>CM036911.1:5000000-10000000 GCA_020800305.1 Porphyrio hochstetteri
ATATGTAAAGAGCAACACACCTCACCCTCCCCTTCCCACTCCGGGGTTCTGGCCACTCTCCTTCCCAGGGATGTCCCACCAGGCACCCAAATCTACCACCATCTGCTCTCCCACAGGTTTCGCTGCATTGTCCACCCCTTCCGGCAGAAGCTGACTCTGAGGAAAGCCCTGGTGACCATCGCCATCATCTGGGTGCTGGCCCTGCTCATCATGTGCCCCTCTGCCATCACCCTGACCGTCACCAGGGAGGAGCACCACTTCATGGTGGACACCTACAACAACTCCTACCCCCTCTACTCCTGTTGGGAGGCCTGGCCTGAGACAGGGATGAGGAGGATCTACACCACCGTCCTCTTCTCCCACATCTACGTGGCCCCCCTCGCCCTCATCGTCGTCATGTACGCTCGCATCGCCTTCAAGCTCTTCAAGTCGGCAGCACCCGACCGTGGCCAAGGGGAGCCAGAGGGGAGAAAGGTCTCCCGGAGGAAGGCCAAGGTCATCAACATGCTCATCATCGTTGCCCTCTTCTTCACCCTCTCCTGGCTGCCCCTCTGGACGCTGATGCTGCTGACGGACTACGGGCGGCTGAGTGAGAACCAGCTCCGCCTGGTCACTGTCTACGTCTTCCCCTTCGCCCACTGGTTGGCCTTCTTCAACAGCAGCGCCAACCCCATCATCTACGGCTACTTCAATGAGAACTTCCGCCGGGGCTTCCAGGAGGCCTTCAGGGCCCCCTTCTGCTCACGCCACCGCCACCATCACCACCATGGGCCCTACACCCCCAGGAGCCATGGCCGTGGGGCCCTCTTTGGAGCTCGCAACCGTGTCTTCGCCCAGGCGCGGGCCAGCGACTCGCCACCTGCCTCCGAATCGGGGCCGTTGGCACCCCGCCACACCGCTGTCCCTGCATGGGATGGCTGAGCAGCTACGGCCACCGGGCACCTGAGGACCAAGGGCTTGCAGGGTGGGGAATGCAGATTTTGCCACGTTGTGGCCTGTGAGTCACCCAAATAAAGGTGTGTCCTGCTGAGGCCATGTCCCTGCCTTGGCTCCTCCACCTCACCCAGAAGTGCTGTCCTGGATGAGGTGCATGGGGGGGCCACCAGCTGAGCCCCATGGCACCATGGGGCCCTGTGCCCTGGCTAGGGCATGGGCCTGGGGAGCTGAGGGAGAAGTGGGGGAGAGCGTGTGCAAACAGGCTGTCCCACGCCACACTTGGCCATGCCATGGAGAGCCACACAGACCTTTGCTGGACCATACCACATTGTGCTGGCCACACCACACCATGGTCATGACAGACTGTGCCACACTGTGCTGTACCACACTACACAATGCCATCATGGCCATGATGGACCACACCAAACTGTATTGCCGTGGCCATGCTAGACCACACCGCACTGTGCTGGACCATGCCACACCATGCCATCATGGCCATGATGGACCATGGCAAACCATACTGCTATGGTCATGCGAGGCGACATTATGCTGTGCAGGACCAAGTCACGCCATAATGCTGTGACCATGATGAGCCACACTACACTGTGCCACATCATGTCATCATGGCCACGATGTACCACACCAAATCATACTGCTGTGGTCATGCTGGACCATACTGCACTATGCTGGACCATGCCACACCATGCCATCACAGCCACGACAGACCATACCAAACCATATTGCCATGGTCATGCTAGACCATGCTGCATTGTGCTGGACCATGCCATCATGGCCATGGTGGATCATGCCAAACCACACTGCTATGGTCATGCTGGACCGTACTGCGCCGTGCTGGTGCATGCCATGCTGTGCTGGAGCAAGCCACACCACACTATCATGGCCATGATGGACCATGCCACGCTGTGCTGGACCATGCTGCACCACGCCATCACAGCCACGCAGGACCACACCAAACCAACTGCTGTCATCATGCTGGACCATACTGCACTGTGCTGGCCCCACATCATACTGTGCTGGAGCAGGCCACACCACACTATCATGGCCATGATGGCCTATGCCATGCTGTGCTGGAGCAGGCCACACCACACTATCATGGCCATGTTGGCCCATGCCATGCTGTGCTGGAGCAGGCCACACCACACTATCATGGCCATGTTGGCCCATGCCATGCTGTGCTGGAGCAGGCCACACCACACTGTCACGGCTATGACGGCCTATGCCATGCTGTGCTGGAGCAGGCCACACCACACTGTCACGACTATGACGGCCCATGCCATGCTGTGCTGGAGCAGGCCACACCACCCCATCACAGCCATGCTGGCCCACACTGCGCCACGCCAACACGACCGCGCAGGGCCATGCCAAACCACACCGCTGTGCTCATACTGGGCCACATCACGGCGTGCTGGCCCGCACCGTGCCCCGGTGCCGCAGCCCCACCACCTCATCCCCACCGCATCCTGCCGGGCTTCCCGGCGTGGCGCGGCGCGGCGTGATGTGCCCTGACGCGGGGCGGGGCGCGGGCGCGTCGCCTGCGCAGTACGGGCCCGGTGAGCCGGGGGTGTGGCGGGCCGCGCCTGCGCACTGCGGGAGCCGGCGGGTTGCGCGGCGCACGATGGCCGGTTACAGCGTGGAGGAGCGCGCCGCGCCTCACAGCCTGGAGTACCGGCTGTTCTTCAGTGAGTGCCCGCCTCTCCTCCTCCCGGCCCGGGGGATGAGCTCCTCTGGAGGCGCCGGGGGAGCCCCCGCGGCCTGAGGTCCGCGGCTCGCTGCCCCCCCTTACCCTTTTACCTGAAGCGGGGCTCCCTGAGGCAGGGCCCGGCGGGGCGTCCCCTCCGGCCGGGCCTGATTCGTCTCTTTTCCCATGCAGAGGACGCGGCCGGGCGGTACATCTCCCCCTTTCACGATATCCCCATCTACGCGGACGCCGGCAAGGTAAGGAGTGACCGGGAGCGGGCAGCCCCTTCTCCCGCAGCCTTCGCTCCGGGCAGAGCGGCGTGGGGTGGGGGGAGAGCGGGCCATCTCTCTCCCCCGTGCGAGTGGCTCTCTTCAGCGTGCCCGTGAGGCCCCAGGACAGCGTTTTGGGTTAAAAAGAGCGTGCTTTCTGCCTTCGGCTACATACCCGCATCCCCTGCTGCGGGGGTTTACGCTCAGGCTGCGTGATGCTTCAGGCTTCGGGCTATACTGCAGTAAGGCCGCTCTGATGCCTGCAGCATCACTGGCCACCGAAGGAAAGGCGAGGATGTTAAATCCGTGCTCCTGGGGGACCTCTCGCCTCACAAAGAGTGCGGATGGGAACCTGCTGCATGGTTCCTGCCATTACATCCTTCCAGCAGCCGGCGGTTGGTCAAAGTTGGCTGCTCTCTAAAATGCCCTGGCTCTAGGAAGCCCAAACAGACATGTTTTGGTTTGCACTGGACGCTTTTCCAGTGATACCTCGGGCTCTTTGCCTGTGTTCCTTACTTTCTGTAGCTCATTTCTTCTTTGAACGTGCCCTAAAAAGCTGTGCAACTAGAGAAATGTAGTGGATGAGCTGCTTATGAGGGAGAGGTGTGATCTGGAGGCAGAGAGCAGTTATGGGAAAGGCAAACCATATGGAGAATTGAGAGATGAACCTCTGGAAAGTAGCTGGTTAACTTTGGGCTGTGGGCATTGTCAAAATATGCCCTGGGAAGTCTGAGGTGGGTTTTGCCTGCTGAGAAGGGAAAAGATGGATTTTAATCATCAAGGAGAGTGGCCAAGCAGCCTCTGTGCCTGACTGGGAAAGCAGTTTTCAGTGGGTGTCTGAGAGCTGGGTTGGACAGGGAAGATCCAGATAATGCTACACTTTGCAGACCTGAGGAGGAAAGAGCAGGGGAGTGAGTATAGGGGTGAGAAGGATTTCTCTGGACTGGTAATGATTAACAAGGGAAACCGGGCTACTGGTGTGCCCAGTAGCTGCTTGCCAGCACCTCGGTGCCAAGTCATATCACTGAAGGCTGCGGTCCCTGAAGTTATGCAACAGTGCTGATCACATTAGACCTCTTCCCATTGCTGGAGTGCCTCTCCACAGAGATTTTACTCATTGCTTAGGAGGTTTGTTACCAGCTATGGTAGGGAGCCCAGCTTGGAGCAAAAGGTTGTCTGACTCTGTCTGGTCTCCTTGATCTTTATCCCCAGACCTCTAAGACACCGAGAGGATTGCAGGCTGGGTTTTTTTCAGTCTAGGGCTGGGATATGCTGACCTTATCTGTACCTGTGTGCCTTGGCATTGCGAAGCAGTGACCTTGGGCTGTTTGCTGGGTGCCTTAGACCAAGGTACATCTGTCAGCTGGACTGTGGGGAGACTGCGAGATGCACCCCCAAGTTACCTTTCCTTGCTTGCGAAGCCATAAGCACCCTGCCTAGCCAGTTCTGATTGCCCCCTTCCTTTCCTTGAGTTACTTGTCCATGAAAAGGTATATGCTCTTCATATGTATAAATTGCTAGTGAGCAACGACCCCCTGCAATTTAGGGCTTGTAAGGAGCTCCTGTCAGGGAAAAGCATGGGCAAAGTCAATGGTGTATCAGCGCTCGTTGCACAATAACAGTCTGATTGCGGCACCATACAGGTGCAAGGGATTTTGCAACAGTAATACTGCTTACCTTGGGGATTAGAAACCTTGTTAGTACAAGGGAGCAAGGTTTGACCTTTTCTTAAAAGCCATAATGTCTTCGGACAGCAAATGCTAAGGTTCAAGTGTGAAAGCTTGTTTTCTTAAAGAGCAGAGTGACGTTGAACTATCAAGAGTCCTCTCAGCCCCCCTGGAGTCAAAAAGAAATGTTTTCAGGCGCTGCCCATAAACTAGATACTGCAGGATGTGGTTCTGCCTTTCTCCCCCACATCTTTGTCCTCGCACCACATGGTTAGCAAGGTCTGCTCTTCTAGCGGGGCAGCTTGGACATCTCTTCCTAACTTGAAGGCACACTAGAACATTTGGGTGTGATGTTCTGGGCTGCTCAGGACAGTACATAGGTACCCAGGTTATTAAATAGGTGGGTTACTCCTGGAAGCTTTGTCTCTTCTGAATTGCCAGGACGGCTCTTGCAGTAACGTCACATGGTTTATAGTTAATAAATGTGCCTGAAGCCTTGTTTTGTTACGCCCAGGATAGGCTGTGTGCAGCTGTCTTCATCTAAACCCGCTGTTCTGTAACCTGGGAACGTGACGGAGAGGTTCATAGGCAGCAAGTGATGGAGAATGGGTGGGTAACCTCAGTCTGGTGTCTTTCATGGGTTTCAGCTTCGAGTGATGACGCCTGGCTGACCAGATTTTATCAACTGTATCAAAACTGGCACTGGGAAAGAGAGAGTTACGGTTTTCATGTGAACTGTCTGGCTTTCATGCTTGCTTATATGTGTTCCCTAGTTTAAAGCATGGTCTTGAGATTCCTTCCCATTCACCAATGTTTTGCTTTCTTCAGAATGTGTTCAACATGGTCGTGGAGGTGCCTCGATGGACCAACGCCAAGATGGAGGTAACCATTTTACAGTTCCTAGCCTAAGTGCTTGACATGACCGGTCTGTTCATCTTTGGCTTTGCTGATTCTCTCTGCCTCATTTTCCCCCCCTAAACCTTAGGGTGGTTTCTAACTTCCCCCATAAACACTTCTGTAGCGCTAGAGGTCTGGTGTGGAGGCTGAGACTCAATGAAAGTGGAGTAACTGGGTATTCTTCTGTGGCTCCCGGTTAAAGCAGCGTCTTAGGACTCTCACCCCGCGTGGTTCTGACATTTGTAGGTCAGTTTGCAGCACACTGCATCCCAGGAGATGGCAATGCAACAGGAAATGGAGCTGTCCAATATCTGCTGTTGGCTTCAGGGTCAGCTGCTGGGCTCTTGGCTTGTCAGCTAGCAGCCTGCTTCATTTGGGGTTTTTTTAATAAAATAAAAAAAAACTTGATTTTTTTTTTCTTGGAGAGCAAAGTAGAGAGATTTATGTAACTTCTCTTCCAGATTGCAACAAAGGATCCCTTAAACCCAATTAAGCAAGATGTGAAGAAAGGAAAACTGCGCTACGTGGCTAACGTGTTTCCCCATAAGGGCTATATCTGGAATTATGGTGCTATCCCACAGGTACTGCGACTCGCCTCGGCAGCTCATCCCTTCTGCTGGGGCAGGGGGAGGATGCCCGTGCGTGTGCCCAACCACCACTGTGTTAATGGGCAGAAGGTCAGCTGAGTCTGAGCTGGGATGCGGTGTTGGCAGCTGTGTACCTCACCTTGCTGGTGCAGAGAACCTGTTGAGAAAACAGAGGTGCTTTTAGGTGGAGATCTTGAGAGGTGGGCTTATAGCTAATGCCTGGGAGGAAGGTATCTGAGTTAGCTGGCTCCATTAGGCTTTGGATGTGGACAGTGAGGATCTGAAGACTGTGCCTTGCCCTTTTCTGCCCCTTTTACTGACCAGGGTCTCAACCGTGCAGCTAGACTCGTGTGTTGGCCTGCTGGGTGGTGGTAGGTGCCCTGTTCTTGGTGTTGGATCTGAGAGAGGCACTCACAAGTCCAGAGGCTGCGTGAGGCAGACATCCGCAGCTGCACAGACATGCGTTCTTCAGAACAGCCAGCCAGGGGGGACAGGCAGATGGTGGCTATCTGTCACCATCTTTATCTGCTAGATAAAGAGCTAGAACCTTGAGCAGGGCAGCTTGTCTCTGATTTTCTCTAAGGTTAGAGTTTCCATTAGAGAAAGAAATCGTCGGTGACAGTTCAGAGGGAGACACACTGCATTAGGTCCTCCTAGCCTCGCTAGCCGTGCCTGCTGAGTGGTGTCTCCGAGCGGCTTGAGGTGGCGTTTCACAGTTGAACTGCTTTCTGCTCAGAGGGGTCCTGGAGACTCTTTGTGCAGAATTAGGGGTTTTGGAGCCTTGGCTCAGCCATGTGTCAGTGGGTCACAGCTGTTTGTGCCTCAAGAGCGAGGGGCTGGACTCAACACTTGCAGAGAGGTGCAGTAGTGGCTGTGTGTGTTCAGTGCCGCCCAGGCTTTGGTGCATCTTCCTGGGTGCATCGCCAGGTCTTGGCTGTACAGGGTGTGTCCTGGCACGTGGAGAATCAGGATCTCAACAGCCTTAGGGGTAGATGCTCCTTATGACACGAGTGGGCACGGTGCCCTTTTGCTCCTGGATTGGAAGTGTGTGTTTTAAGCAGCTGTGGCTTCTGGGGGCACAGCTCATGTGCCTTCTGGAGTCCTGTCCATCAATTGGACGCTCGCTGGTTTAGGTGAGATGCGCTGGGACACCCGGTGGCATTGGGTATGGGACTTGGTGTTCTTGTCACTGCTCCAGTGCAACAGTGTATCTTTAATTGTTTGATTAAAAGGAAACAATACACTCTGTTGCCTGTCTCTGTTGGGCTGCTATCTGGAGTTCAGGAAACTTCTGTTAAGAAATGAATAGGGAGAGGAACGGGCAGGCGGCCAAATCAGTGAGTGTTCTTTGGAGATGTGAACTTCACCTTTACGCAGCTGTGGAAGGGAGGAGGAAGTCAGGAAAAAGGTTTTTCAGTTTATCCTTGGCAAGATAAGGCCTTTTAACTTGGATTCACGCTGAATTTGTAGGTGCTGTGAAACAGTAGCCCAACCCCTGGACCTGAAAGCGAGCGTGAGGTGGGCCATTGTCTCTATCTTCCAAGCAATTGAGTGCCTGAGATAAACTTGCTGCTTGTTTCCACTTGAAACCTGAGAGTTCTTAATTCCTGCTTGTGGGTTTTTTCCTGCAGACTTGGGAAGACCCGGGTCACAAAGATGAAAATACTGGGTGCTGTGGAGATAATGATCCAATTGATGTGTGCGAAATCGGAAGCAAGGTAATGTGTTCTAAAGGGTAACCCTGATTATTGTCTCTGAAGTCAGTTATCCAGGGCCATTATTCGGTTCCTCCCTCCTCTACCTTAGTGTGATGTTTCCCTCCACTGCCCGTGGAGATTGTTGATGAGGTCTTAGAGCCTTGTGAGATGTGGCTCGGGAACCGCTGATAAGCCACAGCTGATTTCATGGCACCCAGCTGCTTGCTGAACTCTCAGCTTGTGCCCTCTCTGTCCAAGGAACACACAACGAGGTCTTTGTCCATGGCAGGTCTGCTCTCGGGGAGAAGTCATCAAAGTGAAGGTGCTGGGCACGCTGGCGCTGATTGATGAGGGAGAGACAGACTGGAAGATAATTGCTATCAATGTCGAAGACCCCGAAGCGGACAACTATCATGGCAAGTAGTGGGATGGGGGACAGGCTTAGAGCTGGCCTTGCTCTGTTCAGGGCTCGTTCCTTCTTTGCCATGGTGTTCATCAGGTGTGATGTTGGAAGGACAGCAGAGTAGGATGTCATCAAACCTGTAGCAAACGTTTTATGGCTGTTTATCCAAAATTCAGTCCTCTGTCTAGCCTGGCATCTCAAAGAAGAGGGTGGCTCCTCAGCCTGTCCTCTCAGTGGAAGGAAAGGGGTTGTCCAGTCAGTCTCTAATCAGAGCTGTTAAACTCTGTCCCCACTCCTGGGGGCAATCAGGATACGCTGTGAAGATGAAAGACAGAATGTCCACATTCCTGCAGCTACCCACTCAGTGTCTTTGCTCTCACCTGCTGGAAACGTTGCTCAGGCTACTTGAGGAGGGGCTGGAAGTGGCAGCTCACAAGAGTGGGGTAGTAATAACTTCTAGTAGCTTCTGTTCCTAGGTGGGCTAACCAAGTTTTTCTCTGTGGCTAGATATCAACGATGTCAGGAGGATGAAACCTGGATACTTAGAAGCTACAGTGGACTGGTTCAGGCGATACAAAGTCCCTGATGGAAAGCCAGAAAACCAGTTTGCTTTTAACGGCGAGTTTAAAGACAAGGTAGGATCACCTTTCTTCACAGTGTGAGCTGCTGTGGAGGAGGGGAAGGTGTACGAAGCCTGGGCTGGGGCGGAAGGGCAAGGGGGGACTGACCTTGTCCCAGCCCACCCAACCTAGTGCCATGCTGCAGTCGAAGGGGACGCCTCCCTGCCCCTTAGGATGGGTGAAACCGGAATCGGGGCCGAGGCGGAAAGTAGGGACAAAGAGCCTCAGTGCGTGTTCCTGCAGTGTTTGGTTTGGCTCCCTGTGGTATTCAGTATGTTTATTGCCATGTTCCTGCTGACAATGAAGAGTGTGCTTCCTCCTCCAGCTGACAGGTTAACACTTCAGCACATACCGCTGCTGCTTTTTTATTTTAAGGGGGACCCCCTCCTCCTCGCGGTGTGCCTGGAAGCAGATTCGCTTTTCAGTAGTTGTGAGGCTAGATTAGGTGTGCATCTCTTCCTGTTGGTCTGCAGAGCAGCTGAGTGGATTGCCTGGAGCGGAAGAAAGCTCCCAGACAGCTCTGGATCACCTAGCTGCTGCAGACAAGTGGGAGGAGCAAGCAGGATGGAGGTGCTTTTGTAAGACAGCGCTGACTGGAGAGTAGAACTATCTGCATTGCATTTCTCTTGACCCCAAGCTCACTGGGTGACCTGGGCATATCCTCCCATCTCCAAAGTAAACGAAAGCCATTACTGTAAAATCCCCACTATGTAGCTGGCGTGCGCTGGGAGGTCGCTGCTGTTCCTGAAAGGTGTGGGAGTGGGAGACCCCCCTCCGAGTCCCTTCTGGAGCCTCACACGTAACATGGTGTTTGCTCTCACCCTCAGGACTTTGCTGTGAAGGTCATCAGAAGCACGCACGAGCACTGGAAGGCTTTGATAGCGAAGAAAACTGACGGAGGGGAGATCAACTGGTAGGTTTGTGCTCGCAGCCCTGTGCATGTTCCTTTCCCCTAACCAAGCAGCCCCGCAGCTTCCTTTCCTGAGCGGTGCCGTGCCTCCTGCCAGCTGCTGGCCGCCTCCGCGCCCCTTCCCCTTCTGCTGGCAGCTACAGCCAGTGGTTCTTAGCATCGACTGGCTGCTCTCGGGGGAGAGGGGCTTGGCTTTTGCATCCTCACGAGCGACTCTCCTCTTCTAGCACAAACCTGACGTTGTCTGACAGCCCTTTCTGCTGCAGTCAAGAGTGTGCGAAAGCGACCGTGAGCGCGGTAAGTCCTGCCCCTCCTGATGGCAGCCTCAGGTGAATCGGTAGCGGTTTGTGTGGGGCCCTGAACCCTGTGAATAGCACATGGCGTGCTCAGGATTGGTTCTGGGTGGGTGCACGCAGCACCTCTTTATGGTAAAATGGGTGTGGAGCAAGCCAGGTGTTCCTCTAGAGGCTTCTCCTTGCCTGTGGTCATCTGGGAGGTGGAATCCCAAGCAGAGTTTTGCGTGGAGGGCTAAACTGAACCATAGCTGACCAGTGTAGACTGATTCCCACTCCTTGAATCTTAAACTGTGCTTGGTAAAGGCTTGGGCAGCTCTGAACGGTGTCTGGTGAACTTCAGGCAGAAGGTCAACCTCTGGCTACCTGTAATCTGCTTCTCATTTCAGGCACCGCCGAGTAAAGCTGCCAACCCCATCCCACCGGAAGGTAAGTCTCCCTGCCATGCCACTGGGGAAGAAGTTAGTGATGGGAAAACAAGGGTCTTGACTGGTCACTAGCTAGGTGACAAGCCATTTGATGTGTGGGGACACCATCCTGTAGGAAAACAAGGGCCAGTGGAGGAATCCTGGCTCAGCTGTCCTCATCCTTCCGCCCGAGGCGGCGATGGGTGCCTTCCACCTGGAAGCTGAACCTTGCTTTAGTGGGGCTGAGACCTGAGGGCCAGCGCCAGCTGCCTCGAGCCCATGGCCGTGTGGCACAAAGAGGACTAACCCCTTCTGCTTTGTTTTCCTGCCCTGCACAGTTGACAAGTGGTTCTACTACCAGAAGAACTAAGGCCTGGAGGGCAGCTGGCCGAAGACCTGCGCCCTCCCTACCGCCCAGCCACCGCGGGCAGGAGTAGAGCAGAAACAGAGCTTTGGTGTCGCCGAGAAGACCTCTCCTGTACCTTTGCCGATTAGAATTCTGTGTCTAGCAGTGCCGTGCCTGCTGTGTCGAGCTCTCCTGGAGGCTAGAAGCCATCGCCCCCTTGTGCGTGCCGCGTACTCTGTACATCCCAGCCCGTGGTGGCTCGCCGGGTACGCGTGTGGATGCTAGAAATAAAACCAACCCAAACGGAGCCCGCTCCTCTCCCTGCCTGGGGCCGAGGCCGGAGCCCAGGGCTCGGGGGCGTGGGGGGTATCACCTCGTGCCATGCCGTGTCCCGCGGGGAGCCCTCGGGACTCGAACCTGGCTCCTCTGGGAGGAGAGCGGAGCCGCCGGGGGGCGGCCGCGATCCCGGCTCCTGTCGAGCTGGGGGGTGGCGCCGCCTGAGCGAGGGGACGTGGCTTCCACTTCGCGTCGCCGCGGCGGCGTCAGGACGCACGGGGGACGTGGGAAGCCAGCGCGGCGCAGCCACCGGGCCGGAAGTGGGAGTGGCGCTCGGAGCGACGTATTTCCGGCGGGGAGCTGGCGGCTGCCGCGGAGGGGAGTCGGTGGCGCGGCGGCCCGGGGGCAGCCGGGGGTGAGTGGCGGCGGCGGCGGGCCGGGCCCCGCCCGGGGGCGACGGGGCCGGGCGGCGCGGGGCGGCGGCGGCGGGTGACACGCAGGCAGGGTGGGGGCGGGGCGGGGCTGAGGCGGCGCCGCCCGCCCTTGAGGCCGGGGCCGTCTGTCCCCCCGCCGGGCCGCGCCGGGCCGGGCCGCCGAGGCGGCGGGGAGCCGGCCCAGGGGCGGAGCAGTCGCGTCCCGGCGAAGCGCCCCTTGCTGCGCCGCCACGCTCGGCGCAGCGGGCCCGGCAGCATCCCGGGCCCCATCCGGTGTCTAGCCCGTCACTCGCGCTCCGGTTCTGTCCCCGCAGGCGGTTCCTCAGTCTTCAGCCATGTCTTTCATCTTCGAGTGGATCTACAATGGGTTCAGCAGCATGCTGCAGTTCCTAGGTAAGGCTCCGGGCACCGGGGCTGCAGGGGTGGCAAGGCACCGGCCACTTCCCAGCATCCCTGCAGAGAGGGACGCTGCAGGGCGCCTCGCTGGGAGGGCGCGATAGCCTGGGCTCACGTCGTGCCTGGCGAGAAGGCTGCACACTGAGACAGGCTTCGGTTTGGTTTGCTAACGCCAGGAGGTCTTGGAATGTTCTGGCGGTGAAGGAACCCCCTCACTCCTCCTCCTGGAACTCTGGCTCACCCCGATCTCTCCCCTCCACCTTCCTTCTCCTCAAAGGCCCCTCTCCCACCCCAGGCTACCCACCGTGGTCTTGCCGGGGTGCTGCTGGGAGCTGGCTTAGCGCCCCTGGCGTGATTCGGCTCGGAGGCTCTTTGTGGAGGTGCTGTCCAAAGGGTTGCCCAGCACAGGGTGACCTGGGTGGCCGGGCTGGCTGTCTTGCTGTGGCGTGAGCAGCCCTTTCCCAGCGTGCAGCTGAGGAAGAGTCCTGCCAGGAGGATGCACGGGGTTGTGATGAGGAGAAGAACCTCGGGAACCTGCCCATGGGAGACACGTACCTGGAAGCAGGGGGAAATAGAATCAGTTAAAGAAGATGACATGTTTCCATGCTTTGCGCTTCTCCTTCATCAGCTCCCTGCTGCCTGGCGCAGGCTATTCTGGTTTTGGGCTGAAAGCCGTGTCTGTAACCTGCCACCAACCTCTGCACACTCTTGTGCTGTGGCCCAGCTGAGGAGAGAATCTTACTCACAGAAATGTGGCTGTCGTAAACATTACCTTGGCAAAAAACCCAGCAGCTCGAGCTGGTCTGGTTTGCATTTGGGGGGGGGGGGCGGTTTCTTGTCCTGCCCTGTGTCCGTGCTGGAAGTTGTGTGAGCACACAGGTGGCAGCACAGCTCCAGGAAAGGGCTTGGGACATCAACACCAAAGGTCCCAGCATCTCCGCTCGCACTGCTGCGGTAAAGCCCGCTGGATTTTATTGTTTAGGGGTTCTTTTAACAGTTGATTTGCTTTTCCTTCCAGGTTTGTACAAGAAATCTGGAAAACTTGTGTTCCTGGGCTTGGATAACGCAGGTAAAACCACTCTGCTGCACATGCTGAAGGACGACAGGCTGGGCCAGCACGTCCCGACGCTACACCCCAGTAAGTGCTGCAGTGCCTGAGCCCCACCTGCTGTGTGGGGTGGTTGGGGTTTGGCTTTTTACACCCCTCCCTTCAATTTTTTGGCTTCATGGTGTCAAAATACATCTTTGGTGGCAGCTCCATGTTGCGCCTCTCAGAGCTGAGGGCTGGGAGTGGGTTTGTGCCTTCCCCTCTGATACAAACCCTCGGGGTGCTGAGGGAAAGCGCAGCGGGACAGAAGCCCCACGGGGCAGTGCCAGCGTGCAGGAGAGATCGGAGAACAGGCTCTGCTTGGGTGACCAGCTTCTGCAGGAGATTTGGGGAGTTCCCAGCTTCTGGGGGATACCTTAGATGAGCAGCGTCTAAGGGCACGGTGTTCTCCCCTGTTTCACGAGGTATTTTCCAGCCAAACCACCTGGTGTTTTTACTTTCCAGCGTCTGAGGAGCTGACGATCGCTGGAATGACCTTCACCACCTTCGATCTGGGCGGACACGAGCAAGGTAAAGGTGAAATTGCTTGGGCAGGGGAGGGGGCCTGACCTCCCGATTGCCACCGCGGTCCCCAGCCGCCTGAGGACAACCCTCCCTGCCGGCGGCACCGGGAAGCGCCCCAGCGGTCAGCGGCGCCTCGCTTACTTGTTGCCCTGAAGCAGTGTGTGGGGCGCTGCGTGGGAATAACCTCCCAGCTTCAGGGTGCCAGCTGATTGCTGTGGTTCCATACTCCTGCTTCCTTCTGGCAGGTTGGGGCGGGGGGAAACTGCTGCCAGTTCCCACTCTGCTGCCTGAAATATTTTAGGGCTTGAATGTCATAGGCTTTTTCTTCGGAATAATTGCCTGATTTTTATTCTTAGGCTTTCTAGCCACTCAGAGAAAAGCCCTTTCTGCCTTGTTTTTGTGTGGTTTTCAATTTAAAATACGAAAATACCATCAGAAAGACGCCCTGCTTTGAAACGGTGGCCTCGGTTGCCACGGCTCGGTGCCAAAAGCAGAGAGAGCATCGCTGCGCCCCTGAACTGCCTCCTCCCTTGCCCCCTCAGTTGGTGTTCTGTCCTTCCTGTGTTCCAGCTCGCCGGGTCTGGAAGAACTACCTGCCAGCCATCAACGGGATCGTCTTCCTGGTGGACTGCGCCGATCACTTGCGTCTCATGGAATCCAAAGTTGAGCTTAACGTAAGCGGCTCGGACTCGGAAGGGAGTTTTAAAGCAGGGTTTCATGTCCTGTCCCCCCCACCCACAATCGCCCTTGTTGGTCACAGTATTAAAAAAAAAAATTAAAAAAAGGTTTTTCTTCAAACAACAGAAGTTTTGGGGGTTTATTTGTCAGGGGTTTTGTTTGCCTCAGCTTAACTCTTCTTCCACCTTCGCACGCAGGCGCTAATGACAGACGAAACGATATCCAACGTGCCAATCCTTATTCTGGGTAATAAAATCGACAGACCGGAGGCCATCAGCGAGGAGAAACTGCGGGAGATCTTTGGGCTCTACGGACAGACCACGGGGAAGGTAAGGAGGCCCCCGAATCCCGGTGGGAACGCTGAAAGGGCCGCAGCTCTGTGGAACATGGCGGCTGGGGAGTGGCTGGGCCTCGGGCTGGTGTGTTAAGGCACCACCTGGCTCTGCCCACGTCGCCAACGGGATGGAAACGCAGGGTGACTCACTGGTGGCGTTTTACCTGTTAAAACACCACAGTGGGGTTAGAATCGATCAGAAGTGCTGGGTAATGGTTACAAAGCCCCATGGGACTGCTCCTGCTGTGGGGACGAGCGGCGCCTTGGGTCGCGCTGCGCACTGTCGTGGGCACATCGGGCCCCCTGCCTCTGAAAATGGGTTCTTGGCACATTCCAACGTCCCATGTGCAGGAGGCGGCGTGTGGCTGGGAGAGGAGACTCCGTGGGCTGAGAGGAGCGGTTTGTGTTTGGGTTTGGGGTGGTTTTCCTGAGTTCCCTTTGGCTTTCCCTAGGGAAATGTGCCGCTGAAAGACCTGAACGCTCGGCCCATGGAGGTGTTCATGTGCAGCGTGCTCAAGAGGCAAGGCTACGGCGAAGGCTTCCGCTGGCTATCGCAGTACATTGACTGACAGCTCGGGGACGGACAAACAGAGAGTTGTCTTTCCCTCTGGACTCAATCCCTCTTCACAGCATCCTACGGACTTTTCTATCCCAAGGCGGAAAGCTGGTTTGTTCTGGTGGTTTTCGGTTTGGTTTGGGGGTTGGTTGGTTTTTTTTTGGGGTTCTTTTTCCCCTCCTTATTTTTTTTTCCCTTCTTTCCCAACCGCGTCCTGGGCGTCAAACAAGAGACTCCTGGTGTTTGGCTGCCCTGCAGCACAGTGGTGATGCAACTCTTTTCCCTGAGTGCCGGGGAGGGGGGCGCTGCTCTGCACAGGGCGGGGGTGAGCCGCCCCTTTTCCGGTTGGGTTACAGCGCGGGCCTGTGCGCGCTGGGGAGCGACAGGCTGCGCTGAGCCAGCCAGCAAAGAGAGGAGAGAGCGGGAGCGAGCGCGGCTCACCACTGCGGTTAATTGACTTCAAAAAGCAAAAGCAATTATATTTTTTAAAGAAAGTGTTAATGGAAACAGTGTCCCTCCTAACTTTTTAGTTGAAGTTTCCTCTTGTTTAGGCCAGGCTTGGGTGAGGGGTTGAGGGGCCGGGGTTTTGGGTTGGGTTTTTTGTTGGGTTTTTTTTTAAGTATTTAACGCTCTTTAGATATTTCGCAGATTACTGACCCCGGGGTATCACGGTATTAGCCAAGTCCTCAATAAACGTAGCATTTGGGCTTCACGGAGCCGGAAGGTGGCTGTGCTGCGTCCTGCACTGACTGACGTGCGGAGGGGCCCGCGCCCCCCATCCCACCCTGGCTTGGTGGTGGCGGGGGTTTAGCCTTAGCTGTTGGGTGTCGTGATGTCAAATCCCTCGTTGCGCTGAGCCCCACGGCGTTGGCTGGGACGCCGCTTCTTTCCCCCGCGGCTCCTGACATCCCTTCCGCCCGGGAGACGTTTGGCCGCACCGACCCTGCACGAACCGCTTGGAGGGCGTGGCGTCATGGGTCGTCACCGCTACGTCGTTCGGCCCGCCCCACCGCCGCAGCCAATGAGCGGAGGGGGCGGAGGGGTGCGCGGAGGGGCAGCGGAGGGTGCGCGGGGAGCGGGGCGTTGGGTGCAGCCAGCCTCGCCGCGGCCGCCGCCATGGCGGAGGAGCAGGCCTGCTGTGTGGTCAGCGTGTCCCGGCCCGCCGACGCTCCCGAGGCCGTGGCCGGCCCCTGGAGCTGCAGCGGGGTGGTGCTGAGCCGCAGCCCCGGGCTGGTACTGTGCCAAGGCGCTGTCTTCACTCCCTTCCTGCGGGACGGCCGCGATGCCTGGGCACAGTCCCACACCCTCTGGCCCGACGCCCTCCGGCTGTGCCCACGCCTCCTCGTCCTGCGGCCTCCGGTGCAAACTTACAGCCCGGTCCTTGGACTTGACGCCCCAGCGACGTCGTGCAGCACGGCTGGCAGCTTGCAGCAGCACGAGGCCCAGCTCCTGGCCTTGGTGCCCTGCGGCCCCTTCCAGCGGGCACTGCTGTGCGCCTTCGGCCAGGCGGACCAGTGGCGCTTCGGCGGGGACACGGCGGTGGACGGCGATGACGATGACCAGCGGTCCCTGCACTGGTTTGCCTGGCTGCGGGTGCCTGGTCTTGACTCTGTGAGCAGCGGCTGGACGCCCCGGGCAAGTGCTCGCTGCCTGCGCAAGGGCGAGGGGCTGCTGGCCTGCGGGTCCCCCTTCGGCGCCCTCTGCCCTGACCTCTTCCTCAACACCCTGAGCAGGGGGGTGGTCAGCAACCTGGCTGGTGAAGAGAACGCCCTCGTCCTCACTGATGCGCGCTGCCTTCCCGGCACCGAGGGTGGCGGCGCCTTCCTGCCCTCACCCACTGGACCACGCTTGGTGGCCGTCATCGCCGCCTCGTTCTGCTGGAAGGGTGCTGAGTGGGTCGGGCTCACCCTGCTCTGCTCCCTCGATGCCATCCTGTGCAGCAGTGCCAGTGTCCTGGATGAAGCTGGGGCAGCGATGCCACCGCCAGTGCCGGTGGCTGCAGCGCAGGCAGGGGACAGGCAGGACCCCCTGGGCTGGGCAGCACTGGTGGAGTGTGGGGCCGCGTGGGGCTCAGGGGTGCTGCTGGACTCCCGCCTGCTCCTCACCTGCCGACATGTGGTGGAGGCAGGAGCCCCGCTCCGTGTGACGCTGGTGCCAGACCCCAGCCGGTGAGTGTGACCATGCGTTCCCCCCTACCCCTTCTCACTTGTCTGTTTCCCCCTCTGCCCATGCCGTGGTGACATCTCCTGTGCCCTGTCCTTAGGGCTGCCACTGTCCTCAGGGGACGCGTGGTGTTCGCCACTGAGGAGTCGTCCCCCTTTGACGTGGCAGTGGTGGAGCTGGAGGAGAGCGTGCCGGGCTTCGTGTCCCCGCGCCCCGCCAACACCTTCCTCCCAGGTAAGTGGCTGTGGGGCACTGGGGGGGACAATGACACATGTGATAGGGTCACCTCCTTACACCCACCTCCTGCCTCCCACCCACCCCAGGCGAAGAGGTGAGCGTGGTGGGCTTCGGAGCACTGGGGTGCGCATGTGGCCCCTCAGTGACCACAGGGGTCCTCTCAGCCGTGGTGGGAGTGGCTGGGCGCCCTGTCATGCTGCAGACCACCTGCGCCGTCCATGGCGGCTCCAGCGGCGGCCCCCTCATCTCATCCCGCAGTGGATGCCTCCTGGGTAAGCTGGAGGTCTTGGGTGTGTGTGGGGGAATCCCCAGGGTGTCCCTGGGCTGCTCACTCATCACCCCTCTCCCCCCCACCAGGGATTGTGGCCAGCAACACCCGGGACACCAGCGTGGGGGCCACCTACCCCCACCTCAACTTCTGCATCCCCATCACCGTCCTGCAGCCCCTCATCATGCGCTACCGCCGCACCGGCGACCCCGCTGCCTTCACCCGCCTCAACTGGGCGGGTGGCAGGGTGCGGGCGGCCTGGCGGCTCCAGCGGCAGCCGCGACCCCCCAGCAAGCTCTGAACCCTCTACTCCAGGGGCCTGTGTCAGGGACCAAATGGCCAAGACCCCATGGGGGGTCCTGGGCTGAGGGGCACGGGGCAGTGCCTGTGGCAGCTGCGGGTGACCCCAAGTTGGGGGGGTGGGGGTCGGTTTTGTTTCCTTTTCTCCCCAGAGCCATAAACGCTGTGAGTTGGGGTCCTGGTGTCCTGTGCTGCCCGAGCAGCTGGGGGAAATGGATTGAGGGGGGGTGGGAGAGGGGCGGGTTTCTGAGGGATGTTCCGGGTTGGGTTAGCACTGGGACAGGGTCTGGGTTTTAGGTGAGATAGAGAGATGGATGGCTCAGGGCCCTGGGGGGGGTGGGGGCGGGTGTGGGGGGAAGAAGGGGGTTAGTGTAGGTTCTGGGTCTTGGAGAGGTGTAGTTGGGCAGGAACCCTGCAGAGGGAGGTCAGGTCCAGCCCTATTGAGCTCAAGGACCAAACTAGGGGGGCACACACCCTCCCCAGCCCTGTCTGACCTGGGGGGGGGCAGGGCAGCACCCCACGCAGGGCAGGTGGGTGCAGATGGGGTGGGGGAGGAAGGCGCAGGCAAGCCTTTGACACAGACGGGGGGTATTTATTTCACAGCCGCTACACAACGCCGGGGGCCAGGGCAGCCGCGCAAGCACAGCACGGGGCGGGGGGGGCCGGGGGGTGGGGGGCAGCTTCTCTAGGGGGATTTGGGGTTTTTTATCCTTGTATTTTCTCCCCACTTTATTGGCGCCGGCTGAAGCCCACGCGGCAGCACACTAGGCCTACAAGGCTCTACCCAAAAAAAGAAAAAGCTCAAATTCACACAAGCGCGGCCCTCCCACCGCCCCCCCATCCCCGCACACCCCCTCCCTGGGGGAGCACCCAGACGCCCCCTCCCGCACAGGGCCAGGGAGCGTGTGTGCTGGGGGTAGGGGGGGTGCACCCACCCCACGCCACAGCAGCAGCGGGTGAGTGGGGGGGGGGTTAAGGGGACCCCCGGAGCGGAGGCTGCAGCCCCACCACGCCGCCCACCGGGTTCTTCTGCTTCTCTACCAGATGTAGCCACCATCATCGCCTTCACCCGCTTCACCCTCCTCTTCCTCGCCTTCCTCACCCGTCTCCTCCGGCTCCTTCTCCTCCTCATCCTCCCAGCCCACGCTGCTACCAAAGTCGCCTGAAAATCCCGTTGCCTCTTCTGTGGGATAAAGGGCCAGAGGATCAGAGCCGGCTCCTGCAACCGCGGGCCCCCTCCCCAAGTGGGGTGTGTTAGGGAGGAGGATTCCCCCCACCCCGGTGTCCCCCACCTCGGCGCTCACCGCAGTCGGGGCTGCCGCGGCCGCGGGTGCCCGTCAGCTCAGCGCCGTGCTGGTCCACGCACCAGCACTCGCCGCCACCTGGCTCGCACTGCGCCCGCCGGTAGTACCCGTCCTCATCACAGCTGGGGATGAAGGTGCCTGCGGGGAAGCCGTGACCCCCCCAAACAGTGCAGGAGCCCCCCCCCCCCCCCATACACAGCTCCTTATCCTCACCCCTTCTCAGCCCGGTTCAGGGCTCTGCGGGGGGGACAGGAGCCACCAGGACACCACCCCCCCAAACTCACCCGGCTTTTTTTTGGCTGCTTCTTGGATCTGAATCTTCTCCAGCTCCCGGAGACAGGGTGGCTCTGCAGCCCCCACAAGCTGCTCAGGGTGGGTGTGCACCCCCCCATGGTGGGCAGACCCTACCCCTACAGCATGCAACATGCCCCCAGCCCCTGCCACATGTGTCCCCAACCCACAACAGGCTTCCCCATAGCCCCACAGCATGCACCCCCCCAGCCTGTACCCCCCCTTATTATGTGCCCCGTCCCCCCCAATGCTGCATATCTCCCCCAGCCCCATGATGTGCGCCCCATGCCCCCTTACCCCAACAGCATGGGCACCCCATGACCCCATGGGCAACCCACCCCTGACCACAGCATGTGCATCCCCCAGCCCCCTGGCATGCATCCTCCTGGCCCCCCAGCCCCCCCAACCCTCTGCTCCCCCCTTTCCCCCACCCCGTTGCGACGCACTTTCCCTCCAGAAGCAGAAGCACCACTCCGGGGCGGAGACGCGGCCGTCCTTGGAGGTGTCGCAGGAGTTGAAGAAGGCGCGGATGCACACCTCGTACTTGTCCAGGTTGATGGCGGCCAGCTCGGCTGGCTCCAGGAAGAGATCCCCGCTCGTGTCCAGCCGGGAGAACATCCACCCCACTGCCTCCTTGCAGCTGGCTGCCACGCTCCTCTCCAGCACTGTGGGGACAGGATGCAAGCCGTGGCTGCCTGCCCACCCCTCCCCGGGATGGCACCCCACACTCTCTCCTTGCGTGGTCGGGGTAGGGGAACACGCACACGTACCAGTGGCAGGGCTGGCAGGGAGGCCTCCAGAGCCGTTCTGCTTGGCATTCTCCCGCAGCAGCTGGAACCAGTCACGCAGGCGGTCACCCAGGTCAGCCAGGTCCTGCCCGGTGCACGGCTCTGGAGGAAAAAGGGGTCCAATGGTGGGTTGGTGTGAGGCTGGGCAGGGTTTGGGGACACACAATCCCTCCGGTGCTCCCCACCCCATCCCACTCACCTTGCTTGCTGTCGCTGGTGGGGCTGTGGGGGGTCAGGCAGGGGCACTGCCCCTCGCACCGCACCGTCAGCTGCTTGCTGGCCAGGCATGCCTGCTGCTCCAGCTTGCACTGCAGAGTGGCAGCAGCACGTCGGTGGGGAACCGGGGTGGGGGGATTCAGCACTGTGTCCCCCAACCTCATGGTGGGGTGCCAGCATTCTTACCGCTGAGCTGTAGGTATGGCCGTCGGAGCCGCAGACGGCAGCGAGCGGGGCGGCGTGGCAGGGCTTGCAGCCCCCGTGTCCTTTGGTGCCCAGCGGCTTGATCCTTCATGGGGCAAGAGGTTGCAGGGGGATGGTGCTGAGCCCCCGGCTCAGTGCTCCCCCTTCCTGCCCCCCCCCATCCCATTCCTACCTGTGCTCCAGCTTCTTGCGGCTGATGCACATGGCGCGCTGGTAGCCCTGCGCCACGCACACCTTGTGCCGGCTGCACTTCACCTTCTGGCAGGGGTCCTTGGTGGTGTCCAGGGCTGCAGGGGCAGAGAGGGGCCGGGGCAGGCGGGGACCCCCCCCAGGGGGCGCTGGCCGCCAGCCGGCCCAGCACAAAGCGCCATTCAGGCGGCAGCTGGATGGCTCCCAGCCGGAAGGGAAGAGCCAGTGGGGGTTTGCAGGCTGAACGTGTTCCCCCGCTCTGTGCCGGCTGTCACTGAGCCCCCTGTGCCCCATCCCACGCCCGTCCCAGCTCCGTCCCAGTGGTACCTTCATCCCCGGGCTGGTTGTCCTCCCAGCTCTTGATGTAATCATCCTGCAAAGTGAGGGGTGGGGGGAGACCCCGGATGACGCAGGCAGTGGGCGAGGTGATCCCAGTCAGGCATGCCACCATCCCGCTCAGAGCCACCAGCAAGGACATAGGGGCATCACACACACACATCCCCCCCATCCCACCCCAGGACACCCCATGCCAGAAGGGGAGTAAGCAGGGGTGTGGAGCAGCCTCCCCCCAAAAGCAGGCTGTCCCTGGGGCCTGGACGCATGAGTGGCCCCTCGATGCTCACCTCCACCTCCTGGCAGCACAGCGGATGGCGAGACAGCACAGGCGACACCAGGATAAAAAGAGAGTGAGAGCGCGAGCGCCCGCCATCAGCCCCGGGGCAGCCCAAAGGCCCCCCGCTCCCAGCCCCACCATCCCCGCACTGTCACCAGCCCCAGATGCCAACCAGCGCCCACCATGGAGATGTTCCCCATCTCTGGCTCTAGCACTGTGACCCCACAGAGCATTTATGGTGGGAAAAGCCTTTCCTGGTTTCCCCTCAGCTGGCAGGAACAGGGACGGAAGAGGCACTGGGTGAAGGAAGCCCCCTGGTATCCCCATGGGGTGAGGGTTCTTGATGGTTTTTCGGTACAGAGCAGGAAAACATGGATGTCGCTGTCTGGGGAGGCAGAACTGCTCCCCTGGGACCCCAAAAGCATCCCAGGCGTGGCAGGGAGCAGCGAGGGCTCAGACACCCCTGGCAGGCAGCATCGTTCGCCCCATGGGATGCTCTGGACTGGGTCTCAGGGCAGTAAGGCTGGAGCATCCCCGGCGTCACGGGGAGGGCCAGGAGGAGCAGGGCTTTGGCTTGGGGGCTGGAAGCGGAGGCCCGGGGAGGCAGCTCTGGAGGGCCTGTGTCTCCCTCTCGCTGCGGAGCGGTGGGCATTCGCACTGCAATCGATAGCCCCTTTTCCCGTGCCGTGATTAGTAACACTGCGGCTCCCGGCAGCTCCCTGCAGCGCGGCTTTCGGCAGGGCCCTCGGCCTCCTCCCCGCTGCACGGCGGGTCGCGCTACCCCCTGCCAGTGGCGCTCAGCCGAAAACCCCACAAATCCATGGGATTTGCTTATTAATCCGTGCTAACCACCGGCAGGGCTGCAGCCCCCCCCGGCCTGGCAGCCCCAGGGGTGGTGGCAGAGTCAGGCAGGGCACCCGCTTGCTGCTGGCGGGGTGCCAGTAGGGCCCAGGCTGGGGGCCTCTTGGTCCCAAACCCCCCAGGGATGCCCAGCGTGGTGGGACCACATCCACACGTGTCTTCCCCTTGAGCATCTGCAGCCAGCCCTGGTCCCTGGTGCCCGGTGCCAGGGAACGTTGCTGGCGGGGGTCTCCAGGGAGGTGTCTACCCCATCCCTCAGGCCCTCACCTGCGCTCTGTCTCCCTAACTGGTTCACTGAGGGGGGTGCCGTGCCCCCCGCCCTGCCCACAGCAGGGCACATCTCCCCCCAGTGCAGCCTTGCTGACAAGGTGAACCCGAGTGCGCAGCTGAACAAAGACTGGAGGGGGTGGCTGGGGGTAGGGGGCGGCTCGGTGGGCACAGGTACCCCCCCGACACCCCCTTTCCCCCACCGCGATGGGGATGCCCTGGATTGAGACATGAGCTGGGGGTAGTGTGGGGAGCAACGATGTAAAACGTACCCTGGGAAACCCACCCCCCCGAGTGCCCCGTGCAAACCCAGGGCTTACAGGGCCCCGCATCGGGTCCCGTGGGACATCTGCAGCCTCCGCATCCTCATCTGCATCCTCACCCTCAGCTTCATCCTCCCTGCCCCCTGTCCCACCCCCCCGACCTCCCCCGGGACCACCACCGCGCCGAGCCGGGGCCGGGCCGGGCTGCCGCACCCCGCGGGGGCTCCGGGAAGGCATCCACGCCCCGACCCGCGCTGAGCTGTCACCGGAGGGTTCGGGGACGGGGCGTAGTCAACCCCCCACCCACTCCCCCGCTGCCTGCAAGGAGCGGGCAGGGCCCGCCTGTGCCTCCGCCTGGGCCCCGGGGCGCTGCGTGGGGAGCGGGTGCAGGGGATGCCCCCCGGCCCCGGTTCCCGGGGGTGGCTCTGGAGTCAAGCCCTGCCCGCGGTGGCCTTGGCATTACTCCCGCCGGCTTCAGCGGTGGGCGCGGCGGCCCCGGCGTTGCCGCTGCCGAAGCATCCATCCCCCGGGTACCGGGGCCGGCAGCCGCCCACGGCCGCGGCGGGTGGCAGCAGGATGCGGGCAGCGCCGAGCATCCCCGGCCGGCCGCGACGGAGCCGGGGACCGGGGACCGGAGCCGGGGGAGGGTCGTGCTGCGGCAGCCGCAGCGGCAGGGAGGGGAGGGCGGGGCGGGGGCTCCCGGTTGCCCGGCGGCGCGTCCCGCGTGTGTCCGTCCCCCCCCCCTCCCCGCTCCCGCCGCCGACCCCCGCCCCGCCGCCGGCACGGACTCACGTCTCGGAAGCGGTTCCAGTGCTTGATCCTGCCGCCGTACTGGGAGATGGATGAGAGCCATTGCTCGTCCTCCATGAAATTGCCGGGGCTCTCCCCCGCCGCGCCGGGGCCAGGGCCGGTGGCGGGGCCGGCGGCGGGCCCGGGGCCGGCAGCGGCGGCGGGCAGGAGCAGGACCAGCAGGGCCAGCAAGGCGCGGTGCCCGCCGCAGCCCCGCATGCTGCCGCAGCGCCGGGGGGAGCGGGCGGCGCGGCGGGAGGGGAGGGGAGCGGAGCGGCGCGGAGCGGTGCGCACGGGGAGGCGCCGGCGGCGAGTGCGGCCGCGGGGCGGCACCGGGCGGCACCGGCGGGAGGGCCGGGGCGGGGCCTCCGCCGCGCCCGCCGCACCTGCGCGCCGGCACCGGGGCGGGGGAGCCGCCGGCACGGCCGCAGTCCCGGTCCCTCCCCTGGCCCCATCCTGCATCCCGCATCCCTGGTCCATGCCTGCTCCCCATCTTGCATCCCTCATCCCTGGTCCATACCGAGACCCCATCCTGCATCTCTCACCCTTGGCCCAAACTGACTCCCCATCCTACATCCCCTGTCCCTATCCTGCATCCCTAGACCATACTGACTCCCCATCCTGCATCCCCTGTCCCCATCCCTTGTCCACACCCCGTCCCCTTCCTGCATCCCCTCCCCTTGCTGTGTCCGATCCTCCACTCCCTGTCCCTGCGGTGCTCCCTCTGCTCCCCCCCAGCCCTCATGCTGAATCCCCACCCAATCCCTATCCCATATCCCTGCAAAGCCTCCCCTTTCTATGCTCCCCAACACATTTTCGGGGTCGGGGGGGAAGATGCCCACCCCTCCCCGGTGAGAGCTGACAGAACAGAGTGCTTCAGACAGGTTTTCAGACCCTCGCTTTTGGGTTCTCCCTCCTCTCAGTCAGGGTGGCTGCGGAGCCACTCGCAGGGACACGTCCCTCTGGCACTCATCCCCCCGGGGCTGCAGCTGGGAAAGAGCAGCGGGGCGGGGGGGGGGGAAACACAGAACCCCACGCCCCCGCTGCTCCTTCGCAGCTGCATCCTGAGAGCTCCAAACACACACACGGCTTTTATTCACCCCGGGAGGACGCTCGGGAGGGAGAGAAAACACAGGCACTGTGCTTCCGTACAGGAAAAGCAGGTGCAGGCAGCGGCCCCGCCACTGCGTTCTGAAGTAGGAAGCACCGATTCCCAGAACAGGGAATTTCAACGCCTCAGTCCCTGACTGACACACAGGTTTGTTGTGTTCAACCTGAAGCTGCTCTAATTCTATTTACCAATCGTGACAGAAAAGGGAAAACCCCCTGTGCAAACCCAGCGTGGTGCATCTTCCTCTGGTCCTGCACCCCCCACAAAAAAAGCAGCAGGAGGTGGGTTTTATTTCTGCAAGGGTAAGGGGATACAACACCTGACACCAACAAACATTTTCATTCCCAAACCCGCCGCTCCCCGCGACTTGATGTGCACGGCTGCTGAACGTTGCACAAGGGGACGGAGCGAGGTGTAACTTCAAGCAGGTGCACAGCTTGCTGCTAGATCCCAGCCTACTCCACAACTCCCAGCACCAGAGGAACAGACCAGAACCCTTAATGGTGCCTGGGGATGCGGATGTGAAACAAACTTAGCTGTGCCAGGCTGGAGCAGCGGGTGAAGCCGCTCACTGGGAAAATTCAACCGGCTTCCAAAGGGTGAGGGAAATAAGTGTTGTTAAAACCCGGCTTCATTAGCACGCTAAGAGCGGCCCTTCGCCATAGGAAAGCTGCCTGTGCCTTTCCACAGAGATGCTGTTTGCTACTCCCACATGTGGGAGGCAGGAAGGAAGAGTTGAAGCCCACCTCGGGTGAAGGAGAAGGTGCTGGGTGACAAGGGAGGAGAGCAAGTGTGGTAAGGGGGCCATGGTGGAGTTCCCAACATCCTGCAGCGCTCAGCGTCTTGGGGAGAGCTGTTAAAAATCCATCAGGCAGAAGCTTCCCGAGGCGCGTCTCCCCTTCCTGCAGCAGGGAGAGCAGCTCGCAGGCCTGTTCTTCGGGCGGCTGATGAGATTTGCCAAGTACCTCTTCAGGCTGGCGGAAAGATGACAGCAACGGGTGTTAAGTGCTCTCGGCACCTCCCCGCTGCTAGTCGGGCTGCTAGCGAGCGCGGCAGTGCTCCTGCTCTGCTCGCTGAGAGAATGGTTTTCCAAGGCAGCCTCTTCCTCCTCCGCTCAGAGAGCAACAAAGGCGTTTGGCTGCAGGGGAAAGCAGCGAGGAGAAGCCCAACTTCATGGCAAAGGGCAAGCGGTAAGATCACAGATGATTCAATTTCCCAGCATGCAAGCGATGTATTTGAGGGGAGAAGGGGGGAAAGAAAGCCGCCCCAAATCCTGACTGCCTTCCCAGCACCATTAGTGCGTGCAGTCAGCATGGCCCCACAGCCAGCTCCCTTCAGGAGGGAGGAAACGGGACAAGAAGCTCTGAAGAAGAATGGCTGGTACAAGTGGATGGTGCAGGAGGGGCCCTGTCCCCAGCCAACACGCTCTCTGCCTGGATGACAGCCCAATCCCGAGCCTGCAGCAGCAGCCAGGAACGGGCACCGGCCGCTGTCACCGCCGGGCTGCTGAGAAACAACTCAACCCCAGCACCTTCCATTTTTCAAAGCATTTGTTTGTCCTTGGGCGAGCTGAAAGCGACGTGTCGCTGTTCTTAACCCAATGCAGAGCCTGACAAGGGAAAGCAGCCGTCTTCAGATCTCCAAAGGATTCACACTGGTATCAAAGAATGTGTTGAGTTACACACTGCTTTGAATGGAGGAGACACCTACAAGGTGCAGGCTCTTTGACATGCTCCGAAACGGCCACCGGGAAGAGCTCTTACCATAAATGCTTTCTTATGAACGTAGCCACGCGGTGGAAGTTTAATTACAGAAGCCGTCGATGCAACAGGAGATAAAGGCTTTGCTTTTGAAGGGAATTAATTTATTTGGAGATCTACATCACAGAGGCACGCTGCTGGAGATCCAAGCACTGCCTGACCTCAATATCGTTAAATCATGCTCCGGGGGAGCTCTCTTGGATTTTAAATACTTATTTTAAGAACATGCTTCTTCCTTGTGAAATAAAGCCACGCTAAAAACATCGGCCATGCCCCCAAAAGTCACCTGCACCCGTTCATCTAATTGTTTTCTTGGAAAACAAACAGGCAGCACACATCAAACAGGCAAGTGCACGATGTTTTGGTTACCAACAAGGAAAGGACCTCGGATTCCCTCGAAGGGAGGGTAGGAAAAGCCGCAGGGAAACACCACGGTCTGACTGACGAGCGGACCCCGCTGTTGTTGTTTCAGAAGGTCAGCTGCCCAGATGTCGCATAGTAGCCGGAGGCATCTGAGGAAAACCTCTGGGAAAGACGCACTGTGTCCAGCTGCACCTGTCCGAAGTAGAAGTTCTCGAAGAGCTGAAAGAGGGAAAAAAAACCCCAACCCCAAACCAACAATGTTTGAGAAGCACCTAGAGAAATGCAGCCTGCAGCTGGTCCACAGAGCTCTCGCAAGTGCCGGCCCTGCAAAAACCTCTAGTCACAAACGTGTTTTGCCTTTAATGAAACCACTCAAACCGATTTCCCTGTCCTAGAGACTGCACTTAGCCTTTAACCACGCAGGGGAGGAAAGGATTGCCTCTCGCCATCTGCAGCAGCAGTTGCTCAAACCCTCCCTACTTTGCGTCTCTTTTAAGGGGGCCTGGGGAGGGCTCTTTGCCGCCCCAAAAGGCCACCACCTCGGGGCAGCTCTTGGGGTCGCAGGCTCCACAGGAGCGAGGATTGAGGCCAGGATGTTTTTACCAACGCAGGCCGTACGCCTTACGGTTACAGCTCAGGCCTAATTCAAACTAGCAGGCCAGAGGCGCAAGGCTCTTCATCCCAGCACTGACCCCGCTTTGTTCAACAAATCCTCCTTTGTTCGGCGAAGACGTTGAGTGCAAATTAATGAAAGCAAGCCAACTCTGGGACCCGGAGGGCGTGTCTCTGCTGATTAATCCAATCTATGAAGCAGACCAAAAAAATGACATCAGAATTTCTTATGGGGAAGATCAACAATATTGCTGGAAAGGCACCGTGTCCAGGAGTAAAGCGCTCCTCCCGTTCCATTAAGTCGCAGGAAATTGTTCTACCTGGAAGCATCAGCCGTGCCTCAGGACAAGCTCTTCAGTGGAGATGCTCATTTTGAAACCCTGCTTAATGGGAGCGCTGTGAGTCACCGAGGGCCCGAGCAGTGACACAGCCCACTGTGGAGATCTCTGAAACGTCCACTCCATCTGTCTCCAACTGCATTTTCTCTCTGTCCCTGCAAGCGCTGGCTCAAGACGGTTGCACACCCCCCTTCCTGCCACTATGGAAAGCCGATGCATTAATTATGCCGCCGATGCGTTAATTACACCACCATCCTCCTAGAGCCAATGGTGCATCGATTCCTCCATACCCCAAATACCTACTTAGTGTCTGAAAGGCTGCCCTCACTTCCTCCAGAAGGGGACTGGGCTCTGACTGGCACCAGTGTGGGTAGTGCCAGGCTTTTGTTGGTTCTACCAAGGCTAGTATTCATCCCTTTTTAAGAGAGGACCAGCTAGGGTGCTTTCAGGACAATTCTCAGTTTCCCTGTCACTCCTCCACAAAGGAAAAGCGCTTCTCTGCCCATCCTGAGGGTTTGGGCCAGGGAGCACCACAGCAGGAGGGATACAGGGGGGCCGCAGCACAGATGCCGGGCACGGTGATGAATCCAGCCCCTGCTCCAGACCGGCAGCTCACCCAGACAACTCTCAGCTCAGGATTTGGCTGAGGCCAGCAGTTCCCCAGCGACACGCGGCAGGCAGAACAGCATCTCTGAAGAGAAGGGGTATTTATGCGTGCCAAGCCAGCTCTCAGCGACTGCTAAAGCCCCGCTTCGGTTTGAAACAGCTGCAGCCGCAGTCAGACGTGCTGCAGGGGCTCTTGCTGCCAGCGGCCCACCTGCCAGCAACCACCTCCACCTCCTCCTCCTCCCCAGACCTGCCCACGTGGCAGCACAGGCCATCACCCTCAAGCCACTTCTGCAAAAAATGTCTGGGCTGGCACAAACCCAGCGAAGAACTGGGTTTCTCTGTGTCAGCCCCCACAGCCTACCTACCACCGCATCCTGACCTTGGGGCGACGCTTGTCCCTTAAGACCCCAGCACAAGGACTTACTTTGCCTGAAGTAATTCACTGCTAATCACTCAGACTCGAATTAAGCCAAAACTTGCTGCCAGTGTACTCCGTGGGAGCCAGGCGCCCCGCCACTGGGGTCACGCTGGTCCTTGTCCCAGCAAGAGGCCCCACCGCAGCAGCCTGGCTTCAAGGGTGTCCCCCCTAAAGAGGGGCACCTTGTTAAAGAGAAGTTGTTCTAAGGGAGCATCACATTCAGGGACAGGAGGAAAAGAGAGAAGCAAACGACTACAGCCACACAAACTCCATTTGGTACAATTAAAGATTTATACAATTAAAGATTAATTACGTTCCCCAAAGACTGCGTAGTTCGCGTTAGAGGACTTAGGATAAAATGTCTCATTAATAAGAGATGGTAGTAAAAAGGGGTTGGTCTCCTTTCTCTTTTTGTTTTGGCTGATCTGAGAAGGAAGAATGATTTCCAGCTCTCCAGGGCTTGCGGCGGTGCTTGCCACCAGCATGCCCACTCACCCCCAATCCTAACACCCCTCTCTGTTGAAACGGTTGCTCATATTGACGCTCCTTTCCTTCATGGAGCACTCTCCACTCAGGGATAATGCCCTAACAGTGGAAGCTGTAGGGGTACTGGTGAGCGAGGAGACACCAGGACATTTGAGGAGGATTATTTTTTTAAAGAGAAGGGGGATGAGACGTGTTTACTCCTGAAGCCTTCGCAAACATGAAGAATTGGACGTGCTGGTCCCATTAGCATCCCTGCAAGTCAAACCCTTACACAGAACAGCCCAAGGCAGGGTCTTACAAACACTTGCCCATATTATCTCTGCAGGCCATGACGTGGCTTTCTCACAAAACACACATAATTCAAAGTAAAAATTAGTTAATGAGACAAAGGCTCAGCCCCAGCCCCTCTCCCCTCGCAGAGCCTCAGGCACATTGGACCAGAAAGATAATCAGAAAGTGCCAGAAGATGCTGCCCAAGTCAAGGGCCCTCCATTTGTACGCTGCTAAAAGTGTAGCAAAACCCTTGTACCAGAGCACTCTCTATTCCCTTGGCTTTTTTAAGACCTACCACCTCCCGTGTGTCCGACCGTGTATGTGTTTCCCAGGGAGAAAGCCGCTAGAACTATTGATTTTTGGTAATGTAGCTGTACTTTATGAGAGTAAACATGCTACAAGATTGAGAGGACAACCACAGACGTTTTTTTCTGCTCTTGTTTCAAGCTGGCTTCTCACCGACGCTCTGTTGTTCCCTGAGGCTTCCCAGGGCAGAAGCCACCAGACGCCAGGCGTGGGGATCACAGCATAGCCACCGTACGGATGAGATCTGCTTCAGGCGGTGGGGAAGGAGACCCCTCAAACATCATCCTTCTGAGACCCCCAAAACATCGGGAGCTGGCTCCTGGTCATGAAAGCATCCCGCACACAGGTCTCCAGGGGCTCCAGGAGAGATTTTGGAAGGACAAGCCTCTACTTTTGACTTTCACTTGCATTTGTCTTGGGGAGAAGCCAAGCAGAGCTGAGAAAGATATTTATATCCCCCCCTTTCCCCAGCCACCACGGAAACGCTCCGGTTTCGGAGGAGGCCTGTAGCACAGCTGATGAGATGCCTCCTATAAAAACATTTTAGCTTTTTCTTTCTAATTATTATCCTGGGCCAGGAGGAAAAAGGAAGATACCTGGAGGTTGTTGGGTTTCATGTGCAAATGGCGATAACCCCAAGACTTGCTTAGTTCCCCCCTCCCGTCCCTTCCCATGGGTGCCAAGGGCCCACTCCCCAAAAAAAGGGAGCATGAGGAGGTGCAGTTTGGGAGCAGCTAGGGAGGCAAAACGCAATTGCCTGTGCAGTTACCAAAAAGCCGTGTCATTTGAGTGGAGGGGGCACGGGAGGCTCAGCAAAAGCACAGTAATTCTGTAAATCCAAACCCGCTGAAGGATTTACGTGCTCCCTGCCCAAAGAATAAATGAGAGGTTGGGGGTTGGGATTTATCTTTTTTTCTTTTTTAAGATATTATAAATGAAAATGAACCTGATGGAGGTAAAGGTCAGCTTACAAAGTCAACACCGTGCCATGCAAGCTACTAACTCCCACCAAGGGAATAGTGCTTACCAGACTAAGTGCCCTCTGTCTCCCTCCTGCCTTCCCAAATTAAATTAGAACGAAATCAGGAAAGAGCGCTGTTAACTTTTAACCCCAAGACCCAGCACCTCTAAGCAAACGTGCCGGAGACGTGCCCTGCCTTTCAATCCACAGCTCAGCAACCACTCAGTGGGGATGCCTGGAAGGACACAGCACCTCCCACAGGGAAGCAGCAGGTGCCTAGAGAGGGGTGTGGCATCCTCTTGGTATCAGCATCCCATGACCCACAGGGGACCGCAGCTGCACCATCTTCCCTAAAAGTCACGAGCCCCCGGAGTGTGGGAGCGCCCCAGTCCCTGGATAACCCGTATTTCACACGTCAGCCTGCAAAATAAGCATAGGCCCATGCGTGCAAATGCTTCTCCTCCTCCCTCTCCCTTCCAGGGGGCCAGGTCCGAGGACACGACCGTGCAGGTAATGACGAAAGGCAGGCAGTCCAGTGGCAGCTCCCAGAAAGCAAGCCTGGCTCCATCTCTCCCCACAGTCACTTACTCTGAGCTAGGAAAAGCTGCACGCCTGTCATTTCCAGCGCCCTGAGCTCTCTCACTTAAGACAGTTCCGTTCAGGTACTAGAAACGCTTCCTCCTCCGAGGGCCATTCCCCTCTATTATGCACAAATTACCCAGTAGAGCTCCCTTGGGGTGTGACAATCATTTTGTGAAGGAAGATGGAGGCTGAAGACTTGTTTTGGGAGAGAAAGAATCACGCATCAAACCACTCGCTCCTCACAAACCTGAGCCAAAAACGCTAGTACAAACTTCAGCCCTCAAACCACATCTTCCTTATCGCAGGCAGAGCAATAGATCAAACCCAGGGTGCCTCTTCTCCATGGTCTATCCCCCCTCCCGTTTGCCTACGCCTGTAAAGCAGGTTTAACTGAAGCACTTCTAGAAGCAAACACAAAGGAGGACGATTCCTGGATGAAGCCGTTAAAACACGTTTCTAAATGACGTTGTGTTCCTGTGCGTGGGTATTTGTCAAGCAGCCCACCCTTGGGGGCTCGCTTCCTGCAGACAACCCTCCCAGAGTGAGACAGCACCTTTGTGTTCAAACCTGGAAACAACAGTAATAAATCACGGTGCTAACCCACGTTAAGCACAGCAGCAATGTGTTTCAGCCCTGGCTATGAAGAGCGGAGATGCCAACACAAACTGGTGCTTTTAAATCACCTGTCACGGGCTCGACAAGCATGAGAAATATTAATGGATTCGCCTGGAGAGGCGCTGGGCAGCGGGAGGACAAAGTAAGTCCAGACAAGGGAAGGGAGTAAGAGGTATTTAAAACTTCCTTCACGTAATCCCTGGCTTGCACTCATGCTGCCTGGCCTGGATTTTGCTGCTACCATCAGGATTATTGATCAGTTTTTAAAGCCTTATGTCGTTCTACCATAGTCAGCCAAAAAAAGGACTTCTCCTGAATTAATAAAAAGTCCAGGCAGCTCTGCTGAGAGCCTTGGTGCTCAGAAATGCCGAGGGAATGACGATTCAGCACGATGCCTTGCAATTAAGAACGACCACCAAAGAGCAGCGTTATCAGAGGATAAAATGCATTCCCGCTGCCCCCACCCCCCCCAGTCAACGGGGAGCTTGCTTTGTTGTGAACTCCAGCCACAGAAAGCAGCGCCTTAGGGTAAGGGTATTATAGATTAGCAGTACAAAACTGTCCCCGATGAATCAGTGCTGCAGGCGAGCAGTGGCATGTAATGTCATTAGCCTGCGACCAATCAGCCTAAGAAACCTGGCTGCCCTCGGCAGGGTGTTGGGGGGGGGGTGTCCTGTTTTCCGTATCTGGATGGAGTATGGGAACCAGCAGCTTCTGAGACGTGGGAAGGAGGAGGCTCGCAGCTCCAGGAACCTACAGCTGCAGATGAGTTTACTGTCACTCCTGCTGCACAGTCCATGCTAAGGATGGGATGCCAGCAATCCCTTCTCCTCTGTTTCACCAGAGATGAAGGTGTTTACCCACTGAAAGATCCTTTCCAGAAGGCATGTGAACAGGTTGAATGCCACTCATTTCTGCTTCCATGGGAGAACACGTGCAGGAAGATTGCTTTTGACACGCAAACCAGCGCCGTGGCCATGCAAGATCACACTGGGAATCAGGGTCCAGCAGCAGACAGCAGCGCTGAGAGAGCTTGAGCCAGGAGATTAAACTCCAGCTTCAGAGGAGCCGCAGGCTTTACAGCTTCATCTGCTCTGCACGCAGTGACAACAGTCACCAGCTCGCCTGGCGGCAGCCGCCACCCCCAGTGTGTTCTGATCGGGAACAGCAGTGAGTGAAGGAACGAAGTCTGAAAGCCGGGAGGGATGGGAGGTTGCCTTCCGTGGGAAATCAGCATGCTACGGTGCTGTGATCCCCTTCAGGGAAGGGAAGAAGCAAATAAAATCCCAGGCACCCGCTGACAAGCATGGAGAAAAATTAATCTGTGTTTCTGAAGAGGTGCCTCAGCATGGAACAATGAAACCTGTTTGTTTTCAGGCTCTCTGCACCCTCCCCTGGATATTCCTGATGGTACTCACAGCGGAGCGTGACCCCAACACCCCAAACCCTTCTTGCAACATCTCACCCCACAAGGAAGGGGAAAGACCCATGGGCTGAGACTAGCCCAAACAACCCTCAGGCTACTTCTCCATCTCCTCAGGGATAACACGTTGGAATTAACGCTTGTATAACGCGTCCACAGCTTGGGATGGAAAACACTGAGGAAGAGCAGAGAACAATTGCTTTACCAAGTCATCTGGCTAAAGCACAACTGCAGTACCCATGCCAGCTACAGCAGGGAAGGCGCTAGCTCTTGGGCAAACTGCTGTGTTACAGTGCTGGTACCAGCACTGAGCAACAAGGATCAACAGAGGAAAAGTCACTGATGGCACAGAACACGGCTGGATTAAAACAGGGAAAGAAAAACAAAGATTTAGAAATGTGAAAGTAATGCTCAAACATTGATTAGCTCCACTGAGCTCTATCCATGGAAGCTCTGCTGAGCAACCTCCACTTCTGCATGGACTGCAGCCTCCAATCCAGCCTTTGGGATCCCACCAGCTCAACGCTCCTCACTCCTGTGACCTCCCATGCAGACTTCTCTGGTTTGAGCAGCCCCTCTGTCACCCCTCGGCACACTGACCCACAAACGCAGCTCAGCAATGGAAAGCTGTTGATAAAAGAGGGACTTCAAGGAGGGCCAGGCTGCCTGTGCCCTGGTTTGGCATTGTGGATTTATGCTACCCCCACCTCCCTGTTGACCAGCCCAATGGTGTTCAGAAGGCTGTTACCTCTGCAGCACAGAACTGCCCCAGTTCCCAGGCTGCAGTACATGCTGGCAGAGCTCCTTCTTCCTTGTCCTGAGAAATGCGCCAAAACCCCTTTCTATTTGCAGCCAAAACTCCTCCAAACTACAAGACAAAGCCCAAAACCAGAGTCCCTGGTGTCTCCCAGAAGATGAGGCACAACTGGGCAATGTATCAAGATCTGGGGAGTCTGTTCAATTAATAGATTGGGGTGAGGGGGGGAAAGTCTTCCTCTACTTTCAACTTTCAAAATACATTTTCTGAAACAGTTTGGTGCCAGAAAAGAACTATCAAATTCCTGTATTATGCACTCTGGACACCACTTCGCCAACGATTATCTGTCAGAGGTATAATTGTGCTTGGAAGCTCGCCAACAATAATGCACAAGGAGTGAAGGCAAAGCAGGTAGACAGGCATCCATCCAGACAGGTGGCTCTTCCTGGCATTCCCCACCTCCTCTCCAAGTTAGCAATTGCTTCCTTTCTCATGTTGGTTGGACTGCTGGCTGGGCATCCAACACCTCCCATCACTGCACGGGCATTACAGGACTAAGCCATCGCCGGGAGTCACAAGGTGAGGGCGGAAGCGAGGGCTAGGGGAGCAGGGAGGGAAGGCAGTCTTCATGTGCTGAGGCCTCCAAGCACCAGCTGTGCGGCTCAGCAGGTGTTGGTTGCTTTGTTCTGTGTGTGCAGCTGGTGCTGGAGAGTCTCTCCATTGCCAGGACAGCATTGAGTCCTTCCACCCAGCTGATGCAAGGAACAGCCCTTCCCCTCCCGTTTTGCTTTCGACCTCTGGTAGCACAGAAGGTGACAGCAGAGACCCTTTTACCTTATTTCCCTTAGGAACAACAAAGCAAAGCGTGGCACACTTCAGGAGGGAGAAAATCTGGCTGTCAAAGTCCCAGCAGCCAAGCATTAGGAAGCACATGAGCATCTCAGGTTAGCATGAGTCCAGCATGGGATGCAAGTCAGGGGTATCTCCTCCTGACACAGGAAAAGCCCTTCCGATTAAGGTGCCAGTGCCATCCCTCAGAAAGCAACAACCATATAAGCACCTCTATCTGGAAAATTACTACCAATCCAAGAGCAAGAAGCACTCATGGAGCTTGGGAAGAAAGGTCCCAGGTGTATGAGATGGACGGTTCCTTTTTTATATTTTTATTTTATTCAGCCAAAGTAAATGCCATGTAAATGCCAAGAAGCTTTTGGTACATTCACAAATGCCATCCCATGAGTGTTCTGCACATATTTCATGCAGTAATCATAAAGCGACAAGCTGAGGAAAGGACTAAAAGACCTCTCCTTCCCCAAGGCAGGAGGAGCTCGTTGCTGGCACGTCCTGGACTCACATCTCTGCTCCCTTTGAACAACCCCCTCCATTTCTCCTCTAGAGCACCATTTCATCCCCCTCCCCATTTCAAAGATCTCCCCAACACCTGCTTTGAACCTCTTGATGTAATTTCAGTCCATTATTTATTGCCCCACCACTGAGGATGAAGTATCCGTTACTGGCAAAACCTTTCACATGCTTAAGTTTTCCCTAAACCTTGTTCTACTCCCTTTGTCAGCCTCAAAAAAACTTGTGGTCTCAGCTTGCAGACCTTTTCTAGCCCTCTGATTATCTTCTTGTTCGGCTGCCTTCCGGGCTCTCTGCACCCATTGACAGTGCTCAGAAGCAAATACTCAGTCTGGCAGCCAAATGCTAAATGTAGTCAGAGATTTACTTGACAGACGTTTGCCTCTTCCTTTCATGCCCACAGCCCCACTCAGATGACTGGTGCTCTGGAGCAGTTCCCTGCAACCCAAACCCCAGTCCATGGGGCTGGTATTGAAGCAGTTCTTCATCCCGCAGCAAATCCCACTGCTCCCTTCTGGATCTGTCCTCACTTGCAGCAGCCCATTTCTTTCTCAAGATCATCTGGGGCTCCATTCCCTCCATGTGCACAGTTTTCCTGCCTCTCCCCCACTGGGTTTCACCTGCAGACCCAAGGAGAGCAAGCTTCATACCACCCTCCTGACCTTCACGGGTGGGAAGGATACGAGGTTTCCAGCTGCTCTCTGTGAAGAGGGAAGAGGCCCATCCTTCTCCTCTGAATGCTGCCATGCAAAACCCCAGCTTTTCATAAAACTGGCGTGAAACCACCTCAGCTGCCGGGGGGGGGTGACGCAGCAACAGGGAGGGTGACATGCAGCAATAGTCTCAATCCATCAGGCCTGATTTCTTGCAAATGAAACTATTTGGGGGCAGATGCAGGCCTTTGTTTGGCTGAGATCCTCTCTCTCTCCAGGCTCCCCTCCTTCACAAGCCAAATCCAGCAGCGCTCCTGCCACTGCTGTGCTGAAAAACTTTGCTGGCTCAGGGTTTTGGGTCCGTCTCCCCCCCCGCCATCACAAATCCATGAAAATTCATGCGCTTGAGGAAATCAAACCCTAGTTGCTATGGTGAAAGGCATTCTGCAAACTAAGAAACAAAATACAAGTGGGACATTTGGAGGTTACCGGATTCTTGCACATCTTTCCAAGAGTAAAACCCCCCCCAACCCTCCAGCACATTAAAGGCTCCGCTAACTTCCCCAGACTCCGCTACACCTCAAACACGAGGGGTTTACAGTACACCTCGTTTAAGGAAATTAATAACCAAGCAGTGTGTCTCTCCAAAGAAGCCCCATCCCCGTGGCTCCTAGTGCTGCCTATTATAGCAAAAGCAGCAACAGTTTTTAAGAGCCAGGCTTCAGCTTTGCTGCAGAGATGCCAGGAGGCTTGAGTCGCATCCGGGAATACTGGGACAAGGAGCTGCCATCAATGTGACCTACTCTCTGCGCTCACCAAACCACTGAGAGGAGAAGCCCAGCTACAGAGCCAGGAAATTAATTCAGTCAGACCCAGGAAATTATCCAGCAGAAGGGTCACAGCACCTTTGGGATGATCTGTCTACTTTTGCTAATTAATGTGTTCTTTTTATTTTATTTTTTGCACCTAACGTGCTGTGCCCCTGCCTTCTATTACAGGCACCACTGTAATTCAACCCCTGCCAGCTCTACCGAGCAAAAAATATGTCCTCTTAAGATCAGAGAGGTGGTGCTGGCTCAGCTGGCTGGTGGCACAAAGGAGGCAGTGAGATGCCCACTGTGGAGGAGGCAGAGGCACCCCTGGCACCTCCAAAGTAGCTGAGCTGCTGGGCTGGCAGCGACTGTGGTGGTGCAGGAAGCACTGCCTAGAAGGACCAAGAGGATTTGGAAGCTTTATGACCCTCTCAGCAAATCCTCCCCTCTTCCAGCACTCAGAGCAGCCTCTAAAATTACTCAGAGCGGTACTGAGCACCTCTGCAAAAGAAAGAGGCTTCCCCTTTTTACGGAAAGGTCACCAAGGGCAAGTTAGCACAAACCTCCTGCACTGCCTTCTCCTCAGCACAGCCCCTCAGCCCTCCCTCAATACCTCCAACACTGCCTTGCTGCTCTCCTCCAGGCCCCAAACACTTCAGCAAAGATATTTCCCCCCCCGAGTCTGATTTTTAAAATGATTCCTGTTTCACCAAATGCAAACAACGTGAACAAGCCTCCCCCTCCCCAGAATATCACCTGTAGGAAAGCATTTTCATGGCCACCCTGATTTAATCCCCTTTCTCCCCCCAACACCATACAACTGTTGATCTCCAGCCTCATCTGCTCAACTGCCACATCCTCCCACCCCACTGTTGTTCTAATTGCACACTGCTGAGCCCCCTCAATCGTTTCAGCATCCCTCCATAATGGCAGGATCAGAACTGAAAGCAAAAATCCTCTCTTCTGCAAAGCAGCCTTACAGCTTTTCATTTCTGCTTCTGATTCCTCTGTAAAGCCGTGGTGAGGAGAGCACAGGCTTGTTTCTGATCTTACAGCGACGTCGCACCGTGATCTCTTGCTCAGCCTGCTCTCGCCCCACTGGGTTTCTGTTTGGGATTTTTAACTCTGTAAACCTTCTGAGCAGGCACCTCCCATCAGGTACTTGTTCCAGCTGCAGGTCCTACTTGGGATATATACCTTCATCACCTCACTGAGGGAAACATGTCCTTACCCTTTCTGAACAGCAGGTGGTCTAACACCAGTTCTCTGACCCTTTGATTTCACCTCAGCTTAAAAATACACTAGGAAAAGGCTCTGCCTCCTTAAATTCACTAACAGAAGTTAGGCAGAAAAGGCTTGGGTACTGAAGCTCGCAGAACCCGAGAAGCACTCCTCACCTTTGGACGGTGTTTGGGGTGTTTGGAGGGGTGAGGGGGTTTATCCAGGACAAGACTTTTCATTTTCATTGTTTTCTCTCTATATGGCACTGCATCAAATGTCTCAAACCGAACTACTACACGCCCCCATCCAGCAAGATAAAAAGGGTAACAGAGCACGCTACCAGATCCGTGTGCTATGATGGGCTCTTTTCTAGCCCTGCTCTACCAGTCAGTAACTGCACTTTCCCCTGCTTCAAAGCAGATACCATCCCATAAGTGAATATGCTGCATGCAGGCTTCAAAAGAGAAGAGAACTTTATCATATTACACCTTGTCCAACACAGAAGTGCTCCAGAGCAGTTCTGCAGCCCAGATGCTCTGCTCCCACTGCATGTTTCACTGCCTCAACCAATCCCGCTCCCAGTCCTGCATCCCAGGTGAAAGCATCCCCAACGCCCTGAGACACAAGATGTGCAGCTTTCCACTGCTGCCCCTCAGTAGCTGTCCCCTCAATATTTAATCTTGGAAGCTCTTAATGCACAGATCTGTGCTAAGTCTTCTGTACTCAAAATTTGCTTCCCTCTTGTTTGAACGTGGCAGAGGCCACCCTTTTTACTTCTCGCACCAAAGCCAAGAATAATTCTGGCTTAACCCAGTGAGAGTCCAGGTGGTTTTCTTTCTGCTGAAAGCCTTGCTTTCCTTTAAAAGTAAAACAGAAAAATTTGGCCAGGTGGTACCTTTGCATTTCTTTGCATTTTTTATTTATTCACCACAGCCTTAGCTTTTTCAGTAAGCAAAATAAATAAAACCTGGAGGCAGCCAAGCCTTGTCTCCGGACGTGCAGGCAGCTGTCCCAGCAGCCTCTGTGCCAGGGCTGTGCCGCTTGGCAAGCTGCGACACAGGGCACACAGCCACTGCCCGGGAGGAGGCAACACAGAGGGGCTGCCAAACCAGCATCTCCCCAAGGCCCATCCACCCACCCGGCCTGACCCTTCTCTCACAGGGATGGAGCTGCTGCTGTCTTTCAGCTGTGAACTGCTGCCCCTTCACTCCGCTCTCTGAGAGATGATGGACTTTGTTTCTGACCGGCCCAAGATTCCGGTACGTGACTCGGATGTTCAAAGGAATCTATCAGCTAGAATACATACAGCTCCACACAAAGCGGTTCATAAAGCACCCCCAGCTTCTTGGGACTAGAGGAGACAAATGCAATGCTCAAGCGTCTAGCTCAGGAGACAAATCACTCAGCTGTTGGGTCACACGCTCCCTTGGGCTTTCAGCACCAGCCAGGCCAGGGAGCCTTTTTCATGGATATTCTTCAAGACAGGAGCGATTTAAACTCCTAAATGCAACTCATCCTACAGAATCTATTTTCTGAGCAGTGTGGGAAGGTACCGGCCTGCAGAACCATTTATTAGCACAAATAGGAGTGTATGTTTAACTCTGCGGAATGGGGAGAACAAAGGATTATTAAATAAAATCCCGATTAGTTCCGCTGAAAGCAAAATACCAGCTGGAGCCCGGGGTAACGCAGGCAGGCTATCAGCAAACATGTGCTGCCAGCGCATCTGCACACACCCACCCCCCCAGCTCTGACCGCAGGGGAGCCTCAAGCTGGCACAGCAGAACCAAGACATCTCCATCGTGCTCTGCTCTCTGATAGCTCAGGTCCTGCCCTCCACCAGGCAAAGCTTTTGGGCACCCCCTCAGCACTGGCTGGAGCTGCACCACAGGAATGATAGCGACGAAACCCAAGTTTTGCGACTCAGCGCCCTCCTACCAGCAGCCATGCTTTGTGGGTTTTCCAAGTGGGAAGGCTGCCACCCAAACACAGCTATCGCTGAGTTCCCACTGCCTGGGAACACGGGCATGGCGCGTGGCTCTACCTACAAGTGGACAGCACCGCAAGCCAGGCTGTCTAACTGCAGCCATCTTCATTAACAGCCCATCATTTAGATCCTGTTGCAAAAGTTAATGAAGCCACTTTGCGAGAGGGCAGCCTCCCCGAGCAGAAGATAAATAATGTATATAAAAGGGGGCTGGGAGGGAGCTGGCGCATCCTTGCAAGGTCATGCTAGAATGCATCAGTGGCTGGCTGAGGCTGGGCTCCTCTGGTAAGAAGCCTGGAGCTATTTATGACTCATGTAATTAATTAATGCCAACGGGCGTTCTGCTGCAGGCACGTGGGAGACCAAAGGGAAATACGAAGCGAGCAGGTTAGGAAACGTAGTGGAGGTGGGGGAGAAGGATGACATTTCTTGCGGCAAGACATGCTTTGAAGTAATTATCAACAGTCCAAACAGCCAGCAGCTCTTCTGGCTACATCAGTACAAAATCAATTAGGAGCTTTGAAAACGCATCGGTTCGTTTTTTTCCCCTGAGAGCACCAAGACTAAGCAGCAGCCATCTGAGGAAGGGCAGCAGCATTTCTAAGCGAGACCCACAGATCCTCAGAGCCCTGCAGCATGGTCCACAAGTGGTGTGACCGGTAGAGGGAGCATCCTTAATGCCTTCCCAATCGCACGTGGGTTTGGATGTGGAGAGCCAAGACCGATGATGCCTGATTTTACGTCTCTCTCAAGTCTGAGGACAAGTTTAACACAGGTAAGAGAACAGAGCAAAGAGAAACACAGGCGCAGGCGTGAGTCCCCGCAGGCACCACCTCGCCTTTTGGGAGCCCAGCTCTTGGAGCCCGGAGCTAACCAAAACTAGCAGGCAGCACTAAGGAAGGGAGCATCTGTGGCTGTCCTGCTTCAGTTTGTGATCCTGCAGCCTCACGCCGAACGCTCAACATGTGGCGATGCTGAGTCACAACACTGCGCTTGCACAGACCGTTTGAGGACAATGAGAGCTTAACCTAATTTTATCCCTTTGTCCTCTGCAAAGAGGAGATCAATCAGTTCCACTCCCTGCCTTCACATCCCCCTGCATTCAGCGCCTGATACATCACACAGCCAAACTGTAAAAACAAATAAAGCACAACCTTTCCCTCCTCTGGTGCCCTAAAGTCCTTCTGGGCTGTCCAGCTCCCACCCAGCCTGCATCCTCTCTTACGTCTCTCTGTTGCCAGATTATCTTCTATCAGTTCCCAAATGTATCCATGCATTGTCCTGTACTCCCTTCTTATCACAGCTGCTGCCTGCAATGAATTCCCTCACACCAGCCAGGACTGCAAATTTGCTTACACGCCAGTGATGTGTTCCATTCCCACTTCTCCCTGCTTGCCCTTTCTCTCTGGACACTTGCAGGGGCCAAGCACCAGAGCTTCAGTCTGATACTGCCATCTGGATGGGCAGCACAAGCTGCCCACAGTCTCAGGCCTGATGGGCAAAGCCTGGGAGGCTGCAGGATGCTCGCCTTCGAGCCTTCCCCACCTCCATGGTCTGGGGTATCTCACTTCCTACACTCTGATCACTGCCAAAGCCCTCAGATCCTGGCTGGTGGGACTCCCTATTGCTATCTGCTATTTTTCTAAAGCAAACCCATCCAAATCAATACACAGAGACTAAAAAAGGAAGGGAAAAAAAAAGTGAAACAGCCGTCAGATTTAGTTTCATAAATATATATGAGCGAGTAGAACAAGAGCAACAAAGTACTCCTTTATGGTGGGCTGAGAATCAACACGAGCCTCAGTCTCCAGGGTAAAACACGAGCAAAGTAAACGACAACACGAACACCCACTTAGCATTCGTGCTACATACTCTTGATCTGAGCCTCACCAGCTTTAAGAACGCTCTGTTAAATACTGTAATGCTCCCAATTACAAGTGATCTGGATTGTTTATTTTCTAAACAGCTTTTCTACCCCCAGCGCCCCCCACCTTGCCCCAGGAGATCCCATAAGCCTAAAACAAAAGCAGTCTTGAAGAGGTATTTCACCTCTTTTGGCTATACAATATCCATAGCTGGCTCAATTTCCCTAATTGTTTCATACTGACCTTGAGGATATTCTGGGCGTTAAATGACTCCCGTTCTTTGAAAGATGATTTACCAGCCATTGTAGTGCTTTGCTCTTCAGCTGTAAAGGGAAAAGCCAGGACCAGAATGAGCTTCAGATGGAGAACTGTGTGTGCTGTACTTCACCCCCCACTCTCTCCCTCCCCAAAGTCAGCTGCCAGCTAATAAACCATATTTGTCCAGTGCAAAAACACTTCCACCTTTGATTTTAAAGAGAACAAGGCTGTGTACACAGGAATCAGCAACTCTATTGGGATCACCTATGTGACCTGGAGGAAAGACCCTACATCACAGCAACTGCTAGGCTGATTCTGGAGGGCTGACAACCGATAAAGCTCTCTGCCTGATTTTAATGCCACATCCTGTCAGGGTGAGAGTCAGCACTGTGAGCGCTTGCATTGCCTGGAACGGCACCAAATACCAGACCCTGAGCACAGGAGCACAACGCCAGGCTCCATCCAGGCAGCACCTATACAAACCTCTATCCAGCACCTATACAAACCTCCGCTGCCTGCTCCGGGAAGGACATACGTGTGGTGTGTATGCTTCTGCAGGGTGGGCACACAGCCACACACACAGACATCAAGAATAGCAACCTAGGCCTGCAGCAAGTGCCAAAATGCCTACGTCTTAGATCCATTTCCCCAGAGCTTGTCTGGGTTTTTATATAAGCCCTAAGTACATGATCTGTTCTTTCCACAGGATCTCTGCCTGGCTTGGTGAATATACTCAGCATTTCTTTTCCATCTCCAGCATTAACTACGAAGTCCTGCTAACACTTAGTATGCTGTTCAAATCCTGTATTGAATAGGAAGTGACCCATCCAGCTATCCATGTAACACTCTTGCCATTGAGTCTGCACGCCCCATGGGCTCAGTGAGAATACACACTCACACTGCCAGGCACGGCTGCCTGCGTGCCACTCCTAACAGAGGGCCACACTGGCACATCGGGCTTACCTTCTCACCAATTTTGGGGCTATTTGAGCATGCTAAGCCCCATCCTTTCAGGTTCCTAACGCCTGACTACGCTTACCTGACTAGTAGCAGTCCCCCACCCCAAAGTGTGCACTCAGAAAACCACAACACAAACCACCTGCTGTTCCCCCGTCCTCACAGGCTCACAGAAGCGGTACTGGGACAACACTTGACACAACCTAAACCTATCGGCACTGAACAGAGGCTGCTACGCCAGGGAACCTACACAAAGCTTTTGTCGGAGAAGACAGCAGGCCTGCTAGCAGCCTAGCTCTCTTCTCCCAAGATTTAGGCCCTGACAATATTCTTCTGTTCCCATGAGAGAGGAAAAGTTACTCATGCTGAGAGGATCTTAATAATCACATTCTCAAAACACAGCAGCCTTTTTATAGGGGTACAGGCTACCCTAAACCAAGAAGCAGTTATGGGAAGGTACTTGGGAGTAACAGAACATGTTAAGAACCAACCTTAACAAGAGGGTCAAAACAGCAGGTGTGCGGATACTTTTAGGCATCAAAGGTAAACTAAGGATATTTAGCTATAAGATAGGTTTATCAGAACTCGTTACAATCACTAACCAATCAATACAGTGTGAACAGTGTGTGTAACCAATGAGCAGTTTTTTAGCTTGCCATGTTTGCAGTAATAAAGGTATAGAATCTGTGTGATTGCACCCAATAAATGGCTTCACCTAAAATTCATAGCGAATTGTGTGTTGCTCTCTGCTGGTCGCCACAAACTTTAGCGTGGTGCTGTTAAGGCATGCGAAGTACATGCTAGCAGCAGAGCACACACGTGTCGCCACAAGGAGAACAAGGCTGCAATACACTGCCCCTCCCAACAGGCAACGCATCCCGGGCAGCTTTGTAAAGTACGGTCATGTAAGAGTGATGCTGCAGGCTGCTAGAGCGGGCCATCTTTGGGCAGAGGCAGCAGACATGGTACGCTCAGTAACAGCTCATGTTCAGCCTCGCAGCCATCGGAATCTGATTTAACGAGAAGGGCACTGGAATCAAAGATCATCTGTTGGTGTAGGGATAACTTGACCAAAGAGGATCACGTTTTTGTCTTGTTAAAAAGGTCAGCACAGCATGTCAAGTTGTTACAGAATTTCAGTGTAACGAGGCACAGACAGCCCAAGGCCTCATATGTACTTGAAGGCATTCCTCTCCAGCCCAGATCTCAGGAGTGCTACTGGGCGATACTGTTTCTGAAGTGATGACAAAGAATCTCAGAAAGGATCCAGAAAGCCCTCAGAGCATGCCTGCCTTCCCCAACTCTGCTGACTGCTTTTTTGTTTTCTTCTGTGTTTCAGGTAGTGACACCCCTCTGCCCCAACAACTCTGGGTTGTTCAGAGATTACAGAAAAAAATATAACCATAAAATTAAAAAAAAAAGAAGAAACATGAAAGGCAACAAAAGCATTTCCTGTTCAGAGGTGCTACATCAAATGTACTTATCAGTAAGGATGAGGGATACCCACCACTTGGATCTTTCCTGAAAAGAGTGTTCATGACTGTAGCATGCAGTTTCACCCTATCCCATTCCTTAAGCATCAGGCCGGAGGCCACGAACCTTTGCACCAGTTGATCAGCGATCACCTGCAACCTAGCAAGGCAAAAAGAGGAAAAACAGAGCAGTATAAACCCAGGAGAAACCCCTCCACCATCAGCCTCTCCATTTTCAGTCAGCATCTGCAAAACAGTCTCTGCACACCCACAGGGAAAGGGAGCTGGTCCCTGATGGAAGGTGAACACAACCATCAGGATTCGGTTGTAACACAGGAAGCTCTGGCTGTTTCACAAAGCTTCCTCTGCGATCACTTCTGCTGTGCCTGTTCCACGAGGAAGGGCTGATTTAGCATAGCAAAGAGCTTGTTTGCAGTGACAGATGTTACTGGAACTTGAAGGATTCATCTTTCTACTGCCAGGAACCACAATGTGACTCTCCTTTCAAACACCAAAACCTGCAGACATGCAGGGTGCCTGCAGCACCTCGACTCCTCAAAGACCTGCTCTGATCAGGGACTGTGACCTGACCTGTCTGGTGTGCCGGGCCGGATCTCCGACCCTCTCCGCCCCAAATAAGCAACTCTGTCAGCAGGCTTAATTCCTGGGAGAGCCCAGAATGTCCTGGCAAACAAACCCAGATGGCACACTCCAGTGAACACTCCAGCTTTGGAGCTACTGAGCAAACAGTCAAAGGACTTATTCCCACCTTGTCTGGCCTCAGTCACGGATGAAAGTGTTTGTGGCTTTCCTAGGACAGGCAGCAGGAGCAGGTAGGTGATGGGAGCAGTGCCCTCACGTATCCTATGCCTGAAGATCTGAAGGAACTTCCAGGCTGTCCCCCCCACAAAGCTTCTGGAGTGCCCCAGCCTTACCAAAAGCACTAAGGATGCACTAGAACAAGAACTCCTCATCTCTCAAAACAAGGCAAGAGCGAGCTACGCTGTATACCAAAAGAATCTGGGCTCCTCTCACCACGTCCAAAGGGTCTGACAGCTCCCTGCTCCACCAGGTCCCACCACTCTGGTGTGGTCTCTCTAAGGCTGCTCCCCCAACACCCCTCCCCTCCCCAGAACCCAGGGGCTGCCAGGCCCTACACCACCACAGGTTTTGTACTGCCCCTCACGGGCTGCCAGTCCAGATGCAATGATTTCAAGACTCTCAAACTACCAATTGTCACGGTTTTCTACCACTTTCTGGCTTTACATCAGCGATTTTTAGAATTAGCAATGACAAAGATTAAATGAATATCATTACAGACAATACTAGAACAAATTAATGGAGAATAGCTCAAGTGAAAATGGTGCTTTATTACGTTATAAAGTTAATCAAGGAAATAAAACAAATTAGAATGAATTATAATGGAAATTATTTGCCACGTGGGAGGCATCAGAGCATGATCCCTCTCTCAGTCTGAGCCATTATATGTGCAGAAGGGCTTGCCAACCCCTAATTCCGTCTGCAGTTATGCAAGCTAAGTCAGGGTAAATCAAATCTCCTGCTTTATAACTTAAGCTGATCAAGATCATCCAAAAGATCAGGAAGGAACTCCACCCTTCAGCCATGCCAGGAACTACGCAGAGCTAGCAAGATGTCTTGCATGAGACAGGAAGGCACACACCTCTCAAAATGTGGGCTGCAGCAGTCAGATCCAGCACAAGCAAACCACATGGCTGCCTCTCTCCTCTAGCGCTGGCTTTGCAGCTGAGAAATTCTGCTTCCTACCTGCTTTCCCCATTTCCCCGAGCACAGCTCGGTGGGTTTTAGCAGGCAAGAGGTGCACGGAGCTGCTCAGCAGCCATCCGCCTGGCAGGCCAGAAAACAAAGCGGGGTTTTCCAGAGGGATCACCATTTGTCTTCACCGCCTACAACTACCTGAAGGGAGGTTATAGAGAGGTAGGTGATGGTCTCTTCAGTCAGGTGACAGGTGATAGGACAAGGGGGAATGGCATGAAGCTGTGCCAGGGCAGGTTTAGATTGGATGTTAGGAAAAAATTTTTTACTGAAAGAGTTGTCAGGGCCTGGAACAGGCTGCCCAGGGAGGTGGTCGAGTCACCTTCCCTGGATGTGTTCAAAGAAAGGGTAGATGAAGTACTTAGGGATATGGTTTAGTTTAGTATGTGAATGGTTGGACTTGATGATCTTAAAGGCCTTTTCCAACCTTATTATTCTGTGATTCTGTCTCCTCTTTATAATCACCGTTTGCCCAACGCTCCTGGGCTGGAATCCCAAAGGAAGCAAAAGCAGCTTTTGCTGCCTGCCATCAACACAAGAGGATCGCCTTTCCCCCCTGCAAAGCCAAGTGTTTTATGGATGCTGGCTAACAGTGAAGGGATTGTTTTGGGGGAGAAGCACCAGATGGGTTAATTCACAGGTGAGGGCAGGACTGGCCTGGGCCAAGGATAAAAACTAAGTCTCTTGGCCCTCTCTGAGCATGCTGACAAGCAGAGAGCAAAAAAGGTGTTGTAGAAGAGAAGTCTGGCAGCCTTCAGGCGCCATGCAAAGCACATGATCTAGGTTTGGTCACAACCTTAGCGAACAGATCTCTGAAGGGCAGAGGAGACATCAGCCCGTTCTCAAGGTCGGGGGCGGGGGGAGCATGGTCATTTTCAGTTTCAAGGCAAGGAGGATTTAAAGAGCTCACTTCTCTCCCCTGCCAAAATCAGCTCAGCCACCACTACTGCACACCAGCATTTTCTGTTAGCGTTGTGACTGAGTTCTCAACTAAACAGATATGGCTGGCACCTGAAGCAGCACCGGCAACTCAAGCTGTCCCCAGGCGCAGGCAGACATCACTGCCTGACTTCAGGCCCTAGTTCCGCTCCTCAGCGCCTCTTTGCCAGTTCCTCAGGTCACAGGCGTATTTTCAGATGCAAGCAGGCTCGCAAGCACCACGCCTCAGAGATGATCCACAGCTCGGTGACTCAGGAGAAGAGAGACCCATAGCTCAGCTCTCTGGGCTTTCTATAGCAAACACACAAAAAGGCATTTGGGTCACCCCAGTGCCTGCCCCCACCTTGTCTTTCTGAGTGCTGCTGCCTTGTTTCTCCCTGCACTTCTCTTGGGTTTCCTGGCTGATCTCTATCCTGGTTCTCCACCCACCCCACCCCCGTTTGTTTTATCTCTCCTCTTTTGGAGTTAGGACAGACTTCAAAGCGGAAAAACCAAGAGGAGGAAAAGATTTCCATTCCTACTGCCTCCCAGCAACTCGTCCATTTTCATTTCCCCACCCATTTCCTTATCCTACTTCCGATCTCTTACTTCAACACAGCCTCCAAAGTGCTGCTTTAAGCAGGGCCGCCCCCCTTGTCTCCTCAGCCTCAGGGAAAGGAGATGCCAGAACATGTCCTTTCTTCCCTCCTCCAGCTGCACCGCTCCTGCTCTTATGCTTCCCTGCTAGCTCCTGCCATACTCTAGCAACAGGAACAGATGCACAAGGGCAGTGCCGCCAGGAAAAGTCTCAGGTTTAGGGAGAGAAGACTAAAGGAATTTTGGCTACTCCCCTACACTGTTCAGCACCCATCTCACAACTGGCAGCACAACATCTCTCACGTTTCCCCAGTCTTCCAGAAAGCACCAAGAAAAAAGGCAGCGCTGCCACTGGTCAAAAACAAGAGGGAGGAAGGCTGTCCAGACACAGCCATATGTCAGGCAGCACTGCCTATGGAGCTACCGCCATCAGCCGCAGCAGCAAACGGGAAGTGCACACATATACTGACAGCCAGGCTTTGAGATGTCACACCAGCCACTCAGAAGATGGGACATGTCACACTGTTCCAAACTGCTTACAGACACCAAACCCAACTCTGCAACCAAGCTTTTCCGAGGAGCTTCTGGCATAACTGGGTTTTAAAAATAATTAAGTGCTTCAGAATACACTTGCCAGGCTGTCCAGATTAATCTGGATTGCAGGCTGGGAACTAGACAGCCGAGGCCAAGCTGTCCTGCCTTCTAAGTCATCTCAGGAGTATCTCTTAGGCCATCTTCTCACCGCGCAAGCCACGACACCATTATTCAATCTGACAGACTGCTACAGAAACAAATGACATCTTTCAGCTGCACCACCAGTGACTGATTTAAAGAGCAAACACATCACTGCCTTAACTGGTTTAGGAAGCAAGAACAACTTCATCTTCCTGACTGCTGGCCCAAGGACCAGTAGTGGTACCCACCAGATTTCTCCAGCACGCTGGCTACTGCTGCCGCCGCACTTTGAGGAGGAATAGAAGAAAGGAGCATGGGGAACTCACCTGTCTGAGCCATCCTTCATGTGGACTTTGGCATAAAGGACGTCCGTCATGACAGGGTCATCGTTCATGTACTCCACTCCTGCCACCTCCACGGTCAGGGGCTTGCCACCAGCTATTTGGCTGCAATGTAAGAAATCCCTTCTGTTAAAAAACAAAACACCACACCTGCTTTTGAAACACAGCGCATAGTACATGTATTCAATATTTGGGTTTACTAACAGAATGACATAAAATACAGTTTTTTAATACAGTTAACCACAAATTTGAGGTTAAGTAGGACTTCAGTGTTACAAAGACCCCATGGGGCAGTGAACTCCACTGAGGAGTTCTTCCCATTCCCATATCTTTCAGGTTTTTTGCACGGAAAAAAACCCACAACCTAAAAAGCCCTAAAAAACCCAGGTCCCTAAGTGCTAAGCCTGAAAGGCTGTAGCAGCTGTCCTCAAGAAATCCTGTAAAAGCCTTCAGACACGCATTAAGTCAACTTGTCAGCGTTTGCAGGCCATCTCCACACAGAGATCTCCAGTTTCATTTCAGAAAACCCACCCGCAACAGAACAGTACAAGTTCCCACTGCAGAGGAGCTCCCACCTTCCCTGCCAAGAGAGCGATCGTGACACAGAGCCTGTGGCTTGTTGAGCTTCCCAGGGAAAAGCACTTGATACAGAATGCAGTTTTAAGTACATTTCAACATCCACTTACAAACGCTGGAAGTAAACAGGGCTGTTTAAAAATCAGCTCCAGTTACTTTCGCAGGAAGGCAAAACTGAAAATGCACGTGGGATGTAATATGCACTCCCACACCTGCAAACCCACTGCGAAACCTCTCTGCTTCCAAACACACCACCTCCTTGCCTTTACCACCGGAACATCACAGGGTGCTGCAGTGAAAGCTTCCCTCCAAGTTAAGTGCCATTGTCTCGTGGAAAGTAAGTGCAGAAGTAACATGCGAGTTAACAATGTAAGCGTGACTTGGCTTTACTGTTGCTCACTTCTACTCAGCTTGCCCAAGAGATTCTGGGCAAAGCTTCCTGGATGGAATAAGGAGAGCGTCACTTCCCCTTCCAGTACGTTTCCCGGGAGGAAGACAGCACAAGGGCACTGCCTGCATGTGAGGCCGAATATTCTAAGAGGGTAAAGAGGGCACACCTGCCTTCACAAGGCGCTGCCTGCATTCAGTAAACGAACGCTGATGAAAGCTTCCATGGGTAGGAGAGAGCCCAAATTAACTTTCAAAGTATATTTATTTGGGCATGGCAGGGGAAATAACCTAAAGATTACGTTCAAGTGCTGATTCCTCCCTGCACGGAAGGAAATGGGGAGCAAAGATTGTCCTCTGCCTTAGTGCAATCTATTTATGGCACTTTGCAAATACGACGGGCAGAGCTGTCCCCTGGAAACACGTGCTTGCTTTTCTCTTTAATGGCTGAGCCACCAGAGCTATCATTTTAAAGGCAGAGGTAGGAATTTTGGCTGTGCTACAGTTTCCCACAGATACTGGTTGGCACAGCATGGCTGATTCCTCGCTTATAAATATATAAATTGATTAATATCGAGGCTCAGCGCTCTACGTGTAAAGGCTTTGCAGAAATAAAATAAAACAATCCCTCAGGCCACTTCAGATTTCTAAACTGAACAGAAACAAGCTAATTATGGTGTCATTCAACCCCATTTACAGTTAAAGCCCTAACATCTGCAGTGAGGAAAGCCCAAGTCCAGGAGCAGCAGTGACCGCCTCAGACTGATTACTCACACGTGGCTCATGCTGGTTTCCCTGCACACAGCTCCCCGCATCAAGAAATGCATGTCAAGGACACCTCAGCATCTGCTCTGAGGCAGGAGGGAAGCAGCATGTGCCAGAGCCTGCTGCAGGCAACGCATAGAGGTAATGGAGCTCGTCCTTCCCTCTGCAGCAGGCAGGGGACAATGGCACAAGAATAACAGGGATGCACGTAAGAAAGACAGGAACAGAGCAGGTTTTTGGGGAACGCTGAGGGTTTGAGCTGAGCAACACTGTTAGACTCTTTGCAACTGCCTGCTGGTTTCTTCTGCTCCCACTTGAAATGTTTCAGCTTTTTTCTAAAATTCTGGAGTTGAAATAGACTATTGAGCTGCTTTTCTCTTCACTGTCCTTTGTCAAAGACAGCTTGCTGCCTTCCCCTCCAGTCACGCCCTTGGTGGTGACATCCCTTTTTTATCACTTACTCCACAAAGTCCTCTTTGCATCGCTGTAGGAGGTCACGCGCTTTCTGTATCTCTTGGTCGTTCAGAAGTACCAGTGTCCCAAGAGTCAGATGAAGCTTTGCAGGGTTCTGGAACAGGCTGCTGCTGACCCCATGATCCTACAAATCAATCAATCATATAGGCATCTTATCTTGTGCACACACACACACACCCCCCCTCCCCATCAGTGGGATAAATACTACAGAGAACAGGTACCACACCACTGACATCAAACCTTTTCTCTGCATCACTGATCGGGTTGGCAGTGACTCAAAACTAAATCGAGTAACAGGATTTCACAGGCTTTGAGAGCAAGTCGAGGTGCAGCCTCCTGGCTCAGGTACGCTCCCCTGCCTGCCTTCTCATCGGAGCGGCCGAATGGCAGCCGGGAAGCTCATTATGACAGGTTCTAACTCAAGACCCAGGAAGAGCAGCACAGGATTTCGAGAGGAGACTTCCAGAGCTGTCAAGGTGGCAGCTGCCATCAGCAATGAGCCCAACACAAGTCAGAACCAATTTAAAACTTGAGTCAAGTCAATTTTTTTGTGCAATAAAGCTGGAACCAGCTGTAGTGACAAGCTCTAAACAGTCTCTAAATCCTACCTAAACACAGGATGCACCTCACGACACAAGCACAGCTAATACCAGCTCTGATAATTATGTTTCTCTCATTCCCATGTGCCCTATAGTTTGCCGAGATGAATTAAGTTTAAAATCCCCCTTATGAGAAGGGTTACGTGTTGTTGCTGGGGAAGAACTGTTCCCAGGTGGAGCAGTCATTACATTCAGCTTTAAAAAAAAAAACATGCTCTTTTGTTCTTGGATATTTATAAAAATACCTCGAGGATGGTTAACACACCCAGATTAAAACAATTATTTCCACTTAGCGGCCATTTCCCACCGGCGCGTTAAATAACTTCCACTTTTAACTCCAGAAGAAGCCAACTCCGCTCGCCAGGCCACCGAAGCCTTGCTCCATCTGGAAAAATTCAACGCCTGAGAATGACAGCTTTGAAGTTTCTAGCTGTGCCTTCAGACTTTGAAATAAAACCTTTCAAAGGTTTAAACACTGCAGTAGCTCAGCCCGACAGAGTTTAATGCTTCACATCCCACTCGGCATTTCTCATGTCTACTGACAACACCCATACTCTTCTTTACAGCAGTGCTTATGGGCTGGACTAGGGACAAGCCAGCCTGCAACACGGAAGCCGGGAGTTTGCTCCAGCAGCTGCAGGCTGGCAAAGCGTGGCGGTCTCCGAAACAGAGGGAGCACCTTCCACTGCTGCTGATTACTTTATTGGGACCAAACCCCCAAATCATACCATGCTAGCAGCAGCAAGGCAGGCTGCAAACCTCAGCACAGTGCAGCAGCCTGAAAGAAGAACAGACCAACTACCACAGGTACATCAGGAGCCTCTGGAAGAGAGTTTTGATTCCAGCCTTTTGAGGTTTCATGGCTCCATCTCACTTGTGCCCACCTTCCTCTCTCAGCTTGAATTCATTCCGCTGTTAGCACGCACAAGACGCGATTCCTCTGTCAGCCTTTTTGATCCAAGCGTATCTGCAGCCAGAGGATATTTGGCCCATCACAAAACAAGTTTCTCAGGTAAGAGAAACTGGGAAAAAGATTTATCCTTGCCACAGACAACCAGATGATGTCACTCCCACAGTACACACAGATGATGTACAGTAAGGAGAAAGTAGTTCACAGGTCAGAAAGCGAAAGCCCTACCCTCATTTTCTGCCCCAGCACAGTTTGTACTGTAAACATCAACCTCCCCCAAAAACAGCATTTCCCCCTGAGCTTTCCAACACCTGAGCGTGGGCTGAGAGCTGACAAAGTGACGGCATGTCACCTCCACAAACCACACTACCACTGTTGGGGAGATCTGCAGGGAAGAGCAGCGCACAGCGAGCAGGCCAAGACCCAGATAATCCTCCTGGTTTACTCCCTAGTATTTCAGGGAGTTCCTAAAAACCCTGCTCACACCGCTACTCTTTCACAGGCCGGCAGATCCCACTTCTCCCACACATAAAATAGATGCTACATCAGAGGTAGCTCTCCCTGGAACAGGGAACGTTTCTGCGGGCGTCTTAGCAGCCCTTCGTGGCTGGATGCTGCTCACTGAGATGCAAAAAAACCCCTTTGAACCCACTTATTTTAATGCCCAATTATGATACGCTATCAGCAACCACTGTGTCGCCTCGCGGGAAGCTGCCCTATCCAGTGGTATCAGTCCTGACGAGCAGGGCCAGACAACTGCAACGCAGAGCCTAGGAGTAAGTGCTTGGAACTACTGCTATGGGAAAAATCCCACCCTCCTCCAGGGAGGAGGAGCCCAAGAGATGTGATCCTGTCAACACTCTGATTTTTGGGCTTTATGGACATCTTCCGAAGACCTAAGGAACCCTCTCAAGGTAAAGGTACAAGCAAAGCAAGAGTGAGGAGGGAAATTCAGCATCAGAGATAGGCCTTGCTCCCCGAGCTCCTCTCTCAGCAACAAGCTCCCCTTTCACCAATTTCCCACCCCACTCCCTGTGCTGTGGAAGGTGTGACCCCTCACAGCACAAGTCACAACGGCTTGTGGCAAGCAGTGGCTTCCAGCCCCATGGAAAGCAGAGCACCAGTTTAGGGGAGGCAAGGTGTCAGAGCAGGAGATCCCCATATTCGACAGGGGAAGCTGAAAGTGGCCTATTTGCAGGGATTCACCGGCAGATATAGAGACAGAAAACAGACTCTATCGTCTCCCTAAAAATTTACTGTTCAAAATTGGGTTCTCCAAGGATGTACTGAGAGGTAGGAGGAATATCTCCTTTACACACCACCCATATGTGAGGGCTACCCATTTTACCTTATTCCTCTCCCTGATGCTGCCCTGTCATGGTCAAAAGAATCAGTGACTCCTTTCCACTCGGTCTCAAAAATGCATTTTTTCCCTCCTTCCTGGACCTTAAGACTCCTACCTCTGCTCTCCTTCTTTAGAGAGCACCGAGAGGGTTTTATCCAGAGTCTCCACATCTCTTTTTGCAAAGCCCAAGCACATTGTTCCTCCAAGTCTAAGGCCTTATAAAGGAAACCACAGACCATACAACAGGCCTCCTACATGACAAGGCAAAGGATCAAACTCCTTGGCTTTTCCTCCCTGGCTGCATCCTCTCTACAGCCTTAAGAGCTTCCAGTGCTTGCAGACAGCTTTATTTTTTGGGGTTTCCTCCCTCCCCCAAACAGCAGGATATGCTCTCTCCCACCCTGCTCCACAAACAAAGGAGCAAGCCAGAAAAAACAGCATTCCCTCAGAAGTGCCTGAAGAGCTGCAAGCTGAAAAACCCTGCCCATTTTCTGTCCCTTCCCCTCTGAGATACAATACCTCATTACCGATGTTTGATATTTACAGGTTGCCATATATTACAGCAATCATATCTCTTTTCCATGCCTCATCTGCAGCCTGTTAAGACTGGGAACACTCTATTTGCACAGCTCTCAAAGACCCAACTGTGATTTTTTTTTTTTCCAAGGCAATATTGCTGCAACATCTCTCCCCTTTTCCACCTGCATCCTCAGACATTTCAGTTCTCCTCACTCTGACACCTACGTGACTGTAGAAGGAGAATTCCAAGGTCATTCAGTCATCCAGACCTCCCACTGCACCACAGCAGCAATGAGCCTGCCCAGGTGAGCCGCCTCCCCGTATTTATATTAAATTAGCCTCACAAGAGCCTCCCCTCAGCCCTGCTTCATTGCCTGTCAGCCCTGGCCACACCACAGTGTGAATGACACCTGAAGTGTTCCATATTTCAGCGCAAGGTTTGCCTCACAAAAGATCTTAAAGACACACACACACACAAAAAGTTAGAAAGCATACTGCCACCAACATAATCCTATGCGATAAAATATAAATGAATGGTTGTCATGGTAACTGCTTCAGAGGGAAATAAAGTCCCTCACAAATGCTCAGTGGCCAGAAGAAATCCTCACACCCTCACACCTGGTCCTTTCCCTTCCCTGCCATTATTCCCAAGCTTCACTCAAGGACTGGAGTTTACCTAACCTTGCCATGTTTCGCACCAGCAAATTGCAACAGGAAGAGAAGTGCACCACTGCTGTCACCGAAACCTATTCGTATTTCTCCGCCTACCCTGAGAAATCCCGTTGCTGTGGACAAATCTATAAGCTCTCTTATTGCTCTGCAAGGCACAGTTTTGAATTACTGTTTTTCATTACTGATGTGCTTTCTAGCAGACCCTGCTGTGAGATAAAGTGGTATTAGAGTGGCATTACCGGCTGGCAGAGTGATTGAGAGACATACAGGGCTGCAATATACTCCTTCAACTAACAGGCAGCAATATATCCAGAAACCCTTTTGCTAATACTGGGAGAAGGAAGGGCAGAAAAATAAAGCACCATATATTCCTTGGCTAACGTATGCAATACCTGCTACTGACTAAATTCTACATTTCTAACTAAAAATAGAAACTCTAGAGCTGATGTGAGCAGTACCAGGAACATTTCGGGCCCTCCCGAGAGGCACAGGGCACCGAGCAGTGCTAACATGACCCCGCAGCTTCCAGCCTGGGGCACATTGTACCCATGCAGCATGGAGAGCAGGAACTGCAGCCCCAGACCTTCTGCCTTCACCCATAGAGAAGTGTCCTGCTGTAGGATAGCTTCAGATGCCACCACTTTGGGAGATTCCTGAAAGCTCCTTGATGTCTCGGCAGCAGCAAAAGGCATGCTACATCTTGGGTGCCACACTCTGAGATATTGCCATCAGTGGTATTAGGAGGGTTCGTGCCTGAGTGCTGGTTCTGAGTACAGTCCGAGTCCAAGGTAGCTGAAGTTAGGCTGAAACATGTTCCCACATGCACGTGGGATCCCTAACCATGAAGCAGAGCTTTACAAGACTCGGTGCTGTCCAGGCACAGAACAAAATGACTGAAGGAGAGACAGAAAGAAGGTCAGGCAAGAGGAAGAAAAACTAAACCTGATTATCCTGGTCAGCAGTGGTCTCAGCGCTCCCTGGCCAAGTTTGGGTTTCTGGAGCTTTCTAGGACAAGGAGCATGCAAAGGTTTGCGGATGTTCCCAGGCAGCTCCTTCTGAATGTGACTGGTGACACTGGGGAAAGCAGAGAGATAAATGTATGAAAATGTTTCTAAGTGGATGGCAGACCTCCCAGGGACACAAACTGGGATTTAAGAGTGAGCAAGAGACAAGCAACGTGACAGAGGCAGATCAGGAAGGGTGTGAGGTGCAAGTGAGACCACCAGCCAAGGCTGTGCTAACACACGGCTGCACAGATGCAACTAGGAAAAACAGGCAGGAAAAACAAGTGCTCTGCGAGGAGAAGACCTAGTCCTATGCAAGGTCAATACCTTGCAGGAGGAAAAACATAGGATGAGAGCATGGACAACAGAGCTAGCAGTGAAGGTGAGTGAGAGAGACAACATCTTAGAGGTGTGACACTGAAAGGATTCTCCAGAGACTGAGGCAGCCTGCAAGCCAGAACCCAGCGAGACATGCAGGATGACACTGTGGTTACTGCCCTGCGCAGCAGGTAGATCAGGGTTTGCTGTCCACAGGGAGGGCCAAGAGACATCCACGGGACCTGCTGGCAGACAACTACAGGGAGGAGGAGGATTAGATAAATGGATTCCAGGATGCCAAGACTTCAAGCAGAGTACAGGCAGCCACGTATGAAAGGAGATCAAGTGAAAAGACTGTAATGGCCATAGGCCCAGGTAGGAAGGTCTCAGACCAGGGCCAAAAGCCTCAACAGCCACTACCCCAACACTCTGCCCCGCTAATGCTTTCTCAGGCTGTTTCCACTCCCCCGTCTTCAGGGCTTTACTTTAATAAAGGGAAGCTTTAATAAAAGGTACCTGCTGCTGGCTAATGGGCACAGACGACTGAGCTGGTGATATCCTCCCAGCCTGAGGAAAGGGTGCTCAGGGCACCGTGCTGCTTGCTAATCCCTGGATCTATTGGCCAGTTTCAGTTGTACTTAAGATCAGGTGGAAACCAGAGTGATAGAAAGCTCCTAAGTTGTCACAGAAATAGGCAGCTGGGCAGAGAAGAGGCACTTAAATCACAGCTGCCAGGAAGGACAAGACTGCAAAGGTAGCTCAGTTCTGGCTCTTGGAGATGAGACAATTGACATGCAAGCAGCCACGAACACTTGAGCAAGAACTCCCTATCTTCCCAGGTATCAGGTAATTCACACCCACAGCGTGAAGACATAGGAGCCCAAACTTCTTGAGCTGTGCTATCTGCAAGATTGTGTTTTCCCCTTTGAAAGGCAGAAGGTAGTAATGTCAGCCCACAAAGCCCTGCTGCGTGCATGCAACCTGAGCTGCAGCAGCCACAAAATGGAACGCTCCTCTCTTGCCTAGGCATGCCCCACCAGCACTCAGGGTGATTTAATAATCCCATTCCCTCTCCTCAGCCTGGCTCTGTGCACTGATGGACCACTTCTGCCAAACTAGAAGCAGGCTAAAATAAACCAGGGAAGAGACAGCTTCCACTTCATCCTGTTCCTCATTTCCCCATGCCTAACTCTTTCCTGCAGCCCTCAATCTAAGATCTGTAAGGCCAGTAGGAGGGACTGTCAGCACAGAGTCCCATGGGGACGAAGGGAAGCTGCTAGATTTGCAGGATGGTGTGTGCTACCAAGTCATTTCTCATTCAGCTCCAGTAATGACTCCCATCTTCCTTCACCGTCAGGAGCCAAAAGGAAAGTGAAAGAGAAGCAGCAGCAAACTTGTGAATCCCCACGCGGTTTCACAATTACATGGACATCATAAAACATATGAAGGTCCATTATGTTATTTAGTGGCTTTCCCATTAAATCCAACCAACCAAAACCACCACCAAAACTGCCCAACCCTCTCCTGAGTCTGAGATACCCTCTCACCTATGAAAATCTCTAAGAAGAACAAAACACGTTACTAACAATTTACTAAGTAAGCCATTCCACATTCCGGGGCATTTCACAATGGAACTGAACAAACTCACAGCAGATCCTCCAATTTAAGTAAAAGGCCTGTAAAATATATCCCTAGGAAGCAGCACAGAATAAGGCCTTTGAGGTAAGCACCAAAAAGTTCTCTTGAGAAATGAAATGGCATTCCTCTAAAGGGCTCCTGCTAGATTTTAGCTCTCACACGGATCCTTACCTTTGAGCATTTCTCCAGCACTTCCTCCTTGAACTGCAGGAACTTCTCCTGGATGGCGGGCTGGTTGAGAGCAAAGGACAGGAAGTGTGTGAAGGGCTGCTTCTTACGGAAGCTGTCCAGGAGAACATCGATCCGTGTTCGGGCGGAGATGACACCGCTGCGATGCTGCCCCGTAATCACTACAAGGAAACAAAAAGCGATGCCTGTGGGGTTTCCACGAAGCTATGAGCGAGACAACTGAAATCAGGACAGGTCAGCACAAAACAGCCTCACTAAATGGATCGTGATTTTACGTGACACTCACCTGTGCACTTTAAAATATCGCTATTGGAGGATACTAGGAAGGTGACAACACTTCACCCAGGGGATGCCAGGAGGGAATTAGAGAAACCTGTGCAACAGCACCTCTCTGCTGCTAGCCCTGGGCTCACTGAAGAAGTGTTAAGAATTAAAACCCCCAGCCACACAGAGAGAAATCTTGCCGGACTCCCCGCTTGACTTCAAACGCCTGACATGACCGTGCCTTCCTTTGGAAAGACAAGATGATGCCATCGAAAGTATCCCTCTGGTCTCAAGAAAGTCAGCTCTGAGCGCATAAAAACCAGTAACTCAGAGTTTCTCATTTCAGCGGCTCTTCAGATTTCTATAGCATTATGTCAAGTTCTCATAAAGGCAGTCAATGTGAGAAAGGAAAGAAAATCTATCAGAGATCAAGATTGCCTATATCGTTTGTGCATGCACTTCAAGGCACCAAACAGAGAACACTTGAGCTCGAAAGAACTGCAAGGAGCAAAAATTGTCTTGCCTTCCTGTTACTGCATGTTTTCGACATCTCTCAACCTTCCTAATAGCCCTTCATGGTTCTCAGGAAGGAGTCAAGACCCACTTCTTGAGAAGTACCGCCACGTTCCTGCGCGGCACCACAGTCGGATCCTCCCATCACTTACTCCTTGCACACAGCCCTGTCACAAGCGTAACTGCACCATGCAGTCATCACCAGAGCCTGCGCACGGGGCCCTCCGGACACCCGCTCAGGCAGAAACCCGCACTGGCCAGCCCTTACAAGCAACCCCTCCTTTCTTTTTAAGCCACCAGAAGTGATGAGATGAAACATACGGTTCAAGAAAGCCGCCTCTTGCCATCAGCATCAAGCAACACCACCACAAAGGCAGCAACATCATCAGAACACCTCTCATATTGATGCAGGTGCTTTAACAGTTCATTTTATTCACATACTGCAACACTAACTTTTTCTGGGTGTGTATTACAGTTTCTTGTTAAGGAAAGGGTATTGTTTTAAAAGCAAGACAAAAAAATCCATCACACTCAGACCCAAAGTTCTCAAGCCAGTGATTTAGGGCCCAGAAGTGACTTCAGTGAGACTATTCACAGGCTTCAAAGAGATTATTTCCCCTCTCCTCCCCGCCACCCCCCCCAAAAAAAAAAGCCTTACAGAACTTTATAAGGATTTATATAGAGAAAAAATAAACTCAGGAGAAAACCAAACCAAAGTAATTTTTCCCAAGGCCACAAAGTGGGTTAGTGCCATGTGAGAAGCAGAAATTATAGGCAAAACACCTCCTATACCCGTCCCCGCTCAAACGGTGTCTGTTCAAGAGCCAACGAGACAACACCCCTTTTGTGCATGTTAAACTCACCAATTTCTCCATCCACTCCAGGCTTGGGAATGCTGATGGAGGTTCGAGTCTCTGTTTCTATTCTCTTCTTGGTTTCCCCTTTCTTCCCAATGATGTACCTGGAGGCACAAAAGTGCCAGAGAGTCACTCGCATCGTGTCACCAGGCCACTCTCCATCAAGTGCATCCAGGCAGAGGATTAGCTGCACCACAGATGAACCAGGCTCCAAGCCAGCTCCAGGCTGCTGGGTCCCCCCCAAACTTAGTACCTCCGTGCTTGAGGGCCGCACGCCCTCAGCCCCACAGGCAGGACCTGGTCCAGGCACAGAGGCTACACCCGAGACTCCTCAGGTGACCAGCCTGGGACCAGGGGGTGATGTTGAGCCATGGCTCACAAATGGCTTAAAGTAAGTGCAAACCCTAAACAAGTCAGCCAGGCCACGAGAGCTCTGCCCAGTACCGTGTGCCACAGCTTATTCATCAGCTAGGTTATCCCTTTTTTCCCCTGTTACCCCAGCTGCCAAAGGGCTAAGGGTTCTTTTTCCACCTTTTGCTTTGCTTGAGGTAGTCATCTGCCAGCATTCAAACACTCACCCGAACACCTTTCCTTCCCTATGTTTCAGTAAAACCATTCAACCAATAAACCCATCAAAAATAACTGCATAAAGCTTGGAACACTACAGGCTTCCCAGCACACACCAGATTTGAGTCAACAGACAATTCCAGTCGTGCGTGCTCTCTCTTAAAGCTTTCACAAACTCCCCCTGCCAGGCTGCTCGCCCCAGTTCTTCCTCCCCTTCTCCCACCCTCCCGGATGCTTTTATGTTCAAGGGAAGAGACGCTCAAAAACTCCTGCCAGCAAGAAAGCACCACCTGCTGTCTCTGTCACGGGGATGGCTAGAGAGTCAAGCGTGGCACAACAGCACTACAAAGGCATTGCCAATCTCCCCCTCCCCAACACTGAAATCCACATCCACAAGACTGAATACATTCTGGAGATCAGGCACTTACCCCAATGAAAATAAATAAATAAAAGTGTGTGTATATATATATATATATATAGGGTTTTTTTCTCTGTGCTCAATTGCTTCCCAGGAGCAGCTTGAATAAACCAGAAACAGAGGCTCACTTGTACAAGGGGCTGGGAACCTCGGCTCTGCACTGGAAGCCTCTCTCGGTCTCTTCCACCACAAAGGCATCACAGGGTTCATCCACACAGTCACCTGGGCCTAGCACAGGGAAAACAAAACAACCCCAAAGCACAACAGGCCTTGTACAAGCTCTGTAAAGTCTGGCAGCTCTTTATGTAGGACAAGAGTCAAGCAGCCACCTTCTCCCAAGGTTAAATAAAGGAAGAAGCAGACTCCTCTCCGTTGCAGCTAACTGCTCTTTATTTCCCATTACTACGAGCTCTGACAAACATAATGACCACTTCTAAACGCACCCAGCTGGGAGGGGGAGGACAGCAGTAGTCACAGCCTGGGTTTTCTCTCAGCTGGAAGTTGTGTGACTACCCAGTGTGAATGGTGTCTTCTCCTGGCAGGGTGGAAGCCACCAGCCCCCTCAGAGACCTGCGATTTTAAATTCCTGCTCAGGAGGATACAAAGAAAAGGCGAGGATCGCTTTGGTTCAAGGGCTCAGGTAGAGCGTTTTGGGAAACAGAAGAGATTCTCACACCCTCGGAATAGAGGTACCTTTCAGGTCTCTATCTCCTCTGCAACATATACAGGGACAAATTTGGGTGGCAAGAGGTTTATTAGTTTTGTTCAATCCACTCAAGGGCAGGGTGGGGAAACGGGACTTGACTCTTTCTGCTGGCCAAGCTAGAGCTGAGCTTTTCTGTGCTCACAACTCAAGCAGAACTACAACAGCCATACAGGCAGAGAGGCAAAAGTAAATCAGCACAGGAAGAATTTTGCCCCCCAAACAGGTCACACCTTCCAAAGAGTCACATTGCAAGAGGCCAGTTTTTCTAAGGAGTAAACGCCATAAGGACAGAGGATCTTTAGCAAGCAGCTCCCACTCCCACTGCTTCTGTAAATAATCATGCTACGGAAAAGAAAGGCACTTCAGGAACCTGGGGAAAACAGCTCTACAGAACCAACTTGTTTTCCTCTTTTCCTGAGGATCCTTCACAGCCAGGAAGCAAACAGTCAGCAGCCCAGTCACTCGAACCCACATTAGTTAACAGGGGTTACATCCACTCTTTGGTCAGCAGGATAATTGGGGACCAAGGCAAAGCCTTTTTCTCCCCATCGAACACCTCACGGGCAGGCCCTTGAGCACAAAAGGGCATCAAAGAGAACACCAAGAGCTCCCTAGGTCCCTAGTGCTGCCCACGCCTTCACCTGCAGCACGCCCCTTAGAGCAGCACAGTCACCCCTCACACAGCACTCTTTACCTGTACAAAAGTCCTCCTCCTCCTCCTCGTGCTGGTAGGGCTGCTCCTGAAGGAGATTCTTCCTGTACACGCGCCCGCCGATGCTTATCAGGGTGGGCCGCAGCACCTCCATCCTGCTCCTCTGCCTAATGCAAAAAGGAGGACAGTATTGCTAGCTCATGCCAAGGGAACGTAGAGCCTGAGGTTTCCTTGTGGATAATTTGGAAGAGGCAAGTACCTTCCCAAACCTTACAGTGCTCACACACAAAGACTGGTGTTCCGAGACCGTACAAGTTTGCTTGTGCTTTACGAGCTGACAGAGCATGTGAAAAAGGAAAATTTAAGCAGTGTCAAGCTATGTAATGAAGCATCAGGTGGTTTTAGCCCTTCAAGGAGGCCAGGAACTGATCACCACCCTCCTGAAACTCACAGGTTTTAGCTAAAACTCAGTCAACGTGCCGTCTTAGCCTTCTTCAGGATTCTGGACAGTTCCACCTCATTCTTTTCCATGAGTCCCCTGCCTCTTAGAAAGAATCCCCCACAACCTCTCTCAAAATCCCTGCCATCCTCATCTGGTTTCTCAAAGGCCTAAGTACTTTCCAAAAGCAAACCCAGCTACCATGCCTGCTTGGGAAGCAGCCAGGAAAGGGAAAGAATCACTCCAAAGGGTCAGTGCTGGCCAGTGTAAGCAGTTACACCTCCCACCCTCCACCTCAGAGCACTGCAGGAAGTCTGAGGTGTAAGCATGGAAGCCTTACACTGCCCTGCATGATTCCAAACGGTGTTAGAAACACGGGGGCATTGAGTTAAACATCTTGTGGTGCAAAAGCAACAGGGTGATTCAAAGAACTGGGAGTCACCTGTCAGAGGCTCCTCATCTTTCAGGTCTTTTCCTGTGAACTTTAGCACTTAAAAGCTTGTAGGCACACTGATGCCGTTCACATAGAATCATAGAATGGCATGAGTTGGAAGGGACCCCAAGGATCAGAGAGCTCCAACCCCCCTGCCACAGCCAGGGCCACCAACCTCAGGCCTGTATCTACACTAGGTTGCCCAGGGCCCCATCCAACCTGGCCTTGAACACCCCCAGGGACAGGGCATCCACCACCTCTCTGGGCAGCCTGTTCCAGCACCTCACCACTCTTTCTGTAAAAAACTTCCCCCTAATATCTTATCTAAACCTTCCCTCCTTTAGTTTTAATCCATTCCCCCTTGTCCTGTCATTGTCTATCAGACATTTCAGTTCACCTTACTGCTTTTAAAACAGAAATATCCATAACACAGGATGCAAAGTCTCCACCAAAGAAAAAAAGTGAAAAATACAAAAAATCCCCACCTTTGGACAGTTTTACCTGCCTGCCACAACAGAGCCCGACAGGAACAAACAGAAGGGATGGCCTTCGCTGATGAAATTTACCCTACATGGGATTTACTCCACGGAAGGACATCAAGCTCAGAAGGTTAGCACCCCTCCCTCCCCTCAATTAACGCCCCAGCTTCTGGGGTGACTTACGGCCGCTTAAGCTCACATTTAATTAAGACGGCGCTCCTGCAGGGTGAGGGAAGCAGCGCAGCTGCAAGCCGGACACAGAGGTGGGCAGGATGTGCCATGAAACGCCGCGCTTCTGTCGCGGTGGGGTGTATACCCCCAATCAGGCTTGCTTTTTCTTGTTTTAAATTGCACAGAGACCGGGCTTCCCCGCGACAAACCCGGGAGCGGGGCCGCGCCCCGCCAGCGGGGCCTGCGGACACAAAGCAGCTGGGGCCGTGGCCCCCGGGCGCGGGGCTGGGCCGGGCTCCTGCGGGGAAAACGAGGGCGAGTGGCGGCCAGGCCACAGCGGCCCGAGTGAGCCGCCACCACCACGGCCGCGCTTCGAGGCGGCGCCACGGCGTGAAGGCCCGGGGCAGGCCGCGGGACCGGTTGCCGTTGCCAAGGGTGACCGTTCCCGCCTTCCGCCACCTTCCCGCCGGAAGTAGGAAGGGGCCGCGCCCGCGCGCCCGCCGGCCCCAGCATGCACCGCGAGCGCGATCACGCGCGCCGCCTGCGCCAAGCCGGCCGGGCTCCCAGGTGAGGCCTGGGGGGAGCGGGGCGGAGCGGGAGCGGAGCGGGGCGGCCCTGGAGGAGAGAGGCGCCAGGCGGAGCGGGGAGGGGAGCGGGGGGAAGAAGCTGGCGCCGGAGGCCTCACTCACCGGGAAGCAGCTCGCTGCGGAAGCTGGGGCGGGGCTTGGGCGTGTTAAAGCGCGAGGGGCGGGGCCTCAGGCGGCCGCGCGCTTACGTCAGCCGCGCAGGCGCCCTGTCACTGCCGAGGCTGCCGCGCCCGGCGGCGGGGTGTGGGCGCGGCGCACCGCGGCGCACGCGCAGTGCCGGCAGCCGGCCGCCACCTCCTTCCCGCCCTCCCCAAGATGGCCGCTCCGCCCTCCCTGAGGCGAGGGTGCGGCGGCACAGGGGTCAGCCCAGCCGCCTCCCTCCTGTGCGTTTGCCTCAGCCTGTTTAAAATAAAGACCTTACAGCTGTACTTCGGAGCCTGCCGGTCTTGCAGGTTGAGCCCAGATTGGCGTCACTTCAGTGGGAGCTGTGCCTGCACACCTGTGCTGAGGAAGGTGTTCCTGAGCACATCATTGCCTTTTTAGAAGTTCCCTTTGCCTGGGCATCTTCCTTCATGGCCCTCACAAGCCCTCAGCCTCCTGCGAGCTGATGCTTGGTTTTGCGCTGTATGTGGTAAACAGAACCACCTCAAGCATCGCTGTGGATGGACGCACAGCTCCTCATCGTGACAGCCTTTTAAAAGCCTGGTGTTTCCTCTGTCAAAGACTTGAGTGGCTTCCCAGAGGCACTGTCTGCATGGCCTGAAGAGTCTGCAGTATTAAATAGGGAGGGTGAAAGGAATTTATGAAATGGGCAGGATGGTTCAGATGAATAGCAAGCGCTCTCCTTTACGAGTGCCAAGTGACAGCTCTTTCACAGAACAGCTAGTTTGGAAAAGACCTTTTAAGATCATCGAGTCCAACCGTTCCTGTCCTATGCTAAACCATAACTCTAAGTGCCTCATCTACCCTTTTTTTGAACACATCCAGGGATGGTGACTCAATCCCCTCCCTGGGCAGCCTGCTCCAGGCCCTGACAACTCTTTCAGTGACAAATTTTCTCCTAACATCTAACCTGAACCTGCCCTGGCGCAGCCTTGTGCCATTTTATTACTGGAGAGGCACATGACAAGTTTTAAGCACTGCATTGTGACAAATGTCCAGCCAATACCTCTTAAAGATGAGGCTGAGAAAAGGTGGCACGGCGTGGGAGGCGAGCAGGCTGGTGCTGTGTAGGCGGGTGGACCCATGTTAGGTCGGATGTGGTGTTTTACAAGCAAAAGCACATCTGGAGCCATGCACAGAGCACAGTCAACCACAAATCATTTGCGGTGTGGCTTCGTGCAGGATGCAGCGCTGGAACTGGCAGTCCTGCAGGCTTCCAGGTTTTATGAGGCAGCAGGACTTTTTCCATGTTTGTGCTCCTGGAAACAAGGCAAAAAGAGGGGAAAAAACAAAAAAAACCCCAACAAAAAAAGAAGAAAAAAAAGGTCTTTTTATGGCCCCAGGGAGCGGGAAAAGTGCCAGGCAGCTGAAAGCCAGTGAATTCAGGCCAGTGATGTGTGCCAGGTTATTTTTATGCACGCTCCAATCGCAGAGCTGAATTCCCAGGCCCCCTTTGTCCGAGGGGGTCAGGACGTGGGTTACATTCAGTTTCTGGGTGCCACCGCGTGGTGCGACAGCTAACTGCACCCATCCCTGCAGCGGTGTGCGGGCATCGGGGTGCGGGCATGGAGGGCAGCCTTGAACCACCGGCGCTTTGAGGCCAGGGAGCGGGGGGTGGCAGCCTGAAGCTGTGCTCGCTGGCTCTTCCTCGAGCTCGCTGCCTTCCTCTGCTGTCAGATTACGTGCGCAGTTGCTGGCTTGGCGCCCTGGGAAACTCCGAGACGCCCTTCCTAACTCTGCTTTGCTCTCTGGTTTTGATTTGTTGGTTTGGTTTTTTTTCCCCCCTCTTTCAGACTGGGACGGGGTGAGATGGCAGCCTCTTCCTCATCCTCTTCAGCTGGTGGAGTCAGCGGCAGCTCCGTAACAGGATCGGGGTTCAGCGTTTCAGACCTGGCGTCGCCTCGAAAAGCCCTCTTCACTTACCCCAAGGGAGCTGGGGAGATGCTAGAAGGTGATTGCTGCTGACCTTCTCCTTCCCCACTCCTCACAGTGTGCAGGCAGCCCTGCGAGGGGGTCGTCAAGCTTGGCACCCCACTGCCTTTTCAGATTTTAGCTGGCAAAAGCTGGAGGGAAAGGAGAAAGGAAGCACCAGGGCTCGGGTGGATCCCGAGCAACCCTGGCTCTCCCACCAGTTGGTCATGAGGAAATGATTTTTTTCTGGTAGTCACCTGTTTTTTAGCTCCGTGACAGCACTTCAGACAAGGAAGTGATCTACCTGAAAGGGATCATGACGGGGTTAATTGCTCATTGTTAGCTAATCCTTTGATGTCTGGCAGGAATTACTGTAAAGATAGCTGAGGCAGGAGTATTTTTCTTGGCAGAAACCATTCCGGGGTTGGATTTGACTGGGCTAGTACAGGAGGCAGCTTGTATCCCTGCTGGCCAGGAAACGTAAGGCTTGCTTTTGCCCTTGGCCCAAGTTAAAACCTCGCCACAGAGGTCTGCAAGAGGATAAATCAGGACTAGACCTCTCTCTTCAAGGCTGAGCACCTTCTCCTTTCGGGCTCACCCTTCTCAGGGTGTTTCTCCAGAAACCTGGAGAGGTTCAGAGCTCTGACCCAGAGTGGCGGCCCAAGGCCTGCCACCCGATTTGTCCTGGTTGCCTGAAGGAGAACCTGGGCACGTGTCCCTGCCCCTGCTCCGGGTGAAGGAGGAAGGGCAGGTCCTCCAGATGACGGGGTTAAGCCAAGGTCTGTCTGTCTGTCTGCTTGCCTTGTACTTCCTCTGTCACCATGTGGCACGTCGAGCCTGAAGTTCCATGGGGTGGCCCTGCAGCTCAGGAGTGACTGTGTTCCCGCGGAGGCGAACACGGCAGCGCAGAGCAGCTGGGAACGGGTGGCTAATGTCGTGTAAGGACTGGGTTTATTACACATTAGAGCCTGTGTGCCGGTCTATTGAAGTAATTATGACTAAGGGCTTCCTCATGCAACTTAACGAGCCCTCAAAACAAATTAACATAATGAAGCAGTTTGTGTTACCAAATAGGCAGGCGGCTGTTCCTCCCGAGAGCCACTCAGCAGGACAGCCAGGCTGGGGAGTCGCGGGAGAGGGAAGGGTATGTTTGGAAAGAGCGCGGCGCAGCACCACTCGCAGCATGTCAGCAGCTTGCGAGAGGACGCTTTGAGCGCGGCCAAACTCCTGACTCTTCCCCTCTCAGCTGGGGTTTCAGCTTTGGATTAGATTTTTCCAGGGCCAGGGGTCCGTTTCTACCCTTGGTCTTTGAAATTGCTTCTTGGTTTAATTTCTGAGGTGAAAGGCAACACAGCCATTCTCTGGCTGGGGGTGGCTGTGTACCTGTTTCCCCTTCAAAACCCCCCACTGACCAACCGATCTCACTGTCACTTTAAAACCTCACCTGGTTTTAAACAAATCCTTAGGTACTTGGGGATTCTTTTTTAGGAGGAAGTATTCTAAACTCTGACTAGGGTCAGAGTTAGCAATGTATTCCTGATTGCTTTACTTCCCAGACAGTTGTGGGATCAATTACCAACTTAGATGGACACTTTTAAATCCTTTATGTGGGGTTATGGTCTAAACCTGTGGGAAATCCAGAAGCCTTGTAAGGACACAAGTGTCTGAGCCCCCACGGGAATCAGAGGCTGCTGTAATATTAGCTGGCTTCTCCTTAGCTCACCTTTGGCTTCAAATGGGACTAAAATTTCTTGACAGAAGGGGGTGTATCAGCTGGGATGTCTCCCACGTAGCACAGCTGTTCCCTGGCGGCATCAAGAGCCAGCCGAAGCCCTGCGCAGGATTTGGGCGCGGGGGGCTAGAAGGGGGAAGCGTTGTAAGGAGGCAAGTGGGGAAACCCACCCCCCTCCAAACACAAAACCAGCAGGTCGGCAGCGCTTGGTTAAGGCAGCTGAGCCTTAAAACCCTCAGGTTAAACCCACCCTCCCCCTCTTTCTGTTTGCAGACGGCTCTGAAAGGTTCCTCTGCGAGTCCGTCTTCAGCTACCAGGTCGCATCTACATTGAAGCAAGTGAAACACGGTGAGCACCGCGGCCGGCGTGTCGCTCGGGGAAGGTGGCAGGGGAGCGCGGGGGAAAGGCTGACACGTTCTCGGGCGCTGACCACAAAAAAGCAGAAGGGCCTTTTTAGTTGGCGAAGTAACGCTAAGTCAGGCCATCCCCCAGTCCTTTTGCAAGCCCTATGCAAAGCACCCTGAGCCCACACAGCCTGGGTGAGAACAGGCCGTGCCTCCTGAAGCTTGTTTTTCCGTCCCTCTGTGCCTGTGCTGCCTTCATGAGAGGTGAGGCCGGAGGAGGTGGTTATGGGCAGGAAACACCCACACTCTGATCTCGCCCAGTGCTGACTGTCTCTTCGGCCTCGGGCAGAGAGACGCGTGATTCCACCTTTGTTTCTCTGCCCAGCCCTCTCTGTCAGGTCAAGTGAGGTTTCCTTATGGTGCTGGACAGGGCAGGATGGGGGCTGACTCCACTCCTTGCCTCCCTGAGAAAGAGCCTAGCACCTCCTTTGAACTTTTGTTTCCCTCCTGGGGCCTTTGCTGGCTGCCCAGGTGCCTGTAACTGAATGATGGGGCGTTGGGCAGAGCTCAGCACCGGATTGCGCCTGCTTCTTCAGGGTCACATCCTTTCTGGTCCCCACCTCTGGTACTTCCATGTGTTGTCTCGAACCGGAGAGGTTTCCTGTCCTCAGCTGATGAGGGCTGTCAGGAGGAGGTCTGGGGAGCTTGTAAGGCAGCTGAAAAGTGAAGCCAACATGCAGAGCAGTTGTTTACACAGCTCTGGCGGTACCGCGGCTGTAGCTACTGGGGGGACTCTGCACAGGCTGGCACCCCGATAAGCACCAGCCTCCAAAACTGGTCTGTGGAGCACCGCTCGCCTCCCTGTAAGGAATGGGAGAGGCTTAAAGAAAAAAATAAACCCAAAACAACAGAGGTCATCTTTTCTTGGCTCATTTGTTTGCCAGTTCCCAAAAGCACTGGGTTAGCAGGAGGTGGGGTGAGAACAGGACCCGCTGCTGCAGTCAGCATAAATGATGTGCACTTTCTGTCACGCCTCTCGCTAGTAAGTTGGCCGGGCCGTTTCTCCAAGAGGCCGCTGCGCTGTTCAAACCTGCAGCCGAGCCAAGGGGAGGAGGCTGTCCCCATCTCCGCACCGCTGCTGGGGGGGTTTTAATGGAAAGCGGAGCCCAGGTGCCCAATGCACGACCGGTCTGCAAGCCAAGCAGAGTGGAACAGCCCATCCTGGGCATCCCCAGGGACGCAGCCCGTTCTCTCTGCAGGGACCTGCGCGTCATTGGCGTGCTCTGGTTGCAGAGCCTCGCTGCTACAGTCGTCCTCGAAGCACCTTCATTAAAATAAAGAGTTCCTCATGCTGCACCCAGCTTTACCGTGGGCTGACTGAGCTCTCTCTGAACTTCTCTGTTCTTTTACCCTCTTAATATTTACGCTAAAGGAAAGAGCTTCCTCCTGTTTTCACCCCCACGTGCTAATGGGCCTCGTGTTTCCCTGTTCGGGCTTGAATTTATATGGCACAGGCAGGGCTGGGGAATTAACATGCTGGCACTGGATGAGGCCAAAAAGCCCATCTGTGCTTCCCGCTGTGATCCAGGGCAGCCTCACCGTTTGCACAGGGCGTCGTGTAGAAGCGGGTCCGTACCCACGTTGCCTGGGTGGGCTTTATCCCCCTCCATCCCCCAGTGACAGCCAGGAACTTGCGTCTAATTGGAAGGTTTAATGGCGCTGCCAGTGCAAACCACAGTTACCTTTGAACTTCTTGCAGATCAACAAGTCGCCCGGATGGAAAAACTAGCTGGTCTGGTAGAAGAGCTGGAGGCGGATGAGTGGAGGTACAAGCCAATAGAGCAGCTCCTGGGATTCACTCCCTCCTCGGGCTGAACGTGTCTGGATCGCTGCCGTCAGGGAGCAGAAGAAAAACATTCTCTGGCCTGGCTTCAAAACACCCCCCCCGGTTATCAGGGTGCCGACAGCTGCGTCGGCACGACCAGCCTGCTTTGCCTTTTCCTTTTTTTTTCTTCCCCTCTTTCAAGTTGAGAGTGGGGATCCCCCGAGAGCTGCCAGTGAACAGAAGTGACGGGATTCTTTAAGTCACCCGTGGCAGCACAGGCTGGCAGGGCTCCGCTTTGGGAACTTAGAAGGTAGGATTGGTTTTATGGACCTCGGGTGATCAGTGCACTGGTTACAGAGGAGGGAAGACGTGGTGTGTGGCGGCAGGGAAGGCGACCCACTGACTCAGTCTGGCCTTTCCACGGCATGTGGCTGAAGGGAGGGCCAGGTGGGCGATCCTTGTTGCTCAAGCCAGGCCTCTGGAGAGAAGAGGTACAACATCTTCCCCAGAAATGCTCTTCAGCCCCGGCCGTCATTTTTGGGAGGGGGAGGTGAGCAGAGCGAGAACTGTTCGGGGTCGGCTGAGGGGGACGAGGGCGAGCGGTGACGCTCTCTCCAGAGGTACCTTGCATATTGCTGAAGCCGTCCTCGCTGCGAGCGCTGGGAGGGCGCTGCTCTAATGCAGAAGCCGTATCTTCAATGCCCTGAAACGCTGGGTTGTTTCTTTGCCCCCTCTTTCTTAAACGTTTGAGTGCTCTGTGATAATAAAACAGTTCTGCCTTCGAATCCCGTTATCTTTCCACAGCTTTTGGTGCGTGGAGAGGGGGAGGTTTAATGAAGCTGGGGTGCAGCTGGGCTGTTACAGTGGTTGGCTCCAAGAGGAACTGAACCACACTGTCTTTATTCTTGGAAGTGGATTGTTTTAGATCAAACCTTAATCCTGACTCACCTCTGCCAGCAGAAACCCCTTATTTGTGTCCATCCATTTTAATCACCTCAGTTGTCCTTTCTACCCCACTCGTGTTCTCAAGGGGAACAGCATTCCCAGTGTCCAGCAGGCCCGTTCCAGCATTTTCCTTTTCCGCTGGTGAGCGCTGAGCACCGCGGCTCCGCTAGCCGGTGGGGGACTGGCTTGGCACTGTTTACCAGCCCTATGACTTACAGGCCCAGATGCCCAGATTCTTCCATTTTCATGATTGTATTTATGGGATGGTTTTATTTTCACTTGCTCTTTCCAGCCAGCCACATCTGGAGCAAAACAGAGTTGTTGGAATCCATCCCCATCTTAAGCTGTACCGCCAGCAGCCTGCCTTAGCTCAGACTGAAGGGAAAAGTATGCCGACACATTCTGCCTTTGCTCATAAACACATTCTGGTGTCGGAGCCAGCACTCCCTGATCCCAAGAGCCATCCCCAATCCGCAGCCAAAGCCCCAGTCCCATCTCTGCACCTGTGGAAATTCACCGCGTGGTTTCCAAAACCACGTACGGACGTTCTCACGTAGGGCTGCAGCCCCTCTGAGACGCACCGTGTGCTGCCTCTACCGCACAGGGCCCAGAAAACCTCCCTCCCTGGTGACGAAGGGCTGCCAGCGCCCGGCTCTGCAGGGGCCTCCCATCCTGGGACAGTGTCACTTTAAACACGATGGACCTCGGTATCCAAACCCCATCCTGGATGGGGTTATTTTACAAAACAGAAGGGAGCATTTCAATCGCTGAGCTTGTTAGTTTGTTCTGTACCATCTATTTTTAATCCTGCTTACCCCAGACACCTCAACGTACCTCGGCCGAACCTGCCAAAAATATGCATACATGCCCCGGATCAAGGCAACATCAGGGGGGTTAAAAACTGAGCAGCCCCTCGCCCACCACCCAAGACCCTCCTGCTCCCGCCAGCCCCCTGGGGATGCGGGGGGGAATCCGCAGCGGTGCCTGCGGTTCTGCCCGAGCATCACTCACATCTCCCCATAAGCAAAGGGTCCGAAACCTTCCCTCCTCCCGTTCCTCGTTTCCCAGCCTGCAGCGCCAGGAGCTGGGAAGAGCTGCGGCTCTGTGCCCTGCCTGGCTTGTTTGTGCGTGCGCCCGGCACCAAAATAGACACATGTGTGAGAGCCGCTGAGAGGAAGTGAAAAGTTCACCCTGTACAGTACTTGCAGCGCACAAACATGTTGTTGGCCGTTCCCTCCTCCCGCTCCGTAAACACTTTATATAAGGCAGCACAAATTGGAGGGATTGCCGCACGGAAAAATAAACCCCAAGTGCTGTGCACCCCCCTCCTCCTCGCCCCCCTCCTCCAAAGGCAGCTTCTCCCTGCCCAGCTGCTGCCCGGCTTTGGCAGATGTGGAAGGCACAGCCGGTGCCAGCCATCCCTCCGTGTGCATGTGCCCCATCCCACTGCCAGCTCAGGGGTCTCTGCGGCACAGCCGGGGTCTCAGGGAGCGGCTCAGAGGGGAGCTGTTTGGGGGCTGCAGCTGGGAGCGGAGCTGCAGGCAGGGGGAAGGGAGCTGGAAGCGCAAGCTGGGGCGGGGAGGGGAGGGAGAAGCGAAGCTGAACAAAGAGCCCCGTTCAGGGCGGCCGGTTGGTTTTCCTGTGGGCGCTCGTGGCAGAACGTTATGTACCGGCGGCGCAGGCCCCGCGCACACCTTCCCACCCCGGCTCCTTGGCTCCCCAGCACCAGGGATGGTGCCAAGGCACGCGCTTGCCTTGCTGCCCTGCCAAAACACCCGGCCGAGGTGGGCCTCTCCCCTCATCACTGAGCACGGGGCAGCCCCCGCCCCCCAAAAAAACCCTACCAGCTCCCAGTTTTGCCTTGGATGGGGAAAAAAGCATCCGGGGGGGGGGGAGGGAATGAATGTCACACCCCCACCCTGCAAACTGCACAGTGCTGGCCAGGAGCTCAGCATCCCGGCTGCCAAAAACCATCCACCGTCCTCCTCAGATGCACGTTCTGTGTTTCTCCCGCACGTCATGGGCAGGCAGCCTGCCTGCAGCTGCTTGCCCCGGGCTGAGAAACGGGCCCAAAAGATTTGGCTGCGGCACAGACCTGCCCAGCTGGCTGCACGCCGGGACCCACCGCGGTGTCCTGCCCAGCCCACAGCCTTCAGCTCTCCCGTTCGAGCTGGCCACAGGCTCAGCATGGTGATGGGGGATGCGCAAGGTCAGCCCTTGCATGCCCCCTCATCACCCCCTGCCACGATCCAGGGTGGGGGGGAAAGGCAACTGAGGAAAGGTCCAGAGAGGGTGCGAAGGCATTAGGGGACACCCCAAAACCCATGGCCTTTGCCCCCTCATTACGGTCCCCATGGGACTGCCTGGCCCTGAGGATCACACCAGCCTCAGAGCCAATGCTGGTGGACAATCGCATGACAAAATAGCGCAGGAATCCACCTAAAAAGCTGCTTTTTCGGGCCATGGAGCTCCTGGGAACCAATGTGAAGCTGGGGGACTACGCTGGGGCAGTGGCAGCCACCCCATGGGCAGGAGTTTGCTCCCCCCAGCATATGTGGGGCACAGTTTGCACCCAACTTGGGCTGAGGCACCCGCTGAGCAACCCCCACACATCTCCTCCCTTCCTCCTCCTCCTCCTCCTCCTCCTCCTCCTCCTCCTCCTCCTCCTCCTGCAAAACCGCTGAGCTCAGCACATCCCGGGCAGGGGCCCAGGCAGGACCCTCCCAAACGCCAGCCACCCCTACTGGCTCTTGCTTAACCCTTTGCACATCCGCCCCGGTTGGAAATCGGAGCAAAATCTCAGTGTAAAAGCCAGAGGGGGTGGGAGGGTGTTATGGGGGAAAGTGGGGTGTTCCAGAAAACATACTGTCCAGAAACTTCCAGGAAGGAAAAGGCGCTACGAAGCCCCCCGACCCAAATGCCTCCCCTCTGAGCAGAAGGGCAAGTGGGTGGCGTCGTGTGAGGATTATTTTGGTTCGGAGCTGGAAAATGGCAGCTCACTTTAAAGCTTGCCCGCTCCTCACTGCCCTGCTTCCCACTCCCCTGCCCACTCCTCACAAGGCTGTGGCAAAGAACGGAAAGCATCTGTGCCCAGCTCCAGAACTCCAGCTTATTTTTAGCAAGGTGCCTTCCTTCACCTCTTCTTGCATTTGTTTGCTGCCCATCGTGTGTGCTGACCCGTCCCCACCCCCATTTTAACGCTGACACCCACAGTTCCTCCTCCGTGTCCAGCCTTGCCTGGCCAACATTGGTACCGATGGCTCGGCGGTGGTGGGGATCTCAAAGCAACCCAAACCCACCCCACGGGCTGGATTTAATTTGGAACAGGATCCCGAGGAGCACCAACCATCTGTGCACCCCTTGCTGTGTGGCGTGGGCCAGCGTGCAAGTCCCCACGTACGTCTGTCACGGATCTAAACCCAGGTTCCTTTTCCATCCCCAGAAGCAGAGCGGCATCCCTACGCTGCCATGGGCACAAGCCAGGGCTTGTTCCCCGCGCCCCGCACCCCCCTCTGCCCCGCTGCTCCCCGGGGTGCTCCCTTGGCTCCCGGCCCTACGGAGCCGTTTCCCCCGCAGCCCTCGGGCGGGAGAACTGGGCCACGGCGGAGGCTGCGGGCGGCCCGTGCCCCGTGCTCCCGGTCGGCGTTCGCTCCGCGCCGTGGCTCCGCGGGGCCGTTACTGCTCCGTGCCAGCACCCACGGGCGCTGCGGGGCGGCTCGGTAGCCGGCTGGGCTCCCCCAGCCGCCCGCACACCGCACGCCGGGGCCCTGGTGGGGCCCGAAAGGGCACGACCGCCCGCGGCGACACCCGGACACCCCGGCCCTGAGTCCGCCGCGCCCCGGCAGACGAGGGCACGGCACACCACCGAAGCCCCGGGGACGGCTCCGGGGGCCGCTGCCCGGCGGGGCGACGGGCCGCGGCGCAAGCCCGTCCCCGCGGCCGGGCCGGGCCGAGCCCCGGGGGCAGCAGGCGGCCGGGGAAGCCCCGCGGGCGCTGCCGAGCGCGGGGGCGGGCGGGCAGCCCGGCCCCCCTGACGCAACCCCCAGCGCCGCTTGCGGGGCCCGGCCGGGCGCGGAGCCGGGGAAAGGGGCGGGGCCTCCCGCTGTCACCGGGCAGGAGAGACGCCGCGGACGTGCTCCGCGCTCCCATTGGCGGGCGCGGGCCGGGAGCGGGGCGTACAGCGCACCCCCGATATAAGGCGGGCGGGGACGGCTGCTGGGGCAGAGCGGGTGGCGGAGCAATGCCGGGGCTGCGGGAGTGGCTGGCGGGCGGTGAGCGGGGCTGCCTGGAGACCTCCGACTGCGAGTCGTTGGGCAGCGCCTCCGGCTCTGAGGGAGGTGAGTGTCAGCCTGGGGGGAAGGGGAGGGAACCCCGAGCTCTTTCCGCCTCTCTCGCAGCCGCGGGACCCCGGCACCGACCCTCTCCCGTCCCCTCCGCAGATGCCGAGTACGCCGAGGGGGTCTCCCTGCCGGACCTGGACCTGCTGCACGACCCCGAGGACGAACTGCTGTGCTCCAACCTGATGGACGTGGTGCAGGCCACGCTGGGCAGGGCCCCGCTGGGCGCCCGGCGCCGCTCCCGGCTCCTGATGCCGGCCCAGCTCCTGGCGCAGGTAAGGACGGAGCTGCTGCGCCTGGCCTGCAGCGAGCCCTGCGGGCTGCGCGGGGCCCTCCTCGACCTCTGCGTGGAGCACGGCAAGGGCTGCCACGACGTGGGGCACATCGCCGTGGACCCCGCTGTGGTACCCACCTTCCAGCTCACCCTGGTGCTCCGGCTGGACTCCCGCCTCTGGCCCAAGATCCAGGGACTCTTCACCTCGGGGCCGGCTTTCGCGCCGCTGAAGCTGAGCACGGGCTTCAGGGTCATCAAGAAGAAGCTGTACAGCTCCGAGCAGCTGCTCATCGAGGAGTGCTGACGGCGCCGGGCCGGAGAACCCACGGAACCCAAGTGCTTCGGAGGCGCGGTTAGAGCGTGGTGGCACCCGGCAGCTGCCGTAGTTTAGGTTAGGCTGGAGTAGAGCTGTAGGTGGAAGTAGTTGGGGTGGGTGGAGTGTGCCCACCCGTGCCGGGACATCCCCGACGCGGAGCAGACCGGGACCCAGGAGAAGGTCGCTTCACGCCGTCGGTGATTGTGGGATGATGCGGCGACTGCGCTCCCGGATGCGGCAGCGGGGCTGCTGGGGGGCAAGATGGTCTCCTGTCAGCTGATCAATCATGCGTGGGGGTGGTTTTTGTAATGAGGATTGTAATCAATGGGGTTTCAGGGGGAGGGGGCGTGCAGGAGTGAGCGAGGGCTGGGCTGTGGGTCAGGATCAAAGGCAGAACCCCCACCACTGGCACCTGGGTGGTTCCGCACCAGATCCCAGCAAGGCAGGACGGGTGTGTGTGTGTGTGGGGGGTCCAGAATCGTGTTGTGCCTTTGATCATGAGAGGAAAGAGTGGTGGGAGAGGGGCGTGTGAGGTGATGGAGGACAGGACCCCTCGCTGTGATGCACCGCGGGCGCTTCATTGGTTACAGTTTACACTCAAACACTTGATGTTCAAGTGTGAGACTTCCTATGCAATCGTGGCGGGGGGGTTTTTTACTTTTCTAATAAAACTTGTCATAATTGGTAACCTGCTGTCTCCCTGTGCTCGCTGCAGTCCCCAGAGGGATGATGTAATCGCTCCCCTGTGATCAGAAATCCTCACTGACCTCACAGGGAAGCTTTTCCCTGGCAGGGCAGGCCCTGTGGTGCAGCTGAATGTTTTTGGAATGGCGTGTGGGGGAAGATCCCACTGTGCCCACTCTTAACTGTGGGCCACGGGGCTGTGACTCGGGGAGCTGAGTCAGACCCCTGAGCCAGCCAGGTACCTGTCCCCTGGGGAGGAGCACCCCAGTATGGGGCTGCTGCTCCTCCCTGAGGAGCTACCAGGGAGACTTTGGGCAGAAAACCAGGAGGATTGGCTAAAATTACAAGAGAGGGAGAGGGGAAGGGTCACACCTGCCCAGGGGAAGTGCTCCCCAGTTCCAAACACACTGTACAAACCTGAGACCAATTACCCAAGCCTGCAATTAGAGCCACTCAGAGAAAATGCTTTCACTAAAGTGTAATTAAGCTGCTTGGCAAATGAAGAACCCTTGGAAGGTGTGGGGGGGAGGTAAAAAAACCAGCCTTAAAAAAATCCATTCAAAAGCAAGTTTGTTCTGGCTTGAAACATGTTGGTTTTGGGGGTTCTTCCCCTCCCACCCTGATCTCTGGATAAACAGTGACTTTCTGATGAAAATTTTCACCAAAAAAGTTGTTTCCGAAAGGAACAGCCCACAGCCAGAGTGCCTGGTGCCAAGGTTTGCTCACCTGGGTAAGTGCTGCCTCGGAGCGCTCACAACAGGCAGCTACAGCTGGAAACGTGCCTTTAACAAACCCACACTGTATAAAGGAAGCGGGGATAGGGCTGTCCCTAAAATTTAGGGAGCAGGGTGCCAGGGCATTCCCTGCCCCCCCCATGTGAGGGGCATCCCCATGCTGGGCTCAAGTGCAACATGGTGCCCTGCAGAGGGGATGTCCAGTGACAAAACCAGCCCAGGAACTGCTGAGGGGGCTGGAAACTCCAAACCCCAAAGGTTTTCTTGGCAAAATCGCAAGAGGAGCTGCTTTTGGCACCGCTGGGATGGGGCGGGAACCACGTGTTGCTCCCCAGCTGCAGCTGGAGATTTACAGTGTGCTGATAGCAGAGATGCTGGCAGCTCGGGTTGTGCTGTTCCCTGTCGAGACATCTTGTGTCTCGAAGGTGGGGGGGGGAATGTGTGTGTGTGGGTGTGTGATCTCTCCATAAATCCCTGTATTTTTATCTATGAAGGGGATGCACTGCCCCAGCTTGTCCCCGGCCCGAGGGTGGGCAAGTGATTGGGCAGCACCTTGTTTTCCATTCCTATGACAAGGCACAGCCGAGGCTCTGTGGGAAATGCCAAGAAATAAAACCAGTGACGACAAACAACAACAACAAACCCCACTGAGGCTCCCAAAAAGCCACCACAGAGCAGGAAGACGAGGAGGGATGCCCAGCAAAACCCCTCCGCATGGGTCCACATGCCTCCGAAACACCCTGTGGTCCCAGCCCCAAGCAGGTCAAGTTTTGCTTCTATTTATAGCTGAACAGCCTTGCTGTCACGGATCCGGGGGGTGTCAATGTCCCCGAGGTTTGGCAGCTCCTGGGAAGTGCCAGTAGGTTCCAGTGAGGCTCTATTTAGCCTCTGCACAGGGCAGGCAGAGGGGTATTTTAGGACCTGGGAGGTGGCAAATGGGCGTATTTCTGGCACCAGCATCAGTCTGGGGTTCCCAGGGGGTTAGGGAGAAGGAGATTTTGGGATGCATGGGCAGCAGGGAAGCGAACGAGGATTTAAACTCTGGGGTAATGCTAAACCCTGGTGTTCTGCTGCCGGAAACAAGTGGCAGCAAGAAGCAGGGTGCACTCCGCTCCCTACCTGCCCGAGGAGGACGGTCCTGGGGCATCTGCCTGCCTTTGTTGCCTCCCTGTCTTTGGCAGCTGCTCCAATTAAAAGCTCAGGCTAACGAGCATCCCAAATCGCCAGCACCTCTGGTGAAGGGGTGAGGATCAGCCCAGGGAAATGTGGAGCATCACTCTGGGTTGGGAATGATCCAAAACTGCAGTAAAATCACCCCAAAAAACCGGTGGCTGTGCTGGTTCCTGCTGGGCATTGCGAGAGGCCGTCGGGGCTGACTCACTGCTGCTGCTGGGAACGCAGCACCAAGGGGAAATGGAAGCGGTGTGAGCCCCGGCCTCTGAGGGAAGGGAAAAGGTGGTGGGGAATCCCACACCCCTCCCCAAAGCCTCCAGCCCAGCGGTGTGTGGCTCTGGGGAGGATGAGGGCAGCACTGGCAGGCCGAAGCCTGCTCCAGGTGCTGTGGGAAAAGCCGTTAGTTGCCCCGGGAGGGGAAAAAAGCGACCCATGTGGGAGCGCAGACCCCAAATCCGACCCCAAGGACTTTGGGCCAGCAGCTTCTGAGCTGCTGGGAAGCATGACTGAGGCAGCATTTGTTCCCAGGACCAAAGCAGTGCAAGCCTCCCCAACCATGGGGGGTGACAGGCACCCTCCTTGCCCTCTTCCCCCCCCACATCATGCTCCTCTCACCCACAGTGAGACAGCAAAGACCCCAAATTCAACTGGCCTACGAAGGAGCCGTAAAAGCGGAGCCGGCTGGGGGAGGGATCTACAGGAGACCAACGCGGCCGGCGCCGTTCATGTTATAAACATTTATTTATAGATGTACAATTGTATAATTGATTCTAAATCGAGAGATAACAGCCTCTGTGAGCATCCGATAGGATCTACGCCCTCTCGCCCTCGGGACCCGTGGGTACAGCTACTTGAACAAAAGTTAGTAACGAAAAGGTTTCGGTGGGCAGGCGCGAGGCAAGGACCATCATCCAGCACCATTTTCCTTCCCCATGATCCCCCCATCGCAGCTATTAAGAGCTATTCCCAAATGCCAAACTGCTGCCCAGCTCCTTCCAAAGGTGGACGAATTTATTAATAGAAAAAAAACAACCCAAAAGGAGGAAAAGACACCCCACAAAATCCTTAAAGTCCAGTCCCAGTGGCGGTGGCTGGGGAAAACGGCAGCCCGCAGTTAACTAGAGGGCTGATGCTTTGCCAAATAAACAAACAGCTGAAGACGGAGCCTGCGGATTCCTAAGGAGACAAAGAGATAAAACCTCCTTCTTCCTTCTCACCTCTTTCAGCCCTTGCCACCCTGCCTGGGAGCTGCTTCCCACTGGAATTATCTTTAGCTAAAAATGAACCAAAACTAAAAATAATAATTAAAAAGAGGAAAAATCCAGTTTATTCCATGGGAAGGTAACTCGGCTCGTGCCGGCTTTTCCTTCAAAGAGGCGGTGATGGGAGTGAGAGACGCACTGCAGAGCTCAGGCCAGGTCCCAGGGAGAGATGGGGCGCACGCTGTCACATCCCACCCCCCTCCCCCAGCAAAACTTCTTTCAACAGAAGCGACAGAAAGCTCTGTTTCTTAGGAATTCACAACATTTTACAGGTCTCCTCTAGGAAACTGAAGAGAAAGGGTGTGAAGGCTGCGGCTGCGTCGCAAACGGGAGCGCTGACGGGTGAGGAACCCCCCGAGGAATAGAGATAAACCCAAACCCAGCAGCAAAGGGCGCGGGTGGGTGGAAATCCCTCTTTAGAGAACGGACGCCGCGCGCCGATTACCAGGCAAAATTAAAAGCAGACTCTGCAAAGAAATCTGAGGGCTTGCTGGGCAAACAGCACCCAGGACAATCCTTCCCGTCACCGAGCGCGATGCCGGGGCTCAGCTGACCCGCCGCAGCTTCTGCCAACGCTGCAAAACCACACTGCAAAGCTGGACGGTTCTTCCCTCCGCTTCCCCTCCCCATGCCTCCCATCTGTCACCCTCTGGAGCTTGGGAATGTCCTTTACCAAAACCCCACGAAGGCGATTAAGGAAGGACATCCCTGGCTGGCCGCGAAACGCCACCGTCCTCCTCAAAGCAAAGCAAAGCGATTCCTGTTTCAGCGCCCCAGGCAGGGATGTACTGCAGAGCCAGACACCCCAGGAAGAGCCTTCCTGCTTCCCTGTTCGCCCATGCAGGCAGAAAACAAAATAACTTAACCATCCAACAACCCCTGCACAGTTTAAAAGTACAACATATATACAGCTATAAATTAATTCGAAATAGATTATATTTTCTTTCTTTTTTTTTTTCCTTTTCACGTTAAAGTTTCCTTTTCCCACCAAATGGCCCGATCTCTGTCAGCAGCGACCAGCACGTGGTGGCGAAGGGTCTCCCCCGTCTCGGCTTGTGTCGGTTCACACCTTACGCGTCCGCCTCAGGGGCGCTGGGATCCGACTGTCGCACGCCAGCAGCATCGGACGGGAAGGAGGAAGACTGGCAGCTGGGTTTCCTGTCCTAATCACCAACCAAAGCACAGGTGGAACGGCGGAGACGCGCGGGGGGAGGAAAGAGGGCGGTTGTGCGTTGCTAATTCTCCAATTCTGTTTTTAAGATAAGGGTTTGATTCTCTTTCCAATAGTAAAGTCCGTCACCTCGGCTCAGTGCACTTCAGCGAAAGTCTTCAGGCATGTCAAGAGTCTGGGAACAAAAGCGGGAGCGGCGTCAGTCTCTGGACAATGGCACTGCATCTCCCCCTTCCTCCCTCTCCCAAATGTACGGGCAGCAGCTCTTGCGATCCGTGGCGAGCCTCCTGCCTCCACGCAGCATCCTTGTCAGAGAGGGAGTTAAGGAAGAGCAGGGAATTAACGATGGTCTATCATAAAAGAAGAGGTCATCAAAACGCAAGCGCGGGTTTATCGAGGTAAGAACCATTCCAGCAACAGGATGCACCCGACGAAAGGCCAGCTGTGCCCCCGAGGGCTCGCTTTCCAGGCCAAGCCTTCGGACGCTCGGCTCCTTCTGCCAAGGCCAAGAGGATCCCAACCAAACTTCCCGTGCCGCACGCCCCGACGGCCCCAAGCAGTCCTTGCAAGCCCAGACAGTATGCATACAACCAACCCCTGGGATGAGCTTCAGCTTTCTTTTGTTTTCTAGGGAAACCCCCTTTCCAAATCCCCTCACTGATGGAGAGGGACCTGCCCGTTTCAGGGCCATCCCAGCAGGAGCTGGTAGGCAGAACCAGCCCAATGCTAAGCAGCTCAAGGCCCCCAAAACTCTGTGCTGGTTTATTTTCGTGACCCAGCGTACCCGCTCTCAGATGTGCCACCTGGGGCTCACCACACCCCCTAGTCCTCCAGCCTCCCCCTCAGCTGTTTGTCCTTCCGCTGCCCAGTTTCACACAGTGTTACTTCAACAACCCGCTGTGAACTCCAGCCGTTTGCTTTGTTCTCCTTGACGTCACAGGGAAGGACACAGGGAGGGGGAGGAGGGGGGAAGGAATATCCATTTGGTGGGAGTCTGTTCCCCGTCACCACAGTGCTCTGAGGTGACAGGTTTGAAGTAAAACAGGCAATAAAGCAACTGAAAAAAAAGCTGGTTAAAACTTGGTGGCTGGCTGCCACGGCCAGTGACAAACCCAAAAGCTTCAACCAGCTGAGGCGCACGGGCAGCCGCCACATTGGACGTGCGGTTGGCGAGACCCTCAGCTGAGTTGCCAACACGCCCAGTGGAGGGGGGGTTTGCGCTGTGGCTACAGACCCGAGACCCACAGTGCAGGAGGAAACGGGGAGCTCGGAGAGAGCCGAGGGTGCTGACATGCAAACTAAACCAAAATCAACTTCCCGATTAGAGTGTGTGCTTGGCGGTGGGGTGCGCTTTGCCACCCCACCCCACCCCACCCCATGACACGTGCGCATCCAGAGGAGATGGGCAAAGATTTGTGGTGTCTCAAACAGAGGTGTAAGCGAGCAGGAATGGCGCTACCGTGCCCCCGCTCCGCTGCCTGGGGAAGCATCACCGGCTCGTACTCGGAGCTCTGCTGAGCGGCAGGCGGTCGCTAGCCGTGCAGGGAGGCTTGAACGTCTGACAGTCTGCTACAGCTGGGCGTGCCCATCTTCTGTGCTCGCTGGTACAGGTCTGAGTCTCCAAAGTAACGTGCCCGGTACAACAAGCCTTCCTCTGCAAAGGGAAAAAGCCCAGCATTGTTACAGACGCCGCGGGGAAGGAGACCCACCCGCCAGGCCGTGTCCCACCACAGGCTCTGCTGGGAACGGGAGGAAACTCAGGTTCCTCCAAGGCTGGTGGAAGCACAGGAGCGGGTTGAGGAAATGCCCCGTGCCCTTCGGGACAAGACGGGACGGGCATAACACCTGTGGACAGCTCACCCATCCCAGGGGAAGCCTGAGGAACCTGATGGGACCTGCCCCACTCCCAGGACATTTGTAAGGCAGCCTTACACAGAGGTTAAGGCTGCAGCATGGGGAAGAAGCGCAGAGGCTTGGAGCTCCGTGTGTCAGCCTCGTCTGGCACCTCTGCGGGCTCCAAAAGCTCCTCCCACATCCCCACCCCAGCCACCACTCAGAGAGCTGTCCCTCCTAAGCCTGCTTGCCTCCAGCAGCACTTGAGGAGATGACAGCAGTGCCATCACAGCCTCCTGAGCAGGGCCGTGACGGAGCACCCCACAGGCAGCAGACTTTCAGACACTGTCCTCGACCAACTAAAATATTACACAGAGCTATTGGGGGCTTCCTGAAAACGAGATGGTTGCAACATTCCCCTCCCCTGGAAATCAGAGACATCCTACTGACAGGGCTGGGAACCTCTGGGGCACAACTCCTGTCTGACCAGTTCTACAGTGGCATGAGAAAACCAAACCAAACCCCCGCCACGTACTGTTTTTGTCATCAAATCACAGAGAGTTAAAGACCTCCCTGAAGCCGACCTCGCGCACCAGCCACGACCCTGGGCTCCTGGCCCCACCCTACTCACTCTGCTGCTTCTCTTTCCAGCAGTTATTTCGAAGGTTTGCAATGTAGTCATCCTCCACGCTCCTTTCCACGTTCTTCAGGTTTGTGCCCGTGTATTCATCTGCGAAGTTCTCCGACACGTAGTAGACGACTTTCAAGTGCTCTGTCACTCTCCTGTGTATGTGACCCACAGACCTAGTTCGGGGAGAAGAGTCAGAACAGTGTAGGACACGCTTCAAGGGCTGAGCAAAAAAAAGCTCTCCGCTCTCTATGGTGTGCAGCACGCCATGATACCAAACGTACGTCACTCCTATGCAGCCACAGGCTGGAAGGGTTGGAAAGGAGAAGCATTTCTGGTGGAAATGAAGTGGCAACACAGGGAAAGAAAACCTGCCAGGCCTCTAGCTAGGTGGGCAGGGCTCTATCAGATCACCCAAGGCCTAAGCCCGCTGAAAATAAAGTGCTTGTTAGAATCCTCAGCACTTGTTACATCTCCACAATTTCTTTGCTGTGACACCACAGCCTCGGTTTGGGCAGTGAGCCCCCAGGATGGTTACAGAGCTGGGTGGCTGGTGCCTGCGTGGCACAGGGTGAGCGCAGCCAGCGCGGTGGAACAGTGTCTGCGCCGAGGAGAGGGCAGCACAGGGGCTGGCTGTCACCGTCCCCTTGCTCAGCGAGGCTGACCCGTCTGTCAAACCCAGCCTCCTCTGCCGACCTATCTGCTAACCCCAAGAGTATCAGCTTCCTCTACCGCATCACGTGCTGCAAGAACAAACCTAGACCCGCTCTGCACTCCAGCCTGGGCTCACTCGTACCCAGAGTACTTTCTAGAAGGAAACCTCTTCTCAGCCTGCCCCCAGGGATTTGCATTTCAGACAGAGCCCTTGTACTTATTTCCCCCGCCGCTCCAGCGAACCGTGATATACTCGCTGGGGTGTGTTCAGAGTGCAGGACCTGTGCCCAAACGCTAGATCCATCAAGAACAGCTCCATCAGGAACAGCTCCATCTGGAGACGTGCCCCAAGCTTCCCACAATAAATACCAGCTGGCTGCTGCACTAAAAGCCAGCCTGATTCTGAGGCCAGGTATAAACATTAACTCATTCGGCTCGCCCTTCAGTCTGCTATCAGGGTTTACAGGGGTGATTCAAAGACTCCTGCACTCAGGGACACGTGCTGGGTAACTGGATAGACCGAATGCCACCAAAAAACTCTCCTGGCATTTTTGTAGACAAAGGCTAATGCATCCCTGGCAGTGACTGCTGGCAGAGATGCACCCTGGAAGGAGCTTAGCTATTTTACCTGTCACGATAAGGGCCCTACGCTCTCCCAGAGTTCATATTTCTCTTTCAGATAAAGGTGAGTTATGGAGGGTACGGTGTGTGCCCTCGGGAGAAGGAAGATTTAAGCTTGCAGAGCTTCAGCAGCATAGAACCACAGAATGCTTTGGGCTGGAAGGGAACATCGAGTTCCAACCCCCTGCCATGGGCAGGGACACCTCTCACTAGACCAGGCTGCTCAAAGCACCATCCAACCGGGCCTTGAACACTGTCAGGGAGGGGGCAGCCACCACCTCCCTGGGCAACCTGTGCCAGGCAGTGCCTCACCACCCTTGTAGTGAAGAATTTCTTCCTAATATCCAATCTAAATCTACCCCCTTTCAATTTAAAACCATTCTCCCTTGTCCTGTCACTCCAGGCCCTTCTAAAAAGTCCCTCCCCAGCTTTCCTGTAGCCCTTCAGGTACTGGAAGGCTGCTATAAGATCTCCTGGTAGCCTTCTCTTCTCCAGGCTGAACAGCCCCAACTCTCTCAGCCTGTCTCCATAGGAGAGGTGCTCCAGCCCTCTGATCATCTTCTGGACCCGTTCCAACAGTTCCACGTCCTTCGTATGTTGGGGACTCCAGAACAGGACACAGTACTTGAGGTGGGGTCTCACAAGAGTGGAGTGGAGGCGCAGAATCACCTCCCTTGACCTGCTGGCCATATGCTTGAGTGTACAGCCCAAATATAAGGGCAGGACCTGGCACAAGAAACCTCCCACCTGAGGTCAGACATGCAACTGAGACAGGCAGGTCTGATGAGGTGTCACTGAGGAGTAGGGGGGTGCAGACAGGCCCATGACTTAGGCAGGTCTTGCAGCAGAAAGGTTGTTTTGGGAAGAGATTTACAAAGGCAACGGAGTGAGAAACGGTTTGGCAGGACTCTGCCTTTCTGAGCAACAGCATCACCACCACGCAGTGGTGTGAAGATGTCCATGTGCTGTTAAAACCTTGCTGGGTTTAGGAGCTCTCTGACACCCTGAGTCCGAGCTCAGCACCACGAGCTCCAGCTTTTTGCCATATGCCAGCTGAGCACAGCATAACCCCTTTCCATCAGGCAGCAGAGCCCGGCACCGCACCGCACTGAGTGCCACCGTCACTCAGGAAGGATGACAGAGGACAGGATCGCTGCTTTTCTCCAAATCCAAATTTGGAAACGGGTTTGCTTGTGTCCTCTTCAGAACAACCCACCTCGTGGTTCCAGGCACTAAAATGTCGTAGCCTTTCCCTCAGACACGGTTTTAGAGCGTTTGACATCATCAATGGTAAAAGCTGTCAACCCGCAAAACTAAACAGGGGTTCTGCTGGCTGGAAGCAAGTCTGCCCTCTTTAAACAGCCACCAGGAACTTCTCCCCGAAAACAGGTGAAGTTTTTGTCAGGAATGATGCAAGCAGCCAGAAACCAAGCTGGTTTGCCTGCTCTTCGCTGGCGCTGCAAAGCGAGTAAGGACAAAGACACAGCAGCGAGGGGATCGGGGCATTTCCACGGGATGGAAAATGAAAGAGTTTCACTTTCGCAGAGTAAATGCTGATCAGAGCTCAGAAAGAGGGGATTTCTCCACGAAAACTGTTTCTTATTTTCTCCACAGGAGTGTCTTCACTTCTCTCTCCCTCTACTGCTTTGTGCTAGGCATAAACTGAGGCCCTCACAAAGAACAGACCTGGGGTTTGTTTTCCACCCCCCAATTTAACTCTGCATCTCGATTTGTTCTGCTTGTGGGAGCTTGGGGCCGGGCTACAGTCCCTCTGAGTAATTTTGTCTGTCCCTTTGTAGGACAGACGCCCCCGGCTGTGGGGGTTGGGCTGTAGATGGTCCCTGGCAGAGAACATCCTCCTTTAGGCAAGTGAGCACCCTCCGACCTTCCCCGCACCTTCTCGAGACCCAAGAGGCCTTCACTGACGCGTGAACCACCGGGCAGCAAGAGCAACGGTCTGATGAGATAAAGCAACAACAAAAAAACCCGACAGGAAGAATGGAGAGCCTAGATCCCTACCCCAACACGCCACCCTGCCCTCCAGAGCCCACCCTTTTATCCCCCGTTGGATAAGTTTTAGAGAAACGGGTACTAACGGCCTCTGGCTCAAACTGTAGGGTGGGCTGGAGACCATCATCTGGCTGAGAGCAGACACGATGATCAGGATGAGGATCGGCATCAGCTGGACGAACAACCCAAGGCCACCCTGAAGGAACAGAAACACACAGTGGGAGTGCCACCCGTGCACTTACATGCAAGGACCCCCTAGCATCACGTCCCTTCCCTCCCAGCCCTAATGCAACCTCGATTCTCCTGCTTTTTACAGGCATTTGGCTTAGGAGGCACCCCAAAATAACATGGGAGGAACCCAGCAGCCCAGAGTTCCCCTCCAGAAAGGGCAGAAGGTCTAAACCCACTGCCCCTTCCCCAGAAGTGACAAAGGGGACTGGTGGTGGGGACCCTGTGAAGGAGTTTCAAAAGCCTCACACCTATACTTTGGTTTTTGAGGGCATCTGTGGTTTCTGCCCTGCTTGTGCTAGTGAGTAGAGCTGGTTGTACAGAAAGCTTTCTCTCCTCAGATGGAAGTAATCCCCCCTCTCTCACTCACCCCCTGAGCTCCCTCTGATACACTTTCCCCTTTAAGCTTGAGGGAAAAAAATATTCAGGAAGTTCTTGTTTGTTTGTTTTTAAAAAAGGTCTAATTTGCTATCCCCAGAACACAGTGATGTCTCTTAAATAGTACGTCCTCGACTGTCACTTCTCTAGAGCAGGGGGCTTGGAGTACAGTGCTGGAGATACACTTGGGTTTTTTGGGATGGGAAAATGTGAACGTAGCTCAGGCTATAAAGTTGTCTTCCTTGGTTAATTAACCAGCAGAGATGAGAAACGCCCCACCTTCAATGCTGGAATAAAAGGGAGGCTGAGTTCACGTTGGGAGGAGCCAGGAGTTACCCCTACTGTTTGAGAAGCGGGTTTATGCACCCTTAGAAATGACAGAATTTGATCAGGAAGACTAGGCTTATGCTGAGGTAGAGGCAGGTACACTTCACTGCCGCAATCATATTGCAAGACAGCACCGTTTTCAAGACACACCAGCGTTTTCCCTGTGGGATGACAGCTGGGAGAGTCCCAGGAGAAGGACCACCAGCAAAGAAAACTGCACCTGGGTGCAAATTCCAAAGGCAGCTCCCTTCCCACGACTCTGGCTTTCTGTTCAGGGCAGCAGAAACAAGTGGGACTGTTTCACAGGACGGCCATGCCAACTAGCTCACAATTCACGTATCCGAAAAAACCTTTTGACTCCCAGACCCCCCACACTCCCCCCTCCTGTTCTCCACTTACGTCACCCTGATGTTCTCGTCTGTCCTGCCTCTGATGGTAGGTGTATCGCATCCTGCCATTGCTGTACACGTGAACGTTACCTACAGGCAAGAGAACACTGTCACACAAAAGTCAGGGGAGATAAGACGGTGCTGGCTGGCCAGGGAGGAACCATGAGAGGTGGTCGTGTTCCACGGCAGCCTCACCAATAAATCACGGTGGGAAAAAGCAGGCTGGGTGCTGCCAACAAAAAAAAAATCTGGGAATTTTCACTCTGGATGCTTTAGCAACAGGCTGATTATGTTTCTTTGCTTTGGGACACACCCAACAAAGTTCTAAGGATGTGGGTAAAGGAAGCCACACTGTGCTTCCAATGGTGCGCCGATGCCACCGCTCTCAGCTCAGCCTGCCTCGCACAGCCCGCAGCATGCCAGCCAGTCCAGAGCTGGAGGTTATCTAGTCCAACCTCCTGCTCCAAGCGGGGTGGAGGGAATCTGTTGTCCAGGCCCCCTCACTTCGAATCTGATTTGGTTGAGATTAAAAACAATTACAAAAAGAAAAGGAAACTATTTTGGTAGTTTGTACACCCTATAAACTCTTCTGTGTCTTGTTTTAAGTGTCAAAACTAGAGCTGAAAAGGGAGACTGCCTGGGAAAGCGGTCAGGAATTCTCTTGGGACAGCGAGGGAAGGAAAAAAAGCTTGAGCTAAAATAGCAACCTGCTGTTTTGCACCAGAGTGGCTGTACCTCTCTGATGGACAGAAGATGACTGCTGCCAAAGGCCTCAAGATGCCATCGTGAGTACTTGACGTTAGCATGTTAATTCTTACACACCAGGCAGCAAAGAACTACCTGGGTGAGTCTGGGAATAGTTATTTGTTGCCAAATCACCGCTGACAGGCAAATAGGGCCAGGGAAAACACAGGGGAATCTCTGAAAATACCCTTATTAAACCCATGTCTTTTCAATTGGGACCGATCAAGCGGAGGAACAGTCAGCTCGGTTCTTCCCTGCCACCCAAACCGTGATAGGTGCTGGGGACAGACAGGATACAGATTTAATTTTCAGTTCAAGAGGTCTAAAGTCAGGCCACAGAAATAGTGCTTTCCTCCTTTTTTACGGGACACAGCTGAAAGAAGGAAGTGGACACCGATCTCAGAGAAACTGCTCCAGCTGCTGGCAGAGCAGTTACAGATGAAGAACAGGGCCCAGGCGCTACCATGGCTTGTTCTGACAGGAAGACTGAACTCCTAGAGCCGCCGGGCAGAAAAGCCTTCTTCAAAACAGGATTATTTTTCCACCAGCCTTAAAACGAAGTCATCTGTTTGTTCTTACATTCAACCCAACCTAAGAGCAGCTAACGTTGCCAGCATGCAAACCAATACCTGAAGTTGGGAAGAAGTCCAGCTCTGATGGCATTCCCTGCTGGAAGCCAAGCTCTCCAAGAACCCATCTGAACAATTCAGAAAACTCTAGGTGTTTAGGTCACGTGTGAAGGAGAACTCCTTCTCATCCAACTCAGCAATCCTCGCACAGCCAAACAAATCACTACCTCACTGCTGCTCTGTCAAAAGGACGGGGTCCCACTCAAAAGATTAAGGTTTAACATGCTTACTAGAAGGAAAACCACCACCAAAAAACATGTTGAAGAGGTCCTCGGGGGAGATGTCCGCCTCAAACCCGCGGTGGAAGTCCGAGTGACTGTGTCCGTGCCGTGAAGGGTTGAGTTTCTCGTCTCCGAACTGGTCATATTGCTTCCTCTTCTCTGGGTTGCTCAATACCGCGTACGCGTTACCGATGGCTGAAATAAATTGACAATAAGGAAGCAATTAGCTTCTTTCTTCTGCAGATAATACGTTTAGCCCCACAACACTGCCAGGACTTGCCTTTCTCGTCACACAAGCGAGATTCCCAACTACCCACGTCTTTTCAACAGGCTATTTCAGTGATGCAGCACTAGTACCTGGCACATTTCTCTGGCAAACCCCGACAGAAGGAAACCACAGCAAGTGGCTCGATGAAAAAGGCCATAATTCATTCAAATGAAGAAGATATGACTGGTATTGACCAGGTGTAAGTCCCTGGAGAAACTGTCTCAGATGAATGAGGCTATGAATCGCAAAGGAAATGCTTGTAGCAGAGAGGCTACACGATTCACTTAATGAACCTGGTATTCGAAAAACTAAACCCTCCAGCCCAAACCCTCCATCTGTAAGCAGCTGTGCAGGAAAACACAGGTTTAGTTGACAAATTTAATTCAGAAGTGGCATTAATTGAATTCAATGCCTAAAACCAGAACCCTCAAAGAATTTAAACCCAGGCCAGGTCACCAAAAGAGACTCCTAAAACCTCCCATGAAAGCTAGCAAAGAAAGGCTGGTTAGAAGTGATGTCTGTTGACTATGAATTTCAAAGTGCCCAGATGCCAAAATTAAGGTGTGCAGTCACTTGGCCCGTTAACCAATGCCTCTAAACCAGGCTGAGCCTTTCTGCCGGCTGCCCTCCTATTTCTGCACTGCACTCTTGACATGTTCCAGCTCACCACTTCCCCTCTGTATCAACCCAAGAGCCCTCGCTACGTGACCACAGAGCTGATCCTCTCCCCTCCCGCTGTTGCAAGGAAGCAAAACACTTCACAAGAGTAGCTGCTTGATGTCTACGGGGCAGGGGCAGGAGCAGAAGTCAGTTAGGTGCCTGCTAGAGGAGATTAGCTCCAAGATTCAAAACTTCCCCGGTAGTCAGGCCGAGGTGTACAGTTTCTTTTGGATTAGAGATGTGGAGAGCGTAGGACGTAATGTTGATACGCTTCTTGGTTAGGATTAGAGCCCGTGGAGCAGACATTTCTACAACCAGCACTATCAGCTTGCTCTCTCAAACTGCAGTTAAGCAACACAACTGGAGCGGTTCGGGGTTTCACATGTTGCCTGACTTTCTGCTGACAAAGCCCAAGAAACACCTCATTCCAAATCGGGATTTTACCTCAAAGTAGCCAGGTTCAACTCTTTTTTCCAATGTCAGCCAAAGGTAGTGATGCAAATCAACTACCGGGTGGCGCGTGGCCAACTGCAGCTACAGACTGAAACAAGGTCTTGGGACCGAGATGTAACGCTTTATCAGTTGTCAGTGGGAAGACGAACGGCCAGACTTCAGCTAATACATCAACATAAGGAAAAAATTAACTCAAATCCTCACAGCAGTGCACGTTTCCCCCTTCACCCTCTGGAACCAAACAGCTGGGCTACAGTGAGCCCTGCAAGGCAGGAGCTCAGCTCAGGGGCTGTAGGATGGGGGAGCCGACGAGGCAAGGCCTGGAGGAGATAACCCAGGAACAGATAGCTCTGCACTGGAGGATAAAGGGCACCTTGCTTAACACACGACTTCTGGCACGTAACTCCGGTCAAAGCCTTCAGCAAACATTGTTACTTAAGATTATAGGTGAAGAAACCTGCCTTTCGCCACTTAGCAAGGACTGAAGGATAAACTATCGAGCAGTGGCTTACTGCTCTTGTGGTATAGACAGATGTCTGCAGATGCTCGCTCTTTAATCCGGCCCCCACGCTCTCCCAAGTAGCCGGGGGTCAGCTCGTTATTTGCTAACCGCAACACGCTTATCGGTTACAGATTTAAGTCTCAGAAGACTTGAACAAACCTTACATAAGACTTTTACTGCTGAATTCATGTCTACTAGATGCTCACTCAAACACTCCATCGATAAGCTTACACCAGGCTAACCTCGCTCCCTGCTCCAGCTGAAGTCTCTCACGTTTCAGTCCCGACATGGCTGGAGTCAGAGCTTGCTACATACACGGCTTTCACACCACAAAACCAGCGCTGTGCAACTGGCATCGAGAAGCATAGTGCTCAGCTCAACCATAATAATCAAACTTCCACAGCCTGCACGGGAAAACAGGGTTATATGTTCCAAGCAGCAGCAGTTCTCTTGGAGAGGTGCTCCAGTTTGAAGACACCGTATGAGGCAGGAAACATCCTTGCACCTCGCAGCCCCGAACTGGGCTGTCTGCAGCAGAACCGCAGCTCCTGGTGACCTAGCTGGGCTCGGCTCTGTGGCTGGCGCCGTTTTCGCCCCAGAAATGTTCACCCAGGGCTTCTATCCACCAGTTCCACCCAGAGCCCTTCGCAATGGTCAGGCGCCGAGTGCACGCTTAGAAATCAGAAGGCTTGCTGGCTGCCTCAACTACTCAACGAGGAGAAGAGTTCTGGAGCAGATGTGTCTCCTGCCATTGGTCCTGTCCAGAAGTGCTTCCCTCGAGGGACTGGTGAACCCAAGGGAGGGATCTGGTGCCACAAGACTTACTGGGCCTCTACTGGATTTGTCAGTAGACAGGGGGGCACCCCAGCACCTGCCCCGTGCTGGACAGCTGCAGGGCTTGGAGCTTCTCCCTACTCTGTGATCGCTCCTGCATCTCTCCAAAATCAGGGATGGTTAACATCCTGAGGGAATTTCCCGCTAAGCAGCATGCCAGGAGGCTGGAGCAACACATGGGAAGGGCTGCGAGGAGGAAGGGACAGAAGGCTTCTCCTTGCCCCACTAGCAGGGGTGAACCCTACCTCTGGCCAGCCCGCGCTGATTATTTTAAGCTTATGCTTTGTTCATAATAAAGCCAACTTTACACAGAGCTTTATCTCGCTCCGCCTGCCTTGTGAGGTTGTTTCTAAGAGCCCTTGCCAGCCCAACTCGGCACCGTCACCTGATAGCTGAGGGCCAATCACAAAGCTGGCAGTGTTCTGTACCTTTAAATGCCTCTGTTGCCCCTGGTGCGTGGTTCTTATCCGGGTGAAACTTCAGCGCAAGCTTCCGGTAAGCCTTTTTCAGGTCTTCATCAGAAGCTTCTCTGTTTACTCCCAGAATTTCGTAGTAATCTTTGCATTGCTTTACCCTGCCATCAGAAAGGGGAGGAAACACTGACAGTTAAGTTTCAGCAGTGAAAACCACCTTGTGGTGCACACAGTGGCTCCACAACCTCTTTTGATGGATATTGTTCAGTGAACTCTGGTTTACTCAGCTCCAATTCCTCCGAGGGTGACCCAGTTTTGTTCTCTGCCTCACTCCAGCTGTGCCTGCATCACCAGCACACAAACACTCCCACAGAACCTGTTGAGCCAGCAGAAGCAGAAGGGCCTCTCCTCAGGCAAAGGAACATCAGTGGCAAATAACGCTTCAGGTTCATCACGCTCACGTTTCGGAGGCTGTTTGGGAGGGACCCGAAGGAGAGCTGAGCTGTTGGCTTCCCCTGCCCCGCCGCCCTCAGACTCAGTTAACTTGCAACCCTAAAAATAACATCAGCTGCATCCTAGGGGGAGAAAGAGGGAGCTGCCCAGGCCTGTGTGTGCAACCCTGGGAATGTTCACGGCCAGCGATGGCTTCTCCATCTCACACGGCTTCGGTGAGACAGCACACAGCAGGCCGGGGTTCTGGAGAAACGCATGATGTAACGAGCCCATCAGCCAGAGCCGTTCTTGCGTAAACCAGGCCCTTCCCGTAACCTTAAACAAAGTTTACCAAGTGACTGTGCCTGCAGCTCAGTCCTTCGACTTCCAGTATTTGCAAATGGTAGAAAGGAATAAAGAACGGTTTGAAACAGGGTTTGGAAAAGAGGTGACTGGATCAACATGCCTGGAGACTTTCCAGCAGGAGCTTTAGAAGTGTATCACAGCGTCCTGTGGTGGACTTTGATGTTGTCGGGCTCTGAGAGACCACGAGCAGAGGACCATCAGGAGAGGAAGAAGGATATGCCCTGCCACTTGCTATGAGAGCAAACCTTGGAGCAGGGGGTGAGCTGTGAGCCATAACTTCCACCTGCACGATCTCGGGGGGCTCACAGGATGTTCCACACAGCATTACCGAGTAATGCTAAAGGAAACGTTAACCTGAATGCCTCCAAAATGCCTCTCTTTGGATCTCAGCCAGGAAGGGGCCTACATGCCTGCAGTTCTACCCTCGTGCATGCCCTTGGGGAAAAATCTCCTCCCTCGAAGACCCAACCCAGCTGCCTCCCGCGGCTGTAGCTGTAGAACCTCCCAGGAATGCTTTTAACACCAGGCCAGTTAAAACCCACCCAGGATGGTTCAAAGCTGAAATCTTTAAAAGACTGTGAAAACCAGACCAGTACCACACGATAAACTCAAAGAAACTGGGGGCTGAGGCCAAGGAGAGCCATGCACACACCTCTTCACTGCATCCACCTGGTCCTGAGTGTAGCCCTTGGGAGCCTCCCCACCAGCCTCTCCATTGGCCGACGGGAAGTCTCCGCTCATTTTCCTGAACTGAGCGTTTCCGGACTCCCTGGACTGGGACTGGCCATTGGCTGCTGGCTCGTTCTTGTTCAGGGATTCGAGGAGAACTGCAACGAAGAACAACAACAGCAACAAAAGTTAAGAGACTGTCACACTCAATCAAACCTTCTCGCTCTCCCATGAAAACTCCCCTCCTCACCTCTGGCCCCACTCTAAGAACCCCCACCCTCAGTCAGAAAGACCTTTTCACGCGAGGAACCCTTAAGCTCCCGCTGCTTCTTGCCCAGGTGTGAGGGCTACTGCTGCCTGCTTCTCCAAAAGTACACAACCTCCACCAGAACCCCAGGCCTACCCAGGCTGCGAGCCCCAGTAAATCACCAAAGCCTTCATCCTTGCCTTCTCCTTTTTTCCCACATCCTTCCATGACAGCAAAGCATCTCCATGTTTGCTCTCTCTCTAGCATGTTAGCCTTCTTTACCTCCTGCCTTTGAGAGGTTACTGTGCCAGGTAAATGATGTGACAGCACCTTGTCTTTGGAGACCTTACAAAATGGCACCATGGGACGGACACTCCCCTTGTGGGGACAGAGAGCTGCAGCGCTGGTTGCACGATGGGACCCGTAACACACGAGTCAGCAGGACGCTTTGCTCTCTTGCACTGTTGTACCTATGTATCTGATGGGTGCCAACACCCCCTCCTCTCTCAGTTACCAACTGTGCCCTGCATAAATTCGGTTTGGCTTTGCTTAAGCGGGGTGTGTACGCACAGCGGGTTAACTATGGCCTTCTGCTTACAAGGTTTCGGCAACACCACCCTCTGTCCTTTACAGCCAAGAAGGGACAAATGTTCAGGCCTGGCCTAACAACACGTGTGACAAGGCTGTGAGAGCACGTAAGGCTCCTCTGAGCACAGAGGCATCTTCCCATCTGGCATTTCCCAGGCAGCTGGAGGGCACCATCTTTTTTAACCGAGTATCAGACCGATCCCTTTGTGCCTGAAGTTCACATGTTGCCTTGAAGAAGATGGGCAGAGGTAACGCGATTAAAACCAGACGCCGCTATTTACAAAGGCACGGGTCACTTGACGAGCTCGCAGTCCTTTATCCAGAGCCTGGAACAGAGAAGGACGTTTCATCTCCCCCTCCGGATTGCACACCGCAGACCTTGCTCTGCGGGGGTATCGTGTTCTTTGTGCAAGTGCAAACAACGCTGGCAGGCCAAGGGACGAGCCAAGATACCCTATCGGCCCCGCAGGGCTGGTGGGGGCAAGAAAAAACCAGCAACTGTTACAGGGGGAGGGACTGAAACGACGGCGGGATAACTCGCTGGATGGGCTTTTGAGCCTGGGGGAGGCTGCATGGATTTTGGCTTTCAGAAGAATCAATCCTTCCTTTGCTCCTATTTATGCGACTCCAGTGTTCACAAAGTTACAGCCTTTGCTTTCGTTCCTTCCAAAACTGGAGCACACCACGAGGCTCTCTCAAACCTCCTCTCATGAGGCTGTCCCCCCAAACCTCACTCTTGCTGCTCTGGGCTCACTTCCCTACAGCTTGCCAAGAGATTTGTGGTAGGGTGGTTCCCCAAACCAAACACGTAGGGCCATGGCTCCGGTCTGGTTTGCTCTACAGCCCCTATCCTATTGCTTCAGCACCTGAAAGCTGCACTGGTCCTCCATGCAGTCACAGCACAGCGCTAATTCATGACCTAGTGAATTCAGACTGCTGAATCAGTTTTCAGTTCTGCCAACTCAGCTCCCCCACTGAGCACATGCTACGGGTCACTCTCCATCGGGCTACGGGTCACTCTTCACCGGCCTATGGGTCACTCTCTGTTGGTCAGTCTTCCTTATGAGCCAATGTTTGTTCAATGTCTGTTAATTTTTCCAAAACTCCCACTTGAAGGTGCCCAGTGGGACTCTGTCTATAGCAGCATGCCTCTATAGCTGCATTAACAGAGATTTTTTTCCTGAAATCCTCCTGCAAAATCCTGTGCTGATCCTGTCACGACACCTGTAGGACCCAGCCAGGATCAGAGTCTGAAGCCCTGGCTGCACAAGGTCTACATCACTGACTGTTGCCAAACCTGACATAACTCATGGGAAAGAGATTTCCTGGGGGCACATGAACTACGTGAGGCCTCAACAACTACTGAGGTGTAACTGAGGGGCTTGGGACAACATCTCCCAAGCACAGACCCAAAGGACATGAGCCAACAGCCAGTGGCAGGACATGACACTTGCACCAGTGCCTTGCTTGTGTCTGGCCACACATCATCACACTGTATTTAACATTAACCTGCCCTGCTGTCCCCTTGCCCCTCCTCTCCTCAGCTATGCTCCAGTTCTCCAACAATACACATCCTACTGCCATGAAAATACCTTCTATTCTTAAAACAGGCAAACACTCCTTACATTAAAGCTGTATTAATTAATTGCCTCTTAAGCTACATCTATATCCGTCTATTCAGCATTATTACATATCACTGAATCACCAGGCAGAAGGATTAGGGCAAAACCCGAGTGCTTTACATGGGAAACCGGTTGCTGGCTAGCATCCGGATCAGCTTTTCCGGTTGCACGCCCCAGCAGAGCTCCTCAGGAAGGGGTACCCCGGCCAGGTGGACATCTCTGGGTACTGAACAGGGCTTTTTCCGCCAAACCCTGGCCCTACGTACCCAGTGACACTCTGAAGGGGAAGGAAAACCACAGCCTGCGTAGGTCAGGCGGACACGGTGCGCTGCAAGGGAACAGGAAGAAGCCTCACGCAATGAGGCCGAGGATTACGTGGAGCCCGGGGCTCCCGGCGGGACGGCCGCGCTGCAGCAACCCGGCCCAATCCCGAAGCAACAGACCTCGGGCGGGGCCTGTCACAGCAAGGGGGTAGGGAAGGGAAAAGGGAAGCACGGCGGGGCAGCTGTGAGCGCTCGCTTCCTCCCAGGCGGCTTCTGTGACGCGGCCCCGTGCCTTACGACACGGAGCTCCCAGGGTGCGACCCCGGAGCCGGGCTCCTTTCGAACTCGGAGCCCACCAGGGAGCGCAGGGCAGGCCCAGCCCGGGCCCGCCCGGCCGAGTCAGAGACAAGGGCCCGCAACGGGCGAGAGGGCGGCGCGGGGGGAGCCGCGCAACGCCGGCAGCAGCCAGTAACCAGCAGCCCCGGGGCGCGACACGTCCCGCCGGGCCGGCCCGGCGCGCCCCGGGCGTGAGTGGAACTGCGGGCGGCGGCCGGGCCGGGCCGGGCCGGGCCTGGCGCGGGCCCCGGTGGTGGCGGGGCCGGGCCGCCCCAAGGCACGCTGGGAGCGGCCGCGCGCCCCCCGCCGCGCATGCGCGGTGCGGGTGAGAGGTCAGGCCCCGCTCGCACCCCCCCCCCCCCCCCGCCCTCCCCGGTACGCCCCATCCCCGCCCCCGGCGCTCACCGCGGACCCGCGGTGAAGGGTAGAGGCGCTGCGCCTTCTCCAGGAAGCGGCGGGCCTTGTCGGGCTGGTTGGCCTTGGCGGCGGCCAGCGCAATGCCAATGCACCGCTCCGCCTCGTCCCTGTTCGACTCCATGGCGGCGGCGGCCCGGGAGGGGGCGGCGCCTGGCGCGGTCCGATGGCGTCACGGCCGCCCCGCCCCCGGGCGCATCGGCGCCGGCTGGGAAGCTGCGTGCGGGGTGGTGTGACGGGGGAGTGACACGTGTGGGAGTCACGGGCGGCGTGTGAGGCGGGGAGGGGGCGCGGCCCGACGGGGGGTGGTTCCCCCGCTTTAAACAAGGAAGGCACTAGCGCCCTCTGACGTCAGGGACAGGCAGGGGCAGCAGCGCCAGCTGCTCCTACGTCAGAGTCGTGTCGTCGTCGTCGTCCCCCACCCCATCCCCCCCGCCCCGGGGTGCTGCTCCAACCAGCCAAGAAAGAAAAGGAGCCCAGCGCCGTGGGGAGTGACGTGTAATGGCATTAAATAGAAGCAACGGGGGCACAGCCCCGGCAGCACGCAGGGCACCGCATGGGGGAACGGTAGAAAACAAGTCCTTCTTCTGTGTGCAGGAGGATGAGGAAGGGCCGGAGCTGGCCAGAGGCACAGCTGCACCATGCTGCCATGGCTGATGGCAAGCTACAGCAACGTCCCGGGGGAAGAGCCCGGTGCCACGCCACAGGCATCATCAGCAGTGTGTATCCGCAGAGGGAAGGGATGGGAAGGCAGGGGGCTCCTCCTCACCCCGCTACTGCTTGGGCATGGCAAAGTCCCACGCTGTCTCCTGGGCACACTTCCACATGGCCCGCATGAGGCGTGTGAAGCCCATGTCCTTGGGCTTCTCCAGACCACGCATCAGGCGCTGCTTCATGATGGCAACAAACTCCTTGTTGCTCAGCTCGCCATTCCCTAGGGGAAGGAACCAAAAACACCCCCATCAGAAACACAGAACCCCACCACCACCTCCTAAATGTTAGAGGGGGGCACCTGCCAAGCATCATTTCTTGCTGAGACCAGCATCACCTTTGGCTCCAACCTCCCATGCAGGGCAAGGGCTGCCAAACCCCAGGCTGTGAAGCCCAGAGCTTGGGAGGCACTGTCACATCTACCTCTCCCAGGGCCATGAAAGACAGAAAAACAAATGCCCACAGCTGGGAAAGCTGGGTTAGTGAGATCACTGAGAACTGCAGCAACTAAGTTTGTTAGAAACGAGATGCCAGTAAATTGATGTGGGTTTTAGTCCACAGTTGTTGAACCACCAATAAATCCAAGCCTCTGGCATCGTGCTTTAGGGCGCTGGTAGATCAGAGGGGACAGCATGCCTGACTGACAGCTGCCACGGAGCCGGTGCCTTCCACCCCACCGCCACACATGTCCCCGGTGCCCATTTTGCTCCCCAGCCCATTGTAGCTTCAGGGAGCAGCAACCCACCTTTGGGCACAGCAGAAACACGAGGGCCAGCAACCCTCAAGAAATAAGCCCACCAATAATCAAGACGCCCACACACGTTTCAAAAACCTGCGCTTGCTTTTCCACTTTGTTTCCTCCCCCAAAAGGTCTGCTATCAAAATATTTATCAGGTGCTCCTGCAACAGGATGTAAATGGGGAAATACTCCCTCTCATGCCCAGCTGGATCACCTGGCTGTTGAGGATCAGTGAGCAGCACTGAAGCAAGCTAGGAGAAGAGGAGAGGCAAGCTTAGAAAGGAACAAGGAAGTGTGAGGGGGCTGGGACACAGAGGGACAACAGGGAATAAAATCCAAGTGGTTGTGGGGTTATTACTGTTCCTATCAGGAAGCAAACAAATGGCCATTTTTATGCACCACTTCTGTTTCTCAGAGCTGCCGGGTCCCGGGGAGGGATGGAGAAGCAGGGCACCAGTGAGGTCTTCACTTGGAGCTCAGCAGGTTCTTTTGCTACTTGCCAAGCCTGAACTGCTGCCACCGTTGTCCAGCGGCAAAGGCTCCCCTACCTCTCCTTAAAATATCAACCTGAGACAGCTTTGATGTGGGAAACAAACTGCCTTGAGGTGTGTGCATCCTCTGCGGGCCAGCAAAGCAGTGAGCTTCCCAGCCAGGCACTGAGCCACCATTAATTAATTAAGTTGATATTTGTCCAGGGCTTTGGAGATAAACTACCAGATCAGCTGGTTTCCAACTCAGGAGCACAACAGCTCTTTTTGTTAAACAAAAGAGAGTTTTGAGGGAGAAAAGGAAAAAGAAAAGCTGCATGGTGTGCCAAATGCTTGCAGCCAGTGCTTCAAACTCAAGGTCCTAGGAGGACAGGAGCATCAGGATGGATCCATGGGGAAAGAGAGCATGGTAACATGGCAAGAGCATCCAAGGCTGTGGCAGACTTTCATGGCTGGCATTTATCCCATTCCCCCTGCCCTCCCACTTCTTCCCAGTGGATCGCTGACTCTTGCTCAGCCTGGGGAGGTTGGGGTCACTCACCATCGCAGTCGAAGAGCGCGAACACCACGTCACACACGTGGTCTGAGAGTTCCACCTTAGCCACTGTCCTGGCCACTTGCTGCATCGTCACTGCAACAGGAGGGAAGGCACGAGGTTAGAGAGATGGCATCAGCTGCCAACCACAGTGAACATGGGCAGAGCTGCAGAGACTCTTGTTCCCCTGGGGAAAACCACCTCTATGGGAACACGTCACATTCAAAGAGGCTTGAAGTAAGCTTTGTTCCCCAGGCTGTTCAACATGTGTCTCAAATTCGGGGTCCTCAAACCTTCCACCATCCTGCTGCAACACCACACGGGGTGTGAACAGGCTGCCGCTGAGCACCGAGGTACCGGTACCCCCATGCTCAAGACAAACATTAAAAACACCAAGATGAGATGTCCCCCCTCTTCAGTTACAAATTCAGAAGTAGTACCAGCACCACAGCAAACACCGAGTGGGAAAACCCTCCTGATGGGCTTGTTCACCAAGGCAGCTCCTCCCCACAGTGCTGCAGAGATGATACTCTGCGAACCAACTATCCCAACAGCCCGGGAGTAATACAAAGTTTTCCTGGCTGGTAACACAGTCACCCTCTCCCTGCGACGGGCTCTGCAGCGAGCAGACAAGGTTAAACTTGCAATAAAATGAAGAGTCATAACAAATTCTCTCCCTTATCCCTCCCCAGCCTGGCAGCTGAGCTCATCAGCGGAGAAATGAGCAGTGGTTTTATTCATGCCTCTAGAAAAGAGCCATGCTTGGCGCTATGGATCTGGCAAGGTTATGGAGGAGGACTTCTCCTGCAGGAAGGGGAAAGCAAAATAAAAGAGAATCCCTCACCGGGCTGCCCAGGCCGTTTCCCTACATGTATTCATGTGTGTCTGGCTGCCCTCTTGCCTCACATCTTTGAGGGAAGAAGGGAAGGTAAGAGGGGCTCAGTTGTCTGTCAGGGCTGAAACACCCTGCTCCCTTCCAGCTGCATGACAGAACAGAGGCTTAGCATGAACGTGAGCATATTTTATGTTAAATACTGAACTGGGATGAGCTCCCCCTTCAGAGAGGTGAAAGAGTGAAGTAGAATGACACAAAAATCAGACTGCAATGAATTAAAAAAAAAAACACCTCTGCTTTCCTCCACAGCATCCTTTTGTGTTTGGGCACTGGTCCCTTTGCAGAGCTACTGGCCCTGCATGGATTTTGAAGAGTTATGTGTCAGAAAAGAAAAAATAATAAATAATAAGCTCTCAATCTATATCATAACTGGATCAAATGCAGAACTGCAGAAAGGTTTTCTACCAGGATTTCCCCCCCAGCCCCGAATGTTTGGATCAAGGACTGCTCCTGCCCCATCTCTGCTCCCCTGAGCAAGGCTTGGGGGTTTTGGGGAGGGATCCACAGCCTCCATCCAGTCCTTTTTCCCTATAAAACCCCTCCTTTTATTAAATAGTGCAGGATAAAAACTGAAATTAAACAGAAGGTGCATCAAAACATAGACAATCTCAGGTAGGCACCCGCTGTTGCCCTGTAGTTATTCTTTTTGAGTTCAAATCCCCTCCTGCATGCGTGACACAGCTCTGGCCTGCTGTAACAACTGGGTACGGCTGCTGCTGCCGTGTGCATGTGCTTTGGGGAAGGCAGAGGCAACACTATTATTAAAAATAACTTGAGTTAACTTTATTTCCCCAGCCTTACGCCCAAACCTTGACAACGGGGCTGTGGGGAGACCCCACTTCTCTCCCAGCCCACCTACGCCAACAAGGCTGCAGAATATGCAGTGACACAGCCCTTAGAAAAACCTGGATAGCAAAGGAAACAGGGAATTAAAGAGCAGGGGCAGCCACCATGTCGGCACACCCCTTTGCTTTCACCTCTCCCCTCCTGCATACGCACAAGTCAGCCAGGAAGATGCGACACAATCAAATGAACCAACTGCAACACAAGTGAGCAGGCGCATTATATGGCAGCAACCCCCCAAGAGGGCTGTAGTGGTCCAGCATTAGCTCACTCTGACATCAAATGCCCACAAACTAAATGTCAAAGCTGCCTTCAAGCCTTTTCCCTCCCTCCAGGGTCCTGGTGGCTGGCGCCAAGCAAATACCTGGGCTTTCTTACACACCCACAGAGGCCGTGGCATCTCCGCCCTTGGAGATATCCAAAACCCAACCGTGGGTGACCATATTGGACTGGAGGGTCTCTCAAGATCCCTGCCACCTCCCACCACACCCTGCAGTAGTCCTTACTGCTCAGCTAACAGCACTGACTATGCAAAGTACCTCCAGAAGAATGATTTGAGCAATGTCTCCCTGGGGGACTGGATTCTTTCATCCAGCTCTGAAGGCAGACGAAAGCAAGCAGCGACTTGCTGACAAATTCAAGCTGCACTCAAACCTCACCTCTACCTCCTTCCAAATTCCCTGTCACAAGCCTGCAGCTGTTTCAAGCTCCACACTTCAAATAAAACCATCTCCAGAGCCAGCTGGGCGAGCAGCAGGCTCAGAGTCTCCCCTGGCTTTAGCCCATCCCTAGTGCCACTAGTCTGTGCCTTGCCCTAAAACACAAAGGAGGTACATCGTGGCTCCCTGCCGGTGCCAGAAGAAGGGCTGCTCGGACAGCCTGGCCACAGAGCATGCCAAAACAGAAAAGCATGGACTTCACACCCTTGCCCCAAAAGGGGACTAACAGAGGAATTCAGCTCCTGTCCTGCTGCCAGCTGTTAAGCCCAGGCTGGGAAAGTTTTCTACATGATGCTCCTGGTTTAAAGAGAGCGATGGCTGTTTTGTTCCTGGTGAACTGAAAGACAGACTCATGATTCAGTGATGCAGCTTGAGAGACAATTAATAGAGCTTTAATAGAAGGAGAATTTGTGTGTTTTGAGAATAGAGGCTTCACTAACCAATCATCTGCATGTTATTCTGTGGGTCATTAAAATGTAGGTCTGTCATTCTTTTTAGAAGAGGAGGCTGGTTTAATTCTGCACACAGGGCGGGCTGCCAAGCTATGGCTGTTCAGGGCCATCCATTTTCTCCTCTTCAATTTTAAACAGCACTTCTAAAATTATAACAACTGTTGCTGCATTAGGTCAGCAGCAATTTATCTGCCACAGAAACCCTCCTTTTTTCCCCACCCCCGATATGATGCCTGATTTCTACATTAGTGGGTTTTCAATAAGCAGCCTTGCAAGAGCTTGCCTGTTTGAAGAAGACTCCCTCCCATTTATTTCTTTGTGGGTGCAGTATATCCAGGCTCTCTTGGTGTGTCCTGACAGATGCACAGGAGCATCTTCAAGCTGAGCAGCAAATGGACATGAGGGGAGAGTCCCCATCAGCTACCAGAGGTGAGGAACAGGTGTGCAGGATAACTGAAACTGTTGTCCTTCCTCTTCTGCCCATGCTCAGGGAAAAGCTCTCCTGACAGCCAGGACCCTGCCGGTACGGATGGGGGCCCAGGGAAAGCCAAACACTTGAGCAGCATAAAGCTATGCCACTCACACCACCAATCCTGCCCAAGGTTTCTGGCTCTGGGCAAAGGGCTCCCAGCTCCATGGCTGCGGCTCCAACAAGAGCTCGTTAATCGCACATAATTAAGCAGCAATCACACCGATTTACCAGCTGCGCAGGGACCTAAATACTCCACAAATACATATTCCATGACCAGGCAACTGCTAATTTACTGTAGACACCGAGTAAATTGGATTTGCTGGGCTATTAGTTCCCCATGGGACGCAGCAGAAAGGGCTCTGCGCAGCAGCAGCACGTCCCATTTCATACATGGTATTTCCTGCTCCTTTTTCCTTCTAAATGCAAAAAAACCCCAAACCTATCAGGTTCCTAAGATAGAGGTGATCTAAGGCAGAGTACAGATGATTATTACCCCCCCCCCCAAAAAAAAAAAAAAATCAAAGATGAGGATAGCCATTGGTATGCTCAAAGAGAGATGACACATTTGATTCCCTCTGTAATTCCACTGCCCTAAAACTTATTAATGTCTTAATATTCCCACAACAGCAGCGGTTGGAGTAGCTTACTCCTGGCACATTTAATTTTCCAGCTGCCTAAATACATCAGCTTAAACTTTCTAGTAGACAAGAGTTTCCACTTAGCCTAAAAAACTTATGAGTTTTCCATAAGGTTTTTTTATGTTTGAGTGTTTAAAAAAACCCAAACTCTAAAAAAAAAAAAAAAAAAGAGAAAGGAAATGCATGTGCGACAGACCAGCAAAGAGCTGGAATTTAATTGTTTTTAAAAGCGTGGGGTTCTTGCTGAGGACATACCTGATATGGATTAGCCCAGATAAAGAAACACGTGATGAGGAGGAGGATATGGCTATGGTCTGACCAATAAACCACACAGTGATTACCAAACTCCTCAGAAAAGACCAGCTCTGATGTTTATTCAGCCAGCTCCTCCAGGCACACACAGCCTCTGGACTGTGGGTTACCTGAAGAAGCCTGCTCTGGACCGACTTTAATACTCAGTCTGGGACTCCAGTGGGGTTCCAGTACTCCTCCCTCCAGCACACCTGGGAGCTCCAAAGGTGGATGCAGAAATGCAGCATCCTGCCACACAGCCCTTATTTTTAAGCAAAGTTGAAAGAAAACAAGGGTTGAAACACTCCTACCATCAGCTCCACCACTGGTTAGTGCCTCTGCCGCATCTTTGCCCACAATAATTTTTCAAATACTTTGCAAAAGGAGAAAAAAGGTCACCTGAGCAGATGGGGATGAAGAAACACTGGTGCGCCCAAGCCTTAGTACCGGAGCCTGTGACAGACTCCTGAGGTCATCTTGCCTCCACACACATCAGGCCTGAGCAGCCCTGCTGCAGGCCACACTGTTTACCAACTGGTTGCCACGCAATCACTGCTTCCTCCTCTATCCAGGCTGTAGATTTTTCAGCCTCTCTCCCCATTCTGTACCTAAACCTGGGGGAGTATAAAACCCAATATCCCTCTTTATCCCTGGATGCACCAAGTTCAACCCATCATTACAGGGAGGAACTGTGATGTCAGTACATGTTTAACCTCTCAGCCTGGGCTCGTTTGACACCTTCCCTGCTCCAAAGCCAAAGCACAAGTCACAGTCCCCCCAGCCTCCAGCACCCACCCGTCCCGCCGGTTTCAATACCTTTATCAAGCGAAGCTCCAGCCATGTGGTAGAAGCTCAAAGCTGTGTCCACATCATTTATGTTCTTCAGGAAAGTGAAGAAGCTCTCCACCTCCTCAAATGTCAGCCCCTAGGACAGAGAAAAGAGACTCTTGAGGCGAGAGGAAAAGGAAATGGTGACACTGCCCGGGTTACGAATGAGAGAGTCACTCGTTGGCACAACGCTGTAGGCAGAGGGGAATTCACCCGCACGCTCCAAACCCTGCTACCTTGGCACCTGAGCGTTCCTTAAAGAATATTTTTAGGCCTGCAAACTTGCAACAGCAAGAAAGAAATAGTTCACAGTCTCTCCCAACAGATTCAGGGATCCCGGGTGGGGGGATCCATGTTTTAACTGGTGTCCCAGCAGGTACCACTGCAAACCAAGTGACACACTCCTCTCCAAGCCGATCCAACCAGCGAGGAGCACGCAGGGAGAGGGATTGCTGACCATCACGGTCACACCACACAACACTCAATTTTATCTACCCATATAGCACCATTGTATCAGTGCTGGGACACGAGCTGCAGCCTCCAAATGCTCTCATCTGAGCCCATAGAGGCAAAGCAGTAATAACCACACAGCCTTCCTCTCTGGAGGAGAGAGTCAGCTCATCAAGAGACATTGAGGCTCAGGTTCTCCTGTCCTGTCTAGCACAACAGACTGATATACTGTTCACATTAAAAACCCAGCTGTGTAACACAGCACGGTTTCATTGGCTGGATGGAACAGCTTGTACCATCAAACGAAATTTCTGTGATCTATCGTAACTCCACTCACCCCCTTCTCAACAGCTACACATCAGGAAGAAGCCACCTATAATTTCTTGAAAGGAAAAGCACTTTTTTCTTCTAAAACATTCTCTGTGTACTGGCACTGTGCCTCTAGAACTGTAAGCAGAAGAACTACAGTAAATCTGTAACCTACTGAAAAGTATTTTGGCTTGTCCCTGTCTTTGCTGTGACTGAGTACGTGGCAATGCACCACTGATGCATATTACACAGCATGCACACCGACAAACGCAACAGCAGGCTTCATCAGCCCTGGATTCACAGATCCAGACCAAAAGGGATGAGGTAGCAAAATGCACACACAGACAAGGGAGCTGAAAACACCCATGAATGCCAGTTACTGTACCAGGATCTTTCTCTAAACACATACCTGCTCTGCTTTTCTGAGCTGTGTGCTAAAAGATGTATGGCAGAGTTAAAGAACATACCACCCTAGCAAAAAAACCCACCCTAAAATAATCAGGTGGTACTTGAGGAAGCACTGTGAAGATTCCTCTGTCTTGTACAACAGGTGTGGAGGAGAGAAGAGCCTTGCAGTTCATATAGGAAACACATAGTAGGGAGGTGTCTGGATGGGTGCCTGACATGCTCCTGCCTGGGAGCACAGCACTAAGAGTGACCCGGGAGGTGTGGGGCCACTTTCAGGCCACATGACAACACCGTGCTGTGGTTTGTCTCCTCTGTTCAGGACATCTGATGTTTGCCATAGTGGCCATGAGGTATCCTGGCAGCTATTCTAAGCTGAGAGCCCTCAACTTTGTGCTTTCCTGGAATTTTCTGCCATGAAAGGGCAGATGTCAAGGCCAAACAGCATCCACATCTGTACAAAACGGTCACTATTGCTTCAGCAGGGAACGCTGAAGGCCTACATGTGTAAGCTCATGGTCCTTTCACCACCTAGAAAAGCAAATGCCATGAGGGGGGTAACCCCTGCAAAACTGGGCTTTGACATGGATACAGGTACCGAATCTCCAAAGCAAAAATGCCATCAGCATTATGAAATGCAATGTTTTATTGATGAATCCTGTAGTCAATGCTGGCATTGGCACCTTGCCAGCTACAAAAATAAAACCAAACCAGAGACTGGGACAGCAGCAGGATTGCACCGCCGAGTCGACAGATGAATGATCACCTTCATCAGTCAAAGTGCTGAGCATGGGAATTTATCTATCCTCTGACGTGTTTGTCGAGCGCTGCTCAGCTCTTCCTAAGTCATTCACGACTCCACTGAAAGACAGCAGACGCTCCCCTTACATAATAAAGGCCTGTGTTACTTCAGAATCACGTGGAATTGCTTATCTGGAGAGAACAAGGGTAGTGACAATGGGATCTGGACCATCACCTCAAGACGTGTGTAGATGAAGCTGTCAATTTGTAACCCTGACTCCTTCCAGTGATACATTGGCTGACTCCAGGAACATGTATCCACTCACAACATATGTCTTGTGACAGCTCAAACAGCTCCTGTGCAACTTAGGTTTTTCACCCCAGGAACCCAGGATTTAGCTGGGGAGAATCCCATCTCGCTCCCACCCTCTGTCTCCTCAACAGAGAAGCACATGGCAGTGACACCTCAAACGGCTGGTTTGCAAGGAGTCAGCTCGGTTTTCTAGCTGTTAGAGAGACACAAGCCAAAGAGCTTGCCTGTAAATGCTACCTATGAGTCAAGTCCTTTTTCACTAGGAGACAGGGAGCTATGTAAGTGAAACCCCAGAGAGAGGACTGTAAGCAATTTTGAACAGAGTAGAGCGTGGCAGCTCTTCTTTCCTGAAGAAAAATAAAAGTGAGCCCAGATTATCAAGTAATACAAGAAAACATGCCATTCCCAAAATCAGGGGCATAGATATTTGGAAAAATGGCTAAAAATGAGATTAAAACCAGAGCGTTAACATTTCGGGGGCTGCCAGCGCTGCCTTGCACAGAGAAGCTAACTGCAGCAGACAATGTGGATGATGTTTGGAGGATTTCATGAAGGAAATAAAGCACTCACTAGCTAAGTGGTATTTCCAAGGCAAAGTCTGCCATGTGGGTTTGGTACAATTCCTGCCATCCCAACCCAGCACTGCACTGTTGAAATCACTTTACTCCCACTCCCTTCTGATGGCAATAGCAAGTCAAAGGCCCCATGGCTTTTGGTGGAGAGGGGAGTTACAGCAGGTGAGTCGGCTGGGCACGTCACAATAAAACAGCTTTGCTACTGTAAAAGTTGGCTACTGGAGCACAAAAATGAGGGATATGGCAAAAAATTCATCCTGAAAAACACTTTGGCATAGTAAAATGGCTCTGACCAAGAAGGTGTTTGGCAACTGGGAAGCAGGGCAGGATAAATGAAGTGGCTGGGTGGCTTTAATGTCTCCACAAGGTCTGGGAACCAAAGGGGGAGCAGTGGATAGTGCTGGCTCCACTCCTGTTTTGTAAGATGGGAAAACAGCGGAGCCCAGCCAGAGCAGCTGCTTGCTCTGCTGATGTCAGGGTCACGAACACCGAGGAAGCCGCAACACCGGCGTGGAGCCTCTGCAGCTGGAGGGAGGAGAAGGCTCTCTGCCTTTAGTAAGGCCATTCATTTACAGAGACAGCTTTGCAGGCACATCCCTGAATAAGTCAGTGGGAAAGCTGGAAAGGCAGTTAGTGCCATTCCAGTCATGGCAGACCTACCAGGGATAGTTAAGCTGCATAAACCCACTGACAGCTGTGCCAGGGTGGTGCAATAAAAGCACAGGAGTGTATTCAGATACAGAGTGCTGCAAACAAATCTGCAGAGGACGTGTTCTCCTAAAATGCCCTGGGGGAGCGAACTTCAAAACCCCACAAACTTTTAATCAAAAGGTTTTCTTGTATAAAAGACAAAGCAAGGCACTGGGCTGGATTCTCTGAGAGCCAAAGACTGCTTAAGTGGAAGATTATCAGTGCCTGATTTCTCTGTCTCTACATAGACTTCAAGCTGCCCAGGCTGCTAAAGAGACTTACCTGCCTCCAGTGCAAAGCAACTGGCACATCTTGCAGCCTTTACATCTCCCTAAACCCTCCTGTTAACAAAGTGGCTGGGTCTTTTGAGGATTTGGGGGATTTCCTTACCCCTAGCCCAAGGAATCTTACAATGGTGCTTTTCCACCAATTCTGTTTCTTACAAATACAGTTTTTTTGCGCTCTTCCCCGTTTTCCCTCCTTGAATGTCCTTGGAATAAAGGCAAAGCCTTGCTCTGAATCCTGCTGGCTGCAAATCGGAATGCAGTCTGGCTGATTTGGAGATGAGGAATGAGGTAAAACCCAAAAAAGTTCTTCCTCTTTCACACAGATGTCAGGGGCTTGGTTTATGCATGGAAGGAAGGAAACATCTGCTGTTAAGAAAATCTTCAAAACAAGTTCCCTCTACCTAATTTCTCATACACCCCACTACTATTCAGTAAAATATACACATATACATAAAAATATAAATATATATATATATATATAAAAACCCCAAATCACAGAAAAAGAATCAACAGTTTGGGAATCTAACCCCAGAGCTGGTATTTTCCATTAGACACACATCATGGCTAAGCATTTTTTCCATGAGAAATCAAATAATCCCTATTAAAACTCAGGGGCAGATGAGATATTGGAAAAGCCAAATCTGCAGCATCTCACTCAAAAATCTAATAAACAGATGCAAAACTTTAACCCTGGAAACATCATTGGTCTTATTTAAGCCAGCAACAAGGAGTCTGAGGAGTGAGATTTCCACATATTAAAAGGATTTGCTGTCTCCGCTCCAATGACATGTTAACACCATCTATTGATAGCAGCCTATTAAATATTGAACCTATTTTCCTACCAGCCACAAGGGAATCTGCCAAAAACTGCTCATTCTGGCACCCTGAGGTCATGAGAAGTTAACAGCACCACAGCTCCTCTGTCATGAACGTAACTAAGTAAATTCAGAGCTACATCTGTGTGCCTTGTTGCTTCAGTACATCTAAATTCTCCATCAGAACCGACTAAGAGGGACAGTAACAGGGGGTAAAAAGTGACTACAACAGCTTCTTTTCAACTGAGGATTACTGCACATCACAGGAGTTCAGTTAAGGCACCAAAAAGGGACAAAAAAAAGGACCGGACCCCAGCCAACAGCTGTGTTTTATCACACACTTTGCATCTCAACCAGTTAAGAAATAAATGCCAGTTCCAATGTTATGGGAAAGTGGCTCTAAAACAGCCAGACCAACCCAAGGCGCAGGCAAAAGCTCTCCATCTGTTCTCATTTTGGCAAATTGGTTGTTTATAACCTTGTTAGTAAAAGAGCAATCCATCTTTATAGAAGCAGACATGGAATTCTAATAATGAAATAATTTCACAGCCCAGACTCACCCCACCTGATCAGGCACGGATGTCTTATTCCAAGGTCCCTCACTAAATTAATGAGCATAGGATCTGCACCCTTATTCCTCTCTAAACCACAAGTAATTAAAATAATTTTTCACATAAGTTTGTAACTAAGTAATAAACTGCCCAGTCCCAGGAGCTAATTAATTCAAGGTCGAGTAAGTAACTAGAAAAATGTCTTCAATATTTATTCTGGCTCCAGACCCAGCATGCTGTTCAAACAGAAGGGGGTTTGGTTTGATTTTTAAATCACAGTGTCAATTTTAACAGAGGCAAAGCCTACACCCCAATGCAGGCACCAACCTCTGCACTCCCACCTCTTCCATCCCCTTGCTGCTGGGAAAGTATTCCAGTGTATCTCCTGCTTCAACCAGGCGTGAGGGTGCTTTAATTGAGGCAACTTAGTTCTCAGCAGGGCATGGGGATACCTGCCCTCATCCCAGCTTCCCAAATCCGTGGAGAACACCACTGACCTCTCCATCTTGGAAGTGCTTCTTGAGCTGCTTCAGCATGACGGTGAGCTTTTTGGACTGGACCCCACTGTAGGCCAGCAGCATGCTGCCAAACTGCCGCTCCGTGATCCGCCCCTCCACCGGGTCGTGCCGCTCAAACTGCACGGGGAAAAGAGGGAAAAATAGGGGAGATGAAAACAAGGACGTGCAGCAGAAAGCTCCATCCAGGGGAAGGGTATAAAAAAAGCCCTGTAATAAAAATGAACATCACAGGAAACATTGTTGAAGGAGAAACCCTAGTGCGTTAGAATATTTACTGCCATCAGTAAGTCAGCATTTTCGCTATGTGTTACTCCTTGGACACCTTCTGGAAGAAGTCTTTGTATCTCTCCCTCCTAGTTTTATCTTGCAGGGGGACAGCATTTGTAGAGCTGGGCTTGAAAAGGCAGGATGGGTATTTTAACCTGAACCCAGGCTAGAACAAATACTCCGATGTATACTTGATCTTTACAGTCCCTCCCAACCCTAACCATTACTCGATGATTCTGTGTTCTTCACAGGTGCTTCCCAGCTCAGACATCTGAATATGCACCCCAAGAGTTTGGCTGCTGCGGTGATATTTGCCAATCGATCCAAGAAGCGCACAGGACTGAGCTCAGGCGCAAGCATGTGCTCCGAGGGCAGTCTGGGTAGGAGCGGTTCTGTGACTGCCATAAAGGGGGCCAGCAGTTAATAAGTCTGGAGAGAAAAGTCTTGCAGAAGCTAAGCCTCAGGATAGCTCCCCTTTCTGCTCCAAGCCCTGTGGAGGTGGATTCAGTGAGGGAAAGTTCATGGAGAGCTCCAAACATCACCTTCCTCCATCCCAAAAAGTACACCTTGCCCAAATCCCCTTTTAGACCCTGTGAGCACCCTTTTCTGCCTCAAATCCTCTTCTCCACTGAATTACGTGACTACCACAACAGCCAGCTGGGCACCTGACCGAGATCAAGGCGGGGAGATGAAAGCTGACAGAGCCACCAGCCTTGCTGTCAGTCCCTGTGTGGGCACAGCCCCAGACACAACAAGCTACAGATGTTAATATACAGCCCTCTTCAGCTACCCCATACAGCACCTGGGCTGCTTGTGAAGGAGCTGTTACAATCCCCATGCTAATACAAAGATATGGGGAAGCATTTTTTTCCCAGTTATTAGCATAGTTTGGAGGAAAAATATGTGTCCTTCGATAAAAAGCAGAGGTAAGTCCTTTCTGCCATGCCTGAGGTATGAGAAGATGTCTTACAACACCCAAGAGACACAAGAATTCACAGTCAGCACTGTGTCAGAAGCAGTACCGATGCTTTTCTTCTTCTATAATATCCCTAAGTTCAGCCCAAAAGACTCAAACCAGGACTTTTCTTTCAAATATCTCAAGTTTTAGCCCGGCAAGAGATAGCACCTTTTATTAAAGGATAAGAAATGGGTCTGAATATCTCAAACCAACCTCATAAGCACTGAATATGCTTTAAAAAAGTCTTGAGTCAGCACCTAAAAGCCTAAAGGTCTTCTGCCTGTGCCACTGCTTTAAGGGGGGGGCACTGCAAGCAGCAGCACAGCTCCCTACAGTCTTCCAGAGGGGGAAATAAAGGGACAACATCTCCCAGGTTTGTGTTGTAACCAGGTACATTCAGACAGTGCTCAGATTTGCATTACCAGATGGCACAATAAACCAGAAGAGAAAGTGTAAATGCTTAGGGTACACTACAAATAACACCACGATTTCCCATCAGCGTTTGTTTGCAGCCAGGGGGAAGGCAGACAAGCTGCTTTAAGCAGGACTGCCTGTAAAATTCAGGGTGAACTAACCCCTGCACCTCAAATGTCACCATCAAAAACTGATGAACCAAGTTAATTTATTTTTTTGGCAGCACTTACTCAACAATGCTAGCTAGAAAGTAAGCAAGGGCAGGGGGAATCTTACTGCTTCTGTGACTCAGCTTCTGGTCCTCAGTTTTAGGGATTTCCTTGGTGGGAAGCTACAGCTGGACCAATACCTCTAAACAGACACATAACAAGTTCCCCCCATCACTGCAAGGTTGCCTGATGCTACCTGGCACCCACTAAACCTTTTACATAATAAACATGACACGTATCAGCCCAAAAATTTCCTAGCAGGTACTTTCAACCATCATTCACCCAAGGAAAGGATGGACAGGGCTGGCCATCAACCACTTTCCAAATTCAAACATCATCATCACTGAACTGAGGGGGAAAAAAAAGCAATAAAATCATGGTGATGAGTAAAGAAAGTATGAAACTTGCCTCCAAGCTAGCATCAGATGCTTTTATATTCATTGCAGAAAGGATGAGCAGGGGATATCACAAAGATGATGCAGAAAAACTCTGGGGAGAGAATCCTGCCTATTTTTTTTCTGGTGCACTAGTTATCGTCTTTATTAATGAAGAAACCCACCTTCAAATGATTTCTGAGTGCAAAAACCTTGGTTTCAGATTTAATAACCAAGACCAGCTAGCCCTGACACCCCCTTTGCCAGCTGTCTGCGAGCAGAGGTACCATGTCTGTGCTCTCTTGCCTTCTTGAACATCTGGCCAACTGAACACAGCTCACCCCTTGTCCCCACCTGAAAATGGAGGAGGGTGCAGAGGCCTACAGTAATTAATGTTTTCCTTTCAGTACTCAACATGCAGAGTATGAAAAGTGTTAAAATTCACCAAGGTACTCGAAAAGGCAGGAAAATAAGTGTTCTTTCCCCAGGTAATCATGAAGCACTGCCTTCATTCACAGAATCACAGAATCACAGAATCACAGAATCACAGAATCACAGAATCACAGAATCACAGAATCACAGAATCACAGAATCACAGAATCACAGAATCACAGAATCACAGAATCACAGAATCACAGAATCACAGAATCACAGAATCACAGAATCACAGGGGTTGGAAGGGACCTCGAGAGATCATCGGGTCCAACCCCCCTGCCAAAGCAGCTCCCCAGCTCATATTGCACAGATAGGCATCCAGATGAGTTTTGAATATCTCCAGAGAAGGAGACTCCACCACCTCCCTGGGCAGCCTGTCCCAGGGCTCTGTCACCCTCACTGGGGAAAAGTTCTTCCCCATGTTGGTGCGGAACTTCCTGTGCTCCAGTTTGCAGCCATTGCCCCTTGTCCTGTCTCCACAGACGACTGAAAAGGGGCTGGCCAATTCCCCCTGCATCCCATACTTAAGATATTTATAAACATTAATAAGGTCCCCCCTCAGTCTTCTTTTCTCCAGGCTGAACAGCCCCAGCTCACTCAGCCTTTCCTCATACGGGAGCTGTTCCAGGCCCCTCATCATCTTCGTAGCCCTTCTCTGGACTCTCTCCAGGAGATCCCTGTCCTTTTTATCCCAGGGAGCCCAGAACTGGACACAATACTCCAGGTGGGGCCTGACCAGGGCAGAGTAGAGGGGGAAGATCACCTCCTTAGACCTGCTGGCCACACTCTTCCTGATGCATCCCAGGATCCCATTGGCAGGTTATTCTTCCAGTCACTCAGGGGAGGAAAACCAAACCCCACAAGGATCAGATGCAGGGAGGAGCACACTAAGTTATTACAAGCAAACAAGTTCTCCAACAGCCTTTTTTCCTTTTATATATCTTAAAGGAAAAGCACAGCCAAATGAATAGCTTCACACCCCAGCATTATGGGGTCCCCAGTTAGCATCACGGGGCACCAGTCAGCACAGAGCAGGTCCTGCATGTGACACCCCCACCATCAGGGAAACTCAGAGAACGGGGTTCCTATCCCACTCTGAACCACAGCCCCAAAATTCTATGGACACACCACAGATGGCCGGACAACTCCAGAGCAGCTCCCACCCACAGCCACTTGGTGCCAGCAGTGGATTCTGCAAGGATACAGTAAATAGTGAAATACAACGCTCTGTGGTGCTCTTCCTGCAAGCTGGGATTCCCGAGATGCTGAAGAAATTAGTCTGAAATACAACTGTCGGTACTTTGAAGTTCATAAAAAGCCGATGCAACACACAAGGAGGGTAAGGTGGCAGGAGAAATGAAGCACACTGGCAGTTTTCTCTGCTTCCACATCCCCTTAACCACCTAACTTCATAGAAAGGTGACACAAGGATCCACCATTAAACAACAGACCCATATTTCCTCTGCTTCCAGGCTTCACTCTTCCCCCTCTCTGACTCCATCCCCCTTCTCCTGCAGGAGACAATGCTCCTGGAAAGCATCCAGCCTGAACCAATTCAGAGACATCACCAGGAAAAAACACCTTTATTCAAAGAATTAAAAACCCAACTACTGAGATGGGTGAAACTTCTTAAACCCAGACACTGGTTTCCTTCCCTCTCTCCTCCTGCCCCACCAGCAGCAAGGCTCACTGCTGTGAAATGAAGCAGCTCTGATGGTTAAGGAGACTTCTGATGCAGGCAGGACCACATCCTCTGGGTCCTCCTTAACCGTGGAGATGGACCACCCACCTCAAACGCAAACTTTTCCAATCTGAGAAACAACAGGGAAGAGGAAACAGCATTTAAATTGAAGGTTAAGGGTCCAAAGAGCATCACATCTGTGAGCACAGACCTGCAGCCCCAGCATGTCACAGGGTAAAGGCTGAATTGTCCCTTCCAGTGTGAGCTCCGTGTAGCAGGACACATGGCTTCAGCTGAGACACAGTGGTGTGTCGCAAAGGAAGTGTAAGATGAAATTTTGTCTTGCCCCTAGGACATCCCTCCTTCAGAAAAAGGTCAAGCTTGGGTACGAGACACTCCACAGGAGAACACTTCTAATTGCAGCTGGTCCTCATCCCTCCTCATTAAGTCTGTCCTAACCAACATCTCCCCAAAAGCCCAGTGCTGAAACCCTGTCTAATTAGGGAGTGCAAGTGTTAAAAAAACACTTCAGCGCCAGATGGAACTGTGCCCAAGAGCAGCACCAGCTCTGCCATCACCCAAACCCTCACAGAGGGCTTCATCACCATATAACAGGATGGAAAGACCTCATGCCTGAGAAGTGAGGATGCCAAGAGTCCCTTAGCAAGGCCAAAAGAAGAAGTGGTGACACCTCCCACGTTGTTTGCCAGCAGCAGCCCTTCCAGCAGCCCCAAGATGGGGGAAAAATCCGCTCTGTCTGTGCTTTGGGACTTGGATCTCTGTTCCTGGGACGTACCCCACGACTGGAATGCCAAGTGCTGAGCCACGCAGACGAGGCGACAACCTGTGCGGCTGCTCCTGCCATCGTGCCCACACTCCCCAGTACACTGGCTCACCCCAGAGATGCTGTGTGGCCTCTGTGAGCCTGGAAACACTGGAAAGGCTACAAAACAGTCACATCCCAGTTTTAGAAGGGATATTAAACAAATACTGCGAGACATAGCACTCCTGCTGTGCAAGAACCAGCATCTTCAACTTAAAGGGGTTTTACTTTTCAGAAGTACACCTAGACCCACCTCCCCTAAATCTGACATAGATACTCTTCAACCTCAAGGTAGCTGCAACCAGGCACCCCGGCAACATAATGTCTACACTCTAACCACTTACACTGGCAAAATACCTTGCTGTATTTTAATAGGTTCTTAAACTTCTAGGAAAGCTTCTCCAAAAAGCCCATCAAATCCAACAATACATTCCCTAAATTCCAAAGCAAGCACCCAGAAAAAATAAACATGCATGCCGCTTCTCACTTCCAATTGAGATGGCAAAAACCCAACCAACCTACAAGGACTTTTGGATACAGGGAAGAGCGTTGAGGGATGATTTTTGAGCTTATTTATGCTGGCTAAACAAAAACCAACAGAAGAAATACCGCTAACACTAATTCTGTCAGGTTTAGGGGTACTTGAAAGAGGTGACCTGTTCTGAGAGACACCGTGAGCATAATAGGGAATCAGAAGGGTCTGGGAAGCGATGATTTGTAGGGTAATATGCAGACTCACAATATATGACCCTTTAGAGCGGTATTTGCTGAAAGCTTTATTTGACAGGCTGTAATACATTATTTATCGGCGCACTACTGCAGCACTGGCTCTGTTCACTGTTCTGGAGCAGGAGGCTGCCAGGATCTCTCGTCAAGTTGCATATACAACTATGACAGAAGAAGCCAAAGGAAGGGAAAACACCGTACATCTTCCCAAACCCCAGCAACCTCCTCTGTCCAAACCAATTTCATATACTCAGGAATAAGCTGGAACACTTGCACAGGCACCAAGTTATTGCCTAAATAAAATGAAAGTGAGGGGAAAAGTTTCTGAAGACTTCTTATTTGGAAAGATCACAGGTTTCAAAATATAATTTTTTGGGGGGGAAATGAATGCTGAAAGGTTCCAGTGCACGTGGATCTAAACCACTGGGTTTTGCAAGGTGAAACCTGAACTGCTCCAAATACAGGCTGTTAACCTACAAAGAGCCACTGGATGGGACCAACAGATCCCAGTTACATTATTTGCTAAAACACAACTGTTTTTGGTGGGGTTTAAGAAACAGCTCTGAAGATTACCAGAGCTACCAACAGCAGGAGAAATGCAAGCGGGAAGGATGAGAAGGAGGAAGAGCCAAACCCAGCCCAAAACACCATGCAGGGACTGTTCTGGGCATCACCTCACAATGCTGGGCAGTGCAAAGACAGTCTGTCCAGAGCTGGATAACCCAGAAAGAAGCAAAAGCACAACCACCACAACCCACCTGGAGCAAGCTGTCTGCAAACTCCCTGCCTGCAGCAGCTCCTGCCCTGGTGTGCTGCCACACAGCCTGCACCGAGCTGGCATGGTGCCTGCTGCCAGGAGGTCCCTGCTCAACCAGGGACATGCAGGCAGCACTGCGAAGCCCTTCGATTTGGGAACCACTTCTGGGCCTCGTAAAACTAGCCAGACCATCCAAATTATTCAATTGCCCATGAAAGTCCATCCTCTTCCTGAGTCCCTGAACTCAGGCACAGGTTGTACAGGTCAGGAAGAACGCTCCCAATGCCACCAGCAGCAGCTTGCTACTCTTTTTTTCCATCTTAAAAAAACCCAAAACCATATGAAAAGGAGCTATTTTCACACAAGAGAAATCCAATCTTCTGAACACTTTCCCTATTTCACACTTTCCTTCTGCTCTCCCAGAGCAGCTTCAGCAAACACATAGCAGCCAGGTTAAAAATGTACATCTGTCAGTGGCAGAGCAATCCCAGACGACCATGTGTCTGAGGGATGCTTTTGAGGTTTCACTGACCTTGGCATGCCACTGCTGCCTGCAAGGGGGAAAAAAGATTAATTCCAATCACCAGCAACTTGTTACGCTTTAATGAGCAATTAAAAAAGGTTCTGTAAAGATGGCTGTACCTGAAATTCATCCTTATGAATCAAAATAACTTCTTGCCAGCTCCAAAAAGATCTGCAGTTTAAAATTCCTTGCAGTAGAGGAATGAAAGTGATGTAAAGGAGAGGAATCAGCAATACTAAGGGGAACGGACATGTTTGATAAAGAGAAGCCCTTGCCTAACTGCTGGGATGGAGAGGGGGATGAGATGAGCAGCCACCTCCCACTGCTGCTCTCCAGACCTGGCTCTGTCCTGCCATTCCTCCCCCTTTGACAACGCCCCCAGTACCTCATCCAAGGGAACAGAGCAGCTTTTCCCTCCCATACACTCACTGAATGGCAAAAGAGCAAAGTTCGGTAGCAGGATGAGTTCCCAGTACCCTGCAGCATACCCAGGGGATGGGGGAGCTGCAAGTACCAGAACCAAAATGTTACTCTGAAAAATACAAGTAACTCTCTCCATGGAACTGGTACACACAATCTTAAGAAATACAGCTCTCTTACCGCCTGTTAGAGTTTAAGCTGTTTCTGCTTCACCATGGCACTCAATTTGCCAAGAAAACTAAGTTTGCAGCAGTTTGATTCAGCCTGGCAGGGAGAAGGGACTGCCTGCATCCCGCTCCCATGGACTTAGTGCACCAACAGAAGCAGAGTCAGGAGCTGGAGCACAGGCAGCAACCCACGGAGGTATGGAACGGCTCCGTCTCTGGAGCTGGGAAGGGGAAGTGGGAGCAAGAGGACTGATGAATTTGGCAGAAAGACAGGGTACAAGTCTGATACCTGACAAGTCTGATACCTGCTACAAGACCTGCTTGCAGGAATCTTCCCAGCCAGCGATTTCAGTGTGCTGTTACTGTGTGGGACTTGGTTGGTCTCTGTTTTGGGTCGCGGTGAAGCTGGCTGACATTCTCACCCACGGAAGCACAGCAAGCCCGCTGGGTGACAACTGCTTCATTTTCTCTGTGATGAATAAAACACATTGCCCAAGCTCCCACTGGCACGGTACTTGGGGGTCCACAGGAAGGAGGAAAACACACAGCCCTAAACATCCCCTTGGACTTTGTCAGCTAGCCTGGACACAGCAAATGCCTCAGCAACAGCTCTGCAATAACAACACAGAGATACAGAAGCTTCTGAGAGAGAGTTCCTGCTTTTCCCACCTCGCTGATAGCAGTGCGTGTGTGCTGAGCTTGCCAGGCACAAGCTAGCAGTGGTCTGCCACCTTCCTCCATGGGGGTTTATGTGCCCAGGTACATCATCCAGCCAACCCCAGATCCCAACACATTCACACAGATGTTCCTCTTTGCCCATCAACATTGAGGACTACCTGGTTCTTGGTTAAATGATTGGGGTGCACGCAAACAAAGGCACCTATGCTAACTAGCTGAGCCCTTCTACTTTACAGACTCATAGGGTATGGCCAAACCTCCCCACACACTCTCGTGGCAACATAATTAATCAGAATTCTACTCTTAGCATTCTGTTTCAAGGGTCCTACAAAAGGCTGTGCTGCCCACATGAGCACGGGGCTCAGCATGCTGCACTGCGGGAGCTCAGGAGGGGATTTACACACACTTTGTAAAGCCAAGAAGCCTGTTGTTACAGAGCAAAGCCCTCTGCTGCTATAATGATGCAATAAATAGAAATTCCAATAAAATCCTCAAACGGCTTCCCCTGCAGAGCCGCTGCATCAGCCACATTTAAATCACTCAGTCCGAACACAAGCCAGGCGGCAGCACATACCACAGTGGTTGTGTTCTCTCCAGGCATTTCAATGGCTGCTTTAATCAGTCCATGAAGCACCCATCCCAAATGAGGAGGTGGCAAAGCTGCCCCCATGATTCCCAGTGACATCCCAGCGACACTTGCAAGCAGCTGCAGTACCTCAAAGCATGTGTTGTCACACCCACACTAGAGCACTGGCTGCCTTGGTCTGCTGGCCACAGCATGTTCTCGGCCTGACGCTGGGTACCTGCTTGGTGTCACTGCCCTTGATGTCACTGTGTCCATGACAGTCGTAGTGCTCCAACCACTCACTGGTCACTGTTGATAGCAGACCCAAGCTCCAGCTAAGATGCATTTTAAGAAGCAGCTGCCTCCGTGTTGTCATGTGACTTCAATCCAACAGCTATGTTGGAGGTGACCACACAGCCAGACACACTCTTCCCATGCAGGTCAAGTACACAGCTGACTGAAGTGGAGCCCAAGGGCCCATCACTCCTCAAAGCACACTGGTTAGCACCCCCAGTATGTCCCACCAAGCACTTCACAGCTGACACACGGATGCTTGATGTGCTCCTACCATCCTGAGCCCACTATAAAACCCCACAGCAATACCTGGCTTCCTCCACCTTCCTGAACAAGACACTGGAAGGGTTTGATTTCTCTGGCATGGACAGTTTCCCCACTTGCTTTTGCAGCCTGTACAGAGGAGAAATTCCTTAGGAAAAGCATTTACATCATGCCTCTGGTAGAGGATGACGTACCTCACCCATGAGTCTGAACCACCCACTTACCCCTGGCACTCTCCCTTCTTAATGAAGAAAGGGACTGAAATTCAACCTGTCTGAGACTTAAACAAAACTTTCCCAGGTGCACAGCTAAGCCCTTCACTACCTGCTCTGTGATTACTGATGGATGAACACTGCTTGACTCTGTCTTCTTTATAGCTACTCCTTGTGTTAACTGACAGCTAGACCTCCCTCCTGCCCTTCCTTCAAGCTGCACATGCAGCAGCCTCATAGCTTACTCCTGCTTTCCAGATTCGTTCCCCACTAACACCCAACTCTGAATGCTTACCACACCTCTGGCCCACACTGGATCAAACAGGAATGACAGCTTTTTCCCACACCCTGAGACAGTACGGGTGACCCCAAAGCTTCAGGGAACCCTTTCCTTTCACATGCCAAGACAAAAGCAGGCTGCCAGAAGCTTTGAACAGCACCAAACCCATGATTTCAACTGCCTGCATAGAAATTCCCAGCTTACATATATGTATAGGCTGCACCGCGGCTCCTTAACTACAGAGCTCCCTGACATGAAACTGTTCACGGTGGCCAGATGATCCCATTTTTAACACCAGATGTCACTAAATTCTGTCATCCACAGCTCCTTCATGGTTATCCATCACCAAGTCATGCTCATCAGCCTTATTTCAATTCCCTGAGAGAGTATGCAGCTCTGCAGGAATAAGCTGGCTAACTCCTTTCTCCTTGGCACTAAACCTGTCACCACTTTGACTCTGGTAAGAACATTTCTAGGGTAAAACACCTGGCTGTCAAGTTCCTCTTCCCTTCCCGAGCCGTTGCTTAAAGCTTACCATGAAGATACCTTGAAGCCAGAGCCAAGGAATGACAAGAGTGACCCAGAGCCAGATAGAGACCAGTATGTTCTCTAAGACAACTGATCTGCTGACCCCTTGGTTCCCAATCTGCTTCTTCCAGCTGGGAGTGACCAAGAGAAAGAGGTTCAAGCTGAAATCAGTCTGTAATAGCATGAAGGGACAACTGGGTAGCAGAGGATCAAGGCAGGAGGCCTCCCCTCAGTAAACAGATCTCCTCTATGGCTGTGTTGCTTGTCTCAGGTTCCTAGCATCCTTCCTGTGGCTGCACAGGCAGCCCCTAAGCACACATCCGATCTGTTGCCTTAGCAGACAAGCCGCTTCTAGGCAACACACCAGGATGAAAACGTAAAAGCCCAGCTGCTCTGGGCTTTTCTTTGGTTACATAAAAAGCAGCTCTTTTTAATGGTATTTACAGCTTATTAATACTCCCCTCCCTGCTCTAATTCTGTGCTTTACCTAGTGCCTCTTTCAGCAGCAATCAGTTGGCCTTTACCATTGCCAAGCCTTGGACACATTCCTCTCCCACCGCTCATGACCCAGCCACAGCATTCATGGTCCCCAGGGCCCGAGCCCTCAAACCACTGAAGTACCCCTTATTGAGCCTGGGCTCTCCTGATGCTGCACCCCGACCTCACTCTCCTTCCCATCAAATCCCTCATCCTCTGGGACAAACAAGAGACCCTTAAGGTGCATTTTAAAACTGTCTGTATTTAACAGCAGTAGAAACAGAGATAGACAGCTCATTACTGCAAGCTTTGTCTACTTTAACAAATCAGTGAAAATCTGTATCAGCCTGCAAGCCCATATAAAAACCTGACAGAACCCCAAAAATCTTGGGCAGCCCAGTGACACCACAGTTCTAAATGCTTGGTACAGGTTCTTGGGTACCAGCTACCCGAGCAGCAGCACTCAGAACAGAAAGGCACTTAGGAACTCATGTCATTACCCTAAAACCAGATTGGGAGGCCTAAGAAATGCCTTCTGGAATCACAGCTTTAATTAAGACAAATTTGAGATGCAAAGTGACATGGGACTTTCTAACGAGATACACGCAGATGGAATTGCACAGCACCATCGATCACCCCTTCTTCATAACAAACCAAGCAGGAGTTGTACTGGAATCAGTCAGAGACAAGGGTTTGCAGGGTAAAGAAGCTATTCTCTGCCATCACCTGTCACAGAACACACAAAAGAGCGATTTTCCTGAAGGCAGCAGCACCATGGTCCCTGTGCCATGGCCTCACTGAATCCCGTTTTCCTTCTTTGCTCCGGTGCTTAAGGCCTTATGCTTGGGAGGGGCATCCTTGATCCTCGGGCAAGCAAAGATCCCTATGTCTGAACATAAGGCCACAAATCTACACAAGGATTTGACGACTCAGCCTGTCTGGAAACCTTCATGGCATCCCACCACCTCGAGGCATAGACCTTAGTTCACCCCAGACAGAGATGTGGGGTTGCTCAAAGCCCTTCAGCAGCACAGCATTGCCTCTCCTGCCAGGAAGACAGCCCCACACCTACGAGGTGTAGGGCTAGATTAATACCTGTTCCACCTATCCAGCTGAGAACAAATGCCCTCCGTGAGCATCTGTCAAGGAAACAATGTGCTATAGAAATCCAACTGTAGGCAATTTAGGAAATAAAATTACTTTATGAAGGTCTTACGCCACAGGCACAGATCCCACTGCTGGCAGGAAGGCCTGGGGAAATAAAGCAAGACCAAGTATGGAGAGGAAATCACTGCTTTTAGCAGGTTTCGGGTTGCCTTTTGGAGATAACAAAGATGTGAAGAACAAAGGAATAGGATAATGCATCTTTTATAATGCATGTACAGAATTGTAGATAAATTTAGGCTGGAAAAGACCTATGGGCTGGCTGCAACTCCTCTCAGTCCACCAAGGATGCAGGAATATCTAGGACAGACACTAACAAGCATAAATGATGATGTCAAGACCTATCCATCTCCCTGAATCGCAGAGTACTCTCACAAAAAAAAAAAAAAGAGAAAAAGCACTGTTTGAACCAAACTCCCTGTCCTGACAGGGCATGTCATAGCTGCAGAGCCCTGTCCTCATCACTGCTTGTCACACCAAGCAACAAGGAGGAGTCTTGCCACAGGCAACCAACACAAGGCAGCAGGAGCGCAGCAGGAACACTGTGAGGACTGTGCCCAGAGCCTGCCCCGTTCAGAGGGTCGGTTCCTGTGGCTCGGCCTTGGCTAAGCCGGGCCACCCTGCAACACAAGGTGGCCACAGCTTCCTCGAAGCAGCCAAACCACTCAAAGTTATGAGAAGCCATTAGAAGCTTCCCTTCTCCCTCTGGCTGTGGTCACTTTTCTCATTCTTCTCCTTCCCGTAAGCGAGCTGATGGCTGAGTTGCCATAAAATGATGGAAAAAGTACTTTCATCAAAATAGTAAGTGGAAGGGAAGAAGAACACGCCAGGCCATGGATACTTAAACACACTGTCAGCACTTTGACCATAAAGAACACTGCAATGTTCAGGGCTTTGCCTGATCTAATTCCTCTGAGAAATTTCTGCTCCATCTTAAAAAGAAATACATTTTGTAAAGGAAAAAAAAGACCTAAAATCAGTAGGAGGAAAGTGGGTTCAGATGGTCAGAAGCTATTGTTCTACCTTCAGTCAGCAGAAGAAACCAGCTCTCAAGCGTATTCACTGCAGATATTCCTGGATCCTGAGCTGAGGGGGAAACAGCTTTAAAGAAAGTCTTATTAAATTGGATTTCTTTTGGGTGAGAGAAAGCAAGCATCCCTGTTTGGGAAGAGAGGCACCACATCCCTCAGGGGCTGCACCAGCCCTGGGAGATAGTCTTCAGACCTGCTCATGGTGCATTTCCCCAAAGCCTTTTCTGGAGTTCAGACAATGAACATGAACAAAACTTGCTTTTCAACTTGACAGCCCAGCTTCAGGCCATGTACTAACTTTGCTAAGGCAGCGATGGGCAAGTCACTGAGGGTACAGGGGCTCAGCTGAGCCCCTGGCAGATCTGCCACCAGCTTTTTTCTGCTCCTGCTTGTCTGCTGCTAACACTGGCCATGTTGAGAAGGATGCAGAGATGATGTGCCAGGACTGACAAATGCCCACTGAGCTCACAGGCTCGTTACCCAAATTGACACACAAAATGAGGGAAGTCATTAAAAATCACCGATGTGAGTTACCCAAGTCTCTGCAGTACAGTATTTTCTTGGGCCACTTCTCATGCTCTTCTGATTTGCACAGGTGACTGTAAACACTTGAGGGATGTCCCTTTTCTGAACTCCCATGTTTAAGTAGCTGAGTTGATGAGAGAGCTCCCTGGAAAAGGAGCAGCACAAACCCACTAGACACTGGCAAAAGCAAAGCAAGGAGAGAAGGTGGGAGACAATGTCAAAAGAGATAAAAGCAGAAGGGGAGAGAGGCCAAATTATGTAACACCCAGGACAGAGAAAGGCCTGTGTTCCCTAAATTGATGAGAACTATGAGGAGAAAGAGTGGGTGCTTAAGCACCAGGAGCTCAGAGGGAAAAAGTAAGTTTGGCAGAACAGAACTGTTACCGCTGCATAGGTCAGTTTTTCTGTTCAAAGGAGTATCCATAGTGCTAAGCACAGCACTGTGCTGCGCTCGAGGGCGCTGTCAGGAATTCACTAATGATGCATTTATCATATTCATTAACTTACCAAGACATAAATATCTCATACTGTCCGCAATTAAAAACTAATCTGTTGGAAAGGCAACTAAGGCTCACCAGGAAGACGTGAGATGGACTGGAATCACTAAAACCAAAATTAAAACTGAAGCGTTGCAGGAAGAAAAGAAGAACAAGTACCATGAAACTGAAGATGGCTTCTTAAGGGCTAAAGTAGAGACCCGTAGAGGGAGCACAGGACTCCAGCAGGGTCAGGGGTAACACTTCAGTGCCACTCACTGCCCATCCCTGGAGCAAGAGGGGCAGTGGGAAAGCAGGGCAGGGTGGTAAACAAGGAGAGAATCATCTCTGTTTCTCTTCTCTTTGTGTTTCAGCTTTGTTTTCACTGTAAGCATTTCATTTGCTATCTGTAGAGGCAGTAAGGAATCGACACTTCCCAGTCCATGATGAGCATTTTCAACCAGCCTATTCCCCCAGCAAACGCAGAGCCACACCACCTGCTTTAACAACCAGCTCACAGTCAGTAACCCAAACACCTTCATAAAACAGGTTAGTCCTTGGGTCCATTTCTTACTTAGGTTCGTAAAACTCCAAATAAAAATAAGGGAATAAATTCAGGTTAAGGCCACAGCAACTGATCTAGCAGCAGCTTCATAAAATGCTGTTCATTAGCTGATCATGCAACCTGAGCACGTGGAACTTGACACAGCAGCAAGAACTGGCAGTGCACTCCAAATACTGCCATTTTAACAGGTTACTGGAGGGGAGGGGAGATTTTCTTCTGCACAAAGTCCTCGAGCCAAGTCCAACCCTTGAGCCTGCTCCAGAGAAGGGCACTGAGTCCACTCCACCCGGGAGCTCAGACACAGACAAGGGAGCCCCCACTGGCATTCCTGTACTTGCTCTAGTCACAAGAACCACATTTTGAAGCTTTGCACCCCAATTCCAGCTGTGTGACCAGGAGCAGGGAGATGGGGAGCTGCTGTTAACTCCTGGTAACACAGAGACAGGAGGCTGCCTTCGGTTCAACTGAAGGGCACATTAACCTGGAAGAGGATAGCAGTGGTCACCTAACAGAGCCAACCTGTTAGCAGGATTCACAGAGGGCTCCAATGCTTACACAGTCAAAACACTCAGAATAGCCAAGTAAACAAGGAGGCAGGGACAAAAGCAGAGTCTATGTCGTGCTGCCCCATCCAACCCTACATAAAACAGGAACCCAAACCTCGAGCTTCAGAATGTCGTGCTGCAGTTTGCGCTGGAAGTCGAGGAAGTGAGAGATGGTCAGCTTCCCCTTCAGGTCTGCCCCAAAGAAGTACGTTGTCAGGGCAGAGTTGAAGCCAGTTTTCAGGGTGTTGCCTGTTGTAGACCGGTCCCTATGGCGCATGCCCATGCTGGTTTGGGAACGAATGATGCTCTGGACCTAAAAACAAGAGGGAATACATTAGTACCAAAACCATTTGTGCTAACCAAGGATCTGTACAGGTACTCCAGGCTTTGCCACAGCATTCCTTATTTTTTTCCCTTCTTCCTGAAATAATTCTCAAAAGAGGTGACAACCCAAAAGCTTAGCTTAACTCAGGCTTTGGGTTTTTTTCAGTCCTCTTCAAAAAAAAGTATAAAATACTTAAAACCAGTTTGAAGAAATGATACACACAGTTTGAGATGCCTACACCTGGTCAGCAGAGAGCAGCTTGATCCCAGCAAAGTCTCAGGAAGAGAACAAGCCAAGACAACTGCAGGAAAGAAAAAGCCTAAAGATTTGGTCACAAAACCAGGGGTTTTCCACCCAAGGGCACCCCCCCTCCTTGCTGCCTGTCACTCACTCAAATCTCAAGCTCCTCCGTCCCTGGGGCTGTGTGGCAAGGGGTTCTCCAGAAGTCCCACAGGCTGTATCAGACCAAATACAACGCCAGCAGAACAAGTGATGCAGAATTAGCTGAGTTAACAGCCGAGCAGGATATTTGCACAAAGACAGCCAAGTGTGAAAGCACACACTATAACAGCAGTATCTCCAGGCTTCCAGCAAACCATGCAGGCAGGCTGCATCCTCCTCCTCTGAGCACTCAGCACTGCCCTGTACCTTTGATTGCACCACTCAATTCAAGTGGACACTACAGGAGAACTCACATTAAAGACAAGCTTGAGAAAGGAGGCAGGGGGAATAAAAACCCCATGCGATGTGCTGCCCAGCAATCAGCCTCAACAGCACAGGCTTCCGAAAGCTCCAAACACCACTGCTTTGCTTTCAGCCTCCTCCTCCTCCTCCTGCCAAGAGAAGTTGGGAGGAAGGAAAAGAGCTGCCAAGAGCTCTGGCTGTCAAAAGGACGCCAGAACCTCGTTATCATGGTATTTGGCATGTTCAATTTTTTTCCTAATGAGAGGGAGCACTGGAACAACCCCAAAGGGGATGCTCCGGAGGAGAACACTGCAGACCACTGCTGGGCTCACCTCACTTGAAACACTGCCTCCAAATCAAACACTGGCTAGTCTTCCACTACAGAAAAAACTGAGTCAGAGGGGGAAATAATATACAGGGTGGAAAAAATGGTTCTGGGTTTTGCTTTCTTTTTGAAATATGCGCTGTGATATGAAGAAGGGGTTTTGCCCTATAAACAGCAACTTCTTACTTTGCTCTGTGCTCCCATTTAACCACAAGCTCTGTGTGTGCATTTTGGAGACAAATATTTATAAACTGTCTGAAGCAATGCAGTTTACAACCAGCTTGGAAAAGCGCCCCAGTTTCTGCAGAAGCAAATATTTACCACACTGCAGACTGCTCGATAGAGCATCCTCTCCTGGGTGTTATTTATATGGCATCCTACACCCCCTCCTCTTCTCTCCTCATCTATATCAAGCATTGGACAGTTTAAAAATCTATCTGTGAGCACCAGAGCCCAAATTATTTGGCTGGTCCTTATTTTGGATAGCCCCAAGATGCAGAAACACAGGCAACCACTGCAAGAAGTTGTTTCCCCAGCCCAGCCAGTGCTGTCCTTCCCCTGCAGCTCATGGATTGCATGAGGATGTGAAGCACAGACATGCTTTGCTGTCTTTTGTATGTATTTCAGCCTAAGTGTTTGTGATTGGTTTCATCTTTTGGGGGGGAGTGGGGAGGGAAGAAAAAATAATCAATGGAAAGTCACAAGTAACACTGCCTGCGACTTTACTACTTCTTATCCAACTTTTTAATTAAGAATAGAAGAGTACACTAACTATTCACATGTTGAAGGATGAGAAGTTGAGGAGGACAGCAAACACAAGCACCAAACTGTTCAGCACTGCACACTAACGATGTGCATTAGCAGGGGAAAAAAAAAAAAAATCCATCTGAGCTCTTTGGTGAGGCCTGAAGAAATCCAGTATTTTCCTACTGGGTAGTTAAAGCCTCCCACTTATTTGCATATTAGCTAAATGATTGGAAGCAATCTTCTTTCTCAATGGATACTCTTAGGGCTTCTCATACATGAATGTGAAGAGGGACCTGCTGTTGGCCACCTCCAAAGACAACACGTGGAAGGAGTACAGAATTCACTGCCACATGCTCGCAGCCAGCGAGGACCAAACGATGCATCTGTGATGATGATCCTTTCCCTTCCCTTCCTTTGCTACCCCTGTTCTCTCAAAAACAATATTTCTCTTAAATCGATGCTTGCTCTAGCAGCATAATCCCCTGGCAGGGCCAGTTCCAGCCTGTATTTATCATACAAATTAGCATGCTTTCTACTACATGTGTATGTTAGATGCACACATTCTGTTCAAGCTCTGTGTTTGCTTTAATTCCATTTGCAAGATGCAGCAGATGGGTGACAGTGATACCCACAAGCATGTTATAAGCTGCTTCTCTTTCCAAAACAGCTCCTTCATCCTCAGACTTGAAAAAGCTCTGGAAGATCAGTCCTTCACCACGATATTCTCATGCTAACCAGGAATTTTACTCCTTCATAGAGAGGCAGTGACACATGTAACAAGCTTAACAAAAAACGTTCCTCTTCCTAGGGACTTTTATATGACTTAACATTTCCCTTTGCCTACCAGGTGACTCGAAATCATTTAATTCAATTTTGTGCTTTCACTTTCCTAGTGCTTCCAAAACATTCATCCTCAAGGAACCTATTTCCTTTGATACTTCCTTACTTTACCTGTTCAATAAAAAAGCCAGACACAACACCAGTGTTAGTACCTTGGTTTCATTCCATCTTCAGTAGGCTGCTCACCCTTCTCCACTTCCCTTAAGCTCATTTATTACTCAGCGATTGACCTCATTGAGTAACTGCTGTAAAACACCCTTTGAATTGTTAAAGATGCAGTGGACTTCTCCACTCATCCTCTATGCAAACAGAAGGAAGGGTGGTCATTTTCGCTTGGGAAAACAAGAAACTGATTTATTTTTCCTCCCCCAGTTAAGCCAGTAGTCTGTAGGGAGGGAGGGGGTGCCAAACAGCACCATAACCCCAACACCACTGTGTATTCAAATTTACACACGAAGGAAAAGGAACAGCCTCCTGGGTTTACATCCCAAGCCGAGGGGGGAAGGGATATGATGTTGGAGAAAGACGTATTTCATTCTCCTCACACTCCAAAGTTTCTATCTAAAACCATACAGTTCACCAGACACATTATACAGCTCTGGGGCAAACTCATAACAATGACCTCATAGCCACAGGTAACAAATTAAGGAGGATGACAGCAAAAGACTAGAAGTGTGGGGGGGAAGGAATTCAACAGCCCTGCTTTGCCACTAGTTCTTCCCATTTACAGCTGGTGCCCCAAGCACCACCTCTTATGGACTCTTCCCCCACCAGCCCACAAGCAAGCATTTGTGGCTAGATTATGATGCTCTGTTCTCAAACATCAGCACACAGCTTCTCATCACCTCCCAACACATATGTCCTCTGGCATGAAAAACCCAACACAAAGACAGGGGTTTTGTCTGTTTGGGGTTTTTTTGACCAGAGTCATCCTCTTTTGCCCAGAAGCAGCTGCTTCTGTTTGCCCATCAATTGTACAGTCCCAGGGGGATGTGGGGTGACAGAAGTGCCAGGGGCCACAGGAATATCAGTGACCTTCCCAATGTTATCTCCTCTACCTTGTTCTTTCATAACTGAGGTGGAGACCCTGCATCCAACAGCAACTTCAGAATGAGTTGTTTTCTACCCAAGCAAGAAACCAAATGCTTCTGCTTGGGGAAGTCAGATCTCTTCCCTGTTGACAGCTTGAGCCTTCTATCCATTCTCAGTCTAACTCAGTGACAAAACACAGCTTTGAGGAGGACCTGGAAGGCTAAGCTCATTAAAAAGCCCACACCAAACTCCCTGATGAAACTTCATGAGAAGTAGGGGAAAACTTCATGAAAATACACTGTCCACAAACATGTTTTTACATAGCACTGAAATAAACAGCTACATTTTCCTTTGAGGCACACTCGCCCTGGTTGTTCTCTGAAGACTAACAAAATTAAAGAACACAATAAAAGCTGCAGAAGAAAGTAGGATCCAAATCCTATGACATCAGAAGAGCAAATAAAATTCTTCATCTGCTTTGGAGGTGACATCTTGTAAAGACTCCTTGGAGACAAAGTCACAGGGAATTGGAGTTTATACTTACAGTTGTCATGGTTGAATGAAAAAAATTATGCCTTAAAATACCCAATACATAAACCAGTGGGCACTGAGGCAACACAGCAGAGAAGAAAGAGACATAAACCAGCAGTAACGACAAATATAAATCGTAATAACATCAGAGGAGCACTGCACTTAGGACTTAGATGCTGTGACATTAAGTAGTTAATCTGTCATTTAACTTGCCTGCTCAAATTCTTCCATGTCCACCTCACCGTCACCGTTCAGGTCAAACATCTTAAAGGCGATTTCAAAATTCCTCTGGGGAGCTACAGAAAAGAAACATGCAATGAAAAAACCCAAGATCAGTTAACAAAGATACAAAAGCTCAATAAAAAAGGCACATGTTCAGAATAAGTCTGTCCAAATGCAAAGTTGTCCAAAATTATTGCAATTTTAAGAAGGAAATCATAGAATCACAGAATCACAGGGGTAGGAAGGGAGCTTAAGAGCTCATCGGGTCCAACCCCCCTGACAAAGCAGCTCCCCAGCTCATGTTGCACAGACAGGCGTCCAGACGAGTCTTGAGTATCTCCAGAGAGGGAGACTCCACACCCCCTGGGCAGCCTGTCCCAGGGCTCTGTCACCCTCACTGGGGAAAAGTTCTTCTGCATGTTGGTGTGGAACTTCCTGTGTTCCAGTTTACAGCCATTGCCCCTTGTCCTGTCTCCACAGACCACTGAAAAGGGGCTGGCCATTTCCCCCTGCAGCCCCTGCAGTATTTATAAACATTAATTAGTCAGTCTTCTTGTTTCCAGGCTGAACAGCCCCAGCTCACTCAGCCTTTCCTCATAGGGGAGATGCTCCAGGCCCTTAATCATTTAACCTCCTCTGGACTCTCTCCAGGAGATCCCTGTCATTATACCAGGGAGCCCAGAACTGGACACAATACTCCAGGTGGGGCCTGACCAGGGCAGAGTAGAGCGGGAGGATCACCTCCTTCAACCTGCTGGCCACACTCTTCCTGATGCATCCCAGGATCCCATTGGCCCTCTTAGCCCCCAGGGCACAAATGCAGCTCTGGGGAATGTCTAGCTATGAGCTTCACAATTCTCTTATGACTAAAGGTCTTGACAAGGAGGTTGGGTGGAAAAGATTTTTCTTGAACAAAATGTATTCCTTTTAAAGATAGATAAAGCACAAAAACAAGGGAACATCTGATATTTCTATGAGAATGAAGAGAAAATGACACTGTAGCAAGAGTTCCAGTCTCATCCATAGATTATGACACCAACTTGGCCAGAGGACATTCCTCCAGCACCACAGGGCACTCCACAAGCTTAGTGAAGCAGATGGTGGGTGAGGAACAGACCTGGATTTTGGTTAATTCTCTTGCAGCAGCTGCTCTTGCCTCACTGTGCAGATTTAAGGATATCTATACCAGCTCTATCTCTGTCCAGTTACGATGCAGAGATAACACACCAGCTGGAGCTCAAGCCAAGATGCACCGTAGATGGTGTGGTACCTCATTTTCCACTGCATTTAGTCTACACTGTCATAGTTTATTTAACCAGGGCTCTGCAAAGGCATCACTTCACCACCACCCATGGCAGTAAAACCACACTCTTTCCCCCCACATGCCACCGAAGAATTTTGGTGTTGTTTGCATCTTGGGCTCTGGAACTCATGACCATTTAAAGCCACAACACAGCACCACTTCGTTATTTCCAAATTAAGCAAGTGTAATTAAGCAAATTTATCTTGGTCGACTACTTGTAAATACATTCCACTCCTGCAGGGACCCCAGTGTTTGCTGGGATTTCTAGGGAATACTCTAGGCCATAACTAGTGCTCCAGCTATCAATCTAAATGATCAATTAAAACTTAGCTGCTTGTTTTGTTCTGAAGATGGCTCTTCCCCACCCAAACCTGGCAGCAGGATGCACATCGCTGGTGAGGCTCACCCCCTTTTAGTCTCATCTCATGTGTCCTGGTTTCAGCTATGATGGAGTTAAAATTTTTTTTTTTTTTTAGCAGTGGATGGAATGCCATGTTTGGGTGTTAGCATGAGAATAGTGCTGATAGCACCCTGATGTTTCCGATTTGTTGCCGGGCAATCAAGTACCTTTCTCAGCTCTGCATACTTCCTTACTAGTGAGAAAGGAGGGGACGCAGCCAGGACAGGTGACCCGAATTGGCCAAAGAGGATATTCCATGCCAGTTACGTCATGCTCAGTTTAAGGGGGGACTGGGGGGAAGAGGGGGAAACAACGCCAGGACGGGCAGTTTCTGGGGACGGTTGGGTTGTCCGGGACGGGCTCTAAGCTGTGCGGCCTGAGTTGTGTGGTTTGGTGAGAAATTGCATTGTGTATCACCAGTTTCATCTATTTTGTGCTTTAAACTCCTGTTATTGTTATATCTAGTTTTCTGTTATTGTTTAGTAAACTATCCTTATCCCAACCTGCGTGGTTCTGGTTTCTAGGTTGTGGTTTCTTTTCCTCCTTTCTTCCTTCCCTTTTCCCCTTCCCCCAACTTTCCTTCCCCCTTCCTTTTAAAAGTACAAGCGACTGTGTGGGGTGCGGCCCTCGGCCGGGGCAAAACCACGACATCATGCAATTGACTTTTAATATTTTTTGTGGACACCAAAAAAATGAGTTTCTGCATCCAGGGCTCTGCATCGAGGCATCTCCCAGTTAGGCAATGCAAAGAAGAAACACTCAGGCAAAAAGAAATTAATATGGAATTAACCAAACTGGATTTTGTACCTTAGTTACAGCTTCAATTTAGAGCCAGGAGACTTGTACCTTATTGTAGCAAGGGGAAAACACAAATGCTGCAGCAATTCATCACTAAAAGATTCAGCAAACACGCTAATGAGATCACTTTTTCCAATCGCTTTGTGCCTGAAACAGATGTATAACTGCATCAAACACCATGGCAGGGCTGGCCTGTCACAGCACGCCCAGAGCTGACATTGTAATCTGTGGGTTTCCAACTGCCTCGTGCCAATTAATCAGGCTTTAAATTCCAAAGGCCATGTGTGTAAACGATATCTCCATCTTACAACCACGGCAAGCACCAGCAGCACCCGGTGGGTTATTTCACATACATCTCATCTGGGACCAGTTGCCCCAACACCAACTTAATTTCTTCAACAATGCAGTGTAATTAGAGGGGTTTATACAGAAAGCCTCCTCTGTATCTATCCATCCATCCATCATTTCCAGTGACTAATTTCCCATGCCTTTGATAACAACAATATCAAGCACCTCCTAACGTTTCAATAGCACCCCAACTTGATTCACTTCAACTGCATGCACTGCATAAAGCCTGGATGCAAATTCTCCTTGCTAGCTCCACCAAAATCCAGCAAGAGAGTTGTCTCATCTGTAAGGAAATGAGACATGCAAAGCTCTAACCTCATTCCCAGATGGTAGAGAAAGAACAACATCCACATCTCATCCTTCCTTCTCCCTTTACCCTGCCAGGGTCCCACAGTGGATATTCTGAGATGACAAAATTCATTACCCCTTGCTAACAGTTGGTGGGGTTGTTTTTCCTCCCCACCTTTTCTTAAAGGAAAAACATAGTACCATGTCCCATTTGCTCAAACAGGCTGCGCAGAGACAGCAAGGTACCTACCTTACTCCTCACAAAGGCTGGTCCCTCCCTTTCCCCTCTCTAAAAACAGTTTTAGGAGCAGCTTATCAACACCCCAGAGGAGAGGGTCAGTACCAAAACTCAAACTAACAGTTCAGCACCAAAAATCTGCAGGGTCAGTGTTTTCTAAGGAAGGGAAAGAAAGTGCCTTTAGGTTGGCAAATTTAATGACTTCATTCCTTTAGCTAATAAGCGACACAGGCTGCTTCTTCCTCTGATCTGCATATGTAACTGCAATGACTTGTAACGACACTCAAATCCAACAAATGTGGATCTGAGCCAGGGAAACCAGAGGGCACTGAAGACAATTATCTCATCCCACTCCCACAGAAAGGTTCATTAATGAATGTCCCTGATCTCCGGGCAGCTGGAGATTTATCAGTCCCAAGTGAGATCAGTGATTTCTGACTCTCCTCTTGGGCACAATGTTTCTGTGCAGGATTTATCAGGGATGAGCCATTCCTATGGCAGCTAACCCCCTGCCACTGCCCACCCTGCCTCATTACTTGTGGTTACATCAGCCTGGACAACCTCCATTTCTCTTCTTCCTCTTATACTTACATCTTTCAGACCACAAAAGCAGTGGATGCTTGTTAGCCTAGCTAAACATCACCTTTCCCTTCGCCTTCTTTTCTTCTGCTCCCCAATTTTACCACTCTCAACCACAGCTTCTTAAATTCCACCTCCCACCCCCAACCTGCTCAATTAAGATGCCTCAAAATGAACACAATATTCCTCCTGCCATGGTTATCAAGGCCATTGAAAGGACTCTTGGCTTTTAATATGGCACAATGCCTGTCTTCACAAGGGAAAACAGCTTCTTGGTCTCCTCCAGTGCTGAGCAGCATTTTCAGCTGATCTTGTGAGCTTTCTCCTCGCCATCCTTTGACATGATTCAGAACCAACTTCTTGCTTCATTACAAGTGATTTCCCTTGGGAACCAGTCAGAACAGCTGCAGTTTCTTTTCTAGCTTTATTTCTAGTCTTTAGGTGTTCAGGAAGATACAGCATCCTAATGATTCTCCCAAACCACAAACAGAAATGAGAACACGGTGCTGGTGCCCACACCAGTAACTCATAAATTACCTACTGGTTTGAAAAATATACAAATGTATCTAGAAAGATCAGGTTGAAATTATTCTGGAGGTCAACAGTTCCACCAGCTTTCCACACAAAGCTGCTTTTTCAACTCACCTGGGAATTGAGTGCAAAGGACAAGTAACAGTTTTTTTCTTCAAATCACAGTATTTGGAAACAGAAAGGTGGTAAGGAAATCAAACACTGCCTACAGAAGTGTTAGCAAGATGAGCAACCTCCACCAGACCAACAGGTGACAAGAAGCAGCACTGACCACATCAAAAAAACCTGCCCATCTCCATCAGTCTAAAGCCCTGGGGAAGTCTCTGAGGCATTAGATGGGTTGATTATGCCTCTTTAAGCCAATTATGTAATTTTTAACTATTTTGAAATATTCAACAGACCAATTTGCAGCACTCAATTGCTCTTTATTGCTGTTTACTCTCACCAGAAGCAATGCATTCCGGAAGACAACAAACACTGATGTGAAAGGCCACATTTCACTGTTTTTGTGCTCAATCGACCTTCTCCCTACCAAAGCTCAACTCTCCACACTCAGAGGTGCCTCTCCACAAATCTCTCCCTCTGACTCCTGTTGCTACAGTCCCAAAAATTTAGTGCCTGTAGAGCACCCACCTCAAGCAGAGGTACTGTGCTTCAGGAAAATTCTTTTGAACCGACTTTTGGAAAGTAAACATTGCTCCATTCAGATGCAGTTGAAAGTCCCTTTTAATGTAAACACACAACAGCTCTAGACTTCAATACCCATCCTGAAGCCCTGTAACTCCCTAAGCCACTCGAGCAGGGGATGAAAGATCAAGAATTCAGCTGGGGAGTTCTTTCAAGAACCATGAGGCATTAGGAGTTAAATATCCTGTGATTGCTTCTTCCTCACCTACCCCCAAATTAAGAAAAATCTATGTACAAAAGCCATAGTACCCTGAAGCTTGGGAAAAAAATAATCTTCATAATCAATCAAAAATTAACAGAGTCCTCCCAAGGTAGAGACAGATTTTCATTCTAGAGAGATGGCTCATCAAGCCTTGCAGCGTTCATATTTCTTCTTTCCCTTTTTTTTAGGCCACAACATTAAAAAACCTTACCTCACTCCTCCAGCCAAAATTAATCAAGATTATTTCCCCCTTCCTGCCCAAGTTCCATGAATCGAGGCAGTCATCGTTCTGTCTGGCTGTACAAGGGGATATTTTAGCTGACAATTTTTCCCTGGTACGTGTTGGAATGGGAACGCTTGTGTCTGAAGGAAAGAATCAGGGTCACAGCTGAGCTCACCCTTACAGGGCCACAGCCAACAGCCCAGCACCAGGACCTGGTTTGATTGTAAGTCACTCCACTGGCAATAAAAGGGTGTCCTTTCCCTCTGCCACATAACACGCCTCCGAATCCTGGGATCTTTCTGAGAAGAGAGATAGAGCCTTAGAGAGAAGCAACCATCCCTAGGGTACAGACAGCTGAGCCCCAGTTGCAATAAGTATGGTGAAAACTGGTGGAATCACATCCTATTGCTGTCTCTGGCACGTGTTTGGGGTAGGTGCTATTTCCTAGCAGTGCAGACCAGGTCACATTGGCTGGGCCATCACATCTGGCTCACCAGTGCAGCTCCGCATGTGGGGAAAGGGGTCAGAAGTGGCTGATAACGAACCTGCCATCACACAAAATAAAGCCACCACTGCTACACTACTAGTAAGAACAGATCTAAAGAACTCAGACCAAGAGAAAACAGGTTTTTCTTAGCTCCTCACTCTAAATCCACCCTGGAGGTTCACTTGTCTGAACTCAGGTGTGTGGATCCAAGCCTCACTGGAGCTCAAAGCTCCCAAGCTCCTGGGCTGTATGTACAGATACAGCAAGAGGTGCCCAACAGAAAGCAAAGAAGGGTTGAACTAGTACAGCTGACAGGTGAAAGCCCAAATAAACTGTCATCTATTACAGAAACAGATGGATCAGACAGGCGTAGGGAAGAGCTAGCAGGCATGGCACATGAATGGATGCTCTGACCCACCCTCTGGAAAGGAAGCTGTACTATGAGAACATGCCTTCTTCAGACACAGGGATTCATACCAAGTGCACAGTACACTTTTCCTTGGTGTGATGTCCCAGGTGATCCCTCTTTCCACCTTTCTTCTATTTAATCAATTAAAAAATAAATCCAGTCAAGAAAAAAGTTATTCCTGTTTCACTTTCCTATCTCACTTGTTAAAGAGACTGTAATTTTGACACCAAATCGTGTATTTTGGTTTTAGCATCAATGACAAACCCTCAGTTTCAGAGATGTGAGAGAACAGGACAGCACCTCGGTCAGAGTACAAGCCATGCATTCCAAAAACTTCACCTAAGTTGCCACGACCCACAGTGCTTTGGCTGGAAATTGAGATTCCCTCTTAGATGACTTAAGGACCTGGAAACAAGCTGTGGAAGTGGCAGCTCCAGAAATAATCATGAGTACACTGCTGGAAGTTCTCAGGCTAACCAGTATTGTGTGCAGAGCAGTACTTCCCTGCTGCAAATTCAGTGTATCTCCATGATACAAGAGGTTGGTGGAGATCCATCAGCCCATCACACCATGCAAACACAAAGGATGAAGAGATGAACAAAGAAAGACCAAGGGAAGACTGCCCTGACAGAGGTCTTCAAACCTGAGAGTTCAAGCTCTGCCTTGGATGATCTCAAACTGCCAGTTGTGAGAAATCCATCCTGCTTCTGCCTTTCTGCGCAGCCACCAGCCTGTGGTAGAAGTGGGGTGCTGAGCCAATGGACCCTTGTTCTGATGGGAAGGAATCAGCCTTTGGTTCAGGAGATGGGACATCCCTTGTGAGAAGATCTCTGTGCTGTTCAGAGACATCTTGGAAATCCCCCCCAGCAGCGACCACACTGGCAGAAAGGTATTCAAGTCATCCCTGCATCACAGTGGGGATGGGATGGAGCCACATATGTGCACGTAGGTTATGAGAAGGCCTTGAAAGTTTAAAGATAAAATTAACTCAAACAGGGCCACAAACCAAAATTTTCCACAGACTCAAGAGCCCCCCAGTATCTCCTTTTCCTGTAGGAAAGGGCACTTAGTGTCAAGCGATGGTGCTGTGCATCACTTCTGCATGTTACCATCATTATTAGTGTTATTCCCTTCCTCTTCTGTCCTACCAAACTGTCTCTATCTCAACCCCCAAGTTTTATCTCTTTCTTTTCAATCCTTTCCATCCCACTTTGGGATGTGTGGTTGCTGTGTGGCTGCTCCAGCTGCCAGCCAGCTTAAACCACAACAACAGAAGGCCTCTTGCAGACCAGCACCCACCAGCCATGGCAGAACAAGCCCAGAGGATGGGTGAGGGAGCTGCAGGTCTACTCCGTGAGCCCTGGCAAGAGAGTAATTATTTCATTTTGAGCCAATGCTATTTAGCCTTCTTCCAAGAGGAGTAAATCCAGGCACAGTGACAGTCCAATTACAGAAACAACACCAGCTTATTCTTTTAATGCCCAGCTCCCTTCAGCACCTGTTAATCAAAGAGGTGTTAGCACGCCCGGACAACAGACCACCTTCAATCTGAAATCACAGTCCATGCTGATGGAAAAGCTCTTTCTCTTTGCCTCACCTGCTCTGCAAGTTGAAAAGCAAACAAACTCCTTGGTTAAGGAAAGATGACATAGCTTCCCAGGACATTTGAAGGAGCCAGGGGAAATCCCATTGGCATTTTGCTTATGTTTCTACCTCTGCCTCAAAATGCAGAGAGTGGGGCTGAAGCCATGAAGTAATTTCAAGAGCTCTCAGCTCCCTCTGCCTTTAATAGAAGGCTGACTTTGAGACAGCTAAACACTATTTTATTAGTTGTTTTTAAAAATATACTTTCACACAACAACCGATGGGAACCAGCAGTGCTGGAGTGAGAAACCACTTGTAAATAAACTAGAGCACAGTAACATGAAGGCTGTCAGGATGCTTGTGTTCAGAAGTTACCAGTTCTGAGTTCGATAAGCCCCACCAGACTATGATTGATCACAGCAGAGCACCTCTCCCTCCCGCCTCCCATCTTGGACCACCCTTCTTGTCCTGAGCTTCAGCACTCAACACCCCACCTTCCCATCTCAATATTTAGTGGCCTTTTGCTATCTGGCATGGCCTACAGCTCTCCTGTCTGGATACACATGTAACATTTGGGTTATTTAAACAACATGACAACACCAATATTGAACTGTCAGGGTTACCATGCGCTCTCCCCATTTTATTTATTTCCCAGAGAAAAAACACACAAACAATAAATAATCAGGACCTCCTGGATTCCTGCAAGGTTATGTTCACTAGTAACAGAGAAAAGCAGCGCAACATAAACCAGTCAGTTTTGATCTAGCCACAGGACAAGGTGTGTTTGGAGTCTTATTTTTATAACAGCAAATGCTTTAAAACCAAAACTGAATCTCCTCTTCTGGGGAATGGCCATTTGACAGCAGCTCCAGAGACATTCTTCCACCATCAACGTCTTTTCAGCACTCTCAAAACGCCTCTAAGTCAGCCTAAACATCCCAAAACGCTTCTGTCCCATGCTATTTTTTTTCCAAGCTCCTTCCCTGCCCACCCCTCATATACTTTCTCTACGCACCCACTTCCATCTCCTCTCATTGGTCCAATTCTCCAGTAACTGAACCCATTCAAAAGCCCAAGAACAAGAGGAAAACCAACCCCCTCTCCCTCCCACATCATCCTCCAAAACAAGGCTGGCTGCTACCCTGACAAAACACAGCCCCTTCTTTATTCTCCCAACAATAAAAAAACCTCACCCAAAGCCAGAACAATTTCTCTTGCTGCTGCCTGTGGAAACATACGAAATTAATTTTGTGCCCTGCCTACTTAATTAGGAGGTCATTCACCACTGGCACAGCCATAAAGCCATGAGTGTTTTCTAAGCCACACTCAGTAATACGATATGATAAGTTTGTGAGTTTGTCGTCATCCGCAGAGACTCTGGTTAAAAGCCCTCACTACCCAAGTGAAATTACATCAGGTAACTTCGGCACAGGCTGGGTTAACATAAGGAAGGAACAGCAGAAGTCTGAAGAGTCAGTTCTGAGACTCAGTCAAACAAAAAAAAGCAGCAGATTAAAATCATAAAACAAATCCCATGGATCGAACTAGCTTTATCTCCCGGTGTTTGTTATCAGAGCACGAAGGTCACATCCCCCAGCACGTCCCTTTGACAAGAAACAAGACCTTGAACACGGCTTCTCCCCAGTAATAGACCCTCCAAAGTGCCATGCCGGATAAATGAAGAGCTGCCTCTTGCATTTGTCATTGTTAGGGCAAGCAAGGAGGCAAAAACATAAGACAAGGCACCTGCTGCTTTAACAAAACATCCAGGTTGGTTGTTTGTTTTTTTACCAAATTACCCAGCTGACTCCCAGCACAGAGCCAGTAGCAGCAGGAGTTTGGTGTAAATTGGGAAGCATCCAGCCTTTTAATTCCTGTGACCAGGTCATCACGAAACAGCTCCAAGATGAGATGGCCAAGTTTTCACTTTTTTTTCCAAGTCTGAAAACAATCCTATGTTTGCTTGGATGGTGGCACATTCCCCATTACCCCACATTTTCTAACAGGGCTGAAAAGTAATGGGGATTTCTGAAGTAACAGGAATTTGTCAACTATCCTGTTTGCAATGCAGCAGCTCCCAAGGGGGTAGGGCAGCAGATGAGGTTTGGAGCTTGCTTTCCCCATGAAGGGCAGCTAGAAGTGCTGTTTGACACTGCGAAAGGCTTCAGTTTCCCTGTTTCCTGCCAACAAAGTCAACTTTGAAGTGCAGAAGAAGTTGCTGGGACAGATTAGCAGATCACAGAAATATCACAAGTGCAAGTCAAGTGCAGCATGGTGAAAAGACAGAAGGTATCTAATGATACTTGTTGAAATGTTAACAGCCTAACTTCTCTCCTCATCGGATTACATCAAGCAGAAGCCTGAGCTTACCCAAGGAAAAAAAACAGGTTGAGGAGAGAGTTGGTACAGTCTTGTAAGCCTTGGGGAGCTGGAAAGCAATAATCATACAAACACAAGAATATCACAGGATGAGTGCAACTCAAGAACACATCTTCATTTACAGTTTTGAACAGCAGGTTAGAACTCAGGAGAAATAAAAAATACCACATATGTTAAGTCTTTAAGAGTCATTGCTCTGCTTATCGTTCTGAACCACTCGATGTTAAGACTAAACCAGATGAAGCAATACTAATGATCCACTCATGTTTCAGGCAGTCAAGAATTTTCCTTTTAGGGAAGTGTATGTAGACAACAATAGCCAACTCATTGCTTGTAAACCTTCACAATGTAAAAGAGCAGAGAGAATTACAGAGAAAAAACCCCCACCCTGTACTTACTGGAAAGGACTGTTGTGAGGAAGATGTAGTCAGAAAACGAAATGAGTCCACATTCTCCAAGTGCATAAAATATGCTGTCTTCATCAGCAAACTTCTCACGCTCCTGGGATAACTTCTGTTTATCCATCCAACCCACATGCCCCACAAAAAGAGAAAAAGTAATCAATTAAACACAGACACAGAAGGCTTTATTTATATCCTCACCACCAACAAAGCCATTCCACGTACACACACCCCTACTACTTCCACTCCCACTCCGCGGACCTTTTCCAGCCTTCAAACCTGTCAAACGCTCTGCAAAGGCCAGTGCTCCCCCATCTCAGATCAGGGGTAATGAACTGCACAACAGTAATTAGCTGGCTTAGCCCAGCACACTACAGAAAAAAAAAAAATCTGTCTGTTTTGCTTGATACTGCCTGAATCTGAGAGACCAGTGGTGGGACAAACCAGATTTTTATTTTTAATAGGAGACTTAAAAAAGAAATTCTTTTATTTCACTAATAGCATTTTAGCTATACTCTGCTGCAGCAGCAGCCAAGAATGAAATGTTTCACATGAATATAAAGTACAATCAGAGTTACCAAAAAAGTGCAGCTAGCAGCAGCACACAATTTGGGATTGTGCTTAGCAAGCTCACCAGGAAGACTGGGAGCAATAGCAACCTCAGTCTCTCCCTCTTGCTCCAGTTCTTTTTCCAACACCTTGTTATAATTAAAAAAAAGTTTTATCAGCTAGTGTCCCTTACTAAGTTAAAAATCTCAAGTCCATTTGATCCGCTGAGGCTTCAAAGACTGAAAAGGATCCATAAAACTGTTAGGAAATCACACTGGTGCCCTGTTTTAAGAACATAGCAGGAGGCTGCACACGCACACACGGAGGAAAATGAAATTAAGTATGGAGAGTAGGCATGGATGGGGTTGTTCCACAGAAACCAGCTCATGCAAGCACAGAAAAGCACGGTGAAAGCAAGGCTGAGTTTTAGGACCGGTCTGAAGAAAAACTACTGACAAACACCACCACACAAGGGTCCAGCTACATAACCGTCCCCCACCGTTACCTCAGTCTAGCGGAGATCCCATCATATACAAGATAAAGGAAAGAAAACTGGTTAACCCACAATAAAACAAGCAGGCAAAACATAACATCAAGTTGAATGGTTAGACTTGCAAAGAGCAAGAAAGTTTTCAAGCAACCAGGTCGGTTGCTGTGACTACGAAGCCTGAGTAGATATCCCTGCAAGAGTTAGCATGGAGCTTCTCTGGGTCAGACCCACTGTCTGCAGTCTCTCATCCACCTCCGGTCTTATCTGGAGAGAACTCACCATTGTATGTGACTGCAGAGTGGGGATGAGTTCAGCTAATAATTTAGATGAAAACTTAACCCGTATCTGGTTTGGAAACCACAAGAAAGAGAAACAAAAATAATCATATAGATCACCAGAAAAAAAAAAAATATACAGTTTTCAGGGACAAAAAAGTTCAGCTCTATTTATCAAATAAAACTCTTCCCAGTAGCTCTGTCTTTCTCATCAGGCAAGCATCAGGAATTTATACAGAGACAAATCACCAGCACCAGACAACGTGCTCATGGCATTCGTTTCATGCAAGATAACTGCTATTAATGCTTACGGCATACCAGGCTGAAATACCACTTACTATGAGATAAATTATTAAAATATTTTCCCCTTCCCTTCCCATCAAGATGGATCCCAAGCAAAGTTACACTGATGCTCAAGTTAAGGAAAAACAAACAGCACTTGGTTTTCTTTTAAACTGAAGGGAAGATTTGTGAAGTTTGCTGTGATCCCTGCCGGCAGCATTGCCAGCAGCATCTCATCTGCTTGTGTGATTTACGGCCCCTTCCTCAGAGAGCTTGTCTTTAGCAGGATTTATCATTAACTAATAGCAGCTCAAAGATCCCATAAAAAAGTTCCAGAGATGGGTTTATTAGTTTTTTAATGGGGTTTCTTTTCTGCACTTAAAATTCATAGTCAGCATCAAACAGCTCAAAAGGTTCCTCGTAAGCCTAAACCCACATCGGTAAACTCACTATAAAAAAAGGATATTAAATTAACTGCTCTGTGAAATACAAAGTTTTAGACGGATGGGAGGGAGAAGCACATATTCATTCACCTCTTCCTCTGAGCAAAGAAAGGACAGAAGCTTCAAAAGAACTAACACCCCCTCCCGAACTATAAATTCTCAGGTCCCCCCCATTTATTTTCTTCTGGCTCACGGAGAAGCTGCATGTTTGACTGCTTCCCACAAAGCATGTGGGATGCTTGCCCCGCTATGGGAAAGACCAAAAGCATCCTTTTCAGGGGTTGTTCCCCACCACTGAACACCACGTGCTACAGGATGGGATTAAGAACCCCAAGAAAAGAAAAAAAGATAAATAAAAATCTACCTCCTTCACAAAGCCCCATGGAAATCGTTGTGATCCCTCAAAGCTCAAGGTGGAGGAACCCAAGGTCAGTTCTCACTAACACCTAGAACCACTGTTTATGGACCTTGAGCTCCTTTTCCACACCCTACTTTCCTTCCAGCACACTCTACCGTCCTCTCCAGCCAGAACGGTCATGTAATTGGAAAACACAAGAGAAAGAGTCCCTTTGCAGGCCTCCCATCCTCTTTTAGAGACACAGCATCTTCATGAACTCCTCACACACACCATTTTGGGACAAGTTTCACATTTCACACCCTTCTGTACGTGAACACTGGGTAATTCTCCGAGTGCTCCATTAAAACAGGCAAACAAACAATTACAAATGGTTTCCCACATTAAATCCATTCCTAAATCCAGAGCAATCGATTGAAGATCATTCAAGCACACCCAAAAATCATTCAAAACTGAGCATTCATGAATGAGCAAGCCACAAGAAACAGTTTATGAGTACTGTGTGTTCTTTAATCAAGCAGTAGACTCATTCTCAACAAGCACACCAACGAGCAAGCATCCAGATTACCACATAAAAAGAAAAAGGAACCGAAATGTACCATTGCTCTTGGCACAAGCATGGCTGTGTGAGCTCAGTGAAAAGCCACCAGTCCCGTCTCAGTGGAATAAAGCTTTTTACAGGCATTCACACAGGTTACTTCACAATATCAGACACTGACAATGGGTTAAAATTAACCCAACAAGCAATGCAATTGTGTTTTAATACACAAAGCTGGGTGTCCCCTTTCCAACACGGGCTCCAAGCCCAACAAACAGCACCAGAACATGGGTTGACCCTACAGATAGCAGCAACCAACCTCTCAAATCAGGTCCATGCACTGTAGGAAAAAACTGGCTGCCAGCAAGAAAACCACCCCAGGATACAGGACCAACGTGATGTATTGTACCCCAAAACTGATGTACTGTTGGAGCATTCCTCGAGCAGAGTACATGGCAGAGCCCCCAGGTACCATGAATTTTGGGGGAAAGGAAACCTCGGTGATTCCTTCCATTCATCTCCAAACATTCTCTTGATTTTTCATTTAAAAATTGTTTTCCCATGGTTGAGTGATGAGTAAAACATATTAGTAGTTAATTATGTAAATCTTAGGGGGAAAAAAAAGAGAAAAAATATGTATTTTTGCAAATTAAGGGATGCCTCCTCTGCAGAGCTGGACACAAGGAGCTGGCATTCCCTCTGCATTCCTAATGCACATTTAGCAAAGCCGTATCAGCTAAATCCTCACAGCTCCACTTCATTTCCCATTTCAGAAACTGTTTAATGAGCAGCATTTAATTTGCCACTCCACAAGGAACGCGTTCCTGGGAAGTCAGTTAAAGAGCTGACAGTTTGTGTTTCAACCTGGAAGAGAAAACACACTTTGGGCACACTTACTCACAGCACTCACTTGTGTTTCTACATCACCTTTGTGCTCTTATCCACCAAAGCATCAAGAACAGATCAGCCTCAACCACTGGAGAGCTGACTTAAAGCCTTCCAAAAGCCAGCAGTGAAATAAAACACCCGAGGGCATGCAAGATAACGAGTGTTTCTCCAGAACCAGAAAGTAATTTGGAACGTTAGTAAGGAATTTTAGATTAACTGTAGCCATCTTTTATTGACAACCATCACCAGATTCAGTTCACTCCTTTTTCAAATAAATACTTTCGGGTTACCGACGGTGTGTAAGCAAATATAAACCCACAAACGTTTCCGTGATGTCACCTTGCTGCAAAGCAATTCTCTTTCAGTCCCAACTGACCACATTCACTTGTGCAAACCATTTAAGAGGCGTATTTTAGTGTCTTGCCCTTATGGCTGCAGGCATATAAGGAAAGAGGTTGAGACGCTGTACGTTCAGTCTTAAAAAGAAATACTCTCTTTTCCACAGCAGAAATCTGTGTTACAACTTCAGACCACCCATTTAATAAATGCATTTTAAGCACTCTTCAGCACCTGTCAGGTGTATGGTGTGACATCGTTAGCAATACCAGCTAACACCTGCCATCTCATTAGCCCTATGTAATGCGGTAACATGCAGCAATGAGGCTCTGATTTGCCCTGTCCAGCAAAACCTGCAGGACAGCATCATGCTGGCACAGACACAGCTCCTTCCCAAGCAGGGCTGGGGAAAATTTGGGGAATTATATACTGAGACACAGGCCAACACAGGAGTTTGTGGCAGACACTGTTTTAGTCCATCATGGAAGACAGAAAGGAAAGCCCTTAAGAAACACCAGTGGAAGCCGCAGGCAACACAGCCTGCTACAGGAACTGAAAGTATTAATGCTCTGAACTCTGCATCAACTGAACTGGAGGCTCTGAAACAAGGGAGGGTTTGAATTTTTGCTCCTCTAAGGTATAAATTTGGAAGAACCGAAGCCGAGTGTTTGGAGATTTCAAGACAGCTCACAGTGGTGCCTCACCACATATGTTAAGAAAACTGAAACAAGGCAATAAAAAGGCTTTCAGAATCAGATTTAAAACCTCAGCCTTGCAGCCCAGATGTTTGAGAACCATTTAGGGAAAGGGAGGTAGGGGAAGTCCCTCGGCTCTACGAAACAAGGACAAAGAAGAAACTTGGGGGGGACCTGAGGGATTTTGAGTTTAAAGCCAGCTTTATAACGTGGATGCAAAATAATTCATTTTAGACACACTGCCTGGGATTTTTTTTTATATCATTGAAGTCAAAAGCCTTTAAAGGTGGGAATGGAAAGAGTACAAGGACTTTCTGAAACCATAAAACCCTTTTTACAGTGGAAAAGCTGCTGGTACCACTCCTAGTGGCTCTGGATAACTTCCTATGAAGCCTGCATACTAACACAGGCAAATGCAACCCCATTCTGCCTGGCAAATCACACTGGTGGGTGATGTTAGCGTAGGAAAATGCTCAAAACATAATGCTGGCAGATAAATACTGCAGCTTAAGACCTTTCAAGAGTGTATGTTAATAAAAGGGGGTTTTAAGACCTGGGATTTGGGGGTTATTTTTTTTTTTTTACCTGAATATACACACAGAAGGACAAAGCCACAGAGCTGGATGTGGATGAAGTCGTTCTGTGTACCCTCTCCCTTTGAATTTGGACACGTACAGAGAATCAAAACTGAGGCAGCAATTATTACTAGAGGTGGTCTCCTGAGACTGGAAAGAGAAGTCTGCATTCCCCCCTTCCAGCAAGGCTGCAAATATATTCATCACCTTTAAAGCAAACACCACCTGAAACACAAGGCCAGCATTCTGTACAACCAAGAAAATTTAAAAAAATAAAAGACACAGACTTTCCCGACCCTTGGCAGGCAGCAGACGCACTCATGCAAGGGAGAAACCCCTGCTGGAAAAGCAAATAGGAAATGCCTTGGAAAAGGGACAGTCTACACTCCTGGCTCCCCTCCGCTGCGCTCAGTCCCTCCTCAGGGTAATGATATCACCATCTGTAGGACCAGAGCGGCATTCGTCATGGAAATTTGATGGGGGAGGATTAAAATTAGGTCCTTGATGCCCCAAATCATGCTTCTGAAATGAGTTGGCTTTTGACACCTTTGAATTGAAATGGCTGTTTAGGTGTCCCGATGGGAATCGGGATACTGCTTTCCCTTGTCTCAGCCTGCATTACCAAGATGAACTCATTATATTGATAATGCATGCTGCTCCTTCCCTCAGATAAAGGTTCCAGTGTTAAAGTACATGAGGAAAAAAGTAATTCTATACAGAAAGCAAGTATTAAAGATTGGCTGGGATAGTGAGGCTCAGCACTCCTTACTAATCACCCACCAAATGAGAAAGGGGTTTGGGGAAACCCATGTGGAACCGTGCCATTAGAGATGATCATGATCACAAGCTATTTGAGGAACCAAGTCAAGATCCAACTAAAAATCTCATCACTCCCTTCCACTCTCCCACTCTTCCTTTCTTCTTCTTCACCTGCTTCTCCTACCCAGACCTTCCATAGCCAGGGAAGTCAAGCATCTCCAAACCCATTCCCTCCCAGCCTGCTCAACCCATCCTCCTTCCCTCTCCCCTGTAACTGTCTGACCTGAGGACAGAGACTTCAGAGATCAGCTTGATATCCCTTAAATATTAAGCATTGATCTAAAGTCTGCAAAACTAGCAAAGAAATTAAAGCCAAAAAAGGATCTGAAGACAGAAAACAAACCCCTTGTTGATGACAAGACTGCACACGCCTGCTGATGGCAGTTGGTCACCAAGCTGCTTATTTTTTGCTCACTTCCCCAGTGGATTTCACTAAGGTCACAAAGGTACAGGGCAAACAGGAAGTGTTCAGAGGACGGTTCCCTCTTCACTAATAACAAATGAACTTTTCTCTTCCAGTTCCTTTTCCTAGAAATCATCCTGTTAATTAAAGGATCTAAATTTCTTCTTCCTAAAATATCCTTTAGTATAGTTCACCTGACATACTCCTCCTCTAACTTGAAACATGGAAGAAAGTTTGCAAAAACAACATTCCCCAGACTTACAGACATTCAAACACAAGGTGTTTCCCCACTGCATCTGGCCAGGGAGACGTCTGCCCTTCCTCACAGAATAGAACTTCACAGCCTCAAGCAGAAAATGCCATTTTCCAACAGAACTGGCTCTATTGCAGTCTCATCAAGCTGCAAAAGAAGTCAGAAGCCTCAGAAGACACCGTGAAAATAGAAGGACGGGGAGGAACACATTTCAGCTCTGTTCAAAGATGTTCCCATTAATAAAGCCACGTATTCACAGTTACCCTGAGGACAATACTCTTAACAAGCCAAATTCAAGTATTCTGCAATAAATTCTTCAGGCTGAGGATCAAGGAGAGGATTCAGGATTATTTATCCCAGGAGTGAGGAGGAGGAAGGGTGAGCGTACACTGTCCCCTTTACATGAAAAATGCGTATTATGAGGTCTGAAGCACAAACTAATCAAAGCACATGCTGTCTGCTTTGTACCTGCCAGAAATCCTGGTGGAAGGGGACAGGGTTAGAAAAGGGAAAAAAATGAGGGAATGCTTGGTTACACCAAAAAAACACCCCCACCCCCAAACCAGACCATAGTTAGAATAAAGACACAAGGATCAGAGATATTAGTAGCTGGAAGAAATGCCCGCCAGGTACCTAGAAATGACAATAAAAAGACAACATACAGAAACCAGAGTGTTTTAGTAGTATCTGCCCAAGGAGCCCTGTGAAAATGAGCATCAGAATTAGTGGTACAAAAAAGGTTACAGCAAGCAGAGCTCTGACAAAACTGAAATACACCACGAACGTTGGGTAAAGGAGGTAGGAAAGGACTAATTGTGTTCTGTATGTGGACTTAAAGCAACCTCTAAGTCCACAGAGATGTTTGTGCACCATGCACTTACCTGTGTTAGAAGCGGTTAAGTATTTTTTTTAAATGAACTATGACTGTATTATAAACAAGCCAAGAGAAGATTTGCAGGTCAGTGTAAACACAACAAGGAAAAGCAGTGAGTGGCACACAAAAAGTAACTCAAAACCACTAACAAAAGGAGATGGAAGGAACAGATTTGGCCGCGAGGAGAAAGCTAGCAAGCAAAGAAAGCCACAAACACTGACAGAAAATTGAGAAAACTAAAACTGGCTCAGCTCAGATTTGCTGCTTCTCTGCAATAAACCACACCTCTGCTTGCTTCCACAAAGTCACAGGCAAGAGTTGTCTCCCACCAGTTAGCTGTGACACTTCGGGGACAGCAGAGGAACTTCCATGTAAACAAAGAGAAGGTCATTATCCATGTAAGATGATGCCTCCTGGCTACGATGTAAATACTACCTGTGCTAGGATCAGAAGGGGAAGGGATGGAAAAGCAGGAAATCAGAAAATGGACAGTGATGTTTTACACTGATTATGGACCAGGAGAGATGAATACTTCAAGGTATCTCCAAGCAAGCCATTACCTAGACTCAACAGCTCAAACTGATCACACTGGGGACTAATTTATGTCTCCCCACCTGTTTTCAGAACGTGTAAGCTACAGAAAGTACCCAGTATCCTTCTCGCTTAACGGGCTCAGTAAATGAGCCACACATGCACTTTACAGCACAGTGGACTGAATCACAACAGCTCGCTTTACCTAAGGAATCACTGAGAGTCACATCCTTTTGAAGGCAGGCTTCAGGGGCAGTCAAGCATGGCAGGAGCACAGAGCTCTTTTCCAATGTTTGGCTCCTGAATGACAGCAGGACTTCAGGCTTGTCTCACTCGCTGTGAGCTTGGGTCTAAGGCAGCTTACACCACTGGTGAAAGTCTCACGCTCCAGCTGTAGCTCACACAAAGCAAAGGACCTCAGAAATTCAGGGTAATAAAACTCATTTTCACTCCCTCTTTCAAACCTGGCAGCAAGATCCTTCAATCCACCAGAGAAGGATGGTCTATCTACCTCCAGTTCTTTCCATGGGGATCCTTCCTGAGTACATTTTTTCAGGTTCCTCTGCTCCCAAGATGCTCTTTAATATCATTTGGCAAGAAATTTCCCATCTGACTCCCAGCAGCTCTTCTTTAATGGACACATGCCTCCAGGTCTGCGGCTTTGACAGGTGCGTGCAGTTTAAGCTAGTCACTGTCCTGGCCCACAATACAAGCCTGTGCTGTACAGTGCAAGCAGATTTGAGATGCTTTTCTGTCCCTTACAGAAACCACCTCAAGTATTTTCCTTCCTTTCGCTATTGCTCTGCATCCCCAAACATCTAAAGATGTAAATATAAACACTAGCAGGAAATAATTAGTAAGTTTAATTAGAGGGCATTGAAAGCCTCCATAATTACTTACTGCAGCAATAGTAGCAGGAGGGTAGGCTGTTGCTGGTAGCTTGAAGGCTTTTGTTCATCTTGAGTAGTAGCAAGAAATTTTCCCCACAGGAGAACAGGAGCAAGTGAAGTGTATTCTGTGGTCAACTAATAAGCCATCCAGAGTGGGGATTTTTCCTCCTGGATAGGCTAAAGGTCTCTTAAAAGCACATCTTGCCTTTGGTCCAAGCACCCAACTACTTAAAGAGAGATCTATGCCACACACATCCACTTTCTGCCTCTGCTGGTGCCTCTCCACCTGGCTGTGCTGCAGAAAGCTCAGCCCCAGGAGCATCCCTGCACTAGCTCACCAGGATGGGGGCCTGCAGTCAAGGACACAGGTGACAGGACCCAATTTAGCACTGAACAGGGTGGATGTGCAGCTCACTCTTCGCAGGAGCACCACTAACAGCATTGTTTCTTTCTTGTTGTTCCTTTGAGATTCAACTTGTCAAAAAACCCCACAAAACCCCGTCAAGTAACTAGAGAGAGCATGAAAAAAGACAAACTTTAAACAAAATCTGTATTACAACTTATGTAACATTAATGAAGCTTATGCCACATGACGTATGCCAAGGCACACGCTTCTGCTTAGAGCTTAATCGTCGCTATCGCCTTGCTAAGCAAGATGCAAGCAGCGAGCGATGAGGCAGCACAGCGCCTCGGCTTGCCAGCCAGATGCACAAAGAACATCTCCACATCACTCCCAAAAGCTGTCCCTTCTTAACCCCAATGCTCACAGTGCAGCGGGGAACAGCAGACCTTAAACAAGCTAGAGCTTGGCTCCTCCTAACCAGAGGCATGCCTTGCACAACGGCAGGACAAGAGAAAGGACAATGTGAGGTATTTGTCCTACAGATGGGTTAAAAAAAGCATTTGCTTTCCCACTGCCAAAATCGCAAGAGGATTGAAAGGACATGGTGGAAATGGAGAACAAGTGTGGTCCAGACACCTTCACACCTACATGTTAGGCTGCATCTACTCTCACATCAGCGTTTTGTTCAGGCTCAGTAAGAACACTCCAAAACATCTGCAGGCTGATTAATGTTATCATTTTTCCTACTCTGAACAAATAGCAATCAATCCCTCTCTCCCCCTGCTTTCCAGAGCATGCTTCCCTGGGGGAGAAACCCCACGCTTCGAAACAGAGCCAGGGGCAGAGCTTGCCTCCCTGTGCACTCAGCCTGGCAGAAGGTCAAAGAAAAGTAGGAGTTCATGTTGGCAAACAGATCCAACCATGGGGTTTTGCTGGATGTCTGTCTCCAGGGTTTTTGGTCTCGCATTGAGGGAAGAAAAAGCATTTAGGCTCAAATTACAGGAGCATTGTTCCCATTAATAAGGCAGTAACATTTACCTCCGTCTCCATCAAGTCTATAAATTAGCCCTACCAAGAAGGAAGGACAGGAAGAGGACAGAAAAGGGGGAATGGTCTTCTCACCATAGCATTCACTCCCATGCTCAGCAAGATGCTACAGAAACTCCACCCCATTACAATACAGAGGCAGATGACTACACAATAGCTCTGGCAAGACCTGTCCCAACCACCACACGACAGACAATTAGTAGTCTTTAAGGTAGTTTTACATAAATAAAATCACTTCTGTGAAAAAAGCAGCTCAAATCTGCTTAATGATGTTGCAGCCCTTAAAGCTCAAGCACACATGCTCAAAACTCACCGTGATACTTTAAACATTGCCCTGTAGAATGTAATTAAACCGCAACTGGCTACACAACCCTTTCTGTTCTTTTAGCTGAGTGTGTAAATTACTACATGTATGCACACCCTGGGTACCCACCTCTGCTCTTTCCTACTCTCTCGCCAGCACCCAGCCAGACTGTCAGTACTTTTTCCTACTTTCTAGCCAGCACCCAGCCAGACTGTCCAAGACTCCTTTTGCCTTCAAAGCGAGGAGAAAACTTGCAGTGAACAAGGCTGTTACCTCTTGAGCACCTGTACCAGAAGTCCCAGGCCCAACATTAGGAGGGCTGCTTTGGGGAACAGGAGACCTCCTTCAGCTTGAGCTCATCTGTTCCGCCAGCATACAAAGGGAAAGTCACCTCTGGGCAGAGGATGCTTCGATGAGCCAAGAGGGATAATACAGAAATGGAAGCAGGCAAGGAGGAGGAAGAGATTCAGAAGGGTTTTATCCCTCAGGTGCTGCTACACAAGTGAAGCACAAATGAGTATGGTCAGCTCCACAGCACCTCAGCTGGTGCCTGAGTATGTAAAGACAGGGGTCTTTTAAACTGAAACCCCAAGCAGGCAATAAAATGAGAACAAGATGCTATCAGACAGATCAATCTACCATCAGCTTCTTTCATTACCAAAGGAGAGCCAAGGCCAACTTATTTCACACTCTCTTCAAATTACCTTCTCCCCAGAACATGAGCGCTCCCCTAACACCCACAGACAGAGCTAGCCAGTCCCTAGGTGTCTTTATGCAGACAGCCAAGCAAAACACAATCTCTATTTTTTCATTTTCAACAGAGCAAACTGCTTCTAGGGTGTTAAGACTGCAGAAAAAACAGGCCCCAGGAGAAGGTAACAATGAAGAAGAGTCCACTGCAGTGTCCTAAAGCTGCTGCCTCCCTTGCAGACTATGCAAGCCACAGCACTCAAGTGTGGTACCAACATCTGTATGTTACATGAAAAGCAGCTTCGCTCTGCCTCGGGTCAGAGCTAAAGGTGGTTAGTGCAGAAGGCAAAGACTGTCTTCTCCTCACCCTTCAGCCAGCACAGATGCTCCCCATGCTGAACAGCAGCATCCTAAGAGCATGGATAACGCTGTCCAGGTGAGGAGGGTACCTCAAATATGGACCGTGGGTTTTCAACACCCCTGTGCAGTGATAATTCAAGCCCCCAGCACTGAGGGGCAGAGAAAGAAGTTGGGTTCAGTAAAGGGGATTGCTTTGAGATCTTTTATCCAATGTGATAGGAACCGACTGCAAAGTGCTCAGGAACAGCAGAACAATTCAGAGGAGTAGCAGGGGATTCAGCATTTCTTCCCTATAAACACATCTTGTTCACGCAGAGCCTAGGGGAGGAGCAGGACAGCTTGACAAGATAAAGCGATGCAAAATAGACTGTCATAAACCAGAGGGAGAAACATTTGATACTTCACAGTGAATATATGTACTTTTCTTCTCTTTGGTGGCTTTTTTGTTTCTTAAATTATGAAAGCAGACACTGGGTTTGTGGCAGGAAGAGAAGAAAACAAGTGTTCCCAACATGCTTCGTAGTTTCACATGTCAAAACTAACTGCCAAAACACTACCTGCTGGTTGCCTGCTCTGAACCCTAATCTGCCTCTGCTGCCTGGGTAACCCACACGCTTGTACGCCACTGATGACAGGGACCCCAGGTATTTGATCACCTTTCCCTCCTGAACACAAACTAGACAGGGAAACTGCATGTGTTCAGCCCATGCTGTGTTTATGTAAGCTTCAAATGTCTCCTCCCCCCTCCAACCCCACTCCCCACAAGTGTCGAGGCTTTCTGGAAGTGCCCGACACTGCGTCAGGTACATCACCCAGCACTGAGGGGATCAGGCACTGACTCCTCTTTGGGGAAAACCCCCACAAAAAGCAGCTTTATTCTCTGATGGCAAAGATCAAATGGAAACATCACTAAAAAGCCAGAGTACCATTATGTGCCAATGGTGAGATGATGGAAAAGGAGCTAACCTGCAGTTATCTGTATCAAGGAGTCAGTATGAGCTGCTAGTCCCAGGGCCAGAGCTGCTCTTACCGCACTCCTCCGTTACTCTGGGATTTACCTTGTGGTTAACTGCATCTCCCAATTCCCCTAAGAACAAGTTGAATGTTACGTGGCTCCACGTAATGCAGGCAGACAAAACTGGATCAGAACATGCTCAACATTTTACCAACACGTATCGTGACGGCACAAACATCCAGAACAGTCGTGTATTGCTGGAGGGAGGACCTAGGGCTCAAAAGGGGAGCAGAGTACAGCTGTTCGGCAGGGGAAAAACATGCTTGGGATGCTGATAAAAGGACAAGAGCGTCTCCTTCCTTGAGGAACCTGGAGACAAGTCTGGAAGGGAGAGGGCAAACGAGCATCCCATGGAACAGCATAACTTGTGGGGCACTCACATCAAAGGAACAGCCAGGAGATGTATTTACAACCTGGAATTTCCTGGCCTACCAATATATAAGGCCAGGTAATATTTTATCTGTAAACATTAAAAAAATAAATATTTTCTCTGCCATTACAATAAACCCACTGCAGTGCTGCCAGCCAACAGACAGCTCTAGGAGAGTACTTCAAATATTTCATTTAGTTTACACCCACACAGAGGTAATAACTAAAAGACTCTAGGTTTAAAAAGCCATTGAATAATAGATGTTTAGTAGTCTAATGTGCTCACCTTCCCATCGTAGCGTTTCACTATAAATTGATCCAGGCCCAGGTCTGAAAGAAGAAAAAGAAAAAGATAATTTATAAAAAAGATGCTTAGAAGTGTAAAAGTAATAGTATAAGGACAAAATGAATTGTTTTTTTTCTTTTTGCCTTCATGCATTTTGTACTTCGCATTCCAATCATTAAAACCCCCAAACTCACAGCACGAGAAGAAAACCTCCTTCTAGTAGACACAGAAAACAGCTCCCAGCTCTTCAAGAGCCTGGGATACCCACCCCAAAGCAGATCTCTGCACTGTTACCAGACTAACATTTCACCCACAATGCTCCACATAAACTCATGTTATTAACAACACTAAGAGTTTTATGGACACCTTTTGAATGGCTTGCAAAGGGGAAAGCAAAGAATTGTTCCTATAATTTTGTCATTACCAAGTAAATCCAAACCCTGTTCATATTTTGGTATAAAACTGCTCAGAAGTAAGTTTTAAGGGAAATAAGTTATTGCTGCGTTTATAAGGTGCATGCTTGAGAAAGGACAGAGACACTGGAGAAAGGAGGGAGCAGAGTTATTTGTACCAGTAAATTCCAGGTCTCATATCATCACAAAAGTGTTTTTTCCATCTTGAAAAGGGGTGTGGGGGGGAAATCAGTCCCTGGATTTGCAGAGTTAAGGTGCAGAGCTCTCAAGCCAACCCACAGTGCCGGGCTGGCTGCATCTACACTGATGAATGTACAACAAGATGAGGAAAATATTAAGGAAGATTAGTTATCTGAGCTTTGCAATCCAAAGCTGGGAGGATGCAGCCTGAGAAGGGATAAAGCAACACTCAAACCGAGTGTTTCCAGTGATTCAGGAGGGCACAGGCTGACTATCAGTTCTCCAAAGAATAAAACCCCTCGGCAGAGCTACATCCCATGCATTTTCTCCCACTGTTTATGATAATTATCACATCTTCATTTCAGTATCAACTAGAAAACAAGATGGAAATTCTAAAATAAAGCCTCTCATGTGCCTGCTGTGTCACCTGCTCATGAGGGAGGATAATAAAACCCCAGAGGATAATAAAACATCTACGGGTTCATAACTGGTATGGAGCAGAAAATGGAGTCATTAATTGCTCCATGATGACCTCCTCAACCTTTCTGAACCAAAGCTGCTCAATCTCCTCTGTCATGTTCAAGTTTCAATTGCAAAGGTCAAGGCAATGGTCAGACAGAGGGCTTTCTGGGTTTGTGGATATTTAACCCAGAAAGTGCCTTCTCAACATTCTGCCCATCTGACAGAGTGAAAATTGCATATTCATACACAGACTTCAATCATCCCCCTCTGAATTCTGTCCTCCTCAAAGCCATGGTTATAAAGGCAGCACAGTAAGTATTGCCACATTTGGCCACAAGAGTCATTTAACAAACATCTTCATTTTACCAGAGACATGTTATCAGGTCGGAGCTCACCCCGACCATCCATCTGGATCCTGACCACCTAAGATGAGCTTAGCTTATGCCCACGTGTCATAGTAAAGTCATTTCTCAAGCACACCTCCTTGCTCCCACGCCGGGAACCAGTGCTGTGAGACATCATATCCCTGACAGCCTGACGCTGCACACGTACTCACAGAAAGCTGAAAAAGGGCACGGGTTAAAAATAGCAAGTGAAAGTATGTCTCAATGGTACACCCATCACCCTGAACTGGAGATGACTATTGGGAAAGCAAATGGGTTTCACAGGAGATCCAAAACAAACGGATGCTCACATAGATAAACAGCACGAAAGGATGAACCAACAGCTGTTCTCTTATTTTTATATGTATTTATATAATATATAATAGTTTATACACAATTCTGTAGATATGTATAGCAAAGTTAAAGCCAGCTGAACACCACCTAAAAAGGCAGAATACTAGTAGCTGTGCTAAAGGGAGAGGCTAGTGTTACACACTCTGTGCTCTTGACAGACCTAACACAACATGGGCAACTGGGAGGTGACGGAGGCTGTAGCTGGATTGGAGACTGAACAGCACCACTGCAGTGACAGTAACAGTGAAGTTACCTGGACAAAAATTATACTGGTGAAATCAGTTTTGCTATGGCATATAAGGAATAGGCACGGAAAGACTAAAGTATCTGGGTAACCTGAGAGCATCCCTGCAAGGGACAGAGTGATGGACCTTAACTTACATATGGTTTTTTCTCTAGCTGCATCCAAACCCTCGTGCCAGAGGTATAAGCTGCCAATTCTGCCCTTAACCTTAAGAGCCTCGAGCATTTCATGATTTGCTGAAGAAACTGCTTCCACCACATCCTGCCTCAGCCTCCTTTGACACAGTCACATCAGACAAGAAGCAAACACACCGTCTGGGTTATGCCTCCAGGATCAGGGAGAGACATTTGTATGGGAGCTCACCACAGTAAACTGCCCCTTGTGCTGCTTTTCCCAAACTGCCCGGAAGACAGTGTTATCTATCACAAACACAAGCATATCGCTTCACATCAGTGTTCTGCACTCGCCTGCCCGCCCAGCCACGCACAACCATATGCCCTCTGCTCTGCCTCATTAGCCAACCTGCACACTTGAGTCCCACTACAACCCCCCCTCGCCATAGCTCCCAACACAAGAAGCTAATTTAAAACCTGAAAAAGGCCATTTACAGGTTAAGGGACATGGTTTTAACTCAATACAGTTTTTTCCCCTAATAAAGTTCACTTATGTCTTTATGGCCTTAGCTATGTGCTTTTTTTATCTTAAAAGTTGACAAAAAGGAAACCAAGAAACAAGAGGTTGCCTGTTGCCCATATTTTCTTGACATTATATTAAAAAACTAAAAAAAGGTTTTTCCTCCAAGACTTTACAACAGGAATTCAGTGTCTGCATAGGCTGGAGAGCTCATGGAAACACTGCACAAAGGAGGACAATCACATCTGAACAAGGAAAGGAAAGAATGCTAGTTATTACACCTCTGTTACTTAAAAGGCAGTGTGCTAAGTCAAAGCTACTGCAGGATTGCCTGTAAGCAATACACTCATAAAACAAATAACCCCTGGCCAGGCTGTTGCTGGTGAGCTGAAGGAACACAATTTAATAGGCATGTTTAAGAGTAAAAAAGAGCTTTTCCACCTTTCATTGGAAAGCAGGGGCTGAAATACTCTTCTCCCAGAAATGGATTAAAAGATTTCCCCCATGAGAGACAGCGATGAAATCCAGAAGTGGTTTCAGGAGGATACCTGGCTGCTTCACGAGGCCCCTCCAAGCACCTGGGCTTCGGTGCTTCCTTCTGCTCCACCAAGCCCAGGGCTGTGGCCACCATCTGACCCAGAATGCACCTATTCTTCACGTGAAACACTGTAGAGCACCTCACCTTTCACTAGAAGTCAGGTTTATCAGAGCCCCTTTTGCCCAGCCAGCCACGTACCACTCCATTATCCCTCCTGCAAATTCCAATACCACCTAAAGTACCATCATGGGGCCAAAAAACAGCAGCGCTGCCGGGGAGGAGCTGAAGAAGGGGCACCACTGAGCATTATATCAGATGCAACTGATTCTCTGCGCTTCACCCCTAAGTAGGAATGAGGCCCCCCACTCTTTTTGAGATCATGGTACTTTCACAGCACTCCAAAAATAAAAATGCTGCAAAATAAATCAGAACGCTTTATGCTCACTGCCTGCCATAACGGGGAAAAGAGGGTGTTCAACAGAACCTCCATATTCTCTGTGGTTGTTTCCCTCTATTTTGGGCTGGGGAGGATGTTTCAATGGGAAAGGAGTTAGTCACATCAAGGAAAAAACCCCACAAAATAACCTGTTACATTGTTCTACTCTGATCAAACCCAAAGTCAAATGCTTATTATATTTCTATCGATTAACAAAAACATACACGCCTGCTAAGCAAAGCTAGCTAATTACCACACTTGATAAATATCTAACCAATTACTAAGCTCTTCATGTTATCCTGTAAAATAAAAAGCCACGGGCAGAGGATTATAGACAGCAGTTTTTTTAAAAAAATAATGTTTAAGGACTGAGCTTCCAGAAGAACAATTATGTTATGCCAAGAACACAGTTGAGACAAATTAGAAACCATCATGATTTCCTCTGGGACACCAGCAGTTTTCCACTGTGATGGAAAAACCTCTTCAACTCCCTCCAGCCTGTGTATCTTTGTCAGATTTTTTCATGTTATTTGAGTTACAGTTACTCATCATCTGCTTTTCCTTTCTCCTTGTCTGATACGTAACACAGACTCTTTTTCTCACAGGCAGGTAAGCAACAGGGCTAACTACAAAGCCTGAAGAGCCCAGCAACCACGTGCGCAAGGTGCTACACTACAGGAGGAGAAAACACAGGACGGAGTTCTCCCCTACAGAACTGCAACTCTGCTCCTGATTTTCACAGAAGGGTTCTCCCTGAATTTAAAATGTAATCTGCAAGCAAACAGTGAGCTGCCTGAGATTCCTCAGGGGGAAATACTCACAGGTTTGTGTGCAAGCCCAGAACTATTTTGTCCAAGCAAGTACTTGGCTCTCACCTCTCTCCCTCCAATCGCTCACACGCCAGTCGGTCTCTCTGAGATGTACATTCATTCACAACACATCAGCCAACCAGCCCCTCATCTATACTAATACTAATTATTCCTTTCTTCTGATGACCACAGACGTAACTTCACATTTCACTTGCTCCTCCTTGGTGAGGTTCTTGGGATCTTGTATCAGGCACGACAGGCTCCAAGATGAGCCTTGCTTTTCACTGAAAAACACCCTGTATATGTTCACCCTCCTGGATCTGAAGAAAATCACCAAGTTACCTCCCCTTCTTACTCATACCCTTTCCCCGAGGGCCTCTCCAGCAGATGCATTTGAGGAACAACGCAGAAATAAGTCTCCATGAACAAATGAGAAGGCAAGTTCAGGTTCTCTAGTTTTCTTCTGGATCTCAAATATCCCAGCTAAACGCTTTAGGCAAGCTGAGGCATCTGTACAAGCCTAGGGAGTCCTCCCCCTCTGCCACCCAGGCTGGGTGAGCACTTGTCACAGCTCAAGACTGCTGGTTCTGCAAGAGATCAGATCTGTATTTTACAGACTTAACTCAAAATAACAAATCGTCCCCTGGGCATTGTAGCAATCCAGAAGTCAGCTGGTGCTCAGCTGCTCATGAAGTCCAGACATGTTCACAGTTTCTTCAAGACAAAAAACCTACCCAAACACCTTCCAGGGCATTCCCAAGAGTTCAGGTATTTGAGCTGCTGCAGTGTGGTGGATCTTTAGATGTCTTTCACGCAGAGGGAGTTGGGGTTAACCAGGGAGATTTGACTGAGCAAGACTGGTTTGGGTACAACTTGTCTTCATTACAGCATGCTGTAATGAAACACAAAGCCTCTTTACTTCTTTCAAGCCTTCTTGCAGAGACCTGGTATTAACAAAGTATGCCACAGCTCCTTTTTAGTCCAGGATGCCCCAAAATACTCACTTTCCCCAGGGAAACAGTCAATGCAGGACTGATCCAGAGAACCCAGGGCAACAGAGGGAACTCAAGAGGCAAGGAGCTAGAAGACAACTGGGTAAGTCACCACCATGTAGGTCCAAGCTCTTGGAAATGTTCCTGCCAAGAGCTACCTAAGACTACAGAGAACATGCCAGCCATCACCTGTGAGTACCAGGTGCTGTTACAGCTCCTGTCTCAAGTCACAGCTTCCTATGCCTTTTTCAGCAAAAGCTCACCACTCTTGCAAGAGCTGAAGCATCTAAAAATGGGCTTTTGCAAGCCCTTACTCTTCCCACCAGAGACTTAGCTGGTTTTGGGCTGGGGTACCAAGCAAGCACCAGGGGTGAAGCAGCCATCCCCGCCCATCCAGCCTTGGAGCCAAGCTCTCTTGGGCACAAGAGGAGGTGGGAGGGAAAAAACCCACCAAAACACAGGACTGGAGGGAGTAGATATCACTGCCCACACTTGTATTGGCACATGGACTTCCAGAGAGCATATAAAGATAATAGTTTTTAAAATTAGTTTAAGTTTAATGCCATTCTTTGGCTTATTCTGACACACAGTTCCAAGCTCAGCAAGAGCATGTCACTTCAAGCACAGCTTGCCTACTTGTGAAAGCCACAGCAGAAAGTTTTACTGACCTCAGGAAAGCAATCTACAGGAGCTAATGAACTGGCATTCATGTTCCCCAAGCTAGCAAAAACCAGTCTAGAATTAAGTTGACACTTTATTGACAATAAATCAAGCTTCCCCCTACGTAATCCATAAAATGATGCCTTGCAGTAATTAGTGGTTTAAAAATAAATGCAAGAGATGCCTCATTACTCCATATGACTTATATTCTACAGTATTTTCTCTCCATAAAATAGCAGACGGATTAACAAGTTACTTACTGAAGTTATGACCAGTAACTGGAGCATACAGAGCATACCCTGTCCTCACATCTCGGGCCATGTACACAGGAGCATATTCCTTCTCAGGTCCAGAGAGTGATTGCTTGGCTGCACAAACCTACTGACTACCCTACGAAGAGAGGCTGAGGGAGCTGGGCTTGCTCAGTCTGGAGAAGAGAAGGCTGCGGGGGGGACCTCATTGCAGCCTCCCAGTACCTGAAGGGAGCTTATAAGCAGGAGGGGATTCAACTTTTTAAAAGGACAGACAATGACAGGACAAGGGGGAATGGATTAAAACTAAAGGAAGGAAGGTTTAGATTAGACATTAGGGGGAAGTTTTTTACAGAAAGAGTGGTGAGGGGCTGGAACAGGCTGCCCAGAGAGGTGTGGATGCCCCGTCCCTGGAAGTGTTCAAGGCCAGGTTGGATGGGGCCCTGGGCAACCTAGTGTAGATCCAGGCCTGAGGTTGGTGGCCCTGGCTGTGGCAGGGGGGTTGGAGCTCTCTCATCCTTGGGGTCCCTTCCAACTCATACCATTCTATGATTCTATGAACCACCACTCAGTGAAACCCTTTGGGTCTGTGGGACTGCAGGAAATGATGTGTCATTCTGTTCAAGCACTCACCCACCTACCTGGTAGTACAATTGCAGCAGGCTACATCACTACCCAAAGGAGCGCCGTAAGATGAAGGCAGGATGCTCCACACCCAAGTTGTGACTAAGGGAGGAAGCACCCCTGGCATTTCCCTGCTCACCTCTGCTCCTACAAGCCAAACCTACCAAATGGATGCAGGGCACGGAAATCAGCCGGCCAGCAGGTAGCAGTCTTTGTCTTTAACTTCTGGTTTTAGCTTCAGACTTGTCTTTTTTCCCTCCTCCCACTATAAGCTTTAAAACCTTTGGGAACAAGTTTATGGCTGGTTTGACTTTACTGTAGCATTAACTGTTTTACTTCTCTCTTGTTCATTATGTATTAAAAAAACCATTTACCGTGAATGTCATGATCTACAGCACTTGAAAGGAGCAACCATCCCAGCAGCAGCTTTGTCTAGGCAGCTCCACAGCAGCAACACTCCTCAAGGCAGGTTTTCAGACCAACAGAAGATGCCCATCCTCCTGCTTTGCTGGCTGATGGGCAGCCAAAGCTCAATTTCCATCTCATCCCACTTTCCTACGACACCTGTAAGTAGGACTACAGCAATTTTCTTCCCTTGTAGGCTGCTTTGTGTCACTGACTGGCACTATTTGCAGGCATTTAAAGGTGCGACAAGGCTTCACAAGGCCACTTAAGCAGCTCACCTAGCCAGGGTAATAATAGCTACAGTGGAAAGTATGTGGCTAAGACCGACAAATTCTTTCCCACTAGTCAGCCACCTTTGCCTGTCTCCCAGCTAGGTGTTGCCTGAGCACTCTTCCACCTACTTTCTGCACACACCTTAGAGCACACCAATTATACACTGCGTGGAAGTAAGAGATTCAGATGCCTTGAAATTAAACGTTGGATGTTTTCTAATTTAAAGCTGGCTGACCAAAATCAAAGAGCCTTGCACAGGAAGACTTGCACTCAAGCAGTGGCTACTGCTTTTCCAAGTACCAATTCGAGGAACTTTACACAGATAAGACAGTAACAGGCAACCTCAGCAGCTATAAACATCACCTTCTCACCTTCTGCTTACTGCTCAAACCACTTCTCCACTGGAGATGAAACCATGCAATTCATATGAAAATAATAGCCCTTTTCATACACTCTTAGGTGAAAACCTAAAAGCAGGTGGTGAGTTGATATTTAACACTAATACCAGGGTTATTTTTTCTTCACACCCCACAGTTTTCTAAACACCTGTGTACATGGTATTTATTTAGCAGCTGTCATTTAAGACATCAAAACAGTTTGTACGTAAAACCCACTTGCAAACGTTTGGGGGCTGTGGTTCTTCACTAAAACTGACATAGAGAAGTTATAGTTTGACAAAAGCCTGGTCTGTACTTTGAGACCTGCAGGAGACCAAGAAACCCAATTTCCCACATCTCTCCCAAAACAGCAATCTCCTCCAAAACGGAACACAGGCAAAATCCTCCTGCCAAACCCCCACCAAAACCAATCTCTTACCAAACGCTCAGGATGCAGGTTTTCAGCATAGAAAAGAAAGCATCAGCTCCCTTGCAGCATCTGTGGGGGTTTGGCAGGCAGATGACATGCTTCCCTGTATCAGCAGGGAATGTCAAGCCAGCCATGATGAGCCAGCAGTGTCAGAGCCCAACTAGGCACACAGGGCTGCCCGGAGCCCTTTATCACTAAGGTTTTCTTTACAAAGCAACCTTCTTCTGAAGGCTTGTGAGCAGTTTTGATGATGTTTGAGTCAAAGGTAATCTTCCACTGGTAAATATGCAAGGAAGTCATTTCACCTGCTTCTCAAAGGCCATACCAACAGGATCTACTATTCTACAACAGCACTTGAGGCAACACAGAAGGGATTAGGCTAATTTTGGGGTTGGAGCATGGAGATGGAACAGATAGCTTCAGGAGGTGCTTTCTAGCCCTACCAATCCTGGGTTTGAAGCTCTTGAGCAGCATATGGCAACCAACACTTCTGAACCCAAACCACCACCACTACTTGGCAGCACCAGGCTGCTGTCAGTCAGGTGGCTACAAGCCAGCACGGACACGCTGCAGGCTCTGCAGTAGAGACTGGGAGCTTTCTGCCTCGCTTCTGCATTCCTTACACTTCCACTATCCTTCCACACAGTCACACTGCCACAAGGCCTGAGGTGAGTATACCACTATTTTGGACTGTGGCAGCACTCTCGTGCACACCCCCCACTCTGTGCCGTACCTCTCAGTGTAACGAGAGCAATTCTCAACAGCATAACCATTTGATGGGAAATTTAATGATCTGGTAAGCAGAGATGGGAGAGTTTATTCCCCTTTGCTGTGTTAGTCTCTCCAATTACTAGACACACATCACTTACTTTCTGGTTGTTTTTCATTAGGTGTTATCGATCTCACAAAGTCCTGGGGTGTCATAAAAACCTCCGATTCCCCATGCTCGTTTATGACTTTCAGCGTGGCAAAGTATCTGAAGATTTTGTCCGGCGTGGAGTACGCTCTGATTCTGTTCTCATATTCCATAACCTGCAAAGAGAATTTAGCCAGCATTAGGTTGGGTTCCTCCCCCAACACTGACATTAGCACCTCAGTCCTCTGAATGCTTTGCTGGGTGACAACTAAGTTGTGCGCAACACCACAGAACTTAGAAGAAATAATGCTGAAAGGATCAAAACCTGTCATATGTTCAGCCCTTGAACTGACAGGAAAACTGAAAGCATCAGCTCTTGATGTCTCAGGATTAAGAACACGAAGGGTCTTTACAATGGAGAAGTTTTGGCTCTTTATGATGGCAGAGAACACACGTTAATGAAACCTCCAAAGCATGTTCAAACACCAATGTAAAAAAGCACTAGTATCCCAGCAGCTCACCACTTTGACCACAGCTTTGGAGGGTGTGATTCATGATTGCATAAATGAAGTAAAAGAAAAGCCTTGGGAGAGCCGGGAGAAGCCTTGGCTTTCAAGCCAAGTCTTGGAAAAACCCATCCTTGCAGCCACAGCTGGCTGCTCAGTCACCCAACCTCATTTTTTCCTAGTCTGTCACATCAGCAAAATTCTGGAGAAACACTTTTTTACTTGGTCCTCTTCTCCCCACCAATCCACCACTTGCTAAGTCTGCAGCAGCAATTATTTTGTACCAGGAACTGCTTTCCCCAGCACACAGCTAGAGTTAATCACAGAACAGAAAGCTTTTATTGACAAAAATCACAATATAAGGCAACAAGGGAGGAAGGCAGCAGAGACCTACACTTCATTACATATTAGAGCAAAAAACTTTGCCTTCTTAGTCCAGCTTTTTTATTCCTGCATTACACACTATGTTTAATAGCCCATAATACACTTGAAACATTCAGTACTTCTGGCCAAGAGCCGTGAGAGGGGGGAGCCAAAAACCAAAGAACAAATCAGCTATCTGATAGAAGAGAACAGGCAGGATCAAGGCCACTGCCAAGGCATCTGTACATCATTTATGGCTTTGGTCCTGTTTCAGCCTTGTCCTTTAAGTCAAATAACTTCTCCACCCTGATGTTTATCACAAAAAAAAAAAACATCCTCTCTACTTTTTCATATTTCTAGGACAAAAGAAGCCAAAGGTTTTTAATCCCCCTCCAGCCCAGGCTTGGGTAAAGAGCTATGGGAACACAAAGCCTCTCTCCTCTACCCTTGTTCCAGTTCAGGTCTCTGGCAAATGCAGCCAGGGGGAAAGTGGCAGAAGGTCCCACTGAAATAGCTTTGACATGATCTAAATCATTCTCCTTATTCTTCTCATCACTGTTGTTTTTTTAATAATTGAGCCCAGGAGGAATGCAGAAATGTCTTTGCATCAACTGGTACAACCCTCTTGCCCGTAGCCACCTTCACTGAAGATTTGTCCCTCCTCCCTTCTGTTACTGGCCTTTGCACCTAGAATCAAACTTCATCCCATTTTTATTGCTTCAGTCTACAAAGTCCTCCCCCAATAAGGGCACTGCAGCAAAAGGAAGTGTTTTATTACAGAGTTACAAGTCGGTCAGCCCAACCTGGTAGATGGCCAGATGTGCTTTCCTGGCTCTCCCCGGCAGCAAAGCCATGTGTGGCTGTCCACCACTCCCACCCAGCACACTGAGAGGTGTTGTGCAAAAGGGATCTTTTGACTTGGACTGCAGGCCTGTATCTCACTCCTTCCTGCAGCATGACCTGCTCAGGCTGTGAGTAACACCCCGCCCAACCCCATCAGCCAAAACCCCATAATACAGTTACGTACTCAGACCTTCGAGCAAGCCAGCTAAAACCAGCTACAGCGTCGAGCCCAGCCCTGGAGCCAAGAGCAGACACCACAGACCACAACCAACGGCTCCCTCCATCCACGACACCCGTTCCATACAGCCTGCTTGCTCACTAACACACTCACCTGCCTGAGACTCCACATTACTCCTGATTTTCCAAGCAGGTGGTAAAATTTCCTGCAAGGCACTATCAAATGCTTTCCTTCAGCCCAGCTAGCTAAGCTGCTCCTCTTCTAGTCAACAGCTCTACTGCTGCGCCAGAGCCATTAGCCTTGGTGTTTCTGCCAGCAAAACCACACTGCATCTGATCCAACTTCACACCTGCAATGGATCTCTCCCCATTTTACCTGTTCTAACACCTTAATAAGATGCTGCTGACAGGCCTGTTGCTGTCAGGTACTTCTTGTTTCTGGAGCATGGGCATTGCTGGAGCATGGGCATTGCCAGTCTTCCTTGCCTGATATCTTGACCAAGGCTCTTCCTTACAAAGCCAGCATTTTCACTCTCTGCCAACTGTTTCTTACCCCAAGCTCAGGGTGAACCTCAAGACCCCTGCTTTATCTATGTTAAGCAGTCCACATTTTGTTTCCAATGCCTGATTCTGACCCACGCAGCATCTTCAAGTCTATAATGATCGTCACTTGCAACAGAAGCAAGGCATCTGTTTACTACATGGCCCTTTCCCAGATCCCATCCCATCTCCTATCCACACACAATGCAACACCAAAAGCTTTCTCTGATGATGGCCAGACATTCACTAAGATGGACATTTGAATATGCAGCTCTAGAGCAAGAAGGATGTGTTGCTTGGAAGCCACATACTGTTCCCAAAGCAGCATGGTGCAGCTCAATGACACAGGCTACAAAGGGGCTTGGTGTCTCAGCATGCAGCACAGCCACCCTGTGCAGATCTGCAATCCCAGAGGCTTGTCCCCATGCAGCATGTGGTTTCATCAGGAACATAAAAGTGGTTTGGGGGCTTCTTCTCCTCCAACAAAAGCAGCTGAATGCCCTTGCAAAAATGGGGCCCAAAGGTGCGGTGGGTGGAGAGCTGACAGTTCATTTTGCATCATCTCTCTGAGCAGTTTCAGACAGCAAAATGGGGAGATAAGGATTCTTCTGTGACCACCTTCTTATGACACAGTTTGCCATGCCAGGATGAGGAGAGCTAAGCTGACCTACCATCTCCACCAAAGCTCAAAGCAGCCTCTCCGAGCCCACTGCAGCATAAGGCACAGGCAGTACCTGCTCAGGCATTTTCAGAGTTTCAGATCCAGAAGGGAAGGTTATTATTTACAAATAGATTCCTGGAAAATGACAATGAGCAACAGCCTCAAATGATCCACAATGTGGAATCAAAACTGCTCCTTTAGTATCTCACAGGCTGTTTTCATCACAGCCAAAACCACACTCCTTCCTAAAACTTCCCCATGAGAAGTCAGCAAAAGAAACAGCCCTTCTTACCCACAATTACCTCATTTTTCCTAACATGACCTAGAAAAACCTAACAAATACACCACAACCTATCCCTTTGACTTCAGGAATGGATTGAACACAATGCCAGGTCATGAAGGGAACAGTCAAGACCCTACAAATGGGAACAACTCAATGAAGAAGCAGGTGATGATACAGGCACCCTGATCTCATGATACAAACATGGAGAGAAAAGCAAGTACAGGTGTATTTGAGTGTATGGGCCACTGCTTGTGAGAGTTCTTTTTTTTTTTTTTTACACTGCTTTTACACAATCTGGACAGAGTCATCCCAAAGGAGTCTCTCCTCCTACAACACCTCGCCTATGAAATACTCCAAAACACTTTACAGGCAGAGCGTGCAACCCAGGCAGCTGCCTTCCCCCAGTATGCACCAGTCCTCTGTGTAGTGGTGACCAGTCAAAAATACTCATCCTGCTCCCCAAAACTGCAGCATCATTTAATCCAGGGTCTCCAGAGAGCGTATGTGACCAAAAGGGCAAAGCTCCTTGTTGACATTTATTAATAGAGTATGCATCGCAGGAGAAAGATGAGCCAGTAATCCCTCTTGCTCTACAGGAGCGAAGCTGCTGGTGAGACAGTCAATGTTTATGCTAAGCCTCCACTTAAAAGGAAAAAATTAAATCCTGCACAGACATGAAAATAAAGCTCTAAATTAACATCTCAATTCGCTTCCAGATCATCACCGGGGCCTCCGACAGCAGGAACTCCAGCAGTCTGGCTCTACCACACGCATCTTATCAGGCTAAATTAATTAGGGCTCATTTTCTTTGGGTTTCCTACTGTAATGCACACTAAAATGAAATCCTGGCATGACTAACGCTCCTAAGGCAGCAAACCCTGCAAGGGGATCTTGAAGCAGCTGCACACAAACTCCATGAACACATCAATCAACACGTCAGCCCACCTACATCACGTATTACTGCTCAGACTTCCAACTATAAAAGCATTCAAACAATCAGCTTGTCTCCTCAGGTCCTACACACTGCATGGGCTCCAAGAGAGCCGTGCCCTGGAACCTGCCACACACGATCACAGGCCCAGCAGATGCCAAGCAGTTTATAGTTCAGCTTCCTCTTCATTGAATCACTACCTAAAATAGCAATGTCACACCTAATTTATTATTTCACCACTAACTATCCACCTCATTAAAAGTGGGGATAACAACCAAGCATTAAACACTTTCAATTAAGCTCAACTTTTTTCTCAAGGTAAACCCCATGCTATGTGCAATTAATTATGGGAAGAGCTGGAAGAGGGGTTTACTGTGGGTTTTGTTGTTTGGGTTTTTTTTCCAAACCATGTAGAGGAGTCAGGAATTCCCTCTGAGCCACACAGCTGATATGGGGAGCAGCACATCCTGGGAGCAGCCCTGACTGAGTTGAGAGCTGGGGCACACCTCACTGTGTCATCTGAGCAGGAAACATTCAAACATACCTCCTGAGATGACTCACTAAGGCTGATCAAACACCGAGCCCACAACCGACCCACACAAACACGGAACCCAGCACCTGGGAGACCATGGGTTACATCCTGCATTAAACCAAACAAAAGCAATGCTGGCATTGGGGTTAGAGAAGAGCCAGTTCAGTTTTAAGGCCAGAGAAAAAAGGGTTTATATTGGTAAAAAAAGATCAATCATGACATCTGTTTTAAACTGAAATTGCTGCTCCTGAGTTGAGCGCTGTGGGAGAAAAGGCGGCTGCGGACTGAGAAGGGATCCAGGCTGCATGTCCTTCCCACAGGACCTCTTGGGCACCAGCCATGCCTGGCTCATGTCTTACTTGGAAAGCATGGCCATGTTCCTCCCCTGCCGAGTATGGGAAGGAAAGAGCTGGTCAGCACAGGCATGTCTCCTAACAACCAGAATACAAGTCCTCGCTTCCAAACAAACCTTCTCTGGCTTCCCTGGCCAGAAGCGACCAGCCACAAAAGGCAAAAATCAATCACTGCATTTGCTGTATCAACACAGTATTACTTTTTTTTCCTTAAATAAGAGTGTGCATGAAGATGGAACATGCCTTTGCTCTTTGCAGCCTGCTTCCATCTGCTGAGACTGGAAAAAATAACCTGCTTTTCTTGAGTCCTACTGGCAAGTGCCACAGTTTTGCTGAAGCCGTCAGAGCACCTGACATCCAGTTGCCAAGAAAATCAGCAGAAACCAACAACATGTATCTGTGGACAATTCTAAGTATCTCAGAATAGTATCTTGCAACATCACTTCACCCAGCTGCTACCAGTGTGGCCCAACAGGGAGAATATGAAGCTCCTAACACCACAAGGCACTTGAAATTTTCAAGCTGTGTAACCTAACCAAGAACAGAGTATGATTCAGCAACTTAAACGAAACAGCTCTTAATTGTTTTATGAAAAGCTGTTAAGCCACTATATACGACCATCCACAATTTAACAGCTAATGAGATGCAGCCTCCAGGACACAGACTTAAAAATAATTATCAGGAGCAAATCATACAGAAGGGAATCATGAAGAGCATATACTCCCATTCTCCTCTTTGGCACTGCAAAGATATTAAATCATCAAACACAACCCAATAAAACCAACACACAGACAGGTTTAAAAAATAAAACACTGCTGACTGCCAAGTCTCAGTTACAGGACTCTCTGTCAGACCAAATCATATGTCTTGTAATAAGCATGGTTACAGATTGCACCGAACTGGCTGTCAGGCAGTTCTGAGGAGCCCAAAGCTCTCGGGATTGCCCAGCAGCGAAGGCAGGTTACAAGCTGACAGTATAGCTCATTACTCAAGCCTTCCTCCTCTTGAGAGGGTGTCTGATATGAAAATTAAATAGGCATAAGCATCGAAAGACACGACTAACCACAAATATGTTTACATGGAATAATTAATGGAAAGATTAATAACGTTCCCTTCCACACTTATCCTCTACTTCTTCAATCCTCTACTTCTTCCTTCAAACACCGTGCACGTTCACAGGCACATGGATGGACTCAGGCACACACACAGTGGGCACCCAAGACTGTTCTCAGGCTTCTGCACTGATGCCTTACTCCACATGCAGCATTCTCAGTGACTCACTTCTCAGCCATCTACCTGGAGATGGGGAAAGAGGTCTCCATTTCAGAGGGTCAGCACGTTCTGCCTTCCAAATAAACAAGTTTCAAACTAAATAACCTCAGGGTAGCGTGCCAAGAAAGCAGGTTCCCAAAACAGTAAGATCACTTAGAAAATGATGACACCTGCAGAGCAGACACCAGACTCCATACACGCACTGCACCACAATCTGAATCAAGTGTTTGGCAATTTTTCTTCCTTTTCCCACTGCAGGGCAGTGGCTGCAGGTGCAACACCCCCAAGTTTGGTACCTTACGGTCCCTGAAGCCAGAACGCTTCTTCTTCTTCCCTTCCGGCTGAGCCTCCTCATCACCTGATCCAACAGCCTTTCGGCCCTCACTGCCGCGGCTCTCCTCCTCCTCCTCCTCCTGCTGCTTCACCTTCTCACTGGGCTCTGTCCTTGGGTTGTGTTTTACAGAGGATGAGTCTCCTGCGTAAGCCCTGTACAAGGGAAACAAACACCGATTTAGGAAATCAAGAGGGGTGCTGAGGCTACAAAGACGGTGCCACAAGGTTCTCCTCAAATTAAACCCTTGTTATAGCTCAGCACAGAGGATTGCAAAGCAAGGGAGCGACTGGCCTCCTTGGAATATTGCATGCTTTTCCCTGCTGTAATCAGACTGCTACCCCAATATCCCAGAACCCAAACTAAACATCGCAGTGATTTTTCCCAGTCCAAGAACGCCAGAGGAAATCACTCTGAATTACTGTATCCTCTCCCAAAAACTACACACACAAGAACTGGGAAGGGCACGCCATACCTCCCCTGGTACTGAACTCCAAACCCACTCCCCGAAAAAGAGACTTACACAGAGCAAAGGAAATGTATTTTACCATCAGCACTGTGGGATTCAGAAAGAACAGCCTCTGTGTTTCAGCTCAATTGATTTATTTTCTATCTCCAGCAGGTGACAGGCTCTTATTTCCCTCTTCCACCACTGACTCTTCCAAACTCCAATGCTACAGGATACACGACCACAAAAACTTGAGTTGTTTATCCTCAAGCTGGAAATAAAACCCTGGCAGGACAATGGATCCCTTTTCCCTTGAAGTTTGAACAGAAAGACCTTCAGCGACCCTGTTTGTAGGCCAAGACTCAATACTCAATAAAATCACTCGGTCGAAGCTGTGAGCAACTCCCAGAACTGCAACAAGCTACAGGGCAGTTAAATAAAAAGCAGAATAAAGACATAAGCCAAACAATGCTATGGCTGTCCTGTGCTTTACTCCTGAAGCTGCTGATAACCAGACAGAGCTCAGCCCACATTAGCATCATTGAAATTATAATCTCTAAGGCTACATTAACATGTCACAAGCAACAAAACCAATGGTTTGACGAAGTTCTTTCTTTTTCTAATGACCAAACAGCTCAGCAAACACCCTAGCCTGCCTGAAACTTAGGCAAAGCCGCCTTTACTTTGCATTCCCAGGGATTTATTTTGGACTAATCACAGGGTGAGGGGCGCACAGGCGGTTAGGTGCTGCTCAATTGCCTTCAGATGAAGGTTGGGACATTGGTTTTCCCCGTAACTCCCTGGTCATTTAGGGCTGAGAGTTTATTCACAAAAGAGGCTGCCTTGGGAGAAAAAAACAATGCAAAACTAAGATTTTTAAGTCTCCCAAGCTGTAAGCAAAAGGGTACACATATTCCACCCTTCCAGCTTTGCAGCAACCTCAGCCCATCATCTCCCAAGATGAAATGAAGGTAGGAACTCCTTCCAGTAACTTATACACTACTGAAATAAAAGACAACTCACTCCTTACCAGCAGGAATAACCCAGTAATTCATGACCAGGATACATGGGGAAGGGCTAAAGAACTCCATTCCTTCCCTGATACTGGTGTGAAGCAAAACCAAACTTTCTTATTCTACAGTGACCTCCCAAAGAGCATACTTAAGAATAGATGAATCATGATGAAAGCAAATTAACTTTCATCCATATTGTGGGAACTACTTCAGCAAAGTACCAAAAGCACTGGAAAAACTTCTGAGATCCTAGTAGTGCCCTGAAACACAATAGAAATGAAAGGCAGCTGGGTAGAGCAGCGCACAGGCTTCTAATCCATGCTAGGACAGGATACAACTCCATGGCAAGATGTGAGTTAACAACATACGTGGAGTGCTTGGTCAGAAGCAGGACTAATCACGCCTTTGTGCACTACACCGAGTTTAACATGCCAAGCCATCCTTTCTGAAAAGGTCCTGAGCCTTTATTTGCCATTTCCCCAAGTCTTACAGCAAAGCACCGTCTTTAAGACCTCCACTAAACTAAACTCTCAGAGAGAGGATCCAAACCTGAGTCCACCTCAAGCATCTTAAGGAAATTATTTCCCCAGAAGGGCCAGGCAGCTGATGTGTCTCTTGGAGCACAAACTCCATGCTGGCACCTCTCCCAAAGCCTTTCCTGAAAGTTTAATCAGCACTGGCACATCCTCGTGGGGTTGTGGTTTTGGGTGATGCACAGGTTGCTAAAATAAGCTATTGCCAGCTGAGGTTACAGCGGCACCAACAAGGAAAGCCCTAGGACAGGACACAGGGCTTCAGGAGCTCTGAGAGGATCTCTTGGTAAGAGGTCCTGGGGACAGAAAAGCTGTAGGAAACAGATTGTTTGTCTACACAGCCAAGCAATTGCACATGAAATGTACCAGAGAATAGCTGTATCAGTACAGATTTGCTCCTGTAAGGCTTGACTGGCAGCTAGGAAACCAGGAAAGGATAGATGAAATGCAAGAAATCAAATGTTTTCAGCAAATCCTACGCGTTCCTTCAACCCATCACGCTGTCAAGCCAGTTGGTGACAGCAATACAGACGTAGGCTGTTTGAATACAGTCGTGTCCCCCTGCCCCCCTTCTCGTTTATCCAGGTAACTTCCACTCTACAGTTGGACCACCATCCCCACGTACAAGCAAAGTGAGCCATGAGAATAAAAGCAGAGTTTGTAGTCTCCTTTTCAAGACAGGCTTTATGCAGTACCTGCTATTCCTCACCTCCAGGCCACGGGCCAAACTACTCATTGAATTGACTGCTCAAGGATCTGCACTCCACATGCAAGTCCTGTGTATTTTATACCCTGCTTACTCTCCTACTACTCTGTATTTTACATCCTGCACAACCATCCTCTGTTGAAGTCTTCAGCTTCCAACAACCCCGACTTCAGTCCTGTGCTCACACAAAGAGGCCTTTCAACGCAGATGTTGCAGTACAGCTGGAAAAACCCCACAGCTCCAGAAATACCCATCCTGCCGGAGCCCATCAGGTAATGCAGACTCTCCACCTCCCTTTTTTTGATGAGATTGTCTTTCCAATGGCATGCCTGTTGCTACAGCTTCTGCTTAACAGGGAAATGAAAACACAAAGACTCTCTTCACCGTGTGCCAAGATTAGCTGCCAGCCTCTCTCTGCAGAGCATGCCTGCCCTGGATCCTAGCAGTCATGCTTCAAACCCTCCTGCTCTCTTAAGGTTTTTTTTCCTCCTCCAGTGAACTGTATTTGAGGGAAAGACCCTGTATTTCCCACTTAGATAGTAATCTCTTCCTTGAATCCTTGGAGAAAGCCAATGATCCAGCCTATGATTAGGTTCACCAACCTGACAGAAAACCACCTAGCTACCTCAGACAACTACTGAGTGCTAAATTCACAGTTAGCAAATCATTCTTGCAGGAATCCAAGCACATGCAACCACAGGATGTACACCCACAAAGGATCCTGGGACTCACACCAGGCATTGGCCCAGGATACTCCACGTCTTCGAGAAATCACAATCTCTCACTCTAAAGTATTTCTCTTTGAAAAACAGCAGCAGAGCAGTGTCCTAAAATAACAAAGCCTCATTCCAGAGGTAACAGGGCTCTGTTACTCTCATCCTGAAGGCAGCAGGGAAAGTACTTGGCTATCGGATGCAATTTCATCTCAGATGAAAACATAGAAGATCTGACAAGAAGTTGGGCACTCAGGAGTCAGCAAAGGCATTGCCACCAAACAAGAGGCAGGGGAGAGGAACCCTGCCTGACAGATGTGTTCTCTCCCTGTATGTAAACATCTGGAGACATCCAAGTGAGGTTCACAAGCCACTTAACTTCAGGCTTTCATATGGAAACACAAAAGCCAGCATCCATAAAAAAGGCAGCCTCCAGGGATCAGAAGTACTTTCAGTGAGGAGCTCTGTCTCATCCTCAGCTCAACCGTACTCAGCTACTAAATTAGTTAGCTGAAACTTTAATTAGAAACCACACCAAAATGAAGATCCAACAGCCTAATTGTCCAGGATGTCACCCCACTCATGGGGCTTCTTGCCACTCTGCTTCATTCCTCATCTTTCACAGCACTCCACACCGCCATAAATCAGCACAGTGAATTTGTGGCACGAACCTGAACAAACACACCCAAATTAAGAGATATCCCAGAGATGAACATGAGGAATTAGACTGAGGAGACAGCTCTGGATACCAGCCACTGCTTAAAATAGACCCAAGAACCTAAGGAGACAGCAGTGCAGTCCAATGCAGACAGGACAAGATGCAGGACATGTGAAGAGGCTTACAGGCCAGGGAAGGGAGGAGAAGCCTGAGCATATATACATATGTACAAAGAAAGCCTTTAATGTTAAGGACAGAGGAATGCTGGCATCAGCCTCCGGGGAGGATTTATTCCATCACGGCTCTCTCCATCACCAGCAAACCGCTAAAAATAGGCAAGACAGCTGCCTGTCAGGACTAGCTTGGAGGCACCCAGCCCTGCTTTGGCAGTAGATGAGCTGATTTCTCACACTCCCTCCCACTCTCCTCTGCTGCAGCCCAGTTTAGGCACCGGCACGTGGGTGCAGACAGACAGGCCAGAGCATGAGGACCGCTGCTTCAAGCCCATTAAGGGGATCGCTCTGACAAAGGTGAACTTGAACTCGGATCACATGGGATAATGTGCCACTCAGAGATGACTCTCCAGGAGACTCCAGAGGAAAACAATTGCTTCACAAAGGCTGCCAACCTTGGTGACACATGCTGGAGGCATCCTACTAATGTTACCTTAATACCCTCAGAAATTATGAGTCCATTAATTTCTTAATCCAGGAGATGTCGCTGACATTCCCAAACAGAGCCCAGGCCACACAGGACTGCACCCCAAGCTGCAGCACTGATGGACACAGGTGGCTGTGGCTTGGTTACATCTTGCCATGTACAGAATGGAGCGCAGAGCCATAAGTCCATGCTCCTCACCTCCCAAATGCACTGCTCACTTGAACTTCTCCTGATCCGAACCATACTTCACAGCAGACAGGCTCCATAGCTTTTCCCCCACTGGCAGCTGCTGTCAGTCACAGCTGCAACTCTCCTTGTATTTGCTCCTGGGCACACAGGCAAGGCAAGGCAACTTGGTAAAACCATGAGAAGCACAAGGAAGGATAATCCCATGAGCCAGGAGAGATGACAGCTGGCATTCTGCTCCCTACTTCTGGTCCCCCCAAGAGACAGCAAGCTCACTGCTTTTCAAGGAAAAAAAATAGTTTTAAAAAACATGAAAATAATTAGGGAAGCAAAAGAAAGCCTCCAATGCCACAAGCTTCTTAAGGCACCCTCAAACACAGAGCAGCTTTTCTTTCCCCTTTCTTTCTACTATTTTTCACAATACTTGAGGGTTTGCACAAGCATGCCTTTACCAGTTTGAAATTATCTCAGACATAGATACAGACTGGGAGAAGAGCTTCTTGAGAGCAGCCCTGCTGAGAAGGACTTGGGGATTCTGGTGGATGAGAAACTTAACATGAGCCAGCAGTGTGCTCTTGCAGCTCGCAAAGCCAATGGTATCCTGGGCTCCATTAGAAGAGGGGTGGCAGCAGGGATAGGGAGGGGATTGTCCCTCTCTACTCTGCCCTCGTGAGGCCCCATCTGGATTCCTGTGTCCAGAGCTGGGGCCCCCAATACAAGAAGGATGTGGAACTGTTGGAGAGGGTTCAGAGGAGGGCCACGAAGATGATTAGAGGCCTGGAGCACCTCCCCTATGAAGAGAGGCTGAGGGAGCTGGGCTTGCTCAGTCTGGAGAAGAGAAGGCTGCGGGAGGACCTCATTGCAGCCTCCCAGTCCCTGAAGGGAGCTTATAAGCAGGAGGGGATTCAACTTTTTAAAAGGACAGACAATGACAGGACAAGGGGGAATGGATTAAAACTAAAGGAAGGAAGGTTTAGATTAGATATCAGGGGGAAGTTTTTTTACAGAAAGAGTGGTGAGGTGCTAGAACAGGCTGCCCAGAGAGGTGGTGGATGCCCCGTCCCTGGAAGTGTTCAAGGCCAGGTTGGATGGGGCCCTGGGCAACCTAGTGTAGATACAGGCCTGAGGTTGGTGGCCCTGCCTGTGGCAGGGGGATTGGAGCTCTCTGATCCTTCGGGTCCCTTCCAACTCATACCATTCTATGATTCTATGAAATTAAGAGCCTTATCAAAGGATACAAATACATCTCACTTCGAATGAGAACGGTACTCAAAGCTTATACCCAAGGGTGAGAAGGCCATGCGACTACTAAAAAATACAAGTAAAGAAGCTTACAACACCTCAGAAGAAAGCAACCCTTGTAGTAATCAGGAAACAGAAAAGATGGGAAGAGGAAATGGAAATGACCCACCATGGAAATGGCAAGCTAGATACTTTAGAAAATTTGTAAAGGACACAGAGGCACCCAAGGAGGCAGCATTGTCCAAGAGACCACAATCTTTTTATTGTCAGAGTTATCAAAACCAACAAGCAGCATGGAACAAATTGAAACAACAGAACTATTTCTTCCCAAGTGAACACATACTCTGTTTGTAATGCCTTATATTCAATGTATCCTGATGATCTCAAGAGAGGACAGACAGATCCTCTCCACTTGAATGGCAGTGAAGGTCTGTAATGCAGCAATGCTGCAGACACGTATTTTCTACTCAGGTCTTCATAAAGCTTTCTGCATAACCCTGAGGTTTAGTTTTAATAAAAGCTGGCTGAGACTCTGCCCAGCTGCTGTAGCTATTCAGTAAACCTTAACTCATTGCTATTAATATTTAAAAAGAAAAAAACAGGGCAGTAAGGACCTGTTAGAGACTGACGTTGGATGAAGGAGACCGGATGATCTAGGCTCTCTCAACACAGGAGGGTAAGGAAGAATTTCATGACAGTTAACAAGGGCTTATGAAAAATAAGTCTTATGATAAATAGATGTTGTTTCTGATGAGATTACCAGTGTTGTTGATAATCACAGCACTGTTCATTTAATAAATCCAAGTCCTCACACTGTATTATTCCACTTGTCACTAAATGTTGCGATTAATAAGCTTGAGCAACAGAAAAATCCACACACAGCATTCAGTGGCTTGAAAGCTGGTTAATAGCATGCTTCAAAACACAAGCATTTCATCATCATCGAGTGGCTGAGCTTCTCCCAAGCCCTGACAAGGGTAAGCTCCTGGCCCCACGCCACCTCTTATTAATGAGCTAGAGGATAAAGTCCCCACGTCCCCTGTCATTTATCAGTAAAGACCCAGAGAGCACCAGAAATAACAGTCTCACTTGCTCAGTAAGCTGGGCACAAGCAAGCACGCAACACCTATCAAGGCTGCGGAAGAGCAAGGGGAACATCTAGGCACAGTGAACAGAGATGTGTTTACCTGACTTGATTCATCCATACTAGACATTAATGCCTGTGAAAGACACTTTGTGCTTCAGTTGATCATAATTCCTTAAGATTGCACTCTTAAGGCCAAACCTTGTCTGTACAAGAACCTCATATCAAGCCTAAATATTAACTAACGCTCCTGTTTGGCACTGATGCAGCCCTTTTAGGCTATTGTGCCCAGGCTCTCCAGCTTTTTAGCATGTTTTTTCCTTTAAATACTACCCAAAAGCCACAAATTCAGTCTTTAGGAAGGTAAGGTTTTCAGAGTCAGATCTTAGCCTATGATGACTTTACTCCTTTGTCTTGGTCCAGGAGGGCTGTGTTCCTTGTAGAGGGACAAGCTGGAAATGGGTGAGAGGAGGCACTAGCATACACCAAGGTTGAGAATAACCCAGAGCCTGGTTCATGCTGCAGATAAATCAGCAATTTCCCTGATGTGCAGATTCTCTTCCTGCAATAGTTTCTAAAACATCAAGACGGAGTGGGCTTCCTCCCGCTGAAGCCCGGGGAGATAGGCTCTAGCTCTGGCAGAGCCTGGCCACGGCAAGCAGCGACTTGGGGAAGCTGTCTGTGTTACCTCTACTCACACCTTCAGCCATCAAGGAGTTCATCTGCACTGAAGCACTCCTCACTTACCCGGAGCATTACACGCATCAAGCGTGTCCATGTGATGTTACACGCATCAAGCGTGTCCATGTGATGTTACACGCATCAAGCGTGTCCATGTGATGTTACACGCATCAAGCGTGTCCATGTGATGTTACACGCATCAAGCGTGTCCATGTGATGTTACACGCATCAAGCGTGTCCATGTGATGTTACACGCATCAAGCGTGTCCATGTGATGTTACACGCATCAAGCGTGTCCATGTGATGTTACACGCATGGAGTACCCACTAAAGAAAAACGGATGGGAGTTGTAACTTGCAATATTTACCAAGTTCCTTGAAAGTACTTTGTTTGCTCTGTAAAGACAGACAAATCGGGTCATTAGTCCCAAATATACTATTTTCCATCTAGCTTAACTACCCTGTTTTTAAAAATTAAGCATTTTGAAGAACCCAGCACCGGGTTACCTGGCAGGAAAGGGAGATGAATCCTCATCAGCATCTGTTCCCTTGCCCAAACCACCCGCAGTAACGCAACAAGCCATTTACACAACAAGCCATTTACCGAGTGTGCGCTACAACATGAATCACAGAAGCATCTGGGTTTGTTGTGCAAACTACCAGCTCGGTCCTGCAAGGCAATAGGAAACGGGTGAGCATATTGACATGCACAGAGCAAAGCCAGTGTTTCCACACCAGAGGGTTTTATAGGCTCCCAACAAGCCGTGTTTGCCTACCCAACCCCGCTACTCAATCCATCTTCATTTCCATCAGGAGTACAACAGAAAACAAGAGAGCAAATGTAGAGCTAAGATAAGTGGTGTTGCCTGAGAACCAGAGTTATTTAAAATACTTTGAGAGGAACTTGAGCAGGTCAGTAGGGAAGAAAAAAGGAAGAGCACTCCAAGCATCTCCTGCAGCTGGAACGTGCACAACAGGATTATTCAAGTGCAGCAAACATCATATTGCTCTGGCTACCTAAAGGAGTCTGAAACCTTTAATTGACTTAGGAGAAAAGGTGTAAGGGCTATGAAATATCTTGTAGGAGAAACAAGATAGCTCTGGATTTCTTAATTCCCCATGAAGACTGTGGGAGGTTAATCGGACAGAGCTAGCCTCACAGCTTGCTGGTCACATAGCTACGCATAGCAAGTCCCCCAGAGCAGGTAATTCCTGCCACTGCTTTTCGCTCTCTAGCCCAGGACATGTTCACACAGTTGCATACTTCCAAGCATGTGGCCTCACACTCCAAGGACAAGAGTCCTGATGACTTCAGTCCCAAGGCAAGGAGGGACTAATTCCTTGCTAGATCTGTATTAATACAGAGTAAAACTCACTCTTGCTATCAACTCTAGGGCAGTTCATAGCACTGTTCCCTTCCAGGCAGTACTTCACACAACCCACATCCCATGACAGGCTATGACACATGTAGCAGCGTCTCCCTGACCTCTCAGGCCTCTTGTTCTCCTCAGGTGGCCCCAGAAGCAGCAGTAACATACAGTCCCTCCCATATGTGGGTAGACACCAAGGGAAAAAAAAAGCACCAGCAAGTCTCAGCACCAGCCAACTGCAGGAGACAGCTGTAGCTGCAGAAGTTTGCTAAAGTATAAAGTGAGTAAAAAACCCCCAAGACTAGGCTAACTTCTCTTTTAAAGCTTCAAATTAACGAACATTATTCCTACCTTTAGTTTTCTTCCCTTGCTTGCTCCCCACAGATCTAACCCTCAGCACAGCCCAGAAGAGCGGTGGCAGACACCAGGTGTCATAAGAAAGCAACAGCCGTGCCAAGATCCAACCCTAAAGGGGTGACATGTGCCAAATGCATTGCCACTTCACTTCCAGATCAGGAACTAATCAAAACTAAGTGATACTCAATACCTGTGCTGCTTCTGTCGAGCCAGGAAATTATTCCCCCTCCTCAGCTGCTGAACAACGTGACTCCTTGGAGAGGTGTTGCTTTCTAGATAGCTACTGGAAGACTGCCAACACAATCTTGGGGCTGAGGGCAAGGTGAGCAGGTATTTTTAGTTATTGGGTGCCAAGGGGAGTAAGCAGGCATGAACTGCACGGCAGGAGGGCACCCATATTTTAAAAAAAAAAAAAAAGATAAAAAAGTGCCATTTTGAGTGACATTAAAGACCTGAGGTTCAAGCAACAGTTATCCTCTCGGGAGGCATAACTCAGACCACAGTCGCCACAGAGTCACAGCAAACCAAGACAGTTTGGGAAGCAGTTTTGTGTGTTTCCACTTGGCTTCTCTGACAGCTCAAAGCTCTGACTTTCTATGCAACACTTGAATAAGATACTATGAACCGGCACCGATCAAGCTCCAGGGCTCTGCAGACTTAGGGCAATACCTGTGCTTTAAGCTCTGCAGGTCAGCCAAGGTCATATCCCCCCCCCCCCTTCCCTGGGATATTGAAATGTTTTCCTAATCACCTCTGGTTTTGACTTGGGCTCAACTCCCTGACATCAGATTCTTTCCTTCCCCTGATACTCATGGGTAAAAACAAGATGAAGCCAAAAGCCACCTGAAAGGACACAGTGCTCTTTCAAGACACCATTCAGATCAACATGTCTTCAAGCCTCAAAAGAAAACCCTCAGCACAGCAATCCCAAGGGTAGTCTGAAGTCTGTCACATCTCAAAGAATTAACAAAAATGGAGCAGAGCTCTCAAAATAAAAATAACCAAACCTGGATAATACCTACATTTTTTCATCTCTTCTCTCCTACATCAGGTTAAGCAGTACCTGGCACATCTATAGCTAGGAAACAGGTTTTTACCCTCTGGACTATGACTTACGTGGTCTCCTTTGTTTTACTAGCACAAAGATTTTGAAAGTCTCAGTTTCAGCTGGTGTATTTCCAGCAATTCTGCCATAAAAAAAAATGTATTCTAAGCAAATGACTCCAAAGGCTCTAAGACACCTATGCAGCAAAGCAATGCATTCTTAAAGGGAGTCAGCCAAGGGCTGATCTAGACTTCAAAATTGATTCCAGAAGCACTGACAGAGAAAAGCCAAACACAGAAAGCAACCAACATCAGCAGAGAAAGCAAGATGAGGGGTCTTTCCCACAGAAGATCTTCCAGTAAAGCAGCCGGGCATTTGGTAGAGGATGGGCGAAGGCAAAAAGGGTGGAGAAGAGGAAGAAACGCTCAGGATGGAATAAAGCATGCAGAAGTGGCAGCCAGCACCAAAACAGCTCAGCATGCAGGGAAAGAGCAGAGCCTGAAGAAGAGGAGCTTGTAACAAAGTCAGAATATACCCATTTCCAAGCCCAGGTGGTATCTCAAGTTTAATGGCTTGGACTTACACAGAGGATGTGGCAGAAGAGTACAGAATAAGGCCAAGGGGATGCTGCAGAAGAGGACTTTAGACACAAGTGTGATTGTGGCAAAGGAACTTGTTCTTAAACTTCCAGAGCAGCACAGATGTCTTGCCCTTATTTCTACTGCCAATATACTTGCAGAAGGGTAATAAATTAAGTGCAACTAAATACTTCCAAGTCAATTAGGAAGGCTCTGCTTACTGAGGCCCTTCCGTGCTCCCCAAAGGTATGCCTGTGCCCTCATTTCACCCAACATCAAGGTGACTGAGTGACAGGCTTCAGCACTGAAATGCCAATTTAAGTGCTTTTGGATGCCCACTGCCCAGACTCGGCTGGGAAGGTGCGTGACATCAAACATGCCTGTGGCCGTATAACAATGCTGCAAACATGCATTAGCAATCACACATACTGACTCCAAGTTCTACACAAGTCTCAGGAACAATATATTTTTATAAACATTAAGCTTGCCACAAACTGTGAGGTTCAGTACTTCTCATATATTAATGCCTCATTTAGATTAGCCAATGACCATGCCAAGATTTATTCCAATTAATTAATTCAGTTCATTATACCAATGCCCAGATAGTTAAATGCTTCTGTTGCCAGCTGGAAGTCCTCAGAGTTTAAGTTACTGCTTAGAAAGGGTAAACTTCATTAGTCTTCAAAGCTCAGTTATTTGCATAGAGGAAAAGTCTTCTTCACCGCAGCAGGAGAGCTGCATCAGCTACTCCTGCCGTGTAATTATGTGGAGGAGATACAGTCCACCAAAAAAGCAGGCAGTGTTGGTCTTGGTGCCTTTGCTGTCCTCCAAGAGCTCTGCTGGCACCAAGACCAACTCACCTGCCACAGACAGCTGTGCAGAATGCAACACATGTTCAGATCAGATGGGAAGATATCACCAACCTGCCTCCCATCGTAGGGAGACAAACAGCAGTCTCTCCTATCTTGCACCATACAGCCACTGTGGGTTTTTAGATCAATCTTTCCAATCCTTAACGTCTCCTCTACATTTGTGTGGGCTTCCTTGCCCCGGTGCTGGCTCCTAAAGCTGCTCAGCACATATCCTACTGAAATACACCTGTTTCAGGCTGTACATGACAGTCCAAAACCATCCAAGAAGTCTGTCTGCGTGCTCAGTAGCAGACAGGGTAAGTTTACACACAGGCACCACCACATTAACCAGTGTTAGCAGGGTTTAGCATCATCAGAAGTATGAGAACACCACGCTTCAGACCTGCAGGACCCCTCAGAGGCTAACTGTGCAGCACAGGAGAGCTCTGTATCACAACAAAAGCATGGTTGCTTCACTAACCAAAGGTAAACAGGCAGCATCAGTCACACCCTGACAGAACCCGTTATGCAAAGGACCTCTCCAAACTGCTTCCCATTTAAATATCACCATCAAATTCACTTACTACTAAGTGTAAATACTCCAATGCCCAGGAACATTTCTCTCCATACTCTATAAATTACATGTTCAGCGATACCTGGCTTATTCAATCCCTGTGCCCTGGCTACACGTATCACATATTTACCTTTTATAACCCATTCATTATACTTACTGCAATAGCTCAGGCTCTAACTACCTGAATAACCCAGGATGTCATCACCAACATTCTGTATTCACCCAGGCTTCTTAAGCTCTACCCATCACCCAATTTATATATTGTGAAAGACAAAGGAAATTTGTAGTTCCTCATCCCCCAGCTGTTTAAACACAACATTAAAATGCCTGTTTGAAACTCTGGGTAGAACTTCTCCAGGTGTCAGGATGATGTACTGTCTACACTAAACGTATCAGGTTTGTTCCTCTTCTTATTTAACTGCTGTATGCCAAGTAATTAAATTAATTTCTCAAGCCTAGAGGTACTTCTATTTACAGTTACCGACACTGTGGATTTATTTTACAGGAAAGGAATACTTCAAAGTCTGTACAATTACATTTCAAATCCATAATAGACAAAGCAGACAGAACAGGGAAAGAAAAAACCAACAAATAGTAACAACAAGTCAGTCTGTCCAGACTGATGAGGACTGGGGAGATCACAGACTACACTACTCCAAAGAGGCCACTTCTGTCCCTTATCTGTTTTCTATCAGCACTCCAAGGTCAAGCCTGGTCACAGTGCCCAAGGACCTCTAAGGAACAGTCAAGTTCTCCAAGAGCCAAAAATCACTCCCCAAAATCACCCCCACCTAGCACTCGGACAGCACCTTCCTCCTGATAAAAAAAGCAAAGCTAACAACTAACAATCCGGCTGCTTTTAAAAGCTGAGGATGGGGGGCGCCTGCTGCAGGAGGGAACTAATAGCTCAGTGCTTTTGGAACAGCTTTACATAGAACATGATCTCCCACCTACTTTACCATCATGCCGAGGATGTTTTAAGTGGAAAAAACCCTGCTCACTTCCCTGCCTAAAAAGGGGTGTTATCCTGGCCGTCCCTGCAGTAGCATTCAAGTCCTGCGGATAAAGAGGCACTAGGTAAGTGCAGAGCATTAGCAAAATGCAGCAGAAGATGACACTGTGCTGGAACACAGTGTTCTTCCTCGGCCTGAGCAACCCCTCTAACAGATACAGAGGTTTGACATCTCTAGGAACAGCCAGAACAATTACCGTCATCTTCCTCCCGTTGCATTAGAAGCAGCCACGACGCAAGCAAGCAGAGAGCCAGCAATAAATCACCTAAATGCTGGAATGAAAATAAGATGGGTTTTCAGCAAAGACTTGACTTTTGGGCTCTCACTGCAGCTGTGAACTCAAGTGACACTGCTGGTGCCACGCTGCTCCCACGTTTTGAGCCAGGAGAAGGAATTATTTACTTCAAGTGTGGGACAGGCCTGGGGCTCAGTGAGGGACACCTCAGGCAAGCATCAATATCCCCTTTCTCCCGCCAGCTATGGAAACAAGCTTTGAGCCTCATCACCCATGAGCAGATCTGCTCAGACTCCAGCCCTTAAAAACCACATCAGTCCTGCCTGCAGGACCTTACCCCCAAAATATGGATTGTTCTGCTGCTTCCCTGATGCATCTTATATATGAAGCAGTCAGCAGAACACAAAGAAAACCAGCACAGCATCCCCTGGCCTAGCAGCCCTCCCAGAAGCTGAAGAGATCGCTTTTTCACCCAGCTCAGTAGAGTCAACTGCTCTCTTTGCACAACCCTGTAGACACACTTAGCATTACCATGCAGAGGGAAGCCAGGCAACAAAACCTGCCAAGAGCAAGCAGCTGGTGTGAGGGTGGCCACAGAGGGAAACTCTTCAGCTATGAGCTTTTTTCACCTCTGGACTGCCCACAGCAGCACAGAAGCTCCACAGGGAGTCAGAAACAGCCATTCCCTCCATGCAGCAGAAGAAGGACAAGCAATAACACTTTACAAAGTCTCCTGCAGATCTCAAACCCATCTGCAGGTACTTGCCACAGACCTAAAGCAGCATGAGGTCCTGGGGGTGGGTAAAAAATGTGTATATATGTATTACCTCTGCCAAAGGAATCTGGCAGCCACTGTCGCTGCAGTTGTCCCTAGGAAAGCTGCTGCCATGAGCCGATGCCTGGTCCTGGCGTGATGTGCCGTCCCATGGTAACGCCGCGAGACAGCAGAGAGCCCCGCTGCAATGGGGAAAAGTCGAAGGCGAAACATCCTGTCGAGCAAGAACAGCACATCAGTAAAGCAGCAAAGGCTTCTGGTTGTGGGCTCTCATGCTGGCCCTCAGTCAGAGATTTGCTTGCATTTTTCCTCAAATGGAAAAAGTTACAGAAAAGAGGCCACAGATGCTTACTCGCGGTTTCAAAACAGGCACATAACCTAATAAATAGCAAATCGGAGTATGATGTATTGATACACACCTGGTTGACACACCTTGCTGTCACTTAATGCTCTTACAGTGTTTCTAAGATTCCTCTCTGGCCTTTCCCCATCACTAAGAGGAAATATTCACACTCCAAGCACCAAGGCATGCAACATGCAGGGAGATCTTACAAGCAAGTATGGCTAACAAGAGCCATTTGGCCAGAAGAGACACTGATGGATTTTAAAAGGCAAATTAAATCACATAACAAGGAAACCTAGCACACACAACCCCACCCGGTCACTTGGTACTCCCCTAGGAAAACTCCTGTTAAATCACTTTAGCCAGCCTGGAGCAAGAACATTTATATTCAGCTTTCAACAGAAGGCAAGTTTCAAAGCATCAAAACTCATAACACACACACACTCCATCCCCCTCTCAAATACCCAACAGTACAGAGAGGAACAGGAAACCAGAGCCACAAATCTAAATACTATTACAAGGAATCACCTCATCACACACAGCAGCTCCAGGAGACAAAGCAATTCTTGCTGGCTCACAGCACTGAAAGGGAAGGGTAAATGTTGCCTTTGAAAAGAAAACGTGCCACAGGTTTTTAGCAAAATAAAGGTTTATTTCTAACTGATGCAAATTCAATTTCCCTATTGCAGGGACAGCCTTAAAGACATTAGGACCAGAATGGTAAAAAAGTTCCCACAGTCAGCAAAAGCACTGCAAGTCAACAGCGCAGAAAGAGTCGCCCAATTTTCTTTTGTCCCCTATTCTCGCTGCTCTGTGGTCAGACATTCCTAAAACTCCAAAAAGTAAAGTCACATCTATTGGTTTCTATTTGCTTTTGCAACACAAGATGCCACCATGCTGTTCTGCCACACTGTTCACTTGTAACAATGACAGTCTCAGGACCGTTTTGCACAAATGCATCTTACGTGTGCACATGGGGTGTTATCCCACTGCAGCTATCAATTGCTGAACATACTAGTGCAATAAAAGCAACCAGTGGCTGAGGATTTCATCATGTGAACCTGGGGAGGTGAAGAGGGAGGGAAGATACAAAATACTCAGCAGCTTATTTCTGAGTGTTGGATCTCAATATATTTTAAGGCAAGAGGCGGTGGAGATGCATCTAAAGGCTTCACGGCACAACTAAGAAATATTTGGTGAGGCAAAGGAAAGTGTAGATAAAGTCACTAGCAAATCCTTTATCAGTGATTTTCCATATCAGATCTAAGGCTTTCACACAGCCCTGGGACAAGGGAGATGGGGATGGAGCCGCAGCAGGTATGTTCTCATTTCATCTCCAGGGAGGAATTTCTTACATAGGCAAAGCAAAATCTGCGAGCGTTAACTTCTCCAAGAAGCTCACGTTTCCCTATCTTGGGGTTCCCTGCATTTTGGTGTTTCCCCTCCCAAGGGAAGTGCTGCAGGTTATCATTTATTCAGTCAAAATGAGAATTGAGCCACCAGTGCTTCCTCTTGAGCTTGAAGATATTTCTACAATGTCTCAGATAGTTGGATTCAGTACTGCAGAAATGTTTGCTTGGCCCGAGCCCTAAAACCCATGAAATTATCTGCTTTGTCCAAGCCATCTCTGTGCTGGATGGTGCTGGGACATTCACCCAGACAGCACTTGCTCAGTAGCAATTGCCTGAGAGAGCAGAAAGCAGGCATAACAACCCTAAAATATAAAGTATCCCTATCTCAGAACTAAAGAGAATAAATCACTTGGGAAGCTGGATTTTCCATGCTTTCTGTCTGCACTACTACAATCTCTCATCATTTTAAACTTTTTTTGAAATGAAAAGCACTATAATGTTTTGCATGTTTTGTTTAAAGCTTCAACCATTTAACTCAAGTTCACTCAAGAAAGCCAGTGCTCAGTTATACAAAAGATTAGAGTCAAGTATCTTGTCCTAACCACAGCAATGAGGAGCTCAACACCACGATCTGCAGTAGCATAAGGAATAAAGCTGAGAAAAAGCATCCAACTCCCAAGACCTGCTGGGATTGCAGCTTGCAGAAAGAAAAGAAATCTCAATAATCACATGATTTAATGAAATACATGGGGTTTGGTTTTTTTTTTTTTTTACAGGACACAGTAAGGTAGCTCAGAGGAAAAAAAAACATTAGCTCCAAAACACTGAAAATAAGGATCAAGCAAAAAAGTCCTCATGATGTTCTAGCATCACTGCTACAAGGAATCCGTAGATCATATTTTTGTTTCTAAGAGGTAAGCCAATCTTACCTGAAGTTCTGGCTCAGAAGAGCTCTACAGATACTTTCACAGGGTGAATTTACATCCTTGGAGAGAAGACACAATTGGGACTTCTTTCCCAGAAAGGAGTGACATATCTGCTCTTATTCACAGAATCACAGAATAACAAGGTTGGAAAAGACCTTTAAGATCATCAAGTCCAACCATTCACATCCTAAACTAAACCATATCCCCAAGTACCTCATCTACCCTTTTTTGATCACATCCAGGGAAGGTGACTTGACCCCCTCCCTGGGCAGCCTGTTCCAGGCCCTGACAACTCTTTCAGTAAAAAATTTTTTCATAACATCCAATCTAAACCTGTCCTGGCTCAGCTTCATGCCATTCCCCTTGTCCTATCTCCTGTCACCTGGCCGAAGAGACCATCACCTACCTCTCTATAACCTCCCTTCAGGTAGTTGTAGGTGGTGATAAGGTCTCCCCTCAGCCTCCTCTTCTCTAGGCTAAACAGCCCCAGCTCCCTCAGCCGCTCCTCATAGGATTTGCCCTCCAGCCCCTTCCCCAGCCTGGTTGCCCTTCTCTGGACTTGCTCCAGGACCTCCATGTCCTTCTTGTGGTGAGGAGCCCAGAACTGGACACAGCACTCGAGGTGTGGCCTCACCAATGACCAGTACAGGGGCACAATCACTTCCCCAGACCTACTGGCCACACTGTTTTTGATACAAGCCAAGATGCCATTGGCCTTCTTGGCTGCCTGAGCACATTGCTGACTCATATTCAGTCTGCAGTCAACCAACACCCCCAGGTCCTTCTCTGCCTGACACAAAACATGCCACAAAACATGGGTATTTCTTTTTAAGCTGGAATCAACTGTCAAGACTTTAAGATTTAAAATCATAAGCTTTGTTCCCTGCCTGCTCCATGATTACCTATGACCCTTTCCACCAAATCCCAATCCTCAGAGCCCATATGTTCAAAAACCTTAAAAAACCCAATTAAAAAAAAAAAAAAAAATCAACCTCACCACAGACCCCCACAAAAGGAGACCTGACAGCCCATCCCAATACCCAGCTCTCTCCATGTGCAGTTTGGTGCCCCAGCTCTGTGGCTTAAGCAGTGTTTCTGCCCCAGCTGCTGCACCAGCTCAGGGCCCTGCTCTGTGAGTACAAGCATATGGTAAGGTGGAACAGCATAAAGCCTTGTGTATTTGTAACCCAGCATTAAATGTGTTCACATCTGACATCCAGGAAACCCACAAACCCATTAGCAAAGCACCGCTTCCGAGACGTGACGGGCATCATTCAAACCCAGGACATCCAGATGGCTTGAAGAGGAAAAAAGCACAAAATTACTTCAACAGCTATATAGATTCTGGCTTGACATGGATATTTCATTTCCCCAAACAACCACCCTCTACCCAGTAACCGGTTTTGCAAGGAAATTCAGACAGGCTCCTGGTTTCTCCCCTTGCCATGTCCAGAGCACCTGTCCAGCTCCTGATTTTTGCAGCACACACAAGAAGTGGCAAATCCCAACTCGCACATCCTTTTTCAGGTACCAAAAGAACTTCAAAAGACTCTCTCCCATTTTTCCAATGCCTTAATTAGCTGATGGCTTCAAGACTGAAAGCACCAAGTTGCTCAGTTGAGGGAAAAGGGACCTCTTTGCTCTTGGACACCCCGCAGCACTGAACTTTCTGTCGTCCTCCTTGGCCATTCAGAACAGCCTCCATTTTCAAGATGACACAGACTTCAAGCAGCTTTTTGATGTCAAAGCTGGCCTCAGTGGCACACGGACTGAGAACAGTAACTGAATAAGCTGAGGGGTGTTTAATTTTTAATCAGAGAAGGGTTCACACGCATTTTTTATTTGAACAATTCTACTAGGACATGGTAAGCCTGCACATCAGTGCAGAATGTCAATTGCAAATTTAAATGAAAAATATTGCTATGCAGTTAAGATCTCCTCAAGAAAAGACTTCTACTTCCAAACCATTGCTTCGGCATGAAGACTTCCACAGGGACGGAGTCACCAAGCACTTAAAGAGCCTTCTGGACCTGTATGTTTATTAAAAAGCAAAGCCTGATGTTGCCAGAGTGCACCAAGGCACCCTGAGCCAGTTGTAGGAAAATCCCTCACCTATTTCCACCTCAACCCCTGACTGACAGCTATACCTCACCCCTGCTCACTGCAGCCAGCGATGTCAGCCCCAGAAGGCGTGGGGTGCCCTGAAGCCAGCAGCAGAACAACACAGGTCTCTGCTCCCAGCTCTCCTGCACCATCTTCTCAAGCAAATTATTAGAAGGAAGGGAACAAAAAATTTTGCTGGGTTAAAAAAAAAAAAAGTAGGACAAGTACAGCCATTGGGAAGGAAATGTCAAGACACAAAAGGCAAAGCAATTGAGAGAAGTTTCACCATCAACACTGATATGGAGATACTTAAAATCATCTGAGATAAATAAACCAGGAGGGGAAAAAAATTCCTCTTAGCATCAAGCTTGCCTGCACCAAAATTAAGTTATTAACTTTGCTTTCTCCTTCCCCCCAGTTCTCTATACTTTCAATTTACAAACTGGTGCAGGGGTGATTCATACAAAGTGTGCCCAGAGGTGGATTCCAGCTTACCCAGGTGTCTGTATCCACTCCTTCCCCTGTCCCCACGAGGGACTGAGCTGCTCCTGCTCTTTCCCCCTCCTGTAACTCCTCCAGATTTTCACCTTACCCAGTGCAATTTGCAGATAAAGGATTACTCACATTACTGAGGTTATTAGCTTACCAAGACACATAAATCAGTTTTGAGAATGAAAATGAAATCTAGCTGCAGAAGTAATTTCTTCTCAGGAATGAGACTGGGGCAATATTTGATCACATTAATTTCACTAGAGAGGAGAACTGCATTTGCTTCGGAGCACGACTCGTGTTGATGGAGAGTCTACGAAGCATCAATCAGTAACACCATGATGGATCTTTAGCAGAAAGCTAAGCCATAGCCCAGCAATTTCCTTTTAACTGACATTGCAGTAAGGGGCATCACCCCTTCCTAAAACCCTCAGCCCCGAAAACACACACTTCCCCGCTCCATAACTCCAGCCAACCCTAGCTCACCCTCCCCTCGGGGCCGAGGATTCAGCGTGAGCCTTCGCTCTGCTCCCAGCACAGCTGCTGCTGAAGCCATGTTTCACTGCACGCTCAGCAGTTCAGTTTGATGCTGCTCTACCAGTGTGTCCCAGCGCTCTGTAATCACCTCACTTCTTTAGGATAGGGATTTGCTGGGATGATATCCATTAAGTCTCTCACGAGTCGCTTTATTCTGCCAAATTGATAGTTTAGCATCACAAGACACATAGTGAAAATATAACAGCAAAACCACAGCTAGATGGAATCCCAACTTGTCCAACTACCATACTCAGGCAGAGTTTTCTCCTCAGTTTAGCACACACATCCTTACCATTAGACACACTGACGGAAGATGTAGGTTTCTCTGTCACTACCAGTTGCTCTAATCCCTCTCCTATTTTCAAGCTCCACATACCCAGGCTCGAGCTCTTGCCACTTGAAAACAAATGGTCTGCTAGGAACCACAGGTCACCCCGATTTTTTTTTGTTTGTACAGAACAAATAACCATCTCTCCTTGGGCTGCACAAGTTCCCCATCATGATTTCTACCAAGCACTTGCTGCCACAGGAGCTCCACCTTTGACTCAAGTAAATTGCCCAGAGAAGAGTGACCAACCTCAAACACTGCTGCACAAAGCCTACATTAAAACCAACAGGACTGAAAATCATTTCCCTGGTCTTCAGTGCTAAGCAGAGAAGATGATGTGCTGTGAAGACACACACAAAACTTCTGATCTTGCTTTAATAAAGCATTAGCAGTAACCGTGAGTGGATTATTTAGAAGGGTGTAGGTCAGGGGCCAGCTTGGTCTTCCCTTAGACAGGAGACAAGAATGCTTACTCACCAGGGAAAGATCTTCATCACCCATGTGCCTTCCAACATTTAAAGTCTGCTTGGGGTAAAGGCTTTGGTATCAACCAAAACGGTAGAAGAAACATCACTTGGGAAGCTCAACAGTAACCCCAAATCCAACCTGCTGGCTGCATCGCTGGAGGACTTGGGAGTGGATACAACCAACAACAACCAGGTACCTCTGTTGTGTCAAAACCCAGCACCTTCAGTAAGGATAAAATGTTTGCTTGTCGCTTCAGACAGTCTCCAGCAATGCACAGCAGGTTTTTAATGGGAAACCAATTTCCCATGCAAACAAACACTCAATGCTGCTTTTTCTTGGTTAAACTTTTTCTTCTCCCTACTCTCCCCAAAATTCAGCCTATTCTTTAGGCTTTTGTACCTGGAAAATATCACAGCACCAACAAACTCCCTAGCAGCATCTCCACGGAAGCCAGAGATAACTAGTAGAGTTGTAAAACCAAAACAAAACTTACCTCACCCTTTATTAAGTACAAAAGCTCTGTTTCATGAGCTACCTCCACCAATTGATGAATATTGTTTTTCCACCTGCTATTCCCAAATAATCAGGCTACCTTTGCAAACCAGACATGTGAGCACAAGAGCGGAAGCATTTTCATGGTGTGGGGAGCCCAACACTGATTTGAGGAGCAAAGGTTTGTTGGAGAAGTGTCAGCAGCGGGGAAGGAAACCACACTTCTGTCTTCTGCTGCAGCAACTTACAGCCAGCAGGACTGCAGCTGCTTAGTGACCTGAGTGATTTAAGGTGCTTGCATGATCTGTGTCAATGGGATGCCATTTTCCTGAGAAATCCTAACTTTCTCACCAAGTGGATAGCCCCTCCTTACAGCTCTTGCTCTTTCTCCAGCTGATAGCCAGATACCCATGTGCACCTTAGAAAAACAAACCTAAAAACCCCAACCTAGTGCAGTTAAAGTAGATTGAAGAGGTATTCTCTGGGCTCCAAGAAAGCATGTTAATTTTTAAAGAAAAAACATGTGGTTCATAAGAAAACATTTTCCTTTTCCAGCTTTATTAAGTCATCCAAGGAGAAAGCAAGAGCCTCACTGGGCTACGAAGGTGACATCAGGCTTGAGTTACCTGTGGATACATGTCCAGCTCCAAATCCTTTCTTTTTGGAGGCAGACAGACAGCAGATCACACAAGGAATCGACATCACCATAAGTCTGTACCTCTTTTTCTCTCCAACAAAGAGGAAAAAATTTGTGAATCCACCGAGAGCTTGAATTTGAATATCAGCCAAAGGCAATTTCCTTCTGTCCTATTCTGTCTTTTAAAGAGAAACATCACCAGCCACAGCCACTTGGTTCTTTAGAGAACACCTCTCCAGCCTAAAGAGCCATGAAAGAGCATCAGAAGGCAGGCGCCAGCCCTTGCACATCCTCCCTGTGTCTGATCCTAGCTGAGATTTTAGTGGAAAAAATAAAAGATAACGCAGCTACTCTGGTAGCTCTTGAAGCAAAACCATCAGAGGTGGCAAGTTTGCATCAAGCTCACTCAAACACGGATGTGGCAGCAGCAGTACGCGACAGCTGATTTTGTTGCTGGGGTGGAGCAGCTCTGCCGGCATCACAGACTGACACACTGCAAGTTACAAAGCCACGTGGATTCACAGGTCTCATGTTTCAAGCACGGGTCAGCTGCGCGTTGCTCATCTCAAAGCAGGCTCTTCTTTCTTGCTGCCTGGAGAAGGATCTTGCGTTTCACTTCAAAGAGCTATAAACTCTTGAGAGTAACAGGAAAAAACCAAAACCTTTGAGCTCGAGACCCTGGAGGCTGAACAGAAAGCCACACGCACACCCCACAGAAACCAACTACTTTCAGTTTAAACCACTGATTTGTTTTGTGTCAGATAGAGCAAGGGTGACAAGTTGTCACAGGCTGCAGGGACAAAAAGGAAAGCACATCATAAATTGAAAGGCATTTACACAGCACACTTAAGGCCATGCAGTTATAAAGCTGCCCCCAGCTGCATGTTCCCACCTTGTGCCAGCCCCTAGTTCCCAGTTACAAGGGTCTGTGCTTTTATCCACTTTACCTGTTCCTGCCCCATACCTCCACAGCTGTGTCACCCCAGAGAAGAGGATCTCTTCAGGCAGGGGTTACTGCCAGCTGGAAGCATCAGTGGCACTGCAATTATAAGCTGTTCTCGTTAAACCCAGAACAAACTCTGCAGGAGGTTTCTTTGGAGGAATAAAAAACCCACACACTGCCCTCACAGGCAAAGATAAACCTGAATTCACCAGCCAAGGACTTGTCAGATAATGCTGCAGAAGCCACAGTAACACAACACGTAATCTGAACAGCCAAGCTATCTGGTTTTTCCTTATTTAACAGCATCTTAAATCTTTCACTAAGGGGCAAGCTTGCCAGAAACTTTTGGATGGTATGCACTTAGGCAAGTGCATTTCAACTCAGATCTTATTAGGAGTTCTCACATCTCTTACTGAAACACTCCACCACCCCACCCTGAAAAGATAGATATGTATCCATCCCACCTCATTAAGCGATAGCCATACCACTTGCAATGCCCCTCAAAACCTTTCCGCGTCAGAAGAAGTCAAGATATTCCTCTCAAAGGCACACCACGCTGGCTGCAATACTCAACAACCCCAGCTAACCATTTCCTACTGACCTCAAACAGCACCATCACACCCACAGCCACATCTCCACAAGAAACACTTTCTTCCACTAACACCCCCACAACGGCCCAGCAGGAAGGCACAGAAACTGGAAAAGCTAACAAATACAGAGTTTATCTTTGTTCACAAGCATCCTCAGCCCTATGGCATCACCCTGTGTTAACATCCTGGGCTCCAGGGAGGCCACTGGAAACTTGGGAAGAACAAAATAAGCATTTCTGCATCCCACTTCAAGACGCGGCACTGCAGCAGACGCAACAGCACACAGCAACGTGCTCTTAAAATAAACCCAAAAGACTTCTGCTCAAGAAACACATGAACACTTGCTTCCACATTCTAGATCTAAGCATAGCTGACAGCTGCCTCAAATATCACCTCAAAATGTAATGCTTATGGGGTACAGCTTCAAAGCCCCTCTGAGACTTCAAACGGTTTGCAAGTCTTGCAGTTTGTCCCGTTAAAGTGCCCGAGGAAAACGGGCAACTTTAGTTTTGGAAGCATAACAAATATCACAAAAGCTTCTGCAGAAAACAGGTTACTTGGAAAACAAGCCATTTCCAGGAATGAACACAGAACAGGAGTTATATGACCTTAAAATATGTTGCTGAATGCATATATTATGCTCTTTCTAACACACCACTGAACACCAGGACATTTAAGAGAGTGTTTACAAGACAGTACCCTCCACACCCTCCTCTGGAAGCAGCTCTTCAGCTAAAGAAGCTGCTGCCTGAAAGCAGTGACCACTGTGACCCCCCTCCAGAGTCCCAGAGAAGCAGGGAGCAATGACACTGGAATGTATTTGCCTCATACTCCCTGTGCTGGCCAAGAAATGCTTTGTTGCTACAGATGGACAAGCACACACTGTTCCAACACCATTAGTTTGGGCTATGTTAGTTGTTTGGTTTTTTTTAAGATACCTCCCCATGTTCAAGGAAGTTTTTACCGAGTGCACAGGAACAGCGAGTTACACAGTGGTTTTGGGGTTGTGGGGTTTTTTTTACTCTATTTTATGAAAGTGACACAAGTGAGGTCAGGTTGAGGGGAAGCTCCAGGCAGCTGCCACCTTCCACAGCTCACTCCCATGCCAGCTTTGCTCCTCCTTTCAAATCACTCAGTGCTGCCTGACCCTTCCACAGAGAAGTCAGCACAACTTTTCAGAGAGCAAAAAGGCAACCTGCTTTCCTACAGCTTCAGGAAAAATCCTGGGTGAGCACTTGAAACCAACTCCAAACAGTGCAGGTTGAAGGATAAATAGCAGATAGATGATTAGTTCAGCAGTTAAAAGTATCTGAGAGCAGGGCCACAGCGCATGGCAAGCTGCACACCCCAGCAGGCAGCAATACCACCCTTACCTGTAGCACAAGTGTGTTGGCTCCCAGCTTGCAGGTCAAGTGGGCATGGAGAACGCTGGGAACGACTTCTTGGCAATCACAGGGCTGTGTTCTAAAAACAAGGAAAGAAAAATTATAATGATTGTAACTATTTGCTGCAGTCCCCTTTCCCAGCAGTCCTGCTCTGCATATTAGTGCTCCCATGTTTTGGCCTCAGGACTCACATCTCGCCTGGCAAATAAAGCCAGGAGAGGAAAAAACCCCCAAACCAGTCATGCAGCTGATAAAAAAAAATAATTAAAAAAACAAACAAGGCCTTTACTTGAGCTCCAGCCTGAGCTAGCATCCAAGTTTCTAGAGGAGAGTGTCTCAAAAAGCTTTGCTTTCCGACTTGCCCACCCCAGTCACTAACACCCCAACGAACAGACTGAAGTTCGCTGCCGAGCAGCTCAGGAGGCTAAAGGCAGACACAGCACTGATACAGACCGGGCCCTTCCCCACTATCAGCAGTTCATTCACCCAAATTTGCCCTAAAAGTTTCTCCCAAAGCCAAACCGCGCACCGCACGCAGTCCGGCCCTTCGGGGAAGCCAAAACGCTTTAACGAGCCGCTATTAAGGAAAACAGCTTTGACCCCGGCTGTGATACACAGCAGTAACTCTGAAGGCCCGGGCAGCACCCCAGCCAGCCTCAACTAAACCCGCGGCGTAGGGTACCAAACACCGCCTCGGGGCTCCCCAAAACACACCTCGCACACCCCCCCGCCACAACCCAGCGCCAGCAGAAGGGACCCTGCCTTCCCCTGAGAGGCTCCTAGCAGGAGAAGCTGGAAGAGGAGCAAAGCCCCTTAAGTTTATTTCACCGGGGAAAAACGATAGCAGCGGCGCCCGGACACACGGGGCAGCGAGCCGAGCCGAGCCGAGCCGGAGCCGACTGCCGCTCCGCTCAGGGGCCCAGGCTCCCTCAGCTCTAGGCCTCGGCTCCCTCAGTGCCCAGGCCGCCCCCTCCGCCCACTCCACAGCCAACACTCCCCCCACACGCCCACAGCCCGCTCCCGCCAGCCGCGGGAAAGGGAGAAGCAGCCAGAACAAAGCCGCAGGGGGCCGCCGCCAGCCACGGGAGAGGAACCAGGCTCGCTCCCGGTTCCCTTCCGATCCTGCCGCGCTCACCTCCGAACCGCCACCAGGCCCGCCGCCCCGCCGGAGCGAATACAAACCCCGCCCGCCGGCTCCGCGCTTCCGCGGGCGGTTCCACGTCGGGAAGGGGCGGGAATGGGCTGAGGGGGCGGGGCCTGGCCTAAAGGCGGGATTTGGTTTGAAGGGGGTCTGGGCTGAAGGCGGTGTGGGCTGAAGGGTCTGAGTCTGGCCTGAAGTGGGCCCGGCCTGAAGGGGGCCTGGGCTGAAGGCGGGATTGGAACTGAAGGCGGGATTTGGGCTGAAGGGAGTCCGGGCTAAGGGCGGGTTGCTGCAGTGGGTTTCTTTGTTCTTCTGAGGAAGAACAATCGCTGAAGTGCTAACTGTTGTGCTGGGCAGAGTGCGGGTGAATCCTTCCAAGAGGACGCAGTCAAGACTCGATGGTTTCAGCCACCTTTTCCCGGTCGATGAAGGGAACACCTGCATCACCCACATTAAAAGCGACAGGTTCGGTTCCCTTCCGGACTACTCCTTCCCAGAGATTAAAAAGGAGCAGCCGGCAGCACTGTAACAGCTCCCAGACTGAAGGCAAAACTCCTTCCTAAGAGATGCAACCCAAGTAAATCACCTTTCAAGCAACAACAATGCAGGTATTGCTTATTTAGCTCAGGTATGCAAGGTCTGACGGTGGCCCAGCACGTACATCTCTCTGCCACGTATATATGTATTTGGGGCACACGTTTTTTGTACCGTTCATCAAATCTGCCCCGGAGATTGGATCCCGATTTTGCCCGGCACCCTACATCCCTGCGTCTCCCCTATGCTCCATCGCCATGGCCCCGGTGGTCTTCCTTGCAGCACCGCGGCGCCCTGCAGCCCCCCCATGGTGCACCCTCTTCCTAGTGTACCCCATCTTCCTGCAACCCCACTCCGGTGTACCCCGTCCCCTTCACCCTGTACCCCCGCTCCCCGCATGCTCCCCGGGATAACCCCGCCCCTCCCCACAGGCCGCGCCCCGGGACGGGACGGCCCCGCCCCTCCGCACAGGCCCCGCCCCACGGCGCTCCGCCGAGGAGATTCCCTGCCCTCCAGCCCGAGCGTGGCCCCGCCTACCACCGGCAGGGGAGGGAACGCAACGGCCAATCACCTCTCCGGACAGGGCATCCGCGCGATGCCGATTGGTGGCCCTGGCCTAGCTTGACGAGTCCCGGGCCGGGGAAAGGGACGCTCCGATTGGCCGCCGGCGCCGGCGGGCCCCGCCCTACAGCTCCCTTCGTCCCGCCCTCGCTCCCCCTCCACCCGCCCGGGCGGCAGCAGCAACCGCCGCCGCCGCAGCAGCGTGAGGCGGCTCCAGCGGCGCGATGGCGGCCACGGCAGGCAGATCGCTGCCGCTCCTCCTCTGCCGCCGCCCCGCCGCGCTGACGGCGGCCGGTTGCTTCCCGGCGTTGGGGCGGCGCCGCCAGCAGCAGCGACACCGGACGGTGAGTGAGGCGGGAGCCGTGCCCTTCAGGCGGCGGCCGGCTGAGGCGGGCGCGGTGCCGGCAAGCCGCTGGCGGTAGCGGCGGAGGGGGGGCCCGGTTTTCCTCCTCTCGCGTTCCCTGGGAGGCGGTGGCCCCCGCCCCGGCCCTGCCCTGGCAGCTGTGCGTTATTCTTAGCGCCCGTCGCCGGGCGAAACTTGAGCGGGGCGGGCGGCGGTAGCCGAGCCCCCGGCCCCGCTCCGGTAGCGGCTAGCTAGCCAGCCCTCCCGCCGCTGCTCCGCCCTGCCAACCAGCAGCCCCTCCACCCCCGCCCCTTCCGTCCCACCTCTTTTCCTTCCGCCCTCCCCCGCCCCGACTCCCCTTTTTCCTTCTCCCCGGCGGACGCGGGAGCGGCCCGGCTCAGCCCGCCGTGCTGGGAACTGGCTCTCGGGGCGGGGGTCGGGTCCCGGCGGGGCGCGGCCGCCAGGTGGCGCGTGGGGCCACTGAGAGCCGCCGGGGCGGGGGGAACTGACGGACGGACGGACGGACGGACGGACACTGGCAGGGCGGGGCGGGGTAAGGCAGGGGGGAGACGCACAGCGCCGCGGGGCACGGACGGGGGAGGGTGAGAGGAGACCCCCCTCGGGGTGGTGGTGATGGTGGTTTATCTTCTCTTTTCGGGTTTCATGCCGCTGCCCCTCAAGGTCAGCCAGGGGAGAGGGGCTGGGGGGTTGCCCTCAAATCCCCTAATCTCCTAGTTCCCTCCGAGGCGTTGGCGTCCAGGTTGGTGCGGTTTTGATGTGTGTGTGGGGGGGTGAGATTAAAAAACCCAGCAAACCACCCCAGAAATTATCTTCTCCTCACCGCCCTCCCCAAAAAAAAAGCGCCGGGTTTTGTTCTCTTCGCCTGCAGAAGCAGCACCCGGTGGCTCTGCCAGGGACGAGAAGCCTGGCAGCACACACGTCGCTTGCTTACTATGTGTCTCGGGGCGGAAAATAGCTGTAAAGGCGGCAGGTTGTGTCTTGGAGCTCGAGAGATTCGCTAAAAATACCAGGAGAGTTGGGAGTTTGGTCTGGGGTTTGTTGTTTTTTGGGTTTGTTTTTTCTTTCTTTCTTCTTTTAAAACTGAAGGAACAGCCTGTAACCGTGGGATATTCTTCTAGCTTTTGCCACAATCTGTTTTATTGCTGCCTGTGAGAAGGAAATAAAAAGAGCTGCTGTCAGAGGTGTGCACCTGTCGCTCACTTGTTTTGCTGAAGCAGCTGATGGCAAAAGTACGTAAAGCCACCCAAATCGTGCGTTCATCAGGTGCTGGAGTGGGGCTCTGAGCTCCTGTGGAACAGCAGATCTAAGGCCGTGTCCCTACAGTGGTGTTTGAAGAGCAGCTAAAGCATTCGTGCCTCCTACCTCTGGTGTACCGGCAGTTCCTCTTAACGGTGTCAGCGTGGTTGGTTTTGTTTGCAGCAATGGGATACCAGAGGTTCTGTTGGTATCGAGCAGCGTCTCAACTGCATCAGTCCCGTGTTTGCAGTGCGGTCATTCACATGTGTGAAGGGTGGCTTCTGCACTGTTGACTTCATGTTTTGCGAATACCAACCCGATAAGCGAGGCTACCTGTACCCAGGGTTCTGGTCAGGGGGCAGGACAGCCTTCTCGCTTTTTGTAATTAGATCATAGAAGTTGTTGGCTTTTGGCAGGCTCTGGCCCAGGAAAGAATAAATTATTTATCTAAATTTAAGTTGACCTTTGTGATTAGTTTAACGGAGACTCAGATTCATGCTTGATTGCACTCATCGGGCTGAGTGTAGCAGGGAGATTAAAAAAGATATCCCAGATCTTTTCGGTTTGTCTGGGAAACGGGTGAAGTGCGGTTGTTCTTGGGAGCACCCTAAAATCATATTGCCTAAGCTCAGGTGCTCAATGAAGGAGGAGGGTTTTCCAGGCTGATGATTCCAAACTACTCTGTGGTACACTGTTTGGTTTTTGGCAGCTTGGCTGTTAGCCATTTGCAGTGATTCTTTTTTTTGGGGGGGGGCCCCTGTAGAGAGTTTTGTGGAAACATGGCTGGTGGCCAAGGGCCATGAGCAGTAGGGATGTGAGAAACTTGGTGGATGTAACAAAAACGTTATATTTTTGAGATAGTAAAGTATGGGAAAGAAGAACTGAGCACGGGGGAAGAAGCCATAGGCATTCGGAGTATGTGCCAATATGGGCACAGATGTTCTTTTATCTTGGCCCAATTATGAGCTCAATTTTTGCAATATGCATAAGCTAATTATTGTAACCATAAAAGTGCGATGTGTAACCGAATGAAGTTGAGGCTTGCTGGACATCATCGGATGTGGCTGTCTCCCCGTCGATTTTCCACAGGCCCCTCCTTTTTAATAGGGAGACTGTACACCCATCAGTTCACTGGATGGTTGAAGGGTCCCTGTGAAGCTAGCGATTGAGTAAAGCTTGGGTGCCTGGTATCCCAACTGTTCCTTCTGACAGCATCTGTAACGTACCTATTTATCTCCTCACAGTAAAGATGAGCTATCCTTTCCATCCTGCCACACTTGAGAAACTATGTGGACCACTGGGAGAGACTAGAGACCCAAGAGCTCCCAAATCCTAGAATAAATGCTCTCCAGGGAGAAATCAGCACAACCGGAGCTCTTCATGATAAAGAGAAAATGGAAAGGAGGCTGCTGCAAAGAGGAAGCAGAAAACCAGAAAATCTGCATTGGGTAGGAGAAGAAATGGGCTTGCAGTGCAAGGGGAGGATTTGGTGAGGCGCTGGGAATCTTTTTACTGCCAGCAAGAGCTGAATTATTTCCCAGGCAAGCTGCTCAATCCTCATTATTGGAGGCAGTTAGGACAGGTTAGACTCACATCAGTCACTTAGGGTTGATGAAGAGTTGATCCTGCTCTGTGATATGACTGGACCGTGTTAAGCTTCCGGAGTCAATGGATGGTATGAGGAAACAGATAGCGAGAGTTTGTGTAATGTAGGGGTAATTAATAGAGTGATTATATTGGGTATGTTTGTAGTGCAATAAGCATTACTTCTCAGGATATCTGAGGTGAACAATTAAGTGCGCTTTTGTGAAATAGGGTGCAAATGCTAAATGGTCTTAAGGGTGAGCTCTTTCAAGAGGGATATAAAATACAGTGGAAAAGTGTGAGCCAGTTGATCAGACTACTATGAGAGGCCAGTACTTTAAAACCAACTGCCCAACCCCTCCAGATGGGTAAAGAAGGAGGTTGTGATAACATCAAGCAGTAGAGAGGGCAAGGAGGTCTGAACTCTTGGATAAGTAATTTGTATCTGAAGGTTCAGCTGGGAATGCAGCGATATGGGGAGATGTAGGGCTTGAATGAAAGGCTCACAGCTTGCTGTAAGAGTTCTGAAAGCCAGGGGAGCTGGGAAAGGTCAGTGGGCTCAGTGTATAGAAGTGGCGTTGTGCAGAACCCTGTGTGTCTTCATATTCTGTCCTAGCTGAATGGGATTGCAGGCTGAGAGGAGGAGGAGGAGGGTGTGGAACACTTGAATGAGAACTTCACTAACTGATCTTGGAATAGGAAGAAGCAGGCAGGAGGAAGTGTTTACTGATGCTTGCATGTTTCCCCTCGGAGAGTGGCAATGATGTGCCTTGCAGGACAGCTGTGCAGGGTAAGGAGTGAGCTGGTCTGCACATCTGCATGGGCAGTGGGGCTGCGGCATCCGTAGTGTTGGAAGAATGTGGCAGAGCTCAATAAGCAGACTTGGATCAGCAGCTGGGCTTTGCATCTCTTGCCACTCGCCTGGTTTCACTTTAATGTACATGAGTGGGAGAAGCCTGGCAGAGGAGGGGAGGGTTGGCGAGCACCTTTGCAGCAGAGAAGCTGCAGGAGTAGGCTGGAGGGGTTGTAACATCGGGGGGAGTGGGTGGGTTGCTACAGCTTTGGACATGATGCCGGCTGAATGGTTTGTAGAGCAGAACAGAATAGCGTTGGTGCCTGTTTTAAATTCAGTTAAATGCACTTCCCCCTTTGGGAGGCAACTGTGGGGATGTGATGCATTGTTGGGAGGTCGTGTGGGAAAGTGGGAACTGAGGGAGGCAATTTGGTCAATCAGGCTGAGGTGACTTCTGCTGGTGGGAAGACCAGAAATGGCAACAGTCAGTGTCAGCAAGCAAACTGAGGTGGAGTAGAAGTATTGTGTCTGGGTTCTTTTTTTATATATATATGTATGTGTGTGTGTGTGTATAAATATATATATATCTTTTGTGTGAGCAGCAGCCAAAGGATGGCAAATCCTGGCTGGTGCTGGTCAGCTGGAACCGGTGTGCTGTGGGGGTGCGAATGCAGAACCCCGTCACTGACGAATGAAGCATCGGGAGTGGCGTGGGGATGGAGCTCTTGGTGGGTGATTAGGGGGCACTTCTCAGTCTAGTGGTGTTTGCCAGGTTATTAACTGGCAGGAAGTGTAGCAGCTGTAAATCATGGTCCGACCTACAAATTAAGGCCTTTGTCCTGCAGTAATTTTCTGGTGCTTAATACAGAAATTGCTACTGTTTTCCTGTTAAGACAGCTTGCCCTCAGAGGAACGCAGAGAGAGGATTCAAGTGGATGTTCCTCAGAGGAGACTTCCTTCTGAAGCAAGGGAAGCCCCTTCTTCAACTCCTACTAGTTCCAGGCACTGTGGGTGTGGGGGGTAAGTCGTCGGAGGAGAGACCTCTGTGCCGCTGCGATGTGGTGTGGCTGGGAAGCAGTCTTTTGTGGAAACGGGTCAGCAAGCAGTAAGCTACAAACTGTTTTCAAATAAGCTGTGGTAGACAACAGGCTTAAATAAAATGCTCTGGGTTTGCATGTTAAATGCCTAATCTTTGTGGGTTCTTGCCTGCAGAGATTAGAGTCTCTAGTTGTTGTGTTTAAGTGCGTGTAGCCAGCGGTTGTGTTGGGCTGGTATGTAATGAGCTGGTTTGGGTCTGGAGAAAACTATCTGTGGAGAATACAGGGTTTGGCTGTATGGGTGTTCCAATGGTTGTTAATGCTGTCAATCCTGGGTAGGTCAGGGATTCTGGCTTCTAGTGATTAAGGACGAAAAACTGAACCTAGCTTAGCTGCAGTCAGATTTCAAGTAGCCTTGCAGGTTTTTATCTGTGCTCCAGGTGAGGAGTAGGGTTGTCCTTATCAGCCCTCCAAGTGGGGTGTGATTTTTGGTGCAGGTAGCCCTGTATTAGGGATGTGGTAGAGGCTGTCCCCCACAAAGACGAGAGGACTCTGTGCCAGGGGAAGGTGTCCTGGGGCGTGAGGAGCCTTGGGAGGAAGATGCAGTGACCATCATGCTGAAGCTGTCCTTTAATTGGCATAGATACAATGTGTATTTGGTGATATTTTGTTTTATTTCTCCGTGCTGTGGCTGAAACTGTTGCAGCATCAGCTTCCGAAGGTGCCCCTCCTGGTAGTGTGGTGGTAATTTCCCTGGTGGGTCCCCATAACCACCTCCAGCCCTTGCTGTCCCAAGCAACAGTTTATTGCCCTACTGTTGCCCATCTCTTGAAACAAATGTATTTAATGAGTCAAGCTGAGGGCTCCCAGACCTCAGGTAGCAGTGGAGGATGGTGAGACTTTGGAAAAGCATTTTGGTGTGGTGTCTGTATTTTTGCTGAGGAGGGAAACTGGAGGACTGCTTTAATGAATTGAACTTCTGTTTTCCTGACCTTGCACACCGCTGATTGTAATTTTCAAATGAATGATTAAAAAGCCCAAGCACTGGTGGCTGTCCAGGGGCTTGAAGGGACATAAAGCAATTATACTCATGGGATCTTTGGCTGCACTTGTTGCCTACTGTGACCTCCAACATTGCTCATGTGGGGATATCCATAGAAGCAGCAATGGGCATGATGCAGACCAGAGAAAGATGTGTCTGGTGTCATGTGGGAAGTCAAGATGGGATGTGGCTTCAACTGCAGTATAAGTAAATATAAAAGCTGAGAATTTATAAAGTTGTGAGCCTCAGGAGGAGTTGATTTAACCATAAAGATGGGTCCACCAAAACTCCCTTATTCCACCTCCTTCTTCCAATGTGCACACACTTGCAGTCCCATTGACATCTCTCTCACCTCTTCTAAAATGAAGGCGGTGAAAACGATGATTCCTTGCACCTGTCATTGCTGCTTCCCCACTCTGGTGCTGCCTAAATTAATTACAGTGCGAGGCGAAGCAAGATCTGCTGCCTCTTGCTGGATTTACTGCTGCAGGGAATGCTACGGCTCTGTGAAATTTCGAAAGGTTCAGAAAGAAAGAAAACTTTTCCCCTTTTTTCACTTTAAATGAGCCATAGCTAATTACAGAGCCATGGTGTACCAGTTCTAAGGGTAAAATTCTGAGCTTTTTAGCTTTTTTAAAAATTTGGTTTGATTGTGGTGGGATTTTATTTGTGCAAACAAAAACTGAAGAGGGTGATGACCAGCAAGTGTTTCTTGGTGTCTGAAAGTGGCTGAAAAATCCTGTCAATTACATTCGTTCTTACAGAGCAAAACAGGTTTTGTAGGGAGCCTGAATTGGAGAAAAAAAAGAAGAGGCATTTGGTAGCTTTTGATGTGACTGTTCATTCAGTGAATACAAAAGAAGCTTTACTTGGCAGTGTTTGGAGAACACCCTTCCAGGGCTCTCTTTATGCAAAGGATGAGTGCTGTGCAGAAAGGAGTAAATATTGAGGGGTCTTGACAATTATTTCATGCTCCTTTTTTCTCTTCAAGTGTGTAACTCTGCCTGTAGGAATCACCGAGACTTCATACATAGGGTCTGTGATGGGAAAGGACGTTGCAGTCATAATAAAATCGATCCAGTCATTAGTGCAAGAATTTCAGGGCAGATCTCTCCTATAAGGAACATTTCTCAGCTGCCCTCAGATAGGATGGGTCTAGCTCCCCTTACCAGAGTCAAGCCTAAAAAAAAAAAAATTACAATATTTTCTTGTTCATTTTTCTAACGCTGTTTTTAAACTAATCTTAAAGCCAAAACTTTCTGTGGGATTCAGTCCCGCCCAGCCTTGAGGGTAAAACACAACTTTTATGGCTTGGTTTCAGATTTGTGCTGTGAGTCACTTGTTTGCCGTTCTATGAAACAGCATCGATATGACACCAATCTGCAAATTATTCTGCTGTTTGTAGAGACCCATGGAAATACAGAAAGGGTTTTAGATTTTTGGGTGGGTTTATTTCTGTTTGCTTGTTTAATTTCCATATGTATTCATTGCAACATCAGCTGGCAGTCGTTCTTCCTTGACATCTCAACCGCTGCTTTCTGCTCCCGTGACCCCTGGCAGCCCTGTGTGGGGTGAGGAACTGGCCTTGGCAAATTTTGCTAGATGAAACTGTGTGCTTTCTGCCCGCCATAGAGGAATATTTCCCATCTCTGAAGTGCTCTCTGGGTGAGAGACCACCTGTGATCTTGCTGATGTGGTTTTCATCATATCTTTGCTTTTTGAGGGCGAGTTAGAGCGATCGGGCTTTAAGGACTGCTTTGTCCTTGAGTATCTAATGATGAAAAGAAAATCACTTGTCTCTTTTCTATTAAAGGTTTGGCAAAGGGTTTTCTTCCTGTTATTAAAGTCTCAATTGGTCATCAAAATGAGATGTCATTTTAATGAAGATGAAAATATGCGGCACTTGAATGTGATGTAGAATGATTTTCTGGTAGGGCAATACCTATGGGGTATCACTTAGGTCTCGTGTAAAATACAAAGCATGTCTGCTATCTTTTCCTGCATTCTTGCAGCTCTTGAGGAATTTGGAAATGTAGAACAACTTTCATAAGCAAGAGAGGGAGGAAAAAACCCCAACGTGGCAAACAAGCTGATTTCAGCAATTTACTTTTGTTGGCTTTCCCAGGAGGGGGACTGCAGTGTGACAAGGAAACCATTACGTCTTGGAAACTGCTTGCTGCAATAATTAAAACTCAAATCTCCCTCGGACAGATAACTCAGGAAAGATCTACCAGGGTGTGACCCCCATGAAATAACTCTCAGGGTGATTGTCCGTCTTGCGTTCTGTCCTGCAGCTGCTAGGAGTAAAATAATTCACCCTGAGGTCACAGCCTGAGAAGTTTTATAGGGTTTAGGGAAACCTCTGTGGAATGTATTGCTATTTGGAGAGGATTTGGGAATAATGCATTGGTAACAGTTTAGCTCATTTATATTACGTGGGTCCCAAGATGAGTACGTAGCTTGCTGCTCCTTCCGTTATCCAAAGCTTACGTAGACTCAAAGTGCTGTGATGTGGTAGAGAGGAGGTGAAGGAGAATGGTTGCCAGATAAAAGTAGTAAACCATGTCTCTGCAGCATACCTCAGAGCAGAATCGGTTCTCCTGTCTGTGTGCGGGAGCTGGGGACACCCAAGTGCTCTTTTGGATGAATACTGCACAGAGCTCCTCACTGCTGAGTGTCTTGAGTGTGGGGTTAGGTGAGGCCACCCTTTACTGGTGGATTTTACTTGACTTAGTTGATGTACCTTGGTTTAACTTGACTTAGTTGGAAGGAGAAACAGAAACTAATTGGATTTCTTGGATCAACATGTGTGCACGTTCATGTGGGGAAGCTCACCGAGCAGTTCATGAATTAAGTGACTGTGAGGTTGGTGGCCAACAAGCAGCTTTCTTCCCTTGTAGGTTGCGAGGGGAGTTTCCAACTCTTCTTCCAATTTTCTAGGTCAGTTGCTGGAAAAGAATCTAAACATGCTCCACACTTTCTCCCTTCCACATCACCATCTTACCTTGAAAATCACTGACCAAGGCAAAGCCTTCCTTGTTTTGTTATGGAGAGTGTCACGCTTCCTTAAGCCACACAGCGAGTTTATTTGGATGAGCTCGTCTCAATTCGTACCAGACATTGGAGCTGCTAAGGAAAAAGGTGTTCCTGAACGTAGTAACAGCGATGGATTGTTCCTGTGTTTGAGACTTGTGTGTTTCAGAAATGGCTGGAAGAGCTACTTGAAGAACCGTTCAGATAGAACGTGACATATGGTCCTTGTAAATTCGTGGCTTTGTCAATGATTTGTAAAAGGTAAAGCTGCTGACGAGCAGGAGGGACTCCCTTGACATATGGGCTCCCTTGCTGTCAGCTGAAACGTGAATTGGCGGTATCTGCTGAACTGTGGCTGTTCATTCCTTGTCAGCCGCTCTTCCCTACGTGGCTTCCTTCATCTGCGTGCCTACCTGTCGCTTGACTTCTGTACCCTAGACCCCCTCGTTAAGGCCCGGTGCTAATTGTCTTAAGTCCTCATTTTCTTTTACCACAAATGATTTTCAACTGTGCTGCGTTCTTTTTGATTTGCAGCCCAATTCTATAGAATGAGTAGTGAGTGGATGTTCAGCAGCCAGAGGGGCAGGTTGTGAAATTTAATCAGAATAGTGTACCCTAAGGTATGTCTTAAAACTGAAGAAATGAGTTGTGACAGGCTGTTGTAAAAGGAAATAGAGTTTTTCTTTCCACTCCAACTGTTTTCTTAAAAAAAATACATCCATGATATTTACCCATGTCATTTGTCTTAGATGTTTGGACTTAAGTGACAGTGAGTTTCCTGCTTAGTAAAGTAACTCCAAAAATGAGAATTTATATAGTACTCTGACAAATTAAGTTGGGTTTTTTTAGGGGCTGTCCAGGATAGCCCAAGAGTGACACAGGAGTTGTTTCCTAACACAGGACCTGTGAAATTGCTGGAGTCTGGGTGCTGGGGTGGTTTTTTGTATGGACCTGTTCCTGTAGGACTGCTCCTTATGTACACAACCTTACCACTGGGAACAACCTGACATACCATGTCCCGTTCATGTCTTCTGGTTCTAGACAAAACTCCTACGCACAGCCCAATATGAAAGGGATTTAAATGAATTGGGAACCTGTCTGAAGCATCACTGAGGTTCTCGTGCAGTGGGGATGTTGGCAGAGAAAGTAATTTCTCCCTGACATAACAGTGAACTGAAGAAGTGCAGAGATTTCCCAAGGTGGGAGAGGAAAAAGAAAACCAAACCCAAGTGATTCCTTTTTTGGAATGAAAATGCTCTGATTTATCCTGTGATTTGGGAAATCCTCTTGGCTGTCTGCAGAGGGGAAAGGGGGAGTTGAACGTTTCGTCGGATGATAAAGCGTGGCATGTTTGCGATGCATTACAGCATCTGCTGCATAAAGAGCTCCTCAGGGAGACGGCTGCTTGCTGCAAAGGCTGTTCCTGTTATCAAGGGACTTGTTTCTAAGGCAGTGATAACAGAAATTCCATTGTCTAAATATTTAGTGGATTTGATAATTACATGGGTACAGCACCGTACAGTTTCCTTGGAATTTGGGGATACTGTCTGTAAGGGGAGAGAAGGATTCTTTGCTGGGGTATAAGGGATTCAAGAGAAGCCCCTCTAGTCTCTATCGTATGGAAAGAGTTGTATTATGAGCTGAGTATATTGCTAGTAATGAAACAAGCTCCAAATACTCCCTGCTGAATTAAAGGAATATATTAAAGAATTTTCCCTTCCTGTTGCAAGTTCCAGATAAGCCGCTCCCCTACTTTATGAACTGCCTGGCAAACTCAGGCAGGACTGCTGTCTGGCTTTCATTCCAGCTACGGTCAGTGTCACGCGTCATGCAGGAGGGCTGAGGAAGCAGAGAGCATGTTGCGCAAGACTTTTTCCAGGCAAGTGGAGGCAGTAAAAATGTTAGGAGACTATCTGGGCTCTGTTCTGGCTGCAGGTTGGTTAATTGGAGGTGACTTTGCTCCTTTGAGGCAGCAACTTTTTTCCTGAAAAGCTTTTTCATTAATAGAGTTTTTTTCCCCATTGTTTCAAAGGGCTGTTGCTAGAACTTCTCTTGCCCTTCAAAAGCGCGTTGCAATGCTGTATTATTCACAGAATTTACCAGCCTGACAGATGAGTGGAGACTCTGATTGGAAATGTTTCAGAGTTTCTCTTTCAGTCTCACTGTAGGCCTGGTGGTGTGTTTTCTGAGGATTGGTTTGTTTGTTTTTGAAACCTGGAAAAGTGGTGGCAAGGGGAGTAACCAGTACACATGTCGAAATGTCCATTCCTAGGTGCTGGGTGGGGTGATGCGAGTCTGATTGCTAAGTAACAAGAAGCTGATGGTCCGAAACAGAGCTTTGGTTTCAAGCCAGAAAGCCATGTATTTCTCTGACCACAAAGTTGAATAGAACCACGGTGTCCACAACAAAATTAATCTTAAAAATAATTTTCTTCAAAGATAAAGAACATGACTCAGATTTGCACATGTACTCATTAAAAATAAATTGCAATTTTGAATCAGCTAGTCATTCTTGTGTGTAGGAGTGACCATTTCCATATTTCCTTTTGGCATTTAATGCTTAAGAGAGTAATTTTAAACAAACAGTTTCACAAAGTACTCCTCTTCGTTATTTAGCTAGATTGAGTAGGGCAGGATATGAGACCATGCAGATACGATCTTTTGAGTTGGCAAGGATGCTGTAAGAAGGGACTTGGAGGAAAGCATTGATGCCACACAGGCACTTGAGATGAATTGGTTTGTAAATAGCATTTCGAACAGATGTTGTTTTTTGTATGTTTCCCTGAAGGTGGGTTGTTCCTGTTGACTGTTCCTGTATGCCATTCAGTTTTTCAGCTCCTTTTCTCAGGCTGAATGTCTGCTTGTAATTACAGCCTGGGGCTTCTGTTTTCCCCCCTCTCTGGATACCCTTCTCGCTGCTGTCCCAAACACGCCAGTAACATGCAGCTCCAATTCGATGGGAGCTCCCAGGGCTTTGGATCTAGGGCAGCAAGTTTGGCAGAGCTGCTTTTTCATGACCTACTTCTCGGGCAAGCAGGGAAACCAAAACTGCTCCTGGTGGCTCGGATGTGAGATTCGGGCTTGTTTCTTCTGTTTTGGGCTGAAAAGTAACAGGATTTCAGTTTGATACAGTCTTACTCCTCAAAGTTAGGAACTGAGTGAGTGTCCCCTGAATTCTCAAGTATCTGGGAAGAGGAGAGGAATGGATGAGAACACCTAAACATAGAGCAGTGTTGCTTCCAGGATGTAAAACAAGCTTTTTTTTCTTCTTCTTCTGAGGAATTGTTTGCTATTGCGGTCAGTCAGATGTAATTAATTTCTTAGCTTGTTCTTTGAGGAGAGGTAGGGGTGTAATTGACTCAGCCTAAACACTTCTATCCACATTTTTACTTTCATTTAGGAGATCTGGCAACGCTCATAAAGCTGATCTGCTATGATTAGCCTGACATTTTATATAATGGAGTGCACCATAAAGCATTGTTTGCTCATGGAATTACGACGTCGAAGTACCACAGGACTTTTCAAGGCAGTGTTTACATACTTTGTGTGGATTTCTACACTAGATGAAACCTGCATTGCCATGTGACAAGCAAATAAGAGGAGTATCACCACGTTGGCCATGTATCCCAACGGTTAGTATAGGAATTTGATGACAGCACGGAGCTCTGCCTGCCTCCATCAGGATGTGGGGCTTTTTTGAGCCACGAGTTCGAGCTGCTGATGCTCCAAGCAGGATTCTGACTCGTGAACACTTAGGAGTTTCCTCATCACCTCTGGAATGTAGAAATACATGGCTTGCCAGTGCATGAAGAGAGCCAAATTGCAATCGCGGTCCTGTGAGACCCCCTGAGTCCATGGAGACCTTATTTATGGGTGTCAGAGTAAGCTGGAAACCCGCCTCTCACTGGGGATGTGTATTGTTACTCAGGTCTATCCTCACCAAATTGCCCTGGCTAAAAAGTAAAGCAAAGCTTGACCTTCTCTCTGCTGAATGCACACACACAAAACCCCTCTGATGGTCGGCTGGTAACTTTTTTTAATTGCTTCAGCTCTGTTACTCCACCTCCTTCTGGCTTTTCTGAAGAAAACAAACAAAAAATGAAGCTTTTTATTTTTTAAATAAATATTTTATTGTCATACTTTCCAAGTTCTGGACATGGTCAGTTTACATACCACTGGTAGGGGGCAAACCTTGGTTTTTAGGTTTGGCTAATTGAGTTCTCAACCTGTTTCCCTTTTTCTCCATTTGTAAGCATGAGGTAGCTTAAGAGGCTTCTACATGAGTTGGTTTGGCCCCAATTTGCCTCAGAAAATCCCTCTCCGAAACGCTTCATTTGAGGACAGTTATACTTACCTGCTAGAGATCGGTGTGGTTTGCCAGCACTGGAAATAATATGCCTGCAACTTATTTAATATAAAGCAATTAGAATTCACATTTTATGAGTTGAGTCTGCAGGTTCAGCTCTCCAGCTCTGGCTTTATCTCCACGCTGGGATGAAGCTTGCACCTTAATATTAATTGTCAATCATGGTAATTGCTGAGTTATGAGTCTTTTTCCCATGCTCGTTAGCAGTCTCCACAAGCTTTCCAGCCTGAAGGTTGTACGAAGGAACAGATCTATCTCTAGCTTGTCTGTTTACTGAGGAAATATAAGGAGTCAAAATAAAAGACGTTGTTTCTTTATCTTTTCTCCTACTGCAGTAGTATTTTGATGAGTCCCTCAACTTCTGCCATCACTGTTTGAGATGCATGAAAAGCTGGTACATAAACATGAGATGAGCACTGGAAATCTGCGTGACTTCTTGGGGGATAAATTTTGATTTATTGTATATTGCCTGAATGTAAAATCCTTTCAGCTCTCACAGTGAAAAAGATCTATGTAATTCAGTGCAGAACTGAAAAGCATTGCACATGTTGAAAGGACATTGTAAATATAATAACTTCATCTTTTCTAAATCAGTTAATGAAGTTCAAGTGCAGCGATATTGAAAGTCAACTTGATAACTTGCTGATCTGTATAAATAAATGTCACTGGCTCCCTGGGAAGCTAGTTGTTTTCCAAGCTAGACAAGGAGGAGACTTCCAGGCAGAAAATCAGAAATGACTTGGGGGTGGGGGGGAGTAGATGAAGAATAGGATGGAGTTGAACTATTGTCATCTGTTCACTTCCCACTTTGCCATCTATCATTATTATTATCATAAGTATAGGAATTTGATGGCACATCAAAGCACTGCAGTGACTTCTTTTATATTCCTGGTTTATAGTCTGGTACCTTTGGTGCAAAGATGCTGTTTGTACCAACCACTTGGTCTTTCTGGTGCTGTTGCACAATGTTATTTCACCACACCCCCCCCCCCGCTCAGTAGTGGATGTCTACTGCTAAATATTTATTCTTTTCCTGTGCTAAGACGTTTATCTAGCAAGAGCGTGGATTTTTCCCATTCTTGCTATGAGAACAAGACTGCCAAGTTATCGTGGGCCTATACAGTCCCAAAGGAGCACAACCTTCCATATGACCCAACGTAAACCGCCATAACTTTTAACAGTCATAATTGCTGTTTGCAGGCTTTAATTGAAATGTGGCTTTTGCAGGTAAATAATCTGATAGGGGAAAAATAGCCATCTCTGACTAGATACTGGCTGCTTTTCTACCCACAGATCTCATTGGCCATTAATTGCCTTTCCCTCTACACAGTAATTAGGATGGAGCTGTGTAGCTCAAAGGTTGAACATAGTATATTAACCCTTGCGCCCTGAGGAGAGGAGATGGGAAAGTCTGCCTTCCTGATACCTTCCTGCAGAGCAAATGATCTGCTGTCTTGTCAGCTTTCACTGGTGCTCATAAAAATGTTTGCTTCATGGAACAGCTTTGGGGTAAATACTCAGATAGTTGAGAATAACAAAATTGAGTAAAACATATGACAAAGTGATGTGAAGCTTTCCTTTCCTCCTAAATGCTGTTGGTCCCTTTTTTGTTATTAGGTGCATGGGAAAGACCCTGAGTTCCTCAACTAGAAATACCAGTAGTAGAGCAAGAGGCTTCATCACCCATACATTGCAGTGTGGACTGCAGGAACGTCAGCATCAGTTTCTGTAGTTTGTCTAGTGTGCGGTGCTGTCTTCATCCTCGCCTCATCTGTCACGAGACAAGGAAACTCCCTGGACCCTGTGGAACTAAGTTAACTACTGCATGTGGGGTGTTTTTCTCTTAAGCTGCTATGTAAATGAAAATTGCCCTTGGATCTCCAAAACAGGCTCCTCAACCCTCCTTGTGACCTGTTTAGTTGACTGAGCACCGTTTCTTTCAATCGCTAAGATCTCTTCCCAGCTCCCCTGTGATTCTGCAGGTACCCTTGCTGCTGTTGTTTCACGTGCCCTCTATCACCTCTTCACGTGGGTGCACACCCAATGAGGTACAATTCTGCCCCTGTACATCAGTCCTTCCTTCTTTCTTGTCTTGTTCTGATGTTTCTGTACTTCTCTGTGGAGCTACTGACTGTGACTTCCTTGCTGAAAAAGCTAAGTACCAGTAGCTGGAGAGATTAATTTCATATAATGTGCTGGCTTGAAGCTCCAGAGCTTCCAATGATAAATAATTCTTATTTGCACCTCTCCCTTTTCTTCTGTCATCTATGAAGTATACTTTCTAAAAACCAGAGCATACGGTGGTGTAAAGTGCCTGCTTAATCCAGCACCAAAAAATCATCTGACTTGGTGTACTACCAGCCTTACAGTTCTACAAATTAATTTGGGATTAAAAATTAACAAAAAGCTGAAAAAGAATGCATGTGAAAAATAACCCCAAAGCACCAATGCTTTAGAGTATTCTTGGTTGACTCCTCTCATTCAGGCCTTTCGCTGATGATGATTTTTAGGAAAGAATGGTTGCTTGTATTCTAATTCTTAGAGCACTACTGGGAGGTTTTTGGGGAACCTAAAACTTCCAGGGGCAGTTTTCGTCTAGGATTTGTTGGAATTTATTTTTCTGGAATAGTTGAAGATACTTTGAAACAGCTTATCTCATCATACATATGTCAGGATTATCCGAGTTTAGGAAAATAACATGGAATTACTGTCAGTAAAACAGGGATCTGGCAGGCTGCTGTGGTACAGTTTTAAATGTATTGCTGTAAATGTCAGTATTGCTAAAGAATTGCTTGCGGTGAGCTGAGCAGAGATTCAGCATCAAGTATTTCTGGTGGTCTTGCTGGTTTAAAAATTCAGATGAGATCAGATGCCCAGTGTCTCTTTGTTCAGTTGGAAGCTTAGGTGAAAGTTTCCTTATATTTTGCTGATTCCACAGACAAGCAAGTAGCGACTGACTTGTGTTTTTTTTGGGGCCAGCGTGAATTTTTCTGCCTTCTCTTGGTTTCTTTGAAAGCATTTTTTGGCAAAGAACTGCTTCCCAAGGCATCCCTCACAAAGCTGGAACTGTTGGGTCGTACGCAACCTCACCAACTTTGTGGTCACGGTTATAGTAGGGTCTGATGTCTATCTGTTTACTGTGGGGAGAATTTAATGTTTGGGTTGGAGAGCTGCTCTGATCTCCCAGCAGAGGTGTGAAGGCATTCATACCTCCTTTTCTTTAGCAACAGCTGGCACCAGCCTGTTCCTCTGCGGGTACAAGGGTGCAGAAGGACAACTGGCTGTCCTCTAGGCTGTCAGGACGAGTAAGCATGGGTTAACAGGCATGGGTTAACACTGGTGTCACTTATTCGATGCTGGCTTGGTAGTCAATGTGGTAGAGAGGCCTCCAAGGAAGAAATTTCTGTGGTTCCTGTGCAGGCAGATATCTTACCTTGATGAATCCTTCCTTGTCTGGATGCAAAGGAGCTTTTCAGTGAAGGCTGAGGCGGCTGTGGGGATTCTCACACATCTTCTGGAAGTAAATATTTAGTTTCTAAGAATCTCTGCCCTTTGAATGGTGACCTTTGAGTCATTTCTGAAGTAAATGTCATGCTGCTTGGACCTCTTGAAGGATATTTGACCTACGATGTTAAACTGGCTGTTTGTTCCGATTTTAAAACTGCCTTTGGGATTGTGGAGTGGTTTGCCTTGCAAGTGAGAAGCAGGAGGAAGGATGTTTGTCATAAGTAGACTGGTGTTGGTGAGCATCCCTGGCTAGGGGAGCCTGCAAACAGACCGACAGCAGGCTGCTTTGATACTGGTGCAGCTCTCCTGGCTTGCCAGGGCTAAGCAGAAATGGATTGTTACTGATAGCACTAAATAAAACCATTGTAATTAGCGTGGAGTTGACTAGGTATTGAGGTCTAGTACATAATGTATGACTGGTTTGTTTTGATTTTCCTGCAGCACAGCAGTGGAGAACCACCTCTTCAAACATAGAAGTAACATTCCTGTGTTTTGGGAGGTATCTTTGCAGTGTTCAAAGCACGTGGCTGCCACGGCACAAGGGTTGGAGCCTGACTTGTATGCGACGTGGTTGTGTCAGGGTGGTTGCTGCTGCAGGAAGCATGTGATTTTTGTTGGCTTTGGAAAAGCACAGAATGCTTGAAGGGTGTCACTCCCTTACCAGCCGGGGAAGCTGTCTCTCTTTTCCAGCACCTACATGGAATGGAGTTTGATTGCTTCCCACCATCATGTTATTTTTCTGGGTATTTTGTATGTGTGATGTCTAGTAAACCTTTTTTTAATAAGTTGTAGTGTTTTACCCATGAACTGTTAGGATAGAGATTAAACCAATTAAGAAGTTTGCTAATATATCAAGGGAATTGGTTTAAAAACAAAATACAAATTATGATGGGAACACAGCACAGTCCGTTCTGTTAGGTCTTGTCCTTTCTAAGGGGAGGGTGCTGTCCCCCCACCAGCTTTGCTCAGAACAAAACCAGCTGGGTAGGGCATGGCCAGTTGACCTTGATGCATTTAGACCAACGAGTCCCACCTGGCCAAGAGAACTGCCCTCCCCTTTTGGGGGCTGGAGGGGCTTTTGGTGCCCATTAGGTACATGAGGAACAGCTGGGTGAAGGGGGCCTGGTTCTTCCAATGAGCTAGGATGACTGAGGGCTGAGCAGATCAAAACCACTACTGCCTTGTTGGAGCATCAGCATTCCCCTTCCTTGGCATGGTGAGTAATATGTGTTATTTCTGCCTAGAGGGTACTGGGCTTCTGCCTGAATTAGTCTTCCAAGTTATTTAATGTGTTGTGTTGTAATTATCTGGTATTGTATAATCTTTATGTGTGGGGAGCATTGGGCTGGTGCTTGGGGTGTTATGAACGCTTGGCAGCTGGGGGAAGTAAAAAATTCTTTGTGAAGAAAGAATGTACCATTTACCACCAGCACACTTGCCTGGGGGAAATAATTTTTTTTTGCCTTCCAAGCCTTGTTTTCTTTTCTACCCTCTCCCCAGACCTCAAGGGGAGCACGTAAAAGACTTGAAAACTACGGCACAGGCATTTTCAGTGCCTCTTATGCTTGTTTAGACCTTAGGAGAAGCTTCATGAAAAATCTCTGGTTTGGGAGAAAATGTTTGCAACCTTCCCGACCAATACATGGTGTCTTGGTGGTTTGTCTGTCCTTAGGTCAGAATAATCCTTTTATACTGGCAGGGCATGAAGATACAGCTTTGAGTGTCCAAGTGGCTGAAAAGTAAGTAAAGGTAATGCGACACAGATTTGTAACTGCTAATTGGATTGCGTGTGATAGTGCTGGGTATGGTGATTGAAAAAATACATGAATAAAACCCAAATGTGGATGTGCATCCTATCTGCTAGGATAAAAGAGAACTAGATAAAAAGTCTAGTGAAGGACAGCTGATACTTAAGTCCGTGTTGGGTGTGAGAAGGCAGGCAGCTCTCTGGACACATGCTGTAAATCCCTGTCTGTGCCCTCTGCGTGGGGAGGGCTGTGGGGCTGCTTTGTAATGCTCTTCCCTGTGGAGTAATAGGGTCTGGGTGGAGTTTTGAGTAAAAGCTGATGTCTTCTCTTGTAACTTATTTTGGGAGTTAACAAACAGGTGAGGAGTTTAAATGGATATATGTTTACTACCTGTATGTCTCTAAAGTTTTGGGTTTTCTTTTCCTGGGGCTTGCTGTGTCTGCCTGGACTGCAGCTTATTACCATTTTAATTCTTGTTTGCTAACTAGATGAATATTCTGCCTCTGGTGCTCATCTATAATGGCTTTTTCTGGCATATATCTACTAACTTTGGCTAAAGAAACCTGTCCAAGTGAGCCTATGTGTGTGGAAGAGTTGTGGGAGGAAGAACTCTGCCTCTTTCCCTTCTTTTTTTCCTTGCATTTGATTGATGCTTCCTGAATGTGTGGTGGGAAATATAATTTATAGCTCTTTCAGAATTACAAAGCCCTCCATTGATAAACAGGCAAATGCATGTTGTTTAGTATTCTTGTTCCAAAACACCCAGTTTCTGATCTAAAATTATAAATTCCTCCCTCTTGTTTACAAAGTCAGTTTTATTTTTGGTCTTCAAGCTAACAAATAGGTCAGCATTGAAAATTCTGCAGTCACTTCTTCAACAAGATTGTGTAGGCATGATTAACTGGATTTTTCCTAGAGACAGAAGTCTGAACAAATGTTGCTAGAAAATGTTTTTGGTTAAGCCCGTATTAAAAACTTGAAGTTGTTTTTCTCATGACAAAACTCAAGTCAAGTAAATTACCTGAAATTGTGTGTAGCTTGTTTTTCTTCCAGAGGGAACAAGATCATGCCAGTCTCTGTGGGACCTTTAAAATATGTCCTATCCAAGTGTAACTGGGAGTCCAGAGGAGTGTTGCTTCTGGGGGATAACTATTAGTAGCAGTCTAAAAATTCAGTTCCTCAGTACATTGCCTTGTACTGAACACGAACTTTGATGCTTGGAAATTTTGGTAGCAGTGTGACTGAATGTTTGGGGGAACAGACTTGGGGAAAATGTATAGGCAGATCATTAAAAGCTGAAAAAGCACTGGGATAAATCCAAATGTCAGGGAGGTGGTACTGTGGGTTTGCTGAAATGGCATCTGGTTAGGACCTTCAGGTGGGGCTAATCTTCTGATGGGCAAAGAAATGATCAACGAATCACACCTGTTAGGTACAACATAGTCTTGGTAGATGTGGGATGGTTTTGCTTGCAGTATGTAGGTGTTGGAGTACAAACTTGTTGGAGGGGGTTTACATTAAGAACTTTTAGAATGGAGAATTTGATGGTCTTGGAGGATGTTAAGATGTTTTAAATGTTGTTTAAACGCTGGTTTCTCAGGGTTCATGTTGGAGGAATGTCAAATTTTTCAAGCTTTCCCTGTGAATGTTAATTGGCAGTAAACCTGAGCAGTTGTGGGAAATGATGGAGTAGTTTTAATTGGGGCAATATCTGCAGATTGTTGACTTGAACCGCCTTGGAGCATGGCTGGATGTAATGTGACATCAGGTTGCTGTAGGGCCTTGTCCGATTGTGCTCTGAAAAATCTACGAAGGCAGAACCTCAACTGCCTCTTTGGGCTGCGTTTTCCTGGTGCTGCGCAGCTCTTGTGGTAACTCTACTTACTTGTTTTGTGCCAGTGAGAATTCTGCTAAAACAATTTGTGGTTGGAGGTTTTGCTATGCAACTTCCAAGTCTCTGCCTTGCCTGCAGTTCCTCTTTTGGTAGTATAAGACTCGGTGGGCTATCTGGCAGGCTTTGCTCCAAGGCAACCAACCAGCTTCTGGTGTCTCTTTATGTACCCCTGCCATGGCCTCTTATGTATCCAATGCTATAGATCCCTGACCATCTGGTGAACCTTCTGAGCTCTTTATGGTTTCAGACTTCTCTGTGGGTATGTGCAACTGGACCGTGCTATTCCAGAAGTGGTCTCATGAGGCAAATAACATGCAGGCAGAGGGCAGAAGTTCTGCTCTTGTTAATGCAGCACTATGTGGTTGTAACCACACTTGAGTTGGAACCTCCTGAGCTGCTTGCCTGCCTACTTCTCTGACCCGCTGAGATGCCCGCAGTGCTAACCTTGCCCTTTAGCCTATTGGCCATTCCCCTACTTGATGCGATCTTTAAATGTGCTGAGAGTGAATTCTCTGCCTTTGCCCAGGACAGTGAGGAAGGTGGTAGTGTTGCCTCAATGTTACCTGGCTTACACATGGACTCAAACAAATCGATGTACAGCTCCGCTTTTGCTTTCCCATCTCCTGTTTTAATGCACCTGCATTAAATCTTCAGTTGTTCTGGGGCTCTGTGCTCCTAGTTCAAAAAATAATTTGATTTTAGGTTTTGGCAGTACTGCTCTTTCCGCATTTTAATTAAACTCTTGCCTGGCTAATGAGATTCTTCACCACTTCCACCCCCACCTCATTACTTTTTCTCTACTGGTACCTTTTGTTCATCTCGGTATTTTACCATTTTGACCTTCAAGCTTTTGTCTACCAGCATGAAAGTTAAAAACCTGGAAGTCTTGGGTAGCAAAGGATTTGGTTCTTCAAGGTACTTTGAGAGGTGCTGAATATCATCCTTGATTCAACTTTGGGTGTCCATTAATAGCAGTGATCTTCTGAGGCTTTTTACATAACATGTAAAAGGCAAAAACACAAAAATCTTTGTTCTCTGTTTGCTAGTCTTACAGCTTCATGGAAGGTGCAAACTGTTAATGTGCTCCCAGAATAACTTGAAAAACTGCACTTGAAAAATTGCAAAAATATATGGAAGCCCAATTTGACTGTGTTGGTGAAATCCTCCTGTTTATTGGGAAGACTGTCTGAAAAATCATTTGAGGGGATGGAATTTATTCAGAAATTGACATTAATCTATATTAATTTAAGATTATCAATGACTGATGAATTTTTGAGTAGTAATCTAGGATGGGATATGCATTATTATGGTGAAGTTGTGATTTTTGCAGGTTTTCATTATCTGCTGAGGAGAGAAACTGCCAGAGTGTTTCTGAACAAGGTGAAGCTGGAGACCAATCTTTGCACTTCTTCGTATGTCTCATTTTTCTTATGAGAGTTTAACTGTATACAAGACCCTCTCAATCTAATAAGGCCTATTTATCACTGAGCTCTGTGCTAAAGCTCTGGGTGAGCTGTTTTCAGGTGGTCAGGTCAGTAAAATTATAGGATGAGAGAGCCTCTATTCAACATGGCATTATATTTTGAGATGAGCTGAAGGTTTTAATCGCCCCGTTGACAACTAGTAAGTCAACACTTATTAATTCAGTGACTGACACTTCTAATCCCATTTCCCTGTGGACGTAGCCACATGTGGAAGTTCCTGGCAGCTTGAAACTGAGGATGAGATAGTGAATGTTTGCATCTTGGGACCCAGTGGGTGTGGTGGTCCAAACTGTAACCATTAGCAGTTAATATGCTGTCTTATGGTCATGGCAGAAATGAGTTTAGATTAATTTAGAAACTACTTGCCGCATCATGAGCGTGTCCTTTCCCGTCTTGCTGGGGAATGGAGTAGGTATCAGACCAAGTGCAAGCTTTTGTCTTAAGTTGTCTTAGCTGCTCTTGTATTTTTGCAGGAATTTAGAGAGATTGTGGGGAATTCCTATAATTGCCTTTCTCTGGGCTGTAATACTGTCTTAGAAGGCTGTTAAGCCTTTGGATGCTGAAAGGCTGTGGTAATCTCTTCCTCTTCGACTGTTAAAACCACACATTTTTTTTCCAGCACAGGCAACCAAATGGAAGGAAGTCATGGGGCTTTTTTCTGAGCCAGGAGTATTTGCTGGGCAGAAAAACGTTCTAGGTTACAGCATGGTGGGTCCTGACAACCACGTTATTCACCTTCCTAGTGTTTGACCTGAGAGATGATTAAAACCAATTGAATGTCCATGATGTTTCAGTTAGAAATGATGAAACGGCAGATAAACCCTATTTTTCTAGTTGAGCTGTAACTTTCTGATGGCTTTAGTCTGGGCAGAGTTGCATGCTATGGGGTAAGACAGTTTTATTAGGGGAAGGTTGTGTGCATCAGCAAGAGCCAGTTTGGCAATATGTACTTTTCCAGGGTGGTTTTTTTTTTCCCCCCCTTCTTTTGAAGACAGTCTATGGAAGGCTGAGCAGGTGGTAATGAGGGAGTTCTTTTATAGCTTCTTCACTTGTGCCGGCATCTATAAATGGCAAGAGAGGGAGGACCAGAGGATGAATTTACATTCTTGGCATTATTTAATGTGTATTTATCTGGCAAACTTGTAGAACCTTTGCATACTATGAAGATTAACTCTGTATGCCCTACATACATCCTCCAGGACTGCCTTACGGCAGCCTTCGCTGTTGTGACATCTGTGACTGACTTATCACAGTTAAAGTGCAAGGAGCATGCTGACGTTTTGTTGGTGGCCTGAAATTGTAGCTTGGGCCTGTATTTACATCTCAGTTGTATATTTCAGATAATTATGATTCTCCTGCTGTGCTCTATGCTATGTGTCTGAGCCCAAACATGCAAAATCCTTAGTATGAACCTGCAACCTGCTTTTTGTCTCCAAGCAGTTTGAACACTAGCAATAGCATCTGTGAACAAGTCTTTCAGGTGACGGTCTGTCTCTATGGCTTGTGTCTGTTCCTGTCCTAGATTTCAAGAAATAGTCTGAAATACTTGGTGGATTTAATGCTTTTGTCTCCTGTAAGGTATATGTATTTCTTTAACGGTAGCATGCCATGATTACCAAGCGACTTGGATTGTAGCAGGTCAAGTATTTGGGACAACTTCTATTCAGTGAACTTGTTTTGAATGATTTACAGAAAACCCCAAATGTGCTTTAGAGAATGGCTTGTTCTCTACCTTGTTCTTGTGGTAGATTTTGACAGCGGATGCATGAGTTGGATTAATACAAGTGCTCTTTATATCAAACTGCAAGGTGCTTTCCTAAGGTTAAATTGACTTTTGATGTTACAGATGCAGGATAACTTTCTTTATAGTGGGTGTTTTAGCACAACTAATGAAACATTTGTATTTTAAATGGATAAAGAAGGTAGGTTTGCATTGGATGTTAGGAAGAAATTCCTTGCTGTGAGGGTGGTGAGGCTCTGACACAGGGTGCCCAGAGAGGCTGTGGAAGCCCCATCCCTGGAGGTGTTCAAGGCCAGGTTGGATGAGGCTTTGGGCAACCTGGTCTAGTGAGGGTGTCCCTGCCCATGGAAGGAGGGTGGAACTAGGTGATCTTTGAGGTCCCTTCCAACTCAAAGCATTCTGTGATTCTATAATACATAGTGTACAAACATACGAGGCTTTTTTCTTTCAAGGCAAGCGAACAACTTTGCTGTCATCTTTCCTTACTGAGGTGTTTCAGGCCAGACTCCCAGATACAGTCGGTGGAGCTGGAGGGTGACAGTAGGATGAGCACAAGAAAGAAATTTTTGCTTTTTTGTCTGTTACTCTCTTGCTTTATTGGGGTCAAGCCAAGCACTGTGTTCAGGTGCACAAACTGTCTGTGTTGCATGCTTTGGCATGGTTTGCAGATTATTTTTTCCGCCTCAACAGTACTGGTCCTGTTCAGAATTGAAGAGCAACTTGTTGCAATTTTTTCAGGTGATAAGCATAGTTCACATACCAGCAGCTTCAGATGGAAATTTCTTTTAACAGGAAGCAGATCGAGTGGTTCAAGTAAGTTCGCTTAGTTCCTCTGGGCTCCCTTGAGATCATTTCCTTTGACACTCACAAGAACCTAATCTGTGACTTCATATGCAAGGGATGGATTTGGCGTTGCTGTGAGATACTTAATGTTAAATGCATGCATGAGCTTGGCAGCCACGCTCTGGAAAAGAGATTTGAAATACCTGTTGTATAGCTGATGGAACTAACCTCACTCACAGCATACTTTTATTTCAATGCCAAACTTGTCTTCAGATAAACATAGGGAGGAAGGCAATGGTAAATACTTGTGGTTATGTACTCATTACGACTGCACCTGGAGTAAATTATTCTTTGGGGTGAGAGTATCTGTAGATCTTGCTAATCTTGGTCAGGATGTTGGTTCCTGGAAGGCATCGTCTGGTCTTTTTTCTGTTCCTGAAAGCATGTATAAAAATAAATGTAATAAAAGGGATTTCTTAGCAGTTTTTATTGAGGATCAAGATTAGACATATGTAATAGTAGCAGTGATCAAAGGTGTGTCTGTGCATCTCCTTAGAGCGGCTGGCAGGGTAGCATGAGCAGGCAGGATGTATCCTGCCTTGCCCTGCTATTATTTTGCAAATTGACTGAAAGCGGAAACCTTTATCAACGGTTAGAGACATTTGTGTGTGTGTAAATAGTGCCTGGCTGTTCAGACCTGTGTGGGTTGGGTTTTGTTGCTTTCTTTTTTCAGGTTGGCTTTAGCTGCCCTTGTGTACTTTGGGCAGATAGCAGCAGTGTAGGTATCGATGGGAGTGGAGAGAAGCTCTTCCACAGGCTGCTGTCAGTGGCTTTTGAAGAGTTGGTGAAAGCTACAGCTCCTGGAATACAGGATGGGATCAGAAACATACTTACAGTTTGGCTAAGAGTTTTGGTGCAATTTCAGTAATGCTGAACAGACCATGGTGTCTGTTTTTCAGTGCTCCTATTTGTTTTCCTCCCCTACCATTTATCAAACCTTCTTGATAAATTCTACTTGGAGAGGTGCCTGACTCGGGTGAGGGTCACGACTTGGCCAGAGCCACCTTGAGCTCTTAGTGCAAAGCTTAGTCTGCAGACGATAAGTGAAGCGTATGAATCTGGCGCTGTTCAAACCAGTCTGTGCCTCATGAATGCAAAGCTAGATGATGTTGGACAGTGGGTTGTACATGGAATGTGAGTTGTGCAGCTTCATAATTTATCTAGGGACCAAATGTTATTGAGAGCTTAAAAAATTGGAGAACCGGAGAGTGAGCAGTGCTGTTGATGTCAAGCTGCAACAGATTTTGACCAGGTAAGCTCATGCTTCTGGGTGGGTTATTGCTTACCTGTCCCCTGTGCCAAGGAGACCCATCCTTTCCTAGATGTTTTCAGTGTTCTTCCCTCCTCTGATGTCTCTAGTTTTAAGTGAATTAGTGGCAAGGTAGTACAACTGAGGATGCTGTGATGGGAGATAAACACTGGAAGTAGCCATGTTTTTGGGCAGAGTAGAGCCGTCAATCCAATGGATGCTCTGAGAGGTGTCCTGAGGAAGCGAAGACAGGCCTGCTTGACAGAGAGTGCCCTGAATGTTGATGCAGCAGCCTGGGAGCAGTGCAGGGACTTCTTGGTGCTCTGTGTCTGCCTGCAAATTGCAGTCTAACTCAGGCTTAGCAGGATTTTGCACTAGCCAGAAGAGTTGCGTGGGAGCAGGATCTTTTTGCAGCACCTTCGAAAGAGCTATTTCAAACACATGTGCTTTCCTAGAACTTCATGTGGACTAAACAGAGAGGCTGTAGGTGCCAGCTGGAAAGTGGTTTTTTTGTCTTTTGATATATATTGTATTGCTAGCATTGCAGGGGTGCGGGGGTGTTACTGTGCTGGGGCAATGGGAAGGCTGCTTAGAGGTAGAGCAGATGTGCATTGCATTAAAGGGCTGTAGAGGGGTCACACTGAGGCATTTTACGCTCGAATGGGAACAGATGGATCCAGATTTCTCTTCTGAGCAATGAAGTCATCTAAGAGACAGAGGAGCTGCACTGACATGATAGTACGATGTAATACCTGAACTGCAGCTGCTTACACCCCCTCGATCACTGATGGACCAGGCTCCTGACAATTAGTTGCCGTTTGCTGTAGATCAGCTGCTTTTTGTGTTTCTGAGGTAGAAACTGCAGTAGTTCTGTTGTCCCTCTCCAGACTTCCTGTAACAGCTGGGAGAAACAAGGCTTGGCACATCCAGGAAGGTTGCAGATGCTTGCAGCCTTGAGGATCCTGTTGATGTTAACTTTGTGGATCAGCTCCTCTTTCTCCCTCCTCCTCCTCTCCTAAAAGCTGTCTGAGGGGGAGAAGCAAAGGACAAGTGTTATTCTTAGACCTGTTTTTGGGAGACAGAATGAAGTCTTTTTGCAGCATTGGGTTGCTATACATAAAAACCCCACCCTCTTTCCCTAAAGCACAAGCTTTTCCAGATTTTACTACTGAGCTCTGCTGGAGCTCTCCAATTCAAATTTGGTACCCAAGTGCAGAAGTTTGTGTGAAACACCTACGTATTACAGCTAATTTTTAAATGCCTAATGTAATTATCACAGAAAATCCTGTGAAGAACTGGATTTTTCTCTATGAATCCCTGTGGCTATAATCACCATGCTACTTTGGGCAAAAATCGACATAATTTAATCCTGTTTAATGCTTGGTCTCTGAAATGGCAGGTGACAAAGGAAATGGAAATCACTGTATTTCTCCTTTTGGCGAGATAGGGTAGGTCCAAATGTAACTGTCGAGGAGTGGAAGGAATTATTACATTCCTGGCTGTGGTACTTGGTAGGGCTTAATGTAGTGTTGCACAGAAATGAGATGGGAAGCTCAAACTCCAGAAAGAGGTCGTCAGTCTGAATACAGCTTTCTGTGGTCTAGTTTGGACCGTGTAACGAGCTGTGTGCCCTTCCCCCATTGAGTGCTGAAAGTCATAATGAAAGTATGTTCTTGGGTTTTAAATGAAAGCTGAGGCTTTTTTCTGAGACAGTTTCTGGTGCTTCACCAGTTCTTCAGAAGTCTGTCCAAATATTTAGCTTGCTGCTTCTACTCCCCCTCACTCTTTTTAGTGCTGAGTTCAGTGGGAGACCGCTACAATGCTTGAGCACGGGTTTGTCTTCTGCGACTATGTGTCTGCATGCTGTGCTCCTCTCTTGTGGTGGTTTGGTTTGTCTTTGCTGCTTAAATGTTGTTGTCTTGGTGTTTCTGTGATTGAAGGGCTGGGCAGTTGGGTTTTTTTGAGGAAAGGAGGAGGTGAGTTGAGTGGACAATCATGTTTCTTACCAATGCATCGATGTTGGCTTTCTAAACCATTGTGACTGCGTCACTCAAGCAAACTGTTTTGCTTGATAAAATGTCATTCTAGCAAAGCTAGACACTTTTGACAGGCTCCATCTATGTCTACTGGGATGCTGTTACTTCATGGGGAAACTGTGAGGGTGGTCGTCTATAATAGTACAGCGGACTGCGTTTTGCTTCCCTTCGGATCAGAAGTGCTCCTCTGGTGATAGAATGAGTAATACTGCTCCGACGTATCCCTACTAGCTCGTGCTAAGAGCCTGTCAAAACAATAAACCTTGAGATTTCATTTTTACAGGATCTCTCTGTGGGATGGCTTAGCTGCACGATGCCTGCACCCTTGGGAAGAGGGAATGCTGTTTTGCTTCCCATTACGATGGAAGGCAAAGGCTCGCAAGCATCTCCAGTGCGTAGCTGTTACAGTACACGAGGTGTTTTCATAGAGCCTGTGCTCTTCTGTTCTCTGGCCAGTTTTCTCCTCTGTGGTTTGGGAAGCAGAGCTGCTATGCAATAAATACACTGAGTCTTCAGATCGTTTTCCTCGTAAAGCCACAGGAAAATAAAAAATTAGGGATGCTGTCTAGAGCTTGTTGCCTGAAGCATTATTCCCCTTAATACTCTGCATAGCGTGCCTATGCTGGCTCTTAGACACGTGAAGGTATGGGGGAAGACCTGTCTCGCCTGCTGTGGCTCCGAGGCTTTAGGGGGAAGGGAGGATTAAGTGTAGATATATACACTGGGTGGCTTTAATGGGTGAAGAGTTCAAGCTGCCTGTCAAACCGTCAAGGAACTGTGGAGCCTGGTTAACTTGGTGATAAGCGTTTCTGTTGACCGAGCATTCTGTTTGCACTCATGTCAGTTCTTAGAAATGACACTTCTTTATCTTGCTTCCATTATATATGCTTGGGAAATGTGTGCCACAGTCCCTCTATCTGGAGAACAATGTCCCGCTTCTGAAGAGCGGAGACACCCCTCATCTTGGTTGCTCCTTGCTTATCTCCCGAGCACTGGGTGCATCCCTGACTGGGAGCTCGTTTGGCATGGAGCTGGTTCTTATGAAAACACTGTATGTCTAAATAAAAACACAGGTTTTGCCAAAGTGCCCTGGTGTGAGGCCTGAAAGTAAGTGATCCCACAGCCTCCACAAAACTTTGTCATGTCTTCCGTTTATTCAACACGTTCTTAGTGATGGGCATTAAAATTACTGCTCTGTATAAAAGCCTTTGTGTGGTATGAATCCGTATAAGGATCTTGCTGTCAAAAGCACAGGGATCAGCAAAGGCCTTTTTCTGAAGGACAGTTTCCATGAGAATGCTTTTGAGATTATGCAAGTTGGTTATTTTTGAAATATTGGCACCAGAGCTACTTGCTCTGAATTCCTCTTTCCCCTGTATAGAGGCCATAACTTGTTCTGATTCTAAAAACAAAACCAGCTTCCCCCTCTAATTAGTCATTAGAGACAGCTTGGAAAAACAATGACATCTCAGAATATATTGGATAGGAAAGCTAATGTGAGTGTCCTCATCTTGAAAAAATAAAATGGTGTCAGGTTTAGCTTGAAACTTGCCCCTGGGTGAATAGCCTTAGCCAGAACCTAAAACGCTACCTATGGATGTATATTGGGGGGGAGGGTGGTGGTGGTGGGGTGTGTTTATGTAATTACAGCAATTATTTCTTATATATCCCAATGATGAACTGAGTCCTTTCTCCTTCTATTTGAGCATTATGATAAAAAAGTTAATTAGTACCAACTGAAACTGGTGTATCTGCGCTGTGTTACCCCGGTCCAATAAAGGACTTGGGAGCTGCTGCTCTGTATGTGACCATATAAACACTTCTTTGGGTGCTAGTCCCCAAAATAAATGGGATGGTACGCAGCACACCATCTCAATGCTGGGAAGGGGTGAATGCCCTTCCAAGGCAGAAGAAATGCTATCTGCCTAGTAAAGGTACTGGGTCCTGTGGCCCCAGAACTAATATAAATATGTGGCCTAATAAGATAGAATCACAGAAGGTGTTAAGTGGTAAGGGACCTTTAGAGGCCACATAGTCCCACTCCCCTGCAGTGAGCAGGGACATCTTCACTAGGTCACGTCACTCAGAGCCCCATCAAGCCTGAGCTTGAATGTCTCCAGGGATGGGGCCTCCTCCACCTCTCTGGGCAGCCTGGGCCAGTGATCCACCACCTCGTATTGAAGAACTTAGCAGCTGTCACTGGCCGTGTTGGGTCTAGCAGTTGAGTCAGCTGTATTAGTGTGGATATTTCTTGCTAAGAAATCTTTTCCAGACACCCCAATGCACTTGTATAAAATAATGTGGAAGTCTGCAGGGTAAAAGAAGCTAAGTGTAGATGCAATTGAGCTTCACTGCAGAGCTAAGAATTGGGTGCTTTGGGTCTTTAACTTAGTCCTACTGCTTTTGGGAGATAAAAGCTGTGGTTGCCATCCACTTTTCATATCCTCAGATAAGGACAAATATTTTTCCTTTCAGAGTCTGCTAGATGTATTTTGAGCCATTATGCTGAATGTTAATGCTGAAGTAGAACAGGAAAATAGCTTCAGGGGTCTCTGAGGTCCCTTCCAGCCTGGGCTGTGCTGTGATTCTTGCTCTACTGTGTCCTTGGTGGGTTGCCTGGCACAACTGTAGTTGGTGTATTGCAAAATTACTTGTACAGAAGAGAATGTATTGTTAGTCGTCATGGCCCCAAACCTTCTGGGCAGCTTATATTTTTCTGGATAGTTGGTAGGATTGGAAAACCAGGAGAGTTGAGACAAAGGAAAATAGGCTTACCCTACTAAAATGGACTGCTGTCTTAGCTTCTGAGATGTAGCCAGTTGGTGCCAAATAATTATATGCTCTCAGCTGGAAAGAAGCTGCTTCATTCCCTCTAGCAGAATAGAAAATTAATTTCCTGTAACTGTCTGCTCATCCCTACTTGAACATCCTGCTTGGGAGTGTCTTGAACTGTCGAAAGGTTGAAGTCAAGGCCAGTAATGGTCTCCTAAACTTGGTGAGCAACTTGATCTGAGAGTTTTCTGGCCTAGTCGCAGCAGCACTCTGCAACTCTGGAGTTTGCCAGGCTTGTCAAAAAGGGACTTGTGTGGGTCTCTTGAGGAATTTTTTTGCTGTGCATCTCCTTGTTTCTGTAGAGGAACAGGCAGATCATTCTTTGGTGCGAGACCAGCAGCCCTTCCCCATGCGTGAGACAAACCCCACATGCAAGGAAGTTCAGTTTAAAAGTAGCAAAAAAACCCCCAAAACACCTGAAACGGGGATACAAGTGTCTGTTCAAAGACCGTGTTTGTGTTCCTGGCAAAGGCAGCCTTCATTGAACGGAGTCTGACCTTGCCAGGTGATTACTGGCTGCAGTGGCTCACTAGTTTTAAACCAGTGTAAACTCTGCCTCCTGTAAAGCAAGACCTTTGCAGCGTTGCCAGCTGCCACACCACCCCAACAGAATTAGCCTTAAAACAGGAACGTGAGGGCCTCAGTAAGTGTCATGCAGTTGTTTGCACTCAGAAGCTAATGCAGTGCATGTCCCAAAACTGTTTAAATATATCCATCTGAATGGATGGATCCCCTAAAATAAACACACGGCAGGAGGACCTCTAGTGAGATGGTGAACACTACTGCTTTGGGCACCATTAGGTGTAACTGGTAGGTACTTGGGAAGTGAAGTACACCTACCTAAAGAAAAAAGCAGGTGGCTTCACCTAATCTTGAATTTATTACTGCTCCCCCTGAGTCGGAGACAGCTCTCCTGTGAGGAGGCTAGCATGGATCGTATCTGACTATCATTAGGAGCTCTGACATATCCAATCTTCATTGTTTTGGAGTAATTAATTTCCCTTTCCTTTGGGGTAAAAGGGAAGCAGAAGACGACAGGCAGTGGGAGACCTGAGGCTTGATGAAGTAGCAATGTAGATGTACTCAGTGTTGTCTTTGGGCGTTTCAGCTTGAAGTTGTTTTCAAGTTGTTCTGTCCTCTTCCTTCCCATTGTAGCCAGAGGGCTGCAGCGCTTGGAGATGAATGCAGTGTCTCTTCCATAAAGCCTCAAACACTTGGATGATTAAGGAAACAAATGTTAGAAGATATATCAAAACCCACTCTTCCCTTGGGACAAATTCACCTTAACATAAACTCCTGGTAAAGGGGATTCTTTTTTCTGGGCTGATAACCATGGAGACAAAGGTGCTGGCAAGCTTTCAGCCTTCATTTCAAACTGCAAGTTTAGATACATATGTCTGTGTGGTTTTTATATATATGTGTGTGTGTGTGTGTATATATATATACATACAGAACATGGTGAAGGGGAATTTGCCTGGAATTTGGGGCGCTTCTTGTAAAGCATGAGTGTCTACCAGAAAAACAAAAAGCATGCAAGGAAAAAACCTGTTGATTACATGCTATCTGATAGAGGAAGTAATATTATTAGTGGTTCAGATATACCCAAAGGGTTTTTAAAATCCTGTTTTCTCCCCTTTGCTGAGCAGAAGGCTTTTTCTTCTCTGAGAGAGCCGGGAGCCCTGTCCCTGTGTGACTTAGGCTTTCCCTTTGTGTCGTGTATGTATCTGTCTCTGTGCTTTCATAGGCATGACTAATCTTGCAACTCGAGCTTCTGTTTCCTGGAGGAAAAACTTTTGAAGACGAGATTTGATTCAGTTCTGCAGGACTGGTTCCTGTTGCGTATAGCCAGGAGTTTTCCATGTTTTATGGCAGCTGGTCATCCAAATACTTGCATCTAATGAGCTGCTTGGTGAAAGTTAACTTAGAGTTCGTTTTGACTGAGGGTTAAGCACTGGTTTCCAAACAGGAATTCAAGTCCTTGAGTTTTCAGTGGTGCTGAATCTGATACTGAGGTTTTTATAGAGATGCTGCATTGTCTATTAGAAGCTTCGCTGACACGACTGCACTTTGAATCAAAAAGACATTTGCATGTAATTTTTCTTGCTGTGGGCAGGTTCCTGCCAGGTATTATGAATAGCCTGAAATGGCATACGTGCTTTAGGTAGTACTCCAGAACATCTGCTAATTGATAAGCTACACCTTCAGTAAGCCACCCTCCTCAGGCTCTTAGGCAATTTACATCCTCCTATCTCTGAGCCCTTTATCCCTTTATGTGTTAGTATGTGAAGGGGAAGATGGGGAGCTAAGGAGGCTTTATACTCAAGGAAGCTGAATGTCTAGTCTTCAGTGACTTTCCAGCACTACCTATCTCAAGAGACTTTATTGGGGGGCATATCTAATGTGACCCAGTCACTTCTGTTGCTGTTTAGAGTCTTAAGGAAGCAGCGAACTGTTGTGGAGCTTGTCCCTTCCAGGCTGGGATGGGTGCTTGTGACTGTGGCCGAGCAGAGCAGTCTAACGAGTGTGGTGGCTGTTGAGAAGTGCTGTGCTGGAGCAAGGTGCCTGCAGGCCAGTAAACAACTCATGTATAACCATGATATCACCCTGCTGCTTTTTCTCCTTTTGGGTTTTGTTTTCTGTGTTTTGTGGGCTAGAGATGTGTTAGTAATGACTTCCACTTCACTTCCTCACAAGGAAATGCTCCTAGGCTGGTGTTTAAGTCCTTTGAAGTGGTTTATTCCATGCAAATTACTACAGGAGCTGGTAGTGGTATATGCATGTGCTCAGGTAGGAGGATAGGAGGCAAAGCCAGTTTCACCTCACAGTAACAGCTATTTGGCAAATCCTCTGGGGTTATTTACACAGGAATACTTTGGCAAGTGGAAACACTCATGTTGGTAACTACACACAGCAAAATACACAGATACTTTAAGATCACAACTCTCAAACCCTTTAATCTGTTCACTTGGTCACAACAGCAGGAACAGAAACCTCTTGGTCACTTCAGTAACATGCCTTAGTTTTAATAATGATCTCCATTGTTTCTCTATAGCAGTGCCAAACAATAACTACTGTGTTCAAATAAATCCTGGTCTCTTCAGTCTCTGTACTTTAACAAGAGTCATCTTTGCTATATTGAAAATGGAGATTAGTCATCTTCAAGGGTTGAGACTGGTTTGTTTAGTGCTTATTTGGGCTCTTCATAGCAAAAACCTGCCCAGGAATAGCTTTTTCAGCAGGTGAGTAAGTGTAACCTAGCCTAATTTAATGGAAAAACCTTAGCATTGCTTTGCTTCCACCATTCTAAATAGGGTGGAAACATCCCTATGACTTGATGACTGCCAGGTCATTTGATAGTGAGCTCTTAGGTCAGGTAATAAGCCCTTGTGTATGGTTAGCTTGTTTAGACAACCAGAGCTTTTGTCAGCACTGAAAAGTAGAGAACCTTCTAGTTTTGTGCCAGTCCTAAAATGAAATAAATGATTCTGCCGAGGAAAGGTTTTAAGGAGAGAAACTTGGTCAATATTTCCAGTAGAATGCTGAATTTTCTTAAGAGTTGGAGTCAATCATGTGGTACTACTCTAGTTTGAGGTGATGAGGGATCCTTGAGTGTCACCTGAGGTGAGAGCTTAATGCTGCTCTGGTACCAACAGTAAATGTCTCTGAGCTTTGAAGGAGGGAGGACTAATGCTTTGAGACTTTGAATGCCCCTGGATCTGCATCTTGTGCTGGCTGCCTTGGAAGCCTTGGTGTTGTACATCAGGTCAGGATATTTCTAGGATCATGTGGAAATAGCTGTCTGGTGGTGTCTCTTGATAGATTTATTTTTTTCCCATGGCAGATGTGAGCCCTGAGGGGTATGTGAAGGAGCACTGGGTCAGAGGTGGGTCAGAGCCTCACATGGGCTCCTGCTCCAGGGGCTCTGCAGGGCAGCTTTTGGTGTGTCTTCTTGCTTTGTTGCAGCAGCATCGCTTGGGCTCAGCATCATGGCACAAGCACAGGTTTGGCCAATTGGTGTTGAAGAAACCTGTGTGATGTGGGAGTAGCCTTGACCTTCTCTCTATCTTTTTTCTCAGGTTTAACTCTCTAGTAAGATTTTGATTTATGGTTCTGTTTGGCAAGTGTCTTTCTCCAGAGATACTTTTACTTTGCCTTTGGATATTGTGCTGCATATTGAGCTACACTGTGATTTCTTGCTCAGACTGTAACACCATTTCCATCCTCGTGTTTCCCTGTATGATTAATCTTTCAATTAGAGAGCAAGAAGGCATTGCTTTTTGTGGAGAAAGTGGTTGCCTTTACAAGAGCTAACACTTCTATTTCCTTCCTCTCTGCGTAATTGTTGGCGTGTCGCATGTTGGTGAGAGGTGGCAGCTTTTTCAAGCGCTGCTCTCCATTGTGTTTGTTGTGGATTCCTCCCCCTGTGTAGTAGCGTTCTCCAGTTCAGGCTTAAATCATGTCAAAGCTTGAAACAGTGAGGTAAGTGGTGAGGAACTGGACAGGATTTCCCAAAACTAGTGAAGGTTTTTAGTCCTGTTTTGTTAGTGGAGGTGACTTAAGTTTATTCTTTTCTCCTGAAGAAGGAAAGGCATTTTGTTTGCCTGAGACCATATTATTTTCTAAATTGAAGAGAGATAGTCTATACTTAGAGAAATTGCTTTAGTTTTGTCATTTAACATGTCTAATGTAATTTTGGCCTTATAAGCATGGGTTAAAAGGGTGGGAAAGGCTGCTTGCATTCCTCGAGCTTCCCCCAGTCCTCCACTTGATGATGAGCTGTCCTTCAGAGACAATAGCTGATGCTTTAGTCTCTAGACTGAACTCCTGGCTCACATAGGAGACCTGCCATCCTTTGGAAACTTGTCTTCATGCAGGGAAAGGGTGGGGATGAGGAGTGATGTTGCTAAGGTCTTGTTTATTGCTGGATTGTCAGAGGTTCTGCAGAGGAGTTGCATCAGTCAGCCTCTCCACATCTTCAGAATGAGCATGGAGAACGTATTAGAATAGCAGTGGTGAGCTGTGTGCTCCCCTCTGTGTCTTTTGGCGGAGGTCGTCCCAGTTTTGTCTCTTAACCCGTTTTCTTGGCGCTCTGCTGAGTTCTGTGAGTACTGCCCTTGGTGCCTTTTACGTTCATATACTACACTGCATTTTTTTGTCAAGCTTCACAATTTCAGCAAACTTGGCTTAAAATCCCCTCACAGAAGAGTGGAGTGCAAGGAATTTTGGTTGTGCAGATATTCGGAACAGATTTATCTCCTGATGACTAACTCGCTGTGCTGGCGGGAGTTGGGGAGGCTGATTGTGGCTCCAGGAGGAACATGGGTATAGATAGTATTGCTCGGGAGCTGCCCCACACCTGTTGCTGCATCAGCAGGCGCAAAGAAAAATGCGGCTCCTGTTGCCCTGCTGAATGTGCAGTGGCTAATTCGGTGTGTTACTTGGGCACGTTATGTGCTTTAGTTTACAGTCCTGTAAAAAAATGTGTGTGCAGCTGTTTGGAAGAGAAACATTTCTATGAAAAACAAAGCCAAACGTGATAGGAACCCAAGCACTTCACTCATGTCAACAGATTGTCTGCAAGCTTACTCCTTAGCTGTGTAATAACACAAGTGGTACGAGTTTGCAGCACACGGCGAGACTTTGATTATATTGAGTAACTGAAAATAAATTGTACTCAGATCTGGGACGCAGTGTGGGATGCTGAGGAACAAATAACAGTGGGCTGTGAGTTAGTATTCTATTAAAGATTTCTTAGGGCTGTTAAGCTGTGTAGCAACTGGAGACCTTGATGTATTTAGCTCCTTTGCAGGGCTCTGCACGCTTTGAGAAAACAGAGTGTAGAAATACCTTCAATGTATTGGTTATTTTTGTCTCCTGCTTTTGATGAGTTTGTTGTTCAGGAACTGGCAAAGGAATGAATCCAAGACGTCAGATCCAGGCTAGCAGCTGTTTACATTGCAGAGTTCGCAAGCTGAGGGCAACCAAAACCTTAGCTGAAAGGCAGTGTGCCATGTGAGAAACACGGGAGAGCCTAACAGTTGCTGTAACGCCCACTTGCCGTACATCACATGAGCTTTCGGTAAGGTATCTGGCAATGGCATCATCTCTACAGCTTTGGAACGATCATATGCTGGAGGCAATGCTCCTGGGGACAAATCTAGGTGTGATCTGTTATTCCTAGAGAGACAAGAAGGAAGCTTCTTTCAGTGTAATGGAAGGAAAAAAACCTAGTTAGGTAGGATCTCAGATTATGTTCGTTGTGTTTGGAAACGCAGGTTGGTTGATGTACCAAATGGTCCCTGAGCTGGAGGTGTACAATTACTGGAATGGGAGAGGGGAAAAGGGACAGGACTTGTTTTTTTTTCTTTTTATGGTGGTGTCCTAAAAAATTAGCAAACTTGGGTTTTGACAGGGTATTATTCATCTCTAATATTTTGGATGATGTGCTGCTACCCAGAAGGGTTGAGGCTTATAAGGAATCATTTAAAAGAAAGTGAGGGCTTGGGGAATCAACCATGAAATTAGGAGGAAACAAGTAACCTGATCATAGCTCGAGTCCTGCTAAAGAAGGCATCACTGAATTTTTACATTTCAGTGGTATTAGCTGGTGGTTAACCAAACAAAAATCTGCTTTCTTGCTGTTGACCTTCTTACCGTGTCAGTAACATGACAAAAAAAGCCTGTAGGCTTGTCTGTCTCATCTGAAACTGTTGCATGCAGGTTCGTGGAGGGAGGGTTTTAGCCACGTGCTGTAAGTGCTGCTCCAACAGGCTTCTTGGGTTATGTTCTTGGCTCTGCATGGCTTGAGGATACCAAGCGAGAAGCCTTTGGTCTCTGACATCGTGCTGCTGGAAGCCTGCCTGCTCGCAGTTTTGGCTGTTCCTCCTAGACTGCAGAGTAGGAAAAGGCTTGGTGTTTAACGTGCAGTTAGTAAAGGCAAGGTTGACAATGAAAACATGCCTCGCTGCACTCACCTAGTGGTTGGCTTGTCTCACTTGTTGGCATGCTGGCGGCGAGGTGCCTTTCCAGCAGTTTGGGCGGAGAAAGGCCTGCGCGGGCATTTCCGGCTCATGGGGAAGAGGGGAGCCGTGCAAACACTTGTTGAGTTGATTGATGCAAGGGGCTCAGTGGGAATGTGAGGGCTTCAGCTGGCACATCTGAGAGCACATGAGACCAGCGTGGCTGGTAGAGCTGTCGGTTTGCTGGGTTAGAGCTCTTAAATGCTTATGTTGTCTAAGATTTAGCTCATGAAAGCATGCCGCAGCAATCCTCGGTCTCCCCTGAGGGTGTGGAGTAGCAAGGATGGAAGAGCAGCAGCTGTAACATCATGTATAACAGGCCTGCTAATTCTTCAGGGGTATATTGTCTCCCTTTCCCCCAAAATTCTTTCACTTTCTCTTCCAACAGCTAAAATTTATAATTCTCCACAGCTTTATTAGTGGGTCAAGATTTTTAGGCACAGGTACAGAAAACTGGGCGTAGTAAGAACCAAGGTGCAATCAGTTCTGCTAACAGTGGGATTAAAGTGCTTTGCTTTCCCAAATGTATGCTCTTGTGGGGTTTTTTTTTCCCCATAATGACTTGCATAGTAAGTTCTTTTCCCATGCTATTAATTATAAATGCCAGCAGTAATGATGGTAAGGTGAAGTTAAGGTTTACTGGGGCTCTGCTCAGCAAAGGAGGTGTGGAAGCTTGTCGGAAGAGCTGGTTCTGTAGCATGTCTGTAGTAGGTGGGATGCTTACCGGAGTGACCTGGGTTTGTGTCTCTGTTTGCAGATCCATGCAGGCCTCTTGCATTATTTATTGAAGAAAATGCGTAATCAGGCCTGTTTTGCTATTCTGTCTTAAAGCAACAGCACTGCCATGGCAAGGGTAACCTTTCAGAGCTCTAAAACCAACTGAAACACTAGTGCTGCTCCCAAATGTGTTTGTTCCCAGTTGTGTTATATGTTCATGCCTCCAAACCCCTGGGTTCACAAATCACGCGTGGAGAGGATTCTGTCCCTCTCAGCATTAGTTTGCCACTTCGGGGGCTGTGCTGAAAATTCTGAAAGCATGACATTACTCTCCTCCTGAAAAACGTACTGAGCGAGGATGGTGCCAATAGATTCCTTGACTTTAGGGCTGGGCAGGAATAACTTGCCTGAAGTGAGCTCCATCAAGCGTATGGAGAATAAATAACTTCAGTATGTGTTGGGGAAGCTCTATCAGAATTGCTTTGGAGCTTGAAACCGTTGGCTCTTCATGCTGGGGCTCTTTATCCTGCGCAGCCCAGAATACAGCGAGTCTGATCACCTGGTTGCTATGAGAGGAGACATAAAGACTTGCTCCTTTCTAAGCTGCTTAGAGAAAAGACAAAGCGGATGGGCTGATAGCTACCTTTGTTTCACCATATGCCACTACCCTGGGGTGCTATTTGCTGTGGGTGCTCTAGCATATAGAAATTTTTTAAAATCTGTTTGAAAGGCTAAAGGCTGTCTCTGGAGAAGTGTGTTTGTACTTCGGAGGAGGGGGAGAAGGTGACTGTGATAAGGATAAAGTATGCTAAAAGAAAAATCATTATTTGACTGGGCAGGCAGCTGCCTGGCATAGAAATTTGGCTTCTAGTGTCTCTGACCCTGTCAGAGTTTGTCTTGGACCGTGGCTGGCTTTTCCATGCTAGTGGTGTGCTTGAAGAGTGATGGGTGAGTCACTGTGGAAATAGGGGATGCCTTCTGCTGGGAACTTCTCTTGAACAGTTCTAGATAGTTTTCAGCTCAGCTTTCTGAATAGAGCTCCCGGGTGGCTCGGCTGGAGAATATCACGTGGGAAGGACTTGGATGGCTTTCTAGGCTTTAGTGAAAAGAGAACTAAAATTGCAGTTGTGCTGACGCTGCCTCATGATATGAGACCGTTAGAAGAAGAGTGCAAACCTGAGGAAGAGCCATTGCTCGCCTCATGACAGCTCTTGCCTAGGAGCAAACTGTGGCAAGTAATGTGGCCTGCACTTTGAGGTCTGTGATGTGTACAGACACATGGGGCTGTGCATGTGAAGGTACGGGCCCTCACAGGTGCTGCGCAGAAGGGAGGAGTGTGTGGTGAAAGAAGGGAATAACCTTTGCTAGGCCTATTGTAGCATAACAGGACCTCCATAAATAGCCAGTGGCTGCTCTCCTGGCTATCACAGGGATTATAAAAACAGGGAAACAAGTTTATGAAAAGATTTTTTTTTTATTTTGTTGGGGTTTTTTTAACTTGCTTGTGTCATCTTAAATTGAGACTAAAGGCACAAAACACTTGGAGCTGTTAAAAATGCAATCGAGTGCTCTTCAAATTCTTTAGCTCAAAAGCTGGCACCACTGTGGTGGGTTTTTTCCAACATCAAGGAAATATTGCAGGTCTCAGAATGGGAAAGAGCAAGGTTGGTTGCCCTGGATGGATAGCCATGCTATCAGGGAACGTAAGCTATGGAAGACAGTGATGACTTCAGCTCTGCTTGCTTAACAAAGCAGACCTGGCCCAATATTTTGCTTTCCAAGGGTTTATGATAACTGATTGAAAGGGCAGTGGAAATTAATTTAGGGCAGAGATTTTTGTAGGAACTAGTGGAAATAAGATGGAGTCTTTATCTATGGAGATACTCAAGATCTGTCTCGACACCTATCTGTGCAGTATGAGCTAGGGAGCCTGCTTTGGCAGGGGGGTTGGACCCAGTAACCTCTCAAGGCCCCTTCCAACCCCTATGATTCTATGACTAAATTCTTGCTGGCGGCTTTAACTGCATAAACAGCTGCTACCTCTCAGAACAAAGATAAAGATGATCCCAGTAAGATGATGGATCTTGATTTTCCTGGCTCCAGGGCGCAGTCACACAATGTGTGGGTGTTGGTATTTTCTATGTATTTTAATAAGCATTCAGAAGACTCGGTGTTTTCCAGGGTTGAAGCTCATTACCACTAGAGTCAAGATCATCATCTTGGGTTGCCAGAGGTCCTATGGCACTGAACAGTGTTCCTTCTGACCGTATGGCTTCGTACAAAGGGATAGCTTTCTCCTATGAGGGAGCAGGGAAGTGGTAGCTGCAGGGCATAAGAACTCTGCCGAGCTGCTGATGGCCTGCAGTACAACTGCGTGGTTTGTGGGAATTGCAGTAATGAGGACCAAGGAGACAGCGCAAGAGTCAATGGCTGGCTTGAATATTTTCTTGGTGCTCGTACAAGAACTGAAAGTTGCTGCTTTACCATCTGATCTGAAAGGTCATGTTCCTGTACAAGCTGGAAAAAATTGTCTGAAATCCTGGATCTTTGTGAAGAACTGCAGATGTTGGCTGCATTGTATCCAGTGTGATGGGATCATTCCTGCTGTGAAATTGCCTTACACAAACGTGTGGTTTTAATGTCAACGTAGCTCAAAATTGTCTGCAAACCCCACCAAAACAATTCAGGATATGTTCCTGTGCCATCCCCTGCAGCTTGTTTTACAAATATCTTGAAAGCCGTTGTGTTGGCACTGCTCTGTCTCATAGTACATGGGGCTGCTCTGTGGAGCAGTAGGTTCTGGGGCGCTCTGCGGCGCTGCCAGCGCCACAGCAGGAAGCGATGTGCTTTGCTGCTAACGCAGCCCATGGCAGAGCAGGTCTAATGGAAATGGCTTCTGGCGCATGTGCAAGTTGTTGGGGCACGTGAAGTGGATGGAGTGTCTCTTCTAGAGTGTAAAGGTGGCATGGTATGGACAGTGGTGGGTGTATGCCAGGGGAACGCTGCTGAACACTGCTGTTTTGTCTTATTTTTTCCTTCCCTGGAGCCAACCCTTTAAATTTGGTTGAGATGAGAGGTGACAGCTATAAAGGAATCTTTGTCCTTTTTTTTTTTTTCTTTCCTGCCCCCCTATATTATCTTTCAGTATATTATCTTTTAGCTGCATGTCTGTCAGGCCATCTTTCCATGAAACCCAAGTCCCATCCGGGGCCAGTTATTTCCTTAACACAAGTCACCGTATTAACAGAGCCCTTTCCGTAAGGGCTAGAAATGTCTGTAAGGTGGCTTGTAAGGCACCCAAAGGGGGTTCACTTAGACTGTTTGCCTAAGACAGCTGACAGCAGCTGGTGTGAGCTCATGTGAAACGCCTCTGGTTTGACTTGTGGGAAGGTTGGGTAGTCAAACTGAAGAGTGTCCTACAAAAGAGACTTAAATATAGATAGGTTTTCTGTAAGGATGGCTGTTCAATCAAGATTTACAGCAGTGTGGTCCAAGCTAACTTAGCTTATGATTTGGTTAATGAGAAAGTTTAATTGCCTGGAATACTTACTCATATAGATAAGTATTTGGACAGATTTCTCTTGTAAATATTGCCAAATAATGCTTTTGTTTTTTTCTCTTAGCTCTAGTGCAGAATGCTGTGTTCTTTTTCACAGCTATTGATTGAAATATTTTGGTATCTTTGACATTCCATTTAAAGCTGTAGTAAAAAGATCCTAGAAATAACACTTTAAAAAAAGCAGCTCCTTCTTTGGGATTTTTTTCCGGACTGCCTACCACAGAGAATTTTCCCATTGGGTTATAGGTGACTTGGGGTTGATTGTTGTGAATGTTGTTGGTGCAGAGCTAAAAGCGACTCTGTGGTAGGGATGACTGTACTTGCATGGGAAGGTGATGGAGCTGCTGCTGTGTATATGTTGGGGGGTGTTGGGATCTCTGTTTTCCCCCTGTGCCCTGTAGCTTGGTTTTAGAAGGCTGCTGGCTTATAGTGGGAGTATCCACTGGGAAAGCACAGTCTCCTCGAGGGTTGAAGAGGGCTGTCAGGGCAATGGGATGTGCAGGTGGCATTGCAATGCACCTGGTAAGTGGAGCCCTGCAGATGCCTCTGCTGTGTGTTCTGGAAAGAAATACCTGCATCCCCCCTACCCTTCCCCAGGATGGTGTTGGCATTGCGCTTTAGATGCTTTTCTGGGGAAGATAAAACATAGTATGTTTTGAATAAAACAGCTCAAGATGGTTTTTATTATTTGAATACCTAAAATCTCAGCTGGTTGCACTGGAGATTAGCCCTGGCTGACTCCTGTGGTGGTAGGGCTTCCCTAGTTAGCAGTAAGGACATATGATGTCTGGGGTCTCAAGCGCTGTGGAAATTGTTGGGACTTTCCTTTCCCAGCCATTGCTGTCAAAGTATGTGGCTATTGCTGTTGAAAGCATGTCTGTCTCTATTATAGGGAAAAATAGCTTTAATATTAGAAACAATGCTTTCGTGTATCTATTGCTTGATGTTAAGGGGCTGAGGTTAGTTAAGGCTGGCAACAGGGAGGGAGATAAATTCAGAGACAACTCCTTGTCTGAAGTACACCTGCTCTGATGGCATAATAGTGCAGGGCTCTAGTACAGCAAAGCTGGGAAGTCATGCAGTCATAAGAGATGGGAACAAAGAGGAGATGTCTGTCTTGCCTGCTCATCAGAGTTTGGAGTTGAGTGGAAAAAACCCCCTCAAACCTTGAAGAGCTCACAAAAAACCCTGCAAGAGCTCCTATAAATATGTTGGCTGGGATGGGTTTTTTTAGCTTTGTCATCACTGATGTCTTTATCCAGTGGCACTATTAGATCAGCTCTGCTCTGTAGGGGAAAATGCTCTTCTGAGCCTGGAGAACACTGGTCTCACCTCAACTTACATATGGGAGAAGGAGCAGCATAGCTTTTGAGGTATGTTACCTAGTACATGGGACTCCCTGCTTGGGTAGAGCATGTGTCATAAGATCTCCTTTTTCTCCTCTGTACATCTCTCTCTGTTGCTCCTGAAAAATCTGTATCTTCAGGATAAAAAGGAAGCCAAAAGCATGCCATGCAGTTGTCAGCTTCAGAGACACTTAGAGCAAGGGTGGTGTGGACCTGGAGTAATGAATGTGGTTTCTCCCGTTCCCTGGGACTGGATGCAAAATCCACTGTTTTCTGCCACGTGGATGGTGGAAACACTTCTGACCAAGAAGTCTTTTGAGAGCCAGTTCTGTTAATGAACAGCATTGTGCCACTGGTCCTGTGGTGCCATGTGCAGTGCTAAGCTAAGATGGTGATGGTTGAGGTTTTTCAGTACTGGGGTGAATTTTCTCAGTGCATGTCAAAATGAGTAGTTGAAGAGGCAAGTGATTCCTTAAATCAATTTCTGCTTTGTAAATGATCTTGAAGAAGACTTTTTATCAGGGGCAAGGAAATGGCCTTCAGCTGCAGGGGGGCAACTGGAGAGGAGCTGAGAGGCAGAAATGGGAGGGTGGGAAGGTCCTGGCACAGGGTGCCCAGAGAAGCTGGGGCTGCCCCTGGATCCCTGGCAGGGTTCAAGGCCAGGTTGGGTGAGGCTTTGGACACCCTGGGCTGGTGGGGGTGTCCCTGCCTATGGCAGGGGCTGGGTGGGTTTTGAGGTCCCTTCCCACCCAAATCAGTCTGGGATTCTGTGAAATGGGGAAGAAAGCAATTTATTAGATGTCACAAGAGACTGTGACAATTCATTAGATGTCACAAGAGAGTCTGCATACCTGCAAACTGAAATGACTCGTCCCGAGGCTTGGGAGTCTCCAGTTTCTTGCTGTACCATTTTTAAAAAAGGAAAGGGAAGGGCTGTGATCTCATTCATGGGCCACAGAGGACTGAATGTTTTGAGAGCAGCTTCAATAAAACTTGAGCGTTTCTGGTTGCTATGAGCTTTGAGTTTATTTCTGTCTGTGCTCAGGGGCCCCGCTGCCTCCATAAACGTGGCTCACTGCTACCCAGATGGGAGTGAAGTTGTGAGGGCTAGCAGCAGCTCTACCCGTGCTCTAAAGCTCAGCATCATGAGCGTGCAAGAGCAGTGGAAGCGTCTCGTAAGCGTGGCTGCAGAGCGAGGGCGATTGAGCGTGTCGTGGTGTTTGGAGATGTCTGCTCCTTGTCACGCAACCCTCAATAAAATATGTGAGTGTGCCCCTCTGCTTGTGTGATATCGATGTCTCTGACACAGATGAAGTGTCTTGTCCCAGACGTGCTCCCCCAGCTATGTAACAGCCGGCGAGGTGTGGTCTTCAGGGAAATGGCATAGCAGAGCCTTGCAGAAAGAGGCAGGGCAAGGGGGTGTTCACATCTCCTCTGACTTATAAAATGAACAGAGACAGAAATGATCTCGTCATGCAGCAGTACACATGTGTTTTTCCTGAACTCACTGATACTGGGAATATGAGTTTTCCACTCTTCATAATGCTACCACAGCTGCCTCGAGAGACACGTTCCATCTTGTGAAGAATGATTAGAGGCATTCTGCTTTTTTCCTCCCCCAAGTTTTTTGCGTGTCTGGTAACCAAACCGTGGCTGATGTTTATCAGTGTCATGCTGTTGAATCTCCCCAGGCATCCATAAAACAAGGCACGTAACCGAATATTGGATAAATACACAGAGCAGGATATTCCTGTACCTAACAAACATCCAAGTTTAAGTTGTAAATTGTAGTTTTGTTGTTTGTCTGCAGCTTTTTCTTTCATGTTCTGCTGGTCTCCTTGTCTTAGTGCTTGCAGGTAGAGATTTTGTGCTTTGTAACACACTGTTTTATTGCCTGTATTTTACTTGTTTTGCATAGGGAGAGGCATTAAGTACAGTAAATCATTTAATTCTTAACACTGCTGCTTGTGGTACAGAAGGCATCTTTGTGTAAGGTCTGATTTCACCCCTGTGCTTCCTGTAGTGCTCTGCTGTGACTGGAATAAGGACAAGAAGTCGTGTTCCATCCAGCAGCTCGGGTTGCCCATCACAGCTCCCTTCCTGCACAGAGCTCACCCGGAGGGGTGCTGAGCTGTGTCTCTGGGGCTTGAACACCCAGAATTTGTCCACAACAAATGCGTTGTCCCTATGAAACCCGGTGGGCAAGTTCAGGTACTGGGTGTGATGTAGCTGTCGAATTGGGCAGGATGGGGAAGTTCCTCTGAGCCTGACAAGTGGGACCAAGCTGATGATATTAAGAAGGTTCATCTGCTTCCAAAAAAGCCCTCAAAAGTGGGTGCTTTCCAGGGGTGGGAGGTCTTGGCTTCTCAGTTGGCGTTTGTTAAAAACCTTAAAGCTTCTCCAATAAACACAGGCTCTTACCTACTGTGTGTGTTTGGCATCTTCACTTAGTTGAAAGAGATACCTACCTCAAAGAAACACAATTACAAGGAATAATAAGGCTGAGTGAATTGCAGAGCAGTGTGTTACTGCCCAGGAAAGCAGGCAGTAACACAATGCCGTGGACATGCATTGCTGTGCTCTGCCTGGAGCTGAGCATGCTGTTGCAGACATCACTTCCCTAGCTGGGGCATTCCCGTTAGTCTGGGGCGCTCCTGCAGCAGGGGCAACAGCAACTGTAGGAAGAGTGATGCTTGCTCAGCTCTCCTCTGGGAGAGACAGGTCTCTGGAAGTGGTGGGAACATTCAAAGGGGAAAGTCAAATCTCCAGGAACTTTGTGTGTAGGGTAAAGATAGCAATCTGTAGGGATTTCTAAATTAAAATCCCTGCTGGTGTCTTAGAATGAAAGCACTCTGCCCACCAATCCCAGTTTCTGAATGTGCTTAAAACTAATTTCATATTTCAAGCTTGGCTTTTCTAATTCTTTGAAGGAAAAGACATCTGTTGGGAGAGAACCGCCCCCCCACCCTGTGTTGGTTCTTTCACGTAGTTTCCATAGCTAGTTCTGCCGCTTAGAATTGCGTGCAGATAGAAGATGCTACATCGATAGGTGCACCAGGCTAAAAAGCATCAGTTCTTAGTTGTGTCAAATACTGTAGTATGTCACGAAGATTTCACTCTGCAGCAATGGCAACATTTCCAGTGGGAATAACTTGTAGTGTTAATGCATCTCTGGATTATGTTTGTACTGAGGTGAAAAATAGCCTTCAGAGAGGAAAAATTACTCTTTGGGAAGGTGAGTGAATGCGAAGGATCTTGGAGGGTTAATAGTTCAGGCTAATTTTGCCAGCTCCATCTGTGCTTTGTAAATATCTAAACCACTTCTTCCTGAAGAATTTCTGCATCATTTGGGGGGGGCGGCGGAATTTGTTGCAGTCTCAAATCACTTGACTGCTTTTTCAATGCTCTTCCGAACGCTCATTTTCCGGTATTCTGTGGCTGTTCTTGCCTTTGCTCTTAGAGCAAAGTAATTACTGCTGGGAGTAAATTTTGCAAACAGAAAATTGATGAGTTAGGAGTCTAAAAACATTAATACATCTGCTGGCACCTCATGCTACATACAGTACGCTAAGAACTGGGGGAGTTGATGACAAAAATATTCTGATCCGTTCTCCTACATCCTTACCTCCCTGCAGTCAGTTATGGCCATAAATGCAGTGCAGAGCTGAGGCTCTAATTTCAGAGTGTCGGGGGAACCCCCAACACACACACAGAGCGCATTGAGAGTGAGACTGCGGAACTGGCTTGCGCCGCTGATGCTCGGCGTGGGAGTTCCCTGCAGCAAAGGCAATTCCCTGAAGCAGCAGCCGTTGCTAGCAGCCTTGAGAGGAAGGAAAGAGAAGAGATGGGATATACAGTTTAGCTTCATTTCAAAGCTTTGATTTATTACGCCTTACTGAAATCTGCTCAGCAAAGGTATTTTGTTGCCAGGGGAGCTGGGATTCCTCGCACCACATCACTCTTCCTCCACCTTCCTGCTTAATATGCAGGGAGAGCTGCATCATCCAGCAAGGGTATCTCCCGTCTCCCCCCTCCGTCTCGTGCTCAGCAGAGCAAGCAGCAGCGGACATGGGCAGCCCTGGCTGCTGATGCTTTACTAATAACCTTCAAACTCCTGCGGCAAGGTTGTTTGCCATATGGGCTAAAAGCTGTAACTTCATTTCCCGTGTTGGCTTCTCCAGGGTGCCCTTGGTCTCCAAAGCAAAAGTTCCTTTTAAAATAATAAAGGAAGGAAATAGGCTTTTCTATAAAAGCCTGCTGTTGAAAACGCTGCTGCTGGAGTAGCATAATTGGTACCAAAAGCCTGCTGCTAACAAGTAGCTTTCCTCTTCTAAGAGGGAGAGACACCAACGTGGTGAGGGGACTGAAGCCAGGCATACCCAGCGTGTTTGGTTTGATCAGTGAATCTACAAATGATGTGATTTGAGCACTCTTGTCCCAGAGTATTAATTATCCCGGGGGTGTGCGGAGCCAGGAGAGAAGGCAAGTGTCTGATGAAGACTCGCTGCCAAAGCTGGTGCACAGGGAATGGAAATCCCTTTCTTTGTGTTTGTTGCACCATTCAAGTCCTCTTCCATGTGAGGTGTGAACCTTGCCGTGTGGCTTGGCTGGTTAAAGCCATTATTGCGCATGGGCCTTTTCCCAGAGCAGATGTTTTGGTTGTCATCTCTCACTTCTCAAAGAAACTTGAGTATTTTGCTCTGTTAAGCAATCAAGAAGGCGGGGGGGGGGGGGAAGTCTCTGCTCATTAGATAAATTCCCAATCTGTGTGTTAGTCAAGTCTTGGCTTTTGTCCCGTGTCTTACTGACACTGAGTGTCAAACAGGCTGCAGGAATGAAATGATATCCCTGACACAGGTACTAAATATATAGCAACTGCACTGAAAAGTTGCTCCAGAAATGCCAGGTTTGGTGGGAGCCTGTTTTCAAACTGACCTTGTTGTGTGGAATATATTAAGGCTTCAGTTTGGTCTCTCTGCCTGTGAATTTTCAGATGTTCTGAGTATCAGCCCAGGTCTTGGTGACTGGGCATCCAGACTTGAGTCTTGACAAGCAAGTCATGTCACCCATCAGTACCTGTGTGGTTTTGCACAACCTTTGGTGAAGGTGTGGGGGGAAAACAGTACTAATAACCAATTTTTATCTAGTCCAGAGTCAGTTCAGCATGAGAACACTGGAAGTTGTGTACAGTGTCAGCCTGTTAAACTAGGAAAACAGATATTTAAGGAAAAAAGCTGTCAGGAAGCTTCTAGATGTGTTTTCAACTAGGCCACCTGTAAAAAGCTACTGTTGAAACTTTAGGCGTGGGTACAGGGATTTGCAATACAAATTTAACTGCTGTACCCTTGAGGATACTAGCTCCTCTCAAATGTGCCATGTATCTCAACACGCTGTGACCAAATCTTCTTGGACAGGAGATGCAAGTTAATGACTCGAGTCCCTGTGAGTGGGAATATTTCCACTTGCACCTTTTTCCAGGATCTTGACGCTTTCTCCTCAAATACCATGTGATGGGCAGGCTGCTCCATCTGTAATGATGTTCCCTGTGTGTGGAAGAGAATGTTGGTCTGTGTTCTTTCAGCTCCTGTGAAATTTGGTGGCAAGGGAAGGGGGTGGGACATTGGTCTCTGCTAGCTCTCGGTGGGAGTGAGGGACTCGGCGCTGGTCTGGACTTCAGTTCTCTGCAGCTGGAGATTGAAGAGATGTCTGGCTTTATAAATAAAAGCTGCTACAAACACGTTTAAAACCCAAACCCCACCCACCCTATGGTGCTTACAGCTGCTGGGTTAGCACCAGGCAAGCAGGGAGGGAAAATTATGTTCTCCAACTTCACCCTTAGGACTGCAACTTCACTTCCATCCACGCTGTGTCTGAAAGGTGCTGTGCTTGAGTGTGTGCAGACTGAGCCAATCGTTTTCTGCTTAGGGAAAAGCTCCAGCAGATAAGCAAGAGTGTCTGGTACCCAGCCTGGGTAAGTACCTAGCAGGCATGTGGGTTGGGTGAGTTACTGTATGGCTTACTGTGTTCTGGTATACATTGTTTGTCTTCAACAGGTTCCTTTTGGGAGCAGTAGGTGCTCTGTGGGAGCGGGAGGTGCTCTGTGGGATTAGACTTTCTTACTAATTTCCCACTTATATGGCTAAGCGAGGTTTGTGTTATGCCTGGAGGAAACAGAGGCCAGGTGTCTTACACCCTTCCTCAGGTTTTCCCTGGCAAATGTTACAGAATCATGGCGCGTAAAAGAAGCTGTGCTCTCGATCCGAGGAGTCCCAAGCCAGCCTGTGGCCTTACACCCAGCCTGGTGTCATGCGTGCACAGTAAAATGAGAAAACGAAAGGGTTACTTAAGGAAAGGCTTTGCTGAATGGTTTAGGTGAGCCTTGCACTGGAGGAAAGGCTGGTAGTGGAGGTTTGTCTTTATTTGCATTGGTGTTTGAGGTTTATCAATGTTTCTGAACTTGTTTGGCTTTAAGGGTGTTTCTCAGCTTGTGGCCTGGAAGAAGAAATGAGGCAGAAGCGATGTGCTCTGGGCTCACTGTACAAGCCAGCTACTCGGAGGCATACTGAAAGCGGTTGTAACTTCTCTTCAGTATGGTAAGAATTTGAGACCTTAAAACATCATTCTTCTGGAAGCCTGGCTTCCAAGAGCCCAAGCTCATTATTTTGGTGCAGCTGCCATGGCCTTTTTCTCAAGGTAACCCCCCTTGTGTAGGCTGACTGACATGAAGGTTCATTAGTACAAGGATTCTGGCAGCCCTGATTTTCAAAGGATGGCACTGAGTCCACAAGTACTTTATGTGTGTCCTACAGGAAATATCTCAACCTTCCAGCTGACATGAGGAGGAGAGGCACAGGGAAAGTGTGAGAGTTTAGGTGCTGGGTAACCACTTGCTGTATTTTTCTCAGAGGTTTATGGAGAGCTGGTGTCTTAGTGCCCACCTGCAGACAGAAACAGGTGGGTGTAAGTGATGAGTTACGTTACTTGGCTGCCAGCAGGTTTAGAAGTCTTTGAAATGCCACTCTGTTCTCTTCTTGAAGTGTTGAGTTGCAGCACCTGGACATGAAGACCTCCTGCCTTCTCTAGCTGTGACAAAGCATGTAACCACAGTGTTAGGAGAGGGCAAAGTGAACCTTGGGAGAGAGCTGAAACGAGGTGGGACTGATCTCTTCAGTAGAAATTCAGGAGCTATTTGGTATAACCTTATTTTGGTTCTTCTGAAAGAAAGATGCTGTGCATCCTGCCTGCTGGTGGGAAATGGGATTAGGGAAAAAGGGTAAGGGTGTGAGGTTCATTTTGGGTAACTGTAACCCTGAAATTGGAGTGGGGAGCAGGCTCAAGGGGCTGCTCCTCTGCTTCTGTGTGGTTTAATACAGATTTCATTTTGATAAGATGATTGCAGCACTGTCAAGCTGCCTTCTGCCCAAGGGAAAGCTTAAGTTCAATGCTTACTGAAAATGTGTCCAGGTTCCTGAGGAAAGATTAATTTGGCTGCAAACTTGGGTTTATTACAAAGGGGTGTTGGAGTTGATGAGAACAGGTAAGTTTTTCTCTGTGTGGCTGTGGAGGGCTGATGCATTGCCCAGCCTTCAAGGTGAGTTAAATCCCCCCCAAATTACTAGGGGAGATACTATTGAAATGAGTGGTTGCAGTTCATTAATAGAGTGGTCAGCTTGAGGTGATGAGAAAACAAAGGTCTGACCCAGCCTCGTGGCAACGTCCTTGTGAGGGCTGAATGTTACCTCTGTGCTTTTATGGAGGGAAAGCTCGAAAACTCACCTGAGGAACCCTTGATACGCAGTGTTTGATGTTTTACTTTTTCTTTGCTTTATTCAATTGAAGCCACCAAAGCTTCAGGTGCCATTTTTGGTGCTACTTCTGTGGTTTTCACTGGGAAAGGGGGACGAGTGCAAGCAAAGATCTTCCAACAAGTGGTGTGGTGTTTAACAACATTGAGCTTCTGCTAATGCTAGCCTTAATTTTTACTTGGAAGGAAAACATGTGCCCTGGATGTAAGCAGGAGGAGTTGGGTGTTCCTCATCTTCCAGTCACAAATGCCCCGAGCAGGAAAGACAGCGTGCCACAGAGCTGGGCAGCCAGCTGTATTGATTATCTCACCCAGCTGATAACCGTTGCCCGCAGGATAACAAGCGGCTCAGCCTGAGTGCACAGAGGCTGTCGGAGCACCGTCACGGGCAGGAGTTGGGAAGGTGCACAGCTTGGGGTCTCCCTAATTAATGTAACGGGGCACATCACACCTGGTAGCCATAAGGCTTCATGCCAAGAGTAAATTGAGGTATATTTTAGAGGAGTGACAGTCAGGATTTGTGTACTGTGGGTTTACATTAGCATTGACTGGTCTGGGGATGCTGTGCAGACCCTTCAGGCCAGTGTAGGGTGAAAAGCACGTGCTGGCAGCCTGTGGGGGGAGTGTCTTGGCCAGCAAGCAGCGGAGACTCAGAGAAGATGTGTCAATGCCAAAGCTTAGCCTTGTTTAAAATACAGCCCCAGGAGGGAGCTGAAGTGTGGGTGCCCTGGATTTCCTTTTGGCTCCACTGTTGGGCATGATTCTGGGTCAAATTTGCTTGTCTCGTAGTGCGCCAAGGTAGGTGTCTTGGAAATGAATGTGAAAGGTGAACAACTGTGGGTTGCAGGGATTTAAAGAAGTAAAGATCAAAATGGTGCTGTCATCTCAGGTGTAATAACAAGATACCACGTGAGGGATGTTTCCCAAAGGTGGAGCTTGGTGGTGTTGCATGGTTGGATGTTTTGGACTCTTTAATGACTGGAAGGTATGTAAAGCCCTGCCACACAGCACAGCCTAACTGCTGCCCACCAGCTTCTTAGGAAAGCTTCATGACTTTGAACGGTGGAGCTGCTGTGGCTGTGTTTCATAATCTGGGAGTCATGTAAGCAAACAGCAGGACTTGGGACGGAGGTGCTTTGAGGGTGGGAGCCTAGTTCTGGTAGGCGCCCCTTGGCTGTGTTTTCTTTTGCAGACAGTGTTCATAAAGCCAAAAAAGCTGCCAACCTGTTGATGGAGTTGGCTGGTTCAGGAAATGCTCTCAGGAAACACTCCACTGCAGCAGCTTGTGTATAGTGCTTTGAGCTTTGGAGGGAGGGAGGCAATCTTGTACTGGGTATTTTTCTGCAGTCTAGCAGTTGGATTAACTTTCCAGGCTGTGACAGAAGCCTGTGTTCTTTACAAACAAACCAAACTGAGCCCCAAGGAATTTCAGCTTGTTCATAGATGGGATCTAACTGAATCTGCCTTGGGGTCAATGCCTGAATGAGACTGCAAGGCTTGTGCAGCCTCTGCTGCTGGAGCCACCTGTACCATAGATGGAATGCTCATGGGAGTGGGCAGGAGTGTGTCTGTTCCTGGGCCCCTTCCTATGCAGCTGTAAGGACAGGTCATGACTTCGAGCAGTGTTTCTGTCGTTTTCAAAGCTGGCCCATCTAAAAGTTTCTGTATCTGTAAGGCTGCTCTGTGCTGAAGTACGTGAAGGTGAGGTCCAATTTCTAGAATCGGTATTAGAGAAGTAATACTTAAAAAAAACACCCCACCCCTAAGGCTTGCTGGCTCAAATGCCTGTGTTCGGTGTGCTCACCAAGGTCTCTATGCCCTCACCACTGTAACTACAGTGATGCTTTCCCAGGTGGTGGCTCTTGACAGAATCCAATGTGGTCTTGATGGGTTTGTCAGTTCGGTGCTGAGCTGGAGATGAGAACAGTTGTCCTAATGGCAGGCTAGCATTGCCTGGGTGAGCAAGGCTGCTGAGCTGGCTGGCAGCTCCTGGTGCTGCCCTCTGCACAGCTGGTGTAGACAGAAGCTCTCCCTGAGCATTTGGGACAGGATCTCCCCAGGGAACAGTTTAGGGTGGGGGAAGCCCGCTCTTGACGTGTTTGCCGCTTGTCCCCGCTGCAGTAAAACCAGTGATGGGCAGTCAGTGTGAATGAAATCAGAGCAGTGAGTCATTCCCCTGAGAGAGGCTTTACTCAAAACCCAAACGCAGAAATGAAGCATATCCCTGTCGGGCTTCTCCCTTTGTGCGCTGGCAGCAGGGAGGAGGTTGCCTTGAGATGAAAACGTTCATTCTGGTTATCAGCCTTGCTGGCAGAGAAGGTGATGACGGAGCCCTGGGCCCTACTGGGATTCCCTGCTCACTTATTAATTTATTTATTTATTGCTGAAAGCAGCCAAAAAGAGAAAGTACTGGGCATGCGGAGCTCCCTCTGAGCAAAGCGTGAGTGGGGTGGTTGGCTTTGAGAGCCTGCCTAATGCTGATGCAGTTAGCTTAATGACAGCCCCCCTAAAATCGTTCCTTTAGTGTAATCACTAGCAGATTTTGCATGGATTTTGCATCCGGATTAAATTGAAAGTCACTGTCTGAAACGAGGGATAGATGGGATGATGGGTCTCCTGAAAGATGTTAGCTTATTTATTGAGATTTGGGAGGGTACCAAAACAGAAGACCTGCTTCCTCTGGAATTAACCAGGCAATGACCCTTTTTGACTTGCAAAGAAGGTCCTCTGGCAGAGCAAGAGAACCATCTCTCTTTTTCTGGAGTCTTGGGCAGCCACAGCTCTCCTGTTTGATCACAGGTGACGCCAAATGCAAGATACTGATTGTCAAACTCAGAACTTGGGTCTTACTCTTAGAATATTCTGTGATAAGGGTGCCTAAAGATATAATTTTTGTGCATGCTAACTTAATCAGACTTCTTGTTTGATGGGAAAATAACCAAAATAGTCTGAAGTATGCCAGAGTCTATTTTAATTACTATATTCTCATAAACAGTGAGATGTTAATGGCTTAAAGGGGGAGCAGCTTGTGAAATACAGGCTGGGAGAAGGGATTATATATCACCATTGAGATAATTTTCTGTTCTATAAAAGTCAGTGTGGAGTATACCACATGAAATATGTTTTCTGTGCTCGCAGCAGGAAAAGCAGCTATTCCATAGTGTTTCCCACGTGCTTTTCACTGCTCTTGTGCAGGAACACTTTCCCAATTATTTAGCTCTGTTTTCTAATAAAGCTTAATAAGAAACAGGTTGAACACCCTGTAAAAATCAGGGACTAGAGCTTAAGATAATAAGGCATCTAAAAGGCAAATGGGATTACTTATATTTGTTACTGCTCCTTTTCAGTTTCCACACAAGTCAGATGTGAGAACTCCTGTATTTCTTCTGGAAGGTTCGGCAGATCTGGTTGGCTGTTGGTGTATGTTTTTTTTTTTAGCTGACATATGGTAAATTTTCATGTGGATTTATTGTTACAGTAAGCAGTAGCTTCACGTTTCTTAACCTAAACTCTATGGATGATGTGCGCTTAGAGTATTGATCATCAAGAGCCCTTAAGGTAGCTGCATTCGACTTGGATATTTAGATTTCGGTTTCAATTGGAGTAAGTCATAAAAATGTCTTACTTAGTGAATCTCTTTAGGTTTAAACATCTCTGAAAGTGTGTGAGCTATGTAAATATTGGCATGCTGTGGATTCTCAGAGATAAGCAGAGTGCTAAACTTAGGAGCAATGATTGCACAGGCCGAGAGCTGCATCCGAGTGGGGATAAACCTCATGCCAAGAGGACACTAGTGGCTTTTTGGGAGAACAAAGCAGAAATGGTGAATATATTTTAGGTTGACTATTTGAAAAGAGTTTTTCTCCTTGGTGACTTGACTTAGTTGAAGCTAGAGATTCTTGGTTTGAAGTCCTATATCCCAAACCTAATTATTGTGTTGTGGTACGTAGAGATATACTCCATATATGTGCATATATATATAGTATATAGAGATTCTTCTCCTTACAGAGAATATGTAAGCAGGTTTTTCCAGGCTTGATTAAATGCAGTAATATTTTTTTTCCCTCGGTTAAAACTAGATTTAACTAACATTTCTGCTCTGAGTGTCTAAACCTTACAAACTCCAGCTCAAACTGACCCAAGCATCAGTTGCTGCTCCCAAATTCCTACACTGAAGCTTTATTCCTTTTCCTTTCTTTTCACACGTGAACATGCTGCTGTTGTTTTGTTAGGGTTGTGTGTTTGAAGCTGTCAGGGTTCACATAGGTGGCAAATTTTTGTTTTCCAGACATATCTGGTGCTCCAAACTCATGGGGGGCTGGGAAAAAGATGGGGCTAAGATGTCATGTCATAATTTCAATCTTCCTTTTCTCTCTAGAGCAAAGATTAGCTTCAGTGAAGGTATTTCTTTCGTCCTCCTTCCCAGGTGTGGGCTGAGAATTAGTGTGAAGCTTCAGGAAAAGCTCTTCAAGTCTTGTCAGGACTTAGGCAGTGCACAGAGGCAGTGGCTGGGATCCCTAGCTGAGCCAGCCTAGGCTTTGCCTTTGCACAAATTCTTTTCTTTCCCCACAGGTGCTGAGGGAATACCTCCCTTAGAGTTCGAGTGGCAATCAAGACTATTTTCCCAGAAAAATCTTTCTTTTAGCCAAACTGGATGGAAAGAATGCAAATCATAACTGGCTTCAGTGATTTACCCTGGTGTTGTCGGGTGGTGGTTCTGTTGTGCTGCTCGTTATGCTCCCTGTATCTGCTGGACAGTGCTGTGATGAGGTTAAATGAGGTGGGCAAATGCAAGTTCAATGAGCTGTGCTGTCTGTTCTCTGGGTTGTCATTTTATTCCGTAACTAAAACAGGGCTGGGGGAGGAGGAGGAAGATGCTTACCCAAAGCAGCACCTGAAATCGTTCCTTTGCAAGCAGATTTATTAACTTGAGGTTTTCTCCTTGACACTAACTTGTGGTGTGGCGTTCCAACTTCAACAAGGTTTTTGTCAGCCCGTGTTGGTGAGACGGCAGCACAGTAGAAGGCTGGGTGAAAGGGCAGTAACTGCTGGGGGCTGCCGCAGCCCCAGCAAAGAGCTAACTCGCCAGGGAAGGCGAGTCGAAAGCTCCCCTCCGTTCTCAGAACATGTTCCTTTGGGCTCTGGTCACGGGAAGAGGGGCCGTGGGCATGTAGCACTGACACGTGTCCTGGTGTTAGCCTTGTTTTCAGCACTGCCAACATGCAGCATGGTGGCAAGCAGCTGCTGGACTCGCAGCTCTGGAAAACCTGGGCTTTTGCTTTTGGGTGTGTGTTCTTCTCCTTAAATCTGTAGCCTCACAGCAAATGTTAGAAGTGTGACCAGCATATCCCATGAATGCTTATTCCTCGCCTTGTGCACCCTCCCTCACTACCACCTCTGGAAGGGCATGTGTTCCTCTACAAGTCTGGGCTCAAAGCATCCCATTGGCTTGAGCCTTTCTCTAATGCAGGCACAGGACTGTAGCCTGCTGCCCCTCCCCTAGTGTCCTTGGTGAAATGCAGGCTAGCAGATGAATTCCAAATGTTTAACTGAAAAATTGGTCTAAAATATTTATTCAGTAATTGGGTTGAACAGCTATTGGTCTCCAATTTAATCAAGTATTTTATACTCACTTCAGGCTGCAGGTAATAGACTAAGCTGGTTGTTTTGTATCTTACCTCTTTTGCATTATTCATAGCCTATTGTCCCTGTTCTCATCTTGTGAGATGAACGACCTCTGCTTTCAATAGTTGGGTTTGATTTATTCATTCTTCAGCCTGTATAATATCTAAACATTTCCCAGGCAGACTTGGAAAATAACTTTGGAAGACACCAAGTGTAGGATTGCATTGATCTGGCGTTCACTGATGCATCAAAACGACAGTGTCCGTTTGAGGGGAAAGCAGACCAAGAAGAACTTATATTTGAGGATTATAAGTTGTCTCTTCCACAAACCATTTTTTGTTTCTATCAACAGTATTAGAAAACCAGTTCCTTTTAATCTTACTCTGACTCATGTACTCTTTGATAACAATAAGGCAATGGCCTGAGGTTCTGTGCTCCAGGGAGAGCCGTGCATAGAGGTTAAGCCTACATCCTATACACCAGAATGCATAAATACTGGGGGGAGGGGTGGGGGGTGATGGTTAATTTAAGTAGCAATGATGTCCTGGCAGCATACCCTTGTACAGTGGTAATAAGACAGCTAAGGATGAATGTGGAGTTTGGGGGAGTGCAGCAAGGGCTGGTAGCACTGAGAATTCACCTCACGGTAAAATGGAAGTTGATTTCACAGGGGGCGAGGCAAAAGTAAAAACAGCAATTTTGAGGCAGCACAGCCTATTTTCATCTGTTATTTGTGCTTTCAGAGTAAGGCAATCTAGTTGTGCCTCAAATCCTGCCTAAAGGGGAGAAAAAGTTTATTGCCTGGAGGAAGAATGCTTCTGATGTGCAGGTACAGGGAGAATCGTTTGCTCTTTACCTGAATTACCTCTTCAGTTCTTGCCTAGGTGAAATGTTCCATTTGAAGGAAACTAATGAGTAGTTTGAGCTGTGCAAACAGAGGGTTGTAGAGAGTAAGGCAGTAGCCACTAGCGATGTGGCACAGCGGGTTTGCACTCATTAATGAGTTTAGATGGGGGGGAGGAAATTGGTTTCATTCCAGAGATGACTTTTGAGTGGCTTCTTCTGCAGGAGAATGAAGAGTGAGAGCGCGTGGGTTCATATGCGCGTGGTGGGGAGCTGTTGGTTCTGCAGGGTCTGGTCTATTATTTCTCTTATTTTTGGCAAGTCCTTGAAAAGAGTTTTTTCTGATGAATCAAGCTGTTGATGTACCTCACAAAGCAGTGATCTCATAGATAAACTTGCTTAGAAAGTACTTTTCCAACTACTGTAGCGAATTTAGCCAAGCATTGAAACACTTCAATTTTTCTTCTTGTTCCTGTGCCAGAAATATTTTAACCACATTAAATATCTTTGGATATCTTCATGTGAGCCAGTGATAACTTTTCTTATGCCTGGGAGCCAAGAAGCTAATGAAGGCTGCATGGTTCAGTAAAACATTTTTTCTCAGCTTTGCTGCTGTAAGGAAAAAATTGTGGAAGTTTCCCTGGATTGTGATAAAGAGCAACGAGTGAGGGAATGAGGTGGGGGGAAAAGGCTACTCGAAGACGAAAACTGGGGTAGGCAGTGTGCACGATGCTGTGGGATGTATGCAGTGTAGTCCAGATGCAGCTTGGGGCAGTGGAAATAGGTGTTATTTTTCTTCTGCTAAATTTGACTTGTGGTTCTAAAAAGTTAAAATATGGTTGGTATTCGGGAGAGGAAAAGCCTAATGTGAGGAAAATAACTGGCAAGGCATTGGGAGAACAGCCTGCTGGGAAGGGGGAGCTGGCTTGGTGAGCATGTGCAAATGTGCTAGTGAAAAAAATGCTGGAGCTGCTTATTCATGATCTGTTGCTTGCTCCCAAAGGATGGGTTCCATAAGAGGATGGGGTGCATTCACACATCTCTGTGTGACCCGTTAGCATGCCTCTGTTTTAGGGTTTGGTGTTTGATTCTTTTAAGGGTCTAATGAATATTTTCAGTGCCATACAGAAACAGGTTTCAAGCTCCTACCCAATTCCCTTTTGAGCTGGGTTTTGTCTCATGCTGCTGAACCTGGTGGTGTGGATCTGCTTCCTTCTGTGTGCCTTGCCACCCTGAATCTGCTCCTGGAGAACTGCAGCTGAGGCCCACTGTTTTTGATGGAGCAGTATGAAAAAATCTTTGCCACAGTTTTATTTTCCCAGCAGCTTTAAAACAAACCCAACCAACTTCTCCCAAACCCGCAATGAAGAACCTGAACCTTTTGGTTCAAAGCAACTTAATATTTCTCCATATAAATAACCCCCCTTCCTCTTCTTTCTCTTCAGGACTGCAGTTTGTTTTCCCTAGCAATACAATCTGAGCTCTTAAACACATTATTCTGTCCGATGGTGACTAGCAGAGAAGTGTTCCACTCAAATTTTAAGACAAGACTGGTACACTCTGACAAAATGCCACAGGCTTTCACTTTGACATTACTCCTGTAAGTCTTGACACTCAAGTTGTGCATTTATGAGGAGAAAGCTGCAGGGTTGTTTTTTTCTCCTGGTGTGAACAGAGGAGTGCTGCCCTTAGCTGGGTGTGTGTAGTATATGGTGTCACGAACTATGTTTTGTAGATCCTGAGGTCAGAAGCGTGGGTGAGGGAAGCTGGTACAGAGGGCAAAGGCAGCCTCTCTTGTACACAGAGAAGTGGTAGATGACCGGTGACAGCTGATGAAACAGCTGGAAATGTAACATATGTGGTTGCCTAACACGTGGCATGGCCCAGCGATGTATCACTCCTTGTATTTTAGGTTTGCTCTGCGAAGATGGTTATGAATAAATCTAGATGACTGCTTTATTTGTCAAGTTCAAGACCTGCTCGTTCACTGCCTTTCAAAGATCATGATGGCTTTCGGTTCAAAGACTCAGTTGGGGTTTTGTGGTGCAATGAAAACACTCCCTTAAGATCTTTGGGTGAGCTTTGGCTGCGGAGAGCTTGTGGAATGATTCGGGGTACTTGTAGGAACTGACTCCCTTACACTGTGCTGCCTGTGTATACGTGTGTGGGTGCTCAGAAGGCACTTCGCTGCTTTATTTTGCATGGAGATGGGTGACTGATCTGAAAGCGTCATTGCCCCTAGCTTTATGCTGGTCACCTGTGGGTCTGTGGTTCAGAACTGAGGCATTTCTGCAGGTTTGGACCCCTTCATGTGTGTCAGGTGTGGATGCCACGTAGACTGAAAAGTGTGGTTTAACTTGTACTGAAGTCCCTGCTGCTGGTTTGCAAGTTGTATTTACAAATAAAGCAAAGCTATTGGAAAATTACAAATGGAAATTCATGTGAAATGGTTGAAGAGCATTCCCTTGACCCCTACATGACTCGTGTTGGTTGCTTGCTGTGTGCAGTAAACTGAATGGTCTGAATGGTCTTCCCCTTGAGGGGAAAATGTCAGGACTACAAATGCCCTGGTTCAGAAAAATAAACAAGTAGAATAGACCTCTTACTCGTCTTTGGGCTGTCCTGTTCTGGTGTATTACCATTTAGAATGCCTGTGATTCTTGGATAATTAAAAAAACATCTTGCCTCTTTCAGTTTGTGTGGAGCTTTCTAGGAAACTTTTCATGATGTAGTGGCACAGACACCCATGAGCTGCCCTGATAATGCTGATGAATTTGCAGTTCACCTCGCAGATAGCTGTTGAAACTGCTACCAGATGCTGGTGGCAGAAGGTTGAAATGCTACCGATCCATTGCACAATACCATAACTACACAAATCATGCATGCTGTCAGCAGCCCTTTTAAAACAGCTAGTTGAATTTGCATGCTGTCTGTCCTTCATGTGGTTTGTTCTGTGGCTATAGCAGTCACTTCTAAGATGACCATGGTGACTTCTATGGAGATGCTCTAATCTCCTGCCCTGTGAAGTGTGCTGGTAACTGTACTTGCTATGATCAGCACAGCACGGACTGTCTTGTGTTTTAAGGTCGGGTCAGTAAAGCAGAACTTTAAAAGCCTCTGTGGGATTTGTTTCCCCAGCTGTGCCAGGTTAGCTGCTCCTCCATGGTGAAAAAGGTGGGGAACAGAGGCTTCCCAAGATTAGCTCACAAGAGACCTTGGTGGTATTTTTTCCCTTGTGATGTGGTAAAATTGTATCAGAAGCATTCATCATGTTAATGCTTTAGTGATTTCTATCATGTGAGCTTCCTTCTAGGGAATACAGAATATCTCTGCTTGGTCTCTGTATCGGCTCCCTCTTGCTCCCAGGAGCTGTAGCGCATAGGAGAGGAAAAGAGAAGGTGCCAGTCACCCAAATGGCTGTCGTGAAATGTTCCTCCTGTGAAAAGCCTCCGTTATTACCTAAGCCTTCACTACGAGCCAGCTCTTTGCTGCTGCTTAGTGCTTTGAGGACCAAAGCCAGTTACTGCACAGAAGACAGCTAATGAGGGACACTTGTCTGCTGCACCGAGCTGGTGTATCCAGCTCTTCCAACAGTCTCCTGTTGAACTTGATGTCAATCTGGCAGTTGACAGAGAAAGCTGCACAGCCCCGCTGCTGTATGGGTGCTGTGCAGACGTATGCTTTCAGGTGTGTGTGTGCTTGTGTCACTTTGGTTTGCACTGGCAGCCAAGAACTTCACAGGCCCATCTTTGTTTGGAGCAGACGCTTGCATGTCTGCTCTCTGCATAGCATCAGACTCAGGTGACAATGTATCTAGTGAGAATCAAACCAAGTAACAAGGTGAAATTTTGTAGAAAGCCAAGTGGACCTGGATTTTGAGGAAGCTTAGCTGAGCAAACAGGATCTGATTGAAAGATGATACTCTCAGCTCAAATAACACTGTGTTTTGAAGTTATTTTAGGTTGCTGTGCTGGACTGTGAAATGCCTGCTGTTGTGTTTAAATCCCCTGCTGTAAAATCTGAGCTTGGTAACTGTCAGACCAGTGCAGAAGAGCACGTGGTGCAGAGACGCTGCCTTTGCTGCAGAAGGCCTTGGTATCACAGACTTGTGAATCAATTCCTCTGTGACAACTTGTATTTTGGACACAAGCTGTTCCTTAGGAGGAGAAAACAGCTGTCTTGAACCTGCCTGCTTATGAGTCCTCAATGCTCTGACAATCCATTTGGGCACAGTGACTTGTTAAATGGTTTCTTACTGTTTACTTAACTACTTAATTAGGGATCCGTGAAGGAATTGCCAGGTGGAATAGGTGGAGAGTACTCCCTTCACAGAAGTTAGCCAGCTGTCAAACAGCTTTTGAAATAAGTTTCTTGCTAGGCTCTGTATTGTCTGACTCTGTGTGCTGTTCAATCAGTCTGCTTCCAAATATATGTGAGGCACAGGAGCCCTTCTGAGGTAGCAGCAAGTGATGGAATAGCCTGTATTTTCTCCTAGCCTGCTAAACCCATAAAGCTGTGTTTCAGAGGTGGAGCTTTGCTAAAAAATGTCCCAGGAAGTTTCAGACTTCTGGGTTGTAAAAATGAAGTAGGAAAGGTGTTTGAGTGCAGAGAATTGATGGTTGCCAGCTTGGCTGTTACAAATACACGTTACACGTACAGTCGCGCTGCTGAAGTTACGTGGTGGTGGTTCCAATGTCTAGCTGTTGTGTTGTCCTTCGTGGGTGACCTTGGATGCCAAGCAGGTTGATCTAAAGTTACAGCTTCTTGTCTTGCCGTGTATCTGGTTCCCCAAGCAGTGCTTTAACAGCCTAAAGATCAGTGCTGGTTGCTTCTCTGGAGTCGTCCCCCCTCGCACAAAAACTGACTGTTGCTCTGTCAGATGGAAAAGATACCACATGTCAGCTAATGATTTGCTTAATAGCGCAGTTAAGCACCAGTGCAATCAATCTACTGACAGAGTTAAAATTATCTCCTAATTACATTGGGAATCAAAGAAATCCTGGTTCATGGGGGGAGGAGAGAAGCTGGGAAAGCAATTCCTAGGACTGCATTTCAATGCAAGGTTTGGGGCATGGAGGAAACCTGTCACCCTGTTGAAGTGAGCCTGGTGCTAGTGAGTGTTATCTCTTTCTGATCTGGCTAGAGTGTTTTAAGCCTCTTGCAGGGCTGAAAATGGTGTGGGAAAGCTGCTTGAAATCTGTTTTGGACCACGCAAGCCTCGTTTCTGTTTATCTCTAACTTCCTTTTATAGCAAGTCCATGAAACCTTGTTTCCCTTACCCAGAAATGCTTGAACTAGCAAGTATCAGTGTTGATTCTCCTGTTCATGACTTGGAATGGGGGACAGCAGGGCAGCCATACAGCACCTTTCTGTAAGTCTCCAAGTACCCACATGGGCACAAGGTACCCGGTGGTGCTGAGGGATATAGTCACGAAGGTGCAGCGGCTTGTTTGAGACTTGGCAGCGTGGAGGCGGCTGTGAAAGAAACACCCGCAGGGGCTCCTGCAGCCAGTACTGACTTCCTGGTACGCAGCTAGGGACCGTGCTGCCGATGACATCTGTAATGCAGATCAGTGAAGTAACAGCACCCCGGAGGGAAGTTGAGTTGGTTTTGCATGCTTGTGGCTTTAGGCCAGCAGGGAGGAGGAGAGCTCTGATGTTCTGCTGTGATTTCAGGGGGTTGAGGGGTTAGAGGACACAGGAGCTGCTTCTATCCTAAGAAATTACACATGGATTTGGACAGGATGCTGTCCTAGAGATCTTGCTCCTTCAGTGAAACTGGGTAATTACTCTTCCTTTATTCCTTAGGCAAGGCTTTCTATCTGGAAGATGCAGAATTCCAAACCCAGAGTTTGCAATTAGCTAGGAATAATAAATGTGTGTGGGAAAACTCACTCTCCCTGGAGAAGTCCCTTCAGCTGCCACATGCTTTCCTACAGACTTGCTAACAGGATTCCCCACCAGCCTTGGAGATGATGCTTCTGAATTTGTCAGTGCTCTGGAGGATGGAGGTTTGGGCGAGCCTTTGGTAATCCAAAGAGTCATGGTGTTGCACTCGTTAAATTTAACGCTCTAAATTTAATTCTAGCTTCCTTTTCTACAACAGGTAAGGAGGAAGGTGGGAACAGCAGTTATTACCCATCAGAGTTAGATTTGTGTAGTGTTGGTCTGTCAGACTTGCTTCTGCGTTGTTAAATCCACTGTATATATTAATACAGCTTCAAAATGCTGAAGCACACTGTGCCCACTCTGAGAAAGGGCAAGGTAAAAGGATTTCTGCTTGCCTCGCAGCCCCCTTCTTGGTAACAGCACAAGGTTATTCCAAATGCTACTGCAGTAATCGTGCCTTCTGTGGACAAACCACGTCGCCTTGTCATCCGCGTGGGATGTGTTCTGGCCAAGTGGATTTGCTGGGCTTTCATGTTCCTGAAAAACAGCTGCTTGTGGTTGGCGCAGCGTCCTGCTCTGCTGTGCAGCGTTGTAGCAAGGCTGTGACCCGCTGCTTTCAGTTTTGCTGCCCTGTGACCACATTAGCTGCTTTTCAAGCCATGCTTTGGGCATGCTTTCGTTTTCCATCATGACTTGTCTTCCCTGAGAAATTTAGTAATCCTTAGATATTTAATCTCAACGTGATGTAGGTATTGCTGGTTTGTGTGTCTGATACAGTGGTCTGCTTTCCCACTGGGGTGGGTTTTTTCCCATCTAGAGCTCTTACCGAATTGTCTAGTAGTGAGCCACTTACACTGCTTGCAGTCAGCTATTTTAGAACTTCTCTTAGTGCTTCCTCAATGGCTAATGTGTTTTCACAGCTGTGCTGAGAAAGCCGAAACTTTATGTGCTGTCTGAATTGGTTCAGGAGTGCTGTCAGGGGAGTCAGTCTCTGCAAATGTAAACTGTTTAGTTGGAAGTGTCTGGGTCCGGTACCTGCAATCCTAACTAGTAATGCCTTGCTACTTCCTTTCTTGTTTTAGCAATGAGCTTTGTACTAATAAGTAAAAAAAAAAAATACTGTGAAAAGAGGAATCTGCTTCCAACAACCTCCTGAGAATGTTTCTGGGCATAGAGGCTTTTAGCAGATACGGTTGGAAATAATCATGCCTGGGAGTTGTGACAGCTAATTGTGGTTCACTTCCAAGTTGTTTTTGATCCAGTTCACCCATCAGCATAAGCAGGCAGAGGATGAAAGAAACTGATGGTAATTGAGTCCTAACCCTGCATCGCTCTTGCTTTAAATCTGGATCTTCTAAGTTTGTTCAATAAGTATTTTGGAGATGATTGCAAGCTGTGCTTTGGCACAACTATGTGTCTGTGGGACTGTGAACCCAGCAGGCTGCATAGGTAGAGTCCTACCAGTATGTCAGCTGCTGAAACTTGCTCTCTCCATCACTTGTTTGGTCCATACAGCCAAAATAAAACTACAGCAAGACTTTTATGGGAACTCCAACCCACTTTGGGATGTAACCTGGGGCTCGGGGTTGGAAGAACTTTAATAACTAGTATCAGATGGGAGGAAAAAGCCTGGTTCCCGGGCTGACTTACTGCACTTAAATGCCTCTTGGAAAGAGAAGTAAGGCAAGTAACCTATTCTGCATAAGCCAAGCCAGCATCCTTAGTTGGATGGAAAGCGTATGCTTTGAAGTCCTTACCTTGATGCCTGTCCCTTGGTGGTTTTACCACAGAGGCTTTCTTGCTCTGCTTCACATGTGTATTGCACTTCCCTGAGAAGAATGAGTCAATTCCATTCATGAAGTCTGTCAATGACAATACAAAATGCGAAGGTGTCTCTGACACTTCCTATAAGTCAGAGCCAAATTGTAAATTGCCACCTTCTAGGCCACTAAATGCCTCTCACAATATATTAAGCCAAGTTTAATTGATTTGGAAAAGCTTTAAGGAAGTGATGTAGCAAAAGAAACTCTTGTTATGTTCCATACCAAATTCCCTTCTTCCAGGATAATCTCTCTTCCCAGGGCTGTTGATTCTTAAATTGTCTTAATGAGTAGAAAAAATGGTCATGAAGCCGCAACGGTTTCTGTGAGGGAAAATCTTTTAGATGTTTAGAGGCATGAACACAGTAAAAAACACAGTTGTGGATTTTGAAAACAAATGAAAAATAATTGAGCTGAAATAATCTGGAAAATTGCAATAAAAAGCCTACTAAAATAATCCATGTGATCTGGGTGATATGGAATTAGTAGAAAATGGTATTTTAAAACAAAAAATGAAATAGAACCAAATGTTTAGAAACTTGTTCCATAATACTGCCTCCCTTGTAATCCCTGTTTACTATGTATACTGGCAGTGGATAACTTGATAACCATTGCAGATGTGTAGGAAAGGGATGTGGGGGGGTTTGTCTGGTTTTCTTTAAGGCTCTTGATTTAGTGATTTCACTTAAATGCTTTGACTTAATCGTTAGGTAAACTAAAGGTGTGTTTGTGCAGAGTACATGTGCCCATAAACTCGGTTTCAACTGGTTTCCCTGAGATAAGGGAGGGAGGTCCAGGAAGTGACAGAATTAATGGATGCTGATGAGGGCGTGGCCTCATGTTCTGTGATGGCTCGTAATGGGGAGGAGGAGCCCTTTGTTAGGGCTCTCAGCCTCTTGTCCCACCAAGCTCAGCCTGAAGGTCCGGGGGGCTGAGGTTGGGAGGAGCAGAGAGGCCAGGTAAGATGCGCTGAGCAAAGCCTACCTGGGAAACCTTCGGAATTATGTTTGTTGTGCTGATTTAGATGTCAGGTTGAGAACAAGGACATCTGTGTTGTTACTGCACCTCGTTACTACATAGACAAAGGTCTGCCTCTGTGGAGCACTGCCCTTCACTCGTGTTTAACTGTTGCTGCATTGCCTTCTCACTGTCTTTAACTGCTGCACGTGGCCATGGCATGCAGGAGGCGAGCATTGTGCCATTTCCTTTCTCAGGGCAGAGGTGGGAGCCATACTGTGATGTAGGTACAAAGAACCTTGTTAACTAGGAGATATTAAACATTAACAGGTAGGGATATTAAGTTTGCATGGATGTGTCCTTGGTCTGTGGTCTGATAGCAAAGTGAAACTGTGCTCTTTAATGGCTTTAAAATAGTTATGACAGCTATGTGTTTTTGTTGGGCTTTTGTTCATTTTCTTCTCATATGGTGATAGCAGCAGGGAACACAAGAGTTTGTGAAGTCAGAGTTGCACAATCACAAATTTTATGGCAGGGAGCATATCCGGGGGAAAGAAAAGGTCAGGCACCCACTCTTAATCCGGAAGTTTGTTTCCAGGCTTCATGATAAGATGTGGGTGGGACTAGCAAAAGGATTGATTTTATTACTCTTTTTTTATTGTTCTAATCACACCTGGTAGTGAATGGATGCAAACTAAATACAGCTAGTGAAGCAACATGTCAAGCTGAAGGTCCTATGCTTTGGCATTTCTTACAAAAGAAGCTGTAACCTGGCCAATGTTACCTGGCCACAGGTATTTGTAGGTGTTTATCAATCCTATGTTTTTGGTCATAGGACTCAAACTGAATTTATCTGGGTGTTAAAATGCTTTTAAGCTCCCTTATCAAGTATTCAGTCCTAAAACTAGTCCAGCCTCTGTGCTTACCCTGTAAGGCTAAAGACCTGGGAGAAGGAACTAGTTTTTGTCTCTGTGTGGGTTGAGTTAATGTGACTTTGCTGCGTACAAAGGAACTACATCTTACTGTTTGAGGCATTCCTCTGCAAAGACTGCTTAGGGTTCTTCTCCACTGTTTCCCTTTTTTGGACCAAACCCAGCTAAGGTTAGATAGTTAGTTTTTTTGTTGGGGTTTTTTGTGTGTGTGGCCTTTCCTGCAGGAACATAAGCTGGGATATGATGGTGTAGGATTTCCCCGTACTGGGATATACTGGGCTGCTGTGGCTCACAAGAGTGTTTTACTTTTCTATGCTTCAGTACATTCAGCTTCTTCGAAGCTGTATACATGCTGGTACTGACTCTGAAGCCTGCGAGAGCCTGCTGTTTCTTTTCAAGAGCTGAAAGCAAGGTTCCCTTGTTTCTATTTCCCTGGAAAACCAGTGCGAGTTGGCTGCTCCCCAGCATGCAGTGAGGCAGAAGGAATTTCTGTGCACTTGTGGAAATCTCACTTCATAACCCTGCTTACTGTTTCATTCTTGCTGTTGTGAGTGCCAGGGATGTGCCAGTAAGCTGGGAAACTCTTTATGCACTGTGGCAGCAAGGTGGGAGAAGAGGGGTAAGAGTTCTTGCTTGTGTCTTTGTCACGGCCAACTTACAATTGCTGAATGGGGTTGGTAAGTGCGAAAGGCAGAAAACCAAACTGTAAAACTAAACAACAAACCAATGGTCAGCTGCCCCAATCATGCACCCTGGAATCGGTGGGATCAAAGCTTGCTAAATCCTTCAACCTGCTTTTCAAATTAGGGTTGGAAGAGCTCCTTTATTTCAGAAGAGAGGTGCTGTGCTTTCCAGTACAGGAAAATTCAAGTCATAAATCTGGAAACTAGGGAAAGGAATTCAGCTCTGCCTTGTCCTTGGGCTCAGGATTCAAAGCTGACACAAGTTTAAATGCATTGTGGTATTTTGTACAGTTTCTGTGTTTCAAACCTCCGGAATGCAAGGGAGTTAAAATTCTCAGGTGTTTTTCCAGTAAGCGTGAGGGCTGTATTAAAGCAACAGAATTCAAACCATCCTACTCCAGGAAAGCAAAAATATTTTAATAATGAAACCATGATCTGGCATGACAAACTGCAAGGGAAACATTCCAGCCCTGCCTTGTGTTGCCAACTACAGGGAGGGAGGATGGAGGAAGGACACGTGATGCTTAGAGGAAAGAGGGACTCTGGTGGTCTGATGTACTGTGGCTATCGTCTGTTTCAAGCAAAGTAGGAATAGTGTGAATACTTCATAACTTGTTGACAGTTGCAATAAAATATAGACTGAGAATAGGTTTGGTTTGGGTTTTCTTTTGTGGGGGGAAAATTTGTGTGGATGGTGGCAAGGGAAGCAGCTGTTAAAAGCAGCAGAGACTGCTTGACCATCATGCTTAAGGTTAAACTTTTTCCCTTTTTTTCTTTCATTACCTCTTATACCTACTCTCACCCCCAGAGACTCTATCAAAGCTATTGAAATCAGTGGTGCTCCTGTTACAAAACTCATCAGTTCAGCATCTCCACAGCAGCAGGAATGCCTGGGAGAAAAGCCCAGTAGTGAACAAGGAGCAATTCCTCACCTTTTTTAACTCTTTTTTTCTTCCTTTCCTTCTGCAAAGAATGAGTCTCTTCCCTCCTACCCTCACCTCTTCCTGGACACTGCGGATTACCTGTTTCTTTTTAGGCAGATGGGCAAAGGAAGCAGGATGAGAACAGAATATTTATAGTTTACCTCCTGTTTAGGTTCCTTTCCTGGCAGATGTGATGAAGCTCTGTACTAATGCTGTAAGCAGAGAATTCAGGCAGCAATGAGAAGTGTGGCAAATGAAAGACCATTTGCTAATGTGTAGGTCGTACAAAGTGCTTCCAAATGCAAAGATTAACACTTCCCACATTTTACTGGCATTGCCTTTTTTGTGTCCGTCTCTTCAGCTTGACTTTGTACCAAAAAACAAAAACAAAACAAACCTGAAGAGAAACAGCACTGCAGTTCAGTTGGGGGTTCTCATCTGATTGACCTTCACAAGTGGAGGCAGGGGGTGTGAAATGTTCTTTTTCTGGTCAAAATCTGACCTCTTGAGTGGGATGTGAGAGAGGTCTACTGGCAGAGAGGAAAAAAAGGGTTTGTGCCCGTGGGGTTACATCAGACAAGATCTTGGGTCCTGGGAGATAAGCCATATGGCTTAAAACGGTAATAGTCTGGGCTTAGAAACTGGGGGGAAAATTGTGCTCAGGGGCGTGGGGCTCCTCTGCCTTGGCGGCGGCCATTTTGTAGGAGCACAGCTCCTGGGTAAGTGGTCTTTCCTTTTTCAGAGGGACTGCTGTGTAGGAATACTTTGTTGGAGGACTGGAAAGGACCTGTCTCTGCTCAGAGCCTTGCATTGCTTCATATGTGAAGGACTTTATTTGTGGACTTTGCTTTAATAGTTTCTGGATTGGACTCCGCAGGGTCTGAGACATCTCTGAGGAGAGGCTGGGGCTGCCTCAGGCAGGTTCCTGTGAGGCGTGGCATGGCTGGTGGTGTCTTGGGGAATCTGAAGTAAGAAAGGGCAAATAGGCTGGAAAGAGGGAGAGGAATGAGGAAAAGAAGTGTGAGGAATAGCCCTGCAAGCACTGAAATGGCAGTAGGAGAGGTGGTCCGGGTGCCAGGGCGGGGTGCTCTGGCATGGTGTCCACCATTCCATGTTGTGACTCTTCCCAGGAGGAACCTCAGTGTTTGGAAAGCAGCTGGCAACAAGGGGGCTGGCTGCATTCTGGAAAAAAGGGCTGAGGGGGTAAGGTGCATAATTTCTCTCTTTCTTGCTATTACTTACTTTAAATGGCAGTAAATCCACTATCATCTAGTGAAGTGTCGCCAGCACTGGTGATTGATCTCCCTGCCTCTGTCCAGAGCTGTGAGTTTTTCACCTTGCACCCTCCTTGTCCTGCTGAGGAGTCGGAGCACCTGTCCACAGTCATACGTACTTTAATCTTGTAGGAGTTTATGTGCTAACATGAAAATGTTAGCTGTTTTGATGTGTTACACATCTTGGAGGTTGGGCAGCAGATTTCTAGTCAGAATACAGTGTGGGAAAGATGGAGAAATGGAGTTTTTCACTTTTGAGGTGGGCGGTTTGGGTTACTGTGATTACTCAGGGAAGCTCGCAGCAATTTTTGTCACTAAGAGCTGGTCAGGAGGTTTTCGGATTAACCACTGTGAAAGTCAGTAAAGATAGTTTTTTTTAATGCTGTGCAAGTCGAGGAATATAGTTGTTACCTGTCAGAAAAAGGTAAGCTGCTTTATGTTTGACTTGAGAACCTCATTTGAAGGAGGACCCTTCATAAATTCTAAAGGAGATGCTGCAGCTGGCACTTGCAAATATATCTCCCAAAGATTTTCCTCATGGTAAGGGAATTTTGTGGGGGGAATGCTCTGTTTTTCACAAAAGCTTTGCAGTCTTTTCTACGCTGGTACTTCAGGCAATGAGTTAGCATGTTCTACTTGTATTCTAGATTAAGGTATTTGCCTTTTTTCATGCTTGGGGTGGCTTCCTTTTTTCTGAATGACCACTTGTTTTTATTTCAATTAGAGTTTGGCCACTTGGAGCCACAATGTTACCATTCTATCATTCAGAATTACATAAAAAGCAGAACATGAGCTCTGTCAGGTTGCTGCCTCTTTTCTCATCAGAGAGCACTTGCTGGTAGCTAAAGAGCAAGTTTTTTTCAGTAGGGCTTTGATTAACTCTGTCACCCATATAGAATTGGCATAGTTACCTTAGGACCTATAGAGATGCTTTTATTTTTACCTTGACATTGTCCAACATAGACCTTGACAAAGCTGGAGGGAGCGTTAGCTTTAGAGAAAGGGCTGGGATTTTTTTTTCCCTTCTTGCTCCCTTAATCATTCTGGGAGCAAAGCTGCTGCGTAACCCTTAGCCTCTTAACATGCATCTTACTGCAGATAAGGCAGGAAACAAAGGATCGAATAGATGTGGCAAGTGGATTCCTGCATCTGCTCTGTTGAGACCTAGAAAGTTATTCTGGTGTGTAAAGCCGCTGATTTCAGTGGTCTGGCTTTGGTGCTTCTCACAGTCCAAAAACTGCTTATTTTGGAAGCAGTGGATGAGTCTGTCTTGACTGAAACCTGAGATGAGTTTATTGTGCAGTCCATGTCTGAAGTACTGAGCTGTTGACCATCTGTCTGCAGGCAAATGATCATGACACCTGGTCAGCAAAGCTTGAAACAAGTTCCTTTCTTCTGCCCCACGTTGCTTCAGTCCTGAGCTTCAGGCTTCTCACACGCTTCTGCATAAAGGTGTTGAATTGCAGACATTGTTTTATAAAGGTTCAGCTTTTTCTCTCAATCTTAAGATTTTTTTCACCCTTCAAGATTAAAAATGATTGATGGTTCCTTCAGCTCTTTCTTACCTTGGAGGGCTGAAGATGGTATTTAGGTCTCTGCTGACTCCGAGTTCGTTTGTCCCTTCCTTCTTTTTTCCTTTTTCTAACCAGTAGAGACTGTTTTCTTTAGCTGAAGCATTTCTAACAACAGCTTCTATCATGAGGCACAGTTCAGAACTGCAGGAGTGACAGAAACGTATGGTTTAACCACCGCCTTTTCCCGTAGAATGTAACAGCGTACCGCTGTGGGGTTAGCAAAATGGAGTTCAACCAGACCTGTATCAGCGTGAAGGAACTGTCAAAAAGGTTAAATCTGGGGATGCCTCAGCTTTTTGAGTCACATAACATGCCCTGGTTTTCAACCGTTGTTCTTTTTCCACTTTTCTTGCCTGTCTTGTATGGGGGCGGGAGGCTTCTGGAGCTAGCTTATACCTGTCAGATACTCACGGCCTTGAGGTAAAGTCTTTGTGGATGCTAGCTGATACTATCGCTCAGTTATAGAGTTATTTTGCAATGGGTTTAGTGGGGTTTAGGATTTTCTGTACATGGCTACTTAATGTTTGGGCTGCTGTACAGATCTGGTAGAATGGCAGGCTCTTGGTGTGCAGGACTTTGAAAAGAGATGATTAGTGCCATGTAAAAGGGAAGAGTAAAGTAGTGCAAAACACGTCTCTGAAAGTGCCAGCTCTGCCTGGGTTGGGTAAAATAAGTATATAAACAGTGCTTTGTGATAGGACAGTCTGACAGGAGGCCTTGTGTCTCACTGTGTAAATTCTGCCCGCTTATTATTGTATGTGGCCTGATGCTGTATCTAGAAAGATTAAAATTGACATTGTTCATTTCAAATGGGAACAGGTCCTTGTTTTTTATTACTTATTTTTATTTAAACTTCCTGTAGATGCCTCCCCTCCCTAAGTAAAATTCAGTTCTGCAAACTGGTTTACATGTGGTGCAGTTTCTGATCATTGAAGATTCTGACTCATTTCACAATATAATAGTTGATGCTGGAACAGCAGAGCATGGTTTATCCGGGATGTGAGGCTGTATCTGTGTTTTTCTTGTGTGCTTTAGAGTTTTAAATGTGTTATTCTTCAGGTGTGGGGGGTGTCCTGGTTGCTCAGTAGGTGCTTGGGGGTGTTCGTCAGTCCAGAAGAATTGCTGTTTTTCAAATATAAAAAGGCAAATTTGCCCTTTGGCTCCCAACATGTAGGGCTTGGTTTGTTTGGGTTGTTTTTTTAATTTTATTTTATTTTAAACTTTACTTTTGCCAAAACGTGTGTGACTTCCCACTTCAGTTCAGTTACGGTTGTATAATGCCCCGTTCTCTTTTCCTGTTAGCTGCCTGTTTGACTTGACTGTGGGTAGCTGAAAATGTGGTTGCAAGGAAGAAAACTGAAAACGACTGATTCTCATTGCCAAGGCTGAGAAAAATGGAATGTAAATACAAGGCAAATGAGAATGAATTTCCAGAACTGCCAATGCACTGACCACCTTTCAGGAAAGACTACTGCAGTTGAAATTATCCTTGATTTGCATAGCAGGGTTCAAAAGAAAAGCCAAGTAGCAGATAAAGCTATCTTAAGAAGCTTATTGAAAGCAACCTCGCAAAATACAGAGGTCTGGACAATTTGGCAGAGAAATAATCAACAGCTTGGGGTTTGTTTGCAAACTTCCCTTAGAAATTTACTTTAAGAAAACCCCAACAACAACCAAACAAGCCCTACCTGGGAGATGCAGCTGCCAAACCTGCACTTCTATGGAGGTATTTTAGAAACAAGTGAACAAGAAAACCCCCCAAATCCCATGGGAATGCCCATGTTGGAAAATCTGAGTGCTAGTTGCTGAAACTCATGTAACCATAGACAAATGAGAGCTCGTGTTGGGCCTTATTCTTTTAAAAAATTGGTCTCCCTTGTGCTAGAGTTGTAACTTCACTGTTGGGGGAAGATTAGTGTGTAACTGGTATGACTTATTTGAGAAGACAGACTTTAAATCATGAATTTTACATGAACAAATATGTCCCTTGCCAAGGTTGTAGTATAAAGGACCAATCCAATCCTCTCCTTTTAGGCTCTTTTATTTTTCCTTTTTTAAGTACTTCAGTATCACAATTCTTTTTTATCTTGAACAATTTCTTTTTCTACAAAGAGGCATGCTTACTACTTGTACTTTAGAACTTGGCTTCACTTGGTAAGGCAAGAAAAAAAATAGTGTGAGCTGAGAAAACAATCTAAGAGAATGAACCTCTTATTCCCCAACTCCCTAATTCTCCCTCACTGTTACGTGAAAACATCTTTTTCTTTTTTAACTTTGAAGACTGATACTTTATGTGCCTTGTACTTTGTGTCTGCGTAGTAATCTAAATTGTTTTCTTAAAACTGGTTAACTCAGTGGGGCTTTAAAAATAGGACTTTTGTAGTATGGGGAAAAAATAAATCACAGCTGTTCTGTGACACATTCTCACTTGAAAGTATGTATATTGAGAGCAAGGTGTGGAGAGGTGAACTTGGCTGAGGGGGGGAACCCAACTGGGTGGCAGATGGTAAGAGAAGAGGCTGTACCTGACAGGGACTCCTGGATTGCGGTTACCCCGTGGCGGATGGGAGGACGTGCCTAGCACAGGCATTAGGGCAGGTGATGGGGGGACAGGAGGTGGCACTGGGGTGTGATTCTGCCAGACGAGCGGCACTGAACATTTGTCCTTTTTGCTGTGCTTGTATTTTCTAGGTGTATCAAAGGCTGTCTCCTTGGCAGAGCGTGAGAGTGGTCTATTGCAGTACAGTAGTGCCCTCTGATGGTGAGTGTTCACGTGGAGAAACTCCGGCTCTTTCCAAACTGAAATCACATTCCCTGACCCTTTTCCTGGTTGAGGCTTTCTTGGCCGGGAAGTAATCCGGTTTTGAACTAAGCAAGTGACAGAGAACCGAGTCAAGAACGGTCAGCTTCTCAAATAATTGTCCTTACAAAGGGAAGTGCAGCAACAAATTTTGTTGCCGGACTTCTCTGTGGTGTATCCGTGAGGTCTGTGTGGTGCCTACCTTTCAGGGTGCTGTGTGCCCTCTTCACTTGCTTTACGTAACAAAAGTGCAGTTCATAACAGCTGCTTACTCAAATGGTTGAATTAGTGAAGCTGAGGCAATTCTGTACCTTTACTGGAATTCTGGGATGGCTCAGACGCTAAGATTTCTTTGAGGTTGTCATGCCATAAAGCAAAAGAACACACTGGTAGAACTTGAAAAATCTCAGTATGCTGGAATGCAAAGAGAAAAGTACCAGCTTTGAGATCGCTGCCTGCTTAACGTCTGCATGCTCTGCACAAAGACTAGAGCGCTCGCTCTGACTGACAAGAGCGGTTAGTGGATCCTCTCCCCATTAAGGCTTGTTAATAAAGCCTGAAAGCTAATCAAGTAGAGGGTTCCGGCAGAATTGCTTTCCCTGCCAGAATAGCGAGTGTCTGCAAACACAAAGAGAACGTGACTGCTTTGGGGAACTCAAAATGAAAACTCGAACTTAGATAGGTAGAAGTGAGGAGGATGCGTGTATGGTTGAGAGGCTAATGTAAGTGTGTAGCTACTTGCCTGATTTGATTTTTACCTCTCCTCATAGTGTGCTTGAATTTTTTTTCTTATTTCTTTGAGTAATGTCACCTTTACCAGTGACAAATGTTCAACACTGACTTCTTTCACTATTCGCTTTTTGTTGTATCTTGTTTGGCCAAATGTGTTGCTTAAGTTGTTCTGTAAAACCATAAGTCTTTTAAAAATACCAATGATCTGTTACTGGTGCATATGGCTGACTCCAAACTTTGGGGTGCTTTGATGGCATACGTACCTCAAAGCAACCTCATGCTTTTAATATGACACTTGTACAATCATCTATGGTCTTACGTAGCAGCATCCCTGGCGAGGTTGTAAGTGTCTCTAGGTGGAAAATACACTTGGTTACATTTACTTTTTTTTCCTTGTCCTATGTATTTTAAATACTGGGTTCAAATTTAATAGGTGAAGATTAGCCAAAATGTTAGCTCTATAATTAGTGAAATGGTCAAATGCTTTGTCCACCCGGTAACTTGTAGTTGTCCTCGTGCAGGCAATCCACAGGGCTGTCAGAGCAGAGGAGAGCAAGGCGGACAGCCATACCGCAGAGTCTTGTTAATAACTTTTATGGAGCTGTCTGTTAGGCTTGTGTTATTGATGTGTCCTTTGTATCTTTTCTCTTTTTATTTACCTCTGAGCTATTCCTTCTCCAATGCAGTAAAAATCTGACCAGACTGAACTTGTGTGGGATGTGATGAGAGGATCAAACGGGAATTATGGACTTTTCCCACCAGTGAATTAAGCTAGAAAATTACTTTTACAAGCTTTTTGTAAGGAAAACATAAACCAGCTGTAACTCCAGACTTTCTAAGCCTGTCCTCATAGAGAAATAATTTGGTCTTTGACAGTTTACCTGAGCTGGAATTCCAAGAGAAAGGTTTTTCTGTGTGCTGCCAATGCTGGCAACTCTTGGTGCAGTCTGACCGATTGCATTTATCACTGTGGTCTCTATCAGGTCTGTGGAGGGTTGAAGTGCAGCAGAGCTGGTGCTGGTAAGCACTTCTTCCAAAACTGGTGGTCCTGGAGCTGCAGTTGTTGTGTTGTACCAATGGGGATACATGGAAAAGTGTCAGTGGAAGTGGTGTTATCTGTTTTTCTCTGGCTTGCTGCCTGTATGATCAAGGTACAGTTTTACATAAAGGATGTTTTTTGTGTCTTGTGGTTATGTAAGCAGTACATAAGTTGACATTGTATATGCTGCTCACAGAACCAATGAGTTTAATACTTCAGTGGCTTTTTTAAGCTCCTAAATGCGTTGATCATTCCTTCAGAGCCTGCTATCACAGGTGTAGCTAATGCTGATCTATTTCTTACCGGTCTCTTGCTCAAATACGTGAGTGAAAGAACGCAAAAATGTGGGAGCTGGTGTCATAATAGCTGCTGGTAAGGAGCCTGAAATTCTGTCTAACTGTCCAAATAAATTGGCAGCTTGCTTTATTTTTTTTTAGTAAATACCTGACTATTGTCTCGGAGTTTTAAGCTTTGAAACACTGAAGCTGCTAAAATCCTGTCAGGTGTCTGAGTTTAGAGAATAGGCATTTATCGGCTTCCAAATACTGGGCCCTTTTGGGATGTGTTAGTAATTTTAGATGTTCATACTTGGTCACTTGCACCTGCTCTTTAAAGATGACATGAGGATCTCTTTGTCAGCCCCAGATAGCAGCTCTCTGGAAGAGGGAAATATCCTATCATGGAATCATAGAACACCAGGTTGGAAGGGACCTCAAGGATCATCTGGTCCAACCTGTCTTGGCAAAAGCCCAGTCAGGGCAAGATGGCCCGGCACCCTGTCCAGCCGTACCTTAAAAATGCCCTATATTGGGGAACCCACCACTTCCTTGTGGAGATGATTCCGATGGCTGATTGCTCTCAGTGTGAAAAATGTTCCTCTTGTGTCCAGCTGGAATGTGCCCCCAGGAATAACTTGCACCCATTACCCCATACGTTTTCCATGTGACCCCTTATAAAAAGGGAGTCTCAATCTCCTTTGTATCCACCCTTTACATACTGGAACATAGTGATGAAGTCTCCCTTAAGCCTTCTTTTCTCCAGGCTGAACAAACACGGTTCTCTCAGCCTTTCCTTGTATGGTAGGCTTCCCAGTCCTTTGATCATCTTCATAGCCCTTCTCTGGTCCCTGTCCTGCCTGTCCACATCTTTTATATACAGCAGGGACCAAATCTAAGCACAGTATTCCTTATACTTGTCCTTGTTGAACTTAGTGTTCTTGTTAGCCACTCTTCCAGCCTATCCAAGTCTACTGCTCACCCCACGTCAACTGAGCAGGTTACTTGGTCATGGAAAGGAAAAAGCCTTTGTATGTTTGGTTTGGTTCGTGTCACATGCTGACAGGAAACTCAAAAGCCTGAGACAGCTCTTCTGCCTTTGTGAAAGTGTACTTGGTGTGCATCCTCTCTCAACATCCGCGAGCCTCCCTTTGCAGGAAGGCATGTTGCCCCAAGACTTGTCCTAATATGTAAATGAACCTGTGACAAATCTGTTTGTCACCTAGCAGCATATCACTGAAACAGGAGGTGTTGTCAAGGCCATTGGTGGCAAAACTTTCTGAATAAGTGGCTTGTCGAGCAAAGGTTTCCTTCAGAAGTTAAAATTACATAAAGACCTTCTATTTCTACCTGCGTTGACTTCTTTGACCAACTAGTTTGATGTTAGCTGCTTAAATTGACTTGGCATGTCAATATGTGAGTTAAATGAGTATAAGTAGATGGTGTGGTTCATGTTGTTGGCCAAAGCTACAACAGGTGGGAATACTAAGCCAGATGCAGCGTGGGTGGGTGTGACCACACAATCCTTGAGACATGGCAAGTGCTCCGTGCAATAAAAAAGACCTTAACATTTTTACATCGCCACATATTTTTCTTATGTAAAGTGAATCATTTTTAGGTGTGCTGCTATATCTTAGCAACTACTGCACTGGGGGGAAATTCTGACTTTGTGACTCAGTAGAGGGATTAAGGAGTACGAACTCCAAACTTCTTTTTTTCTATGTATGGATATCCTGAAGCATGCAGAGTGGGCTGTCTTTCTGGCTGTAAAATAATATCTAGCTTACAGTTCATACAGGTTGCTACCATAAATTTTAGAAAGGTGCACTGAAATCCTTAAGAAGCTGTGGAAAAAGCTCCTGATAGCACTAAAGAAATGGAAAATGTTGTTTTATCTACAACTAAGTAGTAATGTCTGTCTTCTGGAGTACAAAGTGTATCGATCCCATGAATTTTAGATGAAATGACCTTGAAACTTCAATTCAGAGTGCCAACCTCATACTCCTGGCTGCTCTCTCAAATATTTGCTGCCTTAAGACAAAGAGGAGGAAACCAGAACTAAACAGGAATAAAAAGCTTTGAAGTAGGTCCTTCCTTGATGTTTCCTAATATACACAGTCTGCCTTTGTCTTCTGGGCAATAAATCCTGATAAATTGCACAGTGTTTTGTCTTCCACAGTCGAAAATATTTTAGTTCTGGAAAATGAATCAAAAGATACCATGTTGCCATGTTGTGGCTTTTAGATATCATGTTGCCTTTAGTATAAACAGAATTGTCCTGAGAGTAAATATCTTTCACAAGGCACAGAAAGTTTAACAGCCACTGACTGCCATGTTAATGAAGTAAAAATGTCTCTGATGTCCCTCTGTTTTTCTTTAATGGGCACATCTCTTGATAAAAGAAGAACCAAAAATGTAAAGTCTTGCTTGATATTTGGCTCACAACCCTGTTTGCCTTTTTGTCCGTGGGGCAAATGCAAAACTATTACAAGAGTATCTGTTCAGCTCTCATGATAAACTTGGGGCTGTTTGTTGTTGTTTATTTTTGTAGAAGTGACGGTGGTTTACCAAAATGGGTTACCTGTGATTTCTGTCAATCTTCCATCCCGACGTGAACGTTGCCAGTTCACACTTAAGCCTATCTCAGACTCTGTTGGTGTGTTCCTACAACAGCTGCAGGCAGAGGACCGAGGAATTGATCGGGTTGCAATCTACTCAGCAGGTACTGGTATTTACAAACAAATTGATTTACTTCCTTGCCAGCTATTTCCATTTTCCATCCAGCCTTTTGCTTCTTAAATAAAAGCTTGTTATGGTGTGAGCTCTGACATTCCCAAAAAAGCAGAAGGTACGAATGCCATTACTAGAGTGGGAATGTTGTTAGGTATTCCTGCGTAGTCAGGTCTGCTGAGGAAAGCTGACTGTAGTGTGAAAAAGGAAAATGTTCCTAATGCCAAGCATTGAGACATCAGTCCTGATTGGGGGTGTTTTGGGTGAGTTTCCTACTACTTAGTAGGAAGGATGCAAGCTATTCAACCCACATGGAGGTTCTGACTGGTTTATAAGGAACTGGTTGTAAAAGGTGTTACAGCACCTGTAAAAGGTGGGAAGCAGCATCTTGGTTAGCTATGAAAACTCAGTCATGTTTCACATAATGTCTGTCTTTGCTATTTTGCTCAATTGCTGTGTGTCTGCTAGCAGCCAGAGCTCTGCAACGTTGTTAGGGCGTCTGATGGAAGTGCCATCAAAGCAGGTAGGTGTTTGGTAGGCTAGTGATGTCAAAGCTCTCCAGAACTAGACTGAAACAATTTCTGATGCTAGCGGGGAAAGATGAAGGTCACTTAAGTGGATTGTATTGTGAAACATAGTAATATATTCTAAGTGTGCAGGATGAAGGGAATGGCTTTTTATAAGATGACCCCAAATACCACGAATTTAGATAAGCAGCTGCATATGTTGCTGAGCTCATATTTGCCATGTAATGTCTTGCAGCATATACATATGGTGTGTGCACATATATCTATAGTGTGTATGTATTTCTCTAAACAAAGGTTATTGTCCATGGGGAAAATGTGCAAGTCCAAGAACTGTAATTTGGGGTGGCATTACAACTTGCTTAGACACTGCATGTTTTAGGTACTGTGTTTCTACTGCTTAATGAGTCGTCTATGTTTGCCCTTACAGATGGCACACGTGTTGCCTCCTCCACAGGCATAGATTTGCTTCTGCTGGATGACTTCAAACTGATCATTAATGATGTCACATACCATGTTAGACCACCAAAGAGAGGTAAACCAGCTGGGTTTTAGTAAATGTCAGATATAAATTTCAGTATGCAGTTCTCTGTTTAATTGCAGCATGCTTTATTAACTTCTTTGAGAAGGGGAAGTGCTGTTTCTAAAGGAAACTCTGCAGTTTCTAGTTCTGCCCTTGTGGTCTCATTTAGTGAGATTCAAGTAGACAGAGTAGGCAGTGATGAAAAGCACATATTCATTCTGCTCAAAGTCAGTACCCCTCCTGAGAGGAAGAAATGTAACTTCTTTTAATTTCTCAATATTTCTGAGTTTTCCTCTAATTAGTGAAAAGTAATTAAATTTCACTCATTCTAAAGCAGTGCCATACAAAATGGGAATTAGATTGAAACTTTCATTATCTGATTTGGAAGAATAAATCGTTCCCTAGCCTGACAGTTAACATTGTTTCCTTAAAGCATGGTACTTTGAATATTGCAAATAAAACTTGAAACCTTGTTAGCTAACAAACAGTGACATAAATGAGACCATGCTCTTACAAGGTTACCTTGCTGCCACTCAAATAAGATGGGAAACCAACCAGTCAACAGGAAAATCCTTTCAAGTAATGGGCTTTGGATGTGAGACTGAGGGAACTGGTAATGTTCCTTTTACTATCTCGAGCAGTCTGAATAAGGTGATGTGGTCGAGGGAGGTGAGCTATCAGAAATCAGGAGACTGACCATATATTTTGGGTCAGAGGCTACCCTTGGTGGCTGACTTTCTGGAGAGTGATCTGATACATGCCATCATCCTCTGCAGATGTAGTTAGTTGCCAAGGACCTTTTTGCAAGGAAAATAATAAAAAGATATTCTAGCATTTTATTGTTCACAACATAGAAATATCAAGTAAAAAAGAAATTTCTGACTTGGGGCGCTGTGTGCAGCCACTTGTCTTCAGCATGCAGGAAAGGCTGGAATTCGGGAGCACAGGTATGTCGTCCAACTGTTAGCCTCTTGGAACAAGTGATGGTGTCAAGCTTAACTGGTCTGGCCTGTAATTTTTAATACAACTATATGAGAAGGCAAAGGCGATGTCTATTCTTGCACTGGAGAAAATTGCTGTCCTGAGGTAAGGTGATTCACACATCCCACTTCTTGTTTGAGAAAGCAAAGTCTGCCGCTGAGGTTTCAGTGAGCTTGCTTGTGTGATAGACCCGTTGTGTGCTGGTAGGTGAGCTCTGGGATCACCTAGGTTACGTGAAATTGCTGCCTCTGATTCATTTGCCAAAGAGATTTCTATAGTTAGCTTGTATTAAAATGAATGTGCCTGTAAATAGGCACTGAGATAAGTTCTGCGGAACTGTTCAGCTACTGCTTTTTCCATTTTTACAAAACCACCTTGTGTATTTTGAAATGGAAATGGCAGCACGCTGTAACCTTACATACTAAGTCGCTTCAGTCAAAACTATATTTTTCCTCACAGGGGACAGGAGCCCTTTATCCAGGAGGGGGTGTGTGCTGTGCTCTGTGCGTACCCTGGCACAGACAGCTGAGTTGCATCTTTCTTTGGAGCTGCTACTGTTAAAACTCAAGCTGTCCATAGTTTTTTGTGTGTTGGTAAAGTAACTAGTTGGGAAAATAACTGAAGGTACAAGCCCAAAGATACTATAAAAATTATTTTTTAAAAATTCTTGATTTGGCTAATATAGAGTTCTTCTGCTTTAATTGGAAACTTGGGGGTTTTCTCATACGGTGTGTGTCTAATACAATAGTGAGTGTCACAGCTTTTTTGCAAATCAATTTCCTTTAGGAATCCTTTCTGTGTTGAAATGCAGGGATAAAGGCAGTTTCAGTGGCCCTGTTACTGTCTCTCAACATACTGTGAAGAGAATTTCATTGCCCTCTAGGCAGCACAGCGGGGGATTGCCCACAGAGGGTTGGGAAGCTACTCCTGGATTTGGTACTCAAAATTATCATAAGATCTCATGTTCTGAGGCTGCTAACCCAAGATCTTCAGTTGCCATCATCAATAACTGTGGTTGGTGATGGTCTGTATTCTGAATTCTGGCTGTTTCTTGACAGCTGGTATGATGGATCATATCATGTAGTTGCTCATTTGTCTTTAAGTCTTGTGTATAAATATGGATCAGAAGTAGCTGTTGATGTCTGGTGAGCTAATAGCATGTATCTCTCTGCCTTGTTTTTATCAAATGTTAAGAATATCTAATAATAAAGCCTGATTTTCTTTTGAAGAAATTGCATTGTCTTTGAGAGCTGGAGCTCTTCCAAGGGCTTCTTTGTTGAGAAGATAGTTTAATGCATTTCCTGTGCAGACTAATAGTGGTTTCTGAAGAACATAGAAGTAGTTCCATGGACAAATACATATAAAGCACTCTCTTTTTTTTTTTCCTTTTTTCCCTAGAGCTCTTAAGCCATGAAAACGCAACGACGCTGAATGATGTCAAGACATTGGTTCAGCAGTTGTATACTGCCTTGTGCATTGAGGAGCATCAGCTGAACAAAGAGAAGGAGCTGATAGGGAGACTAGAGGAATTGAAAGAGCAACTAGCACCACTAGAAAAAGTGAGAAGTTTGTTACTGTGTCTTAATTTATTTCAAGGTTTTAATTAGGTCCCTAGCTTGCTTCTAATAGTTTTAAGATCACTGAAGCAGACGATGTGTTGTGTATATCAAACCATGTCTGTTTCTGGTTTCTGTGGAAGTACTTTGCTTCCTTGGTTTATATAATTACAAATGAGCTTGGTAGTAAATAAAGGCCGGGGCTGCTACAAAAGAATATCTCTGAATGTAGAGAAATAAGCAGCTTTGCGAGCTACCCGGAGCATGCTCAGCGTGAAGTATGGATGATGGCAAGATACGGATGGAAAAAAGTGTCTATTTGTCTGCATAACCTAGACTCAAAGCATGTCTCAAGCAACTTAAATATAAATACAAGGTTTTATTTTTACATCCCCTCTTAATTATACTAATATAATTATTTTTGAGAACACAAGGCATCTCCTATCTCCCACAGGTAAGGCTGGAGCTGAGCAGGAAAGCAGAGAAGAGGACAACCTTGGTGTTGTGGGGAGGCCTGGCCTACATGGCGACTCAGTTTGGGATTCTGGCCCGCCTCACCTGGTGGGAGTATTCTTGGGACATTATGGAACCAGTCACCTATTTCATCACCTATGGTAGTGCCATGGCAATGTATGCTTATTTCGTAATGACTCGCCAGGTAGGACCTGTTGTGCTGACATTGATGCTTCAGTAGAAGAATTGCTTTGAGCTCTACTTAGTAGAAAAATAGCAAGGTCGTGCTTATTAGAAGTTGTTTGTCCCCTTCCTTGTCCTATCAGAACCTAGATGTTACTTGATTTAATATTTGCTGGTTGTATGGGGTTTTCTGGTAGTGGTCATGGCTGGTTTCCTGGTTGGCTAACCATAAATGCTTGTGTATGGTGAGTGATGGACTGCCTTAGCTACACAGGTTCATCCACTGACAGGTAATGGTTTCTGCACATGTACGCAGCCTCTCACACGTTGACTTGCACCGGAGGGCTCCAAGTGCTGTGATTTATCAACCCAAATAAACTGTTGGTACCTGAGGTACCTACTGAGTTTCAGGGAAGCACACCTCTCTGACATGAGCTGCTGGCCTTTTAAAATAGAGGAAGGTTTGGGGATCATACTGGAAATGCTTTTGTTCGAGGTATTTCATAGATCTGGACTCATCCAGATGAAGCAGATCTATTTGAACACTTGTCCCTTGGTGCAATTCCAGTGTTTTAAAATCTAGGCCTCCTCTGGCATTGGAAAGTCTTCACACAGAGTGGACCTGTGCTTCTTCAGATCCCTGTAGCTGTGACAGACTCTGGATTTCTACCATGTGATTTCTCTCAGCACTTCCATTCAACCTTTGTAATCCTACCCAAATTATGAGGGAAGGGGTGCTCAAAAGATTCCTGGTATTACAAGGCCACCAGAACAGATGCTGCCAGGGTTCCTTCCAGCAGGCTGTCAGCTGCATCATTTCAGGGACTGAAGACACGTGTGCCTCTGTCAGGGCTTCTACATAGTTTCTGCCAAAGTAGTTGGAACTTCTGCCATGTTTGAGCTCAGATTTGGGGTTTTAATCAAGTCAGCCATATAAACTAGTACTACTTCTGCCAGATTTGAAATCTCAGTGTTTCTGGGATGGCTGACTCCAAATGCAGCTTTTCTCCACCTGACAGCCCTGTGGTTGGATGGCTGCATACCAGGCAGAGAGGCTGTGTGATGTTCCAGGCCAAGGGAGAGCTCACTTCAGCAGGCAGACCTGTGCTCTGTCAAGGCTGTGTGGGATTTGGTGTGAACAGGGCCGTAGATTCAACCTCCTTGCCTGCTCTGAAAAGCTGTGACTTTATGCAGTAGAGTATCCTTGGCACAAGCTGTGGTATCCGACTCTTGTTCTGGCCTGTGTAGCTTGGGTGAGAGATGAACTCATGTCCAACTGTTACTGCTGTAATCAAACTGTTGCTGTTTATGACTTGAAGAAAAAGACAGTAAGGGACATCATACAAAAAATTTGTTCTGGTATTTATAGGGCTTTTTCCTTCCTCCCTCCCTCCCTCCACACAATTTAAATCCTGGAATGTGTTTCTTCTTGTTTTCTCCACATGAAAGGACTCACACATTGGGGCTGGAGGGAGGTGCTGGTAACTCGCTGCTGGAGTGTAACATACTAGTAGCAAACGCCGGACTGCAGTGGGTCTGGCTGTCTGGACTTAACGTTCTTCATCGCAGCTGGTATAGTGCTGTGTTTTGCATTTGTGACCAAAACAGTCTTGGTAACACACTGGTGTGTTTGCTTTTGCTGAATGCAGCATCAAGATCTCCATTTCTCCTTGCTTCCCCCAACTTCCATTCCTGCCCTGGGAACATGCTGGGGCTGGGCAAGGTGTTGGAGGGGATACGGCCAGGACAACTGACCAGAGGGATGTTGCATAGAGATATAACATCATGCTCAGCAATAAGCTTGGGAGGAAGGAGTAGCTGTTGCTCAGGAACTGGCTGGGCATGGGTCTGCTGGTGGGAGGTGGTGAGTGATTGCTTTTGCATCACTCTTCTGGGGCTTTTTCTTGACTTAGTACGTTGTCTTTATCTCAACTCATAAGTTTTTCTTGCCTCTTCCCTTTTGATTCACTTCCCCAATCCCTCTGTAGGGCAGTGAGTGAGTGGGTGGGGGCTGAGCTGGGGTGACCCCACCACACTGGGCATTAGACAATGATGTCTGGTCTTGTGCCTTCATTGACAGACCCTAGTCATCCTCCTAGAACCAGCCTGATACTGCTGCTCTATAGTGGTGTCCTGTGTTTCACCCTTTCGATGCTTTATTCCTGTCTTCTCTCCTTTTTGTTCTTTTTAGGAATATGTTTATCCAGATGCCAGAGACAGACAGTACTTATTATTTTTCCATAAAGGAGCCAAAAAGACACGATTTGATCTAGAGAAATACAATCAACTCAAGGATGCAATTGCTCAGGTAACAAGAATTTTTCCAGAAATAAGACAAAGAAATTACTGCTTGCGGGTTCTTAGCTGCTATTAATAGATGCACCTCAAAGAAGAATGGATGTGTCTTAGGTTTTCAGCCCATTTTCTTGTCACAGCCCCAGTGCAATCACTGAATTAGCTTTGATGTACCCAGGAATAGAACTGCTGGATGTGTAAATCAAAGCAAAATGGTTGCCATATCTATCTGTAAGGGCCTTTTAGAAACTGCTGGCAAATCTTGGGTTGCTTCAGGCACTTCATGCCTCAGAGGAGCCTAATTCAAGATTTCCTTGCTTCTCAGCTCCTACACACCAGATGGACTTAGTGAGGAATGAAGACTTGCATGCATTTGGTTCACGGCTTCCTGACATAGCACTTCAGTGCACTGGGTTGCAGTCCTGAAAAATCATGTTCAGAAGACTGTGTTGCATTGTTAGGGGCAGTGGGGACAGACTTCTCATGTTGTAGACTCAGGTGCTTTTGGGAGACTGTCCACACTGTGGGATCTGTGCAGTAAAGGAGTTGGATAGAGATCTTTCTTGTATTTGAGAGAGCCTTTCTGCAGAAGTTTGGCATGGGCAGAAAAAGGAGAGCTACCACACTCATTCTCATTGCTCTGTGTCATTCTGTTTGTTCCCAGGTTCTGGAAATGAGAGTGTAGGATATCCAGGGAAAGACATGTTCTGCTTCTACCTTGGAGAAGGAGCTATGCAAGGAGTAGAGGGAGGTTAGGGCTAGGTCCTGGTGTCAGGAGAAAATCCAGGGAGATTTCTGGGTTTCCTCATGCCATGTTGAATACAAATACCCGTGAGTGGCTGCACTTCCTAGAAGAAAAGCTCCGTGAATCAACTGTTCTCATCAGTCTAGTTGTGGGATTTTTCTTAAAATGGCTTTGGAAGTAGTTCTAGTGAGTTTACAAGGATCAAGTCTTCGTTGCCTTATTGGTTTTAAGTAGCTGTGCGTAGACAAGTTCAGAGAAGCACAGACCAAATGCCTTTAAGTGCTGACAAGGGTTTTCCCAAATACGAGCCTGCCAGTTCTACTTTGTGAACATTTCCCTTCAGGACACCAAAACAAGGAAGTATGGAGAAGCTTTCTATTCTGTAGCAGGAATAGTATTGGGGAAGGGGTGTTGGGGGCTTTTTTTGACACCTTTATAATGTGTCTTTTACTTTTAGGCAGAATTGGACCTTAAGAGGCTTCGAGACCCACTGCAGGTTCACCTGCCCATCCAGCAAATTGATGAGAAGGACTGATCAGCAAAGAAGCTCTGAACCCCGGCAAAATACCTGTTCATATCTCTTGCCTTTTTAATTAAAGCATTGCAGGTGGAAGCTGGGAGGTGGTGTGGGGGTGGAGGGTTTTTACCTTTAATCAAGACAAAGGACTGTAGGGGGGGAATCTCTTAAATCTGAAGATGGGACATTGTGGAATGTTAGTTCTGAAAAGGGCTTGGCAAATGATCATATTTCAATACTGTCTGGATGGCAATTGTGTACAAATACAGGATTTGGGGGGGGGTTGTGAAAAGAATGTAACGCTGGGGTATAGAGGGTGTCTTCTTCCAGCTTTGCAGGGTCTGCCTCTTGATAAGACACCAGCAGCCTGCTTAGCTTTTTTAATTTTCCTTTACCTGATTCAGATCTCTCTTTCTCTCTCAAAAAAAACCAAAAAGGATTTAAAAAAAAACCAAACCGAGAATCCAAGCCACCTGGAGCTATGGCTGGTGATCAGAACTTGCGCTCCACCGCCATTAACACGCACACTTCTGATCAGACCTGGTCTCTTTTATAAAGTTACTACAAGACTGCTTTCTACTGGAAAACCGTGAGCTTCCCCTTCCCAGCCCACCCCATCTTGCTCCACTGACTTCCTCCTTTGCTTATTTGTAGCACAGAATGGTTGTAGCCAAGTGAGAGAAGGAATGAGATTTCTTCTGGAGATTTGATAATTGATATTTTGGATTATTCCATAATAACTATATAAACTTTGTGTCCTGATGCCCTTGAGCTCCTTACAGAAATCAACGGCAGCATTGCATGAGAGGTTTTTTTTCTATTCAGTCATAAGGGAGGGAGATTCCATTCCTCCTGCCCCAAATCTGATAGCCACCTGGACTATGAAATTATGAAGGTTTAAAGGGTTATGAAACTGCCACAGAATCATGACTCCTGCTTAAATGAACACTTTTGGAACACGGCATAATGAAACTTGATGTTTGTGTCATGGGATAAAAGGTGTCTCATATGGTCAAAGCATTTTCCTTGCCCAGAGGGGTTTTGAAAGCCTCAGGGCTCTTTCAGTGCAAGACACAGAACTACTTCGGTCCTCTGGCACTTTTTCCCCCTACTTAAATAGCTTTAAATGAACTTTGTGCCCACGGGTCAGAATTTCTTAGGAGTGGCTAATGACATCTCTTGTTCTTAGCTAAAAGAAATAGAGGAAGGAAAGTCAACCCATTGCCCTCTCTTCTAGCCAAGGCTGGCTGATTACTAAGCAGATAAAACATCTCTTCATTCAAAGCAGGTCAGTCTGGTTTAGCATCCTGCCGATAAGTACTGTGGAGACAGGATGAAGGTGGGAGAAGGGTATTAAGCCTTATATATGGAAAAGGCTGGCTGCTTTTTTGATGTTTCACTACTACTCACTGTGTCATGAAAAGAGGCTTCTGGGTTTGTTTTTATTTTTGAGAACCATGTTTAAAAAAAAAGATAGTAAAGAAAAACAAATCAGTATTAACTAGATGCCAGGTGCCTTGCAGATGTGGAAACACAGCTGGAATTGCTGCCTCTTCTCACTCAATGGCATGTTGGACCGAATGGGTGCATGTTTCTAGGTTTTTTCCCTCTTCCCCTTTTCCTCTGTCTTTCAATTTAATTACATTGTGTGATGATTTTTTTTTACTTGTTTTATCCTGTTTGTGTGGTGAGTTTTAAAGGGAAAAAAAACCCAGAACACGATCTTGTAGCTGAATCCTTGGTGTGTGTTTGGGGTGAGGGAGGGAGCATGGAGAAAAGTCCTTCTTAAAACAGACAACAAACAACCCTGAACATGTGTAAAATCCTGTATCATTTATGAAATATGTATAAAAGAGCAATGTACTTCTGGAACAATAAATAACTATTCAATTTTTGAATCACTGCTCTTGAATAACATTATTTCCCCAGCTGAGAAGAGAGTATTGTACATGTGCCAGCTGCCTCCTGAGTTTCCTCCATTTCTTTTTGTTTAGGTTCTTTCTTCTTGACCTTACATCACTGAGGCTGTGGTGATGCAGATAATAGCTTTCCTGAAGAACCTCGGATGGAGATCTTGCTGCCATGCCTAGCTGCATAACACAGGGATCTCAGGAGCAGTTGAGGTGGTGAGGTAGAGATGTTTGGTCTAACAAAGATCTGCCTTTGTTTGACCAGCATAGTAGCTCCATGTAGAGGCTGACAAAATCTGGCAGGTTGCAGAAGAGTGTTTATGGGCATGTCATGCTCGGTGACCTGAACTGTACCAAGTGATGTCAGTGTGTTTCTATATTGCGTTCAAGTGCTGTTTCAGAGAAAGACAAAAGTTCCAAGCTTCTGCTACTTTCTCTAGGCTCCTGAATGCCTGGTGTCTGATTTGTCATGGTGACATATTGTTTGTTTGTTAACTTTGGAAATCAACAGACTGTACTGTTAGCATGAGACATTTGGTGCCAGAAGGTTATTTTTTTTATCATGTCCATTGCCTGTACAAAACAATCCATGTTATAAGCCAGTTTTAAACCCAGCTGATGCTCTCCTGTGTTGGTTTTTTTTTTAAAGCCAGGAGGAGGAGCTGGAGGCTGTTAGTCATTGTGACCTACCTTTAATCCCTGTTGAAATTTAGTTCAGCAATGCTGACAAACCCTCTTCCTCCAAGCAGCCCTAAGTCTGCAGCAGTGTACAGATGAGCTGCTGCCTTCCCCAGACAAATTGCTTGGAACGGTTGCATAAGAACTCATCTGTTCTGGCATCCAGAAGAACTGAAGGCTTTGACATCTAGCACCACAGTCTCTATTTGGAAAGCAAGAAAATGTGATAAAATTGGCCCTGCACATGCATTAATGTTCTAGAGGTGGTGTGAGAAAAGGAGTGAAATAAGAGGCAGGGTACAACAAGCTGTACCCTGAATTATGGGCTGTCCAATTGGGCTTGTCAGTCTGTACTCCCAAGAAATCGCTGTCTTGCTCCTCTCCACTCCACCAGTGCACATGTGGTGTCTGCCAGGGGTGTGGATGTTGTGCCACAAACCTCAAACTCATACCTCAGTGCTTATGTGTGTGTTTGGCCTTGAGTGCTAACAGTCAAGTGAAGGGTGATGTTTGTTTGCTCTCCTGATAAACGCTGTTGTATATCAATGTCAACCAACTCTGTTGCAGTAATTATTTCATGCCTAGGAACTGGGCAGGTACTAGGGTCCTGCCCCACTGGCAACACTCTAAGAGCAGGCAGTGCTGCCGGAATGGCAGTGTAACATGCCATTCTTAAGTCCCTATAAAGGATAAATAGCAGTGTGCGTTGCAATGTTCAGATGCTGCTTTTTCTACCAATTAAGTCTTAGAACCACAGACTGGTTTGGGCTGAAAAGGATCTCAAAGCCCGAGCCCATCTACTCTCAACCCCTTGCCACGGGCAGGGACCCCCCCATCAGCCCAGGGTGCCCAAAGCCCCATCCAGCCTGGCCTTGAACCCTGCCAGGGATCCAGGAGCAGCCCCAGCTTCTCTGGGCACCCTGTGCTAGGGCCTCCCCACCCTGCCCAGGAGGTATTTCCATCTCTCAGCTCCTCTCCAGTTGCCCTCCTGCAGCCTCAGGCCATTCCCCTGGGCCTGGCTCTCCCTGCCCTTAGCACCAGCCCCTCTCCAGCTTTCCTGGAGCCCTTCTCCAGCCCTTGAATCATCTTCATGATCAAATCTGGACTTGTTCCAACAGGTCCATGTCCTCCTTACATTGGAGGCCTCAGAGCTGGACTCAGTACTCAAAGGAGGGTTTCATGAGAGCAGTGGGGGCAGAACCCCCTCCCTCAATCTACTCACACTGCTTTTGATGCAGCCCAGGACAGGGTTGGCTTTCTGGGCTGCAGGAACACGTTGTTGGGTCATGCTGAGCTTTTCATCAACTGATAATTATTAATTTGCTTAACCTCTCTTCCCTCTTTCTTTGAGGGAGCTTTGCAAAAATAGTATCAGGTTCAGACTTGTCTGGAGCAACGTATTAGGTTCCCTCTACACTGCTTGCAAGGCTCTACCTTGCAAACCTCTGCAAAGGAGAGAGGTTCGTGGCTCCTTTGTCTTTCCGTCTGTAACGCCTTCTATGTGGGATGCAGTGCTGATGATCAGCTTGACACTCTGTCAGTCAAGTGAAGCTGGCCGAGTTCCCTTGTCACTGTGAGCCAGAGGAACAATTTCTTTGAATCCCCTCTGTGGTTTTGTGTGGAATTGTGAATGTAAACTGCTCTGTGCCACATTGTATGACTTCATTTTCACACAGGAAGGAGATTTTTATATCTCAAGTATTTTTCTACCTATCCCAAGAGATTCCAATTATTCCCTTTAAATTTTTAGTTTCGATACTGACGTTAAAGGGGTAAAAAGTGAAATACAGGAATGGAAATTAAATTTGCAGTGGACCTCAGCCCTGAACTATGGGAGAAGCTGGTGTTATGCTGTGGTGCTGTGACTCTGTGAACTTGTAGAAAATGGGTCCTACTCATGTTTCTGCCCCTGCCTAGTTTTGCAGGTGTGGGTATACTATCTGCGCCCCTAATTCCTCCATCTAGAAATTGAGGATTTTGGAAAATACACTGGCTCTGTAGGACCTGTGGAAAAACACTCTCAAAACACCAAGTTCTTCATCACAGGGCTCCACTGAGGGAAAGAGAATAGCTGCTGCTCTTTGCTAGGAGTTATGTACTTGTCTGGTTTCAATGGGGTCTTGGTGTTCTACTTGTGTTGAATTTGTTCATATTCCACCGAACGTGTGTTCACTCCCTAATCCCAACAGCCCTTCCCATCAGCACCATGTCCCGGGACAAGTTGTTTACAGCAACAAGGCCTATCTCTCAGTCCTTGACACTTGTGCAATCTATCTCAGCAGCCTGTCAAGGCTTATTGTGAACATACATCCTCAAATCAATTGCAGACGGGGATCCTGTTGTGTGGGTCGGGTTCTCCTCTCTCTCAGTGGCAGGAAATGCTGATTAGCTCTTCCTCCTGCTCCTTCTAGGCAGGCTGCAGGAGTTGCTCTTGCCCCAGGAGCTTCACCCACCTCACTTTTCATCAAAGGGTGGTGTGTCCCGAGAGGTGGCTCTGACAAAGACATGGCTTCCTCTGACACCAAAGCATCTTTATTTGTTAGTCTGTTAGAAAGAGTGCGAGCTTTTCTCAGCCTTGTTAGTGCTTTGAAGTATTTGAGTTCCTTGCGTGAAGGACAGAAATGCCCCCCGAATCTGTGGGAGGGGCGTGAAGCATGGTTGCCACTTGCAAAATTAGCAACTTTTCTTGCAGAAAGAGCGGACATACTTGGCCTTAGACAGCAGCAAGTGTAGAAGGTCCCACCTCTTGTGTACCACAATAAAATCCTAGTCTTCGGTGCTAAATATCCCATTCCTTCTTTATCTCTCTTAACCCATACCGATGCCTACTTTTAAGAAATACTAATCTGATTCTGATACTTCTTAGGAAATGAGGCTTGCTCATCTTTGGGTCAGGGAAACACAGCTCAAAAACACCACGTTTCACAGATCTGCCTAGTGGGTGCTTCTAGACCCTACAGCATCTGGAGTACTCTTAATGGAATTGTATGAATGGGGGTCCATTTGCAGCAGCGGTATTTTGTTTGATGTGGTCTGTTAGGGTGTTTTTCCATCTCAGCAATAATTGCACCAGCTCCCTGAGCTGCAGATTTGCAGTGGCCTACTCTAATAAGGGTTGTAATTATTTGGGAGGGAACTGCAGCTGCGTGTGTCACCTAAAATAACTTGGAAAGCAAAGAATAAGTGCTGATAGAAGAGTTGTTTCTGTTGGTGTTGCTTCCAGAAGACTGAGATGCTCTTTGTCTTTCCCATGGGTACCAGAAATGTTCAGAGGTGGCACACTGAATCTTACCCAGCTTTAGACTATTTTCTTGAACTAGGTAGTTGTGGTGATTTTGGGATGGTGTCATCTCTGGATCTGCTGGGACATCTCCTGCTTTAGTCACTATTGGAGAACTTGGCAGGGCTTGTTTGTGATGCCTTTGAGGCTCAAAACTGCTACAGCACAATTTATTTTCTTATGTTAATTGTCAGTCGTCAATCACTTACATATAACTGTCAAAACACAGCTAGTGTCAAACCTAATATACCACCTACAAAAATAAATGTAGCCGGTAATGAAGATGGTTCAGAGAAATATACTCACCTCTAATATGGAAAGCAAATTCAGTTCAAGCTTGTCAGTTTTATTTACCCAGGATCTTAAGTATGAATCAACTTCTCAATGAAAATGGCAAAATTTAACTTGGTGTGGCTTGCTTTATTATCCTCTGTTCAAGTTTAGTTTCTCTTCTGGGAATTCACATAACCACCTTTTAAGGGTTATCTGCCTTGCTAGCTTTGCATACTGAATCTCTTCTCCTTTCCTGTTGCGGGAAAAAACAGTCTGGTACGGCACAGCTGTCAGCACAGGGCAGCCACAATGAGGTTTTTCCTTAATTTATTTTGTTCTTTGGTAGTGGGAGCAATGACAGTCATTTGTAAACCTTCTGGTTTTGTTCCCTAAAGTCATTCACCACTGAAGAAGTCTCCTCTGCTGGGGTGGAGCAGAACAGCATATTGTACTTCACTGCCAGGAGAACACCCAGAGAACTTTCCATAATGTACAGTCTCTACAGAGCAGGCAAATACCCAACTCCTTGTCTCATGCAATCCCAATATGAAATAGTGTAGAATATTTTTTTTTCCTATTGGGATTTGAAGCTAGCACGTCAACCTTGATGTGATTCCTTACTCCAGCCTCCTGCAGAAACATAGGATGCAAAGTAAGTGGGAGAATGCCTACAATTGCTTGATTATGCAATTACTGTAGGCTTACCCATACTCTCTGCTGATGGAGAGCTTTCTGCCTGCAGGTGATTCCCTGGAATCTTGACCATTGCTTGTAAGCAGGGAGGCACCTGTAGACATGGATATGTCCATGCATGTTAAACCTATTTAAGTCTAAACTATGTATTAAGAGCTACAGATAGTGGGGCTAGAGGGAAGATCCCTTTTGGCTTATTGTCGTGGGTGTGTCTGCTAAATGCAGTGCTTGCCTTGCTTTAGTAGGGAACAGATTTTGATGTGCTGCAGCTTATTTATGACCTGCAGCTAAACCTAGTTTGGTTTGAACCACAAAGGCACAGATTCTTGATTACTTAGTTTTGTGAGGAAGTTAATTTGGTACTGTTGGGTTTCTTGATTGTTGGTTTGGTTTGAGTTTTTTGTTGGTTTTGTGGGTTTTTTCTGAAAGACAAAGATCACGAGGTCTTATACTGCAGAAAAACATTGCCTTGTTTGATAACTGTACCAGTCAGGTAGTGGAAGGGGCCTTTGCGCAGCATAGAAATAGCTTATTTCCCAGTGGGACACCAGTCCTTTGCTTTGACTGATGTTCCCATTGTAGCTCTGCTCCAAGCACTCATCTGCAATCTCTGCTTGGAAGGATAGTTCTCCTCCGTCGGCCACTACTTCCTGCAGTTAGGTCTCTCTAGCTGGTGTTTTTTGCCTGCGGGGAGCCACAAAGTTGTATAACTTGTGGAAAGAGCAGAGATAACAGTAAGCACCCATCTGGTCTTCTTTTCCATCCCTTCGGGATGTCCGGGTGTCCCTCAGTTAGAATTCTTCTCCAGATAAGATAGTGGAGGTGTCACTGCGGGGCAGTCAGGCCAGAAAACAATAGCGGGTCGAGTCCAAAAAACAAGATTGATCAGTAGGTACGTCTCCCTTGTCAATAAGGGGCAGAGCTGCTCTACAGAGGTCAAGGCTGGAGCTGTACCCTACATCCCTTCAGCTTCTTCCTCTGATAGCTGTCCTGGAAGTTTATCACACTTGCTCTTCAGAAAGCTTGAGGTCAGAAGCTCCATCGAGAGGAAGGCTGTGAGAGCCACAGTGTTTCCAAGTGCTTTCGAGCGTCTGCTACTTGACTGGTAACTGTTCCTTGGCTGAGTGGGATGTTCCAGTACTTGTTTTTCTGTATCTGCTTCATCATCCAGCTGCAGCCGGTGTCTTCGATGGGTGAGTAAAGAGGCATTGCTTTCAAGCTTATTTCCGTTTGCTGGCTCCAAGGTTCGTGTTGAGCCTTGGTGGTGTTAGGTGAAAGATCAGAAGATGTGAGAAATACCCTTCTTCTTTGAAGGCAGGGTAAAATTCTTTCCGATGAGAAAGACCTTTCTGTCACAGGCTCCCGTACGGGGACAGTCTCTACTGCTGAGGAACTGTGGGATTTTCCTCTCACTTTGGAGACGACACTCCATGAGTAGATATTATGCTACTTTTTTACCCACTTCTTTGACAAATCTTTACTGAATTTAGTGTCATAATGCAGTGCTGTTCTTTTCATTCCTTAGTTGGGCCAGAGCAGAGACCTCCAGCTACACAATACACGCAGGATTAATCTCTCTGCAGAACTGTGGGCTTACAAATGCTTGCTAGAACCCAATTTGCCATCCAATATATATGCTAGCGTGTCAGCTAGAGAAATAACGATATCATCAAGGTTACAAATTGAAAAGCTTTACTTCATAGTTAATGCTTGTCAGGCTGAATTGTTCAGGCCATGCAAGAAGTGTTGGGGAGGAAAAAAATTGAACCAAGAAAAATGAAAAACAGAGGGAGTTGGAGACAGTTATACGTCTTGTGCTAAGTCCCCGTGCTTTCACTGTTTGGGGAGAAGAGATGAGAGGTTGATTGGTTGCTTCTCCATTTTTACGGAGTTTTTTTCCTTAAAAGCTCAAATTAGTTTTCAGTTAACTGTGCTACCAAAGACCATGTGGTGTCTGCAGTGGGGGGTTGCCTTTGGGCGGCTCTGGCAATCCAGGGGTGGCTGTGAGGGTCTGCAGTGTTTGAAAGAGCACTGACCGCTTTTTCTGCTTATTTGCCTCCCTTTCACTCCTGCCTGAAGTTCTCCGAGAGATGAAAGATGGGAGGGTGTGCTATCCTGTTCCCCCGAAATTCCTTCTTCCTGCTCCCTGTGAGCCGCTGCATGTTCATCTCAGTAGATTTTGTGTGTAAATTATCTCCTGTCTGTTTAGGAGACAATGTGATCTCCCTGGGAGAATGTTTTCAGAGTCTGTCTACAAAGGATGTTTCATAAAGTTAATTATACTATGTGAAAGCTAATGAGAGTGTGTATTTTTGGTGCTGCCCAGCTGGGAAGCTGACAGGGCATTCCTTGCTTTGCTTCGTTCGGCTTTTAACGACACTAAAACCTTTTAATCTTAGTCAGTGACTCACCCTAAGGCTGTACCAAGTCATCTCATGGAAACCAAGTGAGTTATGCTGAGGAAAGCCCAGAGGAAGCTCTGTTCAGCTGTGTTCAAAGAGAAAAGTAGAACCCACCATAGAACCGCTGTGGCAAGAAGTCAAGCAAGCTGCTGGAGGACGGGATTTAAGAGTGCTGCTGCTGTCTGCAGCTATGGAGAGGCAGGGAGGGTCAGGTGAAACGGAGAGCTCACGAGGGATTGCCTGGTGAATCGCATCAGAGGTTTCCTGCTGTGGTCCCCTTCTCTGCTGCTCAGGAGAACTAAGAAGGGCTGGTTGTGGCGGGAGTGAATCTGCTCCCCTGCATACCTCCTGAATCACGGTGCTAGAGATTCCCATCCTAACCCAGACTGTGCTCCCTGTGCCAGCACGCAGCTCTGCAGTGCTCTTAGGCCTACAGTAGCTGTTCCTGCCTCTTTTATGCTGCAACTGAAACACGTTCAGGCTGAGGATGGTGGAAGAATGTTTGTTAAGAGAGGCACTGTATTTGTGAGAAGACAAGGGACAGATGTTTACAGGGGATAGAGCGAAATGAGGGTGACTTAAGTCCATTCTCTGAAACACTTGCAGTTCCTACTTTGAAGTTAATGAAGCAAATCAAAATAATGAACTGAGAAGGTTTGTCTGCATCCAGATAGAAACAATATTATGTCTCCCCCCACCCAAATTTTCTCACATTGTGTGATGTAAGTAAAAGAGAGTGTGCCATTTTAGAACTTAAGCGTGTAGAAGGTAGAGGGTATTCCAGTCTGAGATGTGTTTAATCAGAATGATTGGTTTTATTAGCCTAATTCTAGCAAATGGTAATCAATTTTCCCTACTCAAGATAGTGTTAGCATTTATTTTACTTAATAGGGAATAGGTAGTCGCGGGTAAGTGGTGCTTAATCGGGTATTAAATGTAAGTGAAAATGAAACCTGGACTTGCAGTGAGGTGGCTGCCAAATCAGGGTTAATTAGGAGAAGACTGGAAATGTAATGAACACTTAAATTCCTTTTTTTTCCCTCCCTATGGTATTCTTGTGTTTTAATTGTTTGCAGAAGGTTTGGAAAGCCTGCTGAAAAGGGATGTGCTCCTTGAGCACTGCCTGAACAGACATGCACATATCAGGAGGTCCACGTTTCCATCTTGCCGTCACAAACACTCCACTCACAAACATCTCATCTCCTGTGGAGATGCTTGCAGGTGCTCAGTTAGTGCTTGAACCAAGGGTGGATGTCTAGGGCTAGATCCAGTGCTCCCAGGACATATTTTCTACAGCAAAACCACTAGCTGGATCTCAGATCTGCTTATATTGTTGGGTTTCTTCCCCTGTCATAATCTAAAGCAGGAAACAGCAAGTCAGACTGTTGCATAATGTTGTAATAGCTTTGTTAATTTACAAGACATCGAAGGCGAGCTGTCAGAATTTTCCATAAGGCAATTAGTTAGCTGGTATCACTGCTTCTCCCCGGGGATTTCTATCTATCACAGTGATCCTGTTAAGTCAGGAATAGAAGAAGAAATTATTTTGTATTCCTTTCAGTTATCAGTCAACAACTTGATTTGATACCTACGGGATGTTCTCTCTTGTCTCTTCCTGCGTGTCTCAGCCCTGGACCCCTGCTCCGCCTACATCAGCCTAAACGAGCCCTGGAGGAACACCGACCATCAGATAAACGGTTCCCACGGCCAGCCGACATGCGACAGTCAAATCGACGGGGAGTGGTATCGCTTCACTGGCATGGCTGGCGACGCTATGCCTACCTTCTGCATCCCAGAGAACCACTGTGGCACCCACGCTCCCATTTGGCTGAACGGCAGCCACCCACGGGAGTCGGATGGCATCGTCCCCCGCCAAGCCTGTGCCAGCTTCAATGGGAACTGCTGCCTTTGGAATATCACGATCGATGTCAAGGCGTGTCCGGGCGGGTACTATGTGTATCACTTAACCAAGCCCAGCGTTTGCTTCCATGCATACTGTGGGCGTAAGTAACCGCTGAGGTGGCTTTTCTCAAACCCCTTTGTCCCTGTGATGCAGGAGAGGTAGTGACCGTCCACATGCCCAAGAGAGTGATGGCAACAGGTTTCTGGCTTTCACCCAGAGCCATGTCAGGTGACGTGGTGCAGATGGTGGTCTGTGTGTAGGAGAGCGAGTTTGAAGGTTTCACCGACAGGAATTCTATCAAGCCTTTGTTGAACTAGTGGAAATCTGTAGCTGCCGGGGCCACAGTGATTTAATGCTCTCAACAGGCCCTGTGGTTTGTCTTGGCATGCTACCAAAGCCAAAATTTGCATCTCAGACTTACAGTAATTAAACTAGATTGTTTGTCATCAGCTTCACTGCTTCAGCTAATGTGGGCTGGGACTGCAACTGATGGACTAGACACAGGATGCGAAGCTGACGGTACAAATACAGTATTTTTGGCGCATGCTCAGTAGTTTGTGCTGACAACATTCTCGTTGTGCCCTAGATTTTTATGACATCTGTGATGTGGCGGATTGCCAGGGCTCCTGCCTGGACACCAGTGACTGCACGTGCTCCCTGGGGACAATGCTAGGACCCGATGGACAGACATGTCTTGGTAAGGGTGGAAATAACTTGTGTCACTTACTGATGTTTTCTTTCCCCTTTGTTTCCTTGCTCACATCTCAATCATTGTCTTACCAAGCAGTATAAAAAATAAAAAGTATCCTGAGAGGAGTCTTTTCCCCTTGCTGCCTGGAACAGGTCTTTGATTCTGTAAATGGTTCCAGATCTCTTCCCCCAGGGTGAGATAAGACATCTCATGGCTGAATACATTCCGGTGCCCCGGGAGCTGTGCGTGCACAGGGGCTAGATTTGCTTTCTGCATGGTCCAGCTGCAGAAGGTGGCAGCTTCACCACCAGAAGCAGAGTCTCTGTGCAGGATCACAGTACAGCCTCATTGGTATTCAGAACAGCTGTGCAGTCTGTCATTAGAGACTTCCTCTCACCAGCTCTGTCAAATGCTTCTTTCCTCCAACAAAAGTTTTGCCTGTGTGACATAAGGCTGTGCACTAAACTTCACCCTGCTTACTGCCCTTGTGGGGCACTGCCCAGGGTTTGAGGAGAGCCCCGGAGGATTGCGTGTCACAGAGCAGATGCAGTGGTTCTAGGCAGGGGGCTGGCACATGGGGACTGCACTGCAGAGGCTGCCATCACCAGGAGAGAGGTAGAGGCCCATAAGTGAGGACAGAGCAGGAAAGGTCAGCTCAGGTGTTTGTGAGGGAATCCCCCCGAACCCCTGAGGAGAGAATAGTTGTGCTTGTGTGGTGCTGGGGGAAGAGCACCTGGGCTGCAGGGTCTTAGCTGTGGCCATGCAAGGGGATGGCTGCTAGGGAGCTGTGGAGCCATACTGATGGGTACGAAGAAGTGGCAGGAAGAAGCAAGGGGTGCTGGTGTTCAGGGGAAGTGGGATCTCATCTTTGTCTTTGAGGCTTGATTTGGTGGAGAAGTTGAGAGCAGAGTTGATCTGCAGGCCATGTGACAGCTGAGTTTCTTCCATACTGACAAAGCAGGCGTGGGTGGTTTCTTTCTTCACAGTCCTCATGTCTGTGGGCATCAGGGTAGGGGCCACAGTCGGTACAATCTGTGGCGAGCGCAGCCTGGCCCTGCAGCAGATTTACACTTGCTCACTCTGATTCTACAGCACAGTTCTGCTAAAGCTGCTCTGCATCTCTGCGGCCGAGTGGCTGACATAGTGCTCTCAACTAATTAAAAGCGTCTACTGGCTGCTTCTCTGTAAGACTCCCAGGCACAGAAGTGCCCTTGACAAGCACCAGCACTCAGTAAATGTGTGGCAGACTTGCAGGAAACGATTTCCTGCCGCAGGGAGGTGTGCAGGAGTCCAGCATGCGCTGGAGCTGCCTTCTTCCCTTCGCACCAGGCAGGAATTGTGCAGTGTGGCTTCTCTTCATGATAACCAGATGGCACACCGCCTCTGCTGTTGTAATCACACTGCTTTGCCTACCTGCAGCCTCTCTTGCTGTATGGCTTGCTCATCTTTCTAGTGACTTTGTGTTGCGCCGAGTAATTATGCAATCACCTACCTGACAGTAGCCATGCCAGCCTTCCAGAGAAACTACATAAACCTGTACCAGCTTTTCCTGTTTCCTACTACCCGTCCTTTCCCAGCTTCCCCTAAGAGGGCGCCTGAAGATGCTGCAGCAATGTTAAACAGCTGGGTCTGTGAACCTCCCTGCCCTAGGCTGACTTCCGTTTGGGATGCTACATCCTTTGAATCCCAGAGTAGAACTCCTGATCCCAAGTTATATTTTCATTTGCAAACTTATGTAGAGGTTAGATTATGTCTTGACTTTCCATCATGGATCCCCCAACTCTGTCATTGCCTCTGACCTCTTGAATACCTGCATTCCATGGTGGACTTAAGCCGTGGTTCAAAGCAGTCCAGTGCTCTCCTAGCCCAGTCTTAAGAAAACCAGGCAGAGTCCCAGAAGCGTTGGCTGCCACTGGCACAGAAGGGCAGGGACGGATCTGCTGTGTGTTGGTGGACCACCAAGGTGAATTGCTGGGTGCAGCCCTTGACCAAGACAAGCTCTAGGACCTTCTAACAGCATCTCTCTGCTAGTAGCCCCTTCCTTCTTCACCTTCTGTTTTTAAGCCACTTTAGTTTTACTGTTAGAAAGGAAAGCCTGTCACCTTTGTGAAACAGGAAGGATCTGTGTGTGTCTCCTGGACGTGCTTCCTACATCCCAGCAGGGTGCCAGCCATTTCTTTGGCAAAAAATACTCCATTCGCATTGCTCGTGAAAGAGACACCACCAGCAGCTGCAAGCTGCGGCTGCTGTGTATGTGTGGGACCACTTCTGCCTAAGAAAGCTCATCTCTGACCTGTCTCTTCAAATGGTATTTTTCTTTTTTCTCGGTTTTAAGCTTCTGACATCTAGTAAATGGTAACTTCTAAGCTGTTTTGCTGAAACCCCATGTGAGCCTTGATTGATAACCTCAGCATTCTGGCCTGCCTAAGAGAAATAGTTAGTTTTGTGGCTCAACAGTAGCAGTGACTGTCCCTTCCTTTGTATTTAATTAATTTTTTTTGCACATGGAGATTGAATCAGGTTGATGAATGTGAATCTCAGAACAAAGTACCTTTCAAAAGAAAAAAAAAAAAAGACAGAAACTTTAGCCTTTAAAACAGAGAAAATTAGGAGGATTTTTCAGAGCTTTACCAAGTGATTGAAATGCATATGCTGTGCTTTTCCCTCAATAAAGACCCTCAGCACCCTGGAGGGCTCTAACCTAGAGCTGGATGCAGCCAGCGCAGGAATGTGACACAGGTACTATTCATGGGTAAATGGCTTCAGGTTATAAAAACTCAGTCCAAGCCTATTACAAGGTTAGTCTTTATCCAGAGCCCTCTTGAGAGAATGTGGAATGCCAGCTCAGGCACTCCTCTTGCCTCTGAGCTGGGAAGGAAGGAGCCACAACTCTGTGAAGGACTGCAGAAGGACAGAGCAGCTGTTGTGGGGGGCATCGTGGAGCAGAGGAGCTGAGTCCTCAACAGGAGTAGCTCTTGGGCTCATCTTTGGCACGGACCCTCTGAGCAGCTAAAGGTCGTGGTGGCCAGTGTGGCACCAGCACTCAGTTTAGGGCTCACCATGGTGAGCTGGCATTTCTTTTCTGCAAGGGCACCCAAACTTTCCAGGACAGGGAGCAGCCAGTGTTGGGGCAGAGCTGCCTGGGTGGTGACATTTCTCATGATGTAACTTTTCTTGGGGAAGCTTCCTGGTGTTCTTAAAGATGTTTTGGTTTGATTTCAGCTTTGTTTGTATGTTCACACCTGTTTGTCATTCCTGTGGTGTTTTCTTCTTTTTAAATAAGGGGATTGCTGTAGGATAGTGGGCCTCGTGTAGCGGCAGTGGGTGTGGTTGCTAAAACTGGGTTTCTTTTTGACTGATTCTGGTATTCACCTAGCTTTACCTTGTGGTGAAGTCACAGTAACTTCATTTTAATGCCTTTGTTTGAGTGGAATGGGGAATAGCTAAGCCTGAGAAAATACACGAAAACCTCGTCTCCCTCAGCATGTAGAACCGGTTTGGAAATTTCCTAGTGGGACCGTATCCATCTTCACGCTGAAGTGGCGGATGTGTGCATGCTGCCTTTCCCCCTGGGTTTGCTCTGCTCCTGAGAGAGATGCAGCATGGCAAAACACTCTGCTACTGTCAGCAGATAGCAGTCTTTGGCAGTTAGTGCAATTAATCATCTCTGCTGTCCTGATCCAGGTCACAGGGCCAGGAAAGCCACTCCATGTAGCATCCCCTTTTTGGCAGCCAAGTATTTACCATGTGGGGGACATGCATTCTGACAGTGTGCTCTTTGCAGATGAAAACGAATGCGAACAGAACAACGGAGGCTGCAGCGAGTTTTGTGTTAACCTGAAGAACTCCTACCGCTGTGAGTGTGGGATCGGGCGCACGCTGGGAAGCGATGGGAAAACCTGTGAAGGTGAGGTTTCAGCTGCCACCATCTGCTGGGAACGATACAAATCATTCCCCTTCCCTCGCAGTGCTACTTCTCTCTTGGCTCCTTTCAGCTGGGATTAAATGTCACTCATATCACCTGTGTGCTTCCCAGCAGTGGTGTTACAGAAATATCCCTCTAATCAAAGCAGAAAGGAGCCTCCTTGTTTATTCTCCCTGCCTTGTTCGTTTCTGTTAGGATTTGCTCATATATATCTCTCTGGGGGTTAGAGGCAGCAGTGGATGTGGAAGACTGGTTGTCCAGACAGATCTAGTTATTGCTGGAAATGCTGGAATTTGGCTCTGGAGATTTGCATGATGGCTGCGTGGGGGCAGATCTAGTGCTGCTGGTTTGGGACAGCTAGCATTCAAGGCAGCATTGTGACATTAGACTAGAGCATGAGGCGCTCTGATCATAGAGGAGAGAGGAAGCCAGTCTGCAAGCAGAGGCTAGATTTGAGGTTAGGGCTACTTTTCAACTGCGTGTTTTTTGTAAGTGGTTAGTTGTGGGCTCTGCTGTGTGCAGCTGCTACAGCTACTTCCCAGGGGTGGCACAGCCAGGTTGAAAACCCTTGATGAGTTTAGATTGGTAGTCTGGCAGAGGCTTCTAGACCGCATTGTAGTTTTGATCTATTGTCTCCATCCCATGTACAAACATCTTTGAGCAGAAATATGAAAACCCAGCAAAAAGTTGACTTGTGCCTGATGTTTTCTGTGCTCAGCTGTGACGAGGGCAGTGCCCCCTCACAGGCAGAGCTGCTGCTGTGTGTTCCACAGGTACCTTTGGAACCTCCAACAAGAATAATAGCTACAGACGTGCCTCACTTCTGAGCTACCTGATTGGCAGTGTGGAATACAACTGCAGCCTGCTTGCAGCCTTATGTTAGCTGCTGTGTGGCAGACATCCATGGTGCAGGGAGAGAGAGGGATTGCCATTTGTGGTTTTGGGCTTGACTCCACCCTTCTTTACAGTCCTCTGACAGATGGCTCCAAGCTGCAGTTTTTACCCGTTTTCCCCCTCTTTGATACCAAAGCACATTTCATCTCACTTCTGTGAAAATCTCCTCTCTGAGGTCTGTTAATAAAACATCAATCATCCAGACAGGGACGTTTCCCTGGGGAAAGCTGCTGTGTGGAGTGCTCCTTGTCATATGGGGCCAAGAGTAGCCCGTGGGCTTTGTTCCTTCCACATCCAGCACTGAGTTGGTGAGGTGTCACGTAAACCTGCTGTGTGGCAGCTTTTATTTCTGAGCGCTGCACTCTTCTGACAGGGCTGGAATAGCCTGTGCTTGGAAACTCATTTGTTTCTGCCATTCCTGACGCTGGATTTTAGGGCTTTTGATAGATTATTTAATTTCCCCTTCTGATGTAAGAAAATTAAGGGTTAAGACTATGCAAAGTATACGCCACCTCGAGCATCCTTGACAGTATGTTTTGAAACTATAGTAACCAGGGTGGGATCTCTCAGCGGACTGAGGATTTAGAACAATAGGACCATTCCAAGTATTCTTTCCCTGTTATGAGTGTATATAAAGTAGATCTATCCTTGGAATAGTATCAAGAAATAGCGTATCCTCAGCTAACCTGTACTGATTTTAATACTAAAATTTACACCACTTGGTGAATAATGAGCATGCTAATTAGAGGACCTCCCAAAATGTTTGAAACATAAAGTAAAATGCATATGTAGGGTGGGGGCGAGTGAAAGGTGGATAACAATGTTTAAGAATACCAGTCAGCTTTGGTTTGTGACTATAAAAAAGGGATCTCTGGATGCATTCAACGTGCCAGCTGGTGTTGGATGCCCGGCAGCCTGCTCTGCAGATGAGAAATAAACACAAATCATCTCAGCTCTGTGTATTGATTGGCTCTTTGCACACCAGGGGAAATGGAGATTTGGGGCGACACTTTTGTAAGAAGGATGGTGCTTTTCATAAGTTTTAACACTGCTGCAGGGGATTTTTACAATCTTGTTAGTGAGTTTTATTTCTAAAGATGTGCCCTCGGCTTTGAGAGCTGTTAGACTGTGTGTTCGTAAAAAGAACAAGGGCAAAAGATTTAGCTTGATTACATGAACCTGGTGAGGCTGAATAGGGTTCAGAGTACCTCAGAATTTCCCTTAGAATACTTATAACTCACATGGAGTGTTCAGGCTGCTGTTTTCCATGTAACGTGTAGGACTGAGTTTGGGATTTCTTTTCCTTACATTTCAGTGAAAAACCTGTAGTCATTTGTGATGGCAGGCTTAGGGAGAAGCATTTTGTACTTAGTTTATACGTACTGTTGTTTTACTGAGAGCATCTAGCAGGATTCATCCCAAAGGGTTAAATGCTCCAGTGGTCAAGGTTATTTTTTTAAAAGTCATGGTATTCTGTTATGCTGACAAGTGGCCTTGCTTGCCTTAGATTTTCAGGTTTTCAGAGTGTATTTGGATGGCCTTCCAGGTTCTTTTCTGCAGCGGTAGTGGCTAGGAATATGTTTTACACAAAAATGCAGCTCCTCAGAGAATTTCCTCACCTGAACAGATAAGACATGGCAAATCCCCCAATTAGCTGTGCTGCCCTCTCTCCTCTGCGCTTTGGAGCAGGGGACAATTAGGAGGGGACTCAACCTTCCACCATGAACTTGTGTCATTCTGTCCCTGTGCTAAAGCACCTCAGGGTAGTCAACCTCTAAGCCTAAAGCTCACAAACTAGCCAAATGTCTGGCAAACAAACACCTGTGAGCAGAGTTTTTTCTTGGCCTCTGAAGGGGATGCAGGAATCCAGTACTCCCACCTCCATCACAGCGTGGGCAAAGAGCTACCTGCCAATCTGTCCTCCCTGAGGCAAACCTCAGGGCTTTAATGCTGGTGATGAGAAAGGGTGTGAGTATGGTTACACATGGTAGAAGTTTTAAGGGGCTTTTTCATTTCCCCTACCTTTTTGAAGTAAGAAACAACATGAGAATACAGTTGAAGAGGCTGTTTCAGAAGTTAGGGAGGGCCAAGCTGAAGGTTGCCCATCCAGCCTCCTTATATGTGTCAGTTTGAGCATGTGATTGCAGTATTTTCACAGAATTCCTTGTTAACTTCATGGTGAAATGACAAACATGGGAAATCATGCAATTAAAAATAGATGGCCACTGCATTTTCCTGGGGGCAAGCACAGTGCCCTCAAGCTCTATGGTGCTCATACTGTTTGTTAGTCAGCAAGGAGCATGTGCTGGGGTCACACAGCCCCTGGTGAGCAGGGTGTGCTAACTTTCCTTTGTTTTGCAGAAATTGAAGGCTGTCACAATAACAATGGAGGCTGCAGCCATACCTGTATTGAAGTGGAAGACACATACCAATGTGAATGTCCCAGAGGACTTGTTCTGTCAGAAGACAACCACACGTGCCAAGGTAGGTCAACAAAAGCTCCCTGACAGCCTCTGTCCTCTGGAAGTCAAAGGTACATGTGGAAGAACTTTTCTTCTTGTTCTTGTTGTGTTCCTTTAGTCTGTCCTTTCCAGTTTGGTTAATGGAACTTTGCCATTAATGACAGATTAGCCAAAACTGAGAGCCTGGGGACATTGCTGCTTTTTACCAGTCAGGAGGAGAGACATGGGACCCAGCTGGGTGCATCTTGCATCACAGGCGGTTTTGACAGTGCTCACTTATAATTAAGATTGCTTAACATCTCCTATTATGTTGCTCTGCTTCAGCTGTGTGTGTGTGTTTGACAGATTTATTTTATTAGAACAGAAATCTTCTGTGCTTCAAACCGGGCTTTTAAAATATCAGCTGAAGTGGTTCAGTCCCTTTCAAGAATGGGGTTAAAGAAAGAGGCATTTATTTCCCCCAAGAATCTCGGTAGCCATTCCAGTAAGCATCCCTGTGTCTTGAAGCAGGGCACTAGTTCTGATCCTAGGTGTTTCTCCAGTACCTTGGAAAAGTGCCCAAGATAGCATCTGAAAACTGACTGTTGCTTCTGCTGCATAGCAGCAAGGGCAGCGTTCTCCTTGGAAGACCTTCACTCTGTTCCTGGCTCCAGAGATTCCTTCTGGCCACCTCGCACCTATAGTGTGCACATGGAATAAATGTATTCCCTGTTTTGGGTTGCAAGAGCTGAGCAAGATTTCCTTTGCAAATACACTGAGGCTCCCAAGGGTCAATTTAACTGTAGCAGTGAGTGCGGGGAGGACCAGGGGAAGTTCCTCTGAGATAATACCAATGAGCTGGTGTCACCTGGTGACGTCAGTGTTACAGAGTACCTGGACATTAGGTAGAGGAACAGATCCAGCCTGCATGATGGCCAACAGGGCAGGTGTGCCTCAGAGAGAGAGTTGGAATGGTTCTATTTGATTAAATTCCTGCCTTTCAAGGAAGGTGTTTTAGAAATGCAGGGCACTGTTTTCAGATGAGCACTGCATGCTTGGAATTCAGCAGTGCTTACTGCTCCAGCAGAGCCAGGTGGGGAGGAGGAGACGGGGATTTCCGAGAGCTGTGATTACACTTAGTGATTGAAGGTCTGATTGATGGATAGAGGCCAGAAAAGAGCCGCGTTCTTCAATCTTGGCTCCCTGAGGCAACCCCAGCAGGGTTAAGAAGGCCATGCATTTCCCAGCCAGTGTTTCTCCTGCTCCTGAGGCTGCTAATGAGAGCAGCAGCACTGCTGGATGCCAAGCTGGAGCTCGGGATATGGCATCTCATAAAGTGAGATTGCTTTTCTTTTGCATTTTGTGAATTTATGTCCCCACGCAGTGGTCTGCAATTTTGAGCAGATAGGACAGAATACAGCTAGAACTGCACCACACAGTTTTCTGTGGCACCTAATCAGATTTATAGCAGTACAATTAACAGTACAGGGAAAGCACAGTTGCCTGAAGCAATTGGATCTGTAGCCTATCAGCCCTCCCCTGCACCGTCTCTACATTCAGAATATAATCTTCCTCAGAAAGCACAGCCTTGGCTATAATTTTCCCACAAAGAAACCAGCTAACGGCATACTTGGAATTTTACCGACCATCCTCTTTGTGAAGTGTGATGGTGAAATGCTTCTCTCCCCTTTCCCATGCCCAAGTGTTGTGCACAGCTCAGCAGGGGACAACGGTGTGGTTTATGTCTGCAGCAGTGGTTCAGTGCTTCGGCACCGGAGAGCCCGTTCTGCTGAGCAGCCTGTGCAATAAGATAACCCCTGCTCCAAGCAGCAGTACTTTGAATGGCCAAGGAAGGAGCCACAGGCTGGGTAAGAGACATGGTGCCAGCAATAGCAGATAGCAAAATGAGTGTTGGACTTACCGCAGAAACTTCCTACCAGGGTGAGGGTACTCGCAGGTGGTGCAAAGCAGGGTTTAAAGCAGTAGTGAGGAGGCTTTCCCAGCACTTACAGATGTATGAGGGTAAAAAACCAAAACATTTGACTGGCAAAGACTGAGTGAGGTTCTCGGGAGCCGCACAAGCTGGGGTGAGCCCAGGGCAAGGATGCTGGCATCAAGTCAGGAGAGCGCAGCTCTCCGAACAGATGCAAGAAGTTGGGAACAAAAGAGGATTCCTTGGCACCCAGGATAACTCATTTCTGCTGAGCATCTCTGTCCTGGCAGCGGGACCTCCCCGCTTGCCCTGGAATAACATGTCTGCATACAGTCATGGTGACCTTGCCAGCTCCTTTTCAGGTCCCCCCACAATGCCATTGCTGGCAATCTGTTGTGAGGGAATCAGGCCTGCTCAGTGCTGACCAACACCAGTGCGCAAGGTCTCTGCTTGCAGCACCACGGTGAAACTGGGAGAACTGAAACGCTGCTCTCAGCATTGATTACTCTTCTGTGTACAGTGTTGAGGGTGGTTTGAATTATGTTGCTAGTTGCTCAGCTATGGTTAGTGTAAGGAGTTTCCCAGTGTGTTTTCCCAACCCTTGACCTGACTCAAAAGGAGTGGATCTGCTCACAGGTTTGTTTCTGTGCCCAGGTGGTGGAGTGCTCAGATGAGGTCTGTAGTACCAGACCAGAGGTTAGATAGGTGTCTCCTCCCTGTGTGCCAATCAAAGGCATTTAAACAGCCCGAACCAAACTGGTCCTGAACTTTGGAGAATTGCAGCTGGGATCCAAACTCTCTTGCCCTGAATGACACCTCTGTAAAAGCATTACATTTTCTTATGCATTGAGCCACCAGAACAGTGAAGCTTTAAAGCCAAACGAGCCAGTCAGTCCTCCAAAGTGTGCTCTGTTCTCCAAGTCCCTTTGTCTCCTTGTGAGCTTTGCCATTGACATTGTCGGCTATTCCCGCTTGCCTCCTGCTGTGGATGGAGGAGAAGTTAAGGTAATTCTTAGTTTTCTCATTCTCTGTTCTCACCTGGCAGTGTCGTTAGGAGAGCACATTGCTTTGGGCACACTGCACACTCTTTAGCATATCACCTTGAAAAGATCAACATTCAATAAAAAGAATGCTCCCTGCAGGTACGCAGTAGCTATTACAGGCACCTTAGCTGGGACAGGAGAATTTAAGGGGGGTAGAAAGCATGCTTTAGCAGCGTGTCTCCTGTCCAAAACCCAGAATCCTGGATGATATAATTAAGGGAAGGCAGATCACATGAACATCAAGGATTGCTTTCACCCTCAGCAAGTACGCCGATGATACAAAGCTTGGAGGGGTGGCTGACACGCAGGAGCACTGCGCTGCCATTCAGCGAGACCTGGACAGGCTGGAAAGCTGGGCAGGGAGAAATCAGATGAGGTTTAATAAAAGCAAGTGTAAAGTCTTGCACCTGGGGAGGAATAACCGTCTGTATCAGTACAGGCTGGGGGATGACCTGCTGGAGAAGAGCTCTGTGGAGAAGGACCTGGGGGTCCTGGTTGATGACAGGTTGGCTATGAGCCAGCAGTGTGCCCTGGGGGCTAAGAGGGCCAATGGGATCCTGGGATGCATCAGGAAGAGTGTGGCCAGCAGGTTGAAGGAGGTGATCCTCCCCCTCTACTCTGCCCTGGTCAGGCCCCACCTGGAGTATTGTGTCCAGTTCTGGGCTCCCTGGTATAAAAAAGACAGGGACCTCCTGGAGAGAGTCCAGAGAAGGGCTACAAAGATGATTAAGGGCCTGGAACAGCTCCCCTATGAGGAAAGGCTGAGTGAGCTGGGGCTGTTCAGCCTGGAGAAAAGAAGACTGAGGGGGGACCTAATTAATGTTTATAAATATCTTAAGTATGGGATGCAGGGGGAATTGGCCAACCCCTTTTCAGTGGTCTGTGGAGATAGGACAAGGGGCAATGGCTGTAAACTGGAGCACAGGAAGTTCCTCACCAACATGCAGAAGAACTTTTCCCCAGTGAGGGTGACAGAGCCCTGGGACAGGCTGCCCAGGGAGGTGGTGGAGTCTCCTTCTCTGGAGATATTCAAGACTGATCTGGACACCAACCTGTGCAATATGAGCTGGGGAGCTGCTTTGGCAGGGGGGTTGGACCCGATGATCTCTCGAGGTCCCTTCCAACCCCTACAATTCTGTGATTGGGACTGTAATTAATTTTAAAAGTCTCAGGGATCTCTTAGATTTACAAAAAGTTTTTTTGTGTGATTTTAAAATGTAATGAATGGAAACTCTGGAGGAGGTTTATTTTCCTGGCTAAGGAGATCCCAGAATATATGCCCCAGTACGCTTGTCCTGCATCTAACTGAATAGATACGTATGCACCCAAGGAATATATGTAGCAATTGCTTTTTTATTGACGATTATTCCCATTTCTTTTCCATTGTGTCCAATCTCTGTTTTCTCCCTGTTAAGTAATGAAATTTTAATTCAAAAAAGCTCACATGGAGATCTGTATTAAAATTCAAAGGTTGGAAGGAGGAGGGATGAATGAGCTAACAGGGTTTGTTTGTCAGAGCAGGGTTTATTGCTTTTAAAAATATTATTATAGCATTTTGAGGTGCTTTTATTTTAGCTCAGCATTGACACGGAATTACTCTGCCTTGTTTTGACATGTTCTGGGTTTGATGTAAAACCTGATAAAAGGTCTTAAAAAAATTACTTTGCCTGGGGTGCTGTGAATTTGACATCCATATCTGGGAAAGGCTCTTCCCAGGACATAACAGTGCAGGAGATAGCAATTGAACCTGTGCTGAGTATTAAGTAGAGCTGGAAATACTGCATAGCTTAAGTTTCTGCTGCAGTCATCATTGCCTTTTGTGGTGTCACTGTGGCAGGAGAATTTGGGGCAGTGGTAGCTTGGGAGGTTTGTGCTTTGTAGATGGGAATGTAAAATAAAGTAGTTAGATTGCTATGGTTCAATAGCACATAAATGTCACGTAAGATTTCCCTTTCTTTCCCCCAGTAATATTGGTATAGTCCTTCTCCAGCTCCCTGGTACCAGTGCTCCTTGATAGTCCCTGATACTGATACTCCCTCCTAGTTTTGTAGGGCAGACTGTCATTCTGGGTATTTTTCTTGTAGTTCCAGTGCTGTGCAAGTCCAGTTCTATTGAGGTGAGCATCCCAAAGGATCTGGTTGGAGGCCTGGACCTTTCCCTCATCAACACTTCCTGCAAAGGAGTGTCCAATGGCACTCATGTCAACATCCATTTCTCCTTGAAGTCCTGTGGCACTGTTGTGGATGTATGTATACCCATTGCTGTTCTGTCTCTTGGGATCTCTCAGGTTTGGGGACTTGGTTATACCTTACTTGGGAAAAAAGCTGTTAGCTGTACCATCAGAGTAGTTTCCTGTATTGCCCTCAGACTAGATCTGGGGTGGCATCCCAAAGCGGGAGAGGTCGTTCCACCTCTGCTTCAGTGGTATTTGCCTGTCAGCGGGATACTGCTTACTGCTGACCTAGTGCTTCACACAGGCAGTTTCACCATCAGTCTGGTGCAGAAAGCTCAAGTGGTGTCACTCTGCACCCTCCTGTTAAGACAGAATCTGGTCCCCTAATAGTGCTTCAAAGGTTATAGTGGCAGGTGGCCAGGAACCAGAACAGCTCATCTTAGCAGGTGGGTAGCAATTGGAAGCAAATTCTTCTGCTTCACGCAAAGTACAGTGCATCGAAGTTGACAGCAAACTGATAGAGGTTGTAGGTAAAGATGAACATCATTCTGGTTGCGCCCTATAAATTCACAAGCTGTACTTTCAGTGATGAGTTTCCTGAACAAGGTAAACTCAGCTGCTAGTCTGGACTCAGAGAGGTCTTTCTCAGTGATCTCTGCTTTTCCTTAAACTCCCTTCTTTGCTGCAGGTAATAAATGATAAGATCATTGCCACCAACCTGGTGACCGGCTTGCCAAAGCAGACCCCGGGAAGCAATGGGGACATCATTGTCCGCACCAGCAAGCTGCTGATCCCGGTGACCTGTGAGTTCCCACGCCGGTACACCATCTCTGAAGGCTATGTGCCCAACCTCAAGAACTCTCCCTTGGAAATCATGAGCCGCAACCAGGGCATCTTTCCCTTCACTCTTGAGATCTTCAAAGACAAAGACTTTGATGAACCCTACAGGGGTGCTCCTCCCACCCTCAAGCTTCGGGACTCTCTGTACTTTGGGATCGAACCCTTGGTACATGTCAATGGACTAGAGACACTGGTAGAGAGCTGCTTTGCCACTCCCACCTCAAAAATCGATGAGATCCTGAAGTACTACCTGATCCAAGACGGGTGAGTTTGCTGTTCCCTCTCTTGTTGGCTGTTAGATGGGAATTGGCAGCGGGACTAAGTTGCATTGCCTGTGACATGGGGAGCACTGTCACTCCTCCGTGGTAGCCTCTCTGCTGTGCTCCTAGCGATTGCCAGCAGCCAGGCCTTTCAGCCGTCGAGCTGAAACCACCTGTCCCATCAGAAGTGATTGAGAGAAACAGTGGGAGGCAGTGAAAGAGGTTACTCTGAGTGCAGCCTTTACAGGACATATTTCCCTGTAACTAGCCATGTGGATAATTGAGTTGGCTCCTGTAGAAAAGATATCTTTCCTGCTGTCCTCTCTCTGCCAACCTGCAGAGTGCCAAACCAATCGGCAGAACCCCCTGATAGCCATATGCCACTGCCACGCAGCCGCTGCAGTGGCTGGAGCAAGTTTCTTAATTTTCCCTATAATGCCCTTATTGTAGCATGAGCCAGGCAGCTCTGTGGCCAGTCCTGGTTGGAGCTCTGGGACCTCTCCTTGTGCTCTGTGATGCCTGTCAGCACAGTCAGCTTAGGGTCCTGCAGTTTGGCTGTAATTTTCTGAGGCGTTTGGGGTTAGCAATCTTTCCAGGATATGCTAGCAGAAAAACCCAGGGTGGATCTGTGGGCTCACTGTAGTGGGTTTTGAGGAGCGTTGCTGTGGCTCCTAAGATGCCCCCTGTTTTCAGACGCTTGTTTGGCTGCTATTGTGCCAGGGTACAACGTTGCTGTGGAGCATTTGTATCCAGCAGTGCCTGGCAGCTCAACCAGACATGGCTGTGGAAATGTCACAGTTGGGAACCAGCTTATTACCCTTTAGGGAGGAAAGTCCAGCCAGAGTAATACCTTAGACTTACCCAAGTGCCATAGCCCGGCAGTCAAGGGACTGTGCTTGTATAAGTCCTGTTTTCTCTCTGCCAAAACATCTAATAAGAACAACTATTTCCTGAGCTGCCAGGCGAAATCATCCACCGTTACAGCTGGCGATGACAAGTCCCGTGTGACTGTCCTGTAGCAAAGGGGTCCCGCAGGGCGCAGTGCACAAAAATACTGTTTTCATTTCCTCCTGCCTGAGGTTTCTGCTTTAGCTTGCTTTCCCTCCATCCCAGGCTGCATTCCTTCGTGCCCGACACTTCTGGGGTTTATGAGCAGATTTGTAATGGAGGGATTGATTTATCGACTCTCTGGCCTGGCTGTTCCTGTGGACCCTTCACAGAGTGAAGGCTTCAAACGTTCATTCATTTCTCACCATGAGTGAAAATGATGGGATTCAAAACAGTGGCCAAACCCTGAGCTGAAGGGAGAAGGCAGAAAATGTCATCTCTTGAATTCACCATGCACTAGCTGGAGGATTTACAGCACCAGCAGCCCCTCTGGTACCATTATCCTGCAGAGGGCATTAAAACTTCACTGAAGGGAAAAGTTGGGCTGGAGCTGGCTGGCTGGAGCCTCCTCCAGCCTGCTCCTCTCTCCAGATGTCACTACAGGCCCCAGTGTCCCCAGACATGCCAGCCCCAGTGCACTGTGCTCTCCTGAAATTGAACCCCTCAAGTAGACCAAAGGCTAATGATGTGTTAGTGAGCTAACTGGAGTTCTTTGTCTCTCTGTGTGCTCGCAGCAATTAAAAAGTAAAATTAGCTGAATACACTGCAGGTTTGTCCCTGCTCCAAACAGTTCTGTAATAACCCAGCTTCGTTCCATCAACCCAAAAGCCCAAGGCAATAAAGATGGGTTTTTTAAATCAGTTGGATTACGCAGCATCAGACCTGCAGGAGCTAGCTGCAGCTTCTGGAGGGAAACACTGTTTTAATTCATGGGGATATACCTTAGACCGAAGGATGGGAAATCTCCCTCTCCTGCTTTCTTCCCTGTTAATTCCCTGTAGGCAAGAGGTGTGAGCTGCTTTCTGTGGGGCTCTCCCTCTGCTGATGTGAATTAGGATTTTCCTTGCCTGCCATCTCTGTAGTACCCTGCTGCCAGCCCAGCCAGCCCCAAAGCCACTCTCCTGCTTCTGATCTTGTTCTTCCTCTGTCTCAAAAGAAAAATAAACAAAAGGCATTGACCAATTGCACAGGCGATAACACTGCGGCTCCCTGGGGCATCCGGAGCAAGGTCATGTCACTGAGGGCAGTACCTTGTAATCTGATGTGGTCTGGAGCTGTGATTTATCCGAGCATGACATAGTTAAGGTAGTTCCAATGCAGGCTCATCTTGTTAGGCCTCGGGCTGCCTGCCCCTTGTTTGTAGGCTGAGGTGGGTATTTTATTCTCCAAGCTCAGCTTTCTACCTTGCAATCCTCCTGTAAGAGGGCCAGAACATGGCTCCCAGCGCACAGCTGCTCTCTGCTCCCCTAACCTAAGCACCTTATGTGCAGAAAAAGGTCATTTTCCCCAAATCCTGACCAGCATCACTCCTTTTCCTTCTATACATGTGCTGCCTGGCCCTTCTCACCTCTCCAAGGTGGGAAGCAGGGTCTTGGGGGTTTCTCAGGAGGGTAGGATATGGTATCTCCCCATGCACAATGCAGAAGGTCTTGACCCTGTGTCTCAGGAGGATTCGGATCCCTTTTTCTCATGACCCAATGCATTTGTCAGACCCTTCTGTAAGACATGCTTTGGGGTATGGTAGGGATTCCATGTATCCCTGGTTCTTCCTTGTTCTTCCATTTTCCTTCTCCCTAGCCTCAAACTAGTGGATTTCCTGCCACTGGTGTGGGGAACCTGTGGAGAACCTGGGATTTAGGAGTCAGTCTGAGCCAGTGTCCAAGAATCATCACAGTTTATATGTACACAAATGAGGACCTGCCTATGAACTGAGTCTGTGACCCCAAAGCTTGGCCAGTCATTTATAAAACTTCTTTAACTGTCATTCCTTACCATTGGATGCCTACTTTTAAAAGCAGTTTTATCCCAAGCAGCTTAGCGTTCCATCTCAAGGGGAGGAACCTACAGCAGGTTTTCAGGACTTATAATACTAATTTGTTAGCTCCCCTTGGATGGCTCCATGTGCTTGCCTCCCAGGCAAGTTACTGAGGCAAGCGCTGCAGACAGGGATGTCCTTTCAGAGCGTGACCTCCACTGGCTGAGAGGAGCTACAGAAATACAAGGTGGTGAGCAGCATGCTCGGATCAGATGGGCACTTAGTGCTCCCCTGGGCATACACTGCCCTACATAGCAGAAGGGCGGCTCAGGCAGGGAGTGCAGTAGGCTGCCGCCCATGGAGCCGAGTCAGCCCAGCAGTCCTAGAGATTTCTGAATACGTACTCTAGTGAAAGCAGAGCTTACATATAGATGTGAGGCTTGCTGCTGTTTGATAACTGAACATGTCAAACATCAGGATATTCTGGTGATGCTGTGCATATTTCTGGGGTGACGATGGAAGCTAATGGCTGCTGCAAGAGTGGGGCTTCCAGCTGTCACCCCGTTACCTTTGTCTCTTCCACCACCACCACTTTTTTTTAAAATATCTTGCATGTCCCACATTACTGGAATTAACTTGCTGGAAAGGACAAGCTGCATCGTCATGCCCCTCAGGACACCTAAGGCTTTGCAACAGGCACCAGTAGTTATCAAGTCACCATAAATTTTTGTCTTGCCACTTCTCCGTCAAACTCTAAATCGGTTGGAACGGTTTATAAATAGACTGCATCCAAGATGGAACTTTTCCTAAAAGTAGTTTATTTTCTTGCAGTTCTGCAAGGCTCTTGCATGACTGCATAGTGCTGGGGATGGAGAAATCAGAAGTAGGAATGTGAGTTCTAGAGAATTTGCGCTGTCTGATCAAGTCCATCAGGAGGGAGACTGTAAATGATGTAAACCAAAGTAGATCTTGATTATTTATTTTAAATCATCTGTGATATTTTAGTAACGTGGGTAACAGCTCATTCATTTTAAGCGTGATTTATGTGCATATTTATGTGTATACAGAAAGTACATAATACATTATATACTGTCTAACAAGTCTGTTGATGGCTGCAGACTGTTGCACGGGGAGGTGAGATGAGGACAGACTTGCCTGCAGCTCTTTGGCAGTCACTCCGCCAAGGGGACTGGACTACGTCCTACCAGCTCTCTGCTGCTGAGCTGTTTGTTGTCTGGAGATGCTATTATCATCGCTGGTGTTTTTCCCTGAATTTTCTCCTCTGGCCAAAGAGGAAGTAACATGGATGGTAGCATAGCTTGGGACAGCCAAGCCTTCCTTCCCTTTCTCTCGTTAAATAGGCTGGGATGTTTTTTTCCCCTCTTTCTTTTTCCATTTCTGAGAAACCCATTAAAGTTTATCCCTCTGCTTTCCTCAGCTGCGTTTCTGATGATTCGGTGAAACAGTACACGTCAAAGGACCACCTTGCCAAGCATTTCCAAGTTCCTGTCTTCAAGTTTGTGGGCAAAGACAACAAGGTAAGCTCACGCCCCACCTCTTAGATATTGCATCAGCCCTGGTCAGGCTGAAGAGTCTCTGCACGGAGCTGGCTGTCTTAAAGTGCGAACTGGGGGGAAAGGCTGGGCCAAGGCAGATGCTGCTGTGCCTGTCCCAGTAGTTGTGCCTTTCAGGAGCTTGACACAGGTACTTTAGGGGATAAAGGGATGAAACCAACTAAAATTAAATAAAATATGAGGGACAGTTGTGGAATTGCAATGCCATAGCAGGTTAAAATCACTGATGTTTCTAGGGCAGTCTTGGTGGAACCTTGTATGCTGGGTGAGAGAAGTGCTCCCAGTCAATAATTAGAATCCTGGGATACGTTATGCAGTGTCCAGTCTTTAAAACAAGGCAGCATATAGTTTTGAAACTCTTCCACCTTATATCTTCTCTAGCTCTTGTGAGTACAGATGCCAGGTTTCCAGATACGAGGCCACCATACTGTTTAGTTCCATGTGAAACCAAGCCATCTAGGCTTGTGGCACTCTGGGGCAGAAGCATTTTAGTGGGAGGTCAGTTGAAGGATAATGCTGTTTTCCTAATGTAAATAGCTTTCCTTTTCCGTGCTGGAAGAAATCAGGTCTTTCAGTCACCGTTGTTATGCTCAGCCAATGCTGCTTGCTCCAAAAGGCATCAAGGAGCCTCTCCAGCTCCCAGAGAGTCTCATAGGGTTAAATCGCATGAGATCTTTCAAAATTCAGAGATTTTGCTTGGCTGCCTGATTGCCCCTGCTGCTTCCATCCTGCATCCTCCTGGCCTGTGCAGTGGATTCTGCTACAAACTTTACCACCAACCAAACATTCACAAATATTTGCTTTCCTGATTGCTCCTTGCAAGGATCTTGCTTACTCTCCTTGTCATTTAGAGGGCAAGGGAGCAGCAACCCTGTCGCTGTCTGCCTTTACTGTGCAGAAAGAAAAGGCAGCCATCTCCCTGCCCTTGGTGTTCTCCTCCTCCCCTCAGCTGCCAGTCTCAGTGTCTCATCAGCCTGTGTTTTCCTCTTTTGCCCCTCAGCTGCCTAGCTTTGTTTTCTCAGATCACATCGGCTTCTCTTGCGCATTTCTATTGGTCCATCTCCTTGTGAGGCTTCACATGTTCTTGCTCTGCTTCCTACCATGTGGCTCCTACAAGTCCATGCAAGCTCTCCCAAGCTTATTCCTGGCATTTTCATCCCTTCCTCTGGAGGACCATTTCATGCCTTCACGTTCCCCACCTGGTCCTTGGCTAACAGACAGACACCACACTCTGACATCTCAGCTGGGCGTTCTGGAAACCCTGCCTTTTCCTGGGTGCATAGGAGAACAGATGGAGCAGGCAGTTGAGCTGTGGATGGCGATGGTGGATCTCTGACCTTTTTGATGCAGGGACAGAGATAGCTGTGCCCTGGGAGTGGTGTCTCTGGTGCTGAGAGCCAGCAGCGCTGCCGTTGTGGTTCCCAGCACCGCGCGCTGACTTGGCCTGCTGTCTCGCCACCCTGCAGGAGGTGTTCTTGCATTGCCGCATCCTCGTGTGCGGGGCAATGGACGAGAGCTCGCGCTGCGCCCAGGGCTGCCGGAGACGGGTGCGCAGGTCGGCTGTGACGGAGGAGGAGGAAGACAAGGGATCTGATCACATGGCAAACCACATCCTGACAGGTGGCCCTATCAGAATTGACTTTGACGACTAACACCCACCCACTACAACAGCATCTCTGCTTGAGACCAATCTTCCTTACTGATGTCTTCTTTCATGATTGTTTGAGAAGCGAGAGGTATTTGGTAAAGCCCCACTTGAACCCCAGGACTTGTTTCCCTAACTGCCTGATGATTATTTGCGAAGTATGCTGGGCGTGCGAGGCAGCCCTCTGAGAGCAACCCGGACTGCAGAACAGTTTGTTTTTTACCTGCATCTCTTCCCAACAACCCTTCAGTTGAAGGGCCCCTGTTGCTTTGTGTTTACCCAACTTTGTCTTTCCCCACATCCGCTTGGACTGTTCGTCCTTGACTAAACAAATGTTACTCAAGGCCTTCTTTCACCAGGCAGTACAAATAGTATCATAGCTGAACATGTTTGCTGTGCAGTTCTGTGATTCGTGCTGAAGCTTTTAGGGACGGCCATTAATAAAAACACATATAAACATCTATACGTTGTAATGTTTACGTTCCTTAGAGCTATAAACCAGTTTGTTGCTACAGGCACCTAAAGCTCGGGTCTATCACAGGCACATTTAAATGCTGTTTTTAAATAGTAAAACGTATTTAATGAATCTTGATTTCTTTAGTGTCTTTTGATAATTGCATGCAGTTTAACAGTGTTTCCTCTTGTATTTAGTGTATCGTTCATTTTCTCACTGTTCTCCCCACCCCGTGAAAAATGTGGTGCCTTTCCTAAGTGCTGGAGCACCTTGATTGTAAGAAAACCACCATTAAACACCTATAAAAAACCTACACACACCCCACCCCAAAGAGTGCTGCTACCAAGTCTTTGTTTGAAAAGTGTAACCCTTGACCCCAGCCTGGGGAGGCTGTGGCTCTGACAGTGAGAGGAAAGCACAGTAAGTATTGGTAGCCATTGTTTGTCATGCGGGCGGTTCTCGGGACAGGGTGGTTGTCCCAAGTGAGCCTGGTGACAGGAGGCACAGCAGCGGTGCTTGAGTGGGCATCCCTGGTGGGTGAGAGCAGGTGAGGGACACGATTGTTGGTGGTTGTGGTTTAACCCAGCCACAGCTAAAACAGCCATGTGACCATTCACTCGCTCCCCTCACATTGGGATGGGGGAGAGAAGTGGAAACAAGTAACACTCCTGAGTGGAGAAAGGGCAGTTAATTTGGACAGAAAAGGAAGAGAAGAATAAAGATAAAGGAATGTACAAATCAAGTGCTGCTCACCACCCTGAACTGATGCCCAGCCATGGCACCCCTCCAACTAGCCCCCCAGTTATACCCAGAGCATGACACCATATGGTGTGGAATATCCCTTGGGGCAGTTGGGGTCAGCTGTCCTGGCCATCTCCCCTCCCAGTCCTTGGGCATCCCCAGCTGCCTCCTCGGCAGGGCACTGTGAAAAACTTTCCTTTTAGTGTAAATGTTGCCCAGAACAACCAAAATATCAGCATGTTATCAACATCATTCTCATCCTAAATCGAAACCCCAGCACTATACCCGCTGCTAGGAAGAGAATTAACTCTACCCCAGCCAAAACCAGGACAAGGGGTGATGGCAGCAGCATCATGCTTGTCAGGAAACCCTTTGGGCTGTCAAACTCCTTCTGAAGAAAATATAACAGATGATCAGCTTGTGTTCCTCTGGGCTTCATGCAGGAGCAGCAGGAGTGCTGTGTGGTGAAGGGTTAGAAGTGTGGGGTGAATGGAAGAGGTGACGCAGCAAGTAGTGTGGGACAAAGCAGGAAAGGCAAGGCTGGAGGGTGAGAGAGGAAGGATCCTTCTCCACTGTTGGCTGTGACACTGTAGCGTGTTCGTGAGGTTTTCTGCCAGAAGCTGCAGAGTGTGTGCAGCTCTGTCCTGTGTGTTTGGAGGTGTGCTGAAAGTCCCCCGAGCCTCTATCACCCGTTTTCTACTCTGGGCAGAAGCAGCCAAATTGCTGCCAAGGCCAAAATTTGTTGCTTCTCTTAAATGGATGGGGAGTCCGTTTGAAGGGACCGTTTAGAAGGGAGTCACAAATCACCTCAGCAATATTCCGTTGCACAGATTTATTTCTTCTGGTGAGCGAGATTCCAGTGAGGAATGGGCATTTGATGAGCTGGGAGTCTCATGTTTTTTCTAAATGGCTCCATGGCTGCTTTTCCAATTTGGGAATATGTGCGTGTACTAGAGGAAATGGAAATGTTTCTGTGATGATCAGGAGGTACAGAAAGCAGAAAGACGCTTTCACCTGGTATCTAAGCATACGTGAAAGGCAGAGAAACAAAAAGGCCTCCTTGCTGCGTCGCTGTGCGTCTCCCGGTTCTGCTGATTCACATCTGCATTAGGGACCTGCACGGGCAATTTCTCCCTGTCACTTCTGCGCTCGGGCAGCCCCTGCTAAACAGACTTGTTTAACAGGAGCTGGGAAATGAAATTAATTATCTGGTGCCTTCTGGAGAGGCAACTGGTGGGTTCCGTTCATGTGAACGGGATGTGTGGGAGCAGTGTAGGGAGAGGCTCACTTCCTGGCTCATCTCCGTTATTTTGCACGGTATTTGGTTCTTCCTGAAAAACCCCTAAGAAGCAGCCTTTGGCTCTACAGCTTTTCCATTAAATAATCCATGCAAGTAATGAGGAGACACCCCCAGTCCCTGTGGCCATGTGAATGGAGAAGCCTGGGAACGTGTTTGGTTTGCCCTGCAAGCAAGACTAATGGCTATCTGCACTGCCCTGTGGCCCTTTCTCCTCTGATGGAGGGGGGTGATGTCTCCTAGGCAGAAAACAAAAGCATTTTTCAAAATCTTTTAGCTCTCCCCAGTTTACCTCTTGCTTCCATCTGTTTTCTTGGTCAGCATTACAGCCTGGACAGGAAATCAAAGACCAAACTCATCTTTGAGAGCCAAGGGATTTGCTTGTCTGTTTAATTAATCTGCCACACCACATAATGGGAGCAAAACACGCTGCACGAGCAGGGATTGTGTGTGCAGGGAGACTCTGTACCCAACCGGTGCTCCCAAGGGTCCGACCAGCGCTGCCAAACTTAGTTCAAAGTCCAGGCTGCACTAGTGCTGCCTGACATGGGGTTGGGGTTCTGGCTGGTGCTGCCTCACGCTCTCTTAGGATGTGAATGTCTGAACATTGAATATCTGAGAATAAACATCTATTCCCTGCCATCGTTGTTCCTGCTTCTATGTTCTCAGCAGAAACAGAGATTGCTGTGCAGGGAACCACTGCTAGGAGAGGGCACGCTGGCCTGGGCGTGATGAATGTCACCAAGGCTTGCAGATAATCCTGCTGATCTACACAAAAGCCAACAGGAAGCCACCGGGTGAGCACTGTGCCGTCTTCCCGTTTGGAGCAGTGTGGAAGTGAAGATGACCCAAGGTTTGTGCACTGACCTGGAGAGCCCCATGGTCAGCTGCTTCCATGGCTGTACTCTGCTGAGTAGCAGCAGCATTGTGGAGGGAAGTGATTATTAGTTTGGCTGCAGAAGTTTTGCTGCAGTTCATGCACTGTTTTTCTCCTGCACAGGATTATCTGGTGGGCTTTTTGAGTCGCTGCTGTCACTTGAAGGTTCCCAAGTTTCCTTGTAGAGCTGCTCCTGGGGTTTTTCAGATTTCCATGGCTGAATTTGTAGTGAAAAACATTCAGTAGCTGCTCTGCGTGCAGCTGTCTAGTGTGTTGGGATGACTGGTGGTCTGAAAGCAGGAAGAAATTATGATTTATGTTAGTGGCATCTCCAAAGCGTCAGTGTGGATAGAGGTATTTTGCTCAGAACCCTTTGACTTCTTCAGTGTATATCATCAGCTGTCATCAGTTACTCGGCCTGGCTTTAATCTGGTATCACTTGAACTACAAAGTGCTCCGAGCCCTTGGCCAGCCAGTCGGCTATCAAGCGGAGGCAAGGCAGGATTTTAATTGTGGTGTTTAATCATAAGAACATGCTCACGTTTCAGGCTGGTGACAGGCACCATTCCACCGATGAAATACAAAGTTTGGGAAGTGTTTGGAATGAGGAATGCTTCCCTCCTGTCCCTAGCCACAAATCCATGTTTCACAGGCGGGTAATCAGATTGCCTGTTCAGCCTCGTGCTCCGATGGACACACGCTGCAATGCGCCTCGGCAGAGCGGTATTCCCTCTCCTTTGCCATCGGTGCAGCCAGGAAAGGAAGTCATCGCATCTGATTGGTGTCAACTAAGCTCCTCCTTAGCGGAAAACATCCCAGTACCCCTCGGGCAGTCACTTCCCTTTTCCCAGTCTTAATACCGGTCTGTCTGGGGCCCGAAGAATGTCTCATTGCTGTTCAGTGTAAAGCAAAGGTGACTGGCAAGGACAGGAATATGGGGCGTCAATAATTTATAGCTCCATGCATGCGTTTAAACACAAACTAGGAGAAAAGTAACTAAGACAGGCTCCATGGTTGTTAAATCACCCTTCTGTAGCCTTTTCCCTGGCAGATGGAGGAACTAACCATAAATATGTTTGCAGAAGATGCTGAAGTATTTATGCAGCGTGGCATGCACACCCAAGTAGCAACTTCCTTTTGACAAGGAATGCAGATGAAAGCCGTCTGCAAACATTCTATGTAGAAGAAATCCCCTGGACCACTTTAAATTCTAACTCTGCATGCAATAAAAGGTCTCGATGGCAGATGGAAGCATTAACTGAGTTTTAAAAGGAATATCGTCTGAGGCTGCTGAGTGCTTCTCAGCTGGCAACGTCTCTGCCCCACAGAGGTAGTGCATAACCCCTGCAACCTGCCAGGGAAGGCTCCAGGGTTTGGAATATCTCATCCAAAGCAACTGTGAGCTTCCTCTTTCTGCTGTGCAAAAGACGGTGGTGCATATCCAGCCATTTTGTGTAAAAAGGGATCCTCGGGGCAGGGGGGAAGGCTTTCTTAAATGAATCAGGAGGAAAGTAGTTCTGGGTGACGCTGCAAAAGAAAAGCAACATCCTCTCCTGAGACTGGCAGAGTGCTGTGATTTCATGCACCTCAGACACGATGCACTTTGGTCCCCTTCTGCCCAAATGTGGCTCGTGCCTGTAGCACAAGCTGTTGGAGTCCTCCTCACACTTACCAAACCCCTGGGGGTTTTAAATTGGTTTCAGGCCCATCAAGTTGTTAAATAAGTAGGGGTGTCAGGGTGTATTATGAGAGGATGGAAAGTGTCAGGGATGGGTATGAGCAACGTACTGAAAGCAAATTGCCCCTCTTCTCCAATCTGTCACCAGTGATGGCAAAATGTGAATAGCGTGTCCAAGGACTGGGGTTGTCAGGGGCTGCAGAAACCTAACGCCTTGCGTGGCAAAATAGAGAGTGAAGGGGCAGGGGGAGCTAATACACAGGTGTCTAAGGCAAACAAACAACTAAAGCCCCTTGTTTATAACAGTGGTGCATCCTGCATGCCTCTCCTGATCAGTCTGTAGAGAAAATTGGCATTGGATAGTTCAGGCTGATGGAATTGGAAAGGGGAAAGGCTGTTGAACTGTATCTGTGGTGGACAGCCAGCATTGCTGCCCTGTTTCCACAGGCTGTCCATCTCCCCTTTCGCTGCCCTCTGCCCAAAAGCTGTAGCTTATGTGTATCGCTTGGCCAAGGCCCCCCCATCCCGTGCTGGGCCAAGAGGGCTGATAGAAATCGCTGTGCTGAGGTCCCATATCAGAGAGATGCTTGGCAGCAGGCTTGTGGAGGCATCTGCTCTTCCTCACAATTCATCTCGTTCTTCCTCGCTGCAAATGCAGGCACTCCTCTGGCTGTTCATGAAGGGCCGGCAGCCCAGGGTCCAGACGGCGTTGAACACCGTGTCTGCCACAGACTCGCAAGCTGCGGGGGTGGAAAAGAGTAGGCAGGTAAGTCACGAGTGGAAGCGCCCCAGCCTGAGCCCTGCGCTGGATTGGGTGGTGGTAGTTGCAGTCAGAAGCAGGGGCTGTCTTTTTCTCACTGCATATTGTGTTTTATAAACCCAGAGGGTCCCTTCTGCTGAACTGGGGGCACTCTTCTCCCTAAGGTGGCACCAGTCTGGCACTAACTCCTCTCCCCTCTAGTCCCCCCTCCTTTCTTGCCTCTCTTGGGCTTTTCTAGTTGGTGGATCACCTGGGACACTGCAAATAGCACTGTTCACCAAGCAGACATCTCGGAAGACCTCCACAGCATGCTGTTTTTCCCAGCTAACTCTCCCTACAGTCGCTCATAGCTGTCCCTAACCAACCTTTGCTGCTTTTTGGGAGTTACAGTGCTAGTTGCCAGACAGCATGAAAAGTCCTACTGTGGTTGCAGCAGTGGAGCTGTGATAGAGTCTGACTGACTCTTCACCCCTTCTCTTCCCAAAAAACAAACCCAGAACTGCTTGATGATAAATAAATAAGTTAATACAGGTCTTTTAGGCTTTTCTTCTCACATGGATTGCTTGTAATCGATTTGGGACAGCCCTGCCTTTGGGACTGTCTCCTCCCAACTCTGAATGTCTCATTCTGTTCCTGCTGCTTTAGGAGCCTGCCCGGCTGGTAGGTGGAGAGGTCGCCATGCGTCAGCGGCACATCAAGGCTTTGGTTAACTGGCACTGCTGCAGCTGGGATGTTTGTGCCCACATGAAGGGAGTGCAGCTGCTCTTCCCCTGCCTGCTTTTTCTGAACTCTCTGTGGAAAGAAAGGATTCCAGGTAAGAGCTGGGATGGTAGTGGAGGGGGAGAGGGAGCAGCAGGTATAGAGCTGCAGGGGTTCATTTGTGTTAGCAACACTTGTTGCCTCCTGCAGCAAGTCAGAGGTGCTGGAAGGAGTGTGGGCTCTGCTCCACCTTAGCTCCCAGGATCTGTCTGTTGGCTTGACTGCTGTGGGCAGGGAGGGAAGAGGAACGATCTGAAAAATGGGTAGGGGAAAATCTGAAGAGATAGAAGGAGGTTGGCTGCACAAACACTTGTAGGTAAAGGTGACCAGGAAAGATGGACTCGACTTGGCCTGGAGCACCTGTATCTCAGTCTACATCTTTGTTTTTTCTTGCTGGCCTGGGCACTCTTTCCAAAGATTTATCTGTGATGAGGTAGAAAGCCATCTGCACTAGTACTGGTGACACTAGTACAGTGTCTCCTAACTGGGCTGCGCCTCTGGACAACAAACACAGACTTAACTATACCTCACACAGCCCATTGGTAGCGGGGATGGACCCAGAGGGGCTGGCTGCAGTTGGCTAGGAGAAGCTCAGTGGCACCACCCGGGTTTTATCCAGCCTTGGGAATGGGCTGCCCTCAGGGGCTCTGCCCGATGTTCAGGTCTTTAACTGGTTCAGTATCATCTGCCTGTCCTGTCTTGCGGTGGCTCAGTCACCACCCACGCTGTGGTGTGTCCCCGGTGCCATCGGCATCTCTTATCTGTGAACCAGATGCCAGAGAGACCCTGTCCTTGGCTCTCCCAGTTTGTTGGCCCTCTGCCACATACAGGTCTCTGTGTGTGGCTTACTGGCGCTGGAGGGCTCTTTGATCTCCAGTGTGTTTGAACTCTCAGGGCATCCAAGGGTTGAAGGAATTGCTACTCAGGTTTTTATGCTGTGGTGTTGTTTCTTCCTTCCACATGTGTTTTGTAATGTTTTCCAAATGTAAATAATTTTAGTTGTCCAGGCTTGGGAGAGAAGTGTGTGTGGAGGGGGCGGGTCTTAGTGTTCTTGCTCACTTCTGACCCATCTGTGACAAGCACAGGACAGATGTGCAGCTCCCTACTGCAGATTTTTGTTTCTTTGGGCAAAGAAAGGGCTCCCTGCCCACCCTCTCCCTTCCCTGCCACTGCTCAGTCCCTCCGCAGGGGATGCGAGCCGGGAAGCCTACCTTCCACCTTGGAGACGAACCCGAGGCTGCGCTTGAGGTCGGAGCAGATGGAGTGGAGGCACCAGCGGAACTTGGCGTCGCAGCGGTACTTGTTGGCCCCGCAGGTGTCGTAACAAACGTCCAGCTGGTTACAGCACTTGGTCATGGCAGGGATACCCAAATCTAGCTGGGAAAAGAGAGAAAAGAAGTGTCCCTTGGCTGCCTCCTGGCCTCAGACTCAAACCAAACCGCTGCAACTGAGTGAGGATTTGCAGAGCTTCTTTTCCAGAAGCTACCCTCCATATCTGGGGCAGCAGGAGGGAAAGCATCCTTCTTCCTCACCATGTAAAGAAAGTGGTGACAGTCATGCAGACCCAGTCCAGGAGGGGGACCACGTTCCTTTCTCTCTTGCCTGTCGTGGGGAATTAACTCCTGGCAGAGAGGTGAGGAGCAGCCCCTCTGTAACCGTTTGTTGGTTTGCGTTTGTCAGAGCTCCCCAAAGAGCTCCCTGTCCTTGCTAGCAGCAGCAAAGGCTTCTTCTCTTCCCTCATTTCCTGCAACCTGACAAGTGCTGCTTCTTGGCCTAATAAATCTGCCCAAAGTATTATTAATGCCTTATTTCTCACGGATGCGCTTGCAAGGCCAAGGACGAATACGGCTTGGTCAGAGGAGTTCTGCTCACTTGCAGGTAAGCAGCAAGCTTAGCTAATAACCGTGAGGGTGATGGGGCAGAAGGCCTGTCTCCTGGCCTGGTAACGAGGCCGGACTCATTACCTTGTCATAAATTCTTCCTCTTTTTGGCTTTCCTCATGTAACAGTTAGGAGTGGAGTTTTTTCTGCATGGCGCCCAGCGCTCGTGGCTGCCTGCATTAGGAGGAGGTCCTGCAGAAACATCCCTGAGGTTTAAAGAACTAATCTGATGTGGAAATCAGGCAGGAAGGGGAGAGTGTTCCAGAGCAGGCGTCTGCCCCATTGCTGCAGACGTCATGTACAGCACTAAGGCATGAGCTAAATAGTAATTCCTGCTCTTAGAGCCTCCTGGGAGTGCTTTTCCTGGTGATTCCAATATGATTTTATTAATTGCCTTTAAAATACCACGTGGGTACAGCATTAAAGCCCGTGGGTTTATTTCAGTGCTTGGAAGAGGCAAAAAGCATGGGAGGGGATGAAGAGCTGGGTGTGGAGATTGCAAGCAGCAGCAATGCTTGAATACAAGTTCTGCTCTGTCACTGAGCTAGACAGGGCTGAATGTGTTTCAGTGATTCTGTGATTCTGTTCCCTGTCCTATTGCGAGGGCACTTGGTAAAAATACATTTCTCCACCCTGGTGCCAGGTATCCCCTGTCCTTCTAGTGTTAATCTGCTCTGGAAACTTTCTCTTTTGTACCTTTTAGAGGTACAACCAGAGCAACAGGCCAGTCCTTTGAAAACATAGCTGCTGTCTACGTGATTCCTGTTTTGTTGCCACCAGCAGTTGAGATCTTAATGTCTCCCTGACTGACAGCAAGTTAGGCAGTGCTTGGCCTGATGTGTTTGCCTTGCTTGCTGTCGGCAGACAGCCGTGTCTTTTGGCAGTCCCAGGCTGAAAACTTGTCCCCTGACACAACAGAAGTGATATTTCTTCCCTTCTCCTGGAGCTCTGGCTCCAGCTGCGAGGAGAAGCCATCATGGGGTGGGTGCGTAGCACAGCTAAGCCTTTTCCCTCCCCAATATTATTAGCTAGTTACGGTGATTAGCGAATAGCATCATTTGGAGATTGTGAATGTGGCAGTACATACACTTTCGGGTACCTTGAGCCCCAGAAAATAGGAGCTACAGCCATTGGGTTCTTGAGGTTTGTAGTGAGGTCGTGGCATTGGAGCCTTTCCTGAGAAAGAAAGGAAAAATGTTAGGGAAGCCAGTCTTGACAAGAGTAGCACCAAAAAGTGAGGTGCAACAGGCAGCTCCCCCTCAGGCTGCATCCCCAAGCACTTCATTCTCCTCCAGGACACCCAGTGATGCTGACCCTGCTCTCAGCCCAATGCTGTGGAAGCTTGGCAGCCTGGCTCAGCTTGCATCCCCTCCAGCACGGCTGCTGGCACGCCATGTGACCTGGGACCCCCACACCTCTCAAATGCTTAACCTGGTCTGAGGCCAGTCCCGAGGTCTGGGACTCTCCCGAGCTCTTACAGATGGGCAAGTCCCTCTTTGCCACGTGGGGTTTTGAAGTTGAGCAGCACTGGAGCTAGTGCCTCAGACCTCTCAAATCTCCTAGGAGCTTTTGCTTCCAGAGAACTCTGTGCAGCTGGGATCACCATCTGTGCTTTTAACTCCTCCAAGAAACTACTGGCTTAGCAAGGAGGTTTCTTTCCATCCTCAGCTCATTCTCGGAGTGTTGGTGAGCTACAGCTCTCTGCAAAGCTGTGCTAGACCTCGCATTTCTGATCTTGCGCTGAGCAGGAGGTCGTCTGAGGCCCTGTTTTCTGTGTGTGGTGATGCACTGCCGCCTTTTCCAAATAGTTTCTACCCCTTTACCTCTGCCTTCCCTTAGTAGGCTTCTTAATGTGCACAGAGGAGCAAGAAATTCCTTTGTAAGTGTTTACCTGATGTAGAAAGAGCCAAGCAGACAACTGGCTACCAGCAGCAATTCAATCTGTTGTACTTTGAAGGTGTGCAAACCCTCCTCTCTGCCTGCCAGCCCATCCTGGGGCTTTGTATAGGGCTGGTTTAAAGGTGGGAGAGCTTTCTCCCCTGGAGAAGTGGTGGAGACCACCCCCCACAGAGTGAGGTTTCTCTGTACTGTCCCTCGGTGTGTGTGTTGGGTGCTTGTTCTGTTTCTGTCCCAGCTGGATCTATAAAAGGCAGATCTCAAACGCAGAGTGGGGTGTTAAAACAAGACATTCCCTAATTTGGAAAAACTTTGTAAGATGCCAGAGTGCTCCAAGAAGACTGTGTGTGAGCTGAGCCTTCTGTAAGTCCATCACCTCCAGGGTTCAGTTTCTGCATCCCTGAGCATGGCTAAAGAATTGACATAGACGCAAAATAGATCTCATGCAGTCCTTCAGGCAGGGTTGGGCTCATTTAAACTCCACTTCCTCTGTTTTCTTCTCGTCAGTGCTGATACTCATTTTAAGGTGCTTTTCCCTTTTTTCTGTCAAGGTCCCTGAAGTACCGATGGTTAACATAGCCATAAACCTCCTGTATTCTTGAGAAGACCTCACAGCCAAATGCTTCACAAGGCCTTAGGCAGGAACATCCCCAGCACCTTCTAAATCAAAACCTGCCAGAGTGGTTTTGTTCAACCAACAGATTTGCAACACACCAAATCCCATCTGGCCATGAGACACCAACAGCCAGTTTTCCCCAGTGCCACGGGAAATGCTGTACACACCAAGGAGCTCGCAGTCTGCATGCCAAGGCGAAGCTCCTGAGGTGACATCACTGCTGGGATGGTGTTTCTTGGCACAGCAGGGAACTACCCTGTTTCTACCTTTGCAGCCCCTTTGAATTGGTTGGATTTGCTGCGTGCTTGGGATGGGCTTTCTGTGTGCAGAAAGCACTGCTTCGAGTGGGGGGAGCTGAGGTAGCAGTGGGGAGAGAGCACAAATCACTTGGCTGCAGCACACCTTCATTATAGGATTGTCCTTGTGCCAAAACTCAACCCAGCCGGTGAGGTGCACTGACACAAGGTGACTTCTGAGTTCATGACATGTTGCACGTGACATTATTTTGGTGGTTGTGCTATACAGAGAAGGGATTATCTCTGTGTATGGGCAAAATCTATATCCCAAGGCTCCCAAGCCATAAAGAGAGAGAAGGGGGGTGCACGTAGGTCTCACTGCAATTCAGAGCCCTTTTGGAAAGGGATGAGAATTGGGACTCAAAATTGTTCCTCAAGCAAGATTGGAGGCAGGGAAAAGTTCAAAAGCCAAGGTGGATTTTGCAGGATGGGGTCATATTTTAGCAGTGTGCAACACTGACGGTAAGTTATGCTCCTGCAGCACCTTGTCGGTTAATGGGATAAGGTGGCAAATCAGAGAAGGAGACTGGGCATAAACCTGTTTCCAAGGAAAACCTTTCCTTAAGCTGAAGTTACAGCTATTAAAATGTCATAGAAAGTTGTCCTGAGGAAAAAAAATCATCTCAGGTGAGAACTGTGTTGATCAACAAAACATTGAGCTACCTTCAAGAGGAGCCCTTACTGGAAACCTACGCTCCTCCTCTTTGAAAACCAAAGCTTAATCATTTGTAAAGTGCCTCTTTGTGAACTCATTCTTAGCTAGATAAAGTCCGACACACCACAATTAACCTCTCTCCCACATCTTGTTTTCTAGCTAACAGAAAAACAAGAGCAAAGCAGAAATACTGGGCGTTCCTCACTACGTAAGTTCTCTTGTTATCATTTATTGCTTGCCCATCCTTACAGGCACGTCTGTGACAGCGGGAAGGGACTCAGTGTGTCCCTCTGACTGTTTTGCTAGCTGTGTTTCACCCAGGGGCCTGTTGCAGTTGGTCTGCAGTGCGGCGAAGAGTGATGCTGATGTGTCGAAGCACAGCGTAGCTGAGGAAGCCTGTTCTTTGGAAGATGTATTTCAGGGCTCTGCCTTGTTGGCACTGCCTTAGAAGAGAACTGAAGTTGAGTTTCTAATGGGAAGTGGGTTTCCCTGCTGCATTTTAATATCTCCAGGCTGTTGTAGCTATGCCAAGAGGCTGGAAAACACCCAGCTGGCCAGAACAGCTGCTGCCGATGCAGGAGGTCTACAACACTGCAGTACTGGGACACTGGCGGGGGAAGTGAATCTATTTCTGGGTGAATAGGTGGTCTGGGGGCTCCTTGCTGTTTGGAGGGGTCCATTGCTACTTCTCTGCCGCAGGCAAGCAGGCTTTGAGCAGAAGCTGCCCATGTTTACGGCAGCCTCTTAGCGCTGACATCTATGGCTGTTTTCCCACAGCCTGGAAAAGTGCCCCCTCATCCATCCTGAGCCCTTTAGAACCAACTGCTGGGCAAAACATTGAGCTTCTGCCTGGCCAGACAGCTGAAGGAAGTTATCAAAGGGTTTACTCCTAGTTCAGGCTGCTTCTACCTCCGAGCTGCCCAGAGAGATTTTGTAAGGAGGAAGGGATATTTGGCAGCAAATGCTAGTGTAACCCTAATGTCCTGATTTGAGGAGAGTAATCCATCAAGTTGTTTGTTTTCAGACCTCACTAGCTGCTGAAAAATCAGGAGGGGAGAGTCTTACAGCCGGAACAGCCCAGTGCTATGTGCTCAGCTGAAGATGGATGTGGCGATCACAGGTGAGGCCTGACCTTTATCGTGGAAAAATAAGCTATTGTTGGTGTGTCTTGGCTGAAATGAAAGAAAGTAGAAGGCATAACTCTTTGCTTCGTGCCTGGGGGGAAAAAAAATCAGGCTCTGGTTTGGCAGGAAGATAGTAAAGATGGTTTATGTCTGTTCTTTTGGGCACAGACTGGGTCTCCCTGGTTTGGATTGTCCCTGTGCCCCCTCCAGTTCGTTTGCAATGTCTGTGCTAGAGACCAGCATGGATAAATGGCACTGGAAGGGCCCAGCGAAACCCTTGGAGGCACACAGTCAGTGTTTCCTCCTTCAGCTAGTGATTAATGAGTCATTCAGCAGAGAATGAGAACAGGGCTAACGATGTGTGTGTTTGGTTTCCTTTATAGGTACAGCCTTTCTCCAAAGCTCAGGATGCTCTCAGGGAGCAGGCAAGCACTCAAGTCGTTCTGTGGAGATGCTCTTCCCTCTGCCTAGAGTGCAGGGCTGGGACAGCAGGGCCGGGGAGAGCCTTGGGATGTGCACAAGAGCAACAACCTCTCCTGGATTTGGTGAGTCCTGAGCCTCCCTGGCATGAGCCCTGAGCGTCAGCCTTCCCAACCCTTGCCTCGGGCATGCTGCAGTCCCAGCTGCCAGCTACCTGGCCTTTTGCTTGCTATGTTAAGAAGGGTTTTAACCCTCTTTGAAAGAAGAGTTTAAACCCTCCTTGTGGCCCCACTTCAGCTAAGGGTGGCCCATCTGCCCCATTGCCCTGAGCCAGAGCTCGGGTCCCAGCCCTGCAGCACGTTTCTCCTGGCACAGCCTGTGTTCCAAAGAAATGGGATGCAGACAGACTGAAAGCATGTGGGTGGGACCTCTTCACAGTGTGGACTCTGCGGCAGTGAAAGCAAATGCTCAGGGAAGGATGGGGACAAAACTGCTCTGTGCTCCTCACACCTACCTTGCCTGGGCAATCACTAGGGCTGGGGGATGAAGCTGGGGGTGAAGGGTGGATGGGCAGTTGTGGATGGGCCAGCTGCAGTGACAGAGGACAGGTACTGCTGTGGGGACAGTTGTGGGAGACCAGGGAGAGGACAGGGTGTGTAGGAAACCTCTTCGCTGTTCCCAAACAGGCTGTTCTAGCAGGAAAACTGTAAAGCACCTCCACGTGCCCAGCCCCCTGCCCTGCCCTCACCGAGCTGTCCCCCACTCTGTCCTGCTCCCAGGACAAACCAAACTCTTTCTTTTTGGTAAATCGCTCTAAAGTCCAAGGCAAGCGGCAGCTGCCTCATTCCGCCTTGAGTACTAAAGGTTCCTCCATGGTGACAGCAAGTCCTGTTTACCTTCCTGTTATCTCCCCTCCTCCAGCCCAGGGCATTAGCCAACTGCTGAGTAACACACTCCGAAGGTTGCTGAGATTAGGGCCGCTGGCAATACTATCAACCCCTTTGGAGTCGGGTCTGCACCGGCAGCTCGTCCTCCCCTCCACAGCCTCCCTGCCTTCCCTGGCCCTCCTCTCCAGGGGTCCTGGCAGCTGGGCAACCTGGTCACCCCCAGGCCCTTCCTGTAAAGCCTGTGCCTTTCCTCTCATCCCCCTGCACACAGCGCAGAGCCTTCAAGATGAGGCTGTTCTTGGTGAAAAGGAAAGAGGGTTCGGTGTCCCTGTCCCTGTGCTGGCACCAGCAGAGGAGTTGCGACTCTCTGCAGTGACTTCTCTGTGCGTAGTGTAGCGGGGGTCAGGGCCATGGGTAGGAGCCAGTTGTGGTCTCTGGGAAGGAGGGTGCTGTGAGTTTCCACACGAGAGGGAAAGAGAGGAAAGACCAAGGAGAGAGGGGCCAGCAGGAGCGAGGTTCACTTACCGTATCGGCATCGGTACTGACAAACGCCATTTTTCCCCCCGAGCAGTTCCAAAAAGGAGTCGAAGTAGCCGTTAACCGTTTCGAAGCTGTCCCGGATGGCCCCGATGCCCCAGTCTGAATAGAATGACCCAGCTTGGGAAGTTTGGCGAACGGTGTTCTCCTGTGGTGTTTCCTCGGTGCATTGCCCTAAGCCCAGGGTCAGGCACAGAACCGCTGCCTCAAAAAGCAGCCGCATGCTGCAGTCCAGATCCAGGCCCTGGAGCGCTCGCTCAGGCAGATGTGCGGGCAGGGAGGAGTGGGAGTGAGCTGTTGTGCCCAGGAGGCAGGTAAGCACCCCTCTCCCCTGGACTTTAAACACGGCCGAGGGAGCCGGCATGAGGTCACCGTGATCGGAGTGCAAAGTGCACCAGGGAGATTTGGACCAAGTTCGTTTCATGGGGGTTGAGTTTGCACAATCCCACGGGAACAGGCTCAGCCCCTGCGGCACTGGGGCTGCAGCATCCCCAAAAGGGACTGACCGCTCCCAAGTTGGGTGGCAGACAGGGAACCTCTGCCTGTCCAGCTCTGTCCCCAACCTGCTGGGAGACAAGCAGTAGCTTTTTGTCCAAAATTTCTGTGGCTCAGGCAGCGGGAGTAAAGGCAAGCACCCCTCACCTTTTCCCTAGGCTTTCTGGACACGTGACAGGGTGGGACGAGGCATCCACCCGGCCCAGCTTTCCTGCTGGTTCCGCGCTTGTCCCGAAGCTAACAAATGCTACACAACACCTTCCCAGCCCCAGCTATCTCAGGGAACTGCTGCTCAGCAGCTGCAGAAGTGAGGGCCTCCTGAAGTGGATGTGCACAGCAGGTATCTGCAGTTGTCTGACCTTCCTTTGACCCACCATGGTTGCAGATTCCCCCTCCCTATGCCAATTTTTATCTCTCTAAAGATTTGGGAGATACAGATGGTGTTCTCCATGCTGGTGAACTCTGACAACTGGTTTCTGAACCTCATCTTGACCTCAGAATAAGCAGCTCCTGACTCCCCGCATTCATTTCTGACTCTGTAATGCTAAATACGGAGCAGCCACTGGGGCTGTGGTGAGTCACTCGCTCCTAATGACACTATCAGACTGTTGGCAGCGTGCTCCTGTCAGACGTGTGCGTCCTCATGCGAATGGTAGTGAGCTCCGGCCCGAATGAAGCTGGAAACCCTCTGGGTTTTGCATTATCAGCGTCGCTAAAGCAAATGCTGACCCTTGTATCCCGGGCTTGGCTCCGGGGAGGGAAGCGGAGGCACTGACCCAGCTCCTTTCCCGTGGTGCCTTTTCAGACCACACTGTCATAAGCAGAGATGTGTGGTCGTTGTGCTTTGCCAGGGGCCTTCCTGTTGCATTCTGCTGGGGACGCGGCGGGACAGAGGGATGAAGCTCTCCTTCTGTCAGCTTTGGCCAGCTGGGTTAGTTGCTGGTTGATGTTTAAGCATGGCCTAACGGTGGGGGAAGACGCAGCTCACTGTTAAGGTTAGTGGGAAGTGTGTGGTTGGGTCAAAGCCTGGCTTGGGAGCCAGATGAGTCACTGGTTATTGGAAGGAGAAATAGAGCTCGATGATAAAATGTTGGAGTCTCTCTCAGAGTCAGGTCAGAGTCCAGCAGCTGGAGGAAGGGGGTGGGTTGGTGGCTAAAGACCCTCTCCCTCTTTTCGGCTGTGCTAAGTTTGGGGTCTGGTCTAGTCTCTCCGGGAGTCCCTGGCCAGGTCACTTCAGCCTTGTGCTGCTTTCCCCCATCTGCAGGTGCCAAAGCTGTTGGACACTTTCCTTTCTCATCCCGCCCTGCTGCAGCTCAGGGGCCTGTTCCAACTCCCTGCCCTGTCCAGCTGCAGCTGTGCAGCTTCTGCCCAGGCGGGTTTGTGGCCCCCTGCGGTCATGCTCGCGGTGCAGCTGTGCTGGATGTACCCTGATATCCAGGTAGGATGGTGGAAAACCCCAGCACATGAGCAGTGCTCAGGGGACAGTTGTAATGGTCCCTTTCTCCATGGGACGGCACAAAGGCCACCTAGGACCCCCAAATCTTGGGCAAGTGCCTCAGGCTACACACAGAAGGTAGAGCAGCCCCTCTCTTGCCTCAGAAAGGTCGGCTGTGAACTGTATCCCAGCCCATGAAGCCTCTGTGCTAAAACCCCTGCACCGCTGGCTTGGTCTGGTCACAGTAGCTCAGCGGCTGGGCTGATTGCAGGAGCCTCACACCACCTCAACAAAAGGGCAGCCCCACTTCAACTGTGACTGGCCTGGGGCAAGAAAGCAGCGTCTCCAGGCCAGGATGCTGGAAGGCAGCCCACAAACACCCCAAAAAGCTCAGAAGGTTGGAGCAAGCCTCGTCCTCTGAGAGGACAGAGCCACCTGGCTGCTCACTTTCTCCTGGTGTTGGCCCACCTTGCTGAGAGGGCATGGCAGCAGTTAGGAGTGCGTACAGGGTAGCTGGGCATGGAATCAATTCACATTTCCAAAATAGTTAAAAGAAATGCTGGTTTGCTTCAGACTTATTTCTGATCCTGTGGCTGCCAAACATGGCAGCCCAGTTGCTGTGCCTGCCAAACATGGCAGCCCAGTTGCTGTGCCTGTGGGCTGCGTGGGGAAGGGAGGGCACGTCCTTAACTGCAAGCCAAGTGCATGCTCAGTCAGCAGCACCAGGCTCCATTCCACAGGCAGGAAGATCAAGGCTTCTAACCAGCCCTCACTCTGCTATTTGCAGGTCCCCATGGCCACACGTAGGTATGAGCGCTGCTGTTTGAACGTGAAGGACAGGAGCTGCTGCAGCACGTGAACTGCACAAGTCGGGAGTCTGGAGGACCTCACCCCTTCCTTCCCCCACGTAAGTACTAGGGAGACAACGGGCTGCACCACTCTGCAGCTTGGCTCCTTTTCGTGAACTCAGGCGTACACCACACGTTCTGCGCCGCAGCACCCGCCCTCCTCTTCTGCAGTCCCTTACTGCTGTGTGTCTCCAACCCAGACACAGAGAGTTACAACAGCCAGGCACAGGAGTTAGATGGGGAGGGTTTTCACTGCTAACAGCAGTGGCTTTTATTTTAAGCCCATATTTTTTTTTACATTAAAAATCTTATTACAAAACCTGTAACAATAAGGCAGTTCTGCACTCGTCAGTCACTGTGAGCCAGACAGGTCGGGATCATCTTCAGTACAAAACTGAGTCGCACGGAGCCCTCTCAACCCAAAGCCCTTTGAGAAAGGAAGGGGCAAGGCAGGGAGCAGCAGCGGCACCGGTGCTGTTCTGTACACGTTGAGCGTTAGTTGTGCTCCCAGTACTGCAGCAGAAGGAGGAAATGTGGATTGTCCCTGCTTTGAAGAGACATGCTTACCTTTGCACCGGGACTGTTTTGGGCTGCTGTGCCTCTGCACTACCAAGTTTTAGTTTTGAGGGATTTTTTTGTATTTCACAGAATGAGATTGTCCACTGTCAGAAGACAAACTGTTTGCCTTCCCCACAGAATTGCAAATCCTAGAGTAGTTCCCTGCTTTACCAAGTCACGCATGAAACTCTTTTCTCCCCAAGCAGTGCTTCTTGGAGCCTGGGCTTAAGTGCTGCTTAGCACTGGAAGTACTTGATGGGAGCTGAGGTGAGGGAGGGGACAGCTTAGCGAACTCCCCCCAACACTCTGCAACTGCTCTCAAGCATGACCTGCATCTTTTGGTGTTGGGCCAGAGGTGGGGGGGGGGGGGGGCGGGGGTCAGAGTAAGTCATACCCCATTACTTAATGTAACAAACACAGTAAGCCTGAAACTGCGAGTCCTCCTTGCTTCAGCACCTGAGAGACCAGGTCTCTTCCACTGCAGCAGTACCCAAAAATACCTTTACCTTATGTAAATTCTAAAATTTTTAGCTTTTAGTAATTATTCTAATGCATCAAGTAGCTCCTCAGCTCACTTCAGAGAAAACCCAGCAGCTTTTCTCTACTAGCCAAACCAGCTGCTCCTTTCAAACTGTGCTTGACTGGTGGCCTTCTGGTAAGTACCCAGGCCTCCTCGCTTTCCTACAGGTGTTTGTAGATGGCTTGGGGCCATGGAGCAAATCAGTGCCCTCATGGGAAGAGTCCCACCACCTTACTTTTTGCATCCTTTTACCCGCAGGAAAGCAGCAGGACTCCCTGCAGCCACCATTGTATTTCTGGAGCTCCAGCAAAAAACAAGAGGAAAAAACTTACAGCTGGGAATGGATATGAACAGCACTGTGTGAAGAGACAACTCAGCGTAAGAGGAAATTATGGGGTTTGGTTTTTTTTACTTATTACAATTTACTGATCAAAACTATGTTCCTGTAACCAATTCCTTCGGCGAGTGTATGCCTATCGGGCACGGCTCTCCTACCAGCTAGCCTGAGCAAGCAGTGCAGCTGTGAGGTGGAACCATTTCGGATTTTCATTTATTGTCTGATGGGCTGGGCAGACTTTGTTTCCCAGCTGCCAGAGGCAAAATGCAAGGTTTGGGGGTAAGGACAGGCAGTTACGTGGGTCCCATTGCGAACAGGCTCAGTAGAAATGTCATGATGTGTTCTCCAACAAAGACTTTTGAAGTGCCTACTGCGAGTGCGCAGCTTCTCAAACTGTAGTACCTTGAACTGCATGTGCAATACTCCAGAGGTATTTCTAACGTTTTAACACTTGGTTTCATCTATGTTTTGGCTCGATTTTACTGAGGCAGAAAATCCAATAAGCTAAAATTGGAGGCTTTTTCCCTTGGTAAAGACTTGACCCTAAATCAGTGAAACCCTCATCATCCAGAAAATCAGACTGTTAGGGAGAGGCTGGTGCAGCTCTTGGTGATTCTTGTCCTGGTGCTATTGGGCTGTGGAGACATCTTGCTCCAAATTCTGTTTTAAACACTCATCCTGCATAGCTCTTCCCATGCTGGGGGCAGCAGGGACAGCCCGGTATTCCTCCTGCAGGAATGTGACAAGCGGAACAGGAGTTCAGCCAGCTCCAGCAGCAACAGTCTCATCTCCCTCAGAGGTTTCAACTTCATCTCAGTGTAAGGATGACTCAGCACAAACTAAGGCCCCCAAAAGTCACCATGGGGGAGCTGACTTCCAGTACAGGCACCACGGGGACGGGTGTTTCTGTGCAGGGAGCATGGATGGGAGCGCTTCCAGCCCTGGCTCATAGGAAGAGCAGCAGGGAAGCAAGGAGCACCAGTGCCAGCAACAGCCAGAGCACAAGGAAGTGCGCAGCTGCACCGCAGGCAGCCTCGCAAGGTAAGCAACACTAAACCATCCAGAGTGGACACCTGCTCTGGCACCCTGGGCAAATAGGTGCCCACTGACCAAAGATGTTTCTTGAGAAAAAAAATCACCACAAACCACCACCAAATATATCCATTTGCAAAAGAAAAAGCATCTAAAAAAGCTTTGGGGTTCTAAGTAGGCCATCTGTTTCTCACAAAACTTCGAGAACTGGGAGCTTGAGGGTGGAAAGCACAGTGAGGACTGTACTGCTTCATCTCAGGACTGGTTTGAAATTCCAGTGTCCTAAGGCACAATTATTTTGATTGATGAAGATGGTACTGTTCCCCTGCCCCAGGAACAGATCTAAGACGTGCCTACTCAGAGAGACGGCGGCATTTGTTTATGCGGACAGGTAAAGAGAAAAAAGTAAGGAAGGAGGGGCGTGTTGTCAGGCACATGTTTGACACAACACTGCTCGAAACATCTCACCTACCCACATGTAACTGCTGGCTTGTGTGCCCAACGGGAAGAGCTAAGCTCCCTGCAAAGGCTGAGAAAGAGGAGTTCAAAAGTGGGGCTTTGGTGGAACTGGAAAACTGGGCTCTACCATGGCAGCCTAACCTGTTCCCCCGTGAAACACAAGCCGTGCCAGTGGCAGTCAGGCACGCTAGCAAAGCAAGAGGCAGCTGTTGGGACAGTGAGGAGCTGGTTTAAAGCGGCCCGCCGAGGTGTGAGGAGGGCTCTCGGCGGATGCTGACGGGCTTCCCATGCTGACTGAAGGGGCGCTGGTGAAGGGAACACCACACACGACACCACTGTTAGTTGTGGCCCTGATCTGTATTTTGTCCTCTTTTTTTTTTTTCTTTTCTGTAACACTCAGATGCCTCAATATATTCTGTTCATAAAACCTTCAGGGGGATTTTAAGGGAACTAAAAGCACATTTGTTTTGTCCACAGATGAAACACCGGTGTAGCTGAAGACTGAACCTGTAGTGGAGTGTTAGTCAATTGTAAACTGTAGGAGATGTGTGTGCATTTTACACAGACTGAATACAGAAGTTATGAAGGACGAGTCTGCGTCATTCCAGCTCTGATAATGTGCACGGCCTTCGGAATTCCTGTCCTCGCTCGTGGAGCCACTTATTGGATACTGCAAAGACAAAAAGGTATTTGATCCTGGTTAGCTCATGCTTCTATTGCAGCTAAATAGGGGCTGCTGGCCAGCTGTCAGGTGAGCACAGGGTTAGCTTTATTTTCTGATGCTGTTTTACATGTCTATAGACACATGCAGGTGAAGTTGGTCTTCTCAATCTAAGAAGGAAAAAACCCAAAGGCTGCAAAACAAGAAGAGACTATTGCAGTAGATACAGTATCACAGGGGGTTTATATATATAGCAACGTATAAACATGTAGATGTGGTGGAGGACGGGGCTTCCTGGTAGAGTTGGCACTGCTGGTTTTTTCCAGCTTTAAATGTGTCTATGATTCTCCTCTACAGAATACATGTAACTCAATGTGTATATAGAGAGATGAAGGTGGTACAGATTAAAAAGATTTCTTTACAAAGGGCCTAGTTTCTGGCTGCTTTTTATTCCACCAGGAAGCCCTGAGGAAAAAGAAAACCCAAGCCCTCCACCCCCAAAGCCCAGATGTGTGGGTCCCAGGCAGGAGAACAAGGCAAGGGGTACTTACCCCATTTGTTTCCAACTAGTACTGGGCAGGCTGCATGCCGCGTGCTGTAATCTCCTTCTCCGCTTGGAAAGAGGTTGTACCAGAATACAGCTGTTCCCTGGGAATTGCAGTGGGAAACCTCAGTGTTCTGCTCTGAGCAACAGGCGCTTGCACAGCAATGTACTTGTAGGTGTATCTGTACCTCGGATGCTGCTCCTACACCAAAGGCTCTTTTTCCCATATTCTAACATCTGCTCACCTAAGGAAGGAGTCTCCTTTGCTCATTGCCTGGCTGTCAATATTTTAAGCCCTAAGCGCCAGCTTCATGCAACTTTCACCAGTTTTGGAAAGCAAAATAACTTACTAAGAATGAGCAGCAGGCCAGCAAAGAACACCCTTACTCGTGACCCTTCTGAGGGGAAAAGCACCAGGAAGACACAACTCCAGGGAGAATTCCCTACAGGTGTGCCTCAAGACTAAACGTGCGTACAGGGAAGAGCATTTTTAAAATGTGTTTTGAAGTAACTGAAATGGTTTGCAAAGTCTCTTGAATAGGTGAAGGCCAAAACATAACCACGTGTGAACATGCAGGAACCCCCAGAACTGCTCCAGTCACTTCACTGCATGGTAGGTACCCATGAGCAGTGCTCTGCTCTCCTTTATACCAACTCAGTTGTAGAAGATGTTTGGAAAGGAGCCTTCATCTGTTGTGTTTCTGAGTAGGTGGAGAGAGGAGCCGTTACGCTGGGTGAAAAACCCCGCTTACCTTCTTGGGCCAGACGCTGGCTCCTACTTCAGGAAAGACAGTAGCTCCCCCTGCTGACACGTCGCTCATCTGGGAAGGTGAGAAAAGGCACAGGTAAGTTCCAAGCAGACACATTAAATGCAACAGAATCAGATTATCGAACAACTTCATTTCTACCTCCCAATTGGCATCATTAACAGCCCTAAAAAAAAGGCTGACCCCCTGCCCCCCCACTTCAAACAAAGTGCAATAGCCAGCCTTGGCTCTGGATGTTACATGCTCAAACATTTTGGCAATGAGCATGCTATAAATACCCATGCAGACATAAAAATGAATAGAGTCAAATAATTTAAGCTGATGCTCAACTTTGAGGGGAAAAAACCTCCTTAAGAACACAGAGAAGAGCCATTACTTCTGGGTAAGGCGATAGCCCACATGTATTACCGCCTTCATTTGCAAATCACTTCAGTTAAAAACCAGTAATGAAATCATTCAACAGTATGGAATATGCAGCAATAGATATTTTTGGCACTAGCACGCAGCAGAAATACATCACTTACATAAAACAACCAAGTAGCAATTCTGTTGCCTGTTCCCAATTCCTTAAAAGCATCTGGCTCGTCTTTCTGTGAATAGAAGCAAGCAGATTGAATAAGCTTTTCATTTGGATTATTGAGGGGAGCCAATGACACACAGCTGTGGAGCCAGCAGCAAACCCATGCAGAAAAATTACCTCAGTCCCTCTATGCGGAACAGGAGAGAGCGCGGTACGAGGGTGTCTATTAATTCAAACACACCAGGCAGTCTAAAATGCTGTACGACAGGGAGGGCAGAAGCCCAAATTGCTAATGGGCAGGACCGACTGTGCTGCCATGGAATGAGCATGTAAATCCCCTTCACAGCCACAAACATGATTATTTCATTATGCTCGCTCATCCCTTCTTGTCCTTGGCCAAGATGAGCAACAGGGAGGGCAGCTCACCAGTCCGGGGGTGCCTGAGACCCAGGCTGCTGCCCTCCCAGCCTCTCCCACGTGTTATCTCCGCCCTGGCACACAGGCATTTTAGAGCACCATTAAACATCCCATGAACATTCATTAAGCTGTGCATGATCCCAGATCCCAGGTGCAGCCATGAGCCCCCAGGCCTAGAGCCTCCTCCCTGGATGTAAGGAGGAAGCCAGGAGCCTGCCCCAGGCTAACAAACTCCCAGCAGAGCCCTCTAGGTAAGCAAGGGGCTTCACTGACACAAACAACCCCCACATTTCGTGGGTTCTGATACCTCTATTTTTACTTCTCGATCCCACCCCCCGTGACCGCTATTTGCACGTGCTCAAAATTCCAGCCATGGGGACTCCAGACACTGACCCATGCATTTCCAAACGAAACCTGTTAATTGGTTGCAATGCTTTGGAGCATGTGCTTACAGAACAGAGATGCCGATTAATAGTTGGTGGCTTGGATTTGCAGAGTAAGGTTAATCTGAGGGTGTTAAATCACAAGTAAGTATGCCCAATAAATAACCAACTGAATGCAGTGGCGTTATATCCAGCAGGCTGCAATTTAAGCTGGAACAGAAATAAACTGAGAATTTAAATCACATTAAAAAAAGACCATGGCAGGTTCTCTCCCGGTTTCAGGACTGCACTAGCAATCGGCACGTAAACTACAGTAACAGACCACTCCTGGGTTCAAAATTCCTTCAGCAGCCTGGAAGATGCCTGCATCTCAGCTCCAGGGAAAGAAGGTCTTGCTCTGCATCATCAGTCTAGACCGTAAGCTGCAAGGCTGCCTACACCACCTTCCTCGTAGCAGAGAGCATTAAGCTCTTGCCCTTGCAGCCATGTTTGCCTTACTCAGCGATGCTCCGCAGCCACAGCTGGAGGAGTGCCAGGGCTCGGATGCAGGCCAGCCAATGCCATGGACATCTGCCGCTCACAGCTCCACACTGAGATTCTATAGATTTAGCTGTATGTCCCTCTGATTTTAAAACAAAGTGGCCTTACATGGCCAGCTGGAACACTTCTAAATGTTTCCTCAGATTTAGAATAAAGGCAACGCCCTTCACTCTGCTCAGAGCCATCAGTCATCTCCTTAGAAGAATTCCTTTTCTGTTCTATTTTCGAAGAAAAACCCTGTTGCCCTGTAACACCTAAAATGGCTGACAGTTCAGCTGGTGGTTTAGAGGGCTTTCTCCACTGACATGGATTAGGAAAGCTGAAGAGCTACACAGTTTAATACACGTTCAAGAATAAAAACTATGCCACAGCCACGAGGCCCAGACTTAACCAGGTGACCATCTTTCTCTTTACTTGCCCGTGCAAAGTCAAAGTGGGGTTCATACTGTCCTCCCACTCCATAATTTGCCACCTGCAAAAGAGAAACATAGGGCTTGTGAAAAAGAAACAGGACTTACCCTTCCAAAATCGAAATGAGGCTCATACTGGCCTCCTACGCCGTAGTTGGCTACCTACAGTGAAAGAAGAAGCACAAGATCTGGTAAAGCAGCATTTTATCCATTTAAAAATCAAGCCATAGGAACTTGCGACTCTGCTGGCTGAAGGGGCCCAGCTGCAGCAGCGTCCCACTGGGCTCCGTCACACACAGCTCTGACTTCACCCAGCCGCCTCAGCAGCGCAGAGCCACAGTGCAACTCAGAGCTGTGGGGGCTCAGCCCCTTGTGGCTCTCAACTGGACGCCAGCTCCCAGCAAAGCCCCAGCTGCACCTTCCTTTGCCCAGGGTCAGCTTTCTCCCAAAGCTCTTCTGACCGCCCGCAGCTGAAGGGCAAAGCCACTCGCCCATGTCTGACTGCCCGATGACTTTCGGAACCCGACCATGAACTCCTGAAGATGCAGCCAGCCACAGGCTCCAAGGAGCCCCAAAATGTTGGGCTACAGGAGCAGCAGCGCATCCAAGCCTGGCACTGCAAGATGCAGTGTGCTCTGGGTGATGAATCTGGTACTGCCCCAGGGCAGAAAAACAATGTTCACCTTACAGGCTATAAACTCTTCAACAGACATCATAGTGCTTTTACATCATCCAAGTTTAAATCACTTCTCTATGTCAGTAAAGAGTATCTACTGTCCTTTTTGCTTGATTGATTTCCCCACACACATGCCTCTTCTATGTACGTGCAAATTCAACTTTCAGCCAGATGCTTGAGCGCTTTATCATGGCGAGCCTTGCTGGAGCAGCACAGCAGCACGCCAGCTTTGAGGAACCACGCTCTAGGGGTCCTGCTCTCTAGGCAGTCATGCTTTCTCACACTCAGAAAGCAGCTATTCATTTAAAAGCCTCAAGTAAACCAATAAAAGTACATTCTAAACCCCATTTACTGCAGTTACAAGCAAAGGCAGGCTTTCCTCCCAGACACCACTGGCCTTCCAGGGCCCAGGGTGAGACAGCCAATCTGAACCCCTGTTCTCCCCCCTTTCCTCAGGTACCAGTCACACCAACCTGTTCATTAGCAGCACAGTTTGAGTGTGCAGCACTGAACCTCTCACACTTCGTTAAATGTACAAAAAAAGGAATTACACTTCAACAAACACATTGCCATTCCCCTCCAGCTACAGAAAGTCATTTCACACCAAAGCAAGTGCTGCTCTACAAAGACAACTTTGTATCTCTCTCCTACTCATGCTTCCCAAGCAAACTGGCAACCGGATCGGCCACTCCTGGGTTCAATGGCCTTTTGTGGCCCCCTCGCCACCACTGTCCCCCTGAGCACAGTGCTGCACACAAAGCCAAAGCCACCCAAACGAAACGCTAACTGCCCTTCACCACCGAACTTGTCCCAGTGCGTTACCTGTAGTTCTTCTGCTGTGGAGACATCAAGTCCTGTTAGGTCCTGTATCCTTGTGTTAATGCGAGACACCACGGGGCTCTCGTAGCCAGACAGCCAAGCACTGGGCAGGAGGGGACAAAATTAGTAAAACAAGGCAGTAATCACCACAAAGCCAACAGTGTAAATGCAACACCAGGAATTACTTTGAACGTGAGATTGTTTTTTCCATACTCGTAAAGAATTTGCTATTTCCAAGGCACTACACAGGCCTGTATTCATGCACATACTTTCTAGGAAGAGCACTTAACAGCACCAGGTTTGCTCTTACCCATTCCGAACAGCTACTTTCCAGCCCACTTCCAATGCCTTTTGAAGCAATGCTCAGGGAAAGACCAGGTGAGTTACTGGATGTGGTGTACACAGCGACTACCGGATTGTAACCCAGCTCTTCCACACCATGCCCCAACAGGCAAGCGCTCTGTGAGCTGTCCTTTCCTGTCACTTACCTGCGCAGTGGTACTGAAACTCATTATGAGAACAATTAAACGTGTGACCATCAACACCCTCCACTGAAACAGCCAATCACAAATTCGGTGTTTAGCCCACGTTTTGGTATTGAGCAACATGCTTTTTTTTAAAAGGAAACAATCCAAACCCAAACCACTCGGCTGTTTTCCTTCTGCTATCGGTGGTTGCTTGCTGAGCACTGCATGATGCCACATGCCCAAAACAGCGGTGTCCAGCAGGGAAGGGCACAAGCCATGTCGAACTGCAGCTCTGCACATCCCCACCGGACCCATACTAGCTGTGACCACTTCGAGCTACTTTCACAGACACACTCACACATGCATTTCACCCCTTCACAAGATAAGCATCTTGTTCTCTGAAAAAAACCCAGCAATTTCTTCTAGTCTACTTTTTTTTAAATCTCTCCTTTTAAAGCTGCTCAGATGAGTTTTGGGTTTTTTTCTGCTGCTTTATTCATTCCATTCTAGCCCCTGCACCTTAGTTTTATCTGGTCGTCCTTTCCCTCTCTTAGCACGCTCACTTCCTACCCTGTCCTCTTCAACAGTTACCATGGCCATCCTGGCCTAGAGGCAAAGAGGGACCAAAACATTGGTTATTTGGGTCCACCGCCCCCCTTTGCAGGAGGAGCCAGCTCATGCCACCTTTCTACCAGCTGACTCAGCTTCCTGGGCTCATCAGTGCTCCCCGCTGCTTTGACAGGAGCACTGGGCAGTGGGACCCCTGCCCCAGCCTGGCAGAAAAGGGCAGCATCGCATTCCTACTCAAATGAACCTCCACATCTTCACTTAATTCAGGGTATGTTCTTGGATATAAAAATAATATTTAAAAGAAATGCCAAAACAGCACGGGAGGAACAGTAGCATGACACATGACACAAGGCACTGACACAGGTTACAGAATCTCTATGAGCATTTAAAATAAAAAAAGAATGAAATACACTGTAGATGAAAATACTAAGATGTCTCGAGGCAGACTTGCACAAACACATATGAAGACTCGTTAGTAGGGAGGAGGTGTTACCATGCAATGTGTGATTTAAGGGGGCAGAGAACGCCAAGACTCCTTACAGGCAGCGCTTCCCACAAGACAAGCAGCTATGAGCCACATGCTACGCAGCCACGGAGAGGTGACACTCGTGAGCACCCCTAACCTCGCTTGCAGCCAGCTGGTGAGGTCACCAAGCTTCCGGCTCCAGCTGCCACAGGCCGCAACACCCCAAGGGCCTCAAAGAAAAAGCAGCAAAGCAAAACGCAGACAGTCTCACTGTGCAGGTTCCTTCAGACAGCAATGAATGCTTTGGGTGTTTCCACAGGGACAGCACTGTGCCCCTCCACAGCACACAAGCACTCTAACTGTTTTAGAAATAAAAGGATACAAATGAGTGTATGAAAGGTGGGGGAAGTGGGAACCAAACCCTATTTCGGGTGCCAGCCTGTCTGCCGGTGGCTGAGCACAGCTTAAGGGAAGGGCTGTAGTTCTGAGCGCTTTTGTGCCATCAGTTAGTGTGATTTAACCCTGCAAGCACCACAAGATCTGCTCCCAGGAGGGCCAAGAGCAGAGGAGGCCCTGCAGAACCCTGCCCAGCACCAGGTCTCTGTGCCTGGGCCTTTGGGATGCAGCACTGCCAGTCACACAGCTTAAGGGCCTCTTCAGGCACCAGCCTCAGCCTTGCTTCTTTGCCAACAGCAAAGTCAGCATGTGCCTGACAGGTATTCCTTCACCCAAGGGATGACTCCTCACCAGTGCCATGCCCAATGCAGAACTAACAGCCTTAAACTCTGCTCAGCCAACTTCTCTCTTTGAATATATGCATAGCCCAGGGCTCGGCAGAACGCAGTAAACGCACGCAGCTCTCCTCCTTCAATGTGCACGTGTTAAATCAAGTGGCTCATCTGACAAGTTAACTTGCACCAACAACGCTGCCCTATGTCTGACCAGCTGACAGCTGCGAGTGCACCAGGGGCAGATCTTACTAACCAAAGAGGGACAAGTGTGTTTCTTGGCAAGTCACAAGCATGGCAGGTTAAGAAGGGAGTGACTTCACTTACTGCAGGATTTGGTAATTCCAGAAGCCAAACCTCCTAGGTTACAAAACAACAGTATTTTGGTGTCCTTCCCCAGGCCTTTGTAAAAAAGACACCCACAAACTAAGCTAATATATCCTGACAACTGGAAGAATTTTGTTAGAGTGCTGAATTTGGGGAGGGGGGTGGTTCTTCTTCACACCTCTGCAGCTACCTGGAAGAAGGCTGAAGTGAGGAGGTACAGACTGGTAGGCTCATACAGACACATGAGAGCTCACATGCCCAAAAGCCCATCATCTCCTCCTCCAGCTGCTCTGGCAGGTCTGGTACCAGCCATTACAAAGGCTGGGTGCCCTTACTCACAGCTACTACAGCACTGCACCACAGCATTTCAACCCTGCTTCTGTAAAGGCTGCTGGTCACACAAAACACTGGCATTTCTGTTCAAAAAAACGTGATAACATGTACCAAGTGTGTAAAAAGTACCAGTTCAAACGTGACAGGGAGCGAAAAAATAAGCCTAGACTGGTATTTCTGAAGTGGAAACATCAACACCGGATGCTACAACCTCTGACTGGCTGCTGGGAGGAGGGGGAAAGAAAAAATGCCTTAAGAGTGGTGTCGGAGCGGATTTGGGTACTGCACACTGCACACAGCACTGCGTGGTGCTCCTCCAACTGCTGGCAAGGCGCCGGCTTTTACACAGCCTGCCACGTACCGCACAGTGAACAGTAGCCCTCTCAGGGAGAGGAATGCTGTGATGTACCAGTGTGCTTGCTAGGAAGGAATGTCTGAAGGGGGAAAGCAGTCATCCACTGAAAAAACAAGGCACACGTTTTCTGGTTTTTCAGGAGCAGTGATTCATCTGGAATCCAGCTCTAGCAGAAAGGCATTTCTACCAGCCGTTCTGCACAAGAAGTTCAGTGACCCAGCATAAGTAACATCAGCCTGGTCTGGTTTAGGGGTGGGTGGCTTTTACCTCCTGCTACAGACTGAGCTGTTAAGTTCCCTTTCAGAGTACATAGAGCTGAATTTCAGTTAGCGATCTGGTCCCCTTCCCTAATCCCCATTATTAGCACACCGTGTTTGACAGAAACGGGGGGTATGTTCAAATGGATTAACAAGTTTCTTCAGTTCACATGGCAGATGGGCTGGTGTCACAGAGGACAAAGCCCGAGACCAAATAAACGCTTTCTGAAAAACACACAGCCACAGGTGACCAAACACAGGTGAGGCACGCACAGACTGTAACAACAAACAATAAAAATGAAACACAACACACGTCCAACAGGAAGATGTACGTTCCTGAGGCTGTGCTGGAGGGGCCTGCAGAGCTAGCTTTAAGGAGCAAACACCTAAGAGCTCTACAGACAATTCTGAAAGGACCCCCGCTACCTGCACGTGCTCCAAGGAGTCAATGTGCCACTACTCATACTCAGTGTGGCTTTCGGGACGAGACTTGAGCTGCAGTGACTTTCTGGTCTCTGCGGGAGTTACAGTCACTCCTCAAGCCAAGTGACTTCTTGTGACCCAGTGTTCTGAAGCACTTTTAGCTTTTTAAAGCTACGCAGAGCTAACTAGACACCCTGGAAGCGTAATCCAGTAGTCAGTCTAACTTCAGCTCTTTGGTAAAGCAGCTGAAAGAACCCTGGTTTTCCATGAAAGCAGCAACTACTTTGAGTCACTTCAACAAGGAAGTCCTTGACAATTGTCAGCTAGCTGTAACCTGTGCTCTTCCCACCAGTGACAGCAGCTTGTTTCAAGCAGCGAGTATCCCTGTGGCAGAGGTGAGCTACATGAGCAGCCTTCCGTGCTGCTGGTTAGTGCAAGCAGAGCATGGCGCTGAGCTAACAGTACGTTAGTGGCACAACACTAAGCCATGCTAAGCACAAGGCAGCACTCCCCTCTCAGCTCTAGCCACACAGAACCACTCCCTAGTTTGGCAGGCCGCTCCCCTTGTTACCCCACAGTTTGGGTGGCTTTAAGCCATTCTCTCTCTTGTAAAGCAAGACCAATACACAGAAGTTATGCAAGAACCTCATTTGCCCCATGTTTAGATACAAAGCAGTACCATCCCAGAAGAGACTTCCTCGGACTGCGGTGTACCTTCGGAAGACACTCCCCTTACCTCTTAGAGACTCTGTAATGTGCTGTGGTCAGTTTCCCAGTCTCAGGGTCATGAACAGTAGCACGGCTCAGCTACAAAAAGAGAAAGGACAAGGGCTTACCCACCTAGTAGGCTGCTTTTTCACCAAGCCCCAGGTGTTCGAAAGGGTTCCGATTGGTCTGGATGGTATGCAATGCTCTTAAGTCAGCAGTGTTAGAAGGGCAACAGAAGCTGTAGCTGCCAGGTCCAAATCGAAACAAATTGGTTGGAAAAATTTGGTTAGATTGTCCTTTCACTTTTTTCCTCCTTTTTTTTTGTTTTGTTTTAAACTAGAGACTTTCTGGAAATAATTTATGGTGCTGAGTTTCACAGGCAATTCCTCTTCATCCAGAAGTTTAACTCGTTTCAGAATTTTGGCTTAACATTGACAGAACGCGTGCCCAACGCGTGCCTCTCTACTACAAAACTGGGGTGGGGGTACAGGGAGCTTCTTTTAGAGCCAGCTGAGTTTGGAAAACATCAGCTAAATTCGTGACTCATGGGACTTGATTAATAGACAAGCTGGATGGAACCAGGAGCCCAGTGAAAACAAGCTTGCCTTCCACCACATTTGTCTCTGCAGGGGGTACAAGAGCCCAGGCAGGACGGGATTATCTCACAACTACTCAGAAATCTGGAATAACTAGTGAACATATTTTCCATGTCACTCCGGGCGTCACATCACACAAGGTAACTCCTTAATGCATCTCTTAGGCCTGTAGAGGCACTTCAAGTGGCCAGCTAGCTTTTACAAGGAAAGGGAGGACAATTTTTGGTTGGTGAGAAGAACAAGGGGAAGGGAAATAAAGATTTTACTGAAGGTTTTACAGCATCACCTGTTTTTTACACTAAAGGCAGAGACTTGCTTCTTGTACACATCAACATTTGAGAACACACAACAAGAAGGTGACCAAAGAAAGGAAATAAATCCAAGTACGCCTCCAGAACTTCTAGCTGAAGGAAAGGACTGAGAAACTCAGCAGTAACAGCCTGTTACAGATCTGCACGTAATGAAGCGGTGGACTACAAAGCCAAAGGTGTCTTTTCAGCCCACCTCTCTCTTTCCCCATAATGAGCAGAATCTACACACTCATTACAGGCCCAAAACGTCTGGCATAGAGCTCTCTTACCTTTTGCTAATTCTGTAATGTGCCGTCTCCAAGGCTCCTGTTATGGGGTTTGAAATGGTGGCTCGCCTCAGCTGTGAAGCGAACCATCAGAATAGTTGCATTACAAAGCACATACTGCATCACAGCAATCCGACCATTCAGAAGCCTAGGGGGAAACGCCACACAAGCCGCCACACAAACCACCCAGTCGCCTTTTGCAGTGTTTTTTCCTTCTGTGGAGGGGGTGGAAATTCATAAAGCAGTGATGGGGAAGCAGGAGGTGTCTCCAGTTTTACTAAAAGACAAGGTTTTTTAAGTTTTTGGGGTTCGGTTTTGGTTTTGTGGAACATTAGAGAAGATAAAGTTTCCCAGGAAGCAGTGTTTCCATTTCTGGAGCAAAAACAGTCTGAATAAAGTGAACTGGAAGCTTTCATTTCCTTCACACTTCAACAACTGCTGGAAACGGCACAACATTAAGGCATGGGTACAACAGATCCTTTGTTAGCGCTCTGCCCTGTGCGTGTAAGGTGAGCTTCACAGCTACACTGAATCCAAGCGACACGGCCATCTGGTGTGAGCCAGAGAGGAGCAATACCCTGCCTTTTTGGATTCTTTCTGTACCAACAGCAGCACTGAACTACCTCAACGCTGATTGCTACCACAAACTGTCCATGGACACATTTATGTCACATTCCCAGGTGACAGAGTGAGAACTCTGGATTGAAGTCCTTGCTTTCCCATTTACTTGACACCATCCCATCCATGATAATACTCCGATTCAGAACCTTAGGCGTACCTTCTAAATTTGTTCCTGGATGATCAGATGGTCTCCATTATTCCTGCCTGGAAAGGTTGAGCTGCAGACCCCAAAGTTTGGAAGAGGCACAAAACAACATACGGAGCCCCAAACCGAAGTATTTTTCTATTGTGAAAACAAACCAAGTAATAATAGAACCATGGAAAATTTTGGGTTGGAAGGGACCTTAAAGATCATCGAGTTGCAACCCCCTGCCATGGGTAGGAACACCCTCACTAGAGCAGGCTGCTCCAGGCCCCATCGAACTCAGCCTTGAACACCCCTAGGGAGGGGGCAGCCACCACCTCCCTGGACACCCTGTGCCAAGGCCTCACCACCCTCAGAGTGAAGAATTTCTTCTTAATATCCTATCTAAATCTACCCCCTTCCAATTTAGACCTATTCCCCCTCATATTATCACTCCAGGCCCTTCTTAGAAGTCCCTCCCCAGCTTTCCTGTAGCCCTTCAGGTACTGGAAGGCTGCTAATAAGATCTCCCGGGAGCCTTCTCTTCTCCAGGCTGAACAGCCCCAACTCTCTCAGCCTGTCTCTATAGGAGAGGTGCTCCAGCCCTCTGATCATCTTCCGGACCCGTTCCAACAGTTCCACATCCTTCTTATGTTGGGGACACCAGAACAGGACACAGTACTTGAGATGGGGTCTCACAAGGGTGGAATAGAGGCGCAGAATCACCTCCCTTGACCTGCTGGCCATGCTCCTTTTGATGCAGCCCAGGATACAGCTGGCTGTGTCTAAGTAAATCCAGGCCGCTCCATGCCTACTAACAAGAAAAGGCACTGGGAACTCTCCTCATCCCACACAGACACATAAGAATCAAGGCACAAGCTACAGCGAGAGTCCCACAGCCAAATAATAAGGCCTCATCCTGCCAGCTTACACTGCCAGCGCAGCAGAGCTAAGCACAGATCGGACAGGGCTGTTGTCTGAGCGGTGGTGACAGCAACATCCTGAGCATTGGGAAGGAGACCACCTTTCAGTCTCCAAACACACAACCCCCTGGCTACACTCGTTACTGAGCCCTGCAAGGCCTTGGCCGTAGGCAGTAAGTGGAGCGCTTAACCGGTACAGATACTTCTACCTAAAGAACTGCGAATCTCCAAGTCTTTACCAGGAGCCAAACGTCTGACAGGAAAACAATTATCTCAGCACGTTGAGAAGTTAAAATCGCCATGTTCACAGGTTTTTATTGTCAGTGCTGTGACTTTCTGCTCTGTAAAGAAGCAATCCAGTCATGTTCCACAGACGTACCACCACAGCTTTTGCAGCAGCAAAGGGGTGTAATGATCTGCAAACAACCAGGGCTTGATTTTTAGAGCTGTGGTAAGGCTGCTTGCCAGAAGAGCAGAAAGAGATGTCGTACAGGTAAGAGGACTGCTCGTACTTCCTGCTTACAGCTCAGAACATTACCTCAGAAATATAATGCATCAGCCTTCAGGAAGCTTTAAAATCACCTTCAGGCTACCTAGTACTCCATGCAGTGGCCACGGACAGCCTCATCCTTGCTAAAAAAACCCAGGGCTGGTGTACTTTGCAGCAGACCAAGCTAATGGTTTGCTCTATACTTAGTGCTCTTATCCGTTCGCTCAGGATGAAAAGCCATTTAAGCTACAAAGAAAAAAGTGGAAAAACTACAGTTCTACATGTTTAAATCCTATTTTAGAAGTAACTGGTAAACAATGGAGAAATTAATCAATTAAACTGACTTGAACACATGTCTCAAGACACAGAGTCGCACCAGCCAGATACAGAAGGTAACTCCATCAGTTTGCTGTTTGCCTGGACGCTCCTGCTTGCTCCGACAGCTCAGCTGCCCTGGATTATCCTGCATTCCAAACCAAGAACCTCAAGACCCAGTTTCTGCACTAGGGCTCAATCAGGTGGCACAGTAAGAAGCAGAGTACAGCTGTTACGTACTGCTGCCTTAAAGCTCCTTCGTCTGCAGACAACTTCAAGGCCTGGGAGAGAGAAGTGAGGCTTATACCAAGTGCAGAACACAGTGGTTCACTGCTGTCTACACAACAGCATGGCATTCCAGGACTGGAGGAATGGCTGCCACTCCCTAGACAGCACTCTTCTCCATCTCACAGCTTTGGCAAACACATACTTAAAAAAGAAAAGAAAAAACCCACAACAAAAAGTAGAAAACCAAACAAAAAGCAGATGACAGGTATACTTTGAGGCAACCTAGCTGCAGCACACTGCTTTTCTGTTGTAGAGCATCCTCCTCCTTATCTGAAACAGCATGTGCTGAAATTGTGTCTGCCTGAAAAGCCTGACAATCCTGCATTGCTATTACCTGGCTCTCAATTACACAATTTCCAGCTTCCCCGCTGTGTACTTCCAAGAGCGTGTCACTGAGAGCTATGAGGTAAGAAAAGCAAGGTGTGAGCACACTGCACGCACATCTGCATTCAGGAGGAGACAGAACTGTACACACTCACACAGAAAACCACACAGGAAATTTAAGATTCCAAAAGGCAGAAGACAAGCAAGGCATTTACCCTTGGCTTTGCTAGTTCTTTCACAGTTTCAATCTCTTCGTCGGAGATGATGTCAAGGAAGCGAACAATTCGAGGTTTGTCCCACTCATCTTCCTGCTTGACAGGGCCCAGGATGTATCTAGGATTCCTGTTCCCGTCGTAGTAGCGGCAGAAGAGTCTTTTTTGTCTCCGAGGAGTCTGAAAACAAGATGGAGCAAGAGATAATCAGAGAGCTTCTACCTGACATTAGTATCCCTAAGAAACAGATGATGTCAGAACAAGAGAAAGGAACAAGTCACTTCCCCTACTTAACGTTACAAGTTGGAGAGATGCTTTAAGTTTGAGCAATTAGTATTTTCAGCACATTACTCTCTAATACGACAACAAATAGTACTTCACACAGACCTAGTACAAATAATTTTGTCGCTAAAAAGCCACCCCCGTTCCAGTCTGTATATAAATCCAGACTCACAGCATCCTTATGAAATTAATTACAGGCACACAGTGCAGCCAAGTTAGTCAGCAGTGCCTGGGGCAGCATTACTCTTTGTCTACTGGACAGACTGAAACAGGGAAGAAATCCAGCAGGCGCTAATCCTCAGATCCACACTCTCAGCCAGCTGCTCCAATAACTTCCGTGCTTCCACGCCACACACAAATTCCGGACATTGTTTTGTTACGGATGGTTTCATATATTTGAAAACAGTCTGCTCCACTTTACCATTTTGAGACCCTCCCCACGGCACAGCATTTCGTACTTCCTTCTCTCAGGCAGGTAATCCTTTTTCTTAACCTCAGTTTCCTTCTCCACCTGGTCTTCTGAATCTGTGCTGGACTTATTTGCTTCCTTTTCTTTAGCCATGATATATTCAAAGTACTTCATGTTTCCATTTGCTCTTTGATGTTCAGGATCTATGCACAAAGAAACAGACAGGTATTGATGGCAAGCCTCCAACAAAGTACCCAGGAGAGGGGATTTACAAAAAGAGTAAGAACACAGATGCTGCTGCTCAAGTAGAAGTTAGAAACATCTACTGTGGCTGGACAGCATTCGCAGCACAGCCAAGACTCCGAGCTAAGCTGGAAGTGACACTAGCCTGCGGCATGCAGATACCCTTACACATGGAGCTTTCAGAGCTAAGCTCAACTCACTCACAGCAAAGAAACTGTTTACTGCGGGGCCCGGATCCTCAGTTGGCACAGGGGTCAAAGCACTACAGAAAAAGGCTTGGCCACTTCAGCCAACCTCTGACATGGCAGGAGCTGGGACAGCACAGCCGCCTTTAAACCTAGGAACTTGGTGACAAAGCCTCTAACGATCATTAAGCTTACAGAATTTGCTTCAATTCATTGCTAAATTGCTGTATTAGGTTTAGCCCTGAAATTCCCATGGCATCCTTCTCCACAGTCAATCAGTGGAATATTTACAGGAGCATAAATACTCTTCCTATTTCATACACTGGACAGAATCTCTGCTTGCTGTTTGAATTCTGTATTTTTTTATTTTTCCAAGTTTTTCACCTCAAGTACACTTAGTTTGCATTTAAAGAATCGGCAGAGATTTTGGTTTCACCAGTTTAGTTTCAGTTTCATTAATTCTGGGTTTCCCTGTACCTAAGGGGAAGTATTCTCAACACAGGAAAGGAAGATACAGTAAGAGAACCAAACTTCAGGCAGTAATGACTAAGATGGGTAGGTGGCTAGAAGCCGACAGCATCAGGAGGCAGAAAACACTGCACTGGAAAGGTGCAAGCCTTAACCATGACACTTTCTGACATCATAGCTGAGACTGTCCATCTAAAAACATGGTAGCAAAATACAACTTGTGCTAATGCAAGTCTTATTTTACTGAAAACTACATATAAAGATGTTAAGAGTAACCAGTAGCAATCCACTGTAAAACTCATACACAAGTTAGAACACAGGCAAGCCCACGCTCCCCAGTACAAATCCACAGCCAGCATCAAACACGAGCTGGATTGTGGTGAGCTGCGGATCTCTCTTTCACATACCCAGTTCCAGAAGGCGCTTGGTGAGCCTCATGGCTTTGCCCAGGTCCCCCTGCTGATACACAGCGTAACTCAGGTAGTCCAGAATGTAGACTTTATCTGCAGAAGACACTTCTCCCTCATCCAGCTGTTTCAGTGCTTGTTCCATCCAGAGCTCGGTGTGGTAGTAGTCAGCTTCAGTGTAGGCAATCTTTCCCAGCTCAAAGCAGTCTTCAGCTGTTAAAAAGGATTTGTGCTTCACGCCTGCATGTAGAACAAATCAAACTGCATTTACACACAAGCCCAGAGCAGTCTTCAGAGTAACATTCAGTTATTCCTTATTCTTCACAGCACAGTTTATTTCTGTGCTTTGACATCTCCCCCTGTGGTGGCTGCTTGTTGAAGATTCTGTAAAAAATGCTGCAGATTCTGATGATTCTGCAGCTTTTCTTCACAGAATACCAGCAGGGAAGTATCTTTACCATTAGGGGAAAATAAAAAATAAAATAAAATAAACCTTCCTGCTTCAAAACCCCAAACACTCTGAGCAAAAGCAGGCCAAAGAAAGTTTCAAAAATCTGTTGACAAAGACATTGCGTTATCACTTTCACAACGCTACTGAAGCACGTCTTGTTAGCGACAGCTTAACGAGGGAGGAAAAGGAAAACATCAGCCAGTAAATTCCCAGCTGCTCAAGAATTTTCAAGTCAGTCATTTTTAGAAACACTTGGAGAGACCTCTGAAAGACTAAAGCATTAGTAAGCAAATTACAGATTCCTATTTTTGCCACTGTAAATTAAAGCCCAAGGAAAAACCAAATTTAAGGTTGTAAAAAGGAAACAGGACCTGCCAGTTTTACAGCTAAAATTACATTCATGATTACATCTCAATACACCCTGAATTTCTAATAGCAGCTCCCAGAGCTGCATTCAAACAGGGGAATACTTCCTTTGGAGACATGCCTCAAGAGATAAACTCTCTGAAGAGACAGTCCATGAAATGCAGCATCTCAGAGAACAACTGTTGTTTCTGCTCACTGATAAAACACCTTGTGGTCCATCCCGTGGTGGCCAGTGACTTCAATTCTCTGAGCCTGAAGCTGCAAACTCTAAAATAAGGGAGAGATCAAAGAATGGGGTGTGGTGGTAGTGGTGAAGTGCTCTCAGACAGAGATCCTCTGGAAGGACGAAAATGTTGCAGGGCCACAGCCTGAGACAGCATCCCCGGGTGAAAAGGCAACAATCATCAACTGGGGTTGATAGTTAACATAAAGTAACAGAACAGCCTGTACTGCAGGGAAAAGAATTAATAAGTGATGTGATGGTAGTTAAGATTGTGATCAAAACTGTGTGACCTGGCCAAACAGAAATTCCCTGGGAAGGAAGACAAGGAGCACAAACAAATGAGCCCATACAACTTTCCTCTTGAGTTCTGAAGGAACCAACCTCTCTTTTCCACCTTCCTTTTAACTCTCTTTTACACTCCAGAGCTTTCAGGGTCTTCGATTACACTTTATTACACAGAGTCTAGACAGCTTATTGCTTCAAAAGAAGCAACAAACTACCTGCAGTCCCCCCAAAGGACTTCTTATGCTGTTCTAAAAACAGGAGTGAAATGCTTATTGTAGTAGAATGAATCTGTATGTCTTTGGGACACTCTTGAACTCAACCCAAAAGTGAAGTTATACATCATAACACATAAACCAAATTACCCTTAATTTTATTAGGCATCTGACCACAATGAGCGCTTGCAAAAACACAGACGGATTCTACAGAGTTGTTTTTTTGCCAGCTGGCACAGTTCTGTTTTCAAACAGAGGAAACAAGGAAAACTCAGCAGAGAGTCTTCTAACTAGAAAGAAGCGCATCTTCCCCTGCATATGCAGCTGCATCAGGGGCTGCATCACAAGAAGTATGGCCAGCGGATCCTGGCCCTCTGCTCTGGTGAGACCTCACCTGGAGTGCTGTGTCCAGTTTTGGAGCCCTCAGCACAAGAAGGACATGGACCTGTTGGCCACAAAAATGATCAAAGGGTGGGGGCACATCTCCTGTGAAGACAGACTGGGAGAGTTGTGGTTATTCAGCCTGGAGAAGAGAAGACTCCGGGGGAACCTTATAGCAGCTTTCCAGTCCCTGAAAGATGCCTATAGGAAAGCCGGAGAACTGTTCATGAGGGCATGGAGCAATAGGATGAGGGGTGATGGTTTTAAACATAAAAAGGGGAGGTTTAGGTTGGATATTAGTTAGGTTGGATATAGTTCTTCAAAACGAGGGTAGTAGATCACTGGTACAGGCTGCCCAGAGAGGTGGTGGAGGCCCCATCCCTGGAGATATTTGGGTCAGGCTTGATGGGGCTCTGAGTGACCTGATCTAGTGAAGATGTCCCTGTTTACTGCAGGGGGTTGGACTAGATTGCCTCCAAAGGTCCGTTCCAACCTTACACATTCTATGATTCTATATAAACCTCATAAACATTACCTCAGGTAATGGCACATAAGCTCAAGTCCGTGTATGCGCATACACCCCGTCTTTTGTTTCTTCAATTTGTACCCTCCCTGAAGCTGACACTCAAAGATGACTCAGTCACTCTAATCTCAATGGTCCATCTTACCAGTGAGAGGGAAGGGGACAATAAACAATAACACTGTTTTGTTAAAACACTTCACACTGTGCAAGAAAACTAGGGATCTGCAAGTGCACAACTATTTCAAAAGGAGAAAGCCTGTGAGGCAGGGAAGGCACAGGGATATAGTTTCCAACAGAAGCACAGCAGCAACTGAGCAAGGCAGCCCTTCCCAGGTTCCTCTTCACCAGCACAGCCTGAAGCAACAGGTTCCTCTCTGGAGGGGTGTCAGAATTAAAACTGACACTTGCCTTACCCTAAGTTCAACAACCCACACCACACCCCTTTGCATAAAATATTAACTAGCTCAAGTGTTTTCCTATTGCTGCCTTCACACTACGCAGTTAAACGAGGTGGAACAGAGTCAAAGGATTTGTCATCAGGACAGTTAGTTAGAAGTCTCACAGTGTCAATGACTCTTACCTGGAAGATTCCCTCTTGAGAGGGTGTCTGTGTCCAAATTATATGTGTCTTGAAGCCGCAAGAGGGCTTTTGCTGCACCAGTCTGATCCTCATCATTGGGGAAGAACTGCCGCTGGATAGTCATGTTGGAGATAAAGCCTGGGAAGACAAGAGTTCTGTAACCTCTGTGTGTGAAACGACTCCCTACCCTGGGGACAGCTGACATTGCCAGAAAGGCCCTCTAAGTCAGGAAGAGCTATTAGCCCTGCAGAGCCCCAACAAATGCTCTCAGTTTGTTTCTACAGGTAGAAGCTTTTTTTTTTTAAACCAAGATAAGTTATGTACAACAAAAAGCCCACCCTGCATGGAGAGCATTACACATCACACATCGGTAGTTTTTGCAGCCATTCCACTCCATCTGCCTTCGGGAAGACTTCTCATTTAGTCACACCCATGTACAACTAATTTAGAGAAGGAAACAGTGTACGAACAGCAGTGTAAAGACTAAGGCTGGTCAATAATAACATGACAACCAAAAATGCTGTTATCTAACTGCAAACAGCTTTTGACAAACAGCTGGATGAGGGAGAAGTGTCTTCTGCAGGTGAAGCCTATGTTCTGGACTGGGACATCAAGCGTTAGAAATGCAAAGTTTGACACAACTCTGAACGAGACTCAAGCCATGTGTTGAGAAGTTAGCATTTTGACTTTTTTTTTATGAGAAGGAAACAGCAGCAATCTAAAGAGGGAAACTCGGAAGCTTCTTTAAAGAAGAACCAGAGTGACATTTGCACAACAAAAGACAAGCAGGTTTTGCAAAAGCAGAAAAATATTCTCTCTAGGAACTGGTTTAGTCATACATAATCATCTCCCCTGTTGTGAAAGGTTTCTACTCCTCTAGTGAACACAACCCCCCCAGCACTACTATTGCTGATACTTGAGGGGCCCTCCTGCAGAGCTAGTGCATTCTCCTCTCTCCAGTAGGAGCCCTGATGCTATTTTTCCCCTCCTCCTGCTGCTGCACAGTGAAGAGCCTGGTGCGCTGCTGGCACTGCTGTGGGAAACAGACCGCAGGGAAGCCACCAAAAGGAACAGCATCAACAGGGTGGGCCACAGGGGCCTCCAAAGCAACAGCCATGCTGGCATTTACAGAAAAGTCTCTACTCAACAAACTCTCTTGTCCCACGATCCAGAAGGACACCAAGCTTTACAATGTTACCTAAGGACAGTACCAAGTTTGCTAGCTTCATCTATTATTCATCAGCAGAAAACTAAGCAGCAGGACCAAAACTGAACAAAGCATAGTATGCAACACAGCTGCAAAAACTTCCAAAAAACAATAAGCTGGCCAAATTGGTAGTTTTTGCCACACTGCAGTAGTCCTTTTTAACCATTCAGACACAATAACACTATCAAGTTCATGCAACAGTGTTCCTGCTGTAAAAAAAGCCCACAGGCTCTTTCACCATATTATGCTTCCCCCCCCAGTATTTTCCTTTTTCCTGGCAATTTTCTTAAAGCAAAAGTGCACTTTTGCACTTTTTGTTCTCATTTAGAAAAAGGATTTAAGATGCACTGGTCCAGATTTCTGGCATTGTCAGCTCCTCACAGCAACAAGCAGGAAGCTGAACGTGATGAATCCTTGTGAGACTGTATGTCTCATGACCTTAGGTCATTTTTGAAAGCTCCACTTTATTATGGTTTCTTACTACAGACCTTCACCTGGTATTAGTTGTTGAGATGGATTCTCACAGGTTAAATACAATCATTCCACTTTCCTTGTTGCTAAGTGCCTTTCACATTCAACTATTTTACGTCCTGTTGGCTACTGAAAAGCTTCTAATCTTGGTGAGGAAAAGAGGCAGCAAAGCGTTTACAACACTAACTCAGATCAGTTCCACAAACGTGCAGTCTTTGCAACACCCAGGTGTTGAACCACCACACCTTAAGAGCTCTGGGTACATCAGCCACAACAGCACTCGACCATGCTCACAGACAGTACCACGTGACTCACACTCACAAGTTTCATTCAATGGAGTTGTCCTAAAACACTAAACTGTAATCAGCAAGAAAGTACATGAAACCAGCCCTGCTCCCCTGAAAAATGCAGAGCATTCAAGATTATTCATTTTAAACATCACAGTTTTCCTAAATGTGTGCGAAACTCAAATTCCAGCACGCTAACAGCAAAATGGCAGGTCTTACGGGATTATTTGCCATGAGGGCACCTCAAAAGCAAATTTATCTCTAATTCAACCCATGACATGTGAAAGACAGTTAAACAAATGAAAATATAGCTTGATCTTTGTTCTTACTACAGGTACACTTACCATCTGACATGTCCTTGAGAACCAGGCTCTCCAGCTCACCCCACTCTGTATTAAGCCGTTTCATCAACTTGAACGCATTTACGGGATGCCCCAGAAACCCCTCTGGGTCCTTTGTAGCAGTATCTGTGAGCTGATCCAACTTCTCTGCCCATCTATAGTGAAAACAGACATTCATTAAAGCCTCTAGTAAGTCTGCCAATACAATACAAAACCTATTTCAAGCTACTCAGCAGTCTTTGCTAATAAAACAAACACAAACTGCAAGCTTTTCTATTATGTCTATATAAAGCACTCCCATAAATAAAGAGGGAACAAGAGGGCTTTTTTCTTTCTCTTTTTCCTTTCTTGTTTTAAGTCTTCTTCCTCAGCTGCAGCCTAAATCTTTTGTGGCTCTTGTGGTCTTCGTTGGAAGACTGCTGGACAAACTCCTTCCTACAAATACCAAATGCAGTATGCCAGCAGATCCATTATGAGTTTTCAGACAAGACTAATCAAAACCAAAGCTTTACCCACATTTTTGACCTTTTATTTTTAAATGCTCTTTAAAGTTGATAAAAAGGTATTCAAATACAGAATGCTTGTTTCAAATTATTTTTACCTTTAGACACTCTTAAATCTATAGACTATTCTCCTCTCACCACGGAACTGCCTTCCATAGTGTAAACCTGTATTAAGAAACACACAGTTCTCGTGCTCCCAAATCAAGTTTGTGGCGCTACAGTTCTGACTCCACAAGCCTTTCCAACTCTTAAGGAGAGTAAAGGACTAAGTCCTTCACTACACCAACGGACTCTCAAAGAAGCACACCTTTTAACAGCTACTGCTGTTCATCTATCACATTAGTGGGAACAGCAAGCACACACTAGAAGCACCAGCCCTATGCTATTCTGCGTCTGCAAAAATCAAACGCCTGCTTTCTACTCCAAACCATGCAGACCTAGAGCATGAAGATGTACCATGCTCTGAAAACAGGATGAATTCATGTTAGCAAGGGCACACCCCACAGAGCATGCCCCACCAAACATCAGCACCAATATAAAGCTAACACAAAATCTGTAGCCTGGAGGGAACTCTCTTCACTAGCTGGCTTTCAGTTTGTTTCACAATTTGGTATGCCTGAATTGTGTTTGCCTGCTTTATCTGAGACAGGTAGATGCTTACATCTGTTAAAGGTGCCACTGTCTGCACTCACTCCTCCCATACTGTCTTTAGTTGTTTCCCTATGCTCTGACAGCTCCTGCCCAGCTTCCTGCCAGCCGCAACAAGAGTGAAGAAGCTGCCTCCCAAATGGAGCACTCAAAGTGCTCCTCCTCCCACGAACCACCTCCAGTTTTGACCAAGCCAAAGCCTGAAAAAAACAGTTTCAGCAAACACTGCTTTCACCTTGCACACAGTCAAATCCATTGTACATTTCCCAGTGCATGACTATCCAACCTAAGGAGCAGCTGAAAGTCACCGAACCATGAGTGGCAGACACCCAGCCAGGATTTCGTTCAGGCAATTTCTGTTTCATAGAAGCCTGCACTGCAAGCCACCCACAAGGTGTGAGCCATCTTCTGCCTTTCACTGAATTACCAACTTTCACTGAGTTTAAGTCAACACAAGCTACAAATATCCTTCAGTCAAGGAACAGAGCCCAAACTCAAATGATGCTGGCATTTTTTCCAGATTCTTCTCTCTCTCTCTCTGACAGTTATTTTAACTTTTCCCACCTGACAGCAAGCACCTCTAATCTAATAAAAACAGAGCTGCAATGCTTATATGATAAGCTGTATTTACACAGTTCTAAATGTCCAGTCAGTATGCTCCCATCTCAATTTGTACTTGTAAAACACATACAACATTCCAAACCTGTGGGCAACTCCAACTCTATATATTAAGTGATAAAAGTAAATACATTCTGACAGAGAGGTCTGTCTTCCTGGATGGTAGAATCTCATGCATCTATTCAAACTTCCTGAAACATCCTCACGGCAGATCCACACACATTTCTGAAAGCTAGGAAACGATCCTCTAGCGATACAAAACCTTTATTTCTAGATGTGATACAGTCTGACACATTGGGCTCTAGTCCTCACACCTATAGAGCCAAGCAGCATAATCATGGCAATGGTCAGGTCTCTTATTTACTGCTTTAAAATAATAACAAGTTTTTATTTTGCTTTATTTTACTTTATTTACTATACAGCATGCAGAAAGAGACGCTGCTCTTGTGGTGGGTTATTACTATTCACTGATTAGCCGCTCAGGAACAATATGGCCACACCAACGCTTTTTAGTGCTTGTACATCTACTCTATCACAGCAGCCCTTTCAAGGCTCATTTGGAGACTGCCCTGGTTTCCATTTCCAGTTAGTAAATTATTGTTCAAAGAACTACATCCCCTCAGGGATTACGTGGCAAGCAGGAGTGCTAAAGTAACGGTATCATACAGAAGGCAGGTTGATTATATTCCATCATTAGAAAGCTGCATTAAACAAACCAATGGCTCGGGGATAATAACTTCGGACAAAAACCCAGCAAAATCTGCTAGCTTAAGCTTTGCCTCAGAGGAAAAATTCCAGAAATTCAATCAGCCTTGGGAAGCACTTTTTACATAATGGTGGACTCAAATTAACTATTAGCATGGTGAATCAAGCTGCTTACTTTTTGATTTGTTCCAGCTTGCCTTCTTCTGCCTTGATGTAATCTTTCAGTGACACCACCAGATCTTTTTCTGTATTAATTAAATCTGTCATATGACCTAGAAAATAAGTGAGTTTGGTTAGACAAGGAGAAACAAAACAAAAAAACAATCCCAAGAACTGATAATTAGAGGCGTCCTTCCCCTTTTCTACTTTCTTCCCCTCTTCAACTCTTTCTCCCCTTAAGTCCTTCTGCATTTGCTTAAACAATCTGGAGGGAGTATTTGAGTAAGGCGTTCTGCATTTTATGTAAGGCATTTTGCATTTTATATTTTTAAAGAAGAAAAATCTCATCTTGCACCAAGCCTGTTGCCATGGAAATTAATGTAGTATCACATATTTATTATTAGAACTAATTTAGGATTCATTTTGAAAAGGAAGCAGGTCATAATAGAGTGATCTTTCATCCAAGCATACATAATGTAAAGCAAATAAAGACAAAGCTACAGAAATACATAAAGCCTTCATGTTTGATATACAATGCTTATCAGCCCCACGTTTTTAAGATCACTCATAAAACTTCAACAGGTCCCCTAACAGACTCCTATTAATTGTAATTGCTTCCTTTCCTGCAGGCAGGCAGCTGCACTGGTTCATCACAATGTGATACAGTCCACATCTTCAGCTGTGTCACAGACCATCAGAATCCAAGAGAGTACGCTGACATACTAGTACCATTTTGGACACCCAGCAGCTGTTTTGCTTGCTTCTACGTGTGTGCAACAGTCCACACCAAGTTGTTTTTTAACCTCCAAGACCTATAGGGATACAGAATGAATGCAAAGCCTAGCCTGGGTTGTTACACTGACCGGACTAGCTTAACTCAAATCACGCTTCTCATAAAAGAGACGTCACAAGAACTACTAAGTGGATTTAGTTCTGTACCAATTAAAGCCTCGCACACCATGACCCCATTGCTGCAGAATTAGTTTTGAGAGCCTTCAAGACATTATTCCAGCTATGCAGCACATACACCAAAGCATGTCTCACCAATTGAAGTGAAAAAGTCTGTATGGGCGTAAGAAAAAGGCAGCAGGAGTCCAAGGGCTATGGTACACCAAATCTTGTTGAATGCCATAGTTCAATAGCTGTCACCTCACCACGTACCTATGAAAGAAACAGAAAGTAGGTAAAAAAAAAAAAGCCTCTTCACCAGAGAGTTGAGTTTGCCTTCAGAAGAGACAGCTTATTCTCTTGGGGCTGCCACTAGCAGTCAAGGTAGCAGAAAGCTTGATAAGCTTGAGCAGTTCTCAAGACTGACGTCCTTTTGCAGACCTACTTATGATATACTTTGTCTTGTGTGGTAAAAGAAGACCACACAAGCTAGACCTTGGAGACAGGGTCTTCACAAGCTTCATCTTTTTGACACCTAAGGCACGCTGCAGATAGAGATGCTTCACAAAAAGCACCAAAAACCCCCAAGGTCAAACACTGGGAAAAAAATGTAACACCAAGTTAAAATAAATATTATCAAGTTCATCTACCCAGTTAAAACGTTTCCTTTGGTCATTCAGGAAGATGCCAGTGGAGCAAGTCAAAGTCAACACCTTATACAACTAGCCCACAGAGTTACTCAAGTTACTTGCATGCTCCTGCTCTTCAGCTCCCACCCTCATGAAACCACCCATGCCCGATACAAGAGGCTGCTCTCGGCTGGTTCATAGTTAGCTTCTGTATCAGTCCGGCAGCAGGCTGACAGGGGGTGCTTTCTCCCACAAACAGCTGCCAAGCTCTCAGCCTTTCAAGATCCTGAACCCCTTTAACAGCCAAGGCTTTCCTTGATACTGCATACTTTAAGTATGCTGTCTGGGAATTCACAATCTTTCCTTTTTTCCAAACACAAAAGCTTAAACTCTGATGTACCGTACCTGCTCAGAAAAATCAAAACTAAGAGAAACTGTTTTAACAACTCTCTCAGTGGCAAGACAACCAATGATGAAAAAAAAAGCAAAAGAAAAATAACAACAATCACAAAGCAGGTCCAGCTAGAAAGCAGTTCCACCTATTTTAAAGAAGCAAGCAGTATCCTTTTGATGGAGTTGACAGCAAACAAAATAAAACTAGGTGTGCCATTCACACAATCAGAGAAGTGCAAAAAAAAGTCAAACCCACAGAAAAGTCACACCACCCACAAGTGGAGGTAGTAACAGGAAACACTTCCTTGACTCCAGAGTGCAGGATCTCTTCTCATATTGCACCTGAAAGGTCAGGGAGCAGTTCCCTCCTTTCTACACCAAGCACCACAGAAAGAGCAGTACTTGGGTTTAGATTTACTCTGTGGACTGCCTCTTGGACAGGACAAGCAGTGTTTCGCTGGCATTAGCAGGAACAGGAAACTCATATGAGCCTAGAAAAGCAGCACAATCTCCAACTCCTGTAAATCATCTGAAATCTGCATGACCACAATTGAAGGGCTGAAACATTCTGACACGTTCACCAGCAGAAAGTTGTAAAAATACGGAGAGGGAAGCCCAGAGTCCTGCTTTTACCCCCCGAGTCAGGCGCCTCAGCATCCCCAATGCTCTAAACCAGCCCCTGCTGTCCACAGTAGCATTCCTCACCTCCTTCTCGCCTGTTCGGCCCCTCCGCAGCCAGCCAGGCAACAAGCTACATCAGACTATTTCAAATGTAACTAATAAAATGAAAAAAAAATCTGATATAGTCCATTATATAGCCAAGTAGCATCCATGCCAGTACAAGGGGCAATTTGGAGATGGGAACTGTCAGCCCAAGACAGCAAAGGAAGGCAGGGTCGCTTTTCTGGTAGCACCACTGGTTCAATCCATTTGTGAAACACTACCCCTAAACACACCGAACAAACACAAGATGCTCCAGCCAGCCTGCAACACTTACCTACTTTTAAGCATAAACTAGGGGTCCTGGTGAGGTCTATACAGCTGTACCTAACTCTGTGACTAACATCAGTCTCATTAAACAAGAGCTCCAATTAGGTAATTGCCATAAATTGATGGGTCAGATCTGGACTCAGGTTTTCCTTACTCAAAAGATGGCGTCTCTACATGCGCAAGGACACCGATGTGTACCTGTGCTCCTATTAGAAGCACTGCTCAATTCGTATTTGGCTCCTGCTCATTCATCACTCAATCTAACACATCTGTGAATCAATTACAAAGCACAAACAGTTCTACTACATGATAAATATTTGCCAACATTATCAGCACTCAGAATTCATTGAGCTGTTTACAGCACTCAGTGAAACACAAGAAAAGCTTCAGAAAGTTTACTTGTCACTGTGAACCAATACAAAACTTTTCTAAAACACAAGCAAACCAAAAAACACCACAAAGGCGATAAAAACTGGTGATAAGTCTCTCACCTTTCAGAATAAAATGCCTTAAGGCCTGTTCAAGTAGCATGCTTTGGAACCAGTTCTACCTTTTCTCTCCCTGCCTTTACAGGCTGCTCCAGTACGGGGCTGCCTCCAAACAGTTGCAACCCGATCTCCTCCTCATGCACACCGCAGAACGAGTGCATGGCAGCAGCCACAAACTGTGACAAGGGAAACTCTGAGTAGGGACAAAGAAAAGGTTTCTTGCAGTGACAGCAGTTTGGCACTAGAAGAAGTTGCCCAGAGAAACTGGATTTCCCATTCTTGGAAGAATTTCAAAACCAAACAGGACAAGCCTGCGGGCAGCCTAGCCTCCAAGCTCACTCAGCTTCAAACAGGTTAGGCTAAATGATGTCCAGAGGTCACTTCCATCTCCATCTGTCTTTGCTTTCGCAGTCTCCAGATTTCCAGTCATTTGCAAGGGGTCAGACTCTCATAATAGCTTTCAGCCACCCAAGATTCCTTCCCTTCCAGGCAGAATTCAGAGCTGGAAACAGAGCCGAGGCAGCGCCAGCCAAGCGCTCACTGCCCTAACAGCAGTTGCCAAGTAGCATGCCTTGCAAAACTACTGCAGAAGGATCAGCTACAGGTTCCCAAATCAAAGAAAATAAAGCTCAGTTAAGATAGACACTGGGAATCTCTTAGACACAGAAGCTGCCAAATAAGTAGGCTTAATTTCTTCCTGTCAGCGACATGATATAAAACAAGATTAAAATCCTCTTTATGTTATTCCTGTCAGTCTGACTCTCCTCCTCAGCCGTGTTCATCAGGCAAACACAAAGATGGCAGTTGAGCATCTCGGAGAGGTGGGAATGTGCTACCCACACACACAGAAGTGGGAGTCCTGCTGACAGCTGTAACACAGGAGCCTTCCGACTTTCCCCAAGAAGTACATACGCTAAGCTGCGAAACAGTGAAACGTGGCAGAGCTGGGAAAAACCCAAAAGGAACAAAAAACACGTAGAACAAAGCAGCAATTGGACAAATGATGCTACCAGACGCAGCACAGGATTCCCCAAACAGTAGGTGTACACAACAAATGCCCATTTAAATCATGAAACTTAGAAGTGGGTTAGTTGAGGGCTTTTAGAGTTTGGCTCTAAAAGTAGAAACAACCTATAAGACTCACAGGAGAGTGGATGTGCTCATAGCATCCACGAAAACAGAAGGACATGTCCAGATAAACTGAAATAACCTCAGAACAATCAAGGTCTGCCAATTGGTGACCAGAGACTGAACCACTCAACTAAAGATACACTTGTTATACAAGATATATAGATATAGATATATATATATATATATATATAAAAAAAAATACATATATAGAGAGGTCTGCGGTGGATTTCGTAGATCTGGCTATACAGTTGGACTTGACAATCTTAAAGGTCTTTTCCAACCTAAATGATTCTTGTCACTGTCAACTCCAAGCTCCGCAGGACTTGCCAGAATCCAGAAAAAGATAGAAAATAGAAGCTAAGGGTATATTACCACACGGAGTTACTGCAGAATAGCTTCAACTTAATCCCAAAACAGCTTCTTTGTTGAGGTAAGAAATAAGTGACCTACTCAAAGTAGTCCAAACTGTAGCACAAAGATCCTCAATTTTAATTTAAATACTGGCCCACTCTCACAATCCTTACTGTATCCCACTGTACGTAAAAAAGAAACCAAACCCACCACAAAAATCTATTTGAGCTGAGTCTGGGGGTAGAGAGGATAGCACCAGAAACGATAGCTGCTCACTGCACCAAACATCCCTTGTCTCAAGGACAACTCAAGTTATAGTCTCATGACATGATGTGACTGGAAAGAAAACTGAAAAGGGAAGAACCTTCCTAGAGCAAGTGCTAAGTACTGAGAAGATTTAGCTGCTATGGTTGTCTGACAGACTCACAGGACAGAAACGTTACAATCCAGTTCCCCAAGTTCTCTAGCATGTTACATCTAAAAGATGTTTTAAAATTAAGGCCCAGGCAGCAAGAGAAGAAAGGTTTTTTACAGAACTGGTGCTAATGGAAGAACATGGTATGGTTTTAGCTTCTTTTTAATGACAACACTGTAACGTGTGCAATCTTTTGTGTGTAACAGTATTATAATAATTGAACACGAGGATCGATTTTAGAGTCAAGTATGTGACACGTTTTAAAATATCATTTACTGCCACCTCAAAGGCAACATCTGTGAGTCTGATTACAGGACAGGCCTATGTTCATACCCAGATTTTTACCCAAGGAACTGAAGCAGGTTTTCCTTTGGTTTCTTCCAGACTAAGACTGAATGGACACAGCCCTCTTGGAGCCCACTTGTTTTAACTTTCTAGGCCAAGACAAGTAACACTGGCAATGAAGCCAAGCACTTATCTCGTTAGACACAACAAGCAGTAGGCTACCCTTCTATTCCTCCTTCTGCTCAAGGATTAGCAGAGTATCTATAGAGATACACAGAGCGTTTTCAGGTGTCAGGAGCAACTACAAAGGGAGGTGAAGTAGTGATTTCTCCCCCACGCTCATTTCTGATGTGGGTTACCAGATGTGCCACTCCATGAGAAGAGCACAGAGCAGGAACTGCTCAGAACAGCAATGCCACTGATCAGCGGTTCTTGAAATGGTGTTACTTCTTCAGCCTCTAGATGAATTAACAGCTAGGAGAGATGTGCCTACCTATGCCATGATCTCTGCTTGAACAGCAGAATGCACACTCTTGGCATAGCAAGACTTAGGCACACTCCTGTTACTCTGAGTGCCAGGAGAGGAGGGAAAAAAAAGAAGGGTATTAAAAACAACTGATTCTGTCAGCACATAATTAAGCAGCAGCACAGAGTGCTCCAGGTCAAATAAAATGCTTTGCAGTATGGTGGATGCATTTGAACATCTTGACCCAACAATCCAAAAGTAGTAATGGGCACATAGGACAGAACATCTCTTACTCCCAAAGCAGGCCTCTGCCTCCTGACAAAACGAAGTAGTTACTTTTACTTTCCACCCCACGCCCCAGTTTGCACGTTTTTTAGTCTCCAGCATCCTAAGAAGCTGCATTTAACGTTTATCTAGTTGCTGTAAGAGATAACTTCTTTCATTTCCTAAAGGCATGAGCACTGATTCTTTATATATCCAGAAGTAGCGAACAGTTAAGCACCCCTGCAACTCCTCTTAATGAACAAAACCTATGAAACTAAATGCTGGGGGACCCTTTTGATACCTTCCCTCTGAAACCCGACAGCAACTTTCCTCTAAGAGCATCCAGCTTCTCAGGTAAACCAGCAGATGTAACCTAAGCATATATGACACTTTTTTTATTTTCTCTTTATTCAACAGCAACCTCAAGAGTCCATGCTGCAGTTTTCCCTTCCAGTCAGGTTAAGCCCTAGCAAGACACCCGCTCAATAGCGTAGCTTGCTGCAAATTTAGGGGCAAGACAGGTTTTGCATAAGGCCACTGGATTTCAACCCAAAGCAACAGAGGGGGGAATCACGGTAAGCCTTACTCCTCACGCTGCAACCAGCACACACAGCGCCTGCGGTTACAACCGGCGTGTGACAACCGGGGCTTATACGAAGTAACTTTGTACCCAGCCGAGCACCACGTCTTCCAAGCGCTCTTAGAACTCCGAAGGCAGCGCAAACAACGGGCCGTCAGCTCCACGGAAGGAGCTCCCTTCTGTTCAGCCCCGACAGCAGCAGCTCCTGGCCAGAGGAATGCCGCCAAGACGGCTCCCGGGCGGGAGCCCACCTGCGCCGTGCACCCCCTGAGGGGACGATCGCCGCCTCGAGCTGCCCGCGGCCACGCTCAAACGCCGGGCGCAGGGAGCGGGCCGCACGGCCGCGGCTCCCGGCGGGAGAAGGCGGAGGCGGCACTGTTTAGTCTACCAGCCGCGGGGAAGCCGGGCGGGCCGCCGGGGCCCTGCCTGCCGGTACGGCGGCGCCCTCCCGCCCCCCTCCGGAGGCTGCCGCCTCCGGTTACGTAACGGTCGGGAGGGCCGGGGCACCGGCCCCTCGCCGGGAGGGCCGGAGCGCTGCCACGTATCGCCCCCACCCCCGCTCACGTAGCGGCCGCCGCGGCGCCCGGACCCCCCACGCTCCCCTCACGGCGCGTCGCGACGTCCCACTGACCGACAGACCGACCAACCCACCCGGCGGGCAGCGCCGCCGCCACGGGTAGGAAGCGGGGCGGGGGGGGCTGGGCCTCACCTGAGCGAAGGGGGCGGCGGCTGACGGGGCGCGGAGGGGACGGCAGCAGTAACGGACAGCCGCGAGCTGCCCCGTGGCGTAACCGGCCGTGCGCGGCCGGCCCCGCGCGGCTTTTATAGGCGCCCAGGCCACGCCCCGTCCCGCGCGAGAGGCGGGGCGGAGCAGGAGGGGGGCCGCGCGCTACGTGAGCTCGGTCACAGCGGCGCCAGCCCCACTGCGCAGGCGCTGCCGCTGCTCCACGTGGGCGCGCGGCCCTCGGGGTCTCCCCCGCTGCCACCGCCCCGGCGCTGGTGCGGGCCGAAGGTGGGTCCCGGGGGCGGAAAGTTGGCGGCTGGGAGTAGGAACGGGCCCCAGAACAAGGGGAACCGGGGAAGGGTGACGCCGAAAGCAGCAGTGATGGAGTACACATTCCCCAGAAGGCAGGAGGAGCTAGGGGTCACTGGCCACAGCCCAGCCAGGTCCCTCACACTGCTGCTGGGGTAGCCGAGCCCCACCAGACTGTGCCACACTGCTCCTACATCAGTGGTGCCCCTCCACTCCCGGCAGGAGACGTGGTTTAGAGCCCCACCAGCCCCCACTGACATCACATGCCCATCTGCACAACACAACAGCGTGTTGGCAGTGGTTGGTGCTGGATGCACAGTCCCCTACAACCACTCCTGGCCAGCTCTCCTCGTGCACAGGAGGCTGCTGGACTCCCACCCCACAGATCGTGCTCTAACTGCTAATTTTGACTCTAAACAGACCTCTTGCCACCCCCTCTCCAGCTGATGTCATCAGCTGCATTTCCCAGCATGCTTTCTGTTCCATCACACAAGTCCCAATAGCAAACGTGACACCATCAGGGGAAGACCATGCGCCATGCCATACCCTGTATGAGAAACAAGCAACATGTCCCAGTAGGGCCACAGATGCACCCGCACAGCCGAGACCACATCGCAAGAGCTGCTGCGCCAGAGCAGGAAGCAGGCCAGGTTTTAGTGGAACTAGCTGTCAAAAAAAAAAAAAAAAGAGAAGAAAAATCCTTCCTTTCCTCTCGTTTTGGTCGCCTTCCAACAGAAATACAACTCCTACAACCAGCAGGAAATGTTGGAACGACACACAAGCTTCTAGCTGAGGCATCTAGTTAAAGCCTTGTTATCCAAAGAGCCCATAATATCCAGCCAGAGATTTAACAGCGGCTTCCAGCGATCTGGCAAAACCCTCAGACGCTGCAGAAGTGTTCTGATTCTTTCTAGCAAGATTCACCGCTTTCTCATCCTCTTCCACACCAGCCAGGAATTTTTAGAAAGGTGGGTAGTGGAGGAGGACGAGGAGCTTATTGGCGTGGTCAGCGGCAGGCTCACTCGCGTTAGTCAGCGTGGGGTGAAGGCAAAGGTCCTCCTGCTTAAAAGGAGCCCGGGAGTTCAGCATCTGCTAAGCAGAGGAATCAAGAACAATGCCAGTGGGGTTGGGCAGCTTCAAGCAGGCCTTAGCAGAGCAATTTGTTACATGGGCACCTTCTTAATAAGCACTATCTCTACAACTGGGAACAACGGGAATGCTTCTTGAGAGAGGCCTGCAGGAGAACAAGTGCCTTTTGGGCTTGCTTTAAGGTTTGCAGAGCCCTGAGCGTTGCCTGGCAGAAACGCTGACTCCGTTGGAGCAAACACAAGCCTAACTACATGCTTCCTTTCCTGAGCAATCCTGTAGAAGCAGCCTTACGCTGAAGGTTACTAAGAGAAAGACCCACCCAAACCAAGAACGAAGCACGAGAAGCCCCATAAGATCAAAAGCATAGCAGCACACACCAAAGCTTAGCCCAACCTGCCTAGACAGACTGTGCCAGCCTCTGAACCATTTTAACTTTGGGATCTTCTCAGCCTGATGTGGTCTGTCTATTTAGTAACCGTCAACAGAGCTCTCCATTAAATAGTCCTCCCCTCTTCAGCTAGAGCTGTTTTGCCTTCAACATCCTTTATCAAGCAATTGTGCTATCCCTTAGCCATAGAAAACCAGCTCCATTTGTTCACTGGTAACACAGCTCCAGATAGTTAACACTTGAGTCCCCAAGTTCCTTTGCAGGAAGGGATACAAAACAGCTGGCTGAGGTATCAGAGCTTATTTAGTTCCTTGCAGTGGCCATATTCCAAGTCTTTGGTCATGCTCAGTGTCCTCTCTGAACCGTTTCCTTCAAGATCCTTTTAGAGACAACCTGGTGGCCATATTCCAAGTCTTTGGTCATGCTCAGTGTCCTCTCTGAACCATTTCCTTCAAGATCCTTTTAGAGACAACCTGAGTGCAAGGTTTAATACACAGCTGAGTCAGCTTTATATTAGGTTTTCCCTAAACCCTACTTAAATACCATTTAGAGGTGTCTCCTCAACACCTGGGCAGGCATGAGAAGCACAGAATGTCCTTGGGCAGGTCCTGGCCCTCAGCGTCCCTGCCCTGAGAATGAGAAACCACAGGAGCCCCTCGTAAACATAATAAACACTGCAAAGCCTAGCGTTAGAGCAAGGCCAGATTTGGTTAGTTTTCACCTCAAATTTAATGATAGAGGGAAGAGGTATTCATTAATGTTTCTTTAAGGAGGTGGTTTATCTTCCTTCAGGCTCTTCCTAAAAAAAAATTAAATACTTTATTATGTTTTGGTTTTACCAGGAGGTTTCTTGTGGCTTGAGCATGAAAGTTTGCAGCACAAGATTGCTAGCTTTGTGCATTCGCAGCAATTAACAGCTGTTCTGCAAGGGCCAGCTGCTAGCAGTTCTAATGCCTGTTCCTGCTTATTGGGGGCAGCTGGAACAACACAAACCAGCACAGCAACAAAAAGCAAGATTAGGAGTATAACTGTTATTGGCCTAGAATTACCTTTTCCAGCTGCTTTTTTGGCTTGAAAAAAATCTTTTACCAACTGTCAGTGCCAATATGAGTATTTTACAAACCCAGATCTGAAAAAAACCTTAGCGACAAGGGATGAAAGATTTGCCTCTCTTGCAGTCCTGCCCGTGTCAGAGATCCCAAGCGTGTGTTCCCACCGCTTGTGGCCTCCTCGCCTGCTCCTTTTGTTTGCTCCTCTTGCACTGGAAGAGTCTCAGGGATTCACTTCCTCTGATAGCCTGCCAAAGCCCAAATTAGTAAGCGACGGGAAGCTGTCAGAGATACATTTGCAGGGCCAGCCCTTCACTTCGCTCACAGGATTGCGTCTCCTATCGCGTACAGTATCTGCAGGGGGCAAAGGCAACAATTTATAGATGCAATTCACACAATTCAGAGCCCAGTGTCAAATACACTTAACAAAGAGCCACCCTAGTGCCAAAGAGACTATTTGTGCTCCTTAAATAAATTACATGAATAAATGATGAGAAAGCCTGTTACTTTCAAAATCATCTCCCCTGCTTACGTGCCGCAGAAATCCTTCACTGGGCAGCGTGCAGTCACACGGAGGTGTACAGAGCCTGGGAGAAGGCACAAGGGATCTCTCATGGGCTGCACAGCTTCCCATCGGTCAGATCAGTCACAGAAGTGACTCAAACTGTTTTCTCTGCATACTTTTGCCCAGCACAGGAAGTAGGTATGCAGGACTAGTCTGATCCATGATTATTTTTTTTCAGATGCCCACAGTGAGGAGAGGCTGCAGCACTGCACTGCCTTCAAAGGAGTCTTTACACTGCAGCTTCGTGCTCTCTGGCTTTTGATCCTTTGGGTGGATAGGGGTGCACTTTTGGGCTGAGAAGAAGCTGTCTCAAGATTTGAGATCCTGAAGCTTCTCTCCCAGCTGCTTCCTTTTGAAGCCAGCTCTTCTTATAGGATCCATTTTGTGACCTAGTTAGGGTCAGTAAATCTGTTAGTTTAACAGCAGGGTGGATACTTCCCTTTGAGATTATATTTCAATCTTTGATTTTATTAAGGGAAGATGTGTTTTGTCCATTAATCCAATTAGCCTGGTGCATTAATAAGATTGGGCTTGCTCTCTTTCAGGAAGCACACAAATAGCAGTTCAGCCTAGCAAAACCTAAACTTGTAAGTAACGCTGGTAACAAGAGTGCTGTTTCCCAATGTTTTCTATTTATTATTTTTGCAAGCTGTGCTCTCAAACTATGTGACGTAAATTCTCAGTTAGAATGTCTCACTTCACAACCAAGAAGCAAAAGGCTGCCCTGAAAACATTTACTTTCATACATTTATAAAATTCTCTTTGTGCTAAATATAGGCAGGCAGGTTCCAGCCCAGAAGAATTTTTTCAGTACTTGAGAGGACTCTGTTTGTTTGGTTATAAAGGCATGAAAAATATTTGTCATTATTCTGACATCTCTCCTGGCAAAGCACGCTTTCTAATCAGAGCTATTCACTTGCAAATTCAACTGGGGATTTGGGTGCTTGAACACTCAAGGGCTCCGTCCTGTAGATACATGCAGCTCTTGGCATATTTTCCCTTTTGAGGGCAGACAGTGCTTACCTTTAAACAATGCTCTTATGTTACTGATGCAAAAACAATAAAATAAATAAAAAGAGAAGCTTGGGGGAAAAGGAGAAAAAGGAAGAACTGAAGAGGAACTAACTCTTCTGCTAAGAACGGCTCAAATGACTGCAGCAGCACTGTTCTCATAATAACTTCTGCTTGGCACAATACAGCATGTCACAGTCGATAGCATGGAGCAGGTGTGGGGGGGGAAGGGAAAGAAAGAAGAGAGTTTACTCCCAGGCAGCCTCACTAAGTCCAGGAGTTAATCCAAACCCAGAGCAGCCAGCCAGCCCTGTAGCTCTGCCAAGGAGCAGCCTGTACTGAACTACATTTCCCAGTGCTCCCAGTGGGGGAAGAGCAACTCAGACCCAGTAACAGGCTGCTCTGCTGTGTGCTGGAGGAGTGGTGCTTCTTACTGAGGTCAAGGCGGGACTCCCAGCTAATCCCTGCTGCTGGAGACATACGTGGGGCAGACGTGTGGGGAACGACAGACCGAGGGACCCACTTCCTGCTGGCATACGGCCGAGGTGAGATACACAAGATGGGAAGTTGGGCTGGCCTCCCGAGATCAAGCTTTTACTGTCTCTTGAGTTTTCGGTGAGCCTAACCAGAACCTGGTTCCGAGGAAGGAAGGGGTTAAACGCCTGCATACAATGCATTTCACTACCAGGTACAAAACATTCCTCTTGTCCCCACCCTGGAGCAAAGTGCAGAGCTGTTTGTGAACTCCTCAGTTCAGTGCTGGCAGCTGTGCTGGAGATTTTCACGCACCAGGCTATAGGAGCCGTGGGGGCGGAGGAGTGACGGACACGTTAATCGCCACACCACAAAATGTTTCAGACACGGTATCCCCAACAGCCACCGTCCTCACGCGTGTCTGCCGGAGCCTGCTGGCCACGTGCCGAGTGCTGAGCAGGGACGCTGGTTTCCACAGTGTCTCCCCAGGGATCACCCCGATGAAGAACACCCTCAGCCAAGACAGTGGGAAAGAGGAATCTGGGGCAGAGATGTCGGAAGCTGTGAGGCAAGGCCTCCACGCTGCTGGCTACAGAAACAGCCTCCACGTAGGGACAGGAGCCTCTGCTCAGGCATCGCTCCGGCTCGGGAGCCATCACTGACCTTTACCAGAAGGAAGGACTCGCAGGCGCTTCTTTGGCACCGCTTGTGTGTCTGCAAGTTGAGGCAAACGTAACTTCCTCCTTACAGGGCTTCGAGTTGCGTGGTTGAAAAGTGAAGTGTGAAGATTACGAACCATAGCTCGGCTTTGTTTCCGATGAGCGCTGGAGAGAGCATTGTTTCTGGCAACTTTCTGACATCCTGAAGCTGAGTTCAATCTGCAGTCTGTGACTGCCTGAGCTGAAAGCGTGGTATGATCCTCTGGCACAAAAAAACACCCCATTCATAGCTGGAGATGATCCAACTCAGCTGCAACTGCTGTCTCTCATCTAATTCGGGGAATTCTCTTCCGCAGCTGATATTTTGCCTTTCGTTCTCTTCTGGCATCGGTGCCTTTCCCACAGATCCGCTGTGTGCTGCAGTAGGATGTTCAGTTGGATCGAGGCCATTACAGCTCTGTAAGGAAGCAAACAAGAGAGCAGCCACCTCCACTGCTCTTTTCCCCAGGGATACAGGAGTTTGGGAAGGGAACATCTAACCTAGTCTTAGCAGTGATTTCTGTAAGACCTGTGCACAGTCGCAGATAGAAAACAAACTGAAGTATCTTTAAATAGTCTTAAAAACAGCCTGAAACTGGGTCTGATGTGTGACTAGAGAGCAAGACCAAAGCAGTAATTTTAGAAAGCAGATTGTCAGCATTGTGCAGATGGCGAGGGGGAGATTTTTGGTAGCAGTGGGTTATCGCACCTTTTAAATAAAATTTAACTTTGTATGAGCTGCTGCATTATATTCTGTGCTTCTCTTTTTAGGCAGAGACAGCTACCTGTAGGTGCTGGCTATGGCTGCAATTTATCAGGTAGCGTACAGAAGAGCTTCCTCTCTCATCTGCAGGTTTCACTCTACCTACGTCAGAAAAATGAGGTGAGTTCTCAGCTACTTTGTGTGTACAGTGAGAAGACCAGAGTTTGGCACTCTGGTGCCCACTGTCACAAACAGCCCTACCAAAATCTAACCTGAGGGTTAATCTTTTAACAGCTCAGCAGTAATACAGTCGCATGGTGAGCTCTGTAAGTGATAGCAGTCACAATTTCTCCCTTTGCTGCTGCTGAGAACTGGTTCTCTTCAGGCTGGAGCTCCGTTAATGAGTGCCTACACTTGCTGTCCTAGCTCAAGATCTCTGAAAGTACAATGCAGACTTGAAGTGATGCTGCTTACTTTGTTATAAATGCCATTTCAAACAGTCTGAAAGACAAACACCCCTTCTTGCAATGATTACTTTTCCTAATGCAGGCTTTAGGACTTCGGCTTGGTCTTTGCCCCTCACGTCAGCGTGGCTGGCAAAACTGATGGGAAGGGTATCCAATGCCTGTAACGTCACCAAATAGGACCTGAAACCATCCAGCTTGGGGGGAATAAAAGGGAAGAGCAAGGTTTCCCCACACACAAACAATTGTGCCTATAAAGCAGACTGGTTAATGTTCTTGGACATCCAAGACCTGAGGCTAATTGTGTGGTAGTAACAACTGCAGTGTTTTCTGCCACTTCAGCCCACTGAAGAGTAAACATAGCCATCAAAAACTCTGGAAGCATGTGGAATACATGAAATCCATACTGTCTGGTCAGTCCCCCTGCTCTGTGCAAAATAAATACATCAAAGCAGAACATGGGTAATCTTAACATGATCTTGAATTCATCTTCCACAATTTTTTTCTCGCTGCAGATACTTAAACGAGCTAAAGGAAGATGACAGCCTTTGTAGACAAGCCCAGACCTCAGGAGGTTTCTACCTCTTTCACAATCTCTCTCCCTTCCTGCAGAAAGTTGGAAAGAAATACTTGGTACCACAGCTCAGTGCGTCAGGTAAGCAGGTGACCAGAAAGAAACATCTCCTGGAACGACAGAGTCATTTGCAATAAACAACCCCTTACATGGGGGTTGAAAGTCTACCCAGTGGTTCAGGAACATCCTGCTATATGCAGCACGCTGTCTGTTAACAACCAGAGTTAAAACCTTGGTATGTGGATACAAGCTCACGCTCTTCACACACATACGGTACCAACATACAGCTGATCAGAGATCTTCAGTTTACAACACCTGGGACCATGCCTTTTGAAGGGAAAAGGCTGGTGGAAAACAAGGAAGGTCTAACAGCAAAGGTTACTGGTGTGACATGGGAAGTTTTCTTTGAAAGCTATTGGCTGGCGTAGGACAAACAAAATGGACAGCTGCTCCCCAAGCATTACAACATCTGCATCTTTAGCTTGACATGGTCAAACTTCCAACAGCTGGGAGGAAAGCCAGACTTCTGGTCTCCATCCAGGTGGGACCACTTGTCTGGTCACGTCACTCACACAAGTACCCTGTCTTGAGCCAAGGTTGCACGCACCTTGAAGGTCCAGAGAAGACCTCGTGGTTGTATGGATTTGCTTTCACATCACAGCTTTTTCTTCCCCTTTCCCCTGCTGTTTAGAGATGAAAAGGATCCTGGAGAAATTCAAAGAGACTGAACAGTGGACAGAGAAGTCGGTGCTGATCGGTTGTTCAGACGAGCACGTGCCACACTTTGCCCTGGACTTAGGTTGGGATGATTCCTCTTCCATCTGTGTCAGCATCGTGTTTGATGCACCGAGATGAAGATGCTGCCTGGGTGGCATCCTTAGTCCTTGCCGGGTGAACGTTCACTGCCAGAGCCGACTCACTTGGCCTCTGCAGGAGCTGTGGGGAGCCTGGCGGGTCAGAGCCACGGAACCGCCTTGCTGTTCCTGTGTGTGTGTTAGTGAAGGTGGGCCGTGGGCAGGTCACTTGGTGGTTGGGAATACTACCCCCAATGTGATATCACTTCCATGGGAACTTCCAGAAATTGTATACCGGAACAATGAAGGGCGTAAAGTTTGGGATAATAACCACAATTTCAGATCAAAGATGATTATTTGTTTTGTTGCCTTTTTTTTAAAAAAAAACCAAAACAGGAGCCTTGGAGAAATCAGACCTTGAGGCTGGACTCAAGGGAGCGTTTACTGACTTACGAAAGGCTCTCTTCGTGGTGGATGGGAAGGATGCTTCTTTGCTGGCTTCGGTATTATACAGGTTTTTTTACTTTAAGAAGTTGCAATTTCTAACATCAGCCCTTCTCCTTGTCCCACATACTGTTTTAGGATTTAATATATACTGTGGGTGTACCTACTGCCCCACTTTCAGTGACCTAGGTACAAACATACTATAAGTAACAGCAATTTTCCCAAATTTGCAATCTCAAAAGATCTGTGATTGAAGGAGGAACAGACTAAGTGGCTTATAAATTACTTCAGTAATTAGCCATTTAGCATGAACCTGCTGTACATCCAGTGTGAAACATCAGTCAGCAATTCTGGTTTGCCCTCAGTGTAACAACAATTAAGCTGCAGCCTTCTGTAATCTGCAAACTGAATTTCACAAATGAACTGACAGATTTTCTCTCAGAGCTGCTCCTTTAAAGCTACTCATTCATAAGCTGTTACTCTACAGATGCCCTCTGTTTGGAAGCCCTAAGAAAAGACCTGTGTGTGCAAGTCAGCTGTCCTAATCCAGAAGTCAAAATAGCTCATGTTTCTGTTCCTGCTCTGGAATGGTTGTAGTGCTTGGGCTAGTTTTTGAAAAGGTATTCAGGGTTGGAGACTCCTTGGAAGAGTTTATCTCCCATTACTACTCCCATTGTATCCAGTAAAGAACAGCTCTTCCCCACCTCCCCCAAACACACTCAGATTTGGGTGCTAAAGCAAGAAGCATGAAGCACTAATCGCAGGATCTGCCATTTTCCAAAGTGCTGCCTGTACTTTACTTTTCTGGGCTTCCAACCACCATCAGAGTTTATGTACATCACTGCATGCTGGGGAGAAGACAGCAAAGTGCTGTTCAGGGAGACTGAATCATCCTTTTGCCCCAGATATAAATAAACTTTTGGCTTCTCTCTGGGTGTTCACAGGCCCAGTCCCTTCTCCGCTGGCACGATTCCCACCAGTACTGCAGCAAAACTGGGCAGCCCACCCAGAAGAACCTAGCTGGCAGCAAGCGTGTCTGCCACGCCAGCGGGATAACTTACTATCCACAGGTGAGCACCTGAACAGCAACAGTAAGCAGCACAGGGGAGCCTGTAAATGGCAGCAGGAGTGCTTCCCTTGTAGCTGGGCACTTGGGCTTTAGTGTTCATCCAGCACCACTCCCCTGGCTAGGAAAAACAACGATTGCCACTCACTTGTTCTGTCTGAACTTCTTGCTTTGCTTTTCCGATGCATTTGTTAGATGTCTCCTGTGGTTATCACCCTGGTGTCTGATGGGAGCCGGTGCCTCCTCGCACGACAGCCCTCATTTCCCCAGGGGATGTACACCGCTCTGTCAGGCTTCTGTGATGTGGGTAAGGTGGTCTCTGATCCAGTGTGGCGCCTCCGACATGCAGGGTATGGGGGCAGGACAGGGGGACATCAACCAAATGCCTGTTGGACACAGAGGGGGATATCAAGGAAAAACACTGTATCTTAACTGACAGGTGTTCCCATTCAGACAGAACTCCACATAGCTCTATGTGTCTGAAGAGAGTGGGAATTACGGGTGGGTATCAGTTGCTCCATTCCCTGAGAGTAAATACAACTCTAAGGCTCCCCAAATTAGAACCCTGGGTACTGTTTCAGACCATTTTGTGTCTCGTGTGGTCTGGCTCTGAAGAAAAACTGCAGACCTCTTGTTACAGGAGGGGAAATGGCTTAAAAAGAGAAAGGATGAAGAGAGGCAGCATTTGTTCTGTCCACCAGCAGTATATAGACAGAGTCAGACATGTCTCTGGTACCCTGTTCAAGGGAAGTAAACACAGTTGATGAATTTAATCGAGCATCCTGCTGACAAGCCTTGCCAGGTCAGCACAGTCCGAGCTCCCGTGTGTGTGTGAGCGGTCAGGGCTGGAACACCTCAGAAACGAGCATGCCTACGTTTTCTTTGCCACGGTTTGCTGCCCCGAGGCCAGGCAGTCCTTACCTAGCTTTGGTTGCTTCTAGGTGAAAGCGTAGAAGAGACAGTCCGGCGAGAGGTGGCAGAAGAGGTGGGGCTGGAGGTGGAGTCAGTCTGGTACACTGCTTCTCAGCACTGGCCCTTTCCCAGCAGCTGCCTAATGCTAGCTTGTCACGCGTTGGTGGGAGCACGGCAGGCTGAGGTGAGCAGACTCTGGTTCCCCTGCGGCATTTCACTGCCTGCCTTGCATAGCAAAGTCTCTTTCAATCCACGGACTTCAGTTTGGAGAGCATCAGATCCTCCCTAAATGCATTTTCCATCAGGTCTCCCTACAAGCAAAGGACAAAAGTCAAAACAATTTTATCTTCTGTTACAACGTGCCAGATTTTGCACAGGTTACTGTATATACACAAGCCCAGAGCCCAGCACCCCTGTAATTTTTCCTCTGACCATTGCAGAGCAAGTGCTCTCTAGTATTAATACCGTATTTGCCATAGAGCACACGGGTTCTGCCATGTTAATCACTGGGCTCAGCCACTGGTACTTTGCAGGCCAACACTGTGGGGGAACAGAGCTATGGATTTGTGGCTTCCCTAAGGAAAGCAAGAGGACAAAGCACCAGTGGGTAGCAATGCCTTTTCCTGTACTGGCATCAGCACTTAATTCAGGCATGGATAAAGCACTCCAGGCATTCTAGTATGGGATCTTTTCAGGTGCAAGAACAAGGTACAGCTGCCCACATTTAGATCTGATTTAAAGAATTGGTTCTCTCTCTTAATTCTTTGCAGATCAGTATGAACAGCCTGGAACTAGAGGAAGCCCGTTGGTTTGGCCTGGAGGAGATTGTGGAGGGTCTCAAGAGAGAACCCAGATCTTCAAAGCAAGACGATGGTAGTGTTTTACCCTGGTTCCCTCCCAAACAGGCCATCGCTCACCAGCTGATCTGTGAATGGGTCAAGCAGCAGATGTCCCAGCCAGCTTAGGCATGGCTTCATCAAGCCAGGACTAGGAAAGCTGGATACAAAAGCTTCTGAGGTTACTGAAGGCAAAGTCTGTGTTAAGGCGAGGACAGCACTAGAATGATGGCATTCTTAGGCTCAGACACTTAGACCTACCAAGCCATTTCTGGGCTGATCATCCTCAGACAATTCCATGGACAGTGGAGATGCCATGACTTGCAATAAATGTACAATAAAATTCTTAGTTCCAAAGCATCAGACGTTCTGTGATCAACTGCTGCTGTTGCACAGCAAGCAATACAACAGGGATCTCCTGGCACCTATGTCCTATTATGCTCCATCTTGGATATATACCACACTGAAGAAAAGTAATAAAAAAAACACTGGCACCTTTCACTGTTCATATTTATATGGGTCTGGAAGAACTAGTAAAAAAAGGCACAAGAAAAGCCACTGCCCATATGTTCCCCCCTTCTTCTGATTTCCTTCTCATTCAAGCTTCCAGTTTCATATAAAACATCCTTTTTTTCCCCTCAAATGCTAAATGGGCTCCTACTCCATTGATAGACCCAAGCAACTAAAAATATCTCCAGAAGCTCCATTTTCCCCACCAGTAAGACGGTGCCGCTTCCATCCCAAGGAAGAGAGAATGGAGCTATCTGGTGGTAGAGAGTGGAAGAGCAAAACCTGTGTGCATTACAACCCAGATAATGCAAAGGTCAGAGGAACTGCTGCAGGAAAGGACTGCACTTCTGACAAGAGAGAAACCCTGAATGGAACAGGGTTGCCTCTTACCCCATGCTGGAGTCTGTGGGTTTCCTGGACAGCTGGTCTCGTTTTACTGATGAAATGGTATCACTTCTCAAGAGGGAGAGTGATAGTCTTGGCAAGGAAAGCTTAGTAAAAGAGATGGAAAGATGCTTGATCTGCTGCTGCTGATTCAGGTTGACGTTTCTTTCTGCCTACTTGTTCAGAGTTGAAATGCCAAGCTTGCAAAGCCACCAGTACAGATGCTGGGAGGGGGAGCAGGAATCGCTGACTGACACCATTAGGATTCATTGCAGGTGAGCGACCTTTTGAGCAATGGTAAAAGTCTGGAGTCAGGGTGCCTGACCAGCAAGGAAAAGGCTGCTTCCTTGCCCTGTTGAGACATGCTTTACTTCCTCAGGTTAATTTTACTTCAGGAGGGTTGGGAGGGGACTTTCAGGCCAGATGGCATGTGCAAACACCTTCCCACCCACACTTACTCTCAGTCAATAAAACCCACATGTCAGAACACGTCTTTCGTGTTTGTGAACTTGCTGTCCATCATACTGATAAGAATGCACTCAGGTGCAGCCAAGGGCACTGCTCCCTCCCCTCCAGCCCAGCCAGACACAGCACAGGAGCCCACACACCACCGAACTTAACTGAAATGCTCCTGCATCCACATCCCCTTGAAACACGACTCACTGCCTCTCTTCACAGCAGTTCCTCCTGCTTTCTCTCCTGTCACACCATTTTGATTCCCCAGCATTTCTGTTTTCCTCTCTCATCTCTGGAATTTGCCATTTCCAGCCTCACTCCTTTCTTGCCCTTCTCTGCAGTAGAAGATAGTGAAGAGTCAGATACCCACCAGTAAGATATTCCCACTTCTAGCCCTCCTTCCTGCTTCTCCTTAATACCTTCCCAGCTCACCTTTACATAGATCATTAACGTGCCCTGAGCTTGATTCCCATGTACAACATCCATCTCGAGGTATTTAGTACGTTTTAATACCCACCCATGATCTGCTCTCCCAGTAGCAGAAAAAGGACAAAGAAGTAAAAGCAGTAAGAAGTCGTGCATGTGAGTGAAAGGAGGCACGTCTGTGGGACTTCTGCAGTGATCTGAGCTTTGTGTATTTGGGTTTTATACTTTTACAGCCCACATTTGCAGTGTATGTCTTCGTCAAACCAGCTACAGTGCGATCAGATTCAACACCAGGCATGATTCCGCCTGTTTCCTACAAGAACAAAGTCAGGAGGAAAAGCAAAGCTGGTTTCTCATTTGCTTGCTTCTGTGATTCACCTTTTAAAACACAGGTTTAAAAGCCTGCGCATTCCTTTTAATAATCAGTAAGAAAAAAGAAGCATTTTCAATCAAATACTTCTTTTGGTAGAGCAAGAACACTTCCAATGCAATATTCCCATCACATCTTTCCAAGGGCCTCAAATTTTAAACTGTTCTATAAAATCCTTAACCTGTTCCCTTTTGACTTAGGTACAAAACAATACTGTTTGCCTCTGTTCCTGATATTAAGAAAGCAGGAGTGATGTGTGTATATATATATATATACACACACACCCCCCTACAAACAGGACAAAAAACCCCAGATGACAGAGGCATTGTCTTCACTTGCATTTGCCTCAAGTCTAGCTGAAGCCTGCGTTAATACTTGCTGCAGTCAAGAGAGCAGCTACCTACCACGAGCAGTAGGGAAATAAAAGCAATGTCTCTCTCCAGTAAGTGCCAGAGGAGGATTCAAGTACCCAAGTCTTACCTGGAAATGGTGTGGGCTGGGAATATTTGCTTCACTTACTGCATGCTCTCCCATCACCTCGTGCTGCTCTGCTGCTGCATGGAAAGGTCGTGTTTTCCTACCCAGAGGGGCCCTCATCCATTGGGAACAGCAGAAAGCCAAATTTCAGGGCACAACGAGAAATCACTTCACCTTAAAACATGCTCTGAGACACCACAGACACACGCTGGATCTGATGAGAATGTGAGCACCCTGACAACACGGCTGTGTATGGAAGTCATTCTTCAGGTAATCCATTTTTCAAGTAACCACGAGGAGTTCAACTCTGGCAGCTGCAAGGGACAGGCTGTCAGAACCACTTGTAATTACACAAACACAACTCCCCTACTTCAGTCTGAAGCACTGCTGAAATGAATTCAGCGGCCCGAGCCTTCAGCTCCCATTTAAAACTTGTTCATTTTTCAACCTGGTGACAGATGGTGAGTAGCTGTGTAAGGGAATGAAAAACCATGAGATTCATGATTCATTCACCCATGCATACACCTGGGAATGACTGAGCACCACCAATCCGACTTCTGTTAATAAAAAGAGGTCAGGATGCCAACCTGGAAGAGGCATGACTTGCGTTTTTCTTAGGGTATTGTGTAGACAATCAGGTGCACTCAACTCAGTGATGTCCAGAATCAGCATTGCATGGGGAAACCTAAGGTGGCATCAGCTGTCACAAACGTGAGGAAGATGACAGGAGCAGAGAGACTAAGCCTCCCCAGCTCCCTCATGGGGAGGGCAGGATTGGCACAGGGACAGACAACATCCTTCTCCACTGGTCCTTGTGCCCAACTGTAGGCAGCACCTTTTTATATGGAGTTCTTCGTAATGTTTCACTTGTCAAGAAAATACAGCTACAGGGAGGAACAGCAGAAGGTAGGAGGCAAGGCAAGGAAGGGATTTTTCAGTAAGATTTGAAGTGACTGGGGTGGGGGGGGGTGTTAGACAGTAAGGTTATTGTAATGGCAGGAAATGCAGAGAAGCCCTATTTCTGTTACTGGAAATACTGCAAAGGGACTCAGAAGATTTAGAAGTGTATTAATAGAAGCAGAAAAAGCAGAAAGATGAGGTTTGAGATAGTGACAGGAACAAATTTGCACATCATGAGTAAGTCTAAGAATCTCAACAAGATCTTTTAAAGGAGGGGAAGCTGAGATTTCATAAATGGTAAGGTAGATGCTGCAGTCAGGGTGCTAAATCAATGAGTGCTGGACTAGGACAAGAGCAGTTATACAGCTTTACCTATGAAACACTGTTGACTGATTTAACAGGAAGTCAGCAAATAGATCCTGCTCAAAATTCAGCAAAAAAAAAAACCCCAGCAAAAACCTGGGAAGTTTATTAGTGAAAGAAAATACACCTGCAGTCACAAGGGGAACGCAGTAATGACCCGAGGGAATACAACAGTAAAATGGCTGCCAATCAGTATGCAGCATGGAGAACGCCTGGGTTGAATTCCAGCACTGTAACTGTGTAACATTCCTCTGCCTCCCTTTAATTACTTAGCTTCTTAGCTCTGGTTTCACACCAGAAACCTCTAAACTGTTCACCACACCCCTTCCTATGGCATGGCACTCCAGAAGGCAGCTTCCTAGCCTGGTAGCACAGCCAGCACACAGCCCCACATCTGCCTGTTGCATCCATCCCATGTCAGCAGGACAGGGTTGTTCCTGTAAGAATTCAAACGCAAGATAAACTGAATCACATCCACAAGAGCCATCTCAGTTACCTGCACTAAAAGCACAGGTTTCCTGTTGGATTAATTATCTCCTGTTGGCACTTGGAATTTGCAGTAGGAGACCTTCTCCATCCTCAGGAGGTGGTAACCTGGGACATGAGCTGGTGGCCGAGAACCACGCTGGATGCACATCAACTAAGGTGACATTTTAGGTTTCATACCCCTGGCTTTTCCTATTCTTGAGCAAGCCACCTTTTCTTTCACTAGCTCTGTATTCTGCTGTTTGAGCTGAGAACCCCAATTGTTTATTCCTCTAAGAAAACAGAACCAAGTTGGAAAAAGAAGTAGATTTCCACTGTAGACCTGCCAGAACAGATGCTTTTGTGTTCCATTCCTAAGACGTAAATGGCACGAAGGAGGACAGCTGTTCCTGCAGCCTTTGCAGCATCCCCAGGGATCCCAAGGTGGTACAGAGGGCCTGCCCTGACTCCCACTGCTAAGAAAAACAAATCGGATTTCTCATCCCAGTTAGACAAGTAGCTGCAGCAGGAGCTGTGCAAACATTCATAGAATTGCTTCTCCACCACTGTGTCATGCAGGGGCGTGATCTGTCATGGCAACAAGGGAGGCTGACATCCACTTACACTGCAAGGATGCTGAAAAAAGTTTATCCACAGGAGATCAACGTAAGCACAGGGACTTCAAACAGCAGGTGGTATCACTGGCACCAAACTGCACTTATACACAGCTAGCTGCAATCAAAATACTACTCCTCCTGAGCAACACCTCCTCCCCAGTGACCAGAAAGGAGTTAGACCCACACTGGAAACATTACCAGCCTGTGGGCCGCTGCCTTCCAAGACAAACTGCACACCCTCCAGTAACACCAAGAAAATAAAAGGCCTTCTTTCTTAAGCTACACACTGATCCATAAAGCTGTGGCAACAGCCCAACTGCCCAGGTGTTTAGAAGAGTTTTACCAAGTTAAAGGTCTCTTCTGTCCCCAGGGATTAGTTTTGATCTCATATACAGAAGATGAAAGCTCCAGTATTTGTTTTCTTGCTTGACTCATACCACTAAACAACTACACCATTCAGAAGTGGGCCTTGGGGGTCAAGCCACACCGAAGACAAGTCCAGTTCTGAGAAGGGTCAGAAGTTCCAGGATGAACAAGGCTGCACAAAAGGCAGATGCTCACGTGAGCAAAGTGAAATTGTGCTGGAATGCAGTTCCAGTTAAACTCATGGGGCATACAATGGAAACTTTGATAGCAGTCTGTTTAAAAGGGAGCCACACTGCACTTGTCTTCCCTAATTAATTCCATCAGGCTTCCTTCACTGAAAATACTCTTTCAAAATTAAAAGCAGACACTCCTCGTGTTAGTTCAAAGCTGTGGAAGAGGCAGCATGGAAATGCTTATTCTTCGATGGCAAATTCTCTTGTGAACCATTCCAGAGTCTTGAAGGTCTCCACTGTGAAGCTGCTAAACAAATGTAAATAGTTGGAATAAGTACAGCCCCACAGAAACAACAATCCAACTGATGGAAAAGTAAGATTATCCAAAAAGCAAGATCAACTGCAATGCTTCCAAAAGAGCAGCTTTGTTCTGAACATGAGCTTAGAAGTTTTTGTCAGATACTGCATTGGAAGAGTCCTTTGATCTATTTAGACCTTTTGCATAGTGGAGGCCACAAGAGAACTTAAACACAATCATGTTCTTGAAGCTGAATTATTTTTTTAAGTATCTACATTTGATCTAATTACTCATCAGTGAAGACTTTCATGTCGCTTCAGCGTTAATACCTTCCCTGATAAAACATAAACCCTTAATAAGGTTCAAGTACATCTGTTTTCCACCACCAACTGCTGGTTACCCTTGTCTGGTTATCCTGTTACCCCATTTTTTTCCAGCGTTGTCTAACTCAATCTCATTCCACTTGGGTTCTCTGTAGTCCAAACTCCTTGAACTTCAGCAGCATCTTTATACTCCCCCCCTCACATTATCCGTCTCTCATCCCTGTCCAGCCTGGCAGTACTTTCCCTAAATCGTTGACAAAGTAACTGACACAGCATTGATGGAGGACAAATGTGGAGGTAGCACAGCCATCACACCCTTCAAATACATTCACTCCATGCATTCATGTACTGAATCTCTGATATTTATCACATTGTACTGGAGCATTTCACCAGCTATTTGTCATCTGCAAAACCAAACACAAATTTGGAAAAAAAACCAAAGCAAAACAAAATCACAACTATAGATCAGTAGGGAAGTCAGGAACAAGCACCAATTGTACCGTATGTTCATTGTACATCAAAGCCTCACAAATTTTGGTGATGATGCTATGCCAATGTGGGACTTGGAAAGAATTTTCTCTGCATTGGTCAAACTTGGAGTGCCAGTCAGATATGGAAACTCATCATCCAGCAACCATCCAAGTCCTACATGGAAACAACTTTTCCTACATTCTGCCTTGTCAGGTAAAATAATGCCAATGCTTAACATGCAAAAAACTTAAACAGATCTCAACTAAATGGACTCCAAACATTAAGAGTAATAACAGCAGCAGCAATCAGTCCTTCAAAAGCAATTAGGTATGCCTTCAGGATCAACCAGGCTTTTGTATCACTGAACACTAGGTTTCTGAATATGTTTTAAAAAGAACAAGAAAACCCAAAACCTCAACCAATGAGCCCTTAAGACACTTAATTGCTGTGTGGAAGAAAAAAAAAAAAATAAAGACTCATAGAAACCAATTCAGATCTGGCAGGATTGCATTATTGCTATCTGTAAATAAAGAGTTTCTACATATTTCTAGCTCATCCTGTTAAAACTCAAGTCTTCATATCTAGAATATATTTTTCATTCCATGCAAAAGCAACATGCTGAATAGCTTCTAGCTACATTTTCACCAAAAAACAAATGAGAACCGTTCAAACTGGGCTCATCTACAGTTCCTGCTGGCACAATACTGACATTCAGTGTTAACAGAGTTTAAAAAAAAAAACCCTCCAAATTTGGAAAATGCTTTAACTCCAGGAACTTCCAATACTGCACCAATCAAGTTATAAATACCATCACAGAAAAAAATCCCCAAGCATCTCCAGTTATCAAGCTGTATTTCCATTTTTATTTAAATAAAATAGCCAATATTTACATATTCAGTCCAATTACTCTTCAAATCCTCCTGGTTACTAAAGAACAGGTTCTTACAGTAATTATCTGAAGTTCTTACAATGAAGCATTGTACATCTGAATAAGCAAGCAAATGTCTGCTGAAAAATTAACCAGCGTTCCCAACTCCACGAGAGAACACTGTCGCTGTAATATGGTATTCCTCCATCTCCCCCTGAAGGCAGGAGTGCTTTCAGAACACAAACTGCTTTCCAGATACTGAAACCACCCAGTATTGCATTAAGGGACATTTTAAAAATAAGGCAAATCGGATCGTTGATTTGGAAAACTGAATGCAGGTTTTATAATAAAAGCTTCATTCAAGTCACATCATTTTCTCCTTTTCTGAAAGCATGTTAGCACTGGAAAAAAAAAAACCCAATTTCTCTCCAAGACAGTATCCAAAGAGATGGCTTTTGCAAGTAAATTCAGTTTGCAACTTAACTCACACATAACTAGTGTGTAAAATGCTTTAAATTCAAACCTTTAATCTCTTCTTCCAAATACTGCAAGTCTTTGTGCTTCATTTCTCATTCAGCCACGCCGTCTGAATTAAGACAATCTTTTATTCTCTTGCTCCCTTATTAGAGCCAACACGGTCAGCATTTTCAGGTAAATGCACTCCCATGCTCTGTAAAATGTTAGAGGTGGGTCCTGCCAGTCCAGCCTGAGCACTGTAGGATTCAAGCAGGTTAGCTACTAGGTTCATATCCACATCGAGTGGTGTCAACTCCGTGTCTTCAGCTCCAGACTCAGGGCCAGCATTTTGAGATGTAGTTGCATTGGCAGAACTTGCCTAAAGTATGAAAAGAAAGTTTTATCAAATTGTATGAACAGGTTAAAAATAATAATAATAATAGATAAAAGAATCTAGAGAGAAACAGTTCTGCAGCCAAAATTCAGTACATTCCAGGCTGTCTTGACAGACAGGAATTCAGTCACCAAATGCTAACGCCAGTTAAAAATCATCACTTTCCATTACACAGATTAAGTTCCAAGAGAAGGACAGAGAAGGTTATCAGGTCCTGGCTCAGCTTCCTATGGGAATAATCCACCACAGGAACTCAAGAATTCAAGCTGCAGCTGCTTGCCTTACTACTAAACCAGGGAAATTAAACTAAGCCTTAGAAAGGATGAGCAAGTTAAAGCTTAGTAGGGTTTTTGTTGTTGTGAGTGTTTTTTCCCCAAAAATACACCATGGTGCAACTGCAGCACATTGTCCTTGCATGTAGGATTTTTTTGTTAATTATTATTTAGCAATTATCAAGAAGTGATATAACTTTACCAAGATATCAAGTGATATCACACATATAAAGAATTATATCACGTTCCTTAGAATGACCAATTTTAGCATATTTCCTCTTCCCTACTAAAGCTCTCAAAACTATCATTCTACAAACTACAACTCAAAGCATACTTACTCCCTTCTTTTGGGTGGTGAAACTTTTACCAACATTGGTTTGTGCCAGTTCACGGTCCATCTCTTTCATATAAGACTTCAGACTGCCTATAAGCTCATTAGGAGATTCCTTCTGGTCTTGCCTCTGATTTTCAGTATCAAAGTCTTCATCATCTTCATCTGATAAGCCAAACTCCTCCTCTTCATCCAGATCATCAGAATCCAGCTCTTCTGAGTCTGCTCCTGTGTATTATGTTGTGTCAATACAGATAGCAAAAAAATCAGTGCATTGCCCATGGGTGATGAGAAAACCCAGGGAAGCAAAATAACCAGGAGATGCTCTGACAAAAGAAACAAAGAAGCCACCTCACCTAAAATTCTGTCTAATGCTTTTGTGAAAGAATCTACGTCAAAGGTAACCTGGGATTCATCAGATGACCTGAAATATAAAAATAATTTTAAATAAATAAAAGCTTTTATGCTTGCATAAGCCTGACACACACATAAACAATATGACATACTGATTTCTCTCAAGCCTAGAAGAAAGTTGGGACGTTGGAACTGATGGCTTTGAAAGTGTTTAAGAGTCTGAGGCCTGTATGAATTAGAAATGAGACCACAAGTGGAAGAACTCCTGGCACAAAGGAAAAAAGAAAAAAAGACTTTGTTTATCATTGACCAAAAAAAAAATATCTTGTATTGAAGGCAACCAAAATAAACTTGCCCAAAATCCTTCTGGAACAACAAAGTGGTGGTGTTACACCTCAGATGATTAGAAACCTGAGAATCTCTGAGGTCTCCTGCCTAGAAAGAACACTTAAGGTTTTGTTCTGGACTCTCAGCAACAGTCAGTGATTACCTTTTTTTGTGGGTTTTGTTTGTTTAAGTAACTGAAAAAAACCTACACTATAACACAGACATGGGTACTAATTAAAAAAAGATTGGTTAGGACCATAAATTGAGTAGACCTTTATATGCTTTATACAGCTCCCATTATTTTCCCAATATTAAAACTATGAAAAAGAACCTGGACAATATTCTATGACCTCTTTTGTTTTGTTTTTTTTAAATTAAAGGCCTGTCCACACAGCACTGACTCACTTTAACTCCAATACTAATCTATGGGAAATCTAAACCCAGCTGTAACATTTCATTTCCATTTTGGCCAGCCTCACCAGAAGCATCTTAGCAGTCTGAATAGTTAGTCCTTCACATTAGAACAATTTCAGCACAGGTGAACTTGAGATGTATGTTTTTAATAACAGTGCTAATAACTATGGTAACGAATCATCGTTGTTTTGTGTGGCAAGGTAAACCCTTTTAACTTAAAAGAGTTTAAAAAAAATACTTTAAAAGTAGAAAACTAAAGTTACATTGGGAAATAGCACAGCTTCCAGCATTTTTACCTGCACCAGTGTCAGGGTGGTTGAGAAGTTGGTTTGAAAGTGGCTACATATTCACTACTAACACGGGCTCATTTCAGGCCTCTGCTAAGTAAAGCACTTGCAAACTCTGACTCTCTGCATTACAGAACCAACCAAAGGGCTGCAGCAGAACGGAAACACATTCTACACCAGACACTGAACTGAAAAATGCTACTACCATGGCATTTCTGCTCCTTCATGCGTTGAGACTTTGGATACAAAAGCCTTCATACTTTGAGCAACTGCTTCCAAGTCGTATTTCTGTTCTTCCTCGCTTGAGGGAGGGAGTGACTCATCTCTTGCCTCCTTCAGCATCTGATCTAGATCATCTGGTGTAATCTCCAGCCAACTGTCATCTGAAAGAATATAGGACACACTTGTTATTCTGCACAAATCTGTTGGCCCACAAGGCCCAATCCAGACAGCTGGGAGTGCCACTAGCATTTTGTAGCTTACTTCTGTACTATTCAGCTTTCATGCTGATACTGGCTAACACAGGGCATAAGGCAGCAAGAAGCTGAGAAGAGGACAGTTCAGATTTCACTATTTCAAACCTATGCTTTATACACAGCTTCAAACGAGTGGATATCGTTCTGGTCACAGAAGGAAGGAAGAAAAGGCTTACACTATTAAGGGAGAGCCAACCCAACCTTCAACTACGGTCATTAACATTGGAAGTTGGATTTGTGAGCTACTGCATCATTTGGAAATACGGATGAGATCTGTACCACACAATAGCAACAACTACATTTCCATCAAATGAGTGAAAAAAGCCTATTTTATGATAAAAGTTACGCTGGTCTTACATTTTCCATCAGAGAAGGCCAGATACCAATTAACTCGGTATTGTGAATACTGGAATTAGTTTATTAGTATAACACACATAAATACTGTCTGGAAGACAGTTGACACAAAGTACTTGATCCAGTGTAAACGTGCACAGTGTTCCTGATCTAGCAGTGTCCAACCTGAAACTGGATTGCATATCTTGCCAGTTTACAGCTCCAAGCTTTGTAGCTTATACAAATGAACCGGTTGCCTCAGTCATAAGCGATGGCCCATGAATAACACCTCTAGCAGTCACAGGATAGGAAACAAACTAAGCAGACAAGACTGGTACAGTGCTGTGAACATTCACCCTCTCCCCCCACAAATAATCAGTGTGTTAGGAAGAGTCCACCCCCCATCATGCTTACCATCCTCTGGAGGAAGACAAGCTGCTTCTCTCTCAAATTCCTTCACATCAATGGTTGTTGTCTGTAGCAATGTCAAGATTTCATCACCTGGGCTCACTTCAACAGCGCTGGAAAGAGAAAAACCAAATAACCCACTGATTTAGTGAAACAGGATTTTTCTAGTATTGCAATTCCAATGGCATCACACACTCTACGTGCGGGTTTCACTCCCAATTCCTCATTATTCCTTCTGTGCAAGTGTGTTAAAAAGATGAGCGAGTTTTGGGGAAGTCCCAGAATACTGCACAGGTAGTATTAGCCAAAACAAGACACAGTCAGTTACTGCAATTCCTTATTGATGGCTCCAAAGCCCACTTCTCCTGTTTCCTATATTCTTCATGGTTATTTTGCCTTGGCAAACATTAGTATTGCCAGACCCCAGGTGGCACACACTGGGAGTTCAAGCATCTGAGCAATATTCAAGATCTTACGAGCTGGCAAAGCCCTGTGTAGTTCTGTAACAATTTATTTTTGGATTTGATGTTTTGGAGATCTACAGCCTGCTGCCTGTCTTCAGTAAAGGAGACAGATTACTCCACGTTTATTATTCACTGGGATTGCTTTTCAGTGGAGCTTTTAAACACTTTCTATGGCCAACCAACAAAACGATCCTTTTAAGTGACCACCTTTTAAGTGGAGAAAAGCCTTCATGTTTTTTCTAACAACTGTGAAAAAAGCTTAGTGAAAGTACTTTTAAGTACTGCGGATGTTTACTCATGAGTTTTAAGTAGCTCTTACCTTTCTGGCTTGGAAACGGATTGCTCGAAGTAATCTTCTGCCATATGCAGCAGTTCCAGGTACTTTGCAGATCCTTCCATTTCTCCCTATTTAATGCAAGTCACAAACATGAATCTAAACGATTCTCCCTCCCCTTCCTTTTCACAGTCAGGCTGTGTAAGGGTGACTCTGTATCAGAAACAGAGCTCAGAAAATCAAAACAATACTGACTTGCAGTATGCACTTGGAACAGAATACGGAGACTGGGCATAACGTGCTCGCACAGTCAGGTAAGAATTAAAGGCTTATGATGCTGCAGTACCATATGGTATACACTAAAAACAAGAGGATACTATGAGTCCCACAACAGGATGGAATTACCAGGTCACAATTATACAGGAATTGTGAATATATCTGCTGGTGTTTGGGAATCATCCACAGCAATGGCATCACAGTACTGTAAGGATATTCCCCCTTTCCTATATTAATCTAAGCATTTTGATAGAATTGCCCAATTTTCTAACCTTCTTATAAGTCAAAGGCATGTATAAAAACAAAAACCACCAAAAAACCCCAACACAAAACACACCAAAACTACACCCAAATGGGTCCATGGGTGTTAAGTGTAGACCTTTAAGAGTATTTAATTTTAGAGGCATGTAAATGAAATGTAAACCAGTGAAAACAGTCATACTGACAAATTTCTTCAAGTGTATTTCCCCTTTCCTTAGATGAATAGATTCATCCCCAAATCCTGCTTTTTCCTTTTGAATTCCCCAAAGAGATCAATGCATTTCAAAGGAGAACAAACCGCACATACCTCCTTTAAAGACATTCATTCATTTTCCAGAGACAGAAGCATTAGATTTCTTGCCCTGCTGTAACTACTTACACAAGGTCAAGAGCTAAAACATGTTTTTCCTGGAATATTTAAGAGAGACACACTAATTCACCTTGAAATAATTTTTTTCCTTCAGGCTGCGGAGGAATCTCTCCCACAGGGGACTGTTTAACACGTTTCTCTTGGAGTCAGGAGATAGTTTACTGCACTTGGAGCACAAAATTTCAAAGCCATGAGCCTGTAGAAGAGATTTAACAACAGGAGGTTCTCAAGGTCACCTTTAAAATGACTATGCATAAAGGACTCACTATCATTGAGCTCTTGATGCTGCCATCCAAGAAGTAGGTGCCAAACACAACTACATGTGAAATAGCAGTATTAAGGTTTGGAAGTTGGAATTTGTCTTTCTACAGCAGCAAGAGATCATTTTGACTTAGCAACGTTTGTCTGCATGGGCAAGTCACTACAGCAAAGTAACCTAGATGAGAGATGTATAGTGCAAAAGCTACTCTCCACATAAGCACAAAGACTTGACCTGTATTTCCAATCTGTGCTGAACTGCAAGCCTGCCTGGCCCGCACATTTTGTGGATGCAAACCTGCTGCACTGAGGCACACACGAGGAAATCTGAGAAGAAAAAACTCAAGATTCTACATCTCTACTTGCAGCAAGGTCCCAGGGCACACTGTGCCCAGCCAAATCCCCCTCACCCCCACTTCAGATGTCACCTACAATCAAGGTAACTGTGCCCTGCAGGCAGTTTAAGTTCTGGATTGCTCTACAAGCCTTGTGCTAAACTGGATGTGCGGGACAGAGTGATGTGCTCTGGTACCCGAGGCACGGCACCTGCAGTTCTGATGCACACTTATGGAGAGTTCTGAACTGAAATGCAAATTTATTTCACAGAAATGTCTCCATGCACAGAGGCCACAACCAGCAGCTTGGAACATGATAGGATGTGCTGCTTCAAACAGAAGCTAGAACAGTTTCTGTCTCAGGATAGAGGAGATATTTTTCCATATGGCTTAAGGGAAAAATAACTGCATTTGATACCAATTCAGCTGAGGTAATACAAACATATAAATCCCTGTTGGGATAGTTTTTAGGGGTGGAAACCTTTCATCAGAAGAGGGGTGGCCAGCAGGGACAGGAGGTGATTATCCCTCTCTACTCTGCCCTTGTGAGGCCCCATCTGGAGTACTGTGTCCAGAGCTGGGGCCCGTCCCTGGAACTGTTCCAAGGCCAGGTTGGATGGGGCCCTGGGCAACCTTGTGTAGATCCAGGCCTGAGGTTGGTGGCCCTGCCTGTGGCAGGGGGGTTGGAGCTCTATGATCCTTGGGGTCCCTTCCAACCCATGTCATTCTGTGACTCTATGATTCTGTGAAGTACAGGAGTGCTCCATTCTGCAAAGAAAACTCCCATGATACTATACCTCCACAAAAATGGTAACTGAGATTTGCTCACATTTTCCTGTACAAGCACAGTTATAAGCAAGCAAACTAACCAGACTAAGTCCAAAATGCATAAAAAACAATTACCAGTTTCATTCCCAGTTCATAGGCTTTGTACTGAGGGTCAGATGGGAGGGGCAGCGTGTATCCACTGCGTCTGTCTGGAAGAAACTTCTGCTGCACCAGCTGGGCATATAAACACTTTGTGAAAGTAACCTGAAAAAGCCAGAGCAGTGAGACAAACACAGCAGAGTGACTGTGCTGCGTACAGGCATCAACCTTCACCAATCTCAGCTAAATTTTGTTTTAAAGCACACATTTTACAGACAATACGTGAAACTGTATTCAAAGTACATCTTAGATACATTTGCCTATGATATGTTGTTTTTCAGATCTTACAAAGCATATTCCAAGCTGACATCTGTAAATAAACATGAACTTCATTCAGCCTAAATACATTTTCACAGAATCACAGAATCACAGGGGTTGGAAGGGACCTCGAGAGATCATCGGGTCCAACCCCCCTGCCAAAGCAGCTCCCCAGCTCATATTGCACAGATAGGCATCCAGACAAGTCTTGAATATCTCCAGAGGAGACTCCACCACCCCCTGGGCAGCCTGTCCCAGGGCTCTGTCACCCTCACTGGGTAAAAGTTCCTCCTCATGTTGGTGCGGAACTTCCTGTGCTCCAGTTTACAGCCATTGCCCCTTGTCCTGTCCCCACAGACTACTGAAAAGGGGTTGGCCAATTCCCCCTGCATCCCATACTTAAGATATTTATAAACATTAATTAGGTCCCCCCTCAGTCTTCTTTTCTCCAGGCTGAACAGCCCCAGCTCACTCAGCCTTTCCTCATACGGGAGATGTTCCAGGTCGTTAATCCTCTTCATAGCCCTTCTCTGGCCTCTCTCCAGGAGATCCCTGTCCTTTTTATACCAGGGAGCCCAGAACTGGACACAATACTCCAGGTGGGGCCTGACCAGGGCAGAGTAGAGGGGGAGGATCACCTCCTTTGACCTGCTGGCCACACTCTTCCTGATGCATCCCAGGATCCCATTGGCCCTCTTAGCCCCCAGGGCACACTGCTGGCTCATAGCCAACCTATCATCAACCAGGACCCCCAGGTCCTTCTCCACAGAGCTCCTCTCCAGCAGGTCATCCCCCAGCCTGTACTGATACAGATGGTTATTCCTCCCCAGGTGCAAGACTTTGCACTTGCTTTTATTAAACCTCATCTGGTTTCTCCCTGCCCAGCAATCCAGCCTGTCCAGGTCTTGCTGGACGGCAGCGCAGTGCTCCTGCGTGTCAGCCACCCCTCCCAGCTTTGTATCATCAGCGTACTTGCTGAGGGTGGATGCTATTCCCTCATCAAGGTCGTCAATGAAGATATTAAACAGGACTGCATTTGTGCCAACGAGGTGTGTTTTGAAAAACAAAAGGGCTCTTTTCAATTCACAAAGCCAAAGCTGAGATTTCAAAACCAGTCTAGAAACCTAAAACCTGACCTCCAAGCTTCTTTTCAGGAGTCTAGGGGTATAACTCTGTACTGCAAAATGTATCAGATACAACGCTGCTTGAGCAGTGCTCGTAACATGCTCCATAAAATAGCTTTGCAGAGCTGCATAAGCACAGCTGAGGTGAAAAGCCTTGGAATGAACATCCACTGGTAATTATGAGCAACTCCTTATGCTGACTGGCAGTGCTGTCACGCTGCTCTGATCACAGAACTACCTCAATTTATTTAGCAAGCATTTCAGCAGAGGAACTATTAGCAGTAACCTCTGATTTTGGAAACACTTATCTCTTGATTAGCCATTTGAAAGCTTAGCCACGTCAATCTGAAGGCAGAAAAGCTATTAACCTAATGAACTGGAAACTCACGTCCAGCATCAAAAGAAAAAAGCCAGAAAACATACCATTTTAAAAATTAAATCCACATATTTATATCACTTGAGCACAGAACCTCTGCCCCTTACAGCACCTAATTAAGTGACACGTTGCATCAGAAGGATCACTTACTGCAGTCATCACACGGCTGTCTGGAGGGAACGTTCGAAAAGAGCGACATGCTCTCAGATCTACCAGATCTCGCAGGTAGAAGGCCTGGACTGCTGCAGCCACCAGCGAAGGGCGCTGCCGCAGCACTGCCACGATGCCTGCCGGAAGGTAGCAGTGGGCTCGGTGAAACGAGGCCTGAATCTTCTCAGGATACCTGCATCATACAGCAACAACATAGCGAATTAAGTGTATTGCAAACCCAAACCGTTCCTGTTTAATTATTATTCCCATTTTTACTTTAATATTAATCTATGTTACGGTCCAAGTGCCAGAAGATTATTTGAAACGACAGATAAAACACAGCCAATCTAACACCTGGAATGTCTCAATCATACACACACATATAGCAGTACACATCTAATAAAAATATAATCCCCACATTGGTAAATAGAATCACTGTGAATCTGGCTATCACACCCTGCTACATAGGATCTTTCACCATAGCAAGTGCAGAAGTCATCTGCCTCATGCCAACAAGTCCTTGCAGACATAAAAACGTACAGGGCTGAACACACTGGTGACAAGCTGATGCATTGAGAAGCATGCCCGTTCTATACTTTGGCTCACAATCTTCTTTTTCTGACCCCAAATGGCTCCCTAAGGTCCACAGAACTTCCAGATTTTTCAGAATTGGGATGTGAGGGAAGAGTAACTTGTTATTGCCAGGTGTGGCATCATAGCAGCAAACATCTTTCAGAGCCCCCAGAAAACACTACAGCCTACAGGACGTTGCTCCCCCTCTTTTGAAGAATGCCATAGGAAAACCTCTAGTTGGTGGTTTCTGAAAAGGAAAATGATTGAATCCAAGGAAGTACCCCAGACAGCCCAGAGTTAAAACTCACTGCTGCAGAAGACCAAAATAAAAACACCCACATACCCACTGATGCGTTTATACACTGCTGTTCTAATGGGTTCTGCAGCCAGGAACTCCTCAGCACGGGTGGATAACAGCGTTAATGCCTGCGAGATGGTTAGACTGGCAGCAGATGGGTCACATTCCTGCTCCTGAGTCTCCAACAGCGGAATGATGTGCAGTTCTCCTTTGTAAAAGAACACCTGGCAGACAGTAAAATTCTTGTTAAAGAATTTCACCACACTTTGGGTTACTCTAGCCTTGCTTTTATTAACTCAGAGTTAGGCTGCCACCAGAGTGGCAACCCAGGTGCTATGTTTATGATCTCATATACTCTTTGAACACAATTACATGATAGACTAAGTCCCCTGAAAATTTCCACCGTGTTCTTCATTTGGTTGGCTGAAAGTCCGCAAATATTTTCTTCGTCTTCTTTTCTTTGGGTATCATTCATCATATCAGTCCCAATTCTGCTTCGGACCTTGGGTTCTGCTGATCTGTCTTGGAGGTCACTGTCTGCTATTCATCCTTTCTTAGAAAAGGTCTCTGTGTTCTAAGTTAAACATCTAAATTCTTAGAACTCTACCTAACCATAAAACCTTTTAGTTCTCCCAAACTAAAGAAATACTTTACTCAATCATTTTTATTATATTTGTGCATTTACCCATGTCAATTCTTTATTTATAACCATCTACTGACTAACTCGGCTGAGGACTAGTTTGTTCATGGAGAGTGCTATACACAAGACACTGAGGGAGTTTAGTGTGGTTGTAACTTTTTGTTTAAACACTTGTGATTACACAGCTCTAAGTACCTCATCACTAACCCTATTCCTACATAATAGTAACTGGCTAATTCTAACATACTATTTGTACTAGATTCTAGTTAACCTTAACAATTCCCATTAGAACAGGATAAGAACAGTGACACAGTAAGCAATGCAAAATTTCATTTCATATAAGAATATATTTGTTTAAACACTGAGGTATAAACAGAAAAATAATACAGGAAAAAGTTGGGGGGGTGCCACATATGTTTTGTTGTGGGTTTTTTTTTGTTTGTTTGTTTTCTAAATTGGAGATAAGGCAAATAAAGAAGCCAGAGATCCAACCGGTAAATAAATGCCCAATTTTAACTGCAACGATTTTGGTCAAATTTATCCTGTTTCCTTCATAACAGTAATACCAAAAGTTTCTCTTTGGCTAGAGATTTGCTTCAGAAAAATCACACAGCATAACATAACTGCTGAAGAATAGGATGGGGCCTAAAACCCATTATTTCAGGTGCTACACGTGACCTCTGTTGGTTCCGATCCTAAAAGAAGAATTGGATATACCATCATCAACTCCCTCACTCTATCCGTTCCATCAAACGGAAGGAAAACATGGTGCTGATAGTCCAGACAATTTGCAATTAATTTTTGTGTTGTGTTCCTACCCTTTTCTTTTTAAGTCCTGTGATAGGAAAAAAAATTTAAACCTTTGCTGAAGAAAAAAGTTCTTTCCTTTTAAATTCATTGCCAAGAAACTCAGAAGCTTACTGATTTTACAGAGCAAACAACAGCATGACAGCTTCACTGTTCGCCACCATGTGTAGCAAGTTTTAAAAAGTTTAGTTAGCTCTGCATTATAGAGCAGCTCTTAAGGAACCTTTTATGTGCAAAAGCCAGACCTAGCTGAACAACACAGACTTGCAGCCTAGCAGGCAGGTCTGTAGCATCCATATGAATGTTATGCCATTAGTATAAGAACATGTAAGACCTTTCTCTTTCCTCCTTCCATCAACAAACCAATTCTGGAAGAACCACTTGGTATCTGTAACAATTGCCAGATACCTCTGCAGCAGTTTTGCAGCATGTACACGTTCTGCATAGCATTCTGCAAGAGCATGCAGGGGACATTCAAGTGTGAGAAGCTTCCAGTGGTTAAGCAGCTCATTCAACATCCACAGCAAACACAAAGAAGTTCATTAAAACCAGAATGAAAACAGGCTGCGATAGATAAAAAACCAACCCATGCTGTTAATTAAAATAAGTCTTGATTCCTGTCCAGAAGTTCCTTCACTAGTAAGGGCACACTGGATATTTTGTGGCAGCCAGACCACCTGGCTAGAAAGAGGTGCCGAGAGACCACCCGTACTGGTAAGCAGAAGGCAGCTGTGAGCCACCTGCTAATCGGTACACACATTTTACTCACCCTGTTGTCACTATTCTCAGGGTTCAGCCACTTCGGGAGAAAATCAGCTGCTTCTATCAGGAGAAACTCCCCATCGTTGTCATCGATCCTGCCCACGGAAAAACCAGTTTCTTACCAGGGAACAGCACTATAACGCCTGTTTCTAAAGCCAACCTACTAAGGGCAGGTTCCGTGCCCGCATCTTTTTAAAAACACTAAGACACGACCTTCCCTCAGCCCCTCTCAGGAACGGCGCTGCCTCTTCCCTCCCCGCCCCAGCCGCCGAGTACCTCAGCGGGGCCGTTACCTGGCCGCCAGCCCCGGGAACTCCCTGGTGATCTCCCGAATGAGGTAGACGATGAACCACTCGTCCTCCACGTTATCCCCGAACAGCGTGGTGCCGCCGACGTGCGCCGGGGTCTCGCCTGGCCGGGAGGGGTCAGAGAAAGGAGAAGCGGCTCAGCGCCCCGCCAGGTTCTCCCGCACCAGCTTCCCGCCCTCCGCGCTCCCCCTCACAGCCCCCAGACTCCGTCCCCCAAGGCTCACCCCGCGGCGGCACATAGCGCAGGCTGAAGGGCTGCCGCTGCCAGATGTAGGCGGCCAGGAGCGGCGCGAAGCGCACCACGATCACCTCCGCGCACCGGCGCAGCAGCGCCTCGTCGTGTGCCCCCGTGGCAGCGAACAAACGGTAACGCACGGCATCTTCCGCCAGAGCGGACCTCCGGATCCCCTCCATGGCGCCAGGCTGGGCCGGGCCGCGCCGGGCGGTAACGCTCCGCCTTCTCGGGGGTGGGGCGTCGTCATGGCGGCGGCGGGCCGGCGGCAGCCGCCGGCGACGCGGCGGAGCTGAGGAGCCGAGGATGATCTCGCGATACGCGCGGAAGCCGGTACCCCCGCGGCGCTCTGGAGATGTGAGCCGCCGCCGCCGCCGTCGTCGCCGTGTCCCTGTCCCGTTCCGTCCCCTCCCGTTCCCGGCCCCGCCGCCCCGGTTCCCGCTGCCCTGCCCAGATCCCGCTCCCGCCTGATCCCCGCGCTCGGGCCTGCCCGCCCGCACCCCGCCTGAAAACTGGGCCCCGCGCCTAGGCAGAGGGCTCGCTCGTCCGGCCCCGGGGTTGCAGGGTGCCGGAGCCGCAGGCGGGCGTTGGGCGCAGCTCGCCGATAGCGCGGGTGGGGGAGTGTGTTTAACGTGGAGATGCGCGGACAAGGCACTGTAATCACCGTGCGGTGGCCTGGGCCAAGGCTGCGGCCCGCGGTGCCGCCTCAGGAAGTGGCCGGGGTAGGGGCAGCCGCGGTAGCGGGGTTACAGCTGTCTCGGCCAAGGAGCGGCCTCGTCGCTAGACAAATGCCAGCGTGAGGGAACGTCATTAAATCTCGTCCTTCTGCCTTTCGCAAGAGGTCACTGATGTGTAGGCGCCTTTTCGGGGAGGGTGAGAGGTCTGAACAAATACGGCAGGTTTGGTAGCTGGCTACGCCGATGCCGATGCTCCGTTCTGTCGCCTTCTCTGTACAGGGAAATAGCCTGAGAAAGAGCTGCCTGAGGCGTTTCCCGCCCGTACTGGGGCAGGACTTTTGTGTGAGAAGTACATTCTGCCTCCAACTACCCTGGCTGTTCTTGCCCCTCTTTCCTACACATCTGAACTGTGTCAAAACGAAAAACTAGCAGAAGCTGGCCTGTCTGTAGTTGGGCGCCTGCTCTTTTCTATTTGGTTGTAAGTCTTCTACAGGGATAATGGCGCTGTATCTGCTTTTACAGGGCTGTAGAACAATTCGTGACAACATTTTAGGTTTAAAAAAGATGCCGATTTCTAAGCAAAAAGCTTCAGCTCAGATACTTTTAGATGTTGCTTTTGATGTCTTAATTCTTAAGCTTTGGCAACAAGAATTGACTTTCTAGTAATAGGTGAGCTCTGCTTTGCAAGTTAGCACGTTGCTTGAAAAGCAGAAGAAAAAGTTCCCAACCTGTAAAGCTTGGGAACTCTGTAGAAGTTTATTCTTATAAGTGCTTATTCTTATAAGTGGTGTCTTCTTGTTTTAGACAAGGACTTCCAAAACATGCCTTGCGGCATCATCCGCTGCCAGAACCACGAGCTGAGGTTCTCCCAGTTGCACCCACAGCTGAAAACTACGGCAAAACCTCAAGGTACCTGTCCTAATGTAACATGAATCTCTGCCTGCAGACAACGGCAAAACCAGGCACCTTTGTTTTGAGTTACCTTTGGAGAAGTAACACCATAGGCTTAGGCTTTACCTCAGATCTGTTTTGTTTCAGAACGTGTCCTTATTTTGGGAATAACAAAAAGTGAGTAGCAGTGTTCTGCTCCCAGCTCGCAAATAGCCTGGGTCATCTACTTTTATGGCAGGAATAGGAGAAAAGATTAAATAATTCCCAAGTCATGTAGAAGTGAGACTAGAAATGATCTGCAGCTTAACTAAGATACTTTTTGGAAAATCTATGTTTTGCTTGACCTCTAGACTTCCTATGTGAACAAGATTAGTAGTAGTTACACTTGCTATAATTACTTAAGTACTATCGCTTCTGCTTAGATGCCTCTGAAATGGGTATTTAGCATTGCTAAGGCCTTTTCTGACACATCCGTGCTTTTTTGTACAGAAAGAAACGTTTATTTACCCACTTCATTTGTTTATTGTGTATTGTCAGGGTTTTTTTTTCTTCTCTTTTCCCTCAACATGTGCATTTCAGGGAGCCTGAAATCCGGAAGGAGTCAGATTGCCCTTCTGTTACTCCAGCTGACGATGGGAATTCGCGATCTGCTAGTCGGAGTTCGGTCCACGCCTCCACTGAAGACAGCTCAGTCTTCTCTTGGGGCTACGATGTGAGTAGAATGTAACCATCCAAGCCAAATGTAGCACAGTTGAGTGGAAAGACATTTGAAACAACATTGTAAATACATTTTAGGGTAAAAACGAGGATCTGATCTGTCAATAAATCACGACAGTGGTTGTAGAAAGAGCATATTTTTTATCTCTTCCCCATCTTTCCTTTCTCTCAGGTTAAAACATATATGGCTTGTATCATTCAGCTGATATTCTGCATTTCCATCTAAAACTTTGGAAATGCAAGTCATTTTATGCATGTTTCTGTACAACACAAGAAGTGACACTTGGTGTGAGTTTACCAAACTTCCGCATACTGGTGTGTTTCTCAAAACCTAGTAAGCCCCTAAATCATTAGTTTCATTTCAAAATACTTGCTTTATTTCACATCTACCAAAAAAAAAATGTGCCTTTGCTTTCTGTGAGGTAAGATGGAACCTTAAAGATTTAAATTACCAGAGAACCTACCTGAGAACATGTCACAAAGGTCCTGGACATCCTTCACTTTGCCAGAGTTTCACACTGGTCTGTGTTCCTTTTTGTTTTCCTTTCACCTGTGGACACTGCAAGCAAGAAAATTTCTGTTTTGTTAAGATGTCGCTGAATTTTTATCCTTCCTGTTCCGAGTCCTTTTCTGTAAATTACTGTGCCTTAAACTTAGTATCATAATGCAGATATTTCAAAATGTTTTAATAGCTTTTCTGTTTGATCAGTGTAAGGTTTCTCTGTAGCTACTGTCAGTCTCTGGGGGGACATGATTTAAAGTTAATGTCTTTCTATGCAAAAGCAATAGAACTGTTGAAATCAGTCCCACTAAGCTTGAAACAAATAGTTGTCTTTTTCAATTACAAAAATAAATTATAAAAAACCCAAACAATGAATGCTATTCACAAGGTAATACTCATGGGATAACTTTCCTTTCTAGGAATTTGATAAAGCTGCCACACAACAAGTTCAGCAAATGTTCAGACAAATTGATGAGCTTCTCTATGAGCAGAGGGAAAATGTGCACCTTGAGGGACTGCGGGAAGAGTGCCACCAGTGGACATCCAACTTTCCTCATCTCAGGTAACTTCTTAATAGCCTAGTGCTAGTACCATCACAGAGTTGGGCTGGAAACAGTTGCTTTTAAAACAATGTCAGCGACAGGGTGGTTTTATGCAATTATATAGTAGATAGAGGTAAAAATAACACTCTGGTAGTCTGCCTGCCATTGTCATTAGTGTGCGTTCTGCTATCTGACATTTGGTTCCTCGCCAGAGGATTATTGATATTTGCAACTGAGTAAAGTTCTCTTAGAAAAGATATGTGGTAGAACTAAAAGCCAGGCATGTACAATAGTTTCAGAGTCCTGTGACCTTAGCTTAGCAGTCCTTAGGGCTGTCTGGAAACTGAAATTTTAAATTCTCATTACGTGTACTTGAATAATTTTGTCCATGTTCAAAAGTCTAACAATTAGCAGAGCATAAAAAAACAAGGACAATTTTCTTAATGTATTTACCTGACTCTAAGCAATCTGTACTAGGGAAAACAGCTGAAACCACATTTAACTATCCCCAGGGAAAACCGCATAGCTTCCCCATAGAATTTTTAGGATTTGCTGCCACGTGTCTTGCACACTTCAATAATGTTAACTGTCAAAGTTTTCTGACTCATTTATCCTTTGCTTATGCCATGGCAGGGTTGTGGGGAAGCAGATCGTGATCCCCACAGATGAAGGGTATGGATGGTATTCAAGTCCACCTTCTGTCAGTTTAACTTCCTCAGATGTAAGTTCACTGCGAGAGAAAGATTCTCAAGAGTAAGTACCAGCGGTTAATCCAGACCCTACCAAGGTGGGAAGGTAATTTTGTTTCTCAGTGAATTGCAGTAATAGGTTTCTTAAAACACAAAGCTGAAGTCCTTGCTGTTAGGCTGAGTTTTGAACACAGCAGCACACTTCTGGTTTCTTCTGAACCAAAAAGTAGTGCATTTGGAATAGCAAGACTATATAGCTGTGGCTAATTATAGTAAACTGGTCAGTAAATAGAAATACCTTTGCTTTGCTGACTTCTTAAGTGTATGCATTGTAGCTGGTTTTATTGTTAATCATCTGTTAAATACTTGTAGAGCTTCAAAAATACAAAGCTCTAAATTAGTGATGCTTTTATTGCTTATTATTATTTAATCTTTTAGAATTGTTTTTCTTTAGCTTATACCTTTTTCCTGAAGTTTCAAGTTTCTTAGCAGGAATTAAAACCAGCCAAACCAAAAGAGTTTTTACTGTAACACGTAATTCATTGGCCACCCTACTGCTTGGCCTTAACTACCCTGTTGCCTCTCAGCTCACCAAATGCTGCTGTTGGGAATGGAATAACAACTTACTTTCATTTCTGCTTTTTGAAAACTGTCACCTGTTCAGATTTAGTGTTTTTGGCAAGAAGGTACCTCTTTCTGTTACTCCCGTTCACAAAAAGGAGGCTGACCGTTCCAAGTCTCCGACCTTGTGTTCTCCAGAGAGCGAAGAAGATGAAGATGGAGTAATTGTCTCTGAAGGCGTAATGGAGGAATATTTAGCATTTGACCGCAGAGATGTGTAGGTATTTAATGTTAAGATAGCAGCTTGTAGTAGTGTCCTGGAATTCCTGCTGTTAGGATCCATATATTTGGTTTTGATGTTAGTTGATAAAAGTATTGGATGGATTTATATTTTTGATATTTTTCCTCTAGAGAACTTTCAAAGCCTGAGGTTGCTATGGCACTGGGAATTCTCCCAATCCATATCCCAGAGCAATTATTTTTCTGACTTTTTTTGTAATTTTTCATACTAGCCACTTTTGTGCCTAGTTTAAATAGTTCATCACATCGTAATTCAGAGCCTGCTGTGCATTGATATATTTGATAAATCTTGTTTAAATGCCATTTTTTTTAAAGTCAAATTAAAAAAATTAAATTAAAAAGCAGTGTGCTGCTTTGCTTTTGTACTAGCATTTTGGGTGGAATGGTACCTTTCCTGGTGGATTTGGTGCTTGCCAAGAAATAATTGCCACTATTTTTATCTTAAGAAGAAAGGGTTAAGGGTGGCATAAACAGGATTCTTTTTGCCCCTTATTCAGCCCAACAATATGAACATAGGGGCCTAGGCAAGGAATCCGGATGGTACCATTAACCACTTAATAGGTTTTAATAAATAAAGCCACTTAGCTGCATGGACCATGAGATTCAAACTGGTAGGTAGCTTGCTTTGACCAGGCCAGAGAGACCTTGCTGCTGCAATTGTTGTGTCTATAAGGTAATGGTAGAATAATAGCTTTTTCTAGTGCTATCTCCTGGGTTTTGTTTTCAAGGTTTGTAGCCTTTTGATGTAAGTACCAATCCTGGAAGCAGATGCAAAAGCCATAATAAATGCATTTGCATCAGTATTGTTTTCTCCCTTCTAGAGAGTTTGTTTTGGCAGATGAATGTAAACATTTTTGAGCAGGTTTATTCTAGGTTTCACACTTCACAAATACCTCTTGCGTTGTGGAGGAGCCAGCAGCAAAGGCCACTTGCTGCTGGGAATTACATGGTTTTCTCTCCTCTCATTGATTACATTTAATTGTCTAAAACTGAATTAATCCCATGCCCTGAACACCTGCTGGCTGTTACGTCAGCAGTCTGAGAGGGGCATTTAACAGTCATCAGTAGTAACATTCCTCTCTTTTGTCTTCAGAATTCTGCAGAGACCGATAATGTGATGAACAAATATCACTGTAACCATTAATATTCTTTTTAAATGGAAATTTGATCTCCCTGGTAAATTATTTATTATTAATGAAGAATCCTTTATAGTCAGCCTGTATGGGCAGTTACAAGGTGATTCTGTTAGTTGATACTGCTGTTTATTAAACTATCAGCTCTGGGAAAATAACATTGTGCAATAAATACAGAGCTTCTCCTCAAGTCCTGTCTTGAAGCTGTTCAGCCAGCTGCGTTGACCTATTTCAGTTCAAGAGAAAATGGAGCAGAAATGCAGCCTTAGCTGATGGATCAATCCTATTAAATAACTGCAACAAAATACAGGAGACAAAGCAAATGTCTTTATGGTACAGGTAATGCTCGCATTTTTACAGGGAGGAGGAGCTGCATGAGAGGAAAATGGGACTGTCCTCTGGTAGACGGAAATTAGGGTTTCCTCCCATCTCTCCATATTCCTGCATGAAGGATTCTGTGCTCGCGTTTGTGTTTGATGATGTGTGGAGCGAAGTCCTGGGCTGCATGGAAGAATTAATCTGCAGGCACTGGGAAGGGTCAGCCTCTGGTAAGGATCACGGTGGAACTGAAGCTTCAGAAGGGCATTTCAGTTACTTAATTTTGCAAGGATGCAACAAAAGAGATTTGTTTGGGAATAATCTCTTGGGGGGAGGGAGGTTATTTTGCTTTCAGTGTGAGACATGCATTCAAAAGATTTAATAGAGCTTTGCATCTAAGAGGGCTCTCTTAAAAAAATTTGGATTCACACCACTGTCTGCAACTAGCAATGCCAGTAGCCTGTATTTACAGGAATTCTCTCTCACTTTGCATAGATGATGAGAAAAATATCATAATGGTAGAAGCAATCAGAGCAGATGCTGGAAGCCCTTTGCAGTTTGATCCTCTGCCAGCATTGTTACCTCGTGTGCCACAAACTAAAATGCCCTCAGTGACATCAAATCTAGTAAGTATTTTTAGCCAGCTGGTTTGCGTAGGGACAAATCAATACCACGCTACCTAAGCAAACAGATGTGAGTACGTCGGGGGACTGTTTAGATGCAGAACTAGTTTGCAGCTTGTATGAATGCTGACTGTCCTTTCTAACACTTAAATTCTGTTATTCCTTAGTTGCAAGTTTTAATTCCTACTTTTCTCTTTAAAATTTAACTATTGTATTGTACAACCATGCAGTGACTGTTCTTTCTACGTTTCAGTAATTGTTGAGCTGAACTGTGAGATCAAGGAGTGTGTGTGTATGAGGTCCTATTCTCACTAGCATATCTATAGCTCACTCACACATCAGGCAATAGAGGACAAGTCTCAGTCCAGTTGTAAAACAGTTTGGTTTTTTTTTAATCAGACACTGAATTTGACTGTAAAAGCTGCTTAATGTGATCTGCTCCTAAAGTGGTGAGCACCAAAGGGTTATCTGTTTATTCCATTTTAATTCAACTCTTTTCCTTCTTATTTCTTTTTATTTCTTTCTCCTTTATTTCTACCCCTGCCTCTTCCTCATGTTCCCCTTACTGTACGTGTAGTGCCCCAAAACCAGATGTGGCCGCAAAAGCAAAAAGAGGAGAAAAACACCTCAAGTATGTATGCTGGAGAGGTTAAAGCTCTGGTATTTTTTATTTGTTGTCGTTATGGTGGGTGGAATTTGGTGCTTTTCCAGATCAGTCTGTATTCCAGGGGAGTTTGCAGTACCAACATACACTGTGTATGTGCCAACATACACTGAAAAGTAGTTTCCTAAAGCTTCTGATGATAGCCATCACTAGAAAAGCCTGTCATGCAAATGAGAAGCTCTGTTGGAAAACATTAAGTACAACATAGGATACATTTTTCTGTAGTAGGATACATTTTTCTGAGCACTACTGTTTGCATGACAGATGGAACACTAAGATGTCTATCGTAAATGGGTGTATAGAATATAACAGCATATACCTGGATGTCATGGAAGAAATTAATTTCTATCCACTGGAATTATTTACAAGGACAAAGTCTGTGAATATGCATGTGTGTCTCTGCCAAATGGTCATTTACTTACTTAGTTTTTAAACTTGCAGGTAAGTGTGTCTCAAGGGTCGAGTAGTGGCTCTCAACGTAACCTAAATGGCTTGATGGTGATTCATGGGATCCAGTTACAGCAAAGGACTCTGCCTGTGATGGAGAAAACACTGTAAGAACTACAGCTTGTCTGTTGTACAGTAGGGCACTCTCACAGCCAGAGGGATTCAATGTGAAGCATTGCAAGATAACTGGAGAAAACAAGTCTTGATTATTTTCTGGTTCAGTTTTTTGTCCTCTGTGAAACAGTGTGCCTCTAGTACGGGTTTTCTGTTTGATTGCTGCTGCTCTACCACTTTGTGAACTGCTGTGGCATTACTGTTGGCCCTAACTGACAGCCTGAAAAAGAGATGAAGCTTAGCATGGGATACAGAGACTGGTTTGCTTGATTCCTTGAAGAGGAGTTTGTGTTAGATCTAAGATGCGACTGTGAAAATTGATGTTTACACTATGGGATTTTTTTTTTTTAAAGATTACTTTAATACTGGAATCCTGAATCAGATTCAGGTTCATAGTTTGGTTAAAAAAAAAAAAGCAGCTTTTTTTCTTTTCCATTCCCCATTCTGTTCTAATATGGCTATAAATTACTGTATTTAGTAAACATAAAAAACTGAAAAATTTCTATCCACACAAAATATATTATTGTCACATATAGCCAATACTTTGGTAATGGAGTAGTTATCAGTCATGTTAACCAGATCTCTTTTGGTTTTGTAATTCTTCTGTTAGGGACCTGGATGACAAACGGTCAGGCTCCAGTTCCATCCTCTCCAGCAGAGCGTGGCCGAATCGCTCTTTAGAGCCCAGCACGTCATCCCTGTCACGTTCCACGAGAAGGCGAAACTCACCACCACGCACGCTGCATCCCATCAACACAAGCCACTCCTGTACGGGGACCCCAGGGTCTGTGGACGACGTCTTCAGGGGAACCCGCCTGTACGTTTCAAAGCCAGTTTCACACTGCAAGTTATGGTATTCATTCCGAGAACCCGGCTTACACAGAGTATTCAGTTGAATAGAAAGAACATGAATTATTTGATTAAAGAAATTAATTGCCCATTAAAACATAGTCTCCCCTAAGGAAGCTGAATTGCTCTAGTTGATGTTTACCATGGTAAAAGGCAGATACTTAAGACAGTTTTGGACACAAACTATAGCGCTCAACCTGTCTAGCAAAAGCAAAACAAATACCACTATCTTTCTTGACAGCAGCTTTCTTTTCCTATAGAGTATTTTCAAGATGAACGCAGAAATCCACAATTTGTGGTGATCAACTGCCTGATGGTATCCTAGCCCACACTGTGTTACAAATAAGGTGCTCATCTTAGATAGGTTATGAGTGACCAAAGGACTCTTCATGAACTCAGTGAACCCACAATTGCATTTAGAATAGTTTACTTCTGGTCTGACTGACTGAAGTCATTTACAGGGACTACAGGGTAGTGGGAAACAATGCAGGTTTTAAAATACTTTTATAATCCATGTGTTGTAAATTGACAGAGTTTCCTTTTAGGTTTGCAGTCTACCTATAAACTCATCCAGCCTGTTGGGGTTTTTTTTGTCATGTACAATTTAGATAAAAGCTTGTTCCTTGTCCTATCAAAACTGATGTTTCTACTGCTAATACGCTTCTTTTCCCTTTCATCAGGCTTCTATCCATTTAACAGCTGTTAACATCTCTCCTGCATTACCATCTATGTTTAAATGCATGCAGACAGTAGTAGGAAAGTCTTTTTTTAAATGCTGATTATAGTTTGAAGCTTTTCTAATCTGTTCTTACACAACATCCTTTAGTCAACTCCAGAACGCATAGTAAGGCCTCTTGATCATTTCCAGCACTTTACAAACATACAATAATATACAGACACCTCTCATGTGAAAAGGCCTTCCTATGAAAAGGCTGTATCTATAAAATAGATTATTTATTCTTTTATGGTCCTCTGACAACTAATTTTTAATTAATTTTGTATTGTGTGCAATTAGATTGGTTTAACTCCCTTTAGAGGGCTTCTAAAAGCCTCTTGCACCTGTTCCTCCAACTACTCAAACAAAACATGGAGAAGGTAGGAGCCTTCTTTTACCCCCAGCTGTTTCACTTGACGCTTCTAATAAGTGAAAAGAGCTACAATATGCATTTGCATTATGTGGCTTTTTCCCTTGGTTGGCTTAAAATAGGTGCTGTTTTTAGGCTCATTGTTTATCTTCAGTTGCTAGGCTGAAGTTAGCCCCTTCATCCTACGGGGTATGAACAAAGAGTGGGAAATAATGTCTGCAGACAGGCAGACAAGATTCTACCCTTGTAGAGTGGAACTGCCCACGAAGACACCTTAATGTCCACACAGTTATTCTGCAGTACCAGCTGCTTAGCACGCTCCTTCAAAGTGCACTGGATGAGGTGCATGTTAATCACAACTAGCTTTTATATACACCCATTACCAAGCTTTCTTCTGGGGTACTCCGGCTCACTTTATATGATTTAATATTAAACATCCTGAAATCTAGAAGTTCTTGTGAATGGATGAAAAACATTTCTACCAAGCTGCACCCGCTGCAGAGCTCTTCTTTTAAATGGCCTCCAGCAGTCAGCCCCAACACCGGCATCCTGTAGCGAAATTCTGCAGCCACCGCCCTTTAGTTTTAATGTTGTTGATATAACACCAGGCAACATCTTAGGTTTACACAATGCCAAATGTCTAAATTTATGGTGTTTCTGTCCTTAATGTGTCTTTTCAGCCTGACTGCACAGGAGCAGCTGACCTCACCCTCACCACTGCCGCTAAGTCGAAATAATCTCCTACCACCTATTACTACCACCAGCATGGCAGAGCGCGGGAGCACTGCGGGATCCCAGAGGCAAACGGTAATAAGAACAACAAATTTCATTGTCAGATAGTCTAAAATTGCAATCACTGCTGACCACAGAGACAAACAAATTAGAACTCGTGGGTTAGGTAGCTTGTAGGTGACAGCAGCGATTTTGACTAACAGCATCACCCATAGTTGACTGTTTTAGTTCCAATTCATGCCAGATTTTTTTCCGCCTTGTAAGTAGGTGTAGAATGATTGACTTGGAAAATTAGCTTTAATTCCCAGGCTAATTATTTTAAATGTCCTGCTGCAAAAAGAAGTGGCCATAATTGTTCTTCTTCAATGCAGAAATCTCGAGGGAACTCAAGTCGAGCTCACAGTTTAACAACAAATGAAGACGTACATCAGCAGCTACAGGAGCGGCTTCTCTTACCTGATCATTTCTCCAGGCCTAACACAACCAACCTGTTCTTGGTAAAGCATGGCAAATTATACCAAATCATCCTTAGTTACTCAGTAGGGAGCTTTGACACTTAAAATAGGTAAATGTTACGTGAGAACCAAATGTTGCAGATGATCAGTGCCAGGGAGTTCACCAAGTGTGCTGCTTGATTAGATACCCACAGGGGAGCAGAAACATTATTGCTTGGCACTTCTGAAACAAACAGTGCTCTCAAGGGACTTGCCATCTCACTATACTCCCTGCAGCATCCCTATAAGCAGCTGGTGGTGCTACACTTTTCCTGAAGAATCCACATTTGAGATGCTTGAGAAAAAGGCTAAGCATTACTCTAGGTGTAACGTTCAGTCTGTCATCTCTGCTGGTAATCCAGCATCTTCTGTGAAGGCATCAGAACAACTTGGGGGGCAGAAGAGGGTGCTGTAAGGATTTTCATAGCCAGTAGGAAGTCACTCCTGCAGCTGCAGAAGCATAAGGGCTTCTGATAGTCTTTATTGCTTTCTTGCACAAATCTGTGCATTTCAGTATCAAATAGGCTTGGTTTAATTTACTGAAATACCTTCTGTATTGATACCTTGTCCTATCTAACAAATTATTTTTATCTAAGCTTTAAAAGCTGTAATTTCAATAATAGCTTTTAAGTAGCTGGTTGGTGGGTTTCTGTGTATAATTTCAACATCCTTGACTTGGCAGCTATGAGTGTACAATCTTCCTAAAATCAGCTTTAAAACAGAGCCATTTCCAGAATCACAGGCACAAGTGATCGTTCTAACCAGTAGTGTTATAGAAGTATTTTCTCCCCCAAAAGTTGATTTGACCCTCCTTAAACTTGTACAAGCTCTACTCAGACCTTTAAAACTTCTTACAAATTAGGAAATACATATGTTTATTTTGTAGCTATATAATGATCTTGTTACCTAACCTTTTTTTTTCCCCATGCAAACATAAATAACTTCAACTGTTTTTTCAGCCAGATCCACAGCGCCGCCGTTCTTGCACTGTTATTGATTATAGTAATCAATCTTGGACAAGCAGAGGATCAACAAGCTCAGGTATGCTCACCAATCACAGAATTAAGTAAGGTCAAGCAAGAGGTAGGCTTCTGGGACAGGGATGCATTTCCTATATAGGTAATTACATAGAGGCTTTTTCAGGATTCTATTTCATGTTCTAAAATTTCTGTTACACAGGTTTTATACTTGCATATAGAGCACGTTTGGGCATGGTTTTTTTATTACCACTCAAGTGTGTGAAATCATTTAAGGAAGCTTTAATGCAATCAGCCCCAATGCTTCTCATGTCAAAGTTAAGAGCGGGAGTTGCCAATTTAAACAGGAACTAGCAGCAACTACTTTCTGTCCAGGGATGTTTCTTCTGCTCAGCTGTGCAACTGAAAGAAATGACGTTATGTCCAAAAGAAACTGCACCAGATCTGCACTAGGTAACACAGAATGGCACTAGATCGATTCCTTATGGCATTGTCAGAATTTTCAACGTTAAAAAAAATACACCAAGATAGGATTGAAGCTGCAAAGGTTAAGGTAGCAAGCACATGGTGGTTGCTGGAGAGGAGGGGTCTTTTAGCTTAATGGCTGAATGGCCTACTAGTACTAATATAAGAGGTAGGTACAAGAGGTGAGTTTAACAAAAACACTACACTGAACAAACTTGGTTTTAAACAAGAAAGGGATGGCTGCTACCAGAATTAAATTAAACATACATTCTCCCTAAAAAGTACCCCCCCCGACTTGTATGAAAGCAAAATTAATTTTGAGTGTTGTATTAACAGCAGCAGTAGCAACAACAAAATCAGCAGAACTTTGTAGACTTGAATACTTAGAGAGATCAAGGAATACAGTAGTTCTCTGCAGTGCAGCAACTATGAGCACAATCTTTGACCCTTTTGGAAGGACAGTCACTTGTCTCAAACATAACGCAGTTGACAGCAACACATGAGAGTAAAAAGTCAAAACTTTTTGAAAAAAGGCATTTTAGTTTTAAGCTAAAGGAGACGTATTTGGCAACAAGCTTGTAATACCTTCCAGAAGTCTTAAAGTTGTACGTGGTCTCTGTTTGTTAGGTCTTCAGCTGCATGGTTCTCTGAAAGCCCACAGCCGAAGTGGATCAGTCACAAAGAGCAAACAGGGGTTCTGACAGGCCATGAAGAAGTACCCCTCCATCCCTGGAGTCATGAACCACCTCACATTCCCAGCAATGTCAACGTTGTTTACAGAGAGTTTTCAAACACCCTTCCCTACGAATAGTTATTTTTATATAAATCTGAAAAGCAGCTGCCAAAGATTAGGAGGGGTATACTTACACATTCCATTTTCTATCAGTAGCAAGTTACACTCCAGTGGAAGGATTCCAGAGGGCAGTAAAGCCTAACACCTGGAAAATCCAGCAAATGCTCTCGATCATTGCTGTTTTCCCATTACTGGCTTGTGACTGGTCCATGTAGTTACAGGCAGGCACTGCAAAATCTGATGGCTTGTTCTGTTAGCTCTACAAAAGATTCATCAGACCTTCCACAATAGTAGTGATTTAAATTTTTAAAGCTGTATTTATATATTTAAAGCAATATTCTATGATCAGAAGCGAGCATTGCACATGGTACTGCTACTACAACTCAACTTAGACGAGTTATAGAATCCTGTAGTAACTGCAGCAGTATTAACACAGTTGTGTAAAGCTAAGTTAGGTAAACAGATGACTAGAACTGACAGCTTTAAGGATAGCACACCACTGACGTCTCCAGTGCTATACACTTACACCTCTTCCTCAGTGGCTGAAGGTTTAAGAAGCTAAAAGGAGTCTCTTGCTGCAAGTAGGTCCAGACCATATTCAAAGGAAAACACGTTGTCTTCCTGGCGAGGTATTTCAGGGTAGCTTCACAGAATAGGTCAGTCTTGCTTTCTAAAATTACCTGTAATTATGTAAGGTTTCTGCACTCAGCCCTGAAGTTCCACAGATGCAACGTAGCTTTTAGTAGATACGTTCTGCACTGTGTGACAGACATACTGCAGGTATGAGCAGTAGTTGCCCCTGTGGCTCCAAATAAGACAAAACCAGATGAAATACAGGCTTCTTAAAAGAAAACAGTTAGTTGAGGGGCTTACTCCCCAGTGGTAAGTGCCAGACTACAAGTAAGTGTAAAGACAAGGTGAGGATTAACACTTAGTGTAGAGAGTTAGGACACCACACAAAACCAGTTGTTCCCTAATAATCCAGTTAAAGAGCACTTGTTCCCAAATTTCCTTATTAATATTTCCCCAATTACGGTTCGTAATGGGGGAGACTTGTCCCTATTTGTTATGAAGTGGCACTTGTTTTTATTAAACATTAGTGGTACCTGCAGAACAGCTAGTAATTTTTAGTCAATATTGAAGCTCTTAACTCCACTTGATCCAAGCATGCTTTTATGAAAAAGAAGGGAAAAGAAAGGAAAGCAGAACTGTGCAAATATAACTGGGTGAACTTTACTTTGCATTTCTAGAGGGTGAAAAAAGCTCTGGGCTCAATTTAAACCTCTTTAGCATCAGCTTATTTCTATGCAAACTTAAGAGAGGCCTCTATTCACTAAACCCTTTCAAAATACAATTTCTCTTAACAACTTAGACAACAATGTACAGTCTGTCTTTTAGTTACCTCAAGCTAATGGGAGATAAACATGCTGTTTCTATCAGTGCCACTCCTCAGGGACCAAGTTAGTGTTCTGTAGGTCTAGTGCAGAAGAGTCATGAAACCACACAGATACACTCAAATCCATTTCTGAGAACATAATGTGCTATTTTATAGCCTAGGGGAGTCAACACATTAAAGAAAGTTGGAAGCAGTGTTTTCATACAGTACTTTTTTGTTTCTGTACAAATGGGTGACACCAAAAAGCCTCTCCTGAGCTGTTAGATACCTCTTTTGTATAGTAGTAGTAACGGTCACGTGTTACGTGACATAATGATACGCTGTACTCTCAGGATCAGGATAGTTTTTGAAAGCAGCCAAATAAAAAGGAGCACTTACCATCTACCTCCAGCTTCCCCGGGGGAAGCTCTATTAAATGGTATCACTGAAGCAGTGAGGACATTCAACTTCAATCTAAGTGTTGTGCTCCTGACTAGTAAGCCCTTGAAACACTGACCCACAAAGCAAAGCCCGCAGCCTTCCTTCGTGCTGCAGAGTGCTGATCCCTTCACACTACAGCAGGTGGGTTCAAGAAGCAAAACCTTCATGGTGCTTGCACATCTTATAGAAGTACTTCACTTCTGAAGTAACAGAAGTTTATACACCAACAGAAGGTTGATGAATACAACCGAGTAGCTCATCATTACCATCCTACTGCAGGCTCGATTGCAATGCAATTGAAGTAACAGACACAAGGCATTTCTAAGCTTTGGAACTCCTTGTCACAGGACATTGCGACCCCTGGAAACACGCAGAGCTGACTCTGTGCCAGAAGTTTATTACCTCCATGTCAGGGAGTTTGCACAGTCGCATACACCGTGCGGTCTCACGTGTATGGCAGTCACTAGCACCAACCCCAGCTAGCAGTACAGCCAGGTTTTCAGCTGCTATCGAGGCACGTGGTGTTTGCTTGACTTGCATCAGTCAGAAGAATCGGCATGATCAGTTTGTTTCAAATAGTTGTCCAGACAACATTAAAGGGCTGGGGAAACAACATAGGACAGAATTCTGAAAAAGCTTTTCCTTTATTAAATCTACAATTTTCAGAAGTATCTTTATAAAACCAATAGAGTATCTGAAAAAACTCCTGTTGAGCCACAGTGCATCCAGTGACCTTTAAAAACAGAAGTTTTTGTAACAACAAAATGTGTGAGTAGCAACAAGATAAGGTTTCCCACTCAGAAGCCACAGTAATCAGCACTGAAGACTCAAAGGGGTGGGATTTCATTATTCTGTTATCAGCCACACCAAAATCCATTGGGTGTTTGGAAGGAGGGTGCTTCAACCCACGTTTAATAAACACGCCACCCTCCTAAACATCACACCGCTTCCTTAGCGTAGCAGAATTTTAGTTGAGAACCTATCTGATCTTAACTGAAGTGCACCCAGAGGATTTGAAACAGCAGCACCAGAATTCGTCTTTCTTGCTCAAGATGCATTCATTATCATACCTCCCCATCACAGCAAGCTGGTGCACACGCCCTCCAAAACAGTAGTCCGGAAACACTCTGTAATTCTCCCAAATCCACACATGTTCCCATACAAAATTAGACCTGGTATTTTAGCCTACAGTTCTTTATTTCTTTCCTTTCTTGGCTGCAGTCTTCTTTCCTCCTTTCTGAGCGTTGTTGCCGTATTTTGCTTCCATTTGTGCCAAGAAGTCATCCATTTCCTTTTTTCGATTTTTATTTCTGCTCTGTGGGAGGGAAAAAATGAAACCCCAAACTTTTACTACTTCCCAAGACAATTATTCTATTGAAGTTAGACAGCCACCTAAAATCTTGGAATATATTCCGCAGGGAATACAGGCTACAGAAAGTAGACCTGGTTGTATACTCTGCTCTATACCTAACTGCCTGAAATATCAAGACCAGTTAGAGCAGCTGTAAAAATTCACTAGATAAAGCAAGGAAAGCAAAACAATTTCTAGTTTATCCCCCAAACTACTACAATTTGAGTACTGATTAAGCATGAATGTTCTAGGAAGCCCACTGGACAAAAAAAGCATCAGAAACAGAAAACTTTCCTAAAACCAGAATGCAAACTGTTTTTCTCCTTGATCCCAAAGTACCAAAGCAAGATAGTAGGACCTAGCAGCTTTTATGTCCTCGTGGAATCCCTCAGGAAGAAAAACAAGCATTAACACTCCCAGTCTAACTGCCTAAAGCTAGAAGTTAAACAGGCAGTAAGGATAAGCATATTAGAATAACTGTTAATTTTTAGAAAGGCATGATAATAAAATCCATACTGTACTCTGACTGTCAGATTTTAACCTCAGGAACCCAGAAAAGTTGTAAGGATCCAAAACAGAGAGATGCTCAGGGAAAACACAATTACAAGCCAGTAGCGTAATTATCTTACAAAATTATCTTACTTGAATCAGCGCTTTCAAGTCATCTTCTCCACTGAGGCCCAGTTCATTCTTCATCTTTTCTGCCTCTTTAGCTTCTTTTTCCGCCTTAAAAGAAGTAATTTACACGTTATTTGACACACATTTACAGTACTTACCAAACGCTTTACTTTGCATCTGTATACAAATAACTGCAAGGAAACAAACAGCTCCCAAGTTTGCCACAGATGTGAGCTCAGACAAAGAGAGAGCAAATTCCAGTTCTGCAATTTAGAAGAACAGGTTCTTTTGCCGTTTTGCAATGCTCTACACAGTGTGATGTCCATGTCTGGCCCTGTTGCCCCCACACACTTTATCTCAGCGGCTATCACCTCTACGGCGATGTGCATGTTAACATATTCTATAAAGCGTCCAAAAAGACCCCAAAACAACCCCAGGTTGCAGAAGGTCCATTTAGTCCATAATGTTATTTCACACTCACTTAAAAGGCAAGCGTATTATATTTCCAGCCCATGTATGATTCTTAACTCGTGGCTTTATGAAAAAATGCAGGGACACACTAAACTGTAATAAAGCCACTTCACGTAATTACAAAATAAAGAATTAACAGCTCATTTACAACAATTTGGGGGTGAGGGGTGGAGAACAGAGGTGACCTAATGTGAAAGCCAAGGACACTGAGCAAGATCTGCAACCCAGCAATCCTGTGGCAAGCATATGTCTCGAGGGCAGTTTCATTTATTTCTACCGAGGGAGATTAAAAGCTTATGGTAAAACACCGCTGCCCTTCGGTCTCTGATTGATACAACCTACCCGGCGTTTTCTTGAGACCGTTTTCTGCTTCGACTCTTTTACAAAGCGTCGGTAGGAGGGGACTTCTCCGGAATCGATGGCTTTTTCTATGATTTTCCGTATTCTGGGTTCGTCTGTATAGTCCGCGCACAGCACAGACTCCATTATCCTGTCCATGTCACCCTCAAAATCCATGTACGCTGCTTTAATATCGGCCAGCTCCTCTGCTGAATTTTTATAGCTCTTTTCGAAGTCTTCAATGTCTTTCACAGAGATCTGAAGCGAAAAGATGGCACTTTTTGAGTGACAGGCTGTAATCACCCGAAGGATTTGTCGGGGCAGCGTTAAAAGGGAGAGTGCTTTACACAAAGCCCGTACGGGAAACCGCAGGTACAACTCCGCAGCAGCGGGCTTCCCCTTCCTGGGGGTTACCCGGCCGAGGAGAGCCCTGCCAGGGCCCCACCGCTGCTTCCCAGACCCCGGCGCGGCTCTCACCTTCTTGAAGAGCAGCCGCCAGTACTCCTGCCAGTCCCGCTCGCCGCGAAGGGCCTCGCCCTCCTCATCCACCGTGCCCTGCTCATCGTACACCGCGCGCTGCTCCGCGTCGCTCAGGACGGCGTACGCCTTGCCCAGGATCTGCGGGGACACGGGAGCCGGCCGGCCGGTCCGTCAGCCGAGGAACCGGTCGGTCTGGGGCCGCCGCCGCTTTCCCGCCCGCGCTCACCTGGAACCGCCGCGTCGCCTCCTCCTTCGCATCGGGCTCAGCGCGATCAGGGTGGACGCGGAGCGAGGCGCGGTGGTAACCGCGGCGGATCTCCTGGGCTGAGGCCTCCCGGCGGACGCCGAGGACGCGGTAGAGGTCCGAGGAGCCGAAGGCGGCCTCGCACTCCTCCAGCAGCCCCATCCCGCTGCGGCGCCGGCACCGCTCCCCCCTCTAAGAGCGCGCCAACAGCCGCTGCGCGCCCTCCCGCCTCTCGCGAGAGTTGGGCGGGGACGAGCGTGCGCGAGGCGGGCGGGCCGGCCACTGAGGGGAGGCGGGAAGGCGGGAAGGCAGCCTCATCCCGCTCAGCTGAGGAAATGGCCCCGCCGGAGCGTTGCGGACGGGGCAGCGCTTGCAGGACGAGTCTCGGAACCCGCCCGAAACCCCTCTCTCCTCAGGGCAGAGATGGAACCGGGCAGGAGCTGGTCCCCCAGCCCTCGGCGGGTTGGATTCACGTCGCTCCCTCTCGGTGTGAAAGCCTCTGCTCGTGTGAGGGAACTCGCCCGTGTCAGGACAGCCAGGAGCACTCAGATACCAGCAGAGACAACTAAAAAAACCCCGAAAACAACAAAAAAAACCCCAGCTTTGCGGGCTTTTGACTACCGAAAAAGCTTGCCTTCTTTTTAACACTACAGATTCTCCAAAAGTCAGGCACCCCAGGGTGATAAACAAAAGCAGCTCTTCAGGATACCTGTGTTTACTACATCAAAAAACCCAGTGCTCTGACAGTTCCCACATTTAGTTATTTGTTTCCTTCAAGGTTGTCCTGAATAGAGAATAGGAAGGCAAAAGTGTTTGCATGTATCCAAACAAAACCAGGGAATAAAAGTCCAATAAAGATAATTTTATACAAAACTCATAGTCTTTATTTCAACGCAACGTAGAGTGGCATACAGAGGTTTATGCGTACAAAAAGACACAAAAAATTAAAGTATTTTACATTTCTTGTGCCTTTTGTTGGAGCGAACAAAACACAGCAGCATTAACTCCGATCTCAGCTCTTATTTACAGAATTTGGATGGCAACATTGTAAATACTCTCGGTGCTGTAAAAAATATCTTATAAAAGCTAGCTGTTATCTACCATTATTGGAGCTCTGCTGATGTGAGTATTGCTATTCACAGCTTGATTAACCAGTTATTACTGTACAGTTCGGGCTAGACTCGCAATGATTACCACTGTCAGTTCCGAGGTGCTGAATTCTCTCTTACCTCATCACCTTTTCCTGCAGTTTTATTCCTTTTTCACACTTCCAACGGGCCCTTTCTGGGTTTTCCAAATTTCAGTGCTAACGCTGACTGCAGCATTAACACTGCAGGACAGAAATTGCAACCAAAGGGGATTAAATATAAAATACATCACCATTTTACTCTTCAGACCCTTTCAACTTCAAATTTTTCTTCTTTTCATGTGAGGAGGCTTTGAGTTTTTCAGCTGTCTTTGCAGTTTCACTAGTTTTGGACCTTTGCTTTTTAGAACGTACCAGGTCTTCACGTCCCAGTTCAACCATTTTGGCTTCCCACGCCTTCATCTCATTTTTATACCGAACCCTATCATCTTCAGCAAGCTGCAGGTACGGCTGGAAGAAAACGAGGTACCAACAGTTACGGAAGGGGCTTTGTCTTGAGTAATTGTTGCAGATTATTTCACCTTCCTCCCTCGATGCCACTCAACATCCATTTCCAGGCACAGGGGGCTTCCATCCTACCCCCCACGCTCACATTTCATCAAAGTCAAAATGAAGAAATCTCTTCATTTTGACTCAAGTTTGCAATTTTTCTGATTAGATCAAAATCCACTGACATACCTGCTTTTGCGAACTGGACAGTCTTTGCCACATATCAAACAGTTTCTTCAATTTTGCCTACAGGATATAGAATGTGAGGATACCTTAGGATCATCTTAAGGGCAGACCGACCACAGAGGGCTACAGATCAATGCCATGCTAGTGAAAACCAAGTATAAACCAATGTAAAAAAAGCAGGGGCTTAACACCCCACCCTCTTAATGTAAATAAGAAATGACACAGTTCAAGAAGTTGCTGGGCAACTTCTTGAGCCACAACCACAGGTAACACAGGTGTGATGTGGGTTAAGTTACTTAGCCAGACACGCAGACAGAACAGCCGAGCTCATTTACAGCAACACCATTACATCTCACTGTGTGCACACTGGTTTCACTTAAACGAAGCCCTAACTTAAACCAAGCCCTAACTTAAACCAAGCCCTAACTTAAACCAAGCCCTAACTTAAACCAAGCCCTAACTTAAACCAAGCCCTAACTTAAACCAAGCCCTAACTTAAACCAAGCCCTAACTTAAACCAAGCCCTAACTTAAACCAAGCCCTAACTTAAACCAAGCCCTAACTTAAACCAAGCCCTAACTTAAACCAAGCCCTAACTTAAACCAAGCCCTAACTTAAACCAAGCCCTAACTTAAACCAAGCCCTAACTTAAACCAAGCCCTAACTTAAACCAAGCCCTAACTTAAACCAAGCCCTAACTTAAACCAAGCCCTAACTTAAACCAAGCCCTAACTTAAACCAAGCCCTAACTTAAACCAAGCCCTAACTTAAACCAAGCCCTAACTTAAACCAAGCCCTAACTTAAACCAAGCCCTAACTTAAACCAAGCCCACGTAAATAGTAACCAGAGGTAGAAAAATAACTAACTAAATAAAATCACTTAAGCAGAGCAGAATCCAGACACTGAACTACTGAAGCATTCCTCTGAAAATGACAGAGCCTAAGCCAGATCTCCTGAGTACAGCAGATCTCTTTCAAAGAACAATCTTTCCTGGCTTACCACGGCTGTAATTCCCTCGATTTCTTGAAATTTTTCTGACACAAAAATGTTGAAGCTGCTACGAGGTCTTTTAGGCTTTCCAAGCACAGTCAATTCCTTTGAAAAGAACAAGAGAAGTTAAGTTATTCAGTCTACCAAGCATGTATTTCTCCAAACCTAAACATACCATTTGTCTTTGTGTTATACAAAAACCAGACTTCACGTTTCTGGTGCTTTACTCTGCAAGCTGGACTGTATGTCAAACTGCTCTCACAACTTGTCAAGACCAGTGCTTAACTAAATTGAGAAAAGCTAAAACACAGGCATTAAGGAAAAAAAAAGAAAAAAATCACTTTAAAATGTTGGGTTTTAATTCAGCTAAGCCTTCCAGGAACCAAACACTGTTACTGAATTCCACTCACTAAGAAAATCATGAGGTTTTCTATTGTCTTTGTAAGGGTTTGGGTTCTAGTGAGAAACACTGTGTGCTTGCAGTTTTGTTGGAAGTGAGAAGGTGGAACAGAACTAGCAGATTTCTTGGGAAACAGAACTAGGTTTCTGCTGTCAGAATACTTTGCCTACAGGGAAAGTACTGCAAGGCATGGACACAACTGCACTTGCTGTTTTCTCCAGCCCTAAGACCTTCCTGCTGCCACCTTAGCACTGCACATAAACCTCTGCTTGGTTAACAGGCATGCTGGTTAAATTCCTCATGGTGCCATACTCTACAAAGGATCAGCAGAATCACTGTGGATCAAAACCTTCTTTTAAGGAGGGGCCTTAATTAATTTCCCTTTTGCCCATTAGGGTGATGTCACACCAGCAGTGTCCTTCATAGAAACGGACAAGCAGTGAGTAACCCCTTCAGCTGGTTTGGCTGCTGAACAACCCCTAATACTGTATCTTCACAGATGGTCCTGTTTCTTGGGATCTGCATATAAACTGGCTAAAGGGAATCAGGAAGGTGATCTGCACAAGTCGGTCAGTAAAGACACAAAGGGAGATGCCTCGATGCAGCCCTGATTCATCATCTCAGCTGCTGCATGGATAGCAAAGTGAATCCAAAGAAGAAGAAGGACAAGAGGCTGCTTAGAGCAGCTGCTAACTTGTAGGGGGCACTGAAAACACAGACATAAGGCCCTTGTGTCTTCCCAACCAAAGAAAGTGCTGTGGATTCAAATGTCTTATACCCCATAACTCCTCAGGCAGCTTCAGGAACAGGAAGGAAAAATAAAGCTACCCACAAGCACACAGATATGCATTACCTCTGGTCTTGGAGCACAGGAAAGCTGCTAAAATAACCATAACACCAGCAATTAGTTTATTCCACAGTGTTTTCTGGGGTTTTGTTTTGGATTTGTGAATGTGGGGTTTTTCTATTCTGTGAGTGGCTTTTGTATTTCCAAACACTCAGCTCTGTACACCAGACACACAGACTTCAGTTTCCTTGAAATTGGAGCTTTGCAACACTTACTTTTCTTGCCTTTAACAATCTTCTTCTTGCCATCTTTTTTTCCCTCTCTTCTCTCAAAGCCACAGCCTGGGCTGGAGTTAGCTGAGCTTTATACACGGCCAACTGCTCTTTATAATTCTGCCAATCTGTCTTCCTAGCCTCCTCATAAACCTAGAAGGCAAACATTCACGACCTTAAACAGATGCTTTCAGCGAGATAAGCACAGTGCCTTTACAAACAACAGAAAGAGATAAGTGACTTTTCAGCACGTTAATTCTGACATATTCCAATCACAGTATCCCTGTGATTTAGAAAACAAAAATCCCCAAAACGTTAAACAAACTCCAGAACAAACCAAACCCCAGAGCTCCATCCAGGCAGGGGAGATACTTCTATAAAAGCCTTACACCGTTGCCAAGAACGTCAGCGGTCAGGCGTGGTCTGGCTTTCCTCTAGCTGTAGAAGCCAGCCCCGCAAATCCCAGCCTGCCACATCCTCCCAGCTTTAGACAGCTTGTTCTCCCCGCTCCGTGCATTTGACCATTGAACAAAATAACATTTCTACTAATGAAAAAAATAATTAAGTCTGTTCTGAAGCATGAGATGTTTAACTAAAGTAGTGATTTCAGATCTGCTTTACACTTGCGAAGTGTCAGGTGTTGCACTTGGGCCGGAAGAATCCCAGACATAGATACAGACTGGGAGAAGAGCTCCTTGAGAGCAGCCCTGCTGAGAAGGACTTGGGGATTCTGGTGGATGAGAAACTTAACATGAGCCAGCAGTGTGCTCTTGCAGCTCGCAAGGCCAATGGTATCCTGGGCTCCATCAGAAGAGGGGTGGCCAGCAGGGACAGGGAGGGGATTGTCCCTCTCTACTCTGCCCTCGTGAGGCCCCATCTGGAGTCCTGTGTCCAGAGCTGGGGCCCCCAATACAAGAAAGATGTGGAACTGTTGGAGAAGGTTCAGAGGAGAGCCACAAAGATGATTAGAGGCCTGGAGCACCTGCCCTACGAAGAGAGGCTGAGGGAGCTGGGCTTGTTCAGCCTGGAGAAGAGAAGGCTGCAGGGGGACCTCCTCATTGCAGCCTTCTAGTCCCTGAAGGGAGCTTATAAGCAGGAGGGGACTCAACTTTTTAAAAGGATAGACAATGACAGGACAAGGGGGAATGGATTAAAACTAAAGGAAGGAAGGTTTAGATTAGATATCAGGGGGAAGTTTTTTACAGAAAGAGTGGTGAGGTGCTAGAACAGGCTGCCCAGAGAGGTGGTGGATGCCCCGTCCCTGGGGGTGTTCAAGGCCAGGTTGGATGGGGCCCTGGGCAACCTAGTGTAGATCCAGGCCTGAGGTTGGTGGCTCTGCCTGTGGCAGGGGGGTTGGAGCTCTCTGATCCTTGGGGTCCCTTCCAACTCATACCATTCTATGATTAACGGAACAGATTCAGAACTACAGAGACTCAAAACCCGGGCTCTTCCCATGAATTATCTTAGTTAATTTGATACCATCCAACAAACCCTCAGATGCAGCTCAAAGCAGTAATGATCTGCCATGCAAGGAGGCAAAGCTGGAGCTTGGCTGGAATGATTACACCTCCAGTGCTTACAGCCACCGCACCGCACCAGAGCGCCAGTCACCACGCACACTCCGACACCAGCCAACACCAGGCACGGAAGCACCACAACATCACAGCCCTGGTACCAGGGCACCAGGAAAGGGCTGAGCCAGGCTACCAAGCACCCAGGTAGACCTGAAAAATCACCACCCTGTCCTCCATCGCAGACACATGAATGAAAAGGCATGCTTGGTCCTACAGCACACGGAGCCAGGAGTCCTGAAGGGATGTAAAGCTACCTGTGAGCTACTGCGCAATGCTGCGTTAGCCAGAAACGGCAGTTTGTGCCTAACAGGATCTAAGTGGTAACTGCAATCAAGGAGGAACAATGATTACTGTGCTACAAATGCTTGGCAATTCATAGGGTTGTTTTACAGTATCCTCTGAAACTGCCACTCTTAAGGAAACTTCGCTGCCTATGACAAAAAGGAAGTTTATTAGACAAAACTTCAAGGAAGTTTACCTGCACCATCAGTCTCTGCTTGCTATCTCACCAGCAGAAAAAATGGGTCCTCTCACCAAAGCTCTCTGATGTTTCACCTCACTTATGCATATGAAAGCTGAACAGCTTTACAATACTTATGTTCTTATACATGTAATGCACACACACATGCACATAATTACCATCCAAAAAGCAGTGAGATAGCGATTCCCAGCTGCATACAGTGAGATCAGAGAATCACAGGATCTCCTGAGTTCTCAGGCAGGGTCTGGGCACCGTCCCGATGCTTCTTGACCTCAGCCCAGCTCAGTGCTGTGACCACTTCCCTGGGGAGCCTGTTCAGTGCCCAACTACCCTCTCAGTACAGAACCTCTTCCTAACATCCAGCCTAAACCTTCCTTGACTCAGCTTCATGTTGTTCCCTCTGGTACCATCCGTGGTCACCAAAGAAAGACGATCGGCACCTGTCCCTTCGCTCCCCTTCATCAGGAAGCTGCGATGAGATGTCCTCTCAGCCTCCTCTTCTCCAGGCCAAACAAACCAAGGGACTCGGGCCTCTCCTCCTATCTTTGATCTCAGATGAAGAACACTAAAAACAAGGTCAGGTGTAGAGGTACCCAAGTATCTTCCTGATTCTCTTGGGAACAGTTCTTAGGTTTGAAGCACTGTGCTCAAGGGCTTTTTGCAACGCTTAAAAACCCCCAACCAGCCAAGCTACACTAAGCCCACAGCACAAACCAAAACCACAGGGAGCACACCTAACCATATAAAGCAACCACACAAATCCTCCGCACAGCCCAGAGCACACAGGGCAAACCCACACTTACCTGCTTCTGTGATGCTGGTAACTCCTTCCAAGTGCCTGCTAATTTTTTAACCAGCTCCACGTTGGTCATTTCTGTAAGTTGAAATTAGAGAGCCAAGAAACAAAGATCAATATTGCATCTTCAGTAAGCTGCTCCATTCCCCTTCCCACCCCCAAGGAAAGCTTTCTTTTCCCCACACAAGTATCTTTTCCCTCTATCATAAAAGTAACTTATGGCAGAAATTAAAAGAAACTGTGGCATCTGGGGGGAGGAGTCCCTGCTCCTGGCCCAGACCCGAATGAAACAGCAGTTAGGAAGCGAAGCACCACTTCAAGAATGACAACTGCTGCCATGCTCCAACAGCTTCCATTGTTTTTCCTAGTCGGATCTGTGGTGGCCTGGACTCGGGAGAGGGGCTGGGGAAGAAACCAGAGCTAAAACTTCCAGTTCTCCGGCTTTGGCAAGAGGTGTCTGCTGGGTTCTTCAAAGCAGCTATAACATGACCTCACCCACCTGACACGGCAGCCACGCGGGTCCTTTGTTTATCAAATCCTTTGTTTACAGTGTTATTCAATGCGAGTATGATTAAAGAGAACCTAAATTCCTTCCCCCCGAAACAAAATGACAGCGTCTTGAACTTGCTGCACCTTTCAGCTGCCTGCCTATGACTCTGGCCCTTCAGCTGCAGCCATCTGATGGGGCTTCCAGCCAGCCCTGAATTCGTGAAAGGGGGAACAAGACCTCCCCCCTGAGCTGTGAGCTCCTCTTCTCCTGAAAAAGCTTTTCCAGGCCTTCCCTCTGCTTCACGAGAACAGGAAAAGCGTATCCTCCTCTCTCCCACCTGACATTCAGCTCAGCTGTCCCGACAGCGGAAAGGCAGAACTGAGCTCTCACCAACAGCCCGAATCCCAGAACTCTGGGCAGTCGTGACAGGAGTGGGACCTTTAGTCCACGTGCGCCGACCCTCAAACCTCTGACAACATGAGGCGATAAGGGAACCCAAACAAGTCACCGGGTTGCTTTTGAACGTGACCTCCCCCAGCAGCAGCTGCCCCCCCTTTGAAAAGCCCGCGGTCCGGAGGGGACAGCGTCGCGCACCGTGACGCGGCCCTACCGCACTCGCCGCCAGCCGGCCCCCGTACCTGGGTTCTTCTGGCGGAAGGCGGAGTGCTGCTCTTTAATGAAGCGCAGGTACGCCGTCATGGGCCGCTTGGGGGGCGCGTCCGAGCCGATCCCCCTGCAGAGACACTTCTCCGCCGAGCCGCCCACCCTGCGCGCAACGGCACGGCCGGTTACCGCGGCGGCGGAGGCCCGGGGGGACGCAGAGGGGGGAGGGAGAAATACCGAACGCCCCCGGCCCGCCGAGGAAGAGCACCCCCGGTACCGAAGCGCCCCCTCCCGCCCAGCCCGCACCTGAGTAGCCGCTGGGCGCCGGTGAGGAGAGCCGCGGCGCGGCCCAGCAGCACCGCGGCCGCCATGCTTCCTGCGGCCCACCACGCCTGCGCGCGCAGGGGGCGCAAGGGCCGCGCGGCCTCGTGGGAAAGCAGCCCTCGCGCTCGGGTCCCCGCGGCCGCAGCGAGGGGATTGGCTGCCCGCCGCGATGACGTAAGAGGGCGGGGCGAGGGGCTTTCGAGAGGGAGAAGGGTACGGGGAGGAGGCGCGGCGTTCCGCCCGAGGGAGCGGCCAGCCCCGGGTCGCTTTCTCTGCCCGGCAGCAGCGGAGGCGCCCAGCTCCCGTCCGAAGATGCGACCAGCCCCGCGGAAGGCTCCGGGACAGGAGGGCGCAGCGCACAAATGGAGGGGAAGCAGAAGCCCTGGCCCCATCGTCCCGCGGGCCCGGCGTGCAGAATCGGTGCCGGCTGCCGTTACAAGCGTTTTACAGCCGGCCCGACCGCGCCGCAGCGAACCCTGGAGGAAGCGGTATTCCCATTGCACACAGTTCAAGGCAGGTGCTGCGAACACTCGGGTCACTTCTGCCACAGCGCCACTGCTCTCCATCTGGAACCGAAGAGCTCTGGGAACAGCTGATGGCCAGAGCTCCTAGCACAGGTAGCAGCGAGGAGAAGCGGTGGCTCCACCGACCCCACTCAAACACAAAGCAGCAGGCGCAGCTGTACCAGCTCCCCCTGGCGAGTGCCCACACATAGCCTAAGGTGAACAGAGCCACTCTCCATACCGCTTCTGTTTCACAGCTGTGGCATTTTCTCTCTGTACATCAGGGTCAGTCAGCATGAAGGGTACAGTATTCCAGGGGGAAGAATAAGAGTACCCTCCACCCCCCCGATTCCAGCTCAGCATTCACTGAAGCAAGCCCCCCTAATATTTTCTTCAGAGTCTATTTTCCGCTGACAAGTCACTTCTCTCACACAGAGGTACAGATAAAACACACTAGTCACATTTTTATTTTCAGATACCCAAGGATGTAACAGCAGGAAATCAAAGTTCTTCCCTGTGTAATTTACTTTCTAAGATGAGACCACCCCTCTCCAGCACTGTCAGTGTTCCACGTGCACAGTGCAACACAACACAAGTGCCAGTTAATGGAGAAGTTAACTGCAAGTGTGAGAACGCTACTGTAACGTTTCTGTATCGCAGACACCACCTTAACGCTTCTGGCATCTCCTCCATAACTGCAAATGGATGCAATGTGGCATTAACCTCATTAAAACCCTATCTAAAGTGACAAGCACAGCATGCTAAAATAAATGAGGCTAAAGCTAGCATAGAAATTAATTGCAATGCAGTTCAAAGTATGTGACACATGGCTTGATTTTCCCGCTTGTCTACACACACACATTAGTGCTTCGACTCTGATGTTAGAACAAGTGCTTGAAGGATAGGCACCATTTAAAAAACAAAAGCCAAGGCGAGTAGTAGAAAATGCATTTTATTTATATGGAAAAGGCTACATTTAGGTTGGTAAAAGGTCTGTGGTAGTGTTATGTTGCCCACATGTCAAAACTCATTCGCTAATAGCAACAAAACAGTTACATATCTTCCTACATAGCAGTGCAATTAGTTCACATTGCAATAAAATTAAGTCAAGTATGCAACAGAATCAAACCCAAGTGTTTCTTTGTAAATCGGCATACAAAGAATTACAGTGCAAAGATCAGTTTAGGTTTTAGGAAATCCGCAGTCAGTCTTTCCAATATCCTAATGGGTGGGATGCTCCAATTCTTTTCATTACTAGCAGTTGTATCTCATCAATACTGTGCACAAGCAAGTAAGTCTAAAATGAAATGACTTGCATGGTAAATAAAATATTTAGTCTATACAGTAAAAAAAAATACAAATTAATTAAGTGAACTAACAAAATGGAACTTGAACACACTATGAAACAGACAACATACTCAAGGACACACACATAACAGTATTCATCACATAAAACCAGCTACTTTTTCCAGCAAAAATAATTTGGTTGCTTTAAAACTGCATTATGGATCGTGTAGTCTGAAGATGCTGATATTCCACTCTTAAAAACCATCATAAATGTCTTCTGCAAAGCATACGAAGAGGATAAATATTCTTATCACAGTCATAGGGTTATTTTTGGAAGTTTGTTCTCCTTTGCTCTAGAAACACACTTACATAGGTGAAAAAAAATCAAGGGGCATCATGATAAACTGAAACAGGAAACTGCTCCTTCTCCTAATTTTGAAAAAGCCCTAGCATTTACAGTACTCTGTGGCATATGAAAAAGTCTTCACAAGTTTACATTGCATATTTCTGAGTCCATTCTCTTGCATGTCTGTTGTATCTGTACGTGCGGAAAGAAGGCATCACAGTGAAGAGCTGTTAGTGATACACTGGCAGTGGCCACACATGTAATTAATACAGATGTTCCCGAGCTTCTCACCTCTTAGCATCGATTCAAACAACATTAAAATAGCCTCAAAGCTGAGAAACAAGTTCCCTCCATACAATCAGTTCCTAAGGGTTCCCACCAAAGCTGTCCAGACTCACAGTCAATCTGAAAGGTTGGTATTAAAATGCATCTTTGTGCATGCTTAATTTGCATTTCATAACGAGTTCCTTTATTTATACCTTAACTGGAATTTGTTGTCAGTTATTCCTGTATGCGCACACTATTAACAGTCTGAGCAAGTTCACACATTTTAGTTCCATAAAATTCAGTGTAATTAACAGGTTTGGAAAGGGTGGGGATAGAAGGCACACTAGGGTTTTTTTTTTTTACCCTCTTATTTTATTCTCCCTGCTGCATTTCAGGACCTGAAAGGAAAATCTCCTGAAAAGCGTTTTGTACTAGATTGCAAGTCCTGGGTCAGGAGCTGACTAGCACTCCCAAAGGTAAATGCCCTTAGAGGGTCACTCACTCTCCCTCCAGTCCTCACACATGTCACATTCCACCCTTCCCACTAGATTCCCTTGCTTTGGAGGAAGTGGTGACAAGTTTTTAAATCCATTCCCTAAGATCAGTGTAGCAACTCCTGTACTAACTGGTTTTGTTCTTCACAATATCCTACCAGACAAGCCTTTGGGCTTTTCCTTACAGTAACATACCCACAGATAAACACTACGGGGTAGCCAACTGTATCTTGCATGGCCTAAACCTAAGCTGAGAGTTAAATAAGATAAATTAAAAAGTGATGAGCATAAGATAAAGCTACAGACATGACCACACGGTCTCTCGCTTTCTCCAGCAATGATTAACTTTTGAGTTTGGGGGACAGAGAAATCTCCCCTGCTCACTTCCTTCACAAGCAGGAGGCAAAATAGCAGAAATCACTGTAAAGTAAGTGCAAGGACAAAAGCCAAGACACCAAAGGGCAGAATTTGAGGCGCATCACCCACACTGTGTGCTCTGTAGTATGAGCCACAAGATTCAAGCACTTCCAAGGCGTGTTATGAGGATCTGATTGCTTTAGACAACCTGTCAGAAAAAGGCCATTTCGGTAGCTCTCACTCCGAGGAGAGGAATACTAGACCATAGGCCCCCATGGAACTTGTACACCACTGCTCCTCTACCCAGTCCTCAAGGCAAAAGCAATACTCAAAACTTCACGGACCCATCCACTAGCATGGATGGCAAACAGCCTTCAGTCGCTCAGGCCTAAAAAAACAGGTACCAAGCAACTTCTCAGCCAGTTCACTAGGAACTGGAAACTTCTGGGTACCAAAAACATGCGACAGAACCTGAAGCAGAGTCTAACAAATAAAATAGTTAGGCTGCTTTTTGGTAACCTTGCTGTTAAGTACCACAGATAAGAAGCCTGCCCCAAACTAAACCCATAACCTTTTCCCCAGCTTGAAGGGTCAGGTAGGAAGCAGTGGTTAGGCTGTCTATGAACATGCAGCATGGCTATGGCTCATTGTTGTCAAGACCACCAGAAGATGTGTGACAGATCCATTTCAGAGAAGGTTATTCCATTCTCAATCAGGACTAGACTCCTCCTCCTTGCTACTCTCCTGTATTGGATCTTGTGCTTCAGTCCTTCTTAATCCCCCATCCACCCAGACACTCCCCAGGAACAAAAACCCTGTCACAGAAGACAGCTCAGGCCATGCTGACAGACTGCACTCAATACCTGGAGTGGCAAAGCTAAGCCAAAACCTCCCAGAGGTAAACTAAATGTCTTTCCTTCCTACATCACTGAGTCTGTAACCTTTTCCACGCACTGAGTTTTTCAAGTCTCTATGCCCAGGAGATGCAGGTAGCTGATGTATCAGTAGAAAGGAAGCAAAGAGGAAAAAGCCTCACACAAGTAGTACTACCTCCATGGAAACCTTTGGAAATCCCACCGTCTAATCAGCGGAATAAAGGGCCTGAGCTTCCTGCTGCAACTGCAACATGCCCATTGGAAATGCAGATATCCACAGATGCCTCTATTGAAGGTTTGAGTGCTCAAAGGAATGGCTCTAGAGAGGCAGAGCTCTGGAGAGAAACACCTTTATGCTTGCTCATGACCTCTAAATCCTAGTATCTGTTATTATGAGGGTACAGTTATAAGAGAGCGTTTCAAAACCCTCCTTTGGGGTGATGTCGAGAAGCCTTAAAATGGAACTTTGGGAAATCGAGGTGGTTCGGCACTACAAGTCAAAGACCCCAGAACAGACCTTTCAGTCACTATAGCACTCTGAGTCAGAGCTCCTCAAATCAAGATCAGGTTGGGTCCAGAAGCGTGTAACACTTTGGTTACATGCTGTCTCTACTACCTACATCCAAGGTGAGACACTTCCTGTAAGTTCTACAGTGGTTCCAGAAAGTAAAAGAGGTTCTTTTCCCTCTGCAACATGTTGCTAATTGCAGTCAGTGAGACAAGGGCTCTTGACACTAAGAAGAGCTAAATATTAGCTCTTTTTGATGAATATTTGACACAAATGTGTAGATGTAGCTACCCTACATTTACACAGTTGCATCAAAACCACATTCATTGTTCATACCTACCTAGCATCTTACTAAAGGCATGGGTTTCACAGCCAGAGAACCACAGTAGCAAAAAATAATTTGTATTTGGGAACGATCTTTCATGCAATGAGCACACAACAGAAAAATGTGAAGGTTTTATGTACCTTCAAGCAGAAAAATTCATTAAGTATCTAAGAGCCATGTATGCCTACAGCTTCCTGCTGGCCCTTCAACTGATGGGTATTCTCAATGTTTAAAAAACTATTCCTGCATAAACCTATGAAAAGAGCATCTTCAAAGGCTAAGACAGAAGGTTGCACAGCAGATAGCCACCTGCAAGTACCACACACAGAGATACACGTATGTTATACTCACCTTTCCTTGTCTGACTTGTAGATCTGTGCAATATCCGGTACTAAAGGATCATCTGGATTAGGATCACAAAGTAAGGAGCATATGGACAATAAAACTAAATAAAAGAGACACTAGATTAAACAAGTTAGTTTGCTTTATTTCTATAATCCTTTACTATATCCCAGTCCACTACAGGAGGGCAATGGAATAGAGACTGAAACAGAATGCATATTACTCTTAAGCTTTTACACTGCAGTTCTGCTCAGAAATGTTTATCTAGCATAGTTTTCCTAGGCCCACATAAACAACACCTAACATGAGCCTAGTAAACTCCTACCTTTTGTAATCATCTCTCTCCCATCACACAATCTAGAGTCACATGTAAGCATTTGATTGAACTAAGCCCTTTCACCTACAGTTATTTAAGATAACTAATATTGCTAATATATCATGGCCATGTGGTACTTGATTGTGCTTATCCTTCTCTGCTTCTGTGCTCACAGTTACTCTCTCTTTCATATAAACATCTCACTTCATTTTGTAAAAGTGTGACTTCCATTTTGGGAAAATACTTCCTGAGTATTAACTTATAATTCCATATTAATTTCCTAGTATTAAACCAAGGATATTCAATTTTCCTAACAGTTCCAGCCCATACTTTTCAGGAAATGTCTGTTTTTATACCCATAACTAATACAAATACGAGGGCAGGCAGCTACGTCTACACCTTGTGAAGGGGAGTTTGATGCTCCAGTGAGAATCTGCTGGAGAACAGGATTTTTTCTTTGCTTTGTCTTGCTATAGAAGAGCCCAGATTAACACCTAGTTTCAGCTGAAGCAAGTTCAGACTGACATACTGAATTTTATCAAGTGCCAAATCCAGTTAGGAAGGCCAGGTTAGAATACTTGGTCATGCCTATCAAGAGGTGCTATTGGTATGTTGCAATCCTTTGCTTCAGTAAAACAAGAACTACAAAGGAGAAACTTCCATGAGCTACTGAGCTAATTCCCAGCCTATGAAATATGTAATGTGCAAGCACATCAAATCAGAACACGTAAGATGAGCAGGCTACTCTTTGTAACTAAAGTAAGGCTGAACAAGTAAAGACTTATCGAACAGCACTGAAAAGCTGAAAACTTGAAGTGTTCAGTTGTAAATGCCAAGTGCTAAATGTCCCCAAGTGTCAACTCTCATTTGTTAAATCCCTTCTAAATAATTATAAACAAGAGAATTTGCGCTCAACAATAAAACAGCCAATCAATTTCAGTGTAAAGCAGACACCAACCACACACAGGAGCAATTCTCTCTTCAGCAACTACATGGGGAAACAGTTCCTATCTTACATTTAGCTTGGCAAATTACTGCAGCGGGTTGTTGGGCAGAAGCAGAAGTTGCTTTTCCAATACTGTAACAGTTGCAATTGCACAGAGCAATTTCCATTGGACACAGGCTAACAGCTCCTTTCCTTGCTAAAAAAAGACACCTAGCTTAGAAAGCTCTCAAGCAGCAAGAAAAATTGGTGATACTGTTTCACTTTTTCAGTCACACCAGAACTTTCTGTACCCTGAGGAAGAGTGTGGCTAAGCGTTTGGAAGATGGGTGCGAAAAGAACAATTATAGCACCCACATTTTAAGCAGCTTTTGAAGTGACACAAAATGCCTGTGACAAAAGAACTGCTTAGCTGTAACCTCAGTGTTCCAAAAAAATCTAGTGTTCTGTTTGACGAAGTTGAACTAGAGAACTAGATTCTTTTAAGAAATACTTGAATGATGACTTACAAAGCAGCTACATTTTAAAACACTCATTTTGCTTCTGGTTTGCACTCCTCTGTATGTCTCATTTTAAAACAAAGTATAACAAAGACCATAGCCCACACAAGGATGGTCAGGCAACCCCAAGAGTCATCAATAAGCACTCAGGCAAGCCCCAAACGTCAGTATCAGAGTTTCCATTTACATCCAAACTAATTCAATTTTGAAGCTTTGGTCACCAGTTTCTCCTCACTTCTGCATGCAGATTCAGCTATAATACAGGAACTGCATTTCAGGCTAATTGGTGATTTAATTATTGTAGTCAACTTGTTTTAGAACATTTCTTTGCCATGCAGGTAGTGTTTTATGTAATGCGACACTCCAAACAAACTGTGCAGACCTTGTATTGTAACAGCAACTCTATTGGAATTTGCCACTTCTGTAACATGCAGGATAAATAAACTCCTGCTGCCACCCAATGCAGCAACACACAAAAAAGCACCGCTGCAGTGTATAAAGTTTCACAAAGCTGCTAGCAAATCTGTGAGTTTACCTTTAGATACAGTCAGAGCTGGTGACCACTGTGATCTCAGGATATCAAGACAAATATTCCCATTACTGTTTATGTTTGGGTGGTATATTTTTGTTGTAAAAGCAATCTGGAATAAAAAAAATAAACCCAAAGTGAACATCACATTCTGTTCACTACATTTGGAGTCTTTGACATTGTCCCTTCAGTTCCAGTCATCCCAGATCTGCCAACACAAGCTATCGTACAGTCTCATCTTTTCATCCACCACAAACACATACCTATTGCTAGCTTTTAGCTTCCAAAATTATGACACAAACAACTATGACACAGAAACAAAGATCTGACCAAAATATCACTTAAGTTTTGAGAGAAAGAACTTACCTTTGGTGGTTTGAAAGGATAGTCTGTTGGAAAGTGTACTGTGAGAAAAAATACTCCTCCTTGATATGCGCTATCAGGCTGGGGAAACAAAACAAACCAAACAAAACATGAATATATTTCAGTTACTTTGAAACTTCCCTAAACACAGATAACCTCCCAAAGCTGTGAGTATCCTAGAAAATCCATTTCCCCTCCCAGTACACAGTTCATGCTATGGGCTACAGCCCACTATGGGCTGTGTACTGGGAAGGCACAGAGAGAATTGAACCCACTGCAAAGCTGCAGTAGCGCCAACTGTGGCCACTATTGCAGCAGTGCAACAGGGCTACAGAGTGCTGCCCTTCTTGGGGAGAGGGAGCAGTGTCTGACTAGTGGAACTACAAAACTTCTGAACTGCCAGCTCCCCCACACCAAGGGGGACATAAAACCCAGAGCGAGTCCTCCAAGTCCTGTCTGTGCAACACCACCACAGCTGCTCTGGTCCTCCTCCAGCCTTAAGCTGCAAATACACTTACCTTCAAAAGTGGTTTCTCTTTGCAGATGCAAAGAGTAGGATTTTTCCACCATAATTCAGGTGATCATGATGACATCAGCGAGTTTTAAAACACACATCTTTGTGACCTGTACAAATCTGTGAACATGCATTTTGTTAGAGAACATGTGCACAGGTTTACAGCCAGGTTGCACATAGTTAATAGCTAGGAATAACTTTGTTGCAGTCATCTGTTGAGGAAATCTCTCAGTAATTAGAAAACTGGGGAGAAGTCCCAATACGAGATGTCAGAGAGTGGCGCTGTCATTTCTGATTCAGGGCAGGAGAAGAAAGCTTCTCTCATTACTTGCTAAGTTTAGAACAGCAATATAGGAACTCAACATCAGCAACGCTGCAGAAGATCAAGTTTTTTGCTTTTCTTATGGAAACAAGGGCAGGCTTTTTAAAATAAAATGTTCATCTTTGAAATGAGCAAAAGATTACAGTTTGAGAGATGAATGTAAGAGGTAAAGTCAGCAATGGCCCACTAAGACATTTCACCTCACACTCAAAATGCAGACAGTGTTGCAGCGTAAGGCAGTTTATATATAGTACTGCTAAGAAGTCAGCATTAGGTAACATCAGAAGAGATCGCCACTGTACTTCCAATTAGGTTTGAAAGGACAGCTTGCAGGCATGCTAAATGAGCTTGCCAAAGTTCAAACAAACTGAAGACAAGTTCAGCCTCAGACAGAAGGCAAAATGCGGTCACACTATGTTTTTATGAGTAAGGTATATGAAATAAAACAACGATGTCTATAGACAGGAAAGAGGTTACCCTCCTTCCACATGTAGGAAGGGAATTCTGAGAGCAAGCTTTTGATCTACGCTGCCATCTGGAAATGTATAGGATGCACATCCCTACTTCCTTATGTCACTGAGATAAAGGATTGATATGCTGAGAGGGGTTTCTTTTCTTGTATCTCAGCAGATATGGCTGAGAAAGGTTGGCAAGAGATGCTCGTTCTTATCCTTAACTTGGGAAATCTGAGGAACTAGTAGCAAAGAAATTAATGTTTTCCACTACAGAACATGAAAGGTGAATTTCAAGCTGGAAGAAAGATGGAATTGAAGTTGGGATATATATGCGCACAAGTACTCAGTCCATCAGAGTCAGTGACATCACTGGTGGCAATCAGCACTTAAGTTTTATTAACTCTTCACCTCTTTGTTGCTTTGCATTCACCTTTGAGCAGTATCAGAATGATTCTGTACATGAAAAGGATCAGAATCACTCTGTACATGAACGAATACAGTTGCTGAAGAAAAACAGCAGAAGTACTAGTATCCTACAGAAAAACACCAGCATTCCAGTTGCTGCTGTGCCACCAGCAGCTGGACAGACTCCAGCACAACCGTGGCAAATTCATAACCCATCTTTGATGGCTCCAGAGCAGCTGTGCCAAACACACAGAAACAGTCCCCAAGCACACGATTGCTGCATCCGAATGGATCAAGTATTACCTCAAATTTCAACTCACACAGCAGTTTGGTTCACCATCTGAACCAAAACCTCTTCTTTCCAAATTAGTAAGCCCAAAAGGAAACCACTAGGAATGCAAACTCCTTTCCATGGTATTAATGGACACCCCTTCCCTCACATCACACTATTTTTTTATGCTGAAACTCGTTTCAGTTTTCCTTGAAAGCTTTCTCCTCTTAGGCTTTATTGCTCTTTCTTATGTCATTTCTTGACAAGAATTGTGAATGGGGACTTTAGAGATCTCCCCCAAGCCAAGTAGAGGAGGCCTTTCTCACACAGAAACCAGAAGTTCCCACAGTTGCTTGTGTACAGTTTGCAAAAGCCATCTGCTTTTGCCAGAGCTCCATCAGAGCTGTCAAACAAGCTCTAGCAACAAGCTCCAAAAATCACTCTGTGCAACACCACTCTTGTTTAGTTACCAACTTTAACATTGGATTACACCCACTCGCCCTCCTTTCAAACAGATGAATCTTCCAAAATTGAAATTATCATCCTTGAACAGCAAGCTTTTCTCTTTGCAGCCCACATCACCGATTCAAACATGTCAGTTGACTGATAAAGCATCCCTAATTTCAAAGAGGGTGGATTTTTGATCAGTTACACAAAAAAACGAGTACCAGACTACTCAGCACAACAATACCACCCTAAATGTTTAATCTGTACACAGCACAGCTGAATTTGACTGCCATGTTTACAGCAACCCAAATGAATCCTTCCATAGCAAGAAGGGAAACAAGGTCTTTCTGTGGGGAATGAATGATAAGATACTTACAGGTCCCATAATTGTTGCTTGCCAATGAAACACTGGAAGGCAAAGACACAATGATTAGAGAGTTCCTAGGGTTTTTCTTAAGAAAAAAAAAAACTCAACTGTGACAATGTACTCATGAGGAGCTTACAGTCATCTCCAACAGGTCCGGCGGAACAGTGGGCCGGTGGGTCTCGCTGCAGATCACTTAGTTCCTGTAAGAGACAGAAATATTTGAAAGACATCTACATGAAAATACAGACCAGGCAACAGAATCACTTCAAAACTAAGAACACAAACTGATTTTATTACATAGACCTGTGGTAATTTTAAGGAAACCGACACTTGAAATTGCCCATTGATACAGAAAGATTTGAAGTATTTTGCCAATAGGTTGCAGCTAAAGCTAACATTGTGTTATAATAGTTTATAATAATTTATCTGAGAGCATTTAAGTGTTACACCCAAGTTCATAAGCTGGATATAATACAGTAGAGACAGAAAAAGAAGAAAACTAACAGTTTATTGATTTCTCTGTAGACTTACTGCTTAATTTAGACATTTATGTGGTACTGATTGTTCATTTAGCTTCTGATTTTACAAAAGCTTCTTATATTGGCCTAATGTACATACACTAGCTGAGTTATACAAGCTCATAAAATTCTTGCAGTCTGCCTAGAGGTGATGTATGAACATGACAAAGGTTTCTAAGTAAACCCAAACACAAAGGAAAAATAATAGCTCTATGTTTTATTGAACGTACCTTGCAGTAATTCCCTACATATCTTTGGGTTCATAGTGGTTTGGGTTTTTTTTTGTGGGGGGTTTTATAATACATTTGTTTGGGTTTTTTTTCCCAAAATTGTTACTAAAACACCCCAAGAAAGTTGAAATTTAAGAGGAGTGTTCAGAGAAGGTCTATTTATTTCTTTTACATAAATTCATACAGTCCCAGGTAATATTAAAATTTTACTTAATTACACAAAACCAGGTTTGCTTTTCATCTGATTTATCATCACTAAATCAAATGCAAAACAAGCCAGGCATGAATATTGGTTCATTTCCTTTGTTTAATCCAATACATAACTTGCAATGCCTGGAGTTTTACTGTACTAGGAACACTTTTTCCAATTCTGAGCTGATAAGTTTAACAATTTAATGTAAATACTTCCATTTAAATAAGCAAAAATACATGTCTTAATTACTCGACTAATTACTCAAAACATACATCTCTAAGTCAACAATAGACATAAGCAGGTCTGCTCTGCCCTGAAATCATTAGTCAAGACAACTAATTCCAAAACCAAGGTGTGAATTGTAAGTAAGTTTCTCTCTCAAGCATAGAATTTGCATATGTAGCGTGATCACAGAATCTTAGAATGGTCTGGGTGATCTGACCTTACGTACAATTTTAAGGGTTAAAACTCCATGCTTCAACTTCTGGGATATATTTATCTATCTATGACATCCAGTAAGCATTCCAGCTACACACCACTCTCTAAGGGAGCCCATGTACCACGGACCTGGCACCTACATTCAGGCACACTTCTTACAGGCCCACTCATGGCCCTGGAATTCAAAGCAAGGCACTGACACATACCTTCCGCCAGTTAATACAATGGTAGTGTTGCTACTTGCTTTGAAGTCCCTCCTCACAATCTTTGCGATGGAAAACAAAAGAGAAAGTAATTCAATACACTGAAATAGCTCAGGCTGCCAACCACCATTACTCATTTGCCCCCCACCTTTATTCTGTTGGGGAAAATCGTTTGCTGCCTCAGAAACGACATGCTGGGCCAGACCTTGACTAGTAAAGGGAACAGCAAAACCCTTTAGAAGCACGGGTCCCTTTTGAGTCAGAGGATTCAAATTTCACCAAGGGAGCAATGCAGAGAACCAGTAACCTAAGCAAAGCTAAGCCTTTGCTAGTACACGAAGGGAGACAACAAGTCTCATGTTTCCAGGAGGCCAGAGAGTTGTGACAAGCATTACCAGCAGCAAAACAGCCACTGTCCATTCTAATCTGCAACTCAAGATCTAACCCAAATTCTTGTACACATACTGAAAAAAAAGCCAACTACAAAAGCCTGATAGCTGAAAGAGAGAACTCTGAGCCTAAAAAGCACATGTTTATACCAGTCATGGCTGACTATTAAAGGCAATGGCAGGAAAAATAATCTAGCTTAAACTCAAAGTCTCTAAAATACACACAAGCAACTCCCTTATGTGTATGTGAACTGCAGAACAACCACTTGATTTTGGAGTCACAAGTCTGTAACAGCACTCATTTGCTAGATGCCTTCCTCAAGATCTTTACATACCCCCAAACCACACAAACTGAGTTTCTTTCATATGTACACATGTACTTCAGAACTGTAGGAACTGGGGGAGGCTCCTCTGGTATGCGCTTTCAATTTGTTCAGGCTAAAGGCACTGAAATTCATCCATTATAAAAAACATGCTTTAAATCATACCCTGATGAGACCCAGAAGTATCAACACCTGCTATTAATATTTCCCTAATAATGTTGAAGAAAAAGTTCTCTTCAACTGATTTCGCTAAAAGAGAACAATGTTCCCAGATACCTCCAGAGAACTTCTGCAGCTAGGAAGCAAACCTCAAAACCCTAACAGTGCAAATTCAGGCCATATTTTCCAATCACAAGTAGTATGTACTGAAGCTAACGTGGTTTAAAAACACAATCAAACAAAGTGAGTTTGGCAGCGTTTACATACAGAAGCTCAGATCAAGCTGTGATAAAGAGAAAGAACTATTCAGCTTCATACTTTTAATTATGCTGTTTAAGCTTAATATTCAAAGCAAATTTATCTGGAGATGTGAGATTTAGGCTTCAAGTTTTCCTACATCTCTTGAAATGGTGCGAGGAGGTAGTTGGCATGTCCTCCTGAGTCAGACTGACATATCAGCATCCGGAGCACAACACTGCAAAACAGATATGATTTTCTGAAGTGGAGGTAGGAAAACCGCTTCATGACTTTACAAAATCACAACAGAACAAGGAGTTGAGTACAAGAATTCTCTATACAAAACAGTAAAGATGCTCTTCACCAGGAAGCCCCAAACTTGCTGTGTCAAGAGGAAAGGCTGAAGAGTTTGAACGCAGAAGGTGCTCAAGCACCACCAAGAAGTGGAAGAGAATGGTGTATAAGGCATGACACCGCCAACACCAACAATCTCCCTGTAATTTTAAGTTAATTGGTTCCAGCAGCTCGGTCCATGTTTTATGGACCATCACCATGCTGCTGCATAACACAGGTCTGGTTGCTTTTCATGGCCTTGCCTCCACTGGGATTTTTTGTCAGCTATATAGAAATGCTGGGGCAAGACTTTGATGTACCTTGGCTGACAAACAAGACCTGTCACTCAAGTCAGCACAGATTCAGTTTCAAAAGAGAAAGTCACCACTGCAGATTACAGCATGTACTGACCTATGTGATGGCTTTTATAAGAACACACAAAACCAAAACGCTGTTTGCAAGAGATGCGATCAGTTATTTCAAACACCAGTGAATGTCACAGCGTAGAAGCTCCAACACGTGCCACACTATCCCAATGCAGAGAAAACAGCTAAGCGTAGGACAGACGTAGGAATGAGTCTTCTTTTCCTCTCAGTCACAGAAAATATTACAGAGTAGGATAGAATACTCTTAATCTCACACCTCTAACTGGTTGCAATGAACAGATCTCCTGTTTGTAACTACACAACAACAGCAGAGCAACAAAAGTAAGCAGGATCTGTGACCTGGTGTACAGGAGTATTAACACACTGCTACAAAGGCTAAACAACCATCAGCAGAGATGGACACGGCAAAGCTTCCAAATTACCACCTTTTGTTGCCCCACACAGAATGGAAAATAGCTCTTTGTGTGCATGAGGCAAAAATTTAAAAATCAATTTAACAGATAGAAAACACATGCTAGGGTAAGCTATAAATGCTGGAAATACTTCCGAATGTTCGGAGTTGTACTCTCTCAAAATATAATACAGGATGGATTTCATAAAAGCATAAAGGTGGAGAAGGCTGGAAGGCCAGTTTAACATTTATATGCTTCATTACAAGTCAAGCTTCTCTCCTAAAAAGCTACTGGAACAAGATTGTAAAGCATACTTTAATAACAAGGGGATAAATTTTCTCAGCATAGTACTCCCAGACACTCGACGGCTATGAGCATGAGTAGTAACCAAAAAAAGCTCTTAAAATGTAGTCTTTTCTTCAATTAAAAACCCCTGCAGACTATCAGAAGACCAAAATAAACTGCAGGCATCATCACTAAAAGCTATTTTTATTCTCTAAGCAACAGAAAGCCACAATCAGAGACCTTTTCCACACTTATTTAAGACATAGGGGTTTATATTTGCCAGCTATGTTCTTAGGTTCTTGCACAAAATGTGCTGTGGACCACAGACTCACCTCCTACCAACTCCATGCACACACTACTGCTATTATATTAACGCTGTTTGGAACCATCTGTCAAAAAACACCCAGTGATTATACTTAGACTAGTTAAAGAATCCTCTGTTCTTCATCGATAAATATTTGCCTTACATTTACATTTCTTGACATAAAAGGTCTTAGTAATAAAGTATATATTCTATTTTATACACTGGTTTAATAAAAAAGTATCACTGTGTATTCACAGCTGATGTTTTGAAAGCTAATTAAAATATTTTATATTATGGAGCCAAAATAGAAGTTTCCTCAGTATGTTTATTACCACCCAAAGACAGCAAGTGACTCAACCCTTTGAAGACAAAACCTGAGCCACAAATGCTGATAACATTTCACCTACAGAAGTCAATTTACAATAACAAAAGTTATTTTCAACATAAATATTTAAGTTTGTGTGTCATGTTAGTCTACACATAGATGAAACAGACCTATGTAAATGCCTGAATGCTTCTGTTCTTTCTGATTTGTAGGAGAAAACAATCAAGGACTATGCATTAACCAGATAAAAATCAACACCTATTTGCAAACGAGTCTTCAAATGTGTTTCTTCTAACTGGTTTCAAAATCTCTTCTAAAATCTGTTCTAAGTTCAAATTTTTTTATGCCTATAACAAAATTAAGCACTGGTTTTGTATGTAACAGCTTGAGACATTAATAAGCGTAAGCTTCCAGTGACACTAGAGGAGCCCCCAGATATACAAGGTTTATGATGAAAACAATCTCTTTGACAGTAATACTGCACCGAGGGGACAGCAAGCTCACAATTAGGTATGTACTCAGAGAACTCTGAGAAGGGATCCCAGCAAAATACACTTGCACAGGAGGATGGGCAGAACTCACCTACACACTAGCCTGCAAAACCTGACAGCCTGAATTACTTCCTACCTCGCAGAAACAATAAAGGCTGCTCCGCACAACATCCCTTCCCAACCCAACCCTGAACTATTTAGTTTCATAATTCGCAACATCTAGAATTTACAACGCACATAAAAACATAGGTTATTCTTTCACTGGCACATCAGACAGTTCCTGCCCTGAGGGACACCTATTCTACATCACACACAGAGCACAAAGCACAGCACTGACAAGGCAAACTAACACATGCTCCTCAGCTTAAGACCAAGAAGAATACCACCCCCAACCCCCCATCATCCTTCTGAGATTCTCTGAGGCGCCCAGAGATGAATTTGTCACGGAGGCAGCGCTGACAGCTGTGCTCACGCAGCAAGGCTTTGCGTCCTCGCTGTTCCTCCACTCCCAGCAGTAAGCCATCAGCTTGCTCATTGGTTACTCAGTTGCCTGCTTTTTTTAAGCAAGCTCCCACGCGCGCGACACATCTCACCATTGCTCCCACACCGGCTTGAAGTCTGCACGCCACCCTCCCCCGAAGAGTCCCTCAAGGCCAGTCGACAACAGATGGGATGCAACGATGCAATCACAATGGCAATACTATTTAGAAGCTGGAGTCCCAACCGGTGAGACAAAAATATGCTTACTAGCATTTCTATGTATTACAGCATCTCTTCCTCTGTAGGCACCATCATCCTAAATGTACTTATTATCCAAAATATTGTGAACAAACACTCAAGCTTGCCACCAAAATCCTTAGCCAAGTTAAAGTACAATTTGAACCATCCCCCAAGCCTAACTACAGACAGTATGTCCAAACTGACAACCTCCCAAGTGATACCATTGTGTTTTCTGACAGCGCTTTGTTCTCCAAAGAGTTCCTCTAGGCACTTCATGAAACTACAAAGTCTTTACAACATCTCCTCTACTCCAGATCTTATCCCTGCCTACCCCAGAGATACAACGCAGCTATCGACCTTTACAGCCAGACTAAAGCAGCAGGAAGTTTGATGGGATAGACACGCCATTGTACAGATATATTTCATCCAATATTAAAATTCCAGTTTTGTGATTTTCAGGAAAGCTCTACGTATTACCGTGACATCAAGATAATTTTTCTAACTCCTCCTCTTCATTTTTAACTTTCCATTTGAAACAGTCCTATTTCCTTGCCACCTTCCTCTTCCACTGCTCTGGAGGCAGGCTGCTGACCAAATCCCTCTATTAACCATTTTTTTTTTTTTTTACCCTGGAAAGGCAGCAGAGGGTGATGAGGGAAGTTAAAGAAAAAACAGCAATAGTCATTTCTGCTGCTAACTAGAGACAAGAAGTAACTCATTCTAAGCCTACTCTCAACTCTTCTCCTAGCTCACTCCCAGACATCTCTTCACATTTCTGATGGAAGTTATTGCATAATCAGGAAATTTTACACTACCTTGAAGTCAGCAGCCTGGTAAGCAATTCGTTACTTCCAAAGAGCAGAAACTAATAAAGATACATTTTCATAACAAGTCTGCCCATAAATCTCACATCTATTCAACACAGAGCTTTTAAACAGCTCACGAAATAAAGTTGCGGCTTTCCAACATATATAAAAGTCTCTAAAGCGGGAAGAAATGTTACACAGGGAATGTGCTAAGGGAAAAACATGGAGAACAACCCTTTGTAGCAGGGCCTCACCTGCAAGACCACAAACTACCATTCGGTCACAAAAATAGCAGAAAACTACCAGACTTTCCATCTTCTCTTTTTTCACCTTAACGGCATGAGCCTGAAGCATTCAGAACAATCCTTTTCCCAGAAGAGGACAAGGAAACACTCATATCAAGGAGATGCTTCCAAGGGCAAGGAAATACTTAAAGAGAATGTGGGATGTGAAAAAGCCAAGAAAACATAAAGCATTTCCAGAACATGTAAAAGCATGACAGAACTTACTGCTAGAGAAAAACCATGGAAGCCATTTATTAACGTTTGACATAAGGTTCAAATGCAACATTCATAAATAGGTGATAGGAAGTTAAAAATATCTTCCCTACTTCATATTAAGATTGACTACCAACATCTGGTACCCACCCATACTAGTAACTTCATACCTACCATAGATATCCCAAACCTACTGGCTGCAGGGTTCACTGGCTGTTATAGAATTTGAGTTTGCAACAGCAACATTTCCCAATAACAAAAGGGAATTCAGAACAAGGAACTACCACACAGTCACAGAACCAGGACAGCACAAACACCGCCTGAGCCTGGCACGTCCACAGCAACGAAATACCACGTATTCTATAACATGGCCAACATACCAACGCTAACTCAATGCCTGTGTTTACCAGCCAGAGCATATTTTTTGTCTGTATCGTATGAGGAACGCTTCAGTCTTGTGAAGCAACAGAAATCTAAAAATCACTTAATCTCACTTCAATCCTCAGTAACATTTACACGCATTATCAAAACCTCTTCAACTGGGATACATTCAAAGGTCATACGAAGTACCAGGCTGACAGCACTTCCTAAAGTGGAAAAACCCCTTGTGCAGAGAGCGAATCAAGCTGTGCACAACGGGAGGGCAACGTTTTGGCAACAGCTACTTCACACCTCTGCCAGAGATAACCCGGCCACGCCGCTCCGCCTTTCACCCAGGACCTCACCACCCCGCGGCTTCGGGACGGTGCACGAAGGGCAGTTTAAAACGCTGACCAGACCGAGGGGAAAGGGGGAGGACATATTTCGAAGCAATGAGTCGTCCCGAAAGGACAAGGAAACCGATCGGAGCCCGCCTTTCTTCGCCTCACGCCCGCTCCGAGCAGAGCAGCCGCGCCCCGCACCGGGCCGGGCCCCTCAACCCCCTCCTCAGGCGGCCTCAAGGGGCCGCGGGGCTGGCTCCAGCAGCCTGGGGAGGGCGGCGATCCGAGCGGCGGTGGGTGGAAGGACGGGGCCCAGGCAGTAACAACGCGGGGGACCGGCTCCCGCTGAGGCGCGGCCCGGCGCCACCGCCGGGGCAGAGGGGCCCGTTTCGTTTCCTTTCCTTTCTCTTCCCGCCCGCCCCCGCCCCGAGGCTCGGCCCCACTCACTTTCTGTATCCGCTTCAGCGCCATGGGAGCGCAGGGCGGGCAGCAGCCGGGAGCGCGGCGGGGGGTGCGGAGCGGGCGGGTAACGGCATCCACGCGCACCGCGGGGGGGGTGGGTGAGAAGGGAGAGAGCGGGACGGTTGGCGAAAGGAGAAGCGGCGGGGCGGGACGTGCGCGCGCGCGCTCACCGGGCCCTTTGTGTCCGCCTGCGCATGCGCACGCCCCGGGCCGCCCGCGGGGTGCGCTGGGAAGTGGAGTCCGCGGGGAGAGCAGCCGTGGCGCTGTTGCCCCCGGTGGCTGGAGGCCATGTCTGTGACGGTTTTGATTTGCTCCGGGGCTTGCCGTTTGGCGTGCTTTGGGAGTGGGAAGAGCTTCGTGCTCTTCCTTTTCCTCCCAGGAACCCTGCAGGTGGCGGGGAAGCTGAGTACTATTCAGCTGTCCGTGTTCACAGACCAGAAGGCGTTTCAAGGTCGCGTCCTTTGAGGTGTGGGGAGGGGGAAAGTCGCGCCGTGAGGTTTCAGAGTTACAACAGCTCCAACCACAGATCTGCGACAGGAAGGTGCCGTGCCAGGGGGTACAGACAGAAGGGAGGAGCGGCTCCCCTGACGAGTTTGGGTCGCGGAGGCCTTTAAGAGGCGGGGCCGGCCGCCATTCTGTGGGAGGGTGTTGGGTGGTGCATGCGCGGTGAGGTGGGGAAGCTGCGCGTGTCCTCTACGGCGTCGGAGCCGGAGCGATGGGGCTGGGGCAGAATTCCTCCGTGAGGGGTAGGGCCGCACCCGATGCGGGAAAGGGGAGTAGGCGGAAGGGCGTCCGGCTGGCTGGCTCGTCGGTCGGCCGGCCGGCCGTGTGCGCCCCGTGTACTGGTGGGGGTGGGTGGCGGAGATAGCGTGGCCTCGCCCCGCCTTGTGCCGCTTTTCGCGACCCGCTGGACCCCTGGGGACAAAATGGCGGCTGGGGCGCGGGTGCCCCCCGGCGCGTGCCCAGAGGCAGCGGGTGGTGGCGGGTCTGCCTCTTCCCAGGCCGGTCCCGTCCCCTGTGCGAGCGGCGGGCTCCGCGCCAGGCCTCATGTGGGCTTCGCCTCTCGGAGCCGGCCCCGGCCAACCGCTAGGTTTTACTTGGGGGTGCTTGGCCGTTACTGGCAACACCGGTTTGCTCAGCCTCCCCTCCCTGCTGCTTCGCCCTCAGGCACTACCTTTGTTCAGGCACCGTCGTTTGTGTGACGGCACCGAGTGTGTATTTCACGAAAACCTGTGAATTTGGGGAGTTTTAAGTTACCCTCAAGGCCCGATGCTGTGCAATAAGGGTATTGGTGGTGTGTGAGCTGTGTAATGATTGACCTAAGCCACGCCTGCAGTAGCATTTTAGTGTGTTTTAAATGCTCTTGGGCAACTGGGCAGGATTAAAGGGTTGGGGTGGATGGAGAACAGACTGGAAAGCTGAATCACCTGATTTCCTCCAAAAAAATGATTGCCTGTGTGACTGTGGTTGCCAGTTGCAAAGCTGCTCATGTTTTATGCCCCAAAGTTGGGGGATGCCAGCCAGGTGGATTTTTTTGAGGGTTTTTTGGGTATACTGCTGGTACAGAATATGTTGGTGAGGGTATTGCTATAGTCTAAAATAGGCTATAGTGATGGAAGGCTGTGCTTAGTAAAATAATCAAACCAAGGCCCTAAGGATGACTTGATAATAGCTTGCACCCAGGCTATATTCCCAGTGGCAGCTTGTTTTGCAAAAATCAGAACAATTCCTATATGCTAGGGATTGAGAAGGAAACTTAGTTTCTGGGGGAAGGAGAAGATTGTGCTCCTAATCAAACTGAACATACCTTCTTATCCCAGGAAAGCAGGGGGACAGCCGACCAAGACAGTCTGGAGGGTGCTTTGTTTAGGAGGTGGTAGCACATACAGTTAATGTGATTTCTGTCAAGATTAAGCTTGGATCAGTGCCTGGTGACTGACAGGTCACAGCTCTGTCCTCAGCCTGTGTGTGTGTTTCCGACTGATGCATTTTGGAAGTTATGCTAATGCTTGCTTCCCTAGAGAAAACTAGTGACCAGAAACTCCCTGTGTTTTTGTGGGATTTTATTCCTGACAGTAACAGGATAGTTCATTGCATCCGTGTGCATATGTGCCTGAAGGTTACCCTTTGGAAGTTAGTGGATGGAGCAGCTAGTGCTTTTTGTTGAGTAATGCCACTGTTTGCAGGTGTGACCCCACCCCATGCTGACTGCAGACCTGATCACTCTCATCTGTTGCTGCTTATTGGCCAGATCCAAAGATCTTTCTACCTCAGGTGGCCTTTTTACCTCATGGTTTTAGTTAAATTAAGCCTGTCAGTGGTAATCCCATTTCTTGTGGATGCTCTGAAGTGTTACAAGTGACATTATCTGCTTGACTGGTTGACTTCTGCTCTCAGGCTTTCCTTGCAGCCGGTTATCCTGGACACCTTCTCAGTAAGCAAGTGCCAGGTGTTTCTCCAAGTGTGGTTTGCTGAGAGTTGGCCAGACTGTCATAAACAACTCTTGGACAATAATAGCCTCTTCATTGGCAACAACAGAATGAGAAGAATGCTGGAAAGTTGAAAGCACTTCTGAAGACCAAAATTGGATCTTTCATGTCTGGAGTTAGGAATGTGTCTCTGCCTTTCAAATAACATTTTTTTTTAAGCAGCAGAGATATCTTGAAAATCACTTTTTAGGACTATCTTGGAATAACTTTGTAGGGGTGTAGCTATTGCCCGTGGTGGTGTTGCCAGTTCTTGGAAAGTAGATTGGTAACATTTCACAAGAAGGATTGTGTACTCTTGGTGGAGCCAAGTCCAGCTCAGTTTCTTCATGTGATTATCAGTACAGTTGGTAAATGCGTGTTCTTCCTGCAGATAAAATCTGAGGTCTCTGGTAAATCCTAAAGCTACTTCTAGTAGCCTAGATCTGGAAAGGTCCAGAGCAATTTTCTAGCTGTTAAGGGAGAAAAGGGAAGAGAAACTGTGTGATCCAAATCTCTTGTCATTAGGATGCGTCCAAAAAATACAGGAGGAGATAAATTCCCACCTTCAGCTGGTTGCTGTTCTCATCTTTTTTTGTTGTTTTTTGTTTAACTCTGTGCACTGCCTGCTCTCCTGGGATTGTGTTCTTCAGACTTCTTGATCATTCTTCCCCTCTCTCCTTCATGTGGTTGAGTTTTTCTAGTGTTTTAGCTAAACCTTTTCCACTGTATAGAGCCTATGACATGGAAGCAATGTCTCTGCTACATTACACAAGCCTGTAGTGTCTTGTCCTGCAGTGATTTGTAACCATTGTGTTTTGGTATTATACCAGATTTGGAATTTGTTTCATAACCCCTCAAAAGTTTCTTTTAGTGTTTTCATTTCAAAAAGAAATAAACTTCCTTGACATTCTATGTCAATGTCACTCTGTTAACAGACACCGCTTCAAGAAATACATGCGTGACCTTAGGAGTTTGGCAGCAAACTGCTGAATTGGCACCAGAGGCCTCATGAAACAGAGTCTGAAGTATTTAAAAACTTCTGAAAAGTGTTTTCCTTCCAGATGTAGTTTTAGGGCTAACTGGAAGCTGAAATGGGCATTCCAGCTCTTCCAAATCTGTTTGTGGAAAAAAAGCCCCAACAGAACTTAATTACCTCTGAAACCTTGCAGGTTGATACCATCGTAAGAGAGTCCATTTGTTAAATTCAAATGGCTTTTGTAAATTTAGAGTATGTTTATTAAGGCGACACTGATATTTAAAGAATAGACTGCTTTAAATGTTTGGATTTCATGTATCATCAGGTGATAGAATTTTTCACCCAGATACAACTCTAGCAAAGTGATTAATAAAAGAAAAAGCCAATTCAGTATAAAAGACGCCATGATTTATTCTAAGGGGGGAAAAAATACATGAAGCTGTTTGTATGTGTACTTGGGTGTGCTGTGTGTGGTTATCTTGTAGGTGCCGAAGGGATGTTCAGAGGCGTCTGTATTACCTGCAGAAGTACAGAACAGCTCTTTGGAATGGGCTGCAAAGCTACTGCATTTTAGTTCAGACTTTACTGCTTGTGCTGTGATTTGTCAAAGTATTTCTATCATGAAAATCTTTTCCTCTGCTGGTTTGTTAAGCTGACCTGGACTTGTGGATAGGTGCAACAGATGATCAGCTTCCTTAAGGTGTAGCATCTTAAAGGGTGCTTCAGTTAGAGGAGTCATCCCTTAGGTCAAGTCACTCTTTCCTCTCCATTTCCCTAAGGGAATGGATACGGTCTGTCATTGCCTGTCCTCTCATTGGTTATTTTAAAACATAGGTTTAGACTTGATCATCACTTGATGGTGACACATCACTTGGCATCCTGGGCAGTCTTTGCAACTGCTGCTTCTTGGAAATCCCCAGTATGGGCAAGCCCTGTTTTGCTGGCTGCTGCTGTAGCTGCACTCAACGTTTCATCAGAAATGGCTTTAAACTTGTCAGACCCAGCTGGTCCCTGAACGGGCTGGGTACCTCCTCCCTGCCACAGCCCTGCTCCGCTCAAGTGAGAAGAGGAAAGGGCGCCGCAGTCTCTCTGCGGTGGCTTTCCTTGGGAGAACCTGCTGCCTCTGACTTAAACTGTGGTTGTTCTTCAGATTAGTTTGGGCTGTTTTGCTAAATAAAAGCAGTTTTTTATGTAATACCTTCTTTAATTTCATCTCCTTGCTTCTTTACGTTGCCCTATTGAAATGAATTCATTATTCTGGCTGATTTGTAGTGGGAAGGTGAAGAGGGGAGAACTCACTGGATGGGTATAAACAACTGAATTCACATTGTGATACCTGAGGCTTTTGTTGTTTTAAGGAGTTTGGGAGCAGGGAAACATACCCTAAATTCTTTGTCAAAGATGGTTTTCTTTATCTTAATATCACTCTGTTAGTGAGGGTTTGCCACTCACTTGCAACGGAGGTCTCCGTGTATGTTGATCTCTTTGCTTTGTTTACTAAGAAAATGAATTCTGAAGGATTTCTTCTTTTCTTTCTTACTCCTTTAGTGAGACTCTAAAGGAGTGTCTGGCTTCCCTGATCTTACAGGGCTGCAGACATTACATAAATACTTGTCTCACTCTAGGTACTGCTACATCCAGACCCTTGTGGATCAGCTAAGACAATGACTTACCTGTACTAGGGCCTTTCCGCAGCTTTTAGAAAAGGCTGTGGGAGAGGGGAGAAACCCCTCTTCATCCTTTTAGTGCAAGCTCACAGTGGCAGTACAGCAAGCCAGGTAGTTGTGGGAAGTAGCAAGAACTAACAAAGGCTTTTTTGTTTCTTACTATCCTTTAGCGCTAACATAGTGATGTCTCTTGCCCCAGAAAGGTCATGTACCTTGGTGTCTTTGAAATCGAATGCCAAGGTTGAAAGGCAAGGTGGAAATTCCCAACTGGAGATGGTTTTAATTTTCTTAAGTTGTGTGAATGTGCTGAAATTATAAATCAAACAGGAATTTAATGTCTGTAGGGTCAGATGAACTATGTATGCACGTTAGGAGTGCATGTGTGCGTAGAAGTGGTGGATAAAAAGCAAAAAGGGAGCAGCTGCCTGCAGCTCCCAGAGAAATGCCCAGGGCTGTTGGTGCAGTCAGAGCCTTTGGGCCAAAGTCCAGCACACTGTTAGGAAGCAGAGAGGAAACAATAGAGCCTCCAAAAAATAGGAAAAGTCCTTGCAGTAAAGGAAATTATACCAAGTGCGTGAGATGGCAAAGATTTGAGAGATCCCAGGACAGGGAGCAGGGAGGTAAGGAGGATGGAGGTGGTAATAGTATTGTTATGGAAGCTGCCTTTCAGGGAGCCAGGCCCTAATCCCATTAAAATAAACTTGTGGTATTATTCTTAAATATAGTCTTTTTGGATCCTTATTCTGTGTACAGCACAATGGGAATTTAATCTAAGATGGCTTTTGTTACTGTTCTGAACTGGTAGTATATGAAATAATTTCCACATTACCAAAAACCTGTTAACATTTTGAGCTGCATGATGCATTACATAAAAAGCTACTCAGGAGACCTACCTTGCAGGGGGATCCTGCTTGAGTTGCTGATGCTGAGGGCTCTGTAGTGACTTTCCTGCAACTGAATAAAACAACTGGGAGTTTTGCTGCTGTGGGGTGTACTTACAGTCGGTGTCAGGTGCTGAAGTTGGAAAAACTTATGTTGGTACCACAGGTTCACAAATGAAAGGTTAAAAAACCCCAACCTTGCCAAGTTAATCCTGACCCTTGTGTAGAAGGGTTGGGGTGAAGGACAAGTCTGATCAGGAGAAAGGAGTAGATAAGGTGAGTGTCAAAAGAATACAGTCTTCTAAAGTACTGCCGTACTACTACAGAGCAAAATGGTCTGTTGGAAAGTAGAGATGTTGTCGCTAGCTTGAAGACATTTACTTCTGAGTAGTTGTAATAGAATGTTGTGGTCTAAAACTGAGTGTGTCTTTTTTTCTTCTCTCCTACTCTAGCCGAATGGATTGCTGCAGTCTCCTTAGCTGCCGGAGCAGCTGCTGTTGGATATCTAGCTTACAAGAAATTTCTCTCTAAAGACAAATGCTGCAAAGCAATGGTGAATCCTCATATCCAGAAGGATAACCCCAAGGTAGTCCATGCATTTGATATGGAAGATCTGGGAGACAAGGCTGTGTACTGCCGCTGTTGGAGATCTAAGAAGGTAAGAGAAGAATAAATGGTCCTTTTTATTCACATGCATGCATCTTTCAACTAAAACCTTTTCAAACTGCCTTATTTAGAGGAAGCGAACTTTTCACCTAAACTATGCTGTCACTCTGAGTAAAGCCTGCAGATCAGCACTAATAGTGAACAGAATCTTTCTGTAGCTCTGAGGAAGCAGAGCATGGAATGATCACAGGCATAAATGACACTGTTTTGTGTGCTGCCTTTGCTAATCCTGAGACTTTGCAAAACTACTGGCCTCTTAGCAGCAGGAGCTCAGGGACCCCAGTCTGAGAGGATCTTAAATGCTTCCTACCGGAGGAAGCTGGAACTCTACTCAGAAAAATACCCCTGTTGCTAGTTCATGGTGTTAATAACACAGATCCATTAAAAAGGCTCTTGGTATACCATATCTGGTGTCAGATGGTCATGTGCAATGTCTGAGCCCATCATTAAATCTTGTAGACAGGATGAATGTAAAGTGGTTGTGAAAAAAACCTTTCTTGCACACATGATGTTATAGTGGTACTACTGTTTTGTCCTGAATTCATTGTTGTAGTAGCACTGTGTACTGTAGATAGCTACCTTTTTCCACCTGTATGAGCACAGCACTAAAGCACTGCTGAGGCTTGAACAGCATCATGACTCAATTCTGAAATACTCCTGTGGAGATGGGCTCATCTTTGCTCTGTCCAGAGTCTGAACAGAAGCCCTAAAATCCACATCTACCTCTGCCATTGCTCCACTCTGCTTTGTGGATGAAGTTACATGTCGTATGATTGTACCACAGGGAAGTGTGCACATTTAAACGCGGTGTATAAAGTAATGAAATACAGAGATGTTCTTCATCATTCTCATGAACTTGTCATCTTTGTAAGTGGTTAGCTAGCATGATCTGTTTCTTACAGTTCTCAAAATAAGAGCCTGTTAAAATTTGTATGAGAACGTTTCTGTGATAGCAAAATGGTAGAATGTTGCAGGGAACTAAAATTACTTCAAAAGCAGAAAGTCCTTGCTGTGTTTTACCTTAAATAAGGTTAGAAGAAATGCCCTCTTGCAGGATTGTGTCAGCACTTCTCATCTGGTTTAGCCTCATCTGAGGCACGAGGCCCTTAGCAGAACCAGTGGCGTTATGAGCTGTGGGATATTTCTGTGTCTATTGATGGTTGGCATGTGCCACTGCTGGTTTTGCATGGCGTTCCTCCTGAATGTTTTTTTTTGTTTTGGGTTTTTTTTTTTCCTGAAATAGTATGCTACAAAGGCCTTTTTTTTTGTTTGTTTTTGCTGACCAAAGCCTTTGTGGAGTGTATGTCTTTTTTAAAAAACCTAGACATGGTATCTTCAAATAAGTCTGTCTTGGAACGTAATTATCTGTTAAAGTTGGTGGCAGGTAGTTTTTTCAGTGGCCCTTTCCTGTTTAGTGTTGTGCTCTGCAGGCATGTCATAGCACTGCTTGTCAAGGGTTGTGGAAAAACCCAGTGTTCATGTATTAGGCAAGAGTTTTGTCTTAAAACAAAACTGTAATTAGTGTAAAGTTAGAACTTTCATTTTCTTACCTTTCTGCATTTGTGAGCTGGGGCAGGGCAAGGCAGGGAGAGAAAGTTATGCTTTCTTTTGCAGTGACCTCCCAACTTCTTTGTCTTCCAGAAAAGTATTAGTCCCCAAGCTGTGGGTCAAGGAATACTGCTGCAGAACATCAGAAGAAATAGTGGTAGAAAATCTCAACCTGGTCATTGTCAGGGGAAATAAGCCAAGCACTCTCTATCACTGCACAATTCCCTCAGGGTTTGAGCTTTGACTGCTGTTGCTAGCCTGTTTTATTTTAACTGAGGATGAACATGTCGTGTCAGGTCCAGCATCCATCTATTCAGTATCTGGTCTTCAGGGTAGCCAGTTGCTCTGGAAAGTGGTGGTGGTGTGTGGTTTTGGGTTTTTTTTTCTGAGAAACTCAAATCTAGTGTCCCAACCTCTGGGAGCCAGTGGTTCTGAGACCACCAGCTTGACCCAGAGGATGAGTTCAGAGCAGTCAGGTTGGTAACTGTTAAAGATGTCTCAGTGCCATCTGAAGCCCATGAATGCAAGTGACAAAACTTGTGGCAAACTTGAGTGATGATGTTGCTGTAGCTGGACCTTGGGCTTGCCTCCTTGGGCATGCGAGACGAATGTCTGATGGAAGCTGGGTCAGTGCTTCTGCGAAGACCAGTAGACTGTGGTGTTGCATGGAAAAAACAGCTGGCCCAGGAACATCTGGGTTAAAAGCTGGTCAGTGTCCCATGAATATATATGTTCTTGTTTACTCAGATTTTTCCCAAGTATCTGTCAGTACCTACTCACTGAATCACAAATGACTGATGTGATGATAAAGTTCCTGCGTGAATCAGCTTACGCAATTATTCTCTGAATTCTGGGTTTCTTTATTTGGAAACATCACCTGCCATTTATAGTGTGGGTTTAGACATTTTGTAACTGTGAAAAACAAAAAATCCGCATCTCACGTCTCTCCCCTCCGCCCCCCACTACCCTACAGGGCATGTGGCTTTATTTTTAGAGTTCTGGGAAATATTTTTGCAAGTATATTGTCTTAATTATGTTGTTTTCCTGCAGTACTTTGAAGTCTTTTATTCTAACTAAGTGTGGGAGACAGGGTGTTTGTATTTTTCCAAGGGCTGTGACAGGCATGAACACTGGGATTAGTGGAGTGTCGATGACTGTTTGTGACTGTACTGCAAGGGAATATTGCTGCTGCAAAGGCAACAGCTGAGTGATGCCCAGTTTTGATTCCCACTGCTTCTAAGCAAACAAAATAGTAACTCAGTGCAAAATACTGATGTGGGTTTCTGTGATGGTTTCCTCTGCAGAGGAGGCATGGCTCTGTAAACACATCCATGAGAAGGGATGGAATCTAACCTCCCTCTTGCTTCACAGAATGCCCTTGGACTCTTTGATGTGAAAAGAACTGGCCTGGAGCAGAGAGTGGTTGTGCCTGCTTTGGGACCTGGGCAGGCATAGCTGGCTGAAGGAGACCTTGGGGGTCTTGCTCAGAACAGGTTGTTCCAGGGGGTGTTTGGCTTGTTTTTATGGAACAAACATTTCTTCAAGTTGTTTCCTTGGTCCTCCCTTAAAAAAACCCCAATGAATATCTGTGTCACTTGGAAGTGCAGTTTATTTCCATTAGCAGGTCAAAATCCTTATGTCAAAGCCAGCTTGTGCAAAGGGACCTTTGTGTCAATGAGATAAGCCAGCTGTGTCAGGATGAAGCAAAGGCAGCTTGCCACTCTAGCTGTCTGGAAGCAGAACTAATATGTAGGTTTCTCTCTTAAATAAGAGATGAACTAGGGAAACTGTCTTTTTTTCTTCTCACATTCTATGGAAAACAAGGAAAAAAGTTCAGGTAAGGATTTCTTCCTGTTTCTCTTCCTCATCCCACTTCTGTAACTGCACTCAACTCTGGCTGTTGCCTGGGAAAATGGAGCGTGGGGCAAGGTTGAGAGCAAGATAGTCCAGGTGGGTTATGGCTGAGGGTCAGCACAGGCTATATTCTCCTCATGCTGGCCTGAGGCAGGGACACCAGATACAGTAGAGCTGAGTTGCTGCTCTTCTCTTAATCAGCTTCTCATTACTCTGCACTCACATAGACAAAACTAGGGCTCAGCCAAAATTCAGGGAGACCTGGGACTCCAGCACAGAAATGATAGTCTAGTCATGGTGGATTTAACAAGAAGACATTCTAATGAACTTGAAATGTTAACTGTGTGTTTATTCTTTCTCTTTTTAGTTCCCGCTTTGTGATGGCTCGCACACAAAGCACAATGAGGAAACTGGCGACAATGTTGGGCCTCTGATCATCAAGAGGAAGGAGGCATAGAGTGGACAGTAGAAGCTACAGAATGAATGTCTGGGAAATCCTCTGCTCACTTGTAATTGGGGGAAAACCACAAATCCTTTGTCATGTCACTGAAGACTTTCCAGTGTAGCATGTGTATTTATCTGATGCTTGTCTTGTTTTAATCACTACAGTGCATAATTTACTAAATAGTCATGGTTTAAATTCTTTGTCCTGTAAGGTGTGTGTGTCCTCTCATTGAGTGTGAAACTGAAATGACGCACAGAATGTATTTCAGCAGAAAGTAGGTATTAAATTATTTTCAAATACGTGTGTACTATCCTGAGGCTGTTCAGTATAAAGTGTGTTCAAAACGTAGATCTCAAAATTCTGGTGAGGTTCAAAGTCACGGGTCTGGATAGATTTCTATGTAAAAGGCAGTGGCAGGAAAAAGAAATAGTGCCAAAATGGAGCTTAACCTCTGATTATGCTGCCTTTTCTGCGGGTCGTGTTTGGCCTGTTAGCTTTCTTTTTTAACAGAAGATACACAGTAGTGTAAAAGGCTTATAGCCAGATGGGGCTAAAAGGCAACTTTACCTTTGACTTGACAGCACTGTTGAAATTTGACCCTACTACAATATTGTATCAGGAACACATACTATTGGAACTGCAGACCTGTATTTAGCATAGGATTAGGAAGATGGTCTCTGTGAGAGCTTTCTTAATTGACAGGTGGAGTGCTATGAAGCGCACAGTGATGTGCAGGAGGTGGCAGGGTTGCCTTAGCTGCTAGAAAGCCTTAGTTTTGCTTGCAGTCTCTAGCAGTGAACTTCCCCAGACCACAGGACAGTTCTGTGGAGGAGGCTATGCTGATTTACCCCAGAATCTAAAATAAAAACTAAAACCCCAGCAATCACTGCTGTCTGCTTCATCATTGCTCTGGCTGGTTCCGGAGGACTCTTCCCGCTGCGGAGGGAGGAGGCACACCTTTCTTACAAAGTGGCCTTAGGCTCTATGTGTCTTAAATACCTACTGCCTCCCTGAGCTAACTTGTTCATGTGGTTCAGCTAATCTTACCAAAAGAACTGACAAGGACGAGGAACAGCTTTGGCGACAGCTACAACCAAGGGGGAAAGGAAGGGTGAGACAAGGAGACCTTTTATCCTCCTCTTGTGTGGCACTTGTCTGCCTCGTCTGTCATGGCTGCATTAAGGGATATCATGTTGGTTCCTTAAATAGCTTTGATTTATCAACATGCAAATGACTACAAAGCAAAACCCAAAGAGTAGGGTGGCAGAGGGCAGTTTTGTGTTAAACCTGGTCTGGTAGCATAACTGCAGTGTGTAAGACTAAGCTCTCTCTGACCTGGGACAGAGAGACTACCTCAGAGCTAGGGGCAAGGCCTTTTCAAGAAGCTGGTGTTTTAGCCTGGAACTTTAAGGATTCTTCCAGATGATTTGGGCAGCAGAGGGGTTCTTTTTGGGGTTTTTTTAGGGTGTGATTGGTATAACTCGTTAAGATTGAAGAAAATGTTTAGCATGTTCTTGATGTGAGACTTTCAGGGCCTGAGGTCTTTGTGTACTGGGCTGAACTTTGGCAGAAGGCACAAAAAGTAGAGATGGTGACACAGAAGTAGAGGAAGAGGTTTGCAGGTGGAGACAGCTACTGCTGTGAGGCCTCTGCTTATAAGAAGTTGTAGTCAAATCCATTTAAGATCTTCCCGTCTTGACTGTAAAGGTACTTGGTTTTTTTACTTGGCTGAGTACTGATGCATACAGAAAGCTGTTTTAACCTTAAATTATCAAATGTGTTGCTTTTATCCAAAACAAAGTTATTTCTGTATCACTACAATATGACACTGGGTATTTCTGTATCTTTGCCAAATACACATTTGAGCTCATCTTCATCTCAAGGTCGCAATGTCTGTGTTATCTCATGGGTGTGCTGTTTCTTTCAGGGGAGAGCTACCCTGTGCTTCACCCAGTGATGCTGTAATTGTAAACCCATGTCTGGGTTGGGTTTTCATTCCGAGACTTCTTTTCTTGTTAGCAGCAAAGCCTGGCTGCTCTTAAAGGAATAAAAATGCACCAAAAGCTGTGTTAATGTTCTAAGAGATGAAGTCCTGAAGTCTCAAATGAGTCTTTTGAGTCATAAACCTTTCCTGGAGTTTGAGCATGAGGGCAGTGGGCTCCATGAGAAGCATTTGTTTCTGGGAAGCAAAGATGCAGAAGCAGAGTCTTTCTTCACATCTTGGTGAGTTAGTTTTGCACAAGTGTCATGTTTCTGAAAGTTGACACAAAGTGGTTAAATGTTAATTTGTATGTACAGTTTTCTGTACTGTACCTGAAAGTTCCTGTTACTTGTGTGAGCTGTTGGAACATGATAATGAAGAGATGCTGGAATTTGAGTAAACAAACTTGCCAGTGCTAGTCTTGATGAGCATCACCCAGAGCACTTGTTTTTCCTTAGTACTATGATATGTTACATGTTCTGATGGTCTGAGTGCTTGCATCCTCTCAGCAGTGTTTTCTGAAATGTTTAGTTATTCTGAAAGCTCTTTATGTCCAGTCATCTCTAGGATATGAAGTGAATTGGTTAGGTGTTTACCAAGTTTTGACCATAAAGAAATTCTTATGTGTAACTTTGACCTCACATCAAAGCTTCTACGTGAAAACGTGGTACAAATCCTTCATATTAAAGCAGTGAGGGGTTCCTGCCCCAGAGTAAAACTGTATCTCTGTTCTCCATTGTTCATTAGGAAAGTGAACAAATTAAAGTATTGATTCTGCAGTAATTGAATGTGACTCACCAAAATAGTCTGAATGTCAGATATTCAAGTGCTTCTAGAATTGGCGTTGTTGCAGAGGAGCCGGCCATGAAGTACAGGTATTTCCTGCACAGTTCATTCAAGCGCTGTTATCCTCTAGGAGGATTTCGGTGAGGCCGGCGTTGCAGTCACCGGCGGGCCCACTAGGAGGAAACAAAACGCTGTGCGATGAGGGTGGGGGCTGCAGCGCTGGTTTTAGACACCCATGTATTTATGGGGTGTGGGTTGCCCAGTTGTTTTTTTCCCTGCAGCATTCCTGGCTGGCTGAGCCCAGGCATATGCAAGTGGCCCACAGATGTGTTTGGGACACAAAGCTCGTGCGCTTTGTATTTATGACTTGTATCACCCATTCCCCGACAGCCAGCTACAGAGCTGACTGCAGGCTAGGCTACTAAAATTTGAGTACAGTTTAGACCTTCTGGTCTGTTGGGGTCTGTACAACTCACTTTGGTTGCACAGCAGTTGCACTGGGATTTTCCTTTCAGTGTACTACAGCGAGATAAAGATGTGGAAACGTGCGTCACTGCTGTATCACAGCCGCTCACTCCAATAACGGAAGAACATTTAATAATAGCAGGAAGGATAAGAACGTAGGCGTGAAACTAAACATCGCTGCTGCAAAGAAACTGCGTCAGCTGGCTTTAGCCATCCTGAACATGGAAATCTCTTACTAAATTTGGCTTTTGTTTCAACTCCTGAAGCTTCACAGCTGACAAACCCCACCCTGAGCCCAGGCTGGATTAGGCAGAAGAGTATGATCTCCCCACAGCACGTGGGCAGAGAGGGGATGCCCCGACACAGCTGCCAGCAGGCTGAGTTTATCTGTGCTCAACATCTCTATTTCAGCCCAGCCAGGTTTCACATGCCCTGCTGATCCGACCACATGCCTTTCCCATTGACACTGGGATGTGTTAAGCCCAGAGTGTTGGGCATCCTTTCCCTGGGTTGTGTCCTGCACCTGGGCTTGTTCTCCTGCATTGATGAGGAACAAGAAGGAGCATTTTCCTAGAGCCATCGTTAATTTAGGATAGGTACCAGGAGCTGCAGCTTCTAGCTCTGCTGCTTGTTTTCTACCGTAGCAGTGCTGTAGCTGTGCTGCCTGTGGTGCATAGAGCATTTTCTTGGGCAAAATGAGTTCCAGGCTGCCAAAATGCTGAGGCTAATGCAGAGAGGAGCTGAATAAAAACTAACTGCCATAAAAATAAATAAATCAAAAGTGTGGAGAGAGACAGGAAGGGGAAAAGGCAGAAATAAAGCAGCAGATGGGAGAAGAGCGTAATCTTGAAGATTTAATACCATGTAACGTTGCTAGATGGTACCAAAAAGGGATAAATCAAATTACAGAAAATGATGTGTTGCATTTCATTATACCTTTTATTAGAGCGAAGCATAAGATATACAAAGAAACTTGTTCATTAGCATCTGAGATGAAGCTGTTCTGTTAGCCAAAACCTCCCTGCTTAGAGCCAAAGGGATTACATGCCTTGAGCAGACATCTGTTACTGCGTTTCTCCTTTGTGAAGTCCTGCAGTACTGGACAGAAAGCAGTGTACACTCGGGCTGTGGGTCACTTGTGAGCAGTCTAATGTTCCTCCGCGCCCACCTTTGTAAATGGTTTAATTAGATGTGCAATTACAATAAATAGCAGTATTTACTGGTATGCTCCCTGGAGTCAGTAAAATCCCAGTAAGCTTATGTAACTGAGCAAAGCAGAAATTCAGCCCACCTTTTTCATGTGCAGAAATGATTTAGTGGGGTTCTCAAGCAACCTGTGTTTTCTTGGATACATACAAGGTGCCTTGGTCTTGCATAAGCACAGAGGGACTGTTTCTCCTGCTATTTTTTTTCCTAGATGAAGACCAGAACCATCCCTCCTCTCCAATATGACATTGCACTGCCCTCAAGTTCTGCTCTGCATCCTTTTTGTCATGTTGCAGTTTTCTTTTGGCATTTTTGAATGTGTGACACACACAACAACAAAAAACCCACCTTCTGCTCTCTGGGAGAAGCCTCTGCAAAAAGGGAGCTTCCTGAGTGTGCCAGAAATTACAGCTTTAATGTGCAAAGCATTAGAAATTGAGCGTTCTGCGAGGATCTGCTCGGTAGCTGGAATGTTTGTGCTGCTCAGTCAAGTCAGCTGGCAAGAGAAAGGCAGCAAAATGAATGATAAGGTCACAGGCTGCATAACTTTTCTTAAATACTTTTCTGCATCTGACAAATATCACCATACATGGCTAAGACGTGGTCAAGACGCACTGCCTGTTCACTGCCAGCGCTCTTGCTTGAGACTTGCAAAACAACAGCCAGTGCAGACTTTCCCTTCAGTAATTATTAAATTTGTTGCTCTTTTAAAACAGTATGATCTTGCTCTTTCAATCTCATTCTTGGCTGCAACATCTGTGCGGGTTAAATTACTTTTTAAGGGTTGACATTCTGTTGCTTTGCAGACAAAGTCTGGGTGTAGAATGTTGTTTAATACAAGAGACTTTATAAAATTGCCAGTTGGCAGCGGGTTTAGTCAATAAAAAGGTGTTATTTTACTGCAGAGGAAGGGAATTTAAGTAGCCTCTAGGGAAAGACAAAGAGGCATTTTAAATTAACCTCTTGGCACGTTAATCATTTTAAATCAAGTACCAGGGTTATCCTAAAGCATTAGGATGCAGCCAGTAAAATGCCACTGTGCATTTCTAAGTCCTGAGCAACCCCTTGATAGACATACAAAGCTGTAGTTTGAAAAATCTTTGCTTAGAAACGCGAAGGGAGTAATCTTTGTCTACCTGTAAGACGTGAGAACAGGAGATGCTGCTAAAGACTTTGCTCTAATGCTGCTGTTTCAGAAAGAAGCACAACTTCTTGCCCAAGGATGCCAAAGCACACACATCTTGTTGCCATTTTCTAGGGCTGGAGGCAGCTAAAACATGTTCCACCAATTTAGACTCCTCACAAATTGTGGCTTAATTCCATCTTCTGCACCAGTTAGTTAATGGTATGTTCCTGTTCTCTGCAAGAGACCAGGCGTGGAAGGCAGGCTCAATACGTGGCACACTGAGGCTACACAAGGCAGCAGAGCGATGCCTTTTGTCTTTCTCTCAACACTCTCCCTGGTGTTGCCCAATGTTTTGTTGGCTCTTTTTGGCTGCAGGTGTACTCTAGGCTGATGATCTCAGACAACTGTCAACAATGACTTCAGGATCTCTTTGTGGGCTGTGACAGGCGGTTCCGGGATCAGCATCAAGGAGCTTTGGTTTGGATTATCTTCTACATTCACTAATTTACGGTTACCCGCCCTGAAGCTCCTGTGCCAAATTTGTGCCTCTCAGTTTCATGAAACTCTGTGGGACTTCTTTGCTGTCGGCATGGCATTTTACTGCCCTAAGGAGGTCATGAGCATCTGCAGACCTGGAGACTTCGTGCACACACCTTTCTGCGGGTCATGAATGAAGATGTTGAATAAACCCAGCCTCAGCACCCACCCATTTCTGCCTCCTCTCCACCCTGAAAGCCCTTCCGTTTGCTTCCTGCCCCTTAACCTCCTTAGTCAAAAAATGATCCTTTCTTCCAAATTCTTTGCTTAGGTTCTCCCATGTGGGAGGGTGTCCCTGACCATGGCAGGGTTGTTGAAACTAGGTGGTCTTTAAGGTCCCTTCCAAGCCAAACCAGTCTGCGATTCTATGATTCTATGTAATGTGCTGGAGAGGGAGTCTCTGGAGTGCATAGGTTAGCTTTTGATTCTGTCCCTTTGTTTTCATTCTGGAAAACCCCTCATGTACCTTGGTTGCCAGGGAGGAGAGTAGTGTCAAAGAGTTGGCATCAGTCAGAGCCAAGTAAAACATTAATCACTGTGGGATGTGATGCCTCAGCGACAAGGCAGTAGCTAGGAAAGAAAGTGGGACAGCAGCACCATTGAGCTTTACAACTACAGGAGACAAAGGTAGTTTAGATTTTCCTTCACAAGAAAAAGCACAGAACTTCTGTGAATTTAACAAAGGATTAAAAGCCCTGAGCTATTTTAAGAGCGTGCGATGCAGCAACCCTTCTGCTGTGAAACAGTGAGAAAAAAAGAACTGCAACACAGCCACGACTTACACGCTGCTGTGACGATGTATGCTGAAGGAGCAGGACAGGCCCTCCAGCCCACAGAAGGACTGCTGAACATGCTCTCACCTGTCCAGCAAATTGCTGTTTTCACCGACCAATGTTTCTTATCAGGACCACGCAGCCACACGGTCCAGGTCAGCTCTGTTGCAATCTGTTCGTCCGGCAGAAGCTACGCAAGCGCGGCTGCCTGCTGCAGGAAGTGGCTCTGTGGGCAGCAGGATCCACGTCTCTCACGCAGAAGACATGGCTCCGTCGGTGTAGCGGTATTTTTGGCAAGATGGGGAAGAAGTGGCAATGAACCATCCAAAGGGACAGTCAGAATTGCAGCGACACTTGTTGTCAGCATACCTCTAGAGTACCAATATTTTGGCCGAGTCCCAGGCCCGCTAATCTGTTTACCTAATGTCCCCCTGCACTTCCACTGAAGTATGAGCTTATTTCCTGTATTTAACTACCATGCGCCTTGCGGTTAGTTATTAACTAGCCACTCTGTTTGAAAAAGGGCTGCTGTATTTCAGCAGAAAGCGATTCTTTTGTAATCCTCGTTCAGTTCTGGGGAGCTGGGTGGTTTGCTGCTCAGACACGCTCTCACAGCACAGAGCAGTTTGTGCAAAATAAATGCAGTCGTAGGCATCGTTAGTCTTTACATTTTCATAAGATCGAGAGGTAAGGATGATTTCCAGCAACAGGGAGTCAGAGAAATCCAGAATTAAGCATGATTTTGCCATGTGCATTTTGTTGGGGGGGGGGGGGCAATCCCAACCACCTGTCCCTTTTCTAGGAGCTGTTCGCAGTCCTCGCTTTCTTTTTGAGTGCGATTGCACTGGAGATGAGAAGTTTCCTTGGAAATCTTGCTGTGGGTTCAGCTTGTGGCACAAACTCTTACAGTATCATCAGTCTGTGGAGAAATTACTTATTTGTCATTTCTGGTATTCTTTTGGTTTCACTTGTTTTGTTTTAGGAGAAGTTCCCAGATAAATTAGTGACCTTTGTGTGCTGAAGCATGAGGGTGGAATGAGTGAGCGGAGGGTAGAGTCTCGCATCGCTTAATTTCTGTATAAATAAATCTGACTAAAGCAAATTATCATGGAAATGGCAATAGTGTTTAATTGTTCCAATTACTCATGCTTTTGTATTTCTTTTAATCCCCTCCAGGTCCACTCCTGTCAGCGCTAAGCATATCTAGAAGCTATTAGTTCAGGACTAGGTACTTGAATAGACTTTAAATTCCAATTTTTTGCCTTTTATTCCAAGCTCGGGTAGATCACCATGTCAGTTGGGCAGTCATGCAAGTCTGAAATGGCATCTATTTTTTTCTGTCTGCATTTGGACCCAGATCAGATGAAGCATCTCCCATCTCTGCAGGGGGAAATATCTTTCTGCAAGGCTCAGATTGGCATCCAAACGTTGTAGCAGCTGCTGCTGCTGCCGCCGAAACCAGGATCCTTCTCTGCCAGACCTGTACCACTTGTGGGGTTTATTTTTTTTCCATCGTGCTCCTCAGTAACTTTTTTCTCTGTAAGGGTTGGTTGACCAGTCTGTGGTATTTCTCCTCCTGCGTCAGTGCCCTCCAGGAAAATTCAGCGTTGAGGCACTGAAGATAGGAGCTTATGCTTGCAACCAAGTGACTCCTAATCTTTAGGGCTGGGCAGTAATGAACAGTGAGAGAAGGATACTCGGGAGGGAAGAATAACATTTCTGACCAGCCTCGTTACTTCAGAAAGGATCCTGCTGAGTTGTTACCGCTGTTTTCCTCATCTCACCCTATTGAGAAGAGAGCGAAACAAATTGTTCCATGAGCCACGAAATAATTTAATGGTTTTGATAATTTATATGCTATACTCCTTCCTCTCACTCTTCAATACTCAGATTTTCCCTGCAACCTTCCTGTCCCTTTGGTACTTCAGTTTTCCCAGTAAATCCTCCAAATGGCTATCCAGTTCTCCAAACCATCTGCCATGTCTCCCAAGTCTGGGATGAGGAAAGAGCATTAACAGCTGAGCTTGCTGCATTGCCCTTCCACTAAGGTCAACGCCAGTTCCTGACATCTTGGCCCTTTTTGTACAAAGCCTGTAGGCATGTCATGTATCTGCTAAAATTAATTTTTGTATCTTGTTACCTTTGTTTTCTTGTTCCTTCATCCTGTTAATGCTGAACATGACTTGATACGGGTGGATACCATAGCAAAACCACAGATTAGCTAGGTTAAACTTCCTCTTACCCAGGGGGGGCTAAAATTTGGACTAGAGACCCATCCCTTACCCAGTTTTGATCTGGTACACCCACCTCAAATCAAGAGCAGCATCTACAGAGTTTGGCAGGGATGCTCCAAAGGTCCTTACCCACTTTAAAGGTCTGATCCTATTTATGTGCTTCAGTTTGCTCTCACTTCTAGCCCCTCTGAAGTACTGGGGGGGGGGGGGGAAGTAGATTTCCTTGGATGCCAGGAAACTGATATAACAGTGAAGAGGGTTTGGGGCGTATTTCTAGCTACCGGGACCCGGCGGAGCCTCTGCCCGCCACCACGCAGCTCTCCCGGGAGAGCGGAGCGAGCGAACCCTGGGCCGGGGGCGGCGCGGGAATGCCCACGGGGGTGGGGCGCGGCGCGCTAGGCCCTGCTGCCTGGGCAGGCGGCCGCACCACCCAGGCGCTGCCCGCCCCGGCCTTAGCGGGGCGCCGGGGCCCGGGCGCGGCCTATCCCCGGGGCCGCGCATCGCTCGGCAGCACCGCCACCACTACCACAGCCGCGGCAGCGGCGACACCCGTCTAACAGCGGGCTGGGACGGGGAGGTGGAGCCGCGTCCGGGGCGGGGCGGCGCCACGGCCAGTCGCTGCCTCAGCGGAGGGGTGGGCGGCGCGGCGCCGTGCGGAGCGGCGCGGGGTGATGGAGCCGCGGGCCCTCGCCGCCCGCGCCCCTATACGCAGCGCCCGTTGAGGCCCGCCAGCCGCCGCCGCAGCGCGGCCGCCCCTCGCCTCCCGCCGCCAGCCCTTCACCCTCGGGAAATGGCCACGGAGCCCCCGCGGCCGGCGCCGCCCGCGGCGGGGCGCCCCGAGGGCGGGCGCGGGCGCTGCACGGGCGGCGGGCACGGCGAAGCCGAGGAGGCCGCGGCCCAGCCGGCGCTCGGCGCTTCCCCGGACCCCGCGGCGGCGACGGCGGCGGGGGACCGGCGGCGGGGTTTGAACGGCTGCGTGCCGCTGTCGCACCAGGTGGCCGGGCACATGTACGGCAAGGATAAAGGCGGTGAGCGGCGGCGGGGGCGCGGGGAGAGGGGCGGCCGGCCGGCCGGGGTGTGGGGGAAGCAGCGGGCCGGGCCGCCCGTGAGGGTGTTCCCCCGCCCTCCTATTCGTCTTAATTCTTCCAGACCTGGCTGTGGTGGGGCGGGTCTCCCTTCAATTCTCCTCACGTCCCGCTGGCGGCGGCCGGCAGCTGTACTGCTGGCGGGGGAGGGTGGTGGTGCTGGTGACAGGCGTGAGCCACTCGCGGGCGGCGGGACACGCACACACGGTACCTCAAGAGCGGCGGGCAGGGCTCCCTGCCGCGGTGGTCGCCTCGGGCTCTGTCCGCTTCCAAGCCCGAGGCGATAGCACCTGCTCGCCCCCGGGCGCCGTCCTCAGCGGGTCGGGGGGAGGGAGTTACTGGTCGCCTCAGCGCTGAGGGGTCGGGTCGCGTGGTCGGGGTCTGTGCCGAGGGCCGGAGGGGCTGGCGGAGCTGCCCCGGTGTGCTGCGAGGGGTCGGTGTCACCGGTGGCTTTCATAACCGGTAATGGCTCGTCGGGGCGGGACAGGGAATGGGCACCTTTAGGCTACGGGGCTTCTTTAGCTTGGCTCTGGTTTAATAGGCACCTCAAAAGCAGGAGTTTGGGTAACTGTGTGGGTCTCTAGATGCGTGTCAAACCTATGCTTCATCTAAAGGTAGATGGTAGAGAGTAAGTCTGAACCAAGGGCTAGTAAGTGGTCTGGTGATACAGACGTCGTGAGGATGCAGTGGTTTTGAAGTGTGTCTCTGCTAGCTTTACATTGCTGTTTTAATTCTGGGTTGAGAAGGGAGGTGTTGGCCCTTCTGATGAAGGTGCCTTTTAATGCAGGCAGTGGTCAGTGCCAGAGTGAGCGGCCAAGTTAATGTTGCCAAATGGCATTTCTCACCCTTCTGGGATGTCAAATTTGGTGTAACACCAGCCTCTGGGACAAATCTAAGGTACACACCCATTCATCTCAGTGTGCCCTTCAAGAGTAGCTGTAAGCCACTGACTTTGACTATTGCCTTTGAACCCTGTGTGTAGGAGCTGCCTCTGCAGAACTTTGTAACTCCTTAACTGTCAGTGAGTGGAACTGCAGCACTAATGGCAGTGAATTTGTCTTATCTACAGCCTACGTCCATGGCCTGTCTTGCTGCTGATAATCTCCACAGCAGAGTAATTCTTGTCTCTTGTCCCTTGTCCCTGCTGCAACAGGTGCAATAAAATGTTGAGGGAAGTGCGTTGGGTCCTTGGAGCTGTACCTCCTCATTGTTGTATATCATAAGATGGGCTGGGAATCAGCAGAAAAGACTGACTTCAGAAAGAGACTCACCTTTGGCATGTCAATATTATTGCGGTTGGACTAAGGTAACAGGAGTGATTTGGCTATATTGTAGGTGCAGCTCAAATGGATTAGGGAAAGCTTACTCCACTGCAGGTAATGAGTAAGACCAAGATTTTCCTGCAGAGGTACCACCATGGCTGACAGTCTCAGAAACCGAGTTTTGTATTCAAGTGAAGACCAAAGCTGCTCTGGCACTCACAGCTCGTATTCTCTCCCTGTCTCTCTCTCTTTTTTTTTTTTTTCTTTTTTTTTTTCTTTTTTTTTTTTTCTGTTGTAACTGAATCTTCTCAGTTTGTTTCCTTGCAGATGTTTTATGTAGGAGTGCAGGTTGTCGAGATGCTAAAGGTATAGGGTCATGTATAATGCTGCACTGTTGCTCCCCGTTGTTGTGAAGCTAGTGGACAGATGTTAGGATATATGTAGTTGCTAATAACGCTGGTAAGGAACATCACAGACAATCTTTATGCCAGAATCTATGAGAACTTTCAGTACATGTGGAAAGACCAGTGTGTTTTCTACCTTCTCCAATGCCTTTTTTGCCTTTTCCTACTGTAGTCACCCTTCCTCCTGTTTTCTGTTCTGTGTTTTCCTACCCCATCGAACCTTTCACATTTCAAAAGCCCAGAGCTATAAAACCAGTACGCCTTTCTGTCAGGATACCTCTGTTGCTGAGCGTATGACATGGCCTATGCACCTGTACTGGTGTACCTGGCTGGTTTTGATGTCTGAAGTGTGTACCAATTCAAGCTCAGAGCCTGCCTTGCTCTGCCCAGCTTCCTCCTGTGTATCACTGCTGCCCTTTGTGCTCAGCTTCCCTTCTGTCCCCATGTACAAACATGCAGAGGCCTTGAAGGTATCCAGAGTATTTTTTAACTTTGTTGTTCTTGCTGTTGATGTATGCCTTAAAATTTCTTTGCCACGGGGTTCCCTTCCTTCTGAATAACTTTTCTATTTCCCCTCTGCTTTGCAAAGAAAGGGCTCTAGCAGCCTCTCCACATGTACACGTAGACCCTCAGCTTCCAGACGTCACAACTGACCTTTTGTCGAATGCTGTGTGCAGTAGTGCTTCCCCTGGAACAGAGTAAAGCATGTGTAGTAGGTAAGGTAACCACCTTGAACTGTGGCTTAATTCCATAGGCAGGTGGAGAGAACCAGGAGGTGATGGTATATGCTGCCTTGTAGAGCCTCTCACACCTGGCTGTGGTTCGGTGCTTGTACCTGCAACATGCTGGAGGTTCCCAAGCCGTTAGTGGGATTCAGGAGCTGAAGGAGCTGTTCTCTTTGGGTGTGACTTGCTTGGTCCTGCAAATCACAACAACTTCTAACTGGCTGCTCTTTTCCTGATGCAGAGGTTAAGGTGGCACATACGTACCAGTCAGTCCTTATTAGATCCCCTCAGGGGAGCTTTTCTACAGTAAAAGAACAGGTTTTGCCAATAGCTTTCGTGAAGCATGTGGATTGGATGTGTTTTTGTTTCTTTATTTGTTAGAGTGTGTACATCTGTATTGGTTATTCCTGCAGTAGGCTTGAGTTTCAGAATGCTAGCATGCTTAGCCCACAGAGCCATAGCAGAATGTTTGTGAGCAGTTTCAGAATTTTAATTTTGGTATGGTTCTGCTGCTTCTCTAGAGATATTAAGTTGCTTAGGCATATATTAAAGCAACACCTCTCCCTGTCTGTGCTGAAAAACCTCAGGAACCGTGGAACAAAACCATGACAAATGTCCATGTGTTAGTATGATCTGCAGGTGATGGTATCACTGGTGGCTTTTTGTAGATCAGAGGGAAGGCTGTGGAGTTTTCATCTTGGTGGTGAGTGTTGAGGCCGGAGTCTTTGGTTTCCAGTCCTGCCTCAGTCACCCCAGTCACAGAGTAGGTGCCGTAGTCTCAAGAAATCCAGAGGCTCATAGAATCGTAGAATGGCATGGGTTGGAAGGGACCCCAAGGATCATAGAGCTCCCACCCCCCTGCCACAGGCGGGGCCACCAACCTCCAGGCCTGGATCTACACTAGGTTGCCCAGAGCCCCATCCAGCCTGGTTGTGAACACCCCCAGGGATTGGGCATCCACCACCTCTCTGGGCAGCCTGTTCCAGCACCTCACCACTCTCTCTGTAAAAAACTTCCCCCTAATATCTAATCTAAACCTTCCCTCCTTTAGTTTTAATCCCTTCCCCCTTGTCTTGCCATTCTCTACCTTTTTAAAAAGCTGATTCCCCTCCTGTTTCTCTGCTCCCTTCAGGTACTGGGAGGCTACAATGAGGTCCCCCCGCAGCCTTCTCTTCTCCAGGCTGATCAAGCCCAACTCCCTCAGCCTCTCTTCGTAGGGGAGGTGCTCCAGGCCTCTAATCATCTTCGTGGCTCCTCTGAACCCTCTCCAACAGTTCCACATCCTTCTTGTATTGGAGGCCCCAGATCTGGACACAGTACTGGACACAGGACTTCAGATGAGGGAATTGCAGTCAGGCTATGTTGAGCTCTCTAGTAATGTGTAGCAATTCAGTGGTGGTTGGGTTCTGCTTCCAGGAATATTTGCTTGGTTTTCTACCTTTTAGATTGTTTTGTCATCAAAGCCAACACAGAGATTGGGATGAGTTGTAAACCCTGGTTTTAATGTCGTGCTTGTTAGCAATCGACATTCAACGCTCGGGGTGCAGGAAGAGAGAAGCTGGTGTGTCTCGCAGATGCTGTGGTAGTCTGCACGTTGTTGTGTGGCAGTATTTTTCTAGTTTTGGGAAAGAGTACAAAAATCTAGCTTTTAGCAGGCAGCTTGGCTCGAGAGCTGTTTTGCGTGCATTTTTTAAAACCACTCTTTGTTCCTTGGTACAGCCAGCTAATGAGACAACTTTCCAAAGTCTGGTGGCTGTTTTAAAGTAAATATCTTGGTCTCTGAAGATTTTGTTCAGTTTCCAAGTCTCTGCAACAGAACCCATTCAGAGATAATGCTTTCTAGAAGGTGAAAACACAATTGCTGATACAACTGCAGACTCTTCTTGGGACGCCAAGCTCCTGGCTCCTTTTACCATGTTTCCTCAAGTGGTGAGCTGGAGATGGAACGTGTTTTGGACACAGCTGGCATTTTTGCTTCCCTTCTAAACAAAATAAATTGCTATCTGAACAGCTGTGATAAATCCTAGGAGAAAATGTCTTTTCCAGAAGTGGCTTTTTCTTTTTCCCCTGTGCAGCTGATGATCTGGAAGTTTAGAGCGTGTTTCACAGGGAGGCAGTTACTTTTCTCCATTCTTGCCCGTATCCATCTCTTGAGTAACCTCAGATACTCAGTGGCATTTCTTACGCAGCTACTCAGCAGTCTTGCTGGCTAGAGAGTCACTAAGGCTGTTTTGGGAGGACATTTTGGGTTTTTTTGGTGCAGGCATGTTGAAGATGGTTGCCTGGCCGAGGTGAAGTTCTGTATTGCATTATAAATACTGGTGGTACAATTAGTGGTGTGATTAGCATGGAGTGCTACGGGGGTGCTACTTCTAGCAATAGAAGAGTGTTCTTTCTATGCCACTAGTATAGAAATAAATTCACTGGACATATTTCTCACTAACTAAAATAGAAATATGTATTAGACTTGTCTCCAGCTCCTCTGACTTCTTGGCATTACTGGAAAAACAACGTATCAGTTATTTAAAAAGGGAGTGTCGATGTAATCTTCCATAGTTGAATGATTGGGGTTTTTTGGGTGGAACTTTTAATGTCAAATCCAAGTATTATGTTGGCCTTGAGCAGAATTTGACACAGGAAATCACATGATGTTTAGAAAAGGAGGAATGGGAGCAAACCTTTGCTAAGGGTTTCATGTAGGAGCTGCTGATTTCGACTCTACTGTGCACATACTGGAAGCGGTACACCTGAGCAAACAGGCTTTCCCTGACATGTGTTGGCTGTTTATGAAAAAAAAAGAATAAAATAAAAGCTCTGTCTCTTAAAAATAAGCCCTGAAAGAAATGCTCTCTTCTAGGTATACTGCAGCATCCAGATGGGACTGTCTTGAAGCAGTTGCAGCCACCACCTCGCGGTCCCAGAGAACAGGAGTTCTACAACAAGGTGAGGGTTGGGCGGTGTCGGGAGCCGTGAAATAATGTGTGTGATTCATGTGGAAGTACATCCTTACTGTTGCAGGTGGAAAGGTGCAGCCAAAATATCTGAATGGTAAGTCACTGACAGTCCTGTGATGGTATCTGTGTGCTGTCTAGAACTTTCTTTCCCTATGTCAGACCTCACAGGATTTCAGCTTGCTTACTCGTGGGGACAGCGGGGTTTTCACAGCATCTAAGATGTCATTAAGAAGCCTTGTGTTATTTCCATCTATGATTAAAGGGTGGTGTGTTTGATGCGTTCTTTCTCATGTTGCTGAAGGCCTCAGATTTGGTTGCATCTAAATTTAGCATGTCTTACACTTCTGTTTAGTCTGGTTTATTGCTAGAAGTATCCGCTCTGTTCACTGTACTAAAGCTGTTCACTGCATTAAAACTCAGCTCCTTTAAGAGGTCAATAAAAAGTGAAACTGGAGTTGTTTTGACTTCAGTTCATTGTGGTTTTACTATGGCTCATCTTCAATCTACTTTATCAGTAACTTCATTAACACAAACCAGGAAAGCTGCTGCTTGTTGTCTTATGAGGGTGAACTGTTTCTTAGAGCCTCTTTGCCTCACCAACCTACCTGCCCGTGATAGTCAATCGTGTTTTTTCTATATCCGATTGATACGTCATCTCTTTCTGTGGCTTATGAGGTACAAAGAACTCTAGAAAGCTTCATGCACGATGAGAGGAGCCTTGGGACCCTTTTTTTGTTGTGTTTGGATTGTTTTCCTTCCCTCCCCACCTTCAAAGGATATTATATTACCGAAAGAAGTTAGGTATTTTGAGGGAATGTCTCACACTAAAGCAGACTAAGCAGTGCGCTCAAAGGGAACAACACGTTTGCATGCTAGTATTTATTACTCCGTAATTCTCATGATGGGACTGCTAGTCAAAACAGCAGCTCTTGAGTTAGTAGGAGCTCAGCAGGAGCCAGTTAAATCTAAATGTAAATATTTTTCTGAGGCTTCTCAGTGATTGTCATTTGGATGAGGTTAGGGAAGATGCAATCCAGCCTGAGCAGTAACTCTTCAGTAGAAAGAGAAAGCTTGAACAGACTCTTTTGAGTGCCAGGCTACTTCATCTTCTGTGAAATCCTCTGGTGAGGATGTGCTATCATTGTCAAAAGCCAGCAGGTAAGAGGGGTAGGCTTTGATATTAACCCTTCCCAGCGCAGGCTTTGTCCCTCTGCCTGTTGTTTAGCCTCACGTGACAAGCCCTGAGTGAGACCCTGGACACAATCTTTGCAAAAAAGAGGTTTGTATCTGTGCTGTTGGTACCATGCCCTGGCACAGTGGAAGAACTGGGGTCTCAGTGCTAGTTGGCAAAGTTGGCTGCAGTCGTGTCTCCTGGGGCCTTGCTGGGTCACTTCCAACACTGGGGTTTTTTTTTTTTATATTTTTTCTTTTGGTTAAAAGCCATTTGGGAGAGGAGTTGGGCAGTTCTAGAAGGATAATGGAGAAAGGGAAAGGTGTGTAAGCAATTAGCTTTGCATGGACTAGAACGCCTTTTTGTGGGAGAAGGGAAGGAGGACAAATGCGTGTACATTACGTAGGTGAAAGTACAGGAGAAAGGTCTTGGGGATTTGTTGCTTCTCAATGATTAACTACTGTCATGTTTGCTCTCAGGCAGGAACCACGTGGTGTGGGATATAGACACCTAAGCACTACATATGGTGGTTAGAAGATGAGGATTACTGCGGATTGTGAGGTTCAGTGTGAGGTGCAGTTTCACTTAGAGCTTCAGCTGATAGAATAGCTCGTTGCTGCCAAGAGAGGAAGGCCTTTCCTCCCATTCCTGCTGTTTACCTTGTGCTGTGCTGGTGGGTTTTGGGCAGCGATGAACTGATTTGGCTGACTTCAGAAGACAGCAAAGCTTCCTTGTGTTGGTAATCTATTGGGTTTTGGTGATTAAGCTGTTAATAAGTGGGAACAACAGCAAGACTGCGCTGTTTTGGTGACTAAGCTCCAGGCATCTTGTGCTCTATAACCAAAGAGATGTTACCACCTCGGAGTAGGCTAATGAGCCTTCAGAGAATGGGGAAAGGAGAATTTGACCACTCTTTGAGACAAGGGATTATTTACAAGGCAGTCAGGTACAGAAGGTGAGCAGAAACAGTGCAGAAATGAAACAAGACTGATGAAACTCAGGCTGTCACTTGGTCCAGGACTAGGCAGCAAGTCCACTGATAAGAGCAAACCAGAAGGTTACCCATTAGTGTATGTGGATGAATCTTGGGTTTCTTTTTAATTTCTGCACCTGTTTTCTTCACATGCACTTACAACTGTTTTGTCTATTGATACGTAAGTTACTGCTTCCTTTGCATCCTATCCTACCCTGGCTTGAATTAACATGAGTACCCCAGTACCTGGGCCAGAAACAAGTGGGTTTTTTTTACTTATGGGTAATGCAGACCTCTGTAGCTGAAGTAGCTGAGAACCCCTGTAGTTTATGGTGGCAAGAAGATAAACGTATCTCAGTTGAGGCTGCACAAGTCAGCTGGAGAGCGGCTGTTGCAGATTGGAGGCAGAAGTGTCTTCCAATAATCAGCAGTGACAGGGAAGTGATATTTCATTGTGTGGTCTGGCTGCTTGTGAGCTGGAGGTTGCAGGGTGACATGAAAGAAGATAACGAGGTATTAACAGACAACTTTGAATATAACCCAGGTATATTTAGCGTGATACCAGGGTGATACTGGGCAGATACCATATCTGGAGAAGACACGTCTTTTGAAAGGGCTGGATTTGCCTTCTGCTGGGACTGTGAACGTGATGGAGGGCCACAGCGAATCATCACATGTTTTTCCCCTGGGCAAACAATGGTTATTTTCTGTGCAGCACAAAGCTGAGTGCTGACCAGGAGAGCCCAAGCAAAATGGGCTTCCGTTTTGGAACGAAACTCGGGCAAGACACTGATTTGGGATCTGTAGGTCAGCCTGTTCAGAAGCAGGTGGCAACTGGAGGTTTTGAAGAATTTCACTGGTCTGAAAGTGGCAAATTCTCTCCAGTAATCCCTATTGGGGCTGCTGTTAGATGACCTATCTGTTATTCTGATTGCTTATTTTCAGTACAGTCGTTTAAAAAATAAAACCCCCTCTAAATACCAGTAGTCTTTAGTTGAGATGTTACTTCACCAAGTAAACCAGATTTTACCTCTGCTACAATAATATGTGTCATTCGCTATGGATAGGGAAATGGCTTGCCAGGATTTTGTGTTATATGAGGGAGGGGAAGACAAGAGTAAGACAAGATTATCATGAATAGTTTGTATGATAAAACAGAGTAGAACAATGAGCTGTTTGTAGTAACTGTTAATAACTCAGTGTGGATTGCTTAACTTATCACTGGAGTGTGACTTTCCAGCAGTAACGTCCACTTTCTATTGAGCTCTCTAAACATGAGTAATTATCAAATCAAAATGATAACAATTCAGTTTTGTTCCTGCAAACTCCCTTCCTGTACCTGAGGTCACACACTTCTTGCAAACATAGGCTGAGTAACCACGGAGTGTTTTACCAGGTTTTCTGATACTCTTATCTGGTTGAATGATTAGGGCTCTTTTTTAACCTTGAATAGTTACAAATACTTTGTTTTCAACAGATAAGAGCAGCAAGAGAAGGGAAAAAAAATTAAGTAAAAGGGTTGTGTTTTTTAAGGACTATCTACACTGGTGATCCATCATTTCCATCTGCTAGAAATACTCTGTGGGAGTGGGCAGGTGGAGGCACTCTGAAGGACAGCTTTTCAAGGAGTTTCAGGAGCAGGGGTATGTGGAGATGTGGAAACAGACAAATAGTCTTGTTTGAAAATATATAATGTGCCCCATTTCCGTTAAAGAAAACAAACTGGTAAAAGGCAGTATGTGTTTATGGTACACTGCCTGCATGTGTGCCCTGAGAAACCCACAAGAGCAGGCGACTGCTGGCGGGGAGCATTGTGGTATTTGGCCTCAGCCTGCTTGATGCCAGGGCTGAAACACTTCGATTTAGTTCAGCAGTGTTGGAAGAAGCCTGTCAGGCCTCCTACAGTGATCTCTTCTGGCAGATGATTTGGGAATTGAGGGAAAAGCATCCTTTGAAAAGGTTAGTGCAGTCACTGTATGAGGTAAAAGCTCCCCGCTTAGCTGGTACGGAGCCCCTGCCTCAAACGTGCCGGGCTGTACCCAAGAGCTCTGTGTGCTACCATAACTCTCTCTTCCTTTTGAAGACCTATCCTCTTCAGCATAGGGTTTTTCTTAATTTGTCACATTAAAATGTAGCATTGCAGAAACTGCTGTCCTGCTGGTGCCCCAGAGAGGGGGAGGAAGCTGGAATGTCAGGCTTTAAGTACGGCAGCTGCTTTTGTGGGCACAAAAAGATAGAGCTTGTGCTGCAGATATTTAAAACTGAGGAAGACAGGGTTTACAGTTGTTGAGGTTTCCTTCGTGACTGCAGTTTCCTATGAGCTGCATTTCTAGCAGTAAGAGACAGCATGTTTCTTATGTTCAACAGAAGAGAAGGTTGCTCGACAATTTTGAGCTGCCAGCTCTTTCACTCCTGTTCTCTGGCATTCACTCGGTGGGGCTGTAAGCTTCTGCTACTCTGTGTACCTGCTCTGAGCACGGCATGCTGAAGTCCTAAAGGTTGCCTATGCAGTAACTAATAAACTGGGAATGGCTTAACAGATCCATAAACGTTCCTGTAAACTTTTATTTGAATTGCCCTTCTGCTCTCCCACTATGGTGGCAGTGTTGATGCTTAGGATATGACTAGTACAACTTCCCCTCTCATCCTGCCTGCCGAAAGCTGTCCTGAGAAAGCTCTTGCAGCATGGACAACTCCCAGGGCTTACCTTTTTTTTTTTTTTCCTTCTTTTTTTTCTTACACCTGTTTGTTAGTGGCTGCACATTAGAACCCTCATAGCCAAGCTATGGCTCCAAATAACATACCCACAATATCATAAGGCTTCCAAGGCTGTTGTGGCAAAACCTTACCCTATTCCTTAGGTAGCCTTGTCCCACAGGGCAAGGGTGATTTTGGGGGGTTGGAATGAAAAGGCGTCAGGGTTCTCCCAGTCACAGCTAAGCTATGGCCACCTTCTACCTCTGCTTAAAAACTGAGAAAGTTGGTTCACCCCATGCACCATCAGGGTAAGATAACCAGGACTAGTCATCTGGCCTTTCTGGGTAACACATATATCACCCATTGCCAATTAGTGACAGCTCTGTTAACTGCTGTAGAGTAGTCCCAAAGTTCAGGGTTCAAGCCCGGCCCACTTAGAATATGAATGCAAGGAAGCTGTTACCACTGTAGATAATAGAAATTGTTTCTGACTCTTGTAACATGTCCTGAGAACAAAGCCAGGATGTAAGAGACACAAACAGTTCCAGTGTGTAAAAGAGATTTAGGCTAGCTAGGTGAGAGTCAGGCACTGGAGAGTTAGGAAGTAATGGTTTCACAGTGGCCCGTGCAATTGTTCTCAGCTGGTGCTGGATGCATTATAACACTGCATTCAATAGGGCAGTGACCTGTCTTTCTGGTTTGTTTTCCCTAAAGAACCTACTAAATCACTTTACAACCTGGCATAGCACAGAAATAATACAGCTTGTGCAACTTCTGCTGGCTCTCTTGTAATAGTTAGTCTTTGAGGTCGTGAGCAGAGAAATATGTGCTGGTGAAGGCCCAGTTATGTTACTGTTCCTGAAGCCATTGTTCCTTGTGCTTATTTGGTTACAGAGGAGAAGAAACACGCCAGAAGCATGGCTGGTCAGACTGCTACCAATAACCATTTCCGTACTGTTTTGTTGACTTCATTCTCAATAACCTGTTGCTACTCCTATGCCCTGGCTTTTCGTTGCTGCCTGATTTGTTTTCTTCCCTTCTCTTGTATAATTAGTATTCAAGCAGCTTCAGGCAGTGCAGAAGACTTCTGGTGGCTTCCCTCCCCCTCCATGGCATAGAACCAAGCCAGCAGCCTGAAAGATGTGTTTTTGGCCTGGAAGCTTTTGCATAGAGTTGCAAGAACTGACTCATAAGGCTCAGCCCCCTTCCAGCCTATATAGCACAAGCTACGATAAGGCAGCCCGCGTTCTGTAAACGGTCCTCTGGAAAAGGAAGGGGACTGGGGAAGCAAAGCATGTCTTGCCTCAGGATGAATCTACCCCGTTTTGTAAACTCAGTTAACTGTTTTTATAGCCTTGATTTAGATGATTATCATCCACTGAAAAAGGAGTGGGTGATGGCCATCCTGCTGCTATTGTGTACTAAAATATCCTTATCTCATGATCATGGTCTCCAGCTAAGGTTCTGATTTTCAGTCTTCTGTGAAGAAAGCTTGGAGAAATAGGATGCACGGTTCCCTTAACATCTGACTTTGGGGATGCCATGCATTGCCCCAAGCCTTTCGGTCCTCCCCCATTCAGAGCTGTATATCCTGAAAGGTTATTTTTGGCTGTGTCTGGATCTGGTACTTCCAGATCTGCTGCACCTCCAGAAGAAGTAGCTGTACTGAAGTAGAGAAGTTACCTGTTTGCAAACATAGTGAGCATGCTGTGAACAGTCCACTTCTGCCCTTGGCATTGTTCCTCCTCCTGAGAAACCACCTGGGAGGGATTCTGTTTTGCTGGGGAAATAAGGAAATTTATGTTCCAAAACCAGTGTGTGGAATTGCCTCATGCTCTATGCTTTAAAACCACAAGCCTGGACAGGAGCATTTTGATGAAAGGAAGGACACACAGTGCTCCTCACCTGATGAGAAGATAATGGCTTTTTGACCAAATTGTGAAATACTGTGGCATGTATTTGAGTCTTTTTGACTCTTGAGGAGTTGTTGATGAGAGGGGAAGGATGAAGTGTGGGTAGATGAATCTGCAGAGTTCCTACTGATGCCCTATAAACACTTACATTTTTTGCTCTATTAAATGACTGAAAGCCTACTGTAGCAGCACTGTAAGACTTAGAAAGTGTGGCAGGTTTTTGTGGTTCTTGCACAAGTTTGGAAGGGACACACTACGCGGTAGAGACAGCTGTACCTGGAAGGGTCTGGTGAGCGCCTGTTCCTCGTGCTCCTTATGTGTTGTGTGTCACAGAATAAACAGCAGCCTGCTTTAATAAATCACAGAACAAGTCATAAAAGGAGACAATAAAAGTCCATTATTGCAGTTTGATGCTATTGGGGGAACTGCTGGGTGGGGTTGGTAACAGATGGGGTAGTCTATAGCCCATGCTATGTAAATAAGCAGGAAAACAAATCCAGTTCTCTGACCAATGGGATTTTGAGGAAGATTCCTTCCAGAGAGTATATCTGGCTGAAAATAAAGCAAAAATGCATAGTTTTAATGTGCACATCCAGGGTATGTTAAACTGGATTACGTTACAGTACAGTGCTCTTGCTGCGCTGGAGGGTCATGCGAGCGCTCGCTTTTCAGGCTGGATCAGATGCTGGTTTAGCTGCACTTCAGTTCTGTATGTTTCAGAATATGGATAAACTTACCAATGGTGTGTTGGTGTGAGGCAGAAAATAGAGCACTTCGTGTGTTACAAGTTTATTTAAAAGTAAGATCTGGTTAGTGGGCTGCCAGTATGGCATTGAGGAAAGTGTAGGTTGCCTCCTTGAAAGGAAAATAAATTCAGTCTGTCTCTCAAAATAAGAATTCCAGTTTTCAGATGAAAAAAAGCAAAAAGCTTGTAATGTGAGGACATTGCATAAAGCCAGGACTGTGTATGTGTGGAAAGAGATGTGAATTACCAGTGCATATGGTGGAAAATTAATGTTTTGCTGTGTTCTTGATCATCCAGGTACGAGATTAACCATAAAAAATTTTAAAAGGCCACTAAGTATGATGTGGAATGCCCCACTGTGTATATAACATGCTCATTAAGATTCCTGTAATGCCCAGTACTTATGGAGCAATTTGATAGCAATTATTTTTTCAGTCTGAGTATTTATTTTTCGGAGTGTGTATGTCTGTTTTATATATGTGTGTGTGTATATATAAGAACCTCAAAGACAAAGCAAAACAAATTACTTGGCTGGCCATGATGAGGGTAACAGAATCCACTTGCCCAGGTTATTTTTTTCCTGCCTTACTGAAACAGTCTATGATCAAAGTTTTCCCAAGGTTTCTTAACATTATTACTGTTGTTCTCTTTTTCTTTCCCCCCCTCCCTGTGTTCCAGCACAAATTAGCACTGCTTTTTTCCTTGCTTGCCAATGGTGGGGGTTGCTCACAGGTTTGGGAAAGAACAGCCAATGGGTTATTGCAGACAAGCTATTTGGATGTTAGTGAACCTTAACTAACAACTGAAACCCCCTCAACTTGGGTAGAAAACATCAGCTAGCTTTTTGGCTGTTGTTTTAGTGGTTACAGAAGAAGCTGTTGCATGCTTTCCCAGAATCATAAGCCATCAACAAAAATTCCTGTTAGTAGGTGCCATTCTTCTCTGCCCATTTTAAAGAAAAATAAATGAGAAGTATTACTAGCTGCCTCTGTCTTTGCAAGTGCTTTCATCACGTAGTAGAGCCTGTTGCTGGCAAAGGAGCTTTATTTGTAGAGATTTGGGACTATAAATCTGACTAACATTACTTTTGGGGGGGTGGGTGCCCTTGAAATGATCAGTTTGGAGACCCAGCTGCAGGTGGGAGCTGAGTGTTCTACAGTAAGGGGCAGGGTCTGCTAGGAGGTGATAAAATTGAAATAGTTTAGATTAATAAAACTGTCAAAACGAAGGGGAATACAAATAAGTGATTTCAAAAGAAGGTAAAGACACAATTTTAAGTATTTCAGAGGTACTGATGGTGGATGTACTTAAGTGACTCGTCCTGGCACATGCCAGCTGAGCCAACTCAAGGTGCTCAGCTTGTGTACCTGTGAGGATTTGGATGCATCAGGGTGGTGGTTTCTGACAGGTCCCTGTCTTCCCTTAAAATGTTAAGCAGTATGTTAAATGTTAAAATGTTAACCACTCCGTGTGCTGCAGTAGCAGCTGTCTTTTGGCACTGTAGTTGTAAAGCTAGATGTGAGAAGTGGTTGTACCATTCTACTTCAAGGGAGGTATGAAATTGTAAAGACTTGACTCTCCTGCCTTGAAATTTGCTGGATCTCTATGGTTTCTTGTTAGCTTGAGTTTTTGCCGCAGGTAACTTCAGGACAGCAGCACTACAGCATTATTGGGTGAATGGTGAGCGTTGTCAAACTAGGAAGGAAGAGTAAGTAGGAATGAGAGAAGTACTGTTCAGTGTGTTAAAATTGAAACTTCCTTATCAGATGACCAGTGGTATTATGTCCTACCCATTTTTTAAGGCTATGTTCCATTTATTTTGGCCTCTGTGGTGGAGCACCTAATGTGAACCCTCCTCCAGTGTGGTGTGCGTGCACGTTGACATAACTGAACGAAAGAAACGTGGATTCTGGACTTTGAGGTGCAATTTTCTGGGTACTTGTGAACTATATTCTCCTAAGAGTCTCAACCTCCTTAGGAGCCTGCTTAGCAGGTGTTAAGTCACCTACGTGTTGCTGGGTATGTTCTTCAAGAACTTTTTGTTTTAAAGAAAAAGCTGAATCAGGCTGTGGTGCCTTGGGGCTTTGTTGCACACTCACTGTTGAGGCTTTGCCCCAGCTGGCAGCGAAGCACTGCACAGCCGATCACTCTCCCCCAGTGGGATGGGGAAGAGAGTTGGAAGAGTAAGAGTGAGAAATCTCATGGTCAAGATAAAGGCAGTGTAATAGGGAAAGCAAAAGCCATGCACGTAAGCCAAGCAAACCAAAGAATTCATTCCTCACTTCCCAGGTCAGCAGGGCTTCATCGTGTCAGCTGGTTACTTGGGAAGACAAACGCCATCACTCTGAAAGTTTCACTCTTCCTTCTTCCCCCAGCTTTATATGCTGAGTGTGATGCCATATGGTATGGAACATCCTTTTGGTCAGTGGGGTTCAGCTCTCCCAGCTGTGTCCCCTCCCAACTCCTTGTGCACCCCCAGCCTGCTCACTGATGGGGTGAGAAGCAAGAAGGCCGTGACTCCGTGTAAGCACTCTTCAGCAATAACAAAAACATCTCTGTATTATCAATGTTGCTTTCAGCACAAGTCCAAAGCATAGCCCCATACTAGCTACTGTGAAGAAGATTACTCTCCCCAGTCAAAACCAGCACACACATCCTGAAAGAATTTTCTTCGACTTCCAAGAACTCTCAAGTTCAGTGAGGACTCCAGCTCCTGCTTAGTTGAGGCTGAACATAATGTGTGATCATGCTAGTTAGCTGTGAACCTAGGAGAGGCTGAAGAGCAGGAGGAAGCTCAGCTCTGTGGTAAGAGACTTCTGATGAAACACAATCTCTAATTTTGCAATGTTGACCAAGAAGGCTCGCCCTGATGCCTACTGTCCTGCTCGGCACTCAGCTGGGTGGCTTGCAGCAATTGTAGGGGTGTGTGGGTCAAGTAAGTCATTTAAACTGGCTTTGTTGTTACTCTTTAGTTACTCAGGAGTCTTGTGGGATGAAGGACGAGGTGGGAGTTTGCTGTCTTGTGAAGAGGAAATAAGCCCTTTTCTGTTTGTGATGGGGTAGGGTTGGGCGAGTGCCTGCTTATCTTTCAGTTAGCTGCCTTGTCCCTGTTGGAAGTGGTTATTGGAAAGAAAGAGGGACTGGGTGGTCTGTTTGTACCCAGCTTACCCCTGCCTGTTTCACAGCAACTTGCTGCATATGGATTCTGCAGCTCTTGCCTGACATCTCCACCATGGTATTGGTTCTGCACTGCCGCTGGTGGCTGTGCCTGACTGCTGCCTCTTGGCTTCTTCTTCTGCTGTGCAAGCTTTGAAACTCTGCTGCATCCTCAGAAAGGGGTCAGGGTTTGCTTTGCCTTGTGTAAATACGATTCTGTGCCCAGGGCTGCAAATCTTGCTAGGGTCAGCCTAAATTTGACTATATAAAATGTGTGGTAGTGGATAAAATAAGACCTACTGGTGTTTTGGTGTTGCTAGAAAATGACTGGTTGATCAACATGACTGAGTATCTCTTTGGGACATGACAGAAGCTTATTTTCACAGCCTTCATTTTTTTGGATGGTAAGATGCCTAATCCCTTGCTACAATTTCTGTAGCTATAATTCCTTTAGCTATAATTTCTTTCTCACTGACTCCTGGAGGAAGGATATGACTTCCACAAGTGTGCACCAGGTTAATTTGAAAATCCATTTACATGATGAGATTCTGAGGATATAGTCTGGCTTCTTTTTATTTAAGGTCTTTTTGTCTTTCTGTAGCTGTCTCTACATGTCTCTACCATGCGTCTCTCTGGTGTGGTACAGCTATATATCGGATAATGAAATAAGCAGTTCAGTGTAACAGCATTTAGTGTAACAGCATTTAGTGTAACAGCATTTAGTGTAACAGCATTTAGTGTAACAGCATTTAGTGTAACAGCATTTAGTGTAACAGCATTTAGTGTAACAGCATTTAGTGTAACAGCATTTAGTGTAACAGCATTTAGTGTAACAGCATTTAGTGTAACAGCATTTAGTGTAACAGCATTTAGTGTAACAGCATTTAGTGTAACAGCATTTAGTGTAACAGCATTTAGTGTAACAGCATTTAGTGTAACAGCATTTAGTGTAACAGCATTTAGTGTAACAGCATTTAGTGTAACAGCATTTAGTGTAACAGCATTCACAAATATTTGACTTTTGGAGTGACTCTGGTATCAGGTATTTTGAATATAAGCAGAGCTGGCTCAATTACAGTCATTTTTGGGAAAACAACTGCTGCAGACGCTTGCAAGTCTAAACATGATGGTGCTCCTTTGGAAAAGAAGGAAAGGTGATCTGTGCTGTAAAGCCAAGCTGGTGGGAATTGCCAGCATCACAGCTGCTGTTTCAGCCTCAATTTTTTCAGCCCTTGTACCTGCATGGTGTAACTGGGTGATGTAGGAGTCTGGAGGGAAATGCAGTGTGTGCTCAGGTAATTAAAGTCTGTAATGTAATGCCTACGCAGTGGGAGAGAGAATTAAGGTTGCACTATCATCTGTAAGTCTTGTGTTTGCTAATTTGAGCACATTAATTTAACTGTTCCCCACCAGTCAAGAACCCCCCCAAAACCATGCTGGAAGCTGAACTGTGCCTGATGTTGGCAGCTGGTTGTGTCTCCTGAGACTCTGCAAGCATTGCTGCTTGCTGCCTTTAGGGACAATTTGTGATAACCAGCAACAAGCCAAGGCGATGCTTCAGACTGACATGTCTACTCTGACATTCAAATTTTCCTACTCAAACAGCTTTTAAACAAATGCAAGCGTAAAGTATGTCCTGAGTCAAACTCAACTCTCCTGTGTACTTTAGGAGATGCTCTTTAGAGTACGCTTCTGTCAAAGTGGTGCTTTTTCATCAGGACAGTTGAAGACAGGTCTGTACTGCCAGAAGTAAGTCTCCTGTTGAAATGGAAACCTTTGTTTTGCTGTCCCTCTGTCATTTATGTGATTAGCTAGTCTTCAGAAAAAAACCTCCCCTGCCTGCCCACCCCGCCCTGCAATGTTGTGCTGCTTTAAATAAGGAAAAGAGCATTCCTGTTCAGCCAAGCAGCCCCTGTTAGCAGTAAAAACCAGATGAATCTGTTTGGATCAGACTTACCAAAACAGAGTGTACTCTGGATTAAAAACTAAGGGATGGTAAATTCGCCTCAGAATTAAGAAGTCCCAAGCAACTGGAAATTATGACTTCATGGTGTCTCTCAGACTCTCTGAGCTGCCACGGGACATATCTGGGGCATATTCTTCCTATGAGTTAGTTTCTGTGACTTGTGATGGTCCTATTGTGAGCCCTCCAAATGTCAGCATCCTGTTTACTTGCTTTTAAGCCCAACAGTTAATACATTTTTACGTCTCCAGCTTGTGCTGTTGGAAGAATGCAGCCTGTAGAATGGGACACTTCCCCAGGCTGAGCTGACACTGAACTGTCTTGCAGTGCTTAATTGTTGGATGAAGACCTTATGTAGAGTTACCAGTAAAGCAAAAATAACTGGTGCTTGTCAGTGTATGATGGAGAAATGGACCTGCTGCTACGTTAAAAAAAAAAACATGGCTGCTTGAAATGAAATGGGAATGATTGCTGATAGAGGTAAAAAAACCCACATGTGTTGATTCTGAAGGCTGTTGGGTGATAAGTGAGAGTTTTCCAGCACTATCAGTAGTGATACCTTCTGGGGCACGAGGTGCACGGTTGAGTTCCTTTGTAATGGGGTGGCTTTGCCACAAATACACTGACATTTGGCATTCTGAAGGACACCTAAACGTGTCCTACCATGTTATATGAAATGAGGAGAACTGCCTGTGGCAGGGGTACCCTCTCAAATGAGCAGAAATGGTTCTCTCCTGCCTAGAAATGAGGGTAATTCCTGCAGTGTCTGGTGGTGTTGATTTGCCCGCACCAAGTGACTTCCTCTGATCTTTATTAACTGAATGCTTATTCTTGTTTGACATGCAAATACATTACAGGCTGAGATTGAGGTCTATGTTAAGTTCAAATAAGTGCTTTGTGTATGTTAGGTTAATCCTGGGGGGAGTTTATGACTCTTTCTGGGAGCAAGATAACTTCTTGAGAGACAGCAGTAATGCACTTAGTTCTGTCCTGCCAAAGTAATGATACTGAACAATGTATTGCTCTGAGCTTTGTCTCCATTTAAAATGTCTTATAAGTGTATTAAATGATAAACTACTTGGAATATACTACTGGAGCTCTTTTCCCTCTTTGGCCTGGACTTTGGGCTATTACACTCCATTATAAATTATCTTGCTATCTTTATTGTATCCTACCATTTGAAATACACGGGAGCATGCTCAGAGTTGCTGACTTTAATCACCTAATGTTGGTGAATCAAAAGGAAGTCAAAGCAAGAGTACTGTCTCTCTGTAAAAACTTGAAGTGGTCTCCTGATACGTCACTTTCTCAGAATATTTTTGCCAATAAATTAAGCAAATGAGTTCTAAAAATGATTGCCTGGTTTTGGTGGTGTTTTTTTTTTCCAGTTGCATACAGTGTTTTTCCTCCTTGTCAGCTGTACTTCCATCTCTCCTGTCTTTGTCCTGTCCTTAACATATATAACGTGCTTCCACTTAAGGGCTGTGATGCTGCATGATGGTTGATGCTGCTCAGATCTGCCTTAATTCACCCGGGAAGGGAATATTTGTGCTGGGTATAACACAGTCTCCCATCTTGTCTCTGAGGTGCTTTAACAGTGATCTCCCACAGTAAAGAAAAACTGGGTTTGTACTACTTGTCTGAAAATACCTACAGCGTGAGGCGGTTTCCTTCAGTCAGTGCTTGGAGTCCTGGCCCACAGACAGCCACAGGAAGGTGGAGAGGGGTGAACTCATAAAAGAGAGCAGTAGACAGGTCTGTGTCTCAGCATCTGTATGATGCTAATCTTTCTCCTCCAAAACCCTTGGTTTTTTTTTCTTTTTTCATTCTTGAGCTCATAAGATCAAGCTATGCTGCATCCTTCTGGGGATGGTACTGTCTTCTGCTGGTGTCTGTGGCTCAGCAAAGAAATGCTGCATAAATAAAAATAAACAGCAGCCACCAATCCCTGGTAAAATCAAGGGGTTTTTATGTCTTAGAGCACCTGAATTTCGGCAAACCAGCTTGTCTTAGTGTGGAGGAAAAATAGGCCTAGGCGTAGGGACTGTAGTCTCCAGAGGTGATGCCAGCTTGTCAAACAGGACACATGGAAAGATACCGGTGCCCTGTGATGTGACACTGGGACTTGTAAGATCCACACCCAGCAACTTCTGTATGCTTAAGATAGCAACGGTAGCAGTAGAGGGTGCGGCGGTAGGTGTACGCTGGTGCTTTGCATCGTGCTGTGCACACCTTTGTGTGGTTTGAGCTCTGTGGGTTCAGCCCCCTCCTTCAGATCGTTAAACTGGGGCTTGGACTGTGAGCTGAAGGAGTGGGTCCAGTTAAAGGCTGTAGCCTAAAGGCGGTGCGGTTGTATCGCCTTCTCGGTGGCTGCCCGGTAACAGTGCTGGCGTTGAGGTGTCGGAGCTGTGGCGGGAGAGCCAGGGATGAGGTGTGCCTGCCGGACTGCACCAGTGTTTGAGGCACACTGGGCATTGGAGTTTGCCTGGTTTTGGGGTTTCTGTGATGAAACCTAAATTTAGCCCAACCCCCCACTGACTAATTTTAACATTCTGCTGTTGCACAAGGCTCTGTCTGGAGTTAGGCAGCATCTCTGGTCCCAGCTGAGGCTTGCCTTGATGAGCTAGAACAGCAGGCAGATTTCAGGGCAGGGTTTTTTCCTCCCTAGGTGTATTAATATGACAAGGCTAAGGGCATGTATTTTGCAATACCTGCCCTCAGCACAAAGCTGGGCCAATTCTGCAGAGCTCTGTAGGCACCTTAATTCTTTTTGCATTGCTCCTGACTGCAGCAGGCTCTGACTGAGCTCCTGGGCACTGTGTATTGAAATGAAAGCAGGATCATTAGCTTGACCCGGTCACTCATGTGCACTGTCTGTGGGTACTGCTGTGCAGCCACTGCAGGGTTGCCATGAGTCGGATAGCATCAGAACCAGGATAGCTGCCAAGGGGATTAGGGATGGGGTGGTTCCTAAATGCAGTAATAATTGTTGTAACTTGTATTTGTGTGGCTGTAGATCTTTTAACCTGCAAACCGTGTTGGACTGCGCTGTAGGCTATCCCCTACGCCTGCAACTAGATCTTTCGGTGATGTGGGGGAAATCTGGTCAAGGGGGTGGTTTTGCAACTCTCTTAACAATAGCACTGCAAACAGGTGACCCTCATGCATTTCCATAGCAGGTAGTATCCAAGGCTTCGTTTTAACTCCACGAAGAATTACTCCATCAGGAATATAAGCCAGCTGCAGTTCCTAAATGGTTCTTGTTTTTCTTGAAGAAGTTGAAAAAAATGTTGAAAGCATGAAAGCAAATGAAAACAAATATATGGAAATTATGCATTGTCTGCCTGGTATAGTTACATGAGGAGTGGATTTAGAGGAAATACTATCCAGTCTGAGCTTGTGTACTGTACCTGCTACAACACTAAAAGCTTTGGATAGATGGTAACAGTGTTAGTAAAATACAGTCCCGGATCCAGGATGGGAAAACACCCTTTTTGCTAAATAGGCTTTGATGCTAACAATTATTTTTTACATTTTTATTCAAGTTAATCCATACACTATTCTTAAAGTTGATTCCTTTTTTCCACGTGAAAATTTGAAAGAAAGGGTGCCCTTTGTTTGTGTTGGACTGGGTTAGATGTCACCTTCATCTTCTGTGTGTTGAAATGTAAAGCAGAAATCCGCCACACATGAAAATACAGGCTGTAAGAAACTGTAATTATGGGACAACTGGAAGTATAAAATGGATGTTTTAAACTGATGAACTCTCCACCCCTCCCTAATGTATTTCAGGTTTATGACTCCGAATGTTGCGACAGCATTCTTCTGGAGCTGCGGGAGTATCTGCCAAAATACTTCGGTGTCTGGTCACCACCTACTGCACCAAATGGTACTGTTCTAATTTTATCTGTTAATCCAGCTCCCCTGGGAAATCTGCTGGAGACTCATTTGTGGCAGTTACGAGCTCTGTAGGGGTTTTTTTTTTGTTGTTGTTACATTTTTTTAACCCACTAATGATCCCTTTAACAACTGGTTCCAGTTTGCAGGATTAGGTCTAATGGGGTCTTCCTCCCAGGGCAGCTGGGACATGGCTGTTTGTATAGCAAATGTGTCCTGAGTAGCTGGACCTGATGCGTATTGCCCTGAAGCTGCTGCTCTGGTCTGGGTCATGTCAGAGGAGTGGGCTGGTTGTGTGTTTGTGTCTGCTCAGGCTGCCAGAACAAGGGACGGGTGCAGGGAGGTGTGGTTGTAAGGAGTCAAAAATTGGCTAGGTTGGGGTTTAAGGGGAGGTGCTCAAACTGGAGCCTGCTGCTGGGTCTCCGGGGGTTGGATCCCACTGCCATGCTGTATCGTGCAGAACACTTGTTTCAGCAGATTCCTTGCCAGGGGCTCTGCTTGTCATCCTCTGGTATCTTAACATTGTATAGCAGGGTAGGAGGCAAGAGAAAAAAGGGATTTTGGTAGTACAACTGGAACGTTGTCTCTTCGAGAGAAAATAGATACTGATGATGTATTTAAAACAGAAACTAGTTTTTCTTTGGGGGACTTTTTTTGCTTGCACTGGAGAAATAGAGCTTCTGGAACATAGAGAAACCAAAGGATGCTGGCCAGTGTATTTAAACATATGGGCACCAAAACGAGATGATGTGCTCTTTTAACTCTATCTTCTTTTGTTTATGCTGTTGCTTGATAGACTGAATTTCCAAAAGGAGTGGTAAGACAGAGTCCAAAGACACTGTCTAAGCTCTGTGAAAAGAAATACAGGGAGGATTGTGGTAGTACCCAGCACTTTCTTGGCTCAGATTTGCTTTCACGCTTTCATATTTGGCACTAACTCAAATTGCTTTACCAGAGCCATCTTATTTCCTTCCCTTGTTTTGTGTGTGCCATGGAGCTTGCTTAATGTCCCCTCCAAATTGCAAATCAATTTTTTTTCTATTCACAGTAGGACCTTAAGATGTAAAAATATGGGATCTAGCCAAGATAGAGTAGTTCAGCCCATCCTGAGTTTACTTTGGGAATTCACTAACACTGAGCACCATGGGGTTGAATTTTGGCAGGTCTTCACCAGCAGTCCAGACACAGCCAGTAGGAATAACTGCTTAAAGGAAGAATAACTTGATTTTTTTTATCTGTTTTGCTTGCTGAAAAGACTGTACTCTGTCAGGAGCCCTCTCTCAAACAAAACACTCCATTTCCATCTCCATTTTCTGTAGTATTAATGAGTTTTGTGGAGTCTTAGTGGCAACCAAATACGTTGGAGGTGATGGAGCTTAACAGAGCCCAGTAATTACTCAGAGTTGCTAAATCAGGTGTAGGTGACTTCTAAAAAAAACCCCCAAATGAAATGAAACAATCCTACAACTTAGCAACCTGTGCTTGCTGTCTGCTCTGAACTGTTTTAAGCATGAGTGTGTGTGTGTGTGTGTGTAGGAACAACAGGTAAGGAAGGCAGAGGGCTCTTTGGGGAATGCAGTCTTGCATACATGGCATCACGGTTATCTTGGCTAGAGGATTGAGATCTTGAGTAGGTTCATACAGGCACAAAGAGAATTGTAAGCTTGTGGTAGGAAAAAAACCCCAGAGTAATTGAATTGAGGGCCACTCTGGATTTGATCTATGACTGTCTCCAAGTTTGCATGTGACAGGTAAGCAGGAAGTGCAGTAGGTAAGGTGGGGAACACAAGGAGTTTCTTTCCTTAGAGAAATATTTAGGGAGAAACATCAGGCCTCTATGCTGAAAATATAGATGAGTGGATGAAATTGCTGGCTAAAAGGGGTGAAATGTAAGTGTGAAGGAGAAGATAGGAAGTGCGACCGGAAAGACGGGCTGATACTCCCAGTACTGAAATCGCCTACCTGGTGTTACAGCGTGGGAGGTGGCCTTGGAGCTGGCACCCCCTCCCTGGCCCTCAGCCAGTCTAAACTTGGAGAGAGACAATTCAACTTTAGGTCCTCCAGAACTGTGGGCAATTAGAGTTTATTAATAAAGAGGTGGAAGAGTTGTAACAAAGATATAGGAGCCACGTTAAGGTTTTTATATCTCCAGAGTTCTGGGCTCTGCTGCCTACTTGTTGCCCCCGCATGTTTTCTTATAAGTAACTTCACTGCTGCTCATTTCACACTGTGCTCTAATTTTTATTGCCTAAACTGAGACCGGGGTAAATTAATACAAGCCAGCTTCAAATCTTTCTTTCCTTGGCTCGTTGCTGGGAGCAACCGAGGCTTTTCATAGAATCATAGAATCAGCTGGGTTGGAAGAGACCCTTTTAGATCGAGTCCAACCATAACCTAACTCTGCCTACTCCACCTCTAGATCATGTCCTTAAGCACTTCATCTACACACCTTTTAAATCCCTCCAGGGATGGTGACTCCACCACCTCCCTGGACAGCCTGTTCCAGTGCTTGACAAAACTTTTCCCTGCATATCCATATGTTTTGAGATGTAGTAAGAGTCCTGTAAGTTATGAGAAGTTGTCAGATGCCTCAAGTTATTTTGTCCCTTCTGATTCCATTGAGGACTGAGTGCATCGATACGTAAGGGCTGAACTCTGCAGTGGTTCATGCCACACATGCTTGCTGAGTTGAGGTGGTCTTTTGGGTTGACTCCTTTTGGATGCTAATAAAATAAGTAAATTAGAAGTCGAATCCCATCTTCCTGCCTCCTTCCCTGGTGCTGCAAAACAGAAAGGGAGAGGGCAAGCCTCTGAGCAATGATCTGTTTAAATCTCTGAAACACAGAGTCAGGATTATCTACCAAAGTTAAGATAGAAAAATCCTTATGAATTCTCCTCTCTGCAGGGGATTTTAATTTACCCCGGCGGACGTGTGGTTTGCAGAAGCAGCCTGGGTTGGCAGCAGACCACACAGTAATTTAGACAGTCTGATCTGCTTGAAAAAGATCTGCAGCTCCTTGTTTTGCCAAGCAAGGGGAAGAAGGAGAGTGCTCCTGTTATCTAGGCTCAGCTGTGGACTTGCTGATGACCTCGAGAAGAACGTTTGGAGTGGGATCCTCATAGACCCAGAGCACCTGACTTGAAAAGGTGGAGCAGCGATACCAGACGATGTCTGCATCTGCAGCTTGCTTTGCTTGCCTGAAAGCTTCATGATATCCTTGGAGGGAAACCACTGGAAGTAGCAAGATGTTCTGATGCTGTGGGTTTGGGGTCTGTTTCAGTAGACCATGGATGTTGAGCATAATGCAAATAAGAACCAAACAGTACCAGGAAAAAGGGAATGTAAATGCTCAGTGTGTTTTTTCCCTGAAGCTTGAATGAGCAAAAATGCCTCAGTATAATGCTTTGTGGTGGCAATTGCTCTCCCCACAAGGACAGAAAGCTGATTGGGAATGGGGCATGTGTTGAAGAGATGTAACATAATCTTAGTTCTGAGCTAGCAGTTAGCTCATGATGGAGGCTTAAGTAATAGTACCAAAGAGTGTGAGAGAGAGGAGTAATTTCTAGGTACTTCACCAGCTTTGCCAAGTAATTAGCATTTCCCAGGGTTAGTGTTAGCTCCTAAGTTATTTTCGTGCTTAATACTTGAAAAATAGTAATTGTTACATTTTTAGGAGGTCAGTAAGGAAGTGTTCTTGCTTAACAGATCTGAAATGGACTAGGAACTAAAAATTGACAGAGATTTCAAACTTCAAAATATTTTGGAGGTGCTGAATGTTGGTGTGCCATATGCTTTAAAAGAGAGATTTGGGGCAGCAGAGCAGAGGAGAGGGGATAACCCTGGGTGCTCCACAGGTGCCTTCAATGAAAAGAGCATGACTATCCTGCCTGCGTGCTGTCTGGAGGGAGCAGTGCTTCCAAACCATTTGTGTCCTTGGTGGTAACTTGTGGTTTGCATCATTTCCTGTACGTGCCAGTTGGAGCCAGGAGGTGCTCACAGCATAACCCAGGGTGTGCTGGAGTTGGTGGTGAAGGCCTGCAGCCGTTGCTGGGATGTTTTGGTATTCCCTGTCTGTCCCCACCTCCCGTGGTATAGCTCTGGCTTTTGGGAGCTGACTACTGAGAGCCTTGGATTTCATTTAGGTTTTGTTTTGTGGGGTGTTGTAGGGTGATGACACGAACCTGTTGGTTACAGTGATTCCCCATGTGTGGGAAAAGGATAGGTGTGAAGGGTGATACTTGGATTTTTACCATTTTGGTTTGCTAACAGCTAGCTAGCAGGTTATATGGACTCCCCTGGATTCAGGAGTGGTTTCCCAATGCCCAGCCAAAGCTGTGCTAATATCTGACTTTATTAGACCTGGGTATAAGAACTGTGATGAGGAAAATGACACCTGCAGTTCAGGTGATACAGAAGGTACTTCCTGGGAGGAGGAGAGTATTTGTCCCCTTCTCCTAGGGCAGATATCTAGTGAGCAAATATCAAGTGTATTTGCTGCCTGTGGCTTCTCAAAGTTGAGCATGAGTTATGTCAGCTGCAGTTGTAGTTAATAGAGCTGGTTTATGCTTGAGCTATCCTGTAAGGAAACTCTGTTTGCTGTAGCTAGATTGATTCTGTAGCCCAGAGGACACTGCAAAGTGCTGCAAGCTAATAGAGTGAGCTGGGAGAAGATTGGGTTGGGGTTTGTTCTGGGTTTGTTTTGGTTATTTTAAAGAGTGCATTGGTTCGATGCATTCTGCTTAGAATGACTTGACATCCACAATGTGGTCAGTCCCATTTATTTATGAAGCAGGCACCTAAGGATGAAACCAAACCTGTTTCCAGTTGACTCTTTGGGGAATTGGGACATTTGCTCATGAAGGTGTAAAAACTGAAGATCTAAGTAGGACTCAGTGAAGGAGTTAAAGTCCATTTCTTATCCTTAAGGAAGCGTTTCCACTTATTGAGTGGAAATGGAGCATTGCTTGTTCCCTTTGTCTTGCCTCTGACTGGGTTAGTTACCTAACTAGTTAGTTGCCTCTGACTGGGTTAGTACAGTTATGGGAACAAGGCTCTCTGTCCCTTTTCTCTTAAAAACTGGGCTGGTTTTGCTGTCTTTGGCAATCCACTTCTTGGCCACGCTGCAGGAATAGGGAATAATACAATGTGTCTGTGTATTCGGATTGCAGCCAAGCCAAAGGAATACGCTTGGGGAGTAGGCTGTACTTGAAAGCAAAACAAACTGTAAGGTGAAGTTTGTGACTGGAAACAGGTGGGTTTGCAGGAGCTGATGGGAGGAGCGGGACGTGGGCTAATGCTGCGTGTGTCTTGGTGCCGCTCGTGCCCTGGCAAAGGCTGCAGATCTGCGTGAGCTTCTTCCAAGCAGAGCTGCCTGTGAGACACACAGTTAGGGAAGCGTGTTTTCCTGCTGGTAACATTCTCTTACCTGCACTGGACAAAAACATGAGCCAGTTGGACCAGGTTTTGGGGGTGGTTTTTTGGTAGTCCTTTGTATTTCCAGGTGCTTTGTGGCTTTTAGGGTTTTTTGGTCCGTGTACCATTCCAAAGGGACTTTTGGAAATTGATGAAAGGCAGCCTGGGATTTGAGGGGTGTTTTCCTCAGGAGGGGTGCCGTGAGAAGTGAACACAGGTGGGAGCAGGATAAACCAAAGCAAAATGAGATGCGTTGAGGCCCCTGTAGGGTAGGACTCAGGAATGTTCATTTCATTTTTTAAATGAGGCAAAGGGAAATTGCTGGTTTAATTCGAGCCCTTCCACCCAGGGGAAAGAAAACACAGTCTCCATTGCAACCCAGTCGTGTAGTAACCTGTGTTGGTGTGAGGTTATTAATGCTATTTGAAGTATGTTAATGGCTCAATAAAAGGTACTCCTGAATTTCATCTGGGCGATAATTTGAGTTGGAGTGCTAGGTTAGCACCCTTTAATTGTATACACTTTTCTAAACAATTAGAATTTAATTTAATTTTAGAATTTAGTTTCTAAACAATTTAGAATTTAACAGAACTTGTGGGTGTCAATGACCGTGATTTAGTTCAGAGACAAATTTGACACTTAAACTCACATGATGGTAAGCCTTAAACTATTCTCCTTCCTCCACAGAAGCTCAGCAGAAACTTGATAATTATATTTTGCTTTGACCCACTGTTTATGAAAGTTTTGTCTTTTTAACAGATACATATCTAAAACTGGAAGATGTGACCCGTAAGTTTAATAAGCCTTGCATAATGGATGTAAAAATAGGACAGAAAAGTTATGATCCGTATGCTTCAGCTGAGAAGATACAGCAGCAGGTCAGCAAGTACCCACTGATGGAAGAGATTGGCTTTTTGGTGCTTGGCATGAGGGTAAGACCTTGTTTTGTTTTCAAATTCAGCTTATGTTGTAGTTGTTTAAAACCAAATGTAGCTGCTATCAATTCTTGCAGAGCAGATATTTCAAATTATCAGAGGGGGGATTATTATTATTATTATTATTTTACTTTTAGGTTTATATTGGAGATTTATGTACAGAACCAATCTTTATAATAATTGAATAACAAACTGTATCCACTCCAGATTTTTCGTCTTTGCTCTTCAAACAGGAAAATTACATCAACATGATTTGTATTTAGGGAGGATGAAGTTAGTGCTCAGAAGCGATGCATGTACTTATAAATAGCTGCTTATGTTCCGCATTTAAAAATGGTTTCCACCAGAAGAAAACACCTTTGCTTACGTGCTGAAGGAGCAGCTGTCAGTTGAAGGTTCGTTTGAGATGGATAAGGCCCTGCAGATGTGTGTACTAACTCTGTTACGCTTCCTTATCCCTGGTGAGGAGAGAGCGTTGAAGACTGCACACTTGTGCATTGGCTACTCCAAACCTCCCGCGTCAAGGCAAGCTGTACAGAACACTTAGGGATCAGTAACGTCAATGTGTGGGTGTCAGTAAGGAACTCCTGGTGCAGTGCATGTGCCGTGCATTTTCCCTCTAGGATTGGCACGGGAATCTTTTTCTTTTTGATAGGAGGTTTTTGTTTTCCTTCTCTTTGTGCACAAAGCCAGGGCTTCCAGGCTCTGCATCGAGAAGTGTCAACAGCTGAAGGCTTGGATAAGCTTCCCCTTAGCTGTTAGATAGCGAGAGCACGCAGACTACGCCATTGTTTGAAATAATTCTAGTATCTCTCTAATGTTTTGCACTTAATTGCCTAGGCTCTCTCAGCCTTAACTCTGTCTTGAGATAAGCATTTACAGCTATAAATTAGAGTGGTCATGAGTGGTGATTATGTAAGCCTGGGAGAGAGGATGTGGGAGTCCAGTCAAAACCCAGTCAAACAGTTTAGAGTGGGAAGGAAGGCTGGAGATTCTAGCTTTGGATTTGGCTTATGTCGTTACATAACCTTTCTTATCTTGTGTGTAAAACAATGTACTTTGTGTCCTTTGTTTCATGACAGTGCAAAAGGAACGAGCGCTTGCTTCCGCGGTGGTGTTGCTTCCCACTATTGTTTCCAACACTGCGATTTATTTATCGGTACCATTATCCTGTCACAGAAACTCTTTTGATTCCCCAATTCAAACTATGTACTCACGGTCCCTCCGAGCATCGCCGTTTCCCCCATCCAGTGTTTTAACTAGATGAGATGTGTATTGTGCTTTTGGTACCAAAATTGCACCTTGGAAGTGATCCTCCTAAAAAGAATTCAAAACCTTTCCCCTCCCCTCACGCAACACTTAGCCAAGTCTAAGTACACGAGGCATTTTTCTCTGCTCAGCTTGTTGCCTCTTGATTATGGGCTGTGCTCTGCCTGTCTGCTCGCTTCATTCTTAGGAGATGCTGGCCATCATGTAAAACGCTCTCCTGTGGTGGCATTTAATGCCTGCCACAGCTGATGTGCTGGATAAAGGCTGCTGGTGTTTGCTGGACAAAAGTCATGGTGTAACATGGTTCAGAAATTAAGGGGGTTCTGTACTTAATCTCTCCGCTCAATGTTATTTTTAACATGGGGGGCGGCCTCGCTTATTAAGTTCCTGTTGTAGAAGAGTAAGAGAGAGAGGGCCAGGAAAAGCAGCAACTGTAGTTATCTGTGTTTTTAAAGCACACGTCTCATAAGCTGTCATGGAGAGATACAAGCAGAAATGTGTTATAGGTGGGGTTTCTTTTTCCCCTATATGTATTTATAGTGGGTTCTTACCCCGAAACCCATTGATACAGCTTATTTTTATGCACTGGTAAATAAACAGTCATATGTTACTTTAAAAATATATATGGTTTGCCCTTAAAAGAAGTGAGTCTCTTATCCAGCAGAGCTTTGATTTATGTCTGTAGTTCTGGCATTTGGTGTGTGCTAAACCAGAGTCATCTCAGTGCACTGAATGAACGTGTGGAAGTGCATTTAGAAAACACTGTCTTCAGTGACGTGGGTTAAAAGCCCCATCTCATCTTTAGTGGGGAGGTGCCTTTCTTTGACAGATGAGGACACAGATTTGTTATGAAAGTAGTGAGAGATTAAAGATAAGCTGGAAAACAAAGATATGGTTCCAGAAGCAAAAAGTACCAGTTGGAATACAGTTTTGGTAGCAGACATGGATATGTAAGAGATATCTCTGCAGTGCGTGCGGTATTAAAAGCGGAGTATTTTGTGTGCTGTTGAATGCAAGCAGAACGTGTGGGTTGCAACCTCATTTTGGATTTGCAGTCCATTCAGAATCCACAATTCTCTGTTTTTACAGTTGGTTTTTTTCCTTCCAGAATGCCTTGATTCAGCATCACTCAGTCCAAAACATTTTTGAATTGTGTTTTTAAAGCACAAAGTGGCGATTGTGTAACTTCACCAGTATAATCCATCACTTAACCTTGCTGCTGCCTGAGAATGACTGCATGCAGTACTGCCAATGCCTCATCAGGTCTGTGTTACAAGCGAATTTCCTAACCTGCAGCACATGATCCTGCAAGACATGTGGAAACTGGCTGTAGCCGAGTCAGTTTTATGGGTTCTTCATGAACCTTTTCTAGTACTGTGGTAATGTTCCTAAGCTCTGATGTGTTAATACCAAGTTTACAAAGGGAGGAATAATACCCTTAAATCCTCCATCTAACGTTCATATTCTTCCATAGTAAAATAAAAAACCAGAGCTGTCTTTTTATTATGTTTATAAGTCTAATTCAAGCTTTGATTTTTTTTTTTTTTTTTTTTAAGAAAGCAGAGGCATGCAAAACAAAAACTACAAAAAAGGCCCACAGCTGACCAAAAAAAAAAAAAAGAACCCACAGAATAACTGGAAACAGGCAAGCACACCCCACACCCACCAAGTCTGGAGATGGATAATCTGTGGTGGTTGGCAGGAGCTGTAAGCAAAGGCTCTGGTTGGTCTGTTTGCACTGGCTTTGTTACCTCTGTGCACCACTGCTGCGTTTCTCTCCGTCCACTTTCGCTCCCTGGCTCTTACAGTTGAGTTCTGCTCCTGTTTCTCAGCCTGCCAGTGCCACAGCCGTGCCACGGAGCCCAGTGCAGTGCTTCCTCCGAGTCCGGTATCTGCTGGTGCATTAAGGGGGCTGTTTCAGAAGTGCTTCATTTGTAGAGCTCAGGAGATTGATCCCTCATCCTCTTGGGCGAGTTCTGGCAGATGGGAACCCTGGCATTTTTTTTCCCATCAATTTTTTCCTTACACAGAAGACTCATTGTGTGTACGACAGCTGGTCTGCTTGCATCCTTACGGCAGATAAGATTGCCTGGATGTGAAGAAAAATCTGATGGTGGGTGACATGAGGTAGCCTCTTTCCCCTGCCTCGTTATATAAAAAGGAGGCATAAAAGAAATTTATCCCCATGAGGTGCTCCATGGAAGTTCTGGGAGTCCAAAATGAAGTATTGAGCTATCTTTAAAATGGTAGTGATTTAACTGCAGTGTCGTTGGGGTTTTTATTTATTATTTAGGAGATGATTATTCTGCTTTTTCACTGAATTAGTTTCAGCATCATTTCATTCTACAATTTATTTATGTAAGGACCTTACTAAGATTTGATATTGATTGTCAGAGCATTTGGAGGTATGCTTAATCATATAAAACACTCTGTCAAGTCCCAGAAGAACAAAAAAAGAAGCAAACCAGGTGGGATAACATGTAAGTATAGTCTTAGAAACGGGACTGCAGGGACTCATCCTTCCTGTGCTCAGTTTTCAAGCCAGCAGCAAGCAGGGGTGCATGTACTTTCCTCACTTGGGATCTAGCAACAATGTGTTTGCTCACTCTTACCCACATAAGGGTAAAATAGGGGTGACTTAAGTATATTTATGGAAAAACCAAAACCCACGGCAGGTGGACAGCTCAGCCCTTTGAAGCCTGGATGTCTTGACATCAGAGCATCCATCTCCCATCTCTGTGTCCTTGCTTACAAGAGCAAGTCCCTGGCTGCTGCTCTCACAGAGCATGTGGAGGAGCAGGGACAGCCACCCAGAGCTCTGTGGGAAGCTGCTTCCCAGGCACCAGCTAGCGTGTGGGAAGGTCGGCGGTGCGCGGGTCTGTATCGTGCGTGCAATCGAGTCAGCCTTCACGCTGCCGGTGACCCCTCTGTAGCGCTGTACGAGCCTGCTCAGAGTACACTTTTTCCAGCTTGGATGGTGTGGATTAGTTAATGTTTTTTTCAGATGTGTAGAAGGCCTGCAAGTTACTGAATAGAGATTTTTATTTGTGATAGCAGTATCTCCACCGAACAGACTAGTCTTAATTAAATATGTATTTAGATGACTCTCTCTGGGAGCTAGGGTGTTCCCGCAGAGAAGTATTTAAACAGAGTGTGTATTTCTCTGCCACACCATGGAAGGCAATATGAATTGCCTACCATAAATAACACTACATAATGTTTGATATTTGTTTTCCTGAATGCAGTCTTCAGCTTAATGTCCTAAAGCTGTGGTTGCAAGGTTTCCAGACCACACAGCTCCCTGTTGGCATCTTGCAAGGGTTGTGCTTTTTTAAAGGGCCACACTAGAGCAACTGTTTATTTTAGCCCAAGGTTTCCCTCAGTTCAGGAGCGTCAAATGAACTAACCCTATGTGAAGAAAAGGGTACGAAAATCTGTGTGCAGACATGAGCAGCAATAACTTAACACCTCAGGGGGAAGCAAAAGCCAAGTGCAGGTTGAGAAACTCCAACGATAATTTCCCTTGAGAGTTAATCATCTGGATTTTCTGATGTGCTGCCCATGCTGAGTTCCTACTCCTTACTCCTCATGATAAACCTGAACCAGTTGCCATGCTGGTTTCCAGTTCTGATAATGTGGAGACCTCAACAAATGGGAGCTGCTTGTAGGCACGTTGCCAACCAAACCAGGTCTGATCTGGTGTAGTGAGAATGTATCAAAAGAGCAGTGGCAAAGCGGGAGTTTTCTTGAAGGCGATGCTTTGCAGGTCATGGGAGGAGTTGTCTGTCTTGCACTATCCAGCAGAAGTCAACGTGAACACAGAGCAAATGCGTAAGGAGCTGTGGCATGTGGACAAGAAATGAGGTTTTCCTGTCTGATAGTTCCTTGGCCGTTGTTAAGGTTACAGGTTTGACTCATTTGACTTGTCATTGTTTTGACAGAAGTGGGCTGGATACGGACAGCTGCAACAACAGGGATACAGAAAAAGGATTTGTTCAAAGACAAAAACCCCTTTTTGGGAAGGGTTCGTAGCAGAGAAGTAGCGGCGGCAGCGTGAACAAAAGCACAGTGAAGCAAGTGATATGTAGGCTTGGAAGTTGATACGGGTCTTCTGCCTACTACAGCCCATAGATTAGGGCGACTGAGCGAGGGTGTGGGCAAGAACTGATGAAAGATGGTTTCTGTTGGAACTTGGGGTTCTGCTCCTCTGCTCCGAGTAGGGGCTCAAAGTGTTTCTGTTTGAGGTTTCCAGGAGTGTCGCAGCAGTTGCCATTGAGAAAAGGCTTGAAGCAGCTTGAAGAGGCAGCTCTTGGGCAAACATGGTGACTGCTTTCGTGCCTACCTACATGTGCAGCCCTTCACAGCTGCTGCCTGCTGCTAAGCCCCTTGGCAGCCAGGGGTGTTGGGAGGCTTTGCTGCTTCACAGAAGGAAGTTCAGTGTATGCGTTGCGCTGTTGGCACGTGTGTGGGACTCAGTTGTTGGTCATTTTGTGGCATTAACAGCACACTGCGAATGCAGAGCGTGCACATCTGTCTGGGGATTATTGAACTGTCTAGAAAGGGTTTTTTTTTGGGGGGGTGGTTTTGCACAGATTATTAGAAGAGATTGGGTGGTTTCACAGGAAACCCATCCCAGGAGAAATGGGGGAGTTTATGTGCTGCTCCAGTGTTTGGAAAACAAAATGAGCTTGCAGATCTTAATCAGCATTTTTGAGCAAGTGCCCGTGTCACTAGAACTGTTCGCTCCTACGGGGAAGAGAAAAGGTTCTGGTAAACAAGATTATTCCTTCAGGAGGAGTGTGCTGCAGTGCTGGTGTATGGGGGAAGCTGCCCACGGACAACTAAACAAGAAGGTTTAATATGTTAAAATGAAGACACAGCTAGTGAAAACTTAAATGTGGTTGTCAGACTTTTGATCCTCTTCCTGAGTAAACGTATATATCTATATATATTTATTCTTGCTTTGTTTAATTGCTTTTGGTTTGTGGGTCCTTACATTGAAAAAGTTTTTGGAACTTTGCATATGTTTTTGAAAGTAACTTTGGTACCTGCAGCATTTACCCAAGTGCTTTGGGGTACACACACGGTATTCTGTACCTCTTCTGTTTGCTTGGGGGAGGGAAGTGGTGAAAAGTGGATGTTGTCAGGAAACAAATGTCCCACCAGTCAGATGCTGTGTTGGAATAACTCACTTCTGCTATGCTCTCCTGCAGTTCCCAGCCATCGGGGCCTCAGGTTCTGTCAGTCTTGTAAAGTGGGAATAGGAATCTGAGCAGCGGGAAGTGCTGTGATGCTTCACAAGGGCGTGTAGCGATAGGACGAGGGGTGATGGTTTTAAACTAGAAAAGGGGAGGTTTAAATTAGATATTAGGAAAAGTTCCTCAGAAGGAGGGTGGTGAGACACTGGCACAGGTTGCCCAGAGAGGTGGAGGAGGCCCCATCCCTGGAGACGTTCAAGGTCACACTTTTGATGGGGCTCTAAGCGACCTGACCTAGTGAAGATGTCACTGCTCACTGCAGGGTGAGTGGACTAGATGGTCTTTGAAGGTCCCTGCCATCCTAATGCAGTCTGTGATTCTGTGAAGTGCTGAATGAGTTTAAACCTTCATGCTTACAGCTGTTGGGCCTTTGGAATAACCAGACTTACTGCCCCTTCAGTTCGTGGTTGATGACTTTAATAATTTTCCACATGCTAGAATTCAAATTCCTTGGGGACCCTGAATTTAATCATGTCTATCTTTTTGTCAAAAGAGCTGTTTGAGACTTTCCTTCCCAGCTGCTTTGTGAAGCAGGAGTTACAGACCTGTGTTTTCATATGGGCTGCTTGTGGTTTGGATGGGTGAGACAGGTTACAGTAGTTGGGGGGCTGCAGTGAAAAAAAAACAGGAGTTATTGCTTATGTACCGCTACATTTTATGAGCTGATGTTCTGCTGCCCTGGACTTCCTCTGTGGGCTACTGTGAGAAGATGACCCTGAAGGGGAGGGACTGGGGCAGGCACCTCACTGGCGTGCCCCGAGTTGTTTCCTGTGGGATCCTCTCCTTGCAGCAGGTGAAGGGAGGGCAGAGCGCTGCAGCTGGGATGGGTGCTGCGGGGTTGGGTGGTCTGAACAAGTGCCAAGCAGAGATTTCATGCCAGAGACAACCGCCTGCTTCGTAACACCATTAGTCCTGCAAATACAAATTGTCTATGCTCTCATAAACAAATGAGACTTGGGCCTGGCTGGCTGGCACGTTCCTGCTACGGAAACAATTTCAGTTAGAGAAAAAACGTGTCTCTGTGTAAAACACATTTTGAATGAAGTTGTTGAGCACGTACAATTCCTGATATGGCCAAAGCTGTCCCTGTGCGCGTGGCCTCCCTTTCCGGCAGATGTGCTGCCATCAGGGCTGGAATTGGACTTTTGCTTGGCAGCTGTGATTGATTTACCAAAGCTCATACTACAGCCTCAAACCTGAAGCTGTTGCACCAAAAATATTTCTGTGGTTTTTAAATGCCAGAGCGGTTGCATTGAGTTCTGTAGCTTGTTACATCTTAGGGATTTCATGCTGGCAGTAACATGGGTGGGTGTATGGGGAGTATGACCGGTTCAAGCCTTAGCATTGATTTACAGGGCAGGTGTTGTATAAAATGTGTCCCTGTAATGGGCATGTTGTGCTTTTGCCAACATAATGATGTCTTTCTGATGTAGGGAAGCTGCAGCTTAGACCCCAAGATGTGATTTTGCACTGGAGGGCAGTGCTGACTCGCTGCATGTGCGAGGGCTGAATGGTACCAAAGCTTGTGTCACCTGCCTGTAGCCTCTGGCAGCTCTGCACAAGTGCTGTTTCAGTCTTGTTTATTGAAAATAAGCGAAGTTACGGCCTTGTTTCTTTCAGGTTTACCATGTCTCTTCTGACAGCTACGAGACGCAAAACCAGCACTACGGCAGGAGCTTGACAAAGGAAACGGTCAAGGACGGTAAGGGAATTTGGGTGTCAGAATTTGCCCTCTTGGGCATTTTGCAGTTATTAGTTATAGGACTGTACAGCAACAGCAGTCTATGTGTTCCCATTTTAAAAGTCCCTTTTTCTCCTCTTGCCAGATGGGTCTTTAGCTGCTTCCTGGAGCGTTTGAGTGACTTGTCAATCCTAAACGAAGTTTGCAGTTGGCTATAACAGCAGTGTAGGCTGTAGGAATTTCTTCATCACGTGTGTTTTATTGTTTATAAGGAGGTGGTAGTGGTAGAATTCAGTTTCTTTGCAGCTTGCAGAAATCTTTTGCAGGTAGGAAATGTTTTTATAAAATGTGTATTTTTATGTTTAGTTGTCTTCAGCAAATATATCCTGTCTGTTACATTAGCAAGTTACTATAAATGCTTCTTTGGATTTTAAGGGACCTTCTCAGTCGAGGTCAATCCATGTGCTGCTCTATATTATCAGTAAATCAAAATGCTACCATTGCAGGTCTGTTTGACCATTTCAAACCAGTTATTAATTGACATCTTGGGCAAACTGGTCTAGTGAGGGTGTCCCGGCCCATGGCAGGGGGGCTGGAACTACATGATCCTTGAGGTCCCTTCCACCCCAAAGCATTCTATAGTCTGTCCCACTGAGGGTCAGGAGGACGCACAGCCCCCAGTGCAGCCCTCTCCAGAGCTGGCACTAACTTTTAATCTCTGTCACACGCGATACAGCACTGCTTGAGCTTGTCTATCCCTGGAGAATGTAATGGGTCTCTGCCCAGAACTTTGCACATAGTTGCTAAAATGGACTTGGGGAGCAGAGTGTGTTTGTCTGCTGTTTGATGTGTTGACTTGTTAGTTTTAGTTATAACCCAAGCCTGATTGCAGTGTTATACAGAATCACAAGGTTGGAAAAGACCTTTAAGATCATCAAGTCCAACCATTCACATCCTAAACTAAACCATATCCCTAAGTACTTCATCTACCCTTTTTTTGAACACATCCAGGGAAGGTGACTCGACCACCTCCCTGGGCAGCCTGTTCCAGGCCCTGACAACTCTTTCAGTAAAAAATTTTTTCCTAACATCCAATCTAAACCTGCCCTGGCACAGCTTCATGCCATTCCCCCTTGTCCTACCACCTGTCACCTGGCTGAAGAGACTATCACCTACCTCTCTATAACCTCCCTTCAGGTAGTTGTAGGTAGTGATAAGGTCTCCCCTCAGCCTCCTCTTCTCCAGGCTAAACAGCCTCAGCTCCCTCAGCCGCTCCTCATAGGATTTGCCCTCCAGCCCCTTCCCCAGCCTGGTTGCCCTTCTCTGGACTCGCTCCAGGACCTCCATGTCCTTCTTGTGGTGAGGAGCCCAGAACTGGACACAGTACTCCAGGTGTGGCCTCACCAATGCCCAGTACAGGGGCACAATCACCTCCCTAGACCTACTGGCCACACTGTTTTTGATACAAGCCAGGATGCCATTGGCATCTGCCCTGCAGACCTTACGCAGGGGAGGTGACTGAACGTATCAGAGTTCCTTGGTTTGCTTCTGATTCAGTCAAAAACTGCCTGAAAGGAAACTGTGTCAGTGCTGGCTGTTCCTTCAAGTGCTCTTCTCCTCCCAAAAGAAATGAAAGATGTTTGATTTCCCACCAGAGGTGAAAATAATCCCGATACACATGTGTTTCTTGCAGGCATCTCAAAGTTTTTCCACAATGGGTACTGCTTGAGGAAAGATGCGATCGCTGCCAGCATTCAGAAGATAGAAAAAATTCTGGAGTGGTTTGAGGGCCAGAAGCAGCTCAACTTCTACGCAAGTTCCTTACTGTTTGTTTATGAAGGTTCGTGTCAGGCAACAACCGTGCGGCTGAGTGATGTCACCTTGGCAGAGAAGACAGGAGTGCCCAAAGGACTGTTATCAGGTGGAGACATACTGGAGTATAATAATAACATTCATGTAATAAATTCTACAGAGAATGGAAAAATTGAGGCCTCGGTGAGTAAAGGCCTGTCCAAGTTTTATGCACTTCACAAAAAGGCATACTCAAAGAGGCACCACAGCCAGCTCTCCCTGAAAGTTGAAACCTTGGAGAAGGACAGCGTGTGGAAAAGCAGTGGGTGCATCACACAGGAGCACCTGAACGGAAACGTTATACCCCAACTGGAAAAAGTGTTCTGTCACATGCCAGCAGAGATCAAGGAAAATGCAAGCGTGGAAGTCCGAATGATAGATTTTGCTCACGTGTTTCCTAGCAACACAAAGGATGAGGGCTACATTTATGGTCTGAAGAATTTAATCACAGTACTTCAAAATATTTTGGATAACTAAATTCTTTGCTATGGTTTTTACTGGGGGCCAATGATAAAGAAGAGCAACAACATGAAGAATTTCTGCACTTGTAATGCTGTATAACTGGGTTTGTATTGTTCTATATTTTATTTGTCTTTGTACTTTTGGTAGAAGGGTTTAACTTTTTATAATCTCACTCAGGAAAATAATTGATAGCTAATTAGGGAGTGTGAAAGGATGAAGATACTTGAGATTAAGCAGGGTAGGTAAATTAGTAGGATGAAATGCATCTGGTTGGCTTAAATCCGAGGAGTACAGCTGTACAATAAGCAAGGATCATGTTAGTTCCCGTAACGACTTTAGCGTAGGTAACATTTGCCCACTTCGCCTTGACACTGAGCCGTATCTCCATTAACAGGTTTTTTAGGAATGGGACTGAAAACTCTTTTTAATGTGCAGGATTGCTGTCCTCAGTTCTGCCCTCTCGTGTTTACTGTGTTTCAATAACTGGAGTTACCCCTCCTTTGAGAGAAACCCCGTTTTGAGTCAGCGGTCTGACCTGGAAGCCAGTGTATCAGAAAGTGCTTTTCAATGTCACGGGGACGATACCACTGTTCTCTCAGCCCCTCTTGGTGGTTGTCCCTAGCCCATGTTCGCCACAGACAAGCAACAACAAAATTTGTGTTGGTGCTAAGAAAATGCTGGAGTAAAATATCCCGACAGACTTAAACTGCACAACTGCTAGAGAAACTGCTTGTTTCCTAAGAAAGAGTAAAAGAATGCAAACGGGAGGTGTTCAGGAATGAGTTTGATTAAGGAGATTAACTCAGTCTCATCACTGAGAGTGGGATGTTGTGGCTGAGGAATTGCCTCCCTGCTTTGTTCTGATGGCCTTTCTCCAAAACCAGACGGATTGAATGGGGAAACAAAGCAGTAAGCATACAGAGATTCCCTCTAGCCATTAGCCACTGGTATTTTTGCAACAAGCGTTTCACACTTCCACTGCTGGGGAGCACCAACTGGAAACGGCAAGGAGCCATACAGGTGAAGGACCCCTGACTGCCAGGATCCCGGTCAGCCCCGGAGCAACTAGGCGTACCTCCATGCCTGGCGGTGGAGCTGTGGCTCTCCTACCCTGGGCTAAAGCAGTCTTTCTGCTTTATTTTTTTTATGACACGTAGGCAAGCTGTGTAACTTGAAAGTTGTCCCACTTCCTCCTTTTTCACAGGAAAAAAAAGGTCATACAGAATATTTGAGATTGGGATGATGTATGCAAAGCACTTTTGGCGTGTCTCTTCTGTATGCTGTGTACCTGCCTGTCCTCCCCTGGGTTTTATAGTCAGCTATACAAAAAGCAGGGACAGCGGAGTCCGGCCACGCAGAGGGCAACTCGAATGCTTTAAGCCCCAGAAGTCAACCCGTTTAGAACAGATTTGGTCATTGGAAACATACATCTTGTACATGTGGACTTAATGTGACACCGTGGCCTTGCTGCTCTCCCTGCGTGCTGTCCTGCACTATGCACTCATTCATGTACCTTGTCTCCAAGTTCTTGGTTTGACGTGTTGTTTTTTCTATATCAGAAAGAGATAACTAGTTTTTCAGAGGAAATATGCTGCTTTAAGTAAAGCTGACATTTTAGCTCTTGGAGAACCTTGGGTAAATTGGAAGAAACAGGGTATTATGTGTAGAACTACACTGTTGAAACTTCAGAGCTAATATTGGCCAATGCATTCAAGAACAAAACCAATTTGTTAGTGACATGATGCTTTTGAAGCCTGGGAAGAGGTGCTTGAAGGAGGGGTGGCATTGTTTGGTTCAAAATTGTATGCAAATTACGGTGGAGGCCAAGGGGAAGGTATCAGGAAGATAAAGGTGGGAGATTGGGATTTTTTTCCCCCCCCCTACCTGGTTTATTCCCACTGCATCATGTAGTTAATATATTCCCAACTCTCTGTGAACTAACTTAAGCCATATTCTAGGAAGAGTTTGTGGTTTTGTTTGCTTTGACGCTGGTTTCTCAGTTAGGATTTTGTTGTTCTCTCCCGTGAATAACCAACACTAGAGTAGTCTAGGCCAGTAGCAGCCTTGTATGATAGATTCACCATGTTCTGTAGGGAATACAGGGCGGGGGGCACGACACTTACACGCCTGAATTTTTGTCCTCTGTAATTCATCTCTTCTGGATTTTAATCCGTTGTGTGCCGGAGAAATCAGACATCTGCCTCAAAGAAGTCAGTTATTGGAAAGTGATCTGTGTGCTCTTAGTATAAGCTCATTCTCCTGTCTCTGCTTTAAGATATACACGTCTTCAGTGTTCGAATGCTCTTTAAGTATTGATCGTTGTGTTGACTATGGCAGTGTTTGTAATGCGCCTGGAATTATTGTTCAACTGTCAGAATATTTTGAATAAAAAAAAGAAATAAAATTTATCATGTTTTTATTTTATTTTACTGGTAATTATTATGGATGTATTTCTCTTAATTTAAAATGCAACTTGAGATGACGACAGTATTTTTAATTGGAAGTTGTATAAATAAAGCTTGCAGTTAGAGGTGTTTTGGTGTAGTACCAGCTCTGAGTTTATGCCTGCAAAGGTGCTGTGTTCACGTTTGCTCTTGCACATTTTTAGATTTAGTGTTGCTGGTGTCTCCTCTCAGGTTGTTTTTCAGTTACAGTTGGAGATGTATTTACATAAATTGTTGAACCAACTACAGAATTAATTAGAAAATGAAAAGGGAGCCACTGGTCACTAAAGCTTTACATTGTCAGCCATCTCCCTCCCTCCCAGTGACACCCCTTTTATTCTCTGTCCGATGCATGATAGTTCCCTGGAAACTTGTCTGGGAATGGTAACAAGGCTTTACAGGTATTTCTGTCCCACAAAACTGAAAGCAGGTCCCTTCTCCAGGCTGGTGTGGTGTGTCTGTCCTTGATGAAACCCGTCTGTCGTTACTTCAGTTTGATTTGGTAGAATTGCTTCTTGGAAGGGAAGACGCGTGGAAGCATTGTCACTCCTGTACTCCATGACAATATAGTTTTCTGACAACTTTCTACTTAGGTGTTGGTGAGAACTGTGCATAGGCTTGCCTCATTGGAGCTTGAACTGTATGAAGTTTTATTTTAAAAAAAAAAAAAGCATTAATAGAAATGGTATTTTTGGATATGGGTGGAATTTGCTGCGTAAATTACACTGGAAATTATTATAACATTATGAAATGTTTAAAATATTTTAAACAATTTTATGAACTAAACTGGAGACCTATAGTTGTGATTCACATGAAACTTGTATTGTTTTCCATACCTTCTTTCTGTTGTAATGCATCATCAGACCGGTCTTTTCCATAACACTACAGGTCATGGAGAACTTTGTAAGCACTGAGTGGGTTAGGAGATCACTAATTCCCTGTGGTGTGATTAATAGAGTGCACACGTTCCTGACATAGTTCCATGTGCACAGTATTTTAAGTAATGTCAGTGAATTAAACAGCTAGAGCCCCGGTGAAACTTCCTCTCCTGCAGAGAGAGATCCGAGTCTGAATTTAAACCGGGCCTTGGCACATGCAGCAGGGGAAGAGGCAGAGGCATCACCTTGTGCTGGCAGTGCTGGGCTGGACTTACAAACCTGTCTGTTCAAATTTACAATTAGTTCTTCTTTAACCCTCCCAATTTCTTTATTTTTCCCCCCCCCAAGTAAGCTTTCCTCCCGACTGCCTGCCTCACCCCTTGCCCTGGTACCACAGACCACCGCCCATAGCATCATTGTGAAGTGATTTAAAGTGACATTTTTATTTCCTAAAAACCTCACCCGTGCCACATAAATGTTCTTGAAGTGCAGGTAAAGTGCCATCAGAATGCCTCTAGTACTGCAGGAAATGCAGTTTCCCTTCTGCAGAGGGGTGGCATGTTAGCAGAGAGCAGACTTTGACAGGAGGCGGGATCACAGGTTTTAGGGAACTTCTTGATCTGTGTTTTGAAGGAGGACACTTTGGGGGCAAGGTGAGTGACAGCCAAACCACATGAAGTTCTCCTTTCCTTACTGCTATTAGTGTTAAGGTTTGGGTTTAAGAAGTAGCATGGCGGGGAGAGTTCGTAAGGAGCCCTGGGGTCAGTTCTGCACAGCAGGTAACTGCTACGGATATGAGCCATGGGCTGCAAGTTTTTGTGTATGTCACAGGGAGAATAGGCCGTGTGTCTTCAGCCAGTTAACACAGACCCTTGCAGGACGTTACCTGGGAAGTACTTTCCTCTCCATAGCCACAGGCCAAATACTGCCAGTTCTTCATGCTCACTCCATCTGTAAATGAAAGTGGCATAGAAGGTTGTCATCCCAAGGAGAAAGGTAACTGCTTGAGCAGCGTCTGAAAGGAGGAGAGGGAAAACTAAGGAACCGCAGGAACTACCTTCTACTGTATAGTCTTATTTAGTGGCGATTGGCCCCATGGATTTGGAGTTTTAATTTGCTTGATGACATTGAAGACCAAATAGAGGAAAAGTACTTTTAAAACCACCTTGGTTTAAATCATCAAACAGTTTTTTCATTTTATTTTTTTAAAAGAGTGACCTAGGAAGTAACTTCCAAGTGTGTGCCACACCTGGCTGTACATGGAAGTAGAGTGCACAAAGGCACTTTAATCTGGGAACTGTACTGGAAGGTAGATGAAAGCATGTGAAATAGCACCTGATGCTGTGGTGGTAATTGTTTTTAAAATCTAAAATTCTATTTAATTATGCTTGGTGGATGAATGTGTCCGGTCTGGTCTCAGTTTCCTCTGAGTCAAGTGTCTAAAAAGCTCACTTGATCTCCTCTGATCTGTATGTGTTTGAAATTTGCTGGACTACAGGGGGTATTGTTAATATCGCCCGTGCTTGTTTTATAGACCACTGTACTATGCTATCTACCAACTTTTGTAACTTGATTACAAGTGCTATTTAGGGTCATTCTGACAGCTGTATATTTGGCACATTATTAAAGTTTTCTGCAAGTGACTTGCAAGTATAATGGGTTTCTTTTTAATACAGGAAGCTTGTTTAGAAAAGGTGTTCTTGAATATACCTGCACTGTTTAATCCCTCTTCCTTTCTCCTCTTTCCTGTGCACTTGCTAACAGGTCTTATCTTGGATTTGCCTGTCTTCCTTTACCCCCCGTGTTTTTATTGTGGCTTCCATTGCTATGGTTGTTGGGAATGCCTGTCTCGGTACACAAGAGTCACCTCTGTAAAATGGAAAAAAAAATAAATGAAATCCAACTCCACAGACTGAAAAACCTCCCAACAGAACCTGGGTTTTGAACAAAAAAGTCTGTGTGTTGATTGCTGCACTGCAAGGGAGTTGTCTTGTCGGTTCTGTATTTGATCTCCATAGCGGTTGTCCAGTCTGTTTCCTAAAAATTGCCCTGCTGGGAAGTGCTTCTCTGTGTGGGAAGAGGATGGGAAAAGACAAAGGCACCCCCTTAACTGAGACAGAAGCGGGGTGGGTGGGTGTGGAAATTAAAAAAGGATTATTTTTATAAATTTAGGACAGTTGAGGCTTTGCTGAGCAACTAGGAGATGGCTGGTTTACTCCAGTAGAATGGAACCTCAAGATTACCTTGAATGGTTGATTGGAAGCTGTAAAAAAGGGCAGTCAAGTTGATCTGATTTTTCTCCGTGCCCCTTCAGACAAGAGTGAGTATTTGGGCAGTAAAAGGAAAGCGAAGCTGAAAATCTGGAGAAGCTACACCTGTCCTTTGAGCTCTGTGTTGGAAAGCAGGACCCTGTGAGTTACCCTCAACGAGGATGTAATCTGAGCTGTGCATTAAAGAATTTACTGCCTCTGCTGAGGTAGAAGTTACTGCTTTGCACCTCGAGAACTAAATTAAATCAACTGACCGGCATCACGGCTGTAGTTATACTTGAATGGTTGGTGCTAGTTAATAGTTTCCAGCTAAAGGATGCTTGTGGCCAAGGCCTGCAGTTATTTTGGAATATAGAGCATAGTGGTCGTATTTTACACCATATTTTCAAGTAAGTGAATGAAATAGTTTATTGAGGACATCTGTATCTAAAATTTCCTTAATCCTTCCAATTCATTCTGGAAAACACCGCACAGGTCTGTGAGAGGCTGCGGATGTTTCTGGTTACAAGCCCTTTGTACAGCCCTGCTCGGGTCCCTAACTCTGAAACCCTGCAGGAGCAGCCTGTGGTTTCACTGTCCATCTGTTTGGTTCTGGTGTTTTGTGAGCTTTCTCTGCCTGTTTCGGATGTGATTCCTCGCTTGGATATGGGAAGCTTTCTAAATGAATTCAGTAGGGTTAGTATTGTCCTGCTGGTCTGCACAGCCTTCCTTCCCCTGCTCCAGAACTGATTAAAAATTGGGGGGAGGTTACAACCGGCCAGAAGCATAGTTCTGTGAGGATCTAGTTTTTATTGGGGTTTAAATTTTAAAAATGCATGGTGGCCACACATGGAAGCAAACCCCAATCCCTTGGCTGAGAGCCAAGGAGGGCCTGTGCTCCTCTGTTGCCTGCTCCAAGCCACTTACCAGGGGGGTCTTGCCAAGCTGGGGTCACCTCACCTCTGTTGCCTCCTTCCTTGCACTGATGTGTGGGTTTGAATGGCTGCGCACTGAACTGCTTCCGGGAGCTGGCGTGGCAGAAAACTGACCTGGACAAAGGAAATGATATGTGGGGAATTGCAGAGGGGAGCTGGGGGGCTTACAGAGCCCCTCTGAAAGGGAAATCCTGTCCATGACAGATGTGGAGTTTAAGCTGTTTGGGTACAGACTGGGTTGAAGAGCAAACCTACTGTTCTCTTCTCATAAAGACCTACTCGGAGGGCCTGATGCTAACCATTACAGTCCTGCTCTCGCCCTACCCTGGGCCATCGGTTCCTGCGCCCTCTCCAGCTCAGCTGAGGCCTTCTGGTTTTGCAAATTACTAGGTTTCTGTTGCCCTGAAGTCCTCACTGTGGTTCATTTTGGGGGAGGCAAGTGCTGCTCCTGGGCACAGTGGAAGCGGTGAAAACTGTGGCTTTTAGGGGAATGGGACTGCTAGAGAGCCATTAAAAGAGGCTTATCTTTACTATCAGACACTTCATCTCCTGTTGCAGCTCTGCTGTCTTTGCTTGTACTTTCCGTCCTTCTTGCCATCCCTAAATGGAGACTTCCACCAAACATACCTTGGTTTGTGGATGAGGTCACCACAAAATTTGAGGATAAATGTAATCTAGAATATGAACTGTAAAATATCTGCAGTCAATAAACATTTTCCTCTGGTCATCTCCACACTTATTTTGACCCTCAGCAGAGCAAATCAGTCTGCTTACGTATTGTGCAGCACACCTGAAGGGGAACCTGTAGCCTGCTGCATGGTACGTCCCCATTGCTGGCAGGAGAGAATCGGCATCAGCACACACTTTGGCTGATGAAGCATGAGGAGAAACTGAGCGCAGCCTGTTCTCCCTCAGCTGTTGAAGCCTTGCAATGTGGCTAGCAATAAAACCTGGACTTGGTTAGCAGATTCAGTGGATGTAAATCGGGCCAGCAGACGGGAAGCTGTCAAATAGATACTGTGCCAAAGTACTAATTCTGCTAAATTACCTTTTTAAAAGAAAAGCCGGAAACAAACCAGGAACAGCTACAAAGAAAATACGGATTTCTTGGACTTTGGTCAACACAAACCATTTTGTTCTCAAATGCTGCAAGGCTGCAACTGGAGTAGCATCTCCTCGAGGACGTACTGGCATCCTTTTTGCACACAAAAAGCCATGCTTATGGCCCCAGGCTTCTCCAATACCTGTTCCATCTAAGTTCGTGGGTAGGAGACATGATTCCAGAAAAGCATCCTGTTCAGTAGCAATCAAAAGCCATGGGGAATTTGGACTGGATGTCTCTACTCAATCCAAACACAAAACTGTTACGCTACAATCTAAGTCCATAAAAGCAATGGTGCTCCTGGAGCGTGACTACTCTGTGGTGTTTTCAAAATACTGCTGGAAAGCGGAGCTGGCTGGACCCTCCTGCAGAACCAGACAGCCTTCTGTTAGGTCTTACCCTGCTTAAAGTCACTGTGGTCTCACTTAGCTGGGGGACAGTGTGTCTCCTGGGACCCTGCTCAGGTCACCTCTTCATTTATCCTCTTCAGCTCTGGTGGTTGGAGCATCTTTCTCCTCTGTTGTACTACAACTGTTGCCAGGGGCTTAAGTAATAATTACTGTGTCGTGTGACCTTCCTCGTAAAGAAAAAGAATATTCTTGTGAATGCCTGCTGTCTTCTCTCTCACTCAAGTATTAAACCTGTAGTTTAAAATTGCACCAAGAGACAGACCATAATTGCTTTTATCACTGAAACAGTGTCTGTGGTCTGTGTGAGAAACATGGAACCAATACAGTGGAAGACAGAGCAATCCAGGCATCAAAGCAACAGTTATCTGTCCGGGTCAACAGATGTATTTTTATGAGTTTGTAATTGCCATTGCAAATTAGAAAAATGTAGTGCAGTACAAAGAGACTCAAGAGCTGGGCAGTTTGCACAACGGCTTCTCTTCCCTTTGTGGTGTTAAACAAATTAAACTGAAATCATGGCCCATACACATCCTTTTCATTAAATTACAGCTCTCCTTCCAGCTAATCAACATGCACGTAACTTGATTTTTCGGTCTAATTAAAGCCCAGCAGCTCACAGAGGTTTGTGGGAGGTGCTTCTGAAGCCATCTGAAGGCTCTCGGCAGCCTAGATTGAGCTCTCTCTGAACACTTGCATCTGACATAACTAATTTTAGTCCTAATGGCAGTTCCAAAGTTTGACCTAAGTTTAGCGTCTGCTTACTCATCACTGGAGTAATATAACTGCAAAGACATGAGTTGTGTTAGGCCTCTGTGCAGCCACTGAAGGAGAGGTATCCTCAGGGAATGTGAAACATGCTCCTTTCCAGGGCTGGCAACTCTTTGGTGGCCTTTTTAAAATTAATTGTACAGAGGGAAATAGGATGGTAAAAAAGAAAAAGAGTGGAAGAGGGTGGCAAGTCTCCAGCCCTACGCTTCCCCTGCATCCCTCCTCAGGCAGGGCTTTTACAGACCTCAGCTCACTGACTGTAACAACACTTGGATCGAAGACGACTTCTTCCCCTGCCTGGCAGCTTTTTGGGTCCATTTTCAATGCTGGGACCCCAGTATCTGGAGCAAGGAGGCTCCAGGTCTGTCTCCTGCCATGATGGTGCCTTAGAGGGGATGATAACCAGCCAGGCTCTGTCACAGCTCATCTCTGATGTCCGCTTGTGGCAAGACTAGAAGCAGTAGTGTTTTAGCGTGATTAAAACTGTCCAGAGAAGTAAAATGATGAATCACTTGATCTGTACAAGCCAGTGTGCCTCTGTGAAAACAGCAAAGAGATGGAAGTCTTCAGTACACTCTTGATTTATGCTTCTTCTTGGATCCTTTTTCATTTTCAAAGCTTCCATCTCACCTGGCGCTTGCCAATAGCAAAGCAACCACACTGTGTGTCAGAGCAGCTGGCAGGCCAGCCTGCGTGGGATGTCTGAGAAATGAATCAGAAAGGTCTTCAAAATGCAAAACTTTTTTACTAGCAGGAAAGGAAGGTGCCACTTCTGGTCCTCAATTATGTCAGGTTTGTCCAAATGAAAGCAACTCGCAGGGTATAGAAATCAAGACAGAATGGACAATCAATTAAGGAGAGGCAGAGAGAATCAAGCAGAAGAGGAGGAATGCATTGAAAGAACGTGCATTGAAATAAAAGAAGTTTAACAAAAATAAGGGTTTGATGCCTGTGAAGCATACCAGTGTAATGGGCTAGGAATCAAAATCACTGATTTATCCATACTATAACAGAGCCTGGGAATTGCAGAAGGGTTCCCTTAGCCTCATCAGTGTTATCCTTAAATCCCAGTGCTGGCTCTCACCTTGGGGGCCACTGCATGTACTCCATGTGACTCTCCATAAAGTGGAACACTGAATTCAGTTTTTGCCTTTAAGTGGCTCTACCATTTGGTACAGAAAACTTGAGCTGTTGCGTTTTGGTTGGTGTTACTAAACAAAGATTCTTTGGGTGCACTTTTCTTGGGAACGCCAGTGGGAGCTTTCCTCTTGAAGCACGTTTAGAAAAGACCCTTTTGCTCCTCAGATCAAATTCAGTGCCACTTCCAGTTGCACACCACAGCCCTGCCTACAGAGTGCTGCCAAGTCCCTGAAAGTTCAGAGGCTGAAACAACAGTTGGCACCATCCTCCTAAACCAGCTGCATTTGGCTTCATTTCATACCTCCAGGTTTTTTTCCTCTTTCTCTGCCTTTCCTTAGCAGGAGACAAACCCTATCCTTCCTAGCAGAGACAGAACTACTGATGATGTGTAATTCCACCATTGGTACATTTTTCCCAAAACACATAACTAATTCTGATGTCCTACACATGGAGATGACGGGCATTTCTTGGCAGATAGCATCTTTCACATTTTTCCCTAGCTGCAGACCCCTGTTGCAGTGGAGGGAGCTTCCCAGGTCCCCTTGGACTTTCTGTCACTGCTGTGGCCCCATTCTTACTGAGGGTGTGACTACTGCGCCAGCACAAGCAGATAAACCCTGGGAGAGTTCTGGATGAAGACCTGCAAAACTCATGCCAGAGATGGCTGCTCCCCATGGGGCTTTTAACTTTTGACCTGCAATTATTTTAATAAAAATAGGTTTAAGGCATTGCTCATCATCTGAACAATCAGACTGGAGTCTTGTTCCATGCCAGGCTTGTCTATTGGTGATGATTGCTTTTTGTTATTTTTTTTTTAACTCAGATGCAGACAGCACAATCTGGGCTCTGGAAATTTCAGGAGCCATTGGAAAATTCTCTGTATTTGTGTTTTGGCCGTGCGGTATCTTCAGCTGCCAAGTGAGACATCCCAAAATTAACATTTCAGTTACCTGGGGACGGAGTGGCAGCACGTGTCAGTGCTGTGCATGTCATTTGGGTTAAAGTGGAGCCTTGGTTAAATAAGGATAACAATTTTGGGCTGTCAATTGTGAGGGTATTTTGTGGAGGACCAGAGCTGGAGATGCTCTGTGACTTGTGCTAGAGGCAGGTCACGTTGAGGGGGGTTGGGGGAGTGACTGCTGAAAACCTCGCCAAATTTCTCTCCCCTGCTTGGAGATCTACTACCATTTTCTTTGGCAGTAGCAGCTGAGATACTGCCAACAGTAGAGCGAGCTGCTCTGCCCCAGTAAAATGCTGGAGGCACTGCATTAAACCTGACCAAGACAGGTTTACTACTGCATATTTCTCGGCTTTATAAAACATACATCAGAGAAACCATTCTGTACATTAATGGGATTATTTCACAAGATGCAGAGACGTAATAGGGCTCTTCTATCAGTGGAGTTGTGGTAAATAGTCTTAGGGCTAATTATGAGGTAACGATTACAAGCAGGAGCACTTTCCCAAGGGAAGCTGTTGCTCAGTGCCATTGTGTCACCGACAGATACTGATGCATTTTTGTAAAAAAGATGTGGTTTTGAGGACATCAGCCTATGATTCCCTCAGCCATTGGAACAGATATGTATTTTTAAATGAAAATCTGCGAGGATTATGCTACCTTGCAAAATAGCACAGCTAAAAAAGAGACCTTCTGGAAGACAAAGGTTTGTATACAGGAAAAAACAGCCTTTCCCCCCCCCCCCCCCCAGAAGGAAAGGCTGCTGGCTTTGAATGAGAAAAGAAGGGGAGTAAACCCCCAAAACTCCTCCACACAGCCTCAGGAGGTGCCAGGCAATGAGGGGACAGTGGTGAGGGAGAGGGACATGGTTGGCAGTCGGGATGTGGGAGAGAGCCCAGATTTTGACTCCAGCTGAGTCTTCATCCTCTCGCCTCTTCAGTTTAAGCTCCTTAATCACAGCTTCCTCATCAAATTGGCCCTCCAAAGTAGGTTAGAGATGAGCTTCTAGCCAGCAGCCTTGCCAAGATCCAGACAGAGATGGTTTTGAGCAAGAGGGCACCAGCTACTCCCTGTGATGGTGTTTCTTTTGCCCCAGAAGATGGTGGCAATGATCTTTGCCAGCCCCAGGGACAGCGGCCTGGCCATGCAGAGCAACTTCAACCAGGAACCTTGCTGGAGTGCCCAACAGCATCATGGTAACCTGCTGACTGACAGGAAAAAGAAGGAAGATGCAGCTTTTTTTCAAAATCACCCTGTTTAATTTGTAGTGTAATAGTGGAAGTTGAAATAACAACAGGATTGATTATTTTCTTTCTTTACAGCAGCCTGGGCTGGGTTGCAGCCAATTTTGGAAGCAGCTTTGGAATAATTTTCCTTCTTGTTCTAGGACAGCTCATTTAAGGAGTTGCCCTGGGTTTTACCCTCTGGCAGATGATTTGCATAATGAGTTAGGAACAGCATATTTCACAGAATAATTGGGTTTGTAGCTCTTTGGATGTTCTCAGATACTGCCCTAATGCTGGTGTATGTCTGTTAGCAGCATGGATGTTATGGACTCTATCAGGCAGCTCTTGCCTCACCATCTTGTACAGGGGATGTGACATGCCATAGGTTTGCACCACTAAAGGCTCCTTGCTTGTGTGAAAAGACCAAGTTTTAGCTATAAGAGAGTTCCTGAGAAAGGAACCCATCTGAGGAGATAAAAAATACCCTTGAGCTTGTAGAGCTTGGAAAGACAATGGATGGGCTTGCAGTGAGCTTCCCACTGCTACCACCACTCAGGGAGAAGGCAATTTCCTCCCTAAGGCACCTAGAAGTAATTTATCATAACAACAAGGTGCTGTGCAGACAGAGGTAAGGTGGCCAGTGGAGCCATCCTCATGGCCTGTGGTCTGGGTGGAGTGTGAGCTTTGATTCAGTTCACTTACAGGTAGATAGAGCTGAAGATGAAGCTGCTCAAGGTTTTTTTAAATCTCTTCAGATGGGTCCTGACTTTGGGTACACCACTTCCTGCTCCCAAGCAGATGCCTGGAAGGTTTCTGTGGTTGCTCATCCCTAGCTCATGTCTGCTCATGCAGGGAGAAGGCTACTGCAACATCTGACTGTGGAAGGAAAGAAGCTTGTATTTTAAGGAAATTCAAAAAGTTGTAAAAGGAAGAAAAATAGTAATCCAGTTGCAGGCTTTCTGGCTGTTCTCTAGTACTTATGATCACTAAGGAAGATGCAAAATAAAACAACTATTTGTGGAAAAAATGAGACTGTTGAGAGTCATTCTGACTTTCCTTCCTTCTCCAGTCCTCTCATTTTCCTTCTCACCATTCCTTCCTGCTTGCTCTTGAAATAGCCACAGCACCTATTTGTTATTAAACAGAAGAGAGATAAAACCTCTCCAGAGCACCCTTCTGTGTCAGTGCCAGGACACACACAGCTCTGGATGACAGGAGAGCCTATTCCTGCTCTTTGCACACACATGTACTGATGCTTGGGATTATTCTGGAAGCAGGTGAATAACCTGTTAGGCAGTAATTGCCTTCATTGAGCATGCAGTGCCAGCTGCTCTCCCAGAGAGCATGGGGAAGCAGCTCCTTGAACTGCATTAGGGTGATTTAGCTGATTTTGGCAGAAACATTGGCTACAGCTGCTTCAGATCCAGCTGCAAATGGTCCATCCAGCAATCAGCAGCACTCCCCTCCTTTAAAAGCCTAGGCCCTCAAATAGCCTAGTTTGGCTCTTTTGTGTTTATTAGCTAAAGCTGAGGAGAAGCTGATGGTGGTCTATGGAAAAACCCAAGTGTCTCTCTTTGCTTTGGTCCCTTATATCAGTGTATAAGGAGCCTGAGCTTGTTGGGCTGCTGATCAAATGCTCTGCTTGGTGTGGGAGGTGTGCTGTGATAAAGTATCCAAGTTCATCAAGGAAGCAGCTTTGTGATGCATGAAGTGCAATGCTGAAGTAAGAAAATGCCCTGGCACTGAGATGTGATCTGGCAAAGGTGAGATCTTCCTGTGTCCCTCTAATTCCTTTTGCAGCACAGCTGCCTCATCAAAGTTTTTCTTGTTTTTGTTGTGAAATAGTAAAGTACAACAGAAACTACCTAAAGCAAGCACTGTCATTTTCTATTTTGTGTTATTTGTTTTTCATCTTGTGATAAATAGAATTTTCTATTGTCTTTCCTGATGGAGTTGGGAACATCAGGGTGATTAATACTTGCAAGGTGGATTTAAAAAAAACCCATCAAAACGTAAACATTTAGCATGGGGATTTCTCTCTAAAAATCCCCCCAGAGGAAGTCTGTGGGGACTGGCTAGTGCACAGGTGAAAAGCTGATGTGGGGCCTACCTCGAAAAAATGCATTTTCTCCCGCTGCTTCTTGTACAAAGGAAGCTAAAGGAGCCACTGGCAGCCTTGAGGAATAAATACTTTAATGAAGTCAGTGCGGGATCGATGAAGCTGGGAAAAGCCTCTGCTTCCCGGTGAGAAGTTGAGGGAACTACTTAGAGTGTTTGCAGCAGGATTTCCAGGTAGGTTCCAGCAGCAGAAACCGGGAGGGGGAGCTGTAAGCTCAGCGTTTCAGCACAGCTTCGGGGTAGGTTGGCTTCTTCTCTCGGCCAAAACTGAGCTTTAAAGAGGTGGTGTGGTGGGCGTTTGAAAGCAGATGTTTCTGTTTTCCTTCATATGAAAGGAAACTAGTGACTGACTCCTGCTTCTATAAACTGCAAGTGTAGTGACTAAAGTCCTTACGAGCTTCAGTCGCTTGTGTTTTCGGTGGTCTAGGAGCTTTTTATCATGAGGCCAGCTCTGTTTTCTGTGCTGGATGTCACCTTTCCCTGGCATAGAGAAACAAAAGGGTAGGTGAAGTTACAAAATACAGATAGGGAGTGCTGGGGGTGCGGTGGGTAGAGGATTTTGACGGTTTTTGAGATGGTGATTACAGAATAGGATGAGTGAAGGTAGTCACAATGCCCTGAGATGTATGTGTATTTAAAAAACAAAACTGACAAAAGGCAGTGCAATGTTCATAACCTTCTGGGCCTTTTTTTAGGACAACTGCTTAGAAGCTATAAAACCTCAAGTATTAAAAAAAACCTCGTATCAGAGGCTTACTGTGGGTTGCCTTGTCTGTAGGAGTTCTCCCCAGCACAGGGAGCTATCTTGTTCTGTGGGTATTTTTTGTACAGTGTGTGAGGAAAGCCTTAGCACCAGTTCCTATTTTTAGCTGGGTTTTGGGCCAGCTGTTTCTTCAGGGGTGTCCTGCCTGCTCAGGAAGACTTTTTAATGAGTGAGGGGAATTACTGAGGCTGTCTGTCATGCTTGAGCATGTGTGAGGAGTCGGGCTGGGTTTAGGAGTCCCAGTTCTGACTAGAAATACCAAATACCTCCTTGTAGGAGCAGCACTACTTCTGATAAAGTAGCGCTCACTTTGACCGATGACCTTTTCAGTAAAACCTGTGACTGGCCTCTTGGAAGTAAAACAGGCACCTGAAGAAGGCTTTTTTGCACCCGGAGAAGGGGCAAAGCATTGCACACCCACCCAAGGGGCCGTTGGCGGGCATTACCAACCCCTTGCTGTGCTGCTGGAGCTCCCCTGACTAACCACCTGCCCGGGGGCCTTTTGTGCTGTACTTGCCACTAAAACAAATGCAGATATAGGGTGGCGTGTTAAGGCCCGGTCTACCCTTGGCGGCACCTTGAGATGGCAGACTACCCTGGCCCGGCCTTCCCTGGCAGAGGTGCCTGGGCTGGGGCTGCCCCACCCTCCCCACGGTGGTGAGCGGACTGCATTGAGGGATCCCTTGACTCTGGGAGAGAGGATCCCTTTTTGGAAGGATCGGGCGGCTGGGGAGAGCAGTGTTCCAAGTGTGGGCAAAGCTCATGTTGTCTGTCAGCCACACTTTAAAACCGCTTTCTGCCTTTGAGTTGCGTGTGTGTGAGGAAACCGACTTTGAGGGGACACTGTCGGCGGTGGTGTCTGAGGTAAACATGCTCTGAGCAGCTGTGTGGCTGATGAGGCTTTCCTTGGGGTATGTGTCTCAGGCCCATGAGGTAAATTTAGAGGTTGCAGGTTCTCGGGCATATGTCTTCACAGCCTTTGGGGCTGGCTCCAGTGGGAGGCTGTGTTTCCCCTGGCTGAGGGGAGCTGTGTGCTGAGCTGAAGGGTGGCAGGGAATGGCTGTCTTGGGTCAGCAGGGTCACTGGTGCAGGGGGTTTGGGATCAAGCCACCCCTGAGATTACACTGGGAGCAGCAGCAGGGGTCACTTGCTTTATTAAATAGTATATTGTGTGCTGTGCGCCCAGGTTTCCTTGCCCTGTGTAAGAGAAAGCTCCCCCCTCAGTTGGAAATGAAGGGGAAGAGAAAAGTCACCATTAAATATGTAACACTTGGGATATTTGATGCCTTTAGGTTTGCAAAAGCTGAGGATGTGCTGAGTCGTACTGGAACCGTGCACAAGAAATCCTGAGGCCTGCGTGCCAGGTAAGTGCCAGCTGCTTTTCAAGGGTTGTTCTGCTATATTTGGGCAGTGAGGGGTTGTGTACCTGTACTCTTGGTACCACCTCCAGCTTCCCCTGCCAGCCCCCAGTGTGGGCTTACCTTGCTTGGGAAGAGGTGGCTTCTCCTTGTGTTTTTGGCCAAATCTGAATAGCTGGTGCTGCGTGGCACGTGCCATGCACAATTATTGGAAAAAAATTTCTCATACAGCGGTCTGATCTTATTTATTATGTGTAGCAGTGTCAAAGCTGTAGAAGGAATAGTAGGATTCTCTTCGGAGTCACTGCACAAAATGATAGACCTGTTTAAAGAAATTTTTTTTAATTGTCTAAAAATTTGATAGAACAGGGCTTGTTGGGGTGTGGGGGAACAAAGTCTCATCCACCTTAATTCCAAAGCAATCAGTTTTTCAAGGTGTTATCTGGGTTTTTGGGGGGACAGCAGGAGCAAGAGGACTCTAATTTGGGGCTTGTAAGTTGTTTATTGTTACCCTGCTGTATAGCGAGCAAAGCAACTGCAAGGTTAGCAAGGATGCTGGAGGTGTACAACTACTCTGCAAAAATGAACATGAGACATGTAACTTCATGCAGGGGTTTCTTGGGGGAGGGGGGTGCGTGTTATGAAAGTGCAGCTGTCAAAGCCTTCATCCAAGTTCAGGTCTACTTTGAAGGCCTGGAATGAAATCTTGCCCCACTGGCACCAGTGGGAATGATGATGTTGACTTTGGCAAGCTGAGGGCTCAATTCCTGATGTTGATCTCCTGGCAGGTTTTGCCTGTACTATGTCACCATCTTCCAGGCTCCCTTCTGTTGCTGAAGACTGAGGAAGATTAAGCACAGGTAAAATTAGGTTTTGTGACTGTAATCAAGCTGCTGCTTCCTGTCCTTGTAACCTTTAATACTGAAACAGTGTCAGGTGAGGCCATACCTTGCAGGAGCTAAGGTTTCAAAATATTAGTGTGTATTGTTACTCTGTAGTGCATGACTAGGAAATGGGGCTGGAGGTCTGCACCAAGGTAGGAAAACAAAAGCCCTCACATGACTGACTTCAGCCGAAAAAACCCATAAAATACAATTAGGAGTTAGGACTGTCCCAAATCTAGTTTTGAGTTAATTTTTTGATTGGAAATCAAGTAGATGCTTCTGTGGTTTATCAGTTTAAAGATACCAGACAGTGGTGTAGCACTAGATGTCACTAGTGCTTCACCAGTTTCTGGGTTGGCCTTTACAGGCTGTATTTGCTGCTGGCTTTTGTCACATGGATGCATTCTCCTTATTCCGTATTTTCCTCAATAAATGCTTACAAATATGCTGTCCTTCAAAAATACATTTTCTTTCAGTTTGCTGTCCTTGCTGAATAACTATCTTAGGTCACCAGCTTTTGAAACTGACTCTGTTTCCTGATACTTCAGTAGATCATGCATGGGGATCCTTTGTTGTTTTCAGTGGTCAATCTAGAAAAGTTGCAGCTGGGCTTGTAACTTGGTAAATATCACTCTCGTAGCAGTTGTTCATTAAAATTCAGGTGTCAAAGTTTCAAAAGCTGTTCAAACACTACCAAAGAAGGCTTTATTTGTAAAAAGATGTTCTAGGTCTAAAAGCTCTGGTGTAGCTGTGTGCCTTTATTAAACTGGACGACTATCAGCCAGATGCTTTAATGAAATGTCCTTTATCACACTTGAGGAAAGTGAATGTAGGAAGGCAGTAGCATAATTGCTTGAAAGGCTCTGATTTATCTTTTTAAAATGCTGTAAAGCAGAAGACACATTTTCATGCTGATCCCAGGCTGTATCCTGGTTCATAATGTCTAATAAAAAAAACCCACTACAGCTAGTGTTATGACAGAAGCCAGATAGTGCAGCCACTTCCTTCTAATTCCTAAGAAATATTAAATATGTTAATGCAAAATTCCTGCAATAAATTCTTTTTAATTTCAACTTGTATCTCATAGTTTGGCTGTTTGGCTTCTGGATGGAATTAAAAATGTAAGCATGTCTTCTGTTGACCTTTCCTTTCTTCGAGCTGGTGCTGTCTGTTGTGTGGTTAGGTGCTGGGCAGTGAGTGCATGGGGTTCAGAGCTCAGCTGCACCTCGTGGAGGCAGCGCTTACACAGTGTGGGGAGCAGAGATGCCAGCTTAGGAAAAAGGAAGCTGTGTGTAGAGTGAGTTGACTAAGCTCATCAAATATGCCAGAGGAATTGCAATTGCAGAATGGAAGTTTGAAAACTGCTGGCCTTTCCAGGCAGGATAATGGGAGCAGTAATTTTTGTGATAATCCAGGCTCCAACTGCTGGCTTTAATGAGATGGAAGCACATTGCTCATTTCTCTTAATACAAGATCTGAGAACATAACATGAAGTTTGGGCAAACAAAGTATGTCTTTTTACCAAGTTCAGTGAAACTGGGAAATGCATTCTCACAGGGGATGGCAAACAGCAAAAGTTTGTGTGCTGAAGAGGGGAATAAAAAATGATGGCATCTCAGCTGAGTGCAGTTGGTAGAGCTAGATAAGAGGCAAGGAGCTCAGGTATCGCTGGCTTGTGGAGCAGGGTATAGTATACAGAGACTGCATAAGGATAAGCAGATGTTTGCCTGATAAGTTAAAGGGTATCAAGCCTAGGAGGTGAGGCAGCAGGTCTTTACCCTTAGCACTAGCCCTGATTTCTGTCCTTGTGTAACGTTACATGTGTTGTGAGAATAATCATCTGTGAAAACCAAGTAAGCCCATCTTTTCTGGAGATTTAAAAAAAGGGCAGCATTATACATGACTCCTGGGGAAGCTGTCCTGCATGAGGAACTTACTTGCAATAGTATTAGTAAATCCTTAATGATGTAAGACAAGAAGAAAATAAATTTTGTGCAGTGGAGTACTGCATTTTAGAGAAGTGTTAGCAGCATATATTATTACCTGTGTGGTATAGGTATGCTTATCTTAACTGTGTTCCTTATACTGTCAGTTTTAAGATAGAAGACAAGGGCTGTAATATTTGCTTTTGTGGCATCTCTTTGCCTCCCCTCTGGGAGCTGTGTTATGGTCAGCTACAGCTTTGAGTCAGCTAGCTTGGAGAGTAAATTTTCTTCTACTGGAATAATGTGTGATCAAAAGATGACCTTTTAATCCACTTATCTCTGTTTCTGAAATTTCTCTTTAACACTGTGTTTGAAATTGCTCTTTTAAAAAGGTGTTTCTGTACTGGGCTGGTGTTGGCCTTCCAACTGTGTAGCTCATTTCTTTATGTTTGTTCTGGATTGGCAACTGTTGTGGTCTGTACTGAGTAAGAATTGTGGAAAAACACTGGGATGTTTGTGGTTTTCTGGGACAGCATAGTCTTCTCAAACACAGTCTCAAGTTAAAAAGTAATTAATAGGGATGAATGTTTTGCCTTCACCAAGAAACTTAAGCTGTCCTCAGGAAATATTTCCTTAAGAGCAGAAATAATTCATGTGAACATGATGCAAAATGTTTGCAGAAGCCCCTTAGCAACAGCTTAACTTACTGTTTTAGCGACTTTAGTGCCTAAAAGGTTTTTTTAGTACTTGATCAAGGAGTGAGAGAGGTTCTGGGGATAAGATTTGACTCTCTCAGTTGTTCCAAATAAACCTCAAGAAGTCATTTCTGTTAGTCTACAACAAGCTTTATTTTTAGACTACTGGTTCATGAGTGTGGCTATTTTGAGTAATATTACAGAAACTCAGGTAGTTTTGCAGGAGGTGGTGTCACATGGGATTTTTCCAGCATGTTTTGGATGCATGGGGCTTCCTTCTGATTTGCAGGCTACTCTGAGAGAAGTAGAGCAAGGATAAACAATGCACATGTGTGTTTAGAAAGTCAAGTTGACAAGCAGAGGAGCTACTCCTGCCCCCTTTCTTTTCTGTGGAACCCCCAAGCAGGCTAGAGAAGCCTGGCTAAGGCTGTGTTATATGGTAGGAAAAATCCAAAGGAAGTTGCCTGGGAAGAGAAAAGGCTTTTAAGAGTTCCTGTCCGCTCTGTTTAGTGGAGGGGTGAAAGACGTGCTTGGGAGTGCAGCATGCCCCTTCTTTTTGGCTGGGATCCCTGAGGGTAGGGTGGTGGTTGGTGGCTCCCCAGACTGGCCCTGTGTGTGCCTGCCAGGTGGGTAGGCAATTTGGAAGATGGAACATAGCTTTCCTTTTTTCCTTCTTTTTTTTTTCCCCAAAGAAGACATGGAGTATATTGAACTTCACTGTCCAGCCCCAGCAAACTACTGTCAAAGACTAACTAAAACTAAGCAAAATGGTTAGGAAAGCCTGTCCAAATGTGGCCCTGGGCAAGGGGGTGTCCACTTTGGGATCCTGCTGGTTTTAATATAGTCTGGAGTTGCTCCATTTAAGGTGCATGAAAATCTGAGTGTAATCTGTGGCTCTGCTTTGTGGCATCAGTTGACCTTTTTTTTTTTTTTTTTTTTTTTTTTACAGCTGAAAGACAGGAAAATAATTTAAAAAACCTTTCAAAACTCTGTAGGTGCTGTGTAGGTACGTAGTCCTACAGAAAAAGCAAGTTGTACTTGTTTTAGAGAAAGTCTGTTTCCAGTGTTGGGAATTGGATCAGATGTTACTGTTAGGCTAAGGCTTCCCAGCTTTGCTTTCCTTCTAAGGAAGTGAAGACAGATAATGATGATTGGGTCTATCCTCCACAAAAATAAATAGTAGCACTTCTAGTTAATAACAGTAAAAGTGTTGTAGAATGATGATGTGGATGACATTGGTGCTAAAAGCTTATGAAGACAGACAAGCATTGCAGATATGATGATACTGTACTAGATTTGATCTATACAAACAGCTTTGTAATTGAGTAATGCAAAATTATCTTTTACAATAAGATACTGTTAGCTGTGTGAGTTGCTGGCGTGAGTATCTGGTTGCTTAATACTAAGTAGGTTCTATAAATATAGCTCTGTAAGTAAGGATTTAATGTACTTGAAAATGACTTCAGTGAAATTACTCGTTTATTCTCACTTATATGGAGAAACATTGAAGAAAAAAATATTTAAGAGGAAACTTGTGTTGAAGCAGCCAGGCAGCTGAATTTTTAAAACAGGAAATGTGGGTAGAGACTGTCTGTGATTTTGTAAATTGTTCCCTAAAAGCTGAGCTTCATCCTGTCCTCCAAAGTAGGATTATGAATCTTAAAGGATTAAGTTCTCTCAGTTGAAATCTCATAATGAATTGTGGCTAGTTCAGGTTTGGTTTTTTCCTCAACTTTTGTCTTTCAGAAAAATGCAGATGTAAGAGTCTCTTCACATCTGTGATGGTAAACCTTAACTGGGTGATGGGCAGGTCTGGCCACTCAGGGCCTGCCATGGTCTAGGCAGGAGCATGAGTACCATCAAGGTCTCCCTGATGTTAGGATCTCCACCTCACCTGTTGCCATGATGGATTAGATACCACTGCCAACTGGTGCTTTTTTATTATGTGGGAAGTGAGAGGTAGTGTGGTGATCAGCGGTGACCAAGCATTGCATAGGAGAAAGCTTGTTGAGGAGACGTTGGTGTTGGTGCTGGAACCTCAAGTAAGGTCAACTCCAGTTCTCTATATGACTTAACATCACCAGCCCTATCTGCTTTTAAATGTTACCTGACTGTTCCTGAGCTTGCTCTGGCACTGCAGGCAGTGATTTCTGAGGTCATTCCTGGGGCTCCTTGGCATGTCTGGACATGGCTCCCTTGTGTGTACCCCATTCCTGCTGCTTTGTTACACATAAGTTAGTCTTCTCCTTGTAGAGTCTTTTGGTGGGCTTTTGTATCGCCACACCAGAAGTAAGAGCAGGTCTTAAAGTAACAGGATTTCCCCTGAACTCTGCTTGGGATTGTCTTCAAGAAGGGCCACAGAAAAGCTTCATTGTCACTTTAGCTTGCACAAGAGATTGTGGTGTTTGGGTCCCTGAAGGAGTGCCTCTTTCACCAGAGGCAGTGAATCTTCCAGTGACATCCTGCATGTAGTTTGAGATGAGTTTCCAATGGTATCCCAGAAATAATAGCCTGTCAGCATCCACAGCCCTCTCCAAAAGGCTGGGGGTAGCTTCACACAAAGCAATAAATAGTTGTCTGGTTAAACAGTGCTGAAGGAAGATTAAGCATGGGTTCAATGTGTGCTGTGGTGTGTGCTCCTTCCCAGAGCTGGAGGGGTTTTGTTGGTAAGGGGTTGAGAGTTTCAGGGACCTTCTCTTGTGTCTGGTCTTGGGTAGGACTGTTGGTAAATGCTGGTTCTCAAACCTGTAGAAACTTGAGAGTATCTGAAACGTTTCATTACCCTTCAAATATTGTTTTCAAATGTCATTGTGAATATTAATTTTATTACCTTTTTTCATAAAGTAATCCCATGTTTGCTATGGGATGAATTAAACAGCAGTGTTCAAGTAGAATTGCTGGAATGCAAAGCAAGTGGATGTAAGTTCTGCTGGAGGAGGCTGATCTAGTGACAGACAAGAGGTCACCACCCTCATAGGAAAACATTGGGTGCAGGGGGAGGAGGGGGATTTTTGTACTGTGAGAACTGTGCTTGTTTTGAAGTGAGGGGTAGGAAGAGGTTAGTGATACACAAATTGTGGCAGAATGGAATATAGAAACAAATAAATAAATTCCCTAAGCAGGACACATGCAGTCCAGAGAGGCCTTTGATTCATGAGGCAAAGGAATGCTATGCTGATAAGGGCACTCATGCATGACTCTAGAGAGATGGCTTTGTCCCTGGTTTTGCTGTTGACCTCCCACCTCTGTTTCTCCTTTCATCCTGTGCCTTGTGTATTTAGACTGTGTTTCTTTGTATTGGGGCCAGCGTGCTGGAGAGTGTGTGTTCATTCAAGACCTTGGCCAGGGACTGCAGACACTTTTGTCATAAGAATAATAATCTTTAAAACACACAGGGAAGCTGCAGAGGAGAAGATGGAGGTGACACTCTTTCGTGCCATTTTTGATAAGCTGGCAGCAGCATTCTGCATATACAGAATTATTTTTTGAAAGGCAGCCTGCTGTGCAGCAGGGGAGCCAAGGGCAGAGCAGCAGAGATTTGGATGAGGCTTTGTGTTGTGGTGTCTAGCAAAAGAGTTTGTGAACCAGCAGCCAGGGCTAACCAGGTATGAGCCAGGAGAGCTACAGAGAGCATCCTCTGCAGCATCCTCTGCATGATAGCAGGTGTAGGAAGGCTCACTGGGAAAAGATGCTGTTTTAAACAGGTGTAGATCTAATAACTGCCAGAGATGAGTGAAGGTGATGGGAGTCTTTGTTAGGCTGAGGCCTGTCTCTCCTTAGTGATGTACTGACATAACTAAACCTGGAGACTTTTGTGTTATAGACAAAGCTGCCTACCTCCTCAGAAATGGTTTTGAAGTTATTTTCAAGAGTTTTAAAAACTGACTTGTAAAGCAGAAAATACACGTGGGTAAGGAACCAAGGCAACTTATGTGCTGTTCTGAGACTTGAGGGGGGGTGCAAAAAAGCTTTATTTGGAACTGGACAAGGGAGAAAGGGACCAAGATGGTGTTATGTCCCACAAGCAGGTGTACATCCATGTCCTGGTGGTGAGGTGGGTCAGATGGAGCTTCTTTACGTGGGACTAGCACGTGCAGAGGATGTGGTTTTAGTAATGGCTGTGCCACTTGAGCAGGTTGGCAAATCCCCCAGCCTCTGTGAAATTCAATTTAACACTGAGACCCAAGTGGTATTGTTTCAGCCTCCAGCTTGGAGGTGAGACAATGGGTGCAGAGAAACAAATGCAACTTCTTATACAAAGATGATGCTCACCCAGCAGCTAGATATCATCTGTTGTTACTAGCCACTTACTGCTGTGGGAGCCTGAGATTTAAAAGCCATTTTACTGCTTGGGTCTTCTGTACAGCAGAACAGGCTCTCCATAGAGCACAGAGCAGCCTTTGACAGCTATTGCAAGAAATATCACTAGGAAATGTAGCCTGAGGCTCTGAGTACTTTGGGAGTTTCTTGTAACAGTGTTATTTCCAGAATAAAGCTACTACTTTTGGCTCTTGACTCTACTTATGTTCATTAGGCAGATTTTGCACCTGGAAATGAGTGGTGTTAAATAAGAGAAGGGCAAGAAAGGTCAGTGAGGAAAACCTGAGAAAGTTGGAAAAAGGTGGAGCTGGCAAAACAGAGCAGAGTGGTAGTGATGAGGTGGTGGAGCTGCCTACTTTTTTCTAGCTGAGGTGATCAGACTGGGAAGCAAGGAACAGCTGAGAACTGAGCATCAGCACCGAAGCTGCTGTGGGTAGCAATAAGGAATTCCCACTCTGAAGCTACTGAGGAAGGACATGTAGGGAGTATCAGTGGGTAGAAAGGTAGCCCTGCCTGGGGACAAGGAATAAAAGGAGCTCTGAGCAAGGGAGAAGACAAGTTTATTTTTCCTTACAGCTTTTGCAGTTGCTTCTTGTGCAAATTTTCTCATTTCCAACTCTGAGTAGCCTGACAGATGTGAAAGGACTCTGTATTGGAGCTGTCAGGGCACCTGGGACTGATTAGTAGAAAAGTGCAGCTCTGTGTGCCCTTGCAGGCTTCACTTACTGATTTTTTGAGTCAGTCTGCGTGGCAGAGCGTTAGAAAAGGCCATGTGCAGTGTCCTTTTGTGGGCTTGTTTTTCTCTTCTCCTGTTGTTCTTTTGCCTCTTTTAATCCATGTGGAAATGTGGGCAGCAATCAGTAAGAAAACCATAACCTGAAGCGATGAAACTATTTTAAGATTTGGCTTGAACTTATCAGCATTTATGTCTGAATCAAAGGCCAAGAGCTAAAATGAAGCCATCATGGCTTTTAACCTGTTAGTGTGAGCATGGAAGTCACTGGTATTGTTCTTCAGACTTGTGGGAAGTTGGAGGAAGCTCTCTGAAGAGGTACTTGATGAACATGAGGCCTCACACGACTAGTACGTGCAGTGTATTATTTCTCCAGGATGTGGATGTTCACTTAAATATGCTATGATCTTAACACAAAACCACTTTTTTATCAAGAGCATCTTAGAGGAGTGAATGCCTATCATAGGGTTTAGCAACAGCAGCCACTTCAATCCTTAGGTCCTAAACCAGTAGCTGTTGGCCCTGCACCTTGCTATAATGTGTGCTGTGCCACTGGATGCTGCTCACTGTTTGCTGTATTCCTGTGTACCTCTGCAGCTCCCACTGATCCTGTTGAGTTGGTGGGTGAGCTGTTTGTCTTCTGATGCTCTAGATCAGTGCAAGTGACAGGAGGAGGTGCTCTGCTGCAAAAAGGCTGCTTCTTTTTGAGCCTGTTCTGATGGTCCTCTGGGTCTCTTCCTGTCTGTGGAGAAGTATTTAGGTTGAGCTGGGCTATTTTGTTCTTTGTAGTGCAGGCTGTTTTCATGTCTAACTGCTCTTAAGCAAAGGTGGTCACTCACAGCCTGTGCAAGGTTAAGAAGTTGCCTCCCAAGTCAAGTGTCCTTGGGGATGTCCCTAGCTGGCACAGGAGAGCGTGGCCTTGCAAAGTCCACTGTAGCTCCATAGCTCCTCACTGCAACACTGCTAAAAGGAAATAATTTTTTCTAAGGCTTACTTGTTATCAATAAAATGATGAAAAATCATCTGTCTTGAAGGACTTCCTAGAACACTTCTGCTGCAAAGAAACCCAAATCCCAAACTGGCACATGTTGAACATGGTGTGTTGTGGAAGGGTGATGAGATTTCTGTGGTGCAATGGGGATTGCTCCATTGCTCACAAATAGTGACCTCAAGGCATGTTTATGTTTACAGCAACTGTTCACTGGGTAGCTTCACACATTAATGATATGGTGACAGCCTAGAATATACTTATCAGAAGTTCCCACCTCATTTTAGAAAGCTTTTTTCCAACCTGTAGTGCAAATAGACTAGATATTTTTTCCCTTGGTGAACAAAGCCAGTTTAATTAGTGTGGAATTGTGCATGTCCACTGCAGCTCTTGGTAGTAATGTGGGATCCTGTGTGTGCATAAAACGCAGGAAGATCATTCACTCACAGTTCAGAGAGAAGCAAAATTGGTCTTTATTATAAATCTGAGTCTCTTGACAGTAGCGTTGAAGTACTGAATGTGCTTCCTGAACACGTATTAGCTGCATGTCTTGGTGGAGGCACTAGATCGCATTTAAGTCCCAACACTTGGGATAGTGACTCAGTTTGTGTGATTGCCTGAATGAATGTCTTACCAGATTCCGAAACTGCAAGTGGACTGTGTCCACTAGTGAGGAAGGTAGTGATAAGTCAGAGGGTTGTTTTTTTTTATGGTGAATTAAGATTTTCCTGTATCTAATTGTAACTCCTTGTTTCCTATAAAGGTACACATATACTTCAGATGCTTTGTGTTTGACCAAGATTTGTATTGCTCTAGGGATCTCTTTCTGTATGAAAACACCAAAGGTAAATCCTAGTGATTTTTAGTGTTACAGATGTGGGATATGTATCAGAATACTATTTGTGGCTTGGTTTCCCAAACTACCCCAACAATTTTTTTACTACGACTTTTGCTGGAGTGCGGTAGGGATGGTGTTTCAGAGGAATAGCTCCTCGGGGCTTCATCTGCTACCCTTACTAACTCACTAGTTAGTGAGATGTGATACTCATACTCACCTTACTCACTAGGTAGTAAGGGTGAGCAGGTGACAGATTCACCTTCTACCCTTACATGTGAAGCAAAGATGTTGGAGAGCAAGGCTTTCCTTCTCTGAGTACCACAGGCCGGATGAATTTCTTCGCAGCCACCTCCGTACTAGGCATGAGCACTGCCAGGAATCAAACTACTTTTTAGGGCATTGGACAACTCTGGGTGTTTGAGTCCCCTGAGTTGCCTGTGATCCTGTCACTAACAACTCCAGGTTTCCCCTTAGGCAAAGGGAAAAGCATACGACCCGGCATGCTCAGCCTTTGCCTGCCTCTGGGGACCTGTTGAGTTTGAAGGGTTAGCATCCTGGGAGTGTTGTGATGTACACTCTGTCTTGGGCACCGTTTGGTTATTGAAGTAGGCAGTAATGAATGTGACATGGCTTCTATTATGGCTGCTGTTGCTTTGGGTGTTTAAAGGAAAATGGGCTGTTGGGAGAAAAAGAATTGCAAGTCAGTACCTTGTAGACAATTTCATATTATTGTTCCTTGAAACTTGGATAGATGCTACACTTGCTTCTGAACTGTATTTCTTTTGGATATGAGTGCTATTGTCTGTATCTGTGTCTCTCCTGTGTTAGCTAAAGGAATGTTGGAGAAACTGGATCTGTTCTCACAATTTCTTGCTGAAATGAAGTGCTTAAAGGTAGGAATCCATCCAGTAACTGGGTAGATACAAGAAGCTAGGTAACATTGTAAGGCAAAATGCTGCTGTAATCTATTGTATAAGATAATCTTGAATACAGCTTCTCTAAGAACATGGTAGGGAGTTAAGAGTTACATAAAAAAACCAAAACTATGAGAAGGTTAGTGTAATAAGAATAATATTCTTCTGAAAGTTCAGCTTTTGATAGTAGGATTTGGAAATGCACTTCCATAAGCAGTATAAGCTCTTATTTAGAGTTTGACTGGCTTTTACTCCCTGTGCTTTATTTGAGCACTTCTCTTTGCATTAGTGTTTCGCTACTTATGTGTGTCCTTAAACCCCACTGAGTTTGGGTGGAAGTTGTAGAGTCTCCCTTGAATGTAGTGACATGCAGGTAGGTGAAGAAACTGCCATTGCATGCACTGGGGATAGTATAAAAATGATGTTTTCTGGTACAAAGCCTAATAGAGAGATATTGATGGTTCTGTGTAGATGTAGGTAACCTCAGAATACCTTTTGTCAGCAGAATCTGTCTTGAATTTTTCTTTGCATCAGAGAACTGTGGGAAAAATACCAAGATGCTAAAAAAAAGAAAACAACAACCCCAAAGTGTTGCAGACTTTCTTGCTATGAGTATCTTAGGTCGTTTTGTTGCTAAGAAGTTAGGCCATGCCAGGGTAATGCAGGGCTTGAAATGCACTATTGTAAATGACTGTCCCTCCAGACTGACCACTGAGATCTTTCAGAAATCAGTTAAATGTCAATGGTAGGACTTTGCAGACAAACCAATGTGCTTATTTACCTTTCTCCCCTGCCCTGTAATAATGAACAAGCATTGATTATCCTGCTGTAACAATGAAGTGGAGGGAGAACTTTGTGCTTTGACTTCTTTGTTAGTCAAGGAAAAAAAACCCAGTAAAACAGCCAGACAAATCTAAACCACTTTGAAAGGTGCAAGTCCAAGTTAGCTACTTGGAGATGCTGGTATTCATGCTGATAGCATTTCGAGAGACAACTCTCTTGTGAGACTGTGGAAATCCCAAGGGAAATTAAATAATCTTAATTAACCTCTCCTTGGAGAGTGCTATAGCACAGTAGATGCTCAGAGCCATGTTACCACCTCTGTGTCTTTCAGCTGAGGACTAAGGCCAAATGAATTGGTAGCCAGTGTGCTTCTGCCATATTCCAAAAGGGAGCTACAGCAGCTTTGCTATGATGGGGTAGCTTATATTCACAGCTGTGCTTTGCAGCTGGGCTAGCCACTGTAGTGGTCCTGAAGGAGCAGCTTAGAGCCTGAAGTTAGCAAGAACCTTCTGTGAAGCGTCTGCCTATGAAAAAGACCTCAAAGAAAATGTTTTCCACATCATGTTTCAGGAAAGATCTCTCATCTCTGAGCCAGGAATCACAGAAGTACTGCCTGGCAGGAGGTTTAGTATTACACTTGCGCAGACTATGTGGATTCCTCATGCACACTTGTGGGTTTTTTGCTTGCTCTTTGCTTACAAATGCTTTCAAGATAGAAGACTGGCAATTTTAAGTGTTTACCCTAAAAAAAAATCATGGGAAACTATATAATCCAAATAATGACTGTTGTTACAGAGCAACAGATTATGATGGTGGAGTGTGTTCTGAAGCATTAGTGTGAATTGCATGTGAATGCTGCAAGGGGGACCCAGTGTGAACCTCTTGTAAGTGCAGATGTGTGCCATTTTTGGTGCCATCGCATTTTCAGGTGGGATTGTGGCTGGTGCTTGATGCTTGAGCCAAAGTCTGAATTATGAAAGAATTTTGTCCTGAAAGGCAAGATTTTACCCTTTTGTCATAGTGGTGTTAGACCACATCTGTGGTACTGCTGTGCTCTGTACTGTTTTTGATGTGATGAGATCAGAGTGTTCCACATAGGAAGTATAAGGGGAAAATTGATGTAGGTACCTTCTGTGCATGCATTAAGAACTTAACCATGTTGCTACAGGCACTTTGGGGGCCAGAATGTCCTTGTTGTGTTACAGTTCTAGTAACACCCAGACACTGAAAATCCTTCAATGCTTCTCAGCTATCCCAGGCCCCAGCTAAAAGCATCTGATTTCCTAAGATTGTGAGGCTAGTAACTGTGGGCTGCTTCTTGCTTTGTGAAGTTTGTGGTTTGTTGTTCGCTTTGAGTAGCTGTGTTGGCTTGCTTCCTCTTCTGAATATAGGACCTGAGTCCTATGCAGTTGCCTTGCCTCTGAAGACACAGACCTGCTTTAAAATTGGCGAAAGCTGAAATTGGTTTGGAAGGATTATTAGAGCTCATGTAATTGGGGGAGCTGTCTGTGAGAGTGCTGAGTTGGCTATTCTGTGAGCTAACCCAGGCTTGCAGTCAGACAGTCATGGCCCTGGGAGTGAAGCTCCTGTGCACCTTAGAAAATTCTGTTTTAAGTAGGTGTAAGGTTCACATTGCATTGTATAACTGTTACAAGAGAGCTGGGTGGCACTGCTCACTGCAGTGGGACTTCAGCACACCTGCAGTCTGATGTTTGTGGCTCTGGCACTTCAAAGTGCATTTTGAGATGCCCTCCTCCCTGATGTGAGCTGTTGTCTTTGCCAGGATTGCTCATGTGTCCTTTCTCCAGTGCAGTGGTTTGGTGCTGACAGCTAGCAGGGTGCTCTGTGTGTGTATGTTTGGAATGTATGGCCCTGGAAGGGCTATCACAGAGCTTCATGGTTTTTGCTGGCTTCATGCTGCTCAGAAGGCACAGATATATGTGCCATGCACGTGTATGTCCTTATTATATCTTACTTGAAGCATAGACAGCCTAGTTAGGAATGGCTTGAAATACTGTCTGCTGCTTTTCTGTCTCAAAGCAAGCAAACAAAACCATCCATCCTACCAAATGGAGCAGGTTAAGAAGAAACATCTCAAATTAAAAGTGAATATATAAATGCCAATCAGTATTGGGATAGCCAGATTGAGACTGTATTCCTGCAGTGCTGTAGGTAAACAATGAGAAACTGTACGAATATTAAAACAGCAGGCAACACTTGGCAAGGTTTAGTGTGACAAAATAAAACAGCATCAAGTGTCTGAGATGAGATCTTTAAAGGAGAGATGGTTCTACAGATGGGCCTTTAAAAAGGCCCTAAACTGTCCGATGTGGTTTTTGTGTGCCACTTTGCTCTGTATCATAGAAATCTCACTCTTCCTTGCACTTCATGAATTGGAGTGCATGTCACTTGACAGTGTTATCATAGCAAATTTTTGTAGGCTGTGAGCAATGCTGCGTTTTGCTGACTTTGTTGCAGTGCATTGCCTATACCCAGTTGCACTTGTTTATCACTCACTGATCACTAGCTTTTGTTTTGCCTGGCCCTCAAATTCAAGAAGTCATTTGATAGGTTGAAGAAGAACAGCAAAGGGATTCAAGAAAATGTGTTATGGAAGCTGTAATGGGAATCACTGATGATTTTCCTCTTGCTTCTTGATGTATAATCTAACACTGAGGACTAAATATTTATGTGATGCTGAGGTATTAAGACTGAGAGCTTTCATTTTTAGATAATGTCTTGTAGGACTTGCTAATACCTGATCATCTCAAATTTAGGACCCTGCTTTTAGAGCAGACTTGGTCTTAGGAACTACTTCTCTTGGTGGAGTGCTAAAAAAGCCTTGGGGTGGGAGTACTGTTATGCAACACAGCTAGCTGAATTTTTATCTTCAGTGACTATATTTTCATGAAAGTTATTTAAAAGGATAGCTGTGTGACTGTGGCTTGCAGGTAGGCACAGCAGGAGTCCCTTCTATCTCCTTCCTGTGGAAAGTGCAGGAGGAGTGTTCCTGGGTGTCAAGTGTGTTGGGTTTCCTGCCATCTGGGCTTTCTGGTTCCACATATACTATGCACAAGGATTCTCAGCCTCTCTTCCCTGATTCCCTGTGTTTCCCCTCGCACTGCTCTTCACAGGCATGCAGGCAATCCAAAATGCTTCTTAGGTGTGTAGACCATTTAATATTCCTATCAACATTCCTATCAACACTGTTGCTTATTATTCTGGTATTTGCATGCTGTGGCCTAACTGACCAAACAATTTAGGGTGCAAATTTGCTGTTGTGATGGGATTAAGTAGCCTTAGTTACACCAGCTGAAGGTGCCTCCTCGGTGAGAACCTCCTTTTGCGGACTTCTTACTTCTGTGACAGTCCTTTAGGGGACAAGCCCTCGAAGTCCATCCTTGTCTAGATGCCTTTAGCATGGGGAGCGTTCGTGCTGTTACATATGGATGTGTGCAGGCATGTGAGACGCTGCTGAAGGGAAAATATTCGTGGACCCAAATCTCTGAAAACCAGTGCTTAGTTTTCCTTGGCTGTTTAATTTTATTGCCCATGGTCAAGTGAGGCATGTTGTTGCTCTGGCTTGCTGTGGTTGTCTCTTGTAGGCTCTGCCCAGTACACTGGGGGAGTCTGTCTACTGAGGATCAAGCAGCCATTTCTCCAAACTAAGATGATGACTGGCACAAAAATTAAATAGCCTGTAAAGGGATAGCAGGGATAGGGACAGCAGCTTTGACATTGCAAATGTGATAAATCAAGAGGCTGTTTTCCAAAAGATGTGACTTGCATGAAATGGGCTCTGTGCATCTCTCTTAGTGCATGAAGACTGCATAGCCATGTCATGTTGGCAGACATTTGGTAATACCTAGTCTCTAGTTGGCTAGCTTTTATGAAAGCTTACTAAAACAATAGGGGGGAGGCAGGAGGATCTCTGTGGAAGTATGGATTACTGCTGAACACTAAAAACTCTTGTGGTCTGTAGGAAAAAGACTCAATATTAAAACAATGCAAAATGTCAAATGAAAATCCTTGTAAAAATCAACATGCTGAGCCTAGCACTGTGCTCCAGCTGAGCTATATAAGGTTTTTTAATTTCAAGACATGAAGCTTGCCTATTTCAGCTTGTTTTCTTCAATGTTTAGTGGTTAGCTCAGCAGAAGTGTCACCAGAGCTGAAGTGTCCCACATGAAACCCACAAAGGAAGAGACTGCTGAGTGGCCAGGGTGCTTTCAGAGCATTTCTGGGTTGCAGAGTTACGAAGCATGTCTCCGGGAGATGAGCAAAATGGCACCTCATTGCCATGTTTTCAGGTACTGATCACTGTTTCCACTGGGAAGCTCCTAGTTAATCCCATTCTTTGTTGTATGGACAAAAGTCACTGTAATGAACTGTACTTTCTGCACTGAACCTCAGGGATGGGTGTTTCATGAAGCATATAACAAAGAACTAGCATTTTAAAATCACGCTTTAGTTCCATGGACAGTAGAGGTTTTTTCCACCCCTTGCTGGCTACTTGGTCAAGTTGTTTGAAGTCTTTTGCCTTACTGTGAATATGGCTTCAACTTCCACATGTTGGTTCTTAACCTCCAGTTAGTTTCATTTAGTAACTAATATCTTAAAGTATGTGTGTTGTGTAACCATGTTGTTTATTTTTTGGTAACTTGTAACCTTTTTTGACAACTGAAGCTCTTCAGCCCTTTACTTATCTCTGCTTTGAGTCACTTTGAGCTGCCTGTCACCTCCTTGCCTGCTCTTTTTTTGTTGTTGCTAGGTTATCCCTTTGGGGGTTTAGAGGAACATGGAGGGAACCTTCCCTGGTTGCTGTTAGTTTGCACGGTTCAGGTTGAGATAGATGTCTGTCTTTGCTCTGGGAAGGATGGGTTACTTGATCACAGAAGCAGTGTGTGACAAGCTTTGTGCCTGGTCCAGCCAGGCTGAGCACTTCCTTTTCCCATGGTGGGAAGAAGCTGTAGTTGTCCCTGTCCCTTTGGAGTGGAGCTGCTGCTTCAGGATGTGGTGTGTTAGCCCTTCAGCAGCTGCTGTGGAGGTGTATTAGTGCCTTGCTTCTAATGTGCTACTGTGGTAATTTTCTTGTAGGAGAAGGTTCTACTGGAAGGGCTCTAATGTTGGTTCCCCCCTCTGCCATTTAACACGTTCCCTTTCTTTGTGGTGGGTGTATTTGTGCATGTATGTGTAGGGGAGAAGCAGAAAACATTGAAATCTGGAACTAGTTTCTGATTTGAGTTGATCAAAAACAGATTCCAGTGCAGTTTTCTTCAAAACAAGCTGAGTAACTTAGCAGCTTTGCTTGGAAATGATTTTCATTTCTTGAGATAGACAACACTTAGGACATGTCTTCCTTGAATCTGAGTAACCAAAATTATTAGGTTGTTAGCTGGCTTGCTCATTTACCATGATGCAAATAAAGGAGAACAGTAATACTGTGATGGAGGGACACAGGGATGGGAGACAGAGGGGTTCTGTGTGACACCTAGATGGTGCTCCATATCTATGTGGGTGTCACCGAGTGCTTTTGCCACTCTGGCTAATTCCTCTGGCAGTGTTTAAAGCATTTTAGTCTCTCAGATTTAGTCATGATCAGGTAGGACAGTCAGTTACTCTGGAAAATATCATTGGTAGAACTCGAGTTTAAATATGCAAATGAGACCACTCTAAGGAAATCCTATTATCTGTGAATCTTAAAGTACTTTTTTTTTACTATTAAATGATTTCTCTAGCTGACAGTGAAGCTAAGTGAGCAATGCATCCACTTTATAGATTATTAAATTAAAGCACAGTTAGATTTATTGAATGTCGGAAATCGTGTAGTAAGGCAATGACAGGACTGGGAATAAAATATAGGAGTCCTGTCATGCAATTCCTTCTTCTGTCTGTTAAATAATGGTTCATTTGATCATGGTTTTAGTAAATAAAATCGGAACTGAGTGGCTGAGAACTTATTAAATAAAACTACTGTTTTATTATAAAGGTATTAACCTAGGTGTGAATATGCAAATGTCACACTTCTCTTAGTATAAAAGACATTATTTGGCTATAACTGGATAGTTCTTAATTTAGCCATTGTGGTCTGCCACAGAGCCCTATTGAGTCTGCTTGTGACTACATGGTCACTGGGAAATAATGGTGTTACCAGGCAGCTAAGTTAAATATTGAGGGTGGTTACTCATTTGGTCTTAACTGGAGTAAGAGGTGAGAGATAATGGAGGATTTTTAGGTGTTCCTGGGCTTTTTCAGTGTATGTGATTGCTGTGCCACTTGTGGTTTCAAAAGGTACCAGAGCTTGCTCTTGTGCTGCAAAAGCATTTCGACATCTGATTTGTCAGAAGAATAAGGATGCTGAATCTCTGAAGAAACAGCTGGTGGTAGGTAACAAATTAATCCCACTGGAAAAGTGGTAAGTAGTTTAGAAACTGTGGGGGTGGCTGGTTTTGATGGCGTTGGTCTTGCCCAGGTACTTATAGCTTGCTGTTTGAGATAAAATGTAGGAATAAGTTAGCAAATACTATCACGAGTCAAACTGTGGGAAGGAGGCTTCTGTGCAATGGCATCTACCTCTGTTGTGGCAATGGGACCTTTGCTCTTGGTATCTGTCAGTGATTGCACTGGGAACAGGAAATAACTTGTGTATTATTCCCCAAGTGATTTAGCCTCTATCTGGCATGAACTACAGACTTTGAACTTGAATTTTAAATCTGAATTTTAAACCAAATAACATCCTCTCATTTGGGGCTAAGTCAGTGCAGTTGACAGAAGTCAAAAGGTGGTGCAAACATTGCTGCCATTCTGCTGCAGTGTCTCAGGCTGGTTTATTTTAGCAGCCCCTCTGAAATGTGGCTATGTCCAGGCCTGCTGCCTTGTAGCCCTAGAAGTCCTGTGACTTGGTCTGGGACCCACTAAGCCCTAGTTATAGCTGCATAACTGGAAATTCCTCAGTGAAATGAGTACATTCTTTTTGAGTAACTTTCCTGTTCTTTGGTGGTTTGGAGTAAAGGTTTGCTTGGCTGTCCTTGTTTAAATTGCTGACCTTAAGACTCTTCATTTGCTAGTGACATTTTGGAGGCTAATACACTTGCTCTTAGAACATCATTACAAAATGCTGTAGGCTGGATATTTGCCATGCAGTGGTCAGGCATTTGGAGCTGCTGTGGCTTAGCACTTCTTTGCTTACGTACTATTTTTAAGTGAACAGTGCAGGTTTCTGAACTAACTCTATTGTAATGTTTCCATAGATCCTGTCTTTCTCTAGCTTCTTGATTAGAAAATTGAACTAAATGTAGAAGGTTTCTTCAAGATGATAGGGTGGAAAAGGAACTCAGTGGTACTGAGTGACATACAAAAGCGGCAATTAGAATGAGCAGGTGAGAACCATTGTGGCTTTATGATGACTTTATATATATTTCTTTACCAGTGGAATTTGAAACATAAGGTTGCTCAAGACAGAAGTTAGCTAAATTTCCATCTGGATTATGGTGGGGGAGTAGACATAGGTTTAAGAAGGAATCCAGAAGAGACAATAGTGCTATAAATCTGTATGGTACTGGAGTTCAATGGCAAAATTTTCTGTCTGTAGAGACTTAGTGTAAATGACTTTGATGGATGGTGATTATTATATCAGTCCAATTTCAATGCAAATGTATGGACAGCCTATTCCAATATCATTATGATTCTGTTACAATTTGAAATTACACTGAAGTATTTGAGTGATTCTTTTGAGGCTGTGCTAATGAAGTTATTACAATGCAAAATCACTATTGTAAGAGAATGGTTTCAGTGCAAAATCTGGAGATTAACTGTGATTTCATATCACTAGAGAGGATATGCCATAGCTTAAAATAAAAAAAATCTTGTTGAGTAATTATCTTAATGTTGGGGTTAGGACACAAATTTGTACAGTGATAAGGGAGTTGAAAGCTGTGAGGTGCTGTGATGTTTGGAGGACTGCATCAGCCTTGTGCATGTAGCAGCTGTAAATTCCTCACAGAGCTCTGAATCAAAACTACCTAAGTTAGCAAAGCTGCATTTGGAATGCAGGATTTCTACTCAGCGGTGTGCCTCGGGGGCACTGTGAGATAGCTGGGGTGCTGTGCTCCTTGGCAGAGCTGGCTTCCCCCCCACCCCGTGTGAGAAGGCAGGAGCATGGGAGTGAGGCGTGGAACAGCTTGTTCTGGATGCCATTACCAAGCAACTGGAAGAGAAGAAGGTCATGAGGAGTAGTCAGCATGGATTCACCAAGGGGAGATCGTGCTTGACCAATCTCATAGCCTTCTATGATCCCATCACCGGCTGGGTGGATGGAGGGAGAGCAGTGGATGTCACCTACCTTGACTTCAGCAAGGCTTTCGATATTGTCTCCCATGACATCCTGATAGCAAAGCTGAGAGATCATGGGATAGATGAGTGGACAGTGAGGTGGGTTGAGAACTGGCTGTCAGTTCAGAAGGTCATGATCAGTGGAGCGGAATCTGACTGGAGGCCTGTGACTAGCGGTGTTCCCCAGGGCTCGGTGTTGGGTCCAGTCCTGTTTAATATCTTCATTGACGACCTTGATGAGGGAACAGCATCCACCCTCAGCAAGTGCTGATGATACAAAGCTGGGAGGGGTGGCTGACACGCAGGAACACTGCACTGCCATCCAGCGAGACCTGGACAGGCTGGAGAGCTGGGCAGGGAGAAACCTGATGAGGTTTAATAAAAGCAAGTGTAAAGTCTTGCACCTGGGGAGGAATAACCGTCTGTATCAGTACAGGCTGGGGGATGACCTGCTGGAGAAGAGCTCTGTGGAGAAGGACCTGGGGGTCCTGGTGGATGACAGATTGGCCATGAGCCAGCAGTGTGCCCTGGGGGCTAAGAGGGCCAATGGGATCCTGGGATGCATCAGGAAGAGTGTGGCCAGCAGGTCTAAGGAGGTGATCCTCCCCCTCTACTCTGTCCTGGTCAGTCCCCACCTGGAGTATTGTGTCCAGTTCTGGGCTCCCTGGTATAAAAAAGACAGGGACCTCCTTGAGAGAGTCCAGAGGAGGCTACGGAGATGATTAAGGGCCTGGAACATCTTCCCTATAAGGAAAGGCTGAGTGAGATAGGACTTCAGACAAGAAGACTGAGGGGGGACCTTACTAATGTTTATAAATATCTTAAGTATGGGATGCAGGGGGAATTGGCCAACCACTTTTCAGTCGTCTGTGGAGACAGGACAAATGGCAATGGCTGTAAACTGGAGCACAGGAAGTTCCACACCAACATGCAGAAGAACTTTTCCCCAGTGAGGGTGACAGAGCCCTGGGACAGGCTGCCCAGGGAGGTGGTGGAGTCTCCTTCTCTGGAGATATTCAAGACTCATCTGGATGCCTATCTGTGCAATATGAGCTGGGGAGCTGCTTTGGCAGGGGGCTTGGACCCGATGATCTCTCGAGGTCCCTTCCAACCCCTATGATTCTGTGGGAACTGGCTTTGAGAGAAGTGATGGGTTTGAGCTGCAGGCAGAGCTGCTAAGGGTAGGTGTTCAGTTTCTTGAGGGTGAGAAGAGTGCAAGGGAGATGGTGTGGCTTCAGCTGACCTCCAGGGAAGAAAGTTTATTGGTACTTCTCTCCATTGCTTTCTTATTCCAGTTCATCCGTTTCTGTTGCTGACACTTCTCCTTGGGTATTTCTCTGTTAGCCTTATTTGTGTTAAATTTAATCTGACCACCTAAACCTCCTTCCTCTCTAGCACAGGTGATATCACTGATTTCTTGTCATCAGGTTGGCAAGGCATGGGTCACTTGTGTATTTAAGGATGACAAGAGGGATGAACACAAGCTGTTTCTTAATCCTGTTCCTCTAAACCTTCTGTAATCTGTCTATTTTCTCTCTCCATGCAGCTGGGAAGGCTATGTGTAAGGTTATGTGTTTATGTAAGGTTAATCAGCAGAAAACTTGCTTGAGACCTTCTGCCCTTCATCTTCTGGCTCCTGCCTGCCTCCTCATCCTTCCCCACTTCATTTCTTTTTCGACTTCTTGCAAAGACCTTCAGACAGCTTCGTGTAATGCTGCAGTGAGCTCATGACCACAGACCATGTAAAGATGGTGCCCCAAATACTCTTGTAAAATTTGTCCAGGTTTCAGAGAGGGTTTAAGCCTGAGCACTGTACCTGCTGTCCTCTGGAAAGGAGGCTGCATGTAAGAAAGTAGCTTGCCTCAAGCAGAAACTCTATTTCCTTTACCCTTTTGATTTTTTTTTTTTTTTTTTTTTGTATTTCAAAAAGCAGATGTGGAACTATCACAACGGTGGGTTCATTCCATCTCAACTACCATTTTTGCCTTGAAAATAAACCAAGACAGCTACTGCTGTCTCTTGCTGTTCGAAAGATTGAGTGGATCTGTTACCTGCCCTGTAAAAAAAGGTATCTGCAAAACAACATCACTTACTGCTAAAGGAAAAAGAATGTTTGCATGGAAAACTATTTCATTCTTCCTGCTTTTCCCCCTATCTTCAAAGGCTTTTTCCAGGGTCTCTGCTTGCAGCAGAATATAGCAATCAGGACACTTTTATCCTTAAACTCAGACATTAAGTAGAAACCTAAAGCTATAAAATGTCAGGGTCGTGATAAAATTTCTGACTTTCTAAGACCTTTTTCTTAAAACTAAGGCAATACTTTATATGCATTAGTGTTAACACTTTCCAAATGATAGTGAGGAACAACCCCATGAGCAGGTACTGTGGGTAACCACTGGGTCTCACGACATGTTAATCTTCCTGCTGCCACTGCTAATATTTGCTTATGGGATGGAGTCAGTCAAGACTTTTGACTTGCTTGGAGGAAGGACTGTGTTTCCGTGCTGAGGGTTCTGTACAGCAGTTAGCCCAGATTTGGGAAAGTAAACTGACAGAACAACCTTATTATAATGGAGAAAATAGCTCGTGTTTTTGACGCCTGGGGGCCAATCTTTACTGCCTTTAGGGCTGATGGGCACTCCTACAGTGAACATATCAGTGTTTTGCAGGGGATTTTGACAACTTGCTTCCACGTTCCAGTTTCTGGACTCATCTTAATCATATTGCATGGGCCTGATGCAGCTAATGCTCTGTGCAGTACTGCTGAAGCTGAACAAAAGCTAGCAGCTCTCCCTTAGTGTGTGCTCCCTCCTTATACTGCCAGTAATGTATTCTTGTGTGACCTCACATGGAGTTACTAGTCACAAAAGGCTGTGGTGAAGTAAATGCAATAGCAGCTGCTCAGCAGGGAAAATCCAATTGCTATGCACTGGGCATCTATAACTACTGTGGTATTTTTGATTGCCACAGAGACACCAATTTAATTTCCTCTGAGGCAGCCCCAGTCACTCTGGTCCCTTGGCAAAATACTACTTTTCCTCTGGCTTCAGATCTTATTTTGGAGTTGACAGGTGTTGAGGAGACAAATGCATAATAAAAAGCAAAAGTGTAGCCAAGTTGCAAATGTACAAAAATAGTGCAATTAAACTATGTGTTAAGGAAAGTGTGGCCTGTAGGATGTTAAAGCATCAGGAGATGGTAAGAGTAGTTGGAGGAAAGTGTCAAGGTAAGCCATCTCCTCACTGAAAGTAAACGGAGATGATTTAATAGGTTAAGGCAGGCATAGGAGGGAAGACTTGCTGTATTAAACTTAGGGGTTTTTTTTGAGGAAATGCTGAATTATGATCCTCAGAAGTAAAATGTCACTTTTCTGAGGAATCATAGTGGAAGAAAAACAAGGTTGGCACCAATGTTGTTCTAAGGAAAAAACTTAGTATTGGTCAGTCTAGAATACTGGGTCACGAAGTGAAACTTCAGTTGATCTGTACCTTTCATCTTGCTTTTTTCCCTGTCTAAATAAGAATGTTTAGATTGTGATTTTTACCTAACATAATTACATGCAGATTAGTAAAAATCAGAAACAACAATTTACAATTCAGTAAGCCATTCTTTCAGAATAAAGACAGAGAAGGAATATTTTCTGGAGTCCTCAGTACTTGAAGACATTTTGCACTGGCTTTTGTTTCTTCCAGCTAAACACTGTTATTAAACTGTCTCTATATTTATCATCAGACATGAAGAACAGCTTGAGTGTGGGAGTTTCTTCTTCTGCCTGTCTCTTTACTAGGAAGAGTTGTCCCTTCTTGTAGTATTAGGGCCAGCAGAGATCAGCTTGGCTAAAAGTATGGGGGTTTGAGGGAATTGATTTCCTTCACTGATTAAAGAAGTTTGGTAGCTTTGGCTGTGTTGAGTGCTCACTTTGGGTGGATTTTACAGTCTTTCAGGAGGAGGTGGCAATCAGTGGGGTCAGGTTGGCATTTGGCAATGTGTCTCTGCAGCAAGAGTACATCAGGGACTTGAGTGTCCCCTGTGGTGTGTCACAGTGACATGGAATTGTGTGATGGTGCAGCACTGTGAAGCTGAATTGCCTCTTCATTCTCTGCCACATCAAGGATCCCTGCAATGCTGTAGTCTTTGGGCTATATTACTGAGGCCATTTATGTTGTTTTCCCTTTCAAAATTATGTCCTGGCAACGCCTGTCTGTCTTCACAAAGCGTCTCTTACCTATGCAGGATTTGCTAGCTCAGTGGAGGTCCATTACCCTTCAGTGTTGCATTCATGTACAAAAATGCTTCCTGTAAAGCCTCTATTAGTTGTGACTTAACGCTTATTCAATGCTGCTGTTTTAAAAGAACCTCTGCAATGTGGGAAGTGATTTCTTCCCAGTTTGACACATGAAATAAAAAGAACTTTTTTTTTTTACTGAATGATTTGAACTTTGCCTTGTTAATGAATAGCTGATCCATGTCCAAAAGGTAAAGCCTTGAAGCTGCTGCCTGATACAAATAGGAAGGATGTGCTAAGCACTGAAAGAAGAGCTTGGCTCAGCATATAGCAGTGCTAGTTTGTACACCAGTGTTTCTGTGGGCTTCATGTAAACTTCTGTGTTACTTAGTCTCTACCTGTGGTGACCTTAAAAATGAAGAGTAAAACCTTGTCTTTCATGTGCTGTCATCTGCAGAGTCAGTCACCTGAGCAAGTAACAAACATGGAATACTCTCAGACTTGTGTGGGTAATAAACTCAGGCTGTGTGCACTAAAAGTAATTCAACAAGCCAGATCCCAGAATAATTAATGTCTACATGGGTTCCTGTTGAGCTAAATTGTCAGTGGTGTAAAGCCCAGATAATGCAGAAATGGGGCAACAGAAATAAGTACTGAATCTAGTGCCTCCTTGGCAAGGTGACCTAGAGAGACTGTGTTATACTGGTAAACTTGGTACTAAGGATCTTGAAAGGACAAATGAAAGATGGGTGTGGCTTAAAACAAAACCAAGGTGGCTATTGTATGCAGGTTACTGTGGAGAGGTGCCAGAGTAGAAAAAGGGCATCCCCAAATGTGGGCTTTTGCTGGAAGCGGGGCTTTGGTGATGGCATTGGGGGAGGTTTCAGGCTTCCTCACTGCAGCGTACCCAAACCTACCTCCATTGCACAATTTGGAGTTTGTGTGGGGTGTGACATGAGGACAGTGGCATGTCTGTTCCTTCATAATGCACAGATTTGCTGTTATCCAAACCAATCTTAAAAACTGTAGATGGTGAAACTTTGAATCTTTTTTTTTTCCCTGGCTATTAATTCTACACAGAAAATACTCTGTCAATATTTTCTTTTCAATCCTGAGCAATAAGCACTTCCAGAGAAGTACTTGAGGGAACACTAGTGAAGAGGATGCCATATGGTCTCCTTAGGGGTGTATTTCAGATTAAGGATGCTTTAACTTGAGTCCTCAAAATATGCTGCATATGCTGTTGGTACACAAGTTTATTTTCCACACAGTGGGGGGAACCCACCGGGTGCTTGCTTACAGGGTGTTCGGGTGTCATGTGGGATGTGAGAGGCCGAAGATGGACCTGTGGGCATAACTACTGCTGATACAGGCTGCCCCAGGTCGGAGCTGGGTGGTTTTGCTCTTCCTGTCCGTGCAGAGGTAACCTGTTTTTCCTCTACAACTGTGGTGTCACAAGTTCCAAGCACAGGTCCTGTGTCAGTGCATCCTCTGAGCTTCAGTGTCTCTGCCCTGCCTCCTGGTGTTCCTGTAAAAATCCTCTGAAGGAGAATCTAATACTGAAAGTAGGATTGCTTGCATTTTCCTTGTGAGCTTTTTCTCTCTGCAGTATTTTCCTGTTTACTTGGATTTTTTGTGTTGATAGAGGTGACAATCACATTTGGGTTGCTGTGACTGAGTTGTACTCTTTACCCTTATGACTGTTTTTATAAACAGTGGTGTTTGTTTCATGTGGGATAACAAAAATGCTCCTTTTTCAGGGTATCTGAAATTACTAAAAAATAGCTTTATACTCCAAGGGATGACTTGGGCATGTAAAAAAACCCCCAAAAACCTCTGCAGTGTCAGAACTTGTTTCTTGCCTGTGCTGTGTCAGGAAAAGATGTCCCTGGAGCCTCTTCCTGGGTTGCATCAGCCAGCGAAGCTCTTTCCTCTGCTGAAAGGGAAGAGACTGATGGAACTAAACTGGGCATTGCCCAGTGTATTGCTGATCCTCAGCCAGCTGTTTTTGAGCATGGGCTGGTTTCAAGTTTGTATTTCAGAAAGAAAATGATGTAGTGAATTGCAGATGGCTGTAGGTGAGAACTCTCAGTAGAAATTCATCAAGCAATGTTTACCACGCAGCTGTGTATTTGCTTTTGGTTGTGTAAGATACACTAGACTTAGCTTAAAGATGGAGAGGTGGCTTAATTGAGTTGGGGTGGAGATGAGAGAGTGATATTTTTTCTAAAAAAAGTCTTACAGATATTCAGGAACAAATAAATTTTGAAACTTGGTGAAAATAGTTTGATGCTTCACCCCTAATAAGCCAGAAGTGGCAAAAATGCATGTCCTTGGGATAGAGTCTGTACATCTGCAGGATCTACTATATTCCAATTAAAGGCTCAGTGAGGAACCTGACCTGCAGTTCGGAGGTGCTTATTAAATTCCTTTGGTTTCAGCCACTTGCTGTGATAATACAGGATAAAAATTTTACTTAGAGGCTAATAAGAAACTATTCTCATTGAAGACTTTGATGCAATATCTTCAGAGTAGATATGAAACTTCTAATTTAATGCATAATGAATAACTAGTTTCCTGTCTGGAACTTCAGACTTTCTTTCAGTACAGTTTCATGTGGTAGCTGCCTGTGAGGCCTCTCTTGTGGCAAATGCAAAATGTCTATTGGTAGCTGAAGAAAAATAGGAAATGCCAAGGAGAAGATCAGGGGACTGCTGACATGGGTAATGAATAAAATCAGGAAGGTGAGAGGGTAGAAAGAATATCAAATGTCTTGGAGAAGGCTGCAGTGGATGTTTTGTTGTTGAAATGAGCTGGGATAAGACCAGGCCCTCTGAAAATGGTTGATGGAGGCTCATGCCTCCATCAGGGATGTGGGAAGGGTGGAAATGGCTGTAGGTCCAGGAGGGAAAATCCCTACAGGCAGGTTGCAAGGGCAATGTGTCAGTAGGATGATGCAAGCAAACAGATATACTGAGTTTGGCGAAAGAGGAGAGAAAACCAATCATGGGCTGAGGTAAGAATTAAGTGAAAGGGAATAAAAATTATTTCTACTTTAAAAGTGCTAGCACCTCAGATTTTGAGGTGAGGTGCAGTTTGGATAGAAAACATGTTTTGTTTGGGCAAACATAGATAGTGAATATTTTTAGAGATGAAAGGACACTTTATCCTTAGTTCTTAAGTTTTAAAGCCCTACGATGTGATCGCTTCTTTTTTCAAACAATTCAATTAAATTTAAAATAGTAGAGTTATTCTGTGAATACTTTCACTTGACCTGATTCCTTCAGTAAGAATTTGATCAGAATGTTTTGCTCATCTGTCTCAGTGAATCAGATCAAGTCAAATACTTTACTGTGCCTAAATGGACTTAGGATGGGGTCTTGCTGCACAGGTATTGATTAAATTCTTTACATGTTTTTCATCTTGATATTGTGCTACCCAGCTTCTCCCACCCCCAGGGAAGGAGAGCTCCTGACTATCTTGAGTGAATTAATTAGTGCATCAGTGATGATGATTTCTACCACCTCTGGATGGTACAATATTTTTGTTATTTTTCACATTAGAAAAAAAAACACAGAAGAAATGACTGGAAAATCACTTCTGAAATGAGCATGGTAATGAATCATTGACAGCTCAAATAGCAGTGTCATGGATACTTGTTTCAATGGGCGAGTAGTACAATTAATTCTACATTTAAGAGAAGAATTAATGGTGTTAAACTACTTCTGTAATGATGTTTTAATGGCTAGAACAAACTTATTAGAAAACAGTTATTTTACCAAGTGTGGTCCAAAGCTAACAGCTGACTGATACAGCCCTTAAGACAGTGTTATGCAAAGCTGTGGCATTTAGCTTTTATCTTCAGACTAACAATTTGAGTTGTCATCAACAGGTATTAGATGACAATTCCCTTCCTGTAAAAACACACTGTCACTTCAGGTTAGCTGAACTGTGACCATAACCTCTGGTGAAATGGTCACTGTGTATTTGCATGTCAGAGTCTCGTTGGGGTTTTTAGGACCAGTAAAACTTTGCACAGCAAGTGCTGCTCTGGGTTTTGGATGCTGCATCTCAGCTCTATGCATTGTAGAAGTGCAGTTCACTTGCTGAGAGTCCAAGAAGCAAAAAGCATTTAAATTAGATGAATGGCACAATAGGTGCTTGCTGTGGTCTTGAGATTAAGTAGTACAGACAGAGTTTATAAAGAAACTGCTGAACAAGCATGGAACTACTTTAAAGCTTCTTACTGCTACTATTATTAATCTGTAATGTTCAGCCTAATGGTGTAGATCCATAACACCAGATTTGCAGGTGAGAGATACATGGTGCAGCATGCACAGTACTACAGCAGTTGTTCTAAAGGAGACTGACTTGATATTAATCCTTTCTGTCTCCAAAGCCTTGTAGGTAATTGTGGAAAAATGTATGAACTAAGTGTTTAATTTCTTACTAATGGGTGAGTAAACTAAACTATCCCTGGAATTTCAGTTCAATAAGCTATTTAACCTCTGTGTGCCAGAGGACGCATGGGGAGAGCAGTTGATAAAATGATTTTAAATGTGTCACCAGCTAGTGGTATTGTGGTTAGGAGGAGGATGACTGCATCTGGGGTAAGTTCTGCCTCTCGTGCCAGGCATGTTGATATGTTGTATGACTATATGAAACTGCAGCATCATATCACAGAGCAAGATCTGTTTGTGAGATAAAGGTGTCTAAGTTGTGCTGATGTTTCAGGTGCTGCTTCTTTGTCTTGCGTGATGTGTTGAAGTAGAATAAAAATAACATCTACTCTCTTTGTATTTTAAAGACTGTAATATTGTCTTTAGGCAGTGCTATCAAGTGTGGTCTAATATGATCTTCCTTGCATCTACTTAACTTGACCTGCTTTTCAAATCCTAATCTGAAAATAAAAGTAACAAAATAGGAGTGAAGTAAGTTTCAGCTTGGCTCTTGATAGGAGATGGTTGAGGATATATACACAGTAAACACTGAGACTGAGGCTTATGGTTAGGATTTTATTACCCTACATTTAAAGAGAGGGTGAAATGGATCTTTACCACCATATTACCACCACAGAGTGGTTAAATACCACTGTACAACCTTATGTTAAAGTCAACAATGTCCCAAACACGTCAATCCTATTCAACGTAAGGTTTTTGCAAAGAGACTTGGGCTTGAAATAGGGACTGAGTATTGCCCTTGCTGTCTGTTGGCCAGCCCAGCACTGGGAGTGACACTTGGTGTAATGATGAGGCTTTATGTCTCAAAGGAAAGCTGGGAACCAAATGCATGTCAGTAGAAGGGATATAACCTGTTCAGCCTTCCTAGATTTGGGGGAGTTTGGCTTCAAAACTTAGTGTGCATGGCCAAAATTAAAAGCATTTAGAGCTTGCATCCTAAAGTATCAAAAGAGACTTAAGATATGAATGTGCCCTAGGGAGAAGCTTGCAGAAAACCAATCTAGGAAAATGCAGGATAAGTGTCTGATTAAGCTGTGAATTAGGCTTATATCTTTTATTTAACAGATGTATCTTCTGCAAACAGTTACAGTGGCACAGGCTGATGCTGTGAGTAAAGGCTTTCTGTTCATGTCTAACTCTAAAATGATTAAGGTGACTTGCAAGCAAGTTCAGCATCAAGAAGGCATTCTTCACCCAATGTGCTGCTAAATCTGGAAACAAGGAGTCAATGTTTCTCCAGCCTACATCTAAGGTAGCAGGGTCAGGCCAGGCAGGGAAGTTCTTCCCTATACCAGAAGGGAAGGAGGCAGGTTAGGAATGGAGCGTTCTACCTTTGTTAGGGATTTAAGACCTCAGAACATTCTCCTTGTATAGTTAATATAGTTCTGAATCATTAAATAAAAGCCAAAAAAATCTATGTATGTCTGTACAACATGTTCTGTATTGCTAATGACTTAAAACTATGTAGCCATGAGATGACTGTCGGGAAGTAAGACCAACCAGCCATTTCTGATGTTAATTGGACATAATGTGGGTTTCTTTGATGGTCATGACTTACTGAAGTGGCTGACATTGGCTCTTATCTCATCATTGCTGGTATTGAGTGCTGTCTATAATGCCTTCCAAAGGCAACTGGGGAAAGGGAGCTGGCAGTTGTGTCTGCCTGTAGGTCCTTCCCAACAGAGGTAGTTCCAATGTCATCTGTCACTCCCAAAGTGTGACCAGCATGTGCCCCACACTGCTGCAGTTGACTCAAAAGTGCATCTTAACAGACTCCTGTGGCCCTTGGTGTCTTGGTGCCCAAACGTATTTATCAGCAAAAGGGGGAAGATGGATTGTATTACAGGGGATGATTTTGTTGATGTTATCTTCTGGTGGTAGTATAGTCAATAGAAGGCTTGGGGGAGTTGGTTTTTGCAACTTTTTGGATGTAAGATTGACAGCTTTGAAACTTCTCTTTGGGTCCCAGAAATTGAGTGTTAAGAAGGCTGGTGCCGGGGTGCTCTAAAGAGGTGCATGCTGGCCTTGTTTGCTTTTAATGGTGTCAGAAACCTAAGATCTCAATTTTTCATGTGCATAGTGTGTCTCCTGAAGAGCAGATGGTGCCTTGCAAGCTGACAGCAAACAGTGTCTTTGTCTTGCTCTTCTGTCTGTCTCTTTCACATATGCTTTTTAAAAATAAAAAGGAGAAAATAAATATGTGTGTATTTGGGCTTCTCTTAATGGCACTAAGCCAATTTGCTGTCTCTACAGGCCACTTGAATTGCGAGGTGCTGGCAGCACCTGCTCTCTTTGGGGTTTTATTGTCTCCTGGGAGTATGGAGTTTGGTGTGCTTGTGCTGTGATGTTCAACAAGACTGATCTCCATAAGGGATCTCTTAAACACTGCCAAAACACTTCACAGAAGCACCCCTATTCTTCTGCATCCCTTGGCAGAAAGTTCACCTGTGCTGGGGAAGGCATTTCTAGATGGATAGGGAAGGACGAAGTGCAGGTCCAGGTTAATCTCTGGAGCCCACTGAGATAGTGACCTGCTTCAAGGGATGATGCAAAGAAGTTTCTCAAAGGGAATTATTTCTAATAGGAAGGCAAGAAGTTGATTAGTGAAATGACCCTCGGGTAGTATAGACCTCAGATAAAAGCAAACCTTCATGTACTTAGATGTACCCATGTGTTTGTGAATAAAGGAAAAAGATACAGCAATCTGCTGATTTTAACACAGCATAAATACTCTACTAATGTGTCATCTGTAGCTGGCAAAAAATGTTGATCAGGAAATAACAAAACTATATTAGTTTACAAGCAATACTGAATTACTAGCAATAAATTCCATTAATTTTTGTGAGTAACAGGGAAGGAAATGATTATTACTATTACCAGACAAAAGAGAAAGCTCTATGGCTTCAATGAAAGCCTGTTGAAAAAGAAATAAATGTGGAAATGGCACCAGAGAATCATTAGCTGGTGGTGATAAATATATTAAGAGGCATTAGTGCAGAAACAGCAACACTAGCAATTTGAACGCATTAAGTTTTCCAAGGCCTGTTATAGCTCACTGAAAGGGAAAGTGATGGCATGGTGCCAGAGGACAGTGCTGTTCCTCAGTATGTGCACTGTGACTCTGGCATCATTCCATAACTCTGGTTGGGCTGGTAGGTATAGTTTAGGTAGAATTACTTCATGCTGTTAAGTATGAAGGTAATGTTGTTAAAAAGCTTGGAAACTAAATTTGCAGAGAGGTATTGGAGAGGGGGGCTCTGCAGAAAGTAGAGGACACAGTTGTGGAAGAAAATGTTGTAACAAGATGATGATGTGCATGGATTTGATTTCTTATTTCGGTGGCCTGTACTGTGAATGGATCTGGCAGAAGTGAGCATGTATGCAAACTTGGGCATTTGGTGCACAGATTTTTACTAAAATACCAATGATATACTAAGCAACTCTGATGCATGACTTTGGCCTTTCATCTAATGGTAAATAATTTTCCCCTCTTTGTATTTAGAGGCGAGAAGATTGGCTTTTGGAAAGCAGAATATGCAGGTAGATGTGAACCTGGGGAGGACCTCAGGTTGCAGCCTCCTGTGGAAAGTTGAAGCTAAGGGTGCTTTTCATAGCTGTGTTGAAATTATTGCCCAATGTTACCAAGTTTGGGCCTGCAGCTGCTGACTGGTTAGTTTTAGCCCTGCTGACTTTGGCCAAGTGTCTCCTTTGGGATGTTCTTCAACCTTCCTGTCTTTCATGCCAGTCTTAGATGGAGCTACTGAGCTTCTGAGTTGGGAGGCGACAGCAGGGGCACAACCTCCTGCTTCTGCAGCTCAGATTCTGTTGTTGTATAACAAAGTTATTCAAGTTAAATTACATCATCTGCCTTGGTACAGCTAAATATGAGTCTTGAAATTACAGATGCAACAGAAATGTCTGATTTTTATCCATTGTGACTGTCTTCAAGTTCAATGTCAGAAATGTGTTGAATAGCATTCATTGATGGAAGATGACATTCTCTTCTGTCTTGCCTCCTCCTTTGAAAAATGTCCTTTATTTCTTTGGAGTTAAGCTTTCTCCTTTAAATCAAATATACATGAGTGAGTTTTCTGACAGAAATGCAACAAGGCTGTAGCCAGAATCAGTCTCTAGTCTGCACTAGCAAGACAAGATGTTATTATTTTTTGCCATTACTTTACATTAACAAGGATAACAAATGTAAGTTGTAACATGAACTTACAGGGACAGTATATTTTAGACAGCCCATTTTACACTTTTATTACAGTGATTTTAACATTCCCATATTTTTGAGGCATTGGAAGGAGCACAAGCCCTGCATTCAAGAAGAAAAATTGCAAGTTGCTGGGTATATTCAATAGACTGGAATTTTCTGCACAGCAACTGGGTCAAATTTTGTATATCAAGAATATTTGTAGTATAATCTTGTAAGTCATGATCCAGTTGAAGCTTTTTACTTGCAGTGAGAAGTCCATCCATATGAGTTATGGGTTGTGGGTTATTGAAGTCAGTGTAAACAGAAAATGGGGCAAAAAGTAGAAATTTTGTTTCTCAGACCATTAAACTTATGTTGTAGTGACTTAGTTTCAAGCTTTTACATTTGTCTGAGGATTAATGTGACTCAAAGTCTTTTCTCAAAGGAAGTCCTAACGCATGAATGTGAAAAGTGGACTTTCAGTTCAGGCAGAACACTTTCTTTAAGTCTGTAAACTGAAAAAATACTGGATTGGCTCGTTGGCTCTGCCCCATCCCTCCCTTTAGAGTCTAGAATACAAATGTGAATTTATCACTAACAAGGGATTCATGATAGATATGATATGATAAGCAGAAATGAAATCTGAAGTTTCTTCTGGGAAATGTAGAGTATCACCAAAGTTTATTTACCTGTCAAATGGGAAAAGTGCATAGTGAAAGGCAACTGCACTGTCCAGAAGTTGGGCTGTCCCTTTAGTTATGTGTGTCCAGATATGCTGTATGTAGGGTGCAATTGCTGGAGTTTTGCCCCTTCTGGTAACATAAATTATTTGTTTGAGGGGAAAAATGCTGTAGTAGCTGAATGGGAGTGGCAGATGGTGGAGGGAGTCCATCCCAAAGGGAGACATGGATGCATACGGGTATGCTCTCAGGTTTTTGCAGTATACTTTGGAACCAACTACTTGTCTTTGCAGTTTCCTCCTTTGTAGGACTTTGGGAAGACTCACTTTGCCCCCTCATTTAGCAGTCATTGTGTTGAGGATGATTCTTCTCCTGCTTTGACCAGTGGGTTTGCCTGCTGCCTTGTTTTTCACTTATCACTTAATGATTCCCACTGCAATCAGCCTCTTCCAGCCCCTCTTCTGGCTGCTGCCAGAGGAAGAAGAGAGCTTTTCCATGGGTATGAGCCTTGGAGAGGCTGGGATCTCTTCTGTTTTATCTCTTGTGCCCTGGAAGGTGTTTCTAAGTGCTTCCTGAGCTCCTCTATAGTTTCTTACTTCGCTAAAAAGCATATGAGATTAAGGGAGTACCTACCTACACAGCCAACTCACATTTCTGTGGTGACCAGAAATGTTGCCTACTTAAGGCACTAAGCAATGGGATCTGCCTTCTAATGCCAGGCATGGTGCCCATCTGCACTCCTGCCTCTTGCATCCAGCTTCAAGGTAATTCACGTTTAGTTTGCTCTGATGGATAAACCTCTTCCCATGCCCTGTGATGCTCTGGCCTCACTGTGCTGTGATCATGCACGCTGGGGATGGGGGATGCTTTGCTCTGCCTGAACAGCCCTTTGTGTTATGTGGTCCATTGCAATTTCTTTGTATCTTTGCTAATTCCAGGCAGCATATTGACAGGGATGGACAGACGTACTGGGTCAAGCTTCAGATGTTTTTCTTGCTTAACTGGTTTTGAGCTGTGCAAGTCTTCCTGCTGAAGATCTCAGCCATGTCTCCATTACTGTGGTGCTGTACATCTTAGATTATCAGCCTCTGATTGGAAGGACTTCCACTGTTAGCCAAGCTTTCCATCCCTTGTCAGTGGCAATTTGGATGCTTTTCTGTATTGCCTGCTTCCATTATTTTCCTTACATTTTTCATCGCCTTCTTGGAGAAAAGATTATCTGAGATGTGCAACTTGGGTTTGATTTTTACATTTCTAATACCTACTTTTCATGTACTGTAAGATTTTTGAAATGTGGGATTGCTCTTGCTGATTTTCTTGCATACTTTGGGAGAAAAAAAAAAGGAAGGGGTCTAGCTATCTCTATTATATTTAGCTCCTGAAGATCTGGTTTTACCTGTAAAAGCTTTATTGGACCAAAAAAAAATTACAACACCATTACTTCTGTGAATTGGCCTAGACTTTTCTGTCCTTGCTGAAAGAGCTACTTTTTGCTGCTCCACTAAGATGCCATTATGGGGAACAGGGATTTAATTTCCTAAATGGAACACAAGCATTTAAAGTTCTTTGCCAGCTGCCATCACCCTATTCACAGTCCTAACTGGAGCATCTTGTGCTGTGAAGGTGTCAAGTCACCATGTCCTCTGGCAGCAAGAGGTATTTGGAGATAGCAGGCAAATATTTTTGTTTTAATAGTGCACAAAAGCATCTACCCCTTCAAATATCTTTAGCATACAGCTTCATACTTCTATTTGTAGGAGAGTCAAAGGGGAAATAGCTTAATTATGTTCCAGAACATGTAGACAGTAGATACAGGCTCTGTTATGCTGGGAAAAAATTGACAGGGAAATTGGAAAACTTGGTTGCCATGAGTACCAAATGGTCAGGAGAGATTCACACAGCCTGATGGTGGTTAATATCAAAACTAGGGTGATAACAAAAAGTCTTGTGACTTGATACCGTAGACCCCAGTAAAACAGTTCCAATGTGTTGCGCTCTTTTTGGGTAAGATCGCATGCCTGGACACCCCCAATGTATATCAGCAGAGAAATTTCTGGCTTGTCACACATACAAGTGCTGGGGGCTGTTACAGCTGCTGAAAGGGATGATTCTGAGCTGATGCTTGCTTGTCAAGCCTGTGAAATGCTTTTAGTTGGGGATTTTGCTGTCATTTTGGGAAATGCTTGTGTGTTCAGCCTGTGCATGTGTGGAAACTAATGTTTCACTACTACTCTCTCATGTGAAACTGGCTAGATCTGCTGAATTGCTGTGTCAGGCCTCTTCTGCAGTATTTTTTGGAGGCTGGATGATGGTGTAAAAACCCTTGTCAGGTGCCTGTGAAGAGAGGTTTAAACTGATGATTTCCTTCCAACCATTGTCTCATTTGTATTGTGAATGGTGATTTTCTGGGGGGAGAGGGTGTGATAGGAGATGCTGAGGAGCTGCTACTTCGTGGTGCTTGCATGACCAGCTATGAAGACTCTGTAGAAATCCAGAGCAGCAAAACCAGATACCAGCTGTTGTCTCCTTTCCAGGGTCCATGTGCCTCTGACAATAAATAAGATCTCAAGGCTTGCTTGGGAAGCGTAAGCCAGTACTGCCCTGTCCTTACATACAAAAAGTTTCACTTCTTGCCTGACTTAGACTTTCTTTGCCCCAGTTGAAGTGGTTATCTTTCTCCCTATCCGCAAAGACCCAGAACAGATTATTCCTTGCCTTTGTGCAACAGCCTTTTTTGTAGCCTGTCCTTTTGTTCTTCTTTCATCTCTTTTTCTTGGGGCTAGGCAATGCCAAATTATTCAATCTCTACTCCTGTGCGATCTTTTAAGCACCTCCAAAGGGAAAAAGTACTCTTCAGCTGAAATACTTCGAATAATATTTCATGTATAGCTTATTTAAAATGTCCTATATAAATTTATCTCTGCATAGTGGTGTTTTGTCAATTACACCTGCAGTGAAGATTTATCTACAGCATTTGTGTGTATTTTTATTTAGCATCAAATTTGAATGTGATTTGAAACTTCATGGGCAGGATATACTTCGAAAAATCCATTATGGAAACATAACTCAGGTGGTGTTATTAGGTCCACTTATCCACCAGGTAGCCCAAAGAACAGGGACAATCATCAGTCACTTCTGCAGTGCTTGCTTTAGCCTGCATTTCAAATAGCTTTTCTTAAAAGCTAGCTTATTAGAACAACCCAACAAACTCCTAAGTGTTTGTCCTGGTCCTGGCCAGGCTGAAATTAACTTCCCCAAGCAGCCAGCCCAGGTGAGCTTAGTTAGCCCAGCCTGTTCCCACACCACCTGCCATCACTCCCCCATAAAAGGGGCTGTGGGAGGGGTGCTTCTGGGTGCTTCCAGGGCAGTCCGAATACAGCCGGGCATCGGGCAGCACTCTGCAGTCGTGGGGCCTGTAAGGTACTCTATGTAATCAGCCATTAGTGTTCTACTTCACCGGTGCTTTTTGTCAGCCAACTGCCTTTATCCCGCCCCAGGGAGGCTCTGACTCTCTCTCCTCAGGAGTGAGTGGCGTGTGGTGCTCAGCCGCCGTTAGGGGCTGAACCACCAGAGTGTTTACAGAGGTAACGATCTTCTCAAAAGTGTTTCTGTGCCTTGCGTTGCTGGAGTAGGAACTTGCCCTGAAGTTTGGAGCGGCTTGGATTAAGGGTTTGGAGGGGGGAGGGAAGATGACTAGAATTGCTCCGAGAAACATCCCAAACGTGTGCAGGGAAAGTATCTTTCTTACAGCTCTTAGTCCCCACAGCCTCTGGTCCTCCATCGTTGTGTCCAGAGAGGCTCCCACCTCTCCTGACATCTGTGCCTGCTCTTTCCTAGTGCTGCTTCTATAAGTAACTAATGATTAGGTATGTGCTGGTTTTGATATTTTTTGCTAATAAGATATTTCATTCCACCTTCCTAAATGGAATTGGCTCCTGCAGTTTTGTGGTACGGCTTTATTCAAATGACTTGCAATAAGTGGAAGCCCAAAAGTTGGTTTTGTCCTACCTCATTTTTCAAACCCTTTATTATCAATGTCTTCATTTTCGGTCTACTCCAATGCTGCTTATAAATGCATTTAGAAAGGTTAATGTTAAAAAATAATGATACTTTCTTCATTTATAACGGTGACCAGGATATTGTGTAGTAATAATGTCTCCTGCTGCAATAAAACATTCTAAAGAATGTTTCGAGGGCCTTTGTAATTCAAGGTTAAAGATACTAAGATAAGTCAAAGTAGACATGGTGGTGGTTCTTTAAATAGTATTCAGAAGAGGTTCTTGCAGTTGATGCTAGTTTTTTGGCTACTTGTTAAAATGTCAGCTCTGTCTTGACAGGAATTTTACTTCTGTATGTTTGACAGTGTTTCTGTGATGGCTATAGGAGACTAGAAAGAAATTTCAGAATACTAGTCCTTCCTTTGTGTCTTGTATTATTGTAGCAAGGGCAAATGAAGGAAAACCTTGTATTGGGGGCTATCTGGAAGGTGTCAGCCAAGAAGTTTGGTTACCTCTGCAAATATTAAGGGGTGCGATGCATCTTTGGCTGCTTGTCTATGAAATTTCCCACATTCAAGTGGCTTTTAACATCTTCTGTAAAAGAAATCTGCACTGTGTTATGGAGAACCTATTTATCAGTGATTATTTATCAATGATCTCGGCGAAGGGATTGAATGCTCCCTCACTAAGTTTGCAGATGACACTAAACTAGGAGGAAGTGTTGATCTGCCTGAGGGTAGGGAGGCTCTTCAGAGGGATCTGAACAGACTGGACCCATGGGCTGAGACCAATGGGATGAAGTTTAACAAGGCCAAGTGTAGAGTGCTGCACGTGGGACATAATAACCCCATGCAGCGCTACAGGCTTGGGGGAGACTGGCTGGAGAGCTGTCAGGCAGAGAAGGACCTGGGGGTGTTGGTTGACTGCAGACTGAATATGAGTCAGCAGTGTGCTCAGGCGGCCAAGAAGGCCAATGGCATCTTGGCTTGTATCAAAAACAGTGTGGCCAGTAGGTCTAGGGAGGTGATTGTGCCCCTGTACTGGGCATTGGTGAGGCCACACCTCGAGTACTGTGTCCAGTTCTGGGCTCCTCACCACAAGAAGGACATGGAGGTCCTGGAGCGAGCCCAGAGAAGGGCAACCAGGCTGGGGAAGGGGCTGGAGGGCAAATCCTATGAGGAGTGGCTGAGGGAGCTGGGGGTGTTTAGCTTAGAGAAGAGGAGGCTGAGGGGAGACCTTATCACCACCTACAACTACCTGAAGGGAGGTTATAGAGAGGTAGGTGATGGTCTCTTCAGCCAGGTGACAGGTGATAGGACAAGGGGGAATGGCATGAAGCTGTGCCAGGGCAGGTTTAGATTGGATGTTAGGAAAAAAATTTTTCCTGAAAGAGTTGTCAGGGCCTGGAACAGGCTGCCCAGGGAGGTGGTCGAGTCACCTTCCCTGGATGTGTTCAAAAAAAGGGTAGATGAGGTACTTAGGGATATGGTTTAGTTTAGGATGTGAATGGCTGGACTCGATGATCTTCAAAGGTCTTTTGCAACCTTATTATTCTGTGATTCTGTGAATAGAAGTTTCTGTCTTACAACATCTGCAGGAGAGCGTAGATACGAAAGAAATACAAGTAGGCAATGGAGTTTCTCTTAAATCCACTGAAATCCTACAGGCAGATTTCCTGGCTTAGGTCAAATATTTAAGCAAGGTCCCAGAATTTCTTCCTTGACAAGTTTATCACCAGACAAGCAACAAGTTTTGACAGTGTAGCACAAAAATAGGTCCAAAATAGTCTTCAGGGTTTTTTTTCAGTTACACTGTGGGGAAAAGGCTGTACTCTGCTGTGTGTTTCTGTATATGGTGAAAAGATCAATAATAGGATTTCTCTGGTCTTCTCTATCCTATCCCTGCTTTCTAAGGAACATGTGTTACCGTTGGCTTGCTATGTGCTGGTGATAAACCCTTATGCAGGGGTCATGGTTTTAAGGAGCTACAGCAGATGCTTTTATATCTTCAGTGTTTCTCAGAGCTCAGAATTCCTTATACTTTTGTCTGTATCTACTGAGAGGGGAAATATTTCTGTATGTTATCTGGCCACAGCCTTGAAGTGCTAATTTATAACAAAAACGACAAGTTAATTGCATAGCAAAGGAAAGCTTAAACAGAAGCTGCTTATCTCCCAAAAGAAACCCCCCAAAAAACCCAAATACTTGTGCACAGCTCCTGAAAAGTGCAAGAAGTTATAAAGGACAACAAAAGTAAGCTCTTGAAAATAATTTTTTTCCTAATAAGCTTACAAGTTCTTGTCCAATGTGAGTGCTGCTGTGACTTTCTGAATTACTTCAGTCTTCCTGTAAGCCCTCAAATATCTTGTGGAGGATAAATCAAATATCCTTTCTAATAATGCCTTGCCATTGCCCTGTTTAGAAAATAAATACACCAAATAGTCGTGCCATAATAACGCTTGTTTTCACAAATTAAGTGGGGTAGGAGAGAAATGAGGTGCAGTAGTGAGCTTGGGTTTGTTTTTTCTTTGTTATAGCCCCTTGATTTAGAGCTCTATTGTGGTCTGATGCTAGAAAAAATGTAATGCTGGTGCTGACAAATGTAGCATCACCTAATGTTAGGATGTGATAGCTGCTGTTTGCTTGGGAAAAAATAACAACAGTATTCCTTACTCAGAAGGAGGTTCCAACAGACAGTTTGAGTGCATGCATGTTTTGCATGAAGATCTGGGTATATAAATACTCGCTGTCTATAGCAGTGTGGCTATCCTTGTAACCTGTATTATCCTTGGGAAAATCTGGCATTGTTCTGTTTATGAAGCTTTCCCAGCAGGTAATTGAGATCACTTCCCAGCTCTCTATGTCCAAAGTCAAGTGGCCTGGGCATGTGCCCAAGCATTGCATGGCAGAGACCCAGATTCCTCATGTCTGCAGTGGCTGGAAGTTTTAATCTGAAATTAAATTAAGTGAAAGTATTTTACCTTTTTATTGTGTGTTTTAATTAGGGTGTCTAAGCTGTAATGAAGTTGCAGGCAGTAATTTGACCTGTGACACATGAAACTATGTACCACTTATTTTTAAAAAAAAAAAAACAACCCTAAGAAAAGGTTCCCAAATAGCAAGCAGTCTCCTGGAGAAAAAAAAACCAGTACTCGCTGTCTTTGAAGAGTGTATTTATTGTATCATGTTTAAATGATTGTATCCTTTTGACTGACTATATTTTGCATTGCTGCTTTGCCTTATGGTAGCTAACCACTGCTTGGAAGTATTAATTTTCTCCAAGTGGTGTCAAACACTAAAACACAGGTTCTGGCTGGCACTTGAAGTGATGTCAGAACTGTCACTTGTATATTATCAGTCATTGATCTTGCTATGAGAAAGATTTGTTGAAGCAAACAAAATATACATGCTTAGAGAGTGGAACTGTGGGATAGAACACTACTCTAAAAAAAATGCAAACCCTGTAATTGATGGCTTGAGATGAGAGAAGTGATAGGCCAACTTGCCTGTATCCAAATTGCTTGGCAGGTGCCCTGAGATATCTGAAGAGCAGCAGTCCCATTCAAAAGCACTATGAGAAGAGCTGGTGAGAGGCGTGGGGCAGTGCCCAGGGGTGGCACGGACCACCGACTCTGAGTCAGATGAGGACAGAGTTTGTGGTGCTCACACACCCCCAGAAACACTAACAGTGTGGCCTGTTAGTAATGTGCTCCGTAGTCTCTACATGCTTATGTCCTTATCCTTTGAGCCCTTCTTTCTGCCTAGGGGCTGTTTGCAGAGCCAAGTGATGTTGCTTAGCCACCTGTCCTGCAGTTGCTTGTCCTGTGATGTTACTTGTCCACTGCAGGTCAGGTGGACAGCAATGACAAACTTGTGAGAAGCTGTAGTGAGGACAGCAGCCCTTGCTCCCCCTGTGTGCCGTCCTGGGGCGCTACAGGATTAAGCAGTCAGCTCACTGATGGCATTGCTAACCTGTGAGCCCCTTACTAGCGCTACCGTTGTCTCTCCTTACAGTCTTACTGTTCTGTGCTTTGTTCGTTCCCATTTTCTTTATCTGATTTCTCATTGTCTTCTGTGTTTAGTAAGTTTACAAATTGCATCGATTTCCTGACTTTGCAGGTATAAGTATCTGCTGTTTCTCCCTTTCATTCCCCACTCTTCAGATATTGATATGAAGGATTCATTAGAAAGTAATCCGAGTATATGACTTATGTTGAAAACATAGATTGCTGTTTCTTACTTCTATCCTTCTTTAAGCCACCTTTGCTGTGTCTTGAAAGCCCATGTCTTCATTTGTCCCAGTGATAGGGATAAGTCCCAAAACAACCGTTTAAAGGCTCCAGCATAGTCTTCCCATATCACTATATCTACTGGTCAGCTCCTTAGGCTTTTAAAGCTTTTAGCTGAGGTTAGGCTTGTGATGAGGCTTGGCAGTTGGCTGTTACCTGGCAGCAATTAGAAGCAAAGCTAAAAAGCCTCTGCCTCTTTCCTAATGCTTGGACCCTGAAATAGACCCCCCTATTAACTTAAACACTGCAAACAAGTCAGAAATCAATTTTTAAAAAAAGTATCAGGAGTATTTTATTCCTTTGTCATCAAGAACCTGCCTTTCACATTCTCTTTTGCTGTTGTCCTATGGGCTCCTCTGCTTCTGTATCCAAATCTTCAATTGATTTCAAGTAAGGCAGAGGGGAGGACAGTAGTTTAAAAATTGGCCTTTTGCAATAAAGACATAGGAGCATAAATGCTTTGAAGAGGTTGGTTGTGATGGACTTCCTCAGGTATTAATTGGGGTATGCAGGTAGGTCACTTCAGGCAGTAATGCATTAAATGAAGTGGGAAAGGAGGAGCTCAGTGCTGTGAAACCAATAACTCAAGCTGTGGAAAACTTTTTATACTTAATCTGATCGACTTGTTCTACCAAGCAACGCAGATAGTGATGGATGTCTCCTGTTCCTGAGAGATGGTTCTGCTTGTATCAGACCATACCCTTTTTTAGTGTGCAGGAGCACAGCCAGACAAATGATGTGGGGGGGGGGAAGAGCGTGGGAGTGTTTTCCCCACCAGCTGTGAAAGATGCTGGTACCCAGCAGGACTGACTAGCCAATAGCTAGTTTATGAAAACAAAAAAAGACTTCAGAAATTATTCATTTAGTGTAATACCATTTTTTCCTTTACTTGAAATGTCTGAAATGGCACACATAAAGAAATGTGGCTAAGTTAGTGCTGCGTGTAGTGGTAGCAAATGGAGAGTCTGAAGCAGGCCACAGAAATGTGAGTAGTGTGCCCACTTGTGTATCAAGAAAGCCTAAGGAAATTGGCAGTCATCAGCTGGGCGAAGGTGGTACCCACACCCTAATCTTGGGCTGACTTCAGTTAAGACCCTTCATCTTGAAGCGAGAACTTCTATACCTGAAAGTTGTTCCATTAATTTCTATTATACCTGTGGTAATACAGTTGAGCATGTCTGTAGGCTTGTGGCACTCAGGGTCTTGTTTGAACTGCTAATCTCTCCAGAAACTGTATAACTGATAACGTGAGCTGCATTTCATTCAGGTGCTGTGAGTAGGGAATTGTGCCAAATAGTCCCTTCACAGGGTTTGGGGATGTTCTGGTATTTGGCCTCTGTGTGCTTGGCATTCCCTGGGATCAGGAGTGTCTTAAAAGTTTTGTCTACCATATGGTTTTTTTCTATCTCATGGAGTTTTAAATTTTTTGGTTTTTTTAAAGAAGAAAACCTTCAAGCTTAGGCTGGGGAAAGGTTTAAAGTTTGTCATCTTCAGGGTAAGGTAACTGTGTGAAAGCTGCACTCAGTCTGAGGGGGTCATCTCCGTAAATCCTAATTAAAGTTATGAAGGGATATCAAGCTTAATGCAGTGATCTAGATTGCTCTTCAGCCTGATGAATCATGCACCATCAACAGCAGAGGGCAAACCATAAAGCTGTAGAGGAGTATTTTGTTATCCTTGTCCCCCTTTACTTCTCACATATGTAAGAAAGTATGTAAACAATATAGGAGAAAAATCAGGGTAGTAGATGCCAAGTTTCACCTAAAGCTTGAATTTCTTGCAGATAAGGAATCATTGTGGTAACACCACAATTGCCATCCCCCAAAAAAATTAGGTATCTTGTAGGCTTAAGTTTGCAAAATGCTGGTCTAAGTAGTAGGGTTTTACAGTCTCATGAAACATTACTTGAAAAGCACTCTCTTTTTTTTTTTCTCCCCTCTTTTCAGAAGTATTTTGTGGTGTCAAAAGTCTTTGGGTGTTAGTGTTGTGCAGCTGAAATTTAGGAGAGGGCTGGTACAGTTTTGCAAGGATTGGGCTCTAAGCCTGTACCACTGTAAATAGGATGGGAAATACACACGGGGCTTTGATATGCTCTGAGGAAACATTCAGTCTGTTCTAATATGGCTCATGCATGGGGACTAAAATAAATGTTATTCTTCTGCTGAACAATATGCTAGATTTCTTCCTGATAAAAATGGATATTTCCTTACAATGCCAATAATGAAGTTCAGAGCAAAATAAATGAATGCTCTGAATCATCTATTACTAGCAACACACTGGCAGCTTAATGCAATAAGAACTCGTGAAGCCTGATTTACATTTACATTATTAATTCATACTGGTAGAACATTTTAACAAAAATAAGGTAAAGAAAAAAACCCTTTCCCTCTTCCTTCTTCATTTTCTTAAATGAAAGACCTCTTCCTCCCCAGACTCAACTGCTATAATGTACAAGCAGTTTAATTTTTTTATTGTGCTTCATAATTATCATAGTGGGATACCTCAGTGAGCAAGACTGGCTTCTCCTCTTGCTCTGCATATACCAGCAGTTTGAGAGAGGCAACTCAGCAAGCCCAGCATTTCCAGCTGTTTCTGCTTTTTAGGTTCAGCAACCCCAGAAGTAATCTGTCAATCCTGGTGGTAGTTCCTAACAATGCTTTCAGGCTTTTCATCAAATCTGCCTTTAATTCCCCAATACAGGGGAGCCTGCAGGTCTCTGGTGGCTCGGAGCATATTGAAGCATGGAAGGAGAGGAACTAAACTTGAGTAGTTGGCTGGAGAGGTATGCAGATGACAAAGTTTTCTGCAGTGACATCTGCTATCAGTGCCTAAAGACAGCTTTTAAAAATAAAAAGACCCTACACAACCCTCATGCATATACTAATCTTGACATCTTTGCTGAAACTCTTTCTCTTTTCTTGTAGTCTTAGTGACATCAGAAATGTGCACGTGTCTCTTTGTATGTAGTTCACTTTGCTCCTTTGGGTCGCCTGGTATATTGCAGTAAAAACCCAAAAGCATAACAGTATTGTTTTTCATATGTTATAAATCCTGTTTCCCTCCTTTCCCACCCCTGTTTTCCTTTTTCAGCTATAGATTGCTGCTTTTTGCCAGAGCCCTTTAACTTAGTTTCAGTCTATATATGTTCAGGTCTGAGACAAGATTGCTGATGTGTTTCCACATTGTTGCTGCTTATGGTTTATCTCTCTTTCTAGGCTTCATTAGATTTTTATACTCCCAAATGCGTGTTGAAGAGAAACAAGGTCACTAGAAGAGACTGGTAAACTCTTAGTTTGTATTTAAATGCAGGATGTGAATGCAGACAGGTGTAGATGTTGAAGGCTCAGTGTCAGTGTTTACAGTATATACTTAACCAGGATGCTAGATGTATTTTAATTTTTTTTTTTTTTTTTTTTTTGGCTGTCACTGTGATGCTGGGGCTACCTCTTATTTCTGTGTTAAGATATGAATGCCTTGGACAGATCTCCTGGAAGTGAATTAAATCAAGCTTCAAGGAAGAGGTCAGCACTTCCCATTTTTTCAGTTTGCACAGGACCCTGACAGACAATAAATTTCTCTGAACAGAGCTGGAAAGCTTCTAGCACTACAGGGGATTTATAGTCCTTGGCTGATATGAGGCAACAGAGGTGACTAAGGGTCCTTATTTTCTTTTGGGATTGGTGAAAGCTGCCAGGTTACCCCAGGGCACCTTGAGACACTTTTCCATCACTTGTTTAGATTCAATTATGTGTGTTTTCTCATTCAGTTCTTAAACCACCTGGTGAGATGTGTGAAATAGGAGTCTCCAGGTATAATCATCAAGCTCATTCTTTGCCCTCAGTGCAGTTAGTGCCCAAATAACAGTGCCAGTCCCCTAGGCTGCCCCATGGCTTGTCTTAGGGCAGATCCCATGGTGAAATGCTGCTGTCGTTATTGGTTTTGTCTTCTAATTCAGTATGCATTATCAGGGTTAGTTTTGCTTTTTCTAAGTGATGCAAGTCAAGAATAAGACTTATCTGCATAAAAACACTTTGAAAGTGGCCTTGCAGAAACACTTCAGTGACCTCTCCCCAGCTGTATTGTGGCTTAATCGTGAAGATGTGAAAATAAATGCTAATGAGAATGCAGCTTCATACAGGACTCCTCAACTATTTTGGATTCCTTTGTGGCAAATGACACACAGAACAGTTTTGAGTTTTCTAGATCTAAAAACTTCCTATATATGGAAAAGGTCAGATCGGTTTTGAAGCTTGGACTGGCATTTCACACAAATTTTACTTTAATAAAAGATCAGTCATAACTTCAATAGAAAATCTTCTGGTCTCAAATAGCTGATGAATCAAGATGCTCAGTGTAGGGGTTACTTTCATGAAGTCTGGAAAGTGTCCATCTGAAAACACGGCTTTTGGTGAATGATCCTTTTCTCCTTGGTTAACCTTGAATTAAAATAAAATGTTGAGTCTAATCCTGGACAAATTGCATCTGGGCTCTTGTGGGTGTATGTGCCAAGTCCTTTATGCAGCTCAAAACCTACATGAATCTGTGAAGCTTCTGATTTCTTTGTTCTTGAGGATAGCTACTGAGGAGCTGCTCTGGGTGCTGTGCAAGATCTCTCTCTGAGATTATCAGCAATTTAAGTAAAAAAAAAAAAAAAAAAAATCTGGAAGTCTTACAACAAGGAGCGTGTGAGTCTTCAGAGGGATTTGCATGCTATGGGAAGAGGATGGTGACTTTGTCTGGCATCTGGCTCATTTTGGAAAGGGAAATTTTGCAGCTGAAGAAGGAAATAGGAGAGTGTTAAACTTCGGTAAAGGAAGGACGACAAGTGGAACAAATGAGTGTTCAGTTAGTGCACAGTGAATGTGATGAATGAAATGAGTTGAGACACAACTATAGAGGGAGGAAAATCAGGAGTTGTCCTGGTGTCAGTGCTAGGAACCTGGAAAAAGAGGCAGAAGTACCGAGAATAGTTTGTTTCTGAGCATAGCTGTGGCTGCACTGCATCGCTGAAACCTGATGGCACAATTTGCATGGTTAGGATATTAAAAACCTCTGGCTCTGACCTGTTTTTCAGAGTTTGAGAGGAGAATGTGGGTGTCACTGTCAGGAAAGGCATTACCACTTCTGAGGCTCTGATAGCAATAAAGTACTGGCTTGAACAACTGCTGCGCAGCCAGCACCCTTTCAGTAGTGAGTCTAAGACCTTTCTCCTTCCCCTTGTGGCAGGACCCTGGAAGAAGCTGGGAGATTGTTGTTGGAGAGAAAGGCTGAGCTGTTTTGGGGAGCTGGGTTGGAGGGCAGGGGCTGCAGTACCCACCTTTTTTTCCCCAATTCCCTGGTGGTGGTTTCACTGGGGCAAGGCAGAAGCTTTCTTAGAAATGAAAAATTACCCTGCATTGTGTTTTTGAGCTGCAGAATTTTCTTGTATGCCTTACAAGGGCAAAAACTACATTACACCTGGCTCTGGGAGGTTAAAAATGAAACATGCAATTGAAAGCTGATGCTAAGTTAGATACAATGATCATAATGTGATTGTATGTGCAATGTGTATAGAATAAAATCCAATCAATTACACGTCGAGTGCTTTGAAAGGCCCATTCTAAAAGCTACGAAGATTATTAGCCAAGCAGGTAGGAAGATGAAGTATAAATGGAAAAACAAATGATATTTTGGAACTGCCAGGAGTATTGCATAGTATACCCTGAAGCCCACAGTCAAGAGGAGAAGGATCTACTTGTAAAATAAAGGTATTGCTACATCTGCATCTACTATAAAGCATGCTGTGACAATAAAATTGCCAAATATCCCAAGCAGCCAAGAGCACTAGATAATAAGAGGCATTTTTGGTGGGTTTTTATTAGATAATAGGAGCAGAAGCTGGTCAAGAACAAAACATGATACAGTATGTGACTGTATTTGTCACCACTGAATATGATCAAGAATTTTTTTAAGGTCAGAGAAAACTGCCACCACCAGAACTACTTGTTAGATTATTAGATAGCAGTTACATGCAGAAACATGAGCTTAATACTTCTGAACTGTATCTGGGAAACAGCCAGGCCATGTGGTCCTGTGAAATGAATGGTGATGAACTTTCTGGTCTGGCTGTACCAAGATGATGGGCCCATGGATGAGTTACTGTGAGCTGACCTGGGGTGAACCTGGCTGGTGTGAGCTGCTTGGAGGTTTTCTGCATCTAGCTGGTCTTTTGTTTTGGGGTGAATAACCTCATATCAGGAGAGATCGAGCTGTTGGAGCACTGAATGCAGGTTAGCTGGTGATTTCAACATCACACAGTAGCCTACCTGTGTCATTCACTGTATAGCCAGATGCCAGAAGGACAGTAAGCAACATGTAGTTGCTCATAAACTGATGACTTGTGTTGTGTGTGAGTGGGTGAAGACACTTTTGGTTTGAAATGACTTAACTTTGTTTAGTGTATGTTGAAATGTGGGGGAAATACAGAAGGCAGGATGCTAATGCTGTGAATGTAGCTGAACAGACAGAAGGCTGAGTTGCTGTAGATGACACTTTAGCGTGATCTGGGTTATGTCTCTGACATACTGATAAGGTTATTTGAATGACAAATACAAGATCAGAAAGTAATTGATCTTATGCAAAACAGAGGTGTAGAAAATGCATACTCTATAACTGACAATCTCACAAATAATAAAAATCAATGTTAAAACTAAAAGTGTTTATACAGGATACTTTTCTGTGGGATACAAGATCAGCTGTCATGTTAGTAGACTTGTAATGCATTTACATTGGAAGGTTAATTTCTTAAAGTAACTGGTGGGACCACAGAGTTTGTGATTAAATACAATCACCATCCACCTGTAGGTTTGGAGTGACCATTTTTCCTTTTTTTGTGGCAGGGTTTCATGCAATTTGTGCCTTCTGTCTATGCTACTTCATTGATTAATCAGTGCTTTGAGGAGGGAAAAGAAAAATTCTGGTAGGATCAGCAGCAATTGAAATTTTCAGATGTCACAAATAATTACTACTTGTAAACTCCTAATCTGAGGCTAGTTGGAATGGTAGATAATATGAAGATGAGATAATTGGTTCAGTGCAGTCTGGATTGGTTGGTAAATTTGATATAACATAGTTGGTAACAGGACTATGTGTGAAATGAGGAAAGGACTGGCTGGTGTGGTCCGTTGCAGCATGTACCATGTGGGATGCCACTGGGAAGGATTTGCTGCCCTGCGTGTCACCCAGCATAGTGCCTGCAAGCCTCCCCAGTGCCCTGCTGATTCACGGGAAGCTGGAAGCCAGAGAGCACTCTGAGCAGAGTCAGGAGGGTTGCCTGGAGAGCTGACATGTATTGTCTTAAAAGGCTTGAACAGCTTTAATAAGAAGAATTTGAAAGGTGACTTGATGATAGCCTTTCTCTAAGGGAACAGATATTTGACAGTACAGCAGATAAGAGCTGCCTCTTTTCCTATTGGGTGAATAATTACAGTTAGGGACAGCTAACTCCTCATTGTATGGGATTTTTGGATACTGGTGGTTTTAGAAACCAATTGCTCTGTTTTCCTACAAAATACAATTCTAATGCAAACAGGGCTTAATTCTGGGAACTCCAGTGTGCAGCTTTCCAGATGGAAAGATTATGCTGTTTCCTTTCAGCATCATAACTTGAAGATATTTATTAGACTTAGAAGCTCACCTGGATAGGTGTCTCAGCCGATAGGTTTATTTTGATAAGAGCTCAGAACTTTGCTTTGGGGGGAGGTATATATGGACAATGGGGTGCATTCATTCATTTGGCTCATCTTCCAGTGCAAAAATTGAGATGGATCAGTCCTACAGACTCTTCTGTATGAGCTGGGTTGGTTTTCAGTTGTACAGTGATTAAAAACACTTAGTTTTCTCTCGACTTTTAGGCAGCATTTCTTTCTGAGAAAATTTGTCAGGTTTTATAAGTTCCTGTGAAAGCTGCCTGTATGCTTCTGTGCAAGATTGTTTATTGTGAGGTGCTTGAGACACGGAAGAAAAGTAATTGCCCTTGGCATCTCTGCAGTGGTGAAAAATATGGCAGTCTAGATTTCCTTTGTTTGCTTCTGTAAGGTCTTATCTGCAAGTCTGAACGTGGTACTATAAATTAAAAGCTCTATTTATCCCCCAGAAAAGCAGATGTGCCTTGTGACATTGAGTTTTGTTAAGTCCCCTTTCTGTCCCCTAGCTTTCATCTCATGGATTCAGACAAACTGCCCAGAACATCATAAATTCTCAAGGCAACTCTCAAAAATGCTTCAAAAACATGGTTGTTCGTGCAGAAAAGGACTGTAAATTTTAAGCACCAAGCAACACATAATTCAGTTGTGCTGTGAATGGCAGTGCAGTGATGTAGGATAGATGGGGATATGACTTTAAACAGGTCTTTCAATTTTCTTTAATTTTTTTCCTCCTGAAATAGAGTGGATTCTTTGCTATTCTTGCTCCCTGATGCCTGCCCTTCCTGTGGCTTCTCCCTGTGTCTCACTCCACCTCTTCTTGAAGAATTGTGCCAATTAAGGATGTAGAAGGACGCTGGAGTATACTTAGGCCAATAAGCCTCTAAGAAAAATGAGAATGTGTTGTCCTTTCTTGTAGCATTTGAAACTATTTGGACAGAAAATGTAAGTGTTGGGACTTGAAGAGCTCTTTCTCGTGAGACTTTGTTAGTGCCTGATAGATGATATAATCACAAAGCTTTCCTTGGAGTCCTAAACGTTTCCCATGTTGTTTTCATTTGATGGCCCCTAAAATGATATTAGTACCCCAAGAAGCAACAAAATCTTTGAAGTGTAAGTGGATGCTACAGTCTCGGCTGCGTGACTGTTGCCTTGCAGAGCTGTGTCAAACCGAGGAGAGCCCTCTGAAATGTTTCCTACAACAAGCCCTGCTGTATCACTGCTGTTGTAATGCTTTGTATGCTGCTGTTGTGCTCCTGGAAATAGCACTGAGAATGACAAGAGAGGCTGGGTTAGGCTGTACTGGGGAAGTGTGACAGTCTGTTATCTCGTTTCAGGCTGTTTTGATGCCTGTGCAGACACAGCCTGAATTTGATTAGTTTATTTTCATCTCTAAAGTAAGCAAGGGCTGCGAAGTCATAACAAATTGTCTATACTCTACTGACATAATCTTCATTCTGGCAAAATTAATGTTGATTTCCGAGCAACAGTATTTGTGCATCTTTCTAATGATAACTTTATTTCAAGCAATGATTCTTACTGCTTGGTCACTTTTTCTTTCTCTGACTAATCTTGCAGTGCCTACTAATTGTGCCTCAAGCTCCATTACTTTTCTTCTCTTTTGTGTGACTAATTAGGATTATGAAAAGGAAAAAAAAAACCCAACTAGCTTTAACATTTCCCTTTTCCTGCACTTTTCATGTACTGTAACACTATTTGTAGTTCCCACGTAGCCTTTAGACTATAATGCCTGTGTTTGACTCCAATCAATTTACAATTTTCAAGCATGACTTGAGATTAACAGTGTAACTAAATGAGATAGGTACTTCTTCCCCCTCAGTCTTTAGTTTTATAATGCTATTAAATAAAATGTTATCTCACAGGATTAATTTGAGTCTGCTGCTTGTTGATTCTAGTACCTTGTAGATGTTAACAGGTGGTTTTGCTTGGGGTCTTGTGTCTGGTTTTTTCCTATTTAAATATTTTTCAGGTACTTAGTCCCATGGATTTTTTTTAAAAAGAAAAACAATTTTACAGATAGGGCCCTTGTTACTAACTCTTTGAGTTTCTTTGGAGAAGATTCCTGGAGAATCCATAATATAAGAAATTTTAAGCATAAATTGCAGCCCTGACTATTTTCTTGAATTTCTGGCTGCTTCTGTAGGGGGAAAAAACCAACCTTCAAGGGTGTAACTTCAGCTGTCTATGCAACTTGTATTACCTCTTGTTGAAAACTGCATGTAGTTTAGGAGCCCTTAAGGGCAGATGCTAGTGGGGAAACGGAAGTAATTTGGAATTAGAGGCAGCCTAAAAGTATCTGTGGGATAAAGGTGCTGGGAGGTGTCAGACCAAACCTTGAAGTCGTGCTGCCACAAGGAGAATTTCCAAATTTCGTGTTGTAAACATGGCAATTTCATCAGGAAATAAAACTTTGAGCCAACTGAACAGGGTGCTTGGGGAGGGATCCCCCAAAACAGCCTTGTAAAACCAGCAGCCTTTCCGGGAAAGGAAGGCTGCTCCTTCTCTGGCTTCACTGCATGTGGTGGTGTATCCCTGTGATGTTTCTGGGAAAGCTGTACACTTAATTCCCTGGTAATGTTTCTGGAAGGCTAGTGGGAGATAAAAGTGCCTTGGGCCTGACAGTTACAGGGCAAGAGTGGTTAGTTGGAGGTGGCAAGGGGGACAGATTCTGTCAGTGACTGATGGTTATTGGAGAGGAGAGAGTTGATGGTGTTGGAAGAGGTGGTTGGATAATGCTGGGACCTTCAAACAGGAGGAAGAGGACATGTCAACTTCTTGTTTTCGTGACTTCTCTTTTATTTTCTTGGAAATGAAGTGGAATAGGTAGGGCCGTTCTAACAGAAGCAGGGTGGTAAATGAGAACTTGCAAGGTATGACCTTAATGTGCTTTGGTTTTATCAATTGGTGCCTTTCCTTTGTTATTCTGCTTCTAGGAAAATAGTGTCTTTTGTCTTAAACTCCTGCTGATGCCAAGTAAAGTAACATTCTTGTGTAAGTATGGCAGCCACAGATTTGACTGAATAACTTCTTAAATTATTATTGCAGTGTACAAAATAATTAAGCTGCTAGCTAAAGTAACTTGCAGTGTTTTGATGTGCTTATTTCCTCCTAGCATAAGTAGGACTTCACTGTGTGCAGATTAATAACCATATGCACTATTTAGGGATAAATATGTTCTGAGCTCTGTCAAGAAGATGGGCGTAGAATAAACAAGAAACTTTGTAGAGGCAGAACACACCTCCTTAATCCTCTGTAGTCTGCACAATTTATTGAACTGAATGTGTACTGAATATCTCCTCCCAATCTCTCTGGACTTCAGTATAGAGAATGCTGTATTGTATGGCCAGTCTGTATGGTGAAGTTGTCAACTGCAGGCTTGCATTTAGAGATGAAAATCCTATAACTGATTAATCAAAGCCCTCTGGAAGCTTGTGTGAAGGTGTGTGCTTTACACCTACTAAAAGTAACTATAGAGATTGACAGGGCAGGACTAGTCCCTCACTGTATGGACTCACAGGGTACTTGGGACATTGGATATTATGTGGTATCTGGCTGCTCTGACTGGCTTCTTTTTTGGCTTTTTCGATATACTCTTTGCTATCATAAGGGCTACTACCATTGACTTGAAATGTGAATGAAATGAAATTAACAAAAAGAGCGTGACCTGTGTTCATGAACTATGGTGGGGAAAACACTGCATTTAAGGGCAGTATTAGCTAGAACATGTACTGCTTTGCAGTGGGCTGCCTTGAGCAGAGGTGTAAGTCTCTGAACTGTTGAGAGCATGGACTGATAGATCAATAATAAATCTCCTCAACTGGGGAGCGCATATATGTTCAACTAGTTAAATAAGGCATAAATTTCAAAATAAAATAATAAATCTGAACCCTATAAATCTGAATCTGATTAGGTCTTTCAGAGAACACCAAATAATTTTAAATAATAGAATTTCATGCATATACTGAGACCAAATATAATTTCAAATGCCTCTTAAAAATACCATAAGCCTTTTTCCTCATTATGGCATCCCTCATTTGTTGCTTTTGGGTTCCTAAATGGAAGAAAGAGGGCTGTGACTTCTAGTGCATCTTAATGACTGTAGTTTGCTTCTGCAAGTACTGTAGTTAAAATGCCATCTGTTTTGATTGTCACAAAATGTGTTAAATTGTCATTAGACCTTTATTTTTCATTACATGGCAAAAGCTTCAAATGCATTTTCATCCCAATCGCCACCTTGCTTTTGGTTGCTTTCATTGCTCCAGGGCTGAAAAAGAAAATATTATGCAAGTGAAACCCTCTATATACCCAGAACAGTATTAAATCTATCTGAAAGCATCCGGTATTAATCTTGTTTATAAGTGTGTCACTGATCTCACTAGGGCCACTGTGGATTTCGACTGGAGCAGAAGCAGGCAATGGCCTAAGATTTAAAACTTCCTTAATTCTGTCTTTTCTCTTCACAGTGACCAAATGCCACTGAGAAATTGAGGGAACAAAAAGAAAACAGACAATGGTAGGTTTGAATATAATTCCTTGGTTTTGTGGTTATTAAACAGTCAAGTTGCTCATTAAAAATCCCTTTTGAGTCTAATCTGGAACAAGTGGCTTTGGAAATGATTCCTACAGACAAGTCTCTCAGAACCATCCCTGCCTCTTTGCAATTAATATGCCAGTAACACCAAACAAGCTCCTCCAAAGCCCACGGCTTCTTAGAAGCTGTGTGACAAAGAATATTAAGCCTTTTAAGTTGTGTAATTTTATTTTGTTTGGTCCGATTTGCTTCTGTTTTTGTATGATAAGAACCTGGCATAAACTGCAGAAAGCAGCAGATAAACCCATTACTGCATTGGAAGTTTATTGCTGAATTTCTGCACTCAAGAAAACCTCTGTTATCCTTGGAGAAGCCATGAATAAAATGCCTTGTGCGGTTAAATCCTGTTGTTCTTCATTCACCTTGAAATCTGATGAAAGAAGGAAGCGTGTAGTCATAAGATGACTATCAGCTCATGTTTTCAGTTGGTAATCATTGCTTTAGCTTGATAACAGCTCAGACAGAGGATCTGCAGAAAAATTAGCTTGCTGTGGAAACTGGGGTATCTAATGCATGATAATGTTACTACATACCAGGCAGTTTGTGTCTGGAAAAACACTGATAGAGCAAATAACAGAGGTCTAGGGGCTTCCTAGTTCCAGTTCAGAACACGTAGTCCCTGTCATTATAGGACTATGCATGTAATTCTTTCAAAACCAGCCCCTGATGTCTGATGTGTAATATAACTGCCTCATTTTATTATAAGAATCTATGGTTTTATTTTCCTGCCAACTTAGACTCTTAGTGATCTTTATTCTCAAACTTCTCAGGACTCACGAGCTTGCATTTTGGGAATGGTGTAACTTTTCAGATTCTCCTGAAGTATTCTCTTTGCAATTTACTCAACTGTTGTTCTTTGGCTATTGGAGCTGAGTTGTTAGATAAATCAAATGTCAAAATCCAGATCTGATGGGAGCGGTGTGTCCTTTCAGCACTGGAAAAGAGTAATTCTCTGCATAGTGTAAAAGAACAGTGTGAGCCATTATTTATCTGTTTTCAGAGGCAGGGAAGTTTTATTCAATGTGCAGCCCCATAGAGCAATTGCTGCTAAAGGATATTTTTTGGTCCAACTTTTCTAGGTTTTAACAGTACTTTCCAGTTTATTAATGGTTTTTAACCTTTTGTTTCTTCTCTTCTAACAACCCTTAGATACACTGCGGAATTTTTACCTTTGAATTGAGTTTCGAGTGTGTGTGAGTCCTGAGGTTCTGCTGCCCTCCTCCTACAGTACTCCTTAAAATAATGTTAGCCATACGTGGAAGGTGAAAGATTTTATTGCATTCATCAAATCTCATTTATTTGAGAGCCACTGGGACATGAGCAAAAGGTCACAGCATCTGTAATAGCCCTACATACAGCAGCAGGTAGGATATGAACTTCATTATAAGTGCAGTATTAGTTAATAGTAGATGCAGTCTTCTGTTATTTTTTTTTCGTGCCCAATGTAAATGATCGTAGGAAATGGCAATTAATTTGCCTCAATAGGTAGGAGGAAACAAAACATGAGTTAAAAGTGAATTTGATAGACTGAAGTGTCTGTGTGTTAGAACTGACGTGCATTTTATTTAGCATAGGTTGTCTTGGGAAATAGAAAATAGGGATTTCATAAGCTTCTGAAACTAAATATTTAGCCCATCTGTGTGTTAATATCTGAAATCTCAAGTGCTTCTAAAATTTTAAAATACATCCCTACGTGGCCCTCTAGGAAGGTTTGAAATTTAGAAAGAAGTTTCAGTGGAACTTAGTGAAAATTTTTGCTCTTGGTTTTTTTCTTTTGCCTGGCTCTGAACAGCCTTTAGTGAGGGAATGACTCTGTGCCTTGTCAAGTTTACAAACCCAGGGAACAGGCAGTCTGTGGACACTTACCAAAACTTGTACTTCTGACAGCCATGACTTGCTCATTGGGATTGCAATTGAAATTTTACCAACTGAGGTCATTTGTGTTTGAATGGATTTCCTTACTATCTGGTGGCTGCTCAAAGGCCTGTGTAGAACTGAGCTTTTGAGCTTAGACGTTCTTTTAATGTGACTGGATGGATCACAAGAAACAACTTCTGGAAGTGTCAGTGACTTCACCCCATTTCCCAGCTGCTCTGCATAACTGGGCTAGAGCAAGGAGGAATAAACTTACCGTTGAAGAACGCCTAGTATATCGATATGAACCTTATACATACCAACTGTCAGTTTAGTACCTGTCAAGCACACAAATATGAAGTTCTTTTCTTTGTATTTGTCAGCATTTTTATACCTGAGCAAGTCTGCAGATTCTTGGTGCTAATGCAGTGTCAACGTCTTCCACTTGAAATCTATTGCTTCACTTAGTTAGGAAATAAATGGGAAAGATGGAATAGCTTTTAATGAGGCTTTTTTGTTGGGAAATAACCAACACTGGTATCAATTTTATTATTTAATGTCAATTTAGATGCATGAAGCATTTTGAAGTGCAATGTAGGAGTAGGAATTTGTAAAAAATTACTTGCCCTCCATTCTTCCGGCTTGTAATGTGTGTTTTTATTATTATCTTGTGTCTCATTCTCCCTCCTCTTCCCTTCCCCCCAGTGATTAGCCTGTGGTTTATTTTATTATTTAATTTTAGGCTGCCTTTTCAGTGGTCTGAAGCTTGCTGCAACATTATCAGCAATTTGGTTTCCCATTGTTGATTTAGGTGGTGCAACAAATAATTGGCACCATAGCAGGTCCACAGTGCTGGTATTTTACCCTCCTCATGTGCTTTTTTTCCCCAAATGCTGCCTTGATTGTATTTATCTTTCATGGTGGTGCACTTGAAGGGAGTTGTGAATGCTTGAAGGGAGTGAACAAAATGTAAGCAGTGGCTGTGCAAGTGCTTTTACCCAAAACAAACCCATGGATTGGCAGTTGCAAGATTCAGAAGGGAGGTGAATTTGAGAGGTAATGGGAGTTATTTGAGACAGAGAAATAGCTACTTGAGCCTAAGATGGGCTAACTCTTACTTCTGCAGGCTCTCCCAAGGATTGAGGTTTATACATAAAGATATCTGTGCATCTTTCCTGTTTCTGCCTTCTCCCCTTGCATGCTTTGTAATTCCTAGGATTTGATGAGATTTTAGCAGGCATTAATGCACACCCCAGTGTGTCAGGGTATGGTGCAGATCACTGGTTTGAACTATCATGTTGTCAGCTGTTTATATTATGGCCCACACCAGAGATAGTGTGGGAGTTGACCTCCTTGTATTACTGATGTTTGTCAGTGTTACGTTATTTGTTTGTTTTAAACACCGGTCTCACTTTTAAACATCTTAAACTATCAGCTCCTTGAGATGTGAGAGCACAGATTTTTGGTAGCTTTTGGCTACTTTCTTTACAACTGAAGCATGCTGAAGCTTCCTCCTTTGGCTCTTTAAAAATGAGGGGCATTTGGGCTCCCCACTGCTCTCTTGTGAATCACATCCAGTAGGCAGCACATATAGCTCCTGAGGACATGTATGCAATTTGGTTTAGCCTTCAATTTCATTTGTGGGGTTGTGGTAAGGCTGATGCACAGGGATTTCAGAGACATTTACCTTTCATGGGTGTTCAGAACCAAAGAAATCTCATGCCTCTTTGCTAATATATCTACTGTGTTATTTCACAAGGGGTCAGGAGGGAAAAATAAGTGAGCACTAAATACACGAGCAGGTCAAAAAAGGGTGGTCTGGAGAGGTGGTGTGTTTTCTGTTGACCCTCTCAGTCTGTGTACATTGGGTAGGTCCTCTTTATGAATCTACCTGGCCACTTTTCAATAGTGAGACTTGCACATCTAATCCACGCAGAACTTCCAAAGGGGTTACTGATATTGCCTACTAAAGGGTCCCACAGTGCCCAAGATTATGAAATGCTTTTTAATGCATCTTCTGCGTGTTTAACATCTGACTTGGTAGTAGTGATCCCTTTGAAAGGCGGTGATGGAGAGCTGTGCAACAACACAGCTCTGTAGTTAACATCTGAATGGTAGCGCTGTTTGCATTTACTGTTGCTATACGCATTTGTATGTGGCTTGTACATCAACATATCCTACATGAGTTTCTTGGCAGATGAATTTCAAGAGAATGAATTTCTGTTTGGGTATCTGAACCAGGGACATATATTGCCACATTATCCTCTGTTGTGAGAGTGTAATCAAGCCACCTCATTAGTTAAGCAAGGTGAGTCTACTTAGTTAATCTGTACATGTGGCTGAACTTTCATTTTCTGGCTTGTGTCTCTTTCTCTCCCGTGTATGATCCCAAGTAATAGCTGGAACTGGGCCTTAATGTTAATGCTTTGAGAAGTGCATTCCACCTCCCTCTCCCAAACATGTGGTCCCTTCATGATACTTAATACAACGTGGGACAACTGAAGAGGACCAGACCAAGTCCTGTCTATAGTCTTTTCTCTAACATTAAGCATGGATGGATGCCTCAGGAAGAAGGTAAGGAAAAGACTAAAAGTTCACACTCTCTCCGGTCTCACCCACATGTCTGACCATTTTTAGCTTTCTGACTCTGAATGAAGTTTTTCAAGTGTAAATAATCTTCTCCGTTTTGTAACTGCCATGAATTTCTCTTCTACAGACTTCGGCTGCTTCATTTCTAATACCTCTAAACACCATAGACAACATCCTAGAGCAAATGGTGCTTTTAAGTAACAGAGGCTGAAGAAGCATGACAATTAAGTGGATTTCTGGAAGATAATTTGCTAAAAGTAGAGTAGTATTATGTCACTTCTAAGGTGATAATGAAAATTAATTCAGTCCTTTAATCTCAAATACTGTTTGGTCTTAAAAATCTGAAGTGAGAATTAAAATAATGAAGCAAAGCTCTTCCAATCCACTTGAGTTGTTTTTTTAAAAACTATATTTTAAAAACATAGTTACTGTAAGTAGTAACTGAGATGAGATGGTGATTGAGGTATACAATTGCAAATCAATACCGATGTGATATCAGAACATATGATCAATAAAATCACTGAGCAATAATTCAGAGCACCAGAAGTTCTTTACAGGTTTCTAGAAAAGCTGCTGTAACCCAAACTTAGTGTAATACCCAAATACTGTAACATGGGGTTAGGGCTAATTCAGCTATAGGAGGTACACAGCCAGTGTTTGGGGTGAGAGCTCTAGGATGACTTGAAGGTGCCCTTTCCCCAGAAAAGCCTGTGGTGTCATGGCAAGTGCCACCCTGGTACCAGCTCTGGGCCTGTGGTGCTTTTCAGTTTAGTGTGGTATGGTGAACTGAAATCAGCTTCATGTACTAGGCTGAAAACTATAGTAGCCCATGAGCTGCTTCATGAGGCTTGTACCTGTCCATGGTGCAGAAATAGCAAGGTGGAACTAGCAGTGGGGAAGCTTGTAGCGAGCACCTATTACAGTAGCTGCTGTTGGAGAGTCAGGGCCTTGGACTCTGAGGGGTTGTAAGAATTGAATTCATGCAGGTGTTGTGGATGGGCAGATACTGAACCCAAATGTGGGTGTGCCAAAGGCAGGGTTGAGAGGGGCTCGGCAGTTTGGGATTGCTGCCAACTAACATCCAAACACCAGCTTAAAAGAGGCTGGGGGTATTTTTGTGATAAATGTCGACTTGTACATTTTTTTTTTTCTCTGGTACCAGTAATATCTGCCTCTGTGCTGCTTGAACAATTGTGCTCAGCATACAAATCTGCTGCATGGGGAACAAAAGCAGAAGGAACATGTAGTGTGGAAGAGAAGAATTAAAATGCACAAAGCACTGATTATCTCTTCTAAATAGATAAAATCTCTACTCTGCTTTGGGTTTTTCATTGCCTTCTGGGCAAATTGTCCTCTTGTGTTTAAAGGATTCTTTTTAACATTAACAGTTCAGATATTTGTAAAACAAATAAACACACCTCTCCTTCACTTTGGTACAGCTTAAGTAGATGAAAGATAGCTTATTTCCTGCGTTGTTACCATACAGATAGGCAGATTAATAGTTTGATCTAATACCTCTGACAGAATGTGCTTTTTGCAGCTTGAATTTCAGTGTTTGATTACAAGGCTGAGGACCCAAACACCATCCTATTTTTCAAGGAGCTCTTTAGAGTTGTTCAAATCCCTTGAATACCTATCAGATGTTGCCATAATGGAAACAGAATGCAATACCGTCTTCAGCACAAAATGTCATTATGTGGTGTAATGTTGGGATTTTTTTCTGCTGAAGAGTGTTGTGCGTTACTACAATCTAAGTAATGCACTTCAGGCTCTGTCACTTTGCTTTCCATCACTTACACTGATGTGATGAATTGGGAGGTCTTCTGTTGGCCAGTCTTTCATCTGGATGGCTATGTGATGCAATCATCCCTTTAAACCCATGGTGTGGGTAAATCCAGTTTGGGTAATGAGCACTGATTTCAGATGGAAGAATGGGAATGTTCAAAAGATTAAAATGAGTGCATAGGTTTGAAAAAGCCAAGATGCCATATTTTTCTCCTTCCTTTTATTTTCCCTTTTGCTAGGATATTTTTTCCCTTTACTTATCTGTCGAAACTACCTTTGTACTTCAGTAACTGAGCGTTGTGTGTGCAAAGTGCAATTTTTTCCTCTCAAGTACAGCAAACTACTGATGGAATGGATTTTTCTGAGTTTTTATCTCCAGCTGGAGAAATGTTGTATAAACCAAAACCACACCAGCAATACTTTGTTCTGTCAGTGCAGGCATGGGTGAGAGTTTGATCCTGGTGGATTTCCAGCTGTCCTCATGGGTTTAAATAAGGAGTTTTAAGAGTAGCTGGTAATATGCCAGGTGTCTTGCAGTATTACTTACTGTACTGTAGAGTGAGCTGAAGTTACCAGTGGTGGGAGGAATTATGCTGTGGAACTCCCTGGTGATGGGGAAAAAATTAGGATGGGAGGATGTTTTTGAGGGAACTTCTGATGTTTTTCATTATAGCCAAGTCCCCCCATCCTCTCCCTTTTTTTAATGTGCTGATTGCTGCTTGGCAAATAACCAAGGAAATGGAACTGGGAATAACAGAAGACTTTATAATAGAAGAACTTTATAGCTTCAGATGAACCTCTGTAGATGTTACATAGTTTAATCATAAGGAAGGGCCCTTGAAACACAGTAATCCATAGGCTGCATGCTGCTTCTGCTAAAGAAAACATGAGCTGGGAACCCAGAAGCTTCAGGGAGCTATCTGTCCCTGAGATAGCGGGCTCTCACACTGGGGCCTTAGAAAGAACTTTATTTAAAAATTTAGGCAGTGAGGAGCAATGCAGTATAGGTAAGCATAGAGTAGTCTGTCAGGAAGAGATTGGATTTCTCTTGCCAAGATTTGGGGCTACAGCTTCAAGGGAGATTGCTGTTCATCTGTAGGTGGGAACTTGAGTATGAAAATCAAGTCAGTGGGTGAAGGGGCATCCTGTGTAAGAACGTTTTTGTCTTACAACTGTACTGGGCAAGTGTGTCTTGGTTTTGCTAACTTGTGTTAGTCTTTGCTAGTGTGTCTCAGTCTGGAACTACTCATGTTGGCACCTTTCACTTCTGCTTTGTTTGTAGTATTTCATGTTAGTCTTCCTTAGCGTGTTTCATATTAAGCTGGATGTGTGCTGTTTGTAACTCTCTGGTCAGATGCTTCCAAGCTTTTCTCCTCATTGATTTCAATAATTTAAGACGTTATCTTTCTCACAGGTCTCTAGCCCTGAGCCACTGAGTCTCATCGTGTTGGGACCCACATATAAATGACCTGTTAGCTGAGCTGGGATTTCCATAACCTGAAAAATGACAGGCTGCTCCCAGAGCCTGTACTGCAGAGCCTGTAATCTGTAGCCATGGGCTGTAACAATTCACAGCACAAGGGGATTGGCACAGCGCAGAATTTGCAACACATACTCACATGAGTGAGTTATATTGGCATTAGCTTTTTGCCTTGAGCGGTGCTGTCTTTTGTGTACATGCAGTCAAGTCCTACATATGTCAAGGTCTTCTGCTTGGAATACAAAGTAACTCAAGGATAACTGTGCTGGCTCAGACCAAAAGCCTATCTAACTACATGTCCTGCCTCTGATGGTCACTGAGAGCAACTGGGAGTTTCTGGACTTTGAGGATTATGGTAGTTGTTGAGTTTCTGCTGGCCATGTAGCTCCTCTTTTGGGGTAAGGAGAAATCTTGTTTTTGAGGGGACTGAGTTATTCCACATACTTTGTTCTGGTTCTAAAAAGGAGTTTAGAGGTATACAAAATTGGGAGAGCAGAGGGTTGCTCTTGCTTACAAAATCTATTTCAGCTTTTTCATGAACACTTCCTTTAATCCCATGAAATCTCATCTTTGCATACACAACTTACTCTGTATCATAGTCAGATGTCTTGGACTTCAAGTTGTTAAAAGAAATAATTATTACTTGACATGAGAGTAAAAACTTCAACACAATCTCTTATGCCCCCTGGATAAAAAAAAAGCTCCCTGCTTCCCCAAGACCCTTCCCTCCAACTCCATACCTTTCTCAGCAGAATGACCCTTGTCATAAATGTGCTTCGATGGTGGGAAGGATTCTTTCATCCATGTGTTTAGGTAGAAAATTGATGTTACTGCTGGTTTCCTTGAAGGAGTAGTCTGAGTGCTTTCTCATTGAGAGCACTCTGCACCTATTGACTATTTCATCCTAAACAGTGAGTGGCACAGCAACCTATTTATATTCACTTCACACTCCCTAGTTTGGAGGGAACCTGATTCTGTGGTTTTTGGATGGCTCTGTGCCGAGAGGATGTGTTACTGTTGAATGTTACACACATGAGTGCATCTGAAACATGGTAGGCTCTCTATATATGGACTCACTTAAATTTTCAATTTCTCCAAGTGTTGTGGGCATTATAAATAAGTATGCTTAGGCTAAAGTTGAATCTGCAGCTGAAACTTAATAGTGGAGCTGTGATGGCAGAAATAAATCTAGCCAACTTTTGCTCTTGGAGTCTTTAAGTCAGTGATTGAATTACAGCTTCTGTAAAGGCAATCTGTCACAACATTATTTTAAATACTAATGCAACCCTGAGCGGTGCTGCAAGCATAAGAAGAATGATGATCACTGTGCTTGTTATGGTAAAACACAGTGTATTACAAATATGTCAGCCAGAATTTACCAACACAGGGATGTACTTTCACTCATCTTGTCAGGAGACTGCAGCTTGATCTTGTCTCCTTCCTTTGAAGTGACAATTATTTCATGGTACCTGTTTCTTTGGGATTTTTTATTCCTTTTATGATGAAAGACCTGACTCTGGGACAAAAGTTTTTGCCTGATGGTTGGGGAGTGTCGGGAACCCCAAGTACCTTCTCGCCTTTAGTGGCTGTAGGGAGGGCTTTGGAAACTGAAATTCTGTGGAAGTTGATTCAGCAGGCTTCCTCTGAGGCCAGACAGGAGGAATTGTGTGGTTTCGGTTCAGTTGAATGCTTTGGGCAAGGAGGCACTTCAATTTATGCTGGCTGGGATGAATTTATACACAGACAAGTTTATATTTTGCAGCCTGTAATCCTGTGTGACTTTCCTGTGCCACATTTCAACATGTGTAACTTGAAATTCTGGAAGCTACTCTTATTATAGAAGAATGTTGTTAAATTTTGACCTCCTATATCAACTTTTGGACTTCTTGATATGGAGCACTTTGAATGCTATCCTCAACTAGTAATGAGGGTGGAATCTATCGTTTTAGGAAGAAAGCTGCATGAAAGACTTGTTAGGAGAATCTGTGGCAAAAAGGCAATTGGTTTATTTTCTAAAAGCTGTTTTAGAATGAGTAGTGTAAAATATCTATATTTGATATTTCTCCTACTCTGTAACCTCAGTGGACTGTAATGAAAAATCTTGTCTGCTGTAAAAGGCTGCCTCTTGTGTATCCCCCCACTCCTCTTGAAATAGCTACTGTGAGCTACCACAAAGAGAAATGTTTGTCCTGTATGTGCCTTCTAGTTTCCTTTCCGTCCTTTTAGCAGGGGCTGTAGCTTGTTAACTAGGCCTGAGAGCCTAGAGAAGCAGTGTCTCCAAATTATCATCAGTAGATTAATGCTCACTGAACTTGTGTCTCTCTTGAAAAGTAGTTCTTCTCAAAATGGGCTCTTGTGTGGGGGAACCATTTTTAATTTGATTCTTGATACAGCCTCAAAACAAAATGTCTGTTTCCTTCCATCTCATGTGCTGGTTTGCAATGCCAAGACGTTGGGTCTATTTTGATTTAGGGTATGCTGAATAATAAGGCAGTTGAAACCTTCTCTTGTAAGTGATGACTGTGGTAAGACTAGAAATACATTTACAGTAGTTACAAATTAATTTCATGTCATTTTGCTGTCTTCAGCTTTTAAATGTCTTCAAGTTATCATCTGTCCATTAATAATTGCTGGCTTTCTTCTCCAGTGTTTGTTTGAATTTTTCCATTTTGTATTTTTCCTTCAGGGCTAGTAATAACACCAAGTTAATGTCACAGTATAAGGTTTGGGTCTTATCCTGGTTTTGTATCATGTAACTCTAATCCATCCTGTTGATAAAATTAACTACCTTTGGCCACAGCAAACGGCAGTATTGCTTTTCAGCAGGTCAACTATTGGAGTGATAATTCCATGGCAGAAGAGGATGTATAAGGCAATAAATTTCTCCCTGTTTCCTAAACATGGAGACCTGTAACCCAACTGTTTGTGCCTTGAGGAGACTTTTACTCATCTGTGGTGTGACAGCTTCTTTGGGGATGCTCTTATTCTATGATGAGTAAAGGAAGTAATCTGCGATTAATTTTTCAGGCTTGCTTTTTATTTGTTTCTGATACAGCAAGGGTATGACAGGCAGCATAGCCTAGCAAAAAGGGGTGAGCTGCAGATGCCCTCAAAATCTGACTGCAGGGCTGGAAAACTTCCTTGAGGGAGAGGGAGGGTGGCATTGCAGAGCGCTCTGCATCCCTCTTTGCTAAGAAACTCTCTTGGAATCCTGGACACTTCTGGTTGTAACTGCTCCATTTTGGTTGCATTGTAAAGAAGTGGACAGTTGGTACAGAAAACCAGTAAAGCTGCAGTGTGGAGTGATTTTTATTCCTAAATCATTTATATTTAGGTGTGTTGTGTCTCAGTATTTTTTATCTTCTGAAAAGCAGTCAGCTAAAACAGAGGCTTCCTTTGAGTTTAAAAAGCTCAACTTTTTTATCATAGTGGCAAACTCCTTGTGCCTCAGCCACAAGTCTGCTAGGGATTAGTATTTTCCAGATAAGAGATGTGTAGAAACTTGCAGCTTATTAAATTAAGTGGATCAGCAGGATTGGTCCTTCTGGTTTCATATCAGAATTTTGCTGAGTAAGATAAATTAGACTGGGTGGAGATGATTATTTTACAGCAGAAGACTGGAGAGAGGAGGTTGTCTGGCCAGCTAGAAGAAGAAGGGGCTGTGTCTCTGGTCAAGACTAGCAGCCTTTCCTGGCCTCTCATCTGTTTGGGAGGCAGCCGGGGAATGAAGAATCACTTTGAAAAATGTGCCCTGTCATACTGGGCTTGTCACCAGGAGTGGCACTGCTGTTCCACTTCTAGACTGGCCTTAACTGGGAGTTCAGAAATGATGAAGCAGAAATTGGTAAACACTGAACATGTGCTTCAGTGATGGTGGAAGATAAATCATTGAAACCACGCACTTATTGAGCACTGACATTAAGCTTAGCCTAACAGAGGCTGTTCTTGCAAGCAGTGTTTAATGCTATTTTAGCACTTAGGCCTACAAGTTTTGTTCTGTACCTGCAGCTTCCTCAGGTGACTAAATAGCAGATTTATAACTGTGTTAAGGTCCCTGTGGCTGAATGTCTTAATTCATTCCTAGCCATTGGAGTTCTGAGGTCAGCAGGGTGCTAGCAATGTAACAGCTTTATAGCAGCCTAAAGACTTTGAGACTTTTTAATTTCTGAATGTTAAAGATTATCTAAAACAACTCAAGTCTACCTGGACTTGTGTGAAGCTTTTGATACTGTCTCATATGACATTCTTGTCTTGAAGTTGGAGTGACATAGATTTGACAGATGGGCTACTCGGTGGATAAGGAATTAGCTGGACAGTTGCACTCGAGTTGTGGTCAATGGCTCAATGCCCAATTTGGACCAGTGATGACTGGTGTTCTGCAGTGGTCAGTACTGGGGCCAGTGTGGTTCAATGGATTTGGTGACATGAATGGTGGGGTTGAGTGCACACTCAGCAAGTTAGCTGATGACGTTGAGCTTTGCAGTAGGTTTGATATACTGGAGGGAAGGGATGCTGTTCAGAGGGACCTTGACAGGCTGGAGAACAACACAAAGTTCAACATGGCAAAGTTCCAGGTCCTGCATGTGAGTCAGTGCAATTCTAAACCCAGCTGTAGGCTGGGTGGAGAAGGGATCGAGAACAGCCCTAAAGAGAAGGGCTGGGCTTGGGGTGTTGGGGATGAAAAGCTCAACATGACCCAGCAGTGTGCGCTGACAGCTCAGAAAACCAACTGTATCCTGGGCTGCATCAAAGGCAGCATGGCCAACAGGTTTGAGAGAAGAGGGGGTTCTCCCACTCGACTCTGATGAAACCCCCTGCACAGTACTGTGTCCAACTCTTGGGTCTCCAGTGCAAGACAGGCATGGAGTTGTTGGAGCAAGTCCAGAGGAGGCCATGAAGACAATCTGATGACTGGAGCACCTCTCCTGTGGACACAGGCTGAGATAGTTGGGCTAATTCAGCCTGGAGAAGAGAAGCCTTCCAGTACCTAAAGAGGCCTACAAGAAACCTGAAGAAAGACTTGTGCCAAGGGCAGGGAGGGACACACACAGGGGAGTGACTGTCAGCTGCAGGAGGGCAGCTGGAGAGGAGCTGAGAGGCAGAAATTCTTCCCAGGGAGGGTGGGGAGGCTGTGGCACAGGGCACCCAGAGAAGCTGGGGCTGCCCCTGGATCCCTGGCAGGGTTCAAGGCCAGGTTAGATGAGGCATTGGGCACCCTGGGCTGCTGGGGCGTGTCCCTTCCCATGGCAGGTGGCTGGAACTCAATCTTTAAGGTCCTTTCCAATTCAAACGAGTCTGTGGTGCTTTGATGTTTATGGACCTTGGTTTACTTAGAGCAGAAATTGTCTCCTTGTGCAGTGTTGATAACTTAATATGATCCTATTATTAGTGGAAACCGTGGCTGATGGTCTGTCAGTTGCCCCTTTGTGGGTATTGGCCCTTTGCAGATGGGGTAAATGTGCATGCTAAGGGGACCCAGTTATTCCCTGCTCTCGACAGGCTGTGAATAACGTAATTATGCAATCAGATTTCCTGTGGATCATGCAAAGAGATAAATGGTGTACAGGCCACATCGTTATTGATTCATGCACCATTTGCCTCTTAGCTCACTCGGAGAAACACAATTACTGCTGTTACACTTCATTTGAAAGAATTGCAACTTTTCAGCAGTGCGAACAGCTATTGTGTCTGAATTGATATTCGTCTTCGGCCAAACCTTAATGTGGTGCTCTATGTTTTCCTGATTGCAACCAAACAAAACTTAAAAGGGTTATAAAGCTAGATCTTGCCCATTACTGTTCTCCCTCTGCTGCCCTACAACACTAGCAAGCGCTTTCAAAAGTCAAAGCGTAGCACGTGTGCTTCCATCAGTTATAATATACATTATAGTTGTATAAATGTTTGTATGGAATGTGGTGTTTGGGTGATTTAAGGCTACAGCTGAGGTTTAGGCTCTGTGCAGACATTCACAATTGCCATTTCTTTGAAACAGCACAGTAAGCAGGTAGTCACCTCTTGATCCCCACACGTCTCTGTGAATGTATAATAGGCCTCTCCAACTTTGTTGGGGCAGAAGAATTTGTTTAAAAACACTTATATTTTAGGTAACTTAAACAGTACTAAGTGTTTAAACTGAGAAAGTGTAGAAAAAAGTAGAGGATAGTACAGTTCACTGTGTACATCCAAGTACGACTGCTAATGCTATGGCTGTGAAAGCACTGTGTTAGCGGGAGCATATAGCATAGCATCAGTGCTGGGCTGTGAGTGCTCTTGGCATTTACTTTGCCCTGATTTTGCTGGAGCTGACAAAATTTACATCATTGGCTTCAACTGGGGGAAGAGGGCTGCTAGTGAAGATCCTCTTTGCTGTTTCTCAACTGTGGAAAATCGACAGGGAGACAGCCACATCCGATGATGTCCAGCAAGCCTCAGCTTTATTCGGTTACACATCGCACTTTTATGGTTACAATAATTAGCTTATGCATATTGCAAAAATTGAGCTCATCATTGGTCCAAGATAAAAGAACATCTGTGCCCATATTGGCACATACTCCGAATGCCTATGGCTTCTTCCCCCGTGCTCAGTTCCTCCTTCACATACCTTACTATCTCAAAGATATAACGTCTTTGTTACATCCACCATGTTTCTCACCTCCTTACTGCTTGACCAATTTCATTGTATCAAGCTCATGGCCTTTGGCCACCAGCCATGATTCCACAAAACTCTCTACACTCAACAGCATTAAGTAATGGTCTTTTCTGCAGTAACTCATGGGAGGTCTGAAGTTTTGTGGTACTATTTTGTGTAATGAGACATTTGTTCAAAAGTTTGGTTTTTCCTAATATTTTTCACTGGTGAAGAAATGTAAGTCAAGAATTACTGGTGCCCTGTGTTGGGTGTGTCTGAAAAAAGAGCAGACCCATCTCTTGCAGCTAGATGGGTCTGAGCTCCAGTGCTCTGTCTTGATGCTTTTTGCAGTTCCTGTGCTTTCAGAAGGTTTCTGTACTGGGCTGAGTGGTTTAAGCTGTCTCTTGTTGATCTCTCTTCTTGGCAGAAGGAATTCCAAGCTGTATTAAAGAAATGGGAATAGCACTGCAGGGCCAGCCAACTCTGCCACAACACTAACAGCCTGTCCTCAGGGGCATCTTTTGGCAGTAATTCCGAACTCAATCCTTGAGGGAACATTCATCTGTGGATCATCATGTACTAAATTTTGAGAAGCTTTTCTCTCTGAATTGGAGTTGTACTTGAAAATACATTTTGTGATCAGGGAGAGAAGCGGTTTTGTTCAGCAGTGTTGCTCCTCTCAAGTAGGAGACACCAGGGAGAGTTTGCTTTGTGCTACAGGAATTTCTCTGCTGTACTTGGTTCTGTTTCCTTTACCCTATTGAAAGAAACTTTTATGATGACTCATTATGGTAATGAAGATTATGTAAACAGGAGCTTCCTCTGCCTTGCAGCTTGGCAAATTTGTCATCTTTAGTGGGGTTTGTCTGACACAAATGAGGAAAGAAACTGGCCTATGGCTGAACAGTGGTGGGGAAGCACTGGTGCTGCAGAGGGAGCCAGTGCAAGCTTGGATCAGTGGGAGTTTAGTCTCCTGAAGCTGTTTGGTCCTACTGACATAGAGAGGGAAAAGTAGTAGATAGCTTGTTGGGTTTTTTATTTATTTTATTTAAAATAAATGAAGTAGGTAAACTGCTAAAACAAACTCAGTAAACCGTTTCTGACTTGGCCAAGGCTCTTTATCAATAAAATCACATACTAATGCCAGGATAGAGAGATGCTCTGTGCTGACAGAGGGACTTCACCAGTGACTTGGAAAGAAGTCGAGCTGGGGTTAGGGCTAAGTGTCTGGCTCCATTTTAACTTACCTAGATGCCTCATTTTTATTATTTACATTCAAGGAAAAAGCTATCTGCCAAGCTGTTTTCTCAAAGTATTTCCACTTGACAAGACAATATTTTATGAGTAGAAAACTCTGTAAAACTCCTGAAAGTTTTACAGTCTGACAAACTTGCAGACTCATTTTTGGATTTTTCTCTTTGCTGATATTTTAAGACATTGAACACAGTTACAAATCCATATATCTTTATAGATTTGAAGAAGGTAAGTCCAGATTGAATTAACTCAAGCTGCTTCACCACAGCCTGCTCCCTGTGCTTGTCCTGTCAGGTCAATCTTCTTTATCTGCCCTTTTCCTAGAGAGATAAAGTGATGTAATTTATAAATCCCAACAGTTACTCCTTTAGCTAGGGAGTTGCCAGAGGACTTCAGCGTATTTAGGAATGCAGCTAATATATATAGTCTAGATATTTCCAGAACGTGTAGGAGATGTCATGTAACTGAAGATGTCTGCAATATGAGCAGTTCCATTAAAATCCACAATGTGAAATTTGGTTTCTGAATGAAATATACAGCCCTTACTAATGAAAGGTTAGTAAATATTGTATGAGCCCACTCTCCACAGAAGAGGTATCAAGACTGACAAATATCTCTGCAGCCTATGAGTAAAACTAACGCAGCAGTAGAAGATGGAAGAAGGGTAGTTAGAGCTTAGGGATGGTGTTAGGAGCAAAGCTCTCTTCTGGCTGATCCGAAAACAGTAAGTGAATTCACCACTGATGCTTCTGTCAAAGTGGCATCTGCTACTGCTTCTGAGCTGTGGCCTGAGCTTGCTCAGTTACTTCTATGAATGTTTTCTCTCTATGTGAGGATTCCTGATGATCCACAAATGTCATGCATTGAGCATGCCAACAGACCCTTGTGTAAAATTGCAGACAGCACCCAGGGGAGCCACACGTAGGAGTGCGTGAGCATTTCTGCTTTGTTTGCACGCTCTGGTGCCTCTCAGTAAGGAGCTTTCAACTGTTCTGGAGCGTTGATGCTCCTGGTGACTGACAGCAATCGTTCTTCCTCCCATTTGGTTTATGTTCATAACTGAGTCGCATCCTTGTGTGCTTGAGGAAGATAGGCAGCAGGATGTGAGGAGCAGGAGCTTGCAGCTATGAGCTGGCAGCAGCCAGATTGGCCTCTAAGCTGCAGAGAGGAGCCTGCAAGGACTGAGCAGACATTTTGCTGCTCTGCAGGTGACTTACCTCGTTGAACCCAAGGATGGAAGCGCAGACTCGCTTATAGGGGTGCAGTAGTTAAGGGGTGCATATAACTTGTTTCTGTTTTGGTTTTGCTGATTGCCTTGAGTTTTCCCTGTTTAGAAAACAAACATCCCTTCAAAACAAGTCATGGTGGGGAGCTCACTGTAAGGAGGTAGTTTAGGGAAACCAGTCTCAAAGCCTGGAACAAGTCAGGATTTTGCTGCGGTATTTTTTTTTTTTCCTCTTATTTGCTAATTTCAAATCAATCCCAACCTCCTGTGTAGTCCTTGTATTGCCTCAGGAGAGAATGGTGAGCTGTATGCAGTTGGTAGCATGGTATTACAAACTCCAGTACCCGCACCTGAGTGTTACCTTAGAATGATGTAAAAAGAATGTGAATGCACCAGACTGGTGCATAACCTTGCAGTTTGGCTGGAAGCGGATGCTTAATCAGTTGTGTGTCCTCTGAGAGTTAGAAAGTGTATAGATAATTTTTTAGAAAGTACTTGCTTGGTCATTGATATTATGCAAAATTTTATTTTCCAGATAATATTGAATAATTGATCAGGAAAAATCACTCAGAACATTCTGTTTTAAAGCTGTGGAGGTAAGAGCATTTTATTTCTTGAGAGGCAGTAATATATGTGTTAAGATAATATCTGTTAGTGTCATTTGTTAACTCTGCATGTTAAGCTGCCTCCCCTTGGAGTTGGTATAAGCATAGAAGACCGGTATCCCCCTGGACTACGTGATTTACCATTCAGACCAGTTCTGGATGGTGGACCAGATGACCTATTTTGATCTCTTTGAATTCCATCTATGACTGTGATAAGCATCCTCCCATTGGGGTTGAGATTGTATCTTAAAACTACATGTGCTATCACTGAGGTCACATTTCAGAGCGAAAGCCTGTGGTCTGAGTTACTTTCTGCAAAGTTTTCTACATCTGACAGAACTTCTCTCGCATCTTACAAGAGTGAGGAAGAGGGATGCTGCTGGTGGTCTTCAGGCTTACACCTGAATTTCTTCCTTGGCAGCAAATAAGAATGCAAACCTCGTTCTGTCAAGAAATGTCCTTTAGCTGTTTATTACTGTAGCTCATTATAATTTTTGTATCCTGCAGATAAGTGAACCAGAATGAGTAAAGTGCAGAAAAATATTTATTTTCTGCTTACTGAGTTTATGCAAGTTCTTATTTGCTGGAATCAACACAAACAAACATGGGATGTATAGTTAATTTAAAACTGCCATCCAGTCCACAGACTTTTTTCAGGTGATCCACAAATGGGACACGTTTGGTTTTGTGTACCCAGCAGCCTGGATTTACTTCCAAAGCGTAGGGTGCTTGCCAGGTATATGTACCAGGGTGGTTATTTCATTGGCTGGCTGATTGAATTTGTTACATTCAAGGCTTTTTATTAAAATGCAGGTAGGCATGGTATATTTGCATGATGTATAAGTTAGATACGTACCCAGCCTGAAAATGCAAATTAGTAGTTAGTGGTGGGTAAAGGAGTGTTTGAAACAGAGATTTTAGTCAGTACCCCTGGCACTGGGAGAGGTCTGCTGGGTTCAAAGGACCAAACTTCTACACAATTCCTGGGGTGCTAAATGCTACCTCAAACCTTTCCTACCGAATTTGGGGCCCTGCCTAGTTTTTTTTCTCTTATCTCCTGCTGCTTCTCTGGTGTAGGTTTTGCTATTGAGTGGCTTGTTCTGAAAACACCAGTGCACTGATTCCATTCCTAGACACAGCTCATGCTGCATTTGGTAAGCATATACAGCTCAGCGTTAAGCAAAAAGGTCTAGTCAGATATTTACATCACTTATGTTTCTTACCTAAATTAGAGCAGACTTAAGTAAAACAGGTGTTGAGCCTTGATTTACAATGCCTGATGAGTATATGTGCTATATAACCTGTCTTGAAATGGCTGTGGTCTTTGCTTGGGAATTGCCTGTCTGCTCCAGATTTCCTTTGGAGAATCCCTGAAGCTTTTTATGTGGCAGTTTCCCAAGTGGATGTTCTGTAGGAAATGCTGATGTTGCTGGCTGGCACCATTCCTGCCCTCTTGGTGGGGATAGCTTGACAAAAGAGCTGCTATCAATTCCAGTGCTTTAGTGCTGGTGAAGATTGCTGTTGGAAGCTGTGTATTTGAAATGCTGAGGGAGAGGCAGATTTCTTTTGTGCATGGGCTTTGGCAGCTTTTTTTGAGTGGCCTGATGCTGCTGTGAGGTGTCAGCCTTCTCTCCTTACTATGGGAAGCTGTAACTTGCAGTATTGCACCTTCCAGGAAACTGTCACCATACCAACCTGTGTCACATGTGGCTGTAGTGTGAGCATTTTTTATGTCTTGCCTGTGAAATTCTGTGGGGTAAGGTGCAACGTGAGCTATTTAGGGTTTTGAAACTAGAATTGGTGAATTTGCTTGAGAGATTTGGTTGGCATTTAGCTCTAGAAGTATTTCTGTGCTCCTGTAGGTATTTTGCCTGCTCTTCAGTAATGAAGGTGAGTTGGAACAAAACAGAAAGAGAAACAGAAACATATCCAAAATGAAGACCAAAAAACTTACCCTGATGTTTTTTCCTTCATTGATCCCAAGCATACCAGTAATTAATTCAGTCATAACTGTTTATGCAAAAGTGATATCCACATGATGGCCACTTCTTCTAGTGTTCTCTGCTCCTCTTCCTTGGTCCTTGCCTTCAAAGGACAGATGCAACAGGAGAGCTTTTTGCATCCAGTAGGTCGTGGGGGGGAATCACAGAATCACAGAATTATCAAGGTTGGAAAAGACCTAGAAGATCATCCAGTCCAACCATTCACCTATTACTACTAGCTCCCACTAAACCATATCCCTCAATACAACATCCAGTCTTTCCTTGAACACCCCCAGGGTTGGTGACTCCACCACCTCCCTGGGCAGTGCATTCCAGTGCCTGACTACCCTTTCTGAGAAGTAGTGCTTCCTAATGTCGAGCCTGAATCTCCCCTGGCGCAGCTTGCTACCATTCCCTCTAGTTCTGTCACTGCCTACACGGGAGAAGAGGCCGACCCCCAGCTCACTACAACCTCCCTTCAGGAAGTTATAGAGAGCTATAAGGTCTCCCCTAAGCCTCCTCTTCTCCAGGCTGAACAATCCCAGCTTCCTCAGACGCTCCTCGTAAGGCCTGTGTTCCAGACCCCTCACCAGCTTAGTAGCCCTCCTCTGAACGCGTTCCAGAGCCTCAATGTCTTTCCTGTAGTGAGGGGCCCAAAACTGAACACAGTACTCGAGATGCGGCCTCACAAGTGCTGAGTACAGGGGGACAATTACCTCCCTGCTCCTACTAGTAACACTATTTTTGATGCAAGCCAGGATGCCGTTGGCCTTCTTGGCCACCCGCGCACACTGTCGGCTCATGTTCAGCCGTGCATCAATCAGTACCCCCAGGTCCATTTCCTCCACACAGTCCTCCAGCCACTCCGCCCCAAGCCTATAGCGCTGCCTGGGGTTGTTGTGGCCAAAGTGCAGGACTCGGCATTTGCTCTTGTTGAACCTCATGCCGTTGGCTTCAGCCCAGCTCTCCAGCCTGTCCAGATCCCTCTGTAGGGCCTCGCTACCCCCAGGCAGATCCACACTCCCAGCCAATTTAGTGTCATCTGCAAACTTACTGAGGGTGCACTCAATGCCCTCATCTAGGTCATCAATAAAGATATTGAAGAGGACAGGCCCCAGCACCGACCCCTGGGGAACACCACTCGTGACCGGTCGCCAGCTGGATTTAACTCCATTTACTACCACTCTCTGAGCCCGGCCCTCCAGCCAGCTCCTTACCCAGCCGAGGGTGTACCCATCCAAGCCACGGGCTGCCAGCTTCTGCAGGAGAATACTGTGGGAGACAGTGTCAAAGGCTTTGCTGAAGTCTAGGTAGACCACATCAACAGCCTTTCCCTCATCCAGCAGATGGGTCACTAGATCATAGAAGGAGATCAGGTTGGTCAAACAGGACCTGCCCTTCATGAACCCATGCTGGCTAGGCCTGATCCCCTGGCCATCCCGCACATACCGCATGATCTCCCTCAAGACTATCTGTTCCATAATCTTCCCTGGAACCGAGGTCAGGCTAACAGGCCTGTAGTTCCCCGGATCCTCCTTACAACCTTTCTTGTAAATGGGAGTCACATTGGCAAGCCTCCAGTCTTCTGGGACCTCACCAGTCAGCAAGGAGGACTGATAGATAATGGAAAGCGGCTCGGCTACCACCTCTGCCAGTTCCCTCAGCACTCTCGGGTGGATCTCATCCGGCCCCATGGACTTGTGGCAGTCCAGTTGGAGTAGGAAGTCTCTGACTGTTTCTTCCAGAATCACAGGGGAGTTAGCATGCTCCCCAGCTGAGACTACCAGGTCAGAGAGAGGGGTACCCTGAGGATCTGTTTGACCTTTAAAGACAGACGTAAAGAAGGCATTCAGAACCTCCGCCTTTTCCTTGTCCTCAGTGATCACATTCCCAGCCTCATCCAGTAAAGAGTGGATATTCTCCTTTGTCCTCCTCTTACTGTTAATGTACTTATAAAAGAGTTTATTATTCTTTTTCACCCCAGCGGCCAGGTTAAATTCAAGCTGGGCTTTTGCCTTTCTGATTTCACCTCTACACATCCTGACAACTTCCTTGAATTCATTCTCAGTTACCCGTCCCTCCTTCCACAGGCGGTAGATTCTCTTTTTCTCACGGAGCCTCAAGAGTAACTCCCTATTCATCCACGCTGGTCTTCTTCCCCGCCGGCTCATTTTGCGGCTCAGGGGGACCGCCTGCTCCTGCGCCCTTAAGACTTCCTTCTTGAAGAGCAACCAGCTCTCTTGTACCCCTTTGTTCGCTAAGACTGAATGCCAAGGGGCTCCCCCTACCAGTCTCTTGAACAAATCAAAGTCTGCCCTCTGAAAGTCCAAGGTAGCAGTTTTACTATTCCCCCTCCAAGCTCCACCATGAATTGAGAAATGTATCATTTCATGGTCACTCTGTCCAAGGCAGCCCCCAACCTTCACATCTCCTACCAGACCTTCCCTGTTCACGAACAGCAGGTCTAGCGGGGCAGTTCCTCTTGTGGGCTCTCTGACCAGCTGCATCAGGAATGCATCCTCTGTGCACTCCAAAAACCTCCTAGACTGCTTCTTCTGTGCTGTGCTGTACTCCCAGCATATGTCAGGGAAGTTGAAGTCCCCCATGAGCACAAGGGCTGATGACCGTGCAGCTCGTGCCAGCTGCTTGTAGAACACCTCATCTGTCTCTTCATCCTGGTTTGGCGGTCTATAACAGACGCCCACCAGGATGTCTGCCTTGTCAGCCCTTCCTCTGATCTTTACCCATAGGGATTCAATGTTATCATCCCTAGTCACAATCTCAGTGGCAGAAAAGGATTCCCTAACGTATAGAGCCACACCACCACCCCTCCTTCCTTGCCTGTCTCTCCTGAAGAGTTTGTAGCCATCCATTGCAGCACTCCAGTCATGGGAGCAATCCCACCATGTTTCTGTTATGGCAACCAGGTCATAGTTTGCCTGCCGCATTATGGCTTCCAACTCTTCTTGCTTGTTGCCCATGCTGCGTGCGTTAGTGTAGACGCACCTCAGCTGAGCCCCTTGCCTCTCTCCTAATCCCAATACCACTTCCTCAGGCCGATCTCTAGCAGACCTGGCTTTATCCCCTTCCCCCTCCCTATCTAGTTTAAAGCCCTTTCTACAAGTCCTGCCAGCTCCTGGGCAAGTATCCGTTTCCCTTTCGGAGACAGGCAATTCCCATCAGCTGTCCTCAGGCCAGGTGCCGAGTAGACCGCCCCGTGATCAAAGAATCCAAAATTTTTGTGTTTGCACCAGCCTCTCAGCCATGCATTTATAAGATGGTCTTTTCTGCTTATCTCAGTGTTTGCCCCGCCACCAAAGGAATACTGGCAAACACAACTTGTATGCCCGCTCCATCGACTAACTTCCCCAGCCTCCTAAAATCATTTTTTATAATCCTCAGGCTTCTATCAGCAAACCCATCACTGCCAGTCTGAACTACCAATAAAGGGTAGTAATCGGAGGGGCGGATAAGGCTGAGGAGTTTTCTAGAAATATCCCTGATCCGTGCCCCGGGAAGGCAACACACCTCCCTATGGGTAGGGTCAGGCCGACATATTGGGCCCTCTGTTCCTCTCAGAAGAGAGTCGCCCACAACTATCACCCTCCTTTCTTTCCTGGAGGAAGCAGTCTTCAAACGTGGAGCTGTCTGCCTTACCTTGGGCAAGCTTGACGGCAGCGCTCCCATGTCATCATCACTCACGTCTCCCTCTGGTTTCAGGGCTTCATACCTGTTACAGAGAGGGACTAGGGGAACCGAGGTAGGTCGGGATGGGGGTCGCCTGCAACGCCGGGCTGAGACCTGCTGCCATTCCTCCTCTCCTCTCAAGCTGTCTCTCCCTGCTGGACTATGGTGAGAGAGAGGGGCCATTTCTCCCAATACTCCCTTAGTCTGGGAAGTGCAATCTCTGCGCCTTTCTCGCAGAGAGTTGCTCCACCAGTCTATCTCCCGCTCGCATTCTCTGATGGTCCGTAGTCTATCTATCTCCTCCCTAAGCTCCACAACAAGGCTGAGCTCCCTTCCCCGAATGGCTTTCAGCCTTTCGAGCTCATCCTCAAGATTGGCAACTAAGCAGAGGAGGTCATCCACCTGCTCACACCTCACACAGGTGAGGCCCTTGCCACTTTCGCTTGGCAGCAGCAGACTCAAACATTCCCTGCAGCCAGTGACCTGGACCGAGGTGTCCTTAGGCACATCCCTCATTGGGGTTGCCCCAGATTTGTAGGGGGAAGGTCTCCGCCTGGTGGACACCATGGTCCAAATGTCTGAACACAAGAAACAGGGAGTCCTTGGCTCAGCCTGTGTACGCTGAGCTGGTGCGCTCAATTTCCCCTCTGAGCTAGGAGGGAAGGCTCACCCTGCCTGCTTGCCCTGCCTGCGCGAACTGCTGCGCTAACTGCCGCGCCACGCCCTTCTGACGCGCCACGCCCTGTTTGCCCGTCCTGGTCGCCGCGCTCCTGGTCGCTGGCGCTCCCAGAGGCGCCTCTTGTAGGGAGTCGGATTGCCGCTGCCGCGCTAAGCTCCGCCCCCGAGGAGTCACGCCGACGTGCAGTCACAGCGAGAGGCAATGGCTGCCGCCGGGTGCGTCGCGGGGTCTCTCCTTTTCTCCTCTCCTTCTTTTATTTGCCCTCGAGGATCAATGCTCGGGGGTTGCCGCTTTTCAGAGGGCTCCACCACCGGGTCTCCCTTGCCTGAGCTCTCTTCCTTCGGCGAAGGGTGTCTTGATGAACATTGGTGGGTCTAATTGCTTCTGGGCTAACAAGCATCTGGGAAATGGTGTGATTTTTTTTTTTTTTTTTGGATGGCAAAAAAAGCTTTATTTGGAGCGTTTTGGGTCTCTGCATGGTTCCAAGCCTCTGCTTCCTGTATAGCTTCCTTGAAAAGAGGTTTGGTCAAAAAACACAAGCAGCCATGACAGCAAGTTTTTCCTGTGTGCGGGAGAAGGATTTTTACATATAACTCTTCCAAGCCATAGAAGCCACTGGGAAACACATTTCTATGTATATAGTGAATATCAGGGTAACATTAAAGTCTTTATGCTATTATACAAGTACTAGGATCATTTGTGCTAGACATACTGAATTATCACCTTCTCAGCCCAGGGGTGAAAAAGCCTATCTGAGGTGAAGCTAAATGTGCAGTGAACTCTACTAAAAGCAGTACGTGAGGTCCTGGGGGCACCAACTGAAATTGCAGACAGAGAAACACATGTACAGCAACCCCATCACTTGCAAGTGGAGATAAACTCTCACCGTGGGCAACTGGGGTCTGCGGTGCAGGGAGGTTGCTGGTCGTAGCTTGATGAGCAGCAGTGCCTGTGAGGCAGTGTGCTACCATTTACATCAAACAGGGGATGTATCCATGTCTTCCAAACCTTGCTCCCTGTGTCTTCTACGTGTGAGGTGCTGTCAGGCTACACTGTCACCACAGGGATTCTTAAAATGAGGTTGGAAAATGCTGGGAGTGGAAAGGGTTCTCTCTTGGCTGAAAGGAATCTCCCAGCAGATGGAGTTGTTTAAAGTTCTGTGTGGTTGTTGCATATCTTTCTATTTTTAACAAATTGATGTGAGTGGTGGGTTGCTAAATTAACGTGTTAGGTAAGTCTGCACTACTATAGAGGTATGAAAATACTTAATCACAGACCATTCCTACATATTGGATGTTAGATAAACATATATCCATATATATTTACACACATATAGGCATATATTAAACATATTTTTTTGCCTTACTCTTCTAACCCTGCACTTCTCTCCAGCTGGAAATGCCTACGAGCAAATGTATTTGCGTAACTTACTGGTGCTGATCACAACGCTGCTAAAACCAAATCAGTTTGCACAGCCTTTTAAAATTTGAAATTATTTTTCTACTAATCTTAAATTTAGTTTATTGCTTTGGGGAGGAAAAAACTCTCCAATCCCACTAAACTCCAAAGCAGCCAAACCCCCGACATACCAGGCCACATCCCAAGGGGCAGAAGCATCTTTTTGTGCCATTCCTTTATGTAAATAAAGAGCAGGTTGATGTCTTTCAGAAATGGGCGAGTTTCTGTCAGTGTGCAGAAGCACAACACATCTCTATGCATTAACTAGAGAAAATCCCAGGCTATTATTGTACTTCTAACAGTCTGAACCTGGCAGTATGCCCGTAAAGACTGCATGTGCTCTTAAAACTTGTTTGCAAGAGCTGGTACAAAGTGCCCATGCTCTTAATTCTGACTTGATGCTCGGTGCCAAGTTGGGGAGGGTGGGGAAGAACAACCAGAGCCTGTGGTCCTGAAGGTAGGCACATGGAAATGGAAATCCAGTAGTGTTGCACAAGCTTCCTGTGACTGCCAGAAGCGGGTGCCAGGATGTGCTCAGCGGCTCAGGCTTTCCTTGGCTCTCATTCCTTCCCCTGCTATGCTGGCAGTCTGTATTTAGCTCAAGCCAATGTAGGCAGCATCCTTCCAAGAAGAAAGTAGGCTTTTTGTGGGTGCCTATGTATTTTCTTGTGATAAAAGTCTCCAAATGTGAAAAGAAATAGATTTATTTTTCTGAGGAACGTCTGAATAAATAATAGAGGGTTGGCATGTGGAGTTACAGGTTTGCCATCTGGTAGTACAGCCCCTGGCAAAATGTAGCACACTGTTGTTATGGCGAGTGAATGCTTATTTGCTGAAATGGACTGTTATTTCATTGCTTTAGCACTGAGCAGAAGCGTGGAAAATGATGAGCAATTTACTGGAGAGTTTTTGATGTGAATATCTCTTGTAGGGAGAAGAGGCCTAATGGAAGCAATGAGTTCTTTAAAACAAAATTAATGGGCCACCATAAAGTGTTTAAATTCTGTGCTGGTTTAAGTTTCTCTTATTCGAGTTCATTCTCTTCCTTTCAGGTTATGCATACCTGCAAGGTGTGCCTTTTATTTATTATTCCATGGGGATCAGCACAGGACACCCTGTCAGCATGGCACAATGTACTATTTGTTAGTTGTCTGAGGATGCTTGTTTGCTTGCTGAACATTCCTTTCTCTGGGAAACAAAACCAAGTCATAACAGCTAAAAGAACTGTAGATGCTTTTTATTTTACGGAGTTAAAAAGCAGAATTGTCAGTCTGGACTGAAAAGTCACTGAGAGCAGCTGAGGAGATGTGGCAGCTGTCTCTGCCATAGCATTGACAATGTCAAGGAAACATTCTGTGTGATGTATATGGAAGAAGAGAGATTACAGACAGATAAGGGTCTGGGTAAAACAAAGACGGGATGGGAGTGAAAGGATGATGAGTAATGAGTGAATGATTGGTTAGGGAACGTGAATGTTGAGGAAACAACAGCTTGATACTTCAAAGGTTTGCTGAGGGGGAGCCCTGGGAGCAGCAAATTTGGCGTATTGGCTGTATTGATGACTGCTTTCTCCAAACAAAGCTTTAGAAAATGTTTCTTCTTGTTTTGTTGTCTGACAGTACTGGCAAGACCCAGTCTGCAATACCTGAAGTGCATAAATGTACATGGTGAGATCAAGTCTGCAGAGCTCCTAGTACAAATTTGCAGGACAAACAATTGAATAAATTGGAAATGAGGTAGAAGAAGAACCAGAGGTGTTACTAGTAACAGGGAAGTAAACAGGCTGGGGAGGGGCTTTTGAAACTTTTATTTTTTGGAAGCTGGATCTTGCTTTGCAAAGCAACAATTATCAATTCATAAACTGGAACTTCATTTTAGTTTCCCATGGAAAAAAAGACAAAGCAAAGACACTCTAATGAGCTCTCCAGTGGCATCATTAACTTGGCTCTTATTTTTTCTTTTTATTTCTTCCTTGACTGCTCATGAAAGGTGCTGAGTTGCTGGCAGTCTGTTTACTGGAGTGGAGTCAACTTTGACATTACTAGACCCTCATGTCACCTCTAGCATACTCCTAACTGGCCAGCTGCTGCCTTGGACTACTAAAACTTAATAGCTATTTGGTATTTAGCTTCTCTTAGAAGTCTTTTAACAAGTGTACCCGTTAATGAGAAATGTCCAAGCTCTTGGCTGCTCTACTGCTGATAATGTATCCTGCATAGGATATCTCACCACTGCTGGTACTGGTTAGTCACCAATTTTCAGCTTTAAGTGGAAAGCTGACTGAAACTTGTCCTTGGTGTCCTGGTTTGGGTGTCAACCATGGTATTTATAAGTAGTGTAGTAATAAAGGATTGTCAGCCATTGCTGTAGATAGAAATAGTCTTATTAAATGCTAACTCTCCACACTGTGTGACATTTCTTGCCACTGATAGAAAAAAATGCTTTCTCTAAAGAGATCAAAATCCTTTATCTTGTTAATAGGTGTTTCCATTTTGAAAACTACAGTTGTGATAGGACAGAATACTGTGTGCTCCTTAAGAAAATTTTCCTTTTAAAAGAGACTTTACCCTTTCATCTACCAATTTACAATCTTAGAAAGGAAAAACTGAGTATGTCCCTTTGTGTGGAGGGGAGCAGGGAAACAGGAAGGGTAAACATCTTGTTCAGTGTCCAGCAAGATGTCTTAGTAACAATAGGAATCAGTCCATACTACTTGAGTCCCAGTGCATTTCCTCAATTTTTTGCCTTCTTTGTTTTAGCCCCCCTTTCAGATACAGCTTTCCTGTGGCAGTCATTGAGAGTTTAGGTGGCTTCCTCACTCTGGTTAGACTGAAAGTGATGCTGAATGTCAGATGCTATCTATTCCAGAAGGGAAAATAGAGAGTCTTTCTGTCAAATCCAATTTTTCTTGAGTGTGTCATTTCAGAGAATCTCTGAGTGAGCCAGTATTTCATAACATACTATTGATTTATTGTTCAAGTTCCACAAATCCTCCACAGGGAGGTCAAATGATAAAAATTATGGAGAATTTATGGCTTAGAATGAGGGAGAAGATAGATATATCTCTAAAAGCATTGTCAGCTTTAGATTTATTTTTCTATTTTTTATTGAATGTAAAAGTGATATTTCATCAGGTGCACTTGGGCTTATGTCCTGCACATTCATCTGTGTTTTCCCTAGTTAAAAATCTGAGAACATATTAAATGCTGACACGTGATGTACTTGCCATAAGGTACTATGGTAAGGAGAGAAGCTTTTCATCAGCACATAGTATTTTTCTTGCAGAGAAGCAACAAAACCACTGGTAAGTTTGGGCTGAGAAATTATTTATTTAGTAAGAATGGTATTAAATTGTCCATTGCATTGTCCTTTTGCACTGTCATTAATTTAACTCTTGGACGTGGGCATTGTAAATATGCAAGGACAGACATGCTTTTGCCAGTTGATATAAAAGGACTAGGTCATTAGATGGCACTTTTTATAGCAAGATGGTCAGATGGTAATACCTGCCAACTTCATTTTTTTTTTTTTGGGTTCTTATACAAGAGGTCATTTAAAAAAAAAAAATTAAAAATTGCTGTCTCCACAAATAAAATACAAGGAATCTAAAAGGCTGAAATAAAGGTAATTACTCAGGCTTAATGGTATCGCATGCACCTTTAAAATGCCTGCAGGTTGGGTATCTTTGTGACTCTCCTGGTCACCAGAAGACACACTCTTCTGGTACCTTCAGGGATGTCTGCTTTCAAGCCAGTGTTTACAGAGGCACAGTCCTTAGTCCCTTGAAACAATATGTTTAAAGGCTTCTTCCCTGAATTAACCAGCGGTTTGTTGTGTCTATTTATAACGGGATTTATCTACTAAGTAAGATTTAAGAATAAAGTAGTGGTTGCTTAAGGGGTGGTTTGCAGCACTGGACTAAGGCACACTGTTAAAAGAAAACACAAGAGTTTATCTTGGTCTTTCAGCACCTTGGCTAGCTTTTGCTTTTCTTTCACTCCAGTTTAACTGCAATTTCCCTCTTTTGAAATAAGGCCCTTGCTTGGGTTATGGAAGTTTCTGCCTTCTAGTTTTGCATGGTGCTGTGTACCTCCTGAAGAGAAAGTGAGGATAAAATAATGAATTATGTCACTTGGACAGAGAGATGGTAGACCAGGCTGTCATAGCCAAATGCCCTGCCCAATAATGAATTGCAAGACTACAAGTCCTCCTTTCTTGGCACTGAGACCCAGGAGATGTTGTGATGTGTTGCTACCTGACCTCTTTGCCCATCTCCTCCTTTCTTTGGGTCCTCTTCTTTGCAATCTGTATGGCATATCTTGATACATTCCCATCTCAAGGTGTCTGAAGACTTACTGTAAAAGCAGAATACATTGTACTATTTTACTAAATTTGTAACTTGATGTCATAGCTCATGGAGTTTGAAGGGATGGTAGGATGGTTTTCCACCTTTCCTGTATATGCTTTTGACTTTAAATGGTCTCTTTCTGGCCACCATCACAAAAATAGATACTTTTGTGTCTACAGGGATTAGCATTGTCTCACTCTTCAAACCTTCAGAAGAATGACTGGGAATTTGCTGTGCTTTAAAGGACTAAATAGTGCTGTAGGCATTGCTGACAGAGAACAGCAGAAATTTCATTCTATTAAGGTCCCAATTCAATTAAGGTAGCACATCTGGTCTGCTCTTTGGAAGCACTGATTGATTCTTGGTTGTTTAAGAGTCTGACACCCTAGCTTAATTCACTCTTCTGTGGAGTAATTGATTAAATAACAAGTGGAATCTAAATAATAGTGTGATATTTCTGTTAATGTAAAAGTCAGAAATAGAATATGTAAGTTTTGGTTTCTGTCTGTACTTCTTGTTGTACTTTCTGGCTTTGACTCCCTTGCAGGCAGGCTTTTATGCACCCATCAGCTGGATTTTTTTTAAAAAAATGACAAAATAACAGAAGAGATTTAGCTGGGATAGTGCTAAGCCCAAAGAAGTATTTCCTAGTGTGCCTTCAGTGAAGGGCACTTTCTTTGGGTAGAGATGGAAGATAAAAAACTCAGATAATTCTTGGTAAGTGGTTGCAATTAATGCAAGCCAGACCTGGAGAGCAAATCCACTGAATGATGCAGGAAAGTACAGGTTGTCTGGGCTGTTATAATGCATCTGTCAGTTGTGCTTGGTGTTATTTGTCTCGGTGAAGTGGGGTTGATTGTCTTTTCTCAAATTTGCCATCACAGCTCATTTATTATGTCTTTCCAGGATTCCTTGAGTTGTTATTTTTTTATCTCTGGTAGCTGGGATCAGTGGCTGAAGTTGACCAGGGGGATAGGACTTAAAACCTTATGTCTCCTTCCCAGTGCTTGTCAGAACTTATAGGAGAAGGGGCTGTTGTATGAACTCGCTTGTCAGCACCTCAAGGTTCAGAGGCTGGGAGAAAGGGTGCCGGATTTCCTTGAGCTCATTGCAGGCTTCTCTGCTTATGCTTTGGTTCACACAGTCGATTTGGAAATGGGAATCATTAGCAAAATCTCTCCATGATTTTCCCTGCACAGAAGAGCTGCTTTTAATGTTTCGGTACAACTGCTGGGCATTACTGCTGGGCATTGCCTGGGTTCTGCAGCAGGCAGATGTATGAATGGGGGATCTCAGGTGAGCATTATTCCTGACCTCTGCAGTCAGCTGCCAAGTAGGTAGAAAAAGAGGAGGATGAGAGAATCTTATGTCATGGCCTTGGCATCTGTCAGTTGGACCCTCAAAATGTATTGCCTACATGCAGTGGAGAACATAGACTGGTCTTGGGTTTGTAAAGGTTGATTCTTCCTAATTCTTCTTTTCAGTCCCTTTTATTTAGCCCCTGTGTACGTGGGCTTGTTAATGACAACAGCTGTTTCCAAGGACTGAAGGATACTGTGTAGCAATAACAAAAGTCACCAAAAAGACGTTGACAGGAGAAAGAGGTCTAATGTTATACATATTGCCACTGCACTAGGGGTGACTTGCCCTGAAAAGCAGCAAGAGCAGGTGGGGAAAGGAGCTGCTATTCAAGGTCTTGCTGAGGTTAAAGACTATTTGCAGTTTTAAAGTCTGAATGTCCATGGAGACTATTATACCAGCACACTGGCACAAAGTTGGAATGTTAAGTGCATATCATGTGGGCTTTTTCATTCTTCCCCCCACCCTGGCCCTGGCATTAGCAGGAATCTTATGCTTTTTTCCTCTGATGTTAAATTGACCTCTCTTAGTGCTATGGTATGACAGATTCCACTTTTGTTTTAGCTGATGCATTTGAAGGACATGAAGCAGCCCCTGAAGACTTCCCTGGAGATCTGCTACTAGCCTCAGAAAAGGCAGAAGCCCTGCACTTGCGTGTCTCTATGGTTAACCTATAAAATAGTGTTGATGTTCAAACCCAGTGGTCTATGATAACTTTAAAATAGTTGTATTTTCTTGCCCCTAAGGAGCAGCATATCACCCACCTTTGAGGTGAGATCTTTGGTGTTAAGGTTTCATATGATATAGAACTATAAAAAAATTTCCTGGGAATAAGTTACTTCTGAGTGAGGAAAACCTGTCTGGCAGATGAGTGGGTCAAGCTGCTCTTTGTAGTAAGTCCCATGGGAAAATGCTCAGACACTCAAAAGTGCTGGGAGAGTGTTTTCTGAGCCTGTGCACCACTAGTTAGTAGGAATAAAAATCCAAATACTCAAGTGCTGATGAACTTTTCTTTTCATCTCAATAACTTGATTGTTTTAGGGGAGGGATACAGGATAAATAGCTCTAGAGAGGTGCTGCTCACCCATTCTGGGAGAATAAATTACTACTAATAATATTCCAGTTGGTGAAAATAGAAGGAAAACACCTAAGTATTTAAATGTGATACCAAAATAGGTAGGTTAACACTTTCTAATGAAATACATCTAGAAAATTCACAGAGATTTTTATGGTGCAGAGATCAAAAATAACATGAAAAGGAAGGGAATTAGTGCTGCAGTATAATGCTTTTCCCCAGCAATGATAAGGGGAAGTTCAGATTCAACATAACTGATGAGTGACGAGCAGAATGAGCCTCAATGCATTAAAGGAGTGTCAGATGAAAAAAAAACCCAACAGAAGAAACTTGCAGCAAATGTTCTGCTTGGGAAATAGAGCAACTTTATGCCAGGTAACTTGGTGCAGATCACTTGAAGCGATAATCTACTTTGTAATAAAGCTGGGTGTAGATAAGGAAAGAAGTTTAAGTGCCTCCACGTGTGGATGCCCATTCCAGTTGGTGTCTGCAGCACAGTGAGGTCTATAAATAGGAAAAATGGTCGGTTGCACTTCAGCCAGTTGGTCTGGAAAAGTTTTTCAAGCTCAGTGACAGGCTGAATGCTGAGTTAATTGGTAACCTGTCTCTTTCCTGCTCAAAGCAAGCAGAAAATAAATTTGTCTAGCTTCATAATTAAAAGAAGAAAAGCAAGTTAATGACCTGTTTCTGGCACTGGAGAGACGTGTGTCACTGGTACTGAATATTCAGTATGTAAATCTACATGATATAAAAGAGCCAGATTACCTCAAGGGGGAGGACACAACCTCTTTTGACTTTTAACAAAAGGAGTAGTCAAGATTCCTATGACTCCTGACATCTTATAATAGGATTTTAATAATAAAAAAAATCAGGATTAGAAAGCGTTTTTTAACCATTTGACAGTCTAGAAAGGGATAGATATGTCAGTGCTTTGCTTAAGAACTTTCTAGCTTTATATGTCTGGCAATTTCTAAGCATGTTTTAGAATAAGTTTACAAATCAAAAATATGATGAATATGTTGCAGTTGAATATGGGGAGAAATTTGGGTATGTTTTTAGACTGTACCCAGTTTGCTGTGTAATATCTAGCTGGTTGGTTGGAAGATGGGTAGTCAAGTAAAATAAATGTAAAAACGCTGGTTGATAGTACAATTAATCTATGTAAGAAAAGCAAATCAGAGCCGAATCCTTTCACTGTGGTACATGTTGTGGCATATCTTCTTTTTAAAATCATGTTTTCTATCTCAGGGTGGCAGGTATATTGTGATACATGTGGAAGCCAGCATGGCTGGATGGTACCCAAAAGCAAAAAAAGTGTGCTCCTACAGCTAATAAAATCAGTAATTTGGGGGTAAGTTAAGGGCCACCGTAGGTGTCTTTATAGCAAATTAATTTCCCACGAGAACAGACACTGCAGTGTAAGGAAGTGGAAGAGATGTAGAAAATGCTGATAAATGAACATTGCCATCTCTTGAATACTTGGACACCCAAAGGCCTGTCTGTTTGCTCTCAGACTAGAGAATGGGTTGAATTGTCCCCTTTCTTTTGGGGGACAGGAGAGGCAAATTATTATTATTTTGTAATTTTTTTTTTGCATAGTTTAAAGCCTTTTTTGTAACTTCTTTAACCTTGGCTTATGATCTGGAAACCATGGCAAAGTAGCTGAAATGAAAATTGGCATCAGGCACCATACAATGCCTTTGGTCATCTTACCTTCCTGGTGTTGGTGTGTTGTGGACTTAATGGAGCTGTGAAGATTTTGTGTCTCTGGGTGGCGTTGGGTGTCCAAGGCTGTCTCGTTTCATCCAGACCGGAGCAGAGCACATCTTGCACGCAACTGCTGCCTGCGGTGCTGCTAATGACTCAAGCTGCCAGCCCTGCAGAAAGGTTTTGTCTTGAGCTGACAGGAAGATCTGTCATGTTTGGTGTCTTTCCTGATGGCAGGATTACAGCCAAGGAGACAGCCAAAAGTTTTTCTAACTCAAACAAGTCAGGGCTTTGCACTGAAGGGCACCTTAGTCATGGTTTGTCCTTGGACTGTGGTGAAGCTCAAGGCAAGCTAGCTTTAGTTTGGGAGATGTTAGTACCTGTGAGGAAATAAGACAGTCTGCCAAGATGAGTAGATTTGAATATGGGACAGAGCTGGCTTGTACTACAGGTGTCCTGTGCCTCGTTCCTATCTCACTGAGAGGAGAAAAATCATCCTTGCCCATGTCAGGGAGTGCTTTGGGGGTATGGTTACTGCTGTTTGCTTTTTCTGGTGGAGTCTGTTGTGTGTAGGTATCCTCCAAATCCTTTTTGAGTTGACTTTGCTTAGTGCTAACTCCAAAATGCATTCATTCTCTTGGAGACTTATGGTTTTACCCCTCTGTGGGAAGTGTGGCAAAACCTTTTTACCTATACTTGTTGATTTAATGCACCAAGTCCCTACACTTCAGTCACTACATTCTGTTCTTATAACTGCAATGAATTTTACGTATAAAAGTATATATAGGTTTAATACAAATCAGTGTTATAAGTATTTCTTGTATAATATACTTGTATTTTATATAAATATATATGTGAAACATTTTAAAAGGAGAGGCACCCCAAAGTCTGCCACATTTGGATGAGAGGAAACATTAGTCCAAGTAATTTGAAATATTGATGGGTAGAAGTTTGGATTCTAAGTAAAAGTTAAGGTATTTGTCTCTTGCAACAAAAATGAGTTTATAGAAGAGAGATCACACTGTCAATAGCACTGAATTCCAGCACTGCCTTTAAACATCAGCACCTTGGGAAGCTCTCCCCCACTGTCCTGCAGCACTGAATTCCATAGTTGCATAAGAAAGCCAAGAACTTCTGTCAAACTGGCATCTTTTTGTTTATACCCTGGGCCTTTGATGGCGGTTTGATGCAGGGGAGTGTGGAGAGTGTTCAGTCTGTCTTCTGTATTGAGTGAAACGTGCTGCCTTTCTTCTGGGAGTACCTGTAAACCAAACCATAGCCTTTTTCTCCCTGAGTAGTTGCTACCTGACAGTTAGGTCCAAAAGCCATTCTGTGGATAAAATGTGTTTATAGTCCATGTACTCTGGAACGTTATATATGGACCTACTGTGCAGAAGGGAGTTTAATTTCTCCATAGGTCTGTCTGAGAAATTCTGTTAGTGAATCATGGAATACACGGGGTTGGAAGGGACCCATAAGGATCACCAAGTCCCACTCCTCAAAGGGATCTCCTTTGTGGGAGGGGCTGTACTGTAGCTGAGCTTTGCTCCTGTGTTCTCCCACCTCCCTGTAGAAGCTGGAGAACTCTGCTAGGTTGGAAATGTGGGCTAAGTAGGGCAAGAGGAGGCATCTGGAGGTCTTGCATACAGCTAGATATTCTATGGTGGTTCAATTTATTTCTGGCTCAGGAATGGAGACAGCCATGGAGCTGAAAGAGGTTTGTGTGGTTCCCTGCACTTCTCTTGTTCCTTCTTTTATATCTGCCTCTGGGGGGATGCCAGTGTTAAACTGGCTTTGCTTCTGGATGTGGCATGAGGGATATTTAAAGAGTTTAGTTTCTCCCCAAAATGGTGAATGAAAAAAGAAAACTAAATGGAATAATAACTGCAAGAGGAGGAATAATTGATTAATTCTGGATGCCAGCTATTACTCATTTTGTCATGAGGAAAGAAGCCCAGCTTATGCTCTGTTCATAAACTGATTTAATTGCTCCCTCTATTTAAACAAGAACCCACAAATGTTTTCAACTGACTTCATAGTCAGGTCTGACGAGAGGAGCCATAAATCAGCTTGTCCCAGTGTCCTGCTTTGCTCTGAAAAGAATATAAACACATCATATTTAGTTTAAAAGTTTTGTTAAACCTTGTTGAAAAATTGCTTTTAAATGCTGCCCTCTGTGTCAGGGAATAAGTTGTGCTCTCAGAAATGCTGGGAGTTTGCCTGGGAAGAGGATGGTATATGTCATCTGCCTCTTCCACTCTCCCTTGCACTTCAGCTGTCGTGAGCAATGGGATGTGGGAACATTTCTTAGGTCCTTGAGCCAGAGTGTGAAACCTTGATGTGAATGGTGGGAATGGGAGCAACTCCAGTACTGTTCACTGGAAAGTTTTGCACTGCAGAAAAGAGCTTTTGAAAACCTTGGATAATCTGAAATTAGCCACAATAATATCTGGAGGATCTCAAACCTAATTTCTATAACATAGCATACCATGAAGAGGAATGGAAGCCAGACACTTAAATGTCCAACTGAGCCTGTTTAGAGGCTATGTGAAAGCCTGGAGATATATCCTGCTGCATTAGCCAAATGCTTGTAAGCCCAGAATGGATACTGAATGGTTTATACAGGCCACAAATACCGGTGTGTTCTCCTAAGTCAAGGTGGGTAACACCAAGAGAAAAAAGGAATTCAACTACAGGAAAGGAACTTCTGGCTAGCTATTTGCAAAGTGTTTTTTTGGCTGTATGGAAATGAGGCAGTAGAATAGACTGTCATGGGAAAGCATAGCATTTCCATCTCGAGTTCTTTGTAGATAAACTAGACTAACATCTTCCATGGACAACAAATACTATCAGTCCTGGGGATCAACTGTGATCCTGACCAGTCCTGTGTTTTGTATGATGGTGGCTTAACCATGAGTCCTTAGGCCTTCTAGTCTGAAAGCCAGTTAACATGGTTAACAGATCTAACTGGTCTCAAATGAGTAGTAAAAGGTGTATATTCCTGATACTTTCTGATACTTGGGACAGATCTGGGGGCAGAAATGTTGTTTGAACAAATTTAGTTGTTTGGACATTGGCTTAGTTCCTACTGAAGTCTTCCACCCATCCTCTGGAGTGCAGTAGCTCCTGGGCAGTGCAATTCTGCTGAAGCCCTGAGCTGTCGTTTTCGGACAAACTTGGATAGCAATTGCTGCTGTCAAACACATCTGAGTTTGGGAAGGGGAGGTCCTGTTTGTGGCAGAAACCTGGTTTGTATAACCCCTTTTAGAAATCCCCAGCCAGAACCATTTAGGGAGGTGTGCCTCTGTGCTTGTCCCTCACCCCTCTTGCAAATCTGCTCATCTCTGTTTCTTACTTCGTATGGTATCAAAACACCAGCTCACATACTTCACTGATGTACAGACAGATGAGTTCTCTGACTACTTCCTCTAGGAAATGGGTGGTTGTATCTTATGGGAAAACCCTAGTGTGACTGTGGCTTTGGCATAAATTCATAACTGTAGATGTAAGTGTTGGCCTTCGAGAATTTCTGTGTGTTTCTGTGAAGTTCCTCAGTAAATAATTGAAATGGGAATAGAAAAAATGTGTTTCTATGATTAACCTAGGGTACTCTAATTAGCAGTAGATAGATCCTTGTAGATTGATGGCCTGTCAAAAGCAGGTCCTTCACACCTGGGAGCTCACATTTTGTTGAAGGAAATGAGAAACCCACTCAGTGCAATCTGTACCCTCAGATACTTCTGGTTCCTTGCTTTTTAAATGTTTTTGTGGAAAAAAAAACAAACCCAACAAAACAAACCCGTTAGTGCCTCTTCATTTTTACCCACAATATTCCCTTACTGTCTACTTTTTTCCTGCTTCTAGGTGACAGTGAATTACAGAGCATCATAATAATATAGTAGTATAATAATACAGCAATATTTTTTTGATGAAAGATGACATTTATGGGAATTAGATCCCTTTTAACTGGCAGCTTTTTGCCCCTATAATATTTCTTTCATCATCTTGTGTGTTGTAATTTAATTTAGTGTGAATAAACCCAAATACTGATTATGGGCTTTTTTGAGCTCCTGTGCAAACTGAATTATTAGCATTTCTAGTCATTCTCCGATATTACTGCCATGCTAAGGTCACTATTATCCTGTATGAAGTTTTCTTGAAGGTTTCCTGCTGGTAGGTTGACTAAAGTAGGTGTCCTGTAGCCTTGTCATGCTAACTACAAAGGCCTAGAGATGCTTCTGGAAGATTGTATCATCCTTCTGTACTTTCTCACGTGATGAGTTTGAGCAGGCTTGCTCTGGATTTCCTCCTTGTGTCAAAGTGAGTATATCTTGACATCTTTTTCTTTCTTTTTTTGGACATAGCCTCAGTGAAACATTTGCCCAAATGCATTGCTGATTTGACGCTTCAACACAATACTGTAGCTTTTGGCTTCCTTTTCAGTTTCCTTTTCCATCCTTTATTAATTAACAGGAAAAACACACATTTCTTAATGTCACAAGCTCCCATCCCTATGCCATGGGGGTGGCAGTGCTCAGAGGACAGCAGAGAGCTTTAGGAATTCATCCTGGTGGACTCAGCAGCTCTAATTTCAGCCCCTGGAAGTAGGATGATGTTTCCCTCTAAGTAGATAAGGATAAGCAGTGCCAGAAGGAGCTGATTTCATCTTAACCACCTGAGGTGATGGGTGGTAGTTTGGCATTCAAATTCTGCTAAACTTTATGCAATATCTTAGGGTTGTTTTTTTTTTTTAAATAGTGGAAATAATTCACAAGGTTCCCCAGAAGTTTAATGTTTTTTAAAATGAGTCGTGACTGTCCTCAGCCTCTCCAGTGGCATCACAGTTGGCAAAGGAACAAAAAGCAATACAAAATGGACAACTATAATCCATTTTATTTTACTTAAGGTAGTTTTAAAGGCTAATATACAAAAAAAAAAAAACATGTTGGGAGTTTTATGGGCTGTGATATGGAGCCAGTGGGGCCTGATGCAGCAGGCTTGGGCTGCCCTGGTTCCCCCTGTGTCCCTTGAGGCACTGACAAAGAATGCTGAAAGGGTACACAGAGGAATTGTGGAAAGAGGTGAAGTCACAGATTAAATGAAACAGTTTATTAATAATGTATTGTGCTTTTTCAGCCATTTTTTGTCCCCTGTGGAAAATAGAGCTGGAGACAAATTACTTTGTGCTTTTTATCATTGCTTTTGTCAGTGTTTCAGACCATGAATTCAAAGCCAACTGTAACAGACAAAATGCAGTGGAATATATGACAGGAATAGCAAAGTTGGAAAGTGCATCAAAATCCATGTAATTTAAACCTCTGTTCATAGCACAGAAGGGCAAAGGGCACCAAAAACCCTGCTTAATTTGTCATATGAAAAAATGTATATTATAGGTGCTATACTGAAGGGATCAGCTCAGTACTGTGCACCAAAGTGTTTCTCAGGTTGTCAATAAGATGTTGCCTTGCAGACTTGCTTAGGATTCAAAAGAAAGCAATGTTGTTAGTGAGACAATTATCCGTCTGTAAAATGGCACTTTCATTCTGTGTCTTTGAGGAGCTGACAGGATCTTGCTGCTTGTATTTGCCTTACATTTGGGCAGATCATATTATTTTTTATTAGAATTTGTGGGAGGGGGAAAAAAAGCAATGGAAATGAAATCCCTTGTGAAATTGCTTGAAATTGCCTTTCACTTGCCTGAATAAATTTGTTATTGATTTTTTGCCCTTTTATAAGAATGAAAGGTTAATGAAAACAATCACATTGCTCTCATCCCAAGGAGGAGCTTATGTAATACATACAGGGCTTGGGCTTTTTTTAAACTGAACAAAACTGTTAGTGTATAGGTATTAGCCTTATGAAAGATTAGCTGTTGTGATGGGAAATGAGTTATGCTACGATATCTTCAAGAGCTGACAGACAGTGTATGACAGATTAATAACTCAAGCCTTTTTATGGTTTTACTCCTTTGTTATTTGAGATGGATGCCATCATAAATGGCATCTGTACTAGCTGTATATGCAGAGAAGGTTTTATTTTGTGTGAGTTTCTGTAGGATAAGGATGATTATGTTTTGTTGTACAGGAGGCCATGGAGTGCTGTGTGCCTGATCACTGTTAGGTTCTCTGTTGTAGTGGAGAGTGGATTGATGTTTCTAGGAGCCCTTGAAAGGTGTGAGCTTAAAAGCACAACTCTCTACCCCAGCAAGAAAACACGGTGATGACTCTTCCCAGAGCATACCTGAGTTTATGACAAGCCACTTGAGAAAGAACTGCAAGTCCCTGTTTGGATGTCAGCAAAAACCCATATGAAACAGCAGGAACATAGTCTGAGGAGCATGTGATCGTGGGAGCCCAAGTTCTTCATTGTGGTCTCCTAAACGGTCACCGAAGAGGGACTGGGGTGGTCTGTTGCACCCTTTCTCTTCCCTGAACCATGGCTGCTGGGCCTGTTACACAGCACTATTGTCCTGAGGGTGTGTTTCCTGCGGGAATGTGCTCTTCCCACCAGTTTTACCTTTTCCATAGTTGCCATCACATCAGGACCCAGGTTGTGGGAACTGACATAAGATACTTCCAGGAGGCCTAACCCTGCACAGCTTCATCTCAGGGCATCCTGGTCACTCACAGTGAGTGCAGCTCTCCTGTGTTAACACACTTTCATGTGTAACATGGTGATTGCTTGTCAAAAAGACATTGCTCAGTAGCAGTGCTGCTTGCACTGTGTGCCGAACAAAGTTTACCCCAGTGTGCTTCCTGCACCCCAGCCTCCTTGTCTCTGGTCTCTGTTGCTTGCTCCTTCCCTTGTGCTATCTCTCTGGGGCAAAAATGACTCCTGAAAATGTTATGCTTGAGCATATCCTTAACCCATAGCCCCAGATCTGAGCTGTACTGAAGAGTTACTGACACTCAAAACCTGGCAGCTGGTTCATCATTGTGGTTACTCATCTCTGGTAAAGTCAGAATTATAGGTGGCTTGTCCAGCTGCTCATACTGGTATAAATTCTGCACCACAAAGGTGGGACACATGATGCCACCAGCACAGTGCTGTCTCCCACCCACCCTCTGCTTCTGGAGTATTTCTAGTGCATCTCTTAGAATGACTTTTTCTGCTTGATTCGTAACACCTACTTTAATTAAAATAAGAAAATCATGTAATGCTATCCAACAAGGGAAAAACTGGATCTTTAAGCTGGGTTGTGGTTTTATAGGGGACAGTACTAACCTCTTCTGATATAGCTTGGTGATAGGTAGAGCCACTATTTTCTGCTGAGAAATAGTCTAGGAGGGAATGGGGGCATAGATCCCTTTGTCAGAATAAGCAGCTGACATTATGGGTTAACCTTAAATGTTAAGTGGTTTGAAATGTTTTATTTGCTGTTCTTGAGCAAAGGTTCACCTTGACCTTTAAGTTGGCCCCAGCTCGTAAACTTTTATGCAGACGGAGCAGGTATAAATAGAGATCACTGGACTTTGAAGCCTGCCTTTCTCTCCTAGGCTGAGACCTACTCTAGACCCTGGTTTCCCCTTGGGTGTCTCTTGCTAATGCCTGCATCATTTCTGATGCTCTGGTGTCTCTCTGGATTTCCATATACATTGCAAGCTTCTTAATACCTCATTAAAATGCAAACAGAGGCTTGGTTCATTTGCTATTCACCAGCCACCTATTCCTTCTAAGACCTGAGTGAGATCAAGATTCATCATAACACAGACTTTCACGCAAAAGTGAATTCTTATTCAAAACATGCAATCAGATTTTATTTTTTTATAAGCAGTAGCTACACCCACAATTCATTTTAAGGTATTATATAATCTACAGTCCATGATTTAAACCTCTGGCCTGGAAAGCAATAAACTGGAAGAAAGAACAGCATTTCTACACCAATGGTTAAAGTCTAATCACACCTCCCAAAGCAGACAATTTCTGACAGAATGGCAAGTTCATTTTCCTGAAGACACACAGTTGATAAATATAACACGCTGTTGGCAGGTGTAGTAATCTTTCAACTCCTGAAAACCTTCAAAATTCAATACAGCCAAAAAGACTCTGTCATATGTGGGATTGGGATTCTTTATCAATTCCCAACTACCACAAAAAACCTTCCCATACAAGAACCTGGGTTGTCAACATCCCATAAGAGCAACAAGGAAAAACATGCTGCAAACTGATGTTTCTCTTCATATTCTTGTACTCTTTTGCTGGCATTTATAATGGGCTTAGAAACAATGTCTGCCTGGCTCTTGCCGCAGCATAAGCGTGTGAGTCACCACTCAGATTAAAATGGTAACTGGCTGGGTGATAGGATATAAATTTCTGCAGGGTTTGATCTACTGAGAGTTGTCCTACAGCTGTAATTCCAGTTGTAGCTTGCGTGTTTTAAGTTATATAACTGAACGCACTGCAACTGAAGGCTGCTGGGTGCTTAGCACTAAGCTTAGCCTACAGCTTAGATTAACATCTTCCATATGTTAATGTGATATCAAAGAAATGGGGTTGCTGATGGGGTGGTGGGTTGTCTTTTTTTTTTTTTTTTTTTTTTTCTTTAAAAGGCTCCCTGCTTGGGGAGGGAATGCACTAGAGGGACTTGTAGTCCAGTCCTACTTTTGAGTTTGGGATGATATGATTAAAACACAGGTAAGGGGCTTTTAAAAAGCAGTTTAGGAGATGCACTGAGCCTTCTGTTCTTATTCTTGCTGTTCACAAATGCCCAAAGAAACACAAGTAAAGTAGATCTCTGCTGTGAGGCAAGTGCTGGGAATTTATTCCTTTAATATTTTGTTTGCTTTTTGTGTGCTTTATTATATTAAGAACTTTGTACTTTCAATATTAAAAATATAATGTATGTAATACATAGAAGCCACTCTTCAGCCACTTGTGTCAGCCTGTATTTGCATCCTACCTGCAATCTGGGATCCCATCAAGTGCCCAGGGACAGAAATGGCTCTGCTGGAGATCTTTCTTTGTTCACTCTTATAAGGTATCATTCAATAGAGAATGTTTATAAAATTATTCTGGAGCCATACTGGCTGACCTGGTCAAAGATAGAAATAAGAAATCTTGCTGTTGGCTTAATCTCTTTGAATATTAAGAGGACATTTTTAATTGTTCTCCCTTTGTGTTTTAAATTACTGGATTAATTACTAGGTAGCATCCAGAATACCTTCTTGGTGTGTGAAACTGTTTTTGCTTGTCTAATCTGTATTAGAGTTCACACGCTTGGGTCAGGAATGGACTACCTGGTGCATTAACTGAATACATAGGCTCAACTTCTCATTATGGCTTTGGGGCCAGGTGGCTTCTACAGCCTATGCTCCCTTGCAGTAGTTGTTGGACTAGTTCATCTGGTCATGTGTCTATGCTCACTGAAGGGAATGTGTCAGTGACATGGCTGCATTAAATGTTTTTTGTTCCTGAGACACTGGAAAGTGAGTATGGTGTCAGTGTTGCGGCTCTTTCAGTGAAGGGGCTGAGGAGGGTTTGAGTGCTTTGTCCCCATCACTCCCTACTTAGAAATGTCAGCTTGTTGTCTAAGAGTTCTCAAACTGCTCCCCGTGAATACATTCCTTTCTTCCTTTGACTTGGCAATTCATTACATTGAAATCAGTAGTTCACAAAGGATTTAGCTGGATTTGAAAGCAAAAAGCTTAAAAAAATGAGAATATGCTTGTCAACAGTCTCCCTAAGCTTATGTAATTCTCCAGTATCCATTCACACTCTTATGTGCAGTCTCGGTTGTTAGCAAACTGCATCAATAGTTTGTGTTGGCAGCTAGAGGTAAGGGTCAGTATTTTTGGTGGCTGTTGCTGGGTTTAGAGTAATTTTTCAGCTTTCATGTGAAAGGATTGCTCTGGTTTTAAACCTTGATAAGGAAAATATGTGACACTGACATAGCTGATAAGTCCATTGTCATGTTCTAAGTGCAAGATGTAGCCGCTCTCCTCTGAGAGTGGAGGGAGGTCTATGCATGGCTATTTCCAGCATCTACTGAGCTACATGCTGGTTTGGAGTGGGCTGGGCTGAATTTCAATCAAAGCCCTTTTAGTTCAAATTATGTTGCTCTTGTAAAATTAAATTGGTTTTTCTGGGCTCGATCCTGATAATGAATGCCTAGTCAGGCAATTTGGTATCAGTGGCAATAACCAGAAATATAAAAATTGGTAATACCCAAGGGTTTGTGAGAGTATTGGCAATATAAGAGTATGCAGCAATGGGACGAGGGGCAATGGTTTTAATCTAGAGCAGGACAGGTTTAGATGAGACCTTAGGAAGAAGTTCCTCACTCAAGGTGAGGAAGGAAAGACACTGGCCCAGGTTGCTCAGGAGGTGGTGGATCCCCTGTCCCTGGAGACATTTAAGGTCAGGCTTGATGAAGCTCTGGGCAACCTGGTCTAGCTGAAGGTGTCCCTGCTTACTGCAGGGAGTGGGACTAGATGGCCTTTAGAGGTCCTTTCCAACCTATGTATTCTCTGATTCTATAATAAGAATTTATGTAATTATTGGGGGAAAAAATCATATTAACTCTGTAAACTAGTAGGATTTTATGAATGAATAGAAAGTATGAACAGGTATTTCTACATGAATGCGATATGTTATAAAGTGTGTATCTTTTTAAAAAAAGGCATCAAATGATGAACTGTCTACCTAATTCAGATAACTTTTTCCATATTGCTATGGTATTAGTGATACTGTTGTTCTGTTCTTGACAAGGATAGCCTATAAATTCAGGAGATATAAAGGAGTAGCTTGGTAAAAATGTGCTGAAATATGAAAAATACTCTTCTCGAGCTTGTTAAAATAAAACCCTTTCTGGTGATCTCTACAGGGCCATTGTTTTTAAATATTTCCCCCTAATGCTGTTTTTCTCTTTGCAGTCACTGTTTTATAGCAGGTTTGTTTTTTTTTTTTTAAAATAAACTCAAATCAAAATGCTGATGCAGTACTACTTGTAGCCTGCTGCAACTCCTATGCAGGGAAATTAGACTGGGCTATTCAATTAGCCCTACAGCTATAATTTTAACTGGGGTGTACAGCAGGTGTACTTTTTGCATAACTTTTTACCTAATGCAAAACTTGTGTACCTATTCATTAGCAGAAATGATAAGCAGAAGGTCTTTTTTATTAATATTGCTAATTAGTTGTTTAATATTTGTGAAATGCAGAGTCATGTGCATTATTTCCCATGCCGTCCGTAATAATGCGCAGCCAGAAGCAGTCTCAGATTTGTACAGAAAGCAATGAGTCACTGCTCCTAAATTATGAATAACCAGGAGTAAATTAGTCCAAAGGACCATTTCTTGCTTGAAGGGCTGCATGTGGTGTGTGTCCTGGCTCCTAGTCATCTAGGGGTGCATCTGGGAGTACACCACGTGTGCATAAAGACCCTTTTTGGCTTGTGAAGGCTTTTGGAGCTGCTTATCCCTTTGATGGGGGTATTAGGATGAGCTTTTCTCACTTGGCCCCCACTGTTGTAGGTAGCAGGTAACTAATGGCTGCAGAGAGCTGCAGCAGTACTGCACATAGAGTTTTTTGTCTTTTGCAGGGTTTGTACTTGAATGTAGAGCCAGGCAAGTATGACCTTAAGACATTCTCTGAAAATGTGCATCCAAAAGACCGAGAAAGGTCTGTGGGGATAGCCCTGCCGATTCCCAGCCCCTGGAAAGCAGCAGGATTCCTTTATCTTTGAGCAGGTCTCTCAGTATCTGCATTTTTAGCTCTTGTCTTATCCCCAGGCCACCAGACGGTGTCCAGTTGAATGTGTTTTCCAAGCTCAGTCTTTAGGCTGCAGGCTTTTCCTCTGTAGTTTTGCCTTTCATATGACTTATTATTAATTGCTTCAACCCAAAGAAAGAAAAGAAAGGGAAGAAAATCAGCAATGGGTTAGAGTATAACAAGAATGAAAAGTAAAATCATTGGCAGGAGGGGAAGCGAACTACCGAAGAAAGTAATGTCATGTGTTTTTTCCCCTCCAGATGTCCTAAAAAATAAATTACCACACTGTTGCAGTTTTGCATAGCTGGGTGCTGTTAGAGAACGGGGGGCTACAAAGATGGCTGCTGCAAAAAGCAGCTAAAAGCGCTCTGCAGGCCCCAGAAAGAAAATGTCTGCCAATTCAAGGCCAAAGTTGCTGCTGACCAAGGCCGAGCCAATCGGTGTTGGCCACAGTGCCTCTGGGAATCACATATAGGAGAAAAAAAAACTGTAGGGAGTTGCATTCTGGCACTGGAGAAGGGAGTGAGAAGATGTAATGAGCTGTGCAGACGCCAAGGCTGGGGTGGGAGTGGGAGGAGGCGCCCTAGGTGCCAGAGAGAACAGCAGCCCATGGAGAAACCCATGGTGGAGCTGGTGTCCCCCTGCAGCCCATGGAAAAGGCCAAGACCCCACCTGTAGCCCATGGAGAGGCTCCATGCTGGATGGAGCAGGTGAGACATAGAGGAGATGCTGTGACCCGCATTGGAGCAAGCCCCTGCCAGCGCTTGCAGCCCATGGAGGGAAACAGAGACACAGAGATGAGCAAGAGAGATTTGTGCTGGAAGAGGTCTGCTGGGGGGAGGCTTGTGACCCTGTGGAGGAGTGGGACTGGGAGACGTTGTAATTTATCACTGCCCGCCATAGCAGTGACCCACGCCAGGGCAACTGGTGAAGAGCTGAAGCCCTGTGGGAAAGGGCTCATGTTGCACAAGTTTGTGAAGGACTGTCTCCTGTGGGTGGCACCCCACGGTGCAGCAGGGGGAGGGTGTGTGGAGTGGAATGCTCCCCCAGCCAAGAAGGAAACCAACTTGCAAGGAACTGCCCAAAGCCCCCATTTTCCCAGTCCCTGCTCCTTCCTGTGCCACAATGGCAGCGGGAAGAAGGGAACAAAATTATGACTAAAGGGAAGTCTGCTGAGAATGGAGGGGTGTGGGGAGGTGCTTTAAGATCTAGTTGCAATTATCTAAGATCTGGTTGCACTTCTCATTATCTGACTCTGATTTCACTGTGTGTAGTGTAATAAATTAGATAGTTTTCTTTCCTTCACTCAGTGTTGTCTGTTTTGCCCATGTTGTTGATTCCAGGATGATCTCTCCCTGTCCTTTTCTTGACTCCTAAGAGTCTCAATATATATTTTCTCCCCTGTCCAACTAAAAAGGGGAATGATAGGCTGACTTGGGTGGGCATCTGGCCTCCAGCCAGGCCTAAACCACCACACAAACACAAGGCTATCTTGAGAGTTTGGCCTGTAAATTTTAAATAGAAGCTCTGAGCTGTGTTTCAGGCTGCAGGAAGCAAGATTTTTACTGCTGGTGTTAGCAAAAAACAAGTGGTGGCATCTCACCCAGGTTGCATCAGCAAATTCATCCCAGTTTGACTTGACCTACTCTCGGGGAGTTCTTAAAGTAGGTGTGAAACTTATTATCTAGAGAAACTGGGACATCTCTAGTATGGTTCAGCCAGGAATTGTAGGGTATCCCCATGATTTCCTAATGTCATCAGGTAACAGGAGCAATGTGAAGAAATATTTGGTTTCCTTGTTTTATCTTAAACCCTCAATTCCTGATTCTGCTGTATCACTGTGTAATGATTCATCCAATACACGTTTTCCAGGAGTTGTTTTGGATAGAGCTTAATTACCATTAAAGCTGGAGAAATCAACCCTGTTGTGTTTCCAGCTTTCAGCTCTTTTCTTGTTTGCAGTGCTTCTATGATGTTTTGTGTGTATGGCAAAAGATTTGTGGAGAAAAATAATTGTACAGGTGGTGGTTTGGCAAGGCAGCTGGTCAGGGTGGCGGCCTGTGAGGTGAGATGGTGGGTTGGTGAGGCGGCAGGCCAGGCAGCCTTTCAGGTGAGGCGGCAGGTCGGGCAAGGCGGCCTGTCATGCTGGTGGAGAGTCAGGCAACGTGGCTGGCAGCTAAGTCGGCTGGTCAGGCAGGGTGGCCAACAGACAAGTCTGTCAGTCATGTAGATGGCCTGTCAGGTGAGGTGATGGGTCAGCAAGGCAGCCTGTCAGGCAAGGTGGTTGGTCAGGCAGGCAGCCTGTGATGCAAGGTGGTTGGTCAGTTAAGGCAGTGGGTCAGGTAAGGTGACTGGGCAGGCAGGTGGTGGGTCAGGTAAGGCGGCAAGGTGGCTGGTCTGGTAAGCTGGCCTTTCAGGTAAGGTGTCTGGTCAGGTAGTCAGCCATTCAGTAAGCAGCCAGTCAAGAAGCCGGCTGGTCAGGAAGGCAGGCAGCCAGTCAGCAATTGCATATAAGCAGTATTTGATCTTTTTAGAGTCGAAGGGACCTCTGCCATCAGCTGCTCTGATGTAATTTCTGGTATCTCTTTATAGATGCACGGTAGTGATGGTTATTGCACTTGTGAGCTTCTTAAGTCATGTGTAGATACAGAGCCTCGTACGCATAGGAAAAGTCACGGCAATATCATCCCTATGTTTTTTCTAATACTGTTAGATTTATTGAAACACTTCTTATCTGAAACACTAAAATACATACTGGATTCAATAGAAATAAGTTTCAAATCCACTTCACTTTATTTTCTTTTGGAATGGATCTGCTAACAGAGCTGCCTCAGTGTCATAAATCATTACTACTTCTGCTGAAACTTGTTTTGCTTTTGCTACTTCTGCAGTGATTCAGGCTCTTGTTTCAAAGGCTTAAATCTAGTGATACAGATTATCTTGTTATCTGTACCTTCAAAAATTGAGGCTTTGCCTTTATCAAATTTTGCCAGAAGAATGTCTCCAGTATTTCAAAATGTAGGGATGATTTCTGTGGTGCTTGTTACCTCGATATGTTTTTGCGATAGGAATCTAAGTTCTGTTTTGTAGTTAACTTTAGCTGGAATAATTTTTTAGATGGATTGATTCTTGTCTTTCTAGAGGCAACTGATAAATGGGGTTTTAGTATGAACTACTTGTTGATGTATTAATGTAATGTATAGTTATTTCTTGACCTTCACTAATGCTGCCACCATCACTTATTTTTTAAGTTCCTTCCAGCAGCATAGACAAGGCTTCGCATTCTTACCTAAAGTCCAAGCATCAGTGGATGTCACTGTTAGGAATGTATCTATCCTCCTAACACCTGCCAGGAAGAAAAGTTGTGCTGTGCTGATTCATTCAATGGGAAACCGTGAGACAGCACTGCCAGGGTAGGAAAAGGATCCTGCTGAAGTCCGGAGACTTGCCCTGACCATTGATTTCTGTTGAGAGCTCATTGTCATGGAGCCTGGTGGCCCAAGACGGTGCATAGCCTTGTGGAGCTGATGTGTTGGCTGTGTTTCAGCTTTATCCCATTGACTTCAAAAGATTTGTATTGTTTGTTAGTGCTGGGAGGGAGGAAGAACGTGGTGTCCGTGAGGTGGAATATAATTAACTGGTGAGTTAAGTACTTCTCCTACAGTATCAAGGCCAAGCGAGGCAGTTTTAAATGTTTAATTAGCTTGGAACCAGCAATGACTTTTTTTCTTTCCTTTGAAAATCCTATTACTTTAGGTGGGGGAAAGGTAATTATCTCTTCCACTGATCTGGGCTTGACATCTTGTAATGCAGAGGGAGAAGGCAAAGCATCTTGTGATCCTTCTGCTAATTGTCAAGGTCCTCTAGCTTTTAGAAACCTACTTAACTTGGGGCTGCTCAGAGGCATTAAAATGCTGTTTGACAGTCATGATTTGTATATCACATTGCTTCATTTGTGTATCAGTAGTAGAAAACCTATCATTACACCAAAGTGTAATTTGGAGCTTTTCCATATTCATGACATTGCATGAGGTTGGAAAACAAATGCTACTTCAATAGAGTACAATTACTGATCACGTGGAGTTGACTGATCTTTAATTGGTTTTAAATTAGTCTTCTCTATTTCACTCCCTTGTGGAGTACTGCTAAACTTCAGGTAAGCGAAAAACTAAGTGTCATACTTAGTAAGAAACCATAAAAAAATCACTTTTAGTATTGGCTTAAAGGGACTTTGGGTCCAATTATTGTAGACCAGGATGAAGACCTTACAGAAGATGGCTGCTAATTAAAAAAGGTCTCGGGTACTGATCTCTGATCTGCAACATGTTATTTTTTGTAGAATTAAGAAAAGTCAAGTTTTTCCATTAACATTTGAAAAACATTTTTCTTTATGAACTCCTGTTCTAATTGTGCTTTAAATTCTTCATAATTAAACCTCTGCTGCAGTTAAATATTGTTACTGTTTCTGTTTAAAACTACCTTTCTGAAGGCTGGAGGGTAGTGAAAATTTATTCAAGTTGCTAGATAACATACAAATAACCTTATGGATGAACTAGGGAATTTTTTTAACAGATTTTGGAGACATTTCTGGTACACACAAGAAATTCGATGCAATAGATTTCGGACATCTATCTTTATATAATGAGAAAGCAACCTGTTGTTTTTGGTGTGCAATTGCTTAACTGCTCTTTAATGTGTAGTATCCATCAGAAATATTCAGCAGCTCAGGTTCCCTTGATTCCCAGTTACTTGTCTGAAGGAGTCATTTGGATTTCGAAAAATGGAAAAAGTAGAACAAACCCTAAACTTTTACAACACCCTCGACAAGACTCTGTCTACTATTTCAATTCTGCTCTTTTGGATTTAACACAGAACACAGAGGAATGATTTATTCTGCTGTGCCCTAGCAAAGGGACCTGAAAGTTGTGAAAAGGGAAGAACCTGTCCAATAGAGATGAGCTGCTGTGTCAGGCTGCAGCCCTCTTGATGGAGTGAGGGGAACTTTTCAGCTTAATTTAGGGCTAACCTGTTTTTACTTTGCATGCTGGTTGTCATACATGGGAAGGGTTGTAGGGTCCAGTTCAAAAGCCCAAATTGTTGCTCCAAACACAAGGGAAACTTATAGACTTTTTTCTATGCCAAACATCCCTAAATGAGTAGATAGTGCCTTTAGACTGGGTACTCTCCCTGTACTACTAAATGTAGATTATTCCAGTTGTCTTGAGAATGGGAGGTAGTTAAAGGTTGAGAGGAGAAGTGGGTAGCCTGCTGTAGAGTCTGCTGAGTGAGTGATGGTAAGTAGACACCAGGCTTGCCTGTGGCCCAGCGTTTTGCATTGTCTCATCGTGACAGTAGCTTATTTTTTGGTCTTCAGTCTAAGTGATCCAAACATACCATGGCTAAACCACAGCCTGTATTTTCAAGTCCCTCAACCAGATATACAACTATTAGTTATCTTTGAGAATGCAGTCTGTGTGGGTAGGGGCCTCTTCCTTAATGCTAAAGGAAAATGCTTCAGCCTCTGCGGGTACTATTGAGGGTGGACTAAGAAATTATTGGTATCCTAGAAGTTCAACACAAATATCGTGTTACCTGACAAATAGGATCTGGGCTAAGGGAAAAAAGCTATAAAAAAAATGTCAGGGCATTATATATTCTTCTGGCACATCTGTCTTGGCAGTGATTGAAATGGTGGAAATTTAGAAAATGGTGCTACAGTGTCTTGGATTATATAGGGGAAATTATGGCAAGCCATGTGTTGAGGAATTTGCAGTGAGGATCTGTGTACCTCATTTGATGCATCTGAAAGCAGGGGTGGTAGTTGGGTGTCACAGAGGAGTAAAAATCCAGTGTTGTAGTATTTGAAACACTGGATGTAAAGAATTTCATGTTAGATGGGAAAGGTCGCTGTGTTAATGAAAACAAAAGTTGTGTTCTGTGTCTTGAGTAAGCGAAACAGAAAGGCAAAGGGATTGTAATAAGCGGGTTCAGTAAGATTTACAGGCTTTGTTTTCAAATAATTCATTATAGTACAGTCAGAAAAGAAAGTAAGTTGACTTTAAGGTGAGAGTGACTGCATGTGGTTGGGAATCTGTGTAATAAAATATTTCCTATGAAAAAGGAAGATTATTCCTCTTAGAAAAAATTGCCTTTTTAATCCACTCTGGCTGCATTTCTTTACTGGTTTTTAGAGATGCGTTTTCTGTTGGAGCTGTATTTGGAGTAAATAAGTGTTACAGTAGGGAATTCTGGATGGTATAGCTGTCACTTATGGAAATCTATGAAATAAATTGAACAATGGGCCATTTGGAGATGAAAATCAAAGTGTTTTTTGATTTTTCCCTTGTATAATACTTTCTGGCATCCACAGTGCTATGTGCTTGTATGAATGCGGAACTACATAGGAAGGGTAAATAATCTGACTGTCTTGAAAATTTATCCAATCTAAGAATCCTAATAAAGAGGGATTAGTAGTTTTAATGATTATTTTATGGTGAGGGTGCATTGAGAAACAAACTGTGCAACTCCAATTTTAGCAGAATACACTGCTGTATTCTTTCACAAATGCTGATGTGCAGATTCCTGTATTACCCAATGATATATATTTTATTGCTCATGATCACAAGAAGAATTATTTTGTACCCTGATCTAAAGTATTCTGCTGTATTTTGCTGTTTCTTTCTTGGTGTGCCCTCCCTCCCCTCAGTTCCCGGAAGATGGCATTTACTTTGCTTATTAAACAACTTTTTTATTTTGATTATTATGCAGAACTTTAAATATTTTCACATTTCAAGTGCAATTAAACAGGACATCTGTTACACTGGGAACACCAGAGAAGGTTTTTATTATGCAGAAAAGGTTTTCTGTGTATAACTAAGTCATTATTTACATTACCGATTGCCTGTTGAAAAGTACTCATCGTTAAAGAGTCAGCATGCATACCAAAACCAATGGTAGTAGCTGTGGTGTTAAAGCATTTTGTCTCTGCAGCAGGGAATTGTCCACTGTAATCACATAGCTATTGGTAAATGATGTGTTGTGAGAGCAGGCGATGTGTGTCTGTGGTCTCAACCATTAATTGAGGCTTTTGCAGTCCTTTCTACTGAAACAAAGTCTTTCACATCTTTGATGTCAATTCCTTTGCAGTGAGAAGCTCAACCCGGCTGAGGTAATACAGATAGTGGAGAATGGGAATTTGCTAGCTGAACATTGTCTGAAAGATGAAATTAGGGCTAGGCAATTCTGGCAGTCCAGGAGTCCCAGAGCTGGAAGGTGGCAAGCAAATCAGGGAATAGGAGACTCAAAAAACCGAGCTGCATCTGGCTTTGCAGCAGTTATATGTGCTTGGGTTAGATTCATCCCTTTTGTCATTATGCACAGGACCAAGTGCCAGAGATTAATTTGTTTCACTTGGGATTCTGTGTAAACTTATTTTTGATGTAGCTCTGAAGCATGTTAGTGTATTTTATCTGTAGTTCTAGTGTTACTATAGAGGAAAAAAAGGAGGTGAAAGACCCCCAAAAGCCAGACTAAATGCCAGACGGCACGACTCACCTTTGAGAGAGGGACCTTATTTTCAATAAAATACATTTCCTTCCAGTTTACTTGACTTTCTTCCTTATGCTGGAGAATTTGGGGATCTATAATAATAACTTTTACCCATTAAACAGTATGTTTTCAGATTATTACTTTATTAATAAGGCTATTTTTCTGTAATGAAACATCTGCAGTAGCAATATAGGACGAAGTGTTAAATTATCACTACTACTTTGTGTCCTAGATAATAGACAGAATTTTTCTGGAGGCCATCTGGCCTGACAACCCACTCCAAGCATGGCTGGCTTCAAAGTTTGTCCCAACTTCCAAACTAAATCAGGTTGCTCAGGCTCTGTCCAGTTGAGTTTTGAACATGTCCAAGGATTGGGGTATTTCACAACTTCTTGGGATACTAGTATTTGACAAGTTTTTTTTTTTGATCTGGTGATTGATAGCTTTAAGATCCCCCGAGCTGCCTCTTCTGCTGGTTAAGCAAACTTTAGCTCTCAATCTCTCCTCATGTGCCATGGCAGCCCTTGACCATCGTGGTAACCCTCCACTGGACTCACTCAGTGAGTCAATGTCTGTCTTGTGCTTGAGAGCCCTAATCTGGACATAGTTATCCAGATGTGGCCTTGCTAGTAGAAAATAGAGGGGAGTACTATCTTTTGGGTACAAAATGCCAATCTTGATAACAAAAGTCCAAGCTGCTGGGATTCAAGGCTATTTTTCCAGAAATTTGTCCTGACTTTCATCCCAAATACTGTGCATCTGTTAGTGTACATTGGTTTGTACCTGCTGGAAGTGTGTGAGGCACAGTTCATATTTTTAAGTACACATGTAGGTTTTGAGTTACTTTCACAATTAGGGAGTCTTGGCTGTGGCTTACATATTAAAGGACACTTTTCCTCTGCATATTTTGCAGGTGCCTTGGAGATTTCTTTTATAACTGTCAAGTAATGAAGAGCCTTCATGAACGGTACCCATTCAGGACCCATGGTATGAATTGAGGTGTGTTGGAAAAGCTGTTATTTCTATTATGTCCTGGAAGCCTTGGCTTTCCTCAGCTCCTGAAGCTCTGGTATCCCAATTCTGAGTCAGATCGATTACCCACTCTTATGTTGAACTAATGCATCGTGGTGTTAATGGTCAGAGCTAATTGTTATCTAAGTGAGGAAAAAGTCACATTATCCATTACTCTGTGGTTATGAGTTATGACAGACAGCTGTCATGCCAATGAGCACATTTCTTCTGGAAAAACACATAGACACAGGCATGAATTTTTATTTTCCCCCTGAACAGAGTCACCTGGGAAGCCTTCAGCAGAGGACCACTGGGTAAGGTATTCGGTAAATGGCCATTGCTTTCAGAGAGATGGTACAAACGGTAAACTACTGTTTCAGGCTGAGGGAAACCCTATGGGGAATAGGGAAGGGAGATTTATTCCACCACTTGATGTCACTATATGCTCACTCTTCAAGTTAGGCAGATTTCTTTTTTTTTTTTTTTCCTTGACAGGGAGACTTCTGGGTAAAGCAACAATTTGTCCATGTTCCTGAGTGTTCCCTGCTGTCGAGTTTTTATTGATGGTGCTGATTGACTGAGGAAGTAGGACACCAGTGAGAACTGTTCAAAAATTTCCTTGCAAGTGATGCATGCTTTCACATGCAGAAGAGATGGCTCTTGCATAACAGAGTAATGGTTTTCTAGACTCAGGATGTTTTTGGATGACTTTACAGATGGGAGCTTGTTAGTTTTCAAGGCTTTTAACTGCATTCTTAATATGAGTAACCGAAATCCATCTTCAAAGAGGTCTGGAGTGATTTCAGTCAGTCATGATTTCTTTGCCTCTGAGTCTGAGAACTGCCCTCTTATTGAATGTTATTTCTATGGTAGCCCACTTGATTGAAGCCTCTTGTCTCACTCCTTTCCCTGCATCGAATTGTGGTGGAGGTATTGGGAAAACTCCACTTTGGACAAATTTGACTCCTCTCACTGCCCTCTGCTTTTCTTTTGAGCAATTGAAACACAGAAGTAGACAAAGAGGTGATTTTTGGGACTGCTTTGGATATACACCAGCAGAGGAGGCAGTGGTATCACCTATCTTGTGTGTAACCCAGGCATCTTCAGGCAAAATTCCCTCTTCGATTTCTACAAGACTGAGCCTATCATGACACTTACTAATTGTCCTACAAGTACTTTTCTGTTCTAAATGGCTCCTTTATTGGTAGTGTGAGCAATTTCTTTGATAATGTAGTCCATCAGAAAGTGAAATTGAGATTTAAATAGAAATCTGTTTAGTTTTAAATAGTTTAATTTTTCTCAAACCGAAAAGGCTGTTCTGGAATATCATTAAGTACTAGGTTGTATCTGGAAGATGATTTCCTGAGTCTATATGTTCACAAACTTTTATTTGCATGTCAAAATAATTAGTTTGCCTTCAAATAATGAGTACATTTGACTTAGCATAAACACTTTAAAATTTGCTTTAATCCATTTGCATTAATAGTAATAAATCACTCATTTAAATTGGATGAAAGAAATTCATCTCTTCATTCATTCCTCTTTCTTCATTTGGAAGAAACCAGTGTCATTCTTGGGATTTTGAAAGCTGCCGGAAGGAAAAAGTTACTCATGGTGCTGAAACTGAAGTTAATTTCACAGCTGGTGATAAAAATGTGTTACCGGCTTCCCTGTAACTACCAAAAAATGAGATCATCATTGTCTCTACAGCTAGTCAAATGACTGGAAAAATCCCAAGCCTGACAATGCACCTGCTTGTGCAGGATGTATTATTTAAATGTTTAAAACTTTAAGTAGGTATCTATAAGGAAGCCCAACAAATTAAAAATGTTAAGTTATGACATAGGTCATCCAGCCAAAAACTTTTGAGTGAACTTTCAGTATGTTTGAATGAAAGGGATGCTGCAAAGGACAACTGGCTCAGAAAATGTGGTTTAGTTTTGTGAAAGTCTGTTTGCAGATTGGTAGCAAATCCCAAGTCGCACTTTAAAGTTAAATTCATGAAGATGCCCATGGGATTGAAACCTGATTTAAATAGTGATGATGTGATTAAAATTTTGGATACACCAGCACTCTGTGATTTGTTCAGAGGCTGTTAAACACAATCTGAGCATCTGTGTGGGTCCCTCTGCAGTGGATAGACGGTCTGCATTACCACAAACACCATAAAATGCCACTCAGCCCAGATCTGTCCATGTTTGTGGGCTGTCACAAGAGGCAGGCCAGTGTTCCTTCCTCACTTCTGGCAATGCTGATTTCTTTCTCCCCCATATCTGTTAGCTGAAATATCTCTTTGATATCAAAGTACAGAACATTCTGTAGTCAGGATGCATTTTTTCTCCTTCTCAGCTATACTCAATTATTGTTAGGGGATATTTACTGTAAGACAATGGCACTCTGGGATTTAGAGTCAAGCTAAATTATTAGTAGCTAAGTATCTCTCTATTCCTCTGTCTTCTGTGAGTCAGCACCATTTTCAAAGCACCATCTGGCATCATGGAATCAGCACCCCTGCATGCTAGAGCCGTTAATACTGATTTGCTGATGCATGTGTATTGTCAGTGGTTTGAGAAACAATGCCCTAGCAGTCAAGGCGAAGATCAGGAGGCTGTTGCCACCAGCTGCCCCTGCAGATGTGATGATTGGAGCTTTATTTTGCAGGACTTGATAGATCCTTATGTCCAGGTAGGTGATGTAGGCGGGCCTGGAGCACCCAGCTTGTGCTATACTCAGATCCAGCTCCTCTCCAGGAAAACAATGTCCTTGGAGTGCTGTGCCCAATGAAGTGGTAGAGTGCTACCAGATTGCAGTCCCCTTGTGCACATGGTCTGCTACCAGCTGACCCATTTTGGGTCCTGGGGACCTTGTCCCTTCCCAAAGGGGACCCTCCAGTCCATCTGCAGACCTTGGTTCAAATGCTTATGGAAGGGAATTGGGTGAAGGGTGCTAGATATAAACAAGTCCTGTTGTGGAAGTAGCCTGTGCTTTGAAGTGGTCCCATGAAGCTGTTGTAGGACATGTTTTATGCTTTTGTGGTGCAAACAGCAGAGTGTATGTTTGACAGCCTTTACTAGCGAGGTTGGGAAAGCACCTCATAAATGATCCCTGATAGCTGCTTATCACACAGAGAATCCTTATGGCTTAACAGGAGCACAGCAGTAACAGCAGAAATTTCATGAAAAAGCAACTCCTCCAAACGAACAAAACCCTGACACTTGAAAATTGAGAGGTACAAGTTCTCCAAGCCATGTATCCAGCTTGTACCCGGTACCTTTGTAGTACGCTTTCACCTTATTTTGCTGGTTAACGTTACAGTTTAAAAGTGAGCTTATCAGCTTAGTGGGTGGCCTATGTTGCTTTCACAAATGTGATCCTTATGATGGTCAATGTCATTCTGCAATTAAAGTACCATTATGGTGCTCATGGTTGCAACTCAGCCAGTATGAACTGATCAGTTTTGAGCAGATGTTGAAGAAGGAAGCATGGCTTGCCCTCAAATGGCTTTAAGAGCTTTGCATGGGCTTATGTGCAGCTTAGAGCTTTGTATGGTACAAACTTCACTTTTTGTAAGGAAAACTTTCAGATTAGTGTGGAAAATAGTTCCTGGGTATGAGGCTGTTCATCAGGCTTGGAGTTTGTGTATAAGACAATAGGAAAAAGTCATTTTGCTGAATATATGTCTTCAGATTGCTATCACACCATCATTAGCTTTCATTGGAAAACAGTTATGAGGCTTCAAAAATGATTAACATGCAAGACATTTTTCTTTGTAACTTCGCTTACAAGAATGACAGAAATTTCAATGCATAATCTTTCCCTAGTGTATTCTTTACCATTCAGCAAAAGCAGGTGTGGGAGGAGTAGATCATACAAGGTACAAATCAAGCAGGGAAAAGCATTTACATAAAGGAGAAAATATGCAAGTACCTAATCTTAGTGGGTGTTACTACTTTGTGAATTTGGGGACCTTCTCTTGGGAGTCAGTACTCTCTGCTTTTCTGATTGCTGTGTAGCTCTTCCTCCAGTTGCTGGTATCTATCTCTAAAGGACCTTTGAAGTACTTGGTGTCTCTGGAGACGTGGATTTGTGTACTGTTGCTCTTTCTAGCAGCTTTTATTGAAGCCAGACTGTAAGATGGTAAGAGGCCACTTGTGATCTGGTAGTGTGAGCTCTTGTGTCACCTAAGATTTGCAGAAGTAAATGCTATTGAATAAGATCGATGTTTTTTGCCAGAGGTCTGTGCACCATTTGTGGGTTGAAATATTCTGTGTTGTTACCAAAGGAAGGTAACAAAAAAGAGCGAATATATTGTTAATCATCAGTATTCTTAAGCTGTCTTTAGGGATGTTTGCTGCTTCTCAGCCAAATTTTTGGGAGTCTGTAAATTGCTAAATTTTAAAAGCCACTGATAGAAAGTATATTTTTAGAGGCTGTCATAGTTTTGGAGAGTCCACCTCATCCCATGGCATCTTGTTCTAGTTGACAATTGCCCTGCTATTAAAAACTGGCCTTTTATTTCTAGGTTTTGGTTGTTGAGCTACCCTGAGTCTTGTACATGGGAGCTGTGGTTTAAAGTGCTATAAATTCTTTGGAGATAGCAAGAGGCTGTGATCGAGCTGCCACTTAACTTCTTATTTGATAAACTAAATGGATTGATCTCCCCAAATCTTTTACTCTAGGACATGTTTTTCAGCCTTTTAGTTGTCTGTATGCTTTGACAGGTTGCAGAGATGTGGTGCTTTGAAGACATGAGACCCTGCTTATTGAGTTTGGAGTAAAAGGGTCCTGACTGTTGTCTTGGACCTTTTCAAGCCTTTCATGCATCCATTTGTGCACAAACCCATTTTTTCTTCTGTGTTTCAGGTTGTTCTGGCAGACTGTAAAATGTTTGATTTTAAATGATTGCCGGGCTTGACTTAAATCAATATGAGGGAGATGGAAATGTATTTCAGGATGTTTCTTTGTTGGTCAATAAAATGTTATACCCTGTGCCATCAAAAAATGCTGAAATCAGCTTTGAAGCAGCAGAAAAATGCAACAGTAGCAGATGCAATTATAGTGATTTGCTGCTCTGAATCCCTTCCTCTATACAGGGGTAAAAATGAAGTTAAAATAACAGAAAAGAGATATCTGCGTTCCTCAAAATCTGATGTTTGTCTGAGGTAATATATACTAACAAGCTTATGTGACCTTTTAATAATGAAGAAATGGGAAGGACATCAGATGCCTCATCACCAAGTCAGTGACATTTGATGTTAATTGGATTAAAGTAATAGCATTTGGCCTAGACGTTGCCAACTGAAGTTTCCTCCTTGAGGGGTTTGTCCCTATTGTGACACACGGAATGGAAGCAAGCTAAATTTTTTATTTATTGTTATATTTGGATGGAAAAGAGTGGTCTGATTGCCTGAAAAGTGCAAAAGAAAAGATTCTTAGGAACTGCTGTATGTGACAACTGTGTGAACAAAGCAACATGATTGAAGCAGTGAGATTAGAGAATCACAGAACCCAATACTGGTTTGGGTTAGAAGCGTACTCAAAGCCCTCCCACCCCAGTGCCACCCCCTGCCATGTGCAGGGACACACTCCATTAGCCCAGGGTGCCCAAAGCTCCATCCAACCTGATCTTGAACATTGCCAGGGATCCAGGAGCAGCTACAACACAGGTTACAACAATTCAAGTAGAATTATTATTACTATTATTTTTAAAGGCAAGGAAGAAACTCAGCAACACTTTATAAATTATTTTCTCTAGTTTGGGGATTGTCCAGCTATGGAGCTGTGTATATTCCAGCTGACAAGTACCTTAATGTTGTTATGAGCTGTTGGCATTCTCTTAGTACAACACTGCCCATTTTTTACTCTTTACTATCCAGTTGCATGTATCGGCCCGTGTGGGAACTTCTGAGCTGAGTCCTGAGGCCCCACCACATTCCTGGTTGTTTCTATACTGCTGTTTGGTTAGTGGGAGCTCTGTAAAGTCTTGGCTGGTTTTGGTAGGATGTTGCTGTTTGTGGAAGGAGCGGAGCGATGATGGAAACTGTTCAGGCGTTAACGCAGGCTGGGGAGGAAGGAAGCTGAAGCTGCCCATGAGTATCAGCAGGGCTGATTACTTGTCATCAAAAAAGGATTGTATGAGTGCTGTGGAAATGGTGAGTGTTGAGAAAGGACTTAGAGGAATATAAAGGAGTACACGCTCCATTTCAGTAAGGAAAACTATCATCAGCTAAAATATGTAACACAACTGAGTCAGCTGTTTTGGCCGAACTCAAAATGTAACAAATGCCTGTGAACAAGTTGTCATATGGTATTAGATTGATAAAAACCTGCTTTTTGCATGTCCCTTCACCAGCTGAAAAACTTATATCTTTGTTTCTGCTCACTTCTCAAGTTTCCTACCCACTTGGCACATTTTTTTCCAAGCTACATAATGCAGTTCTGCAGCTGTGATATGTACTGGAAGCACCTTGGTGACTTGAGGGGAACTGCTTGCATAAAATGAGAATTTCAAAAACCTGTTCCTTCTGTCATAGAAAACTAAAGGAAGAGAGCAAGTCAAATGTCAGACACAGCTATCTTTTAAAATTTGTAGTGCTTATTGTGAGAAGCAATTTTCCAATGCATACAGAAATCCACTGGGCAGGGCTTTGCTGTCAGATTGAGGTCAGTGTGTAGGATTTGTTTCAAACTAATCTCATCTTAGATATTCAGGTATCTGATCCATACCTGGTAGCAAACAAATAAATCCTTGAAGGTCAGTGCTGCTGCCTGAATGTGGAATGAATGAGGTGAGGAATGGGCAACCTTAAGGTGGGATCATTTGCAGTACCCTTGATGGTAGATTTGAAGTGGAACATGGTTGAGATGGGTTCTGCGAAGAGAGGATGTAGTTTGGGGAGGGAAGGCACCACCTGTGTGGGCCAACAGGAATTGCTTATGTGTCCTCAAGGCTGGCCAGAGACCTGGCACAGACTTGCCCAACATCAGTGGAAGCTGTTGAGAACTTTGTCTTCAAGAGCTTTTGAAGTAGATATTTTATTTTTAATGTCGTGTCCTCACAGCATGACAATATGAACAGAGTGCTGTTTTGAATAAAAATTTCTGAATTACTGAATCTCTTAAATCCTCCCTGGACTTCAAAAAGCTGCAGGGCAGGTTTAGATGAGACCTCAGGAAGAAGTTCTTCCCTCTGAGGGTGGTGAGATACTGGCCCAGGTTACCCAGGAGGCCCTGTGCCTGGAGATATTCAAGGTCAGGCTTGATGGGGCTCTGAGCATCCTGCTGTAGTTAAAGGTGTCCCTGCTCACTGCAGGGGGTGAGACTAGTTGGCCTTTAAAGGTCCCTTCCCACCCAACATGTTCTATGAGTCTATGATCCACTCCCCCTGCCGTGTTGTTTGCGGATCACATAGTTGGGACACTAAATTTAGTTGATGCACTAATTTAAATTACACTGCCTGTGGAAATACAGCAACTCTTGTATTGTGAAAGTTCTGTAGAAGTATGTTGTGGTACCAAGGGGATTTTGTTTATCTGATGTGATTTCCTAACCATAATATAGCAAAATTTGGACATCTCATGGTGTAAAATAAATGTGCACACTGGTATTTTGTGTGATGGTGGCTTGTTTGAGACTTTGCATCTCTGAAGGTCAGCAGCATCTGTAAAATCTTCCATTTGTAAGGTTCAGCGTGATAAAAAGGACACATGTTAAGGCCTTGTTATGCTGTTAAGAGATAGTTTGAGCTGAATTTTTTCTGGATATACTGAAGCTTTTTGAAGTATGAGCTGTGAATTTTAAGTACAGCCACTGATCAGATATAAGGAATAGGCAAAAGGGGGTATGTATATCTTCAAACTGGAAATGTCACTGTAGCCCTGTATCTACTGTCTACGTTGTACCAAGAACTTAGAGGGGAAAAAAACTTAAAATGTTGAGGTGTTGGGTTTTTTTAACTTTCTGAATATAAATACAAGACTGATTGTTTTTGGGGGTGTTTTTTTAGCTTATGGAGGCTTACATGGGGCATGGTGTGAAGGTACACAGACATGAATACATTTCCAAGCCTGGAGTTGGGTCTTTCTGAGGAAAGGCTCAGAGATGATAGTACCATTATGTTTGAACAATCAAGGGTGTTAGGAAATCAGTGCTGATGATTTGGTTGAGGCTGTCGGGCGGAACAGAAGTAAAGCTTAAGTTGATTGAACAGGCTGCTAGAACATTTGGGAAGGTGTGATTGTACACAGAGTACTGCTTATAATCTCCGAACAATTATTGTAAAAAGCAGTATAAAGTATGGGACGATGTAAAGCAAGAAAAATAATTAGCTTGATCACTTTATGCTTCAGTGTATGTGATAACAGGAGGGTACAAAGCTCATTAGAGAGGTGCGTGGTAGCATTTTGATTCTGAACACATTCCTTGTGCATGAATGCTATTACAAGTCCTTTCTGTTCCTGAAGATATTCCTCAGCCCGTTGAGGATAGATGAGTCTCGTCTTACGCTCTGTAGCTGGCTCAGCTTGATCTGCAATGAATCTCCAACTACTTGGTATCTCCAAAAATAATGCGCCTCTCTGGATATTTAAATGCATTCTCTGTCAATTATAATGTTCCTACTGAATGCAACTGCAGAGTGCCAAAGCAAAGAAAGAGCCTTTTATTTCCACCAGTAAATATTGTATTTTGATGTATAAAGTGATAAAATAAATATTTGCTTTAAAGTTAATATTATGGCTGATATATATCTAAAAGCTGTATTTGTTAGTGTGTGTTATGTGTAAATATTTATTCCCCCTGGATTGGAGTTACTGAGGATGCTATCTAAATGATCCAGGGCAAGCCTGAATCCAATGTGAAATGTTATTTTACTCTTACACACTTGAAGCAGAGCTACAAGAGTCATGACTCTTCTCTTCCTACTTTTCCTGTTTTTAATTTTTCTGAAGTAGCAGCAAAAAGTAAGAGTTTTCATTGCAGCAAATCTCATTTTTCTTCTGTACAGGTGCTGACTTCTTTTATGCCACCTATTCATTGCTGAAAGGCACCTTTTTAATTGGAGAGCTCATTATTTCAAAATGCTAAATTGGAGCCATGTGGCCTGACCTGGTGGGAGCTGTGTTCCCTGGCTTGCAGGTGCAGCAGATGATCTGTGCAGAGGGTTTTTGGTGGCTGGGAAGGGCGAGATGCTAAACAAAACCAACCACTGTTGTGAAGCACAATGCCAGAGGGTTAAAAGCTAATGGAAATACTCAAAGTCTAACAGTATTAAATAAAGCAATGCATTTTGCCACTCTGCTGAAACAATGCATCGTGAAGTTATAAACCAAGTTTGAATTACTTCTTTGATGCTGCTATTAATAGTAAGCTGCTCCTCTAGATGAGGAGGAGACTGGCAGAGAAAGAGGCAGCCCCTCTGGTGCTTATGGATGTGGTTTAGTGGTGGACTGGGCAGTACCTGGTTAACGGTTCAACTTGATGATTCCGAAGGTCTTTTCCAACCAAAATGGCTTGATTCTGTAATTTCATTGCAAGGCTGTGTGCACACAGCTCATTTCTTACATGGCAAGTGACTCATTAGGTTATCATTTCCAGTCAGGTGTCTGATTGGCTTGGGAGGCAAGAGGTAACACTCCCAAAGATTCCTGTAATACAGATCAAGTATTCTGTTTATCATACAAGCCTAGCCTCCCAAATTCTTCACATCTTGACACTCCTTGCCTCCTAATGTGCACTATGCTTGGAAATGTGTGGATAGCTTAAGAAAACAACCCACAAATGAGTTGAGTGCTTAGCTATTTAAGCTCTCAAGTGGGCCTTTTCAAGGGCTGCTACTTAAGATTGAGAGATAACCGCCATTGGCGTCACCTCATTTTTTTCCACAGCTTCCTCTCTATTTTTTCATCCGACCACTTCGTTGACACTGTCATTGAACATCCTCTTCTGGTCTGGCAATGAAGCTCTCAAAGTCTAAGGAGTTTGTGTCTACTGAGTTACTGTTCCAATCCTCACCTGTAAGCTGCTGTGTATAACCTTTGCATCTCAGTGCTAATTCTTCCCTTTATTTTTAACATCGAGTAACAAGCAGTAGAGGCTGATGACATTTTAAGTGGTGTAACTTTTTAGTGAGGGGGATTCTTTGCTGTGTAAACATTTTATAAGAGCTAAATACTGAGGAGCCACAGCTCGGTAGTGAAATGAATAGAAGTACTAGTTGAATTGTGTAAAATAACATACCAATTGTGTTACTGAAAATATTTCACACCTTAAATGTGAGATGTTAATGCTGAGAGAAGTCTGAGAGTACGCAGCAGCTGTCAATCAAAGCTTCAGCTACTCTCTCTTCCTGGCATGTTGTATTTTATGTAGTGCTCTTGCTGAACTTAGTTGATCTTCACAGGGAGTGAGAGAAAAGCTCATTGAATGAAAACTCTCTATTAAAAGGCCCTTGAGACCAATCTGTCAGCAATGGATTTGGAATCATATGCTAGCAAATGTACTAATGCTGCTGCACACAAGTTTTGAGGACTGGTGGGGTGTACTCAAAAATTGCTTCCATCATCCTGGCCTGTGCTTCAGCCTCATCAGCTTTTCTGTCTGTGTGAACTGCAGGGGTATAAGGGAAGTTCTCAGATGTGGGTGTCACTGGCATTGTGCATTGGAGACCTGTGCTAATGCTTCAGGATGTGGGCATGCTACCCTGCTGCTGTATTTATGCAATGCTCAGTGAGAACATTAATCCTCTGCACCTTAAGGACACGTGCAGAAGGAGAGCAAGGGGAAAAGAGCATAGGATGCTCCCCTCCTAAATACCAAAGCTTTTTTCTTCTGATTTCAGCTGGACTAAACTATTGCAAACAGTGAATTTCAAGAAAAATATATGAACTGAAGTTCAGAGGTACAACTCAGCTTTAGCAGTTGCTATTTGATTCTCACTGAAAAAGCAAGTTCCCCCAAGGTAGTTCTGCTCAGTTGTAATGTAATTGTAATAATTTAAAGACCTGCCAGGTGGTACACCCGGGTGTTTTACTGAGCGCTTGTAGCTATGGATTTGTCTATCAGTTCACAAATATTATTTGTCATAAACTGTAAGATTTCTAGAAGAAGCAAAAATGAGGGGAAAAAAAAAAGCTTTGCTTGTCTGATGAGTAAAATATTGCCCAGAGAATGTAAAGGCATTTCAGTAACAGCAGCCAGAGAGGGAAGAGGGATGGCATGAACACAACATACAGCGTAAGCAGATCATCTCTGGTGTGTGTGCTGCTTTTATGGAAAGCGAAAGGCCAGGCTTACTGGTAGGCTCCAGATGCTTTCCCATACACTGGAGATCCAAAGATGCAGTAAATCCAATTTAGCTGAGCAGTTGAGCAAGGTTTACAATTGTTTTGCATCACTAGAGTGGAGCAAAGCAACCAGACCTTATGCATGGATGTAGCCTATAAATGTCAGGGAAACGAAGAGCAGGGAATAACAGCATGTCCCCAAATCCTTTGTACAATTTGCACATATCCAAGGCTGCAAGTGTGTGTAGCGTGTGGTGTGGGTGTTTCCTAGTTCTGGTTGTTTCACCATTTTACTGATGCAACTGCCACTGTGCTTTAAAGCACCTCAACACAGCAGGTTTTTTTGTGATAGTTTTTTTTTTCTGTGATGTAACTCAGATTTTATGGCTATTAGTTACTGTATCAAACTGGCTAGGGGCTATTAGGCAGTATCACAGACTACAACAGTAGTAAATCTTTAATGCTACTTATAATATGCAGAAAACTACAACCCATAAACTTTTTAAATGTTTGAGATAAAAGAAGAGCTGATGTTGGTGACAAACTTACAATGTTTACATAAATGTTTCCTTGCTCATGGTGGAATAAAATCACTGAGTTAGAGACTTTAAATGGAGCATATTAAGACTATTTGTTAACGGAAGCGTCCTGATACTGTTGCAGCAGAGGATAAGCAATGTGAGCTCATGGGAGCCCAGTGAGCAAGTGTTTGTGGTTGGCTTTCCCCTCTGTATATTTTGTAGTAGCTTGTACTTTAAGATTTGTGAAAGACTTCTTGCACAGCCAAATCTTTGAGGCAGATGTACATAGACTTTAACTGTTCAGAGAATACTTTAAAAGGTGCTTTAACTTAAAAAGCCATGTTTCATTAGATTACTCACTAGAATAAGTAGCTTTTTCAAGTAGAAGATAAGCTCAGACAGAATAATACGATCTATTAATACCCAACTTTCCGCCTACCCATGATATCCTTGCAGGTCTTCCAGCCCAGTTGCCTTGGTGGCTTTTGTCATTACAGCAAATTCTACTCCTTTGCCAGCTCCTACAGTCACTCAGTCCTACCCCTCTTGCCTCCCTGCTGCTTCTTTCAATTTCTCTGCGCAGCTCCCTCTGTTCATGGCAATTTTGGGGGGGGAACAGGTTGTGGGGGCTGGGTGGGAAAGGTTGCTTCCTCGGAAAGGCATGCTGCCTGGCTTACAGGTTTGCTGAGTGCTTGGATGGGGAAGATGCTGTAGCTTGCATCTAATTAACAGGTTTGTGATAAGTGGGGTTTAAGGCTTCAGCAGAGTGAAAATATGTGAATTTATTCATAAAACCCAGGAAGTGAAATGATTCAAAAAACCCACCCCAGCATGCTTGTTTTTCCCATCAGAAGCCTGTATTAGAAAAGATGGTGTTGTGCCCTCCCCCCTGCCAAGTTCAGCCAGGTGCTGTTCCCTGGATAAGGTTACTGTAAGCATGTTGGCCTTTATGTATGCCTCTCCTACTCTTGGTGCAATAGCTCCATTGTATATCCAGTCTCCACTTCTTGAGTCCTCAAGGGTTTTGACAGGTTTAATCTCTTATCTCTATTGGCCCTTTAAGTAGAGAAAGACTGTGTCTTATCAGAAGTTGTTTCCCCTCTGTATAGATTTAAACTCCTCTTTACTATAGCACAACTGGTAGCAAAGAACCTTTCTGTTGCAGTGACATTTAAAGGTGTCTTTTCCACCTTTGCTGACTGCAGGGCATCATTCAGCAGGGTCTGGGCTCTAATGGACTTCACATTCAGTATTAATGTGTATGTTAAAACTTTAGTGTTTACTTCCATATCATAGTATTTGGATTGTACAAAGATGGTCAGGTGCATCATCAACTTAGAGCTGATAAAATGAGCTGTAACAATTTGCCATTGTTAAGTATTATGATTGCTTAACTTCAACCAAATCTATTCTTGGGGTAAGAGAAGCTGAGTATTTTGTGTTTGCAAGCTAGGAACGTGCCTATCTGCAAATATTGCAAAACAACTTCTGTAAACCAACGATACACAGAAATGCAATAACCTGCCCAGATTTGTTAAACTACTCTCTACAGTTTGAGAAAGGTTTCTATCACTGCAGGCTTTTCCCAAAACTAAAGCCAGCTTTTCACAAGGGCCTATAGATGCTGTTTATGGAATTCTTTTGTGACTTGGCGTGCTGTCCAGAAATAGGTTGGGTGCGAGGGGCGGGGGGGAACTATGAATCATTTGCCAGGGAACATACGACCATGCCAAGGTTTGCTATTTTCTTTTGTTTGGTGTCCCATAATGCAGTATGGATGCTGTGAGCCAAGTGTATTAATATTGTACTGATATGTAAATAAGACCATCTGTAATGTGCTTAGTTATGATAGCTGCAAATTGGGTAGCGCTTTGGTTTCCTGGTTACTATCTGTATTTAATTGGGTGCGTTTCAAACTCTGCATAGGGTCTGTTCTCCAGCTAATCTGCATAGGTATGTTTGTGATGGAAAGTGCGCCTGATTTTGTCGTTAATTTGGCAGAAAAAGGCAAGCTAATCTATTATAAAATCTTAGTAACCGCAATGATCTCTTCTGCTGGATTGAACGTAGCACACCTCAAACCCTGTAATTTTTCTGTTGTTTATACGAAGTGTCATTCGACTGAATTGTGTTGTGAAAGGTGTGCAAAAAGCTCATGATGGTCATCGGAGTCCAAATCTAAACCTCTTTTTAAAATTGCTTCCTGTCAGAGAATGATTTATTATTTTAATTTTCACTACAGCAGTTAAGGTGGTAGAAAAGATTCTCTTGAATGACTTTTTTCATCTGACATAACCTCATTACAGCTTCAAGGTATTTACTTTGCCAAGGCCGTGAGCAGTATCCACACCTTTTGCCTGCCCCAGAGCTCTCCAGAGATCTCTAACTTGTGCCATTGCAACCTCCTGTTTTCGCTGATTTTATACAATTTTGAAAGTCTAAAGCCTCCTTTAGGAGGAAAGTGTCAGCTTAAACTGTGGTTAATTCAGCTTGAAAGAGAGTGCAGTGGGAAAGCTGTAACAAAAATATACTGTAATGCTGCTGCCTTTTACGCTGGCTGGTCCTAAAATGAATTCACAGTCTGCTGAAGTCCGTGGCAGGAAGGCGATGCCTAGATACTTCCAAAAGTACACAGTTCAGGTTGGTCTGGTAACGCTGAATTTTAGCTGAAGGTTCAAGGCAATTTGTTTAATGTTCTGACATGTGTCTGTTCCTCATGTCAAGAGCATGTGGTGTCCTCAGCATAGGCTGCCACAGGATTAGTGATTTCAGGTTGCCATGCTGATGACCCATCTCATCTCTTTGTTCTGTCTGTCTTTGCTGTCACCCCTTCAGTTGACTTGCAGTGAGGTTTCACCTGCCTCACTTGAGGGCAGGGCTGTTATCTTGATTTGGCCCTTATCATGATGTGTTACTGTGACTTTTTTCCCCATGGCCAAGTCCCTTCGCTTAGCACATCACCTGCTTGCACTGAGCACTGGCTTGCCTGGGCTTTTCCTGGATGCTTAGCCCAACATTGCCAATGAGAGCTTTTTTTCCCACTTGGTCCTTTTTTCCCAGTGCTGTTGTGCAGTGACAAATCTTGGATGAAAATCTGGTCCAGGTGGTTTCCTCCATGGCAAAGTTGTTCTCTTGTGTTTTATTTTGCAAGGACTCTTAGCTGAATGTATAATGTTCCCTATTTTATTTTGGGAAGAAATTCCTCTGAATTTTGACATGCCTGTGGATGACTTTATGGAATTCTGACTGGCCCATCTCTTCCCACATGCCTTTTGAGCTTGATTTGAGCTGCTTTTTTGTTTGGCTTGTAAGGTTTTGGAGAGGAAAATTTTGTTTGCTCAGTTTTTGCATAAGGGTATATGGCAATAGGTTTCATAATGAACTACCTCAGTGGTAAGATAATACAAACATAATAGTAATGCTAATGAACTGCACACTAATAAAAGTTGTGTTTGAACAGGGACCCTCTGAAAACAATTGTGGTCTGTTGTAGTCTTTATTCTGGGTATTTGTAGTATGAATGAAAAGGGATGGCCATGAAGTGGAATTAAAGTAATGTTGATAGATGTCAAACGTCGAAGGGAGAGCCGCTTATGGAAAAAATTGCATTAGGTTCAAGACTGTGTATTAAACGTTTTTCAAGAATACATATGGGAACTGGAGGACTTGAAATGTGGAATCAGAAGAATGAAACTACATTAATGTCTTCTAAAGTGCAAAGCCAACAGGTTTTTTGGCTATTCAGAGTGATTCATTGTGTGTGAATTTAAAACAGTAGGTCTGAGGATTTTGAAATGCTTTAGCCCAATATGCAGAGGCATAAGTTAGCTTAGAACTTATTGTCATTCTATAACTTTTGAATTCTTGGAAACTTTTGGTTTGGTGTTTCTAATAGCAAAGACACGTGGCTGTTTAGCAGCTATTGCTTCAGGTAGTGAGAAATTCAAGGTAGATTGATGCAAGGCAAACAGTGAGACTGAGAGCACAGACAAACTGAAAAAGAACTTAATTTAAGTGGCAAAGCAAACCAATATGTTACTTAAAAAACCCCAAGCCAAAACAAACAGTACCAAAACAAGTAAATTTCCAAGTAACAAATGAAGTTATCTACTCAGTTGTGGGCACAATATATTTGGAACAGAAAAACCCTCTTCAAAACTTGTTATTTATAACAAATAGGACAAGAAATTGAAGGGGAAATCAGCTGGAATATTTACTTAGGCTTATGTATGCATCCTGCATCCCACTCAATGCTGTGAGGTAGAAAGAGTGGGGGAAAAAACCCCAAGAAAAAAATTATACTGTATTTTAAAGAATAAAAGTTATAGGTAATGTGGCTTGAAATTACTTGCAAAAGTAAAAGTTCTGAGATCAAATTCCTTGTAAATGCAAATCCTTAAACTTTCAGGTATCTATTAGGTATTGCTTAGGAGACAAATGCCTTGTAAAAGATACGAGTAAAAGAAAATCTCTAAATTTTAATAAAATATCCATAGGTGAAGAAGAAATTAAAATGTTATAAACTGTTAGTAATTTTATGTTCTCTAGAGAAATGAGGAAACATTTTAAACAAATTTCAAGGTTGAAGGAAGACTTCTAATGTAACCATATGATATAACTTTATGCTACAACTTCATGATATAACAAGTGCAGGATGTTATGAACAGTAGCCTATAATAGATGGTGAAGAAATGAAGGAAATAGAATATTATTGCCTTGGTTGGGTTATGATTTTTCAGAGGTTTTGGAAATACATCTGGATAACTGCTGCACTTCTCTAGAGTGTGACCTGAAATAATAGATGTGGTAAGACCTATGAACGTACAACCTTCATCAGCAGTGTATAGGCTTATGCTTAATTTCAGGCACAGTGAAGTGGTCTTCTGAAGACCACTGGCTTCCACCAGGATAACTTGTATGTGGTGCTTCATCACAGTGTGATTTCCTGTGATTTTATTCTAGTGCTGAGTTTTCTTCAGTGGATTCTGATGTGGTCTTAGTAGTTACCTTTGTTTTCCTTTGTAAGAATTTATGATGTTTATGAACTTTTTATCAAGGCAACCCATTACTAATGATTAAAACTGTCAGAAACTGAAAAAAGACAGCCCTTAGGTTTGATATTTCCTGGAGGTCATCCTCATTTGCTTATTATAAAATAGAAAAGAAAAATAATTCCAATCACTTTTTTATAGAATCGATCAAATCCTGTAGCAGCATGGGGACCTAAGAGGGACTGACTTGTCTCTCAAGTATTAATGCACTTTTAATATACAGCTTCACATTTTGCAGCAGAAAATTCATGAGGAATAATGTGAATGGAATCAAGATATGTTAAATTGCACTAATTTGAAAATTGTACAGATGATATGTTAATTTAGGAAGATAGTCTGGAGGAACATGACTGAGAAATTGCAGTCTATTTAAGGATAGAATTGGAGAATTGAGTAAGAAAAAGACATTTCGGTTTAGTAATACAACAATGAAAATGTTGGGAGCTAGTAGGCAACTGTTCTGAAGCTCAAATCTCTCCTGATCTTGGAACCGTCCTCCCAGATAGAAGGGGAGGATGGGCAATAGATGCTGCTGGGAAACGAAATGTTTGCTGTGCTGGTGTTCTTCCAGGAGCCTGGTGTGCTGCTGGAGGGACTGGGTTTCCCACCAGCTCACCTGGATCTCAGGCAGCCTCCAAGTCCCACCACATCCCAGTTCCCCACACTTGTGGCTTGTGATGAGCTGGAGCTCTGGCTCCTGTGGTTTCTGGCTCTGGTGCAAGCTGCTGGTGTGATTGTGATTTCATTTTGGAGGAAACAAGACAATGCATGGCTTTTATTCCAAGTCAGAGTGAAGACAAGTATTCAGTTGCTCTTTGAAACAGGGTAACTCTGCCCTGGAAGTTGCAGATGAGTGGAACTTTTTTTTTTTTCTTTTTTTTTTTTTTCCCCAGCACCATTCAGATGCAGGGTTGTGGCAGCCCTGCAATACCCCAAAGTCTGTAGCTGTTCTTCAGCTTTGGCCTATTTTCAAGTTGGCACAGAGGAGCTTAAGACAATTATAAGGTCTACAGCAGCCAGCTGCTCTGCCTGCCCCTTTTACAGTGGCAAAGGGAAGCAAAAAGCACCTGCTGTTTGGAGAGCCTCAACGAACAAGGACGGAGTGACAGTGTTAGGGCTTGGTGGCACAATATGGGACAGCAAAAATTGCAGTGATTAGAAGCTTGCCAGCAGAGGGCTTGGTTATCATATGAATTTGGGCCAGCAGCCATCAAGTCTCGTGGTTCAGGAGCTGTGTAGGCTGTGCAGAGCTGCCCTTGTTGTTTGGGGACATTCACTGGGAGAGGATGCTTTTTGTTCCCCTTCCTTTCTAGTCTCTGATGACCTTAATGGTGTCAATCCATCACAATCCTGCCAAAGCTAATTCAAAATACTGGATAGGAAGAGTGACTTCAGAAAATGTAGACATCTGTATGGCTACACAGAGTAGTATCTGAAGAGCTGCTTCAGTAAGGTGTTTTAGAAGCTTCCTTTTACAGAGACCTAAACTTTTGCCAACACAAACTACCCTGGCAAGAAAACCAGAAGAAGAAAAAGATCCTGCTGCTCCATATAGTTACAAATATATAGAAACAAATAGAAACAAATGTTCCATATAGAAATAAATGCAGTTTCACCAGCTGCAAAAGAGGCTGCAAGTTTAAAAAAGTAGTGAAGAATAAAAATAGTCTTGGAAGTTAACGGGCCCCTGCTCAATTAGAGGGAACAACTGTGTAGCCATTAAAATCACAAATCAGAAGACTGTGAACAAATGAGCAAAATGTGGAAAAGGATGAAGGGTATAGGAGAGCAAATAATGGGGAAATTTGGTGGTTCTCAGCTTGAATAAAAGTAATGACCTTAACCAACACGAAGCACTCAACGGAAGGTAAATGCATGGCTCCATTAAAGGCTGTGAGTGTTAGATAAGTGACCTCTAACAGGGAATATAAAAACCTGATGCCCTTAAAGATAAGCATATACGCAGGCTGTAATGTGAACACTTATTGAGATGTCAGAGGGCTTAATAGGTGGAATATTTAAGAGGAAACTTTCAAAGTTCGAGAACAAGAGAAAAGGCGAGTTGCCCCAGGTTAAGCCCATGTGTGTGATCTTGGCATCGCTGCTGCTCTGGTGTATCTCAGGGTCTCTCCCACTGCCTCTCACTTCTTTAGGGCAGAGTGTCTTCAGCAGTCAGGTCAGGACTTCGATGGTCTGGCTAATTACTCTGCAGTAGCCAGGGTAGATGATTGCAGCTCGTGTTCCAGCAGTGAGAAATACAGCAGTGTTTCGGTACAGTGCAGTAACTTTGCTGTCGGTAATTGAAATGATCCTGAAAGAAGTGAGCAATAAAATAGTTTAGTTTTTTAAAGCCGTAGTGATAAAGGAAAACAATTCTGCTGTAATTATGCTGCTAGGGGAAAATAGAATAAAAGGAAAAAAGGGTAAAAAAAAAAAATAAATTTTGCAATGTCTCCTTGGGAATATTTGCCCATTAAATGGTGGATAAACAAAATACTTCAAAAATACTCTCTAGTTCTAAAGTTTGGGTTAATTAAAACTGAAGACAGGATTTCCTTATAGGGAAGAGACAATAAAAATAAAGGCAGAGGTATTCAATACATGATGGAAGTATCCCCAGTCCTTTCAGAGTTCCCACATTTGCATTGGAGTAGTGTTTGATGGTGTCACTTCAGTGGCAACACAGCTTTTTCATGTGAGTGGAACTTCATTCTTTGGGGTTTTTTTGATAACTCAGACTTGGTCCTACTTGAACAAAAAGCAAAACCCAAAATGGGCAAGAAAGCAGAGTAAGGCAGGGGAGAAGAACAGGTTTGGCTTTTGGTGGGTTTTCTAAATTTTATTTCATTTTTTAATTGCAAGCCTGTTGTCTAGATGGAGATGTTGACACAAGGCTTCTGCAGCAGGGGTTCAATTTCTGGCAGATGGCCCTCTGCACCTCTAATAAAAGACACAAAATCACAGCCAATAAAAATAATTGGAAGAGGAAATCCTGGGAGTGAAATGTCAAATAGCACTGGAAATGTTAACACAGGAGGGAAAATTATTAGTAAATATATAGGCAAGACTAAAATCTCTCCCTTTATGAGTGGAAAAAGGGAAATTATAGGTGAAGGGCAAATGACCTCATATTAAGTATCTATTTGGGATTATTTATCACGTCTCATTAGAAGAAGGGTTGGGCATCTCAATCGTATATTAAAATTATAAGCCCAGGGAGCAGGGATCTTTGGAAAAAAGTGATGGTGAGGCAGCCCATGCTGCGTCGTTGCATCACAAAGGATAGAATTACAGACCATGTTAAATGGGAAGGGACCTTTTAAAGGCCATCTAGACCCATCCCTGCAGTGAGCAGGGGCACTTTTAACTAGACCGGGTTGCTCAGAGCTTCATCAAGACTGAGCTTAAATGTCTCCAGGTACAGGGCCTCCACTACCTCTCTGGGGCAACCTGAGCCAGTGAATCATTGAATGCCAGCAGTTTTTGCCCATGCAGATAACTCGCTATCAGAGGATTAGCCTTCATGGTGACAAAAGTTCTTCTTCCAGTTGTTCCTGGTTCCATTTGAGTGGGGATGCTGGTGTGGAGTGGCTGTATTCCATGTCCCTGTCTGGCTGCAGTGGTACAATATCTACAAGTTTGTGTTCTGTTGCTGCCTGACAGTATTTGCACCAAAAAAGGCGTGCTATTCCAGTTTGTTGTAAAGTGAGATAATTTGACCATGGTTTGTTATGGGAACTGTCAAAGCCAGTTCAGCTCATGTTGATGGCTGTGTGTTAGGACTCGGGCATGGCAAGATTGAGTGTGTGGTCTGGATGTTGCTGTTATTTGCATGGTGATTAGCAGTACCTGCTTATGAATCCAATGCTGATGTTTTCTCTCCTGTTGTTGTATGGTATAGGGGCAGGCAGAGATAGGCAGTTCATAAAGGAGACCAGATATAAGGAAAAGCGGATGTGAACAGGTACGTGGAGCAAGGGTTTGCTGATGGGTGAGCGAGGGGAGGTGGTAGCAACAGGCCAGACTAAAATTACTCATTAAAAACCTAACTGTTAAAAATTTGACAATGTGTGAAATCCTGTTATATTATCTTAGTGGGCATTGTTTGCCCTGACCTCTGTTCCATTAATGTGTGAGATGTAACTGCCTGCTCAGACCTTCCCTGTTCCCTTGGCAGTTCAGCTGCTAAAATTCAGATTCAGAAATTGACTGCTCAGTAGTAATCCCTTATTGTAGAGGGAAGCACCTTGGAAACCACACAGCTGTCACTGCAAGATGATTCTTTAAATATTTAGCAAGTATATGACTCTGGAAATCTGTAACCTGAGCATGACTGAGCAACCTTTATGGCTACTTAATGAGCCAGCCCAAACAAGATGCGGTGGCAGGCTGAAACGGAGCAAACGCAATGCCTTCTTTGAGCTGCTGCTGACTTTGTGTCGTGGTTTTGCCCCAGCCGGGGGCCGCACCCCACACAGTCGCTTGTACTTTTAAAAGGAAGGGGGAAGGAAAGTTGGGGGAGGGGGAAAAAGGGAAGGAAGAAAGGAGGAAAAGAAACCACAACCTAGAAACCAGAACCACGCAGGTTGGGATAAGGATAGTTTACTAAACAATAACAGAAAACTAGATATAACAATAACAGAAGTTTAAAGCACAAAATAGATGAAACTGGTGATACACAATGCAATTTCTCACCAAACCACACAACTCAGGCCGCACAGCTTAGAGCCCGTCCCGGACAACCCAACCATCCCCAGAAACTGCACGTCCTGGTGTTGTCTCCCCCTCTTCCCCCCAGTCCCCCCTTAAACTGAGCATGACGTAACTGGCATGGAATATGCTCTTTGGCCAATTCGAGTCACCTGTCCTGGCTGCGTCCCCTCCTTTCTCACTAGTAAGGAAGTATGCAGAGCTGAGAAAGGTCCTTGATTGCCCGGCAACAAATCGGAAACATCAGCGTGCTATCAGCACTATTCTCATGCTAACACCCAAACATGGCATTCCATCCACTGCTAAAAAAAATTTAACTCCATCATAGCTGAAACCAGGACATTATCCACCCCTTATTCCATACCATTTACGTCATGACCAGATCCAACAATTTTCTTTGGGTACAACCAGTTTCGTGTTTCACACACCCATATATGTATGTACACATGTATGCACACATACGTGCATACAGATCTTATTCCCTCAGTCTGTGAATCATCCCTCTGAAGTTGTTGAGTTCATTTAGTCCATGATTTTCAGGCTCCATTTGTCGTAACAGTTTCTCAGGATAATTGTATGTTCCATTGGCTCGTTGCATGCTGCATCTCAGGCTCTTGACTGATACACCTGGCATGGTCCATGCTCATAGTCTGTGGGTCAGAGTTTATTTTCAAAGGGAGAAAAAAGTTCTTGAGAGGCCAGGCTTTAGTTCCATCATCATGGCACTCATTCTTCATTAACTTGTATGACTCTGGCTATAATGCTATGGTACAACATACAGCAATCATAACAATAATGAATATACAATAATGGGTTATTTGGCAATTATTATAATTTCTACTTTATTAATTATATTGGCTATTCTCACCCAAAATCAAATCCCCTTGAGGTACACATCGAACTTCTCCATCCCTCTGCATTACCCACCAAGTACAGCCAGGTCCTTGAGCAAAAACAATTCCAGACATGGGTTTACCTTTGCCTGAAGCAGGGATGACCCAAACTCTCTTTCCCAATACACTCTTCATATGCACTACTGGGACTCTGTCTCCCTCTACAGTACGTGGAAATTTTGCCTGGGCAGGGCCAGCCCGATTGGTAGATCCCCTAGAGTTAACTAACCACGTGGCTTTGGCCAAATGTGTATCCCAATGCTTGAATGTCCCACCACACATTGCTTTCAGTGTAGTTTTTAAAAGTCCATTATATCGTTCAATTTTCCCAGAGGCCGGTGCATGATAAGGAATGTGGTACACCCACTCAATGCCATGCTCTTTGGCCCAGGTGTCTATAAGAGTGTTTCGGAAATGAGTCCCATTGTCTGACTCGATTCTTTCTGGAGTACCATGTCGCCAGAGGACTTGCCTTTCAAGGCCCAGAATTGTTTTTCGAGCAGTGGCATGGGGTACGGGATATGTTTCTAGCCAGCCGGTAGTTGCCTCCACCATTGTAAGCACGTAACGTTTGCCATGGCGGGTTTGTGGGAGGGTGATGTAATCAATCTGCCAAGCCTCCCCATATTTATATTTCATCCACCGTCCTCCATACCAAAGGGGCTTTAACCGCTTAGCTTGCTTGATTGCAGCACGTCTCACATTCGTGGACAACTTGTGCGATGGCGTCCATGGTCAAGTCCACCCCTCGATCCCGAGCCCATCTATATGTTGCATCTCTCCCTTGATGACCCGAGGTATCATGAGCCCATCGAGCTATGAATAATTCACCCTTATGTTGCCAGTCTAGATCTACCTGAGCCACTTTAATCCTAGCAGCCTTATCTACCTGATGGTTGTTTTCATGTTCCTCCATGGCCCGACTCTTAGGTACATGGGCGTCGACATGACGTACCTTCACAACAAGTTTCTCTAACCGAGCAGAGATATCTTGCCATAAGTCATCAGCCCATATAGGTTTGCCTCTACGCTGCCAGTTGTTCTTTTTCCACTGCTGCAACCACCCCCACAGGGCATTCGCCACCATCCATGAAACAGTATAAAGGTAGAGCCTTGGCCACTTTTCTCTCTCAGCAATGTCCAGGGCTAACTGGATGGCCTTCACCTCAGCGAACTGGCTTGATTCACCTTTTCCTTCAGTGGCTTCTGCTACTCTTCTTATAGGGCTCCATACAGCAGCTTTCCATCTCCGATGCTTACCCACAATGCGACAAGACCCATCAGTGAACAGGGCATATCGCTTCTCATTCTCTGGCAGTTCGTTGTAGGGTGGGGCTTCTTCAGCGCGTGTTACCTCCTCATCCTCTGGTGACATCCCAAAATCTTTGCCTTCTGGCCAGTCTGTGATCACCTCCACGATTCCTGGGCGATTGGGGTTTCCTATTCGAGCCCGCTGTGTAATTAGTGCAACCCACTTGCTCCACGTAGCATCAGTGGCATGGTGTGTAGAAGGAACCTTCCCTTTGAACATCCAGCCCAGCACCGGCAGTCGGGGTGCCAGGAGGAGCTGGGCTTCAGTTCCAATCACTTCTGAGGCGGCTCGAACCCCTTCATAGGCGGCCAGTATTTCCTTTTCTGTTGGAGTATAATTGGCCTCAGATCCTTTGTAGGCCCGACTCCAAAACCCCAGCGGTCGACCTCGAGTCTCCCCTTGTGCTTTCTGCCAGAGACTCCAGGTCGGGCCGTTCTCCCCAGCTGCAGTGTAGAGCACATTTTTAATATCTGTCCCTGTCCGGACAGGCCCAAGGGCCACTGCATGGACTATCTCGCGTTTGATCTGATCAAAGGCTTGCTGTTGCTCAGGGCCCCATTGGAAATCATTCTTCTTTCGAGTTACATGGTAGAGTGGGCTCACAATGAGACTGTAGTTTGGGACATGCATTCGCCAAAAACCTATAACACCTAAGAAAGCTTGTGTTTCCTTTTTGTTGCTTGGTGGAGACATAGCTGCTATTTTATTAATAATGTCCATTGGGATCTGACGACACCCATCCTGCCATTTTATTCCTAAAAACTGGATTTCTCGCGTAGGCCCCTTGACTTTACTTCGTTTTATAGCAAAACCGGCTTCTAAAAGGATTTTAATGACCCTGTTTCCTTTTTCAAAAACTTCCTCTGCTGTGTTGCCCCATACAATGATGTCATCAATATACTGCAGGTGCTCTGGTGCTTCACCCTTTTCCAGTGTATTCTGGATTAGTCCATGGCAGATGGTGGGGCTATGTTTCCACCCCTGGGGCAGACGATTCCACGTGTATTGGATGCCTCTCCAAGTGAAAGCAAACTGTGGCCTGCACTCTGGCGCCAGTGGGATCGAGAAGAAAGCATTCGCAATGTCGATTGTGGCGTACCACTTGGCTGCCTTCGATTCCAATTCATACTGGAGCTCTAACATGTCTGGCACAGCAGCACTCATACCTGGAGTGACTTCATTTAGGCCACGATAATCTACTGTCAGCCTCCACTCTCCATTGGACTTCCTCACTGGCCATATGGGACTATTAAAGGGTGAGTGGGTTCGGCTGATCACTCCCTGATCCTCCAGTTGACGAATCAGCTTATGGATGGGAATCAGGGAATCTCGGTTAGTACGGTATTGTCGTCTGTGCACCGTCGTCGTAGCAACTGGCACTTGCTGTTCTTCACCCTTCAACAACCCCACAACAGCAGAATCCTCCGAGAGTCCAGGCAAGGCACACAATTGTTCAATTTCTTCTGTTTCCAAAGCAGCTATTCCAAAAGCCCATCGGTACCCTTTTGGGTCTTTAAAATACCCTCTACGTAGATAATCTATACCTAAAATGCACGGAGCTTCTGGACCAGTCACAATGGGGTGTTTTTCCCAGTCCTTCCCAGTTAAGCTCACCTCAGCCTCTAGCACAGTTAGTTGTTGGGATCCCCCTGTCACTCCAGAAATACAAACGGGTTCTACCCCTTCATGATTCGATGGCATTAGAGTACACTGGGCACCAGTATCCACCAGAGCTTTGTACTCTTGTGGGTCTGACGTGCCAGGCCATCGGATCCACACAGTCCAATAAACCCGATTATCCCTCTCCTCCACCTGGCTGGAGGCAGGGCCCCTCTATTGCTGCTGATCATATTTGTTTTCCACTGGTTGCATAAAGGACTTAGAGGTCCCTTCAAGAGGATCAGGCACATCAGACATATAGGTAGGCCTTCCAGTTGGTCTAGGGAACTGCCCAGTAGAAACTGGTGCAGCCTTCTTCCTGGCAGAATCTCGTTGTGCGAATGTTTTACCCCGCAGCTCATTTACTCGTGCTCGAAGGGCTGAGGTGGGCTGCATATCCCATTTCCTCATGTCCTCTCCATGATCAAGCAGGTAAAACCACAATGTACGTCGTGGTGTGTATTCTCCCTCTTGGAACGATGGACGCTTTCTCCCAGTAGCTGCAACATTGCTCCATACGGGTTGGGAGTTGGACGCATTGTTGTCAAGTCGTTGAACCAGTTTCTCTACTGCTGCAATGACGGAGAGGGAAACATTGTCTTGGTATTTCCGGAGTCGGCAGGCCACCTCATTTACGGTTGGCGGATCCATATCATTCCAGTCAATTGCTGCCAGTGAATTGGTATACCCTGCTGGTGCACTTCGTATAACCTTACGCCACATATCTGGAGTGCATAGGACTTCATCGGGATCAGCGGGAAGCCGTGAATTGTCCAGATCATAATAAATTATCTCCTGTACAGCTAATTCTCTCAGGTGCTGGACAGCTGTCTCTATGCTGTTACACTTGGGTGTCTGACATGTAATATATTCCTTTATGGGATATCTTTACTGCACACTTGACAGTAGTCACCTCCAGAGGCTGAGGATTTCCGGCCTCCTCCCAATTGCTTTGTCAATTCCTCCTTCTCTAGCTAGGGATCCCAACTGCTTGGCCTCTCTGCCTTCTAATTCCAAACTACTGGCCCCGTGATCCCAACATCGGAGCAACCAAGTGATAATGTGCTCACTTGGGTGGCGAGTGAAATCTTTTTGAACCTCACGCAGCTCACTCAGAGTCAGGGATCGGGTAACAATCTCTGGTTCTGCCTCATCCTGATATCCTCGAGATGATCCCGGTTGATCATCATCCTTATCCGTCACTATGCGAACTGATTTCTTTGTGCCTTTCCTCTTTTGTACGGGAGCAACAGACACTGGTGTGGATTGGTTTTTCGGATCATCTGCAGTGTCTGCTGTAGAGATTACAGTAGCTGCAGTGTCGGTCACAGGGGTTGCAGTAGCTGCAGTGTCAGCCCCAGTGGTTGCAGCAGCTATAGTATCTGCCAGTCTGTTTCCTTTCCCTTCTCCCTGACAGTGCTGACAGTGCTGCCTGCTATCAAGCAGTGTTTGATAAATAGTGGCCAGAGCCCAGCACAGTGCAGTAAGGTGTCCATCTCTGGGAAACCTACAGCAATTTTTCCTTAGGTATGCAGTCACTTGATCGGGGTCTTGTAACTGTTCAGGAGTGAAATTCCAAACCATCGGGCGTGAGAAAGTACCTAGGTACTTGCCCATACTTTGCCACATGCCCTGCCACTCGTGACTATTCTGTCTCGGAGAAAGCTCTTCAGTGGTATTCATAAACCTATGCTTGATATATAACGAAAACTGAACCATCTGCACCAAACCTACCACTAGCAAAATGCTAGTTTGAATATCCCAGAGATATTGAAGATTTTCAAAAACTGTCATAAAAGCTGTTGTATTTAGCCCAAAGGAAAAGAAAGCAGTGCCTCCACCATACCGGCTGCTGTTATTAACCCCTCCCTGTCCAAAGAATGGACAGGACAGCAAAACCTCATACAAGTACCAGCTTAAGCTCATGATCATCGATATTATTGTATCATAGACCGATATCATAAAATACACTATAATGAAGTATGGGAACAAATACGGGAGCCGCAGACCTGAGAGAGTAAAGAATCCTGCCAGGATTGTATACAGCATGCGGTGGTTTTGCTGCCACAGCCTTGTGAATAAATACCACAGCATCGTGACCAGAGATTGCTTAAACAACAGTGCTTATCTTAATTGCAATAGTTAGGGTCAGATCTACCGTTATCCCAACCGTTCGTGCCCCACGTTTGGCGCCAAAATGACTGTCGTGGTTTTGCCCCGGCCGAGGGCCGCACCCCACACAGTCGCTTGTACTTTTAAAAGGAAGGGGGAAGGAAAGTTGGGGGAGGGGGAAAAAGGGAAGGAAGAAAGGAGGAAAAGAAACCACAACCTAGAAACCAGAACCACGCAGGTTGGGATAAGGATAGTTTACTAAACAATAACAGAAAACTAGATATAACAATAACAGAAGTTTAAAGCACAAAATAGATGAAACTGGTGATACACAATGCAATTTCTCACCAAACCACACAACTCAGGCCGCACAGCTTAGAGCCCGTCCCGGACAACCCGACCGCCCCAGAAACTGCACGTCCTGGCGTTGTCTCCCCCTCTTCCCCCCAGTACCCCTTAAACTGAGCATGACGTAACTGGCATGGAATATGCTCTTTGGCCAATTCGAGTCACCTGTCCTGGCTGCGTCCCCTCCTTTCTCATTAGTAAGGAAGTATGCAGAGCTGAGAAAGGTACTTGATTGCCCGGCAACAAATCGGAAACATCAGCGTGCTATCAGCACTATTCTCATGCTAACACCCAAACATGGCATTCCATCCACTGCTAAAAAAAATTTAACTCCATCATAGCTGAAACCAGGACACTTTGTCACATCTCCACTGAGGTGGCTGTGTCCCACCTCGTGCTGAAGTCAGTGGTTTGGCATTGAGGGTAGAAAGGTTTAAAAGCAGTGCCAGAGTTCACAGCGGGGGAGTGTGATAGTGGGAATTCAGCTGTGTTGACTATTGGAAGACCCTGGCCATGATATTGTCTAAGTGGCATTTTCTGGAGGCAGAGAGACTGATAACTAAGAAGCAAATATCAGAGATTTGCTCCATTAAATAGGTTTCCATATCCAGCTGGCTTCCGTGGGCTAGAAAAACCAAAGGAATTAAGGAGATATAATCATAAAAGAAGATAAAAGTGAATAGGAGTTTAAGCTACAGTGAATATAAGAGAATAAAAAATTTAGGTGAGAATATATTTCTTGTCATGGCTTCTTAAGGGAAACTTCCAGGCAGACTAATGACTCTGGGAGTAGGAAAGAGTGTGGGAAATATTTTGTTGTTAGGAGCAGTTCTGCAGTGGCAAGGGAGGATGTGTTTTTTGGCATTCTGTGTGCAGAGCTGTGTGCAGTAACTATTTTAGATGTCTGTGGCCTGCACTGACTTTAGGGATATCAGCAGCTCACAGAGGAGTGGTGCTCAGTGAATTTGGTAGGTCTTGGCAAATGTTCCCTGTCTGGTATGTTCTCAGCCTGGTAGCAAAAGTAGTGAAGACTTGGTGTGTCCTTCCATTCTGTTCCTACTGGCAGAGAAGGAATGTATCCACCCAACAAGCTGTTCCTGCTCTCAACATGACAGTTTATTGATGGGTTATTAATGCCCAGTGTCACAGTGGAAACTTGCTTTTGCTTTCACCCACCCCAAATCATGACACTTGCCCTTGTGTCGGAGCGCCTGGAAAGCAGGTGGTTGAGTGACATGCTTACTGCCTGCCAAATGGGGCTGGCATCCAGGCTGAGGACGAGGTGGGACTTGTACAAGGCAGTACAAGTACCGTGCTGCCAGCGGGGAGTCATGTCTGTGCTGCTTCCTGCAAGGCTTATGGGGAATGTTTCTGCAGAGGAATATTGTTCATGACAGTCCAGTGTTTCCAGTGTAGTGCTGTGTTGAAGGTGCAGTACTAATAATCTGAAAGTCAGATGGCAGTAGCTGGTCTGGCTCAAGAAATGAAGAACATATGGTTTGAGTTCCCCCTACCTGGCAGTGTTGCCCAGAGTCTTGGGATTGGGAAGTTAATGCTAGAGTAGGGATTCATAGAGCAGGAATGATCCATTTGATTATCACTTTGTTACAGTGGTGAGCTACAGTAGAAGTTTGCCACATCTCAGTTTGGGATAGGCATTCTGTGCTTGTGACACCTTGGTGCCTTTAATTAATACGAATCTTCTGGGTTTTGGCAGGCATCTGCACACAACCAAAAAGATTTATTAACAAAGCTGAAAAGATCAGCAGGGTCCATTTAAAAACATGTAATGGAGGAATAGATATATCAAGTGTAACTGGTAGTGTATATTTAAGTGTGCAAAATCTTAGGAATAAAAATATTTTGAAATAGAAGAAATAGCCCCAGGGAAGCATGAGACTCTGAACAAGGCCCCTTCTTCAGGAGGTATATTCAGGTAGTGTGTGGGTGGGGAGAATCGTGTGCTAGCCCATGTCCACTTGTCTCCTGGCCAGCTGGAGAGTTTGGCAGTGCCTGCGGGATGTGGAGGGGAAACGAGTTAGGAGCTGGCGCTCACTGTGATTGAGCAGGGCTCACAACTACCACTGATGCTCTGCCAGCTGCCAAGTCCTGATCCTTGTTCTCCTCCAGAGGCCCTTGTCCTGCTACCCTGTGGGGTGGGAAGCTCACTGGTATTCCTAACATGTGCTTTTCCCATTTAGTCTGCTAACAGGTGGTCCTTCCCCTAAAATTCACCTCCCATATGGAGCCTTGCCAAAGACCTGAGCTTCTCCAGCACAAGAGCAGTGATACTGCTTGGGTGACTTGTGCTTTTTGGCAGTGCCTGGTACCTTTTGTGATTGTCTAATGAGAAAAATGGTACAGTGCTCTTATCTCTGCTAGAGGTAACAAAGATCAGCCTTTTAATATCAATAAACTGGTAGCTGATACTATGACTATTACTGTCTTACTGGTGTGTCAAAGTACCACTGTGATCATGCATAAAATGGAAGTGTAAGTAAAGGAACTGGAGTCGTTGGGGCTTAGGGCACTAGATCTAGGAGGGGATGCTGAAGAAATTTGGCTTGTTTAGTGTCTGAAGAAGAGGCTAAGGGTGACTTAACAGCACCCTGCAGCTACTTGAAGACGAGGTAGAAAGATGGAGTCAGACTCTTTTTCAGTGCTGGACAGTGTGGCAGGAACCACCAGTTGTCTCCTGTGCGGTTGGGGTTGGAGATTGGAAAAAACCCTTTTCTATCCAGGGGGAGGGACCAGCAGTACACTCTCCATCTTTAAACCCCAGCTGATTCAATCTAATGTTGGAGATTCCTGGGACATGGTTGTCCTGCAGTTCTTTGGCTCTGGGCTGTCTGAAAGTGTAGTGCAAGATTGTTATGTATAAAAGAAACCCCAAACAATGTAGGTAAGAAAAAGCCTGCCTAGGTAGGTGAAGAAATACCAGGAGGCTTTGTTTCTTTTGGTTTGGATAGGGATTTGGTTGCAGTATTTCAGCAGCTGCCCCAGTGCAGACTGCCAAACTAACTTCCTAGGTTAGGATTAATGAAGTCAGCTCTTCTGAAGAGTAATACTGTGACCTCAGTGGCTTGCCAGCAGCAGATCTTTCTCTCTAGGTGATTAGACCCCTATAAGGGCGCTGGCTTAAACATGAGGCAACAGTAGAAAGATGCCCATTTTCACAGGCTTAATTTGTAGTAGGATTGTACTTTCTCATCTACATACAGAAGACATCTAAAAATCTGCATGTAATTACTGCTTTGTGTTTAGGATTTGAAGACTCATATCTGTTGCTTAAATGATAAACTACAAGGTCTTAACTTGAGTCACAGAGTTCTAGGATTTAATTCTCTGTGGGAAACTGTGTTATTTACTATGTAAGAAAGCAATTGACAAAAATTAAGCAAAAAGAAAAACAAAGGATTACATAAATATTCTTCTTTATGGGGTTTGGGAGAAAGTTCTTTTGCAGGTGGTACAAATAATGAAGTGAGGAATCAACTTTTTCAGTATAGTTATCTGTACAATGACATTAGCCTTTGCTATGTATTCAACAGTAATTTTTGCTATGGAAAATCAGAGTAAACACGTGAAACGATCACGTAATATCTTTTTAATATTAGATGGAACATGGCTCTACTTGTCTACCAAAAGCTACCTAATGGAGACTATAACGATGCCATCTATAACTAATATAGCATAGTATAAATGTGAATTTCCTTCCTTTAGAAATGAGTGATGGGAAAATGTGATGCCATTGTTAAAATAGGCGTCTTGGTCTCTGGAGGATGCCCTGCCTGGTCTCCTGCCATTCTGCAGAGAGCTCTTGTCTCTTGGGACGTTCCTGCAGGTCCCTCCAGCAGTTCATTCCTCCTGTCTACCAGGTTGTGCCAATGTCTTTGGTATTCCAGAGCATGGGGAAATGGCAGTAAATGCTTCAAGTGTCAGCTACATCAAATAAATGGGTGAGGGATTTTTAAGGGATGATGTCAGCATCGCAGTGGTGGGTATTTTGAAATGAACAGTCTTCAAATAACATAATTTTTTAAAAATGATGAACATGAGGCATTAGGATGGAGGCAGAAGTTCCAGCTGATTTTGAAGCATTTCAGCATATAAATAGATTTGGGCATGACTGCTGTGCAAGATTTTAAACAATGTCTTGAATTTGATTACTTGCTCTTCTATATATAGTTCATCTCAAGATTCTGGGGTCGATTGTTTTTTATTTGACATTCAGGATGCAAAACATGAGTGTTTCAGAGATTTTTACAATCAAACCTACATTTCAACTTTGTAATGGAGCTGTTTTCTTTCCCCAGAAATATACTTGTGGTACATTGTTTCTGAATATATGGCTGCAAATATTAAATATTAAAAAGGTAAATAGTCTTCCTTTTCTCTGACTATATTTAGAAACATTCATTATACAGGCGAAAAATACACATCCATTAAACTGTAGCTGTTCGGGGCTTGAAATATCTAAGCCTATGTAGTATTTTAATGTTCGCTGTTCATTTCTTTGCTTTAGAGAGTAAATAAAAAAAGAACTCTTTCCTTGTTCTTATACAAACATTAATAAAATAAAAAACTTCAACTGTGAGGTATGCTTCAACAAAAAGGCAATATTAGGTTTTGGAATAATATTTTAGCAGCAGTTCTGTGAATAATGAACTCTGTTCTTGCGCAAGACCCAGGAGGAGATCCTTGGCTGGTAGAAAACGTCACTCAATTGGGTTTACATCATATATACATCTTTTTTTGTGTATATACAGCTCAGGTATAAACAGGGCAGAGAATCCCTTTATTGGTGCTGCAGTCCAGAGGTATTTGTTGCTCTCCAAGACTGGCGAGATCTCTGGGAGCAGGTGCAGGCGTGTATTTCCCGTAGGGATTACCTCACGGGACTATGGCAAAGCTTCACTCACAGGCTGGATGGACAGACAGTTTGATCTTGCATTTGTGGATCCTTTCTTTTTTCTTCAGTCTCAGTATCATGAGGGTTGTTTAGAGGGGAAATGGGACTACTTCATTTGGCATAAGGAAAGAGTTTCATCTTTGGAAACAAAGTTGCTGTTTTTTCTGGTAATTCTTGGGTAAATACATCTGCTGTTCAAGGGCATTGGCTAGAAGCTGTGAAATAATCAGTCCTGCACAGAATTTTTATGACATGCTAAATACATGCAAACCTTTGTACTGCTTTATCCAAAGACGTAATGCAAGTACTACTTTAATTATAACATACACCACATTCCCCTACCTTAGTGACTGCACACCTTTTTGTGCATGTGGTTGTGTGTGTATGTAAAACATCAATCATGTATGTGATGCTTACAGGACAACGTAGCCATTGAAAAATAGTGGTATTTTGGCTGAGTGTTGCTTCAGCTTTGACAGCCAGGTAGAAACAGGTTTGATTTGTAGTCATAGGACAATATAGTTGAATATTTATGGGCTGGAGCTGAAGGCTGGATGCTGGCTGCTCTTCTGGGAGGTGTTGCAGCTTTTACTCACAGCTTGGTGCTCCTGAAAAAGAGGATGGAAGTGTGTCATCCCCTCCAGACATTTCTGTGTCTCGGTTGGTCTCTGGCACCTCTAGGGTTACTTAAGGTGTTATTCCAATTTCTGAATACGTATAAAAGGAGATAACTGAGGGATTAAAGCATTGATGCAGGGAGGTGCAAAATGGCCACAGTCTAAGTCCTGTGAAATTGGTGGTAGCTCTCCCGTGAGCTGCAGTAGCCTCTGAACTATACCTATGGAGAAAATTCGTACCTATGGAGGAAATCCTTACGTAAGCAGATAGAGAAATCTCACTTGGCCACAGAGCTCTTCACACTCCCTATGTGCTGTTAGGGTTCCTCCATAGAAGATTATGCTGAGGGATAAAAGCATAACCTGCTCCAAGCACATACACGTTATGATGCTGGAAGGTGTTGATTTTGCATGCTGCTGGCAGTCTTGCCTTTCCCGTGCCCAAGCTTTAAGTACAGATGTACTTTAAGCATGTTAGTGGTCCAGAGAACTTGTTCTCCACTGTACGGTGGATTTAAGCTAAATCAATGTTTATTCTTTCTACTTATTGGTGCATGTAGGAAGGAAGGATTAAATTCCATAAAAAATAAGTAGTAAAAAGAAATAAGCAACACTTCTACTATTTTTTTTCTCCTGGTCCAAGTTGTGTGACTGGAGATCTGAAAAGTGTGTCTCTTGGTCAGTGAACTTCAAACACAGATTAAGTTCTCAGTGAGAGCTGAAACACACTTTGGTGTGTTTGAAGAAAGGAGTTTTTCAGGTAACAAAGTTATATCAAGCAAGTACATAATGCTGCATTGCTTGTCAACTCTTTTCTGCCAACAGGGAGCATGGGCCAGATGTTGTTCCCAGTGGAGCCAACGGGAACTCTGCTATGCTGAGTTGGGAATGAACGATGTTTGGCATGGTATGTGAGGGTTGTGGGCTGAAACACGTGCATTAAAAAAAAAAAAAATCTCTCAGAACATAATTTTGTCCCAGTCTGTGGAATGTTAGTAATATTATTTTCATCATTTAAGGCTCAGTTTACAAGTGTAAACATGTGAACATCTAGAGTTTGGTCTTACTATGAGTTCTGCCAGTAGGAACTTGCCCCTGGCTTTCTGGCATGGATAAAAGCCTGCTTTGAATGTTCAGTATAAAACAAGGTAATTAAATTAATGTATTGGAAATGGATCTTACATAAAATATAACAGAAAGCTTTATATTAATTTAAAGAATATTAACATTAAAGTATGGCCTTGTGAAGCAATTTAATTCAATGTTCTGGAGACAATTGTTAGCTAAATTAGCGTAACTCCTGAGAAAACACAAGAACAATTGACTTACTCCAGATTTATCCTTTTCTGAGAGAAAGATCTGTCTAAAGACAGATAAAACCTTGTTCCATGTTACTGTAACTTAGTAACGTTGCAGAAATATTAAAGCATTAAAGTGCATACTGTGTAATTCAGCAGCTCAGGATACAAGAGGGATGAAATAGCTTTGGTCTAGAAACTGCAGTTTCCCGGGCTTTTTGCACAGGAATCCTCAGTTGTATATTTTCAGTAACAAATACAACTTGTACTTGTAATATGGTATTTTTAGTCCTGGACATCACGTCTGTCTCAGGGCTGTTACAATCACACCATGTTATGTTACGTACAGGTCAGCATCCCAATAAAATTTCACCAGTGTGTACTTCAACATTTTGATTTACATTCTCCTTTAGTCTATTTTCAGTTGAATTGTAAGAGTTGGTAAGAAAGGTAGCAGGGGCTGAAGGTTTTAGTTTAAAAACCTTTAGAGCAGCTGCCCCCACACAGCTGCGTTACAAGACTGCGTGTTGCTGCATTATGAGACTGCACAGCTGCTGGTGGGCACAAAATGCCAGCGTTATTAGGAAGGAGTCACTCCCAGGCAAGGGCTGCACTTGGACTCTAACCCCTTCCTCAGAGCTACCAGAAGAAGGGTCACCATGGCTGTGGTGGCTCCACTGTGCTTAATTTATGCCATGACAGTTGTGCATGCCTTGTGCTTTCCAGCTCACAGGATGAAACCTGCTCTGAGACAGAAGCAGGCGTAGCAAGACCTGAAATCCATGCAGTTTTCCTGGTCCCTTCTTCTTCTCTCACCTAACAGTTGTCATAAGAGATTGATCAGGAGAGAAAAATAAATTTGAAACCTGTCATATATTTCAGTTTTGGTTTGAACCCTGTACCTACTGTTGTGGCTAAAACAGGGCAAATGCCCCTTGCTGTGAGCTTCAGCTAAAAATAAATAAATATGAGAATCTCTCATTCCTTTTACCTCTGGTATTCTAACAGCATTGTAAAATGCACAAGCTGTCACTAAGCCTTTGTATAAGCACTATAATGGTGTCCAAGACATCAAAGCGTCCTTCTAGGGGCAGTGCCAATGGATGACTTGCTATTGGGGTAGCTGTACTTGTAAAGGTGTAAGGCAGTCGCTATGCAATGCTGATCGAGTAGTTGCTGATGATAGTCTGTCTTCATTTCAGACCAAAAACCAAAGCCAAACCATTGTGGAAAAACAGGGCAGTTAAGAGCCTGACCAGATCTCAATTTTTCTGGACAACTTGGCTTCATTTTTTTAGGTGCTGTGTGTCAGCAAGAAGGAAGAGGGCTGGAAGTAGCCTTGTCTTTCACAGTTACTGATTTTGATAATTTTTTTTTACTGTTTTCTATTAACTTGGGGGGGGAAAGTTCTGAAAGTGCAATACAGACATTAGAAGGGAATTAGGATCTAAATAAAAATGAAAAACATGAGGGAAATGCTTTTGTATGATAAACATGGAGAGGTGAAACTTTGGGAGCCTTTGCAACTCCTGTCAGACTGAAAATTCTGTCCTTTGCAGTGTAAGAACTGAGACTTTGATAAAAGGTTGTGGGATGCTGAGAGAGAGTGACCATGTGAGATAAAGATTCAACCTGCACCAGACCCTTGAGAGCTTGCCCAAGAAGCACTTACTTGGCAATGAAGCTGAGAGTGGGCAGTGATTTCAATTTGTGAAGGTGGCAGCAAATCCAGAAAACCCCAGGAAGGGCCATGAGGTAGACTGTTAGGTAAAACTTACATGTTTTCAAATCCCAGAAGATAATTCCGAAGGTAAATGGATTAAAGAAAAGACAATCCTGCCAACATGACTGTGAGTGTTTGTAAAAAGCCAAAGACAGCAGTTTGAACAAAGGCAGTGATGGGAGGAGTTCTTCATTGGAGCAGGAGGCAATGGTGCAGCAGAAGATGAATAGACTACTTCATGTCTGAAAGCTAATGCTTTTGGTTGGGTGCTAGAGCACTAATCTGCACAAAACTGCTGCCAGAGAGAGGGATATTATCACTATTGGGAAAGCTAGAAAACAGATGAGATCCAAGGCTTTCAGCAATGAGCTTATCTCCACTTCAGGGCTTTTCTACAAGAGACTTCAAAACACGGCATTTGAAAAGGTGCACTATTTAATTGTAACTGCATGGCTGAATGGGGAACCAAGCCAAGATTTGGTGCCAGAAGTGCCAAAGACCTTGGTCTTACCCCATATCCCTTTCATGGGAGTGAATGCAGGGTGGCACAGCTTGCAGCATGCTGCAAAACAGAGGGGCTCCCAGGAGGAGTGAGGCTTTTGCAGGTTAACTCTTTTTGGCACCCTGGGGTTAGTCCTGCCCTGTATTTTTTGGGTGTGAGATGGATAATGTGTCTGCTCTGATCACATCCAGACCTTGGACTACCTTGCAGAGGGTGAATTAGTGGAAAAATATACATGCATTTACATATGCAGTTGTAGTAGGAAAAATAGAGCTTAACACTGGGAATTAAATATTTTCTTAAAAAGTACTTTTTCTAGCCTGATAGTTATTAAGTCTGAGTGTATGAGATTAGTCTGTTGTGGTCTGTTTGTTGAGGTTTTATATATAAATATCTTTGGTACTAGCTTTTTGAGGGGGGCCCCTGACAAACAAAAAGATATGTTAACTTCTCATTGCTAATGAGATTAATTTTGATATCTTCAAATTTATAGATCACAATTCCTGCAGCTTTTCCTTATCTACATCTTCAAAACCTGTTTTAAAAGTGATGAAAGGAGGATGGCTATTAACTTCATGGAACACAGTCAGTATGAGAACATCTTCCCCAAAGAGCTGGCAGGAGAGCCAAGCTTTGCCCTCTTCTGGCAGGTTAAAGGGCACTTGTCCTCTGAAAGAAATCACTGGCAAAAAGTGGAGCGAGGGCTATAAAAACTCAAGATATCCAAGAGCAGGAGAATTCTTTTGTAAGGCTGATATATATACACACACATGTTCTTAAGAAGAGGTATTTTGGATTGGATTTATCATGCCATCAAACCTTTTCATTTTAAGCTTCACACTTCAGAACGGTAAAGAAACCTAATGCAGACTGATTTTTTTTTTTTTTTTTTTAAAAAAATTATTGTCCTAAGATTTCTTCTTAAAGTCCTGACAGAAAATTTTGAGAAGTGAAATTGCAAGTAACTACATTGTAATCTGAAATCTGCTGGCAGAACAAGAGGTAATAATAGCACATCACGCCATCCGGGCTTGTGCTGTATCAGTACCGGGACTGAAATGAACGTAGGAAGGAGCTGTCGTGGTCTGCCAGATGACTGAATACAGTTTAATGTGGGCAAACTGTGCATAAAACAGCTGCCTAAATGCAGGGCGATTGCCTTGACTCAACTTCTCAGAGGATAAAACTGGAAGAGAGCCTGGGTGGGTGTATCTTGCCTTTATGCCAGTCCCTTGAGCGCAGAGGGTGCGTGTTCCTGTGCTGTACACCCCGTGTGTGGGAAGCAGCTGGGAGGAAAAGTGCAGAGCTGCCCACTGCCTGTGCAGTTTGTGCTTGAGAGCAGGAGTGTGAGTGATGGGATACTGATGGGGAAAGGTTTGGTTTGTCTAGGGTGCCCTCTGTGAATTTGACTCCCCACCAAGACCACATATCCCGCCCTTGACTTTTGCTTTACAAAGTCTTAGGACACTAACATGCCACCAGAAAGCTGCATTGGGTGGTGACACGCAGGAGAGAGAAAGGGAAGGATGAGGAATGTGTTATTCACTGCTTAACAATTCAGATCCGTTTCTGCAAGTCAATGCTGAGGGAGCACCTGGAAGAGCATAATCAGAATGGGACATCTGGAGTGTTTATCTTTTTCAAAAGAGCCCCCCATGTAAATAAGAGAACTTAATTTTCATGCCTTTGCTGGTTTGCTTATAGCACATGCCGTGTTGGAAGGAAAGAAACGTTACTGTTTGAGGAGGAAGAAATGTCTCCAGGGTGAGTCTATCCTATTGGAAGAGTGCTGGGTTAAGAAGCAGTGAATACTCCATTTTAATTCAGGTTTCCCTCTCAGACTATAGCAAGAACTGAATGAGTGCCTTAGACTTGGACCCTACATACACAATGGCTGTAATTAGATGATGTGAGGTCCGCACAGGCCAACTGAGACTGTTTCCTGTGCTGTACTCAAAATTGTTCTGTACCAGCAAGGGAAAACAGATGATGGTCACTTGACTGATATGGGGAGAAAAGCAGCATGAAAAATGCTGGGGGGGAAGAGAAATGGCAATGGTAATTGTCACTTGGCTGATGTTTCTGTTTGGCCTCTGCTGTATCCCCCAATCCAGTGTTTTTTGGGAGATGCTGCTATGGCTTCTCCCAGCTGTGAGCATGGATGGAGTTTCTAGCATGATGGTGGAAAAGTGCCAGACATCACTTGTTCTGATGGACCAATCAGACACAGATTTAATCTCTCTGAAATTTGTGTTGCTTTTCTCTGCAGCTGTGATGTTAGGGTTTGTTGGGATTTGCAGACTATCTCCCTTCTGACTGATGCTTTTAAGTATGTTTTAAGAATGCTGTTGCCAAGGGGATGCTTCTCTCCAGGTCCATCCAAAACAGGCAAGCATCTCTGATATTTAAAGCACAGGGCTAAGAGGGGATGAACCCAGGAATGTGTGCCTGTTTTGTCTGGTGGAGCTATTGATGGAGATGTACTTCCTTTTACTGAGGGAGTCTCAGGATGGTCTGGGTTTGGGGCCTGTTCTCCCATTTGGTAAGCCATGAAAAACTGTTACTGAGGTAACAGCATGTAGGTATATAATTATTCTTTCTTCTCTCTGAGTTAAAGGATTGCATGATAGATTAAGAAAACTCACTAAATCTGCAAAAGGTAAAAAAAAAGAAGTGATGTGCTTTAGTTTTTTGAGTTATGTCACCTGGTAATGAACATATAAATCCCTATGCTGGAAGCAGCAATGATACATGAGGAAGGACAGCTTTGTAGGCCTCCCCTCTATGTGTTACATTTGTAAAATTAATTTGTTGTCATTTCCCCTGTATATTCTTTTTACAACCCACAGGAATGCAAGAAGCTGGAGCAGCAACATCAATGAGAGTAAAATCAGGACACCAGTGTACAAACAGAAATAAAACTGATAAATAACAGCAATAAGAAAAATATTTAAAAGATGAATTTTATCATCAGCTGAATCTTTTAGGGCAATTTTACTGTCACCAAAGCAACATTAATAAGCAAGTGTGCAGTAAGACCCAGCAGAGCTGTGATTAAAGAGGGGTAATGTTTAACTAATGGGCTTTGAAACACGCTTCCCATCTGCATGGCGCTGGCTCACCCAGGGAACGTGCTGCTGAGGGCCGTGCCTGCTAAGGGGCAAGGAGAGAGCTTCCTAAAAGCACAAAACTTAGTCCAATACAGAACTGGCATCTACTGACAAGATTAAATTACTACCTGTTCTGCCAGGAGTCCTCCCTCAGCTGTCGGGACTGTAATTTAAGGAGAATTAAAAAAGTGTACCATTTCCTATCTTCTCTCTGGTATTTTTTACAGGTATTATGGGTGGGGGAGGGCAGAAAAGATGCCGTAACTAAATGGCAAAAGAACTTTTCATTCTAGCCCTGATGGGAAGCAGGAGTGCTAGAAACTTACTGCAGGTTTTTTATTAAAAGGATCTACGTGCATTTTTACCATAAATAAGCAGGAAAATCGTTGGTGCTTGGCTTAGAACTTTGAAGATATAGTTGGTAGCAAGTGATGGAAGACACAGAACAGCATATGAAAAACCCTCACCTTTATCAAAGACATGGATCTCTACAATATGAATTATCACATGCACATCTGCTGGGACATGCTTCATTCTCCCATGTTTCTTGTTCTGCAATTTAAAAATCAGTTCCTTATATAAGGCCATGTTTTGGAGTATGTATGTGAAGCTGGATTTAAAAAAAACCTGCAGTCAGCATTTCTCTATTGACTCCAGTGGCCTTTGTATCAGCTTCTTAATATTGTTTTTTTATTTATTTAGGGGAACTTGTACATACCATATTAGTTTAGTTGTGTAAATTTTGAACAAAATCTGGTGAGACTTAGTAGTATCATTAGTGTGACACACAAATTTCACTATTTTCTGTTTAGGCTCAATTTTATGGAATTTTAAGAATGTTAGTAGAATACTTGATAAATCTGATTTTAGTCTGCAGTAATTTGAATGACAGATGACGATGAAGTGCTTCTAAATTCTTTGTAATAGTGTTACCTTTGGGTTTCTTTTATAATTGTTACAGATTCATGTTCAAAGGTATAGTTTGACTTGCTACTAATCCTTCTGATGCAATCAGTGTAATACTTTTTCAGTAAAGGAAGCTAATCAATCAGAAATAATTAGTAGTGACAGTAGACAGTAGATGGTACATCAGATCTTTGGGAACACTGCCTGAAAGACTCAGTGGAATCTTATCTATTGCAAACAGCTAAGACTATCAAGTACCATGATAACCTTAATAACTTTGTGTTCTAGTAAATCTTTAAAGGCTTCAGAACGAACAGTAGGAACAGGCTGGAGCCCTTATCAGCAAGCAGCAAGAGATGGCTTGCCTTTTGGGAAGATGTTTATGCCAACTCATGGTGATTTTTTTCATTCTTAATCAGGTGGAAAAGGAAGCGAGGGCAGGAAGTAGGATTCTGAGCAAAGAGAAATGTGTCCTTCTGTTCACCTGTACTTCTTTTGTAGTTTGCTGGGAAGGAGGCCAAAGCTGAGTGCTGTAATCCTCACACAAGAATGGTATGCACCTGACTTACGGGCTCTGTCTTTGCTGTCCGTGGACACCCTGGCTTTTATTCCATGCCTTTGTGCTCTTCAATTTATGAATTCATCCCTTTCATGATTTGCTTTCTCAGGTGCTCCTAGCTTGCTGTCTAGGTTGCCACTGCAATCCCAGGAAGGTGGTAGGTACCTCTACTCAGCCCTTCCCCAAAAAGCTGGTGGAGAGGGCTTTTGTGGTGCTGCAGGTCTCACGAAAATCTCTGCACAAAGGGTGAGGAGATATGAAGAGTTTAGAGTTGAAGGTGCTTAGAAGGCAGAACAAAAAAGCCAGTCCACATATTGACCCTAACTATTCTCTCAGCACAGAAACCAGATACAGAACTACCTAGTATAAATAGGTGTAAGCACTTTGATGTATTTGTGGCTTATTGGTAACTTTTTCACTGGTCCTGGTCCCTAGAAAACAGGATGGCGATAGTACAGCAGGGCAGTAGGCAATTTATACACATTGATGTGGCATAATGGTTCTCTCTGAGAAATGGGCTTGAAATTCTGCTCCAGAGAGAGTTGAGGAAACCAGGCTGTGTTTTTTGTTGTATCTGGCGTTTAGTTTTACTAGATGGTAGCTTGTATAGTGTAGTTCCTAAGAGCTATGAGTGGGGACCACATGCATCCAGGGCAGAAAGCTGTTTCTTGCCTCCGAGGGTCTTGAGCAAGGAGCAAACAACTTGAGAGAAGGATAGCAAACTCTCTGTACTGGTTACTGTGCTTCACATGGGCACCAGTGGCAGAACAAGGAGAGCATTTGGGGTTCAGGGCTAAAAGATATCACCTTAAGGTTACAGCAGTGATAGAGATGCTTGGTTTAACCTGGGTCACAAACTTTGTTTATCTAGGCAAAGACGTTGAGCGGAGGAAGAAGAGAAGGAAATAGAAGAAGGGCCTGGCTGTCTTGCAGGATGAGCTACAAGAGCAGAAAGGGGAGAGAGATGATTTGTCTTGCAGCTGTGAGAGGTCTGTATGGTCTCCTGAACTGGTATTTGTTTTGGTGAGTCTGATAAAGTAAAAGTTCTGTCACTCTTTATCCTTCAGCTGCAGGAAGGAAGAAGGAATAGTATTCTGCTTTTCATCCTTCTTTCCCATTCCTTTCTCCTGAAGAGGTCTGTATGTTGCTTCCCAAGCTGCTGGCCTCTATTAAAGGGCTGTATTTTACAAGTTTGCTTAGCTGCCCAGGGTCTCCAGGAGGTAACCTGCACTGCAGTGATGCACTGGCTATTTCTTCTGTCTTTTGTAGCTTCTTCCATTTCTTTTTCAGTCAATACAGATGAGAATTTTTCCCTGTAGAAATGCATTTTAAATACAATTCTAAGTTGTCTTGTAGTTTTACATGATAAACTACAGTATAATGCAGTAGATAAATCTGATACTGAAGTAACTTTTGGCCCTCAGCAGAGGAGACTCAGGTGTCTTGATAGCGATGACCTGGTAGCACATTTGGACATGGGAGTTCTAAAATTTTTAAGATTTTTCCGAGCAGGTTTTGTATTACACAATATTTCAATTAACTGTGGAATATCACTAGAAAGGGAGGGAAGGATTCGTCTGACAAATGATGATAATTTAAGTAATGATTTAGGTGCTGTGCACTTGAATGCTAATTCTGTTACAGTTTGGAACGTGAGACATGATTAATTTAGACAGTTTTCATGTGACTAAAGGGATCCAGAGATCAGCCCACAGCTGTTCCCTGTTTGGAAAGCAGCTCATGTTTTTCAAGATGTGATAGAGTATCAATTTTGAAGGCACTGGTTCTCCATTGTGTTGCCCTGGGCTTCTGTAAGCAAAGGTAGATCCATGAACAGGGGTTTTGTCTTCCAGCACCACCAAGTGCAGCACCCGAGTGTGTGGGGGCATGCAATGATAGCTTTGATGAGAGAGTCTGGCTGTGAGAGCACTTTCTGTGTGCACAGCTGTCTTAGAGCACTGCTGCCCCATGTGAGGATTTCCAGCATCCCACAAGGATGCACATGACAAGCTGTGCCAAAACATCCTTATCCTTGCTGTGGGGTGCTCTGGGGTGGGAGACAGGAGTTTGGGGAGATGCTTGTTGCCTTCCCAGAGGGGAAGGGGACACCCTTGCATGAGATCACAGGAAGAGATGAAGAAAAGTTTAGTGTAGCCTTCTCCTCTGTCCCATTTGTACCCAATTTTGGAGGCTGTGGGTACTGCCCTAAGTGGAGCAAAGCCAATAAAACCAGTCCTGCTGGAACTTGAAGTGGGGCCCTTTATCAGCTGGCCCCAAAAGATATTTCAATGAAAGCAAATTGTGACTAGAAAGCTGTATATGGAATTGGCCAAATTATGTCCAACATGGGACTGGAGCTTCTTAGGTTAGTCAGAGTCTTTGCAGATACCTTAATTTTGTGTTTGCTGCTGTACGTGCGCATGGAAAGAGATCAGCTGTAAAGCAGCCTTATACCGTCGTGTTCCTACTCCTGCATAATATTCTGTAATTTCATAAATGATGTTAACTTTAATGATTTAACAAGAAATAATTATGGTTTCTACAGCAACCGTGACTTTAAATATCCTGAATTATGTACATGTATAATCTCAAACATAATGAAAGACTAATACAGCTCATTGCATGTAAATGACATTCAAAGTTAAAACTTTTAAGAGAAAACTGCTTTTGAATGATCAGGATGGAAAAAAACCCCATGAGAAACCCTTCCTTAGCATCTGAATTCCTGCTGGCTCATGCTCAGGCAGTTAAAAATAAAATAAAGTACATTTATTTTGAACTTTCTGAGCCAAATAATTTCTTGTCTGGAAATAAGCGTGCAAATATAGTTTGTGAGCAACATTGAATATTGGCATAGAATAGAAGTTGGAGCTAAATTGTTGTGTTGCTCCTGGGAAAAGTTAATGCAACTTAATGATTTGGGAAGGGAGCATTACCAGAGAGACGATTGCTCCTTGCTTGGGTCTTCCTGAGGTCTTGCTTTGGTTTTCCGAGGTCTTGCTTTGGGCTTGGTTACGTCCAGGGATGTTGAATCCTGCCAGCATGTCACCCTACCATTTAAGAAAAAAGCTTTTGCCGTTGTGAACAAGTACATCTTTGAGGCCCTTTCTAGCTCTTAGAGAGATCTGTTGGAAGGTACACTGAGCAAGCCAGGGAGGAGAGTGCGAAAACGGGTGACAACACTGCTACGAGCAGGGAAGCAGCGCAGAGTGAAGGAGTGCAATGCTTGGGCTGATAAAGCAGATGCTCCTCAAGTAATTGGGAAAATTGCCAGTGGGCTGGAAACACCAAAGTGACAGGAGCATGGGGCCTCCCTACCCACCTAAACACTGAAAGGAGCAGTCCTCCCTCCAGAGAGCAGAAGCTGTGAATTTTCAATCTTTATTCTGCTATAAGATGCTTTGAATCTGTATTATAGCGTGGGTTGTGAAGAATTTTTTGTTCTCTTACAGTCACAACTCTGTCAGCTTAGGTACAGAAGGTGAGGCAAATTTAGGTGTTTTTTTTCACTTAAATCTGATGTAATTTCTCTCTTTTTACTGAACTGTAGGATTTTTTCCTTTTGGATTTACATTAGTGTAATTGAGAGCACGATTTGGTGTTTCCAAACAAGTAATTCTGTGCTGCATCTCCAGTAGGTCTTCGGGAACATGGAGGCAGTTTAAATGTGTCACTGAACTGTCTTTGAATAAAGACTTAAATACTTAAATTATAAATCCTTACAGATCTCTCTGATTAATCATTAATGAATGTTATTAATAAGTGTAAAAAGGAATGGTTCTTTTACTTACAGTACTTCTATTTTGAGCCTAACAAATATAAGGATGCTGTTTGTTTCTGAGGCGTTCTCCCTGTAGGCAAGTGTTTCAGTAAAAAGTGTACAGGAGAGTTGGTGAACTTTTAAACAAACACAAAAAAGTCAGAACAAAAGTCAAGCTAACAAGATGTAGGCAGAGATAATGATGTTTTGTCGAGCAGTCGGGTGGAAAATAATTCAGCATCTCCAATCTTTTGCCCCTATCACACTCTGACTAAACTGAGATAAGTTTTAACACTGTTGGAAGAAACATACATTAATTTATTTTGAAATATCTTTTTCTTCTTTTCTTCTAGCATGAGCAAAGCTGTCGAGGTGCTGTAAACAAGGCCTCCTCTTGCAGCAAACTGTCTACCTCAGTGTGCACAGAGCCAGTGAATAAACTAATCTCTTTTTCTCTTTACAGGATACTTTTGTTGAAAAAGTAGAATTTATGTTTAATACTTTCGCTGTTGATTTCTCTCCTTAGGATTATATAACCACCAGATGTCTCTAAAACCATATTCTCTCATAAACATTTTATGGTCTTTGAAGATGTGGAAAATCTGGGATTTATAGGACTATTACATCCATCTACCCAGGGATCAAAAACTCTATTACAATTACCCCAAGTGCAAAGTCAGAAAATTTATTTAGCTGAGCAGATAAGTTTGAGAATTTTCAAAAGTCCTCATTTAATCTGTATACAGTAAAATCTAATATATTAACCTCCTTTTGAGACATAAAATTAAAATCCCTGTAGGATACAATACTTTTATCAAAAATGTAAGTAAAGGAAGATTTATTAAGCGGGATAGCAACCCCATGAAGCTGAATATGCCATATGGTATTTTATTTCCTTGTGCTTATTTGAAGTTCATTCGGTTTCATACAAATAGACTTTTTAGAGTCAAATAAAGAAGTCCCCAATGCGGCAGAATTTTGGATGAACTGGAGGAAAACATCAATGTCATGTTTTGAAAGATCCCTACTGCAAATATGCTCCTCTTCATCTTCCTCTATTAAATCTTGAGGCTGGTAATTCAGGGAGATGAGATGACAGCCAGGTGCTGATCTTGTGAGTGTTCAGAACATGTATACGCAAGCCAAATATCCTGTACTCAACCCTTATAAATTCAAAATGGGGAGGAGGTAGGTAGAGGAAGGCAAAGTTCGAGGGTCTCCACTAAGGGATATTACCTGTGGCTGGGAAGTGGATTAGGACTTTCCCAGAGACAGGGGAAAGATGTGGCGCTACCTTTTGCTTGGGACCATTCAGAGCTGAGACCGGAGGTCACTTTACATGTAGCACTTGGACACTTGGCGTAGCTGTTGTGTTGGAAGATCTGTAGGAAGCTATGGATGGGGCAGAGCCGCAGGTGTAGCCAAAGCCTCGCACAAAGGCGCTGAATGCTGCTGGGACGTGGCGTCACGCCAGTGACCCTTGCATGTCCCTGGTGTTGGTTCAGCTCCAGATGCACTCACAACTGAGCTCATCTGGGTTTAACCACATTCAGAAAGAAAACTTTAAAGTGAGTTTCAAGCATGGCCACACAAAAAAGGTGAATCTGGCAGAGCTCCAGCTATAGTTTGGTGTTTTGAAGCTTTTGGGAGCTTTTCCTCCCATCTTGCTGGAGCTTGGAGCTACAAGTTCATTTAATGCAGGCCACTAAACAGCTGTTAAGTGATAATAACTTATATTGCAGCTTAAACTAAAGTGGTTTCTGCTGTTGTATAATGTTTTATCTGCTTTGTGTCTGTATAAATGGTTGGTAACATCTCTGTACCTGAAATGTAATTCCTGGGAGCCTCAGGCAGAGAAAGCTCATGTAGAGGCAGTCAGAGCTCTTCAGAGTAGAGCTGCACCTCTGTTAACCACAAGCGAAGGGTTTGCAGACTTCAGACATTGTGGGAGTTTTTTCAATATGACCTGGTCTAGGAGTTATGTTTATTGTGTGAATGTTACTATTGATGTTTGTTTAGAGCAACATAAAAATAAAAAGATGTGATTCCCAACTTTTTATTAGCATTTTTGCAATTCAAAGAGCTAAACAAATCCTCAAAAACTTGTAGGAACTTAAAAAAACTTCTCAGACCTTCTGTGTCTTAGCAAATTTGCTTGCAATTGCCTAATATGCTCAGGGATTCTTGGAGGAAAAGCAATTTTAGTTTGGATGGAGTAAAACTAGGTAAGAAGGCCAGTTTGTCTTCCTGTGTTTCACTTTCTCCCCTTAAGTTCAGTAGAAATACTGTGTAACAAGCTGCAAAAAGCTATTTTGTTTCATGTTAGCCCAAAAGCTATTTCTCTGGTGACTCTGTTGCTTCACTTCACTAACTGTGAAACAGGCCCTCGTGCCAAAGGCTAAGTAAAATGTGTAGGTCAGGATTCATCCTTATGTCAAAGATGTGTTTAGAGCTCATGAAGATGCTGAAGCAGTTGCAAGATACAGGGATATTCTGATTTAATATAGAGAAGGCCTCTAAAAGCTTTTCCGTTTAAACATTTTAAAGAAATAACTTCCTTATATTTATTTTAGGGACTGATTTTTTTTATTCTAGGAGTAGATTTGGAAAAAACCAAAAGTGTTTATTGCTCTGAGTCACTTTGCTACATTACCAATGCTGTGCAATGAGCCTAGCACACATGATCAAAGTTATACTTCGGGCATGAGGTTCAGTTTGACCAAATTCAACCCTCAAAGGGTCAGGAAGTTGGTTTAATCCAGCTTTCCAGTGTCTCCTATCAGATTCCATTCAGGGAAATGCAAGAGGTAGGAAAGACTTTTCTGACTTTATGCTTTTCCTCCACTGACCACAGAGGAATCCTCTCAACAAGCTCTGATGAGGTATTAAGACACTCTACACTTAGGTGTATAAGTAGAACCCGTGCACAGATGATGTTATTCCTTTTCCTTCCCTGCTTTGCAGGCATAGTTACTGTAAGTGGTGCTGTTATGAAACATTCCCCACACCAAATTGGGCAACTCAGCCTTCTAAAGCCTTTGTGCCCCATTAGGCTGTTTACTACCTTATTCTGTAGAGAACACAACAGACTAATTAGCACAGTGGCCTGTATTTACGTGGTCCCATGTACAGAACGAGGCAGAACCAGGTTAAGAGCTGCACGTGCAAATTTCTTGGTGGTTGGGATGATTTATTATATTCTTATCCATCTTCTGTAGGAATCATTAATGAGTTAATGTAGTGTGTGAATCTGAGGCGAGGGCTTTAAAGAATGTGTGCTAATCAATACTTCGGGAGAGCTTGAAAAACAGGCTATTGAAATCAGTCATAATTAGCCATAGCTAAAATCCTAATAAATCACTGGTAACGCAGTAGTTCTCTTCAAATTGAAAAAAATGGAAAGACTAGGAGAGGGTCAGAGCAGTGAGCTATGAAATTGTTCAGGAAATGAAATGATGACAAGAAGAACTGATAGTGATACAGAGATACCTGTATGGGAATGTTTTAGTGAGGAAAATCCCTGCTTCCTTGAGGGATGAAGAGAAACAGAGAAGAAGTCACATATGCCCGGGAAGCACAAGCTTCCCTCACTTAAGTGAGGCTTTGTGCTACCACCACTCAAAGCAGCTCAAATGTGGGCTATAATTTCTCCTTTCTGCATTATGAACATTTTTAATATGAATAGTTAATTTCAATTCAAATGCTTTATCTTTCAGATGAGATGAAATGCTGTGACCATGCTGCCCTCAAGATGAATTTTAAAGCAGAGCCTTGAATTATTTTACAGAAGTAAACTCCCTTTCTGTCCTATGCAGATGGAAGCCCTTTCAGAGCATCCTGACTGAGCTGTCTCAAGGAATTCCTCTCTTGCTCTTCCCATCGCCCCCCTCTCTGGTCCTGGGCTGGAAAAGCAGCAGCAGAAGCAGCAACAGGAGCACTGGAGCAGGGTGTCATCAGCGAACACTGACCAGTATAGCGTCGTACTGCAAAGTGTGTACAAGGGAATCCGAGATGACTCACGGTACGGTTTTGATGTAGTCTGTTTGATCTATGGCCTGTGATTGCTCTCCTTGTTGGGGTTTTTCATGCCTGTGGTCTCTATGGACTCTGCAAATTAATAATGCTGCCAAATCCCACTGGGATAGGCACAGTTAGGAAGGCTGTTATTCCATTACAGTGTGTCATTTGAGGGAAGTGAGGGTCAAAGTATAAGATGGCTTATCTGTATGGAAGGGAACAGAATGAAAGTTCAACCTGGCATTGCAGTTCCTAATGTCAATAGCATAACTAACTTGTTACATGGAAGTCTGTCTCCTGCAAATGTTTCTCTAATGCCACTACAAAATATTCACAGAGATCCTCTGCTTTTTAAGTTAAATGTTCAAAATGAATGTAGATAATATTTGTAGGGCTGGGGATACCTAGAGAGCTTAATAGTCCAATCCTGTCTTTGTTGAGTAATTGAAATCCCTAGTCTGCTGCATCAGTGTCAGCAGAAGTTGTTTAATAAGATATTGTTTGCATCAAGTGGGGAAGACTCCTGCCTCCAAGATGTTGCCTTAACACGATATGAAGTACTTTGGAGATTGTGTTTGAAGTGGAGGGACAAGTTTTGGTCATCCAATTCCAAAGAAAAAGAAAAGGCAAGTTGATACAAAAAGAATAAAAAAATAAATGGGGTAGAATAGCCAAGATAACAGATAGAATTTCTACCCAGGGAAGACTTACTTTGCCTGGAGTGTAATTAAGAAGCAAAATTGTCAAAGTACTTAAAGTAGCTAAGGACAATTATGAAATTAAATCTTCCAGCATGCTTGATGTTGGGAGAAAATGGGAGCACAGGACAAGAGAAGACAGGTACCATCTGTCCGGCAGGCACTAAGTGCCCTTCACTGCTGTCACAGGTTTTTGGTACAGCAACTGGTTCGTGTTTAACTGGTTGAATTCCTTCCTCCTCTAGTTTGTCCTGCATATGAGGATTTTTCAGTGCAGGTAAATTAATCTTTCACTGCACATGCTTTTTTTTTTTAAGACCAAAGGTACAGAAAAGTCATGAGAAGGTTACAGCATAGTCACAGTTATGGGCGTTGGAGGGTGCTTGCAGATGAAGACCAGCCTCTTCCATGCCATTTCTGGCAAAAAGGGACAATAGTTCCTCCCCATCCAACTGTGCTGTGTGTAGCACTGGCAAAACATGTTACGTGGTTGACATGAACCAGGACCTGGTGGTGTTCAAGAGCCTTGTCTGCCAGAGAAGGAGTGTCCCAGCCTGAAGCCCCAACAGATGAGTTTTACCTACTTTTTGTAATTTCCTGTTGCAAAACCTTGCTTAAATGTGTAGTGTGATGGGCCTGTCTCTGGAGATGTAACTCACTTGGGCTGTCAGTTTAATTTGCAGTATCTGTGTCCATTGCCATAAGGGTGAGATTCCCCCTCCACCAGCTGTGTGATGAAATGACTGTGGCAAATTCACTTTCAGGTTGATGCTGATGCAAGGGTCTAATTGTGCACACTTGATTGAGATCACCTTTGGGGCACCTCACACATCGGTGAAAGCTGTACACCATGGAGGAGGGTAGAAATGAGTCCTGTGCTTAGTAACTGCCTGGGTGTGAAAATTCTGCAGCCACACATGGAAATCATTTTGCTAAACTAATTTTCCTACATGAAAAGCTTGTAATAAGGATGTCTGCACAAGTAGCATTCAAATTTGTTTTCTCATTGCAGTGTGAAAGTCTGTGGATGGCATTTTCATGCACTTCCTAAACGTCTTATTGTAGCCTGGCATTACTGGGAGACAGTTGTGGGCTCTCTGCAGGTTCCCATTGCTGTTGTACCCATGCCCATGGACAACATAAAGATACTATAATGCTTTTGTTTCTATGTAATGGCAAAATAGCAAGGGGGGAGTGTTATGAAGTGATTTTTCTCTGTGAAATAAGGACTAGTCACAAGATGTTTAGTTTTGCACACATGAAAAGGCTTGGCATCGATGTCCAATGCCCTCTTTTTCCATGGAAAAGGCTTGAAGGTCAAAACATGCACCTCTTCAATATTAGGCCTGTTCCATTTAGACCTCTTGAGCCAGAGGCAGGGAAGGAGAAAGTATTTCTTCTAATTTTCAGTATCTCCTACTTGCCTAATCTGATGTGAAGCACTAGAAAAAGCATGTTTCTATTTTGGTCTGGTTTCAGGACAAAGAATTTTCTATCAAATAACATTTTGATTTATTACAGGGATGTTCAAGGCTAAATACTACACAGCTTCTCTTAGAGTGCAACTCCTGGATAGTCCAGTGCTTTGGTGAAGCCTGAGTTAACGTAATGCCCTGGGGAGTTATTTTTCAAGACTTGTTAGGAGATTAAGTGGTTTGTGGTTAAATGCATTATGGAGTCCTTCCTTTCACTTCATCGGGGTTGGGATGGTGACACCTTCTGTTGCTAAACTGCTTCTTACATATCTGTTGCTTCTCTGAAAGTGATATATTGGGGCTAAAACAAGAGACTGTGGACCAGATAATGTGAACTGTTCAGTATTTTCTCTGGAAGACTAAAGGTGACATACAAGCCTCATCAGCTGGATGCCTCACATGTTAGAATGCAGTGTAATTCCCCAAATCTTCGTTATGTTTGTTCTCAAATGAAGCAATTTCACATTTGCTGCTCTGGTGATCCAGATTTTTTTTATGGCTATAATATTTCTTTTTTTCTTCTGTGTTAGGATTCCTGTTTGCTGAAACAAATCTGTGTGGCTTTTCGAAGCTAAACTTTTACGGGACCAGTAATAATCTTGTTGTCATAATATTATCCTTTTACTTAGGCTTAAAGGGCAGTTTATGACTGAAAGGGAATATCTGCAACGAGTAGGTCCCTGAATCTAATTTGCATGTAAATTAAACATTTTGGAATACGACTGTGATTTCTGAATAGACACAAAGTATGCTTTTTTGATTCCTTGAAAATAAAAATGCATAACGTTAATAATAAGAATATGATTTATATAGTGGCTTTTTTATCCTACCAATTTTGGTTCACTTGAGTCTTGGCTGGTTTTTTTTTCCCCAAAGCTTCTGCAGCAACGGCTGATTATTTCTGCTGTAATGTGGATCAGGATGTGACAAAACCTTACTTATTTCCATTCGTATGAACAGAGGACGCTCAGGTTAAATGCTAGCCGAAGCCTAACACTGTTACAATCTTGTGTTGTTTTATTATAGTTGGGTGGTGAAGGTATGAGAACAAATGAAGGAGAGGGAATTTTAATATAAGGATTTTTCATTTGGCTTGTTTCAGCTCTTTCTGTTATATCAGATTATATTAAGCATTATCCCTTTGCTTGATTTGATGTCACAAAAGAAGATGTAAGGATAGCTAAAAAAAAAAAATCTAAGAAATATAAGGAGAAAAATGTTGTGGGGAAGAAAGTAACAAGGTGCCTGCTCACTTCTATCTTGATGAAGAAAATGTTTCTGGATCCTACAAGACTCCCTGAACCTGCTGAAATTTGAGCTGGCTCTTTGAAACAGAGTTACTCATATTCACTGCCACGTTGTTGCTGAGCTTGTTAGTTACTCAAATTTCTTGATTATTGGAAATATCCAGGCTCACCAGCACAGTCAAAAGAGAATAAAACATCAAAAAAATTGGGGAAATAGTTTTGTTATATTAAAAATAAATAATGTTATAATTTTATTTTTACTGTTTGATGAGACTGGTCTTCTTTCCTGATGATAGACATTCCCACTGCTGGAGCTCTTTCCCCTTGTGCCATTAATGAAGATGCACTGCAGCAAGATAACTGCAGGACATGTGTGTCTTGAAGGCAAACATCAGCCTGTGCTGGATGCAAGCTAGCAGATACCAGGAAGAGTTTGGAGAAAAGCAGTTCTGGTGAGTGTGCAGGAAGAAGCTTCCAAACTGTGCTTTCAGCAGCGTGGGCTCAACCTTGATTTCCTTAGGTGGCCTTTGAGGAAGCTGAGTGCTTGTTGATTCTACTGGTTTCCCTGGGAATGGAAGATGCTCAGTGTGTCCCAAGTGAGAGGTCCATTTGATTTTCCTGATAGGATCCGTCAGTGAACTCTGAGCTTCTCATGTGGGAGAGAAGCAGCCCCTCATTTCTCTTCACCCTGCCTGTACTAATTGCTCCTGGGGTAGGGAGGCACCCTCCTGGCACAGCTTCAGCTCTTCCGTGAGGGGAGAGAAGCTGCTTGGAGCTTATTAATCTCTGCAAACACAATTAGCTTGTTGGGAGGCTTGACTTTTGCTAAGCTGTGGCTTCTTTGCTCACCATCATGGTTTTACTTCGAGGGAGAAGCATGCTGACTCTTTAGGAGCAAAGTTGCTGTGTGTGTGCTGAGTGCCTGTCTTTTCTATCAAAGAAAAATAACTGAGTGCCTTTGGTGGAGGCTGTGATGAAGAAATCTATACCTTAATTGCTGTCCTTTATTTTAAGCCTGTTCTGGCCACTGTGTCCAGGAGAGGAGGCAAATCCCTCTGAGTTAGCTCAGATCTTACATACAAGAACAGGGGAGCAGCAGAGATCTGGTACATGCTTTAAACCCAGATCACTTCCAGCTGCCGTCCCTGCAATTCCCTCTTTATCTCCCAGCCCTACTGACTTAGTTCTCACGTGTCTGTGATGTCTCTGATGGGTGGGCTCTGTTCTGCTTGTGCAGCATGTCTGTGTGGGTTGATCCAGTTGTGCAACGCAACAGACTGGGCAGTGGTGAGTGTTTGGCTTGCAGGAGATAAATCACATAGGATTTTGGCTGCTAAGTCAGGAACAGTTTGAAGAACGTGATTTCACTGAGGAACAGGACACCACCAGTGCAGTAGATGGGAGGTGATGCGGTGCTGGGACCCCACAGGGGTCATCGAGCAGCTGTATAAACTGACCAAGGGTGCAGGGGCTGGATGTGAGCCCTAACCATGGTGATGTGTTGTACAGGGCTGGGACTAGTCTCATCCTGGGTGAAGCCTATCAACACATGCTGGGTTGATGTTTAGCCCTTGAATGCCAGGCAGTAGGCTGTGTACTTGGAGTGGTGAGTCCTACTGGTAGTATTTCCTCCAGGTACAGAAATTGTGACACTGAGGTTCTACGTGTGTTATTCTCTCTTCTGTCCCTGTTTTAATTGTTTCAGGTGACTGTTTACCGTTCCTCAGCCTGTGTACAAGTCCATTTCTGTTTTTTGTGGCACAGGGATGATTTGAAAGCTTGCTTGGGCCACTTTTCCTATTGATTATTGTAGTATGCTAGAAGAGCCTCAAGGCCAGCATTCCCAGTGCCAAACTGATTTGTAACAGAGCTTTGGCACAGTTTGAGGCTGCCAGCTTTTTGGTGGTAATTGCAACTTAATCTCTTTTGGCACAACATCCATCTAACTGCTGCCCTGGCTAAATAGCTCAACCTCCTCTGACAGATGTTGCTCTGCTCCTTCATGCAGATAGAAGTTTAAATCACTGATAAAAACCCAGAGGCTCCTCTGCTAAGCTGGACTGGAAGGTAAAAAAGGAAACAAATGGGAATCTACTTGTTCTTTTTTTTATACTTCTGGTCTACTCAGCCTCCTCTGAGGGTTCCTGGTTCCAAAACAGAGTCGTGCTGCATGGAAAAGTGCTTGCTAATGCACTCCCTGGTGATGGCAGGGATGCCTTCTGATGGAATACCAATAGAGACCCAAGAAATTATGCAGTCAATCATGGTTACCATGCAGCTGAAGTCGTGGGGCATTCGAGTGAGTTGCAGAGGGAAGAGCACAGTGGCCATAATGTGTCTGAGGGCCATTGACTGTGCAGGATGCTTGTGCTGTTGGATGGCGCGAAGAGCATGTAGTATGGAGCCTACAGAGAATGAACCGGTGTGGTAGTGGTAGTCTGGCTGGTACTTCTGCAACTGCTTGGTTTATAGATAAAGCAGCTAATGGTGAAAGCAGCATAATGTGGTATGCAATACATGTGATGTGGTAATTGAGAGGAGGAAAGCATGAGAGTCCACAAGGAGCTGGTTAAGTGTACATAAAGCGGCATCAGAGCTGTGTTTTGGACTGGTGTAGTCACTGACTAGCAGTACAACACTTGTTGGCTGTGTGTCACCTCTTACAATATATTTCATCATTAGGCAAAGCAGTTTCCTAGTTTTTTTGAGAATCCTCATGCAGTTTAAGCCACTGGCTTGTCACAAGTTATTTAAAATAAATGGGGTACATGTCAGTACTCTGCTTTGTTTTTCCTGTTCTCTTCCTAGGAAAAAATACCAGTTGCCTGGCACATGTTAGAGCTGGGCCCTCTTTAATCAGCCCATAAAAACTCATGAAGTTTAGTAAGATCAAATACACTTTGATTTTAAAAAAACCTGTACCCAAACTAAACAAAACCCCCACTCCCTTTCACCTATCAACTGTTATTTACACTTTTAATTTGTCAAGGGCAAAGCAAGTCCCCTCTACTAGAAAACAGTGTCATTGTTTTCAGACCATAATAGATTTCTACATCAAAAGTATATCTATACTTAAGAGTTCTCTGAAGAAATTTCTGATGAATCTTAAACTTTCTCTGCTACCAACTGCACTGGTGTCTTTAGGCCCTGCCAAAGCACAGGGGATATTATAATGCAGAGCCTTACTATTAAAAGGAAGGTGATATTGAAGTTAGGAGTACAATGAAATACCTGGAGAGATGGAAAGCTCTAGTTGAAAGGATGCTATTATAGTCCTTTCTGAAAGTTATCAGTACAGAAGGGCTGTTTTAATATACAGCACTAGTTTCAGAGAGCATCAGATTCCTGACACTGTCATTAGTCACACCGCTCTCTCATTCGGAGCAGCAATACTTCATTTTCTTAGTGCACACTGGTGGATTTCTTTATTTCAAAGAATTTCATAGCTCAATATCAACAGCTGAAACTGTGTTGATCAAACATCAAGATCTCAGAGGACTTTGGAACATTAATGAATAAAACCTCACGAGTGGCACGTAGTGCCCGTGTGTTAACGTGGGAGGCAGAAAATAGGTGCCCATTGCAAACAGAGCTGGCTTTGCAGAAGTCCCTGTGAAATCTCCACCGTGGTCCATATTTTCTCAAAAGCTCCTTTTGCTTAACTCTGCAGTGTCTCTGCCCCTTTCCTGGGGCTGGCATCTCATTTGTGGTAATTGCTACAGGAACTACACAAACCAGTTGTAAACATGCCCTGAAAGGAGAACCAGTCCCTTAATGAAAAAGAAAGGAAAAAGGGAAGCACAATGTCATCTTGCAGGCTCAAACTTTGATAGGTCTTTCAACTGATTACCATTTAAATCTCCTGAATTTCTTATTCCTGCTTACAAAAGCCTTGCCAACACTTGGGAGAAGGGGCAGGTAATTCAGCACCAGCCCAGCTTCCTGAAGATAACACTCTGTTTCCAGGTGAGGACAGATATGCAGTAAAAAAACCTGCCTTAAGCTCTGTCTATATGGAGCTTTTCATTCTCAACTAAAATCAAAGGTGTGCTAGTGGAAAACTATTCCTATTAGCAATGGACATTGACCCAAGGATGAACTGTGGCACGATTTCCAGCAGACATGTAGCTGTGCAAAGAATTTCATAGGCTTCTGGACAACCAAAAGTGCTGTCACTATTTAAAGTATGTGTTTAGCAACATCAACCTGATAGAATAGATATTCACACTTGATCGTGTTGTCACTAAGAATGTATTTTTGGTTTGCTGATCTAACAGAGACAGTAGTGGGTTTCCCATGGTGATTGCATAGTGTGTTGTGCAGCTTGGAGAATTAATTGAGTAGCAAAAGCTTGTGTGTTGGGATATGAAGTGCTCTTCTCAACTCCTGTGGCACCCCCACGCACACTGAATATCTGGTATGTCCTCAAAGCGAACCCAGGCTCTGGAGAGGAGGAAGCTGCAATAGGGTTGTAGAGAAGAAAGCTTGCTGTGGGGCAGGATTATAGACATTAAGGTTCATTAACTAGAAAAAACACATCAGGAAAGTGAGATAGATGTTTGGTCTTTACATCAGTACTTTGGAGAGGGGGCAGAGAGGCAGACACATCCATTGGAATGAGATTTGTCAGAACAAACAACCCCCAGGATGTGTTTCAAAAATGCTGACAGACATCAGGGTGTGGAACAGCCTGAATTTAGAGCAGTGGTCCTGGACTGCACAGCCGGAGCATCGCGCTGCGCCTCAGCTGCCGTCGGTGCGTTGTGAGCTGTTTCTCCATCATTGCCTTTGACTTTCCTGGAAGTAACTTTTTTTTATCGTGCTGTAAATGAGATAACTGAGGGGAACCTGCTACTGGCAATTTGCTCGCCAGTTTGTATCTAATTACTGGAATATCATTACTGAGGCTAAAAGCATGAGATGATAATGTGAAAAATATACACATAAAACCTATTGGGCTAAAGGGCAGTAGCTATTTTTAGATGAGCCGCTTAGGATTTTAACAGGGAAGGAAAAAAATAAACCCGGATTTATAATAGAATAAATGCAGACCAATGTGATTTTAGGGGAATTTTGACTTTAAAGGTGATTCATTGTATCATCTGGTGAAATACCTGGCAGAAGAACAAACAGGTGCAGATGAGAGGTTAGACCTGTGCATTCCCACTATCTGGCCACCGCAATGGAGCAGAGATTGGCATGGCATCCCTAAGCTCCAGGGAAAGTTTGGGATACATTCCCACCTTCTGGTTTTATCAACCAGAGTGGTAGGTGCAGCTCTAAGTGAGGCTCTTACTGCATCAATAAATGGCTACATATATAATTTGTCATTTTCCTCGGCTTCGTGTCCATCAGTCATCTGTCCTTTGCCAATATTTGATGTCAAAAGGGGAGAGGCAGTGCCTGCACCATTCAGAGGTGGTGGAGTTGGGAAAGAAGGAGTGAAGTTGAGCCAGGGCAGAAGGGAAAATGGGTGTTAACATTTGTGGTTTTCACTGTATAACTCTATTTTAATGAGTACTAAATAGAATTAATTTTCACCAAGTTGAGTTATTTTGACCCATGAAGTTGACTGGTAAGTTATCTCCCTTTCTTTACCTCCACCTACTATAAGCCTTTTCTTGTTTTTTCTCCATCCTGTTGAGGAGGTGGAGTGAGAAGAGTGATTGGGTAGGTGTGTGAAATCCAGCCATAGTCAATCCTCCTCACAGGCAAGCTTAAAGAAGAGGAAACGCTCTGCACGTGGTTCATCAAGGTCACTTCTTATCAAACAGGAAAAAGTTAGTGGTTGTTTGAAATGGGAAGAAGTAAGTGTCTTCCAAGGCTTCAGAGCTTGAGGTATGTGTCTACAGGAAAAAATAAATCCTGACTGCTGAAATGCAGCACAATCACAGGTATGTTCCCTTTTGTGCTGCTGCTGATGGTTGCTTTTCCTTGTACAAGCCATCACCTCACAGCTCCTGTTTGATGTATCCCTGAGAAGGTGATTGCACACATACATTTGGGTACTTTTCAGTTTTCAAAAGAATAAAAAAATCTTAATGGGTAAATTAATTAAAGTTCTTGGAAAAAATCTCTTTCTTGAGCTAATAATCTGAAGTCTGTTTAGATAAGAGATATATGGTTCAGCTGGCATTAAGCAGTTTCAGTGAAACAAGTGAAAATGTCTTCGGAATAAAACTGCTGGATCTCAGCCCCACATTAACAGCCTAGGCAGAGGGGTCTATCAGTAAAGTTACTGTTAATGACAGTGGATGAGTAAAATGTTATATCTGTGACACACGAGTACTAAGGTAGAGTAACACAATCAAAAGAGAAATCACACTGTATAAGGAGCTCTGCTTTATTAGAGTTGTATGGACAGATCAATACACATCAGTTTTGCTTTGTTGTATTGTAAAAGAGAAATGGTGTCTGTGGTACAAGTATGTGATTCCCATTCCATCATTTTGTAAGAATAAAACATGCAGGGCTTTGGACAGCAATCATCTTGTACGAAATAAAAGTACAGGGCTTTGAACAACAATCAGAGGTCCTCCAGAAGATGCCCTTACAATCTAGAAAGTAACAGGTACGTGTTACAGGACTTCCTACAGAGCTGCTTGTGATCTTACTCAAATCCTTTGTAAATATTCATCTGCATTTCCTTCTAAGCAGAAGTGAGCTGTAACGCTCAGCCCTGATCCTACTAAGGGTTGTGCTCACAGCCTTAACATTTTTTTTCTTGGTTATTCTGTCCTGGTAATTAATCACAAGTTATTTAAAACTATTTGCAGCCAGTGTGTATGGAGCGAGGTGCAGCATAGTAACTGCTTAGCTTTTATCAGGAGTGTGTCATTTAGGATGTCAATTTAGGATGCAGGTACTAAGGAAACAGGTATATATCGTTGGAACATCATTTCTGTATCACTTTTCACCTTTCACATGCCCAACAGCATTGCATCCAGAAATGGATTTGGGGTAAGAGGTACTGTGGTAAAGTCTCCAAGGAGAAATGCCAGGTGGAGAAGCATGGGAAGGAGCTTAGCTGATCTGACTTGCAAACAAATTCCATAGAAGAGGTGAACATAAACTGTGTCAAGCTTAAGAAAATTCTACTGGTTTGCTGCCAAAATCTTGTGCTTGGGCACTGTGGATGTTTACAGATCATGTCTCCTTCACTTTTTTCCTTTCCTAGATCTCTAAGTGCTAAAAGCAGGAAGGGTTCACTCTGGTTTTCCCTTTTTCATGCTGCTTCTCCTGTTATTCGAGTTGCTTCTGTAGCAAAATGTGTTAAAATAGTGAGACTGGGTCATGTGGCTATAGAGTGAAGTGACTTTACGTTGTCCTCTTTCCTTGTTTGTGGATACCTTAACCAAAAATCTGATAATACCCTATATAGCTCTTGGATCTGACCTTTCAAGATGTGGTGGGTCAGTCTGTGGGGGTTGGGGGAAAGCTGAAAAATTCATCTGGGGCACATAGAACTGTGTCACAGATGCTCCCTTCTGCAGAGGGCAGGAGACTACAGGTAAGTTGTCAGCCACTGGAGCATAGTGAAAACTAATGTCTTCAACATAGAAATAAACAACACAGTGGGTTCATGTGTAATTGATTTTGGGTTTGGTGAGTATACTTCTGTTCTTGAGGATATGTTCATGTAGGTAACCCAAGGCCTTGAGGAACCTGACTGTTTTATCACTCTGAAAAGGTGGGATTTGTGCTTTTATGTTAATGCATAAGAAGCATAAGATGCATCCAGTAGCAGAATCAGTTGCTTTGTGATGGAAGCACAAGCTGAGCAAAATCATATTGTGTAATTATGCTGCGTACAATAAGAGCTTTCTAAGGTGATAGGAACAACATGCTGCGTGAGCTTCAGGGGCATTTGGTGGCACAAGCAGCTCTTAAAGCCCCATTCCTTGGCAGAAACAATACTTACTGCCTGGTAGCCTGTTAGTCAATTGAGCTATTGACTGTGGGACTTCAGAGTTGCCTGCTGCTTGCCTGAATCTTGCAAATCTGCCTTTAATTCAAAGACAAGAAAAAACTAGTCAGAGCTTTTCTTGAGCTATTAGCATTACAGGATCTTGGATTTGTGTTGGGGAGCAGGCTTAACCCACCTGGGAGAACAGACCACCTCTTTTTTGCTGCTGTTTACTCTTTCAAAACCTGAATGTTCTTTTCCAAATGTGTGTGTCTGCATATTACTGAGCAAAGTGGAAGACGTTTGGGAGGACAAATGGAGGCAAACATCTTAATTCCATCAATACCCAGGATTAGGGATGCTTCTTAAAATGGCAGAGGTTTAACCCATCTGTAAGCAGAGTCAGTGTAGGGATAGTCTGCAAACTGCGCATTCCTGAAGGGAGTTTTTTCAGGATAATCATGTCTTTCTTTTTAATACATCATCACCAGTGGCTAATAGTGTCCAAAATGATGTAGGACCAAATGGATCCATCTGTGCACCGTATATTTATAACTTGTACATCTTGCTTGTAAGTCTTAAGCCCGGTTTGGGGTTTCTTTCCATTTGGTCCCTTGGAAACAAAGAACTGAAGGTGTTTCACAATAGATGCAGGAATGCGTTACTAATCACTGTTTAATTTGTGTGTAAGTCTGAGTTTTAGTCAAAATACTTGATTTAACTTTTTCAGAGGCATCTGTGTTGATTGGTCCTTCTTTTTCCTCTTCCCTGGTAAAAAATAATTATTATTCTGTAAGTAAGGTGAGCCTCCAGCAGAATGATTTGAGCTTTAGCATGGTGTTTTTACAAAGTCTCTGCTAGTCTTTGAAATTAAGACGTTATTGATAACAGTAGAGGGAAGAAATACATCCCTGGTTTTTGGGATGGATTTTATTCCAGGCAGGTGTATTGATGACAGGTAAAAAAAAAAAAAGAAAAGTTTTTTATTGTTAAAGGTCTTTGTAATGTAAATACATATAAATATAAACACCAGGATTTTTTTTCCATATCAAAGCCTGCATCTTGAGGGAAACAGCAAAAAGTGCAAAAAATTTGCAAAATCTGTGCATTTTTCTGTCTGATAATTTCTGATGTCATTCAGACAGGAGAATACTTGATGTAAAGCTACAAGATCACTGGTCTGCTGTTGATAAAAGCCTGTGCAGTGCTTTCTTGCTTTGAAGGAAACAGTTTTCTAACAGTTATGTGAGTCTGCAAGACATCATCTGTTTTTGATGAGGTCGGACTAGATGACCTCCGCTAAATTTGAGCCCCTGATGTTGGATATTTTGTGATGGGAAGAGGCTGAAGGATAATTAGGTAAGGCTTTACTCTGGGCTGTTTGTGTCCATATGAATTTACTGTTTTTTCAAGTTTGCCTTTCCTAGATCAGAGTTTGTGATATCTCTGCCCAAGCTCTTTTTATTCTATCCTTGACCATGATGTTGTACATCACCAATTCTGTCTTAATGATCACAGTAAATGACCAAGTCTGCCTTACCTCCTGTGTTTCCTTCTTTTCTCACAACTGGGTCATACAGTAAGTTAAGGGGTGCCAGGCCTTGCAGTTCTCTGTACCATTAAAATGTTAGCAGCTTAATTCTGGTCTCTGGAGCTTGTGTAGCCAGAGAATGGTCCCAGCTGAGGGGCTGGATGTCACTGTGGTGTTTGAGATATTAAAGAGTTTGGTTGCTTGGACACAGGCCATGCAGTGACAGGGATTTTTGGTTTACTAGGATAGGATGTAACGTGCACACCAACATGATGAACAAAACTTCTAAATTTACATTCTCTTCAGTCAAATTTCTTAACCGGGATCGAAACATTTCTTGTCCCATCTATTCTATCTCTGCTTCTTCCATGTTATTCACCTATGTAAGCTATGCTCTGGACAAACTCTGCTATCAAACTTGTCATGCTTACCCTTCATTTCGATAACAGCTTGCTCCACTTGTCCCTGTCATTTCCTGTGCCTTGTGCCAGTGATGATGCTTTCCACTCCTCCTTTGGTCTTTTCCTCATATCCTCCTTCCCTGCCTCACCGGGGCATGGTGAGCATGGACACCTTTCTGCAAGCTTGTGGTGACCCACTTGGCTTCGTTCAAAACCCTCCTGAAAATGTGTTTCTGCTCATGAAAGCAGAGGTGGGAAGGAAGAGGGGACAAAAGGAGGCATAAAGGTGTCCAGACCCAGGATATGGGATGGTGCAGTCTTTCCTGAATAGGAAACATTCATCCATCCTTCTCTTCCCTCAGTTCCTTGTTTCTTTATGAGCGATGCTTGTGGCCATGTCCAGTTCATGCTGAGAGTAACTTGGGAGAAGATGACTGCATGTTACATGTGGTTGTAGTCCCCTCGGCAATGCAGTAATGGGCTGTTCCAGGAGGCACACAGAAATTTCAACAGTCCTAAGGCTCCCCGAGCTTCATTACTGGGAAGCAAAGGTTCCTTTTCCCTCTCAAATGGCCACCTGATAGAGCATTACCTGGGAATGAAAACACCAGGAAAAAGCAGTAAAGACAATTTACATTGGGCTTGGTGATAATAACTGGCTGTTGGAGAGTCTCACGTTCACAAAACGTGTTACTTCTCTCACCCACGCTTGTTATGCCTTGTTGTTCATTGCCCAATTATTTATTCATACAGCACCAGTGTAAAGCTCTGTTCTCTGAATTGTTCTTTGCAGTCCCTTAGAAAGCAGAAAGACACTGCTGAGGTGCTCGATGGTGTCTCACTGATGTGGTTTTGCCTTTCTGAAGCCCTGTACCCTGCAAAGGTGCTGCTGTACTAGCATGTCTGTGGAGATGCTCCAAGCTGCTCTGATAAACAGTGAATTGTTAGTGTCAGCACCTTCAGGTGCTTCCCCCTAAAAATCCAGGAGGTGCAGCTTGGGCAGCGATAGGATACAGATCAGTGTGGAGGATTGATTATTAGAGTGATCCACCACACTCAATAATCAACTTGTGATGGAAAATATCTTCTCCAAATCTCTCTGCCGCTATTTTAGAGATGTCTGGCATAAAAAGGAGGAAGGTCTTGGCTGCTCCTGCTCATCCAAGTCTGTTACTGTATGCTTGGCTGATGTCTTTACTCAGAGCACGATGGAACCCCATAACAGAAGCTGTGCCTCGAGTTATCCACCTACCAAGAAAGTAACCTCCAAAGTGGGCCTGGAAAAACACCCCTTCTCTGTGCTGAGTCCTGAGGTTTGACCAGCACCAGATCACTCGTGAACATAAAACTGTACATGTATTTCTGAGATCTTGTTGGGCACCCTGATCCACAAGACTATAGTGCCGTTATTCTAGGTTTAAAACCTTCTTTGATTTAGCTGCTTGGTTGTTCTCCCTAGAAACTGTCTGAAAGCTTGTGTAGGAGAAAGGCATGTCTGAAAAGAGTGTGGCAAAAGCTGAGGTGTGAGAAGCTATTGTTCAGCCACTGATAAAGAGACCTGATAGGCTCTGAAGCTGCGAGGAGAGATTTTCACAGGCTCCTTGTAGCGCTGTGTCTGTCTGACATGGGTATGCCTGATGCTGTTCCCAAAGGCCAGGTGGTTTTTGGGAACCCAAGGGTATGCGTTTGTGCTCGAAGGTTTTTGTTTCATGCAGTAGTTGATTTTGCAGCATTTTTAATGTTTGCAGCAATTAGACTGGAGTTGGCCTTCTGCACTTGCAAGGAACGAGTGAGACCTGATCTGCCTGGGATTCATATTTGAAAGGAGGTTTTTGGGGATTTCTTCTACTAACTTATTGCAATCTTTTCCCACTGCACTACAAACCACAGATTTAATTTGCACCAGGGCTCTGCTGGGGAAAAACGTGAAACGGAGAGAGTGAATCCATACTTTTTCCAACTTGGCAAAGCTAAAGCCTGCTCCCAGGATTGCCCTGCATTTGCTACAGGGACCATACTGCCTTCCTCTGTGCCAGGGCTCTCTCTGGTATAAGTTGTGCTGTCAGAAGTTACCTGTGCTTTAGTAGCACCCATATTGATTTGTCTCACGGTATTTTGAGCTCACTTCATATTTCAGACTTATGATTTTAGCTATGTAAGAGAGAGAAGAGGTTCTGGAATACAGCTTTGTTTTTAAAAGTGGATGTTTGTGATCTGAAAAGAATAAGGAAGGTCATAGTTATTCAAAATTATACACTTTATATTCCCTATTTATAACAGCTGTACAACAGGCTAAATGTTAATATTCTTGCAGCAATGTCGAAGCAGGCAGCGTAGCTGTTTGCATATTGTTCATCTCCTTTTGGTGAACATAGCTCCTGATTAATTTCTAATTTACAATTTTCAGAAGAATTGGAATAAAAGATGCAGCTTTCTGAGCCTTCAAATGCAAACTAATTTTCAGAATGATATTAAAATATTTTATAGCTACTGGATTTATATGTTCTGATAAATTTATAATAATGTTGGTGTAGAGGCAAATCTTTTATGTTTAAGAAAAATATCCTAATTTGCACAAGTAATTGAGGTGGAATATTCCTGAATAAGTATAAACCCTGATGAAATTCCATGTACCATTTCGGTACAAAATGAAAACCAAGTATTTCTTTAACAATATTTTAAGGCTGCCAACTTTGATAAATGAATGTAATGGTGACAGCGACTACATGCAGAAATGTGCCTTTGCTTAATGGTTTTTTTAAATATGTATATTCAGAACACCATAACAAAATGGATTTATATGAAATGATGGAGTTAATTCATAAACTAACAATGGACAAGTAGGCATTTCTAGTGTGTGCTAGCCATCCTTGATAGGTTTTGTGTAAGCCCAACATGTTGAAATGGAGTTTAAATGAGTTCATTCCTCAACCATCTCTAGTTAGAAATTTTGCATGATGGTTTCTCTGGAAAAAAGCAAAAGAGACAACAGCAGTGCTTTGCTTTTCTTCAATATATAACCATCTTCTATTGCTGTGTGGCTTCATCTTCATACTGGAAGGACCTGTCTCTGTTTCAATGTATTTAAATTAGATCTCTCTGCATTTTGAGCTCTTTGAATAATAACTGGTGGACTGACTTTTCCCATCAGTGGTGTTCTTGTACATCTCCAAAATATGATCCCACATGTGGAATCCCAGATATTTTTTCAGGTTGTGGGTCTCTGAAGCTCCATCTCCTTGGAGATTATGCTCTGTCTTAAGCTTGGTGTATCTTAAGAGTCTTTGCTGCTCTAAGATCCCTTTGGGTAAGGTGCCTTTTGATTTACACAAACAAAACTGGTGCTTCCAGGAGTCATTTGTCATCGCCAGTCCTTTCTGCCTGACCTACAACTACTGTGTTCAGATAAAGCCCAGTGCATCTTGGCAAGTGGCTTGAGCACAGCCATCACTTGGCACTAAGGTTAATTTTCAAGGTGACTTCTCAACCTTGTGGACTTACTTTGGTGTGGTGACTATAGCATAAACCAAAGGTTGTGTTCAAAATGAATACAGAGTAAAAATCTGTGTACAGTAAAAGATAATTCACTGTCCTGAACAAATGTATTTGGTTTACTGGAGTTTCCCCACAAAAGTTTCTCCCAAGTTTCTCAGAGAAATGAAGAATTAGAAATAAACTTTGCAACACCATGGAAACAAAATCATTTCAGTTGGGGAGCTGATACACAGGAGGAAAGAAGCTAAAGATTTCTGATTTCCAGTCACATTAGCAACTAGAATAAATTGCCCTCTAATAAATTGAGGTGCATATTGACTGATAAGCACTAAGCGATTTTTATCACTTAGGCAGCATAAAGCAGCCATTGATGCTTAAGTTGGGTTTATGGCTGTTGTGCTTTGCCAGCACGGAACAAAGAAGCCCAAATAAAGGGCCTGCTGGCCTCATGTATTTGTGGAGTCGATTGCTCAAGATAAAGTGCTGCAAATTAGGTATAACTAATTTAATCTGTTTAATGTAGGAAAAAAGATAAGATACTGGCAACTATGTCTCCTTTTCCTTGCAGTGATGTTTCATATCAGATGCTTCTTAGTTAACAAATACATACTGTGCCCTGGAGAAACTAACCTGTGTGCAATTCATTTTATAATGAGTTACTGGGGCTCTAAATAAACATGACTCCTCCATCAGCTTTGCAGTAATGTCCCAGGGACTCCAAACTCTTTCTTCCAGCAGCATTTATCTAGGGGTGAGCTAAAAAACCCCAAACGTTTTGCCATTTGGTGGTAGGAAACCATGGGTAGTGCTAAAGTGGTTGTCCTCATGGTAAGAAATATCTGCTATCTTTAGGCACAAAATATAAATAATTGTAAAATAAGTATGTGTTCACTGCACATGTGTGCTAGAGGCAGGATTAAGAAGTTGGTGCTGCGCTTGTTAGACTGGAAGACATGAAATAGTCTTTCACTGTATGATCTTGGGGGGTTGGACCCGATGATCTCTCGAGGTCCCTTCCAACCCCTACGATTCTGTGATCTGGGATAGCACAGAGCATTTCCTGAAGGAGTTTTAACTGAAGGCTCATCTCACTGCCTGAGAAACACGAAACAATTTGAAAGCAGTTATCCTGTATACTCCGAGGTGGAATTTTGCCCTGCAGGAATGTGTTTTGATGCTTGCAAAGTGGTAACAACCTTTTACTTTATGATATACCAGTTAATTAAAAGATACGTGCTGTTGCTTCCACTGCTGCTTTCAGAGACACTCTCTGCCATTTTCAAAATGAACTTGAAAGTAAGTTGATCTACATGTTACTATTAGAAGTTTTGCACTAAAGGGGAATATTCAGCAACTGCTGAAGGTGGAAAATTAGCTTGCAATCTCTCTGGATATTTTAAAAGGATAAAGCCAGAAGATCCTTTTTTTAATCAGTTTTTTTGCTGCAGATTCTGGTGTCTGTGAGGCATAATACACTTTGCTAGTGATGGCATCATGAAACAATTAATAGATTTCATTTATTTTGTATTGTTTCAAGGTCTCTCTCCATTGCTGAATTGATGGGTTGGGAGACTCTGGCTTTTCAGTTGTGGGTAGGATGCGGTGCTTGGATCTGAAAATATTTATTATAGAGATCAGTATGATTAGAGTTTGTGCTCAGCTTTTGGTTTTATTTAGGGGAGATGGGGTGCTCTACTGTGAATCTGTGAACACTGACTTTAGCAGGATGTGATTTGTTCACTCTTGCTACCTCTTTTATGCTTTATAAACTCAGAAACATATGCTATAGACTTTAACAATCAGAAGCATCGCTGTGTTGTGTAATAGCTCTTAATACTGTAAATAATGATGTAGTTTGGTATTGAAACAACATATGCTTAGTTCAAGAAAGTTTGGGTTAGTTCACAGTTTGGGTTGTGTCCAGCAATATTTTTTTCTTTTGCTTTATTTTCTGTTCTGCTGCTATAAAATCCTGCATGTCTCCAAGGAACTGGCCATTACCTTCACGTCCTCCTTATAGTAACAGGGCAGAATGTTCTTGTGTAGGGCAGAGCTAACGTAATAAAATCTGATGTTACCCATCCAAGAAATTAAGAGGAGTTGTAGGAGTTGTCATCTACAGTGCAGACTTCAAGTCGTTTTACTTCACATAGTGAAAATTTCAGCCCTTGAAATCATCAGGAATTTTTTCATTTGTTCCTGTTGGTCTAAAAGAGTTGAGCAGTTGTTATTCTGTGAGAAAAGTATTAAACACATGGCACAAATGTAGCAAATCACTAAACCTATCCCTCTTGAGCTTCCCTTGTTTCACCTGTAGCTGGTCATTCTTTTCACTTATGTTTCCATTTCAGTGGGCTTATGTCAGGCTCAGTACCATGGGGAGCGCTGGATTCCAGGCTTATAACTTCCTTCCCTGAAGTACGCAGCCTCGAATGGGATGCCCATGCACCTGAAGGATGACTCTGCATGTTGTTTGTCTGCTCCTCAGTGCCAGCATCTCTAATAAGGAGAGTTCAGCCAGGAGAACATCTATCCAATGGCCTGGCAGCCCCCAACAGGCATTTTGGGTGTGCTTTGGAGGAGGGTGGCCTCTGTGATGCTTATGAGAGAAGTAAAAGCATGTTAGGCATGTGAAAGCTAAACATGCTCAAAAAGACTTGCAAGAACAGGGCCAAAAGATGATTATCTTCAGAGATACATCATGAACCTCATCTAATGTAGTTTCAGTATATTTTCACATTCAGACTGTTATGAATAGCCATCCATTTATTTTTTCTAAGCAACTGATGTAATTTTTTCACAGGCGCTTTATCTTTACACTGCTTTTATTGAAGACCAAGCTATAAAAATACTCATGAAATATGGAGCTTTTCTCCTTTTAATGAAACAGTAGCTTCTCAGAACATATGCAGCATATCATTGAACTAAAACTTTATATGGAAAATACTGGTGAGGATGTGTGCTCATGTACCTCGACATGTTATGCCTCTAGAAGAAACTGAGGAATGAATATTTGCTGCCTTTGGTTGCCAGAGACAAAGCTCTGATATCTTCAGAGAGAGCTGTGGAGTGTTTGAGAATTTAGTGGTGTGTTTCTGGTTTGTCACACTGAAATATAGGTGTCTGTACTTTTTCTCAAGGAAAAAAGTTATTGTTTGCCTGGAGGAGTGATAAGCCCTTACCGAGGATCAAATTCATTCTGAAATCATTCTATTGACTTCAACTCAATATATTTCTCAAATATAGCATTTGCTAATTCGGCATGGCTGTGTGGTAAATCGTTGGTGTTGGCTTTGGGATACTTGCAAACCTTTCCTTCCACCTCTGTGATGTGCAGCTCTGTATAATTATATGGTCTCCTGGTTAAATGATATCATGAGAATATCCATGGAATCAGGCTAAAAAGACTTTTCAGTCTTTTTGGTCCAGTAATCATTAATCAGAAAAACACAGAGGTTGGGATTAAAGGGAAAAGTCTCAGAAGATAATTTCAGTTCCATGTGTGTTAACTCACAGAAAAAGTCAGAAAACTCAGAATTGTGATGGGAGAGGGAGGGAAAGAGGAGTGGACTGTTCGAAGGCCAGCAGATTTTGGAGATCTGGTGGTACAGAGGATCTTCATGGGGGTTTGGGTGTTTTTTTTCCATCCACTTCCAAAGTCATAGGGTTTTGCCACCTTGAAAGTGCTGTCATGAGGAATACCAGTGTATAACAGATTGGGAGAATAATAAACAGTTTAAAAGATGGGCAATGAGATGTCGAAGCAGTGTAGATGCGCAGACGGTTATCTGGAAGAAAAGGATCACAGAAAAACTCTTTTCACTCCAGGCAAATAAAGGTATAATTTTCTGCAGAGGTATGTTCACTGACTACAGTCAAATTTTGTGACAGGGAATTAGAACAAACAAAAGGTTTCCTGTAATATTATGTCAAAAGGCTTATTGTGATTCAAAGGAAAGGTTTAGATGTCACTCTGGCTTATGCAATGTTATTTTCTATCCCTTTTGGTGAAATACAGCTGTGGAATGCAATTATTGTGTTCGTAATGTACCTTGTTCTATAGTCACCTTTTTTCCCTTGAAATATCTTACGTGAGCTAAAATGTTCTATTGTAACAATGACCTGTGCAGTAATAAAACTGTCAGACCAGGTACAAGATTGACCACTTCATGTTGTTGTAACTGTCCTTTTCATATCATATTAGTCTGACTTGATTGCTGTTGTGCATCATGTTTATAGGGACACCATAAAATCTGGAGGCAGTTGCAGTGTATTTACCTTCCCCCATTCAACAGTGGGGGCTGTTTTTCCTTACTTCTCTGATGTTGTAATTTGTTGAACAAGAAGTTCTGGTATTACTGGTTGAATGTTATTTGAACAGAGAAAGGGTTTATCACAGGATACAATGTAATATTTATGGAATCAAGTTTTAGACTCTGAGCCCAACTTCTGTCTAAGGTATATTGCCTTAGTAGAAAACAAAGCAGTTTCAGCCAGAGGACTGCTCTCCTTTGTGATCGATGGAGTGTTCCTCTAGAGTCTTGTAATGGCCTGACTTTGGGCAGAGATGTGAATCAGAGTCCTGCCTCTCAGGTAAACTGGTCACCATGCGTGTCCCTCAGCCCGTGCTGTTGGAGTGGTCTGTGTAGCACAGCTTGCTTGCATGTGCAGACAGCACGAGGGATGCTGCAGCCTACTTGCTGGAGTGTTCGGGCTTCCCTCCCAGTGGTAGCAACTGTTTAATTATGCAGTGCTTAATTATGCATCAACAGAAGCGTTGATCTTCCTGTCTGGGAAACCCTTTAGGCGTATAGCTAAGCCATTCTTCTACTCATTTGGGCAGAAAAAGACATGAAATTGAAGTCTTCCACAGCGTGGGTAAGCGTACTAGTTCTGTGATGAGAAAGCCCGCGTTTGTGGCAGGCTGCTCTTCGCTGTAAAAGATTCGCTTGGATCCGATATATAGGCTATAAGTCAGTGCAGTATAGCCTGTGAACAGGAGGCTCAAGGTCAGTAATCCAAAGTTAAGGCTGGAAATGAAAATGCCGTCTCTGACACTGACTTCTCACTTCTTTTCAACTTAGTAAATTAATTAGTGGTTAGCAACTGTATTGCATTATAAAAATAAATCGCTTTATAACCTTTTACATCATCAAAGCTTTGTTTTGAGCACTGTTACTGATCCCCTCTTCTTGTCCTCAGTCTGCACAAAGCACCTGAAAAGTGGCTTGTTTGCTCTTTGGGGCCTGGCTGCACTCCTCTGTCAGGTGGGAACGTTCAAATCGCTGGCAATAAATAAAACCTGGATAGCGTGAAGCTCAGTAACAGCATGGAGACACAGCAGCAGGAGTGTCAGCACTGTACTTCCCACAGCTCTGGATTGCTGGTGGGCTCATTTTCTCGGGCTCAGTGTCACCCCTGGCCAGCTCAGCAAACAGTTTTTGTGCCTGCAAGTAAGATTGGCTATCCAAAGGGATGTGGTCATTTGCTTTTATGCATATGTATGTACTTTCTGTTTCTCAAAACATTCACAAGTGCTTCAGGGGTTTGTAGGGAACCTGCATGTAGGTTGGTTTGGTTTTTTTTCTCTTCTCAGATGACTGGTAGCTTTGTGCTGCATCCCCAGGAAAAGACTGTGTGACAAAACAATTATTTTGGATAATGACAATAATTTCTTGGACTCGTGATTTGGTGAAAATTAAGATGGGAAAAAGATGTATCTAAAAAAAAAAAGTAAGTAGGAGGTGGTGTACCTTAGGAGAAAAACTTGTTCATTTAATTACAAGTGTGCCTTTAATCTAAGGAGCTCTCCAGAGCTTGTCAGGGACCAGAAGATGATTTTGGGTGTGGAAGGTCCAGCTGGTAGCATAGTTTGTTATTCATAAATCTGCTGCTCCTGTACTGGAAGTATTTTTGGAAGTAAATTAAAGGCTTTTGGTTCCTATGTCGGATTTTAATAGGTATGGGAACTTTATGGAGCTTTCTAAGTTGAGTTTTGAAGAAGATGACTGTTATTTTCCTCCTTCACCCCGTAGGTCTTTGTCACTGTCTTTTGTGCTGTTGTTTTGACATCACTGGGAAGCTATGCCTATGTAGAGCATCCTGTGTAGTCTGTTCTTGTTCTTTTGTGCTCTAAATCTTCCCTGTGGTTCTAGCTATTTGCACAACTGAAAAGCTTTTTGAACAGCTACAGGTCCTTATTTCGGTCAGCACCAGTTTAAAGAGCTTTCCAAGTAGTGGGTCAGTTTTTTAAATATTTGGGAATAATTTTCTCCTTAGTTTGCTTCTGGGTTTCTTCAGTTGTGAGAGAAACTCTTACCTGTGCGTAAGAGTACGTGACTGTGAGGAGGGAAGACTCCTTACTCAAGCTGAGCAGCCATTCATTCCCATCACACCTGGTTTCCAGTTTTGTTACCTGTAGCCCTCACCCTGCATGGTGAAGGAGTGTGGAAAAGTGATTGGGAAAGGACTATATTCAACACCCTGAAGAGATGGTACAAACTGTAGGCACTGAGAGAAAGGTTTCAATGTAGTGCCCCTTGAAAGGAGTACGTTACTATAACGAGGGTATTCCTTGGGTTTGCATCTCCTGCCTATGCGTGTGGAGTCACAGTAGTGCTGCTGGAGAAGAAGAATGCATTGGGGACTGCCTCGTGGTGATGCCTGTGGGAGATGCAGGACTGTCTTGTCAGAAATCCTCCTTTCCCTGTAAGTGAAAGAAACTGCTTTTAAGGACTTGTATTGGTTTGGCTGTGGAAGGTGAATCAAGCTTAGGAAGCGAAACATCTGCTGGCATCTTAAGGCACTCTCTTTTTGTTTTTTAAACTGAAAGGCAGCGAAGGCCCTTGCCCTGTATGTGCCATTGTGGAGGAAGGGACAAGTCAGTAAAACAAATTATTTGTATCTGTATCACTTCTGATAGGCCCTAACAAGAGAAATGGTGACTGATCTTGAGCATACATTTACCAACCTCCAAAAGTTAGCTGTCTCCTTACAAGTAGATAGGAATTTATTAATGTAAATTCCCCAAGGGAATAAATTTAATAGAAGTGCTAGCTATTGTCATTAAAATATTAGGGGGATTCCTCCAGGAACTGCAATCTCTAACCATTACGACATTTATTTAATTCCTTAAAGTTGTTCATATGACATGTTCTTTATCATCAGAGTCTGGTTTGGCAAGTTTCAGTAAGACAGAGCTGGGATTTTTGAACAGTAATAATACAGGTTTCTCAGATGACTTCTGCCTTGTTGAAGTTGAAAGACATAAAGCAAAGATGACTTAAACCATTTTTGAGGGCTGTCAGAAGATAAATGAATAATTTAAATTCAGTGTAGTTGAAATCATTACTACATCATATTATCTTTATACAATTATTTTGTTGTCAGTTCATTATATTTTTATAGTGATGTATTTAGTTGCAGCTGTGGAGATAAAGTCACAGGAGTGACTTAAGGAGTGGGTTTCTTCGGCTAGAATTGCAGAATCATAGAATAATATAGCTTGGAAGGGACCTCAAGTAAATATCAGGGCCAACTTCAATATTAGATCAGGTAGTTCATGGCCATGTCATGATGATCTTTGAGGTCTACAAGTATGGACATCCTGCAGCCTCTCTGGGCACCTTTCATGTTGAGCAACATGTGATGAAACATGTTTCCTAATAGTTAAACAGAGCTTTCCTCCCTTCAGCTTGTGCCTGTTGCCTTTTGCCCTTCCTGAGTAAAGCCTTCCTCCTGCCTCCTTGGTGCAGGGCTTCACCTGCCCCTTGAGGAGACAATGACCAGTGGCAACTGCTTCTCCACTTGAGAACTGTGCCGTGTTGACAGCTTTGTGTCATGCTACTTCATCCAGCTGAGCTGGCCCCTTTTAATGAGGGTTAAGCACCTTGATCCTCCAATTCAATATAAAATGAAAGCTTTAGGAGAATTAATGGTGGTTCTCCTCAATTCAACAATACCACTTTTTGTGTGCTTGCAAAATAGAAAGGAGCAGAAACCTCAGATCACCTTCGCTCCTCCTTTTGTTGGCATGTGTTGTAGTACATCTCTGATGTTCAGAGCAGGGCAGCTGGCCAGGTGCCTTGCCTCTAGCTACCCTGGATGCTACAGGCACAAGGAGAAAAGTTCAAGTCTTTTGTGATGCTGGCAAAGGAACTTCCAGGTCTGTGGACAAGCTGCCTTTGTATCTTTTTCTCTCCACATCTAAAAAAACCCCGACGTAAACCCCTGAGGTTTCTGCATTAAAAATAAGATGCTACAACATAGACTTTGCTGTTTTACCCAGTGGGTAAAGGAAAGGAGCAAGGTAGTCTGCTGAGATCCTCAGCACCTGTAAGGAGAACTGTGAAGGATGCTTCCACCCTCTCCTCTACCTCCTGGCTCCCTTATCTTTCTTTGGTGGTGTTTTGGACTGCGGCACTGAACAAATGCAGCAGTTTGTCATAACTGGATGATTTCTTTAGACTTCACTAAAGAGTTCAAGCCATCTGCGATCCCATTGAGGGAGTAATGGGCAGAGGAGTACTATTTTATTGTGGATATTCAACTTAAATCACTGCAGAGGAGAAATATGTATTTCCTTAGAGTTCTTCCTTGGCAGAGGCAGGCTATTTTTGCATGTTCTAGAGATTTTTTATTTTTTTTTAAGAAGAATATAGCAAGGAAAGAAGAAGTTTTTTAAGAAAAATATTTGGCAGAAATCCTTTTTCATCAAATAATTTCACTGCTATCGCTCACAGTCCTGGGCACGTGGGATAATAAAATGGTACAGCAAGGTTTGATACAGGGATGGGAAGTTATAAAGACAAAGAAGATGCTTCACATCTTAGGGATAAAGCAGATATACTGGCAGCTGAACAAAAAGTTTTGCAAGTAGTTGTGTGGCTGCTTCTGAGTCCTGAATATATTGGCAGCTCTGGAAATGGAGGGATCTGTTGAGATGGTGCTTTGTGTTAACTCTGTCCTATGTCATGATCACTGTCATGACTAGCAGCGGTTCCCTATAAGCAAATGGCCTTCTTTGTGATTATATAGAGAAGAGCAAATGGATCTGGCAAAGCTGAGTTGTGGCACACAGCAATCCAGATGATACCTGGAGTAGGTGCTGGAGGGTTGATAAATTGTGGCAGCTTTCTGTGCTCTGCCCGTTTATCCGAACGATGGAGTCCAGAGATGGATGAGCTTGAAAGCACTTTTCTCACCTGCTTTCTTACAACACAACACACAGAAACTTCCCAGGGTCCTTTATGTTGGAGATGGTTTTAGCATGTGACCTTATAACATGGTAGTTTTGAATATCTTTCTGTAATGCAGCAAAAGACTCTGATTAGAACCTACCTGAGCTCTCTGGAGAAGCTCAAGATGTGGAGATCGGGATGACAGTGCTCTAAGTTGCTAAATTATGTCAGCGTTTTAGAATGATGGTTTTTGTTGTGCTCTTGGGTGTACATACTAGTGATACTCCCAAAGGCACAGTGCGTAAGCTTTTTTGTACTGATACACCTGGGTCAAGACATGGAGCCTCAGTATTTGGAATTTTGACAGCTAACAACTTGAAGGCTGGACAGGTTACTCTTTGTTTACTTTTCCTAAACATGTCACATTGGGTTTGAGCATCCAGTCTGAAATTGGTGCCTGTGTAACGTTTGTCTTCACTGGAAGTTGACTAAACGAGAATTCACAACAAGTATTGCTGGGCAGAGTGGGGGTCAAAAGCAGGTGGTAAAAAAATAAAGTAAAATTATGGGGCATGTGAAGGAGCTTTGGGTGCAGCCTCTTTCTTAGATGAAGAAATGAAGTACATTCAGTTTCTGGAAGGGTGAGGGTCGTAGAGAAAAAATAGGCTTAGCTTTGGAAAATATTATTCCTAGCTTTCCTAGTGTTTGCTAAGAAGCTGTGTATGTGTGCTGCTCTCAGTTTTGCAGCTTTGAGTGGAGTGGCACTGTGCTCTTCAGGGCTCAGCCTGTTGCCATGGATTCTAATCAAGGTTTTAATGGTGAATTTTTGATGCTTGTGTTTCAAGGAAGGATAAATGAGCCTACTCTCTGTGAAAACATCATGTCTCTTGTTTATTGGGAGGATTTGCTCCAAAGAAAGGAAGATAAAGGCCTCTTGACTAGTTTTGTCTAAAATAAATTTTCTTCTTGTATCTTCTTCAGCTAAAAAGTCAGTGTGCTAAAACCTTCCCTTGCTCAAGCATCTCTATTACTGTTTTATATCTGATAACAGTACTCTTTCTTCTTTGTAACCTGACAATTTTTTACATCAACTGTTTTTTGCACAGCTATTTTCAATTTGCTTTTTAGTTACACTGGATTATATTAGTAATAGCTTACCCGTCTCTGCTATGCATGCCAAGCCCTTCAGAATACTTCAGCCAGCTACTCCTACTCTTAACCAATTTGTTGTACAAAGTATGTTGTGCTGATCCAAACTAGATATTCAGTTAATATGATGGAGAAGGACTGAAATTTCTACTGGAACTGTGCAGAACTTGTAATTTGGTGCTGTTTCCCTCCCCCCCCCCCAACCACACAGCCTGTCTTCCCTGAACAGCTGAACTGGGGCAAAACAGTATTGTTTTGAGTTTCCCTGAAGAGCCCGTGTACAAGTGCAGTTGCAGAAACATGACTGTAAAAGCCCAGTTGCCTCCTCATTGCCTGTAAATGACTGGTTTAGTATTCATGGATAAGCATATATTTAGACATAGAGGTATCGTGTTTCATCATTTTTACCACTTATTACAGTGTTATTACTGATGTGCTACAGAAACAGAGCACTGATTTAGGTGGAATTTTTAGACTGAAGACTTCTCTTTGGGAGGAGATGGCTCTTCTTGCCATGTGGGTCTGTCTGGGAGAGAGAAGGGTTTTGCTCGTTGTGCAACTCTCATCTTGGTTGTATCTATTTTTAGATGGATGGAGTTGCACATTCTGGCTGCAGCACACGTTCTGCAGTGACTTCTTGTTCCTGCCAAATGGCTAATTAAGTGAGAGACAACTCGGGCAGGGGTGACGTACGCCACGTGAACGCGGCTCAGACTTCAGAAAATACTGGCAGATTGTGCCAAACTGTCAAGTTATCAAGTTGCTTTTTGCCAGGCTTCATCAGTGACCATTAGCTTTGTGGGCTGGCTGAAATTCCTTCACTTCGGCAGAGTGTGAAACCCTTCTCTGCTTCTCATTTTCTCTCTGACTCCTGCCATTGCTGGTAACCTCACTTGACAGAGGCTGATGATAGAGCAGCATAGAAGTGTTGCTCAACAGCTGAATACACAGCTCCGTGCTGCAGGAGGTACCTTGTTCCACTGTAAACACTTCCATTCTGAATATTCAGAAGGCACTGGGGGAACTGGGAAAGCCCTGCATGCGTAGCCTCTTGGAGCCTGTAGTGGTTAAGTCACTTGGCATCTGTTGAGCAGCTTTCCTAGTTAAGTGACTTAAGGAAAAACACCTCTCTTAATAAACTCTTTGTATTTGTGTTGTACCACCAGGAGAGGCAAGCTTGCAGGTTTACCTACGTGTATGAAAAGATGTTTGTAAAAATTCCCGTGCTAAATGTCTGAGCTGTCTCTGTCTGTATGAACAGACAAATGGTTTCCTTGTTGTCCCCTCCTGCTGCTCTCCATTTTGATAAAAGGCTTGTGTCTCTGTGTCCTTTAACTGATCCAATTTATCTCACTAAGGAGAAAAAGGCAGTGAGCTAAAAGGGCAAGTGAAGACAAATGTGGGACGTGGAGTTGTGTGACTAGACGTGTGGTGCACTGCTCACGAAGAAGTGTGCAAACAGAGGGCAAGGACAGTGCCAGGTTGTCGTGTGTGTACCTAATGCATAACCAAATAGAGCTAAAGCAAGGCTATGCTGGGCCCCAAAGTATAAAATTTCATTAGGTAGCTGTTTCTATGAAATACTGGTGAGTTGGAGAGCATTTCTGATGAACTAGTGTAGAGTGCTGAGTCCATTGAAAAAAGGTCTACACAAGATGCTTATGGTATTTTACAAGGAGGAGGTAAGATGGGAAAACTTCCCAAAAAAAATCATGTGAAGAATTTGTGTTACAGCTCAGGATCTTGAGTGTGTACCTAGTATATGGAAAAAGAATTAACCAGTTAAAAATATATCGATGGCAGATTTTTGATGAAGACACCCTTCATTTTTCTCTTGATTATGGAATGAAAGAAATGATTAAATGTCTATGAAGGTGAATCCAGGACTTGTTTTGGGTTGTTGGAGCCAGCATGTGCTCTTTGGACACCTTTGATAGGTGTAGCCACCAGCGCTGTCCACAACCTGCAGCTTTAGCTTTACCAACTTCAATGTTTTCACATGTGTAGTGATGGCGTTTTTCCAAGCCTCAGGCAGTGACTTAGAGGCAGGATAATGCCCTCTATGCTCACTAAGCCTTAAAATCCTTTTTTTTAGGTATTTTTGGCCATGTGTGAGTGTCTGGCAGGTGAAGTGTGTAGTGCTAGTGACTGCTGGGGCTTCGCACAAGTGTCTCCTATGATGGGGTGAGTGTGCAGTGCCTGCTGTGCGAAGCCACACGCGTTCCCCCAGTAACAAACAATGCAACTGATACTATCGTGACTTACAGAGTAAGCTGGAAAACCCTGTGTGGGTTACAGCCTTGATGGCTCTAAAGGGAAAGCAATTATTCCTCTATACATAAATATTGCAGTGCTGTCCCAGTCAGTTATGCTACTTGGGAAGCCTCGGGACTAAAGCATTTTGCTGCTGAATTACATATATGTAGAGCCTTGAATATCTCTGCTGAGATGGTAAAAGAAATCTCCTGCTTGTAGTCCCCAGAAATGAGCTAGATGGATTTCTGCTTTGGGTATTCTCCTGCACACTCTCAAACAAAGCAGATGGATAACGTCGTGGGTGAAGAGACAGCATTAAGCACCTATATTTTAAACAAGATGAGATCTCTTTTTTCCCTTCCCCTTTACAGGCAGCTATTGTGTGCTTCTCATTTCATTATTCGTATCGGGCTTCCTGAACACGATATTTCTGTGTGAAGAGCGGTTTTTTTTTGAAGGTGTCATTATGAATTTCTGAAGAAAACTTTGGAACAGTTTTTATGCAGGAGAGCCTTTATTTGAATCAGAGGGCTATATGGCTGGTGCATTATACCTGGTTATCCTTCCCAGTGAATTTTAACTTCAAAACTGCACACTTACTATCCAGTCTTGAAAAATGCAAAGGCATTTGGTTATAATGAATCACTACCCACTAGCTGAACCTTGTTTAAAGTCTGTGAAGTTTCTCACTTTCCTGTCTCCTAGTGCAGAAATACTGTCTGACACCCCCAGGATGAATTAACTGGCTTTCCAGCAGTAACTTCACGAGTCACCTTAGTGCCTTAAATCCATTTTGTAAGCCTCCCTCAAATTTCTCTGGCATATCCTTAGCTTGAGTGTGGGACCACAGAGACATTGAAGTCTTCCTCTATTGTTGTAGGCAGCTGTCTCAGTCACCTGATGGGAGCATGGAGAATTTGGCATTTCAAAAATTTTTTTTTGGTGATGTTGGGGTGACTGCTTTGCTGCTGTTACTGGTTGTGATGGTTGAATCTCTTCCAGAGTTTCTGTACGAGCAAAGTCTCTCCTATTGCAGCAGGTTATCAAGGCTCAGTGGAAGGACTGTGGTCTCATTTTAGTCTGTGTATATCAGCAGAATCATTTAAAACAAAACACAGAGGGAAGTATTAGAGACTTCTCCAAGCTGAAGGAGATGAAGTCTGCCAGGGTGGGGAGCAGCTCTGACTCCTCACCCAAGTTTTGCTTCTTGTGACTTGGTTTAATGCCTGAGGGCATAGATGATGTCTCTGAAACTTGGACCTGTATTCATCCCAATTAATTTCATGCATGTAAGTGAGACATCTGATCACTAAGGTAGTGAAGGGAGGCGTGCGTGTGCACACTTCTATGAGCAATTCAACCAATTCAGGTCTGAAATTCTTCTGTCCCTCTAAAATGTCAGAGTAAACCCAAGTCAGTAACGATTCCAGCTCTTTGGGCAAGTCTCCAAAGGCAGGAGGCAGATATAATCCATCTAGTGTGCCAAAGCAAGCCCTCGTGATTGACCGCATTTCTTTTATTTTATCAGAAAATATGTTCACCTTTGATCTTATCTGTAAGGTTAACCATAAATTTTCTTTGGTTTGATGTTAAAGATACATTGCATTTGCTTTGCAGACCTCTTAGAGCATCAATTTCTGTTTTGTAATCCACCCCCATGTAAGCAACCTCTCTTACTGCATCTTCTCTGAAGTGCTTTACCTCTGCTGCTGTTCTCTAGAAGATGGAAGCCACTGACTCCCTAAATGCAGTGTCAGGAAAATATTACTAGAGTGGGGCCAAATGCTCTATCCCTGAAAAAGTTAATCAGTGATTTTAGTGTCTGCTGCAACAAGATGTAACAGGCACAAAAGGTCTTTCCTTTGTGGTAGCTGAATTGTGCATGTGTATGGTTTATCACAATTTTCTTCTGGGAGAAGCTAGGAAAAAAAAATTCACCAGCAAAAGGGGAAGAACAAAAAGGATTTTGAATGCTGTATATATCTCTGATATACTGATGTTATGCAGCTTTATGTAGTCTAGTCAGTCTGTAGAGTCATTTGCATTTGTGGGCATTGTGTCCTTTTAGATAGGAATGATGAGGTGAGTGGTTTGGCTGTGAAAGGCCCAACAGCAGGAATTTTAGCTGCTGCACTCAGAAAAAATAAAACCTCAGTGTTTTGTATTAGCTTTCAAACTCCGTCCTCCTCCTCCCTTGCCAACCCTGCTCCTTCCCCAGTGGAAGTGGTGTGGCAGTAAAATTGTGGGGGAGCTTATTAAATTTGCACATTTAATGCCTCAATTTAAACCTTGGATAATAAAGCACCAGCTTTTCATTTCAGCTGTGGATTTACCATCTGCGCTAATTGGATTTCCCCCCCTCCCCCCTTTCTGTATTACCTGAAAACCAGCATTCCTATGGGTCATTTCTCTGTGACCACATACCTTCATAGTTAGGTCAGTGTGCAGAGGAGTTCAGAAACACACACAGACACCTGGACACTCTTCTTCCTTAAGCGGTTAAGTAAGCAATCCTTAAACTGTATTATAGTTCCTTTGGTCACATTCTCCTCCTTAACCTTGCTGTCATATCTGACCTCTGCTTCCTTCCAGCATGACATGCAATAGCACGGCATCTATAGTTCTGTGCTAGGGTTTGGATGCATCTTCCCTGCTTGAAGGAGGTTATTGGCTGTAACTGAAACCATGATTAGTGCTGTTGCATCTTGCTTGCCAGCTTTAAAGGTGGGAAGGTTGGAGAGGGGAGGTTTACAGAAGTCTGGCTTCCCAGAGCATAGATTTGGTCCTTGTTGGCTGCTCTTTCGTTAATTCTAAGACGCTTTAGGACTGTCTCCCAAACTTTTGTACTACCTAATACTATGAAGTCGTATTAATGGAAAAGAAAATAAAACTTGATCAGTTTAGTGAATGTATTCCTAATGCAAAGATTCCCAGGATTGTCTATGATATTCCATTCACATGGAAAACAACTGGGGGAGGGGAGGGAGCTCTGTTAAGTGGTTTAATTGCATAGGAGGCATAAGATCAATGTAATCAGGAAAGACAAAAACATTTTTTTTCTGGGTAATAAGAATAGAAAAGCTGGTATCTGATGTTAAAGAGTTTGAGGAAAACCAAAACAAGAAATTATGAGGTAATCTCAGGTGACAATTCCTAAAGGAAAACTGCAAATGTAGGAGTAATCCTAGAATGGAGAAGGGAGACAAGTTCTTTGTTGTCACTTTTTGCTAAGTTTTTAACCTCTTGCTCTTCTTTTTCTTCCTTTCTTGAAGGAAATAATTCTGCTTCTTACCCTAATGATTTTTTCACATGGGGAAAAAGGTCAAAATGAGATAGTCCTGTGAGCTGGGCCCACTTCCCATCTCTTCTTTTCCCAATAATCCTTGTTTGTGTTCAGCTAAATGACAGTAGGTGCTGAAATCAGTGCAGCTGTCAAAGAAGTGGTTGATTGATATGTAGCTGGTAGTGAGCCAAATAAAATATCAACTTCTGGAAAAGCTCCTCCTGGGGGGTACTATCCATGCCCCCCCATTAGCCATAGACAGGCAAAACCAATGTTCTCAATTGCTGTCATGATTTCCTCAGAGTTTCGTGTGCAGGGCTATCTCAGAGGTGATCCTAGGATTCTTCTGAGCTTAAATAATTTTTAATGTAAATAAGATAGTCTCAAAGTTTGTCTAATGTATGTTATTGGGAAGCCCTTAGGAGAAGAGAAGCTCCCTGAGGAGCATAAAACTGTAAATTCAGTCGTTGCACCAAGTAGAGCTGAAATTATTTGAGCCTAGCTGGATCTGGGGGAGATGGGGGAAGGATAATTTTAATCTGTGATTTGTCAGCTCTGACTGTAATTTCTGTGTCATAGAATCATAAAACGTCCTGAGTTGGAAGGTACCTGTAAGGATCATCAAGTCCAACTCCTGTAAATCTAACTCTGTTGCCTGTCTCTATGTTGTTGTAACAGCAATCACGCTTAATCATACCAATTGTGTGTAAAGATGAAGAATTGCAAAGAAGCACGTGTTTCACTTCAGGCATTTTCTGAAATTGTGAGAAATGTGCACGCTGTAGTGCCCAGCAAAGTTTGAAAGTCGCTGCACATTAAAGCTACTAAGGGCTGATTTTAATCCTCAGCACGGCTGAGCATTGAGTCCATTAGTATCTGTTACTGTGTCAATAGAGAAAACAAACTCCAAGCGCTACCAATTAACTTCACCAGCAAGCATATCTTCCTGAGAAAAGTCAAGTGAACATGCATCTTTTATTAGGAGGTGGGAGAGCAGAGCCAGTGTTTCAGACGTCTGATGACCTTTGTGTGTGTCTGCTATCTCATTATCTTTGACAGGGACTAAATGCAATCTTCAGAGCTGATCAGTGCCTTCTGTCTCCCCGAGGAGACTTTATTTAATTTACTGTATTATATTATAGCATCTTTTCTCTTTAACTGGAGACATCTCAATCTATTCTAATGATAGTTATGCTGTGTGTGCATAGAAATACTGACACATACTTAGAGAGGTCGCTTTCGTCTGTATTTGGGAAGGTGTTAGAAAACATGACCCTAAACTAGTTTGTTTACATTTAAAATTAAAATTGCTAATATCTAAATACCTAAAATAAAAAAGAACAAGTCTTAAATGGGGGCCATATGTTAGTCTTCGATGGAGCTTCTGTTGTAGCTAATCAAAAGGATGAGTTTGAAGTAGGCTTCCTGTGAATTTCCTGTTAAATGGGAATGATTGTCATTTAAATTTGATTTTGCCTACCTGCTGGCACAGGACCAACCTCTCTTTCTGGAGCCTCTTACTGCCTGATCTTGGATATCTCAGGATACCCCTGACACCAGCTAGGAACAGACACTGAAAGGCAAGGATTGCAGTGCTGGTTTCAAATTCATAGCCTGCCATAACCCCAAACAAAAGAAATGCTTCAATACCACAACACAATTGTTTGTCCCCTCAACTCACCCCTGGAGTAGTAAACTCCACTCTCCATACACAGCCTTCAAAGTGCCAGGGTGACTGCACTCACCTGGGTGCCAATACACTGGTTCCTACTTAGCCTTAAGTAAAGGAGTAGTAATTCATTGTTGAAGTGGCGTTTCCTCTGTACAGCAGGAAGACCTACTCCAAAGTTTAGATGTAACTAATGCACTTACTTGCACGTACAGAGGAGCGTCTGCCCACGCATGTGCTACCCAACCAAATTTCAGGGCAAGCTACTAATTTCTTTTCTGATGGATTAAGAAGGGGTATGTGGGAGCATTGGGCAAAACTCCCACAGATGGTGTATTTCTTAATGATTGAAGTCCATAGTTGTGTAGTCCAAGGGGAATATAAAATTAAACATAAAAATCAGAAATATAAAATGATTTTTGTGACTGGTGCTCTGATGTAAAGGGCTGAAGGTGGCTGAAAAGATACAGCTAAGAAAAAGTTCACAGTGCCCCTTTCCCATTGTGGTTTGAATTTCCTTGTTCTGGCTTCCTACCCAGGTACAAGCAAGCCTGTTGTGTAGCGTGACTAAGGTGTGTGTGACTAAGTGTGATGGGCTGGGAAGCGAATGTGACTCTTGTGAGATGATGGGCTTCTTTGTGCATTTTTTGTTTTTTTTCTAACATGGTTAGAATCCTGTTCTATCCCATTTCTCATCTTCCAGCTTTGATTTTCTAACTGAGCATTTTGGTTGTCCTATGTTACATGATATTCTTAATCTTCCTTTTTAAATGTTGAGATGTTGGAGGAAAGCACAATTATGTTAGGAGCACTGCAGAACAGGAAGTTTTGTTTGTGCAGATGTTGACAAACAAAAGCACATATACGGTAGCTTTCTAGCAAGAACATGTTCCGAGCATATATAATCCATAGCAGGAAATCAGTCTTTCATGACTAAAGTAGTAAATGCTTGGAAGCTGTGTGCAAAGCAAGTACCCTCCTCAGCTCTGTGCACTGCACTTCATTAAACTAGAAATTAATAGCACCCTCTTGCACGTGGTTTGAGGAACCAAGCCTAATTTGAGTACTGTCTAAAGCTACCTGTCTTGTGATGATGCTTAAACAAATGTTTTGGTTCAGAGTGGTGGTGGAAAATCCCCTTTTTTGTCTTTGTGTACCTTGTGATGGCTTGGTTCTGGGAGGGAATTTGGTGGGTGTGAGCTGAATTGCTTTTGGAGAAATTGTGGTGGGAACCTGGGAAGCGGCCTGAACAGATGTAAGCAGGGGACATTCAGTCCAGAAGATCAGATGAACCCAAGTCTGAAATAACAGGACTTGAAGCAGAGCTGTGGAGGTTTCTGAATTCCCCTGGATTCCCAAATCTCACTGCTCTTTGATGTTGCTCACAATCGGGAGACTTGCAGCCTCCAGCTTGAGTGTTTGTAATGTGGAGAGGGCGAGATGCTAGGTTGATGCTGTCGTTAAGCACCAAGGGAACCAATTGGAAACGGAATTCAGTCACTCACGGCATTCTGCCGTTGGATAGAGTAAGTTTGCTTAGCTTAACAAGATCAGTTGTGGGAGGATAGATAGTTCATCAGTAGCAAACAAGTGGAGAAGCTGCTGCCTTGCAATGTGACTTGCTTTGATCTAGTGTCATGCTAATAAAAGTGTCTTAAAACTACAAAGTTTACTAGGAGGCAGTGGTTATTCTTAAACATGGAAGATTTAGTTCTCTAGAAACTTTGTACTGGATCAAAAGGTTTCCCTTGAGCTGTAGACCCTTCACCTCGCTGTAGGTATGAGAGTAGTAGCTGTGATGTCCTAAAGCCATGTGAAGTTAAGTGAGAAAAGACTTGTGAGAAGAGGTCATGCAGTGTATCCAGAAAACTGGTATCAGCTTTGAGGAAAGGACAGTCCAGGCTTGATAGACTGTTTTTTAGTTCAGAAAAAAAAGCAATGCACTTCAAAACAAAATACCAAGAGTTCTTTGTATCTGCCAGTATGTTAAACCAACTCCAAGGGAAATTACTACCTTGAGCATCTCATTAGGAGGAGGAGTGCTACATATTCCCTTTTCCCCACTATGTCAGATTGATGTAGTCCCTCGGGTTAACAGTATGGAGCTGTAAATACATGGTGAAGGCAGAGGAGGTGGAGGGCTGCAAACAAGTGCTGCAATATTCCTCTCTTTGCTCTAGCCTTTGAAAACCAGTAGAGGCAGCAATATTACGTTGGGATTTGTTTTCCTCTTAACTTAAAAAAAAAGCATTTACACGTAGGTATTTCTTATTTTTTCAGGGACAACCTGAAAATATAAGTGAACTGTTTCTGCATTTTCCTCCTCTTAACTGTTTCTGCATTTTCCTCCTCTTAACTGTTTCTGCTTTTTCCTCCTCTTAACTGTTTCTGCATTTTCCTCCTCTTAACTGTTTCTGCATTTTCCTCCTCTTATCTGTTTTTTCTCTGTAGCTATTCAAATGAAAAAAATTCTTTACAAAGTCACAGTGCTTCCATGTGGGAATGTGTTTGTCTCACACCAATTGGAAAACAGGACACATGTTCCTTGGATCCTGGAGACTGCAGTTCGAACAGTGTTTACCACCTTTCTGGTTGCTTGCATGCTTTGTCTTCTTGCTGGTTAGGTTGAGGAGCTGCAGTCAGCCACCAAAAAGCAAACTGCTGTTGATGGCTTGATGGCTTATAACGTGCAGTCAGCAGAGGAGAGCTAATACTTCAGTGTTTGAATGAAAACCAAGGCAACAAGGTCTCTGGAAGACTAATTATCCTGTCTTTGTCACTAGACAGCTCTAAAAGTCTTTTCTCCTTTCTTTGCCTAGACTGCTACCTCCCACAAACACGTCTCAGCTCTCCCTTCCAGGATCTGCGTGTGAAGCGTGCCCTGAAAGGCCTCTGAACATTGCTCAGCAGTTCTCAGCTGCTTTGTGAGGCTGGAATGCAAATTTGCAATTTTCTTGTTGAAGAGAAGAGGAAAACAACAACAAATCTCTCCTGTCAACGGGCAGGACCGTGGGGCTTGGCAGAAGGTGGGAACACAGCTTTCTTCTGGCAGCCTGTGGCCATCCAAAGAAAAACAGCGCAGAAATAAGATGCACAAAAGTGAGTGGACTGACACAAAAGTAGTCAAAACCAAGGGCCTTTGCTTCTTGCTTATAATGAAACTTGTGGATGTATTCAAGTTGGCAATTTGACTGCTGTTGACAGCAAATGACAGCATGGTCTGACTAATACTAACGGGGAATTCCATAACCTTTCTCAGTTTGTGGAGCCACTCCATGGCCTGCTGTTTTCTTTAGCTGTTTTTTGAAAGAATCATTCTGACAAAACCACCCCAAATACAGTGTTGAGCACTGCAATGTTTCTCCCTGACTCAAGGCCCTTTGGGAATAACTGTGAATTCCTTAAATATATTTTAAATTAGTGAAGCTCTGTCCTTCCAGTAGCTTGCTAATGTTTTCTGGCTGCCAGCTCTTCAGCATCTCTATGTATATGCTTATCTACATATAGTAGTTCTGAATAAAGCTTCAAGTTTATTCAGATGGATGAAAAATTTGTTCTTTGTTCAGAAGGATGAAGACAAGGCTGTTCCACCCTCTTATTTAAATGTTGATCCTGTTTACTGAAGCAGTGAGGAATCTGCCCCCATTCTCTTCTCCACCAGTGACTCAGATCTATGCAGTCCCAATAGGATGATATTGGATATATGGTTATCGTCTATACATGCTGTTGTCTGAATAAGATTACACTTTTTTTTTCAACACTGAAGCCCCCCAAATAGCTGCTGAGATAGAAGGCTTGGGAGCTGCTGACTTCAAATTAAGTGTTCCTGAATTTCTGTGCTTGGGCTGTGATGCTTGCTAGTTTCTATTAAGGCAGCCAAGATATATTGCTAAATTGAAGGGAAAACACAAATACTGGGATTTCAGTGCTGAAGTGCAGCAGAGAGTGCATGAAGTACGCTGGGTTTATTACCTAGGTGGACCTATAATTGACTAAAACACATGGTATAGCAGGGAAGGAGAGGGAACAGACAGTGCCACCCTGTTCAGGACTGTGACAGAAGCGCAGCAGAAACACATCTACAAAGGACAGAAAGCAGCACACTGCAACCATGCCCCTTTTGTGCTGCCCCAGACATGGTGTGAACAGGTACAGGGGTTGTACCGTGTATCATCTGTGCATCTCAGCAGCAGACTGGGTGTCTCCAACTAGAGTCACTTGCCACTTCTTTTTTTCTTAAGCTCTTTTTTTCTTCAATTTTTTTAAACTGCTTTTCCTACAGCTAATGCAGTAGAGCCTTACTGTATGGGCATGCATTTAAGCATGTGGGTAGTTTTTTTTGGCATATTCAAACATATTTATCCAGGAGAGCCTCTGTGCTAGAAGAAACATGATACTGCAGTATCTAGCCATACTCAAATCTTTATTTCCCATCAACCTGCAGGGAGTTCTTTTCTTTTGGGTAGACAGGGCCATACCAAGCATCCTCTACCCTGAGGAAATCACGTACCTCTTGAAAACAGTCTTAGGGACTGATCACCAGAGGTCTAATGGCTGTGATGACTAAGAATTGAATCTCCATGTCCCCACTGCATGAGGTTAAAGGCAAAACTTTAAGTTTGCTTGCCATAAACTGTGCCAGAGTTGGGAAAGATGGGAAGCCTACAAGCAAAACTCCAGGGCATGTCCACTCTGATAATTTTGTTCTCTGGTACGCTATAAATGTTGTATGTGCTACATTCCTCTGCACAGAAAATACTGCAAGTGCTCTAAATGCAGGGAAGAAACCGTCTGACCTCTTTTTCTGCTGGGCAAACTGTCTGGGAACTGTTATTCTTTAGCATATTGTGTATGAGGCTGAGCTTTAATTCTGTAGAATACTTCTCAGTCTCTTGAGAAGAAAACTCTAAGCTGTACTTCAGCAAAGGGTTAGTTCAGGTGCACAAAGGAGGGTCTAGCTATGATTTTCCAACCTGCTCTGCTTTTGGGAAGAGTTTCAGGTAGAAACAGTTCACCTGGCTTTCTCAAGGCATGTTTGCAGCGGGACGTTGATAGTTCTGCCTCGAACTGTATCACAAATGCAGAAGTCACTACTTTAACTGTCATTTGGATTGCCAAGGCCCCAGAAGGCCTTGATTTCACACGTGCTCAGGTGCAGGATTTCCTTCCCAGATGAACTAATATGATTTTCAACATGTTTGAGTATAATTCTATCCATAATAGATAGAAAATATTGCATTGCCCGACAGCAGGAGATAAAACACGAGAGCTGAAATGGGTGTGCTGTGCTGTATTGTAGGATGAATAAGCAAGAAATAAGGGACCCATTTTGTGGGTTTGTGGGGGTTTTTATGTAAGGTTGAGGGAGAAATTGCAGGTAAAGGGGATTGTGGGAGTAGATCTGTGCTTGGAGAGCAGAATTTGGCTGTGCAGCATTTTGATAATGAGCTGCCTATTAAAAAATGAACTCACTAGTATGTAGCTGTCTCATTCATGGGCTTGCAGCGTACAGCACGCTGCTGTAGGAGATACACTGCCCTTTGCACGAGGTGCCACACATTGTTTTGCAGTGCTGGGCACTAGATGTTTTATCCTTCTCTGATGTGACAGCCTGGCAAACCTGTGCCTGCTTTTGCTGTGGATGGTGAGCATTAATCAGCTTTAATGATCGCCAGTGGATATACTAACAGGTTACGAAAGTCGCACTCTTCATTCTGCTGTAAATGGAGCCTCAAATAGTTGTAGTTGCCTACGGCTGTGTGCTAGAAAACCTGTTTTCTTCTCTGGATCACACTCTCACCCTTTAATCAGAACTTGTTCTGAAAATGGCAGTGCCATGTCTCTAAGAGTGATCTCATTTTTGAGGGCAGTAGCCAAGGGGGATATTGTCATCTGTTTCAACCTGTTCAGAGAATGAGACTGAGAAAAACACATTTTGAACTTCAAGAAAAAACATTGCTTTGGTTTTTAGGCAGTTCATCTGGGAGTCTGTCAGCACAGAGAAGTTCTGGCTTTAGCTTGTGCTGTTCCACTTCTCAGGGATGCATCAGGACCTCTCACCATGATGACCCCAAGGGACTCACCCGAAGGAACATCATAAATGTCACTGTAAGCATTTACTTAAGACCCAGTATCTCATCTCCCATTAGAACAGACCTGTAAAGCAGATGGGCTCATTCTAAAATAGGCACCAGAGGGGGAAATTTGGCTGCATGAACACAGCAGCTGCCTAGTGCTCTTTGGGATGCCCTACAGAAAGTGCAACTTCTGTGCACAGCTGGCAGTGCAAGGGGATTCAGGCAAGATCTTTGTCTTTTTGGATCTTCAGCTGGAGGCCAGGAGCTAACCTCGGGCATCTCAAATGGTGCTGGGTACCTGCACAGGGGCACCTGGATGCCACCCCAAAGTCTTGTCATCTGAATTGATCTCTGGGCATCAGTGGCTTCCTTGGCTGAGGGATTGCAGTGGGACTGTAAAGACACTGTGTATGTGGACACCTAAATTGAAATTAAGCCTTATGCCCAGCCTGACTTCACAAGGCTCTGCAAATTCTTATATTACAGTTATTTTTCTGTGTAGGAACAGAGAAATGTGATGTCAAGTGTGTTTACAGGATGAGTGTTATAGAAATTGTAACTACAGTGATGTAGATGGTGGAGGATGAACAGCCTTCTGGACCATGTGTATGGTATATCCCTGGCACTGCATTGCTCTGATTTTTTAAAGTGGAGTCTTTGTTCTAACTCCTTCATGGGATTTAAGCTAAAAAAAAACCCCAACCCTAAAATCTAAATATCAGTTTATTTTATTGATATTTGTGTGCTATAACTAGTAGGTTATGGTGAATTTCTGCTTAAAAGCAAGACAGTTATTTATTTGTGGGTCTGGTGGAGCAAATGCCACCAAAAGTCCAGTAGGGGTGGTAAAAGCTGACAGGGGAAGGGGAAAACTTCAGTGGGTCTTCAGCAAAAAGGGGAATTGTACCTCTGTCTGGTTGATGCTAAAGACACAAACGTAAGGGTGGTCTTGTGCCTTCTCCTGTAAGCACTCAGAGCTTGATATGTGTGTCAAAACCTGGAACAAAACATTTTGACATGGAGGTGTAAGGGTGATGTTCTACCTTATTTTTGGTTAATTTGCAGAGTTTAGCTATGTTGTGACGAAGAGGAGGGAGTGTAGTGTCTCTAGAGGGATTCCTCAGGGGCTGCAGTTCACTTCCTCGCCTGTGTTATTCCCCAGTAAATGTTCACCAGATAAAAATATGTGTAATTATGATATTTAGAATGTATTTCAGCCCTCAAGTGTGCCTCTGATGTGGCATACATTTATCAGAAGTAGCCACAGAATAGCAGCTCAGTATGCCTTTTACTACAGTTTTGATCAGCATTGTCCTCTCTGTCAGTGTGCTGAGAATATTTTGCTATTGTTACAAGATTTAAAATATAAATGTGTTTTTTATCTATTTTTATTGCCCTTGTAGATTGACCCTAACTATGTTTTATATCAATATTGAAGGTGTTTTATTGTTACAGAGCGTCTCATTTGAGTGCAGAATTAGAAATGGGATAATTAAAATGGCATCAGGGAACGTTACTGTTTCCAAATGTTTCGTTTGAACACCAAGCTGGAATGATAAGTCAGTTTGAATCGGTAGGATTCCAAAGATGTATTATTTTTGGTAAATGCTGCAAGTGTGTTCAGTATCTAGGAGCTTTTATTTGATACAATGCCTATTTGGCAGAGTGTATATCACTTTGGATAGGCAGCACTGAGACGCTTCCTGAAATGAATTGAGTTTACTTTGATAAATCTTATACGAGGCATAATCTCTTTCCATTAGCATATGGATAGCATTATGGAGGCAAATACTGCATTTAATTTAAATTGACACAAGCAACCACTTTAGATTCATGGTGAGTGTGGAGTTGCACACTTTATTATATATCTTTTTTTTGCATGCAGAATTGAATCCCGTTCTATATGGAAATGTACTGTCAGTAGACCTGGGAAAAGGGGCTGCTGTGGGTATGTGGAAGTTTGAAAACAAAACCCAGTAAATACCTGGAGCACCCAGGAGGTGCAGGCCTGTCCACTCTGCTCATCAATAATGCTGTCTGAGAGGAAACACGGTGGTGAGAGACACATGAGGAGTTGCTGCCATTTCCTGCTCACGAATAGAATAACGTCATGAAATGACATGGACTTGGCTGACAGTGTGTTGGAGCTAATGAGGTATTGAGAGGCTCAGTGGGGATAGAATTGGTTGAGGAGAAAAGGATGAGGAGAAATTTGCCATCAGAGTGAAGGTCAGGTAGTGATGTTAGCAAATGTTGGCTGTTACCAACCCAACAGTTGTTTTCAGGCAGAAATCACTGGGGCATCATCAAAGCCTTAATTAAATCAGTGTGGGGGGCATGTGTGTTTTTTCTGGGTTTTGTTTGGTTTTAGATTTTCTTTAATTATCAGAATGTTTCCCTTGGGTGACTTTAAAAGAAATCCACAAAACCCCACAAAAAAAACCCCAACCAAAACCCTTGCAGATACATTCTATGTGGGTGACCACTTAAATAGTATTGGGGGGAAAAAACCAACTCACCTTAACACCCACCCACCCCCCCCTTTTTAGAAAAATGTGAATCAATTGTTTGTGCCCAGAAGAGCATGCCATTGAAAACCACCTAGTTGTTTCCATCTTCAGAAAAGATCAGTTGAGTTCTAGGGCATTCTGGGGTTGTCTCAGCCCTGGTGATGGGCAGATTCCATAAGCCTTTCCTCTCTGTCTTCAGAACAGATTATTTTCAGATTAATAGCAGGGCAAACATGCAAATAAAACAGCTAAATTAATCTTGTTCTGTTGAATACCAGCAGACCCTTATGAACTACTCTGTTTGAAGAGGGGTTTGGCAGTAGTCTGGCCAGATGATGACAACAGTGGACATCCTGCAATAGGAAGTCTCACTGGAGCAGCCCTTCCTGCATTGTCAGAACTCATCTTTAGAGCAAAGTATTCTACTTGGGGCTACAGGATGCCTGACGTGTTGTTCTGAGTTACCCATTTGTATAAGAAAATGTAGTTGCATTTCATCCAGAAAGGGGTTTGAGTGGCAGATGTCATTCTTCTGTGTAGATGGGATGTTTGTGTGTTGAAGACTTACAGGATGAAAGAAATATAGCAATGCTCTTATTATTTCTTACTTTTTTATTCTAAAGCATTGCACTGAGGTGGTGTGGAGCCCAGCAGGGAAGAGGAAAAAAAGCGTTGCCATTGGGATTTTCCATCTTGCCACCTTTTTTCAATTGTTGATGCTGAAATAGCTCAATTTCTGACATCAAAACCTTTTTTTTCAAATCAGAAGGGTAGCACTGTGGCTAAATTTGCAGAAAAACCAGATTTTCCTGTAAGGGCTGGGGATTTCAATCAGTATCTTGTGGCACTCCTGAGGCTTGGTTGATAACATCATCTTTCAGTTTGGGCATAAAAGCAAGCCAGCGAGCTACTGTTGTCCTGTTTTCTGGTGTGTATCTAAGTGTGTATTGATGAACACTGTCTCCATGGTACTGCTCCCTCCAGCCCTCAAATTAGGAACCTTTTGTTCATCCCCCTCTTTCCTGCAGAGTTTATCTTGTGCAAGTGACTGTTTGCTGTCATATCTCACTTCAGCTGAGTCCTACAACTGATCCACAATGGACCATAGTACTGAACCCCTCCTTTCTGCAGTCTATATATTGGTTTCAAATATTTTTTCAGTTCATGGAGACTGGAATAGCCTTGCTGTTACCCAGTGGGGCACCACAGGCTGGTGGCTTCTCTGAGTTCCACTTTTCTGAACCCCTTCTCTTTTACCACCAGTCAGCATTGCCCTACCATGTCTACAAGACATTACTGCTTCCCAAATGGGGAGCAGGAAAGTATTAAAATGAATGTAATTAATTTATGGATCAAGTAATGCAGAACAAGGACTGAAAAGATGCTATTAGGAGAAGGTCTCAAGTATGCCTCTGGTGTTATCTTCTAGAAAGGCAAAGCTCTGGGCAAGATTACATACAATCTGGATAGCTGGCTGCGTGACTGGCATAGCTGTGGTGTTGCTGCTGCAGCCAAATCACTCACAGCAGATAAGATCCTGCTGGAGTCCAGATAGATTCAAACCCAGGGTTTATTTAATTTAGTTTGTCTTTAAACCACCTATCATTAGTTTGCCTTTATTTGGATGTCCAAAAGAAGTTTTATTTTCCTGCAGCTATTTGTCCAGCATTGAGGTGGTTTGGGGATGCCATGAGACACTGAGGCATCACACACCAAAAGGAGCAGCACCTCTCTGTACCAGGCAATATCCTACTGCCAGCATCCCAACGTGATGCTCAGGGTCACCCAAAAGCACCTAGGGGCTGGTATGACTTAGGGACAAATTATGGAAAATGCTTTTTGCTGATGGCTTTAAGCTGGGCCCTGATGGTCTTTTGTCGGGTTCCAAACCTGTTTTGCAGAGCGTGGAGTTTAAAAGTTGGGCACATAGTTGGAACCTGGCAGTTAAAGATTGACCTTCAATGCACATATTAAAGAAATGTTTGCTTCTCTTAAGAGTTTTGAAGCAGGGTTGTATTTCTCTTTTCTTCATCTGCTAGAAGTTAGTAGTTGATCTCACTACAAAGTTGTAACTTGTTCATCTCCATTGTGATATCAAAATCCATGTCTGTAATGCAAAACATTTTAAAAACAGCGTTTTAATTTCAGGCATTATCAAATCTATGGAAGAGCTGTCATTAAAAGAACAATGTTACCCTTTCCAGCATCCCAGGCCAAGATAATCACAGGTAGGACAGTGTTTGCTCATGGTATGAGGAATAAGAAATTGTGGCTGGGGAAGTTACCAGAGCTTTCTGCTTCTCTTCGTATCCCACCTGCTCACTGCCTTTTTGTGCTGTGTATTTTTGGCTGCTGTGAGGCATAGGCCTTGTACCAGGCTGAGTTTTGGTGTGACCTGGTCTGGCTACTCCAATGTGCTTTGTGCTTTTTTTTTCTCTGAAGGCACGAGTGTGTGAAATGTTTAGAAAAAGGAGACAGTGCAATTCTTATGATTTGAGGATGAATAGAGACTTTAAGATGATCCCCAGCACAGACTACAGCTTAAGTCAAGAAGGATCACAGCAGCATCTCTCACCAGTGCTGTTTCTGGGAGCCAAGGAGGCTCTCTTTGTCTTGAAAGAGGAGATATGAGCCGGAGGGGATCTTACCTGATGTTGACAGCTCCTTACCCTGGTGCCTCTGAGTGTGTGCAAGTGAGTGATAAGATTTTGTTATAAAAGACTTTGAAACAAACTACAGTCATAGGGAGGATCTTTTTCTTCTTAAAAATTATTTCTCCTCTCCTTCACAGTGGAACTGAAAGGTCTTGTTTTCTGCTGTTGCTCAAGAGAAGGGTAACAAGATCTTTGAGCATCATTTTCCCATTTCCAAAATTCAAATGCTTGATCCCTTCAACCTGCCTGCAGTAAGTGCTGTTTCCTTGTTTTGCAGCTCAGAAGTGACTGCTGACTTCTCACAGAACTGCTGAATAACTTGTGGGGTCAGGAGTGGGTAGATGGCACCTATTCCCCCCAAACTGTCAGCTGTACAATGGGGATTTTCTTCTCTAGTGTCACTTTCCCTCTTCACACACACTTGAGGACAGTGACTTGGCACTAAGTTCAGCCCTGCTGCTGGGTTACTAGCAAATCCCTGTTGCCAGAGAAAGGATGCAGAAAGTTAGGAAATAACAGAAAAGCCCCAACATGTACAAGAAGTGTGATGTTCCCCATCCATCCCTCTGCAGTCAGAACTCTATAGTTTCTGGGTATCAGGTGCCATATAACCATGTCTAGATTTCAGACACAATTTTTGTTGCTGCTGACGGTATCCCTGAATTTCAGACACTTCTGTTATATCATGACTGTGACACCAGGATACACGACAAGCTTAAAGGGCTTTATGCTACCCTTGGTCTTTCCCTGGAGGGTATTACTCTGCAGGAGGGTGTACAGAGCCAACTTCGAAGCCAGAAGCTTTTCTCTTGTCCCTGACCCCCAGGCTCATCTCCTGCCCTTGCTTCCAGCCAGCCCAGGAACATTTGCTGTGCTGCTGCTGGAAGAGCTGGTTATGTACCAACACAGAGCCAGTTTCAGCCTGGAGCTCAATTCCAGCAGTCCTTGTGAAGGGTCTCGAGGTGTGCAGTGTCCTTTTATAAAGCTGTCGTGTTCCTGTAAGGGAGGGATGTCACTGCAGGAAAGAAATGAAGTGTCAGCACCAAGAGGAAAGGTTTAGTTAGAAATCATCTTTTCAACTGACTCTGTGGATTGCTTAACTTTCATGCTGTTTGTAATTCTGCCGCTCTGTTCCTTATCTTCATCCCAGTAATGTAAATAATAATGAGGAAAAAATAATGATCAACATTCCTTTCCTGGGGAAGTATACACTGGGTTAATGTTGCTAGGAGACATATTCAGTGGTTTGCACTTCACTGTACAGCCAGAAGGACTCTGCACATGTGCAAAGCGCAAGAAGTCTGTGCAGAAACAAAATCAAACCCAGGACCAATACTGTCAGTCAAGATGTCTTCCAACTTAGCATCTTCCTTGAGTACTTTGAAGAAGCATATAAAAGACCTTTCTGGCCTGGAGGCCTTGGTAACACCTTTAACTAGGCTCTTTATTTCTGGATCATGAGGTGGCTGAGAGTGAAAAAGTGTTGTGCAGACCTGCTCCCATTTTAAGGAGGAAAACTCATATTCAACATTGTACCATTCCCATTTTCTCCTGAATTGCCATTGTTTTTTCACTTCTCTTTGTATCTGTTAGCTGCATCAGAAATCTTTCACTTGTAAAAGCTTTTTGCTGTCCTTCATGAGAGAAGCAGCTGTGATTCAAAATGACTGTAATGCAGTGATAGCAGAAGTTTTGGTAAAGTGTGCTTTTGACTTCCCCATCCAATTAGTTCTTGGCCTGGAGTTTGCTGACACATGTGCCAGAAGTAATTTATCAACCATTAGAGGGTGGTTTTGCAAGTTGAAACAACGTAGGCACTTGGGAGAAGCGAGTTTCAGGCCAGGGGCAGTGCCAACGACAGATTTAGGTTTTGAGAATGGGTTGAAAAATCAGATGAGCTATTTCTGAGCATGAAGTGCCTGGACTCGACTTGCACTTTTCCTCTGTGCCCCTCACAGAAATGGGGCCGTTGGGCTTTAGTTGGCCCACATTGTATTTGCCTTTCTTCTGCGCTGGCCTGATGTGGATGTGTTTGTGGTGGATGGAGGCGCACACCGTTGGGCACTGTGCTAATGGGAGCACTGCCATTCCCTTACTGTCTCTGATATCCGTGTGCACAGCGGGGAGCTGCTGCAGCTGCTCTGAGTCCTGTTTCCTGACCAGTTACAAAAAGGATGCTCTCAAGAGAGCCCTCACTTTGCAGCCCTGGGCAGTTTGCTGAGGTAGGCAGTTGCGTTTCTGATGATGTCTTTCTCAGAGGCTGCGCCGATTGCCTTAGCCACATGGCTGCTGGAGACGTTCTGTTTTTCTGCAAGACAGAGTGCTGCCTCTTCTGTGGTACCCACCGTTTTAGTTTTGTTGCAAGAGGCTCTCAGAGGCTTTTTTGGTGCAGGAACAGAGGCTTTGGCTCCAGCTCAAGCATGAGGCAGTGTCCCTCTCGCTCTGCCTGCTGCTGGCTTTGCTCCCACCAGACGAATTGAAGACGAGTACAGATCTCTAAAGAGAACAAACTGAGAGGGCAAGCGGTCACAGTTACAGCACTTTTCTTATTGACAGTGATCATGTAAGCAAGATAAACCCTATTGTTGTCAAAACTGTCAGGTACATCTTGAAGAGTGGATGTTACTGAACAACAACAACAAAAAGTCCTTTGCTACTTCTCTGCATTTCTAGTCTTCAGCTGTGCCAGAGAAGCTGTGAAAAGGAGTTCCTGTGTTTTGCCTATATAGATTTCTGTTTGAAAAGCTGAGTGGTCTGGAAATAAATCTGGTGTGTATACTTTCAAGCTGGTTTTATTCATCTGGGTCTCTACCTCTGAAGTAGAGCAGTGTCTGAGATGGGAGCGATGGCATATATTGTGGTTAAGCAGTGTATGGCATGGCCGTAATCCATGCGGTAATAACAGCTCTTTCTTAAGAGACAGAGAACGGAGTGTGTCTGGTTATGATGCCGGTGGAAGTTTGTCTGCTAATTCTTATCTAAATTTTACCCTGCTTGTAAAAATCTTTGAAGTGGTAAGTGACTTTAGGTGGTAATTTGTTAGCCTATATGCAAGGCTTCCCTGCACTACAAACACAGGGATATACCCAACGTAGGCTCTTCTGAAACCTTGGTAGGCTCCAGCTTTGTATGTTGATGAAAGAACGAGGAGTAATAGCTGTTGCCAGGTTATCAACGACATAAAGCAATGTCAAAATTATATCTGTGTACTGGGATGCAATGACCTTAATACATCTAGCTGATATGAATAAAGATGTTAAGATCTCTGCTGGTGGCACATCAGAATTAAAAGCTTCCCTAAAAGGCCTTAATAATGAAACCTCTAAGTAAATATCCATAATCTAACCTGGGAAATTGTGTGTAAATAGATGCTCAGGCATGCAGCATTATACTGGCCTGCTGCATCAGAGCACCTCTATCTCCAGCGTGATTAAACAGGTCAGTGAATTCACCTTGGGACTTCTCCAGCTTCAGGGACTTTAGCAAAGCCTTCAGAAAAAAAGGAGAAAATGTGTTTTGTGTGTCTGGCTGTACTGGGAGGCCCTACAAGATGGTCAGCAGTCACTTAGTATGAGTGCACAGGTAAATGATAACCTGACAAGTGCCTTTCATAATAGAGAGATGAGGAATGTTTGGTGTCATTCTGGTCATGGCTTAGTGTATAAGGACTCCATAGATCTTGATTTACAGACCAATATGTATGTGTGTAGGTTCTTACCCTGCAGGAAATGCTCCATCTTTGTTGCTTTTCCTCCTGAGGATGGAGGACGATGAAGGAGAAAATTATAGAGCTGTGTTTATGAAGAGTAGATTACATGGTTTCAAAAGTATGTTGCTGCATTGCTTCTCCCCCAGGACAGCAGGCTGGTGAAATTGTTCAACCCTGTGTGTTTTTTGGCTTTGATCCTTGTTCTCCTGTGTGGATCTGGGCTGTTCTGGCTGCCCTCAGGTATGTCACACCTCCCTGAGGGCCTCTGGCAGATGCTACAAGAAAAGAAAAAGAAGCTGTTTCCATTTTCCTCAGGAAATTGGACAGGCTTCAGTAAGCTTCAGGGAGAGGAACTGCAAATTAGCTCAGAAAACAGTGTTTCTCCACAACTTCTATTTTTTGCTAAGATTAGCCGTGAGGCGAGACTCCTGGCGTTGTGTTGGTCCTCCAAATTGCAACAGTGTCTGTGCTTGTATCCGTCTGCTCTCAGTGTCTCAACATCTAGGCGTGCAGGTTAGTGTCTGGTATGTACTCATAGCACTTGTCACGGGAGGAAGAGGCAGCTCCCCAGTCCGCAGCTGCACTTATTGTATGTTTTGTGGTGTGGTTTTTTCGGTGATCGTTTACCACTTGAGTAGAGAAGTTGAATATAAGTTTGGGACAGTTGATATTTGTCAGGCTGAAAAAAAAAAAAAGTGCCCCCACCAAACACAAACTCTTCTTTCTCTCTTGCAAATGTTGCATGAGAATTAGAGAAGTAACAATAAACGCCATAAATATATGATATAAAGTGCTCGCATGGCTAGTTGGAGCTAACAGGGCCAGAACTTCTTCATGGCCACAGAAGTTTATTTAGCAAAAACTAAACCACAGCAGCCCTCACAATTTGTTAATTGATCCCTTATCAGTGAAGTGCAGCTGTTGATTCAGTCATTGCTGCGTCACATTTCAGGCAGAAAATTAAGTATGTCAAGATATGGGAAATTCCAGATAAAGAAGTAAAAGCTACTATAAACATTTTTGGAGCGCACAGTAAAAGCTGTTTATGAATCAATAAACCTATGAGTTAGTGTTTGGATGTTCATCATCTTTACAATTGTTCTTTGGGAGCCAATGAGCTGATCCAACATGCACCAGAACTGGTGTAAAAGCTCCCATTGATTTTCAAACAGACTTTGGATCAACTCCAAATGGTTAGCTCAAACTTCTGCTGAGAGAATCCTGATCCAAAATAGAAATGGGAGCAGACGTTTGTTCCTAAAGCCATCCTGTCTTTGCAATGCTGCAGAAGCAGAACATAATTATTTTCTTTTTTAAAGGAAAAATCTTTTATTTAAGGCTCCCATGACCTGTCACACCTAATAGGGCTAGAATTGTTACTTCTTGAGTTGTGGCTTTCATTATATTGATTGGATTTTCCCCACCTCTGCTATCCATACACCACCTGGAAAAGGTGTTTTGCCATAGAAGCAAGCCCAGCAGTGGAATCAAATTTGCGTTCTTGAGTTTCCCAGGCAGCAGCAGCGTTCATGTGATGTTTGCCTGGAACAGTGTTCCCAGTATTCAGGTTAGGTCCCAAAAACCTGAGCTGCTAGGTTAATGTCATGCAAACATTTACCAGGCATTCCAAAAAAAAAAAAGGCTGTGTACACAGCCGTACATTTTAATATGATTTTTAGAGACAGATAAAACCCATGACTCCTTGGCATGCAATCTTTGCAAACCATTTAAAGGGAGGAAGAAAGCACTTCAGAGGAATGTAAGAGGTTTTTTTCTCTCAGCTTCTGTGGCTGGTGAAGTCAGTGCCTTTCTAGGGAGGATGTTACCCCTCGTACCTGTCCCCGTGGCATGTCCATGCAAATAGATGTGCTCCATCCAGGGGACTGGCTCATGCCTGGCCAGGGAGGGGGCCTCTTGCCACATGAGTTGATTCAAAGTGCACTTAAGCTCCGGCACAGTTACCACCAAGCGCATGGCTCATGCAACACAGGAGCACAGGAAGTTCCGCACCAACATGCGGAAGAACTTTTACCCAGTGAGGGTGACAGAGCCCTGGGACAGGCTGCCCAGGGGGGTGGTGGAGTCTCCTTCTCTGGAGATATTCAAGACTCGTCTGGGTGCCGACCTGTGCAATATGAGCTGGGGAGCTGCTTTGGCAGGGGGGTTGGACCCGATGATCTCTCGAGGTCCCTTCCAACCCCTACAATTCTGTGATTCTGTAACACAGACTTTTGGGATGGGTGGGTTAGTAGGAGAAGGTGCTTCTTGAAGCGGGATAAAAGCATTTACATTGAGTCGTGTCTTAGTCATGGTTGGTACCAAAAATAGCATTATTTCATCTCTCTCTGCTTGCTGTTTTGCCCTGAGAGACTGAACTGAGCACCCAGCAAGGCTGATCAACCTGGGCAGCCCCATAGAGGCTGAGCAGATCTTGATCTAATGGTTTGAGACTTATTTTCTGCCAGCACTCGGAGCCTATTCGACACGTGCCTGTTCCCGATTGTGTCAGCCTGTTCCAGGCAATGCATGTGGCGCTGGGTCCTCTTCGTTCATGCGGTTTGAATCGCGGCTGATTTCATTTCTGCTTAAAAGACTTGAAAGAAATAATCCCCACCATGGACTAAATACTGTGACACATGAAAGCTTCAGCTGACGGCACTGATTAGAAAGTGAGGCACAAAATGAGCCATTCCAACCGCAAAAAGTGTAAGGTATGGAGAAATAAACTGATTTAAGGCAGATTTAATTTTGCTGCGGGATACAGCTTTGTGCCGTGAGTTTAATGATGAAGTACCTTCTTAGTCATTTCATTTTACAAACTTTGGGGAAATGGGACTGTGAGCAGTTGACACCTTGGTTATAAACAACTTTTGATGCAATAGCTTCAAATAACTTCTGTCCAGAAAGGAGAGAATAGCTCTGTTTGATCTTTCTTTTCTTATACCATCACTGGGTGCTCTCGTAACTCCTTCTAGCTTTAACAAGGCAGAAAGCCTGTGCTTTTTGCCAGTAAGTAGTTGTTACTGATAGTCGTTAGTAGCTTTAACAGCAATGTGGATTTTTTTTCGTGCTAACTTCCATTCTCTGCTTTAGGAGAGGCTGAAACTCTATCATCATAGCAGCAGTACAGCAGGGAGTGTAAATGTTGGAATAAAAAGAACAAAATACTAGATTACAGGTCTGGGAGGCAGCAACAAGTCTTTTTTCTGTTTCTGTGAAACTTAGTGTAGTAAGGACTTGTTTCTCCTTGGAGACTCAAGGCACTCCACCAACATATAAGCCCATTGCTATAAGAATAGTGTTCTCCCACTTGGAAGTTCTTGAACTCTTCCTTCCATCCTGAAACAATTATTAGGAGGAGAAGGAGGGGAATAATATATATGGATGAGTTAGCACTTATCTACCAAAGAAATAGAGCAAATAGCCACTTGTAAAATACAAATGTCTCTACTTTGCAGAATAATTAAGATCCTTTCTAGTCTTTTGGGTGCTTAATTTGATCCAACCCAATCGGGAGGTGCATACTGAAAATGTCCTGGCCTGAGCTTTGGCTTAGGTAACATCTTGCAAGTTCATTTTATCATGAAAATAATTAGTAAAGCTGGCCCTGATGGTTTAGGGCTCTTCAGGTTTCTCCGAAAACACTATGTGAAGCTCGTGCTGGTGATGATAGATAGCTCCAACCTGGAGGTGGCTGCTGGGCTCGTTAGAAACACAGGAGTCCTTTATCATCAGGGACAAGAGGAGAAGGGTGCAGAGAGCTAGTGCCCATCATTCTCACCTTCCTGCCTGTTCACAGGAGCTGGGGCTGTCACCAGGCCTTTTGCTTTAGTTGCGCAAAATTCAGTCCTTGGGAATATGAATTTTCCTGCAGCCTTCATCTGGCAGAAGGGGCAGCTGTGGGGGGACTTCTTGGTCTGCGCTGCAGCTGAGCACTCCTTTAAAATCGAGGGGATTTAATTACATCTCAGCCTGACAATGAGGAAAGAATACAAGAGACAGAAAATCTGTGACCTCTTGTACCTTGCTGCCTTTGCAGCCGAGAGTGTGAAGTGATAACCTTGCATTAAGAACTAATCTGAAACTATGAATGTATCAAATTATCTTACGGGTCTCTTAGCGGGCAGCAAATATGTAGGGAGGAAGCTGGTTTGACATTCATAGCTGTCTGCCTGCTACCAGCAGTTTTAATAAGTCACAGGGCCCCCAGAGAAAGTCTTAAAATGGAGGTGAAACGTTGTGCTTTTCTAAAACATGAGCAAGGGATTTACCCAGATTCCTGCTATGTTTAAGAAGTTTAATGAAGGAGCAGGAGCTCCCAGTGTTCTCCCATTCATATGGTATTGACAAAGGAACCAACCAAATCACTCTGCTCTTAATGATTAAAAGAAAATCTTGCCATGCAGTGTTAGAGGATGTGGTAATGGCTTTGCACCTGGGAACAAGCTGGAATTGCAATGGCAATAAAGCTTGATAGCAGTACTGAAGCTTGATTAGATTTGCCACTGTGGGGTCCTTTTGGAGGCAAAAAAAGGAAAAAAAAAAAGTTGAAACCATGCAGCTACAAAACAGGGAAACACATTAAGTGAAGTCGTACTATGTTCTGATGTAAATTCAGGGCAGTTTTTGTATGTGATTTAACAAAAACCTCTCTAAGTGTGGGAATAAAATCAAAGAGATAGCAGGTTGATCTGAGTGAGTCCAAAGTGACAGCAAAAAAAGAAAGAAAGGGTTTTGGGGAATTTCTGTCTGCAGTGTATGGCAGGGACAACGACTGGCCAACAGTATTTTACGTCAGATCTAATTTAGTGCTGTGAGTTTCTGCATATTTTTCTTCTTTTCCTGTTCCTGTGGCTATCAGAGGAAAACATGCTGTCCCGACCTGTTTCTAAGGCAGCTGCAGCCAGAGCTCCAGGGCCAGGAAAAGGTCGAATAGGAATAAGTCTGCTTTCATGGCTCGCTGCTGGATGCTCACAGGGATGCTCCAGTGCAAAGCAAAGTCCCAATTCCCAGGGAACAGCTGTGTGTTTCACATGAAAATCACTGTGCAAAGTGCATTTGGAAATTCACCCCTCCCTCTCATCCCTGCCAGAGGAAAGCTGTGACTTCCTCATTGGTTATTATGTTCTTATCTGGCTCTAAACATTTGATTATAAGAAGTGTAAATGTTGAAGTCTGCACTTGGATTTGCAAGGCTTCTAGCCGGAGGCTCGACATTAGGTGATCCAAACATAAGGAGCCCCTCTAAAGCTGGGCTGGCTCCTCTTCCTGTCCCAGAACCACAGCTGGCTGGTTGTTAGTTTGGAGTGGGAATGACTTTCTGAAAGAAAACAAGGTTTGGTTTCCCTTGTGGATCAGAGGATGCTTTTGGTCTTCTTTGTAGAAAACTTAAAATATTCAGTGAATCCATAAGTCATCTTTCCAGTTGAGCATGTATCTGTGTTACTGCCCACCCAGAAAATCTTCTGGGGATGCTCTCAGAAGCCTAGTGAGCTAGAAAGTCAGTACTGATTCTCATTAAAGTGATGTTTTTTGGGATCCTTTTCTTCCAAAACCAAAAAATAGTGAAGGAAAAAAAAAGTAAGTTTTGTTTCAGCATTGATTTGGAGGTGGATGTGCTTTAAAATTCTGTGATTTTTCTCATGTATGAGGAGTTCCATTTTCTTGTCTGTTCTAGACAGTGAGATTTTTCCAAAGTTTTTAGGTTTGCTGGAAAGATAGAGGCACTGAAGGCACTGAAATGCTCAGATCTTCCAGCAGCAAGGTCTTAGGAACTTCAGAAGAATGGACTTTATATGGATAATATAGGATAAGAGCTATTCTCTAGCTACTAAAAAAGAAAGGCAGCTGACTTGGTGATAAATGTCTGTACTTGAAAGAGATGTTCACATATTCAGCTCATATGATTCCATCAGTAGGTTTTCTGAAGGTCTTTCATTCAAGTACATAAACCTGACAGATTTTGTGATATATGATCATCCCTTCAAATCAGTCATCAATTAGTCTACCAAAATGGCTTAAATTTTATCTGTCTCTAATAACAAACTGTACTGAACCAGATGAGTTTGAAAAGGCTGTAACACCCCCTCTTCCCCTTTGCTGATCTCCTCCTCTTCCTCCACAAAAATGTGCCGTTTCATTTAGATTCTTTTTTTGAATTTGGGGAGAATTCTTCCTGGAACACAGTGCTCCTTAGTACACGTTCTGGGAGACAGTAGCATATATGTAATTACAAGATAAGGTATTTAATTATGTGGTGGAACACCTACGACTTCAGGACTATAAATAATTTTTTTTGTAATATGGCTGCAGAAAATGTAAACTTTTGGCAAGGTTTGACTTCATCTTACTGTGGGAGAAATTGTCTTGTTGCTTTGGTGTTCTGGTAGTTTCTCAGGCCCAGTGATGGAGATGCTGCTGAGGATTCCTTTGTGTTGGAGTCCCGCAGGATCCCATGCCCAGCCCCAGACTGCTGTCAGGTTTGTCCCCCTGGGATGAGCAAATCAAGGCTGCAGGTGAATGACGCATAGACTCATAGAATGTGTAAGTTTGGAAGGGACCTTTAGAGGGCATCTAGTCTGACCCCCTCTCTGCTCCCCAGTAAGCAGGGACATCTTCACTAGATCAGGTTGCTCAGAGCCCTATCAAGCCTGACCTTGAATGTCTCCAGGGATGGGGCCTCCACCACCTCCCTGGGCAACCTGGGCCAGTACCTCACCACCCTTGTATTGAAGAACTTTTTATTAACATCCAACTTAAACCTCCCCTTTTCTAATTTAAAACCATCACCCTTCATCCTATTGCTCCAGCTTTCCTATAGGCACATTTCAGGTACTGGAAGGCTGCTATAAAGTCCCCCAGGAGCCTTCTTCAAACAACAAACCCAACACTCTCAGCCTGTCTTCACAGGAGAGGTGCCCAAGCCCTCTAATCATTTTTGTGGCCTCCTCTGGATGTGCTCCAAAAGGTCCATGTCCTACTTGTGTTGAGGGCTTCAAAGCTGGACGCAGCACTCCAGGTGAGGTCTCACCAGATTAGAGCAGAGGGGCAGAATCAATCTGCTGGCCATACTTCTTATCATGCAGCCCAGGAATCAGTTGTCCTGAGCTGCAGATGCACATTGGTGGCTCCTGTCCGGCTTCTCATCCACGTGTACTCCTAAGTCCTTTTGCTCAGGGCTGCTTCCAAACGCATCATCTCCTAACATGTCCCACAGTGTCCCCAATGCTCACAAAGGATGGGCAGCTGTGATTAAAAAAATGGTGCCTTGGAGTGTGAGAAACTAAAACTGCTGCGGTGACAAAGTACCAAAGCCAAGAATAGCCCCCAGATCCTTGATTTGATAATTTATTTCTGTCTTGGTTCTTTACCCTTGAATTAAGAGTTGCACCAGATAATTTAGGAGATATAGTCATGCCCTAAAAGCCTCAAGCTTGGAATTGCTAAGCAGCTATGGAGCTGCCTTGAGCATCCTGTTAAAGAGAGAATGGTGCTTACATAAACATCTGTAATTCTAATTCCCAAATTCTGATCACTGCAGACCCGTCGACTTTAAAACTTGACTTACAAACTCAATTATCTGTAAAATGAAAATCACTCATGTTCAAACGTTGAGTGCTGCTTCCTTACCCAGAAAATCAGATTTATCTTTAAATTATGATGATCCATATGTTTTAAAGACGATACAATATTCAAATTCTCTGTGCAGCTGAAACATTTTGAGGATAAATAGAAAACTTACATAAAAGATACTTATGTTTTGTTTACCAGTTTAATTTGTTTGTTGTTCTGCGTGCAGGTTTTTTTCCCCTTCTAAAAATCTTTGTGGTAAAGGAAGGAATTTGTTTTGCTTCTCTAAAGAGGGATCTTTATTGTATTTTTTCCCCTGTAGCACTTGTTTATGTGGCAGAGAGAACAATGCTGAATGAGCGAGAAAGAGAAATTACTTTCCTTTTGAGATAGATTGGAATAGTGAAGGCATTTTTTACCTGAAGTGTGTATTTTCTGGGATGTTTACTAACAGCAGTAGCTGGTTTGCAGAGCTCTCCAGAGATCTGGGCATCCATAGCACTGGCAGCAGTGGTGTTTTTCATGGTGATGTCTTTGTATCTACTGGGAGAGCAGAAAAAGATGAGACCCAAGTGGCTGGATGGGGTGGGAGAGCAGTTGGGACACTTGGGAAATGATGTTCCTACTTGAGATCTGGTCCCAGGCTGAGGATAGAGCAGCGCTGGGATGGATCGAGTAGTTGTGGTGTGGAGATGAATGGGCACAGAAAATCCACCAGAGTTTCCCTCTGGACATAGGCCTCTAATGGAGATTTATTGACATAGGGAAGACTGCATAAACACAGCCTATAAATCTTCAGAGGACTCTGGTCCAAGAGGCTCACCTAGGATTTTTCTCAGGTTGTTTTCCCTGGCAGTCAGCAGTGTTAAATATGTTCATCCACATTCTTGGGAGCTAGGATGGGCACGAGGAAGGTGTATAGGATTTTCCAAAAAGATCAAAGTAGGGGAGGGTTAGAAAAGTAAGAATTTGTTTATAGGTACCAAACCCATGATTTACTGCTGCTGTTTTGATGGGTTTTCAGTTGAGAGGTAAAACAACATATAAACTTCTCCAAGAAGAGGCTCAGCAAGTATTTTTGTCACCAAAATTTTCATCACTACAGTAGAAAGGCCATAACTATTGCTGAGAAATTGCCTTATGCAAGCCACAGTGTTTGTACAAGGATTAACTTCCTCTGGATTCAGGTTCTGGCACCGAAGCTGTTTACTGCTGTGGCTTTTGGTGGGAAATTTGATCTTGCAAATCAAACCGCTTGAGTGTTTTCCTCTCATAGCAGTGACCTGTATTTTCTTTTCCACTCCAGGTACTTCTGTGAATGCAGCTGTTTCTCCTCAACAGCCCTTGGCAAGAAATATTTGGGTCTTTTTCTAGAAGCACGTACTGTTTTGTCCAGGAGTCGCTCCTTGTTTCTTGCGATACAGTTATTCAGAAGGATTTGGATTGGGGTTGGGTTAGACAAACGGTCCAAGTGATGCTGAGGTTGTGATCTATTTTCCACCACCTCAGGGATGCCTCAGATTGCAAACAGCATGCATTCATCCATAGTGTTGCTGCTGCTTCCTGGGAGGGGTGGGGGGAGGAATTTTAGCTTTGAAAGAGAGTAACAAATGACAGAAGCTGAACAGCAGATCTCAGACACGTTTCCTTCAGGTCTGCCACTATATATCAAGGCTTTATGAGAACTGAAAGCAACAGGCAAATAAAAATATGGAACTCTTGTTTATACCTATGTGACTGAATGTAGTTGCTTTCTCTTCACTGTAAGAACAGGTTATCTGTCTTCAGAAGGAAACAGTCTCCGTGTGCAGGGGTCCCCTGGGCAGAAGAGATGGAGGGCAGGGCCATGGTTTGGTTCCCCATCCTGTGGCATCAGGGAAGTGCACTGCATCCCTGGCAAAGATGCTCACACCCATCGGGCATAACCCTCTGTGCTCATCTTCCCTGGTCTCTCTGTCTACTGCCGTGTCTTCGAAGCGTGACTGGGGACACACGGTGCTGCTGATAACCAAGAAGGAGCTATGTAGCATGTTGCAAGTGACAGGGAGCGTATTGTTCTGCTTGCTCATAGATTAGCTGTTTTAGTAGATTTCTTCATCTATTTTAATATTTGATGATCAATTATAAATAATACCTAACGCTTTTCAGCAAAGACAGAAACGCTGAATTATTCAAGATTTCATTTTGCATTCTGAACCAGTGAGTGGTCACATATAAATAATGCATTACAAGTATTGCTGAATATCCAGTCACTTCCCAGTTTGTATTTATCTCTGCAGGGAACGAGATGGGGTGGAGGGCAGAAAAAGAAGGGATCATCAGCTGTGGCTGGTGGCATTGCTCTGTTAGCAGGTGAGGTGCCTTTTTCTTGCTACACACTAGATATTCCTGGTAGAGAACTGGTCCCCAAGCCTGAGGAGAAGAGCCTGGCTGAGGATCACTTAACTGAGCTGTGTGTTTTGCCTCTCCACAGCAGTTGGTGCTGAGCAAGGTGCTTGTGGGCACTGGAGCATCCCAGGGAATGGTTTGGAGGCATGGCTTTGGAGACAAGAGGGTGCGTGAGGTGTCTTCATCCTTCCAGGACATGCCACAGTAAAGGGCTGTGAGGGACCAAAAGCCTTTGCTTTGTGAAATGCAGTCAGAAACATTTGTGGAAACCTAATTAAGTTAGTCAAAATCTTTGTGAGGAGTAGGAGCTGCTAAACCACTAGATCTGCTGCTGGTACTGCTGTGTGGTGAGGCTTTCCAATACTTTTTGTAGCATTTAAAAATTGGCATGTTCTTGGTTTTTCCTTGCATGTCCTGTCTAATGGGCAATGGCAGTGGCTTTATGTTCTCTCCTAGACAAGCCCTGTGGGTGCTCTGCAGGAGTGGTCAGCAGCGAAGACAGCGTGTTGTAATTCCTTCAGCTGGCTTGAACACTGAGGTATCTTTCATTGCAATGATGGGTTCACTGAACGATCACTTGAGATCTCCTTTAATAATAGAAGACCACTTTGAAATCTTCTAGGCTGTCTTAAGACTGAGTGAACATAGCTCTTGTGTGCTGAAATAGAACTTACCAACAAGTTAACTTTGCAGCAACTGGAAGAAAAATAGTCTTTAAATACTTTTTTTTTTAACAGATGTCCAAAGTATCTATGACAATTAAAAGTTTTTTATGTAAATATAGCAACTCTGATGGCAGAACAAGGGAGAGAAGAGTTATCTGATGCTCAGTGATTCAAAAATTCAGGATGGAAAGCACCTCATTTTTCCCTGGTAAATGATAAACGGACCTGTACTATCCATATCGGGAATATGTAACTTCAGGGAAGACATGTCTCATGGAGTATGCACAGAGTTTGTGGGTTGGACGTATAACAAAGGTTGCTTAAATGAATTGGGGTAAAAGAAGGGCTGGGCAGTAACAATGTTGGATGCACTCTGCTTCCCAACCAAAGTCTCAGCCACAGGAATTTTCTGTGCTTTTCTGAGGTCTGTGCTAGCACCTCTGGTTTATTTCTGTGTCTCAGACTGTGTGGTGATTGTGAGTTATAGTTCTCTATGTGACCGGTGATTTAGTTTATGCACTTTCCCTCCAGCCTCCCACCGTGTACCTGCCATGATTTATTGGCTGGGATCACCGGGGGCTGTTCTGCTGTTGGCTCTCAGCTGAGCGCTGCCTGTTCCAGGCCTCTCTGGCAAAGGGCTGAAAGTTTTGCAGATATGTCTGGCATCATTCCAGCTTGTTGGCTTCTGGAATGCTCTCTGCAAGAAGTTTGCTTAATGATGAAAAACTTGAATAGGGTGGCTTGGAGCTGGGGGCTGGGGGGGGGGGAAATCTAACCAGAACTGTAGAGGAGATGCACTGTGCTTTGTGTTTTGCTAGAAAACCCAGCGTAGCCATGAAACTCTGTCCATGAGTTGGTGCTTAGCAGCAAGTTGAGATCTGCTCGTGTCACTGCACCCTGGAAACGCTCGCAGCTCTGTATAAATTAAACTGCTCTGTGGTCTATCAGCTTTCTGGTCTTCTGGAGAATTCGCTTGGAGATGCTGCCCTTTCTGAGGTAATTTCTTCTAAATCTGGATGTACGTCAGTGTGTCTGTGTGCATGCCCCTGCCACCCCCCCACCACACACCCCCTGGCAAACATCCACATAAACACTGTTTCTTTTTCCTTTTCTATTCACGGGCAAATACGTGACACAAATGAAGGTGATAGATCACAGGATAAATCGCATGGCCACAAACTGCAGACTTTACTTAAGGTACCCAAATGTCTTCAGATCTGAACATAGAGATAGGTGGTCCATGGCTCATTACTCACACACAGTTTGCGAGCAATTAAAATTAGTCCGTTATCTACTCTCCAGATTTCCTCTGGAATCCCTGGATTTTTATGGCATTGATTGTATAAGGCAAGTATCGTGCTGGTCACCAATATAAACAAAACTATGAGAGCCCACCAGAGCCTAAAGCCACCACCTTTATGAGGAAGACATCTGACATCAGCTGCTGTGCACTAATACCTGGTGTGCAAACTCTTCATCCCTGGCACGTGTGAAACACATCATCTCCTCCCAAGCCATCGGGTGGGCTGAGATCTCACCCAGGGAATACCACTGGCCTGTACATGCATGGGAACTCTCTCTCCTGTCTGAAGCTGGGCTTCTCAATGAAGAAAAGCTTTGGTCTGACAGTGGTCATGGAAATAGGTAAGAGTAATGCGTGTAGAGAGGGTCCAGGTGTTTGGATGCTTGTATAATGGAGATCCAGGCAAACCCTTAATGCTGCTGATTTGGGACTTCATTTTCTACATGCCTAGACATACATACATATATATGTTTGTACCTATACGCCCACATGTGCATGTACTGACTTGGGAAAATGACTCTGGGGAGAAAGCAGGCTCCTCCTCCAATGAATGCCAAGGGGCTGAAACATAGTGGTGCAGCTTCTCATGAAAATTAAACCTGGAAATGTTTGTGAAAGCAAGTAATGGTACAGGGCTGCCTAACCCTGCTGTTTCTGAGCACAGGGTATGGAATAGCATCAAGAAAAAAGGCCAGCTGGGGAGAAGATGTGTGTCTGGGAAGGGGAGAGTGAAAATCTACCCATAAGGATACCAAACTTTATGAAAAGTCATGCAAATCACAGAGCTGACGGACTGGAGGGGTACAGGCTGGATTCTGGCACAAAACTTACTGTCAGTCATATCAACGCTGCTTAATGCTTCAGGGACAAAGCCCTGTGTGCTGATGCTGGGGACAGTGGCGTGGGTTCGCTGCGGGTGCTCTTGGGTGGGTGCCCTCTGCGTGTGCGCTGCAGCGGATGCCGGTCTTTGTGCTGCCAGGACAGAAGCCAGCAGCAGCCTCACAGAGCCCCAGGCACTGTGTGCCTGGCTGTTGAGTGTCAAGTCAGAGATGACTGTGGATAAACAAGGTCTTTACCTCTCACGACTTTTTAATGTCTTAGTGCACAGTCTTCTAAACTTTAAGTAAGTTGTGTGGACTACAGCACTGGTGTCTTAGTTTTTATGGGAATGTGATAGATATTCCCCTTATAAATAAGGATGGTCTACACTGTGGTTGTGTCGTGCATGTTTTAGGCTGCTAAATTTACTAACTCCAAGATTAATTGTTATATACTAACTTGAAGTGCTTAGATGTTGCTGACATCTTCATTTGGGCAGAAAAAATGCGGTGTATATAAATTGTACATCGACATTTATTTCACAGGGGTAGTTATCTAGCTATTGGTAGCCTGCAGAGTGAAGACTTGTCAAAAATAATCACTTCCAGTTCTCGTTTTGTTGAAGTTAAATAGTCTGAACAGGGGAAAACTTGTTCATGCTCTTTAATCCTCATATTATTGCAGTGTGAAAAGTAAGCATATAAATATGAGAACTGAAAATAAATCAATAGGGTAACATATTAGAAAACTGAAAAATGATTTCTGGAGAAGATGAGATAATCTTCCAATAAAATACCACTTGTTAGCATTGGATTTATTTTTTTTTCTTCCAATAGTCCAGCTCTTAGAGAGGTGTCCATTAAAATTGGAAGAACTTATCTCTGCAGGAAATAACTACTGGAAGAAACTTTAACTTATAAATAAATAACATGAAATCTCATATGGTCTGAAAGTACGGTCTGGGCATTGAGATGCAACAAAGCTGTGAGACTTCTCTTTCTTCAGCTTATCTATGGGGATGATCTAAAGTTTGGCATAATCAGAAATTCCTAACATTTGTGATGAAAGATGCTTGACCTTTGTTGGTATACTGGTTCAACAAGGTGATCTTGGTGAAAGGCCTTTCATTTTCCTGAGCCTCATCACCACTTCTCGTTAATCATGTGCCTTGCCTTTCGTTGCTTTTCATTTATTTCACTGAGTGCTCATTCTTCTCCTATTAGAAAATCTAACTTCTATTTATTAGACCATCATTAACGTTCCTGATAAACAACTCTCACCTGACATCACAGGTGCATTCAGAGCTGTGAATGGAACACCAAGTGGAAGGTAAAGTACACTTTAGAAATAACTAATTTTTCACAGAGATGGAAAATTAGTAACTTAAACTTTAAGAAGTAAAAAAAGAAACCACTTAAAGGTAATTATTATAGTACATATTTGGGCCACCTAATGTCCCATGGGAAAAATAAATATAATTTCATTATGGTAATGGTGATTGCTAGCTTGTGACTATGGACTTTCTGTGGTACAGTATCTATGGAAAATAACCTGTTTGTTTCCTGTGGTGACTGGGAGTAAAATCCCTGAAGCCAGTTGTGTGATGCAGTCAAGGCTTCAGGTAACACTGAAGAGTTTGCAAATTGGATTCCAGGCAGTACTGACAAGTGATACACCTGGGTTTTTTTCCCAAACCAGTTTTTTTTCTTAGAATAGGGAATCTCTTGGCATGGGTTGTTGTTTGAATGCGTGGCGTGAGGAACTAGACCTTTGCATTCAGAAAGACCAGCTTTGGTTGGGGCTCTTGAAGAAACTTAAAACAATGAGATGCCCACAGTGAGTGTGAATAAACAGGCGGTCTCCTGATTGTCTCAGGCTCTACAGAAATAGGTAATAACCCCCTCTATAGAGATGATCTCTTTATAAAAGAGATTATAGAGAGAATCCCTCTGTAATCTCTTTTGCATTAAAATCACAGCATTGGTATTTAGCTTGCAATGATCTGGGTGAACCCCAAATGCCTGGGGAAATATGTGAAGTTTCTGGGTCATTTGTCTGGATTACTCAGAGTTTCAGCCTTTTAATAGGTCCCTGAAATTTCATGATATGAAGAACTATTTAAAGGTACTATTAAACCGTGTTTTTTAAACACAAGACTGGCTCATGCATCTAAATGTCAGAGAAAATTTCTGTGGAGCTGCAGTCTCCAACTCCCATTCCTTTTTAGATAAGCCGGAATCCTCACAGCTTGTAAATGCTCCTGTCGTGTGCCGAGAGCTGCTAGTGCAGGAACGGCCCTTTGTCTCTTTTACATCGACCCTGTGGGGTCAGGCATCGCTCTTCTGTTTCCTCTCCCAGTACTGCCTGGGACCTTTCTCACCTTGAACTTGCAGAGAGATGTCAGGAATGAGGATTTTCTTAAATATTGGAAATATTGTGTGAGTTTAAGAACCAGGAGATGCACTAGAAGAGAACGGCACAGGGAGTCAGGATGGGAATAGGGAATGCCTTTGTATCTCCTTGCCTGCTTTGAGGCTGAGAATTTCTGTTTATAATTTCCCCTCTTCATCTGGTATAGATATACCAGAAAGCCTGGATCTTGTCCCTGACCATAGAAAATTTCAGCTGCAGGAGGGGACTAAATCAAACTGCTTTGAGCTTAGTTTATGTTTCATGGGCTTGCAGAAGCAGGCAACCATCTCCTCTAAACTGGCTTTCTGCTTTTGTAATGCTCGGTCCCTTTTAAAGCCAGAGTTCTCTGTTTTGTCACTTTCTGATAAAAAAAATCATCTGGGTACAGTACAGAGACAATCTTAGCACCGATCCAAAGGGGACCGCCACAGACTTTATTTAGTTTCCAGATCCTATGTTAGGATTGTCACAACTAATTTGCCAACTAGATAAAACCTTGACTTTTCCTTATTGGGTACAGGTAAGACAATTGTAGCACCTATGTGGTGTAAAAAAGTACAAAGGGTTTACATAAATAATGGAGAGCCTGTCAGACAGTACGAGAATCCTCTGGTTCCTGGTTGTAAAGTCTCTTTGAGAGCACTTCTGATTGTGTTACTCCCCCTCTTCAGTGCCTCCCTCTCTCTGATGTAAGGGAAATCTCCTCTTAAGGTTGGCGGATGTACACTCAAAGTGAGTTTCAGGCTCTTCATCCTCTAATTTGAAGCTCTTGGGGGAAACCCCAGAGCCATTCCAGCTGCTCTGGGGATGGGATGTAGGGTGGAAGCAGCAGGGAGAGGACAGCCCTTTGCTTTTCTGTGCAGTGAGATTTCTGGCACTCTGTCACAACCTACAATAAGATTTTTCAGAAGCATCCTTGTATCAATCAAATGTCTTGTCAGGTCTAGCTGACACTTTTTTTAAAAAAGATCAGTATTTTCTTTGAGCAGAGAACACATTGCTCACTTCCCTGCTGTTGAAGGCAGACCTGAGCCACAGTCACTTTTTGGTCTATGAAACATACTTGTTTTGTCTTACCTTTATTTCACCCTTCCACTTGAATTAGAAACTTCAACACGATGTACTTGTCAGTAGGAAAATGAAGGAAACCTATCGCTTAGGCATCGTCATCCTCTGCCTTTGAGGCAAAAGGGCAACGTTGTGTATGACCTTCAGCTTGTGAAATCCCACTCTGTATCATCACTGGTAACTCTTAACCTCTTCAAAATCTACAGGCTACTGCCCCAAGCCTTCTGGAGAATTCCTTTTGGCACCTCCCCTGATACAAGTGCCCGACCAAATGAAGGTTTATTAGGCCTAAAGGCAAGCGGCAGTGGATTATTTAAAACTGGTTTTGTTGTTGTTCTTTATTAAAAATATACATAGAAGTATCTCTTCTCCCTGTGGATCCTAAAACAGGGAAAGGGGATTTTTTCTTTTCCCCATTTGATTTTTCTGTTATTTCTGAGGAGAGAAGGAAGTGCTGGGTCAGAGGTGGGTGAAGGCACTACACTCGATCGGGCAGAGGAAGAAAAAATCTAAACCCACTTAACAGGTAATTTTTAAAATAGAGATGATGGATGTACTCTCATGATAAACATGCCTGCTGTGTATTCTGTTATCCTGATTCACCAGCAGAGATGGTAATTTAAACCCTTCTGCTGTATTGTTGCCCTTCAAATACGTTTGGTATAATTTTGAAACCTTTTTGTGTAACCTCTGTCTCTGTAATACTGAACTAGGAATAATAAATGGGGGCTGTAAATGGGAAAAACGTTACCTGCTGTTGTCACTTACATCCTTCAAGATCAGTCCACTCCGAGCTTCTGCGTGGGTTCGATTACTGGTACCATTGCAGAGCAGGTCTGTGTAGCCCATGGTGTGAGCACCTCACTCAGTGAATCAGCTGTATTCTGTGTCACAGAATCACAGAGTGATGGAGCTTGGAAGGGACCTCAAAAGATCATCCAGTCCAATCCACCACCAGACCCAAATCACCTAGGTTAGATCACACAGGAACATGTCCAGGTGGGTTTTGAATGTCTCTAGAGGAGACACCTCAACCTCTCTGGGCAGCCTGTCCCAGGGCTGTCACCCTCATGCTGAAATGTTTTTCCTTATGTTCACACGGAACCTTCTCTGCTCCAGCTTGCACCCACTGCCCCTTGTCCTGTCATTGGACATCACTGAGAAGAGCCTGGCTCCATCCTCCTGACACCCTTTATGTGTTTATAGACATCAGTGTTCTTGGCACCATGTGATCACAGCGCAGGTTTCAAGCTTTGCGGCGAATTGTCTGCCAATGACCAGAAACATCTTATGGCAGAGTTTTGGAGGGATAAATGCCCCGTTTATGCAATATATTAAAATATAGAGAAATATTAAATTGCAGAGTTAAATGAATGCAAGATAAAATCTTTGCTCAGGATGATTCATAACAAAGGTTTCATAAGCAAAGCTTAGCTGTATGCCCCTGAATTCAGAGACCATTCATACAGAGAGCTCTGCAAGTGGTATTAGTTTTCCAAGCATGAGGAATTAAAGGGGCAGAAACAGGCGATGGTGAGGTTTAATCTTCCCCATGCACAAGGGACGCTGAATTCCTGTAACCCTGTGAAAGCCTGGTGTTGATAAGACAAAAAAGAAAGCAAAGGAGAATATTTTGTAGGTAAATCTATTAATTCTAGTGATGTGTTATTTATGCATCTGTGTAAAAATAAAACATCAGCAGACAAGACAGATAACACCTCATTATGAAAACATTTTTATTTTGTTAGCTACTTTTCAACAGAATGCACATCCAGAACTTAAAGTTATTTTTCTTCTGGCATTTTAGCAGCAAAATTTAAACAGCTCCGTTAGGAAAACACAGTGGATTTATTTGCACAACCATCCGAATTTACCAAGGAACACAGCAACCCTGCAGCATCCCAATGCTTTTGTCATCGCCTTAAACAAAAGATAGTATATTCCTCAGTCTTAAGGTTTCAAGGTTTTAATTGTCACAGGCCTGGCACTGAATGGATTTGCTGTTTCAGGAGCAGTGATATTGAGTAACTCATGAGACTGCCCCTATCCTGTGGCAGGAAAGCCCTGCATTTAGCACTGCTCTATGCAGAGACCAGAGAATGTTCAGGCTCACGTACAACCTAGGCTGTTGTTTGTTACCTCTCTTACTTCCCAGAATTTTGTATAGGGAATATCCAAGTTTTAGCAGCAAGTATTTAATCCTGAGGACAGTTCCCCCTTCTTGGAGGTGGTTCTGTGTCCTTCACCTCTGTATCCCTGAATTCAAGCCTTTACCATGCTTTCACCTTTTTTCACGGGTATTTTACCTGTGGTTGTTTGTGGGGAGCAATGCCGTCCCGTCTCAGTGTAGGCTTTCCTTTCCCTGATCAGCCCTGTAGCCTTCTCTAGGGCTCTCCCAGTTTCACTCCTCTTCCTTGGAAAAGGCTGACCAGAGCTGAGCTCTTTTAATCACTCAGAGATCCTTTACCCTTTCCTTGTCTCCCTTGGTGACTTACTTTCCTGGGTGTTATTCACATCAATTCTTGTTCTTTTGACCCACAATTTATGCTTTGTTATTCATATTGAGACGAGGAATCTGTGAAGTGTTTGAGCCAGGCTTGAATTATTTTAATCTCAAGTCAGTCTGCATCTTTAGTAGTCCTGTTTAACCTTTTTTTATTGTTGTTGTTGTTAATGACTAAAGATTTATTTGCTGTAAACTGAGAAGAAACCAATTTCCTTAGCAGCAAATATGATGGCCTTCACCTTCAGAGAAAGGGAAGGGGTAGCAGCCATGTGTTTTAGTAGGGTTTTCATCCCTTGGTTGCTGCCTTGGAGAGGATCGTGGTGATAGGACAAGGGAACGGAGGAGACGTTTAAGTGACCTGATTGACTGCATAATAGGCCACTTACTTTGCCAAGTGGCAGCAATTCACCTTTGGCACTCTCTTTTCCTAGGTGGGAATGTCTCCAAAGTATGAGAGACAGGGTGGAATTGCATTCGATGTTAGTAGTGGCCAACACTTTAAAAACACTTCACTTAAAAATCATTCTCTCCCCTTTTATTTCTGTCAAGGAGACTGTCCTGTAAATGGTGGTGGTTTATTGTGGGGTTTTTTTTCTTGGACTGCTACTTCATGTCACTTCTTTATTTGCCAAAATAAGTACTTGATTATTCTGAAGTAATGCCAGTCTCTAAAAAGAGAGCTCTTCCTTTCATCTGCTGTTCAGTGAAACACAAAAACGTATTCCCTATCGTTGGAGCCTCTCCTCACTAAGGAGAAGAAAATGAGAACAGACACTCAGAAGTAATAAAGAACATCCTAGACATTTGCTAGATAAATTGTAGTGCATTTATATCTGTCCAGCTGCAATTGTCACAATAGTTTTGATAACAAGGAATGTATTCTCAGTCTCACTTTATCTAACTGGAGGGCTCTGTATATTTGGATGGATTCAAACAGCTTCGCATCGCATCTTGTGAGCATCTGGGGTTTTAATATAGCAGATAAAATCGTTGAGGAGAACTTTCTTACTTTTTGTTTGTCTGGGCTTTGACATAATGTGAAATTATATTGCAGAGAAATTTCTATTTTAGAAATGTTAACTTTGCAGGGATAATGTTACTTGAGCACTGCGACTGATAACTGGGATGCCAGTGGTGTTGACAGCAAGTCAGGAAAAAGGCTCATTTTATAATATGAGTAGCTGAAAAATGTTTTCTCCCCTGTTTGTTTCCCTACCACTCAAATTCTCAAATGAAATCTGAATTCTATTTGAAGATATCCTATTATTTCCTTTATAACTTTTTTCTTGTTCTTCTTTACTAAACATTATTTAAAACACTGTAGGTGAGGAGAGTTTCCATTCTTCTGGGTTGTTTTCTTTCCTTCAGCCATTTTTTGCTACAAAACCCCAGATGTTGATTATTTTTTCTTGCAATATCCACACTCCTAGAAAAAATTATTCCCTTTATGAGAAAGCAAATTTTAATATGGCCATGTATTTAAAAATATATATGTGGGGGGTTTAATCTGTCTGTAATTGGAACAGATAGATTGCTGATAAAGTCTGACTCAATTGCACATGATCTCATCTTAGAGGAAAGTTTTTTTTAAAAAAAAAACCATTATTACAGAAAATTGTATGCTAATGGCTTCCAAACCAGTGCCTGGGCATATGTGGATGCAAGTACATCACTGGAGAAACATTTGATTTCTTCTCTGCATGGTCATTTTGGTTGTTATCTTTTCTACAGTAAAGGTTGCATTAGTTTGAAGTGTAATCACTCTTTTATTTCCACGTTTTACTGGCTGAGATGGTTATGTACTTTTCCCTGAAATTCATTCTGGAGATGCCTATGTATGTCTATTTGTTTACCTGCTTCTTTTCTGTCATTTATTATCCCTGAAAAAAATTGTTTAATAATTCATGGAAGGCCACTACAACATTTTAATGAAACTTAAAAGGGCTATAAAAATCACGTTATGGTGGTGGAATATGTTAAATGTTTTCAGAGCTCTGTTATGTGTTTGATGTTAGGTTATCCTTAAAGTTCTCAGTGTTCAGGGTTTTCAAGAAGCTTAGAGGTTCTGCAGTTGATCCCCCCAACGTGGGGCTGCCGTGAATTTCTCATGGTTCAGAAGATTTGTTTTACAAACCAGTGACCGTTGGTGTTGCAGTTGGGCAGTTCTTCTTGAGTTGCACTTGGTTTATGTGTATTTTCAAAAAAGTAAAAATTCTGGGGTTTATATATTGATGCAAGAGAAATTTAGGAGCCAGCTGGCAGCTCTGGAAATTGAGGAAGGACTGCTGTTCAACCACTTTAAAGTCAGCCTATCAACCCCCTTCTCGCGGTAACAAGTATCCAAACAGCAATTATCCTTGTGTTCTGCTGTGAAATGTTCTGGCTTTAAGTACTTTGGGAACTGTGATCACACAGAGATCCAGCGGTGGTTGGATGGTTATTTCCCTTTGAGACAGGCTGGTAGGACACACATGCTTTTAGCTGGGCTGGGATCAACTGGCACGTGCGTGACTGTGAGTGGAAAACTGAGAGTGGAGGTTACATGTCCGCAATGAGCAGCACGTGGATGTCAGCTCTGCATTGGCCCTGGTTTGAAAACAGCTTGTCCATCTCCTGCAGATGTCTGGAAAGTTCTGCAAATACAGTAAGAGCAGTTCACTGCTTCTATAGGAAAACCATTTTTAGTATGCATGTGTGTGTGTGTATATATATATGTACACAAAAATATAGCTATTATCTATATAAACATTACCACAGCTACTATCAACCCACTTTTTCTAGAAAGATGCTATAACTAACTGATTTCAAAATTGCTAATTTGGAGGTCACCTATTGCCAGAGATCTGTGGAAGCTCTTTATTCGTCACTTTCTCTAATTTTCTGTATGGTTTTGCAGCTGACTGCCTGGTCCTCTCCATCGCTGCTCAATACTTCCTGTAAATGTTGCAATTGAAACATGAACACAATATGAGTTAAATTGTCAGGAAAGTCATTACAGGTATTCAGCAAGATGCTGGGATAAAACAGCTGAGGTTGCTGAGCTTATGAGGAGGAAGAAACATCATCTTATTTGTCCCTGTGGTTTTAGAGGAGGTCAGGACTCGGCAGCAGTCTCTGTGTGGAAGGGGGGATGAAGGCTTTGTACCTTGCTTCTGCCAAATTTTTCCTCTGCGTACCTGCTTGGCCCTGGGTGGTGGGCATGCCAGGTCAGCGTGACCTTTCCCTCTGAGCCAAACCTCCAGAAAACAACATGTGCCAGCTGGGCACAAGGTTTTTCTCATTGATCCACTCTGCTGGTAAGCCTGCTAAGTCACTGAATCTCCAATAAATCTGTGCCGATGCCTTACACTGTGTAAAGGTGCATTTTGCATCTTACAAAACTTGTTCCTGCAAACTGCTGGGTTCTCAGGTCTCCCTGACTTGAATCGGGTGTTAAGGGCAGAAGTAATGATTTAGAAATCATTTAGTAAATCTGAGGTGTGATTTTTACAGTCTGTTAGGAATTGCTACCCTCCTGACTGGCTTGGAGTGGAGAGGGATGTGGTTCTAGCTTTTAATTTTTATTAAGTGTGAAAAGTTTATGTGAATTACAACAGTTTTGTGAATCTGAAAAACTAATGGGGAGTTATACTCTGGGCACAAAGTATCAACATCTGGAAAAATAAGTGTTGCAAGGTAAGGCAGAGGGCTGGGAGCAATTACCTACATTTACTGTTTCAGAAGTAGTCTCTTGTCCTTTATTTAGAGGAGGGGGTAAGAGAAGTTTAGTTACACCTCCATAAATTTATAGGGACATGTATGAGGTCTGAGAAAGGATGCTGTGAGAGGAAGAGGGAGTTAATACTACTAGAAGGGGTCCTCTAATGTGGAGTCACAGTTTAATGTGGAAATGCACTTGGGAGAACCCCGAGAAGGGCACATAAACCTTGTGAGCTGTAATTGTGCTCTTCAGAAACACCAAACCTTTAATGCAAAGTAAAAGTAAACCGGTAGTAAAGCTGATTCTGGTGATCAGATGAAAAAGTCGTGGTCAGGAATGTTCTATCTTGGTGCTGTTCATCAGTTTTCGACGTTCCCTCCCTGCTTTTGGCATAGCACTGCTCCTTGGCCTTTCCTTCCCACCAAAAGTCATTTTCAGCCTCTTGCCTGGAGTTTGAAATGCAGCCTTTCTTGGTGTGGGTGGGACTGGTGGGTGCTTCCCTCATCAAAATCCACTGAGCAAAGCATCACAGCCAGCTTTGCTGGGCTGGATGGTTGCTTCTAGACATACGTCCCCAGTCCTATGTTACTTTGTGAGATGTTTCCTTTTTCTTGACATCTGCCAGAGGTATCTGTCCTTTGTGACATGTGGGGGGAAACTTTCTAAGACCCCTCTCAGCATAACAGTGATTCTGTTTATATTTTTGGCAGTATTTTTGGTGTGGGCTGAGTGGGGGCCTTTACTATACACAGTAGTGTTGGTTAGTATGTCAAAAAGAACCGCTTTTTTTGCCCTGATAAATACACATGAGCTTTGATAGACCAATAAAGCAATGGTGATGGTCAGCTAATTTTTTGGCACAGATGGATAGCAGTGTTTGCTCTAGCACAGCTCCAGAGTGTGCTGGCCACGCTCCTGATTGTAGCTGGGGAGAAATTTATAGTGATGGCTTCCTTAGTATCTCATATGAAATGATTTTTCTGTCTTTTTTTTTTGGCCTTTATTTGGTGTATATTGGACAGTTGCAAATTTACCAGTGTGGGGATGAGGAGGAGGGCTACAAGGACTCCTTTTTACCAGCAGCAGTCCTTCCAGTGCTTCTGTCCTTAGTTGGGGACAAGCTGCAGCACTGCAGAGATCCTGGGATGCTGCTGCCAAAAGCGAGAGAAAAGTTCCCACCTGACAGCTGGTTCAGAGCAGTTATCAGGTAGAAATGCTCCTGCCCTGAGACAAATCCCAGATAGTTACTCCACTTCCACTGAAGTGCTGAAATTACCTCAAAATTGCTCTTTATAGCTCTGCAATAAAAATATGCGCCCAAACAGCTAGTAAGTGGCTATCTGATAGCTGCTTCTTTATACCCAAAGTGTAGTTAGTTGTGTATTCTTGCCCTGTATGACTTCTGCTGGGGACATGGGTGCCACAGGGAAGCTCACAGCACCTTCTGCTATGCTGAAAACTGTTCAATAACAGGTAATTCCTCTTCTTTGCTGATGCCGAATACTCTGTTCTGGGGTCTCTCTTGAATTTTAAATGCCTGGGTAAGAAAAAACCCTCTTGCCGTGGATTCTGGTAAATGTAAAAGAAATAACACTTCTGAAGTTAGTACCTTGTGTTTGCATCACTCAGCCTAGTTCTGCTGGGTTAGCTCACTGAGGGTATTTTTATGAGGACCTTCTTGTAGAAGATGATCTGTGTGAGAAAGTGAAAGCCAGAGGTGTAGGGCTGCTTGGAGATGCTGGGCACAAGCAGTGATTTCAGGTCTCCCTGGCCCTGTCAATCCCCCTGCAATGAATGATTCTTCCCACCTGTTTCCTAACACTTCAGTTGAGAAACCTTCTAATCAGATCCTGGATGAAAAAGGTGATAGGATACTGGGAGAAGAGGAGCAGATGTCAGTGTAACTTGTGGTGATGATACAGGATGGGAGACATGGTAGCCTAGATCCTGCCAAGAGCCAATGCCAAGGAGAAATGCCCAGCTACCACTTCCCCTCCTGTTACACTAGGCAGCCTGCACATAAGCCTTGTGGAATGGTAGGAGGTTTCCAGCTGAAGGCCCAGGGCCAAACCCAGCTCTGGCAGGGGTCTGTGAACTCGGTGCCATTGTAAAAACACTGCATATGGGTTGCTGGTACCAACAGAGTAAAGCAACAGTGAGTTCGGATTTAACAGGCAATTAAACCCTTGACTTTACATGCTAGTGAATGGAGAGGTGTTCCTAGGAGTCATTTATGGAAGGCAGCTGGAAGTAAGCAAGGGTGTTTGGGGCTCTTCCTGGGAAGAAGTGTTTTCACCCTCCATGAGCTGGCTAACCCGTGTTGTCAGCAGCTGCTCCTGGGACAGGCTTTGCTCCTGCTCAGAGGAACAGTGAGGAAGATGTGCCTTTGCAGCTGTCCTGATGTCCTGCTGCTGAGAACCAACTCCTACATCTGTAGCGCTCTGGCAGCAGTGCTGCTTTTCCTGGCCACGTGTGCCTGTTGCCAAGACACAGGAATTTAGCATTTACTTGCAACCCCAAACCATCTGCTGGCCTTGCAATGACCAACTTTCTTAATCCTACAAGTGTTGGTTGGCCTGCAGTTTATTAAATCCCATTATGGAATGAGTTTCCATGATCTGTTTACTTCTGGCACCCTTGTGGTGTCTGAAGCTCTTTAGCAGGGTTAACTTGTTCAGCTCTAAGCGCTGCAAGAATGCAAAACCACATCACCCTGCACAAAGCGTTTCATGTTTATGCATGCACCAAGATGAATTTGCTAGTGTTGTTCTAGGACTGCTAAGGATGTGCCACCATGACTGCAAATGGAAGGTCAAGGGGTCAAGGCTGCCTGCCACTAGCCATGCTGAGGAAGTCTTGTTGATAAAGCGTTCAGAAAAAGGCTGTTGGGCAAGTACAGAATCTTAAAGACATCTCTAGTATTGTGAGTGAAATGTATTTACTGTTAAGTGGCTGGCTGGGTGACTGGTTTCAGGATAAGTTTGCTCACTGGAAGTTTATAAAGTTTTTTAATGCCTCTTACTACTTATTATTCTGTAGTTGGGATTAAATGCTCAAATTGGTGGCAATGGGTTTGCTGCGAAATAGCCAATAGCTTTAACAGGGGATGCTGGGCTGTTTCATTTTTGCATCGTCCAGGTGACAGTCTGAAAACAGAACATAAATTATGGGAGAATCTCAGTAATTTCTTAAGTGTTTTCCTCCCCACCCCCACAGCAAAAAAGGGGACGTTCAATGTAGATGCTTCTGTTTTCAACTTTTCATTCACATCAGAAAAGGGAACCCATTTGCTAATGCAGTCTCTGTGCATTTTTAAATATTGAATGATCTCACTGCGAGAAAGAAGGACAAATATCTACATAAAATATGTGTGCACATGTGCATGCATCGCTAACAGGATAAACAGATTTCCTCATAATGTGCAGTAGCACGTGTTGCATCATCTGCAGCATCTTTCTTGTACAAGTGGTGCTGGGAAGCTGAAATGAGAACCTCTTTTTTTCCTTTCTGCTTTGGGATTTTCCATCTTACAAGCTCAGTCTTGCAGAAGAACTGCTAAAGGACTGGCATGAAGAACCTTTAGTAATATGAATATTTAATATTAAAGGTTAAAGTTGTGCAAGATATACATTAAAAAGGCAACTGACAGAAATGTTCTCCATTGTGTTACACACAGGTTGTAACCTTAAGCAGCTCAAAAACAAATGCTATTCCTGCGATCTGTAAGTAAATGGGAAGAATAAGCCCTTTCCTGCCCTGCAGGGATTGTGTGACTAACAAAGCCATTCAGAATCACCGAGCATTTAAAACATTCCTCCAAAAGGGAGTTACAGCACTATCCTTCCTTCCAGGAACCAATAAAACAGACTGCACGTTAAATCCGAACACATCTCCTGTGCTCTCAGGAGAAGAACAAAACCGAGCTGCTGTCAGGATTATAAAGGCTGATGGGTTGTTACATGGTAGGTAACTCTGGCTCTTGCTGACCTTACTTACACCGAGGGGCAGTATTTTTTGCAAGGCTGAAGTACTTCTAAACACTTTCTCCACTGAATTAAATATACACATGATCTCCCAGGCAGGCTTCCTACAGAAATACTTTATTACAGACACTTAATTTCTCAATGGGAAACCCCGTGCTGCAGTGTTTGTGTTATAAAGTGGAATTTCTGCAACGTGAGACTTGGTGCCAAACGTTTGCTTAAGTCTGTCCAGGGGATGATGCTCCTCCTCCAAATCCCATGGTCTAAATTCGTGACCTTTTCTGGCAGCACTGCTCTTCTGGGGATTGAGGCTGAAGTTCCCTTTTGGCATGTAAAGCTGCAAAAAGGAGCATTCATTTCACTATAAAACACTGACTGGGTAGCAAAGGCTTCACAGGCATCGCAAGGGATCATGTCAAGTTCATGGCAAGACAGGAATGCATTGACATTGCAGGACCTTTTTGAGAAGTTCAAACAATGAAATCCCTTGAACTCTCCTTCTCTTTTGCACCTGAATAAACTGGGATGTGATGTCTCCTGGCCCTTTCTTTCCAGTTTCCCTGAGCTCCCTTGGTTTTTCAGACACACTGAAGACAGCTTACAGCTCCTTTCCTCCCTGGATCTTTACGTGCAGTCTCTGCTGTCAAAGTATGTCTGCTTCTCGCCACACTTTCAACCTTCTGTATGTCCCTCTTGGCTTTCTACCTCCTGCTACCACTGCCTGCTTGAGATTGTACCTAATAAACCCTGGGCTATTTTTGTTGTCTCTCCCTCCCCCTGCCCACCCCCCTTGAATCTTGTCCTTATCCCCAGTGTGAATGTTTCACCCAAGTCTGCCTAGACTGAAAAAGAAATAAATTTATAACATTTCTTTTTTATCCAAGGAAAGCTGGGGCAAGTGTAATTGCACAGGTTGTTACCTTGTATGTACATAAATGTAGTGTAATTCACTGAAGCACTGTACTATCAAATCATCTGGAGACTGGCTCTCATACTGGGTAGAGAAATGTTTCTTTTAGTCTCAGAAAGTGCAGTTTAGCATTGCCAAGTCAGAACCTTCCATGCCAGGGCTTCCCTGGGATCTCCTGGGTCCTTCCTGAACAAAACAAGAGGAGTGAGTTAGTCATAACTGCTTGAAAGCTCCTAAAGCCCTATAATGGGTCATTTTAGTGTGCTGACTCTTAGGATAGTCATAATTCTGTAGAATCACAGAATCGTTTTGTTTGGAAAAGACCTTTAAGATTGAGTCTGACCATTAACCTGTCACTGCCAAGTCCACCACTCTGCCATGTCCTTGAGCCCCACATCTATGTGCCTTTTAAATCTCTCCAGGGACAGTGACTCAATCACTACTCTGGACAGCCTGTTCCAGTGCTTGACAACCCTTTGGTGGAGAATTTTTTTCCTATATGCAATCTAACAGCCCACCCCTCCCCAGCAGCCTTGAGATTATCTGTTTATGCAATAGAGAAGGACATGGAAGAGAAAGAACCATCTGTCAGGGTACACCACAGAAAGAAAATGATGGTGTGTCTGGCATGCCAAAAATATTGATGAAGAGGCTTTAGTTGTAGGTAAGGGATCCCCGTATTCAATAGAGCTGTGGAAACGTTGTCCAAGGAGAATATTGCGTATTTAAAGAAGTAGTGTACTGCAGGTACAGGATCGAGCAATGTTTGACTGTGAACAGGAGGGGGTTTAGTTGCTCAGAACACAGAAAGTCTTTATGGCTGTCACTCTGCAGATGTACAGCTGTTCCCATTGTGAAATAATCACACAGTATTTTTTGTCAGCGTGTGTCACTAGTTGGGAAATACAAACACTCCGATTTGCCATCATCTCACCAAATCAGGCTTTGCATTCCTTCAACTCACACTCTTATGCTAAATTTAGTACAGACTTCCCCCAAGACCTAATTAAAGATGGTGAAAAGTATTCTTGTTTTTATTTCCTTGTCTGAAGGCACTTGTTCTTTCCTCTCATCGCCTTCTCTCATCTGGGAATACTTTCTTTCTGTTCCCACCTATTTGCAAGTATTCGGCTGTGCAGCAAAGTGTTGGCAACTCCCAAAATACAGTATGCACCTGTTCTTGGGAACTTCTGATAACCTAAAGAGCTGGTTTCTGTGCTGATAATGGGTCGTTTGGAAAGTTTTGCTTAGTTTTAAACCCTGATGTGCGCTGAAAAGAAAGCCCATGAAAATGGAAACTTAATAGATTCAAAAACTTGATGGCATGAACTCGGAGACTCTAACTGCTCTCTCATCTGAGCATTCGGGTGACGCAGTTTCTCACCAATGAATACTTGAAACTGTTAAGGCAGAACAAGTGAAGTGCTGATAAAGTGCAGGGAATGCAAAAATTTTTTTCTTCTCTCTGTCTGTGAAGAAAGCAGTGAAGACATAGAAGCTGAGACTCTATGGAGTGTGAAGTAAGCCTAGTTTTTGTTGTCACTAAAAGTAGTTAAACAAAGACAACAGAGCCCTAATTAGAGGATGCTGTTTAACTGACAAGCCTGCTGATCCTCGTCAGGCAGGAGGAAAGGGAATGCTTTTACTTCATGGCTTCTTTCCATTTATAAACCTGGTGTACAGAAGTGATGGTAATTGGGAAGAAAACTGCTGTTCAAATTTGAGAGCTTATAAAGAATCCAGAACCCAAAGTTTCATTATGAACAACTGGTCGTGTATTTTGCAAGTGGGGAGAAACAGAGATGCTGAGGTATGCGATTGTTTCTCTAGCTGTGGTTTTCTGACTAAAGTATAGGTACAACCAGGGAATAGAGACATGTACGTGAAAGCAAACTAAGGTGGCTAAATCCCAAAGTTGTCTTTTTGTGTTTGTGGGATTTTTTTTTTGTTTTATTTAAAATCAGTGCATGTGTAAAATGAACTGATTTTTACCCTGTACTCTAACTGCATCAGTAAGATTTACACTGGCTTCATGGAGCTTTGACTCTTAATCATTGAGACAAGGGGATGTTTTATGGATCATAGTCTTTGTGAAGCTGGTGTGAGAGCTGTACTATTGAGTGCCTTCGGTGCTATGGCAGTGTTGCATATATTTGTAAATGATCACACTTGTTTGGTGTTCTTTTCACTTGACCTTGTTTTCCTTAACTTTAAGCTGATGGGAATTTTTCCAGTTGAAAGGAGGTAGACTGCAAATAAGCCCATCTGTTTCCAGCTTTAAAATTAAATAAGTAGAAAGTAGGGTTTCCTCAAATGAGGACAAAAGTTCACTCATGGCCAATATAGAAAAGAAAAAAACCCAACCAAACAAACATAGTCTTTTTTCTTATTTTTATACTGACCCATAAGGAGACTCTGGATTTATGGCAACCACATGTGTTTAGTGTTTGGGTGACCTGGGCAGTGGGCAGGAGGGAGGAGATCAATACATTGTTAGTGTAATGAAAAACACTGACTGTCTGCCTCTGCCAGCTTGGGACCAAACAATACTAATTAAATGCAATTAAATGGTAAGGCTGTGTTCCTTTGGCATATAAGAAGTCCTTCTTCCTCTGATGTTTCCATGCTTTGGAAGTGTGCCAAATGATTATCTCCAATGAACAAGTAATGCTGTGATTTCTTTTTCTGGTTAAGCATGACTTGCTTTGGTGGAAGTGAGCAACAACAAGAAAAAGTTCTTAAATGTCAGCATCAAAAGTGAGGAAAAATGTCTGTTTTGGCCAAAAATGAGGGAATGATGGTTAGGTGCATTATCATGTTGGGATGTTTAAAATTCTAGTCTGTCGTGGAGTTAGAGGTGGCCCAGCTAGTCTTTCCAGTACAGGGATAAAATTGACTGTTGGTTATCTGTGGAGGAATTAGGGGTGCCTCTAGAAAGTATCTCCATCGTATGCTTGCTGGTTGTGCCTGTCAGGTGGTAATTGAAAATGGTATCATTTCATTAAAATGCCCTTGTTCTCAATTGTTTGTGGATAGTACAGGGTTAGGTAACACACCTCCTTTTAGATGATAAGGTTCTCCTCTTGGTCTGGGACGCTTTGGCTTGTGAAGAGCGGCATTAGGTGACTTTAAAAATAACCACAGAACCAGAACAAATGCAACAGCAGAACTGTGTCAAGAAATAATTCAAGGACAGTATAGCACTATGTGAGAACCTATAAAAACCGTCCATGTCTCAAAGATGTGGCATGGCGTCGTGTCAGGCATTTCACAAGCTAGAGAAATCAATTTGACTTGCCCGATTTCCTTTGATATTTTGATAAATATTTCAAGATTCTATTATTTTTAATAAAAGGTAGACATGCAGGAGACAACTTGAACTGTGCATGGTGATGTGTGCTAAACCTTGTAATTTGGAGAGGGAGCTGCCAGATTTTTATCGTCTTCTCATTCTAAATTATTATCACGGTGTTTTACAGCAGTGAGCGATCCGCGCTGTCATAAGTGTTATGTTGTGTTATATTGGAAGCCTGAACGTGCTGCCTTCTCCTGGCAAACCGGTGCAGCCTGCACGGCGAGGGGCGGGATACAGGGATGAGGAGGAGGACGGTGACGCACTGCTCCCCGAGAGGCGGCAGCCGGCCTGGCCCAGGGCAGCGGCTGTCCCGCCGGGCCGCCGCGATGCGCAGGGTGCGAGTCCCGCCGGCCTGCCTCAGGCGGCCCCGCGCGCTCCCCCAGAGGACAGCGGCGAGCACCGCCTCTGCTCGGGGCTTGTCATGGCAGGGAAACGGCGGAGTTCCCGATGCGTCCTCACACTGTCCTTCCAGCCCTTGCCTCCCGGCAAGGGAGGCATCACCTCCGCGTGGTGATGGCCCGGCACAGCGCCTCAGCACCACTATTCATCTGTAGGAGACAGATGGTGTCGCTTGGAAAGATGGCGTCGTTTGGAAAGATGGCGGCGGCTGGAGTGGTGGGCGGGGCTCTTGGTTCTCTACGCCTGGCAACTTTATTGGTGAGAAGGCTCTGAGCACCAGGAATAGCTCTGATGCACTTCATTTTATATCCAGTAGGTTGGTACTGGTGTATTTGTGTTCATTCCCTTCCCCGCGGTGTGCAGACAGGAGATGCAGTCACCCCAGTGCTTCAATGTTCATACAAGCTAAATAATGGTGAGCAGCCTTCTCAGCCAAAAGCTGCTTAGCAGAGGATAGGGGAGCTTGACTGTTAAGATAGGCAGTGTCACTCTTTGGTTTAACATGCACTGGTGCTCTTACACACTGGGGAAGGTAACAGTATTTTTGGCTATAACTTCACCATCTGGGTTCCTTGCAGTGGTGGTGGCCGTAGCCTACCCCCTGGCAGCCATCCTGGTCTGGGGGCACACAGCAGCCCCACCTTGCTGTGGGATGAAGAAAGCAACTCCCCTTCTAGCATTGGAATGGCACCACCAGGTGTTAGTCCCCTTCCTCAGGGAACCTAGCACAATGCTAGGAGGACACCTATCAGCCATATTCAAATGTACAACTGCTTGGCACCTCTGGGAGCTGTGATGAGCTCCTATAGCTTCCATAGTGTGCTATACAGTTACGGTAGTGTGCTATAGTAATGCTGTTACCCATCAGGTTGAGGTCTGGCTCTGATTTCGTTTTCAAATCTGTGTCTTGTGGTTTTTATGTCTTTCTCTATTTTCTGTGAAAAATACTTTCTCAGGTAACCTCTTTCTTGCAAATGTCTAGAAAAGCAAATGTGGTTTCTGAAATGATTCTTTAACTAAAAAAACCCACAACCCCTAAAAAGTAAAAACATCCACCGTACATTTGAGGAACTTACACCATCAGGGAATAATATGTCTTCAGGTATTGCTGTGCTTTTTTTGTATAGATAATACATGCAAAACATTACAATTTTAGGCAACTTTGCTAACATCTAAAGCACATATGGCATAAGCATAATTCAAACTGTTGTTAATCAAAATCTGTTGGAGAATTACTACTTTAAGTGAAATGACTGAGTGTTGTTAAAACAGGGCTGTTGATGAGATATTGTTTTACAAGTTTTTTTCAATGAGCCTAAACCAAATAGGCAACAGCTTTATAAAACTTGAGAGGGTTGTGTCTCTTGCAGTCCGTCAGGACCCTTTGAAGACCTTTTCTTAGTTTACTTATTGTACTATTGGCACAATAAAAGCCAGCGAAATTTAAGTTCCTTGTCACTTTGTCACTGAAGATAATAAAATGGGAGGATGAACTTGAATAATGGTGATAGAGGAGCGATCTGGTTACTTTGTATAGTAATGAGATACAGCTGAAAAGAAATTATGTTCCAAATTAGCATGGAGGGAGGTATGGAATGCAAAGCAGCTCAGGTAAAAGTAACTTAAAAAGCCTGACAGCAAATGGTTCTTAACTGTTGTGCTCACTAGCACAATAACAATGCCCTTTTAGAAACTTTCCTATCTTGGTGATAATAGCTGGTAACAGTTCTCAAAATAGGTACAAGATCACAGCTAGGAAAATATGGCTTTCAGAGCAGAGACACATGAAAGCAAGGGATCAATGTGTATTTTGAGGAGCTTTATTTCAGTGTACTTTCTTTAAGCTAGGTAAACAGATGAGATCTGAGGCCAGATAGCCAGTGAATAGTCAGGGAAGCAGCTGAAGAGATTTAAATATGCTTTACTTTGAGCTTGAATTGTCAGATGCGGCTCAAACTTCAGACAGAAGGTTGCAGGCTGTTCTCTGCAGCTTCCTGAGGCTTGTTCTTCCCATTCATTGCTGCATAGAGCACTCTTGATTCTCTTTCTTGACCAGGTAATTTAGCATAAGGAAAGTATGGGCTATTAACTAACAAGAACTCCAGGATGTTGCAAATGATGGTTACTTCCTCCTGCAGTGAAGGAGTAAGGAACTTTTGTGTAACTGATGCAAAATTTGTGTCTTGATAAAATAGGCTATATTGAAGAAACAATTGTTTTCCCACTGTATTATGGCTTTGAAAGAAAAGCCAAAATAGCGTCTCCTAAACCAGTGACTGCACAGGTGACAGGCAGTTGCCAAACAGTAATTTTAAGAGGGAAAAATCATTATCCACTGGGAATTTGTACACGGGTGACTAATTCAGGCTTCCTTTATTTCAAATGCCTGGCCAAGTTTTGCTCCTGTTCTTAACTGCTTTCCTACCCCATCCATCCCCTCCAATTACATTCTCCTCCCATCATGTTTCCCTAGTATGGAGCCCTGCTTAGTGCCTGGTAGGAATGGCTTATAACAGAAAATGAAGTAGCTACAAAGCAGAAACTTTGTCATAGGAAAATGTTACCACAAAGTTCATTAGACCAAAAATATTACTGCCCAATCTGCAAACCCGACACAGAATGTTTTGCTTCATTGAATTGACATGTAGTGTTTGGATTTGTTGAAGTATATGAATGGGATAAAAAAACCCTCAAACATTAATGTGTAATTCTGTAAATCCTTACCACATGGGAAATGCACCTTTCCACTCTTGTCTTGTGAGTTGAAATCCTAGGAGGATTAGATTTCCTGATACGCAGCATGGCCCAGCTATGGAAAAATGAAGGTGTTTGGCCTTCCTGTGCTACTCTGAAGGACATCATCAGATTTTTTTAATGTTACAGGCTTTGTCACCCTTTGCCCACAGGAATCCAAAATGTTATTTCCAAACCTGAGAAAGCATTTAGGACAAGTCAGAAGAGACAAGTGCAATGTTCCAGGCTAAAGCAGGAAGAATAACCTGCAGAAAAACAAGCCGAGGAACACTCTTGAGAGAGTTCTGCAGAAAAGCAGCAAGGTAAACATGGGTCAGTAATGTCACCTTGTTAAGAAAAGAGTTAGTCATGGTACTAGGATATAACGTAACAGGAATATTTCCTGCAAGAAGTACAGAAATAATCATTTTTGGTCTCCTTAGCGCTAAGAAGACTCGTAACTACTGTATCTAATCATAGAAATATCTTAAGAAAAACATCGATCAGGTGAAATCTTTCAAGAAAAGTGGGCAGCAGAGCTGTGGAAAGTGCAGGAAACATGAGCAAAGTTTTCTGACAGAAGGAACTGAATTATCCAGTGTAAAGGAGAGAACGTGCAGTGTAAGAGCAACTGTGATTCATTACAGCTTGGTCCAGTAAACTCTCTTTAATGGTGGCCCACGGCAGAAGCCTAGTGTTGAAACTGGGCAAGACTAACTTGGTGTTTAGTCAGAATTCCTTGGCAGCTGACCCGTCATTTTCTTGAGCCAGTGCTGGTGGCTGACTGAAGAGCTGTAACAGTCTTCAATCAAATGGGACTGCTGCAGATAGGAAAGAAATACCCTGCTGTTCATATTTGCTCAGTGTATGTGAAGTTGCAGGTGTAAATTTTAGCACAGGGGGTACAGGCAAGTGTTCAGAACAACCATGCAAGCTAGAGATAGTGACGTACTAGCAGGGATTGCTAGGCAGAGGATACAGCTTTTATCCTCAGTCACTTTTTAAAATATGAGCCAAACCAAATCTCCTTGGAGCAGGTAGATCCTGAAATAAGGGCCAGAGCAGGCTATCTGTCACTTTCTCTTCCTCCTTTTCACCACTCATCAACAATTCTGTGATGCTGTTCTGCAGCTGTAATTTTAGCAGAATTTTTTGTTGTGCAATACTAGTCTCATCCTGTTCATGGGCCTGTTAATGTGCTTTCCATGTGCATACGTTGTTCAGTAATTGTACTTACTCTGCCTTTTCCCCTTTGATAAGGAAAAGGACATGAGTGTTCCATACACTGGTATCTTTTTGTTGGATGCCTGAAAACTGTGAATGAAATGCACTCTTTTCAAGTATCAAACATTCTTGTAAATTAAAATCATATAAAATGCATCTTTACAATTACTTTATTCTTTTCAGACAAATATCAAGATACTCCTAAACTGTAGGGTACAGAACTAAGCCAAGGCTTTAATCGCTCCCTGTCTCAGGAGAATCCAGATGCTTGTTAAGTACAGCTGGTCTCCTGTGTATAGTTGTAATATCCCCTGTCTTCATGGATATTTATTTGTAGCCCATGTATCGATGGAGCTTAGGTGCTTGGGCATCTTCATCTTTGTGCCTCTGTAAATCTGATTGTCTTTATATGCAGAGGGGTGATGGTGAAATGTGTGCCAAACAATAGTGTGCCTTCCACAACTATTTCTGGGAATGCTGGCTCCTGAGGTTATTGATTGAGGTAGCTAAGAAAAGATATCCTTCGCTCGCGGTTAGGAGCTTGCTTGAATTGATTCTACAAAATCATCGTAATTTCTCTATAAATTCAACCACAAAAGAATGTCAGAGGAACAGCCATGTGCTGTGTTTGGTATTCTGAAGTTAATGCTCTGCATTTCATCTGATTCAAATTTGTATGCGTATGGGGGAAAAAATGTTGATATGGTAAGATGTACAGATGTTTCAAATGCTACTGTAGTCTGTAATCAATTGGAATTTGTTTAAATGCAGCAGATGAAGAGAGGTGTTCTGAAAAGATGCTTTGCCCCCTCTGCCTTGACAGTCTTTGATTGTAAGTGCTTTGTGCTAATGCTTGATAGTTCTGGGAGCCCAATGCTACCTAATGTATCCTCTAACTGCCAGTGTAATGGGAAGCATGTGTTCCCTTAGCATCTGCTGCCAGATGTTGGCAAGCACTTGGGGACCAAGGCCATAACCTTGTCCCTCACTGCTTGGGCATGCTGCCACTAGTATATGCTGCCAACTTGTGAAGTTTTCAGGCCGACTGAGAATAGTACTTTGGTTTTGAATATTTTTAGTTCGCTACTGTTTTCACTTGCCCATGGATGCCTAACAAACTGATGACATGATTCCAGGAGGGATGTTGTTAGGCTGATGCTACTGCTTTCATGTTAGGACAACTTTCCCCTCTGCCTTCTTAAATTGCTCTTTAAATAAGCTGCCTGTGTTTGTCTAGCAGATTCCCTGAAGAAGCAACAGCTCTTTTGAGATGCTAGTATACTTGGACCCTTCTGCACACGTTGGAAAGCTAGTGAAGCTTTGAGGAAACTCCAGTCTGCATTTCTCCTCTGTACCCTAGATGACACTCTGCATCTTCAAGATGGTACGGTGAGTTCCTGCTTCCTACCAATTTTGGAGGAAGAAGAGAAGTTGGAGTTCTAGTGTTGTTCTCCTCCCCACAGGCTGATGCTGGAGATGGAAACTTCCTCTTGCTATCCTCCTTTTCCTTCTTTGTCTTGCTACTTTTTTCTTAGTGATTGAATATGCTTATTCCTTCTTATTCACCTCCCAGATGTTCCCTTGAAATGCTCCCTGAGTCTCAGGAATGGACAAAGTAGGGAATTCAGCTCTTTGTTCCCTGTGATCAAAACACTATCACAGGAGGGATAAAAACAGTCTTTGTGTGCTGTCAGTTACAAGCCTGATTTTACTGAGGATTTCTGTAAAGCTGAAGTTGTCTTTTGCCATTGGATACGATTTGGAAATGTATATAGCAACAATGGCCCTTAGTAAGGCAGAAAGTTCGTAAGCTGAAAAAATTTTTCACCTTTTGAAAGAAATTTCTTGTTCAACACATCAGAATTTAGGTTTCCTTCTAGATAATAAGGTTTGTAACATGTATATAATAAGTTTTTGCAGCTAATTGCTTAGATTTGGGATGTATGGCTACTCACACAATATATTTCTGCTTTGATAAGATATTATAAAATGCAAATGATTTTTTTTTTTTTAGGGAAAAGTGTTCCAAATCCAACTTTCTTTTATGATAAGGCAGAGTTGATGTCTTAATTTCACTGCTCTGTGAAGGCTGAAATTCAGCTGCTTTATAATATGGTGAAATCATGGTCATTCTAGGGTTATTTCAAACATGGCTTTTATTTTCTGCTTATCGGATAAAATCCATTGCTCTTGTCTATCATTACTAGCAGAGTCATGAATGAGCTTTATAATTTGGGGTCTGGGAGAAAGATTGCAGATAAGAATAAGGGAGTTAAGTTAAAACATGGCTTTGTCTGTGCACAGGTATTTTCCTTTTAAACATGTACCACTTGAGAACAGGACCATTTTTAGGGGTTTGTTTTTAGAAGATATGTTAATTATGAAAATGTATTTCTCTACTGTAGAATTTTGAGTTTATTTGATGTATGAAAAGAGTTCTTACTTTTCCTTGATCTATAAGCTCTTAGGGCTGCTTAGTAAAAGAAGTGAATTATAGGTAATTTAAGAATTACCTAAGATAATATTTCTATGTAGTAAAAGGTGACTGATGCAAAATTAAGCATTCTTTCACCTGAATGAATCAGGATTTGGAGGTAAGTATCAAGAGCTATGTAACTCCATGCCCCAAGGTTGGTTGGATGTTTGTGTGAGTGAAGTTAAACCAGCACCATCTACCTTAGTTTGGCCTTGAGGTTATAAATCTGTTTCCTCTTAGTGTGGGCATTGCTGTTAGTGTCTGTGCTTTACACTCTCGCAGCTTGATTACTGGTTGTGGATCTTATATCAATCAAGAAACTTCTACTGATGTGGAATGCTTAGTAGTATACAAAATAATGAAGCTGGAATATGACAGAAGTTAATGTACTTGGCTCTATTTTCAGTGAATTCCACAGTAACATTGGAGGGGGTAGCTGGTGAGTGTTACTAGTGACATATGCTTTTCTTGTTGAGCACCATGGATAGTAACTTCCCTACACAGTCCTGACCATCTGACTTACAGTGATCTTATGGGATGGGGGAAATATCACTTGTGCACAAACCCCGTGTCTTTTCTGTGCCAGCAAGACTTTCCAGCAGAGGCAGTAAATTAGATGAGCACGTGTATCTCATAGAAACAAAAGTCCTTTAATGTCCACAGGGAATGGAACAGGCTTCACTCTTTATGGTCTTGGTAGAAATTCCACATGGGCAAACGGCAGGAGATGCAGTGTTTCCACTTTTAAGATGAAAGATTGGTTTGTGCCTGGCTTGAATCTGAAGTTAGAACTCCAGGGAGACTATATATTTGAAACCTTATGTTTTGCCCTGCTAATCCATCCTCTCTAGTGATACCTAAAGCTCTACTTCTACTTTATTTTTTCTCTTTCTGTGCTTCTGTGCAATATATGTATCCTGGGAATATTGTCTTCCAAATGTAAGCAAGAGAGTTTGCATGCATATGTATGCTGTCGTTAGTGGTCTGCTGGGTAGAACTGTTTAGGAAAGTTACGGTAAAAAATTTATCATTGTGTGTGCTTAGGAGACTGAAATTCATGTGTGTGACTTGGAGAAGCCACTTGAATTCAGGTCTGTGATACTAGCTATGGGCTGGCTTGCAGTAAGCATGTTATGTTTGCTTGTTTGGTTGGGTTTTTTTCCTCTTCGTGAATGTTCCTGAAAGGTGGTGATCTGATTTCATCATGTCTCAGCATGTCAGTATCCTTCAAGGAGCAGAATGGTTGTATATCCATCAGCTGTAGCTTTGCTTTTTTAGGGATACTTATTAGGATGGAAAGCCTGCAGAGAATTGGAGCGGGTGTCTTTGTGGAAAAGAGCTGTGAGATAGATCTGTGGGAACTACAGGTGATTTGCATCTAGATTTCACTTTTTTCCCCATCCCCTTTCATGTGAGCAGACTGTCTGACATTATACTGCAACTGCCTGTGCTTCCTGGGTTGCAGAGAAATGGTTTAGTACCACCCACTGAATGATAATTCTGCTTGTGTAACAAGTAATTTTAATACTGTGGACTCCCATCAAAGTCTTTATGTGAGATGAAGGTACCTAATTAATGAGGTCTAAGGAGACTACAGTTACAAGTTGTGTACCAGAAGGCAAAGGAGAGAGAGAGAGGCATGAGTTATGAAGTATAAATTGTATGCAGGACTTGCGATATACGGCCAAGCTTATTCTCTGACCTGGTGATTAACGTACTTGCATATGTCATGCTGTAGCTTGCTACACAAGAGATATATGGAGTAAGAAGAGTACTCAGAACACAGTTTGATTTAGGAAGGTACATTGCATGGGTAAGGCACTAGGTGTTTGCTGCACAGCTTACCTCTTAGTTGCTTTTTCAAGCATTCGTAGAAGTTGCTTTGAATGTCTCAGAAGAATTTGTTTGTAAAGAAGAGTCTGAATAAATGGCCATCTGGCATAGCTCCTGAGAGATTTAGCAGCACATGTCCCCCAGTCTCCACAGTTTATATCCCTTCTAGGGCTCTTTGTCTTTTCATGTAATTCAGTGGTCCCGTCTTACTCATTTGCTATGTCCCTACAGGAACAACCTCTGCTTAAAGAGAGGTGGCAGGCACTGCTTTGTCTGAAGGTGCTGCTGCTGCAGCCTTATAAACAAATATATCCTTATTTATGTTTTATTGTAGCTAAAGGTACAGCTTCTAAAGATTTTTTTAAGTGGGAAACCTGACCCCTCCCACCTTCTGAATCTGATACAAAGCTTCCCATGTTTTTGAAAACAAAATCTAATGTAGGAAAACTGCTTTAACCCTATCATGTGGTAAAAAGAAATACTGAATGGACTTTAGATTGTCTACTGGTTCAAAGCCATAGTGGCTTCCAGCAGGGTCATTGATCAGCCTTTTAATCTTGTTGGAGAACTCTCTAGCATGCCAGAAAGTGAGGAATGTTATTTACAGAGCAGCAGAACCAGAGGCTTCCAGATGATGAAGGTGGTGTTGTTCTGGACACTGTGGTATCCAGGAACAAATTCCCATTGTTCCCTGGAGAATCTGCAGTTTAGGGCTTTTGAAAAAGTTAGAGCAGGTACCAAATAATTCTTGGAGCCAAATGAAATGCCAGGTCCTTGTGAATCAAAGTATACCTTTTAGTAGAGATGCTCTGATGTCACTTTCCCTGAGTAAAACGCCTTTGGAGTGGTTCTTGAAGCTGCTGGAGTAATCGCTCCACATGCACTGACCATGTGGAGAAAACAATGGGCAGAATACACACATTTGATGTGAGATAAAAAGGGGGAAAGCCTACGAGAGAGTTAAATGGCAAGTGGCAAAGCAGCAAATGATAAAAAGCTGAAGTAAAATGTATTCCTGAGAAGCACTAGTTAGATTCTTTTTCACAAGCAAAAGAATCATTTTTGTGAATAGGGGACACAGTTCCAGTCTATTATTGTGTGTCCCATCTGTGATCTAATAAGTGTTTTCCATCTTATTTCTGTGACTGCTCAGAATTTAAATAAACAGGAAGACTTATTATGTGGTAGAAGAGTTGGATCTTTTCACAGAAAAAGCAATCAAGGTGGGTCATGATGGAGTGACTTCCCTTCTAAGGGAAGGGCAGAGGTGACTCAGATCGTGAGGATTTATGATGTTCCAGCAGAGGATGAGTACGTTCAGTCTCAGTGTGAGTGGAGTAAATCTTCACCATGTGAAATCAACCTTCACCTGTAGGTTGGAAGTCAACACTAATGACTCTGCTGCATATATGTTTTTCCAAAGAGAAATATTGTTTGTGCAGGGGAGTATTTTAGGGTTCTTTACCACTTGAAGCTGAAATTGAGCAGTTGAGTTTCCACTGATAACTGAAATAAAGGACAGATACCACAATTCTTTGGAAAATTTATTACAGAAAAACATGGAGCTTTGTACAAATTTACACAGGTTTTCCTGTCCAGACCAGAGACACCCAGGTAGGAACTACAGCTCTGTACAAATAGTCACTACTGTGCTTCCACCTTTGCTCCTTCAGAATGGAATCCTGATTAAACATGAAGCTGCTTGTATGTGTGAGGATTCCCGAGATAAACACTGGGCAGATAGGATTTAGAAAGCAGCAAAATCCCCCTGTACCCCATGGCTGTGTTGCATCTGGTGATACCAGCATAGTGTAAAGCAAATGCAATTCAGGAAAGTGTGGGCTTTTATTTTTTTTAAGCTTCTAGAGGATATTAAGAAGACTAGAGAGTAAATTAAAAACTAATCTTTTTAGTGTTAGCTTACTAGTTTTAATGTTACCCTCTGGCAAGCTCTGATCATGCTATTAGCCTATAATTCTGGAAGCTGGGAGTCCTATGTGCTTGATCTATTTCTGTAGCTGTTGTTGCGGTTTGGGGCGGTGGCGGGGGGAGCAGGCAGTCGTGCTTGTTGTTGTTTTTGTCTTCTTGCAGCCAGAAGATAAGAATTCATTAACTCCCTCTCATCTCAACATCTACCTTTCAGGCTTTGTTCTTAATAATCTTTAATAGTTCTGGGAGCAGTTGTTCCTTTTAATTTATTTGTTTTTTCTTTTTCCACTCCGCTAAGTATGCTGGGTCATGCCCAATTAATATTGATCAACTAAATTATGACTCATAGTATTATTGGAAAAATTACTCTTCTTTTAGTGAGGAAACAAGGTCCATGACTGGTTTAAGTACAATTCAGAAAATTAACCTTGCAAATCCAGCAGTAACCTTTGTGCATCATTGAACTTTTAGCAGTGGGATATAATCCAGCCGGATAATGCTGTCAGGTTATCTGCCAGCAGCACTAGTCATTAGCTACAGATTGGCATTTGGGTTGGTGTGTTTTGTACTAGTGAATTAATGCTTGTGCACCCTGAAGGGAACTTTTCTGCTTTTGCAGTGCTGTGGCAGACATTGGATCAGACTAGCTTGTTTACCTATTTTCACATTCCTTGCTTTCTGCAAAGCACTCTTCATTGTTTCCCACTACTACTGGTCCTCCAGGTCTGCATTACCATCCTCTACCGGCAGGTCTTAGTTCTACCTCACAGCAGTGATCTACTGAAAGAAATTACTTTGGGAAGACACCTGCAAAAACATCTCTTATCTTTCCTCCATATTCTCTACTGGTATTCTTGTAACTTGCTTTCAGGCTCTGTCCAAGTGTAAACCATCTGGCTGCCTGGCTGACAGTACTGGGACACCATTCGATTTATATTGATAATCAACCTTGTGGTATTCAGTAGGGTTGGCTCTGCAAAGTCGGAACACATCTGGTTCTGAAAAAGTTGCTGAACTATGCAAAGATAGGATGGAAGCTTTTTGTATGCTCTGCCTCTTGGTGGAGTATTCCCTTGCAAAGGTTTCATGCTTCTTAGAAGAAAGAAAAGAAAAAAAAAAACAAACCCAACCCAGCAGTGTGATGACCTCATGGCACAGCTTTGGACCTTGAGGCTAACAGCTGAGAATCCTGAGGGGCTGCTTGGGGAAAAACATGTGTCCGCACAACCTGATTCTCCTTTCACCTCTACTTTAGTTATAGTAGGGTTTTTCTTCACCCTTTCCCTCTGAAAGCAAGGCCTCAGTTTGCTCTCCCTATTAAACAAGTTGATATTCCAGAGGACTTAAAAAAAAGGGCAGGTTGCTTTCAAAGGTTTGTACAAAATGCTGGACTAATGATACTCAGACACATCTGGTTGGAGAGATGCTCAGCAGATGCACCCCTGAGAGCCTTCTCATGTGTTGGTAACATCTGTTTTCTCTGTACATGTTCTTTTGGATCAGCCTTCCGACCTCACAGTGAGCCAATTTCCCTCCGAAGGCCTTAGAGAATGGAGTAATTCTTTGCTAGTTAGACAGGAGAAGGGAGTGTGAAGCAAAGGAACAAAACATGGAGCCTTTTGGCTCCTGATTCCACCTTCGGTCCTATAACACCGATGCCAGGAGAGCCCATTAGGGCTATTTTGTCAGAAATGTGAAAATTGGATTTTTATTGAACAGATTCCTGTCTGAGTAGATTTTTTTGACGGCAGATGTTATAACTAATTTACGTGCACCTTCCTAAATTAGAATGCTGTAAGGACTCATTATTTTTTCATGCTAATGCATTTCAATGCATTTAAATAGGCTTTCTTGCCCTTCAAGATTAGTGGTGCTCTGCAAGGGAGGGGGAGACCTGCTTTAAAAAATGTAATATTTAAATAAAAGGTTAAAAGACCTTACCAAAGGGAGGTGGAATGGAAAAATATGGGCAGAATTCTTGCATTCTAAAAAGCTCATAGTAACTGGTATATTTTGCTACCTTTAATTATTGACTGGCTAAACAGTTCAGTCAAGTAGAGTCTTAGTAACCTGTAGACTTCTGGAGTCTGACACACCAAGTTTTTAAGAAAGTGTACAATTTGGAGCCTAATCACAATGCTCTTTCATTATGGAAACCGTGCAATTATTGTTGACTTTTGAATTGCCCTTTGCTGTTTAATTGCAATTTGGGAATGACCTGCAGGATCCTGTTCCATTATATATCTTTAAAGAATTAATCTTGCTCAAGTATACAATTCTGCTCTTCCCTTTTTCTATCACTTTTTCAAGCTGATTTTTCTTGTCATCTGCTGCATCATCCCAGTCCTAGGTAGTTTTATCTGCATAAACTACTACTTTATGTCACCAGCTGTATTTGAGAAGGTACCTTGGACCTTCTTAAAATTTTATTACGGATGTTCAGTTACTGTGCTGAACTTCATGTGGTTAAAATGGAAACTGAGCCTCCTCCTCTTCTTGTTCTTCTGTGCATACCTTTGGGTGATCATTCAATATGTTCCAGCTATTTCTGAATATTGCTGGCTTCCCTGAAATACAAGTCCATTTATCCATTCATATCAAAAAATCCTCTTGCATCCTCTTGCCTTGTTTTGACTGTCACAGTTTCTAATGTGAACTGTTCCAAACTTGCTCCCTTCCTTTCATCTGGAAAGATGATGCCAAAATACTATTTGAAAAGAATAGCTGAGATTTCTGTCACTTTATTGGCTTCCTTTTGAATTGCAATCTAACCACTCGTGTCTTTGTTTAAAAGTCTCTCATAATTTACTCTCAAAGTAGTTAAGATAGATATAAGATCAACTAGATAAGATAACATTTTACTGCGTCTCTGGCTCACTAGTCATATCTTTCCTTCAATATTTTCCTGTTTTTTTGGTTTTTTTCCCCCTCTGCCCTTCTGGGATGTTTCCAATCCAGGGCTTTTAAAAAATTATTTTGGTCATTCTATGTAGACTATGTCAATGAACTGGTAATTATGGTAAGAATCCTATTAAAGGATATAGTTGACTTAACGGTGTATGTTTTTGTATGTTACAACTATTGTGGGTATTTTGCATGATAAAAGTACATATTTGGCTTAGGTTGACTGCTGATGCCTATTTTGGCACCTAGTTAAGATACTGTAGTAGTGTCCATACTCGGGGGAGTATAGATAACAGAGACATTTAAAATTCCTTTTTGCTTTTCTCATTGGCAGCTTTTCTCCCTCTCTAGCATTCTGTATTGTGCAATCTGCTGTGCATTACTCCATTTTCATGCCTTTGTTGTTCAGATTTTACTCATTTGCTTGGAATGTTAATACAACTTGCGGTGATGCCTTAAAGGTATCATTGAGTGCGGACCTAAACTGCATTGTTTAAATAGGTTTGTCTGCTGTGTTCAGTGATGTCTGAATATGTATGATCTCTGTGCCAAAATGCCTGAAAATAATTTCTGAATAAGTGAAATATTAATGGTGTTACAGCTGTGATTTTTCTCCGTGTTTACTTGGAATGCTCCTGCAGAGACTTTTCTCCTTTGTGAAAATTATTTTTTTTAAATCTGAGGCTAGTATTGTGAAAATTTCTGCTTTGGTTGGTTTGCTTAATAAACAGTTAAGTATTTAAAATATCCCCGTATCTCACTTACTTTTGTTGGCCTGGTTACAGATTGGGAAAACCAAGTTATAGCAATGCAGCTAAATACTTATGAATGTTCATGATAGCGATAGAATATTCTAGAAATAAAATTCAGTACTTGCAAAATACCTGAATGTGTCTTCAGTGAGCAAAAGGATTTGTACTTAGCTTGACTGGGTTGCAAATGTAGTCACCAGTCTGCAACTTGCAAATTGAAGAGATGCAGTGAGATTAATTTGGTTATGACAGTATGTAAAACTTGTTCTCATGGTTTCATTGAAGCACTAATCCATATATATAGCACAGTTTCTTGTTTTATTGGAAGTTTTAGCATGAAAAAAAGGACACTTGGACTGGGTCCATACCTTTTATTGTGGAACAGAACTGCCTTTTCTGATCTGTTTTTTCATAGTAGTTAGCTTTTACAGAGAAATGAGAATATTGGTATTCGAAAGAGGCACACACGGGCGCATTAAAGTTTTTTGGTAATTAAGGCAAAGCAGATGGTTGCTCGCTACATTTATAATATTGCTTAAATTTTATTTTGATTCATTAATGGTAACCATAAAATCCCATAATGAAGCAATAGGGACAAGCCAAAAATGGAAAACAGACTATTAGCAGTGCTTCTATTACCAAACTAATAAAAATTAACAAGTAAACATAGAAAACATAACTGTCATGTTATTTATACAGCTTTAATATAAATGTTATTGAATATACCAGATAAGATAGTCTGTAGTGTGGAATGAATCAAAGAATTTGCTACTAAATTTAATTTGGATGACTCTTCTAAAAAAAGTTTATAAAGAAGAAAAATTTCAAAGAAAAAAAATGAAGTGTTTGATTTTTGGTTTTCTTAAATATATGAACTCTTTCTAATACCAGACATCTCTGTGGAGGTTCTTTTTAACTGGACTGCTTCCTATAGAAACAATAATAAAGATTGTATTCAATATTGATAATATTTAATTTTATCTTTATTTATAAAAAATAGTGTGCATGCTGTACTCTTCTCTGCACCTAACCAATCTGTGTCCAGATACTTCTGTGTTTCCTTTTTCTATCAATAATATAAACCAACGTATTTTTCTCTGCAGCTGGAGTTTCAGCTAAATTCCTTTAAGACAATATTTATGCCATCTAAACTTAGATATTTCCTGAGGCAACCAGATTAGGAGCCAAGTTGCTGAAGGTCCTTCACAGTACCCTTACAGGTAGTCCCGCTTGTTCCTTCTGTGGAGATTTGCTTAGATTGTGATTATCATCCAACTCTTACTAAAGGTCCTAGGCCAAGTTTTATAGCTTTTGGAGTTTTGCAAGTGGAAGGGTATAATCATGCTGTAAAACTTCCTGTGGCCTTCCTTTCATCCTTTGGACCCCTGCTCACTACAGTTCTTTCACAGCACCTTCCACCCATGGCCTCGGTGACTACCACAAGCTGTGTAGTCAGCTTTACAGCCCCAGAAGAACTCAAATAGTTTCTTTTGTTTCCACTTAAGCCAGATGTGGGGGTGGGGAAAATAGATGATGTGTCTCTGCAGTGCCAGCTCAGGAGGAGTTCTTCCATAGTGGCCAGTAGCAAATGTATCTATATTTTCTAATCTGATCTTCTGACTGAGACTATACATGGCTTTTGTATTGTAGTAAAAGTGTTTATGGTTATAAATCCATTGCATTCTATAAAAAATCGGATTTTTTTTTTTTTTTTTTGTGGGCAGTATTGCTCCCCTCTTATCTCTTTCTCATTACTTTTGTGCCTCCCTTTAATGCTTCTAAATGGCTAGGCAACTCTATTGAGGTCCAAGTTATGACACAATAATTTCTTTTTTATTGTTCCATTATCTTGTCTTTCCAAGTTGAGCATAGTGCTCTTTCTTCCTCTCCTTCCTTGCTTTGAATTCCAAAAGCTGACAGTAGGTTGTTGCATGTCTTGACTTGAAGTGCATTACTTTGACTGTGAACCTGATGTAATGGGCTGTTGTGCATAAGACTTATTTCTCTATCCCTTCTATTTCTGAAAGCAAGTTAGTATGCTATTACTGAAACTAGACAGTTATATTGTGTTTAATTTCCAGTATTGCATCTCTATTTATAGTAATTGCAGCAACAAGACAACAGCACACTTAAAGTTAAGCGGTTTGGAATTGCAGGCACTGTGCAATACTCTCAGCTCAGATGCCAGCTGTATTCTACAAGCACGCTCTTACCTCTTGTCTGGGGTGTCTGTGGCTTTCTTGAGTCCTGCGAAGAAGCTCTGTAGTTACCATGTGTGTGTTTGACCAGGATAGGCCCATAACACATATTGTAGGATTTTGAAAAAATAAAGGGTACTTCACCGTCACAGATTTATAAGACCCTTTTCAACCACAGACAGAGAAATTAGCATGTACCTAGCTCCGTGCTAGGACACCACAGGCCTGTGGGATGCTGTTCTCTAGGTCCTGTGTTTATGTATCCCTGTAGCAGACTTCTTTACCCTGTCTGTTTAAAGATGCATGTCACAGGTGCTGAGGTGGAAGGGTCTCTGGAAGCAGCTGTTTCCTCCCCTTTCTGAGGGGAGGAAAGAGGATGGTTCTTGTCTCTATTTCTGCTAAGTCTTTGGCAAAACTTGTATGGAACTCTCAATTTGCCAGCCACTGTCTTCTGAGTAGGACTTCAGGATACAAATCCAGTGTTTGCTTGTTGTCACTTGTCACTGCATATTGGGGAAAAAAAAAAGGATTTATTGAGACATTTTGCCTGTGATTGTTGTGATATAAACAAAGGAATAAATGTATTAAAATATTTTATTTTTGCAAGTTAGGGAATCATGCCGTAATACATGAACAGCTGTAACCTCTAATGAGGGAAGATGGATGCTGCACATAAAATCAATCTATATGTGTTGTTTATACAATGACAGCATTAAAATGCAAAGAAGATGTCAAAATGCTGACAACATGCAAAACTATAAAATAGTGAAGCAAGTGCTTCTGATGTTTAGTGATGAAATAAATGTTTGTCAGCTCTTTCACTTTAATGCAACTCTACAAAGAGGAGAAAAAGGGATATGTTATGAACATCCATCAATCATCTGTTTTGTAGCAGTCTATATGTTTCTCTTCTTTAATAGAATCCCAGTCAAAAAACACCCTGGTCCAGTTATGCTTTATGTCATTACACTGCAATTGAATCAAGCCTTTGAGGCCAAGATATCATATAAGGAAAAAAAAGAAGCATAGAATCACAGAATCTCCTGAGTTAGGAGGGACCCGTAAGGCCCATCAAGTCCAACTGCTGGCTCCACACAGGACCAGCCAAGTCAGAGCATGGGACTGAACACTTCATCCAGATGCTTTCTGGCCTCAGCCCAGCTTGGTGCTGTGACCACTTCCCTGGGGAGCCTGTGCCAGTGCCCGACCGACCTCCCAGTACAGAACCTCTTACTAACATCCAACCTAAACTTCCCCCGTCGCAGCTTCATGCCGTTCCCTTGGGTTCTATCCCTGGTTGCCAAAGATAAAAGGTAGCTATCCTGAATGGAGTTCCAGCCCCCACTTATTTGAAAGAATTGAAGATCAAGACTATTTCCGTCTCCACTTAGCAGATCTCTCATTTTTGTTGTTCCTTAGCTTTGCATTGCTAAAGGGGAGTGTTTCTGCTGTTTCAAACATTGTAACCTATCTATAATCTCTCTTTCCTGTTCTTTCTCTCATTGTTTCTCTTCTAGCTCTTTTCTATCTAGCCATCTTTAATATTTTGGTGTTTGCCATAGTAGCAACAGGGTAGCACTTTGTTATGGCATCATTCCTATTAAAAAAGTATAACTAGGTGCTCTGCAAGCTGAATAATAGAACTACAGAGCTAAATAATATATTTACAGGGATAAATCATACATACAAGCAGAGAATGAAATGAAGAGGCAAAGGAGGAAATGAGTTGTACCTCTAAGAGGAGTTAGAGTTGATAAAGGGAAGCAGCAGCTACAGGTGGCCAACTTCCTAGTCAGGTCTGACTTGATCATTCAGATTTGAACTGTGGCTATCACAGCTGAAATGTTGCCCAAGCTTTTTATTCACATCATTTAGGAATCTGAACAGGCTGTTTACAGCATTAAGTGTGCACTAAAATAAAGACAGAAAGCTAACTCTGCTAAGACTGTTTCTCCATCTTTGTTTTCTCCAGTGCCTATCCAAAAGATGCAAGATTTTAATGAAACATTTGCATTTTGGCATAATTGCAAAGCATGAAAATGGATTTTTTTTTTATTCCTTTTGTGTGGGGTGTTTTGGTTTAGTTGATTATTAATGAGAGTGGGTGAAAAAACCCAAATTAAAATCAGAAAACTATGGTGTTAAGTAAAATGGCGCTCTTCAATCATATGGGCTGATAAAACTTCAAAGCAAAATAAAGGAGATTGCAATAATGTGGAGGTAAAAGGTCCTTAAAAGGAAGACTGGTTCCTTCTGATGGACCAAGAACATAGTGTTGGTTGCAGACTTGCAAAATGGTTACCCATGTTTGTGAACTTCAGTGTAGAATTTAGTTCTGCAGGATTGTGTCTTTAGGTTAAGTTGTTTCTTGTTCAGTTCTGCATTCCATTTCAGCTTCTGTTCAGCCTAGGCTGCAGAACAGTTTACATTCAGGAGTTCAGTACTGTTGTGGATATACCTGATTCTTTATTTTTACAATACTTTTATTGCTGTAATATGTATCTCAGCAAAATACAGTAAAATGAAGGGAAATAAAAGCTTTTTGGACTAAAATTATTCATTATGGCAGATGAGATGTAATTCTTTAATGCTGTTGAATTGTCACATCTGGTAAACTTCTGGTAGCAAAGGTAAGCTGATCCATTCCATCTTTCCTGATTGTGTCCAAAGTTGAACTAGTTTTCCTGGAAAAACAATAAAAATTGTTTCAGAGGGGAATGAGTGTTACTCATTTAGCTAGAGATGCATAAACATAACTGTGGCAAGGCAAGAGTATGAAAGCAGGCTTTCTCTGAGAAGTCTAGAGGTATGGAGGAGGGGATTTTTTTTTAACTTGGCTTTTTGTTTGTTTTGTTTTTGAGATCTCACCCACAGCCCTTGTCAACTGAGAAAGACATCAAAAGCTGAATGGAAGAGCTTGTTGTGAGTCTTTGAGGGAGAACTGTAATTTCAAATGCTGAATTGTGATCCCTGAGGGTTTGAATATCAGATATTTAATACTGTGATTGATAATGCAAGAAGGTTGTCTTATTTATAGTACATAAGCATTAATGGAGCAGGGAGCTTAAGTTATCTTTCCCTTCAAGCAGCTGATGTTTAATACAAAGGAAGCAAAATATGCCTTGCACTGAATTTCTTTGTCTGTTAAATTAAGCTGTTACATACCAAGGAGACACTGTTCCCTTAGAGCTGAATGTCAGGTTGTTTTTTGTTGGGTTTTTTGTGTTCCCACCCTCCCGCCTTTGTTTTGTAATTGCAACCAGTGAGGATGAATTCTCTCAGCCCTTCTTCCCCTGCTTTCTGAATAGCCACAGGGGTCTAATAAATGACCTTTCAAACTCAGGTGCTTGGATTGTATTAAAACACAGAAATGCTCTTTCAAAAGCAAATTGAAAGTTAATTTCATATTGGAACATGCTTCTAATTGAAACATATTCTTAAATCACATAGCAGAAAACCATGCAGCTACTGATTTTCATGTGGAAGGTAGATGCAAGCCCATTCACAGTCTTTTTTCTTTTTTTTTTGGTGGGACTGTTTTGCACTTTGGAAAAGTTGAGTCTCTTCTTAAATATATAAAGCTCCCTGCAGTGTTTCATTCTGAAGGTCTAGATGACATCAACTCATTTGCAGCAAATCTGCAACTGAAGTTCCCAGTCCTGGGTTCCCCAAACCCCTGAAAAATACACTGTAAGCATGTCACTATGGGCATCCAGAAGATAAGGGGTATTTCCTGTAGGCTTCAGTGAAGGCCATTAAATTTAATTTCTTTATCCATACTTAAATGATTTGTATTGCAGACATGCAGCAACCGTGCAAAGCATGTATTTTTTTTAATCTTGCCTGGCAGGCAACTAGAATAACCACACTGCTGTTTGCTCACACTCCCCCCCAACCCCAGCCCCAGATGGGAGTGAGAATTGGGGAGGGTGGGGGAAGTTAAAACTTGTGAGTTGAGATAAAACCAGTTTAATAGGACAGACAAGAAAGAGAATAATAACAATAATAATGATAAAACAATATAAAAAAGAATTGATGCATAGCACAATGGCTCAGCAGCTGCAGACCATTGATGTCCAGTTGGTTTCTGAGCCATGGTCCCAGTGCCTGGCCAGCTTTTGCCAAGTTATACCCAGAGCATGATGCCATGTGGTGTGGAATATCCCTTGGGACAGATGGAGTCAGCTGCCCTGGCCATGTCCCCTCCCAGTCCTTGGGCACTTCCAGCCGCCTCCTCGGCAGGACACTGTGAGAAACCGCAAAGTTCTTGACTTAGTGTAAACATTGCCTAGAACAGCCAAAACATCAGCGTGTTATCAACATCATTCTCATCCTAAATCCAAACCACAGCACTATACCCGCTGCTAGGAAGAGAATTAAGTTCTAAACTTTAACTTTTATTGGTATAATGACCAGGTGTATGATGAAACAGGAACAACTCATAATTATTATTGTTTTAAAAACTTGGGTTTGCATGATTCATTTGGGATATGGTCATCAAAGTTTTGTTAACTTTGTAGCCCTTCTGGGAAAAGAAAGAGGCTGTTTCATGTTAGAACCATAAAATCCTGCAAAATTATCCTGTCTGCAAAACAGGGCAATGATTGTGGAATGATTGATGATACTTGTTCTCTAAAGACTGAACTTTCATGTCTATTTTTCAATTTGTTTTAGCTTAGTTACTGAATCTTTGCAGTGTTATGCTGAACTAAACCTACGGTGCAGAGAAATTGCCTGCATCTTGAATACAGTGCAAGTCAGGCACCTCGGTGACTTGGGAGCTGGTGCTCCACTAATGGTATTTCAAAGCTGGTAAAGTGCAGGCACAGCATAAACACAATTCTTCTGTGGTAGTCATCCTTCCCAGAACAGCATGTTGTTGTGCACACTCGTATTCATAACTGTCCCTCAAGAAGCATTTATTTAGAAAGCAGAGAGATAAGAAACTATCTGTTCTTTACCATAAAACTTGAGGGTTTTTACTGTTCTGTGACAGGGCTTCCTCTCTTTTCAGTGAAGTCTCAGTTGTGTTGTGCAGGTTTGCCTTTGTTGTGTGTGGAGTTCCTTCTCTCACTAAAGAGGCTTCAGAAGCCGATAGGAATTACAAACTACCCAAGATACATGGAGTGGAAAACAAGATCAAAGTTACCTTATAACACATGTCTGTGAAAGCAGTTGGATACAAAGAAAGATCTTTGTCCTGTCGGATAATCTGCCAATTGATTCACTGTTATGTTAGCTGCAAATTTGCCCTTTGTAAATTCTTGTACAAAGATGAAGAACACGCCATCCAGAAAAAACAGCAAGAACGAAAGCCATGAGTACATTCAGTGTGGGTGAGGGACAATGTCCTGTGTTTGTTTGACACAAGTAGCATTAGCTTGAAAAGTTTTCCAAGTGAAAAAACCCTCAGAGATGGATGGGATTTTTTTCAGTCTTCCATTACTTCAGTGATACATTATGTTCAGTGCTCCAAGAAATGCATTTTTCTAACTAGCCCAGATATTTGTTGTTACAAATAAATTTGATTGTAACACAAAGAGGATGTAATGAAGCCCTTAAGACTTTTAAAGGCCATTGAGTTTTAAAAGTGATCTAAATCATCTAGTAGTCCAGTAAATATGGTTGTGCTGAAATTTTATACACAAATGCAGCAAATCTAGCTTTCTGTCAATTTTAACAAAAAATGACAACTCGCTGCTTTTTATTTTGTAACTTGCTATTCTTCTTTCCACTGTTTATTCTTTCTATTTTGGTCACATTGCAAAAAATGTGCACTCAACATAGTTCCTTTTGAATAAATTGGTTCAGTAAAGAAGCTTATACAGAGCTGTTAATTCCTGAAGTCTTGTCCCTATTCCTGTGGCCCAGTAGGATGAGCACCTGCCTGTTGCCCACCAAGGGTCCACCCATTTCGGAGTACTCCTTGAAACTGTGTCTTCTCAATAGTTCAATATTGGGAGCAGCAGTGACTGTAGCCCAAAACTGGTATTCTTCTCTCAAAATAGTTTGGATTTTTAATACTAGTTCCAGGCTTCCTGGTTGCTCAAGATGGCCTTCCATTCCCAATATTGTTCCCTCTTTCCTCCTCAGCCCTGGCCTTCCAAGCCCTTGTAAGCATGGAGTTCTCTTGCAGCATGAAAAGGAGAGAAATCCTTTTATAAAATTGGTCTGTGACTATACATAAAAAACTGCAGAGAAGGGAAGAAGAAAATGGGAGAGATGAGTTTGATCAAGTGGAGAATATATGATTACATTGAGGATTTACAAGTGCTTCCTAAATGGTCTCTGTTGGCTTCCTCATGCCCATTTACCTTCCTTGCTGTTCTTACCTTCTGTTCTGAAAATGGAAGGGTTTTTCTCTCCAACTGAAACTTTAACAGTTCCAACACCATTACTGAAACAGCCTGTAAAGGCCAAATGCTGTACACTGTGTGTTAATAAACAGTAGTTTTAATCCATGTTGCAGTGCCTGTAGTTAACCTTTCTTCTGGTAACCCAACAGAGAATAGGCAAACCTATTCAAACATGGAGAGTCAGGAGATATCCTCCCTTATTTTTCTGCTTTATTACTATGTATATATAATATCCACTTAATCTGGAATTTGTTTCTAAGCTTTTCCTCTGATATTATGGACTCTTTTTTCCACACTTCCCCATCTTGTTCTAGCATCCTGGATTTATCACATTGGCACTGAAAGTCAGTAGATTGAAGGGCTGCTGCTGTTCCTCCTCTCTCCATGCTTTGGTGATTGAGTATGTTTGCATGCTGGGGGTACTGATGAAGCTCAGACTTTGTACTGCATAGCGATTATGACTTGTCTTCCTCTCTCTCAAGCTCAATGCCTCATTTTGCCACAGACTTCCATGGTGGTCATGCCAATGCTCCTGCATTCAAATAAGACACAAATTATTGCTTTCTTTTTAAGGCATAAATATTTTGTGGATATGGTTGACATTGGTGGCATTGTGTGACTTGTAATGGAGTTTGTTTCCATGGGAAACAGCCAGCAAAGCAGATGCTCTGAGATTAACTTCAAGCAAGTGACATCCCCTTTACTTCTTCATTTAAGAGATTACAATGAGATGCAGTGTCCTTCATGTTCATGTCTTTGTTTAATTAATCTTTGATGAATTATCTATGAAAAAAAGCCTTATTTTGTGCCTTGTTCTGGTTTTCACTTATTAAAAAAAGGTGTGGGAAAATTCAACAGGGCTATAGAAGAGCTTTACCTATGAAATACACCCTGTAGAAATGTACCTTAAAGTAGGAATTGCCCTTTATCATTTTCACTTTCTAAGTGTCCTCTTTCAAATGATTGTAACAAAAAGGAGAAGGTAATCAACAGCCTAAGGGTTTCTCACTGAGCTGGACTGAAGAGTAAAAAAATGAGATAACTTGAAATTGAAATAGCCTAATTAAAAACAGAGAAAAGGTGCAAATTTAAACTCATTATATTGTGTAGCAGTTACATTGGGTGCTATAGATATTCTAGTACTGGGAGCACCTAAATCAAGAGTCCAGATGTCTTTTAAGAAGACCTAAGACTTTCATTAAAGTTGAATTTTGCTTCTTGTAAAAATTCCCAAAAAACCTCCACCAAACAAAAAAAACAGCAGTCTTTGCATTGTGACAGGGTAGATGGGGTGGTTAGAAGGTCATAAAATGTATTAGTTTCTGCTTTGTGCTTTTTCCTATTCGAGAACTGGCACAGGTTTAGTTTGGTTTGTCAGATAATGCCTACAAATGGGAAGAACTCGTTTCTATACTGTGATGAAGCAGTTGCCACAAGTCAGAGTTGTCTTCAGATAGTGTGAAGCAATCATTTTGTGGCTCTAAATATTTTACTGTTCTGGGTGTGCTTGGTCACAGTACAATTTCCTTGTTACCTTTTCATCTCTTTGAAATAAGAGAGTGAAATTGTTGCCTGACTGTTGGAACTAAGCAAACTCAGCAGTTTGCTTTCACCTCACCATGAGGGTTCCTGTGACGTATTGAGAAACAGCAGGGCTGGGTGGGGGAGGCAGTAACTGGTTCCTGGGGAATGCCAGCTTGCTGCAGATACCTCTTCCTGTTCATCCCAGGTTATGGGACCAGTAGCCTCACTCCAGGCCCTCTCACTGGGGCTGAGAGTTTTGTTGGAAGTGACCAAGTGGAGATTCATGGGGATGATCTGCCTCCAGGCCATGTCTTTGTCTTGTGTTCCCCAGTGCCAGAGCAGGTGGCCTTGAACCAGGCTGAGGACATGGTGTAGGAGGGAGGTGCTGAGCAGTGGTGGGCTGTACGGCCTTGGATAGCACAGTATGGGGTGCAGAGCCATTAATACCCCCCTTGTTAGAATGGCATACTTCTGAAACTGTGATATTATTTGTGATCTCCACAGTTACAACTATAATCTGGTAAGGTTGGGAGACTGTGTGTCTGTCTTTTATTAGAAAAAAAAAAAATAATTCCTGAAGCTTTGTACTTTGTTCTGCTCCAGTAAGAACAATTGCTTGATATCTTAATTTGTTTGGGATGAGAAAGAGAAAGGCACTTGTTTGCTGCTCAGAAAGACCACAGGTTTAGGCAGCCAGACTTGACACATGAGCTGAAGTCTGTGCCAAGCTGAAATTCTTGCACATAATTCCCTGAAGTCTTTTTCTTCACGGGCACCTCTCAAGAAATATTGAACTTCCTCTGGCAAATGTTCCAGATCACCTCTCAGAAAGGCTGCTCATCTTAGGGGGAACTTGTATGCAAAGCTTTCTGTGATCTTGAATTACTACTGTAATCCCCTGGGTTCTGGACCTCTGTAGTCTCCCCACTTCTCCTGTATCTCACTCTTCCACAATCTCAGCTCTCATCATAAGGAATTAAAATGGGGCTGTGAACATTTTTCTGAGCTCAGATAAATGCCAGTGCTTTTTGGGTTAAGGTTGCCTGGATTTGTATTCTCTTGCCTCACTTTTACTTTCTGAAATAGAGGAAGTGCATGTAATTTTTCCTGGGACAAGGAAATACTATTAATTTTGACTTACACCAGTTTCCTCCAAAGAACCTCTTCATTTTGATTCACCAGAAACTTCTCAGAAGGGACAGAGAATTTTTAAAAATGTGCAACAAATACAGGTGAGATTACTGTTGTGTGTACAATCATGTTCTAAAAACCTCTCATTCACAGACATTGCAGGTAGCATAAATTTTTCAGGGTGTCTGAACAACTGTTCTGCATTGGAGATTAAAGGGAACTGTAACCAATACCCTTAGAAATTTGTGACCACAAAACGTAAAAGTTCCACATTACAAGATTAGAAATGAAGTGAAAGAAGAGAAGCCTTTGAAAACCAAGGCAGCAAGTGTCTCCCTGTCATAACATAAAAGAGCTTGTTCAATTTTCTTTTGGTTTTAAGCACTGAGGAGAAGCATCACAGGGAGGTTTACTCATGTTTCAGATGCCCGCTGTTTGGAGGTGCAGACACTGGAAGGCAGTCACGGCTTTGAAGAGGCAGCGTGGAGCCTGTGGAGTTTCTCTCTGCAGGGAAGGGCCAGGTTTCCCTGCCATGATAGTGTGCTGGGTGGAGGGTCCTTGAGTCGGAGAGATGTTCGGAAGAGAACTGGAGAAAAATTTTACCTAGGTTAGTTCTTGTGCAGGTTTTACATTGGAGTGGTACTATAATGCATGTGTGCTGATAGAGGACTGGCATAGTGGCACATAGACTCTGTTCTTTATATTGAGGGAGGAAGGCATCTTTTTCCATTGCTCAGGGCAGTAGTGCTGAGGACAATCCTTGGTCTTGTTCTGCTTACGCAAGACTCTGTTTTCCTGCATCAGTTTTCCTGGGGAAAATTAATACAACTGCAGAGAGCCCTGAAAACTGGTGGGTGATTAAAGGTGACTTACCTGAAAGCACAGGTAATTTTGGTATCATCTTGGAAGCAGTGTGCTTGTGGCACAAACCTTGTTCTTTCCATTTCAGCTGTGTAGCTGTACTGATATAGTTATGAAATGGATCATGAGGAATGGTTACATTTATTAAAGCATTTTATGTAGCACAAAGAATAGCTGATCCTTGATTTCCTAGGTAAGAATGTGTTCAAGAACTTCTCAGTATTCTTCATAAAAATAATTTCTACTGATCTAAAAGCTGAGGAAGATAGAAGTGAAAGATAGGACCTAGTTTTCTTGTCCATAAGCAATATAACTTCAGTAAACTGGAGCTGCATTTGTGCAAGCCTTGGTAGCTTCCAGAACTATGGCTTTATGTTTGTCTATTGGAACAGAGAAAGCTAGCAAACTCAGAGAAGAATTTTAAGAATTTAGGAAAATTTCTGGAAATTAATTTTTATTATAAAATGTTCAAGCCTGTTAGGTGTGCCACCCTTACTAATTATTTGCAACGTACTTTCCCCTAAAATGTTGCTATGGAGGGGGAGTTAATTTTTCAAGAATTGATATGCACGGGGTAGGCTGGCAAATAAGGACTATGAGGAATTTTGCAAAAGACTGCATTCTAATTAAATCCATCCTTTGAATTTTTAAAACGTAGTTTGAAAACAAAACAAAACTCGTTCTCACATTATTCATTCTGATGCCTCAGGACCATTCCAGCTAATCAGGGATTTCTGGCTCCAAGTATTACACAAACCCTAGGAATTAGCCTAAAAGATGTGTGTCAATGAATATAGAGAAAATTAAACAGTGATGTTGGTTTTTTGTCTTCAGAAAATATTAACCTTGTTTGCCCATGTATAAAATGGAAGGACTGTCAGAATATTTATGTAAGAATGAAGTGCTAAAAACCAGAGTAAGCGTTACATGATACCTAATTGTCTGAAGCAGCATACAGTGACAGATGGCTTGTTGTGATGCCTAGGGACTTTTTTTTGGTCATCTTCTGTTGTCAGTAGAAATCCTTGTCAAGGAGTCGGATCTGAAATAATTGTCTGCTGATCAGGGGTTTTATCGGGAAATTCATTTAGTCTGAATGCTGCTGCACTTCGGAAGGCAAGGCAAAGGCCCAGCAGAGTCTCACTTACAATTGGAATTTAATTTTGTGTAGTTGTTCTGGCTTCTGGCAGAGGCGATTTTCACTCTTTATGAAAAGTGAAGCTGAATATATGCACTAAATGTGGCTATAAATTAAAACAAAGAAAAGCAGACACATGCTGGAAAATTATTGTTTCAGTGTGCTGTAAAAAGATGTTTTCGAAAGTACTTGGGGGACTAAAGAGTGTGAAGAATTTGGGGAACTCAGTAATGGATAAGGCATTTAGATATTCAAAGTTATTCTTCTTTCATGTGAAGTCAAAACTAATTCAAAGCAGGGAGAAAAAAGGGACGCATTGTCTTCCAGTGAATAAATATCTATGTGAGGTCAAGCTGAATTATTGTGAGAGAGGAAATCATAAAAGTGAGCAACAGCAGGTAAACCCAGGAAAGTAGGGAGGAGAAAATTACTTGAACTCTTATGGTCCTTCCTAATGCAAGGAAGGAAGTCTCTGAGTCTATTTTAACAAATATGCTGGGATTTTTTTAATCTGCTCTATTTACTGTTAATGGGAGTTTTGCTTGCAGCTTCCCACGCTCTGCAGAAAAGAATGATTCTCCCTTTTAATGTTGTTTTAACATGATTTTCTTCTCATTTCATTACTTACTGTAGATCACCAAAATTACTGGTTTGCAAACTTTAGCACGGTCTGGTAATAAAACTTAATAAAATCAGGAAACATTTAAAAGACCTAGCTAATGCACCCTAATGCTGCCGCTGGTAGGCCATCAGTTACTTTACCCTTCAACAATAAAGTTTAACTCTTCTTTATGGAAGTGGAGATTTTACAAGAATGGTCTCCTTGTGTAATGAAAATGTGCTTCACCTGAGCTCTTAGTAGCTCTTCTATTATGTGTGTAGGTTTTCTGCTAAAAGCTGATTAGTTTTGTGTATTTGTATTATATGGATGTGCCATAACACACACACACCTTCTCCCCCACAACTCTAGAAATGAATCTTGGCCTTTGGACATAGCTTGGTCTAGCAGATCTTTAGTCCTTAGCCTGACACTACTAAGTATTAAAGAAGTCCAGTGGTGGTAGCTGTTGTAATTATAGTAATTATTATTCCCTGAAATCCTGATAGTACCCAGCAGATGCCTAGCTATGGCCCAAGAGTACTATTGCTAATAGTGAAATGCTGCTCTTGACCTTCCCTCAGCTGGCTGGGGGTTCTGCAACAGACCCGGGATTGTGGTGCTGCTTGGGACAATAAAATTTGGAGCTGTGAAGGTGATGTGTGACTAAAAACACAGCAGAATATGTTTAGGAGGAATGGCGAAAAGCTGGTGCAGAACCTGTGATTGTCTTGTACAAAATGAAAAAAGACGCTTGTGCACATTGGGTAAATAAATTACTGTGGCTAAGATAAAAGAGAGAATAGAACAAAGTATATGTGACATTAGAATAAATAATATACGACAACTGGAAGAAGAGACCATTCATCCTCATAAAAGTGGTTCAAAAACTACAGGAAAAAACCCACAAAATTGAATAAAAGGTAAACAATATTACATTCTGTTAATATGAGAGGAAACTATCAGGTAAAGCTGTTTTCTCTGGAATTGAAAGAGGCCTGTAACCCTTAATCATAAAAAATAAGAGAAAATTTAAAGAGTTGATTGGAAAAACAACAATTAAAAAAAACCCCAACACAATACCAACAAAAACCACGAAGCAAAACACAAGTGAATAAAACCCAACAGTGTGATGGAAAGTTCACAGGAATCACAGAATAACAAGGTTGGAAAAGACCTTTAAGATCATCAAGTCCAACAAAGTTGTTCGCTGAGGCATCTTCATAGGCAGGGTTTATTAGGGTAACTTGTCATGAAACTCTGTTGCCTTGCAGATAATCTGTGGAGGAGAGATTATGCATAACAATTAAAACTGAGAAAAAACTATTTATGAAGTCAGTCCTGTTCTAGACCACACCCAATTAAAACCAAATTTCAGCCTCATGCTGACATGAATAGGATCCCAGTCAGCTTAAATCCTGAGAACTACAAGTTTCCATTGCCAAATTTGTTAACCAGGGTCACAGAAGAATGCAATGACCCTTTGTATCTAAAAAGCTGAAAAAAGACAGAGGTTTTTGGCTTGGTTTCCTAAGGAAATCGCTTTTCAGTGATGGTGCTCGGTGAGTTTGCATTTTCCCATTTGTCAGTCCTGTTCTGGCAGCACCAGAACAGAAGACTGATGTCTCAAAAATGCTTTATTGCTGTAGAAACCCTAGATAATTTTATCAGCAAACTAGACAGATACATATAGGTTCTGACCAGCTAGCCAGTCAGGAATTGTGTGCCTCCAGTGCTTTCCTTTGCTCAGGCAGATTTTGGGCTTCATTAACTTCAGTCCTGAGGGGTCTTCTTGCAAAGTATGACAACAGTTCTGAGATACTGGGAGTGATTTTTCTGATCAGTTTTCATTGTGCACATAAAAAAAGGGTAGCGTAACTAAAAGTGAAAAACTCAACAGCCTCATATCAGGTAGGAATCATGTAGACTTGCACAGAAAGGGAAAATTGAAGCATGTTTTTTAATTCTGAAATGCAGAAGTGTACAACAAAACTATAGTAAAAGGCAGAGACTTAAAAAAAGTCACAGAGAAAGGAAGAGATGTACCTTGGAAAGCGTTAAGAATAATTTCATAAGAAGAGTAGGCTAACTTGAATGTTGGTTAATAGGCTTGAAATTAAAAGGTTCACACTCTGTGCCCCACCAGACTCTATTGATTAAATTTGAGGGAACAGGTCGCATCAATACTAGATTTGTAAAGCGCTTCCAAATGGCAAGGTCATTTAGAGAGCAAATGGAAAACACTCTGCTGTGAAGCACGGAGGAAAGCACCAGGGGCAGATCCAGTCAGAAGTAATGGATGGAATCTGATGAGAACTAGAGAAATAATAAAGAAGATTTGTGTCATGGGGAACAGTAATGGGGGACATTCAAGCTGACTAACACTCACATGAGGATAAATGCATATACATGGCTAGACAATACAAATAGGGAGAGAAAAATAGCTGAAATAACATTATAGACAACACAACTGAGATAGATTTGTCAAAAATACAATATGTTGACTAGATGTCATCTAGCCCAAACACCAGAAACACCAAGTAATGTTTTCTTCTATTTGGTTATACCATTATAGTATCTGAGAGCCCTTGCTGGACACGTAATCACTCTTGTAGTCACCTATGGTCACTGCAGCACTGGCATCTAATTCATTATTTTCCAAAGTGCTTTGGAATACCTTGGGTATTAAAGACATAAAACCATATTCTGTTCTTTGGGCTCCTACTCCACTCTATCATGCAGGGAAACTATATCATCAAGACTCAAAGGACAAGAACCCATTAAATATGTTAAAAGACATCAGGCTAGGGCAGAAGAATTTACGGGGCTAGTCATTGTAATAAATTCTAGATCAAATAGTTACTTGAATTTATAATAGTCACCCAGTATAAAAAGAATTGTGTTCCTTTCAGCTCTTGAAGTGTCACACTGAACACTCAGCATCATGCACAAATCAAATTTCAAGTTACTTAGGGTTCTGCTTATGAGTTTCATATATGTTTTTCTCTACTTACAAATAATCGAGTTTTTATGTCCAGTTTAAGAAATGATGGTCTGATGCTTGTTGTTGCTACTCACTACTTATTTGCTCATTTTTCCATATGTGTTTTGATACATTTGTTGTTTTTTTTTTTTTTCTGTACAGTGAATGAAATGTTTGCTCCAAAATTGATTTATTCTTGACATTTAATTATTTATAGATGATACTCAAACTGTCTTATGTGAGTAGGAGAGTAGTGGAGGCTTTATGTTTTAATTTGTCCTGCCAAACCTTTGCTATACACTGAAGAGCCAAAAAGCTTGAGTGTTTAAAATGTTATACAAAGAGCAGTGGACGGTGCATGTAAGTGCAAGAAAATGGTTAGAATATTTTCTCTTATTTAAGGAAGAGACTTGTATGGTATCCCAGCTGAAGTGTCACAGCAAGTATGAGAGGTGTTACCTGTGTTGACTGGGAGGACTTAGACTGTCAAGTTACAGGACTGAGGATTTGGCTTCTATGACTGGTGTGGCAAATAAAGCTAGAAAAGCTGAAATGCTGTTGACAGAACAGTAGTGCTGGTCCCTAGTAACATGAAGGGAAAGACATTCATTAACAGCGGTCCTTTACGAGGAGATTCAGAGAGCATATTTTAGCAAATCATGCTAAGGCTGTCTGCCAAAGATCATGAAGCCAAGAACAAATTTCCGTAGTGCAGAGTGCATTTCTGGTGGTAAAAAACATGTGAGATACAGAAGGTAACAGAGAGATCAAAAAATGTAATTAAGCTTATCTAAACATCAGGAATTTAAGAATTTTCAACTCCTCTTAATGTTGGCAAGAAAGCAAAGCGATACTACTCTAGTTTGAGACTGCTAAAGGATCAGAAATTGTGTCAGTCCTTGCAGCTAGGTTAAGAAGCCTAAGGGAAAAAACCACCTGGGGTTAGACCACCTACTCTGCAGGTGTCACAACAATTTAGGACTATCAGGTACTGGCAATTCTTGCAGGTTGCTAATGTGGTTGTGAAGGATCTCAGTGTTAACCTCTGGCTAGACCATTTTTGAATATCATTTTTGTCTGTATGGTCTGTGTGGAACCATCAATTTGGTTTCAGACTAGCCAAATAGACAGCCAAGCAATCCAGGAGTGGCTAGATCCCTGCTGAAGGTCAGGCAAAGCCAATAGCAATCAATGAATGCTTTGGTAACTGGAGAGATTTCTGTGCTGCCATGGCAGCTTCCAGGGGTGTGGAGGCGGCTGTGGCACAGATATCTGCATGGAGAAACTTGCTGAAGAGTGCGGGGTCAGCAGAGACTCTCTTGCTGAAGGTAACGCAGATAAATGACCGAGCAGCTTTGAGCCAGTAAATTTGCTTGTGGTTTTGATTGCAGTAGTAGCTTGTGGCCCTGGGACAGAAAGCATTGTGAAGGCTGTCCCAGCAAGCCTGTCCAGTGAGATGGGATCAGCTAATTAATGATTTTGTATTCCTGTGTAATTAAATGTTAAGCCATAGCCTTGGGGCAGGAGCTCTGAATGCATGTTGATAAATTAGTCATTCCCACAATGTGTGTTTCTGGAAGTATGTCCCATTCAACAGCTGATGAATGTGGCTTTACAAAATAACAATACTTGTCACTCCTTGCCTCAGAAGGCTTCTGAATTGATGTAACAGCTTTACCATTTGAAAGTGAAGTACTAATGAAACTGGGACAGTAGCCACCCTTTATGCTGGTTCACGTATTTTTAAATAGGTATATTTACATTCAAATTTAAGATCCAGTAGCCTACCAGAGGAAATCTATTTTAAGTTCTAAAACATCTTCTTTTAAATTGAAGCATAGCAGGGGATTTTGCAGCCAGCTCTGCTCTGAGTGGATAAAACAGTAATCAAATTTTAAAATGTCTATTTGTCCTTTCTTCTGTTGTGTACATAATTGATAAATTAACATTTTAATAGCACCGATGTCCTGTGTCTCATTCAACCACCTCACCGATAGGTGGATTATTATTCTTTTTGCTGTAAGAAGCCTGAGGAGTGTGTACTTTTCTGCTGGAAAATTCCACAGTAATTATTCAGACAATCATATAAGAGAAAATGCCTAGTCTTTTGTGATATTTGAATATGGGTTGTATGCCAGTGTTCAGGGTTAGCTCGTGACCGTGTCATCTTGTTTACTATCAATATCCTCTGTCTTTTGATTTTCGTGGTGCGGTGTCCTGAATGCCTTTAAAAAAATATTCTTTCTCTGCATGTAAATCAAGGATTTGATCTTTGTTTCCTGTGCGCAGCTTGGTTTTCCCAAGGCAGATTGTTTATTCAGATTTTTTTCCTAGCTTACTTTTTTATTTCATTAGCAGCAAAAAATGTTGGCAAAAAGGATACAAGTTACATATTTTCTTCTACTATATTTGCTGTCTACTACTGTGTTGATTGAACGTGATTTTATGTATCTTGAGTAAGAGAAATTTGCTGAGCAGATAATATTATAAAAGTGTGCCATCACATAAGGCCAAGAATATACTAGTGAATACTTCTGACACAACAAAAGCATGCTCAGCTTAACTAAGCCTTGACATCATCGTTGTCAACATCATTTTTTAAATCAGTGCACGCATGAGTTTGTATTAGCATAAATCTAGCAAATGGCATGTGTGTGAGTCAGTTTTCTGAAGGTATGATGTTTGACGTTACCCCTGGAAGCAAAAGATGTACAGTAGAGCCAGAGGAAACATGTCTGATCCCTAATCAGGAAGAAAGGTTGGTATCTCTGTTAACCTTAAAGCCAGTTCCAGTGTGCCAGACAAGACTGCCCCGTCTCTGCCCAGGAAGCACGTTGGAAACAGCGTGGAGGGTCCTGCCCAGAGGAGACGTCAGCCTGACACACGCTTTCTGAATCAGCGTGGCAGGAGGAGGTTTGCTAGTACTTCTCTAACAGACTGAGATCTAGGGAAGAGAAGAGTGCATTGAGGCACGAAGGTAAAACAGGGATGTGGAGGAACCTGTGAGCATTTGGGGACATGCCTACGTAAGGGCAAACAACTTTTTAGTAAAAGTAAATCTGGGGTACACAACGGCACAAAGTGCAAACCCCGAGTGTAAAGGGAAATGAGGCTGGCTCACAGCAGAAGTACTAATAATGCTAAAGAGCACAAGGAGAACTGCCATGACTGAAGTAGCTTCATTCCGGTTTTTAAACCAAATACTACTTTGCCTATATGGTTTTTTTAAAAGTGTATGAAATACTGTTTCTTTCCATAGAATGATTCTCTTACCAGTGGACACTTGGGACAAAAAAGTTTGCTTGACAAAAGTAGGGTGGCTTAAACACCCACTACTACCCTCTTAACTAATGATTACAGCAGTACTGAGCTGTACCAGGTGTTGTAGAGAGAACTGGTTAGTTCCCTGGCTGTTCAGATTGAGACACAAGCCATGTGGTAATAGCTGGAAAAAGTGAAACAAGAATGTAAGAGCTTTTTCTTCACCTGCTGCATGGTGGTATCTGTGATTTTTAAAACCATGGAATTATTCTCTTGGAAATCAGTTTGTAATCCAACTCATTCAGCAGTCTGGTATGACATGCTAAAAATTTGCAAGAGTGGTACAATTGGAATTTATGTGTTTACAGCTGGCAATAAAAAAGCCCCAGAAGTTTAATTTCCCCTGTATATTGTACATTGTGTTAATTAGACAGGTGAAAGAATACCTACAGTTCCAAAGCAAATGTAAATGAATATTTAAGTACAGTTTCTAAAATATTCCCCAAAAATGTTGCTTTGGAATGGATGAGAGCAAGAGACACAGCAGCAACAGTAGTTTTGTCGTAAGAAGACAGGGAGATTTTGCCTCTTCTGGAATGATGATGCTCCAGGAACAAATGGACAAGAGGAATAAGTCAAAATTCTAGACTCCTGTCCCTTCCACAGGATGCTAAAATCCATGACAATATCCTTATTCTGCATTGTATTCAGTACCAGTGGAATTTGGGCTGGCTTTTGCTGTAGCTGTGGGAAGCTCTTGGGGAGTCAGAAAACTGCTTGATATTCATGGCCTTGCCAAGATGAAAGACAGACCAGTGCATCAAAGTGGTGTCAAGCTAACAATCACTTTTCCTTCAATTGCTTTACAAACATGGTGAGTAGGTGACTTCCTCCTGGCAAAGGTCCTATGTTGGTGGGGTTTTTCACCTGAGTGATCTTAGGATACGTTGGCTCTCTTTTTTTAATTGTAGCATTTCTAGGTCTTAGCAGGCTCCTCTGCTGTATCCCAGCCTGGGAATAAATGTATGGAAGATGAGGATGTCTTTGTGTATTGTAAGCAAGTTTTTTGTTTGCTCAGACAATACCAAGCTAATGACTATGAATATTGTCATCTTATTAATGATGTTTGTAGCAGAAGTATTCCCCATGTTCTGTGTTAGTACCTTGTGAGATGTCAGAATTAGATTAGATTCAGTCAATATCTGAACTTCAACATAAAAAAGATGGGGATGCTTTCTGAAGTAAATTGTCTCGTATTTTAGATATAGGTGACTTAAGGAGAGAGTGATTGGATTACGTTAACGATGCTAAGCAATGCAGGTTGGGTTTGCTTTGTTTTTACATTAAGGATAGGAGGTAATAAAAGGGTTGGACTGTTTGTTATCATTAAATATCACAAACATAATACTGGCAATGACATTGCTACCAGCCTCAGGAGAAACTTTTTAACCTTTAATTTGAATGATTTATGCCAGCCATTTTGCCTACCTATTGCGCTTTGGTACTGTGGTGTTCAGTTTCTGGCCGAAGCTTGGGCACTAAGGCCTGCTGTATTCTAGAGCTAGCTGCAGACACATGCTGTGGATGCTGTTACTATAGGCAGTAATACAAACTGATGATTGGAAAAGATTCAGTTGCTCTTCTTGTTGCAACTTTGTTTCAGGGAAAACATATTTTTAATTCCTTTATATAAATGACTGTGTTTTACTTACAGCACTACAGAATTGTAGTAACAATACCTAAAAAATAATGAGTACTGTGCATGTTTGGGTTTTTTGTTGCGAACAGAACTAGTAAGCATTACAGTTTTGTGTAGGAAGAAGGAATATCTTTATATAATCACTGCAGCATTATTCTGTGGGCTTGGGAACCCAGATAGGTTTTGTGGATTTACCTTAAGCTCAAGAGACCTGTTTGTGAGAAGTTTTAGATTATTGTAAATATTGTGCTGGTTTATAGTGCTTAATTCTTGTTTCTAGGGTCCACGAGAGGCAAAAATAATGCCATGTGACATGTGTATTGCAAATCAAAACAGCACATTGAGCTGGGCTTCCAGAGGGCAGAAACTGCTAAGAAACCAGCAACACATCCTTTAGTTTTCCAGAAACACATTCCAATATAATTTTGAAACTGCTCATGGAGAAAACTGAAGTAATCCATCCTCAAGCTACCTGGCAGATGGCTTCAGAAGGAAGCGTCAATAAGGATAAGCCTAGTCCCCTACAATGACAAAGGGGATCATAACTCCATTTATGTCAGTACTGGTCCAGTGAGGAAAAACATCCTTACTTATCCCAATTAACAGGTTTAAGTTTCTAAATATCTTGGCACAGCATCTTGGCTTTTGAAAACAGAGAGAAACCCTGTGTCCATACAAATGTGACATTGGCATTGTCCTGCTTGTATGAGTGATGACATGATTGATCCTTATTGCATCCTTCTGCCAAGAGCTGGTTTGGAAATGGTGCCAGCAAAAGGCTAATGCCAGGGGAGTAGTGTGATTTCAGCAGAGTGAGGATGGCACTGCTGGTCACAGCAGCTCATCTACCGCTACTCATTAAATAGGTCGTCCCTCAGCCTGAGCTGGGTTTGCAAAACAGTCCCCATGGCTGGGTTTCTTTATCCTGCATCACTTTGATAAAATTCAGGCTCAGGAGCATTTACATCAACAGCTGTAGTAGGTGTGGAGGGTGTGGTAAGCAGTAGCAGCGGCAACAATATTTTGTGTTGCTGAATGGAAGTGTGGACTCAACTTTACTGTATGCCAGCAGTATGGGTGTGAAGAGCCATGGCAGATTTAGTTTGAAATACTAACATCCCTCTTCCACCCTCCCTACAGTCTGTTTCCTATTTTCTGCTCTAAACTTCCAAAATATCATCAGGCAAATAGCAAAAGAATACATCCTGAAACTAGCTTCCCAAAATATGAAATACAAGTAGCTCTGCATAGAAATGAGCTGACTGAGGGGGGAAAAGTTGAAGCCAAGTTATTTAGGCTAAAAATACCTTTTCTCTTGTACTCCAGGACAAAACAGATGCATTCTTGCAATATGACCTTGGTATGGCCTTGTGCATAAGCCAGCAGTCTCCTCTATGTGAATCAAATGATTTTGTGTCATTAGAGATCACAGACTCACAGAATTGTAGGGGTTGGAAGGGACCTCGAGAGATCATCGGGTCCTCTCATTATCCCTATGTGTTTTGCATAATGAATAGAGTACTGTATGTGAACTGAAAACCAAACCGGGTTTATGATGTCATTTTTCTAGCAGTTAGGTGTGTTGCCGTTAAGCATTCAGTGGTAGAACAATGGTCTCTGTACCTTGAAAATTTCCTTCTTTTTGAGAGAAAAAATGTTGTATGCTGTGCCTACTATTAACCACTCTTTCAAAGTCATTAGGAACCTTCTTTGTTTATAACAGTCAAAAGATTTGCTAGGAACATGGAGATCGTTTTGGTGTCTTTTAGAGGATGGTATTTTATGCTGCTTGTAATAATTGCTTTTAAATCCTTCCCATTTACAGCTAAAGTATGGTTTTTTTCTTCTCAGCTTCAATACAAAATGCGACCTTCACTTCTTCTCCTGACCTTCAATTCTTCTTCACTTTTCGTAACAATTTTTAGAGTAGAAAACAATAGCTTACTGTCTGTTATTTTAGAATAGTCTCCTCCTTTGTTTCTAAGGAAATGGCAGTCTCAGAATATATTGAATTGATTATGTTTAGTATGCTTATAGTAGGCAACAAAAAGTATTCATCTGTTATTGCCACCAGTGATATCTTCTTGGAGTTGTAATTCAAGGCCATTTCTCTCCAGATGTTATAATAGAATTTAAGAAATAAGAGTGAATACTACATATAACTCACCAAGACTGTCAAAGCAACCACAGCACCGAATGTGTTTGGTAGCTCTGTACTGGGTTAATGCTGCCTCATGTCCTGACATTTGGGAGTGTGTTTTCATGTAACCAAAAGAAAACCTATAAACTGCTAAAACCCAACACCTCTAGAAATGAAATGTGAATTTTTAATCAACATTTGACATAGAAAAAATTGTAAGAATTTTATTCATTTATATAAAAACATATATATACACTATTCCGTAGACACTGTTAAATACTTCTAGAATTTGGGGCATGGATACTATTTTGCAAGCCCATTTTTTTCCTAAGGAAGTAAAAAAAAGGAAAAAAAAATACATAAAATCATAAATTGTTTCAGTTGGAAAAGACTTTTAAGACCGTCAAGCCCAAGCATTAACTTGGCACTGCCAAGTCCAAGCACTAAACCATAGAATCATAGAATGGTATGAGTTGGAAGGGACCCCAAGGATCACAGAGCTCCAACCCCCCTGCCACAGGCAGGGCCACCAACCTCAGGCCTGGATCTACACTAGGTTGCCCAGGGCCCCATCCAACCTGGCCTTGAACACCCCCAGGGACGGGGCATCCACTACTTCTCTGGGCAGCCTGTTCCAGCCCCTCACCATTCTTTCTGTAAAAAACTTCCCCCTAATATCTAATTTAAACCTTCCTTCCTTTAGTTTTAATCCATTCCCCCTTGTCCTGTCATTGTCTATCCTTTTAAAAAGTTGAATCCCCTCCTGCTTATAAGCTCCCTTCAGGGACTGGAAGGCTGCAATGAGGTCCCCCCGCAGCCTTCTCTTCTCCAGACTGAACCAGCCCAGCTCCCTCAGCCTCTCTTTGTAGGGCAGGTGCTCCAGCCCTCTAATCATCTTTGTGGCCCTCCTCTGAACCCTCTCCAACAGTTCCACATCCTTCTTGTATTGGGGGACCCCAATGTCCCTGAGAACCACATCCATGGGTCTTCAAAATCCCTTCAGGGACTGCGACTCCTGCACTTCAATGGGCAGACTGTTCAGGTGCTTGACAACCCTTGCAGTGAATAAATTGTTCCTAACATCCAATCTGAACCTCCCCTGGTGCAATTTGAGACCATTTCCTCTCACTTGTTACTTCGGAAAGAGACCAACTTCTACGTGGCTACAACCTCCTTTCAGGTAGTTGTAGAGAGCTTGGAGCTCTAGGTTAAGTGGTTAAACAACCCCAGTTCCTTCAGTTGCTCCTCTCAAGACCTGTTCTTCAGACCCTTCACCAGCTTCATTGCTATGTGTATGTTTACTCACACCCCCCACTTCAAAGTCATGCCGTGTTATTTGAGGACATTAATTTCTGATTTATCTTTGATGTAACCTACATCACAGCTTTACTGGAGAACACGCTGTCCAGCTAGATTCAGCATAAAAAAATTCAATATGATTCATCATTAGAGTAAAAAGATACCGTATGCAAAGGTGAATGTATGTATGTTTGGATATTTTTTCTTTTCTTCTCTGACATCTAGAATATATTGAATGCTCCCCTCTCTGTTTAACACTGTAGGTTTCATCTACAATTTATCATTCTTCAGAAATGCTATTTCAATTTCACCTTGTTTCAAAGTCTTATTTCACAATGACAGTGGTAAACGGGATGAAATATAAATATCTGCTATTGTTAAAACAACAAAATGCACACTTAGGTTGCCTGCATTTTTATCAAACTATTTTCATCAGCTTACCTAAGAAATCTGCCAAGCATGCTGATATTAGGATAAGCAGTACACCTGAGTTTAACCTGTTTTTGTCCCCAGTCTTCCAGTGCAATAAGCGAACTAAAATGTATGTAAGAAATTAATCTGAGTATCCTCATCAACCTTGCCCAGTATTTTTTTTTCTATATAGGCCAACTTCACCCCTTAGCTGTATTGTGTCTTGGACATTTTAAAATGGGAACCTACATAATGCTTTTATTTGTAACAGATTCTTAGAGTAATTACTGGTCTTAGAGGCATATGATGCAGAGTCTTAAGACTCAAGACCTTTTTCAGGACATTTGACATACATGATAATAAAAAAATTTCCCTGCATCCTACTGAGTAGTTCTCAGCTGGGCAGTTTAAAAATGTGCAGAAAGTGTCAATGAAAGCTGTCTTTTTTAACTGTATCTTTTTGTACTGACTATTTTTCTGTATCCTTTTAATCCAACCTTTGAGTGTCTGTAAGGATCATCTGGCTCAGAGCTCCACAAACAGGGTTTGGCAATGTCAAGCCCATCAGTCAGCAATGTCTAGGCCATCAGGCGACTCTTGGGGGGTTGTAAAGCAACTCAGCCTTGGATTGCTTTGAGGCCCCATCTCAGCAGAGACAGCACATTGGAGCTGAGTAGATAGCTCAGTCCTTGCAAAAGGAGACTAAATGGGCAGTGCTGCATGATTGAACAAACCGAAACCTGGGTTGAGCCTTGGAATTCCTTCAACAAACAATATGCCCTGAGTCCCAATCAAGCCACTATTCAGCTGTCTAGCAGTAAGATAAAAGCAAGGCAGAGGGTCTCCATTTTGTCTTAACGGGCCCAGACAATGCAGAGATGCAACAGATAGGGCATAAGATAAGGGGGAATCATTGCTAATGACAAACAGAAGGTGGCATTGTCCACTAGGACGAGGTCCTACCTACTGTCCCGTACATCAGACAAAAAATCAAATAAAACCCCCTTGGATTCAGTCTGAAATGAGGGAGCCACTTTTCCAACTCTTCCCTCTTGGCCAGGATGCTGGCTAAGGTAACGTACTGCGAACCCTTACCAGGGAGATGGGTAAGTGAATATTTGCTATGCTTTAAATTTGTAGTCTCGGGTAATTAACTAACACACATGTAGTATTTAGTGTGCTTGTGATGGTGTGTTCTGTGAACCTGCTGTGGTTGTGATATTGAACCTTGTGAATTGCCTGCAGACGGTAACCCTGAGTGTCGTGACTGTTGCAAGTGGTAATACTGAATTCTGTGACTGTTGTGTTGGCAGTGGTGTATTTTGTGAATAGTGTGGTTGTGATGAGTGTAGTCATACTTCTAAAACATCAATAGCACATTTCTCCATTGTATCCATGAAACCTGCAGTAGTGAGGTATTGAATGCACGTGGTTCAAAGATAAATTAGTCTTATTTTTATTTTTAAAACCCTGCATTCAAGTGTCTTTCCGTTACATTATCTAGTGTCACAGTGTCTCAGTACCTCAGTTAAAAGGCACATGACAACAGAGGTAGGGAGCGAGTCCAGCGAAGGGCAACCAGGCTAGTGAAGGGGCTGGAGGGCAAATCCTGTGAGGAGCGGCTGAGGGAGCTGGGGCTGTTTAGCCTAGAGAAGAGGAGGTTGAGGGGAGACCTTATCACCGCCTACAACTACCTGAAGGGAGGTTATAGAGAGGTAGGTGATGGTGTCTTCAGCCAGGTGACAGGTGATAGGACAAGGGGGAATGGCATGAAGCTGTGCCAGGGCAGGTTTAGATTGGATGTTAGGAAAGAATTTTTTACTGAAAGAGTTTTCAGGGCCTGGAACAGGCTGCCCAGGGAGGTGGTTGAGTCACCTTCACTGGATGTGTTTAAAAAAAAGGGTAGATGAAGTACTTAGGGATATGGTTTAGTTAAGTATGTGAATGGTTGGACTTGATGATCTTAAAGGTCTTTTCCAACCTTATTATTCTGTGATTCTGTGTGATTCTGTGAAGGGTATTGTGAAAGAGGGCTCTCTAAGGTTTTTCTCTCCCGGTGATTCCCCAGACCTCTCTGACTTACAGAGTTTCTCTTTTTAAATGGTCACTCATAGGTATTTCTCAGCTAAGTTTTCCTGCTACAAATTTCAATTTTTCCTAATTGGAAAGTGGAAAGACGTGAATTTCTTCTGAGCAGGATACAGCGTGCCTCTGCGAGTCAGAGGTGGATTGTCAGTTTTCTTCCAGTAGTTCTGAATACAGATCTGTTGAATTTTTTCATGAGATGTCCTGTACCACTGGAGTTGTATGGCAGTGATTCTGGGCCCAGACAACAACTGGTATTAGGCTTGATAGGTGTTAAAATGAGAAATTTGCAGTGCAGAACACTTGCAAGTAGCAGCTGGCCTGCACTGATAAATGAAAGGGAGTACAGGTCTTAAAAAGACTCAGAAGACAAGACCTGGGACATAGACTGGACTTCCACGGACATTCCAGAAGTGCAGATGTTGTATAACTTACCTACAAACCTTACCTTGCCTGTGTCTGTAAGCCATTGTGATTATGGCCAAGTATCAAAGCATTGGAGGAGTGAAGAAAAAAAGAAGCATTTGTAGCCTGGTGCAGAGAAGTTAAGCTAATGTAAAGAGTTTCATTAGTTGATCCAGAAAATTTCAAACTAGAGAGCAAACTAGCAACTCAGAGTGATTTAGTGGGAGCCTGAAAGAACTGGCTTTATGTTGACTTTTCATCTTGATCTGGTTTCTAGTAGCTTTATAAACACCCAGTTACCACAACAAGGGTGTTAATCACAATAACTTGTACAAGTTCCTTCTTCTAATAAACTGTTCTTACTATTTATAGGGAATATCATCTCACTCTCCCCTCTCTACCCTGAGTCTGGCTGTAACATCTGAGACCAGACTTGGAGTTGGTTCTAGTTTTGGATAATGTGTTTATACTACACAGTGGTTTATTGAAGGCTTTGTTATGGAGAATACTGAATTACAAATGTCGATGTTTCCCCAGTTGTATATTTTGTGAGAGTGATTCTTTAGCATCATTTTTTTATCTCTTGACTTTCCATTGACATCAGCATTATGTGTTTCCTTGCTGCCATACTGATGTGTAAATAGTCATTTTGGCAATTGCCTGCGTTTTATTATGTTGTAGGAAAGTTATTATGAGTGCTATTGACAAGAAAATCCTGCTTCACCAATGTTTTGGGAAAGAACAGTTGAGAAGTTCACTTCAGGTTGTCACCCATAGATTGTTATAGAAGGGGAAAGGTATTTTACGTTACTTATAATCTAATCATAGTCAGGATGGACATCACTGCTTAATACTGACTTGTGAATTGCTGCTTCAATTTTTTCAAGAATTTCAGTGTCTGTGGCTTCAGCATTACCAAATTTCCTCCTCAGCTTGAACAAAAGTGCCTTTTTCCTTCTGCAACAAGTCATCGCCAGTTGCGAAACATAAGGATGAGAAGTGGTGGTGTCTTCTAAGTCAGCCCTTTTTCAGATGTTGATGATAACCTCATGATAGCAAAAAATGCTTCTTTGCTTTAACTTACTGCTTTATAGGAGAAGGCAGCCTTAGGAGTGTTGAAGCAGATGGAGTTTGGACAGTATCATTTTAGCTCTGAAGCAGAAGGGCTATAGCAATCCAAGCCATTAAGAAAGCTAACTCAAGGGCTCTCTAAATCATGTGGAAAAACCAAGAGTTACTCTCCTAATGCTTTTGTTTCTTTTGACAGTGAAGCATCTATTGCTCTTCATCATGCACATTTGTGCTGGTTTCTGCTGCATATTGAACAGCTACTGCTTGGTTTAAAGGCTCATCAGATCAATGCTGTCAAGATTTGTGCAGAACTTGTGCTAAGAGTTGTGATAATTTCTTAGTGTTTGTGCCATTTGAGAGTATTTAGTGAGTGTGTATTGATCACAACTGCTCTTAAAGCAATGCTCCTAAAATGAGTGGTATAGGAGGACTGGGAGCCTATAGAGATCATGTAATGTTCAAAGAGAAGACTATGTTCAATCACGCTGCCTTTTGTCTAGTCTTTGTCTTCCTTACATGCTGGAGGTCAGCACCGGGGCTACAGCTGCAAAAGAAGCAAGGTGGCATTAAAAAATACAATGCATCCCCCTGTGAGGTAGCGGTACTGGAAGGGGGAACATTGTCCCTTCTGCCTTTCATTTACATTCTCTGAAGGTGTGGCTTCCCTCCTTGGACCTGCTTTATCTAGTTCTAGAGAAATCTGTTTCAGTGAATGACATGCTGCACTTGGTGTTGAGTCTTAGTAGTGACCATGGTTAACCCTAAACCTATATTGTTCATGAGAAATGTCTTGCCTTTCAAAACAAAACCAAAAGGAGTGGTTGGTAGCATGTGCTTTGTTTATGTTTTTCTTTACTTTTTAAAGTTGGTGCTGTTGACTTTTCTCTCTCTAAGGCAAGCTTGAGCCCCTGGTTAGCATATACTGCATACCTGAATGTGTTCCTAATAGTCCTCAGTGACTTTTCAGAATGAGGCAGGACTGGAAGTCTCTGGTACTGCAAATGTTCCAGAACTGGAGTGATTTAACAAGTTAGGTGAAGATACTTTATGTTGAACAATATGTGGACTCAAAGTTAACCTCAGAGGATTAGTTTCTTGACCTATGTCTGTGGGGGTGAGTCATTGCATGTCTTTCTCCTTGAAGCACTTTTTGGACAGAAGAATAAAATGAGATCTTGCAAGGAAGAGCCTTGTGGGGAAGGAAGATGTGGGCTTTGTGAGAAAGCAAGCCAGATGAAATGTCACTGTAATGGTGTGAATAATTGTAGCATCTGAGCATGCTTATTTCTTTCCTGGGAGACGTGTTTCTTTGGGAAAGTGTAGTATGGTGCGGTGACATTGCCATTAATGCTTTTTTTTGGGTATTTTTTTATTAATTAATTGTTTTCATTATTACTTCTGTCACTCTAGGGCATACTGTACCCAGTGATGTTTACTATGAGTAAGCATTGCCTGAGCTATTTGTAAATTGCATCTATAAAGACAGTGAAGTAGAAAAAAGTGAATGCAGATTGTGTCCATGAGCAGTGAAAGAATAAAGCATATTGGCTGCTTTAATTTCTTCTTCTTTTTTTTCCCCCTCTCTTTTTTTCCTTTCTCTTGTCCTTCTCTGTTTCATTTGACTGGACATTGCATTGAGGTAAAACACATTCCGATTATCTATAATGGGAAGCCAAATTACATTCTTCAGAAGAAATTCTGATAATGCAATACATGCAGGAGAATGAAAAATGATACAATGTATCACTGAATTCTTTTTATATAGTAGCATGATCTGCATTGTTCTGATTTGCTAATAGTGAGTCACAGGTATGCCTGAGACTGGATTGCTTTTCTATTGTAAATCTGTCTGACACATAGCAGCCTAAAGAATAATGTACTGTTATGTCTCTTTTTCTTTAGAATGTATTTGAATGGATGTGGTTTTGTCAGCTAGACAGCACATATCAAAGTGACAAATGTCTGGCTGTTAAAGTCCCGTGTCATATTCACAAGAAAAACGAAGATCTTCCTTTTCCGTAGGCTGTACAAAGTCATTACCTTTTGGAGCTCTCCTGGATAGCTACACACATAATCTTGTTTTCTCCCAGCATTCTCCAGCTGCACAAAACTTGCAACCAGCTTTGATGGTAATTCTCACTGTCCAAAGCCTTCAAAGCAAGCTCTTGTCTGTGGCTGTTGATGCTCACCTGCTCCCTAATGCCTGTGAGGTTAAGATATGGCAACAGAGTGGGCTTCCTGCCCAAGCAAGTGTCAAGCAGCTTCATAGCTGTGAAAATGTACTCGGTCTTTTAAATGAATGACAACAAGAGTTGACAGGACAGATTGAGATGCAAAGAAATGAAAACAAGCTGGAATCACAGAATCACTATTACAGAGTTTGACACAGCTTTTTTTTTTTTTTTTTGCTTTTTTTTGTGTTTTTTTGGACCTTCTGCATAGTATTCAAGTGAATTGGATTTTGGCAATTAGGCACTTGATTAGCTGCCGCCTCATCTTAAGATGCTATATATTGGTTCCTCTTGTGACTAGGAGGTTAACATGCCTTGGGGGATATCTGGCAGTCTTCAGAGCATCCTAAGAAATTGGCTGGGTAGGTGACAGTACTGGTAATATTTCATGTGTCTTCACAGAATCAGAATCACAGAATAACAAGGTTGGAAAAGACCTTTAAGATCATCAAGTCCAACCATTCACATCCTAAACTAAACCATATCCCTAAGTACTTCATCTACCCTTTTTTTGAACACATCCAGGGAAGGTGACTCAACCATCTCCCTGGGCAGCCTGTTCCAGGCCCTGAAAACTCTTTCAGTAAAAAATTTTTTCCTAACATCCAATCTAAACCTGCCCTGGCACAGCTTCATGCCATTCCCCCTTGTCCTATCACCTGTCACCTGGCTGAAGACACCATCTCCTACCTCTCTATAACCTCCCTTCAGGTAGTTGTAGGCGGTGATAAGGTCTCCCCTCAGCCTCCTCTTCTCTAGGCTAAACAGCCCCAGCTCCCTCAGCCGCTCCTCATAGGATTTGCCCTCCAGCCCCTTCCCCAGCCTGGTTGCCCTTCTCTGGACTCGCTCCAGGACCTCCATGTCCTTCTTGTGGTGAGGAGCCCAGAACTGGACACAGTACTCGAGGTGTGGCCTCACCAATGCCCAGTACAGGGGCACAATCACCTCCCCAGACCTACTGGCCACACTGTTTTTGATACAAGCCAAGATGCCATTGGCCTTCTTGGCCGCCTGAGCACACTGCTGACTCATATTCAGTCTGCAGTCAACCAGCACCCCCAGGTCCTTCTCTGCCTGACAGCTCTCCAGCCAGTCTCCCCCAAGCCTGTAGCAGTCCATGGGGTTATTATGTCCCATGTGCAGCACTCTACACTTGGCCTTGTTAAACTTCATCCCATTGGTCTCAGCCCATGGATCCAGTCTGTTCAGATCCCTCTGAAAAGCCTCCCTACCCTCGGGCAGATCAACACTTCCTCCTAGTTTAGTGTCATCTGCAAACTTAGTGAGGGAGCATTCAATCCCTTCGTCGAGATCATTGATAAAGATGTTGAACAAGACTGGACCCAGGACTGAGCCCTGGGGGACGCCACTTGTGACCGGCCTCCAGCTGGGATTTGTTCCATTTACCACCACCCTCTGGGCTCGCCCATCCAGCCAGGTTTTAACCCAGCTGAGGGTCCACCTGTCCAGGCCAGTAGCAGCCAGTTTCTTAGTCAGAATGCTGTGAGAAACTGTGTCAAAGGCTTTACCAAAGTCCAAGTAGATCACATCCACAGCCTTCCCCTTGTCCATTAAGTGGGTCACCTTGTCATAGAAGGTGATCAGGTCAGTTTGACAGGATCGACCTTTTGTAAACCCATGTTGACTAGACCTGATCCCCTGGCCATAGTGCATGTGCTGCATGATAGCTCCCAAGATGACCCTCTCCATGATCTTCCCTGGGACTGAGGTCAGACTGACAGGCCTGTAGTTCCTTGGATCCTCCTTCCGACCCTTCTTGTCTATGGGTGTAACATCTGCCAGCCTCCAGTCGACTGGAACTTCCCCAGTCTGCCAGGATTGCTGATAGATGATGGAAAGGGGTTTGGCAAGCACATCTGACAGCCCCCTCAGTACCCTTGGGTGAATCCCATCTGGCCCCATTGACTTGTGGGTATCTAACTGGCCAAGTAGGTCGCTAATCATTTCCTCCTGAACCATGGGAACTTTGTTATTCTTCCCCTCCCTGTCAGCCAGTTCTGGAGGATGAGTACTCACAGAACATCCTTCTTTACTGTTAAAGACTGAGGCAAAGAAGGAATTAAGGACCTCAGCCTTGTCCTCATCCCTTGTCACTAATGTGCCATCAGCATCCAATAAGGGCTGGAGATTCTCCTTGACCCTCCTTTTACTATTAATATACCTATAGAAGGACTTTTTATTATCTTTTCCAGAACTGGTCAGCCTGAGTTCCAGATCAGCTTTAGCCCTTCTGACTTTCTCCCTACATGATCTCACTAATTTCCTATAATCCTCCCAAGACACCTGTCCCTTCTTCCAAAGCTCATATTTTTCCTTCTTTTCCCATATATCAGCCTGAATCTCTCTACTCAGCCAGGCTGGCTTCCTAGCTCGCCGACCCCTCTTCTGTCCGACTGGGACAGCCTGTTCTTGTGCTGCCAAGATGACCTTCTTGAGGAGCAACCAACCCTCTTGGGCTCCTTTGCCCTCAAGGGCTGCCTCCCATGGAATCATATCGAGCAGCTTTCTGAACAGTCCAAAGTCAGCCCTACGGAAGTCTAAGGTGCTTGTTCTGCTGTCTCCCTTCCTTACTTCTCCCTGTTCAGGATAATCCCTTTCTGGCATGGATCAGCTGTTATCCTGTGGCCCCTGGGAGGACTTGTGGGACAGAAAATAGGGAGAGAAACGTTTTGTGTTGTCTTTATCTGACACCTTGCTGCTCAGGCTGCCTGGCTGGTATAAAATCATAAGCAGAGTTGCTACGCATGCTGTACTCGAAGGAGTTTCAGGGGTGGCTCAGCAGAAAATGACATCTGGCCATTTTCCAAGCCAGGCATTTGCCTGCTCCTGAGGCCATGGCAGATGGTCTGCAGAGTCATTGTTCAGGGCAGCATTTAGGGATGTGCCAGTCCCAGGTGATCATCTCCATGTTCTGGAATAAAGTTTTGGAGGCAGCAGTGGCTTTTTGGCCTCAAAGCTGGGAACTGTTTTGCTCATACCTCAAAGAATAAATGAAATGCAAGAAGAGCAAGGGACTTGGAGAGATAAAAATATACAGTCAGTCTTGCAACCTTTTCTATTTACCATAGTGCTTGGCGATTCTGTGTTAAAAGACGGTTATTTTCTATCCATGTGAGAAAACTTTCAAGTATGTAGTTCATTAGTACAGAGAGTAATTTGCATTTTAGAAGGGAAATGTTAAATATTGCTGAAATATGCTGCCACTATGTCAGAGTTCTCACTGTAAAAAAATTCAGATTTTGTGCTCAGAGCTTTCTTACTACTGCTAAAAATGAAGAGGGAGGGAAATCTAGGCTCTTTGTTAGCTGAATCAAGTTAATGACATTATGGATACACCCTCTGGAGAACTGTATCTTTCAGTGATGTGTGAAAACACACACAAGCACATTCTACATTTGTATTAATGTTTCTGAGCAGCAGAGGCATCTAGTGCTAGATTTTTTCAAGTCAAACAATTCTTGAAGACTCAAAAGACTCACTTCATTACCATGAAAAGAAGCTTTATGTTTTGGGTGTGTGGCTGGAATGACTAGATGTGTAATCAATTATGCTCAAGACAAATGGAGAAAATAAATTTGGAAAGAAATTTAATGTGGAAATTTGATGCTGTTGCAGGACAAAGTAGGAACACTTTAACCTCTAAAATGTATTCTGCTTGTGACACACATAGTTGTCATGTACGTCTTCTCTCTTTTGAAAAATATTTGTAAATCTCTTCTGCAAGAAAAGTCATTGTCTCAATTTCTGTATTTTTCAATGGCACGCTACTCTCATGTTAAAAAATAAGTAATGGGCAGTATGTGTTAGGTACCCTTTTTGTGTACAAAGGATATAATTTCCACTGAAGGAAAAGGAGTGACTTTCTGGAAGACAATGAGAGAAAAGGGAATGGTGTGCTGGTTTCCTTTTCCTCATATATACCGTGTGTTTGTGGGGATTAAGCGATGCTGAGGAGGAACACATTTTATGCAGTGATTGTGCCTGCTCTACAGGGGAGTTTGCCCCTTCATCTTCAATGTAATTCCCAAGTATTAAAATCTTTCTTTTTCTGGCTTCTTGTATCAGGTGCTGTGAAACTATTGACTTCTCTTTCAGCCTTATGCAGAAATCCCCATGTTTTTCCTCGTGAGAAAGTGGCAACATCTTGCTGGTTATCATGAGGCACATTCTGGGTATGATTCGTATCACCCAAAGAGGTCTGAAGTTGCATCCTGCCAGTTACTCCTGTTCTAATACTGCTTTTATTCATTGCTATGAGCAATGGAACACATAGGATGGAAGTGGAGGGGGCGGAAAGGGTGGCTCTAGGGAGAAGCAAATTGAGCAGTGTTCAGTAAACTTCTTTCCTAAATATTTGCAGGGATGTTTTCCTCCTAAAGTGAAGAAAGTCAATTTCCTCTGGAGATCTACTTCATTCCCAGTTCATTAATCAAAGAGGAAAATTCAGCACTGTTTGCAGTTGCTCTTTAAGTTGCTAACACGTGAAAAATTCAGAGCAGCACGTGCTACTCTTCCTCCTAAGTACAGAACTAATTCATAACCACATTAAAATGTTTATGTTGTTAGGACTAATCAAACAGCCAGGCCACTCAGATCTATAGTGGTGCTGCTGTCTGTTTCCCTCCTTAATTACAACTGTCAGCTTGCTACTAATATGAAGCTACAGCTGTTCAAAGTCAAGTTGCAACATTAGTGTCCCATCTCGCTTTTGCTCTTGGCAATGAGCCACAAGTGTTCAGCTAAAAGGTGAAGAGATTTACTTTTAAGTGAGAACAAATACGTTGTGTTTTGTGTGTGGAAAGGTGAGAGAAGAATCCTGAAAAGAATTATAAAGTACTGAGGAGTGTCCCTAAGAGTTGTTTTTGTACTGAGACAGAACAAAAATACTGTTTCTTGCTATTTTTTTTTTATTATGGGAGATTCCATGGGAAAATCAGCGCTCAGAGGAAGCTATCTATTAAAGTAAAATCTTGTTAATTGGGCTATTTCTGCCTTTTAGTTTACTGCTTGGAAGGTCTGTAAGACCTGTTCTTTCATCCATGACAGTAAGCTCCAGAAATTGTTTTCCTTATTTTCTAATTTAAAAGACATAAAATGAAATGATCTCTGTACCAAAACCAAAAAGGAAGTTAGACTTGCATCATCAGGATTTTTGTGTTACTTAGAAATGAAATGCTGTGGGGCTTCCTGCTCTCGTTTGGGTTTTACATGTTTGGCATCAGTATCATAATTAGCAGAATTTTCTTACTCCTGAAATAGATCTTAGACCATAGTAGTTCTCTCACTATTTCCAAGAAACCTATAGGTTAATCTTTTTCTCTGACAGCTCAATTTTTAAAAAAAACTTGACTGTCTTTATCATGAGCACATAAGTAATTGTGTAATGTTGCCTGAATGTGCAATATAGATATAGAAAAAATGGATATTCTGACTTTTCCTTCAGTTGTGGCAGTGCTTGCTTTGCCCAGGGACCGTTTGCCAGTTCCCTGCTGCGCTGATACATAATTGTAATAGCACCACAGCGTAAATTAGGAGTTTGTCATACTAGGACACATGCACGTACGTAGGCCTTCATTGTGGGATTTTTGCAGAAAATATGCTTGTTATACTGTATTTTTCTTTCATGTGTTGGACTCTCAGACCTTTGAGATGTCTCCTGTTAGAAGGGAAAAAGAAATGGGCAGCTGAACACTTAGCTATGAGTTAACCAGCGGCTTTCCTCACGGGTTATTCTTGTTTGTTATGAGAGGCAAACTACCACGTTTTGCTCTGTGGAACATGTGAGGTACTCTCAGCACACGTAAGAAGCACACAGAGATTCTTAATGAAATTTATGATCTAATTGCCCTTTTTATGTTGACGCTGCAGTTCTGGAGCCCAGCCCCTGCTGAGCCTCCCGTGATGTGAATGGATGCCTGCCTGAAATCCACTCTCTGCAGCTCCTCGGTTTCCTGCAGGCACAATTTCTTTTGATCGAGTCCCAGTCTTAAGAGGAAAAAGCACCCACGTAGCATACAGGCTAGAGAGAAATGAGAAGTTTTGCATTTTCCTTTTGCTGGAAGACATTTAGTCCTAATAAGCTCGGTTTTATGGTGATACAGGTTGCAAACTACCCAGAGCTGCTGCCTAGCTCCAAGGTTTTAAGGAACATTTTGTTTCCACAGGAAAGGAACCCACAGCCATGGCATTACATTTCCCCACTTCAATAATTTCACTGTTTCCTTAGCTTAAACTCCTTTTCAGGGAAGTTTTCTGCACAAAGCTACATCTGTACTTCAACTTTTTCATCTTCCTTGGTGTTCAGATTCTTAGTCTCTCAATTAAATTTCCTTCTTTTCTATCTGTTTTTGACCCCAAATGTTTGATCTATCCTGTGCACGATGCTTAAGATTTTCTACGGGTCACCAATCTCAAGAGAACAGCTAATTCTTCTGTTATGTGCTTGCACTTTACTGCAGTTAGAGCTGAAATTAGAGGAGGTGTTCCCTGACCTTGACTAATATGTAATTTTGACAACAGTAAGTGTTTTTCAAGAGGAGTGGGGATATGGTAAGTCCCTGTGAGTCTCTTCTGTGAACTGTCATTTCCTAGGCAACTCACTGTTGTATATTAAAGCTTTGACCCTCTCTTACATGACGTATTTCTGCATTTTTATGTATTCTAAAAAAAAAAATATGTTTTTTCAATATCTTACACTTATGAATGTGTGAGTTTTGAAAGTAGAAGCTGAAGGGAACAAAAATGGTAGAAGTGACCATATGTCATGATTACATGAACTGCCTGGTAGCAATGCAGGTATTTCAAGCCCATATTGTTTAGGCTGTCCAGACCGGTGAAAGTGGGACTGCTGGTTTCCTGATCTGAAAAGTATTAAGAAAGGAGGTGGTTCTTCCTGTCACTGGGCCTGTGCTGCACCTGAATAGTACTGTATGGAGACAGGAGCACGTGCGAAAGCCCAGAGTGAGGGAGGGATTTTCTGAAGTGTTAACTGTTGCTCTCACTGGAGGAAGGGGACTAATTTTCAGTGTTGAGCTGCCATGCCCTTAATTTCTAGTTCCTCTGATGTTCTTCTTGCATTTTCTTACATCCAAATCTGGCTAAGCTAATTATAGGAGATGAGGGAAGACTTAATTCTCATGAGGTCCTTAAAAAAAACCCAAACCAACAGTGAACAAGTGATAGCAGAGCTTGTAATTTCTGTCAGTCCTGTTCATTTTGAACGCTAAAACTGTGCAAGTGAAAACCACAGGCTCTAAAAACTAAGGAAAATACGTGCTACTCTGTAAGCATCTAGATGCAGACAGAAAAAAGAGCTAAAAGTTTTGTTTTCTTTCCTCCACAGTGCTAGTATCTATCACAGCTTGTACATCTGCAGCTGCAGAACTGCTGCAGAGTTTTATTGTCCCTTCACTGGCATGCTTGGGGCATTAGCCTTTAGTAATATAGTCTGCATCAGAGATAAATATGAAAATTTATTTTCTTGAGCCAAAATTGGGCATAAGAGCACTTTTGTGTAGAAAGTTGTGCATGCCTCTTGACTTGGAATGGGGAATGTTGTTGGGGTTTTTTTCAGCATCAGCTGTTAATAATTTTTATATAAATCAAAGACCTAATGGAATTAATTAAGCAGAGGAGTGTTTTGTTTTTGCTGCAAAAAGACAGATATTCAATATAATAATTCCATGGAATGAAGTCTTTAGAAATAAATGCTGTCAAATATTCTACTGGCAAGTGGAAAACTAATTATTGAACTGGAAGAAAAATTATTGAACAATCAAAGAGAGATGACGAAAACCTCAAAAAAATTGTCAGCTGTGGTTTTAAATTTTCACTGAATCTTATGAAGTTGTGAGAAGGGGGAATAGAAAAGATACTGAAGGATAATTGCAAGATTCAAAGAAGTAGCAAGTTTTTAGACAAAAACTTAGTTTGGGGGACCTATCTCTTTCTGTGTAATATGCATCAAATGGCCCATACCTGAATTTCATGGAAGCTGAGCTGTATGTGGTTGCGAGGCTGCCAGCATAATAAGGAGTTGGGCAGTCTGTAATTCAAAACTCAGGCACCTGAGACTAGTAAATCTAGAGAAGAATGACCCTGACCTGAAATTTTGATGGTAGATCAAGAGAGCTGGGGTTTTTCTTTTTTTTCTTTTTTTTTTCCCCTTTCAAAATAATCTCTGCTAAATTGGGAAAAATGTACCAAATCAGAATTGTTTCATATGTTGAAGGCTGGCAGCCAAATGCCTCAATAATTCTGTTCAGGATGAAGGAGGAACAGCTTTCAGATGTGATCCTTGCAGCTTGAGACTTCCTTTTAAACATTGTGGGGAAAATAACATTTGAATTATTAAATAGATTTTCCTTTGGGGATAATGACTTATACAATTACATAAAATGCTGCAAGTCTTACTTAGCATTAATCTGGTGTTGCAGCAGTCCTGCAGTTGGGATGTGGACTGGACATCTGCTGCTGGATAACAAAATCCATTCCCTTTGCAGGTAGTTTTTTCAGAAGCTTTTTGCCCATTATGCTTACTTTTTTTTTCTTTTCTCACATAGCACAACCAGAGAATTATATTAAAAGCCTTTGTGCTCTTGGTGGTTAGCATTACCACAGCAAGCATTTATTCACCTTGTTGAATTTTTCATCCCTTCCCCATTCTGGTTTTGCCTGTTGCAATAGTTAACAGACGTTCTTTATTCATGTGTATTTTTAACTAAAAAACTTACACATTGCATAAGGAAATGGTTTAATATTCCCCCTCCCCCCCCTTTTCACCAAAACCTTTTATCTGCAGCTATACAAAGAACATTGTCCTTTGCTTTGTAGGTAATTATTTTAAACCCCCATGTACCTAGGTTGCTATTCTTGGCCAGCTGAATGCTGGCCCTTATTATAATGGACAGTAATCTTGGATTGTTGCAAGAAACTTTGAGGCACAGGACAACCATGAGTTTTAAAATGAAGCGGTAGATTTCTGCAGCTGCTTGATAAGAAGCTTGACTGCTGGGAACCTTTCTGAGGTTCATAAAAATGAAACACTGGAGAATGACAAATCCTTTAGTTGACCACTATAATGCTTCATTTCAGAGCAAAAGCATTACTGTATTTATAAGATTACAAAAAGCTGAAGGCACCATTTATATTCCAAAAGGTGTTTGCTGCTGGCCAAATAAAATATTTTTAAATCACTTTTGTGTGCACTGAATATTTTAGGCCATGATTGGATATTTTATATACAAACAATAATCCATTCTTCAGCTGTCCTGATGGATCATCAGGTCAACTGCTGAGTTTTCAAGAGTGGAGGTGTAGGAACGGCAAAATCACCAATGTGTGAAAATTTTTATAGAAGCAGCCAATTACTTTGAGCAAATAGCTGCTTTTGATCTTTCTGGTGATTGAACTGGTGGTGTCTTAAGACAGGAAAGTCTACTGCTCTTCTTTAAGTGAAGCATGTTTTTCATGCATAGTAATACAATTTCTGTAACCTTGAAATGTTTTAGTTTAAGAAAGACCTTTTTTTTTTAATGCTTTTCTGGTCCCAGAACTCAGATGGCTAAAGAACTTTGTGATATGTATGAACAGAGAATTTTATTCCAGCATGAAGAGCTAATTTAATAAAGTATTTGAGTCTCTTTACTGACAATGACAAGCTTGACAGAAACCTAAGAAAGCCAGATGTCCTGGAGACACTTGAGGAGTTCTAGTCATTCAGCATATGGTTTGGTGGGTTTTTTTTCCTTTTGCCAACCAGACACACGTAAAAAAGAATAACATGATTTATCAGTTCTCAATTGCTCTTTGTTTGCCTACTGTACCAGAATAGGCAGCAGAAGAGGGTGTTTATGGCCTGATCAGTACAGTCTCCACAGAAATTCAGTAAGTTCTCTTTATCTGTGTGAGGAGTGCCAGAGCAAATGGTTACTGTTGCACTGTCAGTGTAATTACCTGCTAAACTGAAGCTTATATTACAGTAGACTACAACAGGTTAATTGTCTATTGATACTGAATAATGCAGTCATGAATACTTGTCAAATGCTACCAGAAAATAGAGTAGCAGCTGAAATTGAGTCTCTCTTTTTAAGCTTCTCTCCCTGGGCCCTCAGCCCCAAACTATTTCAGGGTTCTGAAGTGGGAGATGGTGTTTATCAAAGTGCCATTCCCACCTCTCACAGGACTGAACGTGGGCATCAGCTGACAGTTTTCTGAGCTGTTTTCTCTCTGTAGAGTTTTCTCTCTGTCCAGCTGGTTGGGCAAATAGCAGGAGAATAAGCAGGTTTTGTGACAGTGGGATGTTTCATGCCTCACTTCCTTCAGAAACACAACCTCATCATTAGTGTATTAATTTTTTCCTTAAAGAAGAAGCATTAGAACTGGTTTGATTAAATTTCCATCCTTCTCCTTCCACCCTTCCCCTTTTATAAAGGATGCCTCTATTTGCATAAAGTAGATCTTCACTAGTGTAAACGTTTTTTAGCAAAGATTAATCATTAGTCTGATGCTTTGAATTATTCCTTGGTAACATACAGACCACTCATCCATTGCATTGTGGCAAAAGAGTTCCCCACATTTAAACTAGTGTGGAGGATCCTATAACGTCTCCTGTAAGTGTTCTGCTTGGGCCTTACAAACGTCTTTCAGCAGCATTAGTTTGCCTGTGTGGGATTCGTAGTTAATATGTAAAGTAGCAGATTCTGCACGTGGCCACACTCTTTGAGATTTGCACTGTAGTGGCTTAAGCCACCTGTCTGGAGAACAGAAGCAATTTAATGAGGTTTGTATAAACAACACGTCTGTCAGTTTTGCAAGCACTTATTAGTTGAGTACATCCTGAGTGTTAACAGCACCAGGATCAAAGTGAGAAATTTAGGATTTTTTCCAAAACATAGTTATTTGTTATAAAGAATGTGCCAATTGTTGCAAGTAATTAAATAAAGGTTGAATTTGTTTTTATGTCCTCAATTCACAAAAAAGATAACAAATATAATTTTTGCTGTGAGTGTATTTGAATCTTAGTCTTTTTAGATATAAAATAGGAGACAAGCTTCATTAACTGAATTCCTTCTATGGCTTTCTGGTGGTGCCACCTTTGTGCCTTCCTAGAACAAAAGATGTTCCCTTGCTCTGATAACCTTGGTTCTGCCCAAGTTACGAGGTCTCCCAGCCTGTAGGGAACCGTGTGGACAGATGACAAAGGGGTGACACTATTTAAGGTCACAACAGCTTGAACCACTGCTTGCTGCATATTACAAGGCTACTTCTCTGTTAATATGAACTTGATCTAAATTCCTCCTTCTCCCCAAAGCATTTTCTTTTGTTCTCAGTTTCTATTTATGGAATGTGTTAGAGAAGTGAAAGCCCTTGTTATGAAAATGGTTGAGCATTGTGAGTATTTCACCTGCTGACTTGGCATGTACCAGAGATCTCCAGCTCTTGTTGGACACCAAAGGACAACAGCTTCTCTTGGGCTTCCTGGTTCTTGATGTGACCTGTGTCTGAGGGAAGGGCCTGGTCCATAGTGCAGCATAAAACACCCATCATATTTGCAGTTTCCAGTGCTTTGCTATAGGTCAGAGATCTGAAAACCTACCCATATTTAAGGTCAGTTATGGTAAAAGGAAATAAAGATTCTGAAATGTACAAATGTTTATTAGGACAAAGATAAGCATGGGAAAGGAAAGTAGGTATTCTAAATAAGTTACACTAGAAAAGACAGGAATACCTGACTAATAACTCTGTGTTTGGCTAACATTCACGATCAGGGGTTTGATCCTTCTGCAAGTCAGTTGTATTCAGGACTACTTCACCGAAAAGCCTCTCCTCTGCTTCAGAGTGTGTTGCTTGCATTCAGATTCATATCTCTGTGCTCCTCCATCTCTAGAGTACTGACCTTTGGTGTGTTCAGGAAGTAATTTTGATATTTTCTCCAACAGTGTGCTCAGACCTTCAGTAATGCTCATATTTAAGGGCAGGCCAGGTGCTGATCTGTGCTTAATCAGGGTTAGACATGTTTAACTTAGTCTTTTTCAGAAGCCAGTACTGGTCTGCAGTACCATGAGAATGAAAAGAAGCACTACCTATTAAATAGGAAAAGTACTTAAAATATCTAATCAGTTTATCTAAATCTAATGTAAGCTGAGGTAACTTTTTTATGCATCCCTGTTTCTGTTTCGCATTTCTGTCACTCTAACTTGCATCTACCTCCGCGAGGCCCTGTGCTTACCCGGATGAACTACATATTTCAGTCTATCTGATCGTGACTGTTCATGTGCATAGCAGTGATACCTGTAATTATTTTTCATATTTCCTGCCGAAAAGTACAGGAAATGAAATCTAAATGTCAAGATTCTGTAGCGTAAGAGAGGATTTGGGTATGAGGCTATCCATACAGTTTATGGCAGCTGTGGTGTTTAATAAACATTGCTTTTTGGGCTTTGGTAAACACAGGTTATAGTTTACACGTGTGGGGTTTTAATAGTTGGGGTTTTTTACTTAGGCAAAATCTAGCAGTTATGTTAGGTGTTTCAAAACAACTGGAACCTTTATGACAATGCTGTTGAAGGGAAAAGGAAATTCCCTTTCAGTCTTTTTAATCTCACTTCTACTTTAAACTCAGGTCATGTACTGAAAGAGAAAAAACTGTCCAAAATTATTTCCAGGGGGTAAAAAAAAAATCCCAATGGAAGCTGGACAAAGCCTTGGGAGACTCTGTCCAGACCGTTAGCCTAATTGACTGACAAGTTTGTCTGGATGTTTGTTGTCTGAACAGCAGAAAACTCTTTGTATCTTCAGACCTTTGTGGATGTCTCAATGTGTTAGGCTGAGCACAGACAACATCACTGTGACTTAGTGGGCTTGAGTTTGTCACCTCCCAGATGTGGTGCATGAATAGCAGTTGCTGGTATCAGTATTTTCCCTTGTGGGTATATATTTCTGGCTGGCTGTGGATTGGGTGGTGACAGCTGTGCAGTCACCAATTTCCTTCTCACCCGGTTGCTCTCTAAGGATAATGATCCTGTTGCAAGGGTCTTAATTGTTCTAGAATGACTGAAAAAAGGAGAAAGCCTTGTTGGGGTGCAACCCAGGAGTCTGGGAAACAAAGGCTACCTGTCACTGGAGAAGGTATGGTTTAAACTATTTTACTTGTACTAACATCAGTAGTGGCACTAAGAATAAGTGTGTGCAAACGGAGCTTGGGCAACATGACCTTTCTCTGTTTTCTGCTTCGTATCTGCATGCAAATTGTGTTGCTCAGGAAGAGGGAGAAGGTTTTTTCCTTGTTTTAATTCCTTCAGCCAGTGTGAAGTAGTCTAAAATAGATATTGGTTCTTGGAACCATTTTACCTACCTATTCTGAAACAGGGCTGCAATTGCACATCATCATTCATCTAAGTGAAATTTTGGCAGCATTTCAAGAGAAAGATCAGTGGATCACCAGTTGTTATGAACTCTTTTCTTATATTTATGAGCAGCCACTCTTGCAAATGGTCCTGTTAAAATCATATTTGGTATTGATGTGAACAGCTGTGTGTCAGTGAAAGTAAGTAGTTTGAAATCTAGCTTTGAAATAGCTCCACAGTTTTGATGAGCGCATTATATCCACGATATAGCTGAGGAGCCTACAAGCTGTTGGTTTATCAGATGACAGAATATAGATTTATTAGAAGTCAGTAGAGAGTAGCCCCATTATTTTTTAATCTAAGATGTACGGATTTTAACAAGAGAGCTCAATTTAGTAAAGTAAGGACTTAAGAGAAGGTTTATAATTCACACCACCTTACTTAGTTCAATACCTTTCATGAAAGACATAAAACTCAATTAAAGTTGATGACTGAGGAAGGAAATGAGGTGGACTGGGAACTCTAAACAGATCTACAAAAGCACTTGGAGAATTAAGTGCAGATTATTCTGTTCATGTACAAAGTCATTTAGGTGGTGAATGGAAACCATCTACTGTGAAACCGAGCAAATATTCTATGTTCATAAATAATTGAAACTCCTCAGGGTAAAATATTCTGTTGCAATAGACACCTAATAAAACCAGAAGAAATAAAAAGGACATAAGACCACCAGAGACTATCCAGTACATGATAAAGGACTTAAGTGCAGCTGCATCAAATGCACCTAGGTTACCCTCTGATGTAAACGTGAAGCTGTTGACCTGGCAAAATGAAATAATCAAGCAGGCTGAATATCTGCAGACAGTATCTGGTAGAAGAGCTTAGTGCCAACAAATAAACCAGAAATATGTATGATCGTAAAACGAAGAACATGTTACAAACCTTAGTTTTCTGACTTAAATGCCTAGAATTAGGTACACAGTAGTTGGAATTCAAATATTGGTAACTGGAGATGAATGTTTTAAAAACTGTTTTGGAAATACATTAAGATATTTGAAGAAGAAAAAGTTACCCAGAAATAGCGTCCTACTGTTCCGTGACATGTCTGTCTATAAAGTGACTATTTGTAATTCCACATCTACTTGTAATTATTACTAGTGTTTGTTCAAATAGTGAGACAAAGAATACTGGCTAGGGATGCTGTGAAAAGAGGAAAAAATCTCTGTAATCCTTTATCAGAAGATACAGGTATAGACATAAACGAGTTCTTAACCCGGTTATGTGCTCCCACTGTTGTTAGAAGAAAGTAAACTATGGGGCTTTAGTTTTTTCTGTTGAAGAGTCCTGGATTACTACCGCTATGAACCACACCAGTGACAGTGCCATCCCGTCAGGTGATGTAAAGGGGACAAATGGTACTCCAGCAGGGGGAGCAGAGACAGCGATCCCACAAACAACCAGCACTCACTGGCCAGCACCCGGGGCTCGTACCAGTGCCCAGCTCTCACAGTCTCCTAGCCAGGGCACGTTGGCCTGTCTAGCAATGGTGTCGAGTTACACTGCGTGTAGACCTGTAAATATTTGTATTTGCACAAGTGGGAGAAAAGAACCATAATGAGGATAAAGATTAAGCTGATGCACCAAAGACACTTTTGTGCTCTTATTTACAGGTCTAAAGCTGTAAGCGGTCACTTTCAGTCCCAGTAAACTGGCTTTCACTGCATTATTGACCAGGATACCACATTTGTGTGCTCTCCTAAACACCACCACAAAACCAAATGCAACCTGGGCTCAAGAGCTTTTCCTTTACAAATCAACTTTAGTGTTCTCGAAGATAGTTTCAGGTCGTGGCAAATTTCTTCACATGGTCTGATACTTCATAATCACTCTAAAATATTTGATATGAACTCACAACCAAACTATGTCAGACATTGTTGATATGCTTTGGTTTCTTTTGCTTCTATTGATTCTGTGGCTTAGCTGCTAAACTGCTGTTTGATTCTTAGCTTTTTCACAAAGACAACTTAAAAACCAAATAATTCTGTGGGATTATTTGAGAATCTCAGCAGGGTTTTTCAAGAGCCCACTGTGGTATTATTAAGTTTCTTCCATAAAAAGAGAAAGTTGCAAAGTTGGTTGTTGCTTTCTACCCATATGCATTGAACTGGGCTCTAAAAATGAGTCTGAGAGATTTATTATCTCTACAGGTCTTGAGTGACTCATGAAGTCTGGCCTGATCCTCTGATATTCCAGTTAAGATTCAAAGTCTTTATGCAATTGCTAAAAATACAGAGGCCAGAGCCCATCAGTAAGTCCTCTGTTGTCAGCAGCTGCTGCTGATTATCCTGGTTGTGAGTCAGGCATCGGCAGACAAAATGTGTCTCTTCGCCCCAGTTGTTTGCACACACAGAAGGCAGCAAACACGGTGCCACTGTGGCTCGTGGCAGAGAGCAGACCAGAAGGGCTGCATCGAGATGTGAGGGATGGGGAGGAATTGCAGCTGCAGTAGGAAAGAGAGGCAGAAAACAGGTGCATTGCAAGAGGGCAGTGTGTGAAATGCTTTGTGCAACCTCTGGGAATGTGAAGGTGAGCTGAAGACAGCAGGTTGCAGCAAACAGTGAAACATGCAGCAGCCCCTGCTGAGTGTGGGCAGCTGCAAGTGGCAGTGCTGGATTTTTCTTGCATCCTCCTGCAAGAAAGAGGGCTACGAAGGGGAGAGGGAAAGGCAGCCATGCTGGGGGTAAGGGATGGGCTATATGGTGTGTTTGCTATTGCTGGCAGTGGGCTGGATCCAAGCAGTTCTCGCAGTTCTGATTTTCAGGGCTCTGGTATATGCAAAAAAGATAGCAGGTCAGAGACACTTGCCTAGGTGAGTACCTGTCTTGTTGGGGTCTTGAGCCAGGCTTGCTTTGTCTTCTACCCTCTACCACCTGGTAGAAAGAGAAGGGAGAGAAATTACGTCCTCTGGAAAGTCACGAGGAGGAGCTATAGCCCAGAAACTTGTTTTTGTTTGCTGCAAGAATAAGCATATCTCCTTGATATGCCCTGAAAACAAGAAAAAGCAAGGGTTCCCCCCATCCCCGCCTTTCTAAATTTAATATCAGCTGTCTGCAAACATGAAAGAATGTAAATAGATAATAACAATTGTCCCCTTTGTGTATCTTTATGTGTTTTGTTTCCTATTGTAGAAAAAATTTGGTTTCAGTTAATCCAAACTGAAAGACTTGATGTGGCTGGGAGAGTCATACTCCCTTTCCTGGGCATCTGCTCTTGGTCACCTCAGCTCCAGAAACGTGGTGCTGAGGCAGGTCAACCCTGGCTCTTTAATGATCTTGCTCACTGATCACTGACTTCTAATTGCAAGCTGAAGATAGTAACTCCGAGTGTTATTCCTCTATGGTTTGAACATATTGTAACCACCATCACAGAGAGGAGAGATTAGTGCTCAAGAATTGTGTTCACCAGTGGAATAGAAGCTTGAAGTTTATTACTCTTTTGAAGCCTGCAGTTAAGTATTATACTTGATTAGAAATAAGCAAAATATGTGCAAAACTTCATTTTGCAAATGAGCTTGCTTTTTTTTTCACATGATTAATAGTCTCCTGTGAATGATTTTATGCACGCTTTGTATCACACAGTGCTGATGTTGGTTTGCTTTGGAGGCAAGTTTCTTATGTTCTATTCCTCTGGTGAATCTTTACTATGGTGTCAATCAGTTATTTGCTACTTATTTATTGACATAATTATTTCCCTTGCTAATTCTCCATTACCCATTTTTTGTTGCTTTCTTTCCTAATGCAGTTCCTCAGCTCCCAAGTGAATGTATGTGTTCCCTAGTTCAAGAGGGGGTTTTGGCTGGATATTTCTTATTTTTGTTTCTTTTATAGCCCCCTCCTACAGCCATATAATTTTTCATCAATTAAAAAATGGATGTGATCAAGAGGTCCTTACCTTGCCAGCTCCAACAGTCTGAAACACAAACTCAGATTTGGTTAAGTGTTGGTAGATCCCAGGAGACTTCAGATAACCATAGCGGTTTGATAACAGGGGAAACTGATGAAAAGCTTCTGAAAACACAACTCTCTTTAAAATCATTGTGCTACTGCATCAATGTGTTACTGTAAACATACTGGCTTAGACAGTTTTGTGAGGCAAATGTACACAACTGTATTTTTTTAAACACTTTGGTGTTTAGTTTTCATGCAAACTAGGTGATATGGAACTGTGTCTCTGCCAAGTTAGACTTGAATTCCCTTCTGTACAGCACACTTTCTCCAATCTTTTTTCTCAAATACAGAGGATTTTAACCTGTCTCCAGGATGCCTGGTAAATGCAGTCTGTGTATGACATTCCAAGATCAAAACACAGTCTGCAGAGTATTAACTACATGTCCAACACTAGTTTTTTCTTGTGGCCATGTGATGGACTTGTTTCTGTTCATGGCACTGGCTCCTTATTCCTGCTCCTGTTCCACCTTGTTTGCAGCTGCGTTGCACAGTCCTGTTATGCTTTGGCAATTAATTACATGCGGGTCAGAATTCCTCTTATTCTCATATTCTTATTCCTCTTATTCTTCTCGTTTCAGACAACAGAGATAAGTTTGGGAGAGTGCAGGACGTGGCTCTCGCAATAGGTGAGATGGAGGGAGGGAGAAGAAACCTCTGAGTTTGGCAGTAACATATCAAATTCTGCTGCCCACCATAAGCACTGACATGCCTGTGTCAAGCTGATGACCAAATTGCATTTGTAATAACCTTTTTCTTTAATTGTGAGTGTCAAATGCCTGTATTACTGCTGTTATTCAGAACTGTGCAAGTTAATATTGCCAGCAGAAAGCAGAGCTTTCAGCCAAGATTTTATGTTCAAAAGCTAATAAAATCCTGAAAATCACCAGCAGATTAGGTAACTGGAATGATTTCAGGATGGTGGTAATGTCTTCACTGATTGTGCCTAAAAAGCTGTTAGAAGAAATAAGAACTCATTTGTTAACAAAAGGAACTGTTGGTGAGAAAATTCCCATTTATGTTGTCTGCAGCACTCAGTACTCTTGGTAAGTTATACTTGTTCTCTGCTTTATGTATGTACTTACGTATTTATTTTTGTGAAGCAGAGGTGCTGTAGTGTGAAAGTGAGAGATCATTCACATCCAGAGCACTGAGGGGGTCAACAGCAACATTGTTCCTATTTTGTTTATTTGCTTCCTTCTTACTTTGTTCTGTTGTCTTACTCAGCAACTGTGAAATGATGCAGCATATTAAAATGCTATTCCCATTACTTAGGCTGAACTCATAAACCATGCAAAGCTGCGCTGCAGAACTTTGAGGTGTAGGGTTTTGGCATTTTTTCCTCCTTTTTTGTTTCTGCTTGTTTTTAACATAGCTGCAGGTGAGAAAATACAACTGAAGGGAGACTGAATTTCATCTTAGACAGGAGCCCCTGCTTTCAGACCTCTGTGGCTAGTTGGCCACAGCATGTGTCTCTGGATAGCTCTTGGGTCATCCAGGGCTGTGATGGTTTCCCTGTTTCTTCCTCTGGCTGGATAACGGGATTCATTGGACTGGGAACAAAACAGACAGCTTGGAAAAAGTAAAAGCCCCACATATGTACGCCTAGGAATGCAGTCATAAAAATTGTATCTGGCAGCTACTGGGGGGGGCAGCTGCAGGAGTTTTGTGGTGGGCTGTGGGTTGCTCACGCTGACCAGCTGATGAAAACAAGGTACCTGTAGTTCAGCTGATCCATGCAGAAAGCCATAGGTGTTTTGTTTGTTTTGGAAAGTCCCTTATAGGCTGGATTAGCTCTAAAGGTGGCATTATGCATAACAGGGGATACAGTCTATTTTGGAGTAGAAATATGCTTTGTAGACATTATAGCACAATATTGCAGAATGCTTTAGGAATACATAATGAGGTAGAATTTGGATCCTAGCTGTTAGAGGGGTAGATCTCACTCTTTGGGGATTTTTATGCAGCAGTGTGTCAGAGTGCTGTATTGTTTGGTTGCTTGTTATTTCCTCAGTAAAATGTAAATATATTATTTAAGATCTACAGAGAAGAGACTTCCCAGCTAATGAGAAGAACAGAAGTTGGAGAAATTGTCTGTGCTCAGGGTAGGTTCAGCTTCCCCCAAGGGGTTGCTGCCTCCTGGTCAGAGTCTGGAAGGAGCCTGGGCTCAGAAGTATGTAGAAGTAATTTGAGTCCTTGACAGAGATCCTCTATAGACTTCTGCGTGAAGTCCTAAATAGGCTTTACCCATGGCATTGTATAATAAAAACTGTAAAACTTCTTACTGTATGAGGACTTGTTGCATATAGCAAATATAGGGTGGTCATGCACTGACAAGTCTCCATAATAATATGCTTAAACCTGATCCTGTAGTAAAATGTGCTGTAATACGGTGTAATTCTCCCATGTAACAGAAATGAGACATCAAGATACTGTATTATCAACTGCTACCAAAGTCCATCCTGCTTTCTTACTTCCCTTGTCTATCCTAAACAACATACCTTGATGGAGGAGAGGACAAAGTCCTATGGGCCATCTGCTGTGGAACGGGCTTTGCCATCTCCTGAATTTTCCTGACTGAAATGCAGTGCAAACATTACACGCCCTCCCCTTGCTAGTTCAGGAGGTGCAATTTTGATTGCTGTAGCTACCTAGCAAGAGTGTATTGATCCCTATATCAAAATGTTCCCTTGGTTTGATTGTTCTGCTCTATCAAATTCTCCCTCTCTACGAGCTGGAAAGGAGGCAGGCAGGAGCGTTTCAGAGCAGGACTCCTGCTCAGTCTCTGCAGTTACTTCTGGTTTGAAGTAGTTTTGTTGCCATCGAACTAACTTCACAATACACGAGTGCTGTTAGGCACACATGCCTTGGATGCCATTACAGCAGCTCCCAGAAATCTTTCTACGAGGAGCGTTTCACCCTCTGGTAATCATATATATGGATTTAATTCACCAAAATACGGCTTCAGTGGACCTATGCTGATTTACACTGATGGCATCATTTCACGACCTTTTTTTCTTTTCTTCTGATGGTTCACAGGGAGAAAGAATCTAAGGAAATTCATATAGTCAGTTCAACTTCTTGTCTCCATCGCAGCTGAGGATAGTCTGGATTGGTAGTTGGGTTTTTTTGCTGCTAGAATTTCTGGGATTCAAGGTCTCTAGTAAAGTATTAAAGACACTGCAGGAAATTTAGTCCTCGAGTTGTGCCAGAAAGATATTTTTTTTTAAAAGTTTTGCAAAGGTAAATAATGCCAGTGTGATAATTACTTTATTATGATGAGTGAGAAAATTGAGCTTTTTATCTTTTAAAATTCAATCTAAAAGCAGTATTTCATTCTCTTTTTATTCAATAAAATAACTGAAAATAGTTTTACTTGGAACAGAGATAAGAAAATGCTAGTGATTAAAGATAATGTTGTGGAATATCTGGCAGGGTTCAGTGCATCAATAACCCCGACACGTAATTAAAGTAATTGAAAATGCCCTGCGTGTGTTCTCTGATAGAAGGCAGGAAAAGATCGGTGAGGTACCAAAGCTCTTTCACAATACTAAATATATTTTAAAATCAATCTCTTTTATTTTTAATCTTTTATTTGAATCCTTTAAATCTCCATAAAGCCAAACCTAAACCTGCATCAGTGCCCTCAGCTAGTCCTGTTGGAAGACAGGCTCATATTTCATTCCGTTTGTTTCTGAAAGGAGCAAAAAGGACTGGATTTCAGCTGAGAAACGGGGCTAAGATGCTCCCCAAGCATGCAATCACTGGGCAGAGTTGGGGTGGTATCTCTCTCCTTTTTCCTATTAGTTTTCTTTACTTTCCAGTCTTGAGACCCCCCTTCTCCCTCCTTCTTTTTTAATATTAGACATGCTAGTTCTTTTCTTTCTTTTATGTACTTTTGCCACTGCTGTAGGTCCTGGACTTCATTGACCCAGAACTCTATATTGGTAAGAATTCAGATTCTTTTACAACCACCCTGATTTTCACAGAATGGACAAAACCGTATGGGACTCTGTAACTGACTGCAGGGAATCCACGAGGGAAAGTGTTTTCCATTAAAAAGCAGCAAGAAATCTGGATTTGTTTTGCCTTAAGTGCAGACTCTGCCAAGGGTTAAAGTTCTTGGATTTTCTTCATCAGAAAGTGGTGAGGGCATCTGGCCTTTAATAAAGCTTGAAGCAAAATGTCAGCTTTCCACAGAAATGTTCCGTTCAAAATCCTTCACTGTTGTTTGAGTGCCGGTTCTGGTTGCTGACAAGAAATAGAGATTTCTTCCTTCTGTCACTCCTTTCCTCACAAAGTTTTTCCTCTAATGCTTCACTGAATCTCTGTTTTTCTAAGCACACACTGCTTTGGACATAGAGTTCCATGTAATTATAAATATGTCCATAATTAACCATGGTCGTATGCATGTAGTGAGCCCCGCATTTTTATTCAAATTGGAAATGGAACTTTGATTATGAGATGCTGAGACAGAAATGCAGATAGTCTCATTTTGCTACTTGCTTCCCTGGCATACAGTGTTGCAGGTTCAGAGTATCCTGTCTAGTTCTTCTCTCTTGAAGTGTGAAGAGGACTTGTAAAAATAGCTTCTTAAGAAATGAAAGACGTTGCCGGTGTGTTTTCCTGAAGGAAGATGTGTGTTGGTAATGATTTCTTTTGTATTTCATTAAAAAATCCTTGCACAGTAAGTGCTAAATCGTTCTTAGTTCTTGCAGTAAAAAATGATCTCATGGTGTCTAGAGACACGATCTATACAAGTACTTACAAGTCAGCTCTAGAAATACATGGGGTGTAAGGGCTTAGCACTTGGGCCCCTGTGAGAGGGATGAACACAGCCACAGCTCTTTGCCACCAGCAAGAGCTTCTCCATCGCTGAGCACTGGCTCAAAGGGTACCGGTTTGGGGTGATTCTGTACACGCTGTCCTTTTGTGTGACTGAGCAATAGTGATCAATGTTTTATTCTTGCCTCAGGAGGAAATAATTAATATCAGTGGGACTGGAAGTTAAATGTAGGTATGAAGAAAATGTGCTCTCTACATAAAATTCAATGCATTTCTCTTAATCAGTGTTCTGGGGAAGCACAGGGAATAATCCGTGTGTCAGTTAGTTTGGGATTGCATCTGCGAAAGTCACTTGAGTTAAATTAGCACACAGTGCTCAAATACATTACTGCAACACTTGGGATCTGAGGGTGAATGTATTCCAAGGTGTTAACCTTGAATGATCACCAGAATAGACAAGTCCTGAGAGTCGCTAAATCATCACTGCAGAGGTCAGGGGAACTTAAGTCTGTGGAATTAAATCATAGCATATGCTTAAATAGATATATTTGTATAGGAATGACATTAAACATGTAGGATAAAATTTTAAAAAGCTATTTAAGCTTCAGAGATACAGAGAAGGATGTGACTTGGATGTATTGTCTACTTGGGTACCTAGTGGACAAGGGCATCTGTTTGCATTTGGAGATGTGTAAATACCTTGGAAAAGTATCTTGTACTTGAAGCAGTGAGCTTTTGAATGTTCTGCTTTTATTTTGGCCCAGTTTCTTGTATTTTTACAATGGGCTGCTATAAACTGATTAGTTTATCAGTGAGCAATAAGCCCAGAACAAAGCAGATCCTTGTCTGTCTGAAGTACACTGGGGGGCTAAATACTGTCAAGAAGACTGAGAGATAAGGAAAAGGAGCTAAACACTAAAACCGTGTATATATTTGGATTTTTCTTTTCTTGGTAGTTTCCTTTTTCAGTTACCAACACGAACTCCCCACGCAGCTTAATCAGAAGGCAAAGATAATGATAAAACTGATAGCATGTTTCCAGAGGAGGAGCAGAGGAACTGTATTTATCCATATAACACTGAACTGTTGTTTCCAGGCAAATTATAACACAGAAAAGTTAACAGTAGAACAACAGTTCTGCAGCATGTTTACATCTGTACATTAAACCTCCTGTAGTTTTGGTGACAGATTGCATTATTTGTGTTCTAATAACCTTTTTATCTGTCTTCTCTTATAAGTCTCTTCTTTTGTCCCATAAAAGCTGAGTTGGGGGGAGCAAGGAAGCTGCGCAGGCAGACAGGCTGTAGCGGCCATCCACTGTTCATCCACAACAGGTCCGTGTTTGTTCTTCCAGTGCTTCACTGTCCATCCTGTGAGTGAGTTTGTCTTATTCTCCTAATGTCTGACCAAAATCTCCCTTGGCCTGCTGCAAAACTATTATCCCTTGGCCTGCTGCAAAACTGTTACTTCTTGTCCTACTCAGAGAAGAGTTCATTCTTTCCCTTTACAGTAGCTGTGTTTTGTATATGACATCTTTCCACAGTGTTCTTTCCTCTAGACTAGACAACCACAATTCCTGCAACTTCTATTCAGATCATGTTTTTCCAGATCTCAGATTTTGCTGTCATCTGTTTGCTTCCTTCATTCAAAACATCTTCATGATTTTTCTCCAGCATTGTAGTCTGCTTAAATAAAAAAATACCTTTAAGAAAAGATCAGTGTTATCAAAACATGTCAGATAAGCATATGCCCTCACTTCACTTGAGTAGTATGGACTGTAATAATTTTGTCACTGGCATAAATAGAGGCTTGAGGACATCTGCATGGACATTATGTGGATGCCCTATCAGAATAGTGTTGTAGAATAAGTCTTAATAGACACCTCGTACCTGGGGAAGAGGCTGTGCCTACCTCTGTGTCACTTCTCTACATCTTTGGAGTGCTACTGGAATTTAAATAGTTTATGGCCATCATAATCAACACAAAAAATATACATTGTAGAGCTGGAGAGCCAAAGCCTCTTTGCCAGGAGATGAAGAGAATGAGTCAGATACAAAAAAGATTTTTGTACGTGCTCTAAATGCTAAACGGAGGTTGGGATGGGGGAAGTGTGAGACTGCTTAAAGCTTAACTTCAAAAAACAAAAAGCAAACAAACCCCCCCCAAAACCCCTAAAATGAATCTTACATAGGAAAGTTGTATTGATATGGTCATTGCTTCATTTTTCTTTCAGAGAACAAGTCTGAGTGGTTGGTGTGGACAGGTTGAGTCTAGGACATCAGCACTAAGCATTGCAGCATCTGAGCTCTGTGGGACATTTCTAACAACGGGCAGTGTGTTTATAGATGTGTGTCTGAGAGGCATCTTAGGATTTTGGGCATTGGTCTGGGATTGTCAAACATGTAATGCACCCAGAGTAGTAGCTTTGACTGTTTCACAGGCTGTCTTAAAAGCCAGGGCACTCTTTGGATACACCCAGATCTAGGTCATCAGTGCAGTAATTCCATCTGGGCTGCATCAGGTTACTGCCAAGTCCAGCTGGACGGCTGAAGCCCTACGGCTCCATCTGAGCACTCTAAAACCTACTTTGCACCCTACAGTAAACGTGGATGCACACAAACAGCTGTAGCAGGCACTGTTCAGTTTGATAGAAATTCTCTGACATCTGATGCATATGAAATCTCCACACTTGGGTTGCAACCACAGGTTGATGAGCACTGGCTCAGCCCTCGGCTGTTTTAGCAGTGCTGAGTTCTGGTAGAGTCTGTGTTATAAGTGAGTATACAGGATGGGTTATGGCAGTCCATTTGTTAGAGTGTCTGTGTTCAGGGCTGAGGTCTGAAAGCTGGGCTGGCATCTTGAAGGTGGGAGTAGCTTGACTTGGAGAACCCCTTTGCGCATGTTGGTGAAACACAAAGTTCACTTGCAGTCTCTTTAATGCTTGAAAACAGGACACTTGTTTAGATGCCTGAGGACTCAAGAGCTGTACAGTTCATTAGTGTATATTCCCCTTCCCAAACAAGGACTCGGAAGCCCCATCCGTGTGCGTGAGCTGGTGCAGGCCCACAAACATCAATGGCTCCTGAGCAATTGTTTCCTGGCAGCTATAGTGAACATCAAACTACAACTCTGTGGACTGCTGTAACACAGCAAAGGTAATTGGATATTCCAGAAGGCTATGAACAGCACTGTGATAACTGTGTGTCATCTGGTTCTGGTGTCAGTCTTTGCCTTGAGAATTTTATTTGAAAACTGTCAGCCTAAGGTGAAATATTGGTAAATGGGGTTGTAAGGGTAGAGAATCTTTCTGATTGCCTAAAAGAAAATGGGGGTGGAGAAGAGGGGGAACATGGAAATTCCTGCAAGACGAAATGCTTGAAAGAATTGCATAGCAAGAGGCTAATTGGATATATTTTTTTCCCCCCAAAAGTGTTCTGATGGATGCCAGAGAAAGCTGTAAGAAATCTGGTGTCCAGATGCATTTATTTCTTATGGCTAAATGCAGAACTCCCATTGACAGCTGGTGTCTGCAAATGATTCCAGGAAACAGATGATAACGATGAATTACCACTGAGGAAATCAGCACCACAGCCAGATAGTGTAACTATTTTACATGGACCCTCATCCCCTGCCCCACAGCTTCCAAACTCACTGTCACAACAGAGAGCAGAGCATTTCAAGACGGTGATAGCTTCCCTGAATTAACAATGAGTACTTGGGCAAAGATCTGATTCCATTTGGGAAAATTCATGTTGGCTTCAATAGCTGGGAGTGTGGCCCAATTAGGAACTGTGGGATTTAGCAAGTTGCTCTCTGTGGGTTTAAGCTGTGGATTTATAGTTCATTTGGAGAACAGAGACTAAACATTTTTAGCACAGACTGATAAATCTGTGTCTGCATGTGTGGGCGTGAGAGAAGGAAAAGTGCAAGCCTCAAGGAAAGGCAGTGCCATTTTCCCAACAAGATGAAAAGGGAATTAGACACGCTTTATCATTAGTACCCTCTTCTCCATTAGCAAGATCAGTGAGAATAGTAAGTTGAACTGGGAAAATTAGATCATGGAGACACTAATAAGAAAAAAAAATGAGTGACTGGGACATCAGACTTGGATCGCATTAGAATGATCAGAGTGGATAAAGTATGAGGTGCCCTAATGACGGCATGTTTTCTGCCCTATGGGGTAAGGAGTAAAAATCTCCAAATTTACATAAGGCAGGAAAAAACTATGTATGAATCAGACAAAGCAGATAATGTGCTATCAGTGTATTATAAAGACAGTGCAAAGAATGTAAAGAGATTCGGACCTTCAGATTTCTATTTTTGACTTTTCAAAACAATGGTGTTTTGGGGGGGTCAAGGAGTGTGGGATGTGGGGTTTTTTTTCTTGGTTTTTTGCCTTCTTCATGCTGTCTCCCCTGCAGTGTTCCTTTGCTACTTTGGCAAGCACTGAAGGTGCCTTCAATTACAAGCCTCACACAGCTTGTGTTGCTGGGCTCCACCCTACACAACCTGCAGTTGAGGATTTCTCCTGGGACAAGCAGGCAACCAGCTCCCTGACAAAGGTGGTGGCTTTTTTCCTTGCCTTCCCCAGACTCAGCTGGCAGAACTAAGGACTCCAGTCCCACAAAGCTGGTCTTCATGCTTTTCCTCCAGGCTGTGGCTATCACTAGCCTGCCCTTTGTCCATCCTATGATTATGTCCAGCAAGGGATGTGCAGCCCTACTTCCAAAACCCACTTTATCTTGGTCCCTTTGGATCTTGGGGATCCAGGCAGGTAGTCCACCATGTATGGTTGCTGCCCATGGGCCTTTTTTATAAGGCCATACACCACATTGGTGTTGAGGAAGGAGCAGCAGCCATGTCTGGTGTTCCAGGAGTACGCTCACTTTCAGAATAACCAGTGGTACTTATAACTGGCACAACTAATGGTAGAGGCAGCTGATAGCAATTTCTTAACAATGAGGCAACAAATTCCAAAATGCTGTTTCATGAGCAAGATTTTTGTGAATTCTTTTTCAGTTTCTGCAGAGATGAGATTTAAGTTGCCAGCATTGTTTAGCCCTTTTGATCTGCAGCCTGCCAATTAACTTAGTGTATATACTATATTAAGTTTTACTGTATTTTACAAATGATGTCCTGTGAGGTAAATTATTTGAATAGTGGTTAATTCTACTTGAAAGCAATGGGGATTTCACTGTTATATTTTACATGTGGCAATAATGTACAGTAAAGCACTTTTGCACTCAATTACTTGAGCTAAATGTCCAATAAATAACTATGACTTGCAGGCTAAGCACCAGATATTCAGCTAATAGAAGAGCTCACCTGCCTTTCTCAAGAAGAAATAGCAATGTGGAAGTGGTTCGAAGTATAATGGTGGAAACTGTAGAATGAATTACCACTAATAATATGTGTGGCAACTTTTAAAAGCTTTCTGGTACTCTCAAAGACTTCTAAACTCTGTATTCAGGCTTATTTCAGATGCAGTTCTGATGGGAGCAGGAGGCCTGAGCCAAGACGCTCCTTTCCTGTACTGTCCTCTGTGTCCTGGGGGAAACTGTTCTTCTGGGTAAATGCTTCCTTGTTCCTTGTAACTTGTGTGCAGAATGAAAAAGTGCTGGGAAAAGGAGGTTTCTTAATGCTCTACCCTTCTATGCCCAGTTTGTATGCAAATGAAAAAGAGTGGGGTTTGTGAAGTCATCACCAGTACATAGATCTTAAATGATCTGAAAGCTAGGTGGTGTGGTTGAATGAGCTATGCTGATAGCCACTGCATGGAATTGAGATACTTTTCCATGAAAGAAGCATTTCAGGATTGTAGTGTTCAGAATAAACTGTATTTTAAGCAGAGGACAGAAGAGACCAATACCTTGAAGTTCTTCAAGTAATGGGAGAGGACTGATTAAGATTAATTAAGGTGTAATCAACTAAGATAAAATTGGTATAATGACTAAGTAAGATACAATTGGATCTGTACAAGCTATATATAACTCAGGCTAAAACAGGAATAGCTTGACCATAATACTAAAGGTTGGAAGTGTATGTTTTCCTTTCATCATATGCAGAGAAATGATGGCAATACAGTAGAAGCCTGACTGTAATAAAACAGGCTAGAGAAAGTATCATTTATAAGAAGGCACAGAAGCAGACTCAAGGGGTCAGATGGAAGGATTCAGGGAGTATGTCTTAAAGAGTCAAACATTTACTTTAGAGGGTTTTTAATCACTGTTGTGTAGCCATTTCATATTGATGTGGCAATTGATAGAGACTTGCAGGGTAAAGAGAGACTTGGTATTCTTCGGTCTCTCAGGAAGCATGGCTAGCTGAGCAAATGTAAAATTAAATGTTTCCTAAAGATGCTTAAGGTGTTAGATTTGCAGCCCTGTGCTTGCAAGCCCACTATTTATTGTCTGTGTGCACGCCTAGAATGTGTGTGTCTGTGTTTTATTTTTATGTACAGAAAGAAAGAGAAGGTGCTTTTTGATAGGAGTAAAATGTTAATGTGTCAGGTGGTGTGTTTATTGGAAAAGGAAATCACTAGTGGAGTCCTGTCTATCTTTGATGCAGTAGATTTCTCAAGAATGCTCTCTGCTCTGAGCAGAACAGCAACAATAATTTAGAAATTGTCTGCTTTGTTCAGAATTTTCAGCCTCTTTGCACCAGGAGTGAGCTCTCTTGCTTCCCTTTCAAAACTTTTACTCCAGTTTTGGTTTTTTTTCTCTTCTTCCATGCTTCTAATTATTGTTATGTGTAAGTCTCAACCAAGAGGCTTTGCATTAAAACCAAGTCCAAGGGAATTAAGTCCTTTTCCTGTGTAACTCTGAGGGTGGTTTTGTCTACCTGCCTCCAGAAAGGAGGTTGCTTTCTCCTTCTCTACATACTGAATAGAGAGCAGCCGATCCAACCCAATCCCTTCAGTGAGGATAATGGACAGAAGAAGGATTTTATTGTAAAGGTATAGATGTTAGATCAGAACGGAGAAGCAACCTAAACTGCTTGCTGAGAGAAGAAAGAAATCGCCACAAAAGACTCTCTGCAGCAGTGCAGAATGCAGAGATGAGTCTGGCGTGAGATTGAAACATGTCATTTCTCATCTGCAGGCTGTGAAAGGCCTCTTCCAATTTGGGGTTTTGAGGATAACACCCTGAACATGTAGCGGCAGAATGTCATTTACTGTAGTTGCTTGCCTGGAATATATTCTTCTGAATATTCAGATGTTAAAGCACAACACAGCTGTTTTGCTTGAGGCACCTCATGTCCCATTTGCAGAAAGCAGCCCTTTCACCTTGGAAGGGTTGGAGATACTGCCAGGACCACCATACAGGGAAGGATGTTTTCTTCCTACTAATCAGCAAACAAAAGGATTTGAAAAAGCAATAATCTCATTATTAAATAAACTGATAAATTTGGCTCTTGTAGTGCAAAATGTAGTCTTTGTTCTGTAAGGACTAAAAAAGTTAAAATCTTTCTGGGAGAGAGAAAGGGGGAGCATGGTGGTAGAACAGCTCAGTCAGAAGATGGATGAGGAGGTGGCAGCTTGATATTGATCTCTGTCCGTGAATTAGATAGGCACTGTCTGATAAAACATCCCTATTTCTCTAGGTGTCATCACACATTTCCAAAATATCCTACTTACCCGCTGGCTGCTCAGCCTTGTGAGCAAGGCCTGTTCTGCCTTTAAATGGGCCCCATTTATCAGAGGAGTAGAATGGAGATGTTAAACTAACAAATGCAGCAGCATGAGGGTACAGACAATTAAAATGTTCTGTTTGCCATATCAAGTATGAGTTTCCATTTCAGGGAAATGTGCCTTTTCAGATTACATTAGCTCAGCTTTAAATATCACAGGTACAAATGATGCAGAAACCTCACACATTCAGAAGTCCTACTGGTACCCAAAATAAAGGAATCCAATACATTTATTTTGACCAAATTGGCACAACACCTGAGTGTAAACTCAGGTCCCGAGCCAAGAGGGGAGGAGAAGGCAGCCTTCCTTGGCATTTCTTGAACAGCTCTTGGGGTACCTATCTGCACCTGCTGAGGCTGACCCTACACATGGGCATCCCAGCCCTGGAGTGGGGCAAGGGGCTGCAGACCCTCTGCATGCACATCTTTTATTACCCCAGCTGTCAGGGGCAAGGGAAATGTGAGAAACCATGTCCAGAAAAAAAATGGATGTGTTTAAAAGAGTTTCTGTTATAATGTCATTAAGGTAACGCAGCAACTAAATTAGCAACATTGCTGTAAGAAATGCATAAGGAAGACAACCTGATAAATGATACCCTACTTGTGATTCTAAAGGTTGTAAATATTAACTAAAAGAAGTTGAAATCTTGAGGAGGTCTGTCTCTATTTCCTAAAAATCAATAATATGTGGCCTCTGTCGGGGACAGCATTTATCTGTGTTCAATCTTACTCCTCCTACAATGTCTCTGCATCTGCAGACAGGGATTTAAGTGTGAACAAGAGTTTTGCACAAGTGCATCAATGTTCAGCAGTTCCTTTATCTTAGGATTTTGTTGCTAAGGTCAAGTTGCCTTAATTTATAGATGGGAAATTGTAGTGCTGCTAATTTTAGTCAGTTTTGGCAAGGCAAAGTCTTTATATTCTGTCATTTCTCATCTCTTTGTCTCTTTAAGAAATCCTGTTTACTATCAGCATGACTTGTGTCAATGAAGTTAATAACTATGTGAACTTATGTGCTTGGAACACTCTTAGAAGCACAGGACCCTTGTGAACTATAAACCTGGTCATCATCTACACTTAGAATATCCATTATGTTTAATAACATACTAGTTAGATCATTTATTTTCTGTATAAGCATGCGAAAATCATAGGCCTTCGTTACCTCTGGTACAGACAATCTCACCTTTAATTTGAATGTGTCTTTAACATGCACTTGTGCACTGAACTAGTTTCTCAAAACAAGAGGCTGTTATTCAGTGCTGTGGTGTGGATTCCTCAGTAATGTGTTGTATGGAACTTCAGTAGGTTGTCAGTTGACTGTAGGTAGCTGGCAGTGACAGAAAATCACTGTAAGGCTGTTGACAAGTATCTAACTAAAAAAGTCTTGATGCTCCAAGAGCTCATAAGATGAACAAGTTTATATTTAAGTATTATATTTTCTTTGAGACAGTTTTCATTTTGGGGGGGGGGAATGGAATGTAAAATATTCCACATCTAGTGATCTTAGATTAATATATTTTCTTTAATTGTTAACAATGCTAAGCACTAACAAAGGAAATAGCTGCTTGTTACGAGCCTGTGCAGAACTGAAACCTACCAGTAACTCCATGTTTTCTTTTAATTTATGATGCAAACATTTGAAAGGGTTTTCAATGTAACACCCTTGTGTGAATGTTCCCAAAAGTTTATTCATAGTAGCATTTATAATGCTCTTACCTTTCATTATTTCTGGGCAGATAGGTACTGCTTATCCAATTAAGAAATGAAGGTGAGTTCAAAGTACAGCGGTTTGGTTTCTTCTATTTGCAGACATCCTCAAGTAACTATTTTATTGGCAATTGCACAGCCTGTGCTTATATAAAAGTTCAGTATTGGCATTCTGTAGAAGTGAACAGGATCCCCTTCCTGGGAGATTTATGATTAAAAGTCCCCAGAAAACAGATCAATACATACATTCCTGGCTTTTTCTTACATAACTAGATTATATGAAGAATGAAAATTACTGCAGAAAATGAACATTAACAAACAGGCAAGTTATACCTGGAAATCCAGGTTCCTGCCACTTCTAAACCATTACTTTAATAAATGTCCACTTGCTTTTGCTTTTACTGCTTTCTTTTAATTATACTTCATATGAAAGTTTGGTCTTCTTTATTTCTTGGATTGCCACAGGTGACAGAAGAAGATGAATATTCTCTCCAGAAGAAATCCTTTCTTTTAATTTATTCAGCAAAAACATGCATCAGAAAACTGACTAGAAAAGCTGCTGTTCGTTTTCTTCCAATTTACTATCTTTTTGCATGACCAAATTCTTTTCTCTGGGCAAGAAATGTCCCAGTGGCACTGGGAGCCTATTCTCCTACCAGGTAGAAGTTACATGTTTTTAATTTTTCTATAATAATTTGCAGTAGCACACTGCATTGCAGTTTCTTAGAAATGGTTCTGGCAGGGCCATGACTTTGCCCTGCTCCAGGAGCATTCCTATTTTCTGCACAAGTCACGCTCCTTGAAATGACTGTTCTCTGTAACACAGGTTTTTGTGTGTTTTTGAGAAATATTCTTGTCTTAATTTTTCTTTGAAAGACCAAGCCATTCACTTAGAATGTTGACATAGTTTCCACTTCCAGTAGACAGTAGATTTTTGCCAAAGAAAAGCATCGTAATTGTCGCATCCTAATTAAATACTAGAAATTGATGAAGGGTTTTTATTCAGTGAAATTATCCAAATTATTGATGGTGATTATTTATGAAACTACCTTTGAATTAATCTGACTTTATTAGCAGCGAAAATTGTGTTGGTGATGAAAAATATTAACTCCTGTTCATATAAATTATAAAAGACACTTCTTGTTATGAAAGCTGTCATGTAGGAGAAAATGTTCTTATATTTAGCATTTGCTGATAAGTAGGTATGTACTGCTTCTTTTCTGATAACAGCTTTTCCTCAAATGCTGATTCAGGTTTGCTAAGTCTTTAACACAGCACTGCAGGCTACGAAATTACTTTGTCTTATAACAAATTATTCAGAAACTTTGTATTAGATGGAGGACAGCCAAGTCTCTACTCTGGGCTACAAATAATCCAGGCAGGAACAGTACTCATGTGAGCCTTTCATATATTAAAGCTGCCAGGAAATAAAATCCCTTTACTTGGCGTTAACGTGTAACTACACTGAACTTCTCAGAGCGACTCCACAGATGCATTTTGGCAGCAGGAGCACTCACACCTACATGGGACAGGAGAGCATCTTCCTGCAGTATCTGCTGGAGGTGTTGTCTGCTCTCCTCCTCGTCAGGATGCTGCAAGTGTCAGAGCATGCTGCCTACTGTTCAGGCAGCAGTCCCTTTTTTTTCTTGTGCTGGAGCGCTGCAGTATTCCCAGGCTATCGTTCCGTAACTAAATCAGCCTTTAAAAACCTATGCTGCTTGCAGTGGCCGTATTTCATCTTTGGACGGCTCGTCTTGGTGCTTATATTACTTTGGAGAGGACCATGCAAGCAAGAAACATTTTTGACAGGCATTGCTGCCCCTGTGCTGCCAGCTTGCTTGAGAGTGCAGCTGGTGCCTGTGCAGGCTGTGCAGCTAGCAATCCTTCTGTATGGTATATGTCCAGTCCAGCCCCATGGCACCAGCTGAACAGCCCTGAGAGCTGAGCCACCTTCTGACTGGCTTGGAGACCACTGGTCCAGCCAACTTGCTGCTGTAGCAAACAGGGTTTCTTTTCTTTTGTTGTTGTTGTTTGGTTTGTGGTTTTTTCCCTTTCCTGTCCTCAGACGATTAAACCAAGTACTAAATTACTTGGATTTGTTCGGTTACAGCGCAAACTTGCTCAGTGAATGGGGTTTGCTCCTGGCAAAACCTTCTTCAGTTTTGATCCAGTTAGCTAAGCCGAGGTCAAGACACTTATGACATTGCTGAGGTTTTTACAGTTCTTCATCCAGGATTTATGGAGACTGCACTAATACATTTAAAGATTCAGGGTTCAGTTGCCACCATCCTGACCTAGTATTCTAGTTTGGGAATAAGTATGGCTTGTGTCTCTCAACCTGTGTTATGCTGTGATCACAACCGTCATGATTTTCTCTGAATCAATATTTGGTGGTAATGTTATCAATTCTGAGTAATTGCACCTGGCCAACTGGAATCCAGTGGGCTGAGTGCCATCTGAGACTTTCCCTGTAAAGGCCTACTTTTTCTGCAGAGATCTGCCCCTGATTTCTTACTGTGACTGCATGCCAAAGGGATTGCCACAGAAGAGCAAGAGAGACCAAGCCACAGGTGATTTTGCACCAAAACAGTAGGAAATATGACCAGATTTGCTCAGGAAAGAATCACTGTTTTGGATTTCTCTTCATTGCATTTCTGTTTGTGGTCAGAGACTTAAGCACATCCTTGCCTCCAAGGTCTTGATCAAAGTTAATCAGCACAAAGGTATTCCAAGCCTTTGGTTTGGTGGCACTTCTGGTTCTCATATTTCCTCTGTCTGTGAGAGCCTCAACTTCTCCTCTTCTTGCTGTTTCTGGGTTTGGGCTGTGTTTTTCATGTTTGAAAATGCCTGGGTCTCAGGCACTGTTCCCACATGTAATTGAATCTTTTCTACATGCATTAACCTGCTGCTTGGACATGCCCAGAAGGTATGTCCTCAATAAAAGCCAGGGCATAAAATCACAGGTAGAGTGCTATGGTGGTATGACTTCACTGCTGCCTTCAGGATCTGAATTGTGTTGTGCACTCCTGGACTGCAGAACACAAATGTGTAGACCACTTACAGTTACAAATCCACACATAGGCACCAAAATATGTGACTAGATTTTTTTTTCCTCAAGTGCTGAGACCCTGTTCTTATTCCTTGCATGAACAACAGTTACACAAGATCTCCAAATTTAGGTTACACCCGTAGGTTTTAGAATACGGATGTGAACAATAACTTTCAACTTTTTTTAAATCTTGACTTACAGAGTTTTCTTATTTGACTTCTCTCTGCCACTATTTTTCTATAACTGTTGGGATTTGAATAGCGTTGTCTTGTTGCCTCCTTGATGTCCTTCATTATTGCAATTCAGTCAAATAGAGGAATCTTTCACAGACAAGGAAAATGGGAACAGCTTTATTTTTTCATTTAATAATTAACATCACAGGAAACTGGAAAATACAAATCTGGGCATAAGGACTGCAGTGAGAAAGTAAAAATACTAATAGTAACAACCAGCTATTATTACATTAATTAATTGTCATTCATCCCAGCATTTGTAAAGTGAATGCAAAATAAATTAATCCTTGACATCTAATCAGTATTGCTGCACAGGCAATTTGTTGTATTATTAAAAATACTGCTACCTGCAATCTGGCATTGGGTTATCCCCAGAGAGGGGGTTAATGCTTGATCAAAGCCTGTCACATTAGAACAGACCTTTATTAATCAGAAATGAAATTGTTTGTAGAGTTGATTACTTGGTTTTAACACAGTGAAATTTGTTTATTTTGAGGGAATGTTAGTGCATTGTTGTTCTTACACCAGTTTATTGCAATTCTGCAGAGTTAGCCATGGTGTGATAACACTGAACAAGATTAGAAATGCTCTGTTTGGAATTAGTAAATCCAGTATTGTAACTGGTTTCCCTTGCTTGAGAAGGCAAGACACGTTCATGTTGATAATTCTAGTCATTTATAAGCTCTGTAATGCAGGGAGTGGGATCCAAAGGAATCTCTCTGTTTCAGTGGGCGTGAGTTGCATTTCCTTTCCCAGAAAGCTCTGAGAATTCACAGCTTGACCCATAATTAAAATTTTAATCTCGGTGTAAGGATAAATGAAAGTCTTTCAAAATGGAAAACTTCCTTTGTAGCCATCTACTCCATGTGGGTATATACAGGTGCCCCTGGAAGACAGCGAGGGTGCAAGGTGGTGATGTTGGTGGAGATAAGTGATATTTTGGATGTGCCCTCAGAAACTCTTAGGCACAATATGGGAGAATTGCACCTAATGAGCCTCCTAGGACCAGGACAGGCATTTTTATCTTGTCTGGTGACCCATGCTAGTGGCTGGTCAAGAAACCCAGAAGAGGGGCTTTCTGCTGGGTTCCTGTGGTGCTCTTGTGATTCACCACCACTGTTTTCTGACACGAAGACATTTTGTTCATGAGACTGCCAAGCAGAGCTGGTATTTAGGAACTCTGTAAAATCCTATCTTTGGGGTGGTAGGTGTTGTTCTGCTCTCACAAATGAACCTGAGGGACTTGGGTAATATTAAAAAGTGTAAGCGAAAACAGAATTAAGTCATAACTGCACATATTATGTTCAGTTCCCAGTGGGAATTAAGCTTACTTACAGTTGGGCAGAGTTAATGAAGAAAGATTAGTCATCATGGGACTCCCGGAGCAGGAAGGAACTGTGGTCTATGGGAAAGCTGCAGGAACAGCTGGAAAAATCCCAGTGATGCAAGGATTCGAGGAGGGGAAAAAGATAATCCGAACAGGTTGTTCGTGAAAGCGCAAAGCTATGCAGAAGCTGTTTGCTGTCCCTCACGCTGGGGATGTCCCTCACACTGGGGATGTCCCAACAGTTGGATTGTCTCTGTGTTGTGTTTGCAAACTCCGGTCTTGCAGTTCAGATCTTGAAAAGAAGTTAACATTTCAGTTGTGTCTTGGAAGTGTGATATTTCATGTCTTCATTACTATAACTGGGAAACAAAGCCATGACATGTCATTGTGTCTAGCTGTTATTGTCAGAAGGAAAAAGAAGCTCTAAGCTACAAGAAACACAACAAAACTAACCTGAGGCCATGGTTACTGCAGAGGAATGAAGTGTGTTTGCAGAGTATGTGCATATACAGAGACAGACGTGTGCTTATGCAGGTGGACATGTATATAAAATATAGTTTGAGTGTCTCTACAAATATGATTTCACCATTTTAATCAGATTTTATTTTAATTAGAATTTTATTTCACTTTCCTTTGCATTACAGATCCAAGCTGTTGTTTGTGTGGCCATACAGAGCTTTCAACAAACCGTCTGGCAATACTCCCCTGTACTGTATGTACATAAACATCTCCCTGCTTGTCGAAATGATGCAGACTGACAGTCTTGGTAATGTTTTAGGGAAGTCCCTGCCCTTATCCGTACCTTGGAACTGTCTTTTGAGTAAGCTGTAAGTATGGAAGGGTGTTGTGTAACTACTACCCAACAATGAAACAGCTGGCTGTGCACTGCTGTGTGCTGCCACTCCGAGTGTCTCACATCTCCATGAAGCAGGGATCTTGCCAGCAGTTGTTTAAACAGAGGAAGCAGAAGCTGAGAAAAAGCTCAGAGAGCTTCTTGATGTTTAGTCTGTTTTCAAGACAGAAATATTGGCCAGAAATTCTGGGGGTTTTACACTCTTCAGAAATACCAAAATACAGGCACCATGTGGCTCTCCTCCCTGCATTGTCTTTCTTAATCAGAGAGAAATGTGACTTTCTTTTTCCTTTTTTTCTTCGTACAGTATGATCCTTATCTTTGTACAGTTAGAACAGAAATTATCTTTTTCTCAAAATCTAGTTCTTTTTTCCAAGACTAATTATTCCTTAGATGCTCAGTAAAATGTAAATCTTTAGTCAGCTTCAAAAGAAAAAGTGATGAGCTTAGCACTAAACCAGAAGTGCATGAGTACTACAGCATTGAAAGTGTGGAGAAGTCCAAATATGCTCAGTAGAAAAGTGAAGAAGTAAAGCTTTCATGAGATCTATTTCCTAACTAGCTCTACTGCTATTTCTGTACTGACAGGAGTGATTGGAATTTGGCTCAGCAGTGGGAATGTGTAAGTTTGTCATTGGATACATTAGCTTACTTCAGTGCTTCTGCACCTTCTAGGACTGCGAGGTGAAGCTTGCTGCTAATGTGTTCCCAATATGTAGCTGCAGATGTTTTCTAATACTTCTTTCTTCTTGCTTTTTTCTAGTGAGATGGCTGCTTTATACTACTTGGAAATAGCAGTGTGGACTTATGGACTTACAGAAATAGTGCAAAAACATACATGGGTGGTGGTCTAGGATGCAATGGGAACTGGAACGGTGATTCTTGTTGGGTGAAGAGCTCTAACTAGCTGAGCTCTCTCGTTCTTCATGTTTTCAAACTTCCCTTAAAATCACTGGAGATGGCCTGCCTTGTTCCCTGTGAACATGAGGCACAGCTCTGTATGCATTGCTCAGCTTCCTTGCATGACTTGACTTAAAACTTCATTTTTTTCTTAGCTGTATGTGGCACTGGGTAATAGGAGATTCTTCTTTTCCATGTGTTATTTTGTAGAACATAATGCCTTGTCACAGCTGTCACAGCATAAAAACACCCAAAGAAAGAAAAGAGGGTTTATACTAAGAAAAAAATAACGAGGAGAAACTAAATCATTACCGAAAATAATCCAAAAAACCCAAATTTTAAGAAAATGTATTTCAACTTCAACAGCAAGCTCTTTGGGAGAGTGATTAGTGGAACCTGTCTGATGCTGAGTAAGTTCCGTAGAATTTCTAATAAAGATTTCAGCAGATAATTAGTATTTCAGCATAGAAAAACATTTTGTAAGCATGTATTTTCAGCAGATCTGGGCCTTCTGTGAAGTTATGTAGATTAAATTACAGTTTAAATGTAAAATAATTTAGAATGAGGCCATTTTGGGGCAAGGAATGGCCTCTGTATCTGAGGCCCTCCATAAATCTTCTAAAGAAAGTAAGAATCCAAAGCCTACAGAGTGCTACTCTGAGGTTTCTTTCAGAATGCCTCTCAGAATTACATCAGACATGTATAGTGTTGCCAGGTTACTCAAATCCCATTTATATTTTAGAAGTTCTGTTCTGTATCCACTTTCCTCTGCTTACTGTGTTTTATTTTCTTCCCGATGTGGAACACGTCAGGCATTCTGAGGCTAACATAGGGAAACATAAGGAAAGCTCTCATTCGCTGTGTTGAATATCCTGTCTTTGATGGGAACTCATTGTGATGTGGAAGATGTAAGTAGTTGGGCTTCAGTGTAGGTAAAATATGTGATCTGGTTATCAAGCCATGATTTTGCTGCTGTTGTGTATTTTGGTGTGGCTCTGAACTACCCCAAATACTGGTAATGACTGCTATAGATTCTGCTGAATGAATAAAACATTTACTTTCCTAGTACTGCAAGCCTTGAATAAGTTTGATAAAAGCTCCAGTATCTATATTTCCATCTTGTGCTGTCAAGTAAGTAAAGGTAACAGATTTACTGCTCCTAAGAGAAACCAGGAGGTAATCATGGAGTGTGAAAATTCCTCCAAAACAGGCAGCGCTTTCTTCAGGGTACAGCCTTTTTTGGAACGACTAGCACCAGGTTTATATCATGGTGAGTGCAGAGATGTTGTATCTGCATGTATGCATGACAGAAATGCCACATCAGTCTTCCTTAAAGATTGCCTGGAGGTGCTTGGGAACCCAGAGCATGCCAATAAGAAGGTACTTGCAGTAGCATTAGCACCACACAGCAGCGGTCGTGCCCCATCCAGAGGTGGCTGTGTGGTCTGTGCCTGTCTGAGAGCTGACATAGCTGTCACACAGCTGACACACACCATCAGTCTGTGAGTACAAAAGTGCCTTTGACAGATCCTTGAGGTCAAACTGTGACGTTTGCTTCATCAGATCAGACACTCTGCGGCGAGGAAGCGTGGGTGCTGTCTTGAAGCAGCACTGCTTTAGCTCCCCTGTGTGAAAGGTTGGAGGACTGAAGGGTGACTCATTGAGTAGAAGCAGTGCAAAGGCTGAAATGTTCAAAGTAATCACTTTTCAGAATCTTCCTAAACATGTTATCAGATCCAGGAAATAGCTGGAGTGCTGGAGAAGTGTTAAAGCTCTGGGGTTAACTTTTTCCTTTATTGCTTTATAAAAGGTGCTGTGGTGGCATAGGAGAAGAATCCTGCTTGCTGCTCTTTTGACAATAGGAGAGGTCACAATATCTAGGGGAAATGGAAAACCTGGCCGAGGTGGACTGTAGCTTTTTCTGTTGCTCTCCAGTGCACTTGTTGAATGAAAATAATTATAAACCTGCAAAAGTGGGGAGGAAGAGGAAAAAAAAAACAAGAATGGTAAAATAAGAAATGGAGCAACTGGTGGTTCCAGTTCTCCCTTGCAATCTTGCTGACAGAGGGAGCCAGGCATGGCATGTTACCTGCCAGCATGGTGCTTTGAGGCGTTGCTCCTGTCCTGGCCACCTCACTGGTCACAGCAGTTTGGCAGTTTTTATCCAGCCAAGTGCAGGTCCCAGTTCACAGCGTCGCTCCTGTGCTAGGTGTGTTTGTGTGTGGAACTGCAGCACAATGTGTTTGTGGCTGGAAAGGGAGACAGCAGGCACTTGTGGGAATGAAAACTGTGGCATGAGAGAGGCTGAAACAGGACAGTAGGTTTGGGAATATTCTTTCTGTGTTGGTTTGCCACCTCTCTCAGACTTTCTTCTTCCCCACTTGGCTCCCAGATTTGCTTGTGCACCCCTGGGAGAAGGACGCTTCTTCCCCCGTCCCGCCCTGTGATTTACATTCCTCTGCCTCAAGCTACCAGCTTTGCCAACAGGAGAGAAGAGCAAAGTGTGTGCCTGCCCTCCTCACAGGAGGGAAGTCACAGAATCGCAAGTTTGGAAAAGACCTTTATGATCATCAAGTCCAACCGTTCCTGTCCTATGCTAAACCATATCCCTGAGTGCCTCATACACCCTTTTTTTAAACAGGTCCAGGGATGGTGACTCAACCCCCTCCCTGGGCAGCCTGTTCCAGGCCCTGACAACTCTTTCACTAAAAAAATTTTTCCTAACATCTAACCTGAACCTGAAGTCCTCATAGTCAGATTCTGGTTGCAGAGACAAAATTCCAGCCTGAAATGAGTGCACCATGGAAAGCCTGAAGAGAGCATGTAATTGATCATGTTAGCAGTCTGTCAACAGTGTGGTTAAGCACCCCTGTAAGATCAGCTTCCCTCATTCACCCTTGCAAAGGGATGCTGTGGACTCCCATTTGCCCACTTCCCTCTTTTTTTCTCCAGCTGGCTTGCACAGCCTTATCCTCCCAACATTCATCTTGTATTTGGTGTTTTGATTCAGGAATTCAATTTGAAAGGACTGTTTTGTGATCAATGCTATTCAAAAGTTGCCCTAATTAATGGAAAGGAAGTAACTGTAGACAAAAAACCTCCAAACATTATTTTCCACATATTTTTAAATTAAAATCCTCAATTGTTCTGGGCTGTAAACTGGTATCCTTAGGGCGCCTAAAGGGAAAGCTGGAGAGGGGCTGGTGCCAAGAGTAGGGAGGGACAGGAGAGAGGAATGGCCTGAAGCTGTGGAGGGCAGCTGGAGAGGAGCTGTGAAGCAGAAATCCTTCCCAGGGAGGTCTTGGCACAGGGTTCCCAGGGAAGCTGAGGCTGCCCCTGGATCCCTGGCAGTGTTCAAGGCCAGGTTGGATGAAGCTTTGGACACTCTGGGCGTGTGAGGGTGTCCCTGCCCCTACAGAGTCTATGATTCTGTGATTTTGTATGTCAGCATTTGATGCAGCTAAAGTTGCAGGCTTTTGTGATGTGAGAAGTTGATCCAAAATAGTAATTCAGTTGAATGGAAACATTGTTTAGAAATACTTTTCACACCAATGTTTTACATGGCCTGTTATCACAGCTTTTTGAGACTGAGAGAGGTATTTTTGCCTTCTGCTTCCACTCTGATTATTATCAAAATCACTACCTTCAAATTACTGCTTCATTTAATGAAAATCGGAATTTGTCTTTTCTCCAAGGCAAAGCAAACTTTCAGAATCTTAATTTCCTGCATGACATAATTTTTATTTTTCACTAGCTCTGCTTATTAGGCTTTAAATGAAAGGAGTTTCTGAGGAAGAAAACCAGGTATTAACCTTACTCAAAGTGTGAATCAGGAGCAAGATGCCAGCGTCTGCTCCATGGTTGGAGATTGACTTTCATGTGGATTTGTCTACTGTGTGTGTGAAACGCAATTCTGCCTGCTGGGATTCTGCTGGTTGAGCTAAAACAAACCCATTTCTGCCTACTGGGAATCTTCTGGTTGAGATAAAACCAGTATTGAGCCACCCAAAGTTGGATTGGGACCTGGCAGGTAGGGACCACGTAGTAGTTCTAATATCCTCTAATAGAAGTGCCTAAATGCAGTTGCTTTGTGACTCCTTTTTGTTCTTACTGAGCACAGTCGTGTCTTGGGTTTGAGTGAGGCTTGTGCCAATATAAGGAATTACATTCAAGATCCATAGTGACCGAGGTGTCATTAATGAAAAGTACTGTGTGAGAAAGCAAAGCACAACTGCCACTTTTGGAAATAATGCATGTTCTTCCCCTGGCTGAATATTGACATGACTGAAATACAGTTTTGTTTGAGGCGGTAAAGAAAAGCAACATGACACCATATTTCTACATATATTCTCTGCAGAGATATACATGAGAAGTGCTGATTGTCATACTTGTTCCAAGCAGGGATGTGCCACAGGCCCCTTAAATTTTCTTGTAAACAATGAATCGCTGCTGATGGCACCACTAGTACTTCTAAAGCTATTATTGTATATTTATACAAGCTCATTATCAACATTATGGATGTTAACACTCTGTAAGGGCTATCAACCTATACAGGGAACAAAGGAAAATAGACAAGCACAGAGAAGTTGTTTTTATGGTGGCTGGCTTTAAAACACATTCATGCATTTTACATTGTTTGCAGGAAGGTCCTGAGCCAGAGCGTGATGGATCCACGCACTGAAGATTGTTCTTGCATATCTAGAATAATTGCAGGTAAGAAAAAACGTCTACCAAAGGCAATGGTTCATTGCAGTATCTTTTCAGTTCTTGCTCTTGAGTTCTATCAAGTGTCTTTTCAGTTCATTACATAGGGTACTATTTATGTCTTCAAAAAATCGAAGTCAGCTGTCACTTAAAATGGATAGGCAGTAGATAGACAATGGATAGGGAAGTTTTTCCTGTGGAGCTGCCTAAGCTTTCACCCCTGATGCCGCTACTGTGTTGCATAGAGCTGTCATGAAAAACTACATGAAAAAGGGTTGGCATCAGGGGTTTCTGTCTCTGCAGGGAAACACCAGGCAACAAGTTGGAAGCACCCAGACCTAACCACAAAAAAACCATGGCTGGGCTGCGTGATCAAACATTCAGATGGGGTGTGGTCTATCTGAATTAGAGGTTTAAGCTTTTGGCATTTGGGAATAGGTTTATTTAAATGTTCCTGGTTTGAACTTTTCCACTCCATATAAATGTTATACTTTTTCATTCAGGGTAAGACTCAAGACATTGGGCTGTAGATTAGGCATCTTACTGATTTTGGGAGAATTTTTTGAGTTCTGTAGGAAGCATAGTTAGGAGACACCCAGACCCAACTATCTGAAGCCAGGGGACTGGTAACAATTTTCAGGTACCTGCTTCAGTTTGGAGAGAATATAAATCTGCGTCAGCATATCTAGGATATGACACAGCCTTCTTTTCTATTGTAGCACCTCTCTTGCTCCCTGTCTGCTTCACTTTTAGTGCATAAACCAGATAGGCCCTTTGAGCAGCCAGTGTGGCTGAGGCTCTTGTCTTGCAGCATCTGGGAATGTGTACTGGGACAGAGTAACTTTATTCCTCCACCAACAGCTTAAAAGCAAAACATGAAGTCCCACACCTTCCATTGTGTTTCATGTGCAGCACGTTTAGGAGCTCATTGCTCAGGAGGGTTAGGAGACCACCCTGCCAGGGCAGCCAGGTGCTACCTTGCAGCATAAACCTCACTCCCTTTCTGTGCTATACCTCTGTGTCAGCCCACGTCCTCATGCTGAAGGGGAACAAGCCAGCTTTCTCACCAGGTTGGGTAGCTTGGCACTGGTCAAAGTCCTGCCTGGCCTCAGAGTTAATGTGCTATACTGGGAGTGCAACTGGCTTGAGTCCAATGTCACGGCTACCAGAGGAGGTATAGATACAGCAGAGATGTAGGAGAAGAAGCCCCTGGCACGCTGATCCCCAGCAATTCTGGAGTATCTGGTTTGCCCTGTTCAGAACTGTGGCAGTCTTAAGGGGACTCTCAGACCTGGACTCAGCTTTTGGCAGTAGTGAACAGTCCAGCCTTTTGTTTCTTCAGGGGCACTGGGCCTCTCCACCAAAGCTTAAAAATGTTTTGGAAGCTATTTCCTAAGTGATACAAAGTTTCAAAGAGCTGTAACTCCAGTTTGGCACTGACTTGAAAAAACTTAACTTACAAAGGAGTTTTCCAGATTCTGCTGATCCTGTCAGCCTCTTTGTTCACATCTGCTTTTGCCTCCTTGCTTTATTTAAATTAGGGGCAGAATTCAATTAAGCAAGACACCACTATGAGAACTCGTTCAGTACCACCTCTTGATCTTCTAAAATACTGGTAGGCAAGTGAGGCTTCCAGACCAGTGAAATCTGCAGTGAACGTTTTGAAAATCTCATATGACAGAGAGTGAGTGTGAATTTCAGGAAGCACAGAATGGTCAGAATAAATATGCAGCTATATAAACGCTTCTTTGAGGGCAATTTCACACTGCTGTAATTTCAGTTTTGCCTGGAATTTTTTTGGAATGGTTTTCAACATCAAAAACCTAGGAAAAACACATGGTTATCTTTTTCAATGGGAAGCCTCCACCCTTCAAAAGGAGGCTGAGCCTTCAGTAATTTGATTCCAAATAAGCATGTAATTATTTATTTCAACATTAAATTCTTTCACAAAAGCACACTTCTCTCTGAAGAGGCCTGTAAATCTGTGCTTAGTGACTCGAGGACAACTGTAACTTTGCAGTAACCCCATAGGTTTCAGCAGAATTGGGTTCTTAAATTGGAGTTCCTGCCTAAGCTGGGACAGGTTTATCTGAGTAGCTTCAGTTTATCTGAGAAACTTAAGTGGTATCTCAAGTACTGCAGAAAGGATTTCTTTGCCTTATTGCACAAAACAGGAACAAAAATCTTCGTCGAAGAGATTTGTTTCCTCTCTGATTCAGAAGCAGCAGCAGTTTCATTTGAGAAACGTAAGTGGCACCTGAGTAAGAGGCAGAGTAAATGCTGTGTTACCAGGCCTCAGCTTTCACATACCCTACCTGAAATGTGGGCAAAAAGTAGTTTGTGGGTTTTCTTTTTCTCTCCTTATGCCAGTTAGTGTCACAGGTATTTTCTGAGGGACCCATCGCAGAAACTGCTTTACTGGAACACAGCCTGGGAGCCGCTATTGAGCAGAGATTTACTGCCGTGTGTTCATGTTTTACTGTGCTGCACCTGGCTTCTGCTCACCAACATCTCAGGGGTACACCAAAACTAGCAGGTTGCTTTAAAAGCACATGCTACATCCTTAGGATTAATTGCTTTTAAATTTGGGCAGATTCAATGGATGTCAAATGTTTTGTACTGAATATTGTATTTTTTGCAGAAGCAGGAAAAAATGCAAAGAAAATCCTTAAACTTCATAAGTGGTTGCGTTTTGATGCAGAGTAATTCAGAGCTTAATATCTTGAGCAGATTTGCTTTTTCATGTGTGCTGTATTTCTATTTTAATAATCCTAATGAAAGCTTGCTATGTTTTTATGCATTAAAACCAGAGATCAGGTATTCAACAGGTAGAGTATGGTATGTGGTGATTTACACCATGAGAATACCTTGCCTGCAGTGTCCTGGTGTAGGTAGTCATCACTCCTTGAACATTTTTGAAAACTGTTTTCTGAAGAAAGCTTAGAGAAAAGGAGCTAAGAGTCAAAGGCCATCAAGATCCAATTAAAGACAAGCTGGAGGGAGAGGCAAAAGAAAAACAGAAGGATAGCCACCATGACAGGCACTCAATCCATCTGTACTGCCTTTCCCTCTAAGCACATCCTGGCAGAAGCGCCCATATAACTTTCTCTGAAGTCTGGAGTCCACGGTGCTGGGCAGTGCTCAGAGCAAGAAATCTCGTCTAGCTCATTACCGGAGAAACAGCAGCAGCAAAAGATACCATGAGAGAGTTGTACTCATAGGTGTCCCTGGGCTTGGCTGCAGGCTCACATTACAGCTGCTGCTAAGTCTGCAATCAGGGATCACAGGTTGCAGGTCAGAAAACCTGCAAATACTGCCAGGGATGTGTGGGAAGCTTGGCCAGGCTCCTGTCTGCTCCGTCCATCATGGATCTCTCCCCAGAAGTCACGTGTAGCTGCAGCTTCTGGGCCAGTGTTGGGTTTGCTTCCCAGGTGGGAATTGTCTCTGGTAGCAGGCAAGGTTACAGCTGATGCTATTTTCAGGCATGTGGTGTTCTTTGTGGTGTGGTGATAGTGGTGGGGAAGTTCATTAAATTAAAAAGTTAAGATATTCCACACAGAGGAGATTACAGTGGTGGAAATTTATCCCAGTATCATCTGTCTGGAGTAGATTCTTCTGTCCTAAGCTCTTCCGCCACACCTCTGATCTTGTGCTAGTCATTTCATGGGGCTACTGTCAGGATCAGGCACACAGAAGGATGCATGGGAATCCAAGGTACAGGGTAGGTGTTTGAAAGCACTCATTTTGGTTTTCACAAATCCTACACCTCACAAAGTAAACCCATGGTAAATCATGTGTTGTGCAAGTAGGTTAAGTAGGTTTGGGGTCAGTGGTGACACAGAGCTGGGTCACCCATGAAGCAAGTGGCTCCGAACCCCCTAGTGCAACATGAAGGGGAGCAGGGGGAGTCTTGTCTTCACATACTACTTGTAGTGCAGTGTAGGGTGTTCTGAGATAGGCACGTGGTTGGAAAGCAATCCTTTTAGCCTCCTTTACTTGCTGGAGCCCCATGCTATTTCATTAAATGTTTTGGGTAATGTCCTTTGGCACATGTGCTTTCTAAGCCAACATTGCCTGTTTTGGTAAAATGAATTTACCTGTGCCAGGCTGTGTTAACTATTATTGTGTGCAGAATGGCTGCTGCATGTGCCTGCCCAGTTGTTGCCTGGTGGGGACAAGGCTTGTAAAGTGCTTTTGATTACCCTGGATCTGAAAGAAGCTATAGCATATAAATTCCAAATTTATTCTGTTACACAAAATCCTTATTGAACTAGAGGAGAATAAGAAACCATGCCTTTCTTTGCCAAAAACAGCTTCCCTGAAATCTGTTCTTTCCTGCTTTGCTCTCACCCTCCCCCAGAGACCCTCCAATATTGTGCTGTAAGCAATTGACATCCTACTCCCCAAAATAATGGATGTAAATCAACTATACATGGCATTAAAAGCACCTGGTGGTTCCTTTGTACTTATGTATTGTTCTGAAATTAGTCTAAACCTTGAATAATTTTCTGACACAAAATAACAAACCTAAATAAGTTAGGTTAACTGATTTGATTGACAAATGTTAAAGGACTGAAAAGAATCGATAGGTAGAATATACATTTGGGGGCAAAAAAGCAGCACAGCTGTTTTACTCATTCTGGGCTTTCTTTAAAAGCTTTTGCAGCATCATCTGTGTTTAGAGGAGGAGATGACAGTGCTCCTTTCTCCTCCTTGCCCTCTCTCATCTGCTCCGTTGTTGTTCTAATCAATGTGTCTTTTTAAGCTTTACGGTGGATGGAGCTGCACCTATTGCAGCCTGGCTCCATATGGACAAACCATGGGAACAGATGTTGCATTTAATACATGAAAGACAGCCCAGCAATCTAGGACTTGGCTTCTTTGCAGGAGACAACTGGGGCTTTTTATTCTGTCCTTTCTCTCTAAGCATGTAAATAATTTATTCTACTCCCAAAGTTTTCCTCTTTTTGAACAAGGAAATTGCCATTTAGTTTATAAACTCAAAAGGAATTCCTCAGTTGACTGGATGATTACAACCTACTTGCTGGAAAAATTTGAAGCAGCAGTTCAGCTGTGGATGGGGCGGGGTGGTTCTCTCAGGGTTGAATTAAGCCAGTTTTACTTGATGGAGCCAGCAGCCCCAACAGTTCAGTGAGCAGAGAAGGGTGTTCCTTAGGCAGTGTACGTACTGAGGCATACTGAAGGCTACCAGCCCTGTATGGGAACTGAGCAATCAGAGCGGAGTTTGTTACTGACAGCAAACAGAATTTGGAATGGTTTCTTTTTTCTTTTGTTTTTTTTTTTTTTCTTTTTTTTTGCTTCTCACTGAGGGGGGTTCACAATATTTAACGTATTTCTAGGAGATCTACTATTGAAGTTTGTCTTTACGCTTCTTGTTGTTGTCAGTAGATATCTTTAAAGGGATGTTTGATGAAGGTATCTGAAGTTGGATGGAAGTGCTAGAGGGGAAACTGGCTGTAAGGAGAGAAAGAAGAATACAGCTGAGGGGTTAGATGATTTTGTGGAACAGGGAGTAGGCTTTGAAGGGGGTTGAGCCATGGGTCACCCAGCAGATGGGCTGGTGTCCTCACAATAAGACACAGGACAACAGAGAGGACTTCAGGAGTATTGTCCCAAAACAATGCTGTGGGCACTGGTTAGGTTCTTTCATGTTTTTGAAGCCTTCAGAAGAGATTAGGTTAATGGACCCATATCAAGTCCATCTGAAGGACTCTGTACTGCTAAAGGGATACTGGTGTTCAAGAGTCAATGTGGTGGAAAACTGGGTACCCTTGTAGGAGGGAGAGGGGTAATGGCAGGAGGGAACGATTTAGACAGGGATTGATGGAAAGACCAGGAAGGGATCTTCTTGATGGCCTTCCAAAAGTTATGTTGTCATCACACTAAATAATGGTTTATTTTTGTGCAGTGATAAATACTTCTACTCTGAATGCTGTACTTGCTGCAGTGATTTATTTGTTACAAGTCATATCAATGACCTGTCTTTCATAATTAAGTTGTCTTGCTCTTCAGTGCCCTTGGCAAGTGTAACTCAAAATAATGCAACCTGGAATGACATGTCTTGATCTCTGGGGCTGAAAATTCAACTGCTAATGCTCTTCCAGTGATCTTCTCAAGCCTTTTCCACACATAATGGGGACTGGAGGTAATATGCTGTGTAAAGAAACGGCAGTGTGTTTCTTGGGAATAGCTTTGCCTTACTGTATTTCAGGTCCCATTGCATAGCAAGTTTTGTTTCTTCTCTTTCCATTCAAAAGTTGCAGCAGATTGTTGGAGATAAAATAATGACAGGGTAGTAAAATCCCAGCAAAGTAATTGGTGAGGGATAGCTTGTCGTTAACAAATAACGTTGCAGTATATAGACACAAACCCCGCATGTACAGCAGGGAGAAATAAAAAGTACAGCACAGAAAGTAAAAGGGATCATTAATTGAGTGAGGAAAACAAAAGCATTCATGAACACTGCAGGGGAAGGAAAGAATAAAAAGTTAAGGAAAGGGAAATAATTACATGAAAAATTTATGGAAATAGATAGTTCTGCATTGCTTCAGATCAGTCCCAAATCTATTTAGGTTTGATGAAGAAAGCCCAATCCCCTACTGAGAGAAACATGAACACAGAGCTGTTACCAACACCCCTCAGAAGAGAAAAGATATGTTTTTCATTAAGCTGCTGGTCTAGTACCTAAGGAGCTGAACTCAGTTCCTGACCTCTTAAAATTTCCTGTGTCACCTTGGGCAAAGCCTCAAATCCCTCTTGTCTCGGGGTTTAATGACAAATCACCTTGCAGAAAGAGCTATGAGCCGATCAATGGTGAGAGCTGGCTGGGAATTTTTCAGGTGTATGTTTTTGTTAAGAAGTTACTCTATCATCAGAACCCAAACTGTTAATGGGAGCACACCCATTTGAATAAAACCTATGGTAAGGCTTGTTTGAGGGAGACACTGGGAACAAAATGAGAGAGCTCAACCAGAATAGCCATGGTCCTTCTCTGAGCTGTGAGGAGCTCAGGACTCCAGCACTGGTTCATCCCCCAACCCAAGACACCTCTCCTGCCTGGTGGATAGAGAGTGATGATGAGTGGGACCTTAAACCTTGGCTTCCTAAGCTGCCAGAACTCTTCAGGCATGTATAGTCTGTACATTGCTGCTCCCAGTTTTCTTCCCCTGCCAGACCTATTAACTATTAAACAGTGACCAGTCAAACTACTGAGCAGGAGCCAATTGGTTAGGTAAGTTGGTCTGGTGACAGTGAAGGCAGCAGAATTCATATGAAGGCTTGTTCATGCTGAGAGAGGTGAGCTGTGTCTTGCCCTTTGCCTGGCACCACTCCACAACTCTTCCCCTGACTATTTTCCCCTGCCTTGCACTGGCCTGGGCCTCCTGCTGCTCCCTGCCATGAGCCAGTTCAATGAAATCCCACAAAATTATCTGCCTATTTTATTTCTTTTGCCTGATTGCTGTTTTCCATCATGTTAGTGCATTCAGGCAGGGCTTCGCTACAAGCTGGAGCCAGCAGAGAGTAGCAGCAGCAGCAATCAGGCAGGAGGAATGAGATTGGGAAGGAGGAGGCAGCCTTTTTGGCACCAGAGCTGATACATCATCTCATCATGTCCTGTGGAGCCATACCCTGCCAATCACCCAATTAAATGGTTATACTAGGAAGGGCATGGATGAAAGACAGAAGAATAACACTGGGAGCCAGAGAAAAAGAAGATAAAATAATGTCCTGGAGGAAGTCCAGGTCTATGCTGTGTAGACTTCATGCTTTGCAACCCTGGCATCACATCTGCAGCACATGAATAATGAATTGCTTGCCATTTTGACAGTCTGTCCCAGATTCAGCTCACCTCACAGTAGCTAACTAAAAGTCATGTCTCTAGTGCCAAGGTTGTTCTTTTGGCTCCCTTCAGAGAGGGGCAGGCTCACTTGGGAAGTGATTTATGCACCCTGGTTGGAGATGTGGTTTGTCACTGTCTGGACGTGACAGAGCATCCCAGCTGAGTGTGGGAGGAGCATGGGCAAAACCACCCTTGTCCAGGGGAAAGACTCCTCTGATTTCATGCAGCCCTGTACGCAGCTTTGGTTCATCGTTAACTGGGCTCCCATTCAGGAACTCAAGCATCTCTTGGCAAATGCAGGTAGTTCTGCAGGGACCTGGATGTAGTTGGGGGAGCAATGGTGGGTGCTCCAGGGAACGTGGGTGTCCTGGGGCACCTGTGTCACAAAGTCCAGCCTTACATGTGTGTCTCAACAACCCTAGGGTACAGACCTCACCCCTTGACAGTTGTGCTCAGGCTGGGTAGGCATCTGTGTCTGTCCTGAAGGACAGTTTTGAGACGGTTTAATGACATGAATTGCCTCCCCTTGCTCTGTAATTTTGGGGTGTGGTAGCAAGGGTAGTGATGTAGCTTCACCATTCTGCAGGGCAGGGCTTTTCTGACAATGTTGGTCTTTTCTGTTTTGAGATACCTTCCCCGATGTGTTCCCAAAAGGGCAGACAGATACTCTAGAACCTGGTGTGTCCTGCTCTATAGGGCAGGGAGTGTGTGCGTCCGCAGCCCTAGTGCAGAAAGTTGTCCTCCATTAGGGGCCAGCAGGGGTCCCTTGTGACCACAACTGGCCTGGCATTTGGGGCACCTCCGAATGGGTTGTGTTTGGTTAGCACAGTGTTAAATCTGGGGTTATGCGATTTTCTTCCATGCCATTTGAAATTGCAAATGTACTTTTCTGTGATGATTGTTTCAGGATAGCCCCACTACTCCAGGGATCTCCTAATTATCTGAGTATATTTTACCCAAATCCATCCCCAGGATGGCTGGTGCAAATGTTCTCAATAGAAGAGATAATGAGAATGTAAATGAAGTGAAATATCTACATGAGAAATCCAGATGCAATTGAGTTCTCAACATTATTTGAGGTAGCGTATTTATTCTGCCATGTAAGCAATGACTTGATCTGCTATAGAATTGAGTCCTAAAATAGAATACGTTACCAGAATACTCTAAAAGCTTGGTGTTGGTAACACACAGATGAGGGAGGTATCACCAAATGTAAAGGGGAAAATAAAAAAAAATAATCTGGATAAAATCAGGAGCTTGGAAGCAAAACAAAACCTTTGGTTAAAGGACACTGCATTTTCTGTGGCATCCGACAGGGAATAATTTTTCTGGGCTGTGATTTGGAGATATATCCATTTAAGTACCAGTTTTTGGCATTGGGTATGAATATAAGACATTTTAGCGTTTGAATGATATTTAAATGTTAATTGTGTAGAAGGCTTACAGCACCACAAATGGTAAATCATCCCAGCCTCTGCCAGGCTTCTCATTATCAGGGCTGCAAAGTATTTAGAAAGTGAGTCGTCTCAGATTAGTTTCCTGAAAACCAAAGAGTGAAACTGTCAGAGCTTGTTATAGCAAAACAGAAAATTACCAAGGAGGTATTAGTACATGTGACGTAAGTAAATAATTGGGTTTGTATTTGGAGGATAGAATAATGATTGAACTATGGGCAGCTTGAGATACTCAGGCCTTTCATATGTATATTTGCGTGTGTCATTCTGTTGTTGCAGATAAACAAGCATGGAGTTCTTTGCATGTATAATAATGTCATTATCAGTTCTGTGATAAGACCAAATGAAAGCACATTCTTTCTCTCCTCTTGATGCAGTTTGGCAGCCAAAACATCCTTCGGTTTAGCAAACCTGAAAATAGTTTCCTGCAATTTTGTGCAAAAAAAAAAAGAGGAAGGAGAGGTGAAGGTTAAAGGATAATATGAGCTTCCTAGTGTGAGAAGGGCTAGCAAAGCACCCAGGTCCAGCTGTGGAGAGGAGGAAAAAAGAGGAGTATGTTGGCAAGTGTTGGTGATTGAGGCTCTAATTCCAGCAGAAAGGGTAATTACATCTGTTTGCTAAGTGCTGTGCTGGTACAGAGCCCTTTTAAGGATTCAGCTGAAATGTCCTTGCAGGGCAGTATAGAAATTTTGACATGAAAAGGCAGTCAGAACTTCCAGAGTTGGATGCTTTATCGGTAATAGGTGCGATAAAGCTCAGGATCTTTAGGATTCAGACTGGGTGCAGATACCACTGATAACATTCTGCTAATTTACCAAAATAATCTGATAGGGACTGTCCCCACACAAGAAGCCAGGTATTTACAGGAACAGTAACAGATAAAACACTTTTTCCAGCACCTGTGAGAGGCTAGTAAGGACACCAGCATTATGTTTATCCTCCTGCCCCTACTGTTGGCTGTACTACCACTTATGCAGGCCCCTTTACTTTTACCCTGTCTTAGATAAAGACTTAGATTTATGGAAAATCCAGCTTCAGAGTTTAGTGCTGCAGCAGCAGGACTTTCCTGCTGTTGTTTCTTCTCGGAATAGTGACTAGATAGTTTGCAACACACTCATGATGCTTAAGAGAAGAACCATCAGCCCTTACTCCTGGCTTACCCTGTGTGCCACTGTGAGCTGAGCATGTCATTGGGGGTCTATCAGGTAGCAGGCAAGGAAACATACATGCACAGATTGTATCTGGCTGTCTCCCGCACTAAGGAAAATGGTGTTCAGTGGGGGAAATAGCTTTTTTTTTCTTTTCTTTTTGCATTTGAACCCATGGTAAAAGTTCTGGAAATGGAATGGTCAGGTTGGAGGCGATGGTCAAGTCGGAAATCGTTAGTGCTGAAATTAGATCCTGGAAACAGGGAGAAGCGGGCTGAGCCTAGGAGCAGCGATACTTAAATTAAGCAGATATTGATTTAACTGAGGTGAACATCAAGTTTTATTGATCCAAGAGATAAATATTGACTAAAGCATCCTCATGTGTTCCCTAACCCTGTGCCGTTGTTTTTCCTCTGGAACAGTTTTCCTTCTTGTCCCTTCCCAGAAAATAATATCTTCACCTCAGTGGCTCTAAGCTCCTGCTGGTTTTGCAAAGCCAGCATTGTTTCCCAGCTAGCTGTTGTAAACATCAGAGACAGGAAAAATGGCCGTGACTTTATAAATCAATAAACCCCTATACCCAACAGCTATTAACAAACTAAAAAGATGCTTTGAAATCCAAACAACCTCTCATAAAATAATAACAGAAGTCTCTGCAGCACAATCAAGTTCTTGGCTCCTCTTACACAAAAAATCTTTCACCAAAAAAAAAGTGAAGTTGTATTTGAAGAAAGTGATGATTTTTGATTCTTCAGGGAAAAAAGTCATTACCTCATTCCTAATGCTGTCTAAAACAGTTCCTGTGATACTTGGTGCTTCATTACTTTCATGTAAATACCAGTTTACAAGGACATAGAAACTTTGCAAATAGTGGAGTATTGAAGTGAAATTTTGGAGGGAAGGAGCAAGGAAGATAATGGGGACAGATAAAATAAAGAAACAATTACTTTTGGACTATATGGGTGGATATACATCTGTGTTAATGCAATGAAAATGCAAACATTCCAAGCTTCAAAAAAGCAGTTATGTGATCCCCCAGTGTCTGAAACGGTCTGGTTAGGTAGCTAAGGAAAGACATAAGTGGAATTTGGACCTGTGTTATGATAATTTCTGGAGATTTCATGTTGGCCTAGTTATTAAATTGCTCATTGGCTGGATTCACTAGGAGAAAGTAGAAAAATGGCCCAGATGCAGAAGAGTGGTCCTCAGCAAGCTCGCAGTCAGCAGGAACTTTACCACTGGAGGAGTGATTTTTGAGTTCATTGTTTCTCTGAGCTTGAAGGACAAGTTTTGAGCTCAAATGTGGACTAAAAGAGCCCACTACCAAGAGAAATTAAATAATGGTTTTGGTAAGAGCATGAGATGGAAAGCCCCAGTGGAGAAGTTCAATCTGTCCAGGTGATGGGGAATAGGTGTGTTTTAATGGCTATCTGTAGCCATAGGTAGCTATCTGTATAGCATGTTTTTAAAACTTCTCTTTCTAAAAAAACACACAATAATACTTGGTTGTGTTTGAAACAAGCAGGACCAGGCCACTGCCATTGACTCAGACCCAGAGGAGGGCTTGAACACAGCCCTGCAAAAGAGGGGAGATGCTCTACACTCCACCCCGATTTACTTCTGCACTTACCCGCTCTGGCCTCATTTTTCTATTTCAAGCACTTTGTCACTTCAATTCTGGTTTTGCTTATGATCCCAGAGCTAAAAGCTCTTACAGTACATTATGTGACCTGTTAGGACGTTCAGACATTGCACCTTCTTGTTCTTTAAGAGAGGACATCTTTTGCTCAAGTCTCGGACTGGTGGTTGTTTGGGAAGAGATGTTTTGAACAAAGCAAACACTTAGCTTTCAAATCTTACGTCAGATTTCCCTCATCAGGAACCCCCCAATTACTAATTGCTGCCTTTCTGCACTGCAGTCAGCCCTGGCTTGAAAGCCCCAGAGCAGCTTTTCTTTTAATGTCATTTTGTTAGAAATGTTTTCTTTGTACATGGGTAAAAATCTGCTGTGCTCTATTTTGCCAGAGAGCTTCCAGTTTTGTTCCTGTGTTCAGCTCCTGCAGTTCTGGTGCTATAATTATTGTTTAGAAGTGATGATGTGCTGCTATATGTGTTCTTGTGGAAAGGTTTTTCAGAAAATACAATTCAGGCAAAGGGAAGAAATCCCATTTTAAAACTCATAGACATTTTCTGTGCAGCTTTTCTCTTTGATTGGCGAATTTAGTGTCCCTAGAAATCATAGCATTAGCTTTGTAAACAATAAGACTGCATTAATAGAAGTGACCTAACAAATTGAGGACTGAGGGATGTGTCAGGCTTGCAATAAATGTAGTAAAAAGAGCTACAGTTTTAGAAGAATCATGACATCCTAAACCAACTAAATTCTTGAAACATATGGGCACCCCTGAGCATGGTCACAAAGTGATGAGCTGGAATTCCCATCAACTTTTGCTTAAAATTCCTTTGCCCAAGGTAAGATAGGATGACTTCTTTGTGTCTAGCAGAATTCAATTGACATTTTTCTTATCACCCCATCCTACCAGCGTCTCTCTCACTTAGACTTCATTTTAAAAAGTATTGAAAGTGAAATTTTTGGTCCTCTCAAAATGATCCAGATTCCTGGAGACAGATGTCTTCTCAACTTCTGAGAAAAACTTAGGACTCTTCTCCCTCTCCTCTTACATCCACTGATATTTCACCTACTGAAAACTGAACAGAAAGTGCTGTTGCTTCTGCAGCTTATCTCCTAAGGGTGTATGATCCAGCCAGGGCAGGTTGAAAGTCACTGCCAGTGACCAGAGGCAGAGATTTTCTTACTACTTACTGAAAAATATGTGGTGATAACTTGAGAGCCTTAATGCACACAGGATTTCTCTCCTTCCTGTAGTCTGTGTGTATATACACACACACAGTTGCCTTCAGAAGAAGGACACTGGAGTCTGCATCTGCATGTAGGCATGCCTGGCACAGAAGTTACAGACACGTGGCTTGAGGAGCACACAACTCTTACCTTCTCCTAACTTTGTCCTCACTAGTTGGTTTTGTTTTGTTCTGTTCTCATGGCTTTCCGCCTCCTGTGCAGGTAAACAGGGCTTCACCCAAGGTGGACTTGCAATCAACTGGAGAGCTGTGCAGGGGGAGAAAGGACTGAGAGGACAGATTGGGTGCTGAGGTGATCTCAAAAATCTTGAGATTATCGTTAAGTCATGATGGCTGGGGATTGTATGTTTAGCGTTCAGAAAATATAAATGTTCCCAGCAAATTAATTTCATAGCTATTTATCTTAATGGTCTTGTTCTTCAGTTATCTAAAGCTTCATTATTTTAATAGGGACACGACTTCTCCCACCCCTTCTTGCTTCTTCCTTCAGCATCCTTGTCACTAGAAAAAGAAGCTACAACATAGAAAGTAAAAATGCTATGGAGGAAGATGTGCCTAAACAAACTATCAGCCCAGGAAAAAACTGTAAGATGTGTACAGATGTGGATCTCAAGGAAAGGCAAAATAGAAGATAGAAGACTCTTATGGGGATTGTTATGAGTTTCTCAGCAAATCAATAGATGACTGTAAGTCATTAATTATTGGTTAAGTCATTATTTTAAAGCAGAAGGCAAATCGAATTGGTTTCTTTGCAGCATAGCAAAATTTAGAAGACGAAATACTTTTAAATTAGGCATGAATGCTACAATGTTAGCACTGGTTCTGACCATTGCCTTGGGGTCTTAGATATTGGATTCTGCCTCTTGTTCATAAGTTGCTGGCTTGTGTGTCAGATAGAATTTTCATTCTGTTTTGATGTAGGACACCACAGCTGCTTTGGATACACAGTCATAATTAGAAACATGAAAGTAATGGAAGGACTCGTTCGTATCATGATATCGTGAGGGAATTCCTTGTGTTGGTCAAATGAGGTTCAACTCGTGACAATTGCCTTTGTAAATGGATATGGAAAATTCGAGTAGAACCTGACTTTGAAAGTTTGAAACATCACATTTATTTTTCCCTTCCTCCTCTTATTATTCATAATCTCATAACATCCTGAGACCAGAAAAAACAGAAGAGAGAAATTCTTTCCTAAAAAAAAAATCCTGTTTATATGAGGATTTGAATACTTTTTGCAGACCTAAAAATAGTGAGGTATTTCAAAAAAAAGGATTCAGCGACCTTCTAGCCCAGCCAAACAACTCACCTTCTAATTAACAGCTCTGTTGTGATTGATATCTGCGAAACTTTTCCAGCAGTATAGTTGTAATAATGCTTATTTCAGGAAATGTGTCTCTCTAGTTATTCCAGCTCCTTAAGAGATCCTAGTGAACTCTGCAAATTCGGATATTGTTGGAGGGAAAGGGCCTCGTGGCTGCACAGCATGCCATAAGTTCTAATGTGTTTTATCAACATTTGCCTAAACACCACCCACAGCCAAAATCAATGTTCAAATTTGTAAACAGTGATCTACCTGCATCCCGAGTTAATTGCTTTATATAAGGAGTAGGTCCTGTAATGATTTTTCTTTTGTTTTTAAGTCAATCGGGCCAGTCATGTTTGCAAACTAGTTTTGCTATTGGTTTTATTGACTGTTTGTCCAGTATTTTTCCCTTGGCAAGCTTCCTTGTGTGCTTATCTATTAAAAATAGTCCGTGAATTTTGAAGGTGAGGTTATGCCCATGCACCACGTTTCAATCCTGTTGTGCACCCACTCTCTCCTTTGACCTTATCGTTCCACTTCTGTCTTCCTTCCCCTCTGCAGCAGCTCCTCATCTCGCCTCTTCTCCCTTCCCCTGTACCATGCTGATGAAGCTGGAGGGGAAAGCAGTGCAGGCACCTGGATTTACTGACTGCTTTCATATTTAGCTTTATAGCAATGGCCATGCAAGGGGTTGGCTCAGCATTTCTGTTTTTTTCAGGAGTACGGAGTTGTATTTTTCTGCTTTGTATCACAACTCCCACAGTTATGGACAATGAAAAGGAAAAGGAAATTGTCATATTGTTTGTCTAGAAGAAGTGTCTAAGTGAAGTCTTCTCTGTGCCCTTATGCTGACAACATTTTGTGAGATTTCTTGAAACACACATTTGAATTTTGATGTACTGTTAAATATTCTACCATAGAAATGGTATTTTGGAGCTACCAAGTCATCAAGACGCAGTTATTCTGTATATTGTAGTAGCTGTCAGCTGCAACTCTTAGAAAGAACAAACTCTATTTGAAGCTAATGGCTCTTTTTATCACTGTAAGTCACATACAGCTGAACATTAAGTGCTTGGATAAGACCACACGGCTCACAGATCTGTTCTTACGAGTTGAAGAAATACAGAACAGTCTCATATCTCATTCTTCAAATGTAAGAAAGCTACTAAGTTGAAAACTCTTGTACCACACCTATTCTTTTTTAAAAGTTTAAACCCGTATTTCTCTCTAGCTTATGACTTCTTCCCACTGAAATGCTCTCAGAGATGCTGCAGTGCTAATCATCATCATCTGGCCAAGATAATTTCTTGAGCTTATAGACAGCGTGTTAAATGAGTCAGAATTAATGTGAAGTCACACATTGAACACTGCCATCATATCCTTGCTGTGGTGCAAACCTAAATCTGTGCACTGCAGTCTTCATATTGCTTTTGGCATACTGACATCTAGAAGAAACCTAACGATTAAAACCAGAGTCATGTATAAGGTGTAATGAATGTGCAGCATAGTTACAGCCTGGAAGCAAGCAGAGTTGATCTCTTTGGAACAGTAAAATCTCTGTTTTACCTGAGGGTTATAAATTGACTAGTTTTGAATTTCTGTTTAGTATCACTGAAGTACTGTTCAGACATAGTTTTTTAATCCACTGATAGTTTCATGGTAGGAATAGCTGAGATTTTCCCATTCTTGAATATGTGTGAATCTAGTGGCAGTCAAATCTTCACCAATACCAGAGACAAAATGTTTCAGATATGCAAACATGAATCATTAACAATGTTTAGTAATTTTAAAAAGGTCTTTTGAATATTTGAATCCAGGCTTATTATTTATTGCTACTAGCTCCATACAGTACATATTTGTGTGAGGCTCCTTTAATGAAGAAAAAAAGACCTTTTTGGAAATTTAGGTGTCCTGAAAGAAGGGTTTTCTTAATTTGGATTTTCTGGACAAAGGGAACTTGGTGGCTTTCCTAGATCCAATTCCTTGCTGCTGTGATGTAAAGTCAAATGTGTCTGCCTATAGTCAGGCTGTAGGATTTCATTAAGAATGGGATTTGTTATCCATTTTAAATAAGCAATTCTTTTTATTTTTGGTTCTGTTTGGAAGAAAAGGGTTTTCCCTTTCCTCGAAGTAAATGATTCCCACTGCCTGTTTTCATATGCTAATTCCTGCCTCTCCTTAAGTTTGTGTAAGTTGATTGATTCTGTTCTGTTGCTGACAAGCACACTGGCTACCAGGAGAAGACATTTTATACAGTGTTTTCAGGCATCCTCATCAGAGCTGTGTTTGGGAGAGTAAACCAGAATACAGAGCTTAAGGAAAGCATGGTGAAGAGACTTTGGTTTTCTGTCAACTGACTTAATAAGAATGACAGAAAATATTACCAGACGAGGAAGTTAAAACATATCATGTAGGTTTAATGGGAATAACTGTTTACTGTATGTATGCATTACTTAATGAACATACCTGAAAAAAAATCCATTTTGGGTGCAAGTTAAGGAACCATGCACTCTAAAACATTAGTTAAAGTTTACAGCTGGTGTGCCTAGATGGGAAGCGGTTGTTTATGCTTAAAATAACACATTTAATGATTCTTTGGTGATATTGGCAAATCTCTTTGAGGGAGTTATTTCCTGTAGTTAATTCCACCTACACAGGAGGTAAAGATAGGTGATGCTGTGGAGGCTCTTGTGTCTCTCCACTGACACTTGAGAAAGACCAAGCCACATATTTTGGCTAGCTGGTTCATTTTTAGATGGTGAAAGTTAGGGGAGGTGAGTCCTGTCATGTCCATGATGCAGATCCTTATACACTATTAAACTACCAACAGGTTTTAAAGTGAGGGTCGGCTCCAAACTTCTTACATCAATGTTACACCATCTCTCTTGATAAACTTGGATATCTAGTTAAGAAGCCTGCTGCCTGCTTGGGTTTTGAGTTAAGCAGCCTTACGCTTTAGAATTCTTCACAGTTTTCCTGGGCTCAGTTTCAAGATTTTATGGCTTCTTGCTTTCAACTTCTGACCGTTTCTCTCATTTCTTGATGACGGAGTTGTGCCACATCATTAACTGTAAGATGTATGGTTGTAAATGTTCAAAGAAAGATGGATTTTATTAGGCTGCCAACACAGCTATGTTGAAGAAGCTGTCTTTAATGTATTATTGATGCTCTAAACCAGTATTTTTAATAGCATTGTGCACTGGCAGAAGAATACCAGTGTAATGGTAGTATAGGTGAAGATGATTTCTGGAGCAGTAATTAGTCTCTGAAGTGTCTCTGGTTGAGCATGTGTACTCTTTTAATTTGAGCCTTTACTATGGAGGAAGGTTTTACTGCTGGACTTGGAGGATAATTTGACAACTGTTAATTAATTCCCATATCTTAAGAAATCACATGGATAGAACTTGACACAGTAAATGTTTGTTGTTTTGTCAGATTTGCCTAAATGAATTCCCTATGGCAGTGAAGCATTGGATGTTGTAGGTACGTGGCTTTGTTGAAGTGGTTCATACATTGTTCCTTCCCTTGTCTATATTTTTGCTTTGGTTTTTGTTTTTTTTCCCCAAAAGCCTGAAAAATTAGTATCCTATCTGACTTATGGTCTCTCTAGGCAATTCCATATCTACCGTTACATTATGCCACCAAATGGCTCATCCTCAGGGGTGAGTGTCCGTGATGTGCTACGTAGACAGGGAGATCTCAAAGCCAGGGAGAGGATCAAAAGGGAGCCTGTTAACACCCTGGACCTGGACAGTGAAAGTATCATAAAAGGCACATGTTGACATTTTTGTTCTAGTGCTCAAATTAGGAGGTTTGAGGTCTTACTTCATCTCTTGAAAAGTGAGAACAGGATTTAGCATTGTTATTTACATGCATGTGTTTGTAAATATGGACAAAGAAAAAAATCTGCAGCCTGACATTACCCAGAGGAAATGAATCTGTTTCTCTCTTGTGTTTTTAAAGAGGAATTCAGTCCTCTGCCTTGAGCTTTTCCCTTCAGAGGAGCTGTCTCCCAAAGGGCCGATAGCTGTCTAAGGCTCTGTGTCTGCACATGAAAGGCAAAGGGAATGGGATATTATAGACTCTGCTGCTTCAGCTAAAAGGGAAAAAAAGCAGCAAATTTCAGCAGTAAGAATGTTTGCAAGCTCTGTTGTTGGCTTAAAAAGGGAGGGCCAGGATGGATAATTTGACATGCTCTGATTTTATCATTTCTTCTGGCTGGTAAATGTAGAACGCTAATGCATTACACAGATTTTAACACGTTCTGATCTGATCCTGGTAAAGGCAACAGGATAATTCACCTTAACATTAGTGGTGCAATTTTGCTCTGGGCATTCCCACTCTTTTACAGCACTAACACAGGTCTTGGGATTGCAAAACATGTCTGTAAAGACAATGCTTTAAAAATTCATAACTCCTACAAATTTATCAGACAGCGAATTTATGAAAGAACACGATAAATTAAGCAGATGGATGTTACTGTAACGTTCATTTGCTGTAACATTGGCAAAGGAAAAGGCTGCTCTTAGTGCTGGGTTGTATTATTCAGCTCAGGGTCAGGATATATTTTCTTCAGGCTTTTTGTCTCTGCTTCAGGGCTGCCTTATGATTAAACCGTGACTCTTCACAAAGTCTAAGTCTAAAATTGTACTGCTTCCCACGCTCTCCCTTACAGCACGTATTGCTGCCAGCTCCTCCTCAGACAGGGAGGTGTCAGCACTGTTCCCTGGCTACATCCCACCTTTCTCTGTTAGTACGGATGGATGGCTTCTTCAGGTCTGAGGATTTTTCCTCCCTTACAATGACTTAGTACAGAACTGACTCTATTTCCAAGAGAAAAAGGGACTGATTTTCTCTAGGGGTCACATGTACTGTCAGGTGATGGGCTAACTTTACAAGTATAAATCCTACTATTCACCTGGAAATGTGGTGTGATTCTTGTTTAATTGTAAACAAATTTTTATTGTATTTATGCTACCTATTGGACCATCCATTTGAAACTTCTTGGTCTTCAGAAAAAAACCAAACTCAACTGGAAAACGTTTTCAGGTAAAAATACAAAATTATAAGCTGTCCTGCTACTCTTTATGTCTTTTTCCAAGCTTGTCAGTAAACACCATCCTTGTAACTTCCACTTTATTTCCCAACCTGAAACTCTGTCCCAGCAGTTAAAATGAGAACTAGTGAAGTTAAAGCAAAGTTCTTGGTTGCTCAGAAGGAAAAGAAAAGCCCAGAAATAATAGCTCCTCATTTATTGATAGTCAGAAGGCAATTTCAAGAAGTCTTTTATGTTTCTGATTAGCTTGTGTCCTTTAAAAAGCTGTCTTTGGAAAGCTAAAACCAAAGTGTTTTTGAAAATGCTTGTGAACCTTCAGTCCTCAAAAAGAAAGCAGCCTTCACTCCATCAAAATAGCACAATCTGACCCACTGATATTCTTTTCCTTATGCTTCTAGATGTAATTATGAAATATTAATTATAACTTTTGCCCACCAATAGTATTACTTGCATCAAAAGTAACGAAATACAGCATCTATACTGCAAGCAAACAGAACATTTCCTGCTGATTGAGCTGCTGTTGTAAATTTAGCACTCTGTAAAAATGGTGAGATTGTATTCCAGGGGGAGTCAAAAGAAATCTGGAAATGACAGATTTTTCCATAGAATGGGAATTTTCTTTTAGGACAAGCTATTGTCCTGGTATACAGATCCATGGAGAAAAAACAACAGAGAAAGGAAAAGCATGGATTGTATTGCATTCATTGCTGGGTCTCAGGTGGGTTCTTTTAGTATGCTGAATCTAGTTAATTATAGGGAAATGAAGCTTTGGATTGCATTGGTTTTCCATATGTTATATAAATTTCTTGCATGAAAGATGTTAAGCAAATGTCATAAACTTTGGCATCGTTTGTTTAAAAGTAAAAGATTATATTTATTTTATTTACGTTGGGTTATCTGGACAGAAAAATGCATTTGCCAGCATGGTATGGAGAACAGTTCTCAAATTGGAGCATGGGACTGGTTGTGTGAGGTTCTTCAGGAAAAGCACACTGTCACTACTTAAATACTTGTGGGAACCCTTCTCTCTCCCATACCCACTATGCCATTGGTGTGCAGGAGGATGACTGAAACACCATCACACATGAGGAAATCCCTGTTCACACAGACGACCCCACTGAAATGATCCCCCTTAATGAGCATGGCAGAGCTGAAACTCAATGGATTATTTAGCTGAAGGATTAAAAAAAAAAAGAAAGACTCTTTCCTAACACTTGGGGCAGATGGCTCACAGTTGCAGCACTGCGGTTTTTCTGTAGTTGTGTGGCCCATTGATCTTCTTCCAAGGGAATGACATTTTAATTGCCATGTCTTATTTTTCCCCTGTTACCTCTCCAAAGGAAGCTGCTGCTGCTTTGCCTAAGGAATTTAAGTCATCTTTGTCAGAAGAGGCCCTTTATTTTGTTGTTAGGATTCTTTAACTGTCCGGTATCCGATACTATTTCTCCTGGTATTAGTGGGTAAGTGCCTCCGGTTTATGTTATTAGTTCAGGTGCCAGTGTGCTTAAGCAAATAAGCTTTGAGGGATCTGAGCAGAGCTTCAAGAAACCAACTCGAGCATTTGCATTTGTGTCACGGTTAATCCACAAATACTAATTTGGATAATAAGGGTAATGTATGCTTGGAGAAGTAGGCATCAGCTCTCACATTTGAAGTTGAAATATCAGGATAAAGGCAGGATTGTTTAATTATTTTTTTTTTAAGTGATCCATATCTTTGAGTGAGGGTCTTCCTTCCACTTTCACCTTCTTCTCTGTTACCCTGAGAAAGCCAACATAGAATTCCTGATCGATGAACAAGAAAATCGTATTAGAAAAAAAAAAAAAATCTCATTAGGAATTTTTTTGTTACAAGAGGAATTTCACTGAAAGTATCAACCAAGTTTTAGGGATTTGAGTGGTGACATTAGGTATAAAACTTCCTCTTTACATGTTTTTAATTCTATAAAGCCAATTTTCTCCATTATTGCCCTCTCTGATTTCTTTTCCCCCCATTATTTTCTATGTCTGTACAGAATATGAAATGTTAGTCTTTTCACTTATAAGCCATACTGGTACAGAGCTGTATATGTAAATTCGCAGCATAGGTACAAGCCTGTGCTGGATTTATAGTCAGTCCCTTGCCTGAGCTACCTGAGTCATTAAGAAGTACTTGGAGAGAAAACTGTTTGTTATTTCTGAGTTTTCTGTTTAGAAGAAAGGAAAAAGGTATCTCTGATTATTTTTTTTAGCCCAGCAAAAAACAGTTGTCTTTATTTTTGGGGAGGGGAAATTCCATTTCCACGTGTTGTCAGTGGCGGAATGCCTGACTATAAAGGAGTCTGGAAGTCTAGAGGCATTTCCTATAGCACATGTATAGCTTAAGCCCTGAGACTGTGAATAAAATGGGTGTGGTGCCCAACTACTGATACCAGTCGGCATGGCTCCTGTCCCAGGAGACACATACTGATCAAAGTTGAGATTTGACAAAACACAAGTTAACCTGTGTGCTATCAATTACATTGTAAGAGTCTGCATCGGCTTGTCATTAGTCATATTATAGTCTGGTGATAAAATAGTTGTCTTTTTAAATTAGTATTGAAAGGTAGAAGAGATTAAAGGCCAGGAATATAGGTGTCATCTTCAAATTTTCACAGCTTCCTGAGAGGCACTGGTTAGACACATGTTCTGAGTGGTTAGCATCTCTTCTGGAGTCAGTGGGGTGCTGAAAAACAGCATATCAACTTCACCTAAGCAAGATTTTTCTACCCAACCGGTTGCCAGTTTATTGTAGATGACATTTACTGTCCTCTGTGTCCTTCCAGGGACTGCTCTGAACCCTGCTGACAGAGGGTTTGGCTGAAAGGTGATATTCCTTGATTCATTCCTGGAGCCTGAATGTTTGTTTTTTGGGGTTTTACAGTTTCTTCCTTTAAAAAGGACGTTCATTTTGGAAGAGTACTTTTATTATTGGCAGTTGGGCTTTTCCTTCCCTAACTGTTTTGACAGGTATAAGATGACAAATGGGAATGATGTAGTCTGGTATGCAACTGCTCATGTTACTCCTTGTCCATCACAGCTTTTGCCTTTTTTGTTCGGTTGGAGTTTTCCAGTTTGTCCTTTCCTGTGAAAGATCACATATTAGTTCCTCTATAGCTCTTACTCAGGATCATAACATTTCAGAATTATGTGAAAATATACTGAATGTCACCTTTGTTTGATTACATAAAAGATATGTTATAGAGCCAATAGTCTTTTTATAGACAGAAAAGTAAAGTACATCCCTTTTGGAACCCCTCATGTTTCTGTCATTAATCATGTGGGAAACACTGGGCTGTGAGAAGCTAATGAAAGACACTTTGGAGATACTTCATGTAAAAATGAGGCTTTGCATGACAGCACTGTTTTCACACAAAGATAAAGCTAATTTCATAAGACATCTCACACTCTGAATAAATAGTTGTAAATCAGCTGCAATAGTAAGCAAAGGCGTTAACTGTGCAAAACCTTCTGATCAGAACAGGTCTTCGTTTACTGAGAGCTGGACTTTTAAAATATGTAATAAATTTGTCATAGAAAAATGCATAAGGAAAGGACTACCAAGTGTCTAGTCAATGAACTCAGGACTTGTGGCCAAGTAATTAAAAAGTAACTTTAAAAAGCAGTAACAAAACCAAACCAAACCAAGGCAAGAAGTTGGGATATGGTGCCTGGGGAACATGGTCTTTCAAATCTAAGGGAGAATAGACACCATGGAGCTAAGCACAAGCAACATGCAAATTGTGGTCGCCAAAAGAAAGGAGATAAAGGTGAGTGACCTTCCCAGCCCTCCAGCCCTTGCTTTTGGGCAAGGGAAATGGATTTGCTGTACTAAACGTTCAAAAGTTTGTAGGGAGTTTTATTTATTTTTCCTTCCATCTGACTTTGATCTTTTGCAACTGCAGTTTTGGCCCTTTCCTGCTTGTCTCCCATCCATTATGAGCACAAGGAACTGGTTATTCTTTCCCTTACTCCCACAGTGTGTTATGTAACAGAAAGCTACCACAAAGTTCTCTCCTTGCTCTTTAGGCTAAGCAGACCCCCTCTTCCAGTTTCCTGATCTTCCCATCACTCTTGTGCATGTACTGCCTGCAAATGTTTCATTCCAACCAGAAATAATCCTATAGCATATATATGGGCTATAGAGTTATACGCAATGTTTTTCATAGAAAAGAATGATAGAGATTCACATCTTACCCATTTGGTTTTGATGCACTTATATAAGGGACAATTTGACATTGTACTATCTCCCCAAATGCAAGCATACCCACAGGCCTGCTTGTCTTCTTACAGCACACACCCATCTGTATGTCTTCTGAATGTCTTTCTACTGGAAGAAAAGCCATTAAACTACAGTGCAGTTAGGACAGTGTCCCTAATAATATCAGCAGTAGTATGGCACTCCGGAACCTAAATTTGATATCGTCTCTGTGACATGTAGGACCATTACTCTGAAATATGATGGTACTTCTCTGTAAAGTCAGCCTGGACACTGAAGTTCTTCCATGGAGAGGAGTCTCTGAAGGAAAAAGGGATGGTTCCGAAGTGGAAATACGTGCCTTTGTTCCATGTAATCATTACATTTGTACCTTATACAATTTGAATTTCTGTTCTGAGGAAGTTAACTGCATCTTGAGCTGTGTCCAACACTGAGTTGTTACATGTTCATAAATATTCTGGAAATGTGAATGTAGCTGAGATGCTGCTGGAACCTTTTCAAGAATATCCATCTAATAACAACTTCCTTGGAAGGAAGTGCTTCTAGAAACCTGCCAGGGTCTGTTTAACGGGAAAGATTTAATAATGTGGAGCAATTGGCGAGGCAGACAAATTAACATTGTGCATGAATTTGTATTTGCATGCTAATTATGTGCCAACATTAAAATCCCTTAACAATAAGGTGGTTTTTCCACCTCCCTAAAGCCAATTATTACACATATTATGCTGTACTGAACTCTTTCAGTTAGCTGTCAGTCTTGTACTTAATGCCAAATGCTTCATTATTTAAAGATCTGAAAATTTCTTGTAATTTGGTGCCACAAAAAAACCAAGAAATATCTGATGATAGACAAACAAGGGTTTTGAGTTTGTGGTACAGCAACAGTGTGTAATAGATTAAAATAGCACCTCATAACTCCAAACAAGAAAATTTAAACAATGCTCTTAATCACAAGCAACATCTCATCTCTTCTGGTTTTGTGACAGCAACAAATTATCCTAGGAAGAAGTAGAGCAAGTTCAGTACTGTAGATAAAATTGTGTCTGTTAAAACTCATTTTGCTGGGAAAATTTTGAGATTAGGATTAGAGGGAGAACAGGTGGAGCATTAGGAAAAAGTAAACTCCTTTGCTCTGTTTGCAGTGAGAGTCAAAGAGAGGTCATGAAACTAGGAAAAATACGAATGCCAAGTAGTTCTGTGCTCCTTTGTAAAACCCATGGTCTCCAAAGCTGGTAAATCCAGCGATTGTTTTCCACCTGCATGTGTATGAGATTTTAATTAAGACAACAGATTTGCTTGTAGCTACTAAGGGCCCTTTGCAGCCATTTTAAATCACTAAGAGTGTACTTGGGTGTAAGAGTTTTCTTCCTACTGAGGTTTTTGTTATTTCTACCGAAAAAAAAAATAAAGGTGATTTAGCAGCATATCTTCAGGGCAAGTCAGTAGGCAGAGAGGTCAGGTCAGCCACCAGGCAATGGGATGTTTTGCAGAGAGATGGAAAAAAACTTTTGCTGGCATTTTTGTGGCTCATGGTTTCTAGACAGATCTGTACCCTAGCAGGGTGTGCTGCTCATGCTTGTGAGGTGCAACGCAGAGCGCTGACCCCACCTCTCATTCCTGAGCATCATGCAAGCCTTCCCTGGTGCCCTGGAGCGGAGCGTTCCCTGTAGTGTCAGATTTTATAGAAACTTTTGACAGGGTTGCCCTTGACAGACCACTGCAAAGCACCCCTCTGCTGTTGTCTCCACGTCTGTACTTGGGGATGCTGCAGCTGATAGAGGCTGGGGATTCTTGCAGCTACCAATAAACAAGGTAAGATGTGTTCCCTTGAGGGCTGACTTGGCCCCATTACTCTGTCATGATTGTAATGGGAATGAGTCCAGCTTCATTCAGGATTTGTCTGTCTGGAGAGCTTGTATTTCTGAATGCAGCCATGTGTGGTAAAGGCATGAGGGTGAACCCAGCCCCTGCTACCTGATATGGGGGTTTTGTTTCAAAATTCTGCCTCAGATACTCTAGCAGTCACTGTAATTGCAAAATAAGAATGGCAGCTGGTGCCCAACTCTTCAGCTCTGGCAAGCTGGGGTGCTCCACTGATGTGCACAAAGCAATAAGACTGTTTTTTTTTACTGCCTTAACATCAAACTCTCATTATTTCTATCATTTTCAGGAATTCTGACTTCCTGTTACGGCCATGAGTGCTGACGTCATCTTTACCTGCTCCTAATTGAAATGGTTTTAGGAGGAAGCAGTCCCTGAAGCCCACTTTCCCCCTCTATACTATAACTAGATTAAAAACCTTGGCAAAGCAGCCTTCCCCTGCCTTTTTTCTCCAGTTGAAGCAAAGCTCAAACCATAGTGCATCCCTAGCGATGATTTTACAGCTAAGAGCAATGTTTTTTTTCATATTTCTCTATGTTTTTCTCTAGAATACTAATGTAATGTTTTTCCTCCTGCAGGCACTACTGCTTATGCATTTGAACTCCACAGATCTTGTAAGTAACATTCACCCTATGGAAATATGTTCAGCCCTACTGTTAAGAATTTTGTGTGCTTGGGTTTTTGTTGCTCACGAGGTGTTTTCACATTTTTGGACAGGCTATTGCTTGTTTCAGAGGTGCCAGTGGCATATCTCCTATTGCTTCACACTGGAAGTTTTACTATTTACCAAAGTATTTACTATTTACAAAAAGATTTGCAGGGAGATTTTAAAAAAATATATATATTAGTATGTGTTCAGCCATGTTATTCAATGCATTTTGTTAATTGAAACAAAGAGTTTCGTGCCCACTCAGGTAAATCCAAAGAGAATGGGCACTTTTGTGGTCAGAATCAGCATGGCATTTGGACTGGTAACCCAACGGTTGGAAATCCAAAAGAACATTATGGATTTTAGGGTACTGCATGTGCAGCCAAAATCTAACGTGGTCCTCTGAAGGTGTGAATCATCAATAGCTTGTGCAAAGTGGAAGAATATTAGGTTGATGAATTATATTTGAAGCTGAAATAAGGCATGTCAGTTCCTTTATACACATCCACCCACCTTCACACATGCAAACATGCTTTAACTCCAAAGAACATCCAGGTCTTTGCTCCTGTTGCCAGGGAAAGGTATTTTTCATCTGGTCCATGAACAGGTAAGCTCTTGAACCAAAGGACTTCCCTGACACCTTTCACACTTGAGCATTTCTGTACTCATACAATCCTTGTATACTCTCAGTATACATTTCTTCCTTTATCTTTCTACAACACTACTGATGATATTACATCTTCTATTATATCCTAAGGAAAAAAATTATCCTTATCTGTCTGACTTTGTAAGCTGATTTTGCATGTCTGCTTCAAGGGTTCTTGAAACTCAAAGCTGGGGAGGTTTGCTCTCAGGCAGTTTTAATGTGGGATCATAGATGACAATACATTGTCAGGTTTCACAGCCCTTAATTCGCAGCAGCTGCATTTAACCCTTAGTTTACCTCTCTTGCTAACTAAATTTTATAGGTGTTGGAAAGGTATCTCTAGCTTGTTCAAATAAAACCCCAGGCAGATGTTCAGCTGAAGTAAATTGTCAGGCTTCTATTGAAATGGGTGGACTTGCCCCACATGAGCGTTCAGCTTAAACAGTGTTTAAACCCTTGGATTTGGTTTCCTGGGGGAGAACTGATTTTTAATTTTTTTTAAGATGAAATGTTAGTGGCAAAAGTGTTCCAAAGAGTATGAAAATGAATTTGAATCTGCTTATATAGACATTTAATAAATTCCTTATGTAAATTACATCTAACTGCTAAGGGAATAGATAAAATAGTGCATGACCCTGAAGAATGTGCAGATGGCAAATTATAAACAGCAAGTATTTGAAATATTAGTTCTGGGCAAAAAAATCCAACATTGGAGGCAGAACATATGCTGTGGTATGTTCATGTAAAGTCTGACTAACAAGCCTAATGAGAAAGTCTGCAAGTAGCCGGTGGACATAACGTATCTCCAAGATGGTCAGATCATTCATTCATCCCAACTGTGGATGTGCCTGGAAACGTTTCTTCAGGGGAATTTAAAAGGAGAGGTATCACTGAGGAACACTGCCTCCCATAGCACTGAAACTGAGAAAGGAGAAGCCCCTGAGCCATGGTATCAGTATACTTGACTGGAGCAGGCTATAGAAAATGTGATACTCCATTTGACATGTGAATACGTGGACCTTAAGCAGACAGGATGCAATAGCCTCTTTATTAGTCTAAGAATTAAAAAGTCTACAGCGTGTTATAGCATCTTCTCAAAGTTGTGAAGGTCTGCAGGGAGATACTTTCAGATGTTCTATCATTCCCTTACAGCAGTACCCTGAAAATCAAACCATTCACTCAAGCATTAGCTATTAAAATTGGACTCTGAAGGTTAACAGGCACTGGAAAGGCATTGAGCATACCAAGAATTTTAAAAACAGGCTGTAAGAAACACTAGAAGATGTAGCACTGGTTCAGAATAGGTAAGGATGAATGGACATCGTCCACCTGATTTGGGCTTCTTCAGCCTCCTGAAGAAAAGTGGCAGAACTAAGCACCTGTGTCAGGAAAAATACTAATAATGTGCTATTTGGATACTTTTAACATAGATAAAGCTTGAGAATTTAGCTTAGATTTCAGGAGCCTGTAGATAACAAGGAAGGGCTGTACGGCAAATCTCTGCATTTCTGCCTGGCTTAGGTTTGTTTTACTTAAATTCCTGGTTCTGCTGCTGAAAGTGCCAAATAGGCTCCAAGTGAATCTTTTTGCTATTGCTGGGGTGAAGGTCAGCTTCCTCATGAGCTCTGTGACTGGAACAGTTTAGGCAAGGGCCTAGACTTTTAATTTTGTTCTGGAGGGGGACCGGTGAGACTTTCACGTGCATAGCACATGCTTCTGGTTTGACTTGGTTTCTTACAGAGCTCACCCCTCTGCGCTACAGTTTTATCTGCTTCCAGGAGCAGAGTTACACTGCCATAACCCACAGACCTTGAAGAGATGAAAATGGGGTTTGAGGTATTTGCCATTTTTACCCATCTAGTTAATTAGGGTAGATGACATAAATTATTGTTGGAAGCAGCATACAATGAGAGCCACCCAGGTCAGTTTGGGTTTCCCTGATGGCAACTCCGAAGTGATGTATAGGTTCGTAGCACTTAAGTAGGCATAAAGACTATTTTCAGTGAGTGAGGTACTTGCATTCGGCTACTGCCCAGCTAAAGTCGTAACTTCTGTCTCACAATATAGACATTTCATCTTGTTTTGAAGCATCTAAGCAATAAAGAATCAAACCATCTAAATGAAGTGGTTTTTCTAGTGTTTGCTTCTGATTCTCATTTAAAAAAATGTTCGTCCTGGTTGCAATTAGTTTCAGCCTCCAACAGTTGGAAATTTTTTCTGCTATTTGTGACTTGAAAGCTACCTAAAATCTGAAGTTATTTTCCCATGGAATCTGTTGTAATGTGTTGTAAGCTGTTGTAAACCATAATCAAGTCATCTCCTTGACCTTTCTTGAATAAGCTGAAACAGACTGAGCTTCCCAGGAGTCTCACTGTGATGATTTCCAAAGTTTCACTCATTTATCTTTTTTTATTTCTGGATTGCATACTGAAAAATGGGCACATTACTTCATTAGTACATTCTGCAGAAGTAATATACCTCCTTATACCGATCTCATGGTCCTCTGGTTATTTCTTAAATAAACTTAGCTCTAGTGTTATTCTGCAAGGAAATTACTGATTCACACCTGGCAAGACTCCTAAGTACTCATCATGGTATGGATTCTCTTTTACCACCACTGTCTTGTGTGGTTTTTGATCTCTCTTTTATTAGCACTCAATGACATTAATCAATTCCTAATACTCGTTTAAGTGTTCACATTTGTCCTCTCAGTTTTCCGCATGATTGATTTCTGCTTTGTAAAACCTACTTTTTCAGAGACTTATGGGCCAGATTAGCAATGACAACAACAGAATTAAGAATGTGAGATAGAAATCTAAATATCTTTGGGGCTCTGTGTTTTAGTATTCATGAGCCCAATAGGGACATGTTGCTGCCAAGACCGATGGAGCTGAGGCATCTAATACAGTATAATTAGGAAATTTAGGCAAGGAGGGACTGTGGCCAGAATAAGTACCAAGAAAGAGAGAATAGAGAGGAGAAAAAATAGTGCAGGGGCTGGGAAATGCTTTTAGACCTGAGGCACTTTTCTGTTGGTTTGAAAATAGATGAAATGGAAGTAACGATGGACGTGAAGACCAGAGCACTTGGGTTAAAAGGGAGTGAATGCCGACGGGCATGGGTCTCATGGCAAAAGAGACATAAGAGAGGATGTCCTCTAGTTCAACATGTTTTGAAAATAACTATCGAATACCAAGGTTTTCCTGCAGTTTTTAAATGTAGACAGTCACACAAAGATGGGGCAGAAGAATACTCAAGTTGGGGGAGCTCTATTTATTCTTGTTTCATGAAATAATGTTCTAGCCCAAGGAAAAAGATAAAGTGGGCTCCAGTCTGTGTTCTGAAGATGGGAGGGTGAGAAACTGAGGCTAATAAATTTGTAGTGTCTTGTTCAGCTGAGAGAGTGCTGGAGTAGTGAAGCTGTGCTTTACTTGTGCAGGATGCTGCAACGGAACCCAGGCAACTTGTACTACAAAATTGCAGTGCGGCTCTGAGGGGCTTCTAGATGCCACTGAGTCTGCCCCCCTTTGTCTGCTCCAGATGATGTCTCCCAGTCGCTCTTCCCTGCTGGTTCTCTGTCTTCTACCCCATGCCCAGTGCTTTGCTGGGCAGAAGACTGCACTTCTATTTCCCCTAGACAGAAATCGTCTACAAGTTTCTTTGCCCTGCCTTTTAGTCGACTGGGGAGAATTTCCACCTTGTCTTGTCTTTGCAGTCATATGCCCCTTGAGCACCTTGGCACACTGTGTCCTTCACCTGTGGTGTTTACAACCTCTGGCTATTTCCAGTTACCACAGCCTCTTTTGTCACTGTTTACTTAAGCTATGCATACTTGCTTTTTAAAAGTAATTTCACATTAGTGTGACTCCCAAAGCCCTTTATTATTTTTGATGCTGTTTTCTGAATTATTTTTCTTCCCACTCCCTGTGGTGCACTCCCCCACCCCACACACACACTTCCTAGCAAGCTGCCAAGTAGTTACTACATCTTCTCAGGGACAGTAGAGAAACCCATAAGGTCATAAGGTAAATTGCAGTATTAAAGAAAGAAGCAAGGAAATGGGTTTAAATGTTGAGTTCGACATCTGTACTTCAAATCAGCATGTACAAATTAGAAACAGATATAAAGTATTCTTCAGATGTCTGCGAAAGAGAAGCTCTACCCCTTGAGATAATTTGCTGAAGAGGAAATTTAAAGTTACTGGTTCTCAGGTATCATCCTCTTGAGCAGGTATGTTCAAAATTATGACTTCTTAGAGGGCTAAATTCTGCTTTAACGTAAGCAAGCAGGGATAAGAATGATGTCTGTGGAAAAAGTGTTACTTAGACTGACCCGAAAGGAAAGCCAGAGGACATCGGTCAGAGGGGGTGGGTATATGGATCGGTATGGATACATCCACCCGAAGTCATAAGGCTGCACTTTGAGAAGGTGCTCGTGCAGAGTGAAAATACCCAGTGCTTTAGTGATCTTGCAGCATTGCTTTTGCCACTGTTATCTTTTCCTGTGCCCACACTTTCCCTACCTTTCACCTCTGCATTGGAGGTCACAATTTCCTTGTAATGAATCCCCACATTTTAATATCTAAAATGAGCAGGACCTGTCTCCTTCTGAGCTGTTCAGTATCTCCAGCTTTAACCGTACTTGACTTGTAAACTCCTCATGATGCACGCTGCAGTTTGCTTTAGGTTCTGTGTGAGAAATACCAAATCAGGCTGTGTTAGCCCAGTGAGCCTAGGCAGGCAGCTAGCTGCAGCATGTTGTTCTTGCACCTGATCTTCTGAAGAGCTGTTGTGGTAAAGCTGCATCTATGTATACCTTTCTGGACATACTGCCTGTATTTCTGCAAAAGCAGATGCAGGACATGGGTAGCAAGAGGGATTGTGTGACACGCACTCAGGTAGCAGCATTCAAGTAAGTGCTTTGGTTTTGGGAAGATCTTGTGGCTATAGCACAGGGAGCCGAGCACCACAGGTTCTCTTGGAGGCACGGGGAAATGATGCTGTGAGCTGCTCTTTGGAAGTATATTGACTAGAGGGTGGGAAGGAGGGTTTGGCTGGCTGAAGAAAATGGAGAGGATTATGATAATAAAGGTGCTTCTCAAATTGTTTCGATAATTGTTTGCTAGGACTGGGAAAATTGCTCAGTGAGCTCATGTGCAAAGTTCTTTTCCAGCAGAAGGGGACCCATTTGCTCACAAGTTGCAGGCAGATACAGACACAAAGATACCTGTGGTTTTCTGTATAAAAAAATGAAATGGGTTTATATTTTATAAGAGATTTATGTTTTCAGTGAGGGCATTTCCTTCCACAGTTAAAGTAGTATTTGAAGGTAAAGATAAGCTAAGAAAATTCTCAGAGCAAACAATACAAAATACAAATACAAAAAGCAATACAAAAAGTAATACAAAAAGCTTGTAGAAACATAACTTTTTCACTACTTTTTGGAATTGCTTGTTAGCAAGAGAGTCCCTGGAATTATCAGCTTCTGTGCGATGCAACGTATTATTACACAAGGAAGTCAGCAGAATTGGACAGACTCACTGGTCCAGAAAAGCTATTAGATTAAGAAGATAGCTTGGTTATGTTTTTTGGCTTTGGTACACTTCTAGAATATGTTGAAAATGAAAGAAAATGGCTGTTTAGATTCTTTACATCCATTTCTCAAAGGATGCCAGTAGCTGTTGCTAGGTTTTATCAAGATACAATTGGGACAGAATGTCTGAAAAAGAGCAGTTTATGTGCTCTCTGTAGCAGCTTTTGTTAACAGAAAGGTGTTGTCATTTGATGGCAGTGGGGTGTCCCACCCGAAATAAATCGGAAGGGTCAGTGCCATACCTAGAGGGTAGGTGCCATGAAAAGCCTTTGTCAGCATTCATTCCAATGTATGCTCTCAATCAGAGGCAGAGGGAGCTTTGAATGTATCAGTGCCCCAGGCAAAGAGATGTAGAGTTCAGACATTAAAAAGAAAATAGAAGCCACGTTCTCAGTGTGCTGGCCCATGCATATTGAGAAGGGATGTGTGGTAGGGTGGCAGTCAGTCACAGATTGAGGGTTTCCACATTCAGGAACCAGGAAGGGCAGGACACAGGTAGGCTGAGGGGTAAGAGGAAGAAGTCACCTTGTGTATCTTGGTTTTCAAACCGGGGGCCCAGTGGCATGTGCTTATGCAGGGTGCCACACGTTGTTGCCTCTAAACCCATTTTTGTTCCTTTGAACTCCTTCAGCTCTCAGTAACTGGCCATGGGTGAGCTGTTGGTAGCTCTGGGCTCTCCTGTGTCATCCCACTTTTCAGGCCACACCTGTCATCTCATTCATTTATATCTACTCCGCATCCTTGGCCCCTGTTTTCACGGCCTCAGCGATATCCCATGCCCTCATTTCTCTGCACTGCATCATTAAGCTGGCACTGTTAATGGATCATTCTGCACAGAATAACTACGTGCTGTTACTATCCATATCAAAATTATGGTTGCACCACATGATTATACAAAGCTAAGCAAAAAATAAAAAACACCTAGTCATTTGAAAGTTGCTGTTGCAGCTAAGCAAGCTAAAATAATGCTCCAGACAGATCAGGAAAAATCCAAGGAAAGCAACTCTGAGTCTCCAGTCTTTGCAGAGTTGTCCTGTGGCTGGGCACTACCAGTGGCAATTCCCTTTTCACCGGGGTAAGGGGCTGCACACTCCTTAGTTCCAGTACTTGGTTGCGTCTGGGCATCTCCATCAGGAGCCACGCTCAGGGCTGTGTACATATAAAAAAGAGAAAGAAGCTCAAAGCAGTGAGGAATGTGGGGTTTCTCAAGCTTTGCAACAGGAGAGCTTCCCAGGGTTTGTACTTCATATACAGCAGGGACTGTCAGGATGCTTTTGGTAAGGAAAGATCTCATTTTTGTCCCTCCAGTAAAACCTTACTAAACAGAAGAAACTGTTACAAGGTACCTGCTACCTATGAAGTGAACTGGAAAAATAAAACGTTACCTCCTTCAGCTCCTTCCCCCTATTTTTCTAACTCCATCCTTGCTACCCTTCCTCCCAGCACTAGGACTATGATGGGCACTTCTCTTGCTAGGAGAGGGCAGACGTATGTTGCAGTAGTGCTGATGTGTACACTTACACCGCACACCCACTAAAAGAAGAATTTGCAGCCTCTGTTTCTTTTAGAGGGTAGTGCTTGGCCATGACATGGGCCTGTGAGGTTTTCTTGGGCAGAGGTATACTGGGCAGCTCGAATTCAGTGTAAAGCTACCTCTAAGAAAGTTCCATGTCCTGCATAGAAGATCCGAACTCAAAATCTTTCACCTGCTCCTACCCTTAGGGCAGAACACGAGTAGCTAATTACATTTATTTACTACATCCTACTAACCTGAATTAGATCAGAAACTAGCTCTTAAACAAGTTGCATAGCTGCAGAAAACATGATCCACATGCAAACATTTTGTCAGTCCAGAATGAATCACAATTTATTTTCAAATTCTTTGTTTTTGAAAATATATTAATTTTACCTCAGCAGAAAAGGACCTCTTCATGAATGTGGTGCTTTGACACTCTCCATGGATGGAGAGAATTTGATTCTCTCCTATGGATTTCTGTTCAAGATCTTCCTTAAAATTCAAGGTAGCTGGAGACAGCTTTGATTACAAATAGCTAGCAGCTAGGAAATTATGAATTTTGTTCCAGTGGGGACAAAAATAAGGTTGTTTATTTTTTTCTAGAATGAAGGACAATGTTATGGTATTGGCTGGCTCTTTTTGCATAGATAATGATATTAATTCTCACACCTACTTGTACCACAGAGGTTTTCTTGGTTTAATTTAAAACTCACCAGTCTCTAACATGGGGATTGAGAACTAAGATCGCTGTCTTTACATGAGCAATAAAGCTACTGAAAGACTTATGATTAAGGAGGGCTTTTTTTTTTGTTTGGTTTGTGTTTTTAACTGTGCAATGGAACTGCAGAATTCAGGATATGCAGTACTTGACTTTAACCTGATTGTACTTCAGAAAGCTCCATAATGCAGCTATTCACATGAAATACGGGAACAGTTGTCCTGGTTTCAGCTATGATGGAGTTAATTATTTTTAGCAGTGGATGGAATGCCATGTTTGGGTGTTAGCATGAGAACAGTGCTGATAGCACCCTGATGTTTCTGGTTGTTGCCGGGCAATCAAGGACCTTTCTCAGTTCTTCATACTTCCTTACTAACGAGAAAGGAGGGGACGCAGCCAGGACAGGTGACCCGAATTGGCCAAAGAGGATATTCCATGCCAGTTACGTCATGCTCAGTATAAAGGGGGACTGGGGGGAAGAGGAGGAGACAACGCCAGGACGGGCAGTTTCTGGGTTCGGGGACGGCTCTAAGCTGTGCGGCCTGGGTTCTGTGGTTTGGTGAGAAACTGCATTGTGTATCACCAGTTTCATCTATTTTGTACTTTAAACTTCTGTTATTGTTATATCTAGTTTTCTGTTATTGTTTAGTAAACTATCCTTATCCCAACCTGCGTGGTTCTGGTTTCTAGGTTGTGGTTTCTTTCCCTCCTTTCTTCCTTCCCTTTTCCCCCTCCCCCAACTTTCCTTCCCCCTTCCTTTTAAAAGTACAAGCGACTGTGTGGGGTGCGGCCCTCGGCCGGGGCAAAACCACGACAACAGTATTAAATATTCCATTAGTGGGGTTTTGCTTTCAGGTCTACCAAGATTAGTGATTGAGGAACCTCTGTTCTCTCAAGAATTTCAGATGCAAGAAGTGAAAAAAGCTGAATAAGGAAAAAAATCTGAACTAGAAACCTGTGTGCTTAACCTGGTGGTGGTATTATCAGTGTGTCACCCATGGCTGCTATCCAGAGTTCATTATAATATGGAAATTAGGAATGAAATGGGACACAAGTGCAATTAACACTCCTAATTACATCTAATTTGTAGGGTTTTATGACAGTCTTGAGAAACGTTAGAGATAGGAAATGCCACCTGGAGCTAGAAGGAATATACTGTCTGAAGAGTGCCATGGAAATGCAAAATAAAGATGATGGAGCAGCAGAAAGGAAATTGGTTCTTGCCCAGGAAAGGGCAGGAAAGTGGTCTGGGAGGAGCCTTTTTCTTCATCTGCTTTCTTTCTAACTTGATTTAATGAAATCTATAACTTCATGTGTTTTGGGAATAGATGTGGCTTAGTCTTGTCAGGGAATGAAAGTGATCCCAGTGCGATTTAGGAAGCGGTGGCACGCTGGTTTTGAGGAAGTGTCGACGCCGTTACAGCGGTGTGTAAAGGAGTAAAACTGCATTGTGCCTAGCCTGTGGTTTTCAGGGGTTAGACTGGGATTGAAGCAAGAAACTTCAGATTTGCTCACCTGAATTTCACTCCTCCTTTCTTCTATAGACCATGCTAAAAATGCTGTTATACAGGTGTCACTCTGTAGCCAGAGGGATGAGTTATAGGATACAACTGTATCAGTATGGAGCGGCTTGACGCTCGTGGAGTTTATCTTGCTCACTAGACGTGAGAAGTTATCTCAAGACACCCAGTTTCTCTATATGTGAAGACTGTACCGATGTGGTGGGCTGGAGGTGGGTTTGCCTGCTGGGTTATATGCAAAGCAGTACAGCTTGGCATTTGTTGTGAAGTCACAGAGACTGACTTTGTGTCTGCAGAATACTGTGCTTACTCTAAAAATACTCATCTAGGCTGCTTTAGAATCTGCATGTGTATACACAAATTGCTTCATTTATTACTGCAACACTGTCTGGTCCCCTCTGGGGTGAGATACAGAAGCAGCTACTCACTGATTCATTGTTCAGCAGAAATCCATTGTGCTGTGATGCCAATCGGGACACATCCCTTCCAGCAGAGGCAGGGCTTGCAGTTAGCCTCTTCTCTGAGACCATGGTAGTGGCAAGGTCAGATGCTTAAATGCTCTGCTAACCTCAGTCTGATGCGCTTTCATCTTGAAACACAGTTAACGCAGAGCAAACAGTTGGACCTAAAGCATTTTTTCCAGAGTTCTAAAAAAAGGGGTTAAGAAATGCCTTCAAAAACCTTTTGAAGAGCCATATGGTAATGGAAGTAGCCCCCTACATATAGAGAGAACTGTGGGAGTAGAAAGAATTGGAAACATTTAGCTTCAAAATGGATCTATATTTTTGAAAAGCAGAATATGTTCTTTGTTTTAGGGAATCAAATATTTAGGTTGACTTAAAATATATGATGGTTATAAAAACACAAATATTCTGCTTTGGTTGAACTTGAACTGATTTTTATTGTTCCTGTGACTGCCCTCAAAAGACCAATTTTGCCCAGCACTGATTTTACATCTGTCCATCTGCATGATTTCTTTAACCTGTGAGCCAACTTGAGGCCAACACATGTATCATAAACAGCAATGAATTTAATTCTCCTAGTTATTTTCCATTATTTTTATGGTTTGTAGCCCTCTGCAAGAACTCTGTTTTCTATATATTTCAGAGAAAATATTATAAATCTGTCACAGACCATTTGCAGAAAACAAATCTTTCTAAAGTAATAACACAAAAGGAGATCTATCTAAAAGAGGCGATGTCGCAGCAATAATTAATGGCCAAAGCCTACTAACAACTATCAGGAATATTTTTTCATTTAAATAGTGGATGAGAGTATAATCAAGTACATCAGATCTCAATAAACAAGAAGCCAGTTAAAAGCCTCATAAACAATGCATGAATGAGAAAAAGATTGTTATGGAGCAAACAATTAACCAGAGACTTCGCTGAAAAGTAGTTAATGACACAGGCATAATAATCATAACTTCTAACGACAACAAAATCAGGAAGACAATGCTGTCTTCTCAGAAAAATAAGTCATTCTGGCAGGAAAACATTTAGAATTCGTATTTTATTACCTTAATACAGAATTGTTGGCATAGAACTGTACCGAGTCTCTAACCTTGCAAGGATATTTCTCTTCTGTTATGATAGCCAAGAATACAATACCAAAAATTTCAAACCAAAATGCTCATTTGCCAGAACTGTGAAGGCTGAGTACCTAGTGAGTACCTTTGTCCTGCCCCTTTTTCTGTTTATGACCAGTTGGGTTTCTTACATATCCCCTTAGTTTGTATTTTATAAAATGTGGCTTTTTTCCTTTTTCTTTTTTCTTTTTTTTTAATGATTCCATTGTGCAGAGACAGCTTTACTATTTTTAAGCAATTAAAAAAATTATAAAAAACCCTAGCTGGGAGGTTTTTTATACCAATAACAGCTTCCAGTGGTGTTCAAGCTTGGCATGCTGTATCGAAATTTCATGCATATTCTTCAAAAGGAGATGCTAAGCAATACTGAAATAAACCAACCCACACCAATATCAAAAAAACCATAAATTTCTTGTAGATTTTTCTGGGGGAAACCCCATAGTTGTCCTGGCACCTAGAGACATGCACCTGAGGTGTCTTGTGTCTCAGGTCTAGCATCCATGGTTTACTTGGGCTCCATGTCCCTTGAAAGGGTATTGGGAAACTTGGAAATTCACCTTGGGCTTTATCCATGGATGAAGGCTGCAGCTTGCTTATTTTCTGCTGTGCAACAGTGATTGGGAAACAAGGAGTGAAGCCAATTTCCAGGGCTTTTTTTGTAGCATCCTGATCCTTGGCATTTTCTTCTATGCTATTAAGCAACCTGATAGGAAACCGGATGAGTTGCTCATGGAAATGTAATAAGTCAGGATCCATCCTCGCTGAGGTGTTTTGGAAGGGAAAAAAACCCCAGAAAAGCCAGGAAATTGCCACAAAATGTTTTTGCTTCAGGTAAAATATCTTTCTGAGGAAACTGGGTTTATTAGAGGATGTTCTGCTTTTCTCCACCTTCGGTGTGAAAAAACTTCCTCTTTTTCAAAAAGGAGATCACTGGTTCCTGCTGACTGTTGATACACAGCATCTGAAGGTGGGGGGTTCTTCCAGTTTAAGCTTGTCTAGGTCTTGCTTTCTGCTCTCCAAATGCAGCCCCTCACCTATTCATCTTCAGGCTCCCTTTACAAGGCGCAGAATAGAGAGCTCAAAATAAAGCTGTACTTTGAACTCTGTCCTGGTTCTTGAGCAACACTTTAAAATAAAGGTCTAGAATTAAAAACAAACATACAGAGAAGATTTCAGTTTAAGATCTCAGAAGAAATCACAATACCTACTAAACCCAGGGTCTGGTGATGGTGGAGCCCCAGGGACAGGCTTTTTGACATGTAAAAAAAATGTTCTGCAACTGCTCTCACTTGTGTTCCAGGGGGTAAATTTAATGTATCAACCCAGTAAAATGTTTGACTCTGTTATCAAACCCATAATGATGATTAACACTATCAAGCTGTAAATGTAATGTGGTTTCATGTGTTTGTTCCCAGCCTCTGAGCAGAGAGTCAAAACAGATCTTTTTTTCCTTATTCCATGATTTGGAATGGGACTAATGAGTTAGGGCTTTGTGCTGAAATTTGCTGACTGGGAAATGGGGCTTCCTTTGGCAATCTGTGTGGCCATGTGCCATGACATATGGGAGAGCTGGTTAATTTGCTCATAACTGTTAGATGACCGTTTGTTTTGATGTACAGCTGCCTTTCTCAATCTTGCTTTTACAGATCAAGTTATAAATTTGTGTATATATTAAAAAATGATACTTCTAAATACTTCCACAAACTGCTTAATGCTGGATGGTTCTCTGAGCTGAAACATGGGAGAGAGATGTGTTCCCATAAGGCCCAGAATTTAACTAAAATTTTTTTTCCATAACTACTACTTTATAAATGCCACCTGGGAGTTGGATAGTTCCCAACAAGCAATCCTGCTAAACTTTGAACAAAATTCTGGTCTGAGTGTAACTCTTCTGCTTTCCTTTGTATTGCAGGAACTCTGCCAGTTTCTTTTCAGCTGGTAATTGTAGTTTTTCACAGAAATCTTCTCCCATGTTTGTGCTTGATCTCCAGGAGGAAAAGTAAAATGTGGAAAGGTTTTATTATTATTTTTTCAAACTAAACTGTTTGGATATAACACTGACTACAAGGAGGGAACTGATCAAATGATTGCACAGAGACCACTTTTACAGCTCCAGCTCAGAGAATATTGTTGCAAAATGTGGTAAATAATTACCTAAATTAAAAAAAAGAGCACAATATTCATTGTATTTAGGCCTTTTCTAGACCTTGTTGCTCTCAGGAACCTATGTATATTTAGAGTACAGTAAATGTTCTTGCTCTTCACTGTACTGTCTTCCCAGCCTCTTGCAATTTTTTGGGGGGGGCCTCTCCAAATCTGTACCTCTGAGTGGATGAGCATCATGGAAAAAAATTGCCGTGTTGGGTCCATGCTCTTCTTTTTGGTGTGTGCACTTGTTTTTCTCAGCAGTGCTTTCTACATCAATAGGATATCAACAGCCTGTATTGCCAGAGCCACCTTATTAAAGATGAAAACTAGAGTTGCTTACAAATTGTACTAGAGAAGTAAAAAAGCAATGTTGTTAGGTCTGCTAACGAAAAAAGTCTTACCTACTTAAACAAAGTCTGGGGCTTTTCAGACTTAAGCACTGATCAAAACAGTTTTAGGTGCCTGCCTATCCACTACTGAAAAATCTCCATTATAGTCCATGTCTTAAATGATCAGCATTTTTAATGTGAACAGGCTCACTGCTTCTCTCATTCCTTTAAAGCCCCCATCCTGTTCCATTCTGGCTAGTTAAGGGACTGCTGGATGTGTTGAACACAGCAGCAGTCTGTGTCTTGTGCTTTCCTATTGATTTCTCAGCTAGTACAGCATGTCCTGGTCACAGGAGGTAGCGGTGCCAAGCAGATGACGCTTGTTATGTCTTTCTCTTCTCCCTCCACCTTTCCTGGTGCCTTTGGTGATACGCATTTCATACCCCAGTGGAGATCACTTTGTTGGTCAAATGCACGACGTTCAAACACTTACCCATTTTTAAAATTTAGATTTTTTTTCTCCACAGGATGACTAAAAATCCCTGAATTCATACTAAGTTTCTGTGGCTCCAGCAATCTGATCTGTTTAAAAAACAATAAGCCCCCACCCCTGTTATGTCAGCCTTCCATTTAAGCAAAGCCATGTTCGTCCCTTGGCAGTTCTTGCTAGAACAGGGAGCTGGCCCTCTGCAGTTCTCTGTGTGGGCAGGGGAGAAGGATTGAGTTTAAGGGGAGTGGTTAGCAGGTTCATTGCACATGAATTTGTCATAACTTTTTCCTGATTGCATCAGTCTTCTGACTTGAACGCTACATGGGTTCTGGTTTATTGTGGGTTTTTTCCCCCTGATATGGCTAGGAGGAGAAATGCTGCAAGGCAACTGTTCGGATCACATTAGGAGAGAAAGTCTTGTCAAGTTAGATACCATCAGGACTAGCTCAGCCATCAAGATTGCCATTTCCTATTTTGGTTCACAGTGATTTTTACTGTCAGCAGAGGAGTGCTTAAACACTGGATCATTTCACTCCCTTTCTGTGTATTTCCTGATTCTGTGACAGTGATCTCTATGCTGTGGTCTCTATGCTGAGGTTAATCCTTTGCTTGGGCATCTTTAGATAAGTAAGTTCCATTTTCCAGAGTTGTAGCTCAGTTACTTAAGCAGTAAAGCCTTAATTTTTAATTTTTTTTTAGAAGATGATTCATGTGATGAACTAAGTCTTCCGTAAATCTCAGCACCCAACTTTGTTAAATCTCACTTCTTTCTTGTTTGAAGATATTTTGGATTGCAGCTTCTGAGTGCTATAGAAATATTCTGAGAGCACAGGTAGCCTCTCGGTGATGTAGGAACTGAGCATGCCAGAAGATGCACTGTGTGTCTGCAGTACTCCACACACTACAGAAAATCTACCAGCATGTTGCCAGTTTTAATATAAACAAGCCAGAAGGAGTCTTACAAGGGCTTGCCACACACATTTACCACTATCCTTTGTGCCACCTGACTAAGATGTAGATAGATGAGCAAGATCATTGCAAGGATCCAGATTCTGTAAGAACTTATGGGTACGTGGCCCCATCCAGTCTCTGAAGAAAGCTGTCACAAATAGATGCTTTTGTACAAAGTGTTTTGTTCACCAGTACAGTAAAGAATCAACAGAAATTGCAGAACATTTGCTCCTTGGGCAAGGAGACATGTGCTTACTTGTTAGTAACAGCTGCCTGGAGTGTCAGCAACTGCTTGCCTTGGATAGTGTGCCTCCACGTGAGGTGGGATTGGTTTTCATGATCCACTGCAACTTCCAGTAACCATTTCCAGATGTGTCTGTGATTTAATTTAGGACAGTGTTCATAGGATGTGAAATAATGGAGATAACCCATACCAGGGCTGGCACTATGCTACCATTAGTTTTCCCGTATTATGGGCATGCAGTATGTTAGACCGGGCTGTGTCCCTGTGGCATGGGATGGTTTAAAGCAACTCTATCAGGAGGTTGTGGTTGGGGGCTAAGAGGTACAAAGGTCAGTGCTGCCAAAACCTCTGCAGTCTCCTTCCCTGTGATTCATGAGGAAGAACACTAGGACTGTGTGGTGGGTGTGATGCTGCTGCTCCCTCGTGTCTGAGCATGCCCAGTGAGAGGAGCCCCATTTTACTCCAGAAACAAGCCACCTCTGTGGAAAATGTCTGAGAGGTCTCGCTGCGTGCCACACTGTACTGGCTGAGCAGAGAATATTGATATGAGAATGTTCTGCAGCTCTTTTGCAAACTGATGGTGAGATGTACAAAGGAGGAGAAAGGAGTCGTGTTTCACAGCTACCAGGTCAGCACACAGGGTGATGAAGGCTAATGAGTTTCAGCAGTCTCGTAAGATAGCTTGAGATTGGAGATAGCTGCAGTTCCAAACAAATGCAGAGCTTCTGCACGAATGTCAGTTAATACTGGAAATAGGGAAATGCCATGGAGGACCTCTTCCACTTCTAGTAGAGGGATTTTCTTTATTTTGATTCATCTGGAGGTAGAAATGATAATAAAAACACTTTCATGTTATGATGAATAGATGCTAATATGTCAGCGAGATGGCTATTAACCAAAGCATGGAAGAATAGCAGTGGAAGGGCCCTTGGGGTGTCCAGCGATACCTTCCAGCGAAGTGATCCACATTGTTTATTTGGTAGGTCAGTGTTTAGGGGCTCGTTGCCTGTTCTTTTCTTGTGCTTGCACAGTTTTGGCCATTGTTTGCAACAGTAAAAAGCTTGGTCATTGGTGTATTCCATGGTAGCTATATCAAGCAACTGTTCTGGGTGGTCCTGCATATAGGAACTTATTTTCTGGAACAGAAGCACATTATTGAAGTTAGTCTAACATTAGACTAACTAATTCTCAATTTGTGGTGTTCTACCTGGTTTGCCACAGATCCAGCCCTTTCCTGGCCAGGGAATCTCATGCTGCTTCAGGCTTGCCTGCCTAAGCAGTGCTCCCAGCGTTCCCTGCCCAATAGCTTGGACATTTCACATTTTAAAGATGTATAAACTCTCTTATAGCTTTGTCATCCACTGTGATGGTCAGTGGCAAAACATGAGAACCATTCCAGCAGCATAAGCCTCAGTTCTGATTCAGCCCTTTTCTTTCCAAGGTGGGTTGCTTTAGCTAATGACTCCCTTTCCTGCCCTTTAAATGTTTCTAGTAGTCGTTTGATCCTTTTGAAGTCTCATATTTTTAATTCAGTCCTTCTGAAGCTCGTTACAAGCAGCTAGCAATCCTGGCCAAGACCTTTTAAATAAACGAGTTAGAAAACCATTTACTGTGCTCCTAGCAATGTTGAATTACTGTTTAAATAGACCAAATTAGATCCAAGACTTAATCTCTCATCAATATCCTCTCATGTGACATTTTCAGCTCAGGATTGGTTTAGTCATTGCAATTTTAATAACACTTGTGTTCATCGAGTATAGCTCTTGTTTCTTTTATAGAAGATTTCAGAGTCTTGGGTTGCATTCATCAATTGTTCTGTTTATATAGGAACTTGGTGCTCTTGGGTCGCTCTGAGCCCTGAGGAAGGTTGGTTTGGCCACAAGATCAGCTCTGCTGAGAGATGAAATGCTTTGTTGACGCAAGAAAATAAATGAGCCTCTAAATAAAAGTGTGTTGAGTTTTGCTTACCTAAAGAAGTAGGAAGCATAAAATAAAGCATGAGAATAATTTAGAAGTGTTTTCCATCAAATCCATTTCAGATTTCTCCCAATCTTTAAATAGCCACTTTCCACCTTATGCTCACTGGCTTTATTTCTGAAATACAAGACAGACATGACTGTTGTGCCTTTGATTAAATCTTTGTCGTAGTCTTTCCCTCCTTGCTGGAGCCAAGGGATCCAAGAGAGAAGGCAAGTCGTATGACCATCCTGTTGTTTTTTTGGAAATGCTCCCATGTTCTAGGAGCGCTGCAGATCAGGGAAGGCTGGAAAACATAGAGGCAGAAAAGCTGTTGGGTTGTTCATCCTGATGCATCCTGTGTTATGAGTGTTACCAGATCTTTCCCTGCATTTTGGTGAGAATTTCAGGCAATGCTTCAAATTCCAGAAAAAATCTCAACGTATGGGAGTTGAGAGTATGCCACCTTAAAGGAAGCTTGAATGAAAAGCGCAGATATCAGTAAATCAAGGAGATGGTGAAGCTCTAGGCAGAACTGAAGGCAGCTCCTTAACTCCTTTCTTCCATCACAGTACTTCAAACAACTGTGCAGGAGAAATAGAATTCCAGCAGGGTGGACAGAAGCTTCATCTTAAACACACCTGCTGTTATGAAACACCCCTTGAAGTCCTGCATAAAATCTGCTGTGCAAGAAGGAAAGACACATTTGGATGTTTGTGCCCTGCGTGGGCAGCCAAAGAGGAAATCACCCATGTCATGGGCTACTGCACGAGCAGGGTCCACACGAGAGGCACAATTCCTGGTTGGTTCCCAGTGAACCGTGTGACAGAGACAAATAAATTCCCTTTGTTGGGTCTGCCAGTTGTTAATTCTGTGCCCCAGAGAACAAGTACATTTTTGGGATCGTATACAAGGTAAACTAACCAAACACCTGAGGACTTGGCCTATGTTGGGGAGCATGTGTCACTCAGCCAGTCTCCTGGGGAGAAAAGAATCAAACAGCCCCAAACAGCCCTGGCAATCAAATTCCATAGCAGGAAGGATGGTAGAAAGTGGGGGGCAGATATGCAGGGGAAATAACGGGAATGTTTCTTGCTTATATTTAGCTAAGAAACTTTATCCTACTGATAGGAAAATGCATTTGGCTTTGATCAAAATGGTTTCCTGTGGTTTCTGCCCCTCTCTACTCCACTTCTAGTTGTGAGTTTGTGCCAGTTTTGTGTTGTATTTTTATGTCCCCCTGACAGTTACTAGCTGTCATAGAAATAATCTGGTTCTGAAATAGATTCCACTTTCTGAAAGGGGCAAAATAATCCAGGAAGCAGATTTGCTTGAACCAAGTAAACTGTTACTGAAAGACTAAGCAGAAGCTAGTGAGAACTGTCAGGAAGGGCAAACATCTCTTAAGCAGTAGCAAAAAGGAGTCTTTCTGTCTTTTCCTTTGGTGTCTCGATTTCCTGTTTCTCCTTCTTTGCAGTCCCCTTCTGCTGTCTGTATGGTGCAGCAGGGTCCTTCCCTGGGACTGCAGCAAGTGCACATGAAGTTTACTGTCCTCTGTCCTGCTGGGCAGCTGCTAGGAGGAGTAACTATCTTCCTTTGCTGCTCCCCCCAAAAAAGGGGTGATGCTTTCTGCGTGGGCAAGCAGATATTCTAGCTTACGGTATCCACTCCTTTTTAAGTACTAATTATTCCCTGCGAAGCTGTTTGGTTTTATTTTCTCCTTTCAGTAGGAACAAAAGAGCTGAGATCCACAGACACAGGATCCAGAAATTGTGTGTTCAGATAATGGCATAAACTGTAGCTTGCTGGTATCTTGCTAGATGATCCCATGGAGTGCTAGTGGATGTTCAACCGACTATTCAGCAGGGCCTTTTGGTGGTCCCACATAGGCAGGATCAGTCATTTTGCCTGGGAGCAGGGAGATCCTTTAAGTTGCTAACCACCACGGTATGAATTTTACCTGTCTGAAACCAGGTGTTTGCAAATTACCGTGTTGGACTCAGGATGAAAAAAAAAAATGAACTTCAAATATCCTGGGGTTGGAGAACTTCACAGTCACCTTACAAACAATTTGTTAACCAAAAAACCCTCTCAGGGTGAAATTTGCTTGCTAATTATTCACAGAGCTCTGGCGTAATGATGCCTCTGTGGGAAAAGTGTGGCTAAATGAATTTCTCATGAGAGGCTTTTTTGTCTTGATGTATCTTCTAACGGGTTTGCCCCCAAGTTCTTGCACTCAAGGACTGATGAAAAGCAATAATGCTGGGCACTGAAATTTATAAATCAATTTACACCATGGAAGGAATAGCAGAATTTCATGGAGATAATCTTTAATTATCTGAGATCTTTTGTTTGTTATTTCTTGTAACTGAGCTGGTTTGTCACTTCTCTTAAGTAATTAGACAAAAGAAAAAAAATCAAGCACACCACTGCTCAAATTAGCATCAGTTGTGGGATTAGCACATGATTTATTGCCCCCACAAATGCACACAGCCTCTGCTTTGCTATCACATAGGCCAATATGGGCTCTAAATCTGAACCCCTTCCAGCGTTGAGGAAAGAGGGGAGAACAGTCTTTTCAGGCTTGGTACGCTTCGAAATGCCCAACTGTCTGTAGCTAGACAGAAGCTCGATCCCCTTAGCACAGCGACCTTAAATATGCCAGCATTGGGAAACATTTTAGCAGTCATTACACTTGACTTTAAAGGAACTTATTTTGGGATCGCCGTGGCTGCCAGGCTGAGCTGTGATGTGGAGGTTGCTAAGGTTACAGGGAGGCCTTCAGTGATGTGCAGTGACATTCAGATAGGAGGAACCAACAAATCGAGTAAAGAAAACAATTTTTGAAATTGGATTTTCAAATATATTTGGATGATTATTTGCTCACCTTTCTTCCCTGACACATAAGAGCTCCACATCAGCAATTAAGTAAATTATTTCCAAGGACAGAGTAGATAGACTCTATACAGGTCTTTCTTCTTTCCTCCCTTGCCTTCTCTCCCCTCTGCCCCCCCTCACCTCATTGTTTATGAAGGATATTTTACTGGCCAAAACATGGTAGAGTGCAGGTAATGCATTGCTATATTTTAATCCATTTTAAAGGAAACATAGCTTGTCTAATGATTTGGTTTTTTTCCTTCTGCTCCTTGAGTCACGAGGATGAGGTGCAGATGGAGGAACGTGTCCCCACCTCCCCTCTCCACTTTACCCAGCCCCAGCATGTTCCTGCTTTTCCTTCCAAGTCCTGCTGGGGCAGTGGGGAACTATGGCTCACCTCCACTCCCCTCTCATGTGGGCTAGGAAGCAGCCTGGCAGAGTTCAACAAATTCCCTATTTTCACTTCTCTCTGGAAAGGAGGGGCAGCTGAGCTTGCTTGAGGGGACTGAAGTGTTTTGTACAGCTGGGATGAAAAGTCTCAGCGCTTCTTTGCATTGAAGAAAATAGCAACACTGCTATTCCCAGATCCTTATAAACTCCCTAATTCCTGCTAATTTTGAAGGAGGCAGATGCTTGCAACATCCTTTTACACACCCTGCTCAGTGTGCCTAGCCTGGCTCACTAATGCTAATGGTAAGATCTTTTTTATGTGTGGAAATACCAGAGGCAACAGGTAGCAGACAAAATGGAAAACTGACTGGCAAGGGCCTCTGTATAAACAATGTCTTAGGGTGTTGGGAAACCTATAGATGCCTCATTTTCACTTCATGTCATCTACTTTTTGTTTCTGTAGTTCTTATAGTAAATAACACTTGATTTTTTTTTTCTTTTAAAATATGATTGTTATGAAAAATAATAGGGTGCATCAGATTTTCATAAGTGGTTGTAGTCTAATGCATGGGAGCGCAAAATGTAAGTGCAGAGATGGTTGTCAGTAAATAAATAAAACTGGTGTGAATAGTATAGCTGTAGTCAGGCTCTCTATCCACTGCTCAGAGAAACGATAAGTATGAAAACCTGAAATGTTAAATAAAACATGTGAATACACAGCAGTGTTCAAGAAAGAAAAAGGTAAAGCATGAAAGGAGAATCCCATTGAATCAAATAACTTTTCTGAATGAGTATTCTGTAAAGAATACATTGCTGCTGTATTTAGAGATTGTCTGAAAAATCATCTTTAAAAGCCCTGTTCCAACTCAGAATTGGGTGTATTTTAGGTCTCTGAATAAATCTCACTGCTAGGATTCTGGATTATTCTCCTAGATACATAATTTATTAGGATATTTCACATTTAAAAAGAAACCTCAGAATAAGATTTTTCTTGCCCTTCAGGTATTGCTAATGCTACTCATCAAGAAACCATGGCTTTAAAATCATGCAGATGATGTAATATTTCTCTCTCTTTTTTGGTTTTTTTTTTTCTTTCTTTCTTTTTTCTTTTCTTTCCTTTTCAATCAGTGCTTCAGCTTTATGTCCTGGTGCTCCAGGGAACAACTGACAGCCGGTGCTGCCTCCATGTCCCAGCAGAAGGCAGCACTCCCTCCAGCAAAGCCAGGGCAGGCTGTGGACTTCGGCCTCACCTGCTCCCCTCTCCGCTGCTGGGCAATGTGTCCTCCAGTGCCAGACCAAGGCAGCCCCTGCAGTGCAGTGTTCTAGGTCTGTCTTAGCTCTGGCACCTTTTCCATCTTGTCCCTACAGCCGGTCTCTGGTCCCTCAGCCAGCAGAGCATGGGCGGCAGACTGAGGCACAAAGCTTTGCTGGGTGTTCTGCCCCAGCTTTGTTCTTCTGGCTTTAAATATACAATTATTGTTTTTATTCTTTGACCCTTGCAGCTAACTCTGTTCAATTTGTTGCCTTCATGTTTGCTCCTCTCTCTCCTGGTTTTGGTTTCATGGCTTTTTCAGGAGGGTTTGCAGTGATTTCAGGGCGCACAGCACAGCATGGAAAGCAGTGGCCTTGATCCCTAGGGAAGAATGTAAGAGTACTGTGAGCCTGTCAGTCAAAAATGCTCTTTTATCCTCCAGCAGCTAGTGTTCCTTGGGCTTGTTGAGGCGGTTTCTTGTGATTTAATATCACTTGTGGATTTATTTTCTACGAACTTGTCCAGGTGTGTGGGGTTTTTTCACTCAGTGGTTAATGCTGGTTTGCTACCCTGGGTTCAAGATTCCTTGTCTACTTCATTCCTAGTGAGCGCCAAGAGAGAGGAAACGTCAAGACTAAATATTGTGATCCTCCTGACTATCCAACTGGAGCTGAAAGCTGAACTGGAATGGGTGATGGGCCCTAAAAATGAAGCCAGGGGACACCTTCCTGGTTTGGAGGTACATTGGAATTGGAAGCGAGGAATTGTTAGTCCCTTTGCTGAACTGTGTGTGGGGCTAGGTAGGGATCTCCGATGAGCAGGTAGCAAAGTTATTTAGCTAAGGGAGACAGTTTACCTTTTACTTGCTTATATATTGCATTGCCAGCACAAGTTTTGAGTTAACATGTTTTTTGCAGTCTTGGGGAGAGGGTAGCCAGGGAAGCTCGGCTTTCTGAGGCAGCCAGGGAAGCTCGGCTTTCTGAGGTAGCCAGGGAAGCTCGGCTTTCTGAGGCAGCCAGGGAAGCTCAGCTTTCTGAGGTAGCCAGGGAAGCTTGGCTTTCTGAGGCAGCCAGGGAAGCTCAGCTTTCTGAGGTAGCCAGGGAAGCTCGGCTTTCTGAGGCAGCCAAGGAAGCTCAGCTTTCTGGGGCAGCCAGGGAAGCTTGGCTTTCTGAGGCAGCCAGGTTGACGGGCAGACACGTTTCTGGGAATGGGTTTCAGCCAGCCCCATTTTGGTCAAGTGTATTGCCTACCCTTTCTGCTGCAGCAGGAGCTCGGCAGGGCGAATGAGCTTAGTAACTTTAAAAAAGGCACTGTGGAGTTAGAAGCAGCTCTTTTCCCCCATTAAATATTCTGAAATATTATGTTTACCTTTAAAAGATCTATATCAGAAGAGGTCCACCAGGATTTTTGTTTGTGTGATACGTCTGTTGCCGTGAGATGCTGTGGAAAGCTTTGCACGCCTGCAGGTAAGCAAGCTGTGGTTTGAGTCTTTCCTCCGAGCCCTCCGTGCTTGGGGGAACGGTTTTCATCTCACTGTACCATTTTCACACAATTGTAATTTCTCTGACTTCAGTAGGTTTTCTTGTGATGGGCTCGTGTCAAGTCAGATTTGGGTCTCACAGGTTTTGCAATACCAAGGTGAAATATAAAGCAAGGAAAAAAAAGGTTTTCCAACATTTATAGTTTCTTATTTCCAGCTTAGGAGTTAATACACAATGAAACCTTGTATTTTTCAGGTTTTTTTAGTAGTACTCTGACTCTTCTGTTTCTGCAGAGGAAAACAAGGTGAAAATAACACAGAAATGAAAAATAGCAAGAAAAAGATACAGTTTCCACACTCCTTTTGGGAGCTTTAGAGAGATATCACTTTTTCAGCTGTTCATGATGTGTGACTGTGTCCAGGTCCTGGTCTCAGCTGTGCTACTGCAGTTGGCTTCAACACCTGAAGTGAGTTATAGAAGTGTAAAACATTATTATTAAGTTGGTGACAAGTCACATCCACAAGGGATCTTACATACTGGAAGCATTCTCATGCTTGCACATGGTTTTTGACATGAAGGACTTCATAACAGCAGTGCCTGGTAAAATCAGTCCAGGAGTTCAGATATGCTGATAATATCAGTATTTCTATAAACAATTCTGACAACAAAAGTAATATTTTGAATGGTAACTGTACTGTTAGGCATAGACTAGTTTTTCTGAATGCCTTAGGGCTTGGTAGATGCTGCTGGAAGCCAGGCTAGCACTGAAGTAATTGGGGATTTGCTGTTTTTCTCTCAGGGATGTGCAGAGCAGCTCTGTTCAGATTACAAATAAAAAGCTTTTTTTTCTTCACACTATTATTCCAGCACACGATTTGTTCCCCCAGAACTGAACTGTGCTCTTTCTGCTGCCTCTGATATTAGCATTGACACAGACTGCAATAAAATCAATGGCAAGTTTAGCTCAGCTGAAATCATTTGATGTCTTATGACAACTGGTTGTTGCCACAGCATCTATCCAGTGTATGTCCTAGAGACAGTTGTGCCTGGTTGGCATTCCTGTGACTTCTCCCCTTTCTACCAGAGCATGGAGCAAGGGTCCTCTCTTCTGCAGACCCAAACCTGGGGCTGCCTGTTGTGTAAAGTTGTAAGGGAGAGGTGGCATTCCATGCAGAAGGTGATGGGTCACCCATTTCTGAGGTGACTTATGTAGAGCCTGCAAACAGATAACAGTATGAGAGCAGGCTGGTCTGAAACCAGTGAAGTGTCTAATGTAACTCTAAGAGGTGCCATCTCTGCATTCATTCGTGTTCTTCTCATCTTCCAAAATGTTCCTGCTCCTGCTGTGAAGGAGTGCTCCTCTCTGAGACAATTTCTGCTTTTAACAAATGTCATGCCATTAGCCAGTTGGGTCTTGGCTGTGATCTTTGGCACAGTGTTTGTCAGGAGCAAAATCAATGCCCTGCCTGCCTTTTCAGGGCACCCGTCATCAAAAGTTTAATTGTTTGTCTCTCCAGCTCTCAGCTTGAGCTGTCAGGATTGGCAGTCAGAAAAGTCATCCTCTTTTAGGTAATTGGAGGGAATACTATGAGAAGGTCAGTAACGTGAGCAAAGAGGAGTCTCTGATGTCATTTTAAACTTAGTTCCTGATAGTGAAAATCCACATATCACAGTTCTGAGCCAGGGAGCCTCCTGCGTCCAGGGTGATGGGAATCTCTTTGCAACAGAAATTGAACACTGGCATATTTATATTGCCTCTAACATGCTGGACCTTTCGGCAGCAGTCCTTATAATATACTATTTCCTAATAAGTTACAGGGCTTTGCCTCTTTCTGACAGATAGAATATGTTGTTTTGAGGCTGCAGTCATGCAGTGGAGCTTCTGGTTGTGTTAGAATATGGGCCTGGGAGCTAAAGTCTGCCTGCAACAGGTAATGCTGGTATATATGCCTCAGTGCAGATGTTCTACCAGGGAGATATTTCACTCTTGTTAGGACCCTTGTGGGTGGCAATGTGTAATATCTTGAATTAAAATCATAGCATTAACATATGAAGGGTAATAGTAGTTGAATTATTATTAATATCATAATGTTCATATGCCAAGAATCATAGTTGGTTTTATTATTAGGCTTGAAATCCTAATAGGAATCTGTTTAAGTGTGTTGGTACTGTCATTGCCTCCAAAAGTTTCCAGTCTCAGTCAGCAAGCAATATGCAGAAGACAAGAGAAGGAGCTGGGCCAGTGGGTGAAGGGGATACAGTGAAGTCCTTGGCTGCATGAGAGAGGAGGGCGAGAGCTGGGAAGTGTCTCTGGACACTGTGTCTCTGGAAAGGAGACTGGGGATAGGCAGGGAAGCAGAAAGTAGAGCACTGCAGGATTTCAAAGAGGATGCTGAAACAGCAAGGAGAGGGGCGAGTTAAACTGTGCAGTCTCTAGGCCAGCGGGGCTTTGCTGGTTTGTTATGGATAGCATGCATAGAGCTTTATTGGACATTATCCTGCTGTCATATCACCCTTCAGACCTTTGATTCATGTGTCATAAATTCCATGACTCAAAAAGGCAACTACATGTTTCCTAGGACCTGCTACTTAGCTTTGTCAGTGGAGTTGTGATCCCGGCTGACAAATCTCCACTGGCTTCTTCCCCCCAGCTGCCAGAGAGGCCCAAAACACCATATGCAGAAGTTGGCCTGTTTCTTGAGCAGATAGATCTCTGCAGAGCTAACACTAAAATGCTTAGTTTGAAGAGCAAAGTCAAAGATTAACCTCTGGGGTTAATACTGAACTTGGAAAAAAGAGATTGTGTTTTCTATCAACAGGAAGGCTTTATACAGTGCAAACTGTTCTTTAGTGAAGCATCTTCTGTGATGGTCTAAATTATGCACTGTGAGTGACGATCATCTTGCACTCAACATACAAATCATTCAGCCATGAGATTGGACTCATGTTAGTAATAATTAAAAGTACGTACCGGCTTTTGTGTGTGAATATACTCTTCTGGCCTGTGATTAAACTTTGCAGTACTAGGACATGAATTTTGAGTCATTCCAGCAATCGTTTATAAGTAAAATCTCGCCTCTAGAAGGTGTATACCCAGTTACTCATTACCTTGTGTAATGAACCAAGTCCATAACCTTCTTGGTGGTGTATGAAAATAATAAAATGTGATTGAAGGTTCTTATTTTTGCTATCGTTCGTTTTCTGTGACTGGGTGAAATTTGCAGAAGCGTTGAGACAGTCATCCTTCTACCTTTAGTCCTCTTTGAAATTTTAAAAAAGGAACTTTTCTGCCTACTGTGAGATATTTACTGGGTGGGGACAATTAATCTCAAACCAGTCTTGCAATGAGGCTGGTCAAGCATTGGAACAGGCCCCCGGAGATGTTGAGAAGTCTCCATCCTTGGAGAGTCCTGATAGAGCTTTCAAGCAGGAGGTCGGACTAGATGACCTATGTTTTCCTGTCATATTTTTGTTTGTTTGTTTTGTTTTGGTGACTTCAGAATAACTTAAAGAGAAGACAAGCCTGACCAGAATGGAAGTCAGAAATCGGTAAGATTGAAACAACAATAGCAAAATGAGTAGGGTCATTCAGTACTTTGCAGCATTTCTGAATTTTACAGGGCATGAGAAACCTACAGAGTTAAGAAATTCTATAATAAAGGGTGCAATCTGCAGAGTGACCTGGCAAAACCCAAAAGGCTGTGTTAGGTTGGGCAGTTTTCTCCTCGTCACGTCCACCTGTGATCCTCTGATGGCCTTCAAGGGGTTGAAAATGTGTAATACTACAGTATTTAAATAGAAATTAAAAAAATCCCAAAGAAATAATGTCACAGAGTATCTTAGAAATGACTTACAGAAGATGGCATATGGCCCAGTGAATTGTGATTTGCTGTGTCTTAGAAGTGCTAGCTGGTCCACTGACCCGGTCTGTGACCTTAAGACTTTCTGCATCACTCAGTACCAGAAAAATACAGAAATGGGCTTCCACCCTCATTCCATGCCTTGCTTTGGGTTTTTTTGGGGTTTTTGTTGTTGTTTTGTTGGCAGGGAAAGCATTTTATGGGCAGCCTCTGCTCAAATTCTCACCATCACAGTAGCACAGTCTAAGGAATGCTGAGCCAGAGGGCAAAGTAATCACTTTCAGGAAAGCACTAAGTAAAATGTTACTTTTCAGGACATACACCCTGCATTATTTACATCCATCTATCCAAAAATGATACAATGCTAGGCACAACTAAAAATCTTTCTAAAAATCAGAATGTAATTGCCAACTTAAATTGATACTAGATCATATTAGCGAGGACCTGGCGACATACACAGATGTATCAAATGTATATCATCTTCTTGCAAACATATATAACATCCCACATGTTTTTCAGCCCTTCTCAGAAAAATATAGCTCTGTACTGGGTTTTGGTTTACGATCATTCCTCTTGAGTCCCTGCTGTTTGTGAAATGCTTCTCCTGAGAGAGTACCAAATAGAGTTTTGTTTATAATAAATTCCAACAGAAATCTTGGGGCTGTGACGTATCTCACAAGGAGTGATCCTGGACACAGAGTGATTTTTCCCTCCCTGGGCAGGGTGAATAGGCGCTGGCACAGAGCCCTCTGGCTGCTGCCTGGGTTTTGTTGCGTTCTTTTGCCATGTGTCTCCATCTTCTCTTTGACTGGTGCTTGAACTGAAGATCTGGCCTCATTGTTGAAATCTGGAAATGGGGACGTCCTGACAAACACTGCCTGGCTGAAATGGAACCTGCAGTGTCTATAAACCATTGTGCTCGCTCAGTATCCTTTTTACCTTGCATAATCCCATCTAGGTTATATTAAAATAAAATCACCCTCAGTTTTGTGGCTACTAATAATCCATCTGCTCCATATTTCACTGGCCTCTTCTCTCTGCTCCCAAGCAGCTGGTTCCCTGCTGCTACTAATTCTGCCTGCCTTAGTCAGTGCCAGCTAGCTGGCTGCTGTATTTTAGCACAGTTCTTTGACAGAGGTTCTGTTGCATCTGTGCACTCACCTAGAGAGGGTGGAAGAAAGGGCAGGAGCCTGAGAGGAATGCAGAGAGACTGAGCAGCTGGGATCAGGTTAGGAAAGCTAGAACCCTGGTAGAGTGAAATCCAGCCAGGGATGTCAAGGAAGAAAAGCTTGTATAGGTACATCAGTGCTAGAGGGAGGGTGGGGGAAATGTGGGACCTCTCCAGAAGGAAATGGGAGACCCTGTCCCCGGCTGCATCCCCAGCGGCATGACCAGCAGGTTGAGGGAGGGCATTCTGCCTCTCTGCTCTGCCATGGTGAGACCCCCTCCTGCAGTAATGCATCCAGATCTGGGGTTTCCAACATAAGAAAGACATGTAGCTGTTGGACTGAGTCCAGAGGAGGCCACAGCGATGGTCTGAGAGCTGAGCACCTCTGCTCTGGAGACAGGCTGGGAGAGTTGGGCTGGTTCGGATTGGAGAAGAGAAGGCTGTGGGGAGACCTCCAAGCCCCTTCTAGTCCCTCGAGGAGAAACCAGAAAAGCTAGAGAGAGGCTGCTAACAAAGACAGGGAGGGACAGGCTGAGGGGAATGGCCTTCAGCTGTAGGAGGGCAGCTGGATTGGAGCTGGGAGGCAGAAATCCTTCCTGGGTAGGGTGGGGAGGCCCTGCCACAGGATGCCCAGAGAAGCTGTGGCTGCCTCTGGATCCCTGGCAGGGGTCAAGGCCAGGTTGGATGGGGTTGGGGGGCGGTGTCACTGCCCATGGCAGGGGTGACGCTGAGGTGGGGTTTTGGGGGCCGTTCCAACCCGAACCAGTTTGGCATTTTATGATGACTATAAATCTCATTTATAAGACCTTTTTATTTTCAATTCAGTGTACTTTTGTGCAGGGTATGCTGCATTGTTCTGAGTGTGTGGTCTGACGCTTCCTCTCTACCTCATCTATCAACACTGTTGTATTGCTGTGCTTGGAGCGCAGCAATTGGAGGTGAACCTGTGTGCACAGCATCCTGTTATGAGGGCCACCAGTTTGATAAAGTTACAGATGGTCAATAGTGCACGGGCCTTCATCAATTACCTTTTAAAAGAAGATATAATTAACTTTCCTGAAGAAAAGCCTATCTCCATTGGCAATCTGGCAGCCTAAATACCAGCTTCATAGCAATGTTTCATCTCTTAGAAACCTAGGAAGGAATGGAAAGGTTACCTGTAAACTTACAGGGATGGCGCTTTAATATTTGGGCAGCAATTTTTTTTTGCTTGTGTTTGGGTTTTTCCCAAGTCATTTATAATTCCTAAATTTCTCGATGGTTACAAAAATACAGTAAAAGTTACTTAAAGATTCAACCTGTTTGCTTTTTAGACTTGTAAAAATTCCAGGCTTTATTATGCTACTGGTATTTTGTTGGCTTGGGTTTTTCTTTTTTTTTAAGATGAGAGCTCTCTGCTGATTATGTTTGATTTTAAAGTCAATGATATAATAACACCCAGAATTGCAAAATCCCCAGAGAAGACATGTTTGGTTGTTCAAATATGCTGTTGTTGTTCTTGCGCAACAATAGATTTTTCTATATGGTTTTATACAATACCAGATAAACCAGACAAGAGGGGAGGGTGTGAGCAGGGGAGAAGGCTAAATGTTTTTTGTTTATAGATAGTTACTAGTTTTGCTGGTTTTATGCAATTACAGTAGCTGCCACATCCACAGAGAGATGTTCACCAGCAGAGCAAAACCAGAAATACTCAGTAAAGCACCGAAGTAATCATCAAGCTAAAAGAAAAGTCAAAACATATGCTGGGCTATTGTTGGTGCTAGTTTGTGGAGTGAAATCTTTGCCATATGACCTCAGCTTTTAACAAGCATAACCTCTGATGCCATTGGGATTGCACTCCTTAGTCACCCAAGGTTGGACTCCTTTGTGCTTTATCTGCAGACCTGTTTATATGTTTATATCTGGGTACTGAGTTGCCTGCTCACCCCCAATTCAGGCAGGTTAGGGTTTGATTTTTTTCAAGTGTCTTTTATACTGATAAATACTAAAATGTAAACAACTGTCATATCACATCATAAATTCCACCTTAGATTCCAACACAATTAGTTCATTGGAATTACTAATGCCTACACCCTGAATTACATGATAAAGCAGAATTAATGTGTCATTGCACTATAGCATCCTGGTCAGAATTGCCTCTTTTACAGAGAAACCCAAGATAACTATCTCTGTAATTAAACATGCTCCTGCTTGCTTAATAACTATAAAAACTGTCACTTTCCCGGTGTAATTGCTTAGCAGTATTTAAGAATCCTCTATGCTGTCACCTGGTGTGGATCTTTGGGAGAGTTATAGTAGGAAGGAAGAGAAACAAAAAAGCAAGTTGCTGTTTAAGCATGATAAATCCAAGTATATAATATTAAAGTACATGGCTTTCATTCTTAAATCTAGTTCCTAGACAATGTGAATGCCCGATGTGTGGTGCTCCAAGGAAGACCTAACAGTAGGAAGAGTTACTTTAATAGGCTTTCTGCTCCTCTCATTTTTCTCCTTCCCATGATCACCAAATCTTGCTCTGCATTCTTCTCTTTGTGCAGAGTGTTCTATGGTAAACTTTCATCAGCGTGGCAGGGAGGAGGTAATTTGGTTGTGGCAAAAGTTTCCTTTGCAATGAAAGGTATTGCTACGAATTGAAACACTAAAAAGATGTATTTGTAAATCTTTGCAGGTCTGTCAGAAATTTGCATTCTTTCTTCTGCTCAGGCCTCCCCGGTAAGACCAGGTGTTCAGTGATATTTACAGACACATACAGAGACACAAGTTTACGTTTCACAACAGTGTAGACCATGATATGATTGTCTTGGAAGCCAGATTGATTTCCTTTTAATTGATATACCGACCTGTGCAAGAGAAAACAAAGAGGAAATACTAATGGAGGTGGATATTTTATCTGTGGCTATACCTCCTCACCCAACAAATCCAGCGTTATCTGCCAGGACTCATGCTCCAGTCTTGTGGAGGAGCTGGAGAGGCACTGAAATGCCCTAGAAATGGAAATGGAGAATGACTGGGGTGTGGCATTTGCTTTGCAAACTCAGTGAGGAGGGCACATGGTTACCTTAGGCATTTCTTCTGTCATCTTAAATGCAGGGTCTGGCGCTGCAGCATGTCCTTGTGCGGGCACACAGCTGGCCCTTGCTGCTGTGCAAGTGTGTAGTTGTCAGAACCTGGGTCTGGGGTGGAGAAAGGATGGTCCCTCTGATCAGTGTCAGGAATGCAGCTTTTGGGTGTCACATCGAATGTGCATTTCCGCTTTGCAAGTCCCAGGAGGGGTCACTGCTATCAATACGTATAGTTTCATTTTGTGGAGGTATAGAAAATCACGTTTCTTTCCAGGATGGTTATGATAGTTTGCTAATGTGACCTTTTTTGTGTTCAGTTTTCAAGTACAGATTTTATTGCATTGTCTGGTCTTGATTCCTCAGTGAAAGCAAAGATACTGCTGTTTGTCGCATGTGGGTTGTCATATTGAAGCTTGCTTTGTGCTACAATACATTTAATTGTACACTACAGTGAAGTGTTTATCTGTCTTTACATAGTCATTTTAGGCAGTAAATACTCCTTTTGGTCTGATAAATACTGCTACTTCTGCGTAATTTATGTCTCCCTGCAAGGTTCTCCATCTCTGCTTTCAGTGACTGAATAGTGAAGCTTTGCTGATAATTTCTTTTGTCATTTTTTCTCTGGTTCATTCAATTTTGAGTCACAATAGTCTCTATTAATATACTTGTAGATCATTTTCTCAGCAAGCTGATTCCTCTTTTGTTCCTTTTCTGATGTAAAATATCTTATGTTTCCCCATAAATAAGACTCTTATCCCTTGATATTTTGTTAACCACTTTGAGGTAGGCTCTCAAAGGGTTTTTTTTGTTGTTTGGTTTTTAATGTTTCCATGTATTGAAGGTCTAATCCTACTCCCAGTGATGCTTTAACATGTTTTTTCTTTGACTGTAATGGTTGTATAAACCCTGTCTTCAGCAATCATACAGCTAGAATGCATGATATTTTGATACAGTCCTAAAAGAAGAGGGGTGTTCATTCGCTATAGATGTTTAAGGCATAAAAACAAGGGGAAGAGTGAAAAACTTGTGAAGGGACAAAAAATAAATGCCGTGCATTTCTCAAAAACAAGGGGAAGAGGAAATCTGCCAGGGACACCGGAGAGTTAGGAGATGATTGCCATCTAAAAAGAGGAGGAGCCTGAGGACAGTTTCTGTTCCAGAACCTCTCCTTATGGAGGACTCCTCAGGGAAAACAATGTAGAAATAAATGTCAAGCCTTCTCAGGGAGAGGTCACCAGGAGATGGAGTACCCAGTGGCCTGTGGTGGGACACATGCTGTTAAACTTGTCCCCAGGGGATCCACAGAGGAATGGGGAGGCGGCAGGTTTCACTGGTTGGTGATACTAAGTTTTTCAGCAAAGGTGAGGGCTGGCTGTGAAATGCTGCATAAAACAAAAATAAATCCAGTGCTGAGCTCCCAAGTGACAGAAAAGACAGGTGAAGTATCAGTACGTATAGATATATAGAAATAGAGCTACACACAGAATACAGATAGATAAACGCAACATGAGGTTCGTGGGAGGTGTGGGGGGGCAAATCCTAAACTCCTGTTCTGGCATGAGCATTGTAACTTGAGAGCAAGGTTTGGGGGTAAGAAAGATCAGCTGAGTTCTCCCTACTCCTCAAGGAAACAACTCGCCCTGCTAGGGTTTAGAAAGAGGAAGGAAAATAAACCAGAAAACATCTTTATGGTACTGCATGATGGTGCTTCTGCGTCTTGACTATTGCATGTAGCTCTGGCCCCATCTTCATAAAGGTATAATAGAATTGGAAAAGGCTCATAAAGAAGCAGCATGGATGATCAAATGTACTGAATAGACTCCATAAAAGGAACAAATGGGACTCTCTCACCAAAAAAAAAGTGCCTGAAGAGATCGAGGAAACTGGGAGGTGAATATATCTTCCTGGACAGAATCTAGCAGGAATCAAATCAAACTCAGGGGTTCTGGGTCAAAACAGAGAGGAGGTGGTTCTTCGCTAAGGTAGTAGTAAAACTCTGAATAATACAAGAGGTTGTAGAATTCAGAAGTTTCCAAATGTAAAAAACCCCTACCTGGATATATTAAGGGAAGTAATTCCCTCAAATGCGAAACAGGCTGTGTCTGGTTTGAAGTTCCCACCGATCCCTTCAGTCCCACTGGAGGCTGGAGGAGTGCCTAAGGGAAGTGCTGATTGATGAGCCTGTGGTTATCCTATTTCTACATTCTGATGTAGGCAGCTGCTATCAAACCTTGTAGTGACAGGCTGTTGGGATGGAGCAACTTTGATCTGTCCTAGTGTAGGATAAAAACTGGCCCAGAGGGATGTGTGTGTGTGTGTACCTTTGCTATTGGGGCATGCACCAGAGTCCTTGTGTCACTCTTAAACCTGAACTCTAATGCACCTTCACTGGTACCAAACTGTGTTTCACCTTCCTGATGCTGATCATGTCTTTGTTGCTGCTTTAGAAGGGCTACTGAAGTACAAATGGGCAGAAGATGTTGTCCTTGGTGAGAAGTGCACTGGAAATGTGACTTGGAAACACCGAAGAAGATAATTACTGGAATACCTGTCACAGGAGTGGATGCAATTGCTGCTCTGTGGCAATTAGGATGGTTCCACGTGCATCCATTTTTCTGTATGTAATAGAGGAAGTAACCTCATATTTGTATAAATGTTTTTTTCCTTTGGATGCACTCTTACCTTACGGTCTGTGGATGAGGTTCCTGATGGGCTGGAGTGTTTGCTGATGGCTGCAGAACAGTTATCTCTCACATAGTTCAGTTCTGCTGAATCCAAAATGGTACAGTGTAGTTCTGCCTGAATGGAACAGCATTAAGAAAAGTTTTGCTCTTTCTGAAGTATGAGTAATTTATATCTGGAGATACTGAAAATCTTGATTTCACTTCTTTTGCTGGAGGACTTTGAGATGATAGACTCGATTGTCACCTGGTGAAAATAAATCTTACACCACTAAAATCGTTGGAGCTGCACTGATGTACACCAGCAAAGGATCTAAGTCAACATTTACAATCTAGGTGTTAGTGAAGTGTATTGATAATTCAGCTGAGCTCATCTGTGAGGGGAAAACTGGAGAGGATGTAACTCAGTAATTTTTTTCACATATTCCGTGGTGGCTTTCCATCAGCTCACTTGAAGGTTAAATGAAGAGTTAATTGAAATGGTAGCATCTGCCTTCATAAAACAATCTGATGTCCGGACAGCCAGCACAGCTCTCCTGTGAGCTCAGAGGCTTTTCCTATTGATAGCAGATCTTAGCTGCTGGGAGGTGGGTTGGATTCTTGGAGGAGCCCAAAAGACAGAAATAAAGGAGCCGTGACCTACCTATTAAGTGATTTTTGAAGGTTCCTGGAAAGATCTAGTTTGTTGCAGAGATAATTACACTGTGAACTTGAGAATGAGATTTCAGACAGGATGTGTGTTTAATCTCCACTTTAATTTAAAGAGAAATTGGTTTTATTCTTGCAGTGTCACATGGTGCTACCAAAGGCTGGAGATTATTGAGCCATAGAATGGTTTGGGTTGGAAGGGAAGAGCTGCTTCTGCTGTATGCAGAATGTATCTATCTTTTTGAGGTGCAGAGACCACCTTCAACATCTGATGGCCGCTGGTGGGCTACCCAAGCCGATATGCAAATGAACATAAAGATTAACCCTTTCTTGCATCTTAAAATTGTCTCGGGAGGCAGGGAACCTGAGTCACATGCTGAGATGATTGCTCTGCAATCTCCAAGTTTTCCAGGGGCATTGTTAATATCCTGATGGCTTTACTGTGACAGTCCCAACACTTGTTAGCATTTATGCATTGAAAATCATAACTGCACTGCTGTATTTGACTAGCTTGCCCTTAATTTAGTTTTCTGTGCGTTAATTTATTTTATAATGAGAATGAGTACATAGATTTTTATTCTCCAGGTTGTAAGCAATTACATTTCAGAGTCTGTCTAAGCAGTAGTTCGCTTAAGGAACAACTAAGCGAGATGCATACATACCACCCCTTCTCTCCCCCAGACTCCCTCCTTTTCTGCTACAGAATTTCAGCAGCGGCTGTATTTCACCGGCATGTGTCAAAGCCTCAGTTTTCAATACAAATAGATTAGGTGCAAGCCAGTGCAACCCCTCGTTCTCAGCTTGGAGAAGAGATGACTTCAGTGTACAACACTTATCACTAGCATCACGAGACAGCGGCTGTCACAGCATTGGAAGCACCAGAGTTTCTATGAAGTCAGCCCTTGGGGGCATACTTTGTCAGGATTTTTTTATAACTGTTCTATGGGGAAAGCTGGAGTTCTCCCAGAAAGAAAGAAATAAAGCAAAGAATTAATAGGGTGTGGGAGAGAGCTAATTATTATTTCTATTAAATTTGGTCTTTAGATTTTCATAAAAAACCCCTCACATCCCAAACCTCTTGTATGCAGTTTTCTCACTGCAGCAATTTATAATAATTTGGTGAAAGGAGCAAAGTATCAGAATCTCAAGCCATGATAAAGATTTTTCAAACAATTTTAAAAAAAAAAATTTGGAATTATGTCTGTTTCCAAATAGTAACTATCATCATCGTTAACTCCTTAGTATGGGCAGTGTGTGAAGCGGGGAGCCACCCAGGCTGTCAGTGGGCTCTCAGTGCATTAGCCAGGGACTCTGCTTCTCATCCTTACCCAAACAGACTCAACATGCCTACATTTGTTCGCTGTGGGGATTTATTCTGATGTGTGCAGGAAAAACAGGTGTTTGTATCTGCAACCTCTTAAGCTCGGGCAGATGTGGCAAAACATGGCAACATCTTCTACTTGTCTTTTCTTTCCTGAGGTTTTTTTGTTGTTTCAGGGCTTTCAGAAAACGCAGACCACCTTACCTGGAGCCTCAGGGCTTGTGGCTCTTTCCCTCCCTGAGTGCAAAAGGAGAGGGTAAATGCAGTTACCTCCATTTACCCGCATGGTTTTGTCAAAGCTTTTATGTCGTTGTTACATGCTCACGCACACACAACCTACAGCCTCCCCTGATCTTCTCTGGGGTGCTTCCTCAGCCACTTTAGTGTCCATGCGATGTGCTGTGCATCAAATAGGAGCTTCAGCACTGAAGAAGAAGAAGGTATGGTTTTGTCACAAACTCGATCAGCTCTGTCAGCTAACTGAAACCTGGGGATCCCTACTGCTAATGTCATCCCCATGTTTCAGTGTCTTTTTAGTCTGTTCAGAATTGGTTTTAATATAAAAGATTTATCCTGTATTCAAGAATTCAGTTGTCGGTAGCTGTCACTGTACGTGTAGAGTCTTCTGATGTCAGCAAGGTGTCCAGTCTGCAGGTAAGGTGGTATCCTATAAACATGTACAGCATTGTACACACACAGAATCACACAGAATCACAGAATCACAAGGTTACACCACTTGGATGTCATCAAGGTCCACCTAAGACGTGTTTAGAAAGAATAACCTTTATATTCAAAGAGATTGGTTGATGTCAAGACGTGTGTTCGGTAGGCTCTGATATCAGAAGGGCAGCCATGCTTCACCTCCACGTTTGTGTCTTCCCGAGCAGGGTGGCAGCACATGTCACAGAGTGCTCTGTCTGGACTACTCACATCTGCACAGAGGTCTTCCATTATTATTTTTTCATTTTGCATTTATTCACATTATCATTTCTCCCTAGCTTGCCTCCCCACTGGCTCAGCTAGCAGACTGAATACACAAGGCTTTTTTCCCTTAATTAAGACTTTCTTTTTCAGTTTAAAAAGCGGCTACTCGAATTCATTCTTCTTTTGTGAAAATCCTTGGAGAAATGTTGCAGTCTCAGCATGAGAAAACCTGAGTTCTACCCCCAGATCTCGTGCTGGCTGTGAGAGATTTTAATTCTCTTCCCTTTTCTCCACATTTAATAGCTTAAACAATTGGGCTCCCAGGGAGAAATGTCCCTGACCTTTCTCTTCTCATGATACATTGCAGAAGTGAGGTGGCACCCTAGTCTCGTATTGCCATGGTTCCTGCTTTCAGTTTCAATAAGCTTTCACCACAAGGAAGTTCAAAAAATTGTATTGATTTGTTTCACCATGTTTTTTCATAGGAAATGGAGCTGTTCTTTGGTCAAAGGGCAATTGCATCACCAAAAATAAGTCACTTTGAGCAAAGTGCAGATCTCTCATTCATTCCTTTCTACGTTAGACTAACTCTTGAAATCTTTATAAACATACAACAATGGGCTTAGCGTGTCATCAGGCACAGAGTGAAGGACATGAAAGTCATTACTGTGTGTTGCAATAGCTTCCAGTTTCATGTTTGGTCCTCTGCCTGGTTTAGTGATCTAACAGGTTGGCATATTTCTACTTCCAAGTTAAGTGTTGTTTGTGGAAATCTAATGTGGAGGCAGGTGCTTTAGCAAGAATGCCCTTGGAAAATGCAGACAAGAGTACCACACCATTGATAATACATCTTCTGTAGATACTGTCACCGAAGTAGCCTCCTTTTGTCCAGCCCTCTGTTAACTGAGACTGTTGTGCTGACATTGAAACTACCATTATGGCACAAGGACAGTGTACCCACTCGAGTGCAGATGCTCAGGAGTGTAGACAGAGCCTAGAAATTCTTTCCCCTTCTATTTATTATGTGGAAGGTCAACACTGATGACACCAGGAGTTGCAACTTTTGTCTCTACACTCCAAAGCTGCAATGGAAGCCCCTACAAATTGCTCGGGGAAAATAAAAGCAGCAGGAGGGAGAATGCTGTGAACTGACATCCAAATGTTATAATACACTTTGCTCCTTCTGTTAGGCACGGCTGTGATCAGAAAGTGGTTGATGCTATCATCTTACCAGGCAATGGAGCAGCGGTTTGGAGTACTTTGGAGCCTAGCAAGTTAAGACTTTATTGAAAAGATAAAATTTATATGATACTTGAAAGGGAAGGGCATAGTCTGACTTACGGAATAAAAGCAAAAAAGGTAACAGAGTTCTCCATTCCTATTAAGTAATTCTGATTTCTTTTCTGCAATATAACACCTCTATTAAAACTGTGATGGTGAAAGAAAAGGAGAGCAAGGAAAAATGAAGTTAAAAATTATCTAAATTACCACATAGTTTCTGGACTCCATTTACTCCACTGGTGAAAAGGATGACCCACAACATGATCTGATTCTTTCACATGCTACTGGGGACTAGTACCTCAAACTAGAAGTGGAGATCTTTGATCTCTGTGTATGGAATACAAAAAGATTGATTAAGAAAACCAAACCTACTGGACCCATGTGGGTTTTTTACTGGCTTTTGAAAGATGTTTAAGTTGTTATAAGAAGGTTTGCTCCCCTCTGCCGGCTTAAGCGAAGGTCTGTGTAGCCTCTTACCCTCCTTTTAACAATGGCAAAGAGGAGTGTAAGAACAGGGAAGCCATGTAGTGATGATTCCTTAAAATCCTGGATTATCTCCTGACAATTTGTGCTTTGGGCATTTCTAAACCAAAGATTCACTGTAACTCAATGGGTTTTCCTTCCTTTAATTTCTAGGGTGTCTTTCTGAAGCACTGTCAGTTTTTTTGACAACCACAGCATAGAGTTTTGCAGCTTCATTATGCAGAGTATAAAGAAATATATCCCATACTTTAAACCTGTGATTTTAAAATGTACTTTTATTGTTTAGTGTCTCATTGTTTGAAAAGACACTGAACATGTTCTCAGGTAATTAAAAATTTGCTAGCATGTAACCTGTTGGTCAGCTTTTTTTCTAGACTGAAAAGTTTGTCTATTCAGTTATTCCTCATACAAAATCTATTCCGTGCTTTTCATCAGCCTGGTTGCTTGCCCCTCAACCTTTGCAAATCCACGGTACCCTTTTTCAGATAGCTGGCTCAGAATTGCAAACAGCTTTCAGTATGTGAGTGCGCACTGCATATTGATATGAGGAATCATAATGTTTTCTGTGTTCTTCTCTGTTCCTTGCTGAATAACTTGGAGCACTCAATTTCCTTTCATGACCTTTACAGAGCTGCGTGCTCAAGTTCTCACAGAGCGGCATATTCTAACCCCAGTATCTCAGCCGGCTGAGAACCTACCATTGTGTATATAAATTTGGGATTACATTTCTTTGTCTGCATGACATTACATTTATCTACAGTGAATTTTGTCTGCTACTTCTTCCCACAGTCACTCAATATTGCAGGGTTGTGATGCGTCTATTAATCAGTCTTATCCTACTTGCTGATACGCTAGTGTTATCAGCAGCCTGTGTCACTCACTTTACTATTCACCCTCTGCTTCAAATATGTTCAAACACTTATGACTGTGTTGCACAGTGTGTGGTGACCTTCTACCATGTACTTCCCACCTCCCAGGTTCTTACCTGACAGTTTTTATGTAGGGGAAAACTCTTACTTGGTGAGTTTTGGGGTAAAAACATTGTGGTTGTCATGTTTTGTCACTGTGTAATTTTTATTAAGGGAAAGTCTTAGAGTTCCATTCCTTTACCCCAGTGCCATATCGTTCCCCTTTAAGCATCACATTAGTTGCACCTTAAGCGTTCCCTTTCCTTTAACCAATTCCCTGCTTCCAGACAGCGCTTTTGCCTTGCAGTCTAGCAGGCTGAACCCTGTAATTTATTACCTGCCATAGTCTTGGTAGGCAAACAGAATGTGCAGGTAAAACAGGGGGCCCAGCACCATGGAAGGGACCTGCCTAATGCTGGCGTTTTGCAGGAGTTACAGATTACTCTTGTCTGCTTTTCTACCATCCGTCTTATTACAGTTGTAAAACACTTGCCCTTGTGATAAAGGTCACTAGATTACAGAATTCACAAATTAAGATAAACGGGACATGAGCTGTCAAACTAGGGGAGGTGTTTGAGATGTATATCAAGTATCTGTCTTTAATTTCACTTTTCCCTGTTTTCATGGAATCCTGGAATTGGTAATGTTGCTTTTAACTGTCACATTACAGCCCTTCAGATAACATCATTATTCAGTGTAGTACACAACTTTCTCATGGCAGTTTCTGGTACAGATTTCTGGAAGTGGACTGCATACTGCAAAACTGGGCAGCAAAGAACATGTTCTGATAACAGCTCCATTGTGAGTCCCGGCGTGTACATTTTAGTATGCAGCAAAGGTCGATTCTAGGCTGGGAATTATATTGAAATGTTCATCACTGGAATTGAGCCTGCAGGTTAGTGAGTGAGGACTGCATACAAACCTTCAACCCATGCAATAAAACATAATCTTCTCTTATCACCAGTGGCTACTGTTACCACAGCTGGAGTTCATGGTCTGTTTGCCCTTGGAAGAACTCCGCATTAAAGAAGGAGATAATGGAGGGAATCGATGACCAGGGCTGCCTCTGCAGCAGGGCTTTCTGAAGAGGTGACAGTAGCAGATAACACCATATTCTCATGATCTGTGGTGGAAGACCTGAACGGGGTTTTTCAGCTACACAGTTTTGCAGCTCTCTGAAATGTGGAAGCTGTACTGTTCATAGCTCTCAATTTTAGAAGAAATGAAGGCAGTGATGGAAAAGTCACATTACAGTTTATCACATGAACTTCTAAGCTGCCCCAACGGAAATGGATTGTTTCAACAGCCCTTGCTGGAGTAGACTGGGAGGGATGTTACAGGGACAGAGCTGTAAAATGGAAACTTTTTCAAAAATCACATACATATGTGATTTCACAGGAAATAGAACCAAGGTGGGGGAACATGCACATGTGGGTCCTGTGTGTGCTTCAGGAGCTGAGGACCGGCAGCTGGAGTGGCAGGAGAATTATCTACCCAGCCTCTGGGTCTCTAAAGTGAACACTATGCACTGGGTTTTGGAGCTGAGTTACTCAAAGCAAAGGACTGGTACATTTCTCCTCTCACCAGGTCCTTAAACCAGCGAACGCACAGCAATGATGGAATTCAGGCAGTGACTGTGAACTAGTGGGTGATTAGTTATGCAGAAAAAGAACACTTCATTTCAGGACATCTGTCTGTGTTGGAGATAAATATATATACACACACACATATATATATATATGGTGGTATTGCCCCATGTACTATGGGAGTATCAACTCCCAAGCAAATTGCTGGCTTTTTTGAAGTTTTTCTGAGCAGGGAGCTGATACTGCATGGTTATTTCCAGATAAACTTCAAGTGGTATGGAATGACTAGAAAGATATGTTGTAGAGGTTGATTTTTTTTTTTTCTTGTGGCATGTTCAAGGGAGAAAGGAAATTGTCAGAAAAGAATTATTCCTTTACAATGAATATTTACAATAAGAATGCATCCACCATGGTAAGAATTTACCACTAAGAATTTCTACACTCTCTTTGCTTTTCAAACAGAATTATGTAACAGTTCTTACAGTTATTCACAGGTGGAACTCCATAAATCTTCTTTATCAGGGAAGTTTTCTTGTCTAGCTGTGATGTTTACCCAATTTCTAAGTAGCTTTCCCACCCTATGATTTCTTTGCTCTGAATCACTCCCACAGATGTTTTCATAAGCAAGTACCCTGCCCTCCACTTAACTTTTAACATTGTTTTTTAAAGATTTCATGAATTATAACTATAAATTACATTGAAAGTCTGTATGCTTCCTGGCAAGAGATGTTGATTTGAATAATAGCACTAATACTAGATAATTCTGTAGCTTTCCTTCAAAATGTAAGAGAGAGGTTTCAAAAAGTTTCATATAAAAAATGGAATTCAAAACCTGGAAAAGTCAGTGCTGGGGAAGCAAGAGAGATGGAAAACTGCCAAATAACCTGCAGTTTTCATTATTGTCCACTTTAGTGTTTTACTATAGGTCTAAACACTATTTAGAGCTTTCTCTCAGTGCTCCACTACCTGGAATCCTGTGATTATCAGGAAAGTAGATTTTCATTAAAACATATTTCAAAACCTCATTGATTGAAAAATGAAATCAAATCATAGGAAAAATATTTAAATAGCAGGCATGAAAAGATTGGGAAGCTAAAAGGCAAGTAATGTATTGCTTTTCAAAATATGACTTGATAGGCATCGCTTAATGCTTACTTTTCAGAATATTTCAGACTTGTTTTGACTGAAAATTTTTGCTTAAAATGATAATTTTCTTTGAGACAGTCTTAATGTTTTCTTTAATTGAAGGTTTACATTAACAGCTCTATAAATAACTGAATTCCCAGTGAAAAAGAATATTCAGGACTTACTCTATGAATGATATGCTGTCAGGTGAAGAGCATAAGCAAATAAGAAGGACTTCTAACCTCACTGAAATATACACAAAGTACATTGACAGGATGTGAGGAGTTCAGTTGCCAGCACTATGTTAACTTATTACAGGAAGGATGTCGATGCTCTGTCTCCAAAATTCTCTCTGATGCCTTTCCCATTTTGCTGCAGTTTTAAAAGGAGGATGTAACAGAAAATCCCCCAATAAAAATGGGATGAGTCCCAAGATTTTCTAGAATGTTCAGTGAAGCTTCCTCCAAACCTTCGTGGGTAAGGGTCAGAAGGGCCAGTGATACACGCAGTCACATATCTGTCAGTAAATAATGCGTGTTCCTAGGTTGGATATCAAATATGAGGGAGGGTCTATACGCATCTCTTGTATATGAACTAGCCCATGGGAGAAAGGAGGCCAGTGAGGTTATTCACAGTGTCCGGTTCCAGCCCAGGGAAGCAGGTCTTCCTAAACTCCATTTATTTCCAATGAAAAGAAGGGAGTTTAAGGAAGAAGCAAAATGAATGATTCCCTGGAGCAACTGCAACTCTCTCACATCTCAAGAGGGACATTAGCTTCTCCTGGCTCAAACTCCACAGCTGCACAGATGTTTTTATCTGAGTGCTGAAGAGGGAGATTCGTTCGGGTGAAGGTGCTTATCCTCAGTGATAGCATCTGGTTACCTGAGTTATGCTTCTGACCTGGACACTCTAAAATCTTTCTTCCCATATTACCTTCTATTGTCCTTTTCCTGGTTCCTCAGGGAGATCATTCTTACTGTGTTTGTGAAGATTTTTCCAAAGGTGCAAGCTAAGCGAAGGCATTGGCATAAATTGGCACAAAATATTCTATTGTAAATCATCCTGTGTCATCCCAAGTTACCCAGCTACATTGGCATCAGGAAAGTTTTAAGCCCTGCTAGCTCAAAGCATAAGCAGCAGAAGGGTGACTGTCTAATCAGTGACCTCAAAGCTGTTGTGGGCCTGAAGGAGCTGGCCCTTGCCTTAAAGGATTGAGCTGGAAAAGTTAATCATCTCCATCATTTTCTGCAGTGGGTGTTTCCAAATGCCAGACCCCTTTTGATTTCTATTTTGCTCATTCCTCTGTTGATTGATCAAATGATGACTCCAGTCAGTGTTATTACCTAATTAGTTCATTATGACTTCAGTTAAAACCTTGATTTGATGAACAGTGTTCAATTTTAGTCAGTCTAATGTAACAATAACTTGATTTCATTTCTTTTATGTCTTTATTAATTTTCAGTGAAATTCAAAAGGACGTGCAAAATCTTATTATTTTCTCTCAGAATCACAAGCACTGACTATGCTGAGAAGGTCAGAGGGAACGCAAGTGAGACACCTGGAAGCTCCTGGCTCCTAATTTGTCCTGTGTCACACAGACCAGTTCATCTGTAAGCCACTCTGAATCAGCAAATCAACATGTCATGTGGATCAAGTGCACAGAGGTGGAATATTTGTGTCCTAACCTGAAATATGAAGACATAGTAGCAGGTTCTGTATATACAGATACATCATGTGTGAGAATAAATGATCATAATCCAAATACTGGGGAGGAAAGACAATCTTTGGCAGATCTGATCCTTCATTCAACAGTTTCCTAATACCTCTGAGGAGCTGGAATGAGTGAGTTAATTTTCCTCTGAACCTCCCTGTGCTCTTGCTTCCCCGTGTGCCAATTGCATCAATTATCACTGCAGCACGGGCAAAATAAACAGACCAGTACATATCAAGAGACGCTGCAGACATAAAGGAGATACAAAGTCACAGCTAATAGCCATGAAGTAGTTTCCCAGTTTAAGAAGCAAGAATTTTCTGCTAACATGGATGAGGGCAGAAGTTAACTCTGTGCATAAAGCTCCTAGATGATTTTTCTAGAAAGGAGCGACTGCTCTGTAGTATTCTAAGCTCTCCTTGAGTGGAATACAGCATTATGTAGTGTATGGCAGTAGGAATGCTTGGGAAGTTTGCACTTCAGCAGTGCTGTTGTTTCACAGTTGGAACCATGGATTGATACATGGAACTTTACAAAAAAACATCTCATCTCTTTTACTCATTTAGATGTATGGAGCCTATATACATATATATATACACACAGACACATCCAGGTTATTTCAGTTTGTCCAGGGACTACGAATTTGTCTTAGTGTTTTTAATTAAGACAAAAGAGGAGTTTTATCTAACAATTTCAGAGACTGCCTCTCTCTTCCTGGGTTTCACTAAACCTTGCCTCTAGCACACAGGACCCCAGTGGGAGGAAAGACTAAAACCTTCTCAGAATAAGACTCTCTTATTTTCCTATATTGTTGGGTTTATGCTTGAGTCTACAATCTGCTGACACTGGTGCTCATGGAAGTGAGGGATTATGGAGGAGAGGAAGGACCAGGCTGAGATTCAGGGGTGCAAGGCTGATGGGGATTACAGAGTGAAGGTATGCACCTCTGAGGAGACATGCAGTAGAAAGGAGCAGGAGCAGAGGGTAGAAGCAGCAGCAGGAGACACACAGACATGTTCTTCATGTGTGCCTTTGAGAGGGGTATGAAGGTGAGGAATACATTCTGCTGCTGCAAGGGGAGGTTGGGGTGAAGGAATCTTTGTGGAAGCGCGAAGAGGCTGAGAGAAGAATGATGCTACCATTTCATTTCTCACTATGCTGATGGTAAAGCTGAAAATGCTGGCTGTCCTTGGAGCAAAACAACTGTCTCGTAGATGTATCCTGATGGATGAGAACAGAGACACATCCAGCTCTGAGCAGGCGAGTGGCTGTGCAATGTCTTTGTTTTGAGCCAGGGTTGTCAGTGAGGCAGTAACTGAGATAAAATGCATTAAGCTATTAATCCATCTGCAAAAAAAGCAGGTAATCCTGAAGTTTCTGTATGCTACTGAGAAAGCAGGGTACGTCAAAGGTAATGTGGGGAGAAAAACGACGGCACCTTCCTATGACAGGATAGGCTGTGTTCATGCAGTGGTGAAAATTTGGAAGATAGTGAGAGCATTACATGGAAACTCATTACTAAGCACACAGCTTTCTCAAGCGAACGCACACGGTGCTTTGCAGCAAATGTAGCGCCTAAAACTTTAATGGCATCATGATGTTTCAGTCTTAAATATGACATTTCCCTTTGTCTTTACTGGCTCGGTGTCTCTGATAGACGAGGAAACGCAAGACAGCAGAAAAGAGGAAGTAATATCTACTTTGGTACCAACTGCAAACATTTCCCCTGCTTTTTATTCTCAGTATCTCTCTGCAGCAAACATATATTCTGCATTTCAGTGGGTTTTTTCAGCATCAGTGCTATATGCTTTACATCCCATATCAACTTTCTGGTTGATTAATGATAGTCAGAAACATTACAGTGGATAAGGTCTTTATCCTGTCATTCTATACTGTTACGCTGCGTCGGGAAGGAATATGAATACTGGATATCAGTGTAACAGCTCAGGAGACACATACAATTAATATTCTTCCCAAATGGTTGAGATACTATGTAATAATTTGAGATATGTATCTTTTACACTTCTGTTTACAAGAAAAAAAAGAATCTTGGAAAAGCAGAGGGAACTAGAAAAAACAAGATGTGGAAATACTTGGAACACTTGAAAAAACACAGATATATTAATAATAGAAATACAAATATATGAACACTAATAAATCACAGAATCACAGCATCATAGGGGTTGGAAGGGACCTCGAGAGATTATCAGGTCCAACCACCTGCCAAAGCAGCTCCCCAGCTCATATTGCACAGATAGGCATCCAGACAAGTCTTGAATATCTCCAGAGAAGGAGACTCCATCACCCCCCTGGGCAGCCTGTCCCAGTGCTCTGTCACCCTCACTGTGTAAAAGTTCTTCCCCATGTTGGTGCAGAACGTCCTGTGCCCCAACTTGCAGCCATTGCCCCTTGTCCTGTCCCCACAGACCACTGAAAAGGGGTTGGCCATTTCCCCCTGCATCCCATACTTAAGATATTTATAAAAATTAATTAGGTCCCCCCTTAGTCTTCTTTTTTGCAGGCTGAACAGTCCCATCTCACTCAGCCTTTCCTCATAGGGGAGATGCTCCAGGCCCTTAATCATCTTCATAGCCCTTCTCTGGACTCTCTCAAGGAGATCCCTGTCCTTTTTATCCCAGGGAGCCCAGAACTGGACACAATACTCCAGGTGGGGCCTGACCAGGGCAGAGTAGAGGGGGAGGATCACCTCCTTTGACCTGCTTGCCACACTCCTCTTGATGCCCCCCAGGATCCCATTGGTCCTCTTAGCCCCCGGGCACACTGCTGGCTCATAGCCAACCTGTCATCAACCAGGACCCCCAGGTCCTTCTCCACAGAGCTCTTCTCTAGCAGGTCATCCCCCAACCTGTACTGATTCAAGCTGTTATTCCTTCCCAGGTGCAAGACTTTACACTTGCTTTTGTTGAATTTCATTAGGTTTCTCCCTGCCCAGCTCTCCAGCCTGTCCAGGTCTCGCTGGATGGCAGTGCAGTGTTCCTGCGTGTCAGCCACCCCTCCCAGCTTTGGATCATCGGCACTTGCTGAGGGTGGATGCTGTTCCCTCATCAAGGTCGTTGATGAAGATATTAAACAGGACTGGACCCAACACCGAGCCCTGGGGAACACTGCTAGTCACAGGCCTCCATTCAGATTCTGCTCCACTGATCACGACCCTCTGAGCCCGGTCCGACAGCCAGTTCTCAACCCACCTCACTGTCCACTCATCTATCCCATGATCTCTCAGCTTTGCTATCAGCCAGACAGTATCGAAAGCTTTGCTGAAGTCAAGGTAGATGACATCCAGTGCTCCTCCTCCATCTACCCAGCTGGTGATGAGATCATAGAAGGCTATGAGATTGGTCGAGCAATTGGTTGATTGATCTCCTCTTGGTGAATCCATGCTGACTCCTTCTCATGACCTTCTTCTCTTCCAGTTGCTTGGTAATGGCACCCAGAACAAGCTGCCCCATCACCTTTCCAGGGACAGAAGTGAGGCTGACTGGCCTATAATTGCTAGGATCCTCCTTCTTGCCCTTTTTAATTGGAGTGATATTGGCTGCCCTCCAGTCTTCAGGCACTTCTGTTCTCCAAGACCTGTCGAAGATGATAGAGAGCAGCTCAGCAATCACTTCCACCAGCTCCCTCAGCACACGTGGATGTATCCCATCTGGGCCCATGGATTTATGTGCATTAATCCCTTTGAGATGCTTCTGAACCACCCCCACCTCAACCAGAGGGAAGATCTTCATTTCCCAAACTCTCTTATTTTCTTCCAGTGTCCAGGGGTCCCCAGGGGTCTTTGAAGTGAAGACCGAAGCAAAGAAGGCGTTCAGTATTTCCACCTTCTCAGCATCCCCTGGTAATGCAGTAGATATTTCCATTTTGTACCATCAATCGTTTGCTCTGAAAAATACTGTAAAACTTGAAGACTGGACAGACTGATGAAAGAAAGGACCTCTATCAGTTTTCAACAGGAGTTAAAAGAACCCCAAACACTAAACAAACTCAGGAATAAAATTAAGCCTGATAGTTGCTCTTGTAAAGGTAACTGCAGTTGCTAGTGTTCCTAAAAATTTTCTATCTTAAAAGAAAAATGTCTTGAATGTTTCAAAGGTAAATCTAGCATAAATTAGAGCATTGGTTATAAAGAACAAATCCTGGAATAACCGTACATGTTCTTATTAACAGAATTATCAAAATGGTTTTGAAAGAATAACTTTATGAACTCATACTGAATCAAAATGGATTCATTTGCTGCTTTTTAAAATTTAAACCACCATAAACCTACAGTAATAAAAACAGCTACAAGGACATGAACTCGCTGACTTTAAAATCCTTGAAATGCTATGTGACGCCAAGATGAAATTAAACAGAATGATCGGCGTGGAACAGTGTTGTTCATCTATTTCATTTTTCTATGTTTCAGATAAGGGGGGAAAGGCATAAAAAAGGCCCAGCTGGGTCTGAGAATTTGTCCACTGCCATTGAGTCATACTTAGAGACAGCAGGATAGGGAAGCCTCATACATGTTCAGGCTAACCTGTCTAATTTCATGTGGTAAGCGTGAGATATTTTGATTTCATGATGTGTAAGGATTCATTTTTGTGTATGGCTTGGTTTGTTTAAAAAAAAAAGTAATTTTTAAAAAACAGCAGCCTATTTGCTCTATTTGCTCTTGGCTGGCATTATTTTGCTGTGAGACGTTGACATAACTTGTTTTGTAGGCTTTGATGCCAGTGTATAATTCATTGTCACACAACTGAAGGTTTTCTTTGTGTATCCTTGTGGTGTTTCCATGGCCAGCCTCTAAATTACAAGCCATGCTTTAACTGGCCATAGTAAAGTATGCCAGCCTATTATCATGAGTATCAAAGTACTCCTGAAATGCATGAAGCAGAATATTCAGCATGGCCTTGTGCAGTGCCTCTGTGATAAGGAGCGTTAGCTGAGATTCATCAGGATTGGAAAGAAGTGTTAGTAGTTATGACAAAGAATGATGGAAAATGAGAAGGATTAAAGCAGTACCGTAGAGAAAAGTAAAGTCTGTTTACTTGGATTTAGAAATCACAGCATTATTTATATATAAAACACCTACTTTTAAATCTACTGCTGTGAGACTGAATTACACTAAAAAGTATTTTCAAGAGGGTTTTTTTTTCCCTTTTTTGGTTTTTTTTTAGTAATACTTAAATTTCAACAGCGTACCATGTATATCTCTCTGTTCTGATACAATAAACACCTCTGCTGAGCTACTAAATGTCTCATTTCCTATTCCACTTTTTTACTCTCCACTGTCTGGTCCAACTTGAACTCGAACATTAAGGGAGTGTCAATTTTCTTCACTGTAGTGGTCAGTCATTTTCCTTGGTATCTTTTGCCCTTCATCAGTTGTGAATCTGTGCCCTCTCATAAAGAAAACTGATATACTGGATTTGGGTGTTCCACAGTAGCTCTTTAACTGCAGCAGAAGCAAAGAGCTCATTTTCCTCGCAAGTTAGAGCAATCAGCTAATATTTTATTAATTTGGAGATGTTTGTAAAAAGCAGCTAATCAATACATCTTCTGTACCAAGTAACAACGTTGAAAATGACAACCAGTGCTGTATGGAATATTTGATTTTCTTTTAATTACTCATTTATTTCCTATGTTGTGGAAAACAGACTTTACAGGCTTGCTTCCTTGTTTTAATTCCTTGTGGATGAAGAAGAGTCAATACAAATGAAGGCTTGGTTTTGCAAATACCCCCGTTTGCGTTCAGTGTGGTTGCTCAAATTCCTATTAGTTTGGAAAAGCAGATCTTCATGTGAGAATAGGCAATTTACTTTTACCTTAGTGAAAGCATGCTAGGCATCATTGTCTATGAAAACCACAGCCGTGATTAAGTATTAATTATACTGCTGGAGGTAACTGCAGGTGATAAGATGCTTGAAGTATTGGCTCTTCAGCAAAAACAATGTTTTATATATGACATATTCATTACAAAAAAGATTCTTCTAGAACAAGCTCTTCAGAAAGAGACTGTGCCAAAAGAAGTTTGGTATTTCTTAAGGAAACAGCTTTTCTTTTTGTTGGGTTTGTTGTTTTGTTTGCTCTCCCCTTCATATTGCGGCACGCTCTTTTAGGAGGTGGTATTTTTGTAAGTCAGGAATCACGTTGGATCAAGTGTTCAACCATGACATGTAGGTGTATTCTGCTCACTGCCTTGTAAAACCTCTCTATTCCCAGTGGTTATTGTGTGGAAAAGCCTGCAGGATGTCAGAATCCCACACAGCTGGGGGAACCTCGCATGCAGCCACGCAGGATGGGATGAGGAGGGATCCCCTTTTTTTTCGGTTCTGAGTGCTCCTGAACCCTTTGTAATCCTTTAGCGGGATTACAATACACGGTGCAGAACGCCACAAAGCCTCACGGGCGCCCTGTGCTGTGCGGGCTCTCCTGCCCCGAGCGGGGGATGGAGCCTTCCTCCCCCTCACGCCCCGGATCCGCCGGCGCCTGGCTCGGTGTGCGGAGCTCCCGCGCGGGAAGCACCCGGTGCGCGCGGGCGCTACCGCGAGACGCGTCTACGAGCGCAGCTGGGCTGGAACGGGCGGCCGTTGGGCTCGTGCCCCCTCAGGCGGAGCTCCTGGGTGAAGCTCTGGAAACACCTGCGCCAAGTGAGGAGGTCCTTGGATGCTCTGTCCTTGCCCTCCAAAGGAACGTTCCACAGATGTAGTCAAACCACAGTCTGCCGTTGTTTGTTTCGGTATTGACCTTATGAAAGAGAGCGTGGTTTAAGGCGGTTTGTTTTGCTCAGAGTATACTTACTATTGATACTCTGCCATACCGTCCTCTGTGCTGACTTTTTGGCAGTGGTTGGACCAGCCTATAAGTTGTAAGAAAGTTAAATGCAAAACAAAGCCTGCTTCTTTGCTGGGAGCGATTGTAAAGGCCTTCCTTGTTAGGACCCCAGAGAAAACAAGGTAAGTGATTTCAGGGAGAGAAAAGGCGCATTTCTCACAATGGCTAAGGAGATAAAACTGCTACAGATTAAAGATAAATTTAATCCATTATTAGAATGCAAAGTATTTGCTGGGGAGGTAACCAAGGAAGAAATTTCTAAGAGAATGGGTAGGTTTATAGTTGAAAATCCTCAGTTTAATATTTTGCTTGACTTGCTAATGCAAGGCTTTAGTTGAACCAGTTGTTAGAAGCTTACCTGTTCATGGGGGAATGTTGTGACTTGTACTGAAATGGGTTCTTGTTCTGTGACCCACACGTGGTATCCTGGAACAATTCTGGTGACTTGTGTGTGAGCAAAATTTCATTTGAAATGCAGAATACTAAGCCAACAGGTTTGAAAACAGTGTTCCAAGAAGGGGAATTCATTCACCTGCTACCTCCATGTAGCCATAGAAGTTGTTCGGAGTATTATTAATTTAGCAGTGTGGAATTCCCAGTTACTTTAATAGCTGTTTGAAAGAAAAAAGGAGACTTTTTTTTTTTCTTTTTCCTTAAAACACCTAACAGTATGTTTAATGTTGGCATTTGTGAGGATTTTAATGAGCTCAAACCATGCAGTGTTCTTCAATTAACTTTGATTATACTTGCATATAATTTATTTTGGACAATAACTAGAAAATTAGTTTTCATTCAGGAAACAATAGGAGCTCACCACATCTTGATCTCCTATACACCTGTGTAATTTTAATGAAGACCGAGTTGAATTTTATTAGGGATGAGACTGGTGCACTTGAGAACAGAATCTCTTTCTACCCCAAACAGGCAGTTAGAATGACAGTAATGGAACTAAACAATAATGATGGAAAATAACTAATTTCGTTGTTGTAGGGTGTTGCAGTGCCTTTTTTTTAAAAAAAAGTGAACATGCAGATGCTAACAGCACTAGAAATCTTTGGAGGCAGTTTGCATTAAACCACTGTGCAGGAAGTAACATGGGTTGGAGGAGTACAGGATGAATTTTCATTAATTTTGCTTGCTGTGAGTTCCTGTGGGTGGCAGGGCTGAGATCTCTGCACCTGTTCTGCTTTGCATCCTTTTCCCCTTGAAGTTCCAGAGAATTCTGATAACTTGATTAACGAAGTCCATCTGCCACGTGTTTTAAACATACCTGAATAATATTCCATAGTAGAGAGCACTGGTCTCTGTACTGTTGAGGAAGAGGAAGGACAGCTAGAATGGCAAATGAAATAAGAAGGAATGGTATTTTCTCAAGGTTTTGATACTCAGTGCAGGACTTCTCTCATCAAGTTGATTCAGTATCAACACACTTCATACAGAGATATACGTAACAAAAGTCTGTAAAACATGCATGGGTTTTAGCAATTGTTTGCAGTCATTGTTTTATTGCAGTTACTATTACTTCTACTCTCTTTTTTAGTGAAATTATAATGTATTTTTAATTCCATAGTGCTGACATCAGGGAACATGTTGTTACTACCTGCTGCTGCTTCTTGATTTCGTGTTGCTAACTGACGTTGTGGTTATGCTAGATCAAGCCCTCAAATTATTGGCTGTAGAGGAAGCAGAGGGGAGACATGCAGAATGGAGCTGCTGGATAACTCATTATGCAAAAGGCTTGTCTAAATAATGCAGAGGGGATGCTTTAAGAGACCAAAACCTCAGATGCTGGGGAAGACACACTCCACTGTCAGCCCAGTATAGAAACATTGTTCCTATTCTGAAATTCCCTTCTAAGATATTTTTCTTCCTTTTTTTTTTTTTTCCTTTTCCTACAATTTCTTTTGTTAGGAAAAAGTCTAGAATATAAGGGTCTCAACTTCTCATCAGTGTCAGCATAAACCTTTCACAGTATCTGAATGTTTTCTACCTGAAAAGCAACACATTAGTGAAATTGATGTCATAGTATGTTTGATGCTTTTTCTTCAGGGACAGAACTGTGTTTAGACAAGCTATTTGAGTTTTTTTGGGGGGAAGGGAAGAGACAAGGTGGCTTGGAGAAGTCACAGTTCTGAAAGGCTGTTTTGGTACAGTTATGTTGGGAATAAACCTGTCTCAGGTTCAAGGTTATCTCTTGGTTGCGGGTGGTTTTTTTCCTAAAATTGTACCTTAATAATTTATTGAGTCCCAGAACACGATATGTCACCAACCTTAAACCTTGGGTGTTAGAAGAGTCCTGTAGAAGAATTTCTGTACAGTGGGCAGGCTGGGTATTGTCTGTGGACTAACTTCACCTGAAGTACTGCAAAGGGCAGTGACAGTTCTGGTTAGCATCAGGTGCAGGGGTGCAATGCTTATTTCAGTTCACTGACTCAAAAAAAAATCAGTCATAGTAATAAAGGACTTGAGGTGGGGCCTTAGAAAGTGCTGTGGTACAGGACTGTGCCACATATTAGCCTTAATTTTGTGGAGCCGTGAGCTTTAGACTACGCTGTCTCGAGTCCTTATGAAGTTAAAATACATAAACTTTTGTGGTGATATTCTTTCTAAGGAAATACAGGTGCTTTCAGGTTATGCTATCAGATCATAGATCTACATTTGCAGGAGAAGCACTTATACTTTCTTAGTGCTGTGGTACAAAGAGACATTTCCAGTATGTAGTGATTCCTTTCACAACCGTATTCCAAAAATCATTTCCTTTGGATGCTAGACTGCTTTTTTTTAACAACAGTCTGTAAATTATAGTTCGAAGATCTTTTGGGATTTTGCAGCAACAAATGTGGATGCCTCAGGAACATGCCTGTGGGGCTTCAGGTAAGTTACCAGAAAAAGCATGTGATTCTACAGGATGGAAGGTTTGTTTTCATCACTCCAGTGCCATTTGGGGGAGAATACAATGGAGGATCATTGAAGAGGTTTCTGAATTAGTGTGTCATGGGTCTGGTTGCAAACTTCGGTAGCATGCCACAAAGCACCCAGATAGCAGTGGGTTATATCTGATGCTCACTTACTTCACTGGCACGTTGCTATGATTAAAGGGTATGTGGTCTTTGTGGACACTTGATTTCAGTTGTCAGAAATTGTGTAGACTTAAAGGAGAAAGTGTCTGGTGTCAGCCGTGAATGTCTCCCACCCCTAACTTAGAGGAAAATAGTGATTGTTACAGCACTTTAGACAGCTGCTTATGTTATTTTTGCTTACTCTAACATGCACTTTCTCACTCTTGATCAATGCAAGCATGAATGCCTTCTCTGGGAAAGGGACTTGAAGCCTTTCTCGTGTGCTGGAATGCCTCACTAGAATTAACTGAGGAAGAGGGTAATGACAAATGTGAGAACAGTATTTTCTCTTCTTGAAAAAGAAACGCATCACTTTCCATTCCTATTGAAAGCACTTGTTTTTATTTAAATTACATGAATGAACATACATCTCAGTAACAGCTCCAAACAGATTCTGCATTTATCACAGATGCGAATATGGGTTGCTCCTGTCTATCCTTCACTCCTTCCACCTGCCTCTAAGTTATCTAGTGTAGTCAGCTTTTTGAAACAGTGCTGTTAGGTCAGATGGGTTGTTAGATCCCTCCTTCCTTTGGCTAGAGCAAAAGATTCTTGCCTGCTTGGCTTTCCCCCTTTGGTTTTTATTCATGTTTTTTGCAAAACATGGGTGCAGAACCCAGGTCAATGGAAGAGTTCCTAAAGGTTTCTGAAGCTGTTTTCTCTCTTACCCGGCATACCAACATACTTCTTAAATTTATGAACCTGAGCCTATTGTAGGGAAGGTGTCATAAGTGCTGAATTAATTGTAATTGGAAGAAAATCTGATTGAGTAACCTGTATGTGGTTTCCCCTTTACCTATGGAGTCCTTTCTGGCTAAAGAATTGATAGGGTATTCAGTGGGCAAACACAAATATGCAAATGCAGAAACAGAATTAAGTATTAAAGAGGTTTATTAAATAAATTCTTGGGTTTGTATTAATGCAATCTGATGTGGTTACAAATAGTGAATATATTTCAATATTACCCTTGTTATATTGTATATAGCTGTGCTTCGGATTGTCAGACAGTTGTGTGATGAAAGGTAATAGTGTATCTGCTTTTTTATAAGATTGGTTAAGATTACTGCCAGAACCTTTTCTCGGAATCCCCTTAGTCCAGGTTTATATATCATGATTTTGGTGTCAAATCTTCCCATAGGATACGAATACGTCAATATTCGGTGTGGGATACAGCCAAGGGGAAAGTGTAGGGCTGTGTGATTTAATGCAGCCTTTGAGGCATGAAGCTGTGGACTTCATGTTAACATATCTGTTCTGTGTCTTTCAAAACTGTGTGGAAACTGGTAGTCATCTATTCATAGAATTTACTGTTCTATATTAGCGCAGGATGTAAACCAGAATGTCTCCTGTTCTGTACAGGGCAAACCCCTACTTTAGAAAACGTATTTATAGTTACCAACAAGGTTCTTTGCCAATTTCACCAGTTTCTTCAATGCACAATACTAAGTTCAGTCATAATCCTCTGTTTCGTGCTCTCACAGTGTCTCACAGACTCTTCTTCACAGTGTACTTGTTCAACTGGACTTCTAGGGCAGGGATGGCTTCTATCTCTGAATAGGGATTAGAGTTAATTCCCTCTTGGAGTCTACCTCTCCCATCCCCCTTCAACTTTTAATGCTATTCTGAATTTTCTTAACTCTGCAGCTTTTGGAATATTTTTTTAATGCTTGTAATTAAACTCCAGTTAAGAGCAGATGGTGTGGCTTTTTAAAAAAATTTTTAAAGTTTTTAAAGAAAAAAAGCCTTCTCCAATGCATTGAAGTTTCAACAGTATTTCAAAATTTCAAGTTTTGGTCAGCCTGTTTCTGCACAGCATTTTCTGTTCAAAAAATTTGTGTGGAGTGACCTTACCCACCAAATGTATGGGGAATGCCTGTGTGTCTAGCATGGCTCTTGGTTTTTCACATGGGAAAAATTGAGGCAGAGTGGTGAGGAACTCGTGCATGCCCTACATATTAAATGTAACTCATCAGCTTTGACTGTGGTTTCTTCAGACTTGGCTTGCTCCAGGTCTTTTTTCAACACAGATTTGTTTGACATCTCTGTTCATTTTAATCTCCTTTTCAGCAAGCAAGCTGCACAGACTTTGAAGAGCTGGACTACTCTCCTTTAGGGTTGTTTTGACATTCCAGTCAAAGAGTACACATGGGGTAACTGTAGCATCCTCTCTTGCAGGATAGTTTCTCTTTAAGAAGCACTAGCCAATTTTTTAACCCATCCTTTATGGAAAAAACTATGGTCATGTACATGTGGTCTTTGAAACTCTTTGGTGTGACGAAATGGTACTCTTCATGACAGTAGGAACAATGGCCCTTTCTGGTGGGATTGTATAGAAATTAACATTTATGATTGTACCCTAGGTACTGCTGTGCTGTTTCCTTGGACATATCAAAAGATGCCTAGCAAAAGGAAGGACAGTTTGGATGCCTGGTCTAGCAGCCATTGAGATTGAATTTACCAGTGGGTAATTGCAGTGCCACAGGTTTGTGGGGTCAGCTTTGTGAGTCTGATGCTCATCTGCTTGTAGATGAGATTACAGGCCCAGAAATGGAGCTCCACCTGCTTTCAGATCTGTTGGAGGTAGACCCAGTGGTGGTGAGGAACCGCTTTCAAGGTGTTATTGGGGGTCCTGCCATGTCTTCTGAGTGTTTCTCATGTCTCAGGGCTGAGTACCTGTTACGAAAATAGTTGAGATTGAAGGTCTGCTTGTCAGATAGTGTGCTTCTGCTGAGTGGGCAGTATGGTACAACCCAGCAGGGTAGTGTAGTCGCAGGATGAGAGAGTAACACATCTCACGTGCTAGTGCAAGCTCTGGACACCAATGGGGCGAAGGATTCAGGGAATTTAAGAAAACCTCTAACAAGGATAAACGGCTAATGTTACAGCAGGTGTGAGGTAAGAGGAGAAATGGGGGAACTGATGATATAGTACACAGTCTAAGGAAAGAAGGCTTGTTCCTGTTGCTTCTCATGGAATAACTTAATTATGAACCACAAATTCTAAAATGCAGTAAGCCAAATTCCATGCAAATGCCATATACTTTTTTTCTGGGAGTAAGACCAATCCTACTGCATTTTGCAAAGATCATTTCTGATGATGATGAACTCAAGGTGAAATTGTGTATATGTCTATAACACTATGGACTTCAGAATGTGTCTTGCTGGTGTGGGAAAAAATGAAGGCTATGGCTCCAGTGAAATAATAGCTGTGTTTGAAGAGCTGAAAGATTTGGGGAAAACTGATGTTAACTTGTAAAGAGAGTTGATAAGGAAATTAGAAAATTTTTGAACATAAGGCCCTACAATGCTGTATTTAGAATCAAGTTATAACTAAGATTGGAATTTAGAAATGTGGGCATAGTATGTATTTACTTTCCTATCTAGGTATCTTTCTTCACTTTTACTATGTCAATTGCTTTGAAATAACCAAAGATTGCAAAATATACAGTTTAAAGAGGTGAACTTCTTGGAGAAGATTTGTTCCATAAAGTCCCAAAAGGACTTTCAAAAATCTCTCAAAAAGAATAAAATGAGTATTCAGTCAAAACACATGCAGCTGGTAAGGAGTGTTGTAACAACGTTTCCTCAAGTCTAGCAAACCAGGTGGTTTATTCTTTCTTCTATCCACCTCTGCAAGAGGTTTTGTTTCCCTTCTCTGATTCTTCTAGTCTCAATTCCTCGTTTCAATGCAAGAGGCTCTTTGTAAAAACTTTAATTTCATTTTATATGCCAGATAATTTCTGTAAGATTAAGGCAACCAATTTTAAATAGTGTAGAGCACAGGCTGTCTCATACGAGTGGCCTTCACTGTGTTTTGAGAATTTAAAGTTTTGTAGACTTATAACAGTTAGCAGAACTAGTCTGCAAGTACATTCACAAATAGAGATGCGATAAAGGAAATAAATTGTGTTACTGCCATAATACTGTGTACTGTTTACAGACTGTTTCTGACAAAGAAAAAAGTGAATATTTACCTGCCTCCATATTTACCTGCTCCTCTTGAAAAGATTCATACAGTTGTGTTTCACTCTGCTGCACGTAGTTTTTTGTTTGGTTAATAAACTGAAGTGCATCCAAAACTCTGGTTCAAAAAACAAGCAAGGGAAAAACAACCCAATGAAACCAAAATATTCATGAACACTTGCCAGGAAACCATTTATAGTCTTGTTTTTCTTTCTATTGTGATTTCTGCAAATATTTTGATTATTGCAGTGCCTGGATACTAGTTTTCTGAATGTAAATTTTATGCATTAATTAGCCACCATTAAACATTTCTCCCAAAACACACAGATTAAGCATTTCAATGTGCTTTTCTAATTACATTAAAAAAATCAAGCTGTAAAAATGCCGGGAGTCAGTTCTGTGCATACACACACATGCAGCTCTCATTAATGTCAGTTAAACCCAGAGGAGAGAGAGAAAATTAGACCTGGGATAAACGTTATTAAAATGTGCGTAGGTGTTTAAACTTGTATCTGTATTTGTTAGTGGGGAAATGCCTAAAGAATAGGGTCTCGTCTAGATCCAAGCTGGAAAAATAGTTTCCACAATTCACCTTGCGTGGGCTTCATCCTACTTCTCTTTAAGCATCTTCACCAGAGTATGAATTAGTGGCTTTCATTTCCTGTTATTGGTGGTGGAGAGAAAAAGATACTATTTGATTATTTTTTTTTTTAATAACTATAAGCTAAAATATTTCCCAGGAACCAAACTCTACAATACTTGCTTCTCTACTTTGGCTATGAAGCGAGCCTTTACGGTGAACTTAGATGAAGAATGTCTCACGTTTCTTACAATGTCCTTGGTCTCTTGGAGCCTGACGAAGTGTCCTACTCTTGTTTCTGGCTCTGAGGGCAGCAGAGTTTTGACTTGCAGGTAGTTTCCTCTTGACTAGGCGTTGTTAGGACCTCAAGGAAACTAATGGAGCAGCTTGCGGCCTTATGCAATAGGGACTATATCTGCTACTTGGGTGTCTCATGCTACATTGAAAAAGAGAACAGATTGCAAAGCCGCTGTTCTATCATTAATGGCATGGCTTCCTTAGTTTTTGCATGAATTGGGTATGTTTGTGAAGTTATATGGATTGAAGTTGGCCTATGTGTTTGTGTATTGCTGCACTTGAATCAAATTTGCTTCAGTTCTAGAGTGCAATGTGGAAATCTCAGGTCTGTATGCATTAGTATTATCCAGGTGCGGTTTATCCTTTTGTAACAGTAACCCCTGCTCCCAACACCACAGGTACTGAAGAAGTAACAGTATAATATTGCTTGATCAGACTTGCAACTTTGGGCAGGTGAACTTGCTCATTTACTAGTCAAATGCATCGTTGTGACTGGATTTGCCTGAATATCGTTCAACCTCTCCCTGTTAAATTTGTAATCAGGTAGGTTAAGTACTGAATGTGCATTTTGGTAGGGGGAAGAAATAATTAATTATGTTCAGAAGCTGCAGTGCAGACCCTCAGAGTCAGGGGTGCTTGAACTCCCTCTTAGGTGAGATTTGAGAACCTGAAATAATTGCTGGGTTTGTGTTGGGGTTGTAATCTTCTGAGTGCAGTGGGGCACAGTGTGTTTTCTGTAATATCTCTTCCAGTGAGGCTTCTGAATCCTCACTAGATTCTTTGTAATAACAAGTAATAAAGCTTATTAGACAGGATTAGGTTTGCAAATCCAAAATCAGGGATGCTTTCTATCAGAGTGAGACTTGCCACAGACACTAATCTAAGTGGGCTAACTAAAGTCCCGGAAGGAGCCTGTAAAAGGATTAAGACCTGGGACAAGAATTTTGGGTATTGGAAGAAGAAAAGTTAGCTCACCAAAGTATTTAGAATTTGTCAAGAAAGAAAATGACCTGCTCAGGCAGAAGCTAATAAAAACCAGATTTTTACAAAGAGGCCAGGACTCTATCTTCCTCAGGCTTGTGTAGGTGAGGATACAAGTTCACAGAAGATGACAGATAAAGCTCTTCAGTGAACAAATGCAGTATACCTCCCAGCAACTTAAAAAAAGTATGCAGAGTGCAAAGTACCCTGAAAAATACCTTACAACATTGTTTTTATCAGAACCTCCAAAAGTATAGGCAACAAAAATTAGTCTAGTGTCTGTAAGAAGCTGGAAGGAAGAGATTTATCAGTTGGAGGCTTTGGGGTACTTTTTGTTGTTGTTGTTGTTATTGTTATTTAGTTGGACGCTGCTGCCATCTATAAGGCTTATGCAGCAATGGCAGTATTAGCATGGGGAAGTGTGGGTAGAAGATTAATATATGAAACTTGAGGCTGGTGAGTTTAACTTTAGGGAAGGTAAGGAAAATTTCAGCAGAAAAGAAGACAGTGGTTGAAAATCTGAGTTCCTTCAAGAAAGGTCTCTTAAGTGAAGAATAACAGTTGGGTGTGTTAAGTGGCTGTTTGATCAATCAAGTACAAGAACTAGCAAAATGGAATATTACTTCATATTAGTGGGAGGGAAAGGAACTTTTTGCTTACATATATACTGGGGAGGGGGGAAAGGTGTAACACAAATCACTTTTTGGTGTGTACCAGGGAAGAAATCCTGAAGGTCATTGCTGAGGACAGAAATTTTTACATCAATAAATTTGGCAAATAGTCTTAGGAAAGTAAAACAAACATGAGCTTGTTTTCAGTATCTAGACACAAACTTGTGTTCAGTAGGTGAGTTGGAGTGTTAACAGTGTCTGTTAGGTTTTGTTCAGTACTGTATATGCCTGCAAATCATGTCAGATAATTTATGATAGAAATCTAGCAAATGCTAATGTCTGAGCAAATTAGGCTTTGATTTGAGGACAAGAGCAGTAAGAAAATGATGTATGACTCCAGTTTTTCCCTGGAAGAACTACTGTTACTGAGCAAGATGGTGAGTGAAAGAAAAGGTGAACAACTGAAACAGGAATTGCGAGCTAACAAGAGAGGTTGCTGTGGTAGAATATATTGCAGGTAGTTTCAGGTGAATAAGCTTATTCAGTAGTCAAGAAGATGGCCAAGAATTACTTGGCTTGGTAAATTGACTAGCATTTGTCTAGTGTAGGTTTCAGTCCTGCTGTGTGAAGATAATCTGTAAATGTGGAATGTCATAATAGAATTTTATAAGAAGCCAAGAATCTTCATTCAAGAAACCTCAGTTGTGAGGGGGAAAAAAAATAAATCCAAAAACTGCCCAAAGCACGGTTTGGCAGGCGCTGGGATATGTTCAGGGAAATTATTACCTGCGCTTCATATATCACTGAGTATCCAATATTGGCCTCTGCCAGAGGCAGGGTTAGCAGGAACCTTTCATCTAGCTCTGCTCTACATTTGTCCCAGCAGAGTATCAGTGTAGCTTGGAATAATATGTGGCAATAGCATAACAGTAATATTTGTGTCTTAGTGCAGAATGTTCTAGAAGAACAGAGGTTTAATCCAGTTTTGCTAGCTAGTTCAGTTGATGCACTGGATCTAAATATTTTTAATGCTGTCTTATGAGTTATGGGTGATGGCTATGGCTCATCTAAAAGAGGATGTGAAGAACAGTATCTGGAAATCCATATACATAACTGTCCTTTTCAGTGGTACCAGAATGCTGTCTAGTTCTAATGGTATAAAACTTGACACCCTGCCAGTAGTATTCAAAGACTGTAAGAGGCTGGTCTGCTCTGCCCAGTGTTTGCGCCACGGTTGGGGTAGGAGGTAGTAGGCAGTTCTAATAATTAGCTTCAGTGAAGAGAGTTTCTGAATTGCTCCATTACATTTTGCTATGCAGGGTCTGAAAAGCTTCACAAGGCAGTTTTATTGTTTAATCAAGTAATGCTGTATCTCAAAAAGCTGACAGTATAATTTTTAGTCCTTTTTTATCCTGGAAAAGCAAGTTAGAATGATTTATGATAAACAGTGTTATTTCAGGAAGTTATAGTCATGACCTTTTGTTCAAGAAAATGTTAAGAAAAAGAAAATAACATCATGTAAGAACTATGACTTCCGCCCTTGTCCCTAGTCCTTGTGCTTGTTTTGAACTGCATTTTAAACAGGCTCAGAAGATAGAGAATAAAGGAGGGTTGAAATACACTGTAATAGAACAGTGTGTCTTTCCCACATTTACTAAATGGAACTAGCACAAAATCTGGAGAGTCCCAGTTTCACGTTAAAAAGTATTTTGAAATCTTACCTGGATATAAATAGCATCTAACTCCTGTGTTGGCCCTTGATGAGGTACAAATACTGTTGGTGCAATAAACTGCTGCTGCCGTCTCCATTTTTTACGTTTCTACAAATAGTGGGTAATATAAATGATGGCATTAGCGACCTGTTAAATTGCTGCCTTTCAAATTTATTGAATTATTCAGTTGTGGTTTGTTAGTGTTTCATGCTGATTCATTAAATAGTAGTGGCCACATTTTGTATTGTTTCCCTGTAACTCCTTTAATCTAACTGCAGGTAGATAGAGAACTGACATTTATTTGCTGTGACTAAATTAAATTATCTGTAGCTCCATTGTTTCTTTTATTAACAAAGAACTAAAATAACATTATGAAAATACTTGACAGAGTGAAATTTACTGTTGGAAAAATTTCCCATGATCTTCAACTATGATAGTTATTTATGAAGTAAAGCAACCCATCAAATCGTGGTTTTTTTTTTTTCTCCAGTTTAAAGTGCAGTTAAGTAGAGCAGTAAATATTTAATCCATTGATGTATGCTTTACATTTTTATCATGTTCAAAGTGAACCATGCACAATTAGGTTTGTTTGAATTAAAGTCTAAGAATTATAGCACTTCCTTAAATGCAGTACTGTCTATTAGGAAAAAAAAGAAGAGGCAACCTAATGTTTTCTCATTCTTTCTTTGTAGTTAATTTAATGCCCAATAAAATTATATGTTTTTCTAATTTTTACAAATAGCAATTTATGACTTAGGCCCTATGCTTGCTCACTGGGTTGAGGCAAGCACTGAAATAGATCCTGGAAGTAAAATATGAGGCTCTCTGTAATTTTAAAATGCTTTGAAACACCAATGATTTGTTTATTTTCTAAGCAATTACTTCAGTTTGCTGAGACAGCTTTCTATAAATTAACCGAATAAAGCAACTCACTGTGATTTGTTGAATGCTGATTTTTGTGATAGTGAGATAAGGTGTTTGGAAGAGCTGAAAGAATTCAGAAAACTCAATTTTTCACTTTGTATTTCCAAGCCTCTGTTGTGGAGCTCTGCCTCAAGTGTCAGAATTGCCTGGTTTTCTAGTGAATGAGAACCTCAGAAATCTGAATTACAAGGCCAAATTTGTTATGTAGTATGTGATCCCCAAATAGGGTTAAACAACACCCCCCAAAAAACCAATACAACTGACCTGGTAATTGCTTATTGAGACAAATGGCAGGTCTTTGGAAAGCAAACTATTATGAATTGTGTGCCTTTCAGATCTTGGGTCAATGTCTGCAGTAATGTTGAAGTAATCTGCATCGAGATGCTGAAGATGCAAGTAGGTGTAATGGCTATGCTAGTGGGTATATGGAGAGAGGGAAGGCAGTCTCTGTGCAGTGAAGATGTACACAGTGTGACTGATCTTTGTATGCTTAATCTGTCATAAATCTGCCTCTGTTCATTTCAAAACATTTAAGCCAGGCAGGAGTTACTTCAGGAAGACATTGTGAACCCAGCTTGTTCATGAAGGTTGTGTTTTGCCATGTTGGAAAGGATTGAGTACCCTTTGGGCTCAACAGAGAAAAGGCAGGCCAGGTCTTGATAGCATGATTGTTGACAGATACATCCTGCTCTAAATCATTGAATTCAGAAAACAAACCACTGCCTAGGTAATGGCTTTGCCTTGTAAGTAATTTGTAATAAGCATTATGCAAAAGAACCGAGCATGTGGTAGATAGCCAGATTGACATGTATAAAGGCATAGTTGCAGATACAAATAATTCAAATTAATATGGATGTCTCCTTCTATACATAAGACGTGTTTTGTAGAACATTGTAGATGAGATAATACAGTGCTGCTTTGAACATCCAGGAGACTGGGGAAATATAGGAAAAAAATTACTTTTTTTTCCTCTAAATTTGTGGATGGATCACCAATTCTGCTTCCTCTGCAGTTACTTAATAGTCCTGTGTGAAACTGGAAAGGCCAGAAGGACTGCTATGGGATCAAGGAGTATCCACATAATGTACACCAATTTCAGGAACACTTTTAAGCAGAGTAATTTGCTGCTTATTCCAGTCCTCCTAAGTGCTGTTTTTAAATCCTTTTGCCTACTGTTTTATCAGGAACCACCCTTTTTCTGAGTATGGATCTAATGAGTATTTGGCAAAACTGTAGTGAGTTGCTCTTTTGCCCCCCCTTTCCAGTTTCAGCTTGCTGAGAAATTTGCCTACTAATCATTGGTCAAGAGAATAAGATTTACCCTTAATAAAAAAATTTACTTGTTGCACGGTTCTGTTTGCATCTCTTCCCCAGGTTCCCCAGGTTCTTCCTGCAGAAACAAAAGGACTTCTTTTTGGTTTTTTCTGTTAAAATAAACTGGGAAAATAGCTTGCCATAGATATAAAGGGCATTTAAAGCTCTTCATTTATACTTATGCAGCAAAAGAGAGATTAATCTATTTAATCTTTTGGCAATTAAAAATGAATGTTAAATTCATTAGGAACATTTCTCAAATGATTTTCTGTGAAATTGAAATAATGATCTGTATTAAAGTATTACTTTAAAATTTATGTTTCTCTGATTACCTAATATTAATGTATTTTTAATAGACTACATTCTTTTAAAAAAAAAAGGAGGCAAGCAAGCACCTCACTTCTGGAAGAACTGAAACATTATGTTAAGAAGCATTCCTTTGTTTTATAATTCCACTGGCTTCATCACCCATATGCACTAGAAGGAAATTTGGCACAGTGTTCTCAACAGTGACTGTGCATGATGTATTCCACCCCCCCAAAAAAATTATTCTGGACTTGAATAATAGAATGGAATAAATGCTTGTGAATTTAGATCTAACATCATGATTGGTCCCCTCTTTATTGCAGTATTTACCAAGTGCCTCACTTCAGGTATGTAAATGACAGAATCTTAAGGTATTTTGGCATTTTAAGTCCTAGCCTGAATAGGAATGAACTGCATACATTTTGTCTTTGCTTATGTTGATGATGCTGCTAGCTTTGGTGCTTGAACAGGGGAGCTTTCTTGACCTAATGGCACAACTCTTTCTCATCTTTTCTTTTGACTTCAGTTGAATTATTGAAATTGCTGAACTTTTTGAAGGGCTGTTGATGGTCGTCTCAGTGGGAGGTCTGTTGATTTTTGACAAGAGCAAGACTGTACTGAAAGATTTGGGATTGCATCTTGTCTGTTCTGTTGTATGGAAGCATATGCATAACATTGGTTCCCTGTTTGCTGAATAGCACAACTTGTGTTATGCACAAGGCTGAAATGTGAAAATTAATTACTTGAAACTCCTGCATGACTTCATATTTCTCTGCTGAATAATAATCTCCAGATCTGTGTGGTGCATTCCACGTTATTTGCCCTTGTTTCTGTCACTGGTTTTTGGTCAGTTCTCTATCTACTGGGTTCTGGTCAGTTCTGAATTTGTATTTAACAGGAAATGGAAACTGTAATATTCATTTCACAAGCCTTCTAGGAGAATACATGCTCTAAGGAAGTCTGTGAAATGGACAGGTAATTTCATTAAATCTAACACTGTGAGTGTTTTGGTATCCATTAAGGTCAACCTGATATGGAAATAATATATTAGCTTGAAAGAAATGTCTGGTCTGAATCTTTTATTAAGAACATGAATGATAAAAATCGTATGAGAAACATAATAATTGGGAACTTCTGCACACATCTCAAAATGAGAAATATATCCATTTAATATATTGTGACCTTTAAATAGTGCTAAATACTAATTTAAGCAGCACTACTGTTCTACTGAACCTTTTATTCAACCCTTTCTTTATTCATGGAAGGGGGCCTTGCGAGAGGACACTCCAAAGGTCACTTTATCCTGTGTGTCTCTTGGAGTGGCCCATAGCGGGAGTTTGGGGAAACAGGCTGAGAGAGGTCAGGGGAAGAGTGGTAGGCTGCGCTCAGCTTCTGACAGTACTTCAGTTGCTGTGATTAATAGCTGTGGCCAGATGTCTCAAGTGGCAAGTTCATTGTGAACCCAATTGTGTTTCTGGCCTCTCCAACATCCTGTAACAAAGACTTTTATGATTTTAATGGTGTGGTATGAAAAAGTAGTTTAGTTTTGCTCCGAGTAATTACATTGTGTGTCTTAGCTCTTGTATATTGAGAAATTGTGAATAATCAGATCCTGTTCACCTTTTGTCCACTACCGTAATTTTATTGACCTTTATAATATTCCTCATTGTCTTCCTTCATGCTGCTGGATCACAATTTATGCAGCTGCTCTTAGACTAGCAATTGTTCCATATCTGTAGTCATCCATACTGGTCTTCTCTATCTTTTCTCATACTTTCTGCATATTTTTTTATGTTAAGAAGACTAGTAAGCAGCAATACTGACTTCACATCTCTTACTGAAGTGCCAAAAAGCATGGGTTTTTCAAGGTTTTCTCACTGGAACTGGGTCAATTTTGTTCAGGCAAACTGCAAGCTGGCTGCAAAAGAGCTTTCCATTTTACCCAAACAACTTCTGAATTTAGATCAATATTACTGAATGGCTTCAGATAGCAAAAAAAGTCTTTCCTAGACTAAACTAAATCCAATTTTATTTTAAGTGTTTGTTTTTCCTTTGCTTGTGAACCAAACTAAGATGGAAAAGGGGAAAAATGAGAGTTATAGAGTCACCTAGCATTGAGAAAGAATAGGTTTATGTGAATTATTCTGGGGGAGGGCCTCTCACTTGGAAACGTCCTAGGACAGAATTGTAAAACTGTTCATTAAATACAAATAGGGCCTAGTTTTATGCTTTGGAGAAAATGTCTGAACTACTACATACTATTGTGGTATTTGAGAGCAAAAAGCAGAGGGAGTTGATTTTCGGTTCTTCATAGTGTTTGGAGAAGAATTTCTGACCCGAACTGATTTGATTTTATTGAAGAAAATAGATTTTTTTTTTTTTTCTTCTTGTTTTCACCTTCATTCTGAATAATGCTACTATCTGTTTGGGCAGGCAGTTTTCAGTTAGTAAGACCCAATGTATGTGAAAAACATCCCCTAAAAACACTCAATATAGTTAGCTCTTCCACTTCATCGAACCAATTTGGTTTAATGATAAGATTTTCTAGGATGGTGATAACAGCTGCGCTTGGGATGTCATTCATTGTGTGAATGATACAGGCAGTGTCAGGTGATACAGGCAATAACCTGAAGAGTGCCGCTCATCCGTGGGCAGCATTGCTATTTATGACTGCTTTGAGTGTATAGGAATAGTGCCTGTATTTTCCACAGTGATACTTCTAACACAATACTGCAGGAACAAAATCCTAATGGTCAATGTTACTTTCTCTTAGGACAATTCCACTGAGATTAATCCTTTAAAGTTCCATTTCATTCTTGGTCAACGTTTTTTTTTTTTTCCAATCCTTTAAGCAATTTAAGGATCAACTTTTTTAGGAGGTAATCCTGTTTGACTTCTGATAATATTGAGGCACAAAGTACAGTGCAGTAAATGCTTATAGGAACATGGCATGGAATGATTACACTTGATTATCTGTGATTATGTGCACGATGTTCTTAGAGTATGGTCTTTAAAATGTGAAGTCTTTAATGTTGAACAACTCTAGTAAAAACAGTTTACAGTTCTGAAATTAGATTTTCTAGAAAATAACCACATATAAGCTTATTTCAAAATCACCCTTCCACCCAAAAAAGAGAAGGAAAAAAGGCAGTTTCTCTCCCTCCTATATTTTAAATCAAATGATAAGTCACAAAGAACTTAATTAGCAGTGGTACATGGTGAGACATGGACCATAGGCTCAATTTCCATAATTTTCAGACAGCATTAGACATATAGTAGTGGAACCCAGGGAGTATTTAAAGGAACAGCATTAATGCTGTTACTATTATGCAGAAATAATCCAACATGATGTGTCAGTCAACCTTAAGTCGTCTTTAATTTCAGGAGGATTTCATGTTTGTTTTGAAAATGGTCTCCAGAAATGCAGCAGTGAGCTGCAAAGCTATATTCCTGTGTCAAACCTTCCTGAGGAGCTTCTAAATTGAAGCATTTCCCAAATCTTTAATTTGTTCTGTAATAACTGTGGCAACTGCTCCTGCTTTATCAGATACTGTGGCATTGCTTTTAGCTTCTCATAACTAGGACACAGCCCCTTCGTTCTTCTACATCTCACATACTTCCTTAACTATCATCCTATGCCTCCATCTTTCCATCATTTTCCTATGTCTGTTTTACTCTCCTCCTCCTGGGATCCCAGATAATTGAGCTACTCTTGGTCTTTATGATGATAGAGATATTAGAGATGCACTACTTCCTTATTATCTCCAGGCACGTACTTGAATGTAGAGTTCACGGACACCAAGCCTGGTTTATAGTGGAGAGGCTTCCACCTCTGCTTCTGCGCAGCCAGTTGATAGAGTGTGGGTAGGACTTACGTAGTTTCTGTTAGAACCTGCTGAAAACAATTCTCTTGTGGCCATCAGCTGGTACAGGTTTATTCTTTTTCATACCACAATTTCAGAATTGTCTCTAGATGAGATCTTCCTGATGTTGCCAATATATGGGAATTATCTGCTTTTGAAAATATAGTATACTTACAATCTCTTTGTGGACTGTTATAAAACTAGCTAGCTTCCTTCATGGGTGTAGTACCGGATGCACATATAACTTAGCTTAAAACAAAAGCATAAATTGAAGCTTTCCTGCAGTAGTTCTCCACCAGATTTAAGAATACTTACAAAGGTAAAATCATGCTATTTATGTGAGCTGGATCTGAAAACAAGATGAGCTGTTTTCTCCCTTTCTTGCACCCACGAGGCCCAGTGATCTTTCTCTGAACTTTTTAATTTTTTAAAATAAATTTTAACTCAATTCCTGTATTACCTACAGAAAGAAGTTATATAAAAAAAAATAAACGATAAAAATAAAATAAACATTAAAAATAAAAAAGCAAAATATTCATTTGGTCAGATTGCTCAATGTTGCTTTGTGTTCTGGAAGCAGTGCAAGGCGATTGTCAGGCCGGCACAGCCACTTGTGCAACTTGCATGGCCATGTGAATTGTTGAAGACGTTACGTTTGACTTGTTGGTTGTGTTAGTCAGGCTTTTGCACTCTTGGTATATATGTAAGCTTTTTTTGTGCTAAAGCAGTTCAGCCTTAAATGCTGCACTGGGTATGCTGTTGGTTCAAGTGGAAGAGATTCCTCCGGCCACCATGTAGACTCAACAGGACCTTTTAAAGCCTCCCTATTTAGGTTAAAAACATGTTGAGATTTTGGTAATCTAAAATTTTATTATTTATTTATTGCAATAAATTTTCTATCATCTGCTGTAATCTTTCATTCTAATGACTTGTAATCAATTCTCGCTCCAACAGAAGTGCAGAATTATCAAGGTATAAATGTCTGTTACTTATAAAGAGCTCAGTGCTGTTTATATGTTTTCTTATTATATGTTATTTAACACAGTTTTTCTCTTCAGTGACTGCTGATCCCTCAACATTTATTCATTCGACTGTCTTCTCGCTGGTGATTTTGGAAACATGAAGAATCATATTCCCTTTCTTTAGTTTTCTCTAATCTTACATTTCAGTTAGCATTTGTGTCTTAATGGTCATTCTTCCTCTGGAATGTCAGTGTAGCTGTCATATATTCTAATAATACTTCATTAAAGCCCGATAAGCATTCTCTTGCTGAAATTGTATTTAATAAATAACCATTTTTTCCTCTCTTCTCTCTCCATTCTGATGACTCACAATTCTCGAATTGTGAAACATAACTTTTGTGGGTATTTCTTTAGGCTACTGACCATATCAGGAGTTATATCCTAACATAGGCTTTGATCTCAGTAGCAATGTTTGAAATTGTAGATATTCATAGTCCTGGTCTCTAATAATTTGGGGCCCAGGGACACTCAGAGCCAGGGACAGCAGTTGATACCTTAGTCTTCTGTGGGTTTATATTGCATAACTTTGGCTTTTTAAAGGAACACTTGTCCTGCCATCCTGAGGAAAGGAGATCCACTTGGTGTGATGTGGGAAAGTATTTATCTCCTTTATTTTGTTCTGAAGCACTAGTTGGGTACTCACCCCTTGCTGCTTGTATTGGAAGACACTGATCAGTCCTCCCTCATCTTTTCCATACTACTTGTAATTTCCTAAATGCTATTAGAGATAATGGTAGGTTTTGAATTTTTAGTTTGAGTATTGTTGAATTTACCTCATTTCCAAAAGTTCATTAAAGAACTATTCTATAACTTTTGTATTATGTGATATCTCAGTATTACATATACTTCAAAGAAAAGCAACTGTGCATCTCTAAGTATGAAGCATGGTCCTGTTTTGTGATGTTTAAGTAAGCATTTGGTATTTTCATACAATTCTGTAAGAAAACTTAATGAGTGAAATACTGGACTATAATTCATGAGTTTCAGATTAGCATTCCTCTTTACTTAGATGAACATTACTGTATGAATTTTTGACTTAATATTGACTTACTTGCTTTATAATGGTTATACTCTTTATCTATACTTAAGATAAGATGGAAAATATCTTTTAGACAACAGTTTTGGCTTCTTTAGTTGCTAACACGTATTAATTATTTTCTATTAAGTAAATACTCCTTTTTGAAGTGAGCTAGATAGCATGTTCTCACTTCAAAATTTGCATTCTCCTTCCTAGTTATTGCACTCAGGGGTGATGTTTGTGCATTCTAAGTTTTGAAGTAGTTTCTAGGTAACTACAGTGACCCAATTACCAGCTTTTTGTCATACATTCAGATCCAAAAAGAAAAAAGGGTTCAAGCATGAGGCAAAGTGATGACTGCAAGCTGACTAGTTCACCTTGGTGTTTCCAAAATCTTTGTTTTGTTTACTTTTTCATTCCTTATTCAATAAAGAAGAAAGAGGCAAGATAAAAGTGTAATTTCTTTTAATGGGTAACTACCTGATAGGGCTTTGCTCTCATTTCCTTGATATATGTTACTTAAAGCTCTTTTCTCACTTCTTTTTGCAGGTTTCTGATGTGTCTTTAACTTTGCTTTCATGTTCTCATATAAATTTTCTGTGTGTTCCCCAGCAATTTTCTGGGGAAAAAAAAGGACTTTATGGCTGTTCACAGTTGTAAAAACTTTACAATCCCAATTGTTCCAAGTGAGCTGAACAATATTTTGCCCCTAAAGAAAAAAATAAAAAGGTCAATTTCTCTAAATTTATTTCAGTATTTCCATTTTCAAAGGTATGAATTATGTTGCAGTAATGTATGCTGGAACTGGGACTCAGAAGAAATAGCACCAAGCATCATGATGCGACCAGTTGTTTACATTCACAAGTGTTTCTCTGCATCTTTGTTTAATGGTTACATGATGGCAGCAAAGACGGTGCATTTCAAACGATACAAGAGTTGTCTGAGCAGGTCATAGGGCCTAAGGTCTGCTTTGGGAAGGAGTTTTTTGCAGGACAAAGGGAACCGACTCTCTGTTGGGAAATACTATGAGCTTGGAATGGGAAAGGCCTGTGTAACGACTTCGAGGGGGGCAAGGAAAGCAGGAAGATGCCTTGAATTTAACTTTGAATTGGTTTGACGTGTAGAGAGATCAGACCCTGTGGGGGATGATGTTGCTCACGCCCCTTCAGTGTTGCAGCATTTATTGAAGCCCCCAGCAGTAACACTCTTACACAGTCAGTAGCAGTGTGAAAAAAGGCCTAGATATAGGTCACTATGGAGGGCATCACTATAGGAACTACATGCTTTATGTAAATATATATTTGAGTGGAATATTTTGATGTACCCACTTGGATGCTCTTTACAATTGTCCAATCACTGCTTACTTGCATTTGTAAAAGTGGGGTGTATCTTAGATTCTATGTTCTTCCTTCATAAAAATCACCTTGCTCTTTGGTGTAACTCTGATTCCGACAAATGGTAGTGAGCAATGGTGCAGAGCAAAGCTATAACACTGAATCTGTTTCCTCAAGTTTTTTTGAAAAAACCCAGCCCTTTAACTGTTGTTCAAATTACCCATCCCTACCAGTTCTGTGTTCAGTCCGTCATTGCATATCAAAACAGTAATCTACACGTGCTCCAAGGAATAAACAAGCATGTGTTTATTGAGAGTTTAATACTGAATTTGGGACCTTCTCTGTGGTTTAGCTCAGTTCCTATATCATGGTGTTTCTGTAATGTTTTGTAATTGATTTCATAATTTATAAATTACATTATGCCACATATAAGGACTGTTATTTTGTTTCTTCATCAAATGGAGTGAACTACTGATGTTCCAGAAGTTGCAGAAACTTCTATTCCAGTATGAAATGTTTAGAACTCAGACTTCACAAAGTCAATGACTTTGAACAATTCATTTTTAGATAATTTTTCCTGTCAATTATTCAACCCATGGAAAAATGATTTTGTTAAAGATAGTTATGATTTTTGTGAAATAGAATTACTTTAAATTCTGAGATTTAAAAACTGGCTGTTACAATAATGATCAGAAAATCGTGATGGCTGGGAGCCATGTGAGCTGTGAAACCTTAGATAAGAATGAAAGCGACTCCTGACAGCGGATAAACAGGCCTGCACTCGGCTCCAGAGAGATGCTGAGAATAGCTGTCAGTGCAGTCAAACTGAGTATCATTCAAAAGCAGCATGGAATTGAAATTTGAGAGCAGCCGCAAGTTTTGCTGCTTCGAGATTCAAGCAGTAGCCGTCAGCATCATGTTGCTCTTTACTGTCTGCACATGGAAGTAACGAATTGGTTGGCTGCCTGTGAATGTACAGTCATGCAAAATTAGCTGTGATGATGGTAATGCCTCCCTTTCTTCAGTGGGTGTGCCTTTAGTAGTTACCTGCTTGATTTGGGGAAGGACAAAGTACTGTGAGCATGGCTGTAGATGCTGGCATGTGTTTATGGCCCTATTTCTCCGTTAAGAAAAATATCTACCTTTTCATTTTTTACATTTGGGTATCTTCTGCTTGGATCTGTTTATTGATTTGGTCTTCAAAATTTCTTTTTGAAAGTGCCAACTTAAACTGCAGTACCATTGCTGCAGTGTGTACTTGTTCCAAGTCTTACTAGAGATTCCTAAATAAAACTCAGTGTTGGAACTTATGAGATTCCATGTTGATACCTTACCTTTATAGTAATTCTTTAGTAATTCTTTACAAAATATTAAAATGATCGAACCCAATTTGCATAAAACATCTAATCAGTGCACACCATCTTGCTTCATGTTAAAGTCGCTCAGTTTCCTTCACCAACTATTTTTATAGTAAATGCTGTATTAAGGTGAATGTATTTACCTTTAACTCTTGCTTTTACTGCTGTTTAGTGCTGTCTTCCTTAATTTTTCCTTTTCTCATTTTATTAGGAAAAAAGCTCCACCTTATCTTGCCTCCATCATCCAATACTCAAAGTGCAATTCTTTCAGTGTCTTAAAACTTTAATAAAATTTTCTGAATTTGGAATGCAGTTCCACTTGCATAAAGGAACACTGAATAACAAAGGCAGCAAATACAATATGGTGAGTAAAGAAGTTATGTGACATTGTAAGTTGATTTATGTCCTGATCCTGTGGTAATTTACATATGTTCTGTCTAATCCTGGAAGAACAATTTTTTACACAAGCCTGATGGTAAGATAATATACTTGGCTGAAAAATTGCTCGTAAAAGGCTTATCTTTGTTAATGTTTCTCAAGAAACAACAACAACAACAAAAGGGTTTTAAAGGCAAAGCACCACTGCTAAGTTAATAGTATTCTGTTTTTTCACTGAGTAGCTGTGTGCTCTTAGCATCTCTTCTCTTGTATTTTGAATAGGCTATATGTAGCTTTAAAAATGTAAGGTTTGAAAGGTAAACGTCAGTAGGAAAAAGCACCGCGGTTTTTTTTAAGAAAGTGAGTTGATAAAAGTGGAAATCAGTATTTGTTTTTCTTATTACAGAATCTGAGATCTATAGTTGTTCTAAGTAACCTGAAGTGGTAGCAACTGTAGTTAATGTGCTTTAGAACTTGCATCTGAAGTTCTATGCAGAAAACACTTGTAGTTCATCAACAAAGAAACTACATTTTGCTGTATGAGAGACTTAAATAGCTATAGAAAGCAGTACTGAGAAAACAAGCATCCTATAAAATCGAAAAAAAAATCATTTTCAGGAATGACTTTCAACTTTTAACCTGTGTAAGCCTATATTTAAGTCTCTAGAAGGCATTAATATCAACCTTTGGATTCTCAACATTTATTGCATATTTTCCAAGCTACTACCTTTTGTGGTGGTTATTGTTTAGTCACAAGTTCTGAAAGTCTGAGTTCACCTCTGAGGAAAAAAATCCTTTAGCAACTTGGGAAATAGCTGACAGACTTCTTTGGTATTGGTTTAGGCAGAATGTTACAGAATCTGAGTTGTCTTGCAAATAGTGTATTTCTTTTTCCTTGCTACATTCACGTTTTTCTTGCTTGTTTGGGTTTTGGTTTTTTGGGGTTTTTTAAATATTTGTATAGTAGTAGTACATGCAAAATCAGGTTGGGGTTGGGTCCTCATTCTGTTAGAAGATGTAAAACCATGTAAGGAAAAAAAACATTCTACAGAATACTGGTGGCCTTCAGAATTGATACTGTTAAACATTTCTTCCACTTAGTATCATCCTCTGAATTAAGAAACACAACTGGCATATCAGAATTACTTGGAAACAGACATGTTTCAAAGTTCCTTTGAGTTTTTGTTGCACTGGGAGTCTCCACAGGCAATACTAGTTGTCAGATGAGTGAGCTTCTTGACCATGTCAATTTTACTTGAAACAGTTTGGAAGCTTGAGAAATCCCAAAACATACCAAGCATAAAGAATGCGTCAATGCTGTATAAATGAAGCCAGAGGTTACTGTTCCAAGGCTGCTGGTTTTGTCAAGTTCATTGTATGTCTACAGGTCAGATATGGTGCTAGTGTAACAGGCTGATTCATGTGAGAAGCAGCCCTGTATCTGCACAGGTGTAAATAGCTTGATGTTTACCAGTTGGACTTAAGGAGTATCTGGAAGTCTTTGTGGTGTCTGGTTCTCAGTTTCTGGTTGCTGGTTGTTTTTGACATGGTATTATAGAGCAAACAAGACCAAGTATGGAGTTACTGGTCACATCTGTTGTGCAACATCCTCAAAGCGTTATTGAGGAGAGTGGATTCCCGGGTAAGCAGTCATATGTAGCTCTGGTTATGTGTTACACTGAGGTGAGGAGTGTGTACACAACATTCATGATTAAAAACATGGCGTTTCCAGCCATAACTTGTGCTACCTTTTTTTTTTTTTTTCCACCTTCAGAGTCCCGTCAGCGTTCTGCTAAGTTATCTGTGTTTTAACAGTTGCTGCTAAGAGAAAAATGAAAAATGGAAAGGTGTAAACATGAAAAATTTTTCATAGCAAATGAATCAGAAATGGCAGAAGCAATTTAAACAGAGTTTTTTGTTTGATGGTGGTGGAGTTGTTTTGTTTGGTTATTTTATAATCTAAGATTACAGACAGGTCTATCAAAAGCTTAGGTTCTTGTCAGAGATGAAACTGAGGTAAGAAAATTTAATCAAAGAGGAAGAGCAAGTTGTGGTTTCAGGTGGTCATTGCTCAGTTAGTGGCACAGCTGCTTGATGCAGAATTCAGCAAAGTTAAGTGCTATGCAGAGCAATCTGCTTTTTAGTTGTCTGTCCTAATACATCAGTGCTGAAGAGACAAGGCCATTAACTGCTATTAAACTGTGATCCAAAGACTGAAAATATATTGATGCAAGATGACTAGTGGTAGAACAGAAGGGCTGAAAGGGGGACATCACATGCTCCTGCACTTAGAGTTGAAATTCATAGTATCAGTTGGCTTCAACATGTAATAATAGTAGTATGGAATAATAGTACTATAATCATCTTGTACGTGATTTGTGTTCTGCACATTCTAAGTCTTAGAGTGTTTGCTTGAATATCAGTTTAGCCCATCTTGTTTTACCATCACTATGTTTCTTCTGCAATTTCTGACGCGTTCCAAACTCTGTGTGTGTTCTGATCAGAACCCAGGTTACTGATCTCTGTTTCAGTGTGTGTTGTGGCTCTGGCCAGGTCAGAGTTAACCTCCCCAAGCAGTCAGCACAGGTGAGCTGAGTCATGCAGCACCCTGTGTTATCTTTGGGTTGATAAGGTACTCTGGGTGAGTGAAATTTTCTATGGGCTGTTATTGTTCCTCTTTCCTCTGGTGATTTTGTTGGTAAACTGTCCTTATCTCTTACCCCTCTGGGAGTGATCAAGTGACATGTGGAGCTCAGCTACTGTTTGGGACTGAACCACCACAGTATGCAAAGTTTTTCTGCAATGATTCTGCTTGCAACTCCTTTTTATAACACCATCTGCAGTTATGGGTTTGGCTTTTTTTTTGTTTTGTTTAACCAAACACTGTGAAGTAGTCTTTTTGTTTATTAAAGATGTATGAATCCAGACTGATTTCAGTGTTGGGTATTTAACAATGTTTTTTGACATTTCATTGAAGTTTCGTTATGTAAGCTGTCCTGAGCTCTGGAGCAAATAAATTTTTAAAAGCTATGTAGTGCTAAATTGTGAAGAAGAGGTCTTCAGAGTAAAGGTATTAGCAATAAATACTTTTACCTGCACATTTCTTGAAAGCTACAAATGTTATTTTGTGTTCTTAATCTTGGATAGATATGGGGATATAATTGGTCCCTTATAGTGTTCCTTTGATTTTACATTATCTGCCTGTTGAACTGTAGTTTGTTTTTATAGCAGTTGTTTTTTATTAAAAATAGTCCTTTGGGGATGGCTGTCTTGCCTAGAACTAACCCAAGGCATGCATTAGCTGTTGAACACAGCTGTGCTGATAAATTTGTTTGTTTTGTTTGTTTCAGCAGACATACCAAGCTATTTTTTTGGTGCCAGGAGGTTTGGAAAAGTTTGTGTTTTGCTAACAGAAACTTCAGATTAATGCTGTACAAGTCCAGAGTAAGGAAAGTAATTTGTGCCAAACTTCTAGCATTTTAAGAAATGGGTCCAAAAAATAACAAACTTAACAAAAAAAAAGGTGCTATTTTCTTTGCACAATTATTTATTTATTTTCCATTGACACTGGCAATAAGGTCAAAGCTTTCTGTGCTTATGTAAGTGATATTAAAGTAATGGCTGGCTTGTATTACGAAACGGTCAAACTAAAGAAGTCCTCTACAAACATTGTGGAAGTTCTGACAGGTACATCCCGCTCACTCCAGAGTTTAATGTCTCTTTATTAAGTCATCTCTTGATTCTGGGTCTGAATGACTTTTAAACCTAGCCTGATGGCAGCACTGCCAAAATAATCTTCTCACAAAAGTTGTCCTATCACACAGCTTGGTAGCAGGGCAGGTTAGGTCAAATGGAACCCTTCCCTGCTGGGGTGTCTCTGAACCCTGCACTTTGACAGAAAAAGTAATAGCGAAAGTGACTCTGTGATGTCTGAGCATAACCGGTCTTTCCCCTTTCAGTTCTTCTGCATTTGCCTGTGGTTTTGTGACCCCAAGCAACACACTTTCCCAGCTGTGGATATCCCCTTACATGGTATGATACCCAGCCTCTCCGTTGTTTAAGCACTGAGAGTGAATGACATAAAAAAGGCAAATTAAGTTGGCACCAAAAGTTACTCCAGACTTACTTTCATGCCACCAGCAGGGTGTGCAGATAGGACATTGTTTCTGGTTGTCTGTGCTGCCTTTGGCTTCTTGAGATGGTATGTCTTGGTTGCTGTTGTCCCTAGGAAAGCTGCCTCCTCTTGAAGGCTGATTCAGCATTTCAGTTATGAAGATGTTTGGCCCTTACCTACTGTGGAATTACATGACTTAGTGTTAATCTAGCATTTTTTTCTGACCCATCCTACCTGTTCAGAGCAGTGATGATGGGAGGAGACAGATTTGTGCTCTACAGTAGAATACAGCTAGTGTTTTACCCTCAATTTAAGATTGAGAATGACTATTTAAACCTTATATGTGGAGGTGACAACAGTTGCCAACAACCTATGTTCATTCCTTATGTGTCAGGAATCGTACTGGGATGAACACATTTACTGTCATCTTAGATTCTCTACTGAGGAAATGATTCATACTGTCTGTATGTGTGGGTTAAATGCAAAGGGAAATGATTTTATGAAAAAATAAGGCTGTAATTTTCAGAGAATAGCAATCCTCTTTCTTCTTACTAAGAAAATGTGTTGGTTATCATGCCTTCTTGAAGGAACTGCTGATTGTAGATGTATGAAACTACAGGGAAAAAATGTGAAAGAAAATAAATTGAAGCATAGGAATAAAAGAAACAAAGTTAAATATCCATCAAGTCTGAATCCTATGAATATTTTTAAGATAAAAGAATACTGCTGTTCAAGAAAATGTGGTAAATTAAAGGAGGGACAAAAAATGGACTGTGATATTATTTGTGTAAATTTGTTTGATAGGACTTTCAGATTCATTCTCTGGAAGTGGTATGAATAATTCTTTTTATCTAGGTGGGGAGACTACATATCATGGGATTATGTGGAGAGATGGTACAGAAATTGTGACTGCCAGATGTGGTATTATAACTGAGATTCATATATCTGTAGAGTATCAAATGTGATGTAAAATGGTGTAACTCGTTATAGTTTTAAAATATGTTTTAGAGAGACTTAAGCATTTCCCAAGAGATCAACCGACTTAGAGAATCATGGGAAGGGTTCCCTGGCAAGTATAAGCAGGTCAAATTCATATTTCTGTTTCATATTGCCTGATTAAAGAGTGACTCTGAAAGGTTTCTGTACAGGACTGCCTGACTTGATAACCCTCCGCTAAAGTCAATCAAATTGTGAATTCTTTCAATGAAAAGAAAAACATCCAACACAGAAGAGGTCCTGTGACAAAGTTATCATTGTTTTTGCTGTATCAATAGAAATGGTTTAAGTGGGAATTACAATTTGTGAAAGTCTCAGTATTCTGTCGCATAATCATAAGACTATAACATGATTTCTTGTCGAAGTCATTACTCTAGGACAGGAAATACCTCCAAATTCCCATCCAATGATGGATGGATTCTGTGTCAGAGTTCTGGAACAGAATAGGCTGTGGGGGAGCTAGAGGGTTGGACAGCATCAGAGGAAAGGCTCACAGGCAGAAGACTGCAAGCTTGGCCTGCTTAGGACACTTACTCTCACTAGCTGAAAGCAGTTATGTTTCTGTATGATGTAATCTGAAATAAGCATCACTGAAGTATAAGGAGGTGTGAGACCCATCTGAGAGAAGAACATTCTGGTATGAGCCAGTAGGTACTAGGTAGTTGTAATGGCGTCCTGACAGAATGAGACAAAGAACTTTCCCTTCCTTATTCATTTACATGTTATATATCTCCTGAAATAATGAAACCTACTTCTTGATTAAAAGCTCTTAGTATATTTTTATTTTTGTAATTAATACTCAAAAATACTATTTTGCTTCTGAATACAGACTTCACAGAGCTGCTAAGAATATAGCAGTGCATGTGGACTGTCAGCACACACTGTCTGAATCCCAGGTGTCCTGATGGAAGGTGGTAATGAGAAGCAGAACGAGGGCTGGATTGTGCAAGGCATCCTAAAAGCCCAAACAGGAGTTTGGTCTTTAATGTGGGTAGTTTTCTTACATTCATAAATACAGATATGAAAGGTCAATTAATGAATAAATCCCTACTGGTCCCATAAAAGTAATCTTTAATTCTATTATTGTGTTCACACTTTCTCAAATTACCTGCTTCAATACTGTGAATTTTTGAATCTCATGGTAAATTATTTCCCGTGGATAACCTGAGTAAAAATCTCAATTACAAAGCCAAATATTGTTTCTCTGTCATGGAGCAAACCAAACTAAACCATCTGTGAATAATAAGTATTTTGGCGAAAGATGTATGCATTCTGTTTTCCTGACTGTGATAGTTCCTTTTTATGTCATGGAATATCCAGACTTCAGATGAGCCCAACGTCTTTAAACAGAGATATATTTTTTTACAAAATGATGTAACTTTGCCTGCACTGGAGTTGTAGTAACATGAGAAGTAACAAACCTGGTTTGATTTTGATGGAAGCTACAGATTTAAAATTAGAAAAAGAAATTTTCATCGCAAACCCAACTGTTTCTCAGTGTTTGGGAGAGAAACCATTTCTCAATATTTAGGAAGGGACTATGGAATCTGCAAGACTTTTGTCTAAAAAGTCATTCTTCAGAGAAGAAATGCACTTTAAATATGGAAAGAGCCCCTGGTCTTACTCTAATTGTTACATAAATCAAAACATTTCCTATCTTGCCTACCCAGCTGAGAAGCCAGCAGCAGTTAATAAGCTATATGTAGATGTAAATTAGTAATACAATTCACATTAAATGGTATTTCTTTCATTTCTAATAGGCAGTGTCATATTATGGAATAATCACATTTTGCACTTTGTATATTGAAGGTGTCAGATTGCACATGCTGTAAACTAATATTGAAACTAAGTATTCTCATTAAAAGTAGCAGTGGGGAGGTGGCTTAGGGACTAGAGAACTCTATAGAGTAATGTCTAAGCTAACTCGTAAAATAAGAACTGAGAGCACAAGTCCATTTCTTCACACATCTCAGTATTTTATGAAAACTTAATGTGGTAACATGTACTTCAGATATATAAAAAACCCTCATGAAGACTGCAGTTGCAATTAAGTTGAAATGCACAGTTAATTTGCAGTATTTCAGATGGATAAACAAAATTAATGTTTCACTGAACTAGAGCTGGTTGAATGTGAGATAAAATTTGGTCAAGTATATTATGCGTTTATTCCATTATAGAGTCATCAAAACAGTGTGAAGTATACAGTTGAAAACATTATATGTTGTCATCAGTCAGGGGCGATGTTTGGCTTTTGCTGTACATCTGTAAGAATATTCTTCAAGTGGTCATCTTTGCTCCAGTTATATTCTTTTGATATAATAATACCAGAAATCTGATTGGGATTCTATTGGTTTTCATGGAACTGGTCAGGAGATCATGTAGGAGGAATCCTGCCCTCACTGTCCACTTCGGAGCTCCATTTTGGTTTCTCTTGGAGATGTCAGATTGCCAAAGGCTTTTAGCAGCATCCGCCTGCCTTGGCTGCGAGCAGGAAAACCTTGTAGGTTCAGGGTGTAGCTTTTGCTGTCCAAAGCACCAATGGGTGGCATATAGTCTTCTTAACCTTAATGGTAGATTAAGGCCTGAGTCCAGTTGATTTGAAAAGGGAATAAATTACTTCAGGGATTCTAGAGAACACATTTCTTCTCTGTGCTGTCTAATGTCCCCAGCTTACAAAAAGGTGTACACATTGTCTTACAGATCCTGTATAATGTTGGCATGATCCAGCCTGGTTAGAACAAGGTTCAGTTTTGCAATTCACTTTTTACTCTGTACCTCTTCAAGCAGTGGGGTAAGCTAAAGAAAAGATTATGTGCCAGCTGCAAAGCTCCAAGTGTTTTTAGGGTCTAAATGAAACTCATTGATCTCAGTAGGTCAATGAGCCTAAGCAAGCCTGTCAGCCTAAGCAAGCCTGTCAGCTCTGCAGAAGGCTTTCGAAGGGAACTAGGGGAAAATCATACACAATCTTGAAGAAATAGTTAGGAAGCTCAGCTGGTTTGATGTAATTATGCATGTGTTGTTGCATCTCTAGTGAGAAAAAATTTGCTGTAGGGAGTGGTTTTTTGTTGGGTTTTTTTTGTTATTGAAGTGAAGATTAATAGCTGTGCTGATTGCTTGGTAGTTTTGGGGTCTTCCTTTTCTCAATGGTCCCCAAAGTTTGTTTGATAAATCTTATGGGTTGTGAATTGGGTATAATCCACATAAATGCTCTAGTGTTGCTTATGGTCTGAGAAGATGCTATGCTTATGTTGTCATTCAGACATTTCTTGAAAATCACACAGCTCCACTGGTGAAACTGCAATAGCATGTCTAGGTGAGGCAGGCCTACATGTGGGATCCTTCTATCCATTCCGTGTGAAGGATGCATTTGCATTATTTTTGATTCATTACAGAAGACTAAATGATGAAATCTTGCTCAATGGACTCTCCATGGACAAACACAGAATAATCACTACAGACAAATTAATTGCAGTACATATTGCAGACTTTTTGTATTTGTCTTGATTTGTGACTTGACCACTGTTTTACACAGAGAGTAGATGGTACATGTACATTTCAATTTGGTTGACACTGAGTTTCCAGCCCTGAAATTGTGACTGCCTTTACTGAGGGGGGACTTGCCCTGCAGCAAGGATCACTTAAGGATATTAGGGCATTGGAGTACTGTTTCTACAGATTGAGTTGGTGTTTCTTCATCAGTTCTTGAGTGTAGGAGGGCTGTTGATATTCTCTGGAGTGCCGCAAGCACTAGTTGTTGTGTTTTCAGTTTTAACTTTGACAATTCATTGAAAAAGTTCTTAAAATCTCTATCTAGTCCGTTTTTTTCCTTCTTTTTCCTTCTTTTTCCTTTATAGGATGAGGGAGAGGACAGCAGTATAATTGGAGATTAAGGACAGTGAAGCCGGCTTTGTTTTAAACAGAAGAATGTACAATATTGCTGTCATTGATGCATATGCAAGTGCGTTAAGTCTTAAGATCTGTGTCATAGTGTAGCTGCTTAATATGCCTGATTCATACACCAAGTGAAGCGAGGTCTTATTTTCAAATCTTATTTCTTTTTGGTGTGGCAGCTGAGTTCCATTTCTGTGATTTCTGTGTGGAAGGAACCTAACCCCTCTTGTTTTCAGGTTTAATTGATGGCATTGAATTTGTGGGGGGGTTTTCTCCATCATTGACAGACTTGCCAAAATTGATTTTTAAGTGTTAAGTCACAGGAGTAATCACAGAATGGGAGACCCACAGCCGTGATGCACAATGTGTTGTAAAATAAGTTAGAGAATGCAAGTAGAAGCATGAATTCCTATTTCTTGTTTTAAATACATCATTAACCTGTAGTCCTCTATTTCCCCCCCCCCCCCCCCCACTTTTCCAGGCAAATTAATTCAGTTGGAGAGCATCTTATAAGTATTTTATTGATGATAAATGTTTAGTTTCTAATTTAGCTTTTACAGTTAGAGCAGTATTGTTAACCTTCAGCAAACAATCATACCATAGCAGTGGAATTTTTATTTTATTTTTGCTTTCTGAGTTTCTGAGCCTGTCAAGTATCATCTTTGATTTAAGAGACGTTGTATGATATGTGTTAGAGTAGAGTATAATAGGCACAAAGCTTCCTGATGTCCTGATCGAAATGGACAGTTCTTTTAGAACCTCCACACAGAGGTTCTATAAACGTAAATAGCTATACTTTCCACAAAATTATTTTTAATCTTGCTTACTTAGAGAATTGTTTTTCTTGAGCAGACCACGGCATTTTAAAATTGTTGTTTTATCCAGATATACTTCCTGAAAATACTGTAAAACCTTTCAGATGATTTTGCAGCTGCTTTGGTTTTGTAATTACCCAGAGTACTCTCAGGATCTGCCTTTAGGAGAGATAATTTTCAAGAAATAGTATAGTTTGTATTAACTGTCTATGATAGCAAAGCCCCCACTTTGAAGGGGTATTATAGTACAAAGGTAAATTCTGTTTGGGAAACAATCCTCCTTTCGATTATGGAGAAGCAGAAAATACAGCAAGCTGCTGTGATATTTATCTCACTGTGGTACTTAATCTCCTTGCAAAAAAAAATATGGAAAATGCGCTGGGTTTTTTTCTCCCATTATTACAGACTTACACTAACATCAAACTAAAATACAGTTTAGGGAGGGCGGAACATTATCAACTCAGTTAAAACAAGAAAAAAGAGTTGAATCATTCTAAAGAAACGTTTTATTAATTCTTTTTACCTTTTTCTAAACATTTATGCGTGAATTGGTAATCCTTAGTTCCCTTGCAGTTAGTGGGCGGGAATAGATACTTCTGAGGCTTAATCCTATGTCACACGTCATCCCGTGGTCTCTATCTAAATAGGTAAAATATACTGGAGTATAGAAGTGTCATCGTTTCAGGTGTAAATGTCTACATTCCAAACTGCTAAATCAGGTGAGATTAATCTCTAGGGCTGCATAGGGGTCTGTTGTGGAGTCCTTTGCCCTTCAAGAGTGTGTTGAAGCTTGTGTTGGTTGAACTAAGATCAGCCAGGTGCAAGGAGGCATGTGCTGCCCTAAAGGTGACACAAAATACGATTCTTCACATTAGATGTACTGAACTGCTATTTTTTACCACAGGTTTTTTTATCCTTAGGGAGTAAGAGATAGGAATATAGTTTGTCCGATTGGATGATTGAATCTTTCTTGATATGCAAATATCAGTGTTTGGTACATTAAAGCATAGTTTTTAGCAAAGCCCTAAGGACAAGATCTATAGTGTGATGCAACTTCTTTATGTGTGTCGTGGTTTTGCCCCAGCCGGGGGCCGCACCCCACACAGTCGCTTGTACTTTTAAAAGGAAGGGGGAAGGAAAGTTGGGGGAAGGGGAAAAGGGAAGGAAGAAAGGAGGAAAATAAACCACAACCTAGAAACCAGAACCACGCAGGTTGGGATAAGGATAGTTTACTAAACAATAACAGAAAACTAGATATAACAATAACAGGAGTTTAAAGCACAAAATAGATGAAACTGGTGATACACAATGCAATTTCTCACCAAACCACACAACTCAGGCCGCACAGCTTAGAGCCCGTCCCGGACAACCCGACCGCCCCAGAAACTGCACGTCCTGCCGTAGTCTCCCCCTCTTCCCCCCAGTCCCCCCTTATACCGAACATGACGTAACTGGTATGGAATATCCTCTTTGGCCAATTCGGGTCACCTGTCCTGGCTGCGTCCCCTCCTTTCTCACTAGTAAGGAAGTATGCAGAGCTGAGAAAGGTACTTGATTGCCCGGCAACAAATCGGAAACATCAGGGTGCTATCAGCACTATTCTCATGCTAACACCCAAACATGGTATTCCATTCACTGCTAAAAAAAAGTTTAACTCCATCATAGCTGAAACCAGGACAATGTGGTATTTTTGTACAATTATTTTACTAGCTCAAGAAAAACAGAAGCTAATGCTTCCCTTGGTGCATTTTCAAGTCTCTCATTAATTAAAAAAACTAATTACTTTTTCCGTTACAGTAATGGTGATATTTTTGAATCAAAGGTCATTGAATTTAACACAATTATAATTATGTGAATCAAGACCAGAGAGGTTAAAAATTAGCTTCACATAGTTGCTATGGCTTCTATTCCATTTAAATTTTTTGTTGGCTGTGGGTTTTGGTTTTTTGGGGGAGGGGGGGGTGGGGTGGTGTTAAGGGGGTAAATATTAAAAGCAGTGTATTGCAACTATTAATTTCCTTAGTTCTGTCATCTTAGACCTTGCCAAGGTCTTACTCAGCTTGGCGCATTTTTCTTTGAGAATCAGTGACTTCTGGAAACCTTGTTGTTTGAACACTAATATCCACAGTTGGTTTTCTGAAATTGGTGTGTTGGAACTTGGGGTTTTTTTCTGGTTGTAGCTAGGCTGACAGACAAAACTTGAGATCTACTGATCTTAATTATTTTTGTAAGAGGAAGTCAGCCACACATCTTTTTCCCAAACACGCTGTAGGAGTATTTTTCTTATGAGGAAAATAATAAAGGGAAGTATTCCATAGCCTGTAATTTAGTTCTGGGTTTAGTAGGTGAAATCTTGCCTCTCTGTCAGGATGAATCAGGGCAATGACAGTAGCATCTGAATGTCCTCCTTCCTTTTAAAAGAAGTGGCAAGATTCTAGAAGAAGAATGACTTCCAAGCCAGGAAACAAAGAGGAGTGTCTGACTCTGTCCATACTGGGGTGTAGTAGAGTGCTGCAGGGTTAGATCTGTTTGTAGAGTAAGACATTTGGTGCTGAGGATCCAACACTTTGGGCAACCACTGCCATCAGCCCTTGGACTGAATCAGCATTATCAGTAGCTGAAACACATCTGGTTTAAGTATCCCCAGACTAAGTTCACGCATTCTGAGACGTGCCCCTCATGTGAACTGAGCGTGGTAAGTGGGGCACATGTGGTTGATGAGAATCCCCTGTCTGAACTAAAATGGTGATACGGATGCACTGTATATATCCAGTTTGGAAACTCTCAATTACTAGCAAAAATTTTATGGCAGAAAGATTGCTTCTAAATTGCTTCCAAGGTTTCTTTTAAAGGTTTCTGTATTAAGGCAGCTGTGTTGTAAGCTGAGCTGGATGGAAACAAGTTATACAGCCTGGTGGGAAAAGCAGTGCAGAACTGCAGCCTGCAACAATGAACAAAGGAAAATTTGTGTCAAATGAGATCACAGAAGTGGCACATTTATTCCTGAGACGTTTTAGTGTACCACAGACCTTCAAAACTGCAGAAAAAAGAGATAAGGACAGGCAAATGTATCAATTGTGGATTCTGTAACAGTCAGTAGCTATGAGGGTGGGCTGTATACTTCATCAAAGCCTAAATTCTCATCTTGAGCTGAAACTTACTGAAGAAATGGGTGGTGTGATTGCATGGGAAGGCACTGTTTTTCCAAGACTTTTGTGTTTGGTTTGGGTGTTGTGTTGTGAAAAGGTTCAAGTCTTTAAAAACCAAGCCTAATCATGGCATAGCTCTTCCCTTTGTAAAACAAGAGCTATGTCCCCTTTCATCCAGAGAGCTGCAGGTATAGGAAAGTCTCTGTAGCCCATTTTGGTCAGTCACTGAATAGTCAGCACCATTTTCAATGTCCGACATATATGAGCGTCTCTTTGTTTAGGTGACTGTCCTGGGTGCAAACTTTCTATACACCATCATGAAGAGTTTAGAGCTTGTCTAACGTTTACTTATTTCTTAGAGAGTTCTGCTTTGCTGTTATTCCCTCTGTGTTTTTTGTGGGGACAGAGTATGTAAACTGAAAGGCATTGCTGCTTCCTGTTTTCACACATTTCTTTGAAACAAAGGGCTGTAACATACAAATTACAGCAGCCTGCATTCTTGTTGGGATGAAGAACATATCAACACAGTTGGAAAAGAGTTTTTGTCTTGAGGACCATGGCTAATTACTGAGACTGGTCAGGGTTAGTTAGTAGTAGGAGTGGTACTGCTTACTACCCAGTTGCAATATAATGTGATGATAAGAATATGTTAGTATTTTAGCACTAAGGAACAAAACAACTGCAATAAGAGTGTTTGCTTTGTAAATTTGTATGTGTGACCAGGTATCATAACATTGCCAGGAGAAAGCCTGAAGCTCTGATGTCTTGTTTACAAATTTGTGTACAGTTAACTTGACACAATACAAATGTAGATAAATTGGGAGGAAAAAGTAGTAGATATTAATGTAGAAGAGTAAATACAATCAATCTGTATATTTATCATCCTTTTTTAGGACAAGTGAAAGCTTATCTGTAGCAAAGAGTGACACTTGTTACTGGTTGAGGTACAGGACTGGCCATTCAGACATTGTGGCAGTTCTTTGCCATAGACTCCTACATGGCTTTACTTTCTGCCAGAATCCATTCCATTTAAGTCAGTAGCAGTTGGTCTCATTTAACTGCAGCAGTCTTAGAAGTTGGATGCCTGACCTGAACTACCCATCTGGGTCCTCTTTAATCAACTGGTGCATGTATGGAGTAATGAATTGTACCTGAGGACAGAATTGTGTTTGATTGTGGAGGCCTCTGCAACTACCTTAGACCAGACAACTTTTAAATCATTGCAGTTAGTTGAAATGAATGTTTCCCATGGTCTTTCGGTTGACTCTGGAGTGGCTTGAATCAGGTACACGCACTCTCTCTCTGTTTTTCCAAGTTTCTATACCTGTGAAGATAAAATTATTTTTATCACAGGAATGCACCGAGAGCAAATTAAAAAATAAATCAAGTTGTTCAGATAGGCTTGTTTTTGGCTTATAAAACAAATAGGAAATTGGAAAATGTGGGAAACAGGCAGCCTTGTTCATGTACTGTTTACTTGTTGAAGTACTATAATGTATGTCAGAACACAAAGTAAGAGAACAAACCTGGTTTAGACTAATAAATACATGGGCTTGTAACACAGAACCTACCAGGTGCCTTTTGTACATAGCATGCCTGAGGCAGACACGAGGACCTCAGAATGTCTAACCAAGCTTTGTTTTTCTTTTTTTGCTCAGTTCAGTATCAGTTTTCAGCAGTAGGCTATGTTCCCATGAGCTTGCATTTGAAAATGTAATCATTTCACTCACATGCCCTGTTTCAGGTGCAAAATGGATTAAACTCTCTGTAGAGTTTATGCACCAGAATAGCAGCTCTGCTGGGAAATGTGCAGGTGATCCAAAAGAAGTTTTTCAGCTTAGTGGTTAACTGTTTGTTGCTCTCTTTGTAATAGTTTTTCACAAATTCACAAGCGTTAAATAAAGGGTTTTAGTTTTGGCTTTTCCAACTTCTCTTCAAATCAGTTATTCCATTATAAAGAAAACAAATGCAATCTAACTCTCACTCTTGAAAATAGTGGTTTGATTAGAAACGACTGACTATGGTTGCACTATGCTTTAACCTGTGTGGTAATGATTTTATTCCAAATAGTGATGAACTGTTTTGGTTTTTTTCCTGTCGATGTTTAAAGAGTTTATTCCTGTCTCTCATTCTTGTCCTATTTGTCTGTACTGTTTTGTGTTGAAGACAGCTTGCTCTCCTTAGGAAATAATGGTACTCAGGGGCACTTGTCATAATTTTAAACAGTGTTTAAAATTTCTGGTATTATTATTATAAAATATTAGCTCAGCTTCTTAAATTCCCCTGTAAGGCAAAATATTTTACATCAAATCTGTAGTCAATAAAGATTGCATTAGGAATAGTGGTGGAAAAATATTTTTGCTTAATAACAATCAGGAACTAGGGTAAAATAGATTGATTAGAATCTTGCAATTGCTGTACTGCCGTTTTCTTAAGGTGGGGTGGTGGTGTTGGAAATCCAGTGAGCTTATTTAATAAAATTAGGATTTTGCAGTGGAGAAAATGGGAGCACAACGCAGATTGGATCATAAGGCCCCCCACTCGGAAAAAACTCAGGGAAAACACAGAGTTTGAAACTTCTGGACTTCTTAATTTTTTTTCTAAGGGATATGGGAAATAAAGTAGATAGATTATTAGCTTACAGGCTGATAATAAAACAGCCAAAGCAGATGGTAAGAATGATAAAGAAAAAGAGGAGGTTTATGCATAGCTCATTAACCACAGTTTGTAATGTGTTTGCAGAATTTTATGAGAAAGTCTGCAACAAATAAAAGTCCAAGTTAAAAAATGAAGCAAAATTTAAGGAGGCTAAAATCAGCCCAATTAAGGGAAATATAATACACGGTAGACTCAGAAAACTTAAATTGTTACAGTAAAAGTAAATGTTTACCAGTTTCTTGCCACCCTCAGAGGTAGTGAGAAAATTTTAGTTGCTTGCTCTTTAATATATAAAATAAAACCTAGTAGTTCTTACAAGTTATCATGACAAAATTAAATGTGTGAACTTGGAGGGAAAGTTATTTTATTTTACAGAATTTCAAGAGATTTATTTGCCCCATTCTCATTCATTCTTGCATCGATACAATTTCCTAACATTCAAGCATGTGAATGCATGTGTGCAAGTGCTCTGCCTGGGACTGTCATAGAGAGGAAGTGATGCTGGCTTGGGCCCTGCAAGAATTCTCTTCTAATGCAAGCTTTCTCAGTGGATTTTGCCAGAAGAGTTTTTTACTCCTCTTCCATTCAAGTACTATCACAGTAATATTTGTAAAAGCTTCCCTCTTATGATGAATGTGAATCCTGTTGAACAATATATTTTTGTCGACTGTTTCAGTTGCATCATGTAGGAGTTACTTCATAGAAGTAGCTGCAGCCGCTTTATACTCATGTGTAATGTAAAGGCCAAATCAAACACTGGGGGATTTTACCTCCAGTTAAGGGATTTACATGCAGCTCACTTGAAAGCTCTGCAAACAGCTCTTTTGTCAATTCACCTGGTAAATAGAGAAGCCAAAGGAAAGTTAACTGTCCTGTGGTTAGCAACTTTGTAAAGGCAGGTGCTGGATGTTAATTCACCCAACTTGGAAGTGAAGTGTGCTGGTAGTAACCCATCAGAAGCTGGGTCCTGCTGCCTTTCAAAAAGTTGAGATGTTATCTGTGATGTACTTGCTGATAATCCTGTGTTGGTTCTGAGCACAGGGCCCAGCTTCTGCTGCCTTTCTGCGGTGCTGTGCCTCCTGCCTGGCTCTGGTTGCCTCCCCAGCTGCCCTCATTGAGTCCGCAGTGTGCAGTTCCAACTCTGCTCTTGAGCTCTTCCTAGAATCTGTGTTGTGAGGTCCGTGCAATGGATAAAAGGAGCACCTGAAGTGACATGCTATTTCTTGAACCAAGCTCTGATTATTTGTTCCCTCTCAACTGAAATGATTTACTGTGTTTGAGGGGAATGAATTTATAGTTTGGAAATGGCCAAAAGCACATTTTTCTGAATGCTTCACAAAAAACATTTTCTCCTTGAAATTGTTCCATATAATTATACCTGATATGTCTGGTAGAGAGTATGAGTCTTTCTGCTGTGGGAAGAAATGGTTTGCATCTCAATTTAAAGACAGAATTCTGCCTTTGTTCTTGTCTTAGTGGTGTTGCATGTTGACCTCCTGCCACAGCCTTGCAAGTGCATAAAAATGCCAGTCTTTCTGGTGGTGCCAAAGATGAAGGTCTGGTGATAAGGTATCCAGTTTTGCCTTAATTTAGAAGAAAATATGGGACAGGATGCATAACAATATGTACATTATAGGGAGGAGGCGATGTGTTTGCAAGGAGTAAGAAGTTGATGGGTGCACCTTTGGCTTGCATCTGCAGTACAGCTAATTACTCCCGAATTGAAATTAAGGAATTACGGAGTTTAGTTTGAATGGAGCGCTTGATTGGAATGGAAAAAGACGTTCTGGTAAAATAGGAGTGCATAGGCATTACTGTCCAAATTGGATTGGTTTGAAGCTCTCAAACTCATAATTAATTTTACAGAAGTAATGTTACGTGTATGTCTCTACCATGCAGAACTGTTCAAACTGGAAATAATTATCAAAGTCTTCAACTGTCCCAAAAGCCAGGAACTTTGGTACATTGAAATAACCATACAAACAATTCAGTATTTTATCTTAATGAAGACAAAGCTGTAATCCTCTTGTTATTTTCCTTTTGGTAGTGTCCTCTGTAGTAACATGTAACCATGCTGTTACATGTGTAACCCATGCTTTCTCTGACACAGAAGTGATTTGGGTTGTCCAAGAGAAGGCGTTAAGGTTTTGTGGTCCTGTTCTCTTCCTGACTCATTTCTTGACCAGACCTCAGCTGCTAGGCGCACTGCAGTGACCTACATGGCAATGAATTTACCAGGCAGGAGAGTAATGTTGGTATTCTTCAGCAGTGATTTTGGTGTTGATAGCGGGCGGTCACCATAGTTTTAATGTGCAGCAAATGCCTTGAACATCTAGAAGAGCTGTCACAGTATGTCATCCATTTGACTAAGGGGGCTGAAATCAGGTGTGTTGTGGGACTTGAAATACATTCAGAATATATCTTGTTTATTGTTCTGCTGTGTACTAAGGAGAAAATCCCTCTTCTGCCTTCAGCCAATGGATGTGCTGTCAATAGCAGGATGTGTTTAGAAAACTCTGATAGCACATTATTGCAATTATCTTTCAGCTGCCACCTTATAAAGCTTTTCATATTTCCCATCAAAGCCACAGGTTATTTAGTACTATAGCTACCATTGGTATTTTTGCTACTTCCCTGTTTCTTGAAAGCAGATCCATGAACAAGGTTTGCATTATTTTGGATGAGGGCTTATGCATATAGAAAAAAACCCAAGCAAATATTGATATAATCCTTGATCAGATCAGTGAGGAGTGATCATTCCCTCTAATACTTATCTTCCTTCTGGAGGGGAGAAAATAAAACTTGTTCTTAATGACGTTTGTCAATAGTCTGCAAACTACTTGTTTAATGAAGATGACACAAAATCAACTTAACGATTACCTTTGATTATAAGAGGTACCATTGTTCACCAGTAATGTTGTATTCTGTCCTCAAAAATCTTCTAAATGTCAAGTACTACAGGGTTTGTATCACATAGATTAAATTCAGTGACACGCACAAAGTCAAATTACTGTACTGTTGCTGTAACAGTGTATGTCTTAAAGGAGTTCTGCAGTGATTAAAATAAAATTAGTCTTCTAAAATGAACCCCTTTCAAGGCTGCTATAATGTTTTTTTCTTTGTTCTTCATCACACCTATAAATATCTTCCCATTTCTAATTGCCAGGAGGTTTAGGTTCTGTGAAGACTCATTCTCTCTCTCTTTTTATTTTCTTCTTTTTCCTGAAGATAGATTAAGTCTCCAGCTCTTGAAGTTAGCTTCAATTTACACTTTGGTTTCTGAAACTGATAAATCATTGTCCACAGATCTTGTTTGTGTTAATTGCTTAATTTTCCAACTACTGGATCAAAACTTGAACAGACATACTGTTTTATAACCAAAGGCAAGAAGAAAAAAAAAAAAAACAGGCACAGAATAACTGAAGTCCACTTCTGGAAGGATTGAGAGAGTTTGCCTCTTCTTTCTAATTAGGTTTCTGAAGTTTGCTCAGGGTTGAGACCTTGAGAGACATTTATAAAGGCAAAATGTGAGCAGTAAAAACTGAGGGTCGGGAAAAAATCAAGATATGATGATGTTTAGTTCTAAAGTAAGGTGAAAGTCATCTAATTGAAACTGATGTGTAGACATGTCTTCGGGCACTCAGGCAGCTACCTGTATTGAGTATTGCAGTATTGAGAGTATTGTATTGAGAGTATTGATATATTGTATTGAGAGTATTGCAGCATGTTTTCCCACTCAGATAGAGAGGTGAGGCAGGACCTCTGCATGAGAAAGTCCTGCTTTTCTAAATGCAGCCAGATCCCAGGGCACAATGTGAGCTATAAACACAGGCATGGGCCTTTGAGGCTGTTTTGATAGTGAGGCTATTGCTGTGAATTCCTTGCACGGAGATAGTGGGACACTTTCCCATCTCACTTTGTTTTTCATCTTGATCTTTGTCCAGCAAGAGAGAACAAACATCCTGCTGTAGCTCAGATCTACTGGGACTTAGGCAAGAATCAGGCACCACCTTAGGAGGTGATTCCCTGCTGTGTAAATATGAATATGAAAATGCCAGCATGGGTAAAGTTTTGGAAAAAAAATCAGGTATTTTCAAAGCTGTCGTGTCTGTGAAAAAAAAGTGAGCAAGCTCTGGACTTGAAATCCCAAATACCACTTTCCCAAATCCAGTGAAAATAATCAGAAGAAAACTGGAGGAGGGGAATATCTAAATTGAGTGATTTGTCAGTAGTGGTGGCCCTAGTATGCATGTGCAGTAACATCAGGGGGTTAAAACCAGATTTCTCTGACTAATTAGCCTCTATGTCTTGTCTGTAAACTCTGTTGGTTAGACAAGCTGTGTTTTTAATTTTGGCTCCTAAATGAGATGCCTAAAGTCAAAAAACCTTGAACCCTTCATGAGCACAGCTGAATTCCTCTCACAGTACCCTTAGTAAGTAGAAGTGCTCCAAGAGACCCTCTGATGACACACATGAAGCTTTCTTTCCTGGTTTGACTTGTGTTCCTTAAGATACACAGCTAAATGTCCTGTTAGCTGTAATTTCCAGGGAAGGAAATGCTCATTCAGCCTGAGTTATGTTAAAACTTCTTGTTTCATATTTTTTTTGGGTTTCTGGGTATCACATTGTTTTGCTTTTCTTTTTTTCCCACACTTTATGGGACTGAGTCTACGTTAAAAATTCACGTTAGTGGGTTAGCAGATGGTTGCCTATTTCCTTGCTCACCAAAAGAAAAGCATGGTTGCAAAGAACTGGGAATGCCTTTGAAAAAAATATGGCAAGAATCAGCTTTTCTGCCTATGCTACAGGGAGACAAGCTGTTTTGAGGTAAGGAGAAGCATATGTTTTCATAGGTATGATTTTTGCAAGGGCATAAAAAGTTTGCCACGATAGCATAGTGAGAAATATCCAGGCAGCTGTATTTTTACTAATATTTTCTTTTTTTTTTTTCAAGAGTTCAAATCTTTTTCATTATTCAACAAAACTTCTGTCAAAGAACCATTTAAAACCCAAATCCATAGTATCCTGGTAGCATGCAAGGTACTGCTTAATTCTTTGGGACAATCTCTGTTCAAGTAATTGCCAGTTAAAAATATTTTCTAAGGTTGCCAAACCTGAAACATCAACCTCTCACAGCTTTTATAACGCATGGCTTACAGGAGAACTTAAGTCTTTCACACTGCCATCTGCTTTCCATTTGTCTCACTGGAAACGTCTATTCACATGTATTTGCTTACAGCTATGTTGAAGAGATTTGCATTTATCAGTGTTATCTAATTAGGCCCTTTTATTAGTGTTGAACATTTAAATGCTTGTGGAAATGGAGATTAACAATTATCTCTTTTTGTTCTAACACATTGTAATAGATGCCATCTATTAACTAAAACATTTCAGGTCATATGTGTACTTGATCTCCTGAAGCAACAACTGATTTAATTGCTCTTTTTTCCTATTTTGATGATTTGATCTGGTAAATAGTTCTTTGCTAGTAATTTCTTTGACCTGTTTTTTCTTTCTTTTCTGGGCAGAAACTTTCCATGAACAGTTCCATTTTATTGACTTTGCCCATTACATAATTATTTCCCCAGTGATTTCCACAAACTGTATTTAACTTCTAATTATTTAATAAACTCAGTGATTTAAAGAACTTCTGTCTTTTGCATGTGCTGCTAGATAGTATGCCAGTTTGTCAAAGGGTTTGTAATGTTCATTCTTTGCTTGATCTAAGGTTAGCAAAGTGCAAGTTGCATCATGATATTACATTCTTCGTAGCAAGACAAGAGGAAGGAGACTTGGAGTTTCTAAAAAGATCTAATTTCCTAAAATGTGTGAATTTTAAAAATTTTACGGCATAAGTTGCAAAAACAACCCTGGATTTAAACATTATTATTTAAAACAAATAGTGTTTAAAGTTTCCATTCATAGCCAGGGCAAGAATTGTAGGAAATTGAGTATAAATGGCTGGTTATTAAAATTAAGAGAATGAAAGAGAAGCAGCTGAGGAGGTAAACAAGACAACTGCTGTTGTGGTTTAACTCTAATGTTTGCTGTACTCTTCATTTACCTTCTGTTGAACCTTTGCATAATTTCAGTTCAGTGTTGCCATTTCTAAGAAGAAAAAAATAGCTAAAGATAATAGATTAAATGCAATTTCAAATTATCTTTAACAGTGTAAAGAAAAAAGTATTTTTCCCAATTACTGTAACTCCATTCATATCTGAAACTCATTAAGAAAGCAACAGCACTTCTGATACATTCCTGTGACAAATGCTATATTGAACGATACCAAAAAATAACCTTTTCAATACATAGTGTATTGTTTATCACCTGAGTGTATTTGCAGTTATGTTGAATCAGTCACAAAACACTTTTCTGTGGATTGTTTTGTTTAGCATTTTTAAACCAAAAGGCTTGTAACAGTCCCAGCGTTGATCCATGAAATGAGAAAAGTGATAGACAAATACCAGCTCAATTTATAAGTGCTTTTAACCCATTTTTGGTTTTTACAGTGGTTACACTTGATTGTTACTTTAGTACAAATACCAGTGTTTGTTGAGATTCATAGAGGAAGGACAACAGAAGAGACAGGTATAATTTCAAAAAAATCTACCCATTTTATGAAGTTTGTGTTTCTCTGCAAAACAGAGTTTGTGGTCATTACCCATGCCTAATATGTATACTTTCCATTTAATGCTGTTTATTTACAGTGCTGGGTTTTTTTTCTCAGTGCTTCAAAGATTATACAGAAATATAGACAAATTATGGTTCCCCTAGAAAGAGGTGGGCTTCCATTTGTTTGGGGTTGTTAGTTTGTGTTTGGGAGGGTTTTTTTTTTTAAGTATGCTAGACACACTTTTAATGTGAAAGCAAGAAATAAATAGTGTCTTGGTTATCCTAGGCTTTCCATAGGGTTTGCAACTGCTGCCTAAAATTGGTTCCTAAAAATCTGTGTTGTTTGTTTGGGTTTGTTTCGGATCCAAGTATAGATCCTGTTAGATAGGCCTAATCCATAGTATTTGGGTATCTTTGTTGAGAGATACAGCAACACAGCAAGATGGTCGTTCTGCAATTCCATGTCAAAGGACGTCTTTGTCAGGAAAAAGCAGATATGGTGGCATTGCCTGAGTTTGAAAGGCTTAAGTCTTGTTTTTCTCAGTCAGTATCACTTGAGTGATTAACATCATTCCTGTCAGGGCTGTATTAATTAAAAAAAAAAGTTTAGCATCTAGCTTACTTCTGAAGATTTGCATTACATATAAAATTTTATTTTCTGCTTGAAGAATATTGTAGTACCTATGTGACCAGAGAATATATGAATATATATAAAATAAAAGAATGTCAAAAATTATTAGTAATGCAGCTGAAGCACCACTAAAATGAGGTTCAGTGGGGTATGCTCTTTGTACATGGGTAATGCTGTCAAATAGACTAACTGATTCTTTGGGAGGAAATAAAATGACTGAAGGGCTGGATGAATAATGGCTCAAGATACAATTTTGTAAGAATATACCCCTTGCAATTTTGTTACTTTGAAAAATACACATCACACTTAAAATGGGTGTTATGCAGAGCTTTGAGATGATTCAGTTCCCAATTTCACTATTTACTTTTTTTCGTCTACAGTTCTCCACAAGAAAATTTAAAAGTGAATATTCATGATTTTTAAACAATTGGAAAGTAAGTTATATTTAGTTAGTTTATTGCAATCTCAGTCATTGATGAGTTCCCACTTCTTCTGAAAGAATTAACCATTCTTTACTCCTAAGGAATTGATTATATTTTTCTTTCCTATTACATTTAATCTCATTTCCTTGTAATAGCAAAGATTTCCAGTTCCCCCAAAGTATTATTTAGTATTCTAAGGATGACTTCTCAGTTTGTATCATGGCAGATTTAAGTAGCCCTCCCCTTAGGCCATGGTAATGAAAACACTTAATAGGAGAAATTCGAGAACTCAGTAAGAAACTAATCTGGTAAGTTTCTACCTATGTGACAGTTCCTAATTAACTAGAAATCTTTTTTCATCAATAATTTTATCATGTTTTTACATTCCTGTGTTACATCTCATCTTTCCAGTTGCAACAAAAATCTTGCAGGTCTCTGGATTAACAAATCTGGGGGAAGTTAAGTGAAGAAAATTATTAGATGAATCTAATATGAATAGATTTTACCAGGAGTAATTTTCTATTTATCTCTATAATTACAGATCTTTAATCAAAAGCATAATTTAAGTCTTACCTGAAGTTGGCTTAGATGAAAGGGTTATGCTGTTGCTCACTGTACTGTCAAGGTGCCAGAAAGTGATGGAAAGGAAAGGTAGTTCCCTGGACTAGGAGAGCCCTGAGCCCCAAATTTAGTGGGACTGCTGGTGGACTACCTGGGCAGGTTTCAGGTCAGGAACATCTGTCGGTGCTGGCAGTTTCAGGAAGACTAATGTGTGAGCCATACATGTTTTCATACTGATGTGTAGAATTCTGATCCATGTGTTTGTCACACATAAGGTGCTTTTCTGAACTGTTCCTCAGGGGCATGAAGTAGTAGTTGGTCTGACAGTTCTTGCCTTTAACCTGTTAGGGTTATTGAAAAAGAAAAGAGAGTCAACTAGAAGTGTTGTAGTGAGGAGTGTGATCAGCTTGGAAAAAAACCTTGAAGCTTGGCATTTCACAAAATGCAATTCTATTTTTCACTTTGTTAAAAAGGGAGGAAGGAAGGAAGACTTCCCTTAGTCTTAAGGAACTGAAAGCCACATGTCCTACTTGCTTGGAAGTTAGAGGTAGTATCAACTTCTTCTGGGGGAACGGTGCTCAGCATGGCAGTTTGAGAGATGCTTCAGTGTAGAAAGGATGTCCAAAGTCATGCCACAGAGAGTACGTGGTTGGTAAAAGGGGAGGAGGTGCTTTCTAGGGCTTTTGTCTGGAAAGCATAGATGAGAGAGCAGGGGGAAAAGGTCTTTGCTTCCAGACTAAACTTCCCTGGTCCATCTATCTAGAAAATGTAGAAGTCAACCTGGAAATAGTAACTGCAATCCAATGCTCTGCCTTAGTACGTTTCTACGATTTCTCTGGTTTTTAACTTGAACTCACTGATCGCTGTGTAGTATTCTGGACTAACAGAAGCTTTTCAGAAAGACTGGGCTCCAGATCAAAGAGCTTGGAGGCGCTTGTGCCAGGCTCTTGGGGTGCTGCCATATGGCAGTGCCTAGCATGGTGCAAGTTGCTTCTGCGTAGTGGTTAGGAAATCCAGATCCTTCTTTTGAGATTTCAGGTTCATTTTGCAGTCTGCCTAGTAGAGTCTGTTCTGCAAATGGAGCATCTAATTAACTTTGGATTTTACTCATTTGAAACCATGTGTGTTAAATCACTGAGCATGTTTGAACATTGTTCAAAGCCCAAGACGATTTCTTAGACCCCCAAAAAAAAGTTTTTTTCCAAAATACATGGGTATTTGGAAATTAGTGAAAGGAGTCATGGGGTTTTAACCGAACATATATTGAGCGTCTTGCAATACCTAACTGAGCAGGCAAGGTCCTTGAACACTATAATTAGCATGTTGAAACAGCAAGGTGATATTTTTTGTGTGCAAGTGTTTATGATGCTTTTGGTGAAACATGCTGTTCTATTTTAAAATACATACATCTGCCAGAATGAGTTGGGAAGCTCAATCTATGAAATTCACGCAAAGCACATATTAAAATTCAGTCATTGCCGCATAAACCCTCCCTATATACGGGGGAAGATTTCTGATAACAGAAGCTGGTTAGATGATTCCATTTGGTGATCTGAAATTCTGGAAGCCAAATCCAGACAAATGGACTTAGCAGTAAGAAGCACCTTTTTGTCAGTGAGAGTAGTAATAGTTGCAGCTTACTCAGAGAATGTGGTTGGTTCCCCAACAATTGGAATCTTTCAATCAAGCATTGAGTTCTCTCTAGAGTGTCTTTTTTTTCAATAGCAAGTTGTAGTTTTGATGCACAAATAAGCGATGAAATTGACTGGTTTTAGGCAGGAGGTGAGACTAAATGATTACAATGGTCCCTCTTGGAGACCATATAAAAGTTCTATTTATAAAAATTTAAACGTGTTTGGACCAGAAGAACATTTCTTGGCTTTATGACCTTCTGCAGTGTCGGCTTTCCACAGAAAGAAGAAAAATCTTTAAAGAATATATAATGAATGTTCACTTTAGGCATATAATTCCCCTATACTGTATTTGTAGGTGTTTTATTTCCACTCCTGCAGTTCTAGCTTCATTGTATATTTATTACTTAGCTTCATCCCCAAGTTTCCTGCTGCAAATATTTCTCTTAGCAGTCAGTCTGTGGAAAGTGAAGTTTATTATGAAATACTCTCTTCTTTCTCTGTGTGTTGGGACAATGCCTGTTCAAAAGCTTGGGTGTTTTTCTGGGGATTCAATTAGAATTTTTTTCCTACATCAGTATTTCAGCCTCTGGATGATAGGAGCCCTTCTGCAAATGATTTTAGCAGTAGCAAAGAGTAGGCTGAAATCATGAAGAGTCCTTCTTTCTAGTAGTGCCCTGACAGATCTGGCGGAGTAGTCATGTAGAGTTTAAGATATAATAACATGTGCTCCTCACTGACAAGGACTATGCCACTGTATGAAACAAGGGCAACTTAATTAAGAGAAAAATAAACATCATTACATATATTTTTTTGAGGAGAGTGTAGGTATTTTTAGCAGGTTTTTGGGTTATAGAGTTTTTGTTTTATGTAATTATTTAAAACTTTGTCAGCTCTCTGTCACTACACTTAAGATGCTGTAATATCTAACTGAGCTAATGGGATCCTTTAATTGTAGAAACAGCATTTAAGAACAGCAAGGTGGTACCTTATCTACTGGCACAAACAGCTAGTTGTCAAGTGTGTCATTAGTCTAAACTTTATTTTTTTTTTAACTTGTAATCTCACTCCTGCTTTGGCTTCAGTAACCAGCATAATCCCTTATTGACTTGCACTTTGGCAAGTTTATTCCAGGTTCAAGGTAGTGCTACATTGGACACAATTACCTCACTGAATTCTGCTGTCAACGGTACAGCAGTCCTAGCTGAGGTAAAGTGGTCACATTCTGTCCCTTTCAGGGCTGGGGTGCTACTTGTCAGGAGATGGAAAGATCTTTTCCCTTTTACCACCCTGCTTCAGTCCTGCTGAAAGGTAGTTCTTTATTTGTAGTTATAGAACCTCCTACAGTATCCCTGGGAAAAATATGGAGAAGATAAAATCTATCAACATCTGTATTTCTGTATCATCATCAGCAGTTGGGACAAAGGAGTCGTTCTCCTTACTAGTTTTCAAAGTGAAGCAACTTCCTGGCTCAGTTTAGCATCACTAGTGAAGCAAATCTCTGTGCCGGTACATTCTTTACTCATGTAGTCAGCATGGGGGCTGCTGGCAGCTATGCTACACAGGCCCTGGGGCTTTTGCCCCTCATAAGCAGGTGAGTACTGGTCATATGGTAGTTGTCCACCTGTCATACAGTGCAACATGTACTCATGCATTGGTCACTTGACTCAGAAACTAGGTGGTGATCATGTAATGGGTTAATGTCTAAATGCATGTGGAGTATGTATGGATGGCTCTCAGGTACCGTTAAGAGGCCAGTCAAGCAGGGTACCATTTATGTTTTGTTTCAGGATATCAACTTCCTTTGCATACTTAAAAAAAAAAATGCAGCCAAATAAAATTGTATAAATAAATGAAGAGGGTAGCTTCCTGGAGTGTTTAAGGAAGTTGCTGCATCTGGTTTTGCCTGCTGAGATGGAAGGCTGAACAGCAATGAAAGAAATGGATTCAAAAGACTTTCTGATAGTAAACGTCTGTGAGCAAAATTCTGACAGCAGCCGCATGTATCTAGTTCTGCCTGATGTTAATGAGAGTTGCAGGCACGCATCTAAGGCCAAAGTTGAGTCTATATTTCTCATCATATTGGCTGTGTGAGCTTGTCACCATTTATTACGTTAACCCTTTGGCCATATTATTTCAAAAATACTGCATACTGTTGATACTTGACAGCACACAGTCTTTGAATCATATATACAGGGTTAGCTTTTGAACTTGTAGCCTCTTTGATTTATTTGCTGCTGCCTCAGGAGTTTCTGTCTGTTTTAAAATCATGTCTGAGTTACATTACTACTAGGAGTTATTTCATGGCTAGCTGTTCTATGGCTCCATGTTTCCTTTCACTGCTTATCTTAATCACTCTTAGCTTCATTAGTGTAGAAGTCACCATTTTTTACTTCATTTTTTGTTAAACTTATGTCTGTGTAATAAAAAACAAAGTGGGTATTTTCTTTTAAGCCAGATGCTAAGACAAGTCAGCTGTACTTGTTTTGAATGAAACTGCAACCTCATTGAATCATAACGTTCATTTACTTGCTGCCAGCTTAGACATGCTATGAAGAATATATCATCTGCTCCTTTTCAACCACAGCCTTTGTACAGCTTCTTTGTACAGGCATGTGTGAAGTTAGAGAGCAAAGGAACATCAGTGAGCTCTTACTAGACATATGGAATAAGTATGTTAACTTCTCAGGCTCCGTGATGTGATCACAAGTCAAACATCACCTGGTTTTTGTTTTGGTGTGGAAAAACCTGGGCACTGTAAATCTGTCAAGCACATGGAAATAAATAGGCAAGATAAGATTTAAATATGGGTGAACTAATTAAGCCAGAATAAAAAGTAGCTCATCTCCTAATTGGATGTGGCCTATTTAGTGCAGAAAAACAAGTGACTAAGGAGAAGTGCCCACGAAATACTTTCTATTGGGTGGTGCTGAAGTTCAGACCCTGGTAGGTGAGACATTCTGTTTTTCATCCCATTTTATGAATGCTGGAAACAAAGTTCAGTCCCTTTTGTAATTCTTTGTGCCCTTACCAAGGAGAGAATTCTTGGAGTAGAATGATTTTAACTTTCTAGGTTTTGAGACACAGAAAACAGTGATTGTTGGACTGCATTAATTTAGGAAGAAGAGTTGAGGTTCGAATACATTGTTTTTAACTGCAATCACAGTTGGAACCATGGAGAGGTTTTTGTACTGCAGGGAGCCTTTCGAGGGCAGAATATAGGGAAGACTTGTTGTTCCATAGGCTTCACGTACCTGAAAAAAGAAATTCTACTTTCTCTCCAATATTGAAAGATCTGGATGTTTCCACACCTCTCATAGCACTACTCTATTCAATTGGTGCTGATTCTCTATAGGTATATCAATTATTTGAACCTAATATTTTAACTGTGGCAGTTTCATAGCAGGGATCAAAGTTAAGCAATCTGGAGGTTCTCTAACACTAATGTGGAGGGTGCAGGCTGCTTATGCCTCGGCTTTTTTGTGTGAAGAGCACAGAACCAGACTGTCTGCTTATCTTTTTTGTAGCTTTTTTATTATTTGTTTTTCCTCCAACACAACTTCTTGCAGGAATTGGAATCTCACAATTGCAAGAAAAAATTAAATGATTACAGATAGAGTAAGGGAGAGGGGACTGGCAACAGTGTTTTCCACATCAAAGCCATGAAACAGAAATCTTAGGCAGTTTATATTATGCAGAGCTATTATCCAAGTGTATACCAAGGTTTTTATATATAATTTATATAGATATTTATGTAAGAGAATAAGCAGGTAAGAAATTACTGTAAGATAAAAAGAAAAAAAAAGATGGGTATGGTGTTGCTTGACAAGTCATAATTCAGTTGAGAAGTTGTGGCAGCCTGTGGCCAGAAGGTATATCAGCAGGACACGCAGTTTTCCTCTAATCATATGTCTGCAGTGAATAAGCAGTTCCCTTTTATCTTTGTCATCCATGGTTTTTTTCTTATTTACTTGAAAGGTAGGACTTTGTCAAAGTAAAGTGCCTTTGGGAGGACCAAGCATGAGATAAATGGAATTCGTAAGGAATAAAAGAAGTCATCTTTTCACTATCACCTCTAGGTTCTGCATGGTATCTGTGGAAAGTTTTAGTCCCTGTTAAAAATTTATGAAGTCCGAATCATTTCTTAATCTTTATACTCACTTTGCAAAGTAAAGATTCTGGCATTTGCATATGTCTGTCTTGTGTTTCTGGTTTCTTCAGTGCTCATGTTTACCACCACAGAGACGATGGAAGTAAATATATTAGTTCTCCATCCTTCCAACATTCCCTCCCTGTTTCTTCTGTGTTGCATTTTGCTGAACAGCTTTGCAAAAAATGTCTTTTTTGCTGAGATGCCATATCTGGTAAGCACACTTATTTGGTATATGGAATATATTGTTTTATTTCTAAGGAAAGCAGTAAAAAGGTAGATTACATCCAGCATATGTTAAAAACCCTAGTGCCTAGTGAGTTGATGGGAAGGTGGTTGTTTTTTCTTGAGGGCTGTCATTCTACTGAGTTACAGTATTGGGTCCTGCAAACATGGTTGGGTATTTCATATGTCACTAAACAATTCCACAGTGTACTTGTAGTGTTCTGGTCACAGGGCAGCAATAGGAAAGGTGCAGAGGAAGCGGAGAAGAATATATATCAACTTCTGTACAGGGGTGGAGGAGAAGCTAATGGATTGGATTGTCACCCTAGACAAAAGATGAACAAGAGGAGAGATGAAAGTTGTCCAGAAAATCATGATGAGGGAGGAAAGAGAAGATTAGAAGATGTTTTCTCACTGTTCCTTGGAATGTAATTACCAAGGCAACTTGGTAAAATTATCAGGCAGATGCTTTCAAACAAACAAAACCCGCTGTATTTTTCATCTTGTAGTTAAATCATGTGATTCTGTTTTGGAGGCCTAAAATACAAAGAAGTTACTGGCAGCAGAGAACAGAAATACTGTATAGACACTTACCTTGTGTTTCACCTTGGGTGTTGGCTGCTGGCCAATGTCAGAGGTGACATGGTGACCTGTGGCTTTACATAGTGTGACAGTTCTTACTTGGAACAGTGTGGAAATGTACTGCTGCTCAAAGAGCTTCCCATGTAACCAACCAAAAAGACAAGGGAGTAAAACAGATACTTTCAGAGGTAAGGTGCTGTGGTCATGGCTCTACAGGAAATGAGTTACCCGTACATCTGGAGAAATATATATATCTACGAGGTTTATCTTTTCACTTCAGAGACAGAAATCTGGTCCTACAAAAAGACTTAATTTCCAAACTCAGGAGGCTTTTGTTCTGCAGGTGAAATGAGATTAATCTGGGACAATTTTTTGTTCTGAGAAATTACTCAAGCCACTTTTCAGTGATGAATTTTAAATTTAGATGAGTCCAAGTAGCCATTTTGGTATGAGGACTGATGCTCTTTAATAAAAGCAAGTCCTGCTTTTAACCTGAATAACCTGGGTGGTTTAGTTTTAATGATATGCACCTAAGTAAGTGTTTGCCACTAGATCGCAGTAGTTACCAATGGAGTTCTTGATAGCTCTGCTGTGCAGTTTTATTCAAATTAAATGCATTAAAATAATTCTTCTTCCTAAAAAGAAAAAAAAAAGTCTTTTTAAAAGAAAAATAGTTTAATGTCTTGATTTCAATGATTTGGGAATATGAATTGCCCACAGCTGGTGATGAAACAGTTTTCATTCTCATTTTAAAGATGATATAAACATAATCATTTGGAGCACTGTAGACAGCTCTCATCCCATTGCAATTGTTTCCTCAATTTGATTACTTCTTAATCCTTTGTATGAAAAACTATAAATTAAGAAAGACATAATTAGGAGTCAGTAGGATGATTTATAATACTTGTGCTACCATTTTATGCCTACCAAAGCCAATGGAATATTTTTCAAATATTACCAAACCAGGAAAGAACTGAGCTATGTAGGCCAGTGAGTGAACTTCTCTGTGTACAAGAGAGCTGGGCAGTTGTTTGTTTTATGTAAGAGATTTTTGGGTCTGCCTGAGATAAGATGCTTTTGTATGGCAGACTCTTTCCGTCTGTTTAACTTTCAGTAATCTTACGATCCTAGCAAGTATTGGAGCATGTAAAGAGTTAGAGTGAAATAATGTTCTGTTGTACAAGCCATTTGTTAATTGTGTTGCCCTCAAATAGTCAAGATGACATGTGTCACGTAAAATTTCTCAGGAGATTAAAATCTAATTTAAGATCAAAAAATGAGTGCTAATACTGTAACAGAGATGGCTTAATTGCAAGCTTCCTCTTAACCTCATACCAGCTCTTGATTTGTATCTGTTTTGTAAACAAAATATTCAAAAAAATTTTTTTTTGGTCAGAATTAATAACATTTCACTGCTTTTGGTTGAATGGAGGTACACTGTTTTTAACTGAAGTTCTGCTGAAACTGTTCTTATTGATGACATTGTTTCTTTCTCTTTGACTAAATCTAGAGATCATACAGATAACTTTTCTTTTTCCTACTTAGGAAAAAGAAATTTTTATGGTCCAAGCATAGTGTCACAGTTTCAGTAGAGGTTGCTTAATAGATCCAGGTTTTCTGTTATTATTTAACTTGATGCTTAAGAGTAGGCAGGTTTTGAAAACTCAACACGTGCAAAGAGCAGTGCATGCTAAAAATCATATTACAGTCTTGACATCATAAATTTCCACGAAATATTTTGGATATTAAGCTTTTGCGTTATTTTGCCTTTCTTATAGCAGGACTGTCTTCTCACAAATTCAATTTGAGTATATTGTGTTTGGGTAAAATTCAGTCACTTAATTTATCACTACAGATCTGGCCCAGTTTTTCTGTAGTGTCAAAGACAAATTATTGCACCCTGCTCTGAGTATCATAGGAAGGATCAGCAAGGTAATTTTGTAAAGTTATGTATCCGGGCTCATTTTGTGTAAGGCATGCCAGGCTTTCTTTAGAGGAATGCTGTGCAAGTTAGCTCATGTGAAAACACTAAAGAGATTCCACAGTCCCTGTAATGACGTAAAGTACATCTGGACAGTTAAGAAATACTGTACGGGAGACACTGCAGATTTTGAGACACATTCATCATTGTTGATTCCACACACTCCAAACAGTTTATCATCTCCAGTTATTTAATAGATAATCCTAAGTGTAGTTTAAATAATTGCCTTGTGACTGTTGAAAGCTCACAGTGAGACAGCCAACACAGTGTGTGATTTGTATTGATCAGCAAGTATTGTTTGAAGCAAGACTACTTGAACTAAGAGGGTTCTTCGTAGTAGAATGAATTCTCAAGAGTTATATATGATGTAAAGGGAGTACTTATTTTTTAATGTAGTTCAAGGCATTTTTCATGTTGGCAATGAAGTGTCTGTTGCATGAGTTAATGATTTTGATGTCTTGAGCTTTTAGAAAGTATCAGAAACCAAAATATTGTATTTGGGGACTCTATGCTCAAAAGAAATTTTTTTCTTTTTTAGGCTGTCTAGATGAATTATGTATTTCTGGGATCTATCTTCTCTGTCACATAATTACAGTGAATATGTTTGAAAACTGTAGATTTAACTAGGACTGTGTATATGTGAATGGGACAGGTTAGCTGAGGATACTGGCAATTTTGCTTTCCTTCATCATACCAGGGCAGATTCAGTTTGAGCATAACCTTTATAGTCATCACTTTTCATTTTGTTCCTGGAAGTACAGAAATTCTTGCATGCCTCTTTCAGTCCCATAAATATCTTGTACTCCAGAAAGGGGATCTTTTGGCTTTTCCTTGAGAGTAAGCTCTCTCAGATCTCTTGCAAAGTATCAGAGCCTTCAGGATGCTTTGCAGTGTACTGTGTCCTAGTGTTTTGAATATGAAGGTCATTGCAGAGCATCTCAGTCTTTCCCTTTCACAAGAAGACAACAGGCAAACAGTTCTATAAGAGAGGAGCCAGGTGATAATACTGGATTCGTTCCCTTTAACTGCCCTGGCCGGTTAGGAAGACGAAACCTGTACACTGCAGACTTCTGGTCCTGCAGATGCCAGAGTATTTTGTAGTGGGGTGCTCTATACAGCCAGAAAAAATAACTCCAGAATGATTTACCTTCTTCCAGTGCTGCTGTTTTCTAGAAGCAAAGGTCTGTTCACCCAGTTTCCCTGTGGCTTAAAGGGCCAGTGTATCATCTCAGAAGAAATAACCCAATCTACCTCCCTGAAGCAAAACCAAAAATAAATTGCAGTAGACACTTTTAATTATTCTTTTTCATGTATTTTGTTTTGAGGCATTGTATTTCCAGTCCTATTCCCCATGTCACATCCTACCTTCTGTCTTCTTCAGAGCGCTTTTGCACAGCAGGCAGTCATGTGAATAGCTCTCAGATCACTGGGTTGTTTCATTATCTTGTTACGAATGTGCTTTTAGCTGTGTGGGGAAAAAATGAACATTATGCTTGGCTTCCAGCTTAAAGCCAGCAAGATACGAGTTTCAGTTCTTCCTCATGAGTCTAATACAACAAGGTTAACAGGTGACACAGCCACCGCTTTGTATGAATAAGCCTAGAGGGTCTTGTTCACTGCAGCTGAAGTTTCTGGGGAACAGATCCCTACAACGTGAATTACAATGTCACAGCAGCTTTACATTGAGTGGTTTAATTTCATGCCAGCTTTAGACGGGATTTTTTAGTTTTGTTGAATTCAAGATTGAATAGCCTGTTGTTAAAAGTCAGCAGTCAGGTCTGTGTCTGTTGCAACCTAGAAGCAGAAAACAAAACAGTAGTGCTACAGCAATGAGAATGTTATCTTAATGTAAATGATATAATAAATAAGCACAATCGTTGATGGGGACTCTGTTTACCTTTTTCTATCCTCCCAACTTGTGCTCTTTGCTGTTAAAGGAATTTACATCTGGGACTTAAACCAAGTAAAGAATATTTAACTCTTCATGGTTAACCATTCTGGAGTCACACTTACTGAGAGGAGAATTAAGATGGTGGTGGTTTCCATCTCCACCGTCATTGTTAATATCTTAAAATAGGATTAGGAGGAGTGTCGCCAGCAGGTCGAAGGAGGTGATCCTCCCCCTCTACTCTGCCCTGGTCAGGCCCCACATGGAGTGTTGTGTCCAGTTCTGGGCTCCCTGGTATAAAAAAAGACAGAGATGTCCTGGAGAGAGTCCAGAGAAGGGCTACGAAGATGATGAAGGACCCGGAGCATCATCCCTATGAGGAAAGGCTGAGTGAGCTGGGACTGTTCAGCCTGAAGAAAAGAAGACTGAGGGGGGACCTAATTAATGTTTATAAATATTTTAAGTATGGGATGCAGGGGGAAATGGCCAGCCCCTTTTCAGTGGTCTGTGGGGACAGGACAAGGGGCAATGGCTGCAAGTTAGAGCATAGGAAGTTCTGCACCAACATGTGGAGGAACATTTTCACAGTGAGGGCGACAGAGCCCTGGGACAGGCTGCCCAGGGAGGTGGTGGAGTCTCCTTCTCTGGAGATATTCAAGACTTGTCTGGACACCTCCCTGTGCAATATGAGGTAGGGAGCCTGCTTTGGCAGGGGGGTTGGACCCGATGATCTCTTGAGCTCCCTTCCAACCCCTATAATTCTATGAATAGACTTTAGCATGGAAGAATCCATCAAACAAAAAGAGCTTAGCTGCAGCTATGGTGATACGTTTCAAGAACATATCCTTTTTATTCACTCAGCCTTTATTATGCGGTTATGATTTTCAAGAACCCTTTAATTATAGAGTATTTTGAAGAGAGTCTACGCGTTGTCAAACTAACGTACAATTTTCTATGAAGGATCCAAATAGGTGAATATTGACATACATGGTTTGTTCATGGAAGAATCTTCCGCATCTTTCTAATGTGTAGAAAGCATGACCTTGTTTGTTTCCTGAAGATAAGCATAAAAAACATTAGTTCCTTTACTTGAATGTGCCAGCATACACATTGGAGAAACAGGAAGCTGCATCTTTGGGCTCAGTAATGTCTTTCTATGATCAGTGATAAAACACAGAGACAGTGGGGTGCAAAACTGTAACTAGTCAACTGGTTAGCCGCATCTCCAACTCTGGATTCAGAATCTTTTTGTGGATACTAGAGAATGTCAGTGCTGGGGGTTAACTGCAGGCTTACTACTTTCTCTGAATTGAAAATCCTTTCATTCACACAACTGCAGAGTTGGTCAGTTTGAGTGTTCTACAATCCCTGTGTTAAGTGACTTAAGTTTCCTTTTCCCAGAAGTTAGTGTGGAATGAAGTGTATGTGAGTGCTTCTCAATGTCGCTGTAGCTTGGCTGCCTTCCAGCAGCTAGCTTGATGTGCTTTGCCTTGCACAACGGCCATCCTGGGCCTGTGGCCCCTGCTCTGTGCTTGTGTTGATGGGATGTCATTTTGTCTACTAAATACAAAGTGCAGGTGCACCGATGTGCTTCCTGTGTTAACTGTTATTCCCCCATTGCCACTGCAGATTTTTAAAACTTGTGCTTTGTGCATCTGCCTCACAAAGTCTGGAATTACTCAGTACTGAGAGTGAGGAGAAATTATGCATCTGGTTTTACAACAGGTTTTTTTGTTTACAGCAAAGGCAGAAAGCTCAGAAAATTAAGGAAAGAAATAGAACTTGCCCTTCATCATCTGAGGCATGGTAGGGAAGTAAGAATTTTGTCCTTTGAAATCTAAGATCTCCTCTACCCTGTGGAAAGAGCCTGAGTAAATCTTAAAGATTGGAGTGTCCTGGTAGATGGAGCTGGACAGAGAACTTTGGGAGGAGGGAATTTAGTTGAAGCTGACTATGCTCAGGCTTGCTGAGAGGACTTGTTTACTCCTCCATTGCCTAATCCATGGGGAGCTGGAGCAGATGTTCTTGTTAGGAACTAACAGAGCCAGGTCAAGGTGGCTGATGAGCATGGATTAATGAAGACAGAGAGTGAGAGACCTATGAATCTATAGACCCTGGCATAGCATCCTTTGTATCTTTCCGCCTGTGGTCACCATCATCCTCCTGGCACTCCTGGCTAACATCAGCAGTTACTATTTGCTTGTTACTATGCCAACAGAAAATAATTTGACATTGGCTATGGTTTAATACCTTTTGGGAGATATTCTAAACCATCATTTAGTAGTTATCTGCCTGTTGCACAGCTCCTTGAAGACATTTCAGAAAGTGGGCTTGACTTTGTTGTTGTACCTTGCCTGGAAGTTAAGATGGCCAGAACACTCAGGAGCGAGTTTCCCAAGTTTTGTCAGGTCTTGTCCTACGGTGGGTACAATATGCATTTGCCAAACTTTACTGGATGTTCATGTTAAAGTTTGGGCTGTGTCCTTTGCTTAGTGTAAGTTACTGTTTGGGAAATGTGTGCTTGAAAATTCAGCTGGCAGTTAATCCTGGAAACCTTTGTCATGTGAGAGATAGCATGTTTGATTTATGGGGGGGGCTTTGGGGTTGCCCCTCCCCCTTAACAGTGTATTAGTATTTTCAATTGTTAGCTTTAATTGAATGCTCTAGTGAACAGTGGAGTTGCTCATTAGCAGTAGATTGGTGTAGTTGCAGTGAAGTTGTCCAGATATATTAAATTACTCTCAGTTACTTAATTTATTCTCCTTAAAAGTTTAAGTTTGTTTATGTAACCTTCATTATATTTTCTTTTTCCTTGGAAGTCCTTTCAAATATGTGTTACTCTTCCTCATGTTACAATTTTAAGGTTGAAAAAGCCACTTACAGTTGTAAGATGCAAAGTACAGAAAATGGGGATCATAACTAGTTTTTCATGTTCTTTCTTTCCTAATATGTCCCTTCATATCCATTTGATTTCTGCTTTTCTGAATTTTCATGAAGTGTAAGTCAAGTCAGCATACAGTACTGCACTGCCATTTATATTTTGCTTTTAATCTGATAATGGGTCACTTTAGGTAGTAAGGAATTGAAATAATGTTCCTTCCCCCAGCTCAGACCTGAACTAAAATACTCCAAGCCTTAAGGTAAGGATATGTGTGAGAGGTTGACCTTTAAAGCTTAAGCTGCTGTGAAACTCTGTTTCTAAATAGGTCTTAGAGTAAAAGGGAAGAGATCACAGAACTCCAGTTGAAACCATTAATTTTTCTTCACCTTCTGGCCAGAAAAGGACTTTTTCTATGTTCAAGAGCCTCAGCTTGCTGAGTGATGCAATCAGTCTTGATTGCAATTTTCCTTCTTCCATGTATGCAGGGTTGGATTCTGCGAAATAGTGAGCTTGATCTATCAGTCATATACTAAGGAAGTTCTGGTTGAGTGCTTCTGCGGTAGATACTGTGACATTCTCAGAAAATTTCTGCAAGCTTTTTCTTCCTCCAGAGCAAGCTTTATATCCCATATAGCCCAAATCCTTCAGGAAGCTTTAGATTCAGCAGATCTGTACTTTAATAAAAAAAAATATTTAATGAAAAATTTCTTCTGAACCTTCAGTGTACTGCCATCTCAGCTGATGAGGTTAACGTGGTCAATGAGCAAGTCCTTTAGAGGTTAAACAGCTGGGAATAGCCTGGCTTCTGTTTGGAAATCTGATGTTAAGAGCTTGCTGTACCATACAGTTAAAGATCTAGCTTTGGATGCTAAGTATCCAGTATTACTGAAGCTGACATCTTTGAGTTTTAGTAGACAACGCAGCTATAGGGGTGGAGAGCTTCACTGGCCACAGAGATAATGTTACTCTACTCGTGTAGAATAACTGTCACCAGGAAAAGCACTCACCGAGGCTGAGAGTTCCTGACGATTATCGCGTACCGTGGGGGGAGCAGTTTTCATTAAGGTATGCAGAGTCAACCAGATAGAGTCCGTTAATTTAAAACTGGAGAGGTGGTAATGATCTTCAGTACACTAACTCTTCTAGCTGGAATTTTTCAGACAAAGTAATCAGGGATGACGTCCACTAGTTTCCCGTAATATGCTCCAAATCACAAGACAGTGATCAGAAACTATTATTTGCTCTGCCATACGTGATTTTATAGCACTATATCTTCTCCCACGTTGGGTTTCTTGTTTTCCTGGCAGAAGGAAGCTAATCAGATCATTCTATGGTCTGAAACAGTTTTTCTCTCTGATCATTCTGGTCACCCTTTTCCATGTTTTTCCAACTGTGCTGCACACCCTCGATGTAAGGGGACCAGAGCTGTATGTAGTGATTTCTATTTGATTCACCCTGCCTTTTCTCAGTCATTTTGCAATTTGACTCATGTGCAGCATTGAACTAACTGCTCCCTACAGATCTGAGTCGTAATCTTAAGACCTCATTCTCTTTGCTTTAAAGAACATATTTCCAAAATAAGTATCTAAGATTTTCTGAAAAACTGTTTTGCTTTTAAGTTTTACTTTTTGGACTCTTAAATGGAATGGAACATGAGATGCCAAGGTATCATTTCCTGAAGGTAGGTGTTACCTGGGGTATCTTTATATAACTATCTTTAGAGGTCAACATTTACAGGAAGATCTCAAAGCAAAATTTTTCGTCTTTTGAATAGTGTATAACAAATGGGAATAAGGACGCAGAAGCTTATAGAGGAATGTGAGAAATCTGATGTGCTGTCAATTTAAAGTAAAACATCAGTGATTCCTAAAAAAAGTCCTCAAAACCTACAGGCTTGTTTTTCAGATCTATTACTATTTGTCTATATTTTTGTCATGCTAGAAATAAAATCTTTTTTCTATTGAGATTCTGCTATTTCATTGAACATTTCTGACCATGTTTATTTTCGGAATGGGTCAAGCTATTTATTTTTCCATTCACATTCAAAGTAAGGATGGGTTCTATAATTCCTGCATTTACAAGTATTCAATATTACTTTCTCCTGTTTCTTCAAATCAGAGAAATTATGTAAAACATTTTAGATTACATATAGCTTTTTCTAATGTAATCTAAATCTTAACTTCCATTTAATCATTTATATTTCCATTTATTGCCTCTTCTTTCAAATTTTTAAATGTTGCCTTGAGTCCTAGCCATCTGATGAATGATGCCCTGGTCAACCAGATATGTTTATATAGCTATACAAAGATAAAAGTAAGATCCCATCACAGTATTTCAGATAATACATATACTGTTCTTGAAGATGCAAGAAAAGAGGTACTAAATATTAATATAGAAGCAATTTCAAGTAATAGTCTATGATACAGATCATAACTGCAGGCAAAAGTGAAAGTAAGACTATCTCTGAAACTCTTCTCTTTGTCTCCTGTAATATTATCTGGGTGTTATCCCAAAAAAGGGAAAGTGGTTATATATAGATAGGGCACCTGCTGATTAATTCAGCTCTCTGATAAATTGGTCATTCCTTCTCATGCCGTATAATTGCCTTTCAGCATATGTGACAATGTTGACTCAAGTTGTCATACAGAGTGCTGTATGTGAGTGGGGAGGGAAGAGAAGGAACAGACAGAAAAAGTTAGGATCTGGGAAAAAAAGCACAATAGCAGCATTTCTGTGAACCACACTTTGATGTATGTGAAAGTTTCTGAAGTGCTAGCTTGTCCAAGGAGAGTAATTGCTTGCACAGCAGTAACAGGTTGCAGCTTTGCTCTTGGTCTGTACATAGCTGTCTGTGAAGAGTCCAGTGATCCTCTTGTCTGCTCCTAGATTTGTAATGGAAACTCTACAGGATCACATCAAAGCCAGAGTGTTGAAAGAAGAAGAAGAAAGAACAGAACAAAAACTGGGTGCTGTTAAATAAACTCTTAGGAAATGCCGGAGGAAATAAGTACAGGTGTCTGGCAACAAAATCTCAGTGAACAGCTTTCTATAAATGATTTCCAAAAGGCGAGCTGAGTGAAATAAAACTATTTGGAGACAGGCAGCGATACAGACAACCTAGAGGTAGTTGGATACGCTTCTTGTTAGTAAATGCAAATTGTGGTTCGCTATGTATGAAACGATCTGGCAAGTGATCCTTGTGCTTTTGCTTTGCTAACAATAGAACTGGACCCATGGGAACTCAGCAAAAGAGTAGAACAATGGAAAACAGCATTGCCCACAGCTTAAAATCTGTTCAAGAGAAGTAATGTCCGAATTAAAACAATTAAAACCCCTTTGTGTTGCTTAGTTCCATTAGGGATAATTAGCAGCACTGGATGATGAAGTTTTGGAAAGCCGATGTTAGCCAGTAGCTAACACTTGACAGATGGCAGTGTGCACAGGGAATATGACAGTAGCTGTTCTCCCTTTCTGTGGGGGGTGGAAGTCAATGAAGTTGAGATGTATGGAAAGCAAGGACATTCATTTTTTGCTGCTTATTTTTGTAAGATCTCAGGATTATTTGATCTCTGAGGAGCAGAGCTTTGACAAATGAATATTGTCTGGACAGCTGCAAAACGAATGCTTGTGCAGCTGTGAATTTTAATCTAGGTTTCCTACTGAGTGGACCTTCTAGCCCAATGTGTGCTGGAAGGCTGAGGGTGGTTATGTGCAGCAGGGCTTGAGGCTTTTTATCTCCCTGTATATGCACCAGAAGTATGCTAAAATAAAAGCAAGCTTTTGCCACAGTAAAACTTGTGTTAATTCCACTTTATAATTTACACATTTGGTTTTTTAGTGAGATTCTGCTTTCTGAACATAACTTCTGGTAATCTATTTTTGTAAGAACATATACTTTAGATGTTCCTCCAAAATGCAGTGTGCCAGCACTGTGGTTAATTAAGCTTGTGAAAATCAAAGCAACCAGCATTTCACAGTAAAAGAAATACTTTGGTCCAAAGATAGGTCAGTTGCTCTGTTTGTCGTTGGGCAAAGCTGTGTCCTAGTTGCTTGGCTGGTTATGTGCAGTTGTACTTTGTGTCCATGGGATCTGCTCACTTCATGATTGTGGCTTACAAAAATGAAATAGGCCAATTGTATGTCAAGAAAAGTCTGCCTATAGCACAGGTTTTGACTAGCTATAACGCACGCCTAGTTATGCTGCATAATTCCTGAATCTTTCTTGGGGGCTAAGTATTTTTTTTATTTTTTTTCAATATATTCTGCCACTTCTCTATTCTTTTAAACTCTTTTGGCCAGGGTATGTCATCTTTCTGTTTGGAGGGAAGAGCATACAGCGTTTTTATGACTTCCATAAAGTAGTAAAAAGAAATTCTCAGTAATTAGTAACAGTCACTGTGGTCCAACATGTTCTCCATGACAGTAAGAATCTGTCAGGTGTTTCAAATACATTAGAATTTAAAAAAAGGAAAAAAATCAATTATGCAATGGTGTGACTCTGCATGAAATCTTTCTTAGCCCAGATGGTTTGTTGACTTATTTCTGAATGCACTTTTTGTTTGGATTTTTTTACATAGAATACCTTAAAAAGGAAGTATCTTGGTGTATTAAAGTTCTGCCGTGTTTAATATCCCACTTATAACATGTGGTATAGAATTTCACAACTGAATTAAGCAGTCTATAAGGAAGATTCTTTTTCTCATGTTATGTGGCATTAACATGTTGGTTTAATCGGCTAATCCATTTTGCTAACTCACTGTTTAAATTTAAAAATTCAAAATGAAACAGGTACACTCACGTGGAAGGGCTCTGATTCTCTCTGGCGTTTTTTGTTACCCTTCTGCAGACCTCAACTATTTCTGTCATATACTTTTCTTCTCTGATGGTGTCGGAAAGCACTGGTCTAGATAGCTTGTCAGCTTGCCTGATAGCATAATATTTCCAGTGACACCTGCAGAAAACTGGATTTCTTCCTTAGCTATATTTTTTCCCATTTGAATTGTCTTTTAGAGACAGTAGTTTTATTTTTCCTTCTCTCTGCCTTCAGAGAACATGAAAACCTGGTAAGTTTCCTGGTTACTTTTCCAATTTCAAACTGGTTGCTGTTAGGAGGAGTTTCTAGGAATAAGTGAATGCCTTGAGTGCTAGGAACATTTGAAGGTGGAAGGATGGGGTGTTTAGAGTACAGGCTACTGTGCCTCTCATACTGGGTGCCGTGGTGATGGCAGCAGAGGCCTTCTGAGATCAACAAATTTCTTGAGTTAATGGAGTTCCCGAGGGTAAGGTCTGCAGCTGCACCAGTATGACAGTATGTGCATCTCACTGAGCGACAGGAGTGCCTGCTGCATCAGGTTGTTTCCAGGAAATGTTAGATTTGCTGGGAACGTGCCCTCTGCAATGTGTTGGGAGCTGGACACGTTGCTGGTGCCCTGAGATGGAGCCCTGCAGTGCACGTACCAGCACTGCTGAAAGGCAGTGTGAGGTACACATCAGTGGTGCACGTTCAACACTTCAGAACTGGATGTGACTGCTCAGCAGTACAGGAAAAGGCATACTCCTGACAGCTGTCATTTAAAAATACCTTTTATATATACAGACATGGGTTATCAGTATAGATAACTATGACTGTGAGGAGGCATTGACAGAAGCGAGCAGCTAAACATGCAGGAGGAACCTGTATGTGATGGGTTGCGTGGAAGCCTGCACTTCTGTTCTTGGTTACAGTCTCACAACTGGTGTTTTCCTATGAAGACACAATGTGAAACTGCAGGTAGCTTCTCGTATTACCCCATGTTCCATATAACAAGGGACAGCTAACGATACAAGTGAAAAGTCTTCCATCTTAGCATAAGGATTTCTCCAACAAAATGTGGAAGTTACTCAGCTTTTCTGAGTGCCTCTGGTAACTAGTCCTGGAAAAACGATGTTGATGTGGAAAGGGAGTGGTAGGAACTACATGGTCTCTCACAGACCCGCATGTGTGCTGCAAAACTGCAGTACAAGTACTGCCTACCTAAAATGCCTCTCTTCTAAACAATACCTGCTTTTCTGTGATTTTGCAGCTTGTGTAATGTGTGGCTTCGTTCACCAAACGTGAAAGGCACTGTGTGCCCAGTCACTGGGAACACTTCCCAGAGGCATCTGGTCCCACAGTTACCATTTGAATAAAGTACCATAAATATCAGTGGGTGATGCAGAGTTCTGTGCAGTGGGAATTTGAAGATGCTAGCTACAGAGATGTCAGGAAAGGCTGTTGATTTGATAATAGAAGCAGACAAAACATGGCATGGTAAATAAATACTGTACCCATTGTCCAGGATTTTCGAATGATGTAGAATTTGCAACAATAATTTTTATGGGTAAAAAAGGCCAATCGAAAGATCCAGACTGCAATGGAAATGCATGGATTTTACATATCTTTTCTGTCTTTTGGCTGGATATCTGATTTGACATGCCCCTCGTGGATATCTTTGAAAGCAAAAACATAACCCTACTCTTGAAGGTGGTGACAGATTTTGAAAAGATTTGGAAGACCTTTGAGTGACCTTTTTTCATTCTGCGGCTGAGTGCCTGCAGGTGAAGAACAATCTCAGAACAAGAATGCCCCCCAGCCATATATTTAATGTCTCCAGGCCCAGGTTGAAAGGGACCCTGACAGATCATCTGGTCTAAACTTTTACCATCAGGTCACTGGGACAAAGGAATATTTTGATGGGGCTGTGGATGGGTCAGAACTACAGTCATTGTAGAAGATGCCCCATCTGCTTCTAATTTCTTCCTGGTTCTCCTTGTTGTGTCCTTTCACCTGTACCCCTGCTGTGCATATTTGACACAGTAATGGTGGAAACTATATGTGCTTACAGCTTGCTCATATTTCAAGATTTAGGACCTTTAGGTGGCCAATGACAAAGTTTTCCTTTGGTTGCTGAGTCAGCCCAAAGGTCCCTCAGAACAAAATCATATTGGTCTGCTAAATGAAATCTTAAAATGAGAATACAGTAACAACATTACAGCTTTCAAATCCTTCTGATTGAAAGCCCTAACTGTATATCCAGAGGGCAAATTATATTGCTTTCACACTTGCAAGCTTTCAGGACCCATTCAAAAATCTACTTGAAACAGGACCAGAATGACATTGTCTCTACCTCTTTTCAGAGGGAAGGAGAGGGAACGCTGAAGTAATGTAAAGTCACTGTGAGGAACAAAATTAAGGCTGGCAGATCATGTAAGTGGGGGTTCATTATGCTTCTTTCTAGTCTCCACAATAAAGAGCCAGCCACAGACTTGACTGAAGGTTAAAGCTTGTCCTTTCAGGCAGCAGTCCCTGTGTAACTTAAAGGCTTTTGAGTTGTGAGCACTCACCTTGCTCTGAGATGCACCTGCCTCCTATCTGAGCAATTGCAGATGAATGGCATGAAGCCTGCAGTGGATTTTTGCTTCATACACACCTCACATGGTACCATCAGAGGACAGGAGCATGAACAGCTTCAGCAGAGAACAGTGGTCAGCACTTTCGATCTATTTAGATTCCAGCTGATACCTGACAACTAACAGCACATGATTTTGACTTTTCTTAAAACTGCAACCTTAATGGGTCATTTAACAATAATCTCACACACAGTTAGTAATATCTGTTTTTAAATTCTATACCCTCTGCCAATCCATCTCAATTTCCCATTATATACACAGAGATTTCATCCTACTGACTACCATGTTCATTTAATAAGTCTCACCTCAGGAAGTGGTATTTTAACCAACTAATTACTTGTTCAAAGGAATTACTGTAACAGGCAACAATTATCAAATAACAGAAATGCAAAGCTTGAACAAGCAGCATCGCCACATCCTATGTCTCTGGCACTTAGAGTGTCTGTCACTTTATTTCTGCATGTCTGCACAGACCAGGCTGCTCAATTACAGCACGTGTGTTTTGCATGTGTTTGCAAAGATAACACTTGTGTAGGCTACACAAATCACAGATGTGTAAATTACACAATTCGTAGAGTTGTTAGAAAAGTAACTTTTTTAAAAGGTAGTGGTTTAAATCAGACATTATAATTGCTGTAACACTGCATTTTTATTATAATTATCTGTTAAATACTAAAATTTTGTGTTAAATATTAAAAGCTAAGTTCAGGACAGCATTTTATGCTTTTTTTTTTTTGTCAAAAAATCATTTAGGTTTGAAAAGACCTTTAAGATAATTGAGTCCAATTGAGTCATTGTGCTTTTCATGGTGCTTCAGATGGATGAGCACAAACCCAGCTGATAGCTCCTTTCTAAATGATACAAGAAATTGTGTCTGTGGTTATCTCAGGGAGCAGAAATGGTGGAAGATCACATTCCTTTTCAGTATTGCTTGTGCTCCTTCAGAAATGTTGATATCCAAGTAAGAAAGACAGAGTCAAGCCTTAGTGTACTTAGAAGGGAGAGCAATGCTTCCTCAGAAGGAGGAAAACAACTTGAATTATTGCTCAGATTTGTGAGTGGGACTCTTAAATCTGTATGGACTTGATGCTCAAGATAAAGATGATCTTCCTATCCCACTTGGGGCAGGAAAGGCTTGTGTCTGTCATGTCATGTATTCGGCTGGTACCAGTACCATTCAGTTTCTAGCTCTAGTTGAAGATCTCTGTGTGGGTAAAAAGGAGGAGAGACGAGCATAAAGGAGAGACAGTAGGGACCATATTTTCATTCATAGAATCACCAGGGTTGGAAGAGACCCTTTAGATTGAGTCCAACTGTAGCCTAACCCTGACTAGTCCACCTCTAGATCATATCCTTAAGGATTATTTCTACACACCTTTTAAATATCTCTAGGGATGATGACTCCACCATCTCCCTGGGCAGCCTATTCCAAGTGCTTGACAACTACCAAATTAAAAGGGAACATTATCTGCAGGAATTATTTCTGTCATGTTCTGGAGAGATGATATTTCCCGGCAGGAGGGAGTGCTTAAGGTTACACTGTTAATGCTCTATACATTAGACAGCAAGTGGAAGACAGTGTCACTGTAGATAAAACAAATATTTTGAAATGTGAATTATACAGATAGAGAGGAATTTTTAGAGTCAAGTCCACCCTGTTCCACACAGAAGCATCTCTTTTCTCGAACGACCGATCTTCTTTTCAAACATTCACACATAACTATTACCTTTCATTATAGAATTGCGTTCTTTGAAATATTCATTTTTTCCCAGCACGTTTTGATAGCTCAACCTCTTAATTTAATGGATGCAAAAAGCTCCTTCCTTGAAGCAGACCTTTTGGTTGCTGTTTACTGCAGTCTTTTTGTGCTTCAGTTCACATTAGTGCTTTCTGTTCCATCCCCCATGCTCCCCATCTTTTTCTTTCTCAGCTTGCCACATTTTATTCCACGGGAAATAAAGTACACTTTTGTTGTGATTGGGCCCATTGAGGAGTTCTTAGGATATTTTAAAATAACTTTTAAGTTGCGTCAAAGAGAAAGTTCATGCAAAAATGTTCAGCTTGAGTGCATTTTGCTAGCACTTTTTCCTTCCTTCTTAAATGGTTTAAATCCATTAATGGTACCAGAGGTTTAAAGCTTAAAATATCTTAATATAGGCTAGAGATGTAAGAGCTTAGAGAAAATCCTCTCCAAGTTTATGAGCATAGAAAGAAGTTAATTAAAGCCAACCAAGAAAATACAAATGCTAGGAAAAAATACACGTAATGAAATAATACAATTTCAGAATCTTTCTCTAATGGTGATTCTCCTTGAATGATGTTGGGACAGATCCAAGTAAAAGCTTTAATCTTGTAGTCAAAAGTGAGAATTTTGTGATTACAGAAATGCCATGCCATTCTGGCATATCGCAACCCCTGTTTCCCTTAAGGACCCTTTTAATTTTAGCCTTACTCAGAAGGTTTTCACTCATGTCCATCCAGTCCATGATGCTGCAAATGTCAGTTAGTATCAGTTCAAGGTGGATGGGCTTAGAGCTTTTGTTCAAGCAGAAGTGTTCTGGAAGACCTTCTTCCGTGTTGCTTTATTTCTGTATATGTCTGGTATGTTAGATATGTTTAATGTCTTCTGCCTGTGCAGACAGTTTTATTTCACTCTGGATGCCTTCAGAAAAAGGGGTTCTTTGAATTCCCAGAAAATATGGGTGAGAATGTGTAAAGCTGTCTGTGATACATCCCCAGTGACATATATCCAGTTCCCTCTTTATTTATGTTATGTAATGTAAATGTAATTTTTAAAAGAATAAACCTGGAAGATCTAACAGTAAATGTAAATATTCAGTTTTAGTGTCTCTGTTTAATCACTTCAGTGAAGTTATTAGTGCTAATTAACCATACCTAGGTGAATTAAGAGTCATTTGAGGCCAATTGGCATCCCAAATTGGAACCTAAGCAATTTGCAGAGCCAAAGCCTGGATGTTCAGCTGAGCAGCATGATTACAAGGCTTACAGAGTTCCCATTTGTTGTATGTTTTGTGTGGATCACAGATGCTAAAACAGCACTGACTCCTTATATGCATCACAGAGAATCAAAATATGATAAGGCATCTGTCATAGTCAACTAGAAATGTATTGATGTCATAATTTAGTATCTGTGAACTTGTGTGTAGTCCTCTAGTAACTGCCTATATTAATAATAAATCTCTAGAGAAGTATTTTACAGCTAGTGCAGAGCACCAACATGCTAAAAATTTTTGTAGCTCTTAGCGTAGGGTATGGTAGCATAATTGCATTGGGATGAATCTGTTTTAGGGACAAGAATGTAGTGTTCGTTTCAGAAACCCCTTCCCAACGTTTATGTTTTATCTCAAAGTACCATTTTTCTCAAGGCCTTTTTAGGACCACTGATAGCATGTAGAAATATATCAAAAAAGGAAAATAGCTTGCAAAAGGGAATACAAAAGGCAAATGGTTTAGACCAATATTTAGTACAACTTCAAACCAGTTGTGGTATGTACCTAGGGACACTTGAGTTAACTGTCCCGGAAGTCGGAGTGCGTAGAATTCCTATGCCTCGTCATACAGGCTTGAAAGGAGGACAGACTGGGATTGAAATATTCACAAGCAGAGGTTACCAAACTCTAGCCTATTTCTGAGTAGTTACATCCTCTGTGAATACCCTTACACTGCTTAAATGCAAAGTCAAGCTGGTGAATTTGCAGCGCCGCTTCAAGGTTTTGTGTTTGACTCTGCAGTAGAGATGGCTTGAAAAGTACTCAAGCAGTCAGTCAGTCAAGAAGCTTTTCGAAAATTACTTGATCACCTCTCACGTTGTGAAAGACTTGAACTGAAATGGGCTGAAAGCAAACAGGTGAGCTTAACATTGCGCTTTCTTTTTTTTTTCTCTTGTCTTTGCACTGAAACAGAGCAGCAGTTCTTAAATATTCAGGAGCTGCCAATGGCAGTTTAAGAAAGTACTGTCCCTTTGCTGGTAATTACATCTCCCAGCTGAGGTACAGCAACACATTGTTTGAACATCTTCCTGCAAGATAAGAGAGGAGAGGAAAGTATGAGTCAGTTATGAAGATCCAGTGTTGCAGCCTGCTGATTTATATTAATTTTATGATGGATAAGATTATTTTCTACAGACTTGCTTTCTGCCAAGTTATTCTTGTCCCTGTATTTGCACAGTGAGTTATTGTCCAAAGAACCGTTCTCTTCTCTTACCCTTACCTGAGTCCTTTATTTTGTTCAGGATCATGTCTTTAAATGATTCATGGTTTAAATCATGTCAGGCATTACAGTGGTCTGCTGAGCCACTGCTAATATTGAATTAGACCTAATATGCAAGAGCATATTATCATATGCATAAATGCAGAGATACATATGTGCTTGCTTCAGAATTTGTCGTCTTTGAAATTATAGAGATGTTCCTATAAATATAATTTCAAAATCTTGGAACTGTGTAAGACAAGAAACCATTAGGAGTTGTTGCATCATCCAGAAAGGCCTTTTTTGTGTTTCCAGTGTTTATCTCTTCCTGGGATTTGGTAGAAAGGAGTGAGTAATAGGGTAAGGTTGCTATGGCCAAGGTAACTAATCATAAAAATCACTACCAGAGTGGTGTTTTGGCTCTTTGAGGTCGACTGGCTTGGAAATCACATAGACGGTTCTCTTCTCCCTCACTAAAATTCTTCGGAATTAAGTTTTAAGCTAAACAGTGGTTTACCTATGTCAGTTGTCCATCTTTAATTCTCTGTTAATAGTGGAAAGTTAATTCCTCTGATTAAGATTAGTTGTAATGAATATAAGCCTGTGCCTAGCTTCATACTGAGTGACCAGTTTTACTGTCTTAGATGTTGTTTTACACACTTAAAAATTCAGATTTTGGCCATATGATTTATTAAGCCATAAACACATCTTGCAAGTGAGTTGAAAATTGATGAAAATGGTATTAGAAGATGAGGAAGGAGGGAAAATTATGTCTAGAGACTATGTGAAAAGACACAAGACTCAAGCTTTAGGCAAGATTAAATTGATAATGATTTGATATTTAGATAGAATAATGTAGTGTGTGCTTGTGTTTAAAAAAAAAAAAAAAAGGAAACAACATCTTAAAATCCTTGTACTTATACCAAGTCAGAGAAGCATATTTTAGGATTTAGAGATATGAAAAACAGCATAAGCATATTTCTAATCATATGAAAGTGCAAGCATTCTCTCTGTCCTTTCAATTAAGAAGGCACTAAAGTTTCTGAATAAAACGCCAAGTTTTTTTCATTAGACAGAATGTAGCTCATGTGACAGAGTTAGTCTTTCTCTGCTTTTTCAGTAAGAGACTGATTTTGAGTATTTAAAACTATGTTTAAAGATATACTTCCTGGGACACTAGAAATGAATGTGCCTTCCAGTCAGGCAGTGATATTGTCTGTATAGAAAATGTAAATTATTATGAAGGGATGAAATCGGTTCCAATACAGAACATGAATCACTTGGCAGAAGGCACCAGCTCTCAATAAAATTGTATGAAAAGCCTTGAGAGGCAGTACAGACTAAATCCTTGGCATTTAAATAAAGTATGGCTGTAGTTTTGAATTTGATATAAGGGAAGATTGATATTTGAAATGATTACACTTCTGAGCCCATCTACCTGCAGCATAGGAAAAATACCTTTCAAAGCAGGTACAGAATATGCCAGGATTTCCAGTGGTGATGTAGCTGTAGTTTGTGTTCTTGATCACAGATCCAGAAAGAGAGACTGTACTAAAATCGTTGGGAGGAGCAGGTATTCAACAGTATTTAGCCATGAGACTTTATTTTTTGCTGTACAATTTAATCAGCATATTTACAGTGTGTGTTGCCCTAGTGTCAGATTCCTAGAGTCCAGCCTGCATCCTTAAACCTCATGGCCTTGCTACATCAGCCTGGTAAGCCAAGCTTTGTCTCAGGTTTCTGTGCACTATTCATCTATTTGATGGGCTGATCTGAGGCTGCTGCATGTACCTCTGTTTTTAGATTGTTACAGGTTTCTTTTGCACTTTCTCTGATTCCTTGCTGCAACCACAGGATTTCTCAACCTTTCCAGTGCTTTCTTCCAGCTTCTCAGGTTGTCAAACTCTGACTATGCAGGCAGTTACAAAACCCATGCACTCTTGACAAAGTTTTAAATTATTTATTGTTAACGTCTCACAGAAAATTAGCCTCCCTCTGTCTGCGTGGAAATGAAAATTAACACTTTACTGATTGCTAAAAAAGGCTTGAAATACTAATGAGGAATTGCTGTTTGTTGTGTTCAAAATAAAATGATGCAAATAGACTTAATATTCCTTTTTTCCTTCCTGCCTTTAATGACATTTCCCTGGCTACCAGTCCCTTCTCTGCAGAGTCGTGTAATCTCTGACCCTAACGTAGACTTGCTTTGCTGCTGCTACTGATGTGCTTTTCTCAGAATTCTCTACCTGAGAGATATAATTAATTTAGAGTCATTTTCTTGACAGGCATTTAACATGAAGATTGCTCTTCCAGACATGACAGTGTGCTTGGGTGACAGAACGCTGGTGTGTCTGCTGTGACAGTCAGGCCAAAAAGAGATGTAATCGCTCTTCACAGACATTGCTTTGCTTTTGAGGGCAGTGCACTGTTGGAAAATTCAAATCCAAAACCCACTGTTGTAACAGACAACCAACAACTCTTTTAAAGTTATTTAGAAGTTTTTTGTAAATGTTTACAGTGTTTTGCTATGTACCATCCTTTTGCTGTTGAGGAGGTTTTTGGGGGATTAATTTTGTGTTAGTTTCGGTCCCTGAACTAGCTCAGCATGGTCCAGGTGTTTTGCCAGTGTCAGTGCAGGGGAGGCAGATGAAGCCTTTGATGTAAGCAGGGCAGTGAGACTGCCTTCTTTTGCTCCTCTTGGTCACAAAACTGCTCAAGAATGCTTAGACTCTTATCATATATGCAGCATAAGCTTACTTGTAATGTGCAATTGTGGTAATGGAAATGGGAAATTCTCTGCATGAAGGAGAAAGGTAGCGATATGGGGAAAAAAGATTGCCCTGCTGCTTAAAGATCCACAGAATATATTTGGAAGGAAAATTTTGCTGTAGTACTTCAAAAGGTGTCTAAGAGCAAAGAAAGGTTTTCAAATCTTACTTCAAATCAAATGGAATTATTATTATTTGTTGAGGTTGATGGTATGAAGCATATATGAAACAATCAATACCCATTATATATGTTTTGAATTTCCTAGTCTGTAATAACACACCACAGATATAAACTGGTGGACGTGTTTCCTCACCAGATGCTGAGGAAATTCAGGAAACCACCTTTTGCCTCAGTTTTCCTGTGAACAGATGATGTTTTATTCCTCTGCAGTCGTCATGCAGGCACATGTAAAAATAAAACGATTGGTTTGTATCAGTAAAATAACAGAAGAAAACAGTGACCATAAAGAATGCTACAAATTATACATGTGGCTGTACCTGTGCTTTCTGGGCTTAGTGCAGCGATTAGAACTTGCATTTGATGCTGCTTTATTCCCAAGGATAGACACTGTGCCTCTTCATTTTAGGATGTCACTGCTGCCTGCGTCCTTTTTAGGGCCTGTCAATGACTAGTTTATTTCTAGGAAACAAAGAATTTAAAACTGAAAAGAAAATACTCCAGTGGTCTGAATACTTGAAATTATGCTGAGAAGCTAGGCTGTAAATTTTAATTTTTTTTTTAAGTTCAGTCATATATTTTATTTAAACAGTAGAGTGTAGGAAGATATTTTATATGACCTGCAAAACCAAGTGCTAGGAACTTTAACAAATCACATTAACTACTTATGTCTGTTGAGATTTAACTCACCCTGAACTGAGCCTTGATCTTACTCTTATGTTGAGTTGAATCCTCTAGAGGCCCCCAGAAGCGCAGTAAGTCTGTGTGGGCAGCAGCTGTGGTGACAAAAATCTTTCTTCCAAGAGGTCATTGTGTCCCAACTGAACTGTTCTGTTGGGAGAAATTATTTCAAAAGTTCCTGGGTCATGATGCTTCTGCCTTGCAGGCTGACATGTAATACATCTTCTTTCAGCCTTCTGTCACTGCCTTTATCCTTTACATGTGAGAAGCCAAAGAACTGAAGTGCAAATTAAGGCTGTTCCCTCATACATCCTGAGTGTTGAGGTCTGGAAGAACCATTCTTCTTATCCTGGTGAGTTTCTTTGGAGAAACTTCTCTCTCTGTTGTCCATGATGGTTCATTTGGATCTGTGCACTGGCAAGGCCCCCAGCAAGACAAATCTGATCTGAAGAAGGGCTGTGCATGTAGTGGCCATTCTTCAGATTAGCTGGAGTGCTCAAGATGGAGTTTGTGCTGTCCTTCATGCTGGCTGCAGGTGGGCAGGCGGTGCTTAATCCTTCGTGAAGCCTGTTTATGATAACTTAACTGTTTGTGGGGTTTTGAACAGATCTGAACTGGCCAAGCAAGTTTGTACCCAATCAGCAAGGTGAGTTTATTTCAGGTCAGTACTTCTGCACAGCCATGGCACTTTTGGTGAAGTACAAGGAGCCCTAAAGCTGTGTTTATGGTATTATTGAGCGATAGCCTGAGTTCAAAGGCTGGATCAGAAAGCTATATAATTTATCTTCCTTCCACCAGTTTTTTCTGACTTCAACCTTGAGCTATTCAAAGGAGTGCTTCCAGTGGACTTAGAGGGTAGCTCGGAATGGCTGCCTGGGGAAGATTTTGTCACAGGGCTGCTAATGCAGGACTAAGGGTTGTGTAGGGGCCTGAAGATTTAATAAAGACAACGTCTGCCGGGAGCTTAGAATGGCAGATGGGAGAATGAGAGTAAGTTTTGAGGCTGACTTCTGCTTTTCTTCCTGAGGTATTAATTCTAATGTTTGGCTAGTCTTGCATTTTCTGTTTAATACAAATGAATATTTCAGGCTTACTCAAGCTTCCTATTAAAATAAATTATAAAGGCTTCCTTATTCAGTTTTTTATGAAATCAAGATATTCTGACATTGTCAAAAGAGAATCTCTTATTTTAAGTCTACTTTTGTTTGATACAAAAAGAAAGCGGTTTTCTCAGCCAAAAGGTCAACAAAAGTCCTGCATAAGGCACATGTGGGAGCATTACTATTTCTCAAGGGGGTGGCTTAAAAGGAGATGTTTTCAGTAAGTAGAGTCAGAGGATTTCAAAAAGCACAGGGAAAGAAGAAAATGAATTGCAAAGTAGATGCTATGATAAATAATTTTAAATTCATGTAATAAGTACAGAGGAAAAAATATGCATTAATCTCATAATGGGCGTGTATGTGTCTTCATACTCTGGAAGGTTGAAGAGGATCTTTAGCTACAGCTCTGGGTCTGGCATGCCCTTTAAGTGGCAGGCTGGCATAAGCAAGATGAAATTGTGGGACATGATGAAGTTATGCCAGGCTGTCCAGAGCCTCAGTTTATTCATCTGCAACAGTCTCCCTGTGCAGGGACTTGAGGTAATTCCTCGACAGCTTGTGGTATTAGAAACTGAGTAACCTACGGAAATCTCCGAGTGAAAGAATGGCAGAAACAAAAATCTGAAAGTTCTTGTGTGAATATGGGAGAAAGCTTGAAAAGTGTGTAAACAGGACTTTAATTTTTATTAATGAGTAATAGCTCTTAAAAAGGGAAAAGTCAGGAATTAGTTTAATGTTCTTTTAGTTAGTTTTTGTTATCTTTTTAATAGTTTTCAGCTCACTGAGGAAGGGGAGGCCAACTAGGAAACAGAAATGTACTCCAGATCTAAGGAACATTCAACTAGAATCAAAAATGATATTGGAGAGTACAATTAAAAAGATGAAAATATAGATAATGTCTGATCTAAGCCTGAGCAGACATTATTGCAATTTGTAATTGCTTGTGGAGGAGTACTTGGTAGCTTGCGATTGACGTCAACAACAAAACCCCAGAAAGTATGGAAAGAATCACAATTAACCTTTTCCAAAGTAATTTGAATTTGCAAGGCAAAGGAAGTTATCTGGTCCAGAATGAAAGCACACGAACTTCAGAAGGGTTTTTGCCTCCGATTCCTTTCATTATCACAGAATCACAGAATCACAGAATTGTAGGGGTTGGAAGGGACCTCAAGAGATCATCGGGTCCAACCCCCCTGCCAAAGCAGGCTCCCTAGCTCATATTGCTCAGATAGGCGTCCAGGCGGGTCTTGAATATCTCCAGTGAAGGAGACTCCACCACCCCCCTGGGCAGCCTATTCCAGTGCTCAGTCACCCTCACTGTGAAAAAGTTCTTCCGCATGTTGGTGCGGAACTTCCTATGCTCCAACTTGCAGCCATTGCCCCTTGTCCTATCCCCACAGACCACTGAAAAGGGGCTGGCTGATTCCCCCTGCATCCCCTGCTTCAGATAATTATAAACTTTGATTAGGTCCCCCCTTAGTCTTCTCTTCTCAAGGCTGAACAGTCCCAGCTTACTCAGCCTTTCCTCATAGGGGAGATGCTCTAGGCCCTTAATCATCTTCGTAGCCCTTCTTTGGACTCTTTCCAGGAGATCCCTGTCCTTTTTATACCAAGGAGCCCAGAACTGGACACAATACTCCAGGTGGGGCCTGACCAGGGCAGAGTAGAGAGGGAGGATCACCTCCTTTGACCTGCTGGCTACACTCCTCCTGATGCATCCCAGGATCCCATTGGCTCTCTTGGCCACCGAGGCACACTGCTGGCTCATGGCCAACCTGTCATCTACCAGGACCCCCAGGTCCTTCTCCACTGAGCTCTTCTCCAGCAGGTCATCCCCCAGCCTGTACTGATACAAACAGTTGTTCCTTCCCAGGTGCAAGACTTTACACTTGCTTTTGTTGAACTTCATCTGGTTTCTCACTGCCCAGCTCTCCAGCCTGTCCAGGTCTCTCTGGATGGCAACGCAGTGCTCCTGCATGTCAGCCACTCCTCCCAGCTTTGTATCATCGGCGTACTTGCTGAGGGTGGATGTTATTCCCTCATCAAGATCGTCAATGAAGATATTAAACAGGACTGGACCCAACACTGAGCCCTGGGGAACACCGCTGGTAACAGGCCTCCAGTCAGATTCTACTCCACGAATCACAACCCTCTGGGTTCGGTCCGACAGCCAATTCTCAACCCACCTCACTGTCCACTCATCTATCCCATGCTTTCTCAGCTTTGCTATCAGGATGTCATGGGAGACAGTATCAAAGGCCTTGCTGAAGTCAAGGTAGATGACATCCACTGCTCTCCCTCCATCTACCCAGCCTGTCATGAGATCGTAGAAGGCTATGAGGTTGGTCGAGCACGATTTCCCCTTAGTGAATCCATGCTGACTACTCCTCATGACCTTTTTCTCTTCCAATTGCTTGGAGATGGCATCCAGAACAAGCTGTTCCATTACCTTTCCAGGGGCAGAGGTGAGGCTGACTGGCCTATAGTTACTAGGTTCCTCCTTCTTGCCCTTTTTAAAGACTGGAGTGACATTGGCTATCCTCCAGTCTTCAGGCACTTCTCCTGTCCTCCAAGACCTGTCGAAGATGATAGAGAGAGGCTCAGCAATCACCTCCGCCAGCTCCCTCAGCACACGTGGATGTAACCCATCTGGGCCCATGGATTTGTGTGCATTAATCCCTTTGAGCCGCTCCTGGACCTCCCCTACTTGAACCAGAGGGAAATTCTTCATTTCCCAATCAGTCCTACTCTCATCCAGTGTCTGTGGGTCCCGGGGGGCCTTTGAAGTGAAGACCGAAGCAAAGGCGGCATTCAATATCTCCACTTTCTCAGCATCCCCCGTAACCAGGACACCCTCCTTATTCAGCAAGGGACCTACATTATCCCTGGACATCCTCTTACTGTTCACGTGTCTAAAAAACCCCTTTTTATTATCCTTTATGTCCCTTGCCAGCTTAATTTCCAAGAGGGCTTTAGCCTTCCTAGTTGCATCCCTACAGGCCCTGACCACATTCCTGTATTCTTCCCAGGTGCTCAGACCCTTTTTCCACGATTCATAGATCTTCTGCTTCTCTTTGAGTTTGCTCAATAGCTCCCTGTTCATCCATGCAGGTCTTCTGCCTCTCTTTCCCCATTTCCTCCTCAAAGGGATGCATCGTTCCTGTGCTTAGAAGAAGTGCTGTTTGAATGCTAGCCAGCTCTCGCAGGCTCCCATTCCTTCAAACAGCGTAGCCCACGGGATAGCCCCCATTAAGTGGCGGAGGAGATCAAAGTTAGCTCTACCAAAATTCAGGGTAGCTATCCTACTTTTTGGCTTGCTTCTTCCACCCAGGATCATGAACTGAACCATTTCATGGTCGCTTTGCCCTAAGCTGCCCCCGACCTTCACTTCCCTAACAAGTCCATCCTTGTTAGTGAAAACAAGGTCCAGCAGCCGCCCTCCCCTTGTGGGCTCCTGCACCATCTGTAGCAGGAAATTGTCTTCAACACACTGCAGAAATTGTCTGGACTGCATACGACTGGCCGTATTGCTTGCCCAGCAAATATCTGGGTAGTTGAAGTCCCCCATAAGGATCAGTGCCCGGGAACTTGAGGCTACTTCTAACTGTTTATGGAATGCGTTATCTACCTGCTCCTCTTGATCAGGGGGCCTATAGCACACTCCCACAACAATGTCCCCCATACCGGTTTGCCCCTTGATTTTAACCCACAAACACTCAACAGAAGGTTCATCCTTCCCCAGGTGGAGCACAACACATTCTAGGTGCTCTCTCACATAAAGAGCAACTCCTCCACCTCGCTTCCCTAGCCTGTCTTTCCTAAAAAGCACATAGCCATCCATGACAGTGTGCCAGTCGTCCAGGTTGTCCCACCACGTCTCTGTGATTGCGATGAGATCATGGCCCTGCGACCGCACAAAGATCTCTAGTTCTTCTTGTTTGTTCCCCATGCTACGTGCATTTGTGTAAAGACAGTTCAGTGGTGAAGCAGATGTAGGTATCCTCAACGGCCCACAGCGAGATTTCTGACAGGGGACTGGCAAAAGTGGCTCCACGGAGGAGTACTCAGGGCAGTCCACAGAATTTTCCCTACTCTCACGTGGAAAAACGTCCCCAAGTCCACGACTGTGCTGTTGGTATTTACCTCTTCCCACCGTCAACTCCCGTTGTGTCTCCCGAAGCCTAACCCTGGCAGCCGCCTTAATATCCCCTTCCCCCTTCCTAACTAGTTTAAAGCACGATCGATGAGCCCTGCTATCTCCTGGGCGAGGATCCGCTTTCCTTTATAGGACAGGTGAGCCCCATTAGCAGTACTCATGCCAGGAGCAGAGTACACCATCCCTTGGTTAAAGAATCCAAAGTTCTTGCGCCGGCACCAGCCTTTTAACCACACATTCAACTCGTGGGTTATCCTGTCCTGCTCTGAGCCCCTCCTCCCACAAGTGGGGATAGAGCAGAATATTATTTGGGCTCCCCCCCCTCAACAGAGCGCCCCAGGTCCCGGAATTCCCTTTTGACAGCTTGCAGGCTACACTTTGTGATTGCGTCCCTGCCTGCTTGAACTATCAGTAAGGGATAATAGTCAGTGGATCTTACCAGGCCTGGTAGCCTTCTGGTAATATCCCTGACCCGGGCTCCAGGGAGGCAACACACCTCCCTGCGTGTAGGGTCTGGCCTACATATAGGCCCTTCTGTCCCTCTGAGAAGGGAATCTCCTACTACGACTACCTTCCTCTCTTGCCTAACAGAGGCAGTCTCAAGGCGTGCAGATGACCGCCTCACTCTAGGCCTCCGCTTTCTCTGAGGCAGAGGGGCTCCATTCATCTCCTCAGGTACCTCCTCCTCAACTGTCAGGGCCCCAAACCTGTTGCTCAGGGACACCTGAGGGGGTGGGGTAGGTAGGCAGGGGGAGTGCCTACGACGCCGAGTCGGGACTGTCTTCCAGGCCTCCTCGGGGTTTGGGTCACTCCCATTAACCTGGCACGGGCAGTGAGGGGGGACCGTCTTCAGGTGTGAGGTGTCATCCCGACTGTCTTCCTTTTGGGACGCCAGGGAGCTACTCCACCAGTCAATCTCTCGCTCGCAGTCCCTGATCACCCGCAGTCTTTCAACCTCTTCCTTTAGTTGTACCACCAAAGCAAGCAGGTCATCGACCTGCTCACACCTCAGACAGGCTAGGTGTTTGCCTCTTATCCCAGGCAACTGCAGGCTCTGGCATTCCCTGCAGCCTGAGACCTGGACCGCAGCATCCCTAGGCAGGCCCTCCATCGGGGTTGCCCGAGATTTGCAGGGGGAACCTCTGCGCCTGGTGGAGACCATGGTTAGCTGAGCACACAGCAGACAGGGAACCCTCAGCTCGCCCTTTTGTACTCTGCGAGCCGGTCCTCTGAGTATACCCCCTCAGCAAACTAGGAGGGGAGGCTTGCTCGGCCTGCTTGCCCTGCCTGCGCGAACTGCCCCGCTAACTGCCGCGCCACGCCCTTCTGACGCGCCACGCCCTGTTTGCCCGTCCTGGTCGCCGCGCTCCGGGTCGCCGCGCTCCCAGAGGCCTCTCTTGTATGGAGAGGGATAATTCCTGTCGCCCTTAGCTCCGCCCCCGATGAGTCACCGCTCCGGGCAGTGCAGGGGACGAACAATGGCTGTTAATGGGTGCTGATGGCCACTGATGGGTGCACCTCTGCCTCTCTCCTTTTGATCTTAGGTGCTTTTTGTTAGTTGCCCTCGCGGATCTATGTCCGGGGGTTGTTGCTCGCAGAAAGGGGGTCCCTCGACGGAGTCTCCCGCTTCAGAGCCCTGCTCCTCAGCAGGTCTTTTTTTTTTTTTCCTGTAGTCTAGAAACTGTATTTGTTTTTTGCTGGTTTTTTTCTAAAATACAAATGGCTGTGGTTTCATGAGCCAGAAGAGAAATTCTACTTGTAGTTTGTCACAACTTTCTAGTGCATCAGATCATTTTGTTCGCAAATGTTTACATTGGTGTGAACAAAAATACAGCAATATTATCTCGAACCTACAAAAATTCTTCAGAGATGTGATATATCTATGGTAGGTGATGGGACACGAGTTGAGGGCATCCATTTAATTAATCTCTGGTATTGTACATGTTGAGATAACATAGTGTTCTCAGGTTTTTTTAGCAGCAGGTGCCTGGAAGCTGGTTGATTTGTGGCTTTCTATGCCACATGATCCTGATTTACTGTTCTAGGAGAAGTTAGTGTAGTTCTGCACCCTTGGGAGTGCCTGCAGCCGTTAGATTCTGTGACCCAAAATCATCTTGCCCATGCAAATTACTCATATCATCTTATGTAGACTAATATAATCAATTAGCACACCATGTGAATTGTAGAATCTTTAGTAAATTTATCCTTAGCATTTCCTCTGAAATAATGGAGTGCTGGTTTTGTGTAAGAGCTGGAACAGGCACACAGAGGTACCAGCAGTACTAGCCTCTCACTGAAGTCTGTGGTGGTACTTGGCAAAGGTCTTAACCAATGGAGCCTTCCTGAATTTATCATCCAAGCCTCCAGCAATTCTCAAAAATCAGAGAATCATATGTTGTTTAATGTAAAAATATTCAAAATCAGAAAATACTTTTCCTAAATTTCTCAATAACTTGAAATTATTTTTAAAAATCTTTACTCAGAGGTAATGCAGGTCTCTACTGTACATTAGATATAATGTGAATCCATTCAGTAAAGTTTAAACAAGCGTAGAATTGTGTAGCACTGTTACAGGTCATGACTTATTGAGGGACAGTGTAATTTCCTTTCTGAGTGGTATTATGGAAGCCAGACTTGCTTAATGACATGATTGTATCACTAGCTCCTATTAACTTAAAAGAAATTGGATCTACCATTATTCTTGCCATGTCTAGTATGTGTAATTATAAATATTGAATTGCAGCTTCCAGAACAATTATGAAACCTAAAAGAGAAATGCAGGAAGTTTATGTTGCTCCATGGAGCAGCTTTAAGATATGCTGAAAAGCAAAGCGGTATACAAAAGGCAGGGCACTTTTTTCAAAGGGCATCATAAGCTTGCAAGAGAGTGGTTCTTTGGCAGCAGTTTTCAAACTACAGTTGTGGGGATTCTTATTCTCTCTGTCTTGTGTCATCCCATCCATCACATACACACACAGCCCCACCCACCACCACCACCATCACACACCCCCACTCCCCATCTGCAAGACGTGAGCCAAGCAGAGTAGGGGCTGTTTCCTGCTACCATCCATGCAATCAGAAATCAGATTGTAGGGAAGCCAGATGAGGGATGCTCCTTGTTAGTTTTTTTTTTTTCCCTTCAAAGGGGCTGCAGATGTGTTCAGAGAGGGAGAAAGTGTAGAACGGTACAAGGTGGGGGAAATGAACATGGGAGATTATTGTCCAGCAGACGATGTCACCAGGAAGATTGTGCTATGGAGTAGTCAATCTCTGAGAGCTGCTTTCTAAGGGAATAATCAAAGTCTCTAGCCCTCTGACAAAGCTGTGTGTGAACAGAAAGAAAATTCCTGCCTCTCATTTCTTCCCTCTATGCCAGAGCCACAAAGGACAAGCCAAATTAGCTTTCATTTTCTTGATCAATGTGGTTTCATTTATTCAAGTATCAAGTCATGTAAAGCTGTATGTTTTGATTGTTGTGCCTGCTGAGTAGTTAGTTAGATTGATTATTTTGCTATAGAATTATTATGTAACCATTTTGTATTGGATTTAACCTTTTGTAGTCATTTTAGGCAGCAGGGAATCTGATTGTATGTTTTTACAGCTGATCTTCATTACAGTAGTGTCACTTGCTATCGTTGTCTTCAGTATTACCCAGAATGCTTGTGGAAAGCTCTTCTCCAGATACTCAACGTTAATAACTAATGAGAAAGTAATTTAAGATAATAGGATCTTTTAGCAAAATCTCTGATTTGATATTTAAATTGTTGGTCCCTATTCTCCATTTATCTAAGGCCATATGTTTCATATACTTATTGTTATCATTAAAAGGAGAAGGAAAATTATGGCATTTTGAAGGATGATCTTTTGTTTGTAATTCTGCTAGAATACACCATCCATCATTTTCTTCCTGCTATTTTTTTTTTTAACCCTTTTCATTCCCAACCTATCACCTGTATGATTTACTCTTTTGAACGTAATTTTTTAGCTCAACTAAACTAAGCTACCACCAAAAGACACTCTTTGCAGTATTGGTATGCTGAACAAATTTCAGCACTTAATATATTGTTGCTGGGATTAAGGAGTTATGGGGTTTTTTTGGTTTGTTTGTTTGCTTCCCTGCAGGTCTGAAATGCTGGCTGTCTTAGCAAAATGCAAATCCTGCTCATAAAACAGAAGCTCTATTAGTGTATTTTAATGTATTTAATAAACAGTCAAAAGTTGAACAGATACAGATGCTTAGTCCTGTTTTATGTGGCAGTGCTCTGACAGTTAATAAATATGTTCTGTTTTGTGAGACCAGCCTTCTGCTCAAATGTACCATCCTAACTTGTGATTTTCTTAGTGAGCCTAGGCTGCGTTTCACTGTAGATGGAGCTCTATCACACATACAATCAACCAAAAACACTATTAAAGTTCCCATCTGCACTTAAGGTATCTAAAACACAATAAATAAAAATCCTACAAGCATTTGTCATCTTCCAGGCAGAATAACTGCAAAGGCAAAGCCCAAGAAACCGTGTTAGAGGTGCCAGTGCTGATCATTGGTATGTCAGTGCTGTGTTAAGGTTGTGCTTTTAGATCCAGGGCACCTAAGAACAGCCAGGACGCACCACTTCTGTGACCGTCAGGAATGTATAGACAGTAGACTTAGGCTGTAGCACTTCAAGGCCCGCTCCCTAGTCTGTCCTTAGTGAATGCTCTCACAACTGTCCCTGTAGAGGTTCTGTAGTAGCAGACATACCAAACAGCTGCTTTCTGTGAATCTTGTGGCTATTCCCCCAGCCTGCTATGGAGTGGTAGTACTCTCATCGCAGGGACTGAAGCATGGCCTCATGGCTCAGTTTATTGAGTAAGCTGCAGTTGCAGGTAGAGTACACATTTGAACACTGGTCCTGTGGGTGTGAACTCCCCTCTCCTGACACTGGAGGAACTGCTGTCTTGCTATGAGAGGTAAAAACTGTTATAGTGTTGAGAAGAAATCTTTCATGAGTAAGATTAAAAGCACTATTCCATGCTGAGAGGTCCACGGACCTCGTTGTCATCCTTCCCATTGGATATCTCTATCTGTTTGCCCATTTTTCAGTTAGACAAGATCTTTCCTCAGCTTGATGCCCTATCCTTCCTTTTATGGATTTTATGTTCATAAATGGTACATTCACATTAACTGAAGTTTAATGTTTAAAAAAATGCCTAGTTTGCATCCATTTTTCAAAATTCTTGTAGCTTACGTATTTCAACATTTGGATGCTGAAAATTCCTCAGGTAGAAGAGCTGAGCTTTTGTTTGCAGTTCTGTTCAAATGGGCCATCTGTCTCTTTCTCAGCCATTTCCCTCTAGAATGTAGCATATTAAAGTTCTCATGTCTATGAGACAAATAGGATTTTCTTTCCTGAGACTTGATGTTTTCCAAAAATACTGAAAGGGTGGGATAAAAGTTGAGGGTAGAAATAGCTTAAGAAGAAACATGTTCTAAACATTTAAGCCTTGTGTTATTCACAGAAGAAACATGGACTTTAATCCTTTCTTACACTAAAAAAAGATATCGAAAGGTCCCTACTTAACAGCCCATGAATCTTTATTCTTGATGCATGGTTGTATAACTACTGTAAAAAGGAAGATTCTCCTGGGTGTCATCAGACAGGAGGATTCACTGGTCCAAAAAGTCTCCAATTTTCTAAATTTCAACATGCTCCTTTTTGTTAACAAAAAGGAGATGTAGAACCACAGGAAATGAGCTACCCCATGGGTTTCCAGGTGGTTTTCTGTTTCAAACAACCAGCTATTTTCTTGCTACAGAAGTGAATTCCACTGTAGTGAATTTATTGCTCCCAAGCTTTACTTCCTTGATTACCTCCCATAGACCCCTTAAAAATGTGTATAAATGCCAGCAGTCTGTAAAACGGTGGTTGAGAAGCTGTGCCTTAGACTTTTGTGTGATGGGTGTTTATGTAATCTCTTTTAAGAATCTTGCAGCAAAGGAAATCCTGACATCTTTCTGGATTATTAGATTCATCACTTGGGTTTAACAAGCTTTTCATTGCTCATATTCAAGCATATTGAAACTTTTTCTTTCTCCTTAGCATAGTCATTGCAGAGGACTACTAGCATTCTTGTAACCTTCAAAGTATTTTAAGAGGGCTGTAGTCATCTTTAATCTTCTTTTAAAATCCTAATTAGTTGTCACTTCCCATGCTTTCTAATCATGTTGTTGTTCTAGATAGTCTCTTTGGACTTTATCCAGTTGGTTTATAGTTTTATGTTAGTGTGGTGCACTGAAATGGTATCTTGAGGCTGTAGCAGAGCAAGTGAATAGGTATACAGGCTTCCTTTTAGTGCATCACCACCTGAGTATTTTTTATCAACATCATATTGTTCACTTGCATTCATTTTGTCGATGGTATAATTACTGTGTCATCCTTTGAGATCCATAATCTAGCCCTTAGTATGCGTGGGCATTGGCTGCTTCTCCTTCCTAAATGGATTATTCTTGTGTGGTTTGTTTTCTTGTGAGTTTTTTGTTTGTTTGTTTTCAACTGAATTGCCAAACCCAGGACAGTTTCTTGGATTTGAGACTACTCCCTGATCTGTGATTTTGAATTCTGCTCTTGTACTCCAAAGTGTTTACAGTCAGTCCCAAGTTGGATCCATAGGTTTTATGAATACATTCTTTGTTCCAGTATCTAAAATGTTGGGAAACCATAGAGTAGAAGTAGGGCCAATATGTATCTCTGCAGGACCCTATTTGCAAGTCCTTTCCTCTGTAAGGTAGGTAAAGTGGCATTGTTTGTCTTTGAACAGACTGACCCGTGGGAAGCAGATGTAACTTTTGTTGGAAGATTGATTGAGAAATGTTGACTTTGTCCTGAAGTTAGACAAAATCAGCCTGACTGCTGATGTGACACCTCTTTTACCCCTTTTTGCTAACTTAGTTGGGGAATAAATCTCTTCTCTTGGCATTTAAGATTTTAAGACTGGTGTAAGTGGTCAGCATGTGCTACCCTGGTGGGAGATAATTTCAATAAAAATGTGTGAGTGATCAGCAAGCTTTGCTGTCAAAGCTGTGTGCAGTACTAAATATCAACTAGTCCATGCTCCTAGCTGGAGCCAGTGTTTCAAACTTGCAGTGCATTTTTTCTCGTATCTACTGTGTGCTGTTGATGAGTCACGTGGGTAGGAACATGTGTTTTGTTTTTAAAACATATCAGACTATACCTAAACTGTTACAAATGTTGAAAACAATGGCATTGCATTAATTTATGTCAGCCAAAGTTCACTGTCAATATTTTTACTGTAGTGATTCACAGAATGGATTTTTCTCCATCAGATCAAACTTTAAACTATTGATTTATACCTAAAGTAAGTTAGGCTTCTGATATTTTTTTGTTGTTTGGCTCTTTCTCTGCCATCTAATTTTGCTTTTGCTCAGTCAAGCATGACATGGCGATCCGCAGGCACTGAAATGATTTTGATGGCACAGATTCAGCATCGCTGTTTGCACACAACACTTGGAGTGAAGAAAGCAGTAGGAGAGTGGTGTGTCTGTGGGCTTAGTGTGCAGGTGCTGTTTGTTTGCACCTGTGCATGGGGACCGATGTGTTTATTGCATCTCATGTGCGGATCATTCCTATGTGGGACGCTTGGCAAGGCTGAGCCACATAATGAGAACTTATTTTTACAAAGTCAGAAAACTGAACTCTCATGAAGTGATGTATAATGGATTTGCATCAAGTAGTGTATAATGAAATGACCCAATGGAAAGCCTTTGTGGAAGAGAAAATTACTTGAGAATATTAGAGTGTTTCTTGCTGGTATGTATCAATGAGATAGCTGAATTATTTTAGAACTGTAGATAATGTTCTAATAAAATGTTTACAGCAAATAATGTATATTTACTTCTATTATATTTACTCCTAAGATGTTATGATATTGTTTCCTTCAACCCTCTCTTCATACAGATGTGTTTTTTTGGTCTTTAAACCACTATCATATTTTGACACCGCTTCCAAGTAAACACCCATTGTTTTGTTTTTACTTCTGTTTATAGTGAGCAGTTGTGAAATACTGAATTATACATTTTGTATGGCTTCCCCAGTTCTGACAGAACATTTCTTTTGTCCCATCTCTCTTTCAACACAAGGATGCCACTAAGAATATTCAAATAACTCTATTCACTGGAATGAATGTGATTAGCGATGTGATGAGAATCTAATTGTGAGAAATATGCTAATGTTCAATTTATTTTTACTGAGCCACTTTGAAGGTATAAAAGACAATTTAAATGCATTAGTAACAATAATGATGAATTTATGTTAAAGATGTGTCCAGAAGTCCTCTTTGGCAGCAGAGGTGAATTGTGCTTGGACCTGTATGAATGCTCATGCTGCGTTTTCATAGGGTTTGGTGCCAATAGCTCTATTCCTATTTTAGACACCTCTTTGTGAGGGTGATGTCTCTAAGCTGCCATCAACCAGTGGCTTCCAATGTGAGTGTTTGCTATCATGTGTTGAGATCTTGTGGTAGGTGTGAGGGAGCAGGTAGACATGAGGGAGAAAGCTCTGAAAATCTGGGGTTGGGATCCCGAGCTGAGGAAACAAAGCCATGTCTTAAGAGAGCAGGAGGAGACATGGGCTAGGAACCTGGAGCCCAAATTTGAGTTGCACAGCAGGAAGAAAGATTGAGTTGTGATGCTGGGGTTCCCTATTTGGAAAGGGAAGGATGAAAGCATGAACTGCTGCTGTTTCTGCAGCTGCCGTCATCTATGGCATTTATCAATGTCACCGTTGGAGACAGCACAAGTTTTGTGCTCTGTCATAAGGTGGTTTCGCTGTCAGTCACTATGGTATGGCACCGACAGAACTTTCTATTTACTGGAGAGATGATAATAATTGCAGTTTTTCTGATTAAGATGAAAAGAATTACTTGTCTCATTCTCGAAACAGTTTCTTCCACTCTCATTTTTTCTGTTTTAATCTCTTAGAGCAATTCTCTACTATTAATTCAGATGGCACCTTAAACAGTTTATCTTGCTTGTAAATACAGAAATAAATTACTAGTATGAGTTTGTTTTATTGGTTAATTCATTCACAAATGCCTTCTACAATGACTTCCTAGAGCAGATGGAAATTAAACATTTATCCAAGCAAACAGAGCAGCTACATTTCAGATGCTCTGAGCCCAGTACCTTTGTATTTTATGTTGGAAGTATATTTTAAGGTATATGAGCTGATAGAGCCCAGGCGTTCTTTTTGGTGGCTTGGTCAGAAGCTGTTAACATCTCCCCCATCTTGCTCAGTAGGTGCACACACACACTTGGTTGTGAATTAGTTTGCATTCTGCTTCTAAAACCTCCTTCCTTTCTCTTGTCTGGAAGCTGTCTTTCTCCCTGTGGAAGTTCTTCATGTTTGCTGTTTATTTCCTTTCACAAAGGCTGTGCTGTTGGAAATTCCCATCTTCTCTTGAGTGTCAGTAGAGAAAGTCATTCCACATGTGGATGGAAACTGTGAAATTGTTCAGGACCACAAAATTGGTCCTCTAAGTTTCCAGCAGCATCTGGGAGATGATGATAATGACACCTCTCATCCAGATCAGCAGGTCTAGAGATCAATAGGAGGTGGCAGAAAACTGGCCAAGGCAAGTACTGGCTGCAGACACTGAAGTCCAGACCTTTGAAATAGTTGCTGGCTTAGGGGCCCAGTGAATGTGGATTAATCAGATGACTTAGATTTTCCTGAGGTCTTGAAGCATAACTTTCAAAAAGACAGCCTAGTAAGTGGTCCCTAAGATACTTGCAGTCAAAGGCATATGTGAAATGCAGGAGGTCGGGATATGTGTAAGGTTGAGGGCTTTTTGTTTTCACATCACAGGGAGATCACTGTATGGGTTCAGTGACCTGGGTGTGCCAGAGAGGAAGTGACATGATGGCCTTTCTTGCAATGTTGAGACAAAGTAGAACCCAAAGTTTTGTGAAAGTTTTGTCTGAGGATTGCCATACATCCAGTGGAACTGAGAGATCACGTTTTGACTTTCAGACTTGCTTTCTCCTTGTTGTGTATGAAGACAGCATGACATTACTGGTCATTTGTAGGATTACTGGTGTCTCCCTGTTGGAAGTGGTCCAAATTGGTAGGAATAAGCTGTTCCCAGTGAAACATCAGGGAAGATAGAAAGCACTGGACAAGTAATTCCAACTGGGAGAGAATGTATTTGTCGTGGTTTTGCCCCAGCCGGGGGCTGCACCCCACACAGTCGCTTGTACTTTTAAAAGGAAGGGGGAAGGAAAGTTGGGGGAGGGGGAAAAGGGAAGGAAGAAAGGAGGAAAAGAAACCACAAACTAGAAACCAGAACCACGCAGGTTGGGATAAGGATAGTTTACTAAACAATAACAGAAAACTAGATATAACAATAACAGGAGTTTAAAGCACAAAATAGATGAAACTGGTAATACACAATGCAATTTCTCACCAAACCACACAACTCAGGCCGCACAGCTTAGAGCCCGTCCCGGACAACCCGACCGCCCCAGAAACTGCACGTCCTGGCGTTGTCTCCCCCTCTTCCCCCCAGTCCCCCCTTAAACTGAGCATGATGTAACTGGCATGGAATATGCTCTTCGGCCAATTCGAGTCACCTGTCCTGGCTGCGTCCCCTCCTTTCTCATTAGTAAGGAAGTATGAAGAACTGAGAAAGGTACTTGATTGCCCGGCAACAAATCGGAAACATCAGGGTGCTATCAGCACTATTCTCATGCTAACACCCAAACATGGCATTCCATTCACTGCTAAAAAAAAAAAATTTAACTCCATCATAGCTGAAACCAGGACATTATCCACCCCTTATTCCATACCATTTACGTCATGACCAGATCCAACAATTTTCTTTGGGTACAACCAGTTTCGTGTTTCACACACCCATATATGTATGTACACATGTATGCACACATACGTGCATACAGATCTTATTCCCTCAGTCTGTGAATCATACCTCTGAAGTTGTTGAGTTCATTTAGTCCATGATTTTCAGGCTCCATTTGTCATAACAGTTTCTCAGGATAATTGTATGTTCTATTGGCTTGTTGCATGCTGCATCTCAGGCTCTTGACTGATACACCTGGCATGGTCCATGCTCATAGTCTGTGGGTCAGAGTTTATTTTCAAAGGGAGAAAAAAGTTCTTGAGAGGCCAGGCTTTAGTTCCATCATCATGGCACTCATTATTCATTAACTTGTATGACTCCGGCTATAATGCTATGGTACAACATACAGCAATCATAACAATAATGAATATACAATAATGGGTTATTTGGCAATTATTATAATTTCTACTTTATTAATTATATTGGCTATTCTCACCCAAAATCAAATCCCCTTGAGGTACACATCGAACTTCTCCATCCCTCTGCATTACCCACCAAGTACAGCCAGGTCCTTGAGCAAAAACAATTCCAGACATGGGTTTACCTTTGCCTGAAGCAGGGATGACCCAAACTCTCTTTCCCAATACACTCTTCATATGCACTACTGGGACTCTGTCTCCCTCTACAGTACGTGGAAATTTTGACTGGGCAGGGCCAGCCCGATTGGTAGATCCCCTAGAGTTAACTAACCACGTGGCCTTGGCCAAATGTGTATCCCAATGCTTGAATGTCCCACCACACATTGCTTTCAGTGTAGTTTTTAAAAGTCCATTATATCGTTCAATTTTCCCAGAGGCCGGTGCATGATAAGGAATGTGGTACACCCACTCAATGCCATGCTCTTTGGCCCAGGTGTCTATAAGAGTGTTTCGGAAGTGAGTCCCATTGTCTGACTCGATTCTTTCTGGAGTACCATGTCGCCAGAGGACTTGCCTTTCAAGGCCCAGAATTGTTTTTCGAGCAGTGGCATGGGGTACGGGATATGTTTCTAGCCAGCCGGTAGTTGCCTCCACCATTGTAAGCACATAACGTTTGCCATGGCGGGTTTGTGGGAGGGTGATGTAATCAATCTGCCAAGCCTCCCCATATTTGTATTTCATCCACCGTCCTCCATACCAAAGGGGCTTTAACCGCTTAGCTTGCTTGATTGCAGCACATGTCTCACATTCGTGGACAACTTGTGCGATGGCGTCCATGGTCAAGTCCACCCCTCGATCCCGAGCCCATCTATATGTTGCATCTCTCCCTTGATGACCCGAGGTATCATGAGCCCATCGAGCTATGAATAATTCACCCTTATGTTGCCAGTCTAGATCTACCTGAGCCACTTTAATCCTAGCAGCCTTATCTACCTGATGGTTGTTTTCATGTTCCTCCATGGCCCGACTCTTAGGTACATGGGCGTCGACATGACGTACCTTTACAACAAGTTTCTCTAACCGAGCAGAGATATCTTGCCATAAGTCACCAGCCCATATAGGTTTGCCTCTACGCTGCCAGTTGTTCTTTTTCCACTGCTGCAACCACCCCCACAGGGCATTCGCCACCATCCATGAATCAGTATAAAGGTAGAGCCTTGGCCACTTTTCTCTCTCAGCAATGTCCAGGGCTAACTGGATGGCCTTCACCTCAGCGAACTGGCTTGATTCACCTTTTCCTTCAGTGGCTTCTGCTACTCTTCTTATAGGGCTCCATACAGCAGCTTTCCATCTCCGATGCTTACCCACAATGCGACAAGACCCATCAGTGAACAGGGCATATCGCTTCTCATTCTCTGGCAGTTCGTTGTAGGGTGGGGCTTCTTCAGCGCGTGTTACCTCCTCATCCTCTGGTGACATCCCAAAATCTTTGCCTTCTGGCCAGTCTGTGATCACCTCCACGATTCCTGGGCGATTGGGGTTTCCTATTTGAGCCTGCTGTGTAATTAGTGCAACCCACTTGCTCCACGTAGCATCAGTGGCATGGTGTGTAGAAGGAACCTTCCCTTTGAACATCCAGCCCAGCACCGGCAGTCGGGGTGCCAGGAGGAGCTGGGCTTCAGTTCCAATCACTTCTGAGGTGGCTCGAACCCCTTCATAGGCGGCCAGTATTTCCTTTTCTGTTGGAGTATAATTGGCCTCAGATCCTTTGTAGGTCCGACTCCAAAACCCCAGCGGTCGACCTCGAGTCTCACCTTGTGCTTTCTGCCAGAGACTCCAGGTCGGGCCGTTCTCCCCAGCTGCAGTGTAGAGCACATTTTTAATATCTGTCCCTGTTCGGACAGGCCCAAGGGCCACTGCATGGACTATCTCGCGTTTGATCTGCTCAAAGGCTTGCTGTTGCTCAGGGCCCCATTGGAAATCATTCTTCTTTCGAGTTACATGGTAGAGTGGGCTCACAATGAGACTGTAGTTTGGGATATGCATTCGCCAAAAACCTATAACACCTAAGAAAGCTTGTGTTTCCTTTTTGTTGCTTGGTGGAGACATAGCTGCTATTTTATTAATAATGTCCATTGGGATGTGACGACGCCCATCCTGCCATTTTATTCCTAAAAACTGGATTTCTCGCGTAGGCCCCTTGACTTTACTTCGTTTTATAGCAAAACCGGCTTCTAAAAGGATTTTAATGACCCTGTTTCCTTTTTCAAAAACTTCCTCTGCTGTGTTGCCCCATACAATGATGTCATCAATATACTGCAGGTGCTCTGGTGCTTCACCCTTTTCCAGAGTATTCTGGATTAGTCCATGGCAGATGGTGGGGCTATGTTTCCACCCCTGGGGCAGACGATTCCACGTGTATTGGATGCCTCTCCAAGTGAAAGCAAACTGTGGCCTGCACTCTGGCGCCAGTGGGATCGAGAAGAAAACGTTCGCAATGTCGATTGTGGCGTACCACTTGGCTGCCTTCGATTCCAATTCATACTGGAGCTCTAACATGTCTGGCACAGCAGCACTCATACCTGGAGTGACTTCATTTAGGCCACGATAATCTACTGTCAGCCTCCACTCTCCATTGGACTTCCTCACTGGCCATATGGGACTATTAAAGGGTGAGTGGGTTCGGCTGATCACTCCCTGATCCTCCAGTTGACGAATCAGCTTATGGATGGGAATCAGGGAATCTCGGTTAGTACGGTATTGTCGTCTGTGCACCGTCGTCGTAGCAACTGGCACTTGCTGTTCTTCACCCTTCAACAACCCCACAACAGCAGAATCCTCCGAGAGTCCAGGCAAGGCACACAATTGTTCAATTTCTTCTGTTTCCAAAGCAGCTATTCCAAAAGCCCATCGGTACCCTTTTGGGTCTTTAAAATACCCTCTACGTAGATAATCTATACCTAAAATGCACGGAGCTTCTGGACCAGTCACAATGGGGTGTTTTTCCCAGTCCGTCCCAGTTAGGCTCACCTCAGCCTCTAGCACAGTTAGTTGTTGGGATCCCCCTGTCACTCCAGAAATACAAACGGGTTCTACCCCTTCATGATTCGATGGCATTAGAGTACACTGGGCACCAGTATCCACCAGAGCTTTGTACTCTTGTGGATCTGACGTGCCAGGCCATCGGATCCACACAGTCCAATAAACCCGATTATCCCTCTCCTCCACCTGGCTGGAGGCAGGGCCCCTCTATTGCTGCTGATCATATTTGTTTTCCACTGGTTGCATAAAGGACTTAGAGGTCCCTTCAAAAGGATCAGGCACATCAGACATATAGGTAGGCCTTCCAGTTGGTCTAGGGAACTGCCCAGTAGAAACTGGTGCAGCCTTCTTCCTGGCAGAATCTCGTTGTGCGAATGTTTTACCCTGCAGCTCATTTACTCGTGCTTGAAGGGCTGAGGTGGGCTGCATATCCCATTTCCTCATGTCCTCTCCATGATCAAGCAGGTAAAACCACAATGTACGTCGTGGTGTGTATTCTCCCTCTTGGAACGATGGACGCTTTCTCCCAGTAGCTGCAACATTGCTCCATACGGGTTGGGAGTTGGACACATTGTTGTCAAGTCGTTGAACCAGTTTTTCTACTGCTGCAATGACGGAGAGGGAAACATTGTCTTGGTATTTCCTGAGTCGGCAGGCCACCTCATTTATGGTTGGCGAAGCCATATCATTCCAGTCAATTGCTGCCATTGAATTGGTATACCCTGCTGGTGCACTTCGTACAACCTTACGCCACATATCTGGAGTGCATAGGACTTCATCGGGATCAGCGGGAAGCCGTGAATTGTCCAGATCATAATAAATTATCTCCCGTACAGCTAATTCTCTCAGGTGCTGGACAGCTGTCTCTATGCTGTTACACTTGGGTGTCTGGCATGTAATATATTCCTTTATGGGATATCTTTCCTGCACACTTGACAGTAGTCGCCTCCAGAGGCTGAGGATTTCCGGCCTCCTCCCAATTGCTTTGTCAATTCCTCCTTCTCTAGCTAGGGATCCCAACTGCTTGGCCTCTCTGCCTTCTAATTCCAAACTACTGGCCCCGTGATCCCAACATCGGAGCAACCAAGTGATAATGTGCTCACTTGGGTGGCGAGTGAAATCTTTTCGAACCTCACGCAGCTCACTCAGAGTCAGGGATCGGGTAACAATCTCTGGTTCTGCCTCATCCTGATATCCTCGAGATGATCCCGGTTGATCATCATCCTTATCCGTCACTATACGAACTGATTTCTTTGTGCCTTTCCTCTTTTGTACGGGAGCAACAGACACTGGTGTGGATTGGTTTTTCAGATCATCTGCAGTGTCTGCTGTAGAGATTACAGTAGCTGCAGTGTCGGTCACAGGGGTTGCAGTAGCTGCAGTGTCAGCCCCAGTGGTTGCAGCAGCTATAGTATCTGCCAGTCTGTTTCCTTTCCCTTCTCCCTGACAGTGCTGCCTGCTATCCAGCAGTGTTTGATAAATAGTGGCCAGAGCCCAGCACAGTGCAGTAAGGTGTCCGTCTCTGGGAAACCTACAGCAATTTTTCCTTAGGTATGCAGTCACTTGATCGGGGTCTTGTAGCTGTTCAGGAGTGAAATTCCAAACCATCGGGCGTGAGAAAGTACCTAGGTACTCGCCCATACTTTGCCACATGCCCTGCCACTCGTGATTATTCTGTCTCGGAGAAAGCTCTTCAGTGGTATTCATAAACCTATGCTTGATATATAACAAAAACTGAACCATCTGCACCAAACCTACCAATAGCAAAATGCTAGTTTGAATATCCCAGAGATATTGAAGATTTTCAAAAACTGCCCTAAGAGCTGTTGTATTTAGCCCAAAGGAAAAGAAAGCAGTGCCCCCACCATACTGGCTGCTGTTATTAACCCCTCCCTGTCCAAAGAATGGACAGGACAGCAAAACCTCATACAAGTACCAGCTTAAGCTCATGATCATCGATATTATTGTATCATAGACCGATATCATAAAATACACTATAATGAAGTATGGGAACAAATACAGGAGCCGCAGACCTGAGAGAGTAAAGAATCCTGCCAGGATTGTATACAGCATGCGGTGGTTTTGCTGCCACAGCCTTGTGAATAAATACCACAGCATCGTGACCAGAGATTGCTTAAACAACAGTGCTTATCTTAATTGCGATAGTTAGGGTCAGATCTACCGTTATCCCAACCGTTCGTTGCCCCACGTTGGGCGCCAAAATGACTGTCGTGGTTTTGCCCCAGCCGGGGGCCGCACCCCACACAGTCGCTTGTACTTTTAAAAGGAAGGGGGAAGGAAAGTTGGGGGAAGGGGAAAAGGGAAGGAAGAAAGGAGGAAAATAAACCACAACCTAGAAACCAGAACCACGCAGGTTGGGATAAGGATAGTTTACTAAACAATAACAGAAAACTAGATATAACAATAACAGGAGTTTAAAGCATGAAATAGATGAAACTGGTAATACACAATGCAATTTCTCACCAAACCACACAACTCAGGCCGCACAGCTTAGAGCCCGTCCCGGACAACCCGACCGCCCCAGAAACTGCACGTCCTGGCGTTGTCTCCCCCTCTTCCCCCCAGTCCCCCCTTAAACTGAGCATGACGTAACTGGCATGGAATATGCTCTTTGGCCAATTCGAGTCACCTGTCCTGGCTGCGTCCCCTCCTTTCTCACTAGTAAGGAAGTATGCAGAGCTGAGAAAGGTACTTGATTGCCCGGCAACAAATCGGAAACATCAGGGTGCTATCAGCACTATTCTCATGCTAACACCCAAACATGGCATTCCATTCACTGCTAAAAAAAAAAAATTTAACTCCATCATAGCTGAAACCAGGACAGTATCTCACAGTGGAAGGCAGTTTTGAATCTGCTATGCTTTTTTTGCATAGCTTGAGGAACCACTACAGAAGCTGCTGAACAGGGAACCCACATTTCACCCTAGCCATGTTTTCCAATGTTTCTCCTTGTGCTGGCATTTGGCCGACTTCTGGGAAAGCTGAGCAAGGGAATTTTGGGATAGTTACTTTTCTGTTGGATTGGCTCACAGAAGCTAATATTTGGGAAAACATGGAAGGGACTACTCAGAGTGATCCGCAGGAGTAGCTGGTGGGAGTGCGGGCATCTCTTAATTAGCAGTTGGCCATGAGATTGGCTTAAAAGTGCTGTTACATGGGACACTCATGATCTCCCCGTTCTGCTTGATGCCTTTCTTTTTTCTCTCCCCATTGATCTCTGATTCCATGGCAGTCCTGCTGGAAGGACTGTGTTGAGTTTCTCAACTTTACTGCACTGTGGCAGGATATAAATGCTGTCAGAGTTGGGGTTTATCTTTGTGTTCTTGGGATATTAGTGTGCTTGTTGGTCTGGCCAGTATTGTTTTTGTTTTGCACCTGGCTCTCAACTCTTGCAATGTAGATGCCTGAAAAATACCTAACTTGTTTGTAAGAAGTGGAGTTTCAATATATGCCTAGGTAGAAATGCCTAGTTAGTTCTGTGGCGTAAGGATTACAGAGGTGGTGTGTCTTGTGCAGAAGAAACTAAACATGTATTTCATTGCTGTGATTCTGACCATTTATTCACAAGACAGTTCAAGAGAAACAAGCGTGAGCATTCTTACTGTGATTGTACTAAACACGAGGAGGGGAAGAGGGCAGAAGCAGACATAGGTATCATCACAATTTAAGTCATATTTTGCTTGCCAAATTACTATGTCTCATGAAATTCACCCTTATTTCCCCCTCCTGGCTCTGTCACCCATGTTTGTTGACAGATAATGGGTTAGCAGATTGTTAGCATTTTTCAGATGTTTGTTTTGGGGTAGGGAGCCTGAGACCTATCTGCAAACTTTTTCCTTCTTTTTTTTTTTTTTCTTTTTTTTTTTATTGATAGTCAGAATCTCTTGAGAGTTTTCTGGGATTTTTAATGCTTTCAGAACTGCTTCACTCTCCTTGCACTGGTTGTTGAGCCTGCCTTGCCTCTCAATTGCCTGACACAAGAGAGGCAGCTCAGGATTTTAATACCAGCTGTCAGCAAGAGGTCTGGAAAGCAGCATGTCTGGAGCACCAAGAAATGTTGATTCTCCAAATGTCTTTTCATTACAAATTCTTCAAATAGAGTCTCTGACCTTCAGGGACAAAAACATTCCAGGTCAGCTGCCAGCACAATAATCTCAGAGGTATAGAAACCTTCTGAAGGACTAGTCAGAAAATGACACTTGTGAAAACAAGGATACGTAAGAGGCAGTAGTAATTGTAGGCAGAACATATACATACGAGTGGGCTTAGTGTCAACCACTTTGTTCAGTGTTTTCGTATCTTTTAATGTCAAGACAGAAACACACACAACAAAAATATGTGGGTTTTAGTATTTGTAGAGTTGAAATATAAGCACAAGTGTATCTGAGTTAATTAGTGTTCTTAAGAGTTGCTGAAGTGGCTGAAGTTCAGCTTTTGAAATATTTCTACGTGTTGTGCTATCTCCAGATGGCTAAAAGCTGCTAAAGATGTTCTTGCTAATTTTGTGACTTGGAGTAGTTCCTGGTGGCTAAACCTGACAGTGGTTTGAGCCATGTCTCCGAGGTGCTTGATTTCTGGCTTCCTATTTTTACTTTAAAATATTGGTCTTTTAGTTGATGAGAGATTGAAAAGTATTTGGTGTTCTTGAACAAATTGGTAGCAAAAAAATTCAGCTATAACCTCTTCCAAAATAAGTGTCAGAGTTATGTGATTTCATATATAAGCAAAGTTCTTCTGTTTGTTTGTTTATAAAGTCAGACTGAGGGGGGGTGAGGAAGAAGTTTAGGTTTGTAAGACATTTGCATGAGAGAACATTTAAAAGCCAACCTCCATCTAAAGCAAAATAATTTAATTTGAGGGAAAACCCCATATATTTTAAACTTCTACCCTAGAGTCATCTAGGTGGAAGGCTGTCACAAAGATTTCTGTCTGATTTGCAGCTCTGAATCCTTTTACAGCTAATGTGACTTGTATGCATAAATTCTTGTGAACTGTAGTTAGACTAGAGGCAGTATGGTGACTCAATTTGCTTCGTTTTTTATGCTAATTGTTATATGAATACGTACACGAGCCATGTTGCTAACAAGTTAATCCTGAGGCTGCTGAGGCTGTGCTCTAAAAGCAGGGAAGACCTTTCGGCTGGTGTTTCACACAATTTATCACCAGAGTGATGACACTTTGCTAAAATAATACACGGACTCCAACACCAGAAGGCGGCCAGTGAGTAGAGGTTCCACTCTGATGATTTAGTAGCCCTATATATCATCACAATGTCACCAGCTGATGCTTGCTAGCGTGACCTCTAGCAGGGAAGGACAGAAGGAATCTTGAAAGCAAGATAAAGATGAGATTAAAAGAAGACGAAAATGAGGTGAAATCTTCTGTGGATCTCCCACTTGCGCCCATTATTCCTTGAAAAAAAAATGCATGAACGTCAGATAAATTGTCCTTAAACAGATCCTACTGTTGTTATGTGTGGCTTAAACTTCTCTTGCTTTAGGGTGGGAAGGTGGTAACAAGTATGTTTCATTGTTGCTGCCGAAGAGGGCAGAGAACATATTTTGCGTGCCAGTAGAGCACCTTCTGTGACTTGGCTGAGGTCTTGATTGAGCCTCTAGGCTGCTTCTCTAGGTAGTGCATGCAGTGCCTCCTAGCAGAGGGCAATACATCAATAATATGAGATTCTAAAAGTAAAACAAAGCCACAACCTCTCCCAGCAACAACAAAAAATCCCTGCAGTCAGACGGCACTGATGTTAGTATCTACAGAACTTTTGTGCCCTCTATGTGCTGCTGACCCTGGTCCTTTCCTACAGTGTTGCATATTGTCTCTGTGCCCCAGCTTTCAGTCACAACTGTGTGTTCCTCAGAAGTACCTATACAGCATGGTTATTCCACCCTGGGAGGCAGAGAGTGGGAAGCACCCCTTACTCATCGTGCCACTCCCCAGCTAAAGCTTTCCTTCCTGTCCCTAACAGCAGATGTAGCAGCACACAGTGAGATTGGGCAGGAGCTAGCTGTGTAATTCCTGGAGGGGCAACAGGACAGTGGAAGGGTTTGTGTAAGGGTAGCAAGGAGGACCAGAGATGTTCATAGCAGGACAGCAGCAACCATTTGGCCACTCTTGTGCAGGCTCCAGCAGAGAATGATCTTCATCTCTTTTGTGGAGCAGATCAGTGAGGAGACTGAGAGCCTATCTAAATCAAAAAAAATCATGACAACCCTTTCCAAAAGGCATTTGGCCTTGTGATACACGGTGATTTCAACACCTTTTTGTGTGCTTCTGTGTACTTATGTCATAAAGAATGTAATATACATTCCGGTTAAGTAGCATGAGCAGATACAGGACGATTTCATTCCTGCTGTTCACTTGGTTTCCAAATAAGAATTGTGCTTTGTTGCAGTAAAGCTGTGCTGTGATAGCTTCCTTCCCACCACCTCACTCTTACCCACATAATGAACCAGGATTTGGGTCAAGTGTTTATGAAGGCAGTTATCCATATGGATTGAGTGTCTGTGAGAACACGGATGTTTAATCAGACATTTGTTAGCAAGCTAAAGAGGCAACATATGTCAAGCACTGTGCTGTCAGAAAATTCCTTCCCTACTATCACTATGGTAACAGCCACCAAATACCTGCTTGTTTTGTTAGCATCTGAGCTGAAGGCAATCTCCGAGCAATAAATTGTGAACACCTAGTGGATGGGCTGCAGGGGCAGGGAACCAGAGAGGGTACTGCCATTTTCTGATCCAGTTTGCCTGCCTGACTGATAAGTTTCTTCTGGTACTATTTCTGTCAATCAACAAGGAGTAGAGGTGGATAGCACATCATCTAACCAGCCACATGGACTGAATAGTAATTGCAGTTGCTGGGTAAAAATATTCAGCGTTTCTCAAGAGTTGGCCCAAATATGTTCATTAGACACTTAATGAAGCATATACATATTTCAAATAGCAACATAGCATAAGCTAAGCGCTTCATCTGAGGGGTATGTTGTTTCCAATATTAACTTGACTGGCTCTACTGCTAAAGAGGAAAATGGTCTGGCTAGTCTGTTAGTAGCTCTTCAGCAGCCCAGAGTAGGAAGTTTGTTTCTTCTGGGCTGCTTGCAAATTCCCTGGTGTTTTGTGGCATGTTTTAGCAGGGATGGATACGTATTGCTCAATCTGACCTCTGCTCTCTCCATTTTACCCACCTCCCAGTTTAAAATCATGCAGTAAACTTTGAGTGTTGAGTGTTGCACTCCTAGGCAATGCATGTATTCTTTGCATCAGTACCATTTTCCTTTCTCTCTCATCCTCTGACTTCTGTGAAACAGTAACTCTTTAGGAGAAGGTCAGCCAGAATCCTTCAGAAGAGGAATGAACAAAGGAAGGCAATTCCCAGTGGCCTACCTGTCCTCCTTCCTCACAAAATATCTATGCCAGGTTAGAAGCTGAAGCATCGTGAATATTTCCATCTCTTGTCACCACTCCAATCTGCCTTCCTGCTTTGTTCTTGGCAAAAGCCTAGAAAAACAGACAACTTCTAGGAGCTCTATGTTTCTGGGACCAGGAAGCAGCTGAAGGATTGAAGCCAACTGGCTAAACACTGCTAGGTCTAGCGTTGGAGTTACAGGTGAAGCAGAGTTACCAGGTCCACTGAGGAGATGTTGATGGAGGTCTTCATCTTTGTGAACTGTTGTGCTTTTAGACTAGAGGTTTAGGCTAGAGAGAAAAGTCTGGCTTTGCAGCTAGATTGCTGTCTCTCACAAAACCACTGTAGCTTGTGGAGCTCTGTCTGATTCCCATCAGCTGTAGCGCAGACAGTTGTAGCAGTTGTTGGAGGAACCTTCTTTTCAAATGCATATGGCTCTGGATTAATGAGACAATAGGTTTTGTTGAGATACCTAAAGACTTTTAACTACTTTGTCTTAAACAGCTTTAAGATTTTTTCATCCCTCCAGTCATACTTTAGTACAGGGCATTCTGTCTTTGGAAGGAAGTGAATGTATTTTATTGCTAGATGGCATTGTTTTAAACAGTTCTTGCAGAATCTGCTTGTGCAAAACTCTGAAACAAAGAGGCCAGTGTATGTATTACAAGTGGGACATGCAGACACAATTTTGAGCTTGAAATACCGCCGTGTCAAGGGAAAAATGTACTGGCAGGGAAGGTTGTGAAGGCATTCAGTGGAGAGACTTCTAGCAAGTGTCATGCATGTTTTACATGCTCTGTCTTGGACATTTGTGTTTTAATTAAATGTTAGTTATTTTCTTGGACTATACCATAGTGCAACCCTTGTCCTTCTAACAAAATCCCCCAATAGACTTGGACAGTATTAAACAGTTGATAATCCATTTAGACAGGCAGAAGATGAAATTAAATGGAAATGGATTAGTGCAGATAATTTACCAAGCTTATTTCAAATGTTCCCTCCATAATGTATTGCTAAGGTCACGTGCAGCCAAGAGGATATCATACGCATACCCTGAGGATTGCAGGTTTGTATGTGCTTCTGTAATCTTGTAGCTTTTAAATGGTTACAAGGCAGCTGCGGTCCTTGCTTGATACTAGGCTGCTACAGTAGGATTTGTGGAAGTAAATACGTGAAGAAGCTGGACCGTTTGTGCTGGTATGTGATCACTGTTTGGAGGAGAGGTATGTCAACAGTGTGACTCAATATGGAGTTCACGTTGATACAAGCAAACTGAAAAAAACATAATTCATCTGTAAATACAAGGCAAACTGCCCTTTTAAATAGTGTAAAGTAAAATGCTCCTGGTTGAATACTATTAAGTGAGTAGGTGACACACTAGGAAATGACTGCTTGCTCTTTCAAATGCCTGTTGAAAAAATAAGTTTTCTAGAAAAATTCAGTAGAGCTTTTAGGTATTTTCCTACAGTTTCTTTTTGTTTGTTTGTTTGGGGTTTTTTGTATTGTTTTAAGCATAGGATAGCAACATTCAGTCACAAATGCCTAAATAAAGACCTATTCTGTTTCCATGGGAGTAAACTGGTGGGTTTTTCATTGATCTGACCTAAAATTGCAACGGTTTTCGAAAGTAACTTCAAAATGAGCTGTCAGTACATAGCCTTTTGAAAAATCAGTCTGATTACTTGATTGCCTAGATTTTGACACCCATGTTGAACACCTCTGCTGTATTATTCTCACCATTAAAGACAATCATTTTTGAAGGGCAGTCTTTGAGAAATTCAAAGCTGTCCACAGGGGAAACAAAATTCTTGTTATTTTCATTAAAAACTTGATGATGATGGTGATGATAGCAAGTGGGTCATGAAAAGCGGTCAAGAAAAACAGTTCATAGTGTTCTCTCAAAAAATTTGGAAACTACTGATCTATGGCAAATGTACCAAGTTCCTACCTCCATTTGACATGGCAGTAATGCTGAGGAGATCTTCTTGCATGCCTTTTTGTGCAAAGAGAAGTTCTTTTATTTGTATCTGCATGTTTGTGTGAACTCACATTCAAGAAAGCTGAAAATAAAATGACTAGAATGTCATTTCTGGAGGTCATAACTTTTTGTGCTCTTCAACTTGAACAAGGCTCATGGCCTTGCATTATGTGCTGACTCTTTCCATGTCCATCAGCAGAAAATAATTGTTTCTTCCTTTGTTTAAATTCAGTCTAACACGTTGGTTTATTTTTGAAAGGAGAATTCTTGGGTATTTTTCAAATCAATCTCTCTCTCTCTCTCTCTCTGTCTTGAGAGATTTGGGAACTCTTGGGTGAACTTGTGACATGCAGGTGAAAAGTCTGCCATACTCATTCTCATGTTGATAGAAATGGCCAGCCAGTGTGCAGCTGCTGCCTGTATTATTCTGAATTCGAGGTTAATGGAACAGAAAACCTTCTCAGCCATTGTAAAGATCTCAGTGTAAAGAACCTGATTTTTAAGGAAGTACCTGTAACTATGGTCGGCTGTCCTGACACCCTTAAAGTGCATTTTAGGAGGGAAACAGAGTCCTGTCAAGTCTGACAGATGGTGATTGAAGCAGCAAGCTGATTCCTGCAGAAGGGCAGGGAAGTTTGTCATTCTTGCCTCACAAATGAGTGATGATGGCCAGATGCAATAAAACTTGATGCTATAGCATAGCCTCTTGAGAACTTGTGTACATAGAGGAAACATAGGGAAAAAGAATATCTGCAAATACATAATTTGTGGACCTGTATTTTTTGTAAAAATGTGAGATTTACGTGGAAAGCACATTTGGCTGTTGGTCTGGAAACAGGAGAATTGTCTGTTGTACTGCACATGACTTAAGTACAAGTCAGTTGTCTCTTTGGGCTATGACTTCATTACAGCTGAAGATACGACACCTTTTAACTCTAATTTGAGCATTGAATAAGCCACAAAGTTGGCATATTGTTTCTTGGCAGTGAAGTTCTTTTGTATTTCTCTTTGGTTACTATGCTTGCATGCTGAGGTCCACCTACGCCTGCTCCTTTTCATGTCATATTGCTGAGTTGTGGCATTTACTGGCTTACTGTTAGGTTACTCTGCCTTACCCCTGATCCTATAGTGTTGTGATTTCATTGCTACTGGCTTGGTGCTCAGTCTTCTATATGAAAAGCCTTTTGGGAGATAAAAGCATGAGGTGTGAGAGAGAAAAGTTAGAGCAGAGGCAAAAGATGGAGGGGGCAATGTGTCTGTGGAGCATGTAGTTGTAGCGGCGTTACTAATGGGCTGGTCCATTTGTAGAGAAATTCAGCATAAAAAACACAGAGGGAGGAGAGTGCCCAACTAAATGTTCTTCCCTGTGTGCTATGTGCCTAGCTTCTGAGATTAAATGCAGTAGTAAATGGAAAATAAGTTAATCAAGTAATTTTAATTTCTGCTTAGTTATTACAGTTTTGGGCCCTTGCCATCTATGAAGATGTTTTTCATAGATTCCCAGAGTGATATAACTATTGTATAAATTATTAGCTCCACTTTGTAGCAAAAGTTACACATCATCACGGTAGCATTTTGAAGCAGATGTTGAACATGTTTTTTACATGCTGTATCTGTCCTACTTTGTAATTCCAAATTATTCATTGCAATATGTACTGTAGAGTTTGCATTTTCATTAAGCTGTCATTACTGCCAGTGTGTTGCTGGTGATGGGTCTGCTTTACATCTTTCTGCACAGTTAATAGTCATGATTGGAGAACATTTCCAGCCTTTTGTATTTCATCATATTGTTAATCAATTCTGTTCAGTTGGCTGACCACTCTGTCACAGTAAAACGATGGCATTCTCTGAATCCTGTGTTAAATTAAGTAGGATTGATTAGTGACAAGGCAAAATGTAAATGGCTGTTAGTATTTTTTATATGTGTGGTACAGCACCTTACTGACCAGAAAAAGAGCAAAACTTGTGTCTGTGACTTCAGCCCACTGTGAACTGTTGATATTAATTATTACCCAGTACTTTCTTATTTTATGTAATAGATGCCTCAGCATTTGTTTTTGTGCATCTTCTGCATTTCATAAAACCATTCCCCTACATCTGCATGTCACTTATCAATAAATGAGTTTTGTCCCTAGGAAATCTGAGGAGTATGACAGGTTGCAGCTTATTTACAAAGGAAAGCAGGAAGTTCCCATTGTGTCCCATCACTTCTTTGCAGAATTAACCTAGACTTTTACTTAAATGCAGCCTTTAACCTCGGGTGCATACACAAACTACCTGACACATCAGAAGTGTATTTCTTTAGACCTGAAATTACTCCATTTGCAAAAACCACAAGACAATAAAATCACTCAGTTGCTGAAAGGCCGTCATCATTCCCAAAATGATCCAGAAGAACAGACAATCCAGCACCTGATTAGGAAGGGACTGTAGACTGGTTCAAGGTAGGAACAGCAGGGGGAAACGTGGGACATGTTGCCTGTCGTGGGAATGTGTGTTTTTGCATCAGTGCTTGCAGCTGGGCTGAGCTGAAGAGGTAAGGGGAGGGTTGGAGCAAGTGCTGTACCCATCTCAGGTGTCAGGCACAGAGCCATCCCCGCCGTTGAACTCTTCCTTTGCCCAGGCTTGAACAGAATGCCTCTGGCTGAGACATAATGAAGCCCATAACTCCTGTTGCTTATAGTATATCCTGTGTTTTGTTCTCTTCCTATCCGTTATCCCCTGTGGTTTTGATGTTTTGTTCTAGCTTTGATTTTTGTGTTTTAATTTTTTCTTTTACAACCTTTCTTGTAGTGGATAGGGACTGTTTACAAGGGCATATAGTGACATGACATTGGGAAATGGCTTTAAACTGAAAGAGCGTAAATGTAGATGAGATACTGGGAAGAAATCCTTCCCAGGGAGGGTGGGGAGGACCTGGCACAGGGTGCCCAGAGAATCTGGGACTGCCCCTGGATCCCTGACAGGGTTCAAAGCCAGGTTGAATAGGACTTTGGGCACCCTGGGCTGGTGGAGGTTGTCCCTACCCACAGCAGGGGTGGCATTGGGTGGGCACTGAGGTTCCTTCCAACTCAAACCATTCCATGACTTTTCCTTCAAAACAATTTATTCTATTAAATCATTTAAAAGACAGTTATGCTAGGGTAGCCAGTGAATCCACCTGGCCTGCTGGGAAGGCAAGAATGGAGATTGTGGTGGTGTTGCAGTTTCTCCTGTTAGTTGCAGACATTTCATTAAAGGCATTTGCAGGAGTGATAGTGTCAAGTAAAAGTTTTTCTGTGGGATGGCCTGTGGCTTGTTTGAAAATTTCTATGCAACTTGTTTTAAAATATTTTTGTAAGTTTGGAATATTATTTAAATATAAGAATTAATTCATGCAGTTATTTTCAGGAAAAAAAAATCAGGCCTTTGTTTGTAGAGACTGAATATTCTATTTATTTTTTCATCTCCCTAGTTCAATCGCTTAATACGCGTGTGAAGTTGTTTTTATTAAGTTTCTTCTTTTCCCTTATACCCCTGAAGACTGTTTAATTTACCCTGGCATTTCCCATCAATTCTGTAGGTGCTTAGTATTCAATGAGCTTTCTTTAGAGCCTTGAGCCTTCTCCGCCTTTAGGATAGCTGTTGTTTTCAGGGACTGCCTCTGTATTTACACCCTTCTGCAGAAAGCTATCCAGCTGGTGATGTTTTGTTTATGTTACTCTTCCTTTTGTATCACTTCCCACGAAGCTTCTCAAACTAGTTTGCTGTTAAATTCTGCCCTCAGTAGCATAGGTATAACTTTAGTAAAAATCACCCATGTGTATCAGATGCTGAGAAGGGATCCTGAGTTGTGTTGTCTTTGCAGTGTTTAACCAAGACGGGTCCTGATGCCATAGAAGTGCTGCATTGACATTGTCCATCACGGTGCTACTGATGCCAGTATATTAGCAATTGAGAACAAATATTTCTCATTCAGAGGAAGTAGTTAAATGTTTGCATCTTCTTTAGATGCTTTAAAGACTGTAGAAAAGATTGAAATTTTCAGAACAGTGATTTTTTTTTTTTTTTTTTTTCCTGTAGAGTCATGCTCTGTGACACCTGGAAATGACCAGACTGAGAAATGCTGGCAAAGCTGTTCATTTTGATAGATTTCCAGTAACAAGGATGATTATTAGATGTGACACTGTAATCTGCATTTTCAACTAGAAGCTGAATCTCCCCAGCTTTTGTTCTCTATCTGATGTAACGCATATTGTGACATGCAGACTAATGTTTTTCACTTTACACCCTTTCCCAGGGGTTTTATGATGTGAGCAGCTGAATTCCAGCTGAATTGTTCAGTAGTCTGAAGGGGGTGGATGTGAAGGCTAACCTCCTTCCCATGGTGTGCAACATGCAGAAGGCTAGACAGCCAGTGGGTTACAGGAATTAAGTGCTGCCTTCATCTATGTGGTTATGTGTCCCAGCCCATCTCTGAGGGGGTTTTCTAACTGTTTAAGTTAAAATTAAATTCTAAGTCTTCTCTGTAACACCTTTGGGAAGAGTGTTTTTGTCCAGGGAGTCCCAGGGAGTGGTTCTCAGGGGAACAAGCTCAGATACTGACTAGTGTGTACGAAGCTGTTACCATCTCTGTATGTGAAGTATTGTGATGCAGTGTGGGACATGCAATAAATTGTAAAAAATGCTTTCAGTCATTGGACCAACCCAAGGTTTCTGTTAGCAGCTTTAACCCTAGTTGTATGGAGGAAATCTCCACCTGAGTGAATAGTTTAACAGCCTTCCTCCAGGTGGAGCAGAGACTGAGGGACCCATATGGTGATCCTGGGGACCCTAAATAGAAGTTCTATGTACCTGTGTCTGGAGACATGTAAGAGGCAATATTCCTGTATATTTTTGGTAGACGATGTACGTGGATTTATCCTGCTGATTCTGACTGCAAATACCAATGAAGGAGGTTCAGGATCAGATTATTTTATTTGCTGATATGTCTGAAAATGCTTTAAAAGGTTGAGACCATTCTAAGTATCAGTATGCAATGATGGATCCCTAGGGTTTGAGGAGATCAAAGGTTTCTTTTCATGCCAAAGAGTCAGAATACTAATGCAACACAATGAAAACATGTTTAGCTCTCAGAAGGATTACAGAGACTTCCAGAGATTTTAATCCATAGAGGATTCCTAATTACTGCAATAATGATTTTTCTTGCAATAGTTCATAAATCTTTGCTGAGCAAAAGGGGAAAGTGTCTTTTATGCAAAGAAATGAGAGGATTTCATTTTAAGTTACTTCATAATTAACCTATAACTCATCATGTAGTTGATAAAAGGCCTGTTGCATTGTAAAGATAGTATTTCTTACTCAGTGACTAGTGTAGCTACCCTACAAAAAGGAAATTTGTATGGCTTACCAAAGTCACTGTTTGGGAGGTTTTGTTTTAGTGCAGCCAATCTAACATGGCAGTGAATGAGGGTAAACTCTGAATTAAGCAGAAGGCTGAGTAGTGCAGTCACTGCATTATTTATACCAGTCTTTTCTACTTTCATGTCACTATTTAAAGGTACAGGTTATAATTGACTTTAAATGATAGTGATCTACTCCCACATTCTGCAGTTCTTGTTGATTCATGTAAAAATGCCAGATAGTAGAGTATGATTCATCTTACAAGGCTGATGTGTTCTTTTGTTTCCTCCCCCCCTCCAGGTTTCTATATCCATTGACTATGTAAATCCAGAAGACTGATTCAGATATAGACCCCTGTACTGAGTGAATCTAAAATTGGATGGGACAAAGCCCACCATAAATTGTCTGTTTTGCCTCTTCCCTGGGTATAATCTTTCTTTCATTGCTTATAGCCAGTTCACCTCTTGTGTATCTTGTATTACACCGTAGATCTTCCCATATTTTTTGATACTACTTTTTCTCAGAACAAAGGTTTTCATCTGATAATAAGAACTAAAAGAATAGAAATACATAACATTATGAATTTTTAACCTGGCTAAGTAGGGGGATGTAAGATGAGAAGTATTTCATGTTTCTGAAGATTAGCCAACCTCTAATTATTGGAGCTTAAGAAGAAACAACTTCAGGAAGCATATCATTTTAAACCACCGTGGTGTCCTGTGTCTTTTGATACTAGCTGCGTTTCTGAAACAGCTATGTGAGGTGCATTGAAAATTTCTGTGTAACTTGTGTTTAAACATTTTGTAACTCTAGAATATTATTTCAATTCAAGAGTTAATCCATGAAGTTATTTTCAGAAAAAAAAACCCAATCAGGCCTATGGTAGATTTTTGATGGCTTTTTTTAAAAAGAAACTGCTTTGATGTGGGTTCACCATACATGCCAATATTTTAATTTGTATTTTCAAGGAAGCTTGCAGGTTATAGATTGTTGTAGTCTTGGAATCAATGATACAATTCAGCTTTACACCTTTTTACAGAAGTTCCTATATAAACTCTTTAGACATTTTACATTGCTTCCAGTTTTCCATCTTTTACGTATGTTTAGGTAAAAATAATATGCACATAGATTGTTACAACTTGATCTCTTAAAATGATATATTTCTACTGCCTTTTCAGGATGGCTCAAATTTTAGGTTCAAATCTGCACAGTCTTACTGTCCAAAGTGTTGAAGCCCAAGCTGGGGTGTACCCAATGTACCCTCACTTGGGTCTTGAAAGCACCAGCCCAGCTAAAGACAGCACCATCATTCCCTGGGCTCACTTGAATTTTAAATGGCTTTATGGGATACAGTAGTGGAAATTTAAGCTAACAATTAGTAGGAAAGGACTACAATAATTAGTTGTAGTGATTGCTGAAAGACACCTTCAACCTTTAGGGAGCTGTCACTAATAATTGGGGGAAGTATTGGAATTAAATTCCCAAGGCCACCATTTTCTTCTGTTGCTGGCCCAATCAGCACTGGCTTACTGCTTGGTTCTGGGCATTACCTCTGCACTGCCAGTACTGGCCATTTGGATTCTGACAGCAGCATGTGTTGAAGAGCCTCAGGCAGCAGCTGGAACAAACATAAAGTGAATTTGCAGCAGAATGCAAACAGTATTTATCAGATACTTTGTCAACTTCTCTGTAAATAGCCACCATGGATTTGAAGTACATCTCCTCTGCTTTAGTGCAGGGGACTGAACACAGGGTGGACTTCTTCCATCCAAAGAGATGGGCTTACAAACTCAGCAGAAATCCATACCAGGACACATACACAATATTAACATGCTAATAGGAAAATTTTCATAATGAATTCTTGTACAAGCTAAAAAATTTCTCTACTGTCTTATTAATCAATGTCATTATTTTTTGGAAGAACTTATTTTACACATCAATGCTTAGATGTGTAGACTGACAGACTGACCCCATCCTTGTATTTTATTGATCTCCAAAGGGGAACTAGAGATGATGTTGCTGGTATTGGTTCTTGATTTGCTTTTTCATGCTGGTTATCTTGTGCTATGCTACACAAGACACTTTTTTTGTATGTTGTACTTGGAAGCCACCTCGATGATGTAAGGCTGTCTCATTTGATTTCTTCCCCAGCTTCCCTTAGAATGGACTGGAGGGCTTCCTAGCCCTTCTCGTGGGTGGCAGATGTGTAGAGGCACAGACTGTGCCCACAGCAGCTGGAACCCAAAAGAATTGCCATTTATGCCAAAACCACAGTCAAATCCAAGGATGGCATCTGTGCATACTCTGCCATGCTGAACGATTAATGACCCTTTCTCTCCCTGCACATACACTTCAATCTAATTCCATCTAGGCAATTCCAAGTGATATTATAGATCTATTTGCTTCCTCACTGAGAAGATCTCATCACTGTTCTGATTTAAAAACAAGCCTTGTTTTGCCATGCATTTTTTCCCCCAGTTATTATTATTCTATTATTAAATATACCCAGCCTTTGTGCTAAAATCTTCCTACTATCAAGCAGATGCAGGTGGGTGGTCTTGGATGTTAGAGGAATTTTCTTTATGTTTTTCCTTGTACATCTTAGTATGGATGTTACATTTTTGTGCAGTATGAATGCCAGTTTGGTGGAATTTGCTGGTTATTGTGGAAAATATATTTACTGCCTTTCCTTCTGAGTTAAAAGGCATTGTAATATTGTTCCATTTGGGTGATAAATGCCTGTCTCCTTGTGTTACACCTTCATTTTTGGTCTCGGTTTCCTTCTAGATGCCCTTAATGTGTTCTGAGGATTTAAAAGATTATGTGAATTCATTTCACCTGCAGTGAGTTTTTTGTTGGCTTATTATTCTGGAAATACACTAATGTTGTCTCTCTGTTTGAATGCTCTCATCAAGGCAACACAGTCAGTTACTTTGGTGTCCTTTCTAAGGTTTCTATGTTACTTTTGTAACTTTTTAAAGATACAATTTTAGAAGGACTTTGTCAATCATTACGTTTATTTTCACCTTCTAGCCTGGCCCACACAGTTAGTTGGGTACTTAGCTTGTGCAATTGATTTCTGTAAATATAACTTGCAGTGTCAGTGGTGCTCACAATCCCTCTTCCACCTCACCAAGGCACAACACTCTGATGAGAAATAGACTTCAATGGGAGCAGAAGTATAATCTGTTCCAGCACTTCAATTAGCATAAGAAGTTGGGCTGCCTAGTCCAGTATTGTAGTGCTCAGGGTGATCGCATTCCTTCTTAACCTTTGGCAGCAAGTGGCTGTGTCATACCTGTCAAAAAAGGATTAACATACTTTATAAATGTTTAACATTATCAGAAGTAACTATGGAAATTCTTAGTGCCTATATAGATGGCTAATCCTTCTTTTAAGTTTTACTAAGCTGTTGACCTTACTGATCCTTCAGGTCAGTGAGCATCTCAGATTAATTATGTGTGTCATCAAAAAGCATGCTGTTGCTTCGTGAAGTTCAATTTTCAGCTGTTGTCTTTAATATCACATCTCTTGTGTAATACTTGTAGAAGGAGAGCTTCTTTGTTTTATTGTCTGTCTTCAGGACAAACAGACAATAACCACATTTGGTTTTTATACTCGAAAATCCTTTATGGTTTGGTGTTGGTTTTTTTTGGTTTTTTTACTTAGTTTTATACGATCTGTAGATTTTTTTCATGAGGAAGTGAGAGAAGAAAAGGTGGGAAAGGCGCCACTGGATTAATGAGATGACCTTGTTTTGTCCCTTAAAATATCTTTCAGGATTTTCTCAATAAATAAATAATTGCATAGTAATTTATTTCAGTGTCACATCCAGCTTGGTACTTTGGGAAAATTTTGGATGCTTGTCAAATTAGTTACTGCATGCATAGGCATTCACAGGGCTGGACCTCCATGGAAATTCCTACACCACTTTCAGCAGCTGCAGATGGTGAGGGTGGAAGTGAAGATGATGTGAGCCAATTTGGAACAACATGGGTGAGAGCTGGGAACCTCTTAGATGACAGTAGACAATTAATGACTTGGAGTCTAGTTTTCAGTCCCTTTGGTAGTTTGAAAGTCCTTAATGTAACTGAGTCTTGGATCAGTTGTGTGTTTTCAGGATTTCTTCTATCCTTTATTTGTGTTAAGGTCTCAGTCTTTTCAAAAACATTTTACTGCCTGTTAAGAGTTTGTCATTGATTTCACGTAAAAATAATTGGTCATACCTGCTGACCTGTTTGCAAGCAGTGAAACAGCAGCAAAATAAATTGGTTTTGTCCCTTAGTCATTGGCTTGCTGCATTCAGTGACCTTGTACATTTTGACTAATGGACATATGTACTGGTATTTACTGCAATAAGATTCTTTATGCTAGAGGGACAAAGAATGAGAGTAATACATTGGAATGATGTTCCCTTTCCCAGAACAGAAAAGACATCTAGATGTTGAGAAGCATACTCGTTTCCTTATTATAGGCATGAGAGAGACAGCGAGGTGAGAAAGAAAGGAAGGGAGAGAGATATAAATCTCATGCTAATTAAGGAAGGACCACTTTGTTCTGAAGACAGGAGTTTGGATTAGCCCTCCATCAGCACTATATCACATTTGGGTCACAAAGTTAAAGGATCTCTCAAGATCAGGAGGTTCACTGTCTTGCTCACAGTAGGGCTGATATCAAATGCAGACTAGGTTGTTCCAGGCTTTGTTCAGCTGAGTTTTGAATAATTCCAGGTTGGATACTCAGCCATGTCCCTGGGCAAGCTAGTCCCAATGCTCTGAGGACTTCTCTGCCCTCCACCACTAACCCTTGTCTCAAGCCCCAATTTCCCTTACTACAATCTGACATATCCCCACCTCTGAAGGAGTTCAACTCTGTCATCTCCGCTGAGTAGTTGAAGACAGCAATTATTCCCCCCTCAGTTTTCTCCTCAAAGTCCTTAACTTGTTCCACATATTCCAAGACTATATTAATTCATTTCTGTCACCAAGCATTTGTTGTTGTGTTCTGGAAAGGCACTCAGTTATCTCTCATTGCTTTCAGCAGGGCAGTGTGGTCTGCTACTTTGGTGTGCTTGCAAAAATGAACACAAGAAGAAAACACGTTTATGAGAGAGAGCCTGAACTGAGCATCAGGAAAGCAGTAACAAGCTCCTGTCCAGTGGTAACTTGGAATTTGAGGGCATATATTTGTGCCTTCTTGTCTGCCATCATTTTTTCCCCTATCAATTCTTTCTCCATATTGAATTTATCCTTTATTTCTCTACACCTCTCTGCCTTTCCTTAGAATGTTATTGCAGAAGAAAACTTATGAAAAAGAGTTCAAGAAAACTTATGAAAAAGGAAAAACCAAAAAGGGGCAAGCTCAAGAACTGAAACAGAATGCTGCTCAGATTTTGGAGAGTCCTCACCTTAATCTGCATGGCATGTGGTTTGATTAGGATGATGCAGATGGTTTCATAGCCATATCTGGGGAGGGGTTGGGAAGGTAACTATATGGTGTTTGAGGTCAGCTGTCAGATGATGATTTAGTCCAGTTGGAGACAATTCTTCTTGATCAGTGATGACAGGGTTTCTTTAAGATCAAGGAAGGTGCAGACTGAAGGTTTAGGTTCATTTTCTTATAAGAGTAAATAATCACATGATGGTGGGGAAAACCCCACACATTCAGATTTGGAGAAGAGACCCTTCATGGCCTGGCGGAATGTTCCTCCAGTCTTGCTGAGTCCCTGAAACAGTACTGCCTGCAGTGAAGGAAAGGAGATTTTAGAAGAGCATTCCTATGCACGTTCTCCCTTTGGGATGTCCCACAAATCCAGATCCATTATATAGCTTGCTGTGTGAATTTCTTATGCTGAGATGTCTGTAATTTGAGAAATTACTTCCTGTGACACTGTAGCAATAGCAAAGGCAGAATGTTTGTATCACTGTGAGCTCACGCTTTATGTGGTGTCATTGCCTGTACTCCATCTGAGATGGAAGAGCAAACCTGAGGCTTTGCTCTATTGAAAGTTGGTGTGTGAAGATGTTTGTTTATAAATATCCACACGCTTAGACAAATGCTTCTGTCACAATGTGGTTCTAAAATACGTTCTCTTTGTATCTTGAGTAATTGCAGCCAATCTGCAGGAAGTTTATTTCTGTTTATTTTCTAGCAAAGTCATCAGCTTCTTCCATCAAAATCCCATGTCAGTGTTTTGGGTCTAATGTTCTGTGGCTTTAGAATTATCACCCGCATGTATATTCCAAAATTATAGTTCTGCTATAAAGCCATTCCTCAGGGAGCTCTTGAGGCTTTCATGACCTCATTTACACAGCGATAAATTCCCACATCTCATTCAGCCAGTGGTTTTGTTGTGAGTATATAAGATAATTTTACTAAGTTGAAGTGGTACGGGAAAGACTGTTATAATTAAAGGTATAATAAACTATTAAACTTGAAAAAATGAACTGGTGCTCTGGTGGAAAAAAGACAGTAGGCTTGTAAAACCTATTGTTACTCGTTACAGTAATGGGTGTTTCGCAGGCTTGGTTCTGCACAGCCCTCATAACTGCAGCTGATCTTGGAATGGCAATGTCTTTCTTTTTAATTTATGGATTCCATTAAAGGCAGCTATGCTCTATACGTAGTTTACTAAAGCTTAATTTCTTGCAAAGTGAAAAAGTATTTTTCACCAAGCAAAGAAAAACCCCAAACCAACCCAAGCCCAACCTGCATTTAAAATGGGGAGTTCAGTAAAAACTCCTTCTTTCAAAATAAGAGTCCTTGGATTCCCCTTTCCTTTTTTCCTGAATTCCACTGAAGGCAGATTACTACACGGCCTCAAAAACACACACTGTATGCAGGTGGGAGTTGATTCACAGGTCATACTGCAGGTGGGATTTGGTTCTATAATGATCCCATGTTTTCTTCTATTTGAAGAGGAGATTGCAGCATCATCAAGACAGGGATCTCCTGGAGAGAGTCCAGAGAAGGGCTACGAAGATGATGAGGGGCCCGGAACAGCTCCCGTATGAGGAAAGGCTGAGTGAGCTGGGGCTGTTCAGCCTGGAGAAAAGAAGACTGAGGGGGGACCTAATTAATGTTTATAAATATCTTAAGTATGGGATGCAGGGGGAATTGGCCAACCCCTTTTCAGTGTCTGTGGAGACAGGACAAGGGGCAATGGCTGCAAGTTGGAGCACAGAAGTTCCGCACCAACATGCGGAGGAACTTTTACCCAGTGAGGGTGACAGAGCCCTGGGACAGGCTGCCCAGGGCGGTGGTGGAGTCTCCTTCTCTGGAGATATTCAAGACCCGTCTGGACGCCTATCTGTGCAATATGAGCTGGGGAGCTGCTTTGGCAGGGGGGTTGGACCCGATGATCTCTCGAGGTCCCTTCCAACCCCTGTGATTCTATGATCTCTAACAGGGCTTCCTCGTTGGAGTTACTGCCAATGCAGATACCCAAATGAGAATTGATAATGACATTAGAAAACACCCTTGAAAAAGTTGATTTTTTTTTTTCTTCTCCAAAATACATTAAGCCAAGTGTAATGGCTCTATTTACAAAAATTAGAGGTTAATTTCTGCTCAAATATATGCTTAGTCTCTCAAATCTGATATTGTATTGTACACATCTTTTTTCTGTTCATTGTTTATTGGGCTTCTTAAATTATTAGCTTATTCTCCTCAAGACCATTCTTTCAAGTTGGTTAATACCATGACTGTTGAATATCCCTAGAGTGAACATAGGAAAAGGACAAGGAAACAATAATGATTAGTGCACAATATTGTTTCATCATGTATTCATTAAATTTTCTTTAGATAGTTAACTGGGTTTTCTTTAAGTTTAGCAGCTGTTCCTGTTACCACAGTTGCTGCGTGGTGCCAACACAAACTTTGACAGAGAACTCACTTTATTTTTGGAGCCAAGCCAGCATCTTTTGGGGATCCTTTGCCCGTCATAGTATTTCTACAGTAGTTTCTTATAAAAGTGATTCAAGTCTACCATCTGGGAAACTGAGTCGCAGAGACTTCTTTGTGTGTATGGTTGTGTGACTGACAGCCCACATGCCTGCTAGGCCATGGCAGTGGTGAGATATGTGGAAGTTGTGGTTTGGAAAAGGAGCTGGGGAAGTTTTTGCCAACTCAATCTTTTTGCACTTCGGAGAAGTCCTTAGAAGGGGAGGAAGCAAATGTGGCAGAAGGGGTTACTTTGAGATTTACTGCTGCAGACATCAGCTTTCAGAATTAAGAACCAGTTAGTTTCATTTTGGGACAGTATTCCCTCTGGTCCTTTTCAACAGATGGCAGGAAGCCGGGGGAAGTGTAGAGCTTAGTAGAGTGCATTGTGTGATAAAGTTATAAAGATGTACAACCATCTACCATGGTTGTACAATAGGTTAATCAGCTGAGGAGGGAAAAAAGATCCTCCAGTCTTAGAGTTTGACCTGGGAAATTAGATAATAAGACATCAAATCTCCAAGCATCTGTAATTACTTGATGATTGTAGTATCCTAGTGTCTCTGAGGATCTCCAGTCAACTGACAATTTTTGTTTCTTTTATGTAGACTATTAAATATAAAATAAGTATTTTTAAAAAAGTCTTGGTGAGACATTAATTTTCTTCTGCTTGAAAACAATCTTGGAATAACTGTAGTGTTTATTAATAAATTGTGGTTATATATCTGTACTCTTGTACTCATTAGAAAAAATATATATTTTGTAGACCTGCAGAGTGTTGTTGATGGTATTTGTTAGATGCAATCTGAAAAAGGTAAAATGTGAAAAAATAAATCTGGAGAGGAGGGAAGCTGTTAGTGTCTGATAAATGGTGGTGTACTTTCTTAAGGGAGAACAGTAACAGCTGTCTATTGGTCTTGACTAGTCAGGTTTGATGACAAGGCTGTGAATGGCTACATCACAGGCCCAAAAAAGATGTTTGCTGGGTATTGGGTTTTTTTGTTTAATTTTATTATAATGAACCCTTCTCTGGAAGCCCATGTTCTTCAAGCCATAAGTGACCCCCCCCAAAGCTGCGTGAGGAACTCCTTCCCCACATTGACCAGCAAAGAGTCACAGGGTCAGGGTACTCAGTTACGTCTCAGCCCATCACATCAATTCAGGATTTAAGTGAATGGGAGCTGGATTTGCTGTCTGTATTTTGTCTCCTTCATGTGTCTTAAAGCTTCCTGCTTTGGTGCCCAGCAGCTTTGTGCAAGCATAGTTTGATCTTCAGTGTAAAAAGTACTGTTGGCAGGTAAAAAATGTTACTGCTGCCTAACATTGACTGAAGGGGAGTAGGTAAGTTACTGCTTGAGATTTTAAAAAGTGTCATAAAATCAAATAGAGGCAAGGGAAGTGAGCAGGCAGAAAAGAGATGATGATGAAGAAAGTAATATCCTTTGTGTTATGCTTTGTATGGATAAGCTTATTAATAAGGTGTAGGGTAGAGGCCATATGGCAATCTCTGTTTTAATCACCCTTTTCAGTTTTTTGTGAGCTGTGAAACTTGCTTTGTTGACTTCTTTACAAGTGGCCCATTCCTTAGGGAATTTGAGCATGCTGGCTGGAGGTGAGTTTGGAAGGAAAGTCTGTGCAACAGATGAGTCTGTTTGGGGGAGGGAGGTAAAATTCAGCATAAAAAAACAACCTTTCTGAAAAGCAATGTAGAACAATTTAATTGTTGTGGGAGTCTTGCAGGATTTGGATACGTATATGAGTAGGTTTCCCTTTTCCACCCGTAGCTAGAAGTGGAAGAAACTAATAATGCCTGGATCAGATTGCTGAACTTCATGGAATGGTCATAGATCAAAATATCCTTGGGTCACTGGTGAAGCATCTTGTTGACCCATACATCATGTTATAAATTACTTGGTCCCAAACAGGATTTTAACCAAATTGAACAATTTATTAAACAAATAAAGGCAAGCAAACGGTGCTGCAGTGCACAGACAGCGCCGGGTGCGCCAGGAGTCTTCGCTCCACCAAGACACACACCATACAGTTCCAGTCCCTGGCTTACATACCTTCCAGGGACAGCACCGCCTGCCGGTTTAAACTGAACAACCATATACTGACATGCTGGAGTGCCTTGCCAGGCGACCCCCACAAGACATCCTGTAGGTGAGCTTTAGCTTTTGTCTTGCTAACGAACTCAGGCAGCTGGTTCTGCAGACTTGAGGCGCCTTCCTATTCTTCTTTCCTTCTTCTTCTTCATTACCTCATTTTCAGAGACGAGTTGTATCTTCTGAGGTTATCACAATGCTAACATTGTGGTCCTTTAGGCAAAGCTTTGCACATCCTTTATATAGTTTGTTGCTGCTTCAACATATTTCATTCAGTACATGCAAAAATCTTAAACTGTCCCTCGCAGGCCCATAGCCATACAAGGGTGTGTCATTATGCACCCCCAACATTATTCCATATTAACACAAATCAGGTGGACATATATCACAATCATCAACATATATCATCACCTCTTCAAGTATTTTCTTCATTAGTCTTTTGTTACTCACTTTCTCCTATATTATGAAATTATAGGAAAGAAAGTTCTGAGATAATATCAATTTTTTTAGCTTTTCACAGAATCAGAGAATCACAGAATTGTAGGGGTTGGAAGGGACCTCGAGAGATCATCAGGTCCAACCCCCCTGCCAAAGCAGCTCCCTAGCACATATTGCACAGATAGGTGTCCAGACGGGTCTTGAATATCTCCAGAGAAGGAGACTCCACCACCTCCCTGGGCAGCCTGTCCCAGGGCTCTGTCACCCTCACTGTGAAAAAGTTCCTCCGCATGTTGGTGCGGAACTTCCTGTGCTCCAGTTTACAGCCATTGCCCCTTGTCCTATCTCCACAGACGACTGAAAAGGGGTTGGCCAATTCCCCCTGCATCCCATACTTAAGATATTTATAAACATCAATTAGGCCCCCCCTCAGTCTTCTTTACTCCAGGCTGAACAGCCCCAGCTCACTCAGCCTTTCCTCATACGGGAGCTGTTCAAGGCCCTTAATCATCTTCATAGCCCTTCTCTGGACTCTCTCCAGGAGGTCCCTGTCCTTTTTATACCAGGGAGCCCAGAACTGGACACAATACTCCAGGTGGGGCCTGACCAGGGCAGAGTAGAGGGGGAGGATCACCTCCTTCGACCTGCTGGCCACACTCTTCCTGATGCATCCCAGGATCCCATTGGCCCTCTTAGCCCCCAGGGCACACTGCTGGCTCATAGCCAACCTGTCATCAACCAGGACCCCCAGGTCCTTTTCCACAGAGCATCTCTCCAGCAGGTCATCCCCCAGCCTGTACTGATACAGATGGTTATTCCTCCCCAGGTGCAAGACTTTATACCTGCTTTTATTAAACCTCATCTGGTTTCTCCCTGCCCAGCTCTCCAGCCTGTCCAGGTCTCGCTGGATGGCAGCGCAGTGTCCTGCGTGTCACCCACCCCTCCCAGCTTTGTATCATCGGCACTTGCTGAGGGTGGATGCTATTCCCTCATCAGGGTCGTTGATGAAGATATTAAACAGGACTGGACCCAACACTGAGCCCTGGGGAACACCTCTAGTCACAGGCGTCCATTCAGATTCTGTTCCACTGATCACGACCCTCTGAGCCCGGTCCGACAGCCAGTTCTCAACCCACCTCACTGTCCACTCATCTATCCCATACCCTCTCAGCTTTTCTATCAGGATGTCATGGGAGACAGTATCGAAAGCCTTGCTGAAGTCAAGGTAGATGACATCCACTGCTCTCCCTCCATCCACCCAGCCGGTGATGAGATCATAGAAGACTATGAGATCGGTCGAGCACGATCTCCCCTTGGTGAATCCATGCTGACTCCTCCTCATGACCTTCTTCTCTTCCAGTTGCTTGGTAATGGCATCTGGAACAAGCTGTTCCATAACCTTTCCAGGGACAGAAGTGAGGCTGGCTGGCCTATAATTGTTAGGGTCCTCCTTCTTGCCCTTTTTGAAGACTGGAGTGATATTCAATTAGTCTTCTCTGAAGCTCACTACCTTGCTAGGATCCTAACATGATATTTGACAGACCAAATTGCTCTGAAGTACTAGTCTTGGTGTGGTTTGCCACTTCGGTGCATGTCTCTGTACATGTCTCTTAACTCCTTTTTATTTTATGACATTGATGATATTATACAGGACATGTTGTTTTCTGGGGTTTTAATTTGTTTTTTTAAATTTCAAAATCAAAATATGCCAGTGCATGTGGTTTCATCATTCCCCAGCATTCAGTGCTGAGCTGAATCTCCTGTCACTTAGATGTTGTCCCTTTGTTTTTGACTGGCACTTTACTCAGCCCCTAATAAATTCCATGCTTGATTCTGTCAAAGCAGCATCATCTGTGCACAGTGAGGCACAGTTTAAACTGTTTTTAGTATAGCTGCACAAAGGAACTAATCTTTCACTACAGCACTTCACCTTGTTCCCCATGGCTTAATCAAGATCTTTACACAGTTGTAAAGCTTGTTTTGGTTTCCAGAGGTTGTGGCAGAAAATGACTTGCTGAGCATTTCTCTGCTTCTGAGTGTTTTTAATGAGTATTTGGGTTTTCCTTTTCCTGACACGTTAGTCTTTAAACCCATTCAATATATTTTACATTTTTTCATGTCTTGGAATTGCTTCTTTCAGTTTAAAAAAAAAAAATCATTAGGGCAGTAGGTTGCTTTGAAGTCTTTTCTTCTAAAGTTTTGCAAAAATTTTAGACTTTGCCCTAGGCAAGAGTGTAGCTAACTGCAGGGAGGGTACAGGATGCTTGAAAGCAGGGAAGCACCGTGTTCGTTTTATCCCTGTGGCTGGCTCCCTTATTTCCAGGGTGGCAGTTTGTACACTTCTTGAATTGAACTTGGGAGTTGTATAGGCTAGCATTGCTTTGTCTTTGCTGGGAAACAACTGTCATCAGAAAAAACAACAAACAGCGCTTTTTTTCTGCCTTCTTTACAAGTTATTTTTAAACAGTGTGCTTTAAACATTTTCAATTTTAGTGATGCGCTCATCAGTGGAACTAATATAAATTGGTTTATAAATGTAAAATGCTCTAATGAGAAGCAGTAATATTGTGAGTTGGTCATTTATGATGAGACCATTTTTTTCTGCTTTCATGCTCTCTGGTGTACCTGTCACTGTCTGGTGCTGTCACTCTAATGGAAATAATAGAGATAGAAAAGTGTTCAGTTATTTGTGGATATTGTGTATTTGAAATGACTTCTGATGTCTTGAAACTGAACCACTGTTGCTAATGATAAACCTCTTTGTTAGTGACACTGTGGGACTCTTTCTGATCTTATCTAGGATCATATAATGCCATCTGGGTTACAGGTAGGATTTAGCATGGCTGTTGCTTACGTTGGGAGCAGCACTGTCAGAAACTCTTTTAGCTGTAATATGTGTTCAGAGGGAGTATTAGACTATAAAATATGTATTTTTGTGTTTCTTGGATATAATTGGAGCTACTGGCATGTGACTGTCTGTGATAGATGTTGACAGAAAGGAATACAGGAACATGCCTTCCCTCATGAGAGTGCAGTGTCTTAGAAGTGTGCTATCTTGCAGCTTAATGTAGTTGAAATATTAATCCAGATGGCTGTGTAAGGTGGTACTTAAAATGGGGTGCTTGCTGACATATGCTTTAGGGAAGAAAGAATGGGGTCAGAACTAATATTTTTAGGTTTTGTTATTTTGCTTTAGTTGCTTTTTATTGTCATATTTTAGAGTTAGGCCTTTAATAAAAAGAAACATATAGGAAGTTTTAGAAGGCTGAAGAATGTCAGTATGAACCCTATCATAAAGAAAGGAGGAGAAAGACAGTAGAAAAAGGACAGAGTAGCCAGCCTAACTTCAATTTCCAGAAAAATACAGGAACATATGTTCAAGCCTTGCAGCACTGAAAAATAATACAGTGGTAAGTAGCAGCCAATGTGAATTTGTCAAAAAATAACTCATGTCAAACTGACAATGACAGGTTAATAGACCTTGTGGCTGCAGAAGAAACACTAAATGTAAGATGCTGGAGCTTCACTTTGGTGAGAGTTCTGACCCTGTTTCCCGCGGCGTTCTCATAAGCGAACTAAGAAAATGTGGCATCTGTAAAAACAGTGTGGAGCAGAGGTGGAAACTGTGTAATAGCTGCACAGAAATGGTTGGAAGCAGAGCAGCAAGGCAGATTTAGAGACTGAGTACTTTCCAATAATAAGATTACTGAATCATGGGAATAGGTTGGGAATAGGTCTCCCATTACACTTGTGGTATTTCCATCCCTGGTGGCTAGATAAATGTACATCACTAATGGCTTCAGCAGAGAGGTTTCAGACCTCCTTCAGATGCTAGGAGATAAACCTGATGATCTCTTGAGCTACTTTCAAGACCTATTTTGTATCATATTATCTCAGAAAAGACAGGGTCACTATCCTCTGCTTTTCTTGCCAAGCAGTGAGTCTACATGCACACATGCTTTTATAGCGCGATTTTATTTTGTAGCCAGAATCACATTGGCTGTAAAGAACAGAACTCCAGTATATTGACTGTATCTCCCTGCACTTTTCTATAGCTAGAAAAAAAAAAAAAGATTATGAAAATCTTTAATTAAATAACTTGTTTTAACGTCATTGTGCAAAAAAACCCAAAACCCGAGAAAACAAAATGACTTAACAAAGGGTGGTGCTGGTTGGTTGTACATGACTTCAAAAAACCAGTCTCCATTTACCAATTAGGTGCCTGCATTTCCCCGATGTCACAGCTGGGTGATTTGTTCTCTTATTTATACTCATTTCATTCTCTGTGAGTTTTGTTGACTACATAATGAGCCAAATGAGTGAATTCTCTTATATATATACAGAATGTTTACTATGCAATGGAACCAGTAGTTTGATTTTGATTGAACCCCTGCCCATGTCAAGTATATTATACACATATTGCTACAGTTCATTAGTTTTCAACACCATCAAATATGACACATACTGAATTTTAAAGATTTTCTTTGTGAAGGCAAGTACAAGTATTAAGGGACAAATCACAATTACTCCACTCTTCTCGCTTCTTAAAATCATCTCTGTAACATTATTTCCTGCCATGCTGTTCTACACAAATCTTTCTGTTCCATCCACTCCAGGAATATGGGGAGATAAAGAAACGCACGTCCATGTCTGTGCAGTCCCTGTCTCAGACAGTAGCAGTTACACCCAGTAACAATTCTGTTAGCATACACCTTTAGATGTCTAATTCTCTGTTTTTAATTTTCACCTTACAATATTTATCACTATAGAGTTTTAGTGCTTTGTATTGAATATCTGTGGGGATAGTCCCAAAATGTTAAATATAATTAAAAATACTCATGCAACAAAGAATATTAATAATTTGTCATTCTGTAAGAATTCTGCAAGAAAAGTGATAATGATTCACTTTCTTATGCTTTAGTTCCCTGGATGCTATTGCTTGAACAAAGATCAATATACTGTATATTTCTGAATGCAGCCTATGAATTTGTTATTTTAACATCTCAGGCTAGTGGTGTCTTCAAGTTATCCTTGTTACTTTTCTCATAATTAGAGAAACTCTTGAAAGAATGCACTTTTCATTCCCACAGGGGTTTTTTGTTGTGTTAAAATATTTCCAGATAGTGATCCAAAGTGAATTAATGGTTAGTTCTATCAGTAAAAATTAGCAAATGAGATGGAGGAAAAATAAGGATGGAAAAGTTCAGTCAGTGTCACCACTGGGCACAAGAAACTATTAGAAATATGTGGGTGCTGCTTTCTTGCTCTGACTGTCACTTAAATATTCTTTCTCCAAAGAAAGATTTTTTTTTCTTCTTTCCATTGATATTCTGTGATGGTAGTTTGGTTTCTAAATTAAGTGCTTGCAAAATGCGCTTGAGGTTGTCACGAAAATCAGGAATAAAAGCTCTTAACATCAGTATAGGGTTAAGAAGCAGGCATTCCTTATTGCAGCGCCAGATGCACGGGGGATCACGCCACCTTACGTGCATGCCTATTACTGTTTCTCCTCTAATATTTATACGAAAGGTTGTAAGATTCAGCACTCCCAGTTAGTAACTTACATATAGTTATAATATCTGCTGATCATTTGTGGATCAAACTGCACCTGCATAGGGTGAGGGTCCTCCCCTTTTTTGACATATGGGTGGGTGTTTGAAATACTCATACTTCAGCAGCTCCATTTCAAAGCTATGGCAAGCTTGGGATTCTCAGTCAGCTGCACTGTCTGCTTTGCAAGCAAACTCTTTGCCTTGGGGCAAACAGAATTTCCTCTCTCTGAATCTTACTAGCAGAGAACACAAGAAGCTACCAGTGTAAGGTAATCCTAAATTTGATTTGGTCAGAGGTTATCCTGTCAGGTTATTTAGTGCTTTACTTTCACAAATGGATATCTCTATGTTTTTCCAGTTGTGCTGGACTGTTGAGGGGAAGAGTTTTGAGCAAAACCAGAAGAATTTCAGGTTCAGATTAGATGTTGGGAAGAAATTTTTTACTGAAAGAGTTTTCAGGGCCTGGAACAGGCTGTCCAGGGAGGGGATTGAGTCGCCATCCCTGGATGTGTTTAAAAAAAGGGTAGGTGAGGTACTTAGGGATATGATTTAGCATAGGATGGGAATGGTTGGACTTGATGATCTTAAGGTCTTTTACAGCTTTGTAATTCTGTCATTCTGTGAATTTTGTTCAGATCCACCTGTACAGTACTCTGAGATAGTTCATACTGGTTCCCCTGTGGTTTCTGTGCCCCAAGTCCACACTTGATCACTTGTCCTCCCAGCAATGAGGAAATTGCACCTATCTCTGTGCTTGTATTTTGTGGTGTCACCTGGATGTGTCTGAAAGATACCCTAAAAGCACAGCAACTGTGCTCAAAGTATAGGAATGGTTCAGTGGACATGAAATAACAGCTGCTGTGTGTACTGTCAGCAGTCAGAGGGAGGCAGGGCAGTAACAATGCTAGGCTGGGGAAGAAATTTCCCAGTGCTGCAGAGTGACCTACGAACTAAAGATGACTTACGTACTTGCTCTAATTGGAGCTTAACCGTGACTTTGCTGTGCTTGGGCCATGTTTCATTCTTCAGTAGAGCAAATTATTAAATGTTTTATTACCAGATTCATCACTTCCAGTTGCATCACACTGAGAATTTGCTGATGACAGCTATTGATCAGAAGTCTTAGTGTTCTCTCATCCTGCCTCTGAACAGCAGCACCAAGCTTGAAATAATGAAGAATCCAGTCTCCCAGTCACATAAAGTGATGTTTTGCCTTTATGTGGCAATACCTTTCCTGAAGCCAGAGGCACAAGCATTTTCCCCCAGTATGTCATTCTTCAAATTATCTTAGTCTTACCTCAGTTCATTAGATATTTGTGTGCTACTATCCTTTCACTGACACTTTTAAAAAACTCTTAGAAGAGCACTTGTAGAGATAATGCTGCACACAGTTTCCCTAACAAGTTATGCAAGGCACTGTGAAAGGATTTTGCAGAAGCGTGCTATAAATCCCTTGCATAGGTGCTATTGATTTCTGAAGAGGTCTTGCTGGAAAAGGAATGTGCTGCTCCAGCCTCCAGAGGTGTTACACAACTCACTAAAAGGACAATAGGACTGAAGAAGCAACAGAGGGAGAAAAATCAATTCTGTGGCTATCTTTTGTTTGTTTGTTCTCAGCTAGATTATATGGGGGAGAGTATATGGATTAAGCTATATTCCTTCAGCTGGGGCTGAAGGTTGCTTTCTTTTTACGATGAGAGTTTTTTCATGTGCCTGTAGTATGGGTGAGCTGAGGTCTGCTGCTGGCAAGGTGTGGCAAGCAGACCTGCCTTCTCTGGGAGCATGGGAACAGTGTTTCCTTACAAAGCAAGTGAATGTTCTCTTTCTGAAAAGAGTTGTCCAGTCATGGTACCAGAGCTATTTTAATGAAGAAGCTGTTTGTCTTATTCTGCCACCATCTCCTGTTTAAGACCAGAACTGTATGTTCTGTCAGCATATTCATGTGCTGTAAGATATGTATTTTATTGTTTTTTAAATTATGAAGGCATAGGAAAGGTATCATATTTGTAGAAAGTAACCATGTTGTTTAAAGTTATACTTTCATTCTACCTGCAAGTCATATTTAATGCTTGTATTCGATCTAGTATGCTGACAGAGCAAGAGAGGAAAAAGAAGAAATTGCTGGAAGAGAAAAAGGAGGAAGGTCCCCCTACTTTATTTTAGAAAGATCTCTGATGTGCTGTTGAATTAAGTCTCCAGTCAGTTGCTTTGAGAAGCCATAATTAGAAGTCCTTATTCCTGCATGCCAGACACGTTGAAGGTACAGCACTAATTCCTACATGAAACTGAAGCTACCTTCCGTTTTCATTTTCTTTTCCCCATCCTTTCTCCAGGTCAATAGGCACCGTGCTTATTCCTTCATCTTTGGAAAGACATTGTTATCCTCAAGGAATAGGTTTTATCAGAGAGATGGGTTTTAGCCTCTTTCCTTCATACTGTGTTCTTTGCAGCAGATGTGTGTCTATTGCAGCAGATTTTTGAGTGTATTTAAACTTGTGGTATTTGAGACTAGCAGGAAAATATTAGATGGCAGACTAAAACTGTTATGTAATTTATAGGAAGGCTCATGAACCACAGGAATCCTTAGATTCACATCCCCTTAAATACTGTGTTCCTCCCAGCTGACAACGCACTACAAAATGTGACGATTTTAGCAGCAGCTGTAGAAATGTTTAATTAGTGGAAACATAAAGGCTAAGAAAAACAAGGCTCTGCAGAGAGGTCTAGACATATCTCTGGGTGGGGGCTTGTGGACTAACAAAGTCTATCAGCTTTCAATATTAGATGAGGGGAGATTTATTTTCATTACTGTTATTATTAGTATTGGGAAGTTATAGCTCTTTTTACAAATCACCTATCTTTAAAAAAATCATCCAAGTAAGTATGAATAGTAGTGCTAGAAGTATTACTTCTGCCTGTATTTCAGGAGCACTGAAAATACTTCTGAAAAGTGTTTGAGCAGCTGTATTTCACAGAATGGGGCTTTTAAAATCTTGTTGATTTGATATTTCAAAACTGGTCCTTAGACTGTCTTGGTTAGGACAACAATGGTCCAGCTGTCATGTAAGAGGAAGAATATATTTTTTCCTGTATAAGAACTAATCTAGAAAGGCTTCTTTGTTTATAAATAGCTATCATGTATCTGTTTTCTTTTTGCTACCAGTCTGCTCTTACCAGATTTCCACCAGATTTTTTTCCCCCCCGAGACGTTTTCATTCCATTTCTGTCCTCTGATTTCACTTCAGTGGGAGCTGCAGTCTTACTTTAATGCTAACAACATACAGACTTGGTCCTATCCCTATTTTTCCCCTCATCCTCACATGCATGTTTTTTATAAAAGTACATGGGGTGGAAGATAGTTTTGCAATTTGACTCAAATCTGCTCTGGAAGGAGGCCATCCGCTTCTGTGGACTAGTTTCAGGTGCCTACTGAGAAGAGGGAATAAAGGAACTGATACATTCTTTCTCTCTATTCCTCTTCCCAACTCCATTGAGAATCATAGAACTGAAGAATAATGGAAGGTTGAAGGACACTTGTGGGAGCCCGTATGACCCATAGATCAGGCTCCTCAGGTGAGCTCTGAGTATCTCCAAAGATGGAGATTCCTCAGTTGCTCTGGACCCTGCTCCAGTGTTTGACCAGTCTCTAATGAAAAAAGGTAATTTCCTTGTTAGACCTTGTGCCTATCGGTCCCTGTCCTGAGGCTTCACGCCCATGAGATGACTCTGACTCTGGCTTCTCTACACTGTCCCATGAGGCAGCTTCTTGAATTGGGAAGACACAACTTGTAATAAGCCCAGCACAATTGTATTGTTAGTTCATCTTAATTAGCACTTGGTGCTGTTTTACTGGAGTTCTCCAACAGTTTATTCTTTATATTTGTTTCAAACACTGTTACAAGCAGCAAATGTTTGGTAATTAAAGGTCAGTGTTTTACAGAAAAATGGAAATACATACAAACCGCTAGTTAAACAGCATACCGCCAGGCAAAGCATTAAATGGGATTTCTCTCATGGCACAAGTTTAACGCTGTGCTGACTCGTAGAGAAGTCTTTAGTAATAGTTCAAGGAAAGCCTTTCTCCTTAGTGCTGCCTGTACAAACCAGTGACCACAGCCACGCAGCGTTAGCTGAAACAGATGTTGTAAAAAGCTCACTAGTTACATTTTCAGATGCACACAGCTTGAGTATCAATGCAGATCTTTGCATAAGCTGTTTGAGAAGGAAAACTCTATGAAAGTATTCTAATTAACAAATGATGTACATAACAGAACACCCATCTTTGATGCTCAAAAGAAAATGTTTATCTTGCCAAGGACTAAGAAGTTGTGCAGTTCAGACTTAAGGCATATGTAACACTTCCAAAAAGCCTACATTTTCCCAGCCTTTGCCCTGGCATGTCACAGTGATCAATCACACACTCCCTTACAGGTTGTCACATGCCATTTTATATTCTGATTGGCTAAATAAGATACAAATTCTAAATTTGGCTGACAAACACAACCATTTTGTTGATATCAGGATCTTTTTACTCATCAGAAGTTGTCTGTGGCCTTGCTAATACCTTTGCAGTTCTTCTAAGTGGCTTTGCTTACGCTGCTTTAAAACTGCAGCTTCTTGGCAGTGGAGTGACAGTTCCAACCAAGCCTGAGGAGAACGTGCAATTCAGATTGCTTCCACATTTAAACTTGTCAGATTTCTAACTTAACCTTTCAGAGAGGAGCATGAGTGCACAGAGGTGAACCTTGGCTCCTCTACATGAGATCCAGTGAGCAGGAGCAGTGACTGAACTGGGGATTCCTGTGAGCAGTGCCCTGGTTGGTAATACTCATGCAGAAGCTTTTTTTAGTTTAGGGCTGTGTTAGGTTTGGATGGCAAAACTATTTAGCAGCAGAGTATAACGGAGTTTTGACTCTGGGCTTAAACTGGTTTTGTGAACAAAGATTCACTAAGAATTTGTCCTCTGTCTGCTGTTGCTTGCTGCATGCGTGATTTTTGAAAACTTACTTGAATTTGCTCGTATTACCTGCCCTGATTGCAGGCTGGTGTGCAGCAGGAATGTGTCTGTCTTGACAAATCAAATCTTGCATCACCCATCAGCAAGTGCCATCACTGTAGCTATGCTGTCATTACATTTGACAGCATAAAAAGCATTGATGGCATCCAAAATTATTTGAGTCGTCCTCAAGGTCAGTGACAGGACAGACATGATCACTATTTGAAGGGGGTTGGATATGTTTTTTAGGTTTTGGTCCAGACTAATATTGGCATGAAGTCCTAACTTGGCAAAGCAGAGTCAGATTCCTCATTCTATGTACTTTTTAGAGGACATGTATCTGCAAAGAAATACAAATGAAGTTATGTAAAAACAGTGTGATAGAGGTCTGAACTAAAACTAGTTTTAGTTTTATGGCCCTTGTAGCTTCCAAGAAAAACTAATGCTGTTGGTAGATGTTGTATTGCAACTTTGCTTCAAATGAGAGACTGTAGTCCAGTCAGACCTGTTTGGTACCAGCTTTATTATGGATAGAAAAATAATGAATTTAACTGCAAAAAAGCTAATTTCCATTTGTGGTGGGAAGTTTGCATGTAGCTCTTGAGACACATAAATTGAAACCCAACATCCCCATCCCTCCGCCCCCAGGCAAAACCAAAGCAATACTGGTTTAGTGAAATGTTTTTATGCCCTATACTAAGTTTTGAAGTTATGCCTTGTTTTATGGCTATTTCTCTACATGCAGCTTCCAGCATATGCCGCAGTCATATATTAGCTGCTACTGCTGACCTCCAGTCTGACAACACTGCATTGGGAAACAGCCTCGTGCTGTATTTCTGTGATGGAAACCCAAGTGAGGAAGGAGATCTCTGTTTCTGTATTGGCCTCCAGTGGTTAATTTGTTAACTGTGTGTCGTGGTTTTGCCCCGGCCAAGGGCCTCACCCCACACAGTCGCTTGTACTTTTAAAAGGAAGGGGGAGGGAAAGTTGGGGGAGGGGGAAAAGGGAAGGAAGAAAGGAGGAAAATAAACCACAACCTAGAAAACCAGAACCACGCAGGTTGGGATAAGGATAGTTTACTAAACAATAACAGAAAACTAGATATAACAATAACAGGAGTTTAAAGCACAAAATAGATGAAACTGGTGATACACAATGCAGTTTCTCACCAAACCACAGAACCCAGGCCGCACAGCTTAGAGCCGTCCCCGAACCCAGAAACTGCCCGTCCTGGCGTTGTCTCCTCCTCTTCCCCCCAGTCCCCTTTATACTGAGCATGACGTAACTGGCATGGAATATCCTCTTTGGCCAGTTCGGGTCACCTGTCCTGGCTACATCCCCTCCTTTCCCACTAGTAAGGAAGTATGCAGAGCTGAGAAAGGTCCTTGATTGCCCGGCAACAACTAGAAACATCAGGGTGCTATCAGCACTGTTCTCATCCTAACACCCAAACATGGCATTCCATCCACTGCTAAAAATAATTAACTCCATCATAACTGAAACCAGAATATTATCCACCCCTTATTCCATACCATTTACGTCATGACCAGATCCAACAATTTTCTTTGGGTACAACCAGTTTCGTGTTTCACACACCCATATATGTATGTACACATGTATGCACACATACGTGCATACAGATCTTATTCCCTCAGTCTGTGAATCATCCCTCTGAAGTTGTTGAGTTCATTTAGTCCATGATTTTCAGGCTCCATTTGTCGTAACAGTTTCTCAGAATAATTGTATGTTCCATTGGCTCGTTGCATGCTGCATCTCAGGCTCTTGACTGATACACCTGGCATGGTCCATGCTCATAGTCTGTGGGTCAGAGTTTATTTTCAAAGGGAAAAAAGAAAAAAAAAGTTCTTAAGAGGCCAGGCTTTAGTTCCATCATCATGGCACTCATTCTTCATTAACTTGTATGACTCCGGCTATAATGCTATGGTACAACATACAGTAATCATAACAATAATGAATATACAATAATGGGTTATTTGGCAATTATTATAATTTCTACTTTATTAATTATATTGGCTATTCTCACCCAAAATCAAATCCCCTTGAGGTACGCATCGAACTTCTCCATCCCTCTGCATTACCCACCAAGTACAGCCAGGTCCTTGAGCAAAAACAATTCCAGACGTGGGTTTACCTTTGCCTGAAGCAGGGATGACCCAAACTCTCTTTCCCAATACACTCTTCATATGCACTACTGGGACTCTGTCTCCTTCTACAGTACGTGGAAATTTTGACTGGGCAGGGCCAGCCCGATTGGTAGATCCCCTAGAGTTAACTAACCACGTGGCTTTGGCCAAATGTGTATCCCAATGCTTGAATGTCCCACCACACATTGCTTTCAGTGTAGTTTTTAAAAGTCCATTATATCGTTCAATTTTCCCAGAGGCCGGTGCATGATAAGGAATGTGGTACACCCACTCAATGCCATGCTCTTTGGCCCAGGTGTCTATAAGAGTGTTTCGGAAGTGAGTCCCATTGTCTGACTCGATTCTTTCTGGAGTACCATGTCGCCAGAGGACTTGCCTTTCAAGGCCCAGAATTGTTTTTCGAGCAGTGGCATGGGGTACGGGATATGTTTCTAGCCAGCCGGTAGTTGCCTCCACCATTGTAAGCACATAACGTTTGCCATGGCGGGTTTGTGGGAGGGTGATGTAATCAATCTGCCAAGCCTCCCCATATTTGTATTTCATCCACCGTCCTCCATACCAAAGGGGCTTTAACCGCTTAGCTTGCTTGATTGCAGCACATGTCTCACATTCGTGGACAACTTGTGCGATGGCGTCCATGGTCAAGTCCACCCCTCGATCCCGAGCCCATCTATATGTTGCATCTCTCCCTTGATGACCCGAGGTATCATGAGCCCATCGAGCTATGAATAATTCACCCTTATGTTGCCAGTCTAGATCTACCTGAGCCACTTTAATCCTAGCAGCCTTATCTACCTGATGGTTGTTTTCATGTTCCTCCATGGCCCGACTCTTAGGTACATGGGCGTCGACATGACGTACCTTTACAACAAGTTTCTCTAACCGAGCAGAGATATCTTGCCATAAGTCATCAGCCCATATAGGTTTGCCTCTACGCTGCCAGTTGTTCTTTTTCCACTGCTGCAACCACCCCCACAGGGCATTCGCCACCATCCATGAATCAGTATAAAGGTAGAGCATTGGCCACTTTTCTCTCTCAGCAATGTCCAGGGCTAACTGGATGGCCTTCACCTCAGCGAACTGACTTGATTCACCTTTTCCTTCAGTGGCTTCTGCTACTCTTCTTATAGGGCTCCATACAGCAGCTTTCCATCTCTGATGCTTACCCACAATGCGACAAGAACCATCAGTGAACAGGGCATATCGCTTCTCATTCTCTGGCAGTTCGTTGTAGGGTGGGGCTTCTTCAGCGCGTGTTACCTCCTCATCCTCTGGTGACATCCCAAAATCTTTGCCTTCTGGCCAGTCTGTGATCACCTCCATGATTCCTGGGCGACTGGGGTTTCCTATTCGAGCCTGCTGTGTAATTAGTGCAACCCACTTGCTCCACGTAGCATCAGTGGCATGGTGTGTAGAAGGAACCTTCCCTTTGAACATCCAGCCCAGCACCGGCAGTCGGGGTGCCAGGAGGAGCTGGGCTTCAGTTCCAATCACTTCTGAGGTGGCTCGAACCCCTTCATAGGCGGCCAGTATTTCCTTTTCTGTTGGAGTATAATTGGCCTCAGATCCTTTGTAGGCCCGACTCCAAAACCCCAGCGGTCGACCTCGAGTCTCCCCTTGTGCTTTCTGCCAGAGACTCCAGGTCAGGCCGTTCTCCCCAGCTGCAGTGTAGAGCACATTTTTAATATCTGTCCCTGTCTGGACAGGCCCAAGGGCCACTGCATGGACTATCTCGCGTTTGATCTGCTCAAAGGCTTGCTGTTGCTCAGGGCCCCATTGGAAATCATTCTTCTTTCGAGTTACATGGTAGAGTGGGCTCACAATGAGACTGTAGTTTGGGACATGCATTCGCCAAAAACCTATAACACCTAAGAAAGCTTGTGTTTCCTTTTTGTTGCTTGGTGGAGACATAGCTGCTATTTTATTAATAATGTCCATTGGGATGTGACGACGCCCATCCTGCCATTTTATTCCTAAAAACTGGATTTCTCGCGTAGGCCCCTTGACTTTACTTCGTTTTATAGCAAAACCGGCTTCTAAAAGGATTTTAATGACCCTGTTTCCTTTTTCAAAAACTTCCTCTGCTGTGTTGCCCCATACAATGATGTCATCAATATACTGCAGGTGCTCTGGTGCTTCACCCTTTTCCAGAGTATTCTGGATTAGTCCATGGCAGATGGTGGGGCTATGTTTCCACCCCTGGGGCAGACGATTCCACGTGTATTGGATGCCTCTCCAAGTGAAAGCAAACTGTGGCCTGCACTCTGGCGCCAGTGGGATCGAGAAGAAAGCGTTCGCAATGTCAGTTGTGGCGTACCACTTGGCTGCCTTCGATTCCAATTCATACTGGAGCTCTAACATGTCTGGCACAGCAGCACTCATACCTGGAGTGACTTCATTTAGGCCACGATAACCTACTGTCAGCCTCCACTCTCCGTTGGACTTCCTCACTGGCCATATGGGACTATTAAAGGGTGAGTGGGTCCGGCTGATCACTCCCTGATTCTCCAGTTGACGAATCAACTTATGGATGGGAATCAGGGAATCTCGGTTAGTACGGTATTGTCGTCTGTGCACCGTCGTTGTAGCAACTGGCACTTGCTGTTCTTCAACCTTCAACAACCCCACAACAGCAGAATCCTCCGAGAGTCCAGGCAAGGCACACAATTGTTCAATTTCTTCTGTTTCCAAAGCAGCTATTCCAAAAGCCCATCGGTACCCTTTTGGGTCTTTAAAATACCCTCTACGTAGATAATCTATACCTAAAATGCACAGAGCTTCTGGACCAGTCACAATGGGGTGTTTTTCCCAGTCCTTCCCAGTTAGGCTCACCTCAGCCTCTAGCACAGTTAGTTGTTGGGATCCCCCTGTCACTCCAGAAATACAAACGGGTTCTACCCCTTCATGATTCGATGGCATTAGAGTACACTGGGCACCAGTATCCACCAGAGCTTTGTACTCTTGTGGATCTGACGTGCCAGGCCATCGGATCCACACAGTCCAATAAACCCGATTATCCCTCTCCTCCACCTGGCTGGAGGCAGGGCCCCTCTATTGCTGCTGAACATATTTGTTTTCCACTGGTTGCATAAAGGACTTAGAGGTCCCTTCAAGAGGATCAGACACATCAGACATATAGGTAGGCCTTCCAGTTGGTCTAGGGAACTGCCCAGTAGAAACTGGTGCAGCCTTCTTCCTGGCAGAATCTCGTTGTGCGAATGTTTTACCCCGCAGCTCATTTACTCGTGCTCGAAGGGCTGAGGTGGGCTGCATATCCCATTTCCTCATGTCCTCTCCATGATCAAGCAGATAAAACCACAATGTACGTCGTGGTGTGTATTCTCCCTCTTGGAACGATGGACGCTTTCTCCCAGTAGCTGCAACATTGCTCCATACGGGTTGGGAGTTGGACACATTGTTGTCAAGTCATTGAACCAGTTTCTCTACTGCTGCAATGACGGAGAGGGAAACATTGTCTTGGTATTTCCGGAGTCGGCAGGCCACCTCATTTACGGTTGGTGGATCCATATCATTCCAGTCAATTGCTGCCAGTGAATTGGTGTACCCTGCTGGTGCACTTCGTACAACCTTACGCCACATATCTGGAGTGCATAGGACTTCATCGGGATCAGCGGGAAGCCGTGAATTGTCCAGATCATAATAAACTTTCTCCCGTACAGCTAATTCTCTCAGGTGCTGGATAGCTGTCTCTATGCTGTTACACTTGGGTGTCTGACATGTAATATATTCCTTTATGGGATATCTTTCCTGCACACTTGACAGTAGTCGCCTCCAGAGGCTGAGGACTTCCGGCCTCCTCCCAATTGCTTTGTCAATTCCTCCTTCTCTAGCTAGGGATCCCAACTGCTTGGCCTCTCTGCCTTCTAATTCCAAACTACTGGCCCCGTGATCCCAACATCGGAGCAACCAAGTGATAATGTGCTCACTTGGGTGGCGGGTGAAATCTTTTCGAACCTCACGCAGCTCACTCAAAGTCAGGGATCGGGTAACAATCTCTGGTTCTGCCTCCTCCTGATATCCTCGGGATGGTCCCGGTTGATCATCATCCTTATCCGTCACTATGCGAACTGATTTCTTTGTGCATTTCCTCTTTTGTACGGGAGCAACAGACACTGGTGTGGGTTGATTTTTCTGATCATCTGCAGTGTCTGCTGTAGAGATTACAGTAGCTGCAGTGTCGGTCACAGGAGTTGCAGTAGCTGCAGTGTCAGCCCCAGTGGTTGCAGCAGCTATAGTATCTGCCAGTCTGTTTCCTTTCCCTTCTCCCTGACAGTGCTGACAGTGCTGACAGTGCTGCCTGCTATCAAGCAGTGTTTGATAAATAGTGGCCAGAGCCCAGCACAGTGCAGTAAGGTGTCCGTCTCTGGGAAACCTACAGCAATTTTTCTTTAGGTATGCAGTCACTTGATCGGGGTCTTGTAGCTGTTCAGGAGTGAAATTCCAAACCATCGGGCGTGAGAAAGTACCTAGGTACTCGCCCATACTTTGCCACATGCCCTGCCACTCGTGATTATTCTGTCTCGGAGAAAGCTCTTCAGTGGTATTCATAAACCTATGCTTGATATATAACAAAAACTGAACCATCTGCCCCAAACCTACCAATAGCAAAATGCTAGTTTGAATATCCCAGAGATATTGAAGATTTTCAAAAACTGCCATAAGAGCTGTTATATTTAGCCCAAAGGAAAAGAAAGCAGTGCTGTTATTAACCCCTCCCTGTCCAAAGAATGGACAAGACAGCAAAACCTCATACAAGTACCAGCTTAAGCTCATGGTCATCGATATTATTGTATCATAGACCGATATCATAAAATACACTATAATGAAGTATGGGAACAAATACGGGAGCCGCAGACCTGAGAGAGTAAAGAATCCTGCCAGGATTGTATACAGCATGCGGTGGTTTTGCTGCCACAGCCATGGACACAGCCTTGTGAATAAATACCACATCATCATGACCAGAGATTGCTTAAACAACAGTGCTTATCTTAATTGCGATAGTTAGGGTCAGATCTACCGTTATCCCAACCGTTCGTGCCCCACGTTGGGCGCCAAAATGACTGTCGTGGTTTTGCCCCAGCCGAGGGCCGCACCCCACACAGTCGCTTGTACTTTTAAAAGGAAGGGGGAGGGAAAGTTGGGGGAGGGGGAAAAGGGAAGGAAGAAAGGAGGAAAATAAACCACAACCTAGAAAACCAGAACCACGCAGGTTGGGATAAGGATAGTTTACTAAACAATAACAGAAAACTAGATATAACAATAACTGAAGTTTAAAGTACAAAATAGATGAAACTGGTGATACACAATGCAGTTTCTCACCAAACCACAGAACCCAGGCCGCACAGCTTAGAGCCGTCCCCGAACCCAGAAACTGCCCGTCCTGGCGTTGTCTCCTCCTCTTCCCCCCAGTCCCCTTTATACTGAGCATGACGTAACTGGCATGGAATATCCTCTTTGGCCAGTTCGGGTCACCTGTCCTGGCTACATCCCCTCCTTTCCCACTAGTAAGGAAGTATGCAGAGCTGAGAAAGGTCCTTGATTGCCCGGCAACAACTAGAAACATCAGGGTGCTATCAGCACTGTTCTCATCCTAACACCCAAACATGGCATTCCATCCACTGCTAAAAATAATTAACTCCATCATAACTGAAACCAGGACACTGTGTTATACCCAAACTACAAACTGGATCAGATCTGAAAACTCGCTCTTGATCCCTGGTGTGGCAGAATGAATCTGGAGGAAAGTCATGAGGAAGCACTAAAGTTGGAGGAAAGTCATGAGGAAGCACTAAATTTGGAGGAAAGTCATGAGGAAGCACTAAAGTTGGAGGAAATAGGGTTTTGGGGAATAGGATTTGGCAGTGGCTCCAAGCTACAGCTCCTGATTACAATGAACAGTTTTTTCCAGGCTAGGGATTAATTTAACTCTGCATGGCTTTATAATATCAAACTGCTGAATTGCTTGTAGCTATGTGCTGAAATAATCCTGGATTGATCTCGCTCTGAATGACTGCCACACTGCTTTCCAATGGGTCCAGGATATGCTTCCCTTGCAAAGGAAAAAGTAGCAGAGTAAGTGTATATAACTCTAAATGTATAAAAGATGTAAGTAATAACTAAAATACTTAATATTTTATATATTGTTATCACTAATAACTGCTACCTTTGCACAAATTGTGAAAAAAATGATGAAATGGAATCAATCAGAAATTGTATGTACTGTTCCACACCACCTCCCCAAACCCTGCTTGCTTTCCTCATCTATCTTTTTGCAGGTTTTATGAATCTCTTGAACAAAAGTTAGGTGAATGCTGCACTTTTGCAAATAGAATGTTTGAAAACACATCTGTGGGTCTCAATAGCAAACCTGACCTATCGTACTCCTTAAACTTCGTTGATTTTTGCTTCTGTCAGGGTTGTGTTTGAACCAGAGCATTTCTTTAGACACTCCAAGGCCTCTATCTGGTACCTTGTATTCAGGAGACACAGCAGAAAGGCATAGTTTGATCTTCTATATTTAACATGCTTGATTCTGACTATGCATCTCTATTGCTTCAGTGACTTTAGTGAAGAAGCACTCTCTGTATTTCTCTGATTTCAGAATTGGGGCTGAAATTGATAGTGGTATCACAAAAAGGAAAATAACCGTTAGCAACTAACACTCAAGAAAAATGACCCAGCCTGGTTTTGAAAATGGAACTAATTTATTCACCAGCTCCCTCCGCGGTGAAGCAGGAATGTGTGGAAAGGATGAGATGTGATAACAGTGAGGAAAGCTGTGGTGTCCTTCTGTAGACAGGCACCAAGGTTCTTCAAAAAATTTGTGGTGAGGTTTGTGACACCAAGTCACCATCTTCTGAGAAATGTCTGGGTTTCTAAAGCTAGGTTTAACACTCCAGAAAAATATTTTAAAACTATGTATCTTCTGTATATTGTATATTGTGCTGCTTGGCATTGGCTGTCAGCAGCAGAAGCCAGTTTGGTGTCCAGGGATCCCTGTTAAAATTACTCAGTTCAGCTCTCCAGCTGGAAACCAGCAAATTGACAATGCTGGTTGGGTGCTCCAGAAGTACACACAAGGGTGGTCCTTCTGCTAGTGCTTGCTGTGCAGCAGCCAGAGCATGTCTCAGATTGAGGGTCACCATTATGACCACATTAGCTGAGTTTTCGTCTAGAAACTGGAGGAAAATTAACTGCACTTTCTGATGGCAATGAGTTAATCTTCCATGCTTAGATGCTTAAATTAGCTTGGCAAACAAGGTTTATGCTGAAGGGTAGCAGTGTGATTGTAACATGGTAGGTAGTGTGACCCATGCTGCTATGTTCCTGGGGTATAACGCTTTCTCTGTGCTCTTTCGTCTGCTGAAACAAGCATTAGACCAGTTGGTTTCTTCCCCCTCTGTGCTAACACTTGACTCCAGCTCAGAATTGTTCAGGCTTGCTGGGTAGCACAGCCTGATTTAAGTTACGGGGTGTTGTGTGGTGGCCTGCTTTTTGTTAGTGATACCTTGTTGCTCCCTGCCACCCACTGCTCTAGCTAACTATACAAGCCCTGCTAACAGCTTCTCTTATTTCAGCTCTTAGCAAGGAGGCATGTAGCTCTGAGAGCTAACACAGCCTCCTAGCGTATCAGTGACCCTGTAACAGCTTCTTCTAGCTCATACCTTGGAGCAGGCACTTACGTAAAGCTCTCTCAGTTTTCCAGGTTCTTTGGTTCTGTACCCCAATGCTGGAAGCTCTTGGCTTTGGTTAGAGTGAGCCTTCACCCAGGCAAGCGTGGGAGATTTGTGATAATTTTGTACATTATCATAAAGGGCAAGCTCTTTTCTGCTCTATGATAATTGTATCACTCTCTGTAAGAAATATCTCTAGCTTAGTAAAATACCTCATGAAAACAAACATGTTAATGCCTGCCAGTTTGTCCATTTTATTTATCTTTCCTCCTTTTCATTAGATGCTTGCAGAGCTCCTCTGTTTCTCAGTTCCCTTGTTGTCGGAAACACTTTGTGCTGAAAGGGGCCAAACAGATTTTGCTCTATGTACTGGGCTTATGCACTCAATATATAAATGTAGTTAAACAGGCAAAACTTTACCAGAATAGGGAGAGAAGCCTAAATTATGTCAGATGTGGAAACCTGAGCAATCCACATCAGGAGATCCTTTTAAGAGCCCGGGCAGACTGCCAAACACCCTTGGCTGTACCCTCTTTCTGTAAGTGCACCAGCAGACAGCTCCTGCATGCTTCCTTTGTCCTTTATTGTATGATGTTCCCAGCATGGCTGTCAAGCTCAGAGTAATCCAGTCTCCTGCTAGATGGATCCTCCTGCTTTGAGAAGGGATATGGAGTTTTCTGCCAGGTTTAGAGCATCACTGTTGAGGGACCAGTGAGGATTTCCATGTCTCTGAATGAAATCATAACTTTTCTGAAACCAGTGAAGTCACTACTGCAAATTGCAGGAAGGCTATGAGTACATATGTAAGTTTTAAAAAATATTTTGAGCTATCACCAGTCTTTGCAGCCATATCCTCAGAAATCTTTGTTTTTCCTTCTCCCACGAACATTAAGAGCATCTTTCCTCAGAAACAAGTTGGCAATGTAATAGACATTATAAGCAGTACTTTCAGTGAGGAAGGTTGCCTTCCTTCATTTCACTGCTGGCATTATTTCCGAATTAGTGGGGTAATTCTTTCTCTCCTGGCCCTATGTCTGGGAAATCTATTTGGATGTCTTGCTGCATCTGTTTCCTGCTCCATTCTGCTTAGTTTTTCATCTTGTTATGTGGATCCAGCATCTGTTGGGATACTTGGAAGTGTTGAACCCTTTCAATTTGAGTAGTAGGTTTTCCCCATCTCTGCTGATAGTTAATAGGGCTTCATTTTGCCAGGGTCATTCTTCAACTTGCATGCGTAATGTTTATGCAGTGACTGTGTTTGCATTTTCTGTTTGTACTGCTGTGACATTCAAAGATTGCCAGTAAAGATCTAAGCCTCGTTTAGCCAGCACTCTACAAAGCCTGAGTAAATGAGAAAACGTGGAATGTATCCCAAAGAGCTTTAATTCTGATGTGATGATTAGAGTTTTTTAGGGTCTTTATATGAGGCATGCTATTAGAATGTGAGAAAGAAGTTGTCTCATTTGACTGAAAATAGGGAAAAGGAATCTATTTGGCTTGGTTTAGGTTATGATTTGTGTGGCCAGCTCCTTCCTCGCTCCTCCTCTCCCATTTGGCTTCAGCGTTTTTGTGTAAATACTGAGGTTTTCTGCTACCTCAGAGCACCACCTATAAACCTAGATACTGTTAACTAATAATGCAGGCAACTCTTGTACACAATTTAGAGATCAGGACTGAAGAACTCAGTTACTCATGCCGCGGATGTTTTACACTGCTATTCTTTTTCTTTTGGTAATAGCTCTAGCACCTCGTTGAGTGCCTAACACTGGAAAAGTGACCAGCATTACTCTGAACTGACTGGTGCTACCGAAAGTGGGCTCTTACTAAAATATTCAAATGCTATTTGCTGTGTTCTGAGATTGTAGTACTCTTCATAGATGTTTGCAGATTGCTAAATTGTTAGAATACTAAGCAATTATGAAATTACTAGGATACAAGCAATTATGAAATGGAAGTGCTTCATGAATTTAATTTTCTGATATGCAAAGCACAAGGGAAAAATACTAATATTAATACAGCAGAGTCTCCAGGATAAAATATTTAACAGTAAGTTTCTCTCGCTAAAGCTCTGCAGGAGAAAAGACTCACTTGTGCAACAACCCACTTATAATTTCAGCACCCATATCACTATGAACTCTGCAGCCTGCAGTGAAAAATGTCATTTGTAAAAGGATCTTTGAATCCTTCCTTCCCTCCCACTGCTTTCATCATTCAACAACTGCTTTCACAGCAAGACACCATTTTCCTTCTCAGTCTCGTCTTACTCATTCCATACCTACCTGTAACAAGCCAGGTAGGTTTTGTAGAGACAAACAACAGTGTCATTTGAAGTAGATTTCTCTCAAAGTAGGATCTCGTATGTGCTTTTATAGACTGAGTTTTAGCCAAAAATCTGATTCAGGGGGAAAAGTGTGCGTATATGTGTATCTTTTTCTGTTTGTGCCATTAAATCTTACATAAAAATAAGCTCCTATAACACATTCTTGATTGGCATTTATATAGCTAATAGAAAAAGTATAGAGGCCAATGTCCATGCACGTTTCATCAAGAAATGAGGTAAAATGTCTGTATTTACCAAACACGTTGAGGCATACAATGTGCATGCTGACTAAGGAGTACCTGTCGCTTAGAAGAGCATGAGTCCCTACTTATAACAGTGACAGTTGTGGGAAGATGTTTCTATAGTCTTCAGTTATTTGGTGTGTGGACATGCTGAGGGGATGACCTCTCTATAGGAGTTCCCAAGCAGAAGAAATGCTAAAGTGTACGAGGGTCAATCTGTCTGTTTAGAGACAAGATTGTGATGTGAATGCTATGCCCTAGCTTCAACCCCTTCCTATTGTTATGGATCTTTCTATTGCTTATGGACTTGCTTGGAGTGTTTGAGCATTCACACTAGTGCTGTGACTCTAGGATGTTACTAATGGCAGCTGGAACTGTCATGTTCTGCTTATTTATTTTGTTTTCTTCCCTCAACGTTCACATTTTCATTTGCTTTCATGCAGAAAACAAATTCCATGAAAGGGAATCTCTTCATAAATAACCTGTAGTAACGAATATGGCATACCTGGCATAACTCCTTCGGCTTTAGAAGCATGAAGATCACATCACTGAAGATTGTGGCTGTCAGTAAATTAAATAAAATACAAACCAAGTTCAGGAAATTAAATTCATTATAAAGATAATGGAAAATGCTCATTTTCCTTCCTGCTGTAGTCATGCACACTTTAATTGTTGCCTGGAACAGTCAATACCTTGTAAAGAAAATAAATGTCCTCTTTTCTTAAGACACTCCTCAGTTTTTTAGGCATGTGTGGTTGTCTGTTTTACTGCCAGCCTGGATTTAGTCAGTGCATGCCTGAGCTTGTATGGTTTAGGGAACACCTGCTCTGAAGAGATCTCTTAGATTGACCTGTCCTGTAGTGGCTATGATGAAGAGTCATCATATACATAATCCTTCTCAAGGACCTTGGGTCACATAAAAAATATCCTCTGATGTAATTCCACTGAATTGAATGGAGGATTTTAGCTGTATTTTGACCCGACCCAATGCATAGTTGACTTCTTTTCGTAGTATTTACACTATGTTCATCTTTATTTAACATGGGTAAACATGGTTGAAGTGTTTGTAGCAGGAGGAGGAGGCAGCTGTGCACTTTAGTGCTGGAGATGCCAGACTTCAGTGTAGCATTAATAATCATTTTGATTATTACACGTTCTCCGGTTTTGCAAATCAGACATAATCAGATTCACTTAATGGTGCAATAGATCTGTGTGTTAAATTATACAGAGCAATGTTATTCATAGGTCCTTTTAATTTCCCCATATAGTCTAATCTTATTAATGTTTATCTTCAAATTCAGAGTCGGTAATCTCTGTCTAAATGAAGCTACTGTTCATACAGAGCTCTCTCGTTCCTTTATAGAAAATGAAGAAATCACAGTAGCACTTAACGCAATGAAAAACTTCAAGTAGAAAAGATGCAATTAAGTATGAAGTATCATTAATGATGCTGATGTCCAAAATGTTTGGGTAGTCAAAGCAGCTGGCAGGAGGAAGGAGACTTAGCATGCTGGAGGCGAAGCCTCAAGTTCAGCAACACCTTCCCATGTTGGGCCTCACTCCCCCCGCTATGTTTAGCTATAGGAGCACCTTGTTAGGAAGGGGTGAGAAGCCATGGGCTTGGATAGTGATGAATATCCTTCCAAAGTCCCAGATGATCTTACATCTGCTCCTTTCACCCATTGGTTCTGTTCAGTGGTAGCTGAGCACTGGGGAGAAAACCAAGCAGGTATCTTTACAAATGCAGAGTATGACCTAAGGATGGCTGTGCCGCCTTCTAGTTCTGTGGATTGGGTTCGGTTCTTGAAATGTGAGGAAGAATATAGCCAGTCTGGCATTTGGTCACCAATAACACAGTGTAAGACTTGGAGGTTTTTCAGTGGATAGTTAAAATTAAAGGCCTTCACTTTTAAAATTATACAATCTTCAGTCACTGTCAATGGCATCAAATATTTTGTGAAGCATTTAGACACATGCATAGGTCTCTCCCTACTCAGTAAAGCACTTCAGTGTGCTCTTAAGCCCCTTGATTTCAGCTCTCAATTTTGTCAGCAGGAGGTTTTTCAAAGGCAAGAGGCGGTCCTTATCTCACAAATGGGCCAAGTTATGACAAAATAGTCCTCAAAAACTCTTGGTTACAGAAAATGTTAATTTTCTTCTCCCTCCCCTGCTGCAGTGGTCGATGATCTTAGAACCATTCCTCTCTCAACCTGTGCTTTTTGGGCAATACTGATTCTTAATGACTTCACTTCTGTTTACTCCTTTGAGCTAGCACTGAGAATCCCCTGTATTTTTCCCAGGTGGATGCATTTGCAGGCTGCTGTATCTGTGTCAGTACGTCTGAAGCTTTTCACATTCATGCATCAACTTAGTTGGGATGGTTCTTCTGCATGCGGACAAACAAAGCAAGGAAAAGCACAAAGAAGTTCCTTGTAGTGCTTCCCAAGATTTTGTCCAGAAAGACACTCACACATTGAGTGAGATTGCAAATTCTTGTAGCTAGGTGGAAACCTTTTTACTTTGATCCCCTTTTTGCCCTGAATAGCTGGGCAAATTTTGGGGTGAAGACGAAATATGCCATATACTGGTGTTACCTGCTGACTGCATTGCACTGAGGAAGGTGCCCCAGATTTTTGACATTTCAGCATCGTTAGAGACATCTTTTCTGATGTCCTTTATAGCCCTGCCTAAAGTGCCTCCTCTGGTAATGCCGAATTAAACCATCTCTTCAAATACCTATTGGTGATTTAGAAACTAGAAAGCATAATGCCTCCCTCTGTAAGCTGTGCAAGTGTCTGCTCTCATAGTATAAAAATGTGCACTCCCAAGCAATTTCATCTAGCTTTGGATCTCATAATGAGTTTTTCTGCCAGATTAAAGCATAATGACCAGGGAGAGATAACAAGCAAGATTAGGGCTGTGGAAAAACTTTTTTTTATGAAAGAGTGAAAAGATTGATACTGTTCACTATGGAGAGAGTAAATAAGTTATTTGATACTGTGAAGCCAAGAGGGGACCCTTGTATTTGCTCCTTCTCCCATGACAACAGGAGGTAGAGATACTCATTTCAGTGAGAGACATAACATCTATTTGAAAGGAAATCACTTATTTTTCCCCAGCACATACTTTTAGCTGTTTGAAGATTTCACTGAGACTAAGAGATTATTAGTGAGATTTTCTTTTAAAGTCTGCTTATTTATAAAGACAGACAGGATTTCCCATTATGTATCCAGCGTGACAACACTATGAATAAGAAGCAAAGCCTAAAAAGCTCAAAATCTTAGTGTTTCAGTGCCTTGGCTCATAAGCAAAACTCTTTTTTTTCATACATTTGCTCCACATCATATAAAATGCCGAGGAGAGTCAGAGGGATCAGAAACAGAAGACATTATGAAACTATTACCTCTGGATAATGTTCTGCTTGTATTACCTTCACAAATATATAAGCAGTTTATGTGAGCATCAGCTGTATGTAATAGGTGAAACAGCAAAAAAAGTTGCATATAATCCTCGGACCACACGCCTGAAAAATTTTTAATTTCAGGGTTTAAGGCAGGAGACTTTATTGTGTGTTTATTATTTGGCTGCCTTGAGGAAACCCTTTGAGGTTCTTCTGAACCTCTTGATGCTAGCCATTCAGCCACAGCATCCTGGTGAACTTTGGTAAAGCAACTAAAATTCTGACTACCTTTGGCCTGTTTTTTCTTAAATGTCAGATATTTTAGGTTGAATAATTTATCTCTTGATATTGTATTATGGATGCAAAAGGCTTTTCTTTGTGAGCTAAAAAATTAAAGATACTTGAAACTAGGGATAAATTGTGTCTCCTGGCTTGCAAGTAGGTATTTACTTGAGACACGTATAGTCTTAATGTTTCATTTACACGGTGCTTGAGGTTCAGTGTATTTTTCCCAGAGCACTTGTCATTCTCTGCTTTCAATCTCAGCAGTAGAGATGATGTGATACTCAAGTTCCTAGCATGCTTTGGTTATTTACAGGTAACATAGGTAATCCAGAAACTTGTCAAAAACCCAAAAAACAGTACCCAACAAAAACCAATCAAGTGTCGAAGTGACCTGTAAATGAGAAATGTGTCTTGTATGCTTAGGGAGGTGGCTCCAAAAATGACAACCCTCTTAAAAAATCAACCATAAAACAAACAAGCGCTCACTAGGAACTACTTGCAGAAAATGCTTGACAGGTCTGAACAGACTTGCAACAGGCATGTCAGCAGGTGTTTTATCCTACATTGTGTTTTTCAAGGAGAACTACAAGTCCTTTCTGATTACTTAAATATCCAGCTGCGCTGTGGTGTTTTGGTTATAGTGCTAAGAGCCTTGCTCCAATAAGGTAGTTGCACTCATTTGGTGTTATTTAATTTAGTGGTCGTCTTCCTGACAACAACTCTATAATTTAGAGGGCTTAGTATGCGGTAATTGAATCCACTGCCTGTAGGTGCTTCAAGCAGCTCTGGTAGTTGCTTGTTTTTCCCATCTAAAACTGTGTTGATTGCTAAAAGTCTTGGTAGAGGTGGTATAAGGAGTATAGGAGCTTGAGAGAGTGATGGACAAGCTTGAAGGGAAGCATGAGAAACTATGCACTGTCCTTCACCCTCCCAAAAACCCACCTCCCAGTTTAATGAGGTTTTCCCTCATTAACCCTTTGCAGCCCTGCCGCAGGATCCCAGGGCTGTTCCCCGACACTCAGCATGCCTGCAGCCTGGTTATTTATTTCAATAGGAAGAATTAGGAGAAACCAAGCAGAACCGCTAGCAGCAGTGCCCATGCTGCCAGGCATGGGCTGTGCTGCTAGCCCTGTCTGTTTTCAGGAACTATTCCTAGCATCCACCTGGCTTTGCTTGTAATTGGGTTCCTGGTCTTTGATAAAATCATGTTGCTACATTTATTGGGCTCCTTTTTGTATCTATAGGGCACTGGGTTAAATTTTTTCACCAAAAGCTTTGAATTAAGAAGTGTAACTGGAGTTTTGAAACAGAACACAGCTCTGTACCTGGATCTAGAGCCTTGCTCACACTTGTCCCATCCCTACTAGCCCCTTTATTCTTACCCCTTTATTCTTTGTTTAGACAGCACAAGTTTGAATCGTTTGCCTGTGAATTTTGTACACTGAATCATAACAAAGTGTGAACCTTTGGGAGAGAACTACATTACAGTGAAAGAGCCTGGGCATCTGGGAGAAGGCAAATTTGCTGCCTAGTTACCCCCAATTAGGAAGTCAGGTGTGACTCACTGGGCTTCATGGGACACCAGGCTATGTTTGAGAGCAGGGGTGATTTAACAGACTGTGTGTGACATTTCTGCAGCTCATACATAATTACCCAAACATGTTGCTTTCATGTCCTCTCTGCACTGGTTGATGGCTGATGTCAGGGTTCCCATCTTTCACACTTTTTGCCACATTTTGGGTGATTCTGTAGTTTATACCTTAATTTTTTGGTTACTAGCTCCTAAGACATAGCTGGGTTATGCATACCAATTCCCTTAAGCAGTTTAATTGCTGACCTTAGGTGCTAATGAGAGCACAGCTTCCCCAATTTTTGCATTACACGATTGGGATATTTTTGCAAGTGTTTTTGTTTTGGTCTTTTTCCTCGAAGTGGTAGTGCTTGAACAACTAAAATAAACAGGAACTTTAGACTGCCATACTTCTGTGGCAAAGTTTCATTTATAGAGAATGGTGAAGGAAGAGAAAATGAGAAAGAGGTAACACAAATGTGTCTGTTTTGGGAAGCAGGTGCATTTGAACCCATTTATAAAATGGTTTAGAGACTTTTCTAGCAAACAGATGTTTTGGCCTAGATTCCCAGCTGGCATGGTGAAGGAAATTCTAAGCAGGAAAGAAAAGAATGGTATGTCCTAGGAAATGGTACTGACCACTGTGCATAGGAAAGAGATAGAAAACAGCCTTCAGTGTAATGAATGAGAAGAGGGGAATAATTATCTGGAAATACTTACCTTAGATTCTTCTGTCAAGCATACCTGGATCTATGGAATTAGCGTTATTTGGTCTCTTGCATCTGTTTGCTTCTTTATAAGTAAACTGAACATATTCTTGTTCTCTTTCAGTTAATCCTCTGTCTTCCCTGATGGCTTCATGCAGTAATTTGACTGGGAAATTGGAAGAATGACAGGAGCAGCATGGGTAAGTATGTACACTGGGAATTTTTTAGGGGTTTATGCCTTTGTCAGTTTGGAAAGGCCGGTCAGATTATGTATTCAGCTAATACCTGATAATTTTACACAGTATAAAATGCACAATTTGTAACAGGGAAGCTGGAATGAAAACCAGGTGAACAGCAGTGAGTCTTACACATTTGTAATTTGTTTATTGTCTTATAGTTACTTTAAGCATGGTATTTACTACTATTATTTAGTTATCTGATTCATTTTAGTATCTATCTAACCTTTAGGTATATTGTGTTTTAAAAAGTGTTTCAACAGAGAGGCTGGGTAACAGTAATTGTAAAAACTTGTCCACCAGTTTAGGGAAAAAAACAATTATACTCCACATTTTCTGCTGAAAAGGGTGAGACTCAGCAGGAGAGCAGGCACAGCGGGGGCAGTTGCTGGGGCTGTGCTCAACAGCTTGTCTGGCAGAGGAGCGGGGTCATCCCAGTACTGAAAGCTGCTGACATTCCCATAGCCTGAACAATTAGCTTGCATCAAAAGCTGAGCCAGCTGTTTTGCTTTCCTTTTCTAGGAAATCATTGCCAACCAAGAAAATGTGAGTAGTCTGTTCCACGCCTAGGCCTGCACTGACTACCTGTGCTGACTACGGGGTTAGGAAAGCAGGTGGTCTGTGGACAGAGCTGTACAGGATCGCTTTGTAGAGCTGTACAGTATGGTTTTGTTCCTTGGTTCTCTTGCTGTGATTCTTGATTGTGTAGGAAGGCTTCTCAGGTATACATTATACATGCTACATGCCTGTGCAAGCAATGCAAACATAAGGTCCTGTAGGAGAGACCTTCTGTGGAGAGTTTGTGGAAGTAGTTGTAGAAGATTAAAACTATAGTGTTTGTAACCTCACCTTAGTCCCAGGATACAGTAAGACAGACCTATTGTTTCATCTGATTTGTGAGGACCTGGGCTTGCTTCCCTAATGAGAAGTCTCACTGACCCAGCCTCTTACAGCGGAGCTTCTGTGTGTGAAGGGATGGCAGCTTTGGTAAAGGTGCTTGGGTATGTATCCCTGGAACATGCTTTTGACAAGGATGTAAGTAACAAGCCTTGTTGGTTGAAGGGTCCCTTTGCCAAAGGGACATAGAAATCCAAATGAATGCTCATGGAACCTTTTTGTGTTGTTTGCAATACTGATTTTTATCTTACCAGAGACTTAAATAATCTTAGTCTTGGCAACTCTGTATGTTGTTGCTGGTTTTCCACTGAACATTTACACCTGAAGCTTAAGCTGGTTAAAGTAATATAAATAACCTATGTTGAAGAACATGGTGGTAATTCACAGGGTCTCCATGCCACTACATAAGGCTTGATGTATTTATGGCCTTCTCACTGCCTTGTCTGAGCACACAAGCAACTGCAGGTGCCCAAAGAAAGGTACCATGGCAGAGAGTTGATTCAGTGCCTTGGCCAAGATAGCAAAGAAATCTGTGAGCTCCATGCAGGTTTCCTGATTTGTCCAGCATTTGCTCAGATTTTTGTGGAGCTTGCATGTCCTTTACTGTCATATATTCAACAGGTAACATTAACACCATGTACCTTAAAAAGAACGCTCACTATTTGCAATGGTTTAATAATATGCAGGATATACTTGTTGAGTTGATTCTAAGCGATCCATCATATATTTTAGTTTAATAGGTTGCATAAAGATATCTGCAAAATAAAAAATATTTGGACAAATATATTTTGCAAATTATATTTGTTAGGCAAAAACTTAATAGAATTTCAGAAATGGGTTTATTTTCATAATTTTGGCATTATGAGTCTGCTAAAGTGGAAACATCCTTTGCCTTGATTATATACTTATTCTGAGCAGACATCCAATAAATCATAAAGCTGAAGTATATAAAAAACATATCCTGTTCATTTTCCTATTAACTGACTCTGCTCAGTGTTTTATATATTTCTGTAGAGCTGCTGGCAAGCTAGCTGTTCATCTCTTGGGTTTGTTTGTAGTAGAGTTTAATAGGCGTTGCCAGCTTGGCGTTCCAAATGCACTGATATTTAGAAGGTTGTTCTGCTCGGAGTGAGGCCAGTGGTTTAATCTCTCCCATAGTAGTTATTTCTGCTTTTAATAATCTGCTGCTGCTGGTGCCTAGACCACATTTAAACTAACTGTTCCATACCTTGTGTTGATGATTAATTCTTTGTTCAGGCAAGCGTGCTATGAAAGTAAAATATTACTTGTGTTTTAAGATGCACAAGACATCATAAATTAATTAAGTGAAAGCTAGTTGCCTTTCCCCGTTGGGAGAGAATACTGTTGTGGCTTTGTTTTAACTTACTGGGGTTTTTATGTGTTTGTGGACTGAATAAAGGTCCAGGAAATTTGCAGATGTGTCAGATGTTTGTCATTGCTTCAGTAATTTCCTCTTAGGATAACTGAATGTGACTTCTGCATTCAAAATCCATTTCAAATGTGTGATTTCTTTAAAGAGTTGCAGAAGAGCGGTGATTCATGAGTAGAAAGGAATGAATGTGGATGAGAGATAAATCAGGAAAGTACAGTTCAGTTGGAAGGGACCTACAGTGACCTTTCAGTCCAACTGCCTAAAAAACAGCTTATAAAACCCAGCCAGATATTCATAGAAAGATGCTGACTCCTTATCTTAGATGGTGATATAGTTTGATTTGCACTTCTCCTTTCACATACTACCTTAGGAAGTTTTATGCTCTGTGTAATCCAAATTTGTACATACATATGGAATGTTGGTGTTATTAGGAAATTTAGCAGGTGCTAGAACAAAAAATTGGTCGTCAAAGTTTGTAGTTTGGTAAAAACTTTGGTTGCTTTACTTATTTAAAGACCTTTCACTCACGTTTTAAGCAACCCAAATATTTTCAGTTCAGGAAAGAAACTTGGCAGTTCAGAAGTATTTCCTAATTCATGTAATGCACCATCACTATGGTATTTCAAATGAGCAGTGTGTGCACTAACACTTGTGTGATGCAGAGTGACAAGGTGACTTGAGAGCTGCCTCTGAATCATATTTCTAATCTTAATAGCGTATCAGAGAGACCGAGTTGAGAGTCCAGTGTGATTATTTGTTGTTTCATAACTGTGTAATGTTACAATTCTGCCAAAATCAATGAGAAATCTTGGTGATTAATGTAGTCTTCAAAAGAAGGATTTGGAGTGGCTTTTATTCAGTCTTAATCACAGTTTTCTCCTGTTTAGAGAAGGGAAACTGGGGAGAGGAAAACCAAAGCTTTTCTACTACTGCGCTTTGGATAAAGTCCTTGTGCACTGGATGGAGTTTTATGCTGTGGATTACAGGGGTGTGTTTGGGTTTCTTTTGCCATTGAAGGGCTTAGAAGGCTCTGATGGCAGCATAATGTACCCTTGAGTAACAGGGACCAGTTTTTCAAAGATTTTCTGAGGCTGACTGGGAAGTTTTGGTTGAATAATTTTCTCAATCAAGCATTATCTCTATTCCTCTAAGGTGGAACAAGGAGAATTCTGATGAAATTAGAGACACAGAGCATTTTAGCAACAAAACAATTTACTAAACAGGAGTGTAGAAAAGATTACTCAAAGATTCTATGGCTCTTTGATTCTATGATTCATTTGAATGGGAGATCTGCAACCTTGTGGCCAGCCCCAGAATACTGTGTCCATTGCTGGGCTCCCCAGCCAGCACAAGAGAGACAGGGACAGGCTGGAGAGAGGCCAGCCAAGGGCCAGCAAGATGGGCAAGGGACTGGAGCAGAGAAGATGGAGCCTGGCTTTTCTCAGCAGTGCTCAGGATTGGCCCTTCTTCACCAGGGGCTTTGACCAGAGGAGCTCCAGAAGTCCCTGTCAACCCTAACTGCTCTATGAGGGTGTGATGCTGGCACAACCACCAACAACAGCAGGGACTGCCCAAGTGGCGCCTGAGCAAAGGCCCACCCAGCATGAAGCACAGTGCTGGACAGCCCTATACAGTACGTGCTTGTAGCGTGGCAGATGCCTGTTGGGATTTCATGGGTTTTCCTGCTTGTCTCATCTGACCCATCTCTAATGAGATTACTTGCAGAGGAAAGCACATATTAATTGAAGCACTTAAAATGACCAACTGTACAAAGAGGAATTAAGGGAGGAGAACAAAACTAAGTGAAAAAGTTTGCCAGTCTCTGTGTTTTACGAAGTGTGTAGGTGCACAAGTTGATCGCAAGAATGTAGCTGTACTGTGATGTTACGGTTGTCTGCTGGGGTGTTAGGATATAGAGAAAGAAGGCAGTACTTCAGATACTGAGACATCATGCTGTTTCACATGATGAGTAAGTTGGAGGCATTTTGCTGTGTTTTTCTAGACTGAAGACTTATTTGTTTCTCTTAACACTTGCTATAATAAGGATGTTTTACAATGAATGGAGGAAACCTTCCCAAACAGACCCAAAATAATTCCGGCAGCTGACAGAAGGCACTGCTTTCTGCTATGAAGGCATTATGAACGTGTACTTTTTTTCTCTATCTCTGTCATCCACTCCAAGTTAGGTTTGGAGAGTGATTTTATCTGTAAATATGAATCAGGCATTGTTGCCAAGACAACCTCTCCTCAAGCTTTTTGTTTTGCCCATAGTGTGTGCTGAACCTCAACCAAGTCTTCTCCCAGAGTGATTGGCTGCCTATTTTTCAAGTGGGATTTGATTTGATGAAGCAAAATATTCAAAGTACTCGATTTTCTTGCCTCCTTGGTGAATCGCTCCAGCTCGTTTCCCTTGCTGTGTCTCTCGGGCCAGAGGAAGGTAATCACACAGGCAGCTGGATTCCCATGCATGAGACAGGCTCTGACTGATGTCAGGGCTCTGCAGTCAGTTACTGCTTTCTTAGCCAAGGTGTAGATGGGGAGTGTGCAGCCAGTGACAGACCACACTACTTTCTCAGGGATATTAACTCTCAGTGTAGCAATGCTGTATTTTAGGCTACTCAAGTTACACTTGCTTGCTATTTCCTGCATATGTTGTCTTATTGTGAGGTGCCTTTCATTACACCAGAATGACTTATGACACTTGGAAGGGTCTCAAGTAATCTGTACGAATTAGCAGCTGTATTGCTGATGGGATGGGCAGTGGGTTGTGGGTTTCACCTGGTTGTCATCGTTGCTACTTGCCGTGAGAACTTTTTGAAAGATGCTGGCTGGGAAGTTTTGGTTGAATAGTTTTCTCATGGAAGAGGAATGCCCTGTTTTCTCATGGAAGAGGAATGACCTGTGAAACTGTGTCCACCTGTCCTGCAGCACAATGTGTTGTCATCTTGCTGCTCTCTGAGTGTGCCCACCATCTATGTAGTGAGCCTGGGACAGCAGTGCTTTTCACAAAAGCAACTGAGGTGGGCATCAGGGTTCCTGTAGCGACAGAATGCAGTTTGCTGAGGGAGATGAGAAAGATCTTGCTCATGACTTGGTGGGGCTTATGTCTCTCCATCAATATCTCAGTGTAGACTGTTCTTCATAAGGGGGGTGACAGATATAAATAACATTTGAATAAATGTAGAATCTGTCACAGCATAACACTAAATTCACAGAATCACAGAATCACAGAATCGTAGGGGTTGGAAGGGACCTCGAGAGATCATCGGGTCCAACCGCCCTGCCAAAGCAGCTCCCTAGCACATATTGCACAGATAGGCATCCAGACAAGTCTTGAATATCTCCAGAGAAGGAGACTCCACCACCTCCCTGGGCAGCCTGTCCCAGGGCTCTGTCACCCTCACTGGGGAAAAGTTCTTCCCCATGTTGGTGCGGAACTTCCTGTGCTCCAGTTTACAGCCATTGCCCCTTATCCTGTCTCCACAGACGACTGAAAAGGGGTTGGCCAATTCCCCCTGCATCCCATACTTAAGATATTTATAAACATTAATTAGGTCCCCCCTCAGTCTTCTTTTCTCCAGGCTGAACAGCCCCAGCTCACTCAGCCTTTCCTCATAGCGGAGATGTTCCAGGCCCTTAATCATCTTCATAGCCCTTCTCTGGACTCTCTGCAGGAGATCCCTGTCTTTTTTATACCAGGGAGCCCAGAACTGGACACAATACTCCAGGTGGGGCCTGACCAGGGCAGAGTAGAGGGGGAGGATCACCTCCTTCGACCTGCTGGCCACACTCTTCCTGATGCATCCCAGGATCCCATTGGCCCTCTTAGCCACCAGGGCACACTGCTGGCTCATGGCCAACCTCTCATCAACCAGGACCCCCAGGTCCTTCTCCACAGAGCTCTTCTCCAGCAGGTCATCCCCCAGCCTGTACTGATACAGATGGTTATTCCTCCCCAGGTGCAAGACTTTACACTTGCTTTTATTAAACCTCATCTGGTTTCTCCCTGCCCAGCTCTCCAGCCTGTCCAGGTCTCGCTGGATGGCAGCGCAGTGCTCCTGCGTGTCAGCCACCCCTCCCAGCTTTGGATCATCAGCGTACTTGCTGAGGGTGGATGCTATTCCCTCATCAAGGTCGTTGATGAAGATATTAAACAAGACTGGACCCAACACCGAGCCCTGGGGAACACCTCTAGTCACAGGCCTCCATTCAGATTTTGTTCCACTGATCATGACCTTTTGAGCCCGGTCCGACAGCCAGTTCTCAACCCACCTCACTGTCCACTCATCTATCCCATGATCTCTCAGCTTTGCTATCAGCCAGACAGTATCGAAAGCCTTGCTGAAGTCAAGGTAGATGACATCCACTGCTCTCCCTCCATCCATCCAGCCGGTGATGAGATCATAGAAGGCTATGAAATTGGTCAAGCACAATCTCCCCTTGGTGAATCCATGCTGACTACTCCTCATGACCTTCTTCTCTTCCAGTTGCTTGGTAATGGCATCCAGAACAAGCTGTTCCATAACCTTTCCAGGGACAGAAGTGAGGCTGACTGGCCTATAATTGTTAGGGTCCTCCTTCTTGCCCTTTTTGAAGACTGGAGTGATATTGGCTATCCTCCAATCCTCAGGTACTTCTCCTGTTCTCCAAGAGCTGTCGAAGATGATAGAGAGCGGCTCCGCAATCACCTCCGCCAGCTCCCTCAGCACACGTGGATGTATCCCATCCGGGCCCATGGATTTGTTTGCATTAATCCCTTTGAGCCGCTCCTGGACCACCCCTACCTCAACTAGAGGGAAGCTCTTCATTCCACAAACACTCCTACTTTCATCCAGGATCTGCGGGTCCCGAGGGGCCTTTGGAGTGAAGACTGAGGCAAAGAAGGCATGCAGTATTTCCACCTTCTCATCATCACCCGATGCCAGGACACCCGCCTCATTCGTCAAGGGACCTACATTATCCCTGATCATCCTCTTCGTATTCACATATCTGAAAAAACGCTTTTTATTATCCTTTATATCCCTTGCCAGTTTCATCTCCAAGCGGGCTTTAGCCTTTCTAGTCGTGTCCCTACAGGCCCTGACAACATCCCTATAATCCTCCCAGGTGCACAGACCCTGTTTCCATAGTTCATAAACTTTCTGCTTCCCTTTGAGTTTACACATTAGCTCCCTGATCATCCACACAGGTCTTCTGCCTCTCTTTCCCGATTTCTTACTCAAAGGGATGCACCTATCCTGTGCTTGGAAGAAGTGCTGTTTAAATGCTAGCCAGCTCTCACAGGCTCCCTTGCCTTCTAACAGCATAGCCCACGGGATAGCTCCTAACAGGTTGCGGAAGAGATCAAAGTTAGCTCTTCCAAAATTCAGGATAGCTATCCTGCTTTTTGGCTTGCTTCTTCCACTCAGGGTCTTGAACTGGATCATTTCGTGGTTGCTTTGTCCTAAGCTGCCCCCGACCTTCACCTCCCTGATGAGCCCGTCCTTGTTAGTAAGAACAAGGTCCAGCACCCGCCCTCCCCTTGTAGGTTCCTGCACCATCTGTAGCAGGAAATTGTCCTCAACACACTGCAGAAATTGTCTGGACTGCATATGACTGGCCGTATTGCTTGCCCAGCAAATAGCTGGGTAATTGAAGTCCCCCATAAGGACCAGGGCCTGGGATCTCGAGGCTACTTCTAGCTGCTCATAGAAAGCACTATCAGCCCGCTCCTCTTGATCAGGGGGCCTATATCACACACCCACAACAGTGTCACTCATACTAGCGTGACCCTTGATTCTTACCCACAAGCACTCAACTGATGGGTCCTCTTTCCCCAGGTGGAGGCCAATACATTCAAGCTGCTCTCTAACATAAAGAGCAACTCCTCCACCTCGCCTCCCTAGCCTGTCTTTCCTGAAAAGCACATAGCCATCCATGACAGCGTGCCAGTCATCCAGGCTGTCCCACCACGTCTCTGTGTTTGCAATGAGATCGTGGCCCTGCGACCACACAAAGATCTCTAATTCTTCCTGCTTGTTTCCCATGCTGCGTGCATTTGTATAAAGGCATTTTAGTGGGGCAGCAGGTGCAGGTATCCTCAGCAGATCACAGCGAGATTTCCAACAGGGGATGGGCAATAGTGGCTCCACTGAGGAGTCCTCAGGGCAATCCCCAGAATTTTCCCCACTATCACATGGAACAACATCCCCTAGTCTGTCACTTTTTCATTGCTTGTAACCTCATTGTATTTTTCACTCTTGTTTCTCACTGCTTTGTTTATAGATTCCCCCTGTTCCCAGGCTCTGCTCTGCACTGTCAGGTTTTGGCTTTAGCAAGTAACAGTGGGTGATGTTTGGTCTTAAACTCTCAACAAAGGAGGCTCTTGCAAAGTGGTGTTCTGAGTATAACTAGTGATAGCTATTACTGAAAAATGAAGGAATCTTGTGTGAAAGGTTTCTTTGCTCTTCCACTGGCACTACAAATGTGTGTTCTCAAGAAACATTGTAAGATTGATGACAAATGGCTGAGAGACCATGGATTGTCAAGGCTGTAACAAACTCAGCAGCAGGCAGTACCTTGTCCTTGGTAGAGATGTCCTTGGAGACAAGGGCTCAGCAGGGATCTGAGGAGCCGCTCCTGGTTCCTCCTGCCTGGGCGTTCAGTGGTTGTTGGAATTTCAGACTGTTTACTGAGCAGCAGCTGAAAGATGAGAAAGGCAGGAATTCATTATCCTGACTGAGATGGGAGTTGATCCAGTGACAGGCTGATATGATCACTGGTGCTCTGAACAGTTTGTGTTTCTCACTGACAGACAAACAATTTTCCCCTGAAGGACCTTTTTTCCCAAATATTTCCAATGTTTCCTTTCTTTTTTTTTTTTTTAATACTGCATCCCTTCTTTGCAGCAAAGAGTCACAGAGGTCTACATTTCTGCTACATCCATCTCCTGACAGTCCCTCCCATTTTCTGAAAGTTGGGCTGCATCTGAGGTACTGTGTTTCCAGTTTGCAGGCTTAATGTAGCTTTCCTGTTATACTCACAAGTGTGGAATCATTTGATATTTAATATGATCTGTACTGAAAACACAGCATAAGTATAAATATTTATTGCTAATTTTTTTTCCCATGCAATCTATAACTTTTTAGACATTGGCTCCCTATCTCTTGGTTATTTGTGTGTGAGAGAGAGGGCTGTGGAAAACTCATCAAAGTCGGCCTGCGTACTGAATAAAGAAAATGCAGATTGTATTGTGGGCTGCAAGATACTATAGTGAAGGGATTGTTCTAAATGCAATACACTAAAAGTTATTTCAAGTCAGGATGTAAATGACATTTCGAATTTTGAAAAGAATAATCTTCTGAACTGTCACTTGAAAGAGAAATTCTTTATCTATTAGGTTTTTATGTTTCAACCTGTAAAAGACATCTGTGGGGTTTATTTTTAGTATGTGAATATACTTGATGGAATAAAGGGGAATGACTAATAACCTGGGTCTGTCAGATACAGCCATTAGCTGTTTGCCCACGCACTTTTTCCTGACATGCTAAGCAAGTCCAGGTCTTGAATCTCAGTTTTATTTACTTGGAGGCATCATTGAGACTTGCAAAATACAGTCCAAACAGCCAGTGAACTGACTGCTACTGAGATTTGAAGAGCAGTTTCTCCAGGAGGTAAGCCTGAGCTGTGACTCAGTGCCACCGTTAGGTCTGTCCTGGCACACAAGTGGCAACTTCAGTGCCTAAAACGCTTTGAACTGGGTTGTATTTTACTGATGAAAATTAGTTTAATCATCATTTCAAAATGAAGCCTGAGCATAACTGTGTTGTTGAATCAAAACCTGATGTAGATCTATACAGAACCTGACTCTAAAAATCGCCTCCAAGCTTGGTCTGTCTGTACAGACTGGCTAAGTTATTTTCTTCCACTTTTTTGATAGCTATAGTTTCAGTCACGGACAAACACAAATTCCACTTCCCCATTGGAGGATATGGAGAGCACAAACTGGCCTATGGTGAACTACTCACTTTTGCAGTGCAGCAGGGCTCTAACCTGCCCACTTAGTTTCTCTCGTGCACATTTTTAGTAGGAAACTGTATTTGGAAACTATTGGAAATGCAAAGGCACAGGAACCAATTGTCTTGATAAGAAATATCAAAAAATAGTTTAAATTTCTTTTCCTTGTGTAGAGATTCAGCAACAGAGTGCTACTTAGAGCATTAACCTTTGAATGAACTAAAAGAAGATAAAAACTCAACTAACTCACATTTCCTTTTACTGACAATGACAAACAGTTCCCACAGTTTGTTACGCTATTTGAAGTGCAAATATTTTTTTTAAATGTAATGGCTCTGTAAGCTATACAATCTAAAGGCTCAGTGCAGAGGAATGTACAGAAAGAGCTGTAGTTGGCTCTGAAATAGAAGGATGATGCAAAAACCCGATGTGTCTACTGAAATGGACTGCGACGACAAGAGATAAGCTTTGGAGCTTTGTTAGTAATTATGTTCTTCCCAACTTTGTAGTTTAACCAAACCACAGGACAAATGTAAGAACTTCATACCCTTTCTGATTGCTTTCCAAAACAATGCCAACTGATTGTTTTTTTTTTTTAACATTTGTAAATTACTTAAAGGATTAGTTTAGTGAGATGACAGCAAGACAAACATCTGCCCCAAGAATCCAGTCTAGCCTGGTAGTTGGCATCTCTTCAGGGAAGTAGAAGACATAGGGTCAAGTTATTTTACATATAGGAGGGCATTTACTCATCTATATGTGTAGGTACCTTAACCAAAGACCTTTTGGGAGTGCTGCTGCCACATGTCCTCCTAAAGAGGCTTCTGAGCAGTGTATTTGTAAGGGACAGCAGAAGTGGTGTGAACAAGAGGGAGCCCTCTGTGCGAGGGTGAGTTAGTGTTTAGCACATCCCAGTTAAATTCTGTGGAGTGCACGAGTTCTGCTCCCCATAGCTTGGTTACAGAGAACAAAGAAGGAAAAAACTTGAATCTGTGGATCAAATCCCTCTCTGATCTTTCCCTAATCAGCCTGACAGTTTCTAATTGCTGTGTTCAGAGGTCCCACTGGACTTGTGCTCTTTCAAACTTCCACTGTCATCTGAAGTACTCCCCTAAACATTCAAAAAAGATAAATATTAACTAGGTTTCTAAGAGTTTCTGGAAGGTGATGAGATTTAAGTCTTTATGTAACTGGCTAATAGGCAAATGAACATTCTTCAGTAATAGTAATTGTTGCTTCATTTGTCATTTCACTGCATGACACCTAACATCATGAAGGTGTCCCAACTACATGGATTGCCACCTCCTAGTAGGCAGTCCTTGCAGAGTGGCCCCTGCTGTTGGGATGAGCCCTGGGCATTCCATCAATCACATTCTAATACCTGATGTAATTAAATAAGTTTGTGCTAGAAAATCATTTTGTACATATTGTATCATGATATCACTCCATGCTATATAGCAAGAAAAATGGATGTCAGCTAGTTTTGAACTTCACTGGAAGGTGGTCACTCCTCTGTCCACGAAGATGTTATGTAGGAGTCCTGTGATAATCTCTATGTGCCTTTTAGAGGTAGTATATTCGTTAGTAGCTTCACTCACAGTGGGAAAGTGATGCTGCCGTGCCTTAGATATAAGAAGAGTCAAAGAGCTCTCATCCTACAGGCAGTGGAAATTAATGGCTTATATTTCTGTAAACTCATTTCTGTGATCATAGAAGTAGAATCAAATTGAAAGATAAGGAAGAATGTAATTATCAGATGGTGCATGGTTTGCAGGAGGTAAAGGTGTATCTTGTTGCCAAAGGCAACTGTATGGCACGTTTGGTGTTCATGTGGTAGGGAGAGCAAATCCAGAACAAATAAATTGTTTGGCAGCCAACTAGCTCAAGTCCAAGCAACCATTTTTCTCATCCTTTGCTTCATAACTAAACATAAAAATAGATAAATATTAGTCATCCTTTCCTTTCAAAGGAGTAAAGTTTACTATATAGTGTTTGTCACATGTCTGCATCCTTCATTGCATTTGAAGCCAGACCTAATTTAATTTAGCATTGGTTCCCTAGCCTTTCAATTGTCCTTCATCCTGCTGAAATGTTGGGTAAATCAGTGAGCGAGCATCTGTCTTATAGCACAGCATTCCCATAGACCTGGCAGCCAAAAAGCTGCATAAAGTAATTTTCTAACTCCATGAAAGAAACTTAATATCCTGTTCAACCTCAATGTTTATTGTCCACAGAATAAATGTACTCTTTAAAAAATTTAACTCTCTTGATATTTTTTTCTCTATTTTTACAGTGTTGGCATTCCTTCAGACTAAGTGTGAGCGCAGAGATAAATTCATGTGGTTTGCAAAAGAAAGCGTTTTGTCTGGTTTTGCTTGCTTAAGCACACAGAAAGTGTATATGTCACTGTGAAATCTTGAGGAGAGAACACAGGTTTTTGGTAATATTGCTTGATGTTTTCTGCAAACAACCAACAGATTTTCAAGGCATTTTACGGCAGTGATATTTTGTTAATCAAACACATCTCGTTTAGGTGTAGGTTTTTAGTTTGTCTAGAATGCCTCAGCATTTATTTAAGCAATGAACTATCACCCCCCAACCTTTACATTTACCCAATTCAGTAGAGACTCCTGTGAGCTTTTGTACTTGCCACCTTCTGTTTCATCCTCAAACTAGATGAATTTTTTTTCCTCGAAACAACACCATAGGCACAACAAGTCTCTCTGAATTGTCACAATTCCCATGTAAAATGGCTTTTTACAGTTGTCTTTATGACTTGTAAATCTCTTCATTCCCACTCATACTGCAGACCACAGTGCTTCAGGATGTGGTTTGGTTGGGGAGCACTTTGCAGGACTTTTGCAGTACTCAGGAGGGTGCTGGGAAAGGTGCCTGTAACGAAGGCAAACATGACAACTTGCAATTTGGAAAGTCACACAGGTAACAAAGCCTGCAGCAAGTCCAACAGCAGTAACTCTGCTTCTCTTTCATCTCATAGACTGCCAAGAAATGCAGGGCTGGAACCTGCCACTAACGTGCTGCTGGGGTAGTGGAAAATGTCCTTAATTCCATGACTGTGTTTAGTGAAAGTGTATTTCTATCGATGTCTGGAGTTCTTTAAGGAGTGGGGATCCTGGGACATCAGGTTGTTGAGTGGGAATGCTTTTGTATCACTTCTCTTAAAGAATGAAGGTGTCGGCAGGAGTAGCACAAGAGTATTTTAGTCTTTTTTGTTTGAGTAGCTTAGAAACTAAATTCTAATGCAATATTTGCCTAAATCATTCAGTGCAAAGAATTTTCTTTTAAACTTTCTCAGACATTAAAAATACCTTAAGCTGCAAAGTGCAGTAAATCAATGATGTATATTAATCCTGATTCCTAAGTAAATATGCACACTTAATATAGCTTTCTTCTGAAAAATTGACAAAGTCATTGGCTTGGGATCAGATCATTCCAGCACATGCCAGAGAGATTTTGACTGAAGATAAATAAGAGAAGTTGGGATAATTATTTGTCATTCTTCTCCACACTCAGTGTTATTTCTATTAATGTAACACTTCTCCAAAATGTATCTACTAATGAAAATCTATAAAAATATGCTCTCATGTATCACAAATGCATAGCACAGCAAAATTTATCAAGATAAAACCTCTGAAATGTGGCGAAGAATTCAAAGATTAACAAAGTTAAGCATGGAAATGGGTTTCTTGGAGTTGTAGTCAACCTGTGATGAACCCTTTGCAGAGAAATGTACTTTCTGCTGTGGGGCATTTTGTCTTTTTCAAGTAAATTTGATGCTTCATATGGAGCAGCTCCAAATGTCTGTTAATTTCTTCAGATGTTTTGGAATAGTACAGGTTCCCTACTCCCAGGTAATTTCTGACCGTAACAGCAAGCTTCTGATACTGCTGAGGTTGGTGTGTAATTTCACAATTGGCCAAATGAACTTTCTGTTGGCATAAAGGCAAAATTACAGCCCAAAACTTTGGTGATTTTTTTTTTCCCCACGTCCACTCACAAATATAGGCATTAATTTATGGAAGATACAAAGAATGGGGACATTTGTCATCATGAAAAAATATGTTTCAGAATCTAAATTTAAAATACTTCCCCTTAACTGTCCTCTTTAAAATATTCCTTGCTCTCCAAATAAGAAAATGAACACTATGGATCCTTCCACACAATGCCTTGGTAATAAAATCTTAAAACTGCTGGAAGCTTCACAGAAATGCAGCTGGGCATGTAGTCTGCCTTCTTAGATATCATAGGACATAGTTCTTCCTGTGTGCTACCAGGCACAAGGACTTCATTTAAAGGGTTTTTTTTACTTTAAAAAAAAAAAAGAGGAAGAAAAAAAATTCCTCAGGTTAGAAACTGTCACGTGCAGAGAAACAGGAGTGTTACTGGTGCCTTCAGGTCCTTATGTTGGGAAGGACTTGATATGTTAAGGTATACCAAATCCTCTGAGCAGATAAATTACGTTGTACAAAAAGAAAGCACAAAACCTCAGTGTGTTTTTCACCAAGTGTAGAATTCCTTCTACCCCCAGATCAGAGGCTCTGAGCATGAGTCAACCGTGCCAGTCTGGCAGCTATGAGTGAGGATTTTTGTAATGTCACAGGGCTGTGATCCGTATCATGCTATTCTTCCACTGCTGAACTTAAATTCTTCAGAGAAGGGCAGAAAAAATACATATTACACAGTGTAGAAAAGAAAAGGCTTCCTGGCCCACTTAAGTGATATCCTCAGTCTTAAAGTACGTGCGATGTGTTGAGAATAGCAGAGGCATTTCTGTCTTCTCCAAGGCCTGAGAAAGGAGAGACTGAGAGGGCTTGTAGCTTGAAAGATCTGCCATCATGAACCATAAGCAGACCCCCTCTCCCAGAAGTTAGACTTTCTTTTAGGCTGACTTCCAGAGCAGGAGATACCCCAGGGGATGTGGCTTGCAGCTATGAGTCAGGACCTCTGGGAGTCTGATTTCTTCTTGACCGACAGATGGATGTGAGGAACATTCCAAGGCATCACAAGTGGTGCTTGATGCCTGGCTTTAGGCAGCTGGATCCCATCCCACTCTTTTTTTTCTTCCCCCCCCAAGAGGCTCCAGACATGGCTAAGTCTGACATTTTCTCAGAAAACTGTTCTAGTGTTTCCTTATTCTCTTTGCTACCTAATTGCTCAATAATACATGGTTCAACTTGCCAAATTCTGACTTCCAGCTGTTTGACTCTCTGTTTTTATCAACGAGGTTGAAAGACTTCTCCTATGGTGTTCATTTGGCTTGGTTCTTGGCCTTGTCTTTAAAATAGTAAAAGTAGTGGGAACACGCATACTAACCCACAGCCGAATATATTCCAGCTGCCTCATGGCTCTGTGCTGCTGGCTCTCTGTTTTCAGTCAAAATCTGATGCTTACCTGTTGTCTGTCAGGTCACTGTTACCTTTCTGGCACCAGCCTTTTTGCGAGGATCCTATTTTTTAAATGCCCTTGCAAAACACAAGAAAGGGTTGGTAACGTTTCCTTTCACTGATCAGCAGAATGGGGGAGGAGGGGTTGTTGAGGCCTTTGAAATTATAGATCCGTGCTTGGAAGGGATCAGGACCCAGTGCAGGTGCATCTAACAGCTTGTATGTCAGGTATGCAGGTATTTTTATAGAGCGTGCTTCAGTTTATGTAAGGCTTCCCGTGTCTCCTTGTATCCCCATGTAGTCTCCCATTGGCTGCCCTGCAACAGAAGGCTTTCCAGGCAGACATCCTTGGGTTGTCCACCCTCCTTCAGGATCTGTATGTTTCCCTTTTTCTGTTCCCTGGCAAAAATCCTAAGCTTTCCATGATCCCCATTAATACACAGTTCCAGCCGTTCCCTGACCTTGATGAGAGGGCTTTGCAAGCCTTTACTGTTCAGCCCTGACAGATTGGTGTCACTGGTTCATGGTCAGGAGGCTGCTTTGAAATTAATTTTTATTCCAAAGCTTTTGTTTGCCATCTCTTCACCTCTCAGGGTCTCAAAACAAACATCACTTTGAACCAGCTGCTTCGCTGTACCTTTGACCTGGCCCGTTGACCTCTCCTATCTGCATATGTTTTTTACTCTGCTTTTTCAGCAAGCGTTACTGCCTGTGACCCTCTCTCTCTGTGAGACTAATATTAATCCTACTTCAACTCATTGTTTCTTTGACAGCAGTTCTCAATGAGCCACTGACCTCAGCCTTCCACTTGTAAGACAATCGCCACCAAATTTTACAGATTGTCAGTAAAGATTTTTGAGTCTTCTGATGGGCTATTTTCCTTTGTTTCTTTGTTTGTTGTTTGGTTGCCTCATGCTTGCATTTCCCATATGCATGATTCTACAATGGCTTCAGAGAACTCACAAAGAGAAGCAGGTCATCCCTACTTCGGCTCCGACAAATCTCTGCACCACATTTCATCTTTTTGATATTTCAGCAATGGAATGCAATTTCTATGACTATCAAAGTCGGAATGTGAATGAGAGAAGTCCCTTACTATTCAAAATTCTAGTATTGGGCACCACTTCATGATATTTGGAACAAGTGGGATCAAGTACTATCAAGTCAAGTGTGCTGTTTTCCTCGTACATAGAAAAATATATTTCATGAAAGAACTCAGTGCATGAAATATGCTTCACCAAAATCCTTTTCTTTTCCTAACAACTGCATGGCAACACTGCTCTTTCTTTAATCCTCATTTTTAACTTGGTATTATTCAGATTTATTTTCTTTTTTCCTTCAGCCACAGAGCAAAGAGAAGAAAAGAATTGGAGACTTTACCATTTTATTAGCTTTCTCTGAATACCTTCACAAAACAGGCAGAAGTTTTGTCTATCATAATTCAGCTCCAAGAACTGTCAGCTTCATGTCTTTTCATGAGCTTTGCAGTAAAGATTATCCATTAATAATGTTTTAAACATTTTGCATTGTTTTTATGGTACTAGAATTGTCCCTATGGCTAAGCATAAGACATTCCTTGATCTGCATTTTGTGGGAGGTAAAATTTTTATAACAAAGTTGCAGAAGATTCTTCATTGCACCAGGTTATAAAATCAGGTGGAAATAGATAAAGCTGCACACACTTCCCCAGAGCTGAATCTGTCCTTCTCTCTTGGAGCAATCAGAGCCTAAGGTGGTAAAACACCTGAGGAGGTTCTCCTTGGCCTCTCGATGTCTCAAAGGTAGCACCATTCCTTGTCTTTCTAATTACTTTTGAATTTCTCTCATTTATCCCTTGATTTTAACTCTCTCTACTTCTTTTCTGTGGGGAATATATTAACATAGAAGTGCCTTTCTTTTCTGTAACAGTCAGTCGCGTGTGTTATGGATTGAACTTTAAAAATACATTATAATTGAGGTACTGAAAAGAAAATTTTCTGCACATCAGGTGTCCTCAGTAGAGCCCTTCCTTTTCTTCCAGGTTAAAAAAGCACCAATAAAAGCAACCCATAATTGTCTGGATTATCAGAATGGGGTACCTGCAGCAGCTTGTGAAGGGCAACTGGAGAAGTAGAATACAACACAGCTGTTCCCTCTGCTGCTGCCAGGTAAATAAGCTGCTGTGTGTCTGGAAAAGGGATGCCAAACCCTTGGGAAACCCACATGATGACTTCTCTCTTGTGGCTCCCAAGGAACTCTGTCTACTCCTGGCGAAAGGTTGCCCTGAAAGATTTTGAATTGGGAGCAGAGATTCTTCTTGAAGGCAGTAGTCTGCCCACGGTACCTACCTTTGAGGAACATACCAAACAGTTAAATAGCGAACACTTAACTACCCGAGGTACTTACTGTCTTGAAATGTTAAGGTTGGCCCCTTAACTAGTTGGTGAAGCTTTGCAAAGAGGAGACTAAGATGCTGTATTTCAGTAAAGAAGTTGCTTCTGAGAAAGGAATACTTATTTGCTCTAGAAATACACTCCATGATCCAAGAGGATTATAGGCAGGGTGTGCTACACAAAAGCCAAGCTGAACACTAACAGTTCCGATGAGGTGTTGAAGGAGCATTACTTGTCCGGTGAAGGAGGTGGTTGTTAACTGTAGGAGAAAAAAAAGACATTTCAGTTACATCAGTCACATTGTTGCCATCTGGCCCTGCTTTGCTGTTTCTGTGGAGTTCTTCTCCTGATACTTAATAGTTTTCCAGGGCTTTACAACTCTGTATGTGAGATGTGTGGAGAACGTAGAGCTTCCCCTGTGTTGGTGTGTAGTGTATTAATAGTGCCTGTAACTGGGAAGAAAGAAATGGTTTTTCTTTTTTTCCTGGGTGGGTGGCTCAATTAGACAGACTGAAAGGTGGCTCAGTGAAACTCTTGTTGCTCAGAAGTGAATCTCTCTTCCATTCCTGTCTCTGACTTGTGTAGATTGCAGAGATCTATTCACATTTAGCAGGGAAATTTGCACTTACATGCTCCTCTGCGGCAGCATCTCACAGTTGTAGGCCAGCGTATGTGAAAGCTCAGTGTCTTTCTTGCGCGAGTTTCGCCTTCCAAGGTGACAGTTTCTTACTGCCTGAGGGATGTACTTGTCCAGACCATCATCATCAGGAGGCAGGTTAGCTCTCCGGTAACAGTTGGCACTTTGGTCATGCACTGTGAACTCTGTGCCCTCACTGGGGCTCTGCGTTTTTAAACCACAGCCTTTAAATGATGCAGTGAGCAGTAAACACAATGTAAACCTAATCTTGTTGAGGGACTTATGTTATATTTGTGATATTCTAGTTCCTTAGGGCCGAGTAGACTTGACTACTTCTGGTGAAAATCCCCGATTTATTCACTTTATTCTCTAAGATGTAATCCAAAACTGGTTACTTCTCCACATTTTGTTTTGGTTGATTCAGTTCTCTTGTGATTCTTTGAGTGTGTATGTGCGTGTGTCTATGTCCACCTGTAGATGACTGCAAAGGACTGCAGTGCTAGCATTACGGTGGTTTTGGTGAAAGTAATGCTGGTATCCAAAAGAAATTAAGTCTCTTCTTACTCACGTAGTCTGTCATTCCACTAGATGAAATGTATGTATCTTTAGGTGATCTGAGTTGAAGTGATTGTTCTATCCTTGAGGAGGAGCACTGATGTCACACCGCAGCTATCATCTCCTCTTCCTGAGACCTTAATTTCTGCACACTATAGTTTGTCTAAATCCAGTCGTAGGACAGCCTCTTGCATTACTAGCGGGAAATGTGAGTCAGCTCAATTACCACCTGGGGTTATATATGTCTGTATGAATTATATACATCTGTAATGTATAATTTATGCAGTCTTTATTTGTCAGCTCCCAAAAAATGTAACTGCACCTGAACTGCCAAAACATTAGCATTGAAATGGACAGTTCCTTCCCTAGGTACCGTATTCTGAAATAACTGCTTGGAGTCTTGGTTTGTTTAATTTGATTGTTCCTGGTGTATCTTACAAAAATGTGGATGGACTCTCTTTTCAACAAAGTGCTTCAAGCAATACTATTTTTCTTTAATTAAAAGTATATCTATATAAAATGTCACATCTACAATATTACATCTGTTATTAACCTCTAAGGAAGCCTGAACTATTGTACAAGAAATGAAGAGGGTCACTAGAACAATTTTTGTCTACCCTGTTACAATCAAGTATAAGAATTTCCAAAGGTCTGTAGAAACACTGTAGGCCTGCAGTACGTTCCCTGAAAGAGCGATAGCAGTGATGGCACTTTGCTGCCCAGGCTGTGGACAGATATTTGACAGCTTCCAGTTGGTGTCATACTTTTTTACCGTGGTGGTTTTCCCATCAAGGGATTAATCCTTTCTGGCATGACTCTGTTTTGGGTTGGTTTGGGTTTTTTTTTTATATATATAGCCTGCTGTTTAGTAGGCACTTGCCAATTAATTTTCACTGATTTCCATCGAGGTGAGGTTGACTGGTCTGTGCTTTTTTTTCCTTTTCAAAGAAGTCTGGAGGAGAACAAACAGAACCTCTGGGCACTTAAACTCCAGTTGCCTGGAGCTGTGAAACAAAACGTAATGGTTTAGAGATTGCTTGGCTGGGCTCTTTGAAGTACTTCTACTTTCAAACTGTAACCTGAGTTTTGTGAATATGTTTATAAACATATACTCTTAGATTTTTTTCTTTTAATCAGTCTAGTGGGATACTAAGCTGGAAGAATCAATGTCATTTTGTTTTCTCTTTCACTGTACTGTTGAGAGTAGGCTTATTTTTTTCCTGAGTTTGGTAGAGGGAAGGAGCAGTGAAAGAACTAGAAATTGATTTCGCTTAAAGTAAGGCTGGGATTTCTTTCAAATTGAGCTTGATAGTGAGAGAATACATTCTCCTCATTAACATGACCTGGAGCCCAAATAAAGATTTGATGCTTCAGTATAAGCAGTAGAACACTGTATTTTATAACTTCATGATCATTAAAAATAGAAGAGCAGTAGTCTAATTATCATTGGTGTCTGTTACATCGTACTGTATTTTAGAACACTCCTCTGTTACTTTCAAGGTGCAAACTGAAAACCTGCCCTTCTTTCATGGTTTTGTACTTCTAATTCAGAAACTTGGGTGTCTTGTTTCATCAGCGGAAAGTCGTTTGTAGTGTCATGTAATTTGCACATCATTAGGGTGCAGTTTTAGTACATTCTTTCTCATTTCAACTTGGAATCACTAATTTTTGTAGGCTCTATAGATCTAGCAAATGATAATTTATGCATTCATTCTTTGAAATTAGTTTGTAATATTTCCACTGTAATTTAGTCATAAGAGTTTTGGGGGTTTTGCTATGGTAGTGTGATAAATAAAACAATTTCTCATAGTGGATTTTTTTTTTGTATGTACAATGCACAAAGCAACTGTATCATTCTCAGATGCACTGTTTCAGAAGATACGAGATGAGAGAGTAGTTTTCCCATGTCCATTCTCAAAAGACGGATTGCTGTGCTTTTCAATGCCAAAAACAGCTTCCTCTGTGCAAACCTTCATACAGTAAAGGAGAAGTATTAGAGAACAAGGTCTAAAATACTCCCTGAGACTTCCAGAAGTCACAGGGCTGTCCACTGTAGAATAAAAAAGCATTTGCCTTTGTTGTCACTGCTGTGAATTCAGTGGAGACTTGTGGCTGTACTTGATAGCAGTTCAGGAAGGTTTCTGAATAATCACAGTCTTCTTCACTGAGTGCATCCTCTCCATTATCAGAAACCATTCCTGCATCAGAGTAATTCACTTACCAGTAAGTATAGTGTGCGATCTGCTCATTCCCACTTCAGTGGAGATAGCTGTGTGCTTCTGATCACACCCGTGGAATTAATGCTATTGCAATATAAGTCTTTTCTAAGGGCCATCCACTATATTTTTGATGAAAATTAATAAAGAGTTGTTCTGTATATAGTTGTACGCACAGACTTCATCAAGAGGAAATAAAAAGGCTGCCTTATCCAAGGCTGAGTTTTGCCACAAGGGAGGAAAACACAACTGGATGGGTGAGGCCCACTGGCAAGTTGTAAAGGGAAGTCATGAGGCTGGACATGATAAAAACACAGTTTGAGTGAGAAAATGAGGTATGAATAGGAAGTGGGAAATGTGTTCTCTTGTGTTTTTTTCTTTCTGCCTTTCTTCTGGTTGTTTGTGTTAGGAGCCTTAAGTTGTCCAGTTTCTTTTTTATCTCATAAGGAAGTCAGTGCGGCTCCCCTGGCAGTTAGATGAGATGGAGGGATGGATAGCCTCAGGGCTGCATGTAGTCCAAGTGGAGAGAAGGCCAGGCAGGAAGGGGCAAATCACAGCAGCTCTTGAAGGGTCTTCTGGAGGAAACAGCTAATTCAGGACTCCCAGTACTTTGCTACTGATTTTGGATTTCTTTCTTTACCCCCTCCTCTTTTTTCACTTCTCATTAGAAAAAGCCTGAGTTTGAATTCGGCACACCTCCTTCCATGAAAGCGCACTTACGATGCCATTAAAGCCAATCAAGAGAAAAGCTTTATTAAAATCAGAGGTATTAATGTATATTGTTGCCAAGTACTAATTCTTCCTATTTTGCAGATAGTCGTACAGTATTTGCACTTGGCTGACAAGTCAGAGTAGGTATTGCTACTCTCCTTTACTCCTTCCTGACACCAAGGAAGAGGAGCTTCATAGTTATGTATAATAGACATATCACTCTTTGTCCAGTATTGATCCTGCTTTACACTGCGTATGAGAGGCATGTAATTAATGACTGTGTTTTGCTCTGTAGCATCTCAGGTAGCACCAAATGGCAAGTTTGATATGAAATGACTGTGATTCCTGTCTTAATGGGCTTATCTTGCCTTTTACTGCAGGAAGGGAGGTGTCCAGGCTCAGCCTAAGCCTCTAGAGGAAGCTGAGGTGGACCTGGGCTTTTCTACTATTTTTTTTTCTATTGTTAGCCCCTACCAAACTGCAAAGCAAGCTTATTCAGTCCACATTGCTCTTTGAAAAGGAGTTGGAAAATTTTTCCCTTTCTCTGTGTGAGCATAAAGAATGGAACAAGAAACAAGAGGGAGTTTACCAGCTTTGTATTCTTTTCAAGCTATAGGATATACAAGATCAACTCAAATTGGTATTTGTGAGACTTGACTATATATATGTATATGTACACACGCTATTTCTGTAATGAGGTAAGCTGCTAATAACTTTGATTTTAAAGTGTATATTGATAACTTTTCAAGTTAAGTTTAAAGTAGCTACTGGAAAAAAAAATTCTATTAATTTATAATCTTATCTTAATTGCCTAATCATCAGTAGTTTATTGGAACTGATCGGGGGTTTTCTGTCACCTTAGTGCCACCAATGCAGTTGAAATACAAAGAGCTGCACTTGTCACAAACTCACAAGAACTAGAACCAAGATTTTAAGAATCTTGCTTTATGTAATCCTCTGCCATACACTGCAGTGTGCATACTGACCTCAAGCTAATGCTCACTTTCTTAGTGAAAGCTCACTTTCTTAGCCTGATTTTTCAGTTTAGTTTTTTAAACATAGAAACCAAAGAATCAGTCATCCTTGTAATTTGCCGCCTTTGGTGTTTAAGAGCTAGCGAAGAAAGGATTATCATTATTATAGGCACAGCACAAGTTCTGCTATGTTAAGGTTGTGAACTCTTTTCTTTTAAAAGGTTGAATATCTTGCATGCTTTAAAATACATGTGCTTATACAGATTGCCTTCCAATTGAATGCATTTTGTGCCTGTGTTGAACCAAGTTATTCAGTTTTGAGGATCATTAGAAATGGGGTTTTTTCTTACCTTTTTTCAGTCCAGTTGAAAAGGATACTAAGGAAATTGTTTCTATTACAGAGAGAACATCATATCATTTTTCTCACTGAAGGACTCCAGTGCTTCACCTCTATTTGGTCTTATTTCTGTCTGTAAAAATGTGCTGTTGGTAAAGCTGGCATTAGATGGATGTTTATTTTTACTGGCAGTGTATACATACCAAAAGGTTTGCTGCAGAGAAGATCCCAGAGGTCTCATGCTGATCCAAACTAGGCTGGAAATGGTACATATTTTCCTTGGAGAGTGAAACTCCTCCAACTAAGCAGAGTTGACATAAGGAGCTTTTCTGGTGGGAATCTGGCATTGTCACCTCTTCTTTGGAGTGGGAGATTGTTATGGGCTTCATTCACTTAAATGCATTGTCTGTAAAGGAAAATTAACATGTTTATCACAAATGTTGACGAAGGAACCATACAGCTCAAGTTCTGCTGGAAAGATTGGGACAATTGCTCTCCTGCTAGGACCTGGTATTCAACAATCATAGACTCATAGACTGTGTTAGGTTGGAAGGGACCTGTAAAGGCCATCTAGTCCAACCCCGCTGCAGTAAGCAGGGACACCTTTAACTGGATCAGGTTGCTCAGGGCTTCAAACATCCATGTTCTAGAAATATTCAGAGAAACAGTTGTTAAACATGATTGACTCTCAGCGAGATAGCCGTCAAAAGTACTGGAAGAATCATCTCCATTCTGAGAGTTGCGCCCAGAAACAGATGGGGGCTTCTGCTCTAAGGAGAACAACTTTCCTTTTTATGTTTAAAAGGTTTCTGTTCCTTTTCAGTGTACCAGCCTTACCATCCTTCTGTGCCAACAGATTCCTTATTTCGTTCTCGTCGCATTCTCTATCAGTAGATCAGTGTGTGTGTGGTCACTGGATAAATGCTTCAGATCCCCTGCTGTTCTTAGGAAATAGAAGTTGCATTCTCAAATCTGATTATTTATTGAACTAGCTGTGCTGGAGCCGATGCAGTGGAACAAGTATTTTCAGGCCTCTCTGGTTTTCCTGGCTATTGTAACATTGAAGAGCAAACAATACGTTTTCCAAGGTAACCAATATTTTCCAAGTAACTGGTTATTTTTCCACATATCGGAATTCTGCGGGTACATTTGGGTAATGCTTTTCTCTTTGTGATAGGTGAGTGTCAGTTACCTTTGGGTGCTCTGCACCCGGTTCAGCCAGCCCTGACAGTACATCACACAGCCCAGGATGTCTTCTACATTTAGGCTCTGTGTGACCTAACAAGGACCAGACACGTCTCCAGTATTCCAAATGATGCCAGTGAGCTTACAGAGAGAATAATTTTCATTGAAGGGGTATATATTTGATAAGGGAACTGTAGATATTTGTCGTGGTTTTGCCCCAGCCGAGGGCCGCACCCCACACAGTCGCTTGTACTTTTAAAAGGAAGGGGGAAGGAAAGTTGGGGGAAGGGGAAAAGGGAAGGAAGAAAGGAGGAAAATAAACCACAACCTAGAAACCAGAACCACGCAGGTTGGGATAAGGATAGTTTACTAAACAATAACAGAAAATTAGATATAACAATAACATAAGTTTAAAGCACAAAATAGATGAAACTGGTGATACACAATGCAATTTCTCACCAAACCACACAACTCAGGCCGCACAGCTTAGAGCCCGTCCCGGACAACCCGACCGCCCCAGAAACTGCACGTCCTGGCGTTGTCTCCCCCTCTTCCCCCCAGTCCCCCCTTATACCGAGCATGACGTAACTGGCATGGAATATGCTCTTTGGCCAATTCGGGTCACCTGTCCTGGCTGCGTCCCCTCTTTTCTCATTAGTAAGGAAGTATGCAGAGCTGAGAAAGGTCCTTGATTGCCCGGCAACAAATCGGAAACATCAGGGTGCTATCAGCACTATTCTCATGCTAACACCCAAACATGGCATTCCATTCACTGCTAAAAAAAAATTTAACTCCATCATAGCTGAAACCAGGACAATATTGCAATCTAGATGTGTAACATTACTTCATGAGTGAAAGTGGAAGAAGCTACATCCTCTCCTGGAGCAGTCATCTCCTTCTCCAAATTGACTTCAAGGAGGAGAGTTAAAATAAATCTGTTCCTTCTGTATAGCAGAGAGATGGAGTTATAGGCATTTGTGAAAATGCCCAATCAAGCAGAAACTCAGTGCCTAAAAGTAATAGGAACAGAAAAGGGCAAAATCATGCTTGTCTGTATACACAGCTGTTGGAAATGCATACGAACATTTGGAACAAAGTCCACAGACAGCTGGTTCCCTACACTGTGGTCTGAGCAGGCTGGCACTGAACTTTCAGGAGTGCTTACTTTATCCTCAGTGCCCTACCAATGTTTGTAGAGTAATTTTTAACAAATTAAAGATCTGGCATGTCTGTTGAAAAGAGTGCTGGAAAGCAGATATCCTGAACTTGCCTGTCATTAGATCAGAGTGTCATTATTTGGGGGTTTATTAAGAAATGCCGGTAATGGAAACAATGCTCTAAAGGGTGAGAAGAGATTTTAAGTTCTGCCTGCCATAACAACATGTGCAAGGCAGCTTAGAGGCTGCTTAGTTTAGCGTTGTTGAAGAAAAGAAAATCAAAGGACATGCAGATACAATTTTTCATCATTTGTATAAGCACAGGACAGCCAGATGCGATTTCTTTTAGAAAAGACAAGAAAGAATGTTCTTGCACCTATTCCACCTTCATCAATAATTAAATTATAATCATCCCCATTGCTCTCGTACAGGAAGGCAGATGGTGAAATGTTACTTCAGAGTATTTTGGGAAACAGAATTTTGCTTAAAGGTTATTAATACGTCTACTGAAGTGTTCTGTAGATGACTTTAAGAATATCCTTGGGGTATCTAATGCTAATATAGAAATAATAGGGAGGAGATGATATTCTCACATTTGGCTTGCAAATCGGAAAAAAGGGTTAAGTCCATTTAAACTCTCACTGGCTTACTAAAATGTTCTTTGGTTCATCTTTTCAGGGCAGTGTCGGTCAAAATGTAGTGTTCATAGCTGAATTGAGTCTTGTTATGATAAGAAAATATATTTATTTTGTGGGAGATTTGATAAAAAGTTAATAGTGAATTTGGAATTAACATGAAACACGGTGGTAATTTTTAGGATTTTTTTAAAAGAAGTTTTTTTCAGGTACAGCAATGGAAAAACTGTTTGCTGAATAGAAATTCTACACAACTTTTGTTACTTCTTGGAGGAGTATATTCAAAATAATAACAGAGCGCCAAAGAGCAATTTGAGAGGTGATTTTACATTTTTGTGCAGCTAATAATGCACAGAAAAGAAATGGTAGTGCTGGGGTTTTCCACATAGCTGACAACTACACAGGAAAAATCAGTTGCTGAAATTGGAATTCAAGACATATTCAGTAATGAAGGAAGTGACAATATGCTAAAGTGAGGCTGATGAAAGACCACATCTCTAGAGGTGGTGATCTTATTACCATGTGGGCCTTTAAAACAAGGTTGGTTATCGCTATGAAGTACATCTTGTGCCCTAGATTTTGGAGGCTTTCTGCAGTCCTACTTTGCAGGGGTCCAGGGGGTTCCCTGCTGAGCATGGAGCTTTGTATTAAATGCGACTTGCCTTTGTAATGCCCTTCCTTGAGGAGCCTTGGGGAGAGCAGGATTGCTTCTCTGGCCCTTGGGAAACTCCGATGTGCCTTGAAGCAATTCTGATAGTCCAGCCTTGTGTCTGATGGGTTTCACGGTACTCTTACAGCGTCTGGGATGGGTTTTTTCCTCTTTGTGCCTAATTAGCAAAGTATGTTGGGCTTAGGGAGGTGATTTGTTTTTTCTAACTGATGAGTTTTGCCTATTTTGATGTCACTGAAAAATGGGTACAGCTGGTAAATACCAGAATTTGGTGGACTGAGTACTTGGCAGACAGCTACTGAAAAGAGTTACAACAATATTTTGAAAGCATAGAAATAATCTGAAGGAGCATTAAGTCCTATGCTGGGTCCACTTGTTAACAAAGGTCCTAGAAACAACCAATAAATTGAAGGGGTGAAAAGCAAAGCCAAGTCCCGGTTCTCACCTCTCACTTGGGGAGTTCAGATTTAATCTCATGCAGAGATTAACTGTGACTGAGATTTCATCAAACTAAACATTAAAATACCATTTTTTTTAGTTTAAATTTTCTATGAAAACAGAAGAAATCTGATTTCTTATAGATTTATCACTTGCAAATAGAAGCATTTCAATAGAGATTGAATCTGGCGTAACATATTCATAAGGAACCTTGTCTATCTTGATTTAATACTTTATTCCCAAGTTGGACAAGCAGCACTGTCCAGGTTTCTGAATGTGATTTCACATAATGTCATGGCTTTTCAAAGAATATTTGTAAGAATCTGCACTGTTGTTGGCTAGAAGTTTATAGGTGGCTGTGGTTCTTCCTCTCCCCCCACTCCCCTGAGTAAACTGATGAACTAATTCTAGAGACTATACATATAGGCATCTTCTCCCTTGTACTGTGGTTCCCTGTGAGCCAGCTTACAGTCTGAGGATGCAGATTTCAGACACCTTAGAATCTCTTTTGGTTGCTTACAGCCGAAGGAGTTGCTAGTGTGGGCCAGATTAAGGAAATCTTAAATTTGATTTCCTGCAGCTGATCTTTATTGTGAGATGATAATGATAGTAGGTTGTATAGAACACTTGTTTATACTTTAATACCAGAAGAAATGGTATATGTATAGAAAGGAGTTCAAGTACAAAAAACCAGTACTTTGATACTTGTGTGCCTGAAAAGAGGTACAATTTTGTAATTCCTGGCTTCTAAGGAAAAAATCTATACTTGGCTAATTTGTGTTAATCCAGAACCTGTCACCTCGGTGGTCAGAGGGCAGAGAGCTCTTGTAATGGCTTTGGGAACACATTTAGAATTGTTCTTGTTACCGTGCAGTGCTAGAGCCTTCCTTCCTGGGTAACAGACTAGAACTTCTGCAAGATCTGGTTAGTACATTCCAAGTAATCATATTTATTAGTTTACGGACAGTTTAATCATGGTCAGTACCAAAGTGGTTCTACAATACTTGAAAGGACACCTTATTTTAGGAACTAATCACTTCATACATTTTATTTCTACAAAAGTGAGATTTGGAAGAACATTCATTAACTGTTGAGTCACAGCATAATGGCATCATACCAGAGTCTAGGGAATCCCTAAAAAGTTATTGAGCGAAATTGCTAAAGTAACTAATGTGCAACTGCAGATGTGAGGGGAGATGAATAGTGTCAGCTACTACTGAATCTATTACCATAAATTAGATATCACTTCTTTTCACTTATCTTTTAAAAATATTTAAGTAAAAATATGATTGTACACCTCATAATATTTTGGCAACTGTTTGCAATTCCTCTCTATATAATTTACATGAATAAATGGAGTTTCCTTTCTCCATAGTTTTATAAAATATGTAACAATTTATTTGGCAAATGTTATATTTGAGCAAGAAAATAAAGGTGAAATTTTAAATTCATACATCCTAGAAAAATAGAGGAAATATATATTTTCCTTCACATGTCAAACCCCTCCCCCCCCCAAATGCAAAGGAAGATTCAGTGCTGCTTTAATTCAATCTAAAGGTAGGGAAACTGCAGCAGAAAAGCTACAGTAGAGAGAGATTTGCCATGTTACTGATGGATTGTGATGTGTAAAATATAATTGGAGATGACAGGAATATCAGAAATCAAAGAAAGCTTTTAAAGAGACCTAAACAATGTTTGGCAGTTACAGTAAGATAATGGTTATCTGACCAAAGATCGTAAGTTATCAAGCTATTAATAAATGATCTGCCATGGCAGAGGGAGGGGGGAGGTATCCATGGTGCGCATGATGTTTTTGTGGACTTGAATAGAAAATGATAGGTCATTTGTAATCAGGGTAGAGGAAGGGTGGGAAGAGTTGCAAAATAGATTGCTCTGGAGTGGGACAAGTTTGAAGAAGATATTGTTTGTAAAGCCTGGTATCATAGTTTGAAGTTTTATCTGCAGGAATTAAGCTCTTCAAAGCCTATCTAATGCCCATTCAAGTCAACAGAAGGATTTTTCCTGACTTCAGTGTACTTTGGAGGAGACTCCCAGAACATTTGGCTTCACTTAAGTTGTCCTGCTTTGGTCAGGTTGACCTTATTTTGCTTGCAGCAGAGTCAGGCTTATGGAGGATGAAGAGTGATGGATATTGAGAATAATCCAGCGAACACTCAGCTGGGGAATTAAGGCTTTTGAGGTGGCTATGAAAGCCAACCATTGACAGGAATGAAAAATGTAATTTGTTTTTCTAGCACATGCCGAACAAGTGCCAAAATGAGTGATTCACAGTCTTAAATTTTAAATTAACAGAATCTGTCCATTTTGGAAAGCAGCTTATCAAGCCTGCAGTTTTGTGACAGGATTCTACAGTGTCCTCCAAGCTTTTGTGATCCTGGGAAATACTGATGGTAAAACTGGAGAATTATATAATTTATATACTAGAGCAAACTGCCTCATCCAGAATGTCAGCATGAACTAAATCCCATTTTAAAAAACATCTTTGCCTAAACGGCTGTATTTTTGATGCTTGTCCCTTTTCTTGCTCTGCCTTTAGAATTTTGCACCTAGAAATCATAAAAAAATACAGCTACATCTTTCTAGTTCAAGTCAGTACAGCACAGAGATTGATACAACTATGAAGACAGTAAGAATGTAACAGTTCATCCCGACTTCTGTTCCACCCAGGTTTACTACAAGCCATCCTATTCCATTTCATAAACCCCATTTAAATGTATTAATAACAAAACAAGCTCCCATTTCCAACTGTGACTGTGAGCTAATTACCACCTCTTTACCAGGTTAAACATTTTCTGATCCAGAGAGCAGCCTTCCTCTGCTAGAGAAAAATACTCAAAGAGTAGGGCCAAAGCTCCTGTTTGTTTCCTTCCTTAGAAGGACATGCAGGACTGAGAACAGGAAAGGTACTGGAGGCACAGAGGGTAGGACTACACTGCTTCAGAGCTTCTCAGCTCTTGCTGCCATGGAAGTGCTCTAGAAACCAGTGCAAGAGGCATTCAATTGGAATTCTTCCCCACGGTCCCATGTAGTGCTAAGTGACACACAGCAAGAGCAAGTGTCTTTAAGGCATGCTGTGATGAATCATATTTTAAGCAGTGGTCGTCATCATTAGCATCATTGTTTGCGGGCTCGCTTCTCACAGCTACGCCCAGAGTCAGGAAAGGATGCAGCTAAAACGGGAATGGGAAGATTTCTAAGCCACTGTGTGGTGTGTAAATGTGGTGGCAGGATGAATGGTATTTTGCAAGTAAGAAATTCTTGAAGAGATATTGTTTGGACTGTTACAGATTTAAAGTGCAGCATTCTGGACACACCTATCTAGTCACATAAAAAAATGACAGGTTAGGTCAATGTCAGCATTTCTTGGTAACAGATAGTAAGTGATAAACTGAATTGTGTTTGAAAATAGATAAAGATATAGAAGCATCATTATGGTGATCTTCACTATTGTTAATGAAAACATGGAAAACTCTTATAGCATTGAGTCCATGTTTTATCTTTAATGTAGAAATCGCCTCATTTACAATATGATGGAGACATTCCCTAGAAGATGGTCAAAATCCATTCCTTTCTTAATAGAAAACCTTGAAGAGTTTGTGAGGTGTGACATAAAAAAAAATAATCATTTTTCTTAAATGTGTTTTCTCCACATATTCAAAAGAAGGAGGGGGGTTGGATTCTTAATACTCAGCTATTTTCATACACTCCTCACGGCTTTTTAAAGGGTCTCAGTAACTTAGATCACAGCTTTTTTTCCAAAATATTTTTGTCCAATATCTGGCTTTAAAGAGTTAATATATCCACTTTCTTTCAAAGGATATCTCTGTTAATTTGTTCTTGTGCTTTTTTCTGTGTGTGCTGTAGGGGAGAATTAAAAAACAACAAAAAAAAAGCTTGGTAGATGGGGCTAGGGGTTGCTGTGGTTTTGGTTGTACATGTATTTGGCTTCCTCAGCAACTCCAAAGACTTTATCTCTCTTGTGAAGCATTGTTGCAGTCTTATCTATAACCAACACTTCTTGATAATCTTCTTATAATTTCAATCTACAACCCAAACCAAAAGCAGACCTGGTTGTAGTGGATGTATATGAAAAGGGACCTGAAAGGAATTTTGCAAAAACAACCAAACAAAATGTTACTGGGTTCCTCAATGCTCTGTGTTTTAAAAAGGAGTTGTAAAAGTGTTTGTTTTCACAAAAGGTTACTTTAAACTTATTTCTTACATTCTATGCTGGAAATATTAGTAATGCCAGCTCTTACTCTCCTCAGTTTCCTGGAATGCTTGCTGAGCTATTCAGAAGGCGTGTATTACCCTTCCTAATTAAATTGGGGTGACCAGCATGATGAATATACAACTAAGATCTGCTTTCTGTAAACGTGTAGACATTGGATTTTCATAGAATGAAAAGTAAGTAATTAAGTTCTGCATAGAAACTAAATGCTTTCCCTACACCTTCCTACTGTTCAAAACTGACTTTGTTACTCTTCTGTAGTCATTTTACAAGCTTCATGACTTCTGTTTTTCTGGGTGTTATTTGAGCTAGATAGTCATAGGCTGGATGCTTAAGGGTTCATCTCCTTTACCTGCTTGACTTGTATGAACCTTGCAAGGATGCAACTGCTTTAAACCTGTCAGTGTCTCTGGTAAATCTGATGGGAAATCATTGGTGTGTTAAGAAAGTACTAGGGAAAAATAGGCTATGAGGCTCCTCCTTGCTCCAGTCTGTTCTTCCCTTATGCACAGGCTTCAGAAGCCTGGTTTCCTCAGGAACCCCTTTTAGAGGTGAAAGACATCCATGCAGTTGACAGAGGAGCCTGTTTTTCCAATGAGGCATTTGAGGACTTTAATGGCAACATTATTTCATGTCACTATTGAGTGACATTCCATTCCAAGTGAAACCTCTGGCTTTTACAAACCTGCATCGCTCTTGCATTTGCAGATGGCAAAGAGCTTGTGGCCTTATCTGGTCTCTTTGTGTAGCTTTGTAATACCAAGGATAGCAGTCTGATTGCACTTCTGGGAGAAGTCACATTAGCAACAGGCAGTTACATAAAATCAAAACAGACTTGGAAGAGCTGAAGGGTTTCTGTTATCTGGCATCCTTCCAGTGGAAGGCAAGGAATAGCTGTGAGCAGCAAGGAGCACTGTTTCTAGTCAGGGCCTCGTTTCTTATCAAATGCCTCTTCTGATAGCTCCAGAAACAGTGATGATGTCCTAATGATACTGCCCTTTGCACAGAGCTGCTCTGTGGAGGTGGATCTCAGCCTGTGCTGCACTCCTGGATTACAGGTTCCCTGGTGCAAGAATAGTTCTTGTTAAACTTCATAATGTTCTTGCTAACCCACTCTTCCAGCCTATCCAGATCTTCCTGCAGGGTGGCTCTCTCTTCTGAAATATACACTTCCCCAAAAACATCATCAGGGTGCACTTGATCCCATCATCCAGACCACTTATCAAGATGTTAAATAGTGTTGGGCCCAGTGTTGATCCCTGGGCAACCCCACTTGTGACAGGTCCTCTGGGTCCATCTGCTTGTCAGCCAGTTCCCCACCCACTGCACAGACCATTTGTCTAGATGATAGTGCATCAGTTTCTCTAGGAGTAGGCTGTGGGGAACAATGTCCAGGTACACAGTGTCCACTGCTTGTCCCAAATACCTCTGTATTTGCTGGGCAGTTTCAGTGGATAGATTGTGGCTCCCTCTGGCATTTGAGAAGGAACCCAGGAACTGATGAATATCCTGTAGTTAAATAACGCCCAGCTACTATGAATTTCCTTAAAGGTTTGGGGTCTCATTAAAGGTTTATGAAGTTGTCAACAAAATACAGCCCCCAGTGCTAAATCGGGACTGTGCTTTGAACGATGAGAGGAAGATAATTTTCTGAGTAGTCCCATTCCTGCAGCCCTGAGAATCCCACCGTGTGTAGTCCCAGCTGAAGTAGCTTAGGTCTGCCAGAGAGGTCTGTCCTAGGAGATGGCTTTGTGTCATAAGGTTTTGATTTGCACCCAAGGTTGGTTTCACAGTATCATTTTGCAATTTACAGAAACCCTAACTAAATCTTTGTCAGTAAAATGAGAAAAGTGTCACAAGACTTAGAATTGTAGTAAAATAAAAGATATAAAATACGGACCTGCTTTTCTGTTAAAAGTTGGCTTTCCAGGGTAGAATATGGTCTTTATAGATGATCTTTAAGGTCCCTTCCAACCCATTCTGTGATTCTAGGATTCTATGAAGTTTTCACTTAAATTCAGTCATCCATTTCCCGGTGAGTGCCTCTGATTCAAAGTCTCCTCAGCATATAAAGGATGTTGATTACCTGTCCTTGGCATATATCGTTGTTTTTGTTACAGGATAAAAGATTCTGCCCCCTTCCCCCACTACACACACACTTCAGTCTTCTTGGAGAGAACCTGTAGTTCTCAGGTTTTAATATTGATGACTTTTTTGGCTATTCCTCACTGAAGATTTCTGCTGTTTCTGTGAGGGCTTTGGAAGGTCAGTTTGATGATTTCTGCACTAGCCTTCATGGGTATCAGAGAAATGGTGCTTGAGCAAAACACCAGTGAGTGTTTTGAGAGGGAGGAAAAGGACAATAGACCTCCTTTGGAAGGGAATTTGGCTTGCCTCCTGCTGTAAGGCTGTTGCTACACCTCCCAGTTTGGAATCAGTAAAAACTGAACCCCTAACCTCTCTGGAGAGACCTTCCTTCTGCTTCAAGAAAAGAGATACCACCCAAAACTGTCAGCCTGTCCCTGCTCATACTATGTTGTATTTGTAGAAACCCTACCCAGCTCTAAGTGGTGACTTCAAGCTCGTGTTGGTTGCTTCTGATTTTCAGTCATTCTCAAGTGTATTTGGAATAAGGCTGCAAGGCACCTTCAGTGTTTCTCTTGATACAGTTACAGACCTGGGAAGGATAACCTTATTGCTGCAGAAGGGAACAAATATTGCAATGGAAATTAGGGCAGCAAGATTGTATTTGCTATTTATCTTAAGATAAATAAAATCTTTGCACACCTGTAGAGAACTGGAGCTGCTAAAGCTCATGTCTGGTACTAAGCCTGAGTTGGAGAAAGATGTGTTCTTTACTGTGAGAAAGATGATGTAATCTTTGACAGTCCTTTAGTTCTATCCATTGCAATCACTCCTCATGGTTGATTTTGATAAAGCATTGTTAAGAAGACAAAGAGTAGTTTAGAAATTGTTTGGATTAGCTTCTTAGTAGGTCTAAACATTGAAGTAATTGACAGCCGTTTAGGAGAGCAGGAGGTAACAGGAATGCTTTGGTGAGTACTCTGTGAGGCAGTATTACTCAGATCAGGTGAGCTGAGCTTACAAAAGAGTTTACAAAATGTCAGGTATATCATCCTGCCATTTGTAGCTGAAATACCTTTTACTATGGGTGGTAGCAATAGCTGGAGAGGAAGGTCAGAAACCTTCTGAATTTATTTTGTAACTGTAACTGAGCCTTCCTCCCCTAAACAAACGTATTTTGACTAAGTGGGGATCAGGTCTTTCTTTATGGTCCAGTTTGTGGAGATGCTATAAAACCAGAAATAAAATAAAGGGAAAGTTTAGAAAAAGTGCATTTCATCTAGGGACTTAAAGAATTAAGTCCTTTCCCTGTGATATTGTTTCTATTCTACCTGGGTTTAGCCACGCTGTATAAAGGATGCATAGAAGACATGTGTCTCGTTTTTGTCAATGTCATTTGCAGTGTTGAGCTTTCTGAAGCACTGAGAAATAGGTCACTTCCCCCAAAATTCAGCAGTTAGTTTTCATGTTTAGTGGAGCTGAAGGTTAGGAAAAATTTCAAAGCCTCTTTTGTTTTTCTTTTTTAAGCTATTATTCAACCTTGAAATGAAAACTCAGTCACTAAACTATGCTAAATAGCTCGTTTCCCGAGTTTGCTGATTGAGCTAGATGGCCTTTGGAGATATTTATGAAGATGACTTACCTTTCTCTTATATACAACAGTCATGCTTCCTCATCCATGTAATAGAAACAAGAGAAACTCAGGCCTAAGATTTTCATATTCTGAAATAGTCTAGCTATTTTTGCAATAAATTGAGAGTTTTAATCTGAGACCCAAGTTTTACATCTTGCAATGAATCATAAGGTACAATTTTTTCCTCGGAACTTGACCTATGAAAGCAAGGTACATACTTGGAGAAAGTTGGGTTCCAATAAAGATGCTCATCTGAGCTGTGGGACAGCTATGTGACCGCTGTAATTCTGTACATGACGAAAGGGAAGAGCAGCTCTTCCTTCCCATGCCCACTACAGCTAGAGGATGGGGAAGTTCGTTATGGGCCTCCTGAGCCATCCTGAGGATAATGACAAGGTCATGGCCTCTACAGGTGGTGTTAAAATAAACTCTGCTGTGTGAAGTGACAATGGTTTTCTACGCAGAGCAAGTCCCATATTAAGTTCACCCCCCCTTCTAAAATTCTGTACGTCTGGAAAAGCTGGAAGGGAATGGTGTCAAGTACTAACCTTGCCAGAGTTTCTTTTCACGTTTTTCAGTGTTACAGCGGGACATTCCGTACGGCTACAACCCCCAAGGCAGCTTGAGTTTGCTGGTGCCCCTGTGAGCCCCATGCTCCAGGAGGCAGGCGGGCAGGCTGCGGGCCGGAGGCGGGCACGCGGCAGGCAGCGGTAGTCGCGCGGCCGCGGCGCTCGGCGGCCGGGGAGCAGCAGCAGGGGGCGCTCCCACACCGCCTTTTCCCCGCCGGCAGCGCGCGGGCGGCCGAGCCTTTCTTCAGGCGCCTGAGGCCGGCCGAGCGCGGGTGACTCCTGCCCCCGGGCACGGCCCGCGGCCGGGGCCTGCTCCTGCCTCCCGCTTCTCTACATCGCCCCGGGAAGGTTACGTTAAAGACACCTTCAGACGCGCAATCCAGAACTCGGTACGAGGAGGGGAAACCCTGAACGCCTTGTAAAGCATGGGCTTGGTTCCAGCGTTTGGGTCTGCACGCTGCTCGTGTAAGCCGGCATCTTGGGCATCCATCCGATTCCCCCGTGAGGCAGCTAAACGCACCGCTTACCCAAAGCATAACATTTAGAGAGAATCCCCGTAGAAAAGAAGTGGGGAAAATGGCCATTGCACATTACTATTGTGTTTCTCTTGGGCTTTTGGCTGCAGAAAATCACTTCCTAATTCCTCCCGTGTGCGCAAATTTCATTTCGGTCACGTAGAAACCTTTCCTTAGTTGTGACACAATGCCTTAACCTGCTTACTGCCAGAACTTGTCTGAATCTGGAAACGCTTCCAATCCTATGCAAAACTTTGACATGTTTTATTCAGACGTAATATTGGGCAATAAGCTGTTATTTGAGTTTTGTTTATTTACAAATACACACTAATCATAATAAATTCCATTTGAAAATTGAAGGTTTGCTCAGAGATTGCAAAACACATGTTAATCTTTTATGTACAAATGCACAGAAAGTGGCTTGGCTGTTTTCAGAAGTCTCTTGGAAAGTTATTTGCTTGTATGCAATTATTTAAATTCTAATGTTTCTTCTTCCACTTTTCCTACTGGCTTTAGCAGGTGTTTGGTAAAGGCTAAGATGGCAAAGAACATGATCTTCTTGTGAGGAATACTCATCTTTTCATTATTAGTCTAAACCTGCTCTTCCCTATCTTTATAGTGGTGTCAACGGGGTGGAGGTAGGGGAAAGAAAGACTTCTTGAAGAAAACAAACAAAAAGTAGCCTTAAGCTGAAATCCAAAGAAGAGCATCTTCATTGGAGGCTTCAAGTGAATTTGGCAAGAGTGGCTCAGTGTCACAGATGGGGAACCATCCAGCAGAACTCTCCTTGCAGTCCTCAGGAAATCAAATTAGCCTGACAAATGTCTGGCTGCACACTTCAGAACTAAGCTCGTGAATGTTCTAGCAACATCTGCTGTTACTTATGTGAATGTGACAAAAGAAAATAGAACATAACGTGTTGGTGAGCCAGCAAATCTGACTTTGATCTTTCTCATTTATTCAGGACAATCGGAGGGAATGAAGTAAAGATAGAAAACCATTTCTAAAATACAACTTGAAAATTCAAATGATGACTAAAATGATCTAGAACATCCCTTCTCAAATCACGGTATGGGTGTGGAGCAGGTCCCTTTTTCCAGGAAGTGCCCTTATTCAGATCAGTTAGCTGGTCAGTGAGGAACAGGAGCTGATTTTCTAAGTTGACATGCAGCAGTTCATGAACAGAGAGAACTCCAGATATCAGAGACTTCACAGTCATTTCAGTGAACCAGAGAGGCTAGTCCCAACATCAAATGTAGTCATGAAAGCTATTTCATAGCAAGAATAATTAATTATTAAAGGCACATATTCACAAGTTGCAGGGAAAAATATGCATAATATGAATTCTTTCTAATGAGTCATTTTGATCAAGGAAGTACAATGTTGCATGTTTTATGAGAAAAACATGGGCTTTGTACCCATAATGTTTGTAAAAGGGTATCTCTGAGAATCCCTTGCTTACATTAAGGCTGTTCATGCTGCCATCACATTTACACACCACTTGGCAGATTGTCACGTCCTTATATTCAATCTCAACTTCATTCTTTCCCATGTGTGGAATAATTTGTGACTCCAATTTGGAGAACAAGTGTGCAGATGCATACTCATCTCAGCCATGAATGTGCTATCCCTTGCATACCAAGCTCAGTATTGTTTACATCCTTGCTTTTTCTCTGCTAATGATAACAATTATGGGTAAAAGCATTTTCCTAACGATGAAGTGGTAAGAACAAGCATTTGGAATGTTTGATTCTAGCTCTGCTATTAAGTTACTATTCATTTAGGTTTTTAACATGTCATAGAGGAACTGAAGGAATGGTCTGTTGACCTGTGTTTTTACAGGAGGTACAAAGCAGCTCAGCGAGTTCCCACGTGTGCCTGCGACCCAAGCTTGTGTCTAGTTACCGCTTACCGTGGTTCGGTGCAGAGTCCCACGCCCGTGATGTTACAGGCAGTGCAGGAGTACAGAGAGGTCTTTTCAGACAAGAGGAATGCTGTGGTCTGCAGTCTAGCTCTTCACCTGCTACACTCCAGAGGACTAACCTAAATGTCTCACATCACTAAGTTGTGCCTTCCTCTCTAAAATAATCATACAGCACTTCTCAGACCTTCATGGCTTTTGAGGGGAGAGGAAGGATCACTGTGTGCACAGCTTCCAAATTTTCCCATGAAGCTGGTGGAAAGCACTTTTTGACGTGAAGTCCAAGAATCAAATCTATTTCTCTTGTATGACAATCAGTTTAAGAACACAGAGGAGTCAGAAAAGTATCATTTTGTAGCTCCACCTGTTTAAGGACACTTTTGTACACATTTAGTTTGAGTTTGCAAAGGTCTGGACTATAGTTCAGGTATGAGGAGCAGGGAAGAATGAACCTCTCCACTCCCTTCCATGTTTTGTTACGGTTACTGGCAGGTAAGGTTTGAACCCAGTATCTTTAGTGACATAATGAGGTGGTGCACGGTATTCTTACTTGCATTTCAGGGACTGGGTTGAGATTGCTGTTTTCTTAGTTTAACCATATTTGTTTTAATTTGCTAGCTGAACAAGTAGGATGCAGAAGTTTTCAGTGAAGGGAGACATTGGACCGTAGCATTTGCAGTGTGGCTTTCAAGCGAGCAGATGTAATTTTGTGGGTATACTGTTGCCCTCTGCATTTTCTGACAGACTCTCCACCCCTAAATTTGGAAGACAGACCAATACAGTGTTTGTGCTTGTAGCAGGGTTTCTTTTCTGCCTTACAACAGTTCTGAAGGGATGTTTCAAAGTCTGCACAGCCTTTAGCTTTATGATAGTCAGGAGGAGTCAGGGGTTTTGGAAGCATTTTTTTTGCCACTTGTGCTAACAGGAAAAGCAGCAATATGGAATCAGAGAAATTACTGATTAAAATTTCGTGTGGTTTCTTCAGCCTTTTTCCCTCTGGTGGCTGCAGAATGATTTTCTCATTCAGGATCTGCTTTGTGATACACAAGCCTTGCTCCTTGCAGGAATGGGTTCTGTGTTCTAGGGCTGAATCCAGGAAAGTTTTGGATTGCAGAATAGTCCTAGGGTAACAGAGACTGATTAATGTATTATTTATAATGTCACCAGAAGTTAAGAAATAATAAAGTTACCTTTAAGTGTTTCTATTTTTTTAGGCTTTTAAAAGGCAACTTACAACTTAATATTAAGGAAGAATTTGCTTCTTAAGGAGAACATTTTTGTGTGGTTTCCAATGCCTTCTTACATGTGGGCAGCAGTAAGCAGGGGCCAGAGTCTCATAGGTGTTTCGGTGCTCAGTGTTGTCTGATTCTGTTGCTGAATTAGGCTACAAGTCCATTGAATGCACAGGGAAGGGCGTATCTTTACCAAAAGAAGGTAAAATGTCTTCAGACCACCAGACACAGACTCCAGGCTCTTCCTGCTGTGTGCTATAAACACAGAGCAGCAAAAAAGTCTAGTGGAGACCAAATATAAAGTATATATGAAGAAAGCCAGAGGAAATGTAATGATGTTAATAGACCTACATAGATCTTTTGGAAGGCTTTAAGATACTTTGGAAATATTCTGCTTTCTCAGCATGTTTTTTTCACTTACATAGGCCAAAGAGAAATATTAAAAGAAGAAAAATTGAAGGAAGTGAATAGAGCTGGTAGGTTGGAGCTGACCACCAGTTAAAAGATCAGGGTGGTTCATGTAACTTGAATGAGACTAGAGGTGGTGTGTTGGCATGTGGGCTAAGCTTCTGTACAGCTCCAGGGCACCTCTGGGCAGATTTGTGTTGCTGCTTGGTAGGAGCTTGTGCATGAAAAATCAACTCGGGTGATTTTTTGAGCATGCTGACTGTGGTTTTATGTTGCTCTTTGGTCAAGCACAGAACCAGTTGAAGATCTTAAAGGTTCTTACTGGGAAAAATAAAAAAAAGTGATTGGCAGTGGAATGAATTTCCTGATTAGAAAGGCTTTTAATTTCATGAGCATAAAGTCTTCGGTTGATAGGCAGATGGGTAAGAACTTGTTGCTGCCTTTAGTGTGTCTCTGTAATGCTGTATGAACCAGTCTGCATGTACATACGGTGTGTATGCATATAGAGTGCTCCTAAGCCATACACACTGGTTTTGAAGACAGATCTCAACACCTGCTCCCCTCCAGAATATTGTCTCAAAGAAGGAAAAGTGTGGAATTGTGGGTAAATAAAAGTATTTTTGGGAAGTATAAGAAAAGGAACCAAGCCTGGTATGTTTTCTCAGATATGCATTTCGTATCTGGATGAATCAAGGTTTATTTGCTTTTTATGGTCCATTGAGGCTCTCTGCTTTTTTTTTGGGTTGGTTTTTTTTTCAGGCAGCAGTGTTCCTCAGAATTTGTTGCTGTTGTCTTCCCAGACTATCTAAGCCTTCTCAACTTACTAATGTATTATTTTGGCTGGCAGTCTGCAGAGTGCCAGTATTCTCAGGAGGAAAGCATTAAGGGAAAATAGGAATTCATCTTGATATTGCCACTTGAATAAAAATGATTAATGGGACAAACTGTTGAATCTGAAGATACATCCCCTGACTGCAATTCATTCTTTCTTGTGGCTTTTTAACATCTTGGTTGTGACCTTTTTTTATGTGAGATTTACTGTTTTTCTGAATAATATACAAACAGGTTATGTGGTTGGCTTGAAATGGCTCTGAACTTACCAATATAAATGTTTTCCTCCTTCAAGAAGATTAGAAAAACCCAGCACCTTCCCGCTTTCCAGTTGTCCATGAGTTGAGCTCTCACTGTGTTTATTTTCCAAAGTCAGCTCTCACTGGACTCCTAACAGAGTGAGTCAGCTCCACAGGGTGATCGGTCCATATCAAAAGTGTATCTTCTGCTGGACCTCTTTGCCCTGCCTTGTCATCTCAAGTAATCTCTTCTCTGGCCAGCAATTGGGTGAGAGCTCTCTACAAACCCCTGTGATGTTGGGCATGCTGTGGGGTCAAATAAGGATGTTAGAAATTTATAATTTGTTTTTGCTTGGTTTCAGAGCATTTTACTGATCGTACATCTGGTAGAAGTAACACTAGCCATTAATTTTCTATTTAATGTAAGCAATTTGTTCCAGACTGGTTGGTAGGGAGGAAGGCAACAGTGAAATAAGAAATAGAGTCAGGAAAAAACAGAGACAGATCAGAATGACTTCATTGAATAGATGGCCTGTGATGTAGTGAAATCAAATTCCTCTGTATTGAATAAAAGTAATGCTCTGTGAAAGTACTTCATAGATCTGTCTCAAGAATTTTCTCTGCTCATGTTTCTCACTGTCCTATTTTTTTGTTCTTTCACCTTCGCTTTTCAGTTGTGCATGTTTCCACTCAACAAGCAGGAAAAAGAAATAAACAGGAGAAGAAAAATTTCTATTTGACATAATATCACTGGCCCTCGTTTGTTTTAAAGTGAGAAATGGGAAATATTCTGCTATGTGGTAATGTTTTCCATCTCAATTTCTGTAGCTCTTTGAAATTGCCAAATCCTCCCCTTACAAACCCACACAGGGTTGTTTTTTTCTAAAAAATCCCTTTCCTTACTTTTTTGATGGGCAGAAGTTGAATTTCTCCATAGTAAAGGAAAACCAAGCACAGTGAAGGAAACCTGTGGGCATTAAGTATGTTAAAAAAATCCATCAATCCTTGGAGTCTTTGATGCTTTGAGATCACTGAAGAAGCCAGGTTCCTTCAGCTCTGAGGGCATCGCACAGTGGGTTGCTTTTTCAGGCCTCTTTATGGCTCAGTAAGAGACTCACTGGAGAACACACAAGAACAGAAAGGCATCCTTCCTTGGCTCCCACCTGCAGTGGGATCGCTGGGACTGATGTGCTAGGTGTTAATATGCTCACAACACTGACAATGCAGCTGCCAGACGGCAGCAGAAGTGCTGGTCTCCATCACTTCTCACAATGGGCTCATCCTTGATGCTGCTGAGATGCTGTCTACTATCCTTTTTCTTTTCTTTGTGTACAATGGTGTGTCAATATATTTTCTCCTTGAATTCTTCATCTGCCAGCTATTACTGATGGAATTATTGCTCTGCTGTCAGCATGATTACCTTTGTTATCTTACATTATTTTAGCTCATGTACTTCCTTGTGCCTTAGCAACAATTTTCTTAGCGGAACTGAGCCAAGCTTGTAATGTACCTAACCAGACCTTCAGTCACAGAGTCCCTCATCCAGTGAGTACATGAATGTATTCAAAATAAACTGAAGTGGAGGAAAAATACCAGGCTCAGTGTCAGCAATGCTGATGCAAGACATAGTGGAAAAAGATTTTATTATAATCAAATTGTGCTTGGCAGTATGGATGTGTAGGGAAGTACAGCATTGAATTCAGTGAAGACATAGGGAACAGGAGGCCCAGAGAGGTGAAGATTATATATAACCATCTGATTGCCAATAAGTTCTGTCTTTGGAAAATAAACACAGGTAGCATTCTTCAGTGAAAAAATGTTTTTGAGGGGAAAAAAATGCAGATTTATGGCTTGTCAGCATTTAATGATATATGTTATTTTGTTCTATTTGCTGAATTGTTCATACCAGAAGAATAAGAAGCTTGGAAACTATGATGATACCTTTTAATACTGGGAATTGAAATACCTTTTGAGCTAATTTTTCATTTAAAATGTTCTTAGCTTTCATTTTATGAAAGCGTAAACAAAAAAAATTAAAAGTTCAATATCCAAGTATTTTTTTCAAGTTATTGCTACTGCCAGCAACTTCAAAACTGAGCTCCTGCACAGGATCACTACGGCCTTCTGCTGCAACGCCTCATCAGCAACCCCACCATCTGAACACAAGTGCACTGCTGAGAGAGCAAACACCACTTCCTTATACAAGAAAGCCTTTTGTTTTGGTCTCTCCACACTTTGAATATAAATGTATCTTTATGTCCCAGTATATAGAAATATATACGCAACTGGAAACCAAAGCCATTTAAGTAGATCAGTGCCAACAGAAGCATGTGAAACATCATGTTTGAGGAGCAAGAATTGCTAGAAACACTTGTTGCTAAACTGCTAAATATTTCCCCAACATGTCCTTCCAGAGTCCTGAGCACAGAGGAAGAAAGGCCAGAAGGGCTCCTGGGCTGCCATCAGTAGGTCTCTGGGAATGCTGCAGGATGCCCAGCCTCACTCGCCCTCATCGGGACTTCAAGGCATCCGTTGGCTTCTCTCCCCTCTGAACTATTCCCAAAGCAGGTAGCCTCTGGTTTGTGCTTCTTGGCCATGCAAGGGTTTTGCCGTTCACAGCATCAAACAGGCTTGGGGTCTAGACTCTAAGGAGCAGTTGCTAAATAAGTTTTGATCTGTTATAGACCATTTTATAATTAAGCCCTTTAGAAGCCGGTCATTGTACAGTAAATGCAGAAAGGTATGCTACAATCCTAGATAGGCTGTGTTTTATTTACTGCTAAGTGGAATGGGGTTTTTTAGTTTATTCTTGGAAGCTGAAGTTCTAACTTGGGAAAGTCTTCAAAATACAGGTCAAAATGCATCTTTGAGCAATCATAATGGATAAGGCAAGTATTGTCCAATTTAGGATCTTTAAAAAAACAATAACAGCCCCCACTCTCCTCCTCACGCTCCCCCACACCCCCCCCCCACCAAAAAAAAAAAAAAGTCAGATGTCCTCTCTGCAAATATTTTCCTTTGTGTCTGGGGATTTGTGTGATTCCACTCCTGACACCTGCTGTTGAAAGATCTGGGCAGCTGGAGCTTTGAGGATATCCAGGGTTGAATTAGAGATGCTTTGAGTCTTTATAGGTAGAGCTACTTTCAAACAATAGAACAGCAAGGTTTAATTATCAAATGCATCAAATCTTACCCTTTCAAAGTGAATCGTGGTACTTCCACTGAGTCCCAAAGATGTCAGTTAATTAAGGATTTAGGTCAGTGCAAGACCTAAGCTAGTAACTGGAGACAAGTTTTCATTAGTGTCATAGCAGAGAAGAATATAGGGAACAGCTTACCCTGAAGGTAAAAGTTTGAGAAACTTCCTTACCTCTTTTAAGTTCTGCAGCTTGTGGTGATTCTGTAAGTGTGCTATGGGGGTGTCACTTAGTTTATAACAGCCTTTTTCAACCTCCAACTCAGATGAAACAGGCTGGAGCAGGGAACAGAGCATAGAGAGCCCAGTGACATCATTCTATGAAGTCGTATGTCTATCATTTAGTTGGCATATGTCATCTGCCTTGTGAAATGTAAGAACATCATTACAGGCAATCTGTGTGGAACCAATGTAGCTTAGTGTCCAGTCTTGGTTGGTGTCCAACAGGAAGTGTTGTCAGAGTAGAGGAAACATTCCAGGGTAATGTCCCTAAATAATCTCCCAGTAACTGCTTGTGCCTCAGGGAGTTTCTGGGTCTCTCTTGAGAGATTTCCCTTCTATTTTTGGTTCTTCTGAATCTGTTACTTGTGGCTTTGCTAAATGCCACCAAAGCACCACCTTGTTCCTTCTTTCCACGCCACTTGTGACTGTACAGGACTTTACCATCTCTTCCTCAGTCATCATTCTTAAACTGAAGAATCCTAATTTGTTGCTCGCCGTTTGGCCAGAAGCTATTGGAAAACTTGATCATCTTTTCAGTCTTCAGGTACTGAAACAGTTTTACTTCATACTCAGTTTCATATGTCTCTACCCACTCATGGAGGACTTCTCCACAGAGTACCAGTAATTCCAGATAGGACTTCTACATGCCCTGGTCATTTTTCTTTTTGAGTTATGTCTTTTTTTTTTTTCTTTTTTTTTTTTTCTTTTTTTTAGTATATTATTGTATGCGTCAAATACGAGCAGCTTCTTAATTTTCGTTTAATTTAAGGACTAAAATTTACTGAGCCTATTCCATGGATTTATTACTCTGGAAATAGAGTTAAGGCTTGTCTTTTTTTTCTGTCTTCTTTACACTAGTTTAGAATAAATCATCCTGTGCCACAATAGCATATGACAGCTATGAAGAAACACAGATCTTGCTCTGGGCCAGAAGTTGTTTAAAAAGAAATCCCCAAACCAACACAATGTTATTTCAAGAGTTTCTTTTCTTAATTTTTCTTTTCTGTACCCCTATAGACCTTCTACCTAGAAATGTCCACACTGATTTAAGATGCACTGTCTGTAGGCCTAACCTGGTTCTGCACATTCTGTCCTGGGCAATGCTTATTTAAATCAGAGAGATTTGTGCCTATAAACAGGGAATTACTTAGCTTTAGTTGTGTGATTGTCACATAACTCCCAGTTGAAGTTGTTTCTGTACCGACATTAACACACAGCCAACACCATTTCTTCTACCTACACCCCAGCAGACACCATCGAGAGCCTAATGTTGCACAAAGCATGATAAAAACTCTGATGCCATAGCTGCAGAAGAGCTGCCAAGACAGAAATTTGAGTTACTTTTTAATATGCATGATCACCTGCACAAAATATTAAGTTAGAAGATACATAAATTGTACAGACTAATTATAAAAGCTGATTCTCCTGGTTTTTTAGCTTTTATATCTAAAAGCCTCTGTTCATAATATTTGGAAATGCTTGGTTGTAAATTCCCCAAATTTGATTCTGCTTACAAAGAGCCAGCTCTTCAACCTTGATTTAAGGGTTTCAAAAATGTAAACCCTCTTGAGTGATGGGATAGACAGAAGAAATCATAGATTTTGACTGGTTAGAGAGTTGAAAAATTTTAACAAGGACTGCAAGCCTTATTGGCTTGAAACAAATACGTGCACAATTCTGTTAGCTCTGCTTATTATAAATTAGTAATTTGGTAAGAGAATATGTCAAAAGCAGTGGAAGGAATTGCTGTTGAATAATAAAAGGGCAGAAATTGCTACTGCCCTCCAGTGATACACATGTTTTTTAGGATTATGGTGAATGCTCTTGGTCAGCAACAATTACATTTATCATAAACAATTTTTTGGGGAAATACAAAGTACTATTTCCAGAATTGCAGTTCCAGCACTGCACAGCACAAGGGCTGGCTGTGCCTGTCAAAAGCACGAAGGCCTTAGCAGTTAGTCGCCATCCCTGGCAGATATTGAATCACACAATCAGATTCCCAGTCTGCTCTGGGTGGGAAGGAACCTCAAGGTCCCCCAGTGCCACCTCTGCCACGGATAGAGACACCCCTGCCACCAGCCCAGGGTACCCAAATCCCCATCCAACCCAGCCTTGAACCCTGCCAGGGATCCAGGGGCAACCCCAGCTTCTCTGGGCAACCATTATAGTTTGGTCTTTGGAGATAACCCTCCTCCAGAGGATCATCACATCTCCACATGCTCTTTCTATTAAAGCAGGCTCTGATAAGACACACTAACCCAAGACAAAATCCACATCTGTTAAAACAAGCCATGTAAAAATGAAATGAAAGCGTAATAAATAGCTAATAGTAGAAGCACAGCTTCTGGGCATCGGGATAGGAATCTTCTGTTGTTTGTGTTTATACTTATTTGAGTGCTCTTAATCAGCACTTGAAAGAAGAAATTGATTTACAAAATGAAATTTCAGATGAGGTAAATAAACAAAAAGCTAAAATAAGAATAAACAAAAGCAGTGACGCCTTTAGCTGCACCAGTTGGATGAACAGGAAAGTCAGAGAATACAATTAACTGAAGAGAAATATTTGATGCATTTTAGGATCAAAGAGTATCGAGGGGACTTCATTCAAGCTAAAATATGTTGACCTGTTTCTGTGGGATTACTATATTAATACAAAGGTATTAACAGTAATTTTAATTTGTAGTATCATGTGCCAAACTTAATTTCGTTTTCTTGAAGTATGTCTTGTTGTGATGGTACGTTTACTTAAGATATATGCCACATACAGCAATTATTACCTTCAGCTGCAAGTTGAAGGGGTCAGGTCTGCATCTGCTGTTTTAATGGAAATGGAGTGATTCTGTGTGGTTTCAGGAGTCACTGGCAACACAGTGATATAATTTAGGAAGTTTGTTCCTGTAAAAGAAAAAAAGACTCTTCAGTGAAATTTGTTTTTCTTCAGGATGTCAATCTACCAAAACTATAGGTAGCTGGGAAATTCCACAAGAATTCAGGATTTTTAAAAAATAGTCATTTTTGTATAGATTTACAGGTATGTTTTGCAACTGGTTAACAGTGGTTAGAAGTAGTTAATGGAAATAAAAAATAGTTATTTGAACTGTTGGTTCATACTTATATAGTATATTTCTTCTTTGAGGCATAGTCCCGTAAACTTGCTTTGAACATTTAAACAAGCCTGTAGACGCTCACATGTGCCCACACCAATTTCCTGCTGTCTTGAGCTTCACAGTCTGTATAGAGCAAATACTAGACGGTTTATTTTCCAGTGTACATTTTCCAGGCCAAGAACTAAAAAAATCTCTGCTGTCCTCTGTTTGCTTAAATCTCTTATTTTTAAAAAAGCATTCTTATCCTGGGTCAGAGGAAATTTGTTCTTCAGAAACCCCACAAGGGAAAGGTAATGTCACTTCATTCGCTGAACGGCTCTGCTGGCTCTCAACCATGGTATAACCTCCTCATACTTTTCTCCAAGGACTGTGCACACTGACGTCCATCTTACAGGCCCATTTCTGTCATGCTGTCTACAATGAATTGAATTAACTTACATCCTGCTTCTGTTCTCCTTCCCTTAACTGATAGCTCATTCTCTGGTGCTTTTGGATTTTTGAGCATCTCGAAATGAGGACTGTCCTTGAAGTTTCTGGAAGGCATATGGGCCAGAGTGCGTGTGCAGGAATTAAATGAAAGAGTTAGTGTTTGACCAAGTCCCGAACAGGTGTCAAGGATTTAATAAAGTGAGGAGCTCTGCCTGATGTAACAAATCATTTTCTCACTGTCTCTTGAGGCTCATGGTGTTTGTTCCTTTGCTTCTGCCCTACCATGGATTATCACAAGGAAGAAAGAAAACTGTGGCAAGCACTCCAGAGCTGCTTGTTCCATGCTCTGTGTGCTCACTGCTTGAATTGCAGAGTTAGAAAGGATCTGAAGAGACAGCTTAACCCACTTCTCTTCCTGGCAGATAGCTCACTAACCTGTCTGTCTGTCTGTCTAACGGAAGTTTAGCTGAATAATCAATCAGTTTGGTCAGCAATCTAAACCACCAGAAGGATGTCCTAATATCTAACCAACTTAAATCCAAAGCAGTCTACAGCTGTTTCTTCTGTGCTGTACATGAGGATAGAGCAGGGAATTGTGAAGCCTGCACCCCAGGAAGACAGGGGTACTGCCCTGCAGTCTCTACTGCTGATCTACTTCCTGGGTGAGATCAGAGAGCCCTTGCTGCCTGTTCTGTGTCATGGGGTACGTGCAGGTTGGTATTGATGTCTTCTCTCTAGTTTTTGAAGGCTGGACATACCTAGCTTTTGTTGCTCTTCCGTATCTCAAGCATAGATGCCACTGGCTGGTGGTGGTACTATCCTAGTCAAATCCTTTAATCCGTGGAGCTGTTTGCTAAGGGAGCTGGTACAGACCTCCATCCTTAGAGCTTTTCAAGACCAGCGTGAATAAAGCCTTGTGTACCAACATTTAACCTCATGTAGCTGAGCCTGCCATGAACTGAACTGTCCTGTGCACCTGTGACTCTTATTGACTTTATCAGCTGAAAGGGTTTTTATTCTCTGTCTGATGATACATAAAGACCACCCTTCCCCCCTGCTCCCCTTGCCCCCCCACCCCAGTATGTACAAACCTATTGTTACAGTGTAGTAAGTGCTCTGGTTAAGAAATTTACACACAGTGTCTTCAGTGCAAGACAAATTTCAGGATATTCAGCATCAAGAGAGGTATTTATGGTGAAATTAGTGCTGTGAAGTGCTTATGAACAGAAAGCACAGGGCTGGAGGGGTTCACCTGTCCATACAAGCCTCATCTGCTGGTTTAAACCCCTCTGTCTTTTGCCAGTGCAATGTTTGAACTTCTTTCACCTTCCCACTGTGTCTATTTAACACAGCTGGATTTCTCTGCAGCTGGCATTTTGCTGGGCTAAACAAGAAATTCTTTCAGTCTTTATTTCATCTCTTCCTGGGGGAAAGACTCTAATTACACTCCTGCCTGCTTGGAGTCTGGTCCTGACTGAGATCTGGGAAGCAGCTTTGCAACTGTGTTCTAGAGAAAGTCTCACCCCTGTGCCCTGTTTCCCTGTAATTTCCAGGTGCGCTAAACTCCCAGCAGAGTTCCTATGATTACTCAAAAAATGCCTGACTTTGCATTTCATATCATTATCTCTGTTTATCCTTCCTTCCTTTTGGCCATTCCTGACATGTTTTGCAGAAGTCCCTAATCTCTGTACTATCAGGTGTAGCCATTCCTTCACAATGGTATAATTTCAATTGCTTCATAGAAGTCTTCATCGATCAGGTCTATCATGATTGCTGTGCCTTAACAGCAAGCCAAACTGATACAGAGCTGTCAAACCACAACAAGCCATTCCTTGTGGTACAGCCTGTTGTGCTGAATTGCACTGTTCTGTGTACCTCCATGTTTTCGATTATTCTTTCCTGCAGAATGTGTTCAAGGGCCTTGAGTATCATTGAGATAAAACTAATGGATCTGCTGTTGCTTGACTCACCTTTTGCCCTCTCTCTGAAGTGTAAGTACGATTTTGGCTCCTTTTTGGTCAGGCAGTGCCTCCCCTCCATTTGATAGAGGCCTGTCCTATTTCACTTGCACTTCATCTCTGTATGCTTTCATATATTCAGGAACGGAGAATATCTGCTTCTCACAGCATAAGCACATTACATCCTTTGATCTGTGCTGCTTTTTTGACAGTGGCAACCTCTATTTCAGTACTTCATCCCCATTAGACGGCGTGTTTTTTGCCTTAGATTCTTCATTTCTTTCCCTATTGCAAGCCAAAGAGAAGCATTAATTCTAAAAAAAAAATAAAAAATCTTAAATCCATTCTCATAGGATCTTAATACATTTTCTTCTTCTTTATGTTCTCTGTTAGAGGAGTGAAGACACTTGCTAATGTGTAGAAAACATTGGATTTAGGGTTGTTCTCGAATTATTCTTACACTTTTTATCTCTAAGATGTAGCTTTCTTGTGCTGCTTACTTTCCTTCTATGGAGTATCCAGTATGCCTTCAGGGATGATTATCATCCAGTTAGGGCTGGAGTCCTTCTGAAGAAGTTCTTTCCTTTTCTTTAGGAAAAAAATAATTTAGATTATTTTGAATTTCTGAGTGAGTTAAAGTCCTGAGGCTCTTCAGTTCATTTCAGCTCCTCATTGTTGTCTCTTTTGTTGTTGTCTTTTTTCTTTTTCATTTTTAAATTGAAAACCTTTGTTTACAGTCTGATTTTATTTATCCTTTAACTAGCAAAAAAAAAAATGGAGCCAACTCATGATCTCATCAGCTATTTTTCATGGTGAGTAATAACATTAATAGCTAGAAATTTAGCTAAGATAGTATTGATTAATAATATCATGTGTAGTATTTTGTTGTGTATATATATTGTGTAGTATATATTTTGTCATGTCAAAGCCTGTGAATTATCTGAGGAAGTAACGAGGCCCTACCAGAGACCCAGGGAATAACTGGCCTCTGCTGTTATTACAGACGGATTTCTCCAGTGTAAACTGGGGAAGCTGCTGCCTTCTGTGGCAATGGAGAAGTCCATTGCTGGCTTGCAGTAAGACCTTACAAGAACAATAGCTACACCTTCCCTTGAGCAATATGTCTGCAATATGCTGTATTATCCACTTGATAAAACATCAGGTACTCAGGAGCAACGCGGCAGCAGGGCACTGATCTCTTGTTGTTTTAGACTGTTTTGGACTGTGTCTCTGGAGTAACATTAGTGACCTCTGCCTGTATCCCATGAGATTTATAGTTGTCTTCTAGGAGAGTGTCTCTTACCAGCCAATGCTGTTCTATCTGGTTTTGTGTTTTGTTTTTCAGTTTCCTCAGTAAAATACTTCAAATGCTACACCCCACCACCACTTTTATTTCTACTCTTTGCTCCTTTCTGTTCTTGCATCCCCATGATGATACCCATTATCTTTCTGTTACCTGTTTTCCCATCCTATACATTATTTCTAGTTCTGCTGTTCTGTTCCTGAAGTGCACTGCATTAGTTTATGAAAATTACTGTTTTCTTCAGCCTTTCCCAATGCATTAATTAAATTGAGTCTAGACCCTGGAGTGATATTGTCCATCCCCCTTTTACTTTGATCTCTGCTTTCTCCTTTTTCCCTTGTCCTTTGGTGTTCATATTCTGTATATTCTTGCATTATCTGAGTTTCTTCTTATCTTAGAAAGAATTTTGAAAAAACTAGATCACCCACATCATTTATAAATTAATGCTCTTCTATTCCTCTCTGCCAGGTTTGATTTCACAGGGTGAGAGACTGGCTGTTGTTCAGAGTCTGCCTGACAGAGTCCAGAGTCCTCTTTCCTGTCTGGACATCTTGGAAGGGTCCTTGCAGAAACAACTGTGACCTCTCTGTTGATCTCTGAGATTTAGTTTGTCCCTCTTTAAGGACCAAAATAATTTCACTGAAAATAATCCAAATACTTTTTCTGTCCATGAGATCATATTTGCCCTCCACTTTTTCTTGGCCAAAAGGTATTTCTAATGCCTGAATGATCTGCTGTCTTTCTTGTTCTTTTATATCTGGTGTATTTTAAATGCATCTTTTGCCTCCAGCTGCATCCAAACTCCTCTGATCCTTTCTTCTGTGAGCATCATCAGACTGCACCTCAAACAGTAATACATATCACCTCTCTTGAACTTTTATAAAAAGATGATTTGTCAGGACAATATTTTAAAAGCTACTTAGTATTAGTCTCCGTATTCATTTGAAGGAGTTTTATCTACATTTCTTTTTATTGCCCTATAAAATCCAGTGTTTGTGAGAGTGTCAAAGAAATGAGAAAACAGAGAACACTCAATTAAAAATATATAAATGTGTCTGGTAACAACTTGTAGCTATTTTTCAGCCATTTATGTTGGGTTTTTTATAGCTGGGAAGATCATATTTCAAGAAAGTTCTGAAGCAGGGATTTACAGGAGAAGTGTTCCCATACCCTCTGACTTAGTTTGCTCATTACTAGGATATGCTGCTTTAGATGATGATTCAGCAGAATATTTAGTATTCTATCCTTAAATGTTATGCATATGCTGAAGTACTTGATTGGATTGAGTCCTTGAGGGAGAAGTTCCTACTCTTTACTTAGCAAAGGCCCCCAAATTTATTACTGTGGAGTAGAGTATCACTATTGAGCACATTGCAGCTTCCCAACTAGGAACAGAAATGAGATGGGAAGATACAAACCCCTATGCAAAATGCCTTTTTGGGTTCCCTTTTATTTGTCACCTTGGGCTCTGCATCAAATGCAAGAAACTAACTCTTGGCTCATCCATAATTTTCAAGATAAGAATGTGAATCAGAACAGAAATGTGTCACAGCCACTGTATGTATGAAATAGTTCTGATAAGGTGAATAAGGAGAGGACATGGTCCTGATCTCCCAGGTTCCAGTAAGAATGCTATGTACCCAGAAGGATGTGAGGAGGGAGATGAGGGTGATGAGAGGCCAGCACAGCTTCCAAAGAAAGGAGGAGCCAGCCAGAGCAGGACTCTGTATTGTTACAAAGTGACCTTCTGGCTCACCTCTTCTCCAGTCCTCCTCCGGGTTCAGGTCTTCAGATGTTCGAAGTCCAGACTTAGATTCTGGTCTGTGGAGCTGTAGCTGACATAAACCACTTAAAGTCTGACCCCCAATCTTCATGTTTATGGGAAAACATTAAAATGAAGATTGATTTAAAGAACTAATTTAAATACCAGAAAAGTTTTAATGCTGTCATTTCCTTTCCTCTGATTACCATAGCTAATGTACTTTTCTCATTAAAAAATGCTCTGTATGCAGGTATACTGCATAAGACAGAAATGAAACTGCAGGGGAGGCATTCATGGTCCAGGATGTGGTCCCACGGTTAGTGCATCAGTACCCTCTGTTCTTCCTTAGTCCGTATTCTTGCTGCACTGTACCTATTTCACAGTGATTGTTGCTCTGTAATCATATTGCTTCCAGTCTGAGGTAACAGAGGAACTATATGGTAGATCGGTTGGAGAGTTTGTTGAAGAATTTTATGTGTACAGATAACTGCACTGCATCTCATTTTCCCCACCGAGAACTTACTGTGTTATTCCATCTCCAGTTGTTATTAAAACACCACGAATGCTCTGCACCACAGTTTCTTACACCACCCCTGTTACTGCAGACTCGTGTCCCTTCCAGTACTGTTTTAAGTGGCATGACAAACATCTGTCACATGTTGGCTCTTTTATCTTCTCCATGGGAGGAGGAGTGTTTGCAAAAGAGTTGTTTATTTTTGATTTATCTTGATCCTTACCTACACATATCTGCTCAGAAGGAGACAGAAGCACACGTGTCTTGCTAAGCATTTCTTAAAGGGCACAGAATCAACTCAAATGCACCTACTACTTAGGTTGGAAAGTGGTGATGTTCAAGATGCTCTGTAGTGTCTTGTAGTGGGAGCTCGATGTGTAGTGTTATGTTCCTTCACAAGAAAGCTATGACAAGAGTGAGCCAAAATGAAACGGGAATCTTTATCCCCTGTCTGCTGTAAGAGAGACAGTAGTTGGGCTCACTACTTGAACTTCTTCGCAGTTCTGTGCTTTATTTTGTTGGCCATTTCATCACTTTTTCATCAGTGCTGAGAATATTAAAGGAAGAGTAAGAGCAACGATTCAGTAAAATTACAGAACAGTAAAAAGGTCAAAGGAATGCTGCTTACTGTTGTCTTTCAGGGAACACATGAGGCTATAAAATTGCAATGCCTCATTCCTGTGACAAAGATTGTAACAAGGACAGAAAGGCCTGCATAAATCCAGGCTTTCGACAATGAGGATGAGCATGGGGAATAGCACAATTTAATCTGTTGTTGTTACAGCTTTTAGGTTGTAATGAGTTAGTTAATGGCTATGAAGTTTTAGATGACTTTTAGTTTCCTTCAAGTGACCTGATAGTTGGTCTGTGATTATTTTGAGGAAAGTTGCAAGTGAGAAAGCGTAATGTTTTATTTATTTTAGTCTAGGTAAGAGCCCAGTGAATTTATTAAGTTGAAACTGCAGGATGCCTGAACTTGTCCATGTGAGTTATTTACTCTAAGCTCACAGAAGAATTTCCCACACTTTAGTTCCCATACCAACTGAGGCAGTGATACAGAGATCACTGTATTTCAAGAGCCATCAAGCTCAGGATATCTATTTTTATGGCCTTGTCTATGGGCTTGTCAGGACTCTTCACATGCTCTGCCCGCAGAACTCTTGCTTACTGTTAGGAATGGACATTACACTGAAGAATTTGAAATGAAAGCACAGCTGGGAGGGTATTTGGTGAGGCATTGCTACCTCCTATCTGTGGTTCCCTTCCCAAAGTGACTGCTATTGATGACTGTGGGGAAGAGGCTTAGCAATTTGCTGGACATACGCTCTAAGTTAGTGAGGTCACTCTTCAGTTCCTATCTCAGGAACCTCCTTTCCTGTAGGGGTTCCACCTTGCTCAGTCTAACTTGACTGTCTCAAATACATTCCCTTCAGTAGCTGTTTGGGTTCATTCTGTGGCTAAAGGAAGACCAACAGGCACCTCCAAAGGGACATGACAGATATTTGGGAGTTAGCCCCTGTGACTGCACAGCAATTTTAAACATTAGATGTCTATCTTTTGGAAGGCTACATTTAGGTGAGATGAACAGTGGTAAAAATGACTTCTTAGCTTTGTAAGGACTTTGAATATTGCTTGCTGCAAATTCCAAATTCAGTTTGGACTAAATTAATTTTTTCTGATACATTTAAGAATGAATTAGAGTACTCCCTTCTTAGTAAATCTCATGGTCTGTAATGAGAAAAATAACCTGTTACTATAAGAATCAATCTATGAATCCTCAACTCTCTAAAATTTTGGTTTGATATATCAGAGTACTGTAGATGGTAGGCTTTGCAGGAGCTTATTTGGGAACTCTTCTGTACCACAGAGCATGTGGGGAAGTCAAAACCTTTGCTTGAAGTCCTGACAAGTGAGCAATGGAGGCACTTTGGGCCATCTGGTGCCACCACTGACCTAATACAGGATAAGGGTGAGAGATGAGCTGGAAGGTGTGGCTGCCAGTGGGGAGCCAGCAGAGTAGGGCTTTTGGCAGTGAAGGCAGCAGCCTTGTGCTGAATGAAATGCAGAGCAAGGTCAGGGAGGGGAAAGACGGTGCTGAGGTCCCAGTAGCAAGTGGAGAGTAGGTCTTTATACAGACCTTCTAGACAGACAGCAAGAGAGCAGGATTACATTTACCAGGGTCTGAGAAAATTCTGACTGCCACTATCACTGATACGTGGTATAATGAGAACTTCAGCTGTGTGCACAGATAGGAATGTGGGGGTGTCATCTGGCTTACTGAATTTATGTTTTCAGTGGCTTTTTGTCACTAGAATCTTTAAATTGAAAGTAATTTCTTCCTCATACTTTGTTTTCTTAAGCTACTACTAATCCTCGGTCAGAAAAGATATTCACATATTTAACGTGCTATCATTCATTAAGGCAATCAAGCTTTTCATTAAATAGATATAAAATAAAGTTGTTGTAGAAAAGGATAGTGAAGTACTTCAAATTCCATATTTAAGACTTTCACGTTTTTATAGATGGTAAATATTATTCATGTGATCAGTATGTACAGATACTAGAAAACTGATAAATCTTTAAAATAACCATACATATCTTTAGTCTAATTCAGTATTTGCTTTAAAAAATGAAATTCTAATAACTGGCAATATAATAAAAAGGACTATACCATCTGCGAGCTGTATATAATTATATTAAAAACATCAGTCTGTACTTGATTCAACAATTTTCAAGAGCTTGTTAACCTTTTAAATTAGATTTGTACTATCAATTATACTTAACAAGGAACTTTTTATCCATAGCTTTTATATTTCCTTAATTAGTTCCATAACTCATTTTAGGCATTTCTCTAATACAGTAATGTCACACAGTTATACAGCCCCAGCAGGATTTTCAGGGATGTCTTGTTTCATCTTCCCCCTTTTTTTTCCTCACTACCACACTGTAACACTTTTGTAATGATGAATGTTATCACCTCCGTCTCCACTCCAGTCAGCCCACACTGTGTGGCTCACTTGAAATATTCATACTAACTACATAAAGGGCTTGGTTTTCTGTTTCTGAGAGCACTGGCGTGAATGGGCTCTACAGTTACCCAGCTTCAGACTGTCATCTTGAAAGAATGGATTGCCTGTATTCCATAATTATCTCCTGGACTATCCCTGCTGTTTTTTAAAAGGCGTGAGAAAGTCTTTTTTTGCTCTGAAGCTTTTGGAGAATTCTCTTCAGTGAATTGTTCTCACCTTGACCCTTTGGAGGGCAGATCTCAGCGCACGGTGTGTGCAATCGCAGTTTCAGCACTACCTTAAAATGGTGTGATGCAACAGTGGTGGCTAGCTCTGTCTCCCCTGCATTCATAGCTAGTCAGGGACTTAATGGCATTGGTGTCTGGAGGGCATTTTCTACCAAAAAAAAAAGGGAATTGACATGGAAATGTAGAGATTCTGCACCTGACTAACATATTCAATTGTGAAAGAGGGAAATATCCTACTGTGGCTGTATTGATGGTGAATGCTGTGTAGAACATTGCAGTCTATTCAATGGGAGAGGAGGATTTCTTTTCACTCCAAATAATGGATTGTTCTTCATAATAAACCTCCGTAAAGTCTGTAATTTTTAGGAGTGAAGTAAAAGATCCTCTTAAGCCACTGGTATGCTTAGAAAAACAGAAGGACGACCTAGCATGAAAAAATGTTTTAAAAATCAATGTGTCGATCTATAGAAACAGAAAACATAAATAAGACATGGTTCATATGGATCCAAGTACTTGGATGTTGCTTTTTTCAATTTTTTTTTTATTATTATATTGGGAAAATTCTCATCCCTCTCCAGAAAACGTCTTTGTCACCTCCCAGATTTTTATATTTAAATATTTAATTTTTTATAATGATATTTTTTCATTATTGTTTCCAAAATACATTTTGGAAAATACACATTATATGTCAGAGACCCATATTGCAATCAGCCAAAGTTATTTTACGCTTCCGTATCTACCAGATTCCCATTGACAGCACTGAGGTAGCTATTTATCATAGCTTAGCCTTGCTGCTTCGCTTGGAGCTGTAGGATGGAAATGGGTAAGGGAGACAGCTTCTTAAAATAGTCTTGACACTTGTTTCTCTAGCCTGTCATTAAAGGTCTCCCCATGGGCCCATATGCTGAAGTCTAACTTGAATGTTACTATTTGTAACTTCAACCCATGATTACTGTTGCATCAACTACAGGTGAGGAGAACAAATTATTTATAGTGGCTTTTCATATAGTTGCAAAGTGTTCACCTTCCTAGTATGTAGGCTAGGCAGTTCCAATTCTTTCCACCTTCGTTTGTCTGTTGCATTTTCTATGCTTTGGTTAATCTTCATCTTTCCCAAAGGATGGGACCCCAGCCTGGATGCAGTGCATGACCAGAACTGGAACAGGAAAGAATTAAGTGTTTTTAGCAGTCCATGCTCTTGTTGTGCATGGTGTTTTTCTTTTTCAGTATGCCCCTGCTGGATCTTGCCCCTTTCGTGACCCACAGTAATTCCCTAGACCCTGCCCCCTGACTTGTTATTACTCCTCACCCTGTGATGGCGAAGGTAGGAACATAGAGCTAAGTGATCCTGCTGTCTGGAGGCCTGTTTGCTAAAAGCTGCCACCCAAGTCACCAAGCGTTGGATAGTGCTGTCCATAGGGTGGATCCTGCAGAACTCTGCCAGAGTCATCTCTCCGTTTCTATAGGGAACCATTGGTGAACTCCCATGTACAGGTGTTCATCTAGCTTTCCATTTTAAAAGTTTTTAGTTCTGTGTGTGCTGGTTTCAGTCTCCTGGCACTCCATTCATCTCCCAGGAATTCTCTAGAAAGACTGGATTAGTCTAACCATAGCCAGTCTTGCACGTGTGTAGGAAAAAGCTTATCAGGCCCTACTGTTTTGAAAGCTTAAAAACTAGGTACGCTGTAGCCCATTTTTCCCTCACAGAGGCTGTGAGCTTATCCTTTCATCACTGGCCTTTATTGTTCTTGGGTATCATTGTGCTTGGCAACTTGAACAACATCACAAAAGAAACTCAAAACACAGCTTTAAAAATGTTGGTCTTCAAAATGCTGTGACCTTCAGACTGTTCAGATAAGTGATCCTGCCTAAGCCTGTGGCAATTCTGTGCAGTCACCTAGGGGTAGGGAGATTTTATGCTTTTAGCTGGGAGATATCATGGAGTGTTGTTGCTGCCATTCCTGCTACTCCTCTTGCCTTCCTGTTCATGCAGGGAAATACTGGGAAAAGCCAGTCCCGGATGCATTCTTCTGCATTTCTGCCTGAACAACTTTTACTTGGTGTCTGCACATTTAAATAAAACTTAAGACAATATGCTCAAAGGAAGAGACACCTAAAACATCTCCAAGAACCTTTTAAAGGTCTACAATCAAGTGAGGTGGAGAAAAAAAACACCTGTTAATTGTTCGGTGAATGTTGCCCCTCCCTGTACTCTCATTATTTCTCCTGCTATATGGCTTTGGTATTTTAGAAAGCAATGAAGTGCCTGAAGAAGTAACACCCAGTGCAGTTAGCCATATTTCTTTCATGACACTGTTCCCTAAAAAGCTGCTTTATTTCTGGATATATCAACAGGCTGTAGCACATCTTAAGTTTGGCTGTAAGTGTTTTAAGTTCTGTACCTTCTATATAACCATGGATAACCAGCTCACTGTAATAAGGTAGTAGTGTGTAAGAGAGCTTGTCCTCAGCTATTTACAGGTATGAAAGACAAGGAATAGTACCGAACTTACAACGCTGGCTGGTGCTGCTGGTGTGTTGCAAGCCAAACGAGAGCAAGAGTGTGCCACTTCTGTATGCAGTTATCCATAGTTGAAGTAGTTTCTGTGCTGTTATCCTGAGCACTATAGCTGCACTGTGGTTTCTTTCTTGCAGGTTAACTAGCCAGCAACAAGAAATAATTTGAAGAGTGGTATTTTTAGTCAAATACCTCCGTTAGTCCCAGTCTTGGTATTTCTCTGGTCAACATACAGCCTTCAAATGGAATTTGTGGATGTGAAGAATCAGTGTAATATGCAAATGGTGTTACTTTTGAAGCCAGTGGAACTTTGCATTAAAGTGAAAAGCTATGCTAAGGAAAGCATTCTTTTTGCAAATGTATTGTAATGGGTGAATTGGCAAATTCTCAGTGTGGCAAGAAATCAGGTTTTTTTGCTGTGCTAAAACATAAATATGTGGAAGGTTTTACTAATATGCTCTTTTTTTTCACCCAGACTGTAAAGAATATGTATAGTGAACTTAAATTGACAGGTGCTAGGCATCCAGACATTTACTTTCATTGTACCTCTAAGCTTATGCTAGGGGATGATTTAAGTCGTAGAATAGAACCACAGAACTGTTTGGATTGGAAAAGACCCTTAGGATCATTGAGTCTAACCGTTAACATGGCACTGCCAAGTCCACCACTAAACCATGTCTCTGAGCACCACATCTACTGTCTTTTAAATCCCTCCAGGGATGATGACTCCCCCCCTTTCCTGGGCAGCCTGTTTCGATGCTTGGCAACCCTTTCAGTAAATAAATTTTTTCTAACATCCAAGCTGACCCTCCCCTGGTGCAAGTTGAGACCATTTAATCCTGTCCTACTGTTTGTTACTTGAGAGAGGAGACCAACCCACACCTAGCTACAACCTCCCCTCAGCTTCCTTTTCTCCATACTAAACTATGCCAGTGCCCCCCAGACCCTAACTGCCTGATCATCTATGAATTCATCATTAGAATGGTGAGCAGTGTAAGTTAGAATCACATAATATTAAAAACAAATAGCATGGCTGAGCCTTTGAACGTTGTCTTAGTCTGTACTTACTCACCATGTTTTTGGCAAGCGATCTGAAAATCACCATGAAAATGAATGACCTGCATGATACTTAACTTGACCTATGGCTAGGGTAAATAATGTGTAAAACTAATTGAATTATTAAAAGCAGAAATGAAGACAAGGCTGTTCAGTACAGCAAGAAATTTCAAATTAGAAGTCCAAGTTTAGCCCTGTTGACAAGATACGAAAGTATACGATGTTAGTATTTGTTACTCTGATTGTTAATTCCAATAGTTAGTTATTATTACTTTTTTGTTCCTCATCTATGTGATTTCACTTGCTTCTGATGATACCATCAATTTTGCAACAATACTTCGGCAGCAGAGTGCTGGAGACCTTCCTTAGAGGAGCTGCAGGAAAAGACAAAGGGAGCACATCCCTTACGGACAGTCTCATGGCTGACAGGGCGGAGGTGCCAGCGTGGAGAGGTATGTATCTTCTTTATCTGTTAGTACAAGGAGCATATCCCAAAATTGGATTTTTGTTAAACTTCGTCTCCTTCACTTGAATTCTGTTGAATAATGTCTACTGCTAAATTAAAGCATTATTATTGCATGGCATTTCAGTACAAATTGATTACGTTTTAAATAAAAAATAGTACTTTAACTTGTAGCAGCCCCAGAAATTCCGTGAAATGTAACTGTTACCAAAATTCTTAACTCACCACTGCATTATTCAGTGAATAATTTTAGTACATTTAATGAACAAAAACAGTCCTTGAAAGCTTGTCTGGCTTAACATACCTGTTCATTTTTCTCCTGCGTGACATATATTCCTGTCATTTACATGGTTTTATAGCACCAAAACTAGTTTCATGAGTATTAAATATAACTGTATGTAAAAGAATTAATTTAGTTATGCCTTATACTAAGCATAAAGATATTCAGACATAACAGAAAAATATAAAAAACATAGAGTAATTTTCAGGAACTTCACATTTGTTTCTCTGTAAGAAAGTTGGCTTTTCTGAGATACCTGATTCTGAAACAGAGAACCGAGGCACAAGTGTCTGGAGCAGGTAGATGCATATATGCCAGCTTCAGAAAGGAAGTGGGCATCGGTGTTCATGGAAGAACAACTATCCAGATGTATTTCTGATAATTAAAGTTGTTAGTAAACCAGAAGCAGACTGTAAGCAAATTAAATCCAGAGCCTGTATGATAGCTGAATTACTCAATTACAAAAAAAAATCCGTCTCAATTCTGGTGCCAGTTTAATAAGACTTAAGTTTAAGTCTTATTAAACATTTAGATAACTTTTCTACTATAAAATATCCAAATTATATTAAACACATATTTTTGTATGAACACTGGATATGGATTACATAGGAGTTTTCAGATTGGACGTTTAAGTGAGAGTGTAAGTTCTTCCAGAAAACACTGTAACAGCAGTATCTGAGATTGATGTCTGTCAGGTTCTGGCCAGTGGTAGACATCAGTTGAAAAACAGGAAAAATTTAGAAATAGCTTCAGTGTGTGATGGGCTAGTTATAACTTATTGTTGAAACTTCTCTTTTCTGATGTCCTGGATACAAGGTTTTCTTGCTGAAAAGGCTTTGTGCCAGATCTTAATTAATTTAATTTACCAAGAGTGGAAGTGGTTCTGAGCCCTCAGGAGTCACCACCTGGAGATTTAAATTAATTATCCCATTATAGCATAGAGCCCCTTCTCCCAGGGTATCACCTTTAAAGACGCTTGCTGGAGTACCAGACTTCTTTCCAGAAGGTTATATATGACCAGAGCAAGGTCAGAAGGTAAACCAAGTGCTTGCTTAAGGGAGTCCATTTGTAGCTTCTTACCTGAAGAGGATCATCTGAGCTCGTGTTTGCTTACATGCCCTTCAGACACCAATGCAAGGTAATAAATCTGCTGTCTCTGAACCTACAGAGGAACAAATAAGACCAGTAATAAACTGAGCTAATAATAAATACAAAGAGTAGGACATAAAGGACAGGGTAGAATTTCTTAAACTGTGTATCTCAACCCATTTCAGTGAGTAACTGCACAAATAAACTGTTACTCATTTTGAAGGTTAATCTGTAATAATACCTTTAAAACACTCAGGTAAAGTTTAAATGCAATCTACTCTTTACAATAAAGCATTCCCAGTGTTAGACTCAACTCCTTCCCAAATTGATTATATTCTCTTTTGAACAGGTATCTAATTCAAGAAGAACCATCCATCTTCCTTTCTGCTAGGCAGACAGCTTGATATTCCAGTTTCTTCAGAAAGTCAAACTTGCCAAAGGAATGGATATTTCTTGTTCTTCAGCAACACAGGCTCTCTGTGAGTAGTTCCAAGCTCTTTAGTATTTGTGGTGTTTGTGACAGGCATTCATTTTGCAAATAAACTCTCATATGCATCAGAAATGAGGAAGAAGCAATAGCAAAAAGAAAAGTGACAGATTATTTATAGGAGCATTTTAATGATTTTTTAAGGATTGCTAAAGAATTTTTTTTTTTTAAGTTTACAGATTTATTACAGGTAGTCAACAGATCTAAAGCAATTACTGTAACCTAGGAATGTATAGTGTGAATTCATATAATTTTATTCTTTGTGTGGTTTTCTTAATCGGTGGCAAACAGCTAGAGGTTGTGGTCATGAACGTTGCTGGAGCAGCTCGCTGTTCAAAAGATGGGTTTATCTTGAGTTTTAGGAAATGTCATTCTTCTTACATGACCAATAATAGCGATACTTTATACTAGGGAGGAAGTCCCTAGGAAGAGTGAGCAGGAGTTAACCAAGGAACCTCAAATCCCAAAATCGGTTGGCATTGTGAGCCCATCTATCGGTGATGTCAATCATAAAATTCCTATAACTTGGGTTTTATAATGAACTTGGCAAGGGTACATCATTTTCCTTCCAAACACAACAGCCAAGGAAGAAATGCCGTTTTTAAATTCCTAAGTGATCCAACTCTGTATTTTTCACAGCTAAAATTGGACATCTCAGTTGGCATTTAAACTCTTTACTGTCGCTGGGTATGAACCAAATTCATTCTGGCTGAAAAACAAAATGTGAAGACTTTCTTTCAATAAACAATCACCTTTATTGTTAACATTTTTGTTGATAGAATTTATCAAAAGATAAATGAACTTGTCAACATTAAGTTGCTCCTATTTTGTGCCAGGATGCCCCAAGTCCTAATGTGATCAGTCTTTTCCCAGAGAAGTTGAAAAAATGACCTTTTAATTCTTGTTCAAGTACAGAATGCTAAGCAAAACTCAGAAAACTTCCATACCCTTTTGTGTAAAATCACCCTGTATAACAGTGAGTCTCACAGTACTGCTCCCCAGCCTGGAAACATACCAACCAAGTGCAGCATCAAAGTAATAATGGTATAATTAAGGCAGAGGGGGCACTTTAACTTTGAACATATATTTTTGATTGCTGATACCATTTGTCCAGAAGTTCCCTTCATGTTCAAATTTTCTCCTGTTCTGCCATTTCTCGGTAGAATAAAAACCATTTCTGACCTGTTAGGACTTTTCAGTTATATTTGTAAGTCAGATCACAATCTGAGCCCCTGTTGGGGTGGAGACTTAAAAGCTCAGAGGTCAACAGAAACTGAGACAGGATTCAGTGGAGATTGAACTTCTGGTTAACTAACCTTGTGTCATGGTTTTACGAATGACTCTGATGTGCAGTAAGGTTGTGCTGCTAACCTTTTCAGAGAAGAAAATTAGTAAATTGAAATGTCTGTAATAACTGAAATACGAAGTAGTTCAGTGGTATGCAATTCAAGGTCATTAATTTAGGGAATAAAAATAATTTCAGGTGGACATTAGAAGTGATGGAGTAGGAGGAGCAGAATTCAAATGAACGAGTCCCATTGCATGATGCCTGTGAGTCACTAATGAGATACAAAACTAAAAAAATGTAAATGAATCCTAGGAGCTCTGTCAAACATGACCAGAGATGTGATAACATGCAGTTAGACCTCATTAGCTTAAGAAGTGATATGATTGCAGGGTGAGAAAAGAGCCTTTTATACTGAAAACTAATGCTGGTGAAAGTACAAAAGGTTTCAAGCTGGTGTTGACTACATTAAAGCTGGCTGTCAGAGTGAGCTTTGGGACCACCTCTGTACCTTAGAGCACTGGGATGCCCGAGTGGTCTTCTAGCCAGAAAAGGGAGAGCAAAAGGAGTGATTATGCTGCTGGGTGAAGTAGCTCAGTTTGTAGAACCAATTACACAATGTGACATTGCATAAGTCTAACGAGCCAGGGAGGACTCCTGCTCACTTCCAGATACCTAATTTTTTGGGAGCTGGGTTTTGTACAGGAGAACTCCCTTTGTCCTTTGAGTGCTCTAAATGCCTTCTGCAGGGACACTGTGGTACCCGCTCCCTTTGCTGTCCAGTTTTCCCAGGGCCTGGTGCTCCTTCCAGAGTTCCTGGGAAGGTCAGTGGTAGCACAGCAAACATTTACTCAGTGAAACGAAGACTTTAGATGTATGTAACCTAGATAACTCTGTAATTCCATGTAGTAATTACTATGCCTTCTGCATTTAAGAAATATTTTTGTGCTGACATTTTAAGAAATACTTTATTATTACTTGTAGGGAGGGATTTTGGTTTTTTTAAAGGACTTCAACAATTAAGAGTTCCTATCTTAAAAAAGTCACAAGTAACTTTGGGTTTACAAACAGCCACTTAAAAAACTATAGACTGAAAGACAGTTTGTTTTCTTGATGTACTCACTAATAGCAAACATGCCTTTTCAATGGCATCACCTCCATTTTGTTGTGGAGGCAGAAAAATATTAGCATTCCACAATAAAAAGATAGATCTAGAGAAGCATGTAATCCTTATATTTGGCAGTAAAACAAGGATGCTGAGCATGTTCACCAATATCCATTTTTATTCCTAGCCAAGAGCTGTTGCTTGGTGATGCGAAGTGCTTCATGGTGCTTGAAGCACCAAAATTATCCCACCCTTCACCCCCACACCCAGAAAGAGACAATAGGCCTATAATCCAGCACAGGATTTTAATGGCACAAATGGAATGGTGTCATCTACTCTGGCAAATAATATGGGTCGTGCTCTTAATGTAGGAATAATAGTACCATCAACAACGCGAACTATAAAGCTGCAGCATGTTACGCATGTTGCACTGAGACAGTAATCGACTCTGTGACCCTGTGAAGGTGTTTTAGACTTGTAGAGGGAAAATTTAGACTTCATGTTTCTAGAAACAAGTGAAATGTGTTACAGGTTGGTGGATTCTCAGAAGGGTTTTGGTTAGCCCAGAAGGTTGAAGTGACTTTGTTTGCTGATTAAAAGGTAAAACTAAAGACAAGGTAATTTTGCTGAAGTGGAGTTTTTGGTGTTAATGATGTGGCAAGATAATTTGTAATTACAATATGACCGTAGTGATACAGAATGGAGAGTAGTAGCAGAGTAGCCACAGAGGTTAAGAAATGGTTGTAAGCTGAATGTTCGATCGAATAACTAGTGAAAAGCACATTTGAGGAAGTTATTTGTAACGTTACTGAGAATGGTATTTTGAGAGATTGTGGCACACTGGCTTTTTTTGTGGGTTTTTTTGTGCTTTTTGATGTTCAAAGAACTCTGCGTCTTCATTTCTCTTTCTGTTTACATAAGGTACGAATATAACTTTGGAATGATTGTCTAGAGTTAAATGGATAAAAGAAAAGGCAGGGCTATCTTGACTATAGCTAATTTGACATGCACCGTGTCATAGGCTATGAAATAAAATTTTCTGTGACTCTTTCTGTGTAAGGCCTGTTGGAGGAAGTGAATTCTACTTAAAACTGATAAAACCAAATGGATTATTTTTTCTACTGGGTTGTAAATACAAGTGGCTTTTTGTATTTCTAAAATTAACAAGGAAGAATCAGTTTAGAAAACATGAAACATGCCCAGAACTGGCCACAAACACCAAATTATTCAAACTAAGTTAACAAAATATTAAGCTGAATATAAACTGTATCACTGTTTGTGAAATTTTCTTAATGAACCTGGAATGTGCAATGCAATCCCTTCAGATTTGAGTTAACTTTTGAAGGCATTCTGTGAAGTTAGTAGAAAAGTTGGTATTTGCTTCAAATAACTATTTTAGTAGGTTATCATTTATTTCATTTCAGGATAGAGCAAATATGTTTTTACTGATGTCTGTGGAGCAACACTGGTCCATAAAAGCTGGGGATGTTGCCCAATTGAATCACTCTAAAAAACAAAATCCTAGAGTAACATACCATTGCTGTTCCATTTCAGTAAAACCCTTTCCCTTTATGAGGCTGCAAGATCCATACAGATGGTGCTAATTATGTAATCTTCTACTTTTTAACATGTTTCTTTCCTCTAGATTTATTTTTTTCACCTCTAAGCAAAACACAGAACACTGTTATATATAATGCATGGTCATTTAGCCAGAAAATTGTCTTAGAACAGTTAATTATTTAATTACTGCATACACTATATCCTTGGTAACACAGTTCAGGGAAAAAAATCAGTTAAGCAAGCAGAAGCTTTCCTCCCTGAACTCCATTGTTAAACAGCATTGCCTATTGTTTACATTGAATTTAGAATAGATGAAAATCCACTTGAATGAAAATAAAGTTCCTGTTTTAGAACCTGGTATTTGGTTAACTTAGTTTAACATGTTAAGTTAACTTACATGTCAATAAAAAACTAGAATCCTAGAAAGGGGCACCTCAAGTAAAGACCTGCTCATCTGCAGCAAGTCAAGATCAAATGGAGGTATTTGCTTACAGCTCTCTAACCCATTCCTTCTGTGGAAGGGGACTCCAGAACCTCCCTTATAACCTCTTAGAGGATTTAATTGTTCTTATATTATTGTTATCCAATTTATTTTCCTTCAAGTGAAGTTGATGTAGTTGCCTCAGAAAATAAGCAGAGCAATGTGCTGCTGTCACTGGTAGTTAGATGCTTTGGTGACTAGCTGGGCACTTCCTGCCATCTCCCTTCTCTCCTTCCTTCTTGCCACCCTTCTGACCTCTCCCAGATCAAGACAACTGCCAAGCCTTCTCATTGCAGCTTCATCTTTTCTAGAGTAAAGCTGTGTGTTTCACCATTACAGCATGGTAGCAGTTAAAGGTTCTACCTGCTGTGTAAGTGGTCCTTTGCTGCCTGCCAACTCTGTCCTCTCAGAGCATCAGCCCTGGGACAGTGGATGTGCACTGGAACTGAAACCTGTTGTCATTCAAGAAGGTGGTAAACCTTTCATTGTAGCTAATGAAACAGTATCTGTCTCTCAGCGCCTTTGATATAAGCATAATAGCTCAATGTCAAGCATACCACTGCCCAAAAGAGATGACCCTGGTGCTCCTTAGTGAGGACTTTGGAGTGGGAGGTACACTTCAACATTTTGCATGGGATGTTGCTAATGAGCTACCAAATTACTTTCATTTACTTGATCCATACATACACAATTCGACATCCTGATTGTACCTTTTCTTTTTTGTTTTGTGTGTGTGTGTGTGTGTGTGTGTTTTGTTTTGTTTGGTTTTTTTTGTTTGGTTTGTTTGGAGCTATTCTAGCTTACAAATAGTATTTGAAGTATTTAAGATAAAGCTGTCTGCAACTTCAGCTGAACTACATTAGCAGCACCAAGCACTGCTCAGCCCTGTAGCACCAGCTGATGGGTCCCCTGTTGTCATATCATTTTTTTGAAGAGCTGCAGATCTCTTCAGTAGTAAGAAGAGTACAGTGGATGATGTTACCTGCTGTGTGCAGAGGTAGCATCTGCTAATGAAGGTTTAAAAGGTTTTGATAGCAGAAAAAGATCTCAGGTGCTTGATGGCAGGGTACTGTCCTGGCTACTGCAGGTGAGGAAGATGGGATGGGAGAGGAGCACTTCTTCCTCAGCAGTGCTTGAACGTCCTTCCTTGAGGGAGGTTTACCAGACAGCCCAGTATTGTGCATGTAAAGGGAAACCTGCTGACTCAGCAAGAGAGGACCTGATGACTCTGTTGAAGAAAGGATGACTTCAGAGAAAAGCAGGAGGCAGACCTGCAACCAGATCTCAGAGAAGAGAGAGAATTTATTTTGGTAGACCCAAAGGTGCTTGGAGGAGTGTCTGTCACTGAACAGAAAGACCTTAGAGGTTGCTGAATAGGACCTGGCCTGGAAAAAAAGCCCCACACTGTAAGGATAGAGTGAACAGGGGGGAGATTTCACCAGCAAACTTACTTTGTTTTTTGTCAGTTTTACTCTGAGCTTTCTTTGCTTTTTGCAGAAATGTAATTAGCTTAATTTGTAGCCTAATGAAACATGGTACTAGAGTTAACAAAGTTTATGTCAGAAGCTTGACAATTTATGTGGTTTATGTCAGAAGCTTGACAATTCAGGGTCACATCCTAAGCAGTGCACATCTAAGAACGTGTGCCTAGATTACCACCAAAGTATCTTCTTGTGCCTCTGCTCCTGGAAATAGAGGGAGGGCTTTTAGGTTTTGCTGGTTAAAAGTTGAATGCTAAACTTGGTCTTGTATCCAGTTACTTATAAATCAGAGGGTCTTGTGTATGGTCACATTGGAATAGAATGAGTTACCCTGTGACACCGCTTCTGAGCATGGACAGTGGCTAATCTTACAAAGAAGGACTGTACACATGTGGCTTGCTTCAGATCTAATGCATTTGGAATTAAGAAAGTGCTTTCATGGATTGAATTGAGCCCTGCACACAGTTGCTGTTAGCAGCAGTGGTAAATCTGGGGATTAGATTTGATCTTCTGATGTAAGAAAGAAATCGATAATTGCCATAATCACTGATAGTTAATTACAGGTTACAATCTCTGGGGTTTTTAAAGTACGTAAATATTTGTGGGAGCAGGAGGGGAAAATGCCTTCAAAATTTATAACTGTTTTCCCCATGCCTTCTCAAGGCTGTTTGCCTGGTGCTCTCTCTTGCATGGAGTGAAGCTGCTGAGGCTGCAAATGGGCAGAAGAGAATTAAAGTTAACCTAGAAGAGACATGGTAGTCGCCAGCTGAGCCTCGAGCACTGGTTTTCCCTACTGCACAGGGCTTTTCGTTTGCTCTTGGGGTTTCTGTGGGTTGTGAAGGCAGAGTAGCTTTACTGGCGTCATCTCAGCGTGGGAAGGTCCCACATGCTGGTCTTTGGCAGGGTGTCTGCTGCCAGTACTACCTTTGGGTAGTCACTCCGTGGCTTTGCAATGAACGTATCCTTCAACTACATAGTGATTGTCTGGAGCAAGTTATAATGCTAATCCAGCAAGGAACATGAAAATCACCTGTGATTGAAGTCTCAAAACATCAGCTCTTACGCTCAGAGGTATCTGGGAAATAAATAATGAGGAAACACATCAAGCTGTATAAAAAGCAGCAAGTTGGTTTGGTTTTGTTGATGGAAGAGTTCTAGTTAAAGGCAGAAAGCCCTTGCAATGTCTCTGTAGGGTGTGGTTACTACATCTTTTTTAAGTAGTCCAGCCTTTCTCTGGTGCTCCCGGTGATGGCATTTACCATGACAAAGCCATTTAACAGGAGCGTAGCTTCCCTATAGCCTTTCCGAAATGACTTGTGGATGGCCCTTTAGTACATGAGCTGAGCCTAACTAGCAGTGCTCTTTTCTCGTTTCAGGCTGAGGAAGAACTGAGCAATGTTCAGCGGCAGGGTCTTGTCCTAGACAGAACTTAAACAAGTAAGTGCTTCCTTAAATCAAATCCTCCTATTTATAGCGCATGTTTTACGTGTTTCCTAGAGCTGTGTAATATACACAGAACTTGTAAAAACACCTTTTAAACCCAAGCAGTTGGACGGGATGCCCCTGCCCGGGGCTAAGGGAGCGGTCTCTGTGAGGAGTGGCCGGCGCTGCCCACCCACCGCCACTCCCAACCCCTCCCTCTCCTCGGGCCTGGCCCAGCCCCTCAGGCGAGCGGGTTTGGGGAAAGAGAGAACGTGAGAGAGGGGAGGAGTAAGGAGAAAAAGTGTGAGGAGCAGCCCTGCGAGCACGGAGAAGAGGATCTCCAGTGGCCTCCTGCGGGGAGAGCTAGGTGAGGGCGGGCGGGTATGCGATGGGCTGAGCCTAACACCCATTCCCCAGCCCTGCTCAGGAGGAGTTGGGGATGAAGAGAAATTGAGCCTGGGAAAGGTGGGAGCCGGGGGGCAAGGAAAGAGAGTTTCTTCTCATCATCCAACTCAGTCAGTTGGAAATAAATTTTCACAACGTCAAGTTAGTTATGCCCGTGATAGTGATTGGTAAACTATCTCCATCCCTTTATCTTGGCCCATACGCTAATTTTGTCCCCCTCTTCTGTTGACATTTGTCTGTCCGGCCAAGGTCAACTCCCCACAGTTGCATAGCACTTGCAGAGCACATTCAGCTTCAAGAACTCGTGATGTCTGGTAAAGCAAAACAAAAAACAACCCACAGCTTTCCAGAAGCGGGACAGATAGAGGGAATGCTTTTTTATCATTTTTATCAGTGACTGCTGATGTTTATGAAGTGAGTGTAAATGGTTTGATATCTAATGCTTTGAAATAACCCTTGATTTGAGCGATAAAAATACATCCATGTTGAATGAAAGTGCTTGAATATGAATTTTCATCTTGCTTGTGCACACTGAAATCTAAGGTGGTTAGAGAGAATTATGTCACATGAAGAGCATTAATTCACAGAGAGAACACTGAAGAATTGTGAAATAAATATCCATAGTGCCGTCTTCCTTTACTATCATACCCTGCATGTTGGGAATCAAAAGATTTGACAGATTATGGGCTAGGCTAAATGAGCCAAGATTTTAAATGTTCTCTGTCTAAAACTAGAGCCTCAAACTTGTCATAATACGGCTATGGAATTAAATCTGAATGCATGGCAATCAATTAGTGACAGTAATAAAATTATTTCTTCAATTACAGTGAGAGTGGATGATGCAGGCAAAGCAGAAGTGGGAGGCAGATGCAACACTAGAGGAAGAAGGAAAAAAAAAGAATTCATTCTCCAAAGGTAGGGAAGACATCCCACCAAATGTTTAGAAATGAGGGTGATTTTCCAGTGCTTGATCAAATGTAAAAACTGATGTTAAAAAACCCGATGTCATTGAAAAATATTTTTGATAGCTTCTCCCCTAACTGGCAGGATGTATATTGCTATTTCATAGGGAATGGAGTGCAATTAGTAAGTTTCCACAGCTGAAGACAGCAGTCAGCAGTAACTTTGAGGCTTTTCTGATTTTAGCTGCATCTGAAACAATATTCTAATGTGTAGTAGTAGCCTTGTTGGTACAAAATTCCTATAGGTCTGTCTCCACAAAGTAACTGTTTTTTTCACTGGCTGCTGTATTTCTCTCACATCATCTTTGGCAAGGACCACTTGGGGTTTTCCTTTCCTCTGTAGTCTGGGGAACTGTCTGTTTCCTAGGATCATCTGGAAGTTTCATCTGAAAATCTCTTGTTGTCAGGGTCTTGGGACCTGACAGTGTGATCTTTCCTGGCCTCCCAGATGGGATTGGAAGAGCATTTTTTTTTACCCATTGTAGGTAGTTAGAGGCACGTTCTGCAAACCTTTATGGACTGAATGTCTGTTAAATGGTTTTAAATGGATTTTACAACCATTTGCAGTCATAATCCTTCAGTTTATCTTGAGCTGTACTAATATACCACTCTGATGTGATCTATCTAAATCAAGTAAATATTGATTTATAACATTTTCAGCGTTGTTCCTTGTACAGAGAAGCCATTATGCAGTTAATATGTTCTGAAATTGATAATTTGGCTTTATAACTTGCAGATTGTTTTTTATCTCAGCTATATGCTCAGCTCAGAACAATGTAAGACTCTACTACCCATCCATTTCCTGTCATCTTTACACATCTTACCAGTATGGTTCACAGTTTGGACCCTGGAGATGTTCCCGGTTTGTCTGATACGTATAGTTTCTTTCTGTATTGTGTGGCTGATATTACGGCATCACATAGTGGGAGATAACAACGGTTTGTGTTGACCAACTCTCAGATAGCTACTGTAATATATTTAGTTTAGACTTATCCACCAGTCTGTGCAGAGTCTGGCATCTGCTTCCATGAATTTAGTTATTCTTTATCTGATTTATAGCACAAGCCTGTAATAAATTATCTCGGCACAGTTGGAGTGCACTGAACTGCAGATTAAGAGCTGGAATGAATGGGGAAGGCAGGGACTCAGTAAACCAGGTTTATGGATTCAAAATTCTTTTTTGGTTTTGATTCTGTAAAAGAAGCTAACAGAAAGTTACCATAATTTCTAACTTTATAACATACTTCAGCAAGCTCTTGTCCAACTCCACTGGTTTCATAAAATTAATCTAATTTCTGTATTTCAAATAAACATCCTGCAAGTACAGTGACTGCTGGTCTATCAGCTATCAAGAACCAGTTAGGTCAAAGACTGTTTCATCATACTGAAGTCAAGAGTATTGATTTGTTTATTATTTTTATTAATATTTTCTTCACTGAGAGTTTCGTAAAATGCCAGTTTAATTTTCATTGAAGTCCTCAGCCTTTGACTGCAGGCAGATAGGTGAAGGTAGAGGCAATGAATGTACTGCAGCTCCATCTTGCAGCATTCATCCCTCAGGGAGAGTTATTTTAGCCACTGGTGAAGTATTGCTGCTCAGTGTGTGTTTTAGTACTTAATCTGGATTAACAAACTAGACACCGATCTTCATGTTTTCTCTTAGAGGGAATGCTAATGGGCTGTGCAGTAGCCTTGGTGGCACAGCAAGAACAGGGAAGTAAATATTTGTAGAGCTAAATGGAGGTGAGAGAACACATGCAATCATACCGGCATTTAGAGTTCCTAACTACACGACAAGGCTTCAAAGGTTACAAATCCAGGAGGAGCTAAAGATCTGCTCAGTAACCTGGAATGCAGACTGTGACCAAAAACACCATTCTGGGAGTTTGAGCTAAAAGAGCATATGTTGGGTAGCGTGGTGGTGAACTTGCTAAAATGCATCATTGTAGACTTGCTCAAGGCTCAGTTTACAGAGGAGTGCTCAGCAGGACAGTTCAATTCCTGCAAGAAATGTAGTACTCTAGATTGAGGATGGAGAGCATAGCCTGGCTACATTCAATAAAGATCAATTAAGAAAAAAACAAACCCAACCCTTTTGATCCAGACACCTCTGGAATATAGAAAAGAATAGATTAAAGTCAAACAAGGATAATGGGATGAGATACCCATCATGCTCCGCTTTGTCTCAAGTTTCAGTTCAGCAATGTGGCAATTTGTTATAGTGATACATTTCTCGCTATTTTGTAAAAATACTGCCAGAAACACTGTCAGGTCAAGGTTTTTAAAGAGGCTGGGGTGAGTTTTTGGGATGGTGAAACTTTTCTGATTCTACAGTACTTTGTTTTTAATTTAACCCTGTGAGTTGAATTTGTGTCAGATATTGGATGTGGGAAAGGACTCATTAAAAGCAAGTCAGGAATAATTTCTGTTTTTCTTAAGTATACTTTATTTAGAAGAGATCTAGTTTTATTAAATTTAATGGTGATTCTTTGTAGAAAACCAGATAAATTGACAGACTATCTGAATTGTTACAGCCATAATATAGTCATTATATAGTCACAATCCATAGCACTGAGACAATTAACCTAGAAAGCTTTCGCCAACATTGCCCAAATATCTTGTGTGTAACTAGTGAAACTAAAAGACAACATTTGCCAGTTTCCAGAAGTTTCCTGGTGATTTTGAGTGTGTGCGTGTGCTGTGTTCTAAGGACAACGTTTCCTGTGAGCACTTGCAGTAGTTCCTGGGCAAGAGAAGCTGCGGTAATGGCCTTTTGCAAGGTGTTTTGTTTCTCTGTCATGTTTAACCATGCCACATCTAAGAGAGCTAAGAAAATAAAACTCCGGACAGACTGTGCAGTTACATGCAATGTCTCATTGAAGGCAGTGACTCTTGTTTAATCCAGGTCATTGTATCCAACCTCATGGTCACTGAAGAACCAGAATAAATGGTATTTCTCCTGTCTGGAATTCCGTTTCTCTAGAGACTTGCCATTGTAGCATTTAGATAAATATACCTGAAGCTTAAAGAACAGAATAACAGAAGGAGGTTTTATGGTCTCTCACTTTATGCTGACAAATATTTATCATGGGAAGGACCCACAGAGGTAATACAGCACAACCTTAGATAAAATATCTTGTGTTAGTACCGTACAGCTGTGTTTCCTATAGAAGCCCAGAATAACAAGCTAATAAATGATGGTTTAGGTTTAACAATTGAATGGTTGTTTTTCCTTCATTAAGAAGTAATGAACACTCATGTTCCTTTCATCATGACCATTAGTAGTGGTAGTGTACCATAAGAGACATTTCAGTTGTGTTCTTGGAAAATTTCAACTTCAAAGACATGGTTTTGTATCTTATTTGTTTATAATACTGCAGGAGCTGTGACATGGCTACATATTAATAATGGGTAGTTACTGTTCTAAATGGGGACATGGAGGCTGCTAGCTACATATTTAATTGATGCTGCTGTTCCAGCAATAACCTTTAAGTGAACAGCTGATTATAATTATTTGTTTTTTAAACCTGGGAAAGAAAAACTTTTGAAGGTAGCTTATTTAATTCCTAAAACAAATATTTACTTTCAAATAAGAAAAAAAAGTCTCATTTTCAGCACAAGGAGTCCACATTCAAGATGTCTTCATCTGTTGTTCTTTGAAATTTTTACCGAAAATCTTTCTTGGATAAACAAAAGGCTATAGGGGTTATGCTGACAAATGGTGCACTGCAGCCTGTTTCATGTTTGGTATTCACAGAGGGATCAGTAGCCTTCAGAATAATTGCTGCTGTAATGCAAGAATAAAACTGACTAGTTTTAACAAATTTAAAATACAGAACAGGGTGGTATGATAAAAACAAAACAGCACTCAGGGCTTGTAAAATATTCTGGTTTGGTACCCAGAGTCTCAAATGGAAAAGAGACTGCAAGAAAGAGCCAGCCACTGTTTAGCAACACACCTAGTAAAGATTACAGGGATTTAGCTAAACTTGATTCCAATTTTCCCCTATTACTTTATTGAATTCCCAGGCTTGACTGTAAATTAATATTACTAGTATTTTTTTTTCTGCAAGTTTCAATACCTAGTTCAAATATTTTACATTGTGTATGTGTTGATGTGTTACTCTATGCTTTATTTTAAAAAGCAAAGCAAAAAAAGCTTTACTTGAATCAGAAGACTGGAAAATCCTGTAACCAGTATTTTCCAATTAAAAACTAGTGAAAAAACCTTACCATTTTGGAATCAGGGCCTTGAGTACAATATTAAAGGACTAAATGGAAACTATAAGCAGAAATATGAACTGTTAATAATATGGCATATAATGTGAGAAATGAAAAATTAACTGCAGGAAGTAGTGATATTAGAAGACACATATCGTTTGAGTCATGTGAAATCTAGAGAACTTGTTTGTGCACTTAGAAATTCTGAGGATGGGAAGGCATTCCTACTGAGTAACTTTGTTTTCCTGAAGTTATGGGTCTGCATTATCTGTGGAACTCGTATAACGTATGGGTAGAGGTCCTTCCAGAGAATGATTTGAAAAACGCAATTAGGAGCCTAGTTAAGACTTGCCCTAGGTTTCTGTGACCTCCTGGAGAGGTCTGCCTCTCCCCACTACACAGGGAGACTAGTTAGGGGTGTGGGAGTGGGTACATGACATTCTGCTCAGCTTTCTTACATGCCATGGGGTGTGGTGGTGTACAATGAGATTTCCACCCTGACCTGGCGTGAGACTCGCTATGAGGTGAAGCTTCAACCCCGCAAGCACAGCTTCTCTACTGGGACAGACAACAAGACTAGCTGTCATAAGGGAGGAAACTCTGCGAACTCGTCCCTGCTAGTGGGGGTTGAGCAGCCCACAAAGTACTGTTGTGGAAATGTTGTCTTGTGTCCATCACAACCACGTGCAGGCTTCTTAAGATGGAGCTGCTGCTTGTCTGCAACGCCTCTCCTAAATGCCCCTGTATTTGAGCACAGCAGCAAGGTTTACCACTGACTGCTGTAGTGCTGCTAGTGATGAACTCCTTCAATGAAGATACATAGAATGACATCATTATAGGAGTATGCTCAAAGAAACTTTACGTTGTGTGCAAAATGATTGACCTTCCCATAAATCCTGTCTAATTAGCTCTGTGCTACCATTTGCCTGTCTTCCCCGATGGCCGTGGTGTGAGCTAATGGAGATAAATAGGGGCATACCACACGCTAGTAATGTGTAAGGGGTGATTGCAAAGAACGGTGGTTCTGTAGAAAATACTCTAGATGTGTGACTGGATCTGTAACACATGGGAGTCTGGGGTGTTAGCCAAGTGCCTCAGTTCGGAGAAGCTGGCTCTGTAATCTCTCAGTGAAATTAGTTTTCCTCCATTAGAGGGGGTAGTTTTCTAGGCAGGGCTAAAGGACTTTTCCACTTTTGGTTAAAATATCGCAAGCTCTGTGCTATGACCTGAGTCACGGCACAGTGTTACAGTTCACTCAAGTATTTCCAGATATGTAACTATTTTCATGCAGTTTTATTACTTATATTGAATGTTGTATAATTTTCAAGTGAGTCTGGCAAGTCTTCCAACAATTCTTCAACAACGCTTTCACCAATTAGCATCAAACTTAAGATAGTAGCTGAATTGAATTAACTGTAGAATTCTATGCAGAATACTTAGAAATATTTTCCAGTCTCTCATAGAAAGACTGATGGGGTTTACATAATTTAATATTTTTTTAAAATAATTTTATGAAATTGTTTTTTCTTTGGAGTTCCAGTTAACAAAGAGAATGGAATTTTCTAAAGTAAAGGTGCTATTTTTTTTTTCTCTTAACCATTTAGCTATGAGGAATTAAATAAATCCAAATTTGAACAGTTTTCTGTAAAAAAAAAAGAACAGTAGAATATAGCAGCATGACAGCAATGCTAATTACAGATGGAATAGAGAAAGGGATCATGTCAAATTAGTCTCAATTGCATGAATTTGAATTTTTCATTTATGTAAAATATTACAATAGTGGAAGAAATATCTTGCAGATTTCTTTCAATCTGCCACTTAGAAACAAAGCTGAGGCTCTTCAGGAGTGCTTGGGTCAGAACTTAACCTCTCTGTGAGATGCCACTTTATTGCTAGATATTTTTTATAAGAGATTAGCAGAATGGAGAGCTCCAAAGAACTCTCTTCCACCATCCATTTTCCCTCTGCACTTTCATGCAGTTATATAAGCATACCCGGATAGTGCGCATGTGCAAAACACTGCTACAGTTCCTACAAGAGTATGATCATGACATATTGTGATCATATCGTGAATAAAAGGTTTGAATACTCTAATTGTATGGAATATAAAAATAAGTCTGTGCTCTATGTTGCAATGTAAGACTCCAGTATCCATTGCTGTGGAAGATTAAAATGCAGTAAGATAGATGGAATTGATGTGATGTTATTATTACTGAGGTAATATTATGGATGTAATTCTGTAATTATTAAGATATCAGTAACATAACATTAGATGTCTTAAGCATCTATAATTAACTTTCAGGCTTGTTTGGTTTTCTTATATTCTGCCTATAACTAAGTTATGAGGGACAGATTATTCAGATACTCTGGAGATGCTATGATCAAGGCAGGTAGAGCTGGATGGAGCCCCAGGAGGTCAGGTAGTTCAGCTCCCTGCCCCAGCAGCAGTAATTATACCTAACCCATGCCTGACAGTTAATTAGCTAGCCTGTTCTTAAAACCCTCCTGTGATTGAGATTCCACTCTCCCTTGGCAATCAATTTCAGTGCTGAACTATCTTGACAGCTAGAAAGATTTCCCTAATGTCTGAACTAAATTTCTCTTGCTGCATTTTAACCCTTTTTTGTCCTGTCCTGTGAAGAACAGTTTTTTCCCTTTCTCTGGATGGGGTGGGAGTCCCTGTAGACATCCTGGGCCGGGGCAGGAATGGACACCTGGCTCAAGTCTAAAGGCAGTGCCTGTTTGCTGGTATGGCACGGCAGAACCGGCAGCACACAGCAGCCCTGTAGCTAGTTGTGACACCAGCACAGCCGTCTCTGCTGGCTCTGCACCGCGTTTCCCTTTGCAGAGCTGCCGTGCCCACTTACCGAATTCCTCAGAACACTTTGAAATATGTACATGAAATGTACTTTGAGAGATGTTGTAATTTTTCTCTTACAAAACCATGGGTCTGTAATTTACATCACTTAATGTGACAAGTACAAATCAATCCACATACTGTATATTTTTAAAATGTTCCTAGTTTATTATTTTGTATTGTTAGGGCATATTTTAAAAGCATTTATTAGGACACAGTGTTGGCAGTTAGAAAATGTCAGCCTCGGTCTTTGTTTCATCCACATGAAAAGCATCGATAGGTCAAGATTATTTAAGTAAGACCTTGGTATAGTGAGGCTGCTTGGTTTTCTTACACTGTTTAGGTGTGTGGCTTTTTGTCCTGAGCTCTGTACTGAGGCTAAAGGATCTTTATTTCACTTTACAGAGCTGAGATTTTCTAATGAGCTGCTGCAAGCCCACTGAGGTTAGTGTCAGTGAGTTTCAGCGATGCTTTTGAGCCCCATCTATTCCTACTTCAGGAAATCAGCTTTGGCCCCTTTGTTTCATGTGGAATTGTGTAATCCTTGGACAGAGCAGGAATGGAAGCAAATGAGTAGACTTGAAAATCTTCTTCTGATGTTTTTAGTGATTTCTTAAGATTAAAAAGTAGATTAAGACCATCTCAAAGACCAAAAAAGGACTACCTTCATTGCAGGATTTCCAACTTTGCTATTCTGCTAAAAGGCGGAGAAATTTAGACCGTGACCATTAGAGCCCAAATTTATGAGTAGCTGTTCTCAAAAGCTTGCTGTTAGCCCAGTCACAAGCTGCTTGTCTCAGCAAGCAGGCCACAGGAAGGCAGAATTTTGATGGAAGATGTAGGTTACTAACGGCTGTGGTGTTTGCATTTTCCAGAGTAAAGCAGTTTTTCAGACGCATAAGTCAGCATCTGAAGTGTCAGCGTCCACTAAAGTTCCTCACAACTTCATGGAAGCCTGCAGTAGCAGTTGCCTAATTTGTTGTATATATACTCTTCTTAGAGAAATAAAAGAAAAGCAGGCAGGGAAGTAGAGAGGAGAGGGAAAAGAAGAACAAAAAAGCCTGTTCCTCTGTGGAATAATAGCGTTAATCATTGTCTCACTATACATTTTAAAGGCAAGTTTTATATTTGTCAGTTTAATAGAACACAGGTTAGCCTGCTTTATTCGTGTATCTGACACATAATAGTAACAAATATATTAATAATCATGATTTTAACCTCTGGGCTTCCCAGTCTATCCATGCATGTCTACATTTTTCACCACCTTAGCATAATTAAGCACCCCAACTGCATAATGTGTTGTGTTGGGTAAGTGGGAGGGGACATATGGTACGTTTCTCCAGGAGCTGAGCTCTCCATTGCTTTTATTGTTCTGTGTCACAATCTTAATGCCTTTTTAATGGAGTTTTCAGAGGGTGAACACCGTCAGCCCATTGAGAACTATACGCTTTCTGGAAGCAGGGTAGGAAATTGAAGAAGGTTATCATTAAAAGTATGGGAAGAAGTTTGATGATGAAATGATGATGCTTTCTGTTCTCAGGCGTGACTTCTGCCAGTTTAGCAGTGATTTAGACTGAAAGTATTTTCCGTAATATTCATACCAGTCGGATGGCCTGCAGTAAGGACACAGTAAGAACAAAGTCATTCCAGAAAAAACAGTGAAATAGTTTGTAAATAACCGAAATGAGAGTTGGTCCCTCTCATTTCACTGCATATTTTCTCATTTGATTTTCATTGATAGGAAAATCAGTGCTGACATGGTGTAGAATAGTTCACAGGAAGGCCTTACGGAAAAATTCTGGTTTTAAATGAAATAATGCAACGGCTTTATTCAGTTCCCTGTCCAGCAAAACACTTGAGCTCTTGACTTCTGTTTGACAACTCACATATTTAAAGTTCTGCTCAAACTGCTGTGTGTTGCTGGAGCACTGCCATATGAAATGATCTTTAATACACGATTGATTAGTTCCTTTGTTTTGCTTTTATCCTTGCTTTTCTTTCTTTTGTTTCTTTTACAAGTCTTGGTTTTGTTTCCAGACCATAATGCCTCGGACCCTATATTTGTAACAGGATCTAACAAAACTAAAACCTTTTTACATTGCTTGTATATTAGATACATGTATGTGGAAGATGAGTTTAGAGACACAGGTAAGGGTTAGAATTTCAGGGCACAGCTGTCTGAGAAAAAGCAGAAAGTGATTACCTTTGGTATGAAGTGAGTGTGATGTAAGAGAACAAAACAGGTTGCTTTTAATGGCTCCATGTGATAGTTGTAGATTAAACTTTAGGAAAATTCACTGCACAGGCTTGCTGTCATAGCTGAAACCCACAGGTTAGTCAATCAAGCCCAGCACACATACGTACAGACATCACCATCATTCTAAGACAAACCTTGACTGGAGACTATAGGATACCACCAGTACTGTTGACTGAGCTTGGTAAGTCTGACATGTAAATCACTTGTTTGACAGCTGTTTCTAACTAGCTATTACTTCACTCTGAATCAAAATCTGGCTATCTCTCAAGTGGCATCAACTTCATTGCAAATAACTACTGCAATGAGAGGTAGAGAGATTAAGGATATAATCAGTTAAAATTTGGATCAGAAAATTAAATGACCCAAAGATGTTACGCAGGCCTTAGTTTACAGACTGTGTGTAGTTAGCACAAAACAGGTATAATCAATGCCAGAATAATTTTCTCTGTATGGATACCAGTTCTTAAATACAAATTACAACATTATCTACCCAAGATCTGCATTTAAGGATGTTGCTCTTTTACTAATGAAGAGGGAAATTCTGTGGTTAGACACCTCCTCTCCCCCTCCAAAAGGAGTGCTGTTTGAGGGGAGACAGCAAGCAAAGCAGTGCCGCAGAGGACAGGTGACCAAATATTCTGCACGTTTGCTGTAGAAGGAATAGGAAGTGTTGGATTGAAATTGAACAAGGAGAGAAATTGAGGCAGGAGAGCTTGGCATTAGTGATAATGGGGATAGTGACCTGCAGGAGTGGGGTGTCCAGAGGAGGCAGGGAGGATGGAGCAAGCCCTCAGGCAGGGACCGAGTCAAGGTGATGCCTTCAGATCACTTTTCTGAACTTTAGCAGCAATTCTGTGACTGAATTCTTTAAATCATAACTGCTATAGGGCCTATGCAGAGAACATGGGAGTATGTGTGTGTGAATGTGAACACAGGTGGAACAAGGTTGAGTTTCAGAAATGAAATTACACTTATTATTTCATTATGGTAAGTTCATGGCCACACCAATTTTATGTTTCTGCTATTTTCTTGTATTTGTTGTGACTTTACATAGAGGAGTCTACCCATCTCCCTCAGAAGACTCCCCCCTCAGGAAAGGAAGGATTCTACCATACCTTCAATACCACTTGAAGCTTTAGAAATGCTATGCAGGAATGTGTCCATGACTGAAACATGTAATGAATTGCTTGTTTACTGATCTTGAACTCAGCATTACTACTTTCTTTTTCTAACTTCTCTGAATAAGTAAAAAAAAAAAAAAAAAAGCAGATCGTAAGTTCAGATTCTGAATAAAGACACAGCGATGTGGAAGGCCCTGCAAAAGTTTTTCAGGGACATCCTGGAGTCACGTGATGGCACTTACACATATTCCATGTTTCTTCTCTCATCAGTCTCCCATTTCTGTACCTTTAGAAGCAGCATGTAGGCATGCCTTTACTGTGACCTTGCTTCTGCTTTTCTGCAGGGAAAAAGAAAATACGGAAGTTATTTCAGCAGGAAGGAATGTCTGTGCAGGGTGTCTTTGTTGGTGCCTCCTACATCTTTGAAAAGCTATGGGACCAATTCCTAAACAAGAAAAGTCTCCAGTTTGTTTTCTGTAATTGCTTGTTCAGTCTCACCTAACTTAATTATCATCTACCGGCTGACCTTGGCGTGCTCTGGGTTTGCTCAGTAATCAATAGTAAAGAATAGGCAACTCCAGAGGATGGTTTGTATCATCCTAAGGTTATTACCTAAAATTGGTGGGCTGAATCACCTCTGGTGGTATTTGTCTTTTTCCATCAATTATAGCAAGAGTCCGAATGACTGACTTAAACTGGATGATTAAAGAGATGAATCCCGCTCTCTGGTAATGTTATGAGAGGTCTGCTTCCTACAGTGTCTAACGTCTCAGCATTGTGGAAAAGCACCTTTTTCTGTAGCTCACCAATAGGTAGCAGTGGCCTCTTGTATAAGCCTCTTTCCAATGCAGTCCTCCACTCCCAGCCCTGGGTACCACCAGTTTCTGCTCTGTCCTTCCAGATCACTGTGAGATGGAATCCACTTGAACCCTGAGAGCAGTGCCCTGTGTCTTTAGAGCTGATCCGTAGACCTTCTGGGGATGATGCAGAACAAAGATGCATTGTTATAGCTCCAACCCCAAGATATTGAGTTGGAGAGAGAAAAGAAACAACACCACAAAGCCCCTCAGTCACATCTGCATCCCCTTTATTAGTCCCAAGTGCTATAATAGATGTTTCTTTTGCATGGCAACAAGTTACAGTAGAACTTAAGCATCTTCACTCAGTCACTGTGCTTCAGTCATCTGATTTGCTTCTCTATTCCTCCTCCTGGACTTGCTCACTCTTCTTGTCAGTGTGTTTTTGAGCTTCTAGTGCAGCTTTTGGATCAAACTGAACCTCCTCCATAATACTGTAGGTGAAGTTATTCTGCTTAACATTAACTATTTAGAAGTTAGATGCTTGTTTTAAACCAGCAGTCTGCATTCCTTGATGGTCAGCAGGAGATACCACTGGAGGACATTCAGCTTGTGTAAGTCACGGTCTTACTTGCTGGGCATATCAGCCTGTAACCTATAGAACTGAACGCCTTTTATTCTGTTGAGTTGAGAGTTTTGTGCCCTATATGCTGATCCTTCAGGATGGAATGGGCCATACAGAGCCCCTTTGTCGTCCTTATCATGAGGACATACTAAGTGTGGAACAGAGTGTTGAGGAAAGTGGTTTTTACCTTTTTTGTCCTAATTGCAGAGACACCACAAATATCTATGGGGAAGCTGCTGCAAGTTGGAGCAGCCACGGATGTTCAGTAACTTACACTGAAGTGTACTGGGGGGTAGCAAGAAAGAGGCATGGAAAGGTCTTTTGTTCCTTGTATCTTACGTTTTTGATTAGTTTCCTCTTTGATGTGGTTCCAAAAGACTTGTGAAGGAGCCTAGCTTTCCTGTGTCACTGTTCATCAGAGCTTTGTCAGAAGGGTATTTTCTATGCCCACGGTAGGTTGTCCAGTAGAACATTAATTGTTTTCAATGATCTACTGCAAATGTAGTGACCCAAGGCAGCATTGCCAAAGGTAAACATCGGTTGTTTTTCTGCTAGACTGTATTTCAAAGGTTTGTTCAGAAAATATGTTTTCAACTCGTCTGAGGGACAAAATATGCTCAAATGAGTTTTTTCTCACTCTGGATTTTCTTGCCAATTGTAAAAAGTGGACATGCACGTAACAGTCAGCCAAAATAAGTTAAACAGTCCCTGTGGTAGATTTTTATCATCAAGTATTTCCATGTATGAAAGCAATCAGTCCTTACTGGCATGTTTTATGTCTCTGAATTTACCTGGACTGAAATAATAAATGCACTTTGTTTCCATGTGTGTTATGCAGTAAATCGGTTTCATTTTGTTCCTGATGTTATCCTACTACAAAAAACAGAGAAAACACTCAATAAATGAAATTTCATCTCTCCAATTCTAAAAATCTGAGTAATATGAAAGGTCTTCAGCTGGAATAAATATATTTCTGCTAGAAAGGTTTTTCAAACCTGCTTCCCCCAGTAAATCCTGACTGTTATTTTAGCACAGATAAGATAATATTATCAAAATATGACTGCAAAAATTCTGTATGACTGGTATGGCAAACCCTGTGTACTTCAAGAAATTTTTTCTAGCAAACCCAAATATACAGTGTGCTGTATGTCACCCAAATGGCAAGAGGAAGGAATTGCGAGTGTCATGAAGTAAAAATCTACCATCAGCAAGCTCATCTATTTCTTAGTGGCATCATTGGGCTTTCTAAATTTGGATTTGGGGGATCATAAAACCCCAGTCTGTACAGTGAATTTTCTACTGAGCAGTGCAGCATTCAAATTCTGAATATTTTCACCAGTATCTGTAATACTATATCTGTTTGTAATGCTTAAGTGACTTGGTAAGAAGTAAGAGGAGGAGGATTAGCTATTAAACTTGTCAGAAATACATTCCAAGTAAATACCGGGAGCGGGAGTGGGGGGAAGATTGAATTAGGTGTTTTTCCAGAGCAATGGCACAATGAGTTCTATGAGATTTACAACTTTCTTTTCCATATGGAAAAAAACCCTGTTAATCTGACAAAGGTGGGATGTTAGGTAATTTGCACACAGAAGCATTTTCTGAGCAGTTAGCGCTTTGGGTGTACGTTCAGTGCTGTACTTCACTGTTTTGTTTCTTTTTCATTAAATTTTGGGTTGTAAGTCAGCTTCTGTTTATTCACATGTCTCATAATGTACATTTGTGTATATTAAGACTGTAGTATGCTGCGAGTTCTTCCAGAATAAAGTTTAAAATTGTCTTCAGTTTGCATGTTCTCCAATGCCTTGGTTGTTTGATAATGTGGGTTGTTTTTGTTTTGTTTTTTTTTTTTCCAGGGGGAAAAAAGTCTATTTCTGTAAGTTCTCAAACAAAATTTGTCAAAAATCCTGCTTTTATAATCTCAGTATTTCTTACATAATTTTGTCTCTGTTTAAGAAGAAAAAACATAATAGTCCTATGATTTCCTCAAATGTCATCTAGCTAAATCTCTTCAAGAATTTATTCCATTGCTCTGGGAGGCTCAATATGAAAGAAACAAGCAAAAATGCATAATACTAGTTTGCATATTCTACTGTTCAACAGATATGTTACTTCTGTTGAGAATAAAGTAATTTCAGCTAGAATCGAAGGTCTGTGTTGTTTTGGGTTTTTTTTCCATTTAGAGCTCTCAGAGCAAAATTAGGCAGTGCCAAGAATGAGTAATTTAGCTGTGGAACTGTCCTCAGTTTGAGATTATAAAGACAAAAATAGTTCTTGTTAGAGTCCTGTGTTAAATCTTCTGCATAACTGGACTGCAGAGCTCGTGCAGAGCAATAATTGATGGCAGGCAAAATTCTTTATTGTTGAGTGTGTTTTCTGAGGTATTCTGCCTGGTCAGAGGTGGTAAATTGTGCCTGGCTTCCTCTTGGTTTACTATTCTGAGTCTTTTAGTCAATAGTCTGGAAGCGAGTGTCAATCATGGAATAAGAGGATCACTTCATTAGTAAAATTCTAAATGAACAGTTGAAATCTGAAATTTTGCAGGGCACTGACAGGAGAATTTAGCTGTAAAAATATAGTAATGTAAAGTAGAAAAAGCAGATGAGAGGCAATGTTCAAGCAATGTTGCTTGAAGTTTACTGATAAAGCACATGATAAATCTACAAGTAATACTCTTCCCAAACGCTCATATTCCATCTCTTACACAATTGGACCACAGGTACTTGGTTGTGGTTATTCTCTCTGAGTAGCATCTTCTGTTTACCTAATGTTTTGAATAGCATATTGTGGTTGTTAGCGCCTGCCTGGAAAGTACTCTCTTCCTAAGTGGCTATTTTTCTTCCCTGCTGCTTATTTACAGAGGCCCTGGACTGAAAGACTCCTGCAAAATTCATTGTGATTTCAACAGGTTTGGTATAAAAATCACCTGCATTTTGAGTGTTCAGGGTTAAGATTCAAATGCACAGAGCAACTTTAACACGTGTTGCAAAGCCATAAATAAAATACAGACTTCAAATGCATTGACATTTGACTAGATATGGAAAGACTCCATCATGACTCTGATTAATTCTAGCAAAAGTACCCATTGTGCCAATTCCTGCCAATGTAATAACTGCTTCCTCTCGAGATGAGTTTTCTTATCAGCTGTTTTGCTAGTTTGAGGAACTGGGAAAGCCATTGCTGAACTTAGATTCAAACTAGATGGTTTTTATAAGTGTGCTTTCCAAAATCAGATCTTTCCTTTATGTGAGACAAAAAAAATTAAACCATTTCATAGTCTGTTTTCCCGATCTCTGGCTGTTTCAAAACAAACCAGCTGCTTTGAATATATATCTTTATATTATTATTTTTAAGATTACAGACAGAGTAGTGTCTGGACTGTAAGCTGCACTTGCTCGCTGCTCTTTACAAACCTTGATTTATACATATTCCTCATTTCTGTGGAAGTTGCTGAAATGGCTTTTCTAGGATTCAGTAGAAGTGCTACACTGACAGAAAATCACAGATCATATATGGACAATGGACAGAGAGTCTTGAAAAAAATAAAATCCTTATTGAAATATTATGAAAAAAGTTATGCCTGCACAAGAGAAACAAGTGGAAATGAGGCTTTTAGCCCTCAAAAACATCCTCGGATTTTCCTGCCGGTTCCATTTGTCAATTTAATAGCTATGTGACATGTATTTGACACATTTCTCCTGTAATATAAGATGATTGCCCATCTTTATTTTCTGGGAAATATGTCTAGTAGAGTTACATTTAAGATAGATGCAACAGAACCTGGATTTTTATAATTTTGCACGAAGGAGGGTTGATAAAAGCGGCCTAAAGTTCCTTGTGTTAAACGTCACTCAGTGTGCATTATTCTCTTTAAGCATGAAACAAGTTTCTGTTTTCAAAGGTGGAATTTATATGGGTCTCTCACGCAGAGAGCGTATTGTGTTCTTTGGAGGAAGCCTGGAAGCGCTGTCGCGCAGCTTGGAGAGGAGGTCTTAGCGCAGTTGTATCCGCATGCAGAGTTTCCGAATTTGGCTCATTGTTTCCATGTCTGTATTGCTCAATGTCAGCGTTACATTTGGGTAAATCGCCTTCAGGTCTAAGGTTTTCTACTGCCTGGGAATTGACTCGTTTCCCCTGCAGTTCTCTCACTTCAACTGCAGTGAATAGGCAAAGCCCAGGGATAAATCTGTGAATATACTTCAAGAAATGGCAAGTGTATTTTTTCTCCATTATTATTTTTGGTTCTATAATATTAACGTAATATTCCCAACACAGTAATGCTTTTTCACAGCAGAAAATAGTACTAAATAGCACAGAATAATTGGTGAATCACTGAATAATAGCAATCGCAGTTGTAGCTGTGGGGGCCTCAGGCCAGAAGCGAGGCCCATGGTGCAGCAGCAGATCTTGTCTGTTATTAGACCGCCTTTGGAGTGATGCATGGTCAGAGGGGCTGGAGATTGTAACTCCTTTGTGGAAATGCCTGTATTTATTGCTTAAGCTTGGGAAGTCGATGTCTCATTAAATCTCTGTTCTTCTTTAGGCTCTGTAGTGCCTTTTTCAAATGGTACTTTACAATATCTACTGGGTCAGATTAGTTTTCATACAGCCACAGCAGTCAACATGAAATTTCTCATCTCATGTTGCGTTCAGCAGAATCAGTAGCATTACCTGAGACAAACTAGGTTTTGATGGGAGTTCAGGTAACACCATCTGTTACAGAAGCTCCTTGATGATATTGTTCCTAGCAAGTGTTTAACGTGTACGTATAGGAGCTACTAAGTGTGTTTGTTGCTTTTTTGTTGTGCTTTGTTTTTAAGGTTCCTGAGATCTTCTATTTGTAGCGCGGGAAAGAAAGAGATTATAGGATTTTTTAATGGTCTTTAAAAAAGTTGAGCAAACAACATATGTAATTACTCTGTAGGGAAATACTGCTTAATTAAAACACAAAGTCATTCTATTAGCATACACACCTGCTGCTCATGTGGTTCATTTCTTCCAGAAATAACCAAAGTACCAAATAGAGATTGTTCTATAGTTCAGCTACCTAGAATGTGTGCTTCAGCGTTTTTGTCTTGTCCTCCTGCTGGTGATTCATTGTTGGCTTAAAAATAGTCTCACTACATGTAGATAGAGATCTTCTGGGATTCAGCTACCAGCTGTGAAAGAATACAGTTTATCTGGATTGTTTAAGGGAAGAAAAAAATCCCCCCCAGCCTATAGAGTTTTCACAGATGTTATCTGTGGGGAAAACTTGCACTTCAGATTGGACACAAAAGAAATCTACTTCCCCATGCACTATGCCATTATCCAAAAAGTGTGGGAAACTCAGTTTGTGGAAGAAACTTGAAAATGCTCTGAAAAGTTGTGCCTGCTGTAAGTACTAAGGCTTCTTATTGGTTAGGGACCTTGTGAGATGTTTTGATTAACTTAATTGTAATGTATCTTTTGGACAAAATACCCCTGGAAAATTTGAGTATGTCCTAGTATAAGCCAGGAGTGCCTTTTCTCTGTGTGTATGTGATAGCATTGATCTGAAAATGAATTAGACTTGTTCTTGTAATATGATGGAATTTAATTCACATCATCTACTCTTACATTGTATTTTTTTACGCTTGTAATTTTGAAGTGAATGTAATATACATATAAGGGAGCATAACCGATAGGGAATGAAGTTTTCCTTTCTTCCAAGCTATATAGTGCTGGGTTTATTTGCTTTAACTGAGGCTTTATCTCCTCTGAAGAGCATTAACTGAAGAGCATAAGAGGTAGGTAAGTATGAAGTGATCCTTTTTTGAAGTTTCCTTCCTATTTCTGGTCATCAGAGGTCTCTGGAGCTGGTGGCTGCATTTAGAGTACTGGATGTAATAGCTGTCAGTATACCATCCTCCTTCACTTAGGTGCATGAACTTTCTACATAAAGTCTCACTCCTTACTGCTTTATCTTCTCTCCATATCGAGGTGCATTAAATATTGTAAAGAGTCTGACTTAGCTGTTTCCTATTGATTTAGTCTATAAAAGAGAAACCTAACCCATCACGTGTAAGGCTCTGGTTTTGGTAAATGCTGTTCGTATGCCTCTATGGTTGTGAAACAATCAGTATGCCAACGTCATTCTTAGAATTTACATTATCAAAGTTTGTATTCTTTCTATCACATCCTCAATTTTCTAAATTGATCTCTATCTAGTTACAATCACAGTAGCGTGACAGCCAGCTATGAAGAATAAATTGTTTACCTTCTGAATGTGGTTTAATCAAGGTGTGTTGCAGCCCTCACTGGGAAATCTATCATAAATACAGAATGCAAAAATGCTTAATATCCCAACCAGCCAACCCAGAGCTAGATTAATAGCTTAATTCTGGTTCAAACTGAAGGCCACTGAACACATTAGTTTCCTAATCTCTTCAGGTTATATTTTAACATGTCAGTGGTCTTTAAAGTGCTATAGCTTTGATGTGGAAACTTCAAAAATTGGCTCTTTCGTAGAGACCTGTTAAAACAACTGAAATCAGCTGATGCACTCAAAATTTCCTTCTAATGCTGGGCCATTTCTGTGGAGGGAACCTGTCTCCAGGATGCAGCTTTCACCATAGCTCAGGCACTTGAGCTTGTCAAGAGTGTTCTAAATCCGGATTTTATTTTTTTTCCTTAACTTGGTGTTCCAGAGTATGTGGAATGAAAGTTGTTTCTTTGTGGAATATATTTCAGGCTAGATTTTCTTCATGAGCAGCACGCTAATTTTACTCAGCTACATATTATTTGCTTTAGCTGATAAAAACTCAATCTGTAAGCAAGGAGAGAACATTAAAAATGCCCTTTTATGGAAGACTTTAAATGAAAGACTTAATTTTCCAGCACATATATTTAATACAGCCTCATCTAGTTACCAAAGTCTTGTTGACTATTAGAAAAGCAAGATTAAATGACTCGAGTCACCCTTTACATGACTCCATACAAGAGAAGTATGAACACAATCTTCCTTTTGATTTCTCATTGGAGATTGCATAACCCTCCTCATCTGCTTTTAAGAGACCTTTCTTCTCCACTCTTCATTCCCATGTGAGATAAAGCAATCCGGAACAGCAGCATGAATTTCAGGTAGCGCTTGGTCCATGACAGCTTCGCTTCTCTCCGGGTAGTTAATGCATGCAGTTAAACCCTTCTTGTGCCAGGCTATTGCCAAACTTCACAGTGCTAGTGGAGTATGAGCATATCATTGTTCCCTCTTCTTCCCTTCTCCTTCAGCCACCTGAATTATGTTGGAGTGGTGAAGCCAAAACTTTCATGAAAGGTGCTCTGAAGAGCAGGAGATAGGGCTTCCTTGGGAACTAAGACAGAGTTTCCACATGTGCTGCCAAGCTGGGTTGGAACCTCTGAACATTTGTCTAGAAAGGGGTGCCAAATTTGTCCTTACACTTTGGACTGCAGCCAAGGTAATCGGCGATAGAATGGTGTGACAGATCATGAGATACGATACTGGAAAAAACATTTTCTCCTTCAGAATGCCAGCCAATGCTTCCAATCTCCCACAAGTTTCAGATGCAGGTATAAAGTGGACAAATGAACCGACAAATACCTTGTTCCATAAATGTCTTCCAGCCTGCCCTTCTTCTCGTTACATGGTGTGATAGTAACTAAGCCTATAGTTACTGGGAAATGTTACTTGGTTACTTAGCAAATGTGCCTGCCTTTCTACCTCTAGGTTCTAAGTTTTAGGTGTACAAGGAGCTAAATTTTCTCTAGAGCATTCTAAAGAATGCTTCAAATTCACTTTCCAAAGGTTGAAGCATGTCATTGTTTCATTATGTCATATCTATAAAGGTAGGAAAGTTTCTAGAAAAAGAGTAGGAGTGAGATAAAATTTATTATGCAAACTTTGAGTGTTAGAAAACTGAAAGAAGTATCGTGAACAAAAATAACTGAGGGAGAAAAAAGTGATAGGGGAAAAAAATTAACGCTTCCTGATTTAATAGGGGGTTGGACCCGATGATCTCTCGAGGTCCCTTCCAACCCCTACAATTCTGTGATTCTGTGAAAATAGCTAGTGAACTTTTTAATAATATATTTTACTCATCAACAAACTCCAGCCGAGGGTGATGCTGCACTTCTGAAGTAGGAAGTTGTCAGAAAAGCTCCAGCTTGTGATGATTACCTGTGCATGAGCTTTTCTGTGCTTTGCCTTCTTTTGTACTGGACCTGGTGTCAGATCTGATGGGCCTGACTGAAGTTTGGAAATCTAGAACAAGTTTGTGTTGTGCTCTCAAGTTATTCATCAGTTCCATCATGATTTCTGAGGCTTCCTGTTGTTCAGCAGGATGAATCTCCCTCCCCAGTTAACATCTCATTGTTGAAGCTGTCACACATAGATAATGTCAACATTAAGCATCCTGCCAGCTGCTGACACACCACAAAATATCTGAGTAGCAGATAGGCTGACATCTGCACGTTTCCTAGCTGCCCAGCTTGTCCATTTATCCAATGGAAAAAGTGGAATTCTTTAAAATTCCAAGTCATGCTGCACCTTATATTTTCTTCCTTGTCTACAATTTTTCATTGTAAGTGTTTTAACAGAAAGTTTCATTGGCCAGAACGTGATTGGTAGAGGCTCCCTCCCTCTGAGGTGCCCTGCATATGACTGAAGGCTTTCCTGGAGGAAGGAAGAATGACAGTATGCTTCAGATGTGGAAAAGTCTGCTCTGACATCCTTAAAGAGGTGGGGGATTGCAGTCTCAATTTGCAGAAATAAGGCATGAATGATAAACTTGTGTTTAGGCCTCCTGAGTAATCATAAGAAAGAGCGATTGACTTTCATCATGTAGTTCATCCTACCTCTGTTAGGTGTTTTGGAATGTACTTATGTAACCTTTGGAAGTGTATTCCCTTCATTAGCTTTTGAGGGAGCTTCAATTAATGGCTTGGAGTAGATGCCTAGCTCTTAGAGGGTAGTGTTCAGTGAAACTAAATCCCCCCTTAAGCTCTCTGTAACTGAGATCTATACCTGTAAGATAAAGACCATACTTCAGAGACTGTTCGTTAATTTTTTCTGAGGTTCTCAGGTGTTATCATCATGGCAGCATAGAGAAATATTGTTTCACATCAGGTAACCTGAGAAACGCCTGGTGAAATCGGTGCTTGTGATGGATACCCTAGCAAGAAAATACAGGAACAAGTATGTTTGTTGTGTTCTGAAATAACGTGACAACAGAATTGTGTAAAACATTGTCACTTACAATATGTGATTATCATAAATCACTGAATAGATTCATGCACCGTTGTAGATGTTAAATTCTTTTAAATGTCCATGTGTTGATTTTGTGGATGCCACTAAGGCTGTCTTGTTCTATTGATATTGCTATGACTACACTAGAAGTGACTGTGTATCAAGGGAAGAAATGTGAAAATGATACTAAGATGACAAAAACTTAAGCTGTAGATCATTATTACAGGGTTGTGCCAGAAGGAGGAAGGAGACATTTGCTATGCAAACACTGAGCATTTGTACACAGAAAAATCTCCTAGTAATAACTCTCCTCACATCTTTGCTCGTGGAGCTCTAGGACAATGCAAGGTGCCTGTGACAAGGTGCTGAACTTGCTGAGTCAAGAGAATTGTTCTGGTTTGTGTCTGTCTTAGGTCCTCTAAATACACCTTTTCTTTCGCTGAGTCACCAACCTGGAATTGTACCCAAGAATTCATCCCCAAAACACTAGGTATTTTGGGTTTATTCAGCACTTAATTCCTATTGTGAGGACTCGGGGGCAATCTTTGTGTTCAGTCTTTGGGTCCTCTGCAGAGTTGACTTAGAAAGGTCTTTTGACATGTCTGTTGTTCCGCTTTGTCATAATGAAGGTCTGGTATAAATCTAAAATATCCAGGGTGGCAAATTTATTAATGTGTTTCCCCCCTCATTTGCAGCTAATTCTTACCAGAGTCTTTAGAGTGGACTCATTTGGGGGCACAGACCAGTTCTGCACAGCTGTTTTGACCTACAGTATACCTGAAGAGTGTGAAAATTCATTCTTTTTCTCCTGCCCCTATTTATTGTTTCATTTCTCTAGCTATAAAAGCCAGTGGTAGATGAGCTCTTTCTCCTCCTCACATAAGCAAGCTGCCCAAGGCAGTGTTTTGGTGCTGAAGCTGGCCTGACTCTGATATACAGGTTTAATGCTTTATAATTTCCACAAGAATAAAGTCCATCATCCTGCTCCAAATTGCACTGAATTGGAGCTATATAACGCCAAAATGTTTCTTTTTTATTCCTCTTGGTGTCATGCTCTGTAAGTTACTGTAGAGGGAAGATTACCCTTAGTACCCATGTTTGTCGTGACGGTGGCTTTCTTTCCAAAACAGAGATTGGATGGTTTGCCCTGGTCTTTCCATCCTGTATCCATCATGTGTGCATGTCTCAGCTTAGGTGGGCTGGGTGCTGTGCTGAGCCAGGCTGTTTTCTCAAGTGCCATGATAGGTTTCAGGACACCACAGACAAACCTGACTATGAATTTTTCTTTCCAAGCTATATGTCTGTATTAGTCTGCCACACAGGAAGCAAGGAGTATTTTAGAGTCATTTATATACTGAATTTTCACATACTGGAGTCTGTGTGAAAACCCTTTGTGGATTTTGTTGTCAAATTGCGTTGAATAGAAAGCTGCTGCTGCTGCTATTTGGGAAAGTTTTTACTCCAACCCAGAGTGTTACAAAAGTGCAAGTTTCCCTATGGCTTTGTCACTCATCCAAAGACAGTGAGTCCAGTACACCTCTCATTGGTGTCAGGAGAAGTAAAGCACAACCTGCAAGCAGTGGTGGAAGTGGCACAATGTTAGTCCTGGAGCAGAAATGCAAGCGTACCTGTGGTAATTAGTCTTAGTTTCTTCCAGTTATTTCAACTGAGCAAGAGGTTGCAGAGGAAAGTGTGTTCCTCAGCATGCAGAGAACTTCAAAACCCCTAACAAAGCAGACCATTATATCCGACTTCAGATAATTCAACCAACCTTCTCACCTTTTACTCAAGCATAAGCATTTCAAGCCTTCTGTCAATATTAAATGACTCTGTACAGCATGTGATGTTAAGTGTTACCTTACTGTAGATAGTCAGGGATCCCTGACGTGCTTGAAAATATTTTAAATCAACAGATGAGGATGATTCACCCTGTAAATCTGTATATTTCTCTTAAGTTAATTCACAGGAAAAAGGTATTTTTTCCCTTTGAAAAGGGAAAGCCCTCCTAGTGACTTATGGCACGTTGACTTCACAGTTGTATAGTTGCAGTATTATCCTTTCCTGAGGTAAACGTTGAATTAGAGATGCATTTCTTCTTAGAGATGGGAATTACTGATTTGTTTTATGGTGTGTGGTGTGGTTGCATACAAAGTGGTCTTGAAGGATTACATGCTCTGTGTAATAATGCTGTGAAACTGCTTTCCCACACCTTATTTTGGCACTCCCTCTGCCTCACTGAATGTGTGAGGAAGGTGATTTGTTTAGAGGCTGTGCTATGAAATACAAATGACAGGAGATAAACCACCTACCTATCAACCTGTACGTCACTTCCAGCAAAAAGATTCTTAGTTAGCCAGAACCAGGTTCATGTCTCATGCTGGCGTGTCTGCGATTACAGGTTAGCAGGACCTAGAGCTGGACCCTTCATTTTTTCATTTACCAGATTTTTTTGCTTTTTTTTCCCCAAAATATTCTGGTGTTTCCTGGCCATTGGTATGGGTTATTTTCTTTATTAAGATTTCCCAAACATAATAAAAGTTTTCTGTAAATAATCAGTTCTTTGATTATTTGCTTTTCTCAAAGCATCTGATGGGCAGGCTTTCTTACACATTTCCAATGTCTCAGTGTAATGTGATTGTGTAAACTCAACAGATTTGAAAACAAATTCAGATATTAATTTGGTTCCAAATTGAAAAAGTCTTCCATAACCTATTGGCTGGAGCATGTGTAGCCCTCTGATTCAATTAAAAGTTTTTGGGTTTTTTAGGATGATGCTAATTTTCTTGCCTTCCACTAGATTGTTTTTTTGGGGGTCTCTAAAGTCCAGATGCCACTCTGACTTATCCATGGCCACCACGTCAGCCACAGATGCTTCAAGGCATACCTTCTCCAGTGTGGATTTGCCTGTCTTGGGCCACAGTCCGTTCAGAGGTACACCTGCTATGGCACAGTCATAACCACAGCCACGGATGCAGATCTAAACCACAGCCCTATACAAACTACTGTGAAGAGAGTTAAGCCTATCCCAGCCAAAACCAGCCCAACTGTTCAGAGCAGGGGAAAAACGAAAAGAAGTATTGGCTTTTCTCCCGTGCACATAGATCTTGGCTTCAAAGAGAAAGCACCTCTGGACTCCATGGCAAAAAGGACCAGTTGCTGACTGAGCTACTGAGGAGAAAAACATTTAGCTCAATGGAATGATCTCAAATTAATTGGGCCTGATGGCTTTAATCAGATAGGATTTCTTGAAGTGTATAAGGCAATCTCAGATCCATTAGTAAGTTTATTTGAAATCGTAATGAGTGGGATCCAGTAAACATATGTATTGGTGGTCTAGTGACCATCAGATAAGGAGGGAATGCAAGCAGGACAAAATTCAGGCTGGTCTGCTCAACTTCAGTTCCTGAAAAAATACTGGCAGCATAAATAAATCATCTGTGAGCACTTCTGAGACAATTAACCTCTGATAGGTGATCAATAAGAGGCAGCATCACATTGTCAAAAGCAAATTGAATCACAATTTGATTTCATTCAACAATAATGCAGAAGGCTTTCCTAAAGGAGAGGCAAATGAAGGTCTGTGCTTAGATTCCAGCAGAAGTGGAGCTTTTGACAGTGTTGGAAATGCCATTCCCATAAGGACAATAGAAGAACATAGGTAAATTAATATGAGATGTCCATAGTTGGAGCAGCTGTCTGTGGTTCCCTTCTAAAAAGGTAAGGCCACCTGTAATCAGAATTCCTCCAAATTCTGGTCTTGGATCATTTTCCTGGATGACGGGTGTGCTGGAATAGGTAGCGCTTTCGTGCAGTTACAGATCGGACGGGTTTGAAGGGGCTTCAAGATTAAAATTCTGGAGAAACTTGGCAAGTTTGAAAAACTGTCTGGCCTTCAGTGAGAATAAGATTCAGTGAGAAGTGTAAGCTATTTCACTTGGGCTGGAGTAATCATCTGCTCAATGTCAGGCAAGGTAAGTAAGCTACAAATACACAGGAAAGGTCTTGGAGACCATAATGAATCATGAACTCAGCAACGTTGGAGTTTTACGTCACGAAGGAATGCTCAGGCAGGACAACATACTCTGCTAAGCTAAACTACATGATCTTTTCTTGCTGCTCACAGTGTTTGTATGACCTCAGCTGGAGTATGGCACTCTGTTTTGGGCACTGCACACCAGGGCATGTGAGGCATTTGGAGAAATGGGAAGGTAACAAGGAGATCAGCAACAAGTTTGGAAGAGTGCTTTCTTTAGTCAGAGAGTGCTGACCAAAGCCACTATAAGCCACCAAGTATGTAAAAAAAAAACTTGTTCTAAATGGAATTGCCAGATTTTGGTGTCCACAGATTGTCAGGATAGTAATCAAGGGCTTAAAATGCAGCAAATGTGATACAAGTTTGACATTAGAGGCAGTAATGTAACACTGGAATAGGTGTGCAAAGGAGTTGGTGAGATCTTCATTACTTCCTCACTGAGAAAAAAGTCTTCACCAAGACTACCAAGGGTAGACAAACATTCCCCAGGAGTTGTTTTGATTGTGGTTGATTGAGTCTCAAGGCAAGGGGATAGGCCAAGTGGCTTTTCAGGCATCTCCCATGTGCCATCCATTGTGGAGAGATGCTCATTTTGAAATACCATATATATATATACACACTGAAATAGCTTATTCTAAAATTCGTGTGATTGTGTCCTTTCATCTCTCTTTTGTAAAAGTACAAATTTGGCTGTTAAAGTGAACATTTTTGTTTCACTTTTTATGATAGTGCTAGATGAGTTGTTCTTTTTTCTCTTTTATGCTCTTTGAAACGTATTTTGCCAGTTTCTTTTATGCTGTATTAAAATTGCTAAGTGTTTCTGAAAGCTGTGGGGGTTTTTAATCATTTCTCTCTGGTAGCTTTATCTGTGAAGGATTTTCTGGGTTATTTTACTTCAGGTTTTTTTCTTCTTCTGTCAACTTTTCTGTTGTTCTAGTGGATGTGCATACTTTTTCCAGCTCCACTGGATTTTAGAAAAGGGACGGAGCAGAGAAAAGCCAGTGCATGATGTAGTAAACCCCATCTGTTTATGACTTTCTTCTACTAGTTTCTCTTCCTTCACCTTCCTTACCCACATGGACTGCTTTGATACATCCCAAAATGTATTTTAAAAAACAGGGGTGACCATGGCTAACTAAAAATCGTGGTGCTGTTGGGTTGCCCTAAGGCTTTCTTATACTCTGAATTGCAGTGGTATATCCTTCATAAAGAACACATGTTGCAGAAGATGCTGGGGTGGCTGTGAGCAGGAAATGCGACAGATCCGTGACACAGTTCTTCATCCCACATCAGCCCTGAAAGAACCAGACCGTTGTGCACATAAACCATGAAGCAGATGTTCAGATACAGTTGCCAAATGGGTACAAAATGCTGATCGCATACACATGCTCTGAAATACTGTAAATATTATTCTGTGAGAAAATGATGACAAATTAACATTTGTACAGACTCACACTGCTACTGTAATGCTTTAATAACAAAAGACTCCACTGCCCACAGTTTTCTTCCCACTGGAAATGGAATAGACTACAGCTTTCCCTGATAGAAATTAAAAGTAGTCTGACATTAATTATTAACATTTAAATCACATTTTAAATATTAAACGCAAGAAAACTCGTATTATTTCCCTGGAAAGCAAATTGCTCTCAGAATCTAATGACAATAAAATGATCCTTTGGTGCCATTAGCCTGCAGGGCTTCTTGCCCTCCCAGGGGCCCTCAGTAGCCATTCAGGTGTCCTGCCCGCAGGTTTTAGAGCAATTCAAACACCTTTATTTCCCCCTCAAAAATTCCAGCAGTGGTGATTAGGCAAAGGACACAAATGTTCTCCTTTTCAGAAAAGTCAGGGTTTAAGCTACTCCTGTGGGACATGTGAGTATTGCCTGTGTGGGTATATCTGATCGTGCTCTGCCATCATGTGCTCTGTGGGTCTGTGCGTGCCGCGCATCACACGGGTGATGAGTGCTGAGTAAAGGGCTGCAGGATGGGGAAGAACATGGACACTATTTGGTTTACATGGATTTTCATTCCAAGACAGTTATTTTGCTTAATTTAATTTGGGTTTGGTTTTTTTTTTGGAAGTGGTAGTCACACAACAATAGTTTGAAGCCATACTGTTTCTTTCTACATTGAGTAAATCAGATACTGTGGAGGAATGCCTAGTGGTTCCCTGTGTGATTAAAAGTCATTAGGTCAGACATTTGGCATTTTAAGGCACTGAAATCAGAGACATTAGATGAGCAAGATAATGGCTTGTGTGTCACTATCTCAGAAATCGTTACGGGATTAATTAAAATATGCCTGCTCACAACTTGAAAAGCATCACTCACAGAAAGAAAAAAACCCCATATAATCTTGGTTTTGCAGTTCTCATAAGGCAATATATTCTGACATCCGTGAGGATCTGTGAAAAGTGGTTCCTGCTTCCAACAATGCTAACCTCCTTTTGATTTTTTGGGATAAGCGTGATCTCTAGCAGTAAAATAAAATGCTTCTCTTGGAATTGCTTTCAGAGTAAGCAGTCGGTATTCAGATATTTTGTATTTACCATAACAAGTCATTCACTTATTCATTCATTTATGAAAGGGCTTTGCTGTTCTGTATTTATTATGAGCTCCCTTGGCTCACTTTCCAGTTTTATAAAGGACTCTCAGGAGACGTTTCAGTGATAGCGAATACCACCAACTGTAAGTGAGCTGTTCTTTGCGTTGCCCTCTCTGCAGATGAAAGCCCTTTATAACAGAGGAGGACAGAAGCAGGTAGAGCTTTTTATTCAGGTTGGACAAAACACTAATGAAATGCTTTCCACATCCTCAGCAAATAATAATGGAGTTGTCTTTTAGGTGCTATTTTGTTTTATAAATAAACAAATGAGGCTATTTATGAGCTTTCAGTATCAGCACCTAATTTGCCTGTTTTTTTCTCTATATACTGCTAAAAGCACATTGAGCTTTCTTAGTTTAAAAGAATGTTGGGTCTTACAGTCCAGACTTCTATCAGATGTTTCTGTATTGTGGCTTTGGATGGCTGCCTACAATTCATATTCTTCAAAGTGAATTTCCCTTTACTGTGGACACTGGAATGGCCTGCAGCATTATGGAAATATTTCTCCTCCTTTGCATATTGAGGCATCTTTTAGAGCCAGCATTACTCCCATGGGGGCTTTGCCTGTGTCTCTTTAAAGAGAATGTTTCTTGGACCGTTTTGGAGGTCTCCTCCCACCTTAATTATATTGTGAAGCCAAGAGAAATGTTACCTCAGATAGCTTCTGTCAGAGCAGCTAATGAGATTGTTTAGATTGCAATTTTAAGAGGTGTTCCTGGCCTGTCAAGTAGCATTGCAGGGATGGAAGGGTGCTCACACAGCCCTTTTCCTTGGAGCAGGGCATTTTTATGCGCTGCATCATGGTATTCTCGAAGGTTACTCTCCAGTCTTAACAGGTACCCGTGTTCAGAGAGGCAGGAGAGGAAGAAGCACAGAGCTGCATTTCCAGCTTGCACCCATTAACGAAGTGCATATCAGGCATGTGTTGCACTCACACTACAAATAAGCTACACTGCAGCAAGTGGCAAAGATCTTTAAGAAAATCACCCTTAATGAGGTCACAGTCTCTGGGTTGGGTTTTATGTTCCGTATATGGAGTAAAGCCCTGAATGAATCAGTGCTCAGTACTGTTTTCTCTAATTTTGTGCGAGGTATCAGACTGAGCTATAAATACTCAGTGTGAATTCCCCTAGTACCATTATTTTATTTCTTTGTTTGTTTACCAGTTACTCAAAGTATCTGTAAAGGATTAGTCCGTGGAACAGGGGCTGTAATTAAGAGATCACTCTCCTAATTGGGTGTGCTGACTGCCATACAGTGCAGTCATTACTACACCTGTTTGTCATAGCTTAAACTTGGAGCAACTTTGACAAGACAAATTGAGAAGTCCTTTTCCAGTGCAGCCAGGGAGTTAAAGCACTTGTCTGGGAAGCAGAAGACCAGTGTTTAAATCCTTCATCATCCCCCTTAAGAGGACATTTAAAGCAAGGGTTTGTTCATGACTTGGATGTCCTTAGTCCTGTCGAGAACATTGAATTTTCTGTGTTTACCGAGCCTTTTCTATCCAAATTTTTATTGTTACTAAAATGCATGGAATTGAAATAAAGCGGGCCTTGGGGCAGAAGGGAGTAGTATTGACTCATCTGCCCTTTCTAGTGGGGTTTTTTTAATGTTAACCTGGAACATCCTTAACTACAGGTGAACTTCAGAAATTGTTTATTCTTGTGGTAGTAGTTTGAAGGGACGCAAAGTGCCTGTTTTCACATCACTTAAAGAGAAATACTATATCACAGAATCACAGAATCACAGAATTGTAGGGGTTGGAAGGGACCTCGAGAGATCATCGGGTCCAACCCCCCTGCCAAAGCAGGCTCCCTAGCTCATATTGCTCAGATAGGCGTCCAGGCGGGTCTTGAATATCTCCAGTGAAGGAGACTCCACCACCCCCCTGGGCAGCCTGTCCCAGGGCTCTGTCACCCTCACTGTGAAAAAGTTCTTCCGCATGTTGGTGCGGAACTTCCTATGCTCCAACTTGCAGCCATTGCCCCTTGTCCTATCCCCACAGACCACTGAAAAGGGGCTGGCTGATTCCCCCTGCATCCCCTGCTTCAGATAATTATAAACTTTGATTAGGTCCCCCCTTAGTCTTCTCTTCTCAAGGCTGAACAGTCCCAGCTTACTCAGCCTTTCCTCATAGGGGAGATGCTCTAGGCCCTTAATCATCCTCGAAGCCCTTCTTTGGACTCTTTCCAGGAGATCCCTGTCCTTTTTATACCAAGTAAATTGAAAATTTGCTGGGGGTTCATCTGAGAGGTTCGCGAACCTTTGCGTCTTTGTCAGTAAACTTGCCTTAGTATTCAACTGTCACACCGATTGACACCAGAGCAGATAAAAAAGGTTATGCCTATGTGCTGCTGTAATAACAGTAGTAGTTAACTGACTTTGTAAACAGAGAGCTTGTAGGGGATCTCTACATAGCCCATCAGAGAATGAAAAGATGATAACCTAAAATATGTGTTCTGAAGGCTAAAACAAAGAATTATTTGCATAAAAACCCTATGCAAATCCTACTCTGCAGAGTGTTACTCTTACATTATGCATATTACAAATTCAGTGTTAGATTTATTTAAGAAATTAATCTGGATCATTAGAAACAATAGAGATGACAGCAAATGCACAGGTGAAGGAAAGTCTTGTAGAGACTTGTCGTGAGTGGCCAAGACTTGTAACAGAGAGGTCTCAGGGACCTGTGGTGAATGTCAAGCAACACAACTTCCTGGTTCACCCAGTAACATTCTCTCTGAGCTCAATTTTGGAATCCAAATTGGACAGCAAAATGGTCACACTTAAAGTAAAATGCCATTCAGCACTGAACGCCACCACAGGTTTTTCATGTGAGCTGTAAACTGCATTGCAAGAAATTAGGAAAAGAAAAAGAATTAGAAATCCATAACATATGAGACAAAACCATACCTATCACAGTCTTGTATTCAGTTTTTATGTCTGGCTATAAACAACTGATTGCAAGGATTCTTTTGACAGAAAATTGCCATCTTTTCATGAATAACCTGGCAAAAGAAAAGCCTTTCACTGTTGCCCTTCATCCTTCCTTGTATTTTGTAGTCCTTAATTGTTTGAGAAGCAGGACTGTACCAGGAGGATTTTCTCAAGGTGCTGGCAAGGAGGCTAATACAATTGCTGGACTTAATGATGGAGAGTGAGCAGTGTAAATTGCATGCTTTGGTAAATGATTGGAGAAAATAATATTCACCCTGATTCTTCATCCAGGACTGGCAACACTTGACTTGCACGATGTTTTGAATCACAGAAATATTTTTTATTCTTCTAATCTAGAAATTGTAAGACTCCAATTTCAAGAGAGCTGCAACTTTCCCATATAAAAACTTGTAAATGTATATAAATAATAGACTATTACTTTTGTTTAGGTGAGTGCTCGTATTCCCAAAATGTATTGAGAGATAAATGTCAAAATATATTCTCTTGAGTCACTGTCAAATTCTAGTTTCAGTCTTAAAAGGATTTCTGAAGGAATTATTTGGATTATTTCTTCATTATAGGAAAACATTTTTTTAAAGATGGTTTTATCAAATAGTAGCCATGGTTTTTTAACTTAAAGTTTCTGTGCAGATGCTAACTGTAGCAGATTTGAACAGAGGAGGAGCTGATGACTGGACCAGGGGCTCTTGGGGATCAACTGGGATTCAAAGTGGCATGAACTTATTTGCATCTATGCTGTGTAGGGGAAGAAACCTCTAGAGCAAACTGTCTGCACCCGTGCTGAACAGAACCTATCTCTGGCTCTCCCCGTGTAGTTCTGCGGTAATAATTATTATTGTTTTCTGTGTTTCAGTTCACATATTCCTACCCATAACATCTTTTGGCAGTGATTTGTAAATAAACTACCACTTGATGTTGCCCAGGCATTGTGGAGAGGTGGTTGGAACAGTCCAGAGAAGGAGCAGTGACAAATCCATCAGTCACGTAGTCAAGGGCTGTGGTGTTGCACTTACTCTGTAGCCCTCTCTTTGAGCACTATGGATGTATCCACCAACACTGAGAAACCCAAAGCTTTCCAAAAATAATTCCTTCAAACAGAAGAGGTGTTTCTGTTCAGAGGATGATGACATGTTTGAGGGTGGGTTATAGCGTACCAGTGCTTAAGCTCCTTGGCTCAGTTAAAGCTCTGTGGATTCTCCTGGTTATCGCACGCAAAGGAAGGCGGGCATGCTGATTTTATAACAAAATAGCTGGTATCTGCAGATGCTTTTTGCAAGTGCCAAAGGAGAAAAAAATCCAGAGGCATTTTTCAACAGTTTGGCCTATAAACTTTTCAGTTTGTGAAAACCATAGGGGATTGTGAGAGACTCTAGATTAATTTTAAAAACTTGGCATAGGAGATTCAGCTTGCATAAATTTAAAGGTAATGTGAGCTGGCAAAAACAATCCAAACCTCTCATGCTGCCGAGCTTTAAACTTGCCCATTCCACTGAGAAAAAGAAATTCTCATTGTTGCTGGTAAATTAGCAAAGTACAAATCTCTCTAGAATACATCAACAGTAGGAAAAAGCAAAAATTACATCTTTGATTCATTAGAGAAATGGAAAGCAGTGCAGGGAAAGGTAGGATTTTCTTGTTGGTGAGTCACAAGCCTTTGGTTGGAATGTGAGTTCACGTTAAAAACATATAGCAATGATCCCGAGGATGGCAAAGGTAACATGTTTGAATGGCCTCTGAGCACTCCTTCCAAGTCTCCTCTTCAGCTGAACGAAAGGGAAAAAGAAACTGTATTAGAGGAATCAGTCATCATTCAGTGTAATTGATGGCAAATAAAGTAAGATAAATTGAAGAAGTATTTCTTGAGAGTACATACAGTCTACTTGTGAAGTTCCCAGCCAGACAGAGTGAGGCTGAACACGGTAGCTGAATATTACTGCTGTTCTTAGGATATGACTAGTTTAGTTTTTCTGGCCAGTAATAATATTCATTGTCATGTCTATTAAGACATATGGAGAATCAAATTTTATGTAGTAGATTGTAAGTTGCTTGACACATATACGAGCAAATACTTTTCTCTGTCTCTCTGTATAGGAAACATAACACAAGCTGTCTTTACCACTGAACTGTTGCTCCATTTTCCCTATTCTCACCATTTTTTCCACATCTCTCTACCCTCCACAAAGGAGACTGTTTCTCATAGAAGCTGCAAGTTTTCCTGTGTTACACGATTGCAAGTGTTGTGTCCTATCACAAATGCACTTGCTCCTTGCCAGGTGGAAAGCATGCAGTGAAAGACAGGTCAGTTCCTCTGACAGAAGGGTTGCCCTTCATTAGGTAACACTGATGAACTATCCCACTGCATCTGTCGTGCCGTGGGACACGGGTGGCGCATAGGTGCGCTTCCTTATGTGATAAGGGGGAATTTGTACTTTAATTACCAGACATGCTTTCTTGGTCACACAGAAGGGAAGAGGTACAGAACACTTGAGGAAGGATCTAAAAGTTCCTGACCAGTTTATTGCCTGTTCTGCAGTTATGCCTGGGCCACCCATCATAAAAAGGTCAGCAGGGAAAAAGTTGAAGGCCAGATGACCTGTGTGCTTTTTCAGATCTAGTCAAGGCAGCCCACATGGTTTCATCATAACTCTGAGATATACTGCCACATTTTTCTGAGATTCGAGAGAGCAATGGCAAGGACAGGTTCATGTTTGTGGGGGCATTGTATTTTGTTTCACATTAAAAATACCTGAAAACAGATAAGCAAAATCATCTTCCTGAATGTGTTATGGAGGCTGGACTTTTGATCTAGTAAGATTTCTCTGCCTGTTGGCTTTTACCATTGCTGTTCCATAAATATTACTGGAGCATTAACTTTTGCACCTTCTGAGGGAATATATTTTTCAGCAATATGTATGCACTTATTAAACTTGATGGTTCTAAACTGCTGAGCATGGGGCGTGCTGAGATTTGAAATGGATAAAAATCAAGTGGCTTTGAGAAATCGTACCTTCCTACCTCACTGTGTTTGTAGACCGGCAGCTCTGGACCTTGTACTTCTTTGCTCTTCTACATGCAGGGTGAGGCCTTATAGAGGCTTGTTCAGAGATCCAGGGGGCTGTACCTGTTTTTAGTATGTTGTTAATTTCTAAGTAATACTTGCAATATGAAATGAAGAACCAATAGTACCAGCTGTCATTCAGCTCCCTATATAGGAGTGGTTCATATGGGGAGTTGGTTTTTCTCTACTTGCTTCATATTTCCAGAGCAATTAATAATAATGAACAGTGAATTCATTAGCAAGCATCATGTTGACTCTGTATTACATATCAGTGGTAAGCCCTAATACTGGGATGAAACTGGAATGTCTGATCTAGGTGAACAGTAGACATGGTTGCACTTTGAGTCAGTCAATAAACTCCGAAATATGTTCTGATACCCAGCTATATGAGGCTTGGTGGGATTAACTTGCCCCCATCAAACTAGGATGTGCTAACCCTAAATCTCAGCAGACATAATCAATACAGCTCCACATTCTCCTACCTAGCCACCCAGTCCCTCTTCTCTAAATTCCAGGTGCTCACAGAGTAACCCATTCCCCTGCGTAAAGGTAAGATGAACAGCTAGGAACCTACCAAACGGGGTGAGTCTAGCGCTTCAGGCACTGACCTTTCTGTCAAAGGGAAATAGGAACATTTGTGTCTGTGGAAATCAGACACAGTGCAACTGAATTGAGAAAATATCTGAGTTCTTATTTTGTGGTCATTAATTATTATATGAATACTGAAATTCATCTACTTAAGTTGTCATTGCCCCAAAAGGTTTCTTCAGCTAAAGCCGTAGCTTAACTAAACATTTCTGCAGCAATTCTTTTTTTTTAACCCTGGGCTTCTGCATTCTCCCTGAATGACTTTAATTCACTAAAAGAAATCAAATATAGCAAAATATTTTAAGTAAAATATGCTACTGTTTTTACAATATACCATTAAAATGCACTGTAAGTATAATCATAGGATATAATAGGATGATGTTGAAAAAAAGCTGAAGAATTCTGTGGGCCTCTCCTGTAGATAACATCATGGGTTAGTAACTGTTCTAAAACATACGGAAATTTGGGACTACGGAAGTAAATGTACAGAAAGAAACTTTTCAAGGATAGTGGTGTGAAATATAATTAAACTCAGCTTGGGACCTCATGTTGAAACGTGGAAAATAACATGAAACAAAATGAAATTTACTGTGCTGTAGGATTTAGCATGGCCCAATAATATTTAAGTGTATTGCACTAGGGTTTAAATTGTACTGACCCATAATTACTGCGTAAATACTTAAGTAGACTGAATTCACTTTGGGACAAGCTTTGGCTAGAAATCTTTAAGTTACTGTAGTGCAAAGAAATTCATCATTTTGTTTGACTAAATGTCAGTTTGGTTTTGAAGGATTGGAATGGTTTTTAGTTGAAGTCGTAAATTTATGAGAGAGCGATTAAAAGATTTGCTGTCATCAAATGAAAATTTAGAGAAATACATTTAACTGAAATATATTTTCAGGTCGGAGAACAGGCGAATGGTTGGATTCTTCTCTATTCAAGCACAATTAGTATTTATGAATTATTAATTAAATCAATTTGTTGTGTATTAATGTGAAGAATTATGTGGAAACACCCATTTCCTTCTTCACGTCATGTCCAGGGAGACACTTGGCCAGGAAGATACTTTAGCAAAGACCAAATCCCATGGAAACTTTTCTAGTCCAACACCGAAAATAAAGAAATGGAGGGAGCTTAAGAAGTCCCTAGTAAGTACAAGTCCCCTTGAATAACACCAGGCCTTTCTTTCACCCCTTTGTTCCCACTCCAGCAGAGCAATTCTAGCATCAGGCCTCATAGGTTGTAAGATTTCTTCCGATTTGTGAGGCTTGTAGAGGTAGTACCAAAGAAGGGGTAATGGCAGCAAACTTCAAGTGCACAGGAACCCCACTCCTTTGCAGTTGAGATACTTAAAGCAGTCCTTGCACTTAACTATTTTTGTTTTGTGATTTTTTTTTTTTTTTGGAATAGAGCCTTAATGTCTGTTCTCATTGGTAGGAAAGGATTTGGAGTGTTCTTTAAAGCTCTGCAGAGTAGGAAACCGTCCATCCAACCCTGCAGCCAAAAGGCTGAGAGCAAACGAGCACCAGGAGTCCGTGGTGCTGGAAGTGAGGGAGGGAAATCCATGTGTTTGACCAGTCACATCAGCATGTTTTCGAAGCTGAGAGCAGGGCTTCTTCCTCCTGCACAGTGTTGTCAGCCTGTTTCTATGGTGATCTCCAAGACAGTGACAGATTTGCTGTGGTTATATAACATGTTCCAAAAAAATCAACAGAACTCCTAGGACCTTTGAACTCCATCAGTATTTTTTTTCAGTGTAGCCTGGACATTATGATAGTCAATGGGTTTCATCTGCCTAAGTGTGAGCAGATAGGTAGAGAGAGGAAGGTGATCTCTCTGAGACAGGCTTTCATGAGGCGTACATGTCATCTGGCGACTGGTGTCTCTGAATTTACCAACTGGAACGTGTCCTGCTGAAGGCTTTGCTGCAAGTCTGCATTGAGATTTTCTGGAAGGTGCAGCTCACACAGTTTTTCTCTAATGGATGTGAACCATGAAGTGCATAATCCCTGGGTACTCTGTTTTACCTGGCTATCTGATTCTTCTTAGCTTGCTAGATCCGCAGACATGCACTCTAGTCATACTGACTGTGCTACAGCTTTCTCCTGATAGCTTTGCCAGAGGCTTATTTCCTTCCCTTCTCTTCCTTTCACTTCACCAATACTTGTAATCTGATTGTAGTTTGCACTGTATTTGGGGCAGGTACTTAAACAACACTCTCCTTCCTCCACCTCCCTCCCTGCACATACACACCATCTGCCATTCCTGGGTTTATTTGGTTTCATGAAAATGTCATCTTTCATTTGAAGCAGACGGACCTCTCTGATTCAGGTGGGTACTGCTCTGAATTAAATGCCAGGGAGGGGAAGCGCTGTGCAGCCATGGGGATGTTGCAGCCTCCTGCTGTGTGTCAATGTATTCCACTCTGATCAATGCTACTGAAGGGGACACTGCAAAGTCTCCTTGTCTCCTGGTGGTGATAGAGGAGAGAAGCTCAGAAGATTCCAACTATCAGCAGTTGGTTTTGTGATCTAAATTGTAGGCTTGTAGTTGCTTGGATGCTTGGCTCTCTTTGAGGCCTTTTTCATCCAAAATACTTGCTCTGCATATTGCCCTGAGAAGTTCTGGCAGCATGTGTGAAATAAAGGGCTTGTTTTATATTAAAAATAGGAATTCATCAATGATTGTCACGCTGTATACTTGACATGCTATGTTAACAGTGTGGTGTATTGCTATTTTTAGCTGTAATTTTAACTTCTTAATATGGATCTACTTCTATCGCAGTATTAATGGGTTTTCCAGAGTTAAATGACCAGTCCTTTGAAAGGACAATAAAGCAAAATCTGTGAGGAAATACAGATGGACAGGCAAGACAGGCATGTTTTCTTAAAATACAGAGACCTCTGAATGTATCCATGAATGTGCCACTGGGTTAGATGTCAACTAAATGCAGCTGCTCTTTTGTTCTTACTTTCTTAGCAGATACTGTATTCAGACTAGCAATTGTATTTCTGCCCCATCCCTTATGTTTAGGCCAAAGCGCAGTTTCAGCATGCTTGCACTAAAACTCAAGGCCTTTGTTTCCAATAGCACTGTGGGGTCCCATGATGTCTTATCATAATTTCACTTCATGAATTAGCAGTTTTGTACATTTAAATGAACAACCTTTTCCCTGGTTGCCTAAGACACAAAAGGGCAGTAAATCCAGGGCCAGAAAACTGTTTCTTGTTCTACATCCCCTACATTGAAAAGTAAGACAGAATGGATCTGTTTATGGAAAGGAGTGAAATTAATTGAATATACAGCTGGATCCCTTGTATGTCTCTTTCTGGCTGAGAGCTGACCCCTGATAGTGACTGGGGAACTGCTAAAAAGAGGAAAGTCATTCTGACAGCGCTGCAGCAAGGAAAGAATCTCCTTCTCCACTGCCGGAAACTAGGGGTGTAGGGAAGTGGTAGGACCTGTCAGCTGAACATCATCCGAGGTAGAGGAGCTGCTGAGTGCTGGACAGTGTAGAAAGCCAATGAGTGGGGATGTTGAGAGGATGTTTCCACACCTCGCAGGGACATTCCAGGACAGGGAATGGCTACGGCCAAATGCCTTTTCCCCTGGCCTGCTCTGTCAGACTCATTGTAGTAGCCTTTGTCCTCCATACCCCTGGCACCTTTTTGTCCCCAGAAAAATGACAGCTGCCTAAACTTCCTTGTGTTTTACACTGAGCTTGCCTGCCTTACCAAAATGAGAACCATTAGCAGAGGGAGATGTTAATTTTCCATGGAAACTAGTGGAAAAGGAAACAGGTTTCAAAAGAATCTCTCCATGCGCACTTGTGGCATCTTAGTGCCTGTTGTGTTTGTTTCAGAGATGGGAATCCAGGCACAGCATGCTCAAATGACATGCTTGGTGTCACGCAGTATTGAGAGCAGGAGGCTGAGGGCTTGAATCTGTGCCTGTTGTCTTAGTCACAGCTGCTTCTTACTGTTTTTGTGGGTTTTGATGAATTTTTTAAACATTTGTGGGCTTTTATCCTTGCAGTATATGCTTCAGCCTGTGTTGAGGTGGGTTTTTTTGTTGTGAATGATACACGCACATCCGTGAACACTAAAACTGCTCATTGCTTCACAAGTCACTAGGCCATGTACTGAAATGGGGGCGTTGGAGTAGGATTTAGGGGAATCACAAAATTGTCAGTTACTGTTTCTTATCATAAAGCAGAAAATAAAACTTTGCAAATCTGAGGGCCAGGAAGTATTTCTTTGGGAGTATCCAAACTGAACACACTTTGCCCATGAAGGCAAAATCTCGAGGTCTAAACATCTCACCTGATCAAAGAGTACTTTGCCAACGTGGAGTACATGCAGTAACTGGGCAGGTTCCTTCCATGGGACCGCTGCTGTGCTGGTGTCAAAAGGTTTCGTACTCATGTTCAGGCAGCAAAGAAATCATCCCTCTTCTCTCATAGTCTGTGTTGCAAAAATGTACCTACTCCATGCAGACTGGGCTTTAGCTTTACCCAGAGACTGCACCATGGAACAGCTTTCCTCACATTCTCCCGATTGTAATGCTGCAGCATTAATGTTCTAAGTGTTTTCGGCTTTCCTACTCATGGTAATAATGAAAGAAAGAGATAGCTCTTCCTACAAACTGATGTTGAACTTTAAAGTGGTCCTAGATAATTATTTATGTAATGGTGCTTTGGGGTTTTTTCATCTGGAGTAATTTAACAAAGTGCAGAACAATGATGCAGAGGAAAAGAAGATGGTGTTTCATTTATGTTGTATCTTTGTATCTATGTTGGAGGATAAAAGTGATGGTGCTGTACATCCAACACTGTAAACAACTTTTGCAACTTGCAAAATGCTGAAAAGCTTGAGAGTGTAATCATTTGTAAAAGCTGTTGTTTTTATAGCAGATAAAGTATTTCCTGCCACAGAACATACAGAAAATGCTCATTTTCTTAATACGCTAATTCAGAACCAGTAAGTTGCATCTCCATCTTTTGCTGTTATTCCAGCAATGCCAAACTTTCACTGCTAACACAAACCTTTGTCACAAACCCAGCTCCAGATTGTTGTCCCTGCTTTTTGTGCGATGGCATTGCCTACCCATGTCATTGAGATAATGGCTCTGTGTGCACAATAACCAGTGGAGGAAGATGCAGGCTTTGACCAGTTGGGTTTTTTTCCCCAAACAGGGAAATGAATACCAATTTAATACATAAGAGCTTAATTTCAGCAGTGCAGATTACATAAGTGCACAGACAAAGTGAGTTGTAATTAGTCACTTGAAAATAAGCAGGGTGTTAGCTCGGGGGAACGAGGTAAGTGTCCGGATGATTGGAGAAAAAAAATCCGTGATTATGTGCATTAAGAAATCTCAACTGACCAGATGCTGAGGTGGCATTCACTTTTATTCTTATTGATAATAATGCCTCTAATCATCAGCTGAAAGGACTTGTTTTTGTTGTCTAAATTGGGCTGGTCAGAGCTCATGACTCTTCCTTCTCACACTGCTGGTGGCATCTCTTAGTGCCAGAGAGTCTGGAAGAGTCTCTGTGTTTGAGCTGCTTCCCTCAGGTGTAGTCTGTTCAGATGTTTGATAGAGGTGTAGTGCAGGATTAGTGTTGAGGTCACTTTCAATTTTTCCTCCAATTACATTGATTATTTTATTGCTCACTTAAGACTGATTATTTTATCTCCCACTGTTATCACAGAACAGCTTTTTCTGTGTCTGATTGAATCTTGTTATTGATCCAACTTGAAAGAAGCATTTTGATCGTCTCATCTAAATTTTCTTACATAATCTTACTTTTACTGAAGTTAGGAATGTTAATCCATCTGTTACTTCAAGGTTGCATTGAAAATGTTTCTCTCCACCTATATCTTTATCCCTCTGTAAGCTTAATGATGTGTAGATATTACATTGCAGCAACTCCCTTTCCTCCTTTTCCAGTTGACTAATAGCACTGGGCTCTGAAATGCCACATCCTCAGTTCTCAGGGCAGTCAGCGGAAGAGGCTGGGCACATACCATATGACAGGAAACATTTCACAGTTTAAAGCCAGCAAGGGCTCTGGGAGCAGTGCAGGGGACACACTTCCCTGCAGAATGATGTTTCCAGGCCAAGCTTCTCTATCAGTGAAGAGCATTAATGTCAGCTTTTCCTTCTACCTGACTCCTCATTTGCATAAAATTTGTACAAACCTTAATGTCTTTTGAGTCTCCACTTCTTTCACTTTGCTTGAAATCAGATGATGTATTTTAAAATAATCAGGTAGGAAATGCCAGCACATGTACCATATGCCATGATCACATAAGCTTGGCTTCCAAGCTGAGCTAAAAATGTCTGCTGAAGGGTAATGAGCCATAATTACAAATCGGAGCTAGCTCTGTCTGCATTGTTTCATTGTGAAAGTGGTTACTGATAATGCATGTCTGTTTGTCTTTAATGTGGATACTATTACCAGGAAATTTCCTGTAGCTCACTACAGCTACACTGTGCTGTTCCCTGAGAACTGCAGTGAGTGTGGGTTTTTATTGTTCAATATAATCCACCATCAAGGTAATTTGGTTTTTTTTCTGCAAGTCATTAGCATAATAAATTGCCTAATATGCATCTTTTATTGTGAACTAATTCATCCTTTGAGGGTAAAAAAAGGCAATCGCTAGTGTCAAATCCTAAATTAAAATAAGCTTGGGAACATATTTGGCAAGATAATGCTGATGAAAGTGAGAATCTGAACTCCAACTAAACCAAAAATCTTTAGCTTAGCTGCAGCATTTACCATAAATAAGGACACTGCTTATAAACTGCCTTGTTACACTGTTCAAGTAATGAACAGCTTTGTTTTTCAAGTTCAATACCGTGGCCTCTTGGCACTTGTTGAACTGTTTCTCTCATAAGTCTTTGTCTTGTCAGTCTGCACAAATCTGATCTTAAACGAGGTGAGCAGCGAGGCCGTGACTGCACAGAGCCTCTGCTCTGCTGGGCAGCTCTGTCGCCTTTATCAAATATACTCACACCTATTAAAAGTAAGCAGCAGTGGTTAGCCTGAACCAATATTTGATCACCCTCACAATTGGCAGTGCATCACTTTAATTAATAAGAAACATTTCCTCCTCTGTTAATCATACCTTCCACCTTCAAAAGCTCAGCTGAGCAGCACTATCTAATGGAATACATAATAACTCAATCACAGGGAGAGAGCTATCTCCTTGGCTGCTTCACAGCATCTATCACTGCATTTGCTTGATGTTTGAAAAATGTAAGAATGCATTATAAGTGGTCGAGATGTCTCATGAAAGAAATCCTCATGCACAATGCTATTAGAACTTGTAAATATGAGTTTCTTCTAAAGTGCTCCCCGTCCCATGTTCCCTCTCGAAGAGGGAGTTAACACGTGCAGAAAGGCTGGTTTAACTCTTCAATGAAATGCTTCTTCCTGGGGGATTGTTCATCATTCCACACCTAAAGACACGCTCTTCTACAAGAGAAAAGAAAATATTTTAATGCAGTAGAGAAATCTGGAAACTGTTCCTCATCCATTCTTATTAAAAAAAAAATCTGTGCAAAATCTTGCTTTTTACTTAACTCCTAGGGAATAAATCCTGTCATACACTAACCACCTTTTATTACTGCATTATGTGTCCAAAAAGCCCAGGAACCCCAGGTGCTTTATGTTCAAGTTCCTGCCACCGTTTCAGGTATAAAAAGGTATGTACTTCCTGCTGCGTCTCCTTTGGAAAATATATCAAAACATGAGTCGTATGCCCAGGACAATTAGCTGTTTCTCGTCCTGCTGGACCTAGTATTGTATGAAGAAACACTGCACACAGCTAGCTGCCTCGGGTACCTTGAACACTGGGTGCATTCCTCCCCAGATGGCTGGGGGCTACAAGATAATAAACCTTTTATTTCTCTTGTCTTCCCAGAGGAGGAAAACCAAATCTTGATTAATAGCTTTCTTCTGAACAAAAAAGTTCTTTCAATGTATTATCTGCATAGATAACAATCACTCATTTAAAATAATAAAAATAGGCCAACTTTTACTTACAATATTCCTTTTCAAATTTCCCTGAAAAGCAGCAGAAAGGATTTCAATGAGAATATGACCTTTTTCACTGCTATATCCAATCTTTGGAGGATTGGGGGGTAGAGGGTGAGGGGGAGTTGCTGTTTTGAACGTTTACTAGTTAAGCGTAAGGAATTTTGTGAGGAACTCTCAGCTCTTACCTGATGGTTCATCTAAAACAGCACTCCTCTTTCCAGGCACTTAAGGGACTCCTCCAGCTTTGCATTTTGGAGGAGAAAAGATCACTCTTCTCATCCATTTCCACTTAGTGAGTCACTCAACTGTTACGCTTCTAAACACAGAATGAGAAGATGGGAGAGAAAAGCCAAAGCAAAATCTTCATGCAAGATCTGTTTGTGAGTTACAGTGTTTAATGAAATGACCTTCACACAGAGAGAAGAATAACAGTGGAGAGAGTGTCATTAAAAGGCTTCATTAATAGAACTGACCGTGCCTGCAATGCCTTTATGAAGGTGCTCAGATGAGTTCCTGTAACTCACGCTGCGCTGTGGCTTTTCTCCCTCACTTACCTATTTCCTACGCATAATTTTTCAAAGCATCTGTTCATCCAGGCTGTCTGGCTGTGGTTTCCTCTGGGTCCTCCTGGCTGATCATTCCAGCTGGGTGGGCTTTGATTTCTCTCGGTGTTTTTGTCAGTGAAGCTGAAGGCTTTCAGGACAAGTAGTTTGTTTAACAAGACATTTTAACAGTGATGTCTTGCTTAAATCTGCCTCACTGCTCTTTTGTTGGTCCTTATCCAGAGTAAAGCTTGCAGGCAGTCGCTTCAACATCATTACACGAATAATTTCTTCAGCTCCTTTCACAAGCTCTTTACAATAACAAAGTAGCTGGGGTTTTTTTGGTTGTATTTTGTTTTCTTCTTTGATTTTCAGGTTTTTCCCCGAGTGACTAGTCTTCATCTCTTGCACATTGCAAGATTAGCTGCTGTACGTGAATATAACTGTGTGTTTATGTCTACTGTACATGCATCTGCTAGTCAGCAACCTGCTGGACTATGAGGACCAGAGTACATAATATTAACACTCTCGTCCCTGAATTTAAAGGAGCACAAGCAAATTGAACTGATCCCAAAGGAAGATTTCATTTAAAAAAGTGAAAAAATCCTTTAATAATCCAAATTATTTCCTTCATCCAATTTCCATTCCCTGCAATGAATCTCATGTTGACAAACTACCCTGTACATAAAAAATAATCTTGTTAATGAAGGAATGAAGTAGTTTGTCACTCACCTGTTAATCACAGTTGGCTTTCTCTGTGTGAGAAAAAATGGATACATCAGCTTTTGTAACCAGCCTTAACACATTCCCCCCCCCTTTTTTTTTCTTTTTGTTAAAAAAGCACCCTCTAAGTACAGAAAGGCAGGTATTTAAGCATTGATTGAAGTGCACTCTTCCTTTCAAAAAATGTACTCCTCGCTATACAGTACATGACCTTCTAATTAATTATGCTGTCCTTATACTGAGAAACTCTTTCCCAAATTTCAGTGAAGAGCTGATGTGAATATGTGATGAGACTGGCTGTACTACCATACCGCAGGGAGTAGTCCTCCCCCTCCTTTCTGGGAAAGGAACATGAATCCAGGCAGGAGTCTTTTGGTGTTGTGAGGAATGAAACTGGATTTGTCCCTGAAAGAGATGGAGAAAAGCGTGGGGTGCTGGGGTTGCTCTGAATTTCTCTCTCTCTCTTTAATACCTTTCCATCTGCATAGACTCAGGCTGTTGACTTGTGGAAGAAAGCAGAGCCTGATACAATTGTATCTCATATAATTATATCCACATAACTACTGAAACAATGCTAAATTTATATTTTTAGCAAGAATGGAAGCAAACTGTGGTATTTACCACTGTGCTGTGGAAACTGGTGACTGTGAGCTTATATTAAAAGGGATTTGTTAGGAAAGTTTTTCACTGAGAGGACATGGGAGGGAGAAGTCTCTATCCATCATTTTGACTTAAATTTAAAAGAAAGCTAATTCAGTGTTAGTTTACTAGTAGTAATCCAAGGTGACAGTTAATCCATTGTAGCACACAGTGTTGGACAAAGTTTCTGGTGCTGGTGGCATATTCTGGTTCCTACTGCCCGATGCTTTAGGCATGGCTGCTGCTCTGTGGCAGGTCCCTGCCTCGCGTGTGGCTAAAGTTCCCAGTGCTGTTTTCTGATGTGGGACCTGGAAGTGTTGCAGCAGATGAAGGGTGCCTGCTAGAGGGCTGTCCCATGGCCAAGCTCAGTCACTTTTCAGCTCAGAGTAGGATTCACACTCTGCTTTCTTTGGCTCAGTGTTAATTTCTCACAAAACTCAAGCAAGTCTCCAGCATAACAGCCGCCTTCTCCCAGCCCCACTACCCTTAGTACAGATTTTTTTCTCCTTTTCTCCTGGCTGAATTCTCTCGTCTATTTGTCACACTCTCAGCTCATTATAGGGGGCACCTCCTGGTTTCTTGGCTGGAGCTGGTAGGGTTGTTAAAAGGCTGCCCGCTGCCCAGTCCAAAACAAGCTACCTTCTTACATATCGTACCATCTCACAGGCATGTTGTGCAAACAGATGTCATTAATATTTGAGAAGCTCTTAGATACTACATTGAGAGTGACAGAGAAATCCCTTTGAAAAAATGAATAATTCTGTCTTCAGAGCAGCATGCAGGATCTCTAGGAGAAGGCGAAAATAGGGAATTGCTGCTTATTCAGGGAGCATTGTCCATTCAGAGACAGAGGAGTCGTGTAGGGCAAAGTGACTATTCCTGTCATGAAGACTGCATATATGCACAAGGCAGGGGCAAATTCTCATAAACAAGCTGAATTCCAGAGTTTCCTGACTTTTCCAAGGCTTGGATTTCCTGTCTTCATGATCTCATTGTGTTACTGATGGTTTGTAGGCCTTGTGTGTGTGGTTCCCTTTCTGCTCTTCTGTTTCCATAACAAAGTTGTGAAGGAACCACATGAGCAGGCCGCTCTCTCCCATGAGCCCTCGTGGAGCCCTGCCTTATTATAAATGTATTTACATAATTGATACAGTTCCTTGGGCTTGGATTAAAAAGGTTTTCCATATCATCCAACCATTCCAGGCAGCTGCCGTGGTGCAGCGGAGGAGCAGTTTCATGGTACAAAGCACCACTCGTGTGCAAAGTTGTAATTGGGGCTGTTCTGTCAGGCCTGCGGTCACATTGTGTGACTGTATTTCAGGGCTGTATAACTGTCATAGTTTCACATCTAATTGTCCAGGTCTCCACAGACTTAAATACCGCAGTGTAATTAAAGGGACTAATGCAGCCCTCAGTGTGAGGTGCTCGCCAGCTGTACGACTGGCATGGGAAGCCTCCTGCCAGCACAGGGCAGCTGCAGAGCAAGGAGCTCTTCTGCTGGCTGACTGCCTCTGCTAACTTCTGCTCTTGCTCGAAGCAGGCATACTAACGGGCTGATGAGCAAAGCACGTAGCACTTCCAGCCTCCTAACCCCTGGGAGAAAGTTGATATGTGTCCTGCAGATGTAGCTTTGCACTGTGCCAAGTGCACTCTGGAGATGGAGCTGTTCTGCAGAGTTGCTTGTGTGGAAAGCGAAGGCACTTTGTGTTCTCCCTCCCTCCCTCTGTTGCAGCAGTACTGCAACAGTGCACTTTGCCCTAAGTTCAGGTACGGTCTTGTCTTATTCGGGGCCTTTCTGTATCCTTGCCCTGCCTATGTGTCTTACATTTTGAATCCCATCATTAATTGTGCTTTAAGTTCCATTTTAACAAATTCATCCTGATCTTCTCTGTCAAAAGCCATCTGTATTTGCTCCATAACATTTCAGGCTGAAGAGTGTCTTCCCAGTGAGACTGGCCCAGGCTAATCACATTCCACATAGGGGGATTTAGATTTGCATTAGAAAGCAGCACTGGTGTGTGTTTCAGACACTAAGTCCCGAAGAAGAGGTTGAGATGTCTCTTGCAGAGATATGGATTCTGAAATACCTACTCGTAAAGTTTAGCTTCTCTGAGCAAGTGCACAGGTTAAAAAAAGGAGGCGAGCGAGTGAAATGTAAGGTGTGGGACAAGGTCTGTGAGGGTACTGAACGCTTGAGCTAACTAGGAGATAAATACCTACTGCTTGGGGCATGCTTTAAGAATTTAGCAATCACGTGGTGTTTACTACATTAAAGTAAATTTTGAGATTGATTGTCCTTCACAGTAAAGAGCAGCCTAAAGTTTGCCTCAGTAACTATTTGACTTACACATATTGATGTTCACCAAACCGAGAAATCAGTACATGTATTTTAGAAATGCTCTCACAGTGTTAAGTCATGAGCATGCAGCAGTTCTGCTACAGGATTTAAGCAGTAATAATGGATTTTACCTAGTCTGAGATCCAGGAGAAAATTACTATATGCCTTCTAAGATACGATTTGTATCTTTCCCTGATTTAGCTGCAAGAGCCGTCATGTATTTTTCCTTTTGTGTGACCAGACTAATTAAAGCTGTGTTTCCTTCTCTAATATTGCTTATCTCTCTGGAGATGAAAAGGAGACTGAATAATATCACTTGATTATTTTTGGCCATTGGTGTGGCAGCATTTTACTGCAGAAATAAACCACCCCCATTTCTTCACAGTTATATTTATTAACTCGAGAAGGAAAACAGTGTGGTCACATCTCCTGTAAGTCTGGCACACTCTAATATGCAAAAATACTACAGTGATGGAGCCTGATCTTGAGAAGAAGTTATATTGTCATTTGGTTTGTCTCTGAAATGACTTTAACAATATCCATTGCTGCCTGTAGTCATTTAGACTTGCAGTATTGCAAGGTTGGTATCGTTTGAGTAGTATCTGTGAGACTTCAGTACCAGAGTCATCACCCAGTAAAATAAAGAAAACCTATATTATAAAAATCAGGAAGACACTATAATTTTGTAGGTACATGAGGGTAAATTTCTCTGGGCTTACATAGCCATTTTTCATTGCTGCCAAGGGAGGATAAAACATTATCCTGCCAGGCCTTATATGTGAACTTCTGGATTTACTTGGTGAACATTATCAACATCCCTTTGCAATTTGACAGGACAGAGGCACGAGGATGATGCTAAGCAGGTGAGTGAGATTGTGGGACAGAGGAGCGGCCATGGTTGTGTTCTGTGAGGGCTGCTGAGAGAGTGAGTGAGTGGCTCGACAGAACAGGGGCTGCTGCAGTAACACATACGCCTTGCTCATTGTGGCATTGCTTGGGCTAGGAGCTTGGAGTAGATTTTTTACCTTTACTGTGCAATTGCAGAATCTAAGACTGTGCATGTGTGTCCCTCTCTGGTGCCTGCGAATGCTGTGTTAAAGTTGGGGTAAACTCTCTGTTCTTTCTGTTAGCTGCTTTCAGAGGTTGTAGTATTCCATAAGTAAGGCTTGAGAAGAGGCATCAGAAGGAAGCACTTTGTTGGGAAAGGCTCCTCAGAAGGTGAGTGCAACACACAGGAGCATGTGTTGCTGCTCATATGATTAAAGAACTCATTTAGAGCTCGCAGGAAAATACAAGGCAGCTTTCCCAGTTAAAAAACCATCAAAAATAAAAAGAATGAAAGAGGATTAGGAAATAAAGCTGGGAGGGTGTAATAAACAGATTAAAAAAGCATAAACGGTTAGTGAGCAGAGAATTGCCAGGGAAATAAACAGAAACAATAAGATTATTTTAAGTGGTCTGTGTGAAAACACAGAGTGGCCAACCGAGAAGAGTGTGTGTGTGGCAGGGGGTACGTGAAGGCGAGAGTGGAGAAAGAGAGGAATGAGAAATTAAATTCAGCTGCTCTGTGTAACTCTCGTTGCCTTTAATCTTTAACACCCAGCTTTTCAATAATGTATGAGTAGCCACTGGATACTTTTAAAATATACTGTATTATCTCTGTATTAGGAAAAAGATAAAACTGTAATGTAAATCCCCAAAAATAAATAACAAAAAATGAAAAGGAGCAGCTACTGCTTCGCATGATCTTCTGTCTCATTCCAGTGAACACCACTGGCCAGGGCTGCCAAACACAGTGCCACTCACGACTTTAAATTCTCATTGTGCTGTCCTAGCTCAGAAATAAGCAGATACATGTTAATGAAGGGCATGTTTTGTGCTAGAAAGATACTCTTCTCCAAAATCAGGAATTTTACAACAAGAGGGAAACATATTGTTTATCTTAATACATGATTGGTGTGGGGCTCCTGCATGTGGCAGAGCGCTCAGAGTTGATAGTTACAATTGGGTAAGTATCATTTAATGATTTCTTTCTACTCAAAGAGGGCCCAGAGGAAAGGGAGAGGACCTCAAAACCCCGGTGACCCCTCATCTCTTCAGGAAGCTCACTTAGCCCTGTTCCTACTTTAATTGAGCTTTAATGTGGTGGTGGCTAAAAAAAGCTCAGCTTGTGTGCCAGGGCACAGAGACAAATACTAACGAGATGCACACGTTGCTCTGCAGCTCAAGCTCTGGTTTTTTCTACTTTTGAGTACTTTGTCCTCACAAGAAGTCTAAGTAGCACAAGCCCAGATCTCCTCTCCCTTATGACTGCGATCTAGCACAGTTTTCTTTCTGACTGATAATATGTTCTTTTGGAGAGTAGGGAAAAAATGGGGTACTAACTAGATTAATGGTGCCTGTTCTGTGGACAGATGTGCTCTCACTTGCTCTGTGCAGAAGAGGTGTCCCAACAGATCATTATCTTTCATTGGGCGGGTTCAACAAGGACCCTCAGATGCAATAGTCATCGGTTTTCCTAGAACTGGTAGAAAGGAAAATGGTGGAAAAGCTAGTTTTTCACCAAAGGCACATTGCCCATAAGAGGGCAGGTGACTGGTCCTCACCAAGGTACTTCTCATTATTTATCCTCAATTGTCTTAACCACATTGGAGATGGGCTTCTTCAGTGTGACAAATTCCTGAATCTTTATTGTCAGTAGAGATGCTTTTCCTTCTAGGAGCTACAGTGATGATAGTAGCACCCTGGTTTTTCTTCTCCTCCTCACTTCACACCAAGATATTTCATGTGAAAAAGCCATTTAGCTATGCAACAGGCTCCTCTGCCCTTCCAGTTTAACACCAGCAGTGCTTTGGCTAAGGCATGGTTTAGTCCATGTTGAATGCTGCTGAGACTATGAGTCAGGTCTTTCATGGATTTCTTTAGGACCTCTTATCAAATGTCAGGGGGGAGTGGCAGAGTGAAATTTTACATGTTTAGAGGAGCTCCTTCAGTCTGTATTACCTGATTGTCCTTATGAAATAGCTATTAGAGCTCATCTGTTGACATCTGTTGAACTGAACTTCCTAGTAATTAGATATCTCTGGTCTAGTGGTGCCCCCAAAAGCACACAAGGAGCTTCATTCCTTTTAGCAAATTATAGGAAAGGCAGCTTTCAGTGATCATCAATTACACTAGCCTCTTTGAAGTGTAATTATATGACATTTCTGACTCATTATCAGGCAGATGTAGTGCAGATCACAGATAAAAAAGAAGGAGGAAAGTGCTTAAGACAGGGTGGTGGTAGCACCTCTCAGGCTATTGTTGAGGCTCCAGTTGATCTGTTTTTCCCCTTGAAGACGTGGACTGCCTTTCTTACCTGCAGTCCCATGTTCACTTGAACGGTGTCCTGATTAACACCCTGGTGATCCTATTCACTTAAGTCCTTTCCCATCAGAGCTTTGTGTATCTGCTTTCTAGAGTGATCAAAATGTGACTTCTTTCTTTACGTACCAGGTAGCATTTTTTGTATAAGTTTGCACCATCTTAGGCAGCCAGCAAGCTCCACTCTCAGACTAATTAACCTCCAGCCGTTCTTATACTCGTGTTTGCTCAGGAAAAAGCCATCACCTTTTTCTGTCTCCCCCATCCAGCTTTCCAGCCTAATGTAAACCTGCTCTGGTCCTTGTTTAGCACCCTGCTTCAAATCAATTTTTGGCCCCACTCCTGGTAGCGTGGTACCCAAGTACTAAAGCAGAGCAAAAGATGCTGTGTTTGGTGATAAATATAACTCAGGCTGCGGGAGCCTAAAACTGTCTCTGGGAAAAGGTGCTTTGCTCTTGTGAGCCTTAAACCAGTCCAGCACTGGTGTTTGTGAGAGCATCCACCTCCTCCTGAGGAAGGTTATTTTCTACCACTCTGAAGAGGTGCAGCAAAGCATTTACTTTCATGACAACAGCAAGACTCTTTGCTTAGGTGCTGATGATTGGAAGATTGGAACTGGACAGCAATGGCATCACTAGGACTGTTAAACAGTTTCCCTGATGGAGTCCCTTGCTGCCATCACCATTAATTGGGCAGTGATAGAGAAATAAAAAGTTTTAGGACCACAGCAAGAAATCTTCCACTGAAATGATAAAGTTGTTACCAAATAATTGTTTTTCACTTTGACACAGTGCAGACTAAGGGAGGATTTTGAAATGCAAACAGGCAGAAAACACAGAGGAAAAAACCTATAGAAAAAAGTAGTTTCTGTTTAGGCAGTGTCTATAAAGTCATTGCATAATTAGCTACATACCTCTCCCAGATTTGTTTTATTTTTCTTACAGGAAGATAAATTGTCTGTGTATGTCATGAGGACCCCCCTCATAACTCACATTAGCCTAGAAAGGGTTTAATTTCCCTTCTGGCTTGCTTAATGTTCTCTGTCCCGTTCCTTTCCCATGTCACAGCCTGGTCATTAGTTTCCATAACTCTCCTTAGACCAGCGTCTTCTCCCATTTCCTTTGCTCTTTGCTGATGTTCTGTGACAGCACATTCCACAAAGGCTCAGCAAACCTCCTCCAGGAGCCAGGCAGCCAAGACATCTCCCGAGGGCTGCACATGACTGATTTCCCAAATTTGCAAGTCTCCGGGCTGAGCTCTCCGAGTCAAGAACTGTAGCAAGATAAAGTGCCTTGTGGAAATACCTGAGCTGGGATTACCCTTGCTCTACGGTGCTCATTGAATATTATAGTAAACAGATGTTGTTTAAGTTATTTCATGGAGACTAACAAAGGAGGGAGCTGTAATATTCCTGTGGATTTTCAAACCATTTTGCCTTCCATTAATTCTTCTGTCTTCTTTTTTTTTGCTTTTGTCAGTATTAACATTTAATTCAAATGATCTCTTTTACATTCTTTTTCTCAGCACTTTCTAAATGCCTGACAGTTTAGAAATTAAATCTTTACTCTTTTGGGGAGGTTACAAAAAAAATAGACGTTTCTCCCTTAGCAGCCTTCAGCTGTTGAGTTTCTCTCTCCTGTACCTGCAAAGTAGGGTCTAAGATACCGACTTCTTCATTGACGTTTGAGGAGCCAGCATTTAAAAAATACCTTCTTTGGCTGTTCAATAATTGATAGAGGAACTGAGTTAGAGATCAGCCAGCATAAAATCTGGATTTAGAAACTGCCAGTTCTGGAATGGGAAGGGATGTGATATTTACCATTTTCCTAATTGCTGTCTTTTAGTGTTTCATCACATTGGCTCGCAACAGAGCATGCTTCGGTTTGTTACTGAGGGAAGCGTAATGACAAACTAGCAGTTATTAGATTCTTCCTGATGATACTATGTTGAAATCAGTATAGTAGCAACAGGGACAAATAGGGCTCAGTGGGAGAGAGGAGGAAAATTGCTTTTACTAAGAATGTGTCAATGCTAATACAAAATTCTGAACTCTGGAAAAGTGTCTCTCTTCCCCTCTTTTTTTGTCAAGTTAAAAATTATTCTCCTTATTTGTGATGCTTCAGTTAAATTATGCATGTATTAACATTAATTTATCTTCTCCGTTTATTTACTCAAAACAGGTTTCAACTCACTGTTAATATATTCAGTGGTGTTCTTTTTTGTGATGCACCTTGAGTTCTTGCTGGGCTTTTGTGAGTGAGACATTTTACAGCACATAACAAAAAGATGATCCCTGCCACAGCCAGACTTTTTTTATATGCCTTAAATTGGCCAGAATTTTTAATGTGGTTTCTTTGTGTGCCCGATGGATTTGCCTATAAGTAGTTAATGGCACGGCTCTGGTTCAGCCTTTGCCCAGGTATTGCAGCGTTGCCTCTGGACTCTGGCTCAGATTGAGGTTGGGCTGAGGAAGGTGGTGTAGGTACATAGGAAGGACAAGGGGTTTGCACAGAAGGTTGCTGTACAGTAAGTACAGTAAGTACCTCTGCTCCGCCCTGACAGCCATGCCAGGGAGGTTCACAGATGGCAAATGGAACTGCTGGACCTCACCCCTTCTTCACTTGTTGGTTTGGTTTTACTGACAAACCAGATACTGGATTTCCAGTGTGAGATATTAACTGTTCTTTTTGCTCCAGCATCCCTTGTGGGAGACAACATTGCCTTACTCCCTGGGTTCTTGGGGGTTTAAAAGGCAGGCTTTGTCAGCATGAAGATTGCATGCTTATGTGGGATTTCCTGTGATTCCTCCTTTTCAATTCATCTTATCAGACATCTCTGAAGAGGCTGATGCTCCCTTAATCTCACTCAATAGCTGTTATATCTCACTACCCTTAAGAGCAGAAGTTTCCAAAACCTTGAACCTGGGACCAGACCTTCTTAGATTTTTTTTATAAACTAGCTATTAGACACCTCCCTACAGCATAATGATGCCAGAAAAAAAGTCTTTTCACTTTTTAAACACTGATTTTTTTTTTTTATCCAAAAAAGGAAAAGTACTATTGCCATTTTATGAGAGACAGCCTTCTATATGCATATCCAGTGGCAGCTCATCTATCCAACCTCAAATTAGATTGCTGTTCAGATTGTTTTCAATGAAGGCAAATCGTAGAGCAATTTTGCCACTTAGGATAGCATATATTTTTTGAAAACACCAGTTTAACTTCATTTTAGTGCTTGGAATAGCTGAAAATACTTGCACTTCTTAACCATATTCAGAGTTTATTTCATGTAATTTTCCTCTTTTAAATGGTTAAGAGTGAATCATATTCTTTTAATGGACATATAATTATTTTTTGAAATGATGCACAGGCAGTCGTTGCTGCTACTTTCCATGTAATAACAGTGTACAGCAAAGATGGAGATCTGAGATAACCCTGCAGGGAGTCAAAAAGGGGACACCAGTGGCACAGAGCGTAGATCCTACAGAAGGGAGAGACTGGTGTCACGTTTGACTCAGGACTGCTCACTACAGGCAGGTTCTGGAAAACAGTTCCCCCTCCTCATGTACCTGCTGTGGTCTCTGCCAAAATCAGAGAGAAGGAAAAAGGTCAGAAACTGAGGAGACGGAGGATATAGAAAACAGGAACGAGAAAAATTATTCAGATGATAATCTGCAGTCACATGGGGCATAGGCTGGCTGGGATCAGGAGAGGGGCTGCAGCGGAGCTGGGAGCAGGCGTTGCTTTTCATATCGACTGTTCAGATGAATGGTCCCAGTGCCCCAGCTGCTGTAACCTGCACCAAGCGAATGATTTTGCATCAGTAACTCCAAGGGCTTTGGGAAAGCAGTTCATCTGAAGAGGTGGTGCAGTGCAAAGGTTACAGAACCAGATTCAGATTTAACTAGGGAAGGGCATGAATCGAGCCTTTCTAGCAGATAGTGTATCCATGTTTGATTTACCCTGCCTCTGAGGGCTTTCCCTGCCAGCCCTAACATTATCTACCCATGACCTGGTTGTTCCAGAAGTCCTGGGTGGCTCTGCCCCAAGGAGAGAGGTGGCAGATTGACATCCCTTCCCTGCAGGGTGTGCAGGCAGGTGCAGAAGGAGACATGGCCAGTTTGAGGGAAGGGTTTTGGGATTAGCAATCCTGCAAGGCCTAAGGCAATACACCCAGGTGCTTTGAGCAATGCACAAACGGGTTTTTTTTTTTTTACTCTCTTTGTCATTTTTATAAGGAGAGAGATATTTTTGTAAAAGGAATGAGAAAGACCACTCTGCAAGCAAACATTTTTTTTTTTAAATGTTGTGATATCATTTTAAAAAACAATGTGTTCTTGCTGTTTGTTTTTTACAAAAACAAAAAATAGCAAGTCACAGCAATTGGCAGATCCCTGCTGTCAGTATTTGGTGACGCCAGCACTAGCTGCAGCAGATGGAGAGATGCAAACATTCTGGAAACTTGGACAAAGTGGTTTTCTTGAGCTTGAGCAAGTGGCGCTGTAAAATGCTTCTTCCTCCTCGAGTGTAAGCCTTCTTAATAACTAACACTTTCAGAGGAAAGGAAGTTGGGATTTGTTGGTGCTTTTGGGACCGAGCCAGCTTTCTATCCAGCAAGCTGCTCTTTCTGTTGACGGTGGCTATTTATGAAGCGTATGACAGGAACACTGGAAAGGCAGCCACAGAAGTCAGTTTGCTTATAGTAAGGGAAGAGGTGTGTTTGCTTATTCTCTTGCTTTAGTAATCATAATTGCTGCAGAATCATAAAAGCTGGAGGAGTGTCAGGAATGACAGACCTGAGGAAGTACAAGCCCAGTATCTCAATGAGGGGCACCTACATCATCAGGAGATGGCTGATGCTCATGTTTTACCACTTAAGTACCACTGACATTTGCTGGTGAATTTAGGGGTGTTGCACAGGTCTCACTGTACCAGTAAATGTCAGAGGTGTAACCACAGAACTGTGGTACCTCAAATTGACACCACTTAAGGGTAAAATGAACATTGATTAGTTACCATGCATGAAGCAGCTTGAGAAGTCCCTATAAAACACTCGATCTTCAGGTGTTTCTCAGGTACCATCCTGACTTCCTGGGAAGTTGACTGTCATTTTTGTCAGACAGCAAGTACACTGGGTATCACAGAAGGAAGAATGAGGGGGCTATTGTTGCTTTACTGAAAGCATCAAAAATATGCTGGGTTTACAGACAAGTCCATTCTGAAACCCTTCAGAGAGCTTGTAGCATAGCTTTGCTTGTTCTGCAATTTTTGGGTTGCTGAGGGTGACTTGTTGAGCTGGAATGGAACATGATGCAGGAGCTTGACAGGTCAGCCCACTGGTTACGGGATTTGCAGTGTTACATGGAGAGTCCCCTATCACAAGGAAGCACATAGGTCCTCTAATCCTAGAGCTCAGCAGCAGGAAAAATGAGCAGAAGGTACTCAGATCAAACGAAGCTGGAAATGCACAAGATCCTTCTCATTGGACTAATTGCAAGTGGCTAATGGCACTAGTAAATCAGCAATCTCCATAATATATACATGGGGTGCTAGGCTGGTTGTCTCATTCTGCGCTGTGCAGTCCCCTGGCTCATCTTTCTTAGGAACATAAATAAGTGAAAAGACAGAGTAAAAAATCAGGGGAAAGTAAATCAGAGCTGAGGAATACTTAACTTTTCAGTAATGCCCTAACAGAAGTGATGGAGGCCCTTACAACTGTAGCACTTTTCTTCCATACCCTGGCCGTTCATTTCTCTGTGTCTGGAGAAGGTTTTTTTAAAATGCAGCAAAATTTGTGTCCCCCTTTTCCCCCTAAATCTTCATTTCCTCACCCAGCAGGCTTCTGACCCCATGGGGAAAATGAAATTCCTCGTGCTTGTTAACCATCCAGCAGCCACAGAGGATGTGTGAAGGATGTACAGACTCACAGTCATTGCTCTCTGTTTCAGGGGCGAGTCACGGTTGTATTTGGACTTTTTTATATGTGGTTTTGATGTTATTGCCTAACGCTCAGTTTGGAGCTGGAATACAGACTGAATAAAAGAAATATTTACATTACTACTATTAAAGAAGATTATTGCTGTTTATGCAAAGTTGTGATTACTTTCTGTTATATAATTTATCTATGTAATGGTTCTTATCATAAGCTATGCCTTGATCCCACATCTGTTTCAGTTCCCACAGATGCCAATGACAACTGGGGAAGCCCTTCTGGTTGTGTGCTCCTGTCCCTTGAGCCTCTCCTGAAAGTGTACCAGAACAGCTGTTTGCAGGGCAACCTGAGGAACCAGACACAGGACCTGGGGAGAACCAGAAAGATTCCCTTTTTTTTAAGGTTAGTTTTAACATTGACCAGTGATGGCCAGCACTGTTGCTGGAAGAATATCTGAGTCTGTCAGGTGGAATATGGACCTCTGAGTGAGCACGATACTTGCTTTTTTGAATTCCCTCTGGTTGTATTGATGAGATTCTCATTAAGGAACTATTTGTTACATGATTCTGTAGTGCAGAGGAGAAGAAAGAATTACATGTTTTAATGAAACCTACGTGTAGAAATAGTGTGTATGTAGGTAACATACACATGATGCCTTTTCATTAACTTTGAAAAGATTATTCTCTTCTTTGTTGGAGGAAATAGAGGGTTAGGCATGATCTGTCGTGAACTGCCATATGTGAATTCGATTGCTCTGGAGGAGCAGCTGAAGGCCTGACAGCTAATTATTACAGACTTTTGCTGAATACTGGCCAAGGTGAAACTAACTTGATTGGATCTTGAAGCAAAAAAAGATGTGGGTGTGCTGGCTTGCTGTGTCAGGGCAGAGCAGGCAAAGCCACAGTCTTGGGGCACTGTCAGTGAACTACACTGCCAGGGCCTCTGCCTGCTCTGGGCTGTGCTCTCCTGTCCTAGCCTCACGCTTCGACTCGACGGGTGCCAGTGACAAATGGAGTACTGTGGGAGGTCTTGTGCTGTGACTCACTCTCTTCAACAGTTTTTTGCCACTTGATAACATTTAAGACTTGATAGATAAAAAGGTATTGATGGTTTATTTTACCTGGGAGTTTGGAAATCCTGAAGGATGAAGGTTGCAATTTTTTTGTGATTCTATTCTTTGGCTTTTTCTAATGAGTTTTCCCAATTAAAATCCAATCTTAGGCTATTTAAGTTATCTTGTAATGTCTTGTACTGTTAGGTTTTCTAGGTTTTGATTGATATTTTCTGGTATTAATGGTGATGTCTGGTTGCAGCAGTGGGATAAAACAGTACTGAGATCTTAATTGTTAGTTTATTTTTAAAATACTTCTTGAATAAACATTCTTCAAGGACAGAGAAAAGCTGTAGTCTGTCAGTTTTGGGCAATAAACATAAGCCGCTCTGTCTTCAGAACTTCAGCTGGTAAAAATTCCTGATGTTTACCAGGTGATCATGTTACTGCTCATCAGTGGGTTCATCCCCATGCAGAGGAATTGCAAACTGGACAGGCCTGGAGTTCTGCTAACCTGTCTCAAATGGCTGCTGACAGCAGACTCTGCAGAGGGATACTGGCAAAATCTCTTACATACAGTTCTGGAAAAACACCTACCTGGAGACTGTTTACTTCTGGTCTGAAGTAGCGGGTGAATTTTTAGGCAGACTAAAGTGAAGAGAGCTTATGGAGATAGTTGGAGGTAAGTGTTGTGCCTGTAGAAATGTGGTGAAGAGAAGGAAATGGATGAGGGGAAGGCTGTGGATGTGATCTACCTGGACTTTGGTAAAGCCTTTGACACAGTTTCTCACAGCATTCTGACTGAGAAACTGGCTGCCACTGGCCTGGACAGGTGGACCCTCAGCTGGGTTAAAAACTGGCTGGATGGCCGAGCCCAGAGGGTGGTGGTGAATGGAACAAGATTCAGCTGGAGGCCAGTCACGAGTGGCGCCCCCCTGGGCTCAGTCCTGGGTCCAGTCTTGTTCAACATCTTTATCAATGATCTCGACAAAGGGATTGAATGCTCCCTCACTAAGTTTGCAGATGACACTAAACTAGGAGGAAGTGTTGATCTGCCTGAGGGTAGGGAGACTCTTCAGAGGGATCTGAACAGACTGGACCGATGGGCTGAGACCAATGGGATGAAGTTTAACAAGGCCAAGTGTAGAGTGCTGCACATGGGACATAACAACCCCATGCGGCGCTACAGGCTTGGGGGAGACTGGCTGGAGAGCTGTCAGGCAGAGAAGGACCTGGGGGTGTTGGTTGACTGCAGACTGAATATGAGTCAGCAGTGCGCTCAGGCGGCCAAGAAGGCCAATGGCATCTTGGCTTGTATCAAAAACAATGTGGCCAGTAGGTCTGGGGAGGTGATTGTGCCCCTGTACTGGGCATTGGTGAGGCCACACCTCGAGTGCTGTGTCCAGTTCTGGGCTCCTCACCACAAGAAGGACATGGAGGTCCTGGAGCGAGTCCAGAGAAGGGCAACCAGGCTGGTGCAGGGGCTGGAGGGCAAATCCTATGAGGAGCGGCTGAGGGAGCTGGGGCTGTTTAGCCTGGAGAAGAGGAGGCTGAGGGGAGACCTTATCACCACCTACAGCTACCTGAAGGGAGGTTATAGAGAGATAGGTGATGGTCTCTTCAGCCAGGTGACAGGTGATAGGACAAGGGGGAATGGCATGAAGCTGAGCCAGGGCAGGTTTAGATTGGATGTTAGGAAAAAATTTTTTACTGAAAGAGTTGTGAGGGCCTGGAACAGGCTGCCCAGGGAGGTGGTCGAGTCACCTTCCCTGGATGTGTTCAAAAAAAGGGTAGATGAAGTACTTAGGGATATGGTTTAGTTTAGGATGTGAATGGTTGGACTTGATGATCTTGGAGGTCTTTTCCAACCTTGCTATTCTGTGATTCTGTGATTCTGTGAAAAGAAGAGAAGTATAATTTTGTGTATGTGAGGAACAGAGCAACGTGTCTCAGTGAAGAGCGACAATATTAAAGAATAAGCTACTCATGTAATTCAGCATCTCTGAGGAAAATAGAGAGCATGAGAACTTCTCAAGGCATGGTCACCTTTTCAGAATTGCCTTGAGTTGCCATAAAGAGTTCATCTGTATGAATTTATATATACTCTCTTTCATATTCTTGGAGAATTTGCATCAAATTGACTCCTTTGACATACATGTTCGTCCTTATGTATTTGCATGGCATGTGATGCATGCAAACAGGCTCTCCCCTATGGCTGTATAGGTTTCTCTATCGGCTGGAGGACTTGAGCTCCACCAGCTCTTCCGTACTGCCTTGTGCCATTACCTGTCTGCACAGTTCTGGGGAAGGGAACAGAGCATGTGTTTGCACTGAGCTTTTGCTTGCATCTTGAGCTGTGAAGGGTGTCAGCATTGTGTGTTCATGCCCAGATGAAATATTAAGGCCTAGTGAACTTCTGGAAGATGCTGGCTTTATTTATTTTCAACTGTAATGAGCAATGACCTGATTATTCTCTTGTTCAGCACTTTGTCTGTCTCACATTGATGATAATGGCTGATTTTAAAATGTTACAAGTTCACAGGCAATTAGGGCAAAGACATATCAGCAAAAGTGACTTTTTTGGGTGTTAAAATTGAGTGAAAATTCAAACAACAAAATGACTGGAGAGAATGGAAGGTGTCGGGAACAGGCCTTTTGGTTGCTCTTCTTCAAAACTATTGTAAAGCCTGATTTATTTCAACTGTTGAGTGTGGTAGGACTGTCTGCAAGTGGCCGAATCACAAGAAAAATGAGCTTCTAAAATGCTGGTTTTAGTTGCACACAGTAATTAGGGGAACAGTGAACTCTTGGGCAGATGATAACAAATCATGGCACATCCATCATTTCACACCTATTTGGTGAGGTACTAATGAGATTTGAACACTACACAGGTCTGGTTCTGGCCTCTGCACTGAGTCAGGCAAACACTTCAGAAACGTTTATACAGCAGCTATTTTCATCCTCTGCAATATCAGGTCCTCCTTTAATAATGCAGCCTCATGTTTATTGTACCAGATAGCAGAACTGCTTCTGTATGCAGAGTCTTTTCTCCTGCCATTTTTTTTTCCTGACGGCAGGCCAACTTATCTGGTGCTAGTACATCACCAACCACCTGCTGTGGGCTATGTATCTGTTTTCTTAATTGCAGTGAAATAATTTACACCAAATAATGCCACATTACAACAGCATAATTTAATTTGGAGTTGTTCATTATAGTTCTATTACCCTTCAGCTTTGGCACCCTCCCAGAAAAGGACCCGTGAGTAGCAGGTTAGACAGTTTCCTGAAGTGATAAAAATGCACCCCACACAGCTTACTGCCAGGTCTTTTCTGCTGCAAAATTCTGGCATAATTACATTTTGTGGGTTCCACTTGTGTCATGCTAACTAATGGCAATACTAATACTGGGTTTTTTTCATCGGATTTTCAAGTTTAGATTACAATCTCTTGCTATTCTAGCTTAATCATGCTGTACTATGAAAAATAAGGGGGTTTAAGAGGCATTACAAATGTTGATTGCGTTTGAATGGTGGAGCTTTTAACTTAAACCTGGTACAGAATTATGCACTGCATTAATAGATGCCAAGGCCAGAAGAAATTCAGGGTGCCTCACAGTTATCCCCTAAAGAGAATAGTAATGAAAGTTGAACTTGTGAACATTTGACTTTTTGTAGTAGTTGGAAGTTAATGTACATGGTTTAAGGCATTTCCTCCATTATAATTTAAGGTATTACCATGCAGAATGTAGTTTATTAACCATTCTGCTGGTATTTATAGTAAACTTTTTACAATTAATCAAAACCAGACATTGTAAAAGCAAAAATCAGGTTTATTGCCAAGATCATAAATGTCAAGTATACTTTTATGCAGGCTTTGTATTACTTCAGTTGCAACTTTAAAGAACATTTTAAGTGATTGGAAAAAGGAAGTTTATTAAAGGCTCAGCAGGTCTTCTCTGTACTCTGCTCTTACTAATGTAAATCACTGCATCACGTGATAGAGGAGCAAGCAACATGGCAGGAGGGGTTTGTAATCGGGTTTTCTCTGTGACTTCTGGTACCTTCGTGAAGAACTTAAAACTCAGACCACCCTGTTTCCTCAGACAAAGAAGTGCTATGAGATTTCAGAAAAAGGAAAGGATAGTGCAAACCATCCAGAGTAGTTAATTGCTGAACTTGGAATATATCCTCATATCTTTGAGTAGCAGCTCAAAAAAAACATCTGAGGGTGGGAGAGGGAGCACTCACTGTCTATCAAAAAGTGGTTTCTAGTGTAAGTTGGTGACAAACCTTGTGACCTGCATGGGTATTAAAGGCTGTAGAAAAGAACTGTGACTCTGGTGCTGGTGGACAAAGGCAATAGTTTGAAGGTGGAGCTGAGAACATCAGGCAGTTGATGAGAAACAGCATTACCTTATAGGACAGTAGGTGTACAGCAGGTGGAAAAAAAAAAAAAAAAAAAAAAAAAAAACTTTGGGAGATTACTTGTCTCTATGGCCACTCCATTTCACATGATCTGAAGCACACACATGTACAAAGTAGGGCTAAGAAAAAAAGCTCTAAGTTTCTTACCTTCCCCATGGTCTTGAATATTGGGTCACAGCTTGACAGACAGACACTGTGATGTTTGTAAAGAAATCCAACAGTCCTAACTTCTTTCCATTCTGTAGTTGGCTTTATCTCTAATCCAAGACACTTTGTAGTGCTTGAGGCAAAGCTTATTTGTTTGCTTTTCTTAGAGAACACTGCATTCCCTTAGCACCCAAGGCAGGGAAAAATCTGCAAAGAAAGTTAAATCATTTTGGTGCCTGATCTAAAGCTCAATCTAGCTTGGTAGATTTTGATAACTTCTGGCATGATGTAAACATGATAGGGACTCAAACATGACGAGAACACAGGAGGCCCTGGGCTGCGGTTCTGGCTCTGGCCTCAGCTTCTCCATGTTTCGTCTTACCTGTCTGTGAAATGGGGTTAAGGCCTGTCATCTGCTTTGCAATTGGTTTGGCACTTGTAGATGAAAAGTGCCACTGAAGAAAAGGGCATTGTTTTACTGTTAATACGAGCTTGATAAAATAAGACAAATGAAAGAAGTGAACCAGTTTTCTGCCAATTTTGTGGTTGTGACTTTTAAGCAAGGAAGACTTGGGATAGGTATAGAAGGATAGAGAAGTACTGTGGTAGCTCTCCTGTGGACATTTTGAAGTCGCTGTCTTTGAAGTTCTTTGTACTCACCTCTCAGACACTTATGGCTATAGAGGATCTTGCTTTAGAGCTGGGTATGGATTCATGAATTCGTGAGGCTGGTTTCAGTCCAGCTATTACATGGCATACAAAGTAAGAAGGTGAGCTAAACAACATAGGTAAAGTACAAAAGAAAGAACAAATGTTTACATTAAAGGCAAAGATAGAATTTCAAATGTTTGATTCCTGTATTACTGCGTGTTTTCAAACTCTTGTAGTCTATAAGATGTAAACATGATTGTAAGTGCCTGTCTGCTCTGGAAAGCTACTGATCATTTGCATTGGAGCATTGAACACAGTTATTTTGATTATCAGAGAAGCTTTGTTGCTGAGAGGTGTTGGGTAACACTTAGAAGTGTTTTCTCACCGGCAGTGCAGGGAAATCACATTGAAGCTGGAATGAACAGGACACATGCAAGCAATACAGAGTATTGAGAGCACTCTTACCATTGGCTGAGCTGCTAGGGAAAGCTGCTAATGGGACAGCAAAGAACTGGTTATTTTACAGATTTTTTGCCTGTTACAGAATAAATTGTGGCAAATGATATACATGAAATAGTTTATAACACTGTCATGAGAAGTCCTAGTGATGGCCAGCTTCTGCAGAGCTGGGATATCCTCGTACTCACAGAAGCTGCAAGGTCTGACCAAACCTGTGTCTAACTTAGCAGGTCCTGTCTCAACTAAGGTGTTCACCTCTTTCTCAGACACCCCCAGAGCACTGCTTACAAACCAGCATTGTCAGGGACTTATACAAAACCAGCCCCGTGGAACTGGATTCCAGATGTGACAAAAGAGGACAATTTGGACTTTCAGCCCTTCAAGAAGTCTGTAGGATTTCAGCATCTCCTATCCTGTAAATAGACCTGAACTTCAATGTGTGGTGGGGCAGTTGATGTCACACCTAACTCAAGCTGACTTCCAGTTTTCTCTTGGCTTTTCCCTATAGGTCTGCTGACTACAGTAAAATTACCTATATAGTGTAGTGTCAGCTGAGATAAGTAGAATTGGAAGAAAATGGTTGTCTAAGGTACTCTGCAATATTTGTAATCTGTAGATAAGCAGCAATCAGCAAAACTCACAATAAGCAGTAAGTGCTCTAAATGTCATAATGAGCTCAGTCATTGAAATCTGAATGCCATTTATGTTGCCCTTTGATAATAATTAGTGATTGCCACTCAAGGTGGCAATCATGTATCCAGTACAGCTAAAAATTAGGTGCATAACCCAGGCTTTCCATTCCAGTCTGAGCTGCTGTGAAGTATATTGAAAGGATCTTTGACTGCATTAGTGTTTGGATGTCACGTATTAGAAGAGAAGGGAATCTTAAATAGCAGAATTTAACTGGGGAAAGTGTGTGTAGATTATAGGTACTCTTTGAAGAACTCTACAGATAATGTTCTACCTCATAAAATACATATTATGATGCGGACAACATCTGGTTTCTTTCATGCCCTCATTCATATGTCTTGAAGGTCTTGCTAATCCAGAGCTGTCATACCAAGTACCTCATTTAGGGGGTTGGGGTTTTTCTTTTATTTTTCTCTCCCTCCTTTCTTTTTTAGCTCCTTATTGCTGCCTGTGGAGGTGTTTTGGCTTGATTTTTATACTAGAACATCTTTTGTTTCTTTTTTGCTGCTAGACAGGAATTTTTTTTTAATATTACCTGCAAAATTTCTTGAAAGTATATAATGCACTGAGACTCTTTTTGGCTGCTTTTTCTCCTTGTGTGTAAATGCCAATTTAATCACAAATGTAATAAAACCCCATGTTTGATGCTGAGGGGCAGGTAAAAACATGTCATTGTTGGTGTAGAGGAGAACACATACTTTCTTCTTCAATATAAAGGAGGCAAACAGGAAGAAGAGACTGGATGTAACTCCTCCAGTGCTTGTACCAGTGTTGATATCAATGAATCCACTGAATATTGGTAGGTAGCACACACTGTGCATGACACACTAAGGTGATCACATGCCACTTTATGTTGTGGCAGTGATAACCATTTGGTAATTAAGCTTAGCATTTAGGGGACTTCTGTAGACTTGTGACAGAGCAAGTCCTCTAGAGAGGTATGCAAACCCAAATTACTCCACTGGTAGCTCAAGAGATGTAATGATGTGAGCCTAATGTTCATGCTGCAGAGCTACCCCAGTCCCCCCCAGTAAATTCCTAAATGTTTTTTCCAGGCATAAATAGAGTCTTTGTCAAAGAGTGTACAGACACTTTGCTCCAGTGACCAAGTTCATTCTGGTTTTTGCATCCTGTGGTGCAGGGATCTTGGCAAGAGCTATCTATCCATCCTTGTCTCCTTTTGCCCTGTAAGAGTACCTCCACATTGTCAAAGAACCTTCTGAGCTGCAGAACTTGCACTCTTCAATATTTCAGTACTCTGTATCCAATTCTTGGAGCCACTGTATTAAATACACTCACAGGAACATCAAGACCACCATATAGTTCATGCCAAGGTACTCAGCGCAGTAACCTGTGTCCAACAGTAACCATGTTTCAGCAGACCCAGGATACCTGGAGTACCTTCCTAACTTGTAAGTACTTTCTTCTAGGGGCCTCTAGCCAGTGGCTCCTTGAAAAAGCCAGTGACAGTGAGAAAATGTCATTTTTCCTAGTGTAACAGTTTACTGGGGGCTTTGGAAGTCTTCTTTGGAAGAAGAGATACTGCTGTATCTCCTGCCTTGCTGCTACTCACCTCCCAACAGCTCTTCTTCATCATCTGGCAGCAGAGCTTGGCCTCTGTAGAAATTCTTTTGGGTTCTGGACTTCCTAATGTCAGTTACCCAAGAAGAAATCTTCGCAAGGTCTTGGAGAAACATTGGCCAGATGATTGTCAGCCTTGCACTGTTTCAGAGTCTTTGGTACTACATTTAGTAGTACTTCAGTACTTCCATACCTCCTTGTAGGTATCTGGTGCTATCTAAGACTATGCTGTAAGAAAATAAAGATGTAGTGAACAAGAAGAAGATGCCAAAGCAGAAGATGATGTTGACAAGGCTAAATTAAAATCTCCATAGGAAACTCCTTGTAGCAGGGATGAGATTTTCCCATTCACGGTCTATTGCTGTCACACCACGAGTCAGAGCAAACTCTTCAGTGCAGAAATGGTGAGTGCTTTCTGTGGGATTTCAGCAGATGTTTATGTGTTAGTCACTGGCAAGTCAGACACTGTACGTTCCTTTCCGTGCCCTCGTTTGTTCTAAGGATCTAAGGAAACATCAGCAGATGGGTAAAATTCAGATGATGCTGAAATGCTCCCAAGAAGTGATAAAGGTGATTCTGAATTTTTGTGTTTGATGGAGTTATCTGAAGGAACAAGTGCCGACAGATGAGCATTTCTACTGTTCATAGCAGTACTGCACTGTATTCAGGTGGTCAGTCCCCCACACCCTGACCTCTGTCAGAAAAAATGCCAAAACTAAGATTTGGAGCATCTGGGAGAAAATCATGAGCTGGACTCCAGAGGAGTAACACATGTATACTATTTGCATCTGAACAAGAAGACTCATAGTGCATTCAAATGATTGGAAAAAAGCCTGCTCCTATCTTTGCAGTAACACATTTGCTTCTTGTATTCACCAGTTGCTCGTTCCTGGCATGACTGGCTTTAGAGATTTCTATCACAAAGCTCTGCATAAGAACCAGTTGCTGCACCACGTATACAGGAAAAAGAAATTGTGTTTGGAAATAGGACACTGATCTTAGAGACAGAAATGTCTTCCAAGGCTGCAGGGCTCCTGTGTGGAGTAAACCTTATTTCATACTTTCTGGATTTCACAAGCAGCCTATAAAAAAAAAAAAAAAATCTGTGTTTAGTAAGAGTGTATAAAATGTCAAATCAGATAACCACAGGCTACCTAGATCAGAGCCGTGTTCCAGCACGCCTTTGTTGTGCTGGCTCGTACATATGATGTAGATGTTATCTAAACATTGAGACATTGCTTAACAAGTGAGATAAATGTAGAAGATATGACTGGGGTACTAACATGACCATTTGTGAATGAACATTGTGGACTTTTCATCCAGGCAATTGCAGTAAACCTCAAAAGAGGCTGAATAAAGTAGTTCATTTGAGGCTGAAAGAGAAGTATGCTGCTGTAAGGGACTACTGAAGGCAAGCTTGTAATTGTGCTTGCCCAGAGGTCTGAAAGGTGTAGGATTAATTGGAAGAGATACCAAATTTCTTTTAGTGGACCAGCTGATTATATATGAAAGAAGGAGATGAGCTTTGGCTGCCTCATCATCAGACGAAACAGAGGCAAATTTCAAGGCAGGTGCTGAGTGTGACAAATTTGATAGGAATACAATAGCAAGTTCTGGCAAGAGAGAAGCTGTTAACCCTGGAAGAGGTGATGAGTCATCTCTCCAGTTAGTACATGCAGGACAGAAAGGTGTTATCAGGGGCTAAAGAATGAAGTTGGTAGTATTAAAAAAATCTCATGTTACTGTTGGTTCTGATATTGATTTTTTATTTTTTGTTAATCCAGCTATAGTTCCTAGGCACCTGAAGGTGCTTCGCTGGCCTCCTGTAAAGGTAAGAGCTGGGAGGGAAGACAGGTGGTGGCTTTGTGAAGATGTTCTCTAGAAGCTATGGGAGAATTCCCAGTTCCCTCTGGTTTCACCTCTGTGCTTTCCAGGGAGCTGGGGTAGAAAAGCTGTGTGAGAAAATGTGCTGAGATGAAGGCTTTGAAAATCTATAGGTAGCAAACCAAGGTCTGCCTGCCTCTGAGATGAGGAGGAGCAGAGAGCAGGAGGAGCAATGCCATCTGTGCCAGTTGTCACTAAACAGGATACTGATACTCAGATTTGTGGTTTAAAATCTGTGTCTTATCAGAATAGCTTTGGGTGCCTGGGATCAAGTACATAAGGCTGATGAGTTATCTTCTCTTTTTAATCAGTGTTAATCAGATTGCCAAATAATTTGTTTCTTTATGGGAAAAAACCCTTTGAATCAGTTTCTAAGAATGAAGAATCCAAGTACAAGAGAGCAGCCCCTGGTCCAGGTTGGTAGGGCACATCCTCAGGATGTGAAATAACGAAGGGGATAGAGCAGGAACTCAAATATTTGTCTTTCATACGCCAGACAAACAGACCTTTTATGTACTCAACAGTAGTTACTAACTTAATCTGTTCTTCGAGAGAAAACATGCTGTGAAGACTCAGGATTGCAGGTAACATCTGTCCCACAAGAAAAAATCGGTAGGGGAAGAAAAACATTAAATTATTTTTGGTAATAAAAGCAATGAATTTGCTTTTATTCATTGCTACTAACATGCTAGATAATAATACTAGAGGGACTTTCCCAGGCACCGTGCTCCTGGGAAGCAGATTGGTAGCACAGCAGTAATGTGTTAATGAGATGGTTCTCCAGTGGTGTGTCTTGGCTTCTGGCAGACCAGACAGCTTCAAAGAGGCTATTAGAAGGCAAATACTTATTAGAAAGTAAAGACTTGTTTATTAGTTGATAGTTGAATGTTTCAGACTTTTGAGTAGTTTATATTTCTGTGTACTGAGCACATATGTATTTGCCCAAGCCCAAATTTGGAGCTTTTTTGTTCCTGTTCACAGTCCAGTGTCCAGCCCCTCAAGTATTTGTTGTCACTTTGCTGCCAGCTTGGGTGTACCTGTTGCATTTGGCATTGGTTATTCTGGGCTCAGTTTGGAGTCAGACTTGCAAGCCACTAATTGTAGAGCGGCTGCACAGCTGCTCTCAGCCACCTCGAAGAACCATAATGCCACTGTGTGTAGTGCTTGGGGGTCTTTGGGGGTTTTTACAAAAACACCTTGTTTCATCACAGTAGGCAAGGCATTGCTGTTAAGTAAGAATTATCTTTTATGGTGCACTGCCCAGTAGAGTCAAACATAATGAAACCCCATGAAATAGCCTGATACATCAAGTTGCAGAATACTTCAGAAGCCAAGTGCAAATCATTCTCTACACCTTTTTGATTTAAATGCATTAATTAGTACCTTCTTTAAATGTAGAATAAATTGATATGTAGAATGGAAACAGTGGTCATTCTCAGTCTGGGATAAAAATTAAGAGCTAGTATGTGGGTTAGTCACGCATATATAGACAGCAGTGGGCCAGTTTAACTTTCAGTGTGAATACTATTCATTGAAACCTTTATTCTGGACAGTTTGAATACAGAAGCTCATGCAGTGTTAAAGAGCCCCCTTTGGGGGTTTCAGAATATACATATTTTCAAGTGTAGTTTGCAAAAGCCTTTGCCTTCTCTGAAAAAGACTGAATGTTCAAGTCCAAGGGGTGCAAACAGGGAGCAGAGCTTTCTGAAACGTTGCTGAGACTCTCTTACCTGTTATACAAGACCAGGGTCTTTAAAGTCAGATCATATATCTTCATTTTTCCCAAGCCCTTAACCACAAGGTTCGAGAATTGTCAGTTATTTTTCCATTCATTTAAATTATTTATTGGGTAGTCTAAGAGAGGAAAGGTTTGAAAACATCTAAAGGACCTTTAGGAAATTTAAATTATTTTTTTCCCCTGAAGTAATTTCCAGCCACTTTCATCTGCTGCAGATATTTGTTGTTAAATGTCTCATAGTCACACAGAGAAAATGACCAAGTCAGGGAATTTGCAGCTTGATTCCCAGTACAGCAAGGGACACTACCTTAAAAAATGATCTCTCAAGTCTGTTTCAGATACAACTAGTTAAAAAAGGGGAAAAAAGCATCACACAACAGCAACCAAACCAAAAAACCCCACCAACCCAAAAATCTTTTGTAATCTTTATCAATGATTCCACCTTCAGCATTTAATTTTTCACTTTGGAATCCTTTCCTCCTTCCGTAGTAGAATTTAAGTGGATTTGTCTCTACACAGAGTAGCCCTTTTTTACCTTTTTAAGATTAATACAGCAGTCCTGTGGAATTCCCTTCTAATTTGTTTGATCTAATTGCCCTGGAGACTGGAGTTATCAGTTGTGAAGTACGCAGTCTGAATCAACAGGTGAATAATACTCAAGTGTGTTGGGAAGAGCTCAGTGTGTTTTCACTGTTGGTATGTCCAGCTGATGCTGTGACTTTTCTCTCCAAAGTGATGAGCAGTGCAGATTCCCTTAGGCAGGTTGGTGGTCTGAAAGTCAAGGCTTCTCTCTGGTGACTCCTGCTAAAAGTATCCATATATCACAGACACCCAACATGTTTTGCTTTCTTTTCTGTTTTTATTCCTTATTCTGGTCTGGATGTCAATATAAGTGGATCACTGGAATGGTCTAATTGACATATATTATTAAAATGTCACTGTCTTCTGTTGATGGAAACTTTTTTACTCACAGCTGCGTCTCTAAAATGGTGAATTGTATTTTGGTAGTAAGATGCACAGCTTATCTTTGTGAATCTTTATCGTTCTAGAAATCCATGTAAATCATTAAAATAGTGAATTTTTTGTGTAAGGTCTATGTCCTATAAACTATTTAGTAATGAAAGCATCTAAGGACTGGAATATATAAACTGGAATTTCTACTGGACTTTAAGATCTTTTGATTAAAAATACATATCAGGATGAAATATTAATAAATCTGTAGAGTGCTGGGTACACTGTGTATGTCCTGGTGTTCAGATGGGCTGAGTATCCAGAGAACCTCTTGGATTCACTTCATGTGGAAGATACTCCTCTCATCTGAAACTTAAGCCCTGGCCTCATCTGCTCACAGGAAGTCGATTTCCTTCCTCCACCCGTGGTGCCTCCACCTGCACAGCGGGCACACAGCTCTGCATGGCCCCATTACATCCTGTCCCCATCCTTCTGGCTGCCGCTCTGCCCTCTTGGATATCCCCACAGAAGCCACAGCCTGCAGTGAGATGTAGGAGTTACATGTCTTCCTGTGAGTACTATATTCAATGCTTACCAGCAGGAAGTTCCAGTCCATTACCTGATGGGACCAGAGCTTGGACAGATTGCTGCTGTTCTAACTTCAGGTCCGTACGCTGCCCAAAGTGGCTCTTTCCAAGCAGTCTTTGTGAGCCTCTGTTCAATCCATACATAGTGTTTAATACAGGCAGTAAATAAATAGACAAGAATGATAATAACAAAGTGTTATTGCAAGAGAATGGGAATGTTTGTGGTATTATCTCACGTATTTACATAAAACAATAAGCTAACATTGTTCCCTGGCTGTTCTTTGCAGGTTCTCCCTCAAATGTTCTCATTACTTAATTTTGCTTATTTTACTGTCATGCTGGTGGCGAGGGAACATCTAATTGAGTGTACTGACCTGAGAGGTCCTTCGTGCTAAGAACCTGTTGTTGACTTTCGGTTTGGTTTGTGTTTTCTACTGGCCCAAATTACAGTAGGAAGGTAAAACATAATGGAAAACAAAACCCCTCTGCCAGAAGACTTACAGATGAAACAGGAAAACTTGTGAGTCTGCTTTGGTTGTTTGACAGTAATGAAGCTTGGCAGAGGAGGAGAAGGAGATGAAGGGAGAAAGGTGAAGCCATAGGGTGCTGTAGATCCAAATATTTGGGTTTGTGTTATATGTATCCCTGTGTATAACATTCATTTTTTGCAAGTTTTCCTCCTGGACATGTTTGTATCTGTACCCTGTCCAGAATGAACTGTATTTTAGACTGGGAAGATGTGATTTGCTGTGATGTCAGTTAACGAGACAGAGTAACTCCCCCTTTTCCTCCAAAATGCTTCATTGGTAGAAGGCAATTGCATTGATTGCAGGGACTGTGGATCTTCTTTCATTCATTATTTAGGTTCTTTTCCTGGCCTGGGTATTCATGGCTGTACTGGTGCAGCCTGGCTTGTTCCACAGATATCAGACTTTTTTTATGTTTATTAGAGCAGTATATGCATGAGGAAATAAAGCTAAGTTTGCATCCACTTCTGCATGTCCTTTGGCTGCCATCTTTGCTCACTCTCTACACAGCCAGCCTCTGTTTTTTTTAATCATTTCCTATAATAATCCCTCCCTCCCTCCAGTTTTCAGTGGGAGAGAGGTCCTTCAGGATGCCAGTGTAATTCAGTCCACAATTCTGTGTATTCTAAAAGAAAGAGACCAAACTGTAAGTCAGTTTGAACTGCATTCAATAAAGAAGTGTACCTTTGTATTGTAACCTCAACAAGTTACCTGATCTTGCAAAAGATTCCTAAAAACACACAATACTTCCTGATAGAGTGAATTTCTACTGTATTTTAGGTTGGGATACTAGAGCATTACTTGTGTTGTTGAGGGGTGAGTACATTGCTCTGTCTTTTTAAATTTTTGGTGGTGGTAATTTAGTCTTACAGAAAATCTTACTTCAGAAGCATCTGATTTAGCAGGATGCCAATAAACAGTTTAAAGGGGAATGTCAAGAATGACATGGTCTGAGGACTGGCCAGTATTGCCATGTGATAATAAAAGCCCAGAAGAATACTGAGCACCTTCTCTCTTTTCCCTTTATTTGTGTAGAAAAGAACATTGAGAATTTTCCTTATCTGTCTGAAACAGAGGAAAGTTCATTTGCTTTTTCTCCTGGGTATCGTATTCATCAGTCTATGTTTACAGTACATATTACAAGCAATGAGATGATGACTTCAGCTCAAAAGGCAGACTAAGATTGGAGAGAACTAACAAAGAAATGTAAAAATCTTTAAGAAAGAGTGAAAAAACTTAATGCAGACATTAGTCTTGTAAGAAGACTTCCAAGACTGAGAGGACTTCTGAGACTCAGCTGAAACACTGGCAGGAGGTGGGGTTGTGCACATACACACATGACTTGGATGCATGTTTTGGTTTACATACAGAAGTACATCATAAGCTTCAGAAGGGCAGATACCTCAGCTGAATACTGGAGACCCTTTATGATAATCTGGGATTCTGAGAAGCAAGACACAGGGCTTGGTCTTTGTCCTTTAGGATACACAGAATTCAGAACTGGTTACACTGGCACTCTGAAGGACCTGTCTCCCATTGAAAACTGTGGGGTTTTTTTCCCTCTGCATTTGTTTTCTTAAATAGCCCAAGCTAACTGCATTTTAATACATGGCAAAAATCTTCCCCTGGGGAAAGTTTGCTAACTAATTAGATGTATACACTTAAATGATTGCTCAGTCTTTTTTCTGGTGGTAAATAATGGAGTTATGAGGTTTTTTTCCCTTTGGCTGGAAGCAACACCTCTGTTCTCAGAAATCATTCAACCCTCTCGCTTCATACTGCGTAAGTGTTAGAGTCATAGGATGCTTATTTGCATCATGAGTAGATATCTATGCAGTTCTCTGCACAGCTCCAATTCTGGAACTAAAATGTTCTAAAAATACACAAAGAAAAACTTTCTTTCTATGCCTTGTCAGAATTTGAAAACACAACTGCAAATACTTATGGACAGGCTTTGAAGTTATAGCCTTAAAATCCGTCTTAATCCCTGTTTTGAGAAGTTTTGGCTAGCCAAATCCTGCTTTTGGAGGTGCATTGCTGTGCTCATAGGCAATGCACACAGGCCTGCATGTATGTACAGACAAAAGGTCATGCTTCTTGTGTGCTGTAAGACAATCTGGTCTGGGAAGTTCAACAATACAGATAAAATAGAAAATCAGGTGCTGAAATAACTGCATTATCCTGAACCTTACAAGTACAGAAATACCTGCACTCACACTGAGGGCCTTTTTACAGGGCATTGTTTCCCATGGTGGCTGGTAGATGGTGATGCAGAGCATAAGGAGAATTCCCACTGACCAGTTGTACGGTATGTGCCATGGGAGCACGTTTTCCACATCTGCCTTCACTTCTAGTGCTGAGCACCTGATTAACTGCAGATATTCTTACCTTTCTCAAATATTTTAACTCCCCATGATAGCTATTTTTGTCAAGTAAACTACATGTGTTCTTTGAAAAGTCTGAATTTCAAGCTGTTAAGGCAGTTTTAACAGTGCTATGTTGCTGTTAAATGCAGCCCTGTTGTTCAGGATTCATTCCAGAGACACAGATTTATCAGAGAACTTGATGCTGCTGTGGCTATAGAACTTTACTGCAGAGAAAAGAATAAAGGAAGGTTGTATTTCATAGTAAACCAGATATTTTCTTATTCCCCTTTCTTGTTCATCATTCCCAGCTGTACCCTGGTATTCAGAAGTCACAAAGCCTGTCTAAGAGTGGTTGTTTCTATGGACATATATGTGTATGTTCTTGGTACCATAGTGTGGTAGCAGAGTAATGTGTGTTAGCATCACTGCTTTGTACAATTGTAGGGGGGGGAAAGGAAAGTGAAGACACACTCAAAGTTTGAATTATTGTGTGTGAAAATGAAATGAGGTTACTTGATGCTTGAGTACTGCCCCAAAAAACAGTGAGGTAATTAAAAATTGGTACCTTTTCCTGGAGCTTGAGTAATATTTAAATTCTTCTGTAGACTTCTGTGCAGTCCTAGTTCCTTTTGCTTTGGAAAGTAAGCCGAATGCTTCAGTGAGATGGATTTTAGTGAGACATATCTCTTCTCTTGGGAAGAGTTTGACGTTTCTAGTTCTAGTCCTGGGAGTGAACCATCTATATACCAATACATGTTGGAAAACAGAAATGGAAACCTAAATCTTTTGAGAAAGGGCTGCTGTGACACATGGGAGAGGCATTTGCTAGTGGCATTTAAATGAAATGGATCCTTTCCAGCTCATGGTAATCTAAGGGAGTTGGTAAGGTGGTGGGAGGAGAAGGGCAGCTCCTCAAGGCAACATTTCTACCTGTGAGAGCAGGGATATCCCCAAGAAGGAAGCTGAGGAAGTATGCCTTGCATCTTGCTGCAGCCTGAAGAAGAGACAGCTGACAGAAGTAGAGGAAGAGTTTTAGAGTGCGGAACAAGGGTTTGTCCTGGTTGTGGACAGGTTAAAGTTAACCTCCCCAAGCAGTCAGCATAGGTGAGCTGAGTTAGCCCAGGCTGTTTCCACACCACCTGGCATCACCCCCCCATAAAAGGGGTGATTGGGGAGGAGTGCTTCTGGGTGCCTCCAGAGCAGTCCAAGTGCAGCCAAGGCACTGGGTCTGTCCTTGCCTAGGTGCAGCACTCTGTGTTATCCTCAGGTTGGTAAGGTACTCTGTGTTATCACTGGGTGTGAATGAAATTTGCCACAGGCTGTTCCCCTTTCACACTGATTTTGTCAGTAAACTGTCCTTATCCCAACCCAACCAGGGAGGGTCTATCTCTTTCTCCTCCGGGAGTGAAAGGGTGATGTGTCATGTTCAGTCACTGTTTGGGGCTGAACCACAATAGTGCTCTTGGTTTGGCCAATAAAATGAGGAAGGATGTGTTACCATCAAAGGAGTCTGACAAGAAAGATCTTGCAGTGTTTCCATCCTGCCTTCCAAGGGAGGGATATGAATTCTCACAGGATGAAGAGTTTTGGTATCACTGAAGGCCTGACTGTCTGTTTAGGGATTGTGTGGGTGGGTGTGGCAGACTGCCATGTCCATGCCCTGTGTATCCATCAGGGAGAACATGGAACTGGACCGACACTTCAGTAGTTTGCTATGTGTGCTGGACAGAGGATGGTCCTGTTAGTGCCTGGCTAACCTGCCTTCCTTTCTTTTGCATCTCTGGAAACTGCTGCTGCCCTGTGGAAACTAGTTACACAAGAAAGATAGGTCTAAGTTGCTCAGCAAGGTCACATAACAGTGAAATCCTTCAAAGGCAAAGGTGTGTATGTACAACCAAACAAGTGAGAAAAGGAAAATTAGTACTGATTAAGTTGTAATTCATAAGCAGAAATTTCACACAGGGCTTTTTTCAGTTTTTAAACAGTCTCAGTTTTCACCACCTACGCATTCAGCAGAACATTGTCTCTAACTGAAAGAACTTTTCACACATGAAAAAAACATAGTTGAGAAGGTAAAAACACAGGCACTGTTCTGGGTGAGAAGGAAGATCAGAGAAGGTGGTAGCTCAGCATAACAGGAATCACACAAAAAATCCCCTGGAGTAGAACCACTCCTCCTCTCATGAGTGAGAGGAAGACTTCAGTTGGAGCATTGCCTGGTTGTTGCAGATCCATTGATTCCTGCCTCACAGATTCTTGGTTGGTTAATTTTTGTTTTGTTTCCTTAATTTCTCAATGGCAGTGTTTTCAACTCAAATTTTCTTTAAACCTGGCAAATGCAACCAGGATTTTTCACTTCCTGCATCTTGGAGTTTGCTTCATTGCAACATAAAACTTTGATGATAAAATGCCATGGTCTGCTTCTTGTGCTTGTCACAGCAGCTGTGCCTTCTCTGTTCATCCTGGTGACTAACGGCAGAGTTTCAAACTCTTGCTAACAAAACACTCCGTAGATTATGGTTGTATGTCATAATTCTATCTAGCAAAAGCTGTTCTCTGATAAAAGGGAATGTAGTATCATTTGTATTTACTGTCTTATTCTAAAGGAATGATGTGAGGTTAATTGGAAGGTTAATTAGGAGAGGTTTAATCTAAAGCAACAAGTCTAATCTCCACTCTCAGACTCAGGAGAGATCTTTCTGGTCAGCTCTTCCAACAAAAGGAACATTCCTTAGAGATAAAGATCTCTGACATGGTTGGCAATTCTATTTATTTCAAGCTAGTAGGAGTTCCCAGGAATACTCACCTGGAAGCACAGCGAGGAGGTCGTAGCTGCTCTGGCAGTGCTGCGCCAGCCACACTAATTCTTCTTCCATATTATCATGGAAAATCAAGTCTTGAAAGGAAGCGTGGGAGTCAAGTTAGAATTTCTGACAAAACAGCTGTAGGCGAGTGTGACTTATTTTGCCTTTTTGGCAACCACAACAGAATTCCCAAGGTAAATAACAATGTCACTGTCTCATACTCTACAGTTTTTAATCAATAAGCACAAGAAAGATGAATTGCTTTTACGATTAATAGCCAATCAGCACTGTAAGTGTAACAGTCAAAGCCTGAAAAAATTATGTGCCCTTCTGCTGAGTCGACCTTCTTATAGTCCAGCCTTGCTCTGAGTACCTGTGGGTATTTCTGCAGACAGGGGATAGATAATGTAATGGCTCCTTTCTGGCCAGAATGATAAGTAATGTTCTAAATTGACAGTAGTTGAGTATCTATGCCTGTGCTCTCTTCTGTTGGGCTCAGTCTTGAAGCAGTGTGATAGGTCTGAGTCCAGGAAGCCTTTTCCTAAACCTGCCTCTGGTCCTGTTACATCCACAAGGCAGTGTTAACCAGGTGCTTTTCTTCCACTCATTGTTTTTTACCTGTTTCTGCCTATTCTTCCAATCTCGTTCTGTTTCCTTCCCTGTTCTTTGTGATCTCTTTCACACAGCAAGAGTGAGGGAGGGAAAGCAGAAAGAATTAAGTTCCAGAAGTGGCCGGAAGGAAGAAGAAACCATGAATGACACAGAAGGAGGAGACAGACAAAAAGGCACAGCAGCAGGAGAAGATGCATGTGGGATGTAAATTGGAGACCAGGCAGCTGGTCCGTGTGCTTGACCACACCACTGTTTCTGGGGTGTTATGGCTTACTGTTCTAAGCTATGTGGTCACCAGCCAGGAGTTTCAGGCTATGTAGTCACAGCTAGTGATATTTCATACATTACTTATGACCTTAATTCCCATCTGGAGGTATTTGTTTGTTGAATTATGTAGAATTAAAAACAAAGCACAATTTAGATTCTAAATCTCTAAAACCTGAGGGATATACAGCATGAGAAATGAGTAGACATCTGAATGCTGAGAAGGGTAAAGCCTGCAAAGTAGGAAGAGCGGAGAGAAGGCATTTTAGTTCAAGCATGTGACTCTGCTGCAGATGCCTAAAACCAGGCAGCAGGGTAAGAAGATGAAAAGATGGTACTCAGAGCTCTTAAGTCTTCAACAGGATTCTCCAAGAGTACACTTAAAGTCTAATGGAGCTCTCCAGGAAGTCAGCTGATGTAGGCAGTGAGAAGAGGCTGTTTTTGAAGTGTACCTTAAATCTCTCACAATAGTGTATTAATTATCTTTTAGTCTTTTAAGTTTCAGAAAAAAATTCTAAAAGTGTCTTGCTGTGGACATGATGTACAGAGAAGAGCTTTCCATTCTGGAAAATTTCCTTTATCTGCCATTGTATGTACAGCATTAAGATAACTTGCCATGATACACTACAGGATTCAAGAATCACCCTTCTACCTCTGCTCTGTATTTAAATATTTCCTTCCCATCATCACAGTCTTCATTTTTGCCCTTACTTGCATCAGCATTAGGGTTTTTCAGACTTATCCATTATGTGTTTGTAATTATCAGTTCTGTATACAGCTTTAATTTCTATCTGTTCTTAAATATTTAGCAAGGTACTGTTTTTAGGAACTTGTTTCTCATTGAGGCCAGCAGCAAGGACGTTCCATCTAGTGTTGGTGCATGGCAGCTCTTGGAAGGTAATAATCTGTGTTGATGTTTGCTCTGCAAAAACACAGTAAGCCTGTAGCCTGTCAGCATGAAGTACCATGGGAAGTGTCAAGTGTATGGGCAAAGTGTTAGAAGATGTCTCTCTTCATTACGGCACTAAGGTTGGCATTTGTCTTGCCTAATTAATCAGCAGCTCACTTGTGAGGGGTGTCCTTCCTACTCCTTCAGGTAATATTGAAAACACTTGAAAATCCAGGTGAGTCCTTTCTCTTTAGCCTCTAAAGCGCTGCAGGTGCTGAAAGGTGAACAAATGCCACCCTCCTGCAATGTCCTAAGCACCATTCCGATGCCTCGGCAGAAATGAGAGTACTGCAGGGAGAAGCAGCATCTCCCCAGGGTCTGGAATAGCAGGCATCTCAGGTTCACGTCAGATGTGTACGGTGCTGCGGCCTTTCTCAGGTACGTCTGAAAACAGGAGCCTGGGCGCCTTGAAACAACAACCCAAAAACTCATTCTGAATGAGCACAACAAGGTCTTTCTCAGCTCCCAGGTCAGACTGTACTCAGCATGCCATTTGCTTCCCCTTCCTGTGGAGTCAAGATCCTGACCACCCTGGTAGCCCAGCACTGCTCTGGCATCAGTCACAGGTGTGGTCCAGCCTCATCTTCCATGAAAGATCTACCATTCTGGCTGGGTTTGGTCACCTACGGACTTGTTTAATCCCTACCCCTGCTTAGTGGAGTTGCCTTCACAGTATGTCAGTGAATGGTGTTTTGATGATGGGTAAAGACACCTTCTCTAGATTAAGCAGAAACTTCTCCCTACATGCTTCCTTTTCCAACTGCATAGACACCCAGGCAAAAAAGCCAGCTGCTTAATCAGCCCAAGGTTTTTTCCATGTGGTCATCTGCACAGGAATCTCTGGCTCTTTATCTGTAACTCCTTTTCTGGTCCCTCCATCCCTTTATTTTTCCAAGGCTTAAATGTTTCTCACATAGAAGGGGTCTTCCCTCTTTTCCTCTTAACCTGTTACATCAATACATAGGATGGTGAATTGCACAGCAGTCTCAAAGGAAGCATGTTATTCATTTAAATAATCGATGCGTTGTTGAAACATATAAACAGGCAGTTCACTGCTATCCCAAGGGTCAACCAGGCTGTCCTTGCTGAGGTTACCAGAGCCATGGTCTCATGTGCTGGGGTACTGTACAGAACCCCTCCACGGGAATTCTTTAACAAACACCCTGTTAGTTAAAAAGAAAAAGTCTGAGGATTAGCAGAATTGTTTCCAGCAGGGAGGTGGCCCCAGCAAAATGTGAATGTGTTCAGGCACTGCCAGCACCAGCAGAAGAGCGTGGCAAGGCTTTCAATGTGCAGATGTGTAGTTTGGAGTATCATTGCTATAGTGGGAAGATAATGGGGAGCAGAGCATGACCTCAGGGAGAAGGAGGGCTGTAGAGTGTTGGGGCAGACTGTACTGGGTGGCCAGAGCAAGTTGAAGTCCTGTCCCAGGGGTTGATAGGGGACTCCTAGTAAACAAGCTGCATGTTATGGGATATGCTATTTAACATTTGCATTTTGACTTGGTTCCGGTGTCTGAAGTCTTTGAGCAGTACTTTTAAGATTGTCTTTGTTTTGAAGGTGAGGGTTTGGAGAAGCACTCGATTCAGAATATCCATGTTTCTCCGTCTTCTCACTTCTCTCAACCAAGACATCATAGTGTATTGAAATTCCTAACAGACTTTTTCTTGAACATTTAACTTCAGGCATATGTTTTGTATATGAGTAATAGTGAAAAATGACCCCACGCTCAGAAATCATTCTGGTAACTCTGATAGCAGTGAAACAACAAATTTCAAGGATCATCGGCCTCTCCAAACGTTCATTCTGTTAACAGACATAACAGCAAAGTAATCATCATTAGAATAGTAATTTTGTTTCAGCAACCCTTAAACTCCTGCTGTGCCACTGTATTGAGCTGATGGAAGGAGAGGGTGATTTTATTAACTAAGTTTCAGAATAATTGTAGAAGGTCTTTTAAGATACAAACTTTCCTTTGATATAGGAATTTCAAAGGTGAATGGAAGCTTCAAAGAGGCACTGGGAATGCAAGGATAGCAGGATTGAGTTCTTAGTGGTGGGTAGCTCCTGACTTCAAATTATTTCCTGTAAAGATACTGGTTCCTTCTTTTCACACCAAAAATATGTCAAAACAAGAAACTTAATTTATTCAGTTCTCTTGGATGCCATATGTAGCTGTCTTTTTCATGATTTAATGTATAAACATGAGAATGCATCTTTGCCATTAAATTATATTAGTAAATACTGTCTTTTTTTTTAAGTACTTCTCTGAAAATTGACTACATCTCTGGAAACCAGAACTACAGAGACTGTGTGAAAACAGTATAGACGCGTATGTGAAATGCCTTTGGTCTTGTGTAATTTCCAGACTGGGCTGAGAAAAGTTGCCCTGTAAAGGCAGACAACTATAGAAAGTGGAAAAAAAACTTTTAAAAAATGAAAAACTCTTACATTGCTATGGGTTCTAGGAGCTTGGATATTTGTCAGATTTCTTGTCCTACAAGCACCTTTCCTGTGCACCTCTTTTGATGTAGTGATTCATGCTGCAGTAGAAAAGTGGTACACAAAAAGAAGAGTTTTTATGTCACCTCCATGTCAGATCTTCTCAGCCTGTGTCACTCCTGAGAGAGTAAGAATCTCGTGGTGTCCCCAGCATATCTATCCCAGCACTTTGCTATCTGTGTGGTTAAAAACATTATTCCAGGATCTAGCCATGCTCCTTTTCTGTCTTTGATGTTCACCTCTTCTTGTTCTGTGCTCTTGAATGTGGAGAGAAGTTTGTCTTTGGTGTTTCCTTTTTTGCTTCTTGGTATGTACGTGGTTAGCATTCCCCCATGGGCTTTTAATCCTTTAGAGTAAGTGACCCCCAGTCTTTCAGTCTTTCTACATGTGTCACAATGTCTAGAGTTTTGTTCATGTTCATTGGTTTGTTTGGATGCTGCTCAGTTGGTTCACATTTATTGGACACGTAGAGCACAAAGTGAGACAACTTTATTAATAAATACACTGACAGAGTAGCAGTCCTAACTACTGTGGAAGGAGTGGCTATCAGGTTGTGTAATTTCCATACCTATGAATGTATCTTCCTTTTTTGTGAAGGAGAGGAACTGTGGACTGCTGTTCCATTCAGTGCTTAGGCCACTGACAGGTTCTGTCCTGCAAAAGTGCTTCCTTGCCAGTTGCTCCTCACTGCATATTTCTTCAGATGATTACTCAGGTGTAGAATTTTGCAGTTCTTTTCTAACCTACTTTTTGGACTGTTTCTCCAGATTTTGAATTTAAATCCCATTCCTTATTGTAGTGAAATCTGTTGGTCTTTCTGGTTATTAAAACCATGGAGATTTCATTATGACATGAATCATTGATAATTGACTGTAAGTAACTCTTCGTATGGCTTTTCCATTGGTGTTGCCCTCATCTTGTAACTGCTTCATTCAGCAAATGTTTGTTGGGAAGTATTTTGATTTTCTTAATTTTGATCTGCTGAATGTAAGGAAACCCAAATAGCTCAACTTATTGATACGACTTGTGTGCGCCTGGCCATGTGCATGATACGTATGTTGGAAGCAGAGACTGTAACAAGATTCCAGTCCCTGCTACAGAGAAGTGTTTAACATCTGCATTTTAATAAAGTAGCTGTTGGAGTCTTTGACTTCATTAAATATCAACTGCCTGGCCAAACATGAATATTTGGTACACCCAACTTCTTTTTCTCTAATTTGTATGGGTGGATTGAAAAATATTGGCATACACTGATATTTTTAGTATTCTACACAAAGCTTTGCCACCGTTGGCATTGATTTCAGATTTTTACCTTGTCTAGGGAATGGTAAGATTAATGAATAAACTTTCCTCTTTTGTATTACAGTTCAGTCTAATTAGATGATGGGATTAACTAAAGTCAAGCAGCCACTGAACACACATGGTGTGTCTTTGACAAGGGTATTTATAAAAAAAAAAGTTTTCCTGCATGTTCAGCAAGAGGAGGGATAGTATGGATAGTATTTAGCATTGTGTGCTGAGGACAAGAAGAAAATGGTGGTGACTTCAAAAAGAATAGCAGGGATGTGATGAATGTGGGAGGAGTATGACTGAAGGAAGAGGAGGCTGGACACATGCCACTGTATAACATCCAACTTTTCTTCAAGAAGCCATGGGTAAGAGACCAGAAGTTTTTAGAGACCTTTAGTGATCAGGAGTGATGGCTACTTTTGCAGATACTTGAGTGCTGGAAAAGTCTCAAATTGATAAACATACTAAACTGGTTTTCCTAAAAGAAAAGTAGGCAACAATATCAGAAATAACCCACAGTAAATGTTTTCCTTTGGAAAGACAGGCTTTTTGTCCCTTTCAGGATATTTCCTGTTCTGAAAGTAAGCCTGTATGCAATGCTTTGCATATTAGCCTACAGTTCATCTTTTTTTCTTGTTTTAATAGATGCCACAAGGGATTAATTGTGCATTCAAACAGACAGTTTACTTTTTATTACCTTTTTTTTTTTTCCCCCTTAGATTTTCTCTAGGTACAATGGAGGCCTGATACAAATTCCCATCTGGGCAGCCTTGGGGATCTTTGTTCTTCTATATGTAGGGAGCAGTTTTGTGGCCTGTGTGTTGGGAATATCTGTGGGTTCCTGGTGAGGTGGGCGTTGTGTGGTCTGGCTGTGTGACCACAGAACAGCTCCTACTCCCTGGGCGGTGTTCTTTCACTGCTGTTCCTTCACCCATCCTCCACTGCCTTCACCTCAGCAAATCCACCTCGAACTTGTGTCAAGGTGGAGTCATTTCAAATTCCTGCTTTTCTAGTCTTCTGGTTAAAAAATGAGTTATATCAAAATTGGAGAACTTGAACCATTTTAAAAACCTCATTCAGCTTGTCTTTAGTAGTTTAAGTCACCTGGTAAGTATTACCTGATGCTTTTGTTTTGAGGAGAAGCCACTGTTAATGAGAAGCCTGCCTAGGTCAGTGTCAGGCAGATGAAAGCTCAATCAGTACCCCGTAGCATTCCCAAGTGTCTGCAGCAGCTGTGCCCTAAAGCAAATGGATGTAGAGGTCACGGCAATATGTTGTGTTATGTTAAAGCAGCGATATCTGCCAGAAATCTCTTCTCTAGCCACTACACTTCTCTTCATAGAGTAACAGTAACAGCAAAGTCCTTATGATTTACCTGCATAAGAGTTGGTCTGGCAGGGAACTTAACAGCTTCTTTTGTCAAATAGGTATATTTTAAACGATTTTTGTGCTTTGGCTAGGGAAACCTGCAAGAACGAACGTGCAGAACGTGTTTGGGTAATGTGTCATTGTGATCACTGGGCCCCTGCTGTTCAATCTCAGTGGATAAATACAATGAACACGATACGCACAATGAACTTTGGTTTTGCACGCAGAGCTTCCCTGGCATAGTAGGGCTTCAGATCACTGCTGTGAAACTGGCTGAAAAAGATATCCAGAATAGAAAGTACCAATATTTTAATGTTGAAATTCTCCTTTGAAACTGCAGGAGAGCATAATTAATGCCAATCAAAAGTTTTATGGTGAAAAAAGCGTTGTCTCACAAATTTGGGGTAAGTTTTCAAGTGATTGCAAGTTTTGATGATTACAATAATGGTGCTGACAGTATATTTAGACTGTTATACAGTGTATGACTGAATGATGCACGACACCCCTTTAAGAGATCAGTTCTTAATGCTTTTTACTGTCTGTATTCATCTTTCTGAACAAAGCATGATGGCATTGCTAATATATATGCAGATGAAAAAAATTGGTCAATTTTCAGGTAAGTTTATGCAGCCAGATCTAGTTCGTACAGTTGGATCTAGTGATTTTATATCTGTATACCTCAGAAGTTTAATTTCTTTAGGGATATCAGATCTTGTGCCTAACGATAATGGTTCAACAGGAGGAGAAAAATGGCAAGAACTCTGCCTTTGTAGTTAACCTTAAAATAAGAAGTCACAAGCTGTGTGAAGTCACTGGTAATATGAAGGAAACTTAATGATAGCTGTTTCTCTATTTCAGCTGGGACAAATCCCAAACCAGCAAGCTTTTCTGCCTAGGAATTGAAGTTCTGAAACAAGTGCAGTATTTTAGCACTGAGGAAAATTAAATACTGCATTTAATTATAAATTAATATATCTGGGTGTAGATTCTCCAGGGATGCTGCTGATCTTTCAGAACATCAGTTGGAAAAGATGCAGTATAACCGATCCTGTGTGGAAAAGGGAGTTAGATGGTGAATCAAAGTCAATCTTAACTGTAAAATTCAGTGATGCCACAGATTCTCACAATGCTGAAGTGTTGCTGATAGCTTTTTTTTAATGGCAAATGTGCCTAATTTGGTATCCTATAATGATCAGAACGCTTTCAGTGTAATGATCAATAAGTCAAACCTTCAAAGGAGCATTTCAAACACATGTATGATGTGCAGAAAATGCCCAAAACATTTCTTGCAGATTCTGTATTGACAGTCTTTCATTGGACATCTTGTGCTATTGGCAGGGTTTTCAAATGACTGTAGTGCAGTGTCGTCCCAAAGCTGTGTGTCAGCAGTGGGCAACTCCTAACAGTTTGAAGAGATTTGAATGGAATGAATTGAAAAACGGGTACTTCCTAGTTGTGAATTCTTTTTACCTGCAGGTCTGACCTCTCTGTATTTCTTGTAATTAAAAATTTAAAGCATAATTCCAAATTCCGAAAGGAAATAATGAATAAGGCCTATTAAGCTGAACTACTATTTCCCAGAAGTTGAGATTGATTTTTCCAGTTGTGCTTTCCAGGAGAATCACTTCTTTCAAGCAGTTATTTGTTTGTGTCTGTCTATGTAGGAGGGAGATTAATACTACAGCCGAACTTTGGTTTCCCAATATGACCATATAATTAGTGTTGAAAATAGCCTGGTGTGAGCAGATAGTTTTGGTGTCATAGAATCACAGAATGCTTTGGGTTGGAAGGGACCTCAAAGATCACTTAGTTCCAACCCCCCTGCTGTGGGCAGGAACACCCTCCACTAGACCAGGTTGCCCAAAGCCCCATCCAACCCAGCCTTAAACACTTCCAGGGATGGGGCTTCTACAAGTGTCTCTGTGTAGTTCTACCAACATTTCTCAAAGCAGATACAGTTGTTTTCAACTACGTGCAAACATGCTGTGGTGAAATGCAGAGTTAAGAGGTTTTGACTGTCTGTCCAGTGGTATCTACTCTGCAACCAAGGAAACCACCTAGAGTTCATCCTGTCTTTGTTTCCAGCCATTTGAATGTTTCAAGTCTTTAAGTGTTATGGGTTAGACATGTGTGTATGTACCCTCCTAATGCGGCCAAATTCCATCTCAGTTAAAGCCTTTGGACGGTATTACAGAGCAGAGAACAGAATCTCCAAGCAGAAATAAGTTGAACCTGTTTGGTAGAGATTGTGATGCTTGAGCCTTGTGACAGCAATGTTTTATTTGCCATAGGTGTGACAACAAGATGCCTCTGTACCGTTGTTCTGCAGTAGACTTGAAATGGATTGAAAATAGAAATGCTTTTCCCATCCCACCTGCTGCTTCTAAATTGCTGTAGATATTCTAGATTTCAGTAGTTAACTTTTTTCCCCTCATTCTTCTGTAATTCTATTCCATGCCTGGAATGTAGCTTGCTTAAATTGTTTTGGCTTCTAGTAAGATTTGCCACGTTATGATTCACGTCTTCGCTCGCAAGTCCTCCATGACAGCTTTGCTGTTCCAAATACCACCTTGCTTTTACTTTGTCCTTGGCAACATCTAGCAACATCAGTGACAATAATTGTCTCAAAGGAAGTGATGAAGGGAGCTGGAGGAGGCTCTTGTGAAAACACATCCTGTCTGCTGACTCAGGTGAAGTGGCTGTGAAGAAGGAATTGGCTTCCTTGTCTGCACACAGAGCAGCATGTCCTTTGCTCCTATTTTGCTGGCAACCCCTAAGCAAGAAGATGGAACTGATGCTTCAAATGCCTCATCTTTTTGCCTAGATAATGCATTCTTCTTGACAGTTCATAAATGTATTAAAAACCCCATATTATTTCAGCTGTACTTCATACACCAGTAATTGTGTTTCACTCATAAAAATAAATCATTTTCCTCCTCTTTTCTGTTCTAATACTATCTGGAAATGGAGTGCTCGCTTAGAGGAATGAAAGGGCTTTCAGCACCCCTGAAACTCAGAGCTCAGGTATATCAAAAGACTCTCTCAGCTATGAAGGCATTTGGAATTCAAAGGATACCTTGTCAGTTTTGCTCTTCCGCTCTCAGGGGAGCTCACAGCAAAGGTAAAGATGGAGTATGGCTGGAAGCAGGTAAAGGCAGGCAAGCCAGAAGAGGCAAAAAGGACGATCCTGGTTTGGTTTTGGCACTCTATAGTCAGGCTTTCCTGCAAGGAGCCTTTGGAAAGGATAGGGTCATGAGCAGGGAATGTGATCAAACTTCAAATTAAGTGGTTTCAGGAGGGAAGAGAGGAGGAAATAAACTTTGCAAGAAGGTAGGAGCTGTGTGGAGGATCCGAAGGAAAGAGTTGCATACTAGGAGTACAAGACACTGTTATGTGGGGAACAGAAAGTATAATAATCAAGTAATAGACTCAGTAGTGTATGAGAGCACTAGGGAATGAGAAGAAAAGAATGCTTCTGTTCGTATATGAAATGGGATACAGAAAAATAGAAGCGTACAACAAAGATCAAAACAAAGGAGCAAGCAGAGAGAGATCTCAAGTCACCCACAGCTTTTGTGTTGGAGAATTCAAGTACAAGTGAAGTGATTGCTGTGTGTTCTCAAACAGATGTATGCTGTGGAGGAAAGCAATTCCATTACATTAACGTTGTTGGCTGCTCTTCCCTGACATTTTTGTGAGGGTGTATCAGCTGCTCATCTAGACTGAAGAGCCCATTCTTATGGCTCTTTCCCACATTTTAAACCTATATCTTGGTCCCCATATGCTCACCTTCCCTTCAATAAACTAAGAGAACAAGTAGTACACAGCAGCATTTCTTATCTGAATACTTTATTGATTGAATGGAGAAAGTTAAAGGCACTAAAACTATTTGCAAATCCAGGATAAATATAGTGAATAGTTCAGATGAAAAGGAAGTGATAGGATGAGGTGTAAGGGTGGGGGGTTTTTTACAAGGTCATTTGCATTTTGAGATTGATTTGACATTAGAAGAAGGATAAAACAAACATGAAACACTGAAGAATCTAATGGTAGACTCTTCAGGTTTAAGTTAATGAGTCTGGCTGAGCAAAATATCTTTCAGTTTCTAGATGAGCTATCATCTAAAAATACATACAGAAATCCTGTGCTCTTGCAACACTTTTCTCTAACTATTTTCTAAGCTATTGCTTCTCCAGGTTGAGTGCTCCATTTTGGAAGCTGCACATTCATTTTTAGATTGTTCATGACTTCGTATTTGCCTGTACTATACAGCATGCTGTTTCCTTGTCCTCATCTTACCATGCCATCCATGACACTCTTATCCACTGATATTTGCTGTTCCACCACTGTTTGTGTCAACATCAAACTTTGTCACTAATTATTTTGTTTTTCACCCCCCCGCCAGTCACTGATGATAACACAGAGACAACATCCATGCTATGTAAAGTCTCATAGTGATTCTTCTTGATGATAATGGCCTGATGGTCGTCAAAAACATCTGTTTGATGTGGGTGATGATAATTTTATTTTCTAATGAGTCCTATTCACTCACGCTGAAAGAAGCGTTCTCACTTGCCTGCTGGGATGGAACTCAGCACTGTGTCCCACTGGAGACCTTGGAAATGCTGTACGAACATTCTTTATAGTCTTCATTACTCACTTCAGAAAAAAAATAAACCACATAGGTCTAAAGACAGGAGAGGGTATATTTTTTGTGTGTGTCAAGTCTCCATGCAATTAAATTAACTTCACAGGTAACTGCTGAATATTCCTAACCATTTACTCTCTCAACACTTGCATAATAGTGAAAAATTTCAAATGTGAAGCTACTTTTGCCCTTTCTTCTTCTCTTTCTCTTTTTTCTCCTCTAGTTTTGCATACTGTGTTACAGTGTGGATCCTTCATTTGTCGCTGGAAGGAAGAACATGGAAAGAACATGTAGTTTGTGATACCTGTTTCCAGGATTTGTTCCCGTTTCCTGACAGGTTGTTCTGATTTATAAAGATAATGAACGATACTCTAGATTAAAGATGTAGGGGGTAGCTTTGTTACTGCTGAAGCCAAAGGAAGTTGTTCCATTGATATTTCATTGCCAGGATTTCATTCTAAGAATTAAATTGAATCTGAATATGGATGTAGAGACTTAGACAATGGCTTTTAGGCTTATTTCTACCAAAAACCTGTGTGCCTAGAATCTCTCCTCAGTGCTAATAGCTAGGGCAAACAATGCACTTTGTGGCAGCAGTATTTTTCAGTGCATTGTCTCTAGTTTTCAGTGCTGTGTGCTCTAGGACCTGTGTTACATGTCCTGTCACTTACTAGGAAACTCTGTATCCCATAGAAGTGTTCTTAATAGGTATGCACATCCACGTTGGCAAATGCTTAAGTTTGTCAGCTCCCAGTATGCCCCCAAAGGTGTTTGTCTGTCTTGTGAGTTGAGGTTTTGGAAGTAGGAGTTGCTGAGGTGCTACTTAAAATACATTTAAACTTTTACAGAAATGATTATATAAAAGATACAGCTGGAGATTAGAAGAACTTCTTTCTGAAGCCATTTTGAGCCTGTAATTGATGGTGAGCTTGCTTCAATAGCTCTCTGTCTGCTCAAAAGGTTAAAAGGATATTGTGTCATTTCTTCAGCAGATGTTGCAAGCACTAAATAGTTTGTTTAAAAATTTTGTGTCATTAAGGAAATAAATTCTGAATGGATAACTCCAGTTAACAAAATTATGAGATTATCAAACATACACGCTATTTCCAGGGGTTCCAGGATTAAAAATGTTCATAACCTAAGCTTTGAAGATACCCATTTTAGTTTCTTGCACGAGAAGCTTCTTTAAATACCTACAATAAGCCTGGAAGATTTGGTGCTGAGCTGGTAAGCTGTCCTTGAGAAAGATGTGATTTGTTTGTGCTAATGCTAAATGAAAAACAAGATTTTATTTTTCCTTTGTTGCGTAATTTCTGTTTTACTGCAGCTCTGCACATCACACTTGTGGTACTCCAACACATCCCAAGGCGGAGTTTAGTCCACAAAGATTAAAATGAAGCCTTACCTTTGAGTGGCATCCTGTGGTGGCCCTGCTACCTAGTCAGGCAAAGCAGGCTCTGAATGGTGTGACCAGATGCCACATGAGGACGTCACACATGATTGTACCACCATGCCATCACGTAACAGACTGAGGAACTGACTGAAACAGCAGACCCCGTTGTAATCACCTCGGTGTGTTTGCCCTGCTTTTTCTGTTTACCTCTAATGGCAAAATCACTTTCTGTCTCTTGGTGAATTATTGCAAATTTAATTTAGGATTTTTCAGCGGGTTGGAAAATTAATGTTGTCATGTTTGAAATCTAGCCACTGGATTTTTTCATAAAATTGAAACATCAGGAAGAAAACTCACTTGGTAGGATGCCTTTAAAACAACATCCAGGTTAATCCAAAAAATTAAGAACTCTCTGCAACACCCTGGAAAAAAAAGGTCTAAGGAAGATTTCCTTCCAAATTTAATACAGGTACACTGCAAAGTTAGTTTACTGTAGTATATTCTGCTGTCTTGAGATACACAGAAATTTCATGGCTTAGCATGGGGGAAGAAACATTTATTTTCTTGACCGTTGCCTGAGGCTTTACAGATGAGCTGTCTTAGTCCTAGCATTGGCAGAAAACAGAGGATGCTCAATACATTAATATAAAGTATAAGGAAAACATACTGACGACATTAGCAAATAAATCAAATGCAGATGTAGAAGTCAAGTTTCTAAATCTGCTGATTAAATATTTACAATTTACCCTCTCAAAATTGGAAAATATGTTGACATCTCAATTTATCTTTTTGAACAAACTGTCACACCTGGCATGGTAGAAAATTGATAACAAAGTATAAACTGGTCTGGAAAAGTCAATTATGCTTATTGAATTAGTGAAAATGGCACTTACTGAAAAAATCTAACGTGTCTTTAGAGTGTCTTGCTTATTTACACCTTGACATTGTTCTTTATATAGGATAAGGACACCTGTATGTTCTAGGGGACAAAAAGCTTCCTGAATCTGACTTCTTGAAAAGTTCTCTGTTCACATTTTCTGCTTTTACTCTGGTGGGGCAAAGGACAAATATGGTGAATATTAGCCATGAAAGCATGAAGTCTTGTGTTGTTTCAATCTGCATACAGAGTGAACCATGGGAGGCCACAGTCTCAGGTTGTTTGTCATTTTTGGAAATGGAAAATGATTTGGGTTTGATTTTGGTCTTTTTCAAAAGACAAAGACAAATATTCAGATAATTGAAATATATATTAAGATTTCATTAATAACTTGATTTATGTTTGAGAAGAAAGAAAAAAAAATACTTATTAGGACTGTCTGTCTTGTTTTTAAAATCAATCTCCTTTGCAACTTAAATGTCTACACTGACTAGATCTCTTTCAGCCAGGACCACTGCATCTGCTGTGGGACTTGCCTTCCAGATATTATGGAAAAGTAAAATAGTTGATGCGGAAAAAATAAAGTCACTATCAGTTGAAATTTTAGTCTCAGGTGAAAGTTGAGGGAATGATGTGTTTGAGGTGGTAGGAATACATAGAAAACGTGTTGGTTGTGTTTGTAAAGGAAGTGGGAGATGGGAGCTCAAGATCCAAGAGAAGTTCTGCAAATATGTGTTAACCCCTCCAGCTTGAGCAGTTGTATTGGTGCCACAAGGTGAGCCCTGAGAGGTCTCTTGCAGGTCTTCTCACACGGGGTGCATTGCAGGCAGAGCATCATAGTTTGGGGAGCCCTTGCTCTGCCGCCAGAGACAGATAATCTGCCGCCATCACTTACGTTAGCAACAGCTCCACAAGCTCCTCTGATTGGCCAGGGCGCAGAAGTGCCTTTTTTCCGATTGGCTGGAGTGCAGCAGGCTGGGCACTCAGCCGGCTGGAACCGGCTGAGACAGGTTCCAGGTGGGTGGGAGACCCTTCCCTCAGCTTGCGCTGGCTTTGAAGTCTCGCCATTTATGCCCAACACGGGATGAAATTTCCTTCGAAACAGACTCTTCAGAACAGACCCCCTCCCTGGGGAGAGGCAGGTAGATGTCTGCTCCCAGGAAGGGGCCTTTGGAAATGGGGCAGTGGGTGTGGGCGACCCTCACCTGGTGTGTCGGAAGGTAGCTCTTGGCTCTGTTGCTTGTCTCTTACCTGAGGTTGGAAGGGAGCCTGGGTTTTATTATGGCAAGTGCATTCCTTCCAGCAGAATGATATTTCTAATCAGATCAGTTCTGTGTTAATGGTTTCTAAATTGCATTTCTTTTCCTTTTATTCTGTGGGATGGAGCCACAAAGTTTATGTGGAATTGCATGAAACGTAAGGAAGTACTTTGCCCTTTGCAAGTTGTGGATGTTATATTCATTACTGGTTTTGTAACTCACTGAGTTCAGGAATGAGACAAATCTGATATTCTGTCCATTTTCATATGCCATTTGGCTCTTTGTGCCATAGTGTCACATTTGTATTGATTTTAAATACTGACCAGCTGGAAAACAGGACATGTGTTACATCATCCTCATGCAGGCAATGTGATGACAATAGAGCAAGATACTCTTTAAGAACAAAGATATTCACAGGGAAAATGTATGCTGTGAAATCTTTTTAGACACTTACCTGTGCGTATATGCATTAATGACTTGGTCACAGCCTGTTTTAATAAATGAGAAAAAGCAGATAATTAAAATTAATGTCTCGTCAGGAAAAGACACAGGCCCAGCTGACAAGAACTTAATCCATAAACAGGGGCTCAGCTGGGCATTTCAAACAGAAAGGGCTGCAAAGAGGCAAGTGATAGTATGAGAAGAAAGAAGAGAGCAATTGAAACTCACTCTCTTTCAGAAAGCAAGAAGAAGGCTGAGGATCCTGTGTTGAGGGCTGTGTGGTGGTTGTGGTTTTGGGTGGGGTTTTTTTTCCAGTTTCCATTCTGTTTTGCTGCACTTAGGGCTTTTCATTAGGGCATCCAGCTCTTGCTACTGCAAATGTCTGGATAGAAAGAACCTGAAACATTTTAGATTTTTGAAACTAAAGTTTGAGTCTTGTTTGTCAAGCTATGAAGGGTAAGATAGCATAAAATAAAGGTGAGGTGGACAGCTGTGTTGAATTGCAAGAGGGCTGGAAAAAAATAAAGACTGCAGTGGAGGCTATTTAAACCTTTTGTAAAAGAAAATTGACTACCTTCAGAATGTAAATAGGCACTATCATTGTTAACAAAAAGGAAAAATGTCCCTAAAAGACGTTTTGAAGGGGAGGGTGAAAATGGCAGTATTTTATAAAAGTGACTTCAGAAAAGTGTAAATTAAGTGCTGAGAACAGGAGCTCTCAAATAGAATGGGGGCTGAACTTTTTGGACAGTTTGTCAATTTGTGATGGAAATGCTCTAGTTAGATACGGTGCCCAAGTATTAACTGAAACCTACATTTTAAATATTAAAAATACTAGATCATGAAGCCGTATGACAAAATACATCTCTCTTCAGAGCAATGTTAACAGCATGTTGTGGATGGGATTCATTGGGATGAGCTGAATAGTTTGGCTATTGTGCTGAGTTTGACTTGTACGAGGTGCAGCAGCAATCACTGGGAGCTCCCAGAAGGTGCATGAATAATGTTCTTGAATTACTAATTTACCCTACATCATGCCTAGATATGGAAGCATGCCTACGAAAAAGCATAGTGCTCCTGTCCCAGAAGGTGTCAGTGTGGGGGGTTAGCTGATTTTCTAATAAAGTCAGGTCCTTAATGTAGTCTGGTTCTTTAACTGTGAGCGGGTGGGGAGAGCAAGCACTAGGATGTGGGCAGCGAGCATCCATGTGTTTTGTGGAGATGGGGTGAATGAGGGAGTACTTGCTGCTTTTTTCCAAATGGTTAGAAGGAAACCATGGCTGCTTATGTAGGGGTTATTGTGGGTGCTAACAGATGAGTCTTATGAATAGAACTATGGCTTTGGCAAGATACAAAGCATAAGGATTCATTAGCTCTCCGCCTGACTCTGGCACATACTTGGTTGACTCATTCAGGCCCAATAATATAGACGTTACCTGTCCTCCCACACACAGGCAGGATTTTTTGCTTCCCTGAGTACTGTTACATCCTGACCTGCTCTGGAGAGACAGGCTGTGTGTCACCTCTGAGAGGAACATCTTCAGTCAGTGACAGCTCTTAGTCATGTTTCTCTAATGCAGTAATAACCACGTAACTTTGTTTAACTTGCGCAGTCTTTAAAAGGTCTCAGCCTGGGATCTGAAATACCTTTATGGCTGCTTTGTATCTGCACTGATTTTGTCACTTGGAAGAAAAATACTGATCAGTTGAGAACTGTGAAAAGAATGAAGTAAGCTCGCATCTTCTTGTTTTTCAGGCTTGGGCTTAATAAACTTATATATTGTTACAGCACTGGGATTTCGGGGCCTTTATCTGTGAGTCATGCTAGTAGGTACAGCAAATAAAAACTTGTAATGTTTAGATGAGCGAAAATGTATATCTTCTTCATTGGTTTGTGAACACCTTGCATGAGGTCTGTACCTGTATGCACGTTACTGCTGCGGCTTCCCTCAAAAAGTATTTCTGTTGTGATTTTAAATGAGACTTTGCCAATTTCTGGAAACAAAAATGGCAACTCAAGCCAAGAGTCCATATTTCTTCTGTATAGGAATTGATCATATCTGCAGCATCACCTCTCTCTAATCCCAAGAAAAAGAGAAAGTAGCATAAATAAGCATTTTAGAGGTGCAGAGCATCCTTCTCATAGCCTGTATATTCCTTTGTAGTTGGTACTGGTTTTAGCAGTGTTGAGGGTTCTTTCTGGTCTGCTTCAGTTCCTTCTAAACATGAAATGTCAGCTGGATGTGAACTGGGCTTGTTGCCTTCATCATGTTCTGAGCTATGATTAGAAACTTTCTCTCCCTTTGTACTAAGGAATGTTTTCCTCTGTGTCTGTGAGAATGGGGGAGATGGCAGAGGGGAAACTGTTTCATGCTTTCTGTTATTTGGCAAATACTAATTGGACCTTTGCCTTCAAATGTAAGAGGTGACAATGGCATCAGTATTGCCTGGCAGGATTCCCTCCTGCAGTTAGTTTGCGTACCAGTGAGCACTTTGGGTGTTGGAAGAGACACCACAACAGCTCCAGACAGATCCCCAGAGGAGCTGTGCCTCTTCTATGCCCACCTCAAGTATGTCCTGTCAAAAACAGTGCACATCAAGAACGTTGGAGCGTTCTTTGTCATACTTCATTTTTCTTGAGCGGTAAATTAAAAACCCTGGAAGTTATCATAGGCTTGGCTGATTTACAAGGAGGTTTTTCAAAGGGCTGTCAATTCTGGTGTTTTTCTTGGAGCATGCGAGCCAGGTCTAGGGGAATTACAAGCAGAGGACTCTAACAAGACGTTGTTTTTTTCCTTATGGGCTCTCTCAAGAGAACGAATTAGTTTTATGACATTTACCATTTTTCTTTCATCTGTGTCACAGGAACGGAGTGGATATTCCTTCTTGGGCAGATTTTCTTTTTCCTGCAGTGTGTTTTCCCAGGCGCTCTCAGTTCTCACCAGTCATTCCCTTGCTATCCCCACAGCTGGTGAGGTTGTAAATGGGGAGGCTGGTGCACTGCTGAAAGGGTGAGTCCTTCAACATGTAGAATATTGAAAAGGTCAAAGTGATTCTGTACAGCGCTGTGCTTAGGCGCATGCTGCAGGTATTAGCACGCAGGTACCTTCCACTAGAGCAAAAATTGAAACAAGGGATGAAAGCAATCCCTTCTCATGACAAACAGTGCGAGTGGGATGGGAAAGGGAAATAAATGCTTAACCTGTTTCCATAACTGGTTTCAGATTTTAGTTGTTTTGTGCTTCTCTTAAATGGCAAAGTCTCACTTACTCTTAGTTTCTAAGTTTTATTTTGCTACTTAATATCTCAATAATACTTTCAGACTCTGTGATCAGAAATCAAACTGTAAATTGAGAAGAAAAATAACTCCTCAAATTTATATTACTAACTGCCACTCCAGCCATCGGTGGTGTGGGGTTTTTACTCTTCACTCACCCAAAGGAAAAAAAAAAAGAAAAGAATTGGTTTGGTTTGTTTTGATCAGATTAGCCTTCAAAAATTAAATAAACTTCAATTTCAGAATTTCTAACTCAAGCTAGTTTTTGAGACAATATGCTTGAAATTGAAAAACCCAGATGTTTTGCTTATATCAGATTTAGGGCTTTTTCAGGTATGTTGCTCAGCTGATGTGCTTATGTGTCAGCTGTATATTGTGTCCAGGTAGCTGTGGGATCCTGATGTACAAACTGCTTAGAGCAGAATGGGAGGGAAAACCTCAGTGACATATTCAGTCTCACTGAAACAATTTCTCACGCTCCAGCTTATCCTAGTCACTATTTTCTGTAGACCTTTAAAAGTCACTATTGTAGTTGATCCAGTACTTTATTAAAAAACCCACAACATCCTTTTATCATTTCTGACTTTGTTAATGTCAGTTTAATTAAAACCATTCACCAAGCGGATTCTTGTTCAACCAAGTAACCCTTCTCCATTCATTGGAGCTGCTCAAATAAATACCAAGTGGGATTAAATTCTCAAGGGTTTTATGTTGCAGTGTTGACTGCTGAATGTTTTTTCTTCAGCCAAGCATTTATTTTTACAGTACTAGCTGGGTCTGTTTGGGGCAATAATCTGCATTGTTTGAGGCAGCTAACTTAGCTGCTTTCAGCATCTCCTCAGCAAACGGAGGAAGGCAGCATTTTGCATGCAGGGTGCTCTGACCCACCGAGTTAGGTGACCCAAGCACTGTGTTTAGAAATGGAGTCGTAGCACAGATTGCATTTGTAGAAATTGCAGGGAGGTAGCGAAAAAAATCATGGATGTTGGCAGTCTCACACAGGAACCTGGTGCACCCCAAGCTCCAGGACACGCTGACTGAGCAGTGATCTTCAAGTATTTGCTGTCATAGCAGGCTGATGGCTGGCTCTGTGTGAGGGGTAATGCACAGATACTTGGCACATGTACTGTCCCTCGCTCTGCACTAATGGTCTGACTGAATTCACAGGATCTGTGGTGAGGCTGCAGCGTGGCCACCACTAGCAAGGATTTCTATCAAGCTTTCGTAGGAACTGAAGTGTTAATTTTCACTTGAGTGTTTTGCAGAGCTGTTGTTAGGTGCATTATGGCTAATTTTCAGCCATCTCTGGTGCTTTTTTTTAAGCTGTAAGAGAATGGGCTTTATATTAGTGTTTGCAGTTGACAGCTTGTGAAGTTGGAGAGCAGAATGAGTTTCTGTTTAGGATAAATAGGAAGCATTATTTATAAATAGGGAGGAGGGAAATTGACAGCTAGAGCAGCATGAAGAAACCCAAAAAGGGTACTTTTAAGAAACTAGCATTAGACTAACCCGTTCCAATAGAATAAAACAGCAAACAACTTGTCAGGAGGTGCTGCTTTTCTGCTGAAGCAGCAGGTTTTGAAATTCAAAACACCTCCTCCTATACCTGAGCTGCTAAATGCAACCAAGCCAGGTATTAAATCCCTGGATTTAGGCATGCTGCGCTGTGCACATATGCTAGCCAAAGGTTTTCTGAACATGCTTCCACCAGGTTCTGGGTAGCAGGACTTTGCAGAGAGCAAAGAGTCCTGATGTGCATTGCTTGTTCCTTGAGAAGGAATCACAGAATCACAGAATCGTAGGGGTTGGAAGGGACCTTGAGAGCTCATCGGGTCCAACCCCCCTGCCAAAGCAGCTCCCCAGCTCATATTGCACAGATAGGCATCCAGATGAGTCTTGAATATCTAAGTAGAGACTGTGCACACAGCCAGTCAGTGAGCAAAAGAGAAACAACTTTAATTGGGAAAATGGACTATTTGAATGGATTTTTGTTTCTGCCCATATAAGAAAATACTTACTGTCAGACCTCAAAGTGATAGCTGCATTAGGAATGTCTGTAAGGAGAGTTAAAATAAATGTATTGATCTGAGGCTCATTATGGAGCCTCTTATCCATGCAGCATCTTTTCAATTAACAGAGTATATAGTATTTTAAGCTCACCAAAGTTTAAATTATATCAGACATTCATTACGCATCTTTTAATTGGCTGTCTTGATTTATGATCTTGGTAGAGAATCCTGGGTTCCATTTCATGGTATAATAATGAGACCTGTCCTAAAGTATTGCCATTAAATTACCTTTTAGCTTCATACTGAAACTTGTCTAACTTGGGCATTACCTTTATAACAGTGTATGGCATTGATTTAAATACTTTAACAATGAAAATTTTAAATGGCTGTAATTGTAAGTTCTAATTCTTGTATTGGAAACTTATCAGTTCTATGCTATTATTACTATTACTATTATTACTATTAACTTGTTTCTATTATGAAAATTATGTGAGATGTCTTTTTAGTGAAGATTTTTCAATATTTTTGTGGCAAGATTAAAACTTTATGAACAATTAAATTGATTTTGATTGATTTTCCGGTATAAAGAGGAGCATAAGTGAGAGGGGCTGGTGAGTATTCCTGAGAGTACAGAAACTAAGAGGATGTTATGTGAAACTGTTTAATCTGAGACATCATTCACCTGTTCTTCTTCGAAAACAATCCCAGGAAGGGGTACGTATGAATAATTTTAGAGGATATGTGTTAATTAGAAATAAGACATCTGCTTGATGCTGTGTCATTAATGAATCTCACTCTACATTTATTCTGCTTCTGGAACATTTTGTTCTCTGAGAAAGAAATTACCTCGGAAATGTAAATTGTAGATACTAGACTATCAGTCGTATTTCAGTAAGACTTACCAGCATCACCTGTCACTATCTTCACCCCCTCACCTGGTTTAAATCTCTCCTCTGATTCCCTTCCCACATAAAAATACAGTTTTTGTGTCTTCATCTTTACAAACTGTTGGCACAGATGAGGACTTCTCTGATGTCCTGTCCTGAGATCATTGCTGTGACTGTTGCTGTGCCTGTACTGTTTGTCTTAATCATCTGATCCCTCCTCACACTTTTCACACCATTGCTTCTGTGGTCTTTTTATATGTAGCTGCTTTGGGAGTGTGAATTTCTGTCCTACACCATCCTTGCTCCATGTCATTCCCTCTCTATTTTATAGTCCTCCCCTTAAAACCTGTCTCTCTCTGATGTCTGCAGTTTATTGTTACCCAGCTTTAGTCCTGGACTGGTAGCAAGCTGGGACCAGTTTGAGCATAGTGAGCATTAAAAATATTCATAGTTGTGCCATCTTCTCCACATACCTCCCTCTCTTCCCTTAATTTGTTTATATACTTGTCATAACTATGGATTTTGATTCCAGAAGCTCCCAGTCTATTTCTTTTTATTTGTTTTTACAGCACCTTCTGTTGCATTCTTTTGTGGTTATTAATGGGAACTCTGAATCAGATTTTATAACTGTTGAGATGCTGAGCCTTGAATTGTAAAGCAGGTAGATTAACTTCTACTGGGAGAAAGAGCTTGCTAGGAAAACAAAGATGCTGGGCTTTGATGTGGCTCAGACATGCTGCAGGCTTCGATGTTCCCTCCAACCAACTAGACCTTGCCAGTATGCATGAGGGACTGTATCATTTCAAATTATTCAAGGGTTGGTTACCCTTACATCTACATGCCTGATGCCCTCACATGTGTTGTGGCTTCTAGTAGTGTGATACCTAATGCAGAAAATTGGTAATAAAGGCAAGGTGTTCCCCGAGCACGCAGAGAATCCCTATTAAAAAAAGAAGAAAAAAAGGAAACATGCATGTTTTGAAACAAGAAGAAACAATGCCAAAGTGTCATTTGTCAGGGAAGCAACATGAAATTGTGGTCTGAGACATGAAGGCAGAAGCTGCCAAGCTGAAATGGTTACAGGGAAGGGAGAGAAAACTGGAATGCTGTAGCTGGAAGGGAGAAAATGCTACAAATTGACAGAAAAAAGCAGCCTGAAAAGCAAAGGAACAGATGTCCCACTTTGCCGCTCAAGAAGTTGGCTTCTTTGGCATTTAATTACTACCTCTCATATTCTCAGACACTAATTCATTACACCTACCCTCAGCATTCTCAGCTCTCCCTATATGTTGTGTGTTATAGGTAGCACTCATGTAGATGTATACTTCACTGTAGGAAAAGCTCAAAAAAATTTAGAAGTACCATTGTTTACTTTTTTTTCAATTTCTTTGAGCAGAGTATGTGCTTGCCAGTGCAGAGGTAACCTTGAGCAAAAGCATGAAGCTATGTGATCTTTTGGGTTTTTCAAATATGATCCCAAGTTCTTGGGTTTTGATTCTCTTTTGTCATCTGGAGCACAAAATGAAGAGTTTCCATACTTTGAACCCATTTCAGTTATATTGCTTGAATAATTAAAAAATTGATATTTATGCAAGTCGCCATTAATGGTGGGCTAGGAAATAAAGGAACACAAAGTATTTGTGTACAGTTATCTCTTCTGAAATACAAAACCATGCATAAATAAATGGCTGCATTGCATCTGTATACAGACATGAGGGTCCCTGAAACTTGCTCTACACAGAGTGACCAAACGTAAGGAGAAGGAGGGAGAGGTAGCATTGTCTGAGTTGCAGGGGCAGATCAATAGAGATAAAAGATGTAACACTATGGCGTGGAATGCGAGGTTATGGATTATGCTGATAGGAAGTCAGGATGATGCATACCAGAGCAAGGCACACCCTACGCTTTTGTAGTATTTTCCTGGTCTGCAACTCAAGATGCTTTCAGACTGGCTTGCAACTACTGGGTCCTCTTCCTAAATGGTCCTTTGCAGAAGCCAAATTGCTGTCCTCTTTGTGGTGTGGTGGTGTACACTGTGAGTTACTCTTTTTCTTATTTTCCCTTTTTGTTTTTCCACCCTTTTCTCAAGCCCAAAGGAGTCCTATGCATTCCCTTTTCAGAATTACTTAGGCACAGTGATTTTGGTTTCATGTATGCCATTTTGGAGTTGCTTGTGCATTAAATTTTGTACAGCAAGATTTATACAGACTTCTTTCTAAATAGTCATATCTTTTGGACACTGCCTGTTGATGACCTGTTTTTTTTATCAGATACTATCTCATACTGACAATAATGTGTCATATGTGTTGTGAAACAGCCAGTAAGGTAGGAATATTTTCCTGTGGAATCGTTATAGCAGTTACAAAGCTGCAATAAAGCTCCATCACCATGTGAAATCAGGATTCACAGAGCCTTCATTAGCTAGACGAAGACTTGACTATGGCCTACTGTTTATTTTGGGTAATGGTATTTAAATGTGGGTAACTGGGGTTTTCTTATGTAATCAAAAAAAGTATCCAGAGTCTCTTTTTCTGAAAACGTGTTCTGTGTGCTTAACACAGAGGGGAGGTGGTGTAGAACTCTTTTTGCAAAGCTTCTCTGTGTTAAATTCATGGAAGTGATCAGTTTGGGTTTGGGAATATGAGAGGTTTTCATTCCACTCTTTTGCTTTGGAAAGGTTGAGATACCTAAACATCTTTGCAAGAGGTCATTGGCTGGTTAGCCATGCCTTTGGACGCACGCGGATCGCCCCTCTGTTGTCATAGGTTTGTACTGTGGCTGGAGCTCTGCATCTGGTCTTTTCTGAGCTTGTCCACACTGAAAGCTTTGGCCTGATTACCTCATGAGTCACAGTATTTTGGTGAGATTAAAACTAGATCAACAGAAACGCAAGATGATCAAGTGTAAGTGTTAAGCCATGGGAACAGTTGAGAAGCCATATTTAAACTGTGAAGCATAAGGATACTTTCAGTTTTTGAGGTGACTAGAGAATTTCAACTAGCTTGTTTATGATGAAAACCCCCACAAAACTCTCTGTCATCCTCTCCTCTCTTGATAAATGTAGGTTTAACACACTTCTCCCTATGAGTGCCTTAGCAATGACAAGGTGTTTCTTCCATTTTTCCCTGTTGACCTGCTGCACTGAGGAGAAGTTACTACTTTTATCAGAACTGATTTCCCATACTGTGAGTGTGGGTTAGAAAACAGTATGTCTAATATGGCAGTTCCTGTGATTTTAGCCATAACTCTACACTGTGACTGCTTTTGCACTAATAATGAAAAGTTGTTTAAATTTACTGTGTCTTTTTATTTGCTCACTAATGCAGTAGTCTTTAAATTTTATGTGTGACCTTAATCTCCATGAAGAGATACAAGATCAATTTTCAAGGTTACCTCCATGTTTCTCGCTGTCTGCAGCTCAGTGAAGCACCAATAAACTCCCCAAAAGTTCCAAGGTGATTCTTGGAAGCTCAGTAGCACAGACTTACTCTTCTCCACATTGCCTGTGTTCTGATTATGAAAGAAATATAATGTCAGTTTGAGCTGATTCATATAATACATTTCATTTTTGATGTATTTTTTCTAGATCCTGGTGAATTAGAGGGTGTTAATTTTGCCATCCAGGGGTGCAGCTGATAATTTACCGACTGCTGCTCAGGTTATAGTACAGGAGCACTCAAGTCTTGACATTTAGAAGCTCGAAATGATTTACACATTTAGCACAAGTTTTAGCTGTGTAAAAAGTGTTCAGCAGTGGTATACAAGCTAACCTGTGCCCTTTAATGTTATTACCTTACAGAAGCTGCCAGTCCTAAATGATTAAATGATAAATCATAACACACTGAGACAACAGCACTCACTGTGGCCATCTGTAAGAGACAAGCTTCTTGAATTTTCTTTTATTTCCTGGACATAGTTTTGTCTTAGAATGGCTTACCAACAAGGCAGTTGGATTAGAGGTTTTCTGCTGTTCCTAGTAAAATATTTTCTCTCTGGTGTGGGAGGATTTAGTTTTGCGGGGGTTTTTTGGGTTGGTTTTTTTTGAGCGTTGTAATTTTTAAGTTAGTATTCCCACATTACTAGAAGAGCTGTAACTTGAATTACCTCATCTGAAGTAGATAACACAGCTATGAACAGATGGGTCAAAGTAAAAGACAGAAATTAGCCTGCATCCAGGAACATGCTTCTCATTGACAGAAATGAGCTTCCTATTCTGATAAGGTTACATTTTGGATAACTTTATATGAACACATGTTAATTACCTCCAGGAGAAATATGTTGGAGTCTCTGCTTATGTGTGATGATTTTCAGTCAGAAGTACTAAACTCTGTACAAATAAACTTTGAAAATTCTTTCAGGCATCAGGATGTTTGTAGGTTTTCATAGGAAGGTATTTATTTGTATTGTGATTTTTTTTCAAGAAGGAAATTAGGTGCCCTGAGCTGGGTTTGTTGGATGAAGTGTTCAGTATTTGACTTAATCTCCCCAGTTGTTAAGTCTTCTGTGTTCTTAAAGGCAGTGTCTGTGTTACACATGCTGTCTCTGAAACTGAGCTAATGGTCATGGCAAGGAACAGTTTTGGGTAATTATGCTGCAGACTGCCTGTGTCAGCATAGGGTAATTATAGGAGAAACTTGTGTACTTCATGCATGTGTGTACCCACGTATGCACATGCTTAAGTGTGACCAAATGAATTCACAGTTTTATTGGGTGGATACCTTTGAGTTCCCATGGTCAAATACCAGGGAGTTAATTTATACACATCCAAACTAAGAAACAGTGGCAGCAGCAATAGGGGCGTAGTGTCATGTCTGCAGATAATGGCATATGTGGGTGACAGGGATCCAATGGCTGTAATAGCGATTTAGTGCTTCGCTGGGATTTGTTTCTGATAACATGGCAGACTGGAGCATCGAAGGCTGAAATGCTGCAAACCCCGTCCCCTTTCCAGTTGTGGTATGGCCTGGCTCCTGGTTTTCAGTGCCGTAGGACTTGTCTCTCTGAGCCATTCCATCCCAGTCGCAACAGCATCCCCTCTATTTAGTTATCCCCACATGCCCCTCTATCCTAGGAAGCCACTGGCATGCGATTTTACTTCCCTGTCCAGCCAGGGCTTTCCAGGTGACTCTTGCTGTAAACGTGAGTAGAAGTTGCACGTGGCTGTCTCTGCACCCCCACCTCTGCACGCTCCTGCCGGCTATAGCAAAGTCTGTGGGTGGGTGGCAGGCAAAAGGAATGCGTGTGAAAATACTGCAACAAGCCTCCCTTTCTGTGCCAGAGTCACGGCGCAGCACTCCTCACTGAAACACTGACTGCTTAACAGCACAAGAAAGTACTCAAATTCACCCGTGGGAGATGTAATAATCCCGTCTGCCAAAATATATGTTTGTTCTTTATAATTTCTCAAAGGAGGGTTTTGACTGCCGAAACCCCATTTGATCTAAGTTTTCTAATACCATGTGACATGGTGCTAATAAAAATTAACTTTGTCTTATTCCACTGCTTCTGAAACAAAATGCCAAATTGACCTCAAATGAGCAAGTGTCTATTTAGCAGATGTCCTTAAAATAATTAATTTCTTATTGGAAATTATTTATTTTTGATGCTGAAAAAGACTTTATGGAACTGTTTGCAGTGTATATTCTCTTAGAATCAATATTTGCTCATTCATAGCAGTGGTATGTGTGCGTCGTCCTTCAGAACTCCAGCTGTAAGCCCAGTACTACAGTGCTTCTATTAAAGCAAAGGGAATAAATTTGCTTTAGGAAAGAAAAAGTATAAATAAGAAAACTTAGCAAAGTCCTATATGGACTAGATTAACTTTTTTTTTCTTTTCCTCTAAAAATCTTTATCACAAGAGAATTATAAAACAATAAAGATATAGGGAATTTAGGATTAATACTGATTTCAGTACATTGATTTCACTTCATACTCTAATATAGTTTAATCACAGAATATGAAATAAAGGAAGGTTGGTTTTCTTGTCCAGCTTAAAACCATTAAATCCTTTATTTAAATCCTTTGTGTGCCATTAAATCCTTTATCCTTGTGAGGTACTGCAGGTGGTGAGTAGCAGGGATTGTTCTTAAATTGTGGAATAGTCCAGGGTCAGTTCCAGAGGTGAGGAAGGGAATCTCAACTGCCACAGCCAGGATAATTTTGTATCGGTGACAGACTGAGACAAGCTGTGGTGATGCTGATTTGCAGGGTTCCTGTCCTGCATTAGAAATGGCTCTTTCCTGCTTTCATGCTATAGTTATATCTTAAGGCTAATGAATTCTTCACATTAAAGGCAAGGTTTAAATTTCTACCACAGCACCGTATTTGCTCTTCGTGTGAAATGAAAAGCAATCCATACAGTACTAATAGTATTGCACTTGCTCAGGGAAGGGTCCTGCACTGGGGGGGCAGCTCCAAAAGCAGTGTGAAGCTGGTTGAGGGAGAAAAAGCTCTTTCTTTGCTTTTGCTCAGAAATGACTGTGCAGAGCACAGGAAAGCTGTGATGAAGATGGTGCTGATAGTGTTAAGACACTACAGATGACAGAGTAGATTTTTGGCAAACAAACTTTAAGATTTTATTTTTAGAGCAAAGATAGCAATTTCACAAAGGCTAACTATTTTAGGAGGCAAAATATTGCATTTGGTACATACCTGTTTGCCTCTCATGGAAGTGCAGTGGAAGAACGCCCTTCAGATGGGCAGCAAACACATTTAGTTCAGACAGCTATTTGACTTTTTCCCCTTTTTTCTTTTGTACAGTGATGCAGCTTTGGTACACCTGTAGAGACTGTCCATTTTGACTGTGCTTATCCTCTGAAGTGATGCTGTAAGGGGTCCTCAGCTGAAAGTAGAGAGGTGATCAAAATTACTTTAGGTGGAGAAGCTCCAACCTTTTCATGCGATGTTGAGTGATTAATTTCTACACTGCTGCACAGCTTTACAAGAGCGGGGCCAGTGCTTGAAAATTGCCATGGAATGCGTGTCTTGGTCCTGTATTTTATAGGTTGCCAAGCCTACCACTCTTGATTCTTGCTGGATTTAGCTGTAGGAATGCGTAGGCTGTGTGTTGCAAGTGATCTTCACTGAGATGTTTGCACCAGCTAAATTGGGGTTATGGAAGTTCTAGGTATGAGCAACAATTTCATAGGCATACAGGGAACTTCCATGGCCATAACTTAAGAAGTTAGGTTGCAGGATGAGCAGGCACGGGCTCCTTTTGTAGGTCTGGACAGTTAAATACAGACCTTTTTCTTTGCTCTTTTCCTTCTCTGTGTTGCTGCCCTGTAAAGCATGATTTGTTCTCTCTTATGCCAAATGAGCATGTTTGCTTGCTTATATTTTTCATCTAGGCACGTGATCTTCTCCAACTTCAGTGGGCTATCCAAGGTCACAACTGTCTGACCGACCAAATCAAAATCTGGCCAGGCCAGGTCTTCACCCGATGCAGATCAGCTGTGCATCTCAAAATTTTTTTTTTTTTATTTGCCAGAAATAAAGCAGATTTGTGTAGAAAGAAAATGTAGGAGATGCAGAACTGCTTTAAAATGCAGTACGTATATGACAGACTCTTTGTACTATATTAATTGTGATGCACTGCTCTTTTATTATAAACAACCCAAAGGGTGTGAAAAGACTTCTAGTAGATGTTTCAATAAGTTCACTGTTGCACTAAGGAAAGCAAAGATCATTTATCAAGCAAAAATCAGCAAAATATCTAGGAAATATCAGCAAAGCTTTCATTAGATTAACATAATATTGGAATTTTACATGTTTTTTTCATGTGTCATATCGGATAGCAAGATAAGCTCTGCATATTAAACCAATATCAGGTATTTTGTATTACCAAAAAGCACTAGGGAAAGAATAATAAAATTCTGATTTGTTAATTTCAAAAGCATTGTTAAAATGAGACTTCTGAAAAACATGAAAAATCACATGAACAACCTTTGGGAGATGGAAAAACTATAAAGTACTACTTAAAATTTAGTACATACCAAACTTGCATTCAGAATAAAGATTCCCAAGAAAATGTGTATGCAGAAGAAATACAGATCATGCTAGATTTGAAGAAAAAAATATTTCATGGAAACCAAATTTTTTTAAAGAGACTTGCTTTAAAATACTACATATCTGCAAAACCTGTCTTCAGTTAAACTTGAACAGCAAATAAAAGAACCTTAATATCTTTGATATTTCTCTGTTCAGCCCAGCTCCTTCTGCTGCAATTGATTTGATTTGGGTACTTAGTACCCAGTTCGGCTATCCACATAGCTGAAGTAGAAAAAGTCGGAGGAGTAGCCGGATATCCAGCGGGCTTTCACGTGGTGGTTGTTGCCAGGGAAACCACTCCCCTGGTACCCATGCAGCAAGCAGCAAGCACATCCACCTCTTCAGGCGCACAGACACAGAAGCATCAGTCTATCAGTTGATGGAAAGAAAGCAAAGCAGCTGTGGAAGAAACTTAATACAGGAAATTAATTAAAGAATTTCGATGCTTCAAATTTAACAGTTATGATGTTTTTCTTAAGGAGCCCACCCGAGAGGGACTGCATTAGTGTGCTGGGAAGGGAGCTCTTACCAGCGTCCTGAAGGCCTTGAAGGAAGTGACGCTTCTGTTCTCTTGTGTGGGGATAGTTATCAGCTCAGCCAGTACTAGTCAGTCACACTGTTGTAAATTACGCTTGTGTAGTGCAGCCTCCAATGGGAGATGGAAATCACAAACCTGTGGCTTTGTCAAAACTTGCCTAAATGCCTGCATCTTTGGAGGGCATAAAACCTACAGTAAATACAAGCAGACTTCTGAGTCTCAGGTGTCCCTTCAAATCTGTCCCACTGGATGGTATGACCTGCTTGTCCATAAACTGTTGGGACGAGGATGTTTTTCATTGTCACTGAGCGTGGAATTAAAAGCCATGTCTTGTTAGGAGTGTATTTGAAAACTCTCAGAAACAAATGAACCCCAGGGCTACCAGCCACAAAAGAGCTGTGCCTTTCAGGGACCTTTTTGGATAGTTTCAAAGGTCTATGGCATGTCCTTCACTAGAGGTGAAAGTCACAAGAGACAGACTATTTCTGAAAGCAATAGTCTCCTCTGCGTTTTATTTAAACTCAATAGAATGTAGAAGCTGAGTTCTGTTACTTGATTAAATACTTCAGTAGAAATGCCCTTTAAGAATGTAGATTAATTTCCTAATTGCTGGAGAGCTCCTGAGCATGTTTCCCCTTCTCCAGAAGCACCTGCCTGAGCTCATCTGAGGCCAAGGTGTAGGCATTTCTTAGTCATCTATTGTTAAAGGATCTGTTAGCATTTCATAATTGGTACTGTGTTGACTTGGATGGTTCATATCTATGGGTTTTGGTTGGGGGGTTTTTTGTTGTTGTTGCATGGAACACTAAATGCCTGTTTTTTACAAATTTTACAGAAAGTAGGGTGGAAACAGTAAGCTATCTCATCAAACCCAAAGCAAACTGTAAGAGAGCTCTTTTTCAGACCCAAAGCTTTATTTTTGACCAGGTGATCTCACCAAACTCTTTTCAATGAAAGAAAAGTCTCTTTGTGCTTACCTATGAAGCCTGTCTTGTGATGATTTCTAGGGCAAGAAGGAAAAAGGAGCTTCATGAAGCACTTCCTTGCCAACATTCTCTGAGTGACCATTTATAATTACAAGGAATAGTAGTTGGGAGGCCAACATGGCCATTTCTGTCCTGTTTTCCATAAGTTGTTCCTCTGCTTCGCATGCTGCCTGCTATTTCATTCATGCATATGGCGTATGAAAGATGGGAAGAGGTTGGTTTCAGTTTTGCTGTGTTGGTGTTACTCAGGCGGAGTAATTGAAGAATATTAACTTCATTATTTGGACCCAATTCTTGTTTTGATAGTTATGCTGAACACTTAAAACTCTCTGGGTAATTCCAAATGATTCATTTTTCTCTCATTTCTTGCTTCTGCATATTGCTGTTGCTTATAGTAAACTTTAGCTTTCTTTCTCCCATGAGGTGCTGAAAATGAGTCCTGTAAGGCATGTACTTAGCAATTCCATTTGTAAAGTGCATTTGGAAGGCTCATGAATGTGTTGGGGGGGTACCGTAGAAACAGAAGATTATTCATTCACTGTGAATGTAGTTACACATTTTCCGTGTGGTATAGATTTCCCTCCTTAGAAATAGCCTATAAAATGTCTGTTGGGGAGGAGGAGGGAACTCACCTAAATTGGCTTCTGTTTTTTTATCATGTATTCATAGAAATATGGATTACTGAATGGATTATAATGATTCTCTCTCAGCATGCCATTTCTTCAATGATGCTAATACCTTGATGATTGATAGGCATGAGTAGTGAATATCATGATTTTCTTTCTCTGATTATCCATATACATTGTATTTTGCCAGAAACATGCACAACCAGCCTTGCTGGCCTTAAATGCTACCACACTGCACTGCACTTCTTCGGTTATTTGTTTAGAAATATAATTTGAGCTAAGTAATTTATAAATTAAAATTTACCAGTATTTATGGGCTATTAAAATTTTTTGTAGTTTTGAATACCAAATTTTATGAGTAATCATATAGGTAGGTGCATGCATTATATTTTGAAATGGCAGTTATTTACTGAAATGCCTGGTCATGTAGACAGATGTTGAAATGTGGTAAGTAATTGCCTTTGGACTTTCACTGTTGAAAAACAACATCCTCTATGAACAAAGGTTGGTCTTATTTGTCCTGTTTTTTCATCTTTATAGGCTGTTGGCCCTTCTTTCAATTTTTTTGTCTTTCCTTCTTCTGAACTTCATTCTATTTTCTGTTGCCTGTAACTCTTCCCTAAGCATATGAAATGTTAATAATAAACAAAAAATAGCATGCTTTTAATTTGTAAATTAAACTGCCCCTTTAGCGTATAGCTGTTCACTAGCCAGTGTCCAATTAGTTCTGCAAGAGCCACAATCTGAAACTCAGGTACCTTGATGCACAGTTCATTTTATTGTTCTAAGTTAATATGTTTGTAGAGAAACTACTGCAGGCCACTGCTGGCTTGTAGCAAGCCTAAACATAGTCACCTCCAGTGCGGATAGCCAGAGCAAAGGAGACTGAGCCTGACAGGACTGGCATTTCATCTCTTTCCTCAGACCTCTGCACCGCCTCTAAACCTGGTGGAGCTTGAAGTCCTCGGTGGCCTCCAGGACTTTCCTTGCTTTATACTAGCATGAGAGTTAGTATGCTAAAATAAATACTGCTCAGCCCACCTGGTCTCTGCATTGCAAACAGCTTGATCACCTTGAATTAGTCCCATTGAAATTATCCGTAAGGGTACTGCATGAACAATGTACAGGAATTAGCTTGAATTTTAAGTAGGTATTTGCTATTTCAGGGGTCTATTAGTAACAGCTGGAAGTTATTCTGAAGGATTGGTGATAGCGCTGGTGTTATTTAAGACAACTGGTTTATGGTCTATAGCTGTCTCTACAGCTGCAGAGCAGAGATGTGACTCTACAAGTCAGTATGGATCCCAATTCTGTTCTTAATTAAAACTACTTGAATTTAGTATTTATAGGCTATAGTTTTTCTGATGCTGCCTTTCAATACCTGAGTAAATCCACATGGCAACCTGTCTGAATGTCCAAATTGGTGTTTAATCTCTTTGCTAAATGTTAGGTTGATTATTGGGGTGGCTAATTTGAAAATACAGACATCACTCAGAACATGTTATAGCTTCGTTTATTTGGGGGAAAAAAAAGGAATTTTCCCCTAGTTTTCCTTCTGGAAAATTTTCAAACTGAGAACTACTCCTAGTCTCCCTGCAGCCAAAACCAAAAATTACTGGAAAAGTTTGAAGCTGGAAGGAAAATGAGATCATAGGATGCCACCGAATTAATGAAAATGGAAGGGCTATTGTAATCTTATCTGTAATAAGCTAGAGTAGTGTAAAGTAGGAGCTCTTCTGTGCTGACACTGTGATGATAACAGCATCTTCTGAAGCCAGGATATTTGCCTCCTAGGGCAATGGGACATTCAGCACTCACGGTTCCTCTTCATTTTTTAATGGGAATTTCTCTTTCTGGCCACGTAGCTTTAGACTCAGTGACTGCTCCTTCATCCTTTCTTTCTACAGTGAGTGTATGCTGCACCTGGTGTATCATAAAGGACACAGGGCATGTGGAAGAATTTGGTCACAAATGTGCTCAGCATGACTGAGGAAATAGTTTCCTCAGGGGTTCCTCATGAATTTGAATCAGCCCTAGACATGCCCTGAGCTGTCCTGACCCACAGCAGCTGAGCCAGGCTGGTGCTGGCAGAGGCTCTCCTGCTTAACTGCACTTGAATGTCCTTTTTGGATGGGTTGCCACAGTGCTCGGGATGTGTGCAGGTTAATTCTAACTTCTCACAGACCAGATGACAGCCCCATGAAGGCAGAAAAGCATTTAGGATTATGAGGGCTAAAATTAACCTCTGCACCCAGCCGGCAGGCTGTCTGTCAGGAAGCCCTGCAGAACAGGAATACCGCTTGTTCCCCTACCATTTGGAGGACATGAGCATGATTGAGAGAACAGCTGCAATGAAGAGAACAAATAACTCTAGTAGAAAAGATTTCTTTTCGGGTAAAGAAAACTAGAAATTACTAAAAAGTGGTTTAATTACTTACAGATTAGGTTCGGTGAGTCAGTTCTTTTGCTGACATCCAACCCCCTTTACCCACTGAGGTTCAATAAAGGTAATTGATAACCCTCTTTGGCCCAAGATATTAAATCAGTCCAGTGAGTCTCACTTAGGTATTTTAATCTGATCATTCAGTTGGCATTCTGGGTTACATTGTAAGCAAAAATGTGTTTCACCCAAGACAGAGAGGCCTCTAAAAATGTATCATTGAGGTCTATAAGCCTTCAGGCTGAAGAATGTAAATGGTTATTAAAAGCTTTATTTGGTCAAATGGGGAAAGAACTACTCAGAACCATGGAAGGTGGCCTGGAGTAGTGGGAAGGACTGAGTCCTGTCCAAATGGCTGTGGCTTTAGGGGGAAAAAAAGAACTAAAACAAAACCCAAAGGTATTTCAAAATGCCTCATTCACACAATGACTGTTAATTGGCTGACTCTGTCAGGCAATCACATAGGTATGGTATGAACAATCAGTTGGATCTATTGATACTTGCCCATCGGTATCAGCTTTGCTGAGGATGAGTTCAATGTACTAAACCCAGGATGGACAGCTTTAAAACAGGATAAAAGGACTTGGCAAATTGGAATGCATTTCCTGCCCAAGTTTGGGTTTTTTCCATCTCTCTAGACTTTGGAGCACTGCTGATTATTTTATCCCATTTTAGGCATTAACTTTTAGTCAGATTTTCCTACATATTTCTTTACTGGATAATAAATGCTTTTATTGATGTACTGAACTCAGTAAACCAGGTTTTGATTGACATACTTGATTGAACTTCACATTTTGTTCCCTGATGACCTCAGTAACCTCTTCCCAGAAAGAGCAAGAGAGATGAACAGCACTGCCTTGCAAGAGGTCTCCAAGAGCACAGAGGCTGCTAAAAGCTTCCTCTGAAGCTGGGCCAGTTGCCTCAGAATTAGAAATGACCGTTAAGTAAATTAACTCTATGAAGAGTTAGGATGCGGTATGGATATTGTTGTGAGGAGAGTGAGCAGTGTGAACATCTCCTGTTGTGAGATTCTCTTTCTAGCTGTGTAAATGTTTCCCCCCTATGACTGGGGGAAGCGCTGGACTCTGCCCTCACCATAAACAAGTATACCCATGCTTATGTATGCTAAAAAGAAAGCCAGATTCCTGATGGAAGCGTCTTCAAACTAGTAATGTTACCAGTAATCAAATAAGCAAAGGCAACTCTCGGACTATATGGGGGAGGAAGGATTTTTTTGTTATATAAATCTTATTGAAAGCACCCTGCTAGTGACTCCTTTTGTTGAGTTTTATATTGTTTGTATAGTATAATGCTACTTTTCTGTGTGGCATTATTAATATTTATTTAATGCTTCCACATAGTCACGGAAAGATTACTTACCAGATCCTTCCTTACACTATTCACGTGCGTAATTTCACTGAGATTATTATCTTATAAATTAAGAGGGTTTATTCCACCTACATAATAAAACATCACATTTCTAAATGGATAAGAACTTCACATTCCCACACAGTCTGAAACATTCCGAGTCCTAACAGAAGTGTTTGATGTTCTATAGACATAGCTCCTAAGCCTGAATGCAAACATGAAAAAATACAATGTTGAAGTACAGTAATGTTAAATGCTCAAAATAGATACACTGTAGCTGTAATACATGCAGACCCAGCATAGTGCAGGCAAGTAGTATGGTTATTTCAAATGTATACAGTATGACTATCGTTTTTAGTGATTAATCTAGATAAAATAATAAAACCAAACATAACTATAAGCAATAAATACTATTTCAAGCATCACAGGCTGCAACGAAGTGATACATTCTGGGCTGAAGCATCGTACTCTTCAGAGGCAAACCTAATTCTTCCTAGCTGTCCAACCAGATTTGTTGGCTATAACACAAGTATTTAATGAACCTTATCAAAACAGTTGATTAGCAGCTTACCACTGTTTTTATAAAAACATGTTGCTCTGACTTTTGAATCCCTATTATTTTTTGGGATGTTGGGGGTTTTTAACTGATTTTTCAATTTCCTGATTTTGAGTAGTTCTCCCCAATTACCCAGCTTCTTGGCCTCATCACATGCCCTACTTAGTTTCGGGCTATGGCTGCACTCATCATTCAGCAAGTTTGCCTTGCAGCAAGAACTACTTCATTGGCATAGTGTAAGTGTCTTGCTTAATTTGAAAAATAAATAGAATGGCATGCTTTGTCCATCAAGCACGGAGGAAAATGTTTCCAAGTAAATATGCCTGCTTGAATTTCACAGTTAAGGTACTTATTTTGAGCTCTAATTATCAAAAGTAAGAATCTAGGAATTGTGATATCAGAATAAATGTTGATCTAGCACAGAATCCTGTCTCAGATAGCTTACTGAATCAGATGCATTTAAGAGAAATGCAGAAAGCCCCCCACTGTATAATTTGTCCATTCTTCCAGCTTCTACTTGTTGGTACCTGATTTATTTCCTGAAGCATGAAGATTTGTGTCCTTGTGTTTGCAATTTTATAATAATCTGATGGATCTTCATTTCCCTTTAAATGTAATTTATACATGTACATTTTATAATTGCAATTTAAACAGAAGAATTGGCTTATTTGCTTTCAAGAATGTCTTTCAGCTATGAAATCTCCAAACTTCTGTTATACAAAATTATGTTCCCTTATACCACATTAAAATTAACTGCTTCCAGTTATCCCTTGCTCTCCTGTTGTGAGAATGGTATCTGGCTATTACCAGTTTTGGTTTTGTATCATTCATTACCTTATGTATCTTTATTCCCCCTGTATTTGTCTCTGCTTTTCCATAAATATTTCTCATCTGTCATTTTTCCTTCACAATGTCTGTGATAAGTTTTACTGCTGTAACATTTCCTACTCTTTTAAGAGGGAATGACCAGCAGTTATGGCAATAATTAAACCATCCTGATGAGTTTAATCAGTCTTACCAAGGCTGAAATACTTGGAGGTACTCAATGTTACTTCCTTTCAAATACACCAGCAAACCAAAGCCCTCAGGGGACACACTTGTAAACAGTAAGGCAACAGCTATAGGAAGAGAGAAATGTGAGTTAGGCTTTCTGGATTGCTGTTCTGCTGACATAATTTTAGCACTTCATATTTAACAGGAATTGTAATAACTCTTCCTGCGTCTGGGACTTGAACATGGGGACAGCCTGAGCACTAGGGACAGTGTCACAGTTAATTTAAGAAGTTTCTTGAATAAGGGTTCTTCAGGGATGTACTCAATTGTCAATGGTAACGATAAAAGATTCTCAAAGGCTGAAAAAAGCTGTTTCAAAAATTAATACATTGTTTAAATGGTTTTATCCACCTAAAATCCTATTTGGGTTGTGTTGCAAGTGTTTACATCAAGGGTGTTTGGCATTTAATAGTAGAGAAATAATTATGGAAGACAGTAAGGGAGTGCTTTTAAAAAACAGCTTTTTAAAAACCAGCTGCAGTAGACCAGAACTTGTGTAGTTGAGAGCGATACGGTATATAGCAAAGATTGCTCTTCTCCCTCAGGCTAATGTGAAGAAGCCACCAGAGGATGGACACTCACCTTTTTGGCCACTAAATGGTACACTTTTCTCAGAGCAAAGGTTACTGTCTTCATTGTCCTGGCAGAATTCCCATTTGCATAATTGCTCCTCAGTTCCTACTCTTAGTGACTAAGGGAGTCTCCACTTCCTGTCCTAAGCTGCTAGGTAGAAACTTGTGTGTGACATTTACTGCTAGTGAATAACTGGCTTTGATAAGGTCTTCAGTGGAATATTTTTGGAACCCATTTCCACTTTAATGGGATGACCATTTGTCCATCTAAAAGGTTTGTCCTGTATCTGCTAGACTTCTTATAGATATGCAACGTGTGTTTCTTGTCTGTGAAAGTCACCTACCTGACTTTCACACGCCTGTTAGACTAAAATATTCCAGTCAAGTAAAAACTTGACGTTACTCCCAGCTCTGCTTTCTCCCTTGTTTGGTACTGAGCCCTCTGTGCTGGACTGCACCTGCTGTGCGCTCCACAGCAGGGAGCTGTAGGACATTGGGGTTTCTTCTCATAGCTTGCTGGGCAGTTGAAGCAGAGGTTTCAAAGTTACAGTCCTTCTAGGGCAGGTGGAGAATCTGACATTCTTTCAGGTTCCTGCAGCACAAGCCTGGTGAGTGTGTCCCTAAGTATTAAGGGAACGTTGATAGCTACCATCCTGGTACTGTTGTATGGTTTTACTGGCTATTTCATAACTAGCTCTGTACTGAACATAGCTGACTTCATATGGAACTGGGCAACAGTAAGTCAACACTTTTGTGCCTGAGTCCAGCACTGCACCATAGAAATACAGAGACCGTAAACCAATGTGATTTGCTTTATAGATTAATAATGTTGCATCAAAATATCAAGAACCTGAGATTCTACTAATCTTTTGGAAAGGCTTGGACATGGTTTGGTGCTATGGTGCCGTAGTTACGATTTATTTTCACTGTGCCTTTTGCTAGCTTCCATCAGCTGCACAGAAGAGCACCCTTGCCCCCCCCAGATGCTTTGAAGCCTTTCAAGTATTTTGACTCTGGGAGAAAAGGGTAGATTTGCCTTCCCGAACAGCTTCCCATGCTTGCTGGCATGGCCTCGTCTAGTGAGTCTCTACAGGTGTCTGCCTGTTGTTTTCCATGAAGCAGTGCAACAGTGAGATTGGGTTTGCTTAGGCCAGGGGAAGTTTATTACCAAAGCTGCAAGTGCCCTGTCTCTAGCATAACTGTAAAGCCCCAGTAGCACAGTTCCCTCTGTGTGTGTGTCTTGTTAGAAATGAGGGAGTAGGGCCACAAAACATCTAGTCTGCCTGTTCATGGTTTGGTCTTTTCTCTTACAAAGTGCCTGCCTCAGTTGGTTTTTTTATTCAAGATTATGAAGCTTTATTTCAATTCCTGGGAAAATGCTGGAGCAAGTCATCCATCCCTGTAAGCTCCTAGAATCACAACATCCAGACGGGATTTGTTTCAAGGAAAAAAAAAAGAAGTCAAAATCACATCTACGTGATCTAATTTCCTCCTGAAATGGGGAAATGAGTCTCGTGGCTAGGGTGAACACTGTAGGTGTTCTCTGACTCATGGGGAGGTACCCTCTAAATGAAACTACTGAAGAATAGATATAAATCTAGTTAGATAGCTCTACCTGAGAGGAGTATCAAAAGGCAGGGGTGCTGTGCATGAGATCGGGGGGGCTTGGTGCAGGAGCCAGTTTTCTTCAGTGTTTTCAGTACAGGCCTGGATGATGGCATGAAGAGTATGCTTATTACATTTATTTGCTACATGGAACTGCAACTGTGTTGTAAGACATGGTGAAAATAAGAAATTACTTAGTGGTTTAATGAAAAATAGGATGAAATGGTGTTGCCCAGGGAGGTAGTAGAGTCACTATCCCTCGGGGTGTTCAGGAAAGGTTGGATGAGGTATTTAGGGACATGGTTTAGGGAGTAATATAGGTGGTAGGGGAACGGTTGGACTAGATGATCTTGGAGGTCTTTTCAAACCTTAATAATTCTATGATTCTATGAATTTAAACAGGGCATGATGTAACACTCAAGTAGGAATAATGGTGCACAGAGATGTTTGGGGATAGCAGGTCTGTAGAAAAAGAATTGAGGGAAGCAATCGATCATAAATTTAACAGGAATCAACAATATTGTCTTCTTCCATAAAAAGAAATCACACCAGGGTATACAAAAAGTAAATACAGTTTGCACAATGTGTAAAGTGATCCTGCCAAGTTACTCAGCATTGGTAGTATTGTGTCTGATTTAAAGCAAGCAAAAAGGAATTAAGACTAAAGGTGGAATTTTAGGTGTAAACACAACACCACAAAGAAAACAATGTGAAATGTAATAGAAACAAAGACTTGATGACATCATTGAGAAGCTAAATGATTTGGATCACCACTCTGTGCTACTGGTAAGAGTATGCAGGTCCTACTTAACTGGCTGCTTTCCAGCAACTAAGGTGCAAAATAAGGAGATACTAGGAAAAGATACTCATTTGAAAATGCAGTAAATGACTCCTGTTCCAGGACCTGAATTATGAACTGTATGAGCTAATTAAAAAAACCCAAACCCAAGACAGAAACACAGTTGATGAGGGGAAGGTGCCCATTAAAACCAGCAACTGTGTGCTGCACTTTTTTTTAAGTTGCAGAAGTTATTTGGGGGGTTAAAAACCTGTAAGGTTTGCACCTGGACCTGGCAAGCAGGACAAAATGTTAACTGAGAACAGCTAACATTCCTATGAAAGGTCTAGCTGGGATGGATTCAGCAAAGGCATAAATCTACCAACCCCTCCCTCCACCTGTGTAAAATGAAGTAGGGGATGTTGAAGCAACACCTAATCTAATTTAAGTATTTAATGGGCCCTTCATGAGGCCTCCAGAAGGCTGTTTGAGATGCTCACAGTGTGAGGCACAAAGTAATTTTTTGGGCCAGAAACTAAGTAGGAGATGAAAAGTAAGAAGGTATGTTTTTGGTTAGGTTTCAGTAGGTAAAAACAGTAAGAGCGTGTATTCTCTTGTTTAATGTATTAAATGGTCTTTTTTAATATCTTTATCAATGATATGGATGAGGGGATTGAGTTTGCAGATGACACCAAATTGGGTAGGAGTGCTGATCTGCTTGAAGGTAAGAAAGGCTGTGCAGAGGGATCTGGACAGGCTGAGGTCAACTGTGTGAAGTTTAACAAGGCCAAGTGCCAGGTTGTACCCTTGGCTCACAGCAACCCCAGGCAATGCTGCAAGCTTGGGGCAGGGCAGCTGGAAAGCTGCCCTGTAGAAAAGGACCTGGGGGTGTTGGTCAGCAGCCAGCTGAACATGAGCCAGCAGTGTGCCTGGGTGGTGAAGGTGGCCAACAGCATCCTGGCTAGTGTCAGCAATGGTGTGGCCAGCAGGAGCAGGGCAGGGATCGCCCCCCTTTACTGGGTGTTGGCGAGGCTGCCCCTCAAGTGCTGCGTTCAGGTTTGGGCCCCTCACTACAAAAAGGACATTACGGTGCTGGAGTGGGTCCAGAAAAGAGCAACAAAGTGGTAAAGGGTCTGGAGCACAAGTCTGATGGGCAGTGGCTGAGGGAACTGGGGTTGTTTAGTCTGGAGGAGGCTGAAAGGAGACCTTATGACTCTCACAGAATCACAGAATTATCAAGGTTGGAAAAGACCTAGAAGATCATCCAGTCCAACCATTCACCTATTACTACTAGCTCCCACTAAACCATATCCCTCAATACAACATCCAGTCTTTCCTTGAACACCCCCAGGGTTGGTGACTCCACCACCTCCCTGGGCAGTGCATTCCAGTGCCTGATTACCCTTTCTGAGAAGTAGTGCTTCCTAATGTCGAGCCTGACTCTCCCCTGGCGCAGCTTGCTACCATTCCCTCTAGTTCTGTCACTGCCTACACGGGAGAAGAGGCCGACCCCCAGCTCACTACAACCTCCCTTCAGGAAGTTATAGAGAGCTATAAGGTCTCCCCTAAGCCTCCTCTTCTCCAGGCTGAACAATCCCAGCTTCCTCAGACGCTCCTCGTAAGGCCTGTGTTCCAGACCCCTCACCAGCTTAGTAGCCCTCCTCTGAACGCGTTCCAGAGCCTCAATGTCTTTCCTGTAGTGAGGGGCCCAAAACTGAACACAGTACTCGAGATGCGGCCTCACAAGTGCTGAGTACAGGGGGACAATTACCTCCCTGCTCCTACTAGTAACACTATTTTTGATGCAAGCCAGGATGCCGTTGGCCTTCTTGGCCACCCGCGCACACTGTCGGCTCATGTTCAGCCGTGCATCAATCAGTACCCCCAGGTCCATTTCCTCCACACAGTCCTCCAGCCACTCCGCCCCAAGCCTATAGCGCTGCCTGGGGTTGTTGTGGCCAAAGTGCAGGACTCGGCATTTGCTCTTGTTGAACCTCATGCCATTGGCTTCAGCCCAGCTCTCCAGCCTGTCCAGATCCCTCTGTAGGGCCTCGCTACCCCCAGGCAGATCCACACTCCCAGCCAATTTAGTGTCATCTGCAAACTTACTGAGGGTGCACTCAATGCCCTCATCTAGGTCATCAATAAAGATATTGAAGAGGACAGGCCCCAGCACCGACCCCTGGGGAACACCACTCGTGACCGGTCGCCAGCTGGATTTAACTCCATTTACTACCACTCTCTGAGCCCGGCCCTCCAGCCAGCTCCTTACCCAGCCGAGGGTGTACCCATCCAAGCCACGGGCTGCCAGCTTCTGCAGGAGAATACTGTGGGAGACAGTGTCAAAGGCTTTGCTGAAGTCTAGGTAGACCACATCAACAGCCTTTCCCTCATCCAGCAGATGGGTCACTAGATCATAGAAGGAGATCAGGTTGGTCAAACAGGACCTGCCCTTCATGAACCCATGCTGGCTAGGCCTGATCCCCCGGCCATCCCGCACATACCGCATGATCTCCCTCAAGACTATCTGTTCCATAACCTTCCCTGGAACCGAGGTCAGGCTAACAGGCCTGTAGTTCCCCGGATCCTCCTTACAACCTTTCTTGTAAATGGGAGTCACATTGGCAAGCCTCCAGTCTTCTGGGACCTCACCAGTCAGCAAGGAGGACTGATAGATAATGGAAAGCGGCTCGGCTACCACCTCTGCCAGTTCCCTCAGCACTCTCGGGTGGATCTCATCCGGCCCCATGGACTTGTGGCAGTCCAGTTGGAGTAGGAAGTCTCTGACTGTTTCTTCCAGAATCACAGGGGAGTTAGCATGCTCCCCAGCTGAGACTACCAGGTCAGAGAGAGGGGTACCCTGAGGATCTGTTTGACCTTTAAAGACAGACGTAAAGAAGGCATTCAGAACCTCCGCCTTTTCCTTATCCTCAGTGATCACATTCCCAGCCTCATCCAGTAAAGAGTGGATATTCTCCTTTGTCCTCCTCTTACTGTTAATGTACTTATAAAAGAGTTTATTATTCTTTTTCACCCCAGCGGCCAGGTTAAATTCAAGCTGGGCTTTTGCCTTTCTGATTTCTCAACAACTACCTGAAAGGAGGTTGTAGTGAGGTGGGGGTTGGTATCTTCTCCCAAATAACTAGCAAAAGGACAAGAGGAAATGACCTCAAGTTGTGCCAGGAGAGATTTAGAATGGATATTAGGAAAAAATTATTCACTGAAAGAAGAGTCAGGCATCGGAACAAGCTGCCCAGGGAGGCAATAAATTCACCATCCCTGGAGTTGTTCAAAATGTGTATAGACATGGCACTTGGGAACATGATTTAGTAAACATGGTTACGTTGGGTTGATGATTGGACTTGGTGAACTTGATGATCTTAATCTTTAAGGCAAAGACCCCATCTGATTTATTGATCTCAAAATACAGATCTGTATTGAAGCACAAAAGCTTATGAATGTTTGCCAGCTTTTGCCCTGACTTGAGCCAGAGTAGGGAAGAAAAAGACATAGACAAAAAGGGGAACAGACAGCGTGCAGTGTTGACAGATGTGTTAGAAAATGTTCTAAAGGACAACCACACCCAGCTGCATCTTTTGGTTACTATGGTTAAGAGATGCCTGTTCTTACTGTTGACAGCACAGGAGAAGAGTGCTCATGTCCTAGCACCTCTTGAGTCCTCAGCCCAAACAACTGTGTCCAGTGGCCTTTCAGACAGATTACAGCCTTCTGCAGAGAATAACATATTGCTGCTGCTAAATGGTTCCCACAACTCTAAACATGCCCCTGATGTGGGAACAGCTTCTCACAGAAGTCGGCAGTGCACGCACCTCCTCCCACCCATTAAAACTTTACCACTTTAACCCAGTATATCACCTTTTCAATCTTCTGCATTATAGTAAATCTTTTACTTCTGCTGCTTTCTTTAATTGGAGGTAGTGGCATTCTGGTGATAGCTGGTCACCCCGAAGTACTGCGCTGGACCTTGTATCAAGATTTCTGAGTATTTTTGAGTAGATCGTAATAAGCCTAATGTTTTCTTTCTCATTTGTATAGGTCAGGACACACTTTTCAGGTTACAAGAAGGAATGATACTTTGGTTACACTGGAGTAAATCCTCAGGTAAGTGAAAATACACTTTTTAAAATTTGCAACAATTATTGTTCTCATGTCACAGCTCAGGGAAGTTTTGCTGCATTTAAAGGTGGGGAAGGTGTACATGCAGGTTTCTCGCTGGACCTGAATCTACCTACCTTTGGGTTTACTAACAGAGAAACCACCAGAAATGTGAAAATGCTTATGTTGGAATGTCATTGTGGCTGTACTTGTTTCCTCCTAGGATTGCTCATTTCCCATCTGCTTAACTTGAGGGGTTAGTCCATGTGCCTCAGACAGAGGAAGCTAAATGTGTCTTTGTCAGGCACTGAAAGCATGGACTATCCCAGGCATGCCCTAGCAGCCTCTCAAGGCTGGTATGGAAGATAGGAAAAAATATATTCATACTATTTTGTAAGAAGTAATGTGTGGAGCATTAAATGACAGCAAGTCCAGATATACTGTGTGCAGGGAGCTGCAAAGGTCAAACACCAAATGGATGTATAGAAAGGGCTTCTGCATGAGAAGAGAAAAAATTACATAAAATAATCCTGAAATAAATAATCCTGAAATATTTTAAAACCACTCTGAAAGGTAAGAACAACCAGGAAGGCAGGTGAGGGTCAACATACTCAAATACATATTGAACCACAGTTCTCTACATGATCAGAACAAACCATTCCAGTGGCAAGTGGCCCCATGTTCAGAGCATGATGGGGAGGACCGTGCCTACCCTTCTGTCACCGGATCCAAAGGGTGAAAGTTACCTCCGTGTCTCTGGCCTTCCCAGAAGGTTTGGCAGAACTCAGTAGACAATTAGATAATGTTGGAAATTATTACTTCAGTAGGTGATTGTGTTTCTAGACATTGCTTTAATGAATACAAATTTCTAAATAATAAATAAACAAGGGGTAATATTTGTCAAAGTTTTTATATTTTATTTGTACACAGGTGATTTAATAAGCTATACAGAGGTGTTTATGAACATAGGATACAGAAAAGTTCCCATCTAATAGTAAAATGATGTGGGCACTAAACATCTTTTGACTTTAAAGAGCATGTAGGCATTTTAATTGTTGTTACTGTATGCATCCTGCATTTGTTTTTTAACTTTGTAATTTAGTTACCAGTAAGGTGTAATCGCTCTTGATGGATGTGTTAACAGCTAAGCTCTAAAAAACCTGCTGAGTGTGTTCTGGAAGCTGCTAATTATTCTTAGTTGTTATTACTTTTAGCACTAGTCAGAGATATTTGACTCTTGACACACAGTACTTGCTATGTGTAAGAACTGAAACCTTATTAGTGTTACCTTTCAGAAAAGTGTGCCTGGTTTTGACAGCTGTCCCTCAGCACTTCAGAAAAGTAGGGGAGTAGTGGTCACTGATGCAAATCAGCCCTTTTCCTGGGAGAGGGGTCAGAGTGAAGGGTGTCCCATGTGAGACAGGCTTTCCAAAACCTCCCTCTGTGCAGTATCATGTTTTGGAAAAGTGGGACTGTGCGCTGTACTTGTTAAGAATCATAAAGATGTTCTTCCATGTGCCAGAGGCTTTATATTTGCTATTATCCTGTCTCATTTTCTGGTTCAAACTAAGATGCTTTCTGAGCACAGCATATTTATTTCAGATAATTAGAACTTACCCTTGTAAGAGACTTTGTCAATGCTTTCTTTGAGGCTGAAGCACCTGTGTTGTTTTCCCTGACCCTTTGGAAGCTGGCAGGGAAGAAAATCTCCAGAAGCAGAGAAAAGCATTTGTTACTCGATGAAATTCTGTTTGGTTCTGGCTGAGATCTGAACTTGGTAATTTCTCTTTTTAGCACTTGATTTCTTAGCAAAACACCAGCAGTTTGTCAAAACATAAACAATGTAACCTGGCACACTGTGCTGCCAGGTGTAACAGCATCTCATGCTGGCAGGGAGATGTCTCTACAGGGGACAAAGGAAGAGTCTTGAGTGGACCAGAGTTTTAATGAAACATAATCTTACCTATTCCAACGACTAAACCAACGAATAACCTCAGTATCCCGCTTCCCAGTCAGGACAAAAATCTCTTCTCTTTGGCAGGTGATGTGGTTACTCTTGTTGCATGGGGTTTGTACGCAGCTGGTGAAGGATAACTAGGAACAACTGGGATTTCTCTTTCCCCTTGTTCTCACTTGAAGGAAAGACAGGGAGAACAGCAGCCAACTCTTCTTTCTGTTGGTTTTCATGTGCTAAAAGCTGCTTCAGTTGCAGAGCCAGGCACTCAAAAGTCATGAAAAGCCAGAATGACAGTCCTCGATGTAACCTTTTAATTCAACCTCCGTGTGCATATTCATTATGATGTAACATGTAATTAAGGCACTTAACTCTCTTGCCAGCTCCCTCACATATTAGTATCTAGATGTAAGTGTATATATATATGTGTGTGTGTCAGGAAGATTCCCAGTTAATGTGCAAAGATCTGAAGGAACGTGGAAGAGAGAACAATGAAGTGGATCGTTGGCAGAGAAAGGATCATCCTACGATTAAGGCAGGTGAAAGGAGAGTTCTCTTTTATCCCTGTTTCTGCTGCAGCCTTTGTGCGTCTTGCTGAGCAAGTCACTTCAACCAAAATGCCTTTTGTGGCTACTCTTGGTGTTTGTCTCATCTCCTAGAACCCTCAGGCTTAATGTGCAGAAGTGCTGAGCACTCAGAGCTGCAAATGAAATCAATGGGAAGCGTGGTCACTCAGCGTTTCTGGAATTACGGCGGGGTGCAGTGGGTATCTGGAGGTGGGGAGGACAGCAGGTCCTGGGTGCCAGCATTTCCCCTGCAGCATGGCCTCCGGCATGGGTTGGCTGGGTTTTCTGTCTTAGTGTCTCTGCTGTGGACACCATACACCTTGCAGTAAATGTAAATTAACACCTGAGAAACTACTGGTGAAAAATTCCCAAATAACATGGGTGAAATTAATACCCTTTTTATGCATAGCAGATTTGGGCTGGCAGTTTGTGCAGATGTATACTGTATGCAGTATACACGTCACACGTATACGTACCTGTGCACACAGATGCTTAATGGACTATATCTTTGTACATTTTAAACATGTAGTTTAAAAGTTTCTGCTGATAGCAGAGATCAGAACAGCAAAGATGCTACTATTTCTTTACAAGACCTCTTCTAACTCAGCACGTTTGGTGGCTCCCAGTCCTCAACTGGGTATGCTGCTTAATGCTATTATTTATAAATGTATTTGAAAAGATATCCTTAATGAATGAGAGCTGGACAGTATCTCTTTCCCCTGAATAGATGTCATTCTTAATTCAAGGGTTAAGGTAGAGAATGCTTATTTAGAGAGCAGGTAGAGTCCTTGCCCTTTGTCTGGCTCATTGTGAAGCTGTCAGATGTAACTAGTGGAGGCTGTTTCAGCCACTCCTCACGTTACATCTGAGAGTATTTTCCAATGGTTTAAATTAACTTCAGGAAGGCAGGATGGGACTCAGATGGTATTAAAGAAAAAGAAATAGGAATGCCCAGTTAAGGGTGAGGGTTGGAGTCTTAGAAGATAATGTATCTTTGTTGTGGGCAATTGAATTGTGTCAGTAGACTTGCTCTGGATTTATACCTCTGAATGCCAGACAAGAAAATGGCCTGAAATGGTCTAGCACATAAAGGAGCTGCACCTACTTTCACTGAAATCAATACCTAAATTTTCATTCATTTCAGTAGCGTGAGGAGGTGATGGATTAGGAGAACTTAATTTGGGGCTTTGGGGAGTTCTATTCACAACTTTAATTGTATTTATATAAAATGCACATTGATCCTTGAACAAATTCTAAGTACAGCTGGTCATTTAAAAAAAAAAAAACAGAAATGTTGCAACTGCCTCTGCACATTCTTCCTATGATTAACTGTTCTTTAAAAGAGAACATAGGGATGTAATAGTAGGTATTGCCCTGTTTGCAATTATGTTGAGTAGTAAAAGAGATTAAGCAGAGGATTAAGGCATGAGCTTAGTGAATGTAGCCATATCTAAACAAACAGTGGTGAATCTGCACTTTCACTCTGAATTTTAAGATTAAATAAATGGCAGAGTTGTTTAAATTATATGTAGGTGCATGCAAATATTTAATTAATAGGGTCTTGACACTGTAGCTCATAATTCCTACTCTCTTATTAAAATCATCCACCAAATTTTGAAGCAGAAATTAAATCTTTCTCTAATTAAAAGCATTACTTTTCAAAGAATATTGTGTACTGTGACAAGTACTTCTGAATTCTGCATTAGTGCAAAAGCTCCTGAGCTCTCAAATTTGTAGGTCTTCTCTATAAGCAAACAAGATGCTCTGCTAAAATCCCTGTGGCTCATCTAATAACAGTGGCAAGAAATACCTGGCTAGTGCAAGAGCCAGCTCAAACATTGCTACACATTTTCCTCACACTGAACTTAACCTCCCTTTTCTTCCTCCAGGAGTTAATTTGAAGAATTCAGATGTTGAGGAAGCCTCAGTGAAAGGAAGTATGGCAGGAGGAGAGAGAATAAAGGTCATTCCATGGGTTTTCATTCACCTGTGTGTTTGCAGACAATGCTGAGGTAAGAACTGTGAGTTTATTTCCATAGTGCACATAGCCATGTAAATAGTTACAGGATTCCTGTAAAGCACGGAGATGTAATGGGTTAAATTCAGGCTCCTATCACTTTTGTAGGGGAGAAGAATATAACAAGGCCCCATCTAAATCGACAGGAGTTTTGCTTTTGACTTCAGAGAACATGTGGGATGAAATTCTGGACTCAGCTGCATCTGGGGGATTTAATCTGGATTTACACAGGTGAAATTGAGAACAAGGGATCATGGGGTGGCTGAGCAAATTTAACTACTGCCAGCTGAAGGGGATGGTCCTGCACTACCTGCATGGTTGGCTCATTCCTGACCTGCTCAGCGCAGTGGCTTTGCTGCTTTTCTGACTCCTCAGTGATCCCACTTGGCTTGTTAAAGATGAAGAAATCTCTACTTTTCTCTGCCAGGTTAGTTTTGTGCTGATTTAATGAGTTGAAACGGTATGCCATAGGGTCAAGCAAAGTTGCTGCAAGGAAAAGAGCAGAAACATGTGGCTTGGGAGCTTGGGGAACTTTTCATTTGTAGCAGAACCACTTTAAATAGCTGCCATCCCGTATTCCCGCCTCTGTCACTTGCTCTCTGCAGCTGCATGGTTGCAATGGTCTATATGTGGGGCCCCTGCAAGGAATGAGATCAGGGAATTGATCTATGCTAAACTAAATCTAGGAAAGAAAAAGTGTGCTTTTAGCTGAAGTCAGTTCCTGGTGGAGGCATGGGACACTGGCTTTTTAAGCCAGCCCTGAAAAAAAGCCAGTTGGACAGAACTTGTTTTCTGAGCGATGCCCTACTGATTTTTTTCACTTGAGCAAACATGGGGGGAATAGGAACAGTGTTGGGGTTGCTGGAGTCTCTGGCAAACTTCAGTCCTTTTGGGATTATTCTGTCATTAAATAATTGTTTTTTGCAGCTTGTACGGAGTGGAGCAGCCTGGCCTGGCCTGCTGTGCGGTGAGCATGGGCTCAACCTACTATTCACCCAAAGACAGGGAAAGAATTGAGTGTGGGTGGTTTAGGCTGGAAATCTTGATGTAAAAAAATTAATAACAGCTGGGCCCCCAATTCCACAGGCTGCTGATCTAGCCTGCTTGAGATTTTTCTTAAGATAGTTTACCAAAAATCTCATATTTAAGCCTGCAAAGCTCCTGTATTAAGGTAATGCTATTATTTAAAGCAAATAAACTTACTGCAGGAGGGCTGATGGGCCTCTGTTGAAGTGGATGAGGATCTTTACAAATATCTCGTTTGTAAAAACAAACGTGCAAATACAATTGGCAGAAGCCTAAACAACACTTCTGGTAATGAGCTGACGCTATCTTTTTCCTTCAGCTGCTATAATTAATATTCATTTTTACTTCATGAAAAATCATCCCCCTCATTAACTTCGCAGCCCATGCCAGCATCCCCAAACTAATCCCACCCGTACCTACGGCAGCTCGCTACTCTGTCTCTATTTCAATTAAGCTTTGCAGGTTGGGGTTTTCCCCTCTAACAAGGCAAGATAAAGTGAGTGTACAGTCTTTCTGTGCTCTTGCAAGCGGATCAGCCTCTGCGGCTTGGAGCATCCGCGACCTCCGCCGAGCACCTGCTTGCTGGAGAGCCCGCCGCGGCGGGTATTTAAACCCGCGACCCGGGGTGCTGGGGCAGAAGGCGCTTTGCTGGCGGGACTCACACTATCGGGAGGGCTGGGGGGTGGAAGGGCAACCGCAGCGGCTCGCTGTCTGCGACTGCAATTCACCGGCCCTCCGAGCCGAGAGGGGGGCACAATCCGCCCGCGTTTGGCGGCTTTGCCGCTCCGGCTCGCCTCCCACCTGCCTGGCTTCCCGAGGCTTCAGCGGCGGGGAAGGCGGAGCGGAAAGGCCGGCAGGGGTCCGCCGGTTGGCGGCGTCGCCCCCCCGCGGCAGCGGCCGCAGCTCGGTAACGCCGCGGCGTTGAGCGGCGGCGTGTTTGCCCGCAGGGCTGGAGCAGGCGGCGGCTGCGGGGAAGAGCTGCCCCGCCCCGGGCTGTGTTGGAAGGTACCGCGGCGGAGGTGAGGGGCGGGAGAGGAGGGGGATAGGGGAACCCCGCGGCGGGTCACTGGAGTTTAGGATTGAAGCCGCCCGGCTCGGGGAGCCAGAGCCCTGCGCGGGAGGGAGTCATTTGCTCCCGGCACCAGTTTGGGGGCAGTGAGCGCTGCTGGGGCGAGAGGCTCCGAGGGGTGAATGCTGCTTGAATGGCACTGTCCAGGGGAGAAGCGCCTCACTGTACAAATAGTTGGCGGCGTCCCGTTTGCCGGGGGAGACCTCACGTTAAACTCTTTGGCTCTCTTTCTAATATCCACCGTATTTAAGCTACTGAGTACTTTGGAAACGTATTCTTTCTGAGGGCTGGGTTCAATTACTAAGATTCCAAACGAATTAGCAGGCTCACCTGAAAATCCTTGGGAAACTAAGCTTTTATTCAGCTTCTGTGCAGAAAATTTGTGCTTCATAAATCTACTTTAACGTTTGGACCTGAAAAACGATATTGAGACAGTAAAGATTTACATGGTCGTCTTCACTTGAAAGGTCAGGAGTTATTATTTTCCTTTCTAAAAGGTTTTGCAGCAAGCTGCTGGTGGGTTAGCTGGCGGAGGTGCCTGCAGCAGCTTAATGAGGGAGGAGCACAGGTGAACCCAATGGAGGGTTTGAGTGCAGGAGGGAAGGGTAGCTTGGGGCGATGAAAGAGCCAGACCCGGGTCTTGCGGTCACTTGGGTAACACCACTTAGGAAAACGCTCTTCAGGTGTGTGCGGCACGGGGGCGTCTGTCCTGTCCCATCTGCGATGAGTAGAGGGGCTAGGCTGAAAAAGCAGGCACCTGCGTTTGAAACCAGCAACCCTTTAGCAGCTGATCACTTGTGAGTGGTTTTTCCCTTGCGTTGGTGGTGCTAAGCGGCTGAATCAATTTGGAGTTTGTTTGCTAAGCGATGAAGGTGTACACTTCTCTAAGGTAACACCCAGAGGTTTGCTGTTGCCCAGTCTCTTGCGCTCCTGCAGCAGGGGCAGTTCGCCACAGGTTTGTGTGGGACCTTCTCGGGGGACGAGTGGGGGGAGCCTGCAGCGAGGCTGACCTTGCAACACCCAGAGCAAACCCGACAGCCTACAGGTCCCCGAGGTGTTGATTCACCACCTGAAACTTTTCACGCCGAAATCAGATTGGCTGCAGCTGCTGAGACATTCATCCTCCCGGGGAAAAGGCCTACAGGTGGCATTTGGGGATAAAGCACCACTAGCAGATTCCCAGGCTTGGCAGTCGATGCGCGTCGGTCCGGAGTTGGGATCGGTAAGTGCCGAGAGTGGTTTTGGCGGAAGCTTTTCTCCTGCTCCGCGGAGCATCTCCCCGCGCGGCCGGGAGGGAGGGAGGGATCCCCGGCGGCGTGCCGAGCCCTCCCGGTGCGGGTGAAGCAGCGCGGTGGCTCAGCTGCCTGCTTGCGTTTCCCTCCCTGGGTGTGCTCGCTGTGGCTGGGGGAGTGCTGCTGGGGAAGGGGGCCGAGGGGTGCTGCGAGCGAGTTGGTTGCCTGTATCTCGGAAGAGGTTGCAGAGGGCTGGCTGCTAAGGCAGGGATGCCTGGAGCCCTTTCAGAGGCTTTCGCGGTTTCGTTTTTTTAAACCTCTTTCTCTCTCAGCTCTTCTTCCTCCTTTCTTTTTTTTTCCCCATCCTTTTTTCCCTTCCCCTTTTTGCCGATTCATAAAGCGTGGATTGGGGAGGCGGGCGTCAGCAGCCCCTCAGACGCGGCTCAGCGCTTTCACCGCGCTCCCCGAGCCGGGAGCCGCGGTAGCGCCGGCCGCTTGGGTGAGCCCGCGGCGCTCCCCGGCCCCCTCCTCCGGGGGGGCAGCGGCGGCGCCGCTTCTTCGCTCTCCCCGCCAACCTCAAAGTTTTCCTCCCGCCCCTGCGCGGCCCCACCGCAGCGCCGCCGCCGCGCAGGCAGCCGCAGCCGGCGTTGGGCAGCGGCGGCGGCGGCGCTGCCCCGGCTCCCCGCACGGACACGGCGACGGCATAAGCCGCCCCGGCGGGCCTCGCTGCGAGACGGCGGCGGTGGCCCCCGATCCTTTCCCGGCCTCGGCCTTAAGCGCTCCCGTCCCTCTCCTCTCCGCGGCGGAAAGTTTCCCAGCGCCCGGCGGAAGGGGGTAAGTCGGTGGCAGAGGGAGGTGCGGGTGCGATTGCTGCGGAGCAGGGCTAGACCTCCTCGTCGAGCTGCCCCAGCTCTGAGAGTCCCCACCCGGCTGGGGCAGGTGTCCGCGGCCGGAGCCGGGAGAGTGCCTGGCTGAACGAACGCCTATCCCCTCCCTTCCTTGCCCATCGTGCCCTGCTGCCAGGCAGAGGAGAAACGCTGACCTCAAGTATTGTTTTAAAATGTAGGGTTAATTTGAAAGGGCTGGTGGAAGAAGCGCGATGTTTAGACTTTTATATCTGCATATGGTAATCAGTAAAATAAATGAACCAGTTAGTATTCTGCTCCTGTAATACTTGGCGCGGGAGAGAGGCTGCTGTTACATCTCATTTCCGAGCTCATTTGGGGGAAGCGGAGTGATGCTGGGTGCCTTTGCCGCCGCCGTTTCCCGAGTGCCTCAGCCCTTCAGGCATCGGGGAGTCCTTCGGAGGGGAGAGGGGAAGCTCCTTGCCTCGGAACTATAAGGCTGCGGGAGACACATTCTCGGGCTCGGAAAGCCCCCTGGATGCTTTAGGAGTGGGATTGCAGCTGTGGAATCAGCAGGGTGACCCCGATCCCCCGACTCCTGGTAGGTGATGCGACTCTGCTGCCTGCCTTTTGCATACCCCAGTGATTTTGTCTTTCCCTGGGCTGATCGGAGCTCTGCGTTAACTTGAGATGCGTGGTGAAGTCAGCGGGGTGGGCTGGAGCCTGAGGAATACGCGATTACCTTCGGAAGAGTAAGGTGTGTGGGTGGTGTCGCCTGGGGGCACATGCTGGGAGAAGCAGATGCCGGCTTTCCAGACCCTTTACGTGTTTCAGCAGTGTCCATTCGTGACAATTTGTGTGGATATCAGTTTAGCGCGAGGTGTGGTGGTTGGAGGGGTGGTTACATTTAAGTCCCATCACAGGGACTCATTTAGGCTCCACCGAGGTGGGGGGAAAGCCCCTGTGTTTGGGAGGCAGGTTGCTCCCACCTCCCGTCATTAGAAGTTAAGGTGGAAACGCTTGTTTGTTCCTACCCACCCCGTTAATGGAAGGAGGCTCACGGCATGAGAAATGCTTGGGCTGCTCTTCAGGGAGTCTGTAGGTTAAGTGAGTATATTTTTCACTTTTGACTGAGAAAGGTTTTGCTTTTTCTGATGGTTGGAATCTGGGGAAAAGATTTAAAAATAAAATCAGACTGTATAGTTGAAGTGGTAAAGGAAATGTTCTCGAGATCCCACGTAGCAAGCTGGGAATGAATGCAAACTGTTCCTGCTCTGTACCTCTTCCAAATTCAGTTCTCTCTGAAAGATGCTATCTCCTGCTTCCTAGCAAAGCCCAATCTGCATGGCTAGTCAATCACATCATGTAAATGAGGTGCTTTTTCTCAGCCTCCTAACGAGGCGATGGGAATGTGTACTGCACCAGTCTTGGTACATACATAACTCAGCACGTACCGTAATGATGTGGAAATCCATCCTGTGTTAAACTTCTTGGTGTCTCACAAAATTTGAGGCGGGTTACTTGCAAATTGGGACTGCTGCCTCTACCCCCTTGCTTCAGTGGCTGCTGATCTGGCAAGCCCCCTCATGCCACCCTCTGGAAGGTGGTAGTTGGCACATACCTCATTTCCAAGAGGAGCACCATAGACCAGTGAGGGTAGAGTCAGATCAGGCTTCCTTAAATTATTATTCAGAGTTTGGTAGTGCAACTTTGCACATCCTGCCACAGTGAGCACAAATGACAACATGGATGTGTATTTTGAAAGGTTAGTTAAAACAGGGATAGTTACTAGACCAACCTCCTAACCATCTTTGAAGACAAGTAGCAATCCAATGTACATGGTGCGGATAAGGAGTTTCAGCTTTCTGAGGACCTAGTGATTGCTTACCTGTCTACTAAGTGTTGTACCAACTGTATAAATGTGTGTGTGGGCTTTGTAAACCTGCTCTGTAGGCGCTAATTTTTGTATACCCTCTTGGAAGTCTGGAGCACCAAGTCTGAGTAGCTGTGTTGTACATCCGTGATGTACGTGCACTTGTTACTGCATAGGACAGCTTGGGACTGGCATGTTGGTGTCTATTTGCAGGGACAGCTATGTGGCCACGCTGCATGGGCGAGTGAGAACCATCCTGTGGAGTTGTGTTGCACTTCAGAAGCAGATACAGAACTCAACTAGGTCATGTGGAACTTCACCAGGGTTGACTTAGAGCATGGATACCAGACAGGAGTTGGAAGTTGGCCCAAGTTCTTTTCCCTCAATTTTAGAAATAAATCTTCTGAGGTTTCCTTAGGTATTTGTGCTGGGACCTGTGTGCTTCTGGTGCTGTGTTTGTACTTTGGTGTGACACAGGATTGAATAGGATCCTTCAGGTCTTCCTTGCTTAACTGCTGCTTTCCTTCCTGTGCCATAGCAGCCTGATACCCATGGGGATCTACTGCTGAACTCTGTGATTTTAGAATTGCAAACAACTTCAAACATGGGACTTCATTTGTTAAAACTCCACTTGTTAGCAAACAAGCAAAGGAAACAAACCCAGTAGCTTTATACCCTTCCTTTCACAGCCTTAGTAAATTTTTGAAAACAACTTAGTTAAAATGCTCTGAAGTGGGAAAAGAAGATGAATGTTAGCTTATTTGTTTGTTTGTTTGTTGTATTTGTGCTTGCATCAGAGCCTCTATCCAGTGATGCCCCAAAATCTGAAAATAGGAAAGAAAATGCTGGTCTTAGTTCAGCTGTAACAGTAAGTTTGATGTAAAACCTGTTGGTTTGGAAGACCAAACCTTTTTCCTGCCTGAAGGTGGCTTCTAGGAAGCTTCTAGTAAACTTCAGAGAACTCTGGCAAAATAAGGCATTGCCTTTGTGTGAACCAGCCAGCTTTCTCTTAAACTTAATATGCATAGCTGAAAACTGAACAAATGGCCAATTAATATGTACTTTTCAGTATTTGAAACATGCAGACAGGTGACTCTGACTAGTTGAAGCTTGATCTGGAATTAGTCAAAAGGCTGCTTGAGTCTTAATAGACCAGAACTAGCAAACCTGGTTTTAGTAGTTTATGACTTTGGTATGTGAACCACAGAAAGCAGTAGTTAAAAGTGGAAGGGAATGTTGCTCAAATTCCTGCAATCAGAGCTTCTTGTTTTAATTAAACCACCAAAACAAAACCTAATCAGCTGATGGATGGGGCAAAAAGTACCTTGTTCTGCTGCTACTGGAGCATTCTGGTTTATGTCTTTGTTGATAGTGTTTCCTTCCCTAAAAGATTCACTAAGTGCTTGAAAAACTTAAGGGTATAACAGCACAGGCTTCTGGGAGAGAAGATGCTCCTGCAACATTGGATGCTTAGGTGGTTAATTGTAAGAGACTTTGTGATAAAGACTAACTCAGCAGTAATTGGATTTGATTTGCTTTTTGGCAGTTGGTATAATCCTACTGATGGTGGTTTGACGTGTTTTCTAGCTGTTAGGATTGCATGTGCTGTTCTTTGACTGCATACCTGACTGATAGATATATTCACTGCCTGACACCCCCCCACCCCCCCCAAGAAATCAGAACAAGTACTTTCAACAAGTCTCTGGGTAAGACCTAAAGTCATTTTAAAATAGTCTCTGTTTTGTATATATAGAATCTGTCTGCTTAACTTTTGCATGATGCCTGTGTATGCACAAAACATACAGCCTCGGGCTTGGGAGAGAGAAGGGAATCCTTCCTGATTCACCTGAGAAGGGAAAAGCATTTGAGAATGGTGAGCTGTAGCTGTGGAGTTGCTGCATTTGCCTAGAACCCCCATGGATGTCCCCTGTTCGACCTGGTTAGTGCAGTTGTCCTGAATCCTTGGTTTGGTGTTCCTGAGCTTTGTTGGAGGTGCCAGAATGTAGCAGAGGCCTGCCCCCTCCCTTCTCCAGCATCTCTTGGAGATGCATATGAAGGCTGTATTTGTCTTTTTTTGCTTTGGGATTTTTTGGAGGAACTGTCTCTGTTGGGTAAGTCTTTGGAGGAGGTTTTGAGGGCTGTCTGACCAAGCAGGCTACTGGTGACAACATAAAACAGCCAGGTACCTGTCAGGCGCTCTTACCCAGTGTCTGCACTTCAACCATGCTCCCTCATACTGGGAATAACTACTCTGGAGTAAAGCTGTTGGGAGTCTACATCGGTAGTGTCAAGATTGGAATCTTAGCCTGAATGTCAACAGAGGAATCCTGAGTTTTTCCCTAATTTTACTTGGAACTTCAAACCAGCAAGCCTGGCCCTGAGGAAGGGCCACAGACTGCTGCTTTTCTCCAGCCTGTATTGCCTGTTGTTAGGAGGATGCTCTGCAACGCAGAAAGATGCAGTCTTAATTGAAATGAATTCCCTGCAATAGTGCATCTGAAGGGTGAAGAAAAAAAGAGAAACTTAGGAAAGTTCAGAGTCAACTGGGGTTATTTTCTGTCACGGTGAAAGGACTAGATTGTTTTTTGTTGTTCTTATGTTTCACTTCTGTTTCATTTTCTAATCTGAACAAACTGTTTGAGATATCATGAGAAGAAACTGAGGAAAAAGACAAAGCTGACTGCTAAAAGCTGGTAGAAAGATCCAGGAAGGCATTTAGGAAGGATATAAGGGGAAAAGTATTCCCAATAAAACAGCTTCAGGAACCATCTCAGTAAAACAGCAGAGAGTCCTTTCTAACGTGAAGATCCTGTTGAAGCGCTAAATGCTGCTCTTGCTGAAGTGATACAATTAGTGGGAGAGAAAGGTACAGCCCTCTGCTTTCACCAGTGCTTTTAGTTATTATTTAGGTTGTTAGGCAGTCAGATTTGTATAAGAATTTGTGGATGGAATAGCTTTATTTTTCTATAAATGCACACTAGGATGCATTTCTACTTAAAACAACCAAAACCCACAAAACCTGTAGAAAGTGGCTGAAGACCCACGTTGTAAGTCTGGAGATATCAGCAGCTCTGCTTGAGGGTCTGGGAGGGTTCAGTGAGAAGGGTGTTGGTGTGTCCATTTTACAGACTTGCTGCAAACCCAGGTTATTGGCTGCCTGGTTTATTTCATTCACATTGTGTCTTGTTAACAGAACAAAGAGTGTCTTGTTTCCAATCCACTTATGGCTCAGCACACAACTATTGGAGAGTTTCAGTGCTTTACTCTTTTGGGTGTGGTGTAGAACTGTTCCTGTTACTGCTCTGTTGCTAAATTTCATGTGGTGTTTGTTAGAACAATACAAATATTAATCCCAGTGTGCAATGTCATTTGTATAGTTGATTACAGCATTTTGTGTTTGCAGAGAGTTTCCCCCTCTCTCCACGTTGAGAGACGGTGCTTCTGTCTCAGAGTCCATTGCCTTCCATCTGGTGCTTGCTTGCCTTTGGTAAAGGGGAGAGACTCCTGTATAAGGTCTGGGAATCCTGTGAGCTATCCCATGGGAATGTGCCCCCAGTACCAATGAGCTGCAGGCCAACTCCCAGCCGGGTGGACTGTGGCTCATGCACAGCACCTGGAGATGTTGCTAGCCCTGTGCCATCTTGCAGCACTTTCGTGCCACTGCAGGGCTGTACCGTTCCAGACTCTGTGATACCCATCCTGTATCATAGGAAGGGGGAGCTGCCTGATATCAAGCATGGTACCTAGACTGGCAGCCCCAGATTTTGCTGGATACTGAGCAGCAGCGTAGGGACAGTAGCAGGCAGCGTTGTGCTCTCTTGTTGCAGACATCAGTAGTAACTTTGTTTGTAAGGGTATTTTCCCTGGTCAAGCAAATGTAATGAAAGCAGGTCACTGCTGCTTGCTGTACGAGCTGTTACAGCTTCACAGTGATGTATTTCAGAGTAATGGACAGAATGTTTTTGTGAAGGACCTTCTTAGTGGCTGCTGTGGAGAAAATAGATCTCGACAGAAATTAATTATGCCCTGTCAGAAGGAGAGAGATGCTTTAAAAAAACCTCACGCAATACTTGAGTATTCTGATGATCTGGTTTTGGTGCTTTTGACTGAGCTTTCTTTTAACTGCACTTGTGCACTTCCTATGAATGACATATATGTGACTGTGTCACCTTTGACTGTGGCCATTCTGCTACATACTGGTGATGATGAGAGTGCTCATAGGCACTTCCTCAGGTTCGTCAGAGATGGCTGTGGAGACTATTTCCCTGGGTTACCACTAGCTTGGATATTCCAGAGTAGCTACTGAAGCTGATCTGATTTTGCTTTATTGACATGCAGTAGCAGTAAGACTGAGTGGGAAACGGATCTTTGGGAGAGGCGAGTGGTAAGTGTGTCAGGATGAGCTGGGGAACTTTTCAGCTGAAGCTGGGAAAGGCCTTGCGAGTGCTGGGCCAGCAGTTTGTTTGTGAATGGTAGTAAAATCAGTGCATTTCAGTTCTGTGCTAGTCCATGCTGTGCTTGGCAGCACCCAAGTTATATAGCTAAGCATATATAGGTATGTACTTGTTAACTAGGATGGCATTTGAGCTCTTGAGTACTATGGCAGGTACTTACTCCCAAGAGTCTGCACTGAGCAGACCTGTGCTTCATCTTTCAAACCACATTTCTAGCTTGTGAAGTTTTTCTTAACTTTTCTTTCAGTTTTTATGCTTTGGTAGTGTGAAAGCTTGAAATAACTTATGTGGAAATCTTTGGTGTCTGTGGTGGATCTGACAGCATGAAATAATATGTCTTTATTCTCTGCTGTTCTCCCAAAACAGATTGAGAGTTTGAGGAAAGAAAATATTTGAGAGGCAGCACAATGAAAGTAATTAGAATATGGTATATTTTGTTGTTACATCTAAAATGAGTGTAAACACAAGTTAGAAATGAAACCCGCATTCTAATGGAATTGCATATTGACAGCTTAAGTGCCATGTGTTTGACAAGAAGGAAATTAACAACTTGAAGCAGAAATACTATGTTCCCATTGAAATGTGCCTTTATTTTTTGGTCTTTCTCAAAGAAAAGTGGTAGATGGATGAGCAGAAGTGCACTAAATGAAAGCCTATAAAGTGTTAAAATATAATAGAAGAAATATTTGATAGCCATGCTGTAGAAACCTTAGTGTCTGGTTTTAGTTTCTCTGCACTGTAAAGGTTTAGTTTATGTAGCACTTAAATATTTGTGTGGTGTTGGAATTGTTGCATTTTGTGCAGTCTATTAAGGCAATCCCTGTTTCTTCCTTCCTTACATCAAGAACAGTCCTTCAGGCCTGTGGCTTCTTGGCGAGAAGGGAGCTTTGCTAAAAGAAGGCCTGGGCTGAACAGGAGGTGCTGTGAGAGGGTCGCAGTGAACCCCAAACAAGTGCCATGACTTGGCATAGGTTTAGCTGAAGCCTGCCTGCATGCCACCAGTGAAAGTCTTGTCCTCAATTGGAATGTAAATGGGACTGTGGTACAAGCCCACAAGGTGGATCCAGCCAAGAATCACATGGCCTCTTTCTGAAGTACTTAGACTTTCACCTTCAGGTATCTGAGGGGCTTTGAAATAAATTAACCCGGTTTTAAAGCTTCAGCGAGCGTGTGATACCGGGCTGCTTCAGTTACACGGGTCGCACGTGCACGCCCTCTTCAGCTTTCTGTTGTCTGCTAATGAAGCTCGTTGCTTTTGAAGAAGCACCGGCTGGTTTCTGAATCCATCTAGCTTATGAGAGCCTTCAGGTATTTAACATGCTCAGAAAGGATCTTTGAATCTCTTGGGAACAGTCTGAACTCTTACTTGTATGTCCACTAGCATAAATTTCCCCATAACACAATTGCTGCAGTTCCAATAGACAAGGAACTTTCCAGTGCTCACTCGTTTGACTGAGTCTGGAGTGTTCTTCTCTGGAGGTGCCCGGATGAGTCGCAGGGCTGTAGATAATCTTGTTCAGCAGCCTTCCTTTACTTCTTGTTTTGATTTTTAATTTTTTTCCTTTCAGTTTTCCTTACCATGATCTGAGAGCAAGGCATTTAATGAGAATAAAAATTCTAGTTTGGGGCAGAGGGAGGGAAATTGTCTCATATGAAATGTTAGAACTAAGTTATTTACCTAAGTACTTATAACTGAGTAAGATCTGGGTATGTGCACCTGGTGAATTTCAGACGGTGGCTGTTTCAGAGGTTTGTGTATTAAAACTGTAGCCTCTTTAATAAAATGGGATTTATGGCTGGTGAGCCATGGAGCAGTACTTGATTTTGTTAAAAAAAACCCAAAAAACCCAAACAAAACCTCTGTATTTTGAAGAGCCCCAGAGAATTAGTTACTGTTAACACCTGTTGATAACGCAGCAGTGCTACACGGGGGAGTAAAAACGGACAGCACAGATTCCAGGAGTTCTGCAGCAGCCTCTGTGACAATAAGGTGTCTTTCTGTTCGGCAGCCAACTCGGGAAGCAAAGTGGAGGGATGTTAAAGGCTGATAGTGAATGGTGTTTCTTCTTTTTCCTAGCAGTTCATCTAGATTTATTTAGGGCTTCTCTGGATAAGGGAAGTTTAATAATATGGCAGCTGCAGGAGGGTCAGAAAAGCTGACCTACTGTTCTGGTGGTCTTTTCTTATCTAGGAAGGTGGTCTGAAGTGCACTGGTGGGACTAAAACTACTGAATAGATGAATCAGACAGTTCATGGAATTCATACTGGATTGAAGCTTTGTCCACTGGCACTGCACTTCCTTTTTGCTCTATTTCTTCCTGATTATAACTTGAAAGAGTAATGAAGCAGTGGAAGATAATGCCTAGGCCTGCCTTATTGAAGGTAAAGGATAGGGGAATATTGAAATGGCTTAACTTTTTTTTTTTTGGGGGTACAATGATCTCCTTTTGAGTCTTTGATAGTGTTCCTATTCTAATATCTTTGAAGGCAGATAACAGAAAAAATAAAACCTAACTATTAAGGGAGTCTGAAACTTAAGGGAGCCATCCATCAGAGATATGGATGTTATGTCCTCCTGCCCTCCCACCAATTAGCAAACTAGTGACAAGTTTATGACTTGGACTGTCAACCACAGAGGGTGTCACCGAGGGCATGACATTGCAAATTCTTTCTGAAGATGTCCTTGCATAACTTCCATGGAAGAAATTAGCAAACTTTGATGACACAACAGGTAACAAAAATGTCAAAGCTAGTTTGAAACTAGGACAATCCTCTGTGGGATGCGTACCTGAGGCAAGTTGGGTCTACACATTTGCATTTTTGGTAGAAACTAAGTGGTTCAGGGCAATTGCTGGACAGTTTTGAGAATCGGTCTAAGTTGAATTGAGGCTGGCACTGGTTGTGCCAGAGTTAGACCCTGTGTGCCTGGTGGTGGGGGGCATGTAAAGCTGATAGGAGATGTGTCATGCAGCTGAAATGCTTTTCTTCTAATTTTGTATGTGCTAGTATGAATGCTGCTTTAGCCTTTTTCTATCCTGGTGGCTTAGAATAAAGCAAGTATCTTCAAGAAGCAAGTTAAGCCAGTAGCTCTAGTTGATCTAACAACTTTCTCCTGCCTTTCTCCCATCTCTGTCCCTCTGTCACTAATGCCATGATGTTACCTGGGCTGTTGAACTACTTGAGCTGGTCTGGGAGATGCCCAGCCCCCTGAAACAAGCAGAACCGGGATCACTCAGTAGGAAGAAGGTTCCAGAGGTGAGCAGCCAAGGCTCATTAAGAAATGTGGCAAGTGGGGTTGTATCTTGGAAAACTATTACCGGAGTCAAAATTGCAGTATCTCCAAAGTTTTGTCTGTGTACACTTAGCATCTGCTGGAATTCTGCTTTTTGGGTTTTAATGTAGAGCCACCTTCCACTTCTCCTGATGCAGGTATGTGCAGATCAATGGGTGCATATGCTCCTGGTCTTTCTAAGTAGATGGGGTGTTTATTTTTAATGTAAAAGGAAAGAAAATTGTCTTGAATTGCCTGAGTGTACTTGTAGGCACAGCACACAAGGAATTCAGTATTAACACTGTGTAGATCCATCTTGTCAACAAACGTTTGTTTGCAGTTCTTGTACTGCTATATGTGATCTTTTGGCAAAATCAATTACAGCTTAATATTACATGGAAAATTAAGAATAATGAAATCCATCACTAAGGTTATGTTGCAGGCAGGCTGGCTGCGATTATTGTTAGTGTGCTGGTTTACTTACAGCAATACTGTTTCCCTTTCAGTCTCCTAATCAAATTTTAACACGAGGTTTGACATTTACATGACATTCACATCTGTAGAAACACTGTTTCCTTTTCCCCATTGCGTGGTTTTCTTTGAATTAACATTATGCTCAAAGCAGTAGACTCTGAGGTGAGACAGATTGTAGAAGGGCGCTGGTAAGAAATGATGACTGGAACGCATTGGTGGTGGTGTCAAGGCTGGCTACTACTGGTTTAAACTTCCAGAGTGGTGTGGAAAAGGTTTTAGTCCACAAATTGGTAATATATAGTGCTACAGACTTCTGTGCACAGAAACTAAAAGATTGCTGATTTTTGGTCCCTTCATTGTTTTTAGCGTAAGATATTTTGAAGGGTTAAGAGTACCGTGCTGCTTGTTGCTGGTATAGGTTGTGCTGATGCACTGGCACCAGTGTTGCGTAGTTTCCTTGCAGTAGGAGGTTACTGTTATCTGTGAGTGATGATGTTTGGCTGGATGGTTTTTCTTCCTTCTGCCCTGAGAAGAAAATGTACCATTTTTCAGCAGCCGGATGCAGCGAGGCCACTGCAGCGAAAACCGTGCTGTGTTCTGCGTTCCCGTTGCCTGCTGAAGCAGTTTCTTGCTCTGCATTATGGCAATTTTGGATTAGACTGCGGGGCTCCAAAACCCAGGAAGGCATTTGCAGCCTGGAATTTATCCCATATATACCCAGAGGGAGCACCCACCTGGGCCTGAGGGATGGGTGCTTGGGGGCTTTTCTCTGGGGAGGAGGGTGGTGTTGCAGCCAGAGGGCACCAGACTCTTGCTTGTTGAGCTGACTAGGGTATTTGGGGACCTTGGAAACAGGGCAGGGATGAGATGTGCAGTGTCTTGTTCAAGGCGTGGTAGGTGCTCCACCAGCGCACCTCGTTTTATGTGTTTTTACGTATCTATTTGCTCATTCATGCTGAAACGGTCTCCAGATCCTCTTACAAGCCACGGAGACTTTTAGCTCAAAACAGAGCTGGTAGACCTGTATGCGCTCAAGGTACATAGGAGAGTTTAATTTTTTCCTGCAAAATGGTGACATTCCTGGGCTGATGAGTTTGTTGCATCTTAAGGAACAATTTAATGTGGAAGTTTTGCTATATGAAATCTGAAGTAACCAGTGAAGGAGTGTAGCTGTCCTGAGCATTACTCATACCAGACTAGAAGGATTAACCTACACTGCTGTGTATGTATGTAAGGAGTGGTTTTCAAGTGTTGCTGGTTCCCCAGGCTGACTGCTGCATCCTTTTTCATGGAGCTGTAGGCCTGTCTTGTCCTGCTGCACATTTTGCTATAACTGTGTCGATGTTTAAATCCAGTTCTTAGTTTTGTCATAACAATATCGTGTCTGTCAAACAGACTTAGAGGTTGAGTAAAACAAAAGGTATCTACTTAAAAAACATGTATCCAAATGCAGCTATTCAAAATCTGTAGGTTTCACAAATCACAGGGGCCAGACTTGCTGGCAGTGACTTGCTCTCTGTTGGCTAGGATGGAATTAGGCATTTTAACTGATCTGTGTTATGATACTGCTCTCAGGAGCGCTACATTCTGTGCAGCAGGTTCTTGTACTGCACTTGTATTTCATCATTCTAACATCTGTGCTTGCTGGTCCTCTTTACTGTTACGTAGAGGAGATAGTTGGAAAGGGCAGTGCTGTGGACAGAAAAGTCTTTTGTAGCCCTGCTTCACAATCTGGAGAGCGCCAACCGATCTGCGCTCAGCAGGAGAGGTGCTGTGCTTTCGCTGCTACAGGAAGGTAGTCCCTGCACACGTGGGGTGAAATGGTCTGTCAGACTCGCGTGGAACTGGAGGGGGACCCTACAAACCCATGATTTGCGGCTGCATCCGATACACACAGGTAGTAACTAACCTGTTGGAAGAAGTTTTCAACAGCCATGTGGGATGAGTTTTTAATGCTGTTGGAGTGTTGTACAGTGTTAGAAATCATTGTGCTGATAATGAGCTGTGGCAAAGACATGAATTGCGATGTGGATATTTTGGACTAAATAAAGCATCCCTGTCTCTTTACCCTTTACATAATTTCAGGCAGGCTGTGTACTTGAATTTTTGTTAGCAACTGAAAGTCTGCTTTGCTGATATGAAGATCTAATCATACTTACTTTGAGATAATTCCCTCTTCTGCCTTGTTCAATCCTGTTGTAAACAGTAGCCAGTGATGGTTCGATGGCTGTTATATTATACAGAAGGGAGGGGGGACCTGTTTTACTTTCTGCACTTGAGAAGTGTCAGAGCTCAAAGGAATCAGTTATATTCTTTAATGGTATCGCTTGGGAGCTGGTGAAGCACAACTAATGAATTTTGGACTCAATGATTTATAATAAGGAGATCAAAATCTGGAAAATTGTTTTTGAAATTTGCTAGAAACAAAAATAGCACTTCTCAACTGCAAGGCTGAATGCTGATTCTCTTAAGTTAGGTAGGTGTGTCTAATGGCAAAAGATTGTTCGTTAGATTTTAATCCGCTCTGCGATACCATGTGCCCTGGCTCCTTTGGAAACGGGTAGAGAAGCTAATGGGAACAACAGATCTCTCTTCAAATATGAAAAGCCGGTGGGAAGTACTGGCCATCACTTTTTAAAATACAAACCAAAGCCTTGGCAGGGTCTTTTTAAGGGATCACTTTTTATTCGACAGCCTCCTGTCCTAGACTCCCATAAAAGCGTTGCTGATGGATCCGCTCTGTTCACCTGCACTGTATTCCTTATTAAACTCTCTTTGTTTTCTGTCTCAAGTGGTCATTTAGAAAATTCTTCCATCCAAGTGCTCAAATAAAACAAGTGGATTTGTTAAAATTCTCATGGGAATATAATGCTTTAAGGGACCTTTTGGGTCATTGAATTTGTCTGCCTGCTACTGCAGCTGCCACGCTAAAAATTCCCTTTTGCCAAACAAAGTATGTCATGGTTAATATTCCTTCTTCTCGGTGTAAGCCTGATTGCTCAAATTACTGTGCCTCTCACTTATTATCTATGCTTATTTAAGGCTGCATATTCATATTTGTTATAGTGCAAGTGTTGTCCTTTTACTTAAGCAGCTTCCTGTTCTCCATGGTGTTCCCCGCTTCCACAAAGCGTTTTGTAGGGAGAAGGGTTACACTGCTTTTTGCCTGTGGTTTCTGAGAGTAAGCAAACCACTCTCCTTCTGTGAGGTCTGCTTTGTACCCAGCATTGTTTTAAAAGGTGCAAGCTTAGGTTCCATTTGTTGGCTTGAGGATTTTTTTTTTTATCTAAGAACTTGTTAAATCAATGAAAAACAGGGGAAGTGTTTTTTGAGTAGTGTAGGCAGTATGCAATTGTGCTGTTCCCAAGAATGAAAACAGACAGCTTTTTTAACAGTTGTAGAGGGGAAAGCATGGCTTCTGAGGCTTGAGGGAATGTTAGGATAGTATCCTATCTGATTGGGATATAGCATTTCCTATTCTGAAATCAACAATATCATTCTTGCCTGCAAACATTGGAAACTAGTGTAGCAGCAGGATGTGTGATTCATACAGTGTTGCTTTCTGGAGTTGTAGACAGCCTGTCTGGCTCTGAACTTCTTCAGTTTGCTGTCCATTCAGTAATTGTACTGATCACCATCTCAACTTCTGTCTAAACTGCATCCTTAAGACATGTTTCCCCCCATTGTTAACAAACTCTTTGTTTCTGATACCTGGATTTTCTGTTGTGTGTCTCCATTTCTTCTCTGCTTGTAATAGATGGCAGAAGACGTTTTTGCTGCATGTTGTGCTTCTGAATGTGTAGCCAAACTGACCATTGGCAGTTTTCTTTATTCTGTGTTCTCTCAAGAGCTCTTTGATTTAATTGTACGTTCTTTTAAAGCTACTGGGAGGTGTTGAAGGCCATGGCTGGTTCGTGATCCAATGTTTTTGGTGAAAGCTGCTCACTTACTGTGCTTCTGACCTTGATCTTCATTTGTCCCAGGAAAGAGACAATGAATTTTGGTGGTAAAGAGGTATGGGGGAATGCTGAACAAGAGGTCATTAGCAAGTGACTCCAGAGCCATCTCTTATGAAAGAGCCTCCACGCAAGCCCTGAATTGTTTGAGTACACAGAAGTGGAACAGGACTTCTGCATCTACAATGTGTGTTTACACTTAGTTGATTTGCTTGTATCTTTGCTATAAGCAAAAGACACATCAAGCCTATTTTGCTGTTCTTTCTGCCTCAGGTTTAATGGCTCATTTTCTTCTAATGTGGGGATTTGGCCACATGACATGTTTCACTTCATGGTGGGGGGAAGTGGAAACAAATGTCTAAAAGGAATAATACTCCCATACTTCTACTGCATCTTGGTACACGTTGATCTGTCTAGATTATTATACGGCTATTGCAACTAATTAAAAAAAAAATTTGTAGAACATTGCATCAAATAAAGGGAACTGAAACTTTAAAAGCAGTGTACAATCAAAATAGCATTTGCCTCACCCGTTGCACTGGGAACCGTATATGAAGAACAGTGCTATTTGCCCAACTATTTTGGTGATAATCTGAATTTAAAAAGCTCTTCCTTAACAGTATAGCCAGTTGTATGCTTTCCTCTGGCTTATTACTGCTTCTGGATGGCAATTACAGCCTGGCAAATAGGACAGATTGAGGAATACAAGGCCTGCAGAACCTTTCTGTTTAAATGGTATTACCAGTTAGCAGCAGGGTTACCTCAGCATTTCTCAGCTCTTCCTCATTTATTGCTTCTGAGAGCCAAGCATTTTTACAGTCTTAATTTTCTACATACTTTTGAAACCCTGAAGAAGCACCTATCAGAAAAACCAATAACATCTCATCTGTGGACTAAGGAGGAACACAACTTCTGTGCCAGAGAGCATGATTTGCTCAGTTCAGTTGTGTTTCTCCTTGGTGTAATGTTCTGTTATTCCCTTTTCTATGGTGGCTGTTTACTTGCAGTATACCCAAGCTGAAGACAACATGAAGTACTGAAAAAAGGTGAAAAGTTTATTGCAAGGATGTTCCTGTTAATCTTGACGTGCTCCCTCACGTGCAGTAGCTTTTTTCTTTGTTTTAAATACCACTGCTCAGGTGCTGGGATGCAGAGACCTTTCCCTCTGCGTACTTTACAAGTCAGAAATCCCCTGCTTTAATTCAGAACATCTTTTTAATCTCTCCCTTCATCCATGGAGCGAGTGAAGAGCTAAGTTTGACAGTTAACTTCCATCTCCCCAGGGACTCGGAAAGTGCTTCCTTCCCTGAAGTTGTACCTTTGTAGCTGTGAAGGCAGATAGAATCTGTTCCATATGTGTATCTTGACTGATGCCCTTTATTTTTTGATTAGGCGGTTTCAGGTGATTACTTCATCTGGATTCCTTGGGTTTAAGAGAGTCGTGTGTTTGTTCTGACCTGCATTTTTATCCGTGTGGCATTAGAAAAAACAAAAGGATATAAATTAACCATAGCAGTGAATAATACTGTCTAAATTGAAAGATAAAATGGAAGAGGATAAACCATCAGTAAATTCACTGGTAAAACGCCAGAAATACCCTGCTTACCTTCCTTTTTTTGATATATTGCATTTTCTGAGCTCAGACAAATATTTATTCCCTGAAAGCAATTTCAGATTCATTTATCCTTGCAGGATATAACTTTACCTTGTAAAGTCTCTTGTGACTAAAATATTATTTTAGAGGGAAATACATATATATAAAACATAACCTTAAGCTCATTCCCTATTGCTTAAAGCTTTTGCTTCTGCATTGTGAGTTTTATGAGTTGGAGTAGAATGGTTTCATGATGTTTTGTGCAGAAGCAGCAGCAGCTCCCTGTGTCTCTGCATCCCAGTTCCAACATTGGGTGGTTATGGCAATGCTCATTGTTGGAGAAATCCAAACTATCTTCCTGCCTTAGCCTGTTTCCAAAGCAGATTGTTGCTTTAATTCCTAGTACCAGGGGTATTAGTTTACCAGCTGATGGAGTTTGAACCAACTCTGTGTAGAAAATAAAGCATGAAACTAGCAAGGCACATTTTGTTTTGCCTTGTCAGTTGTGATTTCTACATTGTTTCTTATTTCAAGGCACTGCTTAAATATAGGCGAAGTGGTTGTGGGTTTTTTTTAACAAACTAATTCTTACGTTTGTGTTTCTTTTTGTCCAAGTTAAGCTGGCTTAGTTGACATGAAAACGTGTGGGTACTGGCAGATTGCAGTGTTTTGTAAACCCCTGAGGATGTAGGTAGGCTGTGCTTCTAATCTCAGAGCATTCTTGTTAAGTCTTTTAATTTTTTTTCACTGGTGCTTGAATCTTGAATATGAAACAATTGTGAACTATCCAAAGTTGCTTGAAGTTGCTAGGTTTTTTTTCCTAAAAGCCTATGTTTTCATTTATTGATGAGCTATCCCCTACCTCTGACTGTATCTCTGTCTCAGAATGGTCCTTTCCAGAGGAATTGGATGCAGCCCTGTTTCTCCAGAAACGGCTTGCTGAATGCAAAACACTTTCACCACCTTACATGGTTAAGAGAGAGAAATGATGCTTATAGTGAGAAATGTTAGAAGGGAGTACAGATCAGGGAAAGGCAATATAGTGACAAAGAAATTAAGTACAGCTTCAGAAAGTCAAATATCTTGTTAAGTCTGGGCAGAAATCAATAAGCACTTTTGAGAATGGTGGTATCGAGTATTCTATTTTGAGAAATACTTTTATCTCTGGAAAAATACAGTAAATGACTACAGTAGAGATGCAGGTGAATTTCAGAGCGACTTTTTAGGTATGCATAGTGGGAATTCAAGGATGTCTGTCTTGCTGGAGTTTCCTAGCTGTTGTGCATCTGGATTTCCAGGCATCCTGTTGGTACCTCAGGACAGATGGGCAGTTTCCGAGGTTGTTGTGCACCAGGGTGTTTCCTGGACAAGGGCCTATCATTTGCTGTGATGCTCTGCTGAAGCACAAGTTACAGCAGCTGCCCTGGAACTAATCTGTACCTACCCTGTGCTTCATAAGGATTTCACCCAAGGTGCTAGATGAGGTACCCACAGGCTTTTCAGGACAGCATAGCAAGCTTCAAAGTGTGCTGGTCAGCTAATATCACCACCAGTGCTTCCCCTGCCCTCCCCCATCAGCAGTGCTCCTCAGTTAAAGCATGAGTGAGACAGGTTCTCCCATTTCTGACTCTGCAGTGGATGAGAAACATTGTGTGAAGCCTTTAAAGCAGCTGTCTCTGCCATGTTGTAGGGTACTCTGCCCTTCCCTCGCTGTGGTAACTTCTTGTAAGGAAACTGTGCTGAGGGAGCTTGCCAGCACAGCTCTGAGTCAAAAACCAGAGAATGTCCTGGAAAGGAACTGTCTGACCACTGTCACTATTAGCCATACCTGCCTGGTTTTGGGGATTTTTCTGGAGGGGTACTTCTGTAGGTGTTTCTGTAAACTGTGGTTTCAGCTTCTTTAAGCACTCTTTGCTTGTATTTATAGAAATCTTCAGTGTGTGTGTGTGTGTGTGTGTAAAATCGACGGGGAGACAGCCACATCCGATGATGTCCAGCAAGCCTCAACTTCATTCGGTTACACATCGCACTTTTATGGTTACAATAATTAGCTTATGCATATTGCAAAAATTGAGCTCATCATTGGTCCAAGATAAAAGAACATCTGTGCCCCTGTTGGCACATACTCCGAATGCCTATGGCTTCTTCCCCCGTGCTTAGTTCCTCTTTCCCATACTTTACTATCTTAAAGATATAACGTCTTTGTTACATCCACCACGTTTCTCACGCCCTTACTGCTTGACCAATTTCACTGTACCAAGCTCATGGCCTTTGGCCACCAGCCATGATTCCACATGTGTGCTTTGCTCCCCAGGGAAAAGGTGAGGGATCTGGGAGCTTTCATCATTTTTCTTATAAGTCTGTCACATGACAGGCTCAATACAGAATCTATAAGGAGAACAGAGAACTGATCTGTTGTAGAACTTCATTAGGTTTTTGGAGTTTTTTAATGGTTAGTTTTTGGGTATTTACTCTTTTTTTTTTTTTTCCCCAAAAAAAGTTTATCTTCAAATAGTCAAAGCTGAAAAACCATCCTTTATGTTTTTATGAGCCTTTATAACCCTGATGCAGTTGCAGCTTTTTGCTGCGTGAAGGTGACTTCTTGGGGAAAAAAAGTGCTTTGGGCTGGAGGAAGGTGAGTAGGTGACTTGATGTTTCTTTGCACCTTGCTGCTGGCCTGTCCCCTCTGTGAGTGGAGTATCTGTGTGGGCCGTGGAAATGAAACTTGTAGTGGAAAATAAGACTGTGTGAATGGAATGGATTGCTGAAGTCAGCTGAAAGAGCAGTTAGGCTGCATGTGCATCCCAGACGGTGTCTCTACATGGTTACTCCGCAGTGAGCGGGCTGTAAGGAAGCATGCTTTGTTGCAGGGCCCATGGGGAAATACAAATCTGCTGATGACTGGAAGTATTTATTTGCTGCAGAGAAACTGCTTATGTTGCGCTGAGTTTTGTGGTTGAGTAAAGGTACCATGGCTGTGTACTACAGGTGTAAGTGATACTGGGACACCTGTTACCGACGCACTCTTATTCAAGGGAGCAGCTTAGTGTTTCCTGTGTGCTTCATGGTACAGGGAGTGGGAAGGATTTTGATGTGAGGCTTATGTTTTTACATGGCCAAACAAGGGAAGATGCTGATGCGTCCTGTAAGATCCTGGAATGCTGCTGGCTGTAGTGGGTCCAGTTTGTGTGGCAGGAGGAGGGCCCAGCTTTACCCCAGGGCAGAAGCTTAATGCTTGTGGGTGTTTGAGATGTGGTTTCCCTTTTCCAGCTGTGAGAGTCAGTCCCTGTGTCTGGCTGGCTTTTTCAGTGTGGAAGACAGAATTGTTGCATTAGTTCTGCCTCTTTTTTTTTTTTCTTGTTTCTTCCCATTGGGAGGGGAAGGCATGTTCTCAAGTAAGCAGGTGTATGTTGTCATAAACCTCGAACATTCCTTTGTGGATGAAACTATTATAAAATATCTGAAAGTGATTTTTCTTTGATATCAACTTCTCTGTTTAAAGAATATGCGGAATCATTTCTTATTAGAGGCAAAGTAGATGAAATTGTAACAAAGTTCTGATGTAATGGACTATACGAAGCAGGTACTTTGGCTTTTTAAAATAAAACACTTTTTTGAACCTGTTTAGAGCTGTTTCACAGCTCTTAAGTGCAGGGAAACAAACAAAAATACCCTACAAAAAAGGAGAGAGAATTTCCTATATTATCCTGGGAAATGTGTGCTTGTCTTTGAAGGGAGGTGTTCCTTAGCTTTTTTGTGCTAAGGAGTATGTTGTTTGGTGATGCAATGCGAGAAGTGGCATTGTGCAATGTTGCTATTAGACATCATGTAAGCCATTAATGCTAGTAAATGGTTTAGCTGTTTACTGTGGGAATAGTAGCTACCTTCACAGGGAAATGTTCTTTAAATTAGATTGATTTGAATCTGTGCAGTGTTATGGTGGGAGCGAGGCAGAACAAATTCTCTGATTCAGTTTTGCAAATAACTCCTGGATATAATTCCTGTTAAATGATCGATCTGCTAGATATAATGGCTAGCATGCTGGAAGCTTTTTTTTTTTTTAAATTACTGCTGTTCACTGCTGTTCATGTGAGTTGCATCGCTGAGTGGCATTGCTTCTAGGATGTGAATGTGAGACAGGTCAGAAATTGCATGGAAATTTTGGGAAGACTGGTAGCATTAATTAGCAGGAAGGCCATATGCTTCTAGTCTGAGGGTCCTGGCCAGAAAATTGAAATGGCTGATCCTGAACAGAAGAGTGAAATGGTGTGAGGAGCTAACAGGTGTGTTGAATTTTACAGTTTGCAAATCACTGTGGCTTGACCTGCTGCCTCTTGTACGGCTTTCTCTTCTACCCAGATGCTCTGCATTGAGCATCAAGACTTGAATCCAGATGAGAAGGTTTTTGATCAGCAGGCTTGACAGCCTGCCACAGGCGGAGAGCAGGATCAGCTATTTAATCTGTGTTCATCCACCGTGCTCTTGATGGTGACAGTAGGAAATGTACTTGTCTCTTGCTGCTGAGGCCTCCTGAGAGTATGCGTTCATGAACAACCAGAGTGTTGCATGTTCTCTCGCCTACAGAGAAACATGTTAATTTGTACTTTGTGTTACCTTTTTCAAGGCCGAGTGTTACAACTCGCCATAGTTGTGGCTTTGAGAAGTGACGGACCAGTGCTGCACAGCAGTATAACCACTAAGGAGGAAGAGCAGAGGTGTGTTTGAGCACTTCTGTGCGTTCCCCAAGGTGAAGTACTTGATTGTTGACATCAGCGTGAATCACAGATGCCAGACTCTGTCCCTTTCCCCCAGTATGTAGTATTTCCAGTAGTGATGCTGGCCTGAGACCTGGGAGAAATAACATCAAAACCTCTTTGTGATTTTGGGGGGCATGGTGTCTTTATAGGTGGTTTTATCCAGAAGCACTTGTGGCCGTTAGGAACGGGTAGTGAAAAATCAGCAGTTACGTGACACACAGGCCTTGTTATTTGGGGTGTGGAGTGACTAGCTGCTCAAGCACTGCTGTGCCTGTGTTGCCAGGCATGGTGGTTACACCCTTTGTAGAGCCCAGCAGAACTTGGGCTGTGCTGCTACTGCTGGTAACTTCTGTTTCTGTAAGCCAGGTCTGTATGAAAAGTAGCTCTGGCCATGCCTTGACATACCATATTGTTTGACTTTGTGCCTTAATTGGAATATTTTGTAGAAATTAGTGGGAAGGAGGAAGAAGCAGTAAAAGACAGCTGTTGGTGAAGCCGCTGCGCAGCGCTGGTTTTCTTCATACTGTATTACTAGTTGGCACAGGAAGGGGAACCCCTCTTAAAATAGGTCAGCCTGTTAAATGATGCAATTGGGGATATCTATTAAGCAAAAAGTAAAATCAGGATAAAGAGATGATAGTAATAGTTAAAATTACATATTATCTTTAATGGCCTTTTATGGTAAAGGAGCACATCTGAAAATCATAGCTGTGATTTGGTGTCTTACTGGAGTACCCATGTGATTTTACATGTGAAACTTTGCTGTTGCAGTCCAAGGTGCAGCGCTCCTGCTGAAGTGTTTAATTTCCTTTCCCTTTGCAACACCACAGAATCTCAGGTGGGATGACTTCAGGAATAAATTTTAAGATGTATGTAACTCAACTAGTTAATGGTCTGTTCATAAAGGCACTGGAAATTATAAACAAGCGCTGTCCTAAAGGAGGATAGCTTTATCCAGAAGTGTTGAGGTGCAAAATGTAGCTCAAACTTAAGTAGAAAGCTGTGACCAGTGCCTCCCTTACTAAGGTATGTGGTACAGGAATAGCTCAGGTAATGGCTGGGCTCTTACCAGAACATTAAAGCTGAATAGAAAGAGTTTGTCTAATTTCTTGCCTTATTATATAGCCAGTTTTTATGTAGTCTTAATTATTACATGGGTTCCTACTGTGTGAGCTATGGGCTCTAGATTGTTGGTCAGCTTTCTGAAAAGACTAAGCACTGTTTTATTCATTTGGCCTATGATGTTATGACAGGGGATACCCTGGAGGTATGAAAAGGTTGCAGAGTCTTCCTAGAACTTAGTTGGGTGTTTGGATACCCAGTAGTTTAGCTGCCTATGTATGCTGATTTGCAAAGCATCACAAGTGATGTTTCATCTGACGTTGTGTGTCCCAGTATCTTGAATGCTTTGTGGGAGGCTGGCTGGCTGCAGCAAAAATGACCTGTCACTGGCTTTTATCTGTGGTGCTTTAGTTTGTGAAGTATGTTCCAAGACAGTATCATTTAAGATCCTCTCCAGAGGAAACATAATATGAAGAAGAATAAAACCCCAAACCCAAATTAACTGAACAGAGAGGTGGGCGATGGTCTCTTCAGCCAGGTGACAGGTGATAGGACAAAGGGGAATGGCATGAAGCTGTGCCAGGGCAGGTTTAGATCAGATATTAGAAAAAAATTTTTTACTGAAAGAGTTGTCAGGGCCTGGAACAGGCTGCCCAGGGAGGTGGTTGAGTCATATTCCCTTGATGTGTTTAAAAAAAGGGTAGATGAAGTATTTAGGGATGTGGTTTAGCTTAGGATGGGAATGGTTGGACTTGATGAACTTTAAAGGTCTTTTCCAACCTTGTGATTCTGTGAACAGAACCCCACCCCAAAACCAACCAACCAGACCCCAAACCAACCTTTTTCAGTACAGTATATTGCAAGGAAAATTGTCTGCCTACAATGTTTAGTTGTTTGCCAAGTTGAAAGACGTGATATTTATTGTGTGTGTGAGGGAATAAATTGGCAGAGACAATAAAATAAACTCTGCCAAGCTGTATAGGGTCTGGGGATATCACCTACCATAACCCTATACAGCATTTTAATGTTCTTCCCCCATCACCTCATATCTTCTTTCCTCTAAGGATAAGCATCTCAATTGGCTTTGTTTTTCCTCTCAAGTTTTATTCTTCTGAAAGCTGTTCTCAAAAGCTGCTATCAACTTCTGCAGCTATTTCATAAATATATATATTTAATACATATACATACACACAGTATTATATTACAACTGGATAATATACTACCTTGGACCTTTTTTTGTTTTTCTTTTTTGTGGGGGTTATTTCAATTACCCAGTAATCTTACTGCTGCTGAAGTGAGGTAGCTTGCTATTATACCACCATAATTTGCCAAAGTGGGAAATGGGACCTTCACAGCTGTGGCTTTTTGCACCACCAATAGCAACTGTGTATCAAGGTCCAGGGCTCATTTGCTGCAGGCAATAACAGTTGTGGAACAACATATTTCCAGAACTGATAACTTTTATCTTCACATGAGGTTAGTGGTTAGGATGGCCTTATTAAATTTAGAAGAGATTTTTACCATCAAAATCATATTACTATGCACGTTAATATTCAAGAGTCAAACAGTTCTTAGGTGTGCATGTAGGGTTTTTGTATTGATCTACAAACGATTGTGAGAACTATGCTTTAAACCTGTTTTCTTTGTGTTTCTTGTTCTTATAGCTGCTACTGTCTCCTTCAGTGTCTGTACTCATAAAGCTAACTTTAACTCTCAGTTGCATCTTATGAGATTTGAGCTCTGTATGCTGTGCTGCAGAAGGATCCCTTATTTGCTCTGGGGACCAATTTCAGCTTTCATTAAATTAGCCCATGTGGGGAAGTTGTTGCTGCTCCTGCTTCAGCGCTGTGCAGATAAGGGTAAAACCTGTATGTAGAGCTGTTTGTGGCTAGAAAACCAAGGGGGTGCCGTGTGGTGTACTGGGAACAGCTTAGGTTTGCTGGTTGGAGCATGTTGAAAGGGTGATGCTGCTTTCTGTCTTTGTTCTCTCTAATAAATGGTGGCTGCAACTGCACCTTTGTGACACAGCTGCTAATTTTAAATTATAGCGTGATAGACACTGAAATTAACAGTATAAAGGTCTGAAGTCTGTTTCTTTCATTGCTTTCTGATGTTTATTTGGTAATTGCAGACTTTAGTTAAAATAACTGACCAACTTGACATGCAGGAAATTGATTCAGAACTTGAATCTTCTGCTGCTGTGCACCATTAACTTGGCTCTGCAGCTCCTGTATTAGACAACCTCATCTCTAGGCTGGCAGCCATAGAAGTGCTGAGAAGGGGCAAAGCACTGCATGAGACATCATCAATGCCGCGAGGGCAGAAGTGGCCCTCTAAATGGGCCCTCTTCTTCAAGTGATGGCATGCATGTTTGTTTGCATCAGGAGTACGCTTTCAGTGATAGGGATCCCAGACAAGAGGCAGAGAGAGTGGGAATGCAGAGGCTTGACTGTCAGTTGTGTGGCTGCTTGCATTTTTGGGGCATCACAAGGTAACTTACCTGTCAAGTGCAAAAAAATTTAGCTGTCATTTGATGTCTTGACAGGTTCTTGGGCAGGGGACTAACTGGTGGTTGTGGTCCATGTGTTTATTAGTGATTTAGGACTTGGACTGAAGAGGACCCTCAACAGTGTGTGTCTGGGAGCTTGGTAGTAACATCCTCTGGAATGCTACACATCTTGTGCATGGGGCCAGAGAACTGAAAAGCTGTGGTTAAAAATGGAGAATGGGAGAAATGTCTGAATCGGGGGCTATCTAGTCAAAATAGTAATGGAAGTGGCTGCTGGCACCTAAAGAAGACATGGAGAGTGAAGGGAAATTTAAAAAGAAAAGCAGCTAACACATGTGGAACTGTATGTAGTTTGGGATGAAGGACTGCCCACGAGTGGGGTGGGTTTAAAACTTTCTTCAGTAGAGGAAGATACAGCAGATGTTGTAAAACTTAAATAGGAAACAGGTTTGAACAGATGCTGTTTAAATGGGGTCTCATGAGCACTTGGACAGATGCTTCTTTAAGTCTAAGAAATAGAGTGGGGAACTTAAAATGCTACAGTTGCTGCAAGGAGTAGCTACTTGGGGAACCCCACCTGAGGAACAGCGCTTTACCTGCTCCTGAGAAATGCAGAGGGTGTCATTCCTAGTGTCACTTCTTGCATTGGTCATGATATTGGTAGGAGTTAGAGCCATGAACCCCTAGCAGCTGGACTTGGTATCCAAACGGGGAATGAGAACAAAAGAGACAATTGAGAGAAGAAAAAATGGCTGCTCTTAAAGTAGTTCAGGAGTATTGGATGAAACCACAGGTCAACGGGTCTTATGTCAGCACTGGGCAAGCTGGTTGAAACTAGGAAGGACTGGAACTAGTTGCTGCATGGAAATGCAGCAAAATAAGGAAGAATCCATGTGACTCTTGTAGTGAGATGTGGAGGGAGTCCCTGCCAACCCAAAACATTCTATGATCAAGTAGGGTTGTAAAGAGCCAAGGGGAATAAGAACAAAGGTTCCTGCACTGGTTATTTTTTTCTATTTTATAATCACTTTTAAAATTAGAAATAGAGAATCAACTTGGACAGTGCAGGGAGGCTACAAACAAACCTGTGGTGTACTAGTCTCCCGTGTTGCCTGGGAAGAAAGAGGTACTGGTATGTTGAGGATCGCTGCTCTAGAAAGCTGAGAGAACTGTGAAGAGTGACAAAAGGGCCTTGGAGTATTGGGTGGCTGGGTAGTAAAGCAGATGAGATTCAGTAGAGATAAATGTGGAGTGATGTACATAGGAGTCCTAATTTTCATATGAAATCTGGGCTCTGAACTGACTGTTATAATTCAGGAGTGAGATCTCTGTGTTTAAATGGGGAATTCTATGAACATACCAGATTGGCCCTTGACAGCTGTCAAAAAGCCAATTCAAGGATTGGGAATTATTAGAAAAGGAGTAGAAAACAGAAGGGAACACTCTTATGACTGTGTAAATCCATGCTTTGCCTGTGTATTTAAACAGCTATCATGCTTCCAATCGCAAGAAGAGTAGCAATAGCAATGGAAGCAATTCAGAGATGGATGAAAGGCATCATCTATATACAGAATGGTGTCTGTGCAGCACAATTAAACAGGCTATACATGTCAGTTTGAAAAGATATATGGAGAGAGGGGCATGTTAGAGATGTCTGATGCTTTGAGTGCCGTGGGGAAGGTGAGCAGGGAATTGGTTTCTTTTCAGAGAGGACCTGGTGGGTCTCTGATGAAACTCAAAGGTTCAAAATAGCAGAAGGAGTTTATCATTGTACCCTGCACAGATGGGCTGTGGGGCTCTGCCGTGAGGTTGGCGGAGGTGCAAACAACTCTGACATGGGCACGTGAAAGCAAATGGACAAATCGAGAAATCATTGAGTCGGCTAAACACAGATACTCCCCCTTGTCCAAAGCCCTTGTGCTGCAGGTGTTTGGAGCCTGGGGAGCACCGGGAAACATGAATACATGCTTGCCTTAGTCTTACCAACTTCCTTTGCCATCTGTTCTTGGTCACTGTTGCAGACTAAAAAGAAGGCTAGATAGATCTCTGGTTGCAGATTTCCAGGTTTAAATCAGTTGTGATTAAATGTTCCACCCAAAAAGTCACTTGCCTTTTGGTCTTATGAATAACTTTGGATACTGAAGCACAGGACTAACTCTGGTGCAAGTGTGTCTCATGTTGCTGCTTGTTAAGACTGGAGCTTAGATAATTTAGAAAGGTGACGAAGGGCATCCATTATTGCTGAGAACAAGGTGTACTGGAGTTGAAGTTATTTGGAGCATTAAAAGGAGAAAATACCACTCAAAATATTGTAGCATGCCCATTGCGTGGGGGCCCCTCTGCCTCACTGTGTAGGGGGAATTTTAAAACAAATAACAATAAAAAAAATCTCTCAAAGGGAAGAACCTGCTCTACTTTCTCCAGTTGCTTTTCACAGCTTCCCTGACTTGCTTTCTCTTTCTGATACTTGGTCTTAAGCATGTTCTTCATCTTAAAGTAAGATACAGCTGTAGGAAAGAAGAACCTATGGAAGGTTTATAGCAGCTATGGTGAGAAGGAAAGGACCTGACCCACAATATGTCATTCAGGGTAAAATTTGAGAACAGTAATTGCGCTGGATACAAAGAAGAACTCTTGATGTCCAGATAGAGCATACTGGAAATTATTCATGGTTTGTGAAATTAAAAAGAGAAAAAGACTTTTTTAGCATGGGGAATACTGTGACAAAACCATGTAAGTTAATAAAATAAACATGGGGATAAATTATGTATTATCACTTGGAAGATGTCTTACAGAATTTTAGCAAGATGGGACACAGCAGAGGTGAATGAGAACTAAAAATAATGAATTTCCATTTTGAGTTACGACAATGGAACTAGCTGACTGTAAAAGTTTGCTCAGATCTGCTTGCATCATCATCACTTAGATTGATTTATATGGTATCTAAGAATCTTGGTTTTTTCCCCTCCTAGAAAGTGACTTTAATCATAGAAGCTTCCTGAATTTTTTTCTTTTCTTGAGAGGAATTATGCAATATCTGCTTCAGTCACTGCAGTGATTTCTCTTTTAGGGATATTTTTTTTTATCAGCCATGATTTTCCAGAAACCCTTCTGTTGAGCACAGTGGTTCATAAATGCTTCCTGTGTGCAGAGAGAGCACGCAAGTAGTCTCCAGGGAATTGCTGCTGGAAGTGTAAGCTTCACTGGTTCTCCACTGGCCAGCCAGTATTGATTGGCATCGTTACCATTTTCTCAGGATAATTAGAGATGCACAGTAGGCAAAGACATATGTAGCCACCATCTGATACTGGCAGCAAGGCAACGGCGGTCTGTGTTTCGAGTCATCTTCGTTGTATACTCATCTCCATGAGTCACAAATGCTTTTTTGGGGTGTTTTTTTTTTTTTTTTTTAAATCTGCTATACCAGAAGTAAAATGTGAGCATGAAGTGTTTGCCTTGGTCCTTTTTGCTGGATTTGGTTAATTCTTTTTCCCTTTTATATTTTTCTAATTAATGTAATTGAGGGGAGGGGATTTCAGGGGTGGTGGGGTAGTTGCTGAGGCTTCCTCAGACTAGGCAGGGAGAAATGACTTTTTGGTGGTGTGCACTCCAGTAGCAAAAGCAAAGAGCTTCCCTCCTGAGGCTGCAGCATTGGTCCCCAGCAGGATGCTGCAGTCAAATCTGATGTTTGCACTATCATTTAAAAACTGATCCCACATGATTAGGAAAACAAAACCAGTGGAAATGTGAATTAATGGTGGGAAGGGTTGGCAACAAAACACAATCTGTGAAAAATTTGTTTTCTTGTACATTGTAGCTGCCATATGAAGACAGTGAAGTCAAACTTTGGATGGGTTTCTCACCTTCATTGTGTGGTGTTAAAGCAGCTTTGCTTTGATTGATAAAAACTTGGTAATCCATGAGATTTCTACTTGGGATTCTGGCTTTAGAGTCTAGTAGTGTTTAAGAATTTTTCTGGGCTTCCTGTGTTCCTTTGACAGTGGCTTTTCTTTGGCTACAAACTGCCGTTAGGAAACTATGATTTGGCATTTCTAAACTGTTGACTGTTTCTTTCAAGAAGAAAGGCATCTTTCACTCCATGAGGAGATGCCTGTGAGTTTTTTGAATGTGTGCTTGCTTTACCTGCTGAGCTGTAGAGCTGTGGCAGAAAGAGACGACCACTGCATACAGAAAAGACTTCTGTGATGCAACATTACATATGGCTTTGCCTAGTTAGTAGTTAAGTAAACAGTGCTTGAATGCAAATGAGAGTAATTTTCAAAGCATGAGGCACTCTGAGTATGTAACAGTAATTAGCAGTAATATTTCAGAATACTTTCCTAAGGAATACCCTCCCTTTGGGTGGATTTCCTAGGCTTCTTGTCTGGCGTAGTTAATCTCCATAAGCTAACGCAAAGAAAGTTGATTGAAACAGGTAGAAAATGGTTGGTTCGCTTCCCAAAACCCCTTGAAATGTTAGAGTACTACTAGCTTGGGTAATTTAAAGAAATATCTGTGGGAAGTTCTCCAGGGATGGTTAACTCCATAGTAACAGTATCAAGTTCTGTAATTTTTTTCCCCAGCTTCCCTAATTAAAACAGCAGGGGATCTCCTGAAAATTCTTTCAAAATTTTGTTCTTGTAACTGACCTGCTATATTTGGAATGCTTTAAAAAAAAAAAAGAGGCAAGATGCTTAAATTAATATTTTATTACTGTTGAGAAGAGTACAATTATGGGATGCTTTCTTTTCCCAAATAATCTTTTTATTCTGTGGTGCTGCACAGTTCCCTTGTAGCAATTCACACTGCTGTAGAATTAAAACAAAACAAGAAAATATAAAATATCTGCTCCTTCTCTTATGAAACATCGACTGTGTGCTAACACGTCATCGGGGGAGAGCAGGGGCTACCTTCATCCTTTGTATTTCTATACCAGCCAGAGCAGAGCAGTGCTGCCTGACAGGACTGCCTGTGCAGCAAGACAGCAAGAGCTCAAGTTGAGGTTTTGGTTATGAATCTTTGATTAACAGTATGTGTGTGGGAAATAACTCATATATGGCTTTGGGGGTCAAGATGTGGTCAGGAATTGCATGAGGAATGTGAGGTTCTGTGCATGGACGAGTTCTGAAGAAGCTTTGTAGCCCGTGCACTGACCTGGACAAAAAAGCCTCAAAGGACTTGGGAGCGAGGTAGAGGAAATGATAGATGACATGGGACAGATTGCTTTAGGAATGAGATTCTCCAGTATCTTTAGTGCTGGCAGTGAGATCTCACTCAGTAGAAGGTTTAGGTGCCTCTCATTACCTTCAGAATAGGTGTAAGGAGTATTTTTAAAGACTTTTTCTGCCCTTATTCGATGTTACTGGGCCTGTCTTGGAAGACGAAGTGTAAAGGTGTACTGCAGCCTGGTAAGTGATGTTCCTTAGAACTGGAAGTAATTAATTTTGGAAATAATGGGCAAAGTCTCTTGCGTTCCTCAGTTGAAACTGTTTGTCCTGTATGACCTGGTTTTTGAGAAGACAGGCTGTAGACAGGCAACAGTCAGGAAAAAAATACAACCCCCAAACTTTTCCTGTTACAACTCTGACTTGGGAACTTTCTAATCTAGAAGTTAGAGGCTTAATCCACAAGCTGTAATTAAAATCTGTAACTGATTTACTAGCATGTGATGGGTGCAGAATGTGTGTACTTATCTTTATAGAATCAGACCACAAACTTCTGGTTTAGAAGCAAACAAAAATAATTAGCTTGTCAGAAAACAAGATGAATGAAGTCTATTGGGAAGGCTCTTTTTACTGTGACACTGCATAATTAGGGACTTGCCCTTCAAATTGAGTTATGGATATATATGTGTGTGTGTGTTTGGAGCTCGCTTGATCCTTAAAAATTTGGGCAAGAGTGAACAGAATTGGTTTGTGGTTGTTCTCTCTGGGTTCCTGGTTTCTTCTGGCTGACTGGAACTTGCTCCCATTTAGTTATCTGTCTTTTTATCCCAGATTGGGATGTTGTCCTAAACTTCTCACTTGGGTAGGATAGCGCACAAGCCATAAGCGCTTTAGCACAACGCTGTTTTTATGACTGCAGGGATTAACATTAGCTGACAGATACGTGGAATGGGAAACCCATCTGCAGGCTACAGCTGTGGAAAACAAAATGAGAAAAAACCCCAGGATGGAACAGTTATTTTTTTTTTGTCTTAGTTTCAGGTTATAAGCTTCACTTTTCTTCTTTTGTGTGTGTGGAACAGGCATCAGTAAAAGGACAGTTATTTATGGGTAGAAAATTGTAAGCAATTTAGAGCAATGTGATAACCTTCTTCTTGGACTCTGGGCAGCTTTCTTACTCAGTTGGTTGATCCAAGTTTAGACTTGGTCTTGCAGTGCACGTGGAAGATCAGCATGCCATCAGATTCAGTTTACCTGGTGTAAAGAAAGGAGGAAGTGATTGCTGTTGCCATAGATGCAGATTTTAGCAGACAATAGCAAAAGTGTTGATGCCAGTCTTAACAGATGAAATTGGAATTGGAGGGTGCTTCTAAATTTTCAGTTGAGGTTTTGGGTTCTACTCCTAACGAGGTAGGTCAGAGCAGAGCTGCTTTTTCCTTCTATCATTTCTTACTCGGGATCTTAAAAACTATTCGTTCAAGGTAGCAGTGCTACCACAGTGCAGTTCCATTCTTTTAGGTATGTACTACTGCCCATCAGACCTCCTGTAGGAATGTAACTTTGGCTGTGCAGCCCTGTTTCTGATCAAGGGAGCAGAGAAAATGTAGTAAAGGGTGTAAATATTTTCAGTATTGAGACAAAACTTAAGGAAAAATGTGCTGAGAACTTGTCTAAAAATACCCATTCTCACCCAGAGTGCTTGGAGATGTGTTTCAAGCCTGGCTGTACAGCTTTCATAGGCCAATGAGTGACTTGGTTAAGAATTTCTTTCTTCTGTGAAGATGTTGTTTTTCGGGAGCATCCTTGCAAAGTCGTCACAAGTTGGGATGTGATGCTCGTTCTCAGACCTTAGGGAGACTGTGCCATTTGACATTCCTCCTGTGCGTCATAGCCCAAGAAGGCTTTTTGCTTTTCAGTGCTCTTTGTACTTCCCATCTTCATCTCTGGGGAGTGGAAAAATCTAGTAAGTGTTCCCTTACAATGCTGCATGGAGCTGAGCAAACATGTTCCCCTTGAGAAATGACAGTCAGTTGCTGGAGTTCCTCTCTGCCTTTTAGAGGGAAACAGTCGATGCAATGGTGTGACAATACCTGAGTGGTGGTATTGATTCAGATACGTGTTAATGACAATCATCACTCACTTATTTTTAGCAATTGCTGGCCAGGATATGTCCCAGGTGTTTCTTGCTGGTAGGGAAGGCATATTTGACTATTTCAGCATGCACTGAAGCCTGAACACATATGTTACATAAGAAAGCTATATACATTTCATAAAAGTACGTATAGAGAGAAGCCTTTTTTATTTTCCTCTCCTCAATTGTTTTGCAGGTCTTAGCTGACATTCAGAGAAGCACTTACACATATTTTAGTTCCTTCAGGTTTGGTGAAAATTAATTTCTTCTCAGATCTCTGCTCCAGAAGATGCTTTTCTTTGCTGAACCCTTAAGCAGATATGTAAAGATCTTAGAAGAAAACCAAAAAGTACCCCTTGCATGAATAATTCAGACATTTGTGGAGATCATCTGTACAAATCACTTCCTGTAGATGAAAGTCAAGACAGGTTATTTGGAGGTTCTGCAACATGAGCGTCAGTTTTTAAAAGAAATAATATTTTATTGAACATGCATGTAATTTTAAAAGGTCAAAATTTTCCATAGGTTAAAAAACTTCAAGATCTTGCATCATTTTTATCATCTGTCTCTTCTCTTAGAAAACTGCTGTGCATGGGAACCACACTGGATTGGGCAGGTGAAATAACAGAGAACAACAGGATGGTTAAGCATCCTTGAGCTTTCTTCCTGCTCAGCTGTAGACAGTATGAACCTTTTCCCTTCCATGTTCAAACATGTCCATAGATGTACTTTTATGGTGGTGGGGGGTGGGTTGAGTTGGTTTGTGTTTTGGTTCCCACCCCTGCCTTCTGCATAATCCTTTATTTCTTGCAGATGAGACTTCTTTTAAAAGCTCCTGTGTCCACCTTCCTTGCTCAGCCAGCGCACCTCCTCTCCCCAGCGGGTGGTGATGTAGGGACAGTGCTGGAGGCATTAGACTGCTACAGAAGCCTAAACCTGTAAAATGTCACACAGCCTGGTCTGCTGGAGAGGGGTACTCCCCCAAGTACAAATCACTTGCAAATTCTGGATGGATGGAGTTGCCCCAGGTTATAAATCAGTGAGATCAGTTGGGGAGTTGATCTTGTCTGTTACAGCATAGTATTGTCACGTTTATGGCAAAGGCAGATCCTAGTGAGGTGTAGGAGAAGCAGCTTTCACCTTTGCTGTGTCTCACAGTAATGGATTTTTGTCTCCTCTTTGCATGGAGGAAAGTTATAATGAAACAGGCATTTTGATTTTTGTTTTTTTTTTCTTTTCTGGAGGCAGAAGTCTAGTTTGCATGTAAATAGTCTGCTGTGTCCAACAGCTATGTTGACTAATCTGGATTAAACGAGCTGCCTGTTTTCCCGGAGGGACCTAAAAAGAATAGGAGATTTGTAGAAGCTGGAATTTGCTAACTACCTTGAGAGTCTATGTTGGGACCAGATGTTGTCTACCTTGTGCAGGATAGAGCAGTCTGGAGGGGTTGGTACGAGCAGAGGAGGCACTCAGGGAACAAATGTGCATCCTGCACATGTGGACATTTTTGTGGTGTGGGCTTTTCCTTGTCATAAGTTTTGGTCTGTCTGAACAGCTTGGTGCAGAGGGCAGGTGCAGTGAACAGGTATTGTGATCCAAAGGCTTTTGAGGTCGGCAGATTCCAGCTGGTAGACCCCCTTTCTACTCTGTGCATCTAGAAGATGATACAAAGTCTTGGGAGGGAAAAAAATACTCAAGTCAGTCTTCTGCATTCACAAGAAGTAGTAAAAATTTGTCTGTTGGAGTGATGGAAAGTCATGGCTGTGTAACACAGCAACCATTTATTTGGTAGCAGTTCTTGTTATTGATCTCATTTCTGCTGTAAGGATGTTCTGAGCCATGGTGTTTCTTCCTACTGATGTGATATTAGAAAAGTGTGTCCTGTTCTTGCAGATTTTACACATTTAGCTAGCATTGTGTGCCAGAGCTGTCTGTGTATGATATTATTGTGCTCACGTAAGGAGACCAGAAGGGTGGCAAAGCCCCAGTTATCTCCTTCCCTCTTGCTCTCTGTGGTAGCCGAGGCTTTTCCAGCCCACTGGGTGCATTAGCATGTGGGACTCCACGAGAGAAACTCTCCAAATCTTAGAAATGCATCACTGTGAGCTCATTGTACTTATTTCATATGAGTAGCATCCCAATTAATGCATCTTTAACATATAATCTCTTCAGTTAGGAGTTGCTAAAACTCAGATAAATGCAAGCTTCTTGTAGACGAAGGAGCTTTAAAATATGATACTTTGTAACTGCCTATACGCACTTTACTTTCACTTTTCATTGCATGAGCTGCCAGTGTTCCCTACTTCCTACGGGGGGCGTCTGTAGTTCCTACCGATGGTGGATAAATCTCTGTGGTGCCAGGTCCGAGGGCTCTGGTTAGGAAGATCATGAATTTTCCCTGTAGTTCTCTGATGGTTTGATTCCTGTTACAGGGTTTGGTTGAAGTCAGTGTTTTGAGTGTGTTGCTTTTGCTACAGGAGGAACGCACAGGTACAAGTGGTATCTGTTTCCTTGGGTGAAACTGCAGTATTCTGTTTTGTCTGAATGATGGGATTTGTACAGAGTGCACCAAAACCTGATGAAAATGTCCAATGATTGGTGCCATTTTGTAATTAAATGCTGAATGAACTCCAAGCGAAACCAACAAGTGTTACTATCCAGCTGTCTGTGCAGAAGGAATTGGCTTTCTGGCTTTACTGTTCCTTAGGCTTTGGAGCTCAGGTTTACAGATGCACTAGGAGTAGGGATTGGGACGTTTTGTGGATGGGTAGGAGGGGAAGTACTGGAAAATGGAGGATTAGTGGTGTTTAAAATGCTTTTAGAAATACTTCAGTTAATTTTTGAGGTGTATTTATCCACACTGAAGGGTTTAGATTTCAAATGCTGCATTATTTGGGACCAAAAAAATATAATTCTGCCATGGAAATAACTGGAAATATCTTCAGTTTGAAGTCCCAGCAAAGAACCAGACCCGATTGTCAGTTTGAAGCCCAAGCAAATCTAATTTTCACAGCTAAGAGCCAGACCAAAGTTGTGTATATGAAAAGAAAAACCTCATTGCGGGATGTAAGCTCAATAATAATAATAATAATCATCATCATCATCATCTTGTCCAAAAGGCTTTGTACTGTAATCAGACTAATGGTGAAGTTATGTAAAGTTAACCAGTGAAACCAGAATTGTCTTTTGTTTTCAAATCAGAATTGTCCTCCTGTGTGGAAAGAATCATCTTTTTATTTATATATATATATAAAAATCTTCAAGTTTTTTTAACCCATATTAAAAAACTGTACTTGGTATGTGTGGGACAGGATCTGTGTGCTGGAGAAGTGAAACATGGCGCTAGGCACGGTGTGGCTGGAGCTGTTTAGCTATGCAGACTGGTGAGCACTGGGTGCTGCGCCGTCAGCGACGGCTTGGGAGTGGTGCCTGAATGGAAGCTTGGCTCTGCCGTCGCTGGAGCAGAGACGTGAAATGGTGAGTGGAAAAAGATTTAATGCAATGATCAGAAAACTTGTCAGAGGATGGGATGCAGGAATGTTTAAATAGCTCTTCCTTTTAAATAGCTCTTCCTTCTCTGATGAGGCACTAAAAGGAAAAGACCTGTAAAGAAGCAAACAGGGTTGGTAAAATAGCAAAGTTGTAAGACTTGGAGCCAAAATATGGAATGAGGGGGAGGAATGTCACTGATGGAAAGGAAGAGGGTACCTGCTGTACAGGTATTGTTTGTGTGTGTCTGAATTCTGTTAGAATCAATGCAGGCTGATTCTGTACTCCTTGCACACTCAAAAAAATTGACTTCCTGGGAATTTTGACTGGTAAATGTAAGGCGACAAATGTTTTTTTTGCAGGTTAAAGCTAATCATTAATTAACAAAACAATGATGGGGGCAAGAAAAATTTTGTCCCTGAACGAGGTGGAATTTGAACTTTGTGTGCATCATCTGGGACTGTTCAGTCTAGGGAAAAGAAGACTAAGGGGGGGACCTAATTAATGTTTATAAATATCTTAAGTATGGGATGCAGGGGGAATTGGCCAACCTCTTTTCAGTGTCTGTGGAGATAGGACAAGGGGCAATGGCTGCAAATTGGAGCACAGGAAGTTCCTCACCAACATGTGGAAGAACTTTTTCACAGTGAGGGTGACAGAGCCCTGGGACAGGCTGCTCAGGGAGGCGGTGGAGTCTCCTTCTCTGGAGACATTCAAGACTCGTTTGGATGCCTATCTGTGCAATATGTGCTAGGGAGCTGCTTTGGCAGGGGGGTTGGACCCGATGATCTCTTGAGGTCCCTTCCAACCCCTACAATTCTGTGATTCTGTGATTACCCCAGGGTGACTGTCCTTAAGTGTGATCAGGCTCCAGAGGACCCAGCAGTCCCACCTGAACTTGTTTCTCAAGCTTCAAAAAAAGAAAAAGGCGGTGGGTGGAAAGAGGATAAAAGCAGTGGGGGCAAAGCAGGATGGCTGATGTTCTGTCTGTCTGCGTCCTGGGTTGCTTGTGCTGGTAGGTCTGTAATGTCTCTCTGGGGGATGTCCATCGTGTTGCCACAGCAGAGTCAGCGCTGTGTGAGTGACACTTCCGCTAATAGAGCGATTACTGTGACACGAAAGTTCACCTTTCATCATAGGATGGGGGAAAGTATTTCACTTAAGGAAAAATAACAGATGTTGGAAACTGTTTGAAATTGTGCCACACACTTTAGAAGCCAAGGTGTCTTCAGAGAAGCATCTCCTCTTTGCTGCTCTGCTCAGAACAAGCACTTAAATGCACAGTGGAGATGACAACCCCAAAGTGCATCTTGTTCAGCCCTGCTGGGAGTGATGGTAGTCAATCACCACCGTGAAATGGGGTGGGTTTAGTGGAACTTTGCTAAGCTTACTGCTGGTTTCAAAGCTGTAGGAAAGAGGCTAGAAGGGGGTTTAAATTCTAAAATGTACTCCTGAAAATATACCTTTGGTTTTGGGGGGAAAAAGCCAACAAACCGGCATTATTTTTAGTTCATATGGGAAAACTGTTTTATTCCATGACAGACTGAAACAGAGGTGTCTGAGTATACTGTACAAGAAGATATTTTTAAACTTTTTAACCACTTGCTTTGGATAAAAGGGGAGGGAATCCAAGATGGCTTGCTTATTCCTGCTTAAAACTCCAGATACAGAGGATGCGATTAGGAGCGGTATGCAGTGTGTGTGTTGAGTTGAATCCATTTCTGGGAGAGTCAGATGGCTTTATCTGATCAGCCATGCTAGCTTGCTTGTTTAAGAGCCCTGTAGGGCTTCAAAGGACCTCTGCATCCCTTTAGTTTTCTGCAGCTCATCCTTTTACCCATCATCTTATCTCTCTCCCTCTGATATTGACAGTAATTATTCTGTACTTGGGATGCTTGGTTTTCAGGCACCGTGGCATTAGCTGGACACACATGAGGACCAGTGTGTGCTGTGACTGTGCATCTTGGGGCAGGAAGGGTCCTTTCCTCTGTGGTTCTGCCCAAGATGCCTCCTTGAACCTTGCTCAGCCGGAATTTGTTGAGGTGGAAAGTAGAGGGCAGAGTTTTACAACGCTAAATGGAGAAGCTAAAAGCAAATACTCCTTTAATTGTCTCTTCTAAGAAAATTTAAGATTGAATTGGCAATCTGCCCTTTCTGTGTGCATGTAAGGTTGATTTAATTTGGTGGCATGGGGAAACTGTGCAATAGGCCAGCATCTGTATCCCACTTCAGAACTGTACATTTTTTTTTTCTTTTTCCACCCTTTGTTCCTATTGTGAAAGCTTTAAAGCTAGTTTGGGCTGTTTCCTTGCCAGCTGAATACAAAGTATCACCCTTTGCCAGGGAGCATCCATTGTCATCCCCTGATAAGGCTCTTGTTTCTGTCTCATCTGGGGCAGAGGCAGGCCTTGCTGGGAACAGCCATTAACACATGAGAGATTCTGATGATGCGCACGAGTTTCTGGACACGTTGTGCTTTGAAGCAATGAAGGAATTTCAAAGCCAGCTAATTTGTGCTCTCAATGCTTTGTTTGCTTTTTTTTTTTTTTGGCATCTGCATCAGAACCAGCAGATGATTGCTACCAAATGCATTGAGGGCTTCAAGCAGTTTTATGTGTATTTAACCTTATGGTCATCAATTGTCAGTGTGGTGAATGACTGTCCAAGACAGCCAGCAAAAAGACGCATCAGAAGACAAGGAAGTTGAGAGAGATTTATAATCAGTCTTCTTTCTCTGTATCAGCATGCAAAAGAGCATTGGCAGTTGCTGGAAGTTCTTAACAAAGAACAATTATTTTCATTGAGTTTCTAAATTTAAATGAAAGGAGAGCTTCCCCCAAAATAAGGGCCAAAATGAGCCTTCATTTTACTGATGGTAAATTTAGTAAACTTATCATCTAAATTTAATCTTCTAAATAAGCCTTCGTGCTGAAGAGATGGCTTCTAGACATGGCGGGGGGTGGGGGAGGGCTCACGAAAGTGAGGTCTGCTTAGTATTTTATAGCAGAAACTCCCAGTGTGACAGCAGTTAAAACTGAGAACGTTTATCTGCTTCAGGTTTCCAGTGCAACTTTGTCCAAGTAGACATGGTGAGGGCCTGTGGGAGTCCTTTACTCAAGCTTTCAAGCAGAATTGTTTTCAAAATTTGAACACAGTTGAGATGATCAGCGTGTATTCAATATAAGCATAATTGAACCACCTAAAATAGCCAATAGTTTCAGAGGATAAATTAATCTACCATGTCTCCTTATCAGTCCCAGGAGGACTTAATCTGTGGCTTTGGCCTGAAAAATAGAAAGGTTGTATGTACTACCTGTTTCTCATCTTTCAGGGCCTGTTCTGTGTGCTTTAAGAGTATGAAGGATGCTTCAACATTACAGAAGTCAGTGGAATTGCAAAAATGAAGCGAAGGATTTTGTTCAAACTGATGTAATTGGATGTGCTCATTTACAAGAAAGCACTAAGGTTAATTTCTTTGCCTTGATAAGTCAAACCATAGATCCATGCCTCTGTTCAAAGGTTTCTGTCTTCTAAGGTCTGGTTTCATGTGGATGGTATTTGAAATACCCAATGCAAAGTTCTGCCCTCAGTTGCATGCCACCCTGATTTGGCCTCTTCATAACAGTAAGAATATTTGGGAAATGCTTGCTGATGGATGAATCTGAAGTCATGTGCTGCCACTGAGATGACAGCATCACTAGGCACTTCTCTCTTTCACTGCTGCTGGTGTTGGATTTCTTGTTTTTGGCATAACTATTGGAGATGCAAAATAAGTCTGTTAAGGGATGATGCTGGTCCACCTTCTTTTGCGTTCCTCTGGGGGATCAATCTTGCCAAAGCCAAGTGCAGTAACTTCACAGGTGGATACAGTGGTAGGCTCTAACAACATTTAACCTTTGGTCAGAACGCCATGAGCCTGTGGAGTAGTATGGTAACATTTATCCAACAACAGAACATTGCTCAGGACTGTGAAATATGCTGGCAGATCACCCATTCTCAAGCTGTTTCTTAGCCACTGTTAGTCAGTGAAGGATGTAAATGTAAGCTGATCTGATTGCAGTAGTTTCCTTGCCAATGTGCTGGCAGGAAACAAGTTGTAGAGCACCACAGGACAAGATAGCAAGGTGCTCATCTGATGCCAAGCTCTCTGGCAGAACTGAGCTAGATTAATCAAGGTATCTCTTATGTGACCACATCCTTCCGTGGACTTGGAGGGTTTTGGAGCTGACCTTCAGAAACAATGCTTTTCTACCCACATCCCAAGTTCTCTTCAGATACAGATGCTCACTGGCTGCTCTCAGTAGAAGAGTGCTGCTCAGCACCTCTTCCAAGCGTCTGGATTTTCAGTGGCATGGACAAAGAAGCTTGTTTATTTTTAAAATAATCATGTGGCTGGATAAAGCCACAAATAATTTTATAGTCTGAGAAATGTTTCCTTTCATCATTCCTTTGTGGCATTCTAGTGACCTTGGAGAGGGTTTGCCTCTGTCTTTGACATTCTTTTTCCACTTTTAGGCTTTTCTCCACTTTTGCTTTGTATTCTCTCTAGAATTTTACATGCTTGGAGTCTGAAGATAAGATGAATAATTAGCATGTGGTGACATCTTTTGTAGATTTGGGAAGAGTGTTCAAGAACAATAAGTTAATTTTTAATGGTTACACTACTAATTAACAGAAATGAGTCCCTCATTTTTAACAGCTGAAAGTGTAATTGTATCCAAGCTAAAATTGGTCAATGTGATCATTGTGGCAATGCTACGGTGGGAATGAGTAAATTAGTAGTGAGAGAGTAACAGAGCATCCTCACAAACCTTACTTATGGAAGAGTGAACAAAACTTGCTTTGCAGCAGCAGCTGTCCCCTTTGTTTTTGTAGTTAGAATATGTTACCCAGCTTAATGCTTTCCCTAAAGGCTCAGTTCTGCTCAGGGTTTTGTTGTTGGTTTTGTTGTAATGGATGTTTTTTCAATCACTCTGGATATGGTGATTTGAGACCTCCACATGCTCATGAGCAATGAGTAACCTACAGTTAAGTACAAAAAGTGGCTAGCTATTAAAAGGGCAAGGTGCTGGTAGCATCAAACTGGGGCTTTGGATCAGAAAAACAGATTGATGGAGTGCTCACTGATTTGTACCTTGTGCTGTTAGACTCAAATTTAGTCAAACTAAAAGAGCTTAGAGGGAGTGTTTCCTCCCAGGCTGGTGCCTGGATTCAGACCAGTGCCACCGACCTTCCTTAACTACATGATTCACGATCTAAGACATTCTCACGTAACTATTTTGCTAATTAATTGTGTTTCCAGATTATATTTTTCCTTCTGGCTTTTAGCAGCAGATGGAAAGTCAGAGATGAGCTGATTGTTCCTACACCAAGAGCTTGACTGGAGAGACTTTAGCACATCCTACCAAGATCTTATAACTCACCTGAATAAAGCAAATGGCTCTTATGTGGAGAATATCTGTAATTCATACAAAGTCCACTGCTTTTTACAGAGAGTGCCCCAAAGAGCTGAAGTTCAAATTCCTTCTTCACCAGGTATTTTCCCATTTCTTTAGTAGTTTGAAGGGGAGCTGAGAAACCCAGTTGTGTCCCTTTGGAGTCCTTCACCGCTCTGTGCTCTGCTGATGTTGGGCAAGTGATGCAGGATTCTCTTATGAAGTGCTTTAAGATCTATGGACGTAAGAGGCTGCGTTGGGAGTTTGATGAAGTTGTTACTGTTCCCAGAATACCTCCTGGGCTACATAGGTAAGTTATGTTCAAGAATAGGTGATTGGCACCAAGCTGTGCTGTCAACATGAGTGGAAGTTTGCAGTAGCACTCTGTGCAGAAAATTGAAGGGGGACATCCATATTGATACTATTGATCTTGTGAAGTTATCAACTGTGCTATTAGGGAGAATATAAATCCTATATTTTGGCTCTGAGGAGAGTACATGCAGCGCTGTACCACTTGACACACTAAATTACTAAGTGCAGACTCACTTTTAAATTTTGGCTCTGAGGTGGATTGAATTACTGATGGTTACTGATGCCTTCTGGGAAGCTGGGGTCAGAGTTTAGGACTTGGGATTCTGCAAGTCCTTTCAGGTTAGCGGCCGTGTTACATTTCTGATAGATTTATTTAGGGGCCCTGAGGCCCAGAGAGTGGTTTTAAATACATTAAACTTCACTAATCACCTGTCACTGCTGTTCAGTGGCTGAAAAGATCATGTATGCTGTGCTTGCTCTCAGTGTACTTGGGGATGGCATGAGATCTCCCGAGTGAGGGAAATCTGTCCAGGTGTCTTGTAAGGAATTACTATTAGGATGTAATCAAAGATTAACTGAGTGTCCTATATAGCTATTACATTTCCTTCCGATTTCAGCAGCAGAGAGCTGAATGCCTCCATAATGATGGAGTGAAGTTCTCTGTCTGTAAACTCGCTTAAATGTGAGTGTGTCTTTCGTACTGGTGCTGTAGCTGTGCTTCCCTCTGCTCCCTTTGATTGAAGTAGTTCTTGGCTTTAGTAGCATTTTCGAAGATCCAGCATCTGCACTCTAATTTATAAAATACTTCTCAATTCAGGCATTATTGGCAAACATAGTAAATTGTCTTGAAATATTGAATATTTGAACCTAATTTTGATTGAATGGTGGTAAATGATGATATACCAGGGAAACCTCTGCCCTGCAAATAGAGATGCAGGCTATTCCACGCAGATAGATTTGACTTTCCTGGGACTGTAGAAGATGGTTACTTATAAAGAGTTCAGAGTATTTAAAGGACTTCAAACTAAAACTTTCTATTAATTTAGCTCCAGCCATTGTTCTTGGGAAAACTGAGACTATGAAAGATGTTGATGGTTAGAGGGAAGAAATCGGCTTTCTCTGAGAGAATGTGCAGTCTGTCACTTGTTTTATTGCAGGATTCAACCACTCTAAATTCTAACTTATGTGTTGAGTGCCCCTCCTGTTGTATCTTTCAGAAGGTTGTTTGGAAGCCCAAAAATATGAGAAATGTAATAGAAATCTTTTGTTGTATCTATCTTGAAAATGCAACTATTTGTGGAACTTCTTCTTCTTAACCTGTACTCATGTGAGTTGGGGAAAAAACCTGAGGTCTGAAACTTCTCTGTACCAATGATAAAATATCTTGAACTCTGTCGTCTCCATGCTTTTCCTCCTCCTGAAAATCAGTTTTGTCCACTGGTATCTATGTAGGTAATCTTTGTCAGGTATTTCCTGATGGAAGTTCAGAAGAAAGGAATTAGAGATACTTGAAAACTGAAACTGGATTCTAAGACTTAGATTAAACACTGTCCAAAAAAACATAAGCCAACCCATTTTTCTGCTTGTGTCTGTGTATAATTCATGCTCTAAACTTGGCATTGACCATTAAAGCTAAAGGCTGTAACACCTTATTTTGAAAGATTGTCTGGGAACACTTGGGAATGATACTGTTAGAAGGCTGTCAAGTGAATAATCAGATTACCCCATTGCTCAGTGGATGGTACATGTGTTTTTGCCTCTAGTTGTAGTTTTGTGAACTAGCTCAAGAGGTGCTTTATGCTCCTCTGATGAAACTTTGGTGTTTTTAAAGCGTATTAGTTAATAAAAGTTTTCACTTCTCTGAAGACTGACAAACGTTTGGAGAACATGAAAGAGCCTGTCCCTTCCTGTTCTTTGTAAGTGGCAGTTGTTTTTTTTGTAGAAATCTTATTGCTTTTTCTCTTCTTAAATGCAGATTATTTTTATACCAGTAATTCGTTGTAGTAGACAGTGTGGGACTGGCCTCACTGTATGTGTTCTTAATCTTAAATTCAGTAAGTGAATCAATGAAATGGACATGAAAGAACACTGGAAAATAAGAAAAATGTTTTTTTGAGTGCTGCTGTGGCTTGTCATGTACTGCTTGGTTTATATGTGCTGTGTTCATCTCTCTGAACTGATGAACAAAGCACAATGCTTTTTGTTTTAAAGAACTATTATAGGAAGGAAATGAGGGAGAAAAAACCTAACTGCTTTACCTTCTGCTAGTTCATTTAAGTACCACTTCCACTTAATTGCTGTGGACAGCCATATGAAAATGACCATATTGTGTTTATAGTCTCTCCTTAAAAATGTCATTCCCTTCTTTTTCTTTTTTTTTGGTCTTTTTAAAGAAGAACATTTGGCGGCTTAAAAGCTCGAGCATTCGATATTCATTATTTCTTCCATTTACTCATGGGATAAATTAAAGAAATTGCAGTGGTTCAAGAGAGATTGAAACTGCCGATAATCAGGACAAACTAACGAGTAGTGTGCAGTAAAGGAGCATTGCCAGCTCCAGCTTTTTATAGTATTTGTTGTCTTGCTGTCTCCTACTCTTCTTTTTGTGCTTGTTCCCCTCCTAGTGCATTTCCTTCACTTTCTTTTTTGTGGCAGTGGCCTGGGTTTCTTCTGTCAGTACTATTTGGATAATAGTTTTTTCATTCATGGGGACTGCTGGGTGGAGGACACTGGCAAAAGCAGATTGTACAGAGTTTTACCCAGCCACTTTCCCAAATTAAAATGAAAATAAACCAAAAGAGAATCCTTCGAAAACCCTTTGATTGGTTTTCATAGGCAGCTTAGTTAACTACATTTAAAAAGTCAGACAGTTTTTTTGTGACTAAAAGCCAGCTAACTCTCTAGAAATTAAGGCACAAAATTAATTAACAAGCTTTTCTTGTTGAGCTGAACCTCAAACAATATGCGTACCTACCAAACTAGAGGACAGGTCCTTCTCCAGGTGTGTGGTGGTGGTAGTTTGGTTTCTTTCCTCATTTGACTTCAATCCCAGACTTGTCTCTTTCCATATGCAATGGTGGCCCCCAATCTTGAGCTTTGAGTTCTCTGACTTCTTTGGGTTTGAGGCTAAGTGTTTGGCACTTAGAAGTGGGCAGGGGAGAAAGAAATTCCATCAGGAAGAAGCAGCACAGTCAATTGACAGTAGCTCTCTGTGGTGTTGACAGAGGCTGGTCTTTGTACAGCACGTGTCTGAAGTGTATGTCAGCAGATAAATAAGGACAGAACTAGAAAGTTCCTTTAGGCTCCTGAGTTTGTTGGTTTGCTTCCGGATTTGGGGGTCCGTCAAGCTTCTGCATCTGGGAGAGCCTTGTTATCCCAGGGAGACTCCTGGCACTTCCACTGAGAGCCTTTCGCTGACATGTCAGATCTGGATCTTTAGCATTGTCTTATCTTGCATTTAGTATTCAGGAGTTTGTTGCTGTTCAGGCCTCTCAGTTTTACTTTTTTGTGGTCTGTGTTCTTGTGCGCAGGCAGTAACAATAAATTACGAGCCTCTCTGAACCACAGGATCAACTACCAGAGTACCAGTCTTACTGCTTCACCAAGAGAAGTGATGAGCTTTTGTATGGAGTAGAGATTTGTCTTCTCATCTTTTTCAGAATTAAGAGTTTCTTATCTTGGAGCTGGCAGGGTGGAGTACAAGCCATGTTCATAACCTGGATGCTTTGGTGGTTTTTCTATGGTGGTGTTTTTTTGGTTGGTTTTCTGTTGTGTGTTGTGGTGTGTTTTTTAAGGGCTGAAGTCATAAACCTCCCTTCTTTGATCAGCAGGCAATGGCAGTGATATTTTTTGAGTTTTCTAATGCTTAAGTGAAGATGAAATCACATATTCCATCTGTTTTATGTAGTCATGTTCTGCAAAAATAAGAGAAAATAACAGATAATAATTTCCTTTTCGAAGCTGGTAGGTAATACCTGCAGTCCTTCCAGCAGGTTACAATGACTACAAGGGATAGAGGGAACTTCCACCCTAAATTCTGTGTGCACTTCCTAGTCCTGATCTAACAGCAGGTTTTAAGACTGATGCTGCATTATGGCTGTCAACTCTTTCTGGCATTCAAGTTTTTGAAGGATAAGCAGCAGGAGCTTCAAAGCAATGACAGAACCAGAATATACAGTTAAAACTTTCTACAGTAGAGAGATGTGATCTTCCCATAATGACAGATGAAGGCTGCTCAGAGATTGACAGATGCTCTCAGTTGAGTCCAAGGTGATAAACAAATAATTTCTGACAGGCTGTCAATGCTTGTTGACATTGGTGGTGCTTTCTTTTGCTGTCCTTTGAGTTAGCAACTTGCAGTTTCCTTTCCCTAAATGTTTTCCACTGGAGTTCTTAAGGAGGAAATATAAAGTGTTGGCTTGGTCTGGGCCTCTTTGGGAGACACCTTTGACATGGTGTCTGTACCTTCAGAAGCCCCAGGTCCCTGCCTTTCCTCTAGGATTGCAGTCATCCTCATGAGCTCTTGGAGGGGTGAAAGAGTTGGCTCTCATGTAAGGTCTTAACTTTTGGAGTGCTTTCTGTGTATTGGAGATGGCAGGGCTGGGGGAGAACACACCATTTATTGCTTTCCACTGCTCTTCTGGCCAGAGGAGCTGAAAGGGAAGAGTGAAAATTAGTTTCAGTTTTGATACTTGTGCCTTTGGTTTCTCCACTGTGCATATGATGTTTGACTAGAATTTGCTTTGGAAGATTGCTGGGTTAACTGTGTTATTTCTTGAAGAACTGTAAAATGTCACATTTCTAGCAAAAAATGTCAAGTTTTGTAAAGAGCAGATCATTTGGATAGATCATAGTAAACCATTTCTAATGTGTCAGTTTCTATATTAGGTCAATGGTTTAAGCAGAAACCAAGGGAATGTGAAGAACAGACGTTTCAGCAGTGACTTGTAATTGTGGGTGACCCCCTCCCTGATTGTTCAGTAAAAAGTGGTGACTTCCTGAAGCCTTTCAGGCATCCAAAGTATACTTGCTCTTTCCTGGAAATCTTGACAAGTACATATTTGTGGCTGTTGAGTTAACTTCTCGGGGATTTGTGGAGCTCTTCATGTGATTTGTGTGCAGGATCTGATCTTTCTGTACCCTTGATCTCCTGGAGCAAAAAGGAGGAGGTGGTATTTCTTGAAACACAAATGGTAGAATGGTTACTCTGAAGTTTTCTTGTACTTAAATACTTAGACTGAAGTTTGTGACCACTGCTGGTGTTTTAAAGATGCTTGAGCAGCAAATAGCTCAAATTTCATACTTATTTAATGTGAAGACCTCCACTGTGTATAATTATCCAAAAGATGATCAACAGTGGTTTTGCTTAGAGTAAAATTCTAGATGGCAGCATTAAGTTCAGTACTAATACTTTGTAACTTACCTGAAGGTGTAAGACAATATGGTTTAGCCCTGGTAATTATGGTCAGACCCTCAGAGACGTTTTACTCAATAGCTTAACCTTCTTGGATGCTGAATGTTTGCATCTGTTAGTGGCAGTTCTAGAGTTAAAGGCTTAAATTTCATTTCTTTAGTGAACCAATCCTCACAGAGCAAACATCACAAGTTACCAGAGTAGGTACTGAGAAGGCATGCTGAAGGTAGGACTTCCTACAACCAAGCAAGTTACCTGCCACGTGGCTTGTGGCTGTCCCTCATGGCAAGTCTAACACTGTGGAATGACTTTGCATGGCTTAAGTTCCTTCCTCTGCAGGGTAGTTTTACAAAGGTGGAAAACCAAAGTGCCCCACCACCAAGAAATGTGCCCACCCCACCCCCCAAAAAAAAGCCACACACAGAAAAAATATACCTCGTTTACATAATGCAAAGCATTCCCATGACAGTTTTATTTCTGCAGATGGCAATAAAACACAGAATAATATTTGAAGAAAATGATAGTAAATTACAAGTATTAAAAAAGTTGTGAAAACATCAACTCAGTAATAAATAAGAGGTATGAAAACAGTGTTGAATGGGCTATCAATTTGAAATCTAACTCTAAGTTACAAAGCAGAGTAAATTATGTGTATTGGTAAACATAAAATAGATGATAGTCAATGTATGAATTCCAATTCCTAGTGTAATTAATTCTTACACTGCTAAATTTCTAAGAGGTTGGATTTTAGTGCAGTTGTCAGCACCATGTGGTAGAGAGAGTGGCTTTATTTCTGTGAGTTACTGTGAAGGTCTTCAGTCCTTCAGCTTGGAGGTGAAACATGATTTTTTCATACTGAATGAGCAGGATGCTTTTCCTCCCTGAGGGGTTTTAAAGTTTTTCTTAACAATGTCAAAAAAAACCCCCACCAAACCTCTCCCCAAGTATAAATGTTGCTATGGTATTCGTTGTTGTTTTTCCCTATTGTCTTTGTAACCTACTTCTCATATTGCAGTATCATCCTTTGTTCAGTCAAAAAAAGAAGGGAAAGGAGCCTGGGTTCAGTTGGCACACTGTATCTGAATGTGCATAGAGCTGAACAATAAGAAGGGATGTAAGAACTTCCAAAGCCAGGATGTGATCCTAATGGGAGATGGAAAATTACTGTTTTGGAGATGTTAGTTTTTTGCTGTGTCCATTAGCAGAGACTGGACTGCTCTGGGTGTCGCCTTTTCCTTGCTGCTCCCTTTCCTCAAATAGCTGGGCAGAGCTATATTGCGAGGAGTGGGATGATAAGAGTTAAGTCCAGCCTTCTGAATGCCCTGACTTATCAATGGAAGATGACAGCTGTCAGTTGTACCTTTCCCCTTGATGCAGGGGGTTACTATTCCAGCTTTGCTTAGGATGACATGTCCATTTATTAGGGTAGAGCTCTATCCAGTTGAGTGCAAATGGCTAAGCCTGGAGGAGAAGTGGAAGGAAAGTAATTCTCACCTGAAGAGGCTAACCACCCTTGGGAGTGAACAGAACCCCTCTCTCAACTGTGGGTGGCTGTGTCACAAGGAGGCCAGAGGCAAAACCAAATGTGAATTAATAAAGTATTTGTTTCATCTACTGGCTAATGAGAGCAGAAGGAAAAAGGAAAATCTGGGGGTGGGAGGAAGCAGAGATCTTTGGGAAGAATGTGAGCAGAAATTCTGCATAAGTCATCCCTGGTCATACAGACTCCCTGTATTGTATATTAAACTTTTCTTTGGTTACACAAGTATGTGCACTCCAAGCCAGCTGTATGGAAATCTCTGAAGAATCCTGAAGTGATGTGTTTTGAGGCTCTGTGTGCCTCTGACTGTCAAAAATAAATGTGGGATCCTGTTTGGTGCTTAGGCAGAGTTAAGTAGGACTAAGAAATACCAGCATTGCATATAACACTCTGTCGGTGTTCCCCAGCACCCTTTCAGTTCAGCTCTTCTGCTGTCACTAAATCCTTGGGATGGTGATTCAGTACCACCCCAGTTTAATCCTGCTTTCAGAGAGGATGTGGCAATAAATAAGTTCTGGTATGAGGGACCTGGCAGGGCTTGAGCTGCCCCACTAAGTGATGGCATGTGTGCTTTAATGAAGGGCTCTTGGTGCTGCTCTCTCTCCGGTCGGTGGCCCATAGAGCAGGGCCTGGAGCTGACCATGGGCATGAGTGCCAAATCAAGAAGATGCTGCGCTTAGTCTTGGTCTGCTTCTTAAAGGGCATCACTTCCTGTGACATCAAAATTCCCTATAAATGCACCTATACTTCACTGCACTGTGGTTTAGGTCTCCAGATTTCAATTTAAATACGGCTGTCAGCTCAACACCAGAGGAAAGAAACAATTCTCTGCACATCAGTACCAGCTCTTCCTCATCTTGCTGTACCTAAACACAAAGGGTAATAAGCGATTCCATTGCTTATCTGAAGGAAAAATATGATGCCTGATTTCTGCTTGTTCAATATGTTTGCAGAGCTTATCAGAATATCAAATGGAGTGTTTCTGAAGTTACCATAAATCAGACATTGCTTTGTAACAATTGATCAGTATGGTGAGGGGATAAAAAAAAAGCAGCACATGCGCCAAGTCCCAAAATTTCCCATCTGCTATGCCACCACCTTTGTGAGTAGAGATGTCAGTTTTTATGGAACAGCCTTCCATGCGCATCAAAATGATTTGGAGGTATGATTATTGAATGCAAAGCAGGGTAGCAGTTGCTGTGTAGGTAAAAGGAAAATAGAGGGCACAAGAGAAAGCAGCTCCTCCCTGTGCCTGTGGTGCACTTCACTTGCTGGGTGTGTGGAAATAGGTATCTGTGTATCCACACATACATCTATCCCTATATAAAACATACGCAGTAGCAACTTTGTTTCCCAGCTTTAGTTTCACCTGTGAGGAGTAACTGTAGCCTGGCAGCTTGGCTGCTGGCGCATTGTTACGTGTTGTGCTGCAGGGAGCTGCGAAGGTCAGATGGGGCCTGCAAACCCTGTGCCTGCTGCAGCTTGCTGCTGTTCCAGTGGTTCTTCACGTTATCTGCAGTGATGCCGAAAGGGCGCTGGCCTTTATCCTGCTCTTGTTGATGCTCTCATGCGTTGCCTTTTCAAACCCTGTGTGCCTAGGCACTAGAGCCAGCGTGGCATCAGAGCTACTTAGATGCTGTGTATGTGAGTAGTTAAGGTGACGGTGAGCCTGCCTCAGAACTCCTAAAGCAGGAGGTGAGTAACCCAGAAGTGGTTTTCACCAGTTTGTGGCAATCAGTTTGCAGCTCAGCAGTTTCCTTCTGCAGCTGTGCTGCTCCTGGGCTGTTTACTCCTTTATTGTCATTTAAGTTCTTGAGCTTTTGATTTGATTTAATCAGACCCATCAGCTTACTTCCAAAAATACACAAGTGTCCCAGTGGAGTGCCATGTACAGGCATGTTAAATCCATTTTTCATTGAATTCTATCAGGCATGATATGATAAAGTTGGTGTTGTCATAGTGTCATGTCAGTGTTGTTACCCCACTAGGTTCTGTTTTCTTAATATTTTTCCATGATCTAACTGGTTCTACCAGGGATTGTATCATGTGAAATATATGAAAGAAAGAAATCCAGTTCTTCTCTGAAATATGAAAGGTCTGCACTAAAAAAATCCTCTTCACAGAAATTGTGGTTTTATTATAATTTCAACTAAGTTTAGTCTTAGACAGTTTGTGGTTGGATTACTGAACGCTTGCTTTCCTGTGTAGTGGTTCAATCCATCTCTTTGCAGTTGATGAATCTCTTGTCACAGAAGAGGAGATGTAAATAAACACTGGCTGCTTATCCATGGGTACTTATTACAAAAGATGCTTAACAAAGTGGGAGTAACAGTAAAAATGAAATCATCAAATCCAGGTTTGACAACACAGATGCTGTTGTGTAACTTTCTAAGTTCAGTATCAAATTAGTGGTTTAAAGCATTGATATAGCACTGGGATTCTAGTTCTTGTGCAAAGTGAGCTTTAGTTGTGTATGAAAAAATAATGCAGCTCTGCTAACCCAGGTGTTGGCGCCTTACACCAGTTTAACGGAGAGAAAAAGTAAATAGTTATTTTGGTAATAATTTCACCTGTGAGAGCTTCATGTAAGTCTTTGCTTAAAAGTGTGATTGTGATCCTTGTTCTATGTTCAGTTGTTCAATTTTTATTTTCCTTTGGGCATTATTTGAGTACTGAATTTATCTCTGGGACTCCACTCTCAAATGACTTCCCTGTAGGCATTTCTTTTTATGAAGTCCCAGGGACCAGAAGAGATCTCTGGAGTTGAGGCTGACTGCCTTCCTGCTGCCTTTGCCTGGGAAGAAGCTCTCTAGCAGAAGCCTACTCTTTTAGAGAAAGGTCCCAGTTCAGTGAGGGTGTGGTTCCTTCCCATTTCCTCCAGGAATTAAACAGGTAGCTTCACAGCATCCAAGAAGATATAGAATATAGAGCCCTCAGACAGGGTGCCAATTTGTTGCCCATGACTTGAGTTCATAGACCTCACACTTGTTCATCATACCAAATCAAAAGAATTTACTGAATGTACGAACAGCAAGTGGTACCTTGGGGTGAACACAAACCTCTGCTCTCTTTCTGGGAGAATCAGGGAGGGAAGAGCTCGGAGAAACTGTTGTGACTGCCTGTGGGCTTGCTACCTTTACATATGGGTGTCTGTGTTCAGTCCATAACAACTGTGTTGCTGTGCAGCCCCTGCTTCAAAAGGCTTTCTGCTCTGTCAGGTAACAGAACTGACCCTTCCTTTTTAACCGTGTTTGGTTTTGTTTCCCGTATTTAAGGCACCAAGGAGTCAGGGTGGATCTCACCTCGGCTGGTGGTTCTGTTGAACAGAACACTCTACTGCACTCGCTTGAGCCCAGTAGTAGTAGTAAACCAGCTGTTTTACTTTGCTACTCTGTGGTTAACTGTACTTTTTCTTTGTGTGCTATCAGTAAACGTCATCACTGATAGCTGACCTCGGGCAGAGTTGGGCACAGAGGAGGAATTAGGGCAAGGTGGGAAATTGGTTCCCCGGAACAATTTGTGTATCTTCATCCTCCTCTGCAGCTGCCTGTTGAGGCAAGTCATGGTTTTTAATCCATTTATTATGTTGTTGTGGTGCTTTTGGTTTCTAATCAAGATGGCCTGAGGTGCCAAGTAACCAAGTCTGAGATTTCTGCTGAAAAACTGCATAATGATGTATTTTGACAAGATCTATTTACCATGAAATTGTGACTAGTGATGATAATTTTACTGTCATTTTCAATTCATTATTAGATGAGCCCTTATTAGCTTTTCCAGCACTTTTTACCAGGAGTGCTGTGACAGGCCTAAAATTGCAGGTTTTGGCATGCTGGAGTTTTTTCTCTCTTTCCCTAGGACCATTCCTGCTCTGGATTGTTATCACAATAACAACACTGGACCAAATAATGAAGCACGCTGCTGCTCAAAAACTGGAGACAGTTTGGGCACTGATATAGTCAAAGTCATTCTGATTTTTAAAAAAAAAGATTTTGTGAAGTGGTTTAGGATAGCTTGAATTGCAGTTTCTGGGGAATGTTTCAGCAGTTCCCTTGCCTTGTGTATCTGAGGGTTTTTTTCTGCAACTATCTGACGCTGATACTGGCGTCTGAGCAGTGGTGTTCAGACCTTTCCAAAGATTTTAAGTGCCAATGTTTTGTAAACCAAATAATTTGAAAAGGCTTGTTCAGCAGCTTCAGGAGAGGCAAAGTTCTCCCTACTTGACTTGAAGTGAAACTTCTATTACTGATGCTTTTTCTGGTGGCGTAATGGTTTGGTCCCCGGTCCTCCTCCCTGTTCCTGCTCGACACGGGCGTTACATAAGGCTAGTGTTACCACTAGATGGATCTGTTTCTTTAATAAGCCGTTGACTACCACTTAGAAATCTTTTCAGACTTTGCTGAGTGATAGAAATACATATTATCTAACTGCTCTTTAATGACTGTAGTGACTTGTGGGAAGGGTCATTAAAAGATGCTTTTTTCCTGTCTGGCAGCCTGTACAATGATGCCATTGCTTTCTGTGTGTGGAACTAGTAAGCTCTGTGATTCTGGAAAAAATAATGGTTTAGTTTGGGGGTTTTGTGGGTGGTGTTTCTTTTGGGTTTTTTTGGTTTGCTCTTTGAGGGATCAGCACTAACACCACTTCAGTTACGTTGTTATATGTACATCTGAAAAACTAACCAGAAATTTTCCTAAGTAAACATAGTTATTTTGGGCTGTGACAAATTGAAATGCTTGGCTTCATTGTACATGGTCATCAGTTGTTTTTATTTATGAGAAAATAATCTGTTGCCTTACATACTGAAAGAGCAGCAACATCTACATTGTTTTACTTCGAACCATTTGAAACTGAATCCTAAGACTATTACTAAAGTGTTAACAGCCAACACAAGCTTTAAACATGAGATGCAAAGGGTGTTTTTAGAAGGAGGCATTTTGTCAGTTCAGAGGTGTGGCAGCTGCAATCCCTTCTAACGAAGGTAAGAAGATTGAATTTGTTGTTTGATGCTTTGCACCTCTGTGCCAGGAGACATAAGCTAGGAGAGTCTCCTGGTCTGAACGTGTCACTTAATGAGGAACTGGGAAAGAGGCAGAGAGAGAGAGAGGAGCAGACTGAAGCAGACCTTGAAATCAACCACAAGCACTAAGGCATTTCCTTTGTTTGTACGTGAATAGTGAAGTATCACATGGGTTTACTTTAAAAATGAATGGGTAAACACTTCAGGAGAGTGGAAAGCTAGCTGGGGCAACAAGCTCTAAGGGGTTGATTGTTGTCGATTTGTTTCGATGGCAGATGATGGAAGCAAATAGGTTTTGGTTGTCAGACAAAATAAAGCAATGGTGGCCACAGGTTAGATCTTGAGAGGTTTGGAATGAACATTACTAGAGAAGACTTTATTCAGAGGGCATTGCAGCTCTGGAACAAGAACAACTAAGAGGCTTCTGCCATCTGTCTCTGTTTGTGGTGATTTTTAAGACTTCTCCAGGGAAAAAAAGCAGCAAATGACCTCGTTTGGTGTTGTCTGATTTAGAGATGCCCCTTCAACCAGTACTGCTACAATTCTATAAAACCCCCAAATTTGGGCAAGTTCATAGACCTCTTTTATTCCAGAAGAAGGTGAGGGGGAAAACAAACTCCAGCACTGACAGTTTTCGAAAAGCTTTCTTCATTTGTACATGGTAGAGCTATTAGATCTTCTGTGCTTGCTGTTCTCCACACACCATTACTTTTCCATACAGTTATAATTCTGATTATCAAATTGGCATTTAAGTACCTTTTAAACGTTTTATTTTTTTATTTGGAAAGAATCCCCTGCTTTTCTGGTGCTTTGAGCTTACATTTTGGGTCAGCTTGTCTCTTGTACTTGCCTGTAGTTCCAACTTTTATGGTGTATGGTGTTAGTATTGTACTGTAGCAATAAGCAACGCTTGCAGCTTTAATCAACTGCAGCCAAACATCTTAGTGTGTCTGACAGTGCTTTCATTAAGGGTTGTTAACTTCTGCATAGGTGTTCCTCTAATTATAGAGCAGCTACGCAGTGTACAGCTGTACTTCAGACAGTGGTGGTTTTCCTCTTAGTTCTGCAGATCTTCCAGCTGGTGCCTAAGACAGCTGCAAATATTTCTTTGCTTTGCTTTGTTTCGTGTTTGTATCTGGAAGTGTCAGTTTCTTTTGGTAGTTTTATTAATGTGATTGTATTAAGAAGCCTATTTCACCCGGTCCTAGTAAATAATCACAACTTTTTTGTTCTCTCAGTGAGTGTCTTTAACATCTGCTTGGATGTAGTGGTTTGCAAGTGAAATAGACAGAACTCATGGGTCTGGATTTTTAGTAGACACAAGTGAAGCTGAGCTTTGGGGGCACCTAAAGCAGTACAGTAAAGGGGAGCAGTGTAGGATGAGTGGATGTCAGTGTATTGTGAACAGACCTGGAATTATCAATAACTTGATTGTAAGTAAATGCTAGTTAGTGTAGAAGTTGGGTGTGTGTGTCTAACATGGGAGCCATGTGCTGGAGTCAAGTACGGTTGTAAATCACAGACCTTCCATATGCATTTGCTGTTCTTGAAGTTTAAAGCTGTCAAACACTGAAAGGATCAATACTATTAGCTGCTTTCTTCATTTCTCAAAGCAGCCAAAGTACTTGGGTTCAACTTCCTGCTTGCTTCTATAATAACTCTTCTCAAAACAGCAATGACACACCTGGGAGGCTGCAGAAGGGCTGGTGAGTGTGCCCTGTGCTGGGAAATCCATTGCAGATCTGTAACAGCACTGGCATGCTTGTTGCCAGTGTTCATCTTGAGGGTTCTTCAGTCCAATTGCGTTTACCTTAATTGCATGTGATTACACAGGTATCTAAGGTGGGTTTGTTTTACGTGGGTCTCTCTGAGTGTTTGTAGCTAGCTTGGCTGCCTATGGCAATACCGTATGGCGTGGGTTGCCCGAGCTTCTCTGGAGTATGTAAGTTGTATGCAGCTGTATATAGTCTCTCCAGTGCTCTTGCTAGTAAATATTAAAATAGATTTTATAAGACTTTGGATTTAAATCTTCCTAATGGTACTTAATAGCTAATTTATGTTTGAAAGGGAGACTTTGGGTAGGATTTATTAGCTTGAATTAATGCTTTATTGTGGAAGCTTTTGTTGAAATTTTGTAGACGCTGTAGTTATTCATATGTGAAATCATTTCAGTTCATTAACAGTAATGAACAAAAAAGCACAACCCAGCAGTGTAACGATACCTAATTGTAAGAAGCTAGATTACAATCTCTTATTTACAGGTAGGCATAAATGAGTTGTAGGAGTACAACTCAGATAATATGTATTCTTTTGGATTTTGAGAAGATTTTCTGTTGCCTTGTTAAAAAAAAAAAAAAATAAATTGCTCTTCAGCAACATATATGTAGATGTTAAGGGCAGGGTATTCCCTGCACCAATATGGTTTGTATTTTTAAAGGTTGGCATATGTTTAGTTATGCACTAGAGGAGGCTATGTAGAAAGGCAGTACTCTTGGCCTACGATAGCCGTGGTGTTTGCATGTTGGTTTAGATGCGGGAAGGTACATGGCTTTCTGGCCATTAAATTATTCAAACTACATGGATGTCTTTGCCTCTAGGTGGAAAACTGTAATTTTAGTTACTTCACCATGATCACAAGTAGGTTGGAATTTCAGGGTGGCATGTATCACGTAAAGGCAACATGGGTGGAAGCTCCCTTGCTTCTGTGGAACCACCAGCGTAAGAAGGACATGCAGAGGACCTGTCATTAAAAAATGTAAACATAGTGGTTTAGTAAAATGCAGGTTAATGTTCAGACTGCAGACAGATTCAACAGCGTGTCTCCATTCTGACATGGACTTTACATAAAGTAAAAGCCAGAGGTCTTCTAAACAACCGTGCAGTGGTTAGAGTTGTATGTAACTGCTAATTTTCACCTCACAAGTGGCGAGTAAGAATAATAATTTTCTGTCTGCAAAAACTGCTTTTAGTTTCAAAAACAGTTCAGTGCTTTAGCTGAAAATACTGGTCTTTCTCTAGCTGCACAGTTTGCTTCCATGTGGTCATTTGGCTATTAGCCAAAGATGAGATGCCTAAGAGGCTGTTTCTTGTGATGCCTGTCTCCTCCCGCATGTACCTTTGTTTGCTGGTGATCACGTAGACTCTGTCTGCACACCCAGTTTGTCACTCCACTCATACCATTAACAGTCCTGCTGCCTTTTTGCCTGGGGAGAATGATAATCTGTCAAGTACTAATTACCTATCCAGCACTGCTAGGAGGAGCAATCAGGTTCGACAGTGCTGTTTACGGTAGTTTCACAGTTTCTCTGAGTTTTTGCTTTCAAGTGTGTTAATGGTGGTATGGTCAAGGCTGTCATAGGGGGGTGGCATGGCAGGCTTTGTCCCAGTATGTCGGCTGTTAATCATCGTGGAGTCTTCTGGAGGGGGTAAGACAGCTATATGTTTCAATGCTATTTAAACATTGCATGCTGCTTTTAGGGCAATACCTCATGTATCTCTAGAGGAGATAATGAAGTTGCAAATTGTCTAATCATTCTAATGCATGCATATTGCAACTCTGTTTGGCAAATCTGCAATCAAGCCATTGATTTGGGTTAGCTAATGCTAGCTAATCACGAGGGGTTAGGATTTTAGCGATGACTGATGGGGCTCTGCGAGCAGCTTTCTGTGGGTGACAGATTGGTAAAAGCAAGATGCCATGAGAACAGTGCTGTGCTTTCTTCCTTTGCACTATGGTGTTACTGTTAGCAGCCAGCTGGGATCATTTATATCAGCATTACCAGAGACGTTTGTGAACACGCGATGGTGACGATTCAGTGTTACTTAGCCCTAGTGCACATGTCCTGGAGAAGGGAGAGTCTGCCAGGTGCTGTTCCTTGGAGAATCCCAAGTAATCACTGTCAGCCCACTAGCCTTGTTTGGTTTATTTTCCTTAGATGATGATTAATGTAAGGACCCATGACTGGTTTAGGTAGGAAATTCCTTGGAGCAGTTGTGTTACTTTGAGTAGCTTTGTTACTATGTTCTTTCTATAGATGGCCAAAGATTTGTGATACTGCATACCTGACAGCAAAGCTACATGAGAGAATTTGCTTTAACATTTTGACAATGTTTATAGCCACCCTATTTCTTAGTCTATTTGGTTTAGCATTGCTTTAAACTGTTACTGCTACTTACTGTGTGTTCAGGAGGCTTGTGTCTGTTGCAATGTGCTTGAAAAGCTTTGAGTTTTACTGTAGAGAAACAATATCAATGTCCTGGAATCATCTCTCTGGAGGGATTTAGAAGATGTGTAGATGTGGTGCTTAGGGATGTGGTTTAGCTGTTGGACTTGGCAGTGCCAGGTTAACAGTTGGGCTTGGTCATAAAGGTCTTTTCCAAGCAAAATGATGCTGTATGAAGGTACTAACATTGAGTAGCTTCATACTTGACACATCTAAACAGGTACAGTTTATGGGTCTGTCGTGCTCATCTTGGCTACTTTGCTGCTGAGGTCTTTCCCACATTTTTCATGAAAACTGAGCTCATCCCCTTCTAGTTTAGCTGATCTTAATTTTGAGGCTGTGGTAACTGGGATCACCATTTGTGCACGATGACTTTTCTTTATTCTCTGTTTTCTTTTGGGAAAGCAGCTGAGCGTTAGAGTATGTCTCAGAGCTCTTGGACTGTAGGTGATATGTCCCAAGGCCTAGAAGAGAAAGCTTAAGTTGCATGGCATTTTTTACCATCTGTTACCAATGGATCTGGTTAGTGCTTCAGTACCCTTACTGATCTCAGCCGCATCAGTATACCTAAGGATAACTACTGGATTAATAGGCCTAGAGCTGGTTTGGATACTGTGGCTTTGGTCAGCAGTTAAAGTCTTTATGAGCATTGCTAGCAGCCATGGAAACCTGGCCAAGCATGGTTTTATTTCAAACGTGGCTTTTAGGAGGATGCTGCCCTTAGCAAGTAGGCCAGGATCTCTGTTGTCAGCGCTCATGTGTGGCTAGCCATAAGGCTTTGTGGCTACTAGCAGCCCACATATTTCTATGACTAAACACTAGTAAGAAAGTATAAATGCTCAATAAAGGTAAAACCCTGCAATGGATAGTTTCTGTCATGTTACTAAATTTTCCTTTTAACCAAGGATATTCAGTGGTAGACTTCAGTGCCATGAAAAAATGACAGATAAAATGTGTGTTGTCCCAATGAGTCAAAGAAATTACCCCCCTTAATAATAGTAATTACACTGTGCATCTGTGATGTTCTGCATGCTTAAGACTGTAGAGATATTAGCTAATTAATCCTTTCAACACTGCTGTGCAGTTGGTATAGCTGGCACTATTATCTTCCTTTTGTAAATGGAGAGAAAAATAGGAAGGTTGACTGATGTGCTCAGCCTCGCAGAGCCAACTCAAACTTTAGAAGTTTATTTTGCTGTATCCCAGTGCCTTGAAGACACAAGCCAAGTGGAGGTCTGCTGAGCAGCATCGCTGTGGAGGCAGACAGTGAAAAATGCTAGCTGCTGTTGCTTCTTGTTGTTTTTTTTAAACTACACTGCCTACCAAAATAGTTGGTCATAATGTGATGTTAGAGAGGACAGCTCTTGTGGCACAAGATCTGTAAGAACAGCTACTGGTGGACAGAGGTTCAGCTCCCAACCTTCAGCAAGTACTGGTGGCACGTAACTTGGATGTGAGTTACTACAGGCTATGCTGTGTCTGCCAGCTGCTCAGGAAAGAAAAGCAGCTGTTGGTAAGCGCCAACTGTGACACTCGTTTGGTATCTAATTCATTCACAGAGCGAATGAACAATCAGTGTGTTGACATAGCACCTTCTACGGAAACAGCGGAGCTACGCTTCTCATGTCAAATGTGTTGACTGCAAAAGTTGACGCTCACTGAATTCAAGGTGTTATTGCACAGTGCCCTAAGCAAATGAATTTCTTTCAGCACTTGAGGTGGTAGATGTTTCATGGTAGTCTGCTCTTTGAACACTGTAAAGGGTCTGTAGATTAATGCAGTTACTAACATTGCATCTTGATCATCTGATGACAGATGCACTGTGAGTTGTGTGGAGCCAGTCTGGCTCTAGAAAGCAGTCTGGAAAGCCCCAAGGCGAGTAAGTACCCATCGCTTTCCTGGCATTAGTGATTATTTTTTGTGACCACTTTTGCTGACCCAGCTCAGGTATACGATGTGCCAGAAAAGCTCACGTGCAGAAGGTGGATTCCCTCTAAGACAGCCCTCTTCTGCTTTTTCAGTGTAAAGGTCTTGGGAAGTCACCTGGCTGTCTGCATTGTGCTGCAGGGTGGTGGAATGAGGGAAGGCAGGTGTGCTTTGAAGCACATTGAAAAGGTTGTTAGGTTTGTTGGAAACAGCCTCCTTTGTTCTGGAGAAAAAATGCCTTCTCGTTACACGTGTCTGTATGGTCTGCTGATAGTTCTGAAGTTATGAACGCTCCAATTGATAGTCTTGGATCTTTTTTTATGGTAGCAAATAAAGACATAACTAGCATCTCGGTGTCTAATTTTTATTCCTTGGCAGCTGGCACAAAATATGCTGATGCTGTGCAGTAATTTCTGGATGTCAGAGAGACCTGAGAATACCAGTTACATTGTAGGAGTTGAAGAGATGTGTAGAGGAAGGTACAGTGTTTCCTTGGACAAATTCATGGGCATCAGAAGGGTAGTTGATACTGCAGGGAAAGGTTGGAGCAGGTCTCTTCAGTCTGGTATCCTAATTTTTCAGCACTTGAAAAACATTAACTTCTTTTTTTAGTTAATGAGCGTGAAGGGAAATTGAGTCTTGATTGAACTACCTGTCTATTTTCATAGCTATTAACTTTGTGCCATAGCAAGTAAAGCTATCTTCAGAAGTAGTGTTACCAAAATAGCACAACCTTTAAACTAAGGCAATAAATGCTGTTTATCTGGAAAATGGTACCTTTCCCTCTTCTTTGTTTTCTGAATTATTTTTGATGAATCATCCCTTCAGGCAGCCTGTTTGGTGGTGGTTATGGATTAGTAACAGCACATGGGTGAGTGCTTGGGAAATTCTTGTGCTTGTGTGAACTGCCTGGCCCCGCTCTGACACACTGCCTTTGGCTGTGGGAGTGAGCAGAGGTGCTTTGAAAGAATGGGCTTGTATTGCTTATGTTTCTTTTTGTGTCGCTTGAAATAGTTTATTAACTGACTTTTCAGGTCTTTGGCTGTTTGAAGGTTGGGAGGTTATCTGTCATTAGGGTGTGTGATGTGTAAACATGTAGTGAATTCATTCTTCACACTTGTTAAACTCAGCGGTTATTACTTGCTCCAGGAGTTGGGGCCACAAGGATTGGCAGTCCTGTCTCAGGTTCACAGTCCTTCTTGAGAGGTGTTGTCTGGTGGGATGGGACAGCCCAGCTGCCTCTGTTCCACATGTTGCCCTGGATTGTTTTGCTCCTGTTAAAAAGACTTTTTTTTTTTTTTTTTTTCTCTTGAAATAAGAGTAGGATCAAAATGACTTTTGTGATTTTTGGAAGAGACCTTTAAGATTATAGAGTCGAACCATAAACAAAACTTTGTCACTAGACCTGTCCCCAGTACTTGCTGCATATATGTGTCTTACCTAGCACTAAGAAGCTTGCTCTTCCAGCTGTCCTGTCCAGCAGAGCCCCACTTCTGAAACAGTTTGCTGGATCTGATCAGAAAAGCTGGATGCTTTTTAAGTTTGGGGTTTTTTTTTTTCCCCTCTCTCCTGCCAGACCAGCCTTCTGTTTCCTTCTGCAGAGCAGCCAAGCCCAGGAAAGAGCTAGTGCTCCCAAATGGATGAGATTTAGGAAGTTGATTGAAAATATTAGTTAGCATTTGTTCTACTAATGATGAACATACTCCAGTTGGCTACAAACCCCCATAAAGTGGTTGTAGAAATCTACAAAAGAAGTCAGTACATTGATTTTCATAGTGAGTGATAATATTTCAGAGGACACAGCAGCTACTGACAAGGCAACTGTTGAAGGTTTGGGTCTAGCAAGGTCTTCACATAGGCTATGACCCAAAGAGTAGCTTGCTGTGCCTGCTATACTGTGCTGACTTGCTGTTTTGTTGTTTACCTTTTAAAAAAGTGCCCGTGGCTATAAAATTTTATGGGTTTGAGAAGAAACTTTGCTATGAATTGTTTTAATATCAACTGTGGTACTCGTAATGTTTGGCAGGTCTGGCAGAACATTTTTCCTCCTTCTGATGCTTTGGTGAAATTCAAGGATCAAAGTAGGGAATAATCAAGGGCTTTGGTGAAATTCAGGAGTCAAGGATTCGAGGTAGGGAATAATCAGGGTTTTCTCTTGGCATTTGTCCAGATAAAGCTTTTTCCATGTAGCTAGGCAAATAACTTGACTGTGCAAGGCAGTGATAACCAATGCGCCTTTTTCACCTGCGGTGAAATGTGGCTCTGTTCACGTATTGATTTAAAGTAATTTTTCTCAGCTTGTGGATTTCTGTTTTTCATCCTTTCAGTAAGTTGTTGCTAATAGCCATTTAAATTGTTTCATATAAAAAGAGCTGATTTTTTTCCTTGTTTTCGCTAATTAGTGTGAAACAGGTAATGGGATGTGTTACTCTGGGGTTGAAAGTGGGAGCAGGAGAAAAATAATTCTGAAGACCTGCCTGACACTTATCTAGCATGGGAGAGAATTCCCTTTACACCAGTAATAATAGCAATATGTGTATTGAAGGTGTGTTCAAGTGGAGTGATTATTTTAGGATTGTAGCATTTATTATTGCAGGAAAACCTTTCTCCCTTCTACTTGCAAAATTTTATGTTTAAGCTGTCACCCAAAATATCACTAGGAGTGGCATTGTATCAAGGGTGATGGTGTAACCGCTGTGTGTTTTATTCCTTGACAGAATAGGGATTTTTCTTTAAAAGGAATGATACTTCTTGTATAAAAACCCGCCAGGATAGACAACAATGGCTTATATCCCTGACAGCTTGTGGGTGGGGAGCGAAATGCAACTTTGCCTAACGGGTGCTTACCTGAGAGAGAGTAGGAATGGGCAACACTCACTGATCCCAGACTGTAACAACGGGAATCTCTTCCTCTGTGTGAGTAGCTCCCTTAGACTTACGCCGAAGTGGGGAAGCAGGACATAGTTTAAGGAAGCTTTTGGTTTCTTCCTTAAGGCAATGTTTGTTTCATGTAGCTGGCATAGTTGAAGCTAGAGCGCTGCTTTCCTTCACTCTTTAGCCCAGGGTTCCTGTGGAGAGTTACAAGCTGGGCTGCAACTCTTATTAGTCTGTTGAGTAATTCATGTTGGACGGAAATTTAAAAATGTGGCAGTTTGTTTGCAAAGGCACACCCCCTTCTTCGGGCTGCGGTGCTTTCTGTGTTTCTGTGTAGGTACAGAGGGAAGGGCAGTGTGTCTCTGGAGGTAAGGCGAGGCAGGTTTTCACCTTCCCACAGAGTGCATCTCCCAGTCGTGACAAAACCATCAGAACTGGAGGCAGGGTTCACAAAGTTACTGACTTGCTTATTTTTTCCAGCTTAATAATTAAGCAGATGCCTGTTGGTGCAGCTCTGATGCTGCAGTGGGGAAAAGCCGGGCTGTGCTCTGTGTGAAGTCACTCATGAGCCCTCCCAACTTCATTCGTCGCCAGCCCTGCTGACAGGTCTGGGACAGCTCTGTCTCCGGGGAGCGAGGGGAAGGCGAAGCAGCGGAGCCACGGCTTTTTCAGTAGGGAACGTGCTGGCCACTCGTGCCATGTGCTGTTGTAGCCATGTGTAAATACATTGCTCTCATTGCTCTGCAGTCACTCAGGTCTGCAGTGACATTATGATAGGCTGCTGGACCAAGCGTGTTTCATTTTCTTTATCTTTCCAAGCCATCCAAAATCAATTTCTCCTTTCATGTTAATTAGGCAGAAGATAGATTCCCTGTAAACAAAACCAGTTTATGAATAATGTGTTTATGTGGTGTTCTCATGTGCTAATCAGATATGAATGTGAAGGAAGGTTTTTAGTCTGCGATTCTAAGAGAAAGGCAAGGCTTTCCTTCAGGTCAAATGTTCTGTGAGCAACTTGTAGATCTTGTACTGGACATCTGTGCTGCAGGTCAGACGTCACAATTATCTATGAAGCTAGCATGGTGGCAGTCTGCTTTGGAGATGTTTTCTTACCAATTTCATCTAATAACCTGTTCCATGAAGCCAAAAGTTGTCAGCGAAGTTGGGATGAGATGTACTGATGTATTTCATTGATGTGCTTCTAGAAGTTAGAGAAAATACTTCATTGCTTGTGTTTTTCCCTGTAGGAACTTACTGACAAGAGCTACAGAGCTTAGTTGGCTTCTTGAGGGTCTGAGTTGCTGCTTTGAATGATTGCCTTTGCTAAACCAAAACCTGGGTTCTGTGCAGTAATATCAGCACTGCAGCTGCTTTTGGACTCTGCAACTAATCACTTTGTGAAGTTGAGGTGCCCTTTGACAGAACTGCGTTGTGGTGTGCACACTAAGAATCCTGGAGGAATTTTGGTGTGTCTGTGTCCTGTGAGTCTGCTGTGTCCTTGGCCAACACTGTAAGTCTTGAAAGTTTTAACTGGCTGACGGAAGCCGACATCCCCTTGGTGCATTGTCTTTTAGATTTACCCAGTTAAAATACAGATGTAATAAGCGACACGTTTACCAAATAGCAAGAAGGGAGACAGATTCCTTGTTGGCATGGAGATCTGGGGAGCAGTGACATGCAAAATGGATGAGATGGAAAATAGTGAGAGATGCTAGGAGTCCAGGATAAGATGCAGCATGAGCGATGGCGAATGAGCAGACCATGCTTTACCTTGGGTATCGAGCAAGGCATGTTGAGGCGCTCTGATTGCTGCTTCTGTTCCTTACTATACTGACTGAACTCTTGCCCTTTTCAGAAAAAAATATTGAGGCAATCTACAGAGGTAATTTAAGAATATTTTTTGGGCAGAATACTACTTGAATACTTTGGAGTGCTGAGGATAACTATGTATTGTAAAAAGAACGTGGGTGGGTTTTGTGTTTTAATTGTGGTGATTCAATGACAAACTGCTGTTAAAATTGAAGACCTAAGATGCGGGTGAGCTGACACACACAGCGTGATGCTGTGAGGTGTTACCTCGTTACTTATTTGGACTGATCATCTCAAAGATCTGAGGAGTAATTTGAGCGTGTTCTCTCTGGTTTTGTTGTGGCTCGGCGTGAGCGACGCTTCCTTGCTGTGTGAGCCTGCTTAGTGCACGAGACACTTGCAGAGCCGGTTGGCAAAGCTTTTTAGTGGGTAACATTCCTCATCTGCTCATGGCCACTGAAGAATTGAACCGTAGGGAGAATGCTGTTTCCCTGAGTTAGTAACATGAGAAAAGGAAGGGAATTGTGGCTGCCTTTGTGTGGAGCACAGTGGCTGATGGGCTGCACCGGCATGCCTTTTCCGTGCTCAGACACAGGCTAGGATGTTTTTATGCAAAAGCTGACTTGATGTACGCTACTACATATAATTTTCTCAGTGACTCTCAGACCTGCCAACAAAGCTGTTGAGTAAATCCTAGATTTTTCAGTACTTGAAATACATCAGAAAACTGTTCTTTATCATAAAAGACTTTATTTTCTTTTTTGCCCTGTTCGTCTCTTTCTTAAGCTGTTCTTATCATTTTGGGAAGATAACAGTCCGTCCTTTCTGTTAGCAGAACTGGATTTTCTGGATTACATTGGCTTCCATTTCTACATCATGTACTTCCCAGAGAATCTCTCTGCGTTTCTTGCAAGCTTTCCATGCACGATATATTTTCAAATTATTTGAAAGAAGGAGCTATTGGCAAAGCTGTGTTATGGTAGGAGGCTTTTTTATGCTACTTCTATGGAGTGGTGTAGAAACTGCACCTGGCCGAGTTTAGCTGCAGTGGCGTTAAGTGTTTTTAGGATTTTTCCATCTCTGAATTCAAAATATCTCTTGCTGAAAAATTTACATGCTTTTGAGGAATACTTATTACCTGTAGCACAGCTCCTTTGACTGCCTTGAAAAGCAAGTAATGATGAAACCAGTGTGCTTGCTTCTCTAATGCTGGGATTAGAATAGTACCATGAAATTCTGTTCTTTAAAAGCAGATGGCAGAGGTGTTCGCTACCATGAAAACACAAGGAAAGAATTAATGCTTAATAAAAATGTTTTCCATCTGCTGATAGTGAAGCTCAAAGTTTCTATCAAATACCCAGAAATGGGGGGAAAAAACATTTAGGTCCCCAGTAAAATGTCATTGATCTGGTTTAATGTCTTTTCTTCTGTAAGGAGATTCATGTAATTTTTTTCCATTTTCTTTCTCCATCTGTAAATCCTGGTTTGTGTTATTCTTTACTCAGTGGCATTGCATTTGGGTTTCTTTTTTGGTGCATCAAAGTGTGAGGGTTCTGTTCTTAGTTTTTGCAAGCTGACGTTGGAGATATGGGCAGTGCAGCTTGTGGAGGCTTTTCATCTACAAGTTCTGTATTCATAAATTGAGGTGGGAAACGTTAGCCTGCCTATCACCTCAGGTAGGAGTTGTTACAGTGACTTTGTTCTGACGTCACTTCACAGACCCTATGACAATCTTTTCCTGCAGTACAAGCCCCTCTGAGGAGAGAGCAGTCATTTTACAGCCCTGGTGAATTCTGTGGGTAGATCTGGAGGTGGGTGCTAGCCCCAGAGTTGGTGCTAACTTAAGACACTGCTAACAGGGTTGTGCATGTGGGCAGCAGTTGTTCTATAAAGTGATGCCAGATCCTCAAAAGAAATATGAACAAGGAGTATGATCCTGTTTTATGCAAAATGCTTTGTTCTTCTTGCTTTGTCCTTGAGCCATGTGATTCTAGGTCTCAATGCTGTTTTCTCACGTTCTTCCAGCTTGTGGCTTTTCTCTTGCCTCTCACATATTAATGTGTTGACTTAACTGACTAAAATTTTGTGCCTGGCAGATGTACCTGGACATTCCCAGAGCTTACATCAGTGCTGAAGTGGTCTTTAGCTAGACTTTCCTCAATGGCTGCTCTGAGCAGGATTTAACCAGAGCCCATTGCCTCTTTCTGAGTGTTTTATCACCTCATCTGTCTGCCTGCTGGAGTCTCATCTTTACGTGAGGAAGGCTCAGGCTGCTGCCCTAAGGTCTTTTAGTGCATCTGTTGTCAGAGAGGTATCTCTGAGATTCCCACCTTGTCTCCCAGCAGCAACTCAGAGCTTTTTCTTTCCTCTAGAAGGTCATTACTATGTGCTTGAAACTGGTTTGTTATGTATTGGTGTTGGGCCGGAGGAAGCATGGCCTCCAGGGGAGCTTCTGATGCATCGTATATTCATATCTAGTCAGGGTGTGCGTTATTAACATATACCCCAGGCATGAGCAACTGTGTAGGACAGTGTCTAAATAGCCCTCCTTTTCTGCTAATAAATAAAAACTAGACAAAAATTACCTATATTACTCAACTGTGCTTTCAACGCGAAGGGTCTTTGCCCTACATTGTGCTTTCAGATCATCCCTTTGGCTGCCCGCAGTACCATCGGGTGTTGAAGAGCCTGATGGTACCTGTCTCTGGTTTGACAGCCCCAGGAGACAGAGCTATTCTCTATCTCAAGAGACCATGTAACTTCAACAGCCGTGGAGCCTGATGGCCCAGCACTGCTGTGTCTGGTAGTAACTAATTAATGTCATTGGGGGGGTGGAGGGTGGGGGGGAGAAAGAACAACAATTTGTTAATGCTCTGCAGTGATAAGGAGGCTGCAGTCACACCATATTGCGTAGTGAGTCCCATCTTAAAAACAGATGGGAGAGAAAAGAGCTAGAAGCAGCTTACAGCTGGTTGTAATCAAACAGTCTAGACAAGGTGCCTACATTGGAAAGGGGAAATAATATAAGTAATTAAATATGTTTTAGCCAAGTGGACATGTCCCCACCATTGCATCTGTGAGTTGATTGATCTCTTCAGTAATCTAGTGAGTACACCACTGTCTCCTCTGTTTGTTCTTCTATTACCTACATCCATTTTGTGTCTCATTACCCGCTGCTGCGTGTTTATTCCTCCATCTCTAGCACTTTGCTGCTGAAATAAATACCAGCCTTTGCCATGACCAAGGGTGTTTTTCCTTGCTTGAAGTCCCACATGCTAAAAATATAGTTTAGGAGGACCCCTCAGATTTACTGTGGGACTGGAAGTCTTCCTCCAGCAGAAACCCAGGCAGGAGGGTGCATGGTGCAAAGCTCACTGAGTACTGTGCGCACAGCCCCCCAGGAAGGCGTTACCTGTTGAGAGCTCCTGTTCCACGTTGGAAGGGCAGCTCCAGTGTCTGTAGGTTGTGGTGCTGTTGAAGTGAAGTGCTGTAAGGTTTTCTATTCAGCCCATAATGCGTGGTCTCCGGAAAGGATGCTTTTGGTCTGTTCTGATTTCATTTTGTTTGAAAAGAATAATTAGTGTCTGTAGTGAACTGTTGTCCCAAGTATAGGAATAAATTATGAAATAAATACAACTTGTGGTTATTATGTTGTTGTTCTGCATGTTCCTTATTTACCAATTATATTTTACCTCTAGGGTAATCAACTCTAAATATCCCCTAATAATCTGAACTTCAAATGGTACTTATCCTGGAAGTACACCCGAGTAATCTATGCACATACATTAGGAGTATGCCAGAGTGTTTACTTGGATTTTAATGCGCTGTTCTGTATAATTTCCACATAGATTAGATACTGCAGGAAGTTTGCATGTATTTTTCCCCTAAAAGCTACATTTGATAATAACGGGTAGTATTTATAGCAGTTGTGGTGAATTAGAAAACTGATTGGGTGAACCGCTTGATTGCTGCTCATTTAGCAGTTACGCTCCTGCCAAATCTCTTGGTGAAATTTTGCATGGAAGTTTGTGTGCGGAAATCCGCCTGCTCCAGGCGGGAGCATCTGAGGACAATAGGCATTGCCTGGGCAGCACGGGAGGCCAAGTACCGCTTGCAGCTTGTGCGTCTCTCGTCGGACTGGTTGCTTGTGAACAAATGAACCGTTGGCCTCATGCGCTTCAAATAATCACGTGTTATTAAGTGTGCAAGTACTGAGAAGTGTCCCAGGAGCAGATCTATGCTCCTGTGAGTACCTTCTGAAGCATAGAGCTCAATGTGTTTAAGATCCTGCAGTGTCTACAGATGCTACTCTTCTTCTGCTCCCCTTGTGCCAGCAGCAAGAGGCGTTCTACCTGTTGTCCCAAGGTGTGGCCACGGGGCTTGCATTTCTCTGCATGCTATTCAGTACCTGCTTGCCTTGTGTAGCATCTGTAAATGAACAGGGGTGCTTCAAGATCTTGAACTAAAGAAGCAGCTATGTCTCCTGATCTCTGTATTGGGGTTAGGGGCTTCGATCCGCTTCACAGACTGGTTTGGAAGATATTCTTCACAAGGGAAAAGACATTTAAATTGTCGTTGCTGTGATGTCTGACACTCTTCCTGTCCCGCAAGCATTACAGGGTGTGCTGGGGCTATTTCTGAGCACAATTAAAATTTGTAATGTAAAAACTTCACAAGAAAATAAATGTGCGTTCACCTGGAGGGAATATGTAGTTTATCAAGTGCCACATGGGAGTATTTCTGTTACATAAAGCTGATCAGAATTGAGTTTCTTCTGATGTGTCTAGCTCAGCATAGTGTTCTCTTAAACGCTGAGCATGTTGCATGTTCCCATGTGTTGTGTAGAAAGGAGATCCATTTTTTAATACTAAGCAAATGTGTTTTTCCTCTTGCATTCACTGATGTACCAACTAGTATAAGTAATGGCTTTCTTTAAAGTTAGATCAACTGTTTTTGTGAATAAAGTGCAGCTGCAAAAATTCATGGCTGTATGGACACTGCATGTAAATGTGTAAGCAGACAGCTACATCAGGGTGATGGTGGGCTTCTATTGCTGCAGTGGCAGTGAAGTCAGCGTGCACATGAATCTGATGTGCTTTCTTTCTCTTAGTTGTAGAACCCGGAGAGGAGAAAAAGAGCAAAAATATTCTCCAGTGTTATTTCTTGGGATTATTGCATCAGAAAGTGATCTTCTAGTTCTGTGTGTCTCTCTCTCTTTCCTTCTGCATATCTGTTAGGAATAGTTTGTTGGTTCCTTTTCTGCTGCACTGATGGCTTTACTTGCCAAGCTAGTGACACCTTATGACTGCGGGTGGTGAGGTTGTCCCCCCTCCTGCCTTTTCAGTAGCCCTGTGGAGTCAGTTGTGCAGTACCAAAAACCTTGCACTGCTCATGGTTGTGGCCTCCCCATGAGGAAAGCTTTCATGGGTAAGGACTACCTGCCCTTGGCTGTGCCAACAATTGTACTGAAGCTGGAGGTGAGCTCAGGAGTATCTCTAGAAAAGGGAAGGGAATCACAGAATTGTAGGGGTTGGAAAGGACCTTGAGAGATCATCGGGTCCAACCCCCCGGACAAAGCAGGTTCCCTGGGAGAAATCACACAGGTAAGCATCCAGACACATCTTTAATATCTCCAGAATACATGCATGAAGTTGATATCTGCCCAGAAAAGGACCTCCAGTGTATTTCTTGGTCCGGGAGAAAGGTCATCTGTATTTGCATCTGACACAGTATACGCTGCTCTCATGTCTCAGGCCCTTCCTGTGTAGGGTGTAGGTGCCTTTTAGGTGCAGTGCAATTAATCTCAGTTCCTTATATAGGTGATTAATAATTCTAGATGTGTCAAAACTGTGCTGGTGTTGGTATGCCTGCCATGTGGACAGAGTGCATGTGGTGGCAAGTGGCATGTCCCAGGCAGCTGGCTTGGGAGACATGCAGGAGGTAGCCTGATGAACTACCTGGGCGCAACGTATTTCATAGGAGGAGGAGTGAGTGTGTGTGTGTTACTGTGTGTAAACTAATCCTGCGAAGCAGAAGGCAGGCGAGCTGCCTGGGTGCCTACATCTGCCCCGAGAGAAGTGTGATGTGAAGGGACAACTCGATGCAATGTGTCATTCTCCACTTCACTGGCACAAGTTATTACTTTTTCACATTATGCTAAACTGGCACTAAGTCTGATAAATTTTTGGATTTCGGATCCTCCATGAGTTCTGAGAAGAGAAAGGAAATGTTTGTTACTATTTAATGAAACTTTGTTAAGAAAGAATACTTAATAGTGTCCAGAAACTTGGGACTGTGAGGAAGGAGAGGACGAGAAGTATATGTGCTTACTTTTATTTTTAGATTGTATTTATGGTTTTGTGTGAATAATCCTAATAATAGCATGCAGCACAGCTTCCCTTCCATGCACTGTGTTAATCCGCAGCCCTGCAGGGGTGGCTGGATGTCACGGTCACCAGGGCTGATAGCATCCTCAGGAAGCACTGTAGTGCCATACAGATGTCCTTTCTCCTCACCCATTGCAGCAGCCTATCATCCTTTTGTGCTCCTTGGCTCTATCTGATGTTGACGGCAGGAAGCCTGCAAAGCATAGACATCTCTGGTTAGTGACAGTGATTGTAGCTCAGTGTTGCAAGGGACTGGTTGCTACTGAGTAACTAATTATCTAGCATTTGCTCCAGAAAGGCTATCCAAGGCTCCTGTGCAGTTTTAGGATCTGGCTCTTAAATGAGTAATGAGCAGGTGTGTAATTCCTACTTATTTTTGTGTCCAAAGAAAAAGGATAAAAGATTAGAAATGAAGAGACCTGTTAAAAGTGAGCCAATGTGGTCAGTTGTTTTGTTTTTAGTGAAAAACAGATGTAAAAGTTTCTGGTTTTGGTAGTTATTTTCAGGATATTGCTTAATGGACGTGATTCCCTTGTAACAGAGGAACACTGATTAGCAAGTATGTTGTCTTAAAAAGATGGTGAAAAAAAAAAAAATCTATTGATACTTGTTTGACTCTAGATGGATTCAGTTGTAAGAATGAAGGCAGAGCGATAACTCACCCTTCTCATTATTTGCTAAATAGCAAACTGACATAATACTAAGCAGCACATAAAGCAAATGCTAGGGTAAATCTGTGCTCTTGTCCGGAGCGCTGCAGAAGTAGCAGCTGCCAGCTCTTGTTGTTAAGTCCTGGATTAGTGAAAAGGTCACGCAATAAGAATTGCAGGAAGGAAAACCAACATGAAGTGATACTGAGGAAAGCCTGTGCTCATGTGGAGATGCCCCGTAATACCCTTTATGTTCATATGGGACCTGGGGGAGTAAAGGGTTGTGAGAGTGACACAGTCACGTAGAGGAGAACAATAAATAAAATACCTGTTTAAAAATGCTGTCATGGTTTTCATAAAAGCAATGTGGCACAGTGGTTAATGCATATTTATTTTTTAAATAATATGTTACGGCTCCATCATATTAATACCAGTTCCTGTATCTTTTTGCAGGATCCACAGTACAACTGAAAAACAGGGTTACATCATATTTCTACATGTGTTTAAAATAGCTGTGCCTCGGCATTCTTAAATGGCTTGGTTTTGTGGTTTCTTTTAGCCTGGAAACTTACATTTTTGTTAGCAATTCATAAATCTGTGCTGGACAGGAGCAGGCTCTAGTGCTGTCTGGTAGTCAGATTCAGTGCTTGTGTTACCATCAGTTAAAGAGGAGATAATAAGATTAAAATAAACTCTGCCTTGTACTGGTAAGGTAACAGGGAGATGGTTATGTCAGAATAGCTCTGCTGGTTCTTGCTTCCCCAGTGAAGCTGTTATACCGCCGCTAATGTGGTGTGTGTCTATGTGCATGTGTATATGTGTGTGGAAGGGCCCAGTGTTCTCCGTGTCTCTCTGGCTACTGGAGCCAAGGGATACACGTGGATGTAGTAGGTTACCTGTCTGGTTGCATTTAGTAATTCCCAAGTGGCAGGCTGACCCGAAGGAAGAGGTTTTGAGGGCAAATGCTGAAATTTCTTGAGCCTATTGCATTTCAGAGACCGAAGAGAATCAGTTGAAAACTCTGTGCTTCTAAGAAATCACTTTTGTAATCCAGACTTTCCAAGATCTTCTCTGGAGATGCTCCAGGGCCTTGATGTCCTTCCTGTAGGGAGGGTACCAAAACTGGACACAGTATTTGAGGTGCCAGTGACTACATGGCTGACCTGTGTATAGTTGTGCTTTCAGCCCATGCTCGGGGAATCTGCTACCGAGTTTTACAGGAGGAAATCTCCACTGAGGGCTTGTGTGCTATCAGACCTGGATGAAGGCTTAAATAAGGGATTTTTTTTTTCTCTGTTATGCCCATATGCAGAGAAGTGTTTTAGGCTGACAGGAGGGACTTGAACTACAGCAAAATATAGAGAATGGTGTGAGTGGCTTTCTGCTAACCAGTTCCTATACATGGAGTGAATCCCTGTGCGTATTGTATTCAAAACAACAACCAAAAAAATCCCCAGCAAAACACTGCAGACAAGAAACAATGCTATAGTGTGAGCATAAGCAACATGTTTTGGCTGCCAGCATACATCAGACTGCCAGATGCCCATGATGGGGACAGTGTGTGAATGTCACTTTGAAGCACATAACCAAAATAAAACTTATTATTCTTTAAGCTTGGAACTGCCAGATAAATTTTTATATTCATTTCATGAGAAGTCTGCCAAAAAACCCAGGAAGGCAGCTGTGGCCAGGAGCACACAGTGGTACTCTACAGCAAGAGATTTATTTACTTAAAACTTGCTTCAGAGTAGATTTAGTGCCTGTTCTTACAAAGTCATATCATTTTTTATGTAGCCTACCCCTTTAGAAAGTATTTTTTTCGGAGAGGACTGTCTTCCCTCCTTACACAGGTCACCGTCTGCAGTGTGTCACGTTTGGGAAACGGAAGCAGGGATTGGGTGCATTCCCAAGTGGAAGTGACTGGCACTTCACAATCATCCCAGCAAGACTGGAGTTCTCTGCCTTCTGAGGAAGGCCAATGCTGATAAATGCAGATGTGAGGACTGAGGATTCAAGTTGAATGATGAGATTCGTTGGTTTCTTCATTCCTCTCCTAAGATGCCTTATTTGCTGCTGTCCTCCACGTCTTAAATATGCTGCTGGTTACACCTGGCCTTTCCAGACCTCATCTTTGTTCTGTTTCCATGTAGTGCTATTCCCAAAGGTGATGAGCTTTGTGTGCAGCCTGCTGCATTCACCTTGCTCCCAGCTGGCCCTGGAAGCTCTTCTAAGGAATACAGAGATGGAGTTGAAGGCTGACCATCCTGTATCTTATGTATCTACATTCCTGATTTCTGTCAGCTCTCTCCTTGCCTGATCATGTTTCTTGTCTTACAGTTTATAGCAGTCATCCCACACATATCTGCTGAGGTCTTCTGGTGGAAACTAAAATGGAAAAGACCTCCAGGCTTCATTTATCTCTGTCTAAGCATTGACTCTGTGCTTTCTTCTATGAACATTCACAGATCCTTCCTTAGAAGAAGGAACATGTTGGCTTGGGGCAGAGCCCCACAAAAGCTGCAGAGGGGTAGGGATGTCCAGGCTCTTGAGGATTTGCTGTTTGGATATATATGGGAGTGCAATTTTTTGTTGCTTGTCCTTCCTGGCTCTAACCTCTGTGACCTTCTGACTTTTGATAGAGCTAAAACTGCAATGCAAATAATTGTAGGGCCAAGCTCTGCTGTTATCAAGCTGAAAATGGGATTATAGTGCAGCGGAGGGTTTGTGAGTGGGAAGGCCAAGTGGCTGCTGCCTCTTCCATTGCTGCCTTGCTTGACGGCTGGCACATAGTGCCCGCAATTGGGTTGGGCAAATAGGACTTGTAGCTGGTTTTTGCAGGAAAGGTGATAACCACTGGAATGAGTGAGCTTGGGGGCTTCCTTGAGGATCTGGCAGTGTAGTTAAAGGTGAACAGTGGCTGAGCTCCTCTCCTGGCTTTTAAAAGTGATTAAAAGTTAAATAAGCAGTGTTTTTTTTTCCTTGGGCTGCGCTTCATTTTTGGCTGAGAGCATCCTGAGCATTTCTCTGGCAGAGCCACAGCTGTTGAGAGCTGCTGATCCTGGCATGGTACCCACAGTACAGCACGCTGCTGCGGACAGGCTGGCTTCATTACCTGGGAGCTCATCCAGCGCTGGCCTCCATCAGAGAGCATTGCATCTTCAGCAGTAGTTTGGGAGGAGATGGCCTGCCTCGGATTTTCTTGGGTGTTTTTTTTTTACTTTTATTATTCCTGCTCCCCTCCCAGAAGTTCAACCTGCAGCAAATCAACTTTGACCATGGCTTAGGCAGTAAAGCCACTTGTCACTGCTGTTGTGATTTCCTGTTGAGAATCAGGAGCCCACAAGATAATTTCTATAGCTTAACGGAAATGGTGCGTTGCGCTTATCCATCATGTTGAGTTATCTGGCTTGGCTTGATGTTACTTAAAGCCACTGCTACAAAATAATTTGAGACTTCCTGCTACATATGTTCATTTTGTTTTGATTTGAATACTGTGTTCTGGCCAGGTTTGACCTCCGGATGGGATTTAAATGACGGGATTTAAAACCATTCGGGGAGCTTGTGCCAAAAAGTTACTCTCATTGTAGAAAATGAAAACTCTGCATTTTAAATTGCACAGCAGCTAAGGCAGTGCAATCCAGTTATCACGTCTGACACTACTACACAAGCTGCCCGTATATGTGATTGCAGGTGATGATGATGCTAGGTGAAGCTAGAAATAACTTGGAAAGGAAGAGCCTGTACTTGGAGTGAAATGTTACATTAAAGAACGCTAACGGGGAATTTACATTCTGGGACTGGCTATCTTGTGTATTTAAACGTAGGCTCAGCTGCCAGTGAGAGCTTTGAAGCATTTTCAGGTGAGAATATCAGCACTAGTGTTGCAAGGTCACCATTTTGTTGTGGAATCCTTCCTTTATTTGCCCTAATGTAAAATTGTCTTGATCGATATAAAGTAATGTAATTGAATTGAGATCATCTTAATAAGGTAGAAATTGCATCTATTGCCTGGGATGTAATTCCAGTGCTTCCATATCCTTTTGCCAGTGTAAGACATGGACTCATTCCCCTATGACACTTTCCCTATTAACCCAGCAAAAGCCACGTTAAACCTGTGCTGCCTGCCATGGTTTCCAGTGTTTGCCAATGTGAGCGTGATTGATGTTACTGTCCCTTTCTGTCTCTAATGGTTGTAGTATATGATTTCCGGTGGTATCTTTTTGAGAGATAATACACTTAGCCTGCTAAAAGGGTTGAAAATTAAATGATTGAGTTCCAACAGTTGTATTTTTGTCTGAAAAAGTCATACTGTGCCAGGTTCTTTCATCCTTTAGTACTCGATAAGTCAATAGGACAGCTGTGGAATAAAATGATTTTTAATGAGAAATGATGACAGAATCTGGCAAAGAAATAATAGTGAGTTAATCAGCAAAGTTCTGTATTTTTCTAACAGCCTGTCCAATGGTGTCTTAGTCAAATGGTTTGAAACAGTGTTCAGAGCAAGGCAATAATACTTCTGTATGTATATACAGCTCTAATTAAAAGAAAGAAAACCACAACCCTCTGACCCCTGTTCATAGTTGATTGTGTGGCAGAATGCCTTTATGGAGGAGTTTCACCTTTGGCCATGAGATGCCAATTCTTTGAGGTGATGTGATGTTTTGGTAGAGTTGTTGTCCAGCGTGGGCTGTACTGCTGGGGACTCTCACGAGCACCCTTAGTGTGTGAGTATATAACTAAGGTGGTGGCCAGGAAGCCGCTAACTCTGGGCTCTAGAAAGGCAGCGAGGAGAAGGCGAGGCAGCAAAGATGCAAAATGAAAAATACCTGCCTGTTTCCATAATGACTTTGGGAAATCAGCAACTGTCTCTTTTAAGTGAAGAAATGAGAGAGAAATAACAGTCTCTTTTGATACCAGACCCATCATTAATATGGATTATTTCTCTTTGTAGGCTTGCGTAGGCAACTCAGAGAGAATGGTGGTAGATGAGACACACAGATAACATACTATCAAGCTCATGTATACAATTGTAGCATTATACAGTAGTAAAAACTGCAGCTATGAGCAAGATGTTATCAGACTTTTTTGTGAAACAAGAATAGTGAAACATGCCCACCCCACCTCCCAACTTCCTGCTGAATCTTCTTGCATTGAGATCAAAGGATGATTTGTTTTCTATAGGTAAAACGGTACAGTATCCCATGCTTCTTTTTCATACCAGCTATTTGAGAGAAAATTAAACTGGTCAGGGCTCTACTGGAGTTGAGAAAAGCAATGTCCATCTGCTTAAGCCGTCACAAGCCAATTAATAAATAAACCTGGTAGATCAATTAAATGTGTATTAACTGAAGGAAAGGTAGAGCTCTTGTAGTATCACAGCTACCTTGGATATTTCAGGGTAAGAAATGTAACACTTGTGTTTCAAGTAGTAGTATTAGAAGAAATCCTTGAGATAGTAAAGTGTTGGCTGACTGGGTAGGAAGTACCGAGGTCTTTCCTTCAAGTGCTAATAGGTGCTTGCAAGAGCAGGGTGTTGGATGTCAGATGTGTGTTGGACTGTGAGGGATGGGAAGGACCATAACCACTTACTGACTTTCTGCTTTTGCTGGGCAAGCATGGCAAATAATTATTTTCTCTAGAAAAGCAGAAGCTGTGTGTTGAATGCACTCAAAGCTGCTGAAAACACTTCTGCTCCCAGAACTTGACAATGTGAAATGCAATGGGTTAAATCTGTAGTGGTCGGGACAGGAGTGTTGTGTTTGGAAAACCCTTTTGGTGGCAGAGACCGGAGGAAAAACTCCAAGGTGCCACTCACCCTCTTGGGTGTCTCTGTTTCACATACGCTTAGGTGGATCCCTGGCAGTGGTGCTGATCCCGCTGTGCTTCTCCAGTCCTTGACTTAGGCTGTTCCTTTAATACCCCTATGTACTTCGATAGAACAGCTGCATGACTCCATGCATATTCACAGCAACGGTCATTTATCAAGTGGCAGTGAGACAGGTAACTCTTGGGGGGAAGGCTGTGTAGCAGCCACGCATCTGTCCATTGCCACTAATGCCATCCTGCTGGAAAATAAGGTGCCAAGAGAATCGGCTAAATGTCTTTGGAGTGATAACTAATGCTTATGTTCAGTGTTCTGGCTGCATGTTACGGATGTTCTGCACATTAGCTATACCTTTTCCCTTTGGATTTGCTGTTTATGAAAGCTATACATATTACAGATAGAGTAGCTTGTAGTGTACTAGTTGACTTAACTAAGAACTGGTGCAGTAGTATCCACAAGAACCTTTCAGTGTGAGCTAAAGAATTGAAGTTGCAATGGGGAGCCAGTACTGAGAGTGCTGTGTTAAATACCTAAGAAATGTATTTAAACAGAACTAATTTGGCTGTTACAGATTACTTTTTGTTGTGATTAAAAATGAAGTAAAGGATGTGGCTGAGAAGGAGCCTGAGCACTGGGTAGGGCATGGCAGTGATTTGCAGGGAATGGGCAATGTGAGGTGAAGTCGAGCCTGGAGAACATCAATGTCTGTAGCTGATCAAAGTGTTCATAGTATGTACTGAACTCTAACACATCACATGTGTCTTGCATTTGAGTGCTGTTTTGTGGTTTCAGCATGTGATGGGGTGGCATCATTGCACAGTTCTGTCTCTGTTTACCTAGCTTGCTGTAGGGATTAAAATCAGGCTCCTGCAGCTTTTTTCCCTTTCGTGATGCTTGGATAAAGCACACTGCTCCTGTAATACTCAGTTTTTCCCAAATCAATTTATGAGGAGTCAAAAAAAAATAGTTCCCATATTGATGCTTATTTCTTCACTCTCTGTTTTCTGCTTATTCCTTACTCTCTCCTCTGTCATCTCACGGCAATCAGGACTGAGAAGAATGTGTTTGCCTTTCCAGTTTCTTCTTTGTTCTTGGTACTCAGCCAGATTTCTCCCAAAAAGCTTGGTAGCATTTTATAATATGTATTATTCTTCTGTTTTCTGGAAAATTATTTGTTCCTGCTGTATCTCCTGAAGAGTTGTGACACATTTCTCCCTGCCACCCTTTGATATGGTGGTAAAGCCTAATGAAGACAATCTGCCCATCAGCAAGTCTTTTGCCTTAATATTTATGCTTTATAAAATCACGAGTCGTGTGGCCATCTTTATACAAATACCCATGATTTTATTGCAAATAAACCTTGGTGGGCGTTCTTCACTGCCTGTGCTGATTTTGGAGCTGGGGAATGCTGATGGGGTCTAAAGAGTGTTTGTTAATACTCAGTGTCTTCCCCTTTGGTGTTCCCCCTTTTCTTGCTGGTGATTCACTTCTGTCAGTCATCACCTGTCCTGCCTCTGTTGCCCAAAGTGGATGGATTTCTCTTTATGTCTGGGACTTAAGTTTTTTAACTGGAATAGACTTCAAGCCATAGACCACTTATTTTTTTTGTTGCTTGCCCAACATCTGAAGTGTTATGTGAAGTACCTGCAAAGGTTTGACACTGATAAAAGCTTCCTGCAGATGTTTTCAAACTTTGTTATTTTCTGAGCTTTCAGTTATGGATCCTGTCATCTTAGCTGCTGTTAGAACAGGTTCCATACATATTAAGAGCTTTGTGCTTGTACCTGTGTCCTAACCTGGTTTCCAAAGATCTGCCCTGATGAAAAGCTTTGGTGTGTGGTCAGTGATTCTGCCAAGCCTGAGTGATGGGCACGAGGCTGCAGATGTTATCTGCTCGTTTCTTGGCCCACGTTGGGAGGTACATGTTCGTACAGAACTGAAGCTCAGTATATTTTTTTTTTTTTTTCCTTTTTGGTACAAAACTGTCAAGTTACTTTTATTTTTCTCCCCTCAGGCCATCTTCTGGTTTGTTCTTTATTGCATGCTCTCTGTGCAAATGAGGAATATTCTCCTCTGTATGGTTGGCACCCAAAGTTATACTCTGGGACTAGATGAATATTAATGCATGAACCAGAGATTTCAGATCTGCTTTGAAGTGAAGCTACAACAACAGTCTTGGTTGTTGGGGCTAACATTTTGTTAACTTTAGCTAACTTTAGTTAACTTTGTTAACTGTGATACCGGTGAACCAATGCTTTATTTATGTGATGTAGCTCTCAGAGTTAGACAGGAGTCAAGGGAAAGGAGAAATGACTGGTGGATTCAGTTCCCTAAACAGTAAATAAGAAAGGGCTGGCTCTGGCAAGGTGAGCTTACTTACACCATTTAGCCTGGCTTGTATTTCTGTAACAGCAGCTTTATCTTGGATTGTTGGGATTTTTAATAACACTAAGGCAGGTCAGACCACAGTGTAGCTACGTGTATGTTTTGGAAAGACTTGCACTAATAGGAGTTCTGTGTTTAAATGGCTGTATATGGGATGGCTTTTAATTGAAAACTCTGCTGCTGTTCTTTTCAAAAGACTGCTTTGTCTTTGCAGGAGAGGATGAAAGATTGTAAAAGTTGTCTGAAAAGTTAAGTTTCTGTGTCTTAAAGTTAAGCTCCTATCTCTGTAATAAAGTACCCAATATACTGGGCAGCGGTGTTTCTTTCTACCAATTCTGATACTGGGTTTGTATAAAAGGGATCCTGCCATGCTCTGGAGCCTGGCCATTCTTACATTTAAGAACTCCAGCCAGAACTCTTACCATCATTTAAACCAAAAATGTAGTTCCAGATATCCTCAAGTGGCAGTAAGAGTGACGGTTCTATTCTGCATTGCGGCCACCGTTCTGAAAGTTAGGGCTTCAACTGTTTGGAGCAAAGATGAAACGAAACAACGATGAGAAGAGCTACCCAAATTGAACAGCACAAAGCAGGCAAATTAAAACCATGACAACTAATGAATGGGTGGATGAAAATCATTGTATTATCACCACCTCGGAACAAGTAGTTTATCTTCTTTAAATATAGCCCCTAAATTTGCATCTGCTTGTAATTTGGTAATTGGCATGCTAAATTAAATGGAATACATTAACTTGTTTGTGGTTTTTTTTTTCTTTAAACTGGTATTTTTGTTCTTTTTTCTCTCTAATTACATTACCTTCCACTAAGTTTGTCAGGAAATGTCTTCATACAGGTAGGGTATTTTTGGAGTAGCTTGAACTTACTAATGAAGCAGCATGAGACCTCTTCTCGTGTTTAGGAGAGATCTTTTTTTTTTTTAATCCTGTTATTGCCTCATGCCACAGGGGATGGTGTTTGCCCACCTTGTACCCAGTACACAGAAGCCTGGAAGGACATGGCACTCGTCCCAGAAAGAACAACTGGGACAGAAGAACACAGTAGTGGGCATGGTGTGATAGGAGAACTTGAAACTTTTCTTTTTTCTGCTGGGCAAAATAATAGGTTTTTCTTGAGAAATCCCTCAATTGGAAAACTTGTGATAAGCACTGAAAGAAACTGTTTGGGGCAACTTTTTTCCATTCAAGTGCTAGGTTATCTGGCCTGATGCTGTGTGGGATGACTGCAGTATTTTGTCTTGACTTTCATCGACTGACTTCATTTGTTTCTCTTTTGCCTAGTCAGGCTGATGCTGAAAAGCACTCTTTTTTCCTTTTGGTTTTTAACAGACCAGGACAGGCAGAGTATTTTTGGAATGTGTGAACGGGTCTGAAGCTTCGGCTATCTCTCTTGTCCAAAACTTTTCCGTCTAGTTTTCTTAGTGCTTCCCATGGCTTCTGCTTTGCTTGGAGCAGTTGCCTCCCTGAGGAGATCAATTTGCACAAATGAATTACCTCAGGGTAACAAATGCCCGTGTACTGTTTACTTGATGTTAAGTCACCTTCTGTTTGCTCCTGTCCTGGTGTTTAAACTGTCTGGTGAGGCTACAAAGCCTCATGTTTCAGGTTACCTCTTGATGTGGGTCTGTCCAGAGCAATTTTGGACAAGCTGGGTGGGAAGGAAGGGTGTATTTAACACTTAGCTCTTAGCAGAATGGGACCCTGGCTTGAGCTAAGCCACCACAGTGCTGCCCAAGTCCATTAATGAACCTCACTGACCGGTTTCTGGTGTTCAGTGCAGGTGGGTCTACCTTGGTTCCCCTTTTGTGCAGCAGGAGAGGCCTGAAAGCAAGGACTGTTACCACCAAGGAATAATCAAGGTTAAAAATAACAATGCTCTGGAGTTGTCATTGTGTTTTAAAGAAACCTCTTGATTTGTGGAACCTCTGAGGGCGAGGAAGGCCTTCCTGGAAGTTCTTGCCTACTTTGAGCCAGGGAGATTTTGTATAGCTGTGTTAACCATTGTGCTGGAAACCAGAACTGGTAAATTAAGTGTGCATTTAAATTCTAAAGACTGCTTGTTCCTGGATTTATGATGCACACTTGAAGAGCTTGCTACCTTTTTAGAAGGGAAAAATTTAAAAGTTGATACAAGTCCATCTATTTTTTATTGAAAGATTAAACATAAAATGGAAAACAGAGAAAAGCAAAGCAAAAAATAATTGAAAATTTAAAAATCCCAGACCTTTGATCTTTTTTATTTTGATTTTATATCTAATATTAACCTTGACATTTTAGATTACTCTAAAAGGATTTTGTGCTGCAACTACAATTTTTCAGCATTTAAATAGTGACAATTAATGTGGAAGCTATGAAAATAGCCTACAGGAAGCGTTACTCTGTCAGACTGTATTTGCATATAATCAAATCAGTAGCATGTCCTGTATTCAGAGAGGAAAGAAGTCACTTAATAAACATCCATGAATAAACACTGTGGAGCTGAGAGCTCATGCTCTGATCCAAATAAAATTACTCACAGCATCTGTGCTCTTCTCTGAAGATGATCCCTGCAGCCAACCAGACTGGGTGCTACAACTACCCTAGAAGTCATGCCTTGCCAAACTTGTGGAGGCTGAGGGAATAGGTCATTAATAAAGTTCTCTTTCTCTCTCTGTGAACCCCTCAAGGTGGGGTTAGTTTTCAAAATGCAAAAATTTCCCTGTTTGGGGTTTTACTAATGATATCTCAAAACACAGTGTGCCATAAAATCATCTTTGATTGTTGCTTTCTATCTTTTTTCAGAGAAAAAGTGAGGAAAAAGCATCTGTTGCAGCAGTAGCAAGCTAAGTGAGTTCATACAATGGCTTAAAATGACCTGAAAACTTTAGCTAGTAGTAGTAACTTCAAATCCTCTCTGGAGCTTATATTTTGAGCATAGTTACAGAAGGAAAAGGGGAAAAATAATTGTAGCTACTTCAGTTACTTACTGTATATCTTCTGTATGTTTCTATCAGAAAGTGTGTTTGTTGTTATAACCTACAAGCTGAAGCAAGAGTAGACGTTTTAGTCAAGAAAGGCACCTCCAGTGATGGAGAAGCGGATCCTGTATCCTTGTGTTTACTTTGTGTAGCAGCTCATGAGTAGCTGTGCTTGGCAAACTGGGGCTTAACTAGTTTATCCTGTAAACTAAGGGAGCCACCTAAGCATATTAATTTTATGTATTCTCTTTCTTGAAGCCATGTGCTCTTCATCACAGGGAGTTAGCTTAGCCTAAGACCTGCAAGGCTTTCTGGGAGTTGCTCATCGTTTGTGTCCCTGTCTGGAAAGAGGATGGAGTACACTGCCAGATGTTTGGTGATGTTTGTTGTTAGGAGGTTGGCAGACTCCCCGGGTGCCTTGTATGGGGGCTGTGCTGGCCTTGTGTGCAGGAGGTTTTGCCTGAACTGCAGCCTTAAATAATCTCTCCTGAAAATGGTGCCTGTTCCTGCCTGTTCTTTCCCAAAAGAGTTGGGAATGGGCTGACTTTTTTATTATCATAACAGCCTTTATGTGATTGAAGAGTTAAGTGCCACGTTTGCTGTGAAGTTTTCTTTGTTTGTTAAGTAGAAACAAGCTCTGTTCTTTCAGATTTTCATGTGATCCTCAATTATTATTCTTGTGGCTATCTAATGAATCCATATTATCTTTTTGAATGCAGTGACATGCTCTGGATGCATGTTGTAGATGAGGGGCTGTGAGTGCTAAACAGCATTCCTGCTGGTCTGTGCCCCGAGAGAGACCTGTTGCTTACAGAAAGTCATGATTCTCTTGTGTGCAGCCTTCTCCCCCCACCGTGGGGTCCCCAATAGATCTTTTAGCTTCTGATGTAACTTCCCATGTGTGGATTAGGGGCTTGTTTGAGTAAGATTTTTGGACCTTTTTTCCAGTTTCTCAAGACAGCGTTAAATTTTGATCTTGCTCTCCAGAGTTATTTTTAGCCTTTTCATCGTCATCATCTACATATTTTTGTAAGCCTAATCTATAATTCATCTTCTAAAACATTAGTGAGGATATTAAAGTACATGGGACGTGTATCTTCAGAACTGTACTCGAAATGTCCTTCAGGTTGAAAGAGAACATTTTAAAAACTACTCTTATGCCTTTTTTACCTAATTGCAAAACTTAATTCACTTTTTCTAAAGGAAACGCACGTCACTGGTAGGAGCCTTGGTGAAGACATCTCATATTTATGCACTAATCTAGTTACTCTGACAGGGATGGAAATTAGGTTGGTTTGACATGATTTGTACTTGACAAATTCATGCTGGCTGTTTGCTATCCATTTATTATCCCCCAGGTGCCTGTAAATTGATTAATCATGTGTTCTGGTATCTTGCTGGGCAGCAAAGTTAAGATTACTGATCTCCAATTTCTTGAGTCTTCCTTCCTTCTGTTGGTAAGAGAGTCTTACTGCTCTTCTCTCATCTATGGGGACATGCTGCTTTCTCTGTCAGTTTGAGGTTTGTTTCTGCTAGTTCCTAAGATAACTCAAAGTAATGTTTACATAGTCATGCTGATTTGAATAACGCTTAATAAAGTTTAGCATTCTGTAGCTGTCCCTACATTTTTCCCCCCCCGCAGTTCTCAGGAATTGAGCTTCCAAACCTGATTAACTGGCCTTAAATACCTGATAATGATTTATATCTGTGAGGAATGATACACTAGAAAGGTCTGAGCATTTTAGAGTTGCCCACAGGGTTATTTGTTGCCCGTTAAGTGTGTCCTTTTTGTGTCTATTTCTACAAGACTTGAGATACCCTCATGACATTTTGCATCCCATGGTACTTAAAACTTATTTTATAGCTTAGACTTTGGGGTTTATGCCTCTTTGCTCTCACTGCTTTCTCTTGCAGGGTGTGGTTTCAGGTTATCCCTGACATGACTGGTGGGTGCAGTGCCCCAGGAGGAGCATGCCCCTTCTCTAGGTTTACTCCTACTTGCTTATATAACAAGAGTAACCTCTTTGACTTCATCTTTTGGTGGTGTTTTTTCCATCACATCGATAAGCTGATTAATTCATCCTGCAGCTTGCATGATCACTAGATCAAACACAGGAAAGGAGCAGGAATTGATGGTATGTAGGTGAGGGAAGAACAGATGGCTCTGCTTGGTGGCAGCCCCCAGTTAGATGGAGTGTGCCATGAGAATGCATCGAGTCATCCGCTGATGTGTTTTGGTTTTGTTTTCTTAAAAAGAAGTTTATTTTTAGGTCCATATGAAGCTGCCCCTATATTCATGCTGGTATTCCTTTCTTTGATTGGAATTCCTCAGTCCCCTCCAGGAATGGCTGACCTTTCTTCTTGCTTCTATTCCTCAGCTTCTTTCCAGAATCCCCAGAGCTTTCCAAAGGTTGTGAAATCAGGTGTGTTCAACCACTGAGGCTTTACAGTTGAGGTAAAACTTGTTTCCCCTCCAATACAAGTAGAAAGTAATAAGATGCTGAGGAAGACACAGTGGATCTTGACTGGTGGCAAGGAAGCATGGAGTAGAAAAATACTGGGCCATGTGAAACTACCCTTGGCTTTCTTCACAGGCTGCAACTTTTTGGAGAAGATATTCAAAGCGGTTAGCAGGAGTTCACAGCTGATGTACAGCAAGGATGTGGTGAATGGGGTCTTGGTAGCATTTTGTGCCGATTTTTTTTTTTTTTTGACCAGTCTTATTCGGCTTTTTAATGTCCTAGTGAAACACACTGGCTGTGGTTTTGAGTGTCGGAAGGGAGAGATAGAAGTGTTTTGAAAGAGTGGCTCCTGCTTCAGGAGAATTTTTGCTATTTCAGAATGGTCTGAAATACCTGGCATGCAATTAAAAAGGGATACGTGTGGTGTACTGAACTTCAGCAAACATAATCCATATAAGTACACTTAGTGAATGGCTGCTAAGGACCTGTTTCAGATAAAAACATCAGGAGATACAGGATGAAAACTGGTGTAAGTCAATGGTCAAGTTGTTACCAAACCAAAATGTTGGGTCTAAGAGTAAGTAGAGTTAAACGTGGAAATAAATGAGTGTGACCGGGCTCTCTGCTATAGGGGTTTTCATATACTTTGAAGACGTATGTCAGGAGTTGGTTTTGGGGGATGCAGCTTATCCTACTTGCAAAAAACCCCAAGAAATCAATACCTGAGGGTACATTCTAGCTCTGCAGTTTTCCTTGTTTTATTCTGTTAATTTTCCCCTCTATATCTTGGCAAACCTCTGTTGATTCAAGTAACTGTTGCTATTGGAGTTCTGTGAGTCCCCCCTTAGTTAAAATCAGATGTGAATGAGTGGGTCTAGTGGTGATAGTGCAGGCTGTTGGGGGGCAGCGCTGTCCCCCCTGGGTGCCCTGACTCTGTGTTGGCCTGAGCCATTTCCATTGCTTTGAAAAAGCTGTTCCAAGCTGTAGCTACTGTCAGGTCCTGCCTGGATGATATTTCTGTTGGGTTTTCCTGCTACAGATGAGCGTGCCTGCCTTGTGACTCCTGTGCTTGGAAATAAGCTGTCCCTGCCTGTGGCAGAGTTGTGTTCCTTTGTCCTGTAGTTCTTATCTCTTGGCACTATTGTCATCTGCATATTAAAATGTCAGATGATATATAAAATGTCTATTTGTTATTTCCATCACCTTTTAAACACTTAATTTAAAATATTCAATTATTTTGGGGAGCGGTGTGTGTGTTCATATTCTTGGATTCAGTTGTTCTAGACTACTTTAATTCACAAATATACACTGAAGGTATAGAATCCTAGCAAGTAAAATAAATCTGGCCAGACCACTCTTAGGTATCTTTATACAGCAGTAAAACAAAATTAAATATTTAAAATTTGTGGACGACTATACTGTATGAGCAAAGTTACAAGGAAAGAAAGGGAAAGGAATGCCCAGAAATGGGAGTGTGGCTAGCTGGTATCTGAATGATTTGTAATGAGAAACAGAACTGCTTCTGGGAGTTATTAATTAGGTGATAATTACAGAAGCAGGAATTAAATACATTGCACTCTGGAATGTTCTCTTAGTGCGTTCTGATTTTGTGAATAAAAAGGGGTTTGCACTCCCGATAGTGTGTAATCCAGAATTTATTGAAGCAAGAAAGGACAGTCAAGAGTTTTGCAGGTCAAACGTCATGTCATGAACTTAAGCTGCAGTCCTTAGTTTCATTTGTACCGTACCATGCTTCACCTCCATAGAAGTCTTTATTTTTCTTAATCAGCCCAGCCTAGGTAGTAGGAGCAGTGCATCTTAATATGTGCAAAGACGTATTGATCTATTGGAAATCTTATTAGAAAACTTGTTCATCAAGAGGAGATTATTAATACATACTTTAAGATAAACACAACAGAAGAATGTGAAGGGCTGAGTCCCTGTATTATTGGAAGACACAACCCCAAACACACTAACTGAATTTATTTCCTTGTAATTGCATCATTTATAAGATGATGGTCAGATGGTAGGATGAAGATGCAGATCATGCTTCTTGCCACAGGTGCGCTGGAATTGACTCACTCCAAAAGTAAAACAGTGACAGAATAAGAATCTATATCTCAGTCATCATCAGTGGTCAGAGACGTAAAGGAGGATTTATGTAACCTTAATGACTTCTTGAGCCACGAACTGAAAGGCTTGTTTGGGTTCATTGCCTCTAAGCAACACGTCAGGGATTAACTGACAATGCAGCTGTATTGGGAACAGCAGCATCATGATTTTTGTTCCTATGACAAGCTTTTCTTGATCAGCTGATGATTTGGGTTTGCTTTAAGATGGCTAAGTTGTGGGTCTGAGCTTGACAGACTCAGATCTAAGTTGTGGTCTGTATATATAAAGCTCTGTCTGAAGTAGGCTTGCATGAGAATACCACTGTTCAGTGACTCCCATCTTTGCAGGTGTGCAACTCCTTCCTCCTCCTGTTTTTCTGTTAAACATTCCAGGCACTGAATAGTCTTGTCTTGGAACAAAATACAGGCTAGGAGTGAAAGCTTAATATTACACCCCCACCCCAATTTGTATCAAAATATTGCAGCTTACTACTCTGTTACTCTTTTTAGATCAGTTTAGCTTACATGTTTGCTTCACTCAGGTTGCCATAAGGATGTGAACATGGAACCAGGAACTTCACCACTTGTGTGTCCCATTTTTTTTTCTCCTGCAGGGGATAGGATTAGGAATGGGTTTGTGTTCTTAAATCAAAGCTCGGCAATTAAAATAGAGAAGAAAGGCTGCAGGTCAGAATTGAGTCTCCACTGGTCATACTGTCAGTCCTTCATTTAGAGTACTTCTGTTGTAGAGTGTAGTTTTGACTCATCTTAAAGGTCAACATTTTATTTGTGGGTGTCCTATAAGGTTACAGTGTTGGTGCTGTGGCATGTCAGCAGGACAGAGATGCAAACAATAGTTGACACAAGAATCTGAAAGTTGTTACCAGCACCTTACTGCTGCACTGTTAGCTTTACCTCTGTGTTATCTTTGTGCTCATTTAGCATAAATGAAAAATCATGCCAGCCTTTTCTTGATAAGGCATAATGGCAATTTTTTTTTTTGGTTGTTAGAATTTTAATAAAAGCCATAAAAAGTAAAACTGAAAAATAAAGCCATAAGTATATGTGGCTTTTCTTCTGCTGCTAGGTCTCAGATATTGGCAGCAAAAATCTCATATTCTGGAGATGTAGATGCTTTGTCATGACCTAAAAATCTTGCTTTGAAGTCATTAGAAGAAGAGAAGAAAGCAAATAACTGGATTCTGTCTGAAAAAGTATTTTGAGTATTGTCAGCTTGCTGTTAGTTTAGAACCTAAATCTGGAAGTTGCACAACAAATGCTGTTGGATCCTATGACCGGATTCCTTAGGCTAGCTTTCATGGCAAGCTACCTCCCTTGCAACATTGAGGTGAGGATGGGAATCTTGCATTCTAGAAATAGTAGAGTACCCAAGACTTTGTATTAACTTCATAGTGATTTTTTTTTCCTGTTCTCAAGCTACGAAGTGAAACGTTCTCACTTTTCAGAGATGTGTTAAGTGAAAGTGCTTTTTGAATTCTCCTTCAAATAGGCTATTGAAGCTAAAAAATACTCTATTTGTAGGTTGATACTGACATTTTGTTTGAGAAGGGTTCATTTTTTAAGTCTCACTGGGCTCTAGATGCTGTTAAGGCTGTTCTCCATTATAAAATCCAAACTATTTTTCTGAGACTTTACTGCTTCTATGACAGCCAATCAATCAGCTAACTGTTTCTCCAGCTAGTTAGGGATGGATTTGGGATTCCCCAGCTATAACAGTGTGAGTATCTGACAGCAAGTAAAGCTGAGCAATTTGCTGAGGAAAACCAGTTGAAACTTCTAATCTTTTCAAACCAAAAGAGTGCTCTTTTCCCCTTCCGTCATATGTCAGTGCCACCATCAGTGTGCCACAGCCATCCCATAATTTCCCTATTGTTAATGTCATCGATGGTTTGAGTAGAAACTAGAGGGTATTTTCTGTGGTTTTTCTGAGCAGGTATAAGCTCAGATTTTGTTGGGCACAGACTCCCTTAGGAATATGTTGCGTGGCCAAAACCAGAGTCTGGATCTGAGATTCTCCAGTGGCTGCTTCTTGTTTCCTTTCCTTTTTCTCATCTGCCAACCAAGTTGCTTGGTGAGGTTGGTATCTAATTGTGTATAACACACATTGCATGTATCTACTTGTTTATATTGTATGTTGTATATAGGTTTTGTAGGATTCTTGCTGAAAGACCTTGATGAAATGACTATAGGAATGAAGTAGACTGTCAAGCGGAACTCCCTAGTTCTCAGGGAACTCCAGGAGGTTTGAGATGCATGTTTGCCTTGTTAATGCTGTGTTGACTCTTCCCCAAATGTGGCTATTCATCTCCCTGCTATTCTGCTTGCCCTTAGCTCTGACCTGTTCATCTGTACTTCCCCCCACTCTCCATGAAGGCTTCTTAAATCTATCAGGCTCCTGTCGGTGCATCTCAAGGCAGGATTGAAGCAGGTGGTTTAACTCCTCCCAGTTTGTAATTCTGTTTTCCTTTCACCAGCTTCTTTAACAATTCCTGGGTGAACAGCATCTGGACCTGCTCCTTTACTACTCATTGTTGTCTCTTTGCTCCATTAAGTTTCTATCCGTAGTGAAATTTTTTTTTGAGACCAGCTCTCACATCTGTTCCCTCTCCCTAAACCTAGAGGGATTCCAATACTGGCAGTCTTTGCAAACCCCAGGTAGTTGTACCTTTTTTCTTTTGAAAACTGTCAGACATTTAAGATTATAATTAAGAATAATATAATGGATCTTTTCAGTGTTACTCAACTGACTGAGTTTGAGGGTGTAACTCTTTTGAAATACTTTTAATTACATTTTAAATAAGAACAATGGCTTCAGACATTGTATGTTCTGAAGGTGTAAAAAGTTTAGAAATTTAGGTATGTGAGACATCTGCATCCCTTTTTCAGTAAAAATGGTAGGGAACCTGTTGGCAGGTAGAGAAATTGAATTTGGGTGGAGCAGCATGTGTTGAGTATTTGTAGAAAGAGGTCTTCAGCATTGGTTAGGTTCACTAGCAGATGTTGGTGCAGGTGAACATTTTTGGCCTCAGAGCGAGTTGTAGTTGCTAACCTTAATAATTGAGTTGATACTACAAGGTCTGTGTAGCAGTGACATTTATGCTTGGATAGTGCAGGAAACTGCTACATGGGTTTCTTTTGCTTTTTTATGTGTTTGACATTGACTTAAAAGTGTACATGGCAAGAAAATAAATTATTTAAGCAGAGATGTTATCTGCAATCTGATTCTTTTGCTTTTTACACTATCACAGCAATGCTTAAATGCAGAGGTGCCTTTGCCAATCAAACCTTTACTTACTACATGCTTCATTTAGTAGTTTGAAATTGTTTTGTAGTGCTAAATTAGGAAACTAGAAAAGTTTGAGTTCAAGGAAGAATATTGGTTTGATTATGTTCATCGTTGCTGGAAGGAAATTTTTACATATTTTAGTGTTGATGATGTCTTGAAAACTCCAGTTTAGCAAAAATTCTTGAACTAAAGAGTCAAGTCTATTGGGTTTCCCAGGCTTTCTTCTCTTGAAGCATTGTGCTTTATGAGAGGGCGTCCTTGCTGTGGGAGGGGGAAAAAAATCAGTGCATAATCTTTACCCCAAAGTAAAATCCCTTCCTTTAGGTTAGCTCACAATTGCAGGTACAAGCACAACCAGTTTGCTTCTGGTTGGCAAATTCCAGCTGCAGCCCTGTAAGGTGAAACAGCTAAACCCTTTCCATTCTTTCTCCCCACCCTTTTTCATTAACCGTGAGTGACATGGACACAGTATGTCTGAGTATAAATATATTGTCAATGATCTTTCAAGAAAATGTGAATTCAAAAAGGACTGAGAAGTTGTTGTGATAACTGAGCCCTTGTCATAAGTTAAGAAGGGAAACCACCAAAAGATAAATGCAAAGCTTAAAGCAGCTGCGTTTGCTGAATGACCGCAGGCTGCTTCCTTATTAATTTAAAAGAGGGGAAAAACACCTCTGAACCCCAGGAAGAGCAGGCTGTAACCATGTGCTGAATACAGAAAAGCCTTGCCAGATGTCGGTGCCACCGCTGAAATTGGGAGTAAGTTCTATGCATCCCTAGAGTCCTAAAATGTGCCAGCAGAAAGGAAAAAAATCCTTAAATTAAAAGAAAATGGCAGGGTTTTCACCACTCTAATAGTAAAGGGCATTCTCAGTCTGTGTTCTTTGTAATTTATTTCAGATTGAATGGAGGTGGAAGGAATCGAGGACATAATGTATGTTTGGGCCAGGATGCAGTGCATGTCAAGAAAGACATTTTATGGGCTCGTACCTAAAAGCTTTTACTGCAGCACAGTGGGAGCAAATGAATCGCTTGAGCTCTGTGCTGGTCCTGAAACATGTGTCACAGGTTAGACCTGGCTGTTAGGGAAGGACAGGAGGTGTTGAGTGCTGAATTTGAGTCACCTTGTGCTGGAAGAAGACTCTGAAAATGAAGCTAGTGAGCAAGAATTAATATCAGGCCAGTGTTGTCTGAAGAGCATCTTAGAAGTTCCTGGGAGGGAGGTTGGAGAAAGGGTGGAGGCTGCAACCATTACTGTATTAGCAGTGGGGTTTGGACCTGCCTGTATCTCCTGAAGAGATGAGCTCATTCTTTCAATGTGCTTCACTGATGTCGTGCCGCTGGCTTTGCTGGGGTTGTTTGTGTGCTCTCCCCTGGATATTGCATCCTGTTTAACCATTCCAAGTAAGCAATAGGAAGGTTGAGTGGATCTGTGTGTCTTTGAGCGGTGGGGGACCTCAGCCCCTGATTCAGTGGGAGAAAAGAAGGGTTTTCCTGGCAGAATCTGTGGAGAGAAAGCACTGGTCAATCTTTTCTGTGGGCATTTTATGAGCAAGGCAGATCTCTCCCCAAACTGATCTATTTCTTTCTCATTAAGATTTGGAAATTTGCTCGTTTGAAAGCTTTTCTCCATGTTCCTGATATGTGAATGATTTTTTTTCTCTCCCTTTCAGATTCCAGACCCTTCCTCAGAGCCCTTTCCAGGCCCAGGGCTGCCTGAGGGGTACTTGTGTTTCTCCTCCTCCTCCTAACTCCCCCTCCAGAGCAGCCCTGGGCAGGCCTGGCAGCCCAAGCTCTGTTATTTTTTTCAGGTCTTGGACGAGAGGCAAAGGGGAAGTGAAGCTCTGATGCTGCTGTTGGAGGGGTGCCACAAAGGGACCACCTTATTTGAGAGCACCAGGTTGTTCTGTAGGCAGCTTAATACATTAAGATAAAAAATAGTATCTAGAAAAAGTCTTACATAAAATTCTTCTTGGACTTAGTGTTTGTAGCTGCATCTTTCTTGTTTTCTTGTTTAAAAGTCTGAATGGTGGTAGAGAGGAGAAAAAAATGTACTTTAGAAACATGAAAATTCTGACAGCACAGTTGTCCTGAAGAACTGTCTTGGAATGAGTATGTGAAAATTGAGATTAAAAGATAATTATGAGCCAAAAAGTCACTAGTTTTTGACATCCTTTATTGTCTGAAGGGCTTAAACTGCTTTTAAAACTTAGTTTCTGATCAGATGAATGAAACTGCTGTCCGGATCCTTCAGAGAATAGTCTCACGTTAGTTTTCAGTTCTTGGTGTTGGATCTAGAGCTCTGACACCAGTATTAGAAACCAGTTTGCAGCAAGTTTGCTCTTTAATCTCACGTATAAGTATTATTTTTAATTTTTTTTTTTTCTGGTGGCAAACTAGGCAATCACAGCCTGTGAAAGCCAAGCTACCCAGAATTGGTACGTGTCTCTCAGGTACTTAATTTTGTGTAACTCCTCCTGCCCTTGGGCGTTCATACTCTTAAAATTAAGGAAAGAATTGCATGGTTAAACTTGACTACAAAGCTCTGGTTCATAGTTTGAATTCTAAGAAGGGGAGGTGCCATGGGAGTTGGGAGAAGGAAGCAGCATCCTCGGCTCCAGGGAGTCACTGAAGTGGTACTTAGTCCTGCAGGTGACTGGGAGGGACTTGGCCTTAGCTCAGGAGGGCAAGATGTTCTGCTTCCCTTGCAGAGTACACTGGAATCAAATTGTGATGAGGCTGTGTAGAGGGCTGACCGGTGTGCTTGGTTTCAGGACAGCCAGGGAACTTCTTGGCAAGCCTGTGTTTCTTTAATTAGGTTTAAAGGCTGCTTGGCAGCTCTCCAGTCTGGATTGATGTATATGTTTTGTGGGATTTTAAATTAAGCTGTTGAAGCATTCTGACTTCTTTTATTATTTTTTTATTTCCAAAATATATCTGAGTTTGCAATATTCCAAGTCTGCCCATGTTGTAGAAGAACATGTAGTATTGTCTGGATTTTTGCTCTGCAGCATGTCAAATGGAGAGACCAGAAAGGTCCTGAGGTCTGTGGAAAAGATCTATGGTTAAGAAACTCAGGGTTGTATCTTTTTATTTTTTTCTTTCTATGTGCCTGTTTTGAGGATTTTGTAGGGGTTTGGGGTGAGGGGGACATTTGTCTCAATAAAAGGAAGTTAGTTGTTACAGGATTTCGTAATGCTTTTTCTTTTTTATTTCCAATACTTGCTATTCCTTTGCACCTTCAGCTCCTGATACGGGGAGCTGATGATTTTTCATTGAGGTAAAAGCTTCTCTGCCTCCCAGCAGCTTGTGGGCACTTCCCATACAGCCCAATGGTTCCCAGCTGTGATTTGGCATCTTGACATAACTACCTTGTGTATTTTGGTTTCATTTCCCTCACACCAACCGGTTTTGAATACGTTGAACAGTTCCAGGCAGAAATGATGGGTAGAAATTCCCAAAATTGATGTCCCAGGTTTTATGGGTAAAGGGCGATGTTGTTAGAGTCCTAGCTGATTTTAACTTTCAATTCTTGACTGTTCTTACTCTTACACATGCTGCTGTCTTACTGTCAGGTAATTCATTGCCAAACATCACGCTAAGTGTTCTAGGAAAAATATGTTTCTTGCTCCCTTGTTTGGGCGAGTCCCAAACCCTTGCACTGTTAGGTGATGGTCAGTTTGTCTACCAGCAATGTCAAAATCCTGGTTTAGTAGGCTGTGTCTTCCAGGTTCTGTTGGGCTGGAGATAGAAGTTCAATCTGCTTATTATAGTATGATCTGTTGGAAAAGGGAAATCGGTCCCCCTTTGCAGAAGGCAGGGTAGCAGGCCAGAGGGGTCAAACCAGAAGTGCTTGGGCTGCTGGCTGGAAGAATAGTCTTGGTTAGCTCATTGAAAGGTGCTGTCATGCTCTTTTAACTGTCCCTATTACAAAAGATTGTCTCTTTATCTTTTTGTCTTCTCCAGAATGATTTCCAAATGACTATATCCTCAAGGCTTCAGAGAGAGAGGGAAAAGATGAGTCTTTGTCTCATCTTTTTTTTTTTTTTTTTTTTTTTTAAAGACTACTTGTCTGTATCTGAGTGTTGTTCAGGTGTAGGTTGAAGTTGCTTTTTCATTCTGTGCTGGGTATAGTTACGTACTCTCCTTGAACAGGGTAAGGAGGTGGAAGAGGCAAAAGAAGAGGCCTCATTGCAAGGTCTGGCATGGCAACAGAGCTGCTTGGAGTGAAGAAACCCTGTTCTGGATTGCTCAAATCCCTCTTTATGTGCAAGACCCAGGTACAGAAGGAAGTCTGAACACAGAGAGCCAGGTTAACAGTGATTTCTGTAGTCAGAAGTACCTGGCTGGTGGTTGGTTGATGACTCATGGTTGATGCTCTTTCTTTAGTGAACACTTAGTAGGAAGAGGTTGTGCAGTACTGCTGCATCCGAGCTGCTGGCCTGAACTTAAATCTGTTAAGTTTCTCTTCGGTATGTTTCAAGTTATCTTTGCCTCTAAGTACAAACATTGAAATAAAATATTTAGGCTATTTTCCTCTGCCTGTGTATCTCAAGCGTAATTAACTTAGCACCGAATTACAGGCATCTCTGCTGCCCTTGATTTGCTGCTGTGCAAGAACTGTCCTTCACTGGGGAAGAAACAGGCTCAAAATGCGTGCCTGATCTCATGGATCCCCAAGGCAAAGTTGACAAGTGTAATTTATTCTTTTGGCTAGCGTATTTAAACTGCTGTGTTAAACCAGGGAGGTTCATAGAAATATTTCCACAGGACACGGAGTTAATTCCAACTTCACAGGTCATAAATGCGCGACCATGGACGTCTTTACTGCCTCCGTGGCTGCACCCACAGTAATCACCTCCAGGAGATAATGTTATGCTTCTTCCAAATGGCTTGCCCGTGTCCCAGGCAGTGGGAATTTTGGATTGCAGTGAGGGAGATGGGCTTTTAATCTCCACCATTGGCCAAACAGGCATTCCCTGAACATGTTTGGGAAGGCTTCCTTCCTTGTGAAAGCATCACGTCTTTCCAGGCATTGATGGTTTCAGTGGTAATAAAGTACATCTCTGATTTTTATGTTGTTAGACATCTGTTAGTCCACAAAATTTTGATTGCTGAGTGTTCAGTTTTAGCCATTTTTATTAGCAAAAATCTCTTTCACACCTTTGCACAAAGGAATAAATACTACACAATTTTTGTCATTAGGCGCCTAGTTTTATTAGATGATTTTGCTTGTTATGCTGACTGTGTGCTGCTGAAAATGTCCATTTGCTGAATCTCTGGATGTTGCAACAAAAGATAGGAAAAATTGTTCTGGCATATCTGAAAAACAAAGTTATTCTCTTGTAATGGTAAGTGACAAAAAAATCATGTCAGATCATTTTTATAGGCATTTTCAGCCGGAAAGTATTTCAGAGGGCAGCATGTCATGCATGACAGATGTGCTTCAGGAGCAGCCTTTAGCTTTTTTTCCCCGAAGGAATCACTTAGGGCACTTAAGGTCACATTTTTCTGTGGTAACCAACTCATTTTTTTTGGTAATTGAGGAACAGGGCAGTTTTACAGCAACTGTAAATGTTGTTGCTCTGTGCTGTGGTGCTTGCTGCCAGTCTAGGTGGAGTCAGGGGTTTGGTTTTGGGTTTTTTCATGTCTGTCACTTCTATCTGGTTGGCTTGCCTGGAGCATGGTGTTGTAGAATTGTGTTTAGGCAATGGCTCTGTTGGCTTCCTCGTTGTCTTACCTACTCTGGGTTCTCCTTTGTTTTAATGGAAAGTTCCTCTGTAAACAAAACCAGTGCTAAAATTCCCAGCGCTACTTCTCTTAAGTGACTTCCTAATCTTCAAATAACAAAAGCAAGCAGAGGGGAGCTTATAAACAGGAGGGGATTCAACTTTTTAGAAGGGTAGACAATGGCAGAACAAGGAGGATGGATTAAAACTAAAGGAAGGAAGGTTTAGATTAGATATTAGGGGGAAGTTTTTTACAGAAAGAGTGGTGAGGTGCTGGAACAGGCTGCCCAGACAGGTGGTGGATGCCCCGTCCCTGGAAGTGTTTAAGGCCAGGTTGGATGGGGCCCTGGGCAACCTAGTGTAGATCCAGGCCTGAGGTTGGTGACCCTGCCTGCGGCAAGGGGGTTGGAGCTCTATGATCCTTGGGGTCCCTTCCAACCCATGCCATTCTATGACTCTATGATTTCTTTTTCTTCTGCTCTTGCTATCTGGCATCCCGTGGCATTGTATATCACAACCTGCTATTTCTCACCAGTGGAGCCTAGAGAATTCCTTTTAGCCTGTTTGCAGAAGGAGAAGCGAGTTCAATATTTTCACACTGTGTGCAGTGTTTCAGATTTTTCAGCAGTGTCTGGAGTTCCTGCCCAAGAGAAATTTTCCCCACAGGCTACAAGGAGTAACTGTCAGTGTTGCTTGCTATTAATAATTGCATGCAAAAATTAATCTTGGAGCTGCAGTGAGTCAGTGTTGCGTGCAGAAGCCAGATGATTTAGGTCTGACCAGTTTAAGATGGTTCTTCAACCAAGTGCTGTTCTGTGCCTTCAGAGGTGAAGCGCAGTAGCTGAGCTTAAAGCTGTGTGTCTTTCAGATGTCAGGGGAAGCTCAGTTTCATCAGTGTGGTGAGAATAACCACTCTGCAAGCATCATTTGAAACCCACTGGTGTGTCCAGGGAGGGCTGCAGGTCCTCTCTTTTCAGCAGCAGCTTCTGCAGCAGAGTTGAAGGTGACCTGTCTTCCAGTCCTGGCCCTCGGTCAGCCCTGTGACTTACCCCTTGGGTCTTGTTGCCTCCAGTTACCTGATTTTTCCAAACAAGATCAAGTGATTGCTGGTTTGCACTGAGGCAGAGCTGTAGAGGGACTGAGTGCCACCAAGTGAGCTGTCATCACATCTTTATAAAGACATGTCTGATCTCTGTTGCTTTTGACAGGTCTTAGGTGTGATACAGGCTGGATCCAGTATCCAGAAAGGAAGAATTCAGGGACATGGCCTTCATTCTCCCCAAACCTGGGGTGGAGTGTAGACCAGATCCTCAGCCAATGCTCTGTACTAGGTGGGGACCTTTTCCTTGCTTCTGAAAAGTGTTGTTAACTAGGAAAGAATAACTCTGTCTTGAGGATGTAGCAGTGAGCTGTAGGTGTGCAGGATTGTAGCTAAGAATGAACTTCTTTAGTAGTAAATACCAGAAGTTATGTGTGTCTCTGTGCTCCTGTTGTGGAAGTAAAAGGAAGTGTGCTTTCATCTTGCCTTCTTCACTGGCAATTCTGCTGTTTCTTTGTTTTGGCTAAGTGTTTTTAGCACCTTTTCAGTTTTTTCAGGATGATTGAACCAGAACTAGCACCTTAGACTTCCGTAGGGCTGACTTTGGACTGTTCAGAAAGCTGCTCGATGGGAGGCAGCCCTTGAGGGCAAAGGAGCCCAAGAGGGTTGGTTCCTCCTCAAGAAGGTAATCTTGGCGGCACAAGAACAGGCTGTCCCAGTTGGACAGAAGAGGGGTCGGCGAGCTAGGAAGCCAGCCTGGCTGAGTAGAGAGATTCAGGCTGATATATGGGAAAAGAAGGAAAAATATGAGCTTTGGAAGAAGGGGCAGGTGTCTTGGGAGGATTATAGGAAATTAGTGAGATCATGTAGGGAGAAAGTCAGAAGGGCTAAAGCTGATCTGGAACTCAGGCTGGCCAGTTCTGTAAAAGATAATAAAAAGTCCTTCTATAGGTATATTAACAGTAAAAGGAGGGTCAAGGAGAATGTCCAGCCCTTATTGGGTGCTGATGGCACATTAGTGACAAGGGATGAGGACAAGGCTGAGGTCCTTAATTCCTTCTTTACCTGAGTCTTTAATAGTAAAGATGGATATTCCCTGAGTACTAATCCTCAGGAACTGGCTGACAGGGAGGGGAAGAATAACAAAGTTCCCATGGTTCAGGAGGAAATGTTTAGCGACCTACTTGGCCAGTTAGATACCCACAAGTCACTGGGGCCAGATGGGATTCACCCAAGGGTACTGAGGGAGCTGTCAGATGTGCTTGCCAGACCCTGTTCCATCATCTATCAGCAATCCTGGCAGACTGGGGAAGTTCCAGTCGACTGGAGGCTGGCAGATGTTACACCCATAGACAAGAAGGGTCGGAAGGAGGATCCGGGGAACTACAGGCCTGTCAGTCTGACCTCAGTCCCAGGGAAGATCATGGAGAGGGTCATCTTGGGAGCTATCATGCAGCACATGCACGATGGCCAGGGGATCAGGCCTAGTCAACATGGGTTTACAAAAGGTAGATCCTGTCAAACTAACCTGATCACCTTCTATGACAAGGTGACCAGCTTAATGGACAAGGGGAAGGCTGTGGATGTGATCTACCCGGACTTTGGTAAAGCCTTTGACACAGTTTCTCACAGCATTCTGACTGAGAAACTGGCTGCCACTGGCCTGGACAGGTGGACCCTCAGCTGGGTTAAAACCTGGCTGGATGGCCGAGCCCAGAGGGTGGTGGTGAATGGAACAAGATCCAGCTGGAGGCCGGTCACAAGTGGCGTCCCCCAGGGCTCAGTCCTGGGTCCAGTCTTGTTCAACATCTTTATCAATGATCTCGACGAAGGGATTGAATGCTCCCTCAGTCAGTTTGCAGATGGCACTAAACTAGGAGGAAGTGTTGATCTGCCTGAGAGTAGGGAGGCTCTTCAGAGGGATCTGAACAGACTGGACCGATGGGCTGAGTCCAATGGGATGAAGTTTAACAAGGCCAAGTGTAGAGTGCTGCACATGGGACATAACAACCCCATGCAGCGCTACAGGCTTGGGGGAGACTGGCTGGAGAGCTGTCAGGCAGAGAAGGACCTGGGGGTGTTGGTTGACTGCAGACTGAATATGAGTCAGCAGTGTGCCCAGGCAGCCAAGAAGGCCAATGGCATCTTGGCTTGTATCAAAAACACTGTGGCCAGTAGGTCTGGGGAGGTGATTGTGCCCCTGTACTGGGCATTGGTGAGGCCGCACCTCGAGTACTGTGTCCAGTTCTGGGCTCCTCACCACAAGAAGGACATGGAGGTCCTGGAGCGAGTCCAGAGAAGGGCAACCAGGCTGGTGCAGGGGCTGGAGGGCAAATCCTGTGAGGAGCGTCTGAGGGAGCTGGGGCTGTTTAGCCTAGAGAAGAGGAGGTTGAGGGGAGACCTTATCACCACCTACAACTACCTGAAGGGAGGTTATAGAGAGATAGGTGATAGTCTCTTCAGCCAGGTGACAGGTGATAGGACAAGGGGGAATGGCATGAAGCTGTGCCAGGGCAGGTTTAGATTGGATGTTAGGAAAAAATTTTTTCTGAAAGAGTTTTCAGGGCCTGGAACAGGCTGCCCAGGGAGGTGGCCGAGTCACCTTCCCTGGATGTGTTCAAAAAAAGGGTAGATGAGGTACTTAGGGATATGGTTTAGTTTAGGATGTGAATGGTTGGACTTGATGATCTTAAAGGTCTTTTCCAACCTTGTTATTCTGTGATTCTGTGATTTTGATGGCTGTCTAACATGAGCATCCCTCATATTGGAAAATAAATAACCAGGACATAGGCAATATCAAACACTTTCCTCATTTTTGTTAGATGGATAAATATAACGTGTTGTGGTGCTGTGTGCACAGGACCAGTGCTGTGACTGGGATCCACGTGTGGTCTGGCAGACACACATGTGCAGTTCCCCTGAGCAGAATTTGCTGCAGCATTGATTACTGAGATATTATAAATACTCCTGCCTTCCCGAAGACTTTTCTTAGGGAATGTAACTTAGAAATATGTAATAGAGAAAATTCCTGGTGCTGTAACTAGGTGCAAAATTGCAAGGGAGCAATACAGCAGGTGGAAGGACGTGGGGGGCTCCTGTCTGTGTCTAGGTGCCCAGTTGAGACAGGGCTAAGCAGAAAGAAGTAGCACAAGCAGAGTGCATCCTTTTCCATTTTCCCCCCAGTGAAGGAAGAGAAACAATGCTTTGTGTCACTGCAAGCAACAGACTCTGGAAACTTTGACTTCTTCCTAGCTGAAGCCTGCTTGGGGCAGGGGAGGTTTTTATCTGTTCAGTTTGACAGCAGAAAGTCACAGTGAAAAGTGGCAGCTGGTACCTGGAGCTCTAAGGACACCTGTCTGTTACCCAGCCGGCACGGGCTCAGTGTTGAACTAGTGACTCTTGCTACTAGTTAGACAAGAATTAATATTATGACTGATCAGGTGCAAATAGTCAAAGCTTTGTGCTGTTTCCTGTCCCCCAGTATGATGCTGGTCACAGATGCTTAGCTGGTGTATTGTTTGAGGATGCACAGTCTTGATCTAAGAGTGGCCTTATCCTGGGGCTGAGAAGTGTCAGTCTGTTCTGGTTTTTTGGTCTCTGTTAGTCTTCCTTATTCGCGCTCCACTGTTCAAACTTAATTTTTCAAACCCCTGCTGAATTACTCATGCTGGTAGTGTTCTAACATAAATAAAGAAGAGGGTAAATAAGCAAAGAAGAATCAAATTACCACCTAATTCACAGGGAGGCTGTGTTTCAGACTAGGAAAATTGCCCAGAGGAAAGGCTATCTCTGATTATTTCATATATTCCAGCAACAGCAAGAAACTTTCTGTTAACTCCTAACAAGTAGACTGCTGTGACAGGAGGAATAGTTGCTGAAACATTTTTCTCTTCGGCCTCATGGCTGGTCACTGAGAAGGATACATGATGTTCTGTGCCAGGAGGACTTGACCCTGGGCTGATAGATGTCCGTCCTTCCTTCCTGACTGTCTCAAGGGCCTTGCCCGTTATGGCTTGAAAGGGATAAGATGGTGCTTTTGTTAGTGTCTGAAACAGCATTGTCCATCACTTGTGCTGACGGTCTGTGCTAGAGGTGCAGCAGACACTCCTTAGTCTCTCTGGAAATAACATCCTCAAAGCTCCGTGTTTGGCAAGGTGGATGTTGTTAGTTGGCAGAGTAAAGCTTCTAGAGGCCGGGCGCTTTTAATCCCCTGGTGTTAGATGTGTCCCTACCGTGAAGGATCTGCCCATGTGCTCCTCTAGCTGTGCATGGGGTTGGCGGTTACTTCTCTCAAATTTCACATGATCAGCTAAATCACTTGTCTTTTCCTGAAACCATTCTCAACTCCAGAGCAGGAAAAGGTGGATGAGGTGGACATACAGGGCGCTTCTGTTGCTGAACTTAACAGAACTGAGCCAGCTGGCTTGGACAGTTGTTTGTGCTGATTTCTCTTCTGCCTGAAGGTAAAGATCACTTACTGTGGATATTTTCTAGGCAGATCATGCAGACGTTTGCACTACTAGGTGGTTTGTGAGCCTTTTCTTTCAAACACCACAGTGTATTCCAGCAAACCCAAATTGTATCTCTTTTGCTTCAAAGAATACCCCTAAGGGAACTTTAAGGTTCATCCTGGGCAATTTAATGAGAAATTTTGTAATTCTTCCTGGTATCTAATAATAATAAGGGATATTTATTAAATGTCTCATCTGCTGCTTTTCTTATACCTTATGAAAGAAGAATTGCACGGAGATCATGTGCATGGCCTTCAGGAGCACAATACCTGCTTGTTCCTCTCTTAATGTGCTTAGCTGGATGCGTAAGGGTTTTCATGTGCTGAAGAATCCCAATGACTGTAAATATTCATTCCTCCTGTGTGGGAAAATATTCTGATCCCTTAAAATTATTACTCTGTAGACCTTTTTTGTGTGCAGAGTACTTCACAATGTTTTTTATAATTTTTTTTTCATGTTTTCCATTGCTCTCTGGTCTTTGTGCATTGATTCCTCTCCTTGTTCGGGTAGAATGTTCTGTTACTATTGTTCCCCTAGTGATACTTAATTGTTTTTTTCTCCCTGTGAAGTGTATGGGAAGATTGAGAGATTGATTTTTGAAGTTTGTCACCTTGGTACGAAGTTTTAATTTTAACGCCACAGCTCGTTTCTGCAAATAGTGTGGACGTGCCTTGAATAACACAGGTTGCTACCATGATCTCCTGCATTTTTCTTCAGGCTGGATATGAAAGTAGAGGCAGAAACACTGAAATGTGAAGTGTTCGGGCTCCCTTAGCATTGAACAAAATAAAAATCTTGGCATTGAAATTGAGCTTCAGGGTCCACCCCAGCTGTGAGGCTGCTGTCTTGTCTCTTTTTTTTGCCATTTTACTTGAAAGTTTCTTAGAAATTTGAACATGAATAATGAATTTTCACAACTGTTAAATTTGGATTGTGAATCTAGCTACTTGGATTAGGAAGAACAAGGATGCATTTCTGCAGTATAAGTCAGTTAAGTTTCCTCGTTAAGTGCCACAATCTGTCTCTCTCCAAGATGGTGGGTCGTCTTTTTCAATATAAATGTGATTAGACCATCAAACAAAACAGTTTCTTTATTTAACTCGGGCTTTTGTTTCCAGCTAGTCTTTTCTTCTGATCACTTTCTGAAGCCCATCTCTTCCATTTGTGCTTCCTTGGGTTCTTGAGCTCTCAGCTGCTTTCTGCAAGATTAGCTGCTTCACCGCTCTGCCTTAAGAAGAGTAAGAAATGTAATAATCTGGTAATAGACTGGTACATTTTTTGATAATAAGGCCAGAGGCTGCAACCAGTTAAATTGTCTGTATCTTTTCTAGAAGTCTTAAGGACAACCTTACATGAATAATATGCACAATAATACCAAATAGAGGGCAGTAGGACCTTGGACTCAGAAGGGGTGGCTATTTCCATATGAAATAGTGGTAAAATCATTCCTAGGCTGGAGAAGTTGCTTGAGGTGTCATCATTGTAAAAAGTATGTAAAAATATAATAGAGTTGGTGCAGGAAAGAGCCACAGAAATGATTTCAGGATGCTAAATTTGCAACAAAGGTAACTGAATTGTCCTTTTAGTGCGTTAAAGCACTTAACTTTCTTTGCAACTTTTGTCTCCATAAGTACTTCTTAGTCACACGGTACTGAAGGTCTCTAACCTGGTAGAGAAAGGTGTAGGAAGGCTATTCAATGGGGTCTACAGCGAGAGAAACTCAGAATAAAACCTGATTTGTTGACAGTTCTGTTTAGGTAATCACTGACCGAGTTTACCAAAAGATGTGTTGTTTTCGCCACCAATAGAAGTCTTAATGTCTTAAGTTTCTTAACTACTTCCCTCTCTGACCCCCACCTCCCCCCAATTAATAGGAAGAAATCCTGTGCCCTGTGCTCTCCAGAAGACCATTGAGGATGGTCATGGTGAGGGTTCCTGCTTTAACCACGTATACAGGTCTTGTGGGAGGAAATGCAGCCAAAGAAGAATTGCATTTCAGCTTTTGTCATCCTGTGTTCTGTGGTGGCTGTTCACCTCTGTTAACCTGAGTACTTTGCTAGGGCTTGGTCTTTCAGGGGTACATGGAGCAGCTCCCTTTTCCTCTGGTGACACTGCAAGAAGCGACTCCTGCTCCCATTTCCTCCCTCTCAGCGAAGGATGAGGAACAGGCCTCACAACGTGTGGGGTGAGCAGAAGAAAACCTTTAGAGAGACAATTTGGCAAGCCGAGGGGAAACGCAAATCATTGTATGTGTACTTGGTGCAGTAAAGTGTTGGGCAGGGACTTGAGTGAGGGGCTTTCATGTGGAGAAACAAGTGCACATTCTGAAGGCGCTGCTCACCCTGGAAACGAGTGTGTGAGGCACGTTCCTGGCTGAGAGTTGTGCGGGCTTTACAGGAATTTCCTCTTCATGAAAGGCATTTTGACCGAGTTGTCAAAAGGAAAAGTACGAGGGAAAGAAATGGTCTGATTAGCACTTAATTTAAAGTAACTAAAGTGTATTAGGCCCAGTCAAACGAACTATTTTATTTTTGTTCCTTGTTGTTTGTAATCTCCTAAGTATGAGTCATTTAAAAGCCAATCTGGCTTGGTACAGCGCGTGCTGTTTTATCGTCTTTCCTCCTTGCCAACATGAGCGTTTCCTTGTTAATGTTTCACATCTGTTCTTTGTAATTTAGTGATTACGTGGGGGCCTCTGTGTCCTCCTTGTTTATTTTAAAGGGACAAGGGGAAGCTTCATTTATGTGAGATTAAATCAATGTCTGCGACTTCCTAAAGTCGGGGTGTCCTGGACTGCCTCTTTGCTGGTTTGTGTAAATGGATCTTTAAACCAGAAGACAAAAAAGTGGATGGTTGGAGAAAATCAGTAATCTGCAGTTAGAATCAGCTGAGCATTGTAGAATTGAGTTGACAAATGGATGCCAGAGGTTTATATTGCTTTCTTATCAGTCACGCTCAGGCTCCTTGGAAGCATCTATGCTCTGGTTTTGTTTTAGCAAGCATGCAGAGAACAAGTTTTCATTCTGTGGGTATCTGTATTCACGCAGGCACAGGGCGTTCGTGTCCGAACAAGAATATTTGCTATTAAACACAAGTCCTTCTTATAGCTGTTATTGGCGTGCAGACATTCGTATGGAAAGTGGCAGCATCATGCAATTTGGGTGAGTGATCACGTATAGCAAGATGCAATATGGAACAGCAAATGGCCAGCGTGACCTCCGTGCGGATGTGAAAATAAATCATTTGCCTATTTTGTAAATGCTTTAATACCTTCTCTGATGCTGAGGTGCTTACATATATAAAAGGACAAACAGAATCAGATGACTTAATAATTATGAATGGTTTGACTGGAGCACATAATGAGCTTTCAGACATTATAGAGGAAGGTTTATTATTCATTGTAGAGTAGAACCAGGAAAAATAAATCTGGTTGTGGAGATGATACTTAGCAATTAAAATAATCCACAAGACCAGAGTCTCATTCTGATCTTTGCCAAAGCTATCTGTATAACCTTCAGCAAATTAATTAGAACTCTAGTCTTGGTTGTGTCTAGAATTTAGATGCTGGGCTTTGAGTATCCTGAAAGGGAGGAATCTCCATTGAGAGACTCTGTTTCCGTTTCACGTCTTCCATTTCAACTCAGTATTTATTCTTTTTTGTGTGCTTGTAGATTTGTATGTCTACAGCATCCTATTGCCGCTGCCTTGGGTGAAGTTGTTCTAGCCCAGGGATTACTGATGTGGACAGGGAATTATTTTGGTTAAGCAAGAGGGCGAGGGGATATGCCTGACCAAAAGATGATTATGCTGCTTTGGGGTGAAGATTAGAACAAAGTGGAGGGATGGGGGTTGGCAGCATAAACCAGGTATAACAGTTGGCAGAGAGGAAGGAGCAGGGCTGAGACTCACAGGAGTCAGCCAGTGCTGATCTAGGGCACTGCTGTGTCCAAAGACCATTCGAGTGGATCCGGCCACCCTGGGTGGCAGTGGAAATCGCCAGCAGAGTCACAGACCAGTTCTCCAGTTAATACTGTCTCCAGTGGTTGAGGTTGACCAAGGAAAACCACAAGGCAGAGAGTAATCTTTACTCTTTTTTTCTTTTTACATTCACATATTTGTATACTCATGTTTCCTATAGAATGCTATGGTTGCCTCACAGCCATCTGAAGCTCAAGATGGAGGGTGATTCTCTGCTACTCCTGGATGCTGCGTGATTTCTGTGCCTTTCCATCATTTTAGGGTTCTTCACTTGTAAAGCTGTATGGCAGAGAGAGTTTAGAGCAAGCATATAATAAACCTTCCTCAGAAAGGGGTCTCAGCCCCCACGTGCTTGGGCAGTTGGGGAACTAGAGGTATGGTCATAGGTCTCCCTCCCATGTAACTTTTTGAGTCATCTTAGACCCCTGTAACCTTTTGATATCCATGGTGCTTTGGACCAAAGGCACCCAGACTAATTCCAGGCACCGTGGGAAACCCCACTGCCTCTTTTTTGTTTTAAAATGATGTCGGATGCCCCTCCAGCTCTGATTTGGTGAGGGACTGTGAGGACAGGGCTGGGCTTTCACCCTTTCCTTCTCACTCCAGATTTGCTAGGCCTGTCATCTCTCTGTCCTGACTGTTTGGCCTTGGCTTTCTTGCCTTTCCTCAAGCACTTTATCAGTTTGTCATACCCTTTCTGGGGAGGGGGGATTGGAATGGTGTACAAGAAGCGTGTACTGTGGGTTTTGTAGAGAAACACCTTTTTTCTGTTTTCTATTCTTTCTCTAATTATGTCAGTTTATATTTGACCGTTAGGGAGTCTGAGCCAATTTTGTTGTAAAACTGATAGTTGCAGCTCCACATTATCATTCCAGCATGTTACTATTCAGCACGGAGCCCATCACTGTTTGTAAAGCCAGGATCGTTGTTCCCGGGGCACCTCACTCTACATGTATTCATGTTGCAAACCCTCTATCATTTTGATTGCTGAGTCACTGAATCATGGAAGGTCCATCTGCAGATCTTCATGGGTGGTTCTCATCTTTACTGTCTTAACTACCTTATCATCTGCAGTGTGTCACCTTTCTAGTCGCTCTTTCCTAAGGTAATCATGGATCTGTTGAAGAGTACAACTCCTCGCTGGGCTGTCTGCAAGACTCCCCTGTGAGAACTTCAGCCATTCAATCCTACCTTCTCTTTCCTGTCTTCAGAAGCAATTATTCATTCAGGCAAAGACCCTTTCTTTTCTCTTGTGTGTTCTGAGATGTGGAAGTCATTGCTGACTTTTGTGGAAGGACTTGGGTGGAGAATTGCTGGAAACACTCTGGCTCATAAGAATACAGTTCTTATATTATGGATGCAAGATAATTTTTATTTAGCGATTAGATCTTCTTTTAAAATAGCTAGTATGCCATGGATATAATAGCTTCTGGTTTATTGTATTTTAAACTCTAATGTGTTTTGATTTCAGCATGTTTTTATGTTTTAGGATTACAACAAATAGTCTTGTAGAATTATTTTTATCTGTAATATATGTTTCCATTTAAAGAGGGGCCGTTGACATCCTCCACTATTAGGTACAGTAGTCTCGTATGAAAGAGATTTAATTTTGTTTCTTATCCAAGTCATCACATCAGATGTATGGCATACATACTACTTCTATTCATGATATTTAATTTTTCTTTTTATACCTAAACTGACATTTAGATACAAAGAATAAATTTACTTGGCTATTTCTTAATATCCTTTGAGAGCTGCATCAAGAATCACATTTGAAGTACTGACATTTCCAGCAACAATAGCTGTATTGTAAGCCCACTGGATATCCTGACAAAATCAAATTTTGTTAGGAAAAAGCATATAAAAATTATTTGTAATAAAAGCAGGGAGAGGGAGGGGCATTAGCAAAGTACTGTCAATCCCACCTGCTCAGAAGCAGTGTGAAATCTGGCACTTCTCTGCTGAATTGACTTAGTGCTGGAGAAATGCCAGAAAATTATTTGAAATCTCTTTTTTAATCTGAAATGTGGAGGTGCCAGGCAGAGGATTCCCTGAAGACAGCAAGCAGAAAAGCTGTCTGTGCACCAGGCAGAGAAATCATCCTCCTTAGCACCGGTGTATTTTTAGATTCTCTCAACCTGGCATGTAGACTCAACAGAGAACACATTAGTTACAGGTACATTTGGAACTACTGAGAAACTCTTGGGTTCCACCCATTATTAAAGTGATCTCAACAATCCTTATCTGGATTGCTGCTTTTGGAGAGGTTTTATCAGTAAAATTCAAGTTAAATATCATGTCAGAGGTATACTGTTTCTCTGTACCCAGCTGACTTTAGTCAGATCACGAATGCTTTATAACACAAATATTGTCAAAAATGTGTGTGATAAACCAGGTACTTGGACTAATAGATGGGTTTGGCTCTTAAAAGAGCTCCTGCCTGTGGTGTTGGTCTAAAAATAAAATGTGGAGGTCAGGAATGCTTTCATTGAAAGGGAGCAGCCTGGTAAAGAGGTGTAGTGTCCTCAGTTTTCCCTGCTTGGCATCTGGGGAGCCTCTGCTCTGTGTGTCTGCAGTCCCTGCCTCAGCAGAGAGCTGGGAGGATCTGTAGAGCCCTTTGTGCCTTGGAATAAGCACTGGGAGGGGCTTCCCAGTCTTCCATGTTTTGTTTACTTGTTAGTGCTGGCAGCTAGGTGTGAAACCTTCTACTTCAGTGCAAAATGCAGTTACCTACAAGAAATTCCAGTATTTACTTTGATTCATTGCAACTTGGGTGAAAAAGTTTCATATCAAAAGGTGCTACACGCAACTTCCATGTGAGCTTGGGAGAGAGTGAATATTTTGGGGGTCAATGTTGAAGTTCAAATTCAAGTAGAATACAATCAAAATTGTTGAGCCCGACTTCTAGACTTCCACAGAAAGCTCAGCTGACCTAACTTTGGTGTTTTGTATTATACACAGAACAGAAAATTTGCCAGGCAATTCATTTTACAAGGAAACCAGAGAAAATACTGACTGTACTTGTTGTGCATTTCATCCTGCTCTTGAAAATTTAATTTTTACTTGTCTCGGTGTTTTTCAGACTGTCAGGTAACATAACAAAAGAAGCAAAAATATGTATATGTGTGTTTATGTATACAAGCCATCCTGTGTCTCTGTTTGCTCTTTGGATGCACTGTAATTTATTGCTGTTTGTGAAGCAGAAAATCTGTGGGACCTCTAATGCAGGGTTCTTGGAAAGCAGTTGTGTTGAGTGGCAGGAAGAGAAGCTAGTGACATGTGTATGTAGCTTTGCAGCTCTTGGTTTGACTGTGTCCGTAAAATGGGTCTGACGCAGCTCACCTCATCGGCATCTCAAAGCTTCTCCTGTAAGGAATTGCAGTATTCTTTGGAGAAATGGCTGACATTTTTTGAATGTAAAGCAGATGATGGACAGTTAGATTAAGATGTGAGGAGATACTCAGGCGTAGAATGTTGTCCTGGTTTCAGCTATGATGGAGTTAAATTTTTTTTAGCAGTGAATGGAATGCCATGTTTGGGTGTTAGCATGAGAATAGTGCTGATAGCACCCTGATGTTTCCGATTTGTTGCCGGGCAATCAAGTACCTTTCTCAGCTCTGCATACTTCCTTACTAGTGAGAAAGGAGGGGACGCAGCCAGGACAGGTGACTCGAATTGGCCAAAGAGCATATTCCATGCCAGTTACGTCATGTTGAGTATAAAGGGGGACTGGGGGGAAGAGGGGGAGACAACGCCAGGACGTGCAGTTTCTGGGGCGGTTGGGTTGTCCGGGACGGCTCTAAGCTGTGCGGCCTGAGTTGTGTGGTTTGGTGAGAAATTGCATTGTGTATCACCAGTTTCATCTATTTTGTGCTTTAAACTCCTGTTATTGTTATATCTAGTTTTCTGTTATTGTTTAGTAAACTATCCTTATCCCAACCTGCGTGGTTCTGGTTTCTAGGTTGTGGTTTCGTTCCCTCCTTTCTTCCTTCCCTTTTCCCCCTCCCCCAACTCTCCTTCCCCCTTCCTTTTAAAAGTACAAGCGACTGTGTGGGGTGCGGCCCTCGGCCGGGGCAAAACCACGACAAATGTGTTGAAAGCCAGCTACACCTGAAAAGCTTTTGCTCATGCCTTAAGTAACTTAGTAGAGTCACTGGAGTTGATTATTTTTAAACTCAACCCTACTAGCCTTGTGCAAAACCGCTGTCTTTAAACGTCATTAAGACTACAAAGACCTTGATAAGTTTATATAAGAAATGATAGTGTTATTATCTGCTCTATCTGAGGGACAGTTTAGGCAGATAGAGGACCCTAAACTTTCTAATGTCTTCTATCACACACAAAGAAAGAGCAACAGGACCCCAGGTCCCAAAAAAAAGCAGTCTGCAGAAATCTTGCTTCATTGTTTTAAGACTTCTTAAATACATCAGCTGATGGGATTGCTGTGCTCTGATTTAATACTTGCCTTGAGGCAGCGTAAAAACACAATATGTTTTTAATACTCCTACAGATTATATATTTCAATACAGCATATCTTTAGATAAGTCTTGGTTGCACAGGAAGAGATTGATGGTAAAGAGGTAGAATTAAGTCACGGCCTACCTCTTATGTACATCCCGTATTTCAAGCTAAATGGTCAGGCTGATGTTGGAGAGCTGTCAGTGTCCTGCTGAGAGCCACTGTGGTGGCTTCTCTTTCTTTCTCGTTTGCCTTTTTTAGCACTGGTGTTTCATCTGAGGGTGTTTTTTGGTTGTGCAGGCAAGAAACTAGTAATTTTTCAAGAGATACCTTCAAAAGGTTACTATGTAAGTCTCATTTTCAAGCCTCTGGCCCTTGAACCATTACCTCACCTACCAAGTTTCATAATATTTGATGTGCTTTGAGGAATTTCAGAACCTCACTAATGAAAATTTTGCTGGTGATACTTGTTTTCAGAAGCATGGAAGTGAAAAAGACTATTCGTATGTGTAACAGGCCTGTAAAAAATATCCTGCTTCCTGAAGTAGATTACAGCTGTAGTTATAAAACTCTGGTCTTGCAGTTCAAATGGAAGAAATAACATAATGGCTCTGCTGGCTCTCAGCTGCTGCTGGCTGTTGCTGACTGCATTAGCTACTCCTTTCTGCAACCCTTGGTTCACCATCATCTCCATTTTTGGCAATTATTAGCTAGATTATTTCAAAAGATGTGAGTCCTATCTGACTGGTTTAGCTGTATTCACTGAAACTACAGCTATTGTGGGTGAGTTGTAAAAACCAAACCAAAAATACCTCTAGCTGTAGTTGGCACTGAATGGCTCTGTGAGCCGAAAGTCAGTCAGCTCTATTCCTTTTTGTGTTCTTAGGGGAGTCAGATGGGTCAGGGCAGGATTGATGAGGAAGCTTCTATCATGATAGGGAAAAACAAAAATCTGTAGCTGGTTAAATGGATCATGTTAATCAAGAGATGGAGTATGCAGATTTGGCTCACCTCTAAAGAAAAATAGATGATTTGGCTTTTTTTGTTAATGAAGAAATTTACATTAAGATGAAGAGAGACTTGGCTGAAGCAGATGTATTAGTGATGAGATGCAGGCGGCATTCTGGGGGGAAGATTTCTTGCCAGAATGTATGCTTGAAGAGGATAGCAAATAAGAAATACAAAAACTGACTCGGAAAACTGTTCCTTAAAAACGTTTCTTTCAGTTTAGCTGCTACTCTTTGGATTTGGAGATCATCACCCTCTTCTCCTTTTGGCCCTGTCACCATGTGTATTACTTGAATCCATCCTCAAATGGGCATTGCCAATGCTAGTGTCATGTCAGAGGGAGCCATGGATGAGGATCATACCTTGGATGAGGTTTGGTCAGGAGCTTGGACTTCAGATCTTTGTGTTCCAGCACAGACTGAAGACCTCTTCAGAAGTCCTGGTGCAAATCTTTTTTGCGGACGACACTAAACTAGGAGGAAGTGTTGATCTGCCTGAGGGTAGGGAGGCTCTTCAGAGGGATCTGAACAGACTGGACCAATGGGCTGAGTCCAGTGGGATGAAGTTTAACAAGGCCAAGTGTAGAGTGCTGCACATGGGACATAATAACCCCATGCAGCGCTACAGGCTTGGGGGAGACTGGCTGGAGAGCTGTCAGGCAGAGAAGGACCTGGGGGTGTTGGTTGGCTGCAGACTGAATGTGAGTCAGCAGTGTGCTCAGGCGGCCAAGAAGGCCAATGGCATCTTGGCTTGTATCGAAAACAGTGTGGCCAGTAGGTCTGGGGAGGTGATTGTGCCCCTGTACTGGGCATTGGTGAGGCCACACCTCGAGTACTGTGTCCAGTTCTGGGCTCCTCACCACAAGAAGGACATGGAGGTCCTGGAGCGAGTCCAGAGAAGGGCAACCAGGCTGGTGCAGGGGCTGGAGGGCAAATCCTATGAGGAGCGTCTGAGGGAGCTGGGGCTGTTTAGCCTAGAGAAGAGGAGGTTGAGGGGAGACCTTATCACCACCTACAACTACCTGAAGGGAGGTTGTAGAGAGGTGGGCGAATGTCTCTTCAGCCAGGTGACAGGTGATAGGACAAGGAGGAATGGCATGAAGCTGTGCCAGGGCAGGTTTAGATTGGACATTGAAAAAAAATTTTTTCCTGAAAGAGTTGTGAGGGCCTGGAACAGGCTGCCCAGGGAGATGGTTGAGTCACCTTCCCTGGATGTATTTTAAAAAAAGGGTAGATGAGGTATTTAGGGATATGGTTTAGCATAGGATGGGAATGGTTGGACTTGATCTTAAAGGTCTTTTCCAACCATGTGATTCTGTGAAATCTGTTCAGTGTCCACCTTTCACACCTTTCCTATATCATGATACCCTCAGTGATACTTCCTAGGACTGGGCTGAGTCTCAAGTGGAAGTGATGCATGCTTCACGGAATTAGGAGGAGCCCTGGTTCACCTTTTCACTAGGTGAGGCCAGCTACTTGCAGATGTAGAGAGGAGGTGTGAGAGCTTCCTGAGGAGTAGATGTGAGTGGGCAGAGCTCGCTGCCCACAGGCCAAGAAATTGCATGGAAACATGGATCTGCCTGGGGAGATGTGATGATGGGCAGAGTTCTGCACGTACTTTCGTTAGATGTCTGCCTCCTTCCATGTTTATTCTGTGCTTTCTCTTTTTGAACAGGTAATTAGCCCAGCTCCGCTCACCAAGGTTGGCTCTCTTGCATCTGTTTGGGTATCTGTGCAGCCCCTCTGGGAGGTTTACTGTAAGGGAGTATCTGGATGGGTCCATCTTAGTTACAGGCTTCGCTTATTTTTCTATTCCTGAGGAGGCAGAGTAGCACTTGTTTGCTCTCAGTAAATCATTCTGTGAGGTTTCCTTTTCTTGATTTGAAAACAACCCTGGGTTTCTCAGTAAATGAGGTTGATGTGTTCACATTATGAAACTTCCAGCCCTTTTTATGGTTAATAATGCCTGAGAAAATAAATCAGTTAATGGTTACTGAAGTAGTGAAGTGTGCAGTTCTGTTATAACTGAATCCAGGAGTGTCACCAGGCTTTAATGAGATGATTTGTCTCTACCCGTATTGGGTTGGTCTTTGTAATTTATATTCATGAACCTTTTACTTAAAAATTGCTAAATCGTAGTACTTCTTCCCATAGGAAACATCCTCGTTAACACAGTAACTTCCTATTAGAAAAATAACTTCTGCTGTTTGGCTTAGATTTTTTCATAGACCAGAGGAGGTTATTGGGGAATGTTTTTGATGGAAAGCGAGTCTTGGAGAGTCAGGCTTTTTGGGGGAGAGAATCTTTCTCTTTGAACTGTAAACCGCTTGACACAGGGGTGATACATGCCTGTATATGTACGTGAACATTTTGTACAAAGGCTGCCATCAAAGAAGTTTTTAAAGTTAGGAATTGAAACACTCGGGAGTTCTGGATGTACTGTTGCTTTCATTCTGCCCCCTTTGGTATTGCGCCCAAGGCAGGAGCCTTCTGGAGCAGAGGGAGGTGATTCCACCTGGCTTCACAAGAACTATGTACATCAGTGGTAAATTAGCAATCTGCAGCAACTATAAACCTGATACTTCTAGCACCTAGCCCACCATGAGAACTCCCCGAAGTGTTCTTTTCCTGTGTCTCTTTGTGAGTAACGTTTAAGCTTTAGAGAAGCTGTGCTATAAACTGTTGCCTATGTTCAGGCTTAGAATCATTTTTGTCATGAACTATTGTGGAACTTCGTGATTATTAGTTTCAAATATAGAAACAGGGATATTGTGTGGTCTTCCAGTGGCTCCAATTTCCTTTGCATCAAACAAGTGGGTGTTATTATTCTTTAACATCAGCTCCTTAAGCATCCTAACTTGTCCCTGTGACACAGAATTAAAGACCTCATTTGTAAGTATCTCCTGAAGGCTTATAGCAGCTTTAGCATATTTGTGGATCTAAAGTAATTTGGCAGCTGAATACTTGTTCCAGGCATGAGTCCCTGCATGGTTGCAGGAGCTCTGCTGTTGTACCCTTCATCCCTACCAGCAAACACCTCTATTTTCAGCCATAGCATTGTGCAGTTTCTCTCTCTCCATTTAGACCAAGGCTTTTTCTTCTTAATCTATGAAAAGTGTTGCAAATCCATTCTTTTCATTAAGAAAAAAATGATTGAACCAGGCCAATGAAGTTGGCTGTTCTTCTTTAATCCTTTGCTGCTGCATTTGATGTACAGCAACTCTCTGCTGCTCAGCTCCAGCCCTCTGCACAGTGCTGTGGGGGAATGTGTGCTGCTGCACAGTGCTGCTCCTTAGTGCTGCTCCCCAGGCCGGCAAAGCCTGTTGTGCCTTTGGAACGGGCTGCTGCTCCCTGGCAGTGTCCCGAGATGGCAAGAATTAGTGCTCTGGTGATAGTTCTGTGTGAAAGAAATGGCAAGTTGTGATCTCTACTGGTTCAGTGCACTCTGCGCCTGTTCTTCGCTTGCAGAGTGGAAAATGTGTAGATGCGATTAGCTTCACTTGACAGGTTGGGGGTGTGTGTGTGTATATATATATATGTGTATGTTAATTGATCCTCAGCTTTGCTGTAAATCTCTTTGGGTGGTTTGAAAGTGAGGCTAAAACTTACCTGCCAAGGCTGCGGATGTGCACATCTGAGCCTTTTCCTTGGGGCATGTGGGTGAAACCCTGTGGCTCAGGAGAAATCATCAGCTGTGCATCAGTTGGGTGATTAAAAACTTATTAAGGTGTGTTTCCTGGAATAAACTCTTACTGTACTGAGAGACACATTTTTCAGATTTTTTTAAAAAATGTGGACTCTTAATTTTCCTATGTTTATTACCAGTTAATGAAAACTATTTCAGTAGAGCCAGTCTTGCGTGGTTTTCTTTAGTCTTTTTGAAATATCTCCACAAAACTATTTTTCTTCACTTAAAGTGCACTTTTGTTGTGATGAGAATATCCTGGAAATGTTCCTGCTGTTGTTTTGGTGCGCTGGTGTATGCTGTTGGATGTCTGTTTAACGTCGGTCGGGGGTTAGTGAAGAAACACAGGGTTTTAAGCTGTAAGGAATGAAAAGGAGTTAAGAGTTCGGGGGGTTTCACACCTGAAAAACAGCGCACTGAGCAGAACTCTTTTTCTAGAAGAATTGCAAGGATTTTCGTGACAGATTTGTATCATTCCAGAAGGTCTGAGAGGAGGGATTTGGTTGGGGGAGAATGGGAGCTGAGTCCTCTATTTAATCTTTGGAGGAAGGATAGTTTCAGAAGGTGTTTCCCTTGGAATGGTTCTGTGCCGAGCATCTGCTCTGTATCCAGCTTACCCCATGCAATTGCTCGCCTGGTACCAGGTCTGGCTTTATCTTCTGAACTGTCTTCTCTTTTCTGATGTTCTTCATGCTCTTGAAACAGTTTTTCAGAAGTGACCTGAATTCATGGGTTGGCTTGCTTCTTGAGGCTGCTCTGCTTGAGGGTTCCAGCTCGTGGTCTTTGTTCTCCCTCTGGCTGTGTGGTGGGGTTCTGTGAAGCTGACCACCCTGTGCTGCGTCCCCCTGCCCTGGCTTATTCTGACTTTCTCTTTCACAGAGCTGATGCATGGGCATCTCACTGGCTTCAGGACTGCAAGTAACGTGCTCAACCCTGCAGAGAGGGAGCGAAAGAAATGAGATGCTCTGGATGATGCACTGGGTTCTCCTGCAGAGACGTAAAATAAGGTCTGGCTAGCCAGCCTCAACTGAGGAAGTCACAGAAGAAAGAAAAAGCACATTCAGCTGGAGTTTTTCTTGGAAGCCATATTCATCCAGGACTGAAAGGTGAGACTTCCTGTGGCTTTTTAGTTTAATTTTTGTGTTTTCAGTTAGATTGAAGAAAGACACTTCTTTAAAAAAATAAAAAAATATTGGTAATTTGTCTTTGATGTAGGGACTTTTTCAGGTGCTTTTCATAAAGATTTGTGTTTATTTGCTTTAATTTTGGTCACTTAAAGTTTAGTTTTAGGACAGTTCTGGTGATCAAATGTCCTTGGAACTGAAGTTTCCCACGAGATGACTCTTACCTGAGAGCTTAGTGAAAACTAGAGGGGTGTGGAGATGTAATAAAATGCTTCAGAGCTGGATGCAGAATGGAATGTGAGAAGGAGTATGGTAGATCCTTGGTAGGAGGCTGGAACCACATAAATACAGAACAGAAACAAAGACAGAATGAAGTATTGGAAAAAGAGCTTGAAGGTGAGAGCAGTTATCCTGTTACTCGGTGCTTTAAAATCAAAATCCCATAGAATTCAACCAATACCACCATGGGTTTAGCGAAGACACTCTACTGTGGTTTGCAGGAGATGTCCAAGCAGCTGAGTATCCCCTTCCAGCCTCTCCATACTTGTGTGAAAAGGGTTTAATTGGTGGCCTGTTGAATCTTAGCTGGTAATTAGAGGTGAGGAGGAAGGCTGCAGTAAGGAGGGAGGAGCCATTAGAAAGACCGTGAATTGTCTGCTCCTGTTAGAAGCAGTGTTCCTCTTGCTGTGTTTAAATGGGAGGTGTGAGGGCACAGTGTGGTGATGGCGTGACAGAAAAGTGCAGAGAAGGTACCGGGTAGAAACCAAGTGCTCAGAATGGCACCGTTCTGAAACGCTGCCCTAATTTTGCATTTCACTGGTAAAATAACCTTTTACTGGAGCCACTGACAAAAGAGAGGTGTTTCATGTTAGGTAATTTTCAAAGTGTGACATTTAAGTATTTGCTCATCGGGTGGCTGCCTGGGAGGCTGATGATGCTGCTCCATGGGGGAATGCATGTGACTAGATGGTATAAAAGGTTTATGGTTTGTATTGTTGATAATCTCTGTAGTATAACCTGAGCATTATGTGTGGTATCATCTAAAACTTGGTATAATTAATTCTAGTGCATAAGATTACTGTATTCAGTTCTATTTCCCTTGTCAGTCAACCTGATTAATTAACTTCCACGCCGTTGGTTCTCTGGGGATATCTAAATATACATAAATAACAGCCCCAAGAATTATTTTTCTGTTAGTTATTTTTGAACAATAAGTTCTGGTGCACTTTGTCTTGGTTGATATTCCTTCTGTGGAGGTTTGTCCTGTGAATGTGTTAGGTTTAACTGCTAGTCAAGAAAAATACCATGGATGTACTTGTGCTTTCAGTTAAAGGGTAGTCAAACAATCTGTTAGTTGTAAAGTCTGATGGATTTATGGCAGGACTAGAGCAGCAGTACCTTCTCAGTGTCACGAACTGATAAAAGCCTGTGTGTGAAGGTGAGCGAGTTGGTACTGTTGTCTGATGGGTTAATGTGTTCTGTGTTACGCTTCATGTGGAGGAAATGGGGTTAGATTTGAACTAGTTTGGGTGACTTTTTCTGTCACTGCTCTAACAGTATGTCTCAGTAACACTCACTTGCAAACTACTAGTGATGACACAGGAAATGAAAAATTCAAACTGATCAGGCTGGTCTTTAGTTAATATTATGTTTGATTTGATTTTAATTGTTTTTAAAGACTAACTAGTACTAAACTATGTATATTTGTTGGGCAAAACTGCAAACCTAACAAGTTATGGAGGCTTTCTATTTAGCCTTCCAGTGGGACTTCTTCCCTCTTCTAAATTTAAATTTAAGACATTAAGGAATAGGAAAGTTTAAAACTATTTGCTCTGACAGTCAGTAAGAACTGGCCTCCCCTAAAACATGAACCCTGTCAGCCAATCCCAGCCAGGGTGGCACCGTATCCTCTTAGAAAGAGGAGGCCATTCTCATGAGATTTTGTTTGATGTAGTTGCTTTTTAAAGGACAATTTCCCAGTTGTTCCACTGGATTTCAGTGGACGCTACTCTTAGGCTTAATATAAAATTGTAATGACAATTAATAAAAAATCCCTAATTTCTGAGGAGTGTTTTCTCACCAGCTGCTCATCCCATTACTGAATGGATGGCACTCTCCCATCTGTTTGCAGATGGTAAATAGCTCATCTGTTCAGGCAATCAAAACCAGGGTGTCAAGGGGTATGCTTGAGCCTTCACACATGAGCTGTAGGAGCTGTGACTTCACTTTCCAGAATTTGCATTTGTAAGCAGTGACACAGGACACTGACCATTTTATAAAGAGATGATCGTGGTCCAGAGTTGCCATCTAAGAGCAAAGAGATAAGATACTGTTTTGCCAACTGGATCTTTCTGCAGAAGTTACAGATTTTTATGACATCCTTTCAGTCATCAGTATGTGAATGTCCTAAGGGTGGCAATTCCCTTCTTGTTCTGTCCTGCTTGTTTTTCTTAAACAAAAAACCCAAAGTGTTTTGGTCACTTGCTCCTCCAGTTTGAGGTTACCCTCTCCTACTGGACTCAGCTTAACAAAACAAAAAAATCATCTGGTTCGTCACCCCAACTTCCTAACCAGCTATGCAGGAGAATTTTCAGTCATTTCTGCTACTTGTATTTTCAGTCTGTTTTTTTCTGTCTGTAAAGGTTACCTGATTTTTCTCCCGTTGCTTAACAATAGAGTAAAAAACCACCAAACCCTTTGTGTATGTTTGATCCATTTTTGGACTTCTGGGACAGGAGTGTCTGGGCCACTTGCAGCTCTTTCTTTCTGTGGAGATGCCAAGAAAACACTGCAGCACTGAAAGGTTCACCCTGCCCATGTGTCGCTGGCTGCAGTCAGTCTCCAGGGGCAGGATTCTCTGGTCAGGTCCCAGCACAGTAAGCCAGACGTGATGAGGCACGCCTGTTGCAGAGAGGTGAAGGTGCTCAGTACCTGCTCAGGTCTGTTTTAGCAAGTGTTAGAGCTCTTTTCTTGTGGGATGGAAGATACAAGTTGTATCTACTGTTGGATTATGTTCATCAGGGAAAAGCACGGTGTATGGCTCTGAGGATTGGAAGAGTAGAACTGGAAGAAGGTTTAATGCTGAGAAACCAAATCCGAGATGGATTTGATTTAAGGTCTTTCTAACTGTTTTCCTTCCATTTCTTTTTTTGTGATAATGAATAACTCGCTACAAGAAGGACATAAAGATGCTTGATTGTGTCCAGAGAAGGGCTGTAAGGCTGGTGAAGGGTTTAGAAGATAAATCCTATGAGGAGTAGCTGAATGAGTTTGGGATTGTTTAGTCTGGAGAAGAGGAGACTGAGGGGAGACCTCATCGCTCTCTACAACCACATATAAAGTGGTTGTAGTAAGGTGGGGGTCTGTCACTTCTGCTTGGTAGCTAGTGACAGGACAAGGGGAAACAATCTAAAGCTGCATCAGGGGAAGTTTAGGTTGGATATAAGGAAAAATTCCTTTACTGAAAGGGTTGTCAGATATTGGAACAGGCTGCCCAGGGAGGTAGTTGAGTCACCATCCCTGCAGGTGTTTAGAAGGAAAGCAGATGTTGTACTTGGTCATGTGGTCTAGTGGTGGACATAGTAGGGCTGGATAGATGGTTGGACTTGATAATCTTGAAGGTCTTTTCCAACTGTACCTTTTGTATGATTCTATGATTGCCTACATTTAGTTTTTCCTCCATATCATGTGCTTCCTCAATAAGATGGCTTAGGATGGCATGGAATGTCCATGTCAGTATGAAGTGCCTCTGAAATGCTGGTTGTTTTCTTCTTTTCCTGAGCTTGTGTTTTTATGCTTTTTTGGTGATGATACTTTTAGTGACAGAACTTCTAGGTTACATGGCTGGTGTTCCAGAAAGGTCTTTATGGTAGACTTACTGTTGATACTGCTCTCATTTATTAGCACTCCATTAAATGATACATTAGAAATAGAGATACGTAGCGAACTCCTGGGATAATTGTGTTCCCAGGTGTTTTGTGGTGTGTCTTTACACAGTTTATACCAAACAAGGTAAGTGAAAAAGCAGTATGATAAAATGAAACGTTGTGATAACAAAGATACTGCTTAGAAATTTGCTGTAAACAATGGGGCTAAGCCTCCCTGTTGTTTCCTTGATATGTGGCAGTTTGTTTCATATGGGACAGACCCTACCCATATGCTCAGGGTTGTGGTTCTGTGCTCACACACCACTCCCAGGACAACCCCCTCTCCACAGCTGAGTAGACACTTGTGTAAGTATCCCCTTTACATCCTCATTGTAAAGTGGAAAATTTTATGCTTGTTTTGCATAAAATTACTAAATTACTTTTCATCCTTTCCCAGATACTTTTTTTTTTTTTAATCTTGGGCCTGCTGTACCTAATGTAGTAAATGAATTCTAAAGCCCAAGGTCACCATTTTCTAACATCCTCAAAATAAAAGCTGCCACTTACACTTGAGGGCAGAAGTAGCAGCAAAATTAGACTCTTCCTCCTTTCTTAGCATAGAATGATCTCATGGCTGGAGATGGCTGTTCAGCTGCTACCTTCCACTGGGTTTCTAATTAAAAAGAAAAAAAATCTAGCCTTTGGCTGTAAAAGCTCCTTATTACTACTTTCATCTCTAATTTAATTTTTATAAAAAAGCATTTAAAGAGAAAGATCTGTTATGAATACTGGCCCTTTTACAGGCTGTGGGAATGCGGTTCTGGCTTTAGTTGGTTATAAAAACCTGGATCAGAGAAAGCATCCCAAGAGGAGGATGATAATCTATTAGTACTGCATTTACTGGCATATAGATCCCACACCTTTCCCCCCCTGCCCCAGACTGGCAATCACTAGAGATTTACATAGAGATTTCCTGGAAACTTCTTATTTCTTAGCAATGGCACCTACGCTCATGTCCGGAAGCTTGATTTGAATCAATAAATGTAATGAGGAGCAAGATTAATTCTCTCAGCACTCCAAAATCTTTTGGCAGTTGCATTAAACTTTCAAATCTTGTATAAATTTCTCAAGCAAATTTATTTGGCGGACTGGGTTTATGGCTCCCTTGGACAATAAGATGACTGTAATAAAACCTTGCCTCAGAACTACTGTGTCGTGGCCATGGAGCAGGTGACCTGAGCCAGCCAACCTAAAGTCATAGGGTCAGCACAGTGTGTCATTGGCCATTGTTTCTGATACGCTCCATTTAGGAAGAGAACGCTTGGTGAGCTCACTTTTAGGGGAGGGGAGTATTTTTTTTTTTGTCATTTTTCTTTTTATCTGTGCAGAACAAGATGTTTTTTTCTTTCAGGTAACTCGGTGTATCATGCAGAAAGAGGCAGGTATAACCACGTACAGGGGCATTACAAAAAATGATAAGGATTTGATCTCTCAGATATTTCAGGGATTGTTTTCTCTCAGACAGCTGAAAATTACTACCTGTTATCCAGTCTGAAATGGTTGCATTTTGATCAAGTCACACTTTAGCCTTGGCCAGCAATTAAGCACCACATCCAGCGGGATGGGGGAGAGAATAGAAAGAGTGGGCTGAGATAAAGACAGTTTAATAGGACACACAAAAAAGGAAGATGATGATAAAGATGAATAATATATACACAAAACAAGTGACAAACAGCACAGTTCTTGCCACCTGAAGTCAATGCTGCACGAGAAACTCCAGTTTCTGTGCAAGACCCCCCCTAGTCTGCCCCATGAGGCCCCCAGCTGCCCCATGAGCATGATGCCTTATGGTATGGGAATATCCCTTTGGGCAGTTGGGGTCAGCTGTTTTGGCCATATCCCCTCATAGCTGCTTGGACACCCCTACCTTCTCGTTAGCTGGGCAGGATGAGAAAGCTGAAAAGCCCTTGACTGCTGGGCAACAACTAAGATATCTGTGTGCTGTTGACATGATTCTTGTCCTAAATCCAAACCAATGTAGGACACCAGTTGCTGGGAAGAGTATTAACTCTGTCCCTGCTGAAACCAGGACACTCACTCTGTTTCTGTTGTTTTGAAGTCCACAGGTTTTTTGGGTGATAAGGGAGAAGAAAGTAGGTTTTTCCAGATTGAAAAAATATACATATGTGGATTAGTTGGTTTGAGATGCTGCATTGGATATGTAAAATAATGAGGAGGAGGGAATATTCAAAATCCCACTTTTATTTAAGCAGCTGTGGTATTTAAAGGATGGATTTGGCATTTCACACTGCATGAAAAGAGGTGCTGATAGCTCTGAAGTTTGTCTCCTGTATGACGTGGAAATTATCAAGAACAATCGCTGCTTCTGTTACCTTGCAATAATACTCATCCTTTAGGAGGGAAGATGATTTACCCGGTTTTGCCAACAGAAGAGTAGTTGTGTTTAGTATAAGAAAACAGTTGTGCTTAGAACATTGCCTGTGTGTTAACTGAAGGTAATAGCACTCACTGGGACCTGCCCCATCATGAAGAAATGTCCTGGTTTTCCTTGGAATGAGACTCTTCGTTGTGTAGGACACAAAAGTTAATATTCAGACCTGAAGCCATCTTGAGAGGTGAGGTAATTGAGGAGTTGTCGGTCTGTGATGGAGTAGACAGTGACTTAAGCCACCACTACGTAGGCAGTAATTACCACTGCGTAGTAAACTACTCAGTCTGAGAGAGTTTTTCCACCTGAAGATGATGGGAGGTTTGGCATTGCTAGCTGTTACATTCTGTTGAGAAATCACATGCACATACTCTTTCTGTTTACACACATGTATATATTCACACAAACCTCCCTTGTGTATAATCACTTTCATTTGTGTTGCTTAGTTCATGAAGTATAAACATCTAGAGGTGGTGCTTGTTTAGGTATGGTTCAACTAATTCTGGAAATGTGCATTTCAGAGGTTAAAAATCCATGAAACTTCACATCTTCCTTCAAGTCTGGTGCTCAGGCCACAGTAGTTTTCAGATGATTGCAAGGAATTTATAGGAGCATAAGCTTTCCAGAAGGATATTGTGTGCATTTCTTCCCTATAAACACAGACGTATACTATAATTAGGAAGAGAACATATAAAATATTAATAGATTCTGATGCCTGTTGTTATTTGATTGATGCTCCTTTGTGAAAGGAGAGGAAACCTGATGGCCTTTGAGTTAGTGATTTTGCCTGAATGTCTGCATGTCATGACCAAGTACAAGTGTCTCAGAAGTTGCCCAAACCAGGTTAGGGAAGGCTGCTTTTTGGTGCCTTACAGACCTTGAAAGAGTGGTAGATGTAAGTTAATGTCTGTCTGACATCACAGGTCATTCTTTGTGGCATTTTTGTCTCATTAAGTCAGTAAGTCTTTACTATTAACAAAGAAATTTATTTTTTTAAGAAATCACTCAACAACAACCTGCCCTTAGCTTATGGAGTGTCTTTTTTAATCTGTGAAACTAATTATACCTGTTAGCTTTCATCTGTATGCGACATCTCTGAGATATCACAGCATTTGTTGAGGAGAGCCACTAGCAAACCTCCTGAGGGAAAAAAGAAAACAAACCACAAAACACCTCTTCCTCTCTGATTTAAAATTATATAGAGGATTCTTGTACAAACCCACGAGTTGAATGTGTGGTTAAAAGGCTGGTGCCGGCGCAAGAACTTTGGATTCTTTAACCAAGGGATGGTGTACTCTGCTCCTGGCATGAGTACTGCTAATGGGGCTCACCTGTCCTATAAAGGAAAGCGGATCCTCGCCCAGGAGATAGCAGGGCTCATCGATCGTGCTTTAAACTAGTTAGGAAGGGGGAAGGGGATATTAAGGCGGCTGCCAGGGTTAGGCTTCGGGAGACACAACGGGAGTTGACGGTGGGAAGAGGTAAATACCAACAGCACAGTCGTGGACTTGGGGACGTTTTTCCACGTGAGAGTAGGGAAAATTCTGTGGACTGCCCTGAGTACTCCTCCGTGGAGCCACTTTTGCCAGTCCCCTGTCAGAAATCTCGCTGTGGGCCGTTGAGGATACCTACATCTGCTTCACCACTGAACTGTCTTTACACAAATGCACGTAGCATGGGGAACAAACAAGAAGAACTAGAGATCTTTGTGCGGTCGCAGGGCCATGATCTCATCGCAATCACAGAGACGTGGTGGGACAACCTGGACGACTGGCACACTGTCATGGATGGCTATGTGCTTTTTAGGAAAGACAGGCTAGGGAAGCGAGGTAGAGGAGTTGCTCTTTATGTGAGAGAGCACCTAGAATGTGTTGAGCTCCACCTGGGGAAGGATGAACCTTCTGTCGAGTGTTTGTGGGTTAAAATCAAGGGGCAAACCGGTATGGGGGACATTGTTGTGGGAGTGTGCTATAGGCCCCCTGATCAAGAGGAGCAGGTAGATAACGCATTCCATAAACAGTTAGAAGTAGCCTCAAGTTCCCGGGCACTGATCCTTATGGGGGACTTCAACTACCCAGATATTTGCTGGGCAAGCAATACGGCCAGTCGTATGCAGTCCAGACAATTTCTGCAGTGTGTTGAAGACAATTTCCTGCTACAGATGGTGCAGGAGCCCACAAGGGGAGGGCGGCTGCTGGACCTTGTTTTCACTAACAAGGATGGACTTGTTAGGGAAGTGAAGGTCGGGGGCAGCTTAGGGCAAAGCGACCATGAAATGGTTCAGTTCATGATCCTGGGTGGAAGAAGCAAGCCAAAAAGTAGGATAGCTACCCTGAATTTTGGTAGAGCTAACTTTGATCTCCTCCGCCACTTAATGGGGGCTATCCCGTGGGCTACGCTGTTTGAAGGAATGGGAGCCTGCGAGAGCTGGCTAGCATTCAAACAGCACTTCTTCCAAGCACAGGAACGATGCATCCCTTTGAGGAGGAAATGGGGAAAGAGAGGCAGAAGACCTGCATGGATGAACAGGGAGCTATTGAGCAAACTCAAAGAGAAGCAGAAGATCTATGAATCGTGGAAAAAGGGTCTGAGCACCTGGGAAGAATACAGGAATGTGGTCAGGGCCTGTAGGGATGCAACTAGGAAGGCTAAAGCCCTCTTGGAAATTAAGCTGGCAAGGGACATAAAGGATAATAAAAAGGGGTTTTTTAGACACGTGAACAGTAAGAGGATGTCCAGGGATAATGTAGGTCCCTTGCTGAATAAGGAGGGTGTCCTGGTTACGGGGGATGCTGAGAAAGTGGAGATATTGAATGCCGCCTTTGCTTCGGTCTTCACTTCAAAGGCCCCCCGGGACCCACAGACACTGGATGAGAGTAGGACTGATTGGGAAATGAAGAATTTCCCTCTGGTTCAAGTAGGGGAGGTCCAGGAGCGGCTCAAAGGGATTAATGCACACAAATCCATGGGCCCAGATGGGTTACATCCACGTGTGCTGAGGGAGCTGGCGGAGGTGATTGCTGAGCCGCTCTCTATCATCTTCGACAGGTCTTGGAGGACAGGAGAAGTGCCTGAAGACTGGAGGATAGCCAATGTCACTCCAGTCTTTAAAAAGGGCAAGAAGGAGGAACCTAGTAACTATAGGCCAGTCAGCCTCACCTCTGCCCCTGGAAAGGTAATGGAACAGCTTGTTCTGGATGCCATCTCCAAGCAATTGGAAGAGAAGAAGGTCATGAGGAGTAGTCAGCATGGATTCACTAAGGGGAAATCGTGCTCGACCAACCTCATAGCCTTCTACGATCTCATGACAGGCTGGGTAGATGGAGGGAGAGCAGTGGATGTCATCTACCTTGACTTCAGCAAGGCCTTTGATACTGTCTCCCATGACATCCTGATAGCAAAGCTGAGAAAGCATGGGATAGATGAGTGGACAGTGAGGTGGGTTGAGAATTGGCTGTCGGACCGAACCCAGAGGGTTGTGATTCGTGGAGTAGAATCTGACTGGAGGCCTGTTACCAGCGGTGTTCCCCAGGGCTCAGTGTTGGGTCCAGTCCTGTTTAATATCTTCATTGACGATCTTGATGAGGGAATAACATCCACCCTCAGCAAGTACGCCGATGATACAAAGCTGGGAGGAGTGGCTGACACGCAGGAGCACTGCGCTGCCATCCAGAGAGACCTGGACAGGCTGGAGAGCTGGGCAGTGAGAAACCAGATGAAGTTCAACAAAAGCAAGTGTAAAGTCTTGCACCTGGGAAGGAACAACTGTTTGTATCAGTACAGGCTGGGGGATGACCTGCTGGAGAAGAGCTCAGTGGAGAAGGACCTGGGGGTCCTGGTAGATGACAGGTTGGCCATGAGCCAGCAGTGTGCCTCGGTGGCCAAGAGAGCCAATGGGATCCTGGGATGCATCAGGAGGAGTGTAGCCAGCAGGTCAAAGGAGGTGATCCTCCCTCTCTACTCTGCCCTGGTCAGGCCCGGCCTGGAGTATTGTGTCCAGTTCTGGGCTCCTTGGTATAAAAAGGACAGGGATCTCCTGGAAAGAGTCCAAAGAAGGGCTACGAAGATGATTAAGGGCCCAGAGCATCTCCCCTATGAGGAAAGGCTGAGTAAGCTGGGACTGTTCAGCCTTGAGAAGAGAAGACTAAGGGGGGACCTAATCAAAGTTTATAATTATCTGAAGCAGGGGATGCAGGGGGAATCAGCCAGCCCCTTTTCAGTGGTCTGTGGGGATAGGACAAGGGGCAATGGCTGCAAGTTGGAGCATAGGAAGTTCCGCACCAACATGCGGAAGAACTTTTTCACAGTGAGGGTGACAGAGCCCTGGGACAGGCTGCCCAGGGGGGTGGTGGAGTCTCCTTCACTGGAGATATTCAAGACCCGCCTGGACGCCTATCTGAGCAATATGAGCTAGGGAGCCTCCTTTGGCAGGGGGGTTGGACCCGATGATCTCTCGAGGTCCCTTCCAACCCCTACAATTCTGTGATTCTGTGATAAATCTTGCCTTGGGAGACTTTCAGAGAATTAAAGGCACTATTTTTTTTTACTGTTGCAATGTTAAATTTCCTAAATAATAGTTGTCTCTAATAGAGCTGCTAGGTTTGTGTGTATCCCCCTCACACGTAAAATGGCTGATGGGGCAACAGACAACTGGAATCTTTGGGAAGTGTTCTATGTCAAGAGCTTTTGGCCAAATTCTTCCCCAGTGTCTTTTGAAGATGCTGAGCAGCTGGGACTTGAGTGGTGTAATCCTTGTGGGGACAAATGTTTCATTAGAAAGAAAGAAAATGCCCAGTCAATATCTGTCAATAAATTAAAAAGACGTTGTAAAGAGGGTGGGTAAGAATTGGTTGTTTGTGGCTGCTGTGTGATAAGAAACAGGTGACCTCAGCTGAAGCTTAGCAGAAGACAGGGTTGAATGTAAACAGGAGAGGTCTCTCCCCACTGGAGTCTGAGCTGTGGCACACGCTTCCAGAGGATACTGTGGGTGCTGGAAGTTGGCACAGGCTGGAGGGAACAGCAGATGTGTTTTTAGAGGTGAAATCTGTTGCAAGTTACTGAGCACCTCAACTGAGTATGGCTTGAGAACTGCCTCATCTGGAAAAGGTTGGACAGGGAGAAAGATTCAAGAGGGGGTGTGTGTGTGTTTGTGTGATGTTTCTCTTATTTGTCTCCCTTGGCTTGTGGTTTTGTCATGCTCAGAGGCAAAGAACTGGCCTAGCTCTCCAGACTGCTCTGCTGTGGCCCTCTCAACTTCTGGCATAGTGCTGAGAGTTGCCACAGGACCTGTCTGGGTGGCAGTAGGGCTAAAATTCCCTAATTCCCATTTCCCACCTCAGCAGCAAATGCATTTTTATTACTTGATTCAAGTTCTCTGGAAGATATGAGAGTTCTATTGGTTTGGACGCGCATGTAGAATTTCTCTGTGGGAGTGAAAGCTTAAATAGAATGAGCTAACCAGAGGATTCAAGCTCTGTGGATGAAGACTTAAGATAATTATCTCTTCTGCCTGTTTGGCTGCAGTTTATAGGAAAGATCGTGACTGACGTGGAATGTATCTCCATGAGTATTCACTGCAGCCATATGTCTGAACAGGAGTGCTTCCTACCTTGCTAGTGTTTATCCCAAATGTCAGGCTGGAGTTTGTAGTTTGACATATAGCTGAAGGTAATCTGCAGCTTACATAGGTAGATTGATTCTCCTGAACGTCAGGGAAGTCACTCTGGTTTACAAAATGTCATTCATCTCATTTAGATTTGTAGAACTGGGATTATGCTCTGTTGTTTGACATGGCAAATAACCCCAGGACTGCTTACTCCTTAAAGGTCAAACCTCTTTACTGCTGGATGAATTAATCTTTTTGATAGCCTTATATAATCTTTCAGACATGAAATAAGAACCTTGTGGATCAGTGGAACAGGAAATCCTTCATTGGTGGTAGTATCGGGTGCTCTCTAATCATGCCTGGGTATGGTTGGAAGCTTTGGCTTGCTTGGCCCAGCTTCATGGATTGAACACACTGCTCCTTAAGGGCTGCACACCTTGACAGGGGACTCTCCAGCTGCAATGACTCAGGAAGAATAAACTCAGGAAGAGCTAGGCTGCATGGCAAAGTTTCTGGTGAAATTGTATTCCTCATGGCAGAAGGTTTATACACTGTTCTCTTCTATGGTTTTGGTTTTTTCTTCGTAGATAGGTGGATGATTCTTATCTTTCCGTCCCTTTTCTTACCAAATCTTCCTTAATATAAAACACACAATTTTCCAGAGGAATATGGAGAAGGCACTGTGCTGCAAAGAACTTGGATTTGCCCCAAACTAAAATATTTCTCAACTCACTCCACAGATACCAAATCCTCCATTGTTGTGGGAGCAGTGAATCTGGTTTGTTGTCTGGGGATGTGTATCAAGGGCTGCATTTCCCCTCAAGCTTTCGAGTGCGTGTTGGCAGCCCAACTTCTGCCAGAGGGCTGGAAGGATGGCTGAGTGACATGGGCTGGTTACAGGAACGGCTGCAAAATGGGGTGTCTGGGAGGGACAGGTGCCAGCAGCACCCCAGAGGGAGACTTAGAGGTACCTTAGGCTTTTTAGCTTTTTCTTAAATGTCAGCTTAGCTGGTGCTTGCAGGTCTAATATCTGCTGTGACTTCGTAACAAGTCATGTTATTTAGAAAAAAACAGAAATTTCAGACTTCGTTTGCTTTTAATTGCAAGTTTTCCCTCTTAGTCTGCCTGGTAGAGAGCCTCCTGGTAAATGTTTCAGGGCAACTTTAGATCAAATGTCTAACCCAGGACATACTCTGGGATTTTCATGCCCAAATCACACCTATATTGCCATCTCTGTTTCCTTGAGGAAATAAAGAACAACATTTATATTCAATTCAATGTTCCAAAGAATGTTTATCAATACAATGATAGGTCCTTTATATATAAATATATATATAAAAGAGGGTTTATTTTTATACCGCAGACGTGTCATAGCATATCAGAAAGACAGATGAACAGCAGCTTAAAGGAAGTCCCTTAAGCAGGAAGATTCTTCTATTTAAATGCAGGCAGAATGTCAGTGTAAGAAATAAGCAATATGTGCAAAAATGGTGTAAATAGCTGCCCTTGCAGCTGAGTTGGCATATTGCTGGGAAGAATAGATACCTTTCCTGCAGGAGAATACTTAACCAAGAGATGGTATCAGGCCAGGCTGCCCAGGGGGTGTGGAGTCTCCTTCTCTGGAGATATGCAAGACCCGTCTGGATGCCCATCTGTGTAACCTGTCCTAGGGAGCTGCTTTGGCAGGGGGGTGGACCTGATGATCACTTGAGGTCCCTTCCAACCCCTACGATTCTGTGATTCTGTGAAACAATTAAATGTGCTTCAGTGTGGATTCTAAATGCTATGTTCATTGTGCAGTTGGAATACAAACAACAAAGTTTTACCCAGAAGTACTTGTATCAGCAGACATTGTGTTACTACTCCCTGAAAACAAATTACCCATTAAAAAACAGTAATTCTGTGTAAGAACATTTCTGTACCTGGTTCTGTTTCAGTGTGCAATACCCTTTCACAAGCAGTGTTGAGGTGGTGGTTGTTCCAAACCTTTAAGGCTTTTCTAGATTCCTTGACTGGCTGGGTAAGGATTGTATGTCTACTGACTCTTCATTTATATACAGAAAGTTTCTGTTCCCAGATCTTGTACAAACCTCTGACTTGGAGAACATCCACCTAAATGTTTTTTTTTTACTTCACTCTGGGGAGAAAGGAGAGAGCAAAAGAGCAGAGTCTATGGCATGTAGCCTTCCCTTTCTGACGAACGGTTTGTGCCCAGCCATAGCTGAAGTTACAGGATGTCTGCAGACTTGTTTACCACTCCCTATCCCTGAAGAGTGCAGCTTGGGAAGTTGGGTGATGGAGTCACTCAGGCTTCCAGCACCTGGAATTGGTTTTGGATTTGTTGGGGTTTTTTTGTGTCTTTTATTTCCTGTTACTTGTAAACTTCTAGGACTTGACCTGGCCAGAGTCCCAGATCAAGGTGGGAGATGTGCTGGATTACCTGCAGAGGAAGAGACAGTTGGCACCTTCCTGCCAGCCTCAGAGTTGGGAGCAGGCTGGCAAGTCATATGTGAGTACCTGCTTGTAGGATGAGGTCTGGAAGAGCGAGGCAGTGTATAAAAGGATGAGGCAGGAGAACAAAGCAGTCCAAAACTGCATGTATTTTTAAGCATATAAAATCAAATGATTGGCTGACTTTCTGCAGGCCAGTGTGATGCCAATCTGTGCCCATTGATAGCTTGTCAATTGTCAGAGCCAAGCTGGATGAGGGTTGGCTTGCAGTCCAGTTTGTAAGGAGCCTTTAGTTACCATGCACGTGCACTTGATATCTAATTCCTCCTATTAGATGCAAGTTAGACCTTGTCTAGCCATCTTTCTCATCGTTTGCTTTCAACAGTTGTTGTCTCCAAGAAAAGTTGGCATATGCCCAGCAGGCAGTTCAGTTCCAGTGTTGTTGGCAGGTAAGGACCACAAAAAAGCCTTTTCTCTTACCTGTGGGGCCAGTCCAAGAAAATACGTTGCTGTGCCAATGTCACCAATTTTCAGTGTCCTAGAGCAAGCGGAGATAGGATACCACCATGAGTAGTAATAAACAGGCAAGGACAACCTCTCAAATGTTTTGTGAATTGCTGCCTCTGTGTTTACACTGGAATTGTCACTTTGTGGCATCTGTGTGGTCATACAGAGCTTTAAAGTGGGAAGGTGGAAAGATCCAGGTGTCCAAGGCCCTTTCCCGTCTGGTGTTAAAATTAGAGCTTGCAGGTCAAAGGAGGTTTTGCAGTAATCCACTGTCTCTGTTTCTTTGTTTTTTCCTTCTTTCTAGAACCTGTGGTCAGGAGAAATACATGGGCTGTCACATACTCTCAATGCTTTGCAGAGTGTTCTTCTTAGGAGAACGTTCAGTGCTTTGTTCCCACTAGGCTCTGCTCCAGGAGAGGTTAGGTGTAAAGTTTGCATTTGGTTGGAACAAGTGACTATTCTTGTACACAACTGAATTACCATGAAAACAACAATAAATAAATAATGAAGTAAAGCACCTGAAGGATTGCATCTAGTTTTTAGAGGAGGATATTGTAATAAGAAGAGGAAAATATAGGAATAGGAGGAGAAAAACAGTTAAAAATGCTACATTGTATGTACACTGGCATGAAAAACCCATACCAGCAATGTTTTTAATGAAGGAAAATCTGGGAGAGGCCAGAGAACACAAATGTGTGCCCCAGCCTTGCCCTGTAGCATGAAGGCTGGCGGCACTGTAAGGCACGTGGTAAACCCAGCATTATGGCTTAGGGAAGTCAGGGGAGTCAGTTTGACCAGTGGCATACATTGTTAAAGGTGCTTCTGGGGCTCCAAGGTTTCTCTAAGGCCAGAAAGGTTTCCTTCCCTACAATGGTAGTGTGCACACCACTCAACATAAGACGTATCACTATTAGATAGACAAATCCTAGATGGTCCCTGTCAAACTTATTTAATGTGTGGTTTAGGGAGTCTAGGCCAAATCCACGGGGTTCATGTGTAAGTGTTACCCAGACTTCAGTTCTTTTCTTGTTGATTTCCTTTTACTAGTGGCTTAGTTAATACTTCATTCCCTTCTAGTCCAGATGTGCTGATTGCCAAGGTTATGATTTTTATCACAAGTCCAGAGGTAATGGGAATTTCATAGCAATTTTAATCACTCTTTTCCTGAAGTGATTTTTTTGTATTCCTTTATTGATGTCATCAAGGCAACGTATATTCTGACATCCACTTTAGACCAAGTAAATGACATCTTTATAATCGTCAGAGGTAGTAATGGGCATATTAATTTTTCAGTGAGCAGTGAGAAGAAGTTACAGTATTTAGCTGTGCCAGATTTCTTCTGATAGCTGACATTTTACTTTTGCTTTCTTTTAGGTTTACTCTGATTTTTTTTTTTTTTTTTTCTTTTTTTTTTTTCTGGTACACATGGAGTCCTTGCTTCATTAAAGTCATTGAAATGCCCAACTTAGAGTAAACCAGAGTTTCTGTGTTACTGAGAAGGCAGACAGATATGATTCGGTTTCTCAAACTAGCATTGAATCACACAAAAAAATGACAAAAGCTCTTCACAATACAGTAAAAAATCACTGTAAAAAGCCACCCAAAATGCCAAACCAAGAAACCCAACACCAAGCAAAAACCACACAAAACACCAAAACAGTGTTGCGTATGTCAGCATTTTCAGATATTCTGTTTGGGGGCGTTGCTCTGGGTGGTAAACTAGTGTAACTGAGGATGAATTAGGAGCAGATTTGGGTTTTCAAGGAGGGAATTAAACCATGGATTCTGTAAACAGCAGATGTAGCATATAATGTACTGGGAACAGGGCACTCGAATGTGCTGGAAACATGGAATGTCAGCGTCCTTCAAGGATTCTGTTGCTCTGTAAGGTACACAGTTACGATCATAGGTATGTGGGTTTTTTCTTAATGCTTCACAATATTCAATGCACTTCTTGGCAAGCTGTGTCTCAAGGGGTATGCCTGCTATTAGTTATTCCCAATAGCTTGTCTTCTGTAATATAGGTGATGTTTTAAGAGGAGAGCATTAATTGAGCAGCTGTATGATACCTGATGTCATGCAGGGTTTTTTTCTTTTCTCCAAACTGCAACCTTCTCCACAATGAATGGTGTACTTTTGTACCTTAATTTTACTGTTTGGGACTCTTCTCTGAGCTGCATTGACATTTTTCTGCTAAGACTTTTAGAATCATAGAATATCTCGTGTTTACAGGACCAAGTCCAAGACCCTACTCCTCATAGGACTACTGAAAACTAAACTGTATGACAAGAATGTCATCCAGATGCTGTTCCAGCTCCTTGAACTCTGTCAGGCTTGGTGTCAAGATCACTTACCTGGGTAGCTCATTCCAGGATCTGACCACCCTCTTGGTGAGGAACCTTTTCCTAATGCCCGATCTGAACCTGATGCAGCTTAATTTTGTTTCCTTCCATCCTATGGCTGGTTACCAGAGAGGGGAGGTCAGCACCTCTTCCTCTGCTGCCTTTCTCCTGGAGAAAAGTATGGCGATGAGGTCACCCCTCAATCTTCTCCGAGGTGAGCAAACCTAGTGACCTCAGCTGTTCCTGGTAAGTCTTTCCCTGAGGACCTTTCCCCATCTTGGTTGCCCTCCTCTTGACACTCTCTAATGGCTCAATGTCCTTCATATTGAGGTGCCCAAAATGCACACAGGACTTGAGGTGAGGCTGCACCAGTGCTGTGTAAATCAGGACAGTCACCTCCCTCAACCAGCTAGCAGCATTGTGCTGTTCTTTATTTCCACCAGCATGGAGAGTATCATTTGATCTTTGTAAGCTGTGTTGACTGCTCAACACTTATGTTCCCATCAATTTTGCTTGCAGTTGTCAATGCTTGTTTCTTGAAGCTGGGGAAACTTGGTGTATAATTGCTTTCATTCAGTTTGCTTGTTGCTCTTGCTTTGTTAGTCATCATCCTGCCTCCAGGAAGTATTATTTACTCAATAAATGACTGATGGAGCTTGGAGCTTTGTCATCTGGTGAAACGAGTCTGCTGTTAGTGGGTGTACAGGGCAAATGATACTTCTCTCGTATAAATTTCTGATGCTTCAATTCATGATTGGTTTTCTTTGTTTTTAACTGAAGGAAGATACAGTAATTATTCTTTCAGTTTTGGACAGGAAGAAGAGAACCTGCAGTTTCTTGAGGTCACCCAGCCTTGTGCTCCACAGGGAATTGAATAGCTTTTCTTTTACGTAGGCCTTCAGTGGCTCTGCACCATAGGTTACACTGCACAGAAGAGGGGAGCCAGGAAATGGCATTTAATTTTTTTTCTGGAGAACGGTTCCTTTTAAGGATTTTTAGAAAAAGGAAAAAAATACAGGAAAAATAGTTCTGATAAAATTTTGACAAGCCAATGCAGCCAGTCCTGAGGTCAAAGGTGTTCTGTGACTTCTAGAAATGGCTCACTGAGTAGGAGTGACAGGATTTATGTATGTCAGTGCTTCATCTGTGGCCATTAAAATATAATTCCTTTTTTTTCTTAGATAAAGTTCTCATTTTTTATTTTAACATCTATGAAATCAGAGGAATCATGATGAAAAAATTCACAGACAAAAAATCCTTTCGGGTATGGTACAGGAGTTGCATTGATATATAAACAAGTTGCCCTTTGGGAAGGGTGAACCCAGGAGATCTGTGTCTTGGAATACATTGCTCCTACTCGTTCCTTTTCTATATTGTATGGTGAAGAAACTTGATGGCATTAAAATGTGTTAAATACTGCTTGCCAGCAGTGTGACTTCAGAGTAAAATTGTAGCTGGGAGCTTCTTTTGGATGTTTTTCCCTTTTTGCACTAGACATTCTAATAATAAACACCCCAATGAACAAACAGTTCTGTGCTTCTGTTAGGCAGACTGAAAGGGAAACAGATCTCAAGCCATGGAAATTGAATTTCCTGAACCCTCAAATGAGATGAAATAATATTACAAATATGCATTGTGCTGTCCAGAGAGATATGTTGATAATCAAGTTTATATTTTGTTTATAAAGAAATATATTTGATAATGCAAAGGGAATAGTAGATGCAGTGTGTGTGCACCACAGTGTGAAAGGATAGATCTTTAGTAACCACCTGTTATAGCTGTAAGACATCTCCTTGGCTTCCATAAGTAATGACCTGGAATGGATAGCCCTGACTCTCTCAGAATGCATTGGGAACTTAAACAGTCCTAGTTGTGCTTATTGAAACGTTTGCAATTATGGGAAATGCCTGTCAAAAGCTCTGCTGTGTAAGTTGCTACTGCTTACAGAGATTAAATTATTTAATGCGCAGAGTTTCTGTTCTTCCCTCAAGAGTAGAGCTGCCAAAGTACTTTCACAAGGTTTAATTTTTGATTAGTTCTTCAACTTTAGCTAGCTTTTATACTTGAATCAAAATAGCCATTAAAGAAGTAGTATAAGAGAGAATTTTTATTAGTCCCTAGAACATTAGTACCACATACTACTTTGTCTAAAACAAATGAAGCTGGAAACTTTCCAGAGCACTTGTGAAGTTGTTACATTTCCCCCCCTTTCTGAGCATGAATCTTTAGTGAACCATAGCAGAAGTGTCTAATGTCAGTGTTTGATATGGAAGTGTCTCTGGAAGTCAGGATAATTTTTCCTGTCAATATCTCAGTTCTGGCTCCCTGCTCTGTACTCTGCTTTCCATCCCCCATTCCTTCCCCCATTAAGGGGTCACTTACCAGACTCTAGCCAGTCAGCAGAGGTGCTAATGTGTGTCCCCAAGGCTGTAATCAGGTTGGTTGAACCAATTAGAGTAATGTACGATAATTAAAAATCCAGTAGGACTCATCTGCCTTTCCCCTAAGTATGTCAGGTTTTACACCTCGGGGATTTTAAAAATTAATATTAATTGGTAGTTTTATTTTAACATAAAGCCTGAGCACTTCTGACCTGGTAGCTACTGAATACTGCAAATCTGAACCTCCCTAGTGACACTTTTTTGATAAGGTTTTCAATGAAGCATGCTTGTGCTACAGAAAGCAAAGGGCTTTGCCATGAAGCACTATTGGAATCCATCTGGGTTCATTACATTTTAGAAGCTTACTCCTCTCAAATGTAGGAAGAGGTTTTTTCCAGCTTAAGAGATTTTTGTGGCAAATACACTGGTTAAAAAACCCCACTTACTTTTTTTCCTATAACATGAAAAATGTTTCTACAGAATTATTCTCCCTCTGTCAATACTCCCCAAGTGACAGGGGCTTTTCTAACATTAAACATGACTATGCCATTGTATTTGGCAGGATGCAATATGCTGGGATGAGTTTACACAGGTGACTGGGAAAAGCAGCAGATAGTATTTTCTCAGTAGCTAAGTCAGTTTATAATTACATAGAGGACTGTCTATTCTGGTGGTCTCCATGAACTGCTATAAAATCCAATTTGTTAATCAATTTAATTCTCTTAAAAGAAAATGGACTGATCCTCTTGTCATAGTCACAGTCAATCCTGTTTCCTCTATTTGCTGTAGAAGAATAAAGTAACAGAGCTTCAATTTCGTTCATTTCATTTTCTCATGAAAGGGTTTTCTGGACTGATACCAGACCCTTCCTTTGACCGTGTCCCAGCTTGTCCTTGTCTTTCTCAAAACCCATGGATGCTATTGGACAGTAGGTATTCCTGGGGATGGTGGGGCAAGTAGGTGGGCTTTGTTTAAACTGATAGTTGGAAGGACTACGAAGGGAGGAGAGAGGGCTAGGAGACAGAGTTATTTTACTAGGGTTAGGTGTCGTCGATCGGTAGGAACCGGGGCTGGTCTCTGCAGGGAAAATAGATTGTGTTTTGTTTGACTCCAGGAGTGGCCTGCCCTTTCTGCAAGTACTGAATGTGAGTGTATGTGTGAGATCAGAGCTACACGTTGGTGCGTGCTCTGTGCAGTTTGTTTGAGAAGTGTGAAATGGGCTGATCTTGGAGCTCCAGAAGGGCCCGAGAGCTGTTGGGGAACTTCTTTGACTAATGCTGTTAGTGGGTAATATTCCTGTCTGCTGCTGCTTTGGAACAATTCACAAAACAACGTCAATCCATCTTTCAAGTTTCACTATGGCTTTTAATGACTTAGCATACTCTGGTCTGGCTTTACTATATGTGTACAATAAGTATACCTATACAAAAAGAAATTAATGAAGTTTTGTTTCAAGTTAAAAGATGCAGAAAATATGGCATTGCTTTTCTTGCATGTGTCTTGTCTTCCCTAACGAGCCCCACAGTCCTTGTTTTTCCTTCATGGAGCACTCTCCTAGCCTTGAGTAGATAGGTTTTATCTCACTATTGCATGGACTGTTTTACTCAGGTTGGGGCTAGCTCCCTGTTTATTGCATGCTATTCAAATGCTGCTTGTGAGATTCACTTATTTACTGATGGACTTTTCTGCATTGATTACCTCTGTGTGATCTGCTGTTTCACAGAGACTGAATGATTTTGGGTATTGCTGCTTGTTAATATCCTTGTAAATAAGCAAATTATATTCTCAGTTTATAGCCCAGTTCGAGGCTTTTGAGATTTGTTAGTTAAAAGCACTCTGTGTCCATCTGTCTTCTCGGGCCCTTCTTGCCCTTTGTCTCCTTGTTCTGTTGGCCTGCCCTTCCAGTGACAAAGGTATGTCCCTTCTGTCTCAGCTGGCGGTAACTCTCCTTCCCTCCTCATCCAGTGCCAAGCCTAATACCTCAGTTTGTTTCAAACTCTTCCCCTTGTGACACACTGGTTTTTGTCTGCTGCGTTCGTTTCACACACCTTTTCCTACCTGGTGTGGCTGTCAGCATCACACCTTTCACTGAGGATGCCTTTATTTTCATTTCGAGTTGTGATCTGCTGTGTAACGTCAAGGGAAGCCCTGGCAGAAGGTGTACAAAAATGTGTCTGTACCAGCGTGGTCCTAATCTCTGGAGATTTTAGCTCAGTGTATTATGATGACTTTCCTCAGCACCTGTATACTTCGGGGGTGCCGGGGCTTTTTTATGGAGATGTGTGACTTGTCGCAATCGGGTCTTCATGAGGTGGGAAATGTATCCTCACCATGAAGTGCAGTTTTGTTCAAAGCCTGTGCTTTGAAGAGTGGCAATAGAAGAATGTCTCAATGAAACATTGTTTCTTGCAATTCCAAATGTAAAATATGATACTTTACAACTGCAGGGGATTTGAAACAACAGCACAAAAAGAACTGGATCTATTTGAAGCTTTATGAACCTCTTTTTGTGTCCAGGAACCAAGAGTGCTTTTTCTCCAGAGTAAAATGGGGAGGGGGGACGCATGATAAAAATTATACAAAGCATATTGTCTTTTGTCTGTGAAAGGGGGTTGATCTCAAGTCCCAGAATTGTTCTAGTTGCTTGATGCTGGACTGGATGTCAAGGTCATAAAGAGAGCTGCTGGGTGCTGCCTGGTTTTGAAGATCTGATCCCTAGCTGCCTATTGATTAGGATTAATACACGTTCAGTTAAGAGGAACATTTAAAATTCTCATTGGGGAAAAAGAGGCTGTTTCAGCTTAAATGCCCAACGCACAGCAGGATCTTGAAGGTGATGAGAAGAGCTTTTCTCTTTCTTTCTGTTGTTTTCTGTTGTTTTCTCTGTTTCATGATTGAGAAGACACAGTCTTCTATAGAAAACAGAAAAATCATTTTTTGAGAGGGCTGAAACCTTTCTTTCCAAATGATTAAACCACATAGAGCATTCTCTCAAATGTTGCTCTGAATAGTGATGACCCTCATTAAAAGAGTTACTGAGTTATTCTTCTGAGTTGCATAACCTACATACTGATGTTAAAACAGCGCTGTAATTACCTTCATTTTTATTGCTCATGCTCTGTGTCTTCAGATGGGTCTATGGCTGAGTGTGGTTGTACAGAGCTCCAGATTGGCGGCATGTGTCTTCCATTCAACTCCTGCACATCTCACTGTAGTCTCAAGTTGTACTTGAAGAGCGGAAGGTTAAAAGCAATTGTGAAGGTGGTCAGAGAGATTAAATAATGCATTAACACTGAGCAGGACTGGAATGGCTTTGTAGCAGGTTTTATTAAGGCAGTAGGAGGTTTTGGGGCTCTCAGCAATATGAAGAGGAGTTTTGGTAATTTCCATGTTTCTCCTTAGATGAGGAGGATTTCCATACTTTCCTCAGGAATGTATCAGAAGTCAGCCTCAGGACCACCGTATCACTCTCTTACCTTTAGTAGCTAACTTACTATGAACATATGACAAGTCTTCCTAAGTTCTGGAGGAAAAAGAAAAAGTCTGTTCCTCAGTCTTGTGCTAAAATCTTTACAGTGATCTGGGTGAGAAAAGAGGGGTTCTTGTAATGTGGAGAGCAGTCTGTTTCCCCTAAGAGGCACGGCACAGAGGGTGAGGTCTCAGTGAGCATTTCTTCCATGGCTATTCAGACTCTACTTTGAAGCTGGGAAGTGAATTGTATTTCATAGTAGCCATGTTTCTGCAGTGCTTCACAGGTGCAGCTGCTTCTGAGCAGCTCCGTAACTCCAAGGAACCAGCATCCCTGTGTGCTGGCAGTGCTCCCTTTTCCCCTCTCTGTGGACACCAGCAAATAGTTCCGAGGAAGGAAGAATGATGATGTTCAGCAATTTCAGCTTCTTCAGTTTTAAGTCTACAGGGGATGTCAGTGACAAATACCCAAGTTAGTTCTCAGTAAATAAGCAAGCAGGTAAACTGGGATAAGCCAAGGTTTGTGCTAGGTAAGTTATTTGATTTCTAGGGCTGTGCTTTTCAGGGAACGCTGACAGGCTACAAACACATCATGCCATTGTTCCCTAACTCATCTAGGTTAGGAGAATAAATTTCAGAGAAGATTAAAAAGCACTTGTAAATTGGCACTTTGTTGTGGTCTGGTTCAGTGCTAGAGGAATCCTATCTTATGGTTCTAGTTCAAAGCCATCTTAATATGTGTATCTCTGAAAGGTAAAATGTGTATCTAATGATAAGAAAACTTATTCTGTGTGAGGTAACAGACACATCTGTCTGCAATCACATTGGCTTACCAATTTCTGCGAGTCAAAGTCAGTTTTCACTTCTTTCCCTTTCCTAATGTTCTTCTAGTCATTTGGATTCCTATTAGCGTGATTGACTTGCAGTTCTCAAGGAAGTTTGGACAAGCAGCTGCTTATATAATTTTCTTATTTCTGTTGTTATTTTCCATGGTTAGATATACAAAGGTGTGTGAAGGAAAGGTCTGTGATTGTGTTGGAGCTTTCTCTGACTGCATATAGAACAACAGATTGCTTCCTGGGAGTATCATAAGCATGGCAGACCTGAAGCCCAACAAGAGACTTGTCAGATCCGAGATCCACTGAATGGCATCACTTGGAATTCACGGAGTCACAGAATCACAAGTTTGGAAAAGACCTTTAAGATCATCAAGTCCAACCGTTCCCATCCTATGCTAACCTATATCCCTAAGTACCTCATCTACCCTTTTTTTAAACACATCCAGGGAAGGTGACTCAATCCCCTCCCTGGGCAGCCTGTTCCAGGCCCTGACAACTCTTTCAGTGAAATTTTTTTCCTAACATCTAATCGGAACCTGCCCTGGTGCAGCTTTTTTCTGTTTTCCCTTGTCCTATGATTCAGGTGTCTGGAAAGGCTTTTGAGGATTTGTGTCTGCTTTGGGTTTGGGTTTATAGATATCTGTGGGCTGTATTACAGAATAGCTTAACCTCTAGCTGAGATAGAGAGCCTTTTCCCCTAGCAACATAAGGGAATGATCCCAGCCAGGACAGTGGCCTTTCCACATGGTATCTGAAGCATGTGTTTTGCAGCTGCTGTACCAGTCCTGTGTATATCACTGTTGGTTAACTAGGCAGTATATTTTATTTTGAGAAGCAGCATTGGTTGTTAATGTCTGCTTACAACTCCTTCCTCTCCCTGTGCTTTTAACTTTTCTTTTGTTGTTCTTAGGCCAAGACATTCACAGGGTGCCCTTCAGTGTGGAATTTATTTGTATCATGCAAAATATTAACCTCTTTGAGACCCCCAAAATTATTTTTTATTTCTTTTCAGTACTGGACTGGACTGAAAGGTTTTTTCATGTTGAGTTGTTATCACAAAATTGTCATTCCAGTTTTCGTGTTGTTTCTAATTAGTAGCAGTCTCCTCAGTTTCCCTGAGAAATTTTCCTTCAAGTGTGAGCAAGGTTTTAGTTTTAGAGGACATTCTTTTAATTGCATAAGCTTCTCCATGGAGTGGAGTTGTGTACACTGAGGAAATAAGAGGTGGGAGTGCTTGTCAAGAATTCATCAGAGATTCCTGACTGGAGAGGCTACATAGTTTTACTCCCCTTGGGAAAACCCTGTACTTGATATATTGGCATGTAGTGAAGGATGTACATGTTACTGCCTTCAGTGTTCAGCGCTAATCTGACCTGTGTAACTCTGGCATCTACTCTCACTTGCTAAAGCTCCAGTACTGATGCCACAAGCAGGGACAAATTGGTACTACAGTGAGAAAAAGCCACATAAATAAAAGAATAAAGTGCTCATCAACTTCAAAGTTTTCATATTTTGTACCATTGGTCCCCATGACAACAGACATCTGTCCAGTTTTAATGAGTAATGTGTGCTGTCTTCAAGTCCACTGGAGAGTCCTGGCTTACAGCAAGTAAGTGCTTTAAGTGTGACTTCTGTTTTAGTTAATATTTTGCTCATACTGTACATAAAATATGCTCATGTAGTAAAAGGTGGAGAGATGAACAAGTGTTTGAGAAGTAAAGAAACATAGGAGAAAAAGGATCTTTAATAAGCTCCTACCCCCTCACTGAGAGCATCTCCACCTAATGAAGCCAGATGTGGAAATTCCAGGGGTTTTACTGTTTAATTTATTCTGATCTGATTTTGTAACAGGTTGGTGTACAGTTAAAATGTCTATCAGTTTCTCCATGGGTGATGAAAATGCAGAATTCTGTGCAGTATTCCATGTAGTCCTACAGAAATGGAATTGGAGAAAGTCCATTCTCCTGTCTCTGCCTCCTGCACTGAGGCAAGGAAAGAACATAGAACAATATATGTGTTTTAGTTTGATAAATATAGCATAACTCAATCTTTTAGGTTTTTTTACTTTCCTAACTTCCTTGTATGCATGGGCTATGGCTCCATTGTACTATGTTCTCAAGTACTGTTATTGTCTTCATGAAGACCTAAAGAAGCAATCAAATGTGGTTTATAAGAACAACTAAGGGGTAGTTGTAGATAGGTAGTTGTAGATAGCTACTAGTATCTGAGCTGAGCTGAACTGATCTGGTACGAATGATGAGCGTGAACCCAAATGTGCTTGAGAGAAGAAAGAGCTGGAAGTCATAAGGTAGTGATTAAAACGTGGTATTGAAAGAGAGACAAGTGCTTCAGCAAGGCTTTCGATACTGTCTCCCATGACATCCTGATAGAAAAGCTGAGAGATCATGGGATAGATGAGTGGACAGTGAGGTGGGTTGAGAACTGGCTGTCGGACCAGGCTCAGAGGGTCGTGATCAGTGGAACAGAGTCTGACTGGAGGCCTGTGACTAGCGGTGTTCCCCAGGGCTCAGTGTTGGGTCCAGTCCTGTTTAATATCTTCATCAACAACCTTGATGAGGGAACAGCATCCACCCTCAGCAAGTACTGATGATCCAAAGCTGGGAGGGGTGGCTGACACGCAAGACACTGCGCTGCCATCCAGCGAGACCTGGACAGGCTGGAGAGCTGGGCAGGGAGAAACCAGATGAGGTTTAATAAAAGCAAGTGTAAAGTCTTGCACCTGGGGAGGAATAACCGTCTGTATCAGTACAGGCTGGGGGATGACCTGCTGGAGAGGAGCTCTGCAGAGAAGGACCTGGGGGTCCTGGTAGATGACCATGGCCATGAGCCAGCAGTGTGCCCTGGGGCCTAAGAGGGCCAATGGGATCCTGGGGTGCATCAAGAGGAGTGTGGCCAGCAGGTCGAAGGAGGTGATCCTCCCCCTCTACTCTGCCCTGGTCAGGCCCCACCTGGAGTATTGTGTCCAGTTCTGGGCTCCCTGGTATAAAAAAGACAGGGATCTCCTTGAGAGAGTCCAGAGGAGGCTACAGAGATGATGAGGGGCCTGGAACATCTCCCCTATGAGGAAAGGCTGAGTGAGCTGGGGCTGTTCAGCCTGGAGAAAAGAAGACTGAGGGGGGACCTAATTATTGTTTATAAATATCTTAAGTATGGGATGCAGGGGGAATTGGCCAACCCCTTTTCAGTGGTCTGTGGGAACAGGACAAGGGGCAATGGCTGCAAGTTGGAGCATAGGAAGTTCCGCACCAACATGTGGAAGAACTTTTCCCCAGTGAGGGTGACAGAGCCCTGGGACAGGCTGCCCAGGGAGGTGGTGGAGTCTCCTTCTCTGGAGATATTCAAGACTCGTCTGGACACCTATCTGTGCAATATGTGCTAGGGAGCTGCTTTGGCAGGGGGGTTGGACCTGATGATCTCTTGAGGTCCCTTCCTACCCCCATGATTCTGTGATTAGCAGGATGCCTCAAGCCTGGCTGGGACCAGGTCACAGACTTCTGCATCTCTGGCTATCCTTGTCTGTCATTAGGGCGAGGTGAAGCTGCTGGAAGAGAGCAGCTCCTTGCACAGCTCTTTATCATTGGTATCCTTCAAAATCAAGCTTTGAGTCCCCAGCAAGCTGAACATGGTGTCACAGGTAGAATCTCTTGGGAATTATGACATCTGGATACTCCTGTGCCCGTAGACAAAATGCAGGATAGTAATCATAACCTCTCTGCTGAGGTCTCTGAAATGTTCCAGAAGACAATTTTCATGGAGATGGTTGTCTATAAGGTCAGCTTTATCCCTCTACGTCGTTTAAGTGTAGAAATGTCAAGTAGTGGTCTTAAAATTTTGGTAACGGAAACTGTTCTAGTAGAACTGAGGCAGGGGGTGGGGTACATAGGGAGGGGGGGAAAAAACAATCCAGGAGCTTTCAGAGTGTGTTGGCTCTCTAAAGCGAGATTTGATTTAATGAACTAGAAATAAATCTCTTCATATCACAGTATCAATAGCTCCTCCTCAGACCCTCCCAAAATAATCATCTGGTCTTGTTCAAATATTTTGCTGAAGCATAAAGGAAACTTTAACCTTTCTTATAATTGAGATCACAAGCAAACTAAAGGCCGCTGGTATAAATAACACACAGTGTTGTTGTATTGATTCTGACTGCCTTTGCTACACCCACTGCTGTCCCCTATCCTTTAGCAATTTTCAGGGACAGATAACTAATTCTACTGAGATCCTTTCAGTGAAATGACAATTTCACGGCTCCCTCTTGGGACAGTCATGAGTGTGATCGGATTTTCAATCTGCAAACACTTATTGATTTGCTTTCAGAAAACTTCCTGAGAAATCCCACCTGGGCAAAAAATTTCTCTGAACTCTATCATCCTCTCTTACAGGTTCTTCAAAAGGATAATTATCTTTTAAATAAAGCTGCGCCGGTGAGTTCTTGATGGAACATGATATTAAATTACCTGAGCTGGAGTGCAGTTATTGCAATAGGTTTAGAGTGATGCATAAGAATAGATTATCTGTCTATATTCAGGATGTATTCACGTATTGTACAATTAAAATCACTTGCATCTTCCTGGGTTGTTTTGCAGGCCTTATTTAATAATTGGAAAGTTGATGGTATTTTAGGACTCTTATTGCAGTATCAGTTAATACAGATACAGCTTGTGTTGGAAAGCCATTTAGCAACAGAGAAATGTCTGCTGGTCAAAAGGTGCTATAGGTTTTTTAAGTGTTTAGTTTATATACAGAGTTTTGTATACTCCTTAAGAAATATGGTGGAATAGGCTGTTAGAGTTTGACATCATGCTCTACAATTAAAATGGTGCCTCACTTTCTTGCAGAACATGCTACAGTTTGTTTTACTCCCCCTTTCTCATTCTTTTTATTACATCAGAATAGCTTAATCTTAAATGCTGAAGCTGTGATTGCATTATTCCTGGTGATAGATTATGTTATTCCTGGTGATAGATTACATAAGGAACATGCAAATTAAGACTAGGATTGGTGTTTGCTCCTTATCACTGCACGTCAGGTGCAGTTCATAGGTATTTTTAGCCCTCCACTGGAAGATGCTGGGCAGTATCCTTGCCTAACCCAGAGCATCAGTCCATGAGGTGAAATGACAGCCATTCTCAAGAGGTTCTGAGCTGTATGGGTTGGTTTAATATTTTGCTGTGAGCATTCAGTCAGTCCCTGAGCTGTGTCTGTCTGTAGCAGCGATTACCTGAGCTCCCTGATGGATAAATCCAGCTCTTAAGTGGTGAGGTGTGGTTTTGCCAACAGAGCAGGTCCCCGCTCTGTGCTTGCAGGCTTGTGATGTGAGTTGCTATGGGGAGTGAAGAAGAGTCAGGACTGGGATATTGTCTTTGTCTTGCCTTTGGTGATGTTTGCATGTTGTGCTCTCAGAAAGCCAAATTTCCATGCAGGTCTAGGTAGGAAGTGCCTGACAGCAAACCTGAGCACTTCAGGTATTAAGTTTGTGTCAATTTGCTGGAAGAGATTTAGATTATGCTGAAAAACATCGATCATGATGTGTCAGTGTGTTATCACAGGAACAGCTTGTGAGTGTGATGGGGTGGGGGTGTTGTGGAGTCACAGGTTGGGTTGTGTCACACAAGTCCACCAGCATATGCGGAATGAGATTGGTTTTTGTTTTGTTTTGTTTTTAACAGAGATAGGAAATATAATGCTCTCGTAATTCAAGTTTCCTCCTTTGTCTCCACTAGATATTTTCTCAATTGATCCTATTTAAACAATTTGCTTGGCATAGAGTACCAAAAGATAAGGGGAAAAAGCTCTTAACAAATGAGGAAAAGGAATGTGGAGTTTAAGAAATACTCGACCTTGAGAAACACATGATTTGACTTTGAAGTTTTGTAGGCATCTTTCAAGCATAAAAGAATTTGGTAATAAAAAAAACTTTCTGTAAAAAAAACCAAAAACCAAAAACCCCAAAAAGAAACTCAGTTTGTGATAAACTAAACTAACTTTTAGTGATGGTAAGGTGCAATTCCAGAAATGCTTTGAGGAAAGTAAATTTTCCTGTGTTTCCAAGGCATTGTGCGGAAGGCCACAGGTGACTGAAATGCAAGGTTAGAGGATGCCTTTGCATGGGATGCGGGTGTCAGCTGGAGGGTGGAGGTCAGGGGTTTTATGTATTCTACACAGAGCATTTGATGAATCTCAGGCATTTAACAAATTCTGTCTCAACTGATATGAGGAAAAGATCATGAGAGGAAGTGACAAAAATGGAAAGATTCTTTGATCATTGCATCTCTCTGTGTTTTCAGTCTAAGACAGCACAGTTTTCTGAGATAAAAGATGAAATTCAGAGCTGCCCTGCTTTGGTACTAGTGCAAAGGCAAACAAGTGCAGGGAAGGAGCAAAACTACCAAGCAAGATGAACAGCAGAAGTTGGGGAAATTGGAGACCTCTGAAGTTTGTCTTACCCTGATGTCAGGAAGCAGTCTGAGGTGCTGCCTGAGGCTTCCTTACACTGTCCTGTCAGTAGGTGCAACAGACTCATGGTTTGTTATCAATCCCTAGGTAAGGTGACCCCCCCCCCAAATCTGTACCTTTAATGCTATTAATGGTTGTGGTAAATATAATTATTCTAGAAGCTTTGTCTTATTCCCTCCCCCTGCATTATTCTAAGTCAGATAGCTATGGAACCGTGGTGGGTTTGGCCCTGTCTTGTATTTACCTCGATTATCTGGGTCAAATTCTCTGTTTGTACTTTTAAATGGAAATTTTGCAGGCAGAGATCCTGCTGTGCTGAGAGCATCACTGCAGTTTGTATTCACTGTAAGAAATTTCTGTGGGTAACTAGGGAAATCTTCTAAAAACAAAGCATTTAAAGAGGCAAAATTATAAGAGTTAAGATTAATCCAACTCTTAATCATACACGTGTGTGGTACACACAGGTTGTCTTTATAAATTGTGAAGGAAGTCTGGAAGTGACATCAGTGTGTGCGTACTTGGGCAAGACTCAGCTTCTCTTTGCACACCAGAAAACTAAAAGCAGTCAGTGTGGCTGTGAGCCTGAGCTAATAAGCTCTGAAGCGGTGAATCTCATCACCAACATCGTGGAACTGTGCTGATCGTTGTGCACTTTTTGATGGGCTCACAGAATAATTCAGATCAAGTTCTTGTCTGCCTGCAGCAGATTTCCTTTATCGCCATAGCCACAAGATGAGTCTTAACCACTCTGTTTATATTCACATCTGCAAAGCGTGCGAGTTTTGATAACATTTTAAATATTTGAAATGTTTTTTGAATTCTTGATGGAGGAAGAAAGCTGAAAATACCAAGACTTTTTTATGACTTTCCAGTGATGGGTTTGACAAATACATTTATTCTTCAGAGAAGTATTTCTCTTGCCTCCTTTCCCTGTGACTGCTTTACCAAACAGTATTTCCATCCTTACGAATAGAACTTGACTGCCAAGTTGAGTATCTTGCTTCTGTATAGTTTCAGTAAGAAATAAATAGGTGAAAAAGGATGAAGTTTAAAGACAAGGGGACACAAAAAAATGTGATAGATTCTGTTTTGTTTTGGGTTTGTTTTTTAAGTGGGATTGCTCATTATTTGCTTGAGGTAAACTCTTGAATTTCCCGAATCTTTTGCTAGCTTCTGCCTACATCAGCAGTTCAGATGTCTCCTTCCAGGGCAGAGTGTATGTGCAATACCCATTTGCAGTGAAGGGCATTGTGGCTTTCAGTTCTCTTTTTTTCCTTATGGGTCTAAACACTGGGTTTGGATTTGATGTAAATTTTTATTACTGCTTTTAATTCTGTATTGTTGGAAAAGGTTAATTGGATATACAAGTGATTCTGATGGTACCACAGCTTTAAGGGAAAATTTGAATACTGCTTGTGTAGTGTGTGTATCTAGTATTAAATTTAGGACTCTTCTGAACTGATTAAGTTTCTTAATTCCTTTTTCCTCAGCTTGAAAGACTGTGCTGAAGGGCAGGTCCCTTACCTATATTGACTTCATTTAAAGGCTGCTCATAAATAGGCATTCACTGATTGCACTTTCTCTTGGATATTAAGCAATAGCTGATCCTTTCTGTTTCCACTTCTGTAACTGCCCACGTGTGTTTAAGCAAGTCTGTGTGAAGAGCATTTATATTTGGTTTTTAGCATGGTTAAAATTCACTGTTAACACACTTGACAAATCACTGATGTTGCAACTTTTCACAGTTGATTGAACAGCACCGTTTTGTACTGCAGCCTTGTACTATAGTGTTAAGTATTCTACATACTAAAATTCCTGATCTGTGTAGTATTATTTTTCCCTTGGGACTTTACAGGTGTATGCACAAACTGTATTGATCAGTCCTCATACTTTAGTAGTTTTCTTTAATGTGCTTTTCTGACAAAGCTATATTCCTTAAGAGCTTTGGAATCCTTAAAGGGGTTCCTTAAGGGAGTTGGCTTGTTGTATTCAGGTTATAACTGCAATTGCCCCAGTAGTCATGCTTTATGGATTTGTTATTTCCCTGTATTGTGTTTTTATAAATGCATCATTCAACATACCTTTAATATCTTATGACTTTAACTCTGACTCAAATAAAAACAAACATACCCAGGTCTCATTAATTTCACAGTTCTAGCTCACTCCATGATACAAGAGTGTGTTTTTTGAATTAAGTAAATGCAATTTTGGTACAATAAACAGGAGTAAATCACAATGGTTTACAATTGCCAGCAGAAGTTACAGGCAGCTGTTACATACAATGAAATCATACACAGGGTATAAAAAAACCTTGTAGAGCTTCTTTACACACCAACATTTGTGGTTTAAACAGTAGAGGTTTGAGAGCTAATGGCCAACAGTGTTCTCATCTGTATTCTCTTGACGCAGAGACTAAGAAATGTGAAAAAAATCACCTGGTAGCTTTCCTTGTGTATTCTTTTTCAGGAGGAGCTCAAAACGGGCATTGTCTGTGGCCATGTAACTTTAACTTATTATATTTTACTGTTTAAGGTGGTTTTAAAAATTCTGATGAGAGTTGTTGAAATGTAACAGGCAAACTTGGCAACTCTGCCCTGTGCTGGATTTTATTGATTTTGCCTATAAATCTAAGAATAGCAGACATGACTAGAAAAAGCATTTCAAATCATAAATAATATTCATGCCAAGCTCACAAGACAGTGTTGTGCTAATGGCTGGAGACCATGTAAGTAGAAATGTAGTAGTTTATTTGGGATTAAGGTGCTTTGATAAAACTCTATGTTGTTTTGTGCTTGGTGAGAATATTTGTTGAGAGCTGTATTGAATTGCTGTTCTTAATTCTGTACTTTTAATTGCATAGTAATGATGTGATAGTAAGTACCCACTTGTCACTTTGCTTCAAAGACCCAGCTAGATGTGCTAAGTTACTGCTTGTTTGGATTTATCTGAGGTTTATATGGTAATAATGTGCTGTGGTCTGCTCATACTGGTAAACAAAATGTACTTTCATTGCCACTGACAAAGTCATATTTCTTTACTGCGAAGGAAAATTGGCCACCTGCATTTCACAACTCACTGCTCCATATTCTCTTGTTGTAGATGTTGTAGGTGTTCTTCAGTTGTCACTTGTGCACTTCCCAGCTTCTCTCCCTGTACAGCCATATTCTTCAGCTAACACCACTTTGACTGGAAGCTGGATGGACTCTGCAGAAAGCAGGTTTAAGGAAGGTCTTCCTGTCACAGAATTCATCATCTTGCTGGCTTCTGGGATGAGTGTACAGTAGTGAGAAAGGAAGGCTGGGAGTAATCCTTTGGGTAGAAAGGAACATGAAGAAGGCTCTTGTCCACCCCCTGCTCTGAGCAGGGCCAACTCTGGGACAGACCAGAATCTCCAGGGCTTTGTCCAGTCGGGACCTGAAAACCTCCAACTGCATGACAGGACAGTGTCCCAGGGTTGCTGCCAGCGCAATTCTCCAGCCTATGAGAAGCTCGTCCTTTCCCATGGCACTAAAAACAAAGTCTGTGCCTAGCAATAGGTTATTTCTATGGTTTGTGTAGTGACAAAGTGACATTCACTTTTAAAAAATACTCCTCAAAAGCCAGCACTGAATCTTTTGTGTTCTGGGTTATTTTTGTTCAGAAAATCGTTATTTGCATTGAGGGTGTATAAATATTTCTGGAGCTGCATGATGTGTCATACTTAGTTCAGCGCAAACCTTTTGAACTGCTCGGTGTCTGGAAGGTTGGAACAATATTTCAGGACAGGGATTACTCAGCAGAGAATAGGAGGAGGGTGAAAACCCTCCACAAGTGTCTTTAATGATATGCAGATTGTCTCTGTGTTTGCTTAGAGTAGCTGCAGGATGAATGTCTGTATTAAGACTTAGCACATGTGTGAGATTGTGTTAATAGTGCTTTTTTAGAAGACTTGTTTGCCATTCACTATGCAGAATGATCTGGGGAACATGGAAACAACTCAGTGCTATAAAGCATTCTTACTGAAATAACCACAGAAATGAAACAGAAAAACCTGTACCTCTTTTCCCTTCTGAACAGAAGTCCACTCTTAATGATGTGGTGACTGCTGAATGACTTACAGTAGCACTTCAATTAGTGAACTCTGTCTCAGGCAATTTCCTTTCCACGTGGTTTTTTTGAATGGTCTTGAGTAACTGCAGAACACCTGAAGGAGCTGCAAGACAAGGGATTGAAGAGAAAAAGCTTCAGATTAATAGTGAAAGTAGCATTTGAAAGTAATCCATAAAAAGACATTGATATTTATTATCAGCAGTCCTTCAGTCCAATGAGGTGTTTTGAAGGACGTAACTGAAGAATCCTGCATGATCCTACCTTTCTGGAAGTATTTCAACTCAATTTCTGCTTCTACCCTCTCCCAGCTCCAAAGTGTATGGTGAATTTTCTTTTGAAATGACTGGCTGTGATTTTTACCTGCTTCTGCAAACTGCTTCCATGACCATGTGCAGTGATGAATTGTCACTAGGATTCCCATAAAATGCGAGGAGAATGTTTCAGCCTAATGTCTTCATAGTTCACATAAGTGGCATCTGTGAATATCTCTCTTATCTTTTGGGGGGGCTGTGTTCTTGATTTTTTGGGGTTTTGGTATATTAGGGGGTGTTGGGGTTTTTTTGGTATGTTATTACCTCATATCTCATAACTCATACTGTAGTTTATAGAGCAATGTGTTCAGCTCTGGGCTGAACAGGCAAGAAGGATGTTGTGGCACTCAAATCTACTACCTGCAGTTAATTAAATATCCATGGATGTGTGCATTGAAGGTCACCCTGCTCTTCCTTAGAAGAATGAACATTGAAGCCTAAAGTTTTTAAAGCTAGGAAAAAGTCTCATTCAGGTAAAACTCAGAGAATCTAAAATGAAGGATGAAAGTAAGTCTTCTGCATTATAGCTCATGTCCCTGATAGGCCTTATCTGCACTTGGTCAAATAGCTCTTTATTTAGCATCCAACCTCTTGAAGAAGCCTGGATTAATTGATCTGAATAGTCGGATTCTGCTGTCCCCATTAGTGTAGATCATTCTGTCACCATCCAATGGGCTGTTGAATTCAATTCTGCTCACTTAATGTCTTTCATAATTGTAATTGTGCATCATTCTGGCCTGAATACTGTCTTCTTGTTTTTAACATCAGCTGCAAGCATGTGGTTTTTTCATGGTAAACAAAAGGAGAAACTAAGAAGGTCGTGGACACTGTAGCTTCTGTGTGTGTGTACTGACTGGCTCTGGGACCTGTTCTATGAAAGGTCAGATTTCCACATAAAGCTGTTGCAACCTAAAAGTTGCCTGTGGTATGCGTAAAGGTCGTGAGCACATGACTGTTGGACCTGTGTGTTGAGCAAGTACTTCTGAAGGGTTTCCTATTTTGTTTTACTGTGTTGTGCTGAAAGTACTGCTGCTTCCCTTAAGTATTACAGGAAATAGCTCTAGAAGTACACTTCTCCAGTCCAGAAAATCACTTCTAGAACTTTACTGCTGCTATTTACATAAAATTTCAGTGAGTCATTGCCATCATGGTGGTTGAACCTGTATTCCATGGAACACCACTTTTATATTTGTAAGCAGCTAATCTGAATGTTCCCTCATTTGCAGGTAGTCTTAGAGCTGCTAATGATTCTCCTCTGTCCTGTGAAGTCCTGCTTCAGAAATGCAACTTCACCTGACTTTCCGTCAGGCTTTAGGGATTCATTGTAATTGTAAAGTTGAGTTGTTAAAAAGCAACGGCCAGTGGGTATCATGTGCAAAGTAGGTGGTTGAAGTTACCTGAAGAACACTGTGTGCTGTCATATTCTTTTATGTTATCAAAAGTCTTCTTGCTAAAAATATGGTTTCATCAATGTCTATCTTCAAACTAAGAATGCCTGGTAACAAAATACCATAACAACTGACTGTCTCAGAAACAGCCATGTTTACACTTGCTCTCATGAGGACCTGGCTGTCCTTGCCCCAGGTGACAGTTCTGGAGTCCAAATGGACCGATCCAATGGCTGGATTTGTCCCTAAGATTGTACATTTTAACAAAAGAAATTTCAAACGTTGTTTAAATGAGAGCTTTTGTAAATACGAGTATACATGTATCTGAGAACTTGCAAGGTGAAAGCAGCATAATAAAGGACCGGACTGTTGTAAAACATATGTATGTTAATATATGTATGTATTTTAGCTTGTATTGATTGTGCCAGGTGTGCAGAGAACATTTGTGCTGAGTTGTTATCCCCTGCAGATGACTAACTTAATACAGGAAGGATTTTGGGTTGGGTGTTGTTTTTCCTTTTCCCTAGATATGTCTGTTGGAGAGCTTTGCAAAATTGACTGAAAACAGTGTGGGGCACATTGAGAGACATTAGGCTTAGAAAGAGCCCCTTCTAATCAGAAAGAAAATTTCATTTCCGAATAGCTTTTCACAACTATTTAATTCGGGCATATAAAGGAATGTGTAAATGGAAGGTGAAATAGTGGTGATTATGTAAGTATTCTCGAAGAGTAACACTATTGATATAAAAATGGGAAATGATATGGCAAATTAAGCATTTAATTTGTTCACCAGCTTTTTGTGTGACTTGGTGTTAGCTGAAGCTCAGTGCAGTGCCCAACCAAACACATGTACCTGCATCCATCTTAAAGGTGGAGATGGTAAAGTCAAAGCACACGGTATTTTATTGAACTCGGTGCTGCAGTGAGTGCCCACAGCTCCTTGTGTACCAGCAAAGATTGATATGGTATTCTTTGCTTTGGTAAATTTAACCTATTGTCCCACGAGAACATGAGCTTGAAGGGGAGAATGATTTTGGGGAGAAGCTCATTTAAAGTCAATCTACTATTTAGCAGGCATCCAACTTTCTATCCTAACAATTGTGATGATAAAGCATTAGAAATACAATTACTGCCATAAATATACTGTCAAGATTTAATTTTTGAGAAATTATATTTTATCTGAGCAATTGTAAATAACCTATAAAGTAAGTCTTCTATACCCTATGCATGTGGAGATGTATGTTTACGGGTTTAACAGATCTCTTAGTGTTATCATATCACCACGGAATCAGAACCTCACACACAACAGTATCTGATTAGTGCAGAATAGACACGTGGACTGATATGACTGTGTTTTATCTTTTTGTTTACTAATTTCTTCATTTAAGAAATAAATATCAGGAGTTAGAGCTGTACATGTGCTATTCAGAACCTCACAGTCCCAATTTGTCTGTCTGCTTCCTGTCTCAGTGGAGTTTGGATGAAATTTCTGGTTTTGTGCTGTGCTAATGGAAGAAGTGAAATTCAATCTGACATAATTTAACTGCCAAGCAAGATGCACAGTACTGTTATGCTTCATGTAATGCTTAAGAGGAAGAGGCTAACCTTATTCCATTCTGAGTAGGAATGGCTAAACTAAACTTGTACAAAAGAAAGTGTCTCTGGAGGATTTTAAAATGCTTTTTCATTTCCATGAGCTGGTTTCAGTTCTTGATCCTAGCTTGTGCATTTTGGCAGCGACTCCATTTGACAGCAATTGGGAGCAGGTGGGAGCTCAGTGTTCTCATGGACACAAGAAAAGTTACCCATCCTCTGGGTTTATTTTTTTCGTTCAGATTTGCAGTGAAGATCAGGTACCATTTTGTAAACGTACACATGACTGAAAAAAGCAACAAGTAAGGATTAAACACATCAGAACCAAGGGAGAGCATAGAGCATAGCTGAAATGCCAAATGTTGTGATATGTGCCACTTAATCCAGTGTGTCTCTTCAATTCCTCATATCATGGTCTTGGCCCCCAGTTACAAGGAATGAGGAAGCAAGCACTGCTAATTTGCACTGAAGGAGCAGTGCATTTCATACAGTTGTTATAACAGGTCGTGCTGAACAGAATGGCAAAATTACTTGGAATAGTAGTCATTTTTTGGAGTATCTGCAAATGATAGCCTTTAATTCCCTGCTTTTCAGGAACCTCCTCTCAAATAGATTTTGCAGGGGTTTTTTGGTTGTTTTTTTTTTTTTTATATTAAGTCAGTTCTTTCCATCATAAAACCAGAGAGGGTTTTTGAATAGATCCATCTCTCAGTGACCTGGTGCTCTAATGCCCTTGTTTTAGAGGAGTGCTTCCATCTGGATATGCGCTTCATCAGGATCAAAGTAGGATTTTGGCTAATTGGAAGCTTTCACCCAGCTACAAACATTAAAGTATAGATTTTGTAGTATTCTTTTATTTGTAGATGGAAGAGTTACAGATGTCTGCCACTCTGCAACACAGAAACCAGAATTTGCATGTACTGACCTGCTGTTCTTCTTTTGATGTTAACGGTATCCACCCTCGTTTTCCTGGTACTTAGCTGGGTGGGATGAGTGTCCTCCTTTCCTGTTTCCCTCTATCTCAGCATGGGTACAGGATTACTTCTGTCTTCTGCAGCACCAAAGTGGTTTAAATAGACGAATATAAACAAGTAATCTGTCAGGAAGGTGTCCATCTGACCTAGAAAGTCACTAACGCTATGATGCTAGGTTGAAGCATCTGTACCCCAGCTTGGTATTGCTGCCTGATATTTTGCTGTCCTCTTTAACTACCATGAAGTCCCAGCCTGCTGCAGGTCACGTTCATGTCTGTCACTTTTCACACTGTTCTCTGCCATGGAGGGCAGTTGTTCTTGTCGTGACTCGCTGTTTCTCATGTTGTGTTCAGTGAGAGAAGCCTTCAGGCATGAGCCTGCTCAGCAGCTTCATTTCCCTGCTGCCCTGAGAGCTGCATCTCTGGGGTGGTTCTTTCTCACTGCCTTGTAGAGCTAAGGCAAAAAACTTTTTTTTTTTTTTTTATTTTTTCCCCTGCCTTTCTCTTAGTTTTACATCCTCGTGGCTGTAGTTTCATTTGCCTCTCAGTTCCTTATTGACAGTTCTCTTAGTTTCTAAATACGAGAGAGCTGGATGAGTACAACTACACAAGTGAATTTTCTGACTGTCCTGAATAAATTAGAGGAATAAACTTGACTATCCCAGCCAGCATGCACAGTGGAAACACTGGCAAAACCAACTGTGATCCTTGGTGTGGATTATGTTGCAATGGAATCAACACAACGGACTTTATGTTAAAAATGGTGAAATCTATCAGCCAACCATCATCATTTTTTTTTCCTTACTGCTCTTCTCATCAGAATGGTGTTATCTAGAAGTTGTTGCTAGTAAAGGATTGTTAGGAATGATGCACTGTCAAATTGTCACTTGAGTGATTGCAATAATCAGGCAAAACCAAATTTGATGGCTGCAGTGGTCAGCAGAATATAATCCCTTGGGGGACTGTGCATGGCAACAGCTGGGTTGTCACTTTTGGATTGCCTTTTCACATTGTGAAACATTTATTTTGGCTGTGTTGGTGTTTTGATGCAAACTGGTTGCTTGAAGTTGGCATGTGGTAGTGAAATGTGGTCACCCATTATGTACATTATCTATTTTAAAGATTATGACATTGAAGAATTTGATTTAGTAATGTTAAAATAAAATTGTATGATTTTAGGGCATAAGGCAAAAGAGTGGATGAGCTTCAAGACTGAAATACACGATCAATGAGTTTCTTAATTTCGTTATACTTTAATATTCTGAATGTAGCCATGGTCTCATGGGGGGGGATACTGTTTAAAATGAATTCTAACTGAAGGTGTTAAGTGTGGTCACACAGCACTTCCCTTTACTGTTTCTCTAAAGGTCTGAAGGAAATTGCAAGGCTTTATGTGGGATTATACTAAAAATACTGACAATGCTTTCGATATCCAAGATATCTGTCTCCTCTATCCAGATTTCACAAGGTTTAAAGAAAAAATCTCACTGTTGAAGGAAACACCTATGCTAATAGCTATAATAGCCATTGGGAATGGCTTCGGAATTTTTCTGTGCTGTCAGGTTATGTTGTTACAAAGAATAATCTTCCCTTTTGCACTTGTAAAGAAAAATATCAGCTTTTCTTAAATCTGCTTTTTTTTTTTTTCCCTGAAATGTTACATATTTTTTGTGCTGCTCCTTGTCTTGAATTTTAGTGTTGTTTACATCCACAAATAATGTACTTGGAAATATTCTGAGATTTATTTGTGAGCAAAGAAAATGTTTAATTTCAAAAGCTCAGTAAAGTTAGAGGAACAATTTAAACACAGAACAAAATAAAATAAAGACTTGTCAAGCAAAGACTGGACCTACTGTTGAATTCAGAGGAGATGGATGCAATGTCAATTAATATTGACATTGAGCACTTCAGTAAGCTCCAATTATGATTTTGTTACCTTGATTTAAGGTTACGTTGACCTTTTATGGGTCATCCTCAATTTAGCTGGGAACTGAAAATGTTCAAAAATGCAGTATCTCCTATGTTAATATAAGAAATTCTATGACAGGTGTGTTAGTGCATTGCTCTGAGGTTTGGAAGTTCATCTCCAAAGCCTGAAGAGGTCAGGGACTATCTGTCCCATACAGTGGTGACTGTGACAAGGTGACATACTTTAAGCAGAATTGTCTTGTTAAAAATGATAACTAATAAATGTAGCTCATTCTCCATGAGCACTCTCAACCTTCGAATTGCCTTTCTCTACTGGGCCTGAAAATTGCTTTGATCTGAGAAGTGGTCTTTCCAGGAGTCCCATATTGCTTTAGACAGAATTTATCATGAGAGTGAATTTTATACTTTTATTCGCAATCTATTTTATACCTCCACTAATACATATTGGCATTTAATCCAAGTCTGTCCCTCTTCCCTCTTTCTGTGGTACATGACCTAATTTGCTAGGAGCAGGGAGAAGGAGTGGGACTCGAGCAGTTAAAGCCTCAAAGCAATGTCTGTGAGCATCCTGGTTCCTTTCAGTTAATCACTTCAGACTTAGAAATCTTCTAGAAAACCTACAAAATGGCTCTTGCCAACCCGCTTTTGCTACAGAGGAGGTGTTAGGTGTTTGTGGTTATGGCAGTCATCTATATGGGTTATAAATAGATTGAAATGACTAATTATCCATGGATGTTATGACTTTTAGTTTGAGGACTAATATTACTTATCTACAAATGTTTTTAACTGTCTAAAATTACGAATATTTGAAGCTGCATTCTAAGATGTACGGGCTAGGTGTCTCCAGAGCTTTTAAAGTGTATTACTATATTTAGATTCTGTGGTACCCAGGTGAATCAAGTTGTAAGATGCAAACTTAGTGACATTTCAGTAAATGAATTATTTAACTATTGATTGAATTTTGTAATCCCTCTTGCACTTTATTTGATTTTTCTCCTCTTTCATCAATGTGGTAGTCACTTTTAAATAAAGGATTCTTAGGCCTTCTTCAGTGTCAAACAGGAGCACTGCCCTTCTAAGAAAAAAAAGACTAGGAAAAGCAGGAGGTGGTGTCAGAATATGAATGCACTTAATTGTATTGTTGTATTTCACTGCTGTTTTGGTTTGGGTTTTGTGGTAATCGGAATAATACACTTCATGTCAGGAAGGTGAGCACCTTTTATGTACGTTGTGGAACAAAAGGTCTTTGACCACCTGCTGGTGGGGAATAGAGGAGGTAAGAGACAGGTTAAATGAGAAATTCTGGTTAGATGGCAAATTCCAGTTAGATGTAGGGATTGTTTGGGTGGGTTGTTTTTTTTTTTTCCAATCAGAAGAGTGGTTAAACACAGGAAGATAGGTTCAGACAGTCTGAGGAAATCCCATCCTTGTTGATTTTCAAGCCTACGTGAGCAACGCCCTGAGCAGCCTAAGCAAGCTGAATTTTATTGGGCAGGAGGTTGGGCTTAGATGGTCATTAAAAGGCAAAGAAAGGATTAATTCAACACAAGACTTCTGGCTGGTGTGCATTAGTTATGATGCTGGCATTTTGAATAGATAGCATGTGGAGGTTGTATATCTGAACTAACAGTTTCCTTCTAAACATTTGTGATTAACAATAGTGGACAGCATGAAACGGGCAGTGAGACCACAGATACCAAGTCCCTGGAGATAGTGTGCTACGTAACACAGTGTGGTCAGTGACCAAGACCCGAAATACCGCTAAAAAAAGCATATGTAGGCATTCAGGATTCTAAGGGCAGCTGTCTGTGAAAAATTCTGTACCCTTCCTCAATATTGTAAAGTGCAGTTTTGAGGAGAGCATGAGAACCTGCGTCTAACTTCTAATTTGGGCTAAATTGACACAACATACAATTTATCAAAGTTGAGGATCTGGCCCTTTATTGCCTAACCTGGTCTGACAAGAGCAGCAGGCACTGGAGCAGAAAATTAATGTCACTGTGTTGTTCCCAGGCAGTGATGGAGAAACAGCAAATAGTCAACACGGACTCTTGAATTCCCCAGTTTCTTTCATGAGAGCGCAGTACAGAGAATTAGATAACCATGCAGACTTTTAGACATCCCTTTCTGGAGGGAAAACATTATGATAGATTAAAACATGACTTTTGCCTACCCTTGAGAGGGAGTGAGATAAGGTTGATTTACAGAATATTGAAAGAATGTTTTTAACCAGAATGCAGCATAAAAAAAAAACTTCTTCAGGTTCTGAAATGACTGTGGAGTAAAATAAATTTGATGGGTTTCCCTTTTATGGATACCTGAAATAGCCTCTTCACTACCAGTTTCTCTAATGTAAATAACATTAGTTACTACAGTTCTGCACAGAGTGCCATTGAACTTAAATATTGTGTGTGGCATAGTAATGAGAATGGCTGCTGGTTACACACAAGTTCACCTGCCCAAAATAACAAGTAGTCATAATATTGGTGTAGTGTTGATACGTAGCTTGAATAGGAAACCGAGAGGTCCAGTTTGTTGGTGAAGCTGAGTGTCTGTTCTTTGAAGACCTAAGGTTATTTGCATGCACGATAGGTATTGGTGGGCTGTACTGTGTAATTCTGTAGTTAGTCTGAGAGCAGTTATGACAGAGATGGTAACATAGGAACACTTAAGTTTTAAAAAAAAAAAAATCCACAAGTAGCCTTGAAGGTTTGGAAGTCAGAGGGGATGGTCCTTGGGCTAAGTATCAGCAGCAGTAAAACAAAAATATTTTTCTATGCATTGACTTGTCCTTGCAAATTTGGAATCCCTTTATGTAGGGTGCTAATTGGAATGGAAGAACTATCTAAAGATTAAATGAATTCCTTTACCCTGGTGTCTGAGTATTCCTGGGTCAGCAGCTTGACATCACATTTAGGGGGTAAAATTTTGCTAAAAAGATGCAAATGCATTTTTAGAGTGAATTCTAATAGTTAAAGACAATTTTTATCATGTCATAGCTGTATGCAAATAAAATAGTGAGGGCAGATAGGCAGGCCTGTGCAAATGTTGACAAAGTTTAAGTGGAGATTTTTCAATTTATTTTTCTATTTTCTTTTATGTTTATGCTGGCATTGCACTCGACTGTAAACAGAAAATCTTTCATTTTGAAAGTAGTTTCTAACTTAGATTAACTGTCCATGAAATTTGCAAATTAGAGTTCTGTGAATAACTTTTTTTTCCCCCTCATTCCAAATACTCCTTACATATTGCAGTTTTTGGTCATTTAAATTGAAATATGACTGTAGGGACCAATACAAATAAGATGGGAACAATTATTCATTAGCTTGCATTAGTTCTACTGCATATTGCTTTTCTTCTCTCTACTTTTCCTTAAACCTTACAGGGAGGAAGGAACGTGCCTAGGCTGGAATGGACACTGAAGTGGTTCTTAAAGAAAAATGCTTATAGTCCTAGTTCATCTTTTTTGTTTATGAATCTTTCTCTTGCCTTGTGTTTCTTTTTAGCTTTTCACAAACATGTAGTTACCTTCAGATGTCCTTACTGATCGAAAAAGATAATTGCTGGGATAAGTAGCAGTTAAGACTTGTATTTTGTTACCATAAGGACCCTCCTTTTTACTGATTTAATATGAAAATATAAGAGGTGCATGAGAAGAAAAGTGTCTGTGTCTAGTTGCTGCTTCAGAGACTCAAAGGTAGCCAAACTTTTTTTAACTTTCATTTTATTTCTAATGGAAAGTAGTTTATGGAAAGGATCCAGCAGTTGAAGGAATTGTTCTGTAAATAGTTGTGTTGTAAATGGGTTTGTCTGGAGAGGGAGTGGAAATAAAGCTAATGTATTTTTGTAACACACTAGTCTCTAACTCTCCTTTTTCCTTATTTTTGTTAGGATTCACCTTTTGGTATGAATTTATGGCACAAATTTGGATTAATAAATATAAACACATACTTTCCACTTATTATTGTAGTAATATTTAAAGGATCTAGGCAACCTTGTTAAAATTGTACAATGAAATGACACATAGAGCTTTTAATAACTTCAAATGTGTGAGACGTTACACTCCAGGTTGTTTGTAAAGTTAATTGGCTACAATCAAGGGTCAATGCTAAGGTGAACTTGGATTTTCAAAGTGGGAAGTGTCTCAGTGCTGTGAATTGGTAAATGAGAAGTCAAATGTTTTTAGCTGTAGACTTAGTCTTCAAAGGTAGGATTCATCAAATGATCTGTAATAGAACAGGATTGGTGTTTACCTACATAGCTCTTGGGTCGGTAGTCTCTCGAGTAACAAGTATATTAAAGGAAAATGCTTGAAATGTCCAAGACAAACTTTTAGGATGTTTATTTGAATAAAGGAGTAGTAGTCATTAGATATTTTGGATATCTTTATGAACCAGTTTGCTTTTAAGATTTTTTTCACATGTGACATCTCCTTTGGGTATGGTTAGGATTGTCACGCTGGCATTCGTCCTCTGAAATACAGAGGTATCGCAGAGAGACCCGAGCTATTTTCCTCTATCAATAAAGATATTTAAAATCTTAAGTCAGAAAAAGACGAGATGTGTATTGACTCGGATGGAGAACAGTTATATATCTTAGTGATGTCTCTGTAGATGGTAAACATTTTGCAGCAGGATCACCCTGGGGTGTGGCAGTGTAATATTACCCTGTGTTTGCATCCTGAGCCCGATACATGGGGTAGTGTCTGGCAGCCGCAGGCGCTATGTTGGGGAGCCCTGCTGCACTCTGGAGCTGGGACTTCATGACAGTCAGTGGACTCAGCTTATGTTATCTTTTTGCTAACTTAAAAAAAAACTACTATTACCATAGAAGTAGGTTTCTGGGAAGTGTTTGAAAGGTTATTTTAGCTGGAAGGTTAAGCTGAAATGTAGAGTATTTGTTTTGAATGTGTAAATGTGCAATAGATGTAAAATGCTCCCTTCGTGTCAAAGATACACAGTGAGAAAATACCTGTTTTCAGTGTTGATGGACAGCCCTTGAGTAAAACATACCGGTGTAATGAATGAGGAACAAGTTTCATATAGCTGAATTTTAAAACAAACTTTATTGCTGGAGCTGATGTTATTTTCCAGAGTGAAGTATGTTATGATTACTTAAATCTTTCCCACATTTTGCTGTTTGTGATTCAGTATTGTGGGTCATTTTAATTCTTACATAATTTTTGTACTTGTGTCTGCTTAGAAGCCAAATGGGATGAAAGTATGATTCATTAGTGCTCTCAAGTATGAGAATCAAAAGCTGCTCAGAATTTAAATTTGAGCACTCTAAATATTATACATAATTAATCTCATGTGAATGCCAGAAACTAGGAAGTTTGAATGTGATAATTATACATAAAACATCTTTCATTTCACTCAGTAAATGTCAGGTGACCCAGATGTTGATGGCAGCCTGAACAATCTCAGAACATAAAGTCCAGAAAATTCCGTAGGAAATGGGCACTTTAGTGCAAAAGAGAGAAGAGACTTCATTTCACACTGCTTTATGTAAAAGTACAAATATTCTGTTTTCCCGGAGCCCTGGAAAGTCATGCGCTGTGCTATGCCTTCTAATGACATTTGTCTGTGCTGCAGCTCAAAAAGTACCAATAGAATTGGATGCCTTTCTGCTCCAGTGCCTTATCCATGTACCTTAGTGTATCATTTTTGGTAGCTGCTGCAGTGGGTGTTTCTGGTTTTTTGGGTTAACAGGGCTCAGCTCTGCTTTTTGCATGCCATTTATGTAATTCTCTTGGCTTCCAAACTGCAGGGATTTACTTTGTTCTGAGGGCATTGCAGCAAATCGGTTTCCTTTCACCTGGGTGTAGTTTTCCATGATTTCTTAAGGGTGCCTCTTCTGAAGAAAACATGAGGAAAACCAGCCTGTTGTGTTTAAGAAATGGAGATTGACTGAAAAATGCTAAGTTAGCTGTTGTTTTGAGCAGCTGAACCCCAAACAGGGCAGCACTGTGGGACTGAGGAGACAGGAGAGGCTGCGAAGTTGAATGTGGAGCGCACGAGTGTTTGCCATGACAAAGTCTGTGCGGGAGGTTTTAGCCCTGAAGTGCTTGAATATGATGGAGCCTGGAGGTCCACTATAATTTCAGAACTGCAATGTGTCTGCAGCATTATGTCTGTCCTGAAGAAAACTTTGTTTTGAAATAAATTTGATTGGTACTTTTAGAAGCTATTTAATTAGCTTTTTAAATAAGGGGAAATAAAGTCTGTGTGTGTTACAATCCTCTTGAGTAAAATGAACATCTGTGAAAGTAAACATGCAAGCAATGATCTACTTTTAGTATATTCACAATCACAAGGTGAGAAACCTCATGGGGCTGATGACTATATTCTAATCCTAGAACAGGCAATTCACACTTCAGGAATGTAGCTTAATATTTTACCTTTTCATGCTGCAGAAATTTGTGGGAGGCTGTAAACATCAGATGGGGTTGCTAATGAATGAGACGTGATGATGCTGAGAATATGGATTTTAATGCTTATCCTCAAAAAACCCCTAAACCTAAAACTTGTGTGTTTTATATCTGAAGTTTCTTTACATTGATCATTTAGTTTTGTAACATCTTTGCCTTAGCAGTTGTATGTGTGTATATAATATATATAGAGGTTATTGTAGCTTTAAAGTACATTTATGCAATTTTTATATGCTTCATGATGCTGCTGGAGAAAATTTAGAAAAACATCAGAGTATTCTTTTTGTTCACATTTCATTATGTGAAGCAAGAATTCCAGGGAATAACACCAATTCTCTGTTAGGCTCCCACATGGACCATCACATTGCCAAAACAGGGAACAGTATACGTGCCCCACAAAGTTGCTGATGAGACCAGGAAATACCCAGAAACATCTAGCAGAAAAATTCATTCCAGGTTTCTGCATCTGCCTCCTGTCCTTGTCAAGCTCTGCCTTGTGAAGGCTGGAAGTAGGGTTTGAGTTTAACATTTTAATTTTTTTTTAATATTTTTGAGAAAGAGAAATGACGCCATAAAGAATCAATATCAAACTGATTTTTTAAACTTTTATAGGTTCACCAATTCATCACTCTTGGGATGATGCTCAGACCAAGGAAAGAGGAATCCAGTGCTGAAGTTGGAGTTAGGTTAAAGCTGAATTTAAGTACGTGTAGATTTGAGATCCCTCCTTACCTTCAAGGTTCTATTAAAGTTGATTGTAGACAGCTTAAAAAGCAACAAGTATGTACTACGAAGAACAAGTCTTTTTCCTGAAGCCAAAGTTGTAAGGCTGTACATTAAATTTCCCAGGTACCTATAAGGTGATCAATGACAATATCACTCTCCTATTCCCTATTCTTCATGGCTCGCTTCCACTATGGCTAATGGCATGCCCCTTTAGCAAGATGGAACTTCTAGGTGATCCACTATAGCTGCTCTTATGTGCAGCAAACACATTTTAATCCTAAGTGTGTTCAGTTTTGGGACCCCAGAGATGTCTGGTTCTATCTGTCACTTGGATTTTCCAAATTAAACCTAAAGAGAGAGCTCAAAGTTAATACACGATGCAAGTATTTATCTTCCATCATGACTCTCTCTGCCATCTCATGTGACTAAATCTGCAACCCTTATTCACACAGTCATTCTTGGTACCGTTTCTTTTGTTAATGCAGACAGGGTCCTTAAAGGAGACACTTTTTCCTTTAGTTATTTGTCCCAACTTTTTTCCCTCACATGCTGTGTTGTACTAGCAAATTTTTCACTTTGGAGATAAGAATAAAAGTTCTGAATTTTAAGGAGTACTGTTAACAGTAAAGGCAATGTTATTAAAATAGCAGACAACAACAATATATCATATATTTATATATGATATATTAAATAAATTAAGTACCACTCTATATATAGAGTGTATATACTGTTAACAAATATATGATATATTAAATAAATTAAGTACCAGTCTCTCTATATATATTTAATTTATTTAATATATCATATATAGAGTGGTACTTAATTTATTTAATACAATAAAATGCGGAGAGTAGATATTAATAGATCACTGCCTTTGTGGACATGGAAGTGTTTTCTAGGGGAGTGTTGATTCTCTTCAGCTCACATATATGGGCTGCCATTATTTGCATTCCATAGTCATTTTTCACGTACCCTTTACAAGCAGACCTTAAATGCCTGTGTGTTTTCAAGAACTGTTGAAAATGGCTGTTACAGTATTGTGCCACATAGAGTGGTATGATTGTTCTGAAAGCATTAGCTGTTGATTTTCAAAAAGTAAATAAAATAAAATGTCACTCAACCATTTCTGCCTAGGAACTGCCCAGAAAAGACTGCCTGCTAGGCAGTAAACCTGGCAAGGCATGCCAGCAAGTTTCCCCAAAACAGCATCCTGGCATTTTGGCCAGTAGCCAGGAGCTGTTGCCAGAAACTTTTGTTTCTTTTTAGTAAGCATTTTAAGTGCAATATTACAGCCTCTGAAAAGCCTAAGAGAGAAGCACTAATTAACAATTGATTTCTGGACTCTATACCAGCATGTGATAGCTGTGTTCCTTAACCTTCAATTTCGTTACTGCATTCTGATCATAGTGTACTTGGACTTACTTTAGCATTTTTTCCTAAAAAGAAGTGAAATTCCTTCTTTAGAAGCAAACATCAAATTTAAAAACAACACCCAAACAAGCCAAAGCTCCCCAACCAAGACATGCTTTGTATTTGACTGTGTTAATGTTTGCTGCTGCTGCTCCAGCGTGGTCTGGAGTTATAATACTCCTATTCTTCGAAAACGGCGCATGGAGTTTTAGAGTTGCAGCTGCCTTGACTGAGCTTCATGGCCGCCTCCTGCCCTGCTGAATACTCAGAGAAGGTGTGAAAGGTCTGTGTGCAGCAGGTTTTACTGTACATGAATGGGATTTTCTGCTTCTGAAGTTCTTTCTGTCGGTGTGTATATGAATGGAAGCTATTGCTGCTTTGGCTAGGAAATGGATGTTATGTTAATTAGTCAATTCTATGCTTACATGACTTCCTGAGAAGACTGGGAACAAATGCTACCTCCCTCCTGCACTGCAGCTTAAAATTGGTTGCAATAACTGTAAGTCAGGAGCTGTGTCAATACTTATTTTCTCTTTTCTTTGACAGTACCCTCATAAAGCTCCTTTCTTAAAAACAATCATCTGAGAAACCAGGAAAATATCCATAATGCTCCTCCAATCCTCTAAAAAAGAGGAAAAAGTAGGATTGTTCTGCATCTTCACAATACAGGCAAAAACCAACCCAAAACATGCTAGCACAGATACCTTAATGTAAATGAGTATGCATATAAAGGCACTGTTTTCTGACTAAGCTTCATCTCCTGCAAAATGAGATCTAGACACGGCTGGGTTTTGCAGCAGGATCATGTACAAAGTACCCTTAACAGTTTCTGATGGGGAATGTGAGCTTTAGATTAGACTCCAAGCAGTGACTGAGCAGGAAAGGAATTTATAGATTACAAATCTAATAGAGTAAAAATATTCATAGGTATAGAAAGAAAAACAAAAGGACTGAAAACGAGTGGGTGAAGGAGGGGGTGGGTTGTAGAGATGCTGCAAAAGGGAAATCCTGAAAATACTTTCTGAAATTGAAGCAATACCTTGACAAATTCTTTCTTAAAGCTTCTGTCCTGACGTTTTTTTAAATATTAATAGATTAGACATGTTTCTGTTTTCATCCTTATGTTTGCTCTGCAGGGTTTGGTTTGTTTTTCTGTTTTACTCTTTGATCTGAATTAGTGGCTCAAGGATTTGCCATCGTTAGGTCTTTACAATTCTAAGCTTAGCTGGGCCAGATTCTGCATTCAGTTTTATTTGGCTGGATAACAACCAATTTTTATTTGGCTGGATAACGACCAATTCTTATTTGGCTAGATAACACCAGTTTTATTTGGCTGGATAACAATGAGGTGTGATTTGAGTCACTCCAGGGTCATCACGCAAATTAATACTGTTGCATTGATACCAGTAGAATCGTTTTATCACTGAAGTGACTTGGGACTAACACTTAGTACCAAGTGAACCTTGAACTTTTTGTCATCTCATGCTTTTGACATACTTTTATGTTTTCTCAGAGCCAATAAGTAACTGCATATTCCATCTAAATGGAATATTCCTCTAAATTTTACCTTGAGCACACCGCTGTCAGAGCAAATGCTGGGGTGATGAATCACATGTAGTTCAGTGGGGCTGCTACAGTTCCAGTATAAGCCTCAGCACTTTCTTTGGATTTACGGCACTAACCCTTCTTGTGTTTCTATGTCTTATCTGAACTACATGAACAGTGCAGAGAAGACAGTTCTTGAGGGTAACTTCCTGTTTTTTCTGTATAATGAAAAGCTTTGCATTCACTAGCCTGTGTACAGTTCAGAAATATCTTCAGGTGGTGTGTTAGGATTGAAGAGGGATGCACCCTCTTTTGCCTGATGTGGAACCCTGTATTATAAGAATAATCCATGATTGCTGGTTTGACCATAAATTTTAAGTTAGGTGGTTAGGAATGTGTCTGTTTTTACATAAATGGATGAGGTGATGGATGGTGGTGTAACTGGGTGAGAGCTTCCAAAAGCCAGTGTTGGGTGTGTTGCACTCAAGAAGAGCAGTAGTTCTCATGGAAGAAAGCATGCAGCAGGTCCTTGAGGCAGCAGTGCAGCTGCCAGAGCTGGTGGAGAACGTTGGCATGGTGTGTTTTGTGTTTGGTGGAGCTGCTGCATGTTGCCCATATGTGCTGTGTCAAACATTTAATGGTGTGTCCCAGTGTTATGCATTCTGTTCCAACATCAGGCCCTTGGACTGGAGAGGCCATCAGGCAGCTGCCCTTCCAGCCAGCTGCACCAGGTAATCCTTCTGCACGTTAATCAGGCCGGTCATGAATTGAGTAGGTCGCTTTGTTCCTGTGTTTCCTACAGCAAGGCTGGTCTGAGCACGCTGCTTCAAACTATCTGTGGCACATTTATACTTCTGCCAACAAGTTTCAGTTTACTTAGTTTATTTTATGTTTGCCCTTCACACCACTGGTGAATGTAGTACATAGAGAGCAATATATTTCTTGGCCTTTTTGTCAGATTTAAGAAGTTAAGCCTATCTTGCCTTGTTTTGTGAAACAGTCTGAGAGATTTCTCCCTCCCTCTCTCCCTAATTCTGTATACTTCACCTCCTGTGCACTCAAAGAAGATGAATCTCAAGTACATAGGTGGCATAAGAGGTCATATTAAAGTTAGGAGATCATATGTTACTCTTCAGGATCTCAGCAGTCCTCTAGCGCTACCTACAACCAGGCAAAACTGACTTTACAAAAAGAAGTAGAAAAGCCCATAATTAAAAAAGAATTTTAAAATGGCTCATGCGTAAGGGGGTTGCGAAAACAAGGTGTTAAATTGGAAAAATCACTTCTGCAGTTGGAAAGTCTTCCTTTATGTATGTAAAGTAATAAATATATTTATCAAAAATCATAGCCTAAATGCCATAGATTTAACTTGTGCAAGATGCAGAAATAGCTGAAGCTGTTCTGTGCATCTATTACTTTATCAATTGTGTAGTTTGATCATATAGACTGATTATTTTTTCATTCAATGGTAAATAATTTTCCTGTGAACTGTTTTGTTTATGAGCAAGTCACTGTTAATTGCCAGAGTTAGGCTCCATTCAGAAGTATTTTCCTCTTCTCCCCTGGACTGATGCTTTGCCTCTTCACTGATAAATAATGGATTTAAGGAACCCGGAGTGAGATCAATTGGTCTTCAATACAAGAAGCACTTTCTCATTTGACATTGGAAGTTACTGCAAATACGTTTGAGCCTCTACTGATTTGACTCAGAAGTTAACTGGTTTTGTTCTTGCAATATTTGTGTTTTTCCTCTGCCTGTTATTAGCTGAGAACAGAGCACTCTGTAGCACTAACAAGACGTTTCTAGGCTAGGTAGTATCTGTTTGCAAAACTGAGTCAGCAAATAACAAATAAGGTTTTCAGTACACTATAATAATGGGTGCACCCAAAGAGTTGTGGTCAATGGCTTAATGTCCATGGGGACGTCTGTGATGAATGGTGTTCCTCAACAGTCAGTACTGGGCCCAGCACTGTTCTCTATTCTTTTTGGTGACATGGACAGTAGGAACGAGTGCACCCTCCACAAGTTTGCCGACAACACCACGTTGTGTGGGGAAGTTGACACATTGGAGGGAAGGGATGCCATTCAGAAGGACCTTGACAGGCTGGAGAGATGGGCCCATGTGAACTGCATGAAGTTTAACAAGGCCAGGTGCAAGGTCCTGCATGTGGATTGGCACAATTCCAAGCACAACTACAGGCTGGGTGAAGAATGGATTGCGAACAGTCCTGAGGAGAACTTAGGGGTGCTGTCTGATGAGAAGCACAACTTGAGCTGCCAGTGTGCACTAGCAGCTCAGAAGGCTAACTGTTTCCTGGGCTGCATCAAGAACAGGCCAGCAGGTCAAGGGAGCTGATTCTTTCCTTCTGCTCTGCTCATGTGAGACCCCATCTGGAGTACTGGGTCTACAGCTCTGGGGTCCCCAGTACACAAAAGACATAGAACTGTTGGTGCAAGTCCAGAGTAGGCCGCAAAGATGATCGGGGGCTGGAGAACCTCTCCTATGAATACAGGCTGAGAGAGTTGGGGTTGTTCAGTCTGGAGAAGAGAAGACTCTGGGGAGACCTAATTATGGCCTACCAATACTTAAAGGGGTCCTACAGGAAGGTGAGAGGGGGCCTGTTCACCAGGGAGTGCAGTTGACAGGACAAGGGGTAATGGCTTTAAACTGAAAAAGGGGGTAGGTTTAGGTTAGACATTAGGAAGAAATTCTTTGCTAAGAGGGTGGCGAGGCACAGGAAGCAGCTGCCCAGAGAGGTTGCAGAAGCCCCATGCCCATTGTCATTTAAGGCCAGGTTAGATGGGGCTTTGGGCAACCTTGTCTAGTTGAGGGTGTCCCTGCACATGACAGGGGTGTTGGAAGATGATCTTTGAGGTCACTTCCAACCCAAAATATTTTATGATATCTACTTTTTAATCAGATATTTGAAACATATCAAGACAAGGCTTAGTTTCATAACCCCCTGATGTCATAAAGTTTCCTCTCACACAATAACCATTCAAATATGCTCTAAGAATATTTTCATCTAACACTTTGGATGCTTTTGCAGACCATATTCTTCAGTCTGTGAGGACTTGCCTGTCACTGCAAGCAGTTCAGAAAGCAAGTGCTCACAAGCTCAGTACAGCTGCTTTTTCTTGGCCTTGCAAGAGGGGTGCTACTACTGCTCGCAGCCCCAGCTCCAGTGTTGTGAAGAACCTGAGTGCTCCTTGTGCATGTCCTGGATTGAAATTGAGCTTACTGCTAGGTAGTCTTCAGACATGGTTTGTACTGGTACACTCGTTTTGGCATATGTTGTGATACCTATAACTGGGGTGTCTGTGTGTGTGTGTATAGGGTACTAATTTTTATGAAACACAGTGCATCTTCATGTAATGAATGACTCGGAAGTTAAGAAATATCACTTGTATGACAGCTGATCTTACCAATGTGCAGTACTGTTGTGCTGGATATTTTTATAAGCATTTGGTGCAGCCTCTGAGAATGAGAGGTTTGATCATATATCTAGCTGTTTTTCAGTGCCATGTTGTAACCCAGAATATGTTCTGCAATAGTTTTTTGAGGTAGAGGAGTGGAGCCTTCAAAAGTTTAAAGAGGCTGCTTAATACATAGCCTGTTAGCCTAAAGGTAATATCCTGTCTTCACGTGAGTTATGTGTGTCACTCATACATGGTCCTCTGATGGAGAGACCAAATTCAGACCGTGTAGTTCCATTGGACAGGACTGTTGCCCATTTTATCTGGAAATTGAGGAAAGTGTTGTACGTGAAGCTAGACTAGGAAAGCATATCTGTCAAAGCTCCTGAGCACTGCATCAGAAGAATGGATTCTGGTGCTGCAGCCCCTTTAGTGAAGGTGGGCAGCTGACCTAAATCAGGCTACTCAGTTACTTCTTCAGTATTCTACTGGTTTTGCATTGTAGAAACTTGGAAACATGAGGAAATGCAGCATGCTACAGTTACTTCGAAGACTGGGACAATTCTAATTGTATGTTGAATCCAGCAAAATCTTTATAGCTTTTTCTGTGCTTTTCTTACTGTTCTCTGTGCTTTGCTTCTAGTGTGTCTAGTGGGGAACACAGCTCCCCTTGCATTGGGAAGATAAGTTAATGTCTGTGGCTCAGACTCTGCTGCTTAACTGGTGGTGAGCATTCACATCAAAGCTCTGGAGGGAGTGTCTTAGCAGTTTCTCAGTGTTGTGCAATGAATATGATCTAGAATCACACTCTAAAGGAGGAAACATGGTAGGTTGATAAGCAATCTGGTTTTGTCCAGCCTGTGACATTTCTGAGGGAGAGATCCCATGGGAAAGGTATTACGTGATCACACACTAGATCACATAGGACATAGGCAAAGAGGACAAAATAAGGTAGTACAAGCAGCCTTTTCCTGACAATACACCTGAGGTTGACATTTTAGCCTTATTTGTGCTTTTGTAAGTCACGTATGCATTCAGAATCAACTTCACTGTTTTAATCATCATTGCTAAATGCATCTAGAAAACTCATCAGTGTATCTTTGTACTAAAAGTGAAAAATAACTGGAGTAATACTGTTAGTTCGGTTTAATTATCTAGGTACAATTTTCTTATGGTTTGATGTAATTTTTGGAATTAGGTGAGAGGACTATACTACATTTAACGCCTATGATAAAAATATTCTCCAATATGACTCTGTTTAAATTATGTTGTAGGCTATAATGATAAAGTGAAAAAACTGGCAGTTGTGTTTGAGAATTCTTATGCTAAAAATTAATGTCTGACTAAATCAATGCTGTCAGATAGTTGCTTGAGCAATTTTTATTTAATCAGGTTTTATAGGTGGCCGGGGTGGGGCTGTGCAGTAGGAGCAATGGGTTAGTACTACTGATGCAGTCACAGGGCTGGGATGGATTACTTTTAAAGCAGTCTAAAATGATCTGACTGAATATGGATCTTCTATAGAATTGGGATCCTGTCTGTCTGGTTACTCCTGATTCTGAACTGCTGCCAATGATTAAGCCAGTTAAATTAATTTTCAAATGTACCTCTTGGATTTTAATCTGGGTTAAATCAAAACATAGTCTACAACAGTACCTGGGACAAAAGTTCAAGATATGGTTTTTTATTATTTTTAACTTATTATATAAAAACCTTTCACATATATTGCTGGTTGTCACTGAAATTACTACCTTAATGGCTTTTGGTAAAATATACTTTCACTAAATTTTCATGCTCCATCAATTCCTGTGCCAAGGAAAGACTTTTTGAACAGATGCATGTGTTTTCCTCTAGAATAGTGTCTTATAGATGGTGTCTTAAAGTAAATTGTTCTTATCTGGTTGTGGGATTGTTTATTTGCTTGCTTGTTTTTTAATTTTCTTGCTCTTCAGCAAGTTGCTCCTCTCTTTGCTGGTATTTTGAACTGCAGTTATTCTAAGCCCATTCTGTAAAGGAATACTAACCCTCTTTGAGGAAGGATGTGTATTCTGGTTTTTATATAGTATGGTGTTTAGCTCAAGAGAAAGAATGAAACACAACCTGTTCAGGCACAACAATTTTGCTAACAATGTGAGTGTTTCCTTTAAACAGAATATAAAGGGTTACCAAGCAAGAGATTATGTGGTAGAGTGTTGTAATGTTGGACATAACTAAATGTGATGTTCTGGTGGCAAAAGAAGTAGAAAGATCCTAGTCCAGGTCTCCCTGCTGTGTGACAGTGGGCAAGGAGTGCAGAGAAGGTGAGGGCCCGGTGTGAAAGATGCTCAGTTCTCTGGTTGCAGCTACCCCCAAAGCTATATTTGCCTGTGTAACCAGGATTGCCCATGGCATGGGTGGCTGACGTTTCCTGTGCCATGGTCTCTTTCGCACCCGTGACCTGTAAGGAAGACCTTTTGATGAAGTGTAACCCCAGAGTTGATCTATATCCTGATGATGTTACAGAGTGACTTCTGCACCTCGTGCTTTTGTTGCTGCATTATTCTTCCTGTTCTCATCTTTGGTTCCTTGTTGTCCCAGTAAGCCCCTGCCCTCTCCCCAGTGTTCTACCTGTTCCTTTTTGTTATCTTCCTTTACGTGGGCATAAAAGCAGACTGTGAGGCTGTCTGTCTGTCTTGAAATAGAGCAATGCAGCCTGATCCCTCCTTGTGTCTTCCTTGCTTGCCTCTTCACTTGACTTCTCATTTTAGGGCAGTCTGTGAGATTTTTTTGGCCTGGTGATCTGTTGAGAAAAATTGGGATGGATTATAGTTCTAGAGCTTCCCTGAATTTAGGTGGAGTATAAATAGAAATATAAGGTAACAAGATACCTACTGTCTCCAACTTTTCTGGCTATAGTTTCAAAAGTCAGTTTCTGGTCACATGTATGTGAACAGTTTTAATTTCAGATATTTCCTAATACTAAAGTCTGTACTGGCCTCCCTGGTTTAATCCATCTCGTAAAGAGTTTATTCAAAGAAAATTGAAAGTGACAAGGCCTTTTTCTGAGCATCTACTGTTATTGTTGCTATCCTCTTTGCTGGAATAAGCTGTGTTATGTGTTTCACTATGTTGTTGGTGACAGTTATAGTGCAGGCTGTTTTGACCTCCACAATTTCTGTTCAAACTCCCAAATCAGTTTTCTATCAGTTCTTATTTTACTGCCATTTAGTAACTCATTATTTCCATAAATTCTCTTCTTTTCGTGCCCTGCTGGCACCAGTTGCTGACAGACATCAACAGATGCCCTCGTGTGCAACAGGTAAGATGTTTTGTGCCGAGTGCTCTCAGTTGTGGTGCCAAATGAAAAGGAGCATTTTGTGCTGCATTTGTGTCTCATAGGGGAGATTCTTCAGTTGGTGGTATAGGAATGTTGCTGCTGTAGGAACAGCTGTGGTCCCTAAGTCAGAGAAATGCTTGGGAACAGCCTGGTGGGTGCCATTGTGTTTCAAAAATTGGGAAATGGGAAAAGAATTGAGCCCTGCAGTCTTGTTTGGTCTCCCTCCTCTTGTTCTGTGTGGTGGTTTGGCTCCAGCTAGAGGCCAAATGCCCACCAAAGCTGCTCGCTTACTCCCTTTTTGGCTGAAAAGGGGAGAAAATATATATCGGGAGGCTTAGGACTCGGATAAAGACAGAGGGATCACTCTCCAATTAGTGCAAAGGGCAAAACAGACTCAGCACAGAATAAAAGTGTTTTATTACTGCTAGAAATACGCATCCAGTGAACCCGAGTCGGGTAATGAGAAGCGGCCAGGTCTTAAAGCCCTTTCCCCCACCCCTTCCTTCTTAGCAGACTTAAACTTCATCATGATTTTACTCCCTTCTTACCCACCCAGCATTGTGTGGGGAGGGGCAGGGAATGAAGAGTGGGGTTCTGGCAATTCCTCACAAGCTGCTTTCCTTCCCCAGATCTTAACGCTTCTACTTCCCCCCACCCCTCGCCTCTTCACACACTTGACTTTAATAATAAATTCAATCCCTTCATCCCCCCCATCGCAGCGTGGGGATGGGCAGGGAACGGGGGTTTTCAGTCCATTCTTCCTGAGTTGTCTTCTGTCTCAGCTGGGGGGGGCATTACACACACACACACACACACACACACACACTCTTCCTCTGCGCCACCATGGGGTCCCACCCACACAAGAGTCGTATCCACAAACTTCTGCAGTGTGAGTCATCTCCTCACCACAGCTCTCTCAGCAGGACTCCCTTCCCTGGGTGCTGATGTTTGGGCCCAGACTCCCCCAGCCTGGTCACCTGCAAACCCTAGCAAACCTGCTGAGGCATGGATCAATCTCTTCACAGGCCATAGATGTCTCTGCTCCCCATCCTTAACCATGGGCTGTGAGTGGACGCCTGCTCCACCATGGTCTTCACCACAAGCTGCAGGGGAATCTCTCTTTCTGGCACCTCATTCTTCCTCCCCACCCTTCTCCTTCAGGCCTGGCCTTGGTGTCTGCGCAGCTTGTTACATCTTCTCACTCCCTTCTCCAGTGGCAAAATGTGTCTGCCTACAGGTTTTTTTTTCTCCTGTATGTAATTCACAGAGGTGCTGTGACCATCACCAAGTGGCTCAGCCTTGGTCAGCAGCAGCTTTGGCCTTGAATTGGCTGATGTTTACAGTCTGGGGCCTGCAGAGAGCTGTAGCTGCTTCCTTCAGAAGCCATCTCAGCGGCACAGCTACACAAAACTGCGACATCCTGGAAAACCTCAGGAGAGAAGATACCTTTGGAGAAAGCTCTCTGAGGCCATCTATGAGAACACACATTGGAGGAATAGGACGTCCCTGTTTTTTTCACGTGTGCTTCACATCAGGGAGTGTTGCTGAGGGCAGCAGTGTAAGATAAGATTTGAGTGATGCTGTTTTTATATACAATGACAGCACAGAAAGTGCTCACTGAGACCAAAACCCACAAGGAATAGATGGTTGGTTCTTCACAGCTGAAATCTGGAACTCCAAAGAAAATTTCTATTTCCTCTCCTACAGCTTTGTCCCCTTCTGTTCTAAAGGCACAAAGTTAATGACAGCCCCTCTCAGACCTTCTTTGGAACATCAAAGAAGAGAATAGAAACTTTGAGTGGAATGTGTTCTGCAACAAAAGTATTGACTGCAAACCAGTGGTGGTTTTGGTTTTTTTCCTTTTTTTCCAGGAATAGCCAATAATTCCAGAAAACAGTGTCCGGAAAATTCTGTAAAGAGCTTTGAAACTGATAAAGGATATGCTGCTATCTTTGCACAGATACCAATCAACATTGTGTTTTAAAACATTTTGTCTAATTCAATATATTAAAAGATGGCATTTATTCTGTTTATTACAGAGAATAAGAAGGAAATTAAAAGATCTCTTGAAAGATTTTTGGCCCTTTACAATTGCTCCTGTTTCTGCCAAGAGCTTAAAGAAAACAAACCAAAAACCAAAACGATAAAGCTACTGAAATGATATACAGATCTTATCTCAGGCATGACTGTTACATAGTGTTTGGTTAGGCATATTGGATATGTATGGACTTCTAGCTGTTTAATCGTTTGGAGTATGTTGTGAAAACAAAATTGCTCAGTTGAAGTCCAGTTGTAAATAACACCAGCGTGTGAAATTTTAGCAGTTTTTAAGAAGCCTGCAGCACTGATTAGAATAAGAGTTGTCTGCTATTAGCTTTAGAATAATCACAGGTACAGCAGAACAGTGAAGAAGGGTACTGCAAGGTATTCCTTGCATTGCCATACTGTCTCTGAAGATTTACCAACATGAATGGTTTGATTACTTTGCAATGCGAGGTGGAGCTTGAGGAGAAGAGCAGAATGACATTAAACAGAGGACTTGTTATTGAGCATCTCAGAAGGAATCCTGGCAGCTGAGGATGTGGGATGATGACTTACAGGAGCTTTATCGGCTAACTTGTTTGACTGCTGGCTAATGTATAATAAATACAGTGAGTGCAAATGGCGCGCAGCACAAAGGGAATGCTTTCCCTTCGTGATTTACATCTTTGTTTTCCAGCACAATTCTCTAATAGCTTAGCACAGAAATACAGCAAGGTGCATTCTTCAGAATGTATATGTCCAGTTCCTCCATGGCATTAGCTTTTTGTGTGTGGATCTGCCTTATTTACCAAGTTAGAGAAGGCTAATGGCAGATTAGTATGCAGAGAAGCAGTTTCTCCGGGCAATAGGTACTGATATTACCCCCTCTGCATTCACTCTGGGGCTCTCCTCATTTTCAAAAACAGAAGGAAACCGTATCCCATCCAGAAGCAGGTTTGATTTGAAGTTGACTTGGGAATCCCAAAAAGCTTTCAAAATTTTGTGAGGCTAAGCCAGAACTGGAAGGAAATATGTTATTGCAGTAGCTCAGCACAATTAAGCTAAAAGGAAAACTACAAATCACATGGTAAATCTCTGGTAGCCTGTAAAACACCTCTGCTGTCTCCACCATTTTTCTGCAATTTCTTCATTATTCATTTTTTGATACACTACGTTTTGTGTTGCTATGTATGCAGGAAAACGGAGTCAGGTCATAACTGGACTTCTCAGACCAGTGGCTAGGATAAGCTTCTCCAGTGGTCCTCCCAGCCTCCTCTCTCTCTGGTTTGTCTGTGAACGACCTCCTTTGTCGCTGCTGGTTTAGTTTTGACTTAGTGGGGAATGGGAATGATCTGAAATTATTTCTGCAAGTGTTCACATGAGCCAGGAACTTTTCATGATGGGAACAGCTAAGTTCCTTGAGAGCAGTAGGGTAAGATTGACTTCTGTAGCTGTAATTAGATTTCATTATTCACTTTGCTGGAGGAACTGATCGGTCAGTGAGGCAATAAACAGAACTGCTTTTCAGATCTATTAAATTTATACCTGTCACTTTCAGTGACTTATCGATACACCTCAAACATTATCTGGACTTTCAGGGCTCCTTGACTGTTTGTCTGAGTATTTGTTTTTAGTACCGTATTTATAATGATGAATGGAAGATCCCAGGATGAAGGCAGGTGTTTTGTTTTTTTTGTTGAGGGTGGGTTTTTTGCGGTGGTATTATGTTTATATTGAAAACTTAGGAAGATTTGCATCTAACTACTATAATTAAAGAGTCAGATACTAAATTCAGTCTGCATCATGCTGCAAAATTAATTCCAGAGAGTCATCTCTAATGATGGGGGAATACTTCTTGCATGATTAGAAAGCTTCAGGCACAGAGGAAAAACCCTTTAATTAGCTTGGAGAAGATAAGTTACCATACCTGAGTCATTGCAAGGTGCTGACTTTGACTACTTGTCTTTGGCAGCAAGTGCCACTAATGCTGAAAAAATAAAGTAGGTAATTTCCAGGAAGTTTTTTCCTTCATTCATTTGTTTGCTTAGGTGGATTTTTTTTAAAAAATTTCCTTAATTCAAAGAAGTTATTTTTTCCCCCAGATGTTAATATATAACTAGGTTAATTCACCTTTGAACATAAAAATTGCTTCTTTTAGCAGAGTGGGCTAAATGGAATTCCCTTAATCTCCTCTCAGAATAATTGTTGTATTTATTCATATCATTTGATGGTGAACTGATTTCAGGTATACTGAATAGCCGTTAAGAGCAGCCTGTCTCCTTTTTTTTTTTTTTCAGAATATGTTTCCCAGTAACTGTTTGCTTTAAACAAAAGCTTTATCACCACATTAACGACATTCTTCAGTGCTTGCAGACTCTTAAGACTCTGGGACACTTTAACAATTCAAAAAAACAGTGCCATTTTTTAGGGTTGTATTTTGTTTTAAAAGCATTGCAAGACAGAAATAGCCATCAGTTTGGAGCTTGCCTTCAAGGTTTATATATACACCTTAAAACATAAATCTGTTAGAAATATATCATTCAGAAATCATTGCCACTTAAACAAATATACATCCTTTATACGGACTGGACATGAAAAAGCCCTCAAGGAAAGAAGATGCCTTTGTAAAGGCTTGATTAGATACATGAGCTTGCAGTACAAGATGGTTTCTAAAAATCAGTACCTTCAGTCAGCTTTATGACAGACTCGATCTTTAATGTTTTTAAGGTAGTCTGATAACCTACATGTGCTGCTATACCTATTTTTTTTATCTGTGCTACTTTATTTTCCCCAGGAGAGTACTAGCTGTACTTATTTTTTATGACCGTTATGTATATCATAGTTTACTTCTTGATTGTGTTGTGTTTGAATGCAGAGAGATAATTGAGGCTGGTAGGAAGACAAAGAAGAAAAGTGGTAGTGATCACTTTGGATAGAGTACATAAAGGTAGTTACCCAAAACTAGAGCTTTGAGACATTCTTTTCCTGGAATACACCATCAGGACACCTGCTTTTCTACCAAGGTCAGCATGCACAGGATTCAAGGGGCCTTTTAGCCTTCTGACGTGGATAGGCCTGCCTTTCAGAACATTTTGGGCAGAGATCCACTAAAGAGGCCTCACTGCTCAGTCCACACTAAGGTGATTCTCAAGTTTTCCAGGTGGGCATGATTCTCTGACCCCAAATCTTGCCCTAATTATGAGCTCACATGATTTATATGGGCAGATAATACCAGGAAAGAGAGCACAGCAAGTCAGTCCTTGGCCACTTACTGTGTCCTGGATCTGTTACAACTATAGTGTGAAGTGCAAGAGCGATGGAAAATCAGAAGTAAATGTAGGAGTTCAGGCAAGAGAATCTTGGTGTGGGATAAAGTTGTTGTAAACATCTGTGCTGTGTTTCATTTAGAAACAGTCTCATATATTTTAGCAGTGCACTGCTGTGTAGCAGTTTTGGTTTTGCCTAGGTACCAGCTTCTGCAGTGACAGTGGTGGAAGCTGTCAATATTTATTGTGCCAGCTTGTGACCTTGCAGTGTATAATATAGATCTAATACTTGTTTGTCTAATGCTGTACTGTCTAATGCAATTTGGGAATCTCTCTTCCCGGTGATTTTCATGTGCTAGGAGCCACAGAATTAATCCTTGCCTGAGCAGTGCAAGCAGGAACTGGAACAGTTTCATCAGGTGACTTCAGTATGCTCTTAGAAACTGTCTTGGCTCCCAACTGCTTCAGGCTCAGGATACTGGAAATTATTTATAAAGCTACCACGCATCAGGGACATGCATCACAGAATCTTTATTGAAACTAGGGACTAGTTCTCTGGTTTGCAGTGTTGTAAGTAGAAGCATCAGCTTCCTGGGGTCATGTCTGCATCCTCAGGGCTGACAGGTCCCACTTTCAACATCGTGTAATTACTGTTCAGGAGGTGAATTACTTAGTGTTCTGTATTTCATACCCAGTGAAGGGATGAATTTTATTTACTGCCACAAGAGCACAAGAGATGGTTATTTCATGTGTGGATAGGTATATTCATGGAGCTTTTGAGAGAGACCTGTTCAGTCACTGCCCTTGCTCTACCAAGATTTGTTTATTCTGTCCAAGGAATAGGTTATCTATCTTGATGAAGGTGAAGCTGTGTAAGCTGTGCTTAAAAAATTTATAGTTTTTTGTTATTTTCCTAATCGAACGTGCAGTGATTTTTTTTTTTTTTTTTTAATTGTAAGATGTCTCCCTTACCCCTTCTTACAATTTCACTTCTCTTAGGCCGTTTTGAATAACATGTTCTTCACGAATCTAAGAACAATGGGGGAAAGGAGTCTGCTGGGTTTTAGCTGCACTCATCTTGGTGATTTGTAAAATGTTTCAGTCATGTTAACTTGAGTAGATGCTTCAAAGTTAGGAGAAGCTCAGTACTAATCTTTGTAAAGTGATATTCATCTGGGGATGGTGCTGTTTTTAATTCCTGTATTTTCTTTTCTACAAGGCTTTAGCATTGTTATGTGTAGCTACAAATACTTACTTTCTCTAAAACATGGTTGACCTATAATAGACTATTTAAATCTCAGCAGGAGAAAGTTTCAATAGTTATGGTCTTGAAGTAACTTGGTAAAATACGGTAATAGCTAAAGATAAGAAAGGTGATCCTGAGGTTCCTGCACTACAAGCAGCATAAGTTCTCCGTTGATTTTAATAGAAAATATTAATTGTATTTGGCAGACAAAATGAACTGGAACTGTGAAAATTAGCCAAGCTTCTTGGGGTCTTGTTCAAGTTTGATAAGACCTAACTTAATGATAAAACCTTTGCTTTTAGTTTGAAACTAAATTTCCCTTTCCACTTTTTGGCAAACCACATAATGTAATGGAGGCACCTTTCTGCTGTCAATTAGAAGTGATTTAGCATTGTTGATGTAGTTTGGGTGTTTTTGTCACCATGGAACAAACCCCCTTCTTAAAACATTTGAAGGAGAAGCTGTTTTAATGGAGTTTATTTTTGTTTTGAATCTCATTATGTATATTCAGTTGAATGGATGCCTTCTACCTTTTTATTTGTTTTACCAAACAGCAGTGCAGGCTTTTTTGCATTTATCAAATCACAGCCATGTCTATTGCAAACAAATTGGAGTTGAAGGTCAGTGTCAATTCTGCTGGAGTTGTTATGACATATTTGTAAGCTTAATCTTAGCAGCATTTGGTCTCACAATAGGCAAAAATATGGTGAGAGAAACTAAGACAAGATGCCAGTTTAACTTTCAGGTTGCCCTGTATGCAGTCAGGAGTGGGATGTGGCCCTCATGGGTCCCTTGCCACCCAGGATTTTATGATTCTGTGATTCTATAAAGAAAGACCATAACTATTGGGGAAAAAACCAACAACAACAACAAAAAAACCCAACAACCCCCCAAAAACCCCAAACAAACAACCCCCCAAAAGCTAGTGTTTATTTTAAATTCACTTAGGTTGCTGGTTTGGTTTTTTTACTTTAATTTGGAATACATTGAAAAATTGTCAGACTGAGAATGAAGCATTTCAAAGAGAATATCATGGAGATTTAACATACACCCGATTCTCTTATTACAATGATAGCTGAACAACTAAAACCTGCATTAATTTTTAGATGCTAAAGGGGAGGGCTGCAGTCCATTGTACAAACTCAAGGCTTTCACGGATCACTTCAAGACAGCTAGCAGTCAATGTGGGCTAAAATATATCTCTTGCTGCCATAAACACATTTTGGTCATCGACTCTGATGTTTAAAAAAAAAAAAGATGTCAAGGAAAAATTGCTGAGCTGGAATGTCAGGGAATGGTATTGCACTGTCTCCAGTTCTTCATGGAATCTGCTACTGAAGAGTAGGCTTGTTTTCTGTTACTGTGGTTTTGTAATTAAATTGCCACAACTTACTTATGCAAAGAAACGAAGTCAGTAAGATCATCAGGTAGCTCATGTTTCCATTATACAGTAAGGGTTTAAAATAGACCCGTGTAAGGCAGGGTATTTTTACTTTATGGAAAAACATCGAGAAAGAATGCACAAGAGATCCACCCATGTTTCTCAGTTGCTCAAAGGCAGGCCTTCCTTTCACCCAGGGAACCAATGATGGGTAAAAGCAGCTGACAGAGTGAGTGTTCTGCAGAGTCTGAAGCAGCTGTTCTGTAGGTGAGCAGGGCTGAAATGCAATTTGAGACCTGCTGCAATCCAGGAACCTCCAGCTCCAGAGTGTCCTGGAGCTGAAAGGGTGAACTGGATAAGACCAAGGAAACCAGAAAACGGGGACCTGGTATGCAACAAGCTGTGGTAACTTAGTTTTAGATGGCCTACAGAAAACAGCAGTGGAGTTCTAGGACTAAACTCTCTTCATATGTCATACTCTTTTTTTTTTTTTTTTTTACATAAAACAATAAATCTACTTTTTAGATTTAATAAACAATAAATCTACTTTTTTAGATTTAGACCAGTTCCTGGTCCAGGTTTAGAGATCACTGTGGCAGCAGACGTGAATGGGATGTGAGTGATGGGAATAAGAGGCTAGTGTCTTGACTAAATAGTAACAAAAGATCCTTCCTATGACTTACTGCATAGTTACTGTTGCTATTTCAGTATCCTACTGTCACATTGAGAGTTTCATTGACAAAACAGGCTTACCTTAGGATAACTGTGCCGTTTTACCTTTTCTTTGGTGTTTGATCTCTAAAGGCCTGAGTCTCAACTGAAACTATCCTGATGCTCCTGCAGATAATACTCCTTCATCTTCCCTCTGTTGAAAATATTTACAAACAGTGAGCAAGTTGGAAAATCTAGGTTGTGGTAATAATAGTTTAAAGAAATCTTGGCTAATCGAGATAGTGTAATCAAGTATGTTCTTGATGGCAGCTACATTTGGTGAGGTGGTTTTGGAATTGGAATGGCAATTCAAAAGCAATAGTTTTCTATTACACAGTGTTTCCAATAGTTTCTTCTATGCTCTAAACATATTTTTCTAAATATAATTCCGCACCATTGAGTCCACATTTTGCTCTTTTGGGCACACATGCCTGTATCAGTTATTTTCCTGCAGTTTGATTTCCTTCACGTTTCTTAAGGGCAATACTTTCCAGCCCTTTGAAACAACGAAGCAAGCTAACTTAGGTCATTCTGTTTCATCCTGACCATTGTTTGTCTTTGTAGCGTCCACAGCTTGTCCTCTCTCTCTGATAATGTTGCTTCTTGCAGCTCTGAGCACATGCTCAGGAACCCATGTGAGGAACCTTGAAGCTCTCCAAGAATCTTGAAGTCTAGGTTATCAGGATCACATTTTGCTCTGCAGTTACAGGTTTCCTGTGCTAATAACAGGCACCAATGGCAGCTTGTTGCCATCAGTGCATGGATGTTCATTTTGGGTTTTGAATACTACCTTCTGGGCAGTTCATGGTGGTGTGCTGAGTAGAATACAAGTTACAAAGTTACCCAGAGACAGGTTGTTAATGGATTTATTTTTTTTAGAGATGTTACCACCTGTGTGAAACCATAATATTTTAAAATGTAAGTAAATTCAGGTCTTTTAAAGAAACAAATGCACCAATTCAGAGTCCCGACAGTATGAGGAAACTGCAAAACAGTAGTGCTGAAGAAGAATTTTTCTTCCAGAGCGAACAAGGCTTGTACTTTCAGATATGTTTTCTGTTAAGATTGAATGGTATGCCAATCATTACTATTGGGGTACAATGGAGATACAACTCTTCCTTGTTCTGCCACCAGGGTATATGATTCTTTGTTGGTTTGGATTGCAGGACAAAAAATAAGAAGAAATCAAAGATGAAACAGATTGTTTCAACTGACTTGTATTATTAATATTAGGTTTATCTTTTTTTGTTAAAAGAGAGGAGCAGTATAGTGATTTTACTAATAAGGGTGAGCATCTCTTAGTGTAAAGTTTGGAAAGCCTGGTTTTACTGTTGTTATTGAGGGCAAAATAAGAAATAAAGGGACAATGCTGAAAGAGTTGTTCTGATTCTAGACTTGCTATCTAACAGCTGTTTAAAAGTTATGCTTGTATCAGAAATGAATATGACAAAATTAAAATTAGAGATGATTAGGTGAACTGTTTTGCTGGTTATGAAAAATTCAAAAATAGCTTCAGGCGTCGTAAGCAATTTTGTTGTATTAATTTAAAATATTTTATTCTAGTTAAAAAATAAAGTACATTCCAAATCTTATTTAAGTTCCTAGGAAAAAAAAATTAAAACTTTAATATAATTTGATTTATTGTTTCATTATGAAACAAAATATAATGTACAAAAACTGTTTTGTACATTATATTTGTAGAATAAAATTAATTACATTTGTGCAATAAAAAAATTTACAAAAAAACTGTACAAAAAACTATTACCAAGCTTGAAGAGAAATACTAAAGTTTCTGTCACCCTTTGTCTCTACCTTCTGCACTCCTTATTATGAAATTCTTTTATTAGTTGTCAGAAACCACTACAAAGCAGTGATGCACAAATAATAATTTTGTTTTCTTCAGATACTGTATTGTTTCCACTTGGGATAAAAAACCAACCCCAAACAAACTGTGCTTGCTAGAAATAGCTATGAGATGCAAGATTACAGTGACTGTTGTGGGAGCAGTTTATGATTCTTTGAAAGTTACCTACAAAGTTATCCCAATCTTGCTCTACTTGAGTTTCCTCATGTGGATGATGAGAATGTGTTAATTTCCTGCCATTCACAGGAGAATGAAACTCTGTCTAGTCTGGTGTCAGGCATATCGAGGCTGCACACAAAAGTTAACTTTTTTTTAGTGAGATTTCTTTGCTTTCACCCAGAGAACTTTTCCATAGGAGGGAGAGCTGCCGCCAAACAAAGTGGTTGAGATTTGCAGGGTGTCGCTATCACTCCTAAACTGGGAGCAGCACTTCTGAGGTTGTGAAAACTGTGCTATAGATTCTTAACTTACCTGTAGGTGAGCTTTGCTGTGGGTTCCTGTTAGTGGGCTGTGTGGCGGGGCAGAGAGTTCTGTCTTTTTCTAGTGACTCCATTTTGGGCAGAGTTCAGAAAGCTGACGGAAGGCAGGTGTGAGTGACAGCTGCTAATTAATCTGCAGTCTGAATCTTTCCCAGAGAAAATTTAAGTCTCTTTTCTGTCAGGCAGATGGGCCCGTTTATAGTTTTACCTTTCAAGAGGGAAATGCGGTGAGCCATCTCTGCAGTGCCCTCTGCTCAGTCCCTGGAGGAGCAGGGAGGTGTGAGGGGGTGGAAGAAGCCAGAAGGTTCTAGAGCAGTCTGGAATCCCAGGGATGGGATTGGGTTGGATTGAATTCCCTCCCAGCAGCCAATCAGAGAGGGTCTGGTGGAGAGGCAGGCCAATCACAATGTGCAGTGCGCTGAGGGGAGTGCCTGAGGGGGACAAAGACGGTAAAATGGATGTTGTGAGGCTGCTGGGGGCAGAGGGGATCTCTGGGGAGGGCTTGACTTGCCTTTGCCAGAGGACAAACTGAGAATCTTGGGGAGGCTGAGGCAGGAGGATGCCCTTGTGTGAGGAGCTGCCAAAAGTGGTGTTTCATCTGGCCCTGCACACAGGTGATTCCTTGTAACATATCTAGGAATGTGCTGTGTCACATCATGCTTGGGTTGATAAGTGTGTGAATTCAGGTAAGTGCATCTGTTTAACCTCTGACAGTTGATAAAGAAATACCCTCAAAATTGTATCAAATTAGACGTAGAAATCTTATGTTACCTAGTTTAGACAAAGCCTCTTGGTTTGTTGCAGGTGTGTGTTTGATTTAAGGTGTCTTGTTTATATACTTGATTATGTAATGTTTGTGCAAAAGCAAAACAAACCCTGCTGCTTGTTTCTTACAGAGGTGCTACTCAGCCTCTTCCTAAGTGCAGCCATTGCATTGCAGGAGGGAAGAGTAGTATGATTGCCCTCATATTCCTACTCTGTCATCCCACTGGTTTTAGTTTGGAACTTCAGTCTAAGAAAAGCTGAATGGCTGTGTGAATAAAGAGAAGGATTTTTTTTATTCTCTGGAAATTCTAATGTCATTAAGTTACCAATTTCAAAACTTTATGAGCTTTAGGCACATTTCTGCTCGTTAATGTGTGTGTGGTTTGCTTAACTCAAACCGTCTTGGTTACTGTAACATTAAGCACTGTCTATGTACTTAATATGTAAAATACTGGAAGAAGTAGAATCGTGGCAGTGATGCATGGATGTGTCTCTTTAAATCATACACAAGGGCAAGTAACTATCAGTCTACTCATGATACAGTTTTTAGATTTATTGAGCCTAGTTAGTGATGTATATTAAACATACCCATGTTTTCATAAAAGAAAAGCATTTTAAATCGCTATGTGTGGGCTGACATGGCTGTGCTTGTTTTAGTAGTGTTGTGGTCAAATGACTTCAGAAAATGCATGTTTTGGAGTATGTTCTCTCTGTTGCTGAAGTCAAGACGATTACTTGAAGGATAGGTGGTAGAATGCATTCAAAGCCATTAGTGTTAAATCAAACCAATTCTTTCTCTAGAGGGTATTGATTTGTGAATGTCAAATTAACTTTTTCAAACTTGCTGTCATTTGTCGCAAATATGGGAGCTTTCAAAAAAGGAAAATGAAATGCATTCATACTATACACTCAAATTCCAATTCAGTATTAACCAAACCCAATGTTTTCTAGGATGATTGGGATGTAATTCAACAGATATATTTGGAGCAGCTGCTGTTCTCCTGGCTGACAGAGGGACCAGAAAAAAAGGTAAGAAACATTTGTTTTTTTAAGTGGAAAAGTGTGTTTTAAATTCTGTCTAATTTTTTCCTCCTCTAGCTTAATACAAAAATACATGTTGAGCGTTTAGATGGAGAAGTATTGAACCGATAAAACTGATAAGATTAAACTGTGTAGCAGTTATTGTATGCAGTTAAAAAAAGTTAGTGTAGGTGTTTATTAAAATAGGAGTCTCTGGAAATATAAAAAAGTGTGTTGTTTCTTCTCTTATGCGTGTACAAAAAATAGTTCTGCGATCTGGGATAGATTTATTATCCTTCATTGATTGCCTCATTCCGTTGGAGGACATTTCTGGCAATAAAGTAGTAGACCTGCCACATCTATCATGATGTGTCGGAGATCTGTCAGGTATATGGCTCTTTTTGAACTTTGCTGTTTCAGAAAAATGTAGCTGAGCATTATAGGCAGAAGTTTGACATTTCCAAGACGAAAATCAATCTTCTTTTATGTGGTTTTTCTCAAACAAGACTTGTGCTTTGATTGCACGAGCAGTGGTTGCGCGTGTTCGGTGGTACGACGTGGACACAGTGTAATTTGGGTAAGAGATTTGACAGGTGTTCTGTAATGAACATGAATTGAAAAAATGATGCTTTAGAGGCAAATGACAAGTCAGACATTGATCTGGTCTTGTCACAAATAGGAACCTAAAGGTATGAGCTTGTATTTCTTTCTAACATTGGGGACTAACAAGGTAAACATGGCCTGTTATGAATTGCTATGTAATATTTAGAAGGAAATATAAGTAAGAGCTGTTAAAAATCATTTGCTAGAAGTGTAATTAAACAGTAAGATGTCCTAATGAGGTCAGATGAAGTGCTATTGTAAATGATGGGACACTGAACTTTAAAATTAATGTGAGGAATGTTGGAGCAATTTTTAAATTTGTAAAATACATTAAAACAAAGCAAACCTTTGTGTCAACACTGATCCTTGTCGAGCTGGCTGACATCTGCACTTTTACTTAAGGATCATGGTGTTACGAGAGACAAGCTACAAATAGAGTAGTTGTATGCTAGTGGCTGTATCCAGAGACAGCACAAGTCTGAGAAGGGCTGTGAGGAGCCATAAACGGTTACACAATCACAAATAGATGCTGAGAAGAGTGTGTTGGTAAATTATTTTGACATTGGGTTGCTGCCCAGGGAAGATGTTTGGAAATGATGAACAAAGTGACGGTCTTGTTCTGTCGTTAGTTGTCTTTGGGGAAACGGTCATCAGAAGAATAAAGTCAAAGAAACATTTTGATATTTAGCTTTCCCCTTCCAATAAAAGAAAACATGGAAATTCCTAAGTATAAGCCAGTTTTGTTCTAGAGTATAACTGTGTGGGATGAAGGATTGCCTCTTTATGTATGTATACACCACTGTTGCTGCTTTCAGCTTGCTTTTGATTTTAATAGAACTGTACCTTTGGTACAGACACGTGGCATAATTAATAAAAGTATTAATATGGTCAAATAGCATTAAGCGCTGTAGAGAAAGCAAAGGTAACAGAACCAAAGTTCAGATTTACTGTAATCAGCCATAGATACAGGCGTGAATTGAGTGATTGTGTTCTGGGTTTTTTTATAAATACATTAAAAAGTTCATATAAATATAGTACTGAAATGTGATACAGTATTCTAAATTCTAAATGTTTTTAATCCACATTGAGAAAAGACATCCATTTTCTCACAAAACTTTTCTTTCATGTCAAACATCAAGACCATTGCGTATCCCTGTTACCATATAGCTATACTGATTTTTACATAGAGATGCATGTTTTTACTGGCTTGCACAGCTCACAAAGGTGGAGATATTGTCTTTAAATGTTTTCAAAATATCAGTGAAAGGTAATTGGTCATTTTATATTTATGTATTCCAGATACATATTTATTGAAATATGTTACATAGAGGAAATACAGAATGTAATTAAGGTTGTCTTCTTGTTGGGGGTGGGGGGGAGTGGGTTTTTTGGTTTTTTCTTGTAAACGTTGGGAAGCATTTTTGGTACCTTTTGTTGTATGGTATCTGGTGATACTATTGTTATGAAAGTACCTATTTAAATCAGGAGTTTTCAGCATGGTAGTTTCTCATTGTAGTTACTAGAATACGCACTGATTTTCCACACAAATGATAATGTGTCAGACACAGAATACTCACTGCATTTTGCTAAGGAGTTTAACAATGCCTGAAATGCATGATTAGAGGAATGGTTTCATAGCTTTAAGTTTCAAACAGTTGTTTTATCCAGGACAATAGCAAAATTCCCTAGAGCACATAAATAGTCTTAAATTTAAATAAGATGACATCTAAGCTGGACTGAAAATTTCTCATCACTATAGTTACTAATAATAAGTTGGACAAAGTGATATTAGCTATTTCCAAGCTAAAGGCACCAAGAGAAAAAATAATGCATTCCATTCCGGAGTAGACACCGTTAACACAGATTGCCTTCAGCCCATTAAGCCTCATTGCTGAGATGTTTTAAATAACTGTTTGTTTCTAAAAGCTGTGGAAACTAGGGAATTAAAAGCCACCTTAGTTTTAAAAGCATGTTTTCTGAGCCTTAATAAAACGACACTTTGTCTTAATTTTGTGTCTTCAATCATGCAGGAAATTGGAGGACTAGCTTCTTCCTGCAGAACTTCAGTTTTTCAAGCTTCAGGCTCAATTTGGCAGACTATATTGCTCTCAAATTAGGTTGTAAATGAATTATTTGTTTCTACGGTACAACTGATATCAACTTGCATACAAATACTTAGAATATGTTCATATCCCTCATTTGGTTCTGTAATTATGTGATGGTTGCTCTTGTCAAGATGCATATTTGCTCAGAAACTTAATATTTATTTACCTTACAGAGTTTCTCAAACTGCAATGTGTCATTGTTACGTATAATTTAGAGCAGCCTTTTTTCTGTCCTCTAGTGTCCTAAGTTGCAAGCTTGATCTTATCCGGGGCTAGAATGAGCTCAAAAATTATTTAACCCTTGTGTGTGTATGGTGACAACAGTAAGTCTGGATGAAGAGGATGTCATTAAAATACCTGATTTCTTTATGCTTCTCCAATTGACATGAAATGATGCTTTCAAGCAAGGTCTGTGTACTGGTAGCACAAGAGAGGTTTTGATGGGATTCAAGCTTTGGAGAGAATCTTTTGGTACTCTGCAGGTGTATCTGCGATCCAGACCGAAGTCGGGTTAGGAGGAAGAATCACCTTCAGCACACAAATTGCAGTAAGGCATGAAATGCTATGTCAAACATCAGAGATGGTTGCTGTCTATTGCACCCATGCTTTGAGCCCAAATACCGCTTGTGGGAATCATGTCTCTTGGTAGGTGTTAAAGTCATCTTACAGTGCTAGCCTTCACTTGTTGCAAGAGAAATGTGATGCTTCAACTTTTCCTGATGCTGAAGGTGAACATGGATGCTTTGGTTGCCTGTGTACCTGGTGTACTTGAGATGCTGTGTGGTGCTGTGCTGGCACCCCAAGTCAGCCAGGGCTTTGAAGGGATCTGCCTAGGCCTTTTGATTAAAGTAACTTTCTCAGACACAACTGAAATGCTTTTAAACACTGAACAAAGCCAGGTTTTAATAGAGTAAAAACTTGAATGCTTAGCTTTTCTTGATGTACAAGGAAAAAAATTAATCCAGGAGCGGCTTCTTACAGATGAAAAAAGGGGTAAAGACTAAGCAAGACCTGATATGTCACACTGTTCAGGCTCTGTGTCTTTGAAGAGCAAGTGGTAGGACTGGGTGCTGAATTGGTATTGAGGTGTTCTCTTCCTTGCACTGTTGCCAACAGTTCCACCTCAAACCCCAGCGTAATCACTTTACTCTTAGTTCTAGAAAAGTCTCTTGATGTGACTAAATTCTGTTACAGCTTTGCACCACATTGGTGCCTGAAGACCTTAAGAGCAGTAATTGGTCCTGAACAAATCCCATCTGACATAGATAATTAACATTAGTAGATGTTGGCATGTGAATATACCTTAAATGGCAAGCTCCATTTTAGGAACAGAGTGGCATTTTTTCCTGTCTCTTTTTACTTGTATTTGTATTCCAGACCAATTCAATGAGCCATTTGTAGAGATGCAGGAAAACTATGAATGTCCCTGCTGCAATCTGTGCCATGAAACTGCTGCATCATAATTAGCCAGTTGAAGAGGTTGCCATTAAGCCAATGTGGTTAACACATAGATAAATAGATGCACAAACCTCTTTCAAATCTTTGCTTCATTTTGATACCAAAACTAAAATAATGATGTTGAAAATTGATTTGAACTTTTGCATTAATAAATTAATTGCAATATTTTGAACATAGTTAATCTTAATTTCTTCTGAAGTTTCTTTTGAACATTATGCGTTATTGGAGAGATTGTTTGTGTGATGTAGAAATTAATGTTTTACATGTTTTGCATTGTGATTGGAGCTCTTAATTTTCCAGTATGGGACAGAGATGAAAATAAGAATTTCAAACCAGGTTGGATTAGATAGGCTGTCAGTCATGGATACATTTGTTGTTGTGCTGAACCTGTGGTCCTCAATCCCTTAGCTGGGATAAGAAGAGAAAGCAAGGGGTAAGCAGTTGCTTGGTTTGCATTGCATGGGGGTGGGGGGGCTCATTAACTCGGTGTTAGTCAGTTGAATTTATTCAGTTGAATTTGAAACGTTAAGGTTTCAGAACTGCTGTCCTCATCCCACATCTTTAACTAGTAGTCTAATCATTTTAACTTGGAAGGTACTAAGAGCTCTGAGTGAGAGCTCTGATGTCAAGACGGATTTAACACCAACTTGGCATGAAGTGTGCCAAGTATTGATGCTGAATAAAGATGACAGAATGCTTCAGCAGTGAGATGGCTGAGGAATAGAAGCCTACAACTGATCGAGTAGTTTGAGAACTACTGTTCTATCAATAGCAACAGAGCGTTCCTCTGAGGGTTGGTTGTCAGTGGGATCTAGATCATACTTAGCCAATAGATTTAAAAGGATAATTGCCAACATGAGATGAGGGGGAATCCAGCAGAGGGAGACAGGGAGGTTGGCAGAGCAATTTGAGAGTTCTCAAGTACCAGCCTTGGGAATGGTAAGAAAGCTAATAACTGCTATTTCATTTGCTTTTTGTTCAGTGGAGCAGTATTTCTATGCCTTTATATCAGAAAGATTTGTTCATTATTGTTTCTTCATTGTGAAAGTAACCAAGGATGAACCTCAAGTTGGCTTATTGATTAGAGTAGCACTTACCTGAAGGAAAGCTTTCTAGTTGAGTTGATTTTATCTGGTAAAATAAGCCTCCTGGTTGAATGCATTTGCTTTTTTCTAGTTTCTTACTGACATTTATGAAATGCAGGATATACACTAAAATGTTATCTGTGCAACTTTTCTCTCCAAAATAATAGCCCCTCCCAGGTGTGCCTTTAATCACTATGTAAGATCTCACCACTGTTGTCTTTGGTTAACTTCTCATTAATTACTCATATTTCTGTAAGAATCAGTTTTCTTCATGGCATTGCAAAATTTTCTGTGACAAACTGCATTTTCTGACACAGAATTGCTGGCAGAATTCTGCAGTGTGGGCCAGCTGTTTGTTCAGGAGCAATGCTGTATTATCCTTTAAATTCAGCTAGGGGAGTGCTGCCATGAGTGTGCAGGCCAGCAAGGTCCCCTTGCAGCTCATCCAAGGCGTTTAGTATCTGTTGAGAATAGGATGGAGTGTTCTACCCAACTGCTGACAGCCAGTTTTCCTTTATTTGCTCAGAAGAGTGTTTCTGCCCTCTTAATCCTCTCAGATTTATGTTCATGGGATGGTTTTGTAGCTGCTTACATTTCAGAAGAAAATATTAGAGCTAGGGAGGAAGAGCGCTCTGCTTCCCTCAGCAGTGCTTCGGAACGGAAGGGATGGATCATTACGAGCATCCCAAAGCTTCACTGAGTTATTAGCCTGTTCTTGGTGAAAATTTTAGTTGGAAAGTAGATTGTAGAAACTGTGCGTGCATGTGTATCAGCACTTACTTGGTAATGACAAGTCTGGGTTTCAGAACTGAAAACAACTAGTGTTTTTGTAAAAAAAGCAAAACCAAACAGTTTCAGGAAGGAGGTTAATACTAAAATCCCAATGTGTTTTTCAAGTTTCCTTCAAGTAAGGAGACACCCCCTTTTTGGGTTGCCTTCAGTTCTACATCTAAATTGTCTCTTAATTTTGCTCATGTTTTCTTTAGCGTAGGGTTCAGTCTTGGCAGGGGGAGTCAGGTAAGTCAGATATTGATACATTGGCAAGCGTTCGGTATGGCACACTGCAATAATTAATGCTTAAAATAAGCCCACATATAAATGTATCTTTAATGTTCCTCCCCGCTCCATCTCTCTCTAAAATTGTTTCTCTTTTGACATATTCTCAAGTTGTATGAGCAGAGTTTGTACTTTGCTCGAGGGGGTGTGCGTGTGTAACACTTCTGCATATGCTGCATATACAATATTGCTAATATAATTATGAACTTGTTACATGGAGTAGTAGATATGCATTTGTCCCCTTTTATAACCCAACAGACTTGTATAATCAAACCTTTTTAAAATAAATTCCTGTAGGTAATGCCTGCAACAAGTGCCTCTGATTCCTTTTACGTTACAAGGGCATGATATGACAGAAGTCGTCACTCTCCCTTCAGTCTTGCTAGAATTGGATGCAAAGTTTGTATGTTTTGCAACTTAAAATCTCTTAAATTTTGGTTATTTTTGATTAATAACTTGGCACCTGTCTCCTTTTTGGGGTTTTATTTTATAACGTATAGAGATTTAGTATAAAAATGTTTTCCACCATTTTGCTGTATTTTATAATATCTCATTTTCATAAAAATATTTTTTAAATTTATCATCTTCTGGTTTGGTAGCTGAAAGCTGTGCCCTTCCTCCTCCTGTCTCCAGCTTTATATGCTGGGCATGACACCATGCAGTATAGAATATCCCTGGGGCAGTTGGGGTCAGCTGCCCTGGCCGTGTACCCTCCCAGCCTCCTGTGCACCCCCAACCTGCTCACTGATGGGGCAGAGTGAGAAGCAGAAAAAGGCTTTGGCTCTGTGTAAGCCTTGCTCAGCAGTATGAAAACGTGTCTGTATCAACACTGTTTACAGCACAAATCTAAAGCAGAGCCCCATTCTAGCTACTGTGAAGAAAATTAACTCCATCTCAGCTGAAAGCAGAAGAGTTTCCTATAACGTGCTTTGTAGGAGTGTTGCCATTCTGATGACAGTGAGGAATTCACGCTTTGGACATATTTCTGATGTTTTACAATAGCAGGTCAGTACAGAGATGGTTTCATTCAAACCATTTCCTCAGCTGTGTCTCATTGTGTATTTCTTAGTTGACAGACAAAAGGTTGTGAATGCTGCGTCTGTACTCGGTTATGGACCATACCTAATGGTAAAAGCACGTGGGTGACAGCTGCAAGCTGGGCTAGCCCAACATACTCTGTTGTTACTCATTGGCTACAGGATGTACAGGGAAAATTATTTTTTCCTGTAAGGAAATAGATGTGTGAAATTTCTGTTTCAATGTCAGAATTTTGCGAATGTCCTAAATTCTGCAGACTTATACCCAAGGCAAATTTGCTGGCAAATCTAGTGAAAAAGATGGTTGAAACCTCCCCACTAGGCTGTTGGGTGAAACTGGTGTTTCCTCCATTACTGTCTCACAGCAGAGAGTCTGAATTACTCCTGACGGTATAAACTCTCAGACCACCTGCCCTAGTCTTTTAAAGGAAGACTTCAAAATTAATTTAGTCATGGCTTTTGTAAAGGACAAACAAGAAAACCAACTTTTTACGGTGCCTGTGATACGAAATTTTCTCCATCTCCTCAGCCTCAGCTTGGGGTGTACTGATTTTCATATCTATGGCATCAGAGCTGGAGAAAGGCAGCTCAGCCTTGACATTTGTGTTGCACTGTATGCCCTGACATAAACTCTCGGCATTTGATTTAATTTCTTGCCCTTGTTGGTGATCAGATGTGGGACTAATTTTGCACTAGGAGCTTCATGCAATTTGTGCTAGGGTAGCTAACCCTCCCTCCAAGCTTCAGTAATGTAGACAGATTTCCGTACTCCAGGAAGTAAAAGTTATAAATAGCAGGCTAAATAGTAACAGGTACTGAATCAGTGTAACTCCCAAGTGATCCTAGTGATCAGGCTACTGGAAATAATGTTTCTGTGAGCAAGCATTTACTGTAGTTTCTAATGCAATCAACTAATTGTGTCTAGCAAAGCGATGTTTTTAGAAGCATGATTTTGCAAGGCCTTTAATTACTGTGTGCTTTATGCTGAGCAAGAGTGATATTAGATATAATGCTAAACCTACTTATTTATAAATTAATGTTATCTATGGAAAATTAATTATTTCAAAATAGAAAGCTGATTGCCAGTACATTCAGTGATAATCTGTTGCTTTTGCAGTTGTAACGGTCTTACATTTTTTCATTAAGGTCTCTGATTCAAATTTATTTCCATCTGATCAGTGTGCTTCATAGTTAAGACTAAACTTCTAATAAGCATGATAGCCCATTATGTGATTATATGTTTGTGACTTTATTGTTTGCGTTTAAATCCTTGCCTTGTATTGCAGACACACAATTAAGTTGAAACACTGAATAGATGTATATGACTTTCACCCTTCTTTTTAATGAAGGCATGAAGGGAGCGTAATAGAAACAATAACTTGCTGCGGTACTACCTTTCTTCCTTCCTTCTGAACGCACTGCTTCTTTTTGCACGTACTTCTTTTCACTTCCAGTGTAACATCTGACGCTTTTTTTTATCAGCATGGGCACTACAGTTATTCTCTGCCCATTTTTGTTCTTTACGTAGACCACAGATTAATGATGCTGTATGCTTTTCACAAATTATGGTACGGGACACAAATTGTGTCTGTAGAGAACAGAGTCAAGTGCTTGTGGAGAACTTCATTCAGCCAAGTGCTAACTACAGCAATCCATATGTGGAAACATTCATTAGTATAAATGATGAAACATTAAGCTATTTTCAGAATTACATTATCTACTTTTTCTGTGTAGAAAAAATACCCATTCTTAATCAAACTATGTGTTATCCTCTGGTGTAAGCAAATACTCATCCGAAGATGAGAGATTGTGAGGAAGTTTATTTAAAAAAATGTCCACAAATGGTCCACATTCATGTTTAAGGACAGGCTTCAGTTCAGAACCCAGTGAATCTGGAATCTCATCATGTTAAACCTGGTAAATTGGATTTACACACAGATGCAAGAAGACACTTCCCAAAATGAAGAAGAAAAATTAACCCAGAAAATAATACTGGTATAGCATATTATGTTAAAAAAGTGATGGCAGGAAATTAAAGTGAAAGCATGTTGTGGAAATAATAAAACCAACAAAAGTAGTCCCACCCCATCCTAGAAAGAAACAAACACTGAAAATTTGGTTGATAAGATCTTTGCCCAGTTGATGGTGTTGCCCATGGGCAAAACATTCAACCCAAATATTTAAATATCAAAAATTCAAAACAAAGAGGACAGAGATACCTTATACCAAATTAGCTGAATTATTCCTTTTTTTTTTCCCTTTTAAAATGGGGGCAATGAGCTTAAAGTTCTTTAACCCCAAACTGTTTTCTATTGAAAGCTGTGGGTAGGGAAGTTGAAGTACAAGTAGCTTTTACAGATGTATGGGTAATGAGTTCATTGCTAATTTCCTCTAAAACATGCAGTCTTTGGATACACTCTTAAAGGGTGAAATGAAAGCTAGTGAGAACACCTGAAAACACACACATGACTTCCATAAAAAAGACAAAATATCTCTGTATGTTTACTATGCACTTGAGGTTTACAGGAAATGAAATTGATCCACATGAAACAGACATACCGAGTAGGGTTTTTGGGCAGAACCAGGGCTTTAAAAATAAACACCTCCTTCATCCTCCTGCAGCTTTCCTGAAGAAGTGCAATAGTCTCCGATCTTGCAGGGGAGAAACTACAAAAATGACATAAACATGTTAATTTTGTACAGTTTCTCCCAAATTATCTTGGTTAGCGCAAGTGATAGCAAATCATGCTTTTTAATCAATGTTCATAGCTACTCCCATGTCCTCACAGCAGCTGGTGCCAAGTCTGTGAGGTTAGTATGTTCTAATGTGTTTCAAGTACAGAATGATCAAGCTACAGTTACTTGAAAAATGTAGTATGTGGCACTCATCTGCTGTCCAATTACACCATTCAGTGATTTAGGTTTGTGACAACGTAAGTTATACATATACACATATATGCATATTTTTGTGTATATAAAATCTGCATACACTTAACTGCATCATCTTTCTAGTTGAATTTTGGATTAAAAGATTGTGTATGAGATGTAATTTTTCAAGTGAAAACTAAATTCCTTCCTTAGAAACTGTATTTAGGTAGAAACCATAACTACTGTCACAAAGTATGTTGGATATTTTTCAGGGAAGACCACTGAACTAGTAAATTATGGTCTGTTGTGTCAGTCTGAAATAGAAGGATCTGAAATTGCTGAACAACTTTTAGTACCACAGAAAGAGTTTTAGGAGTGAAATAGCTTGATAAAAAGGAGAAATTAAGTAGGTTTAATGCTTGTTAACAACGAACAGTGTAGTTGCTTATTTATGTCCATACTGCCAGTGTTGTAAGGGTGACTCAGTTCTTGGATACTACAAGTTGCACTGAGCAGGAAAGAAAAAAAAACTGGGAGGAGGGAATATCTGTGGGTTCTTTAATATACTGAATAATTTAATTCTCATATACCCTAGTGAACAACCTTTTCAGTCATCGTCAGGACATGGAGCACATTTTTCTTCTAGGAGTTTAATTGACAAAGTTAGCGATTAGCTGCCTGAGTGCAAGGTCAGCTCCGTGGCTGGTAAGAGCTGTTGTGAAGAAAGATAGAAGTGAGGGCCTGCTCCTTCTTTCCCTTGGGAACTGCTTTTAAGTGGAGGCTGTACCACTGCCCCTGTCTCTGCTACCTCCTGGCCCTGTGTGCGTGCCTGGTTGTGTTCTTCTGCAGTTCTGACCCTCGCTCACTGACACCTTATTTTAATAGAAACGCTGCACTTGGGAATGTTTCGTGGCTTTCTGCAGTACCAAATGTGGCTGTGCAGCCAGTTTTGTATTTTGCCCTTAGGCTAGGTCTTACCTATGTCTTTATCTTAAATATATTTAAATGTAGTAAAACTACAGCATAAAATCATGTAAAACTTAGAGTAGACATTGAAATAGACAAAAGGTTTGCACAGTAACAGAAAAATATCATTCTAATCTACTAATTCCAGCATACATGTTCTCTTTCCCTTAGTGTGGCAGCTTGTTTTGGGGTTTTTAATGTTAGATTTTTGCTTGTTTATTTCTTCAACTGTAGATTATTTCTGGAAAAATCTGTCATACTTTAATCACTATTCTGAGAAAATAATACTTCTTATTTATCTCTGGGATTCTAGTTCTTCCTGTTTGATGTCTATATGTGATTGTATCCTGACCTGGAATAAGCACTTGTGTGAAGTTCTTTTGTCTTGCAGAGCCTTCAGTCTTGCAGAGTGTGAATTTTTGTGTGTAAATTTTGACTTCGTGATGGAAAAAAGTTCTGAAGGGAAACACAGGAATTCTATTACTCCTCCAGTGTTCAATGCCATTAACAAGGCCTGTATTTTATTAAATCACACATAAGTAAAAAGTGTTAAGGTTTGCATATGTATATTTAAAAAAAATGTTTCTACAAGAAATACATCTTTAAAACAGGAACATTGTGTTAATTAGGAATTGTCTACAGAAAGATAGGATGTTATAAATTGTCCTGAACCCTGAAGCCTACAGAAAAATTCCTTTTCCCCCTGATAAATGAATAATGGACTGCTCTGCTTTATATTGCAGTCATGGCAACATGCTTGTTTTCTTGCCTGGTTCTCGCTTCTCACAGTGTCAGATGAATGAGATCTGCTCTGTCATGCAGATCTGATAAACTCTTAGTCGAGTGCTATGAAATATAAAGGCTACCTGGAAATTCTAGCACAGTATACAGTGGCATGGGAGAGTTTGTATCATTTCAGGAGATCAAAAATTATTATAAACTATCTCTGATGCTGTTGTTTTGCACATTCATCTTATCTGAAGCATTTGGGGACAGGACAAGGGGCAATGGTTGCAAATTGGAGCACAGGAAGTTCCGCACCAACATGCAGAGGAACTTTTACCCAGTGAGGGTGACAGAGCTCTGGGACAGGCTGCCCAGGGGGGTGGTGGAGTCTCCTTCTCTGGAGATATTCAAGACCCGCCTGGACGCCTATCTGAGCAATATGAGCTGGGGAGCTGCTTTGGCAGGGGGGTTGGACCCGATGATCTCTCGAGGTCCCTTCCAACCCCTACGATTCTGTGATTCTGTGATACTGTGATTTAAAAACCTTTATTGTAAAGCTAACTTTCAGATTATGAGAGCTACATTATCTGCTAGAGGTTTCCTGAGTCTGAAAAAATGTCTCCGATAGATTACCTGTGTGATTTTTCCCTAGAAGGATTGGGAGAGTTTTGTACAGAGGCATGAAACAAGAATGGGCATTTCCTGGCTCAGAAAAAAAAAAATCTTAAGAAAGCAGTTAACAGAACATGGTTGATGATATTGGAAGCCTTTAAATACCTTCAAACATCACTTTTGCAGTTGGTTCAGTAGCTAAATTATCTGTGATTAGCAGTGACCATAGAGCATGAATAGTGTGTTGTAGAAAAGATTGTATCTCTGTTTCCCAAGTGCTAATCTTTTGATAATGTGTGTTCAGTTCTCTGCTGATTTCTCAGGTCTGTGTTAAGGGTCAGTTTATTCTGAAAGCTATTTTGGGAATCAGAAACCATGAGAAACGCTTTAGGAGGCTGATTGGCTTGGTAGCATTGGTGACTAGAAAAGCAAGAGTATTTCAGGCCTTCTAAAAATAAATGTTACACATATATAAATAACAAAGTACTGTTTACAGAGCTTTAGGAATGGCCTATACTCTTCTCAACATAAAACCATGTTTAGTAGCATGTAGGGCTGTCAGGCTCTTCATACATTGCTGTGGTCCACTGCAGGTGAAGCTCCATGCAGGAGTTCAAGATTGTCCTTCTTCCATGGTATTTTTTCCAGAAAAAAGCAGCAGTTGCTGGGGTCAGTGAATAAAGGTGTACCAGATGACCACAGATCCTGGAGTGTACCGATTTTTGAGTGGGAATACAATTTGAATGTTCATTAAATTGTATTGTAGAAAGTTCTAAAAAACCTTTCCTTAGTGGCTGCTACTTTCATATGGTTACGCATGAACCCCAGCTTGCATTAAAAAATACAATGTCTGCAGAGAAAAGCATAACAGAGTTTTAAATCTGTAATCCCAAAGGCTCAGCAGAAGGAAAATTAAAAATCCCAATCCCTTCTTTTAGTACTTGAGGATTTTTCCTGTAAAATCAACTTTATGTGTGTGTGAGATCTGGCGCATGAGACTCGAACACCTGGGGTTAATAGTTCGAAGGCAGAAGCCAAGGGGATATGACAGGGAGGGGACATATCAGAATATATGATGGAAGGGACGTTGCCTGCAATTACACACAAAGAAAATGTAGTTGATGCATAACTGACCTGTACTGCTTCAAGTATCAATGGCCCTAAAAAGTGAAACTGAGCTGGTAAAATACCATGCAGCAATGTGAAGTGCAGCAGTTAACAAAATGAAAAATGAACAAAACCCTGCAGTTATTAATTGTACCTTCGTTTCAGTCACAAGCTGCAGATGAGGCACTCTTAAAAAAGGTGACAAAACGTGGAAGAAAGATTTGAAAAGATCATCAGTGCTTTTTTTTCTTTTGTCGGGGAAATGTTCAAGAGAAATTGGTCAAAAAACATACTCCTGCAGCAATAGAAGTTTGTCAGACTGATCCTTGTAGTTCAAAGTTAGTTGCATAGAGTTTGTACCATTAATGGATACCATCATGGCTAATCAAAACTGTTGCCTACGTTGCTTCTGGGAAGAAAATCAAAAGTGTGCTAATGCATATCTCCTTATGCAAAAGTAAAATAGAAATAACAGTAGAGGCATGTGTTTTTAATAGCAATTAATCAAGGTAGACACAGCTTTGTAGGAGCAATGTTAGAATGAAATTAAACCTTGTGATGATTTTAAATGGTGTGACAAAAATGTTAGTTTAATGTTGGGTGTCTATCAGAAACATAAACAAGGGCAGGGACTATTTGGGAGGGTTGAGAATGGAGCAGGGTGCATCTCTGCTGTGTGAAGTTTGCCTTCAGACCATGAGATTATAAGGGGTTCAGCAAAGGGAAGTGGTGATTTTGATACAGAATGGCTTTGGTATACAGAGTGGATACGTCTTCGGCTCTTCAGGTTCATAAAGGGACAACTTGGTGCATGTAGAATGGAAGCTAGTAAGCACAAGAGGATGTATGGAGGTGATCATTGTGTGTATTACAAGACAAACGGGCTTGTGGATTCAAAACTGGCAGAAGGAGATGGTTCATGACACAATGAGCCGTGGCTCTGCTGGCTTGTGTTTATGTAGATGGATGGGGAAATTGTGTGTGGTTAGGGAAGAAAATTTGATTAGAAGTTAAATACCTAGAGACTGCCTGTGGCCAAAGAAGTTCATAAGCAGTTAAGTCACAGAATCACAAGGTTGGAAAAGACCTTTAAGATCATCAAGTCCAACCATTCACATCCTAAACTAAACCATATCCCTAAGTACTTCATCTACCCTTTTTTTGAACACATCCAGGGAAGGTGACTAGACCCCCTCCCTGGGCAGCCTGTTCCAGGCCCTGACAACTCTTTCAGGAAAAATTTTTTTTCTAATGTCCAATCTAAACCTGCCCTGGCACAGCTTCATGCCCTTCCCCCTTGTCCTGTCACCTGGCTGAAGGGACCATCACCTACCTCCCTATAACCTCCCTTCAGGTAGTTGTAGGCGGTGATAAGGTCTCCCCTCAGCCTCCTCTTCTCTAAGCTAAACAGCCCCAGCTCCCTCAGCAGCTCCTCATAGGCTTTGAAGCTCATAGTCCTCGTAGTCCTGGAAGCTGGGAGCTTCTTTTGGTGAATCAGAAGGAATTTTCTAACAAGGATTTTTCATTGAAAGAATTCTCACCTGACTAGCTATGGTCAGAACAGTAGGAGAAAAATAGGTGAAAAATGGACCTAGTCCTTCATGTGGGGTTTGCCTTAGGGGAAATTTTATATGTGAAACAAGCGGGTAAATAAAGGAGTGGTAGCATGGCTGGAGTAATAGAAAAAGTAATTTACACTGTGAATGTAAACCTTGAAATCAATGGTAAATTAGAAGTGTTTGTTTAAAGGACAAATGTTGATTCTACATCAAGGGGAGAGACACATCATCCCCCACCCCCCAAGAATTAAAAAACCCATAAATACTACAATGCTAGACTTAGGAACTCATTAATTTATTTGGCTTATGCATTTGTCCGACTTTAGTAGGCTTTAGTTCTCTGATAATCAGTGTCACATTGAATGTTTGTAGGATTGCATTGCCTGCCTCAATGTCATCTTGCTCTAAAAGAGATACAAAGCAGTAACACTTGGATAGTGGTGCATATGGATGCTTTCTTGTTGGAGATGATTATAGTAACCACAGCTGTAATGCCAAAGCTCAGGGGTACCTCCTTCTGGAAGGAGGTACCAATTTGGAAACTTAGAAGACCCAAGACAAGAAATCCAGATGTAACAACTCTAGGGTGACTTCTTTAGGTCATGTCCAGTAATGTATATCCCTACAGAAGTTTCCAAAACCTCAGTGTTAAGTCCCAGCCAAACTATAGAACTGATGATGGGTTTGGTTTTTTTTGGGTGGTTTTTTTTTTTTTTTTCCACCTTGCATTTACTGATCTGAGAAAAAGTTATTCCTTCTTTGGTTTAACTTGAAACTTGTTCCATTAAGGAAGAACTTGGCTGCACAAATTGGTCTGTGAGTTTGAGGCAGCTCAAAAGTAGTAGAAAGTACAAAAAAAAAGTAGGGAAAAGCATCAGCAGGTTTCTAACCCTGCAGTTCATTGTGAGGAGCAGTGTCAAAGTAGCAAGCATCTGAAGGCAGATGAATAGCTTTATAGAGCACTGGTGCATAAGGCAGGTGGCTTTTAACAGTGATACTGGAATTTATGTTCATAGTTTGAGAAGGGAGGGGCTGTATCATGTGCAGAGCCTGGTGTCAGATACACTGTCCAGGTACTCCTGTATGCCTATGACTGCACAGGTGCCCCTTCCACACAAACTCATCCTCACCTGACAGGCTGCTTGTCTGCCTTCAGGAAGCACTGCTGGAATCCAAGTTCTCTGTCCAGCAGTCTTTGGAAGACAGCATACTGTCTCTTTCGACTTAGGAGAGTACTGAGTCCTCAAATACTGGTACTGACAAAGAAAGCAATCTTGTGGCTCCAGAAAGCTAGTATGATCTTTGGTGGGACTACTGCTGGACACAGAAAAATGATGCTGCTAAATGGTGATGGAATTTGGCTGTCGTACAGACGACCTGTGTAACTGCTGAACAGATTCTCTTGCCACTTCCATCCTCCAGCTGAGGTGTTAGGGAGAGATAACCCTGTTCGAAGACTTTAGTGGATGTGCAGTCAACACGTAGAAGCATTGCTAGATACAGTTGTGATGGTGTGAACACACAATCCAAGGATATATAAATGCCCGAGCAGTTCCTATGTGATGAATGAAAGCATGAAGAGAAAAGGTGTGGTGCATATTTTTGCAGGAAGGCCTCTTAAAATCTGTACTTCAGTTGGTGAAGCTTCCTTGAACTTTCAGACACAAGTAGTAAGTGGTAGACATCAAAATTAGATCAGACATAAGTGTCTTGTTAGCAGAGCAGTGCTCCTGTGGGTGAAAGAAGCGTGCGTGGCTAAGGATCCAGTAGCGGCAAACTGTCTCGTGCTGTGAGGGGCACTCAGGGAGTGTATGATAAAAACATTTCTCTCGCATATATAAGCATTCTGAGTTTGAATATCCCACTTAAGAGACGAGCTGTTCTCCGTGTGTTTGCTTACACATGAAGAGGATTCGAGCGAATGATGTAAGAAACGGCAGTTGCAACAGTGTTAGGATTTTGGGCCCATGTAGAAGGCAGGAGATTCGGCATTAAAACTGACTCAAGCTAGATTGCTTATTTTTCTCACTGGGTTTAAGGCTCAAGGGGTGAATTTTTTCAGCTAATGTGAGTTCAGATAGCTTGAAGCTTTGGCAATTTACTGAGGATCAGCTGTTAAATGAACAATACTCAGATTTTTTTGGCATATGAGAGTCATGCCACAGACCTCTCATTTCTTACTGTCGTGTTCTGTATGAAGGATTCCGTTTCTCAGGGAAACCATATGTAAGCACACGAGTTTAAACTCAAATTATCACAAACTGTGTTACTTCAACATGTCATACAAGGAGCTGAATTTCTCTATTGGCTTTGTTGATGTGTCTGAATTGTTTGGTGGCTCTGTAGATGCGATTACTGGGTCACAGATATGAAGATTTACTGCTAATTGTGTGGGAATAATAGGAGATTAGGGGATATACCGACTGCAGCATAGATTTTCAAAAATACAGATTAGTATTCTTTTTTCAGCGATATATATATATAGCTTCATTTTGTTGCTTTTCCAAAAACTTTATTACTCTGATAGTTTAATGTCTTTTAAACATCACCTCTGACAGATTGCGTATTCTGAAGCTTATGCTCATCTCATAGGAATAGAACTAGAAATTATTGGCAGCATCTTCTTGAATATAGATATATCTAGTTCTGTTTATCTTCTATAAAACTCAGTGGGATCTAGAAAAGCAGTGTGATATTACTGTGTAATTGAGTTGCTTTTAAAGGTAAGAGCTTTAGCATGGATGTATATATGTACAAATGTGTACACACACACACTCTTAAGCTTGGTATTCAGGGTTTGTTTTTTTTCTTTTTTTGCTTGTTCATAAACTGGATAGGTAAAGGAATCTCATCCTGAGAAAAACTGCTTAACCTGTAGGCTGGGCCATGATAGGAGTGAAAAATACATTTGGAGATAGCATCTTTTTGTGTTAGTGCTGGGTGTGAATGATTTCCAACATCTCTCAGGTACAGTAAAAAAAAAAAAGTACTGTTTTTCAACCCAAGAATTTTCAGATTTCCATTCCTCCTTTTCTACCAGATTTTTTTTTTTTTTATTATTATTAACCCAGAGACTACAGTATTCACCCCAGGTCTGTTAGACTGAGGTTTATGCTGCTTTCTGATTGTAAAGGTAAAAACTTTCTCATGGAGAGTTTGTGTAGGAGCATTGTGTAAGGTGACCTGATGCAATGTGCTTTGGGGCACTGAATGTGTAAGTATGAATGAGCTGCCCTTGGGCAGCTCAAGTGTGAATTGGTCTCCTCCCACCAGGAAACCTGTAGTGTGTTGATCCCAGTCCAAACAGACAAATCTCCCGTTCCTGGCTTTCATTTCTCCTTGTTCTTGTTCTCGTGTAGGAAGGATTGACACTCGAAGAGGAAAAAGAAATCTTCACTTAGACAGTTCTCCTCAGATAAAATGCGAAACTCTTTTGTGGTGTCATCCTTCCCCCAAAGCGAATGAACTGGTGTCAATTTGTCTTTCTGCAGAAATTTGCTCTTGTGATCTTCTGCATTAATGATCTCTAACAAGACAAATGCTTTATCTCTTTTCTCAACACACAACAGCATGGTGCTCATAAAACTTTATAGAACTGTCAATAGCTTTGACAGGATTCTTTGAAGGTTATTTTTTGCAACAGTGACCACACTGTTAATACTATCTCTGGGAGAAGGGTCATTTAAAGATTCATTAATTCTGTTTCCTGTTGCTTTCATAATAAGCTGGTGGCAGGGAAGAATAGAGTGTGGCATAGCTTTCTCCAGTGAACTAATTGTCTTGATAAACATTATGCTTTTATGTTGTTTGTTTGGAAGTGTCAGTTAGGGCATTTGCCAAAATCAAGCAGAGCAGTCTCAAAGAGAATGGTTTTCATCCTTTAGGATAGAAACCTTAATTTTACTGTTGCTCAGTAATGTTATATTTAGTAGCTACACAAGGTTAGAGTGCTTAGAAGATGTTGTCCTGAGCAAGCGATGGGTATGAAAAAGGGAATTACGTGCTGGAATTGAGCATCTCTTTTTAAGAGCAGGTACAAGGCCACAACAAAGACTGTTCACAAGCTAAGGCGTTGGGCTTGCAGCGCATGAAGGTTTTGATCAGCATGACCATTTAGGACATTGTTTGTGTAATATCAGGAATTTAGAAGACATTTAGAAAAAGTGAAAAAGTTTATCTGTTGAGAACTTTAAGGATGTTAATCAGCAAAGCCAGTAAGCCCCCAGCTAGAAAGGCACCTTTTTTTCTTTCTTTTTTTCTTTTTTTAATAACTGCATAGAGGTGAGTGATTTATCACCTGGCTTCATGGTTTTTTACAGTTTTTCCAATACTAGATTTTTATTGCTAACCCTAAAAATGTGCACAGCTGCTCAGAGACGTGAAAGCTATAAATATTTTTTAAGTCTTTCATTCCTTCATTATTTAAATGGTAGCCATTTAGGACTGTATGTCAAATAGACCCTGTTGTCACCTCTGTCTGTTCACTACTCCCTGGAGTTCAGGGAACAGGCCATATCTACCTTCCTTTCGATGAATCCAGTGAAGTACCTAATTTTCAATTAGAATGGGTAGGTCAGTATTTAACACCTTCAGTCTCAGCCTAAGGGACTCCCTCTTCTTAATCAAGTGCTCGCTTCTACAAAGTCAATAAACATTCAGTAGTACAAACCACTTCACAAATTACAGGTGAATGATAATCCTGAGAGGTAAACTTTCATGATGCTCTGCAATAATTTCATAATGTGAGATAATTAACATTCTGACATGTCTGCCATTCATGTGGCATAAAGATGGGCTGGAGACCCTCGTCAAGACTTCTGCCATTGCAAAGAGCTGTGATATAGTTATTAAAATCCAAAGCAGTTTACTCAAGAGGTCAAGCTTGTGAACTCACTGTTTATCCACGTGCCTGACAGTGATGTGCAAACAAAGAGAAGTCACACAAACCAATCCTTAATCACTGCAAAAGCTGAGAAAGCAAAATAAGTGATCTCTGAGAGCATTCTTGTTTAAAGGAGTATTAAATGCACTGCTAGATTTGTTTGCTTTGTGTTAGGAAGTCTTCATTAGATAGAGAAACTAGATTGCTTCTCATAATGTGTTTTCCTACTTAGCCAGTCACAGGCAGTGCAGGCAACAAAAAAAATCACAGCAGTGCAATGACGTATACTACTGAAGATGAGATTTGTATATATGCCCACACTTAAAAACATTTCTTCATTAATAGGAAACTGATTTGGAAATTAACTCAATACTTCTCCACTAAAAAATGCAAAAAGCAATCTCTACCTAGAATGTCTTGAGTTGCTATGTGGAACTACAGCTTGTCTGCGATTCTGTCTGGATTGTACATTGGATTTGGGGCCAAGTCTGTGTCATTTTCCCCTTACTACTCCATTTTAAACACTTAGACCCAGACTGCATCATTCCCTAAATTTGATCTTGAAACTCTCTGGTCCCTAAGGCTGAGGTGACCCAACTTACCATGTGGAAACACAGACTTGCAGTGTGTGTGAACAAGGAGTCATACCGTGCCCTTTCTCTGCTGTCAGTAGTCATCTCCTAGCAGTGGCTGGACCCATGCAGTTAGCATGCCTTTCTCTGCCATTACCAGGAGGGATCAGCAAACAGGACTGCTTCCAAATAGAGACTAATCCTCATCCATTTGCCTCCTGTTATCAAAGTCACTCTGATTCGGAACAGGAACCTCCAACAAGCAGCTGCTCTCAGAGGGAATCAGTCTGGTTCTGACAATATTTCTCCTTGGAGCATAGCCCTATTTTTGGAGGACTTTGTGTTGTGTGGGAATTCCTCAAGGAAGACTCTTAATGAATTAGGAGTGCTACACTGCTATAAAGCACTGGTTGAACTGTAAATACTATAAGTTGTTTGTTTGGGTTTTTTTTAAAGAGGAAAATTAATCATGATTCTGGCCTTCATCTAAGGCGTGGGCAGCTTCCCAGCCCCAAAGCTGATGGGCAGACATACAGTGACAAACCATTATGTAAATAACTGGGCAATGCTGGTCTATCCTGCACTTCCCTGGCTACAAGAGCTTAAAGCCAGCCTGGTGCTTGAGAAGCTTTTGCAGGTATTTGTTTTCCTCACAGTGCTGGACATTATACAGACCGTACTGCTCTGTAAAGCTGTGGTGGTTGCTTCAGGTGCCGATTTGCTGCTGTAGCAGGCTCTGGCATAGATACCAGCTCTATCCACATACAAAAGAAGGGACATTAAGGCTTTATTATTTGAGCTTGTCTATCCAAACTCTCATAATTCGTTTGGTACTCTTTCCAGGCTTGTTGATTCCTTACACCCAGTTATTCTTTCCTTACTCGTTTTATGATAATTTGCTTTAATTTCTTGATTGACTTGGAACAGGCTGCTCTAAACATACCAGTTTTGAGGAAGCCCCAACAATATCCTGTGATTCTGCATAATAATTTTGATTGCTTTGTTCTTAATTGAAAGGTTGAGTACTACTTCTCATATCATCTTTTCCTTTGCGTTCCCATTCCTTACTTTCTGTTAACATTAATGTTGTATTTATGTCTTGTAGAGATTTAGAACCTGTTGGTTTCTAGGTCATTGTGCTTGCTGTTTGCACTAGATTACAAGAAATGTGCTCATGCCAAAACCATGGACAATTTTCCTAGTAGCATTTCTATTTATAGGAGCAGAACTGTAAATTGAAGCGTGAACCTAGCTACTGAGAAGTACCTAATTCCGTGGTGCTTTTACGTAACATTGATCTATAGTGTATATTTATCTAGAATCCTCTCTTGTATTGGCATAAGGGAATGATGATCTTATTTTGAAATATGGGTGGTATGCTGTTTTTGTATTCCATAAATGTGTAAACAAAGTTAAATCGTGAAAAAAACAAAAACCCAGACAGACTTTGTTTGAGAGCAGTATGCTCTGATAGCAGCTGTGCTCTCAGGCAGCCATGTCCTGTTTTTTTATCCTTTCAGGTGTCTGAGAAAAAGCTGGGGAGAAATGCTCTTCCTGTGGATGTACTCTGTTAGGGTCCTACTGAACAAGTATGATTTTAGTCTCTGGTAGTGCTGCAGATATTTCTCAGCTGTTTCCTAGTGGCTGTTTTCTGTTTGGGTTATAACTGGTCAGTCTCTGACATCTCCTTATCTACAAGTCCTGCTGTGGTTTTCTGTAGCCTTAGGTAACTATCACAACTTGTAGCAGCTGTGAAGTCCTGGGCTCTTGGCCAGGATTTTATTATTCTTATGAACTGTTAACTCTCCTTTTTCAAAGCTACAAGGAAGAGGCATACTGTTAGTCTTCTATAACTCTTCTGTCTGTTTTCTTCTGGTAACACTTTTTTTTTCTCATTATCTTTTGTTTGTCTTCTAAGTTCTTTTTGTTCTGTTGGACTCAGTCACAATTATGCACAGTGCCTTGCACCTTCCCATCCCCTCACCGTGTTCAAATGCCTTTTTCAAAAGATAAATGAAAAATATGTATTAAATTTTACAAAAGATGCATTCAAAAAACCAGCTCAAGACTTAATTAGAAGTCTAAGTCACAACCTCTATCTTTCTGGGCTTTTTCAACTGTTACTAATTCCTTGGATTTTCATAAGTGAAATCCTAATTTCCTTCAGGAACATTCAAATACTATTATTAAGGAAAAGAATTTTAGTGTATCCACAGGATAGTACCTTGTTGTATAATATCCAGCCTGAATTTTGAAGCTGCAATTAGGGTTATAATTAGGTAGCCATTATTTATCTATCTTGATATTGGTCTTTTTAATACCATTTAAAGAACTTTCCATATGGTTTAATTTTTCTTGCTGCTCACTGATAAATCTCAAGGTCAGCAAACTCAGACATCTCTAATTTAACCTTTTATTCAAAGAAATCAAATCCTTCTCTCCCACTCTCCCATGCGTTTCAGTCAGACATAATACTGATGGACTTGTATGGCTTTGACGTTTTTTATGAGCTTATTTATACATCTCAAATTTTGAAATTGAGTGACTTAAGGCCTCTATCACGTACAGAGAAGCCTTGGGGTTTTTTTTAAAAAGAAAAAGCTGATCCTGAAGTTTTGTGGCATCATTATGGCTATGATTCTAGTTATCAGGTAATACAAACCAACAGCAACCTGAAACTCAGAAACTACAAGGATAGAGCAAGCATGGTTCCTGACTTGCCCAGTTGCTTTTTTTGCATAAACTTCTGGTATTCTCAGTATCCCAGTATCCTACATCCAAAATATCCCCAGCTTAATGGCATGATGAGTGAGGAATTATTAATTATCAATTATTGTTTCTTTGGAAGTTACCACCATGGAGTTTCACGTGATGCCACTTGGCGTTCTCTTTTTTTTTTTTTTTTTTTTAAAAGAAACAGAAAGTCCTGGAATAGCACAAAAGTATTTCTGTTTTGAATGTGTCTGCCCAACAAAAGTAAAAGGTTACTATTATGTAATAGTGTCAATTGGAGAAGGTGGGGAACCGTTGTGCCCTAGTTTGGGGTATTTTTGTTTGGTTGGGTTTTTTTATGTTGTGGTGGGGGGTTTTTTTGTGGTGACTTCCTTGTTTATAGACACCTCTTGCATTTTCTCTGTTGTCCCTTTCCCAGCTTGATATGTGTTGGTCCATGCTTCAGTCCTTTCTCTAGGAGCTGCTTCTTTTCTTTGATTGGCATGTGCTGTCCTTCCCTGAGCATCTGTCCCTTTGTACATGGATTCTGTTGTTCACTATTACTCTTACCAATACCTTGTGCAGACAGCAGATATAACAATCTGTAGCTCTCAGCCTCTCCGAATCCTTTAAAAGTGAATAAAAACCCTATTTGCCACCTTTGACACAGATATGTTTTTGAGAAAGGGATTACACGTGGTAATTTTTTCATTGATGAGATCTTCTACACATATTGCATGTTGCCTGGTTCTGGTGATTTGTTATCACCCAAGCTTTTTTTTTTTAATTTATCCAACAGCCCTTTCTGCCAGCAGGTATAATTCATTCTTTGAGGAGTTGCTTGTAAAGAAGGATTCTTGCTTTTCCAAACTGCCATGTGTCAAATATACATGCAAAAACATTATTCTGTGAAGTTCTTTTCTATGGTTTGATCACCTCATCTTTTGGCTCTACAGGCTCCTTGGTAAGCTTTTTTTTGCCTATGATCTGTTTGAAAAAAGATTAGTAAGCTTTTATGCAAATACAGTTTTTTAGCATTAAATTGTCCTCCTTTATTCTGTTTTTATTTGCAAATTACAAGAGTTTGACTCTATTTTTCTCCTGGGAGCACTAGTTTATTTTCGGATATGGGCTTTTCTTTTTCCATGTTTTTATTCCTTTAAATAGGTATTGCTGAACATATAATGCAAATGTATACTCGGACATGCAGAATTTAAACTCATGGTGACTTCAAAATCCTCAAGGCATAACCATTAATGTATTCAGTTGGCCTGCAGTAAATTCTTTGTCTTTGAGGCTACTGCAGGGATACTCAAGTTATTAATTATCTTAGAGATTGGTGGTAGCCAGCAATATAGAGGGAGAACCTATTGCTTTTGCTTACTGGCTGAAATTAAGATGTATCTAGAGTCTTACTTTTGTCCAAGGGAGCTGTGGAAATTGCCAATCACATCAAGGAGATTCTGACAGATATTGGACAAAAAGGTTGCAATGAATGTGTTGAAACAGTGAAACGATGTTACTCAGAGGGGTTGTAGGATCACCAGCCTGGAATATAAAACTCATCTGAACACCCTGAGAAGCCCAATTTAATGCTGCAGTTAGTCCAGCTTACAGACTGTGGAAGATTGTATCCATGATTCCAGCCTGCATCACACTGTGATTAAGTAGTGGCCTGAACAATTATTCCTGAAGAGATGTGGGGGTAGGTTTATATTCTAGCACTTGTATTAGAAAGTCTAGATAAGTAACGTGATTTCTGAAGCTGAGGCTTTTCTGATCCTCAGATAATATTGTCTAGGAACCAGTTTTATTGTTGCTGTATGTACTACGGGGTTAAGGAACACTTTTTCTGAAGAGACTGCTATTCAGTTCGTGGGCTGGCGTTTCAGGTACAAGTGTGCCTTGCCAGCAGGGTATTTGCTTCTTTAAAATAATTACCTTGAAGTAAGGAAAGAAGAGCAGCTTTGTAGCCCTAGAAATGCTATGTAATGCTCACACTGTTCCAACATACTGCTTTTCATTCTCATGTGGAACTAGATTATTGCTGTGAATTTGCTGGTCACGGTCTTAAGTATTTTAAATGCTGTTGCCTTCTTCCATGTGCAAGTGTTTGGGAGTAGCAAGAAGGCGTTGTTCTGGTACAAAGTCTAGTGTCTTTTGAAATAGCATGAATAAAAGATAAATATGAAATTCTGTCTCTGTGGTAAAATGAACTCAGGTAACTGAATGTATTTCTGCTCTCCACCATCTCCCCTTGCCACAAACTTTGTCACTCGTAACCACTAGAGAGTCTAGCTGTCAGACTTAACAAGTGCACAAAGCACCTCTGCATCCTTTGAACTAGGTGAATTCTTCTTACCAGTCCTTGTAGAGCTTGAGTTGATTTGTAGAGGAATTCCTTCGCTGTCTCCTCCAGTGGCCTGTATCCTAAAGGTAGATGTGGTAGATGGCTCCATTTAGCAAACTTGCTAGATACTTTCCAGCCTGGGATAGGGAGTGGCTGGAAATGACATGGTTTCTTCCTTTCCAAAGGAAAGAGTTGAAGGATGAGGAGGAGAACTTTAGCACACCACAGGGATGTGTGTTGCACTGCTGTATGGGTCTGGAAGTAAGAGCTTCTGGGGAAGGAGGGAATGCAGAACCTACATTGAGACAAAGAGGGAAAACCATGTTTGTTGTTTGGTGGTTGTTATTTTTGTTGTTTTTCCCCAGATAAGGTGAATGTAGCACGAGCTGAGGCTGGTAGCCTGGGCTTTGTGGAGCTGTTAACTTGTGGGCTATCCAGCAGGTCCCGACTGGCCCTGTGGGTACTCCAATGCAGCCAGAAAGCTGCAGTGTTTAGTGTCCTAAACTGCCATTTCAAAGGGCCACGTTGCACAGCACAAAAGATAAGTGACTACAATCTCGAAGTGTCTCCAGCTCTGAGGTGTCTGACTGTTGCAGTTCAATGGTTGTGTCTTGGTAGTTTCTGCCAAGTGTGAAATTTCACCCTGTACTTAGTGGCACACTGCTGAGGGTGTTAGCAGAGGCGGGTGGTGTGGTGTGGTAAAACAGTAGTTTGAGAACACTTTTCCTATATTGATCTGATATGACGTATCTCACTGAATTGAAAAGATTATTGTCTTGGGGAGGATTTGTATCCTTTTTCTTTGGCAAACAAACAAAACAAAGTCCTAAGTACAAGTCTTGTAAAGACTGACGCAAAATCTACACAGTTATCCCTGGTTTTCTCTCTTCATTTATTATCCTGCAGACATCTGGGTCTGCCAAGGATACAGGTTGTTGTATGGCAGTGGAATTGCAGGCCGGTGCTTGCTGCAGTGGTCAAAAGAGGAGTAGGAATTCACATGGGGACTGTGTAAATCTCCTGTAATTAAAGGAAAATGGAACAAAAGAAAAATTGAGTCTTAAAATCTGTGATTTTGTTCCTCACAGCTTTTGGGTTAACTCTGTGGGGATTTTTTGGGGTTATTTTTTCAGTGGTTTTTTATCAGTATTGGAGGAATAAATGATAACTCTAGATTTTTCTGTAACTGATTTCCTCCAGGAAATGTGCTATGATTCCTGATTTTACAAGGTTAGGTGAACATACGTGAATTCTGTTCTGAAGCAGATGAACATTTTGATGATTTTGGTTTGCTAGCTTCAGACAGTCTTAAATATTGAGTTCTTCATTTTTGAGGAAAATGCAATTGAAGCTCAGCAATCAGTGTTGAGTTACTAATAATAGCATTCAAAATTCTTCCAGATTATTTGTAAGTCTAAAGGTCTTACTGCTTTTTAGGCTAATAGGCTCTTGGTGGGGGTTAAGAGTTACTGGACACGTTTTTCCTTATCAGCGGAGCCTCTGCAGAAAATCTTCTATCATTGGAAATTCTCCTGATTGGCACGTCCCCATCTCATTTAATGGCTCTCTGGAGATGGGTGGCGCTCAGTCTTCAAACTGTTCTTAGCCTGCAGAACAACAAATCAATTTTATTACCGCTCACTATAACCGAAAATGGTATAGTGGAATATTTGAAACAAAGGTGTGAAAGGAAGCAAAGGGCTAGTATGCTATAGATTAACTTTTTTGGTAATTATCCTGATAATTCTTTCTTTGTTTTGTTTTCTTGATCCTCTGTTCCAGTGTTTGATAATGGCATAGTAAGTGAAAATGGCATTCTCCTCCTATTCAGTTCTTGTCTTCCATCTATTGCAACTTTTTTCTTTTGTTTAAAGAATAGCAAAGATAAGTGACATCACAGAACTGACAGCCATTTCAGAAAAGAAAATAAGAGCAATTGTATAATTTTTTTTGCTGAGCAGGAAACAGTGATATGCCTGTCTACTTGATACCTAATTCTCACTGATGCAATAAATAACAACCTCCTTGACTACTTGCAAAATTCATCACACTTTTCTCAAACAAAATGGTTTCTAATCTTTGTTCCCCTCTCCTGTGTAACTTTACTATCTCAGCACGCATTTTCCTAAGAAGTCACACTGTTGACACTTCTGCATGAGGACACCCCTCACATATCTGTCTTGGAACCCAGGGCAGTGGAACACTACAGAATTACTGATCTGTCCTCGAGTGTCATATCTGTGGTGTACCTACAATGGGCTTTTCCCAGAAGAATGAAAGGCTGGGTAAAGCACCTAGCAAGGTTGTCTGTTTATTCATCTTACCTTGGCATGCCAGGCTCATGTTGCCCTTCACTGTGAGAGTGGGTGAAAGATTAAGAGTCTCTTGTTGGCTCGTGCCTACATGGAGATGTGTCTAATTGTATGCTGCCCATTATACATTAGCAAGATCACTTACAGCAAAGAGTCAGTGTTCTACCAAATTATTTTTCCTGGGAAAGCATAGGGTTTTTTTTAATTGTTTGTCTATGACAAACTAAAGATGGGCATGCAATCAAAGTTCTTATTTATTGGCAGTATGAAAAACTGGGATAACACCTTTGCAGCTTCACCTAAATACAGAAGAAGCTTCAATAAATCAAGATATTCTTGAAAAGTTTTGTTATGGCTCAGCCCACAAGTTATGTTTCATTCCAGATTCTGTGTTTAAAATCATTTGAGAATTATTCAGTCTGTTTTAAATATATAGGCCAATATAGCTGCTGAGGAGCAGGGCTCTGAAGCGGGAGACTCCGTCGAGGGACCCCCTTTCTGCGAGCAACAACCCCCGGACATAGATCCGCGAGGGCAACTAACAAAAAGCACCTAAGATCAAAAGGAGAGAGGCAGAGGTGCACCCATCAGTGGCCATCAGCACCCATTAACAGCCATTGTTCGTCCCCTGCACTGCCCGGAGCGGTGACTCATCGGGGGCGGAGCTAAGGGCGACAGGAATTATCCCTCTCCATACAAGAGAGGCCTCTGGGAGCGCGGCGACCCGGAGCGCGGCGACCCGGAGCGCGGCGACCAGGACGGGCAAACAGGGCGTGGCGCGGCAGTTAGCGGGGCAGTTCGCGCAGGCAGGGCAAGCAGGCCGAGCAAGCCTCCCCTCCTAGTTTGCTGAGGGGGTATACTCAGAGGACCGGCTCGCAGAGTACAAAAGGGCGAGCTGAGGGTTCCCGGTCTGCTGTGTGCTCAGCTAACCATGGTCTCCACCAGGCGCAGAGGTTCCCCCTGCAAATCTCGGGCAACCCCGATGGAGGGCCTGCCTAGGGATGCTGCGGTCCAGGTCTCAGGCTGCAGGGAATGCCAGAGCCTGCAGTTGCCTGGGATAAGAGGCAAACACCTAGCCTGTCTGAGGTGTGAGCAGGTCGATGACCTGCTTGCTTTGGTGGTACAACTAAAGGAAGAGGTTGAAAGACTGCGGGTGATCAGGGACTGCGAGCGAGAGATTGACTGGTGGAGTAGCTCCCTGGCGTCCCAAAAGGAAGACAGTCGGGATGACACCTCACACCTGAAGACGGTCCCCCCTCACTGCCCGTGCCAGGTTAATGGGAGTGACCCAAACCCCGAGGAGGCCTGGAAGACAGTCCCGACTCGGCGTCGTAGGCACTCCCCCTGCCTACCTACCCCACCCCCTCAGGTGTCCCTGAGCAACGGGTTTGGGGCCCTGACAGTTGAGGAGGAGGTACCTGAGGAGATGAATGGAGCCCCTCTGCCTCAGAGAAAGCGGAGGCCTAGAGTGAGGCGGTCATCTGCACGCCTTGAGACTGCCTCTGTTAGGCAAGAGAGGAAGGTAGTCGTAGTAGGAGATTCCCTTCTCAGAGGGACAGAAGGGCCTATATGTAGGCCAGACCCTACACGCAGGGAGGTGTGTTGCCTCCCTGGAGCCCGGGTCAGGGATATTACCAGAAGGCTACCAGGCCTGGTAAGATCCACTGACTATTATCCCTTACTGATAGTTCAAGCAGGCAGGGACGCAATCACAAAGTGTAGCCTGCAAGCTGTCAAAAGGGAATTCCGGGACCTGGGGCGCTCTGTTGAGGGGGGGGGAGCCCAAATAATATTCTGCTCTATCCCCACTTGTGGGAGGAGGGGCTCAGAGCAGGACAGGATAACCCACGAGTTGAATGTGTGGTGCCGGCGCAAGAACTTTGGATTCTTTAACCAAGGGATGGTGTACTCTGCTCCTGGCATGAGTACTGCTAATGGGGCTCACCTGTCCTATAAAGGAAAGCAGATCCTCGCCCAGGAGATAGCAGGGCTCATCGATCGTGCTTTAAACTAGTTAGGAAGGGGGAAAGGGGATATTAAGGCGGCTGCCAGGGTTAGGCTTCGGGAGACACAACGGGAGTTGACGGTGGGAAGAGGTAAATACCAACAGCACAGTCGTGGACTTGGGGACGTTTTTCCACGTGAGAGTAGGGAAAATTCTGTGGACTGCCCTGAGTACTCCTCCGTGGAGCCACTTTTGCCAGTCCCCTGTCAGAAATCTCGCTGTGGGCCGTTGAGGATACCTACATCTGCTTCACCACTGAACTGTCTTTACACAAATGCACGTAGCATGGGGAACAAACAAGAACTAGAGATCTTTGTGCGGTCGCAGGGCCATGATCTCATCGCAATCACAGAGACGTGGTGGGACAACCTGGACGACTGGCACACTGTCATGGATGGCTATGTGCTTTTTAGGAAAGACAGGCTAGGGAAGCGAGGTGGAGGAGTTGCTCTTTATGTGAGAGAGCACCTAGAATGTGTTGAGCTCCACCTGGGGAAGGATGAACCTTCTGTCGAGTGCTTGTGGGTTAAAATCAAGGGGCAAACCGGTATGGGGGACATTGTTGTGGGAGTGTGCTATAGGCCCCCTGATCAAGAGGAGCAGGTAGATAACGCATTCCATAAACAGTTAGAAGTAGCCTCAAGTTCCCGGGCACTGATCCTTATGGGGGACTTCAACTACCCAGATATTTGCTGGGCAAGCAATACGGCCAGTCGTATGCAGTCCAGACAATTTCTGCAGTGTGTTGAAGACAATTTCCTGCTACAGATGGTGCAGGAGCCCACAAGGGGAGGGCGGCTGCTGGACCTTGTTTTCACTAACAAGGATGGACTTGTTAGGGAAGCGAAGGTCGGGGGCAGCTTAGGGCAAAGCGACCATGAAATGGTTCAGTTCGTGATCCTGGGTGGAAGAAGCAAGCCAAAAAGTAGGATAGCTACCCTGAATTTTGGTAGAGCTAACTTTGATCTCCTCCGCCACTTAATGGGGGCTATCCCGTGGGCTACGCTGTTTGAAGGAATGGGAGCCTGCGAGAGCTGGCTAGCATTCAAACAGCACTTCTTCCAAGCACAGGAACGATGCATCCCTTTGAGGAGGAAATGGGGAAAGAGAGGCAGAAGACCTGCATGGATGAACAGGGAGCTATTGAGCAAACTCAAAGAGAAGCTGTAAGAGGATGTCCAGGGATAATGTAGGTCCCTTGCTGAATAAGGAGGGTGTCCTGGTTACGGGGGATGCTGAGAAAGTGGAGATATTGAATGCCGCCTTTGCTTCGGTCTTCACTTCAAAGGCCCCCCGGGACCCACAGACACTGGATGAGAGTAGGACTGATTGGGAAATGAAGAATTTCCCTCTGGTTCAAGTAGGGGAGGTCCAGGAGTGGCTCAAAGGGATTAATGCACACAAATCCATGGGCCCAGATGGGTTACATCCACGTGTGCTGAGGGAGCTGGCGGAGGTGATTGCTGAGCCGCTCTCTATCATCTTCGACAGGTCTTGGAGGACAGGAGAAGTGCCTGAAGACTGGAGGATAGCCCATGTCACTCCAGTCTTTAAAAAGGGCAAGAAGGAGGAACCTAGTAACTATAGGCCAGTCAGCCTCACCTCTGCCCCTGGAAAGGTAATGGAACAGCTTGTTCTGGATGCCATCTCCAAGCAATTGGAAGAGAAGAAGGTCATGAGGAGTAGTCAGCATGGATTCACTAAGGGGAAATCGTGCTCGACCAACCTCATAGCCTTCTACGATCTCATGACAGGCTGGGTAGATGGAGGGAGAGCAGTGGATGTCATCTACCTTGACTTCAGCAAGGCCTTTGATACTGTCTCCCATGACATCCTGATAGCAAAGCTGAGAAAGCATGGGATAGATGAGTGGACAGTGAGGTGGGTTGAGAATTGGCTGTCGGACCGAACCCAGAGGGTTGTGATTCGTGGAGTAGAATCTGACTGGAGGCCTGTTACCAGCGGTGTTCCCCAGGGCTCAGTGTTGGGTCCAGTCCTGTTTAATATCTTCATTGACGATCTTGATGAGGGAATAACATCCACCCTCAGCAAGTATGCCGCTGATACAAAGCTGGGAGGAGTGGCTGACACACAGGAGCACTGCGCTGCCATCCAGAGAGACCTGGACAGGCTGGAGAGCTGGGCAGTGAGAAACCAGATGAAGTTCAACAAAAGCAAGTGTAAAGTCTTGCACCTGGGAAGGAACAACTGTTTGTATCAGTACAGGCTGGGGGATGACCTGCTGGAGAAGAGCTCAGTGGAGAAGGACCTGGGGGTCCTGGTAGATGACAGGTTGGCCATGAGCCAGCAGTGTGCCTCGGTGGCCAAGAGAGCCAATGGGATCCTGGGATGCATCAGGAGGAGTGTAGCCAGCAGGTCAAAGGAGGTGATCCTCCCTCTCTACTCTGCCCTGGTCAGGCCCCGCCTGGAGTATTGTGTCCAGTTCTGGGCTCCTTGGTATAAAAAGGACAGGGATCTCCTGGAAAGAGTCCAAAGAAGGGCTACGAAGACGATTAAGGGCCTAGAGCATCTCCCCTATGAGGAAAGGCTGAGTAAGCTGGGACTGTTCAGCCTTGAGAAGAGAAGACTAAGGGGGGACCTAATCAAAGTTTATAATTATCTGAAGCAGGGGATGCAGGGGGAATCAGCCAGCCCCTTTTCAGTGGTCTGTGGGGATAGGACAAGGGGCAATGGCTGCAAGTTGGAGCATAGGAAGTTCCGCACCAACATGCGGAAGAACTTTTTCACAGTGAGGGTGACAGAGCCCTGGGACAGGCTGCCCAGGGAGGTGGTGGAGTCTCCTTCACTGGAGATATTCAAGACCCACCTGGACGCCTATCTGAGCAATATGAGCTGGGGAGCTGCTTTGGCAGTGGGGTTGGACCCGATGATCTCTCGAGGTCCCTTCCAACCCCTACAATACTGTGATTCTGAAATGAAAATCAGTACTTTTCATACCTGTAATTTTAATAGATACTAATGCCAAATGTTCACAAATTTCCCATGGCAAATACAGGAAAGAAAAAAAAAAGAGTATTTGATTGCTTAATAAAATAAATAATAGGTGAAAGGTTTTTCTAAAACCTAAATTTGACCTGAATTTTTGAAACAACTTTGGCCTTCTCATTTCTGTTACCAGTTAAGGGCAGTTTCTAGCTTTGTGAATGAAAACCAGATTGTTCAGCTGATCTGTGAAATATCAAGAAAAGTGATCAAATAGGCTTTTTTTTTTATATAGAATCAAAAGCAGAAACAGGAGTAAAATTCATTCCTGTAATTTTTCAGTTATGTTTTGAGAGACCTGTTGCAGTTGGCATGTCTGCATGTGAATGTAAGTAGGTGGTTATGTGTGGATGGAAAAGTAGGGGCAATCGGTAATAGCAGAGGGGAAAAAGCAAACCTGAATCAGTACATAGAAAATAATATTGCTGTGAGAAATTAAGTGGGGTTTTTCCTGTAGTAAGAGAAAAATGAGAAGACACTTTGAGTGTTCTCTGAGGTGTGTTTTGTCTACAAGCTTCTACAGCTTTAGTACCACATGCACAGGAAAGGCAATACTTGTGATTTTTAGTTTTTAAATGGATCAGACAGCGACTCCTTAGGTTCAAATATTCATTTTTATTAATTTTATCTATTCGGGTGGTATCTAGAAATCCCCATTGAGACCAAATGCTGAGCAAGCCTGTAGCACAAGGCATTGTGGCAAAATTTGTGTCTTGTCAATACAAACAAGTAGGAAAACTGCTTTTAAATAAGCATGAATCATAAAGGCCTATAAGCAGATTATGATGGGTATAATATATTGGAAGCATATCGCTGGTTTATGAGGCAAGGACTTTACGAGACTTGAAAGAGTAATACAAAAACCAGGGAAGCAGCAGGGAAGTAGCACAATCATGTAGCCACCTAAGAGTTTTCTGTAGTTTACATATGAAATGTGTGCATTCTTTGTGTGTGAACAATTGGGAGTTTTAAGGCGTTACAAAAGTCTCTATTTTTGCTGCTTAATAAATTAATACAGCTTTATGCTACTATTCTTTCATCTATTGCTCTTTTTTTATCTTGCAGAGAATTTATCATTCCCTTTTTCCTTCTGCTTTCAATGTGCTATGGATATCTACATTTCAATGGCAGGACTCTTGAAATACTTGCAGTATTCAGAAGTACTTGAATAATTATTACTCATTGTGTATTTTTTTTTCCTTTGAAAAGATAGAACCTCTGAAATCTCCAGGACCATGAATTTCCATCTGCCTTCACTAGAAGCAGTCACATTGTGCACTTCCTTGCAGAAAAGCAAGCTTCATCTTGACTGGTGGTTATTATTTTTGCCCAACTGTTGTTTTTGAGAGACTGTTCCAGAAAAACATTCCTATGATGAGTAAAAATCTATTTATAATTTCATTGTAGAATCATTCAGGCTAGTAATTTTAATGGAGCCAACACAGCAAGCTTTCCACCGATACACAAACTGTGAAATTCCAAATCATGGCTACTCTACTCCCATTTGTATTGTCCAGACCCAACATAGAGCTTGCAGCTTTGAAAGGCTTTCATATATTCAATATGCCTTTCGCTTTAATTTAGTAGGTGTTTGGTGTGTAGGTCTATTTGATCTTTGGATATTGGATTTAAACCACTTATAAATGGGAGGTTAGGAACAAAGCAATTTGATAAGTTGTGAATAATACAGGAATAGAATTATGATGACACAAAAGTGTTTTGTGACTACATACAGCGTAGTAGAGTTGTATCATTGTATTTTCAGTCACACTTAAAGTGATCTAAATTTTCCAGAAAATTTAGTAAATTTTCACATATAAGATCAACTTGGAAGGGTTTCAGTACCATAACACATCAAATTTATGTGTTCAATTGACTGGCTCAACTTTTGGTGCCAAAAAGCTCCCATTTTGCCACCTGAAACCTATGGCCATTTAGCCCTCAACAAATCTTATCTAAACAAAGAAGAGCACCTGAAATGGAAACTTTTATTTGGAAAATCCAGTATTTGTTGACTATTTGGCCTTTGTATTCGTTTACATTATTTTAGACTACTAAATAGTTCTGATGATTTAATATACTGTGTGTAAATGGGGAGAGAACAAGCTTTACTGTCTATTCATGTTTACTATTTAGTTAAAAAGTTAGATATTGTGAAATTGGTGTAGAAGATACCACAATGGCAAAACTCACTCTGATACCCAGGGATCATTACAGACACCTGCACCATAAGCCTTTGAAGATGAAAAGGCTGTTAATTGTGTAATTTGTGCACATAACAGTAAGGGTGTCAACATAATACAAAGCAAAGCTAATAACATTGTGAGATCGGTGCTAGGCTAAGATAACTTCATTTTACCTGATCTTTCCCAAAAGCTTTTAGGTACAAACAAGATTAAACAATTAATTTGACATTTTGAAAACATACATATTAAAAAAGATGTATATTAGAATCCAATTGTGATAAACTCAGTTTTAAAGGATTGAGGAGGGGCATGAAAATTATTAGCAAATGTTGTTATAGTATCACAGATCTTATGCTGTTACACAGTAAAAAGTGTTTGTATTTATTTTTAAAAAAGAAAATACTGTAAAAATTGTAAAAAGGTTGGTTTTGAGGCAGGAGCTTGGCATATATCTGAGCACAGTACAACAGTATTTTCTTTTCTAAAGCAGAATGCATGGACTGCATTAACATTTTGATAACTACTTGTATTCAGAAATACCTGAAAGCAATACATCCCAGGTGGTGAGATGAAATGATGTTTTGAAATACTACTCAAAGGAGGTTAATTTTGGCTGTTAACTTGACTTCAATAGCTAGAATGGTATGGACTGTATGTTCATGTATTTTTGTGCAAACTGACCGTTGGCTACTTCCCAGCAGCAGATTGTTTCTTCATTTCTAATGAAAAAAGGAGCAAGATGTCTGACAATTACTGAACTTCCTCACAGGGGATTGAATTTATAGTTTTGAGAGGCTTATTGCTATTAAACTCACTGTTTCAGACCTACTTGGACATGAATAGGAGTTGTTTGGGTGGTATAGGTGGAAGAATTTGTATTTGGTTATTTCCTGTTGTATTTTAAATGATGCCAAGGTAGCCACAGATAAGCAAAAACATTGGATCAGCATTCTTGGGATTTGCTCTTTGTAGGATGCTGAAAAGTACTAAAGGGAAGACTGGGTTGTTAGTTTTCATCCTCCAATCCTATTTTGTCACATTATGTTTTTGAAGTGGAGAATACCTTTCCCTCTGTCTCTAATTTTCTGAGTGGGTGTCATAGCGTTGGTACAGGCATTGCTTCGGACATGTGGCAAACTTCCTTGGGTGTGAAGGTCATAAGAATTTTTTGACTGCTTTTTCAGGAGGATAAATTTGTGAAGCACTAGAACATAGCAGTGGTTTACTCCAGCAGTGGTGAAATGCCAAATGTGCTGAGAAAAGTTTAAAAGCCAGCTGACACATGGGTCACTGTAACTGGGGGGGTGCCAGATGTCTTCAGCAGGATCTATATCATGTATTTGTTAGTACTGCGGCAATTAATTTCTGTTGATTTTTAGGTTTGACTTGTGGAAAAGCAGTCTGCCTGTGTTTTTTGTGAGGGGTGGGACTGTAGAACAGCATACTTATCCACAAAGACCCTGGTGGATATTTAGAAGAAATACCACTGGGTGTGCTCAGCATCAGGCTCTGAATGTGTGGGGAAAGTTTGCATTAATAGGAAGCTTTCTCCGGGTTCTCTGGCTGCTGCCTCTGTGTGAAACCAATTGAAGCTTAGTGGAGAAAGGTCATGTTAAGAGGAGCTGGAGAAAGCCTTTTAGATCCATCAGCTGCATAGGAATTGGAGATGCCTGCTGCGAGCCACTGCAGGTGTCAGTGTCTGTGCTGCTGGGTCCAATGCACTAATTGTATAATGGCTCTTCAGGGCAGTCTTTAAATGGATTGGGAATGCTGATTGCAGATTCTTTAGGTGTTTGCAGATAAACTACTGTAGCTTTTAGCACATGTATGAATCAGAGAGGTTTGGGGAGAGGGATAAATATAAGAGTCTAAAAATGCAGGCTGTATGACTTCAGGTAGAGGGTTTTTTTGTTGTATTCTCGGTAGATAGGACAAGAAGTTGAACCACGGGGAGAAAGTTTAAAGTTAGGTGGCATGAAAAAATTTCAGACAGTAAAGACTGTCTGAATGTGGATGTGATCTACCTGGACTTTGGTAAAGCCTTTTACACAGTTTCTCACAGCGTTCTGACTGAGAAACTGGCTGCCACTGGCCTGGACAGGTGGACCCTCAGCTGGGTTAAAAACTGGCTGGATGGCCGAGCCCAGAGGGTGGTGGTGAATGGAACAAGATCCAGCTGGAGGCCGGTCACGAGTGGCGTCCCCCAGGGCTCAGTCCTGGGTCCAGTCTTGTTCAACATCTTTATCAATGATCTCGACGAAGGGATTGAATGCTCCCTCACTAAGTTTGCAGATGACACTAAACTAGGAGGAAGTGTTGATCTGCCTGAGAGTAGGGAGGCTCTTCAGAGGGATCTGAACAGACTGGACCGATGGGCTGAGACCAATGGGATGAAGTTTAACAAGGCCAAGTGTAGAGTGCTGCACATGGGACATAATAACCCCATGCAGCGCTACAGGCTTGGGGGAGACTGGCTGGAGAGCTGTCAGGCAGAGAAGGACCTGGGGGTGTTGGTTGACTGCAGACTGAGTATGAGTCAGCAGTGTGCTCAGGCGGCCAAGAAGGCCAATGGCATCTTGGCTTGTATCAAAAACACTGTGGCCAGTAGGTCTAGGGAGGTGATTGTGCCCCTGTACTGGGCATTGGTGAGGCCACACCTCGAGTACTGTGTCCAGTTCTGGGCTCCTCACCACAAGAAGGACATGGAGGTCCTGGAGCGAGTCCAGAGAAGGGCAACCAGGCTGGGGAAGGGGCTGGAGGGCAAATCCTATGAGGAGCGGCTGAGGGAGCTGGGGCTGTTTAGCCTAGAGAAGAGGAGGTTGAGGGGAGACCTTATCACCACCTACAACTACCTGAAGGGAGGTTATAGAGAGATAGGTGATGGTCTCTTCAGCCAGGTGACAGGTGATAGGACAAGGGGGAATGGCATGAAGCTGTGCCAGGGCAGGTTTAGATTGGATGTTAGGAAAAAATTTTTTCCTGAAAGAGTTGTCAGGGCCTGGAACAGGCTGCCCAGGGAGGGGGTCGAGTCACCTTCCCTGGATGTGTTCAAAAAAAGGGTAGATGAAGTACTTAGGGATATGGTTTAATTTAGTATGTGAATGTTTGGACTTGATGATCTTAAAGGTCTTTTCCAACCTTGTGATTCTGTGACTGGAAAACACTGGATTCTCTTGCATCATTTGGAAATCTCCATCTGTAAGAATAGGCTTAATTCATTCTGCTTTCATGAAAGAGGAGTAGCCTTGGAATGTGTACTACATCCTCTGTTGAGATCTTTCATCTGTGTTAAGGAGGTACGTCTTCCTATAGAGAATGTGTGGTTGGGCAATAAATCAGTGCCTGGTGAGTTGTAGAGACTCTTTGAAATCTCTCACTATCATGTTTTTTTGTTGGTGTTTGTTTTTTTTTTTCTTTTGAGAAATTCAGTAGTGAGTAGAGAAAACATTACTCAGATATTACCAGGGATTCTGAACATGAATGCAGAAGCCTGCAGGCTTGAGAACTGATGTCCTCTGTTCAGACACAATGTTGCAGTTGAACTTTCCTAGGACAAGAGCTGTGATCAGCAAGGAAATTTTCTACCTGATGGGTGTTCCTGGGTAGCACTATGTTGGTAGGATAGGAGTAACAGACTCTGAAGGGACTGCAGAGGAGAGGCATGCGCTTCAGGAGCATGTTGGTGCTCACAGGGTGGGGGATTCAAGTGTAATTAAGTGTCCTGGCAGTTATCGGTTACAGCCAGTCATGTATTCTAGCAAGACTAATATATTCAGTTTCTCTATCGGAATTAATTTTGGAGGTCAGAGGAGGTCACAAAGAGCTCCAGAGAAGTGCTATGTCCACTGTTACCAAACAAGAGAATTCCCATTCCATTACATATTGAGAGATTCTGTGGTCATCATTCACAATAAGAAACATGGCTACGATTCTCTATCCTATTCTTTCTCCAGTTCTCATTCCCACACTGCAGGTGATAAAGCAAGAAACTCCTTTGGTGATGTTTTCCAGGCTCCAGCTTTGCTGTAGGGGCATGGTCTGCAGGGAGGACTCCTCGCTCCCTGTTTTTCCAGCTGGTGGCACCTCCTCCCCCAGAGCTTCTGGCATGTGTTCCTTGTATTAGACATTGCAGGAGAAGACTGTGGTGTTTGTATTCTCCCGAAGCACTCAGAGTTGCTTTAAGTCCTTGCAGCAGGAGTAGCTAAACGGAGAATAAATTGCAAGCCCTGCAGCTGGTGTTTTGCGCAGTAAGCTAAGCACCCTTGAGCTTCAGTGGCTGGCTACCGGATCCTCCTGTGCCCCCTAGAAACACTCTGAATTAGATGTAGGCTGTCAGGCGTTCATGTGTGCCGCACGAGGCTCGCTCTTCTGGGCCCTGCGTCGCAGTCACCTGCGAGAGTGCCTGCATCTGGCATGGTTGGCAGCCCAGCCCGGCTCTACTCTTGGCTTCCCTCCATGCTGGGACTCCGCGGGGGAGGCTCAGCTGTTTGGCAAGCCATCGGGTGCGGAGGAGCTGGGCCTGGCGCTCGCCCTCCTGTAGCAGGAGGGAGACGCAGCCCTCCCCGGCTGCCAGGCGTGCTGCAGTCCCCCCTTCATTGTGGGGGTGTGATGAGTTTGAGGTGAAGGGATGCAGTTGTTTTCAGACCTGGCATGTAATCAAGCCTGAAGAACGTGGGGAATGGCCTCACCCAGTGGCCTTGTGGCAGTGGCAGGAGTCCACTAATAGAGAGGCTTTCCAAGGCAGACTTTTTTTTTGATCGTGTATCTGAGTTGCATATTACATGGTAGTTACATGTACTTACACTTAGTTACATTTTACTAGAATAGCTTCTTTGCTTATGACTTTAGTTATTGTAGTTATAAAGTTTTTAATTTATTTATAGTCTTTCTCCCACTAAATCGCAAAATAGGGTTTGGATGGATGTGTTGCATGCACATTATTCCAAGCCTGAAATGCTGGGAGCTGCACACGCCTTTTTATATTTTATGAGTAAGAAAGCAATTAAGTTTTAGCATTTTTTCAACTATTACAAATATCTTTTGAGTCTTGGACAAAAAGAAAAGAGGTTTTTCACCTTTTGTTTTTCTTTTCTTCCTCTTGACATTTTCCTGATTGTTAGAAGCTACACTTTTTTAATATTAATTTTTCCTGCCTACAGCTGAAAATATTTAGTCTCTTGATTTTCATGAGCAGCTGGTGCATAGCTAGGACTTCTTGTCAGGCTTTAAAAAGAAGAATTTTTATTTTCAGGATGTTTGTTTTCTTGCTGGTGACTCAGAGGAATAGTCCCTGCTTATGCCTTTTTCTCTTACACTTTTGATTATTCCTGTCATAGGCATGTAAGAGGTGGTCAGAGAATACCACCTTTATCTTGATATAAAGCTACATGTTAAGCTACAATCTTAAGCATCTGTAAGCAGTGAGACTCAAGTCTCCTTAGGTTGACAGCTGATTTAAAAGCAAGCTTTCTGCTAGTTATTGCCTCTTTTTCCCAGCAGGAAGGGTCACTGAATGGCAAAGGTGGTGGCCCTATTCCTACCAGAAGGCAGCCAGAAACATGGTGTGTTTCTCAGCTGGACAATACTATGGATTGGATTCACTTATGTAATAGGAGAGGATCAGTTGACTGAAGCAGTTGATGATGAGGTCACGGCTTTTGTGCTGTATATGATTTTGAGGGTGTTCTGCGAGCAGATGGCTTGTAGTGGCTGAAACATGGAGTTCCTTTGGTCCTGGGGAGGACCTTTCTGTCTAGCTTTATCTGGAAGCAGTGTGTTGCAAGATTGATGTGTGCTGTGTGTGGAAACATGGCGAGTGGATGTGCTCCTGATCTGAACTAAAATGCACTCAGTGTTGCTCTGCTGAGGTTAACTAGGTTGTGCTGAAGTAGAGAAGTATTAATTGGGTGAGTTTAAAATGCTGATACAGTTCAGATGAAATCGTAGTAAGCTTCCTGGGCAGAACAAGTCAGTGGAAAGGCAACAGGGAGTCAGCTATGAAGTACTGTTCTGTGCAAGCTGAGCAATTTAAACCTAAATTTTATTAAAAGTTAGCATTAGCAGGAATATTTCCATCTCTGAAAGTAAAAATTCTGACAGGTTTTTCACAATATAAGGAAAAGTACTCTCTTTAGCATCAGGTCTGAAGAGGAATTCAAGTTACCCAGCCAATAATTCCTGTATAAGTAAATAATGAAAATAATTCCTCTTGAAACTATTCCTGTTGAGGCTGCATCTTTTTTTCTTCCCCCCCCCTCGCCCCCCCCTCTGATGGACTTCTAAGAACTTATTAATATTCTCTACTCTTTTCAATGTTTACATTAGGAACAGTTCAGGATATTGCAGGAGGATGGACCTCAATTGAAAATATTGATCCCCTTTTTTGTGTTTTTAACAGGCATTTCCTTTTTTTAATGCTATAACCGAGTTGAAGGAGAAGGTTTTTAAGTGAAAGGCTTCATGATTTGGTTTGAGTTTTTGGGATTGTTTTTTTGTTTGTTTTGTGGTTGGGTTTTTTGTGGTGGGGGTTTGTTTTTTTTCTTATGTTGCCCAACATTTCTAGGTATTCCAAAAGCGTTGAAGGCTGGTTTGCCATGTGGACATGGCATTGCTGTCAAACCCATGGGGTAGTGGCTGGGGTGATTGCCTCGGTTATCATGGAAGTTAAAGTTGATTTCATACATGTACCCCATTTTCCTTTATGAGGTCTGTGCCTATATTATTTGACTTTACGAGTTCTTCCTCATTTTTTGTGGTTTTACATTCCTTTTGAGAGGCAGTTCCTGAATGCCATGTGGAAATTGTCAGGTAACATCTAGTTAAATGAAGCTGACAAGTGTGTTCTGTCAGTATTTATTTTAGTAATTTAATATGTGAGGAAGTCAGCCTTTTGTATGGCTGAGAGTGCCTACAGGATTTTTTTCTTTTGTCTTATGCAGATTCATATTAGAAGCCTAGCCCATCTCTGGCATGGCTTTAGGTGAGAGGTTGTACTTTTTAATAGCTTTTGTTTTGGTTTGGTGAGTTTAGAAATAGGTGGATACGAAGGGAATGTGTCTGGGCTCTACTAGTCATTCTAGAAAACAATGGATTTCAGTATCACACTGTAAATACACAGATTGTAATATGACAAATTAATAGTTTTGTGCCGAGTTACTCAGCATCACAGTGTATGATATTAAATCCTAAAGTATTTGGTATTCTGAGGAAGCTTAACTGTGTTGAAATCTTAAGGATTTAAGGGGTCCTCTCAAGACTTTCTGCGTAACAAAACTAATAAAAAGCATTTTGGTGTTTGGTCTTGGGCTGCTTTTAGATCAGGGTACCTTGTGCAGGGTAACTCTAAATTATTTGCACCCAACAAATTATCCTACCAAGCTTAGAAAGAATTCTATGTAAAGCAGATAGAGTGTTAAGTAACAAACATAGAATGACATGTAAAGATTTGTTTAATAAAGAAGCTAGGTGGTTCAAAATGCATCAACTATGGGATTATTCTACAGTTTTTTGAGGTATAAACCGTATTTCTCAGACCAAGGCCAGTTTTTTCAGGGCAGGATGGTGCGAGTTAAGTAGGTGGTGCTGCTTATGGTTGGAACTGGCATTCCACATTCCTTCTGCTCACATAGCCATGCTCACTGGGCACGTGGTGCTTCAGTTACCCCGATACTGCTTCTCGTAATAAAGGGGGGAATTTCATATGAGAATGAATAACTGCTTGATGATGTCCTTTATCTCCTTGTGATGACAGACTATGATGGAGTGTAATTGTTACTAGAGCCCTCTCTTGTTTTGGGGGTTTTTGTGAGACTGATCTGACAAGTAATACTTATGATAGACTCGCTGAATCACAGAATGGCTGAGGCTGGCAGGAGCCTCTGGACACCACAACCTCCTGCTCAATGCAGGGTCACCTGCAGCAGACTGCTCAGGGTCATGTCCAGTTGGGTTTTGAGCATCTTCAAGATGGGACTGGGGAGATGTTCAGTCTGGACAGCCCTTTCTGGTGCTTGTCCTTACAGCAAAAGTCCTTCTGTTTAACTGTTCTTGCTTGTATGTCAAGGTGTGGCCCTTCCCTCTTGTCCTTGTCTGCCAGATGTTTAAAAAAGATAGGTACAAGCATATGTGTAGTGTGTGTTTGGAGGTGTAGGAATTTGAAGTACTTTTTGCTCTGCAATTTTAGTAATTATACTGTAAAAAGATTTCATTTTATTAGGATCTGGTTTGGGGTTTTTTTGGTTGGTTGCTTTGAGGGTGTTTTTTTGCTCTACAAAATTCTCTAATCCAAAGTATTTCAGGTTGGATGTTACATTGCACTGCTTACAATCAAAGGGTTCTGTTAGTCTGTTTAATACATTAAGTCCATTAGTGGCTTCAGATGGTAAGTTTTAAGAGGAGAGTTTTTGTTCTTTCTCTGGTACTCTCTACCCCAGGCTGCTTTTAAATGCATTTGGTGCAGTACTGGACACATTTAAAAGAAACGCTCCGTGTTTTAAGAATGTGACAAAGTTATTAATTTCTTAAATGAAATGGGAAATAAAAAATATGAGGACTATGTTGCTTTTTAACTATCTAAGTTGTGTATGCGGACGCATGCTTGAGGTGAGTGCTATAACCTGTTTGTGTGTGTCTAGACACAGCTCACGGTCTGTGGGTGCAAGGAGTAAATTTTCTCTTCCGTGAATGATTTTTGCAATCACGTGGATTCATTGTGATTGTTTTTCTCCTACTTTTCGTTGTTAGTGTTGGGCATTCTCAGCTGAGACTGATGCAGTTGCCATTTCTACATGAGTCTTTGTAATCCTGCCCTATGTCCCTATTGCAGATAGGAGTATTAACATCATGACTCGAGGTACCTGCTATTAAGGAATAACTTGGAGCAGACTGAAGGGGGTTGGGAACAGATCCACCTAGGTAAGATGTGTTAAGTCATTAAGCAATGAATTTTTAATGTATGCCTGAATTTTAGCTTCTGGTCCTCATGTTTTAACAAAATTGTTAATTTCAGTGATTTTCAGATAACTTTGCAGAATGTTTTCAGCTTTACAAATATTGCTTAGCTCTGAGATTAGCCTGAAATACTGTCAAATCTTGTCAAATGCAATCCTTTATAACTGCAAAATAGGCTAATCATTCTTTTAACACTTAATCAACCCTTTTCAGTAAAATGCATAGTAAAAAGGTCCTGGAAAAAGGTGCTTTTGCTGATTTATATGAAAGACAGTTTGGAACGGTTCAGTGTCATCTGACGGAGATGTAAGCTTGTGTGGGTATCTGATATGTTGAATAAGGCCCACTGACAGTTGCATAAAGTGTCACAGAAATGTCAGAATTGAAAATGTTTGTTAGCATCAGGGGCTGCACAGCAGGAGATCCAATTTTTAGTACTCACTGCCTGCAGAAAGAAAAGGCATGGATCAGAAATCCATCAAAGTTTTCTCTTCTCTAGTCTTAAGAATCTAAAAATATTAAATAGGCCTGGCTTGTCTGATCTCTGCTTAGTCTTCCAGAGAAGACAATAACCCTCTTGTACTAAAACACCAATAAAGGAGAATTCCTTTCGGACCTTATGAAGAATGATTTTCCTGCTTTCTAGTTTTTATTATAACTAAGAACATATTCTTACCAAAGTTAACACCACCACCTATTAACAGTATAGATTTTCAGTGGTATAGCTGCAATGTAAGTAACTTCATCAATCTGAATGCTCAGAGTTCCCAAGGCATATGACACATCTATGATGACAGAGGAGAACAATAGTGCTTAGGTAATGTCTTAATATTTATTCATTTATGCTTCCATGTTCTCGCTAAGTGGAGGGTTTTAGTTGAAAGTGTGCTGTAAATGGTACAATCGCATGATAGAAGTGTTTTGTAGATGGGACTGTCAGTACATGAGAAAACAGCAGCCTAAATTTCTCTTAGTCTCTTGGATTAGTTTAAACAGTGAAATATCACAGAACTGTAGACTCGCTTAATTTGGAAGGGACACAGAGATGGGACCAAGTCCAGTCCCTGCCTGAAGCAGATCTAATTCAATCAGGTTGTGAAAGGACTTCTCCAGTTGAGTCTGGAACATCTCTATAAGGCCTGAGCTAATCTGGTCTTGAAGTGAATCCAGGAGTGCTCATCCTTCTACCTCAGAACTGTGGGAGCCGGCTCACAGATGACAAGTGCTGAGGAGTGTCAAGGGACAGTGATATGTAGCCCCACGGCAGCTGCACCCTGAGAGGATGTGCTTAATTACCGTTGGAAACACTTCAGAGCCTGCACACCTGCTGCTCCGGCTCAGGCCAGGCAGATGCAGTATAAGCCAGGTGGTTTCCATGGCCCAAATTCAGACACCACAGAAAATTCTGTATAAACTCTGTTAACTTTCTCGCCCATGTACATTCTCAGCTTTGAGACCTCTTCTTAGTTTTCTCTGTGTTTTGAACGTTGACCACTACCTTTCTATCAGACTTCTGATCTTGTCATGATTTCATGTAGAAATCTCTGCTTTCCAGTCTTTCCAAATTCTTCACTCTTCACCTAGATTCACTCATTTTGGATCAAATATACTTTGTTTTGCTTTTGGTAGGTAATTGCCCAGTGAGATTGAAGTGAAACAGTAGCTGGTGGAAAAATTGAAAACTGAAATAGGCACAATGTGGGTCACGGTGGTGCAGCTAGTGATTCTTGGTGCTGTCATCTGACAGGGCTGTAAGATAAGCCAGGGTGGGTGGTTTAAGCTTCAAAGAGGTGATTTGATCTTTATTGCTAGCTCAGATGCCTAAGTTGTTATGGTTTAACCCAGAAGGCAGCTAAAACAACCGCAGAGCTGTTCGTTCACTCACCTCTCCTCCCTTTCCTGCAGCAAGATGGGGAGAGAGTTTAAAAGAAAGGTAAAACTTATGGGTTGAGATAAAAACAGTTTAATAGGACTGAAAACAAAGAGGAGAATAATGCTGCTGCTGATGACGATGATGAAAGAATATACCAAACTAATGATTCACAGCACAATAGCTCACCACCCAGTGCCTATGCTCAGTTAATTCTTGAGCTGTGCCACCTCTTGGCCACTCCCCAGTTGTATGTGGAGCATGAAGCCTTATGGTATGGAATATCCCTTTGGGCAATTAGGGTTAGAAGTCTGGGCTCTCCCCCTTCCTAGCTGCTTGGAGACCTCCTTTTTACTTGCTATTGGGGGCAGTATGAGAAGCTGAAAAGCTCTTGATTGCTGGGAAACAATTAAACCATCCGCATGTTATTGACATGATTCTCATTCTAAATCCAAATCACAGTGCTATGTCTGCTGCTAGGAAGAGAATTAACCCAATCCCAACCAAAACTGGGGTAGTTGTACAGTCCACACAGAATCATAGAATCATAGAATGGCATGGGTTGGAAGGGACCCCAAGGATCATAGAGCCCTAACCCCCCTGCCACAGGCAGGGCCACCAGCCTCCAGGCCTGGATCTATACAAGGTTGCCCAGGGCCCCATCCAACCTGGCCTTGAACACCTCCAGGGATGGGGCATCCACCACCTCTCTGGGCAGCCTGTTCCAGCCCCTCACCACTCTCTGTGTAAAAAAACTTCCCCCTAATATCTAATTTAAACCTTCCTTCCTTTAGCTTTAATCCATTCCCTGTTGTCTTGCCATTGTCTACCCTTTTAAAAAGTTGATTCCCCTCCTGTTTGTATGTTCCTTTCAGAGACTGGAGGGCTGCAGTGAGGGCCCCCGCAGCCTTCTCTTTTCCATACTGAACAAGCCCAGCTCCCTCAGCCTCTCTTCGTAGGGGAGAACTAACGCTAATTTGCATTAAATTTCTCTAATGCAGAATGCTCAGCTCTAGACAGCAATATCCTGGGTTTCTGGTTGACCCAAGTATGATTTCCTATGTACTTAACTCAAGTGCACTCTTAAGCTTAAGAAGTGAAATTTTGAATTTTGAGCTACCGAAGATGATAAGTAAAATATTGCTTAGAATATTCACTTTACGGTTTTGTATTATCTGGATCATTTAATATATGTTCTTAGTTTCTCATAGTAAGTATTGTACACCAGAGTTTCAAAAGAAGATTGAAGCAGTTGTGGATATGCAGGTTCTCATCATAGGTCCTGTATAAATTAATTCAATTTCAGATGTATATAAAATAAGGACTTACTAAATGACACTCCGCATATTTTAAAGAACTACCAGCATCAATGGGTAAAACCAGTAAAAACAGTTTTGTTTCTTTAGCTGTCTTGACTGTGAGGCTTAAATATATCTTCATCTTCTATCATCTTCATCTATCTAGGTGGAAGTTATCTCTGGTTATACAAAAACTACTTTTGCATTCATTTTCCAGTGGCCTGTTAACAGTGTGCTTGTCGTCTTATCCCATTCAGTAATGGATAGAAATAAGGGTACTGAAGGTGTACAGAATCAGTTAGATTTTCCTACCTGTGCTTGAGGTGTCACTGCTGTCATCTTCTCAGTTATCTTCAATGAATTTAGAGAGATGGCTCTAGACATGAGGTGCTGCTTGGTTCGAGAAGAGTTTTGGCACAACTTGTTCTTCTATAAATGCTGCAGTTGAGGTTTTAGACAGTCCAGTACTGTGCCAGCAGCAGCTCCGGAGCAGTACTAGCTTATGTAGGCAGAACTGAGTTCGCTGTACAGAGGGTGACGGAGGTTTTACATTATTTTTGTTGTTATTTCGGTTGCTGGGAGATGCACAGGTGTGTGATGTAAAGACTAAAATAAAATTCTCAGATACGGTGTTATTTTCCGCATGTGCTTATCGTATTTACTGGCACAGCTTTAAGAAAATATACAGCAAACACATTAAGAGTTCATCTGTCCATCTATATTTGACTTTCCGGCGTTAAAGCAAGAACTGGTTTCCTCCTGCTTTTGAAATGACATGACAGTGTCCCCTGGTGGCGAAACGGATGGAGTTCTGCTGGATTTGCAGCTTTCCTCGTTATATATATATATATTTTTTAATACTTTAATTGGAAGGAACTGTGGCATACCTGCAAAGAAAGAGGCTGCACTTTAATTGCTAGTAATGATTTATAGAATAATGTTACTGTATCTACCTTGTAGATGTCCATGGATGGTGTGTCTAGAACTCCTGTAATTATAGAGACTTACAGCTGTTCTACCTAGAAACACACATGCAAAGATGGAAAGAAGGATGCTTCACTTCTTCAATAAACAATGTGTTCCTGTCCTCTGCGGGAGATGTAGTATAAGAAACGATTTCACAGTGCATTCCTAATTAGCTTGTAGTGACAGTACGGCATGGAAATTCACAGTCACTCAGGTCTTAGATGCAACTGAAACAGCCCCGGCAGCAGGGCTTCCAGGCACCCATGTCCTACCATTCCCGATTCCTGCTGCAGCTCCTGGGCTGTATATTCTCTCATTTTCTTTCTCTCAGTAGTCTTATCATTCAGGTTGTTTGTGTTGCACACTGGAATATCCAGTGTAATTAGTAGAAAGTACTCTCATCTAGTTTCTTAAAGACATTTCAAGTAACATTTCTCTGTATAGATGTTATACACCCGTGCGTGGCACATGTGCACAGAAGTGTCAGAAGAGCAAATACTGTAATATGTGGTAGATTTTGCTATTTGTTTCTCCAGCCGTTTTCACTGTATGTCCTTTAAAAACAAAACAGAAAAGCTTTAAGCTTGGCTAGACTGAATTTTTAATTAACTGAGAGCTGGAGCCTGTGAAGTAGAATTTCAAAGACGGGTGATACAGTTGATGACCACATCAAATGTAGATATGCAACAGAAGCTGGTAATGTTATTTGTTGAAGTGCATGAATCCCACTAAACAGAAGCGTGACTGTTATTCTGAAAACAGGTGCCTGTGTATTTATTTGTTTAGAAACTATTGATATTGAAGCCAAGCGATATCGCCAAGCTTATTACATAATAGAGCATTAAAGGATCAACGCATAATCTTCTGGCTCTAAGAGCTATTAATCTATTTAATGGGAGTGGATACTCATTATGTTTTCCCCTGTGTATGTGTGTTGGAGAGCTGTCATATCTCCAAGTGCCTTCAACCTGAAGGGTTCAGTGTTAGGTGTCACCACCCGATGCACTCTCCATTTTAACCTAAGCGTGGCTCCAACTCTAAAGATGAAGGAAGATAAACTGATTCAGTGTGTCAAGGTATACATGACTGCTTCAAGAAAGAAGTGCTATTTAGAGTATTAATAACCAAATTCAGGTAATCAGATACCAAGAAAAATAGAAAGTAGATTTTAAAGCACAACATGAAAACAGCATGCAGATTTTCCAGTGGAACAATGATGGTCTGTCTTTGGCAAGTTTTTCAGCTAAACTCTTAAAAGGTTTGGGGGCTTTATGTTTTCAACCTACTGCATTATTGTAAGCTAGTATTATGAGGGAAAGGTTCAATGAGCACTCCAGATATTTAAGTTTTCTGCAAACAAAAGCAGCTCCTGATTAAATGTGTAACTGGTATTGAAATCTAACCCTACTTAAATCGATATAAAACTAGTGCATCGGACTTGACTTTATCTTAATTTTCGCTATTGTTCCTAGCCATATTCTTCACTTACTGTAGTGCGGGGCTTCAATACTGTGTTTTTTTCTTATATTATACATGGAAAATATGTGATAGGTGTTGAGGCTGCGGTATCTAGACACAGCATGGGAAGGCCAGATCTTCAGGCTTGGCTGGCTCTGTGTGGGCAGAGTTGCAGATACAGAAGTCAACTGCTGTTCTGTGGGCATATTAGACGTGTGTCCTGGTTTTGGCTAGGATAGAGTTAATTTTCTTTCTAACAGCCTGTGGAATGCCATGTTTGGGAGTTGGGATGAGAGCAGTGCTGATAACACACTGAGGTTTTAGTTGCTGCCAAGCAGTCAGGGACTTTTCAGTTGTTCATCTTGCCCTGCTAATGAGAAGCTGGAGGGCACCCAGGAAGCTGGGAGGGGACAGAGCTAGGACAGGTGACCTGAGCTGGCCAAAGAGGGTATTCCATGGCAATTACATTATGCTCAGCATAAAGGGAGGCTGGTGGGGAGAGGAGCACTTAGCTCCAGGATGCACAGTTTTTGGGGGTGGTCCAGTTTCGAGATGGCTCAGAGTTGTGTTGTTCAGTGAGAAACTACGTTGTGTATCACCAGTTTCATATATTTTGCTATAACATCCTGTTATTGTATCTGTCACTCTGCTATCCCAGGAAACATCTTTATCCCAACCCATGAGGTTTTGGGTTTTTTTGTTTTCATTTCCCTCCCTCCCCTCCCAATTCTTCCCCCTACTCCCTCTTAGAGATTGAGTGGCTGTGTGGTGCTTGGCTCCTGGCTGGGGCAAAACCATGGCAATGTGTCTTTTCTCTATCAAAGCTATGGGGTGTGGGTGTCACTTGGTATTTCCAGCTGTGAGCATCTGCCTTGATAGTAGCCTTTCCCATGCATGGATCATGGAATTACTGAGACTAAAGAATTCTAAGTTTTCATCAAAATTCCACCCAAAAAAATCTCTCTTCCATCTTACATTGTAGGCAAAATCACAGATGGGACAGTAGTGGTTTTTGGATAAATATTTTTTGGTTGTAAAGCACTGGAAAAGGAAGGTAGTTCACTAGCAGTGACATTGTGTGCAATTTACTGAAATGCAAAAGGAACTTTAGAAAAAAAATACCAGCAGGTAATGTTAGAGGAGAGGTGTGTGCTGTGTCTGATGCTCTGGCGGGAACATCTTCACCATTAGGTGGAATTTGATACTTGTAAATAGGGGGAAAAGACCCAAACCTCTGAGGGCTAGAAATCGCTTAAGTCAAGATCCACTGGATTTTATGAGAAAATCAGGACATTTTATAGTGAGAATTAAACCTCAGGCTGAGAGTTAATAACGGCTTGGCGATGGCTGGTCCTCTGACACGAGCTACTCATGAGCGACGTCTGGGCTGTTGCTTGAGAGAGTCACATTTTACTTCATTTATGTCTATCTTTGCCATACCTGTACCTTTAAAGAATTCAAACTCAAAGATGATGTTCTCTGCTTTCATCTCTAAGTTTTTTATGCGCTCTGCAGCCCAGTCTTAGAGAAAATCAGCCTGTTCTGTTACGATCCCCTGTTGCCTGCCTTGGGAACCTGTCCTGTTCTTCCCTAACTAGGCTGAGCCCAGCAGCTATTTGTAGCAGTGTATACTTGCAATGAACATGTATTTGGACTTTTCACCCTCCAAATGCTGGTTTCTTTTTCATCTACAAGGGGAAAACCTCAGATTTGAAGTGATATTTGCTGGAATTGAGGAAATGGGTTGTAGTTATCATCTGGGAATTTTTCAGATCATGGCTGTTAGACATCCTGTAAGGAAATCTTCAAAACATGGATAGAGAAGGGGATTTCGCACAGTGAAATGATTTGGGGGCCTAACTGCCCTTTCTACCTTAGAAAAAATTCCCTTTAATCTTCAGCTACACTGAATTGTTGAAAAACATTGTTGGGAAACATAGTTTTATCTGAACAGTGTCTTACCCAACCACAGATGAGTGCAGTTGTGGCTTGGGTATTCCAACAGCCTGATTTTTCTGTACAAAAATAGAAAATGCCTGATACGGAAATGTTGCTTACAAACACAGCTAGGCTGATTTACGAGTTTTCTGAACATCTATTTACTCTGCTAAGAAAACATGCCAATTAGCTGTAGTGACACAAAATATTTTAAGCCATAATAAACCAAGCCCTACACGCTGGTGGTTTGATGTATATGTTTTCTAATTTCTTATAAATAATGCACATGTTTTCCCTGTGGTTAGAGGACTGACAGAGGTCAAATCTAATCCAGGTTCCATGTTTGGCCATTTAAAGTACAGTGAGACAGATGAAAATGGCGGAATGGGTTCTCAAATAGCAGGAAACTGAGAGTCTGTATGAGATTTTCTTTATCTCTCAATCTCTTCTCTCAGATTTCCAGTCCAGGTAGTAAAACTTCCTCCATTCCATCCTTGATTTTTGTTGTTAGTCCATCCTTTCCTTTTGGAAGAAAATCAAAGTGAATGTTTTACAGAAAGACTTTCTCAACAATAATTCACCACTTCTCTCCTTTTGCATCACATCATTTGGTTCTCACAAATTCCATGATCCTACATCATTTCTGTGGGATTTCTAGTAATATCTTGTGTGCAAGTAAGACAACTTGGGGAAAAGACAGCAGGTTGTCATCTGCATTGCTTAAGGCATTGGTTATGCAAAACCAGGGTTGGACTTGATCTCTGGAAGTCCCTTCCAACCCCTACAACTCGGTGAAACGTGGCGTTGCAGCCTGAACACTAAGAGGCTCCCCAGGCAACTTTGAGGACGAGCTTTTGAGGAGGGGTTAGGCAGAGATGCTGGTACCAGATAGTGACCTGCTTTACCTGGGGCTGGTCAGGAGGCGGTGCATCTCGGAAGTCCTCTTCAGGTTTGAGCTAGGTGCGGTATCACCTGCCAGCTGTCAGAGGTCTGGCAGCTTTCACGTTCGGTGCCACAGTAGCAGGATCCTTTTGTTCCTGTTGTGCCTTGCATGCCATCTGCTCGTACCCTTGCCAGCTGAATAAACTAACTTTCCACCTGCTTTGTGCTATCAGTGTCATGCAAAACAAGCGGATCAGATATAGACACTTGCTCTATCTGTGGTAGTAATTATAATTTATTTCAGCTCGCTCACACAGTGTATGAAGACATTCTAATATCATAATTGTAGGGAAAGGGAAGCAGCATGGATTGACTGCAATGAAAAGAATTGTTAATCAGAGTAATAAACTTCCTCAATTCCAGAATAAAGGTACCATAGTTGAAGTAACAGATTATGGATGCATAATAATCAGGTAATTCCCTCCCCATCGTGTAGTAGCTGATTTATGGGAAATTGGTCTGAGAAAATAAGTTGTAAATAGGTAATTTGCCTCGGGTTTCATTGCAAAGCTGCAAATCCTGGAGAAAGGAGTAGAACAGCTCGGAGCGAGATCGTAACTGCCTGTTTGACATCCTCACCCTGACAGCAAGGTTCTGAGAGAGAAAACATAGAGTATTATTAATAAAGGCTGGGGGGGGAAGCTTTTAAAGTATACTGGGTCTTGGCACTAATAATGTGATAGTTTCTGCATTTTATGTGCATAACTTCATAAACAGCACAGTAAGGTTCATTTATTACTGTGAAGTAGTTCTAAACACAGCCTATAGATACTAAGATGGAAATAGCTTTGGGGAAGCAGAGTCTATTATTGCTTTCAGATATCTTTTAAAATCAGAACCTCGGAATTGTTAATCATGACTAACAAAGAATCTAAATATTAATGCTGTCACTGGAATAATTGACTTTTGACATATAGGTATTTTAGAAGATTAATTGTGATATTCAACCAACATAAATATTCTGTGCCAAAAATAGCATGCAGTCAAAATGGAAAATAATTAAATGATCGATATGTAATCTAGAAATGTCTCGGGTTTTAGTTTTAATCTTGCAAATTGTTCATAGGAATTCAGCTACATGGCAGAATTGCTTCAGGAGACCTTCCATTGGGTGCCCATACAATTCAAGGCAGTGGCTGGGGTTTTAGTTGGAAAGGCAGAGGGAGAAAAGCACTGCCAGATCAGCTGCACTTTTTCAGTGAACAAAGAAAACAAACCTACAAAATAAATTAATGTATAAACTAAAATCAGCAATGGTTTTTAGGTATCCCTGTGTGAAACATGATTTCAATTCATTCCTAAATTATAGAACTTGGAGAGGTGGATTAAACATCGTTGCACAGGGCATTCAAAGGTTTGATTTCTAATAATGAAAACACAGATATTTAATAAATTAGCACAGCTTCCAAATGACTGGTTTTCTTAGAGGCATGATACTTAAACAACACACACATTTATATAAGCTACGTCTTCAGATGACTGGATTAGAGAGATGATTGTACAGATTGCCAATGATGGTGACCCTTGGCTCTCATTGCTCTCATTTTATCTTGTGTTTTTATTCACCTTTAGGCATGCCTCAAGGGCTGCTTGTAAAATATCTATGAATTAAACTGATCAGACCAAGTTTCTGACAAAGAAACTGGTACACAGAAATGTTAAATCTTGTCTAGTAGAATAATAGAATTGTTTTGCTTGGAAAGGACCTTTGACATCACTAACTCCAACTGTAAACCTAACACTGCCAAGTCCACTGCTAAACCATGTCCCTGAGCACCACATCTACGTGCCTTTTAAATGTCTCCAAGGGTAGTGACTTCACCACTTCCTGGGCCAGTGTGTTCTGGTGCTTGATGACCCTTCTGGTGAAGACATTTTCCTAACATCCAATCTCAACCTCCCCTGGTGCAATTTAAGGCATTTCTACTTGTCCTAACACTTGTTACTTGGGAGAAGAGATGTATGATTTCCTTGTGAACCAGGAAGACTAGTTCTGTTTTCTTTTAAGTTAAGTGTCTGTATGTATTTTAACAGTATTGTGGGTTTTGTCCAAGTCAGCACATGAAGCGACCAGATTAACTTCACTTATCTGCCACATCATATTGGCTTCCGTTAAGGTAATACCACCAAACTAGGTGCCCTCTCCCAGCTTGCTTTTTGCATTGGCAGTAAGTTGAATTAGATGTTTCATATTTGATAGCGTGTTGGCCTGTTGTAATATTGTCTCTGATTGGTTTGTTTTGGGCTTAAAAAAAGTTCAAAGCTGGAAGCATGCCTAAAATTTGCTCTGTGTCTATGTCTACTTTTTTTTTGCCTGTATCCTGTTCTCAGTGTTTTTCCAGTAGGTTTTTGAGTTTTATGTTTATTTAAAATTTGTGAACAAAACACCTCTGCAGACTATTTTCTCATTATCAGTGACAGCCTTGTAGAGTTTCAGTACTAGTAAGCTTTTTTGGAGGGTTTTTTAGTATTAATCTCCCCTGTTTTTAGCCAATGCTGCTCCCTTTCAAAGAAATGTAGCATTGCTTTTTCATAGAAAAATGTACCATTAAATTGCAGATGTCATAGATGAAAGCACTGTAACTGCAAGAAAAGAGATTTGACATGCAAATATGTTAGGATCTAATTCCATTCTTGCTGAAGTCAATGGGAGTTGTAAAATTAACTTCAAGTGGGAACGGGAGCAAGCTCGCAGTGCTGAAGTTAAAGAAGTCCTTGCCATGTAATTAGAAATGCATCCTACTCTTCTGGAGCCAGCTAGATTTACAAAGCAGCGGTGCTCAAAAGTGACCTGTCTCAGTTGTTTGTTTAATAAAGTCCAGTACAGAATTGCAGAGGAGTCACCTTCTGTTGCTTTTAAAGGCAGCGGAGGTCTGGTCCTGACGAGCAGCCAGATCTTTCCACTGCCCCAGTGTTACAGGGACCTGAGGTGGTTCCCTGTCCTGCCGTTGGCCACTCCCTTCCTAAAGGAACCACGTTTGAAGATAGTTCACTGGTTTACACTGGGATTTTCAGTTGTGTTTCACAGCTGCTTCTTGATGATGGCTGCATAAAGCAATGTGGTAGCATCTGCTTTTACAGTTGATTTTTCTTCTTAATGGATTATTTTCAAGCAGGTGCTTATATCGCTGCACAGTGTGTGGTCCTTACATGGGTGTGCATAAGTCCTCTAAAGATGTACGTGTAAATACATAAAGGGACTTGCTTGGGACTTGATTTTTGTAACGTATTACCCATGTAACTGTGTGAAGCTGTGCTGTTGTATTCTAGTGTATGTCAGTGCAGCCATTGTTTGGGAAAATGATCTTATCAGGGCTTTAAGAAGCGGTAGCAATTAAAGACTTGAGTTTTTAATTGAAAGGTGTTTTTCGGGGAATCTGTGCAAGTTTACCTCAGTGTATCATAGATATTACTGTGAAGGTGCAAAATACTTTCAAATCAAGTGAAGTCGCTGGGATTTTGGGAGTAAATCATCATACATCACATAAGGCCTTGCGTGTGCAAAGTTCTTTTAAAGCTGCTGAGCTTTTACTGAACCCTTTATTCCTGAAAGGCCTCACTTGGAAAAACTTCCAAACCCAGTTTTAAACCTGCAGTGTATTTACCACCAGAGATAGATAGGGCTTTCTTTGCCAAGAAAGTTAAGCGTTGCTTCTTAAAGCACTGATAAAGTGTGCCGACGTCCTTTGAAAGAGCTGAGATGCACACTCAGAGACCTTCTTTCTCTGCTTTCCACCTCCTTTTCTCCTAAACAGTCCTTTCATTAAATTCTCTTCAACAGCCCTATATATCCTCTGCATTCATAGCAAGATATGGGAGTCTCTTAGGAGACACAGTTTGATTTCTCACTTGTGTACACTGTATTGAAGCTGGGGCTGTTGCTGCAGTGTACTGGGCACTTCTGAAACACAGTGCTGTTTAGGATGTCTGCTACTCTTCAATAATACAGTTCACTCCAAATTACAGATGTAGGAATCATTGTGTAAGTGCCTCTAAATTTTGTTATAGGTCTACTAAGTGAGCAATACGTATATATGTAATTTTTGAACTCTTGCAGTCTATTTTTTGTGCACACTCCCTGAAAAAGTGACTATTATTTGGGGAAAAAACAAATTTTCCAAAAGAAGCAAGGGTTTAGTTACAAATTTAAATGAGATCTACATATTTTGCATCAGCATGACCAAATTGATTGATTTGGAGTTTACCTGAAATGAACTGAAGGCCATAAAATGAGTAGGTGGTGTTAACTTTCACTTTCCAAGTTCAGTCATGATTCTGAGATGTTTCCGTTTGCCTTTGCATACTGTGGCACCTCCCTTTCCATAAAAATACGAGCCTGTTCTAGCTCTGTCCAGAGATGAATCATGGACAAGTAGCAGAAGCCTTGCTGAAGAAACTTGATTTGTGGTGGCACTGTGAAAGCTCCTGTCACAGTACAGGAAAGTCATAGAGCTGTCGGAGCAAGTCCAGAGAAGGCCATGAAGATGATTTGGGGACTGGAGCACCTCTCCTATGAAGACAGGCTGTGAGATTTGGGCTTGTTCAGTCTGGAGAAGGGAAGGATCCAGGGAGACTTAGTTGTGGTGTACCACTACTGAAAGGGGTCCTACAGAAAAGTGGGAGAGGACTGTTCACCAGGGAGTGCAGTTGATAGGACAAGGGGCAATGGCTTCAAGCTGAAAGAGGAAGGGGTTAGATTAGACATTAGGAAGAAATCCTTTACTAAGAGGGTGGTGAGGCCCTGGCACAGGGTGCCCAGAGAGGCTGTGGAAGGCCCTGGATCCCTGGAAGCATTCAAGGCCAGGTTACATGGGGCTTTGGCAACTTTACCTCCTGGAGGGTGTCCCTGCTCATGGCAGGGTGGTGGAACTAGATGATCTTTGAGGTCCCTTCCTACCCAAATCAGTCTGGGATTCTATGGCAGAGCTGAGCAGTGGAGGAGGTTTGGAGCTGGGCTGGCATAAACTATAGAAAATAGGGACAGTAACTGTGAAAGTATTAATGAATAGCGTTCTCCCTGCTCCAGCTGAGACCCTGATAAATTTACTCCCAGTTTTGTCAGTGATGAGTGGGTGATCTGTTGGCACACAGTAGAGAAAATTAATGACCAGCTCTGTCCATGCTAACTTGTAAGAACCTGGTTAGAGAGGGGTTTTGGTAAATTACAGTTTCCTCAGGGGGGAAATAAATAAGATTTGCTTCGCAAAATTAAACTCATTATGCACGTTTGAAATTATCCCCAAAGCGTGCTTGGAATTTCTAGTTCAAAATGGCTTGCTTGCTAAAACAGATACAATTTTCAGATAGATAAAGCTGCCACTAAATGTTAAAATGCACTTTTGAAAGAATATAAGCTAAAGAAACTTTTGATGGGATCTCAAACAGGCAGCATTTTTGAATGTCACAGATGATCAAGAACATGATAACACTGAGTTTTTCATTTTGAGATTATGAGAATTTCTCGATGGTTATTTTATACCTAAGTGCAAAGAGATTTGACTGAGCCTTGAAATGTGTCACATATAATTCAGTGATATTTTTATACTTGTCTCTTTAAATTGCTTCCCTCCTTTGTTCTTTGCATGAAAGGGGGATGCAAATCTGCAACAGGTTTCTCCCCACTGGGAGTGAGCCAACTTCTATTTGCTCTCCTTTGCCCCATGAAGTGTCTGTGATTTCAGTGGTGGCTGTTTGGCTGCTCTTTAGTGAGTGTTTATGATACAAATAATTAAATTCTTCCTAACAAGAGTCATTCACAAAGGCTAATTCTAGTGTTACAGCATTCTGTTGTTGCAGTCAGTAACAAATGCTTTTTCTCAGAATGAAGGAAAACTTACTCGTTTATAGCCAAAAAGGAGAAAGTATTTTTTTTAATAATATGAACCAGAGCTTGGGGTTAATAGTTATCACCTTGTGTGAGGCACAGCCCCGGAGAAGGGAGAACATTGGTGACGACCTTTGCACATCCCATGCAGCACAATAGTGCACCAAATCACCTGAGGGAAATCAGCTCCTGAAGGTCTTTTTACAGCACCAGTGCTGGGTCTTTTATTCACCCTCTGCAGTGCCATGGGGAGAAAGAGGGCTTCCTACCACAGCCAGGATACCCGTAGGCTTCAGGGAACCATTTTAGCACACATGGTTGACTCAAGACTGGAGATTTTTTTTTTGTTTCACCCTCTTTTTCCCTGCCTTTTACAGCAGGGAATGTGACAGATCTGCTGTGAAGGCTCACTGCCGTCCCAGAGCTGTAGAATCCCAAGGAATCTGTCTGATAAGCTCTTGACGGCCTTGCTCCTCTGGGAAGAGGGTGATGGGATATTTTTGTCTGAATTGAAAAGGAGCTTGTCCTAAGCAGGATGGTTTTTGCTTGTTTCTGTCCAACTTGAAGTGACACTTGAAATCTTTCTCTCTCTCTAAAAACAAAACGTAGTTGACGGGAGGGTTTTGTTTTAAGCTGTCAGAGGATGCATGGCTTGAATTCTCACACCCTACTTGTGCTCATAGCCCCTGCAGAACCCTCCACGAGACTGTACTTTCTACCAAGCCACCTCTATTACACAAGTAAACTATGGTTCCCTGATATCCCCATGGTAAATCTCCATCAGGGGTAACAGCTCTTACTGTTTCTCGAAGAATATTGGCTAAAGTGAACCATGGCAAAACAACTGGCACAGATGTTGTTTTAATCACTGTGCTATTTAGAATGTTTTGTGCAGCTCCAAGATCTCAAGTGCTCTCTTCCTTTTCCTGTAAGTGAAGCCAAATTAAATATTAGGTGGAGTTGTTTGGTTTTGGGTTTGTTTTTTTTAATTTTGGGGTTTTTTACTCATTTTACTGTGGTAATAACCTGTTATTTTTGGACTGGTTGTCCTTCTTTTTTGTTGTTTGTGTAGTTTTTGGGGGTTTTTTTTAATTATTATTTCCTCTCAGCATAACCTTTTAGCAAACATGTCTGGTGCATCAGAGCCATGTGCCTATAACAGATAATCAGAGACATTAACAGCGTGCATATTCTCATTTGTGTGAACAGGTTTGACAAACATATTTGAATTGTGAGGGGATACTGAAATGCAAAGGGAATTCAGAAATGCTTACAATTAAGGATGTTTACAGAAATCCAATTTACTAATGAGCTGGAAAGCCTACGCCATTTTCTTATTTAAAGCACAGAAAATAATTCAGACTAAGCAGGGCAGATCTGAAGGACACTGTAGACTGCTCACCATTGCTGAGCTGTATGTTCAGCAACATAGCACATTGTGTTGCTCTCATGAGTCATCAGCCCAATTACTTTCCAAAAGGCAGTCAAGTATGTTTGAAACATCTTCAGGTTTGACACCCATGATGACTTTTGAAAGACAGAATTGTCGATTATGTCAAGAAAAAATGCATATATTAATTTTAATCTTCATATTTCACCATGTGGGGTACATTCTTCCCCAGCATCTCGTCACTGTCATTTAATGAATGTAGAGTCTCGTGTCTCGCTTGACGTTGCAACTAGGGCTGTGGAGCAGTGGAGCTGGCTTCAGGGAGGAACTGAAGTGTGAGCGTTGGTCATCCTTCAGTGCTGACCCCTATTAGTGCTGACCCCCATTAGTGCTGACAACATGACAGTCTGCAGCGGTGTTTTTTTTCTACTGTCACATTGTTGACCATGATGCTTTTTAACAGCCTTAAGGATTTCTCTTTTTCTTGTCCTGATGCCTTTTATAAGCACTGTGGGTATAAAAGAAAAAATATTATGGGGGGGAAAACAAAAATCCTTTTAACACAAAACTCTAATATAGCTATTTTCTATACTTCAAGAAGTTGCTAATTGACTAGCAGAATAAAGTAGTATATGAAGAAAATACAAGGAGAAGTTTTGACAGTACTGGAAATTGTAAGTAAATTATTGTATGTTCATAAAGACACTGTGCTACTGAAGTTGAATTCAAGTGCCCTTATTAGTGCTTAAGTAGAACTAACTTCATTTTTATAATTTCTGCATGAATCTAATAGTTTTTTCACACAGCTTGGATGCAGTCCATGTAATTTTGAAGTATTCTGCTTTGGTTTTAATTTGGTCTGTTTTTGTTTGCTTGTCTGTTTGTTTTGACACGCTGCCTCAGTGTTGTATGATTAATTTGGCAGTGAGTTGAGTTCTGTTTTCTGGATTTGTGGCCACCAGAAGTGATTGCTGTACAAATAAAAAGTTCATGATCACACTCTCCTTGGGGACAGGCATACAGACACATGAGGCCAGCCTGAACTTGTTAATTAGGACTGGGGGAAGGGAAACGTACCCTGATGGTACAACTTCTGCTCCTAACACTTGTCCCATCCTGTGGATTTCTTTACAGGTGGATCTTTATGTGCTGGACAGCAAATGGGCAGCCTGAGGTGACAACTAGAGAAAAGCCTCATCTTTCCAGGTTGCAAACAGTATTAATGAACTTCTCCTGCCCTCTTCCTTCCTTCTGTCCCCACTGTGCTGTGTCTGAAGCCAGTTAAGCCTCGAAAATTTGCGTTTCTTTATATGCATCCGGTTGAGGAATATAGATGGAGCAATGATGCAGTGATTCATAGGGCAGCTCTTACGTGGTGGTGATGGTGGCTTGACCTGGTGACAGCAGGAGTCTTCTATTTCTTCTACTGTTGGGTTTGAGTGTGTCATTGTTCTAGTGCCAGGGAGACCCAGTAACATATGGAATAGGAGCTGTTGTAAGTGTTTACCTTTTCCTGCAGGTCTTAGCTGTGGTGTAGCAGAGCTCGTGGGTGGCTATATCTGACTGATCTTAAAGAACAGTCACAGTGCTGGTGGTAGCAGTGTGCTACCAAAAGCACAAGTTACACCAGCAAGGAAAAAAATGTCATTCTGCTCACTTCGCTTGGTTTTGGTATTGCAGGAGGTGCAGCATTTTTTTAGGCAGTAATACTAATGTTCAAGAAGTTGTGGTCCCTTCAAAAGCTAAATGTGTGTATATTTTGTGTGCTTGACCTTTTAGCAATGGCAAATAGAGTAATGCTTTTTTTATAAAATACATTTGTCTCAGCAGTCCTTGACCTGGGCTCAGTAAATGAAAATGTACTAGCAGAGCTGTATCCCCACAGGATAAGAAGAGGGACATCGTAAGTGAAGGGGAAAATAAAGAAAAATGTACTAGCACTTGTGTGGAAGAACAGCATAGCAGAAACTGCCTTCAGGCTGCAAAAGTTACGCTTCTTCTCAAAGACCTTAAGCTTGGTGGGTAGAGGGTAACGTCTTCCCCTCTCTGCGAGTGGACGTGAGTGTGGACAGCACTGTCTGGGCTGTGTGGTGATGTAGGTCTCATCACCCTGCATGGAGGTGTCCTTCATTTTCAGTGGTTGTTATTAACTGCATAGAGCCAGATTTCGTGGGATTCGAATCGGCACGTGGCAGCCAGTGAATCGGCACACGGAGGGCAAGGTGTTCTGCAGGGTCGTGGGCCGTTTGTCTGCCGCGGAGCGCTGCCTCTCTCTCCTTTGCCCAGCTGGGTAGTACCCTGCCAGCATGGGGTTTCTGTGTCCGCAGTCTTTATATTGGGGCTTACAGAAACTCAAATGTTGCTGAATGTAATGTAAATACTTTGTTAAAAGTCTCTGGTATTTTAGGAGTATCTCCTGCATTGGAAGTGAGACAAATTACCTGAATGATTGAAACTTCAGGTGTTCACAGGTCAAATTAAAAATTATGGGCATCGTGCCTTTTGTTATGTACCCTTGTAAAGGAAAGTTTTGCCTTTGCAGATTGGGAGCACTAATACATTTTTCTGTTTTCTTCATGAGAAACCTCCTGTAATAACACAGCCAGCTTTAATGACAGCTCATGAAAGTACACCTTTTCTGCACGGTGTTTCCCTCCAGGAATCTTCTATCGATTATTCTGTAGACAAAAGAGGGAACTAAAGAGTTGCCTTACCAAGAGAGTTGTAGAACATAAGGAGGCTTAAGGGAGATCTTGAAGGCAGTTTTATGAATATCAACAGGATGGGGGAGGGTGGAGAGGTGGGGGGCCTGGTTCTTCATTTACTTGAAATCAGTAAGTACAGTTCATAAATTTGGGAACTCCCACTCCATATGAAAATAGAAACTCAGATGCTAATTTGAAATCCAGTGATTATTTAATTTTTAACACTTATGTTGCATAAAATTGGTTGACTAGGTTAATAATAGCAAGGTTCTTTTAGGGTATAATTAAAAATGAACAACTTTTGATAAAAATATGATGTGTTTAGGCTTGCAGTTTTTGCTGGAAAGACTAGCATAGTATTTTGTACAGAGATTAATCTTTTCTGTGCAGGACCACTGCGTTCAGATGAGTGTGTAGTTTTAAAAAATGTATCTGGGAAATAAACAAGAATATTTGGGAACTTGTGATGACAGGGAAACAAAACACATTTTTATTGTAGCCAATAAAAAAGACATTGAAGTACAATACTGGAAAGCTACTTTAACAGCAGTTGTGGAAGGTTGGTATTTCTGTGGAGTTTTCTTCCTTTCCTTCTGCAAAATAGGTAAAGTGAAGTGGTTGCCAAAGGTATATTGGAAACTTTGGGTTTCTTATCAGCTACTGACTTGTTGCAGTCAGCCTTTCTGCTTGGTTCTCTTTGAAACATACCCATTTCTTAGCATATTTCTATTTGGAAAATGGAAATTTCTGTAACACGTGCAGTTTTTACCTTGGAGATTACCTGTGTTAAGCTTAGGGGAATAGACTCTGGTGTGATAGTCCTTTCCAGTCATGTGTTTTGTTTCACAATAAAGTCTTTATCTAGAAAAAAAGCCCCAAACCCCTAGCTGCATTGCAAGAAAAAGTGGCAAATGTAAGGGGATGGGAAGGTTGTCACACCCACTTTGTTACTGCAGGAGCACATCAGGATGAATTATCTTTCTCTGTCAGCATAAGAACAATATGTTTCATTTCTTTCATCTTAAATATTGTGAAGAAATGAAAGCTGTTAGGAAAATTTTGAGTAGACATTGGAAGGACAATTCAGCTTTGACTTTTACCTTGTTTGAATCACTCACTCTTAAAGGTTCTGATCTTTTTGGGTTTTTTAGACAGAACACTTACTTATTTCCTGATGTTTTTTCCACATACAGTGAAAGAGAAAAGATTGCTTTTGAGTGAAAGCTATAACAACCAAATAGCTGCCATCATGAAACCTGCCTCCAGCCCAAATGAAGGAGGAGGATTTGTATATTTGCTTTAAACCCATGTTCCTTTTTCCATTCTCTTTTCCTTTCCTGAGCAGATTTCGCTTTATAGACGTAAGGACATAATCAAAATGAAACTTTGGGGGTGGCTACACTAGCAAGGGAATGGGGCTTGTGCCTTTGAATTCCTTCAGGGCAAACACGAAACTGAACCCAAGTCTTTTGCTTTCTGGTGCAACCTCTGATATTCTCACTTCACCCTATAACAAGACTCGGGAGCAGCAATGTGTTAAGAGAAAATGTCAAGTCCTAGGGCATTTTCTGTAGAGCCTGATTGTAGTGCTACATGGTGAACTTTCTAAAGACAGGATTGATCATCTCAAGGTTGCCGACAACGATGTCAATTTTTGCTTTTCTAGGGCTTATATATGAGTGCTCAGCTGTTTAGCTCAGTCACAGTGACCTGTCCCAAGGCATGGGAAGTGTTAGAGCTGTAGGCCATGAAAGACTTTTGAAATAAAATAACATGCTTATGAAGCAGCTGCTGTCTAGCACTTGCCAGGAGTTTGCAAGAAATCAGTTTTTGGGTTTACATGCTCCTGTAAATCTGGCCTTCAATGAGGTGTTTTACAAGTGTATTGAAACCAGGGGCACCATGGACCCTCCAGACAGTTGTTCAGGCAACTTTATATATACTTTGCAGGGCCAGATAACACTAGCACTTTCCCAGATATAAAAGAAAATTCCTAATTTTTACGGTGGGCAGGCAATTGGGGATGAAATGAGAGCTGCCTGAAGTCAGGGCTAGAAATGGAACCCAGACACCTAGATTTCTCATCTATTGCAAAGGTTGTCTTTAAAGTTGTTGACTTATAGTGTACCTCTGTACTTCAACAAACTCTTTTTTTTTTTTCCTTTGGATATAGAAGAAAATATTTCTAAGAAGTAGTACCTCAAATATTTTATGGTATTCCCAACTTTAATCACAGGAGTCTGAAAGTACTTACTGATCTCATTGAAAACAGAACTACTGTAATTTAGGGAGACTGTTAACATGAAACGAGCCATACAGCTGTGTTTCTGCAAGATGATCTTTTGACAATATTACTCCAACTTTAGATTTGCACAGCTTGATTTGGTTTGCTAAGAAATGGAGAGAGGCTTTTAAGAGATAGTACTGAGCATTGATTTCTGTATGTTTTTTTCTTTAGCTGGGTGCATCCACTTGAAGCTTTTTAAGTTGAATGTGAACAATTAACACTTACACTGTAGGTAGCTTTGAGTATGTTTCTGATCTGCTGGTTGAGACAAACTTCAACGTGAAAGATGACAACCATGGAATTTTAGCCAGCTGTTTCCCAGCATGAAATTTTCTTGCTGATATGTTTCAGTAGCACAGAGCATCTGTTGCATTTTTAAAGGTGAAACTTCAATTCTGTTTGCTTTGTTGGCTTGTCATATGAAACGTTTTCTGTGTGCCCTGATGAACGTAGTTAATATTTTATAGCGAGGTAACTATAGCATCAAGCTTCAGGAGTACAATTGGAATGAAGTGGAGGAGAAAACATGTGTTTTGTATAGCTAATTCTGGTCATTTTGCAGTTTCTATCTTATGGCAAATCTTCTATTCCCACTCAAGGAACAGCCTTTAATTTTTTCATCAGCAAGCAGAGAAAAGAAGCTGAATTTTGTATGCCTCGCTGTACCATATATCCACAGATGACAAGCTTGGAAAAGTTACACTCCATACTGTAAGTAGACAACAAATGCAAACCCATGTGATTATGGCTCGCCCTGAAAACATGTTCCAAGAATGTGTGTAACCTGAAATCAGAAAATAAGCTGCCCCAGTATCACACATCAGAGTAAAAGAACAGTGTACTAGGTCAACAGAATGTTTTTCTGTCACTGGAAGAAGCCTTCGTTTTCCTAAGTGCTATAGAGGAGGTCTTTGCAAGTTGTATACAGGGAATAACCTAGTAAGCGACCTGTCTAAAAACTGGGTGGTGGAAGGGTGTAAGAAAGAGGTTGTGCAGAGTGACATTTGCTTTCTTTGTTGGGATCCTTGCCTACATTCAGTGATAGCCATTCAAGTTTTTCTTTATGTGTTTGTATGTGTTATTGTTAAGGATAGATAAGCCACACAATTTTTTTACCAGTGCATGTGTGCAAGTATGGCTTTCTGCACTGGCAGGTTTCCATGTAAGTTATATTGATGATTTGAAAGCGGAGCTGAAAGCAGGTGTTAAATTGACCCTGCCTGAAAAAAACACCAGCAACATTACTCTGTTAAAGTGACAAAACAGAACTGATGTTATAGATCACCGCATCGATCACATGAACAGCTGGCATTAAGAGTGTGCTTCCTGGGTTCAATATTTAAAAGTTCAGCGGGTCATTGTGGAATTTGACAAGGCAAAGCTAAGTCACCAAATGTATGAGAACTTGGGGGAAAAAAAAAAAGGACATACGTAATTACAGCCATGCTCCAAAAAATAAATGACTGTAGATTATGACTTTAGAAGTACATAATTATTTTTTAAACCTTGTCGTCTCAAAATACTTGTGGTCATTATATAATTAATTGGACAGTATTACTTGAAATAACCTTTTCCACTTCAATTTCCGTTTGAAATTGGACTGGATACCTTGGGTGTGGAAGAAAAAAAGTTCTTGTAAGTTTGGTGGATGTTTGTGCCTCATGGCTTCTCTGCGCGCTTCTCTCTGTTGACTCGCTCTGAGGTGCTTTATTTACTGCACTTGCAAAAGAAAATTATCAAGCACAACTCAGTCCACAAAACCTGATTAGCAGAAAAGCAGGTTTAATTCACTAAATTTCTTCCTTCAGCTTTTAGAAAACAGAGAGATTCCATGAAAACCGAGAGATTCGCAATGTGCTCTCTAGGCAGTATTATACACAGCCAGTTCAAAAGGAAATCCAGGCATTCCAATGTATTTGAGCAGTTCCCTGACAAAGTCAGGGTATGTAAAATCAAGATTTTTATTAAATGTATTACCTTCAGAGTTATAAAATAAATTGCCATATTGGACCTGAATGTAGTAGTGAGGCGTCTCTATGCTGAACACGGGAGCGTGGATGAAAACCATCCAAGCTAAAGGAAAGTGTAAAAGGCAGTGTGTGTTTGATCTCCTCCAGGCAGGTAACAAGAGACTGCTCTGTCATTGCCTTTGCTGCTATCCTGTCGTCCCCTCAGGAAATGGCGATGAAAACCTGTACTTCAGAGCCTTTCATGTTTGCTGGATTGAGCGTATTTCTTACATAGCATCACCACTGATTTCCACTTGTGTCTACTGGTGAAATTCTATCTTTGGTCAGTATACGTTCTTGCTCTCCACTTCCGCGCCTCCCAGACTCCATCATGTATGGGAAGTGCAGAGCCAAATATTATCTTATTTAAAGATAATGTCATTCCTTGAGGCTCTGAAAAGCTACAGGAGGACTAGGTCCCACAGTTCATATTAGCAAGAGCAGAATGTAATTTGTTACCCTTGGTTCAATAACTGGAAAATACTGGACGAGGCTGTGTGGATGGGTGGAGGTGTACATGCATACGTGCATTTTATCTGATCAAATGTAGTCCTTTAAAAAGCTGCTAATAATATTTTAGATGGGATTGCTGTTGAATTCTGGAAGAGAGTACAAATAACAGAGGAAAACAGGGTAGCTTCCTGTTAGGCTGTTTCTTGTGGTAGGCTTGTTCAGAAAGTGCTCATCCAGAGCTGTTAATGGTGCCTCTGACACTGACTCTGCTTCTTTCTTTCTTGAGTGGTCAGTCTTTGTTTCAGCCTCCTCTCTACGTATCCTTTTTAACTAATAGTTCTTTTAAACATTACACAGTGTCACAAACCCCAAGATGTTTTGGCAGCTTTAGCCTTTTTGAATGTCACTTGTTCTCAGTTTTGAAGAAAGATGGCCTTCATGGTAGGAGAAAAACATCAAAGCTAACAGTCCTGCAATAGTACTGACACTGTGTTTTGTGACCGAGTTAGGCTTCAGTTTTAGCTTGTGAAAGCTCTCTGTGTGTTGTACAAGGGAGCTGTATTGGAAATGAGAGGTATGTGACCACCAGAAGCAAAGAAAGAGATTAAAAGAAGCATCAGTAGAGTTGAATCATATTGAAACTTACATTTCAGGTTGATACTGCCTGGACAGCAACTCCAGAGGAGAACCCCTGAAGTGGTATTTGTATGCATAATATAAAACAGGAGCTTTGTTAGCCTGGTTGCAAGGAGAAATATGAAATACGTGTGCTCTGTAGCTAATAAGGCAGGTTTTAGCATGATAGAAGGAAATCAGTCATGTTTAAATGACTAGGATTGCATGAGTAAGCTTGTGTGTTGTATACAGTGAGAAATAAGTAAAATCTCCACATGCAAACTGCTGTGAAAACGTGTATAGGCAGCTGTTGTTCCAGATGTCTAAAGTGGCTTAAAGATCCAATGTCTTTTTATAACCTTATAGCTAGTGTTTGCAGAGCTCTGTTGGGATCAAGAGCACAAAATCAAAAGCCAGGATACTCTTAAGAACAGGTGATTGGCTTTTCAGATGAGCGTGACTTAAAGAGCAGTACAGCAATTAGACAATGCAGTGTGTTTCTCCAAGGAAACCCTCAGAAACTTTTCTGAAAAACTTCACAAAATAAGCATTTTTGTAAACGTCCCATTGTATAACTGTTTTAAGAAACCTGGTTGAACTTACAGCTGTTGAGACTACAAGAATTCAACTCTGAGCTTTTGAAAACATGGCCAGCAATTGTGGTTTGGTTTTGTTCCTTTTAATGAGATTGTTGTACATGTTCAACTTGGGGAGGTGGGGATGATACTGGGAAGCAATGCTCGCCACATTTCAGGTAAGAGTCATTAAAGCTGCTATGAAGACATTTACTGTTTTGAAGAGAATAACTCATTTCTGATTTGTCCTTCGTGCTGTCTTGCACAAGCTGCATGTGGTTTAGATAGATCCTCTCAGAGCAGTGGGATGGACATGATGACCTCCTAGTAACTTTTTGTTTTTGTAATGTGATAGACCATTGCTGGCATGAGGAGCGATAGAAGTGCATGTAAAGAAATAACAACTTCGATGATAAAAATTTGCCACAGTGGAGCATAGATGGAATCACTGAATCACAGAATTGTAGCGGTTGGAAGGGACCTTGAGAGATCATTGGGTCCAACCCCACTGCCAAAGCAGCTCCCCAGCTCATATTGCACAGATAGGCGTCCAGACGAGTCTTGAATATCTCCAGAGAAGGAGACTCCACCACCTCCCTGGGCAGCCTGTCCCAGGGCTCCCTCACCCTCACTGGGTAAAAGTTCTTCCACATGTTGGTGCGGAACTTCCTGTGCTCCAGTTTACAGCCATTGCCCCTTGTCCTGTCCCCACAGACACTGAAAAGGGGTTGGCCAATTCCCCCTGCATCCCATACTTAAGATATTTATAAACATTAATTAGGTCCCCCCTCAGTCTTCTTTTCTCCAGGCTGAACAGCCCCAGCTCACTCAGCCTTTTCCTCATACGGGAGATGTTCCAGGCCCTTAATCATCTTTGTAGCCCTTCTCTGGACTCTCTCCAGGAGATCCCTGTCTTTTTTATCCCAGGGAGCCCAGAACTGGACACAATACTCCAGGTGCGGCCTGACCAGGGCAGAGTAGAGGGGGAGGATCACCTCCTTCGACCTGCTGGCCACACTCTTCCTGACGCATCCCAGGATCCCATTGGCCCATGGATTTGAATCTCAGGATACACAACAAAGTGGAGAGCAGGTAGTTACTCAGAAACCCAGACAGAGCAGCCCTTGTGTCCCCAGGATGATCATCATTTGCCTGTGCTGGTAACAGGAGTGTAATTCCGAGCCAGTGGATCCTTGGTCATTAAGGCTGCGCATCGCCATGTCCTGCTTCACAGCACAGCTAATCTGAGTGATACCGGGCTACACTAGGTTTGCGCTGGGCTTGATCTAGTCAGAAGGCACTGTGTATGGATTTTGATTAGATGTTAGCTCAGGTGTTCCCAGAGTGGTGTAGACACAGACCGAAAGAAAATTTTCAAGGCGAAAAAGCCACAGGAGGTAAAAATATACCTGGTTTACATTGGCAAGAGAAATAAGGCATTACTTCTGGATTATTTTTAAAGGTAGTTACTTGAATCTATTTCTGAGGCTTTGGCTACTTGACATCAGCCCAACAGAGAAGGGTTGGGCCATAGAGACCAGGAGAGGATTGCCCGTTAGAGACGAACAGTTAAGGACACCTCTGCGTTGGATCATCAAGAATTTGCTGCTTTGTACAAACAGCTCTGTGAGGGTCAGAGAGGTACTTGCCCTGATGTGGAGGGACCCTGCTGTAAGTGGGAGAAATCTTGAGTTCTTTTCAGAACGAGAGGCATAGAGTCCCTGTTTTCTCCTTTCCTGTCTCTGAAATATTCCCAGAGGGATGGAAATACTTAAATGTGGTTGTTAGTATGTTTTAAAAAGAAACTGGTACCTGGACTTCCTATATTCTCCTCCTAGGTTCTTTAGTCTAGTAAATGGATAAAAAGATGATAAGATGATGTAGCAATAGCATAATTTTAAATTTTGTTGTAAAAGTTACTTTTCTCTTACTTATATCTCTGCTATAAGGTCCTGTGTTCCTTTTCCTTTATCACATCGATACCCGGGTGTACCTTGCAGATATGCAAAGATAAAAATGTTTGCAGGCAGCCCTTGAAGGAAAGCAATTTTATATCAAAATGTGGTACTAAAATATCCTGCATACCCAAGCGTATTGTTATGTTTGGGGAAACTGTGGGAAAGCAAGAATACCATCATTAGTTGGAGAATAACATATACTTTTTTTTCCCGTGTTAAACAGCCTCAGTGATTCTCACACACGTGCTTATAGAAGATGGACAAATGATAAAAAGCATGGTGGAATGCCACAAAGGACGTGCTACAGTGGTACTAGTAATTAAGCTTTAAAAGCGTGTTTTATTTCATTTTAGATGTCAGAAACTAGAGGAAACTCTAGAAGATTTATGTCGGGAAATAGCTTCAGTGAAAGAGAACCTGCCTGTGATGCAGTATATTGTCTTTATTCTGTTTTCCTCATAAAGTCTAGAGAAAAATACTTTGATTTATCCAAAATGAATAAAAGTAGACTTAAAATTAATGAAATAAATCTATTAGTTTAGATTCTTATCTTGTAAAACTTCCTCACATTGCAGTTGTTTGTGGTTAGCAATTGCAGTACTTGTATTTAAATTAAAAATTATAAGAAAGAAGTTGCTGTTTGACACTGAGGATACTCAAGCTTTGGAGACTGAAGTTATCATTACCTTTTGTGAGAATATACATATAAGCATTGCAAATTCATCAAGATGTTTTATTTCTAAGTTTTATGCTTTGGTGTTTCATTAATGATTGAGAAAGTACATAAACACTCCACCTGCATTTCATATCTGATACTTCCCAGTAAATATGTCATATAAATGGCTTTGAAACAGCAGGTATAAAGTCAATGAATGGGAGAAACAACTGGAGATCAGCAAAGATCTATTGAAGTCATTTCAATTAAAATAAACAACACTGGAGGGAAACGTGCCAGCATTGATATAGTGGTTATTATGAAAATAATGAATTGTGCTTCTGTTTTTATGGTTCACTAAAAACATCTTGAGTGTAGAGCCTCTGTCATACTTTCTTCAGGAATGTTGCTGACACATCAGCACTGTGTTTTGCAGGACTGTAGGCCTATGCCATTACTATCTGTTGGCACTGGCAAGGTTCTGAGCGAGCTGCTTCCATATGCCACCCTTTACCCTCAGTAGATGGCAGTTCGTGACATACTGTAACCTCTACACGCTCTGGGATTTCTTTATCCATAGCATGCACAGTTCCAGCAAAAGCTCCAAGTGGGCTACTCTAATTTAATCAAGTCATTTGTTATAAAAGATGGACTAGGTGAAGAGATGTTGATGCTAGCATCGTCCTTGTATGCCATCATTTTGACTTTGGAAAACATGAGCTAAAAAAAAGGAGGTAAGTATTTATATTTACCCCCACATTCTTCTACACCTCAAACACAGAATAGTCCATAAATATCAAACAAATAGCCTGACAATTAGCAGTGTGTGGTTGGTTCCTGAGGTATAAGGAGCTGTCATGTTGGACCAGTGGAAGTCTGCATGAAACAGCAAATGTGGTGTCCCAGGGCTTAAGTGTCATCATGTGCTGTGCATCCTACTTATCTCACACCTTTTCAAGTGCGATGCCCAAATCAATGCTACTCTTCTCTCTCATCTGGGATTTGGAGGTGATAGTGCTTGTTATCTGCAATGCATATCTAGCTAACGATTTTTTTCAGTGAAGGAACCCTGTCTTGTAACCTTGGAGCTGTTTACAACCCCTGTTTCCCAGCACAGAAGTACGCAGTTGTGAAGTTCCTACACTTGCTTCTGCAGCCCATCACCTGCTGCTTCCTTGCCTTTATTTATTTTTTTTTCCCCTATTCCTAAACAATTATTTATCCATCTAGTATGTGCTGTACTCTTACACTTCAGCCAGGTGTGCTGAGGAGTAGATCCGGAACATCTGTTATTTCCTGGTTTTGTATTGGCTGCTGCAGCATGGAACAGTATTTGTGCTCCCAAGGCCAGCGTGGGCCAATGGCAGTGGGCAGTGCCTGAGCAGCTACAGTTGACAAGCACTTTTCTGTGAAGGGACATGCACCAGACGCCAGGTGTTGAGCATACTTGTTGGTGTTGGCTACTCTGTGTGCATAGCCACCTGTGTTCTTCTCTCATGGAACTTCATTCTGTCATCAAGTCTCTTTCCTTGCAGGACTTTAGATTCCTTGTGATGAGCGTGTTTGAACACTGTCTGCTCCCCACTGTGTGGAGGTGCCTTTTGTGGTCAGAAAACTTTACCAAGGCTTAGTTCTCTGCCCACTCATCTTTATCTGAGGGTGTTGGCTGTGTTTGTCATCTGTGTTTGTAAAATTTCTGATATAAATTGTTAGCTCTTTAGATTTTCTGAGTTCACACTTTTTGCTTGCATTTTCTGTTTGAACCATTACTGGTATGCCTCCTGTTTTTTCCTATGTTGAGAGCATTATTTGGAGCAGATTTCCTTGACAGAGCATGCTCCAGTACTCAACCACTTTGCCTGAATTAAAAGGACATATTGGTAATGGCAAATTCTTTGGAACAAACCTCTCTAAAGATACAGTTCCCAAATTCCAGTGGTTGGCAACTCGTATCGGCTCCTGTTAGGCTAGAGAAAAGCAAGCAGAAAGATTGAAGGTAAAGAACAAAGTATTCCCAAATTTTGTTTTTCTTCCTTTCTTTTGTTTTGCTTTCATCTAAAAATAGAACTGTCTTCCTTTTATGTGGGCTGTGTTCATAGCAACTGAGGACGTTAGTTAATTCAGACTTATGCTGAAGGGATCAAGGATCAAAACAAGCTGTATGTGGAGGGCCACGAATTTCTTTGGGTCGAAGATGAAAATCTGTTTCTAACTTGCAGGCTTAAGAATGGGAAGAAAAGTTTCCAGGCATCTGTGGGGGCTACCACCTCAAAAGTATATTCAGTGTAAGGGAAAGCCTTCAAGGAATTGAAAAGGAGACTTGGCAGTTGGGGGTCGGGGGGAATGGTATTTTTGGGTGTTGAAAAATGTTGTTCTCCAACGTGAAGGCAAGAGAAACAAACTTCAGCCCTGTACATCCAAAGTGACCAGGGGAGCAGTGGAGAAGCCAGAAGCGGGTGGAGGTGAATCTAGTTGTGAATGCCCAAAGCACAACACGTTTTGCAGACGTCTATCTCTACATCTACTGTATTTGGACTTCAGAGAGTGCTTAGTATGCTCTTATGTGAGGAATTATTATAAAACTATGAAAGATAATGATGAAGTCAAGTATGTTTCAGGGAGTAGGAAACTGGCTGGAGCAGTGATAGTGGTGTGACAGGAAGAAAACTTCCAGAGGTGAGAGATTATTGGAAAACAGTCCATTTACTGTGGAAATTGTGCATCACCACAGAAATTAACTTTTCAAGCAGCCTTTCAGGAGCGCCTGGGGAAGCATAGGAATAGGAAATATCCTTGTGTTTTAATATACAGGTTGATAAATTTAGGAAGTGTGATTACCCAATGAATGGTGAGTAGCAGCAGAGGACTGCACTGGGAGTCCTGGGAGGTCTGTCATGGTCTTTTAGTCCCTGCCCATCCACTCCAACGATGCCTTGGCTGTTGCTTTATGCAGGCAGTTGGCAATCATCCCCACTGTCGTGTACAGCGCCTTACCCTGAAAACAGCAGGCAGAAGGGAGCCAGTGTGCCTTATCTTTGCTGATAATCAGAGTGGGGTACTGCAGTACTGCTACTTAGTTCAGTACTAAGGCAGGTAGTAGCAAAGATGATGATCTTGTTACGCTGAACTGGAAATACACTTAAAAAGATGACAACTCTTCTAATTTTTTAAAAAACACCTCAAGAAAAAACAACTATTACATTTAGAATACACTTTTCCCTGTATCGAAATAGTCTTTTATTCATTTCAGGAATGGTTTGATTCAGAGAACACAAAACTTCCAAAACACATAGAGATAATGTAGGTCTGAATTAAATTTCCATGGAAGTTAATGGGAAAATATTCTGGGAACATTATGTCGAGTCCTAGAGAAGTAAAATTGGTAAGATAAAATAGGGCAATTCAATAATCCCACTGGGGAAAGATCATCATCTCTGTAAAGATAAGGGTATTCATTTTCACTTACAGCTGTTTTATGAAACATACCAAATATGTTTCTTACTTGATGTGTCATATGTGATATAAATATAAACCAGATATTGGGCTACTGGGCAAGAGCTTCCTGCAGCTGTTGATGCAGTTGAGAAAATTAATGTGTATTCTGTTTTAAGACAAAGGAATCACAGATTATTTTTTCTTTCCCTTTCTGTAAATATAGGGAATAGAAAAGCAGCACACTTCCATGTTTCCTGTACATACTGAACCTGTTTTAGGCTGCAATAAAAGAACTATATTATGTGCTCACTGCGTGACACAGATATGGGTTGTTATAGGATGTATGCCTCTTGCTCAGTACAACATTGTTCCCCTCAGTATTGGCCACATGCCAATATCGCCTTTTATGAAAAGGTCATTCTTCATGTACAGAGGTGTGTGATGGAGCCTAGGGCAGGAAGAATTGAGCAGCCTTGTCTTTTATTGCCCTCCAAGCCAGAAAACACTGAGCCTCAGCCTGTCCCTTTGGGCTGTGTCCCTACAGTGGTGTGCAGCCGTTCACAGCAGTGTTGGGCTTGGCTTCCTTCCACTACCAGGGCCATTTTTTTAGCCATCCATTCTGTGAAAAATACCTAAGTGTTTGTAGGTCAGTTCATTCCAAAATCTCTACACACAACCTCTTGTTTTTCAGGCAGTTTCTTTTTCTAAAAGCATTCCCACTAATCTGACCCTTCTCCTCCAGGATTTGGTTCATGTCAATTCAGTTTCCACTTTATTTCCTTTTTTTTACCTTGCTAGGAGCCAGCTCCTAATCTTTTATTGTATGACTCTGTCTACAAATGTCTGAATACTTTTGCTTGTCCTTTCCTGCACTTTTGAAGTCTTTGCAATATTCTTGTATTACTGTAGTTTTTAGTAGGCTAAAGTATTACGTTATTGACATGTATTCTCCTGCTGGGAGAAGTCAGATGTGTCGGTTATTTGGGAAAACTAGAGACTCTAATTAGGTATACACAGTGAGACACAATTTTCTCTCCATTTATCATTGCTACTTGACACTAAATTTATCATGGAGATTTTCTTTCTGCTTCTACTGTTTAACTGCAGTACAGTTAAATTGGAGAATGATTTTGTCTTGACTTTGAAGTGTTAACAGGTCTGAGAAGATCTAAAGGGAAGTTTCCCCTTGCACAGTTGTTCTCATACTCTTTATATCATCATTGCTATGGTTTTCCGCTCTGTAGCTTTCATTTGCTCTTTGGTGTGGTCTCTTTCCCGCTCCCTGCAAAGATGACTTGGTTTTTGCTGTTACAGAGATTCTTACAGAAGTAGGTATGTGTAAGTTGTCCCATTATGTGTTCCTAACCTTTACTCACGCCTGGGATTCAAGGGTTATGTTCTTTTGCTCCCCAGTGGATTTTGCATGAGGAATAATTTTTGCAAGTCACTGTGTGTGACATAACGTAGCTTTAGAGTCACTTGAAGTTTTTAAATTATTCTGTTATGATACTAGGTTTTCAGATTTCTCATGTGATGCATGAAAAATGTATATTCAGTAAGGCATAAAATTACTCAAAGGAGGTCAGTTAGAGTGCATTAGCCTGGGACGTTAGCTAAGTTTCACATTATAGAATTGGAAATAGCATATGTAAAGACTGTATTTAATAATAACACGTACTTTCCTACATTGTAAAATCATTGAGGGGATTTATAGAAATTGAGGCACTGTAATATACTTGATTTTCTTTTGAGGGAAAAGTTTTAGTCTGTTATATTGTGCCTTTTATTTCTTTATTATTTACATGAGCAATGGCAGTGATTTACCTAGAGGAAAAAAGTATTTGGTCAAGGCACTTGATAAAGAATTCTGATTACATGGCATGCTTTTTCTTTATGATGGATATCAAACTGTCTAACTCTTTTTGAATCCTGCTTTTTTATTATTGTTTCTCCATCAATGTCATACTTTTTGGGAGAGGTGAAAATTACTGCTTGGAGTGACTGTCCCTACTTAGCTTGTTTTCCTTAGTCATGGGAGTTACCTTGTCTTTTGCTTGTTGACTGTCTGCAATTAAAACCAGAATGGACAGCCAAGAGCTATATTTGCATGTCAGACAAATGCAGTGGTTCCCCTGGGAACACTATGGCTTTAGTTGGGTAATAACTGCTGTCAAGGTTATTAAAGATTTGGGGGGATTTATGACTGATTTTTGCTGTTTATGGCAATGCCTATGCCAGCAGTGGGTTGTGCTGCCTTTGCTGAATTGTAGACTGCTTGATTCCTTATGTCTGAAGTTTATAAATGTTGTGAAAGGTATTTAGTTATTTAAAGATATACATAGATAATCACTGAGGAAATGGCCAAAGGAAAGTAGACTTGCCCACTGTTCAGTGTTTGCGTCCTCTTAGGACCTTACTCTTCTCTTACCTGGTTAATTAGAGAAGTTTCATAGAATCATTAAGGTTGGAAAAGACCTCTAAGATCATCTAGTCCAAACATCCTCCTACCCACCCATACTACTCACGCAACCATTCCCTAGGTACCTCATCCAGCCTTTCCTTAAACACCGTGAGGGACAGTGATTCTACCATCAACCTGGGCAACTCATTCTGATGCCCAACTACTCTTTCTGAAAAGAAATTTCTCATAATTTCTCACCTGAACCTCCCCTGGCACAATTTGCAGCCATTCCCTCTCATCTTGTTGCTAGTTAGCTTGCTGCTAGTAGTCAGCAAAAAAAGGCAGACCCCCAGCTCAGCACAACCTTCTTTCAGGTAGTTGGAGAGAACAATAAGGTCTCCCCTGAGCCTCCTCTTTTCTGTACTGCATTCATATCGTCACTTCATGTGCCTTCTGTGACTGTTCTCTTAGAGGATGTGGTTGGAAGATTCCTAGGCCAAAGTCATATTCTCTTCCTTTTCTGGAGTGAATGTTTTCATAAAGGGTAGAAAATGAAGCTGAGATGTGTTTGATACATTATGTTGTAAGAAAAGGCAAGTAAACAGGCAGTTTCCGCTATCATGATTTGCTCTTATAGAAGAGAGGAACACAGCTGACAAGAGATTTATCAGACTGGTAAGGACATTTGAGCTGGCTCATTATCATAGCCATGAAAATGTGTGTTTCATAGCAGTTCACTCAGAAGCTTCAGAATTCTTTTGGAAAGCTCTGGAGTGCCAATATTCATCCAAAGTTATGTAATAAATGAAGGACGAAAATATTTAGAATGGTTTCACAAAACCACTCTTCACAGAAAGCAAGTTCCCTGAAGAAAGCTGTTCTTTTATGCCCTTAAATAGCCATGGCATTAATCATTCTGTCATTAATATAACAATAGTTTTTATCATTATTTCATTGTTTTTAATCTCACTAATACAAGATGTAAGAATAAAAACCAGACTCCTTATTTTTCTAATGTAGTTTGATTTTTAGATGATGTGTAGAAGTCCAAGGTCTCAGTTAATACCAGATTTGTGAGCCAGTTTAGTTGCTGCATCATTTGCAGTTTATCACATGGAGCTCTGCTTTTCCGTGTTGCAGGTCTTTTTAATTTAGACCTTTGCCTTTTCCTACGCTGGCATGCATTGTCAGTATAAGATTAAAGTTGTGATTTGCATGCTGTTGACTGGACAGTGTGAAGAACATGTTATCTGCAGGTCTTCCAGCTGCCCCCAGGCAATTAGTTCAGATGAATTACCCTGGGATTTTCTATGGTATCTGTACAGGATTGTAACTTTTATTTTTGGAGGATATTGGAGGACTTGGGAAAGGGTAAAGTGCATGCTTTCTGTGTTTCAGAAGACATAGCTAGAGAAAGTCTGTATGTCTGTTTTGAGCTCCTCATAGGGCAAGCAGGACGTTTCTAGTGAGCAGGGATCTTCTCCTGACTGATGGTAATTAAATGACAGATGGGTTTGTTTATGGGCTTAAAAATGGTTAAATAAAAGCATAGTGTTAAAAGGGTGATGTTATCAAGGACAAAGGGTTTATAAAATTTAACAGATGTGGGTTTAATTGTGTGGCACCAGCTTAGAGCTGTACTGGAGGACATTTGGAGATAATAGTAAGGCAAATGAGTATATGCATTGTAAGCATGTGGGTGTAGAGATAAGGCTCGATTTGCATATTTCTTTCATTTTAGTTTCCTTGTTTTCAAAAGTTGCTTTTGAGGACAAGCACAGCGCTACTTTTGTATCAGCTAAGTTACTGTCATTTGGGTTTTAAAGTATTTTTCATAGAAATAGAAAAGCTGTTTGAGGGGTGGAATGGCTGTTTATGCAATTGCATTTACAGGGATGGTTTTCAGTAGAGATGCAACTGTAGCTGAGTGAAAAATCACGTCCAAGTCTGGCTGCTTCCTTTTACCTCCTTGCAACAGGGTGCAGTTGTCCACAACACACAAGGCCAGCTTTGTGTTTTACATCCTCTTCTTCATCTTACTAGGCCGTAAGCATTTTTGGATAACCATTTGTGTGCAAACCGACTCTTTCTGTCTGGTGTCCTTTGCTTCTTGTGCACGTGTCACACCAGAAGCAGTGCATGAAGAGCCTCAGGCTTCAAGGCTGAGTCCTCTGGGCTCTGTAGTGGCTAAGGACCCACCACTTTTCTGTCCCTTCAAACCAGCTTCCTTTCAAGTGAGAGCATTTCCAGCACCCCTGTTGCTTCCTTTGCCCTTTCCGTTTATCCTTTCTCTCTACTATCAGCCAGCTTCCTCAGGACCCACATATCTTGGTATACGAGTACCTATCTTACTATGTTGTTTACTTCCTGGCCATCCAAGAGGAAAATTAAATTTTTCTTTAAAATCAGTGCAAATCCTGTCTGAGTGCCCGAAGAGGGCGACAGATGAGACTTTGTGCATTCCACAGTGCAGGAGAGGGCCGTGCAGTGTAAGGCTGCTGTGGAGTGAGGCTGTCGGAAAGCTAAAGAGGTGAACACAGACCAGTTTCCTGAGGAGAGGGAGAATAGATCTATGGGCTCTATAAGAAGCAAAAATATTAGTGTTCCTTGCAAATCCTAAGTGTTAAATGTATGTCTGTCTCTAGAGCTTAAATGGTTATTATACCACATTTAAATACCTAAGTTTTCATTCCTAAACGTATATCAAGTGCTCCTCTGGGAGCAGGAACCAACAGATGAGTGAGTTGCTTTCATAAACAGAGTTCTCAGTCTTCATGTTCGATGTGGACTGAAAGCCTCCTTGCAATGTTGCTCTGTTTAAAATGAAAGAGATGAAGACTAACATTAGAGAAACGTTCATTTATTTCTTTGAACAGTGCCTCCAAACAAAGAGGGATTCTATGTGTGATGAGTTTAAGAGGGAGAAGGCACAAAGCATGAATGTGCAGGATGGCACGAGAGGTGTTAATTGTCCTTGATGCTGTTGCAGTAAGATGCTAACACAGGTGGGTCCCACTTTTGCTGGGAGTAATGTGCAGAAAGAGTGTGAAATTAAGCTGTGGCTGTGACCAAAACTATTTGAAGTGACAGCTCTTGGGGACTGACTCCCCGCTGCAGGGGAAGAAGTACTTAAGAGTATGTATTAAAAAGGAGAAGAAAGAACAACTGATCTATACTGTATCAATGAAATATGCTGCTGCACTGTCATACTTGCTCATCTGCAAGTATACATGTCCACCAAAGCTTATGGAGTGCTCTAGGAATAAAGAAAGATTTGCTACTAATTTAATAAGACACATGGCCACCTGTCACTTCTCTGAAAACGTACGCATTAGTCAATGGATAAAACTGTCATGCTTAGCTTTTAACATTAAAAGCTTGGTCTTTAGGAAAAGAGCATACCTTCACAAACTGCAGACAGTCCAAGAATAAGATCTCAAGATTTTATGTGATTTGGCATATATAGTAAGTTAGTTGTCTAATAAACGGTAGCAATTCATCATCTGCTTTGGAAGTCTGAAGTTTAGTAGGCAGTCATATAGTATGTCTTTTGGTGCCTAGACTACCTCAGGAAAAAAAGAAAAAAATCATGGATTTTGGAGGGGCCAAGGGGATTATGGCTTGATTTATTTGGCAACAAAATTGACTATAAACCTGCCTTTACTATGCTCAGGGGACCAAGGCATAGAGATGTCATATTGAGTAATAACCTCGGGATAATATCAAGGTCTTTGGTCATCTCACTGATTTCACACAGGCAAAGCCACAGATATAAAACACTTGATACTAGAGGAATAGGACATTTCATGTGGATAATAAACACCTAGGAAAATTAATGATCTGTCTGGCTAAAAAGATAAGCCCTGAGTCACAATAAGTGAGAGCACTGGAGGGAGAGCCAGCTACATGCGTTTAACTGTTTTAGTGCTGTCCAAAGTACCACTTACTATCAGGTAAAACATGGTTTGTACATAATTATTCCTACGTAATGGCCAGTGCTTGCATCCGAGGATTGCCCTGTGGTCTGCTGGGTGTTGCCTAATTGCAATAGTTAATGACAAAAGCGGGTTCTTTATAAGCATCCCTTTTCCCTGCTACACATTTTAACACCAAAGGTAGGACTGAAGTTTTTATAATAAATAGAATCTCGTGGCTGGTGTCAGTGATTGATGTTCCCCAATTTTTGTTCCACTCCACACTGAGATGCAGAGGATTTTACGGCAAAGCCATGGTCATGCTGAGCTCCCAATTGTCTTATCTGGAGCTGTGGGCACTCCAACCTTTGCAAATCAGTTCCTCAGTTTCCCAGTTGTGAGCTGTGTTGGAAATGTGCAGCATTTGGAAGCACACACACACCCCCTTAGGATGTAGTGGCAGCAGAAGCCGTTGCTGTTCAATGGACTTGAACAAAATCTACTCTTAGGAGAAAGGCAGTTCAGGATGTGGTTTCACCAGCTGGGTTTGGTTCCCTCCTTTGCAGCAGATAGTAGCTCAGGGGTTTGGTGGGGCCTCTCCAGTTGAGCACAGCATTTGTGTGTAACTACCAGCACGGACTTGGAGCCCACTGAAGGTAAAGGTGTGAGTGAACATAGTGGAGAAGGGAGGACATGGAGCGGTGCCCTGAGCACTCTTAAATATCTGCTCAAGCACTCTCCTAACCCAACAGGATATTTTACAGCATAAGTTGAGTTTGGTGCAAGGTGGAGGGAGGGCAATTTACTGCTCTTACTAGAAACTGTCTAGGGTTTTCTGCTATGCCAAGGAGATTCATGCTGTAGCACACAATACACAGAGGAGGAAATCAGGAAAAAAACTTCTCAGTCGGTACAAAGCAGCTGTAAATGGTATGCTTTTTTTAAGTGGGAATGTCCAGTTCTTTGATCCTGAGATGCAAAGGGCAGAAAACAAAATACTGAGGTCAGAGGGAGGAGAAAGGAGAGGGAAGGCAGCAAACACTGGGTTTGTGCATGTGATGAGCAACACAGCACAAAGGCAATCGCTGCTACGTAAGCTAGGTGTGGAAGCAATGCGACTATCTAGCTGTTACACCTGTGGCTTTTTCTTCTCTTCCTTATGGCAGACTAAAAGTGGTTTACATGGCTTTGAATGGCCCTGTCGTAGACATGATGACTCTCTGTGCTTCAGGAAATGGTTTAGATTCATTTAAAAAAAATACCCGTTAGCAGTTAAAAGGAACCTAGCGAGGCTTGGGGGTGAATCGGGGAGTGATGAAAGGGTGAGGGAAGAAGACAAAACTGGTGTGTATGCATACTCTCACTGAACCTGAAATTGGACGGATTCCCACCCGCATTGAAAGTCATGATTGTTGGACCAACCTCTTATGTCACGTGGGTGGGAAGAATCCCATAGGCAGAGATTTTTTCAGAACCGAACACAATTTGAACTTAGTAATTGTAAAGTTTGAAAAACAGACGCAAAAGCTAAAAAGGGTTGGTTTACAAATGCAGAAATGGAACCTATCCTCGTGTCAATAGCTCTATCTTTTATGGCATGTGTTTTATCAGAAATGTGTGAATTCCGATTTTAAGAAAAGCTTCCATAAAGTTTGACTGTCCTGGTATTCCTGGTACCAAATACTGTACAAAGCAAAGCTGTATATTGCTCCAATATTTGCATTTTAATACCTCATAATATTTTATCAGTTCCAGTTATGTTTTCATGTTTTTTATTGTTTTATTTGGTCTGTATGTGCATAGCTGTAACAGCAAAATTGCAATCTACAGCTGTTGTCTCACAGAGAAACTTTTCAAGAATAGCCAGTAGCTGTTACCCCAAATCTCTAATTACATAATTTATGTCAAACTGCTAACAAATGTGTATCATATAAATGATAGATTATGGTGTGGTACAGATACAAACAAGTGATGAAAGCACTTTCATACATCTCATCAATAGACTGTGCTTAAAAAGGAAATATTTATAAACAAGCAGATAAGCGTACATATAAACATGATGTTTCTGACCAAATGTAGTAGCACAGAATATTGCACTGTCCAGGGATGAGAGAAAATTAAAATTCCCAGAGGAAGTGATTAAGTGTTTGTGCCCAGCAAATTCAGTTCTAAGCTGCCTGCAGTAGTCCTTATTGTGCTGCAATTTTACCTTTTCTGCACAACCCATGTGTGCATCACAGTGCTAGTCTATAAAACAGGAAAAAAAATATTGTCTTAATACATGGTTTTGAGGAAGATTTAGTATATAAGGGCTTGAACTGAACTTTCAGAGATTGTTTAAGAAAGGTAATAGTAGGCTGGTGAATCAACAAGATCTGTAGCAAGCAGGGAGAAAAAGGCAATTTATGATTCCAGAGACACCTCTGTTGGTGGAAAAAAGTAAAAAGCAGAAAGAGCTCTGGCAAATTTCCACTCTAGGAACAGCAAATAAGATGGCTTTTGGACAGGAAAAGAGAAGTAAGATATTTTTCCCCAGTCAAATACAGCTGTCTATTGCCAGTTGTTTTCTGCTGGCTTTAACAAAGGAGCAAACTCAAACCCAAAGGGAGTTAACAAAAAGTTCAAGGACAGAGGAGGACCAGGGTGTAGGATGCTCATATTTGGTCTCCACCAGTCAGTAAGTCCGTCGTGTTGGAAGCATGTGAACTCAGGTGGAGGGGTACATGAGAATTCCTGATCGAATTCACTTGGCAAGAATTCTAATTCAGGCAGCTGAGGGGGGTGGGTTTGTCTTTATTTTTCAAGTGTCACATCATAGTAAATAATTTTTCACTGAGGAGACTTCGTTGCAGAAATGCTGATTAGCCTTAGAGTTTACTAAAATACTAGAAGATGGGTTATTAAGAGTGATTTACTAGATTTGCCGGAGTAATTCAGATTCCAGCAGTGCATACTCTGGCACTGCTTCATTTATTTGTATTCTTCTAGAAAATTATTGGTGATTTTTGACATTGTGTAATTCCTTCATTTGTTGGGGAGAAATAAAGCTTATGCCATTAGCATTTGATTGATTTTTACAGGGATATAGAAGTTGAAGCAAAAGGAAGTATGCTATCATGCAGAACTATCAACATTGCTCATTTTGTCCGTAGCTTTCCATGGAGCTTGGTAAAAGAGTTGAATGATTACATGAAAAAAAAGAGTCTTCTCTCCCTGAACCTATGTTTTCTTGCAACTTGATATGACTCTGATACCTGAAAGACCATTTTCACAAGTAACCATGTCTCAATAATACCTGTGGTTGGGCTGTTAGATCTAAGATTGCGTGATGGAATAAAGGCTTCACCTTTTGTAAATGCCTGCTGCAGCAATAATTAAATATACTGTACAGAAAAAATGTCAGTTGTGCCCCAAGGCTTCCTCTTTTAGTGCTTTTTAGGCCAAAGATAACTAGAAGGAGGAGATGGGTTTTTTTGTTCCAGCTGTGATGAGGTTAAATGACTGAAGGATGAAGGCGGTCGGTATAGACAGTGCTTTTTCTGACTTGGACCTTTTCTAAGCAACTGGGTTTCTTCATGTCATCACAGTGGCAGTGGATAATAATGGCTTTTCAAAAGATAGCACACTATTCAGGTTGCTTTAAAAGCTAAATGAGATGCATTCATTATGTTATGGTTCACAAATTTAAGAACGAAACCCATATTCTCCTCAAACTAATCCTTTTTGTTGTGCCAGGTATATACTACCCCATATATCTATGAATTTGGTTTTTATCTAGTTTTCTGTTTGAAAAAAAAATAAGAAAGAGTGACTTGAAATTACATTCAAAGAAATGAACTGTGAATCTTTGATATTGCAGTGAATTAAGATTACCAAATGCCCAGCTTAGACAGTTTTTATACAGCTGTATTTATGTGGTTATACCAGAGAGTGCATCTGCCAGCAGAAAGAGGATTTTGGGCTGCTCATTTGTTTCTTTAGACTGAAAGTGATGCTTTATGAAGGATGGTTGAGTTCTCCAAGAAATTCCCGCAGTCGGGAAGGTTGATGAGCTCTTTCCAGTTGAGAAAAGTGGAAATCTTTGGTGTGCCCGGGCAATATATTCAGGGAAATGCAGATCCCTCTGCTCCAAAGTGCTGGTTTAAATCACTTGACTCAGGCCAGCTGTGTTGATTTTCTGTTAGGTAACCTTTGCAATTCCTTGTATTGTAGTTGTAAGCTTCCAGAGGAAAATAATTTTTTAAACAGACTAGATAAAGAATAATCAGTTGTGCACTAGCCTGCCTTGAACTTAGTGGGGCACTGAGTGAAAGAGGTTATCTATTATCTTCTGCCATTTATTATCCATTAGCCCTAACAAGGTTAGGGTCCATAGTCCACATGCAGGTCTGAGGGACTCAGAAGTGTTGGTTGTCTAACACCAGAGAGAAATGAAAAACTTAGAATAGTGTTTATTGCTGTGATAGGTGGTGGTCTCAGCAACCAGCAACCTCCCCGGCAATGCAGGGTTTTGATCTCTCAGAGTCTACGCTGAAAGTCGCTGTGAAGAAGCAGCTTGTGTTGCCAAATTGTTCATGATCTATTTACTCCCTAGTGTCTTCGGCGTTTAGGTCTGGCAGGAGCTTTCATGAAACTGGAGTTAATTTCAAATACGTTGTTTCTAATTTTGTACCATAGAGTCAGTATTAATACTTCATGTGCTACGATGAAGATCTTTAGTTACCATAATTTGACTGATGGCGTGCACATGTTAGGCAGAGATGCAGCTGGGAGAATAACTTCCCGCTTCTCAGAGACTGTATTAATTTTCAGTAGGTAGTATTTTCAATATTTATGTCTCTGCAGAAATAAATCATAGCACTTTATTCAGCAGAACCTCGGTGTGAAGTCAATCTCACAAACAGCAGCAGCAAAACAAATGCGTCATCCATAGAGACCTCACACGGACGAAGCAAGGACAGAACTGCAGAGCTTTAGGCAGAATCTAGCCCTGAGATTGAATGGGTTTGTGTAACGGGTAAATCCTGCCCTAGATTGTTATTAGTCTCAGTCAAGTCTTAGGATTTTTCTTTCCTTCCATGATTTCCGTAGAGGTTCTGATCCTGATAAAGGGTATTTTGTTTCACTCACACAGTTACTCAGTAAGTGTGCCATACTTCACCTCAGCAGAAAAAGCAGCATTTTGTTTGGGTGTGTCAGACTTGCATACATGATTAGCTTGGGCTTTGCTAATAAAGACAAAAGAAAAGACTATTGAAGTCTAAAAGCTGTTGTCCCACTATGAATTCCTTGTTGCCCAGGGAAAATACTGTTGTTTGAAAGAACAGCAAAAAGTTCTATGTATGATCAAACACAGTTCCCAGTTCTAAAGTTGTTTCTTACACTGGATTTACAATGCTATAATCTTGAGAAATGGTTTCTGATCCTTGTGAGCATACATCTATGTTATCTTGCAGAGGTGTGTGATTACAGCTCACACAGGTGAGCATTTATGCTTCTCACAGAATAGCCTGCAACCATAAGAAGTGCAGGCAGGTTGAACTTGGGGACTGCTCTTACAGCTCTGTTGGCCTTACAGTCAACAGCAGCAAATTCAGACCTACGTCAAACAGCTACCTGTGTTGTGCATTTTAGTGCAGATATCCAGAAATAGCCTTTAGATTGCATCCTCACATCTGATACGGAAACAGGTTGGGTCCTTTCGTCATAGTAGGTCCTTACCTAAGCTCCTGGGCTGTCAGAAACAGGTAATAGCTAGGGTGTTCAGGTCTTACCCAGACCCACAGCAGAATGGGACATTTGTTTCTCTTGCTACTTCAAAAGGGACTCAGTCACTTCCCAGGCCATATGGAGGTACAGTACACATCACTTGGCGCCTTACTGGCGATGGAACCGGTTATAATACCAGCAACAAACCTCATGTACAAGAACATCTTAACTTTTATCTCTCTCCAGTAAAATATGCCTTTGGATTGTCTAAAATGCAGCTACTGCGTGTCAAGCAAAGAGCCTACAGGGATCAAGCAAGAGGGATGAAGAAATCCCCGCCAGTCACAGCGGGTTTTTCTTCCAAATCTCACCCTTGTGCCACAGTGCGGTGTGGGGGTCGTGCTTGTTTTTTGCTAAGCAAAGCCTGAAACATCCTCTCCAGACTTGTTAGTTCAGTCACGGGTAAGTTTCCCATGGTTTGTTTGGAGCTAGCATTTCCACAGGAAGCTATGGTAATGTGAGTTTTGTTTCAGCTTGCCACAGGATCACTGCAAGCAATCTCAGAATTCTTCTGAAGTATTTTTTTAAATATAGGAGATCCACTTTCAGTCAGTTGACTCACTGTTTTCTCTAACAGCGAGTTAGAGTTTCTCTAGCAGGCTGCCTTTAAGTTAAAAATTGAGTTCACAGAGGTTTTAATTGTCTACAAATCTGAAATTTCAGTCTTTCAAAACAGATAAAACTCTTGAAAACACAAACCACAAAGGTTTAGAAACAGGAGCATAAAGTAATAAAAATGTGCAATTACAAAAAAAACCCTTATAATTTCATATTTGAGCAGGGTATCATCATTTTTGGACTGGAGAGGTTTGGTCCGAGAAGATGTTTTGCATACACTAAGTAAATCTTTTCATGTTATTTAGGACACCCTGGAACTTGCTCTGCATGAGATGTCTGAGCCCTTCCTTGAGCTGTAGTCGCTTCCCGCTGGTTTCCTCCAGGTCAGGGGCCCGAGTCCTGCCATCTTCCTGGGCTTCTGATGGAGAGCAGTTGGAGCTGTCAGAGCAGTGTTCCAAGGGGAAACCTGACAGACCAGAGGGTGGGATTAGTGCTGCTGGCTTCAAAGCAGTAGGACAGGATCGTTCAGATAGAGGGTCACCTTTTACCTGCTTCTGGAATGTGCTTTTATTGCGATGTAGGGATTGAGGTTGGTGATTCCTCTTGCCATCACTTTGTGGTGTTTCTACTCCTTGAGATGTTGGGATCAACTGAGTTACCTACTGATGAGGAGGAGAAGCCACTAAGTAGAGTATGACATGTGTAATGTGGACCACAAGCATGGCACCCTTTTGATGTGCCAAGGGAGCTGTTACACAGGAAGGAAGGTGGTGAGGAGCATTGCTGAGCTCAGCAAGAGCAGGATGTATCTCTCTAGCTTCTGTCAGACAGCAGCACATTAAAGCACCTTCCTGCTTTTTCCAGTTGTGCTTGGATTTCTCAGGTGACATGCAATCTGTATCAAATGATATACAAAAAAATGCCCTATTGCACAAGGCATACATAGATGATCCAAGAAAGAGTTTGCACCCTCTGCTTTTGAAATACTGTGAGTTGGGGAATTTGGAAAAGTGATGCTTAGGGTTTGTGTGTGTGGTGATTGTAGTGAAAATCTTCCTAATTATATCAAGCACAGGGGGAAAAAAAGTAGCTCTCACTTAGTGAATTATAGTTGAAATTTGCAACACGCAAAGAATTAAGTCCTGAAATGCAAAACTCTTGTAAGAATTTAGAAGCAGAACTGAAATTATAGGTCAGAGGGAATGAAATCCCTTGCAGTTTTTCTACACATCGTTTTCTTCCCTTGATATACAGCCCATGCTTTCAAATGAGTTTTCCCTGTGCCAGTTTTAAGAGAGAAGTTTATTTTCTGATCATGAAATTAAGTTTGAAGCATTTTCTGTTTGCTAATGAGATGAAACTTGTTTTACCTTTCCCCTCCTGGTGAGTGTTCGCAGCCAGAGGCCTTGCTAAGTGCCAACAGATTTGGTTCTTAATTTCAGCAAATTTGGAATTCAACAGCTTGAGAATGGTGATATGCTGAGGTAAGAGCCTTTATTAAAACGCAGGGAATTTAATTGTATTAAGTTCTCATGTCATTAGATATGTTAGAGAACTTCCCAGAAACAAATTTGGTTTTCCTGGTTTCATGGCATATTTAGTGGTTAGCTTGGTGTAAGGGCTTTAACATTTTATTTAGAACCTACATATATATTTTTATACTTCTGTAGTAAAATGGTTTAGTATGTATGATTAATTATGTCCACTCAAAGTTTCTCTTCGCATTCTTACATTAATTGTTACTAACAATTATTTTATTTTTATCTGTAATACATGTCTGTATCAAAGGAGTATAAATACCCCCACACTAGCTACAAGTACTGCTTTCCTCTTTTTGACCTGGCAGTTCTCCCTTCTTTCATCCCTACGTTTGACATCATCCCCAAAAATTTTGTCCTGCTCTTGTCATTATGCTATTTATTTTTGATGGAGAAAAATTACTTTTTGAAATACTGAGATGTTGAAGGCGACAGTGAGAAGTTGCCTTTGTTCTACAAATCACAGAATCACAAGGTTGGAAAAGACCTTTAAGATCATCGAGTCCAACCATTCACATTCTAAACTAAACCATATGCCTAAGTACTTCATCTACCCTTTTTTTGAACACATCCAGGGAAGGTGACTCAGCCATCTCCCTGGGCAGCCTGTTCCAGGCCCTCACAACTCTTTCAGTAAAAAATTTTTTCCTAACATCCAATCTAAACCTGCCCTGGCACAGCTTCATGCCATTCCCCCTTGTCCTATCACCTGTCACCTGGCTGAAGAGACCATCACCTATCTCTCTATAACCTCCCTTCAGGTAGTTGTAGGCGGTGATAAGGTCTCCCCTCAACCTCCTCTTCTCTAGGCTAAACAGCCCCAGCTCCCTCAGCCGCTCCTCACAGGATTTGCCCTCCAGCCCCTTCCCCAGCCTGGTTGCCCTTCTCTGGACTCGCTCCAGGACCTCCATGTCCTTCTTGTGGTGAGGAGCCCAGAACTGGACACAGCACTCGAGGTGTGGCCTCACCAATGCCCAGTACAGGGGCACAATCACCTCCCTAGACCTACTGGCCACACTGTTTTTGATACAAGCCAAGATGCCATTGGCCTTCTTGGCCGCCTGAGCACACTGCTGACTCATACTCAGTCTGCAGTCAACCAACACCCCCAGGTCCTTCTCTGCCTGACAGCTCTCCAGCCAGTCTCCCCCAAGCCTGTAGCGCTGCATGGGGTTGTTATGTCCCACGTGCAGCACTCTACACTTGGCCTTGTTAAACTTCATCCTATTGGACTCAGCCCATCGGTCCAGTCTGTTCAGATCCCTCTGAAGAGCCTCCCTACCCTCAGGCAGATCAACACTTCCTCCTAGTTTAGTGTCATCTGCAAACTTAGTGAGGGAGCATTCAATCCCTTCGTCGAGATCATTGATAAAGATGTTGAACAAGACTGGACCCAGGACTGAGCCCAGGGGGACTCCACTCGTGACCGGCCTCCAGCTGGATTTTGTTCCATTTACCACCACCCTCTGGGCTCAGCCATCCAGCCAGTTTTTAACCCAGCTGAGGGTCCACCTCTCCAGACCAGTGGCAGCCAGACAAACCAGTTGTTTGCATCAGAACCTGCAGTTCAAGATAGCGCAGGTCAGCAGATGAAAGTCATGGGGACAGGAGCTCGTGCCTTAGGACAGCTCATCCAGAGAGGGCTTGGTTGGGTGTATCGTATGGAGATGCTTGGGAAAGGGGCTGGCTCAGGCAGCACAACAGGAGAACATCTTCTCAGCAAGTCTTAGCAAGATATACGAGAAAGGTGATGAAGTCCCGTAAATTGCTTGGAGTCAGGCTTGAAGTGGGAGGGCTGAGAGCCACTCTGCCAAAGAGCTGAAGATACATGAGTAGAAGTAATTACAGGAATTGTACAGTTTACTGTAAGATAATTCCTATGTGACTTAGTAAAGTTACAGCAAATTAAGTTATATATTAGTCTGTTGTCCACGGAACAGTAACATCGTTCACCTGGCAGAGGGAGGTTGAGAGACATTTATAATGTGTGATTGTTCTTCTTCCATGATATTTCAGTTCTCATGGGAAGTGTTGCAGTATTAGTGCCCCCGTCCCTTTATGTACGCTTTTTATTGCTGTTCAGGTCATTTATAGGTGTGGATGAAAGCTCTGCTATAAATATTAACACGTTTTTCAGGATGTGAACATGCTCCTTTTGCTTCTAAGCCAGCCCATCGGGAGCTGTGAATGTAGCTCTTGCGGCTAGACTGAGTTCTGAACTGCTGGATTGATCAGTCTGTGTCTGGCAGCAGCAGCCCTTGCCTTAGAAATGCATGACCAGACGTCTCTTTTTTTCCTCTCCTCCTCTGATGCAGTCTGAAAATACAAAAAAACCGTGTATTTTCAGAGCAAAACATGGAATAGAGGGTTGAAGCTTGTTACTGATTTCCCTCTAGTATTTTTGGACTGTTTCCTTCCTCCTTTGGGAGAGAAAGTCAAGGGACTTGATCCGTCTGTGGGATTTTCTTCCACTCTTTGGCAAGGGTGTCCAAGCATTTGACATAATCCCTGTTCTTGCTCAGTTTTATCACAAATGTGATAAGATTCATGGGTTGTTGAGGTGTTTGCCCACTTCCAACTGGCTGGGAGGCTTTTTTTTTTTTTCTAAAAATCTCCTATCTGCCCCACTGAAATGAATACTACACAGGATGATGGAAAAGGACAGAGATGTCCCTTTGTGAGCATTCCTCTGGATAGCAAAAGATTTCTAGTGAAAGGGTAATGTCCAAGTTGCAGGACTTTAAGTCTGTAACAGACACTTTGACATTGTTGTGAGTGAAAGGTAATACAATGCCAGGATTTCTGGGCTAGCATGGAGTCTGTGGATTCCTGTATCCACTCTAGCCTAAGCTGTGCTGATACAAAAAGCTGCTCCCTGACCTGAAGATGAAGGTCTCCTTGCATGATTTCTAAGTGCTGTATTTGGGAAAAAAAAAAAAAATACAGGAACATTTTGAAAATACAGGGCCAGTTTGTTTCCTATCCTTGGTTTGCTTTCTTCTTCATGTTACCCCCACAATTTTGTCTCCAAGGACATTGGTCAGTCAGATGGACAGCTGAAGATTATTGTAGGGGATGTTTCTGTAGGTTCCTTTCAGAGCTGAGCTATTATCCCTCTGTATTGAAAACCAGACCCATGGATCTAACTAGCTGTCACTGCTACTCTGAGGTTGGTTACGAGTTGATAATCTGAATCTTACTTTTCACCTTTCTTAAGACATAGATTGCCCATTGGGGCATATTGCCTAACTCATAGTGAGATGCTATGGGGAGGTGTTTGTAGAGGGGGAAAAAAAGGCAATCCTATTTTCTCTCCTTATTTTTCTTGTCCTCTGTTAAGTGTTTCTCACATCCTGAACTGATGTCTGCTTTGTGCGAGGTTGAGCAACGTGTCTTCCGAAAGCAGTGTCCTGTCATGCGTTGTCTGGGACGTCTGTGTCTCTCCTAATTGATAATCACATAACTGATTTAGAGTAAATGGGGATTGCTGTGTGGTTTTACTTCTGTGGCAAGAAGTGAAGAGCAGGATTTGAAGGTCTCAAATACCCATTGGCCTGTTTAAAATTTGTGTTATTATAGTAGTTGAGGAAGAATTGTTTAAGATAGCACTTGAGAGGAGTGCTGTTTCATAGTCTCATAAAAGAAAATCTGCTCTTAATCTGTAAGGTAGAACCCTCTAAGTAAAATTCTTATCTGTAATGGGCAATTCCAGGGGATGCTGTAACGTGAGATCCTGCTGGCCTGAGGGACTGCCACACAACAGTGTGCAACTCTCTTCCATATGGAAAATTCATCTTCTGCCAACTGTCACCCCATGCAACAGAAAGCTTTTTCTTACCAGAGATTGCTGATTGTTAAAGATCAAGGTAATGTTGAATGGGTGGTTGACCTACCTGGATAGTTCTTGGCTTTTATTTACACTGGATAACCTGAGGGAGATGTCTGTATATCAAATTGTGTTTTGATAAAGTGAGCCTTTTCCCAAACTGACCGTGTGGATAAATAACATAGTGAAATCTCAGTTAACTAGTGTTCTTCTCAGAGGTTATTTTTTTAAAAAGAACAGTAATTCCTCAGGCTGCTTTGAACCCCACTGGATGTTTGTAGGTCCATTATTTCTTTCCACAAATTTGTGTGACAATTTGTCCCCTTTTATGCTGAAGATTTATATTTTGAGGAGTGTTGCATACATGATCTTTTGATAAACTGACTACTTTTAGAAAAATACTAACAAAAGCCACTTCTAGATTTTCAGTGAATTTTATAGCAGATGTGTTAGATGGGCTTCAGAGGTTATAGCTGGAAGTGGCACTAGTCTCTGGCTAGATTGCACATAATGCAATATAATATATTTTATATATATGGATCATCTGATGTGGTCTGGTTTCTTGGAGAAGGATCTGACAGTGGTAGTTAATCCTGTAACTAACCTGTCCCTGAATTCCAGATTATATCAGCTGAGATTGTTCTCTTTTTTATTAGAAGAATCCAATTACATGTGATTGACCTTTGTTACTTCCTTCTAGCAGAAGTTATTTGAGAGCCAGGTTTTATCTGAAGCTAACATATTTGATGTGTTTAAGGAGAAATTTATAAGGAAGCTTTGAAAAGGCTGCATAAAAATGATGGATCTGAAACCATTTGTGGAATTTGCTGGTGCATTCTGGTGTAGGTATTTTAAGGCTGTAAGTGACAGTGTTTGATTCAATCTGTTTTCCTTAGCTGGTAGAACTGAACACCCGTATTTAGCACCCTGTGATTGAGCACCCTATGACTGAGTCCCACTTGGATTGCTTTTAGATTGTTTATTGTTCCTTGGTTTTCATCACACCTCTGTTCACATTTAAGAATGAACTGGCTGTGCAATGCTGGTAATATTGCCAGATGTTACTTTATTATTATTAAAAATAACCTGCTGTCACACGTTTATATAGGGCTTTTTCTTATTTATAAGAAATGTTTGCTTCCCTAAAGGGATCAAATAATTCACATATTTTCAATGTGTGTATGTGATATTCAGAAGGTATGCCTCATTCCTTCATATAATGGATGTGAAGTGCCCTAGGATGATATGAAGCTGCTTCTGGAAGGCTGCTGGAGCTTTAGAAACCTCATTTCATCCAGCAACGTGCTTCAAACTTGGCCAGGAATCTGGAATCAAGAGGTGCAGTTATTTTCCTGTCCAACCCTTCCCTTTCCATCAGCCCCGTAAAGGGTTTTTTAACCATAACACAATTTTGGATTTAGTTTAGAGTTTCATTCCAACTGATAGCACCTTTCAGACGGTGAAGTTAGAAATGGATTTATACTTGATGGACACTTGGTGTGCATTTTTAACGTTACAAAAGTGACTCGTTTTAAAAAAAATGAGTGGTTCTGTCCAGACTGATGCCTTGTCCAATACTTTTCTCACTGCAGAAGCAGATGTGATAGTACAGCTGTGCTGAAGACAGGCAGAGTTCCTCACTGACAATGAGGAGTATCGGTCTCTTTGCGTATTTTCCTGTGTGGAATTAGTGTTTCATAGCGACAATAATAGTAATGCACATAAACTGCCTTTCACATAGAAATTAAACTACTCCAGGAAAAACAGAACCACTTCCTCCTGCAAAGATAGATGCCTATGTTTTAATCCTAAGAACACTGTCTAAAGAGCTGGTTTCTTGACCTTTATTTGGTTCAATATTCTAATGTTTACAGATTTGTTTAAAAGTTGCTGTATTGCTAATGCATTAAAATGCCAGCCTCCACATTCTGCATTCTGAACAGTTCTTCATCTTTTGGCACGCTGACAGAAGAGAAGAGAGTTTGCCACAATCATTCCTGTTGATTTTTTGTAGAAGAATGCTACCCTGCATTTTCTTTTGCTTTACTTTAAGGACAGACTGTAACGTGACTGGTGATTCTCACAAAGCCAGTTCACCACCTCCAGTAAGCTCTCTTGAGGGATGCTGTTCTTGTGAAACTTCTGTCTTTTCCTTGAGTCACTTTACTAGCAAATATGATAATTTGTTTCCTTTTAGGATTGCAAAATTGTTTCCTCCCTTGTATCTGCCCTCCTAAAGGTGTGGGCCAGGTTGTATTTGCTCATGTCCCTGGGCATTAACGTTGTATTTGGGGAGCTGGCAGACCCACAGACCTGCTGACCTCAGCTCATCTTGCATTTCTTTTGAGAATGTGTGATGGCCAAAGCTGGCTGATGCTTAGGCATGTTTTCTGGTGAAGACTTGGGTATCTGTTAGTCCTGTTGTGCTCCCCATGTGGGATATGAGGTTGTATTATGACGTATTTATTGTGTTACAGCGTAATGGCATCTACAGAAATGGGTGAGTCACTGCATGCAGGGAGTGCCAAAGGTGGCTCCTGTGCAGGATGTGAGCTCTGACTTCTGGGTGTGTCTGGGCAAAGGGAGTCATGCTTTCTGCAGTAGTCCATATCACTTGTGAAATGTGGATTGGAGCTGTAACAGCTGTCTCGTTAGCTCTGAATGCTGTGTAAAGTTTGACTTTCTATCTCGCTTTGTAAGTCTACTCATAGCTCCAAGTCCTTTCTGCCCATGTTTCCTCAATATCTGGCTGTGTGTGTGTTTCCACCCCTTTTTTCATTTGCTCCCTGGTAGCCTTACCACTGTGATATATGGCAAGGAGATGGTGTCAGAAGGCTCCGGAAGGCATTTATTTCTAATTTTTTTTTTTTTTTTTAATCTGAGGGGAATATGTTTACTGTTTGAATTGTACACTTATTTTTTTTCCTATGAGGAAAAAAGATGATTTTTGGGTTTATCCCATGGAATACTTAGTGGTTGAGACTTCTCAGCAACTAGACACATGCAATTAAAAGATGTCTCCTTACCTTTGGATATCTGATGCTGAGGAGATGTATTTGCTGTTCCTGTGGGCTGCAAGGGCAGACACTACTTCTGACCTTCCCTTAAACAGCAGCTGGTGATGTTATCGCTGGACTCGTGGCTGGGTTTCTCTTCTGACCTGTTCTCAGCAGGTGTTGAAATCCTGCTGAGAGCACATCGCTTATCCTGACAGCGGCAGTCCATCGCCGCAGTCTGCCTGAGAGGGAGGTCACCCAGGCCCTTCAGATAAAGAAAAGATGGTGAGGTCCAAGGGCTCACCCTGTGGAATAACAACTGAGCTAAAAAATGTTTTAATGTGGACTTGTTAATGAGTTGAAACTCCAGGAAGAGGGGAGAGGTTTCTGAAGTTCTCTGAACCAAAGGGGTGTGCAGGACATGGATGTCGTTGCCTCAGGCTCACATTCTGCCTTCATTCTGCATGTAGAAATACAAAATGGGTCGATTTTGATCAAAGTTTGAATAAGGTTCTGTGCAGGAAACACAAATGAATAATCGATTTTTGTAGTTTGCTTGTTTGTTTTCTTTCTATTGAAAAGTGTAAATCCTTGTAGCCTTCTGAGTAGAGAAAACTTTTAAGTGAGTCTGGTGTGTCCATGCCTCAAAAATATTAGCAATTTATTGAATTGAAAGTACATATCTTTGTTAGAGCAAATTAGATAATTTTAGAAGAGGAATTGAATGAAACTGAATGAGATTGAAATAAGCACCTGTAAGTGGGGCAGCAAGGTGGCGTATTTTCAAGGAAGGATGGATTTGAATAGCAAGGCTTACAAAAGGAATAAAGGAGGCAAGTCATTTCTAGCTGTGGTATATTTTTACCTTACAGTCACTTTGAGAAAGTTGTCTTTGCTGTTGCGTTACTGCTTACACTGCCGTGTTACTACGACCCTAGGTTAAGCACACTGCTATGTCAACACAGGGAGTTTAAGAGAAAGTTGACTTTGCTGTTATGTGTAAGGTTGGAAGCTAATACTCTTCTTTCTGACCCGCTGATTTTGGATTTTGTGCTTAGGTAAGATATTCCAAGCTTAGCAGCCCAGGTAAAATGGGATCAAGGCAGTGATGGGTTTGCTGATAGAAGCCTGAGGATTATAAAAAATGATTTTAGGAGGCTGGGGAATTTAGTCGATGGAGCGGGCATACAAGTTGTGTTTGCCAGTATTCCTTTGGTGGCAGGGGCAAACACTGAGATAAGCAGAAAAGGCCATCTTATAAATGCATGGCTGAGAGGCTGGTGCAAACACAAAAATTTTGGATTCTTTGATCACGGGGCGGTCTACTCGGCACCTGGCCTGAGGACAGCTGATGGGAATTGCCTGTCTCCGAGAGGGAAACGGATACTTGCCCAGGAGCTGGCAGGACTTGTAGAAAGGGCTTTAAACTAGATAGGAAGGGGGAAGGGGATAAAGCCAGGTCTGCTAGAGATCGGCCTGGGGAAGTGGTATTGGGATTAGGAGAGAGGCAAGGGGCTCAGCTGAGGTGCGTCTACACTAATGCACGCAGCATGGGCAACAAGCAAGAAGAGTTGGAAGCCATAATGCGGCAGGCAAACTATGACCTGGTTGCCATAACAGAAACATGGTGGGATTGCTCCCATGACTGGAGTGCTGCAATGGATGGCTACAAACTCTTCAGGAGAGACAGGCAAGGAAGGAGGGGTGGTGGTGTGGCTCTATACGTTAGGGAATCCTTTTCTGCCACTGAGATTGTGACTAGGGATGATAACATTGAATCCCTATGGGTAAAGATCAGAGGAAGGGCTGACAAGGCAGACATCCTGGTGGGCGTCTGTTATAGACCGCCAAACCAGGATGAAGAGACAGATGAGGTGTTCTACAAGCAGCTGGCACGAGCTGCACGGTCATCAGCCCTTGTGCTCATGGGGGACTTCAACTTCCCTGACATATGCTGGGAGTACAGCACAGCACAGAAGAAGCAGTCTAGGAGGTTTTTGGAGTGCACAGAGGATGCATTCCTGATGCAGCTGGTCAGAGAGCCCACAAGAGGAACTGCCCCGCTAGACCTGCTGTTCGTGAACAGGGAAGGTCTGGTAGGAGATGTGAAGGTTGGGGGCTGCCTTGGACAGAGTGACCATGAAATGATACATTTCTCAATTCATGGTGGAGCTTGGAGGGGGAATAGTAAAACTGCTACCTTGGACTTTCAGAGGGCAGACTTTGATTTGTTCAAGAGACTGGTAGGGGGAGTCCCTTGGCATTCAGTCTTAGCGAACAAAGGGGTACAAGAGAGCTGGTTGCTCTTCAAGAAGGAAGTCTTAAGGGCGCAGGAGCAGGCGGTCCCCCTGAGCCGCAAAATGAGCCGGCGGGGAAGAAGACCAGCGTGGATGAATAGGGAGTTACTCTTGAGGCTCCGTGAGAAAAAGAGAATCTACCGCCTGTGGAAGGAGGGACGGGTAACTGAGAATGAATTCAAGGAAGTTGTCAGGATGTGTAGAGGTGAAATCAGAAAGGCAAAAGCCCAGCTTGAATTTAACCTGGCCGCTGGGGTGAAAAAGAATAATAAACTCTTTTATAAGTACATTAACAGTAAGAGGAGGACAAAGGAGAATATCCACTCTTTACTGGATGAGGCTGGGAATGTGATCACTGAGGATAAGGAAAAGGCGGAGGTTCTGAATGCCTTCTTTACGTCTGTCTTTAAAGGTCAAACAGATCCTCAGGGTACCCCTCTCTCTGACCTGGTAGTCTCAGCTGGGGAGCATGCTAACTCCCCTGTGATTCTGGAAGAAACAGTCAGAGACTTGCTACTCCAACTGGACTGCCACAAGTCCATGGGGCCGGATGAGATCCACCCAAGAGTGCTGAGGGAACTGGCAGAGGTGGTAGCCGAGCCGCTTTCCATTATCTATCAGTCCTCCTTGCTGACTGGTGAGGTCCCAGAAGACTGGAGGCTTGCCAATGTGACTCCCATTTACAAGAAAGGTTGTAAGGAGGATCCGGGGAACTACAGGCCTGTTAGCCTGACCTCGGTTCCAGGGAAGGTTATGGAACAGATAGTCTTGAGGGAGATCATGCGGTATGTGCGGGATGGCCGGGGGATCAGGCCTAGCCAGCATGGGTTCATGAAGGGCAGGTCCTGTTTGACCAACCTGATCTCCTTCTATGATCTAGTGACCCATCTGCTGGATGAGGGAAAGGCTGTTGATGTGGTCTACCTAGACTTCAGCAAAGCCTTTGACACTGTCTCCCACAGTATTCTCCTGCAGAAGCTGGCAGCCCGTGGCTTGGATGGGTACACCCTCGGCTGGGTAAGGAGCTGGCTGGAGGGCCGGGCTCAGAGAGTGGTAGTAAATGGAGTTAAATCCAGCTGGCGACCGGTCACGAGTGGTGTTCCCCAGGGGTCGGTGCTGGGGCCTGTCCTCTTCAATATCTTTATTGATGACCTAGATGAGGGCATTGAGTGCACCCTCAGTAAGTTTGCAGATGACACTAAATTGGCTGGGAGTGTGGATCTGCCTGGGGGTAGCGAGGCCCTACAGAGGGATCTGGACAGGCTGGAGAGCTGGGCTGAAGCCAATGGCATGAGGTTCAACAAGAGCAAATGCCGAGTCCTGCACTTTGGCCACAACAACCCCAGGCAGCGCTATAGGCTTGGGGCGGAGTGGCTGGAGGACTGTGTGGAGGAAATGGACCTGGGGGTACTGATTGATGCACGGCTGAACATGAGCCGACAGTGTGCGCGGGTGGCCAAGAAGGCCAACGGCATCCTGGCTTGCATCAAAAATAGTGTTACTAGTAGGAGCAGGGAGGTAATTGTCCCCCTGTACTCAGCACTTGTGAGGCCGCATCTCGAGTACTGTGTTCAGTTTTGGGCCCCTCACTACAGGAAAGACATTGAGGCTCTGGAACGCGTTCAGAGGAGGGCTACTAAGCTGGTGAGGGGTCTGGAACACAGGCCTTACGAGGAGCGTCTGAGGAAGCTGGGATTGTTCAGCCTGGAGAAGAGGAGGCTTAGGGGAGACCTTATAGCTCTCTATAACTTCCTGAAGGGAGGTTGTAGTGAGCTGGGGGTCGGCCTCTTCTCCCGTGTAGGCAGTGACAGAACTAGAGGGAATGGTAGCAAGCTGCGCCAGGGGAGAGTCAGGCTCGACATTAGGAAGCACTACTTCTCAGAAAGGGTAGTCAGGCACTGGAATGCACTGCCCAGGGAGGTGGTGGAGTCACCAACCCTGGGGGTGTTCAAGGAGAGACTGGATGTTGTATTGAGGGATATGGTTTAGTGGGAGCTAGTAGTAATAGGTGAATGGTTGGACTGGATGATCTTCTAGGTCTTTTCCAACCTTGAAAATTCTGTGATTCTGTGATTCTGTAAACTGCGCTCCTGAAGCTGTACTGGCACCACTTCACGGCACCATAATGTGTAGGAGCAGCTTTGGACTGCTGCACAGAAGTATTTCACAAAACCAGTCAAGTTTTATGATGTTCTTGCAGCTAATGATGGTGCCTTGGTCTTTTGTGCAAGTAATATTGTAGACCACTCAGACCCTGTTAATCTCATCTGTGTGCTTTATGCTTTCCTCTTAAAACATTTTTTTTTTTTAACAAAGAAAAAAAAACCCTACTAACTTCATCAGTTTTCCTGAACACAAGGAGGAGTAAGGGTGCTAAACCTGCCAATAGATTAGGGGAAAAGACCAAGCAAAAAGGAAAGTAGACAAATTTAAGATGGATGTAACAAAAGACAAATTTATACTTAAGTTTCTGTAAATGTTTTATCTACTTTCGTACGGATAAGCTATTTTTGAAACTAATGGCAAGTACTAAGTTGATTTTTAAAATGCTCACATTTCTATAAATCAGTCTTTTCTATATTCACATTTTTCTATCCCAGTACATCCAGAAGATAAGGTGTGAGAATTAGTTTGGAGTGGAATGGGAAATAGAGTGGCTTCACGAAGATGTATATTCCCTAAATAAGTAATGAAGCTGAAATGACCATAACTCACTGTCACAAGTTTCTGCCCCTTTAGCTTAGATGCTGCTGTCTGCACGTAGAAATGGGCATTGCCAATGGTGTGTCTTTTCTTTGGTGGTGTTTTTCTTTTGGGGTGGGTAGAGTTGGAGGGGGCTTAGATCTGGGTGTTTTTTTGTTGTTTTGTTAAACTTGATTATTACTTGTCCTTCACTTGGAAGATCTGCCAATCCTGACAGTCTTGGGAAAAGTAATAACAACTAACTTTGTTAAACTCACAAGCTTCTATGGGCTGTTATATACTGGTTCTTTAACAACTACGTGAACATTATCCTGATGGAGTAGTTATTTCTTATTGCACTGTACTCCGAGACAAGACTTGAAATTACCATTTAAGAGAGGTTATTATAATTTACTGCATCGTATATAACTTTGCTAAGCAAAATATTTGTTTATAAATAATGACGTTTGCGTTTCTGTAGTGCTGAACCAATGACAAATGATAATAGTTGATCTTTTGTGTGCAAAAACTTTTTTCTTTTTTTTATGAAGCTTATTCCAATTTCTCTCCATCCCCAGCTAATTATAATAATTAGTTTTACAGCTCGACATAAAGCTGACTACAGCAGTGACCCCCGTCCTTGATTAGTTTTCCGACAACGCCCTCTTGGTTTTAGTTACCTAAGTAAAAATGCGTGTGTGTGAGGATGTATCTGTATGGGCAGTAGGTAAATACCACAGTTATTGATGACTTTCATTACCCCTGTTGCTGTGCAGCAGAGTGAGTGAGCTGGTGTTTCAGACAATCCCAGGTTGCAGTGTCCCCTGGCAGTCTTCGCTTTGGTCCTGTTTACACTGTCAGGAAAAAATGGATAGAAATATAGAGGTAGATAGAAGCTGGAAGAGAGTGGTGGCTGTGTTTGGCATGCTATAACAGACAGGGCTGGACCCAAGCCTTAGAGGCACTTAATATGCATTAGATGAAAATTACATCTCTATATTTGGTTGATGGCCTGCAATAAGTATACAAAGTTCTTATTGTGGAGGTACCTATTAGCCTTTTAAATATAAGGTGTCTGTGTCCCCATACAGGATCTTCAGCTGAGTATGTTAAATAATGAGAGGCAAACTTGCTAGAAAAGTCTGGGAAAAAAAAGAGGTCTGTCAATACCATGTGTCCTGTAGGTCATGTGCTCTGTTGAGGTGGGGATGTGGTGACCAGAAGTGCCCAGAGCATCAGGTGCCATCCATTTTATTTTATTTTTTCCCCCCTCACTTGATATTTTGGGTTGGTTGGTCTACATAGGAACACAGAAAATAATAATAATGTTACTAAAACAGAGATTCCAAATATCATTGTCAAATCATTTGTGTTGGCAGCTTTAACACAGCTGCCCCATTTCTGAGGGGTGATGGAGTCACTGCTGGGTGAAGGTCAAGATTTTGGCTGTGCTGTGGTGCCACAAGAAGCCAGAAGTGCTGTGCGTTGCCTTTGGTCATTGCTCAGCAGATGTACCAGCAGCAGAGTAACCAGTTGCTGTTGCTCTTCATAGCAAAGCTGAAATGCCAGTACACCTTAAAGCTTCTGAGAGTATTAACTACACTCTGGTCCCTGGAAAACAGGAATTTGTTGTCCGTGTAAATAGTGGTGCTGGTATGCAGTGCTGTTGCATTTAGTGTTAGGTCCAGCCTTGCTTCCAGTGCTCCTGGTTCTTCTCACAGGCTTCAGTGCTTTTATTGGCCTTCTCATTCATCTGGTATTAATAATAGTGACATTGGATAAAGGAGAAGGAAACAACTGCTGTCTGGGAGAGTGGGGCAGAAACTCCTATATATGCAGTCCTGAGCATTACCAGCTGATGGCCCTGGGCATCCCATATTATTCTAAGGTCTTCCTGCACCACCAGCACCCTTCCTCCAGCCAAGCATGATTCCTGTCTTCTGTCCCAGCCCCAAGCCCCCCTGGTTTTCCCTAGCTTAACAGGCTATGTGCAAGGCACACGTGATCATCTTCCTAATCTCTGGTTTCATCTCACCTCTCTATTATTAGGAGGATTCAGGACATGGTGGTTTTGCTTAATCCTTGTGTTATCAACATTTACCAGCTCTTACTGATACAGACAGCAAGTAAAAGGCGTCTGCTTGAGAGTCAAGGAGTTCAGTTTCACACATTCACACATACCCCCACACAAATATGTGCTGACTGCCGACCTCGTGTTGCCACCTGGACAGATGTACCGCGACCTGTGGGCGTCTGATGTCACCATGGTACTGTTCTCCTGTGCTCCCTGTGCATAGACTAGATGGGGTCCTTTTGACAAGTGGGCATAGTTGATTAGCTGGAGGATAATTCTTGTCCTGCCAGCTTGCATACAATCCTGTAACGAATTGTACCTTTTGGAGTATTGTGATTTCTTTGTATTAGCGGGTCAATTCTAGGCCAATTCTGTCTGGCTTAATGGAGCATGGGAACGCTTCTCGAAGCGCTTGGCTGACTGAAGGGGAAGATAGATGCGTTGTGGCAGACACTGCTGCTGTTGCAAGAGAAGCTTTGTCTGTCCCTGGTCTTCTTCCCATCTTGGCCCCTGCTGGGACAACAGGAAGCTGTTCTTAAGTGAGCCGTGCTCTGGGGCCTAGTGTTAAAATCCAGGTGGGTTTTGGCATTTTTCTTCACTCTGAGCCAGAGTTTCAGGTGCTTGTCAGCTCTGGAGTTGTGTATCTGCTGTAGTTTGGAGGTGTTGATGGTTACCGTTTCAATACCCTGCGTGGGGCCAGGGCTGACAGCAAAAGGAAGAGCAGTGCAGGTCATAACAAAGGAATAGAAAAGATGGATGAAGGGTAGACAGCCACAGAGCATGATACTGCTAGAGCACTCCAGAAATGTTTGGAGAGACAAGTATTTGGAATGTTGTCAGTGAGATTTCTGTCTCTTGAGGAAGGCGATATTTGCTGGCAAGAAGGAGCAAATGCACGACTTAGTTTATATTGCAGTTATGGAGCAAGAGTAAAACCGTAGTGTGGCTCTCCTTACGCATGGAGTTGATGTAAGGACACGCTAAACTTCACAGTGTACCCCACACTCCTGGCCCCTTGATGATGTAGCCTGGAGAGCCTTTCTTTCTGAGCAGTCTGTAGACCCCTGTGTGTTCCTGATTTTCTTTCCGAGGGAGCTGGATTGGGAAGAGAATTGAATATAGTTGCGTGTAGGGTGTGCATCTGGAGCTAGGAAGTGCCCTTGTTCCCCCCAGATTTAGTTCTTGAGAAAAGTAATATTTTGGAAGGATGGGAGCCTATGAAGCAGAAGCAAAGGTCATGTTTGATGATGTACGTCCTGAAGAAAATACGTAGATCTTCTGAGACAGTTTTGTTTGGCAGTAGTGAGAATTCAGCAGTGGTAGAGGGTGGATCAGTCTCTCAGTGTTTGTTGTATATTGATGTATATTACAAAAAGTTAAAGGGTTTCTTAGTTCTTATTCCAGCGACCCAGAAATAATTTTAGTCAGAGATGTGATTGATTTTACATGTGATCTCACAGCGACATGTATACAGCTGGGAATGACATACAGACTATGGTAATGACACATAATAAGACTGTTTGGTGTAAGTTTTGCTGAAGAGTATAATTTCAGGCACATTATATAGCAGCCAAGGTAGTTGTCATCTAATGGTTCTATGGAAAATGTCAGAATTCAGCAGCTGAACAGTCAAATTCAGAAAGCTCTTTGGTACCACTGAATTACGATTGTTTAAACTGGAGATCATCACTGGCTGAAATGTTATTTCAAAAGTCATTTTTTTGCTTCAAAGGCACCATTGTTAAAATAAACACGTGCAGAAATACATTATGGTCACTATTTTTACCTTCTTCGCTTGCAAAGCGATGTGTGTGCACATCTGTAACAAAAACAGGTGGGCAAAAACTACAACATTGTCTTCTGGTGTTTTTCTACTGTCTTAAGACGTAGCGATGATCTCCAGGTCTCGTCAAACATCAATTATTCAGTGATTCTTTGAATATTAAATAAGGGCCAACTTGCACAGAAGGTATCTTGAGTCTTTTCCACAGAGTGGAGGAAAAACAAAGAGGCTCAGAGTCTCCAGCAGGATGAGTTGTACAGAAACGACTGGCAAAACTGCACCGAGTATACAGCGGTAACTTAAAAAACCATGGTCTCTAGCTGGACCTTCAGAGGAAGAGCTGGAGAACAAATCCCAGCTAAGCAGGCCTTAAAAGACAGGATCAATTAGTCTTTTTATGTAGGTGCTTTCCCTTGATATTGTAGTACTTTTATCCAATTTAAAAGTTCCATGCCATACATTTGCACTAAAATAAAACGTGAGGGGTCAAAAGTTGCTGTTGACACAGTGTTCACTGTGACTAGACTCTCCCCAGATCATTGGTATTGGTGGTCGCAAACCACAGCTTTGTATGTTGTATTAATATGATCTTGAAATATGCCTTAATTCTGGAGAAAATGTGATAACTTTGTGAGAATTACTTGGTGAAAAATAGCTCCTATTGATACTTCATAGAATTAATCCTACTTCCATAGTAACCACTGATACAATTAACGAGGTGGTATGGCTCCATGTTCAATTACATTGAAACTGTGACCCTGAAGCACTGTAGCTCAGCAGGAAGGTTAGTGCCTATTTGCTTTTCTTTCCGTATGGCCCAGTCAGGCACTTCAATATGCAGTATTAATTCTAGTTACTAAGACCGGGATCAAGAGGTTAGAAACTTACTGCTTCTGTTTGGTGATGAATTCTCTATACTAAAAGATGTTCCAATGTAGAAAACCAAGTTATTGATTGAACAGTAGTATCTATGCAAACAATTCCATATGCTGTCAAAACCTGCAATGCTCTGCTTGGCTTTCTTCAGTGTTGTTCTGTAATTGACAAACTGAAGGTTGAATGGGATTTCAGTTCTAAAAGTAGAAAAGAGGAATATTAAGAGTAGTGCTTTACTTGGTTATTTATCACAGCTGTAATTCTGGGTAAGTATATAATTTTAGAAGTATGAATCTGAAAGTTGTGTTTATTTTATATATTTTACTGGCACTGTAATGTAGAGTGTATGTGGAGCCACTCAGTGGTAGTGCCTCTTCACATGTATCTAAACTGTGTTGAGCATTCAGCACTGAAGGCAGATTGCTCATCAAACTGGGCACAAATTTACAACACTGGCCAAAACTTCCATGTGCCTTCTCCTGCACAGTCCTGGAAGTTGTCAGCTATATGCAAATACATATTCATCATCACCTGTCCTGACACCCACATTTCGTAACCCTACATGGAGCATCTTAGTTTTTATATATATTTCCCTAAGCTGTATTTCTGTCAAATTTCATATCTGCGTGGTGGTTGCTTATCTTATCTTTCTATTCAGCGAGGAATGCAAAGTGCTAAGGCTGCCTACTTGCTCTCATAGCAAGCCTGTAAAGCCCTCCTGTCTGACAACACAGGTTAGGAATGATCATAGAGTCACAGACTGGTTTGGGTGGGAAGGGACCTCAAAGCCCACCCCATCCCACCCTCTGCCATGGGCAGAGACACTCCCCACTAGCCCAGGTACCCCAAAGCTCCATCCAACCTCTCCTTGAACCCCACCAGGGATCTAGGGGCACCCGCAACATTACCGGGTCATGTTGAGCTTCTTGTTCCTCTAGCACCACAAACCCTTCTCCTCAGGGCTGTTCTCAATCTGCTCTCTGCCCAGCCTGTCTTTGTGCTTGGGTTTGCCCTGACCCATGTGCAGGACTTGGCCATGTTGAACTTCATGCAGTTCATGTGGTCCCACTTCTCCAGCCTGTCAAATTCCTTCTGGACAGCATCCCTTCCCTCCAGCATGTCGACCCACGACACAGCTTGGTGTCATCGACAAACTTGCTGAGGGTGCACTGACCCCACCATCCCTGTCTCTGATGTTAAACAGTGATGATCTAGTGCCTGCAATACAGAAATGCAGGGAAAGATTCTACTCTAAACATAAAGAGGATTTAAATGGGCTGAAACAGGTTTGGAAAAGCTGATGGAATATCATGGTTGGGGAGGCAGTATGGGTTCGTTAGTCTTTGTAAACCAGCAGCTTTGTCAGCCATCAGGACTTCAGCTACCATCAGAAATCCCCTGCTGACTAGATGGGCTTAACAGCAGAGATCCAGGCTTACTGTGCTTCAAAATGGAAAATGAGCTTGAGAGCAAAGGGGAACAGGGGAGGTGATTTCTTTTTTTGCCCAAAGGACATGTCAAGATTTCAGGCTCTTTCTAGATGTAGATAGGAGATTACCAACAAATCCTACTTTGGGAAAAACAGTGCCAAATTTCTGTGCATCCTTAAGAAGTGTAATCTGGGTCAGTTTAAAGGTGGAAGCAATTTATCACTGGCTTTTGAACTCCATGGTAAAGATAACCGGTCCCATCGTTCTTACATTCCCCCGGGTGAGCAGAGTCCGCGCTGGTGAGGTGTCATGCTACGCGTGTTGTGCACGTGAAAAGCCTGCCTTTGTGAACCACTGGAACAAGAGGAACTACATTGGTGTTGCCACAGAGAAGTGACAGTGGTCCCTCAACCCTCCTGTCATGGTTGGGTTGGTATGTAAGGCAGTGCTGGAGAGGCAGTTTGGTGTGGTAGTTTTCTGTGTTTACCATGTCTCCATCGGCCTTATTCTAGCTGTGGAAAAGCCGGATACACGCAGGGAGCAGTCACCATGCTTTGTGGCTGATTCTACTCATCGTATCCAACCGCACCAGAACCACAGCAGTTACTCTGGCTGGTGGCTGAAACCTGAACTCCAAGAGACAGAGAAATGCCAATCCTGGTTATTTTAGCAGTGGTGAAGGTGATGTGGAAATCTCAAGAAATTTCTTTGTCATGTCTGCTGAAGGGAAAAAGCCTCCCCACAACAAATGCTAAGATACAGATGAATTTTTATTAATTGAGAAGGAACACAAAGGTTACATATCTCAGTCCTCGATTCAGAGCTTGCTTCAGTCCCCCAAGGTCACATAAGAAGAAATAATGCAACAGCAAGGGTAGGAATGAAATCTTTACTCACCCTTTTCCAATCCTAATTCATTTGGATGGACTGCTGCAGGAAAGAGATGGCAGATGAAACACTTCAGGATATAACACTGGTGTCCAAAGACTTTCTTATGGCCAGACAGACAACAGAGCGTGACAGCATTGCATTACTTTGCAGTTACCCTGCCTTCTGCTCACTGCAAGGTTTTTCCAGAGTTTCTTCACAGGGAAATCCTAGTAGCTTCCTGCAGTCAGCAGTATCTCTGCAGGGAATGTGATGAGGTTTTTGGTTACCAGAATAGCCAAGCAAGGTTTTGTCTGTGACAAAGGTGAAGGCTTGCAGGCAAAGGAGGTGGGGAAAGGTTGTGAAGATATGCTTGAAGGAACTCAGTCATTTAAATCACCGTGTATTTAACATAATTGTTCCTGAAGGCTGTGAAAAGCCTGAATTATTTCACATCAGGTTTACTTACGATGTAGGTTATCAGTAATGCCACGTTTAATTTGTTGGAAATTAAATGCTGTGAGAAAAGATGTAATTTTCACATTTGTGTAATCCCATTTTTTACCATGGATATATAAATACCTATGTAAAAACTGCAGCACAGGCATTGCAGCGGTTTTAGATGTTTCTTGATACAGTGGGAACATCTTGTGTGAACATGCTAACATTTTTTTGATGAAAATGCCCCACAAGATTTTAGTTCTTTCAGTTTTAATTACCTATATTTTCAATCTCTTGCTTGAAAATAGATAAAAGAAAATAGAAAGTGGAACCTTGTTTTGCAGTCCTCAGTAATTGGAAAGCTTTAGAAAAGCTGATTATGACTATCTGTAAGTGTGAACAAAGAAAAAAAAAAGTTATAAAACCTGCATGTACACACCCTCTTGGTCTTTCATTAAATTATGGAATTATTCTTAGGTTTCTTGAGATTTTAAGCCCTCTCAACACATACTGTTATAAAATTAAGGATGCTTTTACTCTGCTGTTCGTTCGCTTTTTGACCTCTAGAATTTCCTCTTGCTGTTTCAGTAAATATATTGCAATATCATTTTTGAGGGAGTTCTTGTTTTTAAAATCTGTGCTATGATGTGGGAGGTCTTAATTGCTGTGGTTCCTTTTCTTTCATTTAACCCATTTGAAGAGCAGCAGAGATCCCTGAGCACCTATGGGATCGTGTCCACAGAACTGTGTGCAACGTGGACAGTGTGGGACACAATGGGCAGTTCTTTCCCTCTCCCACAAATCCCTGACTGTGAACATCCTCAGAGCTGAGGGGGGGGCTCATTTTCGGCCCTGCCACTAGTTCACCTTAGACCCCTCCTGGCACTGTGATGCCACTGGGTTGCCACGTCTTGCAATTGAAAGAGAACATTGCCATAAAGCAGTAGGGTGAAAGTGAACGACCAAATATTATCGAAGTCATCATCTGAGAGTAATTACCTCCCGACTCTATTAGGAGTCAGCTGTGAAATACTGATTTTCCTGGTGAGATTTTTGTGCATATGCATTTGTCCTCCCTGCAATAACACCTAATAATAGTAGCTGCCCAAACCTGAAGTTGTTGAAGGAGGAATGATCCAATGCATTAACTGGTTGGAAACCCATAGCACCATAGCTATTAAGTTGTAATAGTTAAAGATATTTAATGTTTTTGCTGCCTGTAAAACATTCGCTGTCCAAGGAGACTTGCCCTTCGTGTCTTTGCAAAGATCCTAACTGACCTCTGTCCACTTGAAGTTCAGCAGATCGATGCATTTTTATGGTTGAGATGTCTGTACTTGTGTGGCAGGTAATTAAATATCATCAATGGGAAGGTTGCTTAAGGTTCATGTACACCATAATTCCACACTATCTTGCCCATGCAGACATTTGCCCTGCAAGATAGCGAAAATTTTAGTGTTCTTCTCTAGGAGTCAACCACTGTGAGTTATGTGTTCATTTCTGCAGGGGAGAATGAACAACGTTAATGTGGCTTTGGATAGCAGCTTCATTTTCAGAATGATGTATCTTTATCTTTTGAAGTTTGTTCTGTGCAGATCTTTGAAGCCGATGTGAAACCATTCAAATTGCATTTTATAATCTGCCTTTGTGGAGGAAAAAAATGGTTTCTAAACGTATCACTCTTTTAAGGCCCTAAGAAGTAGCTACTGTACATACTATAGCCACTATACCTACTTATAGATCTTGCTGTCTTCCCCTTTTATCATCATCTTATTTTTACCCCCACTCTTACACATTATTTTGGTTCAGATTGGCAGACTCTTGCATGCATGGAGGGAGCTGGGTGTGGAAGAAGACTGTGCAAAAGGAAATCTAGGGATCTTGGGACTAGGTAGGTGCTGATGTTACTTATTTTCACTTGTAGGCTACTGATGAGAATTAAATTGAGGTCAGCACTGGGCTTAAAGATTTATTTGATACTGTTGGTGTTGGGAGTATATACAATTAATGCCTGACCTCAGTCTGTTTCCAAGCAGCAGAGCAGACAGCATTATCTTTGCAGGTTCAGCAACGAAAGCTGCTCTCCTGCAGAGAAGAAAACTGTGCAAATGGGGTGGTGGGATGCTGCTTGGGTTTGTCATTTATAAAATTACTGTGGTCTATTTTAAACTTGTTTGTTTTCTCCTTTAGTTCCCAGTTTCTGAAATCTTTCCCTCTGGTAGCTGTAAATTTAGGCCTATACTGGTCAGCTTTCTCATTTCCAGCCTCAGTGGACTCATTCCCACTTTATGGCCATTTGTTATTGTGTGACATAAACAGAAAAGGTGAGCTTGAGCAGCACCTCTTCTTCTGTGCTATTTAGCCCGGGAATATTTATAGCCAGCAGCCGTGTCTGGTGTTGGACTTGTGATGCTCTTACAATAGAGGTGCACTTTTTTAACAGCCTCCTGTCTGCCTCTTTCAGTACCAGCACAGTGTTTCTGAGTACGTGTAGCCAGTACAATCATAAAATTTCTCTTTCCATCTTTTCCTCATACATCCGAGGATTATGTTTGCCTTTCTCTGTGTCGCAGTAGGTGCTACCCCATGGTCATCCTATTATTGACTCATTTACCTAGTTTCCTCACATGGAACATTAACCAGTAGCACTCATCAGAACATACAGTGACATTGCTACCAAGCTGAATCCTTATGCTTACGAACTCTTCCTCATGCTTTTTGCTTGCCATGGATGCCTTTGTTGGCATATTATTCCCATATATTTTTATAAAGAGGTGGAAAGCACTGCAGCTATGGAGCACCCCTGCACAACAGTGCTTCACAGATCTCTGCATTTCATGTTCTCAATTGCAGTTCATTCCAGTGGACATACTACTACTTTTAACTTATAAATGTGCTCTCTGTTCTCCTTGTAGAAATAATATTTAAGTTTGAATCACACTATTCGTATTATTAAGTGTGATGTTAACCCTCAGTCTGTGGAGAAATTATTTGGAGTGCTATAAGGATATATGCCTAAAGGTTATACTACACAAATCGTGTTATGTAATAGTTGGTAGGCTTACCTCCTAATTGTTGCTTGGAAAACATACTTATAAATTCAGTCAGAAGCAAATGGGGTGTTTTGAACTATAGAATCTTTAAAATAAGTCTTTATTTTGGATAGCAGAAGGCTGTTATGTGTCATTAGGCCAAGCAAACACCACTTCCATCTTAAGAACAAATACAGGAAGATTTCCCCAAATCAGAAAAGCTTTGAAGTTGCACCTCTCCAGCAGAAGCCTTCTTGCATATGCAGAAACCAGGTGTTCTACTGAAAATTAGCTCCCTTTTTGCTGAAAGAGGGTAGGTTTAGATTAGGCATTAGGAAGAAATTCTTCACTATGAGGGTGGTGAGGCACTGACAGAGGTTGCACAGAGAGGTTGTGGAAGCCCCATACCTGGAAGTGTTCAAGACCGGGTTGGATGGGGCTTTGGGCAACCTGGTCTGATGGCATGTGTCCCTGCCCATGGCAGGGGGGTAGAACTAGGTGATCTTTGAGGTCCCTTCCAACCCAAAGGATTCTATGGTTCTATGATAGGTGGGACAAAAATAGTAAGAGGAAGCTCAGTCACAGGTTATCCCAGGAAATGTATAACGTGATGGCGTTGATTCAGCCGTGAGCATACAAGTTGGTTCTGCACCAGCACAGCACAATCCAGGCCTGGGCTTGATGGTGGCTTAGCCACAGAAGGCTTCCCCAGAGCCTGAGAACAGGAGCTGGTGTGGAGGACAGTGGTGCTGGTGTCAGGCTTCCCTCAGAGCAGCAGTGAGGGCAGGGCTAGTAGGTACTATGTGGCACTCCAGAGGCACACGTGCAAAGCATTATTAGAGAGTAGCTGTCAGAAATGGAAAGCTGCATTTGCCTGAACCTGAGTTAGGTTTTTCTTTCCAACTCTCTTGTTCATGTTCTCCCACACAAGGTGCCCCTGCACTGGTACAAGCCGGTTGCATTAAATCTAACGCTGTGTGGTTGTGCAGAGGAAGAAGGGTATGAAATTGCATTTGTAAGTTTACAACAACACTGGTATTTGCATTATACCCATGTCAAACGTTTTCAAACTGAACTCTGATTGGAATGATAAGGCTCACACTGGAGTTAGAATAGTTTGTTTGGGGGTTTTGCCAGAACGTCGCAGTGTTTGCGTATCAGGAAGTTGTACCTTTGTAAAGAACATAACTTGGCAGCAGGTATAATTTGCATGGCAGCTTTTTGTATTTGAAGGCTCATGCTGTTTGTGCAGGAATGTACTTCAAGGTTGTAATTTGTTAGGAGCTTGTTTTTATCTCGCTGTTAAGATGAGATTTCAGTTTGGGGATGTTTGGAGATGTTTGCTCTCCATCTCCACCTTGCAAACTAATACAATAGTAAGGTGCTGCTGGAACCTCTGTTTCAATGTGACTTAACAATTGGAGAAATATGGAAGGTGTTCAGTCCTGGATAAACAAATACTTCAAATTCTGTTAGGCCTTGTGCCAAGGTGTGAAGGTGAGTTTAAAAAACAAACCCTGCATTACAGGCAGATTTTGGTAGGTTCTAAAGTAGCTTTGTGAAAATACTGAGGGAATTGCAATAATGCAGGAGGGTTGGCTTAAAGAGGGAACCTGGAGAATTTTGAGAACCAAGGTAAATTCCAAACCCCTGGGTGTGCGGTTCAGGGAGGAATGGAGCTGCTTTAGCACTGCTGAAGCACTGCTTTGGTTGTCACCACTTCAAAGGGACATGGAAGCATGGGTGGGCTAGCAAGGCTTAGTGTACTCTGGGGAAGCACAGTGGTGGCACAATGGTTGCTGTTGTCCTTCATATATTAAGCTATTTGCATTTTTAGAGCATGTGGCCCAAAAAAATGACAGTGTTACCCGGGCAGGTATTTAGTGTAGTCTATTTCACCTGAACGAGATGAGACTGTTGCTCCCCTCTAGAAGGTTGGCATCATCTGTCAAGAGCGATGTACGCTTGTCATGTAGGAAGCTTGTAAGGGTGAGCTGTGAAAGCTGAAGAGAGGAATTTGGTTTATTTTCATTAGTCTTCAAAGGAGTGGAACAGAACCACTAACTTGCCGGATAGTTGGGCAGTTTTCCTGTCCATTGAGGAAAATACATGCAAACAGAGTCGCCTTCTCCGGAGATATTCAAGACCTGTCTGGATGCAGTCCTGTGCAATATGCTCTAGGTTATCATGCTCTGGCAGAGGGGTTGAACTAGATGATCGCTAGAGGTCCCTTCCAACTCCTGTGAATCTGTGTTCGAGTTTGATACTTGTGTCCATGGTAAAAGGAATAGAGCAGCAGAGAGAGGGAACAGTTTAAAAACATATCCTTTTGTCTAGGAAAGACATTTGTAGGAGGTACATTTTTCACTGACAAAGGCTACTCATTTTTCTTTTGTGATAGCTGCTCTATTTCCAGCGGACCGTTTGGATTTCTTCCCCCAGCATTTGGCCTTGCTGAGACATTGGTCCTTTTCACATGTTTAGGTTTTGTTGTACTTGTGGTTCTGAAGTTTTTGCATAAATTCATGTTGTCTGCGTAATGGTACTGTTATGTAGAGAAAAAAGAAGCAACAGTTCAAGTCAAGACCTTGGTCTTTTTAGGTTTGTGTTAAAAGAAAAAGTCTGTGGGTTTAGGTTCTTTGAGTGTGCTTTTCTTAGCGCAGCTTTGTTTAGGTAAGTTGTTCTTGATAACCAGCAGATTAATAGAAGAACTTTAATGATAGGAGAATGAAATGACCTGTTTGTTTTAGGCTTGTAATTATTTGCAGTGATGGTTTTATAGTTGTAACTGATTTGTAAGCTTTAATAATCTTAGTATGCAATCATACCTTGCAGCGTTTTATGTACGAATTCATCTCTGGTTCCAGCTCCATTTATCAGCACACTTAATGTGGTTGTATTTTTCATGGTTTAATTAAAACTATTAATTAACATGATTTCAAATTGCCATTTCTGGCAGCCTGCGGATAGCTGTAACAAGAATCAAATCATTGTCTTCTGAGGATGCTGAAATTTACAGGGGAACAGGTTCATCTGGTCACAGGTCAGGTGGTTGGCTGGGTTTGGAAAGCCAGCGTGTGTCTGTCTTCAATATCAGTTAGAGGCATTTCATAAAAATTACTTTTGTATGGCATGTGGGCAATGAGTATTCCGTTTCACAGAAAATAAAATGAGTATTTTTCCCCCGAATTAGGGAGGAGAAGCGGCCTGAATTACTTCCTGTCCATAATGTAGTCTTTCATTACAAAGCAAATAGGCAGTGTGAAAACCCCCAAGGTATCGCCGCTGGATGCTCGGTATCCAATTTCACTATGTGATGGCTTGAGGGAAAAAAAACCCAAATCATGTAATGTTACTTGGTTATATTGGAGGTGCGGAAGGAATTGAAGGTCTTTGACATTGAGAACACTTTGACTCAGTAAATGCATATCTAGATTCTCTGTTTCAAATGGAAGCTGGAATAATGCAGCCCCTGAGCCTAAAAGGTTTTATGTATCATTTGTGAACGAGCCAATTGAAAACATCTGATTTCCTTGGTGATGGGGAATTCCTGGCTGCAGATAAGGAGATAAGGCTGTTATTAGTTTCATAACTGATCTTTGTTACGTTTGGCCATGCATCTTTGCATTAGAGCGCGGCTTAGGCTGTTGTTCAGCTGTAATAATTAAATCTGTCCTGTGAGCATGTGCAGTAGTTTTCACAGCTTTCAGTGAGTCTTCTCCTTGAGCTGCTGAGGCCCTTCTGGAAGGTTGGTCATGCACCTGGGAAATGTGGGGTGAGGGAGTGGTTTTGGGCATTTGAGAGAGGGATGCACTGAAGTCCCCTGAGGATCTGCACTATGGCCAGCCTCGATTCACTTGGGAAATGGGTCAGAGGCACTCGTGCTGTGGCCCAGAGATGTTGGATCTCTTGGAAGCCTTAGGGGAGAAGAGGTGTGAGAGCAGTGGTGGCAAACGGCTTGCAGAAGTCATCCAGATGCTGAGGGTAGAGAGGTTGCAGGGACCTAAGGGTGGAGCTGAAATCATGGCAAGTGCTTCTGAACAATCAAGAGGGATGGAGAAAAATGCCCATTACTGATGTGAATAAATATGTTTAGCTGTGGACTCTAGAATGAAAACTCCAAAATCAGATGGACTTTATGAAGTAATTCTGATTTTTTTGTTTTTAATTAAAATGTCTATATGGCACTCAAATGTTCTAGGAAATTAATGCTATTACAAAACCTCAGTAGCTTGAAAATAATTATTCCTTACCAGTAGCAAAAGCTTAGAGTCACACTGTGATTTGGGAAAAGAGAGAGTTTAGAGAAAAATTGCCTTCATTTTTTACTAAGTTCCTTATTGTTACATCCATCAAAGCTGCATTTTTTTTACATTATAGTTAATGTCCTTAAATATCGCCCCTTCACCTGCTGAAGAGCAGTTGTAGCATGTCATTATTCGGTGCTGTGCTGAGGGGAAAAAGAAAAAAACAAAGTACTTGAAACAGGTTAACACTGGCCACTTTGAATTCTTGGTTTGCCAAAGTCCCATGTGTAGTTGAGCTAGAGGTGCTGGGTAGTAGGGGCTGCTTCATTTGTTGCTCAGGGCTACAGCAAGTATGTATGTACGTGTAGCTGGCTAAAGGTGTGTATTTTGATGTTCTCTTACTTTACTACTTCTCCTGCAGAGGATTCTAAGAAAGACTGTTCTCAGGTTTAACGCATGACTTAATAGTGGGAAACTTAACAATTGGATTACCTATATCTAGTTGCCTTTTCTGTGAAGACTCTCTGATTCAGCTAATGCAATATTTTTCTCTGCATTTGATTTCATTCTGGTTTTTACTAGGTATGAGGCACAGAAAAGGGTCGTAGCACTTCATTTTTTAAAATTAGATAGGGCTGGTATCAGAGGATCTCTACTTCTACAACTAAATGCAAAAAAGTACCATGTTCAAACTAGGTATTATTTAACTTTTAAGTAGTGCAAGTATCATGTTTGCTAACAATAAAGAATTCATTATAAGAAAATAAGTTGGATCACAAAACGGTTTCCTCCAGTGTGGCATAAGAAGGAATTACATTTCTCAGAGATAGCAGAAAAGTCACACTGCTCACAAATGAGATCAATTAAAGGGGGATGCAGGAAAGGAATAGAATTAGTATAAACATATGCTTTGCTGAACATCTAATTGCTCCATACAAAGAAAAATTAGAGCACTTGTTGTGAACATGTTCTGAATACCAGATATGGGCACACCAGCTAGGAAGGGAAAATCTGCAACCTTCGCATTCATGCTCTGAGCTGATTCTCCCTGAGTTTGTCCCATGAATTCATACTTTCTCCAGAGTCATTTGTCGGAAATGGTTCCTCTCTCCGTCTTCAACTACACTTCCGAGATGGAGGCAGAAGCAATTTGTTGATTTGACTGCAGCAGTGGCTGTATTTTTGAGTGAGAGCAGATGATAGTGCTGAGACAAAAATCTAGCCTGAGCAAAGTCTCAAGCATTGGCTGCCTGTTTGGAATAGAGGTGTAATTACCATTGGAAGGGATTGTTTTCTACATGATTGCTTTCTTTGATTTTCCTTCTTAATCAAACAAGCATTCATTTTTTTATTATGCTTCAAATTTATATTCACTCTTGAATTTTTAAAAAATAATATTTTCTCATGTAGTTTTCTTGTTAAAATTCCTTTTATTTGTCCTTTTATCCACTGGGACTTGACATTTCCTTTCCTCGATGTTTTCCTATTTCTATTATTTAATTATAAATTAAAATTAAATTAGAAAATAGCAGGCATTTTTACAGTGGCGGTAGATGCTTTTCTGGAGTGAAATCTCATAATGAGTGTGCAGAAAGAAAGGAGACTTCCTTGTAGACCTTTGTCACTTGCCAAAGATTGAGACAGGGTTCTCTTCTTAAGGCTGAATTACAAGATTGATCTCTGCACACACTTTTGTTTTTTGAGGATGTTGCTGGCATCAGCAAGAAGGTTAAAACAGGATATCAAGCAACATTTATATTGTGCCCACCAGAAATAATGGAAAAGTTGATATTTCTCCTCCTGGTGATCTAGTAGCTGGGCAAGGAAATCTTAATTTTTAGCATTCTACGCACAGGGAGGATCAGAAAATTTAACACTCTGATTGCATATGCAAATATTGGTAGAAAATAACTTTTTAAAAAAAAACCCAAAACTTTTATGAGATTTACACAAGCATTATGAATCCTCATGAAAATTATTTATGAAATGGTATAGTATACTTACAATCTGTCTGGGTGTGTCCATCAGTTCCTCTGTGGCAGGGAAGGGAAGCCACCAAACCTCTTGCCTAGTGATTGATATTCTCTCTCTTCTTGCTGTGTGAACATTGCCAAGGAAATAGTGCAAAAATGCCTTGAAACAAGACCATTTCCTTTGAACAACTAGTTCTGCAGAACACAATCAAAAAAAAACCTAGAGAAAGCATTGTAACTGTGTTAAAGAAGAATCCTTGTCTGGTAAAGTCAATGGATAATTTCCCCAATTTCTCTCTTCTTCACCAGACTGGAATAGTATGTGGGTGGGTCCAAGTCCTTTCTGCTTATATGGATTCTGATTCAGTGTTTCAGGTTCAGGATCTGTCCTCTGGCCTGATCAGAGGTAAAAAAGCATACACTGTGCAAAAAGGCACCTCTGTAAGGTTCAAGGACCAAGACCAGTCAGACAGGATCCTCATCTGCTTGGTAGACAATACATAAGCTCTGCATCCTCCAGCACAACTGCCCATCCATGTTTCTACTGTTGAGATCTCCAGGCACATGTGGACAGTGGCTCCTGCCTTGTATTTTGTCCTCTGGGCAGTAGTCTGCTGTCTCTCTGATTTTAAAAATCTTCCCAGACATAGTACAATGCTCTTTCTTCAGCAGTACTGTTAGTGGCTTATGTTTCATCTAAGAGTGTGCTGGGTCAGAAGGGAGGTTGGCAAGATCCTGTTCTTTGCTCTTTTTAACCCCTGAAAATGAAAACAAAACAAGACCGAAGGGTGAATATATATGGAGACGGTTTTGTGCGGTAGCAAAGCAGGCACTGAGCATGCAGCTGATCTTTGCTCTTCTTCCTGTGTGCTGCCTAGTAATACCTGTTGGTGTGAATTCAGGGTAGAGTTGTGTGTGTGCAAGAATTGCTGCGTTTATTCCTTTAAGCTGACTAGATTTGTGGGTTTTATGGATAGGTGGGACTGTTGTGAGATTACCTTTTATTTAGCCCTGGCTGTAGAGCTGTGCCAAGTGAACCCTGTATTTTTTGGTCAACAGAAGTATGTAACCTTGTGAACCTGTTCACAATGAAGATATTCTTGGAGACATTATGTTATATATAACACTGTTTTGCCTCTTTTCCTCCTATTCTCTATTTTAACATTTAAGCAGTCTCAGTATTGCTGCCTCAGCTTTGCCCTCATAGAAACAATGAGTTCAGGAGGTGGCACTTGGCACAGAATATTATGCTTCCTTTAAAAAGAAACTCTACTACTTGTCATCTTTATTAGCTCATAAGGCGGTTTGCTTGCAAGTAGGCATTGCTGGGAGGGTATGAAGTAGTCACCTTCCATGTAAGAATGCATGTTTTTATCCCCTGGAAGCGCTGCTGGTAAAGGGAAGAGTTGGTGGTGACTGCTCAAGTTCTGCATTGCAACTGATTCTTGTAGTCAGAGAACACAAATGGGGTGTGACCTCTTGTATTTGTATGCACATTTGAAACCACGAGCAAGGGAATTGAAGTGGGAGGAAAAGAGTTATGTTTGCTTTGACTTTCCTTGATTTATTTAATATAGCCCTAATTAATTAAGCTATTAAGACCTCTAGGTCTTCAGTTGTCTTTGTCTTTAAAATCAAATTTATGATGGCAGCATATGATGGCTCTTGGCTGCAGAAACAACCCTTGCAAACACATATCCCACTGGAGGTTCCAGGACCTTTCCTTCCTCCACTCTTTGGACTTGTAACCTCTTTGAAGATAAATGAGCAAAACTTGCCAGCAACACTCTGGACAAACAATGCCTTAACTTCTGTGTTGTACCCTCGGGCTTTGAAGGTGTCACTAGTCTGAAGGGGACACGTAGCCCAGCAGAAAACCCTCTGGTTTCTGGGTTTGGCCCCACTTCTGTTCTTTAAGCAACTCCAGTTTGTATGATCTGTGTTGAAACCAACTAATGGCCTTTCATGAGCAGGATATTAAATCTCTCTGGAAAAAGTAGCTCCTGGTGAAGATTTGTCTGAACCGGGAGATCACAGCAAATCACAGCAAGGGATTAAATGGGTCTGTTGATACTTAGGGGTAATCCTTGTGCGTAAGGCTTGACGGAGGACACCAAAATCATTTGATGCTGATGCACAGATTTTTATTCTTTTTTTAATTTCCAGGGCTGTGAATGAGGCCCTTCTGAATTTGTTCTGTCCCCTAAAATACAACAGAAATAGGCGCCACTGGGCAGTGGGACGCTAAGCAGCTCAGATTTTGAAAGGCAAACTTGTCATCAAACTTCAGTTTATCGGTGAATTTAAGAATCAGATATACAATCCCAGACTGGTTTTGGGTGGGAAGAGACCTCAAAGCCCATCTAGTTCCAACACCCTGTCATGGGCAGGGACACCCCTCACCAGCCCAGGGTGCCCAAATTCCATCCAACCTGGCCTTAATGTCACATCTGGTGATGTTCAATACTATTCAGTGATTGCTTAGCCCTCGAGGGGCCGAGGGGCATTAGGAAATAATAATAATAAATACCACTAAATGTACTGTACTTTTGTTAGTTTTGTGAAATTTAAGAGATGAAGCAGAGTCTTTGTCACAGTGTGAGATTCTCCCAAAGGGTAGGATAACAGAGAATCCTTTCGTACTAAAGCTCTGTATTTCAGCTACCACAGCAATCAAAGTAAAGCTGTGAGAGCCTATAAAAACCTGCCTGAAGGGCAAGCTCTCTCTGAGTGCAACAGCAGGCAGTTTCAAAGTTGATATAACAAGATCAATTCACTCTTTTTCTAAACACTGCATGCTGGATGTTGGGTCTCTTCTGATGCTGTCAGCAACTCTGTCCCGAACAAAGCTCTCTGAGATGTCGCCTTCTTAGTATCCGTGTTTAAAACAAAATTAATAAATAAAAAACCCTCTTTAGATGAGGTTAGTGCGTTTGAAGAACATATGATTTTTTTTAAAATATGATTTTATTTTTTACTGACAGTGCCAGGTGACAGCTCAGACTGATAGTTTTCAGGCACAAGCATCTGCTGACCTGCTGGAAACCGAGAGAGGGAAAATACAAGTGGATTACGCTTCCAAGTTATAAAGCAGGTTGTTAGTCTGAACTGCCTTTTGGCCACTGTCAGGCAATCAGAGCAAGTGGGTGTTCAAGTTTTAGTCTTCCACCTGGAGTTACCAGAGAGAGAGCCAATATCCCTACCTGGAGCTCTGTGAAACATGCCACCTCACTAGAAGCTGACACACTGAGTTCTATTTTATATGAAGATGAATGGGGATATCTTCTCTGACCCCTTTTGTTTGGTCAAGGCAGAAACCTCCAGATGAGGGACTTTTGAAGCTGGCAGAGCCATATAAGCTGCTTCATGCACACAGCATGCAGGAAGGATGCTTCACAAAGATGCTTCACACAAACTCGTGGGCTTTGTTTTTTTTCTTTTTTGTGTATGAATACCTTAAAGTTACTTGAATCTCATTTTCTGGAAATTCTGCTCTCTCTGCCTTGACAGGCTTCATTCAGCAGGCTCTGGTTAGACTGTGCAGCATGTTGCGCACACCAGAGAATGTATGGGTGGCTGTATTCCTCTGGTAGGTCTCAATACTTCATACTGCATAACTGTGCAGTTTTAGAAAGGAAAGACTAAACAACATTTCCACTCACTGTGCCTTATTTTTTTTTGGCTGTTCAGTTTGGGGAGTTCTCCTGACAGCCAGGAGCCCTTTTAGACATACAGACCCTTTACCTTGCTTGAGCTGTGGTGTTTTTTCTTGTAACATGCAGCCATGGTGTGAAGAAATGCTGAACCATTGTTAGGCATTTACAGAAACAGGGTTTTGAAGCTTAAAACACCTGCAAGCTACTTTTTAATATTTGCTTTTACATACAAATTCTCACAACAAAAAAAAATCACTTTTTTTTTTTTTGAGCCAAAAAAGGGGAGAGGTTATGATCCTAGTCAACTTCTGCTTCACATCTTAAATTTAAATAGTTCTTGGCAGTGATGGTAAGTCTGAATGCCTCTGAATAATTACTATGATGGAGGTGAGGGATCTATCAATGGGTGGCCCCATTTCAATGTAATGCCAGGTTATTCTTTGGAAACTGTGTGCAGCATGTAGTTTCCCTGCTCCAGGAGAGCCCCAATGAACCATGGTGCAGATTTCCTACAATTACATCGCTTGGCGTCCTGCGCTACCACCATTCCTTCCTTCCCTCTCATGTGACAGCTCATCACTTACACAGAAGTAACTTCACTAATTCCTCATTCTACAGAAATCACAAAAACCCAGAACTAGCAGGTTTAGGAGGAAGAAGAGTCCTGGGAAGAAAGTCAGCTCAGTAATGCCTCAAGTAACATGAAGTAAGTGGTGGTGTAAAGAAGTTGCACAGCACAGGGACCTCCGTGTAAAGCCAGTCCTGACCTTGTTTTTATTGAGTGATCTCCAGCCTCTTTTTTTTTTTCCAGACTCTGTGTGCAAATTCTGTGAAGGCATCACCGCATTCAAGCCCCTGGGCTGCAGAAGTAAATAATTAGTAAAGGGACAAGTTATATGGAAGTGCTTATGATCAGGCAGAAAACTTAATCTCTGCAAATACCTTGTGAGAAGGGAAAATCTAAGATAAAAATTAGGGCAAAGGTATCATCCTGTCAACTATTAAACAGCTATGTGAGGTGGTGCTGAGAAGTCTGATCAGCTCAGCCATCTCAGAATCCTTCTACTAGGCTTTATAGCAGAACAGTTCCTTTTTTTAACCCCTCCAAAAAGGGCAGCAGTTTTGCACCATCTCTGCCAGTCTGTCGGAGGGCTGTGATACTAGATGATACCCTGTCCAATTAACATAAACAAATTGGAGTCAGAAGAGAGGAACCGACCTTTGGGACTTGAAGTGTGAATATTTTCACTCTCCATTCAATAAATACCTATGATAAGGGGTTTTTTAGTTAAGATTTGTTAGTGGGTACATGTAAAATGTATGACACTCATTTTCCAAAGGTGAAGCATTGAATAGTGTATTCTCCAAATATTAGATGTTTTTTTCTTGTTGTAAGAACTATTGGAGACAAAATCAGAGTTTCTTCACTAACGTGAGATAACACCAAGGGTACAAGGGGGAATAGGCCACGCTAATGATAGTTACCTTAAACCTCTGCAGAACTGGCCAAAACAGTCTCTAAAGTGTTATCCATGACCTATACCTGAGACTGACAGCTGATGGGAGAGGTCCCAGAGGTTTAGTAGACAGGGACAGAGAAAGGATTGTAGCTTGTTTCAAGTTAAGTTGCCCTTTTAAAAGTTTATGAGAGGCTGTTCTCATAAGTGAACTTTAGAACTGTAATCTACTAACATCACCAGTTACCACCAGTAACATCATTGTGGATGAATGTAAAACCATAGTCTTGCACGTGTGCTCTCACACAGAGAGCGGTTTTCAAGTCCTGAGCTTGTGACAACTACTAGACATGAGACTGTCATGTTTAATTCTTTTCTTCGTTGACTTGTGCGCTACCATAAAGACTGGAATTGGAAAGTTGCAGGCTTGGCAGCTTCCAAAAGGTTTGAAAGCACATCAACAAGGACAGAATTGGAATTTTAAAAGATGTTGATGTATGAGAAAATGATCTGAAATAATGAAGATTTAGTTTAGTTGTGAAAAGTGCTAGAGGTTACAAGCAGAGAATAAATGGCCACACATAACGAATAGGAATGCAAAGAGCCTGAAGAGGGCCAATCAGCCAAGTGGTATGGCATGAGGAGACACAGGATGGATTTGGACAGCTCAGCCCAAGGGGTGCAGCCGAGGCATGGGCACCCCGGAGGGATATAAGCTCCAAAGTGGGGAAAAGTGGTTACAGGCAATTTATTCATTCTTTCTCATAATACAAAAGTAGGATTAGAACACACTAAATGAAATTATCCAGTAGAGGATTTAAAGCAAGCAAATGGAGTGCTTTCCCATACAGTGGTTACTGCGTGGACCTTGCTGCCATGGAGCTTAGGCAGGTTCATGGTGTAATTTAACAACTTCATGGAGGGAAAACTCTCCTATGACCTCTCCAGGCAAAGGTACATCCTCTGGCTCAGCAAGTCCTAAGCTAGCTGGCCACTCTCAGGGACAGGCTGGACAGATAGACAGATAGTTCATCATTATTTGAAGAACAAGTTGGCTCCATTCCTAGATTTCTATGGCTGTCTCCTGGCTTTGAGATGGTGATGAACCATCAGTGACAGCTTCTCTCTGTAGTTAAGGCAGGAAAGGATATATGCAAAGTCTTTTTAGGCTAGTTGCCGTTAAACAATTTCACAACTGCATTTGTTGTGCAATAACTTAACCATAAAAGAGGATATCAAATTAATTTGGTCTAATCCCAATGGTGTATCGTTTTATTAAGCAATGCTAGGGCATAATTAAGAGTTGTAACTGCTTAAACACATTGTAACTACAGAGCTATTAATTAATACTAAATTACAATAAAATTATCAGTAACATAAACAAACCACATAAATGTGGTGATAATGACAGTGATAATGCATCAACTAAAAAGCTGCTTATGTTAACCATTTCTTAAAGAGTTTGACTGCTGAAATTAATATTCATATAGTAAGATAATTGCAAAAATGGAAATGGATGGAGCAAGAAGCATTCCTTATGATTTTCAATTCGAAAGACCCCTCTGATGGGAGAAAATGTCTTTTCAAGCTGGGTATTCTTAAGTGAATGTTGAAGCAAAGTCCCTGAACCCAAACTTAGAGCATGGAGGGAAAAATACAAAAAGTAAAACTGAATGTCAGCTGCAAGAACCTCTCTGGATTTGACACTTGTTTGTCTTATTTGAATACAAATCTGAACAATTCATACATTGCTAAGCTTTAATTTGAGCATGATGTATTAATGGTACAGCTCAGATTCTGTTCTCATTTGCAGGAATGTCAGGAAATGTATGAAACTATTTGCATGCTTAAATGACTTGCTGGATTGAATGGTTCAGAGATTGTGGAAATCCCGCAGGTATTCATTAATCATTGTGCATTAAGTGGAGAAATGCAAAATGCTTGATATCGAGGTGCGGGACTACAGGGGCTGATGGACTTTTTCAGACTTGGGATCAAATCTGATTAAGACCAAATCTATTAGAGCAATTTTAAACAGGTTTTGGCAGCATCTCAGAACACGTAGCAGCCAGCTTGCCAAGGTTTATAATACTACTCGGGCTTTGTTGTGTGTGGGGTAATGTACCAACCCTCCCAAAGTATATCTGGGTTTTAATGCCATTGTGGAACCTACTGAAAATTTATATCAACTGTTTTCATTATCTCACACACAGAAGCCCTAGAAACAGACTATTTCTTTCCTGAATAAGTTATTCAAACTTATTCTTAAGCCTCAAATAATGTTTGTAGCTTGCTGTAGAATGCTACTTAAAGTGCCAAAATGATACAAAAGAGGCCTTGTGTACATAGGAATTGAAGCCCACATGTTTTAAGTCAGCAGGCTGCTTTACAAATACTGAAATTGCTTAAGACTTCTACTTTCAGTATCCCTTTTTAAGCTTTTTAATATATTAATGGGACTAATTTTGATTATTAATGATTTCTGTTGTGTTGTCACACAATTATATGGGAACATGCAAGTATAACACAAGTATAAGGGAACACACAAGTGTAGTTGTTCCAGTGCAGGTACTCTTAGGGGGACATTATTGGAAATCCATGCGTATAACCTACCTGCCTGTGCTGATCCTTAACTGTAGTGGCCTTGTAGATACCCATTTGCTTTCAGGTACCAATGTTTTTGCAGATGAGGGCATTGCCTTGAGCAGTAAAGGGTGTGAATTTATGATTTGTCATTAGTTATATTTATCAGGGGATAGAACACTGATGGAGGCAAAAGAGCTAGGAATATATGTATTTGGAACCATGAATCTGTACATTGCTGAAGGTTCCCTTGAGTAGTTCCATGTAAGTGGGAAAAATATTAATGAAACAAAACACAGCCTAAAACAGGGTAACATAAACATTTCACAGACTGAGGGAGCTTTTATTCCGTATTGTGCTGCTCAGATAGTCCTGAACCTTATTAAGATGGAGAGTAGGAGGGGAGATTTCAGGAGGACAGGGATGAGTATGCATGAACATGGAAGAGCAACCACTTGTTTAAAAACCCGGAGTAATTATGTCATACAAGTTCATGTCATCTCTATGTACAAAGCATTTCTAGGTGGGAGAAAGCTCAGATTCTGTGAGACTGCAACTGGGAATGCTGGTTCTGCCCAGGTTCGTGATGCAGAATGTGTGCCTGAAACCACAACGTTATTTTTATGGTCTAGGAGCAGCTGCAGCTCTGTGTACGCTTACACAAAATCCGCGCTCCCTTCTGTCTCGTGCAGGTTTTGCATTTGGCATCTCTTGCCGTCATTTTGTAACTGTGGAATACATGGATCTGTTTGAACTCTGAATCTGATGCAGGCTCAACTTCCCTTAAGGACTGATATTTTCAAATGCACCTTGGGGAGTACCCTGTCTTTCTCAGTGGAAAGGCTGTTACTGGGTTTCTCCTTGGCTGTGTTTGTTGCAAAGGTCAACCTGCTGTTCTTACGCACTCCCAGCTCTGCAGACCTCATGGTGGGGTTGGTTCTGGGAGCTTGTCTGAAACCAGTTTTTGCCAAATGTATTGCAACCTGTCACTTAAACTTGTGTCGCTGCGATGGAAACAGCTTGGAGAGCAAACCGTCAGCCTGTGCTCCCAGCAGGGCTGGGGGAGTGGGTGCCTCGCCACAACAGCAGAGAGGAGCAGCTGGACGTAGGCTGGGCGACGCGTGGGCCCAGGCAGCTTTTCGCTTGGCAGAGCTGGAGCTGGGTGAGGACATCTTTGCGTCTTTTCTCTCTCTCTGGGTTTCTCTCCAACTTCCCTCCTTGATGAGTAAGAGTGTTTCATAGGAAGGGACTGGCTCCATGTTTTCTGCTTTTATAAAGAAGTCAGTATTAAGTGAGCTAAAGCCTTACCTGCCTGGATAAGCTGAAGAAAGATAAAAGGTCTTTTCTGTATTTCTCCTCATTTGAAACCATTGGGATGGTCTCACGTGTTGAAGGATCCATCTGTTTCATGTTTTAAGCCATTCTCTAAAAGGAACAAGATTGAAGCCAGGGGAACAAATCTGTGTTTCTGTGTTAGCTGAATGCCATAGCCTGTAATGAGCAAAGAAAATGTTGAGAAAGCACTCGGTTTCCGTGTTGAGTGAGGTGTGACCAGAGATCATAGGGAAGGAATTCCTCTCCACTGTTTGGGAGGTGCATTTACCTCTGGAGATGTTTGGAGGATCCACACAAGAAGCTTTTGCTCTGGAAAGGGAAGTATGTATTTGAATACTTTAAAAAAACCAAAACCATGCATCCTTAACAGTGTATATTATGCCTTGATCTGTTAAAAGAGAAGCGGTTGGTGTACGTGTCGAATACTGCTTTGGAGACGAGCTGTGCAACTGGGGCAGCAGAAAACAGCCTAAGTTAGAGAAAGGTCCTTTGAGCACACCAGGATAAACCAGGGTGGGAGGGCTCTCATCTGGATCTTTCTGCAAGAACTAGTGATGATCAGCTGAGAGAAACGAAAGGAGAGACAAACTGTGGATAAATGGTATGTCTGTCTATATTTCAGCAATCTATCCTTTAGGTGTCTAAGAAGCGTTCTGAATGTCAGTGTGTTCTGCATGCTTTTCTGATGTTTTCTGTGAACGCTTTATTGTATCCTTTATCTTCTTCCTAAAACAATTCAAATCATTCCATTGCAGGGCTGTCAAAGATAAGACTGCAGCAGTGACTCAGTGTAATCTGTTGTTTGGGTTAGGAACCTCACACATTTCAAGTTTTCAAAAATCTGAGAAGTTCAATACCCAGGTTTACTCCATTTTCCATTAGTGTCTGAGTTGATAGAAAGCTGCTCTGGACTCTGTGTTGCCACACTGACTAGCTTGTCCCAGAGCCATCTTCATAACATGGTTTTTGAGAAAGAGTGCGTGTAGAGATGGTTTGTCTTTCAGTGTGGGGAGTTGTAGGGAAAGAAAGAGGAAGATTTCTTACAGACCCCCCAAATTGTAGTAGTTCACCACTACGATTTGGGAATTACCATGTTTAAACTTATTCTTTTCAAAGTAATGCTAGCTCATGATTGCTCAACAGTGTGGAAGCTCTGGTCAGGCAAGATCTCCTGTCTCTCTCCCACTCACCCCCCAACTGATTCAGTGTCAAAACTGGGTTTCTGCAGATCTGAGGTCTGCTCTTCCTCACAACACTACCTACATTCACGTAGGGCTTCTAAATATTGTCCAGATGTTGAGATGGGCAGTTGAATAGAACATGAATAGACAGCTCATTGACCTAGCTGTAGAAGCAATCAGGGTTTTCACAGATGGGCTGTACAGGAGTAGGAGAGAGGATGTCTCAGTGACTTCTCAGACTAGGGTCCAGTTCTAGTGTCCCCAGCTTTGCCTTCCCTTTAGGGTAAGGGATGAATTGTGCCTTGAGCTGGATTTTCTGCTTACACTGAGGTCCTGTTTACAAGTTACAAGACAACTGTCTGGGCTTCATCTCTGATAACATATTGACATTTTTCAAAATGATGCTTCGTGTTTCAGTTGAATCAAAATGCAACAATTGTTAGATATCTCTGGCTTTTCATCTGATGTCTTTGTGATGGTATCCCTAACAATTTCTACTGCAAGTGCTAGATATGATGGAATATGGTTGTTTGTTGCCAAGATTATTTTATTTATACAATTTTTAAGTGCATTGTATTATTCTGTGAGTCAGCTGGTCTAAGCAAGCAATGCCTGAAGAATGGAGGCGTGAGGTGGTATAAAATGGTCCGACGACAGATGAGGAATATGGAACAAGCACAGAGTTGTTTGTTTTGTTCTATAGATGGAATAAACATGTAGTCCCAGTTGATCTATAAACAAGCCTTCTGGGCACTGTGAATATTTGAGTGACACTAAGACTTTTTAAAAACTATTTTGGAGATTTTATTTTATTATGAGCAGTAAATGCTTTAAATGTACTTCGGATGTGGTTGAGTTAGGGAGAGTTTGTGTGGCAGAAACTACAGGGAGGGAAAAAATAAAAAGAGAACTGAGGTTGTAAATTTGGAGTTTGATCGCTGCTCCTGTGTTCAGTCAACCAGGTTCCCCCAGCTGGGCGAAACCAGCATTTACATGCATCTAAACAGAGGATGTAAATATATATGAAATGTATACAGAAAGCAAGAAATAATGCTAAAGCAAAGCATTTACTTTGAGTTAAGTTTACTTTCTGTTCCAAAGAAAAATATGACAAAGTTGATTTTCCAGAAAGGGATTGCAGTAAATCAAGTTTTCATTGCTTCAATTTCACACCAAAACTTATAATAAAAATGCCAGAATAATACTCTTTAGATATTGTTAGTAGCTGATGGAGACTTTTGGAAGAGGTGGTTTGCTAAGAGATTTTAGGAATGCCATCTGTAAGTTTTGCTCACTCGGTAGTAAGCATACTGATTTACAAACCCAGAACAGTGACGTTTGTTAGGAGTAGAGGATCTAGTTGCATTTGTATTCTTTTCTGATGAAAACTGATACTTAACATACTCTCCAGGCAAAATCAAAACCTGTTTTTCCTACAGGAAAGGAAGTGTTTTCATGCAAAGCAGTCCTGCTCCACTCAGCTTAAAGATTTTTTGTTTCATTAATTTTCCTTGTAATTAGGAAACAAAAAAAATAGTAGTGACTAGTCTCACCAGAAAGCAGATGTAAATGTTTAAAGAGTTGTTCAGTTAAGAACTATATCTTAGCTACATAAAAATTCAAGACCAGGCGTTGAGAAGCGTAGACATGGAGTTTGCTAGGGTATCATAGATACAAATGTAGGTATTGTAAGACTCGTTATAGGTAACATTGAAAGTTAACACTTTTATTTTAATTAAGCCGAAGGTGGGTAAGAGATTTAGGACTCGGTCTCCATGAAGAGTGTGAATTTGCATTCCTTAGCTTTGATAACATTGCTCTTTGTGCCAATATTTAGCTCTTCCTGCTAACTCACCCTAACCTCTAACTTTGATCCTAAAATGTAAGTTGAACCCCCTGGCCCTCCTGATCTCCTTACAGGAAAGCACTGTTAATTTTGTGGATGTTAAGACCAATTCTGCGTCAATTTGTTTTGGTGTACCTCAGCTTTACATGTGCTGCTGCCTCTGCTTTGGAAGCTGGTCCCCATCCCCAATCCTGGCTGCAGCTTGTTCTTAGCCAAGGGCTACAACCATCAGCATTGGGATAGATCTCAAAGTTTGGGAAAATACTACTGCTCTTCAGTGGGACATACCTAAGCAGCTGCTAGATCTGGCAATTAAAACTGAGTGAAGGTAAATGCACAAAGAGCCAAGAAGTCCTTCAGCACTAACTAAAATACAACCAACTTTGCTGGATCAAAGCACTGGGGTCTTGGCCATTGCAAGCTTATAACGTTGGCGTCCCAGGAGAGTCGGCAGACATCTGTTGTAAAAGGTCAGGAACCCATTTCAGGGAAAAGTCAGCAATTAATCCTTTCTGTACTCAAATTCTAGCATTTGTACTTTCCAGGCAATTCCTTCAGTCTCCAGAAAATGAAAAATTATAAGTATCTGGAAAGAGCTACAGGCTGAATCTGACCTTGAGGGTCTTCATGTTGCTTCTGGGTGTTGTCCTTGGAAACAGAGACCACTTCACCTTTATTCTTCCCAAACTGGGCCTTTTCCTTTCCTTTAGGTGAAATATTTATTATTAAGAAAGAGGGAGGAGACAAGGATCTTAGAAATAAACCCCCAAATGTTTCAGATTCAATGATAGGAGCTGCTTTTCAGTCATCAGTTTTTTTGCAGTCATCAATTGGTGAAATTAAGCTAGTCTTGAATTACAGCCTTGAAAATGTATTTAGTCAGCACAATATTTTGGAATTATTATACCAACATGCCATTTGTGCTTCCTCTCTAATTTAAAATAAATGTATGCATCTGCTGGTTACCAGGAAGCATGGCAGCAGAATTTCAGACTGCCTTTCACTGAGTCTTGCATTGCTAAAAGGACAGCAAAGAAATAAAAGGCCAACTGTCTGGATTTTAGGAGCTGCAGGGGTTCAGTGGTTGCTTATTAGATACACGTCATCACTGCTAAGTGAAGGATCCGCTAGTTCTTGCTGTTCCAGGTGAAATTTGGTATTACGTGATAGTCTCAGACAAGGGCTAGGAGAGGGCACTGATTTCTGTAAGAGGACGTTCTTACCTTACCCCTACACTCTTAGTTATTCTTAACGTATCCCATCGCTTCCTCTTGGGAATAGAAATAATGAATAGCTTGGAGCAGTAGCATGGTTTTGAAACAAATCCTTTGATCGTTGCTGTTTATTGTGTCATGGGTCAATTAGGAGTGTTTCAGTGCCCGTGAATGAGGTTCCTCTAGAGGAAACTTAACCAGGAGCCCCATTCCAGCAGGCATAAAATGCTCAGCTATGCCTCACAGTGGGAAATTTCCAAGGGGAAATGGCCTCAAGCTGCACCAGGGCAGGGTCAGATTAGGTGTTAGGAAAAAGTTCTTCACTGAAAGAGTTGTCAGGGCCTGGAACAGGCTGCCCGGGGAGGGGCTGAGTTACCATCCCTGGATGTGTTTTAATAAAGGGTAGATGAAGTACTTAGGGATATGGTTTAGCTTAGGACAGGAATGGTTGGACTTGATGATCTTAAAGGTCTTTTCTGACCTTGTGATTCTGTGAGGGTCCAAGGGGAGGGACTAGTCCTTTGGGCAGCTTTGAGCCCGGAGTATGGTGGGGATGTAAAGTCCAAAGTAAACCCCCGAATTATAGATTGTGTGGGCGAAATGGCTACAGCACGACCTGCTTTCGTCTTCTCCTCTCACACTACATCACAGACTGATGTCACAGTCCATGGCTGTGTTATCTTCTGGTGATACAGAAAACTCAGAGCTGAAGTGGTTGTTTTTTTAAGTGTTAAAATCCAAAACAATCACAATCTAAACAGCCTATTTTATGTAAAATAATATACAAAACTAAAAGCCCTTGTTGGTTAGAGGAAAACCATTGTACAGTGTGTGAACAGCACACAGCATGATGCATCTTCATTACAAAAATGCAAAATGACGATCATTTATCATAAAATCTGCTGACAATAGGCATTAATCTCTTAGTAAAGCAAGTAGTAAACCCCGTTCCCATGGTAATGCAATTCATTTTGTTCCTCTCCCTCTACTACATGCATGGAAGACTGGGCATTCTCTGGACAAACTGATTGCAGCCTTAATGCTGTGGATTTTCGTGGGTGAAATATATAATGGTGGAATCTTGGATGGGTGGTAACCATGGTGTTGGGAGAACGTGCCTGTATTTCATATAAACCAGTGCACATGCTCAACAAGCAGCTATCTTCCCATCCTCAATTTTATACTAACTCTGAAGGAACATACTAATATACTAACTTTGAAGGAAAGAACGGGAGGTCTTCCAGCAGTGAGTTTCCGGAGTATGGTTTTGCTGGAAATAGTATTATTTTTTTTTCTTGGTAAATACAGTGGCATTGTTTGATGCCTTCAGAAATATGAACAAATGTTTGTTGTAATGAACTGAACACTGTTTATTCCTTGTTTTTGTCTGGTTATACTTTTTTTTTTCATTGTGCCTCTGTGTGTGTGTATATATATCTATACATACATATATATATATAGTACAGGGAAATGATTTGGTCAAGCAGACCTGTTGTGGGGAAAGTTAAGTACTCCCACACACATATGGTATCTTGGTAATGAAGCTTCCCGAATTTTACTTTAGCAGTTACTTTCAAAGCTAATGAAGTACCGTGTTCTTTCCCCTTCCTTGATACTTGTTTGAAGCCTGTATAACATCCATGTGTTTCCATAAACTTCCATCAGCCTGAGAAGCCATCAGTTATTTTATGAATCTGACTACACAACCTCCCGTGTGTTTGTTCCACCTCAGAACAAAACAAGTTTCTGTTATTGCAACACAAGCCACGTGTACCTAAATATGCCTGCTTTCTGCTTTAAGGGCACGGCAAGCTGGCTAACTCCAGTAGGAGAAATAATTTCTCTGCTGTCAATTAACAGCCCTGAGAATAAGTTTTGTTGTTTTATTGGTTGAGTCTCTGCATATTCTGGACAACTGGGTCCTATTACATGGATAAGTGATGGGTACCGAAGGAAAAGGGAAAGCAGCTACCTGCAAAATGTCTTTGCTTCTTGTGAAATTGTCCGAAGATAATGCTGACAGATGCTCTCTTAGTAAAGAGACCTGGATTTTGCCAAAAAAAGAGGTGAAATGAGCCCAGCAGCTATACGATTTCTTTTTAAAGCCAACTAATAACAACTTAAAACTTCCTCCCCCACCCAATAGAAGATCCTGGTCAAATGCAGGTTCAAACTCTGTTTCCACCCTGAGATGTTGCTGTATGGAGCAGGTTGAGCTTGGCCTAGACTGCAACAGGGAGCAGTGCCTTGCTCATTGCAGACCTTTGGATTCTGGAGCCATTTGCAGTGGCTTTGGGTTAGGTTAGGTGTGCTGTGCATGCCTGGTCTGAAAATCATAACATTTCCAACGTTTTAGCTTCAGCTTACAATTATGGACTGATGATAACCTTGAAGTCTGGAAACATTCAGAGCTGCAGTCCTGGTTTAGGTTGAATTCCACTGAATATGGATAACTTGCAGTCATGCTTTCTCAGTGACTCAGTCAGTGATTTAAGCAGCACTGTTCCTTGGTGTGGGGGTCACGGTAAGCTCACACGCTTCGGAAAGTTTGGCTCTAGATCTTACAGGAGACAAAAAATGGTAGCATAGCCTGTGACCACCCAGTTTGCCCAGTGGTTTCTTCCTGAAGCCCACTCTCTCAGCTCTCACATCTGTGTCCCCCTGGGGTCTCTCCCCTGTGTCCATCAGAAGGCAATCCTTGGTAGAGGTCCTTGGAGCCCTGAAAAAGGTGATACCCCATACACACACCGGTGGCTCTGTGCCTGGAGGCCCAAATGCTTCTTGAATCCATCAGCTCCTGTGGCTGTTCCAAGTTTCCCCGTGGCATGGTCTCAACTGGGTAAATGTGGGAGAAACACTCCCCAAAATACTCCTATGCCCATCAGTTGTATTCTCCATCCCAGGGAGGTACTTGCGTGCACACAGGGAAGGGCTGCAAACCACCCGTTAGAGATTTTACTATAAATATTTCAGGTTGGGGAAGGGCAGAGAATATATTTGAGTCTAAACAAATTACAGATAAGTGCCCGATAGATATGGTTTAGAGTGGATATTTTATGAGAATAAAAATTCTTATGAATTTTTCCCCGCTTTCTGAGTTGACATCCCTCATGAAAATATGTAAACTACAGTAATGAAAACCTCAGGCATTGTTTCCTTGTTATTTTTCTTATCCGAAGCCGCCTTTATCAGGAATAAAATAGCTGATATAAAAAGCTAGGTATTTTTCTCTTCTCTGTTCGGAAGGCTACAACTATTTTAATAAAGGATAAATGTGTGGTCTTAGTTGCTCTTCTTAATTGGTAATTAAAAAAATATCAATATTATTAATCTTCTATTTCCTGCTTTCCAGGTGATCAACATGTGATCTTGATGACTTCGGCTGGGAATCGCCATTAAGGTGCCGTCATTTCCCTTTTAATACACACATGCTTTTGGTGAAAGCAATTTCCCAAATACTCTCTGCAATAATCCACTTAGTAACCTGCGTTCCTTGAGGCTGCCTTCACCTCGGGGTGGGGCTGGGGGGAGGGGGGGTTCATTTACCCCTTTGTCCCGCTGCGCTTTTTGAAAACTGCATAATAGTTTTTCTTACATCCCATAGCTTTTAGTTTTCTTGTTTTAAATTTAGCACCGATGTCTGTCCAGAGGTATATGCTGTTAATAACGCTTACACGATACACTTGTGACTGAAGGTCATGTCCTTGAAATATTAACTGAGAAAATGTTGTGGGGAAATGATAGGAAATCTGTCCATGGGAGGCTTCACGCTCCACGGTGCTGAGAATTTAATTGTTGATTTGAATCACAAGGTGGCAATCGGCTCAGCAGCTCCGCTGTACCGCAGGGAAGAGACGGCTGGGCTTGTTGGAAATACACGGATCATGACCAGAGTTATCCTCCTCCAAGGCCTGTTTTCACTTGTAGATTTCTAGCTGGGACTGCAAACAGAGAGTAGCAGCATCAGAGAAGGGGGAAATACCACAGGTTCCTTTGCCTTGGCGAGTTCAGCTGAGCTTTCATGGCAATCTAAGCAAGCAAAAAAAAAAAAAAAGTTTATTTCCTATGAAAAATACAGTTAACATACGAACAAGGTAATGCTAACAGATTGAAAAGCCTACTGAAGAGTATTAAATGCTTGGTCGCAGTAACATGATCTAATTCTTGCCAGTATTGTGGCAGTATTTCCATTCCACTTCTGAATGCTCCACTCTTGGATTCATATTGCCATTGAAGTAGCAAGCTGTAAAATCATTTTGGAATACGATGTGTCCAGCCTCCTTTCTGCTGGGAGGTTTTGAGGTTGGTCTGTGTGATCTCTCCGAGGATGGATAAAGGATAGGAAAGCTCTTGTTTATATTAGTTTTCTCCCTTCTATAGAAACTGAATATGTTACTTTTGTGATTTTACCTCCGGTAAAACCTCCTGATCTTTATTTCAGCATGGAGATAATGTGCTCTGACTGTTGAATACTAACATCTATGGAAAAATAGCAAAAAAAGAAATCCTAAAAAGTGCATGCAAATTGAGTTATTTCACTGCTACGTAACGTATCAGGACAGGTTTGGAACAAAGAGTAATCAAGGACATCATAGTACGTGAAAAGTGGGATAAAATGTACATTTCTGATCAGAAGGAGATTTTGTCAGACTAACTCAGTGTTGCTTTTTGCTGATATAGCGAACATCTCCGACTACAGTAATGCGGTGGGCTTAAAGCTATCTGGATTTACAGGAAGCCTTTATTCGGTACAGTTCCCAAAGGAAATTATTATTTAAAGTGGAGATGGTGCAGATTAATACGAGAATTATAAGAAACTGGCTTAGGCAGATAAGGAGCTGGGAAAAGAAGGGACTGTGGCAGGATGTGCTGAGGAGGGAGTTACCAGGTTGCAGGAGAACTGTTAGAAGTATTCGTAAGGGACAGATCTTGGGACCCGTCCTGTGTAGTATTTCCTGTAGTAACCTTGGCGCAAGGTCTTTAGTGTAGTTTTTTAGATACCTGTAATGCCATGAAGGGCAGGAGCGTTTTATGGAAGGATTTTGTTGACTTTGTGGATTAGTGTAACATAAATATTTAATAATATAATAATAATCAGCACATTGCCATTCTGTTAGGGGCAAATAGCAGGGGAGGTTGCTATAAACAAGCAATTCAGCATAGGGAAGTGTAGCTTTTCTTACAAACATGCATGTGGCTGTAGCACTTACCTGAAGCTTTAGTAATCTACATAATTTTCTTCAACACCTGCTTGCTGAAGAGTTGCAATTTACTCTAAATAGCATAGTGCCTAGGTGTTAAAATTCTGTAAATTCTGATAAAATAAAATTCTAGATTCTAAATGTCAAGTTCTGAACCTTATTCTGTGAAGTTGAGAGAGGCTGCAGGTGCGAACCCTAACCTTGCATTAGGAGTAGGAAGCTGCCAGACTACAAGAAGAAGGTTGCTGTAGCAGCTGAGGAACCGATCTTCATGTAACCAGACTGTCCGCCTCCTCCCCTCCAAAAATCCCCAAACAATCCGAAATCCTGGAAACAAGCCAGTGCAGATCTGAGGCGCTAAGTGAGCAGTCATGTTACTTTGAGGTAAGGATGGGTGTAGCTGTAGCAGAAGCTCAGCCACAGATCCAAAACTGGAGGTAGAGCAATGGCTGTAACGAAGTCAGGAGAATTAGGAGATAGCCAATAGGTAACCAATTTGGCTACGGGACAGAGGAGTAGAACAGCACACTACGGGGTCAGATCAACCTGATGTGAAGGAAAACTAATGTAACCAGAGCTTATCTCACCTTGTATAAGAATTACTGTCAGAGGCAGCATAGGGTGTGGAGATACTCAACATATTTTACTACACACTAGAGTGTATCTGCCTTACATGGCACTGGTGGATGTGTGCTGGCTAGGAGAACTTGGTGTCCTTGAGCTCAGTTTCTTGGAGGAATTCCACTGGTGCACTACCTTTGGGGTGACCTCCTAACAGTCCTTCCTCTTGTTGAACAACCCTAAAGCTACTGGGAAATGAAAAAGTGGGGGTATTTTAGACCAATTCTACCTCCAGGGTATCAGCCCCATAATCATGCCAAAATGTCATCATGGTGGCAAAACAGAGCAAATGATCCCAAAATTGTCCTTCCCTAGTGAAATATTCTACAGTGACTGAAGCCATAAGAATGTGGAATTAGTTTGTTACTATACTCTTTCAGAATCTGTGCTTCCATCAGATCAAAGGAACACTGCAGACCAATAAAGAGCTGGTCAGAGGGCAGGAAGCGGAAGGTAGGGCTAACAGTTCAGTGTTCTGAGAAAGAGGATGACTGACGTATCTGTGCTTAAACCTGTGATGCTCAACTGCTAACTGAACTGGCAAAGTGACAGAGAGTGCTGCTGCAGCTGTTATTCAGAGCATTGAAGGTGAGTGCTCCTGGCAAAAGGTGCAGAAGGGTGGTGCAAACCAAAGTGACCGGGCAAGGCAGTGGCAGGAGAAATTCACTGGAGGTGAATGCAAAGTGATGGAGACAAAAATTTCACATGTGAGGTGATGAATGCTGAGCTCACCATTTCCATGTAATGACCAAAATGTTGTGCATAGGTAGAGCTGTAAAATATCAAAGACGCTTCTCTGAAAATGTTAACTCAGTGATAGTTATAAAAACAAGAAGCACAAGAAGAAAGGTATCAAAAATATCCCCCAAAATGTCACTTTGCTACTGTGTAAGCCTATGCTTCTCTTGCCTCTTGAGTTTCTGTTTCTCCATCTCAAAAAGGCATAGGAGGAGCTAGGAAAGTTTGGAGGATGGAAAGCATGACATGGATTTCTTCCAAGGAAGGATTAAATAGTGTAGCAGTCCTTCGTACAGGAAAGAGACAATTCCTGGGGGCAGTGCCGAGAGTGATCAGGGACCCACTGGTCATTCTTGTTTCCAGGGTCAGAGGTGTAGGGAGTTGAAATCAGAGTGGTGAGTGCCCAGCAAGCACATACAAAGGAGGGATCTCCTTCATGGGTGATGTGTATTGGGAGTCCCAGTTACGGCATGAGTCAGATTCTAGCCTTTCACAGAGGTCTAGACAGCAACAGGACCCACTTATAGAAGGAAATCATAAGATGGCTTGCAAAATAATAAAGAGATTTTTTGTTAGGAAGCAAGTGAAGTGCACAGGTGAGATAGGAGTTTTGGGAAGTTTTCCCATGGGATTGATAGCTTTGCTTTTCCTTAAGGGGTGCTACTGTCCTGGAGGAATGGCTGGGCTGGACGGACCCTCCTTTGAAGGGCTGTTCGTAGGTTGTTATGGAGCTTAAAATGGCCAAGGAGCCACTGTTGATGGAGCTACCAACAGCCCCCAGACTGCTGAAAGGGATTTCAGGCTGTGCCTGGCAAGGAGGAACGGGGAAGTGTTGGTCCAGTTGTACAAGGCTTATTTAAACTGTCCTATGTGGTTTGGCTACTTGGCATCAGAAGAGGATCTATTTAAACTTGGAGAGTTGTAGAGAGGGATGAGTAATTGCATGGTGTGCCTCTGTATCTCTTTGCTAGAAGGCTGATTGGGATTTACATGGTATTGTAGCAGTATGGAGAGATGTTTACTTTTAAAAAGTATGTTGAGGGCTCAAAGATGACTGAGAGAATGGAATGTAATAATAGGGGTAGAAAATCAAGTGAACTTGAGTGTTTCTTGAGTGTGTTTCTTGAGACTGGAAATTAGAAAAAGGCTTATTAACCAGAGAGAGAACTGAAATTCTAGAAGAGCTTTCCAAACACAGCTGGGACACAAACCCACTGTCAAGATGAAGTTTGTGGGAGGGATGAGATTTTGAGTGGAAGCACACCTGCGGTTCTCAGTAACGGCCTGTAATACCATGAGCTGGCTGCCCAGTTTGTGGGTGTTCCCAGGCTTTGAAGGAAATGGACTTGAACTGACTATCAGTTGGTTTTGCTGTCGTACAGTTATAGTGTATTTCATTATTCCTCTGCCTTGGGACTTCATAAGTTGCCTCAGGAGTGCAGATGGACCTTTTTGTAGGGTCTTACAGCTGTTTTCATGCAATGTATTCAGCCACCTCAGAGGGCTGAAACGTCAGTCATCCCCTCCCCAAACCTCCCCCACTTTTCCTATTTTGTGATGTAGTTTTTGAAACTTCTCAACTCATCTCTAAAGATCGACATTTGGTAGCAGTGTGTGTATTACAAGAGTATTCTGTTATGGCCTGCAGTAAATGGAGAGGGCAGACTGTGACATCCTGCAGGACACTTTGCCCTTTATTTATTTATTTATACATTTCTTAAAGGATTGCTTGCAGTTAGTGGGGATCAGTGACCCGGGTGGTCCTTCCCAAGCCTGCATTCTGGTGCAGGCATGGAATTAGTTAGCTGGATTCAAAGCTTAGCATTTATCGGAAAGGAGCTGAAGAGCTGTCTTTCCTCAGAGGATAAATCTCTTGCATCTGCACTTCCACTCCTGCCAACACAGGAAGCACACAACTGGCTTCGGAGCGCAGAGGCACACATGAGTTGGTGACGCAGAAGCTGCGCTGCAGTGCCAGCAGTAAATCTGGTGCTACCTTTGCAAGGCCAACAGAAACAATCATTCATCACCTCGGGGTGTCATTCATCGCTCATGTAGAGATTGCAGTGGCTCTTCATGTGGGAATTAAAAACACGTGGAGTGGAAGAACTGCTTGGAACATACCTCCACTTGCTGTCATCTCCTATGGCAGATCACGATAATAGTAAAGATAGAGGATACTATTAGTAAAGATACTCAGTGTTGCGCTTGTACTTGTAGAATCCCATGCTGCTGTATTTTTACTGACACAGTTAGCAGTGGAAGCTAGAGAGAAACTACCCTTGCTTACCCCCAGTGTGCTGATACCTTCCTGCGGCTTTGTGGACATCCCTAGGTGAAGGAATCCTCCCAACAGCAAGGTGGATCCTGACACCGGTGCAGCAGGCTCACTTTACATTCACAACAATAATGTTTGTTATGTTAGGGTCTAAAATATTTGGTGCCATATGCAGCAGAGATGCATAGTGTCAAAGTATATTCTGTCATTCTAAAGCATCTTAATTATGTCAATAATCTTGTGGAGATCTCTTACTCTAGTAAGAAAGAATTAAAAAAAGGCAGAATAAAAGCAGGGCAGGAATGTAAGATCCCTAGTCATCTGAACTAACACACATTTTCCTAAACTTGGGTTTTTCTTGCAGATTTAGAGCAGTGGAAAATATTTGCCCATCCTGAGGTCTGTCATTGCAAATACAGTGTTAACATTTTTGCCAGGACTGAGAAAAGTCATGAGGACTTGAAAATGGCTTGTGTTTTTTTTTTTGTTGTTGTTGGGTTTTTTTCACAGTGAAAGGAAGCTGTAATACTGAGAGTTGATTCTGGGCTGTTTAAAAACAAACAAAAAAATGTACACGTACAATAAGTTGAAAAATTGTGTTGCTGTTAGAGGACAGATAACAGGACCCTAAAGGACAGATGTTGTGGGAGAACAGATATGCATTAGAACATGATTGAAGGGGGAGATTTTGAAGTGTAGCCAGAACCCACAGATGGGAACTGTAAAGAAATACATAAAAATCAACTTCTAAGTAGCCAATACAAATAATGCAGGGAATGTATAATGCTCTCTCAGTTGTTCAAACCAGCAAACAAACATGCCTCTGGGTTCTGAACATTTGTGGAGCAGAGTGGTTTCACAATGAGGTTAGCTGAAAGGGGACCGGAGCCAGCCGGCCTCCACAGCATTTGCAGCAGGAACATTGGGGCTCCAGTAAGGAGCAAAGACTGTCAGTTGTGGAATTTGTTTTGTGAACAGTGCCATTTTCCTCTCTGGTATTGTAACATGTATTAATTTGGGGATATTCCATGCCAGAGGAATCTTTAGCCTATTTTGAAGATAAAAAAAGGAGAAAGGAGAGGGAAGGGATGTAGAAGGACATTGTATGCAGTGATAAAAGATGGGTAAAAAGCATCATCCCAGAAACAGCCTCAGCTACAGATTAGCACTGTGTTTAGAACTCTTATAGAATTGTCTAAAAGGGACGTGTTTTCAGTTGTCATCACTGTAATGCCCAGGTTGGTGGGCACGTACAGCACGAGCCTGACAGTCTGCTATTTTCAGCAAAGGACATTGTATTTTACCAAAGGAAGCTTCACTGGCAGAGTAACACGAACAGAGAAGGGGGTCTCCTGAGAGAGGCCCCTTCACTGTAGTGCTGAGTCAAGGTTCACACCATGGGCAGCGGAGAGGAGAGCAGGGCAAGGGCTTTCCTAAGAAAAGTCACACATCAAAATAGCCTTGGGAGAGTTGTTCATTTTAGCAAACCAACAGCAAAACTCAGGAGAATATTAATGTCAAAGCTCCAGCCAATACAGTTTTCCCTTAGAAAACAACACGCACTAGCAGCTAGAGTTGGTTTAATTGTGCTGACTCTGAAATAGGGAACTGAGAACTCATTAGCAGAAGCTTAGTCTGTCAAAATTGCCTGCTGTTCTGCTATATGAAGAGAAAGAATGTGGCATTGGACACCAAGGACCAAAAGCCTTGTGCGAGGACAGGCAAAGTTCTGCTTGTCCCAGCAAATGCAACTACCCTTCTTTTGAACGTGGATGCTACTTGCCAATCTTGGTGTAGCATTTTCCCCCAGAAGAGAGATGGCTTTCAAATGGCTTTCATAGTGAAATTATAAAATACTCCAGTAGGAGAAAAGTGATTTAACTGTCTGTAATCATGCTACCTCGAGCTGTCCCATCTCTTGATTTTAAACCAGGCGTCTGCTTCTTGTCACCATTACCTGTAAATCTAGTCCTGTAGCTCCTGCCACGTGGAATCCTCAAGCAACATATCCCATTAGCAAAACCTGACGTCCCCAAGCTTCACCAGCTTAACCTGTAACCCCAGGAGCACCTTTGTGGGTTCACTAGCAAACATAAGCTGCTTTCCTGGTGTGGACTGCACTCTTGAAGCCCAGTTCTTGCCTTCCAGCTGCCAGGCTCTGAAGCAGTAGCTCTACAGCAGCTATATAAACAGTATATCCATAGGAAGGCATAAAAGTAATTTGCATTATAACATTTTGGTATTTCTGTACTGCTTTCCATTCCCCTGATACCTTGCTTACTTTTTTACATCACAGCTGTGCAGAGGTACATTACCAAGAAAATAACTATATATGTTAAGTTTCAGCTTGTGCCTATTATTCCAGGGCTGGAGTACTGAAAGTAGAGAAGCTGATTTAGAAATCAGTGTTATTAAATGTTTACTGATAAACATTCTGATAGTTTTGATGCAAGAGTGAAGTTGCTGGCAAAAGTACGCCATAAATTCACATTAATTAACAGAGAAGAGAGCAGATTTTGCATTTCCATATGCTAAAACCCAGTGTGAAATGAAGAAATTATTTTAAACAACATGCAGCCTATTTCTGAAACCTCATATCTAGTGAATTTGGCTTTTACAAAAAAAAGATTTCCATGTTACTGTGAAATAAATTGCCGTGCATAACTGAGCTAACTTGATTTTATAAAAAGGCTACAGCTTGTTGTTTTCTAGTTTCTTGCAATTTGACTGGTCTGGGAATTGGTTTTACCACCACGTACTATGCTACTAGGTGCTCTCAGGCATGTTTGTACTCTCTTTTCTAAGGAATGCTTTAGCAAGGGGACAGTATGGGAGTACCAGGCAACTGCCCAGTGTCTGTTTTGTGTTTAACACAATGCTCACCACCATAAGGTTTCAGTATTCTTCATGGTAAAACTTGCAATCCCTAAAGATTCCTTATGTGATTGGAGGAGGATGTCGAGACCTCCCCTTGTGCTGCCCATCTACTACATTAGTAGGCCAGGCTGGTACATTCAAGACAGACTGTCCTTTGTTAGACAATAATGGCTTTATTCTTCAGAAGTTGAGTATGTTTTTATTAATTTTGTAGCAGTAGAACTGCTGTCATCTTACTGTTGATGGATGCACTTGCATCTGTCCTCTGTCTCTCCAAGCAACTACAGAGCTTGTCTTCTCCAGCCACAAGTTTTCACAGTGATCTTCTACATTTTCTCTACTAAACGCCAAAAGGAACAAAATGTTGGTTACATTGTTGATGACAAAGCATCACAGTTGGACCAGCAGCACCAGCAGTTAAAGTTTATTAGACATCTCTTCTTAAACAGTTTATGTTCTTACACATGATATTATGAGTTTGCTAATAGGCCACGTAACTTATCTATGCATTTCACCCTCATCGTGTACACCGGTCATTATGGTACAAACCATGTAGATAGGGTGGTGATTTGGAGCTGATCCAGTTTACAGATATTCTCAGTTGAGCTCTGGCAGGTCTAACTGGAGCAGTCATACTTTTGTTAGCCTTACATCAGTACTGTTTGGAATATCAGGCTCCTCCAGTAACCCGGATCTTTCCTCCCACTTGTGTGATGTAGTTTTACAGACAGCTAGTCACAACCTCCATATCATGGTTGTCTTGGTCATGAAGTCATGTAACTATAAAACATCCCTTGGGGAAGTAGTTTTTGGGGTTTCCAAGAAAGGAAGTGAGATGGAGAGATATTAAGGACAGTAGGGTTTTAAGGGCATTTCAGATTGGTGGAAAATAGGTCCCAGGAAGAGAAATTCCTGTATGGAAGTCTGAGACCATCTTAGTGGATTTTGCAGTTTTTACTTCCCCCAGAAGATTTGGCAGGCAAATCTGGGCTTGCTGCCTGCATAAATGGGCACTCCTCCTTTGAGACTCTTGCTGTTACGTTACTGAGTTTATTCTCTGTATATATTTCTGTCTGCACTTCGAACAAAATTAATTCATTTGAATGCCTTTATTTAAATTAGTCTGAGGCCCTGACTTTTCTTGGTTGAAAACTTCAGTGATTATTTCGGTGGGTAGAGAGAAAGTTCTCCCTAACTTGAGTGGAATATTTCCATAGTAAGAGTAAATAACACAAACACTGACCTTTCAGTCCCAAGGAGAGTGTCTGCTTAAGAACTTCACAGCTCCTTGCCTCAGTGCAGAGTGACATTTGCATGGTTGATAAGTCGGTTATTTGGATGTAAATCAACATGGAAGGAAAAGCAGTCTCAATAGTTACGATAGCAAGAGTCCACTTTTTCTCTGTTTAATATAACATAATGGGCAATGCATCACAGGAATTCACCAGCAATGCATCATGTAAATGATGGCTGGTGTTACGTATCAGTGTGGAGGTCTGGAAGGGAAGAGAGCATTAAAATGCTGAAAAATGTGCTACATTTAATAAAGAGGAAAAATGCCTATCGGGGAGTTTGCCAACTGTGCCTTAAAGCACCTTTCCAATAACTGTCTGTGGCGATAGTATTTTCGGGATTAGACGCAGGCCTCTGAATATGAGTCACCAGGAATTCTAATCAAGATGTGCTAGCATCTGATACAGAAAATTGAGAAAAATCAAGTGCTGGGTTTTTTCATTATTAGCACTGCCCTTTCAAGACCCTGTATCTTCTCATATGCTTTTCTGATAGACAGAAAGGTCAGTGGTTTGCTCTGATCAGCCATAGCAACAAGAAAACTGCATCCACTCCTGGCTCTTAGTTTAGCCTAAGCTTCCTTCAAGTCTTCCACAAAGCTTTAGAACCATATTCTTGGTGCACGTGGCATTGATTTAAGGGTAGTTTTAACCCAGGAGCAAGATGGCTTTGGATCCAGAGAACTTGGCAAGGAGCTTTACACATGGGCACAGCAAAAACTCTAGAGGAATGTGGCAAAGTCTTGTTGCTTTTGCAACCACAGTTTGTCTTTGTTGATCAGTTCAACAAACTTTTAATCTTTATGTGGATAGGACTCAGAAAACACATTCCTGGTATTCTGTTCTAACACGTTCTTAAGCACATACAGATGGTCTGTACTGGAAGTTGCTCCAAATCAAGCTGAAGCTGAGACAGCCTACTGTTTTCTTGCATCCCAGAAGATTTTAAATATGGTATTTCCAAAATTGTATCCTGCAAGATAGGAGTGCTAGCCTTTCATCTTTTTTGGCAATGCAGAGTATGGCTTGACCATGTCAGCTGGTTTGATGTTCTGATTGATAACCCTTTCCCTCTTCAAACTCTTTTGGAGCTTCATCTGGGACTGCTTTCCTATTATTTGCCGCAGCATGATGTGCTCTGGGCTTTGTCCCTTCACAAAGCGAGAGATGTCATGCATGGCCACCTTGCATGATCTTCCATAAGAACAGGCATTGAGGATGTCATACTCTAAATTAATTCCAAAGGTAGCCCTGAACATTTACCAAGACTGATCCACTATTTAGTAGCCCTGGTCTCAAAACTACTATTGATGATAGAAAAGAAGTGGTGTGGTACTTGGTACATTTGCTAGTTACACAGTAGGCCCTCCTGGGACATTCACGCACTTTAAATCCAACCTGTGCCCTGTCCCCACCTCAACCCTGGAACTTGTAATGAAATTTTTAGAAAAAGAGCCATACAGAGCACATATATATTCATCAGCTTTAAAATTATTGGCAAGCCTCTGTCCCAAATATCAAGGCAAAGCCAACACTATCTCCTTCCTTCTCTGAGACCTGCAAGTCAGCAGAGTGTAACAGACCACTGCCTTTTATTAGATGTTATGTGCTTGACAGCCAAGTCAAATGCCAAGCTTGGGAGAGCAGTAATTCAATTCTTGATGGATACACTGAGTATGTTATTCCTGTCCTCCAGAGAAACGTGTGACCTATCCAGTGTGCTCCATCTTAAAATGAGAGGTACCTCCTTGGGGGGTCGTGAGTTTTCCAGGGTCATGTCGGCTGTCCCTGAACCTCCCCTCCACCAATCTGTTCCATTTCCCAGTGGCTTAACTGGGGAGTAAATGAGAGTCTTTATCCACGCTATCTCCAGTAACACAGCAGACACGTAGTTGCTGTGAAGGCATCTCATCAAGAAAGTAAAGACAAAACTGATATTAAACTAGTAATTTTATCACTACTTTTTGTGGGGAAACTAGCCTCAAAGGAAGCTACCATACTTCATTACGTTCCTGTGGTTTTAAGAGTTGCTGCCTTGAACGTTTTTCCTCCATCTTGAGTTAGATCAGCTTCAGTACATGCAGTCATGAATTGCCTTAAAGAGTGAAAAGACTCCTTTCCTAGTCCACCCTGATGTAAGGGGACAGTGCATGCCTGCCTTCTCATACTGAACTTTTGGAACTTGAGCTAAAAGCTTCATCCTTCTAGTGCGCAGCAGTTTGGTGAAACCACCTCCTTCCCTTGTGCAAAAAGCAGTGCTGTGGAGTATCTTATTCTCCCGTGCTGCATGGAGGGTGCACCAACGCAGCCTTTAAAGGCAAGCAGAGCTCCTAGAATTACATCGAGATAATGGGAAGAGAACCATGAAGACTGAACTTGGGTAGGCTGAAATAAATATTTCCTAATTGTGCTTTTGCTATGCAAATGACATTAAAGCCCCTGAAGTTGCTGCTTCCTTGTTTCCTATGTACGAGTCATTTTTACTGCACCAATGTATTACTCTGCCAGCAAAAACTAGTCTACCTGGGACTACATTGCCTTTGAATTTTAAGCTCAGCACAGCTTTTAATGAGCAGGTTGTGGCATCAGGCCTCCTAATTAGAGCACTTCCAAAGGTGCATCTTCACTGTGGTCCAGGCAGCCTTCAGAGGTGAATCTGAGGGTACAGCAATCATAGAGCTACAAATGTGTGAAAGACATTATGTTCAGGAGTTTGCTTGTTCTCCTGGTGATAATTTCTGTGGGTGCTTTTGTTTTTTTAAATCCTTAAGTAAAACTGGAAAACAGGATCATTTTTTAACAAATATATAATTCATGTTATAATGGGTAATAGTGTCTTTAAAATATTAGCTTATTTCTAGTGGGGAGGATTTTAAATTGAATTTCACTATCATGTAGATGAAGAGTTTGGAGTCCAAGTGTGTGCCAAGAGTTAGTCCAAACCGTTTCACAAAGTTAAAATTTCCACTGTCTTTTTTGGTAGTTTGTCTCAGGATCGGTGCAAGATTTCTCAGAGGGCTCTAACATCCACTGACATGAGTTTGTGCAGTGAGGAAAAAGCCCTTTGTTTTTCAGCCTTTGAGTAACTAAATAACCAAATGCAGCTAAATGGCAACAGGTACCAGTGAAACTGTTTTAAGGGCCAACTAACAGGTTGACCAAAAGACAAAGACATAATGTGCTGGAGTAGGATTAATTAATTTCCAGAAAACCATCCATGTCCTGGGCTGCATCCCCAGCAGTAGGACCAGCAGGTCGGGGCGGGGGGATTCTGCCCCTCTGCTCCGCTCTGGGTAGACTCCCCTGCAGTGCTGTGTCCAGCTCGGGGTCCCCAGGACAAGGAGGACACAGAGCTTTTGGAGCAAGTCCAGAGGAGGCCATGGAGATGATCCGAGGGCTGAGGACTTTTGCTCTGGACACAGGCTGGGAGAGCTGGGCTAGTTCAGCCTGAAGAAGAGAAGGCTGCGGGAAGACCTCTGAGCCCCTTCCAGTCCCTTGAGGGGCTCCAGGAAAGCTGGAGAGGGGCTGGTGCCAAGGGCAGGGAGGGACAGGACAAGGGGGAATGGCCTTCAGCTGCAGGAGGCCAGCTGGACAGGAGCTGGGAGGCAGAAATCCTGCCCAGGGAGGGTGGGGAGGCCCTGGCAAAGGGTGCCCTGAGAAGCTGCGGCTGCCTGTGGATTCCTGGCAGGGTTCAAGGCCAGGTTGGATGATGCTTTAGGCACCGTGGCCATGGCAGAGGGGGCACCAAGGGGGTTCTGAGGTCCCCTCCCAACCAAACCAGTCTGTGACTATAAAATTTTTGAAGTGAAACTACAATAATTCAGCTTCCATCTGTATGGAAATTCCTCAAAATCTTTCACTTGGCTTGTTAATGGTGTAGCAGAAGAGGAGGGACAGCCTCAAGCCAGGGGCTGGAGAGCCGGGCTGTGATGCCTGCAGCAGAGAGCAGCTCAGGGAGGGGAGAGCGTGTTCTCCTCTTCCCTTGGCCTCTCAGTCCTGTGTGTGTCGGCTGGACTGCTCTCCTCTGGCTACAAGGACCAGGCATTGCTGAATATTCAGGAGAAAAAGAAGGCATGGGTGTTTAGGGTGAGTGACTTTCTAAGAAATTCATGCATGAAGGACATGAGATAGAAGGGGGTGTACCAACCAGGTGGTGAGAGGTAGGTCCTTGCGCTGGGGTAAGTCAGGTCCTGCTCTATAAGAGTGTGGGATCAGGACATTTCCTTGCTTTACATTGTGTTGCAGCTGCCTTATGAGTTTACAGGCCCATCAGATACCAAGTACAAGTCAAACAAAATTAACCTAAAAGACCTCAGGTTTTCCAAGGGTCGTATAATGTCCACTGACTGTGAACTCTTGGAGTAACTTCAGCCTACAAGCTCAACTTCAAAGGTCAGAAACTGCTCAGGCTATGAAAACAGTCAATCTAGTTGTCCATGAGCTGTGTATTCATGATTTGAGAGCGTCTCCTAAACCACCTGCACCTAATCATTGCAATGATATTTTCCCATTCTAAATTGTGATTGTCAATGGGGAAGCATCGACATGAAAGAATTTAAGCCACCTGCTTCAAATGTGTAACTGCTTGCTGTTGTAAGCAGCTTCTTAAAACTGTGTTGCGTGTCTGCCTCTAGGTCTGGAACCAGGATTCAGCTGGGTGATGAGTTTTAAAGAGAAATAAGTTATTGCAAAAAAATTATGCAAGAAGAAAAATCTACAATCTCTCATCTACATTTTTTTTTCCCAAAGGACCGCATAATAGCAACCATTCCAACACAAAGGCAAATTGAATATGCATGTCCTTGATTTAACATCTCATTCAACGTGTCCCTCTGTCATTTTTGCTTTCACATTTCTCAGGAGCTTTCGAAACGTTAAAAGACAAACTAGACCAAACCAAAATACCAACAGAAAACACTTTGAAAAATACAATAGGTAAAGACATCGTTGCTGTTGAAGGTGACAAAGAGCAATTGGAAAATTTTATGTTCATGCTTCTGCTAGCCCTGTTGGAAGGCTCTGCTGTGATATTTAGTGCTGGGCTTAGGATAAACCAGAATTTTATCTGAACAGATAGAACTGATCTGCCCCAATTGTAATTTGTCTGTACACACTTGGAATAAAGAAAAGCAGGATCTCTACGCAGTCAAACAAGATAAAACCTCATAGGCTTAAACACAGTCTCACCCATCAGCCTCTCAGGGATACAGATTGCTGGTTTCTAACTCTTTTTGGAGCCAGCAATGCTGCGCTCATCCTCTTAACCCTGCAACTATCTTCTTGCCTCTCTGCCACTTTCCTGCTTGTCCCTTCTTTCCCTGTCATCAGCTTCAGCAGGACCTCTGAAAAGACCTAAGTATGGTGACTGTTGAAAGGGGGAGACATTGAAAAGGAAAGTAAATTAGCCCTCTTAGAATAGACTTTAAAATAAATTATTTTACTGGTGTATACTTAACATTTTCTCAGTTTTGCCTAAATCAAGAAGTATTGTAGGTACTGAGTAGAACCAGCATGGCAGAACTGAGTTAAAGCTAATTCCAGTTTGAGAGCAATTTACATTTCTTGTTCCCTTTTTCACTTGCAGGATTAAATTACTAGTAGTGTGTGCTTGTTGGCTTGCTAGCTGGCACCACAGAGGTCCTTCCTTCTGTGCAGAACTTAATTTTTTCGATTATTTTCTTCACCTGTTTTCTGTTCTGCAGTTATCCTGATCGTACATAATTTTTGATGACTACCCTGGTTTCAGCCAGGACAGAGTTAATTTTTCTTGGATTTATTATGAGATAATTAGCTCTATCTCAGCTGAAACCAGGACATTAATTACTTTTATTGACAAGTAGAAATCATAAACGGGCATATACTCCCTCTTGGCAGCAGAGACCTCCCTTCTCTTCTTCCCAAATAGTGCATTCACAAGGTCACCTATGTGGTGTGAGAGTCTGGGAGGGGCAAGGCAGAGGATCTGAGCTCCCCGTGCGGTCAGCAGCAAGCACCTGTACTGATAATATTTTGGAACAAGCTGTAACTGTTTCTGGGTTTGTGGGTTTGTACAAACTTGTGTCACTGTCTAAGATGCATTCTTTCATATTTACTTCTTTGGTTAAAGCAAAAACCTCTCTTGCATGAATGCTGGAATGAATTTCAGCACAGCGTTTGGATTTCTCCCAGAGGAGCAAACCATAAGGAAATTGTTTCTTTAAAGAATCCATGGTTATTTTCCAGCGAGGGACAGAAAAGTCACAGTTACCTCTGCTGCCTGGCTGGCTTCTCTCTATAAACTGCTTGTTGGAAGGTGGTACCCTTTGGTTGACCCAAGCGCTGGGGTGGTTTTGCTGAAGCCCGTCTGCCTGGGCTAAGGAGCTACCAGCTCATACCTCAGCAGGAGATGTTTGCATGCAAGAGGTTCGTCAGATTATATGCCATCAGAAGCAGGCCTCACTGTGCCCTCCTCTTCCAGTTTGATGTAATGGGGCATCTTCCCTGCAGGCACTGGCAGGGTGCTGCTCCCTCACCTCTTCATAATTTCCAGATCTAGATGAGCTCTTTCAGCTCAGTAAACAGTGCTGTGCTTACTCTAAGTATGTAACCTGCATGTGATATAGATTGTGTCCAAGACATTCTATGTCTGTAATGAGGGGGTCTGACTGGACTTCATTAGTCAGGAATACACTGGGCTTTCTGCTCAAACAGGGGATTTGAACCCTCATCTGCCTCTTACTTTTTGTGGTTGGGAGGTAAGGATTGCTCAAGCTGTTTGAAAGGTGGACTTGGATTTAATCTTGCTGAAGAGTGCTTATGTGCAATGAAGAAAACCAGTATAAAAGCTGCATGGTAAACAAGGAACAAACTCCTGCCAAATGGACATACGATCCAGCTAGTGCAAAGAGTGCAATGTAACCTATTTTTGCTTAAATAGAAATAGTGCTTTGAAAAGATCCTGAACTAGCAGTGCTTTCATCCTCAAAAAACACTGAGCACGCTCCTTAACCATGTGCGCTGTCATTCTGCAGGCGGATGCAGCTGTAGGCATCTTTACTGACTGATGGAGATGTGATAATATTTATGATCTGCCCAGGGCTGTTTTCATCCAGAGCCACCGCTCTGAGGCTTTTTCACACATCTGTTTGTTCTTCTTGCTCGTTTCTGAGCTCACTTTCTGAATCATGATATATTCTTACTGTTCTTTCTTGTTTGCACCTATCTTTTATTTTCACCTTTGGCTTCCCCTTGCTTTCTTGCTCTGCCTTACCATTTCCTTCTGCAGAAAGGAGAAGTCCGCAGTCAGAGCGCCATCGCCAAAAGGGGATTTCTCCCGGGAGCAAAGAGGTTCCTCCAGGCTCCATCAATAGCACAACATGCTCCTGTCCCCACCTTACCACAACATATCAATAACCTATTTAATGGATGATAGCGAAACTCTTTAGCTGCATTCCGTTAAAGGAGCACGAATAACATCTTCCCAATTTTTTGTTCCTATAGGCTATCACTCTGTGACACTGCAGCAAGCTCTGCTGGAGCACGAAGAAGGCTCAAAAGTTCACAGAAGTGTGTCCCTTCACAAACGTAAATCACCAAAGCAGCCTTTAGCTCTCTTGCTCTTCTAAATACCAGGGAACTGATACACCAGGAAACACTGAAGGAATAGGGCTGAGGAGATTGCAGGGGTGGGAAAAAGATAAAAATTCACAAACAAGGTTAAGAAAATGCAGCAAGCTAGAGTAAATCTTCAGTGTCTGACTTCTTAGGAGCAGTGGCGATTTATAACAACAGTGAATCACCTGGGAGTCTAGAGAGGGTGATAATGCATTGCTGATGTGCTGTTCTTGGGTTCTCAGTTTTTTTGGAGGGGGGTTTGCCTTCAGGAGGTGCCAGGGCAGGGCAAGGACTGGTGGCTCACTGCCAGGGCAGCCCACTGGTCCCCACCCCAGCAGCTGTGGACTGTGGGGGCTTTGGGTTTGTTAGTACCCAGGGAGTCCTGTTTCAGAACACACATTTTCAGGCGTCTTTTTTTTTCGCACTCCATCTCTGGTGGTTTTAAATGCTTTTGCAGATCTATTCTGTGTTCCAAAAATAAATAGAATATTAACTTAAGGTGTGGACAGCTCTGCCTGTGGTAATTGCATGGCCAATTTCAGAATGGCACGAGGTTTACAAAGCCATAGGAAGTTACTAAAGCTTAGCTGAAATTATATAATTGTATGTGCCGGTGCTGCATTAGTTGGTGTATTACTGTGCAAGATAAGACAAAGTACGCTGCATATACTGGAATGTTTTGGTCTGCCGTGCATAATTCAATTTTTACCCTAGATTTTACCCATTCCATCGCTAATGGGGTAGTTGTACGTGCCACAGTCAAATGTATAATGAAGTTATTAGCACTACGCTGGGTTCTGCGTCCAGAACGTGCATGAGAACCAAAGAGGAATTATCTAAGAAGCTACCTTCTTAGCTGTTCTGGTATTAACTTGAACATTGATGTTGCGCTGTTGTAGGTTGGGTTAGATTTACTCAACCATGTTTTCCCTTTTTCTTGGCTTAGTGTGACTTTCTACAAGAGAAAGAAAGATCTTGTTTGCCTGCGAGCACCGTGGCAGTCAGGTAGTCTGCTGCATGCTTTAGCTTACGTGCAAGAGAGTGGTTTCTGTTTGGCAGAAGTAAACCACTGGGGAAGCACACTGCTGTGAAGTCTGTCAGCACAATCTGCCAGGGAGCTTAGGGTTTGGGCTTGGGAAAATCCCATTTCGGTAAGACGTTAATCAATGGAATTACCTGGAAGGTTTTCAGTACAAGGAAGTAATTAGACGAGATCCCAGTTTTTAAATTCGCTTTTAACGTTTCAGGCTGTTTCTGGTACTTTATTTTCTTCCATTCGCTGCCCTCTAGAGGTCTGTCCAATGAAGCCAGGCTGAGGGAGAATTGGGCTGCACCAGGGATGGGCTGGCTGGCACTGGTCTTTACCGTGGTTTAAAATAAGGGTGTAGATGCTCCCAGAGCTAAATGCTGCTTTAGGCGCTTGTCAGGAAGGAGGAAAATACTTACAGTGTGAAAGGTTCAGGTTTTAATACAGTGACTGGCAGTGCCAGCTGTTAGGAGTACAAAAGCAACTATGTGACATTGGTCTACTGGAGCATACCTGCTTTCTTACAGGTGGTAAGACTTTGGGCATGAGGCTAGCGGCCCATCAAATGTTTGTCCAGTTATCCCTTTTTAATATGTTCTTGTTGAAGGCGTTTTCAGGGAGGCATCATCTTTCAGAAATGCAAATCTGACTGCAACTGTAGCGCTCTTGTAGAGACACCCTTGATGTATCAGTACCTCTGTCCTCCACAGGAGAATTAGATTAATCCCAGATCTGTGATCCAGTAATTATGTAGCCTCTGTAGATTTATATGATATTTATCTCTATAATTTGTCTCTCCTGTGTACGCCCATAAATTTATTTTTCCCGTTCAAGATAATTATGGATAGTTTTATAGACTTGGCAATTCGAGCTTCAGTTGAATTGTATCTCAGCACTGTGCCATTCCTCCCCAAAGTGAATTTGTTCCTACGCTAAACTCCCTGAGGGAGAGATCTCTCATCAACTCTAGCAGTTGCATAGTGGCACAAGCAAAGCCACAGAGATAACTAGAGCTGGCTCCATTCACCAGTGCTTGCTGCCTGTGTGGGCACCCAGAATTAGTTAGCAGCTTTTCAAAACTTAGCTGTGGATGAGGGATATGGAAAAAGAATTGCCATACATCTTCAGCTTTCCGTTCTTAATTTTCCAGTTGGGGATTTGGTGCATCACAGAAGAATTTGTCTTTCTTGTATCAAAGTCTAGAAGTGCAAATAAGTTATTGCAAATTGTCACTTACAGCAACATGTTTTATTATTGAGGAGATTTGTGTGATTTAAACAAGACAGAGCACTGAAGCATTTCATGTTTCTTATGGTCATAGAAATGAATGTAAGGAAAGTGTAAAATACCGAAGGGGAATTACTGAGAATACCTGTAGATGGTCATAATATGAGAAGATAGAAAGTTTCAGATGGATGCATTTAGGGTGCAGGTAGATACAAGAGAGGGGTCTGCGCTCATGTGTTGCTAGACCCTTTGGAGTCTTCCTTTCTCCAGTGTCTTCCCCCATGCCAGGTCTTTTCCTTAGCAGCGGCTGTGGAAGATGCTTGACTGGCATACTGTTCTCTCCGCTTCTTGGTTGCTGCTCTGCCCAATGCAGTGCATTGTCAGCTCTCAAATCCTGGTGCTGATCTGTCTTGTCTGCTTGAAGACTCATTTGCATGCCAGGGCTTCCCATTGTTGGTTAGGAATACCTTCATCCAGATGGTAACCATCCCTATATTTGGTGAGAATTGTCCTGGGTTTTTCACTGCTGCACGCATGTAGTCAAGTTTTCTGAGGGTAAATGCTGAGAGGTAGATATGTTATATGTTAGCATCAGCCTGAAAGGGCCTACCCAATAAAACATCAACTTTAAGGCGGAGCAGGGCAAAACAGTTAAGTCAGTCTGATTTTTGGGTCAGAACTCACTGATAGCAGAGGAAAGTCTAATTTTGTTCTCATTTTCCCTAGGTAATTGTCTCACTTGAGGTACCTTTCCAAGAAAAGTATTGCTCTTAACATTAATTGTACCTGCTGATGGCTGTCACAGAATCACAGAATTATCAAGGTTGGAAAAGACCTAGAAGATCATCCAGTCCAACCATTCACCTATTACTACTAGCTCCCACTAAACCATATCCCTCAATACAACGTCCTTTGCAACTCCCTCTCTGCGTGCCTGTATGCGATGACAGGGCAGTATAAACCCTACTGTTCTAATTAAAAAAAACCAACAGAGATAGAGCAAAAGCGGTTACCTCTTGCTGATCACACAGTTCATGAGGAACTCCACCAGCTGCAAACAGAGACCAATTCTTTGTGGCCCATTTTCTGTAAGTTGGTCCACTACAAAGCCATCACTGTAATTGCAACAATGATACTTCATCAGTAACGTCAGCATCAGCTGTCTATTTCTTCATGTGAATGTACTGTTGCTTAGATAGTGACCACTCAAGTGCCTGTGGTAGAGAGAAGGGACTTTGTACCTTGACAGAATATAATAGATGCCTTGGACTGACACACAGTATATCTGTCTTCATTAATCAGTTCCTTGGTATACGCTCATACAGGTTTTACAAAAGCAAGTGTTGTAAATTCATATATACATATATGTAGTTATGCATTGAAATAAAATGCATTGAGAAAATACAGTTCTCTTAAATTCCTGAACCTCTGGGAACTGTAATTCCTTACTGAGGCTTTGCTCAATATGAAAACAGAGTGCTAAGTAGCTCCAGCAGCGCTTAGCTCACTTGGCCATTGATGCTTGTTTTGTTGTGTTTTGTAATTTCTGCTTAAGGCTCTAATTAATAAGTAAATATGGAATTTGCTGCATCTCAGTTGAGGTTATTCAGGATGTGTAGGCAAAGGGAGGGCTGGTGTCCCTATCGAAGCCAGAAATAACAACCTATCCAGAAGCTGACATCAGCTGGTAAATGTTCGGCTACGTGGGTGTGGAGCGACTGCAGGTATCAGGACATGTGCTTGGGCTCTCATTTGTTCTCAGCACATGTATAGCCAGAAATAAAATAAAAAAAAAAAGCTCCCAGTACTGGAGCTCAAATATAATGGGATTATATCTGAATAACCTCTTTCTCTTTCATTACCATTTTAAAGGTCTCCTTTTCTACCAGTTCTCTTTGATTGGTATTTAAAAATGCTACTGGATTGTTTACCTTGATGGAGACTGAGATAATCCTTAGACTACTTGAATGACTTGAGTATTTGGAGCAATTTCTCAGAGCTGAGTATTGGCTGAATCGATTTGTCTGGAATCAAAGAGAGTTTAATTTTTTTACCTAAATGGGAGCAGAATTCCAGTGAGGTTGATTTTCTCACAAGTCAGCTTTTCAGCTCCCTGATTTAGTCCCTCCTTTACATGTGGCTCCAGTGAATGCAGCGCTCACTGATTTATCTCCCCAGTTGCTGCTCCTGTGCTCCATGCCTTGGCTGGGATTGCTGATGAGATTGAGTACATGCAATGTTGGTGACTTTTATGATCATTAACAATTTAGTGGAGATTACCGAACAGGAGTTGGGTATTTCCTGCTGTTTGGGAATGGTCCCTGTTCTGGGAGAATGGGCCTGGATGCATGCTTTCCCTGCTCCCTGTACCCCAGCAGCAGCTTAAGTTGCATTTGGCAGAGTTTTGAGAAGAAACTCCAGCCTTGAGTAGCACATCATTCCTGCCCACTTTCATGCCATGCTGTGCAAATATTTGGGCTTTGTTTGGGTTTGTTTTTAAGGAAAGCCTTTCATTTCTAATGCTGTGGGAATTTAGCAGGAATCCCCAGGCTCACAAGGTTCATGCAGGCATGGTGGGGCAGAGACAGAATGGCGGAGGTGCTGCAGAGCCCAGGAGGCTGTTTGCCAGCAGCATCCCGGCTGCACCCTCTCTGCTTTTCAGCCCCCTGAGAGCTGTTGGACATTGCTGCATGTAGCAGAGCACCCAACCTTCCCCGCTGCGTGATAGCAGCTCTTCTGTTGGTAACTGAAGACTAGAGTGGCTTTCTTCAGAGGCACGACAGTTACTGGCAGCAAAGCAACAAGGTGAGAGGTTCTAGCTCCTGTTGAGCAAATCCTGCTGGATCTTGGCTGGCGTAGACACTGCATGGCTTTAGAGAATCAGGCTTTGCGGCATCCATCGCTCTGAAGGGGCTGTGCAGTGCAGCCGGCTGAGTGGGAAATGAAGGATGGCTATGTGAAACCTCTGAGGTCATCTTAGATTATAAGACAAGGTTAGTAATATCTCTAGGATGAAAATGTCACAGATATTTCCAGACACATAATTTTCTTGGACAATTTCTTCTGCAACCTTTTTTTTTTTTTTTTTTTTTTTTTTTAATGTGCCACTAACTGCAAATGTTTGGGCCAGTCTCAAATGTGAAAGTGTGCAGACATCCCAGGCTGTGTGGAGCTGCAGATCCTTGGTGTTTTAGTTCGGGGATGGATATTTTCATAGCTCTTCAAGGTCATTGCTCATGCTAAATTACTGTTAGGCCAAGCAGGCAGCTTAAAAGGCAGCTACAGTCCTCTCCTGCTGCCTTTCTGTCTGTTGTCTTTGGAGTTTGGGGGTCTCTTGCACTGGTATTGCATTGGAATGGGAAGATGATGTGCCTTCAGTGAAGCTCAGTGGCATGCGTTTGGTGATGGTGGAATGTAAATACAGTTTTAATCTTGGTATGGTGAAGAGGATTGGGACAAGAGGGCAAGGTGTTCCTGAAGTGCTGCTTTAAAGCTAGGTACTGAGGAGTCGTGCAGCTGAGGCCAGGGGAGACATGACAGCAGGCTGTTGGGATCAGGAGAACAGTAGAATAGAATTAAACCTGCATTTGGGTGGAAATCAGAAGAGTGCATTTACACAATGAGACACGGTGATGTGCTGTGGCTACACCATTTTGCAGGAGCAGATGGTTTGGGTTGTGTGCAAAGTCCAGTGCGATGCTCAAACACGGAGCCACTGGGGTTTCTCCTTTGCTCTGTGCATCATGTGCTCATACAGCCGCTTGAGCGGCGGCGTAGCCAAATAAATCAGAGAGCGTGACAGAACTGGGATCAAATGCTCCTTGCTGCGATGGTGGTTACAGGAACAAGGACTGGCAAACACAGCAGTTAGAGGATGAGTTCATCCAAGGGCTTTATCAGCTGTTCCTGCCTGTGGCTCTCCTGCAAATGAGATTTTCCTGCTCATCCCCTCACTCTCAGACCCTCGGTGCATTGCTGGCTGGGCCCGAGGGCGGCTGTCACCCCAAAAATCTTTCCACAGAAGCCTCTGGGGCACCCTGTTTTATTCCCCTGCTCTAGTTCATGAATATCATCAATATTCCTCTTTTATCCACCCTATGGTGTCTTTGAATCTCCTTCAAAGCCTGTAAAGATGATTGCAGAATCATCTTCGTGTTACTGGGAAGCTGGGGAAGATAAGGTGCTCGGAGATTTAGACTGGCAAGAGGCTTTTACTGCATATCAGTTTGTCTAAACATGCCTCTCAAGATGGGTAACGCTCAAACGCACAAAGCAATGTTTTCTGCAGACTGTCTCAAATCAAGGGATGGAGATGGGAGAGACAAGTACTGAGATACGATGTACATTTTCTAGGTGCCTTGCTGTGTGCTTTGGCAGTCAAGATACAAAATACTCCTTTACTGGTGCCGTTTTTTGTTTTTTTCTTTTTTTGTGCCCACTCTGAATTTTGGAATCTTGAGTTTAAGCAGAGAAATAGCAAAGAATGCAATTCAAGGAGAAGCTTTAAAAAAATATGGGTTGCGTTCAGAATGGTATGGAGAGTTACGGTCTTTCCCATTTTATTTCACCTAGTGTATAGTGTTACAACCATCCACCAAGGTCAAAAAGAATTTAAATGGGAATATTCATACTTGGGGGAGAATCTGAGAAGTCTTAAGCATTCAGGTTTTGCAGGCAGACGTATCTGAAAGATGCCGAAGTCTCATTGGCTTGGTCTGTCTTATGAACCTCCTCAAATCAGAGACTTAAACGTTTTGCTTGGGTAAAGATGGAAAAGCCATTGCTGGAAGGCAGGAGGGAGATAAAAGGGAGTGTGAGCTGAGGAGTCTGTAACTGGGCTTTGGCTGTTTGCATTTATTTAGCTTGTTTAATTACCTGTAGAAACTAAGTCATGGGATAATGCTAGCATCCTTAGATGCTGATTAAGGAACTGTCTTTGGCAGGTCTTCTAATGTAATGAGACAGTGACATTGCAAATAGTCTAGTCACAAATTTGAGGAAAATCTGCACAGAAGGGGATGGATGGGCAGGAGGTGTCAATGAGTCTGATTATCTTTGACTGTTAATCACCCTGGGGTTGATGAAGTGGTGACATCTTTACAGCCCAACCCATCCTCCTCTTTTGGTTGGTTCACTGGAGCTTTTTGAGTCCTTAACATCTCTGTCCCCCACCTCGGTTGGACAGCTAGGTATCATGCTAACCTGCCTGTCAACCCAAGGTGTTCCCAGCTGTTTGAGCAGAGAAATGATTTTAAATAAATTAAGATAGTTAAATAAGGTAAATAGCTTATTTTGTGCATGAGCATTAGTGGCTCGGCCAAAAAAAAAAAAAAAAAGACCCGAGAGAGAGAGAATGGAAAAGCACTTGTAGTTCTGCTAACAAATGACAAATATATTCAGCATAGTCCTTGGGGTGAAACTTCTGACTTCCTCCATTTAATAAAGAACTCAAAAAACTGTGACTGTCATTCTGTATGGCACAATTCGTCGGCATTAGAATTTAATGTGTATTCAGTCTATTCATTTTTGCACCTGTGAACCACAAAGTACGTTGTTTGTGATGGATATGAAAGAACCTCTGTGCTTCTCCACAGCAGAACATTTCTTTCAGTAATTATTATGAGGCAGGCAACAAGGACGGGTAGTTTTTAGAGGGCAAGTTTCAAATTTTTTTTTCTATTTTTCTTTTAGTTTCTTTTTGCATTGTTTTAGTTACTTCAAAAAAACCCAAAACACCCAAACCAACAAACCAAGCTAAGTGCAGCACAAAGAATTATGAGAGATGTAACAAAGCCTGTGGTATATTTTTCCCAAACATTTCTCTCATAGCATGTGCCTGTCTCTGCACAATAAGATGTAGTCCAGGAGCTGTATCGTTTAAAAGAATTCTTTCTTGAAGTAGAATACTTATTTTGCGGGTCGGCAGAAAAAACCTGTTCTTATCATGTTGCCTCTTGAATTACACAGCTGTTGTTTCGAAGACCAAGAAGCTTTAGGACATGCCAGAGGGATGGCATTTCTGGTGGTCACTAATGGAATGGATGGGGCAGTATAAACCCCTAAGACAGGGCTTTGGGCTGGGCTCAGTTGCAAGCTCTGCAGGAGCTCTGTAGGTCAGGGTGTTTCTCAGTTCTTGCAGCGTCAGACGTTGCGTTGTTCATGTATGAAAAACACAATTTAAAAACAAAGCGTTGCTAACCAGAACTGTAACATACCCAGCGATACAAAGGGCTTTTTGTTATGTTTTGGCAGCTCACTGACCCAGATGCTTTAAGTTCTTAATGGTCTTTAAGTGAAGACTATGCTCCACTTACCGCATATTCCCATTACAAGTAGTACCGGTACTGCAGGTCTCAGAGGTATAGAAATGAGCACAAAAATGGTTATTGTTTTCTCTGCAGCTAAAGATGGGACGGTGTCATTTTGCTCTTTATGCACCTGCCCCGCAGATAAATGTTTAACTTAGTCCCCAGGTTTGGTCATGGAAGAAGAGGGATGGATTATATCAGCTCCTGTCCCAGTTGCTTCCCTCTCGCTCCCTCTGTTCTCTTGTCCCAGTGTTTTCTAAATTCATTGTTTGTCAGTCTGTCTAGTGTTTCCAAGACCTAATGAAAATATAAGGCCTCAAATAGGAAGCTGAGTTTTAATTAACAAATTAGTTCAGCTCCTCTCTGTACCAGTAAAATCTTGGAAGTCCTACTGGGGACACTTATTTTGTGGAGGTTAAAGAAGGCAGGAAAAAGGAAAACAACAAACCCTTCTTGAACTACATGTAGCCAACTTTATAGTTTCAGTAAATCATGAAAATTGTTTCTTGATGTTGACATTTAGTGTGCTCAGTAATTCTTTACTAGAAATTACAAGAAACAATTTCCTGTAGGTTAATGTTAAGTTCTCTAATTTATTATTGTTAGTGAGTATTTCGTTTTCATTTTTCATGTTGAACACCTGAGAATGTACTGGAAAAAGGATTAAATTATAGCAACGATCTGTGCTGGCTCTCTCCAAGTTCCCCTTTTGTACTGTCTGACTCTGTCCAAACTTTCACAGTTAGCGGCTTGGGGAAAATGAAGTGACTGATGAGGTGCTGCCATGCTTAAAAGATAAACCAAACTGCCTTTGATGAGGGCAAGGCAGGGCTTTGCCTTTTTTTATATAATGAATTGCTTTTTCTACTGTGGGGCAGTTGGTTGTACAAGTGCTGGCATGGAAGAGACAAACCCCAAAGAGACTGGGGTGCCTTGCAGTTATAATGGAGGAAGAGGAGCAGCCCCAGCAGCATGGGGAGGTGGGTGGAGGCAGATGGAGCAACTTCCTGGTCGATAAAGACCTAAACAACCAAACATGTGGGGATTAGTGTTGCTGGAGACCTTGGCCTTTACCGATGCTGTCTTTCCTAAAAGCACACTTCCTCCCCAGAATGTGTTAAAGGCCTAATGTAGGAGTGATGCCGGGATGTTTAATGTGCTTATCTTCCTTGTCCAATACTGATTATGAAAATAATTATTTTCTGGAAGCTTTCTCCTATATCTCTCACAATTAAAAAAGAAAATGATTTCCTGATGGTAGGTTAGGCTTTTTCAAACTTGAATTCTCTTGAGGTCCTCCTGAGGTCCCCAGAGTAAAGAGCGTGGCTATTTGCAACAAATCAATGGGAATTAGGCAGGTAGAACCTCTAATGAACTGAGTTAAACTTCCTATCTTTTAAAATAGTATTTAGTGTTTCTTCTCTTTAGATACAAATGTGGGAGCTCCCTTCCTAATCACTGTTTGCAGCTTCGAAGATGTATTTTGGTGCCAGGGACCTTTCAGGTGGTGGAGAGACTGTGTAGCAGATGATCTGCTGAGGCAGAGCTTGGATTTAAGGGCTTCTTTCCCGGCGGCTCCTTCCTGCTGCACTTTGGTGACAGCCAAGCCTTCAATCCGAGGCTTTTACTTATGAGCTTTATTTTACAAAGGGAGCAGACCTTTGGCTGCCCTTTTTATTTTTTTCCCCCTCTTCTATTGACCTTGCTTGCTCTGCTTGTAAAATACATGAGTAAGCATAAGCTGTGGTCATTAACTGCGAAATGTAGGCAAGACGTCGGAAGAGCTCATTACTTGGTGCTTTATTTGATATTCTACCACACTAAAGCAACACTTACCTCACTGCTCCCTTTTACAGCTCTCTGACTCCTCTATCAGGCTTTTTCTGCAGCCAGGATGGCCCCCTGCCAGCCGAAGTTTGGGCCAAAATTAAGTGAGGTTCATGTCACGGATCTTTGTAGTGATGAAAGAAATTGTGAGAAAATAGTTCCTACCAAATTATTTCTCTAAGAAAAATCTTAAGTGTGTTCTCTGATCTTTTAATTCTACATGTAAACCAGGCCTCACCCCCTTCCATGCTCCGTCCAGAGGAAGTGTTGCTCGCTGCCTATCAGCTCTTTTCTTTTGGTATAGGAGATTGCTCTTGCCAATATTATTTAATTTTACCCCTCTAAAGTTGGGGGCTTCTTTTACTTATGTCACAAGACATCAAAGAGGCGTGATACAGAGTTTTCCTTCCTCAGAGAACAAATACCAAGTTTCTCTTTGAAGCTGGAATCAAAGCAAGGGAGTCTGCAGTGAGACCTGGGGAAGACAGGTATCCTGCATGAAAGTGAAACCTGAGTTTTGGTGTTAACAGATACGTATTTTTTTAAATACTTGCGTTTCTCTTTCTTGTGATTTTTTTTTCTCTGATGTAAGCGAGTTTTATTCACTCCAGTGAGCCACTTCTCGGTAGCAAAGGAAACTCCAGCGGATTGAGCATAGGGAGGGTCTGTTCTAACATATCATCTTTAACACCCAAAGGAAAAAAAATAACATAAATAATAGAACTTAAGACTCTAAAAACATTTGGAGAACTGCTTGATCATCCTAGAAACTTTCCCACGGACACCAAAGAATAGGACGCGTCAGGCAAACGCTTCTTACCTCACCTTCTGGTGCCAGCTTGGGGATAAGCCTCAAGTGCAGCTTTCCTATGGGAATAGTGGTGGGAAGCAGCTTTCCCACTGCCTGCAGGCTCTTGTAAAAGTATGGGGCAAGCACAGAAAGCAGATCTCCATAAATTAGAAAACACTGCTTTTGGAGTTAAAATAAGGGTGGTGAAATGTGTGGGTTTATGTCGTGATTCTGTGGGTTTAGTATAGTCTGGCTTAATCTCACCCCTGAAAGCAGCAGTGCACTGTTGGGTAACAACATACTTACCAATTCCAGACAAGCAAGAGATCTGGACACAACTCACCTTTGGCAGAATTGAATGTTAATGAATGCTTAAAAATGCCAAGAGACTGTGACACCTGGGCATGTTCTTCTAAATAATGGAAAATATATTAATGTTTCCTTGGTCGCATCCCAAATCTTTGCCTTAGCTATACATGTCACCCCAAACTCTCCGGATGTGAAAAAGAAATATAAACTCCAACCTTCTCCCCACTTAGCTGTTGGCCCTGAGATCTCACTGGCTTCCCATTGCTTTATTGTCTGTGTGGGTTTTATATTAATTAGTGCCATGGTGATTTTTCTGTTGCAATTTCTGCCTCCAGTTCTGTAGCCCTTGCTTTGTTTTAAGTCTGAGCTTACCAGTTGTTTGAATCCAAATAAAATACAGCCGCAGGCTGGCTTGTAGCATTCGAAGTACCTTTTGGTTCGTTATGGCTATATTTTGCTTTTCCTAGGACTGAGAGGCAGCATCACTGCTTCTATTCCTCTCGAGAACTAGAGATATGGAAAAAAAAAAAGCAAAACAAACCAAAAGCCCTTGGGCTTCCCTTTCAGAAGGAGGTTACTGACTGGGAAAGCAGAGATTTCCCAAACCTTATGCTTTCCATCTTCCTTGTGTCTGAGAGGAGATCTGAAGAAGGCTCAGCCCCAAGCTTTGGAGGAGTTGAAGGGAAGTCATGACTGTTGTGGTTGATGCCCTGTGTGTCCAAGACAGCCCTGTGGCAACTGGTAGGAATATATACAAATTTTTATAAGTTAATTGTGGCAAAAGATGGGTTTATTTATAGCAGCAGAACTTCATACTGCTCGAACAGGCCAAGTTAATCATGAGTACCCCACAGTGGGCTCATCTGTTACCTCCCTAAGCATCGTGGCCACCTCCCCTCGCCCATGGAGTGTACTGCTGCCTCTGCCCTGGATTTGTAGTGCTGTACTGGGACAATGAAGGCTGGCATACACAGCTTTAAATCTCACACCTCTCCTCCCCCAGGTTCTGCAGAGCTTCTGCATCCATTTGTTTTGACTTTTGGCCCCCTGAAAGCAAATAATTATAATGTTCAGTTTGGGGTTTTTTTTAGGTGATTAAATCATTTGAGATATCAGATGGAAGGGTTGATTTATGTCATTCTGTTCTAATTGAAAGCAAAAAGCATCAATTCAGCAAACCATGATTTTATAGCCCTGCCACAGTTATATATATATAGAGAGAGAGTACACATTTGTAATCTGGGTATAGGAAGATGTTTAGTGACAAAATCCTACCCTGTTAATGTATAAAGAGAGCCTTATTTTTATTTTGTAAGGCATCTAATTTATTCTGTACTGAATTTCCCGTTTGACCCCAAAACAGTCATGTGGGAAGGTGGTTTAAGTCCATCGGACCTTGCTGATGATGAGCCCGTTAGAGCTGTGCGCACCTTACCACGTAGTACTGGTAGGCAGAGAGGCCAAACGGCCGTGCAAAGCTTATACCTCAGGAACAAGTGGAGGGACATATATATGGGGGACAAGTCCAGACAGCTTATGGCACTTCATGTTGTTTTTCTTCTCTCTCTGAAGCCGTGGAGGAGGATTTTTCCTTGGGAGTGGTATCTGTATATGTGTGTGGTGTCAATCTATGTAATGAATACTGAGCGCAGAAACAATAGCAAGGGCTGTATCTTTCCTGTAGCTGTTCAGGATGGAGAGGCTCCATTTTAAGCAATTTTTGAAGCACTGTTTTTCATCTTATAAATGAATCTTATTTAGAAGTGGTATTTTATTTATTTGCTTTGTGCCTATAGTTTTACACTAGATTTATAGAGGATTACCTAGTTTCTTGTTTTGTTCTACAGTCCTCTATATTGGAGACATTTCCATCTTCACTGGAAAGGGGAAAAAAAAAAATCTCTGTTTCCATGTAGTGAGGAGAGTTGGTGCAGACAGAAAAAACCCCAACAAAACAAAGAAACTAGAGCTTGCCATCAGATGTAATGAAAAGTCTGAGCCAGGTTATCAAGGCCATCAGACTTTTTGCTTGCTTTGGCTTCTTGGTGCTCTCAGCCTGGTGCAAGATCTTAAAATCACCAGAGGGGTGAGAGCAGGAGGAGGTGAGGTGGTGCTAGGAGAGCTCCTCTTTGGGAACAGGGAGGACCTTCCAGTACCTGCTGAAGGTAGCATGTGATGGGAGAGAGGGGTTGACTTAGTTGGAGCCTGGGCCAGATTTGGAGACAAACACTTGTGCAACAATAAGATGACTTCTGTCAGAAATCACACAAGAAAGAGCAAGCAGGGCTCCAAGGAAGTTTTAGAGCTGCATTTCCAGGGGTGAAATCAAAGAAAAGAGCAAGTGAGAAATACAAGCACATGGATAAGGACAAATAGAAAAAGGCTGTATTCATTGTGATGGAAAAGAACTATAACAGGTTTGATTTCTGATTTATGAATGCTAATGTTGATGGAAGACAAAAAGGGTGAGTGAGGTGTGGTCCAGTGTCTCTACAAATGGGAAAAGTTTAGCAAAGAAAACAGAAAACACTGTAAAAAGAAGATACATTTTGAAGTAGTTAATTAAAATCTAGCTAGAAGGCAGTAAAAGAGCCTGTGGATGGTCAGCAGAGGAATCCCAACCCATTAATACTCATTCAAGAGCTCGGTCCCACTGATCTCCAAACGGACTGGTCCTCAGCACCACAGAGGTGTCAGGTCTTCTTTGCATCTCTCAGTTACCGCTGAAATTGAGAGAGCAGAGGTGGGCAGAGGAGATAAAGCAGAATTTTACATGAAAAACATTTTTGTGTTCTGGCAAGAAAGCATGGTACGTTGAAAGGTGATTGAAATATTTGACCAAGAACAGCCGAGTGTCCGAGGGATAATGGGGAATGCAGCCTGGCAGTCATCTGTGGTAGCACACAAGTGGTCGAATGTGGTTGCCTTTTAGCTATATGTATACTTTAATTAATAAGAAAGAACAAAGTTAGACATGAAGTGTAACAAAAATTGTTTGCAATGAAAGCCCAGGAGTCTCTGGAAGCAATGGCCACAGCTGGTGGAGACAGCAGACCAGACTTTGGGAATGCCGGAGGTGTGGCACGCGGCTGTGGGGGACACACACGCAAAGGACACAAGACACTTTGTGTCTCAAGGACACAGAGAAGTTGTTAGAAGATGCGAATGGAGGGCAGGAATAATAGCTTTTTGTGTGGAGGATGGTTGTCTGTGGATTCCCAAGGGATCCTGTGCTCCTCTGAAGTTTGTTGTCAGTGCTAAATCTTTTAGGGCAGGGATTGCAGAGATGTGTGAGGAAACAGTGAATGCTGTGGTATCAGTGTAAATAAAATGGGGAGCTGCTCCTGCCCTGAAATTTAAGGTGGGTGGTTTTGTTTTAGCCTAAAGTTGTGGCTCGGTGTCCTTTGACAGTCAGGAGAGTAAAATTATATGGTGGACTTACTGGAAAACAAAGAACAAAGCAAACTAGGAAGCATGATGGCAGTCAGCTGCATTTGTGGTATAGTTTTGGTCACTCAGCTCAGAGGGGGTTATTGAAGACCTGTTGAAAGCAGAGAGCAATGGCAACAGCAAACGAAAGTGTGGAAGGGCTTACAACAGAGAAGGATAAAATCCTGAATACAAGAATTAGGGAACATGCAGTGAACTTGGAAGATGCTAGCATCAAAATAAACAGGAGCAGTCGTTCCTCCCACCTGTGTAGTTAGGATACAGGGCTCCATGCCTTGAAAGGTGCTCTCCAGGTTGGACTTCAGAAAGGGCCTGAGGGATGATGTTGTGAAAGGGAAGTCCGTCACAGGCCAGTAACCATGAGAACATGACCTCAGCTTCTGGAAGTCTTAATAGCAAGCTCCTGAAGAATGTTCCTAGGGAGAGATACCGTGTGCTTTCCTGTTCTTCCTCTTCCCTGCCTTTGTGCTGTGGGTGCCCAGCAGACAGAGCGTGTCTGGACAGAGCTCTGAGCAGCAGTGGCTGTTCCTCCATTTGTGTTTTAACAGAGCAATTAGCAATTGATGCAGGTAAATGTAGTGTATACAACTTGTGAATCTTTACCAAGCAACTTCCAAGGTATAACTTGAATTAATCTTCTGTGTTGTTGGGCAATGAACATGTTGTTAGCAGTAGAATTTGGAAGTTGATTGGAATTTGAAAAATGAGAGGATTTGTTTGGTAGAAGATTGGGATTAAAGCAAGAAACAATTCAATACAGTAACTCAAAGCTTGATGCCTGGACAGTGTGATAGGTGGGAAAGCTCTTACAGTGTTTAGAAATTAAATTGGGAAAGTATAAAGGACTGAATGTTGTCAAGTAGTGCAAGATAAAAGTGTAGTAATAGAATGATAAAGGGCTTCTTTTGACTAAACTGGGACGTATTTAGCAGTGGCAGGACACCCTCTCACCAGGGATTCCTCTGGCTGCTTCTCTGTTTGAATGACTTGATACTGTGCCTGGTTTCAAAGTAACCTAAGTCGACAGAGGTACAAATAGAAAGTAAGAGTGAGAGCATTTTTGTAATCACAGATAACCTGAGCTTTTGGGCCAAGTTTCTGTGGGTCCATGTAGGAAGATTTAATCATGGCAAAACCAGAGATACAAAAGAGAATGCCAAGGATCAAAAAAACCCTCTGCTTGGGATAATAACAGAAACAGAGCTGAAGCTATAGGTGCAGTGGTCTTTGCTCTAGCAGGGATAAACCAAACCATACCTTCAGGCTGTATACAGTGAGATAAGGCAGTAAATGATGGAGCATTATCCTGGCTCTGTAAGGCCACACTTGGACTCTTACAGGTTGGGTCTCTGTGTTTCAGAACAAGGTTGCCATATAAGGATGGTCCAGCAAAGCACGGACATCTCAATTCAAGTTTTGGGGAAAGCTGATGATGAGAAAACTCATCCATAGCTGTCTGAAACCTTTCAGAGCACCTTGCAGTGGGGTCAAAGTGAAAAGGAGCTGCTGAAAAGTGAGAAGTGGATTGATAAGAGTTGGTTGCCTCACTGCTTGGAGAAATTCATGTGAAGGTGCCAGGGATAAGATGAGAAGCAGCAGCTCTGCCTGTGTGTTTTGGGCATGAAAAGCAATCAGCAGTGGGGGTGAGTAGATGAGCTGGAGTCAGTGGGTGAAAGAAATACACGCCATTACCTGTGTTACTGAAAAATCCTCATGAAGAAACTAAACACTGTAGCAGAAGATGGAGATTGGTTTGCTGTGTGGTAGGTGATGTGTATTGCTTGGCTGCTTAAGGACACATCTTTACTGACTGCATGGTTTTTCTATGCTCATTTCTAATGTGCCTGTATCACACTTCTGATCTTTGGCCTATTCAGCACTTTCTGTGATTAAGAAATACCCATGGTTGGTCAATGAGTATATGACGAGTACTTTAGCCAGGAAAATTCACTTTATCTCAACTGTCATACAGTCTGAGAGCCACCTCCTTGGGGTACTGGGCTACAGACCAAGCACAGCTAGTCTAGGACAGGACCAACAGCAGACAACATGACAAATCTATGCATTGAAATAATATACTGTCAAGTAACTCTGCATTTCATTAAGTCCAACCACTTAAAAACAGGATAAAGAAATGATGTGATGAAGGAAGAGGTTGGTCTGCTTTCATGAGCTCTCAAAGGAAAGTACAGAGCAGCAAACTGCTATTTTCACCAAATCTTCAGTAGCATGTCTGTGCTCCTTGTTTTCTTTGAAAAACTTTGTGCAATCTAGGTATAAATTTTAGACACCACAGTTTAACGGTGTGCTGCTGGCACGGTGCTGCCCTTCTCACTCCCCTGGCCAGGGCTTTCCATTGTTGGCAGCTCTCCATGAAGGAGCTGCCTGGCAAAATTGAAATTTCAGCTGATTAAAATAATAGGTCTACTGTTGACATTGCTATATGGGAGGTGTCAGGAACGTGTAGAACTTCTCTTCTGTACAAGAATGGCGTGATTTTCTAGAGAAATATCTGTAGCACCAGCTACAATGCTGGGTTTTGTCACTCAGCCCTGGAATTTGCACAAGTTCAGGGATTCTGTAAAAGCAGAATTCTTTGCTTTGTGCATTTCAAATATTTTAATTAATTTCTAAAGAATCAGTAAATTATAATGAGATTTGGTCCTGGATCATTTTGAATAAGGTACAAGTTGGTTCTATTTTTCATTATTGTCTTTGACTAATACTTCATTTAAATTCTCAGTCAATGAAGATCTGAAATTATTTCAGCTAAGTTCCTTCCCTTAATTGCCTTTGTGTTGTAATTTGATTTTATAACTTCAATTTTTTAAAAAAATATAGAACCTCTGCATTTAAATAGTTTCTAATGTTAATTTTACTTTATGAGAAGAGAATAATTGAATGTGGAGTTTCTGAGTTGCTGCTTCCAGTCATTGAGATCTCTATAATGTTGAGCTCTTGTTATCCTTGTATAGCATTTTGGATAATTATGAAAAATGAGATGTGATTGTTGTTACCTTGCTCCTCACTGGGCTTCTGACAACACCGCTGTTGGCAATCAGCACGCTGAGCTGCCAGGAACAGCTGGGAGGCCAAGAATTGGACAGACACAGAGAGCAAATTGTTGTTGAGTTGGACTAAATAGACACCTTGAGAGGACACGGCAAATTAGGATTGGGAATTTCAAACCTCAGCAAGTTCCCCTCTTCAGCAGATGCTTCCATTAAGTCTTGGGATTTATATTGTACGACTTAGAGACACGAAATACCTTTTGCTACCTCCATATAGTGATGAACATGAAGGAGCCTACCCTTCTCACCCAGTTATATAGTTGATTATCTCCTCTGTCCTGTGAGGTGCCACCGGTTACCTATGGATTCAAGTGATCAGTTTGGGGATGGCAATGAATGGTTGTGTGGATGAGGCAGCAGAACTCACCTTTAATCCATGACTCATCAACAACGGCAATGTGTTCCAGGGTACCATGAGTCAGTGCAGGTGTGCTGAGCCACATCATAAGGTATTTGATGCAGCTGGTGAAGTGGCATTCAGTTGTTGCTCTTATCCAATTGCACATAAGCAGGAGAACTGTGGATGAATAGAAATGGAAACTCATCATGAGCCTGGGCTAAATTAAACGTGGGAAATCCCAAGAATGAGAGGATATCCTCTTTAAAACCTACTGTTGTTTGTGATTTTAGTCTTTGTTACTGAAACTTGTTTATGTAAACCTCAGCTACTGCTTGCAGGTGAAAAGAAGCTTTGAATCCTTATGACAGGACAAGGGGAAATGGGAAGATGATGTTAAATTTTTCAGGGGAAGTTTAGTTTGGATATTAGAAAAAAATTCTTTACTGATAGGATTATTAGATATTGGAACAAGCTGCCCAGGGAGGTGGTTGAGTCACCATCCCTGGAGGTGTTTAAAAGAAGAGTAGGTGTTGTATTTGGTGACGTGGTCTGGTGTTGGACCTAGTAGGGCGGGATAGATGGTTGGACTTGATGATCTTGAAGGTCTTTTCCAACCATAACCATTCTATGATTCTATCATTTGTTTATTTCTTGTGATTATACATTGTCTGTCAAAAAATCACAAATTCATTGCTACAAAGAAACATCCTGCAAAGGTTTCCTATACTCTTTAATTTGCTAAAAGCATTAGTTTTACTATCTTTGTAATATTCCATAGAGCAGATGCTAGACTCAAGGATCTGGATTTTCAAAGTCTTTTCAGTCATGCTAGTGCAGTTCACTAAAAACTTTGTATGTAACCTGAATGCAGATTTTCTTCCTTGTATTGCACGTTATTGACCATGTCTTTTCTAAGAGCTCAGCTAGCTATTCTCATAGGAATATAATGGTGTCAGTGATGAATATTGTTCCCATCAGACATTTGGAAGAAATGAAAGCCACATTCCCTATTTCCAAAGAGAAACAATAACTTCACTAAATGTGTAAAAACAGGTATGGAAAAATGTAAGGGTGCCTCTGGAGCTGAAACCAGGAAAGCTGTTGTGGTGGTTTGACCCTGGCTGGAGGCCAGATGCCCACCAAAGTCACTCTATCACTCCCCTTTTCAGCTGAACAGGGGGGAAATATATATTGAGAGGCTCAGGAGTCAAGATAAGAACAGGGAGAGATCATTCTGCAGTTAGTGTCATGGGCAACACAGACACAACAAAAAAGAAAACACTAATTTATTACACACAGAGAGAAAAGAGAGTTGGATAATGAGAAGTGCAACAAGATCTTAAAACACCTTCCCCCACCTCTCCCTTCTTAGCAGACTTCACTTTTGTCATGATTTCACTGCCTTCTTCCCCCCATTGTGGCACTGGGAGTGGCAGGGAATGGGGGATTGGGGGTTTCAGTCAGTTCCTCACAAGATGTTCTCCTTAACTGGGGGTGGACATTCCTCACACTCATCCCCTGCTCCAGTGTGGGGTCCCACTGAGAGGAGACACTCCTCTATGTATTTCTCCATGAGTCTTTTCCCACGGGGCTTCGGCTCTTCACCAGCTGCCCTGTTGTGGGTCACTGCTATGGATGCAGTCATAAATCATAGAAGGACTCTCAGGCACAGACTGCTTCAGCCTGGTGCTCCACAGAGTCACTGGTCTGGCCTTGAGCCCAGCTAGTACTTACTCTGTTGGGCTCAGGGGAAGCGTTGAGCTGCTTCTTGCAGAAGCCACCCCTGCAGCTCCCCCCCTCCACTGGTACCCCACCACATGAAACCACAGCAGTTGCCTACAGAAATAGCCAAAGACAAACATGTATGTGTGTGTCATGTATATATGCTACTGTTGTGCTTAATAAAAGGGAACAACTTCACATGGAAAGTTGTTGGAAACAACCCTCAAACAACCCTCAATTTAACTTCTTGCAGATGGCAGGGATTCAGTTTGAAGGCATCATGTTCTGAATATGCTTGCTAGCAGCAGGATGTGAAACAAATCCAACAGGAATCCTCCCTGGCTAGAACCAGGGAATGGATAGTTGCTAGAAGTCTTTGGAAAGCCAGGGCTATGTCCAAGTGAAGAAAATAGAATAGATCGACATGTGGCAGAGTAAACAGTACAGCATGCCAAGAACGAATTGGAAGAACAATTTGAAGAAGGCATGAGAATGAATAAATTCTTTTTGCAAGCACACCAGGTGGAAAAAGCTGGCTACAGCCTTGTAGGACAAGTAATAGGGGCCTGAAAGGAATAGTCAGAGGAAACGGGCCAGAACAGGAAACCTGGATGCATATTTTGCCTCTGTATCACTATGGAGAGGTTTGAGCTGGTTGCCAAGCTCCTTTTTTGAAGGTGAGTCCTGCCTTGCAACTGTATTGCCGTTTCGTGGAGCTGCCATCAAGTCTGGGGACAAAGAAGCACGGCTGAATTTCAAAAAGCAATAGGCATGGCTCCTACCCAATGGCTGCAAGAGAGCCTGGGCTGCCATGAAACAAAAGTGAAGGTCTTCACATTAATAAATGATGGATAAATTATAGAACTTTGGCCACTGTTGTCTTTCTCAAATGCCTTCTTGTTTAAGTAGATGTTGGTAGCTCTGCTTGGAGGATCTGCTGAGAACCATAGTCAGCCGATTTTCACCTTCAGCCTGCCTTTTAGCTGAATCCCTCTTTGCTTAACTAGATAATGTCCTTTCCAAATTCTCTCCCCTTGTTTGGGTTTGCATACTTAGCAATAGGTTGCCTGCAAGCCATCAGTGGGTATTTTTTACTGCGCATGAATATGTAAATAATCTAGCACCAGGTGACCTGCTTGCTCATTGCTCTTACTGTGACTCTGCTGCTCTTGGTTCTTAAATTCTTATTGCAAAATGTAAAAGGGGCTGTGTGTGAACTGCTGCCTCGCTGCAAAAAAGGCAGAACTTTTTATTTACTCCTGCTGTAGCATTTACTTTAAGATACGTTGCAGGGAAGTGCTTTGAAAATCAGAACAATAGGCAGTATGCCTTAATGCACAACACGGCTTATATTTTAAAAGCACTGTGAAAATTTGGGATTCTTTTTTTTTTTTTTTTTAAATCCCGGTTTAGACTAACTTTTGCATGGGTTTTGTATGCATATATGTGCACAGACAAGTTAGATCTCTTTACCCCATCCTTAAACTCTCAATGTGGCATGAAAACGCTTGTCAGCTCTGAGATAACATAGTGTAAGCGTGGAACTAGCATCAAGAGCCAGCCCTTTTTGTGCATACCATAAATCACAACAAACACATTTTATCATAATAAATGCATTACTTAGCATTCAACTCCAGATCTTCTGTTTCAGTGGGAATGGTAATATTCTGCCCCGGCGGTCTGACAGCATCAGACTGACTTGATTGTTAGCCTTACCTATTAACACATGATGGAGTGCTGTGCACCTCGCACTCCGTGTACCTCAAAGCACGATGCCAATTATTTTCACTGGCAAGCTGTCACCTGGCAGGGTGGCTCTGCTTGTGCAATTTTCCCTGAAGCATAGGAAATGAAATGATGCACAAACAAGGCAGGGCATGTTTTATTTAGAACAATTGTTTCAGGTGTTCCTCTATTGTCCTGGTTCAGGCCAGGCCAGAGTCAACCTCCCCAAGCAGCCAGCCCAGGTGAGCTGAGCTAGCCCTGGCTGTTTCCCTACCACCTGACATCACTCCCCCATAAAAGGGGCTGGTGGGGAGGGACACTCCTTGGTGCCTCCAGGGCAGTCTGAGTGCAGACACAGGGCATTGCGGTGGTGGTCCTCTTGGATCAGTCCTCATGTTGTGAAATACTCTGTGGGGTTGGTAAGGTACTCTGTGTTATCACTGTGTGTGAGTGAAATTTGCTGCAGACTCTTGCTGTTCCCTTTCACAGTGCTTTTTTCAGCAAACTGTCCTGATCCCAACCCATGGAGGCTCTGCCTGTTGCTCCTCAGGAGTGAGTGAGCAGTGTGTAGTGCTCAGCCACTGCTTGGGGCTGAACCATCACACCTATGAAAGTGTCTGTTGGGGGAAGTGTGCTGTGGGTACTACATATTCAAGGAGGCAAAAGAAAGCCTGACTTGGGATGGACCGAGCTAGTGTCCAGCTCCGTTTGGTGTGCCTTTCTGGTGTCACTTCTCAGTGGTTGCTTTCTTTGTTTTCTCCCATTTTTTTTTAGCTTACAGCTGTTCTGTCTCACCTCTGGAGTTTTGCAGGTAGCAAAAAATGCATGTTGCAAACAATTTGGATTTAACCCATTGGCAGCAGCCACTGGCTCCCAGAAATAACTAATACCAGTCATGGAAATTTTCTGGTTTTACCTCAGCTTCTTACAAAAGCTCAGTCGTCTCTTATGACTGGTATGTGGTCATGTGCCCTGTGAACTTCCTGGTGTATTTGCTTTTATAAACATCCATTAATGCATTTAGGAAGCACTCTAATGTTTGCTGTTTCAAGGTAGCTGTGGTGTTTGAATAAAAGAACCTGAAAACAGCATGGTTGCAGTCATCTTCACGCTTGCATGTTAGCTTCTCATTTTAATGTTGTAGGCTACAACAGCATGCCAGGCTAATGCACAGGCATCTTGCTGACCTCGTGTCTGCTCAGCATTTCCCAGGTGATTGGCAAAGGTCATTTTCTTCTGCCCACTTAATTACAGTGAGTCTCATTTTCACCACTGAAAAACAGGGATGATACATGTTTCTGTCTCAGAGGAACGGTATTAACTTTGGTTGTCTGTTTTGAGACCATGGATGTGGATGTCATTTGTAAGATAAAACGTAGCTAATGCCAAGGTTGCATTAATAGAAATCTAACCATTACCTTAAGTAATGCATGCTAGAAGCTGACAAATGGTGGCAGCTACCTGTCAGCACACTATTTTACAAGACCCTCTGTCTTTATGGTCATAAGTTGAAACAAGGAGGATAATACTGAGAAAAAAACACCCCACTCAGCTTATCATGAGGACAGTCTGGCACTGGATGACCATCCTTGGAAGCTTTTAGAATTGCTTGGAGGGGGACCTTCCTTTGGACTGGAGGCTTCTGAGGTCTCTGTGGCAGAGAGGAGTGGAGACATATTAGGGACGCTGGTCTTGTGGTTTGCTGGCCAGAAGAATGATTCCTTCTCTCACGGGGAATAATACCTTTGCATTAGGTACCATTTCAGGATGCCTTGATGTGGTAGTAAAACACTTGCTTTTGTGACCTTTGTTCAGAGGGAAAAAAATATCACATAAGATGCAGTAAACTGACCTGTGGTGTTTGCTCTCTGATATACTGGGGAAAAAGAGGGAAATGTGTTTTGTTTTTTTTTTTTTCCTAACCTCATGGACTGGAAGAGCTACAGGTGTCTCAGGCAGCTTGCTAAGGAGGGGATGCAGCTTGCTAAGGAGGGGATGCAGCTCACAGTGTTTCCATCTCCTGCCTTTTTTTGTTTGTGAAATAATAAGACAACTATTGGCAGTGAATGTTGATATTAAAGACAGCACAGAAGTTCTTTTCAGTGTCTAGAAGTGTAAAACTGAGAAACTGAAGTTTCTGAGTCTGTGGCAAAAGCTCGCCAACGCCTGCGCTAAGCACTTAGTGCTGTTGAAGACATCCTTGTACAAACTCAGGTTTTCTTTACTGCTCTTGAACTACAGAGCTTGATGAAAGTTCTCCAGAACTATTTATACATATTAACATGGAAATATGGATGGTAAGGGAGTTTGGACAGTTGTCTGTCTGGACATTTGGCTATGCCCTGTGAAGATTTTCCTTTTTTTCCCCTATTTATATCTCAAACATGCCTTTCCAGAGACCTCACCAGCATCAGCTCAGCCCCAGTGTACTGCAGTAGATGTTATTAGAGGTGGGCTTTAGCTTGAGTTTGTTCAGATGGTGCTCTGTGATTTTTTTTTTCTGTCATGGCTTAGTGCTTTCTAGATGAATTTCAAGGCTGTTTCCTTAAAATGAGGCAAATAGTTTAGACAAACATAGCATAGAGGTCTACTTGTTCTGGCAATTTGTTAAGATAATCAAGTGAAAGTTTCTTTGCCTTAAGTAGGAAGGGCTACAGGAACCGGATTTTGCAATATTTCTGCAAATCATGGAAATGCTTCTCCTGTAAACTGATTTACTGATTTTCTTGCTACATTAGGAAGTTTATTCTTTTTCCCAGCATTGGAGGGGAAAGTTCTCTGCAAATCAGTGGATAGGTGGAGGCTTTCTTTAAAGTGTATTTCATCTGCCATCAGTAGACTGACTTCTGAACCAAACGCATTTTTTCTAGTCTGCCTGATATTGTTCCAAGTTTTTGCTTTTGGAATCATTTGTAAAGCAGCTTCAGCTACAAAAATATCCTCAAATAAGCACAATATAAATGCTATTAAGCATCCAAGGCAATGAAATCAATTTACCTACCGTGCATGTCAGAGGTAAAATGTTTCCTAATGAAAACACTGAGTTAATATTACTGAAAGTGCTACAGCAAAAGGACTGTAGTTATTTTAGTAAACAATGAGAAACAAGTTTATTGCCTTATAAAGACACTGGTAGCTTATTACAGATAGCAATAAACCCATAGCATTTAACCTGAGAAATGTGCCTGATGCGTACACGCTGCTGCATAAGGGAGGGAGTGTAGAGAACAGATGTGATGCAAAAAGTGGTAGTATGTGTGTGAGTGTGTATTCCTACTTATATTAATTTGGATATGGAAATGAGAAAAGTTTATGCAACTTGAATAAGGTACGGTTTTGATATTTATTCTTACATAAATCCTCCCTTTTTTTTCGGGGGGGAGGGAGGGGGATGTCATTTAGAAAGTATTTAATGAAGAAGAGTAGCAATCTCTCCCTCTTGGCAACTTTCAGTAGTGTTAAAGACATCAAAAGCTCCGAGACAGTAAGATACAGCCAGCCCTATTCCAGATTCTGGTTTTAATTAGTCTTTTACCAAGAGACCGTTAGGTGAAATTTGTTGGTGTTTCTAATTCTGGAAGCAGTAGGTATTAATATATTTAGAAAAAGTTGTTTTTCTGCCAAGAATAAATTACTTTTATGTAAAAATAATGCCCGTCTTCTGAGACAGAAGGATTACTCGTGGAAAAGTTCCCTATTTTCTCATTTGCCTTTATTAAATTAGGCGTATATAAAAGTAGGGGTTTAGAAAGCTATTGCAAATGAAATGGGGAAAAGCAAACCTAAGTGAACATTGCACAAAAACGTTGCAGGGTTATTTTTTTTCCCCCCTCTTTAGATCTCCTTAGATGTTAAAAATACGTGCTTTCCTATGTGTTTCAAAATTCTTTGTGAATTTAGCTGTGAATCACTCTTTCTCTAAATTATTCAGGCTGCATAATGAATAGGAGAGTAAAACCAAGCTGAACTCACAATCTGTGCTGTACTTGAAGTGCATGTAACTAGTTTATCTAACCAATGCAATCTGAACTTTAAGCGCATAATCCATTTACGTATATATCAATTACCCTATAATAGTTAATTAACCAGTTATCCAGTTAGGGAAGCAATCACATATGTTACGGTTTTTTCACAGCCATCAAATATTGTAGCCCATCTTTTAACAAATGTTTGACCCGAAAGCTGATTTTCACTAATTAAAAAAAAATCAGATTGCTCGTGTCTTTACAGAAATACAGACATAAGGGAATCAATGTTCATTTTCAGAAACGGCAACAGATTTTTTCCTAATCTCTGAGCACTCGCAGCATTTATTCTGCCAGCATTCTTTTCTGCGGCAGGACGAGCAGAGGTCCTTGTCCTGCTCCCTGCCATTGGCTCCTTCCTTGGCATTTATTAAAACTCCATGAAATGGCTTCTGTGCCCCCAAACCAATCCTGTGCTGAGGAGAGTTGTGTGTGCCGACAGAACGTCTGTCTTGTCAGAAGAGACGACGGTGAAACCCCAGCACCATCTCAGCCATAGGGAGGTAAGAGCATCGCTTGCACAGCGTGAAGGTTGTGGCCAACAAAACGGTGCTCATGTTGTGTATCGATTCTTAGGGTGGCACGAAAACCCTGCAAAAGCCGGGTAGCTGTCCCAAAGCTTCAAGAAAAGTTTCGAGAGTTAAAATTTGGGGCTTTAGGTATGAAGGTTAAATAATCGAACTTTTTTTTTTCCCCCTTCTTTCTTATATTCATCTAAGGTGCTTCCCAGTGGGGCTGCTGAAGTGGAGGAATCACTGCACACCACATCGTTTTGTGCAGATGGTGTTGGGAACTGGTGAATTTTGTTTTAGGTAGGCTGATTGTCCTGAAAAGTGTCACAGCCTGGGGAATTAAAGGATGGGCTTTGTTTTGTTTTCTGCCGACAGGTACTAAGAGCTAATAATAGCTGTTAAAGTATTCTCTTCCTTCTCTTTCATTAAAAGAAGATTGAGGCCAGGCTGAGATCAGTTAACAGGAGACATTAGCAAATGAGTTGGTGCAGACGGTCCATGTAAAAAGGTTTTTGTGGCTGTGATGTCCTGCAGCAATTTCAGGATTGCTTCGTGGGGAGGAATGATATTCTAAAGGGCAGATAAAGTTTCTTTGTAGAGGGAACTATTCAGCGATCTGTGCCATGGACATTAGGCGGTGGGGGTGTCCGAGATTATTTTAGAATCAGTGCTGAAGCTTCTAAAGCTTTTATAGTGAACATATAAGCAAAGGAAGAAATCTGCCCTGCTAGTTGCTGTAATTCCAGAGTTTGTGTGGGATATTAAAGTTTCCTGGTTTGCCTACGAAGGGAAGAGAGGAAAATTAACTTTGAATTCTGCACATCCAGCCTGCTAACTCAGTTCGGCCGATCCTTATTAAGTGGCCCCTGAAACCAACCACCCAGTACTAAATACCTCCAAATTCTTCAAAAATGCTGCACAGATTTGAGAAAACCAGGTGTTCCCTTTGTGCCAATTGACAGAAGCACATGGTGTAAAAACCCCGATCATCTCCTTCAGAGCTGTCATTAATTGTAAGTGACCCCAGGGTTGTGTTGGGTGATGGGTGTGCAAAGCTGTTGGGTCTGCTCTGGGCTGGTGCACAGGGGGCTGCCCTAAAAATGAAGGTCAAAAGCAACGGGACCACATGTTGCAGGGTTTGGTATGGGCCAAAGAGATGAAGTGCTTTCAGGGTTTCTACAAGCGTAGATGTGTCTCTGCTTTGTTTGGCTCTTTGCTCAAGGTAGACAGAATTTATTACCTTTGTAAGTAAATAGATGACATAAATAGCTGTAGAGTTTATGTCTCCTTTTTATCTTTTGTGAGTCTTTGCAAGGTCTTCAAAGTGGCAACTTTGCAAGAAAGCAGCAGTAATTATAAATCAGAAACCCATCTGTTTCTATTAATATTTCAGGCTAAAATATATCTCAGAATCTGGACTCTAACATTTATGACCCTGGTTTGTCAGGCTTCTGTACAAATGAGATTTCCCCCAATGATCTAGCTTGCCTTCTTTTTCCCCCAGCCTTCCTAAAATCACCCACCCACCCCCTCCTGACCACAGCTTCTCCCAGGCTTATTTGATGCCGAAGGTGGTCCTAAAAGCTGAGACACACTCGCTTGTCTTGTAGTCTCCTGGGAGGTAAAGCTAAATGAGCTCTGAAATAGAGACGCTCTACGGGAAATTTTCAGCAACAGGCATTAATTTTCTCTAGGCCATATGGATTTTCTCAGGAGCGTGAGCATTTAGTTGGCTGCAGGGAAATAAAACTCTTGAGATAAAATGCTCTTTTAGCACACTGAGAGCCGTTCTTGGTCCGTTCTCAAGTCCTCGAGAGGGTTATCAGGGTGCCATTCTCTTGCAGGGGCACTACCTATCAAGATAGTCTCTGCCTTTCCTGTTCCTAAGTATATTTCTTTCTCGTGTTATATTTAATCCTGAAGTAGAGATTTCATTGTTACTTGGTGGCTGTTGCTGTCATTGCCTCCTGAAAAGCACCTGCCCCCAAGTTCCTATCTGTGCCAGCCTGTATGATCACACAGAACTACGCCTGAGGACTCATCCCAAGACAAGACAGCGACTCATTCTTTTCTGGTATAAATAGCATGCAGAAAGCTGAATAGAGGAAGTAAACAATGAACATAAGAAAATGCTCTCACTCTTCACAAGTTAATTTTGGAGTAAGCCCAACATTTGTCCGTGGTTTAAAAAGATCTTCATCCACATTATTAGTGGTGGTGTTATTGCCGTGACTATTTTTGCACAGTGCCTTAGAATCACAAGTGTTATTTTTGACCAAATGGAAAGATGTACGTCGCAAGTTGATGGTAACGAGAGGGACACCTTCAAGATCCCCACACAGGGACGCTGGATTTCTTTGCAAACATGAAGGATTTCTTAGGGTTTTAGGGTTTGGTTTTGATTTCTTTTGAAGAGGATAAGAATGAGGAATGTGGAGTGTACTGAATTGTTTGCACGTCAGATTTCATAAACCAATTCCCATTGTATGTTGGGACCTTAAAAATAGTATGTAGATAGATAGTTTGGCAAAGGGAGGAGATTCTTGTTCCTGCAGACTTTAGTCTGGTCCTTAAAGCAGGAGTCAAATTGGGAGTCTTGGTCAGGTCTCAAGGCATACATACATGTACACACCACTGCCAGGCTCCTGGTGACTTGCTGTCTTCCCGCCATGGCAATCTGCCTGTGTCCTCATTTTACTTTGCTGGATAATGTTTCTGTGTTGATCATTGACATTTTATGTCATGAAGAGTGGAGTTTTGAATCTTCCCAAAGAGAACTTGTTATTCTACAGAAGGGAAAAAAGTCAACTTTCATTCTTCACTATGATGATCTTTGGTCCATAAAACAGTGCTGTGGAACAAAATGTGATGGGTTCCAGGTAATGAACAGCAAAGCTATGAGTAAGTTAACTGGCAATAGGTAATATAAATCATGCAGTCAAAAGAACCAAAGGTTTTGGTGGAGCCAGTAAGGCAGCATATCATCACTGGGCAAGGTTGATTGCTCTTGCAAGGGAAGGAAAAGACTTATTTCTTTTTTTTTATACCTAGTAAAAGTTAGGTACCTGTAATGTCAGCAGATGCCGCCGAGGTACTTAGCCATGTGTGTGGGAAGGAAGGTCTCTGCTTAATGTGAATGCCCGGTGCCACTACAGCAAGGGTGATTCCGGGGGAGAAGGGGACTGGAGGGAAGACCTGCCTTCAAAATGTCATATTCTAGAAAAGGAAAGAAAGAAAATTGTCCTAATGAAGTTTAACACGTGATGGAAGTTCTGTTGTAGTGAAAATTTGATGTATCAAATGTGTAACTACTGATCAGTGCCGATCATCCTGAAAACTCGCTTCTCAATGGCTCATTGTAAGCTCAAAGTGAATTTGGGTGGAGAGGTGGCTGCTTTTTCTTTGGGGTTTTTCTTTTTTTTTTTTAATTACCAAAATAGTTTATGTCCCTAGGCAAAACCAGCTCAACTCTGACATGTTCCTTTGCAAAGAAAAGGCTCCTGTATCACTTACTACTGTGAGATGTTTTTTTGTTGCTTTTCAAGAAATAAAAATATTTCTTCCCTCTCCCTTAAAAAAAGTGTGTGGATTTTAGAATGAGGGCATCTATCATGAATGGAACCATGGAAACACTGCAACGTTTTCTTGACAGTAAAACATTTTTCCAATATATGTGGATTTGCAACCAGGCTGGTTCCCAGGTTGTTTAAAGAATGTTTTCTGGATGGGAAGCTCATATGCAACAAATTTTTGCTGTAATCTGTTTTAATCAGTGAGATTGAGTGATTCTTTTCACTCAGCTCCCAACCAACAACCCCACTGTCCCTGCGCTGCGTTTTCATTATATACCCAGGGAAGCGGTGGAGTTTCCATCCTGGGAGGGATTTAAAAGACGGTTCGATGTGGTGCTGAGGGACATGGTTTAGTGGTGGTTGGCAGGTTAGAGTGATGGTTGTTCTTGATGATCTAAAGGGTCCCCTCCAAGCGAGACAATTCTGTGATTCTACAATTCTGTTTTCACTCTTCCTTAATATAATCATGACTTCTTACTTGTATCAAGTTATACTCAGCAGGACCTTTGCTTCCTAATAGTATTCTGATTTAAAATTAATAATGTTTAGCTGCACTGAGTATGAAAGTTGGATATCAAACTTGTATAAATCATAAAATGAAGTGCTATTCCCTCTTGAAAATAATAATTAGGTTTAGATCACTGAATGATCTCAGATGAGGAAATTAACTTGGATGCTAATGCTTTTATTTGACAATTAAATGTACCTCCATGGTTCAGAAGGGTAGACGTGACAAAAGGGTGTGAGGTAAGAAATGGTGTTTAAGATGTCGACTTTGCATCAGAGCTGTTTCCTTCTGAGCATATAACAATAGAGTATTTATTTCCAGATAATTATAATTCAGTACAATGCAAACAAAATCTCAATTTTTCTTCATTAATGAGCTGCTGTCTCATTATATGAAGATTGGTAACAATCTGATATTTGAGATCGGTTATAATTATTAGCAAGAATGCAAAATAGTTCAAGTGTTTCACATTTTGAGTTTATTGAATATGATTTGTCATTATTCTTAATCTGCTATCTGACACAACGTGTAATAGATGAGCAGAGCAGCAGGGGAATTTGCAGGATCATCTGTATTCTTTTATAGCTGAGCTGGTTTTACTATTCCTTGTTTGATGTTGACCTGCTAATGTCATGGCCATTATAGATACAACCAAGGCTAGCAGCAAGTATGTGGTTTAGATAAATTCCCTTATTTTGAACTGCATATGGAGGGCATTAAGATGATTACCATTGCACTCTGGGCTGACTCCATTCCACGATTATTATTTGATTTACCTGGGGCATATATCTAGGCTAGTTGAGCAGGAGGTACTAGGGACCATAAGCCTTCCCAGCACCCTGGCCTTCCTGCACGTGTACCTTAGGAAATAAAACCATGGTGTCTGCAAAAGCACTGTTTTCAGCCTTGGTTCACCTCATGCTCAGGGTATGGCTACTCATGAGTTATTCCTTACTCTCCATGTTATTTTTTTTATTTAGGGAGAAAGTAGGTAGGACAAGAGGCATCCCCAATCATCTGCATGCTTGAACCCAGTATCCAACACCAAATGTTCCTTTCTCGACGAAGGGATTGAATGCTCCCTCACTAAGTTTGCAGATGACACTAAACTAGGAGGAAGTGTTGATCTGCCTGAGAGTAGGGAGGCTCTTCAGAGGGATCTGAACAGACTGGACCGATGGGCTGAGTCCAATGGGATGAAGTTTAACAAGGCCAAGTGTAGAGTGCTGCACATGGGACATAACAACCCCATGCAGCGCTACAGGCTTGGGGGAGACTGGCTGGAGAGCTGTCAGGCAGAGAAGGACCTGGGGGTGTTGGATGACTGCAGACTGAATATGAGTCAGCAGTGTGCTCAGGCGGCCAAGAAGGCCAATGGCATCTTGGCTTGTATCAAAAACAGTGTGGCCAGTAGGTCTGGGGAGGTGATTGTGCCCCTGTACTCGGCATTGGTGAGGCCACACCTCGAGTGCTGTGTCCAGTTCTGGGCTCCTCACCACAAGAAGGACATGGAGGTCCTGGAGCGAGTCCAGAGAAGGGCAACCAGGCTGGGGAAGGGGCTGGAGGGCAAATCCTATGAGGAGCGTCTGAGGGAGCTGGGGCTGTTTAGCCTAGAGAAGAGGAGGCTGAGGGGGGACCTTATCACCGCCTACAACTACCTGAAGGGAGGTTATAGAGAGATAGGTGATGGTCTCTTCAGCGAGGTGACAGGTGATAGGACAAGGAGGAATGGCATGAAGCTGTGCCAGGGCAGGTTTAGATTGGATGTTAGGAAAAAATTTTTTCCTGAAAGAGTTGTCAGGGCCTGGAACAGGCTGCCCAGGGAGGGGCTGAGTCACCTTCCCTGGATGTGTTCAAAAAAAGGGTAGATGAAGTACTTAGGGATATGATTTAGTTTAGGATGTGAATGGTTGGACTTGATGATCTTAAAGGTCTTTTCCAACCTTGTTATTCTGTGATTCCTTCCTCAGCTCATCTAAGAGGGCCTAGCAGGGATGTTTCTGAATGGTTAGTCCATTAGCACAAGCTGTGTAACGGTTGTAGATAGGGAGGTTTCAGTCAGCAGAACCACCTCCCTTCCTCTTACTCCTTTGCTAGGCTCAGCAGATACCAGAGACCAAGTTTTCTTAGCTGTAGAAATGGTTGTTTCAATCATTGGATGCAGTCAAACCAACAGTGTTTGCTGCTGCTCTTTTCTCTGGAAGTGTTTCATCCAGCTCTGGGATACTTCAGCATAAAAATTAGGCATGGGGTGGAGAGGACCACATGAAGATGGAAAAGGAAGGTTTTCTGCAAAAGATTTTAAACTAGCACACTAATAATTCCAGTCTTTTCTGTGTAATACTTAAAAAAAAAAAATCTTCTCAGGTCTATCTGAAATAAGATAAAATACCTCCTTTAAGACCTGAATCAACATAAAAATGAATTTGGGGAATACTTAAAGGTATACTTAATCCACCTTTGTTCTTTTCAGTATACTTTAAATATGTTTCTATTAACTTTCGCAATACCACACAATATTCCTGCTTCTAAGAGCTACTTGACCCTTGTTCAAAGTCTATCACATAATAATGCATTAACATAGAAATGATTCAGAGAGGTGAAGCTGAAGGCGTTGAGTAGTTACAATCTTCATTCCTCAACTGGGTAAGAAATGTGAAGCAAAGTATTTCATACATGGAGTGTGTGTGTTTGGGTTTTGGTTTTTTTCTTCTGCATAATACATATCCAATCAAGAATATTCAACAGTAAATAAATACCAGCTATGTGGAGCATTTTAAGAAGCAAATACTGCCAACTTCAGAAAAGAATCAGAAACCCTGGGAATTGAGATCTCTGTGATTTGCCATGGATGCTGCCAGAATGCCTGCATCCTTTCTGGTCCTCTTAGGTCATGTCAATCCACTCCAGCCATGTGCACAGTAAGCTGATTGGCACTCAGAAGGTAATTATTTGCTCCCTGCACACTTATAATATGTGCCTCAGTGTCATGAAAAATGACTTTGGGTTGAACTGGTGGTCTCCTTCTTTCTGTAGTCCTTGAGTCTAATGTTAGTATGGACTTGGAGTTGCAGAACTGTGAACTCCTGGTCATGCTTTAAGACTCCTTTCCTAAATATTCATGCTTACTCAGAGAAGAAAAAGTAAATCAAAACACTGTGATCCAGAGGTGGAACTGACAGAGCAGCCTCAGCGTTGTGCCAGTCGGGGCTTTTTTGACAGGCTGATGAAAGCCATTTGAACCTCATCCTTGATCCAGCATGCAGAAGCGGAGGATTTGGAGTGAAGCAGGTAATTCTCCTCTCCTGCTGGTTCTGGCAGGTGCATTTGATGGGCTGTTCACAGTTTGTGTGTGTGTATTTGAGGTGGGCAGAGGAGCACTTCTTGGCTGCCATCTTCCTCTTGGAAACTCTCAGTGACATTTTAAGTTGTCTCTGTCTTCTGAGGGAGAAACAGACTGGGAGAAGGCGAAGAACTGAAGTGGGTGAAGAAGTGGGTAAGGTGCGGACACAGTCGAAAAGGGGAGAGCTCAGGCTTCTGTTCAAGTAGAGAACGGATACCCCTGCCAAGTGATGCCCACAGACTTTGGGAACAAGCCTTCATCTAGAGGCACCAAGGAATCAGGAGGACAAAGAATCCTTTGAGTTTAGGGGGAAATCTTTGTGGCAAAGAACAAAAGAATGATCTAGACTTTCTGTCTCTGACCATTTTCAGAGTTTCAAACACTCCTGTTCAGACAAACAGCGCTCAGCGTTCCTTGGAGAGCAGTTGCATAAGAACAGCAGAAGAGTAGAGGGGAGGGATTTGTGGTTGTGGGTTTGTTACTGGCAACCGCGTGATCAGTGAGTTAATCCGGGTGAACATGCCTGACGTTGGTAGTAGATGGTCTGGGAGCTAATTCATGGTCGGAGACCGGTGGGTTTAGTTCATCTCCCCTGATATTTTTGGTGTAGACAGTAATAATGAATGGGCAACTAGTTATAAAGATGATTTAGGAAGAAACAAAATGCTCTTCTCTAACAGTAGGGTTTAGGACCTGGGGCACTGTACGGATTTCCTTCTCTAATCTTTGGGAATTAACCCTGACTGACAAGGAACCAGCATGCAGCTGATTTACAGTCCTCAGTTAACTCATAGGTATATACAACACTGGGAATAAAGCTGAAGTGGAATTCATATGACGATCCAACCAGAAGTGTCAATGCTGGAACAAAGGTTGCCATTGTGTCCTGGGAGAAAATCAATGCAGGTTGGATAGAAAATATTTGGGCTTGGGTCTTTTTTTTTTTTTTGATGGGGTGTTTTTTTCAGGGGGGATAAATCTTCAGTACGTAGTAACTACTGATAAGGGCTGTGTGGTGAGCTGTGAATATTGTAAACCATTGTGTAGTAGCTTACTAAAAGTAAATTCACTGGGTATTATGCTGTATAATGCTGTATGTATAGTAAGCTCTGTGGTAGTGCTTTCTGATATTCAAGCAGGGCTTTAAAGTAGTGTCTCCAAAGAAAGCCTTCACCTTTCAGAAAATCTTCATTGTGTGAGTGCTAAACCTTTAAAGTGCAACCATTTGAAGAATAAATGTCCCAGTAGTGAAAAGCAGATAATCAACTAAATGCATTGATGGCGGCAGTTGGAAACAGCGAGCTGACTGTGGGAGAAGGTACCAGAGAGAATCAAATATGCCAAAAAGTCGTAGTGCAGTTTTTGGTTTATTGCTGGAACAATTTGGGAAATCTCCCTAAGCTAAGCTTACAGCTTTTCCAGAATTGCTAGTGGAGGAGCTCTTACATTCCTCATAAGAATTAATATTGGGATATAAAATACCCCTTTCCTACAAAGGGCATTTCTTTGTCTGTGAGGCATTTCTCTGTCATTTTATTGCTGGAGGATGAAGAAATAACTTCAGTGGTTTTGGTTTATTTCCCCTGCTGTCAGCTCACCTAGAGAGAAGGCAGCAGAACACGCCACCAAACATGTGGGACAGGAATAAAATGGGCTTTACCTGCAGCTCAGCCGCTTACGTCCCCATTGCCAAAGTAGTGAGAGGGAGCCAGGCCATCGTGGTGTGGTTGGTTGTGAAGCTGTTGGGTTCCTGTTTTGGTGAATGGTTGTTTGTGGAAAAAACCTGTATTTGGAGCTGATATTTTTTTTTATCCACTTGCTGGCAGCAACTGAAGGGCATAGGCATCTGAACTGCAGAGATGTCTTCTAGGTCAAGTCTGTGGCATTTGGATGTTATGGCGGGTTGGCACCTCTGTGTTCACAAGAAGAGCATTCAGACACAGCCTTTACCTTCAGAGAGAGAAGAGAATTATAGTTCTTAGTGTTTGTTGGTGGCTTCAGTAGCTGGGCACCATCTTGTGCTTGAAGTACCTGGATCTTGACTGGTGTTCAAACCTATGTAGGCTTAATGTGGCCAAAAGCTGCTTCCAAGCTTCAGGAGCTGATAAACTCTTACACCACCAAGTAAAACTGTACACAGTTACTAGGCACTTTTAAATATGTATGTGTGCATATATATTTGCTACATTCCTCTGTCCCTTTCAAATATTAAGTGAATTTTAACAGCCCAAACTGTATCTTCTGGGGTCCTGGGATCCAAACCTGAATGCTGTTTGAGATGGTGAAGCTTATTACGACGTGCCGACCCTAAAAGTGCAGAACTCAGCTAGGATGGCAGTGTGCCTGATTTTACTGACCTTCCACCCAAGAGCAGCCACAGTTAGCCTCAGCACCCCAGGCAGCCTGCTCAGCTCTGGAGTCTGTTTGCTAGGCTGCTCTGTGTGTGATGAACATGTCACCAAGATGCCACAAGACAGCAACCCCAGATAGGAGGAGAATACCCGGGTGGCATCGTCTCTGTCAGGGCTGCTGAACCATAAGCTTCGTCCCCACCTGCTGGATTGCTGCTCTGGGGATAGATTTTTATCCTCTTTCTGTTCAGGGTTAAGCAGAGCTCACATTTTCTGTTTAAAACATGCCAGCAGGAGGGGATTCTGTCCCAGGACTTTCTCTGCATTTTACATTAAACAGCCTGATCACCAGGCTAGAGGAGTTAACTCTTAATCTGGCTTTGCAGCCCAGTAAAACCTACTTTGCTGGCAGGGATTCAGCAGCAAGGTGAGGAGTGTCTGCCAGGATCCTATCTGTCCTGGTGCTTAGAGCATATTCCTGCAAAAGAGGGAAAGGGCATCTTCCAATTTCCATCTGGTCCTGAGGAGCTTGAGCCTGGTTTTGTTTCCCAAGGATGATGGGCACTTCTGTCCCTTCTCTGGCAGAGGTTTTACAGAAAACTGTAGCAGTAACTTTGTGCAGGGCATGCGAGGTGGGTCATGGGAGGTGGTGTGCAGGGAAGACTGTACAGCCGGGCCTTTGGTCACTTTCATGTGACTTAAGGGTGGGAAATGTGTTTCACAGCTTAAGTGGGACTTGGGCAGTTCTGAGTGTGCACAGAGATGGAGCTCCAGACAGCTGGGAAACAAGAAGGTTGAAATGAAGCAATACCTGTGGTCTTCCAGCAGCAGAGATACTGTGGGAAGAGGAGCGTTTTAGGCCTGCAGTTTGATTAGGCATTGACAATTCCACCTATTTCCAAAGTCCTGTCTCAGTTCGGAACTGGCTGGCTGGCCACTTCTGCTGCATTGTACTGGGGGCTTTTCCTCTCACCCTTCCCCAATAAGCCTCACAGCTGGTGTGAAGGTCTCTTCTGCTCCAGCCCCTGGGGATGCACACTGGCCAATTCCTGTGTGTGCAAAGCCCCTCATGCTTTCACCGTCCTTTTCCTCATAGCTTCCTGCGAGTCTTCTGAGGACATGTACTGAAAGGACTCCCGACACATCAACCGCAATTTCCTTGGCAGGCCAGGGTGGGATTGGACCCAAAATGTTGCCTTTTCAGGAAGAATGACGGGTTACACATAGTCATTAGCTGTGCTGTACATCAGATGAGAAGTTACTGCGCTGGTTCCATCTACTTAAACCTCCCGGTTCTTTAAATAGGTGTCCTTGGCCAGCTTTTCGCACTCCGTTAATCCTAGCACAGATGAACCGGCATGAATATAAATGTTTATGGCAGTCTTCACAGCTGCATATGGGATATATCCGATTGTTTGCATATAGTCAGTGCTGGGGGTTTGTAATTTGATGCTCTATAAAGAGTCTTAGATAATCTTTCTGAAAGGAGCTGTGTAAATGCAGATATAATTAGCTTTATGATTTTTATTTTTTTTTGGAAACATATCTTTTAATAAAGCACTGGAGCACAGAATAGTCATTTCCTGCGATTTTCATTCACATAATATTTATAGTGCTACAGAACAAATGAGCCGTTGAAAAGGGAGAAAAATTAATACTGTGAATGAACTTGGCTTGAGAGGGGTTTGTGATAAAATTATGAATCTACCAAACTTCAGTTAAACCAATTACTCTTTCCCCCTGGGTCTGTGAATATGAAAGCTCAACGGGATTTGATGGAATCCCTCCCTGTGAACAGATGGGCGGATTGTGGGTCTCTGCAGAATACGTATCAGCCTTCCCAGTTCCTTCCAGTCGGCCGTGATCGTGTTTCTTTACACCTTGCCTCTTGGTGACAAAAATACTGAAAAAAAGGCAGAATTGGTTAAGAGGTTTGTGACGTGCCTCTGCAAAGTGTGTTTAGCAGTTTTTTACCATCAAGTACTTCAAATCTCTTAACACCAAAGAAGGATTATGTTCTTTGAATGCCTGGTGGCACCTCATACTGGTCCTCCTGGTATTGCCATATTAAGAGGTGGTCAGCGTTTTATTATAAACTCCTGTTTGCAGGGAGTTGTACAAGAGCCAACTAAATTGAAATCACAAGAACTAAGACAGGAGCAATTTTTAATAGTCCTCCCTCCCTGCAATCAGATTGATCACAGTTATTGAGTTGCCATCTGCATTTTCTTCCTTCCAGAGTAACAAGCTTTCTGCTTTTCAGGAAGATAGTAAAAATGTTGCATCAGGTCATGGATAAAATAATTCTGCATTTTTCCTAGCATAGTTCCAACAGCCTCCTCATGCTGCTTATGTTGCTCTGTACGTCGCAAAGCATACAGGTGTCTACACCGTGGAAAGCTGCAGGTAGTTTTGTTTGCCTCAGCTAAACTACAGAATCGTAAACTCATGAATATTTTTAACTGTTTTGTAGAATTTTAGTCTTGCTTTTAACTGGGAATAAGAGGTTGGTTACTTTAAGACTGATCCAGCATTTATTTCCTAAGTAGTCGCTACTGTTTCTCGACTGTGTTTAGCAACTACACAGTAATGAAGGAAGTTGCCACATGCATGTGTGAGCATGTAATTTACTTGGAGGCAAGACTAGTAGTGATAGAAAATTTACATTGGAAGGGACCTTGGGAGGTCTGTGGCCCACTGCTGCTCAGAGCGAGGCCAGGTCTGGGACAGACCAGGGTCTCTAGGGCTTTGTTCAGTAGGGACATGAAAACCTCCAGGGATGGAGACTGCACAGTCTCGCTGGTGGCCTGCTGTGCCACTTGCCCCTCCTCCGGGGGACAAGTTATTCCTTACATCCAGCTTAAACCTCTCCTGTTTCATCTTATGGCTGATGTCGCCTGCCACGTCTCAGCCTCTTTTTTTCATTCACCTATTTTTCAGTCATTTGTCTGTTTAGACCGTGCCATCCTCACTTGGATACAAAAATGTCTTGGAAGACAATGCTGAAAGTCTTGAGAAAGTCAAGAGAAATGATAGCTGCTGTCCCCTCATCCACTTTTTATCACTTCATTATTTCCATCATTTTATCACAGTCAGGTTGGTCAGGCATGATTTAGCTTTGGTAAATCCAGGCTGACTGATCCAAATCACCTTCTCCTTCGTATGCCCAGAAATGTGTTTTGGGAGGACTCGCTCCATAATTTCCAATGATCTTTATGTCACAGAAGGTGTTTAAAATAGCTGGAAGATGGAAGGTAACTTTATACAAGTATATCTTTTAAAAGAAGAACCCCTTGTTATCCACACGTAAGCGTGACTGAACCAGAGCCACCCGGCGGCCTGGCTATTGGTAAGTGGGAAGATCTGTCCATCTTGGGTGGTGGTGGGAAGTGATTGTGGTGGGTTTAGGGAAGTGATTGTGCCCCTGTACTCTGCATTGGTGAGGCCACACCTCGAGTACTGTGTCCAGTTCTGGGCTCCTCACCACAAGAAGGACATGGAGGTCCTGGAGCGAGTCCAGAGAAGGGCAACCAGGCTGGGGAAGGGGCTGGAGGGCAAATCCTATGAGGAGTGGCTGAGGGAGCTGGGGCTGTTTAGCCTAGAGAAGAGGAGGCTGAGGGGAGACCTTATCACCGCCTACAACTACCTGAAGGGAGGTTATAGAGAGATAGGTGATGGTCTCTTCAGCCAGGTGACAGGTGATAGGACAAGGGGGAATGGCATGAAGCTGTGCCAGGGCAGGTTTAGATTGGATGTTAGGAAAAAATTTTTTACTGAAAGAGTTGTCAGGGCTGGAACAGGCTGCCCAGGGAGGGGGTTGAGTCACCTTCCCTGGATGTGTTCAAAAAAAGGGTAGATGAAGTACTTAGGGATATGGTTTAGTTTAGGATGTAAATGGTTGGACTTGATGATCTTAAAGGTCTTTTCCAACCTTGTGATTCTGTGATTCTGTGGGTTGAATTTGAATCCATAGGACAGGTACACCCCCAGGAAGTGATAGGTGGAGATAAGGCCAGTGAGGAACAAACGAGACTCTGATGGGACCTTAGTTCCTGCTTTATTAAAACTTTATTTCCCAGACACCTCACCCCTGAGTACAGAAAAATACACCTCCAAGTCTGGCAATACTGTGGCTTTATCTTCTCCCTGCTGCACCGTAACGATGTAAGTACGTTTCATGAAGGCTTCAGTGTGCTCATCAGTTGATTGCAGGTAAAATCCTCCGTGAAATGACGACCCTGGATATGTTTTGAACATATTCATTGGCGAGATACAGGATCCTCACAGAAGGTAAAGAAATTAATGAGCACCTTTCAAGTGGATCGTCGTTATTTCTGTCAGATTTTCACGCTTCCAGAATAACTTCCTTACGTGAAGCACTCCAGTATCATCGACCATAAGATGAATTTAGTTCCTTTTGATAATGTTCTGAGAAAAATTCAAGCTAACAACAATAACATTCTTGTAGCATATTAAATATTTAATAGACATGTCTGTGCTGAAGTGAGGAGTCTCTTCTCCCAGTCTGAGGAGGTTTCTCTCGGATAGTCCTTTCTGCCTGGAGGAATCCTTTGGTTGTCAGGGAAAGCAAAATTCCAGCTCAAAGGTCCTGTGCTGTGAATTCATGGGAGCTTGGTGTAGAGTTTTGAGAAGTGAGTGCTGAGTATGGTTGGGAAAGTGTTTGTGGCTTATGCTGTGGAGAGACGTGTCCATCAGGAAAGCTATAAACTTAATAATATATAGTAGAAAAACTAAAGGCACCCACCTAGGCTGGGAAAGAGTAGTTACCCTGGGATTTACTATATTTTTTCCCAGTTCTTTTTGTTTTGTTTTCCATGTGCAGGTGTCAATAATATTCTTGGTCTCCTAAGGCACAGAAAATGTTCATTTAGTCTCAGTTATGGGTTGGCTTCTTTTGAAAGGAATGGAGATTTGAAGGCTTGCTGGTTAGTAGGGTGTGCATAGGAGAACCATGGCACTAGGCACTTCTGTAGGATAACTCTGTGTTTTTTCATAGAGATTGATGAGGGATTTTAGTTCCAGTGCAGGTTTTCACCGAAGTGATGTGTTATGATATTACTTCACCATATAAAACTTCTGTCCTGAGCTCCTATTCTCCTATGTAGTCTTGCTCTGTACCGTGACCAGAAAAAAAAAAACCCAAAAAAACCCAAAAAAAAAACCTTTTGGAAAAATGGCACTTTTTTGTCATGGTGATAGTGATACAGTAGGAATGGGACCCCAAACCTCTGGATTTACTTCACTTTGGCCACAGAAGACTTTTAGATGATAACCCCCAGCTTTTGTTTTGAGACTAGTCACATTTCATTGCTTCCCATCCCTTAGTGACAAGGTCCGAAACACCATCGCAGCGTTTTCCCCATGTCACAGCAAGTTGTGTCATTACACTTCTCTGGCTCGTGCTGGAACTTGCAGCCAGAGGCGTTGCTGCTTAAAGCCAAGCCTAAATTCAGCCAGCCTAATTTGGCTCCTTAGACATGTAGGCTCTGGAGGGGGATTGATGCTTGGTGTGAAATCCCACCTGCTCCTATTAATCACCCAATTTTTAATAAACTTGATTAGATTCCTGTGCGTGCTCCCACGATTTGCACTGTGAGTCTGAGCAGGATTTTTGCAAACGGGAGTTTCAGTGAATGCTCTTTAAATTTAATGAAGGTAAATAAAAGACTGAGCCTATTTTTCAAAGCGTGGTGCTGTCTTACATTTTACCCTGTCGCCTGGGGCATCTATTTCGGGCAAGGTAGGCTTAACTAGCAGTATCGGTGTGATGAGAAAGGCGTTAAAGAGATTCCTCCGGTCCTGTCGAATGATCTCATAAACAAACGTAAGCCGCTGCTGCGCCTCTCCTCGCTGAGGAGGCAGACAGAGCCACCGCAAAGCTGCTGGGCCGCGGAGCAGGGGAAGCACCGAGCGCTGATTAATCGTCCGGGGGAGCCGGCTCCGTCCGGGGGGGGCGGGCCGCACTCGCTCCCCCGCCTGCCCAGCATCTGCTGCCAGCGCCGCGCAGCGACTCGGTGCTGGGGAGCCGGGCTGCGGGCGGAGCCGCGGGCAGAGCTCTGCCGGAGCCCGCGGCCGGCTCGGGCTGCTGAGGCAGGTGCGATGCGGAGCAGAAGGTGGAGAAGGAGCGTGTGCCTCTCCATCTGACACGCCAAGGTATTTTCCTCATCGTTCCTATTTCTGTTTCTGTAGCAGATGCGGTGCGCTCCCGTAGGATTCGCTATTGGTCTGTGTTTCATCGGGTTGGTTTCTGGACATAGAGAGTCGCAAGTTACTCTGTGTGTAGTCCTGGGTGGGGGTGGGGGGGCGGAACCAGCTGCAACCCAAACCCAAAGCAGCAAACTTTGGACAGGCTGGGTTTTCATCTTGGTTTGTCTTGCCCTAGGAACTGAGTAATCCAGAGGGGAATTGCCCCCAGAACTAATAGTTTGTTCATCTGTGCAGGAAACCTGTCACCACGGGCTCGTTGTTCCCTAACATTCAGGGAGATGTTTGTGTGTGTGTGTCGGTTTAAAAAGAATAAAAAAAGTTTCTTTGATTTTCCTCTGTGAAAGGAGCCTACGTTTATCCTGTCCCTGCAGCGAAACGGGGAGAGATCTTAGCACTCGCTTCCCAACTGTTTGTACTGGGAACTAACGCATGTCACAAAGTGCAGTTCCCACTACTGGGCTCCTCTTCCTCAGAGGGATGTAGCTGCAGAGAAGTGCTCCAAACAGGCAAACATGCCAAGCAGCATTTTGGCTAATTTCTGCAGGTTTTAGAGTTGAGGCTCAATAAACTTTGGGGCTCGTAGGTGGCTAATTTGTTGATCTGCCTCTTAACTACATGTAGCAGTAACTGTTCCGTTAGTTCTTTGTGTTAGCCTCTCTCTTCCCTTCACCCCTGTTTTCTCATACCACAGCTAACGTTAATTTTAGAAAAAGCCAACTTTTTTACTCATACCTTGAATATCCTGCATATTTAACTCTTTTCACCACATATCATTGTGTAATTGTTTCCTTGCATGTTACTTTGGCTGCTGGTGTTTTAGTAATTACTGTTCTTGTGTTTCTGTGTTTTCTTGGTTGGTGTTCATTGCAGTCCCATTATCAATTTAATAATGCTCCTTTAGGTAACAAAAAAAAACCCTGATACATTTTATTATTGCATTCTATTTCATATGGAGAATTATAAACAGGCTACTTGCACTCCAGATACCCTTAGAAGAGAAAACGGACGTGTGCAAGGATGTGTGTACATGTGTGTACTTACAGGTAAGAAGGAAGGCTAGATTTGAAGTGCTGGATTGTTACAAGAGGATAACAGGTCCCTGTGTAAGGTTAACTCTAGGTCCACGTTTTGTTGCTTCAGAAAAAGTCAGCTCATCGGTGAGGCTGGTAAGGTAATAGTATAGGTGCTATAGTAAATAATTAATACTATGAATATTAATGTATTGTGGACTTTTAGAGGATTGAGTCTTGATTAAGCGAGTTTGGGGCTTCATGTCTGAATTCTCAGTTACTGTTATCCGAATGAAACTATCGCTTTTGGCTTTCTTTTCCTGGGGGAGGCAGGGGGATGGTTGGCAAGAGGTGATTCGATGCGTTTTATCTGTTGGTGTTAGTGCTTGGGTTTCAGGAACATAATCCACATGGCTTTGCAGTTACAACCCTATGAAATAAGAGTGCAATTTAATGAGAGGACTGCTCCGCTTGACGATGAAGGGTTCCTCTCTCAGCTGTTGTACGGAGAGCTGCTGAAGCAGGAAAGTTAGCCCCAATGGCCGTGTTTCACGCCTTACCCTTGGAGAGTGGATATTCAGACTGTAAAGAAGTTCGGGGCCCGAGGTCTTCTTTATGGTTTTCTACTCCTGCTAAATCACTGGTTGGAATAATTGTATTGTCACCTTGTGTCATATTTGCTCAGGTGTAATAGCTTTGCCAGAAAGGCAGTCGCCTGTAAAATTGTGGTGCGAAGTTTGTAATGTTCTTTGGAAAGGTGGGGAGGGTTGTTAGAGCCTGGTTTTCTGTGTTTGGGCTGGTTTTTTTTTTTTTAAAAAAAAGCAAAACACCAAAGCCACTCTTTTTTCCTTCCCCCCCCTTCTTTTTTGTATGAGTTTACTAGATTTCTTGGTATACCAGATTCTCTGATAACATCTTTTTTAGGAACAGTAGACAGGTGTTTATCCTGAAGAAACATTTGCTCACAAGTACTTCAAATAGGATGAAATGAATGAAATTTAAGCTGTTAAGATTAAAAATAAAACTAGGTGGCCATGCTGCGGTCTGGTCTTTACTTGCTGTACAGCAAGTAAATTGTTGTAAGGATTAAAGGTATAAAGTGAGAATTGATTTCTTGTGTGCTGTGGGCTTTGGTTAGAGATGTCCAGTTTTAAACGTTATTTCTGCTTTTTAAATCGTGTTAATAATTTGTTGTATTGGAATGGCCATTATCCACATTTTCACAAAGACTGGATTCATGAAGGACGTTTGTGTAGTTGAATATTGATCTTGAACTTTCAGGGCTGAGATGGAGTAACGCTGATGTTTGTAGCCAGTTTTGTCACCGTTGACTCTAAGTTTGTGTTTATAAGTGTGCATTAGGAGCTTCAGGTTGGAAGAGGCCATCCGTAACTCCAACTGTGGTTGTTGCTACCCCAGTCTTCACACGGTACCATCATGGGCGTACTTACTGAGCCCCTCTGAAAACAAGGCTCTGGCTGGGTTTTTTTGTTCTGTTCCTGCTGCTCCTTCAGAAATCCAGAGCTCCTGACACTCAGATCCTTCTCTGGAGAAAATACAGTCTTTTTTTCCCCCAGTGTTTCTGCTGTCTTGAGTACCTCTTCTATCTGACATTCTTTTAACATGATGATGAAAATAGTATGTGATGTTTATTTTTACACATTAGCAATGTTTTGTTCGGTGATACCATTGTTATCTCATTCCTATTGGAAATATGTCTCTTCTGAATCCAAGTACTGTATTTGCCTCTTTGCTCCTGGATTGTGTTCATGGTAAACCTCCCTGGTCCTCTTCCTTTGCAGCTTTCTCTGGGAAGTACGCAGCATACAAGGAAACTTCTTGTACCCCCTGAGCACGTGACCTTGAGGTGTTCCATACTGAGTGTCGTCCTGTTTATGTTACTTCAGTTCTTCAGAGCATCGAGTGATTTCTGTGTATTACCTACATCTTCTTTTCCAATACCTGTATCCCGCTGTATTATGATTTATCAACCTGTTCCTAATAGTTGCAGCAGAGTTCTGGGTTGAAATGTTTAATAAGATCAGTCCTAAGACTGATTTTTAAGACCCTCTAATACTCACTTAAGTTTCCAGGACTTCTGCTGTTGTCTCCCCTTGAACCAGATGCACACCTACCTCTAAATTCCTCTCCTAGTTGGCAGCTTAACTAAGAGTTTCCCATGTGACACTGTTGAATACTCTGCTAAAATCCAGATTAATGAGATCTACAGCATTTGGAGAATATTATCTGATGAAGTAATCTCTTAGGTTAGTTTGTCACAAGCTACCTTGTGTTAAACCCATAATAAATTTGGTCACATTTTCCAGTTCTTTCATGTCTATAGAAGGAAATTTGAAGGGAAGCATTGTTTGGTCTCTGTGCCACTGAAGTAAGTTTTGTAGGCTTGTAGAAAATTCTTCTCTTTTACTTTAACCATGAATAATTTATTTCCTACTCTTTAATTGTACGCAGTATCCTAGTTAAAAGAAATATCTTAGTGATGTTCAATTTTGTGTGCCATTTATTGCAGAACTGTGGGTTTGACTGTTTAATGGGCCCTAAAGTTATTATTTCACTTTATGATGATTTCCTCTTTTATATCCTTATGTATCTTGCTTTTTTTTTTCTTCTTCATCGTTCACCCTCTTCCTCTCATACCATAGTAAACATTAATGCCCATACTGAAAATAAGATCCAAAATTTCCTTTGTTGCTTGGATTATCCTTCCCAAAATACCCTTCTTGCTGCACGGGAACCCAAGTTGTTCTTTTCCTGATCCTTCCCTGCTTCAGAGCCCCCAACACATCTTAGAAAGCTATCAAAAGCCAGGGAAGAGACTGTATTTGGACTTCGAGATCTTTCTGAGGTTCTATTAGACCAGTGCTCATTATTTTTGTCTTTTCTTGACCTCTTCATTGTGTCTGGTTTTAGGCTTTTAAAAATTCATTAGGTTTTCATTAAAAGCCTCTAATCTTAGAGGTGGGTTAACCGTTAGGTATGCATTTGTAGAGAATAAAATGGCAAGTCTTTCTTCTTGAAAGTCCTTCTCTCCCTCTTCCTTCCTCGAAATACCGAAGGGTTTGATACCTGGGAATTGAAGAGTTCTACACCGCCTTGATGTTTGGGTAGGTGAGCTCCTCAATGCAGTTGGTTTTTCTAGTTAGTTCCCTTAATTTCTGTTTTCAAAACAAATGCTGAAAACCCTTAATTACCAGTCTGTTTTCTTTTATTCTTCCCTTTTGTTTAATCAGCTTATTACTATTCAAATCCAGTTTATTTTCTGTGAGTGAACTCTCTCAAAATCGAGTATGAATTAACCTTATTTCTTACAGATATAAAGGTTATCCACTGAATCAATCATGTATGAGGGTATACAAATTACACTGCTATTAGACGTCTTTGCTCTTTGTATCTGGAAAATTAAATTCCCCACTACTGTCATGCTTCCTGTATAGTTCTGGCTTCTCTTAAGAAGCGATCTACGTGTTGCTTCAAGGTTATGGCACTACTGCAGCCAAATGCAATTTGACTGGATCGGCTCTTCCTGGAGTGATTTTGATCAAAACCAATCTTGAAGTTTAACATGTGGTGCTCTTCTGGTTTTGTATCTCTGTCTCAAATAGAAAATCCTTTGGAGAATATCTTCTCTACTCATGCCTGGAGACGTAAGGTGGTGAAGTTAGCTGGTTGCAGCAGTGGTTCCCTGCATTGTTACCCAGGCTCCTGGTATTTTTGTGTAACCAGTTATTAGCAGCAACCGGCACCCCAAGACAACCAGGCACAGGTAATGGGGAGAATTCTGGCCAAAATCAGACCAGATATGGTAATAGCATCAAGTGTTTCAGCCTTGCTGTTAGCTGTGGCTACTGCTTTTTGTTGCGATAAGCTGAGTAATCAAAGGGTGGTTGTTTCATCTAGAGACTGCAGTGACTGTGGAAATGGTGGGCTTTGTCCTGAGGTAGCAGAAACGTTCCTTGTAAAGTATTCCTTTGGAGGCTGTCAAGGCTGTTTTCTGTAGAGGAGATAGGTAAGAATTTTCTTCTCTCCAATGCAGGATGATGACAAACTGGATATGCAGCACACTGTTGTGCAGTTACAATGAGGTGATGCCAGGAACCTAGCAGGCAGAGTCAAATTTGAAGCTTGTCAGGTAATCCAGAACCTGATCTAAAGTCTGTTGAAGACAGTATTTCTAAGGTTCACGTCTTTGCCTTAACACTTGCAGGTGGCATGAGTTTACATCCACGCTGCTGTTGTAACCGAGCGCGTGAGTCCTTGCTCTCTACACATACAGAAATGTATGTAGTGTGTGTGTGTGCATGCATATATGTGTATAGTAACTTCTGTCCAGTCTTCATGGATTCCAGGTATGTATGTCAGCAGTTGCTATGTCTTTGCTCCAGTCCTTGTTTTGGCGGTGCCCCAGTTGTTTCAACCTAAGTCCCGCTTTGCTGCTCAGCATGGGGTCCCACCCAGGGGAGACAGTCCTCCATGAACTTCTCTAATGTGAGTCCTTTCCCACCGGGCTTCAGCTCTTCACCAGCTGCCCCAGTGTGGGTCACTTCTGTGGGGCGCAGTCATAAATCATAGAACGTCTCTCAGTCTCTCAAGCCCAGACTGCTCCAGCCTGGTCCTCCATGGGTTCACAAGCCTCCCCCCTGGCCCTTCCCCCCAGCAAACCTGCTCCAACATGGATCTCCTGCTCATCTCTATGTCTCTGTCTCTCTCCATGGGCTGCAAGTGCTGGCAGGGGCTCGCTCCAATGCGGGTCACAGCATCTTCTGTACATCTTCACCTGCTCCCACATGGGGCCTCTCCACAGGCTGCAGGTGGGGTCTCAGCCTTTTCCATGGGCTGCATGGGGACACGCACCCCACCATAGATTTCTCCACGGCTGCAGGAACATCTTTCTCTCCAGCACCTGGGGTGCCTCCTCCCCCCCTTCCCTAGCCTTGGTGTCTGCACAGTTTCTGACATCTTCTCACTCCCTTCTCTGGTGGCAAAATGCAGCTGTTTGCGGGTTTTTTTCTCTTGTATGTGATTCCCAGAGGCACTGTGACCATCGCTGATGGTCTCGTCTTTGATCAGCAATGACTCTGGCCTTGAATCAACTGCTGTTTACTCTCTGGGGCCTTGCAGAAGCCACCCCTGCAGCCCCCCCTCTTCTCTACCAGAACCCAGCCACCCAAAACTACAACAGCATGAAAGCTTAATCTGTTTTCTGTGTGGCATTTGGGACACTACATCACCTTTTGCATTTCCAAAAGCTTAGTATTACTTGCTAGTAGCCTCTTACTTCTGAGCATACCAGCACACTGTGGATTATAAGTTAAATAAATGTTGTTATTATTTTTAAGCGCTTATGCTATATTAGATCAAATAAGTGAGGAAAGAGAGGAGCGGGATTGTGACAATCAAAAAGCACATGAGGATTTGGAGATGTAATTTCTGATCATTCACTGGGACAAACATGGTTTGTTTCAGTTTGCCTCTGGATGTAGTGAGGCCAGGATGCTTCTAGGTTGCAGAATTTAGGTTCCTGAAGTGATAGTTCCTGATTGAGCTACAGTCTGTAGGTTATGTATGTTCACTGAGTCCCGATCCAGGGGAGGGGGGGAGAGGGTTTAGGGAGGGGTTTACTGTTTTACTACTCTTCTGGTGTCACTGCAAAGTGCTTCCACAGTGTTGAGCTGTGTGAGTGTTCCCTGCTGAACCTATTGAACCTATTGAGCATATGCTTTAGAAACACTGTGTACTGAGGAGAACTCTATATACACCACCGCTTCTATGCTTCAGGTTCGTTTTCTGCATGTTTTGGTGCATCCTCACCAGGGACTGTAGTGTGCTGCCCCTTTGAAATCACTGTTGACCGGGTGAACTTACTACATACACCGTGCTGGTGTAGTGTCTTTGTTAATCAGTTAAAAACCTGTTCAGGGCTATTGTTGCTGAATAGACAGTAAGCAATCTAGCTTACTGTTCCTGGTCTGCAGTTACAAACCCACGTGAATTAAGAAGCTTAATTCAGGCTTCCTCCTAATTCAGAAGGAACCTCCTAGGAAATAAGCTGAACAAAATCCTCTCTCTATTTCCATTCTTCTGAACCAAACATGGAGTGAGGTGGCCACCAAGGTGTTGTTTGTGGTGGGCTTGACTCTTCCTAAGGTGGACCTGGAGTATAGCTACTAGACTTGTGCAACATCTTGTGCAGTGTTGAACTGATTCATCCTTGCCAGGCTACCTGTGCATGGATGTAGAAGAGTCATCTGTCCTGAGCAAAGTGTAATAGTCGCGACTTGCCCAAATGATGAATGTTGCAAGGCCTCAGCAGGTGAGATGCTCTCATAATGTACTTCACAGCAAATGACCATGCAGGTGTGAGAATGGTATGCCAAAGAAGTAATGTGGTTGCTTGTACTGACAACCCTCTCTTTCAGATCCGGTGGAGTTTGTACTGGCTTAATACCAAATGCCCTGCTGCACCTGGTGGAAGTGAGATGCAAATGCCCTACTTTGCTTCTGCTGGACCATTACAGCCTTTTTTAGTTCGTACTGCTGTGACCCTTCAGTCCCTTGCAGCATCCAGTTTATTTTCTAAAGAGCTAAGGTGGACCTTGGTGTTGCGTCTGTGAGTGAGTCTTGTTGTGCGTACTCCTTGAAATGCAGCCAAAAGTCTATTATACTTGCTTGCCTCATGCGTACCTAGAAACAAGTAGAGAAGATGTGCTTCTCTGTTAATCTTGACTCCTATTCCTTGTTTCTGGATGGTTTTGACCTACTTTGAATACCATACACAATGCTTTCCTTAAAGGTAAGGAGCAAGATATGAAGTTGTGGCTCTGTAACTTACAATTTAATAGCTTAGAATCTCCCAAATTTCCCAGCATCAGCTGTAAAGTGGAGACCATGTTGCAATTTATGAGCCATGCTAGACCATGGTTATTACTACACTTGTTTCAGCTGATGCGTTGCATGCTAGACATTGCTCAAGGCTGCTGCCAGTGCTTACAGAGCTCTCCAGAGAAAAGATGATTGATTGATCCAAGGCCCAGCACTGTTTTGGCCTTGCAACAACACCAGAGACCCAAGAATGCAGCACAAGCCATCCTGTGGATAGACCCATTGCTCGTCTTTTGGTGGAACTTGGTAGGTTTTTTTCCTTCTCACTTTGACTTAGTGCAGTGCCAAACACTTCCCTGTAGTACACTGTGGAGATGTCTCTGTTAGGTAGCTTTAACCCCAGTTAAAAACTGGCTTGCCCCTCTGTATTAAAACTGCTCTGTTCATTTGCAAGCGGGTTTTAGAGCCACTGTTAAATAAAACGAAGCCAGGCAGAGCAGTGTTGCATTTACTGGAATGCTGCCTGCTTGGTATTTCTGCTGTTGTAAGACCACTCTGTTGAGATTTGCACAGTTGGGTCTGTGAGACTCCCTGCAAATGGATGTTTTGTTTTCTGGCCTTTGCCTTGAATAGTTGCCACAGTTGCTGTGTTGTTACACCACATCCTCCCCAGGACAGTTTCTGTTCTGTGCCATGAGAAGAGACTTTCACAAAGGTTGTCTGGTACCACAATAGTAGCTGGTCAGCTGTGTGACAATTTCCAGGTATGGCACGCATGTAAATGAGGTAAGAAAGCCGTAATAAGGATCCAGAGGTGCATGCTTGCTTGCTTTCAGGTGAACCTCTCTGGTACCTGTCCCTATTGTTGTTGTTCTTCCTTTCTGCTAGTCTAGAAGTGGGAGAAAGCCCTCACATTCCTTTTTCCCCACTGTCTTGTGTTGGAAGGCCTGTGAAGATGGCTACCTCTCAACAAATCCAAACTAGTGCCATGTTTGCTGTGAGCTTGGGTTTCAGCAGTGTCTGAGGGACACTTGGAGCTGCGTGTCCTTCTTGTCAAGGCCTACCTCCCCCAGTTCAAAGATCCATTCTCCTCGGTAAGGATGTCCACCCTCTTGAGAGTAGGACCCTCTTTGACTTAGTGGGCATTGTATCCCAAGCGTGTTGTCAACCTCCGTCCACACCCCTCTTTGTCAGCAACATTATCTTTTAATAGCCTTGCTGAGGGGGGCTCGCTTTGCCCCCACCCCCAGCCGAGTTGAGTACAGCAGCTTCTTGCTATTCATGTGGGATGACAGTGAGTTCTGAGTCCTGACTTGGTTGTACCACCTGCTTGAGACCCAAAAGGCAATGTCTGTGCCACCTTCTCACTGTGCCCAAGCCATCCTGTGTGGGTGCCACATTTCTAGTGTTTTTTTTGGGGGGAGGGTGTGGAAGGGGAGCTGCCTTCAGCATGCCCTGGGGAGCTCCTGTACTGGGCACAGTCATGCCTCTCCCAGACATCAGGTACTGGCACCTCAACAGGCTTCACAACCTTACCCGCCCCGCTTGGGAGAGCACAGAGTGCTTTCTGAGGGGCAGGTAGTGCCAGAGCCGATGCTGTGGCATGTGCCTGTGTATGAGAAGCTTGAGCATCGCTGGTCAGTAGCACAAGCAAATGTCTAACTCTTGCTTTGTGGGATTTGAAGCGCCTCTTGGATCAGAAGCAGACTCTTGGTTTCTTTCTTAGGGCAAACATTTACATACAACCCCTGAAAAATATATCTTAACTTCAGCAGACTTGAAGGAATGCAAAATTAATTAGCAAGCAGCAACAGTGCTGATGTAGTCTTTGGTTTCTAGTTTCAAATGTCTGGGGTGTCAGTAGATACATGCAGAAGATGAGACAAATTTGAGTGTCTGATGGGGGTAGAGAAAGGTTTCTGTACTTAATATCTCACCACACAACCTACATGATTGTTATGAAATGAACTGATGAGAGAGATTACTTCTCCCACCATCATTAGGATGCAAGTGTTTTCTGAATGTGCCAGATGTTTGGCTTTCATTATCTGGAAGTTTCTTTCAGTTCCAACCCCAGTGAAAGGGAAGCTTGAGCACGTCCAGCAGAATTATAAACAGTTTCCTGTATGAATGAAGAAAGCAGCATACTTAATGAACTGCATCGTGGTAATAGTACGGCCAGCTAATGAATGCTTTCCCTGTTATTTTAGAGAGGTGGCCGAGTGACATTCTTCTCATTCTGGATCACCGAATCCATATGGATTATTTGTCTGAGAAAGGCTTTCCTTTATTTTAATATTTGGAAGGAGTTGATGAATCAACTCTATGCTTTACAGCCAGATTTCTAAGTTACTGAGAATAACCTTCTATTCAAAGCTGGCTGAGGGTATGTTCTCTAAGGTGCTAGTAGTTGAAAAAAGTATCTTTACTAACAGTGTTTTGCATTTATTCTGGAAAATTCCAATCAACAGGTTTTCAAAGAACTACAATAGTAACTCCAGTAACATTTTTTTGAAAGTATTAGTTTGTGTAGAAGGAGTAGTTTCTGAACTATAGGTTGTAACCAGCAGTTAAGACTCACACGTTCAATACTTCCCTGCCACAACCACAGCAGACTCTTGAATCCACTAAGACAGTTGTTGTTACTTAAAAATATATTGTTGTATCACTGGACTGCTTTGGGATACGGGTTGTGTATCTTTATTTCTAAGGACTGAATGAATGTTTTTGGAGCGTTGAAAGGCACGTGGATAGATGGATGTAGCTGCATCGGCTGGAACAGGTCTGATCTTTCCAATGGTAGAAGAAGAGAGAACTTGTTTTGCTTGGTCTTCTCTGGAAATATTTTCTTCAGCCAGGCAGGGGGAATGGGGAGGGACTTTTTCTGCAATTCTTTATCACTTAATGCTTGCCATAGCTGATCTGGAAGTGACCTTTGCTGTGGCTCAACTGTGATTCAATAGTTCTTTCCAATGATTGGAACTGAGAACTGACTGGAAATAGTTAGAGCTGGTGTCAGGCCTCCCCGTTGAAATGCAGCCTTTAGGGATGTCCTTTGACGGTTCTTCAGAATTACTGTCTTCCCATCTGGAGGAGAGAATATAGCCAAAGCCTCTTCCTGGTGTTAGAAGCGAGGAGCTTGTCACGAGTGATGCTAGTTACTCACGTGAGCTTCTTGAAGAGATCGTGTGTTAGCTGAACAGGATACTTTGTGTTTTCAACAGGAGGAGAGAATCGCGCTTGAAATGATCTTTAAAAACATTTCTTTCCCTGTTTTGCCAGCATTGCTTTGTCTATATTGTGCTCTGGAGAGCTCCTTTTCTGTGAGGAGCAGGTAAATGATCTGGTATTTTTGTGTTAGCTGAGCAGCAGAGGTATATAGGGGATGTGGAACTGTTGGAGAGGGTTCAGAGGAGGGCCACGAAGATGATTAGAGGCCTGGAGCACCTGCCCTACAAAGAGAGGCTGAGGGAGCTGGGCTTGTTCAGTCTGGAGAAGAGAAGGCTGCGGGGGGACCTCATTGCAGCCTTCCAGTCCCTGAAGGGAGCTTATAAGCAGGAGGGGATTCAACTTTTTAGAAGGGTAGACAATGACAGGACAAGGGGGAATGGATTAAAACTAAAGGAAGGAAGGTTTAGATTAGATATTAGGGGGAAGGTTTTTACAGAGAGAGTGGTGAGGTGCTGGAACAGGCTGCCCAGAGAGGTGGTGGATGCCCCGTCCCTGGAAGTGTTCAAGGCCAGGTTGGATGGGGCCCTGGGTAACCTAGTGTAGATCCAGGCCTGAGGTTGTTGGCCCTGCCTGTGGCAGGGGGGTTGGAGCTCTGTGATCCTTGGGGTCCCTTCCAACTCATACCATTCTGATTCTATGATTCTATGAATTGCCATCATAGTGTTGGCATCTCCTTCTGCTCTTCTACAATGACATTTTAGTGCATTCCAGCGCTTTTTCATGAAGAGGTGCATTGATGAGGATCACTTTGGTCTCTGTGTGACATTGCAAGTACTGGACATACATACTGCATTTTCCATGGACTCGGTGTGGGTATGCTTGCTTTACAGAAGGTCCTTAGTTTCTATTAGTGGTGACCTCAAATCCTTTTTGTCAGCACGTTGTAGTGTGAGAAAAAGATCCAGCCTTTTTTTCCTTCACAGTTTCTTGAAGAGTAAGGATTTGCATTGAACGAAAGCGGGAAAACATGAAGGGGGAAGGTGATAGATGTGAAATGTATCAGAAGAATATGTGAAGATAAATCATGATGGAGGAGGAGGATATACAGGGCAATGAGGGGGAGAAAGAGAATCAAACACTGAACCAGACTAGGCCAAATGAACGCATTTTATTCCTCCACAAAAACATTGTGAGGAAAGTTGTGTGGCATTTGGCTCTGGGCAGCTGCTGGGTGGGAATTACCCTTAATTGGACTGAATCTCTTTCAGTATCTCTTTGGAAAATGACAGGAAAGCTGTGGTGTCCAGGCTGTCTAAGGGAGCAATATGTTATCCTTTTTATGTGTCTAAAATGAGAAGCAGAAAGGAAATTCAATGTTTAGTGTCTAATATGTATAATACATGCTTAAGTATTTACTCTTGTCTGTGGGAAATTGGAAGAGTGGGATTTTCATGCTTCAAGAGGCTGGGAATACGTCTGTGCTTATTGACCCAATTCAACTGACTTTGAGTACTCCACTGATTTCTAAGTATGAAATTATTAGATATAGCAAATGTTTTGTAAAATATGGTATTTATATAAATATATAGACAAGAAAGCTGTGGAGGGACTTTTTAGAAGGGCATGCAGTGAGAGGATGAGGGGGAATGGTTTTAAATTGAAAGGGGGTAGATTTAAGTTGGATATTATGAAAAAATCCTTTACTACGAGGGTGGTGAGGCCCTGGCACAGGGTGCCCAGGGAGGTGGTGGATGCCCCCTCCCTGGAGCTGTTCGAGGCCAGGTTGGATGGGACCTTGAGCAGCCTGGTCTAGTGAGAGGTGTCCCTGCCCATGGCAGAGGGTTGGAACTTGATGATCTTTGAGGTTCCTTCCAGCCCTGACCATTCTGTGACTCTCTGATATTCATTCCTTTTCCTTTATATGCAACCTGCCTGAAATAAGAAAGAGGCTGCATAAAACAGTAAAACATTTGGGCTTGCTCATGCCTTCAACAGGGAAGTTGAAGTTTTAAGTTTCTCCAGGAAATTTAAAAAAAAAAAAAGTATAAATCCACTGATTTCTCTACCCATCTGTCTCTTGGGATGTGTGATTTACCCACTGCTACTTTTGACTGTTTCGTGCCATGCAGTCACTGCTTGTTACTTGGTCCTTCTAACAGTTTCTTCATGTGGTGCTTGTACCTCTTGCCTTACTGTCTCTGAGAAGAATTTGGGAACTGGCGTGTTCGCTGCGTTCAGTGGAAGGAAAACTTTATATCGGTGATGGCTTTATGGCACAATTGCATGCAGGAAGCCAGTCCTATTTTCTAGCAGGAGTTAGTGAAAGAGGAGGGTTGCATTCTACACTTTGGTGCTAATAAGCCCTATAGTATTCCAGGAAAACTCTATTTCTTGCAAAATGTGGGTTTGCAGAAGAAGCATAACATCTGTTGCTCTCCAGAGAGGATTTTGGAGCAATTCCTGCTATTTCTTTAAAAAAAAAATTAAATCTGCTTTTGCTGAATTACTAACATTGAAATAAATAGATTCCTTGAAATATATATCATCATGATTTTTGGTGATATTGAGGGTTTGAGAATATATAGGACTGGGTACGAGCTTATGGGAAAGAAAAAGCAAATAAAACCACAGTTTTTCCTTCCATGCCATACACTTTATATAAAGTTCTGGATTACAGTTAATTAGTCACATTCAGTGACTGGTATTTTATAAAATAAATGCCAAAGAGCCAGTGCTTTTAGCAGGGCTTCGAGAGGCCAACTACATTTAAGAACAAAACCTCAGCTTTCTTCTCGTAACAAGACTATGAAAAGTATTTCATAAATAATTGTAGAGAAGGGATGCAGGGCTTTTTGCTCAGATGCTTTACATTAACGAAAGTTATTAGCACACTTTAATATTATTGATTTCAAGTTACATCTTATAATACGTACCTTGAAATGTACTTTCTTCTGTGATGAGTACTCTGCCTGTTCCTGCATGTATTATGCTTAAAGGGTTTTTATGGTTTTTTGGAGGGGGAAAGAGGTTGAGGGTGTTTTGTTGTTTCTTAATGGGTAGGTCTAGGAAAAGTGACTGTCCCCATCTTTAAAAGCTGTTGCGCTACCGGGAATCATTCCACCTGCTGTACTCAAGAGATAAGGCATTGCTCTCAAAGTAACTTTTTATTATTGCAGCTATTGACATTTTGTCTAACACCAACAAGCAAACCGAAGCATCGCACTCATCCAGGGCAGATGTGACTGGGTACGTCTTATTCTGTAATGAGTCCTGTGCAGCATTGTCAAGAAGCGAGGAGCTACAGGTTGCTGATCCCCAAGTTTTATAGAGCCTCTGGCCTTTCAATAGAAATAGCAACGCTTCCCTTAGAATCCATTAACATAACACTTAATCCCATTGAAGGCTGAGAAAAAACTGCTCTCAGCGTCCTACTATACTGTCCTGGCTTGTCCAGGCTCTGAGTAAGGCTAATGCAACTCATGGTATGGTTCTTTCTCTTGCATCTCTCAGCATTTTTGATATGTGACTACTTTTTCTTTTTTGGATTCTTCATGTTTTGGATATTCCTTCAGAGGAATAGGGAATTGTTTCTGGAGTTTGAGTTCTATGCATGAACTTTCATCTGGAAGGCTAATGTTTTGTATGAAGTGTTTGCATGGTGATTTCATCTGAGGACTTACCCTGATTGATAAAGAAACAGCCCAGAGTCCCACAGATGGATATTTATAGGGGCTGGTAGCAGCACCAAGTCCATAAACTGTACATACTGAAAGTCTTTTTCTGTATATTTTTTTTCTTACCTTTGTAATTTTAATGAAAATAACAGATATTCTCAGGATGGTTTTAGCAGAGTGTGTACAGACAGTGCCATCCATGGCTGGCACCAATGTGCCTGCTTTTCCCCCCGCAAAGCTGCCGAGGAGGGGAGCGCTCCTGCAGGCAGAGCAGGGGAGGAGCTGGCTGAGCAAGTGCCTGGAGGAGATGAGAATATTTCAGAGCTGAGTGGAAACTGGAATCGGTCAAGGTTACAGCTATGTGGATGGTCTTCATTTGTTGTTGTTCCCACAGTTGCTTGCTTGCTCCTTACTAAAATTAGCAGGACATGCTGATGAATGAGATGCAGCATGGCGATTCCTTCTTGAAGCAATACCCTGTAGCAGCGAGTCACGCTTCCAGCCGGCCTGTACGTGCCTCGGTGTGGGATGTGAAAGTGGCACTACCCAGAGAATGGGGATGGAAGATTTTTGTTTAAATATAAGGAAGATAAATCAATGTTCTGCAAAAAACACCTTTTCAGGCCAATTTAAAACACCTTAAATGGTGTTAAAAATGCACCTCCTGTAGGCTGCTTAGCTTTGGCTAACTGGGGTTTCTCAATGGAAGAAAGCTCCAGTTGAGCATTCTTGTTTCTCTATTCCTGTAGAGAAGAGGAATGTGTATTTGTGCTGTAAATGACAGGTTTAATCAATCTGAGTATGCCATTTATCTAATTACAATCAGAGATTATTAGGTTTTTAGGTAATCCTTTAAATTACATCAGAAATCATTTTGTCTTACAGCTTGATGATTCCCTCCAAATAGAGTTTTGTTTTCCAGTCTAGAAAAATGAGGTGTTGTGGAGTCTCACGTCCTGCTTTCAGAGATCCCCATTGCAATTTCATGCCCTGTAGCTTCTGAGAAACTCTTATATATATATTTTAAGGCAATACGTGTTGTTCAAAGCACTACATTCTGTATATGCCGCCTGCGATGGCTTTGAGCTCAAACAACAGCTATTGCTTCCTTTCAGGATTGCAGTGCTGTGGGCAGTTCATGCAATATACAGCAGACTCCTATTTATAGCAAAGATATTTTTCATGGCTTTGAGTGCAAATTGTGCTTCAAATTAAAGCAATTCAGATCCTCTACCAATCTACCTGTGCTCCCCTTCTGCCTCTCTGAAATCTGCTCTGGGTGCTTAGTGAGCTACAGTCATGCCTCTGGGTTTCTACATACGACTTACCTACATTTGCTGCAACGTAACGTTTCCCTTGGTTACCTTAATTCAAATTTACATTAATACTTCCCCCCCCCCCCCAAAAAAAAAAAGACTTTTTTCTTTCCAAAAATGAGCACTGTGGTAAGTGCAGCGTGTCACAGCTGCTGATCACATAACCATGCTTGCAGTTGTGAATCCTCCCGCTGGGTAAAGATGCACTCATCTTCCCCCTAATTGTGATTAGTATTCAAATAGTACAGCCAGAAGCCATCCTCCCCCTGCTCTGCACACTTGGGTCACAAAAGCAAGCTCGCTGCTTGTGTGTTTCTCAGACAGTGGGGTTTGCATTTGAGGGAAGGGGGGAAGATAAAAGAAATAGACTTGGGGAATGCTTGCTGTTGCTGGAGTGTTTTCTTTTCGAAATGAGAAAGTTGGCATGTCTTTTGGATCCTTTGCCCAACATGTTGGTAACAAATGGAATGTTTTCTGTGTTCTGTTACTGGATTTTTGGTTTGTTTTCTTTGTTTATTTGGGCTTTTCTTTGGTCAGGTGTAGGTGTCACATAGGTAATAGGTATTTCAGGAAATCCTATTTCATCAGTAATTTTTGTTGAAGATCTGGGGCCTGGAAGCATGTGTTTGTTGGGGTTTCTGAGGCCACTGATCAGGCAAGTACCTCCTAATTTTGGACCGGATGCTCACAGCTCTCTTTTGATGAGGGATGAACATTCTGTAAGGGACTGTGTCCACAGGGTCTCTTGGTAACCAATTATTAGCACAGGACTTGAAAAACTGGACAAGGGAGGTTAATCCCCTGTTTCAGTCATTCCTATCTACAGAGAGTGGCACCAGCTGCGGTGCCCTGGGGATGCCTCCCTGAGGTCACCAGTGTTTGCCTGGGGCTATTTTGGTTTGCAATTCTGTATATTCTCTGTGAAAACAAACTTACAAAAGCACGGGATGGTTCCTGAAGCTCTGCAAGCCTGGAAGCTTCACCAGGTGTATTGGATGCAGTCTGATGGTGCAGTCATGAGCTTTCGGTGCTACTCAGCTTCTTCCAGTTTGATTATTAGTGTGGTTGCTGTGAAGTGCTTTGGAGCTCTAAGTGAGCCAGGTCACTGTAGTGCCATTAATTTCACTCCTGATATTGTCTTCTCAAAATATCAGGGGTTTGTTTTGGGTTTTTTTTTTTTTTTTGGACTGCATTCCCGTATCGTGAGTGGTGGATGCTGATAAAAATCGCACATCATAAGCCATTGTCTTAGAGACTGTCAGAGTCTTCATCACAATATGTCACCTTCAGTTTTTCTGGCCTGATCCAGCCCCACGGCCCTGTTGATCATTGCCAGTAGGTGGTGATGCCGTTGCATTTAGCTTTGGAGTCTTTACTAGTGTGATGCGTTAATCGCCCGGTTTTAAGATGTCGCCCTTGTGGGAGGGGCCTTTTAACTACAGTGTTGTAATAAACTGGTATTGCCTTGGTCTTAGGCACTGATGTGGAAAACATGTCTAAACCCTATGCTATGCTATGGGAACGACAGTGACTGCAGTTTGGACTCTTTCTAGGGAGACTGCACAGGCATTTTTAGTCTGTGGAGTGACATGGGCAATATTGCCTCATCAGGTGTTCCATAAATTAACAAAGGCTTAAACTTTTTTCTGTAATGATATATCACTTTTAATAATCCCATTAATTCTTGCAAGGCTAGAAGGAAACAAATTACAGGTTTTCAAGATTTACAGTTTTGGCATTTACGGTCCCCAAATCCTACCTGGTATTCTTGGGGGGTTTTTTTCAGAATCTTTAACCTCTGGGAAAGTCAACAAGTCAAAGTCATGCACCGACAAATTCAGAATAAACCCCAAATTGCCTGGAGGTCTCCTTTGGTGCTGTTTTCTGCTTTATGAGCTCTTAAGGTCCACCAGCCGCTTCTGAGCATTTCTAATATGTCACTCAGAAATACTGATAAAGCAAATATCATCATTTTCATGAAAGTCTAAAAGTTCCAGGACTCATAGAGAATGGACCTGATTCCCTGGAAGAACTCGGCAGCAGTTAGCTAAGAACATCTGAAACTGCTGCATGGGCATGATGTGGGTGTGTTTGGGAAACCCAGCTAAAATCGCTTTGTGCATGTTTTCCACTAGAGTAAGTGTATGAGCTTTACTGGAGGAAGGATTCACCTGTTGTACTCTTGACAGTGTTTTCCCACATGGATCAGGCCAGAAATACACAACAGAGCCGAACAGGCAGTACTTGGGGGTTTTATAAAGTGAGCAGTGCTGTGGGCAAAGGTGAAGATCATCTCCTCAGCCTTTTGCCACAGTGCTTGAAATAGGAGCCATGTACAAAGGTGTAAATGCTTAAATTGAAGCACTTTACCATCTCAGATTTCATGAGGGAGTGAAGAATTCTCTTTGGATTTAGTATTCTCTTCCTCAGTTCCAAACACAGCCCTATCCAGTACTAGAAAGAAAATTATCTCTATCCCAGCTGAATCCAGGACAGGCAGACAGGTGATGTGCTTCTGAGCGAATTAATGTTGAAAAATTTAAATGTTGCCATTTGCCACAACCCTTATCTTGTCATCTTCATATAAAACCATCAAGATGATTAAAGAGACTTCAGGGACATCCAGAGGGTAAATTTGAAAGTAACATTGTCCTCCTTGTCTTTTAAGGCTGCTGAAATAGCATTCAAGTTTTGTGTTTTGCAGATATCCTTCCATGTTTTTTTGGACAGACTATTTGTCTGTTTGGTTTTGTCTGCTGATAATTGACACTTCAGCTTCCTAGTCAAACTTTCTCAATCAGTTTCTGCGGTTAGTAAATTTATTTTAAAACTCACATAGTTTATTAAACAAACAAATAAATGAAAACCCCCTGTATTTCACACTAGAAGCATAGCCGCTGCTCAGACACATTAAATCTAAAGCCATCTGAATGCATGCAGAAGTTTTGGGCTCACCTCGCAGCGAATGCAGTTTTTAATCTCAGAGTGCTCATAGGTGGGGCCTGCCCAGTGAATAAAATGAGCCTGAAAGGCAAATTTCTGCCCCTTGGAGATGAACCTGCTGAGCCAGGTGAGGAGATACCTGCACCTGAGTGTGCTCTAAGTACCAGAAGTGGGGGAACGATGTGCATCTGTGGCAGCTGCACCCTTCTCAACTCCCAAAGCGCGCCCTCCCCTGCCCCAAGCCACTCGTGTGCTGTGTAAGGCTTGGTGGGCACTGGAGGAGGGGGATGAAAGTCTGACTTCTTCAACATTGTGAGAAAGCATCTTAAAGGAAGAGTCAGAAACCAGGAAACACGAATTCCTCCTGCTATGAGGAAATGTAAGTGTTTCTTGAACACCCTGGAAGTTTTGTGTTCTGGTGATGCTTGGGGTTTGCTACTGACTGTAACAGGCAGGAAAGGAAGAAGTTGTAGACCTTCAAGAGAGATTTTTGGCTTTTGATTTTTGTGCGTGTGTGACGTACAGAAATAGACTCTCTAACTCGGGAGTTATACAGTAGGGATGCTTAACGTGCGCAGATGCACGGGGGATCATTCCGCCAAAAAAACGTGCATACCCGAAGCAGTGACCGTCCCACGTTTATACAATGAAATAGTGAATATTCAATTGGCACCTATACATACCCATTACCTAAACCCACCTACTCCCATTTCGTGTGCTAATTAGCTTATCAGTCCTTCCTGCTTGTGCAGATTCTGCCAATAATTGTGGGCAAGGGTCTTCGGTGGTCCTTGAGAGGGAGGCTGTAGGTCTTCCTCAGGATGTATTTTTCACCCTTGGCCTGGAATGCAGGGATCCTGCAAGCTGGCAGTGCTCTTATGGGTCTGAGCTAATTCATGTCCTTGTTAACCGTCCGTTTTCCTTTAGCGAGGTGTAACTTAACAGTCTGAACATAATTCATGTTCTTGCTAGCCAAAGCAAGCCCTTTGTCCAGGAAAGAAAAACAGGCTTCTTTCTCCATTAGTTGTTTTACTCAAACTATATAGTTACGCGACTAAGTTCTATGACTATATTTTCTAAGTACTTATTGCCCCTATTTCACGTGTAGGAGAAAATTTGAGGAATGCAGGTTTTTTTTTTTAAGTGAAGTTTTAAGCACTACTATGTTAACTTGAGTTGGAATTGCTCAGATTTATTTTAAGGGAAGAGTAAGTTCTGGCTGCAGATTACTTGTAGTGTAGGTGTGTGTTATTTATTTTCTTTCTTGAGCTCCAAAGATCTGCTTTGTATTTGTTATTCTAGCGTTTAGTACTCAGACTTTTGTATGGAAATGTAAAGATGCAATAATGGCCTAGTTTAATTTGCATTTAGAACTTATAAATGCTGCTTAAGAAAGTGGTTTAAAAAAAAAAGGAAACAGCACTTTTCACTCTCTCCCCTCCCAACCTAAAAAAGTATGGCACAGAATTCACAGCAGTATGGGTTCAACTTCTAACAAGCAAAATGAGATTGCTTCCAAACTTATTTTCCCTTCAATTGCAAGCATGTCTTAATTATTTTTTAATGGGAGAACTGCAGGAGCAATTAAGAGATGGTTGCTCTTCAGCATAGCGTAGTTATTGTAAAATTTGTGCATTGGAGCAGGTTTGGGGAGGTGTTTGTATAAACACTGCAGAAACATAAAGAGAAATTGCAGTGAACCTTTTGCATTTTCTCACAGTTTAATTAATACAAAAATTGGTTTAAAGCCAAACCACTGCATCCTGTGAAAAGTATCTTCTCCAGTCTTAGACTGTGTTTAACTTTGGGGTTTTTCCCCATATTTGAGGGAGAACAGTGCAGCTTAGATGGTTCTTACACGATGCTAATGGTTAGAACTTGTGTATTTCGGGTTGGTGAAACTTTCCTCTCCCCATGATGTGTCAGGGTTTGGAGGAGCCTCTGGTCCTCAGGCTTCATTGCTGTATAGGTGGGTACTGTGGAGACCGGCCTTGTTGAAAAATTCTGTGCATGCAAGTTGTGGGCATTTCTACTTGTATTTACATATTGGGGAAGTTCAGACCTGGTCCAGGTCTCATTCAGTGACAAGTTGCATCAAGTGCAGAGGCCTTGCTGGCTGCAGTGACGGTTTTCTGTGTGCACACACGTATTTGTTAAGCACCAGGGACACAGGCCAGGTGTTGCTTGTCCTGACTTTATGTGCATAACCTCTTTTTTTTTTTTTACTTCTTTTTTTTTTACTTCACAGCTGTCAGACATGTAAGTGGCTGCTTTCAGAGATTGTGGGGAGTGAAGGCTTTGGGTGTTGCAGTGGCAATGTGGTCCCTGGGGTTCCTTGTAAAGGAAGAGCCACTTAAACAGAGCATGTTGAGCATACTGAGGTAGTGGGTGTAATGTGCAAGAAAACACCTCACCTTATACTACCTCCATTCTGTTTTCCTTAAGCCTTGAAACTGTCTTTGTGGTTTCAAACAAGAGATGTACACAACAGTCTGATACAGGCACGGAGAATCATAGAATGTGTTAGGTTGGAAGTGTCAGGTGTTGCACTTGGGCCAGAAGAATCCAAGACATAGATACAGCCTGGGAGAAGAGCTTCTTGAGAGCAGCCCTGCTGAGAAGGACTTGGGGATTCTGGTGGATGAGAAACTTAACATGAGCCAGCAGTGTGCTCTTGCAGCTCGCAAGGCCAATGGTATCCTGGGCTCCATTAGAAGAGGGGTGGCCAGCAGGGATAGGGAGGGGATTGTCCCTCTCTACACTGCCCTCGTGAGGCCCCATCTGGAGTCCTGTGTCCAGATCTGGGGCCCCCAATACAAGAAGGATGTGGAACTGTTGAGAGGGTTCAGAGGAGGGCCACGAAGATGATTAGAGGGCTGGAGCACCTGCCCTACGAAGAGAGGCTGAGGGAGCTGGGCTTGTTCAGTCTGGAGAAGAGAAGGCTGCGGGGGGACCTCATTGCAGCCTTCCAGTGCCTGAAGGGAGCTTATAAGCAGGAGGGGATTCAACTTTTTAAAAGGATAGACAATGACAGGACAAGGGGGAATGGATTAAAACTAAAGGAAGGAAGGTTTAGATTAGATATTAGGGGAAAGTTTTTTACAGAAAGAGTGGTGAGGTGCTGGAACAGGCTGCCCAGAGAGGTGGTGGATGCCCCGTCCCTGGAAGTGTTCAAGGCCAGGTTGGATGGGGCCCTGGGCAACCTAGTGTAGATGCAGGCCTGAGGTTGGTGGCCCTGCCTGTGGCAGGGGGGTTGGAGCACTATGATCCTTGGGGTCCCTTCCAACTCATACCATTCTATGATTCTATGACTTTAAAGGCCATCTAGTCCCACTCTCTGCAGTGAGCAGGGAAATCTTCACTAGATCAGGTTGCTCAGAGCCCTATCAAACCTGACCTTGAATGTCTCCAGGGATGGGGCCTCCACCACCTCCCTGGGCAACCTGTGCCAGTGATCTATCATCCTCATATTGTAGAACTTTCAACTAACATCCAACTTAAACCTGCCCTTTCCTAGTTTAAAATGATCACCCCTCATCCTATTGCTCCATGCCCTCGTGAACAGTTCTTCCTCAGCTTTCCTGTAGGCATCTTTCAGGTACTGGAAGGCTGCTATAAGATCCCCCCGGAGCTTTGTCCAGAGGGGAAGGAGGATTGGTGAGAAAGAGGCATGTTTCTCAGACCCTACAGCCCCTCACAGGTCCTTGCCAGTCCCCAGGCTGGTGCTTGCAGGGCAGGAGGGTCTGAGCCCCCCCACACACCTGGCCCCCCTTAGTGGGTAGGTGGGGCATTGGCTCATCCAGACAATGGCATGCTCCTTTCCATATTAGGTCATGCTAGGCAGTTAAAAAGGGCAGCTGTTCCTGAGGGGTCCTTACTTAGATGGTGGTTATAACTAGGAGAGGTCTCTTACTTTGCTTTGGTGGGCTTTGGGTTGGCTCTTTCTTTCTTTTCTCTTCACCTGACAAAATGCCTATATTTCACCCCTTTCACACCTTCTCTTGCTCTTCATCTTTTGTCCCATCCTGCCTGGAGCAAGATAAATACACAAAGGCAGAGAAGCTGGAGAGGGATCAACAGCTAGCTGATTCCTTGTCGTCTTAACTAGGTCGGATACCTGTATAAGATATGGTAAGTTATTGGGTTTTGTATTTAAAGCTTTTAATTTTTACATCTGTGGTAACATTGAGTGATTTAAGTATGAAAAATGCCGAACTCTTTGGACACAGGAGCACATACACATCTGTGCAACCTGTGCGTGTATAAACTGCTCAGAAGTCTGGTGGTGTAGTTCAGTCGTGCCACTCTGAAGTTACCAAGATGGGTGCTGGTGGGCACCGCTGAAAATAGGGGGCTGCTTAGAGGGGAGAGTTGCAAGAGTTTCTGTAATTAGGAGAGTCTTTGGTAATAAATGCATGAGCTCACATCAAAATGCTCCTTGTAAGTAGTTTTCAAACCTGCAATTATTGATATGACTAGCAGGAGATGACAAAGAGCAGAAGAATCTGTATATATTATTTTTTGTTGGCCTAAACTGCTCTATTCTGTGCTGAGGGAAGTGCAATCTGTTCAATACAAGGCATGTTTACAAACTCGCCCGGTGTTGTGGCTGTAAGCAGAGTGGGTGATGGCAGTGTGTTCCCAGCTTGGTCGGCTTTAATTGATACACCTGGTTTTATTTTCAGGCAGCGTAAATGCTAGTCTGAAGCTGTCACACAAACCTCGAAACAAACCCCAATAAATTAATTCGGAATTAATATTTTTTATTGTGAAGAGAGCTTTATTTTGCTCTTGTGGGTTTCTTGACTGTGTATATGTTCACCCTTATTTCTCCAAACAATAACTCTGTTTTGCATTTTTCATGCATGAATTATTGCTTTGTTCTAGCCAAACTTTATTAGTCATATTAATAAGAACACAGTTTTGAGAAGAACATGAAATTTATAGAACTGATTTGCTTGTCCTGTTCTTTTAGATTATATTTTCAGGTATTTTCTTCCAGTTATTGTGCATTTTTTTCAGTTTTCCTTTTACTGAATGTTTTTTCCATTAGCATCAGCATTGTCAAAGTCAGGAGATGGGCAGCTTGATGTACTTAACCCTTGGCTTCAAGTAGTTGGGGTTTTCACCATGTTAGCTTCCTTGTATACAGGAGCTTGAGAAGTGCTCCCCCAAACTCCTGATGGCCCTTTTGAGCATTTTTAAAAAGAGCTTATTGAAATACAGTAGCTGGCTTGAGTGATCTTAATAAGATATTCTTAAACGACCTAAAGATGTCATCTTTTTATTGTTCTGGAGGGTGTGAGGTGCAGTTTGTAGCTGCAGAACCCACTGGAGCTCAAGTGCTGCCTTTTCATAGAGGTAAGGAGGCACCTGTAGCAGCTGAAGAGCTGTTGTGCTGATCATTGCCTCAACATGTGTGCCCACTTGGCTCTTTAGTTTCTTCAGTGACCTTATTCACTGCCAAATATTTCCCCAGGTTTCTGTGTTTTCCCACTTTTAATTGCTCTATTGTCTGCAGGCAGTGGCTTTAGAACTGTAGGGCAGCTGCAGAAAGAGCTGGGAACTGGATGGTTTCCTACAAGAGGAGGAAAACAAGAGCTTAGGTCTCCTCACCTCAGGCAAATAGGGCAAAATGATGAAGGCGGAGAACTGCTCAGCTCAGGCTTGGCCTTACTCTTTAATGGAAAAGACAGTGTTGGCTCTTGATCTTTAGGCTTCTTTGTTCGCAGTGCAAATGGATGGAGACCTCTCTAAAGAGGCTGAAGGAGGAGCAGGCAGCTCTAACAAACGTTGCTTCTGCTTCCTGCATGTGGAACATCATATAGTGAGGTATGTAGCGGGCTGGACAGCCTGGATGCTGTGCGTTAGAAATGCCAATGGTCCTAAAGAAAGGACACGTGGTAGACGCATTAGTGAAGCAGTAATTTATTGTACGTTCTTGCAAGAGCGAGTGACCTAGCAAAGTAGGCACAATTTTGGTCAGAGTTTGTAGTATTTTTATACCATATCGCTGTCCGAAATCCCTCCCCTGTTTACCTTATAGATTAAGTTTTTGAAAATTTATGAGTAGGCGCCTTCATGTCTGTCAGGGTACTAAGTTATTTTACATAACATTTACCTGTTAATTATTCCTTTTGTCCGGGACAAATGCTTGTTGTCAAATGCTTGACTTTATCTCACTATTTTAGGCAGCTGTATAAAGTTTGATGAAGGAATACAGGGCCCCATCCAGGCTTGTTTGTATTAGTCAGCAGCATCTTTCTCCTAGGCTGTCTCCGCTCTTCCCTCATAAATCGCCTGATAACTTCAGCATTGTCGAAGCCTGTTTGTTGAGCCGAATTTCCTTAGGTTCCAACCCATGACCTCAGTCACGATTTAACCCCTTATCTCATTGTCCAGGATCATCTTTATCTTTTAGCAGAGCTATGTATTCGAATTGAACTCTTAATTGAGAGAGAGATTTTGTCATAATTCTTTTAACACACCACCAGCAAAACTATATTAACAGTATTCCCCCTTATTTTATGTACTATCTGATGAGGCAGCCTCTAATTCCCAAGTCAGTAAAACAATACAACAACCCTTTTCAGTTTGCAAAATCAACATTTCTTAGCATTTTCCACACTGTAGTATTTCTAAAACACCTGATGTTCCTTGAGCATGTCCAGAACTCTGCAGTGCATGAGAATCTTCCTGTAACTAAATTGAGGTTTCATGCCACCTTTCTTCTATCAAATGTGTCTCTAAAGCCAGGATGTACCTTCGAGCCTTATAGATGCTTCTTTCAGGCTTGATTTTTGCGAGGTGTTTTGGGGACTTTGCCAGCCCTTGTATTTTTCAGGGAGAGTTTGTACAGGCTGATCCAAAATGTCAACATTTGGGAACTTTAAGGCTGCTGGACAAACTCAGGAATACTGTTGCGTGCATCCATCATTGTTTTGGGGAAGATCACTTAGCAGCAGGAGGATGAAAGGGATGGCTGTTTACATGGTGCTTCTGTTGACAAGAAGGGGGGGAGGCTTGCGAGCATCTTCCCTTCCTTGTCAGCAATGTGACACACTTCGCTGTTGAGATTTGGTTCTTATTTTGGGTGCTCTGAGCTGTTCCTTAGAGCCAGGACTGTGGCTTTATGTATTCATTGCCAAGGCAGAGTTTTCTGAGCTGTCTACTTCAGTGCTAGTGTATCCGCAGTGATGCGGCCCAGGCAATAATGCTTCTTCATGGAGTGAAGAGGCGAGTTGGCTTATGCCTTTTGTTTTGCTTGCAAAATTTGTTACTCTCGAGTGTCTCTGCAGCTTAAGATTTCTCTATTTTCCCATTTGGAAATAGTGTGTCAAATATGCCTGCTCTAGGTTTATGAAAACAAAAAGAAGTCATAATGCACTGAAGTGTTGCTGTCTAATGAGATAAATTGGGATTTGTGTGAGGCTGTAAACAAAATGTGAAAACCAGAGGCGTGCAGATTGGACATGAGTATGGATTCACCCTTACCCCTCGCCTCCCCAGCATTCTTACAAAAAATTTAATTAGTATCTTTGAGGAGTAACATCATTTGCCTTGAAAATAACAAAAAACTTCAAATAGTCTGTTACTATAATCAGTGAAAATAATAATACGTTGTGAAAAGGAAATACCGAAATGGTAGCTGTCTTTGATTTTATTTGGTGCAGACCTAATTGGATCTGCTAATTTAAGTCTCATGCAATTAGGCTGAAGTAATAATAGCCGTACTGCAAACTGTATACCAGTGCCAGCTAGGATTTGTTGTTTGGGTCTTCTTTCCTCTGTGTGTGTGTGGGGAAGGTACTGCTCTAGAAAAGGCAGAGCTAAAGTCTCTTTTTTATATGTATATTCAGCTGTGTAGGTTTTTTGGATGCAATTTTAATGACGCTCTGTTTCAAATATCATTCAGATATGCTATAGGAAGTATAAGAGTGCTGAAAGCTCATGTTTCTTCTTATCTGGTTTTAAGTAGGTTGGATGTTTGGTTGGGAATACTTCGGAAGTGTTACTTCAAGGTACAGATCAGTTTACTCTGGAAGAATGTAGTGTTAGGGAAACCTTTGAAATGGATATTCCTTCTACCTGTAGGAATGGATGTGATGCTTCCTCCTTATGGAGGCTTGCTGCTTCTACAGCACTGATCTTTCTGTATTTTTGACAGCCGCTCAGGTTGGTTTTTTGGTGGCTTTTTTTGTAATTATATCATGCCTAGCTGCTGTTCTCTCATGGTCTGGTTTCCAGATATCTTAATTTTATTATAAATACTTATTCTTCTCCTCGAGTCGCATTTCTGCTTGAATTCTAGTCCTGCTATCCTTGTGAAATGTATCTGTCCAAACATGTGTTTGTGTTAATTCACTTGCCTCTTACCAAGGTTCTTGTGCTTCTCTGAGCTCTCAGCCACATAAGAATCTTCCTACTCTATCTTCACCTTGAGCTGAAGTTTTGTAAGTCGCATTCCATTACTGTCTCTGGTAATGTGTATCTGTCTTCCCTAATGCCAAAAGCTTGAGACTCTTTTGCTTTGAGTTCCTTAAAGTACTGTGAACTTTCCCAGTAAGGTGACTTTTGAGGAAAGGAATAAAAAGAGGAGGAGAGGAAAACATATGGGATTCCTTCTAGGAATATACCATCCCTTGAAAAAGCAGCTGTCCACCAATGCAGAAGTGTGTGCATTAACCTCAGATTAATCCACGCTCCTTTTCCACGTTATGTAAATGGGACAAGAGGAACAATTGTATTTTTGAGTGTGTCTGATTTTGTTCATCATACAGAGGAAAAAGCAGAGACAAGTGGAGAAATCCAAATTTTTATTCGTTTTCATAAAAACCTGTATAACCCACGCTCCAAAGAGATGTTTCTGAGGGATTGCTTGCTACTTCTGTAGATGATATACAAATTAACCAGTGATGATGCTTGAAGTGAGCAAGTACATAACACTGCAGCGTACGGGGCCTTGGCCAGAAGTGATCCTTTTCCGTGCTCATCACTTCTGGAAGGACAGTGGTTTACATATGAAATGGATTGCTATTTGTGCAAGGGGATAAGATCTGTTCCTTTTCTACATCTCTGTTCTTGGCTTGTTGGGTGTAGAGCAGATATGAGTGTGTGCTTTGCATTTAATTAGAAAACACAGAACATCAGCTGCTTTGTATGTCATGTTTTCAGTTAATATGTTGTGATATATAACATGTAGTGGTACTTGCAAATAAAGTGAGGAAGAATTTACGCTTTTGAAGCTCTTCCCTTTGCAGATGGGGAAAACTCAACTAAGCTAAACATAAGAAGTTTTAGGGCTATGATTATTTAGTTAAAATTGCTCTTCAAATGCAGACTATTAGCTGTCTAAAATCACAGAATCACAGAATTGTAGGGGTTGGAAGGGACCTCGAGAGATCATCGGGTCCAACCCCCCTGCCAAAGCAGGCTCCCCAGCTCATATTGCTCAGATAGGCGTCCAGGCGGGTCTTGAATATCTCCAGTGAAGGAGACTCCACCACCCCCCTGGGCAGCCTATTCCAGTGCTCAGTCACCCTCACTGTGAAAAAGTTCTTCCGCATGTTGGTGCGGAACTTCCTATGCTCCAACTTGCAGCCATTGCCCCTTGTCCTATCCCCACAGACCACTGAAAAGGGGCTGGCCGATTCCCCCTGCATCCCCTGCTTCAGATAATTATAAACTTTGATTAGGTCCCCCCTTAGTCTTCTCTTCTCAAGGCTGAACAGTCCCAGCTTACTCAGCCTTTCCTCATAGGGGAGATGCTCTAGGCCCTTAATCATCTTCGTAGCCCTTCTTTGGACTCTTTCCAGGAGATCCCTGTCCTTTTTATACCAAGGAGCCCAGAACTGGACACAATACTCCAGGTGGGGCCTGACCAGGGCAGAGTAGAGAGGGAGGATCACCTCCTTTGACCTGCTGGCTACACTCCTCCTGATGCATCCCAGGATCCCATTGGCTCTCTTGGCCACCGAGGCACACTGCTGGCTCATGGCCAACCTGTCATCTACCAGGACCCCCAGGTCCTTCTCCACTGAGCTCTTCTCCAGCAGGTCATCCCCCAGCCTGTACTGATATAAACAGTTGTTCCTTCCCAGGTGCAAGACTTTACACTTGCTTTTGTTGAACTTCATCTGGTTTCTCACTGCCCAGCTCTCCAGCCTGTCCAGGTCTCTCTGGATGGCAGCGCAGTGCTCCTGCGTGTCAGCCACTCCTCCCAGCTTTGTATCATCGGCGTACTTGCTGAGGGTGGATGTTATTCCCTCATCAAGATTGTCAATGAAGATATTAAACAGGACTGGACCCAACACTGAGCCCTGGGGAACACCGCTGGTAACAGGCCTCCAGTCAGATTCTACTCCACGAATCACAACCCTCTGGGTTCGGTCCGACAGCCAATTCTCAACCCACCTCACTGTCCACTCATCTATCCCATGCTTTCTCAGCTTTGCTATCAGGATGTCATGGGAGACAGTATCGAAAGCCTTGCTGAAGTCAAGGTAGATGACATCCACTGCTCTCCCTCCATCTACCCAGCCTGTCATGAGATCGTAGAAGGCTATGAGGTTGGTCGAGCACGATTTCCCCTTAGTGAATCCATGCTGACTACTCCTCATGACCTTCTTCTCTTCCAATTGCTTGGAGATGGCATCCAGAACAAGCAGTTCCATTACCTTTCCAGGGGCAGAGGTGAGGCTGACTGGCCTATAGTTACTAGGTTCCTCCTTCTTGCCCTTTTTAAAGACTGGAGTGACATTGGCTATCCTCCAGTCTTCAGGCACTTCTCCTGTCCTCCAAGACCTGTCGAAGATGATAGAGAGCGGCTCAGCAATCACCTCCGCCAGCTCCCTCAGCACACGTGGATGTAACCCATCTGGGCCCATGGATTTGTGTGCATTAATCCCTTTGAGCCGCTCCTGGACCTCCCCTACTTGAACCAGAGGGAAATTCTTCATTTCCCAATCAGTCCTACTCGCATCCAGTGTCTGTGGGTCCCGGGGGGCCTTTGAAGTGAAGACCGAAGCAAAGGCGGCATTCAATATCTCCACTTTCTCAGCATCCCCCGTAACCAGGACACCCTCCTTATTCAGCAAGGGACCTACATTATCCCTGGACATCCTCTTACTGTTCACGTGTCTAAAAAACCCCTTTTTATTATCCTTTATGTCCCTTGCCAGCTTAATTTCCAAGAGGGCTTTAGCCTTCCTAGTTGCATCCCTACAGGCCCTGACCACATTCCTGTATTCTTCCCAGGTGCTCAGACCCTTTTTCCACGATTCATAGATCTTCTGCTTCTCTTTGAGTTTGCTCAATAGCTCCCTGTTCATCCATGCAGGTCTTCTGCCTCTCTTTCCCCATTTCCTCCTCAAAGGGATGCATCGTTCCTGTGCTTGGAAGAAGTGCTGTTTGAATGCTAGCCAACTCTCGCAGGCTCCCATTCCTTCAAACAGCGTAGCCCACGGGATAGCCCCCATTAAGTGGCGGAGGAGATCAAAGTTAGCTCTACCAAAATTCAGGGTAGCTATCCTACTTTTTGGCTTGCTTCTTCCACCCAGGATCATGAACTGAACCATTTCATGGTCGCTTTGCCCTAAGCTGCCCCCGACCTTCACTTCCCTAACAAGTCCATCCTTGTTAGTGAAAACAAGGTCCAGCAGCCGCCCTCCCCTTGTGGGCTCCTGCACCATCTGTAGCAGGAAATTGTCTTCAACACACTGCAGAAATTGTCTGGACTGCATACGACTGGCCGTATTGCTTGCCCAGCAAATATCTGGGTAGTTGAAGTCCCCCATAAGGATCAGTGCCCGGGAACTTGAGGCTACTTCTAACTGTTTATGGAATGCGTTATCTACCTGCTCCTCTTGATCAGGGGGCCTATAGCACACTCCCACAACAATGTCCCCCATACCGGTTTGCCCCTTGATTTTAACCCACAAGCACTCGACAGAAGGTTCATCCTTCCCCAGGTGGAGCTCAACACATTCTAGGTGCTCTCTCACATAAAGAGCAACTCCTCCACCTCGCTTCCCTAGCCTGTCTTTCCTAAAAAGCACATAGCCATCCATGACAGTGTGCCAGTCGTCCAGGTTGTCCCACCACGTCTCTGTGATTGCGATGAGATCATGGCCCTGCGACCGCACAAAGATCTCTAGTTCTTCTTGTTTGTTCCCCATGCTACGTGCATTTGTGTAAAGACAGTTCAGTGGTGAAGCAGATGTAGGTATCCTCAACGGCCCACAGCGAGATTTCTGACAGGGGACTGGCAAAAGTGGCTCCACGGAGGAGTACTCAGGGCAGTCCACAGAATTTTCCCTACTCTCACGTGGAAAAACGTCCCCAAGTCCACGACTGTGCTGTTGGTATTTACCTCTTCCCACCGTCAACTCCCGTTGTGTCTCCCGAAGCCTAACCCTGGCAGCCGCCTTAATATCCCCTTCCCCCTTCCTAACTAGTTTAAAGCACGATCGATGAGCCCTGCTATCTCCTGGGCGAGGATCCGCTTTCCTTTATAGGACAGGTGAGCCCCATTAGCAGTACTCATGCCAGGAGCAGAGTACACCATCCCTTGGTTAAAGAATCCAAAGTTCTTGCGCCGGCACCAGCCTTTTAACCACACATTCAACTCGTGGGTTATCCTGTCCTGCTCTGAGCCCCTCCTCCCACAAGTGGGGATAGAGCAGAATATTATTTGGGCTCCCCCCCCCTCAACAGAGCGCCCCAGGTCCCGGAATTCCCTTTTGACAGCTTGCAGGCTACACTTTGTGATTGCGTCCCTGCCTGCTTGAACTATCAGTAAGGGATAATAGTCAGTGGATCTTACCAGGCCTGGTAGCCTTCTGGTAATATCCCTGACCCGGGCTCCAGGGAGGCAACACACCTCCCTGCGTGTAGGGTCTGGCCTACATATAGGCCCTTCTGTCCCTCTGAGAAGGGAATCTCCTACTACGACTACCTTCCTCTCTTGCCTAACAGAGGCAGTCTCAAGGCGTGCAGATGACCGCCTCACTCTAGGCCTCCGCTTTCTCTGAGGCAGAGGGGCTCCATTCATCTCCTCAGGTACCTCCTCCTCAACTGTCAGGGCCCCAAACCTGTTGCTCAGGGACACCTGAGGGGGTGGGGTAGGTAGGCAGGGGGAGTGCCTACGACGCCGAGTCGGGACTGTCTTCCAGGCCTCCTCGGGGTTTGGGTCACTCCCATTAACCTGGCACGGGCAGTGAGGGGGGACCGTCTTCAGGTGTGAGGTGTCATCCCGACTGTCTTCCTTTTGGGACGCCAGGGAGCTACTCCACCAGTCAATCTCTCGCTCGCAGTCCCTGATCACCCGCAGTCTTTCAACCTCTTCCTTTAGTTGTACCACCAAAGCAAGCAGGTCATCGACCTGCTCACACCTCAGACAGGCTAGGTGTTTGCCTCTTATCCCAGGCAACTGCAGGCTCTGGCATTCCCTGCAGCCTGAGACCTGGTCCGCAGCATCCCTAGGCAGGCCCTCCATCGGGGTTGCCCGAGATTTGCAGGGGGAACCTCTGCGCCTGGTGGAGACCATGGTTAGCTGAGCACACAGCAGACAGGGAACCCTCAGCTCGCCCTTTTGTACTCTGCGAGCCGGTCCTCTGAGTATACCCCCTCAGCAAACTAGGAGGGGAGGCTTGCTCGGCCTGCTTGCCCTGCCTGCGCGAACTGCCCCGCTAACTGCCGCGCCACGCCCTTCTGACGCGCCACGCCCTGTTTGCCCGTCCTGGTCGCCGCGCTCCGGGTCGCCGCGCTCCCAGAGGCCTCTCTTGTATGGAGAGGGATAATTCCTGTCGCCCTTAGCTCCGCCCCCGATGAGTCACCGCTCCGGGCAGTGCAGGGGACGAACAATGGCTGTTAATGGGTGCTGATGGCCGCTGATGGGTGCACCTCTGCCTCTCTCCTTTTGATCTTAGGTGCTTTTTGTTAGTTGCCCTCGCGGATCTATGTCCGGGGGTTGTTGCTCGCAGAAAGGGGGTCCCTCGACGGAGTCTCCCGCTTCAGAGCCCTGCTCCTCAGCAGCAGAGCCCTGCTCCTCAGCAGGGCTCCTCAGCACTTGCTGCCAAGAGAAAGCTGCTTTTGTTGAATTCTGCCGATCGGAAATGCCGTGTGAATAGTCTTTCTCATGTCAATGAATCATGATAGCAAAATGGAGAAGTACAGAAGATGCAGGGTAGAGGGGAGATGCTCGAAACTGGAGACTAAATGGAAGGGGCTGTCTTTTTACTGGGGGGCTGTGGGTGGCAGCGGCACCTGGTTCTTGGTGGTATGTTTGTGTACGCTTTCTTGCATTGCGGATGCCTTTGGGGCAGGGAGGAGTATTTCTGTGTAGTCACCCTAATGAGCGTTTACCCCAGTGAAGATGCAAGAACTTCTGTGGCCTGAGAAATAGCATCATTGTCACACCTTTGAAGTGTAAACTGTACTGTTTACAATTAATATATACATGTAACTTTTTGTAAGGGAGAGACAGATGCCTGGCAACAAATGTGTTTATTAATTTTACGGGGGGTTATTTTTCTCACAGCCTTTGGGTTTGATTAGGTGTGTTTGTGACAGTGTTTGGCCGTTTAGATTCATAAGCAGCTTAACTGGAAGCACATTCAGACAGCCCAAATTATCTTGAAGTCCCTGAGCCTTGTGTGATGAGGGTGGTTTCTCTCAAGTCGTGACCTATCTCTTTGCTGTTGGTTAATAACTCACAGGGAGACTTGTATTCCCTTTTCCTGACACCTCTTCCTCAAGACACCTGCACCTTGGTGAAGAATATACCTCTACAGTATAAACCTAGAATATTTTGTCAACAGTTTGGTTTCTATGCCTTCAGGGCAAGGGAAGTGTTTCGAATTCATCCACTTAACAGAATTTTCCTTGTTAAGCCTTCTCATTTATTGCACAAGGTGAGGAGTTATGTGATTGATTGCAAAACTATAAAAAGCTAAAATATAAAAATTTTTAAAAATTGAGAAAACACAGCCTAATATGCCTGGCTTTCATCTCTGTTGTATTGCTCCTCTTTGGGTTTCTCATTGTCATGTTTTGTCTGTGAAAACCCAGACAATAGCTCGCTTTTGCTGCAGATCCCTGGATACCCAGATTTGTTCCCTCTTTCTGAAAAGAAAGTGGGTTTTTTCTTTTCCCTCCTTCAAGCATCCAGTTCTTAGATTTATACTGAGTATGACTGTGTTTCCTTTCTATATTTTTTCCTATAGTGCTGTGCTTTGAGCTGCAGAATTAAAACACATGGGACGTTTTCCATCTCACGTTCTTTGAATGTGTCTTGCTATTCTGGGTGGTTTTGGGCAAAACTGGGTCATGGTAGCAGACATCTCCAGTTCATGTGATTAGTGACACAGGCTGAACCAGTTTCAAAGAAAATCATCCTGGACATACATGTTCTGTGATGAAATACCTGCAGCCTCATGTGTACTGGAGGAGACAGTAATGTATTTCTGCATTACTGTGCATCCCTGCGTTTATGTACCACAGAGCCAGGGATTTTAATTTTAGCTTATATTACTAAGACATGGATACTACTGAAAGCAAGGCAGTGGCTTTCTACCCCTTGCCCCTCCCACAAATTAACCTTAACCATATTATTTCTGTTAATTACTGGAGAGCTGAATTCTGGTGGCCGTTAATCTCTCTCTTGGTAACCTCTAAGGGAGCCTGGCTTTTATTACTGGAAGTGCAAAGTGCCTGGTTATAATTACTGATTGCTTGTGATTTATCTGCTTGGGTTGGTTTCAAGCAGCTCTGGTGGCAATGTCTGAACTATTTCAGGATTTGTTAAATGTCCTCCAGGTGAAATATATTGTAAAATTGAAATAATTAAGAAGATTGAGTGGTTTTGTTGCAACCCTTGTTTGCCAAACTCATCATCAGTCTGTTGAGATGAGGAGACATTGGAAATTGGGCCATCTAAATTGGATGGTCTGTGCATATGAAAAGGGTAAAGAACCAGATGGAGCAGGCAAATTTCATTTTGGAAGCTCCCTGTGTATCTACCTGTGACTTTCCGAGTATTGTCGTCCTTACCCAGACTCTCTGAAGTTTAAAGCTGAGATGAAAAGATTATTGTTTTCATTCTAAAATTGTTAAAAGAAATTCTATGGAACACCTATACACTTTACGCAAGGACAAAGCAAATTAGTAAGAAAACCAGAAAATTGATAACTTGTAACATTTTAGACTGAGGCTGATTGGGATCCTCCTTGCAGCCAGTGGGTAGAGCTTAGCTGCTGGGTCTCCAGTTGCCACTGTACCCATTGCCTTGGGAGGGTGTTTGGTGCAGGTTTGACTGCTTCTAGCAGCATTTGTATAATGAATTGGCCATCTCTGTATGTAGCAGCCTGTAAACCGTGAGGGGGAAAAACCACAGCCAACTTCTATTTGTTGCAGGCTGTGAACCAGAATGCCACAACAAGAAATGCAAGCAGGTTTCCTAGACTCCAGTAAATTCTCTTCTGATGATAATACTTTTAATAAAGACAGATTTGTGAAAAAAAAAAACAAAAACAAAAACCTTTTTTTTAAATTTGGAACCAGATTTTAGTGCTGGATGGCCTTTATTCTTGCAGTCAAATGTGTAACAATATAATTGCTCAAAGTCAAAATTGTTAAAGTTCAGATTGTAAACAAGCTGTAAATATTTTACTGAAGGTAATCAACCATTGAAATAAATTAGCAAGGAATGTTATAAGTTTCCTGCCACTTTGAAACTATTCCTAACTAGAAGTCTTTTTAAAACCTTTTGTGTTTGAGCCACAGCAAGTTGGAGTTACTCTGAGTGCTGCTTGGTTAAATAAAATTCCTCTGTTGTGCATGAGAGGAGTGAAATGTTCTGTGTGGTGTTAAAATGTGAGAGTCATGGGAGTGGGCCCAGTGTAAAATAAATGTTTGTTCTTTGGCTTTTGGTGGGTTCTGGAAGGAACTTCTGTCTGCTGTCAGAGACATTTTTGTTGCTGTACCTGGAAGTGTGGGATGAGGAAGCTGATTTAATGGTGCAAGCGCTATGCTGGAGGTTTAATCCTAGAATCAATAGGTTTGGGATTTAATTTCATGATAATTCTATTTTTGGGTGGGGGGTGGGGTGAGCTATATTTTTGAGATGAAAAAAACAGTAGGTGAGAAATTAAATTGTCAGGGTGCTGTGAGGTCCAACAGCTGGTAGGGGATGGAGAGCTGTGGGGTGAAAGGCCTCAGCCTTACCAGTTGGGGTCTGTCACCCCAACCATAGAGTAGGGCAGCCCCAAAGTCACAACATCTGGCACCATGGTGGGGATGGGGCTCAATGTCCATGATGGGGCTGCAGGCTGGATTTGACAGCATTGTGGGGCAGAGCTGGGGTTCTGGTGCAATGTGGAAGCCCAGATGAGCCTGACTGGGGACAGTGAGGTCAACTAGTGCCCTCTGGGCTGTGACCGAAATGTAGACAACATTCACTTCTGCAAGTACATGGGTGGAATCATATTTGTGTCCTTATAAATGTCAAATAGTGCTGCTGTTCTTTTCCTAGTGACTTGTGAAGGGATTTGCTGCTGACAGCTACAGGATTTCCATACAACCACCACTTAGCTGATTGCAACAGCCTGCGCTCAGGAAAAGTGTGACTGTGCTCTTAGCCATGCTTGCAGGAGAGTTCTCCTTGTGCCTTCATTTTAAGAGGGGTTTTCTTTCTCTGTGATGGCAGAGCACAGTCTATAGGAAAGGTTTTAAAGGATTACAGACTCACAGAATTTTAGGGATTGGAAGGGACCTCAAGTCATCATGGAGTCCAACCCCCCTGCCAAAGCAGGTTCCCTAGGGCAGATCGCACGGGTAGGCATCCAGATGGGTCTTGAATATCTCCAGAGAAGGAGACTCTACACCCCCCTGGGCAGCCTGTCCCAGGGCTCTGTCACCCTCACTGTGAAGTTCTTCCGCATGTTGGTGTGGAACTTCCTGTGCTCCAACTTGCAGCCATTGCCCCTTGTCCTGTCCCCACAGACCACTGAAAAGAGGCTGGCCATTTCCCTCTGGCTCCCACACTTCAGATATTGATAACCATTGATCAGATCCCCTCTCAGTTTTCTCCAGGCTGAACAGCCCCAGGTCATTCAGCCTGTCCTCCTAGGAGAGATGCTCCAGGCCCATAATCATCTTCATAGCCCTCTGCTGGACCCTTTCCAGGAGATCCCTGTCCTTTTTATACCAGGGAGCCCAGAACTGGACGCAATACTCCAGGTGGGGCCTGACCAGGGCAGAGTAGAGGGGGAGGATCACCTCCTTTGACCTGCTGGTCACACTCCTCTTGATGCACCCCAGAATCCCAATGACCTTCTTGGCCACCAGGGCACACTGCTGGCTCATGGCCAACCTGTTGTCCACCATTACGTGTTTCGTTAAAAGTTGGTTGTGTGATCTATGTCAGCTTGCTTCTGTCCTTTACGTGGGTCACTAGGGAAGTGATAAATTGAATACAGTATTGAATTAGAAACCAAGTGTTGATGGGGCTGGGGAATAACACTGGATGATAAAGCATGTGACAATGTTTTCACTTTTGAATGTTGATCAGTTAAGCATTTAAAAAAGTTGTGTACATGTTTAGGAGTAGATTATGAACAGTCCAAATATGTTGGTTAAGTAATTGTTTTATAATTTCTCAGGATATCAAGTGAAAGAATTTTGACTAAACTACTGGAAGATATTCATCATACTGTTGAAATACATTATTACAATTATCTCTCTCAAGTACAATGACCATGAACTACAAGTGGATTGTTCCTCCTACATGTTGGCTTATTTTAAAAAGTTGATTGTAGAGTTCATTTGAATCTTCAGCAGAGGAGTTGCACTGCTTTGGTGTAACTAAGAGCTTACAGGAATCAAAAAGGGATGAAGAATGTTATTTGTGGAATTTGTGTTAATATACTTCTCCCAAAATACCACCAGCCTCACTGAGATAATGTTCTAACACAAAGCCACAATTCTGTCTGTCACCTGCAGGTAACCATTAGTTAGAAACCATGAAGTCTTTAATGGGAACTTCCTTGGTACTCAGGAGGTTACCACAGAGTACGGAAAGTTAAAATAGATGCCTCTCTTTATAGTATTATTGATCTCAAAGAATTTGAAGTCTTTGGCCTGCTGTGTGCTATGCTGGAAGGACTCAGTTCTGCACACCTCTCTGCATTGCAGCAGGCTCTATAGGGTTCAGTTTTTGAGTGGGAGAGCTAGGGGCCTTACCTGGCCTAAAGCTATTCCCAGATAAGGACAAGTTTGAGGTGGTACGTGGTTCATGATCTGGTGGAGGATGAGAGGAGAGTTCTGTTTTTATCTTAATAGTCTTAGTTCCTTGTTGTCCACAGAAGCTATGATCCGGATCTGAAACCTTCCAAGAAAGCCCTATTTGGTGACTCTACTGTGATCTCTTTTAGTTCGGACACTTGCACTGCTGCTTTCTGGCAGTCGGAGGTCTGAGGGAGAGGCTGTGTGCAACCTGTTCTGGTGGTTAAAGCTTGAGATATTTTCCATTAGGTGAACACTGAAGCTGTTGGCCTGCACGGAGCAACTCAAGAAATGGACTTACAAGTACCAGACTTGTTTAGTAACATGCCTGAGGCTTGCTGGGCTTCATGGTCTTCACCTTAATTCACAACTGCAGTTTGCTGTAGACATTGTGAAGGCCATTCAGATCACTGTGATCAGACCTAGGTGGAACTGATTAACTGGCTGGAGGTTGTGCCCAGTAGTCGCTGCTGCTGGCAGGCAGAGGACAACTCTCTCCAACTGAGAGACCAGAGAGGACAGATGTGTCTCAGATGAAGCTGCTTAAATTTTTCTTCTTTTTCCACAGTTTATGTTTGAGCTTTACTTGGCTGTTTTTCTTGTGTACTCGTGCATGAAGTATCTCCAGAATTAACGAGGATGGATTTGGCTGCCTTGTGACACCCTGTCCTGCAGTTGTTATCGCCACTGGATAGCTGAACATACGGATGTTACAGCGCATGGCCTGGAAGAGCGATGTGATCCCTTCCTGGGAAAGGAACTGGTCACACCATTGCAAATATGATTACCACCAATCTTTATGATGAAAATAAGCAAAGCCACATTTGCTGAGTATCCAGTCTTTTCTGCCAGTTCTTTCTGAATCATCAACTTTAGAAAAGAGCAATAAAAACTGTGCTAAGATCTAACTTTCACAGATAATCATCTTCAAGTGTGGCAGTTGTCATCTCTATTCCCTTATCTCTGAGGCTAGACAGAGATGTGTCTAAATTGTTGACTTTTCTACTGCTTTTGGAATGAGTCATGGCCAGTATTCAAAGCAAAATGGTTAGAAGCAAGGTATTTAGCTTTGTGAATCATTTTTTGGGGGAGTGATATTACTTTAGACAGCTTCCTGGCCTTTGGCCAGCAGGTTGCTCCTTGGGAAGATGTAAGAGCAACCTTGTAATTGGACCCAGCTTGCTTTTCGGGTGTCAGATGTTTGAAAGATCACCTAGATGTGGTTCTTTTGCATGTTCTTGTATTGCTGTGTGAGGAAAACCTCTTGTGTTTTCACTACCTGCTGATCAGTGAAACCCGTTCTAAATGTAGACTTTTTCTTGTGATGTCTGTTAACGCATCTTGCTGCGGTGCACAACATAATAATCAATAGCTGCTCAAAGGAAATCTGCCTCTCTCTGAAGTTGTCACTGGCAAGGTTTTAGAAATGCTTTTGTGGCTGTCCTCTAAGACTGTATTTGTTACTTGTCAAATGGACATTTGGTTCCTGCTTTGCAGGGCAAAACCTCAATTTTTTTTTTTTTTTTTTTTTTTTAAATTATGAACTGTGTGTTATCCATGAGCTCAGTGAGAGGACAAGTGAAGTTCACTGTATCAAAGGTGTTTCAGGTACTTGGTTATCCAGGTGCTGGTGTGGGGTAGATAAGAAGGGAGGAGGAAAAAGGACAAAATTATTTATACTGAGAAAGGTGGATTGCTGACTGCAGCTATGGAATAAACTTTGTATGGGGAAGGTAAAGGGGGAATCTGACCTCAAGAGAGGCTGGATTAAAGCTAAGCTGCATAAGGGCAAGAGTTCTTCAAGAACTGCTAGCTCTTGATATATCAAGATCAATTGCTGTTGACCAATAGGAGCTGTGAATCCATAATGCTTATTACTAGTTTGGAGAAATTATTCATAAATGTTCAGTGTGAAATAACTGTGAATGCAGAAGACAGACATTTGTTTCAGTTTTCCAGGCCTGTCATTCAGTGTGTCTCCTTATCTCTGAGATAGATTTGCAAGTAAAAAATTGTGTTCACCTTCCAGCTGTGCGTGTTGCTTGGGAAATGCCTGAATGGTGGTAGCTCTTTACTTGGTAGCTTATTACTTGGGCCTGAAAGTCACCTTTTAAATTCCTAGCAATTTGAAAATGTAGAAATGTGTGTTTCCAACTCAGATGGAGTAATGTTACGCTGAATCGTTCACTGTTGCCACTCTGGATATTTTTCCTAAACCTAGATTACAGAATCCAGTAAATCCTCTCTTCTCTTCACCCCCACTTTGTTGAACAAGAAGCTTCTACTGCTGCAAGCTTGCAATACTTTACCAGCATGTGGTATCGGAGAGCAAGGTCAGATCCTTTCTGTCTGTGGTTGTTGTGAGACAAGGAAAGCCACCAAGTTTCTTGAGCAGAATGAACGCTTCTCTTTATCTTTGCCCATTGTGTCCACAGAGATTCAGAGCAGCACTGCTGTATCAAGTGGGCTGGAGTGGTGGTGGCTTAGAACAAAGTTAGTGAGTTATATTTTCTTAATTAGTTCAGATGACTCAGCCTGGATCACGAATCGCACTGGACAGTGATTTGGATGCTTCTAGGGTAGTAAGAGCCAAGTAATTTTAGTTTGCCCCAGAGGCTAAATCAATGTACAGATCAAGTTCAATTAAAGTTTTTTTTTCACAGTGCAACTATTCATTTTTCTTGTTCTGACAGTTTTATTTACTGTGTGCTCAAGAGGTCTCTCCTGTGGACTGCTTTGGCATCCTGGTAAGAGCCCGAAGGCTGCACCTAGTTGGCACGTGCTTGGTATAAAAGTGGACCATTTGCTTTTTGGATTTACTTAGACTAGAAGATACTGCTGGTATGCCTGTTCCCCTGGAACCTGATTGGTAACAAACCCTGTAGATCTGAACTTAACCTGAGTTTTCAGGGAGAGGACTTTTTGCACCTGGTGAGCTATAACATGTTACAGGTTCTGTTTGTGTTGCTTGGTGTCTATCAGCTGAGAACCAAAGAAAATTGACTCTGAAATAAAACATTTTTAGTCATCTTGATGATTAAATACTTCAGATTTTTATTGTTTGGTGTTAATTTTGGTAGCAAAACTTTCTGCGCCTTGGATATGTGGAATTCCAAATGTTTGAGCTTTTGTTTATTGTTTATACCAGTATATCTTGGTGAACTGTGTATAACACTGTCTAAAACTTCTCCCAGGCTGGAGATGTTTACGTAATACTGCACAGTGATCTTTTAGTAGTGTGCAACTATGTAAATTAGAGACACAAAGTACTTGTGGCGGTGAGGAAGCTGCTTCTTGGGGGACACACAACAGGACATGTAGAGATGCAAATAGATCAACTTTGCTTCTCTACAACTTGGAGTAAAGACTCTATTCTCCAATGTTTTGACCATTAACCTGTCCTCTTGCTCTCGTTGTGTGTTAATGGTGACAGTCCAGTCACCAAAGTGTTGTGACTGTGATGAAATCTGTGACATACGTCTCACTGGAGAAGGATGGGTAAGAAATGTAGCCCGATAGCAAGACCAGAGTATCACTCTCTCAAATTTTCACTATTTATGTCATCTGTGCCATTATTTTTCTGTTTACATTGCATGCTAACCCGCAGCAGAATAGTTTTCCATGGAACTGAAGTTTTCCAAGCTTTTTTTTGGCTTAGCATTGATAAGTGCTTTCTATGATGGTGTTAATTTCTCATGCTATTTCATATTATTTTGGGGAAGATTAAGTTTCTTTGTTTTAAATGAGGCAAAGTTTTGGGATTTTTTTCTCTCCATTCTCACTACTGCAGAGCTGACTTTGACCTGTTGTTCTTGGGTTAATTAAAATTCAGAAATTCAGGGCCGGTTTTGAGTGATGTGGAGAGTTTGGATGAGCTTCATATTGCACCCCTCTAAATGTGAGTGCATGCTTCTGGAGATTAAAATGCTATATTAAGAGGCTGATTAAAACATAAAATGAAATTGCATATCATAATTTTAGTTCCAAGTTTAGATTAATTAAAAGCTAAATTGCTTATAACACCTTCCACTTTTGATACTTCAGTGCCTTCCTGTATGATCAGATGAAACTGTGAGGCCTAAACTCTTTCAGCTGAACATGATTGTATGTGAACAATGAGAAGTAAATAGTGAAGTTTGGGTACTGCTCAATTAGAATGACAAGAGACACTTGTTATGATAAATACTTTTTGTGTTGTGCTACCGCGAAAACTCTTTTGAAGAGGGAAGAAGCATCCTGAATGAAGAATTTGAAGGAGTTCTGATGACTTAACCAGTAAAATTATACAGGAAAGCTGTTTTGGAAATGCTTGTACTTGCTTTGAGAGAATCAGAATTCCTGTCTTGCTGTAATGCTTCATTGTCTTTCATAGTGCCTAGACCAAATGTTTTGTTCAAAGTTGTTCTTGGGTATTTCCCATTATGTCATGAGTTTGGATATCCTAATTTTAAAATGACAAGTGATATAGATCAGATAATCAAGAGAGACTATTAACAGTTTTCAAGAGGCTGAGTGATCTTGAAAATGAGCATTGAAGGATTCTGCTGCATATGCCAATGATGCACATTTTACCAGGAACACATACACATGTGTGTATATACATATTTAAAAAAGTAGTGCATATGCAGCCAGAACCACACTGAATGTGGTTTTTTGACAGCTGCAGACTTTTGCTTAATTATTATTTACTTTGGGAGTTACCCACAGTCTTTAATAAACTGGAGTAAAATACTAATGGATCTAGAGCTCTTTGTCAGGTCACTTTTATGACAATGGGCTTCATGGGATATAGGACCAGTTTACAATGAATCAGTCTGTAGGGAGGAAGACCTGTCCTGCATGTCTCTTGTTTCAGAATCCATAATTTGAAGATAATTAATCTGTTTATGGAAGTTTGTTCCTCTTCTGTTATGATTTTTCTTCCTCCTTAAATCTATATAATTGGCAAGCTGTTCTCCAGATTTATCATGTCTGCTTAAAATTGTCTGAGGAACAAAATTAAGACATTTTTCCTTAAGGGTTATACTGTCCTTGAAGCCTGGGGATTTGCAATAGACAGCTCTGAGTAGAAATGGATGAGGAGTTTTTCTCTTGTTCTGCTCTAGGTTTCAGCAAATTTCAATTTTCTTTCTTTTCAGATAGGAAATGGGGTGTATCCTACTATGTGGTGGAAGAGAGCAGTAGAAACAGAGAAAACAGTTCTGAGAAGCATTTGAGAAATTTTTTTAGGCTACTCGAGTATCCCAAATGCTGTGGGGTTCTTTCCAATGCAAGTTTGCTCCTATAAATGCTGGAATTCTGAAGTTTTGTTACCTTTCATTATCCTTAGGGACTAAACTACTTCTGTATCGCTAACTCACTGAGGCAGAAATTTATGGGAAACCTGATTTATGCAGGGGACTTCAGACTGTCAGGGAGGGGGGATCCAAACCATTGCAAACCCCTGGCTTGTAGAAACACTTGTTCTGTTTCTTCTGTATTTCTGTGTGATCGCAGTGAAATGATCCTCACACGTCACTCCCCTGCCCCCCAAAAAAACTTGGGGGTCCTGTGTTCTAAAAGCTGGCAGATCTCTCCCTCTGTCAGTTCTCTGTTTATCTGCCTAGCAGCAAATAGGTAATGAAGCAGCAACTAATGTGGCAATACATTGCTCTTCTAGAGCTCTGTAATCGAGGAGAAGAATCTTTCTTCCAGCACTGCACTCATCCATAAGAATTAAATAATCTTTCTGTTATTAAATATTATGAGATTATGGTAGATGATTAATTTAGTAACTAACAGTATCAATCACGCTGTTTTCCTGGCTGATATCTATTGAATTAAAAACAAGTTTCTAACAAACAGTTATGCTGCTTATTATTGACATAACAGACGTTTCATTTACCGGTGTTATAAATTACCTTCTGGTGTTACTTTGGGAAGAGTGGCGACCTGACAGTAATTAAGCAGTAATTGGTGTACAAAGGCAGGAAATGTTCCCAGTAGCTAACTATTCTGTTAGAAAATAATTTCATTTATCTTATGATATTTCACCAGCTCTGACCAATTTCCATTTTATTACGTGCCATATGTCTGTGCAGGAGAACTTTTGGATTTGGTTTTTGAAATGCAGTTATTTTGCTTTATTAAATGTTGATTTTAAAAGTACCCTTTTTCCTCACCAGGTTATAAATACATTTCTTTGCTTCCCAAGAGTATTGCTCCCTCACCTAGCTCCCCCATGGCTTTTGCATTCATCTCTTGTTAAAGTAAATTATTTTTGAAGAAGAGGGGGTATATGCTAAAAGAGCACGGTCACTCTGTTTTTGTATGCTGCTCCCTAAGGGCAAGGGTGGTGCTTGGTTTGCCGTTTATTTGGTTGGGGTTTTTTTCCCCTCCTGAAGTCAGACCTGAGGAGGTGGCAATATCTTAGCTTCAGCATGGCTTGGAGGTTGTGTTAACTGCCTGCCTTCAGGCTGACATACCTAAGTCACCATTGTCAGCTGCTTCTGAGGATCCATGTACAAATCTGACAGGGAATTTTGTTTCTCCTTTCCTATGCTCTCTGCACTTCTCTTGCTTGTTTATTCTACGAAATGCAGTCTTGATTGCATTTGCATCCAACCCTGACTTCATGCTTCCATTAATCAGGGTATCAAGGGATTACTGCTTTGTTTGGGAGCATGGGTGTTAGAGCAACTCCTTCACAGAGACAAATGATGGGTAACCATTGAGGAATATCCTAGTGGACTTCTCAGTCTTACAAGGTGACTTCTTTCTTCACAAAAACTTTTCCTATCTGCCTTCCAGTGATGTGTAAGTATGTCTGATACAGAGTCTAGCTCAACAACTATTTGAAGCTATTCAGTATAGACATAATACATTGTAGTTTTTCCCTCTGCATTTCTATTGCTATTGATGACCTCTCCTGGTGGGTAGGGAAGAGATGAGTACCTTGTCCCATCTCTCTCTGAAAGCTGGGTACTGTCTGTACCACTTGAAGATGAGAGTAAATGGGGGAATGATTTATCAGGAAAAGGTTAGAAAGGTCAGTTAATGGAAGAGATGAAAGGGTGCGAGCCAAGAGAAAGGAGCTGGTGTTTAAACAGGGCTGGGGCATGGAGCAGACAAGAATGTAATAACAGACTCCTGACCTGAAGTAAGGTCACAGTCATATGATCACAGAAAAACTACAACTAGCGAAAAATACTGGTGCTTTTTTCATAAGCAGGCAGAGGGTTTTCAAATGCAATGCATTACTTTTCCTGATTACCATTTGACACATCGGTGTAGCAGCAAAGACTGTACAGCTGATATAATTAAACTCAAATATTCAACTGAGAGCAAACAACTAATGGAAATTTTGTAGTTTGATTGGGTTTGGTTTGGGTTCCCTGCCCCCTCCTCAGATGCATGGTTTTCACAGAGGTGGAAGGTACGAGTCTATTCCTGGCTCTGACCTACAGCTGCGTCGCCCCACAGTTGACATGATGGCTGGGATGTGCATTTTTTTCCCCTGTGTTTAAACAGTGCTGATGGTGTTTTGACATTTGTCTCTATTTTCCTGAAAATTTGGGCTTTATAAAAAAACTCTTCAGTTTCTGCACAGAAACATAGGACATGAAAAACATTTTGTTCACTTTTCCTTGGAAAAAATGGGAGATTAATTTCCTGTTGTTGAAATCCAGTGCAAATTCAGCTGAGGTCTAATTTCAGACATACAAATAATTACTCTGTGAAGAATAACTAAACAGGCCGGGACTCAGCCTGGAGGAGCACTGGCAGGACAAGGATGCGATGGAGGTATGTATATAATCACAATGGAAGGGGAGGGGAGCAAGGGTAGATAGTTCCATCTTTTCCAACATGAGCAGCAAGGCATCATGGTATTAAAGTAGCTGCTACAGGTTTGTCTTCAAATTCCTTTTTTTACTATATTGTGTCTTCCTAATGATCTTCCCACTGATCTTTTTCTTTGGAGATAAAGCATCTATGCCTGACTGGCTATAGCTTTGTCTAGACTGATAACCTTCTGTCTTCATGAAAACCTGTTCCCTTATGTTAGAAAAAGGGTATTGCTGCTCAACCCATTGCAGGATTAATAATGGCATGTGTTACTACTCTAAAAATTGTTATAGCTGTCTACCTCTCTTTACTGTGTTCTATTTGACTGCCCTGTGCTTAGTATTTTACCCCCTAAGTGTATTTTGGGGAAGGAGAAAGAACAGAAAAGTGAAAGGTGCAGGGTGGGTTTTGTTCTGATTTTATTTTCTGGAAAATTGATGGAAGTAAACTTGTATCTACTACTGCTGTTTAAAACTGTGGATTTAATCTAGGGAACTTTCTTCTAGAAGGGCAAATATGTCAATGCATAGAGACCTTGAAACATCTGGGTTTACCCTCCCACATCTTCAGTACAGCTGTGAAGTGAACTGCAAGGTGCTGCTTAATTGTATGCTCAAAGTATTTACACACTTAATACAGGGCTTATCTAATTCTTCAGGAAAAAAAAACAACCCAACTTAAAAAAATAGGGAAGTAATTTACAGGTGCTTAAATTCGTTTTGAAGACCAATAGTTTTGTCACATGCTGCATATGGGTGTCTCAACTTCCTCTGCAGTTTCATAGCAATTTTTTTCATGTGTATTTTGAATGCAATGAAGGGTTTTGTTCTTTAAAAAAAAAAATCATTTCACCAAACTACTGAATTGAGTGGCAAGGCCTTTTATTGTTGCCACTGACACAAGCAGTTTTCCTGACACAGATTGCTGTTCTCAGGAGAAGGTAGAGAATTGAAATGGGATGCAAAACCAAGCAGACTGATTTATTGGATTTATTTTTATGGAAAGTGCCCTACTACTTCTTGCAGTTCACAAGTAGTCAGTGGGTCAATGCTGTTGTCTCATCTACAAATGTCAGTTTGCCCCTGGGCAGTTGCCTCTCAGCAAGGCATGGAGCCGTAGCTGAGCCAGACCATCCTCATGTGTAAGTAGTCCTCTGGCTGTCAGCCTGAGGGATCTTGAGGTTCCCAAATTCTTGAGAAGGTTGCAGCAGACCCACAGCATCCCAGGTGAAACTTCTTTTGATCCAAATCTCTGCCTTGTGAGGTTGCCTAAGAAAGCTGATTTGAAAGTGTAATTTTTGTGTGTTAAGGGATATTTTAATACTCACGGAAAGACAATATGAAGGCTGAAAGGGAAACAAATCCCCTACTGTAGCTGAAGTAGTTTGTGTTTTTTCCCATAGACTTTAACCTATTCCTACTTGCAAAAATCAGTATTCTCAGGTTGTATTTATGTATTTGTCAGCTTCCTTAGTGGAAAGGTTATGTTTTGAAACCTTTACTCAAGGAGGACTGTCTGTTGTCTTCAAACTTAATTCCCTTGCACTCAAGGCCAGAATTGCTTCTATCATTTCATTGGCATATAGCTTCTCTGTGCTTGCACAAAACTCATTCGTTTTCTAGTGTCTCCACTTGTAATGCCTTTTAACACATTGCTGTTTTTTACTGTAAAGTAAACCAGGCATTATATTTCCAGCAACACTAAGTGTTGGCAGAATACTATAAAAGAGTACTCCAGCTCATAACCTAACTTTACAGATTTTTGCAATAAGTAATATTGGACTGTTTAAATCTGTAGTGCTGCTGCTTGTTGTGCTGAACAATTATTATTTTTTTTTTCCCCAAGTTTTTAATTCTGAAATGTAAAGCGTAATGATTGCTGAAGGGCTCTTCATGCTCTTGAATATTTTCATTTATTTTACAGGCATCAGAAGAGTGAAAGTATAGATAATATCTCTTGAGATCATTTAACTGGGAAAAGAATGAAGCAGGAAAAAGAAAGATAAGAGGGATTTAATTTTAAAACAGGAACAATAAGTTTTCTTCAGTGCAGCGTGCCATTTGCCAAATACTGGATAAGCCTCCCTTTCTTCCCATGTATGATCTTATGAATCCTTTGCCTCCTCTGTTTGTAATCCCTGAACCGTTCCTAGTAGTTCCGTACTCTTACTAAGAGGATTTTGCTGTCTTAAGTAAGTGTGCTTTTTATGTTTTTCAGTGGAAGTGAGAAAAGGATACTCGTTACAATACTTTTGCTTCAGCCTTTTAAAAATGTAGTGTCCCTGAAGTCCCTGTTGATGCAGTGTTCTAAGCTACCTGCTGATGAGTGAGCTAGCTGAGGTTTGTGCTGCCTCGCCTTCCTTGGCACAGTTGGTGAACCTCCTATGTGTTATCTTGCCATTCCCATCCACATATTGCATTAATGGTACTGAGAGACAGTTCTGGCCAAAAATCAGGGGTGAAACAGGACAGTATCTCTTGCTGGATGTGAGAAGTGCAGTGCAGTGGTGTACATCGGGTGCTGGGTGAAAGAGCATCCATAGACATTGAAATACAATGTCCATCTACATAGCCATACCCGTAACTTCTATTCAACCTGTATCAAAGGAGCACTTAAGAGAATTCGTTCCTTGTAATTATTACACAAAATCCCATTTTTAGAAGGGCCATGAAGACTCAAAGGCAGATGGGGAAATGGTGTCCTGTAAGGAGATGCCATACCTGAGTCACTATCCAGTAGGTCAGATGCAGGAAGTGTACCACATCAGCAGTGGAGAAAGCTGCCCTGTATGATTTGCTGCTCCCTTCCAGATAGATACAGATCCATCCTTCCCCCTAGATTTTGGGTATTTGGTGCACTTCTGCTATGACATACCTGCTGTGTTCCAAAGAGATTTTTTTGAAAAGTCCCAATGTGTAGGAATGTGTATGTTGGGTTCATCACCAGTGTATACTGGATAAAGTTTGGGAGCTTTCAATCAAGGCTGACCCCTATTAACTGCTTATTGCAGTCTCTTCTGGCATTGTGCTTGCAGATAGGCAAGATAAAAATCTGCAGTAGTCCTTAAGATCATGTTTTTAGGGTATGTTGAAATAAGGGTTCAAACGCAGGTGAGACCAACAATTCTTGGATGTAAAGCCAACAATTTTGCTTTGTTATATCTCTTTAAATGTGAATTCTGTTGAATACAACATGTAGTAGCCAGTTGATGCTGAAACAGATGTTTTTCCTTACTCCTCCAAAGTAAGACTTAGGTTTGAATTGATTTTGAGAGATTTCACGTCTTTATTGTGTGTTTTACAGTTCAGCTGTTTGTTATGGTTATGTATTAGTGGTGAACTGACTTTAGTATGCAATACAAAAGTTATGGTCAGATTACATGTTTAATTAACTTTAAAGGTTATATAAGACTTGCACATGTAATGAGGGCGGACTTCATGTCTGGCCACAAAACAAAATTACTTTTTGTTTGTGTTTTGGGATGCTCAGATTGGGATATTACAAATTTTAAACCAGATTATGCCTGGTAAATGGAAGTGTAAGATGATTTTTAAACAGCAGTCATCCAGTCGCACAAGTGATTGAAATGATGAGTATGAAGGTATTCATGTGAAGTATTTTTGAATAATGAGAAGGGAGCGAGTTATTGGGGAGAGATAGTAATGATCCAGCTCATAAAGAGTATGCTCAAGAGAATAATTTCATTAAATACTCCAGCAGATCAGTAAATCTGTCAGCTGCCTTTCTCAGTACAGTTATATAGTTTATGTTCTTCAGGGAGGAATTCGACTCCTGTTTCTTGCCTCCTCCCTCCAACTTGACATTTTGCTAAATCAATTTATTGCATGGCAGAGCCTGCAAACAATGCCTTCTAAACCATTAAAGAACTGATCTATTTAGAGAAGATCTTTCCTGTTTATATACTAAATATGCTGTCAGCCGATCATTTGGTTGGAGTGTACCTTGTCCCCTTTAATCTCTTGCAAATTCACTCTGGTGACAAGCCCGGCTTCCTGAGCTGTTATGAACTGCTATTTCCTTTACCTTAAAATTGCTTTTCTGTGCTCTGCTTTCTGTTTTTTCCTAATGATAGTGACCTCACTTGGACCCATCTGGTTAGTACAGTGGCAGGTCTCCCTAACTGTTGGTAATTGGTTCAGTATAGGATGACCTCTGTGTTAGTGATCCTCAAAGAGGGAAAATAATCTTTCGGTATAGACCTCTTTCTATGAAATTCAGCTTGAGGGAAGAAAGGAAAAGGAGAAATTAATATGGTTGAAACAGGTGGAACCAGGATTTGAGGTTTTTGGGGACAAATGAGGAGGTAAGATGTGATGAGTTCAGCAAATAGTGTCCGGAAACTTAGGTGTTCTTGAAATCTTTTGGCTATATTAGACAGGTTAACTCTCGGAATGTTGTACCCTGTAAATATTCTCTTTGTAGAATGATATGTAGGTAGCTCCCAACCTGAGCCAAATTCAGATCCTGAAGCAATTGAAAGCCTGGTTTCCTTGTAAAGAATGTATGCAAGGTGTGTTCCCCAAAATATGCTTACTCCTTCAGCACTCGATTCCTTCTTTGTCCCTTTAAAGAGTTTAGAGGTATAATTATTAATTCAAGTTAAAAGGAAAAATATATCTCATTAAGAAGTAGTTCACTGTTCGGTCATTTTGTGTTCCTACTGAATTTGAAAATTATGTATCTCATTAAATTTCCAGTTTGGATCAAAGCTGATAAAATCCCATGATCAGAGTACTTCTGAAAACCTTGTATTTAGAAAGTGGTTAATAATGTTTTTGTCTGTATCTTTCATACTGAAAAGTCTGTTCAACAGATTTTGAAGCATACATATTTGGGAAGGAACCAGGATGAAAAATAAACAAACAAATTTAATGTGTATCTCTAAAATCAGTTCAGTAACAAATTATTTTTTTAACAATTATAATGCCACTGGGAATACAGCACAGTTCTGAAGAGCAGCTGTGTTGAATAGCTGAATTTCCTATGTCGTCTTATTGTAAAACTGAGTGGTTTGAATTGTGATTACTCTAACACCACCCGTATGTAAATAATAGGTGACTAGGATGTCTTGAGGTGAATAGTTCACGTCACACTCAAATGTACTAAAAACTGCAACACTAGATTGTCTTTCAGTTGGGGAAAGACCTTTCCGTGTGAGAGGTTGTTTATGAGAGGTTGATGGTGAAAGGCACAAAACAGCAATGACAGGATTTTATTTCTAGAAGATCCTGCAAGAGGACTAGAGCACAGTAAACCAACATACACTTGCAACTTTTCAGTCCCCTGAGGTTTTCCTGACAGGACATCTGCTGAAACCAGATGCCCGCATCAGATGTGTTTTCAGATATACATTGTATTTATGATTGCATATTGAGTGATACCTAAAAATATAGTTATTTGCACTTTTGCCTCCCTGCATTTGTTCTGAGAAAGGTATAAATGATTAAAGCATTGGATAATGGTTTATGTATAAAAGATTTGGGAAAAACTTCAACAGAACTTTAAAAACACTCAAAAAACTGTAAGAGTGTAGAAGGCCCCCTGTAAAGATGCCTCAAGAGATTAATTTCAATAAAAGGATAATATTGAGATTGCCAGCTCTAAAGTGATTTTATAGTTACCTAAGTTAGGTCTGTATGCCAGTTCTAGAATTGATCTGTGGGTATTTTGAAGAGCTGCTGCCTTATCTGAGTAGGTTTCTCGTTGTAAGTGGCCTGTGAGGAGGTATAGCCAAAGCTGAGTCTTCATGACCTTTTTTCAGCATTAAGTTCAAATCATTATTGTTTTTGTTCTTATTTTGATTTCTTTCTTTTCCCCTCTGCCTTTCAAAGGGGGATGGCAAAAAATGAAATCCTGGCACAGTTATTCAACACCATCAGTCCAACTACGTTATCAAAACTGTTTAAAAAAATGTGGCCTCAGCAAGCTTAAATCTATCTAATGCCTTCAAGATGCAATTTATGAGAATCACAGAATCACAAGGTTGGAAAAGACCTTTAAGATCATCAAGTCCAACCATTCACATCCTAAACTAAACCATATCCCTAAGTACCTCATCTACCCTTTTTTTGAACACATCCAGGGAAAGTGACTCAACCCCCTCCCTGGGCAGCCTGTTCCAGGCCCTCACAACTCTTTCAGGAAAAAATTTTTTCCTAACATCCAATCTAAACCTGCCCTGGCACAGCTTCATGCCATTCCCCCTTGTCCTATCACCTGTCACCTGGCTGAAGAGACCATCACCTGTCTCTCTATAACCTCCCTTCAGGTAGTTGTAGGTGGTGATAAGGTCTCCCCTCAGCCTCCTCTTCTCCAGGCTAAACAGTCCCAGCTCCCTCAGCCGCTCCTCATAGGATTTGCCCTCCAGCCCCTTCCCCAGCCTGGTTGCCCTTCTCTGGACTCGCTCCAGGACCTCCATGTCCTCCTTGTGGTGAGGAGCCCAGAACTGGACCCAGTACTCGAGGTGTGGCCTCACCAATGCCCAGTACAGGGGCACAATCACCTCCCCAGACCTACTGGCCACACTGTTTTTGATACAAGCCAAGATGCCATTGGCCTTCTTGGCCGCCTGAGCACACTGCTGACTCATATTCAGTCTGCAGTCAACCAGCACCCCCAGGTCCTTCTCTGCCTGATAATTTAAACTTCAAGAAATGGGGTAAGGCTGTACAGTGGCATTCATGTCACTTCTGTGATGTCCTCTCCTTAGTTGTGCCACCTAAGGTCGACTGTATCCTCGGGACAAGCTGCAGTGATTCTGTCATGGATCCTATTTTGTATAATTTCTCAAAGGTCTCTGGTACTACATCATATAGATTTTGTCTTGATTTTGATGCCTTGCCTCTAAGACAAAACTCCTTACTTATTGTTGTAATGATATCTTGTCTTGAAGGAGATTTTTCCAACTTGCTCTCTTGGGGAGGAGTGCGTCACATCACAGTTGTGCAAATTAGAAGCTAGCTCTGGGAAAAAGTTCATGTCACTGCAGCAATATATCTGTGTGTTCAGAGCAAAACATGGGGCTTCCTAATCAGATGAGCCCTGGCACTAAAGCCAGTATCTCTGTTGTATGAGAAGGCAGTCTGGGTTTTGGGGAGCGGTTGGCATGGCAAATCTGTGTAACTACCTGTGAGCCAGGAAAAGGCCATCACCATTACTTTTGATCCTAACTTTAAGTTGTGTGTCGAAGGAAGTGCCAGGCTGTGTGTTATAAATGACACTCTAGAACCTGTTCACTTGGAGTTGATTTTGAATTTTTTTATATGTGAGGAAAAAAACAGTTCCAACTTAAAAAGCATTGCTGTTAAAATGTTGTGGGGTTTGCCTTGGTGGATGTGGTTAGGCTGGATGCTGGCGACTAGAGGAGAAGTTGCAGTGGCACACACTGCTCTTGAGGCAAATATCAATACCCAGGCCTTCAGAAGTGTACCATGAAGACACACCTGCTCAGCACTGTGGGGGAATCCCTTTTGGAAAAACCCCATGCAGTGGCAAAAGCGTGGAATCTACTCTGGAGAAGGAAAACAGATGTTCTGTCTCAGAAACAGGTATTGGAGTGAGATGATGACTTTCTTGTCATGGACAAAAAGTCAGAAATGTGGCCTGGGGAGCAGGTGTACATCAGTGTGGTAGGACAGTTTGTGCTACAAGGCAGCACTGCTACCTGGGACCTTCTGTCTCTCTAAATTCTTATTATTGGACAGTAATGGAATTGTGAAAGTTCAGGGGCTTCAGTTGGAGCAGCTACCTGCAGGAAACATGATATTAGCCCTCATTTCTGCACCTTGAGATACTGGATTTCTGTTGTTCATGTGGACTGCAGAAAAACATTTGTAATTTGCCAGTGGGAAACAGTTGAAGATTGTATTGTGCATTTCAAATAAGAAAATAGTCCTGTTGAAAACTAAATGAAAGCATGATTTTGTTTTGGTTTTTTTTTAACTTGTTCTGCTGCATTTCTCTTTGGCTGGAAACCCATTTCTTCTCTGGCTTTGCAGCATCAAACTACAGTAAGAGATTCTTATTTTTTCCTTGTATGGGAACAAATAAGATTGGTCAGATCATATAATTTCATTAAATATGTGTTTTGTAGAACAGCAACTGTTTTGAGACTACCTTACCTCAAAAGATTGAGGGAGAAAGCGGTATGAATGCCTCTGGGATGTGTTATCACTTGTAGTAGTTGTGTTACCAACTACAGCTAGTCTAAATTGTGGTAGAATCATAGAATCCTTTGGGTTGGAAGAGACCTCAAAGATGACCTAGTTCCAACCCCTTGCCATGGACAGGGACCTGTTCACTAGCCCAGGTTGCCCATAGCCCCATCCAACCTGGCATTGAACACTGCCAGGGATCCAGAGTTTCTGCAACCTCTCTCAGCAACCCATGCTAGGCCCTCCCCACCCTCATAGTAAAGAATTTCTTCTTAATGTCTAATCTACCCCTGCCCTCTTTCAGCTTGAAAGTACTGTTGAGACAGCTGGCTTTAAGCCCAAGTTTCCCCAAAGGCTGTCTGCCTTATACACAGGCAATGATCCCTTCTCTCTTCTCTGTTGTGTCCTGAGGGCCAAAGTGATGTAAGAGAAGCAAAAGATGTAAGGTGAAGAAAATTCCTTACTCCAGGTGGTTTCCTTACCTTTGAACAGGTATAGAGGAAACTCAGACTTCATTCATGGAATAATATGCTTCGCTAAACTTATAAAACACAGCCTGAGGGGGAGGGAAATTTCAGACATGTGAATTAGCAACTGAATTAAGCTATGAATCTGTTACGTTCAGTATATACTCCTCTGATTGTTCCTGCGTGTTTTATAGAAAGTAAAAAGCATCCCTGAACCATGGCCTGAGGTGAGCTATGTAGCACTGCATGAGTATTCTCTCTCAGCTCCTGCAGGCAGTTTGCAAAAGCCCTAAAGCACAGAATATCCTTGCCTTAACCTGCATAGTTTAAAATATTACTGTTTGGAAAGGTAACTTAACTGGAGTAGAATCGGTGGTTTTCCCTGTCCTGATGGCTTCCTGAGCAAGCCCAAATCTTTAGTTCATGTGAGTAAGATTTCTTTGTATTTATTCTTGATTTCTGTACTACAGGAACACAGACAGAAACACTACGATGTCACGTGAAAAATTTGTTACTACAGTGGTTTTGGTAACCCAGGTTTCAGTTGATAATATAATTGTAATATCTCTTCCTTGTGATAAGCAATCCTTGGGCTTCTTTCTGAGATGTAGGAGTTGTTCAGGAGGGGGTTTGTTCTGTTTGAGAAAGAAGGGTTAGGTCCCACTATATTTTACAGGCATTTGAGCTGTCCTTCTGGAGACCTTTCCCTTCCCTGGTGTCCCTTTCTGAAATTATGGCAGCAAAAACAGTGTGTAATGCTCCAGGGGTCTTCTATTGTCCTCTATAATGTCATTATAATTTAGGTCCTATTTCTATGTCTTCTAATGCTCCTAAGCATTTTGTTTACTTTAGCTCAGTACCCGTTATACTAGAGCAGCTATCTCTGCTGCTTCCTTGGAGGGGGAAAATAGCTAAAAAGCTGACAAATTCAAAGCCCCATTTGCATACATGAATTTCTTATTTGTCCCAATGTGCATTTTTATCCAAATGGAAATTCATTTCCCAAGCTATTGCTCAGGTACTAAATGCATTAGAATCCTCACAGCGCTGCTCCATCCTCTGCAATTGTTAATAACCACAGCTGAACGCTGTGGAGTAGGCAGACTTTCACATTTGGCACTTCTTTATTCCACACTACTCCAGATTCCAGAACTGACACCTACACCTCCTTCATCCAACAGTAGTAAACCATGTGGGCCAGCTCATCTGGTCCACTATCTCTTCATTTTCTGTTTTATTTACAAGTAAATTTGTCTGATTGAGCTGTTGGAAACAAAATTTTAGCCTTTCATCTTGCATAGCTAATCTTGTACGCTATGGTTGCTTTCCCTCCTCAAGTATACCAGAGTTGTGTGTCTCTTTACACAATTTGATATCAGACCATCCTAAAAACCAAATAAGTCCAACAAAAAAAACAAACCTGAAGGAGGAGCATGGAAGTATCCCTCAATCCCAGGGGTGCTGCTGATCCCATCAAATATTCGCCTGCACTGAAAGGTTATCTCTTTTCTGATATTAAATGAAGACTGTCCTCTAATTGTGATGAATGCTTTCTGTAATTTGGTTTTTTATGTTCATGTGGCTGAGTGAGGCATTTTGTGTACTTGATCATCCTGACAGTCTCAGGATGCTGTGCAAGGAGGAACGAGGCACCGGGAGTGGGCATATCACTTAATTTGACACAGTTTAGCTGTAATACCTGCACAGGCCATCTTTGTGCTGCCAACTATATAAATACATCTTCCCCTTGCTTCAAAGTAACTGTCTCAGGACCATGTCCAGAAGCCCACTCTCTTGTCCATACCAAAAGTCATAGGTCTGGAGTCCTTTCCCCTTTCCTTATTGTCAGCTGGCTTCAGCAGTGAGTAGAATTCTGTGCTTTGAGTGTTACCTATTCCCAGCTGTCTGCTGTTTGGGAATGTTAACACTTGCACTGGCATCTTTTGGGTTCCCCATTGCCAGGTGGTAGCAGAGCAGCTTCCAACATGTATGGGCATTGCTTACTCTTCCTTGAACAAGGCATGCTGTTGCCTAGCTGTCCATCATGAACTTGTGCATAATTTTCTTTCACCTGAGTGACTTGGGTGCTAGTCTGCTCGCATGTCACTGTCTGCTTGTGAGGATCAGCAGGTTTTTATATTGGGGCCACTGCTACTGAACCTTGGGTCAAGTTATATTACTACAGGTAAAAAAGGGGGTACCTTTGCTCCTGGTTTCTACAACTTGGTGTATTATGTCATGGCCAAACTTGCGGTAATAGCCTAGTAGGTAGATGATTGAGTCAACAGATATGTGGAGGTCAGTGAGTGTCAAAGCTGTGCTGGCTGTTTGCAGGCTCTCTTCAACTTTACCTGCTTGGCTTAATGACTTCTAAACACCAATTTGTATGGAAATGTCAGCTCAGTAACAATGAAAATATCAAGTAGAATGCTGGAAGTGAGTAGGAGAGGGAAAGAACATTATGGGGTGCCTGTTAAAATGCGTGGCCTGTTTCCATGCTGTGTGCATTTGGGAATACATTTACGTGTTTGCTTTTGCCCATTCTCCACAGCTGGCTGCAGCTGGATGAAGTGCTGGGGCTGGGTGACCCTGTGTGTGTGTGATGATACTATTAGCTTAAAGACTGTCAAACGGCAAGGTTGTTCTTCCATTTGAGATGTTACAGGAAATTGTTTCAGCAATCCTGCTAGGTTTGGCATCTTCAGAAAGTTGAGAATAACATAGCCCTGTTAAGTATTACTCTGGGTTATTCCTGCATTTTTAAAACAAGCTGTGAGAGATTTTTGTTGGCAGTGTGTAGTGATCTTGGATTTCTTTTTTTTTTTTACTTGGATATTTCTGTAGGTGGTTAAATGTCAATATTTGCAAACCCATTTTGACTGAACTTCTTTGTCTTCTGGAAATAATCATTAATACAGTATATATGAGTTAAGTAACCAAATAAACTATTGTATGCCTTGTGTTGAACATAACTCTTCACCCTATTCCTAGGTACGTGCTGCATTTCCAGTAAAGAAATTTGACAGAGTCGTTTTAAATGTTGCAGTGAGCTCCTTGTTTTGCATCACTTCCCACGTGGTGGTGCTTTGTTCTGTCCACATCAAAGTTTGCTTGCGATGGCGCGTTACGGTCTCTGCCGCAAAATGTGGTGAGGTGCAGTGCTTGTCCATGCCTGACATTGTGCTCCTTAAAGAAACGTGAGACTCTTTCCCCTTCTCCCTGTCGAAGGCACAGAGCAGTGTTGGTAGGCTCTGTATCGCCAGCTGTGTCTGAATAAGAGCCCTGTGCACACCAAGCCCCCACAGTACATGGGCACATAGCCCCCAACTCCACAACGTGTGAATCACTGACAGATGCAGCTGAACAAAGAAGCTGATAAATGCAAGATCAATTCCTCTATTCATTAGTGTGCATAAGCACTTTTCAAATTCTCAAAGGTTGGAAGAGAAGGATTTACTTGAAGACTAAGTGTCTCAGAATAGCCAAAGAAACCTGGGCAGGAGAGAGCACTGTCTGCCTGTTGGTTTAAGGAAAGTAGGAATATGCAAAATCCAGGAAATATAGCAAGTAAAATTCTGAGTTTTAGGGTTTGCAGTGCTGAGTTGCCAGAGAAATAAAGGTTCTGGAGAGGGGTAAACATGCTTGCCAGGGGCGACAAGGCAATGGGGGTGAGGAGGTGTAGAAGGTGATATGGATAGGTAGAGATGGACAAATGTAGAGAGGGAAGAGATTGCAGCTTCTCTGAAGACTTGTAAAGGGGAAAGAGTATGTGAAAAGATGAGCAAGTACTTTACCGCCTCCTTTCCCTCACGGCCAACAGGCTGAGAAAGCAATCAAAGTATAATCAAAACAAGTAATCGCATCTAATTATGCTCTTATTGCCTGTTAAGATGTGATAAGAAGGATTTTTAAAGGTAAGATGTCCAGAAATACTGGGAAGGAAAATCATGGAGCAGAGGAGTGAAAGACTGCTTGAGGATTGATAGACATGATGTTGGATATGGTAAAAGCCCAAAGTAGAAGGTGGTGAGAGAACATGGTGCAGAGCCAGAGGCTTGTAAGAGGCTGTATCGGTACAGTGATGAAAAGCAAGTTTGAGCAGACCTAGCACCTGGTAGACTGAAAGAGGTGGTGGAACACAAGACAAGGCTACTTTGGCTTTGGGTTGCTTGCTAGATGGGAGCAGAAGGAAACCAAAGGGAAGGCCTAGGGAGCTGTGGACAAAAGGAATGCTATGTGGGGCTTGAAATAAAGGGTAAGTAATTAGCAGTGAGTATGTGATGAAAATAATGGAGGTCCTGCATGTGACTCATTTAGCAGACTCTCAAATCCAGTGGCTCAAACTGACAAGGCTTCCCAACAAAACTGTGGTGATGTACAAGAGAGATCTAAACACGCCAGTTGTGTAAGAGAGCATATGAGGTGGTTTGATGACAGGAAACCTGTTTCTGTACTTGGCTCATGGGTTAAATAATTTGTTGACTGATGATCAATGTGTAACAGAATACGGTAACTGTAATGCATTGAGTGACCTAGTAAAGAAGGAACTGATAAACATGAAACTTGCTATTTACTGCACTTTTTATAGAAAAAGAAACGTCAGTTGTTTAAGTCGCTTAATTTAGGAGGAGTCTGGTCCCTGAAGAGGACTCTGTCCCATAGATAGGTGTGGCTGGATGGTAGAAGCAGTACTTGGAGTGTCACTGGTTTATTAGAAGTTAATAACAGATGGGCACTGGTGAGACGTGTCTGAGATATATCAAGAAATGAGGAGAAGCAGGTACTGATTATCTCAAGGAGTGCAGGCTGAACTGAATGAATCCTTTATCGGTACAGTAACAGGATCTGCGTTTGCTTTTGGAGGACTCTCTAAAGCTCTGGTGCCAGTGCTACCAGGAACTGCTTATAGATGTCTCGGGTAGAAGAGTATGTAGCTGAGTGTCCTCCTCTAGTGTTAGGAAAGGAGATGGAGTCACTCCAAGTGGCAGCAACAGTGGAGGACTCTAGTTTTATTTTCTGTGATGGGCAGAGTGTGATGCAGCCTGTTGAGTTGTGCCATCTCCACAGAGATCTGCCTGGGAATGTGTTCGTTAGGAGAGACATTAGAAATGGGACTACAAAGAACTTCCAAGAATGCTGCTTGGTGGGTTTCTTTGTCAAGGTTGGTTATAAATAGTACTTACAGGTAGTTTAAGAACAAAGTGCTTTAGAGTGTTAAATGGAAAATTCCATGTTCCCAGAGAAGAAAAACAAATTACAACAGTAGACACCTCTGAACTTCCTTTACTGTTACTTAGTCAGTAACCCTAACCCAGAGTGCATATGTAAAAACTCTGGTAGCTGTTTGCTTTCCTCAGCTTTCCCACTTGTAAGATGTCCTACCTTTAAAAGCCAGGACTGCTTTTAAAGCTTCTGAGCCAGCAATGCACAGTGACACAATCTGCAACTTGACATTGCATTCGCCTACTTCAGTGTCTGCTAAATGTGTGTGTATATTTATGTGCAGGCATGCTAATTCTGAAATGGCATTGCATTGAACTATTTTAATAGAGCTAATAAAAACCCTGTAATTACTCCAGGATGTGTTTAACACTGCTTTTGATGTGGAATGACTAACATGCAGGTAGAAACAGTCATTTTCCTAGAAAGGTAGGCTCTGCTTTGACAAGTTTGATGTATTTGTTTTATGAAATTTAAATAAAAATTCTCTCAGAGAAGCTGCAGCATATAAATTCTACTTGAGGAAATGTGATTTTTCTTCAGTAAAATAAACTAACATAGTTTGGGACATTCCCATCGCCGTCAGTTACTGTTTTCTTGCGAAGAGCACTGGAGAGGTGCTTGACAGAACAGTTCCTGACCTCAGAGAGACTAGTGCCGATGGTCAAGCAGGGACGAGAAAGTTAAGGATGGCACTCGATGGGCTTGGATGACTTTAATGAGAGTATTTAACAGTAGGATCTTGGGAAGATAAATGGATATGTAGACCCAGAAATTCAATTCCTCTAACGGTGCCCATAGTGAATCATTTTAACTGGGTCGTCTTTTTAAGGGTACTGTGCAGTACAACTGCTTGTTGTATGCTCCTGACAAGGGCTCGGTATGTGTCTGACAGTAGCTGCAGCTGGAGACTGAAGGTCCTTTCTGGAGCTGGGCAGCAGCGTGTCCCTCCTGTGCCTGGCTGCCAGTGGAGCAGTGAGCTGGCTGCCTTCCAGCCTCGCTGCTTTTAACCATTTTGGCTATTTACTGCCCTTTGTGACAGTGGCCCTTCTCCTGGCCAAAGCCCAGCGCAGTGACTGAGGGCAGTAGGGTTCATTTAGCTTCCCAGCAGCATGGGCTGGGCGTTGTATGTCTGAGCGTGCTTTTACTTCCTCCTTGCAACTTGCATGTCTCGCTTCTCTGAGAGTCTCTTCACTGGTAGAGAGCTTGGTTGGGTTCTGGGAAAAACCTGAACTTTCAAAGTATGCTGAGATTTCAGAAAGCCAGTGCTCTTGGACTGCAGTGATATCAAGATCTGTCTTAGCTCTCGCTTTAAGAAAACCTCTGATTCGCTCCTCTGTATTAAGTAAGGCCAGTGAATGAACCTTGGAGAGAAATGGCTCTGGCAAGGGAGAAACCGAGAGTTTCTGGGCTATCATCCAGCACTTGTCTTGCAATAAAAGCAAGGAAAATGATCTTTTAGTTGCTGCTTTTATATCAAAATATAGTTTCATTATTAACCAGCAAAATAGCCTGCACTTTAATGTATAATTTAAGCTTTGTGTGCATACTTTGTCAAGACGGAGGTTACTGAAGAACCAACTTAACTACTTCTGACTAATATGGTTTATATTTCTTTTTCCCTGTTAAGCAGTTAATTTTCAAATGAAGCTATCTGGCACTGATATAAGGGGGTTTAGGATATCTTTCCCCACTCCTCTTTCTAGAGCTGCTGTCTGCAGCATAGGAGTTTCATGCGTACAGGGACATGCAGCCCAAACTTACCTACTACTTTTGATTAAGCACTCAAAGCCACTTGAGTTGTTTTATAGGTTAAGGCAATGCAGAGGGTTGGGAAACTGAAAATATATTTATGTATAAATTGAATCTGCAGTGAAGAATTGGGTTTGTAGACAGGAATGAAAGGGCTATCCTGTTTACCCACCCACGATTAAGAGGCTGTAATGCTGTTAATCCATCTTGTAGCTGGATTATTTTTTAAAAAAAACAGAAAAGAAATGAAAGTTGCAACTAGTGTTGGCAGTAGGAAACAAAAACTCTTCTCCATCCCTCCCTCAATTATTCTATAAGAGCCTTTTTCTATTTTTGGCAATACAGTTGACATTTCTCTGTGCTACATATACTTAGCAATCTTTCTTTTCTGTGGAAATTAGCAGCGTGCTACATCGGGTGTTAATACAGTGCATTTTTAGTATGTTTTGCTGAAAAGGAGATTGGGAAAGTGCTCTCAAGATGTCACCTACTGTGAATCAGGCCATATGCATGTTAGCTACCATTGCTATATAGAGATGGAAAACAAAATACCACCCACCTTTCACATCCAATTACCGGGTCAGCTGTACGTAGATGAAGTGTCATCACTGAAGTCTTAAATTACTTTTGAGCCAATGCAGAGGCAAGTAACTCACTGTCACTGATGCTCTAGCGTGGCTTTGAATTACCTTGCGATGGCAGGGGTTATGCACCTTGTGGAAAAGCAGTCAGTTCTGTAAGAAAGGCACAAAAAGAGAGTAGGGCAAGAAAAGAATTAAAACTGGTAGCCCTTAGAAGAATCTGTGTGAGGAGGAATGTATAAATTACTTCAACACAGACACAGAGAATGTGCTGAGGAATTTTAAGTTGCAGTTGAAAATCTTTTCAGATCTTCATATAAATTGCCATAGGATTTTTCTAAAGTTCTTGTATATTTGCTTTCTAAAAATTCTTTCTTTAAGTAGGGCTATAAATTCAAGACTTTGGCAAGCATAGAACAGGAGAAGAGCCACAAATACGGTATTGACACTACTCTATTTTTAATAGGCTTATTTCCATGGACTAGATCCATAATATCACATCCAGAATCTGTGAAAGGGGAATGGAGTTGTGAGCATATCTAACCTTGAAATTTGGTCATTAAAAAAAAATAAATCTTCATATTACTGGAAGTCTTCATCTGAGGAGATTACCAAAATTTCTACCAATTGTGGTAATTTTATAGCATGAAAGCCCTACGGCTAATATAATGGGATTGAGCAAATCTAAGAGTCCATAGGCTGAAGTGTTCACACAGAGCTACTCAAATAAAAACTGTCCTAGTGTTCTGGTTTTTTGAACATGCAAAATTGGAGGAAGGGTTGCATTTGCACTATATATTATTCACTGCAACCTCAGTTCAGCCAAATATTTGCTTATGCTTAATTTCTTCTTCAGGAAGGCATTTCAACAGACTTCAGTATTTGGAGTTATTCACACTTGCTGGTGAGTTATAGAGCCATAAATAGCTTAATTTGGCTTCAATTCAAAGGCAAAGTCTCCCTTCACTGGCTCTGCTCTTGGCTGTCAGTAGGTGCTGTGAGATGGGCTCAGCAGCTGCCTGCGAGGCATGGTGATTATGTGTGGGAGTCTGTGGGTGACACTTAGCCTTCCAGGATCCCCCAAACTAGCTGGAGTAAGATCGTGAGCTAGATTTATGTGACTTCTTTTTTTTTCTGGTTAAGCTTAAACTTGGGGTGTGTTCTTGTGCTGTAGTTTCCAGCTGATGTGCTCCACCAGTGATTTGACCTCAGCGCCCAACTAATGGGAAGTAACACAGACATGTTTCTCCCGGCTCAGGATCCTGCGTGTGGATGTCAGGTCCCAGCACCAAGTTCTGCCGTACATGTCCCGTCTGCTTGGGAGCATAAGCACCACAGTGCCGTATGGTGCCTGCTCTGTGTGGCACTAGAACAGCTACCTCTGTAATCGGGTAGGCGCTGTGCTGTGCCTAACTGGGTTGGGGCATCTGTTAAGGCAGATGTCGCTGCCTACCATATGCAGTGACATTAGGTAAGAATGGCATTGAAACAAACCAGAGGGTTTTTTTTTGTCTGTCCTTGTGTTTAAATAATATTTTTAGAATTGTTTTTTTTTCTTATGCTGAGAGTTCAACATAATTGTTTCAGCAGCAAAAATAAAACATTTGGGACGTAGTTTAATGGACTGTGGCTTTGACCAAGCCAGGAAAGCTGTCAGACTGTAAAACAAATGAATCTCCTTTTTGGCTTTTGGGAGGGACTTTTTTTTTGTTGCTGCTGACATTTCTGATTTATTTTGGCACTAGTTCTCTCAGAATAAGCATTTGCACTTCAGACGCTCCTGTTTTGTGTCATTTTTAAAAGAGTTAATTTGATCAGTAATCATATAGAGGAGCCTTATAATAAACCTGTCTGCTATAATTTTTCTTGTGTTTAAACAACTTGGTGACATACAGTTTTAAGGATAGTTTATGATATGCTTTAATATTTATTGTGATTGTAATATACCAAGAGTAGCACCACTAAGCAAAACGTTTAACTTCTGATGCTTGAAGAGGTTCTGGTTGGCTGTGTAAATTAAGCATACATATAAACAGGTATTTAATAGAATTTTTAAATGCTGTATTATCCACCCAGGGCAGTTTCACAGGAGCTATTGTTTGACATCTATTAAATGGCAAGTATTTGTTTACGTGTCTACTGAATTAATGTGTACTCAATGATTTCTTTTTAAGTATGCACTTTCTGCTCTTATGGAGGGTTTGAGTGTTTGCCCCAAAGTTGTTTTCAGATTTGCTGCTAATGGTCAGGGAGCACTGAGAGAAGTTGTTGCTATGTGACTGTGGTATCGCACTGCTATGTTCCGCATCCCTTATAGAATCAGGGGTCTGTAGGTCAGTTCTTCTCTGAACAAGTCAACAGCCTCTGGTTTGCTGCACATCAATCCAAAATTTAAATATTATCATGCAACCTCCACCCCCCAATTCCTACTGATTGTTTCAAGTGTTCAGTGAACCACCCCGTTCTGCTGCAATTTAAGCTCTAGCTTTGGGTTAGGAGCTTTTTGGAGACCACGGACAATGTTCACAAAAGTTTGGTTATTTGTGCATGAGTGTTTCATTCTCTGTCATCTCCTAACCATGTCAATTACTCTTTTGGTTTTTATTTTTCCTCCCATGTCTATCTTGCTCTGAGAGGTTATAAGGAATCAGTTCTATTCGACAAGTGGCGTTAGGCTGTGTTAGTGTGTACCTGACTTCCAAAAACCTCCTTAGAAGTTCAGTTTCTATTTGACAACCAAACATGCGTAGCTGTTTATTACTGAGCTCTTGTTCCCCCGTCAGCTTCAAATGAACACAATGCTTTAAATGCTGTAATAACACCTGATCTTACAACAAATAAGTATTTAATGTTACCGTTACTTAAATATACTGGAGGTGTATGGATATGATAACTCATATTTGAGATTTGGGGGGGGGGGGTGGGAATAGTATACGCCTTTATTCCCTCTTAAAGTTTGTAGAAGTGCCTCTTATATCAATGTCTTCATAACTAGTTGGTGTTTTGGCTGATTCAGTAGCTATGCTGGTGAGAGGGGAAGGGGCAGGGGCATGCCACAAGTGAGACGTGATTGCTCCTTGGAGTGTGATTATGCCAGTTTGCTGCAGTCGAGCAGTAAACATCTCCAGTGATCAGCTGCTGCTGCCGCTCCGCTGGGAAAAGCTGTGCGTGTTTTTGTTTCTCGGTACAGCTGTACTGTCAAAGAGGGAATGCTCCAGAGAGCATTATTGAAACTTTTTTTCATTTTTTTTCTTCTTTTTTTTTTTTTAAACACAGACATGCCAGGAACTGAAATTCCCCTAAACTTTAATTCTTTTTATTTTTCTTTTAAAGTTCATTTTTCTTAAGTGTGTAACTTCTCGTTGCCTATGGTAACATCAAACTTTCAAATTCTGCTGTAGCAACACTAGAATGTTTTTCAGGAAAATACTCAGCCTTATGGACACATTTATATGTTCTTACTTTACAGATCTTCCTTCTATCATTTGTTCATAATTGTCCTTTGCTCTGTCAGTCCTTGTATCTAGCGTTCAACATCGTGTTTCTTAAAGAGTCACTTTGGAGACTCTGTAGTAACCCGTGGCTTGTTGTGAGCTATTTCTGAGTTGGCAGAATCTATTTAACAAGAATATTCTTGCTTTCTGTACTTCATATCAGTTTTTTTTTTTTCCTGGTACAAATTGGAAGAAAAAGGGGGGCCAATTTTTATTCTATTACATTACAGCTTTATATAGAGATGCTTATTCTTAGAGAACCAGTGTTGCTATACTCATGGTTTACTTGACATTTCATCAAAATCAAAAATAAACCTGTCAAGATTCTGTCCTAAAATCTCTCCAGCATAGACTCAACTAAAGGATGTCAGCTGAGCTCTGAAAAACTTTCCAAAATAGAACATCATGATTGGAGATCTGGATTTTTTTTTTTTTTCAAGGTTGTAAAATGAAATACCAGAGGCCTCTGCAGTGTGTATGTGGGTTTCTTTCTAGTCTTATAACACATGTAATCTGCATAGGGATGGTGATCTTCCTTAGGCTGACCTGAAGAAACTAAGATAGAGTCCTCAATTACTTGTTTCTGTGTTGAGGTGTAGAAGGATAGAAGCACTTGACAGCAAATGCCACCCAATGTGGCATCCAAAAAGCAACAGAGCCCAATTCTTTTAGGATTCACTCTTAATGGTGGGGGACACTACAGGGAATGGGAAAACAGTGATGAGTTCACATCTTTAAATGTTCCCAGAAGTCAGACTACTGCTTTGGATTAATTTGAATCATTTGGGCAGTGTGAAGACAATCAGCCTTTGTTTAAAAGTAGTCATGTAGAATATAGCACGGCATACTCTTTGAAGGTGTCCTTGCAAAATCCAAACTAACTCCTGAATTGGCTAAGTGGAAATTGAGGTGACAGTAAACAGAGGAGCGTTTTGGTAAGTAGAAGGGAGGAAGAAGCCACTTTTGTCCAACATGGGCAAAGTTCCTCAAAGAAGGGGTTCATTATTTCTTTTTCTCAAGGAAGAACTAGCTGCTGTTTTTCTCTATGGGTGTAATGTACTTGTGTTAAGTTACTGGTAACATACCTGATGGGCTTGAAGCTTCTTTATCACAGCTACATAGCAAGCCTCATTGCTATTGATTCAGGTCTATTCACATGTGTAGAAACAACAAGCCCTTTAGGAATGGTCTGAAATTGTCGTAGGAGCTGTCTCTGCTGGAGTTAGGGACACAAACTGTTGTTGAAGTGCCACTGGAAGAGGAGGAGGAGAAAGAAGGAAGGCTGGATGCTTTTGTATTGTTCCTAGATACTATTACGTGGCTTGAATTCATTGATTCCTGTAACCTTGAGCTGTTTTGTCAAGACTGACGTTTCTCTAGCCGAAATGAAAATGAACAGTCCCGTGAGATCTGCACTGCTGCTTCAATTAGACGCAAGCTGCCTCCTTGTTTGATGTATAATATTTAAGTTCTTCCTGAAAATGCTGTCTGTATGCTGCACCTAACTGCCTGCAGTGACCTACTGCTACTGAACAGGGTGGGAAGAGTCCTACTTGCATGATGATGGAGACTGGAAAAACCTCTCTTCATTTTTAACCCCAGAATGAGAAGTGGAGCAGTGTGTGTGGTGTAGGATTTTAAATGGTTTTGTTGCTCCCCTTTATTTTGACAGTGCCATTTGAAATAGTGAGTGTTGGTATTAAAAACCGCTGGAAGAAAATGTCAACTGCTATCCATGTCTTTGCAAATTAAAAATGGTGCTCTGTTTGTAGTGTAAGGGATCCTAATAGATCCTACCCAGGGATCTATTGCCATTGAAAGCAGGCTAAATATGGTATATAGTGTCAGTCACCTAGGAACTTTAAATATTTATGTAAATAAGGGCTGCACAGTCTGGCTTATGAAATTTCACTGCTTGCTTTCCTTATCCTTTTGAAAAGAAACACAGCAGGTTTCCCTCCAGAATTCTTAACACATACTCCTTTTGCTCTCTTCTGAAGAGAAGGTTTATGTTGTTCAGCAAGGCCAAGCGTCGGCTCCTGCACTTGGGTCACACCAACCCCTGGCAGTGTGACAGGCTTGGGGCAGAGTGGCTGAAGAGCTGCCTGGTGGAAAAGGATCTGGGGGTGTTGGTCAACAGCCAGCTGGGCGTGAGGCAGCAGTGTGCCCGGGTGGCCAAAAACGCTAACGGGATCTTGGCTGGTGTCAGCAATGGTGTGGCCAGTAGGATGGGGGAAGGGACCTGTGCTGGCACTGGTGAGGCCACCCCTCAAGTGCTGTGTTCAGGTTTGGGCACCTCACTACGAGAAGGACATTATGGTGCTGGAGCAGGTCCAGAGAAGAGGAACAAGGCTAGGAAAGGGTTTGGAGTACGAGTCTGATGGGGGGTGGCTGATGGAACTGGGGGGGTTTGCTCTGGGGAAGAGGAGCCTGTGGGGAGACCTTATTGCTCTCTACAACTACCTGAAAGGAGGGTCTAGTGAGGTGGATGTTGATCACTTCTCCCAAATAACAAGCAATAGGACAAGAGAAAATGGCCTTAATTTACACCAGGGAGATTTAGATTTGATATTAGTCAAAATTTCTTCATCCAAAGGGTTGTCAATCACTGGAACAGGGAAGTGGTGGAGTTGCCATCCCTGGAGGGGATATGTAGATGTGGTGCTTGGGGACATGGTTTAGTGGTTAGATTTGGCAGTGCTAGGTAAATGGTTTGCCTTGATGATCTTAAAGGTCCTTTCCAACCAAGATGATTCTATGATCATAATACTGTTACCTTCATGTTAACCAAAATGCTTTGCAAAGTGGTATGATTTGGAATAAATTCAGGTATTAGGGAAATTTTTGGCATGTCCAGTACTTAATGAAGCTATTGCTTATTGAGAGTGATCTGAAAGGATGTTTTTATACCCTAAGTATATTTTTCTCTGTGTGTGTTGTGTGAATTAGATGCTATTGTCCATCCATTTGTGTTTTCTATAAGCTCAGCTTGTGGAAGGAAAATGATAGCCTATCTTCAATAACATCTCACTGATGGGGGATCAGATGGTGTTAATGCTGAGGCTGTTAAGTGGGGAGTAATAGTCTGTTTGGCTTGGAATGAAATACAGCAGTTTTGTAAGCACGATAGAAAGTTATAAGCAGAAAATGGCAATGAAATCCGAGTCAAGTGCTTTGTTTCGGAAAATCGACGGCACTTAAACCCTTTTTATACAACAGCTTGTTTTTATGCTGCTGTAAGGCTCTCTCCGTTTCATGCTTCTGTTGCTAGGAAGTCCATTGTATTTGTCACAATGTTTTTAAATGCGAAGGAATATTATTAAATAATTCAGTTCTGGGCTACAGAAATATGCTAATTCTCTTTATTGGAACAATAAAGCACAGCTTTAGGTAACTTTATAATGTTACTCATGCTAACTATGCTCTGGAGTTCATCCAGACCTGTCTTGGCCAGTTTATTCTCCTGGGCTTTTGTACGTGTGGGGTTTTTCTTTGGTTTTTCCTCCTTCACTGGACATGAACCAACAGTGTGTCTCATTCCAGAAGCCCGTCTGTGCAGATTGCCCTCTTCTTCCCTGGGCGAGGCTCTGCTGGGCGCTATCTCTGCATACTGGGTCCCGGCTGAACTTTTGCAGTGGAACACTGGTTTAATAAGTGGACTTTTTCTCTCATACAGTCATTTCACAAAGTGCTTGAAAGCACAAGGCTAAAGCAGGAAGAGTAGCACAATTGCTTTATTTTACAGAAATCGTGGAGATTAGACGAAATTTAAGCAAGAAACTTGCATTTTCTTTCCCTGGAGGTCTGTGCATACTAGATTATCAAGTTGCATTGATGCTAATGGCATTAACCTTCCTTGTTTGAAGAGAAGCAATGTAACACTTATAGCCAACATATGCTGTGTGTAGTTACATGTACATTGCTACCTGTGTGAGATTTTGTAATCGCTCTCCTTGACTAATATGTGTATTAAATCTTTCTCTTTCAGATCTGCCTTGAGTGAAGTTTGGCAAAAAATGTTACAGCAGTTTTGTCTCTGGAAATGGTTAGCTGTAGGCACTGCAGTTGCTACTGTCTTAGCAGGTTGTTTGGCCCAGAATGATGAAGGTAAGTTTGCTGTTGTGGGCATGTAGCTGTGGGAGGGGTGGGGATGATTCTTTGATTTCATTGTAGTTCTTACACCGCCCCTCCAGTGCGCACACACACGCCCCTACAACCCTGAATCATTGCTTGGAAAAGTATTTTGATACTTGGCAGGAGAGAGGTTACAATAAAGATAGATCTGGGTATGTTTTCATGATTTTAAGCATCTACCTGTGATTGTGTTGTACAGAGCTGCTGATTTACCTGGCAATATAAACTCTTCAGTTACAATTACTCAGTATGGGACTCGAGTGTTAAAATTTGCTTCCTCTTACTCATTGAACAAATACTTTACCTTGCTTTATTTGTCAATTGATGGTTACAGCACTTGGAACAGGAGTTTGAGAGAGAATTGCTAATGGGCTGGATACATATGTGACCAAAAACTTTAGAAGAGATGCCCAATGAGGGTCTTCTAGTGAAACAATCCTTAAGAAATACTGAAATAAGGCACCAATATCTCATGCTTATCCTAACAGCATCTTTGTTGAATTTACTTGGGAATACCCAGAAGCGTGTTCTGCCAGTCATCTGAAGCAATAAGAAATTGGAGAGCTAGATAACTGGTTAGGATTTATTCTTTTGAACCGTTGTAAAAAGCTGAAGAGTTTGGACTTGTTCTTAAATGCTCTTAAAAACAATGAGGACAATAAATAAGAACCAAGTATGGTTTCAGAAAGTCTGTAATGAAGTTGCTCCTTGTAAGTGGCACTTATGCCTTCCATGTAAGTAAGCTGTCATAGTATGTGCTTATGATTTGCAGATGGGTTTTCTTTTAGGAAACTATTTTGGCAGTTGTGAAGTACAGTAGTTTTGCTTTTGTGAGAAGGATTCAACGCTACTTGAATTTTCCTTATTTTTTTTTTTGTATGAAGTAGAAAGTATACTTTTCTTGCTCTATTACTGTTCTCTAAATATCCTTTTATTCCTTTCCATCCCCCAGCCCAACCCTCCATTGTATTTGATGTCCATAATATACAAGAGAACTAATTTCATTTTATCCATCTTTGCACACTGTCATTATAGCTGTCATTCTTGACACTGAAGCGAAGTGCATGAGCTGCTTCTGTTTCAGATACTTGATCTATGCTCGGATACAATTAGCTTGCTTTTTAATCATTTATTATAGTGGAGGAGCAGTGCCATTACGCTTTGCAACGTTGGACTCGGTGATGGCTGTCAAGTGCTCTTTGAGCAGCAAAACGCTAGATTTAAGGGAGAAGAGGCTGCCTGGCAGCCACATGTCCCCTGGTGTGTTCAGCAGCACTGGAGCAAGGGGATACTGGAAAACATTGGGAATAAGTTGAAGGGGGGTGGAGAGGGAATCAGGATGATAAGACTGTTCTGGGCTGTGGCTAGTCTGGGGTCATGAAAAAGAGTGTGTGTGGTAGGCTGAATACATAAAGCAATACTTTTTGCTGTGACCTTGTTTGTAGTCATGCAGGGAATGCGATAACGTTCGCTCCAAAAGGCATCTTTGATCAAAATAACATTGTGAATTTGAGTTGAATTCCAATTTCTAATTGCACTTGAAAAATGCTGAAGTGTGTAAAACGCTGGCACAGATGAATCACCTGTTATTCCTGTTATGAATTACCTTCATATACCTTCATGGTATAGCATTAGACAGTTTGGTAATTCATAACAGGAAAAAGATTCCTCAGGTATCACTTTCTATTCCTTTCTCCTCCTTACATGACAAACTCCCATGTCAATTGATGTCTGCATCTCAAAAAGCATGCAGATCACACGTTTTTCTTACAGGTGAGTCTGTGGTTTCCTCTAAAGCTGCTGTTCATCAGTGGTAGTGTGACTGCAAATGTATAGCAACTCCCTTCCTTAAAACAGCTGTCAACATGTAGCTGCAGTTTGGGATCTCTTGTTCACGTAGCTGTTTGTTGCCCGAATGGGTCGCTTGGTAGGAGAGAGTCAATGCAACTTCTTCCCTCTGTCAGGAGTTCATTGTGAGCAGGTGAAAATTGCGTCACTGACAGATAGCAATGGCAGCAGAAATTCAGCTAATTACATTTCCTGTTGGTTTTTTAATTGCCTTGCACCAGTTTGACTTTTTATTTGCTGCTTCTATCAAGCACTTGCAATAATTCTGTGAAAACTTGTCAATAAAACTTTTGCTCATGTCACTAGGAAATGGAGAACACCTGAAAACATTTTAGTCAGGTCTCGTCTTGTGAGTGCATCTATTCCAAATATCTACAACTTCGGAGGCAGTGTTTGGATAGTACTGGGTCTTTCCAGGCTTTCTTTTAGTGCATTAACTTAGATTTTTGGAATTTCCCAGTTTCTGTCAAAGCCAGTGTTTCAGATGAGTTTGCAGTGGTCCCTGCTAGTGTTGTCACATATTTCTTCTGGGGGTGTTTCTGTTTTTTTGTGTGTGTAGTTTGTTTTGGGTTGCTTTGTCCTGGCTCATGCCATTGTGTTCAGCACACACCTGAACTTGTCTTTCTCTTGAATCATAATCTTCTCTTACATGGTCTGAATAGAGGGGACCTTGTTTTTGCATGTAGGCAAGAGTTGTGTTAGTTTACTGGGACGAGTGGGAGTTCAGAAATGCCGTTGCTTGAAGAACATGGAGCACCCTGTTACAAACCTGAGGATGAACTGATTCCCTTCCCTGCCCCCCATGTTCAGGAAAGTGTAAAATTAGTTACGAGTATCTCTAATATCTTCAGGTACTTGGTGTGAATATCATAATGTAATAATAGAGAAAAAAGGATATGACAGTAAATGTAAGCCAGGGTGGGGTAGTGGGTACTCGACAAATGCCACCCAGCTAATGAGGCGATGCTTATAAGAACGATTACTTTGAAATATATTTCTGGCAGCTAAATAGAAAACTATGTTATGTACTTACATCATTGCAAAGAATTTGGCATGCTTGGGACTGGTAGAGTAGTTCTAATTTGCAATAACAGGATTTGTAATTTAACATATATATTATAAAAGATGCACTCTCTTAGCAATTGGAATTTAAAAACAGTGTCATTATTTTAACAGCAGAACAATCATGAGTGCAAACAGGAAAAATCAATTACAGCAGAAATTATAACCTATTTCTTTCCATCTAGCATGGAAATAATCTCTTTACATGGTTGTAGCTGTGGGTATTTAGTCTGTTGCATGCATCGCTCACTGCATTTTGTTCCATTAGCTCTTACTTTCTCTAGTTGAGATGTTTTTGCTTGACCTCCTGAGTCAGCCACAGCAATTAATGATGTTACAAAATAGACTTAAAAACTTTATCAAGGACTGCTTTGGAAATAGGCTGCTTTCTTCCTATACTTACTAGAAAGTTTCCCCAGAATCTCATTTGTTCGTTTGGCTCAATGCCATCGTCTCATAGAAAATGAGACAATTTATTCATAGCGAGCTGATAGTGCCTGCATAATCCTTCAGTTCAGGTAATGTGTTTCCATCACTGATGGTTCTGCTCTCTGGCCAAAGGAACATTTAGAGAACAATAATTCTCCCTTTTTGTTCTTTGCTTGCTACACTGAACAAACACGTTTCTGTAGGCTGCCCTTGCAAAGTAGGTCCTCCTGCCCTTCATGATCGCGGTAGTGCTGCTCTGTGGCTCTTCAGCTGAATTTCTCTCTTGAACATGGTTCCTGGCATCTGTGCATCGTGTGCAGGTGACATCCTGACAGTTCTTTCTGATGTCAGCTGTGCTTTTCTGTGTCTGCCGGAGTTGGTCAGTGAAGTTATATTTTGTGCATTGGTGGCAGGCCCTGGTGCTGTAACGTGGGGCAACTTTGTTTCTATAGTCACCTGCAACTGATAAGTGTGGGCCTTTAGGGATTTCCTTCACAGCCATTTTTTTCTCATTGATGCCTAAGTGACATGCAAAGTGATGTCAAATTTGCGCTTGAGTCTTGTGTCTAGTTGCGGCACTAATAAATTTGGTCCCTGCTTTTCCTATTCCAACTTTTCAGTGAGCTGAAGTTTTGGTTGTGTTACTACTCATTTGTGGAGAACTCTCTCCCCTTTCAGGACTAAGTCCCCTCTGAGCTGAGGCTGCTTGCCATCTTGGATTAGCCAGCTCTCTTCAGGTGATGCTTGCAATGTCCATACTAATCCAGCATCTCCAGCTTCATCATTTCCTGTGGAGAGCATGTAAAATCTACTGATGGAATGGAAATAAGCTACATCTACTACGCACCCTTAGTATTAAAAGACAGCACCCCAAGTATTTAAAAAAAATTCTTTTGAATTCTTTTGTTAGAGGTATCACGTTAGTCTCAGTGTGCTGTTGAACCCATTCAGTGTTTTTTTCTGGTGATATCTTTATTTGGTTTGTTTTAACTCAATCATATGATATGCCAGAATAAATGTAAGACTGTGGGTGGATGGATAATGTGGCTTTTTGTTTTTAAAAAAGAAAGAAATCTGGTTTTATGATTTCTGCTGCCCCTGGTTGGCTGTCTTCCAAGCTGGAGGGGTAAAGTGATGATTTTTTTTTCCAGCCCCCACTGTAACATTTTAGCTTAAGTAAAAGTAGAAATGTCAGTTATAGCCTTGCAATATGTGAAATTAGGTCGGCTACGATCTTTTATTTTTACAGCGTTGCTCTTCTTAAGTTCAGAGGCAAACACTCAAGCTAAAAGAAACCATGAGAAAGAAGGTGGAAACCTAGGATCTGCTAGAGAGTAATCAACTGCACTACCCTGCTACTGTCTTTTTGTACTAGCACTGAGAAGAAGGGTGCATGGGCATGGTTGGTTTAAAAACAAACTGTAGGCAGACCTTGTTTATACCAATGTTAAGGTTTTTGGCCTCTCTTTTGGAAGAATGTAAAGGCTTAGTCCTGACTCCTTTTGCACATAAGTACCTGTAAACCCCAAACAACCACCTGAGCAAGTCAAGCTTGCTAGATTTGCTCTTCTTTGGTTTGGTAAGCAGAGCTGACTCACCCTATGGCTGCTTAACAGATAGGTCTGCAGCAGGGGAGGGCAGTGCCAAGTTGAGAAAGTCTTCATAGCAGCCTTTGAGTTAGGGGCAATGGAAAACTCTATTATCACTCAATTTGCAAATGGAAGCTCAGACTTTGCAAGGCACACGTGCTAGGGAGGCAGTAGCACATCTCTTGTCAACTCAAGTCTCCGAAGGTGTTGAACTGACTGAGAGTAGGTCCATCTATAGCTAGTGCTGGCATTTAAAATAACAGTCAATTGAAGCTAGACAGAAGGTTTGCTTATGAAGCTCAGTATGTATTTGGATAAGGGTTAAGCAGATTTTTAAGTTTTACTTTACATCAGAATGTAGGGAATGGCCATTTACATAGTCTTCACCCCAAACTGGAGATAATTTTGTAAAATAAGGATCTGCCTGTTAAAACACAACTGCAATTTCCTTTTGCTGCCAGGATTGTTCAGGCATAAGCTGTTTCAGCTGCTTTTCTGCTTTGTGGGGCCCTCTCTAATAGTTACTGTCTCTTACTCAGTTTAACAGAATCCTTTGCTACAAATATTGAATGACTAAGAGCCTCACAAATCACTCTAAGAGGCTGCTTTAAAAAGAAAGTAGTTTCAGATATTGATATATTACTGTTGGGCAGGAAATTAACTTAGGAAAATGTATATTTGAATACATGCAGGTCATTTATTGTTCCCAGAGCCCTATACTCTACATATGCAGCGAGGGACAAGAAATGCAAACAGGTGCTTGCCTGAGGGCTGCCTGGGAAAGCTGCTGTTCTTCAGAACATGAGTAACTTGCCAGTTTCATGGAAACTTGCTGCTTTTGGTTGGGAGCTCTGGCACTTGGCTGCTGTGATCCTAAAGGTAGAAGAGTTGTCCTTGATGTTTTGAGTTCAGCCATTCGTTGAAGGGTTGAGTTCTGCAAGCTGTAATTTATGGGATGTCTTGAAGTGTCTCTTGCAACGCTTTGAATCTGCAGAAAATCAATTTCCCTTTGGTGGGAGGTGAGTTAAATTCATGGAATACAGACATCAGAAACAAAGTTCATCTTAGTTAATGTGCAAATTTCAGCACTGTGATGGTGCTGGGATACATGAGGCAGGATGCTACTCATTGAAAATAAACAAATCCCAGATCCCAGCATCCTTGGCACAACCAGACTGTGGGATCTTACTAGGAATGAGCCTCTTCTAGGCACCGTCTTACCAAGTTCTTTCTCCTCAGCTTTATTCTTTGGCAAACAAGGTGTTGCATGTTGGATTGCCTGCATTATATGTTTGCAAGTGTCAATGTTCTTTGAGGCTCCTAGGGTCTGGCTGACTGAGCCATCCCTTGATGTGGGGAAGCTGTGAATACTGAGCTGGTGCTTCTCCTCCAAAGGTTGGGTGCCCTTAAGGTGGGATTTATGTAGGAAGGGAAGGACAGGTCTGACTGGTGAAAGTGCATGGTCACAGCTTGAGTATCCTCTGTAAAAATGTCTGGGCCTTTGGGACTTTCAGTGAGTGAACTATGACTCTGATAATATTGGGCTGAGCTCCTAAAAATCAGCCACAGTTGTGTCTCTGCATTCGTATGTTGGCTTATAGCCACAGAGCACATGTTGAGCAGCATGAACCCCTGTACTGGTTATTTCTGTGCTTTAATGGGAATGTTGGAAAGTTTTGAGTGGAGAGATGGATCTCTGTATATTTAACAATTTAGTGTTTTGGCATAGAATTAGGGTGAGTAAGTCAGGTTTTCTCAAAACTTTGTCTCCATCTCACATCCAGATTTCTCACTTTGATTGAAACTAATTTATTTTGTCCATGAGAGATGGTGCACTGGCATGATGTGAATAGGCCAATGCTGCCTCTGATGTGGGAGATTCCCTTCGTGATTGTGGGAGGCTGGGGGCTGGGTACTGAGAGTTATACTCCAACTGTTCTGTGTGTTTATTCTGCAATAAAGCTCTTTGCTCCCAAATACTGTGAATCTAATGACAGACATGTATGCATACATGTAAAGTGTGTATGCACACGTGCATTTTGCATTTCTGTTCTGAATAGTATAAAGACATTGAAGGCAACAACCTTTCCTGCACAGAACTTGATCTAGCTCTACTGGCATCTTTCCCTCTGGACTTGGATTACCTGCTGAGGTGCTCCTTGCACCCGTGCTCATTCTTAATGTCCGTGTAAAGAAAATCCACTTGCTGTAGATGAGATGCTGCCAATATAATTCTTCAAATGGTGACTCCAAGCAGTCATTGTTTTGGTATTTTTTTCTGTGGTTCCATGGGTTCTGATGCTGATCCTCAGGAGAGAAATTCCATCTGCACTCATATAGCAAATCCTTTTCTTGGTTACCTGCTGAATTGCCGTGATGCCTCCAGCTCGATCAGCAGAACCTGCTTCTTTTGTTTTATTCCAGTTTTCTGTTCAGCATAAACAAGTTTGCAGATCAGAAGGCCACTAGTTTCTTTACTAGGAGGCCCTTAATTTAGAACAAATGTCAATATTTTAACTTGGCTGTTTGTTAAAATAACTGTAGAGGAAGTCAGTTGAAATTGTTTTTGAAGAGTAGTAACTGGAGTAGCAAAAGGCTAACATACCAAGGGCACAATTTAAAATCTGCCTGTGTCCCCTAGCACCGTATTGTTCATATCATGGACCACCATTTACATTGCCTGCTTAATTTTTATTCTTATTGGAACTATGGTGCTGGCTTGTTTGTATTTGCATATTGTATAAGCAGTGATAGTTTGGGCACTGAGAATTGCTGGGTGTGACTTGGGAGCCTATAATCTTTTTTTTTTACAGTAAGAAGTATGACAGCAGCAGGCAGTTTGTGTTGATACAGAAGGAAGCTTTGAGCTGCTCAGGGTTGAGCTTGGTTGGTGAGTAGCCTGCAAGCATAGATAGGTTCCAATAAGTAAGTTTTGCACTGCACGATTAGTTGGGTTATGTGCCTAAGTTATGGTGTTGAAATACAGTTTTCAGAGCACAAGTTGGAGGGTTTTTTTTTTCCTTTTACTCCAGACTAACCCTTTCTAAAAGCATTTTCTGAAGATGAAGCAACAGGTCTGGGGAGAGGAGAGGAACCTGAGCCACTGGGAAACTCCCAAGTTGCAGTGCTCACTAATGTAGACTTCATTGCGGCCACAGGGCATGGGAGGGATGGAATGAGGTATGAATTGAAACACAGGTATTTTCTAAGCAGAAACAGAAGTTTTTCCAGAGTCCATTAACTTTTCTCTTTTTATAGCCTCTTTAAAGTCAGGGAGAAACTTCCTCTTTCTTCAGACTTCTCCTTTTCCTTCTGGCTGGGAGTTGGGGTGCACATCCTCTTTCATGCTTAGTCTTTTGTAAATACCTTTTTTGTGCATAATAACGATCTCTTATCTTTGGGGTTCTCTCTTCTGCCACTGAAGTTTGTTGCTAGCTTGGAGAGCTGCATATTCTTTCTGCTCGTGTGCATCTCTGTCCCCCTGCTGTCATATTACTTTCCCAAACTCTCATCTCTCTTTTCCTTGTCTTGCTCAGTCCAGCAGTAAGAATTATTTTCTGAAATAGGAGACTGTTGTGTATTGACAAATAAGCTGTGATAGAACAACCTTCCCATCCCTTCTATGCTTCAGTTTAATCAATTTTTGATCAGAAGTACCTGCTTAAAACAAGGCACAGGAACTTCAACTTGATCAAAACTTGATTATGACTTGACTTTCACATGACGAGAACTGACTCATAGCTGCATCCTTTAGAGCACACGCTCTGTGCATTATGAATTACAAGTTTTGAATGACTTCAAATGCCCAGTTTTGCTTCAGTTCAATTAGTTTAACTATTATTTGAACTGTAATTATGAGGAGCAGCATTTTTAATGGCATCAATAACAAGCATAAGTGTTTTGTTTTATTATGTGGCAAAGATGTGATTGTACAGTGGGTTATTGCAAGGACACCTCCAATTGCAATAGCAATAAATAAGAAATTTTTAGTAATTAGTATAGATAAAGATCAATAGTCCTATAATTAAGTTGTTCTGGAAAAAAAAGAAGTGTGAAATATTTTCAGAGGTGATCTTGATTTCTTTGTTGATTACTTGGTGAGTATGGACTCCTGCTTTGGAAGGATTTAAATAGGGACCGGAGTTTTCCAGTACTTCCAGGTCAGAACTTCTGCAGGGCCTGAGTTCAAACAGTATCTGCTGCAGTGTGTGTAGTAGGAGCAGAGTCATGTGTTTGGGCAATAACTATGAAGGATGAGCACTCTCAGCTCATTTTAATGCGTTCATTTTACAGTAATCATTTCCAGATTAGGGGATCATTACTGTTCAGCTGTTGTCTATCATTAAATATAGACGGTGTTTTTCTTGACTAAAGCTCGTTGTAAGCTCAGGCAATTGCTAGAGATTTGTATGGAATGCCTGTGGTGGGGAAACAGCTGGGGGTTTGAACCTAAACCAAAAACAACCACCAAAACCCCCTCGCACCAAACAGCCTCCCCCTATTTTTCCAGAAATATTAGCATACGTTTGGAAATAACTGTGGTTCGTAAGTCTGGCTTACAGTGTCAAGTGAATAAATGCCTTTTGCACAGGTAAGACTACTGATGTTAATGTTTATTATGAATTTAATAGAGCAAATATATTCAGAAATAATATTTGTCTTGAAGACTTTTGCCCTCATTCACACATGCAATCAAACAAAAGTGGGGCTTCCTCCCAGGTAAATGTCCTCTCATCTCTTCTAGGGAGTCGCTGCTGAAAGATCAGAATTCTTTTGTATATCGTGAAAGGAAAACTTTTGAGTAAACAGAATAAAACCAAAGTGTTTGAGGGTCTTACTGAGTTAGGCTTAAAAAAATAAGAAACACTCTGTCCTTCACTGTAGTGTTTATTAGACAGTGTATTGAGGCATGACAAGCCTTAAATTGGTGTGGAGATTAATGATTTATGTATGTAGGCTACAATGAGCAGATATCAAGTACTTAATGTCAGGTTATCCCGATGCACCTAGCTAAACCTGATTGCAAAGTGAAGGGCTGAGGAGGTGAAAAAAACAAGGGAGAGAAATGGTGTTCTCAAATTGGGTTTACTGATAAATGGGATTTCTCTGCATTTGAAGGCTGTATGGATCTAGTCCAAATCATCCTAGAGAGCTGATTTTCACTGAAGAGTGGACATAGTGGTATGATTTTGAGTGTGTTTACCTTCAGTGCCATTTCAGTTTTCTGTTTTGAATTCAGTAGGGATAAACATTATGGGTTCTTGTTTTGGAACCATCTGAAAGTTGTTTTTATTCAAGGTATTGCAAACTGTCAGACATTTTAAAACACATTCCTGCAGAGAGGTAAATAACTTGCTTACGTTGTTTGCTCTGCTTGATCCTGTACTGTAATATCATAGTTCTAGTCACTGATTTTTTTTAAGCTACTGATTATTTTGCCTTCAATATTGATGCAATAGTAAATCACAGAATAACAAAATGTTAAATAAATAGTACTTGATTTATTTGTCCCTTAAAGTAAATCAAATCCTACTCTGTGGTACTGTCTGTTGAGATGAACAAGTTATTGCCAAAATAATTACTTTTCCTCTTCATTTGCTAGAATGAGCTGTTTGTGTTTACTCAATTATACTGACAAGAGGGGTTTTCTGTTAGTAGTATCATCTCATTTTGGAACATCATTGCTTTGAGCAGCTACGTATAATTCTGTTACTGCAAAGTGGTTCCCTGAATTTAAGGATATATAATAGGGCAGGAGTTAATTGTTTGATCTTCTCTGCAAGTCAAAGTCAAATGAGACTAATCAACTCTGTTTTAGAAGTAAGCCATTATATTAAACAGGTTGAATTGTTGGGTCCTAAAGAGGAAGTTGCAGTTGTAAGGAGCTAGGGGTCTCCCTCATTAAAAGCTTCATCCAAACCTCTGGATGGTCCAGTCTTAAAACAAGGCATCTGTTGTTGCCCGATATCACATTGGTCATGCTGGAGAGGGTACTTCTGTTGTTTTCTTGGTGACTAGTTGGCCAATGCAGGCTGCTGCTTTTGTTGCTGATAGCTAACATGGACAAAAATTCATTACTCAAAAAACCAAAACATAACAGACAAAAAACCCCAACAAAACCCTCAAACAAAACACCATGTTAAGTTTTGAAAGATTTCAGAAAAATCAACAGTGGGCTCTTTGTTCCACCCAGTATCGCTGTCAGTGATACTGGGTGACAGAGCAGTTGATGTGTTTTTATCGTTAGGAGTTCATGGTTGATTATATTGTTCTCTCTCATCTTTTAAAACAATAGGTTTTACTCACTTTTGGAAATAATTCTTAACTCACCAGACTTCCCCCCCCCCCCCCCTTAAAATGTGAAACAGAAAATGTTTGGGATTCTACCATGTTACTCATTAGACTATTTAATGAGATTCTACGACAATTGCTTGTGTTAGATTAAGTTACATAAACAACACCTTTCAAAGATGTTTGTATGTTGTTTCTCTGCTTATTTGCAATAGAAGCAGTGAATAGTAGGACACCTGACTCTAAATTTGGGATCTCCAGATAAGTCTTGCTTGCAATGTTGGTCTGTTTTGTAAACATGCTCACTGAACATGAACTGTTGTGTGATGCAAGTGTGGTATGTGGCCCCAGAACCCTGCCCCACATTATCAGCTCTCAGTGTAGACAATCCCCTCTAAAATGAAATGAGTCCCGCTCTCAGATGGGGGAAATAGTCTCGTGGAGCTGATGTGCATTAGGATAATTACTTTAGAGTTTAGAATGAGGGTTGCACCACTCATTACTCTAATTCTATGTTATCTAGTGTTTTATCTTGAGGTTTGTAGATGTATAAAGACAAAACCCACTATCTTCAAGCCTGTATCATGACCTTTCTCCAAAGTTCAGTTTGGAACTTGTAGTAACAGGTGATAAATTATGCTTTGAGCCATTGGTGTAGACCATTTTGTTTAGTATGCAATGCTTCACATATTCAAGTCAGAAATTTCAGCTGTTTTTCTTCACTGTTTTTTTGGGGGGGTTGTGTGTTTGTTTTTTTTTTTCCTTCCAACTCTTCCCTTATTGCTTTTTCATTGCAAAAGTAATTGAAGGACTCTGGGCACTATTCTTTATTAGCTTTCTAACAATTTGGACATTTTATAAGTTGTTTCATGCTAAATATAAACCAGAAGAAGTATTTATCAATGCAGATTGGGAATTTTTTGGCTCTAGAGAGATATTTGGGATGCTTTTCCTCCTGAGAAGTGTTTTAAGGGTTATTTGAGCTCTTTTTCCTGCCTGGATCCCGTATAGGAATTTCTAACATAAGAAAAAAAATATTTATTTATTTTAAATATTGTAAATCCTATCTCATTTTGCAAGTACTCTATTGTAAATTAGGGGAGGAAGCTTGAAGCTTTTCACGTGTAAGTACATCTTCTGAGTTACTTGTCCATTTGAACCCTTTCCTGGTTGCTTTTGGGTTGGGTGGGAGGAGAAAAAAAGGCACTTGTACATCACTTGCACTTGAACATGCTATATATCTGCTTTTTATATAATATATGCAACTCTAGCAAATTTTCATAACCTCAGATTTATTTCCATAGCAGACATTAATCAGTCAACGATGTTGATAGAGATTTTGTTGACAGCTTTTTCTTCACTGAAGTGCCACATTCTGTAAGAGATGTATTAGTGTGTTTGTCCAGATAGGAAATTGATTAAATGGGGCATCTGCAATTCTCACTGAGCATTAAGGATGTGCAGACAACACTTTCACTTGATAGAGATGGGATTAAAAGCAACAACTTGGAGTTACTTGTATGCTTTTGTGATGGAAAACCACCCCACCAAAATAAACAAAGCCCACCCAAAAAACCGACTGCACTTGTTTATACAACAGTACTGTCTGCAAAAATCATGCTCCTCTCTACACATCATGTGGTTTGTCAGTATTGGAGAGTGTCTGTTCAGAAATGTGCTGGAATAATTTCTGGATGAAGAGATGATGACTGAGAAACTTCCCAGTGAGAACTGAAAACGCTACAAGTGTAGTTCTCTGAAGTTATGGTATTTCACCTGTCTGGGCTGCGTTAGTTACGATTTATATGATAAAGCTAAAGAGAAGCCCAAGGGTTTGCTTAAAGGAAAAGGAGAAATATTCTGCCCCAGAGCTCACAATGAGATTGAGGATCTGACAGGCACACAAGATAGCAGTGTGCTCTGCTTTCTATGGGCTTGACTGCTCTTTGAAATCTCTCGAGTGGGATCTCAAAGGTACACACCAGTGGTGTCCGTTTCTCAATTCTCAAGTGCACAACCTGCAGGAAAGCAATATTATTTTTCATTTAATGAGCTTTAGCATATGAGCAATTAAGAAGACCTAACTGAATGAAGCTAATCAGGAAGACGCATAAGCTTGCCGCTGGGATGCTGCGCAAGTCACTTGCTCCTCATATCTACAATTTTATCTGTTTAGTTAATAACACCAATGGGTATAGTGGCACAGGCTAGTGGTTTTACAGCTGGGGGGCCTGGCAGTTTTGTTTTGGTTTGTCTTCAGGCTCTTGTCTTTTTATTCTGCTAAGGAGGTAGTGATTAACGTGATGAGAGTCTGGGTGGCTTATAAAAGTAATGTGATGGAGACTACTACATGTTAAATGTCTTTGAATAGCTCAGCGTACAAACAGCAGACAAAGCCAGCTGTTTACAGGCATGGTCTTCATACAGTTCCATAGATTCAGTGAACCCATTGTTGCCTGATAATTAAAGTAGTTATGAACACAAGATAAACGGAGTGAATGCCTTCAGATAAACAAATGTTTTCTTCATTATCTGGAAATAAACCCATAGTGAGCTAGAATCTTATATTAATTTTATAGTTAAAGAACATAAACAATCATACATGGGGAAAAAATAATTAAAAAGTCCCATAGCTGTGCTCAGCTGTCTTCTTACAGTCCTTGTGGGTAGAACCTTTGTATAATTAAATACGAGAGGCATGAAAAGAAAATGCCTTATCTGCTTGTTCTACCAGTATAATCAATGGCTTGGGATTTACTTTCAGTTGTGTATCTAGCTAATACAAAATTAATCAACCTCTCCATTACAGTCAGCCTGGATATGGAGAGGAAGCAGAGTACTTTTGTGTCAGGTGTGCTGCTTTATCAGTGCCTGCGTGCTAGATTAAGTAAAAAAGTAGGGTTGGATGGGATTGGGAGAGGAATGATCTTTTGACACTGCTGAGTGCTAAGAGTGCATGTTAAACTTACAGAAATATCTGTGCAATGGCCATCTCATTTGCTGGATTATTTTCAGTGCTAGCTTATAGTTGGAAAACTTAGAAGGAGAAATTGAGAGCTCCCCTATATACTTGTATTTCCATCTGTAGAGAGGAATCTGAGTCAAGCTTGGGGGGAATCACCTTGGTCCTTTTGCTGATGGCCTCTGCATAGCCTGTGGGTCCAAATCATCATTATATTGTTGTGAGTTAAGAAAAATCATGTCGTCTTTGCTGTCCATCCTTGCTGATGTAAAACTTGAGTGAACCTGTGCTTGGATGGGACTGCTGTACCAAGTACACCTACTGAGGTGTACACGGTCCTTTCTAGCCGAACGCCGTTCTGCAAAGCGCTGGCACTTACATAAGTATTTGGAGGAGAAAGACAGTGGGACCTGGTACTCCTGTGGTGCCTCCAGGTTGTCATGGGGGCAGAATCACTGAGGAGAACTATACAGGTACAAGCAACAATGATTAGTACCATAGAACCACAAAATCTGTTAGGTAGGAAGGGACCTTTAGAGCAAGTAACCTTTAACCCCCCTGCAGCGAGCAGGGGCATCTTCACTAGGTCAGGTTTCTCAGAACCCCATCAAGCCTGACCTTGAACATATGCAGGGAATGGGGCCTCCACCACCTCCCTGGGCCAATGATCCACCACCCTCATATTGAATAACTGTTTCCTAATATTCAACCTAAACCTCCCCTTACCTTGTTTAAAACCATCGCCCCTTGTCCTGTCGCTCCATGCCCTTGTGAACAGTTCTTCCCCAGCTTTCTTACAGGCACCTTTCAGGTACTGGAAGGCTGCAATAAGTTTCCCCCAGGGCCTTCTCCAATTGATCAAAGTTTCTGCCATCAAATATACTGTTCTTTTTTTTAACTTTTCGTAGCTTTTGCAATAATAAGCTGAACTTGCAATTTATGTTAATTTATCTATACTTTTCATTAGCAACTGGAGCCAGTAGTCCTGTTAACTGGTTTCATGGTATATCTTTGCCGTTTGGTACTCTGGGTACCACAATTATGTCTGTTTTAGTTAAAAGACTTTTTTTCTGTGTCTTCAGCTTTCCCAGATGCTAGTGATAGACAAAGATAGATTTTGATGGTAATCAGGATATCCTATGAGGTGTTTATTTTATAAATACTTTCTTAGTAGGAAAAAATTGAGAAGTAAATATTTTCGGGGTCTGGAGTTGTGTTGCAAGGGATACGAAATGTCTTTTCCAATGTAGCAGAAATGTATCGACTCCCTTCTTGCAGTTTATCTGTTCTTTGATGATAGAGGTTTCAGACAGCAGATATACTATGCTTTGACTTCATTTTCACTGCTGTTATTAAAAAAAAAAAAAAAAAATCACAAACTCCCACAAAATAATCCTGTCTAAGGTGTCTAAGTTCGTGGGAGAGATATTTTAGTATTTATAGCTTGAAGAGCCCCTGTATTGGCATCAGCTGCTTTGCCTGGCTTTAACACCATGTTTTTTGGGGGTGCTTGGGCTCATTTTGGGAATCCTGTCCAGATGGGTGCTAGCAACCACTGTCTGCTGAAAGGTGCTGAGTCAAACAGTCCTTTTTTCTCATCCCAGACTTCTTTCCTCACTTAGTTGCTTTACAGAGGACATACCCATAAACCTTGAATTTATTAAAATAAATCCTAAATTGGTTTAAAAACAAATAAAAGTTGCAACTATTTTGCATTTACTAGATCATTTTGTGAGTTAAGAGGGCCCAAGCTTTCCAAACACATGTGTAATCATGGAAAGCCTAACAGGAGTAACAAGGTGATGCCACAGAAATGTTCTCTCATCTCAGACAGTAGCTTGCTTTTTAAAATAAAAGTTTAAAAAAAGGTTACACCTTCAGGTTTTTCACCAAAAGGCTTTTTTTCTAAAATATAATTTGAAGAAACATTGAAGAAAATACTAACTCTGCACACAGGCTTTGTGTTCCCCGCAGACCTGGGTTTTTTCCAGGCAACTCTTCGTTACAGCTGGGAGATGTTTTGTGAAGTTACCTGGAAATGTAAATAATAAACTGCAGGCCCAGGAAGACAAAGTACAGCTTATGTAAGAATGGGCATGATTACCATTGCAGATGGGAAGAATTTTAATTCGGAAATTAACATTGTAGCTTTTTTTTTTTTTTTGCTTAACAAAATAGGTATCAAAAGTGTGCATCTAACCAGAAGAAAAACAAATAACTCTTTGTAGCTGTTCAACATTAAAGTCCTTATTGCTTTTATAATTAACTCAGGTTCAGGCTATTTAGACACAGGCTAGATCTCTGATGGGCAGAAAGCAGTTCAAACTTCAATTATTGAATCCATTGGACCATAATTTATTAAACAGATACTTCAAAGGGTGATACTTTCTGTGAAGTCTCATTACTTTGCATTTTTCATGGATGAAGAACATGCAAATGGTTGAGACTCCAGTGGCTTGTAAGAGCTGCATGATATCTTAGATACCTTAATCTTTTTTTTTTGGTAAAGGACTTTCTGTGTGTGACTCGGGAGCCCGCTTTCTGCTCCAACTGTGTGCCTTTTCACCCAGGCTGTGGGGGAAGTATTTTTCATACTCTCAGCTACTTAATTTTTACATTTGTGAATGTGTGTTGACATCCTCTGTGCAAAGTAAGTGAACTTTATGAAGACACAGGAACTTGTTTATAAGTCTTAAGTTCATTATTTCCAGGTCCTGCTACTACATGTCTGCTCAGAAATATGCTTAAAACCCAGGCTTTGGCTTTTGAGGCTTTATTTTTTGTTGCTACTGTTAGATGCTATGTATTCTACTTGAAATCCCTAAAACTTCATGCTCTCAAAACCAAAGCAGAGTGTCTGCCTCTTCAGTACAGTGTTCAATGGCAATTAAATTATAATTCAGTTAAGACACATTATCAGGGCCTGTATTTAAATTTGAGAAACTCCAGGTCAGCCCTCAGTTGCAGAGATGGTATAGGGGATACTCCGGTGTGCTAGATAATCCCATGGAGTCCTGTGTCCAGAGGATTTGGCAGCTTGTCTTCTCAGCACAGGGTCCTGTTTGCCCTGGAGAAAGGAGGGGAGAAGTTGTAGTACCCTCTTGCAGCTAAAATGTAGTTATGGAAGTCCGCTTTGACCAGCTAATTTTAGCAGTGTTGGAGTGAGTACTCAAGGAGCTGAAAGAGGCAGGTGTCTTGGGAAGGGAAAGAGTTGTCTTGCTTCCCTTCATTTCCGTGAAGGGCGCAGCGGGGTATCGCTTTGCTGAGCAGCGAAGCGACTTCCTCACCTTCTGTCACTGCTGCTTGATGTCTTGATTAAATTACAGGAAGATGTTGATCAACATTGACTTCATTAAAGATGTCATGAGAAAGGTATTTATAGGCACAATATGTAAATGTTCACAAAATTGCTAGTTAATTACCTGAAACATAAACAATCCTAGAACAGGCAGGTTAATTGGTGCAGCCTGTTTATTGGGGAGGTAGGCATGAGTTACCTGCTGTAGATTTGGCACACCTGGTACCAGCTAAAATTTTCTGGAGCTACTTAAATATTTACAGCAGTTCAATGTGGGAGAGGTGGCTTCAGAGGAGCAGAAGAGCTTCTTGTTGTGCTCCCACCAAAGGTAGAAGGTGCACTCTTCACAGCTTGATTTTTGTTTTTTGTTTAATGACATGTGAACGTTGCTGATGTTTAGGATGAGGGCAGAGGGTAATAATCTTAAAAATCCAAAAGGAGTTTGAGGATTTCTGTCAATATAACTATTTCCTAGTCTATAAAGCATTGCTTTGTATAGAGAGCTGCCAAAACTGTAGTCTGGAGAATACGGTTCAAAGGTATTCAGTAATATAATAATCTAAACTTTTACATCCACTTAAAAAATGAAAAAAAATCGTCTGTATGAAGCAAAATTTCTCAAAGGTTTGGTTTTTTCCTCTACAATTAAACTTTCTTTTTCATGCTTCTTTCTTTTCTCTCAATCTTAATCAGTTCTGAGGAAGACAAACTTAATTTCCCTTGTCTGTTGTATACAAAAAGAGTTCCAGACTGAAATGGGAGAAACTCTTCAGGAAGAAAAACCTGATAAGTAAACATGATTTCAGTGGCAACGAACATGTGGAGCCTGAAGCCTAAAAGCCACAAATTTACCCTTTTGGAACACGGGAAGGCTAAATATTATTGGCTCATCTAGAAGCGGTTTAGCTGTTACCTCTCCTGTGTTACAGTTAATAAATGTTAATTCCTGGATGTTTGTTGAAATTTCTTTACGTGCAATGTTAATGGTTACAGAGAACTAGAAAAAACAGCTGGAGACTCATAGTTTAATGTCTGCCTTAAACAGCAGTTAAAATTGCTATGATATTAAACTTTGCTTTATAGTACTTGCATTCAGTTTAATTCAAAATACAAAATTTTTTTCCACCCTCCTCTGGGAAACTTTTTGTCTTAAATGCATCACACGGGTAATAGAAAAAACACAATTTCAAAACTATTGAAAACAGCATAAAATGTTAATGCTTGGTGCATAGTAATGGTTAAAAGCAGGTTTACTCAACTTTGGAAGTTTAAACACTTCTGAAGATATTGCAGCTATTCCCAAGTCATCTTAGTGCTTTTTTAATGGTCTTAAAAATTACTTTTGGTAATAGCAATTTTAGGTGCTAGTTGGCATAGTATCATATTTTTATGTGTTTTACAGCGTTTTCAGCCACAAGTATGATTTTAAAGACTCTGTCAACTAAAAAACTGCTTGTAAAATGGAAGTTGTTTCAATCTAAAAGAATATTGCTGAAAAGATGGATGGTACTGCATTTTTCCATAGCTGTAAAAGTAAAAAAGCAATCCACAGCACTTGCAGGGTAATTTTCACATACCAAACCCTTTATAGTTATTATATCTGTACAAAAGGAGTTGGAAGAATGGAGAGGGAAAGCGACGAAATGAATCAGCTCTTGAGGTTGCACATTGTGTATAAACTCACGTCTTCTGAGGCTGTGGGAACGGGAGCGTACAAGAAAATTCTGTAGTGGTTTATGTTCTCGTTGTATTTGATTTATCTGTCGGCCTCACCCTTTTGTCCAGTTAAAGACAAACCCAAACCTGATTGAGCTACAGTCTGATTTTAACATTTAGCTCATCTTTCACTTGGCTCTTTGAATTTCTGAGCTATGAATTTCAGAGTAGTGTTTAATCCAGCAAGTCTGAGTCAAAGCACAGGAATTCAGTGTGGGTTTAAGTAGTGTATGGCAAATGTGTTTGAATGGAACTCAACTTCGCTGTCATTCCTTCCCAGTTTCCACAATTGGAGATGTCTGTCAGGAAGAGCTAAAATAGGCAGTGAAAGCCCTCCTTATGCTATTTCAATACAGAGCAATTGTAGCACAAGCCTGCTAATGTAAAGGTTATGCCAAGCTTATCCTAAATTGCACAGCTGTAGTTCTGAATTCAGTCCCACAGGAAACAAGACAGGACATTTTCCCCTTAAATTGGGTTGCTTAGTTACTCAGCTTAAATGTATGGCTCTATGTAGCTCTTTATTAGGAACCTTGTTCTGTAAATCAAGATGTTTAGAGAGGCTCTTTCATGGGGCTTTTCTGTGAGAGTTCCCAGCTGAATGAGTGATCGCAGAGGTAAGTGTAAGGTCTGTCAGAGGACTGCTTGCTTAATGAGCAGTTGGGACCTTGCTGAGAATAAAATGCTGAGAATAAAATGCATCTGAAAACAGCAATGCATTTTCCAGCAGATCTGAATGTGAGGTGTTTTAACCTCTGCCAGTGCCACAAAGCGTTAGAATTTCATTTCTTTTCTTGCATCTCCAGTTTAAATAGAGCAGAGAGCACCCAATTGCTGTCCCTGCACATCACAAAGTCCCAAGAGCTTGGCTGGGAATCTCAGTCTGTATAGTCCCACAGACTTGGGTCTTCACTCTGTTCATTGATATTCTGTTTCATGAACCACTTGGTTGTCTCAAAACAGGCTTTCTCAGTAGCTCACACCCTCCTCAGCCACCCCAGCGATTCAGAAACCTCCTCCGTGGCCCTTGCTGCTCTGGCATCGTTTTGGCAAATCACTTGGTGCAGGTGTTTTTGCTTTCTTCCACCGGACTACTTCTCTGAGACGCATGCACAAACTCTCTTTGATTTCCAGTCCATGATAAGGTGGAGTCAAAGATCTGTTTTTTCATTAATGACTTTTCATTCATTCCTTAATGGCCAGAGTATTATCAGTGAGTCAGACTTGTGGACTAGACTTAGTGCTCCTTGCTGTGTGTCTCTAAGACCTTTATGCAATTATTTTATGTCCTTAACAGTGTAGAAAAAAATGGGAGGGAGAGGGTGGTGGTGGTAAAAGGGTTTTAAATACTTTGAATTCCTCAACCCTCTTTCAGAAGCTTTTTTTACTTTCTTTTTCCACATAGATGCAAAGAGTCAGAGTTGAAGAGTATACTTGAAATTAAGACTGCTGCTTAATTCTCACTGAGCTAAGGAGCACTGCTGAATGTTTCTTGCTTTGTTTTATTCCCACCAGAGCAAAATTTCAGTGCATATAAATGTGGAGGGAAAGAAACAAAACTTGAGAAATCTAGACTTTTAGCTCCACTTTTGGTACTTGAAAACTCCTCTCTGTTCATTTAGGCTTTTTCTCTAATTGTTCCCTTTCTTCTGGTCTGGAAAACAGTTTTGGCTCGCTGTGTCATGCTTTCTGTTGTACCAAGTGATTTGTCAGTGCTTTGCTCTTACAGAGGTTGACTTCCCAGCATTTGGTGTTGAACTATCCAAGGCTTTCTCTCTAACAGAATCTATATCAAATGAAGTAGGTTAGAGTCTCCTTTGGCACAGAGCACAAGTAGACAGCTGGGCCTGTAATTCCAGCATTCAGTGGATGTGTGTCTGTGTTAGTCTGTGCTCATGCAGTTGCTTCAGAAACTTCAGGGGTGGATCAAGGTGTCAAAGCCTTCCATTGCGCTGGTCAGTCTTTTCTTACTGCTTCCTTGCCAGCTGCTGTTCAACAGGTGAGCCACATTGAAAGGCTGCACATGGTCACCTCGTGGACTTCAGGACAAAATGAGCTGGCTTAGTTCCAGTGTTGACATGTTCTGCTTTGCCAGGTCAGCAGCAGAGATGACTTTGTCTCCAGCCGGGAGGCAGTGACATCTTAAACTGCCACAGTACTTTTGGCACTCTGTAGTGCACTGTATGCAGTGTTAGCCTGGAAACTGTTACTTGTGTTTTAAAGAAGAGTCAAGCTTGAATGATCCGGTATGTTGTTAGTGTGTCTTATCGGTAGGTTTGCACGTGTGGGTTAAAAATAATCTCAGTGCAAGTCACAGAATGGTCAGGGCTGGAAGGGACCTTAAAGATCATCAAGTTCCAACCCCCTGCCATGGGCAGGGACACCTCTCACTAGACTAGGCTGCTCAAAGCACCATCCAGCTTGGCCTTGAACACCTCCAGGGAGGGAGCATCCACCACCTCCCTGGGCAACCTGTGCCCATGCCTCACCACCCTTGTAGTGAAGAAGTTCTTCCTAATATCCAATCTAAATCTAGCCCCTTCCAATTTAAAATCATTCCCCCATGTCCTATCACTACATGCCCTTCTAAGAAGTCCCTCCCCATCTTTCTTGTAGACCCCTTCATGTACTGGAAGGCCGCTATAAGATCTCCCTGAAGCTTTCTCCAGGCTGAACCACTCCAAATCTCTCAGCCTGATGGCAATTCTGAGACATCAGCAGGGCTCTTTTGGTAGAGGTTCCAGAGATGCGATTGGTCACAAATGCCTTTGTTTAAAGATGGCAACCAATTTTAATATGAATTTTTCCATATCACCATTTTGGTTATTCATAGCACAAAGTCACTGAAGTGAATCAGAGTCCTGAACCCGCTTTACATTGTTTGCTGCAATGTTCAGGGATAATGGAGTGCTTTATTGAAGTCATAGAGGGTCAGCAGGGAGCAGTTGGATAGTTTTTTCCTGCATCATGCTGAAGTGGTACCATGTGAACTAGCAGTGGCTATGTTCAAAGTAAGCTTACTACAGGGTGTTTTACATAGTACGTGCTTTCATGGATTCAGGAACAGTTTGGACAGATTAACAGTGAAAACAATGCAATTACATGTTAATGCTATATTCTTGGATTATTGCTTTTGTAGACTGTGCTTGAAGATAGCTTGGGGTTTATCCCCTTAAATGAATATATAATTTTTCAGCTCTTCAGAGTTGTCAGGCCTTAATTCTGTCCACAGCTCTACAGGAAAGCTGTTCTTGGTGACACATGCCACCCCTCAAAATGTTTTCAGCTTGGATTAAACATACAGGCAAATACCAAATAATTGTTAAGTTTAACCTTCCCAACTTCACTAAAACAAAAGAAACGGCTGAAACTTCAACATGGAGTAATTGTAGGGTGTGATTTCTCTGACTCAGGGAGAAATCCCAGCTAAGTGCTGAAGAGCAAGAGAGCCTTCTGCCACTACTGATGAAATTTAGAGTCTGATTTTTTGCTCCAGTGACAAATTGAAGAATAACATTTTATTCTACCAGCAATAATAACTATTGAAGGAAATCATGTTGAGAAGATTTTTATCAAGTAAAGAGTCTGTGTATTGGCTAGGATCTGAGTCAGTTTTTTTAGATTGCCTGTTGTACTCCCTGTAATTGTTTATTTAAATAAAAACAAACAGAACTACTTCTTCTCTGAATATATAAAAGCAAAACTGAATAGAAGAGCAAATGTAAAATAACTCAGAGTAATAATTGGGTGTTTCTGAAGCAGCTGGAAGAAGAGTTGGTGATTAGCATATTGAAGTGGATTTTTTCCAGTTGTAATTTCAGGAACACTTAGGAGGAGATGGCAGTTGGTTCACAGAATAATGCCCCAGAAAAGTTCAGTTTGGCTGTTTGTTTTCCACAGGAGCATGCTGTATTCCTGACAGGGCTGCTCACTTATTTTTTTGTCAGGGTAACACTCATTCTGTCTCTCTCATTGTGGTAGGGTTAAGTTATTGAACTTCTTAAAGTTACAGTCTTCTACTGGGAACGCAGAGCCCCTCGTGGAGTGGGAGAACTTTTTTTTGGGGGGTGTAGTCGCTTAGATTTCTAAGGCTTAATGGGGCAAACCATTTTCATTAGTAAGCTTTGAAGAAGTCAATAAGATCATATGCCTTGCAGCCATATGACTTGATCAGAACAGCCAACTTCAGGCACTGCTCCCCACCAATTCAGATGGTTTATTTAGCTGGAATTTATGGATATATCAAGTATGAATGTGGGTATTTCAGGTTTCCAAGTAATTGTGTTTAGTAGAGGGATGTTATAGGCCACTGTCTGTCACTGTGACTACCTCTAGCTCTGTGTCTTCCCATGAAGCTGTCAGACTGCTTCTAAATGGGTGCGAGGCTACAGCTGTCTTTGCAAGCCTGTGAATACAGGACTTAGAGAAGTGCTACTAGGGAGGTATTTGTGAAGGCTACTGTATCCTCATAAGCTTCATCTGCAGTTAATGGTGAGAGGGGCATCCCTCAAGTGATTTGGAGCAGGAGAGCCATTTGTAAGGTCCTTTGAAACACCTCTATGGAGGAACTGGTATCTCGAGAGATGGCAGGAGGAGGAGGCCCCTGCCAGAGAGGGGAGGGGCTGTGAGGATGCAGTTGCCCTTTCAGGATGGTGGGACTGAGGAAAAGAAAGTTGGGGAGGGGAAAGCTCAGGTGTCTTCACAGCTTCTCATGTTGTGGGTCAGGTCCCCATGCTTGAGGTTTATTAGCTAATTTCGAAACACTTGTTTTCATTTTTATAGATGTTTCTGTTTACCTGTGAGGTTGAATAGAACTAAGTCCTCTCAGTAATGTAACTGCTGGATTGGAGGTGGCTTTGAAGAGGACAGAGCTGAGGGGAAAGGGGGGTGACCAGGCAGCTCTCTGTTGGCAGACCACAGGGTTATTCAAGTCATTATGTTTATTTCAGCTCAGACCGTTTGAACTGGCTGAGCATCTTACCTCGAAAAACTGTTGAGGGTTTCCCCTGAGCCATCTTGTTAAAAATAATTAGGAATTAAAATAATGGAAATTAGCCATCAGAAACCAAATGAATGTGAGCCATGTAACTGTTCCATGAAGTGTTTGTTAAATAGATTTTCACTTTGCTTCCAAGGAGACAGGCCCTTTATTTACCTGCCTTTGCCTTGATCATGTAATTGTAAAGCAAAGGCACTGTTTAGATGAAAGAGTGCAGTTAATGACAGGAACAAAAATGCTTTTCTGGAAGCTTTTAGGAAAGCCTTCATAGCTTGTTTTACTTACTACCTTTTATTTACCTGATGCCTACTGCCTTTTCTCTGAGGTGCCGGAGGGGAGGGCACTGCTACATCATGATTATATTTGCTGGCACTGCTGCTTAAACATAAAACATATCATGAAAACTGTAGATAGGGAAGCTCATTTCTGTAGTGCCTTTTCTGCCTTTCTTAAAGCATATTCAATTTAGCATGATTTGACTTCCATGACTACCCCATTATGCCCACGAATTTCAAGGACGACTTGTCTCTCGTTGAGAAAGTTAGAACAAACAGCCCATGGTTCAGCGTGTTGCCTCTCCCTGTGCTTCCAGCAGAGCAGAGGTGTCTTTGTGCCTGGGAGAAGGCATACAGCCTTGGTGTGGTCTTCCCAGCCCCAGTTTGATGGGGCACGGGACCTCTTTTCAAAGAAACCTTATAGTGGAAAGGAACCATGCAGTGGTTCTATTGAAGACTTGAGTTGTTAGTTAGGTGTGTGTCAGTATTCTGATAATAATGTGCAGTGTGGAATGGGAATAGTTAAAGTATCAAACAGATTTATAGTGAGGTCTGCAATCAGAAATAGGACACTTTAAAACAGGGAAGTCATGTCTTGTGTATTTCCTTTGTCCATGTTTGTTTATGTTGATTAAAACAATCTATTGCTGCTGAAGTAATACTTTCTGTTCAGGAACACTTAAATAAAACTTGAGAAAAAGGGCTCATAATCTTGCTTGAGGAACATTTAATGTAATCCCTTTCATAAGCAAATAAAGGTATGTTTCAGAAATGCTGAAATTGCCTTTCTGCATTGTTCCTGCTGCGGAAGAGTTTCAGGATCTACCTTCTCTGCTAGCCCAAAAACAAAAAGGAATTGGGAAATGTACTTAATCAATTTGTGGGCAGCGTGCAGCCATTTCTCCTTTGTGCTTAGTATTCTTTGCATTATTTCCTTTGTAGCTCTTACCCAAGTATATTTCTAGAGAGCTTTTGTTTTCTTAGACTAAGGAATTCAAGCCTCAGTCATCTTTATAGGATGGACTCTCTTTCCGTTCCCCATGTTGGGAATAACCTTTCTGCATGCCTGGCTCAGTCTAAAGATGTTCATGTATCCGGTGTTTCCCACCAGGTCTGGCTGGTGCCTGGTGGTAAAACACAGGTTTTGGGCAATTGCACTTGCCCCTCCTCCTCCTCACTGTATTTTGCACAGAAAAGGAAAATGTACTGCTTATGTGTTTACAATGTGCAACTTGTCTTTAAGGTTTTTACTTGAAATTATTGCTTCCCTTGAATTGGAAATTTGGGTAAGACTACAATTCTAACCTTATCTGTTCAGTGTATGGTGACAAATATGAACTAAATAAGGCTGTGGTTTGTTTTAGGTTTGGTCTCTGAGAAGGGGAGGGAGGAGTGATGGGCATCTTAAAAAGCAATCTGATATTTGGCTAGTATTGACATGATGGAAATGATCTGAAATCTATAAGCTCTTATCTATGCAATAAAACTACATGATTCTTCAGAAATGTGTTATTGCTGCCATGAGGGTAATCTGCAGCCAGGATTCTACTGCATCCTGTTTATTTTTTCTCCCTGGCTATAGAAATAGTTTTGGCTCTAATCTCATCTTTTCACTGAAATTTCTTGTGATAACTTTTATTGCTTCACCTGCTCACACTTGCAATAAATCCTCTGCAAATTGTCGAACGCAACTGAATATCCTTCCTTTTCTCTGGGAGACTGTGTGTTCAGATTTCAGTGCTGAATGTTCCTTTGAAACATACTGTGTAACTTCTGTGATTATAATTCTGGAAATCCTGATGTGTTTGATGGAAAAACAGAACTGTGAAATGCTGCTAACATGTCACTGACTTGTAATTTTGATTATTTCATTATTGAAGAATAGAGCTAGAGGTTGGACTGATTTGGGTGAACTCTTCAGTGAGGCACCCAGCAAGAAGAATGCTTCCCTGTGGAAGCACTGATAAGGGGAAGAAGCTCATTTGGTTTTCTAAAAAAATAATAGTTCCTTCTTATTGTTTTGGGTAAGGTATATGCAATTTCTAGAATTAAAAATTGTCCGTGCTCTAGATTTCTCTTTGGTTTTGGGCATGGTGATCACTGTTCAATGGTGAGTAGCAGGACCATTCATGTGAAAACCAAGTCCCAGTAAAAGTTGGTATTGTTGAGCTTTGCTGCCTTAATGAAGAGTTTATTTTAGAGCCATACAGTTATCAGAATCCTGAGCTTCTAGAAAATATTATCACATGGCTCTGGAAAAGGTTAGAGGTGTGTCTGTGATGGTGCTGTTGTTTTTATAGCATCCAGTGAGAAAAAATAAAAGCAAGAAAAAAAATCATGCCTTATTTCATGTAGATACACAAACATTGCTAATCTTCCCACAGGATATGCTCATAGGAAACCCTGGTGAAATGAAAGGTGTCGTTTTTCAGACGGTCTGTTCGATTTGGAGGTGTTAACAGAGCAAAAAGCTTTAAAACTGTCAACAGAAAATATGCTAGCTATCATGTATCAAAGTAGAGCATGTAAGGATAAAATCTGCTGGTGCTGCCTCACCTCGAGTATTGGGTGCAGTTTTGGGCTCCGCAGTACAAGAGGAACACAAAAGTGTTGGAGTGTGTTGAGAGGATGGCAACAAGGATGGTGAAAGGTCTGGAGGGGAAGTCGTATGAGGAGAGGCTGAAGTTTCTGGGTTTGATCATCCTGGAGAAGAGGAGGCTGAGGGGAGACCTCATCGTGGTCTGTGGCTTCCTGATGAGGGGGAGCAAAGGGGCAGGCGCCGATCTCCTCTCTTTGGTGACCAGGGATGGAACCCAAGGGAATGGCATGAAGCTGCAACAAGGGAGGTTCAGGTTGGATGTTAGGAAGACGCTCTCTACTGAGAGGGTGGTCGGGCACTGGCACAGGCTCCCCAGGGAATGGGTCACATCACCGAGCTTGGTTGAGGTCACGAAGCATCTGAATGATGCCCTCAGTCCCATGCTCTGACTTTGCTGTCCCTGTGTGGAGTTGGACTCGATGGTCCTTATGTGGGTCTCTTGCAACTGAGGAGAGTCTAGGATGCTGTGATTCTATGAATAAGTAGTGACAATTTGTCCAGGAAGTAGTTTTGTTTAGATTGCACCGGATGGCAAGCCAAGTGAGTTTGTGAAACTCAATAAGGAGTGTCACTGATGAAAGGAAGGAGTACCCACACAAGCTCTCTGTATTTTACCATCAGAGCAAGGTTTGCCTGTATTATTCAAAATAATAAAAAAAAGTAATTGCAGCATGACTATATTATCTTTAGTATTAATGCCAGTGTTGTTTAGGCCATTCATAAATATTAACGGCCTCAGGGAGCACCAGGCTACCAGTCCTCAACATTGGTGTTTAGAAGTTTGGTCTTGCAGTTGAACTTGTCAGTTGAACAGCAAAGCTGCTGCTGGAGGGAAATACCAGGCCACAAAGATGTCCTTTACAGGCTTCACCTAAAGGGAGATCTGAATAAATGCTGCACTGTTTTGATCTTCCTTCATAGCTCTTGTCTGTGCTGGGGTAATTATAGTCTGTAATTAGCTGCAGCACAATTCTTTTGAAGTTGATGAATGTGTAATTTTTACTGTAAGCTGGGAAACAGCATTTTACCTCAGCTTGCTCTTGTGATGAATTTACAGATGGCTTTTCTGTTGGGATTTTTCTGTAAAGTGTTTAGACCTCTCAAGACTCCCCCCAAAAAACAAATATAAACCCCTCCACCCCACCCCCCTTCCCCCAGTATTCCTTCATCATTTCATTCCTTGCCTAGAAACCAATTAGAAGCTACAAATGTAGCCATCCACCGGGACTGGGTTGTCAGGAGGATCAGAGGAAACAGCTAAATAGCATTTAAAATGTGGACTCTGGTGTCACATACAGTCCTGTATGGTGAAGAGGGAAGGAGTATGGCTGTTCCATATCACACTGTTTCGGTGGTACTGTGCAGCCCTTAGAAAATGGAAACCTCTTTCGAATTCCTTATTTCTCTGTGTTTGAGGAGGTAATGCTTTTCTCCCTTTTAATGTAGAAAATGAAATTGCTCGCAAAGTGTAGCCATCACATGTGGTATACATGCTTTTATATGTTTTATGACAACACCTATGCATTTGCTAGCTCTGCATGTACTGCTTTGTCTTTGAACCTATCTTTTGAGTCAACCAACAAAATCTTACTTATTTTCTTTCGTTATTCTGCTCTGCTTCCATTGATGACTAAACTTTTGACTCCAGACTGGCAATATGAGGGTAAGATGGCAAAAATGTAACTTCCTGAACATTGCTCGTCTGTTTTTAATTTTTGTTTTCCTTAGAACATTATTAGAATTCTGTTCACTCTCTTTAATTAGATCCTTTTGTTGCAATTAAACTCAAATTACCTTTTTTTTTCTGTTGTGAATCTTTAATTACAATTTATACTTTTTAATCATTCCTCTGTTGTTTCTTTGGGTTAAATTACCATCATATTATCTCTGTCCTGAAGGACTTCTGCTTCACTGAGATCCCTGGTAGTATCTCTAGAGCAAGACACAAACAGGTTTATAGGGTAGCTGTCAAACTGTATTGTGGTGGTACGTGACAACAATTTATGTCCATGTCATGGAAAGGAAAGCTCGCTTAAGAGATAAGAGAAGAAACCATATTAAATTTTTGCTGTTTAAATGTTTGTTTTAAATATGGATCAGCATCTGAGATGTTAATTCCTTTGTCATCACATTCTGCTTTATCCGAGTAAAGGGATAAGCAAACAGCTCAGATTTTGATCCTCTGTGAGTGTAACTTAGCTATAATATTTAGGTGTATAATTGTCTTTAGTATGCTGAATATGCTGCCTCTTTCTTTAAAAAAAAAACAACCCAAACTGAAACAAAACCCCTGAGATGATTCTTCTGGAATTAGAAATAACTTCTATTTTCATCTTTATAGATTGCAAATTGGCCAGAACAGGTCCTCCAGCCACAATAGTTCCTATTGATGAAGAAAGTCGGAACGGTGAGTACACCTTGGTTTTCCACAACCCCCCGTTTGGTTCCCCCGCGTTAGCTGATCAGGGTGTGAGGTGCACATGGGGAGCAGCATGTCCATCGTCCATCTGGGCAGCACAGGGCCATGTACTCTGGCTTGGAGGTCTGCTGTCCAAAGTCCTATTGGTAGGGTAGTGGGTGGAAAGGGGGCAGTGATTCAAAATGCCAAAATGTGGCATTTCTTCCTAAAAATTGTATGTATTGCTGACTTCAGTCTTTGACTCCTGTGAATGTGTGTTTAGTTCTAACAAGTATTTCAACCACAGTTATTTGCAATGCAGCGGTAGCTCATTGAGCTCCCTTGTTGATCATGTACCAGTTAACTCTTCACTGTCTGACTTCTCGTACCAGTATGATACTGCCAGAGGACAAAGTCCTGTTCAGTTTTGATGGTGTTAGGTAAAGCTAAAACCTTTCTCTGAGGCTTGGTAGCAATGTTAACATTGCTGTCTGCTGGGTTTCACATGCAGCTTTTAGAAGGTTGCTTGTAGGTTTGCTCAAAGTTTAATAACATGAGTTTATGGACACCTCTGAAATGGCAGAACTTGTTTGCCTGTACTCGTGGAGAGTTCAAAAGAAAATTAATGTCATCTTATTCTCCTGTCAATTCATACAGGTCTTGAATTGTTGCTCTCTAGTCTGCGTTGCGTTTCTGCAGTGTGTTGTAATTTGAAGTGCTTTACCCCTCTAGAGCCAGCACTTTGTACAGGTGGCTGTTACTCCTGATATGAAGTTGCTACTCTGTCCTGATTTTTGTGATTATGTTTTTTAACCTCGTAGGCTAGGCACGTTTGCATGCTGCATGTAGTTATCATTTGTCATAGATGGGTGCTTGAAATGGTGAACAAAGTCCAGGTCATGCTGGAGGAACCTCTCTGCTGTTGTCCTTGGAGAATCTGTTTGCTGTTGGAGTTCTCAAGGTCAGATGGATCAGAGTATGTGGGTTTTACTACTAAGAGAACAAAAAACCTGTTGTTACTACCTCTATGCACTGAAGAGCTGTGATAGGTGATACTGGAGTAGCTTTTAAAAATATGTTGTTTTCATCCTTCTGTGCTGATTTTTCTTGCAATCCTATCTGCTGAAATTTCAAAATGATGATTGGTCTCTGCAGAATTAAATTCCGTGGTAATTGTGTCTGCACACTGAGCAGGACTTTTTCATCTTCACTTCGTTCTAGTGCAGCCTGAGTACCAGAAAAGTAGCTTGTACTGTGTAAGATCAATTTAAGTAGAAAGCTGCATCATGATTGTATCATGCTTATATCGGGGGTGTGGGAGGGAAGAACCTAAATCTTTGTCTCTTTCAGAGTGTGGTCACAACCTCCACCATAGGTCTTAGTCTTTAATAGCAGAACCTCTGTGTGTAATCTGTGCTGCAGTATTAGGCAGCTGTCAATAAAGTGGTTTGATATATATGGTATACAGATAAGTTGTGAGTCTGGAATCAGTGCTCTGGGGTTTTTGCTTTATTTCCTGATGTATGTATTATAGAAGGAGTTCTGGGATTTGATGCTTATTAAACAACTCTATTTGCATCACCTTGTTGGGAAGGTGTCAAGCATTCTTGATTATACATAGGTAGTACTGGCATGTTTTACAGTACTCTGTTCTTACGTGCGGGCAGCACTGGAGTTACTTACCTGGACAATGTGGTGGGAACAACAGCTGAAACTAAGGCTAGGTGCTGACCATGGAGTCATTTGAAACATAAACCCAAATTTAGAGAGATAAAGAGCTTGCAACTCTCTGAATGGCATAATAAACTTTATTTCTCAGCTTTTTAATGCTTGATTCTGTTTGCTAAAAACTAGAAAGCTAAACTTTCTTTTCAAATGTAACTGGTCCTGCCCGAAAGATGGTTAAATTGAGTATGGTGAGGAGAGGTGTGAATTTCCTAAAAGCTTTGCATATGTCTGCAGCAATTTAATTTATGTATTTCGCTATGAATTCTTATGAACCATTAACTCCCCATTAAGTCAGTCAAATGGGAAGTAGAAATTTGAGTTTGCATTGTAGTTAATGGAAGCGACACACCTCATCTGTAAGTCACCATATGTGTTAAGTAAATGGATCTCCTGGGAAGCCAGCTCTTAAGATGAAATGCCCTTAAACCTTTTGCTGTCTTTTTCAAAGTGGTAAGTTGTATCCTTGCCACAACCATGTGTGGCTGAAATTAATGAAGGTTACATCTCAGGGCGGTGTAGAGGCTCAGCAGTTGAGTTAATGCTACTACTAGTGTACTCTATAGTAAATAAGTGCTTTTCCATGAGTCTCACTTAAACGGAATGTAGATACTTTGAAATAGAAAAATGGTCACAGCAAGGGATGCTCCTGGCAAATTTTGTTTTCCAGCTGTGTGCCTTTCTAGATACTTTCAGGTTCTGGGTAAATGCCTTCATGTCCTGGAACTGAATGTGGATCTGTGCTGCGTGATGGGCATTGCTGCAACTGAATGTGTACGAGGTACACACCCGAGTGCAGATGTGCACACACATGCCTGTGTATCAGGAATTAGAATAAACAGAGTGTGAAGTCTGAAATTAAAAATCAAGGATATCTCTGTCTGGATTAGCAGGGTGAGTATACTTACTGTGTGTGAATTCACTAGAATAGTTTATCACAAATTTTTTGATTGTTGGCTGGTTGGCCTCATAATTTGCATTATATAGTTGTTAGATGTGATAGCAAAGCTGTAATGCTAAACATTTGGATGATACACAGATTATATACAATTTATTATTATTACATACACTTCTTCCAGTGACCCAACAAACTTTGTATTGGAAGTGCCAGTAGATGCAGAGAAACAATCTGCCTGTTTTTGGTCTAATACATAACGATATATCTCTAGATCACTTAAAGTAGGAAATTGAATCAGGTTATTTTAATTCCTTGCACTGCAGCTTTCAAAGGTCTGTAGTTGCTGTTGGACTGTGTCTGTTAAGGTTTTAGAATGAAGATCTCAAAACAGTAACTGAGGTAACACTTCTGTGTGACATTTCATTTCATCCAGTGCACATGGCAACTGAATAAACAGAAAGTCCCGCTTGTTAGAAGTATATCTTTCACATCCACTGTGCTGAATGTTGCTTCTCACCTAATTTATAAGAAGTCTGGAGACCAGCAAGTCTCATGGAATAGTGTGTTTTACAAAATACCCGTTCCATGTTGAAAAAGTGAGAGACACAGTCACCATCTCTGACCTTTCAAGACTTCCTTGAGGGCACAGATTTCACATTTTTCCACCACTGGAGGAATGTATCTTTATATCAGGTAATTTAGGTACAGTAGTATGTTAGATTATAGCTGTGTTTCTGAGAAGAACCCTAGACAGGGTGAATGTTACATTTCATAAGGTACAAATGAATAATTTTTTGATTTTTCCTTTGTCTAACTGGATGGGTGGTAGTACTTGTGATCATACTCATGCCAGAACTTCTTTCTTCTGGATGAATGCGGGGGTGGGGGGTTTAGAGAGTTACTTTCACCCATGTGTCATGATCCACAACCAGGTGTAGACTACTTTGGCAGAGGTTAAACCCCCTTGCATTCCAACCAACCTGAGATTGCTCTGGGTGGCTAGGGGCAGCTGGGCTTCACTCCTGAGTGACGTCCAATTAGGTGCTTTATTGTGACCAGGTCTTTGCAATTCTTGGGAACAGAATTGACTCAAAACAGAGTCAAGGTTCAAGTCACTTCATTTGGCCTACTACAAGTGTGCAGGAGAAGGTGGGGGAGAAAGAGGAAAAAAGTGAAAGAGAGAGAGAGATTGCAATATCTACCACCACGGAGCTGAGGTGTCCAATCAGTCCGAATCGACTTCATGTCAGGTGGAGAATTCCATTAGTTGCTAGTTGTCGTGGTTCAGCGCTGGGTGCACGGGGGATTGCTCCACCGCAGACGTGCACACTAACATATCAGATCATCTTGGTTATATACAGTTCGATGATACTTATTCATTAGGTTACCTCATACACCTATACATATTCATAACCTGTCCTTGCTTCGTATTCAAATGAGTTCCAAGAAGTGTTTTCCATAAACTCCTCCCAATTCCGTCTGCGCACTGTCTCATGGTGGTGGTCGTCAGGGGGTCTCAGAGATGAAGGCTCGAAGTCTTCATCAGGTTGAACTTTTCACCTCCTTCCTCTGGCACATGCGTGGTTGTGATTGTTCCAGATGGGCACTGTTATCCTTGGGATGTTTCCTTCTTCTCTATCCCAGGCACCATCTTCCTTGGGATGCTTCCTCCTTATCAGTCCTGGGTCCGCTTTAAATGATTCCAAGAACGCTAATCACGAGAGACGAACAACTCTAGTGTTTTTAGTGTAGTTAAAGTGAGACATTGTTTATGTGAGGTCACCTCTGACATAACCACTATGGCACTTCAAACCATCCTGTTAGCAAGTCTTCCTTAACCCTTTACAAGCGTCTTGTTAGCAAGTCCCCTTTATCACAAATAGCAGTAATAGCAAGAGGTGTGCTATTTCAGCAACATTGAGACATATGTCCCCTGGTACAGGCATCCTTTGAGGGACACAGTCCTTCACATCGTGGGGTTTTTTTTTCATTCCTGAATTTGAGACTCGGCTTTGACTTTCTTTAAAGACTGAACAAATGAGACACATTCATACTTTAGGCTTTCTTATTCTTACTGTCCCCCAAGTTTTTGGGGCTTTCACATATCACTGTGCTTTTTTTTCCTTAAGATGAGTATACTGAAATGCTGAAAGAGTTTGAATCTTTATAAAGGATTTTTATTGGAAATGGACTATTGGGACATAACTTCTAAAAGAGGCAAAATTGAAATCAGCTAGCTATGAGTGGTTACAATAGAATTTGGAACAAAATGCAGAACTTGGGGTGAGAGAGGAAGCGGGCTGTGGTACTGCAAGCGCCTTGGCAGGATGCTGGGTGACCTGGCTTGCAAAGGGGATGCACAGACACAGTAGCTGTGCCTGTCACCTGCTGCTGCTCTTTGCCTTTACATGTTTTATGTCCAGATAGCTACAAAGTTAGTAGAATGTGGGCAAATACTATATTTATTTCACCTGATGTTTGGTTTGGGTGCAAGTTTTGTGCTTGGCCAACAGCCAGCGTGCTAATTGGCTGCCAGCAGAGATCCGTGTGACTCTGAAAGGTCTGCTCCAGTGTGAAGAAGAATGAACTGGTGTCTTGGTAATGCATTCGTAACAAAACCTCTGTAGTTACTTTGTGTTCGTTCGTATCCTAGGTAAATCAGTAAGCATTGTTCTGCTTTGCATTGATGTGTTTTGTTTCTCCCACTGTACCCCTGCGATGGTACAGAGTGCTAATGCAAAGCTGGACCTCTCCACAAATTACCTGATACCTCTCTCCCCTTGAAATGGAAATCTCAGCACTCATTAGGGATGTTTGGTATTTCTACAAGCACAGGTAAGCACCAGAATGTTTTTTTTTCACAGCTTTAGGTGAGTGTCCTATTGTTTTTATATGTTTTCATCTTCCTGCTGTTTTGGCAGCAATCTTTTGTCAGCCTGAGTTCCTGGGGAGGCAGAGGATGTGTGATTGCTCTGCAATGCAAACCCCATCAATAACTCCCCGTGGTGAGGGATTAAATGGGAAATATGCAAGAAACCAGGCTCTGGTTTGTTGATTGTTTTATTGGAGGTTCCCCCCCACCCCCCCACCTCCCCCAAGCTACTATTGGACCAATTTATTTCCAGTTTAATTGTGTGTAATGCTGGAAGAATGGACCTGATTACTAAGGCACGTTGACAATGTCGCTGCAAATTTCCGTGCTGTACCAAACTCTTTTACCTTGTTTATGTGGGCAATTGACAGGGATTGAAGAAAACATCTCTAGAGGCACAATATCTGTAGTCTCTCTTCTGAGGTGAGCTTAAGTGTTCTAATACATTTCTGATGAACTGTGTGTGATGGCTTCCAAAGAGTGGTTCCTTAATAAAATTGCCAGTGACTACCGGTGTGGGCTGGAATTGAACTACTGAGCCTTACAGAGCAGGGGTACTGCTATCCATCTCTGCATGGATGCTGTGCTGATTCCAGTCTGGTTGCCTTGAAGCGTTTTGGTGAAGGGGAAAAATTGCCTTAGTAAAACACAGCTTTCTGATTTGGAACATGGCTGTGGTTGGGCACAGGTATATGAGAACTGTGTTTCTTTTGTGGCTCTACAGCCTTTCCCTTCTGTTTCAGAAAAAGGATGAAGTAATGACTTGAAGCATGAGAACATGCTTTTAGCTTATTTCTTCAAATATGTCTTTCCGGAAGAAGTGATGTCTCTGGTATTATTGCTGTTTTGCCATTGTTTTCTCTAAGATCTGTTTTGGTTTTGCAGTTGAATGTGGAACATGCCTTGAAGGCTATATAATTGGTTTAAGATACCACTTAACGAGTTTGGGTTTTTTATTTTTAAACATTCACAAATCCATTTCAAGTCCACTCAAAGGTGCTTGGCTTATTGAAACCCCGTGTGTTTTTTTTAACAATCACTCAGATTTAATTGTGAGAGGTGTTGTGTTGTTTTTACATCCTAGGAGTTGCTGAGTTCTAATTAGTGGGACTAAAATCTGCAGCAGTTAATGTTGGCGTTTGGCCTTGTAAAGCCTTAGCAGGGAGAACAGGCTGGGATATGAGTTACCAAATGCATAAAAGAGTTTTGACTTGCTTGTCTTGTATGTTCCCATGACTCTATTTTCACAAGTATGGAGAATGTACAAACGAGGATAAGTTAGAAGACTGCTCTGTAAAATTTTGCCAAGTCATGTGCATCTAATTAAAAGCTCCTGTTTATTTTATGTGCTGACAAGGAAAACAGCACATTTAAAACTCCTGCTTTCCCCTTTTTGTTAGGAGGAGAAGTGGTGGGAAGGGAAGGGGGGAGGTAATACCCACCTCGTAGTAGCAAAGCACACTGTCCCAGAGACATCACTGATGGAAGGACTCAGTCTGGCCCTCCTGAAATGGCTGCTTCCATAGAAGGTTTCCAGGTGGAGCGTGCAGGTTCCTGTGTCTTTTGAAGTCTTTTAATATCATGTGTAAGGCTTGCTCCTTTGACTACTTGTGGTCTGCAGTAGCTCATTGTTTTGCAGGAGTGAGATGAGTCAGTTGACACTGAATGGAGGGGAAAAAGTTATAAATAAGATGAGCTGAAGACAGCCTTGTGTACTCAGCACCTGAACAAGACTTAAAGCTATTCTGCAGGGATTAATGGGACTGAAATAGAGCAATGTTTTCAGCTTTAGTACGGGGCTTCTTGCTGCAGAGAGGGAGAACTTGGCTTTCTTTTAAGCTGTGCAGGTGCTACTGTGTTGTATGGAGCTGTTAGAATTTATGAAGTTATAAATTCTTCATAAAAATTTAAGCTATACTGTCTTTATAAGCCTCTCAGTCTTTAAACCAACATATTTTCACCTATTACTTCCTATTGTTCAAAAAATTGTATCATTATAAAAGAAAAGTCCTCTTAGTTTTACTGTTTTGAGTGATTCTGAGAGAAATGTTTCTCAAGTCTGGGATGTTTGTGTGGATATGGAAAGGGAAAAGACAGCGAGCTGTAATATACCGGAATTTGTATTGATTTTTGTTAGTTACCCCATAGTGTGGTTTTGAGGACTCCTTGTATTTAACTTTCATTTGGTTCAGTCTTTTGCAGCAGTTGAGTTATTAGCTTATGTGTTGTTATTCCTCTGAAATGTTTCCAGGGCGAAACTGCTTCAGTCAGTTTCCAATCTAAACTACACAGTTGTCTGTATGCCTGTGTGTCTATGTGTAGATATTTCTCACATTGTTTTTCTTACATTTTCATTTCTTCCATTTTCATTTCTTGCAGCTTCCTGAAGTATTTGTGAACGTTTTTCACAAGCTGTGGGAAGTATTCCTTTTCAAGTGTAGCTTCACTAGTCTGTTTTCTGTATGAATGAAGATGGGGAATGTTTTGTGTGTGTGCACATGTGTGTGTATATATATACGATAAAGTATAAGTTAAGGTATTATAGCAAATTAATAACTCTGAATGTAAGATGATTATCTTGCTGCAGAAGTGAAAGAGGAGTTCAGTCAACTTTTCTTGTAAACCACCAACTTTTCTTCAATTGTAAACCTAATTGCTCTTGTATATATTTATGCATATAAAGCACCTATCACCATACTGATAAGCATTCTTTGGAAACATTCTGACTGTTTTCTCAGGTCCCAGGTGTACATCTGAGAAGGTATAAGTAAGTCTAGATATTTGTCAGCCAAGGAAGGAAGGTCAGGCTAGTGCTATCAGTTAGCTACTGATGCGATTGAGATGGCTAATGCGATTGTAGTGTGTAGGAACCGGTAGTCTTTTGCTGAATTTGTGTGTGCTGATGCTATTCTGTGATCTGGGTCTGTACAACATTAGATTAGCCAGCAATATGAATCTGATCTGGATCAGGCACATAATAACATCTTGTCAAATTAGGGCATGCAGTACACAGTTTATTCTGGCTTTGTGGTTTTATACAGGAAGAAAGGTGATACATTAGATCTAATATCTGCTAGACTAAGTAAATTCTACCAGAAATAGTTATCCTTTCTGGATGTTTTGGACAAATTCTAATGAACAGTGGATTTCTATTGATTTGTATATGTCACATGGCTGCTCAGTCCTAGGGCCACTGCTGAGGGCTGAAGACTGAACTTACCAGGTGGTGGAGCGCTGTATGGTTCAACCCTATCTTCCCTTACCCAGACTCATTTGGGAGCCTGCGTGTTTCCTATTGACACTTCTTTAAATCACCTAGATAAACAACTGCTGCGTGGCCTGTTCCTGAGTCAAGTCTGTGGCTCTGAAGAGAAGTTCAGACCCTCAGGCCACCCAAAAAGAAATCCCACAGTTGCTGTTCACAGCCCTGGCAAGTACTGGCTCTAGTTTGGAATTGTTCAGGACATGTCTGTGCCATTTAGGAGTGTGTTGGTTAGACTTTGAGAAAGGGGATAGTTTGTCCATAGAAATTGCCTGGGAATGCCGTACAGTCCAGGAAAGTTTCAGCAATAGTGTCAGAAAGGGACTTGGCGCCGGGTGCTCTGCTTTGAGGTAGGAAGTGTGGAGGGTGTGCAAGTTCAGGAGTATCTAGAGAGACCTGTTGGTTGTAGCTGACTTGCTTTATTCTTCTGGCAAGGCTTTACTTGACCCTTGAGGATTTTCTGAATGCTGTGGTCCAAGTACTGTCCTCAAATTTTGCTGTGCTGGAGGAAAATTGGCCAATATGCCACAGCTCAGTAATGTACTTTTAGACTATTCCTCTTTCTGTTGTGACTTAGTTGCCAGAGATCCGCACTTCCTCCTTTCATATTCAGAGATACAGGCAATTAAGACTGAGGCCTTAGCTGTCCCAAGGATCATTATAAAAGACAACAAAACAAACATTATCTGAGCATAACAAATTTACATTTTAAGAAAGGGTAAGTTGCCTGGAAGAGTGTAATTGCAGTTCTTGGCTGAGGAGGCCCAGAGTCAAGCAGGTACAACCTGCGTAAGAACCAGAAGATAAAAAATTTGCCTGTACTCAGATAGTAAATGTCTTCAAGAGGATGGGATATGGAATTTATTTTTCAAACTTGCATTTGTGGTGTTCCTCCTGTTCTTCATGTTAGCAGCTGGCTCGTACATGTTGGTGCTCAGCTCACTGTCTTAAGTTGTTTAAATCAAAATGTAAAGTAGTGCAAGATAGTATCACTTCTTAGCTGAAAATTTGATTTAGTTTATAAATTCATGAGGTGGGAAAAGAGGCTTAAATTTATGGAAATTATTTTTGTTTCAGTCAAGCCTGTTTGTTCATTTCCATTCTGAAGTTCTATGTTCTTAGGATTTTGGTATTAACAATTTCATTGAAAAGTCATGAATCAGTTTGGTGTCTAATGCTATTTTTATACCATGGATTTAAATTCCCACTCACATATTTTTCATGGAGGACAAGTGTGTAAAGACTGAAGAAGCTGTAAAATGGATGAGCTTATTATTCCACTTTTATTCATGAGCACAGACATCAGCAGTGGCCAGGATTCAAATGGAGCTATTGTGAAAGATCTCTACAATTTTTCTTTTTCAGAATTTTTTTTTAATTGTCTTTTAGGAAAAAAAAAAGACGTGCCAAAAAGCAGGAGAAAATTTGAGGTGGAATTAGGGGAGAACAGAAGTCATCCTTTTAGAAACAGATTAATTTATTCTTAAGGATAAAAAATACAGTTAGTAAGTGATAGAGTTGGTATTTAAAATGTTTTTGTTTTGTCAGCTATCTAGAAGAATACCCTAACCTGTATTGGTGCTCTTGGGGGGAGACACAGTAACCTTCGATGATGCTTAATTTGCATCAACAACTGCCTCACCTACCTCTGTAGGCTCTCTGGACTTGTATGGAGTCATCAAAGCACTTTTGTTTGCCCTTGTGTTGTATGTACTCTGGTTCAGGTGCCTTGTCTCAGCTCAGGTTGTACCTGCTGAAATCTTTCCTGCGCTGACAGCTTGGAACTCTCTGTGACCCACAGGCACTAGCTTGACCAGAAGCTGCCAAGCTTTGTTCGCTAGAGCAGAGAACTACAGGAGCTATTAGATCAGGTAAGGCCACAGGTCTTCCCTTGAGGTTTAAAACAACAAAAATTGGGACTCTTGATTTTGTGTGCAAATTTTGGGAATGATTATTCTTTATAATGCTGAAGCATTTTCAAAGTGTATTTGAGCTTTACTTCAGTTTGTGAAAATTCTCCTCAGAGTGATTTTAAATTTTCCAAATGGCTCATCTTTGACAGTTTGACTATTCAGAATAAATTATTCAAATTATGGTACTTGATCCATTTGTATTCCCCAGTTGGCAGTTTACCTTTGCAAATGAAAAACTGCATGTTTCAACAATTTATTTCCTCCTTACAATTTTGAAACTTTGAATGTAATTTTACTAGCAATATTCTTTGAGTGTCTTCTTCACAGTTCTGGTAAAGCAGTGCAAGAGTAGTAGTATTTAATAAGTTTTAAGCCTATGTAAAATCGGTTTTCTCCCAGGGAGTGGGAGGTGAGTGGTGTGATCAATCCTCCAGTACTAATTGCTAGAACTGATATATCAGGCTTTCTAAGTGTTTTGGTAGCACACTGGTTTTGGAGTTCTGTTAGTTGCTTGAGATGTATACCCGCAGAACATTAACAGAGAGAGTTTGCTCTCTGTTCTTTGCAAGCAAGAGGAGGCACCAGGGAACCTCCAAAGAAACTTGTTCTGAAATCTTCTGTCACAGTGTGGTCAAGATGTAAGCAGAATTTCTTTCTGTGCTGTGGATTTGAATACAGAGTACTGAATACATGTCAGGCTGCGTGTTTCACTTCCTTTTGTCCTGGCTAAAAGTGAAAAGGAGCAGCAAGTGTATGGGTCAGCCCATTAAGTTAGATGATGCTTTTCAATATTCGTCTGCCTTATTTTCACCAAGTGTTTATAGCTTTTACTGGCATGACTTAAAATTAATTCCTGCCAAGTTCTCTTTTTGTGAAACCTTTCCTCCTGTGGAAACACGATTTGCATCTGGCATGTTGCTCATCTGGAAGAAAATCTTTTCCCCGGAGCATGTCACTGTCGTCATAATGGATATCTATTACTGTTATACTCCCCACCAACAAGGCAGTCCTTCTTGTTTTATACTCTCTGCTGCCTGATCTTATAAGCAACTCTCTTCCCCTGATGTGGGAATTGGTGGCATTCATGCGAATGCCAAGGCAAACGAGTGGCAGAGCCAGGAATGGATTTAAGCATCTGGTAGCAAGGGGCTGGGGGGAGAAGTGTTTTTGAGTTTCACACAAGTAGCAAGTATTCCAAAGCAGGAGTATTGGGGTTCATCAGTATGGGAGAGCCCACCTCAGCCACCTTGTAGAGAAGATGAAACCTGGGTCTGTTCTGAATGAATGTCCCAGCTGGCCCTGCCCTCGGCAATGTGAATATAGCAAGTTACCATGGGGATCTCAGAGTGCTGAGAGCTCAGAACTCCTCTTGTGCCACTAGTAAAGGTCTGGCACTGGTCTCAGAGTCAATGGATCTTCTTTTGCCTCTTGGGGAATGGCTTGGTGACAAACGATAGGGCTCCTACCTTGCAGCTCACAATCCATTCCTCTTCCTTCATGTGGTCCTCTCAAGCTCTCTGTTGGGCAGGTGCTCTTCTAAAAGTCCTGGCTCAGCTGGCTCCTGTGCGCTTCACCTACTTGGTCCTGGAATCATCTGTTCTTACCCACTGAGAACCAACCCAGCTCACACAAAATTCAACTCAGTCTGTGTATGGTAATAGAAAGTTACTCACTTCTGTATATTTTTGAACTGCAATATTTTTAGCTAATCCCATGTAAAGCATAAATTGGTTTGTGGTCTGTCCATGTGAACTAAGAGGAATTTGGACTTGTCAGATGCTGCAGCTATTATATCATCTGTGTTTGCTAATACTCTCAAAAAATATTTTCACTCCACTGGAAGCATTCATTTGGTGGCATTGGAATAATCCATGTCCTCAGGTTCTAATGGTGGCTTGGAACGTGCCATTGCTTGCACATAGTGAAGAGGGGATGACCAGAGGAGACCATTGAGAGAAGATCTGTTCTCAAGGTATGGATTTGCTCATCGGTGGGCTCTTCTGTTCCATTTCACATCCAGTCTGGCAAAGAAAGATAAAGTCTGAGTCAGCAGTAGGACGTGTTGCCATACCATTGTGCAAACAGTAAATACTCTGTAATACTTTGAGTTGAAATGACTACTAGCTGGAGGATGCATTTCAGTGTTGCATTCACTTCTATCATGACGATACTGAAATAGTCATCTTTCCTTCGATGTCTTGACAGAAACATGTTCTATACTTAAGTCTCAAGTTCCTGTCAGGCTGTAAAGATGTGAAGTTGGTGGTGTAATATATTTGTGTGTAGAGGACTTCAGTCTTCAGAATACAGAATTCCTTACGGCTACAGAGACAGTAGTTGTGTGGGAATGCTTGTGGAAACAGAATAACTTAGCAAAATGTCTGGTTTAGTGATTTTACTTCTGTTTTTTTTTCCTGAATATAACTCTCTTGTAGCTGAGCATATGGGTTTTGTTTGTTTTTGTAAATAGCTGTCATAGTTTAATTAGCATTGTTCATAATTGGTTTGAATGTGTTTTTATTCTAAGCTCACTTTCCCACCTACTCCAAGTAACTTATTTGACTGAGGAAATGATCTGGCTGATGCAGAGCTGTAGTAAAACTTCTGTCTAATCAATGAAAGTACATATTTTGGTTGCATGTAGTAAGTTTCTTAAAATACTAGTTTGAACAGTTGGGCTTAAATCATGTTGCCACGGTAGTAAAGGTAGACAGGATGTTCAGTACCTTTTAAACTATTTTACTAACTCTTATTTTTAGGAGTCCTTATGATACAGTCCTTCAAACAGTACAATGAGTTTTTCTCTGGTTTTATGCATGTATTATAGCCTGGTACCAGGCAATACAGCCCACAGCATAGGTTTGAAAGCACTGTTGCCACATGTGAAACAGTGTTCAGACCAGCAAGCTGCTGCCACAAGCCTGTAAAGCTTGATCCACTTGTTTGGGCAAAGCAGCATATCTGTGCAGCTCTGTAAGCCTGCAGCTGTGCTTATGGTGTGGTCAGTTTAATCTGATCTTGGGAAGGTCTTGGCCATAGGTGATGTGGAGGTATCTCACAATACTTGAGTGTGGTGAGCCAACGTCATTTAGTGGAACCCACTTTTGTGGATAGTTATCTAAGAGCTCTCTTGAACAATGAAGCATGTTATGTCTGTAAGCCTTAGTGATGGTCAGGGTGTCTGAGCCTCTTCATTTCTTTTCCAAGTCCTATTAACACCAGGCAATAGATGCAGCAGTGTGATGGCTGGTCTTCCTTTCTCTTCTGTGACAAAAGAATTCCCCACTTTACTTTGTTGGAAATTGAAGTGTTTTATTGATATGCATAAACTAAAAATGACAGCTCACTAAGCAAAAGGGCTGTGGAGCTTCTGAAAGAGGGAAGAAGAAAGGTTTGCAACAAGTCACAGAATCACAGAATTGTAGGGGTTGGAAGGGACCTCGAGAGCTCATCGGGTCCAACCCCCCTGCCAAAGCAGCTCCCCAGCTCATATTGCACAGATAGGCGTCCAGACGAGTCTTGAATATCTCCAGTGAAGGAGACTCCACAACCCCCTGGGCAGCCTGTCCCAGGGCTCTGTCACCCTCACTGGGTAAAAGTTCCTCCTCATGTTGGTGCGGAACTTCCTGTGCTCCAGTTTACAGCCATTGCCCCTTGTCCTGTCTCCACAGACACTGAAAAGGGGTTGGCCAATTCCCCCTGCATCCCATACTTAAGATATTTATAAACATTAATTAGGTCCCCCCTCAGTCTTCTTTTCTCCAGGCTGAACAGCCCCAGCTCACTCAGCCTTTCCTCATACGGGAGCTGATCCAGGCCCTTAATCATCTTCGTAGCCCTTCTCTGGACTCTCTCCAGGAGATCCCTGTCCTTTTTATCCCAGGGAGCCCAGAACTGGACACAATACTCCAGGTGGGGCCTGACCAGGGCAGAGTAGAGGGGGAGGATCACCTCCTTCGACCTGCTGGCCACACTCTTCCTGATGCATCCCAGGATCCCATTGGCCCTCTTAGCCACCAGGGCACACTGCTGGCTCATAGCCAACCTGTCATCACCCAGGACCCCCAGGTCCTTCTCCACAGAGCTCTTCTCCAGCAGGTCATCCCCCAGCCTGTACTGATACAGACGGTTATTCCTCCCCAGGTGCAAGACTTTACACTTGCTTTTATTAAACCTCATCTGGTTTCTCCCTGCCCAGCTCTCCAGCCTGTCCAGGTCTCGCTGGATGGCAGCACAGTGTCCTGCGTGTCAGCCACCCCTCCCAGCTTTGTATCATCAGCACTTGCTGAGGGTGGATGCTATTCCCTCATCAAGGTCGTCGATGAAGATATTAAACAGGACTGGACCCAACACCGAGCCCTGGGGAACACCGCTAGTCACAGGCCTCCAGTCAGATTTTGTTCCACTGATCACGACCCTCTGAGCCCGGTCCGACAGCCAGTTCTCAACCCACCTCACTGTCCACTCATCTATCCCATGATCTCTCAGCTTTGCTATCAGGATGTCATGGGAGACAGTATCGAAAGCCTTGCTGAAGTCAAGGTAGGTGACATCCACTGCTCTCCCTCCATCCACCCAGCCGGTGATGAGATCATAGAAGGCTATGAGATTGGTCGAGCACGATCTCCCCTTGGTGAATCCATGCTGACTACTCCTCATGACCTTCTTCTCTTCCAGTTGCTTGGTGATGGCATCCAGAACAAGCTGTTCCATAACCTTTCCAGGGACAGAAGTGAGGCTGACTGGCCTATAGTTACTAGGTTCCTCCTTCTTGCCCTTTTTGAAGACTGGACTGATATTGGCTATCCTCCAATCCTCAGGTACTTCTCCTGTTCTCCAAGAGCTGTCGAAGATGATAGCGAGCGGCTCCGCAATCACTTCCACCAGCTCCCTCAGCACACGTGGATGTAACCCATCCGGGCCCATGGATTTGTTTGCACTAATCCCTTTGAGCCGCTCCTGGACCACCCCTACCTCAACTAGAGGGAAGCTCTTCATTCCCCAAACACTCCTACTTTCATCCAGGATCTGCGGGTCCCGAGGAGCCTTTGGAGTGAAGACTGAGGCAAAGAAGGCATTCAGTATTTCCACCTTCTCATCATCACCCGATACCAGGACACCCGCCTCATTCGTCAAGGGACCTACATTATCCCTGATCATTCTCTTAGTGTTCACGTATCTGAAAAAACTCTTTTTATTATCCTTTATATCCCTTGCCAGTTTCATCTCCAAGCGGGCTTTAGCCTTTCTAGTCGCGTCCCTACAGGCCCTGACAACATCCCTATAATCCTCCCAGGTGCTCAGACCCTGTTTCCATAGTTCATAAACTTTCTGCTTCCCTTTGAGTTTACACATTAGCTCCCTGATCATCCACACAGGTCTTCTGCCTCTCTTTCCGAATTTCTTACTCAAAGGGATGCACCTATCCTGTGCTTGGAAGAAGTGCTGTTTAAATGCTAGCCAGCTCTCACAGGCTCCCTTGCCTTCTAACAGCGTAGCCCACGGGATAGCTCCTAAAAGGTTTCGGAAGAAATCAAAGTTAGCTCTTCCAAAATTCAGGATAGCTATCCTGCTTTTTGGCTTGCTTCTTCCACTCAGGATCTTGAACTGGATCATTTCGTGGTCGCTTTGTCCTAAGCTGCCCCCGACCTTCACTTCCCTGATGAGCCCGTCCTTGTTAGTAAGAACAAGGTCCAGCACTCGCCCTCCCCTTGTAGGTTCCTGCACCATCTGTAGCAGGAAATTGTCCTCAACACACTGCAGAAATTGTCTGGACTGCATATGACTGGCCGTATTGCTTGCCCAGCAAATATCTGGGTAATTGAAGTCCCCCATAAGGACCAGGGCCTGGGATCTCGAGGCTACTTCTAGCTGCTCATAGAAAGCACTATCAGCCCGCTCCTCTTGATCAGGGGGCCTATAGCACACACACACAACAGTGTCACTCATACTAGCGTGACCCTTGATTCTTACCCACAAGCACTCAACTGATGGGTCCTCTTTCCCCAGGTGGAGCTCAATACATTCAAGCTGCTCTCTAACATAAAGAGCAACTCCTCCACCTCGCCTCCCTAGCCTGTCTTTCCTGAAAAGCACATAGCCATCCATGGCAGCGTGCCAGTCATCCAGGCTGTCCCACCACGTCTCTGTGTTTGCAATGAGATCATGGCCCTGCGACCGCACAAAGATCTCTAATTCTTCCTGCTTGTTTCCCATGCTGCGTGCATTTGTATAAAGGCATTTTAGTGGGGCAGCAGGTGCAGGTATCCTCAGCAGATCACAGTGAGATTTCCAACAGGGGATGGGCAATAGTGGCTCCACTGAGGAGTCCTCAGGGCAATCCCCAGAATTTTCCCCACTATCACATGGAACAACATCCCCAAGTCTGTCACTGAGCTGCTGGCATTTACCTTCTTCCCCCGCCAACTCACGTTGTGTCTCCCAAAGCCCATGCCTAACCCCAAGAGCCATCATAATATCCCCTCCCCCCTTCCTAACTAGTTTAAAGCATGCTCAATGAGCCCTGCCATCTCCTGGGCAAGGATTTGCTTACCCCTATGGGACAGGTGAGCCCCATCAGCAGTCATCGTGCCAGGAGCAGAGTACACCTTCCCTTGCTCAAAAAACCCAAAGTTCCTATGCCGGCACCAGCCTTTCAGCCACTCATTCAATAGGTGGGTTCTCCTGACCTGCTCCGAACCTCTCCTCCCACTAGTAGGAATAGATGAGAATATTATTTGAGCTCCGCCCCCCTCAACAAATCACCCTAGATCATGAAACTCCCTCTTGGTAGCACGAAGGCTACACTTCATGATCGCATCCCTGCCTGCTTGAACAATCAGTAGAGGATAATAGTCAGAGGGTCTTACCAGCCCTAGGAGCCTTCTGGTAATATCACGGACCCTGGCTCCAGGGAGGCAGCACACCTCCCTTCGTGTAGGGTCTGGTCTACAAATGGGGCCCTCCGTCCCTCTGAGAAGGGAATCCCCAACCACAACTACCCTTCTCTCTTGCCTAACAGAGGCAGTCTCAAGGTGTGCAGACTTCTGCCTCACTCTAGGCTTTCGCTTCCTCTGAGGCAGAGGGGCTGCACTCATCCCTTCACATACCTCCTCCTCAACTTCCAGGGCCCCAAACCTGTTGCTTAGGGAAACCTGGGGGAGCGGGGTAGGTAGGCAGGGGGAGTGCCTACGATTGCGAGACAGGACTGTCTTCCAGCCCTCCTCAGGGTTCAGGTCACTCCCATTTACCTCATTAGGTGGCTGGGAGGACAGAACCTGGCTCATCTGATCTGTCTCCACCTCAGCCTCCCTGGTGCTCATGAGCCTGTCTAGTTTACCCTTGAGCACATCTACCTCTTCTTGCAGGTATGCTGCACGGCTGAGGAGATCCCTTATGATCTCACACAGTACACAGCCATGTTCAGAGCTGTCTGCTGCCGCAAGCATGTTGTGACAGTCCCTGCACCCCAAGACCTGCACTGCACCATGCTTCTGCAGTTGGTTAAGCTGAGTGGCTACCTCCACAGTGGAAGGTGTTGGGGTTATGGCCCTGTGCCGGGTAGACACCATTGAGCAGTACCTACCCAAGTGTTAGTGACCCTCTCCTATCCGTAGGCTGGGCTCCTCTATTTCCTCTGCCCGGCGAGCGGGACGGTTGGCTGCCTCCTCTGAGCTCTACTGCTTGTTCGCCTCCTTAAGCCCTTTTAAGGTTAGAGGGTGGGGTCACGTGACCTTGGGGGTGGTGAGCTTAGCCAGGCTTCTGGGTACTCGCTGCGGATCGCTGGAGCTGGTGCCCAGATGCAGGGAACCTCGCTAGACCACCCGATCTAACACACAGCCCCTGAGCTTACCAGAACGATCGCTGTCGCCGATGATCGTCACTCGCCGACTGCGAGTTGCAGTGACCTCAGCTATGACCTTTCCAGCAGGATTTGTTTATGGTTGGCCTCCCAGATTTGGAATAAAAAAATAAAAATTATGCCTAGGCCCTTCTTGAATGATTCAGAAACTTTTCCAATTGTCTGTAGGGCTTAAGGTTAGAGTACTAGCAGGCCTGCTCTTCTCACTTCTTCTGAGGAGCCCCAGTTTACATGCTTTCTTCTTGCCACCCGCCCTGTGGGAGGCTGAGCGTGTCCAGTTACTCATAGCAAGGTGGGCATAGTCCTCTCTGCTCTGCAAACAACCCTGCGTGATGTAGAAGATAGGGTCTGGGTAGAGCTATCCTCCCTGCTTCACTCTTTAGCTCAACAGCGTGTTTAGAAACTGTAGAAAATACAGTAAATGAGAAATGGAGTCATTGTGTCTCCTTGAGCAGGTGCCTGAGGACCTGGAACAAAATCCTGTACCCCAGGACAAAATACCCATTGCTTTTCTGAGAGGATGCTTTTGAAAATTTGCCTGCTTTGAGAGAAACCTTGGAAAAATTTTCATTTAAAATTATGCTAAAACCCCAATGTGTTTTCACACTTGAAGGGGAAGGGATAAGGCTTTGCATCTCTATGGTAGCATGAAACTAGGCCAGGTGAGTAATGAACTGTTCTCAATGCCTTCATAGGCATTTGTACCTTAAAAGTAGAGGAAAAAAAGAAAAGGGGGGGGAGCCTTGTAAATGGCCATGCCCCAGCTTCCTTTAATTGCATTTACTTTGCTTTGATCTTGAAAAGACAGATAACTGCACAGCAACTCAGGGTATATTTTTCTCCCTCATATTCCCTGTGTTTTTCAGCAGGTTGCTCTGAAAACAGCCGTAATTTTAGCTTTATTCTATCTTTGAAATGCTAATAAGAATAACTCTTAAGTTATTGCTTGTTTTGAACAGGAGATTGCTTGTAACAGTAAAATAATTCAATAAATGATGGATTTCAAAGCTTTGCTTGGCTCAAACATAAATTACGTTTGTTGGTTTATTTTGTTACACAGTCTCATGTGAGAACTCCTTGTATCCCTTTAGATTTTTCAAAGTCTTATTAATCAAGCCAAATGTTATCCTCCATGGCTGTGATACTTTTTTCTTCCTTTATTCACTTACCCTTTTTCATCATCATTTTGGTATTCCACATTTTATCCTACTGACGTAACTGGTTAGGAAAATACAGCCTGATTTTAAAGTAAATCATCAAGTCTCAACTTTCTGGGTATCTGCCTCTAATTTATACCATTAGCACATTACCAGAGATAATGCTCTCCCTCTGATAAGCCTGTCCTTTCTCCTCTAACTGTTGGGAGGAGGAGCAGTCAACTCCGTGGTCTGAAGGGGCAAGAATTTTTTGATGGAGTCTATCCCAAGGGAGTAGGGCTGTGGTCACCTGTGAACTCAGAAATACTTTTATGCTGGTTTTCATCGCGAGCCTGTGCTGTTTTAAGACCCAGCTTGATTCACTGCCCCTCAGGACAGAGCCCTTTAGCGTATAAACCAGGTGTTTTATTGTTGTTTGTGGTACCATAGCGGAGGGGCTGTGCCTGCTGTACTGAACACATTCAGAATGAAAATGACAGCAAACTTCTTCAGAGCCTGATGCTTGTAGGGCAGGAATTTAAGGGTGTTTTTCTTTGCATAATTATTTTATGCCAAGTTCTAAATCAGTCCAAATGTATATTAGCTCTTTTCAGAAGAATAATTATACGTGGCTGCTGCCAGGCATTAAGTTTTATTTTTCAGGATGGTTTATGAGACCAATGAAAAATCTGGCAAATATTGCTTCTGAAACGCGCTGCTGAGCATTTGTGTTGGGCCTATTATTTTGTCACTGTCACCACAAGGTGAAGTTTAAAAGAGCAATTCTGTGATAAATTATCTTCCACATAAGGAATTAATAGTTTTTGAAAAGGGCATCCCTGAGGAAGTGGGCAGCTGAGAGAACCACCTAACTTTTCAAAGATATTTGTGTGTTTTGATAGATTTTTTTTCATGGTTTTTTTCTGTTGTTTTGATCACTGCTGCCATTACCCTTCACATGCAGCGTCCCACCCTCTGTTTTATGTATTTAAGTCTTTTTCCATAGTTCTGCCCCATGTCCGAAGGGGTGAGAGGAGAAGGTGCAGTGCTGGCCACAAACAAGTGCCGGTATCCCCTCTCCAGGTGTTTCTGGGAGATAATTGCTTCGGGTCTTCCCCCCCTCCTTGCATTTTCACCTGTCTGCTCACTCTTGTTAACGCTTCTTGCGCCTTTTTCACAAGCAAGAATCATATTAGGTCTGTTCAGGGATCTTTCTGGGAATTATGCTTTCTCTCTGCAGTTGACTCTTGGACGTCCTAATTTCTTTGGAAGTTTCAGAGCCTGTAGGTTGCTCCCCATATCTGCCTGCTAAAAATCACTTTTTCACAGTTTCAATTTCCAGAATTAACTCAGATTACTGCCACAGACCAGAGACCCCTGGGGAATTCAGGTCTGGCTTTGGTAAACTGAATAAAGAAGAGATTATGGCAGAGATGATTATTCATCCCTTGCTTTGATTCCCTTTGTGCGTTGTGTTGATGCAGCTCCTAGGAATGGGTTTTCCCTCCTCTCCCATTACTCTAGTTTAATTCTATTGCTTCAAAGTGACAGAAATTTCAAAGAAGAAATTCAAGGGTGAAATTTGCCTTTCCTAAAGAACTGTTTAGTGGGTTTCATCTGACTTTACTGATTATTTGCCATGTTTAAAAAAAAATAAAAAATCAAGCAAACCTTAACTCAGTGGAGATCTATTTTCCTTTTCTCCTTCCTGTCAGCTTTATTTCCTTTTTCTGAGCTTTACTTTTAATGCATCTGTTCAGCTTCATTTCCTTCTTTCTGTTTCCAAAATGCTGGAAGTACACTTGTGTTTATATTGCCGTGCTGTTCTACTTTTGTGTTCTGCTTCAGAGGTGCTGCTTGTGTGTGTTAAAACAGGAGAAATGTGAAGCACAGCTGGAGTCCTGTGGCTATGGGATGCATCCTTTGGTAGTTTGGGCACAGTTGAGTGTTGTATAGGTGGCAGTTGTTTTGAAGCTCAGGATTCCAGTTCTTTACTAAATACATATGCAGATTTCTACAAAAAATAAATACAGTTTCTTCATTTTAAAATATAGGTAAGAAAAAAGAAAGTGAGCGGGTACCAGTACTCCAGTTTCTTTTAGCCTCACAGACTGTGGTGGTACGTTGGTTTTGTTAGCATCTTGAGTGTGTTGGGCACGTAAGTCAGATGGACAGTTGTCAGTTTACATACAAAGTTGTCTTCAGGCTATGAAAAGTACTGGTTACAAGCCCCTAGCTGCTGTAACCCAAGGCTGTTAACCAGCTGTGTAGTTTTTCTGAGAAATGTCTTGATTTATGGAGCCAAAATATTTGTGGGTGTATGATGATGGGAATGTGTAACAGATATAATTGGGTTTACCATTTAAAGATTGTTTAGGTTGTGGAAACACACTTCCTCTTTCTAGAAAGGCTCATCCATGAGAGAGCAAACACCCAGAGTGAGTGTTGTCTCTTTTCCTGGGAAATTCGGTGGCTACAGTTTTAAGTTTTAAGATATTAACTTTTTTATTTTGTTTTAGTCTTAGGAGGAATATTTATTATCCTTTTATCCATGGGCTGCTGCTTGAGTATGAGATCTGGAAACTTGCTTGGTAATATTGGCTCATGATAATATGTGAACCCTGTGTATGTGCTGCTAGCAATTAGCTTTCTGGACCAGATGTTGGGGTGTTTGGGTTTTTTTACCCAATAACCTACAGGTAAGTTATTTCTGTTGGATTGAAAGCTAAGGCAAACTCATAGCTTTTAATTGTATTGCTGAAGCTGAAATGAAAGTTAGTTCTGTGTTCTGAAGTTGGCCCTGTTTCATGCAGGGGCTTGAACTAGGTGGCCTTCAAAACTTGATTCTGGGCATACCTTAAAAATTGCCTTATTAGCAAGCAGGATGTTTTGTTTGTAATGCAAATTTCTTTGAATTGTTTGCGTATTTTGGAGACATAATGTTCTACAGTATCCTATGTTGATTGTTAAGGAAAAGAGAAGTAAATGAGATGGTGTGCTCATTGTCTGATTGCTGTTTACTTTCTTCTTTTACCAACAGCTGTAAGGAAGTCATATCCATTTTTTTCCTCCTCATTGTTCCTGATTTGCTAAGGTTGCAACACTGAGAGCTATTAAACCTCAGGTTGTTTAAATCATTTCTGAATGCTTCTGTTCTTTCAAATCTATCTTGAAAATCTCTGGATCAAGATATCTTATAGAGTGACAAGCTTCCAGTATGTTAATTGACTGGGAATGTCCCAGGGGCACGTTTGGATGGTTGGAGCAATAACTTTGAATATTACACACCATGAGGGTGTTAAACTACTCTGGATGTCCCCAAAACATTACGTGTGAGATCATGGAGGACAAGCAGAAATAGTTCATCTTTACCCTTTGTTACAAATCAGAGTTGATTATTTTTTACTTACAAGGTATGTGAGATGAAGTACTGAATCAAAAAGAGCAGAGAAAGGTATAATTGCTACTGGAAGGAGTCTCATTAATGAACATTGTAATGCTAGAACCAATTTTCCATGATGACACTGTGTGTACCCCAGAGGAGATGGAAGTATTTTACCTATGAGACTGTGCTTGCTTGAGGGTTGCAGCAGTGTTTGTGATGTCCTGTTGGACTGTCAGTTTAACCCTTTGGTTAAAATAAATACAGGTGCAGTTGACTTTACATAACATCTTGCATTGGTTTGCTTTGTATAACTCAACTTCAATTTTCTAGCTTGGTATTCCTAGCTAGCAAGAAATTAGAATTCTTTAGAAAATGGGAGCAAAAGCTACCAAAAGAGGACTGCCAGCATGCCCTTGGGAATGCAGAGGAATTTCAGTAACAGCCACCTTGTTGGATGCTGAGTTTTCTAGGTAATACAGAAGAGTTATCAAGTGCAGTTATTCTTAAATTGCTTTGAACATAACAGCTGTTTTCTCATATAAAGCGTAGTTGAGGCTGGGTCTCTATTAACGACAAGTCTGATCAGCTGTGAACCTTGCAACTGCAAATGGTGGTTAACAGAGGCAAGATGGCACTCTCTCTTTTAGCCCTAATGCAAAATGATTTCCTACAATATTTTCTTCAATCCTTTATTTAATGCTGCCCCAAAAAGCTTTGGGAAATTAGTCAAGAACCTAAGCCCTGTATATACATATCTTTCTATGTATTTAGGATGTTGCTATGTTAATGCAGGACATTTGCACAAGATTTGGAATTTTATGTGCTGTGGGTAACTGGGATCAGCAGCCTCCAGGCAAAACTCGTTATAAATTCAGGACATTATGTTCTATTTGAACTGGATAGTAAACTACAATATCAAAAGGGATGGGGCGAGCAGAGCTCAGTGTCTGGAATGTTCTTTATCGCAGAGGAGGACAGCTGGCTATTTGAAAGAGTTCAGGATTATGAATGTCAGTGGAGCTCTTCAACTGACTATAGAGTCATAGGTCAATATTTAATCATTTTGATTTTTAATATACCTTTCCAGTTTAAGTAATGCTGTTTTAGGAAATAAATACAATTTTGTTTTATTAACTCAAGATGCTAAAAGTGAACCAGCTATGTAAACGAGATTGGGTTGTAGATGGGAAATGGAGAAATGGGTCAGTCAAGGAAGAATCATAAAATCATAGAATGGTTATGGTTGGAAAAGACCTTCAAGATCAAGTCCAACCGTCTATTCAGCCCTACTAGGTCCAACACTAGACCATGTCACCAAGTACAATGTTTACTCTTCTTTTAAACACCTCCAGGGATGGTGACTCAACCACCTCCCTGGGCAGCCTGTGCCAATATCTTACAACCCTTTCAGTAACGAAATTTTTCCAAATACCCAACCTCTAAACTTCCTCTTGTGCAATTTAAGACCACTTTCTCTTGTCCTGTCACTAGCTACCAGAGAAGGGACTGACTCCCACCTCACTACAACCACTTTATAGGTAGTTGTAGAGAGTGATGAGGTCTTCCCTCAGTCTCCATTTCTCCAGACTAAACAATCCCAGCTTCCTCACCTGCTCCTCGTAGGATTTGTCTTCCAAACCCTTCACCAGCTTTGCAGCCATTCTCTGGGCACGCTCAAGCATCTCTGTGTCCTTCTTGTAGTGAAGAGGGGTTTGACCAAGACATCAGGAAGTGAGAACTATCAAAGTCTCATTGACTGGGACATCAAAATAGATATTAAAAAGAAAAATATTTTTCAGCAAAGAGAAGAAATGAGGTGGGATGGCTGTGCTTTAGGCAGAGAATAAAGCTTAAAGATGATGTTGGTCTTGAACCTAAATACACATGTTGTTTGGGTTGAATGCTGAAATTGAGGACAAGGGCAGGAAAGCGGGTGGAAAGGTGTAGAAGTGATGGCATCTAGGCTGAGTGAAAATCTACGAGCTCTCTGTCCTCAAAGCAGGAAGAGCAGGGAGGAAAAAAGCAGGTAATTTTCATCTGACAATAGTGGAAGAACTGATGTGTGACATCATGGATGAGATGATGAGGAGTTTAAATCTTTCAAGAAGGGCAATAAAATATGATTGGGAAATACATTGGCATATGTGTTGGTTGAACAATAACAAACACAGTATTTTAAGGAACAGAAATGATTCACGATATGATTTCAGTAGTACATGAGAAGTCTAAATGTACCAGTAAACTTAAGCTAGGTGAAAAGAATATAGTGCTCCATACCAGATGTGACATCAGTCTATGACTTTATAGAACAGAAATTATAGATTTAAAAAAAGTCAGGTTATGAGCACAATGGTGGATGAGTGAGGAAAATCAACAGCCACCCCTATTTTACTGGAGCAGTAAAATCCCCCATAATTAGTCTGCTCTCCTCTGAGAGAGACATCACTTCATTTGGTGGTTTCTGTATGAAATCTGCAATTATTGGTTGAAAGACCATCTAGTTCACATCACCGATGTGTGGGGGAACTCAGCAGATGCCAGTTCATGCTTCTGCTACTCTGCAACTTAGGATAACAAACAGCTTTAATAATAAGATATATTCCTACATGTCAGACCTTACCCTTCTTTGGTGTTTTACTGTAAAATTCTAATTCCAACCCCAGTGCCTGGAAACCATCTGGCAGCAAAAGCTTTCAGGCAAACACTGATCTTTCCAATCAGGCTGCTGTAACTTGGACTGCCTTGCCACTGCCTTAGAGGCTGCTGTGCAGAAGAGATCAGCCTTTTATCTGGAGCAGGCACAAACTCCTTTGGTGAGCATATTCCTTTTCATTAATGGCAGTGAAAGAGGTCTCTGCTGATTCCTGGGCCATCTCCAGGCTCTATAGGAGCAATTTTTGTATGGGTACAGCTGAAGCCTAGCACAGTGACCTTTTCCCAGGAGCTGTTGGTTCAGCTTCTGGTGACAATAAGGAGTTGGGTCTGTTTGTCTTCGCCACGTCATGTTATGCTAAGTAAGAGGAGAAATACTTACCTCTGTGGGATTTATGAGCATATGGACGTGAAGTTTTATCTACACAAGAGCAATCTGCGTGTATTTGGGTGGGGTGCTCTGCAAGATTATTAAACTTTGTCAGATGATTCATGCAATTAAATTTTTTCTAGATTGAATGGAATGAGATAATCTTACCAATGTACTTTACGACTGGGGCTAAACTAGTGATTCAGTGGTCAGCAAGAACTAGAAAAACTTTGATTCCAAGAGCTCGTCTTTCTCTCCCACTGCTGGCAAATAACTGGAACTGGTCAGTGTGATGGATGCACTGATGTATGCATTTCCTCCATCTTTGGTTGAGGTTAGGGTTTTGCTTGGTGAGCTGTGAAGTGCAGATGTCATCTCTCCTGCAGCTCTGTGTTGAGAACAAGAACCCCAACTCTGTTTCCAGGTCTTAGAGCGACTAATCCAGGACAAAACTTGAAATACTTTTCTTTCAGGGTAGTACTTGAATGAGTTTTTTAACTTAATCTTATCTGATAGTAAGTACCCCACTGAAGGAAGAAAAACAGGTGACCAAACAGTTGATGTTTATGATGTGATGTTCTATGCACTAATGTGCTACCACTTGCACTTCTTTGTGGGAAAGAGCGAGCTTGGGTTTTGGTTTTGTCTTTTAAATCAATTCAATTTGTCAACAGTTCTGGTTTCGTAGAATCATAGAATGGTATGAGTTGGAAGGGACCCCAAGGATCACAGAGCTCCAACCCCCCTGCCACAGGCAGGGCCACAACAACCTGCATCTACACAAGGTTGCCCAGGGCCCCATCCAACCTGGCCTTGAACACTTCCAGGGATGGGGCATCCACCACCTCTCTGGGCAGCCTGTTCTAGCACCTCACCACTCTTTCCGTAAAAAACTTCCCCCTAATATCTAATCTAAACCTTCCTTCCTTTAGTTTTAATCCATTCCCCCTTGTCCTGTCATTGTCTACCCTTTTAAAAAGTTGAATTCCCTCCTGCTTATAAGCTCCCTTCAGGGACTGGAAGGCTGCAATGAGGTCCCCCTGCAGCCTTCTCTTCTCCAGACTGAACCAGCCCAGCTCCCTCAGCCTCTCTTTGTAGGGCAGGTGCTCCAGGCCTCTAATCATCTTTGTGGCCCTCCTCTGAACCCTCTCCAACAGTTCCACATCCTTCTTGTATTGGGGCCCCACCTCTGGACTCAGTACTCCAGATGGGGCCTCACGAGGGCAGAGTAGAGAGGGACAAGTACTTTAATAAAGGAAAGGAAACAAGAGGTTTCAAGTACTTTAATAAAGGAATTTTCTGTTCTTGTCCACCGCTTCCCGACTGATTTAGAACATATATTGAGACTGCTTTCCCAATTGGAGACTTTCTCCATAGGACCTTATATCCTCAGTAGGATGTTGCTGTTCCTGTATCTAAAGGGAAGAGTCCTTGAAGCCATGACTCTTCTGACTTTGCCTTCCTTTGTCCCTGAAGGAATGCACTTAGCGGAGAATTTCCACGCTTCTCTGATAAAAGCAAGGACCTTGCAGAAGAGCCTTGAGAGAAGAAAAATCTTCTGTCTTTTCCACAGCATTTAATGTTACATCAGACTCTTGCTCGACTGTGAATGCAAAGGCACCTGTGCTTTTCTTTAACGTGCATGTGCAGCAAAAGCCGTCAGATCTGGGGTGCAGTTTGTGCTCAGTAACTACAGGCTGTGTGTTTTAGGGGACTTCTTGTAGTTCTGTGCCTGCTGGAAGGGATTCTTTGGCATAAGGTGCTTAGGGATGGCTGCCTTGGGTTATTAAAACCCTTTCAAGTACAGCTCAAGCAATGTCAGTATCATCAACTCGTAATGTATTAACACGTTAAATTTGCAGAGCTACCATACGGAGTTTGTTTCTTGCTTTTATTAAGCATTAATGCTCCTGTTGAAGCATCACAAAGCAACGTTGCTTTTGGAAGCATAGTTCCTCAGTCAACAGGGGCTCTGAGACACCCCTCCAGGCACTTAATTAATCTCAGGGTTGAGAATCTATTTATCTTTAAGATGTGTTATTAACATGTGTGTTCCCTACCCCTGCCTCTCCACAGCGTGCCCCTACTTTTAAGCACGTATGGCTGAGAGCAGCCCAAAGAGAAGGATGTGCTCCTCCTCTTCTGGAGTGTGGCTTGAAGGCATGCTGCTACGGTTATTAAAAATAAAAGAAAAAGTGGGAAAAAGCCTGGTAACAGTAGACTGCAAAATATATTTTTGTAAGAAGAATGCATGTTTAAAGAATGTACACAATACCTTACAGAGCTTTCAGTTTATTGAGATGTTAATTAATGCCACCCATTGGAAGACTCTGTGATCCCACTTCTAATTCCTTTATGCTATTTCAGTTGGTTTGTTGTTTTTATTAACAGCATCTGGAAAGACAAACAGATTTTCAGGTGCCTCTAGGGTAACAACAAGCTCTGTAAAGGCACTTGAAGAGCACCTTTCTTTGGCCGTACCGCAGCTGAAGAACAGGCTTCATTCAGGTCCCTCCAGACTCCTGCTTGTTTTATGTTTGAGAGTTGAAGACGTGGAAATGGGATTTCTTGTGTGTTGTTGAAAGATGTCTCATGTCATTTAGCAAACAGTAGATGAAGACTTCAACCTTCTTATGATAATTAATAGTGGTTAGAATGCAAGAGTACGAGCAGCTCCCGAGCACCAGTAAGTGCTAGAGTGGGAGCTGTATTATCAGGACATGTTTTTTGTAGTTAATTCAAAATATATATCTGTTATGGGGCCTCACTTGGGCAACATGGAGTGGTAGAGAGGAAGTAGCTGATAAAACTGTATGTTAATAGCATCGCATGGGGTTTTTCCTGCTTGTGTTTCACAGCACTCTTTCAAACTATGGGAACTGTAGCTCTTTTCAGTGTGAAATAATAAGATTAAAGATACCTTCTGCAGGTTTTACAACTTGTTCAGTACGACTGCTGTGCCTCCTTGAAATCCAGAATCTTTATGCAACAGTCTGTCAGCACCACCTGGGGATTTGAAGTAGTTTTGACATGTGGCATGATTAGAATTATGTTAATCAGCTGAATCCGTTCTGGTCAAGAGGAGCAGCACTGCCACAGGAGAGGGTTGAGCTCACAGGTGACTGTACAGACTTGTGTATGAAAAGCACTTTTTACTGCCCAATTTGCAGTGCTGGTCGGTGCATGACCTGGTGTGTTGCTGGCACTGTCTTGCCTTATGGCTGGTTTCTGCTCCAGGCAGCCTGAGTCCTTGATACCTGTCTGGAGTTGAGGCTTCAAAAAACAGCTGATAGTTGCACTATCAGTTTAGTAAGGTTGTGTACAGCTGAAGTTAGTGTCAGCCATTTGCAAACAGACGAGGGATTGGGTGCTTATGAGGTGGTGAGTTGTAGTTACAATTGTACTGAAAAAGGCCAAACATTGTAGGGAGACTTGAGGAAGAAAATAACTTTATTCCCATGAACTGTTAATTCAGTTTGATGGAGCTGAAGCAGCTATATGTTGATGGCTCATTATTTTTAAATTGAATAAGAGATTTCCTTTCATTAATCCTTTATCCTGTAGGCAGATGGAAAACAGTAGTTGCTTTTTCAAGGGCAATTTTGCCCAAGTAGCAGTACGGTGAAAGTTAGGGGGCTTTTACTATTGAAATATGGTTTGTCAGAGTTGAAACAAGAGAGTTATATCTTAATTTGAAAAATGTGCTGCCTTGTTTTTGTTTTATTTCTTTATAATCTGTGGCAGGCTCTATAGTAGTGTTCAATTTGAGTAGTTATATATCTGCAAACATGCCTGGTAGGTGTCAGATGTAAATATCTCAAGCTAAAAGGTGACATTTGTGTGCTAGTTCTAGGTCAGAAGAGTGAAACAGTCTGAAAAACATCATCATAAAGCTATCAGGTTGATACTGCCTTGAGCTCTGCTGGCAGCAGCTGTTTCCCCTGCGGCCGAGGGAAGATCTGCCCCGGGCTTGGGCTGAGATGGGAAGAGTTTGGTTCCTGGGACTGTGGAGACATGTATGTCAGAAGTTCTGCTTGATCTGGGTCAAATGTAGTTCATGACTTCTTTTCATCTAACCAAGGGCTATGTGTCTCTTAGGGTATTTATGGGAAAATTATCTGTTTGTCCAAGAAGAGACAGAAGTGAGTGCTCTTCCTGTGGCCTATGAATGGTGCTCAAAAGGTCTGTTCAACCCTTGTAAAGAGCAGTCTCCGTGCAGCCAATTTAAGCACAAGTCAGAGTGTTCCAGGCTGTTATTTCATACCACCCTTTAAGCTGCTAGTTCTTTTGTCTTCTGCCTCGTTAAGTATCTCTCATCTTGTGTGTGACGGCTTGGTAAACATTAAAATACATTATAAACACATATTTGCTCTCACTTCAGTACTGATTTGCACTGTCCTTTTCATTCCATAGCTGGGCATAGCCTTGAAACTTCTTGTACCATTTCTGTTAGCTCTAATAAGCATTTAGGCAGGATGAGCAATGTGACCAGTGCAAAATAGCTCCATGTATCTTATGAGTTTTAGATGTTGGTCCAATTTTTTGTACGTGTCTGCTATCTGTTAGGTTAAACCCCCAGAAAAGTAGAAGAAAGAAAAAGCTGAGTTGAGATAAGCCTCTCGCCCTTTCCTGCTTCATCCCATCAAAGGCATCAGGGTATTAGTGAAGGAGAACGCTCTTCCAGCTCAAGTCAAAATATAAGCCTTGCTGTTAAATGAGTGCAAGGATGAGATTGAGAGCTGGAAAATCGAAAAGTGCCCTAGCTGGCTGAATAGATTTTAAACTTGCTGCAACCTCCTTGTGGGTATGTGGCTATCCTCACAAAGCACGGGTTTTATTTTTCCAATTATCATCCAGCAAACATTGTTCCAAAAAACAATCCATTCATGTTGTTGATAAACGGCTTGAATTTTTAAATATTCCCATTCTAAAAGAAAATACACCTTCCTTGTTCCCGTGGTGAGAATCCAGCCTTTCTGGACTCTTATTCTCACAGTGAAAGCAGTTTCTGGTGTGGTGCCTTAAGGCCACACGAATCGGATCAGGTCATTCCTCAATCTCTGCTTGATGAAATTGAGAGAGGGAGTTTTAAAGCATTTCCAATGACACCAAAGGTTCCCTGATTTGGGCCTTGATCTGGAGTTTTCTCTGACTCCTTTTGAAGGACTCGGATTAATTTCATTTTGGCTGTGGTTCTTAACTCACATGATGTTCAGATATGTCCTGTCTCCAGCAGGTTCCTTCCATCCTTCTGATGCCGAAGGAAAAACGCGCATGGCATGAATCCGTGTGGTATTTGCCCTGAGTATGCTCAAAGTCTGGTCCCTAAGGGGCTTTGCAGCATCTTGCTGGTGGCCAGACCCATCCTAGTCCAAAATGCTTCCAGATCTGGACCTGTGTGTTCACATGTGGCTAATGTGGTGATTTTCTCCTGGCTGCGTTTTGAGACACCTCAGCTAACGAGTTGTTAAACCATTTAACTTCCATCCGGTTAATTTTCATAGTTTTGTAATCAGCTTAGGTGATATGAGGCCATGGAAACTTAAACTTACTAAGTCGTACTCCTGATGTTTTCCAGGCTTGTAATTACAACTAAATTACACAAATTAATTAACCAACACAAAGTTGGTTATAAGTGTTTTCCATAAGCCCGTGTTAACGTGCATAGTTATATTTCTGGAGCATGTATTTAGTCTCTTGTGTATGCTTGCATTGATTTTTCTGGCAACCTCCTTCAACTGATGTGCATAGTTACTGGGGTCGAAGAGCACCATGGTGGCACCAAGTTTTGTTTCCTTGTGCTTCAGGGCTGTTGCCAAGTGGCATAAACACTTGAGTACCTCTTCCAAAGCACCTCCACATCCACACGCTGGGGTCAGAGGCACAAAAATGCCAACACTTGTTTGACATTGCTCCGTTACAATGCAAAGTGTTTCATCAACATCTTGTGACTAAAATCACCTTTGTCTGTTAAAAAATTGGACATATTTTTACTAAGCATTTCTGACTGCAACAGCAGCATTCAGATTCTTTGCTTTCTGTAAAGCCTTACAAAGCAAGACCTCAAAGCTGCTCTCTAACTTGGTTAGTCACAGATTTCTCCTGGGCATCTTTTGTTTCTCTTGTCTCTCCTGCTGGTGTCTGAAGCGTTCCCTCTCTCACATTAGTTTCTCCATCTCTGTTAGCGTTCAATGGCTTCCATTTCTGGAGTGTTTTTCTTTGTCTGCTTTGCCTGATCAAGTTGGTTTTGGGGTTTTTTTTTAGCTGATTGCTACCTTGTGGGTATTGAGCTGAAGGGTGAGCCTGTGTAACCTCTTAAAATTGGATGGAAGATACATCTTACTGTTTTGATGAGAGGTGTCTGTTACTCTCTGCTGTGTGCTTTGCCACCAGAAGTTATTGAAGGCTTGCTGATGCTGTGAGGATTGGCAAAAGGTTGAAGTTAATTTTGACTTGTGATCACATATGTTTTACCTCATCAGGTGATATGTTGAGGCCCACATGTTGCTGAAAAGGACAAGGTTCTTTCCATTTCCAGTCCCTCTCAAACTGGACAGTAGCTGAGATGTGTGCTCGGTGGCTTCTGCCAGAGCAGCTTCCCCACATTCCTACTGTTCTATTTAAAGACTAAGATGAAGCATATTTTATGTTTAAAGTCATATAGAGATACTTGGGTTTAGAATTTTGTGCAAGCCATCTCATACCTAGCCCTCTTTTAAAGTAACTTAAATGTGCCCTTATAACACATTGTTTGTGAACAGCATTGTGATTAAAATAGGAAAAACTTAGGACCAGTTTGACAAAGTTTAAAGAGTTGTGCTTTCCCCTCAAGCAAGTGTGAAAACACGAGTCTGACACTAGAAGGGATGCACAGCCAAAGAAAACAAAGGTGGCTAACCAAGTATGACAGCCCTGTCCTCTTTTTGGTCATCCCTTGAGTGGAAGATGCAGTTGAATTAGAAATGACTAATGGAGGTTGTTCAAAGTGTGGGAAAAAATCAATAGCAACATATAATAAAAATCACCAGATGTTTGAAGTAGAAAAGATGACAAGGTATAGGAAAGGGAAATAAATAGATGTAGTGTACCATGGACACCACTGTTCATTGAATGAGGTCTCCACTGCCTGCAGATGCAGCCTAGGGCAGCTTGCTCTGGTGCAGATATCTGGATTGTTGCTGTCCAAATAAATCAAGTGAGAGGCATCTCCTGGCGCTTTACCCTGCAGCTAGATATCAGTGAAAGGGGTGGTTGAGGCTGCCCAGTCAGTAGAATGAAGCAAGGCTAGGGTTTTCATCTTGCTTATTGCCATAAACTGCTAATTTCAATTAGTTGTCTACAGAGATGTTACCATGGTTGGGAAGGACAGAGAACCAGCCAGCCCCAGTTGCGGGTGCCAGGGGCTGTCTGCCAGGATATCCGGGCTCTGTGAGTGGGCAAACTCACTGCCTGGAGGAAGGATGCAGAACATCCCTTCTACCATGCGGTAGAACTGCAAGCAGTGTTGCAGATGAACAGCTGCTGAAGACTAATGACAAAAAGTTCTAGGGTTGGGTTTTTTTTTTTCTTGGTTCCTAGTGGTTTCTATTGTTTGAGGTTGGTTTGGGTTTTATTTGACCCTTATTAAATGTGAGACTGATGCTTTCCTAGAACCTGATTGCAATTCTGAAGTCTGATGCCTGAGTGGAACCAGGTTGCTTAGAGCCTGGTGTATTTGTAGTATGCTGGAGTTACCCCATCCCATATATGCGTGTCTGCATATGGTATCCCTGCAGAACATTCTTCTCCCTTTTTCTTTTGTTACTTTGCAAATTATGTTCCTCGTTGGTACATTGGCAGTCAGAGTGATGGGAGGGGCTCCTATTTCTTTCAAAGGTAGTGGTAGATTTTTATCTCGCCAAGGAGAGGATGCTTCCAAATGCTTCATCCTCTAGTAATGAAGGTTTTTGTGATCCTGATGTTAATCATCCTTTTCAGCTATCTTCCATGTAGATTATTTGGAGTGCAGGCAGACTTCCAACTGTGCAAAAACAGCTTAGGTAACAGCAAAGTGATGGCTAGAGCATGTTTTTGCTGGGGCTTACCTGCCTCTGGTAGCAGAGCTCCTTTCCAGATGTTTATGGAGTAGGGCTTGACTCATCCCTTTGAGATGTGTGCCTTTCTCAAAGCAGCAGATAACATGCTCTTCCTCCCACTGCGTAGTACTCCATGCTGCACTGAAGGATGTGAGTTCTGTATTTGAGAGAACTCCCCAGTAATCAGGGAAGGGATGAGGATGTCTGCTGTAGAGGTGTACACGGGGACAGCACATACTGAAGTTACTGGTTAATGGCAAGAAGCTAGTCCATCTCCTTTTGATGCTCCTTCAGTTAATCTCTGCCTGGAGACAAGTAAAACTTCTGGATGTGGTTTAGCAAGCTCTCACTCTCAATTGTGGTCTCACTCTCTGGGCAGATGAGCAGCAACTGAATAGCCAGAATGGAAAGGAAGTTTCTAAGTGGGAAGCGGGGTCAGCTTCTGTGCTGGTAAAGAAAAACGTATGTAGCACAAATGAAATTAAAATAATAATGATGGGAGGGGACACCAAAAAGAGGACTTGGACTGAAATGTGAAACACGGGCATGCCTTGTCCAACTTCATCAAAAGCTGTGTGTTGAAACTCGGAGTTGCCAGGTCATTAGTACTGAAATGTAGCAAGTTGTTAGCATACCAGTGCTTCCATTCTTGCTGTGCCAAGTGGATCCTTTTGCTCTGTTTGAAAAACTCCTCTTCCCCTTCAACTTGTTTGCACTTGAAGGCCAAGAGACCTCTGGTGTTATGCTTGCAAGGACGAAGTTAATTTCCAGCTGTTCATAATATAATTCAGCTTCTCTGTATAAATCTAGATCAATCAAACCTGCTAACTTCCTTTATGAAAAATATTTATGCCTACTCAGAACACATCCAGTTAAAATTGATTGCATCTTAATTGGCTTCAGTGTGAAGTATTTTTGTCCTGGTAGGAGCATGGGAGTGTTGAGGGAAGACAGAGAATATTCTTTGTAGCAGCCTTTAAATATCATTTAAAGTTGCAGTTGTGAGAATAATAACCTTGGAGTTGCTGTCTGTACTGCTTAGGGCAGTGACCAAACTTCTTCTCTAAGTGCTAGTACTTAGCTAGCAGTATTATAGGATTGTGAGGTGAAAGGGCACCCAGAGCTCAGTCCTCACACGGTGTGGAAGAATGCCTACCATTTAATGTTGTTCTAAAAGCCAGCTCCATTTCATGATTAGTTTTTGATTTACAAGCTTCTTTGCTAACCCCCTGTTGTTAGAGAAAATGGAGTGGGCTGGTTGCGGCACAGAGGATTTAAGTTCAAGCCTGAGAGCGCTACCCTCGTGTGACCTGCCCGTCATTACTGGCAGAGTGAGAGCTGGGAATTACTTTCTTTGAAGCTCTGATGCATTGTCCAAGATTTGTCTGGTAAATATTCTTGCAGCAAATTGAGAGGTGCGTTATTATCATTGGGTGCAGAGCGCGCCGCAATGAGCCATTACCTGCATGATCTTCAAAATTGCTGCCAAAATGAACTCTCAAAAAACCAGTGAGAAAGCTGCTGTGGGGAGGACTGGATTGCCAAAGCATGTTCAGTGATCCAGCCTGGACTTTGTGGTGTGGTAAAAGATAATGGAATTAGAGAAGAAAGGAAAATCTGTGAATAATACTCCTTTGTGCACCCTGTCTGAGCTCCGTGATCCAAACGCTGCCCCCAATAAAAGGGGATGAGGGGCCTGAAATAGCAGGGACAGCTCCAGGCTCTGCATTTCTCTGCTGCTGCTCTAGTGGCAACTGCCTGAAAAAGAGGTGCTAAAATTGAGCAGGCTGCTGTTAGAAATTACAAGGGTCCTGAGAAAGTACTCGAGGTAGACATGTTAGTGAAGCAGTAATTTATTATGCGTTCTTGCAAGAGCGGGTGACCTAACAAAGTAGGCACACCTTTGGTCAGAGCTGGTAGGATTTTTATACCATATCGCCGTCCGGAATTATTAGATTACATCATACACCTATACATATTCATAACCTGTCCCGCTTCGTATTAAAATGAGTCCCAAGCAGTCATTTCCATAAACTCCTCCCAACTGCGCCTGCACACTGCTGTTTGGTGGTGGTCGTTGAGGGTTGTGGGGGATGAAGTCGGATGGCTCCTCTTCATCACCGCAAGTAACCTTCTGTCTTGCGCAGACTCAGTTTCCCCTTGACTCTGATCCAAACTACAAACCCAGTTTCAGCAGGTTTTGCAAACTTTCAAAGACAAGGGAGAGCTCGAACTAGCTACAATGAAATACTTTCTCTGAATTTATGACCAATTATGAGACAAGCAAGAAATTCCTGAACAGATAAGGAGTTCATTAGACCAATGGGGGGGACTAGAACTCATCAAACCCCAGATTCCCAGACTTCCCCAGAGGTAAGGCCTCCCCTCTACAGCACTATAGCCAGGCAGTAGGGACAATGTCCTTGCTATGGCTAGAGTGGTGTATTGTTCCTTTACCCTTAGATTCTCAGGCCATTGTCGCCTACCAGACGGGTGCTTTTTCGCATCCCAGAGGAACCAGAGAGGTGGGTGTTCTTGAGACTGAGTGGTCTCTTCAAACTTAGATAGTTGGCCTAGAAAAGATCAAGGCCTTCCTTTTCTGTTATTGCTTTATTTCTAGGGAGACGACCCATGCCTCTCCCCGCAGGGTGGCACAGGATGAAGAGATGCATGAGCGACGCCTGAGGATTGCAATTTATGTACTGATAGCAGTTACTACTATTATGATCCTCCTCATGATTGTGACTGCTTTCCTTTGCTGTTATGATTGTGAACGCTAATAAAGTTTAGTTTTGTTCAATTAATCAGAAGTTTCTCTCTATAAATCTATTAGACAAAAGTGGGAAAAAAAAAAGGGGGGAGGGGGGAAGTTGCTACACCGCGTGACTGATAACATGTACAGTAAAAGTTTCCCTCCCCTTTACCTTATGTGCTATTTGTTACATTCTAAATTCCCCACAAAGGATTTCTGATGAGACAGCCTTAGTCCTCCACAAAATACAATAACCCTTTTCAGTTTGCAAAAGCAACATTTCTCAGCATTTTCCACACTGCTAAGCACACCTTTTAAATACTTGAAGCTTCCAGAGAGTAAGGTAAACTGCTTTTTTTTCTCAGCCACGATTGCCACATATGACCTGGGCCATCATATATGACACAGTGAGTTGATACTATGTAAAGAATAGCTGTGGTACGTGTTCCTTGAAGTTTATTTCCATAAATAAAATGAGTTGAGTAACTAGGAGGTAAATAACACGCTTAGCAGTGCCTCTGGGTTTGCCTGGAGTTCCATGGCTCCTTTTAATAGTCCCGTTAAGATGGATTTCATTTAAGCCCAAATTCCATTTAAAGTTAGATGTCCGTAGGGAACCCAGGGAATGAATGGTTTTGACAAATGAGCAGTTTGAGGGAATTCATCTTCTTGGAGGAAATCATTGAAACTCTGCTTTCTTATACAGGGATAGGGCAGGAGTTGATTAACTTCAGGTAGAAAACAATGAAGAAGCGCCTTGGGAAGGAAGATTTTATTTCTGATTAGACCAGCAACCAGTCCAGGACCAAATATGCAGATTTTTGTACTAATGCTTGAAGACTTAAAAGCTATAGCAGCTCACTGAAATTGGCGTGCTTTGGACATCTGAAATTGCTGTTGAAACAGCTGCTGGAAGGTAGAGAATTGATGGGATTCTTAGAGCAAGAGCAAATGTAACAAGACTAACAAGGTGGGCTGTTTCCAGTGAAGCCTAAAAAAAGCACAGATTTATAAAGGAGAAATAAAGCAACCAACACACTAGTGTCTCCATCGGCTGTGGTGGTGTGTCCGAATAGGAAAAGCTTCATATTTGTTCCCTACCTGCATCCTGCAGCAGTGAGATGGAGAAACTGCCCCAGTGGCTCTTCAGCCAGGCTCAGTGCCTGATTCAGGCAGTAACCGGCAATATGCCGAGTTTTAACAGTGACCTTAATGAACTCTTAAATGGTATCCCTATAGAAGGAAATAGTCTTTCAGGTCTGTAAGGTAATAAATGGTAGAGAAAGCTTTGGTTTTACTAGCAGGGGAACTGGGAGTCACTGTATGCAGTTACTAGGTTTTGTGTTTATACAAGGAAACCTTTTTGCAGTGCTGCCTCAAACTGTGACACCCGTTGCCACTGTGTGGCACGAAATGCGAGTGAGCTCATGGAGGGAATCAGACTCATGGAAAAATTTCTATCCGGGCCCTTGCTGGCTCTGGATTTTCCTGAACTGATGATTGTAGGAACCTTGGGAGTCCAGCAAGGTGTTTTCCTCTGAGCATGTAAAGGAGTCGGATGTTCTCCTAATATTCACTGCTAACTGCTGTTGAAAAAGGGCTGTTGGGACAGATATGACCATAACATGACTCTGGAAAGGAGCCTCAGATGCTGGTGGGCTGTGTGTCTGACCTTGCCCTGGGCCAGCTCCAAAACCTTGCTGTAACGAGGGGAAGCTTCAAGACAAGTAGAAGCTGAGTGCTCTGTTAGATCTGTTGAACAGACCAACAAAAAAATTTTCAGCCTTCCTAGAATTGGAGAAGGAAGAAAGTGGGGAAAAAGAAAGGGCAAACTCAGAAAACTAAGTAAAAAAATAAATTCACTTGACACTGCTGGGAAAGATACTTTTCTTTGGGTGTACTTTCAAGAGGGAACATAAATGCAAACTCTGAGGATGAAAATGTACTATGACAAGTAGGAGCAGTCGTAGTGTATCTACGTATAGTAGATTTCTGCTGAAAATGAATGGGAATGTTGGGGGAAGTTTGTAGCAATAACAAGATAAAGTGAAATAACCATAGCTGCCATAGCCAGGACTTAGGATTACTCTAAGACAGATGTAACTTCAGTGTAATTGTGCCCCAGAAACACCTATTAGTCGCTAGTTTACACTGTGGTGAAATTCATGCTTCTAGCAGTGAAGGTTGTTGAGTCAAAATGGCCACCCTTCCTCCTTAATGGAAAATGGGCACCTGCCACTCCCGGGCACTTAATTTTAAGGTCTGAGTAAACAGTGAGCAATTGGCTTAGTTTCTGGTTAAATGTATGAAATACGTAAGTATATTTTCATATATAAGAATCTTATAACCTTGCAGAGTGTGTAGTGGAAATGATTAGCTTAACCACTTTACATGCCGTGTCTCTGTTCTCATGTTTGGGAGGGGGGTGGGAAGGTTTGTCTTGTATTACAGAAGAAGTAGTTTCAGGTAAATGTACTTAGGGGTAGGGAGAGGAGGCTGCAGGGGAAAAAATATTTTTAAATATGCTTGAGGAAATACCGTAAAAAGATAATAGTAAAGGGCATCAAGTTAGTTATCCTCTTGGAACTGTTGCTGAAAGAGTGTCAGACCTATAGAAGGGCATGATTTTATCTGGACACTTGTGAAAGTAGGGAGCAAGCTGCACAGAGAGGGAGATACCTTTTTTCTTCAGGAAAATGTCTCATGGTGGAAGAGCAGGTGGCAGGTACATTGCTCTTTTGCAGACTTAAGGTCACAGCTTGAAAACTTGGAAAAGACTTGGAGAGCCATGGTCTGTCTCATTTATGTTCAGATAATTCCCATCATAGATTGCTTCATGCTGTAGAAGAGGAGCACAGCTAACCACATCTGCATGCCAGCCTGCTTCTGCCCAAGGACTCAGTGGAAAAAGCACACCCTTGTCAGCCTGCTGTTGTATTTTGGGTTTGGCTTGGGTAAAGGGACTCGAAGGCCATATGCAGAGATGGAGATGTGAGTTGCTGGTGGGATTAATGGCTGCTTTTGAGTTGGCCTGAGTCTTCACTGAGAAATCTGGTCTCTGTGCTCACATTTCTTTCTCGCTTTCCCTGCAGCTGAGCATGGAGCCAAATCTTCTCCAATTTATTGTGGAGCAATTTTGGTGGGTTACTACAGTGACTGCTGACATGGGAGATTCTTTAACCCGTGAATTGTCTCTATCTGGTTTAGCAGCTTCAATTAAACAGGCCAGTTAATTCCTCAGCAAATAAGACAGACAACTTAAAAATAGGCAGGTTAAATTATTCCTGTGGGAGATTAATGTAAGTATTTTTACTGAAGCAAAAGACCCAGAGCTGCACAAAGCATTTGGAAGGAAAGTGTCCCTGGGGAGTCTGCGGCAGGGAGTAGCAACGATCTCTTGGCAAGTGCTGCTTTCGCAGACATGGTGAGATTAAGAAAGACAGGAAGAATTATGTGATTTTCCTGTAAATAGGGTTTTGGGTTTTTTTTATATGCGTGGGTAGAACTTGACAACTATTTTGTCCAAAAAAATCCCCTTCAGCTGCACTTCTCATATAGTAGTGAAAGACTTTTCCCACTTTTCAGTTGAAAGTGATGTGAAACCTGAAACAAACTTGTTTGGAGGCTTTTTTGCCCTTGAATTGAAGTAAAGAAAAACAAAGGAACCAGAAACCAAAGCATACTTTTAACAGCCAGAGTCAAATGTTGTTGGTTTGAGTTTCAAGCTCCTTTCCCTCCCACCTTAAACATACTGTTCTTAGAGTGACTGGAATTACTCTGGAAGCTGAGTTGGCTTTTTCTGTTTGACTGCTGCTACCTTTAAACCACAACCAAACAAATAAAACCCCAACGAAACAAGCGAATGAGACAATTTTAATTCTGCCTTTATAGTTAAACACTGACAGTGTTCACACTCATGAACTGGCACCTCTCATATGTGGTAGTGCCTCAAAAACACTTTTACAGTCAGTGAAATCACCTGATGGGAGGTTAAATGGGGCTATTTCTAGACTTGAAGAATGACGCAGTATAGATGGTTTTTTGGTTGATTTGTGTGTCATCTAGGTTAGAATTTGATTCAGTTCATTCTGTGCCTCTGTGGAGGTTAAATTCTGACTTTTTCTATATAAACAGGAAATAACTTTGCTCTGGACAACAGCAGTCGATGCCTTTGGATCTAGGTGAATGGCTGAAAAAGCGCCCCATTAACATTTCTCACTTTTCAAGTTCTCTTAAGGATTGTAGAAACTGAATTGCTTAGAATCCCCCCAGGCAGCTCCAGTAGGTTTCAGAGTGCTACCTACCATCACCAAATCTCCTCCTTTTCCTGGCTGTATCTTTCATTCTTTCTAATAAATGTCCCGGGAGGTGTTTGAGTGGGTCTGTGTTAGCCTTCATTTCGTGTGTGCCATTTTTGGTTTGTACCCTGTGAGGTAAAATCCTATCTATGATTTCTTTTATCTAAATCTGCATACTCAGGACACTCATTCCTTCAGTTTACTCTAGCAGAGTTCTCGGATAATGTGATTATCGGTAACAAACTATATCATTACTTCCTCCATATGCCATTCAGTCAGATCAGGTCATGTACATTTATTTGCATAAGTGTTGATTGTTCTCATCTCGTTTCTGAATGTGCTTTTCAGGTCTGTTCTAAGGCAAGGGCTTTTCTGCCAGGCTTCTGCCTGTGGGATCAATTTTCTGCCCAAAGCCCCAAATGGCCATTAGGTAAATACCTTTTCATAGCACGTTACAAGTACTACCCAACTACCAAGGTGTTTTCATTATTTGATATTTATTTGAATTTTCTTTTGAAGTATTGCATCCAGTGTGCTGACAAGACTGCTTCACTGCTGGGCAATTTTTTATGACATCCCATCACTCTACTGAAAATCAAGTTTGACTGTATTGTTTTAAGTGATGTCTTCAGACGTGTCTTCCCAAGCTGGAGGCATGGTTGTATTCAGCTGCTACTGAAATGTTTGGGGAGTCAAGATTTTGATTTATAAATTTTGTTCCTAGCCCCATTTGGCATATGACAGGAATCTGTCACCCGCAGCAGGCTTATGAATGTTTAAACTGAAACACTTTTTTATTTGTAGCTACTACTATCCGGTTGTTCACTTGTGATCTGAGCCTGAAATGCTGTCATGAGGCCTTTGTTAAAGGCACACAGACAAACTGTTCGGGGAACGAAATGCTCATGATTTTAATATTGTGGGTTGGTTTCATTTGCACCTCCACTAAAACAGCTTTCAGCATGAAACTGGCATTAAAAATGCAGAGGTAAGGAGCTAAGCGTGGGTTGTGAATATTGTAATCCACTAGGATAGCCAGCGAGGTGAGAAGATGAGGTGGAGTCCAGCAGAGCAACAGCAGCAGTTTTGGCTGACAGCCGTGGTGGGAGCCTGTGGAGAGGCCAGGAGTCATTGGGGACTCCAGGCAGGGAGTGGCATACCTCTGTGGCAAGGCTCCCTCCAGCTTGCCACCTCTCAAACCTAGCATGAGTTTAATCCCCCAAATCCCTCCAATTTGGCCGTAAGCAGGAACAGGGAAGACAACAGCTTAAAATCAGGCGAGAGTGCTCCGTGAGTGAACGTCAAGGTGGTAATCTAAGTACTGGTATTAGGGCAAACAGCATCAAAGCTAGGAGTGACACAGCCAAATAGTCTTTGCACATTCAGCAGAGCGACAGCAGAGGTGAATCTGTTAAGAGAATCAAACGTTCTGTTCCCAGCTCCTTTTGCTAAATGTGAGTGCAGAGGGAGTGATTTCTGTTCCACAGTTCTCTCAGAGCTGCTCTCAGGTCCTAGCACTCTGTCTGATGCAGCAGTAATTGGGATGTCCTGCCTGGCTGACTCCGCAGGGAAACAGCTCCTTCCTGTTGCCATACAGCAGTCTTGGGGCCAGTGTGGAATGGAAACAAGACAACATGGTGCTGGCTGTTGTGAGTGCCTGGAGAGAGAAGCCTGTGGCAAATGTGGACCACAGAATGCTACACACTGCAGAAGAAAATGGTAGGAATGGTTGTCCTTGTCAGATTTTGTTTGGAGTTTTGGACCACTGAATAGAAATACTTTTGGGGTGAAAGCAAAGCTTCAAAACCATAGTTTGTTTCAAAAGTTAAATGAGAAGGGTTGGAACAAAGTTAGCACTACTGAGTGTGGCTCTGTCTGGTCCCTGAGGTCAGGTCTTCCTGGAATGGAGTGGGGTTTATTCTGTGGTTGTATTCAGCTGAACAACATGCCACTTAGTTTTTAACCAACACTATTTTATTGTGAGAATGTATTGGGAATAATAATACTCTTTATTGTAAAGAGGGGGTTGAACCCAAAGGGTTTTAATGCCCATGAAAAATTACTTCTAATGTTGTTTATTTGCTTATGCAGTCACCTATGATTGTGCTTCTCAAATGACAGTGGCTTTCCTGTGGGATGCTCTGACCTCTTCAAGGATAGCCTTATGCAAGCTGCAAAAAATTGCACCAGGTATCATTTGTAACAACATGTCAAAATGGAAACCAGCCCTGAATATTCAATGCCAAACACTCGGGGATAGGCAAAGTCATTTAGATGACATGGTAATGATGCTGCAGGAAAGAAAAATTGGGGGGAAGGGAGCAGTCTTGTAAGAATAAACTTTATGGTTGAGTATATTGTTATCTTTTCCTCTCATGAACAAAAAATACTTTGTTTTATACATTACTTTATGTGCTTGGGGGCTAAGAAAGAGGGAGGAGTAGTAGAGTTTATTAAGAGATAGTTTAATATAGTGCACAACAGTATAGTTCATTGAGAGAAAGGATTATAGACTTATGATAACTGTTACTGTAGTTCAGGGAAAGGAATTTGTGCACTGGCTCAGGATGTGCTCCCTGAATGCCTGAGGTGGAAGTCGGGGGATGTCAAGCAGAGCACGGCAGTGCCACCGCAAATGCTCTTGTTCAACATCACGTCTCCATTGCATTTGTTTGGAGTCAGGATGGAGCTCAAACGAGATAATTTGCAAGTAGCTGCAAGAAATTATTCTGATTGGAAAAGCACCGTTGTTACATCAGATAGGTATTCATAACTTGCTGACTGCATCATTAAAAAATGATAATCTAGATTTTAGTTTGTCAAAGCTAGGAGATGTGCACTTGGTTTGAAAAATGACTTTTGGAAAGCAGACTATAGAAATACTATTGGGTAGCTCATTGCCCCAAGCAGCTCTCTACATTTCTTTGTCGTTAACTGTTTAAGAGGGGGTTAAGCTATAAATGGGAAATAAAATATGCTGGACTTGAACCCCCAGCCCCCTGATTTTGCTCCTGTGAATGCCACCTTCTGGTCCTATTGCTGCTACCAAATTATGGTTTGAATGAAATTGCTCAAGAGGTTTCTAGATGGTCAAATCTAAACAGCTTATTAAATTGTTATCTATTTCCGCATGATTTATCTATCTCAGTGTGTTGTTTGGTAGATGAAACGGCTTTGCTTTAGTTAAACATAAAAACCAGAAACCGAAACACCACCAGGTAATCGAGGCAAACATCTTCATTACCTGGAGTAACGCCTTCAGCCCCTGCACAGTGTGTGTCGGAATTCTTTGCCGTGACATCTGATCTGTTCTTTCTGGATGTACGTAAGTAACAGACAGCTGTGGTGGTTGAGGATCAAGGTAATTTATAAGAAAATGCAATAGCAAAGTCGTCTTCTGATATTCTGTGACTTGCATAAGTAAGTGAGTAGCAGATGCTTTAGCGACTGTAATGAAAGAAAGGATCTTTGTGCCAACACTGCTACGTGTTCCAGTAATGGGCTGTATATTTTTTCCTGTAAGTTCATATAGATGAGTCAAAACAGATCTTACAAATATCTCTCATGACTTGCGTGCTGTAGGCTATGCAATTAGTGTTCACCTCTGTATGGCAGGGTAATACTATGGTGCAGCAGTAAGTATGTAATCGGGGGAAAAATAGAACAACTTTAATGGATAGTACCTACTTACTGCATTGCATTTAATGGCATCACACTTATATTTGGCTTACCTTAGTGATTAATTTCAGTGTTTAGTTGCCACCCCACTCTTTTTGTTCCTGATTGATACGCTTTTGGCCTTTGGACATGGTTTTTGTGCTGTTCTGTAACTCTACTGTTTACCTTCTGTAACTGATACCTCACTTACCAGCAGTGCCCTCGCTGGAGGGATTGATGAGTTCTTGTTCTCCCCTCATAGTCAGACTGACTGGGATCTTTCAGTACATTCCTGTGTAGTATTACTTATGCGCTAATGTTATTTTTTCTCTTCATGGATTCTTAACAAGTGGAGGTGGGAATTAGAGCTGCTCTTGCAGGTTGAGGCTCACCAGTGCCATGCACAGTTACAAACTGATGTCCATGTTTCTTCCATCCTTGGGTTTGGTTCCGTGCCTGAGGCTAGCGCAGTTTTGATTTGCCATTGGAGAGGGCAAGCAGAGTAGCTTGTCCACAATGGTTTGTGAATGTTTTTTGGAAGCAAAGTGCCTCATTTTTTAAATGTGGACTGCATCTCTTGGGTTTTAAGTACTTTTCATTTGTATTGGCCTTTGAAAGCTTGGGGTGTGCGTCCTGTGAAAAACCTACAAGTTTTAGCTTTGGACTGACGAAAGATTCCTCACGTTTATAGCTGCTTAGACAATTTGCTGTTAATAAATATCTGTTTATTTTAACAACAGTTCCTCATCACATATGAGAATACAATAAAAAATGTGTTATTGAATATGTGTGGGGCTTAACAGGCTGGATATTTAATAGGCTCATTTGTAAATGAGCAAAGACACATATTGAGATGTATTTTCTTTTAAGAACAGTAGATGTGAACTATTTTCCTTTTTAAAAGCTTAATAATTTTATTCCAAAATGTCTTTGTAATATGGCAGGGAATTGAAAATAATACCAAAATCTCCCATTAGACTTATAAATTTGCCTTACTTTATAATTTCTGTTTGAATGAATTCCTTCCAGTTATTCAAACTTCATTTTTCTTGGCTCCTTCAAAAAGACATGACCATGTCTACATCATTGATCCCCACTGGAAGCAAAACAGAAGCCAAATACTGGTAGGACAGTGACTGTCCTGCCACAACATAAAGTTTAATGTGACTAACTGACCAGAGCTGCCCAAACCAAATTCAACTGCTAGAAAACTTTAATGCTTCTTAAATCGCCCTCTCTGCTTCTTTAAGCTACAAATCCAGAATACCAGAAAAAGCAAGTCCATTTCACGCATAAAGTATCAGCAGTTCTGAAAGGATTTGTCTAGAAAGTTTAATGGTGAAGTTGAGCTGCAGGTGCAGGTAGAGCACGTTGACGGGAGGATTGATCTCACATGGTGCAGTCTGAGAGGAAGAGTTAGTTTTGGGGCGGTTTCTGCACTAGGTCATAGGCTGTTGGCCTCCCGTGCTCTGGTCTGTGCTATGGCACTGTTTAAGAGTAAAAAGTATTAAGCTTATATGGAAAGGTTGCAAAGTGAGTCAGATCTTACTGCTTTTCAGCCATTTATGGAACAAATTGACATTATTTTGGGGTTTTTTTTCCTATGCAAACAAAGAACTTGTCCAACAAAATAAAGAAGATGCAAATGACCTGTTGCTAAACTTGACAGGTTTTTTATTTAATATAGTTATGCTCTATGTTCCTTCTGTCAGTTAGTTTTGAAATCTGTGCCCGTATATTGCTTAGTACTTGTGCCAAAAGATAGGAGGAGACTGTAGCATGTGTTTGGGAAAGGCAGAAACCAAGAACCACTGCACAAATAATTTGCTCCTACAGTGTGTTGCTGGAATTGCTCAGTGTAAAGATAAAAGCATCAGAAAATATCATTAGGTTTCTGAGAAATGTTTTTCTTCCATTGGAAGCTCTTTTTGTCTTGTGTGTTGTTTTTGTTTAGAAAAAAGGGAGAAAATATAGATGCTTTTGTTTTCAGGGCTCAGAACAAATATTGTGAGAAGACAAAGAAAGCAAGCATGGAAGGAGATTTTGCTGAAAGTCCGATTTCCTCAGGATTGAAGTATTGACAGATTGTAAGGACTGCCAAAGCAACCTTCTCAAATGTGAATGATAAACTGTGCAACATCATAATTAGCTTGAGTGCAAAACAAGAGTCATAAAATGGCTGGGGCTGGAAGGGTCCTTAAAGATCATCAAGTTACGACAGTCATGGCATGGGCAGGGACACCTTTCACTAGACCAGGCTACTCAGGGGCCCCATTCAACCCAGCCTTGAATACCTCCAGGGAGGTGGCAGCCACTACCTCCTCGGGCAACCTGTGCCAGTGACTTACCACCCTCATAGGGAAGATTATTTTCCTAATATTCAGTTTAAATCTACCCCCTTCCAATATAAAACTGCTCCCCCTTGTCCTATCACTACATGCCCTTCTAAAACGTCCCTCCTTGTTTTTCTTGTAGCCCCTTCAGGTACTGGAAGGCAACTATAGGATCTCCCCAGAGCCTTCTCTTCTCCAGGCTGAATAACCCCAACTATCTCAGCTTGTCTTTGTAGGAGAGGTACTGCTGTAGCAGTGGCCAAAAACCAAGCTGCTAGTGTAAAGAAAAGTTTGGTGATTTTAGGAACAGAAGGGGATTCTTTTTCTTTTTTTCTCTTGGTGTGTTTGCTTTTCTGTAGGAAACATGTGTCTGAGGTGGGACCAGGCGAAGGGACATGTTACGATTGAGATCCTGCCTCGCTGTAAAGTCCTGGTACATGATGGCCTTCTCCTGTCTGACTTGTGGGCTGTATAAATCAACCCAATAGAGGATTAACTCTTTTAATGTATTTATCTTGAAAAACAAGTGCGTGCATATCTTTTCATATGGAAACATCATTTTCACCATCATGCCCGGAACTCCACCCTCTGGAAGGGATGCTCTTTGCCACGTTTGCAAAGTGTGGGATGCCAATGTGGTTATTTTTTAGTATACAATTAAGTTGTGCAAGGCTATTTATTATGTTTGTTGCTCTAGTCAAACTCTGTACAAAGTTCAAAGAGAAGCTAGCTGTGTATTCAGTGACAACAACACATGCTATTAACCCTTACCTGTGCAGGCTAAAGCGATGCGTCATTTCCAGTTATTTAAAAATGCATCTGTATTCCTGTCTCCTGTGGATTTCAACCTTTCCCCCCAGCACTGACCAAACAAGACAGACAATTTATTCAATAATCTCTTGTATTTTTTTGTTCTTTCTCTTTACACTTTGTAGTAGAATTTCACCTTTTGCATTGTAGAATTAGTGAAGAAAATACGCTCTCCAATGCTGGGCACGTGATTATCCTGAAAATTGCTTTTTAATTGGAAATGAAAAGTTGGAGTACTTTTTCTTTGTTTTTGTTTATGTTACAGTATAGCCTTTGATTGGTCTACCTTTTATCTTCCATTCAGAAGTAGGATCCTTTAATACTCACAGTTTTTTCTCCTTTGTGCATAATGAAAAGGCTTCACCTTTAAGAGGGTTTTTTGGACATTCTTTATTCTTCTCAGTTGGGGACCTCTGGCTCAAGTGAAAAGGAAGCAGCTGGGCATGAGACCTGGAGGTGTTTAAACCACTAGTGTACAGATTGAAGCAGACCACCCAAACCAGCTAACCTTAGTTTTCTGGCATATTCACTCTGTGTTCTGGGCTTTTCCTTCCTATGCTTTGTTTTAGTTGGGTTTGCACGGTACCTGTATGAGAATCTGTAAGTACGACTCCTACGATGGGCTTGTTACAGCTGTCAGTGTGTGAAGATGCATTTCCCTTTCCCCTTGTACACCGGGGTTTGTGGTGCAATGTGCTTGTGGTGGGCTGTAGTTATGCTGTAGGCTTCTTCCACTTAGCATTGTTGTGTCAGAGCTGCAGCTCTGTAGTTTCTCTCCCCTCACCTAACTTGGTTATGAGTGGCCTTATTACGTTAGGCGCCTTTTTAGGCAATGTGCTGAAGATGGGGAATGTGCTGTTAAAAAGGTGCACAGCTTCCTGGAAGCCATTGCTTGCTCTGCTCTTAGGCCTGTTTAGTATTCAAGAACACTTTATTTTTCAGTGTTTAAGTTTAAAATTCTTTTAAACTTTACTGTAAGGTGACCATTTTGATTGTTAAGCTATCGGTGATGTTTTCTTGTGGATATGAGCTCCCAGAGAGCTGTAGTTCAGAGCTGGCCAAGGGGTTACAGGCTCGGGAAGAGATAGTTAGGATTGCAGGGTCTGTTATCGGAGCGGAGTGAGGAGGCCAGAGAACTGCTTTCTTCTCTGAGAAGATAACTGTAGCAACCATCAGTCTCCTTCAAAGGCAGTCTCAAAGCTGCATACAAAGAGTAACTTGAGAGAAATTAGTTGGTCGGGATAGGTTTTGCACTGGAAAATGGCCTCTATCTGTGTAGGCACGTGTGGCACTTCCCATGCGTGTAATTGTAGCACGCACATAGCCCTGGATTCTGCAGCCCATGTGAATTTAAGAAAATGGATACTTACAGAGTTTGGGGTATATGGAGGGTTTTCCCCCTCTCCGCCTGCTCTGAGTGCAATTAAAAATTTGTGGCTATGCCCAAAGCTCGAAGTCACTGTCCCACGTGGGATTACAGTATACACATGGCCTGACAAGCTGTCAGGTTAATTTATCAGAAGTTATCCCTCCCCATCTGCTGTCCCCCAGCTACAGGGCAGGAGCCAGCGCTCTCCAGTGCACCTCGCTCAGGGCAGGAACTTCAGGGCTTAACTGCATCGAGGTGATTACTTGGAGCCCTGGGCTTGATTTAGCTGCTTTTTTGGCCTCTACTTGAGGCAGCTTTGTCTTCCTCAGATGCCATGATGCAGCCTCTTACGTGTTAATGATAAACAAATCCCTCTGATTTGTAAATCTTGTCTGGAGAAGCCATGGGAAATGTTTCTGATTGTTGAAACCTGTTGATGAATCTGGATTTCTTTCTGTTCAACTAGCTTTTTGGTAGCTTTGTACTCCTTTTGCTTCTTTTTAAGTAAGTCTAAAATACATCATTTTGTAATGGGCTTGTCCACTGTACTGTGGCTCTAAGTGATGGTCTGTCAAGGAGATGTGTCAATTACTTGTAAAAAGTCTGGCTTTTAGAAATTGTGTTTACTTGCCTTCTTAGGGCTCGGTTCCTTTCCCATCCGAAGGCACTGGTTGCTCCTCTGGTTAATACCATTACTAACCACAGGCAAACCCACCAATAAAGTTTCGTTCACATCTATTAAATGCCTGGGTTTGCAAAAGGGACAGTGCTGGGAAGTTGCCCGTTGAGAGAGCCTAGAAATGCTACTCCACCATTGCTTTAGATGCAAGGAAAAATGTGTGAAGAAAAGCAGTACGAAAGCATTGATGCTTTTGAACAATTGTGAAGAATCAGTATTTGGGAGTGAGTACTGATGCTGACCACTCTTTCCTTCCCTCTTAAGTCACGTCTGTGGAAAGAGCAGATTGTGCTTGTTTCCTGCAGAAGGTTTCTGCACACTTCAGCCACCAAGCTGTGTTCAAGCTCATGTCTGAGTAAGTAAAAAAAAATAGGTAAATAAGCTGAAAAGACTGTCAGATCTCCATGGAAAGTTTTAATGGTAGAAATAGAGAGTCAAATGATAGTTTGCCCTTCTGTAGCTTTCTGTGTTTTCTGAGCTACTGGAAGCAGCAGTTAAAATCCCCCTTTCCTCCGAGCATTGGCTATGGTAAGCTGCAGCTTGGCATAGAATCAAACCCAAAAGTACGTGCTGTAAGTTTTGATGGTGAAAGTCTAAATCATACTATGCTTATCTTTAATTGGGGGGAGGGGGAGGGAATAGCATTCTGAGAGCTTGAGTTTTAATTTCCATCATATGCACTTTGAGCTACAGCTGAGGCTCAAGCAGTACCATGACCGTACAGATGTAGTGGGAGGCGTGTATAGATCTGCAGTGCAGGAGCTGGCAATCACATGACAGACACATCCTCGGTGCAGGCCAGCAGTAGCAGAGGAATGAGGAATTTTGTGAATAGGGTCCACAGGAGCATCCTGGCAGCAGAGGAAGGATGAGACGTGGCAACCCTATGCTCAGCCTACTAGCAGAAGGATTTGGTACACTAACAGGTTCACACTTCTCCCCGGACTCGGCCTATGGACCTGTGTCCTGATTTTGTCTGGCTTTCACTCTGACAGAAGCTCTGGTCTCATGTTCATTTTATAATCTCAGTTGAAACCTTGGGGATTTCCGGCTGTGACTCCCGGGGAGGCATCATGGGGAAACAGACAATGCACTGCCACATCTGGAGGCTGGCACTGCCATGGAGAAGTGAACGAGGTACTGCGTGCTCAGAAATGATGGTACCTTCTGATTGTGTAGTCCCAAGCCCCTCTGAGGTTTGTGTTTCCATCAGCAGCGTGCATGTGGGTGAATTTTCAGAGCATGACAAAAGGCATCATGTTCCTGATACGATACAACACTTTGCTTCATTTCAAATTCCTGCCCTGAAAAGATAATCTAGACGGATTTAAAGATATAAAAGTCTTTAAAAGGAGCAAGAGGTTTATTGTCAGCTTGTTTTGTTGTTAAATATTGCTGTCGTGAGACAACACTCTTGTTTCACTAAGAAGGAAGCTCAGATGGTTAAACATTTTGAGGTTCTCAGCAACATTATACCAAGAAGCTTGGCTGAGGCTCAAGCCAGGTTGGTACCAAGCGTGCATATATATAATTCTTAATATGTTTTATCGTTTCGGTGATTTATTTTTTTACTTCATTACATTCTGAGGCGTTTTTGTTTTAGGACTTGCTGCAACTGCTTGATAAAGCAAATGCCAAAATTTTCATTTCTGTAAGGCATACAATAGAATAAAAATATTAGACCTGTGATTAAGTTTTTGCTGTTCTAACTTGGCTTTTCTCTTTTTTTTTTTTTTGAGAGTTTTCAGATTACCAGCAAATTCAAATGCCACGAGCTCTCTAGCAGCTTCCAAATGTTTGTTTTCAGTTCACACTGACTTTTTCTTTATCCTAAGACCTGTTCAGGCAGCCTTTTAGTGAGTGTGACTTCCCATTGAAGAAAGAGCAGGTCTATCTGAGGGAAAAATAAAATCAATCCTCGTTTGTGAGGTGAGTGACAAAGAGGTTAAAACTCTGATCCTCACATTACCTGTGTAGGCTGGATATGTCCTTGCTGCTTCTCTCCCACCCAAGTCAGGGAAGGCTGAAACAATTGCCTATCTCTGGGGAGTAGCCTGGCTTTAAAAGGCTTGGCTTTTCCCCCCACTAAATATAAGATGATGAAGGAACACCTTCCTTAGGAGGACAGGCTGAGGGAACTGGGTCTCTTCAGCCTGGAGAAGAGGAGACCAAGGGGTGACCTCAATGTCTATAAATATGTAGAGGGCGAGTTTCAGGAGAGTGGATCCAGGCTCTTCTCAGTGATGTCCAGTGACAGGACAACGGGCAGTGGGTGCAAGCTGGAGCAGAGGAGGTTCCATGTGAACATAAGGAAAAACTTCTTCACTGGGAGGGTGGCAGAGCCCTGGGACAGGCTGCCCGGAGGTGTTGTGGAGTCTCCTTCTCTGGAGACATTTGAACCCTGCCTGGACGCTGTCCTGTGTGACCTAATCTAGGTGATCCTGCTCTGGCAGGAGGGTTGGACTGGATGATCTTTTGAGGTCCCTTCCAACCCCTAACATTCTGTGATTTTAGTGGCATTAAGGATTTTGGCTTCTTCACGACTCAATTCCCTACTTGCTTCCAGAGGCAACAAAACAGCATAGAACTTGCTTCTGATTGTCCTCAAAGAGGGAAAAAGATTGCATCCAGACAGGGCGTGGTGTCATTTCTGGTGTTCTGAGCTTTCTAACAATATGTCTGCAACACAAGCATGAGTTGGTACCAGGGACATAAATCAGCTAGATGTGAGGTTTAGTTCAATGAGAATAAATTAGTATGGCAGGATGTTAGACTGATATTTTTATCAGTCCGTTGTAATCCATCACACTTTCTGCTGCTATCTGGGTTGCTTGCTTCCTATTCTACTCCAAAACCGGTGGTGTGACTCCTCTTACCACTCTCTTGTCAGGTTTTGAACTTCTAATTCTTTGGCATCAGCTCCATTTATGGAAGAGTGTACACAACTGTAGGTTACAAACAGTCTTTTAGAACTGATTATAAAGTCCTTTTCTCATGGTTTTTATTTCTGTAATAAAGCAGTTCTCTGCCTTCACGGAAAGGGAATTCTAGGTGGTAATGCACAGAAAGCTTAAAAAGTGCTCCCTACCTCCAGAATGTCATCTCCCTGTTTTGTGTTTCTAGAGAGATAAGTAGTTTTTCAAGGACTTAGGGGTTTTCTTCTCTTAAGTCTGGTATGCCTGTGATCCATAACACTCCATCCCACACTGTAAGGGATGTTATCAGAGCCTCTGATAATAGGACAGATCTTGCAGCAGCAGTACAGAAAGATTAGCAGTTTAGCAAGATGTATATCCAAATCTAGTTGAAGATAGAAATTTATGCCTGCGATTCATTTTTCTACCTGGAAGATATTTGATGATGGGTTTTCCCTGAGCATCCCACATGCTCACCTTTCTATCCCCCCTTCTGGAGGCTCAGGTTACAATGTCTGGATTTCCATCATCTCTGGCTAGAAAACTAGAGCCAAACCCAGATATTGTATGGGGTGCTCCAGGAAATTCCAGGTTTGCTGGAAATGCTTTCTGTTTTTTAAGAGAGGAGGTGTAAGCATCAGGAAGTTATCCTTTTTTGCCACCTTAGTAAGGAGAACACAGATACATGTGGTTATTACAGTGCACACTTAGATGCCTAGGAAATATTTTTTAGAAAAATATGTAGATAGCCATAAGCAATGTTTAGGTAGGCCTTTTATAATTTTAATAATTCATTTTTAGAGCAGTGTTACAGCCTCCTGCTGCTCCTCTCAGAATGGTATGCAAACTGGCCCTAGGATGGCTCCAAATTAAGGTGAAAACATTCAAGTCATTTAGTTCACACCTTTAATGGCCATTGCCTGATCATGGTGTTCCTGAATAAATGCTTGATCTGTTTCATTATTCATAAGTCCCTGAGTGTTTAAAGTGTAAATTAGACTTTTTCTAAACAGGGAGCCAATAAACCCCAATGTTGATTTGCTTGAATAATGGCTAGAGGAATTGGAAAGCAAACAAGATTTATGAAACCTGTTTTTAATAAGTATTTGTGATCTGACACGCTCTGAAATGTGCCCAAGAAGTCTAAAACAGATTACCTTGAATATGTGGTGTTCCAGAGGAAGCATGATGAATGGAGCACAGGGCAGCTCTCCATCTCTGTGGGCTGCGTGCCAAAATACTCATTTTGATAAACCAGTTTCCATTAGATTTGCGCTGGTCAAAGACGTCCCCGTACACACGCCTGCTGCCTTATTATCAATCTTACTTTCCTGTATTGAGAGCTCAAGTCCCACCCTATTTGCACAACCCCAGAGATTTATTTTAGGTTAATTTTGACATATGTGTTTCTATTTGGAGAGGCAAATCTAGCCAAAGCTTGGCATTTCCTGTGTGAGTGACAAAAACCTGTATTTCTAAATAAGTAATTTTTCTAGAATCAGAATGAAAATGAGGGATTTTCTCTGTTTTCTGTAGATGGAAATAGAGTTAGGGTTTCCTCTCAGGAAAAACAAAAAATTAAATTTTAAGTGGAAAAACCAGTCTCTGAAATGGACATGTCTTGTGCATAAAGCAGCTGCTGCCCAAGCAGTGAGTGGTCGTCAAGAAGGAGGAGGTACTGGAGGACCTTTGCTTCGCATCCATCTTCCAAGCCGCCCTAGAGGCTTGTCTGTAGGCAAAGAGCCAGGAAACTCAAATGGCTCCAACTTGACTGTTTCCACCTATGTTGAGGTTTGGGGATTGTAGGTTCTCCCATTTGGCCGTGGGCTCATGCTGGAGATCCTCATGCTCTGTGGAAGATTTTTGGGTCAGGTTTGGTATTTGAGCTGGTCCGCAAGTGTCAGCTCAAGCCCCTCTGAATTCTTGGTGTGCATAGGCACCAAGAGCCTGGTCTTGCATTCCCAGCAAACAAGAAAGTACAAAATGAGGCAGATATCTGATAAAAACCTTCTTGTATTGCAGCAGCATTTGTCAAAACTGACAGAGATTACTTCTAGGAAGTTAAAAATAGTGTTATCTGAAAATTATCAATTGGGGATCTCAAGAGGAAACAGAAGGACTGCAAATGCAAACTGTATTGTACGTGATCTGTAGTTATCCCCCCAAAAGAAGTTGTTGCAGTTGGCACAAAGCTAATTCAGAAACACTTTCAGTTTCCAGCAGAGAGATCTTTTTGAAGTTGCATTTCTTTAAACCTATATGTACATATTTCTGTCTTGTTTAAGGACTGGTCAGTGAACACTGAAAGTGCTGCTGGTTTTAGTTTCTGATTTTAAAACCTGGCCCGTTTGCACTCAGTATGACAGGTTGCAGATGTGGTTTGAATGCATTGAAGGAAAGAGAGAGAACCTGATAATGTGAAGGGAGGGTTTGGGAAGAGAAAGCCCAGAGTTAAAGAAATCAACTTAAAGGAAAGGGCTTGGGTTTTGGGGTTGAACATAGCATTGTGGATTTGGGTTAGATAAACAAAAAAACTGGGTGATGGAAACCATGGTGTGCTTGCAGGTGAGGATGTCTGTTCATAGGTTTAGAGAAGGAAGGTATCAGAGAGGAGTATTTTGCGGGGGGTCTCTGCCATCCTGCACAAAGACCAGGAGAAAATACCATGTCTTTCTGCAGACTGTGGGTGCCACTGGTCCTGCTGGTTGTATGACGCTCATTTTCTCCCAGAAATGTTGTGCAGGTGTAAACTCTGACAGGATTCCTAGATGCTGGGACTTCCCAGGTGAGTGGCATAAAATTTGGACTCTGTTCTGAGCACATAGTGACTTTGCTTTATTTGGGGTTTGTAGCTCTGTCTTAATGATGAGGAGCCTTGAGCATATTGCACAGATGCAGTAAATTAAATCAGAGATGTGTTGTGCTAGAAAATAGCTGGTTCGTGTGTCCTGGGCTTCCACTAATGTCTCTGTGGTAACACTGCTAAAATTATTAGGGTTTTGTCCTGCCTTGGTACCTGCTTGGCAGATGAAGAGTAAATACAACATTTATTAATGTTTATTAATATAGTCTTGATAAAATAAAACAGGTCTGAAATTGAAATGAGATTGGTTTTGTGATAATACATTTAAATAGGGAAGTTTGGATATCCCTGGGAACATGACTTCTTTTAAATGCAAATAATTTTGTTTGCAGGTACCTAACTTAATAATCTATGCACATTATCAGAGCAATTGTGTTCCTAGGAGCTCAGTTCTGGCTGGGAATATACATGGACTTTGTTAATATACATAGCTTTTTCCCAAAGTACTGAAATCAAACTCGGAGTTTTCAACATGGCAAGGTGTAATACACTTCCTCTCAGAAGTGCTAACTTCTCCTGCAAAAGCTGGTTTGTAGAATTAGCTGCAGTGGCAAGAAATGCCTGTTACTTCAGGGTAACTTCCACCTTGCAAATCGTGGCAGGACATTTTCGTTCCAGAACCTGGAACCGTGTAAGGTTTCACATTCCCATGTTTCTGTGACCCCTCGTGCTCACAGGTTTCTCTGTACTGAATCTCTGAGGATTTAGTAAGGCAAAGAATAAAGTTCCAGTTGTGACTTAAACTGGCCCAAATTCAGGAGGAAGACCAGTGTGTGAATGGAAGTAAAACTTGCTGATGTTTCTACTCAAAGTAGAAGAATCAAAGAATGAAGAATTGTCAGTCTTGGCTCCAAGAGTAAGTAGTAGGGTTTTTTTTCAGGTGCAAGTTTGTCTGATGTTTTCCTAAAAACATCCAGTGTTGAAGGTCTCCTCCTCTTAGAAGACTCATGATCTTTTTGGAGTTCAGGTGGAAGTATGCATGTCTGAGTCTTTTTTTTTTTCCAGCACCTGAATCCAGGGCTATCAACTATGAGCCCTCCTTTCTCACTGTCCAATTTGCCTTTCTAATCTCCAACTAGATTGGGTGTTCGTTTGCTTTGATTTTACGTGAGGACATAATGTTTGCTCTTGTTTCTGCTGTACAACATTGTTTTCCCTCTTTACATCACCATTAGTCATTTCAGAAGCATTTTACCCTGATGTAATGCGGGGATAATTCCCATCCTGTTATTTGATTTCTCACAAAAGAGTCTATCAAAGCACACTAAAACTTAACTTAATGGTGGCAATGCACTGCTTTTATCAAGGGATATGTAACTGGACTAAGTCCCTCTAATTCCAGGTAGCTTCATCCCTGAAAGGCCTCACTATTGTGGTTGCATTCTGCCTATTTATGCATATCGTTGTTGTTGTGTGCTGTGTCTTAAACATCCCAATCACCTTCAAGATTCGCTGTTGCCAAGGTCTTCTGGGACATGAGACAAGAAACAAAGTGTTTTGCTGGAATAGCCCGAAGACTTATTCTCTCTCTGCTGACTGTAGTATGTGCATTTTCATTATTTCAGTGCTGTGGCTGGTAAGAGGAGAAATGGGGTATTTTTCTTTTTTAAAATGTTCCAAGAAATTTTAGCCTGTGTATTTTTTGTCTTGATAGCCTCTCCATTGTGTGTGGGCTGGTTGATAAGGTAACGTTAATGGTCACTTTCTTTGTATCTGTACATGTTGTCTAGTATGAGAGTACCAATTGGGGAGGGTACTTTTTTTTTCTCACAAGAATTGGCAGCTTTTTGTATAGATAATGGAAAATCCTATGTCAGTCTCAGCAATCTGTTTCAGGTCCTATTTGTTAAAATAAGAGGAATCCCACACTTCAAGGTCTTTCAAAATTTTTGTTCTTTAGACATATTTTATCCTTCTGGGGTTGCAAGAGACCCAACAGTCTAGTGGGGAGATGAGCAAGTGGTCTGGGGGCTAGGGAGGCTGCTGAAAGCCCTTGGATCCCCGGGGCAGGGGTGAAGTCCTCCTGGCTGCCGCTGCCTTGGCCTCCAGTTATTTAGAGAACAACTTCTGCTCTGCATATCCATGTCAGCTGACTTGGAGAGAGGTCAGATTATTAGTTTTTCTTCAGTTAGTTGGTCAATATGTTTTGAACAGATGCGTAGTTAGCTATTTAGAAAGAGTCCCTTGAGCAAAATATGATTGATGCCTTCTCAATATATGCAGCTGTAAGCTTTTAAAAGCTTTTGAAGAAGAGCCTGTGTGGTTTGTAAATGCCTTAAATGCCTTTTTCACCTGTAAAGTCAGTAAGCCTGCAGGCAAGGGAGATGGGGAGCCAAGGAGCGTGCGGAAGATGATCTAAGTTGCTTTGGGATCTAGATCTACCCTAAGTATTGCCTGTTAGCCTCTGATGCAAGTAGGATGCCAGGCTAGGTGGGTCTTTGGTTTGATCTTGTACAGGTATATGTAATTACGCATTTATTTATTTAATCTGACTAAGTATGACACCTTTTAATCTTAAAAAACATTTTTTTCTAAATGTTTTACAGGACTTGAATTTTTAGTAGTAATTCAGCATAAACCTTTAGATGGGTTTTGAAGAGAGTCGTTGCATTTGTCTTCTGTCCCGTTTGTAGTTAGAAGATGTTCAAAGGAGTTTACAAATGCTAAGGAAAAAATTCTCCTAGAAGGAGAAGCTTTTGAAGGCTGAAATAGAAAAAACAATCCCTTGTAGGCAAAGCCATTGTTCTCACCTGTCTCCTGCGGACTGTTTTTGCTTTGCCACCTGTAATGCAGAGTACTGTTGGACATGAAGCAAAGGACTTTGCAGATGCCAGTCTGATGCCATGAAGACATCCCTGTGGTCCCGTGTTGCAAAAATCTTTATGTGGAGAAGAGATGCCTTTGATATTCAGAGGCTCTGTTCAGTGATGTTGGCTCCTGACCCCAGTGCAGAGTTGAAGGGAGGCCAGTGAGAAGCAAAGCAGAAAGCTTCCCTTTGGAGGGAAGGGGGGGTGGAGGTGTGCCAGTGATGTGGGTGGGCAGGCACAGCAAAGTGCCTTGGGTGAGAGAGTGAAACAGGAAGGCCTAGTGCAAAGGGTCCCTCTTTCTGCCAGCGCCCCTTTTGGTTTAAGGAGGAGGGGTAGGAAGCAGCCAGCTCTCCGGAACTCCAGGAGGGAGCTACATGACTTCCCAATTTGCCTTCTATTGCTGCAGTGGTAATTGGGGTAGGACTCTGGATTTTGCTCCGTGTAGTCAGTCTGAGATCCAACAAGTACAGTTAATCTTTTGGTAGAAGTACTGAGTTGAGTTGTGGCAATACAAAATAGTGGTATGATAAAAATCAACAATCTTGAGTCAGTCCTTGGACGTTGGCACTCTTTACTCAGTTTAGGTTTCTCGGCACTAAGAGGCTTTCTGCCAGAAACATTTGCAGAGAGAGAGAACAAGAGCAATGTCAGTGGCCTCAGCACGGGGCCTGGTGCTGACCTGCCCCCATGAAACATTAAAGGAGGAACAAGAGGATCCTTCTGCGAAGCAGGCAATTATCCCTCTGCAGCAACCCTGAGTGTTTTAAAAAAAGTTGGTTTTGAAAAAGGATTTCTGAAAAACTCTTTTCATATTTTCCTGTTTAAAATTGTTAGAATTAATTTGGCTTGGGTGTGAGGAAAGATGGGGTGCTTGTTTTCATCTGAGGTGCTTTTTTGCTGTCATCTGTGTACAGATGGGGCTTTGTGCAGAATAACGTATGACCTGGGATTTTGAATAACCTTGCGACTTGTAAACTCTGGCCCCAGGCAGACCCCTGGCTTCCCCCATCCTGGGCAGTATTTGTGGTAGGGCAGTCTAGACTCTGCAGCCTGAATTCTTTAGTTCTCTTACATTTTAGTTAACATTTCTGCTCCTCTCTGACCCAAGTCCTCTGCTTTCTCCTGGGCATCCTTCTCTGCCATTCCACAGTTGCTCTTTAACCTCTAGCTCATTCTCTTACTACACATGCACACACATACTCAGATCCAAATAAATAAAAAATACACCTAGGAAAGCAAATACTGAATATTTAGTGACTTTAGAAGTTAGCATTTGACCATGATGCTTCCCTCTTTTGGTTTTGTTTTATCCTTGTTTGCTAGCACTCTGACTGAGAAACTGGCTGCCACTGGCCTGGACAGGTGGACCCTCAGCTGGGTTAAAAACTGGCTGGATGGCCGAGCCCAGAGGGTGGTGGTAAATGGAACAAGATCCAGCTGGAGGCCAGTCACGAGTGGCGTCCCCCAGGGCTCAGTCCTGGGTCCAGTCTTGTTCAACATCTTTATCAATGACCTGGATGAAGGGATTGAATGCTCCCTCACTAAGTTTGCAGATGACACTAAACTAGGAGGAAGTTTTGATCTGCCTGAGAGTAGGGAGGCTCTTCAGAGGGATCTGAACAGACTGGACCGATGGGCTGAGTCCAATGGGATGAAGTTTAACAAGGCCAAGTGTAGAGTGCTGCACATGGGACATAACAACCCCATGCAGCGCTACAGGCTTGGGGGAGACTGGCTGGAGAGCTGTCAGGCAGAGAAGGACCTGGGGGTGTTGGGTGACTGCAGACTGAATATGAGTCAGCAGTGTGCTCAGACGGCCAAGAAGGCCAATGGCATCTTGGCTTGTATCAAAAACAGTGTGGCCAGTAGGTCTAGGGAGGTGATTGTGCCCCTGTACTGGGCATTGGTGAGGCCACACCTCGAGTACTGGGTCCAGTTCTGGGCTCCTCACCACAAGAAGGACATGGAGGTCCTGGAGCGAGTCCAGAGAAGGGCAACCAGGCTGGGGAAGGGGCTGGAGGGCAAATCCTCTGAGGAGCGGCTGAGGGAGCTGGGGCTGTTTAGCCTAGAGAAGAGGAGGCTGAGGGGAGACCTTATCACCACCTACAACTATCTGAAGGGAGGTTATAGAGAGACAGGTGATAGGACAAGGGGGAAGGGCATGAAGCTGTGCCAGGGCAGGTTTAGATTGGACATTAGAAAAAGATTTTTTACTGAAAGAGTTGTGAGGGCCTGGAACAGGCTGCCCAGGGAGGGGGTTGAGTCACCTTCCCTGGACGTGTTCAAAAAAAGGGTAGATGAAGTACTTAGGGATATGGTTTAGTTTAGGATGCGAATGGTTGGACTTGATGATCTTAAAGGTCTTTTCTAACCTTGTGATTCTGTGCGATTCTGTGATGTAGAGTGTAAATGCTGTGGGTTGGATTTCTCTGTCACACATGAGCCGTGTGTGTGAAGCAGTGAGGTGCTGCTGCTGTGGCGTTACGGCACTCTAATCCTGTTGGGGAATTCTTATGGTGTCTCAAGGTGGGAAGATGTAAGGTCCATGTGGGAGGACTAGGAATAAAAACCTTAAACCTGAACTTGTCAAGCTCCTAGTTTGGTCAAACTAATAGGCTGGGTTTTAGTGGTGTTCTATAATTGCTTGGAGGCTGTGGCTGCACATGGAGCAGGATGGGAGAAAATGGGCCACGTTGGCAGGAAAACAATCTTGAAACAACCTTGGAAGCTTCTCTGAGAATCACTGATGATGATGTAAGGATGGAGAATAGGAACTATGTGATCCAGGAGGTAGTTTTGTAGAATTATCCTTTTCTCTGTGTGTGTGAACTTCCAGCGTGGGTCTAAATAAGTTCATGACAATGTTGAGAGTTTATTTCTGCAATAAGGTTTATATTTTCCATTGTCTTGTCATTTATTGCTATGTAATCCATCCTATTCTACAGACATACGCCTCCAAACGTAGAAAAATAAGTTTATGATCCGGGTTTAACTAGGAAAACTTTGTAGAATATCGAAAAAAGCAACTACCATTTCAAGTGATCCATCTAATATCTTTCCATAAGAAAATAATCCCCATTTTCAAATTGCTTTACAATCAGTGGCAGGCAGAGGAAAGCAGTACAGAAATACAGGTGGGGTTTTAATGCACCTTTGCTTTGTCTGGAAGAATCCTGGTGAAGCCATTACACACTGTGAGAAGGCTGCTCAGGAGTCACTGAGGAGAGGAGAAACTATCAGGTACATGCACACAGAGACCTTCCTAATCCTCTGACCTCCTTCTGCCTGCCAGTTGAAGTTGGTTTCTTCAACTTGACTAACAGAAGGTGGAAGTGCAGAGGCAGCAATGGGGATGCTCTTTACCCTTTGGGAGGAGGTTTATGACCACTGAGTCTCACAGCTCCAGTGAAGATGCTGATCACTGTTGTCACCACCAATTCTGAGGTTCCCAGCCTGCTGCTGTCCAGAGGATCTTTACAAATCAATGACTTTAGGCTTCCTATTCTCGCTGTCCTTGCTTGGTCGTTTTTCATTTTTTAATACACTAGGTGTGAAAAAAAACCCCTACTGCTTTTAGAGTGCAGAAGTGATGAGTTTCCTTCCATCTAGTGACAAGTACTGCTTCTTGGCCTCACTGGAGCTCAAAGCGTTAGAGTGTGTGTATGTGTATATATGTCTTTTAAGTACCATCCTCTCTTTCCACTTGTCTTTTGGACAAGTGAATGAATGCGTTGCTCATTTAGTGTACCATGCCTCTGTGAGCACGGTGCGTAGGGTACCTGATTCTTCCTAAAGTCACTTCTTCAGACAGGTACTGCACATCATTCTCCTAGGCAGAAAAATTCACAGCTGGCATTCCAGGGTAGGAAGTCCCATGTAAGTTTAATCTAAGTTCCTTGACATGTTGTTTAGACATATGTTCCATGTGAACAGCAGAACAGGACCTTTTTTAATGCATTTATCCTTTTTCTACATCATACAGCTGGAGTAGCAGTCAGAGACCAACTGGAAGAACAGACAATGTGAACAAACAGTTTGAATACCCAGACTAACTTGTAACCCCCAGGAACAAAGGACTTTTTGCTTGGAAGAGCATAGACAATGACTGGAGATGAAACTTGGTAAGGGAACAGGGGATGGAGATTCCCTGAACCTTTCTGAGGAATGTCTCAAACACTGCAAGGTTTAAAGGCCCTGGAGTGAAACTATTTGAGCTTGACCCTGAGAGCTTAACTGCTGCTATGGCAGCAGGGCAAACTGTCCTGATGAACACTGGAGTAGGGAGCCTTAGGATGTCAAGACAGCCCTGATTTGGCTAGAGAATACAGGATAAAGAGATGGCTTCTGCACGGAACTTCGAAGGCCATGGTGCCTGGAGTGAGACCTTTTGCTCCATTAACCATTAAATTAATATTAAAGTTGACAGCTCTAAATAAGCTAGTAAGCTCAAAGTAGTATGTGCTAAACATACATGACGTTCTCCACCCAAATCAGAATACATGTCACCTGGAGGAGTGAAACCTGAGATGAAACTCCCCCTGGGCTGGCTGTACTGGTACAGCAAACACAAAAGGGGAAGAGGAGTGTACCTGAGCCTGGAGTCCAAAAAGGAGTGCTCCCACAAACCAGAGAAACCCCTCCCATTGGCAGAGCCAAAAGCTGGAACACAGACCAGTGACTGATGTGTGTCTCGCCCTCTCCTTCTCTTTTAAGCAATAAGCATTTCTGCTACCAATTATTTTCCAAAGCTATGAATTTTTTTGTTTACTTACGGACCTCAGGTTTTGTGTTCAACTCATTTCCAACAAAGGGAACCAGTGAATCTGAGTCACTTCTCCCTCCTTGCTGGCAGGACGTGGCAGTAGCTGCTAATGTCATGTGGTAATATCAAGGTTTAATCGCGGTGTTGCAGGTTGTTTTATCTTTCATCAACTTTGAAAGTGAGAACAAGTTTTAGACTGTTCATGAAGGACACGAACAGTCTAAAACTATCTCATACTGCCTATCTATGCAATATGAGCTAGGGAGCCTGCTTTGGCAGGGGGGTTGGACCTGATGATCTCTTGAGGTCCCTTCCAACCCCTACGATTCTGTGATTCTGTGACAGATAACTACACTTGGATGAAAAAAAGACTTCAGGGCTATACTTCTGCCTTTGCTTCAGACATGCTTCAGGATTTGGCTTCAGCCCAATAGAGCTTGCTGAATCGGCTGCAGTTAGGTACGTCTCTTTGATGTCACTGGAGCTGACCATCCATGGTGTGTCAAGTCCTTGGTCCCATGAAGTGAAGCCTTTACCTGGTTGCACCCCTTTAATGGTGTCTCTGGGGAGATGGGATGTGCTCCACGTGCCCAGAGATCAGCAACTGCAGAATCAGAAACAGCAGATGCCTTTTAATTCCAAACAGTCAAGTTCTGCAGGCCTTTAATTCCTAAATTATGCTTTTTAATTCCTAATAGTCAAGTGCTAGAGGCTTAATTCTGCTAGAATCCTGTTCTCTGATTCATGTGCCACCATAAGGCATAACTCACCCTAAAAAAGGGCTCCACCAAAATGCTCAAATAAAAGAATCCCAAGATGGGTCTAAATCTTTTAATAAGTGAGTCCTCACTGCGCACTCTGTGTCTGCTGTCTTTAGTAGAGCATAAACGGCAAATCCCGTGTTTCATGGCTTTGGCACCCAAGTACCTCGTAATGCCTTTCCCCAGAAAGATCACCTTTTGTGGAGACTGATCTGTAAAAACAAACCCTTCCCTGTTATTTCAGTCTGGTGAACATTTCCAGCTTCCGGATTCCTCTCAGAGGAATAGTCCAGTGTAGAACTATTGTTACAATATTTAGAATCACAGACTCATTAAGGTTGAGGAAAACCTCCAAGATCACCTAGTCCTACAGCACTCTGTAGTTTCTATTATTCTTGTCTTGTTTTGGTGAGCTACTTGTTGAATAATTCCCAGCAAGCTCAGATATTGTTTCGGAGTAAATGTTCTGAAAACGTGTGTTATTACAGACAGAAAAGTTATATCACACATGAAAAAAAACCAGATCTTTCCTCTCTTGTACAGTCTGTTGGTTTCTGGCATTTTTGTTCATTTTTTTTGAGCCAACAACTTGCTTGACTTTGATTCCTTGAGGGCTATTCTGTATTAATCGCTTGAAACAGCTGTGTGGTCTTTCCACAAGACATCATGGTGGTCATCAGACTTCAGTGGAGGTGGAAAAGCAGCCAAATTGTCATCTCCACACAAGATGAATAGCTGTCCTTAAAAATCTACTCATGTTGATGTTCAATCTGACTTTAGCATCAGTCCTTTAATTAGCCAGGGAAAATATCACTAATTATAGTCCCTGCTGTCTTTGTTAATGGCTTGTACATGCAGGACCAAAATGCAGGGAACAGTGCTGAAACACGACTGAATTTGGGGGCGTTTGAGTGCACCTTCCCAGGAACTGGGTGCGTGAAACACATCTACATGGACCATCTCTACCCGTGCCAGGAGTGGCAGCATCCTGTTCAGGTGCCCTCAGCAGCCTTTGACCAAACCCTCACCCCTGATACTGTAAAATTGAACTTCACTAGAACTACAGAAGAAATGTAACAGATACAGAAGGAATGTAAAGATACAGAAGCCATTGTCTAACCTTATTGTATTTGTGCATTGCAAATGTCGAGGGATGTGTCTGCTTTTGTGCTTGCATGGATGGAGAGTTAATGGACAACCTGTTGATGCAGTCACATCAAACGACGTGCATTCAGAGCTGTTAAGTGAGTTACCTCCCTGACAATTTAGACCAAGGACAGAGGCAGGATGTAAGGAGCAAAATGATAGATATCTAAAGCATGGGGATTTGAAAGACCCACAGTGTCAGATTCGTTTTAAGTTAGAAGAATGATACTTTAAGAATGGCTATTACAATACTTATTTGCTTACTGCTGTCTCTTCAAGAGGAGAGTGTACAAGTGCCTTGTGAATATCTGTAGAGAAAACAGTCCATTCTTAAGAACAAAAGAACCATGTATCAACACAAACCAAACAAGTGCTTTGTTACATCATGCAGACAGCTGTTACAGAGTGCAACAGAGGGATGTCTAATGAGATGCAGAATTTGAAGCAGCGAGGTCAGTTAAGTTGCAGCAGTTAACTGGACTATCACATCAAGATATTAAGTTGATTATTCTTGTAATGTAATTGCAATTTATTGACAGATTCATGAAAAATGACATTTGCTTGAGCTCCGTAGCCCTTGCAGAGGGCTGAGTTTGGCAGAAGTCATTCTACTAGAAACAAGGCAAGGGAGGACAAAGACCAACAAACCGTGGTATACGTAGCCTACACCAAACCAAAGCTGTCTGCAAATGCCATGTGGTAAAATATTTGGTGTGTCACTACAAGGACATTGTCACAACCACTGTTCACTTGTTCTGCAGCACTTTCGGCATTATGTAGATGTTGCAATCTAAAGTACTTGATTTTTTTGCAATCCTTAACACATGGAACCTGCTGGTGGGGTTAAGGCCCTTGTGTCTTGCCACTTCCAAATGCATGCTATGCTGTGAGGAGTTTGTACGTGCCTTTGAGGTGTGTGGTGTTTTTCTTCTGATGACTGATGTACCGTTCACGGAAGGGCAATCGCTACCTGCACAGGGCATGGCCCTGCAGACTGCTCTGTTAGCAGTCAGAGCTCTGCCACAATTACCGGTCTAATTCCTTTAGCGTTGCAAATGCTGGATTTCTCTACAGTCCAAAAATAATTTCCCATTGCTTCTCTCACTTCAATCAAGACCTGGTAATGTTAGCTTATATTTGTAATGTAAGTTTCGTAGAAACTAGGGGCTGGTTTTTGTTATAGGACAACCTTTATTTTTAAGAAACGATCCTTTGAGAAGTAAAACCTCTACTTATCACAGTTGCTTAAGCATCTGAAAGTGTTGGGTTGGTGGGCAGCTGTAGTAGTTCCATGTCCTTGTGCTATGATGACCCTTTGCTCCTCATAGGCTTACTAGTCTTCAGCATGGGAGAGAAGACATGAGCTTGTTGCTGCTTTTTCCCCTAGTTCCTAATTATCCTTTGCAGAATATTTTCCCTCTACATTCACAATCCTATTCCCTTCCCTACTCCCTTTTCGGTGGTGTTTGGTTACTTCAATCGCCCCGATTCTACCATCCCTTAAGCTCCTTTTTTTCCTGGCAAGAATTTGTTTGTGTAATATTTTCTATAAACCCCACCATATAGCTTTGCTATGTGTGGGTGGCCCTTGCTGAAAAACCTGATGCTGTGCTGTTTGCAGGTGGAAATGGCAGAGCTTTATCTCCTTCGAGAGCCTTCTGTTGGGATTAGTGCTGGGGAACGTGTAGCCAGACCTTAGACTTTGCCTTCAGGGATGAACAAGAAGACAAGAAAAAAAATCAAACCAGCTGAAGCCATTACCACAATTGTGGTGCTTGTTCTCTTGAGTGGTTGTTTGTTGTTTTAAGTGAGGCAGGGGACCCCTTGTTTGGATGACCTCAAATCTGGATTGCTGACCTTTCTTTGTATTGTCACAATAATGAAGGCAACACACAGAAGCTGGTGGATTTTACAGAGAAATCTCGGACTAGACTTAAGCCCTTTTAACTGTCATGGGGTTGGTTATCAGCTTGGCCTTCCTGGTGAAATCCTCTTTACGTTAAAACTACTGGTGGTCTCTCAAAAGTAGTTGTATACCAGTACAAGCTACGGGCTCAGAACGAAATTGTACAAGAAATTGTGTTGATGGCCACAAAACACATGGGCAGCAAGTCTGTCTCTCACGTGGCTAAAAGGTTATCGCTCCTGTAACTTGAAACCAGCTCTGGGGCAAAGTTATGGATGTTTCCCCCAGCTCCTCTATTCTTGTTATTAGAAGTTATTTCAAAGTAAGCAATTGAAAAAAAATTGGCTGTGGTGCTTTCCTTGCTAGGACTGTAAACTAGTTTGCTGTGGTTAAGACCAGCAATTAGTTTTACTGGTTTACTGGTCCAACTGAGAAGTGCTCCTCCCCCCAAATGAATATATTTATACAGAGTTGCTGTTGTCATAAAGTGAAGGTGTAAAGAAACTTTCCTCTGCACTTTGGAATAAATTACTTGGGCATTTAATGCAGGAGGTTACATGATAAATATTTAAAACTAATTTAAGTGTTCTGCAGCTAGTGACGTTCACAGATTTTCTTCTTAACTGCTGATGAACTTCAACAAAGATCATTTCTTTTAATATTTCAGTGTGAGGAAAACTGGGTAGTGTTAGTTTCCCAGAAAAATGAAACCTTAGAGAAGTGTTTATAAATACTGTGCATGCAAATCCGAGGCACCGGAGCGCGACGTTTAGGGTAGTTAGTGATGCTTGACATTTGGAAAGTTGGAGTGTTTTACATAGGAAATTATGTACATCGTGGGTTCTGTGAAGTGACTAATAGACCTGTCAGGGAAGGCTTAACTGACAGGAAAAGAAAAAAGTACATTATATACATTGAAAATATGGTTGGCCCTAACTGAGTGCTACCTTTGTCTTGGCAACATAGTTTTCATGTCTTTACGTTGCAATTTAGTCTTCTGATGCAGAGCTGCTCAAGGTATAAAACCTCTTTTTATTTTTCTTTTCTTTCTTTTTTTTTTCCTGGAGAGCTTTATATAACTGTTCTTTTTTTCCCCTCACCTTGATGTGTCAGTCTTGCTGTAGAGAATTTATTCTGGTTTTGGTTATTATTTCAGCGCTTTCGTTTGTTTGAGATGAGATTGGGTGATGATTGCTCAATGGAGAAAAAGACCTCATAATGTTAAAGAGAGAGCTGTATATCATGGATCTCATCGTCAGCTGAAACCATTGTGCATCGCAGGTGCTGCTTCTTGTATGGTCAAAATAGCTTCAGTGTTACAGGCAGCTTTTCATTACAGCTAATAAGGTTCAGACTCTTTAAACATCACCCAAAGCACAAAATACGGAAACTCTAGTTAGGAAACAGTTCTTTTAGCACTGCAGCTGTTAGGAAAATGCATTAAAACACAGATGCCTGTATAACTTTCTCCCTGGCTTGTTTCTTGTTTTTGCAGGCACTATCCTGGTTGACAATATGCTGATCAAAGGGACAGCGGGAGGGCCAGACCCCACCATTGAACTTTCCTTAAAGGACAACGTAGATTACTGGGTGATCCTCGACCCCATCAGCCAGAGGTTATACCTAAACAGCACCGGCCGAGTTCTGGACAGAGACGTAAGTTTGGGGTTTGCCCTTTATTCTCTTTTTTCCACATAGCCATTAATTTCTGAATCTGTGTATGCTCACAGGAAGACCATAAACACAAGGCCTGCCAGGGTATAACAGCTGCATCTGATGTCCCAGATGGATGTGGACAGGGTTAATTTGCTTCTTTGTTAGGACTTAGTGGGAGCATGCAGAAATGTGACTGTTTCCATACAACAATTACATGGACAAACACAACAATAAAGACTGAGCGAATAGATGTGTGAGTTGGCAGAAATATAGATTGAACCAAACTTCACTTGTTTACTGAATTAAAACCAATTTGATTTTGGTTTGCTGCTTCTGTCTAGAAGAAGTGCTGCTCATCTTGTGTCCTGTTACACTTCTTACAAGTCTGCTTCAGCTGTGAACGTTGGCTTTGAGGTGTGAGAGAGTCCAAAGGAACTCAGACTATTACAATTCACTTAGAAATGCAACATATTCAACTGAGAATTTGCTAGTTTATTTGTTTTGGGTTTTTTTAAGGCAGTGCAGAATTGTGTGGTGTGCCTGTTTCTAAAGAAATAATGTCAGACTAATTTTGGCTTTTATAAAAAGACAGATTAAAAGTACAAAATAAATAGGAGTGTTCGCATCTCTGTTAATTTTGTTGAAGAGAAAGACCTGAAAAAGACTTTTTTTTCCTCACATGGTTATAGCATTGCAGGGCAGTTCCTTGGAATCCGAAAGGAAGAGTGACTCAAAAGTGCCTGCGATCAGCATGGAAAGAGTGCTTTAAGGATCAGGAGATCTTGAAGTGCATAGAAGTTTGTTTTGTATTAGCCTGGCTGATTAATTTGTCTTCTCCATGTGTTTTGAGATACACTCATAATTACCAGACACAACATGCAAATTTTTATTCATTTCCATTTTTAGTTTACAAGAGCTAATTGAATTCAGCTGTTCTTAATGGAGTTTTAATTCACAAACTGTTTTGATATGTGAAACAAAGTTACACAGCACGAACCATAGCAGAAGGGACACATGGTGGCAAAAGCATCTGACTGGATGCTTTACCAAAACCACCTCGTCAAAGGATTTGCTTTCTGCTACTTTTAAGTCTCCCTGAACTCGTGAATACTTTATGGGAGTACGAATGTGTAGGGACACTTCACAGTGACGTCCTTTGCAAGGAGGTGGCTGAAGTTGCAAGGAAGCAAGTGGAGGGTGTACATTTTCTTAGTTATATGTAGGTAGTATAGGTGGGTTTGTGATGGTATTTATGGGATTGTTTCCTCAATTTTTTACTCTGAACTGTAACACTTCTTCTCCCTAGTACTGCGGCACTGCGTAAAACGTCTAGTTATGTTGGATTTTACTGGGGCACAAAAACAAAATCTGAGCTGTCAGGTAATGGAGAGCACTGGGAGTGAGCCCAGCTGTATCTGTCTTCTGTGATCTCAAGGAAGTGCTGTCAGTCACAAGCCAAAGAAAACAGAAGCAAGCAACAAAAAACCTGCTGATTGAGTGATAATGGGAAATTGATGTCATGGACTTGATTAATATGGCCCTTATTTGCAGGCTGTTTCCAACCTTCAAAACCAGAACTATACAACCCCCTGCAATGCAAAATCACTCAAGAGTGTGTGGGGGACTTGCTGTGGTTTGGTTTCTTTCAATCTAGCCAAAAAAAGAGCAAACTTTTTTCTCATTGTTCAAGTAAAACCTGTGAAACTTAATGGTTCCAATAAAAATTGGGGTTTATTAAGTTGAACCTTAAAATTCAATTTTTTATTACAGAGCAGAAGGTGTGGTCTCTGATTCGCCAGTGCTGCATATTCAATTGCATTCAATAGATCTGGGTACTTTTCCCATTTTTCTCTGATGTGCTTACTTGTCAGCTCTCTGCTGATTCAGTTAGCCTGATCCTGTTCTTTTTTTATTACTTTTCTTGAAAGAATATCTTATTAGACTCCACTAATTGACTTTACTAAGAATGACAGTTTGTTTTCCAAACCAAATCAGATAAATTTCCAGAGTTTTCTTCCCAAACTTTCATACTTGGAAAGGATGAATTGTGATGAATAGGAACAGAAGGGGAAAGGAACTGCTAGAAGGTGTTGGGATGATTTGTCCCGAGGGTCATAAACAGTTTGCTACATTGTGCCATTCTGTATTTATGTTTAGTGTCTATAAATGCCTAGATTCAGTGCTTGTTTAAAGACCTGATTTTAAATCTAGGTGCTGAGCCAGCAGAAATGGTGTCTATGTCAAAGTTATATAGCTCTGTCATATTTTCCCAAAGGCAACAAACTGGTTTTCTTCCCATGTGGCTGTGACAAAGACCAAATGAAGAACACAATCTTATATAACTATTGTTACAACTAATTGATTTTCTTGGGCATTGCTTATCTAGATCAACTCAGTAGCATTTGAAGTTACTAAAGGTGGCCTTAAAATACTTGGATCTTTTGTGAAGCACGCCAACTTGCGAAATAACTGAAGATAATCATGTTAGAGATTGGATTTAAGTTACAAATGATACTGGGTATGTTACTACCTGTACAGCAAAGCAAAGGGTCTTTTAGTTAGAAGTTCTTGCTGTACTTTATTGCAGAGAAAGTTGAGGGTGAATGTGTGGGGAACAAAAGATATTTCATGTAAGATCTCAACACCACATTCAAGCCCCATCTTTGCCCAAGTCATCGGACTCTTTAAACCACTGGTTAGTGCCAAAGCCTGAAAGCTAAAGAAAACCATATGGTTCTAAAATCTGTTATAGCCAAACTGGAAAAAAAACCCCAGTCAAATTGTTGTTTTTAGAATGAGTGAAGGCCTAATTAAATAGATAACTATGTATAATTGCAAGTCTTAATCTCAGTACAGAAGTCTATTTGTGTTTGCTGTACAGAATAGCACAGCCTAGGCATCTTGAAATTATTTTTTTGAGTTGTTTATTCTCCTGAAGACTTTGAAGTTAATAAATACAGATTTTTTTCATTTTGTCCCTTCCCATGTTTGGTCGCTCTCTGCTGAGTGTGAGATACAAAATCCAAATGGAACTGCTGTCCATACTTTACATGTCAGACTGTTGCTTCAGATATGTAAATTGGCACTTGCTGTGATGGGAATGTGGCAAACAGAACTCATGCTGGAATGCTGTATTTCCCTAGCAGTCTTTCTGAATTTCTATTTGAACCAGAGGTGTTTACTCCTGTTCTTTGTAGATGTGTTTTATTAACTCAGGGAAGTAGTAGTAGCTTTTCCATCTTGAATTTTTTTAACCATTCATCAAGTTTGGGAGCTATTTTTATTTGAATAATTAGGATGTTCAATGGAGTAAAAAGAACAGGACTTTTGATTGTCTACACTTAAAGGTGACCAAGTTGTTTCTAAATTACTTGGTAAATGTAAGTGGTAGCATATTGAATTTATTTCCAACTTGACCTTTCCATTCCAATATTAATAAACCGAAGGTTAAAACGTGTGACATTTTCTAGGTATCTTTAATCAGAAGATGTTCAAAAGATGTGCTTTTGTGTGTGTTGCTGTTCCCAAGGGCAGTTTGAAGGGCTAGTTGTGCTGGGGATTTGTACTTCTGTGTTAGCACACACAACTGGCAAAGCTCGGTCTGCAAAATTAAGCTCGGCAGCATGTAGGCCTGCCTGAAATATTGCTGGCACGAGCTGTAGTCAGAACACTCTCAGAGAAGATTTTAATCCAGACATAGAGCGTTAGACCTAAGACAGGCAGGGTCGTGGTACGTGAACCAGACCAACGTTAACATCAGTTGAAATGTGACCGATAGTTCAGGTTTTGACTGTGTCTTATGAAAGTGTATCTTTACTTTCAGCCGCCAACCTCCATTCAGTCCATTGTGGTGCAAGTCCAGTGTGTTAACAAGAAGGTTGGCACCATTATCAACCATGAGGTACGGATTGTGGTGAGAGACAGGAACGACAACTCGCCTCAGTTCCAGCAGCAGCGATACTACGTGGCAGTAAATGAGGTCAGAACCACATCCCTTTTTACCTCATTCTCTTTTGTGTGGTGTCATTGCTAAATGCCAGCTTTCAGTTCTTTCACTTCTCATTGGAAATCCCAATAGACTCAGTTACTTTAAAATCCCTTCTGTTTGTGTTGCTGTGGAAGGACACAGCACAGGCCGTACGCTTCAGTTTTTCACATGTAAGCTGTTCTTCCTTTTTCTTATTGACTAAGACAACAAGTGAGGTTTTCATCAGGATGCTTGTGATAGTGCAGAAGACATGGGAATCTCAAACTGCATATCAGCAAGTGCAACATAGATGTCTTACAAAATGGTTTACTGCATTATGCAGCCGTATCCACAAACCTGGAAATAAACTAAATGTATTTATGAAAAACAGATGAAAAACAAATAGTTTGAAAGGTTTTATTAACAATATTGCAGCTTGGAATAATAACATTGCAGCTTTGGTTTATCCCTGTTTCTCTTTATTGCCTGATGCCTGGGATGAGTTGTTCTGCTTTATCTTTCCATTAAATGGGGAGCTGTGGATTGGACTGCTACCTATTCTTCAGGAATGTGGGGGGGGAACAGGGGGAGGAAGTTTCTTTCTTGAGCTGGTACAGCTACATTTTGCTTTACAGGAAAGTTAGTGGGTTTTGCAATGGATTGAACAAATTGCTGATGCCCAGTTGAAAGTACTGTGTTTTTGGTAAATTTGTATCCTGGGGGGTGCTCATAGTAAGGAGTGGAACTGGGACCTTAGATGTGGAAGTAGACATGTCCAGCCTGAAACTGAGAGGAGAAACAGAAACATGGGTCAGTCTGTATGTCTGGAAGAGTTACAGCTGCATTTAAAAACATAAAGCTGTTAAATACGTAGTGTGAGTTGTGTCCCTGTTGGGGCGTGGGTTTGGGTGGGCTGTTCCTGTGAAAGAGCATGACTGCTTTCATGTTTAATGTTAGTTAAATTGATTTGGTGTTTCAGGGGTAAAAAAGAACTTCCACAGTTTTGTGGCGGTGAGACATGCAGCTTTTAAGGTGGTTGCATATTGCTACAAACGCTGAGTGTTCAAGGGTGTATCAATGTGCAGGAGATCTCATAGGCCCCAAGAAAGGAGTTAAGAAAGTTGGTTGATGAGATTAGGTCTAGTTAAGGCAAAACTACTGAGGCAAAAAAACCCCAAACAAGCCCACATGTTACTTTTGAGTAGAGACCTGACCTTGAGATAAGGACATACCAGTTCCTCCAATTTGGTACCCTGACTGGTGCCACCTCCTAAAGTGAGATTTGTGTACCCACAGATGAATTTTTGGCAGTCCATCTACCGATGTTTCTTAGCACCAGAATTTGAAGCTCACAGCACATCCTCTGCAGTGAAGCCCCCTTATGTTTTTCAGTGGTTTTCACGTTGGCCTTTACATGGCAGTTGCAGCTTCTGTGTTTCTGCAGACCTGGTGCAGAACTGCTTTTGTCTTGGTAAAGGCAACATAAGCATTAGTCTGAAGTGCTTGTACAGGCTGTGCTGCAGGTAGGTTCCAGATTGCTTCCAAGACCTGTATAATTTTTGCAACAAAACTGAAGGCAGATCAGTGCTGTAATACTGAGGAAGAAAGGATTTTCCATAATTGAGAAGTCCAAAAGATAAACTCCTAATTTAAATTGGTTTTTATTCAGAAATTTAGCAATGTTTCAAGTGTTGCACAATCTTTTCTTTGCCTTACTGTTGGGTAAAATGCAGTGTTACTCTTTCCACCAGTTGCAGTCCTGATTTAATTAGCTTCTTTGTTTCTTTTTATCGCTGTTATGCTTATAGCTTCTGACATGGCACCACTGTGCCCTTCAGCAGTACCCAGTGGGTTAATGCTTTCATTAATTAACCACAAAAAAAGTTCACAAAGCATCTCAGACTTTCTCAAAGGTTTTAGGGAGTGATTACATTTTTTAATGATAGTTTATTCTGCTGGTAATTGGCACTGGCTCGCGAGAATTTAACTGCAGGAATACACTGGAATGATGGGTTTGTGGTTATTTTTTGATTGCCTCTGGTCTTCCGTTTTTAGTTTGCTTGTAAACTAAAAAGTACAGTGATTTCTCTTACATAAGTAACATAAAGCTAATCAAAGGACAATTAGTTTTTATTATTTACAGCTACTACACATGCAAGCATCACAAATTCCTCCTATTTCTTCTAGCCAGGAAATTTCATCTGTGTCAATTCGAGAACTGCCTTATTCAGGTGCTTTACAGGGTTGTACATAAGAGTTTCTCCCATCAGGTGCCATGCCTCATGCCTGTCCTACACAGGACAACAAACACTCTGCGGCTTTATGACTATCCTGCTGTCACTGGTGCTTGTACAAACCACTACACAGAATCACAGAATTGTAGGGGTTGGAAGGGACCTCGAGAGCTCATCGGGTCCAACCCCCCTGCCAAAGCAGCTCCCCAGCTCATATTGCACAGATAGGCGTCCAGACGAGTCTCGAATATCTCCAGAGAAGGAGACTCCACCACCCCCCTGGGCAGCCTGTCCCAGGGCTCTGTCACCCTCACTGGGTAAAAGTTCTTCCCCATGTTGGTGCGGAACTTCCTGTGCTCCAATTTACAGCCATTGCCCCTTGTCCTGTCCCCACAGACCACTGAAAGGGGTTGGCCATTTCCTCCTGCATCCCATACTTAAGATATTTATAAACATTAATTAGGTCCCCCCTCAGTCTTCTTTTCCCCAGACTGAACAGCCCCAGCTCACTCAGCCTTTCCTCATACGGGAGATGTTCCAGGCCCCTAATCATCTTCGTAGCCCTTCTCTGGACTCTCTCCAGGAGATCCCTGTCCTTTTTATCCCAGGGAGCCCAGCACTGGACACAATACTCCAGGTGGGGTCTGACCAGGGCAGAGTAGAGAGGGAGGATCACCTCCTTTGACCTGCTGGCCACACTTTTCCTGATGCATCCCAGGATCCCATTGGCCCTCTTAGCCACCAGTGCACACTGCTGGCTCATAGCCAACCTGTCATCGACCAGGACCCCCAGGTCCTTATCCACAGAGCTCTTCTCCAACAGGTCATCCCCCAGCCTGTTTACAGACGGTTGTTCCTCCCCAGGTGCAAGACTTTACACTTGTTTATGTTGAATTTCATTAGGTTTCTCCCTGCCCAGCTCTCCAGCCTGTCCAGGTCTCGCTGGATGGCAGCACAGTGTCCTGCGTGTTAGCCACCCCTCCCAGCTTTGGATCATCGGCACTTGCTGAGGGTGGATGCTATTCCCTCATCAAGGTCGTTGATGAAGATATTAAACAGGACTGGACCCAACACCGAGCCCTGGGGAACACCGCTAGTCACAGGCCTCCAGTCAGATTCTGCTCCACTGATCACGACCCTCTGAGCCCAGTCCGACAGCCAGTTCTCAACCCACCTCACTGTCCACTCCCATACCCTCTCAGCTTTTCTATCAGGATGTCATGGGAGACAGTAGCGAAAGCCTTGCTGAAGTCAAGGTAGATGACATCCACTGCTCTCCCTCCATCCACCCAGCTGGTGATGAGATCATAGAAGGCTATGAGATTGGTCGAGCACGATCTCCCCTTGGTGAATCCATGCTGACTACTCCTCATGACCTTCTTCTCTTCCAGTTGCTTGGTAATGGCATCCAGAACAAGCTGTTCCAGAACCTTTCCAGGGACAGAAGTGAGGCTGACTGGCCTATAATTTCTAGGATCCTCCTTCTTGCCCTTTTTGAAGACTGGAGTGATATTGGCTGCCCTCCAGTCTTCAGGCACTTCTCCTGTTCTCCAAGACCTGTCGAAGATGATAGAGAGCGGCTCAGCAATCAATTCCGCCAGCTCCCTCAGCACACGTGGATGTATCCCATCCGGGCCCATGGATTTGTTTGCACTAATCCCTTTGAGCCGCTCCTGGACCACCCCTACCTCAACTAGAGGGAAGCTCTTCATTCCACAAACACTCCTACTTTCATCCAGGATCTGCGGGTCCCGAGGGGCCTTTGGAGTGAAGACTGAGGCAAAGAAGGCATTCAGTATTTCCACCTTCTCATCATCACCCGATACCAGGACACCCGCCTCATTCGTCAAGGGACCTACATTATCCCTGGTCACCCTCTTATTATTCACATATCTGAAAAATCCCTTTTTATTATCCTTTATATCCCTTGCCACTTTCATCTCCAAGCGGGCTTTAGCCTTTCTAGTCGCATCCCTACAGGTCCTGACAACATCCCTATATTCCCCCCAGGTGCACAGACCCAGTTTCCATAGTTCATAAACCTTCTGCTTCCCTTTGAGTTTACACATTAGCTCCCTGCTCATCCATGCAGGTCTTCTGCCTCTCTTTCCGAATTTCTTACTCAAAGGGATGCACCTATCCTGTGCTTGGAAGAAGTGCTGTTTAAATGCTAGCCAGCTCTCACAGGCTCCCTTGCCTTCTAACAGTGTAGTCCACGGGATAGCTCCTAATAAGTTGCGGAGGAGATCAAAGTTAGCCCTTCCAAAATTCAGGATAGCTATCCTACATGGACTTCCCACACATACTGTTTAATCCATCTGCTGATACACACCAAGTTCTGGATTCCCAACTCCTGTGCTGACCAGCTTTGACAGTGTGTGCTCTTTGTAGGTGTAGCATCTCCCAAATGCACTGAGCCCTCTATACACCCGGTGAGGAAATCCTGGGCAAATAAGTCTCAGCCTTGCAACTACTTCTTTTTGGGTTGTTGTTTTTTTGGGGGAGCGGGTTGGAGGAGGAGTGGGGGAAGTCCAGGGCTAAAACTTTCCCAAACAGTCAAAACTATTCTAATTATTGGCACCTGTAATACAAGGCAAATAACCGTAGCTAGATTTTACTTTATTAGGTAATTTTTCCATTTCAGAAATGTCAAGGGGTTAAATCATATATTGGAGAAATAGAATGATTATTATGTCAAATGTTCTTTCTATGTGAACTGTCCACAACATACTAAAATTAATTTGTAAAAGAAGCTGAGGGTAATGGTAATACCACAATAAATCCTAGATTCACACCTCTCCTCCATTTGCACAGAAAAAGACCTGGTTTAGCATTAAGCATATATTTTTCCAGAAGCCTTATAATTAGATGGGTTAGGTTGGGGAGTGTGTTGGTTACACTGAAGTGTAACCTCCAGAAAAGGAGGATGTCTGTACGATTTTAGACCAAAAGCTCTCATACTGCAACGTATTTTCTCTTTTAGTGGCTCCTGCAGATGCTCAAGGATTAGGAAGCATCAAGTGATACTGTCCTGGCTTGTCACTTGCAGCTGTAAAATACATTAGACCAAAGTCAGTATATGTGATGTCTTGACCGTTTTTTGGGCTTGTGAACATGTATATATTAAAATCCTTATTACAGGAAATATTGACTAATCTGTATCAAACTTGTCTGTGTTGTCACAGTGTCAGAAGTGTCATGGGTGTAAGTTCAGAAGTACTATGGTAGCATTTCCTTAATTTTTGAAGCCATCCTTCCATTTCAGAAGTAGAGGACTGTGTCCAATTTTCTGATGCCTCAGCATTTCAGAGCGATAATACTCCCTTTGACTCTCTTCTCCTACCTCTAAGTTCCTCCTTGAGTACATGGGCACGCAGAGAGCAAATTCCATGCCTTAAGGCAAACTTCCCAATTCCAAAATGTGCATTTATTACTCTGGCAACTAGGTGGTGTCTCATGAAAAAGCTATGGACCCTCTGCTCCTTCCTTACTCAAGGTGTTTTATAGCCTTTTTCATCATGTCATGTCTCATCTCAAGCGCTGAGATGAGAAATACAATCATCTCTTACTCTGCTGTTTCAAACATCTTCATCTGGATCCTAAAAATACTAAGAAATCTCTATACGTAGGCAGTGTCTGTTGAATTTGGCTCTGTTCTGCATATTGTCAGATGATCCTTCTGGATTTAAGTATTTATTCTGTTATTCACACTCTTGTATCTAGAAAACCCCTGGATAAGGTGATTAAAACTTAAAACGTACAGAGATATTAAGGTCCCCTTCCAAGTGCACATGTGGTCTGAAAAGGTACCTTTGTATAAAAAAACCCACAGAAATATATCAAAAATAGAAAAAAAAAAATCCCATTGCATGTTTAGTGAGGACATATTTTTCAGGAGGATCTTAATTATTTTCCTAAAAGGATGGACTTCTCATGCGTGGCTGTAGTATGATTGCTCTCGTACTTCATGATGATGATGGAGCTTGTAATAACTGTTTGCTTTTTAAGCCAAGTGTTACTATCAGAGCGTTTATAAATGAACTAGCTAATTAGAGTTAGTTAATAGGAAAAATGCCACCCTCTTGTTGGGGGCTTTTTTGGGGGTGGGGGAGGCAAGCAAAGCAAACACCCTTACATGTGGGAAGTGGAAAAGCAGTCCTGAAAGAGAGAGACAGTTATGCTTGTTGGAGACAAGCTGCAAAAGCCAGAGAAAAAGCAGAATTGGGGGTTGTTTAGAGATGTAAATTTGTGTGTCCTTTAGCAGGGTGGCATGGTGTGTTTTGTCATGTTAAGGAAGGTGCAGGTGGAAAGACTCCCCTGGGACAACCTTTTGTATAGGAATGTTGTGGTTCTTGTATTGATGAAAAGTCCGGAAACCTGACTTGAGGCAGTGAGGGTACCAAAAAAAGTTTGCTCAGCTGTTATTAAAGTTGTCTTTGATCCACCACAGTCGGAATCTGTGCCTTTCAATACACCACACTTAGACATATACATGTATGTATATATATATATACACGCTTTGTGCACACTTGTGTGTGTGTGTGTATTTATATACATATATTTATGCAAGGCCTTTGACACGGTCCCGCACAACATCCTTCTCTCTAAGTTGGAGAGATATGGATTTGATGGGTGAATGTTCAGTGCATAAGGAATTGGCTGGATGGTTGCAACTAGAGGGTGGTGGTTAATGGCTCCAAGTCCAGATGAAAGACAGTGGCAAGCACTGTCCCTCAAGGGTCTGTACTGGGACCAGTGCTGTTTAGTATCTATTAATCATATTGACAAGGGGATTGAGACTGCAGGGGCTGTGACTAGATCACAGAATCATTAAGTTTGGAAGACACCTCCAAGATCGTCTAGTCCAACTGTCCCCCTACTACTATATTACTCACTAAACCATGTCCTTAAGTACCTTATCCAGCATTTCCTTGAACACCTTGGGGGATGGTGACTCCACCACCTCTCTGGGTAACCCGTTCCATAGCCCAGCCACTCTTTCAGAGAAGAAATTTCTCCTCATTTCTAACTTAAACCTCCTATGGCACAACTTGCAGCAATTCCCTCTTGTCCTATCACTAGTCATCTGTGGGAAGAGGTCCATTCCAATCTAATGCATTCTATGATTCTATAAATTATCTCCAGTCTCTCTGGTCCTCAGAGATAGGACATCTGCTAAAAATTAACTGGCATTTTGTGCATAGTCAAGAAAATGAGGTTGTAATTAGACTATTGACCTTTACAAAGGTGCTACCATTTAGGAACAAGTTTCCCTTTCTCATGCTTTTTCAAGACAAAGAATGTAAGTGTCTCAGCCAAAAGCAAACCTAGCTGCTACCCACAGCATTATGAATCTCCTCATCTCAGTGTGAATGAGTTAAGGTTGACTTCAAAATTTGTATGATGATTGCAAGTACTCTGCGGGGTTATTTCCTTTGTTTTGCATGTTACACATTTTTATCCACATGAAAAAGTCACATTGTTATTCATTTAGAAAAAAATCCTGACAAAATGACATTAGCCTGGGGCTAAATTTGACCACGCGTCGTAGCGATTTCAAGATATGAGCTCTACTGAAGTATATTAAAACAAAGTTCTGCAGTTAGGTTGAAATTCAGAGGAATTATGCAACTCGGTTAATGCTTTACAGACAAATCTATAGTATTACAGAAGGGTTTTAAATACTTACAACCTAATGCAGGGGCTAGAAACTAAAATGTTGCACAGCTCTGGCTGTCTGTGTTTTGTGTTCAAAGCAACTTACTGTAACAACTCAGGCAACACAATTCTAGTTCTTTGTTGTCTGGGTTTTAGAAGACTTGACTTTTTATTTTTTTTGTATTAGTTTTTCTCATGAGCCTTACCAGAGTCCTACAGAGCTGTTGGTAAGCTCAAGGGTTGTTTGAAAATGGTAGTGGAGTTATTAGAATATTGTTTGAATTCAGGGTCACTTTAATAAACATGCATAACCTTGTAGCCATGGGTAGACCAAAATTCTAGAGTTGCTTTGATTTTGGGTGGCTTTTTTTGGGGGGAGAGTGAGGAGTTTTAAAGCTTTCAGAGACTGGAATCCTTTGCAAAGTGAGTGTTTCTTGAACTTCAGTAGTCTTAAAATTTGGCTTTGGGCTGCTGCGCATTATAAATAGTGCTGAATTTTCATTTGTGTTGGTGTAATTACTCATATATTTCTCCTTGTGGTATTGAAATACTTAATCTCTACAGGTAGACATCATCAAAAGAATATTAGCTCTGAATGATTAACTGTAAATCTTACTTCGCTCTGTTGTTCGGGGCTGCTGTGAAAAATTATTCATTTTTAACTTTGTAAATAGGCAATAATAGGAAAAATTATTTTCAAACTGTTTTATGAAAGCATTGAACATTCCTGTCTGCATCTAGACATCTAATAGACATAAATCATGTTGAAGGAAATTTTTAAGTATTGCAGCTGTTGACTGTGGTGGAATAAGATTTATTGTGTGCGCTTCCTATCTATTTGTTTAATTGCATTCTTTTGAAATCTTAGTTGTTTCTTGTCATTGTAGTTCTTCTTCACCACACTGAATTCCCACAGACTGTCACTAACGCTCATAACTTCATTCTTGACAATTCCTAGCATTTTACCTTGCATAAGGTAAGACACTCGGTGTGGTCTGAGAGTTTGTTTTCTACATATCTCCTTCAGGACGGGACTGAAGTTAACAAGTTTAATATGGGGAAACAAGATTCCTCACTGAAGGTAGTCTCTGAAGGAAGTGTATCTATTGGGAAGGAGACAAGTGTGGCTATAGAGATAGTTCTGGAGCTTTCTGGAGCCTTTTTTAGGTCCGTCTGAAGGGTAGCAAAGCTAAGGAGACATTAACTCCCCTCACAGACATATTTCCACCTCCCCAGTCTCCTGGAAGTCTTGGTGATAGAAGATTTTTCAGAGAAGGAACTGAACTGGAAACTGTGGAGAAAATGGGTTCTGTGCAGAATCTCTCTGCTACAGGTTGACATAGCAATGGTGTGGGGTGGGCTTTGGGTAAGTCTATACTGTTTAGAGACTGTGTGTATCTATTAAAGAATGAATTTGATCACTGCTTTGGGAAATTAACTGTATTTTATAGTGTATTTAGTACAAAAAATCTCAATACTCTGCTTTTAGCCAGTTCCAAAATTGTGATTACCAGTTTATTCTGCTTGCACACGCATGTGTTGAAATTGCTTGCCCACTTTATGCCTGTGTGAGATCAACCCCAGCCTTTTCAGCCTTTTCTCTTAGCTTTTGGATACGGCTTTTAAATACCTCCAGAATACTTCCTAGAAAAATACCCCTTTCCTTCCCACGTTACCCGTCTGTTTTCCTAGGGATGCAGTTCTGCACAAACCGATTGCATAAGAAATAATCCTGATGTAAACAAGAGCAGTGGGATTATTCATGCTGATAAAGATCAGTATATATACTATATATATTAGTCACATTTTATAAGGTGCACAGTTCCTGCTTATTGTGCTGACAATAAAGTGACTGGTGATGGCTGTGTGTCAAAAAGCCATCGTAAATTATGGGCAGAAGTGATATGGTGTAGTGGTAAATCATTGCAATGTTGAGATCTCACTGTAAAAGTATTGTGTGGCTTTAAATATCAGGTGCCTCCCTCAAATGATTATAAAAGGAATCCAGGACTCTTACTTCAGAGCTCAGAGGAATTTTTCCAAAGGCTTCTCTGATGGAGAGCTGGGGGAAAAGAATTAATTTTTTCCTACCTTTCCGAAAGAGGGATTGGTAGGGGATGGATTTTTTTGGTGGCCTTTTTAAGTGCAATGCCCTGGCAAGAGCTGAGGGGACTCTGAGGAGAGCGGCCAGGACTGCTGGGGCCCAGTTCTGGATGGTTCCCACTGGTTCCCAGGGCTCAGCTCAGGGCCCAGCCGGGCCAGAGGTGCCACAGAGTAACTGATTTTCAGGAAGGGGGAAATATGGTGAGGCAGGGAAGATTGAAGGAGTTGTGAAGAGGAGAGGGGTCGGGAGTGGAGGAGTGAAGCTTAGCCTTGGGAAAAGGGGTGGGATGGGAAGGTGCTATTTTGTCTTTGTCACCACCCAAATCTATTTTTAATGGGCAGCAAGTTAAATTCATTTTTTCTGAGTTGAGTCTGTTCTGCCTGTGAGTAATGGGTAAGTGATCTGCTTGTCTCAACCTTCAAACATGTTCATCCAGTTTTCCTTTCGTGTGCTATTGAGGAGCAGGGGTGAGAGGAGGGTACCTGGGTGGGCATCTGGCCGCCAGCCAAGGCAGCCCACTGTTAGTGGGGAAAAAGCTTATAAACCTTCCTGCAAATTTTCCAAATTAGTTTTCGGGTTGCTTTGTCCTTCTGTCCCCTAAGAATCCCAGACTGATTTGGGCTGGAAGGGACCTCAAAGCCTCCCCTAGTCCCACCCCTACTGTGGGTAGGGAGACCTTCCACTAGCCCAGGTTGCCCAAAGTGCCATCCAACCTGGCACTTCATCACCAACCAACAGGTTACCCTCCTTGCTTTATGGCAGTCGACTCTGCTTTTGTACTGCCAGGCCAGGCTTGTGTTTCTGAAGCAATTACTCTCCTCAATTCTCCGAGGCTGCTGCTGTTCAGAGATACATAGCAGAGACTCTCTGAGGTAATTGTCTCGCAATTAGTAGGCGCAGGCAGCAGTCGGCCTCCTACACCCACATGTGACACTTCTATCTATTCCGATAGTGTGCAAGTGATGTTTGTATTAAAACATAAACACACATAGTCGTTCTGGCATAGCTATGTAAGTATTGCAAATTAAGCCCCTCCTGTTTCCTTATTAAAAAGGCTTTGAACCAGTGTGTTTATTTCAAAGATTCAGTATCCTCAAACCTGAAACTATTTCTCAGAGAAACTATTAGCCATTAAACTCTTAAAGTAATTAGCAGCATTAGTCATAGTTCCTGTTGTTATTTTATATAAATGGGAGTTTATATATATATATAGAGCAGTTAATTTGCTTTATGGTGGGAACTACAAAATATGAAGCTGAAATAGCACCCACATTTGCATCAAATGTTTGAATTATTCTGTCCTCTGCCACCCTCTCTCTCTCTTTTTTTTTTTTTTTTTTTTACAGCCTTTCAAACCTTTTTAGACCCTACACTTTCAAAGCTGTGCAACAACTTAATGTAGGAAAGAAGAGAGGTGTCAGTGGGTCATGGAATTCAAGGACCAAAAATCTGGGTGTGATGAGAGCAGCAGGAGGAGGCATGGCTGGGAGCAATGCCTGTGTGGAATCCAGAACTGTTTGTTCATTTGTTTTTGTCTTTTGGGTTGATTACTCACAGAGTTTTCTGAATATTAAAATTCAGAAATTATGACTCCCAAGAAGTCCCAAGGACTTCTGTCCTTGATCTCAATGGGTCTTAATTTCATGCTATTTATCTATGCTAGAATAATTATAAATTGATTCACATTCTAAATATATTTTTATGGGTGCAAAATTGCTGCCAATAAAATACTGGAGGAACAGCATCATTCTCTTATTTGTTTAAAGCCATAAAGTCTTATGTTTTCACACGATATTTATCTGGCACTATTCACATTGTCATGAAGACACTGTTAAGAAAGGTTCTGTTAACTTTTGCAACTCATCTTCATTTTCCTTCCTGATTTGGAAAAAGTAGCTTTTAATTTTCTTTATTTCATCAATTCTTTCAGCCTTAAAAATTTTTTTCATTTTAATCTTTTTTTCAAGGGGGTTCTGTCCTGATGCAGGCGTCCTGTGGAATAAAAATAGGAATTGGTTTCATTCTGTATGTGATGCTTGGCATTAGTTAAAGCAGAGTGAGTACGTTGTGTCAAAACAGTTGCTTGTATGTGAGGTTCCAGGCCAAAGAGGAGGAGATAATGTCAGCCTTGAGTTATCAACCAGAGCTATGGACAACTGGAGGAGTAGGATAGACTTTGCAAACAGTTCTTTGTTTTTTGTATGCCTGAAGGTTTTAATGGGTATCTGTCTGTCTCCCTTCTTGCAGTTAACTCCAGTTGGAACAACCATCTTTACAGGATTTTCTGGAAACAATGGTGCTACTGACATTGATGATGGTCCGAATGGCCAGATAGAATATGTCATCCAGTACAATCCTAATGATAAGGTAAGTGCCTTCAGCTTTGTTCCTCTTTCAGATGTGTGTATACATATATACACCTTGAAGCAATAAAGGAACAGAGGCTGCTGTCGGACTTCATGAATTCTTTCCTATGTAATGTGGGGGAGATCCTCTCTGCCTGTGAGCCCTGCTTGCCCTGTAAATACAGCTGAATTTACCTTCCCTTCACTGTCATGCTGTTAGCAGCTTGGTTACTTCAGTATCAGTGATAATGCCATGTATTTTCCAGTGGTGTTCACATGCTTCATCTTGGTTTTAACACTAACCTTCACCCTTTTCAGGCCATTATAGGTAGTTGTATTTACTTCTACTCATCTATACCTATATATGAGAAATTGTCATAGGCGTGGCTAAGTTAGTATCAAAAGAGATATTCTGACTTCTCTCAGGAAGTCATTAATATTCTAAAAAAAAGAGGTATGGTTATTATTAAAATAAGAAGTTATGATCCCTACTTATTTTTTTTCAAGCATACCTTTGGAGACAAAAAGCTTAAAGCATGTAAATAAATAGTCTTTATGGTCAGACATGTGAATTTCTCTATTGTAATAAGGTTTTACACATGGGTGATTAGTGTGAAGTGTCCATGTGTGTTTTCATAGCAAAAGTACTTTGAGCTTTAGTACTTTGAGCAATCCCTTTTTGCAAACCAAGCTATCTTCTGCCATGGGCGAAGAACAGTTACAGTGGACCAGTTGGTGTGATTTGTTAAGCAGGCTAACCTGATTATGTACTCATCCCAAGGATGATGTAGATGTTGAAGCGGGGCGGGGCGGGGGGGGGGAGGGGGAAACACGTAGTATATAGAATTAGCAACATCTCATTGAAATTCCCTACTTTTACTTCAGGGGAATTTGAGCCGAAAAGATTTTGTGCTTCTATTCTAGGAAAGCACAAATTGTGTTTCAGTTTAATTAGAAGTGTAGGCACACAAGTTGTGATACAATTTGCACCGTTTAAGCTGTACACGTCGTAGAGGCTTCAGTCTTATTTCCATTCAAGTCATCAAGAGTTTTAAGTATCTACTGAATTGCACTTAGTGCTTATGTGTTTTAGGAGGCAGAAATTTGTAGAACAGTTCAGTGTGAACTAATGATATAAGGACCCTACTTTACTTTTCATTGGGGTAATTGTTGATTTTTTGCTTAGCTACCTATTGAGGTGTAATATTTACTTATTATATATACATATTTTGAGGACAGAGATGGTTTCTTGATAAATTTTGCAGCACCTTAAGCCACAACCTTTTATGGTGAGTCTTGTTTTGCAAAGAGGCAATGTGTTTTTGACAGAAGTGGAATAGCATTGTTAGGCTTTTGGGAGATAGGGAATTTTCTGACTTTGTGTACATTTGGAATTATTTAATTTTTTAAAGGTTTGTAGAGTATCTTAGAGGTTAAACTGATTGCGCAGACTCTTGAGTTGTTACACTTGCTTCAGTGAGACTATTTAAATGAGTAAAATCATGAGTATCCACTGCACGGGTTCAGCATATTACGTTCTGAGCTCTTCTTTGTACTGGTGGTATGTCTGACTGAAGAGTTTCTCTCCTAAACTTTACAAACAAAGGCAAGGGTATTTGAAAGGAGTACTAAAACATCATTGCTAAGATCAACTTTGAAATATTTGCATGACAGAAGTGTTAGAAATAAATGCTATTCTGGTATTTTGAAAAGTAACCAGAAGGCAGGAAGGAGTGAAAGGAATGGACAACCAGTTTCAAATTCACAAAATAATAAACCACCCAAGTTTTGATTATTTTTTTTTTCTCTGCTCTTTTTTTTCTTACCCTTATAGTACTTAGCTAAAACAGCTCAAATAATCCCTTTTGTTTCAATAAAGACTATGAAAAATGTTGTCACTGAGAGAATGCCTCTTCCAGAAAATACTTCCAGAAGATAACTTTAGAAAATGGGGAGTGATTAAAAAAATTAAATGTTTTAGCGTACATTGACTATATTGGTATACTGAAAACCATAGTAAATAAATAAATATGCATCCCTTAAATATATTTTACTGTGACATGGTATATTTTAACAAAAATAATAAGAGCTGGTTTTACTTTATTATTAAGTCATACCATTACATTGCTCAAAGAGATCCTAGGAAATAATTCTAAAAGCATCTCCCACAAATACAGTGGCCTCAGCAGAGGTTTGCCTTAACCACAAATGGAAGGATATGATAGTATGCCTAAGTGGTTTGGTCTGGTGTTTTGTCACAAGAAGAGTTAAAAAAACATTTCTCAAAATTTTACTTTTCCCCTCTTGCTCAGAGAAACTTGTTCTCCCAGTGACTGTGAAGAACAACGAGGGATTTCTCTGGTTGGAACAACTGCTTTAGAGTAGTTAGTTGCTTTACTGCACCTTTGCTTACTCTGCTATTGTATTCCAGATAAAATACATCCGATTCTTTGATCTGTAGATAGCCTTTTATACATAACATTGATTTTACCTAGTGATGTGGTTTGTGCGTGTGTTGACAGAGATGACTTCTCATGATTTCAAGTGGCTTTTCTTCCTTAACCTGGGAAACAAGCCAGGGTCAAAAATGATGTGTACAGCTTAGAAAAGAGATATTTTGCACTACTTCTGGGATTCCCCTACGTTGTGTGAAGAAGATGCCTGCGGTGTTGTTTGACACTGATGACAGGCTTCTGCCTTAGGAAAAGGCTGATTATAGCTCATAAGTTTCATCAGAGACCGATTTGGGCGTTTTGGGGGGAAAAAAGGCAACTACGTAAAAAACAAAGAGGCGCTTTTCTAGAAATGCAATTTAACTAACTTTTTTTTTTAATTGGGAAGACCTATAAAAGTCAAGGAGAAAAATAGATGCAAATCATATCTGACATAGGGCTGGGCTCTAGCTATCATGTCAAGAAATTCCATAATTTTTTTCTTAGCTGTTAAAAGCTAAGGATCAAGTAAATTAACTTGCTGGAAAGATTTGGTCTCCTAATGCAGGGTGAATTGTTAGATCCCTGAGGGCTCTATTTATACCTGAAAGTTATTGAGATAAATACATCCTCAAAATAAGTTTTGGACTCCCTCCTCATTAGCTATATTACTAAGTGTCATTGTATTATGTTAGGTGAGGATTCAAAATTAAACATTTTGAGCCTACCTGAGTTAATGAATATGCCTAATGCTTTTGCTATAATGGTTTTTCATATACCAACTCTCTGGGGAGTAAATGGAATTGTTATCCTTGTGGCTTTCCCCATTTTAAATTTAATGTCCCATATTTGAGACTATGGGCAGACAAATGTTAAGTTATGAAGACTGCTGTACAAAAGCATTTTGTTGCCTGTGGTTTGAAGTGAGAGGAGAACCCGTGGTGTTCTCTTGGAGTGAACAGTTGACAAAGCGGTATCTTGATATTCGTGACTTCCAGTGTGTGCTGGCTCACTTAGGTATTGGGTGGAAATGTGACTGAGATGCGATGGCATTGCATGCATCTTTTCATGGCCTTGGAGTTTCATTCCAGTGGAGTTTGCAAGGGGACCACAGGGTTGATCTGATGTGGTGCCTTCAGGAGCTGTGACTCAGGACTGGAAGTTAAGCTTTAAATCGCCACTGAACGATTGCTTTTCTGTGCTGCATTGGAGTAAGAGGGGACTCTGGATATAAGCAGTTTGGGAAGAGGCTAATGATTTTTTTGCTGAAATTGTGCTGATTCTTCTTAACAGTTCAGATTGTACAGTTCCACTTATGTGCATCCTCATGCCAAGATTGGCCAAGAAAAAGGCAGCTATTTTGGGAGTGCATTGGCTGATCATCAGTTGCAGAGGCTTTTCCAGCTGCTTCTGGCCTTTTAAAATAGATAAACGGGCTAAAGTAGTTGGGAGACTCTTCCTCGTGAATTAGAAGTGGCACAAACACATGTGTGAGCTGGCACCTGTGGCATCATCTTGCACAACAATCCAAGATATTACCCGTTATTTGCATAGTTTGCAATCTGCATGCTGCTTTGTGCCAATAATGTTAATAGAAAGGAAGAGGGGGGTAAAAGCAGTGAACCCAGCCATGCCTGGTTCTTCCTCCTTCTGACAGTAAGAGTCTGTTCTAGTTTCTCGGTTTGCCTCAGTATAAATATTGTAATTGATTTTTTTTCCCCCCTCCACTTGGAACTAAGCATCTTTTAATCTAAATCAGCGAGTGCCAGACTCAGACAGAAGCAGTCTCCAGTTATTCAGTAAGGTCTGTGATGTACTTTCCCATCCTGTCTTCCTGCACACCACAAAACACCCGCAACACGGTGAATTTAACGATCGTTATAATTTATTTGCTGAAAAATCTGCAACACGGTGAATTTAATGATCATTGCCATTTATTTGCTCAAAGCCAAACTGCAGTTGTGGCAGATGTTTCAATGTTTAGAGAAAAAAGGCCTGGCAGTTAACTAAGGCAGTACCTCTGCAGTGTTTTCTGTGGAGAGGTTTTGGAACATTACTATTACCTGTTCAGCATCCTTATATGTTGGCTATATTCTACATTGAAGCGCAGAAAGATTGATTTTTATGTGATTAATTCAGTAGTTGAAGTGGAACTGGATCACCTGTCAGAAGCCTGAGTCAAAGTGAATCCTTTGCAGGTTTGTGCACTCCAGCAGCCCTCCTGCCATTCCCTGCCACAGCTTTGGAATCTGTCTGTTTATGCAAATATGCAGGGCAAATTGAATTTCACCTGAAATCCGAATTTACAAGTGTATGGACATGTGCATGACTGGCACCTGATTGCGTAGCATCGTTGTCCTTTGCATTTTTACTACTTCATTGCCTTTACAAAAGCCAAAATAAAGACAAATACAATGATGTGGATTTCTTAATGCCTTATGCTTGATACTTTCTTCAATACTGAGAAAAATACAGTAGTGAGAAAAAATAAATGAAGGCAAGCCGAACTGTAGGAACTGAAGACCCAAACTCTCAGCTGACAAACAGGGAAGGCTTTTTCTGAACACACCACTGCAAATTCAGCACAGCAAGGCATGAAAGCAGCATAGTTGAGTTTGTGGTTGGAAGTAATAGTGTAGATGCAAAGAATCAGTTTTGTACAGATTATTTATTGTGGGGTTCATCGAAAACTTTAAATCTTTACTCGGGAAAGCGTATGCAATTTGGTAATTCCATCAAATTGATCATCTTGTGGCCCATCTGAGAAGTGTTTTACCTTTGAAGCATGTTCATTTGTATCATATTGATTTAATTTTTACAGACTTCCAACAGGACCTTTGATATTCCTCTTACTTTATCTGGAGCAGTAGTTCTACGGGAAAGACTAAATTATGAAGAAAAGACGCGTTATTTTGTCATTATTCAAGCAAACGTAAGTATGGATCTCTTGCTGGCCATTTATGCCACTGACTTACATGGGATTGTAAGTTTGCAGATTTAGATTTTTTTCCAAGGAGAGGAAAAGTCTTGCTGAAATACCGGCTCTGATAATACTCTCCTCCTGAAGATTTATCTAGGTCGTTGAAAGCTTAGACATGTTATTACTGGTTAAAAAAGCTTGCTCAGTGTCCGTAACAAGACAGCCTTTCTGGCACAAGGAGCAAGTTGCAAATCTGAAGGGCAGCCCATGCAGAAAAGTGCATTCGAGTGTCGCCAAGTGTTCATTTTCTAACAAATCTAGCAATGCTAATTTGATCTCAAATGAGTTTAATGGATACAATTTAGTTGTATCCTTCAAGTTTGAAATGCATTTTTCTATAAAGAGGTGATTTTTCTTTCAAGTCATGTTGCAAGCATATATAGAGGTTTTTACAGGGTGGCTGGCTGTGGATAATGCATACCGAGAAGAAAAGTGATGTTTAAACTATATCTAATATATCTGTCATCAGAGAAGTTTTTTGGTGCCCTTGAGGATTGTGAAAGCTTTTTTTCCCTTTTTGTCCTTCTGATAATGGCTGCAATGAAAACTTCCTCTGCTGTTTACCTCTGTTGTGATATTGCTTCATCTGTAGGAAAATGAGAACACTCCAAAGCAGCTTTAGATAGCTTGCTCCCGAATTCACGCATTTCTGTTACTGTCATCTTTCTCACACAGAATTGTAGATACAGTTTACAATCTACTTTCCTACATGTTTTATGGCATCCTTAGCATTCCCCCAACAGCAGACAGGCTCCAGGGGTGTATCAATGCTTTTTGCACTTAAGTATATCTAAAGATGCTTCCTGGTTGTTAGAGCAAGCTTTTTACTTGGGTAACGTAACTGGCTGATCTCTCAAACAGCAATACAGGGGGGCTCGACACTGATATTTGGCTTGTTGTTTTATCAATAATTTATCCCACAGATCACCACTGTGTATTCAGAGCTCTTCTCCTTTGTCAGAGCTGTGAATTTCATGAGACGCTGTACTCCCAGAGAAGTACCTGGGGTAGTGGAGCAGGTCCTGCCTTGCAAGAGAGGCACAGTGTGCGGCAGTGCCAGCACCTCGCGTGAGCGCTGCCCCGCTGCAGGGACAGCTGGTGAAGGCAGACCTTGGCATGCACTGTGGCAGCAGTACAAAGCAATGTCCAACCCCTCTCAATATCCATCCTTGCACAGTAAATTGTCACCTTTGTACTCAATTTAGGATGGTAGCTCTTGCATCATGTTTATACATGATGGGGCAGCCTGTGTGATTGCAATGGCTTGTGAGGCTGTCCGTTTTCTTGAACAAACTTAAATGGGAACTGAGCTCACTAAAGCTTTGAGTGCTCCCAGGTGAGAAGCTAGATATCAAAGAAAGGCTCTAGCTGAGCTCTACAGCCTAGCTTTATTAGGAGCTTGTCCTATGCACACTTATTTGGTTTTTTACAAACTATTTCAGGCTGCATTTAATTCTCCTTTTTGCATGTGCTCTGCAATCATACCTCTGTTCCACTGAGTGCATTAGCAGTGAACACTTCTCACATCCTGAAGGTACTACGTGAAATTAATTACTCTGTATCTGTACTTTGATCTAGTAGTACCCAAAGGCACATAATGAAGGAATGTAAAAAAGATCAGTTGATGGTGAAGGCTGTTCCTTGTTGTAGATTGTATTGGTTTTTCATCATTGACCATGTAGGAAGCTGAACATGGACATTCCCTTATGTAAGAACTGTAAACGTAATGTAAAGTTCCAAGAACTGAGTAGACTGCAGAGCAGGAAAAGATACATGTAACCAGTCTGGTTTAGAGCAATGACCTATTCCTCTTACACAGATGATGGATAAAAACCACTTTTTTCTTTTCTGTCAGTATTATCCTAGAACAGGAGGGCAAGGCACAGCTAATGGCCTGTATTCCCTCTGCAGGATTTAGTTGTTGTCAGGAAAAGCTATCACAACAGTTCTTCTGTGAAAATGGAAATCTCTTTGCCTCTTTAAAAAAAAAAAAATTGGATAGTCATGCTGTTTCTTCACTGCAATAACAAAAGAAGAAAGAAAAGGTGAATGGCTGCTGTTGTCTGCATTGTTCAGTGGATATATAAATAATCCATGTGGTTCCTACAATTCAGGGAAGGGTAGCTTTATTCTGTACAATCCGGAAAGGAAAAAAGGAAACATCTCATGTACCCTAAGACTTTACGGGGGTTGATGGGGAAACCAAATCATGATATTTTGAAAAGATCCTATCATAAAGCATGGAGACATTTTTGTGTGCAGTATTGTAGCTGTTTATTGTTGACAAAAGTGTTCTTCAACCTTTTAACACATGAACAGGATAACTCATTCTATAGACAAATCAGCTTTCCACACAGACTATGTTTTGGAGACCTTAGATGAATCTCATTGCTGTCTTCTGACTATTTGGGGTTGTTTTTTGTTGCTTTGTTGGTTTTTTTTTTTTTTGGGGGGGGGGAGGGAAGTGGTCAGAAGGGAGGTGCTAAATCTTTCTTAAATTGTGGTGTGCAGGGGTGGATTGAGCATTACAGTCCTGGGCTTCTCCAGTGACAAAAGGAAAAGTTCCTACATAGGCTTTCCATTTCCGTGAGAGCCCGTTCATTTACAGGTAGGATTTGGTAGAGCTACAGAAGGCAATGTAAGGGGTATTTCAGATTTTAAACAAGAGACTTTTTATCTTACACGAATGTGCTGCATTTGTATAGATTTAACAAGGCACATCTCCTTTTTGTACATTTCCTGAGAATTAATTTCTGAAAACTGTATTACTACTGAATGATGGATGTGTCAGAGTGTTTCTTAATTCAAGAGGTAAACTTTTGCCTCTTAACTGTATTTTTCTGAGTCTTTATAAAGCTAAGCTGTAGCTCTGAGGCTGAAGTTTCTGTAATGAACCTGAATAATTACGAGTTTTGTATGTTTTGCCTTTAGCTTTAATTTTAAACATCTGTGTAGATTCTGAATTCAAAAAGTCTCACCAAATCTAACTTGTTTGCTCCACAGGACCGAGCCCAAAACCTTAATGAGCGAAGGACAAGTACAACCACCCTGACAGTAGACGTGCTTGATGGGGATGATTTGGGACCAATGTTTCTTCCTTGTGTCTTGGTGAATAACACTCGTGACTGTAGACCTCTCACCTATCAAGCAAGCTTGCCAGAACTGACTGATCCTGTAAGTCCTTTGATTTTTTAATTTTTTGGAAGGTTTGTGTTTGTTTTGCAAGCAGCTGTCATCTTTTTCTGTGGACACAATTGGGAACTGTAACTAGGAAGGTCATGTATGCTTTACACCACGTTGTATTTGCTAAACAAAAGAAAACCAAGGTAAGATGTACATAGGAAGAGACAGTGAAATTCTAGCTTTGATACAATGGCAAACTGCTCCTTCACTGCAAGGTCTAAGTGTGTTGTGGAAATGTGGTAACGTGGATTTGCTTTTCTGATCTATGATTTGCTCTTGAAATATCCCTAAGAATCTGTTCAGGATTGTTATGCACCTTGGGAGAAAGATGCTCTTTCTCTCCTGAACCTCCCCAAAAAGGAAGTCTGGGACAGACTATTTGTTGCTATTATCTGGTTTCAGTCAGGAGGCATTAAAGAGTAAGGTCTGTTTGTCCCATGTAGATGCTTGTACTAAGTACCTCAGCTAATGTCAGGACAAGGATAAAGGACAGCACAAGGCTCTTTTCATGCTGGAGATGCACAGTGAATCGCAAGAGGAAGAGGTGTGGTTTTATAGTTTCTTGATGCAAGGCAGTGCCACATCCTTACAGGAGAAGTGTATCTCTGTGGTGGGCAGAACAGAAATGCAAATTTCTTAGTTGATAATGATATATGACCTTTGAGTCGTGTATTTAAGAATATAAAAAGGAAGACCCAATTGAATCAGTAGTTATTACCCCATCTAACTGCCACTGACATAAGATGACATTAAGATAATGTTGAATATTAACCTTAAGGTCATGGCGTGGCACGCTCTCTGTCCTGCTTTCCCTGACCAGAAGACACAGAAGGATAAGACTGTAAGCGTGGAGTTTCCTGATGGTCTCTGCCTTTTCTGTGTCCTGTGCCACGGGGTCTTTTGCCATTCCACACATCATGGTTTCCTACTTTGTCTGGCCTTGGGGTCCGGCTGCAAATATGCCTGAGCAGGGATGCCAAGCACTGCCACCACCCTGCTTGGTTCATTCAGGTGATACTCTTAAGAAGTTTCAAAATCTCTCACAGTTGTTTTACTCACTTTAGGAACAGCAGCAATTGGGTCCCATATATAGCAATTGAGCAATTGCTTCTGCTTAGGTTAACAGTACAGGCTTTGGTTTAATAACCAGTACAATCTCAAGGAGGTGACATAAGGCTTCTTGTAATCAAGATGTGTGATTAATGTGCCTTCTGGATAAGGAAGGGTTAGAACAAGTTTCAGGGAGGTGGTGTATGTCAGTCTGGAGGAAGATTGGGTCTTAAAGGGCACATGTGCCTTCAAAGGAAGTGGTGTTTCTTTCTGCTGGAGGAGGCCTTCCCGGCAATTGCAGCCTGATTTGAAAGGTGTAGCAAGACTGGAGCCTTGAGATATTCAGCTTTTGACAGCAGCATGTCAGCTGGGAAAGCAAACATTTAATTAGACTTAACTTTATTGCATAGATTCTACCCATATCTCTCTTTCACTTCTATACCATGGTATTTGATAACCCTTTGTAATTGTTGTGTGTTTGGACTTTCTGAATAAATCTTTTATTTTACATTATACATTAATTTGCCTTGGGGTCAATGTCATTTTAAGTTAACTGGGCAACCACAAATTATTCCTCAGCTGAGTATGTGGCCTCATCAGGGTTACCAGGGTCCCCAAACTGTATAAAATGACAGAGTATGTCCCCATTTTATCACGCAGATCTGATAGATCCCAGTACAGGGGCAGGTGAGGAAGAAATTACAAATAACTGGTGTTTGGTCACTACCTTGGTTTGTTGGAGCTTTTTTTTTAATCTGGTTATCGCAAGGTATCATGCAAGTTGTGTAATTTTTCTGATACAGCGTGCTCAGGTGGAAAGAATCCAGCTCTGTCTTCATCCCTGCCCTTGGTCAGGCACACAAGCTGTGCTGGAAGACAAAGTGTGTCTGCCAAGGAGGGTGTCTAGGCAAGGAAAAATCTGGCAAGTGATTAGGTGCTGAGGTGTAAAATGTATGTATTCATTCAAATTCTTAAGCTCCAATCTGTTCAGGTGTCAGCTTTTTTTGTTTGCTTTTTGGCTTTTTTTGTGTCAAACTGCACCTTGAGGAGTCTGATCTATGAAACGAGAAGGCGGCTCTGTTGATAAACTGCCAGCCATTCGCTGTTTATCTATTTGTAGCACTGCAGCTGCTTTGCTAAACGTAAGTGGAAGAAGGATGTTTGAACTCAAAGTTTTACCTTGGTACCTCAAATATTTACTTGACTTGTAAATTGTAATTCATTTAAAAGATGTGGATGGTGGCTAAAAAGGTTCTGCTAGTAAAGAGATGTATTACATTTGTCCTGCAAACAGCAGCATAATAAAATGCAGGGAAGCCAGAGCTGTCTGGACAAGCTGGGGGCCGACGGTGGAGTTGCACAATGCTGTGATCTGGCACAGCAGCCTGGGCAGAGGACCTCATTCAGAAATAGGTTGGGGATTTCTGTGCAGTTTGAAATGACTACATTGCACAGATAAGCCCTGTCTGAGTCTGGAATGCTGCAAGACTAGAACTATGATGTCAGGTTATATAGAAGCTGATAGTGACCAATACACTCCTCAGAAAGATTGATCTGAATTTTCTTGCACCAGTTCTTTATTTTTAAAAGATTAATCTTTGCTACACTGTAGGTGTTGAATTTTCCCGTGGGTGTAGTGAATAGAATAGAATGCTGTTTGCTGAAGGTTTTTAATTGTAGCCACTACATAGGCTAATGGACTATTTTTAGTCCAATGTCTTTTTTTTAGTTGCTTTTTAATTTTTCAATGAACATGAGAAGGAATATTAATGAACCTAGAACAAAGAGCGTTGAAGTATGAATTATTCAGAAGCAGTAGCTTGCAAAAGACGTCCTGCTTTATAGGGCAAGACTGCAGGACTCAGCTGACCCCTAAAGTAAAGCATTAAATATAACTGCTAAAAATATTATTTTTGTTCAGTCTTGCACAATTACTTCTCTTTAGCTGGCCTCTATCCATGAATTTACTGAGGTAAAAATCATATTTCCTTTCCAAGCTTCTTTCCCTTAGATGCTCTAAAGCAGCCGGATACCATGGCAATGAAGAATCCTTACAGCGTGTGCTTTGTTTATGGTTTTGGCTGGCAGAGATGGAAGAGGCCAGCAAGATTAATGGATCTCTTTGTTACCAGAGAAGCAATTTATTTCCCTGAAGAACAATATCAAGGTTTACACCATGCCTTCTGAGAGCTGCTCTGATTCGAAGCAATATTAATAATATTTTTAAATCTGTTCCAGGCTAGGCAGAGTGCTGTGTAATTCATGTTTGTTCCACAAACCTGGTTTGCATTTCTGCCATTTGCACAGGCAGCGTAAAGTTCCCCAAGGCTGCAGTTCTTTGATGCTGTGCCAAAGGTTATCTGACAGCCCTCTCTGGTTGTCCATGTAGATGAAATACTACGACAGTACCATCTTGGCCAGCTGTGTGCTGTAACCAACTGAGCTTTGCCATGAGGTGTGATGTTCTTCATTGCCTGGGTTTGCTGGTGTCACTTCTACAGTGCCATCAATGAGCTACTGCACGTAGTTGCTATGGTGGCCTCATTAGGTCTGTGATCACAGCTAAGGTCATATAAGGTCTGACATCAAATGCTTGTGAGGTGCTCTTGTGCCTTTGGAGAGAAGGCAGAAGCTCAGAGTTCAGAGCAAACAAACTTTGGATGTCTTTATAACATATTAGCTCTTCTGATTGCTTAATCCTGACGTAGGTCAGTGGCAAGTGAGAGCTAAAGTGCCTCATTGCTGCTCAAGTCTGAACATAGAGTTAAATTAGCAGCCTACAATCCACACCTTAGGTTACGTATTGCTTCCCTGGATAGTAATTTGGTTGTGAAGTGCTACCTGTTGAGCCTGGTTCGGTGCATGTGACAGTGATGGAGTAAGCTGCTTTACAAGCTCCCAGACTAGCAGGGAAAAGAAATAAATCTACAGAGTTTTGAGTCCTCTAATAATCATTGCAAAAATTATTATCTTGTGGGAAAGACACCAAAGCCCATGATAAGACAGCACTCAAAGTCATTGTTTGAAGTTCTGTCTCATAATAGATGTGTGAATTCTTTGACTTCATTTCCTTTGGGGGAATGTGAAGTACAGCTTCAGTGATATCTTACAATGAGCTAGCAGAAACCTTTCTCAAGTCCTGATCTATGAACCAAATGGATTGCCTTACACGAGAGAGAGGTGTCTGTGCTGGATGAAATGAGCTGTGGTATGATCCTCCTGTGTCTGCTAATCAGTACATATGCTTCGGTGGGGTTTTTCTCTAATTGTTCCTGTCCTACTTTCTCTCTATGAATGATTTTATTGTTAGCTAAATTTCTATTTCTGTCAAAACCTGGGCTGTTTGTTGGGTTTTAGTTGGTTTGGGGGTTTTTGGGGGTGTTTTTTTCTTTTTAGTTACGTAGTTGTACCCTCGCCTTAGTGCTTCTGTGTCTGATAAAATCTGGTGAGTTGTTTTTATTGTCTCAGGAAGACTTCAGTAAGTCAGCATTTAGCAATAGTACATGCAGTCATTAAATGGAGTTAAAAATATTAGCTCTGAACATCTAATAACACTGGGAAGATAATTTCTCCTTCTCTTTCCCCTTCAGTCTATTCCTGTGTAGGTTTCATCCATTTCTATATTCAATTTTTTCCATCATCATGCAAAGAAGCAAAACCAATTAGCAGTAAAATATAGATTAGGTTTATTTAATCAGTTACTGGAGTAGTTTTGCAACAAACCGATTCATTATTAGGTTCCGTGGGGTAATTATCAGCCCGCATGAACACTAATATACTCTGCGACACCTACGAGGCTTGCTTTGTACTAATTCAAGATTCAGCACTTCAAACACCTAGCTGCACTACGAGACATTGCTTCTTAATGCACTGCTGATGTATCTTTGTACACGGATGGTATTTATTTTTGTACTAATTATCCTCAGTATCCTTAGGAGCTGTGTCGGCAGGGGCTGTGTGAACTCTGCAGGCTCAGCTGCCCTGTTGAGGAGAGATGCAAGGAGACAGACCTGAGCAGAGCCCTGCTAGGGGAGAGTCTAAAATAATAAAAAATAAAATAAAAATTCTCCAAAGAACAGTGTGGTTGAGGGTGAAAAAAAAAGAAAAAAAAAAAGAAAAAGACATTGAAGAGGAGGATGTGCCCTTAGAAGTCCGCAAGCTTTTATTAGGAGGAAGGACCTCTTTAGTTAGTCTAGTTTGAGTTCAGGGGAAGCAAACTGAACCTTTGTGAGGTGGTGGGATAATCCTGCTGGTGAAAGACTGGCTTGATCAGGTAGGGAGAGAGTTGTCCTTGTGCATGTCCAATAACACATAGGTTTGAAACTCAGGAAGTGTCAGACTTTTGATGGTAAGGTGAAATGAAGGGTTTGTCCTACTGTCACAAAAGTGAGTTACAGTATTGTTTTTCTTACAAAGTTTAGGTCATTATATATTCTGTATTTAAAACTGAGCAGAGTCTTTTCTGATCACTTCAACATTTGGGCAACCTGGTCTAGTGAAAGTGCCCCTGCCCACAGCCAGGGGTTGGAACTAGATGATGTTTTGAGGTCCCTTCCCACCCAAAGCATTCTGTGATTCTGATTTATTTTTGTTTTACAAGGAGAAGGTTTTGAATACTTCATGCAAAGGATGAAGTGTGTTGACTTTCATATATGCAAAGTATAATAAACCATCATAATATTAAGAATTGTGGCTAAACAGAAAATTCATCAAATCCACAATTTATCTTGACAGGAAATACATCTTCTTGGGAATCCAGAATCACTTGAAGAGCTCCAAGTTAGCAGTGAAAAAATGTGGTTTGCATCAGACCAATAGTTATGTCAAAAATGACAGGTGCTTTTAAATCTCTTTTTTTTGTCTTTTCATTTTTTGCCAGGACTCCAAAGACAATCGGAATAGCTGTTCTCCAAGCTGTTTCCCATTCCCTTGCAGCATTCTAGCTCAGCATCACACAGTAATGTAATGTAGTGACTGTGGTGAACTAGTTTTCCTACCAGCTTCCTTGGTGTATTGCTGTCTGGCAGGTATTTGCATTTGTTGGTTGGGGAACTGTCCCTTTGGGGACCCTTCTGGGCAGCAGGGAGACCGTGAGATGTGGAGGAAATGGGTTATTCTTGGGGTGTGAGAAATGGAAATGCTGTAGGAGGGAACTGAGGTTACAGCAGTAGACAAAAGGTTAGTTTTGTTCCCGTGGAGAGGAAAAGAAAAGAGTTTGGAAGACTGAAGTCAGTGGGTAGGGCTAGTGCTAGGAACACAGGACACTTCTGCACCTCACCAGGTTTAGTCAGCTCTGTACAAGTGGGTTCTATGCTTATTATTGATAGCTAATTAACACTGTGGAGGATGTGCTGGTTTTTAGTACCTTTGGGCTTGTGGTGAAAATGACTACCACTTAACAATTCCTTATCAAGTAATTTCACTGCAGTTCCTTCCTATCTGAATATACAGGTCCCAGTTCCTTCCAAACAGAAAACTTTGTGGAAATATACTTATGGACACGTATTAATAGAAAACTTGCTGCAAAACAAATAAATACCAGATGAATGAAACTTGGATAACTGTGCTGAAAAGTGTCTGAAACTTTTGGAAGCAACCTCTCCCCATCTTAGTCATAGCAACAGCTGTTAGTCAAAGAATAAAGTTCAAGGAAATGTTCTGGGGTTTTTTTTTTTAGATTATAAGTTTGTTTTCATTTTATTTTTTAATCCTGTTCTTTGCTGTGGGAAACACATACCCGCGGAAGACGTTATACAGGTGTACCCATGATGCAAACCAAGAGCAAATAACCTTTCCTGATGCTTGATTGTAACTTGCTGGTTCAGCTTGAGCTTCTGTATAGATGCCAAGTAAGTTTTTTTTGTGGTGCTGAAATCCACACTATTCCTAATTTGACAAATTAATCTGAGTTGAAATAAGTATATGTGGTTAAATCAACTGGGGCCTTTTTTTAACCTGTCTGAAGGCTAAAATTTCAGAGAAAGGCAGGGATTCTTACCCCAATGGAGGTGATTTCATCTTGCCTTTACTTGTAAGCATGACTGCTTAAGTTAAATGTGCATGGGGGTGAATTTACCCCTGCTGACAGTCAAACTGCAGAAAGCTTAAAAAATCAAGTTAGATTTACAGATTTATTGCTAAATCATTTTTTCCTGATTTGATACAATACATTCAAAACTGCAAATATTTGTGGCTAATTTAGGAAGTTGTTAGCTTCTGAAGCAGTTGTATCACAACATGCCTTTTTTTTCCTTTCCTTTGTTTTTACTGGGATTTGGAATCTTGGAACATTGTAAAATAGATTTGTCAGCCTTGGCTTACTCTGCCTGTGTAGTCTTATGAGCTGTGCTTGTGATTTAGTTGCATTGAGCATCAGGAAATTATTTGAGATTTAATTTGTTTCTAATTATTCCTTTCTCAGCAAAATAAATGCTATCCAATTTTTGGGAGCAGTGCTAAATGCTCTTGTGGGGGATCATATTTATACTTCATCCTGGAATTAGACTATGATTGAGCACAATTAAGTCCGCTGGTATAATCAGATATTTAAAGAGTGGCTTCCAGAGAAAATAGAGCTTTCATCATTAGAAGAACTGCATTTTCTCTTCACACAAATGTTTTTGATAAGGAAAGAAGTGACCTTTTGTTTTCAATAGGCAACATCCAGCTCTGCAGTGGTACCTTGCATTGAGAGTTAGGCTGAAGTTGGAGCTAAGCCAGGGCACTCTAGGAGAAGAGGTGGGCTGTTCAGAGACATGACTTGCTGCCTAGCCCACTTGATATGCTGTCTCTCTTTTGCATCAAAGTCTTTTATTGGGTTTTCCCCTCCATCTGTTTCTTTATGTCTTCTCATGTTAGGAACTGATCTTAGCTTTGAATTCAGATGTGTGTTTCTCAGTAGCTGATACATGGGAATACAGAAAATTCTGTGTTACGTGGGCTGTGTTCATCTTTGACTGTGTTCATGCTGCCTGAGGATCTCCCTTACGTTTATGTTCTTCGTATCTCATGGCTTCAGCACTTGATAGGAAAGAGAAATAAGCACACTTTGGTTTTAAATAAGTGTTTAGTTGAAAAGATCAACTTCTAACAGCTGTTTCAGAGTTTCTATACAAAAAATTTTACAGGTAAAAGCTTCTCTTTTGTTTAACACTTCTACAGATATTATCTAATGACCATCATAGCTCAAGGGCATAGAAAACCAGGCCCCTTGGACATTCCTAGTGTAGGCTTTTAATTTTTTGCTTTTCCTGTATGCATCTATTGTCCAGCTTTCTGTAGGAACTCCATAATCATTTTTGCCTTTTCTTCACAAAGGCTCCTGTTTCCGAGCAAACATTAGACAAAAATAGCTCTGGCAAATCATTATGTGCTATTAAAATGAATGAGTTCCTGTGTATTTAGTAGCCAAAAATTTTTTGATAGACAGGTCAGTGGTGTCACTTTAGCCACACTACAAGAATTAACCAGAGAAATGCTGTATCTATACATTCTTGAGTTGTTGCTTGTTCAGTAAATTATAAAAGAAAATATCTTGTGTCTGAGGCTTTTAATAGTCCCAGTGTCGCTGCCTGAAAGATGAGCAAATTGACCCGTTTTTCAGGTATTAATTTTTTATTAGCAATTTAGGTAAAACCTGAAGCTCAGATTAGCAAAGGGAAAATGAAGATTGATTTCTATGACACATAGGCAGTTGGTATATATTCTTATTGAAAAAGTCAAATTGTTATGGCCAAGTGATTTGCAGTGTAGTTGAGCAGCAGATAGCAATTTTTCTAATTAAATTTAAGCAAAAATGCACGATGAACTGATAGACAATCTTAACTTGCTTTGCAAGTCGGAAAGCAATTCAAAAGCAATGAGAAAATCCTCTCTTGGGTGCAGTTTCCCCTTTAAAGTTTATGGATAAACTTTTAATTTTCACTTTTTCCACTCTCTTAACTCTAATTTCAGCCTTACAGAGGTCACCAGATTGATAGTAAGTTCAAGGTAATGGGCAATGTTAACCAACCAGTTGCGTTCACAGTAGATTTACTGGCATAGTTGTTTTATATAATATAGAATCATTAAGGTTGGAAAAGACCTGCAAGATGATCTAGTCCAACCATCTCCCACCACCTATATTACTCACCGAACCGTGTCCCTAAGTACCTCATTCAACCTTTCCTTGAATACCCTCTGGTATACCGGATGGTGACTCCACCACCTCCCTGAGCAACCTGTTCCACCTTGATATTGGTGATTTTGAATTAACTCTGGAAATGATTCTTCCAGCAAAGTCAAAGTGAACAGGTTTGATAAGCTATTGATTATCTGCTAGTGCATGATAAGGAGTCATAAAAGGTGTTTTAAGTCTTCTGCTATGATTTTTCGTATCTTTTCCATTTTTGTGATGGATTGTCTGTCTTCCATATGCAATCTCCTGATAAGTAGAGCCTTTTTTTTTTAAAGGAAATGTCACTGAAAAGTAGTGAAGCATGAAAAGGTTAAAATTACAAATATGTGATGTTACAGGTAATTAATTTTTATGTATTTGGGAGTATACCAAACGGCACGGCTAGTTACTTGTGACAGAACTGTCAGTAAAATTGTCAGTAACTTTAACATATGAATACATGAACCTGAGAATTGTTTTCTCTAATCTCTCTTAGCAGGCAGGGAAGCACTTCACTTGCTTGATGTATTGATCAGGCAAGAAAGTCCCTGTTCAGTACCTAAGATTAACTTGTGATTTTAAATATAGATGTGTTTCAGGTAGAGAAGTTAAGTTGGTTGCTTTTCACTTCAAGAGCAAAAAAATCTGTGCTTTTAACTTATAAAATGTAATGAATATTTAAAGAAACCTGATTCTTCTGTTATTGAAAACCCTGCTTCTGGTAGAGAAAATAATAGCAAGGCAGCAGAGTCAATGAATATCATCTGAAAGATACTTTCCTGATGGTGATTTCAACCAAGTTTTGATTAAGAAGTAGAGCTGATGTCTGTGGGTAGGAATCTTTGCTCTGAGTACAGGAAACTCATTTTACTTGTGGGGTTTCTGTGGTGGGGATCCTGCCTTGCATGTTTGGTACATCCCAGAAAAGAGGAACGAATAGTGGATTGCATTGAAATATAGAACAGGAAGGCACATGGACTTTGTTTAGAAAGTGAAAAGAAGGTTGGTTAAGCATGATTTATGTGCTTTAGGTACACTCTACACACTCTAATATGATTTCTTAAATATAGAAGTGAAGGTTGGAAAGGAAAGGGTATCAATTTGACTCAAAATTCAGAAGTTTTGGACAATAATTAGTCAAAAATGAAATAGAAAAATATCATGGCAGATCATCTCTGAAGTTGTGTTTGGGGTGAGAGAAGCAGATGTTGTTTATTGCTAGGACTAGATTATCGAGTGATCTGCAATACACTGTGGCTACCGGGCTGCCTTGCTGGCACGGAAGAAGCAGGAACTCCAGCACTTCACCAGAGACAGGTCTGACATGGATATTTGGCTGAAGATGACCACATTTTCTAGGTATTTATCTAGCTATAAAATGGGATTTTACAGCCTTCATCTTAAATCTAATTTCTTTAATAATCAAGATTAAGGCAGGAATACACTGGTAAAAATTACTGGGTTTTTTTTTCTCAAGTACACATTTTTCTTCTTGTTTCCAAGTATGGAAATGTTCCATTAATTGCCGAATATTTATCATCATGCTTGGTAACTTACTGGGAATGCTAGTGGGAAAATGTTCAATCCTGGTAGCTTTGTCAGAAGCTGAGAAGAAAAAGGGTCCTGATTTTGCTTGGAAGAAACTGTAGAGCTGTAATTAGAACTTGTTTCCTTTCAGAAAGGAGGATGATCTGTTCTCATTCAATCTTTGGTTTGGCACATACACCACATAAGTACATGACATGTTTGAGAAAGATCCCCAGGGCTCCTGGGTGGGCTTGATGTGTGCAGTAGTATGGGTTCACTAGCGTAAACCACCTTCTTGTGTGCCAGGACCGATACCAGTAATCCGTTGAATTAATGAACTACAAAAAGTGCCAAATGCCCCAGTCTTGGTTGACATGATCTTGCTGTGTTTCATTCTATTGTATTCTTTGTCCATTCTCCATTTTTCATTTTAAAGTTTGCTAAAGATGAGGACAAAACCCCTGCCTGCCTCGTAACAAAGGCGGCTTTAGCATGATGTGTGAGATCACACAGCTTACAAAAATAATGACACGAGGGCAGTAGAAACATGTGACTCCTCACTGTCGCAAGTTATCCCACAACCTGGGATTTGGAACTGCCTTGCTCTCTGTAATGCCATTAAGAATTTCAGATATGAAGTGATTGAGTCTTTTCTCAAAAAAGGGAGCTTCAGGAAAGGACAGAGTGCCTTGAGGAAGTACCATTCCTGCCTCGTTCTGAGCTCCGGTCTGTATCTTGAATATACAATCATCTGCTTGTGTGATTTAATTGCTGTCTTGGATATTTGCCATGACAAAAAAGCCACTTTCACAATATGGACTTCTGTTTTCTATTTCATAAAACCACGTTTGTTACAGCGTGAAGTGGAGCTATTGTCAAAGAGGAAGCGTATGTATTAATTTATTTGATCCTTAAATGTCATTTAGAAACATTTAAAGGTTTTAAACGCTGACATTTAGACAAAATACTTTTGCAGTGATGCTTTATCAGTGAACTGCACTTCAGAAAAATTCTCATCTATGTCATAACACTGATCCTTGTAGAGATAATTATCATTTCAATAGCTAGGCTATCCTGTTAAACTAGCCGTTCATTAAGGGTCAGGAAGAAAGAGTCCTCTTTTCAGCTGCCCATCACAATGCAGAGGGTGCAGATTATATTAGTTCTTCAATTAATCAAATAGTGACTCATCAATTAAGGTTTTGCAGCTATGTGCAAGTTCACTTGCAGGTAATAGGCAGTACAATGTCACAGAGGGAGTTTCTTCCCTGGGGTGGAAGCCTTACCCTTGGGGGCTGCAGAAGGCACTCTTGAGTGCTGCTTCCTCCAGATCAACCTGAAGCCTTAGGGGCCTCTCACAGAAATGGGGCTGTGTGGATTTGCTGTCACCTTCTCATCAGCAGTTATGTGCCATTACACAGCTGCGGGCACATGATTTGGCACTGATTCTCCTCACCAGGCTTGACATTCCTGGTATGGCTCTTGATAGCAATGCAGGCATGGCAGCTCAGAGCTCACCTTGGGCTGCTTTACCTGGGGTGTTTTTTCAGTTGTACCTGGTCTCTTAAGGCTAGCTTGGGAGTCCCTTTGTTCACTACGGTCTACAGTATAGATGTGCCCCTGTTCTATGTCTTCTTGTTGTGTTGGAATCATATCAGGGATGGGGAAGCCAACGGAGCCTTGCTATCCTTGCAGTCCCAGCCCAGCAGCTCAGTTGCTCCCCAATGCCCTGACCCCATGTCTAAAATGTGAGGAAGCCAAAGGACATGTTATGCTACACCAAAGAGGGATTCCCTGCCTCCAGCCCTGGGCTGTGTGATACAGCATAGGATAGGGAGGAGGCAGCCCATCATCACTGCTACATTTGACTCTGCTCTGTGTAATAGATAATGCTTGTGTAGAAAAGCTTGCTTAAATCTTAACAGTCTTTCCTCTAGAGCATGTGGAAATTCCTGCTGAGCTGGAACGCCCTCTTCTGAAACAAGAAACCGTGATTAGCCTGCCTTTGACTCTGCATCAGTGCCTCGGCTAAACAGCAGCGCCTGAGTTTAAAGCAGCTCATGGGGCTAGATAGGTAGGAGCTTGCTTTGTAAATAATCCCTGCTCTTTGTGCTGGGAGAGCATTGGGATTGGAGAAGAAAAGCATTTAAACATAAAATTTCACTGTACTGTAAAAAAAGACATGAGGATGAGCTTCTGGATGAAGTCTGTGAGCGCTGCAGGTTGTGTGTGTACGTGCACATGTACATATCTGTGCGACTGCAGAAATTAGAAAATCAAAGCATCCAAAATACACCTAAGAGAACCAATTTTTTCTTATAACCTTCAATCCAACAGTGACATTAATGCCACTGTTAATGTTACCATTAAAGCGATGTCATAAAGTGGTTATAATGCGATACAGAACGTGTAGCTGGAATCTCTACCTGAAATTATCAATTGACAGGAAGAAAAACTTGAATGAGAAAAGGACAGTAGGGGATACAGTTTGAATCAAGTCAGGTGTTAGGTAGCTGCAGCTGACAGTCTCATCCCTGCACTGTAGCAAAGTGCCAGTTTAGTTTTAAGTATATAGATATTTATTTAAAAAAAAACGCCACCCAAAAATCAGTAAAGAAAATGTAAATGTTTCTTCTTAAAGAAGGTGGTGGATGTCCACAGCAGTGTTTTCCTCACCCCACATATTAAACTCCTGTGTCAGCCTGACCAATGGGAGCACTGCTTGACTGTAGATTCAGTACTTCTGAAATTTCCTCTGCTTTGACACTTTTGACCTTGCTTCTTCCTCCAGGTGAGAAAATGCCTCTACCAAAGCAAAGTTCTTGGAAGGAAGACACTAAAAATGTGTAAATAAAAACTCAAACTGACATCATCTTAAAACTATGTGTAAAAGTAATTAGTCAAGAGATGAAGGGTCTGGGTATAATACTGGCCTCCTATTAATTTCTGTTTACCTTATTTTTTTAATTTTTAATTAAGTACCATTTTGTAATGGGTGTTTTAGTCTAGTCTCATACAAATTAATTACAAGAAATGTCCTACCAGTGGTACTGGTTATACTTCCCCAAAGGGTTCTACATCACAACTAGAAGCACTGTCTTAAAAAATTGTTAGTGGGGATATGTTGTTGTTGCTCTGTGAAGCTGTCCATGTTAGAGCCAAGGTAAACCTTTAGCACCTATGATGCCTGTAGCAAGGAGTGTCATAGTGTGCCAGTGTTTGGGTGAAGATCTTGTTCTGCCCATCTTGAGCCTGCTGCCAGGTAATGTGTTTAGGCAGTCCCAAGCTGCAGGTTTGGAAGAGGCAGGAAGTGATCGATCATATTCATGCTCACAGATTGAGACCCCATCTGGAGTACTGTGTCCACAACATAAGGAAGATATGGAATGGGTCCAGAGCAGGGACATAAAGATAATTAGAGGGCTGGAGCACCTCTCCTATGAAGGTGAGAGAGCTCCTGTGAAGGCTGAGAGAGTTGGGGTTGTTCACCCTGGAGAAGAGAAAGCTCTGGGGAGATCATAGATCAGCCTTCCAGTCACTGAAGTGGCCTACAAGAAAGCTGGGGAGGGACTTTTTAGAAGGACCTGTAGCAATAGGATGAGGTGGAATGGTTTTAAACTGGAAGGGGGAAGATTTAGATTGGATATTAGGAAAAAAATCCTCACTACGAGGGTGGTGAGGCCCTGGCACAGGTTGCCCAGGGCAAAGTGGTGGCTGCCCCCTTCCTGGAGGCATTCAAGGTCAGGTTGGATGGGGACTTGAGCAGCCTGGTCTAGTGAGAGGTGGCCCTGCCCATGGCAGGGGGTTAGAACTTGATGATTTTTAAGATTCCTTTCAGCCCTGGACATTCTATGACTGTTGTCATATTTTTCAGGCTGAAAGGTACTTGCTGAGCCAGAGTGTGTCTGGATTCAGGCTGTGCCCTGCCTTTGACTATACCTTTGATCATAAATTCTCATGCCTTTTCTAGTATATTGTGGCTAATCTTTCTACAGGCATAGAGATGCCATCAGCTGCTTCTCCTTAACACTAACCAGTAACATTGTTTACAAACTGAAATCAGCAATGGTTGACACCACTGACAACTGCATTCCTTTTTCACCTCAGAGAATTATGTGTTTAAAAGAAAACATGATGTAATTAATATTTCACAGACTTAGATGTTTTAATGACATTGCTCTTAGAAATGGGAAAAACCTATCTTTACATCATTATGGTAGTGTTACAGTAATCTTTAAATATCTTGTGGGTTTGTGAATCTATGTCAAGCAGAAGTAGGTTCGTTTGTCATGGGCTTTACCGCTTGCTTTTCTGCAGCTGTTCTCTTCCCTCATCCCGAATCCGGAACAGGTATCGCCATAATGAGAAACCTACCACCAAGAATAAAAAAGATAATCAAGGAAATAGCTTTAATAGTTTGTGTGAGGGAAAATGAAGCGTCAGAAAGGAAAGGTTTATTGTTGTTTAACCACAGTCATCGCACTGGAACAAGGAGAAACTCCAGATTGAATTCTTGCTTCTCCCTGAATTGCGCAGGGGATTATACCTGGGTGCCAAGGCAGGAGGCCCATTGCATAATGCATTTTGTTTAGTCTCCAGCACGGATTCTCTGTTGGAGACATTGCTTATAAAGCATGTCAGATACAGAAAAAGCAATTTGGTAAGCACTGTGATCAGATCCTGATGAAATTCAATTCTTTTTTGGACCTGCTGTTTCTGGAAGACATCACTGATAAAAATAGTCTCTATTTCCCTCTTTGCTTTGATTCATTATGCTATCTTGCTGCTCTTTCAAAGGCGCCTTGTTCTTACAAATAAATGAAAGGAATTGTGGTTTTGGCAGCTTGGTCTGTTAACAACATGATCTGTCAGGATATTTGAATTTTACAGTTTTCATTTTAGTAAACTGCATAAACATTGGACCCAACAGAAAACGAAGAACACAGCAACCACGGATTATGCTGAACAAGCAAGTAAGGTGCTAAAAGCTATTTGACAAGTATGGTGCCAAATTTGGAAAGCAGGTCTCTTTCTGGTAATCTTTTGGCTTCATTTTTTCCCACCAGCCAATAAAACACTTCTTGTCCCCCCAGAGAAGACAGGAAAGGGTTGGTTCAGACATGTCAACATCATCAATTATGTGCTGTTGCTTTTTATCAGTAGCTTTTAGAAATGAAGGTAAACGTCTTAAAAATAAATTAAAAGAAAAGTGAGATTAATTTTAAACTCACAGACCAACCCTATTATTATTTCTTCCTGCATATGCATACATTTGAACTGAACAACTTTTATCGATGATTTTGTAATACCAGTTCTACTGTCTGTTGTTAATAGTTAGGTTCCCCTGGGTGCACCATTGTAACACAGCTCCTATTTTACTAGTGGCATTGGTGAAAGTGCCACAGCAAAGCTTATCTCCAGGGATGCTGCTCATCTTTCATTTTTGTATCAAGTGTGGACATTTCACACAGCCTGGTTAAGACTCTGCAGCATCGCAGGTGGTACGAAGAATTATTTTAACAGAGCACAAACCTTCAGATGTACATACAGATTTGCAAACAAGAAAGAAGTATAGATAAGGTGAATTGGCTGTAAATCTCTAGGGTTAGGCAATGCAGATTTTGAAGGACTTGGTTTTGTTTCTTGGAGAGCAGTTTCTGACGCACCGAACTGTTGCTATATAAATCTGTTTAGGTCCTGTGACAATTTGATCAGAACAATTTTCTGCAGAGGATTTACTGACCATTCTGTGTTTCAGCTTTGCAGTGTCTTAAATCTTTGAGGTTTTCTTCCTCTCTCTCTTTATTGGCTTTCAGTGGAGATCTTAGCCCAAAAGTTTGGTGTTCTGTATTGTGTTAGAGAAAGGCCACAAACTCCCATTCGCCCTCTATTCCTGTAGGTCTCTGTGTTGAGTTGGCCCTGGAAGAATAGCATAGGAAACTCTTCAGACTTCTGATGTGAGGCACTGCTGCTTGCTGATCAAAGGGAGCATCTGTAATCTCTTGTAGCTGTCAGTAGGAAGGCAAGAAGAGAGGGACAACGGTGAGATCCTGCAATTTGATATGACACAGTATAACTAATGACAGGGTTTGGGCAGTAACTTCAGCTGATTGTACTTTTCTTAGGGTGTTTCTTGATTTTTTTGAATCACTTTGCTTGGGGTTGGATAGCTGTTGAAATATTTCTTGCATTTTACTGACACGCAAGTAAGTACTTTGTGATGGATTTGTGTTTGTTAGTGTTTTGTCACAACTCTTGTACTGGCAAAGCATCTGAAGCAGCAGCAAGAAACTATGTTGGAATGGTTTTGCAGTTCTTCCTGCTGTTTTAGTACTGTGTGTTAGCAGTAGTGTATGTGTTTCTGCACAGCGTGGCTATAACTTCACTAATTCCTGATTTACAGCTGGTCTCTATGTAGTTTTTTGAGAAAGCACAAGGAGAACCAGTGTAACCATAGCGATTAATCAAAAACCTTTGGTTTCATATTGTAGGGCTCCCTTGGAAGGGGTTCTGGATGTCAGCACAGGGTAACGCATGTTGCTTTACTAATATTTTCTATATGGCAAAAAGCTGCTCAACCTTGTTTGCCTAGTGATGAGAGTTCTGCTATCTCCATCAGTAAATTCCTTAACTAAGCTGCAAGTGTGATGTGCACTGAAGGCTTCTAGGCTTTGTCCATTGGGAAAACAGACAACTAACTGGGAAAGCTGAAAAAACAAATACTTCTCAGGGTTTAAAATGCTAGCATGAAATGTCTTGTGTTAACTAATTGCACTAATATCACTAGATAACCTTTAAAGGTTCCTTCCAACCGCACACAATACCGCCCACCTTGTTTGGATAAATTACACGGTAACTATATAGCTTTACACTGAAAGAGGCCCAAGAAAAAGCAGTGGCCAAACGCAATACATTGGATTTTTTTGGACCATTTGGTGTTGTCAGTAAACATTATCATTCTGAAATGCTCTACAATTCGCAGCACTTCCTAGAAAGCAACACGATACACACAGCCATGTAGGAAAAAAACAGTGTGCCTGTATGTTCATACAATTTCCAGCACTGGGTGTTGGAAAGCACTATGAGCATCCTGGTTTCGTTCAAAGCAGAGAGACTATAAATTGTCAAACACAAGAAATAACCTGTGTGTTTCTGTGTTGTAATCCAGCTTGCCAAAGCTTATATCTATTTATATAACATATAAATTAGAATAAGGTAGTATTTAGGAATTATGTGTGTTCTTTTCACAGTTTTACGTATATTCTTCCATTCTCAGAGAAAAATGCCTGGAGAGATGTTTTGGGTTTTTCAGTATTAGACAATTTATTGAACTCCTTAAAGAAAATGCTTAACTATTGAACATTACTCATCCTATAGGTGTCCTGGAATGGATTGTGTGTGTATATGAGTGCTGTAGAGCTCCCAGGACAATTAAATAGGTAACACAGGATTTACTTTGACTTGAGAAATGATTCTAAAAGATGATCAGTGCATTTGGTAAGAGCATCAGTGCTTTGGGGCAGGTTTTCACAGTCATGCTCACAATGCCTATAGCAGTAAAGGTCAGTTAGCTGCATGCCTGCCAAAGAAATGCCCCCTCAGACTGGCAGACTGAAATAGCAGTGCAGGCAAATGTTACTTTTTTTGGGTGGGCTGTCGCTCAAGGCACTGTGATGTGTCTTGTTTTGGTCAACCTGGAGTAATGCATATTTTCATGATGTTCCTCCTTTTATTTTTTTAGCTGTCTCTGTGTATGTCTCAATAACTTACTTTCCATGTGACTCAGTGGATACGAAATGGCTCACTGTGTTTGAATAGAAAAATAAATTCTAAAGAAGTAGGTTTTGTCCCTTCTTTTAGAGGATTTCATGCAACCTGGAGGAGCACTACAGGTTGGAACCAGGCCTTGGGGAATCTAACCAGAAATGTAGGAACTCTTCCTTTTCCTATAGCTTTCTCTTCTCCAGCAGCTGGCAATGTTCACTTCTGCCTGTATAACGGCCCTGACTACTGACTCCCAGGAGAGCATCTCAGGGCAGGCAGGTGGGACCTGAAGTGTTTGTGACTCAGCAGAGCAGCATCACCCCAGCTGGTGAATATGTGGCTGGTTCATGGGCTGCTCTCTTCACTCATGTAAAAGACATGATTAATAAATTACCCACTCAAAATGAGGCGGTGTCCTGGTTCAGTATGGGTAACACTTTTCAGCTTCTCAGAATGCAATCTTTTGTAAAGAGCAAAAAGTAAGCTCAGTGCAGATAATCAGGCTGTGGTTCCAACTCTGAAAGTGTGCCATTTTCATCCCTTTTTCTCCTCCTCTTCCCTAAGAGGAAGGAATTCTCCATAAATTGATATGGTTGGCAAAGTTAGCTCAGGTAGATCGTTTCTTTTTTTAATCAGAGCTCTCCTTGGTATCAGCTTTGCAACAATTAAAGCTCTTGTCTTTTAAAACATAAAAGAAGCTCTTAAAAACCTGTAGCTCAGCAAATACCAATCGATGCTTTTTTCTTTTGACATCTAATTCTTAGTACTTGATAGAATCAGTGTCTTGAACAAGCCTGTGGCAAGCTGACCTCAGCGTACCACTGTCTGGGATACAGCATGGGATTTGAAATCCTAAATTGTTGTTCAGTCTTGCTGTTAGGTTCTGGTATTTCGTGACTCTAATGTGTAATTAATTAGTGGCAAACAGACAATATCGAGAGAACATTGTTAGATACAGAGATTGCCAAGTTATTGACCTGAGAGCCTTTAAGTCACTTAAAAGCTACTGTTCAGTAATGCACAAAGTCACTTGTGTCCTGGGTAAAATTGTAGATGTGCAACATTAAGTTCAGCTCTTGCTCTGAAGGGATTGAACTGGTTTTTATTTCATTACCTTTGAGTATTGCTGACCTGTGTGGCTTTAAAAATCAGGAAGATGAGTTCCAGATGAACATACAAAGCAAGGAAGGAACTTCATTCAGGCAGATGAGCTCCCTGAAGTTGCTCTTTTCTTGCTTTTCTTTATCTTGCTTATTAATCATTATTTAGCAAAAATAACCCTCTGTTGGGTTTTTGGAGACATAATGGTTTTAAACCATTAGCAGTGTTTTCCCGGAGATACACGGTCTAAGCTGGTATCTTCCAAAGCCTGTGTGCACTGTTGAGAAACAATGTCTTACTCGCAAAAATTGGGTGATGAAAACCTCAGGGGAGGAGGACGGTGAGGGGAGTTGATAAACAGTTTCATTTGAAATGAAACAATTATTGCATTAAAACACTTAAAGGCATTTTACATGTCTTTAATTTGAAAGTCTGGCAGTCAGGGACATTTTAAAATGTTTTAAATAAAATGTAGATTCCGTGGAAAATATGTAACTTTAAAAATAGTGGTCACTTGTATTATGCTTGAAAGCACAAAATACATACTCTGCATCTCAGTCGTAAATTTCCTTTCAGTTGTTCCATCCAGTGTTTCAGGTTCCTTATGATGGTGAAGGAAATTCAGGTTGTTATAAAGATGCCTAGAGATACTCTCTTGATTATCAAATGCAACTGCAATCCTAAATTTATTGTTACAGCTGTTCCTTTTCCTCCTTAGCCTTAGTAGGAGCTTGAAATGCCCTTGCATGAATACATACAAGGTCTCCTCTGCAAGTTCTTTTGCTTTAGACTTTTAAATGTATTTTTCAGGTAAGGAAAAGCAGGGAAATTTTTTCCAGTTGCTATGATGTTACCAAATTTATTGTCCTGGTTTTGTTCTGCATAAATAGATGTGTTCTAGCCACAGGGGACAATTTGCAATAGCGGTATCAACAGAAAGAATTCCGCTGTGTTAGGAAGGTGTGAGTGCTGAAGGGAACACCAGAGACAGGCTCAGATGTGGTGTTGGGAGCCAGTTCTTGAATAAAAGCAAAAAGAGGTGTCGTGGTTGAAGCATGTTCAAAGACGGAAGTGGTAGTACTGTGGCTGGAAGCTCAGATCCTCTCCAGGGAAACATGGCTTTTGCCTCTCGCCTGAATAAACAGGATTGTTTATAACAGACCCAGCTCCAATATCAGTTTCTCTTCAGAACAGAAACAATTTGCAGCCAAATTTTGGCTAACCGCACAGGTTAAAGAGCAAGACATAAAAAGAGCATAGCAAATTAATACAAGCTTTTTCCAGCCACACTAAACCCATTAAGACAAAGCATTTGAAGGAATATTTGCTGCTCTGTGTGTGTTTGTTTTTTTTTCTCCTAGCCCTCTTGATTTTATAACAACAACTCAGATAATTTCCAGTTGCCTTTCTCATGAGAGAAACTCGCTGCTGCTGCCTTCTGACGTGTGTATTGTTTGGGTAGGCGGATGGCACTGGTTATGACATTTGTGAATAAACATTTTATTATTCGCAGATCATTTCGTAGTGAATTAAAAGAGATCTCTCTGTTGAAAAGAGCAGAGGGAAAGATTCCCAGGGCTCTGTCCTCACAGTCCCTGAGCAGTCAAGTCTTGTTTGCTTTCATTGAAACAGAGGATCATTTGACTCAGTCCTCCTAAAAGTAGCTGAGGAGATTTCTCTGTGTAGGCATACTGCAAGTTTTGGTTGTTTTTTTCATGAAAGGATGAAATATGTACAAGGGAAATGTGGACAAAATCCTTGAGGCACTTGATTACTACCTACTACCCCCTACTCTGCTCTTATGAGATCTCACATGGAGTCCTACCCCCTACTCTGGTCTCATGAGATCTCACATGGAGTCCTGTGTACAGCTCTGGGGTCCCCAGTACAGGAAAAACATAGAGCTGTTGGAATGAGTCCAGAGGAGGCCATGAAGGTCATCAGGGGGCTGGAGAACCTCTCCTATGATCACAGGATGATAGATTTGGGCTTGTTCAGCCTTGAGACAAGGCGGCTCCGGGGAGACCTAATTATAGCCTATCAATACTTAAAGGGGTCCTACAGGAAAGTGGGAGAGGGACAGTTCACCAGGGAGTACAGGGATTAGGACAAGGGGCAATGGCTCCAAGCTGAAAGAGGGCAGGGGTAGATTAGATGTGAGGAAGAAATTCTTTACTATGAGGGTGGTGAGGCCCTGGCACAGGGTTCCCAGAGAGGCAGAGAAGCCCCTGGATCCCTGGCAGAGTTCAAGACCAGATTGGATGGGGCTTTGGGCACCCTGGTCTAGTGGAGGGTGTCCCTGCTCATGGCAGGGGGGTGGAACTAGATGATCTTTGAGGTCCCTTCCCACCCAAAACAATCTGTGATTCTGTGCTTAGGTGTGTGCCTTTTAGTGCTTAAAACTGCAGTCTTTTGCAAGTGCCCCTCATCCTCTCTACTCTGAATAACTGAGGATAATCCCATAGCTCTTGTTAGTGTGCTCTGCCCCACATTTCTGAGGTCATGCTGGAGTGAAGGGGAGCAGCTCCAGTACTAGCACAGATCCCTGTGGATCTCCATTCTCCCACTCTGCCTTGTGTCTTTCAACCTACTTCTGGATACACAGGTCTTCGCTCATTTTCTGTCGAGGCCAAATTGTCTCAAGAGTATTTTGTGAGGAAGCTTGTCAAAGTTGGCTTGGAAGCCTACAGGCATGACATCAAACATTTATATTGTCTGCTAATTTTTCCTGATAAAAGCCTCAGGCTTCATGGTGGTATTCCCCTGGGTTGCCCTGGGACCCTTTAAATTTTGCTATTATGTTTGCCACTCACTGTTCCCCAGGTACCAAAGCACTTCTGAGCAGGAAATTCCATAGCACAGCGAGTTCAGATGATTCACATTCACTTTTCTTTAGAAAGCTATCTGCTCTTGGCCTCACGTTGCACTTCATTTGGCTTGCTCAGTCTGTAATGTCTCAGAAAGCTATGATTTTTTGCAGGACCTGTTTGGCATCCCGCATGGAGGTGTTGGCATGGGGACCCATCAGAGTCCTTTCATGGTAAACACAAAAGAAAGAAAAAAAAGACCCTAGGTTTTGTGCTACTACCTTATTCTCTCTGAGCTTTTTTTAATGGGCTTTTTTTTTTTTTTTCTTTTTTTCCTTGATCATCTCTTGGCCCTGCAGACTCCCTGGCAGGCTTCCTGTCACAGTTCTGTTTGAAGAAGCATTTATTTTCTAAGATTTATTAATACTTCTGATATCATTTGCAAGTTGAGGTTCGGTTCAGCTCTACTATTTTTTATTTGGCCTGCCTGCTGATGTGTTCTGCCACATCGAAGCACCTGGAAGTCTGCTAATACCAATAACTGAGGGGTATCTTCCTGAATGGGGAAAGTAAATAAATTACTGCATCTTTTCCCCCTAGAACTGACAGGATCTCCTTGTTTGTTGGGCGTTTAAGCGCCTGCTTCTGCCAGAGCTTTTGAAGCCTTTTATGTTCTTCACTTGGAAGTGGCTGGGTTTTGAGGGCCGTCTGTTCATTCTGAGTAACCTTCCCTGCACTGCTGTGTACCCATGCTGACTTGCCTTGCCCTTTCCAAGCCTGGCTCTATAAAAACCCCATGTGCCTTTGCTTTGCCTCCAGCTGAGCATCCTTAAGCAGTCCTGAGCCCTGCGAACACTTCATTTGCTCATTAATCTGTTTTTCCCTCCTTTTAATGAGTTCCATCTTTTTATGGAGCTTTCTTTTGGGTCTGAAAATGACAGTAATGGGTTGGGGTTTTTTCTGTCTTTTGCAAGTATGCTGGAACTGATATGCAGCACTTGCTGTCACAGAGCTCACATTGTAATTTTTGCCTGCTCTGCGGAACTGGGAGGAAGCTCTGCCTCCTCTGCTGAAGTCAGGAGCTGCTGTCTGTCTGGAGGTGACTGCCCCTTCCCTCTGAGCATCTTTTCTCTGAACTTCCTGGTGAGGATGGCAAGTGGGTATTTTATGGTTGGGATCTGTAGAGGTCTGCCAACAGCCACTAATGGAGACCCATTTTTGGGCAGGACTAGGGCCCGATCTTGGGGAGAAAGGCTCTGAGGTGATGGGCACCAGGCAGCTGCCTCAGCCCTGAGAGCCCTCACAGCTTTTCTGCCAAGCAGCACTGTGCCAGCAGGACCCAGGGCATGGTGTGAGCACCTGTTTGTGCCCTTTACATTTTAAAGCACTCGGGAAAGCAAGGAAGGTTCCCTGTGTAATTGCTGTTGATCAAAGTGTGTTTTGACTACAAATTTTTAAAATAATTATTTTTCCTGACAAGTGTATCTACACCTTGTGAACGATCCTATGTGTGCTTTTACAAATTCATTAACATACTTAACCGCACCGCTGAAGCAGCCATTATGTTTTCATAGTTCTAATTTAAGTTAAAATGGAAAAGATACTTGCATTATCTACAGATTATTAAAACAATATGAAAGTACCTTTAGCTTTGCTTCAAGGCACATCAGCCTATTTAATTCAAACAGCTTTAAATGATCCCTAAACGTTTTAGTGGATTGGGACTGATCTCATTGCACGATATCTTCTAACTTATGTGCAGTCCATTTCAGGGAGTATCCCCTGAAATACTTAATATAACCATTTAGACTTTTTTAAAAAAGCTTTTATAGAATAAAAATGTAAAAAATTTCACCTTTCATTCTTAGTTTCCTTATACTTCTGTATAAGAAGTAAATTTAGTTTTCTTACACAACTTCTGTTCAACTTGATGACCAGTTCTGAGGAGTCAGTGCAATTGTAGCAGTATGGCATAAAATATCTGTTGTTCATGTAGAACGTGTTTAACTTCAAATCCAGGTTTTCTAAATGCTTCTCCTTGAATTGGTAAGTAAGGCACATGTCCTTGCTATCTGAGTTATATATCCATCAATTACTGCTGTGGTCGGGTACAGCTGACAGCTCGTTATTGACGAGTAAATCCATCACTGTTGTTCTAGCATAGACTCAGGTGTTTCAGCTTGGCCTACAGTACTGCAATGGTGGTTTTAAAACCTCAGTAGCCTTAGCAAATGAGACTGTTGTAGGTTTGGTTTTAACTGTAATGTAGATTTGTCTGAGGGTGCTTCACTTGATTTGTAAATTCAGAAATAGCATTTTAGTCTTGGACAGTTTTATGCATAATCTTATCTCTCAGCATGTAACTTTTATGCAGTCCTAAAGCATTTTAAAAATTCAAACATATGTCAAATATATCATCTTCTTCTCTCTCTTTATGCCTATTTTGAGCTCGTGTTCCTCATTACACTTTTAAGAGTTTAATTTTTTAAAGAATCGAAAGTGGGAACAGGCGTGTGACAAAGGAGCTTGTCTGCTCATTGGGAGCTGTGGAAAAAGCCGTGAGCAGGGAGACAGAAGCGTGGAGGTGCCGCTCCCATGTTGGCAGGCAGATGCTCTGAACCCAAAGGCAGGAGCTGTGTAACTGTGTGGGGCTGCAAGCCCTGGCTTCTGAGCCTGGAAAAGCCTCATCAGACCTCAGTAACCTGTAGAAAATGACTTCTGGGTGGGCCAAACACGGGCAGAATAGCTTCTGTTATTGCAGATGACCGTATCCAAAATTTCAGCAGCAGACATTAACTCTCCTCTCTTGCAAAGTGCCTTGCACCCATTCCTGTCTTGTTCTCTTCCTCCTGGCACACTGTTCTTTCCTCTAGGGTTATTGACAGGCATCGCCAAAGCTCCTGCAGGCTGCTTCTGCGCCTCAGCAGGGGCACTTCTGAAGGCTGTGCCAAAATTTGGCAAAGCACGGACTGGTCTCTTTCTTAGCTCTACACTCAATTTCAAGCTCCCTCTTGCAGAACATGGAAAATCAGAGCTTTCCAAAGCAAAGGCTGCCTGAAGTAGTTGTATCTGGAAAAAAAGTGTCTGGGTGTTTTTCATAGAGGTTATTAAACATTCTTGCCACACAAACGAAAGTTCCAGGGGGAGGGAAAAGACTGATGTGCGTTCATTCTATGGAGTAGCTACGTTTCTAGTTGATTAACCAGCCAAGGTGACTTGAAACTGTTATTACAGAGAGTTGGCAATGGCAGCTCTGGCGTTACTAACAGGGACGCTGTAGAAACTCAACAGTGAGGGTAAGTGCCGTTAGCCGGTTGAGGAATGCTGTTGAGTTCGTAGGCAAAGAATTGGGCATACAAATACTGCCCAAGAGGAAAGCCTGTGAATAGTTTTTCTGGCTTTTTGCTTCCATGTTTAGCATGTTAGCTCATTTAACTTCTGAAAAGGGTGTGAATTACTGCGGTGGCCAGCCAAACTTTTCACAGGTTCCTATCCTTGAAATGTCCGTCCCTTGGCCTAAGTTCCTTTTGCGGTATGTATTTGTGTGTCACAGCCACTCAAGCTCCTAATGATTCTCAAATTCAATTTGGTTTTATTTCATTTTTTAAAGCGTTTGATGTATTTCATTGCCATGATCATGTCTGAAATGTTTGATTCAAGGGACTATTTATAGTAGCCCAGTCAAGCATTTGCTTGAACATTTGCAACCTTCCTTTCCTTGAAGATATTATTGTAGCATAAAATGTACCTAAAAGGGTAGAAATACCTAAGTTGCCTGCCTACTTTTGATTTTAAAAGGGACATGTGCTGTAATATTCTCAAATAAGAGTATTTTTTTCTCCTTCAATCTCAGCAAATGTCCTTTTCAGTGGGATATTTTTGTGTTCAACCTAAAGATCTGCTGACTGGCTTTCTAACATTTCTGTTTCAATTCTGATTTTTCATTTCAGGCACGTGTGAATCCCATCAGTGTCACTCCACCCATACAAGCCATAGATCAGGACCGAAATATCCAGCCTCCTTCTGATCGACCAGGCATCCTCTATTCCATCCTAGTTGGTTGGTGTCTTGCTACTCTTATCGCTCACAATCAGTCACTTTATTATGACCTGCCAGAAAAAGATTGACTGGGAGATGGAAACCTAATAAATATTCTTACTGTGGTTAGTGGGATGTTTGAAATTGTTGTTCTACCTGTTTACATTTAATTGCAATTTAGAAGCTTGTTTCCAATGACTGCATTAGTTATTATTTATTCAGATTAGATCAGAATTGTCCAGTGTAGTAAATGGAGCAATGCAGCAAGAGAAAGAAGATACATGTGTCTGGGCTCATAGCAATGCTGCAATGCATGTTTCATTCACAGGCACAATAAAGAGGTGAGAGAAAGGCAATTAGAGCAGCGCTTGTTCCAAAAGCCTTCTGGCATAGAGCAACTTAAAGGGTCTTACTGCGTCCACCTTGAATTTTGTAAGCCTGCATGCTTTCCCTTGTAATTTAATGTTGGTTTAGTTTAACCTGCCATTCTCTGGCCAGAGAGGATTGCAGTTCTGGGAAGAGTTCAGAGAACAGCTTCTTTGCTGGGGGATGTCTTATATTCCACTTTGCATATTCTCTTCCTGCTACTTTCCCAGGTTTGCTGTTTGTTTCCCATCACTTGACTGAAATGATTCGATAACAGAAAGGCCTGAGGAGTCATTTTCTGGTTGCCATCCCCCTCCCACACTGCTCTTCCCAAAGTACAGGCTGATGATGTCAGAATGTTGGTGTCCTGTGGCTAGCATGGGAATTGAAAGTTGTATGCTTTGTGGAATCACATCTTCTTCATGTTTGCTGTGTTGCACTGCAGCTGCACAGCTTTCCACCGGTGGAGAAGTGGAAGAAAGATTCTAATAAGCAGAAGGATTAGTTTTGCTTGTCATTAAAAAAAAGGGAGATGCTTAGCTCTGTCGTAGAAGGGGAAATATAGTAGCTTCAGTTTGATATGTTTGTCATGTTAAGAGCCATCTTAAGAGGGTATGGACTGCTCCTGTGCCAGGTACAGTCATACTGAACGTGCAAGTCCTGAGCTCTGTGTGCAAGATGTGGGAGCCTGAACATGCAGATAGACTGGTCTTGAGGCGTTCCCAAGACTCTGCTCCCAGGACCATGGCAAGGGACATGGCTGTGGCCGGCCAGCCTCAGCGTCCTCCAGGAAAGGCAATTGGGTTGTGTTTGGATAGCCAAGAAGCAAGGTAGATTCCTTTGGGCTGTGACTGGATTCAGATCTGGCAGACCAAGGGATGCGTTGCTGTCAGCTAGTCCTCTTCCAGCGAAGCTGTTTTGTGAGGCAAGCTGTAAATGCTTGTAGAGTAAATATACCTGGTGGTTTAATGTTGGTAAATTGGCTTGGCTTGTTTATAAATTCTGCTATTGACAGTTAATGCCCTAGTGCAACATTTAGTCTGTGTTTTAAAAGTTCTTCACATAACCTGCAAAATTCTTCAGGAGTAAACTTACTAAGAGCATTTAAATAACCTGGGATGTTCGAATGAATGTTTTGACCCCAAAGAAAAAGTCAGAAATACGTATTACAGCAGTTAGGGCTGGTTTGGGGGATTTTTTCAAGGAAAGGGCTAGCTCTTACTTTTTTCTCTTTTTTTCCTCCTCCTTCCATGCCCCCCGCCCTTCCCTCCCCCCACCTTTTTTCTTTTTTCTTTTTTTTGCTATGCTGTTCAAAAGGATTTCTTTTTAGATTTCAATCTTGTCTTCATCTTTTCCAATATGCAGTGTTATTTATATTTAGTCTCGACCTCAGAAAAAACTAAGTAGCTTCACAGGAAATAGGCCATGCAGGTATTTCTTGTTCAATGAATTTTCCCCTTGCTTTAGATCTAAATGTCCTTTTTTCTACCTGTGGATATGTCTTTTATGAAACACTGGCAGGTCTGAGCTGTGCCCATAGAATGAGCGAATAAGCTGCTTACCGAACATGGGAATGATTTTGAATTTGATTTGATCTGACTGCTTTCTAATTTGGTGGTTCCTTTAGTCTGCCTTCTTCCTCCCACTGCACACCTGTACAAGCCAAGTCCTGGAACACACTTTAGGCACTTATGGGTGTTACATATGAAATCTGCACATCTTTCTCCATGTCTTTCAATCTACTGTGAAGACACTTATCTTTTAACGAAGCCCGGCGTCACTGCAGCAATAACTCGCTTCTCCTTAATGTGGCTTACTCACCTCATCCTTAAGTGCCCGTAAAGATCTCTGCCTGTGGTGTGTTCACACTTTCAAGTGTTCAGGTAAATGCCTCGGTGCTGCTTTTCCCAAATGTAGTGGTCCTTCCCAAGAGGAGGGCAGTTGGACCTCTCCAGTTCCGATAGCAGCCCCTTCCCCTGCAATTCCTTGAACAGGAGTTCAGCCCCAGCAACAAGGTGACACTAAATGCCTCTGCAAGTCTTGGTACGCATTCACATGAGCGGAGCAGTGAAGAAGTAACTTAAGGGTAAGGCACTTGAGAAGTAAAGCAGCAGCCCAAGTGTGTTACTAGCCCACTATTCTCTTTCTGCTTGCTTTCTCCCTGTGACCTCTGAGTTCAGTCCTCTCAAAGGATACATCACACTGTCTGAATGTACCTGTTCAAGCAGGTACGGGCTGGTACTGATAAAGCGACAGAAGATTAGGTCTTAAATATTCTTGAGGGTCATCCTAAGATTAGAGAACTACTTGTGGCATACTACTACTGGGATTGTTGTCTTCTATTTAAAATATTGTTGATGAAAAAACTACCTTCCAAAGTACAGTGAAGTACTTTGAAGAGGAGGATTGAACTGGGGCCATACCGTAGTATGTTATTCCTTATAAAATGCACGATATCTTTACATTTGGAAACGTGATGTTTAGAAATTTTTTGATGCAATATTTTTTCCAGTCCTTCAGTTTCCAGAATATTAATGTATTTGGGTCATTGCAATAGCTCCATGTGTATTATCTGGTGTATAACCATATAAGCCCCTTTGCACGTAGTGTGTGGGCAGTAAAATGGGGCTAGAAGCCAGTTCACCTTCTCTCATCTGCAAGTCTGACTCTATTATTTTCTTTCCCTTAGTAGTAACTGTATCAGAGCTCTGTGCTATTCTGGTGTTTATTGCTCAGCCCTGTTTGAAGACTTTGCCATAGCTATTTTTGTTGGCAATTTTACGGATTGCTTTTTTCTGGGGTTGCTCCTTGGGAAAAGACAATTTTTTTGTTTAAATTAATAGCTATCACGCTGAACTGTCTCTCTGGCTTCTGCTGTAAATTTTGAACAATTAGGTGTTCTATTTGATTAATGTTTAAATGCATAGCCAAAAAAACACAAGGAAACTTTTGGGGGGTTCCCTCCAGTCTTGTGAGCTCCTTGATGCATTTGCCTGTCAGGAAACTGCCCCAAAAAACCCTCTTCTGGCTCCAAGAAAAGCAAACCTCCAAGTGCTCTTCGCCTTGTGGACATTCTCCTCTGCTGCAAGATCATCAAGGTGGAAGAGATCATGTTCCCTCCTGGGCTGTTAGCTCACCGTTTGTGTTGCCTGGGCCAAAAGAGGGTAACCAGAGGTCTGTTGAACATCAGTGTGTTGTTTTTTTTGTGCAGATGGTGCAATATCTGTGCTCAAGTATGGAAATGAAGCCACATGCCACCTTCAGGTCCTGCCCTACTTTCTCAAGTGTGCTTACGTACCCACCAGTGCCTGCTGGCCCACCTCCTTTTCATACCCTTAGAGCTCTCCAGATGCACAGACCAGGAGAACTTCTAGAGACAGGAGACTTGAGGCTCATCCATAAAACTATAGATATCTCTGCTTTTCCCAGGTTACATCTTTTTGTAGGTGTGACTCATGAGATTGGCACTGTAGGGGTGGTGTGAACAGTTCTCTGTCCAGAAGCACTTGTCTGTAACATACAGAAGACATGTTTTGAGACAGATATTTAAGAGCTGCAGTAGGACATTCCTCCTTTCATGAAGCAGATCAGGCAACAGCGTGGACTGAGGGTTGGTCTGCTCTGTCAAAATGCAGAAGCGGGTATCTGTGTTCCTGAAAACCTTTATTTACAGAATTTAAAGTACCCAGAAGTCTGGACTCTTCCTGTGGTAGGCAGCAGCTGAGCAGGCATCATCTGTTAGGATTTGGGAGATCAGTATCTATTATACTCTAACCTTTGTTTTCCTTATCATCCTCCTTGCTGTCTTTTCCTTCCTTATCTGTTTTTCCCTGGATTATTTCCTGACATCCCTGCATAATATTAGTTTCAGTTTCCCTGCTATAGATCACTTTGTGCCTCTTACAGCCGTCTCCACCCTCACTTAAGTATTTGTTCTCGGTCAGGGAATGTCTTGGTTTTTACTTTTGCTTTTAGTCCTTTGTTTCTTGGTTTTTCTTGGCTTCAGCATTAGCCCTTGTGACGTGCAGCTTCCTAAGATGACAGCAGTCTCTTCTCTGCCAAAAGCTCAGAGCTCCTAGTGCTCTTAAAAAATTAGATCAGTTAGTTAATTAGGAGTTGGAATTAAGAGGAGGAAGGGGCAGGAGGACTTGGGGCTAGAAACTCTGCATTTATGTTGGTGTTGTAATAGAAAAAAAAATAGATTAATAGTGGTTCTTTGTGTTAGAACTCTCTGGGTGTATGGCATACAGGTATAGAGAGATCTGGAGAACATACACACAGACAAATATATACGTACAATAAAAATGATTGTTATATGAGGAGTTGCAAATTGAAGTATTGCACATGAGTTTGGACAGTAATCTGTCTCCTGGGATAGCTACTGACTTTCTAGAAGCGGTTTCTAATCATTCTGCTTGAAAGGTGAACAGATAATGGCAACACCTATCAGGGAAGTGGTCTTTTGTGGATGGAATCTTACGCCCTGCTGCACTGTGCTGGCACGCCAGCATTTGTCCTGTTCTTGCTACAGAGGGCTAGGCCTAAAATGACTTGAGATCTTAGGCTTGTAATTCGTATTTTGGTTTCTTCGGCTACTTTTAGTAATACCAATAAGCTGTGAGATGCCAGAGCTCGTGCTGTTTCTGAACATTTCACCTTTCTGAGCCCTGCACTGCGCAGATTTGTGCGTTCGCATCTCCCCAGATGAGAGTCAGGCTGGCTCAGAGAAAATCAGATGGGTAAGCCAAAACACACTGGGGTGAGACAGAGAGGCTAGAGGAGGCGGATACAGTTTTCTGCCACAAAAATGAGGAGATAACATGCCTTTGTCTTTTAGGAGATAGAAATGTGGTATAGGCTCTATTCCCTGATAGGTGAGAAACTGTTCCCAAACAGGATCCCATATGCTTATTGCTTCTTCCTTCCTTGGCAATGAATGTTCTGCCATTGCTGCTTTTTGTGCACTTTCTTTGAGAGTTGTGCAGCTTGAAAATCACTGTAGCTGAATCCTTTCCTCCCTATTGTCAGGCCACACTGCTAGAGAGAGCCTTTTGGCTTGAGTACAGCACCATGGGAATGTGTTTTATACTGCAACTGCCTCACTGACCAGCCTAGGGGCCAGGCACATCAAGGCCATGGCTGTCTCCATCCTTTGCATGCCCTGGATCTCTGTGGGTTTGCAAATCCACCAAGGCTCTCTGACTGCTTCGGTTTTAACTGGGTTGGAGAGTATCCTGGAAACTTGCTGCTGTGAAGTCACTCTTTGCTGCTGACAAATGGAAAGTGTTAGTTACAGATAAGGTTTTATTTGGTGGTTCCTCCCTGATGAGAAACTTCTCTTCTTAGAAGGATTTGTAGACTATCATATCTGTTGCTATTATTTATGTTTTAAATAACGCATTAAATAGTTTGTCCCTGGGTGCAACAGAGGGCTACAGGAGCTGAGGTGCTTCAAACCTGCATTTTAACTTGCAAGTATCAGGGCAACATCTGTGAGCAGTGATGTGGTTATCCTGAGCTCAGCGGTGATGATTTGTCATGTCACCTCAGTGTTGTGTTTTCTTTGTTTAAACACATGCAATCAGAAAACTGGTTTGATAGTATTTTCTGCTTTGGGACTGATGTGGGCAGATGTCTGTTGATACTTCAGGGGAAATGTTCTTCAAAGCTGGAGGGAGAAAATCTCGGTGCTGTGTTTGGCAAGTTGGGTTTCAGGAATGTGGTGGGTACAAGTGGCAGGTGATTTGCGGTGAAAGCTTGTTTCTTCCTGTGCCCTCTGATCTGATTAGATTTAGACATATCTCCTGGAAGCAGAGAAATGGAACTTCCACCAGCTGCAGATGTCTTTGGGCTTCCATTGTTATTGAGTGCTTAGGGATGCCCTGCTGAGAAAAATCTTCATTAGGGAGAGTATGGAAATGATGTTAATACTAAATGCATAATATCAGTAGTGTCCTTAAGCTCCAGGTACACATGCTGCAATATTTTATATTTAATAATAGCAGGATTCATTTTTGTTCCTTTGAGTTATGAGTAAAGTAAATATATTGTTTAAATCATTCAGAAAGTGTGTTTATTCAAACTTCAATGTCTCTCTTGTAGGTACTCCTGAGGATTATCCACAGTATTTCCATATGAATCTCACAACAGCTGTACTCACACTCCTAAAGCCAATAAACAGGGATTTACACCAGAAGTTTGACTTGGTTATTAAGGTAATTTTGGCTGAATTCGTGTTTCCATATGCTTTTGAAAACTGTTTAGTAACAAAAAGCTCTAGAGAGAGTGTGGGGTTGGCTTGCTTGTTCTCCCTGCATTTTTCTTTTCTATTGTAGCCTGCCATGCGTCATTTAGTGCAATCACAGGGAAGAAAGGTGTGAAGTATTTTTGAGAAAGGAATGAATCATGGCAGAGCTCTAACACTTCATGTTGTATTGATATTGCATGAACAAATGAAGAACCACTTGTAACTTGCTTTTTATGAACTCAGTTGTCCTGAGAATGTGTTTGTTTTCTATTTCGCGTTTCCTCCAGTTCACAACCCATGCTGGAGAGTCATATAGACACAGTCTGAGTACTGGGAGCAAGAAGAACAAAAAATCATCTCCACATCTTGTAGCAATTTTTGCATGGGTCTGTCTCCTTGGGGTTTTGTTTGGTTTGCTTTTATTTTTGTTCAGGGATGAAAAAGTTCAGCTCATTCCAGAGCCCTGCTACTGAATGAAAAGAAAGCTTCTGAATCGTAATCAGTGCTGATCTCATTCAGCTCCAATTGCTGGGAAAAGATATAAGTCATTTCTGTGGCATTGCTCTTTTCAAATCCTGCCATTGACAAGGAGAGCTGGCTTCCCTCCTCTTTTGTACATACTGCTTTGTCCTTAATTTTGCCGTCTGACTCTAACAGTCTGCAGTTATTAACTGAGCATGTATCCATTGGGAAAAGTGTGTCTTCACAGAACATCTCAACATGTATCTTCCTCTGGTTATCAAGTCCCAGTTCTGCAAGTATAAAATATTTTCAGTCTTTGCTTCTTTCTTTGTCAATTTGAGGATTAAGAGGAAAAGAATAGGAGGTGGTGATATCAATTTTTGTTAAACTTGTTAAATGCAGTAAGCTATTAATTGTACTTTGAGCGAAATTGTACAAAGTCCTAAGCTTTGCTGCAGGGGAAATCTGCATGAACAGGCAGAAGGCAGTTTGATGAAGACGGTCTGAAACGAGAATGGAGCAGAATTCCATTTGGTTCTAGTGGAAGCAGTCTGGAGCTGTCCCCGATGGCATGGAAAATTGTATAGGCTGTTGGTATTGTGTGTTGGTAAGCAGAGGAGCAGGTACAAGAGAAAGGGGTTGCAGTGTCTGTTTTAAAGTACTAGATCACTCGTGTCTTCAGCAGTGTATTTCACGTAGAATGAAAGAGTGGGTTCTCCAAACCACAGCATGTTTTCACACAGGGATCATAGAATCATAGAATGGTATGAGTTGGAAGGGACCCCAAGGATCACAGAGCTCCAACCCCCCTGCCACAGGCAGGGCCACCAACCTCAGGCCTGCATCTACACTAGGTTGCCCAGGGCCCCATCCAACCTGGCCTTGAACACTCCCAGGGACGGGGCATCCACCACCTCTCTGGGCAGCCTGTTCCAGCACCTCACCACTCTTTCTGTAGAAAACTTCCCCCTAATATCTAATCTAAACCTTCCTTCCTTTAGTTTTAATCCATTCCCCCTTGTCCTGTCATTGTCTATCCTTTTAAAAAGTTGAATCCCCTCCTGCTTATAAGCTCCCTTCAGGCACTGGAAGGCTGCAATGAGGTCCCCCCGCAGCCTTCTCTTCTCCAGACTGAACCAGCCCAGCTCCCTCAGCCTCTCTTTGTAGGGCAGGTGCTCCAGCCCTCTAATGATCTTCGTGGCCCTCCTCTGAACCCTCTCCAACAGTTCCACATCCTTCTTGTATTGAGGGCCCCAGATCTGCACCCAGTACTCCAGATGGGGCCTCCTGAGGGCAGAGTAGAGAGGGACAATCACCTCCCTGGATATCATAAAGCTCCCCATGTCCGTTAGTAGCATTTATTTCTAAAGACAAGGGTTGCACTCGTATGGCAAGAATTATTCATTTGCCTCTCCTACCCCCTAATGTTTTGGGGGGTGTTAATGGTGTCCCTGGCAGCAGGGAGTCCCCTTGCAAGAGCAGCTCCTTCTGTACCAGCCTGTGGACCCCTTTGAAGTCATATGCCATGGTCCAGGTAGCTCCCAGAATCAATCCTTTTGGCCTGTCCTGTGCTGAAGCCAAACTGCTGCTGTTCCCTGGGGAAAATCTGAGTGGATTTTTTTCCTTCAGAGCAGAAGCAAAGCTCGATCTTTCAAGCATTTGAGAGTGGCAGGAAAAATGATACGCACTTCTACTCTTGAAATAAGGAAGGGTGAAGGAACATACACAAATAGGGTGTGACAGAGCAACCTGGGTCCCCAACTGTGCCTCTATCTGGCCACACAAAAGCTGACCATGGCTTTTACCTGTGTAACTTGGAGAAATTAATCATCTTTTATATTAACTGATTGTTTGTTAAGCATAGGAGAGCTATGGACAAATTTGCAGGCTCCCTTTGTGCTTGTCAGAGGGCAACAGTTTATTGTCAAAGATGATTAATATACAGGTCCTTCTGAAACCTCTGAAGAATACAACTGGTTATATTGTGACCGAAGAGGAAATAAAAGGGGCAGCTTATAGGAATTTTTGGTAACTCTTTTAAATCCTTGTGTTGATTTCCTACCTCAGTTGACTGTGTGTGAATTGAAGTACAAAACTTGTATATGCTTGGGGTGAATTAATTTGTGACTGGATTCTTGTATAATTATCTATTTTTTGAGCTTATATCCCGTTGCGGAGTTCCACTCCCTGGTACAGGTGAAGAGACTTGGGTGTATTGATATCTAAATAACAATGCTAAGAAGGTGTGGGTTAAAACCCTGCAGCACTTTGTTTGGGGGGGGTTGTTGTCAAAATTCAGCAGCAATATACGTAGCACAATACATCAATTAAAAAAATCAATTACACTGATCTGGTACCACATTCTGTGTGGCTAAATAGCAAGCTCTGTTGTTTATGGAAATGTTTATAGGCATTATTAGGTTCATATTGCTGTGTTATATGTGCAGCCAAGGGGATAATAAGGGGAATTATCAGTCTGTAAGAATGATAATATGCAACCTGCTAGAATAATAAAAGATTTAATGGTGAGTTGTTCAGGGACCTTTTGAACTGGTATAATATCTCAGGCTTGTACCAAATCAAATCTTCAGACTCTTGCTCTGCACATTCTCAAGTTGGCATTTCTCACAGCGTTGAATTTGTTGAATCTGATTCTTTTTTATCTGGAGAGGTGCAATATGGGATGTTTCTCTTTTAAACAGAAAATACGCTATTTTTGCCGGACTCGCTAAACTTAATCTGTAAAATAGTCCCTCTATATCAAGAGATCTTTTTTTTTCCTTTTTTTTTTATACCTGCCAAATATTATGGAAAACAGTAAAATGGAAAAGGTGGTTAAGTCAATGTGTGGATATTAGGGTGCGTGAAGTGGATGGGAAGTTGGGGCATTCATCTCTCGTTTAAACCTGCATTGCTAATAAACTTTGAATTCTCAAAGAGCTAGACAGTTTGTAAGCTGAAGTTCTTAAAAAGAAATGCTGGGGTTTAACCTCCCTTCTAGCTCCAAAAGAAGATATGTGATAACAAGCAAGGAGACAAATGTGCTGGCCATTCTAGAGAGGCTCCTGTTGCTTCCATTTCCTGCAAAGCAACAATGGTATTTACAAAAGAACAAGTATTTTGTGTGTGTGTCCCACTGGAGTTTCCATGTCACTACTAATGATGCTAATTGCTTTTTTGAAATCAATTCCTGCTTTTGGTGTAAGTTTTATTTCCAAATAAATATTGTACATTCATAAAGGCAGGGACTTGCATGTCTCCTTGGAGAGCAGGTGATTTGGACAGAGACCAATCTCCTCTGGAGCAGATGGTCCCGTGTTGCAAGAGGTGGTTGATAGAGAAATCAAATCAAAGCTACAGTGAGAAGGGAGCACACTGGCAGCAACCTCAAAGGCTAAAACTAATTACATCTTTGATCTGCAGCCTTGCTAAGACATCTCCTGAGATTCTCCATAATAATAAACCTTTCTAAAACTTCATTTCCTTAGCATTGTTGCTGTAGTAGCTGTCTTTCTCCTGGAGGACAATATTTGTAATGGGAAAGTATGTCATGGGTTTAGTCCTCAGTAGAGTTCAGAGTTCCCCTCTGATCCCTCCTTGCTTGAAGAAAGGGATATAGCTACTTGAAGAAAATGGAAAAAACATGACCACTGCGCTATAGACATTCTTGTTGTGAGCTGTAAAAACTGTCAGCGAGGTGGGTTTATGTGTGTGTTTCATGAAACAAATGGGAAAATGAATCAAACTGATGCACTTTGATCCTTTCCTATTTGAACATCGTTTATTTATCAGTCAGACAAAATCTAACCTGACAGTTCTATTAAAATCAATTTGCTAAGTGGGTGGACTATTGAAGGCTAGCTGTTGCTTACTTAGTCCATCAAATACTAAAGAATGAAGACACTACACTGTGGAGGGATTCACCACACCTGTAACAGACCCAATTTTGATAAAATCATTCAGCTGGGTGGTCATTTAGTTCATAAGGACTCATGTGGCTTTCAGGAGCTACACTAACACAAGAGTTGGTAGTCCAGCCCAACAAATGTGAGAAGTCATTGCTCACAAATCATGAGGAGATTTTGCTTTAAAAAATAGTTAAAACCATCAAGATTTCTTAGATTATTTCAGTTTCTTATAAAGCAAAAAGTGATGCTCCTCTAAATGAACAAATAGCCGTGTCATTTACTATGATTACAGAAATTGTGTCTCTAAGACCCAAGGTGGTCTTACTAAAAGTAGGCGAAGTAATACAGAATAAAGGATGTAGGGAAAGTGTTTTTACAACTATAGCATAACTAGTTAATAATATACAGCGTAAGTCAACTCTGGTGCTCCGATAAATCAGTATTGCAGTGGGCTGGTATCCAGGAAGGAAGGAAGAATCAAGAGTTACATTAATTCAGCCTTGCTATAAAACCTATAGAAGACGCAATTAGAAAAGAAGACTGGATATACTTTGAGGCTAATGAAGTACAGGCATAGCTATGGTTGTATCTCTCCAGACTGTGTTATTTACTAAGAACAATCAATACCTCAAGTTTTCTCCAACAGAAAGAAAACGCGGGCATGTCAGATTCAAAATCAGGGTAGGAATTTTATCTCTCTTCTTAAGAATTGATTTTCCATTTTTAATAGCATGGGGATACTTGTATTAATGAATAAATATACTTTGACTATTATAACATGTGGTGGAAAGAGAGAGGAATGTTTTGTTAATCTCGTGTAGACACCTGGGTACTGAGGAGATTACATTTGTAATGCAGTTTTAGAGTAGTTTTTCATACACCCTGTATGGTCAGTTCCTAAACTACTGTCTGTTGTCTTTGATTGTATTTGTGCCATTGGGAAATTTAGAAGGATCTATGTACATTGGGCAACTCAATAAAAACCCCAGTTAAATTGGAGAAAAAGGGGAAGGGAGGAAGAATTTCCCTAGCTTGAAATAACATCTGTAGCCTGACTTTTTAATGAGACTTTTACTTGGATTGGAGAGCTTTACGGCTCTCAGGGAATGGGCTTTTACAAAAAGAATTGCTTTGTGTCACAGTTGCTTGGTTTTTTTGGTGCCTTCCCATCACTGCTGGTAACAGATATGTACTTCAACACTATGCTGCAGCCATGCAGAATATTTTGAAGAATATCCTTACAGAGTATTTTCTGTATCTTACGTACCTATCTCAAAAATCTGCTATCCCCAGATGGTGATTCAGTCAGACTGACATTAACCTTCTGACAAATAATACCACAGAAACAATTCCATAGTGGGATTGTGTTTCCTTGTTGTTTAGGGGGTAACAGAAGGTCAACGCTGCATGTCAGAGTTGAGCAGACTGTCTAAAATTCCAGTGTTAGAAGAAAATTGGTTTGGGGTCTCCTTCTGCAAGAAGAGATGTTGAAATTTCCAGCAGCAATACCTACTCTCCGGGCTTAAATCTTTGAGTGGAGTGTAATTTCCAATCCTTGGCGGACTTCCCCCTTCTGAATTGGCTGTGGCATTCATACAGGCTGTGTCTAGGCACAGGAGGTTTGAGTAAGTCAGTTGTGCTTGCTTTGAGTCTGCATGTAAGAGACTGAGCCTAGGGCAGACCAAATTCCACGCTGATGAAGGAAGAGTGTGTGTGAAGCTTGGTTACTAATATAAAAGTACTGTCACTGGCACGTGCATTTGGTAACATGAATACTGTTGTGGTACTGGCATGTCATGAATTTGTGTGCCTGTTCTCCTGCCCACCCCAAGAAACCGTCTGGGAGCTGGACAGGCCACTCTTCTGTTCTTGTGGAGGTACTCCAGATCAGGGAGATGCCCCCAGCGTGTGTATCGGCTGTCCCAGCGTAGTGAAGCCCTTTGCAATGTGCATGATTTCCCTGATACGGATCTCGGCAGAAATGACAGAAAGCGATGCTGTCCTGCTGCTGATGCTGGAGGTTAATTGGTTTCTCTGTTCCTGTCAGGAACTTCATTGATCTCTCCCAACCACTGCTCTCGAGGCTGTTTGAAGCTTTACTGCATTACATGAAAAGAAAGCATAGCTTCAGCAGCAGTCTCAACACTGAACTGCGGACTAATGTGAGCTTCGAAGGCGGGCACCAAAGTGTGTATATGCCAGGTTTTATATAGCCTGTGCATTGAACTACCACTGCTTTCTGTTCTGAGTGGGAATACAGGAAACTCAGGGAGGATGCTTTGGAAGCCCCTGACAGGTACAGAGGGAGTGGCTAAATGATCAATGTTAAAAAAATGTGTAGGTCATCAAGCACAGCACTAGGCAGGGGCTCTTCACGTTTTAAGAAACTTGGGAGTGATTTCAGAGGTCAAAACATTGAAATAAAAAAGCTTCTTATAATCCTGAACTATTATAGAATCATAAAATGATCATGTTTGGCAGGTACCTCTGGAGGTTGTCCAGCGCAACCCCCTGCTCAAGTTGGAGTAGGTGTTGAGTATTTCTAAGGCTGGAGACTCCACGACCACTCTGGGAAACCTGGTCCAGTGTTCCACTATTCTCAGTTCAGAATTTCATCTTCTTTTGTTTAAATGCAGTGACTTGTATTTCAATGTTTTTTTGGTCCTGGCACCTGAGATGTCTCACCAGTGCTAAGTGGAACTCAGCCTGCTGGCAATGCTTTTGCTAGTGTAGTACAGGTTTGCTGCAAGGGCATTTTGTTCAATTTATCCACCAGCCTCCCTATGTCCTGCTCTGCAAAGCTGCTCTCAAGCTGGTTATCCCCTAATGTGCCCATTTCTGCAGCCTGTCAAGGTCCCTCTGAATAGTTGCACACCCATTCGGCAAATCAGCCATTTCTTCAAACTAAGGATGCTAAGCATGTACTTGGTCCCATCAACTGGGTCATTAATAAAGATGTTACAATGGTGGCACCACTGTGCACCCCTGGGTGCACCTCTGTGAACTACCCTCCAGCCAGAACTTGTGCTGTGGGGTCAGATGCCTGTGAACCCAGCAATTCAGTCAATTTTCAGTTGGCTTCATTGTTGTTCTCCCTGGTTGGTCTATGAGATCCTATGGAGACAGTGTCAAAAGCTCTCCCCATGCACACCAAGCCATTTGTCTCATTGTAGAAGCCTACCAGGGTGGTCAAGCATAAACTGCTCCACATAAACCTACAGTGATGATTCCAACCTCCTGCTGGTCCTTCGTATGTTTGAAAATGGTTCCCAGAATGATTTGTTCTGCTACGACTTTCCCTAGCATTGAGGTGAGGTTGACAGGTCTGTTGTTTCCTGGTTGACCTTTTTGAAGATAGAAGTGCTCTCCCTAAGGCTATATCCAACGGCATTCTGCCAAGTAGGTCCCCCAGTAGGCCAAAGTCTGTTCCTATGCTGTGTGCATTAGTGTTCAGATGCTTCAGGGGGACAGATGGCCATGCTGCCATCCCAGAAAGGCTAAGAGAATTTACCTGTAATGCTGTTCTCTTGGCATTCCCTAACATCTGTACACATGAGGATGGTTCCCCTTCATCTCTGCTTTAATGATTATGGTGTCCCTTCTGCTCATCTCATCCTGCAGGCTTTAGCTGGGAGCCTTGTTCCACTACTTCCTTACTTGGTTGCCGCTCATCCTCTTCTTGTCAGGTTGATTAGCTGTTTGGCATAGATGTTGCTGCCCCACTCCTACAATTCTGGTAGTAAAGACAAGGAGTGACTGTGGAATTGCAGAAGGACTCCAAGACCAAATGAGTGGGTGATAGAGTGGCTGATAAAATTATGCATAGCTTAAAAATGAAGTGAAGCAAGTCTGAAAAGATCATCCTGGGCTTATAGACAAAATGATGGGTTCTGGCTTGACTTGGGAATGAAAATTTGGCAGGGTAACTGTGATAACTGAGTGTGAAGGTTGGCTTAGTGATCTGTGGCTGTCAAAAAAAAAAAAAAAAAGAAGGCAAATTGAATGTTAGAAATCACCAGTTAAAATAGAGGACAGAACAGAGGGAAAATCGCTGTGTGATTGACCACAGTGCACAGCTCTGATCTCTGTCACAAAAAGGGCAGAGCAGAACTGAAGCAGGTTTGTAACAGGTGAGGAGGGAAGAAGATATATCAGACATCCGTAAAATACAGTGTCACAATTCTGAGAGTGAAGAGGAATCAATAGTTTGCTGTCTTTTGCCATGGAAGAGTTAGGAGTTATCAAATGAAACAAGCAGGTGGCAACTCTAAAATGGACAAAATAGGGTTGTTCTTCATCTAATGTAGCTTGTCTGCTTTGACAGACAGTGATGTGGGGCTGAAAGCTGACATGGGCTCAAGGGGAGGTGAGGCTGGCTCGTGGAAGAAAAATCTCTTACTGTAAAGAGAAATCCAGGGAAATCTGGGCTGCTTCTTTTCTCCTCTAGACTTCTCTCCTGGACTGCAGCTGCATCCATGACTTTGCACTCGATTATTGGTCTGATCTAATACAATACTTACAGTGTTCTTTTGTTATGAGTTTTGGAAAAATACCATGCTAGCAGGCAGTGAGAAGATGTGTGTCAGTCGATGCTCACTAGACTGGAAATTCCTGTAACAGAAATTGTCCAAAACCCATGGGTTTTTTACAGACTTAAAAGGTCCTGAATTATCTGAAGTTGTTTCATCACTTTAGAAACATGATGTTTGCAGTGTTTGGTAGGTTTTTGTGATAATGTCAGCCTTCAATTCTTCTCATCCTCTTCTGATCTTTTGGCTCCGTGAATCTATTGACCTTTATTCGTCATCTTTGTTCAAGGGACCTCTAATTTTCCCCTCTTCCAGTGTATCTCAAAGACTGCATTTTCCTGCATTTGAGAGGATTTGTGCTTATTCTTCTAGGCTCTTCTACATCTTTAAATGCTGGCAAATAAGGATTTCAGCACAATGAGTAATGCCTCGTTTAATCAACATGATAAAGACTTACTGGTTTGAAGTATGTTCCAGAGTGGTGGCCATTGAGAACTTTAAGAAAACTTCAGAGTGACTGCTGTTGAATAGGTCTCTAAAAGTAACCTTATATGTTAAAAAGTTCATCTTCCTGAATATCGGCATTTTCTGTAAATTCCTCTGACTGCATAGTGGGAAATAGGGAAATAAAATAGAGCCCATACAACATGTGTGGTTTTCCAAAAATACATCCTCCCTTGTTCTTGAACTGCTTTGCTTTTGTGTGTCTCCTTTGAGGTGCAACTGAAGATAGTGTCCTTTGATGTTCTTGCACAACAGCTGCAACGAGAAATAGGGAGATTCCTCTGCCTCCAAACAGGATGTGAAGTGAACAAATGCCAGTGTTTTGTACTCAGGGTGACAGATTAGAAAAAGAATGAAAGAAATGTATTTTCATTAAATGGTTGTTCAATCCACTTCCTGACAATGCCCAAATCTTCAAAATCATTGGTTTGGTTGAACTGCTGTGCATCTCTTGTAGGCATTAAGTACAAGAGCTGCTTTTTAAATTGCTTTTTCAAACGTATGTCCCTTGCGTGATCTCAGTATTCAATTACTTCTCTTGGTTTATCACTCTCCCAGAAGCATACCTAGTCTGAATAGGCTGGAAATTTCTGTTCCCTTTGTAGGCGGCTCTTTTTCCTGTCCTGTGTCTAATACAGTGATGAGAGTTGATCTAAAATTGAAAATCTTGAGTGCAGAGACAGGTTTTGTGTTTGTGATTAAGGAGTGGAAGAAGAAAAAAAAAACCAAACCAGTGCAGGACAACTTTAATGCTTTCCTACACATGAATAGAAGGTTTCTACATAGCAGCCTTTCTCCATAGTTATCACACACATACCGCAAACAGCAAATTTTTCCTGTGGTGGCAGCATCTCAGCATGGGAAATGTTCTTCCCTGCCTTTAGAGCGTTGTCAGAAATACACATTGGAAAGACCAGTGACTGTGAGTTGATTGACCCTAACTTGTGTATGAACACAAAGTCTAATGTCACAACAATAGCCAATTGTGTGTCATCTCTCTGAGCAACAGAAATATTAAAATCCATATGTTCTGTTATGTCTTTTATAGAAATAGCTGCACTCTTTTCTGTGATAAAGAGAATTATTTTATTTCATTTAAAATTTAAAACTCCTGCCTTCATAGCTAGCATTTTCTGTAACTGAAGGGAAGAAGAAAGGGTTTCATTATGTGGAAAGGTGGGCAGCCATAAGTATTACTGTTCACTGCGCTGCAGCATCATAAGCCTTACTGATACTGAAGTCACCCTTGATACTTGAAGAATAAGTGCATGGTTTGGGGTTTTTTTAAGCATACTGTCTAGACATAGTATGTGCCAACTTCATTTCACTGCCACATCACAAGCTTCGCTGACGGTAAAGTCAAATTTGTTCTGTGTTCTGCAGATCTGCTGTGCTGCTTGTCCTTAAGCCAATTTTTAATCCATTTCAGTAGTTCTTTCCTTACGCTGTACTTTCTGACCTTGTAAATTAATCTGGCGTGTGATATACACTCCTAAACTTTCCCTAAATCTAGATAAATTACGTCCCTGGCTTTGCCTTTATCTCCCAATTCAGTTAGGCACTTAAAAGAAGCAGCTTTGTCAGACCTGACCTTCCATCTCTGTGCTGACCAGTTCCATCAGTTTAAATACTCTATAATGTTTCCATCTTCTCTGCAGCTTGAAATCAAGTTGAAGTTTGAGTGTCTGATGTTCCCAGGCTCTTTTCTTGTTCTTGCATTAAACAGAAAATCTGAAGCAACCTGCCTGCAGTTCTGTGGTCCTAAATCTCCTTCAGTGAGCTACCAAATGTGTTTGCCAGAGGCTTTTCCTTGTACAGGACTTCTTGAAATGCGAAGGTATAATCAGTGGCAGGGGAAGCACAGAGGACTTGGTGGTCTTTGGAAGGGAGATGAGTGCCAGACTGGAATCGCTTGTGGCAACTGAATTTATGACATTTATGGTTCTTGCTGGGATGCATGTGAAAAGTAACTGGAATAAAAAAAAAAGGTTTGCTCAAGGATAATTGTCAGCCAGGCAGCAGTGCTCCCTTTGGTCTCAATGGGGGAGTTTCTAGAAGTCAACTAGGGGTTCTCCCCGTCTTCTTTAGGCTTGTGTTTTCTGGCAGTAAAGTTTAGTATAACTCTTTCACAGCACAATTAAATGGCTATGTCAGTTCTAAACCCAACGTTAACTTCCAATTGCAAAAGCACATGCTTGCTTACCTTTCACAAAAGCCAAGAGTCAATTTTTAGGTATATTATTAATCTTATTTAAATAGCATTCCATTGTTTTGTTTGTCTCATGCAAACATTTAGGTAGCCAGGATGCAGGGGCAATTGGGGTTTTTTTTGAGCATGGGATTGGATGCACAATGGTGCAGGTATTTTCCAAGCTTTATCTCAGTCTTAAGCTAAACAGTTTTGTGTTGGTGTATGTAGGTGTCATTGTTGGATTGGAGGAAATAAAAGATACAGTGTTATTTTGTTCAAGTAAACCACGATTTTGGAGTGTTGTTAAAGCAATCAGTCTATTGATAGAATAAAAATTCAAAATTGTATTTAACCATCAAAGAAATTGTTCATCTATTCTTGAATCTTTCCTGAGCGAAAATAAAAGTAAGTTTGAGCACACTGTTGTGACTTAGGCGTTTCACATAGTGTGTCACACAGGGAAAAACAATGAGATGATCACACCCTTAAAGAAACAATATCCAGAAGTTATCCTGCCTGGTTATACTTTTAGGATTTTTGGGTGGGTGGGTGGGTTTTGATGGGGCTTTTATGTTTCAGACATTATTGGCCCAGTTTTTTGTTAGATGGCAATAACCTGCCTTCATTTTGGGGAGATCAGGAGGTCTGTGAAGTTGTAGTATGGTTATGTTAGACAATATTTTCAGTCTCATCATTGTGGCAAACAGAGCCTGTCTGTTTTAACTGGATCTGAAAGGCAATGCAGGATTTGTAAACTGTGTCAAAAACGTGCTGTTGGTGAGTGGTTGCCTGTGCCAGATTCCCAGCAAATTATGGAAAATGTAGGAATACTCAGTGCTGCTGCTTAGAATAGCCTCTTTTGCCAGTGTTTTGGTTGGTTTGGTTTTTTTTTTCCCAGGTATAAAGCTGCTGTGTGTGCACATACTAAAGCGGGCGTTTTCAGGAGGGAATTTAGGCATAGAATCCCATAATGGCCAGGGCTGGAAGGGACCTCAAAGATCATCAAGTTCCAACACCCCTGCCATGGGCAGGGACACCTCTTACTAGACCAGGCTGCTCAAGGCCCCATCCAAACCACTCTTGAACACCTCCAGGGAGGGGGCATCCACCATCTCCCTGGGCAACCTGTGCCCATGCCTCACCACCCTCGTAGTGAAGAATTTCTTCCTAATATCCAATCTAAATCTCCTCCCTTCCAATTTAAACCCATTCCCCCTCATCCTATCTCTGCATGCCATTCTAAAAAGTCCCTCCCCAGCTTTCTTGGAGGCTCCTTCAGGTACTGGAAGGATTTTGGAGACTTTCAGGCCTGATAAAGGTTGTGTGCGAAGGGATGAGTTGCTTGATGCTTGAATTTCACACCAAGGAAGGAATGGTCTTTCTGAGAAGACACTTAAAGCAGCAAAAATGAGATCCTCGTCTGCCCCCAGCAGTCTTTCTATAACTTCTCAAATAGCTGTTTAATGTAGGCATCACTTCATCCTGGAGGATAAATTAAATGGAAACCTTTAGAAGTCAATCTGCTGTTTAATGGTCTTTAGGGGAGATATTTCAAGGTAACCTATCCAAAATTTCATTCCAACAGGATTTCTTGTAAAATTAATTCACTTCTCTACCCTACAGAAATCCCTTCTGAGCAGCATCAGTTCTATCAAAGTGCATGGTGATGGTCAGATATTACCATGTCATATTAACCAGATGAGATTTTGGAGGGGGGAAAGGGGAGAAGGAAATGCTGAAATAAATTCTCTTCATTGTGGGGTACCTAAGAGGTCTTGGCAGTTTCTTCTCAGGTTAGTTGCCACTACAGTTGCATACTGTGTGAACACAGGCTGTAAGTAAGAATTAGGGTGAGCTCCTTCCCTCACCCTTCTCCTGCAGTTTAGTTCATGCTGGGCAGCTGTGAACCTTGTTAGCACCATGCTCTCCTTCAAGCCTGTGGATCTGCTGCCTCTGGAGGAAGAATCCACCTACCTTTGTCTTCATTAAGGCTCAGGCACTGTTGTGTCTAATTCTGCCTGGCCCTCGAGGAGGAATCTCAGGTTCCAGGGTTGGTGCTGGTAATGAGCTGGGTGGGTAGGGCAGCAGAGCAAGTGCATTCCTACCTTTGCCAGAGCACTGAACCCCAAGAGCTGAGCTCTGATGCACTGAGGATTTCCAGTCCTGCCCTGATCCATCGATTTCTGGATTAATTCTGCAAAGGAGGCACCTGCATTAATGGTTTCCAAAGCTTGCTTTGGTTTCCTAAATTTACCATGGCTCTGGAAACAAAACTGGATGATGTGATAAAAGGAGGGGAGCTGGGTATGGTGGTTTTCACATGGCAGCAAGTGCTCAGCTGCAAGGAGAAGGAAGTGAAGGAGTGAAGTCGAACTGTGTCCTGGTGCTGCCAGAAGCGCTTGTGCTGGCAACAGGGAGCTGGGAAGTGGCTGTGACCTTTTCAGGGATTAGTTACCTAATTCTGCCCAGCTCTCAGATGAGGAGGGGAAAGTTGTTGATTTTGAGGAGTGTTCCCAACCTGGCGAACAAAAAGGAAAGCACCTCCAAAGTTGAAGTGCTCTTGAGCTGAAGTGTCAGCAAGAAAAGAATCTTTTATGTTGTAACTGTTCTCCAGGGCCTTAAATTTTAAGTCAAATCTTAGGAGCACCCATCCTTCATTGTTATTTGACCATCTGTAATTTACAGCATTTCTTTCCCGAAGATGCTGCAGTACTGTGGTGGGGATGTAGCTAACACCCTGCATTGATGAGTATTTCCTCTTTTAACCCCACATGGGGTTTTGTGCTCACTTAGGTGTTAAAGCAAAGTCTTTATTGCAGCAGTTCAAGATGCCAAGAAGATTGGGACCTTCTGCTCTTTGCATCTCATTTTTAAGAATGTCTTTGTAGCAGTTGAAAGGAAATCAAGGTTCATTACAAAGAAGCTCACAGCAGTTGTGTGTAAACTTTTTACTGTGAGGAGGCCTATTCTTGACTTGGAACTGAGCATTTAATGAAGGTCAGTCTTAGATCTGCTCTTAACTAGCATTGGATCCGTATCTATTTGTGACTCTCAGAGCAGATTTGTTTCTGAGGGTTGGGGTTTTTTTTCATGCTTTCCATATATTAACTTAAGGAAAATCCTCCCCATCCTCAACATTCATGAAGTTTCGTCCTGCTGGGTCAACGGCCAGAGTACTCATAGTAATTTTGGAGATTTTAGTTTTTCCATGTGAAGTAAAGTTTATTTTCATTCGGGGGAACATCAGCTCCAAAGTAAACCTCACTTCTGTGAATGTGATCAGCATTTGGGAGTCACTTATCTAGTCTCTAGTGTGATCACCAGCTACTGCTCTATTGGATTTGAAATACGTTGCTGTTAACTTCCACAGGACTAGGATTTCCCCAGGGATGTTCTGAATGCTGTTCTGTTGAAGGAAATTCAGTGCAATTGGAAGGTTTCTAATTAAATGGTAATAAACCCAGTATCTGTGATTCTCTTTCATTGACTGGTGTGAAGGCAGACTTTCTCAGCTAACACAAGTATCTTTAAAATTAGTTGGGGTCAACCCATCTCCTTGGGTGGACTTGGAGCCACCCAAGTGGTGGAGTGTTTTCTTGTTACACATTTTATTTGATTATGAATAACTAAAGTTGGCTGGGAAAAAAAACCCAAAAAGATATCCATAGTTAACACGGCAGTAGTTATTTGCGGCTGTTATTATAGGTTTGATCACTGGTAGTATCCTGTATGTAAGAAACATGTAAGAACAGCAGTAGATAAACATGTTGCCCCTGCACCCTGCTTACTGAAATCTTAACCTGCCAGTGAATTAACTAATTAATCTCATAGGAAAAGCCTTATGAATTTCACTTGCATAAACCCACTTGCCAGATCTGACCTTATCCTTGGGAGTCAGAAAACAGCCCCATACAAGCAGATAGGTTGATGGTTCCTTTTAAATCTGTTGCCCATCTCTTTGTCTAGACTAATCCTGATGTACTTTAAAGAAGAAAACACATTTTTCCTGAGTGTTTTGAATTAGTTTCTTATAAATTACTAAAGGTGTCATCACCTACTTTGACCAAAATAACAATTTTTACGTTTATACTTACTTTTACCTGAAATGAAAGTTTTTATCACAGACCATGTGCTATTGTTGCTTGATAAACAAAGCAAAGCTTTGCATATAATTAGCATCATGCAAACAAAAGGCATGCAACCAACAAAGCAAAACCAAACTCAGGCATCTAAAGAAGAAAAGAAAAAATAACCAGTTGATGAAAGCAAAGTGGTGTGTTGCCAGAAGGCTCCTTGAAATTGGATTTGAAAAATGAGGAATAACCTGTTTTAAAATCGGGGAGATACCAGAATAAAACTACAATCTTTGTGAACAAAAAGGGCTGTTAACAACAGTAACTTAGGTACTGCTTGCTCTCGGTGCTGAAATAGTTTTACACAGAGAAGTTGGTTGCACAACACACTCCCATGTCTGCAGAAAGGTAAGTGTGCTACTGTCGCATTCCTGGGATCTGTGTGCTTAGAGCTTTTGGAAAGGAAGCAGTAGGAGACTCACAGTACCCTACTATTTCCTTGCTATGGTGACATGCACGGGACTACAATTTAAACTGGGATGCTTTTTATCAATTTAAGAACAAATTACTTGTTGTTTTGAAGTCCCTTTTTATTTTCTTTAATTTGTCATAGGTAGTCAATTAAAAAAAGGGTCGTGTATTTATATTGGACTAGCACACTGGAATGGGTAATTTGTGCTTATAGGTTTAGGATGTTTGAAAAGAAGAATAAATCCAGAGAAATTGTATTGGTGAGTCATCTTGGTAGGTGAGGCATTGCTGTAGAAAAGTAAGGGTTGAAATAAAGGAATTTAATAGAAAAATGGGGTTTAGAGAAGAGGGAGAAAATGTCATATCCAGGGGAATGCACTCTTCCAGTAATGCATAGCAAGTACCATATGTGCATGTGTACTGTTGTTGTCTTTTGGGTTTAACTCTCTTCTGATGGTGTAGGTTGAGGTTCAGTTGCGCAACCAGCAGTTTCCCATTTTCTTTTCATCCTTTGAAGATTTTCCAAAACTCTCAATGCTGATAGTTCAAGGAATGATTTTTCTGTGTGTGCTGCATAGCATTTGAGTTTTACCTTGGCTATTTAAAAGGTTATTGTGATTGAAAGTCGTTTCTTTCCTTATACTAAATTTCATAATAGTGATGTGTACAGTGTTACTCATTCTTACAACTGGGTTGTTGTTCTTACATATAAGCCAACCCGAGTTAATAACTGTAGTTTTACTTAGCTGAGAGCCTTTGACAACTGAGGTGGGTTTTTTAGGCTGAACAGGACAACGGCCATCCTCTTCCTGCCTTTGCCAATCTGCATATTGAAGTCCTCGATGAGAACAATCAGAAGCCTTACTTCACAAAATCTACGTACGAGGGTTTCATCCTCGAATCCTCACCGGTGGGAACAACCATCTCCAACACCCAGAATCTGACTTCTCCACTGCAAATCGTGGTGTTGGACAATGATGTGGAAGAGGTATGTTTCTCACCCTTTTGTAATGTCATACCACTGTTTTCAGAGTTGTTCTTTGGTTTTTTGTATATTTTTACTGATACAACTGTTTTGATCAATGTGTTACCAAAAAAAACCCCAAACATAATTGTTACAGTTTCTTTTGTGGTTCCTTCTGAGTTCAAATAGATTTGAAAGTGTGTCGGGACTGAAAAAGTAACCCATGTTTTGCTCAGCTCTCCTTAGAATTGTGCTCTTAGATGAATGTTAATGACAAGAGGGAGGAAAAAAAAAATCTTTTGAGAAGGATGAATGCTCCACACTGTGGGGAAATGGGAAGGAAGCTCAGAGGGTAATGAAGTGGTTTAAACAAACCAGGAAAAGGAGGAATTAGGACAGCAGGATTCTAAAAGTTCCATCTGTTCTTTGGTCTGCCCAGATTTTTCATTATAGGTAAAATTGAGCATCTTCAAGGAACAGCAACCAAGTGGCAACACCACCACACCTCTAGGGTTAGCGTTTCTTCTGTTCTCACTGAGGCTGTCGCTGTTGTGTTCTTTTCTGATAGTGTTTCTTTTTCCTCTAATTAGTGTTGTCTCTTCAGTTGTCCCCTTTGTTCCTTTATGTTTCTGTTCTGTTCTCTCGTTATCTTCAGATACATAAAGAAAGATAAGTTGTAGGCATAGGTTTTGTAGTAGTATTTGTAGTATATGCCAATAACTCTTTTAATAAAGTTCTTAACCTGAAAGTCTGAAAACAAGCTTCTGTTTTTGAAAGCTTCACTTTTGACATAGACAAATTCCCTATTGTTGCGAAACATGGGAGGCCATTGTCACTGAAAGATGCTTTCTGCATCACACTCTGCATTAGAGTGATGTATTGCCTAAGAAGCTATTTTAAAGCCCAAACTCACATAGACTATCTCCTTCTTATCTATTAAAATATCTCCATCAGTTTATGGGCACTGATAAAAATGCGTTGGAAGATAAGTGGAGATGCTGTTGACTCTGTTGACTCTGGCTTCCTAGGGGCTGGATAAGAGGTATGGAGGGTGGCAGTCATCAGCAGGCATTGCTGCTCATTTCTGTTGCTTGTGCAGTGTGGCTTTTGTTAAATGCAGTTTTCTTCGTTGCTCAAATCAATGACATCTCACAGGTTGCTTACAAGAAACACTTTCTGTTCTGAACACAACAGAAATCAAATCACATGAGTCACTATCTGCCTTATAACATGTGACTGTGTATTAACTGTACGAAAATGGAGAGGCTCTGAGTCACCTGAACAGCAGAAGGCCGAAACTGAGCAAGACTGTGAGGCCAATAGACTTGTACGTTAGATAGGCATGGTCTGAAACTCAGGATGTAGGGTTTTGGCAAGCTGGAGAGCTGCTTGGGAACTATTTCTGGTGGGGTTGCTTCACTGCCAGTTTGGGCAACAGACAGCTGAAAATAGTACAGAAAAATCTTAATCTCAATCCACAACATGCTGCTGGTGTTTCTGTGTCCTCGATAGTCTGGGGACTGAGAAGTTTGCCCACAAGGCTTTATAGCTGCAGCGGTGTAGGAAAAGCCCACTGCGCAAACAAAGCCCACAGTGGTAAGAGGTCCCACAGCATGGCTGGTGAGAGGGGCTTGAAATACTTCACAGAATCACAGAATTCCAAGGTTGGAAAAGACCTCTGAGATCATCTAGTCTAACCATACCTGTCCTCTACTAAAACGTATCCCTGAGCACCTCATCTACCTGTTTTTTAAATATATCCAGGGATGGTGACTCAAATGCCTCCGTGGACAGCCTGTTCCAGTGCCTGATGACCCTTTTGTTGAAGAATTTTTTTCTTAATTTCTAATCTGAACCTGTCCTGGTGCAGCTTGAGGCCATTCCCCTTCATCCCATTGCCTGTTGCTTGGGTGAAGAGACCACCTCTCTATAACCTCCTTTCAGGTAATTGTAGGTGGTGATAAGGTCTCCCCTCAGCCTCCTCTTATCCAGGCTAAACAACCCCAGTTCCCTCAGCCACTCCTTGAAAGGTTTGCAAAACCAACTGCTTTAATTAAAGGCTGTTCAGTGTCCTAGTTTAGACACTCAAATTCCTGTGGCAGTATTCCACACTGGTGGTTTCTTTGGGACTCTTCTATTTCCTACTAGATGATACTTTGAGGAATGATTGAAGGACTTAGGACTTCTTGACCTCCAGTGGTTTTTCAGGTTGCAGCTAATAGTGCACTGATTAACTTTTACCTGGCCATTGCCTAGCTGAAACTGCACACATTGAAGGCAGATTCTATAATAGAGGTTCTTTGATACAGTTACATATTGCAACATACATAAGACTGAAAATGAAGATCATTTGAACTGTTAAATCTGGAATTTGGCCTCACTCTTTGAATGGATCATGTAACTGCCAGGTAGTTAGCATAGCACATGGTATTTGTATTCTCCCAAACTGCAAATATTTAAACATTTCAACATGGACAAGTAATGTGTTCCTTTAACAAACCCCTTCATGAGATTTATAATGTAATCCTGGTATTTATGTTCCCCACCAAAAGTGCTTTCTGTTACTGATTTTGTGAGCGCAAGTTCAATCCCTCTGGCAAGTGCTCTGAAATTCATCTCACGTGGTTTGAGTGCAGGGCTGTCCATTTAATTGCTGCACGTTTTCTGTAGCACATCAGCTTGTTCCCCTGAAGTTATCCTAATATTTGGATATTGAATATGTCTGTTCATTGATATACTTCCTAGTGCACGCACTTGAAATTTCAACACGGATGTGCCCAAATACTTCAAGTTTTATTGCATTACTAATAATAATTTTTTGAAAAAATATAATCCATCCAATCTGCAGCTGGTGTTTCAGTTGGGAGCAATAATGTAGCTTAATCTGCATCCAAAGACAATGAAGAAAGAGTTTATCATTCTTGAGCATAGGCTGCCTTTGACAGCTGACTGGAAATTGTGACGTATTTATATGTCTCAGTACAATAGGCCTGAAACTTTCTGTCCTTAGGAAATGACCACTTAAGGGCCCAAAAATGTGTCTCAGTGAACTGAACAGCTGCTTGTTTTACGGCATGGTTTTGTTACTTTCACTGCATAACAGATAACGGTAGTTTGGTGGTGAAGTTGGTGAAAATCTAGTGTGGCCACATGGCCCAGAGATTCCCAGGAGGTGATTTTTGTTGAGCATTGAAAAAGTTTCATATTTCAGTGTTGCATAATGAATAACTGCCGAGGATTTTGAGACTGGGAAATTATGTGGGTTAAAGACTTAATGTTGACACGTCACCCCATCTCTCCAAAGTGAGGACAAAATAATGGAATCATAGAATCATAGAATGGTATGAGTTGGAAGGGACCCCAAGGATCACAGAGCTCCAACCCCCCTGCCACAGGCAGGGCCACCAACCTCAGGCCTGCATCTACACTAGGTTGCCCAGGGCCCCATCCAACCTGGCCTTGAACACTTCCAGGGACGGGGCATCCACTACCTCTCTGGGCAGCCTGTTCCAGCACCTCACCACTCTTTCTGTAAAAAACTTTCCCCTAATATCTAATCTAAACCTTCCTTCCTTTAGTTTTAATCCATTCCCCCTTGTCCTGTCATTGTCTACCCTTTTAAAAAGTTGAATCCCCTCCTGCATATAAGCTCCCTTCAGGCACTGGAAGGCTGCAATGAGGTCCCCCCGCAGCCTTCTCTTCTCCAGACTGAACAAGCCCAGCTCCCTCAGCCTCTCTTTGTAGGGCAGGTGCTCCAGCCCTCTAATCATCTTCGTGGCCCTCCTCTGAACCCTCTCCAACAGTTCCACATCCTTCTTGTATTGGGGGCCCCAGCTCTGGACACAGGACTCCAGATGGGGCCTCACGAGGGCAGAGTAGAGAGGGACAATCACCTCCCTGTCCCTGCTGGCCACCCCTCTTCTAATGGAGCCCAGGATACCATTGGCCTTGCGAGCTGCAAGAGCACACTGCTGGCTCATGTTAAGTTTCTCATCCACCAGAATCCCCAAGTCCTTCTCAGCAGGGCTGCTCTCAAGGAGCTCTTCTCCCAGTCTGTATCTATGTCTGGGATTCTTCCGGCCCAAGTGCAACACCTGACACTTGGCTGTGTTGAACCTCATTAGGTTCACCCGGGCCCATCTCTCCAGCCTGTCAAGATCCCTCTGGATGGCTTCCTTTCCTTCTAGGGTGTCGACCACACCACTCAGCTTGGTGTCATCCGCAAACTTGCTGAGGGTGCACTCAATTCCATCATCGATGTCATTGAGAAAGATGTTAAAGAGAACCGGTCCCAAGACAGACCCCTGGGGGACCCCGCTTGTCACTGGCCTCCACCTGGACATAGACCCATTGACCACCACCCTTTGGCTACGGTCTGTTAACCAGTTTCTTATCCACTGGCTGGTCCACCCATCAAATCCACATCTTTCCAATTTAGAGATAAGGATGTGATGGGGGACTGTGTCCAAGGCCTTGCACAAGTCCGGGTAGATGACATCGGTCGCCTTCCCTTTATCTACTGATGCTGTCACTCCATCATAGAAGGTCACCAGATTGGTAAGGCACGACCTTCCCTTGGTGAAGCCATGCTGGCTGGCCTGGATCACATGCTCTTCCCTCATGTGCTCCAACATGTCATCCAGGAGGATCTGTTCCATGATCTGCCCAGGCACAGAGGTGAGGCTCACCGGCCTGTAATTCCCTGGGTCTTCCTTGCTCCCTTTCTTATAAATGGGAGTGATGTGACCTTTTTTCCAGTCCCCAGGGACCTCTCCTGACAGCCATGACTTTTCAAATATGATGGAGAGCGGCTCAGCAACCACATCAGCCAGCTCCTTCAGGACCCTGGGGTGCGTGTCATCCGGCCCCATAGACTTGTAGACATTCAGTCTCATAAGGTGGTCATGGACTTGCTCTGCTCTTACGGTGAGGGGGGATTTGCTCCCCCAGTTCCCACCTGGAGTTCTAGGGATGCAAGGTCCTGGGATTTGAGAATTATGAGAATCCTGGCTGCCAGAGAAGACCGAGGCAAAGAACTCATTCAGTACCTCAGCCTTCTCCTCATCAGTTGCAGCCAATTCTCCTTTCTCATTTACCAAGGGGGGTACATTCTCTTTGGCCTGTCTCTTCTGGCCAATGTACCTGTAAAATCCCTTCCTGTAAAATCTCTGGCTATGCTGGGATGTGCTGGGGTAGATGGGCTGTGGTGGAATCTGGCCGGTGGCCCTCACACTCTATCTTCTTCCTTGCTGCTGGGATGGCTCTGTGCCTGCCAGACCACGTCCCTTAGGTGTGGGGAGGGGAAAATGGCCAATGGCATGGCCCAAAGTGGTCATTTCCAAGGGATGGAAGGATTGGATGGAAGGGTGCTCTGTCTCAGCAACCTGCTCATTACCTGTCTCATGCCAGCACAGCTCTTCCCAAGCCTACGGAACAATGCATGTGTAACAGGGATGCAAGGGAGGAGAGAATCAGATTTAACTGCCTATCATTCATACATGTGTCAGTGATTCATTTAGTGCTTATAACCTGTTGTGGGCATGAGACTTCAGCAGACTGAGGCTGGGAGTGCAGCGATGGCACAGAACTCACCCAAACCCAGTCAAACAAGCTAACATGGCAGGCACCTTCTCACCAGGCCGAGATGCCTGCTCCGGGTGGGCTAGCTCAGGTAGTGCTTATTAGCTGCTGCAGGTCCTAATGTTCTGGTAGCTCCATTGTATGTCAGTAAATTAATGTATTTGGTAAGTAGGGATTGTTGAGGGGAGGCTAACAGGCTGCATACTTGTGCGTGTTAATCTCCAACGCTGACTCTGGCATGAATGAACAGAATGCCTTCAGTCTCCTGAGTCACAAATCAGTGAAGATTGTAGTTCCTATTAAAGTAACTCCCTGTCCTCAGACAAACGCATGAGGAAAGTGGTCATCTTAGCTGTGTATTTTAAGGGGGAAAAAAACATCCAAAACATGTTCTAAATGTAAACCTTGTGTGAATGGTAATAGGGTCCTGCTGTAAATCTTCCCAAAATTAATTTATAGATGTGACATTGCAAACAGACCTTTAACTAGAGCGTCACTGCCAAGTGCTGAGATAATTAAGTGGTCTGTTTAAATGGCATAAATTAAATTAAGCCACGTGAGTACATTAAGACCTGGGTAAACCCAAGCTGAGAGGAGGAATTTAAACAGTAAGATCTGATTGCTGTTTACATAAGGCTTCTGAGGCGCTTCCATGGGAGCTACTTTTGCTTCCATGGGAGAGTACGAATTTCTTCTGCTCTGGTGGATAGGGTCTGTGGAAAAGCTACACAGTAACCACCTTCTGCCTTGTGTGCCCCTTCTTGTTGAATCTCTCTTAAAGAAGCAAGCAAAGCAAGCCCATCCAACCCCCAGGATTTAGCTTCCAGGTTGAAAGCAGCTCATCAGCGTCTGTATCCACTGTGTACTGCTCAACTACCGGGGTGTTTACTGATATACCATGTGCAGTGTCTCACTGAACAAACTTGAGGTGACAGGTAATTTGTGCACTGCTCATTAGAACACAGGTTTAATGTTGTGTATACAAGGTGTGCCAGCATTGCTTCAAAAGCATTTAAAGTTGCCAGGGCATGCATTTGGAAAAGCACCTGTGTGGTAACCCCGATGCTTCTGTGGGTACCTGCATCCCCGTGCAGCATCCCTGGGCCCTGGGATATGATGCAGGTCAGTTACGAGCACAGGTTCCTCACCGGATACTTTTCTACCAGACCAGTTTCTTAGTTTATGCTTTGTCAGTGTAGTTGAATTCAAACTTGCTGTAGATGGTTGCTCAGTATCTGTGTGTCTTGAGAACTTGTGGAAAATTTTAAAGAATGATTATTTTACATAAAAGCATCTTAGTAGCACCCTGGAGAGGTCTGGGCAAATAATGGATGAAATAACTCTTATATGTAAGTACAAATGCAGGTTATGGATTTTCAATGATACAACTAGATAAAGAAAATGTGGGTGGGTTGGGTTTTTTCCGGGAATACTGAAGCATTTTAAACACTGAAGCATTCTTCTCTGATATTTGGCTGATTGCTCGTATCCTTCACTGTTATTGTTTGAGCTTGTTTTGCAGCTGGTATCCTCTCAGAGTGCTGCTGTCCCTCTGTAGCACTTCTGTGACACTCTAATAGTCAGGAAATACTCTTCCCAAATGTAACAGCCTATTAATAGCATTATTAAAACAAAGGGGAAAGACAAAGCAAAAAGGCTGCTTCTCTTTCTTCAGGATTTATAAAGGTGGGCTTTTTTCCTTTCCTGAATCTTTCCCTTTAATAAGGAAAAAATAAAAAAGCCTTAACAGTGAATCACTGCCATAGCATTGTGTTTCTTCCTCGGTTGTATTGGGTGAGTGTCTAAGGTTTTCTGCTCTCTGAAGCTATTCTTTCCTCTCGGAGTTCCTTGGAGTCCTCAAGGAATTTGGCTTTTGAATATCTGCCCTGTTTTAAACAAATGCTATTGCTAATTAGTGGAAGCACTGAAAATGCTGCCATTGGTTTTCTGCCTTCTCCCAGGAGTGGCTCGCTTGTGTGAGGAGCAGAAGAGGACTTCTTCAGAACTTTGCTGTCAGCTTTCCATTCAGGGAGGGGCATGGCCCTTTGCACCTTGACTGGCAAAAGGCTGAAAAGCATTGGAGCACCTTTTGGTGCCTGACTTCAGTCATGCTTGTGCCTCAGCCCTTGCTTTGGGCATGGACTAGAGGGGTTTTGGTGATCGGAAGGATAGAGAGTAGAAAGCCTTGCTGAGCATCCATCCTGGTTCACTCATTAGTCTTTTGGCATCATCTTCTCCAAAGAGGAGATGACATAAATGGTGCAGAGCTACTTCTATTATTATTATTATTATTATTGTTCTTATTATCAAGAAAAAAATATGTTTCAAAGAGACCTAGGCAAAGTTGTCTGAGACTGGTTTACTTTCCCTAGTTTTTCAGTTGCTTAAAATTTAGATGTGATCTGTTCTGCTCCTGGGGTTCTGGTGATCTAAGTGGCTTTATGACAAAAGCCATCATGAAGATGTTGCAGGAGGCTGTGCTTCAGGTTGTTTTTCTGAAACCTGTTGGTGATGGCAAAAATGCAGGAAGCTCGCTCCAGGTGCTGTGTTCACCTTGTCTGTTCCATCCAAGCTGTTGTGAGCCCAAAGGGACCATCTTATCAGGCCCCACAGGACTCCTCTCACTCAAGTTAGAAAAAAGCAATGAGGTCAGTGCCAATGCAGTTTGATTGCAATCCCCTTGTCAGTGGAACTGAGAATCTCACTTGTGTCGCTGCTGCAAGACATTGTATCCCAGGGTATTTTTCAGTGAAAGACAGGAATAGAAAATATTTCCTCCTTTCACCAAGAAATGAGGAGTGCAAATGCTGAAAACATCTCTTCAACAAAACTTCTCTCCTCCCTGGGCATTTCAGTGCTGAGCATCTTCCACAGGAACAGTGTTGGAAACCCAAGATGTGGTATTAAATTATCTTTATCACTGCAGCATTTTGGAGACAAGCCTGTGCTAGCTGTCAGGGATCCTCAGCAGTTCTCATGCTCTCGGAGCTTGTCCTGGCTACCCTGAAGAATTTAACAGCCAAAAAGGTTTCCTCTAAAAAGCTTTGGGGGTGTGGGAATACATAGGGAATATGTATCATTGTCTGCTCATTCATGATGATATAATGTAATTTGGGTATAATGTGAGTAAATTGCAGGAAACTTTGCTTTAGGAAGCGCTTGTGGGAGGACAGAAATGTAACTTTAACATCCACACAGGCTTGCAGGCTTTCAGCCTTCTCCAGAGATTTTGAAGCAGAACAAATTCAAACCCAGGCTTTGTTTATTAAGAGAATATCGGGGCACTTTCTGCATCTCATTTTATTTGGGTTTTATTTTTGTCTGTAACCATTGTTTTTTTTCTCCAGACATACTTGCTGCTTTTATGATGTCCATCAGTATCAGGGTTGTGCTTCTTGTATTCATTTTGTGTGTTTCAATTTGTAGGTCGCACCCGGTGCCATTCCTGTAGGTATTGGGTATTATGTTTGCAGCATTCCTTTTTGGTTGAATTATGTGATTGATTTATGTATTTCTCCTGTCCTCCTGCATATTTCTCTGCCTTGTTGGTGTTTATTTGGGTCTGGGACTGTCTCTGGTTTTGTGAAGCCTGTGAAGAGCCCTTTAAAGACATTGGCCCAAATTCATTTAGGGGATGAATTTGTACCATGATTGCTTTATGTTCATTACATGGTTATGTGTCTTTATCAACATCTTCAGTATTACAAAAAGTACTTTTTTAATTGAAGAAGTCCCTCCTGATCAGTAGGATAATGTCAAGCAAATCATTTACACTGCGTGCTTGAAAGGGCCCTCGCAGGGTGCATGTGTATTCTGTGTGTGTCTGCTCTGATAGTCTTCTTTACTTAAAGTTATATGCCAAACAAGGCATTGGAGACAAGTTTGCCTGCATGACCCAGAAATGTAGGCAGAAATCACAGTCTTTAGGGTCAGGCCCCACAATAAAATAGTAGCTTAAAAACTGGGAAGCATCAGTAATAATGTTGGCAATGTAAGAGAGATTGTTGCCTGCAATTGTATTCTCTCTCAGCATCTGCCCTGTAAAGTGTTCACAGTTAAGTTGAGCAGACTTTCTTTAAGCACAAAATGTAATGAAAGTGTAAAAGCATAACAATGCCAAGATTAAGGAAATAAATTGTTTTGTACATCTGATGTGTGTGGAAGGTGGTAGAAACAGGCACTGATTGCAGTAAAGGCCATTTAACTTACACATTAGGATAAAACTAAACACAAGAATAGCTAGGGAATGGGAAAGATTACTTTGGGAGCGTGTGGAATCTCCATCCTTGGTTTCTCTCAGGAACAAATTAGGGAAAAACACTGTTTGTTAGTGTTCAAAATGGCATGACAAGCAAGAACTGTAACAACTTTGTACATTAAATTTTTGACTGGCTTTGTAGTGTCTACAAAATGAACAATTATTGGTAATTACCTTCTGTAATTTTTCAGGGGAAAAAAAAAAAAGAGATTACCATTTGCATTGCGAGCTGTAAGATGGATTTTAACTTTGCTGAAAGCTGTGGTAGTCCCAGCAAAGCTTTAGGCAAGAGGAAGCTGCTCGTTTGGAACACTTTGATATTTCTTTCACGTAGCTTTCAGCAACTGAAGTAATTTCTCATTTAAATAGTTATAATCCTAGCCTTTCACGCTGTGTGCTTTAGAGTGTTTCAGATTGCTAAATTTCTCTTTCTCCTCCTGTTGTGCTTTGTTAGGACACCTAGTTAGCTCCAGCGTTCCTGCCTGCTGCACTGGAGGGACTGGGAAAGGTCCCAGTGGTCGGGTTTCTGCCTTTAGTTACACAGGAATGCTGACCATCACAGGGTGAGAGTTAGCCTTCTAGGAGCGTTGTGGATTCAGGATGAGAAAACCTTCAGGGAAGATAAATGTCATGTGTCTTTATGGGAAATTTGTTAATTCAGCTATTTCTGACTGCTGGGTGTCCCACTTTGTGTGGGGAGGGTCCTGTAGAATCAGGTTGGAAAGCATGTGGTAAAAATACAGCTAGAGTTATGCCTTGTTGCACGCACTGGGTTTTCTGTTATGTTTTATTCATGGTACTAGCCCTCTGATTCCTCATCTCCACGTTATTTAGGGTAGTTGGAGAGTTTTTAAAGGAGTCATCTCCCAGGCTTTTGTGTTTCCCTGATCACATTTGCATTCCTCTCTTGTAACTTCTCCTCATATAACAGAAATAAACTAAATAACTAATGACCAAGAGTAGCATGTTAAGTCAGGTTAAATTAATTGGATTACATGCAAGGACACAGAAATGTTTTTTGGAATACTGTAGGCAAGAAAATATAATGTAATTTATTTTAGAATTTAGCTGTCATATAGAGTGACTCTTGCAGTTTAACCACTTCAATAACTTTAATAGCATCTTTAAAGAGATGGGGAAAGGGGTTGAGATAGTTCATCCTGGTCACAAACCATGTTTTTGTCATTTCAACACCAGAGACATCCCAGAAAAGTACCTGAATGTGTGGGGTCTTTGGGAACCTGAAGGGCCCATCGAGCTTAGACACCCTCTTTGCCTGCTCTGTGCTGGCATCCAGCAGACTGCAGGGTGAGGGCTGAGGCTAGGAGTCTGTTTGCAGCTTTTTATCCATCTGGTAAGTTCTTGGTGAGGTTCTGGACTTGACCTGCTCTATTCCCAGTGAATGTAGTAATAACTTAAGGTTCTGTCTATGACAGAAACATTCCTTCCCCTTTCTGTTCGTTCAGATTCTGTTTGCCCCAAAATGAATTTCAGTCTTTTTCCCCATGGAAACTTTCCATACCCCTTCCCTGTACACATCAGTTGCCAGATGTGCTAGGAGAGAGGATGCAGGTGGAAAGCTGAACTCGCAGAGTGGTTGCTCAGCGTAGCTCAGGAGGCATTGCCCTGCCATTACACTGTCGTGTGGCTTTACATGCAGCATTGGAACTGCAGCACCACTCTCAGTCCTCACCCAGCTGTACATGAAGCCATCTGGATCTGAAATCCGTGTTCCCAGCAGGCTGCCTACGGAAGCCACAAGTAACAAATGTACAGAGCCTTGACTTGCCTTTTTTCTTTTCTGTCTCTCCCCTTTATCTTAAAATACTACTTGATATTGAAAATTATGCCCCAGTTGCTTCTCAGTTTTCACCCAATCAGCTGAGAGATTTACAATTCTGTATCAATCTGTACTTTGATCTTTTTCGAGACAGAGAATCTTGGAAACAGCATCTATTTAGCGATACACTTCAACTCATACGATTATATTTTCATTGCATCCACCCAACTGTTTTATTGCTCCATTAATCAAGATAAGTTTTGTTTTTAATGTGGTTGAAGACAGATGCTTGAGACTGGTTTCTTAGATTGGTAATTTATATTTAGCTTAAAAATTACTGTTTTCATGAAAAAAACACCATTTAAAACCAGCAGGTACAGGTGTTTGCTTACCATTGGGTTTACTTATTCTATAAGTTAAATTGTATCTTTAATACATTTTTTCATCAAGATTAGATCTCTAGATCAGCAGTGTTATTTTTATGTGGGTGATTTTTATTTACAGCTTTGTGGATTCGGTTAATCACAGTACTAACAGTTACTCTGCCTATTTAGGTTTCAACTAAATAAGCACTTATATTAAGTAATCGGAAGCTTAACGGTATAGACGAACTAATAATAAAATGCTTTTAAAAAAAATTTCATTTAAAGACCAAGGATCCCCAGCTCCATCTCTTCCTGAACGATTACACCACGTTTTTCACTGTGACTCAGAGTGGCATCACCCGCTACCTCACCCTGCTGCAGCCTGTCGACAGAGAAGTCCAGCAGCTTTACACCTTCTCGGTAAGATAAGCACAGGCGAAGGCACATCAGGCATTGCCGAAGTGAGTGTTGTAAGATGGTTAGTTTTAGTAAGTGTTGAAAAATGAGGGTGTCGGATCACTAAAATGGCACAGAAGAGGACAAACAGTGAAGGAGGAGCAGCTGCAGTACTGGGGGGTCAGGGGGAGTTGATAATTGAGGTAGTGTGCTCTTCCAAAATACGTCACACACACACACACACACACACTCTCCCCGCCCCCCACCAGCATCATCTCCACAGTCCCAGACTGGTATCCTGCTCCGCACCACCCTCCAGGACACGCTCTGGCTCTTGTAACTGGCATGGCCTGCGAGGGTGCCTTTGCCCTCTCTTGGCCCTAGAGCAAGGAAGTCGATGTCTGTAACAGCCTTTCTGCTTTACTGTTGTACAAAATAAAGAAGTAGGTGAACATAAACCCAGCCAGCAGTATCTTAAAAAAAACCCACACCATATAACAAACAAAACCAAAAACCCCAAGCAAACTTAAATGGGCTTAATAGTCCTGTCAGGCTTTTCCCAGGCTGTGAGTAAACAGCCCTAAAGCAATTGACAACACACTGCAGGGAAACCCCTGTCCCTCTGCAGGGGTTCCCCATCCATGCTCCCTATTTCTGTCTGCATAGCATTTGAAAGATTGAAAGATCTCAGATTTCCTCTATGGAGTAAGGAGGTCTCTAGCTCTGCAAGTCCCGACTTAAAATGCTGCCTGATGTTTAATTCCCTCTTAAGTATAGTCATAAATGAAAAATTAAATGCTGATTTTTAGTTGCCACACTGTATTTTTTCGTAGTTAGAATTGCATTCAGAATACACCACTAAAGCATGTTTTTGTTCTGTTTCTTCCCCTGCCAAAGATGACGGCTTCTGATGGCGTACAGGAGAGTGCCCCAGTGACAGTCAATATCCTGGTGATTGATGCAAATGACAATTCCCCAACCTTCTCCAATATATCTTACAATGTCAAGATTTACACAGATATGAAGCCTGGGGAAGGCGTTATAAAGGTAAGTTTAGGCCTGTTCATGACCTTTTTTTAACTCAGTCTTCTCTAGCAGTAGATGGTGTCATTTATAAAGATTGGAAATGCCCTGAAAACAGCTAGGAATGAAGTTTGTGTGTCTCTATCCACTCCGTTAGTTACATAGCCATGAAAAGGTTGCTAATGCTAAATGATAGACCTGTCTTAGATGTGTAGCTGAGGTTCAGCTGTTTCATCTGAAGTTTTTCAAAACCTATACATCTGAAAAGTCTCAAAAGAAAAAAAATATTTTCTCTGGTATTAGCAAGATATTGAAATAAAATACCTTGAGAGAACGAGTAAAACAGTTCAGAAGAACATAACCAGAAATGTTTTACCACATCATAAAACCTTTTGGGTTTTGCAGAAGCCAAAGTTGCTTTGTAGAACATATGAGCAGCAAAAAAAAATGTGTTGAATGCTATCCCAGAGAGAGAGCAGCAGGTTTAATTTAAGTTTGCAAGCACTGGTTTATGTTTCATTACGGAGTGGAGGTCAATACCAGTTGTAGTGATGTTAATGGAAAAAAGGCGTTTTTGGTGGTAATTCTTCTAATCTTTAGATTAGATATTAGGGGGAAGTTTTTTACAGAGAGAGGGGTGAGGTGCTGGAACAGGCTGCCTGGTGGCTGCCCCGTCCCTGGAAGTTCAAGGCCAGGTTGGATGGGGCCCTGGGCAACCTTGTGTAGATCCAGGCCTGAGGTTGGTGGCCCTGCCTGTGGCAGGGGCGTTGGAACTCTATGATCCTTGGGTCCCTTCCAACCCATGCCATTCTATGATTCTAATACGTCAGCCCTGCTCCACAGTGCTTGCAGTCCAGCTGGGTGAGAAGACACTGTTAGTGGGGCTCAGCACTCAAGGGCAGTAGAAGGCAGGAGTAGTTTTGGAAAAATAAATCAATTCATTAGTTGACTTCAGTAGTAAAACACCACGGTTGGAAATGTAACCAGCAGCTCGGTGATAGAAGGCAGCAGGGATTTGTCAGTACTGGGAGTGAGATCCCTCTCTGTCTTGGCATATACGCCCTGCTTGAGCGCTGTTGAAGTGTGCACTTGCTACCTTTGGATCTTTGGTACTGTTACTCTTGTCTTTTCATCAGCCTGGGCTACTGGTGCCTTAAAGAAGCCAGGGGGACATTTTCAGCAAGATTTGAGGGAAAGATGGAAGTTTTAAACAGAAGTGAGTTCCTTCAAGCTTTGCAGAAGGCTGGGCAAGGGGGGGGAGAGACAAATTCTGTTGCCTTGAATGAGCTAAAGGCAGATTAGAGCTCAGGAGCCACGCATAGGGCGTGACATCTGGAGCTGTGTTTGCAACATCTCTTAACCTCCTAACTCAATGTATAAACGTGGACTTTGTGAGTGCAATAGATTCACTTGGTTTTTAAGGTACATACCCTGCTGGAAACATTGAAATTGAGGGGTTTTTTTCTTAAATGTAATCACTCTAGTCCAAAAAGAAATCATCAGTTACACATGGCCTTTGTTGTGCGGGCGAAGTAGTGTGCTATGGATTTAAAGTATCTGAGTATCCAAATGGGTTTTCCCCCTTAAAGGTGCATGTGCCAGGAAACGTGGGGCAGAAGATGCTGCTAAATGAGACTGCAGCATGTGTAAAAAGAATGGTTTCAGTACCCAAGGCTGGCCTTAAGGATGCTCTAAGCTGCTTGAGGTGTGTTCATGATCCACGGGATGAAGTAGAGAAGCTATTGTGTCTTTCTAAAGCAGCTGCAGCCCCGAAGTACTTAGGTGTTCAAAGGGAATGTGATGTTCCCAGGGTTCATACCTTCAGGCAGTTCAGCTGCACATGTTTTCAGATCCTGGAGGTGTGCAAAGAGCAGGAGTACAAATTCCTTAGTAAACTGTTCCTTCTAGGAGAAGGCAAGACAGGCGAGATCTCAGCAAAGCCACCCACGTTAACCCATGTCACCAGAATTTGCTTAGCAGAGACACAGGTTCTCTTGGCCTGTTTTGTTCCTGTTCCTCCACTGCCCACCACAGGAGTTACCCTTTGCCCTCCCACTGCATAACGGCGTGTGCAAGGAGCAGGTCAGTGAAATTATGCACGTTAGAGACATGGCAAGGAGAAACCAAACGTAAGGGAAGAAACGGCAAGAGGAAAAGTTCAGATGTAAATACTGTGCAGTGTTTGACCATAGCTGAGGCCTGAACTAGATCTGGAACAGGTCCCTTCTAGAGTGACGTCGTGAAGTTGAAAATTAGCAGTGGGGAAGTCTGGCTTTAAAATTGCCTCTGTTAAAATTATTTTGGAAAATAATTCCAATATTCGCAGGTGTTCTGAGAATAAGGTTTTCCCCTCCTCCACGCTCCTGTCTGCAAGGTGGACCTGTGGTTACTTTAGGACCATTTGAGTTTATAATGCCCTCCAAGCTGTAGGGTAAATAACTCTGACTCTTTTGGGAGGGGGTTTGTTTTTCTACTCATGCTGCCAGATGATCTGAATTTATAAACTGACACTTAAAAAAAACCACCTAAGGGTCAGCTCAAGATTTCTGCACATTGTGATGATGCCAGATTTCAGGCTGCTGGGGTATTTGGGAAGCTACTTGCATAGGTGTTTTGCCTGTGCTAGAGGCACCAAGTCCTTCAGTGTTAAGGAGTGCGAGAGAGATTTGTCTCCAGGAGTTCTGAGCAGCCACCAAGTCTGCAGCACTAAGAATGCCCCTGGGTGTCCCTAAGGCTGGGAAGGTGGGTATGTGCTGCAGGATCACTGTTTACTTCATAAATACCACCTGACATGGAAAACAGACGTCTTTTTTTAAATGCTAATACAGTGATTTGTGGTGATATGCTTAGCTTGTTCTCTCTGTATGTGGAACAAACTCATCTTGTAACCCTCACTTGTCCCTGGTTTGAGAATCAGTTGAGATTCTCTGCTGCTGGGTGACGATCAGCTATGATAGTCCCCAAAGGAAAATGGCCCAGGTCAGATAAGATTAGTCTGTAAAAACCACTTCCTCTAATCAGAAAAAGCAGGTTAGAAAACACTGGCCTCAGTGAATCTGAACAATTGCATAACCATTTACATATAAGCACTGGCTTGCACTTTACTCAGACCCATTTTCAGAGATGATCAAGTAAATATATCTTGTACAAAGCAGTCATCTTTCTACAAAAATGGAAACTTTGGGATAGCAGTGTAAGTGCTCTCATGTAGTTGCCACTTTGCTTGTATTATCCTAAGGGTGATATGGAATTAAGATTTTCTTTTTCCTCTGAGTGCACAAATAACCCCAGTTTGTACTTGCTTGTTGTCCCATTTTGTGGGAAATTGTTAGGAATTTACTCCTGGAAAAAATCCCCAAACGTTTTTTTTCCACGCTGGGTAGTTAGACCAAGTCATTTCCTTCCTTTCCTTGTTGCCTTTGAAAGAAGTGAACAAAACAGTGGGAATAAATTTGTGCATTACTGAGTTGCTATATCTTCACCTGGCTACCCAATGGTGGTGGGTAATCTATCCTTGGCCTTCCCGTTGTACGTGCTCGCTGCAGCTCAGCATGGCTGCTGGGGTGTTTTTTGGAAAATCTGGGAGGATGGTGGGGATGAAGGAGCTTGTCCCCTGTACAGGAGTGACTTCCCTCTGCTTTTCTGAGGATAAGGGCAGAGCATGAAATCTTTGCTCCCTGACTTCTTGGTAGGGACCGTGGCAGTACCACTGGAATGTTGAAAATAGAATTGGGAAGTTTTTATTCCAGTTGTGTTTTTTCAGACAAGTTTAAATGTCTGTATTATTCTCTTGAGAATTTCTTATCCGATTTTTCCTTCTGTTTTGTAGATGTTTTACTGTGCTCCCCAAGAAAGACAATAGCAGATTGAGAAATCTGCCATTTAAATGTGTGGTAAATAATAATTATAACTAGAAAGTCTTATTAATAGTAAACCCATTAAAGTACTTAATTCCATCTTTTTTTGTATTATTTAAATTTTCCTGTTTTCCTCTTTTCTTCCTGTGATTCAGATATTCAGACTAGTTACATGTCAGTGGTTGGAGTTCACAGCAGTAATCACGTAACTAATTTAAATCTACTCTGTTTCTTTAGACATCTCTCATTTCTATATGCAGCATGAACTTGCAGGGCAGAGAGAATATTGAGCAAGAAAGTGAGCGAGCTGAGAAAGGATGGAGGACGTAAAAAAAAGCCCACCTAAATGTTTACATCCATTTGCCTGAAGGCCAAAGACTTCCTTGGCCCATGAAGAGTTTCTGTGTATGCTGTCTTTACAGAGAAACTCGTGAACTGCTGTTAAGAAGTATATGTTGTTCTTACTCTGCTTTAAGATCATGAAACAGAAATAATCTATTTTCATTTCTCATGGAACCATAGAATGACATGGGTGGGAAGGGGCCTCAGAACCCCCCCAGGGCCACCTCTGCCATGGACAGGCACACCTCCCACCAGCCCAGGGTGCCCAAAGCCCCATCCAACCTGGCCTTGAACCCTGACAGGTATCCAGGGGCAGCCATAGCTTCTCTGGGCACCCTGTGCCCAGCTCTTCTCCAGCTGCCCTCCTGCAGCTGAAGGCCATTCCCCTGTCCTGTCCCTCCCTGCCCTTGGCACCAGTCCCTCTCCAGCTGTCCCAGAGCCCCTCGAGGGACTGGAAGGAGCTCAGAGGTTTCCCCGCAGCCTTCTCCAGGCTGAACCAGCCTGTCTCCATAGCAGAGGTACTCCAGCCTTCAGATCATCTCTGTGACTTCCCTTGGACTTGCTTCAGCAGCTCCATGTCTCTTATGTACTCAGTACTGTTTCTCCACCCAGCTGGCAGTTGTGCTTGGGAATGCCCTGACCCATGTGCAGGACCTTGCCCTTAGCATTGTTGAACTTAATGAAGTTCACACAGTCTCACCTCTGCAGGCTGTGAAGTTCCCTCTGGACAACATTCCTTCCATCTGCCATGTCACCCACACCACACAGCTTGGTGTCATCAGCAAGCTTACTGAGGCTGCGCTGATCCCACTGTCCATGTCAGCAACAAACAGTGCTGGTCCCAGTACCAGCCCTGGAGGAGCTCAACGCATCTCTTGTCTCCTCTTGGACATTGAGCCATTCACCTCTTTGAGTGAGACTGTCCAGCCAATTCCTTATCCACCACATGGTCCATCCAACAGATCCGTGTCTCCAGTGTAGAGACAAGCATGTCATGTGGGGCAGCGTCAAATGCTTTGTATCTGTGTATCTGAATGTCTACCTAGCTGCCTGTTGCTGAGGTGTAAGCCCCATGTTCAGGGGCTCTCCTATGAGAGCAATTAAATAACTCCCTGATTGGAAATGGAAAATCAGCTATGCAGCAGATTAGTGCACTGCCTGTTCACCTTGTGCAAGCTGGAACAATTCTGCTGAAGATCATGAGTGTGTGTCTGGAGGTCATGCCCCAGATCTTGGCTACACAGAGCACTTAACTCCACACATCACAGAGTGAGCAACCATCGTGCTGGAGGCCAGAAAGGAAATGAGAGAGATAAAACATGGTGAAACTGCAGGCACTACAGTTTCTATTGCTTAGCTGTTGCTCAGGGTAGAATTAGTCTCAAGCAGTAACAGCACCTCAGTTCTACACGGGGACAGATTTTATTTAGAGCCATTAAATAAAAGCCTCCACTGGGACTGTTTTGCTGTAACCTCAACCGTGGCTTCTCGGTGCTGGATGGCCTTGTCCCTTTTAAACGGTTTCTTTCCATTCCCTGCCCATAGGCACAAGTGATTGGAGCCATCCTTGCACAGGGATGCATGTTACACTATGACTTCGAGTCGTTGGATGTTTGCAGCTTGGCGTGTGCTCCTCGTGCCTTCCAGCTTTTAAACATGCATCTGGCTATGTAGCTACAGAACAGTTTGGAGGGAATCTTTGTAGAAGTTGTCTCCAAACCACACTGAAGGTTTTATTTATGTGGTTATTTGTCACCCTCTGCCTTCAGGGCATCATCATATTTGTTTCCATCTGCAAAGTAAAGGTTGATAACAGAAGCAGAAAAGAACAGGTTATATTTGCATTGCTCAGTAAGTGCACTTAGATACTTGAGGAGAAATATAATGGATAGAGACTTAATGCCTTATGCAGATACTGAAAAAGTATTTTGACCTACTCTATGCTAGCATTACATTGTGTTAGCTCCAGTTTAGGAATATCTCCATTGCAATCTCATTTCCCCCTGACACTCAGGGACTCATTCCTGCTTTTCCCAGTGAAACCAAAGGCTGAGTTGTATCGCTGAGCCCTGGAAGGATGAGGAGGGTGTGTAGTGGCCATCCAAGTTCTGGCTGCCTGCTGTGTTTCACTGGGGTGCTGCTCTGGAGAGCAGCTGTACTGCACCTGTGATGCTCTGGGATCACATAAATGTGTACTGGATGTGGCTCTGGAGCCTCGCACTTGCTTGCCTAGAGAACTCATGCTCAGGCCAGCTGTTGGGAGGCAAGCCGGCGCAGTGTTCAGTTTCATCGGGTTTCTTCGAGCCAACCTAGCTGAACATTTAAGCAGCTGGAAAACAAAGGGCTGCTGGAATGCTTGATAATCCCTTTGTCTGTTTAGGGTGAGGTCACCAAAAGCCTCTCTGTGGAAAAGGTTGCAGGTGAAATGTTGAAGCCCAGTTTCCTCCAGGGATAAAGTGAGTCTGAATAGAGCTTATTTGTAAAGTGAGGAAGGTGTCTGTGTAAGCTGTGAGGTGTCATTATAGGTCTTCTCCTCCTTCCAACAGAACTGCTTCTTGTTGCAGCACAATATCTACCTGCTCTGCAGAACGTTAATGTCAACGTAACGAAGCTAATAGCGCTGGATGCAAAGTTTCTTAGGAAAGCAAAATAAGTCTTGTTTTGTACTTCTTTCTGTATATTTTAGATTGTGTTTCTCAAATCTGGTCAACTATGAAGCTCTATCGGTCTGTGACAGCTGGAGACAACATTTATAGAATCATGTATTATGGCAGCTTTTTAATTCTACTTGATTCCATTTTTTATTTCTGTTTTTGCCCCCAAAATGTTATTCAAATCACTTATCTTTTCAAGCATTCAGTATTTGTAAGTTTAATTAAACTTACTAATCTATATACTCGTGTAGTCAATTAATTTCCTCTTTCATATTGCCACAGTAAAAGCTGGCCTTGGTCCAAATCCTGTCCCTAAATCCATAGGACCTTGTATTTTGCATAAAGCCTTTATTTATCCTTTTGTGTGCGTTACTTTTGAAGTTCAGCAGAGAAGGTTATTACCACGCTTTTCTTAACGATGTCAGTTTGATAGCTGCTCTTTAGGAGGTTAATGAACCCATCCAGCTGTGTATGGAAACTATAGCGCGAGGCATGAAGGAAACGGAGTTTAAGCTCTAAGCCCTGAGAGGGTGGAGAATTAGGTCTGGTTTATATCCTGAGTTTTGGCATGTTGACTCCAACTGTTGCAGTTTTAACGTATTGGTATCTCAAGGCGTTGTATGGAATGTAATGGAATGTAAAGCCCATTACAAAAGCGCAGTCTTCACAGGGTGCCTTTTTCAGGCTCGCAAAAGGAAATACCAAATGAGTTAGACATGCTCTCACAAAACCCTGGATGGATATTAATTTGGTTTTTAAACTTCTAAGAGGAGATGATCTCTGCTTCATGATTATTTTTTTTGCATGGCATTTTAAGTGTTTGTTCTGTGCTTGATAAGTTATGAAATTGTCTCAAAATACTATGGGAGGATGACTTCAGAAGACTTGCTAATTCTAGCATAACAGTGATCAGTTTGGATTGTTGGAGGGAAGCATCTATGTCAAAGAAATGTAATTTATCTAAGATGATTTTAATTTCAGCTTAAATACTGCTGTGTTGGAAATCTGCTTTAGATCACTGTGCTGTGTGTGACGGAAGCAGAACATTGGTTGCTTCAGTTGAAAAGTGTCTTTACCACCATGCTTTTCCGTCGATGAGTACTGCGTGTACAGCCCATTCCCTGCTAAAAATGGTAGCTCAGTCCCCAGCAGCAGTGACAGCTTGCACTCCTAACAAAGGAGGCAGACCCCACTTCTGATAATACACCAAAATCACTGAACTTTTGGCATTTCAATTAATTTATTCTGTTTAAGCTGTTGTGGTTTTCATGTTTCATATGAAATTTCATATTTCACTGAGTCTCTGTGCATAAAGAATAGAGATGATCCTTCAAAGCAGCTAGATCCCAGCGTTTTTCAGACACTGTCCTTGGTGTTTAACGTTGGGTGCAAATGTGATTAAGTTGAATGTTTACAGCTTTGGGTTTTACTCTTCGTCTCTCTCCTAGTCGCGAGGTTTGCTTCCCACCCTGCCAGTTCTTTACTGATCTGCGGGCAAAGGTGATTTGAAAATTGCAGGCAGTGTTCTGAAAGGCTGTGACCAGCTGAAGGTTGAGCACGAGGCTTTATTGATTAATAGATGACACTGTATCCTAATGGAGCAGAGACTTCGATGAGTTCCTCTACTTGTCTGTGATGCCGTCAACTTTGAGAGTGTCACGGGGATGAGAAAAGGGTGTCTGGCAGGCAGACAGTTAGCCCTCTGTGCTGGCTGGCCCTGGCTGAGATAACGTCTGTTGATCCTGCCGTCGGCTTCACAGTCATCACTAAGGTTTTGTGTCAGCCTGTGTTACCCTTAAGTCTTGCGTTTGCAATCCTATGTGTCACACTGCCCACTGGCATGGGTGTTCGTGTCAAGGAAGCCGAAGTGGACAGGCCAGCAGAGACCTTTCAAGGACTACATGTCTGTTTTTTTTAATTTGGGGTGTTTTATTTTTTTTTTTCTTCATTCTCACTTCAGTGGCCCTGCAGGGAATCCTTTCAGAGACTGGGATGTCTTATTGCTTTGTGCTTGTCTTATTGCTCTGCTGCTGTACCTGCTGGTGCCCATTGCCACTTCCCACCTCAAACTGCTCAGCTGTAGCTGGGAGCAACAGGATCCCACTGTGCTATCATTCCCTGTCATTTCTGCTCCACCACTGTTGGTACTGGGCAGCTGGGTGTACTGGCACCACTGCCACTGCCTGCTGTGGCCTCCTGCATGTTCTGGTACTGCTTGTACCGCTTTATGTCATCTTGGGCACTGTCTGAGGTAATATATGGTCATACAAAATTAGGAGCCAACTGAGAAACCAGTGTGTCTGTCAGCAAAATAACCCCTATGGGAAGAAGAAATTCACCTTAGAAAGCCCAGAGGTACTGGTGTGGTTGGGTGGTGCTTTGGGAGTCGTTCCAAAGTGGGACAGAATGCTGTGCTCTCTTCATTTTCTGTATATGGCAATAATTAAGTTGCAATTTTAATGGCAGTGATATGAGTCAAGTGCCAGGCACTGCGAGCGGTTTCCTGTGTGACTGTATGTCCCATGTAGGATAACTTGTGTTATTTCTATGTACGTATGCAGGAAGAGGAGAAGTGAAATGGCTTACCCAGGACACGGGGCTGTCAGCTGGTGTGACTGAGGCACGGAGGCGTGTTTCTGACAGGGTTACGGTGGGGGGGTGGTTGGAAATCTCACACTGTGAGTTATTTGCGTTATAACATGGCAGTCAGTCATTGGTACTTGGCTGGAAGCAAACAAATATGGTCACTGAGCTGTGTTTTCTGGCCATGCGTGTAACTGATTTGGTACAACATGCTACACAAGTGGGATGAAGATAAGAACCCCCTCACTCCATTACCTTCATCATTATAATTTGCATCTATAATCCTGACCCTTAAAATTCTCACATGCTCAGAATCCCAAACGTACAATGTATAGAAGAAACACTATGTGTGAGAGGAGTCAGTCCCAGTAGCAAGGTGGCATGGAGGCAACAGAGAACAGAAGTTGGGGCTGGGTGGGGTTTGCCACAGAGCTTGGATCACCCCCACAAGGGCAGCCATTCAGGTAGGTGGTGGTACATTGCCACGTGGAATGGGTCAGGCACGGCTGTGATGTGCGTGGTTGTCTTTCCTATGTGCGTATCCATATGGGAACAGCTGCCATTTCCCTTCTGCTTGGCTTCCTTTATGGTCCATGCACACATGAGTAATGCAAATGTTGCTCTCCAGTTCCATGTGATGAGGGCTTGTGATGCAAGACCTGGATACCCGAAGTTTTGGCTGTCATTTTGAAGAGTCTAGCAAGGGATGGGAACTTTCAGTGATAAAATATGATCCTCTTGCTATGTTTGCAACATAACAAGTATCTTCTTCCCCCTTCCTCCTTCATAGGGAGTGTTATAAATTCCAATACACAGAGAGAAAACGTGGTCTTAATTAGTTTTCTTAATTTGTATCTTAAAATAATTAACTTTCAGACTTAGATAAGCAGTTTTTCTCTGCTTTGTGATGTTTTTACACCTATTATCCTTCATTTAAATTGTATCCTTGTACAGTAATTAGAAATTACTGCATATGTTACAGGTGTTTGAGTTTCCCCTCCCTCTGCTTCCTCTACCCCTACCAAGTTGCCTTACAAAAAACTATTAAAATACATCACTGAACCATGCGTGCTGATACTCTGGTTTTGAATTGCAGCTCACTGCTGTAGATGCGGACGAGGGACCCAATGGACAGATAGTATATGAAATTTTGGCTGGGGATCAGGGAGACTTCATCATCAATGACCGAACAGGCCTTATCACCATTGCTCCAGGAGTTGTATTGTCAGTGGGGCGATCCTATGCTCTCACTGTCAAAGCGTCTGATAGTGCTCCTCCTGCGCAGAGAAGGTAATTCATCTTCTAATGAAACTCATTTTTTAATCAGTGCTTAGCAGCATGGGAGAAGTGTGGCGCACCCTGATGTCTCTAACTCCACACTGGAATACGATTCAGCGTGTTCTGTTTGGTGTGAGGATCCCGTTTTGGAAGAGTGTTGCATTAGAAGTCTTTCGCTCTCGGTTCCTTATTTACATTTTCCTTACAGTATGGGGTTTTCATTATTCCATTTCCTTGTAATGGTCTGGTTCTTCCCAAGTTCACATGTTGTGCTGTCATTGTGCATGCCCGTTGTGCGAGAGAGACTGAAGTGAAGGGATGCAAGGAAGAAAGCGAATGAGAATGGAGAAGCTTTTTGTTCAGAATGCCACATGCTACGATGCAGAAAGGATCAGAAATAGTCTGGTAGCTGAGCTGGAGAGCTTCTCTCCAGGTGTAGGCCGTGTGAGGTCATCCAGACTTGGCATGCTGTGGAGACACTCAACAAACTCTGCCGATGATGAGCAGTGCCCCCAGTAAGACCTAAATTCTCACTGGCAGAATTACTTCTGTTCTCCCCCAGCTGATAAAGAAGAGCAGCCTGCAGATTTAGTGTGCTTGGAACAGGATGCTCTCATGTTAAATTAAAAAAAGAAATGTCTCGAGTCACACTTACCTGCTGCTTTTGTGTTCTGCGTGTGGAAGTTGTGCACAAATGTTGATTTATGAAGGGGGAGTGGGGTGTGTGTGTGCATACACAAAAGTGGCCCTCGTGTTCTGGGCCTGGTATCAATAATGTAATGACTTCATCATCCAAGGAGTATGACAGAGAGGAACGGTAGTTTCCAGCATTTATATCTCCCCCAACCTTTTCTCGTTTCCTCAAATGGGGAATGTAAGAGGGAAAGGGAACACAGAAGTGGGATTCGCTCATTGTTTTTTCTTCAGGACCTGCTGCTTCTGTCACAGCTCCAAGAAAGCAGCTCATACTGTTCTGCACATATTTTACAATGACGTTTTTCTGCTCACTGAAGTACTTGGGTTGTTAGGTTGTTCATAAAACTAGTATCTGGTAACGCAGCGTTCTGCTTGAATTTTCTTCTCCTTTCCCTACTGCTTTCTTTCCTGGTAAGCCCTCTTTTAGGGTAGCTGATAGTAGGCTGTTAGTAGTGCTGAGGAGAAGATTGTCAACTATTACGGACTTACTTTTGTGTAGCACTAGTGCAGTATTAAAGTGGAGGTCGAAAATCAATAATGCCACTTCAGAGAGCTTCAGAATCCAGCGGTGTGGCCCCAGCAACAGTAACCCCTACAATACAGCTTTGATTGCTATCAGCTCCTTTTATGTTTGAGAAATCTTTATGTTGTCTAAAAATACATACTTCTGATGCTGTATGTTGGGAGCACGTGCTTCCTCCTCTGAAAATATCTTTATTGCAATGATCTTCAGAAGTGGAAAAGCTTTTCTTTCTTGGCGTTTTGGCTTGCCTCCTCTTTTATGGAATTACAGCATGTAATTTGCTTTGTAGCTTTGCTGTGTGTTCAGAAAACCGCTCCATCTGGGTGGTATTCCTGTAGCTAGGGTGGGTGACCCTGCAGCCAGCCTGGCCTTCGTCTCAGCTGCATTTGAGGCCCAGAGGTGTGGTTTTTTTTCTGGGTCTGTGAAGGTTAAAAAATCAGGGAGAGGGCAAGTGGGGCTTCAGCGAGGTGCTGTGGAGAAAGCGCAAGGACAGCTAGTAAGGGGTGTTCAGAAGGAAAGATTTCAGTGCCTTCTTGACATTCTTTCTCTAAGGCTGGAAAACCAGGAATGTGCTGGTGGTGCTCGGAGCATCTTGTCCTTTCACATAGAGAAAAGCCAGGGAGAGCTCAGCCCTAAGGTCTTTAAAGCTGTCCTTTTGCATCTCCTTGGTTCCCTCCTCCTGGCTGTGAGGTGGTGAGTATCTCACAGTTGGGGCTGTGTGAACTTCTTTCTCCTTCTCATGGAAAGTTGTCAGAGTGTGTTAGGTGGTTTGTGTTGTCTGGTTGAAGGCAGTGACCGGTATTTGAGACTCCTAGGAATGGGCTAGGTCTAGCCAGCCATTGTGTACCTGTGCAGGTAGGAATGCGTAAGATAAAGGATTTTGATGTAATTTCAAATATCAAGCATTTTTCCCCAAATCTGGATTCCGCTGCAGGATGTACCAGGCTAACTGTAGTCACGTGGAAACTTGCCCCAGTTTGTTATCCATTCGCTTATGCACAGAACAAGCCCAAAATACTATACCTGGCTCAGGAACTGTAACTCTGTAGCCTGTGTGAGCACAAATTTAAATTGAAATGCATTCTGTGAAGCTCTTTTCCCTAATATAACACATTAAATTCTTGGTGGGTGACTGTCCATAAAACAAGATTTCTTTTTTTGTTTAAGTATTATTAAATTTTCTATAAGAAACATCATTAATGGAAGTTATTGAGGTATGTTGGAGTACACTTAAGTACTTTATTTTTATACTAAGTATTGAAGGTTAAAGATGAAGTTTAGTTTTTTTCAACTGAAGTTATAGTTAAGTGATTAGCATTTTCCATTGTTGAAAAAAATGAGATGAACTTTTGTGAAGTTCAAACCATTCCACACCAGACCTTAGCCTTTTCCCAGTTGTCCTCAGATTCCTGGGCAGAGGAAGCACGTCGCTTAGTGGTAACAGCGATCTGCCAGATCCAGTCTGATCTAGAAACTACCTGATGGTGAGATTATCATTGCACATGGTGGAAACATACACCTTTTTGTTCTGACTTGTGTATGCAGAGACTGTTCTGCCAAAACTGTGTGGGTTCACAGGTGTGTCTGTAAACATACTCATTATATGTGATACAATCTAGGTGGATGCGGAAAGTACACCCAGATAAACAGGGACAAGGACGCAACCTCAGCAGCTCATTGACCATGCTTTCCTTGCCTTGACCATTGAGCGTGAGAAGCGTAAGGCTGTGTTTCCACGCCTGTGTGTTTGTGGGCACAGCTCAAGTCCTGAGCTCTGCTCTGTGTTGTGTTATAAGGCCAGCTGCCCATGTTGGAAGGCTCCCCTCTGTCTCCTGGCCTTTCCCATGCCTGAGCAGATTTTGCCAGTCACTTCCAGGGGATTGGACTAGATGATCCCCAAGGGTCCCTTCCAACCCCAATCATTCTGTGATTCCATAGACTGTATATAACACACACACACATAATGAATGGGTTAAAATTGCAAAGCTCTAGTCAGAAATGGATTGGAAACAAAAAAAAAGCTGTTTTAATATTATAGTGCTTTTAGTTTGCAGACTACTAGTGCTTTGCTTTTGTGATTTTTATCTTAAAGATTCGAAGAAAATGTGCTTACTGTTCTGGTGAACAGAAAACATTTATTTATTTAAAGCTTGATAGACAATAAGTCAGCTTGGGTATTATTAAGATGTAGCAGGATCAGGAAAAAAATATACAGAACAACATATTTTTATTAAATACTCAGCAGTGGAAGAAGAGAGTGCACACTGAACTGCAACTATTTGGATGTGTGTATTGTACACAGACAGCAGCAATCCCAAGGAAATACAACCCAAGTGCTGAAGAGGTGTTTCCTCTGCTAATTCATTGTGTCTGTTATTGAGCATTTGTTGATGGCTTTTTTATTTTTTTAACTCCAGCAATCTAAGTGTAGAACATAATTCAGGAAGATTAGTGGGATATGAAGGGAGTGTTTCAAAATAGACAAGAAGTCAAGGAACTGCCCAGCTCCAGTCCATGATGATAAAACCTCTTGGCAAAGCGCTGTGGGAAGCAGCTTTAACACAATGATGACTCTGCTTGGTCAGAGCTCTGTACAGCTAATTAAAAATATCGATCAGTAATGTGCTGTTTTGGTGTTTAATGAACTTGGATCAGTTAACACGGAAGCTGTCTCACCTATAAGATATCAGAGATACCTGGTAATTGCTAGTAGGAGTCTCTTAAGTGCTCTGAGTTTGCTAGCCCTGCAAGAAGCAGCTCACTGTGTGTCCATGTCCCATCCTCCCAAAACCACAAATACGAATGTGGGGTCAGTTCCTGGTGTCCTGAAGCAGTTTCTTGCCTGCAGCCTGAAAGCCTGAGATTTACCAATGTTGTCGAAGGGCTTACACGGAGAGAGTCTGTGCCCGCAGTGTAACACATGATTTCGTTCTGGGGCAGGGGTCCTGTTTTAGCATACAGGGGAGAAGGCAGCTGGGGTAACTGAGCAAAAATCCAAGGGAAAGGTCCCTTTAAGCCACGTTTTAGATCTCTCTTTCAACTTCAGGGAGTCTTTTGGCTCTCTTTCTCAGTTCAGAGCAGTAGAATAGAAAGTGTGTTCGCAGCATGGTGTTTGCAGGGGCTGCTGTGAGTGTCAGCATGCCCAGAAGAGCCTTCGACTTGCAAACTGGAATGTTCTTGGGGGTCAGTGCAGTTAAAGGGTTTGCCAGGTTTCCTCGGTCAGTTTGGCAGTCTCCTGTATTGCTGTGGCTCACTAGGCTGGAGTGGGCTTAGGTTTGTCTATGCAAACAGCAGTATTGATGCAGCCTATCAGAGAGCTATGGACATTGGTCATCTCCCAGTATTGCCCTTCAACAATTTCTGTTCCCTGTCTTCCAAGGGTAGCAAACCAAACGCCAGCAGGGATGCTTCAGGGGTGGATATTGTGCACGGCAGGAGCAGTTATCTCAGAATTTGTCATGCTCTTCTAGAAAACACACTATCACCAGGGGGTTATGGGTCCTCTGTATGTGGAGTGTGCACTGATATCGTCCTGCTTTGTTTTTCAAAGAACACTTGGGCTACTTTTAAAGAAATTACTTAGTTTTGCTTCTGTTAATGTGGCAGCCTGCTTTATTTTTGATGCAGAATGAGAAATATGTCCTGAAGCTTTTAAAGGAGCAAAGGGAGGTTGTTAGAGCTAAGGAAAACACAGTGTATAAAACAGACCTTGTTGGTTGCCTTGTGTTTGTTGATTTATTGATTTTGACTGGCTCTGACTTTTTTTTTCCTTGCATTGCAGGAGCTCTATTACTACAGTTTACATTGAGGTCCTTCCACCCAACAACCAGAGCCCTCCCCGCTTTCCCCAGCTCATGTACAGCCTTGAAGTCAGCGAGGCCATGAGAATTGGAGCCGTTTTGTTAAACCTGCAGGTACAGATGCTTCCCCGTAAGCCTTTAACATGTTCCTTCTGTCTGTGCCCGTGCCATCCATAATCCAGCCCTTGCCATACAGGGGGGAAGGACAGTGAATTGGGACTGAAAATTACATTATTGTGAGAAATAGCCCCTTTTACTTGGACCATATAGGGAAAGTGCTTACTTGGATATTTCAGTAACTTCTTTTTTGTGTTATATGTGCCAAAGGTATGATAGGCTGCATATGGAACTGGAAAATAGGAGAGAAAAATCCCATGAGTGGCTCAAACTTGAAAGGCCTGTGATTTCTTATGTTAAAGTCTCTCTATATATGCTTGCCAGCAAGCCAGAGGAACTTAGGTTAGGAAGGATGTTCCACACCTAATTTTACATGGAATTTCAGCGAGACTTTAGGCCCTCGCCCTTCTTTGGCCTGTCATTTTTGAAAAGCATCTGAAGACACTTATTCCCCTTGGTGTATGTAGCAACTGCTGTTAACATGACAAAAAGCCTGAGGTCCCTGTGCTGACCAACTAATATAGCTTTGCAAGTGGAAGTAGTGGGAGCACATCAGTCCAGTATTGCTTATAAACAATTCTGCACTGACAGTTTGCAGGCCCAGGTTGATTCTCTTGTGTCCTGCTGCACGGCTAATGTATCAGACTTCTCCTAGCTTATTTACAGGTCCCTACGCTTGTGCTGCATTGTGCTCTGTCCACATGTCTTGAGCGCCAGCTGTGCAAAATAGGTAGATAAATTACAGCTCTTTAGATGTTTTTTGGGAGCAGGAAGTTAATATTATTATGAAATAATTATGGCCTCAAGTCTAAAGCAATAAACTCAGTGCAGCGTGCTCTCCAGAGCGTGGCTCCTGTAAAAATCTGAGTGTTATTCAGACATCATATAAAGCCAAAGGAAGGATCCTGGAGATACCTGAGCTAGACAGAAACCAGAGAGTGATAGCCTTGTCTGCTTTCAGTCACTGTCGCTCTGAAGTCTGAACTCAGTGGGTATCGTCCGAAGTGTGTGGCTCTGTGTTTTGTACAACCAGTAAATGCACGGGGCGGGGTGAGGGTGGGCACTGGGTGGGCTGGGCTGATCCAGACCAAAGTGTGGGAAATAAAGCAACTCTATTTGAGTCTCCAATACAGGTGAATGGGTAAGTTTCTATTAAAATCATTTGTTGATGAAAGATTTAGGTTATGTATGGTCAAGCTGATAGCCACCTGTGTTGATGGAGGATGACTCCTTTTCCTCAGTGCTGAAAATGATCCTCTGGCATGTCTTCAATGCCTGCAGTGAGTTCAGAATTGATGAGCCATGCTGTGCAGGAACCTTCTCACTGGTGGGGAGATACTTGGTTTTGGAAGCCCCAAAGAATGATGGGAGACAGGAGCATGCTGAGAAATAGAAACATTTGTGTTTACTTGACAGGTGCTGTAATATTTTGCCTGAGTAATCTTTGGAGGCAGAAAAACTGTTAGCAGGTTTTAGTATTTAAGGATTTAAATTTGGTTAAAAGGTCAGCCTCATAGAAATAATCTCTCTGCTTTAATGCTTCACCAACTCCCAAATATTCTACCTAGATTTTGTTTTCCTTTTCAAAGAATCTTATGGCACGTTATGGGGAGTACATCATTGGGGGGACCCTGTGCCAAGCAAAATGGTTGTGCCAGCTACTCTCCTCCTAGTCAGGGTGCTGCTGAGCAGTTTGGTGATAGAGCAGTGGGTGCTCTCCTGCTGCATTCCCCAGATCCCCAGAAATTATGAGTTACAATGTTAGGGAAAGTATGAAATGCATCAGTAAGTTTTAAAAGCTTTGCAAATGTGTAGGAAAAGTTGTCTCCTCCTTATGCGACGTAGGTGTATCTGACATGACCAGTATGCTATGTATGGCTTGAATTCAGCCAGGTACAAGATCCTTCATGGTTCAATCACAAATATGTGTGGCTTCAAGTCTTGGGGATTGTCTCTCACAGGGCTGGTGGTCCTGGCCCTGAGTGCGGCAGCGTTGTCTTTATAGCGTGAGTTCAGCTGCCTCATTCTGCATTAATACGCCTATCTGTATTAACGAACTTGTATTGTGTGGGGTATATTTCTGTCTTCATCTTTTTTTATTCCCGGTGTAAAATTGTCCAGGACATTTTAAACATTCATAATGTGAGTATTTAATTTTATGAAATCTTGTGCTGCCTTTTCCAGGCAAATCCCAAGTTACCAAATAGCCATCATGGTTTCTTTGTGGCTGTTTAACAACAATTTAAGGTATTTCCTGTGTTCCATGGTAACACAGAATATTTCCAGAGCTCAGTTATTTAACAGGTGTTTTCATATGTAAATGTTCATATCGAATTTCTTTCTTGAGCAGTATTAGCAATACCTTAACGTGGTGTTTTGGTTGGTGCAGTAGGGTTAAGGGGCTGTTGCCTTTATGGCTCTCCCTTACTAACACTTCGTTAACGTTGCATACAGCGTGAGGCTTACAAAACCTGGGACTGGGCAAGATATTTTAAATATTCCTGAGTCAGAGACTCTGAAGATCTGCAGAACATCAGTGTCAATAACAATGCAAATGCAGCTGGGTTAAATTTGCCTATTGGACTTTAAAATACACATTTCAGAAATAAAATTTACTTTCTCCTTTCCCATTAGACTTTCTCATGTGGATGATGGAAGGCTATGTTTTTTCTTATGCTATTATTTATTTTATAATGTACCCAATTGATTGTGACTGGTGTTTTAATTAACAACATTTGAGATTAAGTGATGCAATATTAAATGATCTCCACAGTATTAATTTGTAAATAAACCTCAGAGTTTATTGCATGCCTGGGAGGCATTTATTGCTTCATGTTCTGCCAGCCATTATTAATTAAAGTATGCAAATAGCGTAATTTTTCTGGGAGTCTGCAAAACAAATAGGACTGTTATCACGGTCCAGTTGTGTGCTGAACAAGGAAGCAACATGAAATCCTTGTGTACGATTTATGAAAAAAGGAGGGATAGATGGCTATTTATTGGCTCATATCCAATCTTCAGAGTGCCTCTTAGATACATACTAACTTGCACTTCTGTGATTTTAAAGAAAGTAGAAGCTTTTTAAAACAGGATTTTAAAACAATTTCCCTGCTGGTTTGTTTTGGGGTTTTTTGGTTTGTTTGGTTTTGGGGGTTTTGGGTTTTTTTTTTTTAAGTATGTTGCTTTGAAAGGTGCATTTTCTTTGGACATTAAATGAAATTAACTAGAACTGGTCTTTTATTTTCTGTCATTCTGTAAGTCTCCTGACTTGTTATGAATGAATGCAGACCATGAACAAACCTCTGAGAGAGCCTGAAATGTGAAGTGAGGACAGGGTCCCCTGCAAGTGATGTGAAATGAATACAGAGGGCTGCTAAAGGCAGAAGTAACAATGTGATTCTGGTGATTTAGGATCTGTGACAGTCCTCGGAGATACCAGCTACTCAGATTTGCTGCATCCAGTATTTGTATAGTTACATATTCTTGGCTAAACATTTTTTGACTTGTCTTTACTGCCTGTTCCTATCTTCAGCCTCAGAATGTTCGAATTCAACCCACACCTCTAATGTGCTGGCTCCTCCTGTTGCTCAGTGCCACCCAGGGTTTTTACAGACAAATTTTCTGTCACAAATGTTGTTAATGAAAACATTGATCAGTGTTGGAACAAACACACCCCTGTAGAGTTCCAGTTAGTGATCCTAAAGGCTATCCACTGCTCTCCGACCTTAAGTTTTATGATCAGTTTTATTCGTGCTTAATCCCATCTTCCATTTGGTGACCATGTTGTCTAAACCTGTTTGTGAAAATGTGACATGAGGCAGTGTGAAAAGCCTCCAATGCTCAGATGTGTTATTCCATCCACAGCTTCTCCCCTCTGTACAAGACCTGTTGTAAAAGAAGATTGGATTGCTTTGACATACTTTGTTTCAGAGAAATGTAGCTTTGGGTTATCCATCTCCATAGTGTCATCACAGATACTTGCAAATAGTTCAATTATTTGTGGTTTTCTGGGAATAGAGCTCTACCTGTCTGGTCTGTGAGCTCCTGGCTCTTTCCTCTATGAAAGACGGACCTTGTGTTTGCCCTTCACAGAATCACAGAATTATCAAGGTTGGAAAAGACCTAGAAGATCATCCAGTCCAACCATTCACCTATTACTACTAGCTCCCACTAAACCATATCCCTCAATACAACATCCAGTCTTTCCTTGAACACCCCCAGGGTTGGTGACTCCACCACCTCCCTGGGCAGTGCATTCCAGTGCCTGACTACCCTTTCTGAAAAGTAGTGCTTCCTAATGTCGAGCCTGAATCTCCCCTGGCGCAGCTTGCTACCATTCCCTCTAGTTCTGTCACTGCCTACACGGGAGAAGAGGCCGACCCCCAGCTCACTACAACCTCCCTTCAGGAAGTTATAGAGAGCTATAAGGTCTCCCCTAAGCCTCCTCTTCTCCAGGCTGAACAATCCCAGCTTCCTCAGACGCTCCTCGTAAGGCCTGTGTTCCAGACCCCTCACCAGCTTAGTAGCCCTCCTCTGAACGCGTTCCAGAGCCTCAATGTCTTTCCTGTAGTGAGGGGCCCAAAACTGAACACAGTACTCGAGATGCGGCCTCACAAGTGCTGAGTACAGGGGGACAATTACCTCCCTGCTCCTACTAGTAACACTATTTTTGATGCAAGCCAGGATGCCGTTGGCCTTCTTGGCCACCCGCGCACACTGTCGGCTCATGTTCAGCCGTGCATCAATCAGTACCCCCAGGTCCATTTCCTCCACACAGTCCTCCAGCCACTCCGCCCCAAGCCTATAGCGCTGCCTGGGGTTGTTGTGGCCAAAGTGCAGGACTCGGCATTTGCTCTTGTTGAACCTCATGCCATTGGCTTCAGCCCAGCTCTCCAGCCTGTCCAGATCCCTCTGTAGGGCCTCGCTACCCCCAGGCAGATCCACACTCCCAGCCAATTTAGTGTCATCTGCAAGCTTACTGAGGGTGCACTCAATGCCCTCATCTAGGTCATCATCAGCACGTGTGTCCTCTGTGAGTTTCCAAACAAAAGCATAAAGATTGCTTCAAGCCCATGTCTTTATACACTAGAAGGTATTTCATCAGGCTTTAATTTCAGCAGGCGATTTAAAGATGCTCTGTTCATGTGTGTATTCTCTGCATTATTCTTTCCCTAGTCTCATCTGAGATTTTCCCCCTTTGTTGCCCTGGTTAATTTTGCTGACTGCTTGATTGCAGCTGAAATGCAAGGAAGTTTAGCTCTTTGACTGCCTCAGCATCACCCCTTCTGCTTTTATGCTGTGGCAAGGTACCACACTCCTCAAGTTTCCTCAGTAATCCAACACTTCTTTATGATCGCAGAGTACAAAAGGGCGAGCTGAGGGTTCCCTGTCTGCTGTGTGCTCAGCTAACCATGGTCTCCACCAGGCGCAGAGGTTCCCCCTGCAAATCTCGGGCAACCCCGATGGAGGGCCTGCCTAGGGATGCTGCGGTCCAGGTCTCAGGCTGCAGGGAATGCCAGAGCCTGCAGTTGCCTGGGATAAGAGGCAAACACCTAGCCTGTCTGAGGTGTGAGCAGGTCGATGACCTGCTTGCTTTGGTGGTACAACTAAAGGAAGAGGTTGAAAGACTGCGGGTGATCAGGGACTGCGAGCGAGAGATTGACTGGTGGAGTAGCTCCCTGGCGTCCCAAAAGGAAGACAGTCGGGATGACACCTCACACCTGAAGACGGTCCCCCCTCACTGCCCGTGCCAGGTTAATGGGAGTGACCCAAACCCCGAGGAGGCCTGGAAGACAGTCCCGACTCGGCGTCGTAGGCACTCCCCCTGCCTACCTACCCCACCCCCTCAGGTGTCCCTGAGCAACAGGTTTGGGGCCCTGACAGTTGAGGAGGAGGTACCTGAGGAGATGAATGGAGCCCCTCTGCCTCAGAGAAAGCGGAGGCCTAGAGTGAGGCGGTCATCTGCACGCCTTGAGACTGCCTCTGTTAGGCAAGAGAGGAAGGTAGTCGTAGTAGGAGATTCCCTTCTCAGAGGGACAGAAGGGCCTATATGTAGGCCAGACCCTACACGCAGGGAGGTGTGTTGCCTCCCTGGAGCCCGGGTCAGGGATATTACCAGAAGGCTACCAGGCCTGGTAAGATCCACTGACTATTATCCCTTACTGATAGTTCAAGCAGGCAGGGACGCAATCACAAAGTGTAGCCTGCAAGCTGTCAAAAGGGAATTCCGGGACCTGGGGCGCTCTGTTGAGGGGGGGGAGCCCAAATAATATTCTGCTCTATCCCCACTTGTGGGAGGAGGGGCTCAGAGCAGGACAGGATAACCCACGAGTTGAATGTGTGGTTAAAAGGCTGGTGCCGGCGCAAGAACTTTGGATTCTTTAACCAAGGGATGGTGTACTCTGCTCCTGGCATGAGTACTGCTAATGGGGCTCACCTGTCCTATAAAGGAAAGCGGATCCTCGCCCAGGAGATAGCAGGGCTCATCGATCGTGCTTTAAACTAGTTAGGAAGGGGGAAGGGGATATTAAGGCGGCTGCCAGGGTTAGGCTTCGGGAGACACAACGGGAGTTGACGGTGGGAAGAGGTAAATACCAACAGCACAGTCGTGGACTTGGGGATGTTTTTCCACGTGAGAGTAGGGAAAATTCTGTGGACTGCCCTGAGTACTCCTCCGTGGAGCCACTTTTGCCAGTCCCCTGTCAGAAATCTCGCTGTGGGCCGTTGAGGATACCTACATCTGCTTCACCACTGAACTGTCTTTACACAAATGCACGTAGCATGGGGAACAAACAAGAAGAACTAGAGATCTTTGTGCGGTCGCAGGGCCATGATCTCATCGCAATCACAGAGACGTGGTGGGACAACCTGGACGACTGGCACACTGTCATGGATGGCTATGTGCTTTTTAGGAAAGACAGGCTAGGGAAGCGAGGTGGAGGAGTTGCTCTTTATGTGAGAGAGCACCTAGAATGTGTTGAGCTCCACCTGGGGAAGGATGAACCTTCTGTCGAGTGTTTGTGGGTTAAAATCAAGGGGCAAACCGGTATGGGGGACATTGTTGTGGGAGTGTGCTATAGGCCCCCTGATCAAGAGGAGCAGGTAGATAACGCATTCCATAAACAGTTAGAAGTAGCCTCAAGTTCCCGGGCACTGATCCTTATGGGGGACTTCAACTACCCAGATATTTGCTGGGCAAGCAATACGGCCAGTCGTATGCAGTCCAGACAATTTCTGCAGTGTGTTGAAGACAATTTCCTGCTACAGATGGTGCAGGAGCCCACAAGGGGAGGGCGGCTGCTGGACCTTGTTTTCACTAACAAGGATGGACTTGTTAGGGAAGTGAAGGTCGGGGGCAGCTTAGGGCAAAGCGACCATGAAATGGTTCAGTTCATGATCCTGGGTGGAAGAAGCAAGCCAAAAAGTAGGATAGCTACCCTGAATTTTGGTAGAGCTAACTTTGATCTCCTCCGCCACTTAATGGGGGCTATCCCGTGGGCTACGCTGTTTGAAGGAATGGGAGCCTGCGAGAGCTGGCTAGCATTCAAACAGCACTTCTTCCAAGCACAGGAACGATGCATCCCTTTGAGGAGGAAATGGGGAAAGAGAGGCAGAAGACCTGCATGGATGAACAGGGAGCTATTGAGCAAACTCAAAGAGAAGCAGAAGATCTATGAATCGTGGAAAAAGGGTCTGAGCACCTGGGAAGAATACAGGAATGTGGTTAGGGCCTGTAGGGATGCAACTAGGAAGGCTAAAGCCCTCTTGGAAATTAAGCTGGCAAGGGACATAAAGGATAATAAAAAGGGGTTTTTTAGACACGTGAACAGTAAGAGGATGTCCAGGGATAATGTAGGTCCCTTGCTGAATAAGGAGGGTGTCCTGGTTACGGGGGATGCTGAGAAAGTGGAGATATTGAATGCCGCCTTTGCTTCGGTCTTCACTTCAAAGGCCCCCCGGGACCCACAGACACTGGATGAGAGTAGGACTGATTGGGAAATGAAGAATTTCCCTCTGGTTCAAGTAGGGGAGGTCCAGGAGCGGCTCAAAGGGATTAATGCACACAAATCCATGGGCCCAGATGGGTTACATCCACGTGTGCTGAGGGAGCTGGCGGAGGTGATTGCTGAGCCGCTCTCTATCATCTTCGACAGGTCTTGGAGGACAGGAGAAGTGCCTGAAGACTGGAGGATAGCCAATGTCACTCCAGTCTTTAAAAAGGGCAAGAAGGAGGAACCTAGTAACTATAGGCCAGTCAGCCTCACCTCTGCCCCTGGAAAGGTAATGGAACAGCTTGTTCTGGATGCCATCTCCAAGCAATTGGAAGAGAAGAAGGTCATGAGGAGTAGTCAGCATGGATTCACTAAGGGGAAATCGTGCTCGACCAACCTCATAGCCTTCTACGATCTCATGACAGGCTGGGTAGATGGAGGGAGAGCAGTGGATGTCATCTACCTTGACTTCAGCAAGGCCTTTGATACTGTCTCCCATGACATCCTGATAGCAAAGCTGAGAAAGCATGGGATAGATGAGTGGACAGTGAGGTGGGTTGAGAATTGGCTGTCGGACCGAACCCAGAGGGTTGTGATTCGTGGAGTAGAATCTGACTGGAGGCCTGTTACCAGCGGTGTTCCCCAGGGCTCAGTGTTGGGTCCAGTCCTGTTTAATATCTTCATTGACGATCTTGATGAGGGAATAACATCCACCCTCAGCAAGTACGCCGATGATACAAAGCTGGGAGGAGTGGCTGACATGCAGGAGCACTGCGCTGCCATCCAGAGAGACCTGGACAGGCTGGAGAGCTGGGCAGTGAGAAACCAGATGAAGTTCAACAAAAGCAAGTGTAAAGTCTTGCACCTGGGAAGGAACAACTGTTTGTATCAGTACAGGCTGGGGGATGACCTGCTGGAGAAGAGCTCAGTGGAGAAGGACCTGGGGGTCCTGGTAGATGACAGGTTGGCCATGAGCCAGCAGTGTGCCTCGGTGGCCAAGAGAGCCAATGGGATCCTGGGATGCATCAGGAGGAGTGTAGCCAGCAGGTCAAAGGAGGTGATCCTCCCTCTCTACTCTGCCCTGGTCAGGCCCCACCTGGAGTATTGTGTCCAGTTCTGGGCTCCTTGGTATAAAAAGGACAGGGATCTCCTGGAAAGAGTCCAAAGAAGGGCTACGAAGATGATTAAGGGCCTAGAGCATCTCCCCTATGAGGAAAGGCTGAGTAAGCTGGGACTGTTCAGCCTTGAGAAGAGAAGACTAAGGGGGGACCTAATCAAAGTTTATAATTATCTGAAGCAGGGGATGCAGGGGGAATCAGCCAGCCCCTTTTCAGTGGTCTGTGGGGATAGGACAAGGGGCAATGGCTGCAAGTTGGAGCATAGGAAGTTCCGCACCAACATGCGGAAGAACTTTTTCACAGTGAGGCTGACTGAGCACTGGAATAGGCTGCCCAGGGGGGTGGTGGAGTCTCCTTCACTGGAGATATTCAAGACCCGCCTGGACGCCTATCTGAGCAATATGAGCTAGGGAGCCTGCTTTGGCAGGGGGGTTGGACCCGATGATCTCTCGAGGTCCCTTCCAACCCCTACAATTCTGTGATTCTGTGATTCTGTGATCTTTTGTATTCTTCTCTGTTTCTATTACAGTTTTTCCTTGACTTTCTCTGGCTTTATCCCCCAACTGCTGTGTGTGCTTTTTCTTTATGCTGGTCCCCTAACCTGGTTTAGCCACTATATTCTGTAGGCTTCCTTTGGTTAAGGCTGGTTGGTCTCTTACGAGATTCCTGGTTCTGACCACACACTGGAATAGTTTGTGCTTCTGCTCTTTGTGTTGGGATTGGGGGTGGTGGTGGGTGGTGGTGTTACTTTTTTCTTGTTTCTCATTGCTTAAGGACTGTTGTTTAGATGGGCATTTCTTGACTGAGGGAATGCTCATGGAAACTAGGTAAGAAGGTTGTTGGTTGAAAGATGGGAAGTACAAAATTACTCTCTCCTTATCATCTTTTTAATTTTCTTTGAATTTGTTGGTTGGCTGCCTTGCAATTTTCAGAGCAGTGTTTTTATTGTGGTGGCTTTTTCTGTGACAACATGCTTAATCACTTCAGGTTCTGCATGCTCAATAGCTTTAACTGAGACAGTTGGGCAATAGCCTTTGTGGGGAAAACGCAGGTGTCCACTTGACAAAGAAGTAACAACTGCCCAGCTGTTTTTGGGAATAGACTAGGCAAAGCTTAACTTGAAAATCAGTTTACTCATCTAGCAGGTAGAATATACTTGCTTTGGTGCTGTTAGTAGGCCTTCTTGAAGGTCTTATCCTGACCTTCAGCCCCTGCACATACAAGTTGTGATGGAGGGTGAGGGCTGCCATGTGTACTCTGCTCAATGGAGCATCAGCAGAAGGGTTAGGATTCAGGAAGCCTGAGAGAAAGATGAATCTGGATAAGAATAGGAAATACAGAATAAGAAGAAAGGAAATGGAATGTTCAGTCTCATCAGTTGGCAGCTGCATGAAAATAAAGTAATTAAATAAAACCCAGTTTTCATATTTGCGATGCTGTGTGTTTATGCCTGGTAGTAATTTGAAAGTCTGTGTCCAAGATAGTGTCATTTCTCTGTAGGCTAGGAATTCTGATGTGCTACAGCTTTCTTTTATGAGGCTTTTCTGTACTTACCACTGCTGCCTTAGAAATAGAGAGTTCAGCGTCATTCCTGTAGGTAACTTTAATAGAACTTCAGGGGTTAATTTTCCACTTTATAAATGGAAGGAAAGAAATGAAAGCTTTGTTACTGACTGCATTTTATCCTCTTTTTTTCCTAAAGGCTTTTGATAGAGAGGGTGACCCTATAAGATACCTCATTCAGAATGGAGATCCTCAACAAGTTTTTAATCTCTCTCAAAGGTAAGTGGAAAACCCTTAGAAAATAAGCTTGTAAGTTTTCAGTCAAGTGAATATGTGGGCTGAGAGCAAAGGAAAAGATTTGTAATCAGACATATTCAGGTTTTCCTTAGATTGGCTGTTAGGTGTTAATGAGAGCTCTGTGAATGATACCGTGCTCTGGAATTTTTCACAGGGGACTATTTATTTATTTTAAACACTTTAGTAGGTAAAGCTCACTGAGGTGGAAACATTCTATTTAAGAGTGGCCAGGGATTAATTAAGAACCTTATACTTGTCAGCTCTTGAATAATGACAGGGACAATTTTTGTTTTAGTTCCCTGCCTTCAAGCATTTTAGTCTGTAGTAGAAAGCCTTTTGAGCATTGCTTTAAAATCTGTTTTCCTTAAATTGAATGCCAACTTAAATAGAGTTAGGAAGAGCAGGTATGTCATGAAATTATAAACCCCATGTAGGTCTCTGCCTGTCTCACCACTCCCTTCTTTATTTTATCTGGGCAGCTATTACTTATACTCCAACGGATCTTTTTTCTTTGCAGCAAGAAAGGAGGGTGGTGAGCTGACTTCCCATGGTAGTTGATGGGACAAAAGTAACCTGGGACTAAATTATTCATCGTGGGGGTATAATTGCAAACAAATAGTGCTTATTCAGGGTGAAGGAGAGATTGAACTGGGACAGGTCTGTGTATTCTGAATTAGCTGTAGGTTACTGTCAATGATGTATCTCCCATATATGGAGAATCAAATCCCTTATGAAACAAGGTGAGAAAAGCCTGGGAAGATCCCAAGAGATGCAGATGATGTTATCCACCGAGAATGATGGGCCCTCTAATAATAAAGCCTTGTCAGGCAAGGAAAGGGGCATCTTAGAGAGAGGAGACTCTTCCATTTAGGTGGCAAGAGCAGAAAACGATGTTGGGCTGCTCGATTTATTCATCACTGAAGGCTTGAGTTTTCCATGCAAATCAGGGAAGGTGTGCTTGCTTTGGCAGCTCAGGGGGAGCACAAGGAGTCATGGCTCTCAGGCAGTGCAGAACTGTGGGGTTTTCCTCACAAGTGATGGCAGCAATCCTCCCCTTAACGTAGAGGAGCTTGGTCTGACGACCATGAAGTGTGAATTCATGGCTGTGTATTCCATCTGAAAACAGATTAGAAACCTCTCCTTTGCACTCTGAAGGCTGCAGGCACAGCACAGCCCTCTGTGCCCATGGGCAGTGTTGCTGCAGTCGCACGTGTCACAACCCAGGGCCTGTTGGGGGGTGGCTGGGATTCCTCCTCCATCCCACCCAGCCTCAGGGGCCCATCACAGGCAGACTGACACCCCCCAACACGCCCCAGCCTCACATCTTCCCCACGTGTCTGAGTATCATGGCACATTGAGGGTTTCAGCACAAGCTTGGGCATGCATTTGTCATTTTTGATCTGTTGCCTCTTGGTAAAAAGGAGAGCTCTTTGAAGTGCTTTTTTCTTCCTGCTCTCCTTGCATCCATTTCTTGGAAACTGTGCAAAGTTTTCCTCTGCCTTTTGCACGTTGTTTATTTTTTTTTTTTTCCCTAGAAGCTTAAATATCTTGATATGAGATTCAAGTAGGATTAATATTAAACAAAGCATATATTAATGGGAGTGGCATATTAAGGCTACCAGATTTCATCTCAATAAATACATTTTAGAGTCTTTCGAGGCCAAGGCAGAGACTGTGAATGTGATTGTCTCTTTTCCTTTTTCTCATCTGGATTATTTTCTTGCATTGTGGAGTGTATGAATTAATCCCTGTGTAGTTCCCTAACTGTGATGGCACAAGAGTTGAATATTACCAATCTTTACATCTACAAGCTAGATCTCTTAGCCTTAATCTGAGGATTGTGAGATGGTTTTGTTTCTCCTCCTTTGGCAATACAACCTGAGCACAATCTGTAGTGGTTTGATACCACCTCATGTTCCTCAGGGCATGTGGTGATTGAAAGCTGGGGTATTAAATGAATGCCTCTACATTTGAATCCTTAAGTAAAACCCTGGAGGGTTTACACCTTGACCTGGCTCTTGACTGGTGTCCATTTATTGAAATGGAGACCATAGGTAGTGGTTGTTCAAGCCATAGGATGGAGGAGATGGAAAACATGCAAAGATGTTGGAGACATTTCAGTGAATACATACAGCTAAAGGTAAAGCAGCGTTTGTTCTCAATATTCTCAGCCCACTTTGAATTTAATTTTTTTGTGAATCAATACTTTACCACATAAGTGTAATGTTTTATTCACTGTTCCTTTCCTAAGAAGTTCTTCTATTCATATTCTATCACAGTGTCTTAAACAAATGTTGAAAAATATATATGATCTGCGACTATAGCTAATTGATTTGCAGAAACACCTTAAGAGAATTGCTAAAAGGCAGAGCATGGTTTAGCATTTTGTGTCAGATGATAATGTGTTGGAATTTCTTACAGCCCTGACAGGCAGTTAATGTCTTTCTCTGTAGCATCGCTACTGTTTCAACATCTACTATTTTTACAGTAGAAAAAATTGAATTTAAAAGATAAATGGTCTTCAGTAATATAACAACAATAATATTAATTGAGCTCAGCCGGATATTCCATAGCAGAGACTGGAAGCAAAAATGAGGTAGGCAGTGTTATTAATTAGTGGCACACAAATCACAGGATAGGTGGCTGGAAATCTCCCCCACTTTTACACTCCTTGCCTTCCTGTGGGCTATGTGTATATGCGAGGCTAAGGATTCACAGTTAGTCTAATTGAAATCATAATAGTTTGATTGGACAATTAGTAATAGTTCAGTTATGATGCTAACGAGACTTTGTGAGAGGTGTCCCTGCCCATGGCAGGGGGTTGGAACTTGATAGTCTTTAAGGTACCTTCGGCCCTGACCATTCTATTATTTTAATGCAAATAGCTAAATTTGCATATACATGTATGTGTTTGTATCTGTATAAATGTAAGTATAAAATATGTATAATACATCTTACGTAATTTATATTATGCATCATGTACGTATAACATATATAATTTCTGTAGTGTGAAATTTATATAATGCAATATACTACGAATATATTTTATATAATGCAGTAATTTATCTAATGTTTACATATGATTTATTAATAAATTTATTATATGCATATTTTAAATTTTTATATGTGTAATCAGGTATACATACACTTGTGTCTTAATGATACATAGCTATATCTTTATAAATAGCTATATATCATTGCAGATCTAGAGATAGCTGCATATATATTTATATTATATTATCTGACTTTATGTAGAAAGCATATGTATAAATATATACACAAACTTTCTATGGTCTGTCCATGGCTCTGGTGTAATGCTTTGAGCTTCCACTTTCCCTTCTGGGCCCTCAGAGCAGTAATCCCCTCAGGAGTCTGGGTCTATGCTGAGCCTTCAGTGTAGGAAGGGGGAGTATGATGCTGATGGTTTCATTCTCATCACTCTATGATCCATTTTGAGTCATTTTTATGTTTGTTGATGTGCTATGTGCCGCGATTTTTGTCCCATCATCTCCATGCCAGTCTTCGCTTGCATTTGAACCTACTGTGTGTCGTGTGTTTTACATCTGTGGGTACTCATTTTTTGGTGTCTTTGTGACCCCAGACTGGTTTTGGGCAGCTCCTAAGATTGTGTTTCTTTATCAGCAGTAGGCCACTGGCGAGGAATTTGTAGCCTAGGGGCTTCGATGTCATCCTGTGGCTGAACTTTCCCTGTGCTGAGGCTGTGCCTGGACTGGTCTGTAGGTAGTTCAGTCTCTGCACAATATCCATCTTTTAGCTACCTGTTAGTTACAAAAAATATATATTAAAATAAGCATCATACTACAAAATTGTAGAAAAGCAAACAAAGCTGAACCAACATTGGTTGCTGGGTACGGGCTCATTAGATAATTTCTGTTTAACGGTAAAACCAACCTCTGACCAGGCCAAGGCAAGTCCACGCCAAGAAAAGTGACAGGTCCTGAGGTCCTGGTGTAGCTTGGCACAAGGCTCGAGGCTGGGGACCAGGCACATCAGCTGTATGCTTACTGGGTTACAAAGATATACACAACATCCTGGTATCCCATTGGGTTTTGCCAACCTCCAGCAAAGGACTTTAGGTGCAATGAAGTTGCAAGCTTTTCCCTTTGTGAGGAAGCTAAACATGCCATGTGCCTATGTTTTAGTCATGCAGCAGTGAGGCAGATGGAACATAGCATCTCCTGCACTATTCTTTTCTTTGATTACTAAGCTTGAATATTTTTTTACCTACCAGCCTTTGGATCCTCAGGGAAAGTGATGCTCCCACTCGCTGTTTCCACCTGTTTCTGTAGTATTTATTTCTGATGAAACTGCTTGCAGTAGGAGCTTGCCAAGACATGCTGGTATTTGTCCCTGCTGAAAACAATGTTGGAAAACGTCTTGGCCTGGAACCAGTTTGCTGAGGTCTTCGCTGAGAATAAGAAGTTACTGCAGAAACTCTGCAGAAATTTACAGTCTAGGGAAAAAACCTCATTAGGTTTGGGTGATACACATCTGTGTGTTCTGGAGAAGTACAGCTAATGGGACTGTGCAGTTTGGTTTGGCTTTTCTGTTGTTCTAATAAACCCTGTTTCTGAACAAGCAGCTGTTTTGGTTCTAGGTCATGAACGTAAAATGTAGCGTGAACCAGCAAAATTCATAGCTGTTCTGCTAAATGCTTGTGTCCACTAAAAATGGAGTAACACATGGAAGGTTGCAGCATACCAAGATCCGGCTTCTGTGGATTTTGTACTGCAAAATCACGTGGTGGTACGCTTTTCTTAAAATGTTCCCAGCTGACCATGACCTGTTTGGTGGAGTTTGATGGGAGAAGCCATGCAGCTAAAGGATAAATGTCATCCCAGATCCATGGTTGTTCAGTGCATCTCTCTTAAATAGCCCATGGATTGGGTGGTGTTGGAGAGGGGACGTCCGTTTGTTCCATACTTGTCCAGGCTTCTGTAGAGGAAATATGGAGCTTTAGGGCTGGTCAGGGAAGTACAACTTGTGCCAGTTCAGTTAAGCTTCCTCATGCCTGTAGTGAGTCCATGGTGGGATCTTGTCTCTGTGTTGTTCCAGCACACGTCCAGGTGGCTTCCACACTTCTGCATGACAAAGTCAGGTCGTCCTAGAGAAAAAAAATCTAAATTATTTTAGTATTTAGCAGGAATTGCAATGCTTTCTGACAGCATTTTTGTAATATTGTGTGTGTTTGTGTGTGTGTGAATGGCTTCCAAATAGCCCTTCATTCATCATCTTTTTAATGAGCATCAATAATCACAATATCCTGATTAATGTTCTGCAACGTTTCTGCCTGTATTAATAATATTATACCTGTGCTTTCACTGGAAGGGCATTAGCTCATTGCAGCACTTTTACTGATGTTGCACACCACGCACCTTAGTGGCCTTTCCCTATGAAACTCTTGGAGTCTTCTTCTCTGGAGATATTCAAGACTGGTCTGGACGCCTATCTGTGCAATATGAGCTGGGGAGCTGCTTTGGCAGGGGGGTTGGACCCGATGATCTCTCAAGGTCCCTTCCAACCCCTGTGATTCTGTGATTCTGTGAAACTCCAAGGAGGCTCGCTCTGAACTCTGTGCGGGTTGTATTCCCAGAGTGTGCTGCTGCGACTCTGGCAGGGATATCGGGAAGCCTCTGTGAGTAATAGACTGCTTGTGATTCTCTCTTCTCACATACCATAGCAGTGAAGCTTTCTAACAAACCAGGGCCGTGTGCTCAGCGTTTGTAGAACCCTGCCGATCACTAGGCTGCTATTGTAATCCTAAATTACACACTATCGAAGCAGAAAACTTCAGTAGTTGGCTTGGTGTTTTTATTAGGCTTTAGCTGCACAGAGAGAGCTTTCAGTTGTAATAAAGCCTAAAAGCTTATTAACTGGCTCGGAGGGAAACGTGTGCGTAACGCAAAGTAGCAGAACAAAAGTGCTTGTAGATACCTTACAACTGTTGTGGTAACACTTTATGTTTTTTGTTTTATTACTAGTTCTGGACTGCTAGCCTTAGGAAAGCCCCTGGACAGAGAAAGCACTGATCGCTATATTCTGATTGTCACCGCCTCGGATGGCAGACCAGATGGGGTGAGTTTCCTGTGAAAGTGTAAGAAAACGGGCAGTTACAATATGTAGTTAGACACTTGAAGTAGTTGAATTGTCATATTTTAAATGGGTCTTGAACAAATACATCTACTCCAGGAAAATTTTCCTTTATCTCCAAGAGGTTTGTATAGATAAAGCCTGTGTATCACTGGGGTGATGTCCTTTGATCTTGAAATGAAGAGACTTTGCAGCCTCTTTGTTACTCTTCAATGAGAATCAGTGCAGGCAAGGTTTTGCATTGTTCAGATACGTGCAGATATTCTTATGATTTGTTCTCTGTGCTATTAAGTAACAGTCTGTCTGCTTGCCTTCTCCTAACCATCAGTTATGTGGGCAACTGTATTAGAGATTTATATTTTACCTGGGCGAGAGTATTGTGCCTATTTCAGAATTAAGAAATGAAAGCACTGTCCAGCTTCAATTATTTTTTTAAACTCTCATCCTGCTTCTTTTTAACAAAAATAAGCAAACCAAAAAGCAAATCAAACCAAAGCACCAAGAAATAAAGCAAAAAAAACCCCCTCTTTTTTATCAGAGGGTATTTGTGCGTCTCCTGCGCTTGCATCGACCTGACATGCAGCCATCGTGCAACCAGACCAACAAACCCCTGCTCACGTTTGTGCTTAGTATAATAAAATGGTGATTTTCAATTTCCATATTAAAAAATGGAGGGCTATTTAAGGAGATATGTATTTATCAAACAGAGACAATGGGATTAATTTATCTGAAAAATTGCAGCAATCCCAAGAGGGAGATTTTATCACAGTTGGGTTGTGCCAGATACGTGGGAGTGCGGCGCTTGTGCTGTGCACTAACAGCAGAGATGGAGGAGTTGTCTCTCTCTATCTGACCTTAAAATTATAGTGTGTAAGGGTAAACCTAATATAATACATTCACACTGTCTGGGCTGTTCTGGGAGGCAGTGTTCAACTTTGGGACTGAAGCTGAAATCTCTGGCAGTTTGTTATGGAGTCATTGTGAAAGCTCTGTGGTTTGGATCCTTGCTCACCCTGTCTTCATGGCAGCAGCAGAAAATCTTACATTATTTCTGTGCTTTTTTCCCCCTATTTTAGCTTCTTTAGCTTGTAATGTTTGCCTTCCTGCTCAGTATTTACTCCGTGGTTTTTGTTCCTCAAAGTATTGAGAAAGGTTTTGAGCCTTTAGATAGTTCTGTGGCAGTACAGAGTAACTAACAGAGCCTATACGTTTTGCATTAAAAATCTGGTCAGTTACCTTCAGTATTCATCCCAATATTTGTAATTTTGTTACTTGTCAGCTACTCACCATTCTTCATAGCTGTGAGTTTGATTGTTTTCATCTCTAACTTCCACCTGAGAAACCTGCAGATGTACATAAAAGGCTTGCCTTCTGTTTCAAACTATGTTGTGCTGCTGAAACTCTGCAGTGTAGAAATGCTGCTGAGGCTTCCTCTCTAGAACAAACCTAGAGATTTGTTCTCTTTGCCCTGGGACTTAACTGGCTATCTGATCCATTTGAATGCTAGGAAGAAAATAGTTGCTTTTTTAATAGAAATCCAGCTAATCATGGCATGCTGCTTAAGATAAAGTAACTGAGATATGGCTTTTGAAGCTCAACTGTGTAAAACCCATGAAAAATAAACTCTGGAGGGCTTCACTGCTATTGTATCTGAGCTGTGCTGATGTAGGGTGGGCTACATGTGGCTGCAGAAGCCATCAATAAGTCTGTGAGCAGTCCAGTACCCAGGCTGGAGCAAGTAGTGGCCATGTCTCTGGAGGGGGTGGACTGTCCTTTTATTTGTCATGCATCACCTAGCCCAGCGAAGACCCGGCTAGAGGTTCCTAGAGGTGTGCTTATAAGAATAAAAATAGTGCTGTTCTCAAAAGTAATTGTAATGACATGCAAATCTCAAAGGGCTTTTTATTAGGTTTGGTGTTTGGGTTTGGTTTTTCTTTTTAGAAAAAAATCAAGAGTTATCCCATTACTAAATCAAATAATTAGAGCCCAAATAACTGTTGTAACATCAGTTAAAGGTGTTTGTGATTTCCCAGCACTGGCATCAAACTCCTCCTTTCTCAATACGTCTAACTCTTCATCCTCATATCACAGTCACTTGACAAGCAGAAAGATGAGCACAACAGCAGCTGGTCGCTTCACTCTTTGGTCTTGAATGCTCTTGAGGGATGGTGGTGTTACATTGTTGCTGTAGCAAGAACATACACTTTAAAAAAAAAAGCCCTCCCCTGCTACCTCAGTAATCTCATTAGATATCTGCTGCCCTCCCTCAGTACCCTATGTGCTTATCCTGGAGTTTTGTATCCACAGGTGTGTGTGTATGCTAATTGTTCTCACCCTGAAACATCGTCACACTTTAGCCTGTGTTCTCTTTATGGCTGCTTCAGGGTCTCCATCACTCTCTCCTACTTATCTGTAGCTGCCATCTTCTGTTATGATACCTTCTGCCAGTGGAGGTGCACCTTTCTACTTAAAATTGTCCAGGGATTGACAAGCTGCCCTGACTGCTCCTGCACCTGAAGCTCCTGGTGACAGTAGATGAAACAAATGGGTTGGGAGTTGGCTGGACTTGGCAGTATCACAAATGAAGCTGCATAAGTTTCTCAGCTTTTATTTTACAAACAAATACCAGCTCAGCCCATTAAATCTCCATGCTTTTTCTGTGCCAGGAAACAGTGGTTTTGACTAATTTGCCACTCTTCTGTGTGTCTTTGCATAATTTCTTTGATTTGCAGCTCTTTTGGACTTGCTCCCTGCTATTTTGACAGGCTCCTCCTGGGTCGGGGACTCGTTTAAAGCTGCTGGGTGGTAACGTGGTAGTATCTAGCATGGTAACTCTTGAAATTATGTGAGTGCTTGTTTCAACAAGTTGATAAAATTTCATGGAGGACTTAGGTTTTTAAAAGTATTTTACATCAGATAGCAGTGGTATCTCTTCAGGAAAAAAAAACAACACATCCTTACAGTTACAGAATTCACCTGCTGCTTGTATCAAGGTTGGATTTTTGGAATAATTCTGTTAGTCCCTACAGAAAACCTGGTATCTGGTTGAAGAACTTGTTTCTGTTTCCCTACAGTCACAAAGTTAACCCCACAGGCTGGTACAGCCTAATTGAACTGACATTACAATATTTCTAGGTAGTAACCTATAAAACCTGCTTTCCTTCCATCCAACAGCAGGCTATTTGAAACTACCCATTAGTGTCACATGTATTTTGAGTAAGCATTTGAATTCTCTAAAATAATTTCTGCCTTTGCTGTTTTTTTCAAAATTTTAAAGGGATTTAAAGGGAAAGGACTTTATTACTGTGTTTTTGATGATTCTTCAACTAGAACTTTCCCCTTCAATTGCAGCCTGAAAATTTGATGGTTTTATACATTTTTGTAGTTGGGTTTTACGAACGACAGGATCACAGGATAATTCAAGTGGCAAGGGATCTCAAGAGGTGATGCTGTCTGAGCCTGTTCCTCAAGCATGGTCAGCCATGGTTGCACTGACAGTTAAACTATGGAGCAGGTTATCTGAGCACCAGTCTCTCGAGGATCAGTGCTTCCTCCTTTCCTGTAATCATGATGGTAGGAACCATTACCTTTTTAAATACACCTGCTATGGGATTGCTGACCTTTGAGGAGCTGACAGTGTCCCCTACAGCTGTGTGACCTGAACGCTCCACACTGTTGTAAACCCTGTGGGGTATTGGACCAGTATACACAGTATGTTATCAGCCCTCCTTTTTAGCCTTGATGTTATCTAGACAAAACTAACTGTTCCCCATTATCATCTATGAAGGCTATCAAACAATTTTTTTAATATATTTGAAAAGTCTGTGGTCCCACACACCTTAAAGTTTTGGTGTTTTAATGTATATTTTTCCTGCTGCTTTTTCTGTGTCATTAATAAAGGGTGGAAGAGACTTTCACAATGTTGCTATGACACTAAGTAGTTGAGGTTCCTGTATTCTAAGCCCGAGGCTTATATAACTGCCTAATGTTGTGTGGTCATGTGACAGTCATGTTAACACCTTTTGACTTTTGGGGACTGTTTATTCCATCAAAATTAATATGGACCTACTTATGCCTTCACCAAGCAAAACAGCTTTCCATTTAGCGGCGTGGCCTTTCTGACATCATTTCATCACTTCTGCATCCCTTATAATGTTCCTGATTGTTTAAAATGCTCAATCATGCTTCCCAAGTTATTGTTGTTCTGATTTATAACCTGGAGCATTAACAGGCTTGTGGTTTTTCTCTGACCTTGGAGTAACATGACCCACCACCCATCACTGTTAACAATACGACACGACAATTAAGTGTGCATTAATTGAGAAGTCAGGAAAATGCTTTTATTTCCATAGTAGTAAGACTTGGATGTGGATAGGCAGAAGAATGACACACAGAGAAAAAAAATGTATCAAGCTCTAGTTGTTTTCACAAGTTGTGGTATGTTTGGATGGGATTTCAAGGCAAGAAGTCATGTCTTTGCATTTCAGAGGGGAAAGCTAGAAATAAATATGCATGACTTTTGTTAGAAGAAAGAGAAAGCCTTCTGTGCTATTTATTTTTGGCTTGTGCAAGTGTGTATGTGTCAGTTCATTTATATATATAAATCAGGAAGCTCCATTGTCTTGTCTTACCATGTATTGTGTCGTTTAAGCAGAATTCAAACGTCCAAATACAAATGTCTAATCCTGAAAATATTCACCCAGCACTCAGAAATGTATTTCTGCCCAAGTCTTGGTGAAACAGAGCAGCTCAGTGCCTACTCTACAGAGCCATTTGGGAGTTAGTATTATGTATTCTTAAAAATGGGCAGTCATCCAGAGGATGTTCTCAATCTCTGTTGCAGTAAGGTGGAAGGAGAGCCAACAGCATTGATGCCCCTTGTCTCACTCACTTTGTGGTACCCTGAAAATGCCAATAGGAGTTCAAGATTCTCTTGGTTTTTTTAGAAGACTCAGTATTTACTTAACCTGTTTACCCAGAGCCATGCCACTGACGTGCTTTGGAAGTCCAAAAATAGCTGTTGTCCATCTGCTCTTTGGAAGTTTGCTCAATCTGAGGATCAGTGGGTAGGAAAGATCAAAGGTGACCTGGCTCTGAGAGGCTTTCTCTGAAAGCCGCAAATCTAAGATCTTGCCTGTTAGGCTCAGACTGGACCCATCTCTTCTGTAGTGAACACTTAGTGAAAAAAATGGGAATAATTTTAGCAATGGAGACTCCAAAACTAGTTTGGGGCCATGTTTCCTGAGGAAACAGAGGCACCTTCAGGTGACCCTTGGAAAGGCATCTGAGAGAGAACTGTTTTGGTGGTCTGCTCTGGCCCAAAGCAGTTGGGTGCCAACCACAGGGATTGAACTGGCATTTTTGAACATATTTTAAGTCTTTATGTGCTTTCTATATGGGGTACCCAGTACTGGATCCCAAATTCCACTCTGATGTGTGAAAGGGGGATGCTGCAATGTGTAACCTTTAAGCATGACTAAAACATTTGTGGACTTGCAGTGTACTCGGTACAAGGGCTTAAATCAGTGGGGCTTAGAGTTGAGAAGCCCTGAAACCCATATTCCTGGCTAAAATATGCAGAAGTACTGTGTTTGTAGAAGGTCATGGAAGTCTCTGCCACAACGATGTCCTCAGAAGGACCAGCAGTTGAAGACTAGTGTTTGCTTGCCTTGTGATCTAGCTTGCCATTTGCCACAGGCTGTAGATGAAAGTAGAATAGATATAATTGTATTCTTGATCCTAGGCAAAGATGTGGTGGAGCAAGGCAGCCTGATATCTCTCTGTTCCAGGCGCCTTGAGGCACACTGCCGAGCTTTCTGCAGGCACGGACACCGTGCTGTATTCCTCCTCAGTGTCTTGTTCTTGGTTAGATCAACGGCCCCCAAGTGACCTGTAAGTAGAATCGTAGAATCATAGAAGATACTGAGTTGGAAGGGGCCCATAAAGACTATACATAACCTTATTTCAGTGCATTGTGTTTCACCATGGAAGTTAGACTTGGGTATTTCAATCATCCTAGATCATTAATAATTTACAGAATCACAGAATCACAGAATTATCAAGGTTGGAAAAGACCTAGAAGATCATCCAGTCCAACCATTCACCTATTACTACTAGCTCCCACTAAACCATATCCCTCAATACAACATCCAGTCTTTCCTTGAACACCCCCAGGGTTGGTGACTCCACCACCTCCCTGGGCAGTGCATTCCAGTGCCTGACTACCCTTTCTGAGAAGTAGTGCTTCCTAATGTCGAGCCTGACTCTCCCCTGGCGCAGCTTGCTACCATTCCCTCTAGTTCTGTCACTGCCTACATGGGAGAAGAGGCCGACCCCCAGCTCACTACAACCTCCCTTCAGGAAGTTATAGAGAGCTATAAGGTCTCCCCTAAGCCTCCTCTTCTCCAGGCTGAACAATCCCAGCTTCCTCAGACGCTCCTCGTAAGGCCTGTGTTCCAGACCCCTCACCAGCTTAGTAGCCCTCCTCTGAACGCGTTCCAGAGCCTCAATGTCTTTCCTGTAGTGAGGGGCCCAAAACTGAACACAGTACTCGAGATGCGGTCTCACAAGTGCTGAGTACAGGGGGACAATTACCTCCCTGCTCCTACTAGTAACACTATTTTTGATGCAAGCCAGGATGCCGTTGGCCTTCTTGGCCACCCGCGCACACTGTCGGCTCATGTTCAGCCGTGCATCAATCAGTACCCCCAGGTCCATTTCCTCCACACAGTCCTCCAGCCACTCCGCCCCAAGCCTATAGCGCTGCCTGGGGTTGTTGTGGCCAAAGTGCAGGACTCGGCATTTGCTCTTGTTGAACCTCATGCCATTGGCTTCAGCCCAGCTCTCCAGCCTGTCCAGATCCCTCTGTAGGGCCTCGCTACCCCCAGGCAGATCCACACTCCCAGCCAATTTAGTGTCATCTGCAAACTTACTGAGGGTGCACTCAATGCCCTCATCTAGGTCATCAATAAAGATATTGAAGAGGACAGGCCCCAGCACCGACCCCTGGGGAACACCACTCGTGACCGGTTGCCAGCTGGATTTAACTCCATTTACTACCACTCTCTGAGCCCGGCCCTCCAGCCAGCTCCTTACCCAGCCGAGGGTGTACCCATCCAAGCCACGGGCTGCCAGCTTCTGCAGGAGAATACTGTGGGAGACAGTGTCAAAGGCTTTGCTGAAGTCTAGGTAGACCACATCAACAGCCTTTCCCTCATCCAGCAGATGGGTCACTAGATCATAGAAGGAGATCAGGTTGGTCAAACAGGACCTGCCCTTCATGAACCCATGCTGGCTAGGCCTGATCCCCCGGCCATCCCGCACATACCGCATGATCTCCCTCAAGACTATCTGTTCCATAACCTTCCCTGGAACCGAGGTCAGGCTAACAGGCCTGTAGTTCCCCGGATCCTCCTTACAACCTTTCTTGTAAATGGGAGTCACATTGGCAAGCCTCCAGTCTTCTGGGACCTCACCAGTCAGCAAGGAGGACTGATAGATAATGGAAAGCGGCTCGGCTACCACCTCTGCCAGTTCCCTCAGCACTCTCGGGTGGATCTCATCCGGCCCCATGGACTTGTGGCAGTCCAGTTGGAGTAGGAAGTCTCTGACTGTTTCTTCCAGAATCACAGGGGAGTTAGCATGCTCCCCAGCTGAGACTACCAGGTCAGAGAGAGGGGTACCCTGAGGATCTGTTTGACCTTTAAAGACAGACGTAAAGAAGGCATTCAGAACCTCCGCCTTTTCCTTATCCTCAGTGATCACATTCCCAGCTTCATCCAGTAAAGAGTGGATATTCTCCTTTGTCCTCCTCTTACTGTTAATGTACTTATAAAATAGTTTATTATTCTTTTTCACCCCAGCGGCCAGGTTAAATTTAGAGCATCTGTCTCCCATGACACTTGAATTAATTACATTCCTTAGAGCAAACAGGTAGCACTAGATCAAGCTAATTTAGACAAACATTTACTCCTTGAATAGCAGAGAATTAATTACAGTAATTTTTCCGTTGCTCCTGTAAATATCACCTGTACCTGCTCCACATCAGTTCCTATCAAGAATCAAGCACACACGTCTCTGTCAGTAAATACTCACTGATCAGAGATGCGGTGCACAAAAGGCTTGTTATTGAAAAAGGCTTCCCCTTAACTGACCTTTCTGTGATCAGTAAAACAAGATTGCCAACAAAATAAACCAATGGAATCTGTTCGTAGTGTGGAACTTCAGTACTGCCTTAATGCAGCACATTTATTTTGATCTGGGGAAGTTCTTCTGTGATTTTAGGATTGAAAATATTGAAAGGAACAATGGAAACAGATACATGATTTTTTGCTTTCTCTAGCTCTGAAGATCTCCTCAAATAATTTTATTTTCAACAATGCAACCTGTAACTAAAGAGAAACACTGCCTGTTACTGTTTTCCTGATAAGATATGTATTTTGTATGAGAGCACCTTAAAAGATTCAGCTGATCTGCAAATTTCAGTTTGCACAAGAAGAATTTATCTGGACAGATTTCCTCCTTTGCATCATCTCTCTTACTAGGGTGAGCTTCAGGAGACTCCCAAATTTCCAGTGTTTGTGCAGCTTGCTAGATTGCATTGCATGGACAATATTTCCCATCAAGGCTTTGATTTCAAGTGCCAACAGGGAGGGGGTGATTTAAGTAATCCTCATGAAGAAATAATTTGATCAGTTTTCCATCAAAGGTTTTGAGCAGATGGAAATTCTGGTTTGGAATATGACTTCATTATTTTAAAGTGAGAAACAATGCTGTGTCAAGGATTACTGAAACATGTTGTACCCCAAAATAAGTACCCTTGAGTAGAACTATGTTAAAGAAGATCTCCCAGCAAAGTTGACAGTAACAGTAATGTATGGTGTGACAGTAACAAATGGTGTAATGCTAAGTACCCACTGCTCTTACTGTCTGTATACAGTAATCCCACAGTCATGGCAGTAAATACCATGATCAGAGATTCCAGTTACCCTGGAAAACCTTAGGCTGGGCAGACTGTGTTTCAGCCAGCGCTGTGTGTGCAAAGTTGGAGAGCCTAAGGGCAGACAGACCTCCTGAAGCTCGCTGCTCTGAACCCCTCTGTAATTGAGCGTGCCTTTCAGTAATGGCAGTGAAGTCTCTGAGTAGTAAGTTCCTAAGTAAGCAACTAACCCATGTAAGAAGGGTGGAAGTATTGCAGCTGAAGGCTGGGATGGCCCCCATTCCTCACCAGCTTTGAAGTTCTCCAGTTTGATTTATGGTACAGAGGCATTAGTAGAGATGCCACAGCTTTATCTGTTTGTGATTAAGATACCGAATCCTGAACTTCTGGTTTGTAGAAACCTGCCGGTTTTCCAGAGCCATGTCTCTCAAGGGGGCATGACAAACATAACCTAAGTTGCACCTTAGCCTCCAGCTAGGTTAGGTCATGTGTAGCGCACAGTACACTCACAATCTGGGTGGTTTAGCCTGAGCTGTATGGCTTGGGATATAAGGTACCAGCTGCTGTGCCAGTTCGTCTCTCAAACAGTAATGTTTCAGTCCTGTCATACCAAGATGCTTTCCAGCTGCTGGGACAGCAGATCGATACTCTTCCACAAATTAGATGCAGAGGGCTGGAGCCCTGGCTGTTGGAAGGCTGGGGAGTGGTGTAACAGCAGAGGCCTACCCCATCTGTCCCACACCCTTGGCAAGGACATTTCTCCAACGTACATGATTTTCTCTTTCTTTCCTGCTCACATTCTCATCATTCATGTTTTCTTTTTGGATGCATGAGGTTTCAGTTTTTGAGGGAGTTTTCTTTGGGGATTTATTTTTGTGTGTTTGACAGCTTTTATCTTTATCTCCTCCCCAGCCCTTTTCTGATCGTTTTTCATTAGTCTAATTATTGACAAGCTCCAGCCTTGTCTTTCCTTCCAGCCTCAGTCCCTTCTCTCTCCTAAATCTCTTTGCAGTCCAGCTGGCCATTTCTTCTTTATAACTTGGAGAGGTGTAGTGGGTTGATAGATACCACTTTTAAAGTTCCCATGCCCTATACTGGAAGGAGATAAGGTCTGAGAATACCGGAGGCTTGCAGCCTTGCTGGTAGAAACAGATGGGAAGAGAGTAACGTGCTCCCCCTTCCCCATGGCCCGGTGGACGTTGTTTATGGTGGTTATCCAGCTTCTGTGCATTCAAAAAAGTTAGTGACCAAGGTAGTGACCATGTTTGTCCATGACTTTTTCTGATTTTGGCACTTCATTGTCATCCTCCATTACCAGTCATTGTTAGATTTTCATTTGCAACATCATTCTTCAGGCTGTCGGTCTCCTGGAGCACTGAACTTGGGCAGGACAGCAGTTTACCTGTTACACAGCTCGTGTGTATTTTATTCTGGTCTTTATTGCTCCCAGTGTTTTATGGTCTGAGCAGCCGTTGCCCCTGTTTGTTAAAGTATAGCTCTTATTTTGGATGTCATAATTGAAGTGGGGTCATCTCAAATTGCACATAAACAAGTCCTGATATGTAGATCAGAAGCATTATTTATAGTTAATTTTTCCACCAAAGAAGGCCGTGGGCTTTGCCTCAGATCTTATTATTTGCAAACTAGTTCTATGGAGAGATGATAGCATTTGTCTTGGAGTTTGTCTAAATTAATAAACTCGCTTGACATCAGAGCTAAGAACATTTCCTCTCCAAGGCACAAAATGCTCTCCTCAATTTCCAACTTCAATTTAAATGGCAGGGTACAAATAAAATAAGTCGCAAGTGAAATTTCCTTCAGATTTATCATCCATAACACTTAGCAGGGCCCAGCGTGCTTAGGACAAAAGATATTTGTGGAGGCAATGTGAAAATTATGTTTCTTGCTCAGGGAAGAATTATACATGTAAGTTATTTTAGTGGCCTTGAGAAAGCTATAAATTGCAGCTGTTGATTCTTTGTTTGACCTAGGTTTATTATAAAAGAAGTAGACACAGTTTGCTTCAGTACTATGTAGGTAATGCTTGGTGTGAGGCTGTAGCACTTTTTATCCCCTGCATGAGTTTCTGGCAATAGCTTCAGCACCCCTTTCCAAACCACACCTGAGGAATCTTTCGTGGAAACACCTAGTTTTGAAACAAGCAGGGCAGTGATTAATCTGTACTGTAGGAATGATCTTGGTATTTGTGTAAGGAGCAGAAACAGTCATGAATTAAGTCTCTCTCATGGCTTTGGGGAGCCACTCAAGTTTGTTTGAAGTCTTTTAGTGGTAATTAAGCATCTATCAGGAGCTTTAGCAAAGCAGGAGCTCTGTTTCATGAATGCTGTTGGACTGACTCTTTTAGGATCCTCTGCCAAACACTGCAATTTTTCATAATTCCTAAAGAAATCCCTGAAACTTTTTGCTTTCATTCTGAAACATGTAACGATCAAAATAGCATATGTAGAATCGAGGGGGCAAAATAAAAGATTCTAGCTACAACTGGTTTTCTTTAAACATCATCTTTTTCTCTATTCATTTTCCCCAAACTTTAGAAGGAAAATTCTGTTTCATGCTGCTGGTCTCCATACACAGGTCACCTTGCAGTGGTGCCAAACTGAGAGGGGACTAATGCTGTAGGGAGCTGGAAACATGCATGATAACTGATGAATGAAAAGAAATCTCTCTCTCTCTCTCTCTTTGTGCGTGTTACCCCCCAATCTTGGTGCTATGAGATGTGCAATAAAGCGATCTCTTCCCCCACCCTGGCTAACAAGACAAGGAAGGTGGCTTTGCAGATGGAAGTGGACGTCCAGTCGGAACTTGGAATTAAATGAAACTGCTGCGGTTTGATAGTGAAAATGGAGAATTACTTTTAGAGCTCTTCATTACTGACTTAAAAATGTTGATGTGATGAGTTGTGACAAAGTTGCAAGCATCCCCACCTCTGTGTGTGTATGCTGGAGGTTTCTTTGGTGGAAGAATTCCAGCTGGTGACATTGAAAACGACATGTGGTTTATGTGACAGTTGGAAAAATCTCAGGCAGCCACTGCTACCTGTTGTTGAAAGTGGTAATAAGGAACTCTACACTTCTCTAATGGGACTGACACTGGGCTGCATACAAAATCACAGAATCACAGAATTGTAGGGGTTGGAAGGGACCTCAAGAGATCATCTGGTCCAACCCCCCTGCCAAAGCAGCTCCCCAGCTCATATTGCACAGATAGGCATCCTGATGAGTCTTGAATATCTCCAGAGAAGGAGACTCCACCACCTCCCTGGGCAGCCTGTCCCAGGGCTCTGTCACCCTCACTGGGTAAAAGTTCTTCCCCATGTTGGTGCGGAACTTCCTGTGCTCCAGTTTGCAGCCATTGCCCCTTGTCCTGTCTCCACAGACACTGAAAAGGGGTTGGCCAATTCCCCCTGCATCCCATACTTAAGATATTTATAAACATTAATTAGGTCCCCCCTCAGTCTTCTTTTCTCCAGGCTGAACAGCCCCAGCTCACTCAGCCTTTCCTCATACGGGAGCTGTTCCAGGCCCTTAATCATCTTCGTAGCCCTTCTCTGGACTCTCTCAAGGAGATCCCTGTCTTTTTTATACCGGGGAGCCCAGAACTGGACACAATACTCCAGGTGGGGCCTGACCAGGGCAGAGTAGAGGGGGAGGATCACCTCCTTCGACCTGCTGGCCACACTCTTCCTGATGCATCCCAGGATCCCATTGGCCCTCTTAGCCACCAGGGCACACTGCTGGCTCATGGCCAATCTGTCATCCACCAGGACCCCCAGGTCCTTCTCCACAGAGCTCTTCTCCAGCAGGTCATCCCCCAGCCTGTACTGATACAGATGGTTATTCCTCCCCAGGTGCAAGACTTTACACTTGCTTTTATTAAACCTCATCTGGTTTCTCCCTGCCCAGCTCTCCAGCCTGTCCAGGTCTCGCTGGATGGCAGCACAGTGTCCTGCGTGTCAGCCACCCCTCCCAGCTTTGTATCATCAGCACTTGCTGAGGGTGGATGCTATTCCCTCATCAAGGTCGTTGATGAAGATATTAAACAGGACTGGACCCAACTCCGAGCCCTGGGGAACACCGCTAGTCACAGGCCTCCATTCAGATTCTGCTCCACTGATCACGACCCTCTGAGCCTGGTCTGACAGCCAGTTCTCAACCCACCTCACTGTCCACTCATCTATCCCATGCTCTCTCAGCTTTGCTATCAGGATGTCATGGGAGACAGTATCGAAAGCCTTGCTGAAGTCAAGGTAGATGACATCCACTGCTCTCCCTCCATCCACCCAGCCGGTGATGAGATCATAGAAGGCTATGAGATTGGTCGAGCACGATCTCCCCTTGGTGAATCCATGCTGACTACTCCTCATGACCTTCTTCTCTTCCAGTTGCTTGGTAATGGCATCCAGAACAAGCTGTTCCAGAACCTTTCCAGGGACAGAAGTGAGGCTGGCTGGCCTATAATTGTTAGGGTCCTCCTTCTTGCCCTTTTTGAAGACTGGAGTGATATTGGCTAACCTCCAATCCTCAGGTACTTCTCCTGTTCTCCAAGAGCTGTCGAAGATGATAGAGAGCAGCTCAGCAATCAATTCCACCAGCTCCCTCAGCACACGTGGATGTATCCCATCCGGGCCCATGGATTTGTGTGCATTAATCCCTTTGAGCCGCTCCTGGACCACCCCTACCTCAACTAGAGGGAAGCTCTTCATTCCACAAACACTCCTACTTTCATCCAGGATCTGCGGGTCCCGAGGGGCCTTTGGAGTAAAGACTGAGGCAAAGAAGGCATTCAGTATTTCCACCTTCTCATCATCACCCGATACCAGGACACCCGCCTCATTCGTCAAGGGACCTACATTATCCCTGATCATCCTCTTAGTATTCACATATCTGAAAAAACTCTTTTTATTATCCTTTATATCCCTTGCCAGTTTCATCTCCAAGCGGGCTTTAGCCTTTCTAGTCGCGTCCCTACAGGCCCTGACAACATCCCTATATTCCTCCCAGGTGCACAGACCCTGTTTCCATAGTTCATAAACCTTCTGCTTCCCTTTGAGTTTACACCTTAGCTCCCTGGTCATCCACACAGGTCTTCTGCCTCTCTTTCCCTATTTCTTACTCAAAGGGATGCACCTATCCTGTGCTTGGAAGAAGTGCTGTTTAAATGCTAGCCAGTGACTGTTTCTCAGTGTGTTCACTTGGATCCTCTCCACAGTGCAGTTTTTATCCTCAAAGCATGCGTTAACTACCTGTGGTCCTTCTCATTGGCATTCCAGAGAGTTTCCAGGCACAGGGTAGGACAGGGTATGGCCCTGGTCTGTTTGCTTACTTATTTTCTGTTACAGCTAGCCTGGAACCTAACTTCTAAGCAGTGATTATTTAGTCAGTGTGATTTTTAGTGTCGCTGGAGACTTTTTACACTATCCACAGGACAGATGATCATGATGTTACCAATGTCGCTCCGTGCTGCAGTTCTGAACTAGCTGCAGTGATTTATTCTAGCTGGCTGATAAAGGCTATTTCAGAACAGCACGTCAGTCTTAAGCTGTGGCTTGTGGGGAGCTTAAGCAAATCTTTGGAGCCATCTAATGGGGATATAAAAATATGGATGTTATTTAATAATCTTTGATTATAGCAGCTTCTGACACTAAGGGCAGATTCTGTGCATCGCAAAGAAATGAAGGTAGCCAACTGACTTCATGTAAACAGCTGGCCTTGTGCAGTGGTGGGGTGTTCTTTCTCAGTTTAGCTTGGTGGTACTGGCTTAAAGGAAGGGAAGGCATTGCTGCCAACCCAGAGTTTGTCCTGAATGCTCCTCTTGGCCTTCCTGCCCCAAATGCTGCATCCACTTTGGGAAGTTCCCTAAATTGTGTCTAATGTAAGAATGAGGATTGTTTGAAATCTTGGTCTTATTACAGGATCTTATTTTAGTATCCTTGGAAGCTTAGGAAAACCAGAAAACTTTTATACAGTAATTTTGCTGTTTGGCATCTCAGTAAAATATTACTTCTTTGCAAAAATACTGGGTTTTTTTAATTCTTAAGTGAAAGTGTACATATGACTTGAGGCTCTGTAGCAAGCAGAGCACTATCATCTGCGGCTGTGTTGGTGGGCAGGTAAGGTAGGGTTAAGCTTAAGATGAGTGAAAGCAGAGCTGGGAAACAGTTCCAAATGTCTCTTCTCCATCCCTCCCCTCTTCTTATAAAATCTTCACAAACTTTCTCTTTTTCTTGCGAAACTAAACTAAGCTAAAACTCTTAATTTCTTTTCCAGTTTTTGTTAGCCTGGGGGTTTAGTCTGGCCTGGAATCCCTCGGCACCAATGACAGCTCCTACCTTACCTTAGGGAATAACCTTTAGAATAACTTAAGAAAGCTTTCACCTTTCAGATGCACAAGTCAGGCTGGTAGTTGATTTATTGCTTTTTTTCAGGTAACCCGTGTCTAATGACAAAAAGGCATCAAAAACTCAATTCTTTGTGCCCAGGGAGTGCAGGGAGCAGGTTCCCAGTACCTGTCTACAGGGCAAAGACAATCCCGTTTTAACAAACCATTAAAAATCTCTTGAATGGTAGAGAAATGTTTTCTAAAGCACTCACTGTCATAAGCCAGTGTTTTTATGCCATATTTCTCTCCGTTGATTGAATCAGAGAGCTTTTATTACCCTGTATTTGGTGGAATCAGGTTAGCATTGGAAGGTGGGTCTGCATTCAGTGCACATAGCGCAGCAGAGCAAATGTCCTGGAGGGTGTTTTGTGATGGCAACGATGCAGAAATTGAAAAGTATGTTTTCCTTATATAAATTGAATTGGGAATGGCAGTTTCAGAAACAATTAGCAAATAACTGAGTGTAAGTGAATGTAAGAAGCCAGTCCCAAAGCATCATTTTGTTTCCTTATTTCAAAATACTCTGTGTTCATTACTTATTGAGTATTAAGTAGTTATTGTGTGGTGCTTATTGAGGAACAGATTGTTTTCTGCATTTGCCTCCATATGAGAACTGTGGGAAAACTCTCACTGGGAAGAGCTGCACTGTGCATGGATATTACTCATGCCACTGGGATCTGCTCTTTCCCTTGCTGGTATCAAGAGGGATGGGTAAGGAAGCTGGCCAGCACAGGTAGCACCCCGGTGAAGACGTGGGACACTGCAAACGCACGAGCCAAAATTATTGCTGTGAAAAGAAGTAGCTGACTCCTCTGTTACTGGTGACTGGGCTGCTTGCCAAGTCTGAGGATTTGGAAAGTGAAGGAGATTGACCTGTTACGGGATCTCTCCTGCAGAGAGTAAGTTATCAGACTGAACTGGCACCGCCGCAGTGAAAGCATGGCCAAACACTGTTCAGATAGCGAGTACATTAGCTGTCCTTTGCCAGTGCCTTTCCCATGTGGCAGATACAAGGATCTTGCCCCTACATAAAAATTAGACTTTGTTCTGTATTTGTCGTGACTGTTACTGCAGGGAGCTGTGGGGCTGTAACACTACTGAAGGTTTGGTACGTGGGAGATACTGCACCAGAAGATGTTTCAGAAAAGGGAAAGGTGCAGGTTTCCATTCAGACTTTTTGGTTTCTTAAGGGAGGATGGTTACAGGTTTCTTTATGAAATCTGTGCGGTGCCACTTCCTAACAGGTTGGCCAGCCTAAAGCCAGGGGCTTTTACAGGGGCTACATCAGCGCTTGAAATTACTGTGACTGAAGTGTTCTATAGGTTTCCCCCAGTGCAGCTTGATGCAGAGTAGTTCAGTACCTGAAGGCACCCTGATACAGCACAGGACGGCTGACGTAATAACACACGGTGTTTGATTTTCTACTGCATTTCACAGTGGTAGCAGCTGCAGCATGGATGACATTGCAGGTATCACTGCCACTGGGGGACTGGTGCAGAACTGAGTGGGGAACACCAGCATTAGCCACCTGCAGCAGTAAGGCATCAGTGTTCAACTTCAGGAGGGTTTCTCTCTATCACCTCTTCCCTTGGTATACTTGTCTAATGGACTGTGTTTAGAGAACAAGGTAATTTTGTTTTCTTTACATATGCACTGAATAAAACACCAAAGGAAGCAGTCATAGACCAACAATACCATGTCAGAGTACCACTTTAGCCGGCCCATCCCCTGCTCCACCTCAGTTTCCAGGACTATCACTCATGCCAGGTGCTAATGCGTTGTGCTCCTGGAGAAGCTGCTGCAGTGGCCTGTGCTGTCTGTGCTGCTCTGTTCATGCAGTGAAAACCTTTCCTGGTGGATTGTTTCAGTCTTCCTTACCATAGCTCATGCCTGGTAGTGCTTCTCTCTTCTCTGGTGGATGACGAGCACTGTTCATCCCTTCCCTTTGCAAGCCATCCCACAAGAACTTGCATTGTTAGCCTCAGCTCTCCTGTAGTTACGTTTCTAGGCTATAAAACAAAGTTATGTTTTTGTTGCTTTTGCCACAATGTTTACATTCAAGAGGCTCAAACCTGGGGTATTTCACCTCAGCACAAACCTGTTAAACCTGAGAAACAGAGAGGTGCAGAGATGCCAAAGCTTTGGCATGTTCTGAAGTAACAAACTGCATGAAGTAGCTGGTGTTAGCTGATATTTCTGTTCTGGTCTTAAAACCTGGTAAACCTGAAGCTCCAGTTCACAATGGTACTGGTGCTGTGCTACATTTGGATTTATGGATCAAAAGTATCTCTGATAGCAAAGGTGTTAGTATTTGTTGAATTAATTTAAAGTACAATGATGTATTAATTACAGTAACATGGTGTTTTGTGTCTGAAACAGTACGTGGGACTAGCAAGAGGGGATCTCACTCGACGTGTGAAGATCTACCAACGAAGTTTTTAGCTCTCCAGTTGCTTTGATTTGGATAGAAAATGTCAGTAGGGAGCACAGACATATTTTGCTGGAGTTTTATGTGTTAAATGCAGTTAGTGATGCCATTCCCCCTAGGGACCTCTCTGTATGTGTGAAAGTCATGTATGTCAGTGTGATGTGGGTGAAGGATGATACAGAGATCTCTGAGCTAACGCCAGCTGAGCTCACTGTGGAGGTGTGGTGGCATGATTATGCCAGCTAAGAGGCTGACTGATCTTCCAAGCTAATCTTCACGGTAGCATGTTTTGATTAGAAAAATCGGTCATTTCTTTCCAATTTTATAGTTCTGGGTAATTTTCATATTTGTGTATCTTTTTTTTTTCCCCACACACACAGAATGGAAGATCCTTAAATCCTTAAAATATCATATAAGAAAAAAAGTGATCTATTGCCCTTTGTGCATCTCTGATGCATTATTCAGTCTCAAGCCTGTTTTGTCTTAGAAGAAAAGCGAAAAGAAACTCTTCAAAGAAATAATGCTTCCTGTTTCACAGAAACATGCATGGGGGGAAATGGATGGTCTGTTTGCCTCTGATTCTGTACTGGGTGGGTCTGATATGTGGCAGTGAGGTCGCCGATCAATTGTCATCCAAGAAACTGGGAAGTAAAGGTAACTTGTTCCTAATGTTATGTTTCTCTGTAGACCTCAACTGCTACTGTGAATATAGTGGTGACGGACGTGAATGACAATGGGCCCATTTTTGACATGTTTCTACCTAAGAACTTGTCTGTACAGGAAGAGGAAGCCAATGCTTTCGTTGGTCAAGTAAGGGTAAGTAATCAACTGTGTGGCGTTAAATTGTTTATCTTCTTACCCAATGTCCTGGTTTCAGCTACGATGGAGTCAGTATTTTTAGCAGCGGATGGAATGCCATGTTTGGGAGTTGGGATGAGAACAGTGCTGATAGCACCCTGATGTTTCTAGTTGTTGCCAAGCAATCAAGGACCTTTCTCAGTTCTTCATACTTCCCTACTAATGAGAAAGGAGGGGACGCAGCCAGGACAGGTGACTCGAATTGGCCAAAGAGGATATTCCATGCCAGTTACGTCATGCTCAGTATAAAGGGGGACTGGGGGGAAGAGGAGGAGACAACGCCAGGACGTGCAGTTTCTGGGGACGGTCGGGTTCCGGGACAGCTCTAAGCTGTGTGGCCTGAGTTGTGTGGTTTGGTGAGAAACTGCATTGTGTATCACCAGTTTCATCTATTTTGTGCTATAAACTCCTGTTATTGTTACATCTAGTTTTCTGCTATTTTTTTAGTAAACTATCCTTATCCCAACCTGCAGGGTTTTGGTTTCTAGGTTGTGGTTTATTTTCCTCCTTTCTTCCTTCCCTTTCCCCCCTCCCCCAACTTTCCTTCCCCCTTCCTTTTAAAAGTATAAGCGACTGTGTGGGGTGCGGCCCTCGGCTGGGGCAAAACCACGACACCCAAACTGCCCAGGCTGTCAGGAGAGAGCACAAAACTCGCATCAAAATGTCTTGGGTTTAAATGCAAACCGTCTGTTGTCAGATGCATTTATGTTAATGACATTGTCTTTTGGGCTTTAAAATACAGAATTATTTTGTTTTCTTCTGCGTGCATAGTAGCTGAAAAGGCCTTTTCATTTAAAAATGGCACATTAAAAACTGTTTATGAAATCAAGTAAAAGCTTGTAACAGATTTACAATGTTACAACATTTTTGCCATGGTTTTTATATGCTTATGGATTTCTTCTAAAATATGCTTCTAAAATACTGAACGACCAACACACATGTATATAAAGTTGTCACTCATATAGAAAATTTTATGGCAGTTAAGGGGAAAAAACAATTAAAATGTTGATTTGAAATGATTGATTACCTGACATAAAAATAGATGGTGCTTGGGGTATTGTTAATGGGAGGGATATGAAGCTGTGTACGTTTTTATAACGTAGATGGCTCTTCTGGACTGTCGCATGTAAATTCAGTCACTTGAAGCATGTACCATTTTTTGGTCAGTCAGTTTTTCCTAACACCAGCTGAAAGAAGTATGATTTACTTTTTTTAACTAGTAGTTGAATAAGCATTTCATTTTTCCTTCAGTAACAGGTTAGCACGAAGGTTGTGTGCAGTATGAGCTGCAGGTAAAAGATTAATTTGGAAGCACTTGTTGTTTTAGGACTTTAGGCAAAAAGTGTGTGACTTTGTTTCCAGTAGCAACTATATCAATAGAGAATGGGAGCTCTGTAACTGCTGTATTAGCTGTACATTCAGAAAGAATGGGATGACTTAGGTAGCGTGGGAACTGTGCTGGGTAGCATATAACCCTAATAACCATGTTTGTTTCCAGATTTCTGTTTTTCAGTAACACATCCACCAGTGCTTCTTGTCTACCATTTTTCTTGTTTTGCATTCTTTTTGAGTGAAGGAGTTGTTTTCTGTTCTTTATAACTTGAAAAAAAAAATGCTCCTGTGGAATAGGCTTGTATTTCCTTCCAATGCGGTTGCATGTTCACAGGGTTTGATTTTTATTTGAATTATACGTGAGGTTTGTTGGTTTCTTCTGTGTAGTTTCATTTGCGCTTATACTGAAGTGGTTCTATGTACGTCTGCGCTCTGCTTGCTGTGTAACCCAGTGTCATTAAAGGTGGGTACTGCTCTGAAGCTGTCTGAGCTCAGGTGTCATTTTCAAGGGAAATAACTTCAGTCAGCATTGATGAAGATTACAGTTTTCCTACAACTTCATTTTGTTAAGCTAGTCTCAAATATCGGCCATGTCAAGGCCTGTTTTGAAGCCTCGGACATATAGAAATTAGGATCCTTTTAATTAAATCAATTTCCACAAATTGACAAGTTATTGCTTTGGGTTTTGTCCTGCTGTTCAGCTTCTCTGGTCATTTTTCATTTCGCATCCTAAAATGTATGGACATGGTATTTCAAATCGTGTAAAATGCCTTTAAAATCCACTTTGTGTTTCACTGGATACCCTCCAGGTACAATAATCTGCTCAAACACTAGGTTGGGTCTGGTTTTAGCTTAGATGGAACTATAAAATAAAGCAAGTTATTGCGACAGAACCTCTCTATCTTAGAAATTAGTAGAATTTGTAAGTTGTGTTGAAATGAAATTATGTAGCAAAGCTTTGTGTGATAGCTTATTCCTCGTTGTGGAATGACAGAAACTGCATATGTCATTTATTGTCAGGTTTATCACCAGTCCTAATTCCCAGTCTCTGGATGGAAAAAATTCTGTCTGTGTAGCACAATAGTTTCGGCTGTTTCATATGCATGAATGCAAATAGATAGTATAGAAAAGAGTGATCCAGGCATTTGGATTCTTTTTTCTGTCTTCAGTGATGTTTTTGAAACAAGGATGATGAACCTTTCGTCATACTGTGTTGTTTGAGGATGTTCCTCTTCAAAAACTGAAATATCTTCTGTTGTGGCGTTGTGCTTCACAGTACACTGGAGCCACGGGAGGTACGGCAGAGGTGTCTATGGGAATACATTCCTACAGAATCTGTAATGTAGTTAAAATGTGAAGGCCTGTTTTAGAAGAAAATAGTCTGGTAAAAGATGATAGCTCTTACTGCATCCACTGTTTTCACTACCAAGAATCAAGCTGCTGACCGGCAAGCCTGCTTTCCAGAATATCTGTTACTGTATACCCAGAGAGGTGGTGGAGGATCCCTGGAGATGCTCAAGGTCAGGCTTGATGGGGTTCTGAGCAACCTGATCTAGTGAAGATGTCCCTGCTCACTGCAGGGGGTGGGACTAGATGGCCTTCAAAGCTCCCTTCCAACCTAACACATTCTATGGTTCTATGATTCTATATTCACTTCACACAGAAACCTGCAATCCACCCTTTTGAAAGCGGGCTTCCCATTTTGCATGGGGAAAACTATAGCAAGAGATTTTTATCTTAAGACCCAAGACAAAATGGGCCCTGCTGCTCACTGAGGCAGAGGACGTAGTGGAGAAGGCTATAGAAAAGGTGCTCAACCACTTTGATGCCTCTGGATTTTTACGAGTAAGATTTGGTATCAGGGCCATCAGCTGCCTGAGCCCTGTGTTGGTCGGGGGGGAGGAAAGCACTGCCCACAGTAGATGATGATGAAATTATGGGGTGCTTAAGGGACTAAGACTTAAGCAGTGACCTGGATGCTGAAGGATTGACCGAACGACCTCTAGAGGTCCTTCCCAACCAAGTCTATTTGAAGGTATTTTAGAGTGTAATCCATTATTCATGCAAGATCCCCCAGGATCAAGTATGGCATTAGCAGCAGCTACTCTTACTATTCATTTTAAAATATTTTCCTGACGACTGCCAGCTGACTTGATAGTAATGCTGGTAAGTCTGGGGCTATATCTATAAGGTCAGTAGGTAGAAAGGTGAAGCTGTAAGAAAATGTGTTAGAAATAGGCTAGCTAACATGAGCAGCTACTGAAATATCCTACCAATTCTTTACTTCTGACAGAGGCTTTCTCTTTCTTTCCTCTTCTGGGACTGCAAAACTTTGTGTGTCTTGTCAAGAGGCAAGCAATGAATTGCATTCACACCCTCCTTTTGTCCCCTCTCCCCTAATATACAGGTAAGGTTATAGCAATTTGAGGTATAAAACCATTAGGTTGAACGCTCCCCTGAATAACTCCTGCAGCAGACCGGAGATTTCTGTGCTCCACTTCATTTTGAGTGGGAAAGTTGGACTTCAGAGGGGATTCCTATAAGGGCTTAGGTAACATGTGGGAATGTGTTTCCCAAGGAGACACAGCAGAAGGGCAATGAAAGATCTATGAAGGAGGGGAGGGCTTGTGACAGTACTGACACCCATGCGCCCGCGCTCTGCCAATGGCTCTGTCTCCAGCTGGAGCACCTGCAGGCACCAGCACGGGAGTGCTGCCCCTGGGGATTTGGGGAGCGTGCTGGAGATTGAAAGAACAAAAGCTGGCAAGGATAAAGGTGAAAGCATAGTGGATGTGTTTCAAATCCCTTTTATTTTACACAGTGTGGTCTAAATTGGAGCAGTCAGAGGTGTATTAGATTCCCTGCTGTTCTTTCATGTCTGATCATGGGGATCCCCCAGTAAGACAGCAGGAGAATTACTGAATGAAGTTGTCTACAAAGGACCAACAGGAAACAAAAAGCTTCAAACAGGAAACTTGAAAATGAAATTCAGGCACCTGATTGTCAATTGCAGGCTAAACCAGATGAGGTTCCACCAAACACGGGGCATTGGAATGATTTGCAGTGTACTGTTTATCAGCATCCAGTGCAGGGGAGGTAAAATAGTGGGATGAAATTGAGGTGGGGATCAATGCAGTCAGGTTTGGATGCTTGTTCAGCAAAAGACAGTCTGCAGTAGTTTGCTAGAGGTCTTAAAAATGTAGCCTATGGTTAAAGCAGACATTGGCCTGACAGGGCCCCAGAGAGGAAAGCAATCACTTCAAGTTTTCAGTCATCTCCTTGTTACATCTACATAGATTTGTTCACACACCCCCATCATTTGTTTATTGTAGGCTTGTTTTTGTGTCACTGATCAACACCATTTGAAATCTCCAGCATGAAAGTGTTGGTATCAAGGGGGGAGACAGAGATGTGAAAGGAAATGAGAAGGAAGACACACGTAAAGGATTTCCTGGCAGTGGACACACCAACCCCATATCAGATGTTCCAGTATCACTGGGCCTTAGATCTTCCCTGAAACTGGGACAGTATAAATAAACTCCAATAATTAAAGCAGTTTGCAAACCATGTGTGTAATAGCTCTGTCATCTGCTACTTTTTTTAAAAGAGAAAAGAAATGCTTAAAGAAAATATGTTGCAAGTCTCATGATTTAAAGCCCAGCTTAAATTTTAGTAAGGTTTATTGTGTTGGACTAAATGACCTCTGGAGATCACTTTACACGACTATATGATTCTGTGTTTATGGAAAATGGCTTCAGATGGAGGTGAGGTATTACATCACAAGGTTTTGTTGTAAAAAGTCTAGACAGGGATCTTGCTTTAGCTACCTCACCCTTGCCATGTTTTCTGCATGAAGGCTCATAGAATGGGGTATGATTCCCCACAACCTGCACTATAGATTACACCTTGCTTGTATCAAGAATGCCAGGTTTGAGCTTAAATTCACAGGTCTCCTGTGCCTTTAGACTACTCGTAGGAAAATTAGAGGTGGGGGGAAAAAAGACAAGACTGGAAAAAAAGGGACATTGATTGGCAGGAGGGGACAGTCTGTGAGAGAAAGGAATTAAGTAAAGGAAAGAGTAAAATCACAGCCTCTGAAGGAAATCCTGACTGCTGAATCCCTGACTGCTGCTTACCGTGTGATGTGTTACAGAATCACAGAATCACAGGGGTTGGAAGGGACCTCGAGGTCCAACCCCCCTGCCAAAGCAGCTCCCTAGCACATATTGCACAGATAGGCGTCCAGACGAGTCTTGAATATCTCCAGAGAAGGAGACTCCATCACCCCCCTGGGCAGCCTGTCCCAGGGCTCTGTCACCCTCACTGGGGAAAAGTTCTTCCCCATGTTGGTGCGGAACTTCCTATGCTCCAGTTTACAGCCATTGCCCCTTGTCCTGTCCCCACAGACAACTGAAAAGGGGTTGGCCAATTCCCCCTGCATCCCATACTTAAGATATTTATAAACATTAATTAGGTACCCCCCTCAGTCTTCTTTTCTCCAGGCTGAACAGCCCCAGCTCACTCAGCCTTTCCTCATAGGGGAGATGTTCCAGGCCCTTAATCATCTTCGTAGCCCTTCTCTGGACTCTCTCCAGGAGATCCCTGTCCTTTTTATCCCAGGGAGCCCAGAACTGGACACAATACTCCAGGTGGGGCCTGACCAGGGCAGAGTAGAGGGGGAGGATCACCTCTTTAGACCTGCTGGCCACACTCTTCCTGATGCATCCCAGGATCCCATTGGCCCTCTTAGCCACCAGGGCACACTGCTGGCTCATAGCCAACCTGTCATCAACCAGGACCCCCAGGTCCTTCTCCACAGAGCTCTTCTCCAACAGGTCATCCCCCAGGATTGCCTAAGGACAGAACCCAGATTCATCTAATACATGTAAAAACAGTGCGAGCAGATAGGGTTTTAGAGTCAGAATCCTTAAAAACTTGATCAGAATCTAAAATCGGAGAACAGTAATGTGGCAGGTAGACTGCACCCAGAGGAGATTGGATGTTGGTGTTGGATTGGTTGTGTCTGTCTCACTAGGTCCATTACCATTCAGTGGCATCACTATGCAGTGTCTGTCTGTAGGCACGAGGTGGCCTTTCCAGTGCGGAATAGCTCAGAAACATGTTCATTAGCTTCTATTTGTGTTCGTCTTTAAGTTCCATGTGGCTTCTTATGATTGGATCATCACCAGGTCATTTTGCTAGGACCTCTGCAGTTTCATTTCCTTGTAAGCTTCTTAAGAAAGTCTATGTGCTAGGTTAGAGAGGCCTGTAGTATCACTTCCAGTACCATGTCCCTTAGGATCCTCATAAAGGTGACATAAAAACTTTCATAGTTTGGTGTCAGACAAGTTGTGTGGAGGGGAGAGTCTTTCCAACAGGACTTGGGTGTGCTCACGTCCTGCTGCAAGAGCTTTTATTCTTGCTGCTTTCCCAGCCTGTATCAGTTTTGTCAGCCCCTGGTATCTGATCCAGGTGGAAGAACTGCAGCTCCTCTGAATTGCTGCGTCCCCTGAGTCTGCCTTTAATCCTTTCTGTGAGCGCAGTAAAGCCTGCTCATGGCTGATAGCTGTGTGAAGTGTGGACCGCAGTAAGTGTTGGGATCTGCTTTTGGTTTAAGTTCCATGGTGTGCTCTTTGCTTCCCTCAGAAGGATATTGCTTGGGGAGAATTTTCTCTCTGACGTGGGAGGGGAGACATTGGAAGGATGAGAGATGCAGAAAATGGTAACTCTGTGAATAGTGCCTGCTATGTATTTCAACTTCATTTTATCTTTCTTTTCCCTTATAGTCTCTCAGATTTTAGCTGTCACAATAGTTATTAAAGGCTGCATCTCTGCTTAGGTGGTGCAAAGAAATGAAATGGCAGATGATGCTGAAGTCAATGAGGTCATCCCATGTGCTTCTAGTTGGACTTTCACCTGTCTGTTGAGGAGCAAATCATTTCATCCCCTTAAAATAAGATCGATGTCACGATTTCAAGTCCTGCAGCATTGAGAAGAAATAGATGTAGTCATAGATTTGTGCAGTGTTTTCCATCTTCATGCTAGGCAGGGTTAGTTTCTTTCTGCTGATGCCCTGAATGGTTTGACCAGTTCCTGGAAGGTATTTTGCAGCATACGGCTGCAGACATGCTCCCTCCACTTTACAGTAGTTCCTTGAACTTAGGTGAGCTTAAGACACAGCTCAAATAGGTTAAAAAAGCTCCCTGCAACCCACAGCACATAGTAAACAGGGTGACTTTTTAAACTAAGCTGCACTCTCATCCTTCCCATTTCTAGCCCTGCATTTGTGCATCAGTTTCCATCTTTGTCTTCAGTCATAACGTGTGTGCTGTAATGCAGTGGGAACTCTGATGCTTGTTCTCAGAGAAGCATTTCAGCCGTTTTCACTTTCATGGCAGTTGATCATTGAGAGTTGAGGGATTTTTGTATGAAAGGAACTCGTGTTTTGTCCGCCTGCCTCTTGCATCCCAGTGTGTTTTTAGCCTTTTCATCTATTTCACCCTGATGCCATACTAAATCTTCTGACTCAATGGTTTTGTGTGTCTAATACATGCCCGTTTAGCATTTCAGTGGCAGAGTCTGTTTAGATTTGGCTGTTTGGCTTTGCATTGCTGGGCTAAGAATGTGTCCAGTTTTCCTGAGCTGCCAAATGAGAATGGTTTCTCTTTGTCCTGCCAACTTTTGACTGCCCAGTCTCTCAGTTTAGATGTCATTCTGTGACTTGAACGATTGTCTAGATCAGCAAGTCCTTTCTCAAAGACTGCCTGGGAGAAGTTTGGGACAGTGTCAGGCACCTCTCTTTCTTTTTTATTTTCTAATATTCAGACCTTGTGACCTCAATATCTGTAATCAGTAGAAGGAAATGAATTTCCTTTAAGTGTTCTGTGAACGAGGGAACACAAAAGAACAGAAATGAGAGCGTTGAAAAGTCTGACCAGATAAGTAGTTTCAAATCCAAACCTTGGCTCATATATTCCAGCTCAGATTCTAATTCCAATGGTCACTAGTTAGGAGGGGTGATGAGGAGACCCAGTAATATCAAGAACTGACAAAAATAAATTTTAAATGTTTGAGGGAGCTGTTAGGGAGCCCAGGTAAATGTGGAGCTCTAGAACAATATAAATATATTTCGTCCATGATTTAGGAAGCTTTGGCTTTTGTTTTTGCTAGTATGTGTATTCATTGGTTTTGTCCCTGAATTGCTTGATCATATCGTTGCCAAAGAACGAACATATCATAAAAGAAAAATTTCTATTCATCTTTCAAGTTAAAGCAGGCAGTGCAAGTCTCTAAATTTAGGGTTTGGTTGTGTGCCAGACTAAAGAAAGCTTCTCTATTTTTAAGTGTGACACTGTGATTAACTTTTGTAGGGGGTTTACCAGTCCATTAAATCATGTTTTTGCAGCCATGATCTTTCCAATTTTCATTTATTTTAATTTATATTTGTTTGTAGCATTTAACTGTTCATACTGTGTAGTTTTATTTAGTTACCTTTAATTGCTTTCTAAACGACCCCCTCCAGATGCACTGGAATTAGCACTGACTATGAAAGTAGTTATTGAAGGTTTTCCTATCTTGTATAATGTCTACAATATGTTGATATATGAAAATGAACCACTTCCTACCTTTACCTTAAAAAATTGCTTTAAGTGTAGTTATGAGAAAATTTATAAGCTGTTATGACGTGCCAGTTCAGTAAGATACTTCTTCTTTTGAAAAGTTCATGGAGGATGTACATAAAAGCCTGAAGGGTTTTTCAAAAGCCTGGGTGTGTAGGGCATTAGTTTGTTCTCTTGAAGAGATATGAGATACCTTGAAATTTCAAGCGAGCCAAAATTTGAGGGTGCTGCCTCTCCAGGTTTTTAGCCACTGAATTTGCCCCCAGTATAAAGATTTATCACACGTTGTAACTAAGCCTCTGTCTCATATTGCAGTGTAACATTGAGTTCTGTGACATGTCAGAAATATATATCAGAATCAAGTAAGTTAAAAAGCCTTCTGTATACTTTTGATAGAGCATGAACACAGAATAAAATCATTACACCATTTCTTACCTGAAACTTATACAAAATCTGCAGTCCTCCAATCCTGCAAGTTTGTAAAAGATTTTTTTTTTTCCTTAGACGAATCATGTAAATGTCAGTTTTGTAGGAATTTCTGCAGAAAGGAGCTCTTGTAGGATTTTGGGCTTCAAGGGAGTATTGCAGCTATCTGTAATGGGCATACAGCAACGCCACGTATGCCTAGGAGCATGGTTTATTAGAAAAGTCTGTGTGAAACTGCTGACAAGGCTAGGAGGACAAAAGGGTTTCCTTGTCTGCTTACTACTTTTGATGATATTTTTGAGTCCAGCAGACAGAAATCATTCAAAACTGTTGGTACATTTTAATTTTTTCCTTTGCTTAGAGCATGTAATGAGTCAAAGAGGGACATGGACAACTCTGTAAAAGCAGGCAAAAAGAAACGAGAGGAGAGAAGACTGTGTACAATATAAAGAAGAAGAAAAATCCCAGACTTATATGGATGACTGATTTTCCCTCCTTAAAATATTTTAAAATAAATACCAAGAGGTCAGAAATGTTTCAGATATCTGTGAGGCCCGTTCTGGCATCTGGGAGATGTTAATTTTGTCCTGTGAGCACAAACAGTAATCTTCCTGAAAAACAAATACAAAATCCAATTTAGTGCTCCCACCCACACTTGATTTGCTGTTTGACACAATTGAGAGCCTTGGGAATCTTTTAAACCCATAATAATAAACCCATTAAAGCCATAATAATAATCATGTTATCAGCCATGAGAAGAATAACCCAGCTCCCACCAAGCAGCATCCTTTGTGTCCTCCAGCACAATCTCCATCCCACCCTCAAGCTGCAGTGTGTGCTAAAATACTGGTGAGGCTGCATGGGGAGTTTTTGTTGGGGTGGGGGACAGGTCATGGGGAGTTCAGTCCCTCAAGGTGGCAGATGTAATCTGGACGAAGTTATGTTGATGACAGAGTGGTCCTTAAGTAGTTTTTCAGCTTGTGTGTTAAGGAGGAGATACCTGTCCTGTTTGCCTCTGCTTGACAGACAGGTGTGAGTAACAGCACGCCACATTATTTTGCTGTTTTCCAGCTCCAGCAGCCTGAGCATAAACCCTCAATTAACCTGCCTAAATCCTGTTGTTACCCATTGCGAGCAAGAGTTGTGGATATTAGTGGGAGGTTTCTTTTGGAAAGAATGATAATGATATAATTAATATTGTTGACAATTAAGCACTTGTCATTATATTTCAGAGTTAATGATCCTTCAAGTGATACTTTGGTAATTCAGATCTCCCAAAATTGTATTTTCAAGCTGTTTGAGATGGAGGAAAATAATTTGTTACATTGGAGCAGTGTTGGTTTGTATTCATGAGGGTTTCTTAGTAATGTCGAAGCATAGTTGGTAATGCAAATTTAAACTTACCACAACAGATAAAGACTGTCACCTCATAGATTATGGTGTCTCCATTAAACGTGAGATGTATTTCCTGGGAAATGAAGCAATGATTCATGTCTATACCTAGGTTTCCAGGTTTGTCTGATCATTCAGTACTTTATAAGTTAGCCCCATGAAAGATGGAAATGAGAGTAGTCATATTGATCTGAGGAGTTACTAGAATAACAGCAGTACTTACTCAACCCTCTTCAGAGAAGCAGGCATTTTCCTAAGTCTAAATAAATGTAATGAGATGTGAGAGGTAGAAACTTGTATCTCACCTTTCTGCATCTCTTGCAGCATTGGCAAGAGGTGCAGTCAGCAAGGGCTTTTGTTTAATTCCTTTTTTTAGGTCTAATTTATACTCCTACAGATGCCCTCCATTTAAAGAAAATAAAATACCTTAGACCTATATAAAGCAGGTTCCTTCATCCTGACAAAATCCCTTTTGGTTTAGGCCACATCGACACAAGTGAATTTATGAGAGCATGAGTCCAGTTGCATACCACTGGTGTAGTAAATTTGCTGCTTGAACCAGTTTCAGTAAGAACAGAGGAAAACCTCTGAGCATGCAGAGGGGTGGATCTGAATTTTTCTTTGACCCAGAACAGCAAAATCAGCTTTACCAAGTGTGGTGTGTGTGACTGCAAGGTGTAAAACTCTGCGTTGGCAGATTTTGGGGCGGTAGGCTGGGTGGGAACTCAAGTGTTGCAGTAGTGATTGTGTGATGGCTGAGACTGCCTCGGGCTTCTTCATCCTCCTGCTTGGCACCCAGCTCTGCCTCAGTGTGCACCAGAACTGACACTTTCCTTCCCTTTGATGATGGTAGAGATGAAGGAAAACTTGGGTTAAGGATGAATGTGACAAAAAAACTCTTCTAAAGGGAAAACAAGGCAGAAATGTGTAGGTTCTTTCTTTGGTTGTGTGATCATGACATCCCACTGTGGCGGTGGAAGAGTGAGTGATCATCTTTGGCAATGTGCAGTATCACTTGTGCTGCCCTCAACTTTGACGGCTTTGGCTTATCATAGGGAGGGAAAATACATTTGGCACATATCCTACACATAGCCACAAGGTCAGATGTGTGGGGCTGAGACAGAGACTGCTATGGGGATTAGAAGGATATCTGGACAATTGTGTTTTTAGTGTTTGCCTCTGTCTTTTTTCTAATGTAGTAAAAAAGTACCTTACCTAATAGAAAAAATACTAAGAATGTAGATGTAACACAAAGAAAAATGATATTTGTGATTTGCATCTCATTGCTATAGCTGAGAACACCCAAGAGAACTGGCTGTTGGAGAGACCTCAGAGTGGACAACTTTTCCTGTGTCTTAGCAGATAGCATTTTTGGCAGCAATTGGAGCTGCCTAGAAACATCAGGAGCAGATGGCAGAGTCAAATCATCAGGGAAGAGGTTCTTGATCTGAATTTGTAGTGTGCTCAGATTGCTGAGCTGGTTCCTTTAAAACAAGTACTCTGTGTGTAGCTTTGCCAACCAAGCCTGCAATGTCTCTGTGCAGAAGCTCAAACAGAACCTGGAATGTCATCATCCCAGGGCCACCAAGCTTGGTCAGAGCTGAAGCAGGCCTGAGACATGCTGGGGTCCAAGACTCAGAGGGTGTGGGGGGTGCTGGCTGGCTGAGGCCATACGGCTCAGAGGTAAGTTGGGGAGAGAGAAACTTCAGGGAACCAAAGGAAGGGATGCAGTGAGAGGACAGGTACACCCCAAGAGCTCTGCTCTTTTCCTCTGAGTGATCCTCTGGTTATGCAGATGGTGTACCTCCATGCAGCTCTTTCCTTGGGTATCTTTTCTTCCTATCCTGTGGGTGGTCATATGGAAGTCTTCCCCTCCATGTAGCAGAGATGATGGAGGCAGTGCATGCAGCTCTGTCTCTCAGGTCCTCTCAGCCATTAGTGGTGTTGAAGGAAATTCTCATGACCTCCAGCGTTTGAGCTGCAGTGACACTATTGTCCCATTAATTTTGCAATTTCCCTTGTTTTGCTGGTTTCTTCTTATCAGAGTTTGGTTTTATGGGGTTTGTTGTTGTTGTTTTCAATTTATATGGTATCTGTCTGTCCTGTGGCCTTTGAGGGCTGCGTTGCCTACAGCAATCACACCTGCTCTTTCTACTGCCTCAACAAAGCCTGAATTTCTTTTCTGAGCAACATCTGCAAGATTTCTGCCTGTAAATACATATGTAGCTCCTTTTAAGATCTGCTATCATCTGGTGGCCCTTTACCAGTTCAAGCTTCAAGACTCTTACTGTACTTTTCATGTGCAAATCAGTGAGGGTGTTGTGGTTGAAAGGCTTAAGAATGTGCTCTCTCCTCTTTTCAGTCCCACCATAGTCTCCTTGACTTTGTCTTTGGGGCTGTGAAAGTGATGTAATTTTGTAAAGCATTTCCTTAAAGCCTTTTTCACAATTAAATCCTTTTTTGATTCTTTAAAAACACGCCACCTCAATTTTACACACGTGTCTGTGCGCAGGGAGTGCCCATGCCCATGTTTGGTGGCTTCTCCCCACCTCTGATAGCTGGGTACCCAGGTAATGCAGCTCAGTGATAGCAATGAGCAATCTGCGTTACGTTTATTGGGATGTTGCTGCCTTCTCTTTTGAGGGTGGTTGTAAGTTCAAGCAGGGCTGTTATTTTGTAGCAGGACTCTATGAAAGCCCAGCTCCTTCTGATCAGGGCTGTGATACCTGTGTGCCAGCTTGGACCTTTCGGTGACAGAGCATGGGGATGAAATTGGGGTGACTTGAAGTCATCTGTTCCAGTGCGGAGCATTAGCTGGAGCAAGTAGTAAGCATGCCACCAGCGCAACCCGACAGGACTTCTTCATGGACCTGAGGCTCTCTGAAATTATTTCTGTGTGGAAGGAGTTAATTTTGTATACCCTTGAAGTAGGATTCTTTCAGAGAAGAGATAAAACTTTCTTCCATATCCCCAAAGAGTACATTACTTCTGTTCAAGTTTAGTGATTAAATATTAATTAATGGAGCTCTTAAACTGTAAAATTGATCTAATTTTGTAAAATACTAGCATTCCCTTGAAACGCTTTTTTCACAATCAGATGTGTTTTGATCCTTTAAAAACACACCCCTCCGTATTAGGCATACATCTGTGCACAGGGGGTGCCCATGCCGGGGCAGGATGAGGGCTCTCGGGGAGGGGGCTGAGTGCAGGCACGGTGGGTTCCAGGGACCCCACAGGGCCCAGCTAAGCCTGGAGCCAACTCTGGTACCTCTGGAGAAGGGAATTAGGGCAAAAATCTTCCTCGCAGCAAGCAGTGAGGAGCAGCCCGGTGAACCCAGGGGAGGAGGAAGAGGAGCTCTGAGCACCAGAGCAGCCTCCCTGGCAGCCTGCGGGGAGACCTTGGTGGGACCTGTCAAGGTGTGGGGACAGGGCAAGGCTCTTAGGGATAGAAGAGCCCCTCTGCTGCATGGTAGGGAAAAGGCCATCTAATCAGGGAATCAATATCATAGACATTTTAGTGGGCAAAGAGCAGCAAACGTCCCTATGAGGGTTCAAACATCCTTCTGAAATTTAAATTCACCCCATGCTGTGGAAGGACAAGATAAGATATGTGAAAATGTACAGAGCTAACACGTGTCTTCACGTGTCTTTGGTTGGCTTCTCACTGGTGCTGGAACAACTGGTTTAACTGGATTTAATAATGATGATTTGCCTGCCACTGTGCATGGAAACAAATCAGTCCTGCAGAATATAGAAAAGATGTTTATGCCTGAGGACATACACAAATGAGTTTACAGCATACGTAGTCATGGTTTTAGGAACCAAATTGCAAAGCCTGCCATATATTTGAAAGTCATTTTAATTTACTCTCCTAAAAACTAAGATTGTCTATTCAAAAACATACTTCCAGGTTAACCTGAGATAAAAATGTGACCTGGTTTATTCTCAGTGTCCAGTAGTAGTAGTATTTCAGATTAGTTTTAGAGAGTATTGTGCCAGGGTTTTGGGGGGTTTTATTTTATTTTAACTCTGGTTGTTTAATATCAATTCATTGTTCTCATATGGCTTTGCCTTAAATTAGAAGCTAAGAAGCTCTGCAGTTTACTCTGTATTGCCTACGCCTTGCTTCTCTTTCAATGGGACTAAGAATCTCTTACTGTATATTCAAAGCTTTCCCCTTGACTGGCTTCCCTGTGATTTTCCAGTGTGACATCTTTCTGCCCCACATCACCTATTTCTGGGAAGAAATCAAATCAATTGTAAACCAAGGAAATGAACCATGTGTTGAAAGATGTTGATTAAATGGATGTGTTATCCATAGGCTGGTCATTATGAAGTTGTAGCCATTACTGCTTAGCGCATTGATGTGGTGCAGGGGGAAAGCACAGTGAAATGTTTCTTATTAACAATTTTAATTAACTTTTAATTGATTTCTAGGAAGATAAATGGTTTCATTACAAAGTCTAACAATGAACACCTTCACCAGAATTAAACGTTCATGGAAACTTTCTGACAATTGTTCTGATAACAAAGCATGGGAATCTCTTATGATATTCCCAGATGCTGGGAGCCTTGTTTATAAAGTCAAATAAATGAAAATACCTTGCTCACAGAATGCCCTTTGTTTAATTTACATAACCTTATTCATCATGCCATAATTTAATTAGAAGGAGGAAAAATAACAGGTCAGCATTCAAGGTGTGTTGAGGCCCTGGCGGCTCTAGGAGAAACATCACAATCCTTCTAAGGGCAGTTATATGATAGCAAGAATTACTTGGCCAATACTGAAGTCTGAGACTTCCTTCAGCATGTAAGAACAAAGATACCAACCAAACAAAATCTAAATGGTTTTTCTATTGCAATCTATTTTTCTGTTGCCTCTTCTGAGCATAGAAGAAATGTGATAACATTTGGATTTGAGGAACATGATAAACAAACTCTGGAGAGTGAAGCAGTTCTTCAGAGAGTGAGGATTAAAGCATCACTAAGTGTGACAAACACAAGTGAAAAGAAAAATTCTAGCTAATGTGTTCGTTCTGCAGACTGGATCCATCCTTCATCTAAATCTGTCCTCCATAAAGATCTGGGCAGCAGTGAAACACCTAAATCAGGGCCTAAACCAAAAATTCTCCTCAGGCACCACCTAACAGTGCTGCAGATATTTCAGCACTAGAAGCATCCGAGGGCTTGGCTTCTACTTTCTGTTTCTAGTTTCTGTTGCTGCAAACAAGGAGATTTGTTGGTGGGATATTTTATCTTCAGCAAAGCATTGGAGAGAGGCAAGCTGCCATGAAGGAGCGATGCTGAGTAGCCAGGCAAGCAGTAACACTCTGCGGAGTGTTACCTGGCTTACCGTGTTGCTCCCATGTTACTCCCGTGTAGCTATGGCCATTGCAGGCAGCATTTCACGTGCAGTAAAACACGTCTCTTCTCCCCATTTCTGTAGGCTACAGACCCGGATGCTGGTGTGAATGGGCAAGTTCATTACAGTTTGGCAAACTTCAACAATCTTTTCCGAATCACATCAAACGGGAGCATTTATACAGCAGTTAAACTGAACAGGGAGGTGAGGGACTATTACGAACTCATTGTTGAAGCAACAGACGGAGCTGTGGACCCCCGCCGCTCAACGCTGACTTTAGCCATCAAGGTGCTGGATATCGATGACAACAGCCCTGTTTTTACTAATGCCTCCTACACTGTCTGCGTGCCAGAAAACCTACCACCAGGCACCGTCTTCCTGCAAATAGAGGTAAGAAAGGGCTATGGAACAATGGTGATAGTTTGTAAATGTTCTGCAATACTAAGCACGTTCTTACTTAACTGTCAATGAGACTTCAGTAAAAGATTGCAAACCAGAGAGGGGGAAGCTTTGACAAGGGACTAAAAAATGTATCAACCTCTAGACAAGTGCATTAAAATACTTTGAGGTTTGTTTGGAAATAAGAGTAGTTACTAAAAACCAAAGAAACAAGAAAACCTACACTGCTGTTGTAATTTCTTGGACTATTATTTTACCCATTTATAGTGCTTTTCATTTATTTTTGAAAGCTCATCATATTGCTTCCACCTATTTACAGTGGTAGCAAAAGAGAGCTTTATCTCAACTGCTGTAGACATTCCAGTCAAACCTGGCTGTGTAACATCACTTTGCAGTTAACAGAAAGAGTTGCTTCCAGAAGCAATTCATCCGATACCAAGATCATTGTCTGAGAGAGCTGGAGTAAAGTGAAGCCAACACCTGGAGGTGGTGTCTTCTCTTCACTAAGAGATGCTCAGCCAAGGGGGAGTTGCTTGTTCAGGGACGAGATGGATCTCTAAAGGCAGTGGAGATTCACTTCCCATAAGCAGGCTGTATATCCTCCTGATGTTTTGATCAGCATCCTTTAATGAGAAGAACCTGTCCCGAGACAACTTCAGCAAGAATGGTTTTCTCTGAACCCGACTGCAGATAAATCTAATGTCAAATTACAGCTAAAGCAATCCCATGATACTGATGAAAATTAATATTCTTTGTCTAAATATCAGCATAAAATAAACACCCATGTTGCCATAGGGGGCGAGATCAAATGTCCGCTTAGCCCAACGTGCTCTCCCTGGCAGTGGCCAATAGCAGGTGTCCAGGGAGGAGAACTGCGACAGACTGAGCTTCTGGTGACTCTTGCCCAGAATACTGTGTTTGCTTCCTGTGGGAACTATCTCCAGCTTTTAGAACCTCAAGTGGGTTTGTCTTCTCTGTGTTTGTGCAATGGTATTAAGTACATCCAATGCTATTAAGGTAATATAACGAAACTAAAGTTGCTTGTGGTACTTTGCTTTTTTTCTGTTCTTCAAACCTGGTAAGGAGTTCATGTGAAAATGGATTTTGTTTGGTTTAAAGGATTTATTTTTTCTTGTGTGGCACATTCTAGGCAAAGGATGTTGATCTCGGTTCTGATGTTAACTATCGAATTCGGACGCAGGAAGCGCTGCAGTATTTTGCGCTGAACAAGTACACTGGCGAGTTATCGCTTTTGAAGTCCTTGGATTACGAATCATTCTCTGACACAGAGGCAACCTTCACCTTTCTCGTGGAAGCCTTCGATAGCAAGGGCACTATGCCTCCTGGTCTTGCTACTGTCACGGTGAGAGTAAAGGTAAGAGGCATACCTTGTCAGTTGATAGCACCCTCTCCTATTTGTCATGAAATACTTCCTCAGCCCTTAGAGGTGTCCTGGTGAAACACCAGAGCATGGGAACACTATGTTTGCTTTCCTGCTTTTTCATTTGTATGAACCCATTACCTTCTTCTGACAGCTACTTGTTCAGTTAAACCTGCACTGCGTAACAGCTATAATTACCTTGCTGCATGCAATTGCATAGTTAAATCTTGGATCACAGATTTATGAAGTACAAGAATACCTGACATATATAGAAACATTTGGTCCTTTAGAGTCCCTGAAAGGTTGAAAAAAGTACTTGATGGAATTGTTTGCAAAAATGACACCACCACGTTTCAGTTAAAGCTCTCATAAATTGTGATTTTATGAACCATTTGGGTGCATTCAGTACTGATATGGCACACCACATCCCGTATTTCAGATTCTGCTGCTTGAAAATACAGAGCTGCAGTGAAACAGGCGTATTTAATGGGGTTATGAAGTGTGCTCTGGCATCACTGCTGGTTTTCAGCTATCTCACCAGTAATACAAGGATAATGGTATTCTGATTGGTAATGATCCGCAAATGAAAAGCATTTGTAGCTGAAGCATTAGCACTTACCCATCTTAATTTGGATGATGTACTCATGTCCAAGAGGAGAGGATATTTTAGATGCTCTAAACCGTGCTCCCTTGCATTGACTAAGGTGCTCTTCTGGAGCCCATCAGTCGAGTCCCTTTGCGCGGTTTGTGTTGACGTCGTCAGTGAAGAACTGGGAGTTGTGGGAGAGAAGAGAGTTTAATTGCTCATATTTTAGCTAAGCAGCAGAAATTGTGGCAGGAACAAAAGCATAGCTCACAAATGTGAAGTTCCTATCTGACAACTTCAGTTTAAATATAAGTCTGCAGAAAGGATTTAGCATATGTGAATCAGTCTCAGGTTCGGATACTGTGTATCTCCAGATGCTGTGAATTGCCACATGATTTTGAGCAATTCTGTTTGTCAGTCTCTACTGAGCTCAGAATTATTTTAGGGACAGTAAATGTCTCTGATTATTAGCTTTGATGACAGCGTAAGAAGGCTTCTACAATATGCCTCCATCTCTGCAAAATCTCTTAGACTGAGATGTGGGTCACCTGTTTCCTAATAGTCCCTGCTCTTCCCTGCCAGTTTTCAAGTCAATCAGAGAAAAACAGCTTTTGACATCATCCCCTGAGCCTTTTCTGTTCTACTTTTAAGGAAGAAGTTGTTCAAACCTGTTTGTTTGGGGTTTTTTTCCTAAAAGAAACTTTTTCCCAGCTCACTGAATTTTTTTTTAAGAACTTTGGGGGAATTATTTTTTTCTTTTTTAAAGGCACTTGTTTTCAAATAGGAATGTATTCAGAGAAAAGCTGTCACCTGCATCATAGGGCTTGACCTAGCTGTATGATTGTGCGTTTGTATCATGTTCATTTGTGACAGGGTACCAGGAAATGGTATAGGTCAACTTGGACATAGTGTAACAGCAGCATGGGGTTTGTCGAAGGAGATGCTGTGGGAATAGGGAACTGAAGAAGGGGATTAGTAGAACCAAAATGTTGGTTTTCTGTTCTCCTGGAAACTCTTCCCCACACATGAGCAACCAAAAGGGAGAGCAGGATGATGCTTGTTTGGGAAGGCAGTATCCAAGAAGCTGGAGTCAGTAATGATTTCTGTGGTGAAGGGTGTTAGGCTGGGGACAGCACAGGGCCTAAATGTGAGTACAAGGTGCTTATTTTTTAAAGGAGAAAAAAAACAGATTAAAGAAATTGAGTGTTGTCATACCCAGTCACAGGCTGACTTCTGGAACAGATCACTGCCCATAATTAGATATTGTATTGCTGAGACAAAGGTGCTGCTAATGTTCCAGCCTTGAGAGAGAGGTGGGGCAGCAGGTTTCTGAGTGGCAGTTGAGGAAATGGGGAGGGCTTGTGGGAAAAACATTTCTGATATCTCATTTTGTTGGGCAGATGTCATTAATGGCTTCTATGTCAGATGGTAGAACCTTGGTCACAGGTGTTACCTGGAATAGAAAGAGTGGTTTAATTTGAGCTCATAAATTAACTTTCCAGACAGAAAATTTACAGAGAGAGGGAGAAGGTAAAGCAGAAGCTGAAGTCAGAGGCTTATGCTACCCCTGTGCGAGGCGAGAAGGGTCCACAGGACAACACTGGTGGTTCTGGGAAGGCAGAGCAGCAGGGGAAGGGCACAGAGTATTAGAAGCCAAGAGTTGCCAAACAAGGTGAAGAGCAGGCCTCGGCTGTGGAGAGAAGTGCAGAAGTTAAAAGTGGATTGTGGTGTGGCTTGGGTTTGTTCTTAACGGCAAAAACTGTTAAGTCACCCTGTTCTGGTGGGGGAGAGCTGGTGTGCTGTCACTTGGCTGGAGATTCCCACTCAGCACAGCGGGCAAGGCACGGAGATGCCCTGAGGCTAGAGGTGGTGTGCGCCTGGGACAGAACAACACATCCTTGGGGAACTGGCAGAGGGAGCTGACCTTGGCCCAGCAGCTCAGTTAGAATGTTTTCCAGGCACTGATATGGCCTCTAGGTCTTGAGTCCGTGATGGCATGGATGACATGTTATGTAGCGGTCTAGAGCCTCATGCACGGTGGGTGTATTGCTTGGCTGCAATCCAGGCTTTTATTCCTCCACAATCTGAACTGCGGTCCGAGCTGCTGCTTCAGGGCATAGCTGCAGAGGTAACTTAAGATATGTTCATCATCGCATTGGGGTCATTACAATGTTTTGTTGACAAATTAAGAGGTCTGCCCAGGGATTCAAAGGGGTTCTGAAACTCACAACTCCTGCCAGACTGTGTGCCGAACCGAGCCTCTGTTCAGGAACAGGGTGCTTCTCTTCTGCGTGGGAATGAGCATCCCTCTGCCGTGGCTCTGGAGGAGTTGTTCCCACACAGCCTCTGCCCTGTGACCAGGAAGTGGGAGTGTCTGTTTCTTCGTAGCAGTAAATGTGCTTTTACTTTGTTTAGAAGATGGTATTAGAGTAATTATTTTAATACAGCATTTGTGACCCCCAAATCGGAAATCAACCACATGCAGATACGCTGTTGTCCCTAACAAACCAGTGCCAGTTGTGGTCTTCAATAACACAGAATTGAAGTGGAGGAAACCAGAAGCAAGCATTAAAGCAATAGTGGGTCCCAGCAGGGAATTGATGGGATTCAGTCCCTCAGATCCTCAGAGCATTGCTTGTATTACAGAGGTCTCCCAAATGCCTTCAGGCTTGCACTGCTCTGTTAACATCTGTCATTTTTCACAGGCAGGCTCTTGATGGAAAGCGCTGTGATACAAAACCGAATGAGCAGCAGCACAGTATACCCATAATCACACTGATCTCGGTGGCTTGAGGGAGGGCAGAGACACACAGGGACTTTGCTTAGCCTTTCCCTTTCAGCCTTTGGCGGGACAGGTCACAAATACTTTGCATTAACCTTCCCCAACTTCACCTAAACACAGATTGCTTACAAGAATACTCTCTGCAGAAAAAAAGTCACTGTTAGTATTGCCAAAGGTGAATTAATAAGTCGTTGCATCCTTTCTAGTATTACTGAGGAGGAATAGTGTAACTGGCATTGATTTCTTCTTGCCAGAAAGATGCAAAGTGAGATTTTTCTTTTAGCCCCAGTTCTCAGATTTCTCTCGCTGCTTCCATAGCTTTTCACTGTACCCTGAAAGTAGTGTTGAGTCACCTAGTCTTGGGATGGCATAGGAGATGGAACAAGTGTTCATCTGGAATAACAGATGATTGTAACCTGATCTGTAATCGGGAACACCAGACTTTTAATTTTATCTGGGTTTTTTTATATATATGTATAAAATTATAGAGGTTAGACACAGCAAACTTTTTCAGCCTTGAAAATACAGTTTAGAAGATAAAACCATTAACACCTCCCAGAAGCCATTTGTGTGCCATTTGTCAGTGGTTTGCCACCGGTGGGGCAAAATTTCTTTCACCATGAAAGCAGCAGAGATCTGTGTTCACTCCATGTCTGAGGGCTGACTTGTTTCAGAGTGTGACTGTAGTGCATGTTGCTGTATGTGCAAGTGTCCCCTCACAATATATATGCTTCCCAGTATTGGAAGAAGCTAAATCCTTCCTGGTCAAATGGTGTGCTTGTTACTGGGATTTAGCGATGGGAATCATTACTGTGGTAATAGAGCTTCTCAACAGAAACAGGGCCAACATTTCCCAGTTCGCACTGGTGTTGAGTAATGTGCTCCTAAATGGAGATTACAAGAATTTCTGTATCATGAGGCCCTTAAGGTACTTGCATATTTTGTGCTGTGATCTCCTGCTCTTACTGTTATTACCAGCATTATTTTTGTGTTACTTTATGTCTCTTTCTTGTTTGCTGTAATGGCTTTTTCTCCTCCTTCTGCATTCTGGGATTGGTTTTCTTTTCAGTTTTTCAATGGGACTAGGTAGTGTAATGAAGCCATTATCCCTGGCCGATTATTCGGAGGGATAGAGCAACAAGAATCAGTAACAATGGATCTATATGTTTCTGGCAGTGCCATATTATAAGACTGACAGCCAATTATTTCATATAATTCCTGGTGTGCCTTAATCCTGATGGACTGTTACACACATTATACAGTGAATTTCCAGATTTAGTAAAACTGACTTTTCCCATGAACGTCAATAATCATATTGCTGTGGTCAGAGAGTACACAAACTTAAGCAGCCAGAGGAGTTTTTCAATAAAAGTCTGCCCTGGAGAATCTGTTAGAGTGATGCTTTAGGTGATGATATATGTGTGGATTGGTGCCTGTTGTGGGGGTGAATTTGAATCTTTCGTAGTCATGAAAGTCTTCTCTTCCTTGGGAACTTTCTGTAGAAGAAACAAACCAACCCTGGAAAAAATGTGTGTGATGGCTCAATCTGTATCTCTGGCCTGGTTGCTCTGAGTGGTCCTTCATGAACATGACTCTTCTTGTAGTTCTTCCTGTTCCAGGTGGAAGCAAGTGGCATGAGTGTGGTTGTAAGGATGCCATAGCTGTGCAGGGCTCCAACCATCTCCCTTTGTTTCTCTGACAACCTAAGCCTTAAATCAGAACAAGGAGAAATACATTTCATTTGCTTTTCAAGGGTGGGAGGGCTAGAAGCAGATGCATGTTTTTGGATGAATCATCCTCTCAAACCAAACAACTGGAGCCAACAGCAAAGCAGAGAAGTTAAAGGTGTGTTGGAGAAAGCCTGCAGGAGCCCAGAGTTGGAGGCAGTGGAATAAAATGTTTCAGCAGGACCCTCTGTGCACTCAGAGCATTTTTCCTACACTGCTGCAGAGTGCTGGGGAGCAAGCATCTCCGAAATGCTTCAGTTGCCACAGGACAGAAAGGCAGCAGAGGGACCCACAGGCTGTCATGAAGAACAGGAGAGACATTCTGGTTCCAGCCCTGCTCCATCAGATGTTTAAGTAGTCACCTGTACATGCATCTGTGGCTGCTTTCTCTGCCTGCAGGTATCGACTAGGAATTCACACAAGTCTTGTTTCTAGGGTGAGGGTGAGCAGCAATGCATCACTGCTTCATTACGGTGGGATTTCCTGTTATGGTGAGAGTTGACTGCAATGATAATAATGTGGATTTTCTGCCAGAAATTATATAGCAAACGAAGGATACGGAGAAGATAAAAGACAATAGTGAAAAGATAAAAGACAACAGTGAAGCAGTTCAGGTCAAACACATCAGCAGTTTCTAGTGTTTCTAGTGTTTTCTAAGACAAAATTTAAGTTGTGTTTTTTCAATGAATTTAGATCCATGAAGCCATCCTTCCTTTCAGACATGGACTGAACACCATTTCCCACTTAAAGAGTAACAGGGCAGTCCAGCCAGCACAGCAGCCGCATGTAACGTACAGGGAGGTTAAAATAATGAGCTGTGTTGCCTCCAAAGTGGAACTGCTGCTTTATCTCTTGGCATTAACGGAGTAATGGCATGGTGTTGGACTACAGTGCCAGTAAACAGCTTTTTTTTCAATCTCAACTTAATCTGTTCGATCATCTGCTAGTCATTTATTACCTTATATATTCCACCATGATTATTATCCCTTAATTTATATTATGAGCTACTTTAGGGCTTGCTGAGCACTGAATACTGAAGAGAAGCTGTGTTAGCAAGCCTCTGTTTTCTACAGCTTCAAACAAGAAGAACCTTGTGTAAAGAAGCACAGCACCCAATTAAAGACAAAATTCAAAGTGCCACTTCATACAGTTTGTCATATTATCCCATCAGCATCATCACAAAGATTTTCAACTTGCTCGAAGTTACTCAGCATCACTTGATTGTCTAAGCTCAATTCTCCTAAATCAGTGGCCGTGGTCGATACATAAATCTAAAAGATAGTTTGGATACTTGTGGCACAGCTAGGAGTAGTTTTCAAGTAGTTTGTTATTTCAATGGACTTGAGATAACTAAGATTGAATGGATACTGTGGCAAATAAATGTGTAGGATCAAACTAAACTTTCTTTGCAAACTTAGGTACATGTCTTGGGGAACTAATGTCCTCGTGAGACCTGTGAACCTTAAAGGACAATACCCTTGAGGGTGGTACGTGTTTGTTGTAAGAGGCCAAGAGATTACATAAAGAATGGGAAGGGAATTCAAGTTCTTGATACTTGGGTATCTGGTGAAATTATTTTATGTTAATGCCACGCAATGAGACCCCCATCTCACTCCCCCCACACGAAAGCTGCATTTTTCACAAGTTAAAACTTTGAAGGCACTCTTTTACATCTTTAATTTGTACTGGAAATCATCACAGTAGGTCTTCTGTTGCATATGTGATTATTGATAATGAAATTAATTTTTATTGCACTAGTAAAATGATTTTAAAGCAAAGAATCAGTGAGATAAGTGCTAAGTACAAATTTTCCCATTCCTTTTATCATATACATTAGGAAGTATAAATTGTTCTGTGCTCACCTTCATCTAAATTACAGAAACTGAGTGATGAAGTGAAAGCATGAATTACACAGGAAACAAAATTGAAAATGCCTTTAAAAGAGTTATTTTACCTCAATGATTTTAAGCCATTGTACAGATACTCATTTCCAATCCCTTTGCAATCCATTTGAAAAGCTACATGTCCCCGGATGTGTAATATTCTGTTGCTAGGAGCATCTCCACAGAACTATCTGAGTAAATTACAACAAATCACGCATTCAAGTTAATAATACCAGTCTTTGTAAGGTCCTGGTTATTGTCCCGGACCTAGAGAGTATATTAACCACCTACAGTAGTCCTTCAGGGGATTGATAGTGGTTATTAAGACCTGGAGAACAATGTAGTAGCCTCTCAACTTGCATGTAAGTGTTTGCTTAGTGAAAGAATAGACATGTACCCTGTCTATGTATAGATGAGCATGAGTGTACATGTATGTCTCAACTCAGATTTCTGGTTGTGTTTTGCTGTAGCTGTGTACATGGCATGGTAGACATTTAAGGGAAGAGGAGAGGTAGTCTGCTAGTAAAGGGATTACAGTTGAATAATGGTCTGGTTTTCTTTCAGAAAATGAACTCCCCTTTCTTTCAGAAACTGAACTCCCCTGTGAGGGAATGCTTTCCTGAAGTCCCAGCTCAAACTTTGAGTTGTTTCTGTGTGGAGTCTCCAATTCCAAATCCAGAGAGCTTGTTTCAGAAGAGCTTTAAAACTTAGACACTCGTGTGTTTAAGGTCACTCTGACATGAAAGCGTATGAATTTTGCGTTTCAGTATTTAATATTAAATTTGTACGTTTGTACTGCTCTGAATAAGGTTGATTGCCATCCTGTTGAAAGGCAGTGGAGACTTCTTCGGTTTAATAATAGAAACGTAATCAAATGAGGATTTGCAGAAATCGAGAAATTGCAGGAAAAATTGAGGGCACTAGATGGCTGCTACCAGTTAGCAAGGACCAGAGGGATGGTAGGACAGTACAGCATGTACAGACACTGTAGCTGAAGTGTGGTGACAGTAGCAAAGATCTCACCCTCGTTGAGCATCAGCAAACACCACTGTGGAGGAGTTTCTGCCGAGGGATGGCCTATACTTTGCATTTCCTTTTAAAGCTAAGCTGAGCTTCAGGAACTCATCACAAAGCACAGCTGCTTCAAAATGAAAGCACTTGCTCCCTCAGGCCCAAAAAGCATTTTGTTAAATGGGGAGTTAAAGTCTAGTGGCAGAGGCCAAAGATCTCTGGGTCTTTGGGTGTGTGTTACAAAATGCTTCACTTCTCACTCTCCAGTTTTCCTCATGAACTGGTAGGTACCAGATGAAAAAATCAGACATTGTTATGACATCTCTAAGTGTGAGTGAGGCTGCTGCACGTGCAGGGATGAGCTGGGAGCCAGAGGTGACCCAGAGTGGGCAGTGCCCTCCCAGCTGGGTGCAGTCCCTGAAGGACAGAGCTGGACAGACCAACCAGTGGGTTCCATCCACAGCCCCAGATGTGGTGATGACATGAACCTGCCTGGGGTCTGTCCAGGGACTCCAGCCAGGAGCAGAAGGGGAGGGGGCCAGACGCAAGGCTGGAGTCCAGTGTCCTGTGGCATCACTGGAGTGGGACTGAGCGACCTGACTTGGCTGAAATGGGGTCCTGGATCCAGTAGCAGGGTCTTGTGGGGTCTAGGTGAGGCCAGGCAAGGCGATACCTTAAGTGCCATGATATTTTGTGGCCTTCAGGACTTTTTCTTTCTGCTTATTTGGTCATGGAATATCTTGGATTATTATTATTTTTTAAATAAGGTGTGGAGTGACATCTTTCTGTGGTTAGGGAATGCACAAAAGGAATAACAGTTTTCAAGAATGGTGATACCCAGACGCCCCTTTTGTTTCAGTGGGAGGGAGTTTTACAGCTGTAGCAGAGGAATATTAAATGTGCCCTTGGAAGTCCCCAGACAGCGGGGGATTATTGAACACATGGAGGCTGCTCAGATGGGAAGGTACCAGCTCTGGTAATGTGCACATAGACTTAAGTGGCAGATGTTCAGAACAAAATGACAGCAGAAAAATTACAGATACATATCTGTAGTCGTAGAAAGAGATGGGGAAGGTTTGAACATTTCCATGTGTGACATCGCTTTGAAATAAACCTTTTTACTTCCTCCCTTTGTGGGATTGTTAGGTACATTTTACATTAGAGGAAGGAGGGATCACTTTAAAAATGCAGGGTTTTTTCCTATTTATTGCATGTGTGATAAAAGCCAGCAGCCTGCTGAAGAAGCTGTAAGTGACTAATACACATTTATTAGCTCAGATGCTGTTCAATCACGCTTTTTTTTCCCAGCAAGGGAATGTTGATTTGCACTTAGATATAGTTGACTAAAAACCTTGGTATCAGCAGATGTAATCAAAGAGTAAGGTCCTGAAGTGGAAGGGAAACCACATGGACATACTTACCAAACCTTTAGGTGAGTATTTACAAACCAAGAAAATGTAACACATAAGAAGGTGACAAACTTTGAGTGGTTTATTGGGGGTTTTTTTTCCCAACAGAAATAGGAGACTAAAATATTTTCTCAGACTTTTAGAATCTTTATGGTAAGAAGCTTTTTGCTAGGCAGGTGAGGCAAGAGGAAAGAGAAACTTTGTGCAAAATTGCTTTTGGAACCCAAACTCCCCAGGTAGGCACCTCCACACCCAGGCTCTGTGGAGAGTGGTAAAAGTCATCTCAGCACTGTGATTGTCGTAGTGGTACAGATAGCAGGATCTGTGATTTTGCTGTTCTTTGGCAGGAATTTGTCCTTCTGGAGCTGTTCAGATGAATAAATAGATTTTGCTGCTATGGAATTACATCTATTTTAATAAATAATCAGAATTTGTTTATCATTAAGTCACAATCTGCAAAAAACAGGAATTAAAAAAATCAGACTGACTTTATAAGCTGCAGAGAACCCCAAAGCCTTGATGCCTAGATGTAGAAAAACTATACCCCTGTGTTAGTAAGAAGGAAACCGGGAGAGGCTAAATAAACCATGTTGATTATTATGGGTGCTGGGAGAGGCTTCCCTCCTGTTTGGTAGGGCTGCCCTCTAGTGCAGTGCAGGCTAAAGGCAGCACTTTCTGCTGTGCCCTGACAGGGTTCCCTATATAGGATGAAAGGGCATTTGCACAAATTATCTGGCTGAAGACAGATACAGGTATGTATACATAAATATATGTATATACATGTGTCTATATATATATCTCAAATATATTAGATTTTCATCTGGAGTTGCTTCTGTTTGTAAGGAGATTGCTGACAAAAAGTTAACTTAAGTCTTTACTCTTGATTTTCCTTTTAGAACACAGGAGTTCTACTGAAACACATTTTCAAAAAGACTTTATACCTCAGAAAGTCTTTAGGTTAGTGGTAATATTCAAATGGCACAAGTCTGTCACTTATTGTTATGGTGCTTTGTATTAACAGAAAGGTGGCAACAGCCAGGAGCTGCAGCTGTAGCTCGCTGGAGGGAGAAGGGGATGTATCCTGACCTCATATCAGCTGCCTTGTTCTTGGCAGGTAGCAGGAAGGAGCAGGAATCCTGGAGTATCTGGCTCCTTCCTTCAGGCAGGATTTTCCAAACACCCTGTAACTGCCATGGTTGACCTTCCCAGGCCATGCTGCCTGCATTATGTGTTTGAAGCTTGGGGTTTTGTTTTTGTCCATGCTTCTCAGTCTTTTGGGAGGTGGATGTGCAGGATCCGCTTTGATGACAGGAATGCTCCAGCTTGTGGCAAAGACTGCCCCAAGTCCTGGTGGCTCCATGATCCTGAAGCTGATGGAGCAGCTGAGCCTGTGCTGTATGAGCTTCAGGTCGAGGCCAGGGGCAGCTGTGGTGCAAAGAATCCAGGTTGTGTGTTTCCCAGATCAGTGAGTGAGGAGGAAAAGGCAATTATTTCACCCAGATGTTACATGCTTGTATTCCTGACTTCATGGAATGCAAGTGTTGAAGTCTCTTGGTGCCATCATAAAGAAAATGCATTCTGATATGTCTGAAGCACATTTAAATTTGCAAGTTAATTTTATGCCAGGAAAGGTGTACTGCAGGTATTCTCCTTCTGCTGTAGTGTGCATTGCCCACTCCCGTTGGCAGTCCCCACCTATCTAGGACCACCTAGTTTGTATTAGTGCATTACAGCTAGTGACTGTCTTAATGATTTTTAAATTACATATTGATTTGCTCTTTAATGCCTTTCCTCCCCCTTGCTTTGTTTCACTTCATTGACATTCCTAAGAGGACTATCGTAGTTCACCAACATTTTTGTTCAGCATTTTCATAACCTTTGCAGACAGGTCAGTGCTTGTTTCCTAGAAAGCTTTCAGTACGTAAGAACCATGTAAATCTTGTGAATGAGATGTGCCTTGGGTAAGGGATGAGGACGTGGGTCAGGAAGTGGGATCTTTTGCGTGTTAAAGGTGACATCTGACCTAGAAAATGAGTTGGTATCAAGAAATCTCTTAATAAGTCTTAATTTGCTTTTGAAGGTTCTAATGTGGACTCTCAAGAGCAATAGTGTTTGAGCACCCCTCCCATGTTTTGCTTCCTTCACTCTAGATTCTTCATCTATGTGCATGGGAAAGACGTTCCTGTTCTGCTTTTATGTGCTGCCCAGTGGGAACAGTGACAAAGGGGTAGATAAAGAGCATCTATGATAGGAAGAAAGCTTTGGGGGTTTTATGCTTTGACTTTCACTCTGTTTTCTAATCAAAGATGTATAAAAATAGAATAAATCTGCAGCCAGATAAGCAATGACGCAAAGGCTGGTTTGTATTTATCTATAACTACGTGGCTGCTATTACCTTGCTGTCAAAATACACAGCCCAAGTACTTTAAAGGGAGATATGTAGAGAATACGTTACCTATATTTGCTGTCTATGTATTTTAGTGTGTGTCTGATGGTTAATAGCTACCTGGATTTATGTGGCTGAACGCTGAACAGTTGTTGGGTGCCACAGTTAGGCCAGGAGCAGGCATAGGATCGTGCCCCAGGTGGAAAAGGTGATTGCATTACTTCTTACAGCCACTTTGTGGATGGTTACTACCTGTTGTGGCTTAACCCTGCAGGCAGCTAAAGCAACCACACAGCCCCCCAAAACCCACAGTGGGATGGGGGAGAGGATCAGAAAGAAAAAGGTAAAACTTGTGGGTTGAAATAAAGAAAGCTTAATAGGAGAGAGAAGAAAGAGAATAATAAAAATTGTGATAAAAGAATACACAAAGCAATAGACCAATGCTGTAGTCCATCCTTGTAGGTAGGGCTTCTTGCCAGACCTTTGTGGTACCTCTAAGTGCCCGTAATACATAAAGAGAAATGATACCAGTTGAAAGTGATAATATATGAATCTCTCCAACATGTCTCTAAATCTAGTTACTGTATTGGGAAGAGTTGTTTCTTCCTTCTGTCTCTGAACCAAGGCTTTCACGAGAATAAAGCAAGTATTACGAGAACAAAAATAGCTCGTTTCCATGTCATCTGCATATGTTTTTGTCGTGGTTTTGCCCCAGCCGAGGGCCGCACCCCACACAGTCGCTTGTACTTTTAAAAGGAAGGGGGAAGGAAAGTTGGGGGAGGGGGAAAAGGGAAGGAAGAAGGAGGAAAAGAAACCACAACCTATAAACCAGAACCACGCAGGTTGGGATAAGGATAGTTTACTAAACAATAACAGAAAACTAGATATAACAATAACAGAAGTTGAAAGCACAAAATAGATGAAACTGGTGATACACAATGCAGTTTCTCACCAAACCACAGAACCCAGGCCGCACAGCTTAGAGCCGTCCCCGAACCCGGAAACTGCCTGTCCTGGTGTTGTCTCCTCCTCTTCCCCCCAGTCCCCCTTTATACTGAGCATGACGTAACTGGCATGGAATATCCTCTTTGGCCAGTTCGGGTCACCTGTCCTGGCTACGTCCCCTCCTTTCTCACTAGTAAGGAAGTATGCAGAGCTGAGAAAGGTCCTTGATTGCCCGGCAACAACTAGAAACATCAGGGTGCTATCAGCACTGTTCTCATCCTAACACCCAAACATGGCATTCCATCCACTGCTAAAAATAATTAACTCCATCATAGCTGAAACCAGGACATTATCCACCCCTTATTCCATACCATTTACGTCATGACCAGATCCAACAATTTTCTTTAGGTACAATCAGTTTCGTGTTTCACACACCCATATATGTATGTACACATGTATGCACACATACGTGCATACAGATCTTATTCCCTCAGTCTGTGAATCATCCCTCTGAAGTTGTTGAGTTCATTTAGTCCATGATTTTCAGGCTCCATTTGTCGTAACAGTTTCTCAGGATAATTGTATGTTCCATTGGCTCGTTGCATGCTGCATCTCAGGCTCTTGACTGATACACCTGGCATGGTCCATGCTCATAGTCTGTGGGTCAGAGTTTATTTTCAAAGGGAGAAAAAAAGTTCTTAAGAGGCCAGGCTTCGGTTCCATCATCATGGCACTCATTCTTCATTAACTTGTATGACTCCGGCTATAATGCTATGGTACAACATACAGCAATCATAACAATAATGAATATACAATAATGGGTTATTTGGCAATTATTATAATTTCTACTCTATCAGTTATATTGGCTATTCTCACCCAAAATCAAATCCCCTTGAGGTACGCATCGAACTTCTCCATCCCTCTGCATTACCCACCAAGTACAGCCAGGTCCTTGAGCAAAAACAATTCCAGACGTGGGTTTACCTTTGCCTGAAGCAGGGATGACCCAAACTCTCTTTCCCAATACACTCTTCATATGCACTACTGGGACTCCGTCTCCCTCTACAGTACGTGGAAATTTTGACTGGGCAGGGCCAGCCCGATTGGTAGATCCCCTAGTGTTAACTAACCATGTGGCTTTGGCCAAATGTGTATCCCAATGCTTGAATGTCCCACCACACATTGCTTTCAGTGTAGTTTTTAAAAGTCCATTATATCGTTCAATTTTCCCAGAGGCCGGTGCATGATAAGGAATGTGGTACACCCACTCAATGCCATGCTCTTTGGCCCAGGTGTCTATAAGAGTGTTTCGGAAATGAGTCCCATTGTCTGACTCGATTCTTTCTGGAGTACCATGTCGCCAGAGGACTTGCCTTTCAAGGCCCAGAATTGTATTTCGAGCAGTGGCATGGGGTACGGGATATGTTTCTAGCCAGCCGGTAGTTGCCTCCACCATTGTAAGCACATAACGTTTGCCATGGCGGGTTTGTGGGAGGGTGATGTAATCAATCTGCCAAGCCTCCCCATATTTATATTTCATCCACCGTCCTCCATACCAAAGGGGCTTTAACCGCTTAGCTTGCTTGATTGCAGCACATGTCTCACATTCGTGGACAACTTGTGCGATGGCGTCCATGGTCAGGTCCACCCCTCGATCCCGAGCCCATCTATATGTTGCATCTCTCCCTTGATGACCCGAGGTATCATGAGCCCATCGAGCTAGGAATAATTCACCCTTATGTTGCCAGTCTAGATCTACCTGAGCCACTTTAATCCTAGCAGCCTTATCTACCTGATGGTTGTTTTCATGTTCCTCCATGGCCCAACTCTTAGGTACATGGGCGTCGACATGACGTACCTTTACAACAAGTTTCTCTAACCGAGCAGAGATATCTTGCCATAAGTCACCAGCCCATATAGGTTTGCCTCTACGCTGCCAGTTGTTCTTTTTCCACTGCTGCAACCACCCCCACAGGGCATTCGCCACCATCCATGAATCAGTATAAAGGTAGAGCCTTGGCCACTTTTCTCTCTCAGCAATGTCCAGGGCTAACTGGATGGCCTTCACCTCAGCGAACTGGCTTGATTCACCTTTTCCTTCAGTGGCTTCTGCTACTCTTCTTATAGGGCTCCATACAGCAGCTTTCCATCTCCGATGCTTACCCACAATGCGACAAGACCCATCAGTGAACAGGGCATATCGCTTCTCATTCTCTGGCAGTTCGTTGTAGGGTGGGGCTTCTTCAGCGCGTGTTACCTCCTCATCCTCTGGTGACATCCCAAAATCTTTGCCTTCTGGCCAGTCTGTGATCACCTCCACGATTCCTGGGCGATTGGGGTTTCCTATTCGAGCCCGCTGTGTAATTAGTGCAACCCACTTGCTCCACGTAGCATCAGTGGCATGGTGTGTAGAAGGAACCTTCCCTTTGAACATCCAGCCCAGCACCGGCAGTCAGGGTGCCAGGAGGAGCTGGGCTTCAGTTCCAATCACTTCTGAGGCGGCTCGAACCCCTTCATAGGCGGCCAGTATTTCCTTTTCTGTTGGAGTATAATTGGCCTCAGATCCTTTGTAGGCCCGACTCCAAAACCCCAACGGTCGACCTCGAGTCTCCCCTTGTGCTTTCTGCCAGAGACTCCAGGTCGGGCCGTTCTCCCCAGCTGCAGTGTAGAGCACATTTTTAATATCTGTCCCTGTCCGGACAGGCCCAAGGGCCACTGCATGGACTATCTCGCGTTTGATCTGCTCAAAGGCTTGCTGTTGCTCAGGGCCCCATTGGAAATCATTCTTCTTTCGAGTTACATGGTAGAGTGGGCTCACAATGAGACTGTAGTTTGGGACATGCAGTTGCCAAAAACCTATAACACCTAAGAAAGCTTGTGTTTCCTTTTTGTTGCTTGGTGGAGACATAGCTGCTATTTTATTAATAATGTCCATTGGGATCTGACGACGCCCATCCTGCCATTTTATTCCTAAAAACTGGATTTCTCGCGTAGGCCCCTTGACTTTACTTCGTTTTATAGCAAAACCGGCTTCTAAAAGGATTTTAATGACCCTGTTTCCTTTTTCAAAAACTTCCTCTGCTGTGTTGCCCCATACAATGATGTCATCAATATACTGCAGGTGCTCTGGTGCATCACCCTTTTCCAGTGTATTCTGGATTAGTCCATGGCAGATGGTGGGGCTATGTTTCCACCCCTGGGGCAGACGATTCCACGTGTATTGGATGCCTCTCCAAGTGAAAGCAAACTGTGGCCTGCACTCTGGCGCCAGTGGGATCGAGAAGAAAGCATTCGCAATGTCGATTGTGGCGTACCACTTGGCTGCCTTCGATTCCAATTCATACTGGAGCTCTAACATGTCTGGCACAGCAGCACTCATACCTGGAGTGACTTCATTTAGGCCACGATAATCTACTGTCAGCCTCCACTCTCCATTGGACTTCCTCACTGGCCATATGGGACTATTAAAGGGTGAGTGGGTTCGGCTGATCACTCCCTGATTCTCCAGTTGACGAATCAACTTATGGATGGGAATCAGGGAATCTCGGTTAGTACGGTATTGTCGTCTGTGCACCGTCGTCGTAGCAACTGGCACTTGCTGTTCTTCAACCTTCAACAACCCCACAACAGCAGAGTCCTCCGAGAGTCCAGGCAAGGCACACAGTTGTTCAATTCCTTCTGTTTCCAAAGCAGCTATTCCAAAAGCCCATCGGTACCCTTTTGGGTCTTTAAAATACCCTCTACGTAGATAATCTATACCTAAAATGCACGGAGCTTCTGGACCAGTCACAATGGGGTGTTTTTCCCAGTCCTTCCCAGTTAGGCTCACCTCAGCCTCTAGCACAGTTAGTTGTTGGGATCCCCCTGTCACTCCAGAAATACAAACGGGTTCTACCCCTTCATGATTCGATGGCATTAGAGTACACTGGGCACCAGTATCCACCAGAGCTTTGTACTCTTGTGGATCTGACGTGCCAGGCCATCGGATCCACACAGTCCAATAAACCCGATTATCCCTCTCCTCCACCTGGCTGGAGGCAGGGCCCCTCTATTGCTGCTGATCATATTTGTTTTCCACTGGTTGCATAAAGGACTTAGAGGTCCCTTCAAGAGGATCAGACACATCAGACATATAGGTAGGCCTTCCAGTTGGTCTAGGGAACTGCCCAGTAGAAACTGGTGCAGCCTTCTTCCTGGCAGAATCTCGTTGTGCGAATGTTTTACCCCGCAGCTCATTTACTCGTGCTCGAAGGGCTGAGGTGGGCTGCATATCCCATTCCCTCATGTCCTCTCCATGATCAAGCAGGTAAAACCACAATGTACGTCGTGGTGTGTATTCTCCCTCTTGGAACGATGGACGCTTTCTCCCAGTAGCTGCAACATTGCTCCATACGGGTTGGGAGTTGGACACATTGTTGTCAAGTCGTTGAACCAGTTTCTCTACTGCCGCAATGACGGAGAGGGAAACACTGTCTTGGTATTTCCTGAGTCGGCAGGCCACCTCATTTACGGTTGGTGGATCCATATCAGTCCAGTCAATTACTGCCAGTGAATTGGTGTACCCTGCTGGTGCACTTCGTACAACCTTACGCCACATAGCTGGAGTGCATAGGACTTCATCGGGATCAGCGGGAAGCCGTGAATTGTCCAGATCATAATAAATTATCTCCCGTACAGCTAATTCTCTCAGGTGCTGGATAGCTGTCTCTATGCTGTTACCCTTGGGTGTCTGACATGTAATATATTCCTTTATGGGATATCTTTCCTGCACACTTGACAGTAGTCGCCTCCAGAGGCTGAGGATTTCCGGCCTCCTCCCAATTGCTTTGTCAATTCCTCCTTCTCTAGCTAGGGATCCCAACTGCTTGGCCTCTCTGCCTTCTAACTCCAAACTATTGGCCCCGTGATCCCAACATCGGAGCAACCAAGTGATAATGTGCTCACTTGGGTGGCGGGTGAAATCTTTTCGAACCTCACGCAGCTCACTCAAAGTCAGGGATCGGGTAACAATCTCTGGTTCTGCCTCCTCCTGATATCCTCGAGATGGCCCTGGTTGATCATCATCATCATCCGTCACTGTGCGAACTGATTTCTTTGTGCATTTCCTCTTTTGTACGGGAGCAACAGACACTGGTGTGGGTTGGTTTTTCTGATCATCTGCAGTGTCTGCTGTAGAGATTACAGTAGCTGCAGTGTCAGCCCCAGTGGTTGCAGCAGCTATAGTATCTGCCAGTCTGTTTCCTTTCCCTTCTCCCTGACAGTGCTGACAGTGCTGACAGTGCTGACAATGCTGACAGTGCTGCCTGCTATCAAGCAGTGTTTGATAAATAGTGGCCAGAGCCCAGCACAGTGCAGTAAGGTGTCCATCTCTGGGAAACCTACAGCAATTTTTCTTTAGGTATGCAGTCACTTGATCGGGGTCTTGTAGCTGTTCAGGAGTGAAGTTCCAAACCATCGGGCGTGAGAAAGTACCTAGGTACTTGCCCATACTTTGCCACATGCCCTGCCACTCGTGATTATTCTGTCTCGGAGAAAGCTCTTCAGTGGTATTCATAAACCTATGCTTGATATATAACAAAAACTGAACCATCTGCACCAAACCTACCAATAGCAAAATGCTAGTTTGAATATCCCAGAGATATTGAAGGTTTTCAAAAATTGCCATAAGAGCTGTTGTATTTAGCCCAAAGGAAAAGAAAGCAGTGCTGTTATTAACCCCTCCCTGTCCAAAGAATGGACAGGACAGCAAAACCTCATACAAGTACCAGATTAAGCTCATGGTCATCGATATTATTGTATCATAGACCGATATCATAAAATACACTATAATGAAGTATGGGAACAAATATGGGAGCCGCAGACCTGAGAGAGTAAAGAATCCTGCCAGGATTGTATACAGCATGCGGTGGTTTTGATACCACAGCCTTGTGAATAAATACCACAGCCTTGTGAGTAAATACCACAGCATCGTGACCAGAGATTGCTTAAACAACAGTGCTTATCTTAATTGCGATAGTTAGGGTCAGATCTACCGTTATCCCAACCGTTCGAGCCCCACGTTGGGCGCCAAAATGACTGTCGTGGTTTTGCCCCAGCCGAGGGCCGCACCCCACACAGTCGCTTGTACTTTTAAAAGGAAGGGGGAGGGAAAGTTGGGGGAGGGGGAAAAGGGAAGGAAGAAGGAGGAAAAGAAACCACAACCTATAAACCAGAACCACGCAGGTTGGGATAAGGATAGTTTACTAAACAATAACAGAAAACTAGATATAACAATAACAGAAGTTTAAAGCACAAAATATATGAAACTGGTGATACACAATGCAGTTTCTCACCAAACCACAGAACCCAGGCCGCACAGCTTAGAGCCGTCCCCGAACCCGGAAACTGCCCGTCCTGGTGTTGTCTCCTCCTCTTCCCCCCAGTCCCCCTTTATACTGAGCATGACGTAACTGGCATGGAATATCCTCTTTGGCCAGTTCGGGTCACCTGTCCTGGCTACGTCCCCTCCTTTCTCACTAGTAAGGAAGTATGCAGAGCTGAGAAAGGTCCTTGATTGCCCGGCAACAACTAGAAACATCAGGGTGCTATCAGCACTGTTCTCATCCTAACACCCAAACATGGCATTCCATCCACTGCTAAAAATAATTAACTCCATCATAGCTGAAACCAGGACAGTTTTGCATGTAAACCTTCTGCTTGCAAAAATCCCCAGTCTGCTTCTAGCAGTTATTCATCATAGACATTTGTGATGAGTACGTGAGACTAGGTGACCTGGCTGTGATGGTCAGCCTTGCTCTCCCAAAGTGCCCTTACTGCAGCTGCAGAATCTGACGACTGGCAGTGATTCTTGCAGGCAGCTTTTCTTTCAATAAAAATGGAAACATTTAAGCTTGAACTCTGCTATAAAAAATTAGTGGCTGCTTTAGGATTCAGGAAGAGATGAGCCGGGAGGAAAAGCACATGGAGCTGTACTGTCTAGTTATGATGAAGCGTTTTGGTGCCTATTGGGTCAGCTCGGCTAAGGTTTATGAGGCATAATCGTGCCCAGATCTTGTCTGAGAGGAAAGATAAGTTGGAGAGGCAGAAAGCTTTCTGTCCTGCTTTAAGCTTTGCTTTGTATTCCTCTGTATTCCTTTGTACTGATCCATGTATCTTGAGAAATAGGTGCGTTAAGTAAGATGACTTTCTGTAGCAGAGGATGCAGTGTGTCATCTTTAAACAGGATTATGCTTTCCAGTACCTTAAGTCGCAGATTCTCAGGCACTGAGGTCACATAAAGGCATGCAAAAGGTGACGAGCATCGTGGAGGGATTCTCCCCACCCCCTGTTAGCAAAGAGCAGAATGTGATCCCTTGCAGGTGCATCAAAGACAAAAGCCCAGATGTGGCAGCGGATTTGCAGGTGCACAGAGGGATGGATTCAAAGTGAATTCATAACTGCAGCTGAAAGGCTGAGTTATTCCAGAAACTTCATCTGCTTCATGGGGGTGATCCTTAAGCATCGAGATCATGGGAAGCAAAAACTGCCAAAAAAAAATTCTTGGAAGCATAGTATTGGGTCAGTGCCCCTGATGGAGACTTCATATGGAAGGGCAGAATGTGTCTTCTGTGTCTGTGCACTTCGTAAAGGCTGTGTATCCTGCTGGAAAACTTCCACAGTCTACAACCCAAAGCAGCTCCAAACATCCTGATTTACACATTTGTAAGTCCTGTATCCCATTTTCCCTGTTGTACTGGAGATGACGTTTAATATTCCATCCCTGACTCCCTGGAATTTCAGTACTCTGAGCCACTTTGTGCCTGCTTCAAATAAAGTAATTCCCCATCTTGTCTCTGAGGTGGAAAGGCTGTGAACGGAGCCTGTCAGTGAGGTCGCTGTCTGATGCAGGCTTCTTTGCTACAAAGGTATATTATTCTGGAGTAGAGTTTCTGGGACCAAAATGGAGCACAGGATAGTTTATTTTGCAAGCTTGATGTTGCTTTGAAGAGTTGTAAGAACTAAGATTGTTTATGTAAAATAGTCCTGAGTATTAAATTCTCAGATAAGTAAATTATTTTCTTGCAAACAGGTCAAGAAATTGAAATTACAAGATTCACTGCCTGCAATTCCATGCACAAATGCTAATATGTTTGAATTTGAATGTTTTTCCGAGATGTTTTCATTTGAATGCTCTCCTAGTTTGAATTGCCTGGCAGTCACTTCTTGATGATCCAGTTGTCCCTTTGAAAATCAGAGAAGGAGTATTTCCTATTCCCAGTGTCTTGAAGACTGGGATCACAGACCTTTCAGCAGAAGGCAATGTGTTAATTATTCAGGAATTTACTAGGTGGGCTTGTAACGGTCATTTAGTTACATTTATCCCATTGTTTCCTTTTCCTCTGATGGGGTATGGGTGAATGTTTTAAATGATGGTGTGGCACAGCGTGCTCGCCAGTGTCACCATATTGCACCAAGAGCTGTGAGAATAGCTAGAGGCATCACTGTGTAAACTCTGTTAGCTGTGTTTGGGTGGGTTACCTAAGAGATTGAGGCACCTGGGTTCTTCCCCATCCCCAAGCTCAGGCACACTTGCTGCTTGAAGGGGAAACCAGGCTGTTCTTCATTTTGGGATCAGTAAAGTCACTCTTGTGCACTGAAAGCATGTGGTGCTTCCTTGTTCTGCAAGAGAACCCAGAAAACATGATCTATATTATCCAGATGCACAACACAATGGAAATAGGAGTATGCAATAGTATGAATGAATCTGTTCCCAGGAGAACTCAGCTTAGGGAGTGGCTCTACAGAAAAACGCTGGGAATTGGTTTTGTTAGTAGGATAAATGTCTGTGATTCAGAGATGTACATTTAATTATTTTCAAGGCCCACACAGATAAATTCTCTGGCAATCTCTGTGAGAGAATTTTGACCAAAAATTACTTCCTGACAACAACAGCCAGAAGAGATGTCTTCTTAATAACCTGTGATGCCGGTTGGGTGTCAGAATGTGTGGGGCTCCTGATGCGTGGGGCAGCGTGTGGGAGGGCCACGTGCCTCCGGCTGCTGCAGCTACCTGGGTGCCAGCTCGCACAGCTTGGGGCTTGGGTGAGGTGGCACCTTTCACACAGGGAGGTGCCTGTGACTGCATACGTGCATACATAGGTGTGAAAGCGTGCCTGTGTGCATGCACACGCTGCTATGTCAGTGAAATTGGCCTTAACTCAAGCCTTTGAAGCTTCATTTTGACAAGGTACTCAGTGGTCCCAAGAACACCGTCTTAGGCTCTCGTGAGGTGTCGATACTCATCAGACATCGTATTTTCCATTCATTTATTGCATATTAGTGGTAACAGACACTGTCAAGCATCAGCAGCTCATTCATTTTAGAAAATGAGCCGAGCCACGTTATGGCCCACTGCTTGAGAAGCAGGTGTCACAGAAATCTCTGCTGTTTACTTGTGAGACTGCATGTGCTTCTGCAGAATTCCCTTCTGTTGATCCATCTCATGTGAATATTACCCTTTCTGGTTTTTAAACTTTGGCACCTTCCCCTTGCATGCTTGCTTTGTGCAGTGGTAATGGAAGTGAGAGTGAGCGAGACTCTGAATGGCTAATAGGCTTCTGAATGAGGAAGGAGTGATCGGGTAGGGCTTGAGAAAAAACAGTTGTGAATGTGACTGTAATATTGTTTGAAATTCAGAACTAAACTCTTAATTATGTTTTGCAGGATATGAATGATTACTCTCCAGTATTTAGCAAGCAGCTCTACAGGGGAATGGTTGCTCCTGATGCAGTCAAGGGCACAGTTATCACTACTGTTTCAGCTGAGGATCAGGATCCTCCGGTAAGTAAAAAGGTTCTATTAATACTCTGCACCCAAGAGGGAAAAAATCTTTAACCCTCATAAGTGACCTAACTCTCTCGACAGCAAAGGTGATTATTATGAGTTTTGCAGAGCAGTAACTCATCCATTTTTTATGCCAGCCTGTCCTTTGTCATTCTGGACAGTGGCTGCATTTACAGTGATTGTTCCTGAAGCTGACAAAGCAATGATACAGCTCCATTCTGTCAGGAAGATTTCTGGAAAGCTCTTTATCCAACTACACAGTGTAGACAAACAAGAGGAATATGCAGGAAGGGAAGCTGTGCCTGCCTTCTGTACGGCTCTGCAGCTTGAAGAGGAAATAAATCACAGCTTTGTGACATTGTTGCACTCTTGATTTCTCAGTTGTGAGTTTTCAGTGGAAGACATCACTGGGTCTGGTGGAACTGCACAGCCCACCAGCCAGCCCTATTAGATGTGCAGTGTTTGAACTGAGTGCACTTGTTTGGGGGTAAAATTTATTTCTTCCACTGGCTTTTATTGCTGTTCCCTGGTGAAGCACTTGATTGACAGAACCAGGCACATGCTTTTGACTTGTTAGCTATTCTGAAGGGTAATATCAATTTTGTAATCAGAGGTTGATGAATATTAGTGACCAGATGATACACTGAGGAGAATAAAAGCCAAAGATGTTCTGCCAGCCAGGTTTAATTTTTAATTGTTAGTGTTTGGCATATTAAGGAGAATAATCCTCAGGGAGAAGAGTTCAGAGAGAATGTGCCATACACATTAAAAGCTGATGGCAGTGCTTTGACACATATCACCTGGAGCTTAGCTAAATATGCTAGGTAGGAATTTTTTTGCCACCCAAGGACAGAAATGCTAAAGCAGTGTTTCTAGAAGGACAGTCCTGCGGTCCCCTCAGAGAAAAGCCAAGAGCATAAAGGTAAGTAACTACCCTGTGGGTGACACGTATCAGTGTTATGGAGCTCCAAGGCTTTTCAGGTAGTTTATAACAGCTGAACGTCTGGACTATTGTTTGAAGGATACAAAAGACAGTAGCATCATCAAGCAAGAAGTGAATAGTCATAGTGATCAGTTACTAGTGCTACAGAGTATTGAAGGTAGCAGCGGCAAAGGACACGGGTGTTATTTGAGCAGTAAACAAAAGAAATGGAGAGAGATGTGCCTTAACAGCTAGTCTTGGACAGTTTAAGGGGAGCACTATGTTTTGCCTGACGTTGAGCACCCTGTGCTCAGAATGGAGCCACAGCTTTGTATTATGCTCCTTGCATAGAGCACAGGCATGGTGGAGCAGAGTCCAAACCAGCCAAGAGGTTAATCGCCAGTTTGCTTAATTGAAAGCAGGACAGTCGGCACATGTGAGAGTGAGACTGATCAGTAGAGGCAGGTGAGAGATGCTTTAAAATTGCACAGCCCAAGAGAACTTTGTGGCAGCCACCTCCACTCTCTAAGGCCCATCTGTGTGCTCATGGCTTCCAGTGAGCAGCAGGAGAAAGGTGATGTAGTGGTAGGGCCTGCTCTCCTCCCTTTGCATCCTCTTACATTACTCTTGGTAGGAAAAGTCTTTCTGTGGGGTGTTACAGGCCTAGGCTGCCTTCCTTCACTAACTGATGGCTTCAAACCTTTAGCTCAGTGTCCATGTAAAATAGACTAACAGCCAGGAAGGAGACTGGCTGGATCTCCTGGCAAACCTGTGACATATCTGCAGCTGTGGGGAAGTCTTCAAGCTGGGAACTTCCTATAGAGGTGTAACAAGCTGCAGGAACTGTGAAGGCCAGGGATGTGGAAGGTCAACCAAATCTGTACCAGCATCACCTCATCCTTTTCTGGACTGGAACCATTTCACCTAAGGAAGGGAGATATATATCTAGAAGTGTTGTAGATTTCTAAAATACCCTTCAGAGGGCTTTGTAAGCATTCATATTCTTTTGGTCTACCTACACTCTTGCTCCCACTGCCTGTGTGGTCTGTGGAAGTCTGGAGCTTTTGGCTGAGCTCCTTCACTGTTCCTGGGGGCTCACCATTGTCCTAATCACAGTTTCAAACAATGACTTTGCAGAGGAAGGTAGGCTTGATTGCTCAAATCAGTCATTTGCTGAAAATAAAAATAGTGAAATGATCAAAAATGGTTTGATTCTACTCTGTGACTGTCTTTTGCTGAGGCATTTCATGAACGTCTTCCATATGTTAGGTGCAGTAACCTGGGTAGCCTGCAGAAGGAAAATTGAGATCAAAGCGAGGAGTTTCTGGGTGGCATTGCAAGCTTGTGGGTTACTTTTACACTGTGTATCACAGGAAGGTTTTAGCTTGTTTTGCTAGCATTTCCTCCTGACTAAAACACTCTCTACCACCGAGGCAGCAAATCTTGCCTTCTCATAAATGGGGCCACATTGCATTCAGCATTTTGGGGAGTTCAGCAGATGCTGCTCAGCTGAAGAAGTTGCTCTGCCTAGGGCTGACCTGGGAAGCAGGGAGGTAGGAAACACCCTTTCTGGTGTAGAGGGCTCACCCTCAGCAGTTAGCAGCATGTAATTCAGAAGGAAACACTGCCCTTGTCACAAGGGGAGCCACTTCAGAACAGTGATCTGCCAGTGGAGAGTGGGGACAACCAGCTGTACTAAGTGCATTAGTCACAGCCCTATGGACCTGTTATACCAGGACATATTTGCTCCTAGCAGTTTTATCATACTCACCTTTGAGAGAAGTCTGCAGAAAAGAAGGTTAAAGATCAGTGAGACTGGGTGAGGACATCAATTTCTATTCCATGGAAATTTGGACACAAACAGGTTAGTGAGGATGGAACAGAAAGAATTATTCGTTGATGCTAGAGAATCACTTTTGAACGTGGTTTTGGTGCAGCTTTTCTTTCATAGTACCTCATGCCTTCCAATAAGTTGCTGGGGTCACTGTGTAGGATTTGCTCATTCCGAAAGGAGTTTGGTTTTGTAATCCTGGGAGTGAGCATGTCTAAATTTTAAAGAGTAAGATAACACTGAGGTACCAGAGGAAACAAAACACTTCAGAAACTTGGTAACATGTATTTATAGCAACTCTTGGTCCCGTGGAAGCAGTATTTCCTAGTGCCAAGTGATTTCACTTTTTCATTCCAAAAAGCTCAAACCCTTCTGAACTCTCCTCTCCTAATGTTTGTCTCCCTGTCACTTGGGACAGGTAAGTGTAGAAACCAGCTTGCCTGCTGTTTAGTATGGTGGGTTACAATGGCCGTCTCCAGGTGGTATGAGAATGGGAAAATAAAAACCCAACCAAGGTGTTTACATCTCCCAGATTCCTTTCTTGTGATTTCCTCATGTATTTGTAGGGATTTCTTTTACAGGGTTTGGAGTGTTTTCGATGTGAAAGGTGTGGGGATTGCTTCGAGTTCTGAGAGGAAATCGATGCACATACATGAGAGAGTGAGCAAAATCACTGCACGTGGGCTCCTGGTTATTACCACTCTCGCAGGCATAAGTGACAGTAACGTTAAGATAATGTTCTTCAACGTGAACTGTTGCAATTCTTTGCTTTTTATGAAGACTTAAAAATGAAGGTACCCTTTGGCGTTTAATGAATGCAGTATCCATAAAAGTTAGCCAGCTATGGAGGGAAGCTTTTCAAATCGTTTTTAAAAGTTGGTGTTTTATTTCAAACTAATGGCTGATAGTTTTTACTTTTAAAATAAAAAAGAAGATCGAGAAAACTACCAGGCATAAATGGCTTTGTCTCTTTTTCTGACTGAGCCAACCTGTTTAGATGTGTTGTGCTACTGGTAAACCTATTCATTTGGAGCCGTCTTGGATATTAAGTGGTGTCACAAAATATTTGACATTGATTCATCAGAGAGGTTTTTAAAAAGCACACATCCTTTGTTCAGCAGGAGTATTTTCCTCTAAGCTTGCTTTAAGGGAAAGAATTTTCTTAGTTATCATCAATCTTTTAGTGCTTTAGTTTTTTCCCTGGTATAATCTTACTTGCATGGTACTAATATATCAATGTTATCAGTTGAGGAAAAGAAATATACATCTATTAAGAAAATAATTGGGGCTTTAAAATGTACCTAATTATCAGGACAGGTCTAGTAGAAGCCTAACTAATTTGAAGTATCCAAGCCTGAATTTTTCTGTTGTCATTTTACAAATAATGTAGACTATTCTCCTGTCAACACTGAACGCAGCCAAGAATAAAAGTCAAGCTAGATTTTTTTTTTCATCATCTGCAGTAAAAGCTTTTCAGACCTAATCAGCTCTTCAGAGACTGCCCACTGTCTTTGCAAATCCCAACTGTGCACTGCGTTGTCAAATTAATATGAATGGTATGAGAATCCAAATTGAAATGCTCGGCACCTGCGTGTGATTTCTGTGCACATAAAGGCAGATCTGTATTTTCCAACAGCGTGAAAGGGGTAGGAAGTAAGTATTGAATAGTGGCAGTGGAGCTTGGCTCTCCATTTCACCCCATAGGCACCATCCTCAGCCCCTTCTGGACTGGGGCTGTTGTGCTGCCCTGATGTTCCTTCCAGTCCCTCCACAGCAAAGGTGACCGCAGCAGTGACAGGTATACAAGTGGGAGAAGAAAATTTCATGCCACTGAAGTCAATCTTAAATCATTATCTGTAGCAGAGTGGTCAGGTATTTTACCTACAGCATTACTTTTTGACTGTGTAAGTGTGCATTCAGTGAAAAGATTGTGGTTTTATCTGCACTTTTTCAATTCTAAAGGATAAGTCAAAATATAAATGCAGCCATTTAGTGGTCAGAGAGGGTGGAATGGGTATGAAAAGGAACGGCAGTGAAACATGAGAGGCTGGAAGAGAGTTGTGACATGGAGCTTTGTAGTTTACAGTACCAGTGTATTTCCAAAGAGATTTAGAAAACTCTAGGATATAGGTATGGAAGTGCTGTGAGTGACTGTGATGTGTTTCCACTAAGAGGCACAAGGACTAAATGTCACTCAGTCTGAGTCGGGATGAAGAGCTGCAATTTTCTTAGTTTAACTATGCAAGCCTGGTGCATAAAACATGAGGCCATCGTTAGAATGCAACAGTTAATAAAAGGATTGGTGAGGTTGCAAAAATCCATGGACCTCTGGCTACTATTAACAGTTACTAATTCAAACCAACAATTATCTGTGCATTATTTGAATGCTCCCAAGTAGGTGTTTCGTTATGGTTTTATTTTGACCTGTGGATTTCAAAGTGGTCAAAAAAATCTTGGCCTGAAGGCGTAAGAGATCTCAGAGAGTTATTCCTTCAGGTCCATCAGTGAAATGTCAATTAAAACATAAAACCCAGTGCTTTTCACTAAAGGCCAGAGCAGGATTAGAAGGGCTGTCTTGAGCAAATGTCAGTTTAAGCTCTTACCAGTTTCTTCTTTCCTTTCTTTTCCAGTTTGAATTCACTTTCTTGCAGTGACTGAGAATATAAATTATGTTTCAGAAATTAATTTTACGTTTATTAAAAGAGCTCTAATCTGAAATAACATTCTGGTCAGTAAAATATGGGTACATTTCAATTTAAGTGTGTTTTGTAGAATATTGTAAACCAACATATTTTCCTCTGGTTTACTGGAACGATCCACAAGATGTTTTTCTACCATTTTAAAATAGTTACATGGTATCTAGCTCTTCAAATTCCTTCATGCATCCTATAGTTGCTGACCTTATCTTTCCCAGAAGAGCTTATGTGTCATTCCAGACACCCTGCATGTAAAGGGTGAGAAAATACTAAGTAGAAAGCACTAAAATGGGCCAAAGGAGCCAGAGGCAATGATGGGAATAGACTAGAGCCATGATTCTCCTGCTGCCAAGGAAATCTTGGGTACCACCTTCAGTGCTTTTTCAGCAACTGGTCTACTAAAATCTTTCATTTCACAAACTTTGCAGTTGAAATTGTTGAGAGTTGCACGTCTTCTGTTTAGCATTTGATTAATCCCTTTAAGGTATAAGTGCTCCAGTATTCACAATCCTTTGTTGTGTAGAGATCTGAAAGGAGAGACAGAGGTAGCTCTTAGACCACTTGAGAGAAGTTGTACTTGAGAAGGTGGTTGGGAAGCAGTAGATGGCTGAGACATCACAGCCACTGCACAGACTGAGCTGAAAGGCTGCTCACAGCAGAGACAGTAGTGTATCCAAGGTTTCCCTCACGTATCCTCTTGAGTTTTCCTTCCAGAAGTGTTGTCCAGCTGGAGCTTAAGGAATTTGTCTGTTATCCAGAGTGTCTCAGGATCCAGGAGTTGGGTTACTTTTGACTGTTGGATATCAGCAGAAATTGCTTTTAAACTACCTGTCCCTCTTGCTGCTTTTCCATTCTCCATCTTGGGGTTTGATTTAACTTAAACTAAAATTCTAAACCCATATGGTACATAGCCACCATAAAAAACAAACCAAAACACACCCCACCCTCCGCCAAACCAACCAACCAACCAAAAAAAACCCACCCAAAAAACAACAGGAAAGAAAAGGAAAGACCTGGTATCTTTACTTCCTACATAAATTAATGTATAGTTAAAATGTCTGGAACAGTCACCTCAGGAGAAAAAGAAAGGAGAGCAGGAGGACTTGTGGCTCTATGGAATGGTCAGTCCGAAGGCACAGCAGAGCAGCAAAACTTCAGAGGTCAAACAGGATCACCCTCAGGACTAGGAAGATTTTGATGACGAGAGAAGGCTTTAAACCTGCATTATCTCCTGTTACGTACTGAAGTTTACCAGTCTGTTTCAAATGAGACAGTTGCACGTGGAGGAATTTGAGTAGTGGTTGCTTTTCAGCTTGGCAAAGGGGTCCCTGTTCAGCAGGTTATACAGATGGCTGTGCAGGTCCCCTAGCTGTTCAAGGACACCTGGGGTCATCCTTGGAGAGAAGAAGAGTTCTGTGTTGAGGCCAGTTAGTGTTTTATTGAAGTGGAAGATGCCAGATGATCATGACTGTTCTCAAAGCTCTTAACCCTCCAAATGTTTTGGAAGGAGAGCTATTTGACTGATGCTTAGTTCCCCTGATTTGTTTGTCTGAAGGCGAATATTCTCAGGATCAGTAGAACTTGAGGCGTTTGCTTTTCCTGTGTGTTCCTTTTTTTCCTGTGGATTATCGCTGTAAAAGCTGGGATATTTCTTCTGTGGGTGATTCCCCTGCATATTCTGACTTGGTTGATTTGAAATTTCAAAAGGCACAGATGCAGAACACTAATTTTAATGAGCAGCCAGCTTCCAGAGCTCCAGAACCTCCAATTTAAAGGTTTATCCAGTCTCCTTATACCTTGTGAGGCTTTTTTGTTCGCTGGAGCCCTTTTGTCAAATGGAGAGTGATTGTCCATTTGTGTTTTACTGGCAGCCACTAAAATAAGATATTAACAGGTCCTTAATCAGAGATTTCACAGACACTTCATTAGAGATCAAAGCATTTCCAGGCAGTCCAGAGCTTGGTCTTCTTAAAAAACTGTTGGATTTCGGAGTGTCTGCTGGAGATTTGTATATGGGAAACACGCTGCAAATTGAACCTGTTCTTGAGGTCATTTTGTCTCATGGCTTTAAAAGTTCATGTTCTTTGTGTTCAGCTGGCTCTGGCTTTAGTTAATTAATACAGAATTTCCACAGTTAGTAAATTCAGAATTTCAGGCCCTCTTGTTGAGTTTCATGCTGAAGAATAAAACTTAAAGAAGTACACAGCACTAAAAGGAAAAAAAAAAGAAGCTGGTTGAGCTTTAGATCTAAGTTTGCTTTTAGGCTTGAACTCTCAGGAAAACTTTGGTTTGAGGAACTTAATGTGATCCTTGCCAAGTACAATCCTTGCTCTGTGGTTTATTTGAGTATTACCTGCTGTATCTGAGCTCTGTTGTAGATGTAGGAATGCATCTAAATTAATTTAGAACAGAGGCGATAGATGATTAATATTCAAGATAATTAAAACTTGCTTCTAAATGGATTTCCCTGGGAAATCTCTCTGGAGATTTTTCTAATTACATTGGTGCCAAAATACAGTAAATAAAAAATAAATCCCTGTTTTGTTATTTTCAGAAATGACAGGAGAGAAGTGCACTTGATAGTGAGATCAGGAACAATAACCTGATGAGATTTTTGTTTACTTAATAACAAATTACCTGGCGTGTGCAGGTTTAATGATGATGATAGCTGTTAGTCTTCCAAGCAAATGTGAGGACCATTACTCTGCAACCAAATGGAGTGGGTTTCAGCAGGTAATTTCCTCTTAATTACAATGTTGAAGAAAAATGACTGAATCGGAGAATGCCGGGGGGAAAGTTGTATCATCACCTCTGTTACACTATGATCTCTGAAATTTCTCCTGTTTGCAAGGGTTTGCACTCATCAGGGTGCACGGTCCCAGAAAATACTTTTAATATTACTGTGGTCTTTCACATTGCACTTCACCAGACACATCTGGCAGACCTTGAACTGGTAAAGGCACTGGCTTGCTGACAGCACTGAGGCAGTTTACTGCCTAATAAACCTTTCCTGAGCTGGATCTGCTGGGGAGGTCCCACACAGGGGCAATGGCTGCATTGCTGCTGCAGTTGTAATAACGCAGAGGAGCGTGTCTCCCCAGAAACTCCATGAATGTCTGGGTTGTATCCAGCCCCATCTCGTTTCACGTTATGTGCAAGGTGTTATGTGCACTGGGTTTTGAGGGTAGGGAGGCTGAGGTGGCCCGGCCGCCTTGTACTCTTACTCATTGAGTGTTAGACTTACGTGTTGTGGTTTTTCTAATGGCTGTAAAATTGATGCCACCAATTAGATTCTTACAAGCTGCCTATAATTCTTAATTCAAATAAATAGTCTTTGCAGGAGGGTCACTTTTCTCGTGCTGATGTATGGGTTATTCATTGAACTGTTCATCACAAGTTAACATGGCAAAATCTGACACCAAGTTACACAGCTCTGTAATATACTATAGGATCCCAGGCAGATGTGGGTGGGAAGGGCCACCAGAGCCATGCCAGCGCCCCCCCCACCCCGCCCCGCCATGGGCAGGGACACCTTCCACCAGCCCAGGGTGCCCAAAGCTCCATCCAGCCTGGCCTTCAACCCTGCCAGGGATCCAGGGGCAGCCCCAGCTTCTCTGGGCACCCTGTGCCAGGGCCTCCCCCCTCCCTGGGAAGGATTTCTGCCTCCCAGCACCTCTCCAGCTGCCCGCCTGCAGCTGAAAGGCCATTCCGCTGGGCCTGTCCCTCCCTGCCTTTGGCACCAGCTCCTCTCCAGCTTTCCTGGAGCCCTTTGAGGAACTGGAAGGAATATGTATTCACATGATATAAAATACCTGTGCTAAATCCACTGCAGTCAAGTTTTTAGTTTAGACTATGTATTTTGCCTGATGATTTCAGTCCACTTTTGTATCAACAAAACATTGATATGATTTAATGAGCTTAAACCACTTCTGCAGCTGTTTCTGGTGCTGTTGACAAGAGTAAATTCCCTATTCCATTGTAGTTGGTAGCTGCCATAGTACGTTGAATCTCAGTAACCACAGGGCTGCTTTATACCATATTGCTGAATACAGCTGAAAATTACCAGTTGGCTATTAATGAGTCTGGGGGCTTTGCAGTTTTGTCTGTTCAAATATAGTGCAAAGGTCAAAACCGAATCTGTGGTCTAGACTCGGAAGCATTAAGGAGCTGAAATCATACCAATGACAGGACCTTGTCATGATCCACAACCAGATAGATGAGTTTGGCAAAGGTCAAACCCCCTTGCTTTCCAACTGACCTCAGATCTCTCTGGGTGGCTTGGGGCAGCTGGGTTTAACCCCTGAGTGAGGTCCAATTAGGGGTTTTATCGTGACCAGATCTTTGCAATTCTCTGAGAACAGAATTAAGACTCAAAACAGAGTGTCAAGTCACTTTATTTGGCCCACACCAAGCGTGCCAGAGAAGGGTGGAAGAAAGAGGGAAATGAGTGGAAAAGGAGGAGAGAGAGTGGGGAAGGAAGAGATTGCAATAGTTACCACCACAGACCTGCTGTGTTTTGTCAGTCCAATGTCTCCCGGTTCGGTGGGGCAATGTTTTCTTCTCTCATTGCTTCAGGTCTGGTGAGGTAATATTCCCTTTTCGTATTGCTTCAGCTGCCACTGCAGATCTGTGGTGTCCTGTCCATCCAATGTCTCCTGGTCTGGTCAGAGGAACATTCTCCCCCTCGGCTTTGCTGGTCTCGCCTTTTCACAGTGTTGTGTCACTGCATAGTCAGTAAGTCCTTGTGTGGCCACATCTCCCACCTGGTGGTGGGATGCATGCACAGTACTGTCTCCAGAGGGTCCTGAAGGCTCGAGGTGGTCCGAGCCCCTTCACACTTTGTCCCTGGGTGCATGTGCAGAGTACATGGGCTACATTCTTCAAGATAATTGTACCTGACAGGTGGAATTCACAGAATTCACTTTGTTGGGGTGGTGGTGGTGAAGCAATTGTTTGTGGCAATTGAGAGAGATTGAGAGAAAAGAAAGAGGGGGGGGATGCGGTTCTGTAGTCTCTTACAGAGCTGACTTTCTAAGGGCTTCACTCAGTCTACTCCTGAATGTACTCAGCAAATCACTCAATTTGAGTTTTGTGAAATGTCCCAAAAGTCTACGTTTCCAGGTAATGCAGACTTTGGTCTGCTGAAAAATAGTTATTCCGACATCAGAGTGCAAAAAGCCCTTTCTTTGCTCTTAACCCTTTCTTTGATCCCTCCCCCTTTCTGTTTTTTCCCCAGCTCTGTAGTCTTTGCTTTATGTTTGTATTGGCTTCTCTGCTCTAGTAACCTGCTGCTACGTCACCTTTTAATCTTTGGAAACAGAGGATTACCATCAACACCAGTTAAAATTTGATGTCTTGCAGACACCCTCTGTAAACAGTTGATGGTCCAATTCATCCCCTCCAAAAAAGGGGCTGGGTGATTCCTGACAGGGGCATCTGCCGTTGCCTTGGGAGAAGCTGCTTCAGGAATGCATGGCAAAGTGGATGTAGCAGCAGAGCCTGTGGTCCTACCCAGGAACAGTAGGACTGTGGAGATCCCAGGGACGAGTGTTATCAGCCGTTTTCAGTTTTGGGACTTGGTAGATTGTGCAAGCTGCCCGGGCCTTGTTGTCTCTGCCACGTGGACACAACTGGCTCTTGGGCTGGGCTTACAGCTGTGGTGTTACTCCTCATCCTCTGAAGGGCAACCGCTGGAATGGGATCATTGGAATGTAAAGGATGCTTCGGAGGGCTTTGTTCTTGTGATATTTATTTAGGCAGTTAGTGTTAAAACAGTTAAACCAGGTAAAGAGCTTCCTATTAGAAAAGGCCAAGTTACTGATCTGAAAAACATCCTCTGGCAATGCCTCTTCTAATTCCCCCTTGAATTTTGCATTTTTTGGTGCATATGCACACAGGCAATTGGTGACACATACATGGGCTCTCCACCCTTGATCCGTGCCATCAAAACAGGCTTTGAACACCGGGCAGGCTTCATTACGGGGTGACTCAGAACTGTGTTTTCTGGTGCCACCGATGTGCCGACCGTATTCTCCTTTTGGTTTCCTGACGTGGTGCTTAGAGCTCTGATACCTGGCACAAAGTGGCAATGCTTGGTGTGCCACTGAGAGGCAGGAGCCTTCTTTTACAGGTAGGGAGGGCTGCAGGCCTCTGTTTGCTTCACACAACCCCTCATGAGCAGCTCACTGCTTCAGCAAGGAAGGTGCAGATGTCAGCTTTAAGGTGGTTGCGCCAAAATTACTAGACCAGTACAGTTCAGCCCCAGAAAGAGAATGTATTGGGTTGATTTGGAAGTGCTGTGGCCCTGTAATCTCTGCGTTTGCTGCCTTGGAGATGAGGTTTTAATTACTTTAGTTCTTTATCACTCATCTGTGGTGACAAGTAAAACTGTCCGATGCTGCTGCTTGGTTTGTATATTGAAAAAGTCCATTTAGGCCCCAGGCCACGCTGTGTTCTGTTCTTTTTGTTTTCTCTGATGGAAAAGTGTGTGAATGTCCCATATGCAGAGCTGTAGTCTGGCTTTTCAGAAAATGATTTAATACACGTCTTCCGATCTTCAGCAGCAAGATGCTGTGAGCTTGAGGATGAGCTGAAAAATTGTGGAAGCTTTTAGAGTATTTCGGAGTTCCTTGAACTTCAAAGGAGTTTTTATAATGCATTAAAGTATTGTTGAAATGTGTATTAACCTTAAGGCAAGTCCATCTCGTGCCGTTTAAAAATTGCAGTAGTTATGAACCAGACCACTGCTTCTGTCAGTATTTAAGTAGATGAGTTTTTCAGCTCTCTTCTTTCCAAAGCTTGATCATTTTTCTTACTGGACCTCTCAGATGTCACTGCAGGGTGTTTGGGGGAAGGCAGGGATGCTGAGGAGGGCAAACTACAAGTGTGTGGTAGCCTATTCTACAGTGTTGGATTTTAATCCTTTACCAGCTTCGTGAGATGTGTAAAAGCATAAAATACCAAAATTGCTTTGGTTTTGCTTCCCAGGGCACACCAGCAAGTCGAGTCCGATACAAAGTAGATGTCGTGCAGTTTCCTTACAGCGCCAGCATCTTTGACGTGGACGAAAACTCAGGACGTGTAGTGACACGAGTAAACCTAAACGAAGAGCCGAGTACGGTGTTCAAGGTACGAGTGCACATAGCTCTGTGCTGTCACTACATGTTGCCTTCATTTGCTGGAGTCCCTTTTACCTTCATGTTTCTCCGTGTTGCTTAGTATTGGATAGAAAGAAGTGAAATGTTTGTTTTGTTTGCTGCTTTGCTTCCATAAGTTCTTCCTAGCACCAATTTGGGGCCTTTTTGATTTCAGAAGCATCTTGAATGGATGTGATTGCTACTGTTAGGACAGAAGAAGAGGGAGGCAGCTAAAGGAAACATTCTTTTTGAAGTTTGAGGTTTAATAAAAGTCTTGCACCTGGGGAGGAATAACCATCTGTATCAGTACAGGCTGGGGGATGACCTGCTGGAGAAGAGCTCTGTGGAGAAGGACCTGGGGGTCCTGGTTGATGACAGGTTGGCTATGAGCCAGCAGTGTGCCCTGGTGGCTAAGAGGGCCAATGGGATCCTGGGATGCATCAGGAAGAGTGTGGCCAGCAGGTCTAAAGAGGTGATCCTCCCCCTCTACTCTGCCCTGGTCAGGCCCCACCTGGAGTATTGTGTCCAGTTCTGGGCTCTCTGGTATAAAAAAGACAGGGATCTCCTGGAGAGAGTCCAGAGAAGGGCTACGAAGATGATTAAGGGCCTGGAGCATCTCCCCTATGAGGAAAGGCTGAGTGAGCTGGGGCTGTTCAGCCTGCAAAAAAGAAGACTGAGGGGGGACCTAATTAATGTTTATAAATATCTTAAGTATGAGATGCAGGGGGAATTGGCCAACCCCTTTTCAGTGTCTGTGGGGACAGGACAAGGGGCAATGGCTGTAAACTGGAGCACAGGAAGTTCCACACCAACATGCGGAAGAACTTTTACCCAGTGAGGGTGACAGAGCCCTGGGACAGGCTGCCCAGGGAGGTGGTGGAGTCTCCTTCTCTGGAGATATTCAAGACTCGTCTGGATGCCTATCTGTGCAATATGTGCTAGGGAGCTGCTTTGGCAGGGGGGTTGGACCCGATGATCTCTTGAGGTCCCTTCCAACCCCTACAATTCTGTGATTCTGTGAAAGTTACTGTCCCTTCACCCACCCATTCTGCTTGGCCCAGCAGGAATGACTTGAAAACCCTTTGCTAGAATGCACTGCTGACCTGCTCCATCTGGCTACCTCCTGAATTAAGGACAGATTTAGGGAGAAGGGAAACTAGAAATCTGCCCATTGCTCTATATCCAGTGAGCTGGTCTCACTCTTTTATTAGCAGATAGTTCATCTTCACATGAAAGCAGGTGAACTTGTTTGTCCCAGTGCTCAAGCAGAGATTAAATAAGCAAATAGACATGAGTAAGGATCACATAAGCAAAAGATTTATCATAGGCCATCTCTGGAGAAGGTCTCTGGTCTTGTCCATGCTTTAGTATACAGGGGGACCTTAAGATCCTTAAGAGAATTTTTTTTTTTTGAGGAGATAATATGCATCTTTTTGTTTTGTTATCAGACCCTGGTCTTAGATATTAACGTAAGTGACACAGAATTCTTACCTAGTGCTTTTTTCTCTTTGTTTTATTGGGAATTACAGATGATTTTTCAATTAAAAACGCAGAAAAGTAGAAGTGAACTGCATAGATTGGATATTAGGAAAAATATCTTCTCTAAAAGAGTCATGAAGCATTGGAACAGGCTGCCCAGGGAGATGGTAGAATTGCCATTCCTGGAGCCGTTCAAAAAACGGGTAGACGTGGCACTTCGGGAGATGGTTTAGAGGTTATGGTGGTATAGTGATGACAGTTGGACTTGATGATCTTGAAGGTCTTTTCCAACCTTGATGATTCTATGATTCTATATCCTTAAGAAGTTGCAATTGATTCTGGAGTTGTGAGTAAGGACAGCCTGTGGTTAGATATGAAAGAAATCCCCTGAAAAATGTACTTGAAGCTGGCAGTGTGTTTTGGAGAGCTGTTTGTAGAAGATTGTTGTATCTGAATTCCAGTTTACTGTGTTTCTGTACATTTTCTAGTAGATGGTTCAACTTGTGGATGGCAGTCACCCGTTTCCTCTGTGTTTGTTCTTACACAATGTTTAGTTTGCAGTGAAAATCTCATCCGGCTTGTTAGACCCTGAAAATACAGCAAGTATCGTTGAGAGTCAACATGAAAATGTTCTTGCTTATACCAAGAGAGTGATTTTCTGTGTTGTTTACAGTTAGTGGTCATCGCATATGATGACGGGGATCCTGTGAAGTTCAACACCACGACTGTAGAGATCACTGTACTGCAGCCTTCAGTAATTCCACGGTTTACGCAGGATGAATACCGGTAAAACATTTATCCATTCATATTGCAACTATTATTTTTTTAAGTCGAAGCAAGTTCCCATTTGAATGTTTGTTTGAGGTCCGTGGGCCATGAAAATACTTTGTTGTCAGCTTGGAAGCACTTCACCTGCATATACATCAACTTTTGTACCTTCTGCTGTGCACTCTGGCTCATGGAAGGACATAAGACACAAAAATAAGATGAGAACTAAATCCCTTGTGTACTTAGAGCTGACAGCGTATTTACTGATGTTAACAATCCTTTAAGAAGGAGAATTGGGTGCTGCTGTGAGGAGAGAGCAGCCAGTGCTCCAGTCCACCTGAAGAATGACTGTGCAAAATTGCACGTGGGATCTTTTTTTTGCAGCACTTCAGAGTTGCTTCTTTCTCTGAGCCACAAGTTACTGGGCAGCCAGTCACTCCCTGGTCGCATCTGATAGTGGTGCCATTTCACCGCCTTGACTGGTTGTCTCCAGCAGAAAAGATCTGGGCTGTAGGGGACAATGACAGTGAGATGTGTTTGAAATTACCATCTTGGAAGCTGTTGAAAATGACAGTCATGTGAATAAACAATGTTGTGCCTTGCAGCTGGGATCACTGTGGCTCTGGGTTAAGTACCCTCCAGTCTGAATGTATTTTGATCCCGTACACCATTCCCGTGGGACACAAGGGAATGCAAACCTACCCTCTTTGGCATTAGAAGTGCAGATGATGGTTATTGTTACTATAGAGTCATGACTTGATAAAGTTTTCCCTCTGACAGTTTAACAGAATCAACCCTATTTTCTTAAAATTAAGTAAAAACTAAAAGGGATGCAAAGGCTGATTAGTTTGTTAACTTCAATTACACGGAACATGTTCAAAACTAGTTTGACATCTGTATGCTAATGGGAAGCAATAGGATCAGTGGAACCAGCCTCATGATACCAAGAAGCTCCAGCAGACTTGCTGTCCTATGTGTAGTGGCATGATGGGTATCAGAATGTAATGGGGTTTGTACGTGACCCTAATGAGAGGACTTCTCAGCTGTGTGAAGGTGCTCAGGCAGAGATCCATGATGCATGTTCCACTGCTCCTCCTGATGACAGAATTAGCATTTTGAAGCAATAGCTTGAAGAAATTAAAACCAGAATAATACTGCAGGTCCTCTACTAATTTTGTATTTAATCTTGAAGCAACCGTGAAACCTGAAGGAATAGTGCAAAATTATAAACTGGATGCTTAATGACAGTGCAAATGATTATCCTTTGCTGAAGGAGTCTTTCTGAGAGATTAGTCCTGCTGCTCCCTGTATTTTATTAGATATAGGGAAGTGGTCACAGCACTGAGTTGGACTGAGGTCAAGAAGTGTCTGGACAGTGTGCTCAGTCCCATGCTATGACTGGGCTGGCCCTGTGTTTGAGCCAAGAGTTGGATGGACCTGATGATCCTGATGGATCCCTTCCAACTCAAGAGATTGTAGGATTCTGTGATATCATTTGTGTATGAAGTGTTGTTTAGGTAATGTAGGAAAAGGTAGAGCTTTAAATAAAAATGTTTCCATTTGTTTCTGTAATTTCAGATATCATGTGAACACATGGGAGTTCTGAGTAACATTTAAAGCCTTTCTGTGATAGACTTAACTATCTGTGTTACTATTTCCAAGAAACAGGTCCCATTTGTGTAGCTATGTTGAACAGAAAGACATGGAAATATGGGAACTATGAGACCTTTCCAAGCTGCTCCAGGTTTTGGGGAAATGAACCCTCAGACAGGGACTGGAGCAGCAAGGGAGACTTCACTGCTAGGGCCGTTCTTAGTAATGTGGTTTGTTTTGTTTTTCTTATAACTTTATTCTGAATGGCCTTCAGCTCTAAGGAGCTCGTCCTGGTGACAAATGCAATTCCAAGTGTTCCAGGAGCGCAGGCAGAGCTCGCATTTACTTCGGAAAGATGAACTGAGCTCACGCCTCCTGAGGCCACTGGGAGCTCCAGTTTTGTCCCAGGAAGATGGGAGCTTCATTTCACTACAATAAAGCAAGCTTTAAGTAAAAAGCAGCTCATACCACTCATAGCCTTAGGTGACAACTGAATAACCCATGGTATCTTCTCCTCCTTGCGAACTCATCAGGATTAGCTGAATAGCCTGGTTTCTCTTTCCAAAGAAATGTTGCTCCTCCATTCTGGGTAAATTCTTTGACACACACCATTGGAGGAGAGCTCTTAAAAATCTTTCCTGGGCATTTTCTTCATGTCAGAAATTAAATGAAAACAATCCCAAAACTTTCTGATTCAGCTCTGAGAGTGTCTCAGACGTTTTGGAACAGGACTATTTTTGATTCCTCAGGTTTTCAGGGACTGTCACACTCTGCAAACTTCACTTGGCGTTTGGTTTCTTGACAGTGATGCAAGCTGGAACTGGCAGGTTTCATATAACCTTATTTGTCAGTTGACATAGTGTATCTTTAGGGTAAATGTCAGCACAGAGTAATGGTGCTGCTTGCAAAACGATAAACCGTTGGATGTGGACACTAGAATTTCTGAAGGATTGAGAATTAGTGGCTTTAGAGTGGATTAGTATTGATCTTTGCTTGCGGAATTATCATAATCTGGATGATTCCAGCAGGTCTTTTTTCTAGCTGTTTTACAAACTTCATTACTGTGTATTTAGAAAAAGGTCACAGTTGAGCAGTTTTACAGAATAAAGCTGCCTGTGCAGTTGCAGCATGTATTACAAATCAGAAAGAAATACAGAAAACTAGGGGAGAGGGGGCCAGATGGCATGATCAAAAAGGCATCACCACGTTAGGCAGATAGGGAGATAAAAGTGCAGCTCTGCCTTGAGCTGTTGGTCTGGCAGCTCTCTGCTCTGCTAGAAGTACACCAGCACATCAGGGGCTCTCTTGGAGCTCTCTTCATGCTAAGGCTTTGATTGATTAGTATCCCTGGCCTAAAGTGACTTCCACAAGAGGCATCAGTCAAGTAGATGAGAGTCAGGGATTTACATTTTACTCACTGGCTCTCCCTCTGCATTATTCCATCATTTGGGGCAAATTAATTAGTCTCTTTTCCCCCCGCTTTCTTTGTTTGGATTGGAAATTATACTGGAGATTCTCAATGCTGCTCTGGTCAACATATAAAACAGCTGAGAGCTCTGAGAACCGTAAAATACAACATGGAGCTGTTGCTTTATGACGAGTGATAAAATGGAATTGCTTCCGAATGACTGGAGAAACGACTGCTTAAGCACAGCAGAAAGACATCTGTTGCAACCAGCCACCACTTCTGGTGGGAACCGGTGAGTCAAGGCCCAGTGTCTCATCAGCCTGGGTGTGGGATGCTTTAGGCCATTCCTCCTCACCGTAGTCACGCCCTGTGAGAAGCAGAGCACCAGCCCGCAGGTCAGCATGGTCTGCATGGTCTGGTCCAGCAGTTTGGGCAGATCCCACCCCAGGGGCTTTCAGTCTGTTAGTGTAGTTCGTAAGGGCCAAATGATCCATGCCCAGTGCTCCTTGACCATCTTCTGGGACACAAATGCTCTGCAATGGCCTCAGCTCTCTCCAGCACATCCCTAGATGTGTGCCTAGGTGCCACCCCCTCAGCTGCCACATCCTCAGTACAGGATGTACTGGCCTTCCTAGCCTGGATCTTCCTTCTGAAACTGCTGTGTTTACCTGCAGCAGCCATGGGGATCCTTACCTACTTAGATCCTTGTCTGCCCTTGTCATGGATATTAAATCTGACTCAGAGAGAGCCGACAGCAGCAGTGCCTGCTGAATAGCGTGCTTTCCAAACCAAGCCTCGTTTGCTTGTTCTGCAAAAACGCAAAGTGTGTAGAGGGAAAAGTCACAAAGAATCAAGGGCCTGTAACATGTGGACATGTAATTGTAGATGGCTAGTCCACCTCTGAGCCTGCTTGACCTTCTGCTGCCAGGGAAGGACACTACTGCTGATGCTCTTCTCGCTGCATCTCCCTGAGGGGTGCTTGGCAGTCAGTCGGATTTTGCCAGTTCTCCAAAGTGCTGAGGGAGGCCCAGGCCCTGAACGTGACACATGAGCAGTTGTCAGCCGTGTCTGGACCCCCTGCCACTGCCTGGCAGAAGTGACAGCCTGCAGAGCAAGGGCCTGTGGTGGGGCACAGCAAGGTGGAGAAGGGAGGGCTGCATCCCCACAGCACATTGACACTTCTTGCATCACTGCCCGAGACAGGCTGTGGCCGGTCGCACAGTTGATTAAGGTTAGTAATGCTGACTCTGATCCGGTGAAACAGACACGTCGCTGGCAATGCATCATTTGCATGGGCAAATGAAATCAGTGCTCCTTTCCCAGGCTATTATTTCTCTTGCCCAGACAGCTCCACCCAGATCACCTCTTGATTGAACTCCAGAGCGAGTAATTGATCCAGAAGTTTCCATTTTTCCAAACAGGTAATGGCAGCACTTTCATTTCTTAATTAACAGATCATAATTAGTAGTGCTATGAAACAGTGAAAACCTCAGATGAATATAAAAGATGATTTTTTTTTTTTTTTTGTTGCAAGCCTGTCCTCTTTAGGAGTACATTCTCATTTTAAAAAAGTAAAAGTTCAAAGGGACTTGGGATCTTTTTTCTGGTTTTGTTAATTAATAAATACCACATCCTCTGCTACTCGAAGGTCATTGCTAATAGCAATGTGCTGCTGCAGCAGGAAATTAAATGTTAACAGAAAGCTTCGTCACTGGTTCCTAATTATTGCCCATGGACACATTAAACAGGTGTTGAGCCATTCTGTGGCAGAAAAAGGGAAGTACTGGAAACTTTTCACTTCTGTTAGTACTGTGTTATAGGTCCCCAACCTGTTTGGAAATGTCTCCCCTCCTGTACAGCAATCTGAAGTTTGGTTCCAATCACGTGATGCTGCAAATTTGAGGCTATTACTTGATGTAAATGTAGCATGGCATTCTATTTCTCTGCTAGCGACACCACTCTACTGTGAAAATGGGTTCTGGTTAAAAAGTGAGATTTTGTGACATGCAGACCTCTCATTCAGTAGCTGATGCGAAGTCATGTTTTCCACTTAATTAAATCAGCCAACACTATAGGCAGATAACATCAAAGTGAATATCTCTGTATCCTAAGATTTCACAAGACAAAATTATGGAGGCATATCAGGAGTCAGTTCGAAGAGTTATCCCAAGAGGCTTTGCCCTCGTCTCTGGTTTACTGCTGTTGGGTTCAATTCAAGCAGTTATTATGCAATAGGAAATGGGGAATCCTGCACAGAGGCGTTGAGCATTTCACATTTGAAATTACTCTAATTTGCTGCCTCCTTCAAAAAGGTGACCTTTGGCACAGGACAGCATCCTGCGGCATCATAGGAGCAATGGTGCTGCTTTGCATCATGAGTATCCTACTGATTCAGTCATCCCTCTTTACAGTGCATGAGAGGAAAATACAAGTATTAAAAGAAATGAAATATTCCAGGGAGAGGAACAGATTAATTTGTACATGTCTTGAAGAAAATGAGGATTGAGGAGTTCTCCTCAGAAATGAGGACAGCAGTTGAGAATGCCTTTTGTTCAAAGCAAGAGCAGGACAGAGGAAAAAAATCCCAAAAGATCACACCTCCACTTTGGAGGGGAAGGGAACATTTTTACGTTGCAGGCGGCAGTGGCTGTCATCTCACTGAGTTACCTACTTGTCTCTGACAGATCGCTTTGAGAAGTAATTTGAGAAGTCATCATTTGTTCCCTATAAGTAACACAGCATTATTCAGGGAATTGAGCTGCTTCCTAAATGAAACCACAGGCCGAAGTGGCAGGATATAAACTTCTTCTTCAATGCAGCTGGCTTTTCATCGGGCTGCTCCCGAACTGTATTGCTTTCAGTCTCTGTTTACTTGAGTTTCTTTTTCCCTTTCAATTAGAAAAGCCCACTCCCATTTTAAGCAGTGCTCAGCTTGGGCATCATTTCCCTTTCTTGCAACAGGAGTGTTTTAGTTTGGTCCCTCTAAAGCCCTTTGTTTAATGACAGTAGATGGAAAGCATCCGTTGGGGTAATCCTTTTCCTAGGATATCCATGTTTTCCCATAATGTAATAGAATTTACATTTTACGAATGAAGAACATGAAAAAGAGTGAATCAGTGTTTTTGATGTGGCATTTTGAGGGGGACATTGTGGAATAGTTGCTGTTTTCCTCCAACTGATGCTTGAGAGGGATGATGCAGAGGTTCCAACATGCATTTTTGATTTGCCTTGTGTGGCAGTGGCAGCTTGGCTTCAGGGAAATGCTTGTGACTCTGCCTTGGGAATCGATGCTTTACGATGGTGTTCTCCTGATGTTTGAGAGATAAATACCATGAAAAGGTCAGTATGCCTTCAACCAGTTTCAGAATTGAGACAGAAAATGAGGATATTAAGTGCAGTAAGGAATACAGGATCCTTTGCAGGATGCTCTTTTGGATAATTTCTTTGCAATAAAAGGATAAGAAGGAGCACTTCAGCATGTGGTTATAGAAGTTAGGAAATTAAATTATTTCTACAGCAAATACTGAAGCATGGTTTGCCATTGAAAAATGAGCGAGCAGGTGATTGCAATGTCATCGAGGTGTCACACTTTCCTCCCCATTTTTCTTGCTTTAGCAGCACTACATTGCATTTTATTCAAAACTCCTTTTTACCACTGGGGAAGCAAACTCTCCTAATAGGTATTCTTTTCCCCCTACCAATGAAATATTACAATGGAAGGGAGGTAGCTGCATGTCACCCAGCTATCCCAGGAGAGGGAAGCAAAAACTGACATTTGGTTTAGAAAAGAATAGGTTAGGACAGAGGTTGGCTGTAACAGTGTCCAGGCTCCCTTGTCAGCTGTTTGAGAGATAAATACCATGAAAAGGTCAGCGTGACTTCAACCAATTTCAGAATTGAGACAGAAAGCAAGGGTATTAAGTGCAGTAAGGAATACAGGATCCTATGCAGGATGCTTTCAAGATAAACAGCATGAAAAATACATCTAATGAAGAAGAAAATATTCTTTTCCAGGAAAAAAAAACAAACCAAGCCTTTCTCTCTGTCAGACTGTTTGGATTGTTAATGGTTGCATGTACTAGAAACTGAAAATTTCACAAATCAATCAATTATTGCTCTAACATGCAGCATGGTCCTTCTTTTTGTGAGCAAGAAAGGCAGGCAAGGCAGTGTAAATGCTTTGGGGAGAGGATTGAGTTGCAGTCATGATATTTGCTTTTTGCTTTCTTGTTTCTTTCCTTTTTGTTTTGCCACACCAGTCAGAAACTTGAACGGTTTTTTTCCCACAACTTTAAAAACTCGGCTGTGTAGGCCAGACCCATGGAAGTGTTTCTGCTCCTAGTGCTTCTCCTTGCTATTCTACTTTCCATGTAACTTTGCCATTAACTCCCCTCATTTTAGACACTCCAGAGTGCTCTCTACTCTTGACTTCTCTCCAGAGATATAGGTGTGTTCAGTTGGGTTTAATGGCTTACCGAGCTTCTCTTTAATACAAAGTATCGGATGGACACAAAGCCAAAGGAAATCACTTCTCACAAGCTGCTGGGGGAGAAGAGCCTCTGCAGGGATGGGTACTGCTGCTCAGGGACGTGCTTTGGGTTGGAAAGGGTGGACTAGCTTCAGGTAAAATGCCCTTGAGAATTAAAAGTAGCTGAGGCCAGAAAGAACACTTGAAGAAGCTGTCATGGGAGAGACGATAGGGAGATGGTTTTCCCAGGAGAGGTCCAAATGACATTTTAATCAAGTCAAGCTTAGAACCTTAGCAGTGTAATTAAACAAAAAAATAAAATCCTTAAGTCCCAAGGTATGCTTGTGGACCTCCGTGAACTAAAATATAATCGCCAAAGTAGAGTCGACTGAAGTGTCTGGTACAGAGTACGTCAGCATCATACTGTTGAACTTCAGTACTAAACCAATTTTCCAATTTATTACTGGGTTTGATGGGTTTGAAATTTAATTTTTGATTAAATCTCTTGTTCGTGCTTTTGGAGATAGAGAAGTTTCATGGTAAATTTAAAGTATATTGGGTGTCAGGCAAATGGAAAAATGGATGAGAGGCTGACGTGTCTAGCAAAGGGAAAAAAGCAGAAGAGAGGAGCAGTTAAAATTTCATCCTGGACATGAGAAGTAATCCTGCCATGCGGTGTATTTGGTATGTGTTTAGCTCCCCATTTCCCCCTCAGATCAAGATATGGATGATTGATAGCTAATTAAAAGATAGTATTATTGTACAATGTGTATCCTTTCCCAGTGTCTTCATATATATACAATGACTTTGTTTTAATCCTGTTGTTTTTCTAGTTTGGACCTGCCTTTTTTTTTATGAGGGGCAGGCACATTTTGGGGCAGGGTTTCACACTGAAGTGGTATGCAGTGCAATAGAGGCCTTGGAGAAATTCAGGCACATCTTAAACTTCTCCAGGGGTAACTAAATCAGCTGAGTGGGACAGAGGGCCTATTACTGAATGTGTATTTTGTCAGTTTTAAGTGACTTTGTTCTTCCCAAAGCTGAGGCTGTCAGATCTGAATCATAGCTCAGCACAAAGTGATTGAGGCTGCTCCTTCTTTACCCTTCACTGCCTTCATGCCCTCTTTTCCCACCACAGCTTGTCGGGATGGGATTGGGCAGGCTGGGTGGCTTCACCTGTGTCCAAGGATCGTAACATCTACTATTTCTGTGAAAACATGGAAGTGAAGATCAACCAACCTAAATTGTATATTACTGGGACGGTTACAGGGAAATGACGCTTGAGTGAAGTAACATAGAGTGAAGTTTCCATAGAGTGAAATAACTCCATGAAAACAGAGTCATACTGTGCAAAGTATAGAGTTATTTTGTCATACTCAGGAGGCACTCAGGAGTGAGGATTTGAGAAGACCGAGTTGCAGCTGAGATGATCTGTTTGTGTTAGTTGCTGTTTATCCCATTTCACCCCAAAGCTTACAGGGCACAAGGGGATTATCATGGTAACATATATAAGGCCTTTTTACGTTTGGTGACAGTATGTATGTGGATGCCCATGCATGTAAGTGTTGGGGGGGGATTATTAGAAATCCTGTGTTTGAGAAGGTGTTTTATTTGGATGCGCAGAAAGCAGCCGTTTTCCTTAAAGCATTTCACGTAAATCAGTGCTGCCAGGTATGGTCAGAGCCCGTGGGGTAGCAGCTCCTTTGGCATTTCCACTCCATGGCTGAATAGGCTGTTACAGGTGTGATCAGACAGAAATACCTTCAGATAAATCCTACCCATGTGCTGAAGTCAGAAGTCACAGTGGTGACAGCCCTTTCGCTGCGCTGTCGGTTTTCTAAGCTTTCTCTGAGTGGCTTGGACTGGATTGCACTGCTTTGCTAGTGTCACATCTTCTTGCAAAAATACCCGGCCTTCATCATCCAGTAATGCAAAATTACTGCATAAAAAGGCCCTTGTCTGGCCCTTGAAACAGCTTCAAACATGTAGAGTGCTTAAAGGCTGGAAGAAAGCACTGTTGTACATCTCAGTCATTCAAAAATTGGAAAATAATTAACTTCTCCCCAAAGAAAGCTTATTTGTGCTTGTCAGCTGAATACCATTGTCTTTTGCTGGTTCACTTCTCTACAATTCAGTAAAATGCTCCAAAGTGACCAGCTGTATGTTTTAACACAGCTGACGCATTGCTCCCGTTGAACCTGATCACCATAGCTAAATCAAGGAAACAAAATCAATGCAATTACTGTGGCAGTTTTTGGTACACTCCCTCTCTAGCCTCTCATAGAAACCCCAAAAGCTAATTGATATTGGTGTTGGAGGGGAAGGCCATTTCCATTAAAAGAATATACCGAAAGCGTGTGCTTCAGATGAATCGTGGGCTTTGTGTGCACACAGGCGTGAGGGTCTGTGTTCAAATGAGGCGCTTTCAGAACAAAAAGCAAACAATATATAATTCAACATGAAAAGGATCTTTATTTTCCTTGCTGGCCCGCATCTCTGACCTTATCAGAGGTCAAAGCTTGAAATGGCTTCAGATTTGACAACCTTTTTTCCTGTCTCCAAGATTAACTTTGGCATTTGTAAATTCATGTTAAGAAGTATTTTATAGCTCTGGTTTTGCAGCTTAATAAATCAGGTAGCAATAATGAGCTCTAATTCTACAGCTGATAGCACACTTGAGGCAGGAGGGAGTTGGAGTGATCGGCTCCATGCATACGTGTGCGAGTAAAGTGAACTTGGCATCATCCCAAAGAAATTGGGAGGTCGGTGACCAGTCTGGCCACTGTTTACTGTGTGACCCAGGGACGCTCATCCTGGACTGCTGTTTTCTCCCCATTATTTGTACAGGGGAACGCCCTGGGCTGTGCAGAAGCACTGTGAAACCTCACCACACTGAGTGAGATTTGGTGGCTTAATTTAGGAGAGACCAGGCCCTCCACAGTAAGGGGAACCTACCAAGCAAGGGAAAGAGCTGAGGTAGGCTGGGGCAGGATGCGGGGAAGGGGTCACATCTCTTAGCCCTGTCAGCATGATTTGCCTTTGGCGTCTTCAAACCAATATTCATCTGAAAGAAAATGCTTGTGAGGCAGAGGTCAAGGGCAGGCAATGGGACTCTTGGTGCATGATGGCTTGGGTTTGGTGTTTGGGTTGCAACTTGGGGTTCCAGCTTTTTCTGCCCTTGGCACGGAAATCATGCAGTGGGGTGGAGCATTTGAAAAGCACGGCAGGGCAACAGCGGGATGTCATAGCATGTTCTCTGAAATGCAAGCAAGTACTTATTTTGTCCACAGTTTTGAAGATGAGTGCATGACTGAAATACTCATTAAAGCCTGTTCCCATTAAGGAGCCTATCTCAACACATCCCCATCTGTCTTAAATATGCCTTTGCATTTATGGACGAGTGCAAAAATTTTCTTTCAAATGTATTTGTTCACTGGCAGGAATAGTTTTAAGCATAAACACAGCCTCTGCTTGCTGGGATGAAAATCTGCAGGTTTGATTTGAGATGAGTGCAAGAGTCTCACTTGGCCTTTTTGAGATAGTTCAGGTTGCAGCTGTAAGTGCATTGGCATTGTTTGTTCTGAAGTTGTTATGGATTCCTTGAGGAGATGGCACCTCAAAACGTACCTCGTACCCTTTTCTGAGGAGATAGCATTCAAACAATAGTAAAAAGTGATGCAATTCTTTGCTGCATTTCCTTTCTACACGAGGAAGTTGTGAACACGAGATGCTCAGTTTTCAGTGTTTGTGGGGTATGAAGAAGATGAGGTGATAATGCATTAGCAGTGTAATCTCCTTTCTTTACGTGTTCGGTCCTCAGTCACTCAGAAACAATTTTGTCAATGCTTAGAAGACGTGCAGGTATGCTTGGGTTGCAGTTGATTTCCTGAAAAGCATCATGGCTTTTAGTACCAAAATGGGCTGTCAGGAAGATTTTTGGATCTTTCTGAAGAGGAGAAATTCCTGTGGAGGAGGTGACTTTAAACTGCTCGCTGTTTAAATGTTAGAGGCTTACCCAAGAGTGAATTTACTGAGATTTCTTAGCGGAGGTGAGTCCTGTAAAAGAGCTATTCTATTCTAAATTTTCCTTCCAGTTTATCAGTCAGCGGTTGCTTCTTGTGTTTCTGTTTTCTGCTTGTTATTCTCTGCTTTTCCATTTCTCACACCGAAGAACCGTTCTACCTTTATATTGTCACCTTGTGTCAGTTAGACTTCTTACTTGGTTTTGTTTGCAGAAGAATGTTAAACCCTTGCTTGTTTAATATGCCTTTCCCACAATAACGGAGCATCCCACTTTGGCAGCCTAATAGAGGAATGGAGGATAAAGTTTCAGTGACCTGCAGTTCAGGCGACTGGAATGTAACACAAATTTTTCTGTTCCATTCTGCAGACCCCCACCAGTGAGCGAAAGTGCACCGAAAGGAACTGTAGTCACAGTTGTTACAGCAGCTGCCTTGAACCAGACCATTGTGTATTCAATTGTCTCAGGAAATGAAGAGGGTGAGTACTGACACTTCGGCCTTAGTGATTCTGCTCAGCCTGTGCATTGCAGTCTTCAATAATAGTGATTTGGAATAAAGCGGCTGAGGTGAAATGCCACCTCATCCGTGTGAACAGGAGGAACTGCCTTATTGTGGCTTTAGACATCAGTTAAAGAGCGGACTAATTAGCAGAATTACAATTACAATTAAAATATAATGAGATCTTTGTGGATACATTGTGGATACAGAGTTCACATTGGTACCAGATGGTGTGAATCCATGGCATACTGGAGGAAGAGTACAAATAGCTTTGATGGCATCAAACTTCTTGCTAGGAAATCCATTTTAAGGCACTACAGGCTTTGCCATGCAGTAGCCACAAGTGTTAGGTTAGATCCTGGCAGTTAAATTCCTACCTTTCCATCCTCATTGGGCACTTACCATGATCCACCTAGATGTTTCCGAGTAAAGTGATGCTGAATTCTGTGGGGGATATGGAAGAACTCCCCATCCCATCCTCCTTTTTGTGTGAGGGTGGGGTGTTTGTCTTCTCTCTCTTGCCAGTGTATTCACAAGTAGGTTATTCTGGTACTGGGTCTGATTCAGCTGCTGTTCTCCTTTGAAGACAGGAGCATGGAGGAGTTAGATGGGCCTTTAGAGGCCTGAAGCAGGGAACAAGTTTCTGGAGACAGTGTCAGACAACAGTGTCAGCACCAAAATAGAAGCAGCACTTGAACATTAAAGAAGTGTTTATGCCTCTTAGGAAGTTACTTCTGTTTTTTCTGGTTTTCAGATGTGTTTGCTATTAATAACAGAACAGGCGTGATCTCAGTTAAAAAGGCTTTGGATTATGAAAGCGTGAAGAGCTATGAGCTTCGAGTTCAAGCAGACTCCTTGCAAGTGGTACGGTCCAATCTGCGTGTCCCTTCCAAAAGTGAGTTTAAAAAGAATCCTTGTTTTTCAGTCACTTTTTAATATACATAAGTATTGTTACTTTTTGGAGAATATAGATAATGGCACTTAGCTGGTGACCTTGCTTTGCTCTCAGAAACACAGCAGCAAGTGCATCTGCAGCTCGCTGTGGTTGCCTTCCATAAGTGGAGCTGATGGCTCTTGAGCTAAACCCTCACTCTTCATGTCCACATTACCCAGTTGAAGGTATCACTAATAGGGACAAAAGCCATGTTTTTATATAAACAGATAGTTAGTGATACAAACTGAACATTTTGAGTGTAATTAGGGCTTTTTGTGATGGAAAGAGAGGGAGAAAAATTCCCTCAGGCTCCCCTGAGGGTCTGCATGGAATTTATTGCAAGCAATAAACTGGAGCAAACATGCTGTGACAAAGACAGGAAGGATCTTTGCAGCATCTCTAGGCAGGGAGAAATTTATTTACAAACTGTTTTGCTTTGGCTCTCTCTCATGGTGAGGGATTTTATTTTTTTTCATAATGAAAGTAATTTGAAGCATCTTTCGATTATTTTTATCATCATCCCTGTAAGGAAATGGTCTGGGAAGTCTGGCTTTGAAACATTTGGCTGGCTTAGTGTCCTGTCCCATCCTGTACAACTTCCTATTTAAGCCACAGTTGAGCCTTAATGAAAAGCAAACCGACCTCATACCCAAAAGTCTTTTGGTATGTGTTTTTACACAGACTGTGCTTGTTGTCTCCATTTTTCTTTTCCATATTTTTGATCCCTGTGAATCTGAGTTTTTCCCTGCTCTACTTAAGGAGCATCACACGTGCAGTGAAACTAAGCCCAGGGTGGTGGACTGAAAAAGGGCACTGGGGGATTTTGTTTGTTTAAAGGCTACAGAAACATTACCTTCTAGCATTTTGAATTGGATGTCAGATTATTCTGAGGGGACTGTTCTGCACTCACAGGTACTCTGGTGCGAGCTGTGGGCCAGACCTGTTGCAGGCAGCTGGAGCTTTTCTCTCCTCTGCACCAGTGTTAATGCTAGAGAAGGTCTTCAGCACTGCAAAAATAAGGCTCATCCTGACCAAACCCACCCTGTGAACTGATGAGGGGAAACTTCAGCCTCTTTGCTTTACACATGCATGTCCAATGGCTGCTGTGCCACCTCTCTGTGTTTGCCTTTGCACGAGCTTGAGGAGTCCTGGGAGGCCGAGGTCCAGCTGCCTGCTCTTTAGTGCTGGGTGTGCAGAGTTTCCTCCAAAAAGGACACAACGTTGGTATTTTGAAACCGTGAAACACAAATGGAGTTTAGATTTCTTTCACGTTCTGGTTTTAAGCAGATAAGTGGCATCTTAGTTTACCTGTCAGTCCGAGGAGATGTGCAGAGGGACAGACTGTAAGCACAACTCTGGGACCAGGCTGTTCCTCAGCATCAGTGAGATTTGGGCACTTATCAAAGTGTCAACATAGTAAAGCCTTCTTACACATTTTGGAAGCTCTCAGTAATATAATGAACAATTTTAGTTCCAGAGCATGTTTTAAAGCATTATTGGCAGGGATTGTGCTGCCATGGACTTTGTTTTGATCTCTGTTCCCAAGGAAGTCTGCATGGCAAGCCAGGGCAAATAAAGTCCATTGGTCATTCCCATGTCACTAATGTTGGACTGTCACCTTCTCACCTGCCCCAAGTAAGAGAGAAATCTTTCAGGTTACGACTGGGAGCACAGTGTGATCCCTTTCTCTCCCTTACTGCTGGGAGAGATGAGCTGTGACAGCTTTTTTTTTTTCTTTTGCTACTCACTTGGGGCTCTGTGCTGGCCTGTTGGCAGGCAGAGAGTCAAACTATCACCATGTTACTGTCAAAGGTGACAACATCGTTGCACAGCAGACGGACTCTTTCCCACACGGCAGGTTGTGATCCACAGAGTTAATAGTCTGAGGGTTACAAAGGAAGGGCCACCCTTAGCTAACTGGGCTGATTCTGCTGCCCTTTTTCTGTAATTAGTCTTCTAATTATTGTTCTGATGGATACAGTAACAGCTGTGAATATTAAGAAACCCATCTCTCATTCATTTCAGTGCCAGCTCGATGTATAGGCTTCAGGGTGTCATGTATAGCTTAAGTCAGATTTTTCAGCATAGTAATTTAAACAGGGTGCAAGTCTCCTTCTTATACATACACACACGTGCACGTGCACACACTACTGTGGAACCAGCTTGTGATTCTGAAATTGGAACTTCATGAAAATTTACTTAGATTTTTAAAGTTCTTAAAGATATTAGACTTAAGGGGCTTAAGAATTTGGGCGCACGCCATAAAATGGAGTGATAGCCTGAGATGTTGTTCAGGGGCTGGCAGGTCAAGTACATTCAGTCGGCTTTCCAATGCCAGCCATGTAACCAACAGAAGATGTTTGGAAGGTGAGCATGTTTTATCATGGGTATTTCTTCTTCCACAAGAAAACTGTAAGCCAGTGTGTGATGTAACACATAGGGGTTATTCAGCGGTCAGAAGTTGAACCGGATCAACAGCAATGTAAGACTCTGCATGCTGTTACAGCCACCATCAATGATGTATCTGGAGAGGGTGAGGAGGAGCTGGTACCAGCTGACGGTGCTTCCTTGTGCCTGGGAGGTGCAGTGAGGCTCTGGAAGGTTTGGCCAGGCAGTGGGAGCCAGCAGAAGGTTTGGGAAGTCCTCAGTAAGCAGGGCAGGGCAGCAGGGGCCTCTCTATCCGCCTGCCCACACAGTCTGCACCTGCATCAGAGCACTTCTCCCAGATGGGCAGCAGCCTCAGAAGAAGATGGGTGAAGCTTTTTATTTGGGGGTGCTTGATAACGATGGAACTTGAGTTGAGTCCGATCTAAAGGAGGACATCCACTTTCTGTATGTGTTTGGAAATCCACAAGTATACCTGATGTGTTGGCAATTGAATGTGGGCTGTGCTGGATGGATAGCTAAAGAATTTGGTAGATGTGTATTTTTAATTTACTTAATTATATAATAACATGAGAATTTTTTCACTGTGAGGGTGGGGAGACCCTGGCACAGGGTGCCCAAAGAAGCTGGGGATGCCCTTGGATCCCTGGCAGGGTTCAATGCCAGGTTGGATGGGGCTTTGGGCACCCTGGGATGGTTGGGAGTGTCCCTGCCCATGGCAGGGAGTAGAAACTAAATGATCTTTGAAGTCCCTTCCAATCCAAAGCTTTCTGTGGTTCTATGAGAATTCTGTGATACAGTTATCTTTGTAACAAAATCACTTATGTGTCTAATGGACATCCCTTGACCTCTGGGTTTGCTTCCTAAATTTGTATGATTTATGTCTTTCCATTTTCTCGATACCTTTTCCTTTCTCTATGAGTTTTAATCAGGTTAAATACTACAGCAGAGTTTCAGGGTGCTGAATTGATGAGCTACAGTGGAGGGAGATGAGACGGAATTAATGCACTGCTGTGGAGTTTGGTGATGAAATGATGCTTTGGAGATAGATGACTTTGAATGCACTCCTCTAGAATTACATGGCACTGAATTAATACACTGCTCTGACATTCCATGACAATGAATCGCTGCCTGTTCCAGTGTTAGATACTGCTGCATCAGTGAACCATTCTGGAATTCGTTGGCAGGGAATTGATGTCCTACTCTGGAGCGCAGTGATGCGCCCTTCTGGAACTAGGTAACACAGCACTGACAAACTGCTCAGATGCAAGACAGGGACGAATTCTACGAAACTGGGAAGCTAGGCACCACGTTGTTTTTAACTCTATGGTATTATAGCAGATAATTGTGTAGAAGCCCGAGTTTGAGTTTTCAACTGTGCAGTGGAAAAGTGGACAATGGTGCGTTAAGGGTAACTGAGCTTGTCATTTGGTGATAGTGCCACCTGATAGCATGGTAATAACCAAATAAACACATGATGGGAGAGGGTGAATTGAGATGTCCTGGAGTATGAGAACATGAAATGGGTGACTTTAACTGGGGTTTTAAAATGTGATGCAAAATCATGCAAGGTCACACTCTTGCTTTTGGAAGAATTGAGCTCCTTAGATGTGTCACTGTAACAGGCAGTGTACTCTTAGATCAGCTGAACAGAGGAGGAGCTAGGTTTTCTGTTGACAGTGAATATAAGAGGTTGGAATTCTGACTTGGGGAATCAGTGGCTGGTGGTGCCGAGCCCCAAGAGACCCTCAGTATTACCGGCCTTTTCCGATTTGGTTGAATTTAGCAGTCCAGGTTTTCTCCCTGTCTGCTCTTTGCTTCTGAGATTGTCACACTAAAGCGTAGGTTAGTGGTGTACTGTGGGTCAAATTAGGACTGTGATTATTAGCTTCCAGATAAAAGACTTCAGTTCTCCATCAGTGGACAGGATGAAGAAGAGCCCTGTGTAAGGGGAACACCACAAACGTGTGCATAGCAGGGTGTGTGCTGGAAGGTGCTGCTCTGCAGTCTCTCTCAGAGGCAGCAGCTCCTGCCTCCCAGAAAGGGTTGTGCGCTGCTGGGAATGTTATCGCTACAATTAATCATTCCCTAAACCAGAGGCACTTCTTGAACAGCAGAAACATCGTCCTTTCCTTCATTTGAGCTCTGTCAGCTGTTCAAAGGTTTGTGCCAGTGTCTCACTGCCCCACAGGTTGGTACCCAGGAGAAGTGCAGTCAGAGCAACAGCCTTGTTATGGCGAGGAAGGAGGGGACAGGGGGAAGCAGGGGTTTACAGGAAACCAGGCGGAGCAGTGGAGAGAAACCACTACCTAAACGCAGTAAGGGAGAGCAGGGAGAGGTACAGACCTGGAAGAGAAGGATTTTCACTAGCAGAGTAAACGTTGTCCCAGTTCTAGGAATCTCAGCACCAGTGGGAAACTGGTCCGTGTGTCAGGCAGATGAAATGCGCTGGTGGAGACACCAGGGTACGTTTACGAAGAGAGACTGGCTATGTTTGATTTGTGGACACAAGGCCCCTCCGAATTCCTCCGAGATCAGAAGCGGAGGATTCAGTCTCATGCTTTCCAGTGTCCACAGCTCCCAGCATCTGAGAAGGGTGCATCCTTCTCTCCCCAGCTCCGTACTTATGACCCATTCAGGCTGCCGCTGTGGTCCCGCTCGCTACACTGCTGCTGACTGCAGTTGGCATTCGTTCCTCTTACCTTGACTTACTGTTGCACTCTACGCCTGGCTTCACCAGTCCTCTGTGGCTGCTCAGCACAGGAGCCTCCAGGCTGTTCCCCTGGCTGCCTGCAGTTGGACCAACGGAATGCAAACAGATCAGTTACAAATTCAGCCTTGCAGGCAGAGGTGTTACCAGTTGGCACAACGCCGCAGAAAGGTTTGTCTTCATTAGAAGCTATCTGTGTTAGCTTCTGGCTCAGGAGGTGAGAGGGAAGGAGGCCAGAGGGAGTGTTTCTGACTGCAGGTTTCTCTGCTGTAGTTTGTGTCTTGTTTTGATCATCTCTGAGACTGACTGTGAGACATCTTTGCCTTCCATGTTCTCCTAGCAGGGATGAAAACAGGGTTCTGGTGTCATGGACCTGTAAATACAGTGGTACTCTCCCCTATATTCCTGATGTTGTCACCTATGTCTTCATTATGAATCTTCTGGCATCACTTGTAGTCCCCCATCACCTCTCCGGCATCCTCCTCTTTATTTTTGCTTGCATTCTTGCTGACTTGATGGGCTCTAATTAAAGAGTAGAGACAGGGAGAGCAGCAAGCACGTATTTCACGTTCCTTGTAATGACAGTAATGACAGAACTGTGTGGTGGTTTTGCTGTCTGTTAAGAGGAATCAGAAAGGAAAAGCATGGCAAGCAATGAATTTGCTATCTTTTGCCGTTGGATAAACAGATTTCCTTTTCAGAAGCTGTGAGTGCCCTCTTTGTGCCTGCATACAGCCTGGCACAGGTGAGAGCTAAACCAAGGTATCCCTCCAAACTCTTACGGGTGCTGCTGAATTCAGCATAGCACAAACTTTTATCAATAATCAGCTTAGGAGTGGAGTTGGACAAGCCAGAGGTTGGGTATCTGAACGTTAGAGCGGGCAGGAGGGAAAGGCTTCTGTGTTTTTTCATTTCACTGCCAGGTCCAAATATGGAATCGTGGTGGAGACGGGTTTTATTTAGGTATTGGAAGATTTTTAAGCAAAAGTGCACCTTTCACTTTAGTATCTACATGTTTCATTCATTACGTTAGAACTGGGTTTTGCCTTTGGCATGGCACCCACCGATTCCAAGGTGTCTGCAGTGCCCTGAGGAGGGGCTCTTTGCTGCTGGAGGGCTGTGGGGCAGGGCTGCCCTGGGAGGAGGGGGGTTGGAGATAAGAGGAGAACAGTTCTTCCTGTAATGTTTTTTGTTTCCTAATCACAAAATAAACCTTTGGAAATCAAAGCAAAAAGAGAGAAAACTAGTTTTGCAACCAACCTTCTGCAACTTCTCCATATGAATTAGGAATGATAGTTTTCCCAAGTTAAATATGAAAATGAATTATCTTTTTCCCAGATTATCGATTTCTCAAGTAGCCTTAAGTCTTTAATTTCAAACGTGTTGCAAAAGCCTGTGCCGATGGCATTGTGTAAGTTGGCTGCTGTGCCAGCCCCTCAATCTGGGGATGTGACAGATGGACAGAACATGCTGAAGAGCTGCAGATCTGCCTCCCTGCTGCACGGCACTGGGGCGATTGCCCTGAACACTGCTGGGACAAACTTCAGATTACTTCGGGCAACGAAGCAATGTCTTTTAGAGAGATGGCATAAAATGTGAGCTTCCTTTCATTTAATTGTTTGGTAGAGAAAGATGTTTTATGTTTATATAAATCAGACCTTGGATCAGCGCTGTTCCAAATACATCGCTGTTGAAATCTGTGCTTGCACCGTTCCTGATCAGCTGCAGCGCATGAGCTTACTCAGGCTTTCTGAGCACATGTTGATTTAGATCAAGAAATACCACTGAAAAATATTTGGGGCTGATTCCTATTTGGTCGTGCCAGATTTAGTAAGATGGGATTGAGCGCAGCTGCAGTTCAGTTTATTTTACCTGCAAAAGCACAAAGTGCTCGATAGGCTGGTAAGGTGGTAGTAAAGCAAAGTGCTATTACTGAACCCTGTCGAACTACAATTCTCATTCCTGGTTTGCTGAAAATGAACTTGTGAAAGAGAAGAATCTACCGTTACCTGCTGCAGAACAAACAGCTGCAGCTTAAACTCAGTGCAGGGATTTTAGGTTTAAAATTCCTGATGCAGGAAGAGCATCTGCATCAATGGTGGATGACAAGTGCAGCATCGTTGGCAAAAGCATCATGTAAAACAAGTTAGGTAACACTCAAAGCGTGGTTGCCGCTGTGTCAGTGTTCAAAAAGCATTGCTTTGGGTCAGCTCAATTTCTGCAGTCTGGCAGCGGAGGGGTGAGCACAATGGATGCAGGAGCAACGTACCCCATGTCTGAACCCCCAAGCCTTGCATGCAGGGGTTATCCAGCTGGGGAAATCCCCACTGCAAAGGGTCTGGCGTGACCTTCACACACATGGTATGGTTTCTGATGGGGGATTTTAACGTGCACTTCTTCTGGGCTTGTCTGATGTGAGAATAATGCAGCCCCTGGAGCTGGCTATTCACTACCGCCAGCTGTAGGCTGGAGTGGGATGAAAAGCACGTGGTAGTGAGGAGTCCCCAGATGCCACGGTCCCCTCCATCTGCCAGGAGGGGTGAAATCTAAGCTGTGCATAAAAATCAGGCAGTAAGATAAAATGAAGGTATATATTTAATTTAACGTTAATGATGCTAATGCCAGTTTGGATATACACGGGATATTTCATTTGCTTTGTTCTTAAAGCAATAACTTTCATTTCTCATTTCCAAAGCATTCAACCATGGCTAAACAAATCAGCATTTTGGCAGCTCTGAGAACTACCAGCAAATTAAACAAATGGTTTTGAGCAAATTGGAAAGCAAACTTTGCACGAGGCTCAGCCACCTCCCCGGAGCTGTCTTGAACCGATGAAGACAAGCGAGCACTGTGCAAAGGATGTTGAATTTGCCTTAGAGCTAATGCAGGTTAGCAACTGCATGGTCCTACCAGTGCTGGATGGGGTACGATTAAGACCTGAAGCAGTAAACTGGTGCCAGCCGTAGCTAGAACTGCAGATTAGCTCAGCAGGGCAAGGTCACTTAGGCACATTGCCTGTAATCCTGCTCCAGTCGCCACCTTCCCTGAAGGGGAAAGCCAGAAATGGTGAGGATCCGCTTAAGGAGGGAGGTTTGGCTCTTCCCAGTCCCTTGCAGTACTGCTTTGGTTGCAGTTTTGCTTTGCTGTAATAAGTAATATAGTCCAGGTAAGAAGTGTTCTTTTAAAATGAATGTATGCAAATGTGGTTGTTGCATCCACTTTATGTGCATCTAGATGCTGGGTTATGGCACTTTGCTCCGTGTCCATAAAGGGAGAGCTTGTCATGAAGTCGCTTTCCCACAACATAACAGCACCTACAAGTAGTGTAAGGGATCTGCACAGAGCAGTGTGGAAGGTGAATGGCTGATTGCTCCTCCGAGGGAATGCCATTGCCTTTTTTCCCTTTCTCTTTTCCCTTCCCTCCGTGCTATTGCTTTGGATGGCATTTCAAATGTTTTTCCTCAGATTGCAGTCACGTTGATGGAGTCCACTTTGGTTTTCCCGTCAGTTGGACCTGCAGATAGACAGAATGTCCTGGGCAACTTTGGCAGCCCAAGAAATAGTCTGGGTTTTAATTCTCTCGTCCTCTGAAGGTACAGCTACTAAGCTCCTTCTAAATGAGCCAGCATTCTGCATGGCACCTGTGCGACATTTAAATTACCCTGGCACTGAAGCAAGTTGGGAAAAGCAACTCTGAAATGAGGTGATTTATCACTAGAAAGTGCAGTTTGAATGAACTGGGACCAACCATCGTTTCAGCAATATTTCTGGATTACCCATTTCCGAAGGGGACAAACGCGTGTCAGTACAGACCACTGCACAGTTGAACCTTTTTTGGGGAGGGGGCTAGGTCCATAATTTTTGCTCGATGTTTCTTTTCCTCACAGAAGGAGACAGATGTTTATTGTTCGGTGGGATGGCTCAGTAACTGTTTTTAATAGAGCACAAATTAAAATCTGTATTTTGCTTGAAGCCATGCTGGACCTCTAGAGAAGAATTAGTACTTCAAGAGCTCCCAGAGGCCAGGCCAGGTTTGTGCTGAAGACTAGGCATGCACTCAATTAACCTGCACCATCAGGTGTTGTGTTGTCTTCCTCACAGTGCTTGTGAGACTGCAACACGACCAAAACTGGTGGTGGTAAAGCACAATGTCCAGTCCTGTGCTTTTCTATGTGTGTGTGAGAAATGAGTTACAAGTCTTTTCCTGTATTTTCCCCAAATAGCTTGCTTTCTAAAGGAAGTAATGGCAGCATCTTGCTTGCAGACACTTTCAGACAGCCCTGGTAGCAGAGTGTGGGTATGCAGGTACATTTCTGTAACAGTGCTGAGTTCAGTTCAGGAGTCAATCAGAATGAAGAGCAAATGCAGATGCTCTTAATAGAGTACAGAAAGAATTAATGAAATCTCTTTATTCTCTTCACACCAAATGCTCTGTGATTTCCAATGTATTTATTTTTACAGTGGCGTCCACGCTCGTATTTTACATTATCCGTTTGGGCTGTAAATGTTTGAATTCCAGTGGGTGTTACAGATTTATTGCCAAAGGTTCTACATCTACTTCTCATTCCTGATTTTAGGTAATACCGCCAAGGTATTTATCGAAGTGAAGGACGAAAATGACCACGCACCCATCTTCACCAAAAAAATGTACATTGGAGGAGTGTCTGAAGATGCCAAAATGTTTTCTTCGGTGCTTAAAGTTAAGGTAAGGCTGAAGTGTATTTTTAGTAACATTCACATGCAGTGGGAAAATATCTTCTCACTGGTTTTCTTTTTCCTCAAAAGATGTGAAATGGTTTTCTCCTCAAACTCCTGGATCTCCTCGATACTGGCAGTAATTTTATTTCTTCCCATTTTATTTCTTTTTCTAATCGAGTGTCATGAGCACAGGACAGGTAATTCTTTGTATGAAGTCAGCGCTGGAGTATGAACCTGAGTGCGAAGGGTACCATTCCTCTGTGTGTGTGGTTGACATGCATCGGCCCAGTATTCCAGCAGTTACTGGCACAAGCTTCATTTCCAGCTTATAAGTGTTTCAGGTTTTTATTTGTGTGCTCCTGTTTTATTTCAAGAAAAGCTATCCTTTTAGATATGTTAATATTTAGAGGATTCTTTCACGCTCGACACGAGTTTTTACCTGAAATTCTTCTGACTGCTACTTTGGCAGCAAAGTGTTTACGCTTTAAAGAGCAAAAAGCAGCTTCTGTTTCGGGACAGCAAAGCAATCTCAGGTCTGCGCACAAGGATGCAGTTGTTGAGTAAAATTGATTCTGTGGGGTTGGTTTTTATTAAAAAAATGAAGGAAATATATAGAATGGAATTAGCATTGGAGAGAAAAATAGCTTAGAAAAAAAGCCATGTCTCTTCTGTAACATGCTTTGTGATGCAATCTTTGGTGCCTGAAACAGTTCTAGTAGCTGGGACTTTCCAAGTCAGCTTGTTTCCTCTGCCTTTATTTTGTTACCTCAGCAGGCCTCCTGCATCTTTTTTTCACCCTAAGCATTAGTGGAATAGATTTGAAGTTGCTGATTCTAGCTTATGCACGAAAGGGCACGGAAATATGATCTGCTGAGAGTTTTACTTTGACCTCATGATGTGTTTAGAGCACCAGGAATGAAATAGAGAGAATCAGAGCCCGGGCTACAGTGCAGTTTGGGGAACCGGCTCCGTAAGATCAGCTGGCAGACGAAAATCAGTGCAGCTTCTCTCATGGCCTGACTAGGGGAACACGGAGTAATTGCTACAAGAAGTAGCAGTCCTGAATGAAAGGGAAAGTGTAGGGAGGAATTATGGTGAGAAGAGATTAGAGATACACATTGGTAACTAGAGATAGCAATTAGCCCAGAACGCTTGTCCGAAAAAACATGTTTATGTACTCTTGTTTTATCCTCTGTGACAACTCAGTTCAGGCTTTGTAAATGAAGCCAAAAACATTGTTTGGCATGTGCAGTGCCTGCGTTTGCTTTGAAGATTGACTTGCACGTGAGTAAAGAAATTACAAAGTGAGTAATAAAGCAGCACCGTGCGTTGGAAATAATACGCTTGGGGAATGAATTGCAGAATTTCCTTTCATGAAGTTCTTCTCTGTCTTCTGTATTAAAGCTCTAAGGTACCCAGATTTCTGTGCTGAGCGAAACAGTGACACATAACCAAGTGTCTGCTCGATTCAATGAAAAGGAAGTTCTAGTTACACAAATTAAAGAAGTTGTGGTTACTGCTAGGGTTGATCGGAGACCATTGTTGAGCAGACATTTGAAGGTAGGGTAGTATTTTTTTAATGCCTCCTTTTCCAGCCATTTTGCCAGTTATTTCTCCTGGCTACAAACATTCAGCTGAAGCCCCGGCTCACTCAAAATAGGAAACAGAAAATTGTGTCACATCCACGTGCTCCAGAAGTGCTGAAGATGCAGAACTGCACAAAGATGCTGGTGTAAAGAAAGAATAGCGAACAGCACGACTCCTTAGATGAAGGAGCGTTAGGTGTGTGGAAGCGAGTGAAATGGAAGACACGAATGTCTGATGATGGTTTGAGTTGCTCATACAAAATTCAAACAGGCTGCAAAATCCTCCCTGGTTTCGAAGAGGCCTTCCTGATTTGTTAGGCACTGGTGTTCACATGTGTCAGTCAAGGACAGAAGCGTGTGAGGAAGAGCAGGCATACAGGTACGGGATGCTCAGGACAAAGTGGGGAATCTGCTTTTTCCTTTCAGATCAGAGGACAGAAAAGGACGACACCAAGGAAGAAACATTAAGAAAGGAGGTTTGTATGTCCAACCTGCTCCTGTCAAAATGTATGACAGACTTCTCCCTGGCTGTGCTGATAGGCAAAAGGGCACAAGGCATAAGGCATAAGTTGTTACTAGTGGATGGTATCAAATGTAGCTGTGTGCTTAGCTGAAGTAAAATGAGAAGCTGTCCAGAAGTGCTTGTTGCAGAAAATCAGGCTGTAATTTATTGTTCTAGCAACAGGCCCTTTCATCAGTTGGTGCTATTTAGCTTGTTTTCTGCCCTTGAGAAAAAAAAGGAAATGCTCTCTTGGTTAAATACGATACTCATTCCAATTAATGTTAGGGGGAATTAATCAAATTTAACATCTTTTCCTCAACAGTTTAGCTGAGTAGAATTAAATGAGTAGTTTTCCAAGTTGGATTTTTGAAGAACACTGATAAAGTACATGCAGAGCTTGCACTGTGGAAATTATTCAAACCTCTATTTTGATAAAAATCATTAACGTTTATATTATTATTCAAGTTTTTATCCTGATTTTAAAAAGCCATCCTTAGTAGGAGTGTTGAATGCATTTGCATCTTCTCCACTCATTAATAGCTCCTAATTTTTTTTGTAATGACATCTGAGTAATTTGGAAAAGACTCTCATCATGTTCTCATTCTTCCTGTCACTGACAGCAGCATAGATGATCCTTGAACGTGGTACTGACTAGTAGAAACATTTTCACAAATGAAAGATGTAAAGCTGAGTATTACTGATGGTTGAAATCATTGTCCTTGGGACTCCTCATAGTGAGCCAATATTTTCTAATTATTAGTGTCACATTATTTGTCCCAGCAATGCCATGAAGTCACCATTGTAGAAGGACCTACAACGCTTCCTGTGCACTGGGACCCACGCTTGTGCTTTTTCCTTTGTCAGCCTTTTACACCTGAAGATCAGGGTCTGGAGTCTCATGTTAAGCCCAAGTGCCAGGTCATGGGTTGGTTTGTTACCATTTATCCATGCACCCACTTCAGAGGAAGGTTATAATGGCAGCAAACCAAGACTCATCTTGAAACTTCTCCTTTCTCCCAACAGCCCACAGTCAAAGCCCTTTGTGGCTTTTGTGGAGGGCTTGAATAAGCCCCATGGTCTCTTGGGAGCTTGAAACAGGGCTGTGCAAGCAGGTTTGCTTCATCCTGTCGCTGGAATAACCACGGGAAAAGATCAATGAGCGGGTGGGTTAACTGCAGTAATCAGAACGGCTGGTGTTGAGATCTTGATATGGCTCCTGCAGCTAGATGTGATTTACAGGGTATGCCTGCTTTTATTTGCCATTGCTGTAATTAAATTAGTTAAGCATAATAAGCACAGTGGCAGGCACTTGCCAGCAGTTATCATTTAGCAGCAGTTTTAGCTAATATAATTTTTCCTTTTTATCAAATAGGAAATAGAAAAGATGAGCTGTGGGATGTTGGTGAGGAAGTACTGAATTACAGGGGTTCGCCCGTGTAGGTATTAAGGAGGCTTAAAAATGATTTTATAATCTGGGTTGAATTTCACTATGTCTTTATTTTAGTGAGTATATGTGTTATATTAAGCAAGAGGTAAACAATATTCTCAGTTTCAAAAAAATAGTATTGAGTTTTGTAGTAGCTTAAGGAGGAAAATAATCCGAAATGTTGGAACAGCGCTTGGTGTTGATGCTGAGAGGCACCTTTGTAGCAGGATTGGATTAACACCGTGTTTATGCCTAGATCATAGAATCATAGAATGGTCTAGGTTGGAGGGCGGCCCAAGGATCATACAGTTCCAAACCCCCCCTGCCACAGGCAGGGCCACCAACCTCAGGCCTGCATCTACACTAGGTTGCCCAAGGGCCCCATCCAACCTGGCCTTGAACGCTTCCAGAGACGGGGCATCCACCACCTCTCTGGGGAGCCTGTTCCAGCACCTTACCAGTCATTCTGTAAAAAACTTCCCCCTAATATCTAATCTAAACCTTCCCTCCTTTAGCTTCAATCCATTCCCCCTTGTCTGTCCTTTAAAAAGCTGATTCCCCTCCTGTTTCTCTGCTCCCTTCAGGTACTGGAAGGCTGCAATGAGGCCCCTCTGCAGCATTCTTTCTCCAGGCTGAACAAGCCCATCTCCCTCAGCCTCTCCTCGTAGTGGAGGTGATCTGTACCTCCATGTAATCTGTCTCCCACCAAGATCTGCAGCAACCTCTTCCAGCACTTGGTCAGGCCATGGCATGTGTCAAGGTGCCAGCGGGTCTATTCCCGGCCCCACACCAGTGGTTTCCCAGGGAAATTTGCTGTCCAGACTCTGCCTGGGCAATCAGCATTGGGCTGATGCTCCCCTCAGCTGTCAGCAGATCTCCAGTTCTGTTGCACTTTGGCACTTAGTAAGTTATTCTCCAACTGCCTCTCCTTCGTGCAAGGCTGTTGGTATGTAAGAATGACTCGTTTTTAATGAGTGCAATTTATATAAAAATAAGACGACAAGCTTTATTGCCCTATGCAAATCCTACAGCTTTCAAATTAAAAACTCCTCACAATTAGTTCCTCTTTAACAGCGTTTAGTGATTTGCTGTAGCCATTAATTTTTAATATAGCAATTTATGTAAATTGGTTTCAGATAAATTAATCACAAATATACCACTTAACGTTTGTATGCTTAAAACTTCAGTTGCTGAGCCCAGTCCGTACCCTGTGGCTCAGACAACATTTCATCCCTCCCATCAAAGCACAGCTCTTCCCCTCCTGAAAAATACTGTGTAAAGCGCTAATTGTGCTATTCAGCCTGGTGTGTAGCACTGGGAGTAAGAAATCCTCTAACTGCCTTGGGCAAACACACAGAAAAACAAGCAGGGAGAGGAAAAAAACTAGCCCCAAGTACATGATCTTATGCACACATCGGATTTAGAGACAGATTGACCAGTGAAATATTGGATAACACTTCTCTTGTCGAAAGAGTTACCTGTGTGACTAAGGCAAATGCAATACATTGCTTCCCTGAGCTTGGGAAGATGCAGCAGTTCTGCTGGCAGCGGCAGCCACGCTCTGAAATCTATTCGCTGGATCTCAGGTCCTTTTAGAACAGGACGACGGGGCGTCTGGCTCTACATTTTAGGAGGGTTGCTGTAAGGAGATAAAAAGGCAGCTTAAGCGCAGAAGGATTGCAGGGGTTGGAAGGGACCTCAGAAGACCATCGGGTCCTACCTCTCTGCCAAAGCAGGTTCCTTAGGACAGGTCACACAGGGAGGTGTCCAGACAGGTCTTGAATATCACCAGAGAAGGAGACTCCACAACCCCCCTGGGCAGCCTCTTCCAGTGCCTTCACCATGAAGAAGTTCTTCTACATATTGGTGCAGAATTTCCTGTGTTCCAACTTGAAGCCATTGCCCCTTGTCCTGTCTCCACAGACCACTGAAAAGAGGCTGGCTATTTCCCCTTCTTTCCCACACTTGAGATGCCACAGATCTTTATCAAAAATCAATTAATTACAATGTATTTGGTTAACAATATGCTGTTAACAATGTGACTTATTCAATATGAATATGATTGGTTTGAAGCTTGTGCCCCCCAAAAGCTGGCAAGCGTTAAACCAACTGTATTATTCCAGTGGGACATTTTAACCAAGGCTTCAGTCCTGGCACCTCACAGACTGTGTTTATATCGCTCTTAGCTGAGCAGGAGATGTGGGGCTGCATTAACTGCCGTTTCTCTTGAAGTTAGAGCTGGGGCCAATTGCTGCATCTCAGGTCTACAGGCAGTGGGACACAGCGACCTTTCCAGTCCTCCCCTCTCCCCCGAAGCCAGAGAAGGTATGCAGTGCACGGGTGGTGTGGTTTGACTCTGGGGTGATGATGAAGGGCAGTCAGAAGCTGTGGTGGGGGAAGGATGGCTGCAGGATGGCTTGGTGGCAGATTTGGTTTTCCCTCTGATGCCATGGTCGTGGTGGGACAGCAGAAACAGGCTGGTTGATCCCCAGGATTACAGCTCTGGAAAAGGTTTCAGGTGTTAGGTCGTTCCCATGGGGCTGGTGTGGTAATAACCTTGTATGTTCTCTCCCCTGTTCTGTGAGTATGTTAATGAAAACCAGATTAATACACGTGACTGCTAATTTATGGAGTATGCAGTTAGAGATTTGCTTTGCGTTCCATTCTGTTAGAATGAGGGGTTTGCCACCGGTATTTTCATCTGTCTCCTGGGTTTCCCCTCTGAACTGGAATCTTGACAGAGACAGACACAGACACACACACAGTCTGTTTTCAATCTGCTCTGTGGAAACAAACCCAAAATCCACACACTATTCAGGGAAATTGCTAAGTAGGAATTGAGTTTTCACTATAACAGTGCATTATTAGCCTGTTCTTTTTAAACGTTTTCTTTTGGAGTACCCATCTCTGGCTTTGTTTGTTGAGCTGCATTTAAATGTGGAAACACTGGAGATGCAAATTGTAGTAAGGTTCTTTCCCAAATTACTCCTCAGTTTATAAAGGTACTTTTCTGCACAAAAGGAAGGTTGCCAAAATCAATGCCTGTGAATCAAAGTCTCTGGAAGTGTCTGACCTGGACTTGATGGAAGGAGCTCTCATATGAAGGTGGCAGAGAGGGTTGGCGCCGGATAATGGAAGCTGGTGGAGTCGGAAATGCAGCTCCATCCTGAAGGAAACTGGATTCTGACAATGAGGTTGATCAGGTTTTCATCTCCGCTCTTTTCCATGTTTGGTGCCCCTTTTTGCTAGGTTTCATGGCAGAACATCATCCTTGATGGCCTGTCAGACAGAATGACAAAATCAAAGCCAGCTGTGTGCTACGGGCTTTTCCCCTAATGCCACGCAGGGGAGGGGGAATTACTCTTTTCTTACCTGTAATCCTGAAGAGCAGGCTACCTTGGCAGGTCCATCCTGATCTAAAGCAACTGATGGAATAAAAGTTTAACGTTCCTCGGACTAGTTGTGTTGCATATGGAGTGAATACTGGGATTACTATTTTTGCTAAATCTCCAGTTATTTTCCATTCATGCCTAAGACCTTGAGATTTCTGTTGGTATTCCCTTTTCCCTTGGGATGACAGGTAACTCTTCTTAGTGTCAGGTTCTGCAGAGTGCAATTCAAGCCCCAGCACCATGAGGCAGCTTTCAGTGGTGAAACAGTTTTCCCTTCTCTACATTTGGTTTTGCATGTACGCAAGCAAACACCCTCATCATAACAACTCCTTTGCTGGTTGCAATCTTTTATTAGTTAAAATAGGATTTATGAATCACAGAGAGCAATCTGTACTCTGTAAACATACTTGGTAGAAGTAATCTTTGAAGTCTATTTGCAGTGACAGCAGCACACCATCAAACACGTGGAGCTGCCATAACATCTGGGGAATCTGCTTCCCCTGCTAAGAACAACACTGCCATTGTTCTGGACACACAGGTACCTTCTCTCCAAGAACAGATCTCTAGGTAATAAGTTGGCATGCTAATCTTTTTCCTGTAAAATCCAGAACTATTGTCTTCCTTTGGCAGCGGTCAGAAAGACTATTGCACTTTGGGATTTATTATTTTTATTTCATACGTAATACAAGGTTATCTCAGTTGCTAATGTTTTTAAGGCTGTTACTCCCACACACATGTTCCAGAGTAAAGTACCTCATACAGGGGCTGAAAGGGCTGGGTGTGCCTGGAGTGTTCCCAAGGCTGGATCACTCCTATCCCACAGAGGATCAGCAGAGCCCGTTCTTTCCCTCTTTGTAGTACCTCTGTAAGAATGCCGAACAAGCAGTGCACTTAAAGCGTAAATTAATGACACCTTGGCTCCGTGCAGCCCTCAGGAAAGGTGAGTATTTGACATTCCTCAAGCCTGCAGGTTTCTGCAGGGAATATCACAGAATGAGGTGTGGCTATGTGGGCCCACAATCACAGCCCTTTGCCTCGCAAGGCATGGAAAATGAATGCTGTGTGGCCACAGCGCTCTGCTCCTGTCTCCAAAATTGCCAGTGGGCTGACATGTTTGGTGGCTCGTTTGGGAGAAGCATTGAAATCTTCATTAGCAGGAGCTCCTGATGCTGTTGCATGTTCATCAGATGACGTGTTTTTCTCATTCTCAGCATGAGATAAAGTCAACCTAGCTGTGTAGAGTTAAATGCAATTGTTTAATTCCCCATCTCCTGAGCGGGACCGCCCTTCCTCGTGAGCTGAGGGTGCTAACAGGGCATGTGAAGGGATCAACACCAGGCTGCTGGGTGTTTTATCTTCTTCCTAGCGTAGTGCCCCGGGCAGATGGCAGGTTCAGCCCTTTCCAGGCAGTCTCTGGCATGTGAAATAGCTCTTTGAACAAGACCGGTTTTGGCGGTAGGAATTTACAGATTGTTGAATATTTTCAGCTCTGAAACCACATCTGCCGTCGCACTGCTCTCAAGGCGGGTTTACTTTGTGATTTAGAGACGGTAAGCCAGTGAGTTTGTTGTAGCTGTTGCCATTTTCCTCTGTCTTATCCCCACGTGCTTCCTCACTACCATGATCTCTGACAGTGTTTCCTGTCTCTAGCACTTCTGAACTCAGGGTCATCAGTGTGTTTTTGCCATCAATTGCCTCTTGACATCTCCTGGCACCTGGACCTGAAACCTACCCTCCTACAGAGCTGTCCCCACCCAAAATCCTTAGCTGTGAGGTGTTTGGATGGCCCTTAGGGACAGCCACTGAGTGAAGGGCTTGAGTGCAACCCAAGCCTTGTGTTAATTAGCTACACCAGAACAAACACACTTACTGGGACATACTAGCTGGTTGCAGAGACCCCACTGGAGAATTTAAACATTTCTGATTTCTTCCTGGGAGGTGTGCTGGAGGCTTGTACAGAGGAGGCGTAGTCACCGAGAATGCTTGGCCCTTCACTGGGGGGGAGATAGCTGCCCAACATGTTACAAAATAAAACGACTTTGTGGTAAATACCCTCAACACTGGGGCTCTGAGCAGTATGTTTCAGCTGCCTGGAACAGTGTGCTTGTGCAGTGACATTCGGGAGTTGCACCTCTCCCACTGTGGGTGAGGATGAGTACAGGCTGGAGGTTGTGCGCAGAGATGCCATCGGGTGCTGGTTCCACTCAGTTACAGTAGGGTTGAATCTGGCCTGGCAAGTCCTGAAATCATACATATTTATCAGTACTCAATCATGGCAGAATTTAGGAGACATCTGTATTTCTTGCACACAACAAAAGGAAGATATACTGCAGTAATATTAAGATTAAGTATAGCTCTTTCTCTTCTTTGACAGTCATAACGTAACTCTTGAGATGTCATATATCTCTTCCTAATGAAGTGTCAGAAATATTTACCTTCAGGACAAATTACAAGAATAGCAAACATCCTTACTTGGTATTAAAGCAGCCGCTCCAGTCCTGGCAGCAGCTCACAAGCTCTCTCTGGTGGTCCTGCAAAGCTGAACGTCGTGCTGTGCGCCGTTAGGTGTGCTCAGAGTATAAAGCGTGGTGACAAGGAGGGGAATGGAAACAAACTTGAACTATTTGAAGTTAGAACCTAGTGATTTTTTCCAGGTTCCTCGGGCTGTTTTTCACCTGGCTTTGCTCCTCTGCCTGTAAATGTTTTCTGGGATGGAAGTAGCCTGGGACAATTTCTCTGGAGTGCCACCGTGTTCGCAGAACTTCTAAAAATTAACTCATAGCCTGTCTGCCAGCTTTGGGCATCCGAACTGCAGATTTTAGATGCTGCATGCTTAAAAGTTCAAAATGCCTCTTTCACTGGCATTTTACACATTAAACTGAGCTGCAAGACTTATTCTACTGTTACTTCTAAGCAACAACACTGGAGGGATGTTTGTTCCTAAAGGCTGACATTATTTACTGTCCGTGCCTGCAATATTGGTACCTTAATTTGGATCCAAATTTTGTTTGTCCTTAGTTGCACAAACTGACAGGCGTGAAATACCGAAGGTGAAATTGATTTCAGCTGTTATTGAAATAAACCACTATTCAAAGCCTTACCTTTCTGTTGAGAAGGAATTTGCTAATATTAAAAAAAAATATAGGCTTGTGGCCCTGCTGAACCAATCTAATAAATCAATTTTAACTAATAAATTGGCTTTTTATTGAAAGGATGCAGTGCTCAGTGCTCATCTTGCAGGGCACCTCCAGCGAGCCTTGGGCCAGGTGCTGTAAAGCCCGTCTTGCTACAGTGGAGAGCCCAAAGCAGCCAGATCAGATAGTGCTCCACTGCCTGGTACAGGAATTGCAGTTTTTTCCCCCGGCATCATTATGAACACACAGAGTTGAATGTGGATGAGCCAGTGAGGTTTGCCAGGCTGATCTTTTCTGCGTTGGTCATGACTTTAAACGGAGCTGTGTCCTCCAGTCTGTACTTGCCTGGTCGCAGATGCTCACACAGAGCCATGTGTTAGATATGAGGTGAAGAAGTGATTATTATTTACAAGTCAGCCACCTTGTATCACCCCAAAGTCATTTCCAAAGAGGTTTTCCTCTTTGTCCCTGAAGCAGCATGTAGGTGGTTTTCTGCAGGGCTGGTACCAAATGTTTTACCCTGCTGCTACAGGCAGAGGCTTCCCAACCTCTATGTAGAATACATGGAGGGTTTAAAGCTTGTGGGGAACACATCAGCAAAATTGATCCAAAAAGCACCAAGAGAAGCTGCTTTATACGCCTCTGTAACCTACGGTTTGCATATTTTGAAGGATGTTTTATTTCTGCTATCATGCTGGTTCTAAATGTCTCTTTTAGTAGGAGTGATTTTAGTAGGAACAGTAATGACCTGGAATCTTTCAGTTGTGCCTCTAAGATTTCCTCTGTGTTTGGTTAAGAACAGGTACTTGAAGGGAAATACTTGATTTTTAGCCGTGGCACTGAGGGATCTCAGTGAGGAGAGGCCGATGCTGCCCTGGGCCTGGCACAGCTCGGGCTGTGGTTTGATTTTTTGTCTTATCATCCAAATATATTTTATATGGCAGCGATTTAAATTAATTTTCCGCAAGTTGAGTCTGTTTTGCTGTGACAGCAACTGGTATATAAGCTCCCTGTCCTTATCTCAACCTGTGAGCTTTTGTCTCTTACTATCTCCCCTGTCCTGTTGAGGAGGGGGGTTAGAGAGTGGCAGGGGGACTTCAGGCTGCTGGCCAAGGTCATCCCACCACAACACCCTCATTTGGGAATGAATCAGCCCAAACTGTGGTGTGAGTAAGAGGCCAAGGTAACATGTTGTGCAGTTCAGGTGCTTTCTGATAAGGGCTGACTCGAGCTCAGTGCTGAGCTCTGGGGTAGAGATGACTCTTGGCACTTCCCATCAGCCTGGCTTTTAGGTACAGCGTTGTGCCGTACAGAGTGCCTTCACACTCATGTGTTCCTGCAACAATTGACTTGTCAAAAGGAAAGCCAAAACTTAGCCTAGGCCTGTGCATCCCCCTGTCAAACTCCTGCTGCTGCTCCGTGATGTGTTGGGGTTGTGTTACCTGTGCCAGTCGGAGGGCAGGAGTGCTCTGGAAAAGTTCACCAATATCTTCACCTTTTGGCTGACAGAAAGGGGTAAATTTTGGAAAGCTTTTAACCTTCCCATCTTTCCTAAAGACGCTAATAAGGGGGTTTGAGATCGCCCAAAAGGTAGTGATTTTGATTTTAAAAGCCTTTGAAAAAAGCTATAGAACTGGAAAACAAAAGCACTTTAATGTACTTGGCTTTTCCATGCCAAGCCAAAGCTTTGTCAACTTAAAAGAAAACAAAACATTTACAAAGGACGCAAGGACTGTTTTAAACAGCTCTGTCCTTGCGATGAGTGGCAGCCAGCATCACTGAGGGAGCTCATCTCTTGGGCAGCTCTGCAGCACAGCAGCATGTGACGTGAAACATGTTTGCAAAGCCAGCCCAGATAGTATGGCCTAAATGCTGTGCAGTTCTGTCTGTTCCATCGGGCAGCATGGAGGGCACACCCAGTTTTGAGGACCTGGATTGTTCATCTGGTGTGGACATCTCTTGATTGTGCACAGTGTAGTCACTGCTGTGGACTCGCTTGCCATGTCTCCTCTGTGGTATTCCCTGAAAACTGTCAGAAAACAAAATGGGAATAAGTGGAGCCTTCCACCTTATAGATAAGTATCTTAAGTATGGGATGCAGGGGGAATTGGCCAACCCCTTTTCAGTAGTCTGTGGAGATAGGACAAGGGGCAATGGCTGCAAATTTGAGCACAGGAAGTTCTGCACCAACATGTAGAAGAACTTTTACCCAGTGAGGGTGACAGAGCCCTGGGACAGGCTGCCCAGGGAGGTGGTGGAGTCTCCTTCTCTGGAGATATTCAAGACCCATCTGGACGCCTATCTGTGCAATATGAGCTGGGGAGCTGCTTTGGCAGGGGGGTTGGACCCGATGATCTCTCGAGGTCCCTTCCAACCCCTACAATTCTGTGATTCTGTGATCTTGTTCACTGATGGAGGAGGAAGCATTAGTGATGATTAGCAGCCATCTATTAAGGGCTTAATGACGATGCACAGTAATGCATTTTCAGATGGCAGCAGTGTACCCTGGCCACTCCTCACGCCACCATATCCCTGCATAGATCATGGTTATTGGGTTGGGTTTAAGTCACAGGGACATATGGGGATCAGATGGAGACTTGCACATTTTTGGAGTTAATGGTGGTTTTTCTCCAACTTTGGCTCAAGCCACGGACTTAAGAAGTCATGCCAGTATGTTGATAAAAGCCTGCTAATAGATGCTGAAGTGGCCCAGATGCTGAGGCAGTGCCCAAGCCTAATGAGGGGGCAAACTCATTACAGGTAGTAATTAGCTACCATCTCACTTGCCCCTTCCTAGACGGAAAGCCACCCTCTTCTGAATATGGGTAATGGCTGTGGGACAGGGACATGGTTTGCACAGAGGAGCATGTCTGGAGGCACTGGAGTGGGGCAATGCCAGGGTTGTCCCCCCTGAGGCCGAGGGAATGCCACAGCTCCGGGCTGCCCTGGTGCCAGGGCTGCATCCTGATGCTGCAGGGTGGCAGCACCGGGCAGTGCCAGGGTCCCGTGCCAGGTCCTCGCTGGCTCTGTATGTCAGGTCCATTGCACAGCATTGCTGGAAGGCCACTCAGTCCTTTTTCTCTTTTTCTTCTCTTGTTTTTAATAAAAAAAGGATTAAAAGACTTCAGAAGCCTATGTGCTCAATCAGTGAGGGTGCAGAATGTCTTTAAGAGGGAGGATGTTCCTCTTGTGTAATTTTGTGAATGCCTCACTGTTTGGTTTTTGTTCTTTGATATGTAATTGTCAACAAGAATTTGGCAGTGAAGGCTTTTTAGAATTAAAAAACCTTACTGTGTCTGATTGCTGCAGACTTGCAAAGTTCACTTATATTTTTCTTTCTTTTTTTTTTTTTCTTTAGCAGTTTAGTGCCAACACAGGAGAAAAAAAATTGCTGGAAAAGCAAAACTGTATGCAGCAAAGTTAAATGAACCATTGAAAGTAATAGTAGTATCTGCTCTCATCGGAGTGGAAGAAATTCTCTGGACCAATATGCAACTTTATTTAATGGACAAGGTTAATGAGTCTTTGCATGCATATTTACTTTATTTGTCTCTGCTTGTTTTCTTTTTCCTATGTAGGCTGATGATAAAGACACGGGGAATTACAGTGCCATGCAATACAGACTCATCATTCCTCCAATCAAGGATGGTAAAGAAGGTTTTGTGATTGAAGCTTACACAGGGCTAATAAAAACTGCTATGCTGTTCAAAAATATGAGAAGATCCTATTTCAAGTTTCAGGTCATTGCAACCGACGATTATGGAAAAGGACTGAGCAGCAAAGCCGAAGTACTTGTAAGTATGAGCCAGGCATTAACTTTATGGAATAATTCCTGAGGAAATTCAAACACTCCATAAAGCTTCATTCCAGGCAGACCTATAGGAAGGCCATAAACTGTGCACTAGTTGTTTTAAGTCATTGAAATCAAGCTTTATCTTTTTCTTTCCTTTTTTTTTTAAATACAAAATGTATTTATGAGCTTCTGAAACATATGCTTGTGTTTGTGGCAGATACAGATCTCTGTTACCTCACTAGATGTGATGTCCAGTATTTTAGTTATTCAGTGAGCCATTGTGTTAATGGTTTAGATTCTAATTGGTCCCATTTAACACAGACCTGCATTATGTTCTGGGTCTTCTGGACCCAGATGGTGGCAAAAAAGTGCTAGTTTCGTGCATGATGAGTGTGAAGCAAGTCATACCCATGTGGCTGGGCACACGCATTTGCAGGTCACCTCCACATATCCTCTAAGCCAACAAGGTGCAGACAGCTCCTGCATCACAGCTGCGAAGCAGGCTTAGCATGGCGTTAAACCCCCACCGTGGATAAGCCAAGCTCAATGCTTGCAGACTTGGGCTGAACTAACTTGGGTATGTAGCTTCGGGACTGGAGTTAGGGCTGGTGGCTCTGCTTTGCAGAGCAGGGATGTACTTTGAACAGAGCTTCTGAAGGCTGGAAGTCAGTTGCCTTACTGGGGAAGGACAAGTTGCCGTAACTTAGTTGCTCATATCTGAAGGGAAGGCACAAGGAGTAGTTTTGGGCTGGGACTGTATGTTTAATTTTTGGGAAAGAAGTGTTACAAAACCGGCACCAGCTTTAGGCCTGGGGCTGGTGTTTTTGTGCTGAGTAAAGGACATTGACTTAGTCCAGTCATTGAAACCATCATAGCTGTATTTCTTTAAAGGCTATATAACTTGATGGATTGGATTAATATTAGCATAATGTCGTAGGGATGAAGTACATTATCTAGTCCATGGAACACTGTCAGATGATATAGATGATAGCCATAATACTTGGTATATTGAGTTATTCAGGAATTCAGCAAATAAACATAATGTATGATATCCTCATGCTCAACCTTCCAAAATGATAGGGCATTCTCAGGCAATTTATCCAGTAATAGTATATTAAAATACAGACAGAAGGTATCGACATTAAAATTAGAAAGTGAAATATGTCTCGTTAAATTATAGAGGTATCTTTAGGTTGTCTGAGTGGTTTTGAGCAAGGGGTGAAAGCTTAGAGCAGCTGCAGGGCAATTACAAACCAATGCAATCCCACCATGGAAGTCTGGGTTTGCACTGAGCATGATCCATACGTGAAGGACCTTTCTAACCAGACTAAGTGGTTCCTGGGCTTCCCCGATATGAACGGAATTTAGCTTGCTGTCATTGTAGTCCTCAGACTGGGAGGTGCTAATTCCTCTCAATACAAGCTCAAGGAGGGAAATTGAATTAATTGCATGCAAAAGAAAATGATGTGGGAGAAGAAGATAGGGTAGTGTTAGGAGGAGGCCTAGAGAGCAGAAGTAGAGTAATCCCAGTACTGCAAAGAGCCTGTGCAGAGCAAGGTATCCTCCAGAGTTGGGGCCAGGACTCTTCCTCAGTGCCCCAGCACAGCTCTGTGAGCCCAGAACCTGAAAAACCCCCCAGGTAAAATGTCTTTGTGCCTTAGGGGATGGTCCATGTGAATGGTAGCAGTCTGTTCAGGCTGGCTGGCTGGCAGGGGCACATGGCTCAAGTTATGCATCTGTGGATGTACAGTTTGGCTCCGTGAGATGGAATTGCCCTTCAGAGCGTTTGAGAAGAAAGAAATAAATCAGAAATGACATTTTGAAATAAGTTTGCTGCAGTTAGGCACTTAAAGGTACTAAGGAAGTGTGTATAGTGACTATCACTGTGATACCATGTTTAATCAAGTGTTCATTGGGGCTTGGGGGGTACCAAGGCCCTTTCACATTGAGCATTCAGCATAAGGTACTCCTGGGAATCCACTGGTGCCCTGTAATGCTCCAGACTGTGGGCCCTGCCTCACTTGCTCTAGAAATGGGGAAGTGTTTGGTGAATGAAGTGTGAGATCAAAGGAATATTGCTCACAGGCTAGTGATCGACAAATCCATGCTTTGCCTGCTTCTGCTGCAAGCTTCCAGTTTGTTGTGCTACCTACTGCATGTAACCTGGGGCTTTCCTAGCTCTCAGTGATGTGTTTGTTCTTCAGATGCTTGGGACAGCAGCACCTGCACATGCTGTCTTCCAGCCCCAGGCTTGAGGCTGGTGCCTGCTGTTTAGTGTCACAGGACCTGGCTGTATGTTTGCTTGGTAGACAAGGACGTAGCAAAAGCTTTCTAAGGAGCACTGCATCGGATCGTCACTGGTGACTATGCCCCCCAAAAGCTTCCAGAGACCCATGACAGGGCTTCGGGAAGGGCCTTTGCCTTCCTGCCCCTTCCACCTCTGCTCCCAGCAGGTTTCCATCTCTCCTACGGTAGAAGGGAACAGTTTCTCCTGACAGCTTGTCTTATAGTGTGGTTCAATTGACCTTGTTTCCTCAACTACTTTTAATAATTGAAAAATGAAAGCCTTTACAAACGTGGCTATCGAGCAAGTTAATGTTACCACAAAACCTTAACTTTCTCTTCATTTGTGGTCATCACCTCTGTTCTAGAGTAACTTGTCAGGACTGGGTGTTTGATCATGTTTTTATACATGCACAAGTAGTCAGAATTGCAATCCCTTGGCCATCAGGAGAACTAATTGTTGCCTGTTCTAAGGGCTGCATTTATGCAGTGCCCCATATGTAGGCACACAGAGGTGGCTTGAACTAGCCAGCATGGTTAATGCTATCGAACTGTTCATGGCTTAAGAGTTCCTGTCAAGGATCTCAGTCGAAAATTTGTTTTGAGTTCATTCTAATCCTGTTTTTCTTACACAGAAATCCGTACTTGCTGCTCATGCATCTGATGGCATTTTGAGATCATTTAAATATTTAAAGTTGAATTAAGCTTCAAAGCTGGTGAATCGGTGTTTGATGTGGAAGTATATAATGGCTTGTCTGCTGATGTGCTTACAGGGCTCAGGCTGCTCCTCTGAAATTCTGGAGTTGCTTTCCCTTCTCAGCTAACTCCAATTTTTAAATTTACATTGTTCTGCTTTTCCCAATTCACCTTCAGACTCCTCTGTGTAGGGACTACAGGTTTGGAGCATAATGTTTACTGTCATGCCTGTGTGGACATGAGCCAAGTGTTAGGAAATGCTGTATCTTCTCCACCAGTGTGGGATTTAACTGCTCCTTTCTTGGAGGTGGGGGTTTGGCTGTGCTCGGGAATGTAGTCCTAGTACAAAATGCAGAAATATTTAAAAGGGAGGGGAGGGAAGTATGCAGTCATTTTACTGGAAGGCAGCCTGTTTTGGGATAAAAATAGCGTTGGAGACTATATCAGGAGATATGAAGCAGAGTTTGCCAAATCTGCTGAATCTGATGCATGCAGCAAGTCCCTTCTGTACTGACCATCCGACCTGGGGCCGAGCAACACAAGAGTTATGTTGCTTTTGTGGTAGAAAATGCTGATGCAAGAGAATTGGTCTGAGGTCAGTCGGTTCTGTTGTGGAATCCTGGATTTTTTAATCTTGGTTGTTGTGGAGGTTTTTTTAAAACAAAGCCCCTGAGTACTAAGTGTATTAGAGGCATTTTTCCTGTCCCGTCCTTTTAAATAAAAGCGCAGTTCTAAAATGCCCAGGGATATGTATGGGTTTATGTCACTTACAGGGAGCAGTGGAAAAACAAAAGGGGAGAAGAAAATCAATTACACGGATGATTTCAAAATAGACAATTAATTTCCTTTGTGATTCTTTAACAAAGTACCACTGATTTAGCTGAATTAATTGGGTATTTGCATTTACGTTGGTGCAAGCTGCGTACTTCCAAGGTTGGCTTTTCCTCTCAAGTCATGAAAAATACCAAACACTCATAACTGCTTTTGAATGTGGCACGTAGGAGGTCTGTGATTCTGTAAGTCAAGTCTCAACTGTGAAGAACAGTTTTCATAGTCCTTCCTTTAAACATCTGTAACTCTGATGCAGTCCTGCAATTGCAGTTCTAGGAAAATCTTTGTCTGCTGGTCATTGGGTTTGGCTGCAAGGAAAGCAGGAGTTCCCAGCTCTTTTATTTGGATTAAAATGAAAAACCACTACATCAGGACATGTCTGTGGAGGCAGGAAGGTCATTATTCTGTTTTTTTTTGTGTGGGGAGGATGTTGTGCATGGGAGTGCCGATTGAATTTCACTCTTTTGTTTCCAGGTCTCTGTGGTCAATCAGTTGGATATGCAAGTCATCGTCTCTAATGTTCCTCCCACCCTTGTGGAGCAAAACAAAGATCAACTCATCGGGTAATTAATTTGTTTCCTTTACAGATGTCAGGCAATTCACTGGGCTTGTGGTTAGGTTTGGCAAGGAGCTGAATCCGTGTATGCTGTGATCTCCTTTCTTGGCTGAAAGACTTGAAAATGAGCAAGTGGGTGTTTTCATGTGGAGCACAGAGGGATGAGTGACAGTTCCCCCCCACCTCACCCCAGTCCATGTTTCCCCCTTCCTGCAGACGTGCAGCACCTCTTTGCTTGCACAGCTGCCCACTTTGTAGGGTGGAACTAGTTTCAGAGCTGGCCCTAATGTAGACCTCACCGAGCACAGGACCTGCATCCCTCAAAGTTCAGGTAAGATGAAAGAAGCGCTTCTCCTCTGGCTGAGGCAGTGTGTCTCGGAGCTGTGTTGCTTCACTGGGGTTTTGTTTGGGTGATGTAGCTGTAAGGGAGAGCAGGATTTAAACAATTTATGCTGGTGTACAATTAATAGCACTGAGATTGTTACATAAAATTTTAATTGCAAAAATTGGGTAAGAAGGTGTCACTATTCCTAATCTCTGAGTCTACGGTTCAGGCCTGGAAGGTACAAAGTGGTGGTGGTGGGGTAGGTAATTTGAAACGTTATTGCTATACGTGTGTGTGTGTGTGCATATATATATGGAGGCAGCTAAAATGCTTGTGGTGAAATAGGTTTTAATAGCACTCAGGCACCACAGCATCATCAGCTTACAGGAGTCAGGCTTTCACTTTCAGCTTATTTTTGTAAAACAAGGACGGTTTTCCATACTTCACGTCATGAGGCATATAACCATGAATTAGACAATATGGGCAAGAAAATACTACAGGTACTAGTTTAAAAAGAATCTTTGTACTCTGCTGTTGCTTTAACCAGTGATGAACGGCACTTCTTGGTCTGTTCCATCCTGGCTGTTGTCATTCCTTTACTTCTCCTCAGAAATTGAAATCCCTTAGGGATGATGGCATAATCACTCACTGTAAAAGTGGTGTGTTGTCTCTAAATGGCTTATGTCTTCATTGGGCTAGAGAAATGTATTGGTGGGTTTGCTTCTGGAGATTATAGGACACGTGCCAGGTGTAAGTTAGCTCTGATGGATTCTAATGTTGGAAACACTAAGTAAGTTGTTCAAGCTCCAGTCTGTGTTCACTGGGACTGCATTTCCTAGAGCTAAGGACAATAAAGGAGTCTGCTTGCTTAACACTTCAAATGGTGCTTTCCAAAAGTGTCAGGTGTTGGTGTTGGCTGGAGAGACAAAGAATGATTTATCTTTTAGTGACAGTGGGAGGCAAAGTTGGCTCCTGCTTTGCTAAGCCTTCAGCTTTGCTTTGATATGCTGCACGGTGCAATCTTTTATGCAGTCATTTGTAGCCTTCCTGGGCTTCCCTTTGCCAGAGCAGAGAAGATGAACACGGGTTCTGTACTGCCTGTTTCCATGTGGAGTAGCATGGATCTCACGTTAACCTGGGCTTCGGCTGTTTGAGATCCTCCTGGTTGGGACTGTCTTGAAGCTGAAGGAGCCACCAGCAAAGTACCAATGTCTCCTGCTGTGCTGGTTTGAAAAGCTGGGCTTGAACAGAGAGCATCAGCTCCCTGACACATGTGTTGTGGGACTGAGAGCAGGAACACTGCAACGGGTGGCACAGCTAAAGCAGATAGCACCTTGCCCTTCCACCATCCCTGCAGAAATCTCCTTGGCAAACTCTGGAGCAGTTTATTTCAGCTCCCAGCAGGTCTCAGCAGTGTCAATGCCTCAACAATAAATTGTACCGTACCCATTCCCTCCATCATCTCCTCTGGGGCCCAGAGGAATAGCTGGCATATCCCCAGTCTTGGAACACAGCCCAGAGCCACATTCCTCAGTCTCTGTGCTCTAAAAAACCTCTCTTCTGCCAGGTTGGAGTCTTTTAAGATTTGTTCCATGCTGTTCTGGAATGCCCTCATGCATCGAAGTCTCTGATGGGTGTGTAAATATTTCACAGTGAAAGAAGCTTCCAAATTAGTATAAAAATAAAGATGGCCAGATTTATATTCTTGAAATTAGCATGGGAAACCTTTAATAAACACGGTGAGGCCACCAAGGGAGATTTTAACTAGTAAGGATAGGCTTTCAAGGACATTGGCTTGGGTTAAAATTGTCGCGTCCTTTACTGAAAATATTTGCAGATAGAAGCCTCAAAAAAAATGTTGCATATATGCATGTTTCTCTGTTTCAGGTAGAAATGTGTTTATTTCATTGCCAGCTTCAGATTTCCTGGGTGTTCCTGCTGTCGTTTAAGAGAGTGCTATCTCCCTCTTTTCATAAAGGCTTTAATAATTCATGCAGGACGCAAAACCAGAATAATAGGAATTTGTGATTTTCTTGCTCTGTATGGAAGGTGCCACCACGGGCAAAGGGAAACCAAATAACTTGGAGACCTTCCCTGGCTGCAGGGTGTTTTGTCCAAAGTGGTTTCTCGGCCATTTCAAATAATACCTTAATGTATGTATTAGAATGCTTTTTATAATTCATTAACAGATAAAAAGAACGGTATCATTAACTAAATTAGTCACTACAGAGGTTATTCAGCATTTCCCCCCCCTCCCCCCCCCCCCCTTTTTTTTTGGCACTGGAGTGATAATAAATATTAATCTCTGAAAATACGACATTTAACCACTGATTGCAGTACTTGGGGAAGGGGAAGTGGGTAGTTGGGTCATTTTTTGAAATTACAGTGATTTTTCACGATAAAATAAATAGTAATTTAAACAACTTTGGAGAACAAGTTGTAACAGCTTCTCCCCAGCCACCTGTGATTTTCACTGGAGAGTGGCTGCAAGGTATTAAGAAAGATATGATTCAGCTCTTCCCTGTTGGAGAGGCTTACTCAGCATGGCCCTGAGATGTGTGTTGGTTAATGGTCCAAACAAGGGAAGCGTGCCATAGACAACAAGATTTAATACATTGCTATCTCTTTGGCAGAGGAGCGTGGGCTTTTGGAGGGCTACAACGGGTTTGTGTTTGTCTTCTGCTGACGTTTCTGATAGTGTCATGATCCTTTGCTGTCATTCAGTGAGCTCCTTGATTTTCCTCCAACCATTTTGAGTTCATCACCAAGCTTTTCCTGTCCTCCAGACTGCAGATAAAAGTCACATGTGCCATCTTCCTCACCCACTTTAATTATATCTGCTCAGGTCTGTCTGCTACACAAGATGACAGAGAACACGGAGCAAGGCTTAGTGGAAAATTCAGTATATATTCCTCTCCTGCAGAAAACCTGAAGGCAGACGACAGTGTGTTCTTTGGTTATGGCAGTGTTTGTGGGCAAGGAGCAGTGTTTCCACTAGAATAAAGTAGCCAACTTCATGCTCAGAACAGTTGTTTCTGCAGTTCTTATGTGAGTGCCAGGCAAACCTCTAGCTAAAAACAGACACACCCCATTACCAAGAGACACCTGTTTTTCTCCCATCCCATGGGTAATTAAAATGTTCTGTGAATTAAATTGTTCTGTACACATTTCTGTCGATGGCAAAACGTTTTCTCTGAAATGGAATCATGTTGTGGTTCACAATGAGCGCTTCAATGAATTATGCCATGGACAGTCCTCCTGAAGAGCCCAACAAAATTCACATAATGTTGCTCGAGGAACCTGTTTTTTCCTGAACTACAGCCAGCCAAAACCTTTGGGCATCATTTTTGACATTATTTGTGTTGTGTGGTCTTTCTGAGCCAATCCAGTAGGGAAACAAAACATGTTTAGCTGCACTGGGACTACTCGGGAGTTGGTGGAGAGTGATAGGAGGAGTGTCTCCTCAGTTGTAGAACTCAGATGAGGTGTCCCATGTTCATCTCTCCTCCCTGTAAGTGAAAAGTGAGCCTGGAAAGAATGGAGTTTCTTTGCTGGAAGATCTTGTAGTGGTGCTGTGGGAATCTTCCATTGGGAAAGAGGGTCTGATGACAACATCGCACACTGCTAATAAATGGGCATAGATATGAGAATAGATAATTGTATTATTAGTTAATAATAATTGTGTCTTAATAGAGGTTATTCCTGACTGTTCAAGACAAAATGGCTGATAATTCCAGGGAACTTCCCTTCAAGTGCACACTGGGCTGTTGGAGGCTGCACTCCTTACACCTTCACGCTTACCAACAAATGGAGCAGTTCCCCAGCTAAAGAAAATCCACACTCAAACCTCTCACACAACATGGGAGTGACCAGGTCGGATTTTTACAAGAAAATGGGAGTATAAAACAGAATGCTGATCCTCACAGATGTATGGAGTGAGCACCTCAGAGTACGAACGCTCAGCCTGCTGACTTAATAGTTCGCATATATAAAGTTGACTGCTGTCGTTTCTCATGGGAGTGTCTGCTCTGCGTTGCTGCATGGAAACTGCGGTCCTCTTAAGAGAAATGACTTGATATCTACAGCTCTAAATTATAAATATATACTGCTATGAATTATGTATCATAATATACACTGCATGTACGTTGTACATCATAGCGAATTTTGTGTCTAATCGTAGTATATGAGAGAATATATTTTATATATGGGAGCTGGAATGCCCAGCCCTCTCTGTAGGGGAATGTTTCGGAGCACGGACTATTTACCTTCCACTGCATTTTGCTGGTGACAACGTAGCAGACAGTGTCTTTTAATTGCGGGTGCAGAAGCCAGTCAGTGGTGTTTGGAGGCACAGCTGGCAGGAGGGCTTTACCTGGAGCTTGTGCATATCGCTGCATTTTATTGCTTTGTCCCTGCTTCCTGTTTTGTTTGGATGTGGGGAAGTGTGGTAATTGGGAGAATGAGCGGGTGCCTCTGAAATGCAGTGGATTGGTTAAGATGCAGCTCTGTGTACTGAAATGGGTCATTTCAAGGCATCCCGGGGATTCCGATGTTCTCAGTACCAATAGTCGAGCCAGCTGCAGCTGCCCCTCTGACAGGCAGCCTTGGAGGTGTGTGTTTGGAAGGGCCGTGCCTCTGAAAGCACTCCTGACTCTTAAAATACTCAACCTTAGTGCAGCAGCATCATTTCTCCTCCTCAGCCCATGAGTTGGTAGCACAGGAGCGTCTCTTCTGCTGGATTTATTGCAGTCAATAGATCACTTGGACTTGTTAGTTTTCTCACAGTAGCAGTACCAATCTGTACCTTGCTTTATGATTTTTGCCATGTAATTACTGAAGCAAGCCTAATTACAGGTGACTGGACTTCTTGCCCATTGGGAGGTGGCAGGGACCTTCCCATTAAGCATCCTGCACAGGTAGCACTTGACTTTCCATTCCTAACCATTCACTACTCGCAGGTAGTGCACTAGCTGCCTTGTTTGTGGCAGCGCTCTCTGATGCTGTTACATGGGTTCATTTTTCCTCCTGGCCCTTTGGTCCACTTCCCTTCCACCTTTCACCCCCTTTCACTTCTTTGCACTGTATTGTTTCATTCTAAACAAAACTGCAAAATCAGCAAATAAGTAAATGATGAGGTTAGAGGGATCTTTCCCTGCAACTGGCTGCATGGTATTTCATATCCACCCTGCATTTGGTCTGCTTGGAGCACACATGAAGTGTAGCTCTCGCTTTGTATGGTGTTAACTCATTCCTTAGCCCGTCCTTCACTGTAGATAATGACCTTAGGTCACCTTCATTAAGTTAGGTGATAGAGACCCAAGCTGCTTCAACTCCAGATTTCCCACTTGCTACTTCCACTGCTGGGAAGCACTGGTTGAGCGATCTCATGCCTGCTCCTCCCAGTAGTCCTGAACGTTGTTCATTAATGTATTTTCTCTGAAGCACTGTAATGCATCACGTGGCTTCCCAGATAAAGCTGTAAGGGTCTGCTTTATTCTGAAACTGCTTACTATTGCAGTAAAACCCCTTTTGTGCTGAGATCTGAAGATATGTCTTCTGGGTCAAAGTCAAGACGTCTCTGTGTATTACTCTGGGTGAGCGTAGCGTAATGTTCCTTCTGTGACTGGGAAAAATGATGTTGAAATAAAAGGTTGGAGTGTGCAGAAGGTTTTTTTGGAAGACAGGATTATACAGGATGAACAGAAAAAAGAAGAAAAGAACCTTCAGCAATATGTAAGAAAGCATATTTCCTTTACAGCCTGCAACCCAATATGCTTTTATAGGATCAGGGTAAGTAAGGATAAAGACGTTGTCTCTGGATTACTTTCGAAATAATTTAATGTTATTGTAAACAGAGTAAATTGTCTTGGTGGTGCTCATTCCTGCTAGGAACGTGCCTTGTGCTGGATACCAAAGTAGTCATAATCTTTGTCAAAAGGCTATTTAACAAAGATGAATAATCTTAGGCTTGCAGTAAACCCTGGTTCTGGCTTTTTAACTCCACATCGCAGCACAAAGCAGGCTGATGTAGCTGACTGGTCAGGGTTTCTTGACTTGTGTTGACAGCTCTAAGGGAGCTGGCACCTCTCCGGAGGCCAGAGAAGGAGTATAAACTCCCCTGTTCTCTGTGTGTGTAGTAAGAATGCACCTGGGAGCAGGGGTCTGGGCCCAAGTGCTTCTCCCCACCAAAGCTATTGCCAACTGCTCAGGAGGGGCTGGAATTGGTCCTTACCTGCTGAACATCCAGCAGCTTAGCTGTGAGTTATTAGCCTTGCAAAACCTCAACACAGCCAGAGTTTGGCTGAAGTTGAGCAAAATTGAGTGAGTGAGTGAGTGAGTGTCCTCAGGTTATGTGAAAACCTTGAAAGTATGTATTGATGTGTGCTGGTGGAGCTGCACGCTCTCATCTCTGCCTTGTCACTGGATTTGCTTACATTCTAAAATACCTAGAATTCATGACTGCTAGAAAGCGAATCTGGGGAGCTAGGGTTTCCATTGGAGGAGCCAGAGGTTATACCAGATATCTCCTTGTCTTTTGACACTTGTAGCTCCAAGTCTGGGGGACAAGTTACTTCAGAGTCTGGATTCTTTTGTTTTGTTGAGGTTTGGTTTTTTTTTCATTCTTTAAAAGATCTGTACATGCTCCAGAAATGCAGTAGGCTGACAGATGAGCAGAGAGCTGAAACGCTTTTTTTCCTTCATAATTTTCTGCTAAGAAAATGGTGCAGTAACTAAACTCTGGTACCGGTGAGGATCTAAAACGTTCTGCAAGTTGAATTGTTTCTTCTGTTTGTGTGCTGAATCAGAGGGTTTGCGTGCAGCTTATCAATTCGGCTCAAGGATATAAGACTACTGGAACGCTGCCATGCTCCTTCAGACCTGTTATCCCAGGTTTTGGGGTGTCAGGAATGCTCTAAGAAGCTGAATTCCTTCTACAGGTGAAGATGAAAAAAATTATCCCTGAGTTTTCAGGATATTTAGGGCCATGTTATGTCCTTGATGACAGTAAAAATCCTCTTGTACTTCATTTCTGTTCACTGGTGCCTCTGACGGGGATGGGGAAAGCGACAGTAATGAAGATGCACCAGGAGGTGTTTCTGTGCATCGTGTGACATCTGCAGAGCTAGTGAAGTTCGTTCTGCCTCTCACCAGGCCATTCTCGGGAGGGTGCTAATTACTCTCGTTGCATTAACAAGTGACAGACTAATTTTTAAGTAACTTTTGCTGGTAGATACAGTAGAAATGCAAACGTTGTTGTTACTTAAAGTCTGCATTTAAAAGAGAAGGATTCCTGTGAGTAGCAGGTGGCTGCTTTCAGTAGAGTTTTAAGGCACAACAGCGTTTTCAGCGTCACAAGTTTGGCTGAATGACTTTTAAACTAACTCTGCGGGGAGCTGCCCTGTTTTTAAGTGCATTCTTTAATTGCTGCTTTTCAGTCTCCAGTGCGTTTTTACTACATTTTTCAACCTAAACATGCAATTTGCGTGTTTCAGATGAAATACTGCTGTCATTCCACTGCATTTTGTGGTGTTTCTTGCAGTGTTGGTTAAAGCCAATGGCTGCGCTGTACCCATTTCTTATAGTCGGAAAGCACGATGCTATTCCTTCTTCAGTTTTAATCACATTTTAGACAAAGATGTTCTCAAAGGCAGTGAATTCCAGCAAAAGTCATGCCAGGAGTCATTTCTGAGGAAAGGGAACTTCATTACCAATTCTAAGAGTGACCTTACAGCCTGACCCCCCAGCCTTACAGGGCACTTCTTCCTTGGGTGGAATAACAGTTCTGTGCAAGGGACCAAAAGCATCTCCCCTACAGCTACAGAAGATGATTCTGTAATAATTAGGGAGGTAAATCATCTCTGTACATGGTTGGTCTGAATCCTTGTGCAAAATGCTGTACTAAAGACGGGCTTGGTTTCTTTCAGTCGCATTCACAGAATGTTTGGAAGTTTTTCTGAGCAATCTACATATCCCAGATTTGTTCTGTCAAGTTTTCACTGGGAGTATTATTGTTGGGGATGTTTCTGTGCCAGGTTATCACCCTGGCTGTCAGTTAAGCATGTGCCAGAAGCAGAGAAGAGTAGAGTTTACTGTATCTGCAAACAACAGGAGTGCTCGTTTAGAGAACACCAGCCAGCCAGCAACGTGCCAGACAATCTATATTTTTATTTTCCCTACAAAAATAGCTCTGCACTAAGAGTATATATCTACTGCTAGGCTAGGACTTGGGCCTGACAGGTTTGGATTTTTCAAACCTTAAAGAAAAGCTTCTATTTTTAAGGACATACTAAACTTTCACACAGAGGGCAGAGGAACTGAATGGATAAATGTGAATCAGTGGTCTTGGAAGAATTATGAGATGTTGATACTGCTTTGACAGCATAATTTTAGAAAAATGGTGTCAGGAAAAAAGACAAACCAGCAGCCAAATGTAACCTCAGCAACTGCAAAAGATTTTGTTTAAAACAAGTGACATCAAGTCATTGATGTAATTTTCTGTGTTTTGTCTTCCTCCTCACCCTTGATAGATCAGGCAGCATGCTCCCTCTCATTGCCTTGCTTCTACCTCCTAACTCAGCTATTGCTTTTTGATTTGATATTCCTATCACATAAATTAGCCCAGAAGAGCTTGTATTTTCCCATAACCCAGAGCTCTGATGGAGTGCATAGGGTCCCACCTTCTCTTGTTTGCTTCTCCATACTTCTCTGCCCCTGCACCCAGTATTAAGGATATTTGCCTTTACTCCTTTGTTTATAAAACTCCCTGTGGGCTTTAACCAAACCCTTCCCAGTCCCAGTTCAGAAACCTCATCACGCCAATAGCAAGTCCATGTGCAAAGACGCTCTTTCTGTTTCCTCTGAGGTGTATTCTGTCCTCGCCCAACCATCATGGTTAAAGCTCTTCCCACAGCAGTGTCCAAACAGCTTTCTGTTCTCCTGGCTCCATCCACTCTCACAGGATTTGGGGTTCCCACCATGTTGGCTACCAGGCCGGTCCTCCCTGTTGCACACTGAATGTGACAGCCATCCCCCGGCCAAACCTTTTCTACCTGCATGTGCAGAGCAGCACTCTGCCACCAGAACTCACCGAATTTCATGGGCCAAACTAGAGCAGAGGACGAGACAAGGAGGAAGGAAAAAAAAAATATAAAATATATATTTTTCTTTTTTAATCTTTATTACAGTCTTGTGCTTTCTAAAGCAGTTTGTTAGAGCAGTGGTGAGAGATACTTCTAACATCCCATTAGCTCTCTGTGTCTGAGGTACAGGTGTGTTTGCAGAAACTTCTCAGATACTTCGTGAGGTCCTTTCCAATTGGATTGGTGCTTCTGCAGGCACGTGGAAAACATTTCATAGACAGGAGTGTGGTGGGTTTGTTTGGAGGGAGGGACATACTGCAAACAGCCTTTCTCCCTTTGCCTTTCTGAACACTGCATTAATGGCATCATGTCAGGATTTCTCCCATCAACAGCTCTGCATGGAGAACCCTAGAAAATTATGAGATTTTGAATTGAGAACAAAGGCTTCCAAACATACACGCTGAGGTGTCTGTGGATGTTTGGTTGTCAAAAGAAAAAAAAAGGAAGAAATATTCAGTAACAAAGTTAAAGCAAATTGGTCACATGACAAGAATAAAATGACCGGTAAATGTCATCATCTCTACTAAATTTTACTCTCCTGGAATTTCATTCATCTCATGTATCAACAGTCCCATACCTGTCTGCAGAGCATGCCCTTCTGTGCTCTGGCAGCTTGTAATGAATCCTCTCTTTGAAATAAGGCCAGGTTTGATTTGGTTTTTGTTGTTACACCCTTGTAACCTCAGGATTAGATGCCACTGAATTCTGCCCACCTATCTTTCTTCTGCTTGTAGAACTTTGGCAATTTGTTTTATTTTTTTCCTGTGGTAGAGGGGTCAGCTTGATGTTCCAGCTTTCTTCCAGCTGTAAAACTTCCACGTGCCTTTTGGAGTAACAGATGTTCCGGCACCTGTGATGTTGGGCTATATTGGAGGGCCAGTGAATTATCCCACCAAAAGTTGTAGAAAGAGTTGTTTCTGCTGGTGAAAATTTATTGTGTGCACCCTGTGTAAGGCTGGAATTGAAGAGTTCTGAAATCGTGTAGCTTAATAAAAGGGTGACAGGGTTTTTTTGTGAAATATAGAAGGTGTTTCCCATGAGCCATTTAAAACTCAACTGGTGTCATAAATATGAAGAGCTAGACTTAAGGACAGAGTTTCTGATGACCTCTCCCAACACTGCTGAGCTTTTTCCAAGAGTGGAGCATTTAAGAGGTTACATTTAGGCAGAGATTTTTTACAAGTGCTCTGAAGGTTACCATCCGTCTAAGCCTGTGGTTTTTGCCTGTTAGTATCTCATTTGGGCTGTCAGTTTCAATCAGTGCAAATAAATCACTGCAGCTTTCTGGCTCCATCTCATCTTTAGGATTTTGGAACGCTATGTCCAAGACCAGATTCCCGGTGCAACAGTCGTGGTGGAATCCATCGGTGCACGGAGGTTTGGGGATGGCTACTCTGAAGAGGATTACACCAAGTCTGACCTCATGGTCTATGCAATTGACCCACAAACAAACAGAGCTATAATGAGGAATGAACTTTTTAAGTAAGTATGCTATTTGTTGCTCTTCCTGTGTTTGTACGGACTGTTCTGAAGCTTGTTGGTCTGGCTCTGTTAGCAAGGGGTTGAACATGAGCACAGAAGCTGAAGCAGTTGGTGCGTGTCCCTGCACTTCCCTACATACTTATGGGTTGGGGGTTCCTGACTTTACTAAGTCAGTCCATTCCAGTGAGCTGGATGGCCCCAGTGCAATTGAGATGCAATACATTTGGAGGAGCTTCCAGTTTATATTCTCCTGAAGGAATTTACTTTCTAGGTACCCAAATGACTCTGTGATGTCCAGGCAAGGGCTTTGGTGGTCCAATCATTGACCTTTGGGCTTTCTGCTGTTCCCATTTGAAGCTTGTCTTGTTCTCTTTTTGGTGGAAAGCAAAGGAGGGGAGAAGAAAGGGAAGATGGAGCAGCACTGACGTGGGGCCATGCGCCAGGACCGTGTCTCTGTGCAGGAGATGAGTAGTGGTCACAGGGTCCTGGTGGGCTGAGCGGGCAGACCCGCATGGTCCCATCCCTAAAGACACTAGAGGAAATGGGGAGCAGCAGTGCACAGGGCACTTGTATTCAGCATTTGATGACATTTCAGCTTTTCAATCACCTTTTCAATTAGCAGTAAAATTCCAGCATCACATAAAACATGAGGTGGCTTTTAATTGACTGATGATACTCACAGCACATTGCCAGTGAACAGACCGGCTCTGCTCGCTGCAGCAGAGCAGCTTGATAGGTCCTTGGGCTTTTTGCAACTTAGTGGAGCTCCAGTGGGACATCACTGGCATGCTACCACTTTGGGGCCAGCAGCAACTCTGCCCTCTGCCTGCATAAGAGGAGAAGCCAACGGTTACATGAGTAAGGAAATGAAGTTAAGGTAATCTCTTTATGTGCTTTTTCTGAGTCATCAGCAGCAGCAGGTAGGTTCTGAGACAGAGTATCTCAGTCCACGAGGTGCCAAGGTATCAATGTGGCTGTTGAATCGTCATGTTAGGAACTGTTTTTGTGTTTGAGTGTTCTGTGTATGATTTAAAACAAAAATGCGAATCACACTGCTCTTCTGAAGCAGACCCTATCTGTTGGGTTTTTTTGGCACGTGCTTCACCCTCATGTTTGCTTTTTATCTCAGTGAAAACTAGACCAGTCTGTTCCATGATGGTACAAACAGCATGTTGCTCAGCAGCCTAAAAACCAAATGGCTGTGAGCCATCTCAGTGGACTGCTATGGAAAAGGGCTCGTGCTCCTGAGCTCTTAATGCAGTACAGATGAATTACAGCATGCTACAGCTCTGCATGTGTTTAGAGCTTATTGGTTGGAAGAGATCACTGTGGTCAGTCTGACCTCGTATAATAACGACCATAGGAACCCCCGAAATTACTTCTGCTTTGAACATGTCTTTCAGCAAAACAGCTGCTCAAGAAAATCCAGTCAGCTGCAGCCTTTGTTATTGCAGGGTAATTATTTTATTTTTATTGTTAGAACTACGGATTTTTTCTTTTTCTTTTCTTTTTTTAAAAATTTGTCTAGATTCAATCATAGAGTGTTATTATAACTTTGGGTGCTAGATTGAAGCATCCAATCGGTGCTTTTAAGTTCTGGTTCCAACCAAGGTGTAGGTTAAGTTCACATCATCCTCTTAATTTATTTTTTTCCTCCCTTTCTGAACTAGGGTTACAAAAATCAGAAGCAGGTTAGCAGTGGTGCCTTTCAGAGCGGTGGCAATCCAGCCTCTTTCCTTTTGGTAGCCCTTTTTGTTTGTCAGTATCTCTGTGGTCTGTACAGTCTTCTTATGGGGTCCCTCTGATTTCAGTCCCAATTTTATTCAAGAGTGGAAGTAGAAATTAAGGAAATCTGGCAGGAAGCCAGCAGAAATCCCTGATAGATAACCAGTTTCCTTTCTCTCTAAGGCAGAGTGCCAGTAAATCTGCTTGCAGGACCCCTGTTAAGTGCCTGTTGTACCCCAATGCATGCTGGTCCCAATAAAACGTGCCTTACTGCCTCACACCAAGAATATCCACTGGTCCCTCTTTATCATTACTTTCACACTTTGAGGTCTGTGTCATCTTCCAGTCATAGGCAGTTTCGAGTAAGACCAAAGTGGGATCCCGTTAGGAATGCCCCAGGTCAAAAGGTTGTTACTTGGTGCTGTCCAGCTTCAGCAGATGTATGTGACTTCCCCAGCTGAAACTTCTGACACCCTTTTACTCCTCACTTTGGAAAGCTCTCTGCAGATCTGCTATCACTTGTGTACAAAAGTGAGCTAGTATCTGGGCATGGAGGCAGTTAGCTCTTTCAACTCCATAAAAAGAATCTTATTCTGACGCAGATTCTCTTCGTAATCAGAAAATGCATCCCTCTTCATTTTGGTGCCCTTTAGAAATAGAGAAATGTCTTTTTAGGGCTGTTTATGTGTCCAGCAACATACGGAGAAGGGAACAGAGTTAAGGCAGGTTAACAAGCAGGTTTTACACTGTGAAGGGAAAGGTATTCATGTACCTGGTCTGTAAATGGATGGGGTATCATCTCAGAAGCCACCTCATGAACATGCTTCTTGCACCTGCATACTCTGTTTTGCTTTTTTTGTTCCACTCCCCTTTCTTTTCTGTTTTCAAAAGCTTTTAAATATTTAAATCAGCAGAATCCCAGGAAATGCTTTCCTGGCCTTAGTGTAGAGGTGAGTAGGTATCAGCTCACTAAAGTAAGGAGAAAATGGAGAGTTTTGTAGCTTGAAATCTGAAGTTAACAAGTTTTCTCTTGAGAGTGAGTGAACCTCAGGAAGGTTGGCTCAGCTCAGGTGCTTACCCAAATCTAAAATGAAGTTCCTTCTGTGACCACCCTTCTTGGAGTCCTGATCATCCAAGGGATGGCTCAGTGTTCTTCCTGCCGCTGTCACAGGACACAGTGGCAGTGGTGGTTCCCTCAGTGGGAAGAGATTGCCATGAGTCACAACCGCCCTTCTGCCAGCCAGGAATCTGCTCCAATCCTGGCGGGAAAGAGATCAATAGAAGGATAATAAATACATTAATAAACAGGGTATGATGGGAGAAAGGTTGGAAAGTCAGAAAGAAATGGAACCCCCATTTTAAAAACTTACTCAGCAATAAGGGATATGAAAGTAGCCAAGGTTTTTTCCAAGTGTTCAAAATTCTATGATGTGTAGAGAAGAGAGAAGCATGTTAACAGCATGGATTTAGCCTATGAATTCTGCCAGTAGTGGCTGCAGCACAACTCACAGAATTGTTGAGCATTGGAGGGTGCCCGTGGCTTTTCTGACCTGGTCGTTTTGGGGACCATCGCTGTGTTTCTGCTCGTACAGCCCAGTGAAGGCCCTGACTTAACAGAGCTTGTGGTAAGGCTGTCACTGCTCCCACACAATCATCTGTGAAGGGCTTCTGAGGAATGGGGGGGACAGACATTGAGGACAGAGTGCCTTCACAGGTATCGCTGGTGACTCGTCTGGGGGGGGGCTGACACCCAGGTCAGGGCAGTGCTGGGGTCCCAGAGGTGCCACAAAAGGTTTGTACTTTTCCTAGGGTTGTTGGGATTGATTAGCTGACATCCTCCTTAATTAGGAATCCGTCAGGTTACACCAAAAAATGGCTCTGAAGAGCAACAGAATAGTAACTGTGCTTTGCTATTTCTTCCCTCTGCCACAAACTCCCAAAAGACTTTGAGGCCACTTAGATAATTTTACAGATCGAAATGATCAGTGTCCTTTTTTACCTTTTATATGAAAGAGGGTTTTGATTTACTGGAGCATAAAAAACAGTTGAATCCGGAAAATTTCTCCTGCATATATTAAGTGGAAAATGGCCACCAATAAAAATAAAGTACTTACCCTGCACAATGTGTCATGTTTCATCATGGAGGAAAGGTGCAAGGTTGAGTTACGAACCTGTTAAAGTAGGCTTTGTCAAGAAAATGCTAACAGCATTTTCACTGAGGGATTGTTAAAACCTTCCCAAGATTTAATGCTGTCATACCTGAGTGCTTTTGCCAGCTCTGAGGACGTGTCGCATGCACCAGTGACATCTAGTGTAGAAAGAAAGATCACAGACTCCATTTATATGCTGCTTCTGTCCCATCATTGCAGGGTTTAAGCTGTGAAAAAAGAAGTTTGATCAAAACAGCTAGAAAGTGTTTTGTGGAAGGAATGATGGAATCAGCATGCACAGCTAATACAAAGGGAAATGACTCTTCAGACCACCTTGAGTAGCTTTTTGTGAGAGTGGAGACTGTCAGTGAGCAGTCACTGCTCCTCTTTGAAGTTAGTGTCACAAGACCTAACACAAGTCTGGTGAGGAGTGGCTGGGAGAACTGGGACTGTTTAGCCTGGAGAAAAGGAGGCTCAGGGGAGACCTTATTGCTCTCTACAACTACCTGAAAGGAGGAGGTTGTGGTGAGCTGGGGGTCAGCCTCATCTCACAGATAGTGATAGGACGAGAGGGAATGGCTGCAAGTTGCACCAGGGGTGGTTCAGGTTAGAAATTGGAGAAATTTCTTCTCTGAAAGTGGTTGAGCATTGGAACAAGTTACCAGGGAGGTGGTGGAGTCACCGTCCTTCGAGGTTTTCAAGGAAAGGTTGTATGAGGTACTGAGGGACATGGTTTGGTGAGTAACATGGGTGGTAGTGGGACAGTTGGACTAGATGATGTTAGAGGTCTTTTCCAACCTTTATGAGTCTATGAAGACCTGCACCATTACAGCACTGGGTCTGGGTTGTTCTGCACATTGGGAGATCCAGTTGCACAGATCAGAGTGTGTTCTCAAAACACCTTAAAAAAAATCAACAAAACAACCAAACACATGAGGGACAAGCAATGCTGCAGGGGCTTATCTGTAAATTGATTTGAGAAGAAATCAGTTGTTGGGTGTTTTGTAGTTGGTTTGTTGGTTGTTTTTTATCTCAGCATTTTTCACTCCCTGTTCTTTCTCTGGGAGAGCCACTGTATGTCTAAGGACCTCGGGTTCTGCTATAGCTAAGAGCCAGCAGAATCCTCCTCTGTCCTAACTGGTGCTTCTTCCCCATGGACCTTCACAGTCAGAGCCTACTACTCAGCCCTTGTGAGAGAGTCAGTCCTCATCTCCATAATTTAATTTTCCTTTGGAAATTAAAGCCTTGGCCAAAATATTCTTTCAGACTCCAAAAGTAATTTTCTTTAACAAACATACTGCTTGCTGTCCAAAAATCATCCAGTAGAAAATTTTCCATCATTTTCCCTGATGCAGCTGGGGGAAAAGGGAGCATTAATAAAGTAGTTTTCCCATACCGTTTTTATTATTGAAAAGGAAGGCCAGAGGGAACAAGCTGTTGTTCAGCCAAAGAATTTCTTGAAGGAGGTGAGGAGAGTCCCCTACAAACTACCTGCTTTTAGAGTAACACCAAGTTGGTCTTTAGGTCTGAGTTGTCATTAGGGCTGTGTGTGGGGGGGCGGTTAATTAATCCTCTGCAACAGCCGGCTAAAGGAGAAGGCACACAGCCAGCCGTTTGCCAGCCTGCTCTCAATGGCCTGGAGAACTGCCCCTAGAATTTAGGATCAGCTTCAGCTCACTTCTCCTTTTCAGTGCTTAACCTGTGTTCTGGTGCTAAATACCTTGGAGTTATCACTGACATAGGGATTACAGGGAATTACGAATAGTCAGAAGCACACAACGTAGAGGTACGTCTTTATCAGAAAACAGTCGTTAACCCAACTGTGCAGTAATTCGAACACAGTTAATCAGCTGGGCTGTAATAGCTTTCTTTCGTGGCACTGCAGGTTCCTGGATGGCAAACTGCTGGATATCAATAAGGAGTTTCAGCCGTACCTGGGGCAGGGGGGACGCATCCTGGAGATCCGCACCCCAGATGTGGTAGCCAACGTCAAGAAGCAGGCACAAGCTGTGGGCTACACAGAAGGCGCGCTGCTCGCTCTGGCCGTCATAATCATCCTTTGCTGTATGCCAGCTATTTTGATAGTCATGGTCAGCTACAGACAGTAAGTACTCCTCCTCCTTTTTGCAGCAGCAACATTGTAGTTAGATTTTTTTTTTTTCCCTAGCTGTGCGCTTCTTAATTGCCAGTGTTGCTCAAAGAATTGATTTAGTGCCATTTTAGTACTATCTGAAGCAGCATACACCAGAGAGAACCTTCCTGGTATTTCCACTCACTTCTCATAGACTCAAGAGGTTTAAGTAACTGGGCTAATAGACTAATTAAAGGATCAACATCACTAACAAGTTCCTCTCAACTAAGCCTTCTCAGGTCTACTCATATTTAAGATCAATGCATTCGGACTTAAAGGCTGTGCCTTTATTCTTTAATTTCTTCTCCTGAAAGAGTTCTAATTCCACGTGAGTGCTCTGAGCACTCCAAATATTACAAAATTAGAATATGAATAATTCTGTCCATCTTTCCCAGTAAATAGCTATATTCAGCTTCTGTGCATATGGGTCTGCATCTCTGTATCTTTCTATCTTCATTTTAAAATTTGTGAACTAGCTGGAAAGGAAGGTGCCCTCATTGTGGAAAACATCTGCTCTACAGGACAATGTAGGAAGGAATTCACAGAGCCTACCTGAATATTTGGGTTGTATTGTTTTGTTTCTGCAAAACAAAATGCCTTGGCATCTGCTCCCTTCAGTGTGTGGAGGGCAATGAAGTGTCCGTGTCTCTGCAGCCTCCTGCTGTGGTGTTGCACAGGTCTGTGGGAGGAGAGGGTGTGGGGGAGCTGATGGACCTGTGGTACAGCAAAGCAGTTACTGCATGCATGCTACAGTAGAAGTAACAGGGTACAGCATGCCAGGTGAGAGTTAAACCATGTGGTTTTCCTCTCTGCACTGCAGTTAGAAGTTAGCAAAGCACCATCTTAACCATCATTTAAAAAGCGGATCCTATGTGAAAAACCAGCAGCCTGTCTGAGAGCACTTTCCTTCCTGACGCCAGAAAAGCAGCCAAGGATAGCCTTTTCCTGAGGGTTACTGCACATTCTTTGGATTACATTTACATCCCAGTTTCTCCAAACAATTTAGGTCAGAGGCAAAGGTCCTTTTAAAGGAGCTTGAGAGAGCTTGACCACCTCTTGCGCCATTGGGGAGGAAAAACTGCTTTACCTCTCCCAAAAATCATGTATGAAACTGGCTTCCAGTGAAACCCTACTGGACTGGTTCAACCTGCAATTAGGTGTGGTTGTTAATTGGAATTGCCTGTTCCTTAAAAAAAAATCTAATAGTACTGTTTTTCCTTGACATCTGTTGGATTATCGAAAGGTTATAAATTTTTTTCAAGAGCTTGAAGGATTCTGCCCAACTTTGTAAAGTAAAATCACATTTTTGTTATGTAGAAGTATGGCCTGGAGTTGGATTTATCTCAGACTAGTGTGAATAATCTACACTTATGAAGAAAGTGTCATCAAAGAGCACCAAAGTAAATGAAAGGAATTGTAGTGTTCGTATCAACTCCAAAAGCTATCCTGAGCCTTTTTTCTCCTTTTCAAAAGGGGATTCGGTATTCCTCCTGATAACACTCTGGCCAAGTAGGTGCCCCAGTCTGCCACTGAGCATAGAGATTACAGCAGGATAAAGGAAATTGTCCTACAGCATGTATAACAGGACTGTTAAGATTTTTCTTACTGTTAAAACTTTTTCACCTGCCTTAGGTCTATTTTTTTGTTCTTTCCAGATCAGCACTTAGCTTACTAATGCAAAAAGGTCAGTTAGTGGAAAGACAATTCACTTAATTTCTAAAATTGCCTCTGTCAAAATACACCTCAGTGCCTTCATTTATAACCTGTAAACAAACCAGAAATTATGATTATTTTCTATTAAATAGTGTCTTTGAAATACGCTATCCAGTACAACCCCATGAGGTAACTAAAAATAATTATTCTTTACTAATCGCAAAAGACCAGTTATCTTCTAAGTAGCAACCACAGACAATGCTCCTTCACTTCTAAAGATGGTTTCCATAGCATTCCTGAAACGTGTTAGAGTGAGAGGCCAGTTATAAAAATGCATCCCTGGTAGTCCAGCTGTTAAAGAACTACCCTGAGGTATATTCACATTATTTCACGCTCTGTGGGGAGGGCAGGGAGCGGAGACTTCTGTTTTCTGCAAGCTGCAAGGGGTTTTCAGCTGTAATTCAGGATTATGCTGACTGCAGCATTGCTTCAATAGTGTCACAAATAGCAGCTAAACACTGTTCAGCTCTGGAAACTGCGATTCCTTAAACATGTCATTAATTGTGTAATTTTATGTGTGGAATAATTAAGTAGCATCTAGTTCATTACTCCTATTTGGTTCGCTGTTTAGGACAACTGTTGCACAGAGAATACATTTAACCTTCCTTTTTATCTCTTTATCTTTTTTTTTTGCATAACAAAACAGATTCAAAGAGTAAGTATTTATTTCTTTTTAACAGCTTGTGTGTGAATATTGACAGCCTCCAGGTCTTTATTTTTTAAGAAGGGATTTTAGGCATTCAGTAAGAGAGGCTTCCTATCCTCAGGCTTGCTCCTGACACGAGGTTAAAAGTTAACACTTCTGTGGCTGCTCAGTGTAGTTGATTATTGCATGCTAGCATGCTTCACAGATACTGTGGTTCAGGACATCACCTGTTTCCTGCAGAGAAACCCATAAATCTTTCCACGTGCGTGCTGTTCCTCTTGCAAGTGCATGTCAGACTTCCCTGGGAAGGATCAGGTATTGACCACCCACAGCACCAAAACAAGGTGTTTCAACCTTGCCACCTCGGTGACCCAGTTACATGTGTGAGGGACTGACACACAGGATGTTTTTTCTAGATTAAAAAAAAGGGGGGGAAGGCAGGCTTTATTTCATTGTGTATTTACCCATTAAATCCTGTCTGGGCTTTAGGAAATCTGTTCACTGAGACAGAGATTTCCCAGCCAGCTCTAACGAGAAAGGAGTCATGAGTGAAACTGAAACTTTGCCAGTCTTTTTTTGTTTAAAATTACAGTGTCTTGACACTTGAATGAAGCACTTGACCCAAGAGCTCACTGCCTGGGACAGCCAGACTAGCTAAACATCCTAAGGAGAGCAGTTATGAAGCTAGCACACAGCTTCCTCTCTGGGAAACACCTGCCCTGTCAGCGGGCAGCTGCTGGGCACGAGGCTTCTGTCCTCTGGGGTTCCACACAGGCAGAACAGATACCAGAGAGCTGAAAAAAAAGCTGGGGAAACAGGTTGCCATTATTGCTTTTCTTTGAAGAGGACAAAAATGCAGGGATGGCTTGAAAACTGCAGGGACAACCACAGAGAACTTATGTCGGGGTATAGAGTGTTTCTAATGAGTACTTCTCCTTCCCTACGTGGCTTACCAAAGGCGACAGGCTGAATGTGCCAAGACTGCAAGAATCCAGATGGCTTTACCAGCAGGCAAACCAGCAAGCACCGCTGCCAATAACCTCTATGAAGAGCTCGGTGACAGCACCATGTAAGTATTCCTTGCCATACATCAATGAAATTGTTTGCAAGCGAAGCCATGATTCACTTCCCAGGCATATCGCTTCATGCAGTCCATGTCAGCAGGGCTTTTCTTCATGAAGGGGTCCTTCCCCAGCTGCTTGGGGTTCTCAGACATCCAGAAGATAAATAGGTTGACTCCTTAAGGAGAGAAAAAACAGTTAAACAATTTAATGAGGATTTCTTTTAGTGCACAGGGGAATCTTTAACAGGTTTTACGTTGGCAGAAAGCAGCCTATAACCAGATGGCTTTTTCTAGAACAAGAGCCTCCCACAGGCCCTTGCCCCCTGGGCGAGCCAGGACAGGGCTCCCTTAGTGCTTTTGCTGCCCCAAAGTCCCCATTTGCAATAGTAAGAAATATTCTAGTGGGTAAAGTGGTGGGGGGGATGTGCTCTAAATATGAAACTGTTTGAATACTGAAATTAGAGGAAGTATCAAAATAGAGCAGCCACCGGCAGCTCAATGAATATATCTTTCGCCTATTATCCGTCTGTAAAACAATCATATTGCACAGATGCCTACCGTGTCACGCTCCTGTGAATCTGAAGCTTATGGACTTCCAACAGCAATTTAACTCTCAGTGTGAAAATATTGCGGTGGAGGATAGCCAATTAATATTTTATCATTTTGGGGGTGGGGGGGAAGGAGGGGCGGGGATTGTTGATAAGCTGGCCACACTTACTCATCTGCGTTTGTATTTTAAACCCAAGTCACACTGAAGAGCAGAGTGCTGATAATCTGTTTGGAGGCAGGTAGAGACTGAGCTGATCCTGGTGTTGCTGATTGCTCAACTTCTGCTCAACCTTCAGCTGTTACTTGCTTTGCTCAGAAAGTTGAAATTTTCCAGATCACAGAATCATAGGGGTTGGAAGGGACCTCGAGAGATCATTGGGTCCAACCCCCAATGATGCCACGATGGAGTTTATTTGGTGTTGAGTAGGGCATGAGAGAGCCTGTCATTGTTGCTTTACCTCTCGGCCATCTGAGCACAGCCTTGGCCCTTGAAATAATTCCAGAGCTTGAACATTGTTTACATAAATACTTGAGGCAAGACTAGCTTCTCCGAACCACTGAATTTCTTCCCATGCCCTTAAGCTTCTGTGAAGCGTTACCACTTGGGCAGGAAGGGAGGAAAACTGTATGTTTGGCAGTAGCATGGAGTCAGGTTTTTGAGGGCAAGTACTTCTGCATGTGAACCACATGAGAGGACGTCTGTAGTTACACAGTGCAGTGCCCTGCCGGGTAACATTCCCACTTTGTTTGCATTTAACTATATCTCTACAGAAATTAATGATTCACACCTACTAATTTTACTCTCAGGGATGTAGAGCTGATCCTCTATTGGAACTGGGAATCCCAATGCCTGGCTCTGCCTTCTGTCCTTATGCTAACCCCAGAACAAGCCTTGGTGCACTGGGTTTTTACCTGCAAGGGTTTTTTGTGTGTGTGTGCTTAGGTACTGCAACATTTAGGTCCGAATTTCCAGATTGGTGATATTGTCTTCAAGGCTTAGATTTCAGCTCATTTTGATGAAAAACAGTATTTATTGCACCAAAAAAAATTGCTCAGTTTTAGAATGTTTTCTTTCAGATGTCTTTGCATACAGCTAAGATGCACCATCATGCTTAGGAATTCATTATACATTAAGCTAATAAAAATCCATACCAGATAAATTAAAATCCTCAGGATTTTAAATAAAATCACATGCTTCAATTAAAAAAAAAAAAAATCACTTTTTTTTTCTCAAATATTTTATTTCAACAGACTGGTATGACAGGAAATTACTATTTGGGAAGTACCTTTTATTAACATTTTTTCAGGAATTTTACTACAGTAACTCCTGTCTTTATTTGTCCTATGACAGTCATCTTTCATTTGCAGTGCTGCCTTCTCTCGTGTTCTTAATTTGGTGATAATAGCAAATGAAATGGAACTAAGCTCTTTAGTTTTAAATCTGCCTTGTCTCATAATTTTCACTTTTCTCTGTCTTTGGATACATAGGCATCAGTAAGTAAGCTCATTTCATTGTCTTAATATTTGTAGCTAGTAGAAACGCTAGTTAATTTTACTTTCCTTAACCACCATGAAACCTTGTCCATTGATCAAGTACAGGAAAGACATTTACTGTGAAGTTTCACTACTTCTATGCTTCTTTATCCTTTTCATGGAAGTAGAGATGAAGTGTGATGGCTGAACTTGAATGGTATTATTTCAAAAGCCAGATAGTCCTGCTGCCTGAAAACCCCAAACAAAACCCACACTGAGGTGTTGCTTTCAGTGTACAGACCTCAGATCTCACAGCTGGATGCAAACCAAATCTTACCCGCTCTTTGCAATTCCTTGCAAGGCAGGCACTTTTCTTTCAGTTTACAAAAACGTGCTGCAAACTGGTGAACTGATCTTTCTCATTGATTAAAATCCCTGAGCGTAAACAGGAAAAGATTGCCAGATAACCTCAGCCTTGAGAGGCATCATGTGAAGTGGGGAAGGAACAGAGAAGCTTTTGAAATAATCTGTTCCAGTAGCATAAAGGTGATGTCATCTTGCATGAGCTTTCTACTGGAGGGTTTCCTTCAAGTTCAGCATCACTTCTTTCTCTCCCCCTTAAACAGACCGAGGGTGCTTGACCAACCTCTAAGTATGCTGCTTTAGAATGAAGAATTGGTTTGATGTTAGTGTGAAGTCGGTAAGTTTTTAGACAGTTATGCTCTGCCCAAAGGCAAGCCTTCAGGCATCCCGTTTTCTGGAGAGCTGCAGTTCATTCGCTGGCATAACCCTTCGTAGCTTTGCCAGGCGTTACTCAGGACTGGGAGAGCCATCCCTATACCATGCACAGTGATTCTCCTCATCGGTCCTCTTGGGAAGCTGTAGTTTAGTTTCTCTGTGTGGATGATCTCCCGGTCAAAAAAAGAAACAGAAGTTAAGAAGCAATTTAATTTCATTACTAAATACAGGCCTTAAGGGGACTTTTACATCTTGAATAACTTAGAGGATATGTAATACCACTTAATTAACTCCTATCCAGTATCTAGTTATTCAAAGTTCTCTTCCAGTTTTGCTAGGGAGTATTTAACCACCAAAGGTTAAATTTCCATTCATTGAGATTTGGTAGCGTTTTCCGAGATAAGAAAAACCAGCATGAAAAAGGAGGAACAATCCAGTCAAGAGGTCTAAACCTCATCTGCAGTCACGTAGTCACGTGAAATGTCATTTTCGCCCTGTTCCTTTTGTTAATGAAGCCAAACCCTTTTTTTTTCCTAAATTCTAAAGAAACAACTCAAATTTTATGAGAGATAAGAGAATTTTTAACTTAGAAGGTTTTGTGACAATACAGAACAGCTCTGAGTCACTAAAAATAGTTTTATATGGTACTTTCATTTTTGTGTGTGTAGAAATCATCAGTGCTTGTGCTGTACTTTAGCGGCAGTTGCTTAATTGCAGAAAATGGGAAGGTTTCTAAGTCTGGCATTCACAACGTGGAGTAGCAGCATTAGGCAGAGGCAGTCAAGGCAGAAGTGAATTGTACAAAATGGGAGGGCAATCTTTATACCCCAGTTCTATCACAATCTCCCCTTCCACCATCATATCCTCACCACAGCCTATCTTAGAGGTGCATTTAATATTTCAGAGAGCTTTATAGAGTATGTATCCATTTTAAGACTGGTTTTTGGTGGAGTGTTGGGTTGGTTTTGGGTGGGGTTTTCTTGCATCGCCATTCTAAATAGCACATCTGCTCAGTTACAACAAATTCATATATGGCAGCAATGGAAATGCGTTCCAATTTGTCTCATTGCTGATGAGGGTAATCTTCTCTTTGAATACATAAGACTTTTGGTTTTAAGATTGATCTGACAGAGTCCAGTTTCTTAGATTTGTCACTGGCTGAGGGGAAATGAGTTGGTTTTCAGGCTCAGGCAAGCATTATTTAAAAGAGGCCTCTAAGGGCACACTTTTCTAGCTGGCAGTGTGGGGATATTGATTTTAAAATACTGCTTATCTTAAAATCTGATCAGAAATCTGTGGTATTAAAAATCTTTGAGGAAGACAGGTTGACGAGGCAGACAGAGGTGCTGGATGGATTCCAGGAAGTCGTGAGGCATCCTACTTTTGGGGTAGAAAATCCTTGTAATCCAACTTCAGGGGCTTTTCATTTGGATTAATGTAGGGCAGAGGTGGCATTCATGCACATACTGATGCTTTCGAGACAGTACGTGTATCATAAATGCAAGCACTTAACAGTAGCTGTGTTTTATAGAGTAGAATTCCTATAGGATATATTCGAGTTAAAGATGCCTCTGAGTAGTCTGTGTTGGCTGTGTGCAGCATGGCTCAGTGCCACCACCACTGGAACGATGGAGACACAGTTATGCATAGTACACTTGCATAGTACAGTATGCATGCCATGATTCCATGTTCCCTCCTAGAGAAACTGTCTTGTAACTATGTAGTGTTCATGTTTTGTGTCACTGAGGAGACAGGTTAAAGTATTGACTGATCCTTTGGAAATCAAAGGGTCTTTTTCAGAGGTTATTTTTGAACTTGCTGAGTAGCTGAAACTTGTTTTGATTTTCCTTCCTCCTCAAGTCCTTCTCCCCTAAAGAAGAGACACAAGTAAATGTCTTGCCCAGTAGTCTAGTAAATGTGGTCTTTCTGTTGGATAGTAGTAGCTTGCTAGATGTAATGGCTCTGATTCATACCATGAATTCTTTTTTTCTCTCTCATAAATATCTATGTCCATGCATGTTTCCTCACATGTGATTATCTTCTTTTCTTTCAAGTCTTTTTCTTCTCTACCATTTCCAACAAAGCAGGGGAAAAAAGTCAGTCTTAGAAGAAGGAGACCGTCAGAGAGTTATAAGCAGCTTTGCTTCCCGTGCTATTGAGGCTCACAAGCAATCTAATATCAATGGATCACTGAACAATAATCTCCCCAAATCTTCAAGTAACATTACTTTTCTATCTGATGAGAACCCGTTAACTACTCAAAACCCATTGTATGTGGAAGGTGTCACTCAGAGTCCTGCTGCTGCTGGGTTTCTACGGAAAAGAAATGATACTCTAGATACTCTTTCTCCCTCAAGACTAGCCAACTTGGGAGGCAGTCACCGTGCGTGGACGGTGCCAACTCACATCACCAAGAGACATGCACCCGGTTCTCCAAGCAGACCAGTGATCATGGACCCCATTCAGTGGCAACAGGAGAACCGCAAAGCAGAGAATGAAGGAACTGAAAATCAACATAGCAGTGTTGATATAAGCAGTCCGCTGTTTCAAAAAATAAGTGGTCCCAAGTTAACTGTGAAAGAGAAGGCAAGACAGTTTGAGCAGCAGGCTTTGCAGGAAATGAAGCAAGTGAAATCTCCTGACGTGAAATCCATTCGATCACCAACGCACAGCATCAGTTTCCAAGAAGGGGAGAATGTGCTAGAGCAGTCTCCTAACAGTGTGACTGCTTCTCCTTGCCTTCGCTCTTCTCCTCTGTCCTCTCCGACACCTTGTGCTGAAGTAGCTGAACCGGAGGCCTCCGCGGTCCCCTCTGTAATCATCACTCACCACGACCATCCTGAAGAACTTTCTCCTCCGCCAACTCGCAAACCAACTCCTCCATCTTTTAGGATAAAGAAACCAGTTTGCCAAAGTTTTCTAGCTCCTCAGACCAAAGAAGTTCTAGAAATCATTCCAGATCCACCTAAAATACCCCCGCCCCCACCTCCACTGCTGCCACCACCACCACCTCCATCCCCTCCTCAATTGCTACCCCATCCTCCGCCTCTGCCCACAGTTTCTCTTTCTTCTTCTTCTTCTTCTTCTTCATCTCCTCTTAGCACCCAGCACCTCTCCCCTGCCAAGCATTTAAAATCCCCTGCCAAACAGCCAGCTGTACCACCACCGGCCACAGTGCCAGAGCCTCCTCCCCGTAGGGAGCTGAAAGGTATTCTTAAAAACATTCAGAATCTAGCGGCGATCGAAAAGTCTGTGGCCAACATGTACAGCCAAATAGACAAAAACCACGTCCTGCCCAAGCATGTCTCTAAGCTCAAACCAGTTGCAAGCCCAGAGCCGCCAACTCCAGAAGCTGTGGCTGAGCACAACCAGCAGAATGGCAACTTGAGCTGTGTTGTGGAGGAGCTTGAGAAACGCTTTCCATCTCAGTCGACAGCACTGTAATATTTATGGTTGGATGTTTTCTACATGTAACATTTTGAGTGAGGTGACTCTAATGCAGCACATGGTATCTGCCTCAGTCTCTTTAGAAATTCAGACTTCTCCCTTTCTCTGCTGTATATCACTACTCATTCAGTCCTGACCCCAAATCGAGAGACGCTGTCTTTCCCGTTCACTCAGAAATTTGTAATATATGCTAATTCCACAGGTCGTTTTCTCAGAGCTCCATCTTATTGTTCTATGATGCTGGTTCTTATTCTGCTGCAAATTCTTGGGGAAAACGGTCCATTTGTACCCAGCAATCAGTCACAGACGGCAGAGGGCTTGGTACTGCTTTGCGTGAAGCAGCCTTCGGTGTAGGCAATTCCGTAAGCAGAGTGATTTTTCTGCAGCTGTAATTGCAATCTCTTGCTTTGCCCATAAAATGTACCACCTGGAAGGAATCTTACTGTCAGATATTGGATGTCAAAGAAAGCGTGTGCTGGTAGTATGCGGGCTCAGCAACAGTGAGCCAGAGGTATTGCGGTAATGCATCACCTTGTTCCATGGGATGATGCAGTCCTCCGTTGTGCTGGCATGCTCTCTTTCAGCTCACATTTGCATCTCAAGTCAGAAGCAGGGGTTTTGTCTCGATTTATCAGTAAATCTGTCTGTCTTCCCTCCTGTTACCTACGTTCTGCCTTCCATTGCATTTTTTTTATGTTGTTAACTGCATGTTAAACATTTTTGTTTTGTATATTCATTTAATGTACAAGTATTTGTTTTTTTTTTTTATTTTGCATGTGCTTGCTGTTAGCATCTCTCTTCAACTTCCATTCTAGCTTGCCATGAGCTTTACACCTGAAACATCTTGCTTATCTTTAACTAATAAAGTCACTCTGATTAGCTGTCACCAAGTGAAGCTTTTTCAAGTACTTGTAAAAATCCATGTAATATGGATTTACTTACTGGCTTTTTTGCTCACATTCATCTAAATCGGACCTTTATGTTAAAAAGATCAATTTTAGTATAGTAGCACGTCCTTTGAAAAAAAACAGGGTAAGTAAAAGCAGTTAGGGCATGTAAATGAATGTTTGCTTGGTTCAACCTGCAGGTTTCCTTTTGGTCTCTTGGCAAAATTTTAAATATTTGTGTTTTAAAGTGATATTGGAAAAAAAATACTGGGAAAGGCAAATACATAATGAAGAAAAATGAAAAACACTGTTTGGTATCAAATGTTGTAATTCTGAGCAAAAAGCTAATTAATTATGTGTCAGACTGTCTAAAGATACTCAGCATTTCCATGGTGCTTGGCTTTTTCTCTTTTCTCTGTTTGTTTGTTGGTTTTTTGTTTGTTTTGTTTTTTAATCTGCAGTTAGGACGTGTGTGGCTGCTCCGGTTGGAAACTGCTGAAGGTAGTTTCTCTTTCTTTGTCCCAGAGCCAAACTCCCTGAACTTTATCACACAAGTTTTGCTGATACATTAGAATTTTTCCTTTCCTTAAAACTCTTGTTGGCCTAGACTCTGCTTCCAAGACACGTACAGTAGCTAAATGTGCGAGTGGAATGATTATTGCTCATAGCATTTTTGCTGTAATAGAATCTGTGTAATTTATGAGACGCACGCGTGTAGAATACCTGCTGAAGATGCTGGATTCTCCAAGAGTGGCACTACTGCAGCGCCAGCAGGAAACTGTCAGAGTTCAGCAGCTATTAGGTAGAGAAACTTTTAAGAGACAGAATCAGACGATGACTTATGTTTGTCCTTGCTTCCATGTGTCTGCCACGGTCCAGGCATGGAGACAGTGGAAAGTGTCTCGCAGAGACACTCTCTCCCAGAGACTTTACCTAAATCCCATGTTAGCGCTTGTAGACCCATAACAGATGTTTTTATGAAGTTCATTACATTGTTGGTGAAATACTGGACACATATGACCTAATTTTGCGATGTGTAATGAGCAGTCTGGAGGAGAGAGGTCACAGTAATCAGCTCTTCGCTAATGAGGACCACCTACTTTTTCATTCTGGAAGCCTTTATTAAGTTGGAAAGTTTACAAACCCTACTTTCATTTTGTCTGGAATTAATGCAACCTTTGTTTTCCTGCTGGTTTTTTGAACAGCCTTTGTTTAAAATGAAAAAAAAATTCTATTAGAGTGGGAAAGAAACTATACCATAGGGTGTATTTTTAAGCCAACTCAGGGAAGTTCTGTCCCATTGAGATGTCTTGGATGCTACTGTGGTTCTGCAGCACTACAAAGTATTACAGCCAAAACATTAGTTGGTTAGAAGTTGACCATATATAAGCCCATTGACCCCTTGTCAGGTTGTCTCATTTGGCTAATTAGGGTGAGAAGTGACCCTGGGCATTGCTTTCATCCTTTCATCATCAGCTTGGCTGGTTTGAGTTCTGAGCAGGCACGGAGATCGCATCAGTGGAGAGCACTTCTCTGCAGAGCCATTTGTGAAGCTGAAATGGAGTGTGCCATTATTCATCTCCCTCCCAGGTTCTTTCTCCTCAGTTCCAGCTAAAAACTGCAGGAAACCTCCATTTAAGGGTGGGGGCAAACTGATAAGCAGTTGCCTCATCTGGGTTGTTGGGCTTTATGATGCTTTTGGTTTTAATACAAAAACAGATGGAAAGTATGGAATAGCAAATGCCTGCTGGGGTATGCCAGTAATTGGGAAACTTGTTGCTCAGGCAAGCCACAGTTCCTTTAGCCTGTGTGAATGATACAGACCTGTGAAAGGTCAGCACGTTCTGTATGTGTAAATTCACTCCTGGTTTATCCTTCCTGTTAAGTACCAGCAGTGTGCACTAGCTGGTGTATTATCCTACACCATTGGTACTAACAGCCTTCCTTCCCGTACTGCACCGAAGGTTTCTATCTCACTGACTGCAGTGAAGTCTGGCTGATAGTGTTTATCCAGAAGCAATTCCTCCCCCAGTGGGAGAGCTTTCATTCCTTCCTGGAGACAAACAATGTTGTTTTGACCTTTGCCTTTTTTGTCAGAATAGATCCTTGTGCTGTATTGAGTGACTGGGTAGTTTTTGTCTTGTGGGGGCTTTTTTTCTAGTAATCGTGGCCACACAAAACTATAAGAGAAATATAAGCATCTCCCAAAACACAGCCTGGTGCTATTTTAAAAGTTGAATTCAAAATTGAACAAGAATTACTTACGTTACACTTTTAATCTGCAATATAGCAACTACTTAAGAGCAATTAAGATTAATAGGCTTAGGTATCCTCTGTGCAACATGAGACCTTTATCTGAAGATTGTTCTTGGTGATATGGAAAATACATACAGTGTTCCTCCAGTGGGCTTTGAGAAGTCACACATCAGCTTTTGATGATAAATCGTCATTTCAGTTGTTCATTAGTTTTCTATTATATGGGCAACAGCATTAATGCTGATAATCAATTCCATGTGCTGATTTCTAACAGGAAACTATAGAGATGGCAATATTAAAAATTAAAAGGACTTCTACTCCATTCTTTACTATTTACTCGAGTGTAATTAATGAATTTCCCTAGGCTGCTCTCTGTGTGTTTGCTTAAGCTCAACATAATTTTGAACATTTACTGTTTCCTGCTTTTAAAAAATAATTAAAACTCCAGGCTTATCCTTAATAGTAATGCGAGGACCTGAATTGCTTTTCCCTGGTTTTATCTATGCCATTTAAACTTTCTGGCACAAAATGTGAAAATAGAGAATTTGATAGACATAAGTGCATTTGTCATGCACATGAATGGCTCTAGGAAAATGAATTAAAACAAAAAATTTCCAATAAGATGAAAAGCACAAAGCCTGTGGCAAAATAATCATAGATAGCAAAAAATAATTTAACTTCTCCTCCCCCCAGCTCCCTGCAGAGGAAACATTAGGAAATGTGTAATTTTAGTAATAATGTTGTTACAATAAATTAGCAATAGGAGCTCCAGGCCAATTTTGAGGAAGTCCAGAAGTAAAAGGTAGACTGTTTTGCTATTTAACCAGATGGGCAAAGCAACAGTCTATTTTAAATGACCCCTGAGGCCCCAGAGAAGGTGACTGGGACAGACCTCTCCTATGGGAAGGCAAGGGAAGCTGAATGCAGCTGCCCCCTTCCTTTGGCTGAGTTCTGCTGGGTGCACTGGCTCTCTGGCTTTTGGTGATTGGGGATTTCTTCTCATTCATTTGCAATCTAAAGCAAGAAAAGATCCCAAAGATTCTCTAGCCTTTCTCAGGCAATGATTCCTGTGTCCAGAGCAAATCCAAAGAAAAATATATTTTGTATTGTAGATATGTATTTCTTTTCTTGCTAGTAGTACTTCTAATTGCATTATCTTTTCACCTCTCTCCAGAAAGGATGGCAATATGCACCTTTATGTAGTCTCCCAGAAGTGTACTAATTTTTCTTTTTCTTTTTCTGACTTCTAGGCGAGGATACGCACAGCAAGAGGTAAGGCTGCTCCCCAGTTGTGTTTGAACTATCAATGACACCAGCATTCTTTTCCCGTGCAGCCTGTGTTGTGAGCCTCATCGCTGCCAGATGTTTTAGAGGCCATAAATGCAAAGTGGTTCAAAAAGACCACGAGACATAAATTCCTTGGGGAGCTAGAAACCACCCAGCTAGGTGATATCTGCTCCACAGACTACTGAAACCAGTTTCCCAGGGAATTCCCTCTATGTGTGCTGTGTTTTCTTATGGCACAGCTAATCATCAGCTGCTGCCTGCTGTTATAGCCTGGTACTAGGCCACACAGACCTCTGCAGCTTGATAAAGTCTGTGCTTTTGCAGCATCTTCCTCTTCAGTAAGGAATAACAGTGAGTTTCCTTCAGAAATCTGAATGAACTCCGTTCTCAAAAATACATTTCTATCATGAGGGCTGATATTTACTGCTGAAGGCAGGATCAGTTTTACCAAACTTAAGGTGTGTGCCTGGAGCCTACTGCTCAGTAAACTCAGTAGTGCCTTAGGAATTGCAAGCTCACTGTTGTTCTGCTGTGATTATTTTCTCCCTGTGCAGAACTGAATTGCATCTCTCAATGCAGATACAAAACTTCCCCATCTCTCAGGGTTTGGTTTTGGCCAAGAAACTTGGCTGAAATAGTGCCACTGCATTTTGGGAGGACAACTGTACTCATTGTCCAGATAAATCTGATCCTATCTACAAAACGACAAGTGATGTGCATCACCTGCAGACAACTGGAGCTGCAGAGTAATTAACAACATGATTATCAAAAATGACCCATATTTAGTGGCAACACACCCAAGAGGAACCAGACTGTCCTGTTGGTCTCTCCATGCAGCCTCCTGGGGTCTTTTCCCTCACGTCAGCATGATTTTCTCACTGCATGCACAGGCAGAAAGGAATCACATGCAAGCTGTAGAGAAAACAAGTGAGGTAATCCTTCGATGTCTTATGAACAAAACTGCACTTGTGGTTGTAGGGTATTGAGTTAAATGCCACAGGAGTCTATAAAAGGAGTTAGAGAATTAAGGCAATGGTTTTGCAGTAGCAGCTGGGGTAAGAAATCAGATCCCTTCAAGTTTCTGATAGCTGAACTGCAGATTCCAGTGCATTTGCTTTCTAGCTGTCGTGGGTAATTTTTTGTCTGCCACTGTCTCCCCGCTGTCTCCAGCACAGACCACACAACAGTTCTGTGGGCCTCTAACAGAAGTTCTTGAGATAAATAATTCAGAGAGTCACCACGCAAACCAGGAATTTAATATTAGGCAAAAGAAATAGAGGACTGTGAAGTGATTTTACTAGGTTAGGTGCTTAACCATGTTATGGGAGTGACCCAGTGACTGCTATGCAAAATGCTCTGAAGGACCCGTGATGCTAGGATTTCTTAATATGCTAAATGCTGCCTAATTATTGCTTTGTAATTTTCTTTTGTAGCAACAACAGTTGCTGAGACCTTCTCTTCTCAGACCAGAGGTACCAATATTTTTCATTTTTTAAATATTTTATCACTTTTTAAAATGGTTTTCACATAACTTCCTAATAAAACCTTGTCTTGGATAATTTTTTTCTCCCTCTTTTAGATGAAAAGGAAAGGGCTGACCTCATTACCCCATTTATGTTGTTTCAAATAAGATTCTTAAGTTTATTACACCTTGGTATTTTCCTCATGAGCATCTTTCAGTTGCTCCCACGGACATCAGCACAAAGAGTGAAGGCGTGCCTGATTTCCTGTCCAGATTCACAGACAGAATAATTTCCTCACTGTCCAGTCACAGTCTGATTTTTCAGATGTCAGTCAAATGATAATTGATGATTGCGCCTAGCGATGAGCAGGCAATTGGCCTGCCACGGTAGTGGAAGCGTTAGCACGCTGCTGTGAAATGCAAAGGTCACTCTGGATTAAAAACCAAATACTTCCTATTTCAAATCTTCTTGATCCAATATCAGTTCTTGAATAAGCAACAGAGCAAATGTAGATTTTGTGAGACATTGGTGTCGATGGTATTTCTGTGGTACAGAAGGGTCATCGTTCCTACAGTTATAATTATAGTGAGATGCTCCAACATGACTTTACCTTCATTGGACAGTAAGAGAAGCCTTCTGGAAGGCTGCATGAGACAACATGCAGTCCTGGGCCAAACCCAAGCCCTGGTGCTCTGTGTTGATAGTGGAGTTCAGAGATGTTCCACAGAACAGCCTAATACCAGTGAGTGCAAGGAGTTTAAGGACACCCTGGCACTTTTATAGGATGCAAATACTTATAGCTTAGTCCAAGGCTGCCCATGGTTGTAGATGGCTGAGAAAACAGCATTATAAAGAGAAACCTGACAAACAGTGTAAGTATGACAGGCCTAATCTTTCAAGGCAGCTTTTTCCTTTGAGAGGAACACAAGAAGTGACAGCAAACTTGCTGTGAATCAAGTTTACTGTGTGGGGTTTGTACAGGACAAGTGAGACAGTATCCTGTGCCAGAACAGCATCTGCATTTAGCTGACTTAGAGCAGTTGCTCCCAGGGAATGCACCAGGGAAGGGGTCATGGAAAGCTCCTGGTGGCTTCTCATTGTGGTTCTTGACAGTTGTCAGTGTTCCTCACATTAATATCAGTCTTTATTTTGCTTGTTTGCACTTGAAGACACTGTTCTTCATGCCTTTTTCACCAGTCGTTACTATTTATAACATTTGCATTCAATCAGTGTTTCTCTTTTGACAGGAGTTAAGTATGGAGTCTGGAATTGATCCAGGGCAGGAATACTATGGGCAAGATTACTACAGTTATGAGCACGGGTATATTTTCACTTTTCCTATAGATTTCTGAAAATACCCCTTTTCCAGGTTGGTCGTGTTTATTATTACAGCATCTAATCTGGAGCCCTTCCTTCACCTCAGGATTGCTTTCATCTTTCTGTCCACAAAGGCTTGTGCTGACAACAAAAATCTCTTTGTAAAAGTTAAAGGGATGTTGTGAACTCTCCTCTTCTTTAGAAATCTAATTATTAGGCTGCAGAGCGTGTACCCCATCTGGCACGCTGGTTTTATATTCACTTTTTTATCTCTGTATATCTGCTGCCATGGAAATTAATTTCCATCATCTCCTCCCCTTCTGTGGCTTGCCAGCCTGCGTCCCATGACTGATACCTTCTGCTCACAGTTTCCAGTCAGCACCTGGCCTTTTACATTTAGGGAGAGGAACCTGTTCTGATAATGCCCACCTGAGGGCAAGCGCTTCCCCAGGAAGTAGTGCTGTTCTTACAAGCTTGCAGGGCTTCTCCAGGACTGATGCCAGGGAACATGCTTTTTCATCCCCTGATTTAAAAAAAAAAAAATAATGCCCCCCAAAAAAATCATGTAAACCTGGAAAGAAGGTTGTTGCACGTGGGGGATTTTGACTCATCCCAGAGACCTGGCAATTTGGGTTACCCTCCAGTTTTAACAGGCCTACAGCCAATTCCAATAGGAAGAGGTTTGGGATTCTGTTATCACTAGGTTAAATACAAAAATGTCTTCTCAAAGGTGGAGAGAAATGAGAGCAAAGAAATCCTTGTCCTATGGGGGATGAGTGTGTCCATTTGTGGTGCACGTTATGAAGAGACAGTGGTGTTTTTGCCAGGTATGAACTGCCTCAGTATGGGAGCCGCCGCCGCTTGCTGTCTCCTTCAGGGATGTACGATGAGTATGGGGAAGTCATGGTGGAGAATGATGGTGGCTACTACTATAGTCCGCATGGATCGACAGCAGAAGAGGTAAGCAGCTCTGGTACATTGATTCCATCTCTGCAGCAAGGCAAAGGATCATTAAAACTTGTCTGATGCGTTTTGTAACTGCTTAGAAATCTTGTGTTCTGTATAGAGCAGGCAAGCAGCTCTTCCAATGCCAATCATCGTTTGTCCTTCTGAGGACCAGTAAAGTTCGTGTCAGCACCTCTTTCCCTCTTTCTAGAAATAACAAGGAATTGCAAAGATTCTTTTAATATCCACATTTACTATTCCCTCAGTGTATACTTCTAGTTCATAAAAAAAAAAAAAATATAGGTTTTGGTAGTGTCATTTCATATTATGGGGCATTCCTAATATTCAGCCTAGAACTGGTGATGTCCCACTGAGAAGAGCAGTCACCTAATCTAATTTATCGTAGAGTTTTAAAATGTCAGTGGCAGCCAGAAGAAACTTGGTTGTAAGTGTTCTTTTTTGTTATTTTTTTAAATAAATCTAATTTTAAGAAATCCTAGACTCTTAATCCCTCACATGGGTTTTAAGTAAATAAGAAGAGATAGCATTTCCAATCCAGTATTTTTCCCTGTTACGGCGTAAGGTAGTTGTGCACCAGCCACCTGTTCTAGACATAAATCCTTGCCCGTAACATGGGTAAAAAGCTATTCTGAAACAGGTAAGTTAGTTTGATACTGGGGAAAAAAAGGTGTATTTGTTCCTACTGACTTAATTTTAGGGTATGAGTTTTCACTATAACTTGTTTCAAATTGTAATCAAGTTCATTTTCATAATTTGCAGGGGATGAGTCAAGGCAGAGGTCCTGCAAGCAGAGGTATAAGCCAGAGAGCAGGGGCTCAAATAGAAGGTAGACCTTTAGGTGGTGGGATGGATCTAAGATATGGCTCTGGAAGAGCATATAGGACCAGCCAGGGAAAAAGGAAACTAAAAGCAGTGATGCATTTAAGTCGTGTAGCAGCCAGTGCTCACAAACCGGTAGGAAGAGCTGAGTCTGCTCGTTCTCCGTGGAAGAAAGCAAAGATCTTCCCGATGATTCTGCAGAAAGTGAAAGGCAGTAGGAAAGATTCCAGTTACGCTAAGCTGATGTCGGCTCGCCAAGCAGACGGTGAGAAAAGCATGATTATCAGGGGAAGCTACTTCCAGAAATCAACAGATGACAGACCTTCGATGAGAAAACTAAATCATGTGTTAAAACGCATTAGTGTCTCCCGAAAATTTCAAGAGCCTATTAGGGAAGATTCAGTGCGTGCAAGAAGAAAAGGAGAGGAGGAATATGAAAGAGAGGAAGCAAAATCAGGAGTTTCAATAAGTATCACAGCAGAGAGTGAACATGAGGACAGTGATTATGAGAAGAAGAAAAAGAAAAGAAGAAAATACACCTCAGAGTCGTCCGCGAAGAGCAGTAGCTCTGGCTCGGAGTCGGAAGATAAAGACTACTTGAAAGTAACTCTGGACCAAGATGAAGCCACTGAAAGTACTGTGGACTCGGATGAGGAAAGTGGGCACAGTTTTGGCGACTCTGATGATGACTCTGGTTCCAGCTCTAGCAGTGAATCGGAAGAGGACTCATCTGAAGAGGATGATGATGAGGAAGATTCTGACAGCGATGAAGATGGTAGCCTGTCAAAGAGCTCATCTACACGAAGTTCGTGCAGCAAATCAGGGACTAGTCGGTCCAGCAGTAGAAGAAGCACTGAAAGGTCGAGTATAAAAAGTAGGGGAGGTAACTCCCGCCACAGAGCAAGGCGATCCAGCCAGAAATCAAATATTAGCTCTACTGCATCAGGTAGTGACAGGGACACAAGCTATGGGAAGGCTTCAGGATCCAGCTATAAGAGCAAAACCTCCTCTGCCAGCCTGGAAATAGGAGACACGATAGAAGAGGTGTCAGAAGAAGAGGAACAAGAGGATGTGGCGCAAGTCAGAGCAAGCCCCGATGAGGCAGCAGATAACTCAGATAAGGCAGTTTCTGAAACATCTGCCAAAGCAAAACCCGCTGCTGCTGAAGAAGACAAGAGCGGAAAATCAGCGAGTCATGGTGAGGATAGTGCAGATGACAGTGCTGAAGAGGTTGATACAGATGATAGTGATAGGGAGGAATCTGTCAGTAAGAATGAATCTTCTTGCCTAGAAAGTGAAATCAGTGTTGCTTCCAAAGGTACTGAAGGGACAAAAAGCTCAGCTAGTGCCACTTCTGGCAAAACCACTACTTCCCCTGACACTGAGAATCAAAGTTCTGACACCAGTGTGAAAAGAAAGAAAACAAGGAAAAAAACATCCCAGGAAAACAGTCAGTCTCAGTCGGATGAGACGCTGGATACTGCCACCACCGAGTCCGAGATTACTGGTGATTCTACATCCTTTTAAAAAGGAGCGACAGTAGGTGGATGTTTTGCAGTAAGGAGTGACCTTGTTTGCTGTGCCTTCTGTGTGGTCTTTCCTACACACTTGACTAGAGACAGCCACAAACAAAATGTCAAAGCTTCTCACTTCTGCATTTGAACCCCCATATGCTGTTTTAACGGCAGAACTATAGAGAACCAAACAAATGTAATCCCTGTTAGAGACTACTCAGGCATACTTAGCAGGAGGTATCGATTCTTTTTTGTTGAGCAGTGGCAGGAAGGAATACTTCTTTTCCTCTGCTGATTCCTCAGCAACATAATTAAAGAGGCTCTGTGTTGATTCCTACATTTAATCCTTTTTTTGTTATGCACTTTGTGATGCAAAGTAACATTGCATTTTGCATTAGCTGTGATGATAGCTTGAAGAACCCAGTGGATGGCACAAACCCATTAAGGGCCTTGGGTTCATGCAGATTATGTCTGTCACAAAGTGGAATGCTGCAGGGAAGAAAAAGGGCAGAACATTGAATTCGGTGAAGGTCAGGAACGATGATGAGGGTGAAAAGATGTAGAAATCATACCTGGTTTGACCTTATGTTCTAGCATACAACATTTGACAAACCTTCAAATGAGTTCTCTGCTGTAAGCATTAGCCCTGTTTGCAGGGAGGACAGCTGAAGTTGCAGCAAAGTGACACCTCCAGAACTGCAGAGTGTTGCTAGCAGAGCTAGGATTAAAGTTTTTCTGCATCATGAGATTCAGGTTTCAGGTACCCATGATGTGCAAGACAGGAACACAGAGGGAGGTGTACAAAGTGAGCTTGGTCAGAAAAGGAAGTGGATTACATTTTCCAACTTCTCCCCATCCCACCCAACAGTACATTAATCTTCTTATTTTTTTATAGCATCTGTTCAAACATTTGAGGTGCGTGTGCCTTATTTACTTTCTATCAAAAGCCACAGAACTGTTTCTCAACCACTAGATTTACCCAGGTGAGGCCTAAGTAGCCTAAATGAAATCAAAGCTTTGAGCCACTATTGGCTTAGCCTTGCGAATACTTTAAAGCTAGTACAGATTCTGGCCTCTGCACCAGCAAGCTCTGCCAGGAAGGCTCTGTGAGAAGGGGGAGAGAAATACATTTCAGTTTTTAAGAACTTGAGCCTGCTGGGGAGTCATACTGACAGGACAATTGGTGTTGAGCTGCAGAGCATGATACTAAGTTTTCAAGTACAGTCTTTCATTCCAGTTGGAATGATCACTTACCTACGTTTTTTTGTATTCCTGTATAGCACAAAGTTGTAGCTGCACATAGTGTTTAACGTAAATCCCATTGAAACTCATCAGTCTTCTCATCAACCTTATCTGTGCAAAGAAAATTGTATGTCTCTATCAGGAACAAAAGAATAGGCATCCAAGTAATTTGTACAAAGTGTAACTTCTCAAAGGTTAAGAGTAATCACCACGGTTTGTACCTTGCATGGTTTTCTTTCTCTGAAAACGGGCTTGTCTTGTCTGCATGTGTATGTATTGCAGTGTGAGTTAGCTGTGATAGTAATCTGCTACCTTAGTGAAATGACAGTGTTTTTGTTGTTAATTCAACAGTGAGAGTAGCTTCTTTCAGTGTACTGCAAGGAGGCATTTATTTTTAAAGGTGCAATTATAAACTAAGTAATGGGTTTTGTGTAGTCACAGCCAGTACAAGTCACAGCAACATAGAATTTTTTTTTAAATTAACTGTTTAAAAAGTATATAGAAATTATATAAGATCTGAAGTCTCATTTCTCTACTACCTTCCAATTAATAGCGAAACATCTCCATTGATTCCACTAGATTGGAACAGGCGCAAAGCATTATATTGAGCTTTTCTGGTTTTAACCAGCCAATTTTGCCACCATTGTGCCCGAGAGCTTCCTTTGTGTTGGCCCCGAGATCATAGAATCATAGAATCACAGGGGTTGGAAGGGACCTCGAGAGATCATCGGGTCCAACCCCCCTGCCAAAGCAGGCTCTGCTTTGATGTATTGTGCCTTTAAACTAGACCTCCCTGGTGCCATTTCTGCACAGAATTTACAAGGCAGTAATACTCTGGCAGGAAATTTCTAAGGCCTTCCTAGCACTTGCCCATTACTACGGTAGTATCTTTGAAGTATCACTTACGCATTAGCTTCATCATCAGTGCCTTCCGGTTTCCGTTAGCGGGGGTAATTCATCTAGTTGTTTTTCATCTCTCTTTGTATGACAGGCTGAGACATTGCTTTCTCAAAACACGACTGGCTTACCAATATCATGATTTACCGAAGTTTTCTTTCGGAAAGCAATGTCTCCATTCTCAATTCTCCAGAAAATGTGCACTTTATGTTAACAGGAGTGCAACTGAATACATCTTCAGGGTGGGGGGGGGGGGGGAAAGAGAGGAACTCCCTTCCCAAATTTGTCACTACTTTCCAAATCTGAAGAAAGACATTACAGTTTTTATACACTCTGACTCACGTTATGCAGTTCATGTAAACGAGTTTATCCTTTGTATAACTTTTTAGCCCAGAGAACGGTTTGCATGCACAACTGTTAGGTATATGATAGTGGCACAGAGTGGCAATCAAAACTATTAAGAAATATTCATGTACAACCTAAAGGTTGTAAGGGTAATAGTATCCTGGGCTCCATTAGAAGAGGGGTGGCCAGCAGGGACAGGGAGGGGATTGTCCCTCTCTACTCTGCCCTCGTGAGGCCCCATCTGGAGTCCTGGGTGCAGATCTGGGGCCCCCAATACAAGAAGGATGTGGAACTGTTGGAGAGGGTTCAGAGGAGGGCCACAAAGATGATTAGAGGCCTGGAGCACCTGCCCTACGAAGAGAGGCTGAGGGAGCTGGGCTTGTTCTGTCTGGAGAAGAGAAGGCTGCGGGGGGACCTCATTGCAGCCTTCCAGTACCTGAAGGGAGCTTATAAGCAGGAGGGGATTCAACTTTTTAAAAGGATAGACAATGACAGGACAAGGGGGAATGGATTAAAATTAAATGAAGGAAGGTTTAGATTAGATATTAGGAGGAATTTTTTTACAGAAAGAGTGGTGAGGTGCTGGAACAGGCTGCCCAGAGAGGCAGTGGATGCCCCGTCCCTGGAAGTGTTCAAGGCCAGGTTGGATGGGGCCCTGGGCAACCTTGTGTAGATCCAGGCCTGAGGTTGGTGGCCCTGCCTGTGGCAGGGGGATTGGAGCACTATGATCCCTGGGGTCCCTTCCAACTCATACCATTCTATGATTCTAAAAGGAAGGGCAGAAAATGACAATTTAATCAAGATCCATATGAAGTGTCTGGATAAAAGACAAGGTAAATAACAGATAGGAAAAGGGCAGGAGAATGTAAGAAACAATGCTGAGATTTAACAATATTTCTATTTATTGTCTAACAGTGGGCCAGAAAGAAAAGGATCAAGTTGATAGTAGACCCAGAGTATGAGACCAGCTCCACTGGAGAAGACAGCGCTCCCGATTCCAGCCAGAGGAATCGTCTTAATAACCCGAATATTCAAAACAACATCAACGGTAACATCTACATTGCACAGAACGGCTCTGTTGTCAGAACCCGTCGCGTTTGCCTTGGTAATAATTTAAAAGTCACATCTCCAGTGAGGCTGGGGAAACAGTTCAAGAAACTGGACAAGCTTGCAGTGACACACGAGGAGAATGTCCCACTGAACACGTTGTCCAAGGGACCCTCTTCTAGCGATAAAATGAACACAAGACCTTGCAGTGTCTCATTTGCTTCCTCCACTATAGGGGCCGACAATATAGTAACAAAGCCAGGGGGCTCCAAAATGAAAAGCACAGAAGAGCAAGAATCAGTTGTTGATAACGAGGATGTCAAAGAGCCCTTGGAGTCGCACAGTGAACACACACAGTCAGACGAAGAGGAGCTCTGGATGGGCCCTTGGAACAACCTTCACATACCAATGACAAAACTGTGATTTTATTTTATTTTTTAATTTTAATTTTTAATTCAGTTTATAATAAACTGCGCTTTTTATTGTCACTGAGGAAAATGTATGAAATTTGTATTGTGCACATACGTTGTATACTACAAACGACACGCTTTAAAGGTAAAAAAAAAAAAATTTGCACTCACATTTGTACCAATTAAATGTCCTCCCCAACAACTCTTTTGACAGGTTCCCATTTCACTAAACAATACTTCATTTAAATTAATTTGGTTTTTTTGGATCTTGATTTCTTGTTTAATAAACCGTAAACTACTAATAAATGCACAGCAAGCTTTGGTTAACTTCTCAGACAGTTCTATACATGCCTAGCTTGTTTTTCTGTATGGTACTTGTGGCTATACTGTTTAGATCTGGAAATTGTCTCTTTATGTTCAAGATTTATATCCAGAGCTCTTGGTTCTGAACTCAGAGTAATAAATTAAAAATAAATCCACGAAAGTCAATGGAGCAAATCCTCGGCTGGCTTAAATTTGAGTAACAATACCAAAGTCCATAGTGATTTACCCGTTTATGCAAACAGAGTATCTCGCTCAACGGCCCACTAGTGGACTTATGTAGGAGTGGAATTGGAGTGTAGAAAAGTACAGCGCTGTTACAGTAGGAAAGTGTAATAGACGATTAAATAAGATCAAAATTGCAAAGAGGATGGAAATGGGTAGCAATTCATCTTATTCAGAGTTACCTGGCCATGGTTTGTTCATTTTCTTTTGTAAATTAGCTCATTTCAATTTTCTTCTCGAGTCAATTTTTCATCTTTTCATCTCTTCCCACATCGGTTCTGTTTTCTTCTTTATACGGTCTTTAGCTCCAGCTTTTATGCTCCATCAATAATTGTCATCCTATGGCTAAATTTCTCCGAAATAAACCAGGATGATGCACGAGTCCGTGTGATAGAAATAGGCATTAAAGAGTAATTAATAGGAAGGGGATGGATACATTTTCAAGCCCAGCTAGCTGTTGGGTTAAATGGTAAAATCACCATTCCACTCCAATAGTGTTGAACATTAACCTGCTGAAAAGACAAATGGATCACGGTGAAGAGGATAAAAAGTGAGTATTTTTATGAGGTTAATATGCATAAACGGATCTGTGAAGGGCAAAGGGTGTCAGAACACACACACAAAATTGTTTCAAAAATCGTAAGTAAGCATTACTTGTAAAATGCATTATGTGAATTTTGGCCCCTGCTTGTAATTTCTGTTTGTACCTTCTAGTAAGGGGCTGTGTTGTGTTACAGCTTGAATAGGGAGCTGAGAAATGCTGCTGTTCGTAGCTCCTGAGTAATACCTAAAAGACAGTAGCAATACAGAGCCAAGTGTTTTTTCTCCGATGTGATACAGGACAGGAAAAAGAAGATCCGTATTCACGTGAGAAAAGTGTCCTGTTGTATTATGCAGACTGTTTTTTCCAGGTAGGATCAAACTAGTTGTGAGAACGATATGGATACCTCTCAAAAGATAGGAAGAGTCCACAGATAAAGGAATGCAACTAGTAAGGAAACAATCGGCATCATCGTTCTTTCCATTTTGCTGTAGCAGAAGTTTCACCACAGGATCTGGATGACGATGGCTGTTGGTTCTGCCCCAGCAGTAAATGGACATCTACTACTGTGGTTGTGCTTGTTTTCCCCTTGCACAGGTTCTGCTCCACGAGACTCCTCTCAGTGTTTGTCTTCAGAAGCTGTTCGCATGTTCTGCTGATGTAAATGTGACATTTCTGTCAAATGCCTCCTTTTCAAGCTGAGGTTTCCGACCAAATATTTTGAGATGGTGCTTGTTTTTAGGCATGAGAAATGCAATGTAGCCTACCACGTAAGGGAAAAAACAAAAAAAGACCAGGTATTTCTTTCTCCTGACTCTATTATCTTGGTATATTTGCGCTTGGTACCTAACAAAATACAGCTGTTTGGAGTTTAGCTAGATTCTGAATATATAGATAATGATGGAAGAAAAAAAAAAATCTATTCTTTGAAATAACTAGTAAAATGTTCTATTTTAATCCTGTTTAAGATACTGTTATTATTTCACTACATCATTTTTATTGCAAGATCTGTCAGTTGTGTTCTTACTAAGTAATTTGATAAGGTCATACGCTTTTTAGAGAAACATTTTCTCCCAGCTACTCAGTTTTCTGAGCAGGGAAAAAAGTTGTTTCTTTTTCTAGGTATTCTCAGCTTTACTGGCATTAGCTGTAGCTCTGGGCAGGATTGTCAGGCCCAAAGCTGGTGGTCAGCAGTGCTTCACATGCTTATCAAAGGCAAAACTTGTAAATACCATCGCCTTTGTGCTGGCCAGGCACTCTGAATGTTTCCCACAATGCACTAAACATACAAAATACAATAAGAAATGCCACTTGGAAGCAATGGGTGGGGTTTATCTGTAATCTAGCTCTCTTTTAGCTGAAACTTGTAGTGGCTTTCAAATTCTTGAATACTGAGAGGGCCATGTCAAAATGTTCACAAGTGCAGAAGATTTGGGGGGGTTGTGTGTCATTTTTGTGGCTGTAATACTGTAACTCGATACAGAATCCAAATCTTTATTTTCTGGGGATGCCATACTGAAAATTAGTAGAAATTTTAGATCGTGAGCAGGCAGTGGGTCCCACGACCAACAGCAGTAATGGTACAGGCTGATACAGGGGGGAAAAAAGGTCACTTACTTTTCCTTTGGAAAGGGAAGTATTAGCATGGATTTGGTGGATACAGTTAGTAGTTTAAAGTGTCTGGGTCTTGGGATAGAATTTACAGCTATTTAACCACTGAAATTTGTAAAGCTGATGCAAGGCATGTGCATTTTCCCCTGGGCTGCACAACTACTCGCTGGCTGACCGATCAAGGTGATAATCATTGCTCCTAACATTGATTTAATTTGTTCACTCCTCCAAGCAGGCAGTAATAGTTTTGTGGTTCAGTACAGCATCTGCTATGTGTTCAGTATAAGCAAGGACCAGATGACCGATGGCACTGTGATGCCCACTGTGAGGCAGAACAAGGGCGCTCAGGAGAAAAGCCAAACTTCTTTTGCCCATTCTTTAAGTGTTACTGAAATGAGCAAGATTGGACAGAAAGCCCGGCACATCTACTGGGGACCTGTTGGGAAGCTTAATGTGTTAATGGTAGGTAGTCCTTTCACTCAGGGTTTGCCTGAGTGGGTGTCGGGGAAAGGACGGCATGGTTGTGATAGGTGACCAGTAAAGTGATGCCATCAGCATTGACTCCTCCCTTTGTGGTTATGTTGCTGGAAAACTTGCAGAGTCTGTAAAATGGAAGAGAGATTGAAAAAACAACTCGTATTTTTATTCATGGGGGAAGAGTACCAACCTTTGCACAAATTTCAGCTTATGTGGTGGAAAAGCATGTGGTGGGAATGGAGTATTTTTGGCCACTCACAAGCACAAAAGTGCTTTCTGGAAAGTGTCGTACACTCCTGTGAGAATACCACCTGATATTTAAAAAAGCCTCTAATGGATCACAGCCACGGTGGTTCTGGTTTCTTGTGGTGTTTCTGCATGATGATCTCGGTGGTTGGGAAGTGGCTTCTCCTTTTCACATCTGTTTGCCTCTAGCAAATGTCACTTGTAGCTCACAGTTTCACAAATAAGTATATTTTGCAGCTGGTGATAAACTCTTCTTACCCTGTAATATTTATAATTGTGTTGCACATGAGGGTATAAGTATGAATGCTTTCTCCTCAAGCCCTAGTTGGTGGCTGTGCCATGACACACAGCTAGCCAGGTATAAAAAGGGCAGCAGCTGTCTTCTGCTCTGTAAATGCTTGTTTGCAGCACACAGAACTGGTAACGTTAAGTTACCATTGACTGTCTCATTGTTTATAGCCTGAGAAAGATTTGCATTTCTTACAAAGTATTGATAAACTACAAGGTTTGATAAACCTGAAGAGCAGTGCGGTTTGTCAAATGAATATTGAAGGCAGCTGGTTCTCAAAAACCCATTAGATGAGTACTGAGGAATATTACCTTATTTATTCTTGGAAGAAGAGAGTTTCAGTAATTTTACTGTTTGGGCTAGGAGCGCTGAGTTGAGCTGATCAAATGATAAAGCTGTAGCCATGGCCTGGATCAATAGTGTTGCAACAGCTTAGGCAGAATTGGGTAATTCACTGATAGCATAACCCCACAGAGCTTTCAGGGTGGCACCAGCCTGGACAGCCAAAATGTTGTTTATGTTTTTGGCACCAACTGTTGCTCCTTACCAATATACAAAGAATTACATAGTTCATGTTCATGCTTTGTAGAGAAGAGCAGCTTTGGCACAGAACTGAACGTTGCGTTACACTGGAGGGGTGGGGGGGTAGTTTTGTTCCAGGAGTTCAAGGAGAATATGAGCCTTATATTGGTAGCACCACAAAGCCGTGTTGTACATCAGCGTGGCTGAGATTGATAGTTAACGACTCATTGGTGAAATACAGCAGTGGTTCTCCTCAGAGGGTGGGTGTGCAGTATGTGTGTGCATCATCTCTAGGTGCCCATAGATTATTTGATGTCTCGAGGCATATAGATGTCTTGCGTTATACTTGCTACTAACTGCTGTTTGCTTAAATTAATGTGCTAGTAATTTTGCATTCCAGAGTGCAGTGATGTCCCAAGGGCCTGGCACCTGGCAGCCAGGTGCCCTGTCACAGGGCTCCCTGCAGCACAGTAATTTGTCACCAGCCACATGGGTCAGAGCCGGCAGTATTTCATTCCAGCCAGAGGTAAGCCCCATCTCTCACAGGTACTCCATGCTGTATCTGCTCCTGTTCGCAGATGGAGCAGTTCCTGGGGACCTGCTGCAAGCTGTGTGCTGTGAGATACAGTCAATGGCTGCCAGGTTCCTCCCACTGCAACTTAGCAGTGGGACAATGGTTTTTGTGAGAAGAGGTGGCAAAACCACAGGGTTCAGTGGCTGAGCTGCTACTCACCGCAGCAACACTTGAGGTTCTTACTAACTCCTGTGTCAAAGGCCAACAGAAGAGTTTTGAGTTTCTCCAAACTCTACTTTGCCATGGTTATTTTTAGTATCTGAGAAAGAATTACTTATTTCCTTATAAAGGTCACTAAGGGAAATTGTATTAAGGTCATTATTTAATCTGATTAATTTTTCACAGGTAGAAAGGTTATTATTTTTTAATGTATTACGTTTTAGAAATTAGACCTAGACAGCATCTCTCTAACTGCATTCACAAAGAGCTATTTTATTCTAGCTTGTTATCTCAGAAATGCTGGTAAGAGGCTGTTTTAATTAAAAAAGAGAAGTGCAATTTTGAAATATATAAAATGCTAAGCAGGGTCTGTCCTGATTTAGTGTCACAAAAAGCTACCACAGCATCCTAGGAAGAGGGGGGGTAAACAAAATGGTGAATGCTGATTAATCACCTTTTAAATGAGGAACACGAAATATAAGAATTGCAGTAAACTACTAAACTTAATACCATCATCAAGCCAAGTGAGTATAGTAAATATTTGTCTCTCCCATCAGTTTAATTTACTGATACACATTTTTCCCTTGCAGACTGAAAAATCTACATAGTTACGCTGTCAATAGGCATAAATAAATGAAGTATGAGGATGTAAAGTCTGAGCAGACATCTGGGCACAGAGTGGCCTGCAGGCACCTTGAAAGACCTTGCACAAATGGTGAAGCACCATTTGTGGGGAGGGCTGTTAAGGTCCAGCGAGTGAGAGGCACAGGAAAGGAACAGAAGTGCTCCCAGATCTCACGTTCAGAAGCGACACTTGGCTGAGCCACTGGCTCCATCTTGGTTTCTTTAAAAAAGCTGAACAAGGACAGGAGAGAACAGGACTTTGCACAGCATGTGGAGAGATAGCCAGTCTAGCACGGGTGCCGGAGCACCACCACGCTGGGCATTGAGCTGCCCACGCTAATTATCCTGCCAAGATGACAAATTACAGTCCCTTGTTTTCTGGACTCGTGGAACAGCCATGCCCTTGTTTGCTTGGAGGGGATTTGCTCTCTTCGAGCACGTACGCTTTTGTATCTGCATGCACACATGCACCCTCTTGTCCATCAGCCTTCTCCATCTCTAAAGGCATAGCTACGACATGGACTACTGGATAAAATAGATCTTCCTGTTAAAACAAGCTAGTGGCTAAGGAGAGACTGCTGTAAATGAAAAGTGGAATTTCTGAATAAAAACTTAAATATACCTTTAAAGGAGGCAGGAGGGAGAAAGAAAAAGCATGCAGCACTCATTACCAGTATGCAACACCACTATGACAGACCACGTGCAGCGGGGCTGTGTGACCATCATACACATGCTCCACGGGGAGGACTTGGCAGCACCAGTCACTCCATGGTGGCAGAGCCCCTCTCCAACCTGGTCCCACTGGTTGAACACATCTGAGATGCAGACCCAGAGCTGCTCGTGTGCCGCCCTGTGCCTGCAGGCATGAGGTGGAGCTCCCAGTGAAGTCAGAGCACGTTGCTTGTGCCACTGTGAAGGTAACACAGCTAAATAGCTTCTTGTGCCAAATAAGTCTGGATTAGCAGGAGGCAAAGTGCTCAGCTGTAGGCTCCAAAAGGCAAGCAGGAAAGTCATGCTGATTTCAGCAGCTCCTCTGTTTATGACACAGCTTTCCAGCTTTCCTGATAACCTCTGTGTCCTCAAACTAATGAAGATGTGATCACTAAAGGAAAAAAGTATAAAAAGAAAAGACAGCAAAGCTGCTGAGATTTAAAAACAAGGTAACAGGCCGCAAGTACAAGACACAGCCCATCTGCTGCTACTGCAGGATGTCACCTTGATTTCTTGTGCTTCCTTCCCAGCATCCATTCACCTGGTGTGCTGAATGAGCATCAGGTGAGGGCAAGACTGGCCTTTTAGGAATTTGGGGTGGGGTGGGGGGATGCAGACATCCTAGGTTGTGATAAATGTTCATTTGAGTGCTGATAGTTTTGCCTTCATATAAAATATGCTCAATCATTAGAATTTGGGGGTAATAAAATATAATAAATCCTATAAGACAGCAGGTGGAACAGTCCTCCTAAGGTCCACTTAAGAGCAGAGACTTTGCCAGTGTATAAGCACATCACAGTCCTGTTGACAGCACCCTGAGCACAGGTAAGTGCAAAACTGGCTGCTGCAGCTGGATGGGTATACCTTTTCAAAATTTTAGACCTTCTTTCGCTGATCTGTAGACTGCATGTAAAAAACTTTTTTTAAAAGGGCAGAGGGAGCAGCATCATCTGGATGCCTAAAGCCTGAGGCGGTTAGTCACATGCTGCAGATAGACTCTGACCAGCCTTGACTGTCTTGAGGATGGTTCCTGCTTTGGCCAGAACAAGAGGGTATTAATTTGCTGATTAAAATCAAACCATCTTCTAGAATTACATAAACTTGCATCAAATATGTTTACCATGTGCTAGGATGTTGTGCTGTTACAGTAGTCAAGGGTGAGCTTGTTGCATGCATCTAGCCAGGGTACGTGCCCACATACAACTTGCTCAATGAGTCTCAGTCTTGGCTTCCCTGCAGATTGTTAGGAATGTCAAAGGCCCTTTGCAGAGGGGGGGTATAGGTCACCAGGGTGCTGGCACCCTCGATTCCCATCCTTCATACCTTCTCCTCCAAACACCACACCCACTTTCTCCTGATAACTGCTCTTTTTTTTAATCTTTGTGTCCATTGTACAGGAGATCTCTGATAGCTGTTGAGCAGCTGCATTGTTTGCATTTTACACTTGCATATGGATGTATGGAAAATGAAAGACTGGCCTAAGCAGTAATTAGCTATTGGAGGTTAACAAGAAAACATCACCAATGCTTTAGGCTTTAGATCTTTTCTGGTTGAGCTGTTAAAGTGATAAAGTCTTTGAAATGCAGAAGCTGCTGTGGCACTGCAGTTTCTGAGCGTGACTGATGTTAAAATCAAAGGATGCTCAGCAGACACAGGCATTGACCATGTCTCCATATAGGAAAACTCTCTACAACACAGTAACCAGAATTCCAACTGATTGCAAGGGTATTACAGGAACACATCATCCAAGAATAGTGATGTTTTAAGAACTCATGAAAAATATTCCTCCAGTGCTTGTTGTTGCTGCTGCTGAAATGTTGTTTTCTAGTAGCATTTAAAAACTGGGGAATGGGTCTCCTGAATATAGCATAGAAGAGCAATCCATCCAGGGACAAACTGATTCTTACATGGCCTTAACAAAGGGGACTTCTGTGAGGCCACTTATTATGAGGCTGTGGCCTCGGCTCTTACTACTAATACATGTTTTAGAAGCTTTAATAATAGATCAAAATGTTTATAACTATTGGAATGTGGACCCTTTTATTCAAGCAGCAAACTACTGCATGGATTCATATAAAAGGAGACTTACCTTTATGAATGCACTGAAACACAAGAAACACTTGGGACTTGGAAGGGCTTTTTCCAGAGTAAGCTCACTATGGAAGCTATTCACAACTGTTGGTTTTCATGCAGAGTTAGCTTGGGCCATGTTAGTTCTGTATTGCAGAGTTCAGGGCTTGTGGCCATATTGAAGTGTAAATACATAACTCCCCAGATCGATTCCTCACTGCTGGTCCCACTCTTCTTTTCATGTTTGGCTTTTGGTATTTTGGGTTATGAGGGTTCATTCTCTGATGTTTCTAAAAAGATGGATTTAAAAGCAGATCTTCTGTATTGACTGTGAGAATCAGGACACAGAAGTATTGGTTAGTGCTAGTAAAGCAGCCTGGCTACAGTGTGCATTAGATATACAAGCTGACTTTTCACTGAAAGATGACTATCCAATGAAGATTCACCATCAAAGGCAGTTTTCTGTCCTTTTTTGCAAGGAACCTCTGCAGCAGGATTTGCATGGAAGGGAGCATGCGGTTTTTCACAGCTTCTTTCTCATTTTCTGCAAATATGAAGAAGGAAAATGCCATCTCTGCCATGATCTGCTCAATGACGCCCAACTATTTTGACTATTTTTGGTTAGTGATACATGTTGGGCTGTGCCCTGATTTCTGAGAACTACCTATGATGATTCCAGGACCTATTGGTTCAGAGTTCAATGTCTTGCTGGTAGCATTTGGATTATTTTTTAGATGCAATTCACAGCATTTGTCTCTGCTGAAAGTCATCTATCTCCCTGCCCATTCAGTTCTATGAGGTTGCTGTGGAATAGTTGAGCAAACTTGTGACATTCAACTATAAAAACTACTGTTTTATTTGGATTTGGTTTTATTTTGTGGTTGTTTGGGGTTTTTTTTAGTATACTCCATAATATGCAGTGAAATAGCATTTGTTGGCAAGGTGTTCTGTGTTGTTGCTGGTAATAATCACATTTATTTGTATTTGAACAGTGCAGTATTAATGAGATCTACCTAGCAGTAATGTGTGAGTTTAGCTGGTCTTCAAGCCCTCTCCATCTTTCTAGATGGAGAAAAAGTTATATTTCTATATGAAAGATAAAATAAAGGCCAGGTAGGTAGTGTTGGGGAGATCTTATTTGCACTTGAATGCATCTCTGTGTGGCTGAACTGACTAGAAAAATGTAATCCCCAAACCAAGCGAGAAAGAAGTGAGGCAACAGATGGTGTGGGGATTAAAAGCCTGAGTTTCATGTGTTCCTGCAACTGACTTTGCTGAAGTGGGCTAGTAAAGGTTTTGTAAAAATACATCCACTGTGATGTAGTTGGATCACTCTTACCTTTTTAAACATCGTGTTGCTGTTAAACGTTCAGCCTGAGCAAGTGTTCTGCTGAAGACCCTATGTGTACAGACCATTGTGTTAACATTTCTAGTTTTAGCCTGTGAATTTATTGATTTGCAAACTAGATGGAATGCATTCGTGTCCTTCCCTACTCTGCATTCTAAGAAATGCTGCAGACTTATCTTTTGAAAAGCATATTGGAAAGCAGATTTTAAGTTTCACAGTCTTGCTTAATAACACGTCCCCAGAATCTTTCTAGCTGAATCCAGAAAGGAGTGTTAGTTTTTCTCTTATAGGATCAATTAAAAAATCCCAAAACCAAACAAAAAGATTTCGTATTCTAGTGCTTCTCATTAATTTTAAATTCCCAAGGCAGAGTGAAAAAAACACTTTTGTATCATGATCACTGCTGTTGCTTCTCCTTCAGGGCCCAAACCTCCTATTTCCTCTCACGAAAACCTTCAGAGTTTGGTTTTAAGCAATATCATTCCTACTGACTTCTTGCTTCATCCATTGCACAGCATGCTTCTGTGGTGCCTCCTTCCTGTGCTGTATTGTGCATCAACTTTCCATTGTCCTTCAACTTGAAAGATCACCTTAAAAACCTTTGTTTTTGTGATATGGCACAGGCACCTGAAGTCTGGCCAGTATTTCAACTAGCTGCTGCTGCTGCTTGCCCTTACTTTCAGGAGTTCAAGTTCTTTTCTAAATGAATATTTACACATTTGACTGTGCTCTTGAGATTTGGCAGAATGCCCTAATATCTGTAGTCATGCCTATATCCTGTGGGAAGTGCTCAGCCCCAGCGTTGCAGCATTGCTACACCAATGTGCCTTTATCACCAGGTAGTTCCTAGATTCCCACTCCTTCAACAATTAGTCCTCCAACAGTTGTGAGGTGCTAATTAGCTCTCCTAAGATTTGAGGACATCTATTTTCCTAATGTTGTTGTTAGTCTCTTGGTTTTGGCTTGATTTCCTAGGGAAACAACACTTCTGTGACTGCCCATATATGTATCCTCTCACCTGTCTCTCCTGCTCTGAATAATTTCTCAACCAAATGACTGATTTCATCCCAGTTTCAGAGGGGGTTAGCAGTCTCCAAATCAATTAAGTTTCCAGAAGCTTCAGGAAAATTGACAGCTGGGTAGAGGAAAGTGAGAAGCAAATGAATGCTGCTGTACTCCCAGAAGAAGACACAAATTCAGCCATTAACTCATTCTGTTGGCTGCAGATGGACAGTTAGGATGTGCCCGGCTCTACCATGACCTCTGAGGGTGTCCTGGGGACCGTGGTATGCCTGGCGTGACTGTGGTATGGGTGGCAGAGCGGCAGATGAGAGAAATCCAAATACTTTCTTCCCTCATGGTGCAAGTTACTTTCTTTTCCTACTGTTGTACACAGCTGAGATCTTAAAAACCATTAAAAAGCCAGCTGACGTTCTCTGATATGTACTTTTGCCCACAAGATGCAAATATTCTCATCCCTGTCGCACTTTGACAAGCAGAACATTTCAAGCACTGTCCTCAAAACAGACTTTAAAACCTTTGACTTTTGGTTTCAGTTAATGTTTTCAAGATATAATAGGAATTTAATATGTTGAGTAAGAACAATTATTTGGTCACTTATAATGAGAATTATGGCAGCTGTGTAATACAAGGGTTGGTTTTTTTTCTTCCCTCATTAAAATGAAGTTCTAATTAGAATGATAACGTCTCTTCTTTGGGGAGGCTTTTACAGTAATTGCGAGGTCACCTACAACTTTGTTTGAATAGCCAGCTAATTCACAGTTTCATTTTAGTAGCTGTCTTCTGTGACTTTCACCATAAACCCACAGCCTCCCACTAAACGTAGTTTCACAAAAGCAAGAGTTCCAGTTAGAGAGATACTCCAGTTTTCTTTTACATGTTAGCTAAGAAAAGGCACCCTACAGAAAATTTAGGGTGATATTGACCCTGTTATATTCTTTTCCTAAAAGTTAAAAGGAACAGAGCTTGTGTTTTTAAATCTTCATCTTGGATATATCATCTTAACTAAATTATAAGTGCAATAAGCTTACAACGTGTCCTGTGTCTGACGTAGAAAGTGACATAATCTGCTGTGCAATATCCAGCTTTCATGATAGCTGAGAGGTAAGCAGTAGAGGAAACCACAGTTAAAAAGATCTGTATGTTAGCAGAAACCTGAAACTGTGCTTTTGTTCTTTGCCAGTAGATAAGGTGTTACTCTAAGGTAGATGTGACTCCACAGGTGGCTCAAGTTGATCAGCGCTGGGCCACACACTTTCTCCCTCACAGCACACTTCTACAGCATATTCCCCTTCTCCTGCTCTGCTGCCCAAAGCCCAGCCTGCAGCCCACACCCTTACCTGTCTCACCATTTCTCTGCCCTCTTCCTATGATAGAATCATCTTCTCCTGCATTGTGTGCACCACTGGGGACATGCCAGTGCCTGGCCTTGGCAGCCCAGCAGGTTCTCCCAGCCCTGGAAGATAATCAGAGGTTTCTGTAGGTGGGTTGTTTTTTTCATTGTGCTTTCTAGCTAGTGAAGCAACAAAGTCTCTTTAATTTCACTTTGTTAAGAAAAGTTAATAGGATATTTGCAATTTGCAACATGCAATGTAAAACCAAAAGCTGAAAGGAGCCAGAACAGCAGTTGGACATGAACATAAACTGATACCTGTTCATTAATTTTGCAGATTAACAGCCTCTGCAGGCATAAAAACTTAAAGCCTAAAATGGTCTCTTCACATTCAGCTGCAGAGCTGATTTATTCATCCTTTTCCTTCTCCTTGTAATTATTTTTGCCTGGTAAAGTTGGGGAAGAGTCCCTCTTGTGGTATATGCCATTAAAGCAACAGGCAGGGCTGATTTTATCTGGTCTAATTTTCCCCTCTGGTCTGCAAGTTAAATGTAAAGATCTCTTTTAGATCAGAAGCATTAACAAATCACAAGCGTGCCCTGCCTTCTTCTCAGGGAGTTTTGCAATTGGTATTAGAACAGCAGAAATAAGGACATTAAGTCTGATTTTCTTCCACTTAACTGCAGCTCTTAAATTCACAGCTTGTCAGATGGGGGCTTCATCACAGTTTCTGCAAGACCTAGTACTAGAGGGGTGAGTGCAGAGGGTGGGAAAGCCGTGAAGGCATTTTGCAGGATTTTCCTCAAGTATGTAAAGTTGAAGTCAGGGAGAAGAAACAAGTCTTTGGGTCTGTGCTGCCAGCAATCCCAGTGGGAAAGATCAGTGCCATTCAGTGTGGCTGTCAGCACAGAATTCGCCCCTTAGTCTTCTGGGAAAAGATGCAGCATCTGTTCCAGGCTCTGCCCCTTTCCTTCTCCACTCTGATGTATTCAAATTTGGTTTTATTGAACCACACAAAAGTCTGAGCTCTGTGTGGGATGGCTTATGGAGCTGCGAATTATCATTTGCATGTTGTTCATCTTACAATGTTTTCTGCCCTGCTCCTCCGCTGTGGGTGTGTTAATAACTTTATCCACTAATGAGTTGTTCAGAGCAGTTGTGCTTTGTGGGCTGCTCCATCTCCCTCACAAAGCAGAGAGCTTTCTTGAGTGCACAGTGATTTATTTTTTTTTTGGCAATACATCAGATCCTGACTCTGCTGGGTCACTCTGTCCCCAGCACAAGTATGATTGCATTCAGCTCCAGACAGTAAGGAGAAGGAAATCTAGGTTTTGTGGCACATTTTTTAAACTGTATTGGTGTTTAGGCTATCTTACCTGCTGATGAGAATTTCTCCTCTCCTTCCAGGGCTCACACCTTACTGTCTTTTTTTTCCCTCCTCTTTTTTAACTTTTCTTCAATTGTAGCAGCCTCTGTTCCTGTGTCCATTTGTTATTCTTGCACAGTGAAGGAGGAATTCATAACTTAGAGGCTTGATATCCCACAACTTTGATTGCAGCAGCATTTCTGTCTAGTTTGGCTGTAGCTGTTTCCTGCAGCAGGGGGTAAACAACAAAGGTATTTGTTGGGCTGCACTCAACTGTTTCCATCCCCCATACTTTACTGCAGGTCAGGGCCAAGCATAAGCTCAGTCTCTTCTGTTCTCTGTGAGGACACAATCTCCATGTAACAAATAGCCTTTATTGCAGCCCAACACATTTGGCTTCATACAGGAGAAAAGGGATAAAATTAGTGGCTTGTGACAGAACTGAATACCAGACTATCTGTGTTAATGCTCCCTTCTCCAGGAAAGAGCTAATCTGGTGTTTGGTTACATGACATGGCTTTTGTGTGACAGGAATTGTATTCAAGCCAGCAGCACTTAAAACCACATTTAAAATTATCATTGACTTTTCTATGTATTGTCAAGTCTATTTCCCCTGTTATAGGTTTATTGAGTTGAAGGAGAAGGTGCTGAAGGAGTTGTGTGTATTCACTTGTTAAATAACACTGGACACCGTGCCTCTGTGTTTGCATTGTTCCAGTTCATTATCCCTGAGACAACTGCAGACCAGAGCTGTGTGAATACTTAGTGATCAGCTCATTTGAAGCCGAGGCCCATCCTCAAAAGAACACAGGTAAACCAAAGCAGAGGGAATGAGAGGCTTAACTTTGAAATTGTATTGCAGAAACCTCTAATGCTGAAACCATTTGACTGTGGAGACTGGCAGCCTCAGTGAGCAGCTTCCCTGGGGTTTGGCAGGGTTCCCTAGGTTCTGCTTTGCACAGGTAGAAAGTGTTTTCTTGGGGCACATAGCTGGAGTCTGCACCCAAAGGCAGATCAGGACCCCACCAGGTGGCTGCTTCAGGGCATGTGTAGCAAGCATCAGGGCCCAGACTCCTGGGAGTAGTCAGCGCCATGGTGAGGCCCACATCTTTCAAGGTGAGGGATGAGAAGTGCAACTTTTCTAGTTGCTTAAGCATTCAGGGAGCAGTTGGGGGATCCAGGATATGTGTGGGTCTGTCTTGGGGTTGTCTGCAGAGTTGGTATCTAGCTGCCTCTCTAGGTAGGCTGCTAAAATGTCCTGGAGGAAATCTGGCTCTTCTGACAGGCAGTTGTTCGACATTCAGTTGTAACACATGTCCATGTGAGGACCAAGCAAACCCTTTGATCAAACCAGTGTACCAGGTGAGAAGGTGGCATTAAGCTCTTGGGTAGGCCACCTCACAGGTATGCTGTGAAGGTGTTAGGAGTAGATGACCTCCATGCCTCCTGAAAGAGCTATGAAGGACAAAGCTTGAGGTAATTGTCTTAGATGCCCCTATATACAGCTCCACAAGGAACATGTATAATCAGGATATTCTTGTTCTGCCTGAAAAATAAAGCTTTATTTGGTGATATAACCAGTTTGGGAAGTTGAAGGTAGCCTTTGGACAAAGTGGCAAGGTTCAGGATGCATTATATCAGGAAACTGAGGGATGATTTACACTCCACTTCCTTTGCTACAGCTTAATAGTGGTGCAAAATGAAAACAGTAAAGCGAGTCAGTTCTTGGGAATTGGGTGAGGGTGTGTTGGGTGGGGTTTTGGCCAGCCAAGAAAGCTCTGAGGAGAATAGTCCCTGTGGGAAAACAGAAGTGTGAGATTTTTTGGTCCGGTTTAGAAGTCTCTCAATGGCCAGAAATTGGAGGGTTTCTGAGCTGTACTCCACTAGTGTTGCTGGATGCGTTTTTGTGCAGTCTGAGTAGCGCCCAGAAGATGTCACCACAGGACAGTAGGAAAGCAGGTAAGAGCCTCAAGTTCTCTAAAAAACAAAGAACGTGCCAGATCTATGCAATAACTAGCACATGCAACCTCCAGGGTTTCCGTTGTTGGATTTCTATTTAGAAAATTTGTGGGTGTTTTTTTTTTAAATAATTAAATGGACATTAACACAATTATGGTTCTAGAAGAGCCAAATGTGGTAGTAGTAGCAACACTGTTTTTTCCAGGGATGATTTTTCAGTTAAGATTTGCATTCTGGAATATACATTTCTAAGCAACTTACAAGACTATTTTTGAACAGTCACAAAAGCATTCATGGGAAAAAATTAATTTTTTTCCATAAAAGGAGTGGTCAGATGGTCGAATGAGTGGGTTTATTAAAAACAAGCAGTGCCCTGCTCTTGGTTTTGCATTGCTCTGGGGCTGTTCTTCTCATTTCCTTTTTCCTGCCATAAGTTCACCGACTTTCTCCTTTTTACTAGAAAGCTAAAGGGTCATTTTATAAACATAATGATGGACAAATAAATAAAGTAAATTTTCCTTTTGCAATGTCAGCGTATAAAAAAAAAGATGCAAACAAGTATATCCATGATGTGTTGAAGCAATCCACTTGGGACTGACACAGGCATCCACAAAAGCCTTATGAGATCTGCAGCTGTATGCTCAGAAGTATTTTAGTTGCTTGAGCTTACTTAACTCTTGAGTCTCCAGTCTAGCCCACCAGATCACAGAATCAAAGAATTGTAGGGGTTGGAAGGGACCTCCAGGGATCATCAGGTCCAACACCCTTGCCAAGGCAGGTTCCCTAGGACAGGTCACACAGGGAGGCATCCAGACGAGTCTTGAATATCTCCAGAGAAGGAGACTCCTTAACCCCCATGGGCAGCCTGTGCCAGGGCTCTGTCACCCTCACTGTGAAGTTCTTCCGCATGTTGGTGTGGAACTTGAAGCCATTGCCCCTTGTTCTGACAACAGAAAAGAGGCTATTTCCCTTGTGTCCCACACTTGAGATATTTCTAAACATTAATAAGATCCCCCTCTTAGCTTTCTTTTCTCAAGACTGAACAGCCCTGGTTCTTTCAGCCTATCATCTTAGGGGAGATGCCTCCGTCCTTTAATCATCTCCAGAGCCCTCCGCTGGACTCTCTCCAGGAGATCCCTGTCTTTTTTGTACCAGGGAACCCAGAACTGGACACAATACTCCAGGTGGGGCCTGACCAGGGCAGAGTAGAGGGGGAAAAATCAGAGTGTAAAACTCATCACCTCCAGAGCCTTGCAAAAATTCCCATGAGTATACCTATGTATGCGATGTGCATATGTACTGGGCTATACATAGCAGCTTGCCCACTTGTTTCGGTAGAAAATCCCAATCTCTACAGTATTTCCAAATGAGTTATATTTCATATTTGCCAGGAGTAATGACTGAACACCCTAATGGAAGAAACCTATATGCTATGTTACATGCTAAAAGACAGGGGTATGTTGCCCATTGCTCCTAATGCTACGCCTGTGACTCCCCTTTTAAAAGTTTGCGCATCAAAACTGTCACACCTCAGTTACAGTAGCAGAGATTTAGATCTAACCATGCCATGGTCCCTTGGCTGCCTTCAACACAGCATATCCCCACTTTGCAGGTTCTAAGAAAAGCAACCTGCCTTTATGGTCTCTTAAAACTTCCAGCTGTGGTCTGTTTCTTCACCTCAATTCTCCGGGCCACCACTGTCCTTCAGGTCACACTGTAACATGGCCTGATTTCTGAAGCATGTTCCCTTCACTGCTGCTATTTGAATACAATAAATCTCAAGAGAAGCCACTCGATATAGGACAGCTCTAAGCAAATTACTTTTTAGGCAGATGCAGAACTTGCCAACATCAAGCAGATTGTCCCCTAGGCTTCAGGTCACATGCGTGAGGTGCAGGGATGGTTATTTAACACATACATAGTAAATGGGCAAAGTTGTGAACTTTTCTTCAGGTTCAGGTTTCTGAAGTTATTAATTTATCAATTTATTTACTTTTAAGGCAGAGTAAAGTCGCTTTTTTTTCCTAGCAAGCCTTAGCAATGCATCAGGGAGACAGATTCCCAAGGGTGGGAACTTTTTCCTTTCGGTGTTTAGGCCTTGAGACTCATACCTCTGACATACAACTTTTCCTATTTTCTGGCTTGCATTGTCAGCTGAATTTTAAGAGTTCACCAAAGTAACAAGTCACTGTGGTCACTGTAATTTAAGACTAAGTTAGTGGTGCGAGCAGACATCATCGTGAGCCACCATGCTGGCCTGAGGCTGTGCACAGCCTTTACGATTAGGCCGGGGCATCCCAGACCCGTGCACTGTTTGAGTAGCAGGTTATCAGGGTATCTTGCTGTTGTGTAAGTAAATTCACAGGTATCAGCAGAGGAACCCTCACTGGCAGAAAGGACAGAGGTACAGTTCCTGACAGAGGCATTTCATGGGCAGGCAGCCCCCGTTCAACTGTATGAATGCCGTAATTCACCGGGCTTCTACACCAGTGCACAAACATTCAGCAAATAAAAGGGATGAGATGTGAATGAAACCTGAACATAACTAATACTGATAACAAACAATCTTTCCCAGTGCTATCTATAGCTCCAGATTGACTCCATATGTGCATCCCTGACAATTCTTCCTATAGCAAATTAATAATGTAAGAGACATCAGCAAAGAAATGTTTGTGCAGCAAGGTAAAGTTTTGTTGAAAAGCAAACTCAGGAATATATACCCCTGCTTAAAAATCATTCTGGAAGACAAGCCAGATTGAAAACCTCATGTTAACAGAAGCAAGTGGGCTGCAAAGCCAAAGATTTGATTCCAGAACTGAAGTATTTCCTCGCATGCATCGTGGTGGAGCCATCACAGACAAGGGGTAATGGGTGCCAGCTGGAGCAGAGGAAGTTCCATGTGAATATAAGGAGAAACTTTTTCACTGTGAGGGTGATGGAGCCCTGGAACAGGCTGCCCAGAGGGGTTGTGGAGTCTCCTTCTCTGGAGACACTTAGACCTGTGTGATTCATTCTGGGTGATCCTGCTCTGGCAGGTGGTTGGACTAGATGAGATTTTGAGGTCCCTTTCAACTCCTAACATTCTGTGATTCTGTGATCCCCATTTTCTTCTGTTAACTATGTGCCTGTCTTCTCTCATTCACTGAAAATACCTGCAGCATCTCAAAAATTTGAAGAAATAAATTTTCTCCTTGTCCAGTTACCAGCAAGAATATAAACACACCAGCTTTGGGGGGTTACAGGATTATCTCCGCTTTTCTATATAATGCTGGTTAGGTGAAAGTATTTACTATCTCAATTTATCCCCTGGTGAGTGGGTGAGGTCTTTACTGTGAGATAGCAGAGGAAAATTTCAGGCTTGATGTTTTCTGATCTTGCCATGTTCCCATGAAGAGCACCTCTCTCCTCGGGCAGGTGCAGACAGTCATGCATTAGCTCTGCCTGCTCTCAGTGCCTGCATGCCCTCCCTCCAAACATTCGTGGCCATCCTAGCACATCTGTGTTTGGCAGTCAGGATGGGAAAAAAGGGGCAAAATAAAGTGTCTAGTCCTGAGTGGTGATGCTGCCTACTACAGACAGGAAAGTTTCTGCCTTTTGGGGTCTGCAGGCAACACTGGCCAATAGATGGTTTAGCCAGTCATTTGGGTTTGTATCATAAAGTCTGTATTTTATTTTTTTAGAAAGTAATGTGTTGTATTATATTTTAACTTTTTTTTCTGTAGGATTAATTGCCTTCAGAGAATGCAGATTTTCCTTTTTCATGGTAAGTGAACTGTTGCATGTTTGCAAATGCATGTCTCTTTTTTTTTGGGGGGGGGGGCGTGTCTAGATTTTTATTTTTTTATCCAGCTAGCATGAACTGAAGGAAAAAAAAAAAACAGAAAAAACCCCAACAAACCACAGACAGCCCTAAAGGGATGATCTTAACGTTCTCAGTTTAGAAGCTGAATGTAGTTGGTGAAAAGTATGGTAACTCAGTCACAGAGTTAAAAGCTGTCTTCTATGTTGGATTGCAAAATCATTTAACTACCTGGCTTTTGAAATGGTTCTCTGATGACAGCGGCTACACAGTTTGGTTGTAATGACAATGCTTCATTGTCATTTTTACTCTAATGTTTCAATACCAGACTTTCGTTCTAGGCTGTCAGCACCTTTATTGACTTTGAGTGTAACTAATAACCATCTTCCTACCCTTTTTTCTGTACCTAACATGGTGCAGTGACAACATCACCACGCTAGATGGCAATGATGTCCACAGAGAAGGAAACCGGATTCGAGCATCAAGCTCGAGTATTTTGAGAGATTTCACCCCCTCTAAATTAAAAAAAAAAAAAGACTATTATATTGGCTAGGGAAAAATCAAGGTTCAAAAATAAGGACAGTGATTTACATAAAAGAACTTGCCAAGGTGAGTAGGTGAAATATGTGTATGAGGACAGCACAGCTATTATTTCCCGAGCTGGTTATGTTTTCAACACTATTGATGTCAGAGAAATGAAGGAAAAGCCATACCTTAAAAATGTAATACTGAAGTCTAATGTTGCAATGGATGAGAGAAATTACAATAGAATTCCCTCTAAGTACATCTTTTCCATAATTCTCCTTCAAGCCTTGCCTTGGATGTGTGCTTTCTGTCCTGCTTCGTCCTTCATCTTCTTTCTTAGTTGAACCGTGTAGCTGTAAACACAGAAATTAATATTTTTAGGAAAAAGAAAGTTGGTAGGAGGGTGAAGCCTTTTATGTGTTAGAAATCTAGAAATCACAGTTGAGTCTTTAGAGCTGTACTGTCCCAGACATGACATCTCCTTGGAAATGTGATGTACTTTGCAGTATGTTGCTTTCAGTGGAAAAAGGATCAAAATGTTAATCTGCCCTTGTATTTTTGTACACATATGCATATGTACACGCACACGTGTATATCTGTAAGACTAACATATGCATGTGTGTATATATGTGTGTGTACACAATCACATGTATTTATATTGCCCCGCAGTTTGGATCTAGGTAAAGCTTAAAAACATTTTCCCCCTCTCTATGTCTCAGTCCAGTGTAGAAGATTCATGTGCCTCCCTCAAGGTTCATCCTGAAGAAATTTTTGAGCCATTTTTGATCTCCCTGCAATCCCTTGGCTTTCCCAGCACCCCTTGTAGCTTCCGGGTCCTTCCCCCTCCCTTGCAGCAAATCAGCTTTGGAGCATTTGCAGCTGGAGCTATCAGCTGGTGCTTACTGGGAAAGCCCCTCTTGGCCACAGGCTACTGAGTGCTGAGGTGAGAAAAGGGATAGCACAGAGTCAGCCCCCATGAGACCAGTGGGGGACTCTTCTTTTCTGCAGGTGGCCTTGATTTCAAAGGCCAAAGCCCTCTGTGCAAGACCACGTGAGGGTGGGCTGTTTGTACATGCCTAGGGGGGCCTGGCACATGCCAGCACTCCTTACTCTCTGGTTCTCCCTTCTGGTGGGCAACAAAGTCCCAGCTTTTTTAAGCCAAAGAGTTTACTCTGCATAACCTTCAGCGTGCAGGTCTGCTGTAAGTACAGACTGCAGAATACACGTCCACCTCTTGGTTAATTGCCTTGTCTGGCATCCAAACGCTGAATGGACCTCCTGGGTGCCATACACTTCCTTCCCTAGCAGTGGTGTAAGATGGCAATGACCTTTCACAAGAAAAGCTTGGCAGCTGAAGGCCTAGGTGCCAAGCCCAGGGGTTTACTTCCTCATTAAGGGCAGCCACGTGTCTGCTTGTCTGGCTCCATCACATGCGGCTGCGCTGTCTGCCCACACGGACCCAGCTCAGCAGGGCTCTGCAGCTGAGGAAAGGTAAGCCAGCACAGTCAAGGAGGCCTCACACTGCCATGTTATTTAAACAATATGCATTTCAGGAGCTAGTTCTTTGCACTTTCATGTAACTGATGCTCTGTCACTGAAACGAGCACCCTGTGTTACGCTGACAGCTTTCTAGACCTTCCCTGCAAAAAACAATTCTCTGACACGGTACCTTGCCCATCTGCCCAAATCTAAAGGTTTTCTTTCTAAAGATCATTTGAAATTGGACATTTCTTTTGGAAATACGGGGCCTCAGAAAAGGTAAGAAGGCTTTACCTCTTGAATCTTGCTATTTTTTTCAAGATCTTGACAATGTTTCAATCTTTATTCAGTGGACCTTTTGCTATTGATGTAAAGGAATTACAGAGTAGCCCCAAATCTTCCAAATGGACTCTTGGCTGACATTATATATATATATATTATATATATATATTATAATATTACATATATATTAATTATACTGTATTTTCTTACTTAAGGGCATTTCATACACTTAATGTGGGAATTATAAAGGTTTAATATATAGAACTGGGAGCTATGCAAACAGAATTCTGTTTACCCTGTAAATGTTTGCCATATAATCAGACCTTTTCTTGCCCCTTGGCTACGGTGCTGTTATTACCTAGTCTGGCTAGCTCTTTTTAGTTTTTCCTGTTTACGTAGCATCTTCATATACTTTAAATTTATACATTCATTTTTGTACATGGAAAATTTTACCAATCAAATTTTTGAGGAAGATTGTGGTATTATTTGGAGATACGTTAGTGAGGTGGCATATTTAAACTGTATCTCCTAGTGTTATAAAGTTCCTTGCAAATTTAAAGGATATTTAAATCACTGGATGTCATTTCTGTTAAATTTCATCGTGCTGGAGAAGTTTTGGAGGAGTAAAGAAAAAATAGTATTTAAAAAGGTGAACGGGTCAATATAGGCTGGCTGGCTTGATAATAAATCTGAGGTTGGACCTTGGAAAGGCATGGCTAGGTGCAATCAGTGAAAGTTTTAAGACAATGTAATTAGTGAAAATCAAGGACATTTTGTGAAAAATAATTCTTGCAAAGCAAATATGAAATCTGTAATCAATAAAATTAGCTTTCAGTAGTGGGGCTGCAAAATCATTTGCGATACTTAATTGAAGTAACGGGAAAGAGCATATTGTGTGGTATTAAATGGTGGCTAGACCGTTTAGGAAAGCAAACAGTACGGTTCAAAGAGGAGCCAGACTGTGATGTTGGTGAGTGCAGCCCTGTGGCAGCCAGCCTTGGTGAGCCACAGGCTGTTCTGCCCTTCGAATCTCAGAGGTGAGTGGGTCTCCTCTACAGCTCCTTCAGGTATTCATGTAGCTACAGAAAACCTGAAGTGTTGCCAACCCTGGGAACTGCAGATCATAGGCTGTTAATAGCCTCTTCAGGATGCTTCAAGGATGTAGTGATACTGGGGTGTGGTTTTTTTCCTCTATGCTCACAAGGCTGATGTTTACTTTTTGTTTTTAAAGAACAGAGAATGTTTACCATCACTGTTATTACCTCATTACTCCCATCCCGATAGAATCAGGAGGGCTAACAGCACTGAACCAAATATTTTCTATGAAATATGAAGCCTCAGTATACTTTTCTATGTATTTTTTTTAACAGAAATGTATATATTAATTAGTATAATTGTGCTGCATTGTATTTATACTGATTAACATGTACATTTGTGGTAAAAGGCTGTCCTGGTTTCAGCTGGGACAAAGTTAATTTTCTTCCTAGTAGCTTGAATAAGGCTGTGCTTTGGATTTAATATGAAAATAAAATTGATAAAGCATTAATGTTGCAGTTGTTGCTGAGCAGTGTTTACAATAAAGTCAAGGACTTTTCAGCTTCCCACGCCCTGCTAGGGAGAAGACGTGAGCCTTCCGCAGGGAGCTGGGAAGGGGCACAGCCAGGACAGCTGACCCCAACTGTCCAGAGGGATATTCCATACCATATGATGTCATGCTCAGTGGGGGGAGTTGGCTGCGGGGGGCAGCAATTCAGGAATTAGCTGGGCATCAGTGCCTGGTGGTGAGCAATTGTGCTGTGAATCACTTCCTTTGTATATTCTTTTTATTTATTATTAATATCATTACCGTTATTATTAACATCTTTCATTTCTGTCCTATTATTATCTCCACCTGGTTTCCTCTCAACTCTCAAGTTTTACCTCTTTCTGATTCTTTCCCCTGTGTCACTGAGGGGACGATAGTGAGCAAACAGCTGTGTGGTTGTTTTAGCTGCCTGCTGGGTTCAACCACAACAAAAGCATGTAGAAAATTATACAGTTAGTATATTTCAATGCTGAAGTCAGTATCTGTATCAATGCTAAATTGCTTGGTACTGTTTTCAGGACAGTATACATAAGAAAAAAATCAGGATTTGACACCTAACAGAGGATCCTAACTTGGCAATGCATAAAGAAGATACCGCCTCTTGTCACTGTGGATGAGGAGCAGAGAAGAAACACTCCAAGTGCAGGAGAATGCCAGGGGAGGCTTTCTGTCAGTCATCCTAACCCACAGGTCAGATTGCACTGGGAACAAACAGCAGGATCTGACTTGTCAGCAGGGTTCTGTAGAAAACCTTCTCTTGAGGTTTGCTCACCTGCCTTGCTGTAAGCTGAAGCCAGCTACGTGTCTGGGCTGTATAAAGCGTCCAACCTCAAAGTGTGTGGTGGTGCAGCACATTCTAGCATGACAGCATTCCCTGCTCATCCTGCTGGGAAAATAGTGTCATGCTTGCTCATTCATGCAGAGGGACCCTTTCACAGGACCTTCACAAAAGTGAGAATAAGTTTTGATCTTAGGCAAAAGGTGGCAACTGCTCACTGATAGCTGCAGCTCCTTATCAGTGCTGTAAATGTGATCAGCCCTTGATCAAGTGCAATGTTGTTGGCCTCTTGAGGGTGGTTACAGGTTCCCACAGAGGTAATTTTCTCCATCCTACAGTCAGAATCAAATTCACAGCTTTAAGATAGCAAAATGCTATTTAATCCTGAGCTAACACCCCTGTATATCTATTTACCTGGCAATAACACACCCTGTATGTGGCTCAATCACTCAGATGCTGATCCAAATTGTTTTTAAAAAGTCATTTAGAAGAGTTAACTCCAGGTAATATAAGGCACTGCAAGGCAGCTCCCACAACTTGGAAATCAACCTCCATCTTGCTGGAACAGGCTGCCCAGAGAGGTAGTGGATGCCCCGTCCCTGGAAGCGTTCAAGGCCAGGTTGGATGGGGCCCTGGGGAACCTAGTGTAGATCCAGGCCTGAGGTTGGTGGCCCTGCCTGTGGCAGGGGGGTTGGAGCTCTGTGATCCTTGGGGTCCCTTCCAACTCATACCATTCTATGATTCTATGATCTTCAGTATGAGGGAGAAGGTAGATGTCTTTCCTCCTTTCTAAAGGCTTCTGTTGTGACATTAAACCTTGGGTTTGATTTTATTCATCGTGTTGTTGCATATCTGGTGCAAAATGAACATTTCCATAACTGGTTTTAGGATACCTCTCCTGAATCCATCTTTTATCACCTGATGTTCAGGTTGGCAGCATGTTGATTTCCTTTGCAAGGAATGGCAGAGTTTGAAGTAATTTTATAGGGGATCATCAAAGATATTTAATGGTCTAACTGTATTTCATAGAGGTTATTTCTCTGCCTCCTCTCACTTTCAATCTAATTTATATCATGAATGATTTGGCTATTTTGAAATTGCATCTAATCCTACAATAAATTGAGGGATTCTGTTATACTTTACACTGTTTTAAAAAAATATGGAATTACAGGTATAAGTGATACAAACTGAGTAAATTAGCATTGAAAATACATTTCGAGGGAACTAACACAGTCAAGCCAGAATTGCATTTTCTTCCCAGAAGATAGGTGCTCTGTCAGTTCCTCTGTGAACTTACAGAAATCAGAAATGAGGTAAATTTGCCATCTCTTAGTTGGAATTGATCATTTATAGTGTACAATGATTTCAGCAACAGGAGAAGAAAGGGTTTAGCAAGGGCTAAATAGCTTGCAGGAGTGTTATTGAATAAATTTAGTCTGTGTAAAAGGAGTCTATTTTGAGCCAAATTTAGTGAAACCAGGTCTAATTAATATTTTTGCAGAATGGCCTATAGCTGAGTGCCTCAAATGCTGATAGACAGCTCCTTTCCCTGTCATGCGTCAGGGAACTAGAATGAATTTGTTACAAAGGCAGGGTGGAAATTGAGGAAGTGGGAGGTAAACTCACACAGCCTTATCACTTAGGTCTGTAAGCACTAGCAGAAAACAAGGAGGAGCAACTTGCATGGAATAAAGGCATACTGAATGCAAAGGTGGGTAGTAGAAAGGTATTTGGGAAAAGGATTTTGCTTCAGCAAACCTCCCTCACCCCCATCTGCAGAGACTTGATTAGTTTCTGGTGCCAGAGCAGGTGAAAATGGTTTGCACCAAGAGGAGCAGCCTGTGGAGGACCATGAAGGGCTGCCCTTTGCAAAACCTGCTTGAAGGGAAAAATATTTTTTTTAAAGGTCCTTCTGCCTCTTTTCCTTCCTATTATGTTGTCTCTTTTCCTCTCTTATTGCTTCATTTCACCTTTCATTTCCCAAGAAGCGGCTAAGAAGCCAAATGGGTATTGGGAGTTTTTCCTCACACCCTTTCCCCTGGAAGGAAAGAGCTGGCTTATTTTGAGAGTGAAAATACTAATTTTCCCTGAGTGTTTTCCTCAGAAACTGCTGGGTTTTGCTAGCAGCTGCCTGTCAGCTTTAGGCTCTCTAGCCTTAAAGCCACACACTCCTTACACCCCTTTCCCTCAGTTTGGTCCAGAAAGTGGAGGAACCAGCTGCAGAACAGACTTGGCACAGCCAACATTTGAGTGCGAAAACTTTCCTTGCAGAGCCGGGACTCCTCGGGAGTTAAAACCTGCCATCAGAGCTGGGCATGCCAGTGCCTCCTACCTTTTCCATGGCCCAAGGGCAGTGACAGATATCGCTGCTGTCATGACTTTGAGGCTGCAACAGGGAAACCCTACAAAGGGGGGAATGGACTGGTAAGGGAACGAGGATGACTCACGCAGGCATGGTTGCCAGGCAGTGGAGGGTGTCTGGGCCACATAGAGGAGAAGCAGCTGGGTGGGTGACAACAGCTTGTGTGAGGCAGGCTGCATGTGTGAACACCAGCCAGCAGTGCCTAGGGCAGGTGGCCTGGCCCACGGGCCGTGTTTGGGGAAAGCTCTGCCCGCTGAGGGAGCCATGCGAGGCCTGGTGTTCCTCACTCAGGTCACAGCCCAGCTTCAGAGAGGCACCATTATGTCCAGATGATCCCCTCGCTCACTTCTTATTGAGCTAATGCAGGTATAACCCCTTTGTTTCCCCAGAGTCCTGGTCTGTGCAGCTGGAATGATGAAGTGTTGAAAGCTCTGGCTGGGCAAGACAGTCCAGGAGTCTATGGAGTGATGCATTTAGCCTGCAGCACTGGTTGGTTTTGCCTCTGTTCCTACATACTTGTCGTGGTTTTGCCCCAGCCGGGGGCCGCACCCCACACAGTCGCTTGTACTTTTAAAAGGAAGGGGGAAGGAAAGTTGGGGGAAGGGGAAAAGGGAAGGAAGAAAGGAGGAAAATAAACCACAACCTAGAAACCAGAACCACGCAGGTTGGGATAAGGATAGTTTACTAAACAATAACAGAAAACTAGATATAACAATAACAGAAGTTTAAAGCACAAAATAGATGAAACTGGTGATACACAATGGAATTTCTCACCAAACCACACAACTCAGGCCGCACAGCTTAGAGCCCGTCCCGGACAACCCGACCGTCCCAGAAAAACTGCACGTCCTGGCGTTGTCTCCCCCTCTTCCCCCCAGTCCCCCCCTTAAACTGAGCATGACGTAACTGGCATGGAATATCCTCTTTGGCCAATTCGAGTCACCTGTCCTGGCTGCGTCCCCTCCTTTCTCACTAGTAAGGAAGTATGCAGAGCTGAGAAAGGTACTTGATTGCCCGGCAACAAATCGGAAACATCAGGGTGCTATCAGCGCTATTCTCATGCTAACACCCAAACATGGCATTCCATCCACTGCTAAAAAAAAGTTTAACTCCATCATAGCTGAAACCAGGACAATACTTGAGTGTGATTAACTTTATAAAATGTACATTATGTCAGATAAGTCGTGTTTCTAGGGTCAGACAGCTAGCTTATCCTGGGTCCAGCCATGCTATTGATGTAGCAGATTCAGCCAGTCTCTAAGAAGGCTTGGTTAGGGGAGGGATTATGAAAATTTGCTTGCAAGACAGTTTTATGCTGTTGGTTGCTTAGGTAAGTGGTATGCTGTTCACTCAGAGAAGTATATTCCACGTGCACTCAGTGCTAGTCTGTATGGTTCTGAAAGGGCAGATCATTTTCATTCTAGTTGCAAACTTCTGTATGTTTTCATGATTTCCAAATGGCAAACAAGGCAGGGGAGCCATGTGTTGGCTAAAAATCTCTTGCAGCTTCAGATTCATGGTAAGACAGTTGTTGATTGAGGAAGGTCTGGAAGTGCTTGGATTTGTGAAGAAACCAAGGGAAGTGTATTCAGTTATCTTTCAGGTAACAACTTATTTTGATGATTGTCCCATCCTATGTGTCTTAGTATTGTATAGGTTGCTATGTACATATGGATTTTTGGCATTGCTGTGTCCCAGTGGACATCAGTTCTTAGTCTGCATTAATATGCCTGAAACAAATATAAACAAGTGCTAAGAATTTGGCCACTATGCTTCTTGTTTGCAAGAAGGGCTGGGGACATGTTCCTCCATAGTCTAAAGGTTCATCTCTGGTAAGAGTCAAGATGTAACTTGATCATAAATGGCTTCAGACTTACCTGTGGAGCACCTAGGCTGCAGACAAATGCTATCAGGGAACTGCAGACTTTTTTGGGGGAAGACTTTAAAGTGAGAGCTGTCAGCATCCAGAATTACTATTGATTTTGATTTGCCTCCTTGATGAAGTTCAGATAGCATGGGGTTCTGTTTCTGAAATTGGGGGGTGCTGTAGTTTCATCTCCTCATTTGAAAGACGTAGGGGAAGAAGTAGCACTAAAGGGTGGTAGTAGGGTTATTGAATATATGTTCATGTATGCTTATGTATGAGGGCATCTACTGAAAGAGTGTGTACATGTGTAAGTAGCAGATTTTTTGTTGGTGTTAATTGAAGTGTAAGTTCTTCTAGATGTTTCTGACTATTGTAAAAGTGTTATGTTTGGAATATTGCCTAAATCTGAGTAAAATCAGATACAGGATGCAAGGAGAGGTCTTGGTATGTTCTGAAGTTACTTTAATAGACAGGAAAACATGCAGATTATCAGTTGACAACTATTTACATGATATTGGCATCGGTGCCGAGTTCAGCTCAGGGAGGCTCCTCTGCAATGCTGAATCTAGAGGTTATAAAGAGGGCACTGAAAGAGCTCAGGATACAAGATCAGACATGCTTTCTATCTCACAATTCAGCTCCCACACAAGGCAGAAAGCAGGCACTGTACTCAGTACAGTTAGGTTTAATTGTACTTTGCATTGTGCTTCTGTTGTTGGACAACACTATGCATTATCAAATCATGAGGTTTGCTTTGCTGTATACTGTTAGAGCTGAGAATAGTTTCTGGCTTAAAGTTTGTAAAAGCTGTGTCTAGTCTTCAACTGGAACCTACCAAAAGGTCCAAAAGGCTGCATGTAGTCATCTTTTTGTACTGAGACTTAATGTGGTGAAACTAAAACTGCTGGGTTGCAAAATTTCAATTCTGTGCCAAGCCAAAAGGGTAGGAAAGGCCATGTTGCTGTTCTCTGAACAAGTAATTTTAGGGTTCCCTGTTACTGCATTCATTGCATTGAAGACAACATAGAGCAGTGATCTAAGCCCTGTTGCTGTTCTATGGTCTCACACTGTACTAGGCAAAACCTCAGGATTGGAGTGGAAGTGCCTGTTATGCATAATGCCCCTCTGAAAAAGTGGTATTAGCATGATGTAGTTCCCGTGGTGAACTTTGGTGACATCACTAGAAATTCTGACTGTGAGCTCTCCGATTTCTTTTTTATAGCATGAGTGTTGTGGGTGTCAAGACACTTGTCTGCTGTGTGGGCGGCTGGTATGCTGATAACTTCTGGCTCCTGAAAACAAATGCAAAACTCCCCCTGTGGAGTAGAAGCTGGGAGACTGTGTTTCTGGTCCAGGAGTCAGGTCCAGCAGTGCTCAAATTCAACAGCAGATCCAAGGAATTTAAAGCGGAACTAGCAAGGTCAGAAAAGGCAGAGCTTCCAGAGGACGTACCTTGGAAATGTCAGCTATCCCATAACATCGTGAAAATCAGTGCAAGTAATGACTGCTCTTTCTTACTGTGATTGTATACTGCAATTAGGCAGTCTTGGGTATTTTGTTGAGTCAGACCTGGATACCAGGATAATTTACAGAATCACAGAATCACAAGGTTGGAAAAGACCTTTAAGATCATCAAGTCCAACCATTCACATCCTAAACTAAACCATATCCCTAAGTACTTCATCTACCCTTTTTTTAAACACATCCAGGGAAGGTGACTCAACCACCTCCCTGGGCAGCCTGTTCCAGGCCCTGACAACTAGTATTTAGTATATTATCTTTTACGAAAAACTACATTTTTTTAATGTGAATTGAATTGACAGCAATTAATTTTCTTGACATGGAGTTGGGAAGGTCACGTGTTGACTCACGGCCTCAGGTATCATCCCTGTAAGGTATGCATAAGCAGCTTTTTAATAGGAAGGAGTGATGTTTTTGTAGACCTTTGGTTGTTTCTTCTCATGAAAACACTATCACTTAGGAGCCTTTCTTGCACTAGCACTTGTTAATATACATTTTCTGTTGTGTGGAATGTTGATGTCTTCAATAAAACTGAGGTGATTGGTAGGCTTGAAGCCACCTAGTAAATTTAAAGCCTGAAGAAAAAACTTAAACAGAAAGAATAATTATTTTTTTTTCCTCAGTGTGATACTGACTGTGATTTGGACTGTGTTGAGGTTTATATCCAAATTCATGCATGCTAAGACTATTTTGTGGAGTCTGGACACAAAGCTAGCATACCTATACAGACTAAACCATAAAGCTTTCTGACCTGAGTAAATCCAGAGCTTGAAGCTTCACGCCTAATTCTCATGCTCTTTGGCTCAAAACAAACTCTTTCTTCTCTCAGGAAAAGACATTTGAAGGATACATGAGAAATTAGGGCAGGATAAGTGTATCATTGAGTTTCATAAGCCCTCAGGGTGACTTGTAAAGGCCAAAGAAAAATCTGTTAGAAAGAAAGGAAAGTGATAGGAATTCAGAATCAAATTGCTGATGTGTAAAACTTAATCTAGGGTGAGTTCTCTTAACTGGCAGCAGTGAACCTTCGCTTTGTGAATCTCTTCTAGGATGCAGGAAAGACCAAATGCATAGACCTATCGAGGACCTACCTCACAGTGATTTGTACAGCTCAGCGTTGTGTTTCGCTACTCGGGAGTTGTGCCTTAGCTATCTGGTATTTTAGGTTGCTGCTGGCTGAAGATGAGCTTCCCTTCAAATGTGGGTTTAGTTTTGGGGTGGGTATCCCATCATTCCAGCAGGGATGTTTTGGGGGGTTTTTGAGAATGCTTATTTTAGTTCATAAACCGTAGGAACAAAGACCTGACCTGGGGAAGGGTGGCTGGAGAGCACCAGCAGTCTCTTGTCCTCAAAAGGCTGGATATAGTGTAATGGGCAAGCACTGTCTCTATCCCTCTGTTTACATTTCCAGGAGAGGTAAAAGAGGCAAAATGCATGTGGAGCTGCAAAGCTTCACAGCAGTTTGGTAGCAGGTCTCATGAAGGAACCAACCTCTGCTTTATACTAGTTCATTGCTTTTGGAGAACTTTTTTGGTAGACCTGCTGTTAAGAACGGACTCCTGCTCGATGTAACTGGTGATATTAGGGGGGTGGTCTGGAACTCTCTCGCAGCACAGTGCCAGGCGTTGAAAATAATTTCAGTTTGACAAATGCCCTTCTTTTCTAGGAGGCCTATTGCTTTAAGAGACCAGTGAGAGAGGAATGAGTTTACAGGGTCTGACTACGTTTCTTCCAAAGCTCCGGTTTACCCATAGTGGTATATCCAGAAAAGGACGGTAGAGGGGGCTCGTGAAATACATATGCTGGGATAGTCGGTACTTTTCTGCAGAAACTGTCCTCTTTTTCTCCTGCTGGGGTGGAGGAGGGTGCTGAAATCGGCTTTCAGACAGACAGTGCACCACCGTTATAGACTTGGAGCTGAGAATAATTTTGAGAGGATGCCAAATGCGATCTACTCTGGGAAAAACCATAAGGCATCCGAGGAAGTTAACTTTGGGCTACGTTTATTTCTTTTAATGTATGGAGTGTAAGTGGAGCACGGAGTAACCTCAGCTCCTTCACTGTAGAGCTTGCAGTCTTTGATGTAGCAGAATGAGCTCTTTAAAAGGCTTTTGCAGTAGCTTTTCACATTTTATCATCTTGGCAAAGATTTAATTATATTTTCAAATAATCACGAATTATGACAACACCCTTCCATACAGCGATATGACCAAGTAGTGGATTTCTCATGATAACAACCCGATCTGAAATGGGAGATAAATGTAGAAGGGGCAGGAAAGGTGAGTCAAGAATAAACAAGAGCCCAGTTAATAGTATATATCCTGATGCAACTCTAATACACACACACAAACAATTTCTTTGTATGAGAAGTTATTTAATAAAATCTTATATATGTTTTTCCATGAATCAGGGCTGTTTCTTTAATGTTTGGGGGGGGGGGGTTGTGCTTAATGTGTCAGCATGGTTGCTGTTGATAAGACACAAGTATCACAAATACTAAGAACAGAAAAAGAGTCTTGCTGTAGTAAACAGGCGTCATTCTAAATGTTAAATAGAGGACAGCGTTTTGTTCTTGTTCAGGTATGTTTCAAGCCTCTAAAAGCAGTATTCTAAAAGCTGCCAGTCACGCTGTTTCAGTGCCTGGTCTGCAAGTGTGCCGGGGATGCTAAAATATCATAGTACTAGCACATTACTTGTAAACAGACTAAATATGTTATTGACTCAGGGCAGTATTGCAAACAGTAGGACATAATACAACATTGATTAGATATGTGCTTAACTGTTCTTTTGATGTTTACTGTGCTGTTGGACAGATTAGAAAGGTGAACAGATTTCTTTTTAACTTGAGGTTTTTCTCACTGGGACGCATTTGCTATTCAATATGCCACCTTCTGACATGATTTAACTGTTGACAGGAATGACCTTCGATTTGCTGTCAGTGACAGGGTATTGAACCTTAGTCAATATTCCCTTGTAGAGACATGGTTGTAAGTGGTGTGTGGTGTGTTCAGTTCCACATTTCCCTCCCATAATAGCATTGACATAATAACACTACTGGAACTATAGTGTTTTGGGTTTTTTTCTCTAGGTAATTGAATTCATGTGGATTTTGGCCTCGTGTCCTGTAGGAAGACACAAGTACATGGTGCTGAAAAATCCCCTGTAAAGCTAGGGAGTGAAAGGGGAACTTTACAGAATGGTTTCTGCTGAAACATTGTGTCCTGGGAAGCATATTACAAATGATCATTGTTAATGGCGTTTAGATGACATCTGAAAGCAAAACCCTCCCTGGAAAATAGCGAAATAGGATGATTTTAATTTTTTTTTCCATGCAAATGGCTACAGTCTTGTCGTGTGTCTGATGCAAAATAATATTTCCTGGGGAGTGTGGAAACATACCAAAGCCCATTGCAAGCCTGTTAATAAAAGTACCTAATTTTGAATACAGATTTTGTCCAAAGTACTTCGTCAGCAAAATATCAGGTAGGTGTAAATCACTTCTCCTTAACTCTTCACAGACCAAATGCCGAAAGATTTAAATGTTATTCACAAATTCTCGGTGGAAAGATAGACGTGTAATAAGAATATCCCTTTTCTTTTCCTTTTTTTTTTTTTTTTAGAATAAGTAGGAATGTGTTTATGTAGAAGGGCTCAGTCATGCCAAAACACACATCATCTCTGGGGCAGGCCTTGTATAAACTTGAACAATATGTGGGGTAGTCTATTGACTTTCAGCTTAGCCTTGAGGTGTATTATTGATGGCTGTTCCCCTTCTTTAATGGCCCGGGAACATTGTTTGCCACAGTGTTCATGTGAATGATTTAGTTTGGGTTTTGTATGTTACTGGCAGAAAGAGGTAACTAGAACAGTACTGTGAGCAACTGAAGTGAGGGCAAGTGCAGACCGTGACCTGACAAAAAGCAACCTCTGGTACCTGTCATATGCATGCTGCCTTCTTCTTATCGTCCAATGATTTGTCTAAGTACATGGGGGTTTTTCCATTTTCTTTAGTTTTCTCCAGGTCCTGTACGTCTAATATACCTCCTGGCGACAGCCTCACCTGTAACTTCTTTTCCTTCTGGAAAAGCAGATCCCAAAGATGTCATAAATCTTCTTCCACCTTTCTTTAACATGTCAGCATATAAGCTGACTGCAGGAACTGTGTTGTTGGTTTGACTTAAGACCTGTCTGTTCCTGTGGGTGACCCTGATCAAAAACCTGAATTTAGGTAGATTATAGATCTTTTGATCTTTTCTTTCTCCATCCTGAGTTTCATTGGGTGGCTAGTGGCTGGAGATTAGAAGTCGAGAAGTGCAAACACCCAAGAATTGAAGTCTAGCTTATATATTGAATCTGACACAAGGCTTGGTAGAAAAGTACTGTGCTGATCTACAGCTTCTCTCAGCCCATGGACCTGCACGGTCCTGGCATGGTCCTGCATGCATGAACAGAATATCCTTGCATCTCCTGAGCCATGCTTGGTGTAGAAACTAAGTGGACAGCTCTTCCTTGCTTTTTGCAGCTTTACTGCAAATTAGGTTTACCTTGAAGTTGTAATGAAATTGTTCCATTTGTTCCTTGTACTTTGATCTGGTGGCCTATGTTGAAGCTGGGCTTTGAGGAGGTGTTTTACAGGCAGCAAAAATCCTCTGGGAGCTGGCTAAGGAAATGCAGGACTGGAGCAGAGCTGCCAGAATCTGACATGTGGTCCTAAATTGTAGGAAACTTCAAGTACCCCAGACTTCTGAGATCTTAAATATCAATCAAAGGTACAATAGAACCCAACCAAACCTTCATTTTCTCTCTGTTGAAAGAAAAGGATTGAACCCAAACCCTGATGCTTAACCCTGTCACTATTGTCTTCTGAGACAATAACACGTTAAAGAGACGTTAAAGTCTCTTGCTTTGGGGAATGGGGAGGCAAGAAATAAAGTAAAAGTATACCTTGCTATTTCTTAAGTAACCCGATTATGAAAGGCAGAAATATCAATGACAATCGAGCAGCCTTTCCATGTAAAGAAAACTTAGAGCAAAATAAATTTAATTACTACAGCAATTGTTGCAGCAACTTTATAAGTGGATGCTAAGCTAGCTTTTTTCCTTATGCTAAGTGTTTTGCATGAGAGGTAATGTCAGCACAAATCTTTCTATCTTCAACCTGCTGCTGCAGGTCACAGGTGCTATGTGCAGGACCACAGTCTATAGGAGTCTAAAGTCTGTAAAGTCTATTAAATTCAAAGCTGGAGGGAGAAAGAAAGATTATTTTTTTAAAGGGTAACTATAGCTGAAAAAATGAGTGCACTTCATTTTTTTGCCCTAGATTTTGAGCTGTATTTTTTTCTATGTGATTTTGTTTTAAACTATTACTGTTAGTTTTCATCGTTTTGGTTCCCCCCCCCCCCCCCCGATAACACAGAATGCTGCCATGAAGTATGTCTACCACATGGCATCTAATAGAAATACAACTGGCCAGCCCACAGCAAAATTAAACTTTTGGGCGCACTGTTTTAGGTCCTAGTAGAGACTGGAGAAGATGATAGGGAATTCCTCTTCTCAAGACTCTGAAACTCCCTTTTAGTAGGACAATAGATATTGCCAATTTCAATATCTCACCTAATTAAATGCCTCAATATCTGAGTGGAAATCCTTTTTTACTCCAAATGAATATGATTTATAGGGATAAGAAAAGAGGAACTGAACCGGATATTTGTAATGAGAAGGAAAAAAAATCCCTCCCCTCTTCTTTCTATGAAGAATGCCAAACCAAGTCTTGCCAGACTTCGTTACTGGAATCAGCTGAGTGGTTGGGCGAGTTGGAACAGGATTAATGAGCAGAGTGCAAGTGGACTTATTGGCACAGAGATCCATACTGTGTGGAGCATTCACATGAATCACTGGGTGAAATGTCTCTTGCGGTCCTTGACATTAAGTCTTTCATGCTGAGGTTCTTCCAGTTAAGTGGCTCATTAATGGTGCATCTTTTGCATCATCAAATTCCCTCAGGGGTTGTCTCAAATTTCCCCTCATCTTTGTTGGTTTATGTACAGCAATATCCTCCTAAGTCCTTGGCATCTGTCCCCTGTATGTAATTATGTAGAAATTAATCTCCGTCTATCTGAATGGCTCATTTTCCAAGAGTAACATGAGAGCTGCTGCATTGTTATTAATAAAGCACCTAGATTTATCAGCTCTGCAAGGAACAGGCACACGTACATCAGTGGGTAAGTAATACACTAATATTCTAGCTGTCTGGTCTATAATCGGGTGTTGGAATACAAATGCTTGCTTTTTTTTTTCCCTGTGAAGACAGCAAATGTTACATGTTTTCTACTATGTAAATTGCCTTAGTAAACATTAATCAAAATTGCTTATCAGCTGCAAAACACACTTCTAGATGTGCATCTCCAGGGCAGCACAAAGCCAAATGGGTGACAAGCTTCTAATAGATATCTCATGAAACCATGTTCTGCCAGCACTTGTCTTTGTTAAAGCTGAAATCTAAGTCCATGTTCTCATCGTGTGATACAGGGTGTGATATGTGTGGGCTGGTCTTAGAAACTGTGACTCCTCCTTGCTAGAGGAAAAACAGGAGCATGAAAAGCCATGCAAATATGCAATACATTCAAGTCTTTTTCCCACAGATCCCTGAACTTCGAGGGTTTCTTGCAAGACCATACTTTAAAAGCTCACTTAAAAGAATCCAGTTAAATCAAAACAGAGGTTCCCTCGGATGTCTGATGTCCCAGTGGGCTATGCCATCACTTCCCATTTGAGGAAATGTGCTTTTCCAGTGGTATATTTCCTTACTGAAGTAAAAAATTGGAATCCATACTGATACAGTAGGTTGGTTTCTCTATGGGGAACAGAAAAGAAAGCAGGTCTGGTGATGGGCTAGAAGTCACCAGTAAGACTGCTTCACAAGCAACTAGTTGTCTGCTTTGGGCTGAAAATATATAATCCATAAACTGTATATATATACACGCACACAAATGTGAGGTTCCAACAGGTTCCATTGATAACTTTCTAAGCAATGGTTTTCTGTTACTCTCCATGCAACGGAGAGGTAGCTGTGTTAACAAAATGAGAACTGGATGTATATAGAAGCTGCTTCCTCATTACAATAGTATGGTTCCCATGCACATAGGCCTCCACATATATGAGAAGGTGGGGCAGCCAGTACTGGAGTAACAGCAGCCCAGGCAGTCTGGTTGCTTAGCCTCACATGAGTACCTAGAAAAGCACGTCCTCTTGGATTCCATTTCCAAATATGGAGAACAAGAGGATAATGAAGGATGCATTTGTCAAGAGTGAATTGTGCTTGACCAACTGGATCTCCTTCTCTGATGAAAAGACTGGTTACGTGGCTGAGGGGGGAGGAATGGACACAAACTACCTTTGGAAAGGCTCCTTACAGGATCTGTCACAGCATTCTTATTTGGAAGAAGGTATGGGTTCAAAGAACAGCCAGCCAGATGGGCTGAAGGTTGCTTAAGCTCCCAGGCTTTGAAGGGTAGTGATGATGGGCCAGGTGTCTGGATAGCAACTGGCTAAGAGTAAAGTACCCCAGGGGTTGATTCTGGGGCTAATACTGCCCAGTATCTTCATTAGACAACCTCCACGATGAAACCCCCCCTTCCCCACATGGCAAATATTAGGTTGCCCTTTATATGTGTGTTCAGGTTAGTAACAGAACCTGCGAGGCTGATGCATTTTCTGCTGGTAGCCTTGGGATTTTTACTAGTGCTGGGTTCTGTGACACATGAACTTCTGTAAGCTGTGGAAAACTTTAAAATAGGCTGAGTTGTCTAGCCAGTATGTGAATCAAAAAGGGGCCATGGTAAAGCAACTCGTGGGACCTTGCTAGGTCCGACTACACGACCCATTAACACCTTGTAAGCAAGGTGAAGCAGTCCAGCCCTGAGGAGGATTCAATTACTGGTTTAGTAACTCTTTTATAAATTTTACTTGCTGAAGGAGTTTAGTACCTTCCTGCAATATAAAATTTATATTACAATGTCATTCTCCTGCCAAAGAATGGCACTTTGAAATAGGTCTGTTTTCCTTTTGTGGTACCATTTTCCAGAAGAGCAGCTTAATTTGTGATTTATGCTGAGAGGATTTTTGCTCATACAACACCTTTAAAATACAAGCTAGAGGACTATATCTATTGAAGGAGTATTTCTTTTTTTTTTCTGATACAGAATCACAGAATCACAGAATCACAGAATTGTAGGGGTTGGAAGGGACCTCGAGAGATCATCGGGTCCAACCCCCCTGCCAAAGCAGGCTCCCTAGCTCATATTGCTCAGATAGGCGTCCAGGCGGGTCTTGAATATCTCCAGTGAAGGAGACTCCACCACCTCCCTGGGCAGCCTATTCCAGTGCTCAGTCACCCTCACTGTGAAAAAGTTCTTCCGCATGTTGGTGCGGAACTTCCTATGCTCCAACTTGCAGCCATTGCCCCTTGTCCTATCCCCACAGACCACTGAAAAGGGGCTGGCCGATTCCCCCTGCATCCCCTGCTTCAGATAATTATAAACTTTGATTAGGTCCCCCCTTAGTCTTCTCTTCTCAAGGCTGAACAGTCCCAGCTTACTCAGCCTTTCCTCATAGGGGAGATGCTCTAGGCCCTTAATCATCTTCGTAGCCCTTCTTTGGACTCTTTCCAGGAGATCCCTGTCCTTTTTATACCAAGGAGCCCAGAACTGGACACAATACTCCAGGTGGGGCCTGACCAGGGCAGAGTAGAGAGGGAGGATCACCTCCTTTGACCTGCTGGCTACACTCCTCCTGATGCATCCCAGGATCCCATTGGCTCTCTTGGCCACCGAGGCACACTGCTGGCTCATGGCCAACCTGTCATCTACCAGGACCCCCAGGTCCTTCTCCACTGAGCTCTTCTCCAGCAGGTCATCCCCCAGCCTGTACTGATACAAACAGTTGTTCCTTCCCAGGTGCAAGACTTTACACTTGCTTTTGTTGAACTTCATCTGGTTTCTCACTGCCCAGCTCTCCAGCCTGTCCAGGTCTCTCTGGATGGCAGCGCAGTGCTCCTGCGTGTCAGCCACTCCTCCCAGCTTTGTATCATCGGCGTACTTGCTGAGGGTGGATGTTATTCCCTCATCAAGATCGTCAATGAAGATATTAAACAGGACTGGACCCAACACTGAGCCCTGGGGAACACCGCTGGTAACAGGCCTCCAGTCAGATTCTACTCCACGAATCACAACCCTCTGGGTTCGGTCCGACAGCCAATTCTCAACCCACCTCACTGTCCACTCATCTATCCCATGCTTTCTCAGCTTTGCTATCAGGATGTCATGGGAGACAGTATCAAAGGCCTTGCTGAAGTCAAGGTAGATGACATCCACTGCTCTCCCTCCATCTAGCCAGCCTGTCATGAGATCGTAGAAGGCTATGAGGTTGGTCGAGCACGATTTCCCCTTAGTGAATCCATGCTGACTACTCCTCATGACCTTCTTCTCTTCCAATTGCTTGGAGATGGCATCCAGAACAAGCTGTTCCATTACCTTTCCAGGGGCAGAGGTGAGGCTGACTGGCCTATAGTTACTAGGTTCCTCCTTCTTGCCCTTTTTAAAGACTGGAGTGACATTGGCTATCCTCCAGTCTTCAGGCACTTCTCCTGTCCTCCAAGACCTGTCGAAGATGATAGAGAGCGGCTCAGCAATCACCTCCGCCAGCTCCCTCAGCACACGTGGATGTAACCCATCTGGGCCCATGGATTTGTGTGCATTAATCCCTTTGAGCCGCTCCTGGACCTCCCCTACTTGAACCAGAGGGAAATTCTTCATTTCCCAATCAGTCCTACTCTCATCCAGTGTCTGTGGGTCCCGGGGGGCCTTTGAAGTGAAGACCAAAGCAAAGGCGGCATTCAATATCTCCACTTTCTCAGCATCCCCCGTAACCAGGACACCCTCCTTATTCAGCAAGGGACCTACATTATCCCTGGACATCCTCTTACTGTTCACGTGTCTAAAAAACCCCTTTTTATTATCCTTTATGTCCCTTGCCAGCTTAATTTCCAAGAGGGCTTTAGCCTTCCTAGTTGCATCCCTACAGGCCCTGACCACATTCCTGTATTCTTCCCAGGTGCTCAGACCCTTTTTCCACGATTCATAGATCTTCTGCTTCTCTTTGAGTTTGCTCAATAGCTCCCTGTTCATCCATGCAGGTCTTCTGCCTCTCTTTCCCCATTTCCTCCTCAAAGGGATGCATCGTTCCTGTGCTTGGAAGAAGTGCTGTTTGTATGCTAGCCAACTCTCGCAGGCTCCCATTCCTTCAAACAGCGTAGCCCACGGGATAGCCCCCATTAAGTGGCGGAGGAGATCAAAGTTAGCTCTACCAAAATTCAGGGTAGCTATCCTACTTTTTGGCTTGCTTCTTCCACCCAGGATCATGAACTGAACCATTTCATGGTCGCTTTGCCCTAAGCTGCCCCCGACCTTCACTTCCCTAACAAGTCCATCCTTGTTAGTGAAAACAAGGTCCAGCAGCCGCCCTCCCCTTGTGGGCTCCTGCACCATCTGTAGCAGGAAATTGTCTTCAACACACTGCAGAAATTGTCTGGACTGCATACGACTGGCCGTATTGCTTGCCCAGCAAATATCTGGGTAGTTGAAGTCCCCCATAAGGATCAGTGCCCGGGAACTTGAGGCTACTTCTAACTGTTTATGGAATGCGTTATCTACCTGCTCCTCTTGATCAGGGGGCCTATAGCACACTCCCACAACAATGTCCCCCATACCGGTTTGCCCCTTGATTTTAACCCACAAACACTCGACAGAAGGTTCATCCTTCCCCAGGTGGAGCTCAACACATTCTAGGTGCTCTCTCACATAAAGAGCAACTCCTCCACCTCGCTTCCCTAGCCTGTCTTTCCTAAAAAGCACATAGCCATCCATGACAGTGTGCCAGTCGTCCAGGTTGTCCCACCACGTCTCTGTGATTGCGATGAGATCATGGCCCTGCGACCGCACAAGGATCTCTAGTTCTTCTTGTTTGTTCCCCATGCTACGTGCATTTGTGTAAAGACAGTTCAGTGGTGAAGCAGATGTAGGTATCCTCAACGGCCCACAGTGAGATTTCTGACAGGGGACTGGCAAAAGTGGCTCCACGGAGGAGTACTCAGGGCAGTCCACAGAATTTTCCCTACTCTCACGTGGAAAAACGTCCCCAAGTCCACGACTGTGCTGTTGGTATTTACCTCTTCCCACCGTCAACTCCCGTTGTGTCTCCCGAAGCCTAACCCTGGCAGCCGCCTTAATATCCCCTTCCCCCTTCCTAACTAGTTTAAAGCACGATCGATGAGCCCTGCTATCTCCTGGGCGAGGATCCGCTTTCCTTTATAGGACAGGTGAGCCCCATTAGCAGTACTCATGCCAGGAGCAGAGTACACCATCCCTTGGTTAAAGAATCCAAAGTTCTTGCGCCGGCACCAGCCTTTTAACCACACATTCAACTCGTGGGTTATCCTGTCCTGCTCTGAGCCCCTCCTCCCACAAGTGGGGATAGAGCAGAATATTATTTGGGCTCCCCCCCCCTCAACAGAGCGCCCCAGGTCCCGGAATTCCCTTTTGACGGCTTGCAGGCTACACTTTGTGATTGCGTCCCTGCCTGCTTGAACTATCAGTAAGGGATAATAGTCAGTGGATCTTACCAGGCCTGGTAGCCTTCTGGTAATATCCCTGACCCAGGCTCCAGGGAGGCAACACACCTCCCTGCGTGTAGGGTCTGGCCTACATATAGGCCCTTCTGTCCCTCTGAGAAGGGAATCTCCTACTACGACTACCTTCCTCTCTTGCCTAACAGAGGCAGTCTCAAGGCGTGCAGATGACCGCCTCACTCTAGGCCTCCACTTTCTCTGAGGCAGAGGGGCTCCATTCATCTCCTCAGGTACCTCCTCCTCAACTGTCAGGGCCCCAAACCTGTTGCTCAGGGACACCTGAGGGGGTGGGGTAGGTAGGCAGGGGGAGTGCCTACGACGCCGAGTCGGGACTGTCTTCCAGGCCTCCTCGGGGTTTGGGTCACTCCCATTAACCTGGCACGGGCAGTGAGGGGGGACCGTCTTCAGGTGTGAGGTGTCATCCCGACTGTCTTCCTTTTGGGACGCCAGGGAGCTACTCCACCAGTCAATCTCTCGCTCGCAGTCCCTGATCACCCGCAGTCTTTCAACCTCTTCCTTTAGTTGTACCACCAAAGCAAGCAGGTCATCGACCTGCTCACACCTCAGACAGGCTAGGTGTTTGCCTCTTACGATGTCTTCAATTCTGAACTAGTTAAATAGTGGCTGGGAATATACTGTGATCTCATGTAAAGTAATTGTCTGGGTGAAAGGACAAAAATAGTAGCTTAATTTCGGTGGTCCCTGAGGAGGGCAAAAGTAAAATATTGTTTCCAGTGCAAACTTTCAAGATTTTGTGGCATTAATTAAGAGCACATTTTGGAGCTATTATCTGTTGTAGGGCTTAGAACTTACAGCGCCTAATTAAATTTTCTAAAAAGAACTAACTTCAGTTAATGTGTCATGTTGCTCACACACAGGTTTGTGTTCTCATTGTTTGCTGTGTAGGAACATAATCTAAGAAGGGCAATACTGAGGGGAAAAGAAAACCTTGTACTCCTTCCAGCTTCTGCACATTTTCAAGGAACTGCATGGTTTAACTAAGCATTGTATGGGGGAAAAAGGAATGTGTTCTTGAACCTGTCATCTGCTAGTATATCATTTGATAACCCCCAAAGGTCTTGTGTTGCAAGAGTCAGGTAATAGCTGGTCCTTATTCAGTGTCTCCTTGCCACCCATTATTTTATAGATACCTGTATCCCTTTCTTTGGATGCAAAAATCCTAGTGTGTGTAGTCATTCCTTGCCTGGAGGAATTGGCACTTCCAGAGCACTGGCTTTTCTCCTTGTCCCTCCTTGAACTTTTCCCAGTTTCGGTCAGTCTTCTCAAGGATGGGTGAGAAGGACCAGAACTGCAAAAATTACCTAAACTCTGGGCAAAACATGGATTTAGATAGCAGTGTGAAGATGTTCTCTGCTTTTTTAAGAATGCTGAATGATTTCTGGGTTTTGATGAGCGTGCACAGCGCTGATGAGTTTGCTAGATATCCTACCTAACCCTAATCTGTTAGGATTGGTTTTCCACTTGCCACACTTCACGGTGGAGTTGCTGTGTCACTTCAACACCGTTACTCAGTTCCATAAGTTCTCCTGCAGTTCTCACAATCTTCTCTTTACTGTCTTGAATAACTAAACATAATCACTAGACTTTGAGTTACTCTTTATCCCCTTTTCCATGTTGTTTGTGAATACTTTTCCACATATTCTGCAGCGTGACTAGTGGTCACCACCAAGCAGCCAAATGCATGGGTTGTTTTGCTGTAGAAAAGCTGTCATTGCTAAAGAATGATAGAACTGATTCTAATTTAAACACAGGACTGTGTTGCGAGTGTGTTGCTAGGTCATTACTGTTGATTTTGGACCTTACACCCGTTACCTCAGGTCAACTGTCTTAGCCACAGCACTGAGACTGGGGCTGCTTTTCCAGGATCCCCTCAGATAAGTCTGCAGTGTGTTTCCTTGCTCATAACCTCCAGTCCCATCTTTGCAGGGAGTATATACACAGGGAGCCTGTCTCTGCTTCTTGGCAGACAGCTGCTGACCACTGGCCTCTCCTTTCTTTGGGTTTTGCACAGTTTCCTACTTCAGTCTCCATGATTTTTAACCAGTCTCAAACGAATTCCTGCAGACCTGCCTTGGGTAAGCTTCTGCTCAGTGTTTGCCCAGCCAGCTTGGGTCTGGCTTACTTTTATCATTTCAGCCTTGATTGTGATGAAGCAAAATTTAATTCAGGTTGCCTGTATAATTCTGTTTAAAAACAGTTTTCTGTGGAGCACAAAATCATTTTCTGTCAATGTTTTCTACAGGAAAGGCACAGATACTTTACAGAAATTTTGCTGATACAAGTGAATTTTAAAACCTGATGCAATTCCCTCAATTTAATTGGAAGATCATCAGTCATTAATAAAGACACAAACCAGAAAGAATTTGGTGCTGCACTTGTATTTGTAAGTTAGAAAGTGGTGACATTTGACAAAGGCCTTTCCAGCCCAGTGTCTCATCCCCAGCAATGGCCAGTAGTGGGTTTTCAAGGAAGAACCTAAATCTGTCTAAGCAATGTGCTCATCTCCTGCTATTTTTCTGTCATAAGCAGAGGTAGCTTTGCAGTGTTTGTCTGTGATGCCCCAGGCAGGGAGATGCTCATGCCAGCAGCAGTTGGGTCAGTGCTGGCTCCAGGGTCCTTGAGATGAGCTGGCTGTACCTCCCATGTGGTGCACAGCTGGGCCTTCCTATCCACAGGGGCTGGCACCCAGAGCCGATGCATCCTGAGTGCCCTGGGTTTGTCCTGCATGAGTACAGCTGCCTGGGCAGCAGATGCTGTACGGCTGGTCAGTGCTGGGCATGCATCGTGCTCGTGTGCTGTGGGATCAGCTGTGCAGCGGGCCTCTCTTGTGGCTTTGCTGGTCATTGTGGTCATCTCAATGGTTCAAACCCACAACATCTCTATGGATAGCAAATAATTTGGAAAAGATGATGTGTCTTGATGAATCTGGGTAATGCAAGGTGTGCTTAGTGATAGAGAGTTTTAAATAGCTGCCATGGATACATTTCTGGTGCATCTCAAAGTTTGGGTTTAATCTCTTATCCACTGAAGACAGGGTCAAAAATCACACTTGTTTCTACTGAAGCAGGTATCGGGATCCCTTTCCGCTTTCACCAAAAAACCTGCTTCCAGTACACATGAGAGGAATAGGGAAGGGTGACAGGTAGTGAAATCAGTGCTTGTTTGGATCATGGCAGTCAGGTCAGCAACTTGGCTGGAGTCAAGACTTTGGCCATGGATTTTAATTCTTCCAGTGCTGAATTTCCATTCCGCTGACAGTGAAGAGGAAGGAAGGAATGAGATAATTGAATTCACTGACTATAGGAGCAGGTTCAGCTCCTTTCTTTGCTGCAGTTCTCTTTGTCTTGGGTAGTTCCTTTATTGTTAAGAAAAACCAGTCTTGATGCATCTAACTCACAAGGGCTCTGTGAGGCTTGCAAACATGTCTGAGGTGCTCCCAGCTGCTGAAGTGCTTTTGATTGACAATACCACTTTCATGTAATTTTTCTGTGTTTCCTTTTGTATTGTTTTCAATTACAGTAATTTCAACAGAGCTGTCTACAATCAGAAACAATGAAAATTGAATACAGAAAGATGTAATATTTCAAGGAAGTGTAAGTATAGCAGTGTGATTTTTTTTTTTTTTTCCTAGAGAAAGGATATAGATTTCTCAAGACCAGCTCTGTATTCTCAGTTTAACTGGCAGGCAGGAAATGTTTTTTTCTTTCTTTAGGTCCCAAAGGATGTTTCTTTGTTAGAAAGCCAAACCTCCATTTCCTCCATTTCTTGTAACCAATAGCAAACCTGGTGAACATAGAGTATTCTTGGCACCAAATGCATGAACTTGTAGCCTATTTCTTTTACAAACCAGTTTCGTTTGAACATTGGAAGTCTGTCTTTGTTTTCTGTGAGATAATGTGGTAGGCAACTAATTGATTTTCTTGTGGCCAGATGCTGGAGCCTACCCTGATGTTAATGAGTCTTCACTTACACAAGCAGGCTCAATGAGGTTAAACAGCAACCCTCATGTCCCTGATGCAGCTGGTTTATGCTGAGAAATGTTAGCAATGGCTGGGTCTGAATCACAGAATCACAAGGTTGGAAAAGACCTTTGAAGATCATCAAGTCCAACCAATCCCATCCTAAGCTAAACCATATCCTTAAGTACTTCATCTACCCTTTTTTTGAACACATCCAGGGAAGGTGACTCAACCCCCTCCCTGGGCAGCCTGTTCCAGGCCCTGACAACTCTTTCAGTAAAAAATTTTTTCCTAACATCCAATCTAAACCTGCCCTGGCACAGCTTCATGCCGTTCCCCCTTGTCCTATCATCTGTCACCTGGCTGAAGAGACCATCATCTACCTCTCTATAACCTCCCTTCAGGTAGTTGTAGGTGGTGATAAGGTCTCCCCTCAGCCTCCTCTTCTCCAGGCTAAACACCCCCAGCTCCCTCAGCCGCTCCTCATAGGATTTGCCCTCCAGCCCCTTCACCAGCTTGGTTGCCCTTCTCTGGACTCGCTCCAGGACCTCCAATGTCCTTCTTGTGGTGAGGAGCCCAGAACTGGACACAGTACTCGAGGTGTGGCCTCACCAATGCTGAGTATTGAATGAATCCTCACTTTGACCCTCAACAAATTTCCCCTTTCCTCCCCAGCAATCCCTGCGTATGCTGGATGTGGCTGGAGTGCATAATGCACACACAGAGGTACACAGGCAAGCTTTGGTAACAAAGCTAACAGCTCTGTACAGCCAGAAACCTTCTTTTAGGAGGGCTAATTGTAGTTTGGGTGGCAGAGCGTGCTGTCCAAATTGCTATGCAGCTTTACACATAGACTTATGTCCTGTTTAATGGCAGGATGGAAATTTCAAGAGCATTTTGAAACAAAGCAGTCTTGTAGTGATGAGAAAGCTGTGACTGCAGCCAAGTGGTTAGGTTGAATAAGGCAGCTTTCCAGGATGTCCAGTCAATGTGCCATGATGATTGGGAGTAGGTGCTTCGTAGATGAGAGGGTTGGAGAAGTATTGCAAGGATGTACAGAAGTACCGTCCTAAACAGTGCAAAAAATTAGACAGGGCAGAAAACAGCCCTGGAAGTGAAGCTCCTGGCTATGACTGGCACACAATTGTCAGCTGGAGGGCTGCAGAAGCATCATATGGCTAAAGCTGATCATGGATGCACAACTCTAAGCATCAACTATGTCTTCTACTTTTCTGTACAGAGGTTAGGAGCCTTGGATGCTGGTGTGTGCCATCTCTGCAAACTAGTCTGAGTCAGTATCTGCATCATTTCTACCTCACTGTCTTTCAAGGGGTGATTTTTCTTGATTTATGTCAGATCAGGACATAATACCCATGTGCTTTAAAGGATTGCTGCCTGATGAGTTTCCATGATTTTGAACTTGTGTAAAGTTTTTCAGCCATGGGGCTCTCCTTTGCAGAACTGCTGAGGTTCTTTCCACTTACAATGAAATGAGAGGTAAAGTTTTGCCTTCCATTTTGTTTGGTTTTGTGCCAACACCTCTGAATTGCTTCTCCAGTGGTTTGCCTGACCACAAAGCTGTAGAGACCAGTGAGAGAAAGGAACAGTTTCAGCTATTTGATTGTCACCCAACTGGCAATTCTAGTGTTTAAGTTAGGGTTTGGAAGTTTTCTAGATGATAAGTTGGTTTATATGTTTGAGCTTGATTATTCCAGGCTGCTTGCTGTGTTTACTGCTGGTTAAAAAGTAACTTGAACAACCAGTTGCTTGCTTTCATCATAGGCAGAAGTTCGTGATGTACTGGTGAATTAGCCATGTATTTCTTGTTCTGAAGTATTCCCGCATGCTGCTTATCCTTGATACATGAGTCACAAGGAGAATGGCAAATCTAGGAAGCCTCTTATAACAAGCATAAAAATAAAAATGAAGAACTCATAAAGGACAAAATTATAGGCTAGAATCGTGATAGCTGGATATCTTAATGCAAACATTCTTTTTCTGCTTGCAGACAACCTGTAGGAACATTTTAAAACATTACCTGTGTAGACAATATTTTCAGAAATAACTACAGTGTTTTCTTAGAGGAAACTATGGTAGTGAAGGAGGACAGGGGAAGGAAAAAAAACATACAAGAAGCAAGTCTGTTATGTTACCTGACTCAAATTGTATACTTTACTTATCCTGAGGTTAAATTTGATCTTGATAGTCAGTTCTGCAAAGAAGTAATTTGCTGTAGCACTGATGCAGTACCACTCAAAGAAAGCAATGACACCTTTCTGACTGGTGTAGTCTAGCTTTTGCAAAATGGGAAGCTAAAATTGCAAGTTTATTCAAACTGTCAATAAATTTCAACTGTCTTAGCTAGCAAAAAAATAAATCAATAAACTTGATAAAAATCGTTTTATGATATGAGTCAGTTTTCATGTAAGTACTTCATAACAAGTTATCCACAGTTAATAACTTAATAATCACTCTAACTTTGATAAAATGCAGTCAGTGGCACCTACCTATGCTGTCTAATGCTGAAACACCAAGGTTCTTTCAGGTCACGTTTCCAACAAGAATTTATTTTGTCCATTTGTCTCCAACTGCATATTCTTCTTAAATCTTAATAGCAGGATGTGGTTAGAACATCATGCATGATATTACAGCTCTTAACAGCAAGGCTTTTCCAGGAAGGGATGCTGGAGACTTGTCTGATAAAGTCCTTGCAACCATGCCCCAGCACAAACACTGACGTCTTGTCAGACAGGATGTCTGCAGTTAGCTTACCCACTACGAGAAAGGAGCAGTGAGGCTGTAAGACTTGTGAAAATAGCTTGAAGACCACCTAGTCTTCAGCAAAGTCCCTTGACCCTTAATGGAAAGTTATTCAGTAAGGTGTTCTCGTGTTACCGAAACAAATAAACAAAAAAAACCCCAACCACCCACCCCGTCAGCCTACCATTAACTTACACAAAGCAAAGCAATGGAATTGTACTTTTCTGATAGAAAATATGGATGGAAATCTTGTTACAGCACAAGGCAAGTGTCTCACCATTTGCAAAGTAATTCTTCCTAGGTGTTGATGGCTGGCTTTGCCGTGGAATCATTTTAAAATATGATCCATTTAAAATGAGATCCACTTTCTTAATTTCCTCCTAATTAGTCTTCTATAGACATTATGTAGGTCAGTGCTCCCTCGATACAGATGACCTGCTGCAAGAAGGAGAAATAGGACTCCCAGATGTGTTCACAGGCCTCACAAATCTGTGTTGCTCTCCAGAGGGTTGATTTTTCTTTTCTTCTCTTCTCATTCCTTCAAATAAATAAATAAATCTTTGGCCTAAAGCGACCTTGAAAAATGGTCAATGCAGCCAGCTCAGATATCTGACGATGAAGAAGCTAGAAACAGCTCTCAGAAATTAGTTGGGATCCATATGCCAGTTCTGTGATCTTTTTGGTGTCTTCTGATTAGAAATTCGGCTTAGAAGATTTCCAGCAGGCATTGCTAAAATCAAAGATTAAAGCAGAGTTCTTTGGGTATGGTGCTGAAGGCAAACAATCTAAGATGTGTAAAATAGTAAGGGGGTGACAGGACTTTTCTGGAACCAGGGTTCAGTTGCTGGTGGTGTGATCATGGCAGGGTTTTGTGAGAACAGTTCAGCAAAGGATGAGGAGAGAAAGTGCAAAGCTTTCTTTCCTTAGGCTTTGTCTGTTGTATAGGACTGAAATGAAAATGACTCTCAGAAATAAAATGACAGCTAAAGCATCCCATTGCTTTCCATGAGTTTTGTTACAAAAGGCCTATTAAATGGTGAAATTTGTCAGACCACATTATTGAAAAGAACCGATTGGTTGGCACGTGAGCTGGGCCTCAGGGCTTTCTGCAGGCACTTCAGGACCTTCCTTGTGCAAGCCGTACCCTGCAAGAAATCAGTCCTCATTCAAGCAGTGTTTGGACAATGCTTGGCATGGAGGAGAGCTGATAGAGATGACAGGAGTGTGACCAAAGTATGTGTGTGTTTACACAGCTTGTGCTTATCACCAGACAGAACTTTCCTTCTTGACCATAACACCCCAGTGGGTGCTGCTGTGCTGATGTACAGAGGTTCCCTGTTTCCTCTACATTATGTGGTCCCTTTGCTTTGTGGGTAAAGGCAAGGTACTGAGCTCCACAGACCTAACCAGGCCCCGTAGAGCCATCCCTGAGGGTGCCTCCTGTGCAGCAGAAAAGAAACGTGTTTGCTCTATGCCTGACCCAGATACCAATGGGAAGAAAAAAAATAAATCTTTGAGGTTTTACTATGCACACTGGTGTTTTGCTTTCCACAGAGAGCAGCGGTGAGCCAGAGGCAGCCGTTTCAGACAGTGAAATGCAAGTAAGAGTTACTAATGGCAACCGGTCTCCTGGTGACAAAGAAGTCCCTCTCCTGGTTCTGATGACCCTCTGTAATGTGTAAATCTCCAGGCTGATGTTTCCCCCCTCCCCATTCGCCAGATAAACTGTAGATTTCTATAGCTACTTAAGATCCTGTTGTTGAAATAGGATTCAGAGGTGTGCATGTTTATACTTACCAGCTGCTATAGTACAAACTCTGTGGTATAAGGATCTGATTTAGTATATAAATCACCACTTTAGTGCTTAGTGATACATTATAGTGGGACATCAGACTTTGAGAAGGGTCTTTGTGGCTATTACGGTGCAGTGATAAGGTCAGAAATGCTTGCTGCTCTGAATAAGGATCATTATTACAGTGGACTGACCTATTACTGTGGTCTACCAACCCTTGCAATCAATAACACATACTTTCACCAATCGTCACTTAAACTGCAGGGCTTGAAGCTGCATCTTTCTTAGTTGCTGTAGCAGACTTTTGTGTAAACTTAGCATAAATGCTCTGTGCTGCTGCTTCAGGGCCCTTAATTGGTACCATGGCGTGGTCCTTGTTTTTTGCAAGAAAACCTGGTGCCTCATGTGCCTGCTGATTCGGTTTGGAAGGAGTGGTGGTGAAAAAGTCATTTGTTCCTTTTGAAGTAGATTTTCCATTTCTGCCCCACGTGCTGTTTTTCCTGTTGGATACCCAGGCAGATATTGTGGAGACTGGTTTGTCCAACAATTTTCAATGAGGGTTTTAAAATGTTTCAGGGAAGAAAGTCTAAATATTAATTCTCCTCAGAAAGCAAGAAACTTACCCTGCTTTTTCTGTGTGGAATCAGTTTCTTATTTCCAGGAGGCTGCAGCTTCTCAGATAAGACTTGGGTGTGTTTTTCTGTTTAGGAGCTAATTCCAGTTTAGCTGCATCCATCACTAAGATTGTCAATAGCGTCTTTGTTGCCATGATGTCTAAAGATGTGCATGAAGAGCTGACATAATAATTTATTCCTGCCATTTGAGTATGAGGCTAAGTGTGTGTGTGAGAGAAAGAGAGAGAATTAAAATAGATCATGTCCAGGAAAAGAAAATTGAAGTGTTTCAGTAAAGCTTGTAGAGGTGATGGATGCTGTTGATGTAATATGCAAATGGAAAAACAAGTTGTTTGGCAGTGGCTGCAAAGAAATTTACCTTGCTGACCAGTATCACATCAGCTGCATTTCTGTGCTCCCTCAGTGGCTTGCACACTCCCGCTGTGCCTAGCCTCCAGCTCAGTGCCTGGGTTGGCCAGGGCTGTTCTGTTCTTGTCTGTGCCCAAAAGATGGAGTTGCACAACTATTTGTTACTAAAGATAATAGCAGCTCATCATAGCTTTCAGGTACTCTGCCGGACTGCATAACCTCCTGCCTGTTCCTGTCGAGCATGCATGATGGTAGCAACCAGGCTCTGAGATCCCCTAGGATTTTCCTAACCTGCTCTTCTTCTGATGGGTATCAGTTACTGATGTTAAACATCAGGAGGACACTGTTGTTAGCCTGGATTTGAAGACAGAGAAAAAGTGAGAGCCCTCAGTCTGATCCAGACTTCACTGAAGACAGCTAAAACATTGATGTGGTCCCATCTGCTGGGGAGGTGCTGGCTGGGCTGCATGCTGTATGGCATAGAACTGCTAAAAGCTATGACAGTGAGACTGAACCATAGTTGTGTCAGAGCTGCACCCAATCTGTAGCCCAGAAGCTGTTTGGAGCCTGGATTGCAGTGCTGGCTCTGTGGAGACTGAGCCAGGGCTGTTGGTGCTCCTGGATCTGGGAGGGTGGCACTTGTGTGACTGCTGAGGCTCTGCTGGTAAGTCCAAGCAGGCCCTTGAGATAGTCCTGTGGGTACACAGTGCTGCATCTCAGCTCCCCATATTCTTCTGTTAGAGCTGGAGTCAGCTCCAGCAGCTCTCAATCACGGGCAGCTTGGCTCTGGCCAGTGGCCTGCTGGAGTTAGTTGCCCAGCCAGCCCTGTTCTGTGGGTATGGGTGGGCTTTGGGGGAGTTATTAGTCACCTAGGTTACCCAAATGACTGTCAGTTGGGGAAGAACATCAGGACATAGTCTGGAAGGCCTCGCCTTATCTGATGAGAGCTGGAGGAAAGGATTGCTTAAAAATTGCTGGGTCTGAAGGGCACGATTCAAATGGATGGAAACAGCAAGCACCAAATACTGTGCAGCTCCATGTGTGCTGGTTCGTGGTATGGGAGTACTGTCTGGAGAAGATGAATTTTCACTATAAGGGTTTGGCTCTTAATGTTTCATCTGTGTGGCTTTTCCTACTCAGGGAAGACAAATCAAAGTGAACATTTAATGAGAGTGTGTGTGAGCACAGTGCTGGCTTGCAAAAGCCCATCCACACTGCAGATGTTTCTGCTGTAGGGTCTGTATATGGGTAAAGAAAGCAGATATGTTACAGGTGATTGGCATCTGCACTGTTGTAGCTTTCCACTGTTATATGTGGCCAAGAAGACTGTGCCAGCTGACATGCTGTGATTTCTATGAGAGTTTTAGTGCCCCTGTGACCAGCAGGGATCAGTTGTCTGTTTTGGTAGATCTCCAGAGTGATCTTTGACACAACTGATCACCATTTGATGGGTGAGTGTGTAAGATAATATGGCAGCCTGGTTAAAGTCTTGTCTGGATGGTGCCTATTCACTGGGCTAATTCTGGTCAGTAAGAGGCAAGCTCCCTTTCCTGTGGTGTAGCACCAGCCTTTGGCTGTTTCAGTGTTACTGTAGCAATGGTAAGCTGTGTCTTAACAGGAGCAGTGTTTGACTATAAAACCATGTGTTTCAAACAGGAGTGTGTGTGTCTACATTTTCAAGCCAAGGTTAAGAGTGGGAAAGTCTAGCTACACGTCTCTCCAGAGCAATTCCAGGTGTGTTTCAGACTGAGGACTTCAAAAATGTGCTTGTTCGCAGCTGTAGGGCAGCTGTGCAGCAGCAGCTATGAAACGCTCAGAATTTTACAAATCTGGGCTGATAAGCCTATGAACCACATCATCCACAGAAATGCTTGATAGGAAGCCATTAATTAATCCTAAAATTAAATGAAAAAGGAGCATCCTGATTTGCAGCAGGGAGCTCATTTTCTTAAATCTACAGACTCTCTAAATTTTTTGCCCCTCTCAATTTTATGGTGGAGAACAGGAACTATTCTGGGCTTTGTAGCTTGAAAAACCTCACACTCCTCTTTAGCTTCATCTCTTCCAATACCTCCTTGTCACATCACGGATTGCATTTAAGTGATTGTCATACCCTGTCTGCAATGCAAGAGTTTGGGGTGACTGGCTTTCCACTTACTGCTTTTCTCCTGCACCTCTTTCAAACCTTACGCAGTTTTCTGGTTTTTGCTTTTAGAGAAATGCTCTAATTTTGTGCATCAGAGGTGCAATAAGCTATTTCAAAAGGGCACCATTTGGACTGTTTTCCCCTTGCAATAACTTGAAAATTATTGTCTTAACATACTTCATTTTTCCTGAGACCTGTTTCTTCCCCTTGGTCTTTTCTGGGTGTGAGAAGTATTTATAAAACCACCACTTCAATTCTGTCTTTCCGTATCGCAGTGACAAAAGAGATGGTCTACATTCATGTCACAGACTGTCACTGAGGGGATTATTACTACCTTGGTTCTGTTATCACAGTTGTAAGTACCAGTCACCTTCTGGCAGAGGTGCGTTTCTTCCCGAAAGTGCAGTGTGGTAAGATGTTAAAACTGTCAGTGATTCAGAACAAACTCTTTGCTGTAGGAAGCGTGATCGAAAGGATACTTGTGTGCTTAGAACAAGCAGCTTGGGAAAACACCTTTTGAAATCATCCCTCAGAGGCACCTTGCTGTGTGTTCTCTGCAGCCTACTCGGGAAGAAGGAAACAATCAGTAATTACATGGGGATGTCAGGCTGCCCGTCTGCGCACTCTTACCTCCGCGCTTCGCTCCTTTCCTAGCAAACCTGACTCTTGCTGTGCTCCAGAGCTAAGCATGCTTTTGTATTCTTTGCAAAGAGAAAATAATTGGTTTTGATAGTAGGCTGAGAGTTGGCTTTAGAAAAGAAGGGTAGGGAGGTAAGCTGCATTATTTGCCTACAGTTGAAGAGATGAGCTGGCTGCTCTGAGGGTAGGCTGAGCTGCTAATCCTTCCCTCTTGCTTGTTCAGGCCTATGCTAAGATGCCTTTGGGCTGGCTTTGAAGGAGGACTGATTCACTGAAAACATCTGCTTCTGTGTTCTTGCTTTCCAAGTAACCATACCTTGTGGTATGTCGCACATTCAGAAATTTGGATTAGGAAGAAAGGTTAAAAAGGCAACGTTACAGTGGACTGGAGGATCAGAGACTAACCTTTCCCAGAGTCATGGCTGGATGCAGTGCTGTTTTTTCTGTTAAGATAGATTTTTAGCAAAACTTCACAGCATCCCCTGCTCAGTCCTTCTGTTTTGGAAGCTGCTCAACCCACCTCCCTGATGCCTTGCCCCTGCCCTGTCTACACCTCTCTCCTGGCGAGTACCTGGATTGTTTAAAGATCATCTGTTCATCTCTGACATCGTATTGGCTTTGCTAATCTACAGAGGGATTCACTGCTTCAGCAGGAGTGTATCTTTTGTGTATTTTGATATATGTAGAAATATGTGAAATGGAGAGAGTTAAACCAAGCTCTCAAAGTATCATCAGGGCAGCTCCTCCTGTGCATGCTGGACTGCTTACACGCTACACACAGAGAACTGTGGATGTCAGGAGGGAAAAACAGTGGAGGGTTACCTGTAATTTTGTACTTTTGTCAAACCCAGGTTATAAATTGTCTTGAAAACATGGTAATAGCATGAATCCACTATGTTGGCAAGCGTGGAGAGGTACCTGCCATTACATACCTCCTGACAACACGTAGCCCACAAGAAGGAAGCTGAGTGCAAACACCCCAGGGTTGCAAATCCAAGCCCAGGACAACTTTTCCATGTTGAGGAGTAAGAGGACTCACTTGTCATTTTTCTCACCCATCTCTTCATCTTAATGGGGTCAGGGTGGGGCAGATAGGTTTTGTAGAAGGAGTAGGTAGGGGAGTTGTAGAGGGATGCTGGAGTATTCCCCAAAGGAAGAGAGTGAGTGGTGGAAAGGGGGCTTTCCTTCTCCCTCATTCTTTAAAGCCCAATGCCCTCTCCTCTTCTGCTTTGCCTCTTTCAGGACATATTCTGCTGCTGCGGAAGCAAAACTGAACTTTGCCCCTGGGGCTGGCATGTCTTGAGTGCTGGCACCTCCCATGTATGTCAAGGAAACTGTCCCATATAACAGCCTCAGTTTGGGGTGTGACTCTGCATGGGTGTTGGTATTTCCCTGTGTTCTGGGAAATTTTAAACACTGGGAATATAGTATTACAGAAGAAAGATTGCTGGGAGGGACCATCAGCGGTTGGCAAGTCCATCCCCTTGCCCAAGTCAATAATGATTACAGCTAAGCTATTCCTGTGAGATTCTTGCATCATCTCAGTTGCAGAAGACTTGTCATCTTCCTGGACACTCTCCCTGTATTTACCTCTTCATTAAAAATCTGCTAACCTCTCTGTTACTCCTTACCACAGCCACTGCAGATTCAGAGAATGGGTGGTCTGTTTCCTTGTGGCCTGCAGTGGCTTTTCTCTGCTTGAAGATGGTTACTATGTGTCTCCTCTGTCTAGTCCTTCTCCAAGTACCCTGGAATGGATTAGCCTGGTTATTCTGGATGGATGAGACAGAGTGACTTGCTGGACTTGCTCCAGTTGGATCTTACCTCCCAAGAAGTGTGTTGTGCAATACAGGATGCCATGCTCCCTGATACAGTGTGAAAATACATGGTAAAACCCTGTTCTGCTCAGGAGAGAAGGGAGAAAATGACTACTTTTAATTAATTTTTTTAAAAAAGAATTTAGAAAAAATATTTGAGACAGGTTAGTGTCATTTTTATTGAAGATAACTTTGTATAAAATCTTTTTTTCTCCTTCTGGTAGTCCATCCTTGATGGCTGTATTGGCAAAGGAGTCGGGTATTGTAGTGTGGCAGGATGTCTCTTTGAGGTGCTTGAAGTGGGGGCACTCCTGTCCTTGACGTGATCTGAGTCTTCCTTCTCCCCAAAGCACAAGGCTGACTTAACATTTGCTGACAGTTGTGAAGGGAATTAGTTTTTGCTTGTACATTATATATAGGCTGTACCTGGTGTTGCTGTTATGCAGTTGAACTCTTCCCTGGCTGCAAACCTCTTCTTCCCACACAGCTCTTGTTCTAGAAGACAAAAGCATTCTTTCTAATGCTGTAATGAATGTGAGCAAAGCAGTTCTCTTACTGCCACCCTGAAGTGCTACCCAGTGAATTTCAATCAACTGAAAATCACCCCCAAATTAAATTGTATATCCATTCATTAAGGCTGCAGATAGAAGCACAGTGCTTTGCTCTCTCAGAATGCAGCTGCCTTTTTAACCCTAGCATACTATAAAATTTATCATACACAAGAAGAAATTTCTACTTCTGTTTAATTTCCATTCTTTCTTGCTGTGGGCTTCTCCCCCCCCCCTCACCCCCCCTCGCCCCCCCTCGCCCCCCGGTGTTTTATATCATGCCTATTAGATTAACATCTGAGTAATTGCTCCAGCTGTTTTGGAGGTTCAGCCTTCCCATGGGGTCTGGTGTCCCTCTGTGTGCAGATAAGGTAGAAGGAAAGCAAAGGAAGGTTTGTAGTGATTCCTTGTGTCTTGCTTGGTTGGCACCACAGTGGTTCTAGGGGAAAGGTGGGTACAGCTAGTAACTGTGTTTGAGGGGGCAGATATGGTCCTGAAAAGAAATGCAAAAGGTGACGTGATGGAAGTTTTTGAAAGAATACAGTTTTCTCATCTCCCGTGTGGTGCAATGCTGTTTATGTTCATACAGACATAATAAGATGGGCCACATCTCTCCTCTTTAACATGCAAAATGCTTCATCTCAACTGTACCAACGAAGGCTCAGTGTCAGGGAGGCACTAGGTTATTGTGAATGACCAAAATTTTACTGTTGTTTTTATCCTTAAATGCTTATGTATTGTCCAGAAACTACCTCTTGGTGACAGTCCCACCCCCTGTGTGCTTCTACAAAGCATATTGACCTGGAATTCACCCCAGAGATTTTCAGGAAACACCAAAAATATGGGTTTTTCTCAAGCTCTTCCAGGTGTGGCTAAATACGACACTGTGTCTTGTGCACCAATTTATAACGGTGGCACTCAGATCTATTAATTTCCCCCATCTTCTAGTGCTTTTATAAATATCTAAGAGCAAGTATGGGGTTTTTGCATGTCTTTACAATAACCATCAATGTTATTACCTCTGTTAAAGCATAAAAAGTAAAGCATTAGAAGATCTCATCAAAATATCTATAAGCAGTAAGGCAGAAACTTTTACTGCCTGGCTGCTGGGAGTGTGCATGTGTGCAGATGATTCAGCTGAATGCTTCAAAAAAAGCACATATAGTTGCTCAACATAATAATGAAATTTATGGGACAGTGAATGAAGTATCTTGCTCTAGAATAACTGTGTGTATGATGGCCTTCAGGAACCCCAACTTCAGTTATATCAGAATATTTTTCGGACAAGCCTTATCTCCTTTCAAGCCAAAGGCATAGTATTACAAAGGGAAGATAGACTTTGAGTTAAAAATACATAGGATAAGATTTGGAGATGCTCTGATTCGCACTTGGGATTTGCTTGCAAATGACCTGTGTGTGCTATCTTCTGTTCATCGAAGTGCTATTTCTCTCATGACTTTTGTGCACACATAGATGTGTTCTTTAATGCTCTCCTGGTGTGTGTCAGGAAGAGAGGTCGATGGTGGGAGGCTGTCAAAGACTAAAGCACTTGAGGCAGCTGACTAGCAGCAACATGTGAAAGGGAGCCTGGCCAGGTTTGTCGATGGGGGAGAAGTAATGTGCAGTGGCACCTCTGGGAGGGGAGAAGAAGGTCACGAGGCTGATATGTCTGGTATCAAACTGGGACCTGTGTGGGAAGTTGAGACAAATGCCAGAGAGCCTTGGGCAAGAAATGGAAAATGATGAGCAGCCTGAGCAAGGTTAGTGAAAGGGAAACTGAGCTGTAAAATTGCTACTGTTCAGAAAATGAACCATAAGCTATGCAGGAGAGGCTGGACTTCCGCAGGGGTAAGGATCATCTGTACGGTGAATGCCCTGGGGAGAGGAGGAAGCAGAGGCTGGGAAGTATGAATGGGGAGTTTGTTGTGTCTTGTCTTGGGATTAGTGTTCTACAGGTTATTCAGCAAGGAGCAATTACATCTCTATTTCCTTTAATCCGATAGATGCCTCTGAGCAAGTAAGATGTTACAACCACAGGGGCTGACTGAGGGAGGAGAAAGTCTGTTAATATGAAAAGAATCTGACGGCTCTACACTAGGCTCATGGAAGTCCCATAGGGAAGGGAGTCCTCTCTCAAGTATCTATACCACGGTTGTGCTTCCCAGGGAAGGAAGGATGTCCCAGAGCCCTCCTCCCCAGAGCAGCCCAAGTCTGTTTTGTCCTATGCTGTTGGAAAGCTCAGGATTGGTTCTGCTGAAAGCTTCAGATTTATCTGTCATTAATCAGATGTGATTGCTATTCTAGGAGTTTATGGATGTCTTCAGGAGATGAGTCTGGGAACTTAAGATTTGTATATATTTAGCTGTAGAAAGTATTGCCTTGCAAAACAAGATTTTTATGAAGAAATGTGATAGAAATATAATGGGTATACAGTCAGGAATGCTTTGATGTTAACAGAAACCTGAAGAGATGAGATGCATGAAATGCTTCTATAATTTATGCAGAGATTTGAGAGAGGATTACTAATGGATTTGAAAGAGAGTTTCTGATTTATGCATGTATGATTTCTTTCACTAAAGATTTCTGATATGCAACCATTAATGTTTCAGTCTATTCTTCGACAAAGCAATAGCAACTTGTCTGGAATTATTTGTAAATGCAATAGGAAATGCAGCCAGTCAACAGTTTAGAGACGAGCCTATGGCTGCATGCCATTGGAAAGATGATGAGGTGGTGATGAACTGGCTTCCTCAGATGTAGAGGTTTGGACACTAGCTAGATACTAAAAAGCACAAGTCATCGAAAATATTCTCTGAATTTTTCCTAATCTCTAACACATCACAGCTCTACCTGTGCATTTGTGTGCACTGTCCAAGTGTGTGTATTTCTACTGCTAACCCAGAGACTCTAGGGAAAAAAGGGCCAGACTGCTCCAACCTCTCACCAGTTTTTGCAAACCAAATGCTCCTCAGCAAACACAGCTTTGTAGCAGCAGCACTGTGCATGCACTCTCCCTCCCTTTGCATTTTAATTGTATCTGGAAAACAAAACTTCAAATGGGATGGGTTTGGTCTTTTACAGCAGCCCTGCAAAAAGTTGTGTCCACCTTCAGCGTGTTGGAGAGAGGTGGAGAAAGAAGGAGGCATCTCCTTCAGAAGTTTTACTCCCTGGCAAAAAGGCAAACCTGTGGGTGGGTGTGATGTGGTTTTGGATGCAAATGCTGTTGTCTTGATGGATATTAACCTATGAAACTCTGGAGAACGGGACAGTAACAGACTGTATTGAAATATACAGCTTTAAACAGATGTGGTTGGTATGGGTATTAGGAAGGGAGATAGTGTGAGATCACTTTGGTTAAAATAACTGAAAACTTGCCATATCAGTGAACTCTAAGTGAAAGGGTTAGCTGGGCACCTGAGAGTTGAATATGGACTAGACCCTTGTACTTAACAGAAGGTAGTTCTTGTGCCTGAGTTTGATCTGTGCAATAGAGAACTGTGCCACCTCCATGCAAGGTTTGCAAGAAGCACATCGTATTATCTACTGTGAGGTCCCTCAATGTGCATTTTCCTTTGGTGTCCCTGCGTGCACCAGTGAACCAAGTAAAGCTCTCCTGGAACTGCTTCCCTGCTTGCTGAGTTTCCTTCCAGCACACCTTGCTTCTCCATGAAGCAGCTAATTTTCAGGTGGAGAGGCAGGGAGACCTTTTCTTCTAAATATGTCCCAAACTTTCTGATTGGACTTTGTTTGCAGGACCCCAAACTCAGTGATGAGTACAAGTGTGGGTATGTCTGTATGCCTGGAATTAAGCCCCCAGCCTCAGCATGATGGTTTTAGGTGGCAAAGCATGAGGTCTTGGTTCCCAGTTCAGCCAGTGGAGAGAGCAGGGCATGCAGGGTGATATGTGGGGAGCTGTTTAAAACTGGTTGTGGGAAACGGAGTGGATCTGAGCTCAGCCCCATCCCGGGTGCTTGTTGTGAGGTTGCACATTGGATATCACGGGAGTCAGAGCCCACAATTCTGTAATACCAACTGCTAAGTAAGCAAAGCTACCCATTTTCAGAGCAGAGATGCCAGAGAATTGAGCAGCAGCTCCCTTAATGCTGTAGTACATCATGGGCTTGGGGTTATAGATGTCAAGTTTCCACTCACTAGTAGGCTTGAGTCCTCCCTGGGCTGGCTGTTCTCATCAGGGAGCCACCGAGTATTATTTGGGGCACCCACAGTGGCTTCTGCGTTCCTGAGTTACTAGCAGTTCTAGGTCTCTGACTCTAAGGCTTCCTCGTTTTGCTTTCCTGTCATCTGCAAGTGGAAACTACTATTGTACATCCCATCACCTACCAGGAATATAAGGATGCTAGTTGCCAGGCTGTTTTGAGGTAGCCTGCTGCGTTGATGATTGGAGAGTGGATGGGGCTGCCCTGCTTCCCTCCCCCTGAGAGCTGTCAGTGTGTGACAAGAGAACAGTATTGGTAAAATGATGCAAGTGATGATGCCACTGCTTTTTTCAGACTGCAATAGCATCTCAGTGGGATCTGCATGCCATGGTCAAGGAGGCAGGTGACCTGCATCATCACAAGCAGCTCTGCACAGCAGTGTGTATGCATACAACTTGAGTGTTTGCCAGTCTGCTATCCTGCAAGCCCAGCTCACAAAGGGACTTGAGCTTTGAAGGGAGGATAACTTAAGTCACTTAGAATCATAGAATGTGTTAGGTAGGAAGGGACCTTTAAAGGTCATTAGGTCTAACCTCCCCTGCAGTGAGCAGGGACATCTTCACTAGAGCAGGTTGCTCAGAACCTCATCAAGCCTGACCTTGAATGTCTCCAGGGATGGGGTCTCCACCACTTCTCTGGGCAACCTGTGCCAGTCATCTACCACCCTCGTTGAAGAACTTTTTCCTAATATCCAATCTAAATGTCTCCTTTTCTAGTTTAAAAACCATCACCCCCTCATCCTATTGCTCCATGCCCTTGAGAACAGTTCTTCTCCAGCTTTCTTATAGGCAGCTTTCAGGGATTGGAAGGCTGCTATAAGGTCTCCCTGGAGCCTTCTCTTCTCCAGGTTGAACAAACCCAACTCTGTCAAGCCTACTTCTCAAACCATGATTCAGGCTCTTGAGTTACGCAGGCTCTTGAGGAAACAGTTTTGTCATAAACTGTCATAGACTGGATAAAATCTCAGAATGCCAGTGCATTTGGTGATGTGTTTTGCCCAGCAGCACACTGCTGCTCTCAAGGAATTGCAATGGATATGGGCTCATATGCTGGTTGTTTCCATAACTTATGGCAAGAAAGGGGAAAAACAGGGTGGCGGGGGCAGGAAAGCTCTACCAAAACACAACTATGTGGCAACTACCTCTTCATTCACTGAAGGGGTTGATCAGAACCACCTGAATTTTGCTACATGTACAGCTGCACAAAATACAATGAAAAACAGTACAAATAATCAAGTGCTGAGGTTTCAGTCTGCATGTAGGAAGTGCAGATTGCACTGGGGCAAATGTGCCTGCTCACATAAAGCCTAGCTTATAGAGTGAATAGCTTTAGGACATTTCCTGCCCTACAAAATAAAAAAAACCCAAAACAACTAACTCTGGGATGAAACTGGGACAAGCTGATGTTTAATATTTCCTGGATACAGTGTGGCTGCTGCAGAACTAGCAGCCCCCAGGGTTTTGAGATGTGGAATCAGACAGGTAACAAGAAGTCCTCTAGCAAAACTTTGCCCTTTTTATTTGCTTGTTTGTAGTTTATTTTGTTTGATGGGTCCATGGGAAGGATGTGACATGACATTACAGTTCACTTCCTCCAAAAAAAACCCCAAAACCACTATTTTAGTCCTCAGACTCCTGGAACAAGGGATGTAGGAGAATGTAGTTGTATATTTTGATCACCCATCCATATCTTTCCCTGTGCTGCTTCTAATCATGGCCATGAAGTCTTCAGTGGAGAGGGCAAAGCAGCACGTCAGATGGGGATGCAAAGTCTAGCTCTGGAGAGATGAAGGGAAAGATGAGAGTGGTGAGTGGTGGGAAATAAAAGGAAAGGTGTGAGAGGCAGGCAGAGGCGGGTCAGGGAGTTAAAAATGGGCAAAACTGTAAGGGACAAAGGGTCTGCTACACTGTAGAGGGCTGGGAGGGAAATGCTGAGCCAGGTAGATATCTTTGTAATAGATTATATATTACTTTCCAGCTGTTCTCACCAGTACCATCGTGGTTGTAGGCAGACCAATGAAATAAAGGTTCCCAGTCCATCCTAAGCACCTCTCAGGAGTGGAGATATAATGTCTGATGTAAGTGTGTGAGGAATGGCATGAGAACAATAAATAGTTTGTTTTCATCTCTGATTGAAATTAAAGTGCTGGCCCAGAGATGACAGCCCAGAGTAAGTCATGATGCTATTCCAACCTCCTTTTGTTTTTGACACTTAATCGCATGATAAAGAAGCAGGATGCCTATGGAAGCTCTAGAGGCTTCCAGAGAGGGCTCTGGCAAACTGTGCAACCCTGGATATGAAAGAGCAAAACCAAGAGAGGTTGCACATGAAAATCCAGCATTACATTACCTGCTTTACTTTTTCTATTATCTTCCACTGTTTCTGACTTTGAAAGCTGTCTTGCTGTGGTAGGCTGATTGGTGCAGGCATACCACGGGTTCGGAGTACTCAAAGGATTAAGTATCTGTACATGATGCTTAGCAAGTAAGTGAGATTTGTGAGCTAGGATCTTGTTTGCACCGAGTTCCCTTTTGGGCAACATCAGGCTCCAGGACTGACAGTCTGGCACCTCTGGGGAGCTCAGCATGAACAAAAAAGGGACATTTTGAACGCAAACACACACTTTCATAGAATAATCCTTAATTCCAGGATCTGAGACATGGGATCATTGTCTAAATCCTTTGACAAAAAGAAAAAAAAAATTGAGGGTTTGTTTTCTTTTTTGTTTTGCTGTGTTTTTGACTAGGGCTCCACTAATTAAGTAGCAATTTAGTTGCTTACACTTTGAAGTTTCATTCATTACCTGTCCTGTGTTAAGTCACCAAAAGGCTACATCTAAGGCAGTGAGTCTCCGGCCATCACTTTTTTGGGCTGCCTAATTAAATGTAATTACTTTATTTTGTGCCAGGGTTCATACTTGTAACATTGCCTTGTAATAATTTAAATTGCATGTATGCTGCAGGGGGACTGTCTGACGCCAGAGAGGAGACGTTCCCGCTGTCCGTCCTTGCAGTAGCATGCAAGTCAAAAGCAGAGAGACGTCATTTTCCTACCTACTTACTAGCTGCCCTACAGGAGTATCACCAGCGAGGCACCCATTTTATAGGGACAGGATGTGTAACGGGCCCACTATTGTGCCTAAAAATAGCCAGCGTTCTGGACAGGTTGGGATTAACCACAGAGAGATTCCCAGACATTTAAGAGTGAGTGACCTTCCTGTGGCACATGAGCTTTGCATCCATTCTCTTTTATTTCACAGTTACAACAGATCAAAAGCATTATGCTGCCACTCAATATCTCTTTAGACAGATTTGAAGAATTACTGTCCTCTTTGACAAGGAAAATGCTCCTGCTGCTTCTATTTGTTGAGATCAAGCTGCAAACACCCCTCAAACAGAAAAATCACCTGTATTTCATTTTTCCCCTCGTGCATTAGGAAAAAAGGTTATTGCAGAAAGAGTCAATGAGAAGCCCAGCACAGTTAATGAGCTCTGGTAAAGCTCCCTGACCCACGGAGTAAGTACAAGCCAGTCTGAATTTTGAGTCAGACTTTAATGATTAATAATATGGTAAATCTTGTCTCGCTAGCACTAATAATAGGGGTCGCCTTTGGCTCTTTGCTGGCCACTGAAATGAGCACATCATCGCGGCGTGTTGGAGCCCTCCCTTTCTGTCAGTGGTGCCAGCAGGTCTACAGTGAAGCAGTTAAAACTAATGTGAGATCTTAAGTCTCTCAAGCTGCATTCAAGTTTAAAGGGGGGGGGGGGGGGGGGGGAGGGGGGAGGAGCCAAACAACTTCTGGCTTTCTAAGGGCTATATAATTTGTGGAGTGTTTGGAGGAACATCATAAAGAATACAAATGGAAAAACAATTAATCAATTTAATGTAAAAAGAGGGATGGGACAGTTTCTTTCCAGAAAGGATGTTCTATCAGTATTTGGGTACAAACAGGAAGCAGGAGTTCATTTCTGGTGGATTTGGCTTCAAGGGAGAAGACTAAATTTTTATGGCAGTTTTGTGAGAGGCAGCAAGATAAGAGTCAAGCATGCATGTTTGCTGTGGGGGTTTGATTCGGTTGGTTGCAGGGTTTTGTTAGTACTGTTAAGAAAACCTGATTCCTGATAGGTATTGTTTCAATTTAAACACCTTGGGAGATTGAAGTGCTGGCTGTGCCAGAGCTAATTCTTTATCTTGCTGCATGAGCTTGGCATCCAGCCCACTAAATTTATCCTGTCTGAGGCAGAAAGCATGTCACTTGCAGGACGCAGTGGGAGAAACTGGGGAAATATTTTCTTTTAGAGTATGGTAGTAGGTCATCAGGATTTTAAACTGCTTCTTAATCTGCAGGACTACAGGGACAGGGGCCTTTGTGTTCAGGTCGTCCTCTTTTGGGTTAGGACCCCGTTATACGTGTCGTATCAAGAGTGTTTTGTATGGGGGATGAGGATGTTCGTCTCTGCAGAGTAGGCTAGACAGCACAAAAAGCATTTTTTTTCCCCAGTAGGTATAAAAGCTAAACCATATAATTTACTTTTCTCTTTTAACTTACATTTACACCCACTTACAGCCCTATTTGCCATCTCATGATGGCATAAGCTTATTGTAATAGGGAGTCTATCAGTCTGGTTTTGATTTTAGATGTAGGGATATCATTAATGATTAACTTCTTCCATTGAATATCAATTTAAATCAGGTCCATTTAGAACATTACAAACTCAGAGTCCTTAGAGTCCGACCTCCTCAGCAGGCTCACATATTCATTTAAGGATGAGGTAAACAAGATTGTGGTAATACAGGCAAAAACTCTTTGTGGACACCCACTGCAGAACGTCAGAAGCGTGCTTTGCATGTAACTGTTGGTTCAGTTGGAGAGGAGCGTAGTGCCATGCCTACTAGTGATGAAAAAGCTTGTAAGACATGGAAAAAGCTTCTGCTCAAATTCTACCTCTTGTGAAGCCCTCTCCATGCTATGCTGGCTGTACCAGGGAGATCAAACTCTGCATTAGAGTAGTGGAGGGCTATCTTCATAGTTACATTTGTACAGCCTCTTAAACTGGCAGGTCCATGGTTAGTTGCGTCTGGCCTTGCAGAGATTATGGGCTACAGAGGTTTAGTGTCTGAATTCAAGCTTGCAACCTGCAGTGGGGCCTCTCATGTAGAGCAGGCTGAGATGATGGATCTCACCTCCTTGGACAGGCTGGCTTAAATGAGCAGGTGGGTGGCAGGACTGTTTAAAGCCAAAGAAATGAGAAGCAGCTGAGAGCTGTTACCTAGTGTAATCTATCTCCAAACTTTAAGAGATCTGTATTGAGAGGCTGAGATGGTCCCCATCTTACCTCCACATTTCTTGACTCTTTTTTTGCCAGGGTTTAAGGCATCTGCCTCTGGCTGTGTCCTGCCAGAGAATGACAATGGAGAAGAATTTGCATGTTGTACAGTAGAAGCTGCAAAAGAAAGAAGCCACTTTTGTGAGGATCATGAGTTATTCTTCCTCTGTTTCTGCAAAAGATTGAGTGTTAGCCAAGTCACTAAGCAACCGTGCAGCCTATTAAAAATAAAACAAAAATAAAACCCCACAACCAAACAATCCCAAAGCTAAACATGGAAGTGTTAACTGGCTTAAACCAAATCATAATGGTGCATGGTTTACTGTAGCTTAGATTGTCGCTAGCATTCCAGTTTGCTTCCTCCCAGATGGTTTCAAGCACAGCTTCCTCTTGCTGCAGTGCTCTCAGTGGGCTCTTGCAGGATGACTGGCAGAGCTTCTTTTCCAAACTGAAGAGTCTCAGTATACATTATCCTTTCTTGTCCAGGAGCTGTTCCATGTGTTTTAGAAGACTGCTCTGACTTACACCCCCCAGCAATATCTGTTGTAGACTTTCTTGAGGTGAGGAGACCAGAGTATTCAGGGGTGAGTAAACCATGGATGTGGCAGCATAATGATATTCTTGGTTTCATTCACTGTTTCCTTCCTAATAGTTCCTAATGTTTTAATTGCTTTTTGACCTCTAATGAACATTGAGGTGATGTTTTTGTGGACCCCTTGAATATAACATCAAGGTTTGGTAATGGTCAGCTCAGCACTCACTATTCTGTGTATCCAGTTAGAATTTTTTTCCTTTATGCATCTTTTTATATGTATCAGTGTTGATCTGATATTTTATTGCCCAGCTTTTCAGTCTCAGAGCATCATTTGACAATTCTTATCGGCCTCTATCATCTTAAATTGATGAGTGTTGTCAGCAGACTTTCTCATGTCTCTGCTCAGATCATTTTGTTAGCATATTCAATAAGGTTAACCATTCAGATGTAGTCAGGGCAAGTCAGTTTACGCACAAGCCATTTGTGAGATAGATCTTCTATTGGATCTAAGTACTCTTTGTCTCCCTTACACTACTTGGATTATTATCCACCATTACATTTGAAGAGTTATTTGGACCCAGCATGGAACTTGTGAGGCCCTAAGAAATCTCCCCACCAGCTGTGATCCCATTGCTCTCGGATTCAAATGGATTCGGGAGAAGCAGTCACATCGTCTGTTTCTGGGCTGTGTATAGACAAGATGTGAAGGCAGCATCCAGATCTTTGCTTGCCAGGAGCCAATGAGGCTCAACTTGAACATCAAAAATACCAAAACAAAATACTTCCAGCCCCTGTGTCCTGTTATCAACAGATGGTATTGATAGCCTGTTCCACAGTAAAACAACAAAGGTCTAACCAGGATCTTTAACAAATTGCCAGCGGGGAGGAGGGGAGGGAGGATAAAGGAAGAAGAAAGATGGTGCCTTTAAATAGAAAGGAAGGAAAGGGAAAAGACAATACTTACAGTTTTATATTTGCCCAGGTCCTGGGGCCAGAAAGAAAAAGACTCCATCCTATTGGAGACCCCCAAATGACAGCAGAGTAAGAGAGGGAGGAGAGGAATGGAATTGCTCGCAAAATCTTAAAGCCTTTCCGGTATTAGAAACCTTGAATGATACTGGGGTGTACCACATCACTTAGCAGCAAGTATAATGTAGGTTAGTTCAGTTTTCTTGTACATGTAGCAGATGTCCCTGGATCTGTTGCTGTGCTGTTTCAACAGGGGAAAGATGTTTTTTACAAAATAATAATTTAAAAGTAGTTCTGTCTTTCTGCCAGCTCCAAAGGCACGATGTAAGGGGACCTAGTCTTGGAATAGGGAAAGCAACATTACAGGGAACTGTGGACTGGGAAGTCTGAGATCAGAACTGGACAAATAAGGAGGCACTGTCCTCTAGAACATATTTAGCTGATGCTTTGATAAACACCACATATCTGGGACAAGCTGGTGGGGTGTCCACAAAGGCAAGTTAAGCCTCACATTTTTTGAGTTCTTTGAGGGAACCCCAGTGCTGTGTATATGTCCTGACTCCCAGTCAATACAGGTTTAAAAAAAATCTTTGGCAATTAAAGGCACTGTGGGGTGAGAGAGAAGGTATTTACATTGTAAGTGATTAGTTAAGAGACAGGAAAAAGTGAGCAGGAGTGAGTAACTGGCCCTCAAAGAGGAGAGAGATCACGAGTAGGTTGTGCAAGGATTCGTTCAGTATACTGAGAAGTGAGTGGGAGAACCATATGGTGGCAAGGTTTGTGAATGATACCAGGGTTTACAGGGGAATAGAGTTGAGGACCAACTACAGTGGGCATCATCTGGATGTTGAGACTAAATGACTCATGTGACAAGGCACACAAAGCGGGAAAAGTGGTGGTGAGAGTGTGGGGAAGTGCTCTCATCTTTCCTCTTACTGCTCTAAGCTGACTCTTTCCACCTTGGTTATAACTCATAGAGCTGTGAAAACGCTGGTTGGGTACAATAGCGTCAAAGGAGGAAATCAAATGTCAGGAGTAGAGATGACTGTAACAGTATGAATCTCTTGTAGGACAGTATAGAGCAGTCAGTGTGGTTCTGGTCCCTTCATTCCCAAAAGGATGTGGGCAACTGGAAAAAGCCTGAAGAAGGCTGATGGGATAATCAGGTCTGGCATGACTTCTGTAGGAGCAGTGACTAAATAGGAGGACTCATCATCTTGGAAAAACACTCTTGCAATAGATTTATATGAAAAAAGGAGTGTCACAAAGAGGGTAACTGCACACCAACTGTTCAGTGCCAGGATAAATTTTATTTCCTCTTTTCCCTTTGCAACCAGGTGTCCAAGCTCTGATCAATAACTTCAGGTTTGGTCTTAGTCTGCCAATAACTCTTGCCCATGACAAACAGCACTGCAGAGTGGAATGGATCCCAAGCAAAGAGCTGGTTTGTCAGTAAGTGTTTTAAGGCTCTGTGCACTTAAAAAACCCATTAGCTGAAATAGTCTAACTACTTTCATGCAGGAGAATATCAATCTCGGAGCAGTTGCAGAAGTACTCAATATTAGATTTTCTTGCCTTTAAAATATAATGATATACTATTGTGGCTTTGCATTTTACAATACAACTCTAAAAATACCATAGAAACACCTTCAGATACTTTCCTTGTGATTGTAATGTCTGCCTTGGCAAATGGTGTGCATTGTGAAAATATATCGTAGCTGTATTGTTACACCAAAAAATAATCCTCATTAAAAACAGATGATATATTAATTATAAATGTATATTCTTTTTGAAAACTGACATTTCTCTTAAAGCATCTACCAGAAAGTTCAAGTAACAAACCCCTTTTTGCTAATGAATTCCATCTTCCTTATCCATAGGAAGGAAAAAAAATCCAAACTATGTAGGGCTCACCCTGTAATGCTGATGCTATTGTCGTGAAGCTTTCAAATAACTAAGTGTTGCAGATCAAATTTTGGTGTGCTGCACAAGGAACTCTCTTCCTGTATAGCACTTGCATCTCAAATTTACTGTTGCACACCAGAGTAACTGTGGGGAACAAGGTAGTGCATGGAGATCTGAGGAGAAATTCTGAAGGGTTGATGGAGAACTTTAACGACACAAGCTGGAGGTTGTGATAATATAAAAATATGTCTTGGGAGGGCATAAAGATGCTTTTTCAGGTGTAAGGTAACACTAGTAAATAATGGTTTGCAGAACTGTTGAAACTACTGAATCTGCAAGAGAATCCTTTGAAATACAAGAAATGTGTAATAAGGGTTACTGTAAAACTGGGGGCAGAAAGTGCCAGGTTTATGCTTAGGCAACCTCTTCGATCCCCATCAGACAGGGTGGACATTCAGTGTCTGAAATTAGAACAATGTCTTCATACGCCTCCATCAGTACCTGACTGTCTCTCCACTTAACTGATTCTGCCACGTGTTACTTGTGTTCAGGCGTGTGCTTTCTTCTCATCCAAACCCCTTTCCTTGATTCGTGCTTCTCTGGATTCATTATTCTTTGCTCTGATGAACTGTAATCATCAGACTCTTGATTTCTCTTATTTCTTGTGTCATCCTACAGCATTGTAAATGCTGGCATTTTCTCTCTTGATATCTCTCGAGCTATCTTACCACCTCTGTGCCTCAGACACTTCCATGTGTAATGTTACCCCCCAATTCTTCTTTCGCCCCCGTTTTCTCGTGCATTTTTTTAACCTTTGAGGTTTTTGCACTTTGTCTCTGACACAAGACCTTATTCACACATTCCCAGCCCCTCTTTCTCATATGTGTTTCAGATTCTACTCCAGACTCCTCCATTACGTCCATAGTGCCATCCAGCACTGCTTGTCAACTTCTCATCTTCTTGATAGGATAAAAAAAACGTGGATCATCTTGTCAGTGTGCTTAGAACATATCCTCTGAATTTCTCTTTCAAGCTGCGTTTGGGTTTTCAGGGGTGTGAAAAGCTATGCTGACAACTGAAGGCCTGGCCTGCTTCCTAGGTAAGCTCTGACCAAGTTTTAGTGCAGAATGATGCAAACGTTTCTAAGACACTCCATTTTATAAACAGTGGAAACGACAGAGAGGACCTACTGTAAACTGAACCAGAACAGAAAGGAAGGCCATTCAACTCTTGATTATGTGTTTTTGCTGTCAGCCTCTCGTTTGAGTTAATTTCTGGAAAACGAAGGCGTTTCAGCAGAGGCATCTGTAGTTACGCACTTGCTTGCTGTGTGAGGATGTACAGCCAACATCTCTTGTCGTTACGCCAGGACAGATGCCACAGTTAACGAGGCACTACAGCACTTTTGGCAGTTAGCAGTGGCATTGCTCTAGGCTGGGAGGGAAGTGAGGGAAGAGGTTGTTCCAGTTAGTGCTTTGCCTCCTCTTTGTAGCTTGGCCGGTCGCATCTCGCCAGACACACAGGCTCCTCCAAGTACTTTCACAATCATCTCTTGTCTCTTCAATTACCACTTCCTCCTCCCCCGCCTCTCTCTTCCGTCTGACCTTCCGGTAATTCCTCCGGCGCTAGTTCAGAACGGTGCAGTAGGCTATACTACCCCCTCCAACTAAAGATATAAGTACGTGGCACGTTAGAAGTTACCTAACAAGCCTCTAAAACCCCCTCAAATGAGAGCCCTCAGTCTCAATTGATCTCTTTTGGAATCCCAAATTTTTGTAGGCTGCAGTTAAGTGTCACAACTATTACAGGGTTTTGGAACATCGCTGTTGCTCTGCTATTTTACTTTGCACTGCCAGCCAGGAGTAGTAGGCTTATTCTTCCAGATTTAGACTCAGACTGATCTCCCAGGTTCACATATTACACTCAGGGTTTATTTTTAATTCATAAAGACCACTTGATGTAATGATCAGCAATCAAAGAATATGCAATTATCACTCTTGCAAACTTTCCTGTGCCTCAGTAATTAAACTAACAAATTAGTTAAAGGCTCCAATGCGGAAGAAGATTGGTAGACTGTGGTCAAGACACACATTTACGGATTTTCCCTTAAGCTGCTTTTCTTGAGGAAGCTTTGATAAAGACCACATGATATCAATTATCATTAGCTCTGTGTGGTTTCTCCGCGTTTGGAGCTCTCAGACGTTAGTAGACAGGAGCCCTGTGTTAAGTCTTTAATGTATAACTGGTATTTATGCTGCATAGCCTATTCTGATTTTGATTTGTCAGCTGACATTTGAAAGGGAAGATTTGAGACAATTTATATGCACAGACTGTGGCCCGTTTTGCTGAGTGACACTTCCTCCTCTGATCTGATTTGACAGAGCGCTATTCTAACAGCAGCAACAACATACTTTAAATGGCAGATTCGAAACCAAACATTTTAATTGCACCTCATGTTCAGTTACTGCCTGAAAAATTGAAGGATGCGTTTTGTTAAGGTGTCACTGCCTGAGCTTGACAATGAAGTCAGCATGATTTAATAAACTGATTTAAATCCTCTCTTCCAAGACTGCAGGCTCATATAAAGTCCCTCGACATCAAAGTCCCTCTTGTCTTGAGCTCTGTTCTACAGCCCGTCAGTGTGAGCCTTCCTTCACGGGCGGCAGAAGGAATTCGGCAAACACGTAGATGTGATTCATTCTTAAGATCTTCAAATATGCGGATGAGTCACTGATAAGTACATATGAGTTGTGCTGACCAGATTTAGAGTGCAGCAACCAGCACTGGAAATTACAGGATGTAGCTGGGAACAGATGAGGGAGCCTGAAAACTCTTATAATTGAGGAAGCGCATATGAAAATCCACAGCAGCCCAGAGAGTTCACTTCACTGAAAAAAAAAAAATAATTAAAAAACCCTGTCTACATAGTTCATTTTACCAGGGTTTACAGACAAGTTTAGGCCTGCTGGTTCACAACTCCTCTTTGCTACTTTTTGAGTTTGGGGTTCTCAACAAATTGGGGGGGGTGGGGAGGGGGAAAGATTAACAAAAAGCCAATCCTGAACAGTCTTTACTCTGTAACTTAATGGAAGTTGAAAGGCTGGATGTGGTGGCACTATGGGCTCATAGGCTAGCTGAGCTTTATGTCCATATCTGATCTGGATGCTGGGAGCTGGGGAAGTAGGGGACTGTAGCATGCGTGGGGATAGCCAGGAAGCAGAAACAAATGTCTTCAGAAATGTGGGGGGGTTGGTTTGGGGTTTTTTTAATGGTTTTTTTTTTTTTTGTTAGCAAGAGGTAGAGTGAGACCATAAAACCTGAGGGAACCTTGAAGATTTTTGCTTGACATTTTGCTTACGTGGCAGAGCCCGTTGGCTGCTGCTTTACCTCCCGTGTAAGAGCAACGTGATTTCAGGGACAAGGAAGGGGGACTTGCATCTGGACACATCACGTGCTCTCAGGCAATGCTCTTCAACCTGGACAGTGAAACAGCACGTGGCATTTTACCCCATTGTCGGTAGAGAAATCAACTTTGGACTCCCAAGGAAAATTTGGAGACTTCAGGTGACACCTCTATAGATTAGGTTGGTAGGGTTTGGCTGACAGCTGCTTGAGGTTATCACCTTGTGCTATTTGTCTGTCTGACGTAGCACATCATTTTGAGACATCCAATGCTACTATGCCTTGTGTTATGTTTTTACTTAAGGCTTTTCCTCTGCTCATCTAAAGCTCACATGGCTTTTGTTAAGATACAGTAGTCAGCATGAAGTAGTACAGGTAGTGTTTTCAAGTGTCAGAACATGAAACTTGTATATATTTTGCAGCTACTAAATATGTGGCAAACCAGCCTGTGAAGCAGCTGAATTCCTGCCTGATGTCAGCACACAGCAGGACTCCACCTGCACAGCGGGCCTGGACTTGACCTCGTGATTTTTCACACTGATTCATCAGGTTAATTGGCTGGGATGTTGCTATAATCATGGTGTAATTGGAAAATCTTACTCTGTTCAATCACCTTTAACCACCTACTCCTGTAGCTATCTATGAGCAAACATCTTCAAGAACGGCGTGCCAGGGATGCAGATTCCCAGGGCTATCAAGAAGAATTAAATGGATTCCAATTTTCCTCAGAAAAGTGTCATACCTTTTGGGTTATTGGATGCTGCAATCAAAAATATCAATTCAACAGCTTTTAAACATCACCTTTTTGCTAGACGTCCTTTTAAATAGCAGCACTGCCTTAAGGTTTCCTGCTTTTCAGGATTTTTCAGTCTTTTCCCTGTTCAGCTTGGGAGTTTGCATCTTAGCTTCAGATGTCAAATAGTTCTTGCTTGGGTGATTAGAAACTTTTATCCTTTACTCCTAATTTCTGAGTTTTTTCTGAACCAGAGATAGTGGGATCCTAACCAGGCACAGATTTACCTTTTCTTACTCGAGGTTACATGCTGCATTAAATAGAAATGTGAGAATCCCATGTTTCTTCTGTGAAACTCTAATATTTGCAGTGTCCCCTGACCTGGGCAAGATACAAGCTTGTGACACACAGTGTAAACTTCACAGATTACAGGTTTCTGTAGCGATCCCTGATGTTATTGCACAACAAAGCCTAGGGTTTTTTTTTATTTGAATTATTACTGATTTCAAACATCAGGCTGTCTGCATTACATTTAACATCCTGGCACATAAAGGGCTGATTTCATACAAGCCTTTGATCCCTGCAAGAGGGTGGCATTCAAAAATGATACTGAATTCGAGATAGGACTGAGCTTGAGTGGTTGATCCCAGGGTATCTTCATCAAGAGAAGGTCTCTTCACCCAGAGAGCCCATTCCTAGAAGACATTAGAGCCTGACTCTGTTGCTATCTGATTAGATGACCCAGGCTTTTGGTAAAACCTCTCCCACCCTGTTAGTGACACCACCAGATCAAAGAGTGAGTGGCAGTGTAGCAGTAAAAGAAATGGAGAGAGGTAGAGGGAAAACAGAGACTTCCATCAGCCACTTGAAAACTTCTCCATCTTGTAAGAACTGTGACAGGCAGCTCAGGAGAAAACCCAGAGAGGATAGATGAAAATTTCCCTTGGCAATCCAAAAACAAGAGAGTTTGGAATGCACGCCCGTGTTAAACTGAGGCTGTCCCCTGGGCTTAAACACAGTCTTTGCTGAACCGAACCTAGCTAAGAAAAGCTTGTGCTCAGTGCGCAATTTCTGAGCATGGTTAGTGTTGTAGTGAGAGCCACCGAAGAAACAAAAGCTTGGATGCATCACAACAGCAGAGATGCTGTGTTTTAATTGAGTAGCTTTGCTATGGACAGGGGCTTGAAATCATGGAAAGAAATCATTTCCCATCAAAACTTTCTGGAAATTATCCCAGTCTTTCCATTTTAATAGCAGAATAAGGCAGAAAAAAGTTCTTGCATCAGTCTCACACTGCTACTGAGATTATGTTTCATGCAGCTAGGAATTAATCATATTTACTGAAGTATACCTTGACCATTCATTGAGCTTTTTGTTACTGCTGCATTTTATTAATCTTCCTTAGCAGAATATGCTGGAATTACATTTGCTTACCCTTTGTCGAGGCTTTTGCGATTTACCAGAGCCATCTCCAAACTTAATATTATGCGTGTACTGTAAAGCCTTCAAAGCAATACTGTTAATCTGCTGGGTTTATGCAATGAAAGTTGAATAGGTTACTGGAATTCATAGTGATCCCATCACCTCTGCTCCTTAAGCCAAAACCTATTGGGATATATCCTGCCAATGCCCTTTTCTCAATTTTCAGGTTCTTATGAAACAATACTTAAAAGGATGTGGGAGTTAGCTTTAAAAATCCCATTAGTAAACTGGATTAGCATCCTGACAGTGTGTGGCCTCAGAGCAGACGCAGGGAAGCTAAAACTAAGGTGCTGCTTTAAAGACCCCTGTAGAGAGCCCTCAAACTTCCCGTAACTGGCACGGACCATCATTCACTGTAGCAGTGACTATATATTAGGGCAGTCGTGACAGCCTGTGCGGGCGTTATGCTGTGTGTTTCATAGCACGTACAGCTCTGCCAGCCCTGCACAGCTTGCACTCTGGGAGCTAACAAAAAAACACCCAAAACATTTAAACGTGGTTTTGTTTGTCTAGTTCAAAGAAATTATTTTAAAAGAACAACAACTATGAGAGCTGATTAATTGGCTTGGTGATGCAATGAACACCTAAATAAAACCTAGGCAGACAACTTCCAGTAGAGGGAGTGACCAAATTAAAAATCCCATCTAAACAGCCTCTGAATTATATGTTCCTGGTAAACATTTTTATTCCTCAAGGGTAGGTGTCCTGGGAAGCAGAGAATTATCTTAAATGGGACTGTGTCTTACAGACCCTCGTGTGTGAGGCTTCCACATGTGAGCCAATGCAATTCAAATGGTGATGTTTAAATCTATGAACAGGATTAAGAAGGGTTTTCCTTCCTGCAGTTCATGCACTGTGGCTGCTGTCAGTGGCATTGACTGCTCTGCAATGTTCAGCATGCCATGGGCATGCGTGACACTAATCCCACTGCCTGGCGTGCCTAAAGTAATGCCAAAACCCCAGCTTTGATCCTTAAAACCCTCACTAAGCTGAAATCCAAATATGAGTCATGTTTACTACTTCTTCTAGAAAAATATTCTGATTAAGCAAACTAATACAAGATTGATTAGCTTTTAGGTAGCACCTAAAATGCTGGCAACAACATCTTTGAGTCACCTGCATATTTCCCTGCTCATGAGGCTAACCTGTCCTCTTTCAAATCCATCTTTATTAGCCTGCCACAGTCACCCAGGCCTAGGCACCTAAAAATGACTCTTTTTCTTCCAAGGCAGCTCAGAGAAATTAGTCCAAACCAGGGTGACGATGACATACAAAACCCCCTTTCTCAGCATTGCAAATGCACATTCTTTCCATCAAATGTCAGTTTCATCTTTGTTTTTTTGTCCCTGTATAAAGTCATTTTACATAGAACATGAGGACTCTGAACCGGGATCTCTGTGATGCAAGGCATCAGAGAGAGTGGGGATACAAGTTTCAGAAGCCTCTCCGCAGACGCTCACTGAGCAGTTCAGAGCAGTGTCAAAAACCTGTCCTAATATATAAAATTGCATATAGTTTATCTAAAAATGTAATTAGAAAAGCAGTGGTTGGTGATGGTAGGGAAATGTTGCACTGACGAAAAGAATTGGGGGCAGCGCAGGGAAGGAGAGAGAAACCCACCTAGAAAAGAACTTCCAAGATTGAGTTTAAATATAGTTTTTGATAGACAACTAGCTTTTTTAACGATCCCTTACCTTTGTAATTTTTTGCAGCTTTCAAACGTAGGGTGTTTTGCTTTTTTTTTTTTTTCATTTTGTACCCAAGCTGAACCGTGTGTAAAGTAGGAGTCCCATTTCAGGTGAATTTTTAAGTTCTATAAACTTCATAATTGTAGCACACAAACACTTTTTTCCCCAAAGACAAACAATATAATATCCTCTGGGGAAAACAAGAGGTCTCCAAGTTTAGAAAACAGTCTGGAGTGATCATTAGTGAAGCACAATTTTCATGGCAGGAAGTCGGCTTGGATCCCGTCTATGTATCCCAGACATTTTATGGTCTGGATACAGAAAGCTCATATGGTGAATGTTGGGGTTTTTAACAGCCATATTTTGGGCCCATAAAATAACCAACTACAACAGTTAATTTTCACCCACACACCCAAATTGCTAGTTGGTATCACAATTTCAGTCCCCTGACACCCCTTACACAAACATACACTATTCACCACCAAAAAAAGTAAAACCAGGAGGGTAGTCTTTGGGGATTGCAATGGAAGTTAAAAAAACACACACACCACACACACAAAAACGAGTGGCAGTTGACTGATTATACCTTCCAGCAAGGCGCAGAAGGAAGCACTTTACAGAATGGGTTGCCTCACAGCTCTTCCATCTCTCCATCACCTCCCTGTCCTTTTCCTTTCTTTTCTGCTCTGGTCTCTGTTGTCCTCCTTTCATAAGTTGTTGTAGACCAGAGCAGAATCAGCAGCTTCCAACTCACTTCAACTCTTTCTAAAACAGCTCCATGTGTTACAGCAGGAAATACAACAAATAGATTTCTACTTTGTTGTTTTATGTTGTGAAATATAAGCAGGCAGCAAGATTATCATCTACTCATCCTAATGAGCACTTAGTCCTGCATAAAATACTGCTACATCACAGAAGAAAGACATGACGAACCTTTAGGTCACTGGAAAATGAACAACGTGGCCAAGCCAAGTGGTGAAACACATTAAAGCTGGTTGGTCATTCAGTTCAGGAGAAATTTAAAAGAAAAAAGAAAAAAAAAAAAAGGATGAGTAAACACTTATTAAAATGTAGGTTTGTTTATTTTTCCCAAGCTGAAGGATTTGGCTCCCAAGTCCCACTAGAAGTTAGCTAGATGTGAGCCTCAAGTCCCAGAGGTGTTTCTGAAAATGTTGTTTAGTGTAAGTTTATATTCAGCAGGGACATGTGGTAATGTGTAAATACGTATCTTGAACTAGGATCCTCCTATTAAGGAAGATGTTGGTGATTAGGAATGCCTGGAGGATATCATACTTTAGGGAGCGAGGTATTACTTCATTAATTGTATCTAGCTCCTCAGTAACTTAAACTGGGTTGAAATTAAAATGGAAGATTTTTGGGGGGCATAGGTCTTCCTGAGATTTATGAAATGCTGGCTACACAGCAAGAGCAGGATGCTGAATCGACAGGTTCTAAAACAAGGAAAATGGGCAATGGACTTGCGAGGTGCAGAGTTAATAGACTAGTTCTGCATTTGCAGAACGAAATACATAGATGATTTAAGAGGCCCTTTCTCTTCCATTTTTAGGTCTGGACTACTCTCTGGGAAAATTATATTGAGCATAGAAAGAGTTCAAAAAATCCTGAGGCACTGGAAAAATTAGCTGTAAAATATGGATTTAAAGCTGACTGAGACTCTTCAGCCAGCTAGTCACCTTTCTGTCTGCTTTATCTAAACCATGTTGCCAAAAGCATGCTACTGACTGCAAGACATTGCATCTCCTTTAACTGTGCCTTCAGACCCGTCTTCTTCTTCCACTCAGCTAAGCCAGATGGAAACTCAGCACGCAGCCTGCAAACACAATTCCTTTGGAGTATGCTTAGGAGTGATGGGAGAAGTGCTTTCCTGAAGCCCCATCCCAGGAACTTCTCTCCTTAAATTGCTTCCATAGTATCATTTCACAGTTCCTCATTAAAAAAAGAAGATGGTTTCCTTATGGCCTTCCTGAACAGAGAATGCACAAGAGATGTTGTTATCTATTGTCCTTTCCCTGCCAAAAGATGCTTTATCCTGTTGATGGACATAAATCACATTTCCTGGGTGAAACTTCCCTCACTGCACGCTTCAGTGTTCAGAGATGGTCTCTCTTGGCACCTTCACCTCCAGTCTCACAGCATCCTTCAGCTGAGGTTCCCAGCTTCACCTCACACACTACTTCTTTGCGGGTTCCAGTTGCCTCTTTCCTTCACGTGCTTGGTTTGTATCTGTCTGAAGTTTTCCAGCCCCAGGCAGAGTCTCCAAGAAGCGTCTGGGCTAAACCCTGATGCCATGTTTGTGTACACCAGTGTGGTAACCACTGGAGTAGCTCTCAACAGCATCCTGCTCTAGCTGCTCTCATACTAAAAATGCATCTATTACAGTTACTATTGCTGCTGGTGAGCCAGGGACAGTGGGGGACTTAGGGCTCCCTTCGCATCAGCTCTGAGATTAATATTTTCTTCTTAAAATACAGGTAATTTGGCCAGAAAGAGCTGCAGCTCAAGAAGATTTGAGAAGCACCATCTCAGATCAACATGCCTGGCAAGACTGGCTCAGGAGACAACTTTTCATAGGTACTACTTTTAAAATCTTTTGTGGCGTTTGTGCTACTCCCACTAATTCTGATGAAGTCCCACATAACATGTCAAAGATAAAACACATTCATTTTCTAGACTGCAATGTTTTGTCAGGTACTGATGGCTTTAAGAGAAGGCTTATGGCCAACATGAGCTCAAACAGAATGCAGCATAGCATATCCACACCTTGAAATGTGACAGTTTTGGAGGGTGCAGTGAATATCTGACCTTACAGGTACATGGGCATTCAAACTCTAAATCCATTGTTCTGGCATGCTGGGGAGTGTAGTGAAAAAATACACCCCCACTCATCAAGATTATGGCATTCACTCACTACACCAATTATTATCTATCTACAGTCTTGCATATATTACATCGGAGCCTGAAATCCATGTCTAAGAGACAGAAGACCTGAAATGATGATGTCTGACATGCAGAGCTCTCTTTTTTGAAATATGACCTATATATATCAAATTTCAGCCCTTAAATACATAGCAATAACAACACCACTCTTAGCAATAACAACAACACTCTTGAACTAACTGTTTGCACTGCTGTGGAAAACAGAGAACTTCTGCCATTTATCACTCAGCTTGAACAAATACTTTTACATCTCAGAGACTTGGTTTGGGGCAAGCTTTTTCTGGCTTTAATTTTCAAAGATTACTTATTTCATTTCTGATCAAAGTGATACAAAATGAGCCACAATGAACTTAGCCAATATAGCAGCACTAGAACTAGCTCCCAGATAGCTCATTTCCTTTAAATCCTATCACAATGCTTTGCCTTATTGTGTGGTTTGTATGATTGGAAGAGAATGTAAAAGCAAACTTCAGCACTCAGCAAATTCATGGAAATCCAGTGACAAATTTACTGAGCTAAAAGCAGCTCGAGATTGTTGAACATAGAAGACTGCAGTCTAACAGAGCGCAGCTGGCAGCCTTAGTTTAATGATTCATCTTAATAATTACCATGGAAAATTAAAAGATTTAATCCGCCTGTAAAAGGCCTTTCCCAGCATTTGATGTTCTATTCCAAGGCAATATCCAATTATTACAATGGAGTGAAATCTGAACCACAGTGGAGAACCACTGAAATACTGGCGCAGGTCAGGATAATACCACCATGCTTTAGGAAAAGCTTTGGACTTGGGTTTGTGGGGTTTTTTTTTTTAAGAATTACTCCTCTGATGCGTAATATGGAGCTCTGATCTAACCTTGATGGGCCATCATCTGCCATGAGCTCCACCATTGTAAAACTCTCTGCAAGTTGTCTCACACACTGAAGCAGCGTCAACTGGCAACAGCTGAACACGTACCTGTATCAGCACAACTGAAACGCATTTAGATTAAACGTTGGGTACTGCGTCTCTTCCCACATCCTCAAAATGGTAATGCAAACAGCTGCCTCCAAATCTGCTGTTCCCAGGTGCAGGAGAGAGAATGTTTTGGGTTTTCTTGCTTACCAGTTCCTAAATTTCCATCTAAAACTGTACTAAAAATTGGTATTTGCATTAAAACAAATCTTTCACCCTGCAGCGGTTGTAAAAGGCAATCCTACACGTAATTCACAAAGTAAATTTGATATAGCCTTAGATACAAATTTTAATTAGTTTTCCTTCTCCTCTATGGGTAACTAACACTCTGCATATGTGTTCAGTCCATCAGGCTAGTTCCTACTGGAGGAGTGTTTTCACCTATTTTAAGCAACCATATTTTACACTGGGCTTGTAGCGTAAAAAGAGCGGTGACTCCTGCTTTTAAACCAACTCATTACATGCTTGCTGCTATTTTTCCCAGAGCCTTTTGCACACCTTTTTCTAACAAACCCAGAACAATCTGTTCTTTTCTAGAGAAAAAGAAAAAAACTAGGTTACCCCTGATCAGAGTATAACCATTGTGACTTTGTTTGCATCCCAGAACTGCGAGAGCAGAGACAGAAGCCATATCAGAGAAATAATTTCAAAGTATTTCAAATGCAGAGTAGTAGGGCTGCAGCCACTCTCCCAGGACTGAGAACAGTCAGAAACAGAGGTTGGAGTGGGTGGTTTGGGAAGGCTGTTACCTGTATTATCTTCAGTGTGTGATATTTAGCAGGTGAGACCTTCCTGTGCTTCCTAAACCCTGCTTTGTTCAAGTTCTGCTTACACTGGGGAGAAACAACCGACCCAGGTTAAAAAAAACCCAAACCACTGACCCAGTGACAGGTACTGCTGTGTAAGTAGGTCCAGCCAGTGCCAAAATTGCAGGGCACAGTTTAGGTACTGGTGTGCAGAACTCCATTTTTTTAATGTTAGTGGGGAAAAGTTGATTCAGTGAATCAAACCTGACAGCGGCTTTTCCTTGCTGAAGGCAGACGATTCCCTGTATCTCTGTCTCTCTCCTGTCCTGTTGTTCCTAAAATCTACCACAGGGAGTAACCTAATCTGCAGTTGGCTCCTTTCTGAGTGTAAATTTAATCTAAGAAAATTTCAACTACTATCTTCCAACCTGTTTTAAGTAGACTCGCCTACCTGCTTACTCCTCCTCTGTTCCTCACACGCTTCCTCATACTGTTCTGTCCTGCAGCACATCCCTGCCTGACTGTACTTGTACCCCAAAGCGTACCAGGATGCTCCTCTGCAAGCTAACTCCTTTTCTGGGCAGTTATCCCACCAGACAGGTTCCCTAAGGTTGGCAGCACTCCGTGAAACTGCTTGCAAAAAGCTTTGCATGCAGCTGGGAACGAGGAGATGTTTTAGTTCAGTCTAAACCGGCATGATCTGGGCAACCTGTGAGCATAGGGGTGCCTGCCTGGCATCTCCCCGTGTCTCTTGTGTATGAGACAAGGTCTGCAGAGCAGTGAGAAACATATATATATTTTTTTTTTAACTTTTCCCAGTATGTAGACTGTGCCACTTCAGAACGTTCAGAACTAAAAACACTAAAGGGAAAAAACCCTCCCTTTTTATAGCCTACTGTCTCGTTGAAAGTGATTTATGAAATGGAGCTTCCTGCCCACCCAGTGCACAGAACAAATACAGACAGTGCTTTGAAATAACTACAGTACTATGCTATTTTCAGTAATATTTAGCTCAGACTTAGCCAAGAAAGCCCACTAAGCTTAGCAGACAGACATAAAAAGAAACGCTCTTTCTGCATTTTTGTGTGCGCATGAATCTATTTTAGGTTTTACTCCTCTCTTCTCCTCTTGCATGGCTGACTATCAATGCAGCAAAGTCCCAGCCCAGGAAAATGCTTCAAGCCCACGTCTCCATACGAGTAACAGCTCTCAAGCACACACGTAATTTTAAGTGCCTTAATAAACATAACCATGTGCTTGCATTGAGATACTTTTATTTACCATATTGAAAAATCACTGAATTCATTCACTTCAACAGCAGTGAAAAATGCTCTGGTCCACGTGCTTGCATAATTTGATCATATTTTGTGTGTGTGGGAAACACTTTTACCTTTTCAATGGCTATAAGGGTTTATATTGTCACAAGATTGTTACCAGTCAGCACTGGCATCAGCAGTGCAATTGAGGAGGAAGCTCTAGCTGACACTGTTTTGGCCATCACCTGCTATATTTTCTACCTACAAATGTTGAGCTGCAACTTGTTTTCACAATTACACGTAAGAGAAAATATACAAACAAACCTACCAAGTGATTTAGGTCTGTCAAGGCCATTTCTCCTGCCTTCAGCAACGTGAGCCTCGGGAAGAACATAAATCAGATTGCTCATACAATGATAGTTCTCCACAATACTTTCCTTTTCCCCAGTGATTTGGAGGTTGAAGGATGACTTAAGCCAGCAATGTTATTTTTGCACTGGCTGGACTTTTATTTGAAACAGCCTAATGCTTATGAACACATGCAGAGCTCAAGCTTCCACTCCTGCAGCAAGGAGTTTTGGTGTCTAACGGGATGTGGTATGGCACAGCATCTCCTCAGCTTGTTTTGAACTTGCTGTCTTCTGCTTCTGTGTGACACCACCTGGCTTTTGTGGCGTGATCCAGCAGACTACAGTTCCGCTTTCCTCTTCTCTGTGCCACCCAAGCAGTCACAGAGCACTCCTCTGTCATCTCCTATGCTCCCAAGTATTTATTTTCCTTATTAGGTGTTCTCCTTCCTGCAGGAATCGCTCGCTTGAGTAGTTCTGTTGGCACCAGTGAAGATGCTTGCAGGAGTGAGTGCTGGCGGGATGACAGCATTACTCAAGACCAGAGCCGTGCTCCATTTTAGGTACTGTGGGTCCTACCTGTAGTGGGCATTTCTGTCTGCACCTCAATGTAATCCAGGGTTTGTCATAACTACGTGGAAGTAGAGCTCCTACCACTTGGTTTTCTCCTCCAAGATTTGCAGGATACATCTGCATTTCAGCCTCAGACTGCTCCATTGTGACAGCGTTCCCTCACAGAAACCTATGAAATAGCTGTAAAATCTAGCAGCTTCTCTCAGTTCCCCACCCTCCCCGTTTTCTAATTTTCCTGGTTTGAGTTGCTTTTGTTATTCCGACCAAGCTCTGGGATCTATCTCGCTGATGAAAGAGATGTCAGTGGTGCAAAACTATCTAGAAATCTCATCATGTTCAAAACACAGTAAGAAAGGTCTCTCTTCTTGGTGTTCCCACGCTGTTAACACGTGGTTTTCTTATTGTGGTTTACTTTATAGATCAAAACCATGTGCTGTATTAGGAAATGCTGTGGAAGGTCCGTTTCTCATGATAGTTTATCAGATGAGATCCTTTCCTTTAGAACATACATTAAAAATACATCAAACAAAATCATTATTATAGTTCACTATCCCCTTTTAAGGGAACAGTAGGAAAGTACCACCAGCGATAAGGACTCGGACCTTGTGTCCATGTGGCCCTGTAAGCAGGCAAAAGCCCCTACCCAAATAAGTCTCCAAAGAAATCTTCTAAAACAATATATTTAAATCAGAAATAACATATCTTTTTAGTTTAATGATGCGTTACTCAGTTGCAGTGCCAGAGTTTTAAAACGCTGAGACTCCGCTAGACAGAAGAGTAAGCGGTGCGTAGCTTACATCCTTCCCATGACAGTATGTGTCAGTGTTTATTCTATCACAGGCACCTGAGGTGACATCTTTTTGATGTGCTTTTTCCTCATTTGAAGCCCATTTGGGATGGTCACATCTTACGGTCCTAAGCTGGAGTCTTTTCCAGGCAGCATGTCTTTCTTACAAGCTAAGGAACAGGATAAAGATCTCAAAGGCACTAGCTGCATGCTCTACAAAAGAGTCCAGGTATTATGGGATGTTTGGTCCTCCGTCCCTGAATTACAAAAAATAGTTCCTTATCAAAGCCTGAGATACTGATCTGCAGACTTTCTGATACGTTACTCAGTGAGACACTGTTGCTCCCTTTTTTCCTCCTTAATTCAGGAGAGTCGTCCACCCAGCACTTTGTCATGCATTAGTAACTCTGAAAACATGTTTACTTAAGTACAAAACCACATTAGCTCAGCATTATTGTATGCCTCCAACACATAAAAATTACAGTATATTGTGGGGTGGGAACTTTGATCACAGAAAGCCCACACTGAATTAACTTGGAGGTGGGGAGGAAAGTTGGAACCTTAAATGCTCCTTGGCTCCTTTTCCTCTCGTCCCTATGACTCTCACAGCCACTCAGTCTTTCTGGTTTCTCACTCTATCAATGCTGCCAGCTACAAGAAAACAGCAATAACAAATGGGGAAAAGTCTCGGTATTTCATGGAACTAATCTTCTCTAACATTCATTTCTATACAGTGAATCTCAAGTGTCACTCGTAGAAAATCCTCCCTCATTCTCCCCAACATTGTGTGTCTCACCCTAGCAGCACCAGGGTTCTGGAGTAGAAAACAAGTTTTGAGAAGGAAAACTCCTACAGAGGCCCCTGAAAATGGAACTTGTAGCCAAGATTTTGTGCCCATCTGAGGGCCTATACTAGGACTTTTGCCCATCGATACTGCAGGTATCTCATACAGTGGTAGAGACCATTATCTAGCCTGGGCAGTGAGGAGGAGGGTGGTGTTGGTAGAGATGGTGAAGGGTGGCCTCAGGGCTGCAGCAAAGTGCAAAGCACACCTCCTGCTGCTGGAGATACCAAATGCCTGCACACCAATCCTGGCCAGCCCTCCTGGCACTGCCAGGCAGCCTCTGGATTGGGGGGTGGACAGAGCCAAGAAATAGAAACAGCTTGCTTCTCCCTTACAGACCAAATATATTTGACCCAATATGAAACATCTTGCAGGTTAATAAGTCTGGAAATCGTGTTTCCCCCATCTGATAAAAGAAAGAACACACATCCTCCTACTACTCCTATGCTATTTATTATTTTTCCCCCCGGCAGCTCTCCTCATCCACATTTGGAGGACCTTTTGGCTGTCATTACATACCACACTGAAACAGCTACTCTCAGGTTGATGCATTGCCATCAATGCCAGCACCAGAAATGCCCTCATTGCCACTTATAGATCGAGGAACCAGTGTTGCTTCCATTGAAGCTGGAGGAGATTTTGGTCCTATGCAAATGGAAGCAAAAATCAGTCCTTACTTGCATTTGAAGTGTTAATTGATTTTGTTGCTTAGGCAGCATGATACACTGTTAATGAGCTACTAAGTGAAAGCACAGATTCTTCCTGTGCCAAGTATTTGATTTTTATTTTAATTTAGTATTCACTTGTAAGCATAGAAATCTAAAGCCATAAAGTTTGAGAAACTTTACACTCAAAGCAAGCAACTTGCTCACTGTTTATACATAAACAAGTATAACAGAGCATTGCCTGGTAGTTTGTCTCTGATACTAGCATGTTTTCTGTATTATTCCTCACTTGTTTTTTGCAAGTTAGAACAGCCTCCGAGCCCTAGGCTGTATCTAATGCTGAGTGTGTTTAAGAGCCACGTACAATAAGAAATTGATACTGCTGTTGTGTGCAACTCTGTCCTTTTAAAGGGTTTGGAACCCCACAAAGAAATGGTGTAACTTCTCCAGCAGTCCACCCTCATTGCAAAAATCCTGAAAAAAGAAAAATAAATTAATCATCTTTTGTTCTTTAGTCTGAGGGCTTATTACAAAAAAAAGTATATTACAAGAAGTCTAAAGTTTAGCAATATGCAAAGCAGAGAGGAAGAGCACTAAGAAATTTTCATGCTTGTATTCCTCAGACATCACATCCCTTTCCTTGCTACATCTGCTCTACAATTTGTAGTTTGATTTATTGTTAAAATTAAGCTGGCTTACACAACAAAGATACTGAGGAGTACCAATATGTCCCTAAATGTCACCCAGGTTTAAGGTGTCATTTCTCTAGCTCCAGTAGCCTTGTGTAGAAGTGGACCCAAACATACCAAGAGGAGGATGGGTTCATTCCAACAGCGATTCAGGGTGAACATACCCCTGACAAAATGCCCTGCGGTGAGTTCAGCAGTGTTACAGAATACCACATACAGCCCACGGGACCTTTGCCATGGATGCTGCTTCACACCATCATAGCTGGTGGGGGAGTCAGCAGTAGGATGGGAAGGACGTGGCTTTTGTACTTGTGTGACACTTGTATGATGAAGTGTCAGACCAATTGCCAAAAATGGCAAGTGAAAATTGATATGATGATACCCCTGTATGCCTTGAAGACTCCACTGAATGTACCTTAATAAACTTGATGGGAATCTGGCTCAGTTGAAGCCCAATGGGCATTTTCCTATTAAATAAAACATTTAGGTATATGCAAATGAGCATTCATGGAACATACAGATTCCCTAACATCTGCAAGGAACTGCTGAGACTTGTGCAGGTAGGCTGCACATTTTGTTTCTGCTTTCCTCAGGGCTGCCCTAAGAATTGACAATTATAGTTCATGAGCTAATTCACAGCAGTTACAGCAATTACAGATATTACAGCTGCCATTAGTTTTTATTGTTGAACATGACCAAGTAGCTGATAAGGGACTTAAACATTGCTTTACTCTTAAAGTGCCATGCCCCATTACAGCTGTCATATGATGCACAAGTCATGAGCAATCAAAAAGGTAACTAGATTATTTAAGCAGAAAGCCTTTCCCCAGAACTCAGGTAATTTACAATACACAAGGGAACTCCCCATGGCTGTTTGGAAGTGTTATGTGGCTTTTCTTAGATCTGTGTCCTGGTTCTGGCCAGGCTGGAATTAATCTCCCACAAAGAGCCAGCCCAGGTGAGCTGAGTTAGCCCAGGATGTTTCCACACCACCTGACATCACTCCCCCATAAAAGGGGCTGGTCAGGGAGGAGCACTCCTGGGTGCTTCCGGTGCAGCCTGAGTGTGGCCAAGGAATCAGGTTAGTCCTCAGCTGGTGCTTGGTGTGGTGCTCTGTGTTATCACCAGGTGTGAGTGAAACTTGCTGTTCTTTCACAGTGCTTTTGTTAGTAAACTGTCCTTATCCCAGCTGGTGTGGAGGGCTTGGTGTGTTTCTCCTGAGGAGCAAGCAGTGTGTGGTGCTCAGCCACTGCTTGGGGCTGAACCACCACAATCAGAAAAACAAAAATCAATTATTCACTGTAAAGGTCATATCCTGGTGAACTGACTGGCCACAACAACGCTTTTTCTTTCCAAGCTGGCACTGCTCATGAATTTCTGCCTGCTTGTACAGACCTCCCTTCTCTAAGCCTGCTAATGCATTTGAAGTTAATTCTCAGTAAAGCAATGCAGCTCCTGTAATAGCAGAATTGGATTTATATGGTTTAATTAGTGTCTACAGAAACCATCCAGCAGCATCAGTTTATGCAATAACTTACATATCACTACGCAGATGATGTGTGTTCAGTTCCATTGACTCATCTTGTGCTCTTGCATGCTCCCAGTACAGCATTAAGTGATCTAAGATGGCACACTCCCAGGAAGCCATCCCAAGTACAGCAGGGTTCCCAAATCAGAGTTCAGATATTACACTTGTCATGCAGAAACTTACTGGAAGGAGCTTGCCAAACACAAATAAAACAGTGTCTGCTGTCAACTGCTGTTAGAAATTACTACTGCTCCTGATACAGCTTTGCCCTGCCCATAGTATCTGGGGAAATACACTTGATCACAAATTCATCTCACCTTTTTTGAACTGGCTGGTGCTGCAAGTGGCAGCAAGTCCCAGACTTGCTATCTGGCTGGCACTATAAACTGAGCTGTGGCTTCAGAAAATCATCAGTGTTAATTTTGGGATGTTTTCTAACTGCAACTGCCAGTTCAGAGCTCAGCATTAGGTGAGTGGGTTCTGGTCTTGTCTTGTCCTTAAATATAAGTTTCTCTACACTGACACTCCTCTCCTCCTTTTAACCCTTTCACTACTGGGTAGAAATCCTCACAAAGTTTCTCACTGCCAGCAAGAAATTGACTACCAAGAGGAGCTTGATGTCATCCATGAAACCAGAGATAGTGCTTGCTGCCCTCAGTAGGGCTGGCTTCACTCCACTGCTGCAAGGAACCGGCTCAGCCCTTCCCTCTAGCTGCCTGGCATCAGTTTGCAGTGACAGGTTACACCCTGACGGGGAGTTTTGCAATCTCACAGCTGAATTCCTTGAGGGCTTTCAGGTGATGTCATTTAATCCTGGACCTTAATCACATCTCTCTGGTATAACTCAAACTGACCTTGCTCCCCTGCCTACCTTGCTGCAGAGCACACATGTAACATCAAGGACTTTCAGTAGGAGAAGACACTGCAGTATTTTCCCTGCTACAGCCTTATTTTCCTCAAGTGTCCCTTTTACACCTTTGTTACTGAGTGGTCCTAGTGATTCCCAGCCTGCCTTTCTGCTTCTGAAATAAGCAAGACTGTCTACCATCAGCTTGACCACCCCTTCCAAGGTGGTCTGCAAATCGCTTCAGCCCCCATGTGTTCCTAACACCTGCCCTGCCCCATCTGGAGATGTCAGTTCTGCTTCCCATTACAGAATACTGGGTTCTTTCCTTAGCTTCTCTGCTAAGCCATGCAGGGGCTGCTTAGGCTGCTGGTACAGGCTTTCCCTGAGCTGATAGTAAATCTTGAGCAGTCTCCAGTTTGCTCAGGAGGCCTCCTTGTACCCCTCAGACACATGGCCACTCTAGAATACAGCATGTCTAGCACTCCCAGACGCTCAGCAGCCTGACAACAACTTTCCCACTGATTATTCACTCTCCACCAGGTCCAAGAGCCCAACCATACCAGGGCTATAATCTTCTGTTGGGTATTGCAGTTCCCATCTGTCAGGCACCTTGTGCTGTAAGGTCTGCCCTTCACCCCTTCCCTTACTGCCACGTGTCCTGCTCCTCCAGCACTAAGCAGTCGGATTTGCAATCCCTGTTTATTGCAGAGGTGCTGCTCATACCTGCCCCAGCCTTTCTTGGGGCATGATGAACATCAGACACATCTTCTTTGACAGCCCAAACAAGGAGCTCCCCTGAGCCTGCCAGCTTTTCCCTGGCTTCCCTCCAAGCTACTCATCTACAGCCATCCCAGTGCCAGCACCCACTCCTGGGGCAGTTACAGCACAGATGAGTCCCTATGCTCAGAGTCCTCCTCTCTGAGTGTATTCCTACTCCCCACCATGCCATCACTATCCATGGGGTCCCCAGCTCACCCAAACCCTGCTGTGTCAGTTAACTTGTTTTAGCTGGTCCTCATCTCACTCACCTGCTCTCCCGAGGCCATCACTCATGCCCCATACTGGGCCCAAAGATCCCTCCACTGGAGGAGCTTGCTTTCAAGAGGAAAGCATGATTGCCATCCTCACCAGCACAGCCATTTTGTGTCCCTCAACTCCCCCTTCTCAACATAGGGGGGACCCCGCAGAGCCAGGGCTGCCCTATACCAGTCATTACAGCCACAGTGAGGGAGCTCAAGAACCATCTGGTCTGCAGCTACCTGAGCACCCTGGACCAAAGGGGGCAAGTCCATCCTGAGGGCCCAAAGAACCCTCCAAGTCTTGTGTGGCACCCACCCAGACTGAGGTCAATGCAAGAATCTAGGGACTTCCCACTCTGTTGCTGGACTTCTGATTTTTTTTTTTTTTAAAGGTTCAGATCAATTTAACTTCCCCTTGAAAAAGGGATTTAAGGCACCAGCTGGCCCTTGCTCCAGCCCTATTACACAAGCAACAAACCAAGACCTGGCTTTGCCAACACAAACCCATACACAAGTGCATGGGAAGAAATGGGCTGACTTGTAGCCCATGTGCTCAGTACAAAGTATAGACATACTCACCAGGACCACCCCCTAAGCCCAACTGATGTAAAGAGCCTGAGGTTAGGGAGATACCACCCTTTTATTCTCTCCTGTTTTGGAGGCAGTCCCAGGATTAAGGTATCCCATGACTCAGCCTCAGGCCTCCACTCCCTAATAAAATAATTGGCAAATTCAGCTGGCCCTTATCAGTCCCTTACCATTCAATCCAAAAGGCCCCTCGCTCTCAACATCCCTCACCTGAAGGAGCCAGCCCTTCTCTCCTGCCTGACTCTCCTGGGCAAAACTGGGCTGATTTGCTTGCACCCTGCCTTTGCTGGCCCTTGTTTTCCCCCAAGGCTTGGTGTCTGTCTGCCTGCCCAGCATAAAAACTGCAGCAGGGGGTTTTGTGCAGTCAATCCAGGAAAACTTCCTCTGTTTCAAACGCTGGGGTCTGTACAGTGCACTTTCCTTTCCCAGGCTGCTGGATGTGGCACGTGGGCTGGTGCAGCCCACACCGGCACTAGTGATGGAGCAGATGCATCCTCATACGTTCCCTGTGCATCATCCCAGCCAGTATTTTATCAGCTGCTGCTGGGATGCTACATGAACCACTTTAGTCAGAGGGAGTCATGATCCACTGGCTGTCAAATCCACCTGACATCTGCTGGGTCCTAATAGTTGTCCCAGATGGCTGATGCCATATGATGACTGAAAATATTTCTTTTAACTCCTTTTAATAAATGTACAGTCAAAGGGAACTTCACATCAGTGCCTCTGTCACCTTGGGCTTGTATCACAGGCTGAAGAGATGCCCATCACACGTCCCACCTCTGAGCCGCTGAGGCCTGCATTGCCAAGAACAAAGGGCAGATGGATGCCTGTCTTCCCTGACACAGATCCTTCTTCCAACAGGACTTCCATACCATCTTGAAAAGAGCAGGGAGAGGCTACAGAAGCTGTCAAACTCTCTCAGCTTTCATAGCATCTTTCAGACACTTGCTTGGCTGATATCATACAGTGCCCTAAGCTAATCAATACAGACGCAGGTGCTAGGCCCCACCTTTTTCCTGCATGCCCTTGTCTGTGAGCTCTGTGCATTGATGTAGGCTATATATATATACTGCACTAAGGTGGAGCTGTAGTGTGTCAGGACTGCAAATCTATTGAACAGCACCTGCTCAACACCTGCTCAGAGTGATAAACTGGAGCCCTAAAGTTCAGTGGGGGAGGAAAAAAAATAGTAAGCCCCTAGAAAGACGTCATGTTAAAAGGAAATCAGGAGAAAGATTAAATAAAACGTAGAATCAAAATAGTCTCTCTGTAAAGGTCCACCTGTTTCAGCTTATTTTGGTCTAGCAGTGCTATAAGTGAGTTTTCCCCTTGGAAATGCAGATGCTGTAGTTTTGTTTAACAGTACAGCTCTGGGCAGCAGCTCCATCTCTGAACGCTGCCGGGTATTACACAGGCGGAGTGAACACAGATGCCTTACCCCAAATATTTACAGCTACACAGACTTGTGTCTAAACATATCAAAGAGAGCTGATGTGTGGTAGCTGAAGCCCTTGCCACTTCTCTGCCGGGTCTTACTTGGAGATCCCTTCCCTATTCCAACCAGTGAAGCCAGTGGGGATGGCATGGCCAGGGGCAGCCCCAGCCTGGGGAAACTGAGCACCGCCAGGGGGACGGGCTGAGGCCAGGCTCAAGCAGGTCACGGTCAGGATGCATCTCTGTGGATCCATGGCCAGTGTGACTGGTTCACCCTAGCCAGCAGCCAAATATACTTTTCACTTACTCCCCTCTCCCAGGATATGAGTAGGGAAATGGAAGGTGAAAAGTTGTGGATTGAGATCATGACTGTTTAAAAAGAACTGCAAAAGCTGTGCAAGCAAGCAATCAAGAAGAGGCCTCAGCATGTATAGTGGGTGCTTGGGAAGACAAATTCCTTAATCATGAATGTATTTATGATCTTTCCATTCCATACCTTTCTTTTTGCTCCCCATTCTATATATTTCTCATTCCTGGACTTCCTTCCTACCACGTACAGCTTATGGTACACACTTCAACCATCTTTACATTCAACAGTCAGGTTTATACATCCTTGTTAACCATTCTCCCCATCCCTTGATGTATATTCAGGTTTTCTCACCCATTCCATGGTACCCTGCCCCCAACTATCCATGAGAACAGTTGATTACTCGGGCCCCATATGCAAAGGTGATTGCTCAAGACAGAATAAAGAATGTAATGGATTATTGGGCACCAAATTGGCTTGGGTTGGGTAATAATTGCACTTGGGTGGTTTCTGCTGTAGTACTTCCTGTGACACACAACTCAGCACGGATTATTTTTCCCCAAGGTTGAATTTCCTTTAGATGCACTCCAGATCTCCCCATCTTTCTTCATTACCCACCAAGGGCATCCAGGTCCTTAAGCAAAGGCAATTAAATTAACAGGCTTTCCTTTTCCCAAGGGAGCAACCCACATGTCTTTCCCAGCTGCTTTCCAACATGTACCACAGGGTCCTTATCTTCTCCCACAGTAGGTAGGGGCTTTACATGGGCAGGACCAGGACAGTTAGCAGATCCTCTGGAGTTAACTAGTCAAATGGCTTCTGCTGAGTTTACCTCCCAGTGCTTCCATGCCCCAGGACCCACGCTTTCAGCATTGTCATTCACAGTCCATGGTATCAGTCAATCTTTCTGTAGGCTAATGAGAAATAAAGCCAAGTGGTGAATTAATTCCTTGTTGCACTTTGCTTTCATGCATGGCTTTTGCATTCGCTATTAAACTGTCTTTCTCTCAAGCCATGAGTTTTCTCACTTTTACCCTTCCAATTCTCTCCCTCATCCCACCAGGAAGGTTTGAAGTGTCCATACCACAATAGCAGATGACTTCCAGGGCTACAGCTGCTGCTGGAGTCTTTCATGCAGTGACTACTGCTGAGATAATGATCCATGTCACTGCCACACAAACCTAATTAGAAGTTGATCGTCTGGACTGTAGCCCATTTCTTGGGGCCTCAGCATCACTCACTACCGCTACCTTATCCCCAGCTGGTACAGCTCACACAGCCTTAGTTTTAGCATACTAAAGGGTTAAATAGCATTAGGGCTGTTGAGTCCATTAAGTCCCTGACTGAGCAAAGCACTTAAGTAAGCATCACTCAGCTAGTTTGGTTACCCTGAACAATCCTTACCTACCCAAACAATCCCCTAGCAAAGGAAATAAGTCAGAGTTCACAGGATATAACCTCCTTTTACCATTTGCAGGAAGAGTCTGAAGTGATTTCACTTAAGCTTTTTCTGGTGTGACTCTGTGCCCACATTTATAAATACCTCCAAACAATGAAATAATGGGAATAAGATGAAAGGTTTTGAGATAAGCTAGTCTTAGTCTTCAGGTTTCAGGAGTTCTGACATTAGGGAAGGATTTTGTTCCCCCCAAACACACAAGATAATGAGAATCCTCCTTTCTTTGCACAGGGTCAATAGATGTCTGTTTCAAGCTTACAAAGCTACATGGTCCCCAAGAAAATCACTAACGGGGTTCCCCAGGGTTCCATTTGAGTTCTAGTTCTTTTTAACATTTTGATAAACTCAGGACTAGAGGGTGTCTTAAGTAATTTTGCAGATGACACCAAACTGGGAGGAGCCGTTGACTCCGTTTAGGGTGGAGAAGCCTTACAGAGGGACCTGGACAGATCAGCAAGCTGGGCAATCACCAACAGCATGAGGTTTAACAAGGGCAAGTGCCAGGTTCTGCACCTGGAAAGGGGTGACCCTGGCTATGCATACAAATTGGGGGGATCAGATGCTGAAGGCCAGCCATGCTGAGAGGGACTTGGGGGTCCTGGTCAACAGCAAGCCAGCCATGTGCCCAGGCAGCCAGGAGGGCCAGCCGAATCCTGGGGTGCATCAAGCACGGCTTGGCCAGCCGGGCCAGGGAGGGGATTGTCCCACTCTGCGCTGTGCTGGTACAGCCTCACCTCGAGTACTGGGTGCAGTTTTGGGCACCACAGTACAAGAGGGACATGGAAATATTGGAGAGTGTCCAGAGGAGGGCAATGAGAATGGTGAAACGTCTGGAGGGGAAGTCATATGAGGAGAGGCTGAAGTCCCTGGGTTTGTACAGCCTGGAGAAGAGGAGGCTGAGGGGACACCTCATCGTGGTCTGTGGTTTCCTGACAAGGGGGGAGAGAAGGGGCAGATGCTGATCTCCTCTCTTTGGGGACCAGGGACAAAACCCAAGGGAATGGCATGAAGCTGCGACAGGGGAGGTTCAGGTTGGATGTTAGGAAGAGGTTCTGTACTAAGAGGGAAGTCGGGCACTGGAACAGGCTCCTCAGGGGAATGGTCACAGCACCGAGCTTGGCTGAAGTCAAGAAGCATCTGGGCGATGCCCTCAGTCCCACGCTCTGACTTGGCTGGGCCTGTGTGGAGCCAGAAGTTGGACTTGATGGTGCTTTTGGATCCCTTCCAACTCAGGAGATTCTGTGATTCTATGAAAGTTACCCAGTCCAGAGTTGCCCCCACACAAGCCTTCTCAAAGACTGCAGTTCCCCACCCCTGCTGTGTGATTCCTGGGCTTTAAGTCTTACAGATGGTGTTTCCTACTGGCCTGAAGACTCCTTGTCTCAGGACAATCCTATCGCAGTCCATCCACTGTGACCATAGACCATAACCTGGCACTGTTCTCATCACCTATGCAGCGCTCTTTCCCAAGTCCCTTGCATTAGCAATGATTTCGGTCACTCTTCAATAAAGATAGTGTTCTCCCTCTTTATTTTCTAGAATAAACATATGGGGTGGGGTTTTTTTAGTGATTTGTGCTGTATTTGGCCAAATATGTTTAAATTCTTGTGACTTGACACTTTTGACACATTTTTGTGTCCTGAAACATTTTTATGTATGTGCTGACTTGAGAGCATGCTGTCATCTGGACAGAATCAATAAAGCACTCCAGTCCCTTCTCTCTTCTTAAATGCTGAAATCTTGCACTAAGCCAGCGATGCTGAATTTGTTTAGAGCATGAGTAGGTACCCAAGTGCTTCTACACTGTCAGTTTCTGTATGTCTAATGCTGAAAAAGACATTGTAAAAACATCTGAGCAGAATATACTTTGTTCTGTGTTTTCATGATCTGATTCCCTTTGGTTTTAATTGCATTTTTAACTCAGGCCCTCAGGTGTACTTCTGAAGTTGTTCCAGGATCAGAGAGGAGGCGGCTCTGACAGATCAGAGCTGTCATCCCAACCAGGGATGTTTCTGACCAGGCTGTCATCTACCTGGGAGTAGATGAATGCCTGGTTGGGATGACAGCTCTGTACCAAGGGTGGCTGTTGATCTTGGGTATTGCCAAACCATGCACACTGCACTTTTCCCATATCCCCAGGCCTCATGTTAGACAAATTCTCTCTTTAATTCCTGTATGTCTCTCAAAAGCCAAACAGTATTTTTTGGACTTAATCTTATCTCCATATTACAAACCACATCTGATCTGGAAGAAGATAATGCATTTTAGCATGGCAACTAGTTCTAGCTTGCCCAGCTCTTAATATCTCTCCTCTTGCTTATAGCATTAATAACTTAATAAAGGAGGCTAATTAGTTCAGAGACTAAACAATTTGCAGAGAAACCAATGCCTTCATCAAAACAAGAATCACTCTCCAGGAGATGATCTGGTCAACTGATTAGACTGAGGCTCCATGACTTCAGAGAGGATCAGGTGATGGGCGGTGAACCGTACGGCATGTTTTAATTCTCCTTGCAGCCTTTGCCTTTGTGAACTACCAGAGTTATCTTTACCAGACTCTCCTGTCCTGCTGCTGGGCTCCTTATCAGTTATTGATTGTGTCCTGCAGATTAAAGGAGTTGTTTCTGTTTAAAAACACAAAAAAACCCCAAACCCAAAAAACATTTGTGGCCAGCTCCATATGGGAGCACCTCTGCCAAGTGTCCCACTTCCTGCATCTCTCCTCTGGCTTTGACAGCAGGAAGATGTTTGTGTTACCTTATCCATGGTGACTAGCCCCTGTAGCCCGGAGATGCCAAAACAAGGAAATAATGCTACAGATTAGAAATTCCACCTCAGCAATCTTTAGCCACTTTAAGCCTTTGTACCAAGACTTCTAAAATCAAGCTTTTTTGGTGTATTTTAGGCAACTCTGTGGGTCTGGAATTCGCATTTCAGTGTAGTCAGTTGAGGAGGACGTTTCAACAATTATGCCCCATTTCAACATAGCCATGATTGTGTGTACTTTAATGTCCTTTGCTGGGTCAGAGTAGTATCTGGAGATTTCGTATGTGTAAGACTTGTCCTCCCAGTCTTTGCTTAATAAACTTTTATTAGAGACTATCTTTGTTGTTTCTTAGGACACCCAGGTGCTCTATGCAAATCTTTTGTTTTGCTGTTGGTATTGTAAGCAAAATTAAATGTGTTTATTGTGATGCAATGTAACCTGCAGATATTTGGGGAGTTTCTGCATTCAGTAGTCCCATGCATCTCCGGATGTCATTTATCAAAGCCAGATGTTCCTTATATCACTATGTCTTGTATCAGTGTCTATTTAAAGTCAAACTGAGAGCAACCGAAGCCAAAGAAGCATGCTTTGATTTAAATAAATCAAAGCATATCACAGTCATAGTAATTAATAATCCAAGACTGGAGCAAACATGAAGAGTCAGAGAAACCCATTCAGACAGGGTTGGTTTTGGTGCTTGCTGCTCTGCTAAAGCTTATTAGAAGCAGTAAGTCTTTGATTAAACTGGATCAACTTCTAAAAAAAATTGCCCCTCTGTAACAATAGGTGTTCAGAGGCCCAATCCTGGCAGCTCCAGCAAACAGCCTGTGTAAATCAGGGCTGGGGTTTTGATTATAATGGTCCCTTATTTATGACTGGTCACAGAAAGCAATTCTTCACTTGAATCATTCTCAGCATTAAGTGCAAAAGCGCCAACTAATGATACAGGATGAGGTCTCAAGCTGTAATTATGTTACTTGCATCGTGTATATTATTGAACCTCAACTCAAGTAACAATAATTGTGGGAAAGGGAGACTTGGATTATAAAATGAGCTTCAAATTGTACTGGAGCAGCCAAAGCAGTGTCTTGTTTTGTTCCCGTTAAAGTTGGGTAGTATTTTGTGTGCCTTCAACTGAAGGGCATCTTCGTCCCATCTTCTGCAGCACGCATTTACCACAGTATCAACTCCAATCTGGCCAAAAGCTGGTGTCTGAAGAGGCATCACTGGAAGAGCCAAAACTTGTCTATCTTCTGAAACATTTTTGGGAAATGGTGAAAGAGCGGCCTGTTGAGAGGCTCCCAGTATCCAGCTCAGAGGTAAGAGAACCATTGGAGAAGGAAGTTACTAGTGGAAAATAGCACAAAATTATTCTATGCATTTAGAGAGAGTGAGAAAGTCTCACCAAACCTTTCACCTCTTTCTACTAGAAAATTTTGTGGTAGTAGTGGAAGATACACTGCGCATTTCTACAGTGAAAGCAAAGTTCAAATGGCTGTTTCTTCTATGAAACTCCACAGTGAACATTCCATTTTCTTGTAGGCATCATTACTTTGGACCATAAATAAATTTTTTAGAGACTCATAAACATTCCACAGGGATTTGAAAGAATGGTACAATGACACCACTGACATTTTATCAGTGTGCTTGAAGGCTGGCTTAAGAAAGCCATCCTGTCCACAGGCCCAAATCCTGCTCTCTTCTGCTTTGTGCAGACCAGAAGGGCTCAAAAAGATGCGTGTCAGCATGCAGGGAGACGCGTGGAGGCATTAAGCAACAGGCTTCTCATTTTTCTGCAAGCAGCAGGATCATCCCATCCTGCAATGCATTGCCTTTTCTTTCCTCTACCAGCTTTGGCCCAACGTGTTCATTCTGAACATGGGGAAAAGAACATTTTGTGTTTTCAGAGAGGGCAGCTCCCTCGGAAGCATTCGCAAAAGCTGGGATGGTAGGATGTTGGTGAAAGCATCACTGTAAACCTAAAAAACATATATATTGTGGTCAGAACCCTTTTTTTCCATTCAAAATGTATTTTTTAGTTTATCCACTTTATGGCAATGAAAATCCAGGAAAACGGGGGGTCCCCCCCACCCCAGCATTTTCACGTTGTTCTTTTGTTCCAGAAAGACTTTCCTACCTGATGCAAGCTCCAAGGAAAAATCAGAATCTTGACTGGCAAGCATTTTCCTGACCCCCCTGCCTTTAACATCAGCTCTTTGCTTATCTGCAGAGCCAGCACTGAAGTCATTGGGACTGTGAGCCATTAGGTAAAGTGTCAGTAAGGCTTCAGTATAAGCTTGTTATATCCATACCCGCTGAGGCAGAAATTAAGATGATTAAAGAGAGTCTAGCTGCACTTGCTTCAACTAATGACCCAGGTGGCAAATTTGAGGCATATATGTGTTTTCCACTTACCACTTGGATGCAACTGTCTTGCTCTATCAGAGATTTCAGCTGTGATGCTGGATCTCTCGACACAGTGTGTGCCATCGTGCGGTGTGGACGGGTGTACATGGGCTGCCTTCTCTCCAGCGATCGTGCTGGCACCCGAGGGACAGGGGAGCAGACAGCAGTTCTTCTCCTCTTTTCAGCAGATGCTCAGAGGTCTGGTACTTATTATCTTCTGAAGAAAGTGCACAGGTTTCTGCAAGCAACTTGAGCTCATATCAGCACTGAGATCACAGCGCATGATGTAACTGGTCAGTTCAGAAAGACAAATTGGCTTGAAGAGGAAAAGGAGAGCACTGCTCCGACCCTCTGGCTTAATTACTTTCTGCTCCCATCGGCAGGCTGGGGTTTGGCAGGCAAAACATGAAGTGAGGCAAATGGAGACGCTTCATGTTGAGAGGACGTAGCCCCATCTAAGTCAGGAGATGATATATTGCTTGCAGAGCTGACTGTGAAAACAACGGCGCCTAAATAAAGCTGTGAATCATCCCCCTGTCTCACACCATTTCCACCAGAGCAGCTTCACTTCTGAAAAATGTGGCAGATCCTTTGATTGCCAATGTTGCAAATAAATATGTCAGGCGTGGCAACTCTTTGGACAGACTGAAGGTCAGTGACTATGGGTCCCTCCAACCCCTTGGGGTGCCTGCTCCCCTGCAGTGGTGCAAGATGGGACCATCTCCACCATTGAACTAAAGTGAAAAAACATCTTGATCCTTGGTCCAGTTCTGAAACCTTCCAGATCCTGAAAAGAGGGATAATTCTCTGAGCAGGAGAAAAAAAAAAATGCATGTGACATTTGCCCTGATGATGCTGGATACGAGTGCTGCTGGTGGTGTGATTAGGGATAGGTTTTAGAGTGACTCCTGTGGTGCAGGCTCTCAGACCAGGAGAAATACTTGAAGGAAAACTGATACAGTTAACCAAGACAGTCCTGGCTGAACCAGGGATACTTTACTTTTCAGGGTGAAAAAATATATCCCTGAAGGCTTAACAGGCATGTTTGTTTTCTTCATTTTTCTTTGTGAGTTGTACATGAGCTTATCTTAATTTAATTTCCTTGGGATATTTGGGGGATGAAACAGGACAGTGGGTGTACTACATCGCTACAATCTGTCTGTCTTAGCTAGTCACTGAAACCAAAATGCAGTCCGCTTTGTGTTTCACTTAAGTTCTGAAAAACAAGATGGGGAGGGGAAAGCAAGGAAAAAAACCCTAGAGAATGGGTGAAGTGGAAAACAGGCAGTTTAGAAAGTGTGGGGGGAACTATATTTACATAAGTCAATAAATAGAGCGCCTATTTGTGCTGCTGTGAGCGCTGAGAGGTGTTCTGCTCTCCTCCAAGGTAGAAAAATATGTTTGTGTTTTTGTAAACTGTGTACCTTGGATGAAAACAATATGATTTGAAATGGTGGTGAAATACGCTTTTCTACCCTAAATTAGCAAGCAACTCTGTGAACCTGAAGCAGACCTTGCCAAATGCACAAAACCTCAAACACCGCAAAGTTGGCCCACCTCTAACTTGAGCTCCAGGACCATGTGAAGGGGCTCTTTGAGCAGTGCAGCGTAAGCCCGAGATCCAGGGAGGGTATTAGAAAGATGAATATTGAGCGAATATCTAAGAGAGAGGGAATCAGTGGAAACTTGCTATCCTCCATTAGTTCTGATGTTTCCAAAAAAAAACAAAATGTCTAGAAGAAATGCTGTGTGAGACATGGCCTGTCGACAGAGATTTGGCAGAGCTTGCAGACTCTGAAAGCATGAAATTCCTGGAAGCCCGGTAGGAGCAGAGTTTAAGTTTAGTGCTATAAAACAGCTAAGCTTGGGCTTAATTAAAGCCCCACCTTAGCAGCACACCTGCAAAGCCCAGCAAGCTGTGAACCAAGCTGATAGAAAACTAAAGACTCTGCAAATAGTTGTAACTATAAAGTTACCGCATTCTCCTACAGGTATTTGCGTGGATAGAAGGGCTGAAACGATGGGCCAGAAGAAATGTGAGGATGCTTTTGGGTTGTGTGAAAGCATGATCAACTATCCCTGTGAAGCCTAGCTTGAGACTCACTCTTCTTGATGTCCTCACAAAGTCACTTCACATTCACTGGACAAGGAAACCAAGCTTTCGGCAGCGGAGAAAGGCAGGTAGAAGCAGTCTGAAAGTTTGGCAGCAGCTAACCTGTGATCTTTATTTAAAACTTGATCAAAGATACAACTGAGAATAAATAAATTGCTGCAGCAAAGCCGTGAAATTCAAGGAATGGTGCCTCAAAGAGGGGCAAGTATTTCAAGAGTTTCTTAGACCACTCACTGTGCAGACAAATGTCATTTTACAAAAAAGCTGTTCAGTCTCAAACTCTTTCCAAAGCATGGATGCTTAAAAATTTGCTCCAACGTTACCATTAAGAAAATGTATACTTAAATACCGGCTTAATCATGATGGGCAATGGGAAGTCTGGACAAAAGAGCTGGCATTGCCCTGAGCATTGTGTGTTCTGTCCCTTCTCATAAATTGTATTTTTCAAATCCAACCTGTAGTTGGATTTTTCTTGTCCCCATTTATGCCAGCCCTCCAATTTTCTCCTTCTGAGGAGCTATAAATTAGTGTGACTTGCCAGTTCGGGGAGTCAGTTGGCATAATGATGGCTCATGTTGCTGTTGAATGCTGCCTCTGTGGCAGAGGGAGGACAAAGTGTGATATAACAGTCAGCTTGAATGAGCACAGGAGGAATTTAACATATGTGACTCCATTTTTTTGGCAACTTATTTCTTGTAGCGGTGAAATAAATTCTCCACAGTTGCAGGCTCATTGATTTCTTTTAGCACCAGTAATAAGGGCAAAGGAGTAGGGTGACTCTTTATTTATTTATTTATTTATTTATTGTTGCATTGCTGTTTCCAGGAGGAAAAGAAAGATGCTGCTTTTGGAAATTTAAATAGGGGTATCACACCTAGAGCAAAGGAATGCATTCCTTTTTTCCAAGTAATTTTCTGTGGTTCTGACATGCAGCTATCATCCTGCTGAAATGCCCAGTGGAAAGGCAAAATGGGGAGCACATCAGAGAACTTGTCAGATTACTTTGTTGGTGAGGTGGAGAGCAGGCTGAGTTTCCATCTACATCTGGATGCAGTTTTAATAAATGCCCGGGTCCTACAGAAAAGTGGGAGAGGGACTGTTCACCAGGGAATACAGGGATAGAACAAGGGGCAATGACTTCAAGTTGAAAGAGGGCAGGGTTAGATTAGATATTAGGAAGAAATTCTTTGCTATGAGGGTGTGGAGACCCTGGCATAGGCTGCCCAGAGCTGTTGTGGAAGCCCCTGGATCCCCAGCAGTGTCCAAGGCCAGATTGGATGAGGCTTTGGGCAACCTGGTCTAGTGGAGGGTGTCCCTGCCCATGGCAGGGAACTTGGAACTAGATGATCTTTGAGGTCCCTCTCAACCCAAAACTTTCTGTGATTCTATGATATCTAGGGGGTTTGGGATAGCTAAGCATGCTAGAGGTGGTTTTAGTGGTAAGTCATCAGGAAAATGAAGTTCTCCTTCCTGTACTTAAATGGGATTGGTAGAGATGGTTAGAAATCCTGAAGGAACAGGTTTTAATGGTGGTTTTGGTAGGTTAGGTTGATGGTTGGACTTGATGATCTGAAAGGTCCCTTCCAACCAAAACAATTCTGTGATTCTATGAAAGTAGTGGCTCTCATTAGAAAAAGAATACACTTTTGTTAGATTTTGCTGGAGCTTTCCTTTCAGCATTGCACAAGCGTGACTTCTGCGGCAGCAAACTCCTAAACAACAAGAACATGGAGAAGCAGCATATTATTAATTCTCATTTGTTTTGGCTTATATCTCAAAGCAGAAGGAAGATGTTGATCTAATAGGAGGCTTTCAGCTCATCAGGTTTTAACTTACCTCCAGATTCCTCAGTGGAAAGGGCAAAATTTTGCCCCTGTGAAAAGAGCACAGATTTAACCCTGGAAAAGTTCCACCAAAGCTATGGATAAGCAGCATCTGTTGCCAACTTGACATGGCCTTCTCACGGTCAAATGTTTTCTAAAGGTTCTCCTAGAAATAGAAAAGAAGAGGAAGGAAAGCTTTTCATTCTGAGCTCTGAGGTGGGGTATGTGCATGGTCAAATACTCAACTATTTTTTTATATAAAGCCCCTACAGTTTGGGGCATAGCTAAATTACATGGCAAGTGTCTTCATACCAGATACACTTAAGGCTAGGCTGTAGGAAAGTTGCTTTTTGAGGCATGGTCATCAGGAGAGAGTGATGGGCACTCAGCTGGGCTGGCATTCACTCCATGGGTCCCCTCTACAGTAAATGCCAAGGGAGAAGAGGACAGAAATCCATTCCCTGCAGTACATCTGGTTGTAAATAGACCTCTTTCTAATATTGTGGGATTGCAAAATGATGTGCCTTGCCATATGTTGGGGGGGGGAAAGAAAGGCAAACAAACAAAATAAAATCCAATCACACAAAATTCATTCCTTCCTTAATTTCTCTCCAGAACGTGGAGATGGTCTGCATGGGAGACGATTAAAAGCATGGTTTGCATCAGCCCTGATGCTGTTCAGCTTCTTGTCCTAAGACTAATGAAGGAGGGGGTGGAGGATTTTTATTATTTACAGGACAAACCATGCCTATTGTACAGATGGCACCTTTTCCTCAAAAGCTGTTCCCTCCTCTTGTATTGGCAGCAGCAAAGAGCAGAGAGCAGATCTTCCTGCAATGTGACAAGCCCAAAGCATCTCCCACCCTGTCCTGGCACACAGCAAGGCCACGCCAGCCAAAACCTGTCAACATCTTGAGGGAAACAGGACATTTGAGCTTATTTTAAACCTCTTCTATTAAGGTTGGGAGTTTGCTAATTGCTTTGCTTCCTTCTCCAGTGGGGTTTTCAGCAGAATATCGCTAACCGAGGACAGCAGCATTTCAACTCCCACAAACAGTGGTGTTTCCATCCAGCATGCTGTCTTTTCCCTTGCCACCCAGATTCAGTTTAATGAAGGTGATGTGTTTGCAATTAGTTTTAAACTCTACATTTGAAAATATGACCAATATATTTCAAGTTACCTGCAAATCTTAAGCTGGAGCCGTGTTCACAGCACCGTGATTTGGTTTGGTTTCTTCCCTGCAATTCCTTTCTGTCCTGCTGGTCCTTGAAGCCTGACGTTGCTCCAAAGTGCAACATGAAACACTTTTACACTATTTTCTTTAGTATGTTGATTTGGTTTATGTGATGTCCAGAAGAATTACTGCTTTGCAGGTCACTGATGCTCCATCTTTAAACTACCAGCGTGCTCGTGGCAGTTTATGCACCCCAAAGGCATTTCCCAGGTTTGTGGAGTGCATCACCTCTCTTTTCTTCCTCCATATGATGATGAAGTGGAAGAAGACATGTAAGTACAGGTTCTTCTTCATGCCATTTGGCTACAGTTAATACAGTCTGTCAGCTCAACCTTGGAGGTCCTTCAAGACCATTCAAAACTGCCTCAGGAATGGATGTTCACACCAGGACAAACACTAAACACCAAGCAGAGCTGCTGCACAGACTTTTCCAGATCTTTGTACTGGACATAAGCAGCTGTGGTGGTTTGGCCCCCAAACAGCATCTGAACACCACACGCTACTCACTCAGTTCCTGAAGAGAAGAATCAGAGCCTTTGTGGGTTGGGATAAGGACAGTTTGCTGACAAAATCACCATGAAAGGGGAACAGTAACAGTCCACAGCAAATTACACTCACACCCAGTGACAACATACCTGCCAATAACAGAGTACTGCACAATGCAAGGACCAACCTGACATCCCATCAACACTTGGACTGACCTGAGGGCACCCAAAGAACACCCCTCCCCAACCACACTGGGGGAGTGATGCCAGGTGGTGTGAAAAACAGCCTGGGCTAACTCAGCTTACCTGGGCTGGCTACCTGGGGAGGTTAACTCTGGCCTGGCCAGAACCAGGACAGCAGCTAAAACCTGCCTGCATCCCTCTTGCAGTGCCATATCCTCGGCCTCCTCACCCTACCCCTTGGTGTCATGAATGAGGTGAGACATGGTGCTACCCAGCAGTCCATCTCTCCCTGGAGCAAAAATGCCACTGCAGTCATTTTTTCAAGGTTACAAAAGGCCTGAAGCAGAAACCTTCCATATGCTGCTGCTTTTGAAGCAGTCCCGGTGCTGAGCAAGTCGTGCCAAAGCCTGGTGACCAGAGCAAACCATGGAGCACAAGATGCCTTAAGCATCCCTCCCTGCTCACCAAGCAAACCCATAGCAGCCACTGAACAAAAAGGGAGAGGGGTAACTGTGCCACAAGTTCCCTCCCTGTCTGAGCCAGCGAATCGTGCCTTTAAATCAAGGCTTCCACCAGCGAGCTCCCCGCCGGATGTTGCTAGACACTTCTCCTTAATGAGGCTGACGTGTATTTTTAATGTGGTAATCTTCTGGCTCTGGCAATTGTACAGATACCGGGACTACAAAAGAGTCACTTCAATGCAATGAGCTGCCAGTGAGCCTCATGTCAAAAAGCCACGCTGCCACAGGGACGAAGACATTGCAAGTAAACACTTCTGGGGAACTCTCTCTCCTTAAATAACACATTTATAGAGCATCCAGATGTTGGTTTAACACTTAACGATTGTGGGAGAAAAGAAAGCATGAAGGGCTGTGTTTGGTTTGGGTTGTGTTGGGGGGTTTTTTCCTTCTCCTTGAGTGTGTACAAACAGATAGGGTCTAAAAAAAAGTATAGGAAATCCTATGTGTGTATCTATGTATGTGTGCTGAGACAGTTACTGGTCTGTGATAATAGCTGGGCCCTGCAAGGATGGAGGTGGGAGGGAAATCCTGCAAGAGTCGCCCTGCCAGGAGACATGACTTTGCTTTGCCTTGGGATGGTTGCAGTAAACCCATCTTACCCAATTTATTCCAAGATTGGTTGTAAGAAGGATAGGGAGGGGTAGGGAGTGGAACAACCCTCTGAAACTTGCTGATGAAATGCTAAAGGGCCTGAAAGGAGTTTTTAAAACAGGTGAACTCATACAGCTTTGACCAGGACTTTGCAAACAGTGCTGTATGCTTGTCTGGTCCTTCAGGTGCTGCCTTTGACACTGAGGTGTCCCAGAAGGTTGAGGACTGTTTGTGATTTGAGAGCATGGACCCACCACTTCACTCCCTGAGTTTGAACTCCAGGTTCCATGGTGAGCCTGCCTGGAAGCCAAGCACAGGGGAGGGCAGGGATGCTTCCAACACCCCAGCAGCTCTGTCCAGAAGCCCCTGAGAATGTTTTGGAGAAGCTCGTTATGGATCTGGGGAACCTCTCTGAGTGAGAGATGTGTTTGGAAGAGAGGGGAAAAAGCTGGTGTTTTAATGAGTCATTTCACAGCAAGATTTATGTATAGGAAATCTGGCTGCTTAATCCAGACTTCCTCCTGGCATAACCTATTTTTTGCTCACTGTTGTTCTCCTTGCTTCCTTTGTTCCTTGGGTGGGGGGAGCCCTCAGCATCCGATGAAGCTCTGCCATCAGAGAAGCAAGAGCAGTTCCAGCTGCTGCTGCTGGAGATCAGACCTCCTGCCTGCTCCTCTTGGGATTCAGGGCTGGCCTCAGCTCTCACAGGATCCTCCAGTCTCATAGTCTTCCCCTAAAGCATCGATAATGCTGAGCAATGCTTTGTTCTGTATGGGAAGAAGCAAGAAAGCAAATATTGGATGGCATTTGTAAGTCCAGTTCTGGGCACCCATGGTCCAAAGAGTCTGCAGGAGTGTGGACATTCCCAGCCAGCATGAAGTCATTAAACTGAAAGTGGGTGCTGGGATGCTTGCAGGACTCAAATTGTGCCCCCGTGGGAAACCGCTCTGCGCTCTCACTGTGTAAAACCTATTTTGCAGACAATGGAAAGTACAGCAACTGTGTTGCTAAATCTGGGGATTTTAGGATAGCTTTTGAGGAGAGAAGCATCCTAAGAGCCCTAAGGATTCCTGCCATATTTGCCAGCGAAGAGTCTCTGGATGAAATACAGACCCCAAGCCCAGGGTGCATGGGGGAATTTTGGATCACAGACATGGTGCCTGTGGCATTCCCACCCTCTTAGATAAGGAAGGAGGTTGGGGATCATCAGCATCTGCATTTGGGGTTCAGCGTTAGGCACTGAGACCTATTTTTGAGCTGGTTTTAATTTCTCCATTGTTCTTTGCAGTGGGTGCTGGGTCCCAGTGACTTCCCCATGGTGGGGGCACCAGGCAGCACATGGGCCCAAGTACTCAAAGATTGCTCAAAAAAAGGACCTGAAACTTGAAGAAAGGCTTGGAAATCTTAGGCTGGTTTGGCAGAGCTGTGAGGATGCTGTGTCTGAAGGAAAAAAAAATCATGGTTCCCATACCTTCGGTGCTAAACATCCTGTATGTCCTTTGGGAATGATGGCCAAGCCCTCCCCAGGGCCAGCTGGGCTCTACTGTTCTCTTTCCACCCTGACCTTTGGGAGGCTGCCAAGTACCTACAGCCTCCCTCAAGGATCTGCTGAACCAAGGGAAGTTATGATGGTTTTTGGCGGGTCAGTTTGATGGTTGGACTTGATCTGTAAGGTCCCTCCCAACCAAGAAAATTCTGTGATTGTGTGATAGGGTTAGGGGTATTTTTCCCTTCATTCTGTCAATTTTTCTTCCTTCCTTGTCCCAAAAGAGCCCAGCTGATTAGGAACCATGGCTTCCTTTAGGTGTTAAGGCACTGGGTACAGAGGGTGAATTACTTGGTTTGGCTTGGGGCACCTGGTTTTCAAGGCAGAGGGAGATTTGCACAAGTCAGAGCCTTGCTGTGGCATCCAGCACCCCTCGGCGAGCTGCAGCTCTCTGAAATCCTGGCCCCCCATCCTTCCAGCCGTCCTTGCCAGCATGTCCTGGCCTGAAGGCAGCAGCACTGCTCCTGCCCACTGCTTCCAGACCCTTCGCTCTCTGCACGTCTCTTTACCACATACTGATTTTTAACTTGTACCCCTTTTTCTCTTGTGCACCCACATAAAATCTCTTTCCTGGCCTGAGTTTCCCCTTTCCCGTGCCTAACACACCCTTTCTGAATTGCCCAGCTCCCAGCTGAGCCACATTTGTGCCTTTATTTTCCCATCCTCTGGCTGGCAGGCTCTCCTCTGAACCAGGTTGTTTGCTTTCCTCAAATCCTCATCCTGTGAAAACACACAAATCATGACGATTATTTCAGAGGCTGCCATAAGAGCCGAAGATCACAGAATCACAGAATCACAGAATCGTAGGGGTTGGAAGGGACCTCGAGAGATCATCAGGTCCAAATCCCCTGCCAAAGCAGCTCCCCAGCTGATATTGCACAGATAGGCGTCCAGACGAGTCTTGAATATCTCCAGAGAAGGAGACTCCACCACCTCCCTGGGCAGCCTGTCCCAGGGCTCTGTCACCCTCACTGGGTAAAAGTTCTTCCCCATGTTGGTGCGGAACTTCCTGTGCTCCAGTTTACAGCCATTGCCCCTTGTTCTGTCTCCACAGACACTGAAAAGGGGTTGGCCAATTCCCCCTGCATCCCATACTTAAGATATTTATAAACATTAATTAGGCCCCCCCTCAGTCTTCTTTTCTCCAGGCTGAGCGGCCCCAGCTCACTCAGCCTTTCCTCATAGGGGAGCTGTTCCAGGCCCTTAATCATCTTCGTAGCCCTTCTCTGGACTCTTTCCAGGAGATCCCTGTCCTTTTTATACCAGGCAGCCCAGAACTGGACACAATACTCCAGGTGGGGCCTGACCAGGGCAGAGTAGAGGGGGAGGATCACCTCCTTCGACCTGCTGGCCACACTCTTCCTGATGCATCCCAGGATCCCATTGGCCCTCTTAGCCACCAGGGCACACTGCTGGCTCATAGCCAACCTGTCATCAACCAGGACCCCCAGGTCCTTCTCCACAGAGCTCTTCTCCAGCAGGTCACCCCCAGCCTGTACTGATACAGACAGTTATTCCTTCCCAGGTGCAGGATTCTACACTTGCTTTTGTTGAATTTCATTAGGTTTCTCCCTGCCCAGCTCTCCAGCCTGTCCAGGTCTTGCTGGATGGCAGCGCAGTGTCCTGCATGTCAGCCACCCCTCCCAGCTTTGTAAATGATGCAATGAAACACCACTTGCAAAGCATCCCTGTACTCATGCTCCTCTGAGCATCTGTTTTAAAAAATAATAATGCTTAATAATACAGAGCTAATACCTGAGCTGAGGTCAAACTCCCCATGCAACATCCCCACCATAAAATTAAGCTGATAGGCACTTTTTTTTTTTTTTTTTTCCCCCTTCTTGTAGGAAACTGTTACATCCTTGCTGCAAAATCTGCCCTGGAGTCTGGCAGAGGGGAGCGAGGAGCCGTCACTTAAAAATCAATTCATGGTGGTCTCAAGCTATGTTTTTGTTCTGGCACATTAAACAGAATGAAGACATATGTCTGAATTTAAGACATCCTTTTGGTTCCCTGTATACACGAGCCAGCCGAGAAATTCAAACTATTTCAAAGCACTAGGCAAAAAGAATTGTAGACACATCCTTTGTTTAGGCATATATTTTTAATTATCCTGCCTTTTAATATTCCTCTCCATTTGAGTATAATCAGAGAAAATAGATCCTGCTGGGCATTGTCATGCTTAATAGAAGTAAGACTGAACATCTGCAAATTTGGCGACAGTGTGGCGCATATGATGCACCAGCGGCTGAGCTGCATTCTTGTGTAATTATAACACCACATGCAGCTGTAATGGTGTAATTCTCTGTTTACATTAGTTCTAGCACTTAGCTGAAACTCCGCTGGGTCGGGGTGCTAAGAGTTGTGCAAACTGGGAGCGTCCTTTTTTTTTTCCCCCTACAGAAGAAAGCTGAAAGGAAAGGAGGGCCCTGTCTTGGTTTTGTCTGTGGGTGCAGTACTGGGTTTGGGGGGGGGCTGGTAGGATAACTAGGGCAAGGCAGGAGCCTGCACGGCTGTGCCAAGCAAGGCTGGTGTGGCTGAGGTTAGTGCCATTAGAATTAAGTCAGTGAAAGTGAGATCAGGCTTCGGGCTTTCTCTCTTCCTATTTTTTTTTCTTTTTTTTGGGGGGGGTGTGTGTTTTTTTGTTGGTTTTTTTTGTTGGCAGTGCAGCCCCCACATGCTTCAGTGGCTGAAGCACGTGCTTAACTGTGGATTCTGCAAATCGCACCGCTGCACGCTTTCGCCCCCATCTAGCCCTTTGCAGGATGGAGAGCCAAAGGTTACATTTCCTCCATCACCCCAGAGAAATCTGGGCCATCCCTCCCTTCTGTGGAGGTGGAATTGGGATATAACCTCCTTGGGTAGCAACTGATGCACATGGGCTTGTATGGGAAGGGAAGTGGGGAAGGTTTATCCTCGCAGGCAGCCATTTGCCCCCACTGCATGCTTCACCTCCCACCCAGCTGCTGTACCTGCTGGGTGTCCCTCAGCTCAAGAAGGACAGGGAACTACTTGAAAAAGTCCAGCACAGGGCCACCAAGATGATTGAGGGAGTAGAACATCTTCCTTATGAGGACAGGCTGAAGGAGCTGGGTGTCTTTAACCTGGTAAAGAGGAGACCAAGACAATGTCTATAAATTGACCTCATCAATGTCTATAAACACGTAAAGGGTGAGTGTCAGGATGATGGGGGGAGGTTGGAACTCTGTGATCCTTGGGGTCCATTCCAACCTAGACCATTTTAAGATTCTATGATTTTTCTCAGTGATGTCCAATGACAGGACAAGCAGCAAAGGGTGCAAGCTGGAGCAGAGGTGGGTCTATGTGAACATAAGGAAAAACTTTTTCACTGGGAGGGTGGCAGAGCCCTGGGACAGACTGCCCAGAGAAGTTGTGGAGCCTCCTTCTCTAGAGACATTGGACCTGGACGCGTTCCTGTGTGGCCTAATCTAAGATGCATTATTGTATGTTGCATCATCAGTCCATTCACATTCAAGGGTGGAGATGTCATAGATGTGCAGTCATCTCAGTCCTAGTCACAGATGTAGGAAGTACTGAGTGGAGGACTGATGCTTTGGGCTGTTTTGGGGGACAGGGATGATCTCCTCGTCCTGCCCTAAACCAGCCTCCTGTAGCAATGATAGGAGGAGATAATTTTTATGCAGCATCATAATTTCCTCTCCAAGAAGATCTTGACCTTTCTCTGGGATCAAAGCAGGAAAATCTTGGCCCAAAAGCATGTCCTAAGCCATAAGGGAGTGAGTGATAAAGCTCTCACACACACCCCTTGCAAACAGGGGCTTCACTGGCCTAAATCTCCCAGTGTTAGAAGCTTTCCAATGATTTCCTGGGAGGTTCAGGGTGGCATTTCAGCTACAACATCTCAGCCCAGACATGTCAGGGGCTTTTGCCAGCATTTAGCAATGTGCCCTGCAAGGGGAATGGGGACAGTCCCTTTTCTGCAGCTGGCAGGAGGCAATGCTCACTGTGTCGTGCTTCTCACCATACTCCTTATGTATGAGTCACTATGCCAGGCATTGCCTACAACCTCCAAATAACCATTTTCCAGGGACATTAGTGAAACTCAAGTGCTTCTAAGATCTAAGGCATCCTTTTTTTTTTTTATACAGGCAGTGCCAATCTTCTCTGTTCTTCTGGCTGCTTAACCCAAAACCAGAGACCTACAGGCTGGCAGTGGAACAACTGATGCTTCAACGCTTTGGAGTTCAACCCACAAACATAAGTGTCTCACAGAATCACAGACTCATCGGGGTTAGCAGGGACCTCTGGAGATCATCCAGTCCAATCCCCTGACAGAGCAGGATCCCCTCAAGGAGGCTGCACAGGACAGCACCCAGGATCACCAGGTTTGAATGTCTCCACAACTGCTCTGGGCAGCCTGTCCCAGGGTTCTGCCGCCTTCCCAGGAAAGAAGTTCCTCCTCAGGGTTAGGTGGAACTTCCTCTGTTCCTGTTTGTGCCCATCACCTCTTGTCCTGTCCCCGGGCACCACTGAAGAAAGACTGACCCCCATCCCTCAAGGATTTATCAGCATTGATAAGATCCCTCCTCAGTCTCCTTTCTCCAGGCTAAAAAGTCTCTCAGCCTCTCCTTGTCAGAGAGATGTTCTAGTCCCCTCAGCTTCTCCTTAGCCCTTCATTGTAGCATCCTGTCCTTCTTGAACTGGTCTCCGTCTTTCACTGACTTTCTAAACCCTTGTGCTGTAGTGGGAATAAAATTATCCCCCCTGATGTTCCCCATTGGCGTGGGAGCTGCTTTATATTGCACTGAAATCACAGAGCTTGGAGGGTCCAGGAAGCCACCCCCAGCAACGACGGTGCTGCAGAGAGTGAGCACTCTTATTATAGCGTCTCTTTAACTAACAGGCAGCGCTTTCCCTTTGCACATGTGCTCTGCAGCTGCCTGGCTGATCTTTTGAAAGGATGCCACGAGTTGCAGCAACCAGATGCTTCAGCTTCCAGCACAACCAATAACGGTGGGCTCGATTCTGGCTTGTTCTTGGCTGCTGCACCAGAAAGGAAAAGGATAATAAAGCACCAGCTCACCACGGCAGGGGCTGCAAGCTGGGGGTTGCTTTATACAATTTAAAAGTCATAAGGCCAGAGAGGGAAATGATGCTGAAGGTCCTAGGGCAGTTGTAGCATCTTCAGGTATGCCTGGGATAGTCTTACCTCCTCTAGCTGCAACAATGACTGAAACACGTGGGGTTACCTCACTGCACGGCTGAGGCACGGCAGTGGTTTGCACTTTACAGGGCCTGTGTAGTGTTCCAGTCGATACTCTGACGTGCTGATGACAGGAGCAAGCACTAGCAGGGAGCATGTACCATTCCTGTTCACACGAACAGCAATTTCTCTGCTCGAAGGCGGTGCAGGAGATGGGCTTTGCCGTGGGATTTGGGATAAAGTAGGCTGCAATAGAAAAAGAGAGGTCAAGATTTTAGGTCTGATAAATTTTATACAGACTGTAGCTGTGTCCTATGAAGAGCAGAAGGATGTCAGATCAGTTACCAACCTTTAGAAACCTGCGTGAAATCTTGATGTGCCCTTGTGTCCAAGCAACTTTTTTCTTACAGTTCCAAGCGGGTTTGCATTTCAATTTCAACATACATAACACATTTCCCATCATATTTCCATGACTGTAGACCTCAGAACTCTAATTATTGCACCCAGAATGATTCAGAGGTGGTTAGCAAAGGAAGCATGCAAAATCATACCTCCATAATGATGTGCACAGTGGGTTTCCAGATGATGCAGGCAGGGCAGAGAGGACAGCACGACCTGCAAAGTGCCTGTGGCTGCTCCTGACAAAATCCCTGGGTGCCAGATTCAATCTCAGGTGTATTCGCCTCTTGACCAAGCTGCATATTAAATCAAGCACAGTCATAGAGAAAACAGCTACCATTACCAATATAACCTAAAAATACACTACAGCATAATCACATCCCATTAAACAAGGTAATTATGAAAACTTTCTTCTGGTCTTCTTCAGTAGCTCTGGAGGCAAGGAATGTAACCCATTCCCAAGCAGTGCCTGATAGGACAGGGGACATGCAGCTAGAAGGAGGCTGAATCAACAGATCAACCTTAAAGATTTGATTACTGTTTATTCCACCATACATAGATGTAAATACTTGAGTCTGCACTGCATTAAGCCCAGATCTCTGTCACTCTCTGCAGAAACCCGGGGTTTCTCCCATCCTTTGCATCATGGCTGCTTGGGGTCTCACCCCACAAAACAGGCTGTTGGCGAGGCACTTGGCCCTATCCTGCTCACGCTAATTTTGGGATTGAAACACTATTAAATTTTCATTTCTTTTGGTCTTTTATACCAAAAGTCTTGTACTGATGAGCAGGGAGTGTCTGGGGTATGTGAGGTACAGGTGATCTCCAAATCGATTTCTTTGTTTGGCGGCTTTTGACCATGAAGACTGTTTGTCCCATGCCGATGGTCCTGTGCCAGTGAATACTTCTGCATCAGCTCTGGAGGAGGTGTGCTCCCTGCTCCATGCTGTACTGGTGTAAACAGGGAGACCACAGAGGGTATCAATACCACGCGGCATCCCTGGAGCTCTGTGTAGCATCTCCCCAGGCAAACCACTTGCTTAAAGCACAGCATCCAGCCCCGGGCTCATCTCTTCTGCAAGCACATGGCACTGGGCAGTGCTGTCTTCCAAAAGAGCTCCTTCCCTGGCACGTTTGAAACCAACCTAAGGAGCCTTCCTCAAACACTCTGCAAAGAAATTTCCCTTGGGAAGAGCACAGCTGCGGTGGTCCATGGGCTGTGTGACTATGCCGTGATATTGCAGCGACATTCCTTATATTCCCTATGCCTTATGTATTATCTTATACACCCACCCACACCGTTCCATATTTATTCATCATTAAACAAACACAACCAACCCCCGCATTCCAGAAACGTGCTGGCTCGCAGCTAATTAAAACCACCTCACTCTTCGTTATCCCAGCTTTTCTTTGGCTCTGGTTTCCACAGTCCAAAAGAAATGAAATGGAGCTGGTTCTGGCACGGCTTTTCCTCCTCTGGCTCTGCATTCCTCGGGGTCTTACGGGAATTGCTCGAATTCTCAGATGTTGTTAAACAATCAAAGAGTAAATATTCCATCACATCCTGATTTTTCTAAAATGGTTGTGGTTGCAGGGAACAGCTTCTGTAAAGGGGGCTGAGCCCAGCAGGCCTGCAACTAGCGGTTACTGGATGGCCACAAATTAAAGGCAGCCAAAAAAAATAAAGAGAAAAAAAAGAAAAAGCAAAGCAGCAAGTCCGGACCACAAGTGAGTGAGAGGGAGACGTGCGCTGAAGGGCGATGAGGTTTGTGTCTGCTGATCGCCACAGGGAAGGATGCACTTGTTTTGGAAGGCCTTCCAAGTGGTAAGGCCTCATTCACCCTGTGTCCCCCGATAAAGGCGCCAAGTCCAGGAGCCTGGGTGGGATTTGCATGCACAGATTTTTGCGCAGGAGCAGCAAGATTTAATGTCATCATCTTCATGGCTGTTGCCCTCCTCAAACCACCGCAGGGGATGTTGCATATCCAAGGGTTTTTAAATCCTTGTGGAGGTCAAGTTAGGCTGTGGCTGTCCCAGAAGAGGGCAGAGGTGCTCCTTCCAACACAACTTGGTATTGAGGTGGCTTCAGGAGGCACAAGAACCGGCCACCACCTCTGCAGTCCTTATCTGGCACCTTTGGGTGTCATGACATTCATCGTGTTGCTTCTCCTGCTCCCAGTGTGTCGCAGTTGAATGACATGGGCCCTTAATAAAAAAACTGGCACCAAAGAGAAAAAAAATGGGGGTTTAGCTGGAGAAATCTTTGAGTTGCAAGCTCATTGGTGAACAGGATTGCTCAGTATTTTCATGACCAAATAAATGTAGATGTCAGATCTTTAATGGTGACATCTTAAAAGTAGCTCCAGGCCTGAGGATGTTATCAAGAGATTTATTCAGAGCGATATGGTTCAGAGATTTAAAATGTGCAATCAAGAGCCACTCTGTTGGTCCTTCTGTATTTGCCCTCAGTGATGTATAATACAGGTGAGGGTGAAGTATGGCTTATACTTAAAGGATTTTTCATGTAATCTTTTTTCATCTACGTGACTATTAGTTAAAATCACACTGGGGAGACAAAACATAAAGCGTTAAGCTCACTGATTCAAACATTTTACCTCACCATGAAAATACTACTTCACTGCCTTTCGAACAAGCATCTTATTTAAGTGAAGATTTTTAAAGCTTTCATACAATCTTTAAGTTTGGTAGCATTTTCAAGCTGGCTGCAAGATTTGGGAGTGGTGGTTGAAACCACCAGGGGTAGGAGGAGTGAGAGTTGTAGGAGAGGCAATAGCATCTGAAGATCAACCAAGATTTGGTAAAGCAGAGAAGTTTTGGGCAAATTGTCTCTACTTCTCCTATTTTTCTTTTTCTTTCCGTTGTTCCCTTCCCATGGCTTTGCCACACAGAGCATCCCAGCATTACAAAATAAATGCTGGGCTTTACCCCACCAACAACAACATTAAGGGACCAGCCCTTCCCTTGGGTGTTGTGTTTGCCCAAGCAGCAGGTGACTTCTCTGGTCTTCATCTGCTCCAAATCCTCTCGTTCCTCCTTTTAAAACACCATTGCTTTCAGGAGGGCCGAGATGAGTTTGCATTAAAACAAGCCCCCCTCCCACACTGAATGAAGGCCGGCTCGGGTGGCGCGGCCGCCAGCGTGCCGAGGGGACGAGCCTTTCATCTCCCAGCTGCCCTCCCTGCCCGGCTGTTTGTCCCGGCCCCAGCAGCAAAGGTTGTTTGTCTTTGGTGCAAGACTTCACCCCACAAAACTTTGAAGTTTCTTCCCTGGCTCCGTGTCACCTACTGTTCCTGTCAGCAACGGCCAGATAAACCCGATGGGCTCAAGGTGTCTGCTCTAATGCCTTCATTGACACGTAGGCTTGTCTTCAAACGCTTGAGTAAATGTCCGAGTGTGGAGATAGTAATGCGTCAATAATCCCCTGCCAGATAAGCGCCCTGGTGTATGTGCTGGCCCTGGCTTCCTAAGGCCCTAACAACCCCCCTAATCTTACAAATTAGCACCTCACCGAGATCAAAGATTTTGCTTCCCTTTCTTTCTGCCTTACCTACTCACAGGGCTTAGGCACCAAGCCCTCTCTGTTCTGTACATGCCTTCCCCCAGTTACAGAGCAAATGGTTAAATCACACTCATGTGAAGGTTCGGATGCCTGTCCATGGTTGTTTCTGCAAAGAAATAATCTGGAAGAAGAAAGATTTTCTCTTACAGGTCAGAGATGACATGCAGCCATTTAAATATATTTTTTTTTCACTGGCCACATGAGTTTATAATAAAAGCAGTAAAATCCACCCCAGGCTTATAATGACAAATATACTGCATTGTCTGCACTGATAATTTTAGACGATGTATGGTGCTAAACTATATCAGCTAACATGATGGAGGGATATTGCTTGGTCTGTCCCAAAAATACTCTGCAGATCCATTGACTGGTCTTGTCCTGCATGACAGACCGAGCCCACAAGTGCCATCAAAACAGTGTTCTACGTGGACAGGGCTGAAACACATGATTGCACACACACACATAGCATCTCACAGAAGAAGATAAGATGTTTTTAATCAAAGGACTATTTTAACTTCTCCTTTGGCATGGGATGGAGAACCTTGCACCAGCCACAGCTTGTGGGTAAACGCTTACCTTCTATACAACACCTTTAGCATTACCCTCTGGAGGTCTCAGGAGGTCTTGAAACTGCTGCTAGGTTTTGCCTGGACACCTTTTTTCAAGAAACAAAAAACATTCCTCTCTTCCCAAGGGCATCCTCCTCCCTGTCCTTATGCAATATCTCAGCAATTGAAGCATCCGTTTAGGACGTGGGAGATGCACATTGAAGTTCCTCCTTGCCTGGAGGGGTTTGGATCTAATCTCCAGCATCAAGAGAGCATCCAGCCAGCTTGGCCAGGACATGAGGTGATGGAGGAAATCCAACCCACCCACCAAGACCACATCACAGCTCCTGGAGGGCTGGGTAGCATAAAATTAAAAAACCCTCTTGTTAAAATTAAAAGAAAAAGAGAAAAAAGTGTTCCTGTAGATCATGCATGTCATACTTTCAAAGAAGAGCGTTGGCATCTTCCCTTTACCCACAAAGGTAAGTAGAAAAAAATAATATCCTGGTGAAAACAGGACTTTAATGAAGTTTTCATTTTTAATGAAATTTCTTTTGTATGTTATTAAATAACTCCTCCTACCCATGAAAGAGTGGCCAGGACCTTTGCGGGATGAGCAAAGCCTGGTTTCTGTACAGAGAGGGCAAAGCTTTATCACCTGTGGTTTGTGCCATGAGCCAATTCCCTGGGTAGGAGAAGCCATTCAGAAAGCAAACGCTCGTAGCATGTTTAGCAAGCACTGTCCAGAAAAAAATGATGCTGGGTTTGTTTTGGCTGCGATAGCTTAAACGTGCCGCTGCTTTAACCACAGAGGATACTTCCCATGTTGGCTTCTCCTGCTCCATTCATTACAATGACTCCTGTCCCAGATGTCTGGCTATGTAAGCACTTAAAAATTAAAAAAAAAAAAAAATTGCTATTAGTAAATATATAATTTTAACTGTTTTAAGTAATTTCTTCCAGAATAATAAGGTTTGGGGGGGGTAATCATTACATTGACCCTATTACAACATGCCAAACTGTTCCTACAGGAAGTTCAGTGGACTCTCTAACTCTGGTTTGTTCAAAGAAGTGGATGATGGATGAAGGAATGGCTCCACACTAAGTTGGAGAAGGCAATGCTTATCATTTAACCTTTGCGGTGATAGAGCTTCACAGCCCCCAGTTCCCTTGAGGTGTGTGATGAGCCATAGCTTCCTCTGAAGCTGCAGGCACAGTGGTGGGCTCTGGACCTACCAGGACCAAACTGGAATTTGGGGCAAGGTGCATTGGCTTTAGCTTAAAAATGAGCTGGATGTATCCATGGGAGTTACCTGTGCAGTTTTACACTCTGAGACTAGAGGTGGAACTCAACTACCTTAATGTAGTTACTTGAGGTGCTATGGAGAGGTATGCAGAACGTTTCCAGCTCCTGTTCCTCAGGACTGCAAGGTCCCACATTGTATCTGCTTGTCCCCTTTGACTGGAAGTGAAAATCTGACGATCCTGGCAGGGTCTAGCAGGGAAGGAGTCTGCTAGACCCAGCCATTACATGAAGCAGCAATAGGCAAGTGGAAGAGCAGATGTGAGATCTTCCTACTCAGTCTCCTGCCTGCCCTTTTGAAGTGTGAGATTAATGACCATATCAGATTGTTGACTTTACAGAGGCTGTAGTTGGGGCTAATGTCATAGTGTGATACTTCAATAGCTGGAGGACGATTCTCTCGTCTGACAAAAGCAGCTAATAAACAAAGATAAATTGAATGTACTTCCAGGTTATTAATGACTTCCCAGCACAGTAATCTCTAGAAACAATAGGAAAATGTTTACTCAGCAGGTTATAGTTTTACTTAGGTTAATGGCTGTTGAATTAACCAGCGGCTCGGGCAATGCATCAGTGTGTGCTTCGCAGCAACATCCTGCAGGGATGGATCAAATGGTGTGTTTTGGGTTGGGGGCAGGGAGGAGAAAGAGAGCTCAGCTGTGACCTGTGTCTTCTCCAGTATGTGGAGACACTGGGAAAAAATAATTGGAAGCACTCTTCACCCAGCATCACTCAGAAGATGAAGAAGTGCTCTGTTTATCTCCCCGTGTTTGCCTAGGCTTTCTTCTTCATCTTCAAAGGACTTGGCTAGCATTATCCCATTAACGTCCAAGCAGGAAAGGTAAGCAATGGGCACTGGTGTGGGGACAAGGGTCTGTGCCACTGACATCCCCAAGTGCCACTGGGACCCAGCCATAGGGGACATCACTCCCCACCAAGGGGCATATTTCCCAAATCCAGGGCAAGGAAAATCCCACACTGCTCAGGTCCTGCTCCCTGTGGGGTAGGGATGCTGCCCACAGTATGGGCCAAACAGCAGCTGGATTTACTGGGAAAACTCAGGGGCAGAATCCTGGCTTCATAGGCCATTTCCAACAGATAAAATCAATCCCCCTGTGCAGGGGTTCTGCTGGCAACAGGAGCTGAACATTCACACGTGCTACCTGATGTGACTGTCGGCCCATGGGTAGCACTAGACAGATCTTAAATACAGGACTTTTTCCAACTGAAAAAAATAATTCTTTTTTGCCCATGCTTGCCCAGTAGAAGTAGAGCCAAAGTGTAAAAGGAGGCACTGCAGAAAGTGAGGTTTGTTTTTCTATCGCTTTTCCAAACAATGTGAACACTGTAATTTCGGCATGCGGTTCGGCTGAAGGCAATCCCACCAGGATGCTGGAGGACACAGAGCACTTTCTCCATAGGCAATGGGTCTTTAAGGAAGAATTTATTGATTTTTTTAATTTTTTTTTTTTTTTAATTCTTCTTCTGCCTTCTTTCCAGCTCAACACTGCTGAGAAAAAGCCTGCGAGCTTGGGTGCTCAGGAGGAGAGATGGAAGGGCTGTGCCAGAGGTGAAAGCAATACGGTTTTTAAAGGCAAAGAGGTGATATTCCAAATATTTGCAGTAACACCACAACACCAACGTTTGCTTTGCAGCCCTTTGGGTGTTGCTCTCAATGAATTCCCCATCCGCTGCCAGCCGGAGGGCAAAAAAAAACCTGACATGAATTGGATCTGGTCTTACATCAAATTAAAAACCTTTATAACATAAAAATAACAATCCCTGGTGCTTGCTTACCTTGCTGACAGCGACACTGCAAAGGCCAGCGTCTCATTTTCCACGTGCAACGTCTTGACATATCGTTTTTTTATCAGGCGCTTAAATTACAGCTCCATTGCCGGCGGTCACCTGCTGAGCGGCGCTGTCGTTCGCACTCCCCATCTTCCTGTCTGCTGGTCATGTCAGAAGGTCACGCAGCATGAGGGGGCTGATTTATGAGCTCGCCGGAGCGCACAAAGGCTTTCGGAGGAAGTCGGAGCTCTCCCGCCAGCGCTTTTCAAGGCCGGCGCGTCAGGCAGCGCGGGGCTGCCGAAAGGAGCTGCTGCCCAGATGAGGATGCTGTACCGGCAGCACGGTGCTGAGGGAAGTGTGCCTGGTGATGGATGTGGGCTGGTTGCCTTTGGGTTTCTAAGAAAATGTAGAGAAAAGAAAAAAATAGTAAAAAAACCTATTCCATAAAATCCCATAACATTCCATAAAATCAATATAAAAATAAGAGAAAACTAAATCAATATAAAAAAAAAATCATACTTTGCCTATAATACCCACCGCTGCTTATTGAAGGAGATGATGCTGCTCTTTGCTGATGCGTCACTGCTTCAGGACCAACGCGTCTCAGGAAAAACCCAACACCCCCCCTATATTTTTAAGCTGGGTTTTCCCCTTGTGTTTTTGCTGCTCATCTTTCCCAGAGGTTCAGTCCCCACCTTCCTTCACCTGCTTTGTCCCACTGGAAATCGCTCAGTACCATCCCTGCGCCTGTGTCAAGCCCATGTGAAAAGGACGACAGCTGGGTTGAGGTCACTGGCAAATGCTTCGAGACTTTTTTAACTCCAGTTTGAGCATTTGCTGCCTGAATTCTCATTGGCTTTTAGAATTCAGCAAAAGATTAATTAATCCAGTGTCCCTGCGTGTGTCCAGCATTTATCATCTAGAAAACAGTGTTAATGTGGATCCAAAGAAACCCTCTGTTTTTACTTTACTATCAGGAAAAAGGATCCTTTTTTACATTTTGGGGGGGGCTGAGTTTTTGCACTTGTGTGCATCACTGCCACTGCAAGTACACATGGTGTCTGCCCCACATGAGACGGGAGTCCAATGGCTGTCCTGATTTGTGATATTAATCCTTCTAGAAAAAGTTAAGTTCTTGTTTTGCAGCCTTTTTTTGCATTTATGCAGTAAATAAATGTCCCAGTGGAAAGTGCTCCTGCCATTTATTAAGGAGAACGTGATGCCGCCTTCATTGGGTGAGTGTGCAGTGGGAAAGCATTTCCATTTTGTGTTGATATCCCATATCCTTGCCATAATAATTGTAAATCTTTTTGGAAAAAAAATAATTTTCTAAAGCGGAAAGTATATCTTATGGTTGAGAGCACCATGGCCAGAGCAACAGCAAAGGGTGGTGGCTATTGTTATGTTAATGTGTGTGCATGTATGTGTATAAAACCAATTATATATACCTATATTTAGATTATATGTTGATAATAGAGAGAATACCACCATGTATATAAACACTTTCTTTTTCACTTGGAAATAAGGGGTGAGGGAGGAAACCCAAACAAGTTCTCTGGCCCCAAAATTCAATGAAAAATTACACTTCAAAGTATCCAGCTGTATTGGAATGGGAAATACTGCAACAGTAGGTTTTTCTTGCTCTGGTTCATCACAGTGTTGGATACAGTTAAAGGAGAAGCTTGCATGAGTCTCAAGCAGCAAATCAAAACGTTTCAGTGAAAGAAACCAGCTTTGAAGGGACCACCTACCATAAACATTATTCTGAAAGCCTAAATTCTTAGCACAAGCATCCAAAGAGTAAATGATAAACAGATGAGAGAGCAAACTGAAATTTCACAGAGTTGTAACTTTAACTTTCTGCATGTGTCGAAGAAATATGTCTCTTAAAAGAGCAGCAGAGCTGTTTACTATTAACAGCATCACTTTATTTATATACACAGCACCAGCATTGTTCTGATCTGACACTCGAAGGGGTTACTCCAAGCTACGATTTCATTTACTGTAATGCAATGTTTATTTTTGCTGGTGATTGGTGTGTACCTACTGATCAGATTGCATGCTGCTACTTTTTTTTCATCCTTAGGTGCTCTATGCAGTGTATTTCCAGGTGCCTGCAACTTGTTTTACTGCCCACACTGGGAATGAACAAACAAATCGCAGCACCTGCAATGCAAATTAATAACCACAGGCTATTTTGTTGCCTTCCTTGAAGCTGTCCATCACTTTCTGACCCCTCCAGCAGCGCTCAGCACCCTCAGCATCCATCAGCACCCTTTGGCCAGCCACACCACCTGCTCTGCTGTGCCACATCCTTTCCAAACAATTTCCACTGTTCTGGTTTTGTAACCATTTTATAAATTGGTGACAGATTTATGAATGAGCTCCACAGCTCATACAGCATTTGGATCAGTTTGGAGTCCAGTTGAAGGAAGAACATGGAGCACGACTTTAGATATACCAACCAAATTCACTCAGGCACACCAATTGCTTCAATATATGACAAGCCACACGTACAGAGGGTATTTATGGCAGAGAACAAAAAAACTCAGACCAAAACAACCCACAACCAAACATATTTTGCTGGCTGATGGGTCACTGTAAAAACCTTGGAGTGGTCTGAAAAAATCCTAACCCTTGAAATATATGAGGGCAATGATGTCTTAAGACCAAATAAAACAGATTACAAAGACTCTATCACAATAAATAAGCAAGTAAAAGGGTCTAAAGAACAAACTATTTGGTTTTCACAGGAAGCTGTGGAGCCCTGAGTGCCCAAGTCCTGTTGGCAGACCCTCTGCTTGCTTCACCCATCACCAAAACATTTGTGCTTCTAAACATCCTGAAATGAGATTGCCCTGTTACAGCTGAACAAAAATTATTTGGTACCAACCCCTTTGATTTTGGAAGTGTCACCAGTCTGACCTGCCTGGTTTGATTTGTCTTGTATGAAGGAAACTAGTCCAGTGGTGGTGACTGGTGTTATCTTCTAGAGACACAACCACAGTCCAGCAAAACTGCATGTCTTGTGGAGAATGAGGCTTTCAGTGCTCATGGGGCAACATTTACGCTCCTGACTATCAAAAATGGGAACTGGGGTGGTTCAGCCCCAAGCAGCAGCTGAGCACCACACACTGCTCACTCAGTCCCTGATGAGAAAGAGACCCAGCCTCCATGGGTTAGGGTAAAGACAGTTTATTGACAAAGGCACCGTGATAGTACAACAACAACAACGGCCAATTACACTCACACCCGGTGATAACACAGAGTACCTTACTAACAGTGCTGCACAACTGAGGACCAACCTGGTGCTCCAGCCACACTCAGACTGCCCTGGAGGCACCCAGAAACACCCCTCCCCAAACAGCCCCTTTTATGGGAGAGTGATGTCAGGTGGTGTGGAAACAGCCTGGCCTAACTCAGCTCACCTGGACTGGCTGCTTTCCAGGTTAAGGATCCTTAACCTGGATCTCTCTGATCCTTAACCTGGAAAGTCTATGAACACCACAGATCCATGGCCAGATATCCCAAACTCTACCTTGGATATGGCCTCCCCTTCCCCCACCTCCATGGGTCTCAAACTGAAATGCACCTTCATGTGCTGTCTTGACAAAAAATTAATTGTGCCAGGTAGTGGTGCAGCTGAAATGAGCCTAAACCATAACTCCTCATTTCATGGTCAAAACACCAACCATTTCAGTATGGGAAGCCCAGATCTCCTGGGCTCCTCCTTGCACCTCTACCCTCACCTAGCAAAGGGCAAAAAGTCAACAGAGGGTGAGTTTTTGGGGTGCTCCATGCTACCAGCCATGCCCAATGACCATCCGTATAGGACTGAATCAGTGATGGAATTTCAGTGTGGTGGCCAAGTCTTTCCATGCTGAGATCTCCAATAACAGGGTTTGGAAACAGCTACCCCATCCTCCACAGTCAATAGGATTCAGTTTGCGTGCGTGTCCATCCAAGGTTTAATGAAAGGATCCCGGGTGAAAGGCAGTCTCTCATTTCAGGGCATCCCTAAGTATACTGTGTACGCCTTGGAGAACTGGTAACCTACTATCAAGGGCCTGATACTGTGAAATGTGGAGCAATTCCTGGGAGGTGCTGAGCATCTGCAACCCCCAGAAGTCACTCCGCACTTCCCAGCACCAAATAAACACGGAGAGTTATTCCAAGGTCTGCAAACCAAAGCAAGGATCCAACCAGAGCCAGCTCTTGCCCTGTGTTATTTGCATCTTGCTATGTTTAACTCCAGATCACAGTTTTTAGTAAATTGGGCTCAAAAATTTGTTGAGCAGGTTGGCATTTGGCTGGCAGCTGGCAAACCATGGGTAGTTATTTCCTGTTCCTTGTATTTAGCTACATTTACATTTGTCAGAGGAGCTAATGCAGTAGGGTTTTAGCAACAGACATCTTTTTAGGCTGGAAAGTCTGTAAGAGAGTGGGACAATGAACTGGGGCCACCAGCCTTGCTGCTGCTTGAAACCCCAGGAATACAATGGGTTTGTAGTGGTAGCCTTGAAGGGGATGTAGATTTCCAGTTTCTACTCTGGATACAGACCTGAAGGCTGACAATCCATATTAGAAGAAGCCAAAGCTTTGCTTTCCAAGATTTTGGCCCTAAAAAAAAGATACATATAAATAAATAATGAGTGCTCACCTGCAGGTCTGGACATTAATCTTAGTCCGATTATGTGAAAGAGAAAAATTCTATTTCCGCCCCCCCCCCCCCCCCAACCACAGTGACGTAGGGATGGATTTGTGCAACCAGATGGCTGTAGCAGTGGAGCCCTCTGGACCTTGCAATGCCAGAATGGCTGCTGTTCATAATGACTAAGCAATGACTGCTATTCATAATGACTGAGCAATGACTATGTGACAATGCAATTTATAAATGACTCATGCAGGTGCTGTACCCAGTCAGAGAATGGGCCCTCATGCAGCTTTGCTCTCATACAGTTTCCTTTTTTCAAAATTACAGGTGTTAAAGAAAAATCTGCAAGCCTAGACATGCAACAGTTGGCAAGAATGGGAGCATCCCTAGGTGTCAGCCTCACAGCAGGAATGTCACCACTGCATCGCCATCTTATGGTGTTGCCTTTCAGGACTAAAGCCCTTCTTAATCCAATCATTATTTCAGTTCTGTGTTTTAATTCAGTTGTAGAGTATAGCAAACCCTATTTCAGAAAAAATTAAAATTCCCCTATAATCTTGGGGTACAAATTTTAATTTTTCAACTGTGACAGATCATCTGATGCAGTAAAAGATACCAAGGCTACAAGTAAAAGATCTACAACCTACATTAGAAAATTTTTTTTAAAGGGCATGAAATGCTGGCTTGACTCACTGCCCTTCTGCTCTGTATGCAGACCTGCCCATGGCATTAAATATGTCACACATCTTTTTCCCAAAGCCCTACTCTTCTTACAACAGCTTCATTACTCCTTATTTCACGAGCAGTAGAAGGGCAGGTAGACACTTGTTCATTCTATCAACCACTGAGACTCAGAGCATAGTTTCGCTTTCAGAGTAAGAGTATGGCCAAAAAAAACTCATCATTGGCATTGTTATCCCACCCCACACAAGAGAGCTGGGTAAGTGGACATCACTGGTGAGGAGTCAGATAATTACAGGACAGAACTCAGCTGAATAATGCAAAATTGATACCATCCAGGCCACGGTGGTTTCTGGGGTGCTGCTTGCTGGAGTGAAACCTTCTCACATGAGGAAGGGCTGGCAGCTGGGACATGGCTTTGGACAGAAGGGCTGAATTTTATTTTAGCCTAACACAACTGAACATGGTGCAATTTGTGTGCTCTCTTCCCCTGTGCAATGGTGAAATACTTTCCTAGACAGCCACTGGGATGCAGCACTGGGGAAAGACCCACAAAATTTACCTTGCAAGCATGTATAGAACATGTAATGCATGTACTACTTTTACTCACATATTATGGGGTGGGTTTTTTCCCCCTGAACTATTATACTTTCGTCCAGTTAAGTAATAACTGCAGGTACAAGACTGAGCCTTGCTGATCACAGGAATGTAGTAGGCAAATTTTCTCTGTGTGTTGAGCTGGGGAAAAAGGCGGCTTGGAAATAAAGGCAGGAAAGGACTATTCACCTTCCTGGTTGCAGTCAGATGCAAAGGCTGCTAATATTCTCTCTGGGCACATGGGCAGCTCTAGAAAGTTTTGCTGGTATACCATTGAAACCCACCTCTCTATTCCACCAGAGTCTTGGAAAAGCTTTGTCTTCTGAAGCCACCATATACCAGGGCAGAATTGAACTCAAAGCTCAACTAAAACGGGGTGTGGACAGTGGTGTGGTTTGGCCATTCTGACAAAAAATTGAGCCCTGTCGTCATTCTCCTCCCATTCTGTACCCAGCTTGATGTGCTTTGAGGAATAACAGGTTATGTCAACATCTGACCCAACTTCCACGATGCTGAAATTCATTTCGTGATACATGTGTGCACCACCATTTGAAACAATGGCTAGTTTGCCATCATACCTTGATGGCACAGCAAACCACAATGAGCTTCCACAATGAGCCACGAAGAATTAAATACTGATAAAAATTAAGAGCATGAAGATGATAGAGGCTGTGCTGCTGCTAGCTAAAAAGAAAATAGATTTTTTTTTTTTTTTACTGCAGAGGTCAGAAATCAAGATGCTCTTGGGATGCCCCTAACCACCAGTCCTAAAGCACTGAAACACAAGCTGAATCAGGAACCAAATCTGACCCAAATTAGGTTAGAAAAACTTTGTGGGGCCACAGAAATGGAGTTGAGAAGAACATGTGGAACTGAACCATCAGACCCATGACAGTGAGACTAGCCACATAATCACCCTAAAAGAAAGATAAGTGGCACAGAAGCATGTGAGTGGCACACAAGTATGTGAGTTCCTTGACATGCACCACACAGGTCTCTTTTTCTGGTCATTTCACTTTAAAAAAAAAAAAAATTTTGTTTCAGCTGTTTTGCTAGACTGACAATCCTTTAAACACAACAGGGTTGGTTCCTAGTTGGGGAATAACCACAACCCAATTAGAAGTTAAATTGTTGAGCAGTGTGCATCTAATTGAAGTCTCTACTTTCTGCCTGCAATTTTTAGCATTTGGACCAAGCTGCAGCTCCACGTAGGGTATAATCATGTTTATTTAAGAGCAACGTGTACCTCAGTGGGAAAAATAAAATCCAGCAGGCAGGGTTGTTTTTTGCCAAATATACGTGTGCGGGTGGCACACTTCAGGTCTAGACAGCTCTTCTCTTGTACTCTATCTCCCATTGGGCATGCATCCCTTTTTGCTTCAATACTCTGCAAGTTTGGGGCTATTTTGGATAACCTCTCAGGTATTTAAGGAGTGATTTGAAGGCCAATAGCAAAGCGATGCTGGAGCAGTTTCTGGGGTAGCTTCCAGCGATGGAAAGCACAGAAAATCCTTCAATTTTCAATGTTCAGGCTCTAAAAGGTCAGGCAACAGGTGGAACTGGGATGGCACAACCTCAAGTCAGGTTGAATTTTTTGAAAGTTATGGTATTTCTGTCTATACTTGATGGATGTGTAAAGGCCTATGAAGGAATAGAAAAGGTCAATGAAACCAAATCCCATCAAAAATAGGAGAACAAAAGGACCTTTTCACCAACTTGCCAGTTGGATAGAAGAGCTCTGAGAGAAGTCAGCAGTAGATCAGAGGGTGGACAGCCACACCATAGCTGCTGTTGGATTGCAAATGAGACCACCGGGTCAGTGCTATAATATGTGGAAGAGCAGAGGATAAGGATGCAACCACGTGGGATACGTGTTGGGAACCAGAGTGGAGATGAGCAGATTCATGACATGACACAGAGACTGCGTGATGAGGGAGGGAGAGCTTAAGAGCTTTGAGAAGCTTTTTTAGCCAGAGGTTGCAACAGAAGCTCTAGCTCTGCCAAAATACCACCTCAGTCATCTTAGCTTCACTGATGATAAGAAGGGAGATAGGGAGGCTGATCTGTGCTTTAAAAAGCTCCATCTGTACCATGACTGCTCATCATGACCTAATGGGCTTGTTTCCTGGAAAAAAAAAAAAACAAAACAACAACAAATCAAAGCCCCAGCCAAATCCACTGTTATACTTGATCTGAGTAACAATCAATTTTTCTTCATGTCTATTTTACACGTCTGTCAAGTAGCTGGTGTGCACACCAAGTCCCATGGGGAGGGAAATAGGTGGTTGTTTTTTTCCCCCAGAAGTTTTGCATACATTCCTTTTTCTCACAAAAAAGGGGTTTGAGTTTGCTTCAGTGAGAAGACATAAGTGGTATTAAAACAAAAACAACAAACAAACAAAAAAATCCCACACTGATTTACCCCTCCTCAGTGGCTCTGCAAAATACAAAGCCGGTACTAAGCAAAACCCAGCAGCATCCTTCCTAAAACACAAGCCTGGAAAGATAAGCCTCAGAACCTCATTCTAAATCAAGAAGCATGTGCCTTTGCTCCTTATCTTGTTTTACAGCATTAGATGTGAAATCCTCAGCTGGAGTCGATTTGAAAGTTATTAAAACAACATTGACAAGGAAGAAATAAAAAGCAAAATATATGAAAGCAATGTCCTGAGGCTCAATGATATTTAAGGAAAAAATGAAGAAATTGGGGTTGTTGAGTTACCCCAGCACTCCTACAGAATGCATTTATTTTTGTAAGAGACAAATGCAGATAATGGTCTTCAAATTTTAACAATGGTGAAGGTTTTTAACAGTAATAAGGTACTTACTATTAAGAAGAGTTCAGGGCTAAGCTGTTATGACAACAAAAGTCCAGCTTTTAAAGGTTCTTGCTCTACTAATTCTTTCTTTAATTACATCCACAGCTGAAGGCAGAGTCAGATCTAAGAAAGGATTGAGGTGGCCAAGGAACAAGCATCTAGCTCTCTAGGCTGTTGTACTGCCGTGTTCATGTCAACACAGTTGGCAGGATGTCAGTATCACATAGGACGTGCCACCATCCATAGAACATGCCAGGGGTCCCTCTGCAACATCAGAAGCTTCGCAGGGCAGAGCCTGGCCTTGTTCCAAACCCAGAACCAAAGATGAGCAGACAAGCATGGGGGAAATCCAGACACAAGGGCTGCTGCTAATACCCAGGGTTACTCGACAGCATGAAAAAACCCAGGCACTAGGCAGCTTCCAAGTGTTAGGAGCGTTTGCCAATAGTTTTCAGACAATTATTTTGTGAACTTTAATAACAACAGGTCACATCACAACCTATAGGGTAGCACACAACTCTGTATTCAACATGTCAGTCAACTTTTAAAAAAAAAAAATCAATGAAACCTGGAAGAAAGGGACAAAACTAATCTGTCCAGCTGGTCACTGTTGTGGCATTTAAAAATGCTATGATACCATTATAAATTAAGCTGGTATTTATAATCCACATGACACAAGTAAGTCCAGAGACAGAAACAGGGTATTTTCTTGGATAATAAAGAACCTGCCAGAACTTAGGTGCCGTGATGATTCCTTGTCCTAAGCTGTCCAGAAGAACCTTGATGGGTTAAAAAGGGATCCAAATGAACATGACAGGTTAGAAGGAAGCTGGGACCATCTCTTCTCAATACACCACTTCAGTTGACAAGTGATTTTTAATTTCTTTTTTATTTTTAAGAACATGGTATCTAAACCAACATAAATACAAGTTACTGGAAACTCCTCATATTTAGAAATTAGTTGCTAGCTTTTTGTAATGTTGAACTTGTGCTGCTCTCAGCTTCTTAGTTCCCAGGAACACATGAAATCCTACAACAATGATTAAAGCACATCAATAATTTGAGGGTGGGGTTTTTGGGGGGTTTGGGGTTTTTTTTGCATTCCCACTGCTTTCTAGCTGCTCAAATAGGCAGACAGCAACTGCTTCCAACAAGTGCTGCTGGCTTTCTGATGGAAGTAATAGTGGTTCAGGCAAAGGGTGTCCAGCTGGCATTTATTGTTCTGCTAGGAGTAGTGTAGATGACTGGCACATGGTCAGGTTTCACAGACTAGAAAGTCCTCATCTACTTCCAAAGGGACTCTACTCCAAGGAGGAACTGGAAGCTCTTCCCAAGCCACGATGGGACAAAATGCTTCAAAATCACGCATAACAGTGCCTTCTCTTGACAAAAGGAAGCCAAGACAACATCTTGCACCACTAAGCCTTCTCTAAAATTCCCATAAATGCTCTGGGACAGGACTGAGTTTGAGTAGGAGCATTGCCTGGGATGAAGGCGTTGGCTCCAACCAGCCCAGGGACAGAGAGGTCAGGCTGTTCCCTTAGCAAAGACACCCAAGCAAAAGTATTACACACCCTGTAAGCCTGATTGATAGTCTTAAAAAGAAAATTGAAGACCTAAATGTAGAAGCATATTTGTGCACAAAGGATTTGTGTTTTACACTGAAAGCTCAAGAGTCCTGTAGATGGGAATGAGATAAAGTCCCATCGGAAAACAGGTCCAGGCTTTTCCCCCGACCTCCTCTCTGAATGCCACCCATGGGTTGTGGTATGCAAGATGCAGGTCTCCAAATAGGGGAAAGATCTGGGCTCGTTGATATCATGGCTATCACTCATCCCCCATGCAGGCTGGCCTACAGCCAAAGGAAATTATGTTTCTCTCATGATCATTTATGGTCAGGCATTTCTCCTGGCTAAGGCAGCTCAAGCCTCGCTGATGTGAGATGTCTGGGACAGCAAAGCCACTGATAGGGAAGGATCTGCACAGATCAGTCCTTTGTGAGCATGGGTAGTTCAGGGCCTCCTAAAGCTAGCAGAGACCTGTTCAGGTGGAAGTTAAAGAGTCAACAGCAGAGACCCCCCCAGGAGACGTTTATGATGGAAATGAGTTCCATTAACATTTCACTTCTCCACTTCCCAACCCACATCCCATGGACCACAGCCTGCTCTCATAAACTGAGAAAGAGCTGCCATTTGCCTAAACCTTCCCAAGGTTCTCCTGGAAATGAAGAGATCTCAACTTGACAGTGGATGCAAAAAACCTGTTTTTCATTAGGGAGGGTCTCCACACTTACAAAGTACAGTAGCAGGACCTTTTATACCCTCCTTTCTCATCTGCTATACATCAATGGAGAGGTGCTTGTCCAACACGCAAGCTAAAGTAAATCAAATTATTAGAGTTCCTTATGTGAATCCACTTATTCAGAAAAAGATGTGTGAAGTCTGGGTCCAACCTGACCAGGATTATCTAACTTCTTACCGGGCTGTGAAGTTGTCATTTTGAAGTACCACCACAAGCCTGGCTGTAAAGCTACAAACCCCCTGGAGATCAGTAGAAAATAGAGAACTAATGTTAAGGTGCAAGCTCAAAACAATACAGAAATACTTTCATCTGTGGTGAATTGACTTTCAGGTTTAAAAAAAAAAAAAAAGCAAGTAATCCAATTTTTGGAACATGTTTTTCCACACTTTGACACAAGAAGGCTTTCCAGCCACTAGCCATTTCTGATGGTGTTGGTATATTTTTCAGCCCAATTGGCATATTTTCAGGCCAATCTCATAGAAACCAGGCACAGTAAAGCTAAATACCACATTTTGGGGCTTTTGAAAGCGCACCCACCTTACAGTGCCTTTACTGGCACAACAAATACAGACAGAGGTCATGTCAGCCTGGAGTTTCAGGAGGTCATTTCAACAAGGACATTAAGACAGGGGGAGACAAGCCTCCAAGCCACTGCTGACTTGCCAGGGTTGTGCTTCCAGCAATGGAGCTCTTGCACAATCAATTATTCTTCTCAAAAAATGGCATCTTGAACCAATTACACATTTTAAAGAAGGTTTATCTATTTACTTTTAGTAAACTAGTTTAGTTTTAAACTAAAAGTTGACCAACATTTCCCTGTGGGTGTGACACCCACTTACTTGCAGCCCCAGATTGCATTCTCCAAGAGGAAACAGCCAGACCTTAAGGAGGCAATACTCAAGAAAACCAAACCAAAAGTAATAATTAAAAAAAACCAACCCCAGACACTGAGAGCGTAGACTTTCCTACAGCTAATAATCAGCATGTAGAGATTTCCTCAGCCCATCATTGCACCCAAACCTCTATTTTCTATGAATTTGCCTCATCCCCACATGACTTAATTTATGAGTTTTCGTTTTGTGGCCACCAGTTACACAACTTGGCTGTGTGCCACGTTTGTTTTAAACCAGCTGGCCAAACTGTCCATCTCCTTCTTGCACTGTAAGAAACAAAAACAACCCCTTGGTCACCTCCTCAGCATTGTTTACAGCTTTACAGATGTCTCATACCCTCCCTTAGTCATCTTTTTCCCAGCTGAGAAGAGCTGCCAAACTCTTCCTTGTACAGGAGCATGTCCTCACCTCCTTATCCTTTTTTTTTTTTTTTTCATAGATTTGCTACAAAATGTGCTTCTGGAGTCACTCTGCATTGCCATATCATCCTGCTACTGGGATTTTAAATATATATTTTTTTCTCCCTAGATTTACCCATCCCAAATCTAAGTCAGACCCACAGAACTACATTAAAAAAAAAAGTTAGAACCAAAAAGCCCAAGTGCCAATATCCATCCTTCTAGGATGCCATCACCTCCTTACACCACAACCCATAACAATTAGCTCCCGTGCCCGTTATTTAAAAGGGAGAAACCTTTGTTTTCTCCAGCAGCAGTTTCATTCCTCTGGTGAGGCTCCTCACCAAGGTCTTTGCAAGCAGCTGGACCTCCTTCCTCTACCACCTTGTTGATTTCTTTAACCGCTTCCCCTAGACTGGCAAAGCACCACTTTCTCATGCAAAACTCACGCTGACTCCCTCACCCCACTCCACAACATCCATCCATTCACCTACAGCTGCTTCTCTTGACTCATGCAGCCCCTCAGATCTGGGATTTGGAGCGGCGGGGAATACCCCTGCCAGATGCTCAGAGGGGGAAGGCTTAACATCCCTTTGTGGCCCAGCTCCAGCTCTCACCCTCCCCAGCCAACCCTTTCATCAGCCCACGGCCATTTGCATGTTGATGGACTTATTACTCACTTAAATCACCTGCTAATGGGTCCCCTCCCTCACTGAGAGGTAGATTAGAAGCTCTGCCTAGAAGTGCCCTCCTTAAGTATCCCAGTTATCCTCACACACCTCCCCTCAAGGTGTTAATTAGAGACACAAGTCAGGCATTGGGGGGAAGAGGGGGAAAGAAAAGCTATTTTGGGGCGAGGAATAAAAAAATAAATTAAAACAGTAACAAACCACTTGGGATTAGCAGGGCTGCAGCGTATCTGAAGTGCAAGGCATAGAGGAAACTACAGTGCCAATTTTCTGCAAGGGGGGTATGAGGAGCTGGGCCACCTGGATGCTCTGCTTCTGGCTCTTCTCCTTGGACTGGAGCATGAGGTCCAGATCCAGACCCACCAGGCAGTTCAAAGTCCAGGGCTTTGCCACATCCCGTCTTTTCCTAGTCGGGTCTATATATGGATCAATATATGTTCAACTTCCCATATATATATATTTTAAGTTGTATGCATTAATTCAGGCATTTCACAGAATCACAGAATCGTAGGGGTTGGAAGGGACCTCAAGAGATCATCGGGTCCAACCCCCCTGCCAAAACAGGGTCCCTAGGGCAGGTCGCACAGGGAGGTGTCCAGACGAGTCTTGAATATCTCCAGAGAAGGAGACTCCACCACCTCCCTGGGCAGCCTGTCCCAGGGCTCTGTCACCCTCACTGGGGAAAAGTTCTTCTGCATGTTGGTGCGGAACTTCCTGTGTTCCAGTTTACAGCCATTGCCTCTTGTCCTGTCCCCACAGACCACTGAAAAGGGGTTGGCCATTTCCCCCTGTGTCCCACACTTCAGATATTTATAAAAATTGATCAGATCCCCTCAGTCTTCTTTTCTCAAGGCTGAACAGCCCCAGTTCTTTCAGCCTGTCCCCACAGGGGAGATGCTCCAGTCCTTTAATCATCTTCATAGCCCTCCTCTGGACTCTCTCCAGGAGATCCCTGTCCTTTTTATACCAGGCAGCCCAGAACTGGACACAATACTCCAGGTGGGGCCTGACCAGGGCAGAGTAGAGGGGGAGGATCACCTCCTTAGACCTTCTGGCCACACTCCTCTTGATGCATCCCAGGATCCCATTGGCCCTCTTAGCCACCAGGGCACACTGCTGGCTCATGGCCAACCTGTCATCAACCAGGACCCCCAGGTCCTTCTCCACAGAGCTCTTCTCCAGCAGGTCATCCCCCAGCCTGTACTGATACAAGTGGTTATTCCGCTCCAGGTGCAAGACTTTACACTTGCTTTTATTAAACCTCATCTGGTTTCTCCCTGCCCAGCTCTCCAGCCTGTCCAGGTCTCTCTGGATGGCAGCGCAGTGTTCCTGCGTGTCAGCCACCCCTCCCAGCTTTGTATCAGTATCATCGGCACTTGCTGAGGGTGGGCACTATTCCCCCTATTTCTGTAATATGGAGCATCTACTGGAGAGGAGATGAATACAGGACAGACATGATGTCCATTTATTTCTCAGAGCACTTTGGTGTTCCCACTCATCTTCCATGTATCTGTGGTTTTGAGCTGCTGTTGGCACTGAAGGACTATTTGGACCTCTCAGGCTGCTGGAAAACTAATGTGGGCTCAGGTTGTGGAGGCTGAGCAATGCACAGGGCTGAAGGAAGACTGAAAATCTCTCCCTTAAAAACAAACGGGGGAGTTGTGGGGGGTTTTTTTTAAGTCTTAACAGACATGAGGTCATATTGTCTTCTTCTTTTTTCTTTTTTTCCCTAAGGGATGTTACTAAATCAGATTTCTTGTTGCTCTACTTAACGAACAAACCCTGAAAGGTGAGATGGGGCAGAAATGGGAAAAGACCCTGGCTGCTCACTGAGGTGTGCGAAGGGGGAGGAAAAGAAACCCCACCAAACCCCAGACCACCAACCCATTGCTTTTGTGAAATCTGGCCACGAAACTAATGATTCCAGTGATCTGTCCTGTTAGCATCTGTCCTGCTGGTGATGGGCACGGGAGGCAGATGCAGCCTCTGCATCAGAGGTGCCTCGCTCCTCCCATCAGACGGCGCTGACCTGAGCTGCACCTCTTGCCTAAAATGGACTGATAAAATGCTCTCTTTTGTTTTGCTTTATTTTGTTTTCTTCCCTCTTTCCTCTAGACTGGGAAAGTGAAGAGTATGAAGGCGTAAGTAACTTCTGGTTACTGTGCAGGCAGGAAAGGAGAGGGACAATCTGCCTGAAACAAAAGAGGACGGAGAACACAGTGCTAACAGGGATAGGAGATGGTAACTGAGGGTTTTTCAGACTGAAATAATTGCTTTATTAAGATGCCTGAAGTGCGGCAGAGTGCTGGGTGTCACTGCAAGGCCATCCTGGTGCTAAAACCTGGCTGCGAGGACAGAGCTGGGTGTGACAATGCCAAACTCTGTGTCCACCTGAGCGTCCCTGCAAGTGGGCAAGACTTAGTACAGTGTAATCCTGCACCAAAAGGATGCATAATTGCTATTTAATGCCCCACAAGCAGATTATTTTTTTTTACTGCCGTCAGAGGTGCCAGAGCTGCATTGGTCAAGCTGGGAAGGATGGTGCTGTAAATGTATGGAGAAAAATCCCTAAACTAATCCACAGTGCTCTGTATTGTACCAGGGGTGAAACATGTCCCAGTTTTTAAAGCCTCACGCAGTAATTAAAGCATGAAACTCGAGCCTTTGAGTCATGAACTTTTTCAGGCGGCCGCTTCAAACCTTGACTCGTGCTGCAACACCAATAAGACCTGAGACAGTGAGCTTTAAAGAGGTGTCATCCAGTGATGTCACCATATGCCATCACTGTGATCAGTTGGTCACTATTCAGTTTACGGCATCCATGGCTCCAGCTGCAGTCCCTTGGGCTAGGGCAGCCTTTTCTTGGCTGCTGCAAATAGTGCTGTGGGTACATCCCCCCCGTGCATTTGGTTGTATTTTGCCCTCTGGTTTGAGGAAGCTTCTGCACCAAGACAGGTGCCCAAGCCATGCTGCATGACATGGCCTCTGCTCTTGGTTCATGCATATCTACAACTCTTTTTTGGACAGGATTAGAAGCTAAAAAAAAAACCAGGGAAATAAAAGCCCAACCCATCCATGCTTTCAGCTTTCCCTCCCTTCAGGCCAGTCTAAAGGGAGCAAACTCACACAGTAAGAGGCTGCAAGGTGAAGTGAAAAATAAGTCTTTATTGTGCACAGAGCAAAGATTGCACTGGTGGAGTGGTTGAGATCACCATGCCCCTCAGCACCCATCCTGTGGTCTGCCACATGCTGCAGGCCAGCACAGCCCCTCCCATGGGAAAAGATCAGGCAGGAGGGTGTTTCGCCCCCACTTGCCCTTCCCCACGCCCCGCCACTGTGCCCATCCTTGGCCCCGCATCCTCTGGCTACTGTGGCACACCCCAATTCCTAATGATAACCAAACTGCCTTTCTTCGGGGGTGCTGGTGATGAGCCACCCCTCCCCCCCCTCCCCCCCCCCCCCAAACTTTGAGCATTTCCACCCCAGCTCCCCTCCTGTGGGGCAGGGAGGGACCGCTCACAGGCAGGGACGGGCACCTCAGGCTGATTTTAAAGAACAGTTTATTCACATGCGAATGGACGGTCGCATCCCTTTGACCCAGATTTAAAAACCCAGTGTGTTTAAAGTCACAGTCACGGCTTGAAGAGCACAAGGCAGCACCCTCAGGAAAAAAAAAAAGTCATTAAGAAGTCCCAGCGTTATGTACAGCTAAGTGCCAGCTCGAGTATTCACAACACAGTAACGTACTGCAATTAGTCGCTTAAAAGTAGTTCCCTTGAGAAACAACCTTCCACTCCGGCGCGGCCGGAGTCTGTCCCGTCCCGTCCTGTCCCGTCCTGTCCATCGGGCGATGCTCAGTGCCGCTGGCAGGTGTGCAGGCGGGACGTGTCGGAGGGACCGTGCTCTCGCTGGAGGCGGCACGACAGCCCCTCGGCACACTGGCACCGCTGGAAGATTTCCAAGCCGTGGGTGCCTTTTCGACGGTGCCGGGTACACACTTGCCCTTCCCGCAGCACCGGCTTGCAGATTTTGGACCAGAAGTGGCGGGCGCAGCACAGCCCCGCCGCGCAGTCCGATGAGCGCAGGCAGAAGTCCCCCTCCTCACCTGTGTGGGGACAGTGTGTGGGGTGTGCTCAGCCCAGGATGCTCCCACTGGGAATGATGGGGTAAAGGTGGGGAGGGGGGACAGCATGGCAGGGTGGGCATCCCAAGAGAAGCGAGGGATGAGGGTGGGAGGGGGCACGAGCGATCCCCTTACCTTTGGTAGTGGGGAGCCAGGCGGGAGCCGGTGTCCGTCGGGGCAGAACCTCAGCGCCAACCTCGTCCAGCTCGGTGGCTCCGTGGGGAGGCTCCGTGGGGGTGCAGAGCCCTGAGGGACGCAGCGGAGCGGCTGTCAGCCACGGGTGGGACCCTGACATCCCTTCCGCGGGCAGCCTCAGGGTGTCGTCGTCCCTTCCCCCCACCCCGTCCCCAGCCCAGCCGCCCCTCACCGTTGCTGCAGGTCGTGCCGGGGCAGCACATGGCGTCGCGCAGGCAGCGCTTGCGGCGTCTCCGGCAGGCGAGGCAGAGCGGGGCGCCCCCGGCCCGGGCCGCCCCCCCGCAAAACTCCTCGGGACCGCAGTCTTCGTCCTCAGCGCAGGGGAAAGGCTGGGGAGGGGGGGGAGCAGAGATGAGACGGGAGGGGATGTCAGCGGGGCCGCCAGCTCTCCATTCCCGGTGAATGTCCCCTTCCATCCCCGGGGTGTCCCCTGTCCCACTCCATCCCCGAGGTGTCTCCCCGCGTCCTCCATCCCCCGTGTGCTCTCGTTCCCCCACCTCCCTCCGCTTTCTCCCCGTCCTCCATCCCTGGAGCATCCCCGTTCCTACCTGCCGAGTGGCGGCCGGCGGCGGCTTGTTGCTGCCGTCGAAGGGGGCCGCGGGGGCGGCGCTGGCTTCGGCCGCCCCCCCCGGTGGGGGTCCCTTGATGGCGTTGGAGCTGAGGGCGCCTCCGGGCGCCGCCGCCCGCCCCGCCGGGGCCGCGCAGCTCAGCGCCGCCAGTAGCGTCACCAGTCCCCGCATCCTCGTCCCGTCCCCTCCCGGCCCCTCGTCCCCGGTCGTGTCCCTCCCGGGTACGTAGCAACTCCCGCGGCCTCCGTGCAGCAGCTACCTGCCTTGCCCGCCGCTGCCTTTATACCCCCAGGGGCTGCCTCCTGCGCCCGCCCCCTCGGGGAGGAGGGCAAGACGGATGGGATTTCAAAGGGCCCCCGGGGGGTTGTGCCGATGAGCCCCCAAAACCACCCCCACCCCGCCCCAAGGGCTCTGTCATTGGCCGCCCGCCCGGGAGGGGGTTTCGCAATGGCGACGGCAGACACCCCCCCCACCTCGGCATCCCCCCTCTCCTACCCCCCCCGCCCAGTCCCCGGCCAGATGCTCCGCACGCCCCGACGCCGCCGCTGTCTCCAGCCGGGCGCGCCGCCTCTCCCGACCGAGGTTGGGGGGGGAGGGGGCGAGGAAAGGAGTGGGGGGATCACCCCATTCAATTCCTCCAACCCCCCGGTTGGGCTTGGAGCCGCGGTGGGGTACTGACATCCTCCCCCCCACGCCCCTGGCAGAGTCGGTCCTTTGGTCTCCTATATGTCTGCGCTCCCCCCTCTCCCCCCGCGCCTTTCCTGGCGCCAGCGCGGGTTTGCAGGAAGGGAGGGGGCCGCTCCGCACCCCCAACCCGGGCTGTGTTTGTGTGGGGACGGGACACGGGAGTTGGGCTGAGTCTCGGCCCTCACCCCCGTCGGTGTCCGGCCGTCGTCCCCTGCCCGCTCCTGCCACGCACTCGCCTGACCCCATCCCGGGCTGCGCGTCCGTCGGGATGGGGAGGCGGCAACACTAGGTGTGGGGGAGCGGCCCTTTGATGCAGGGAGATCAAAGGGGTCGCCCCCCCCCCTCACTCCCGCCCTGTCCCGGCGCCCCGACGCCCCCCCGAGCGGCGCGGCGCGGCCGGCACCACGGCGCCCCCTGGCGGCCGCGCCGGCGCATGGCCGCCCCTCCCGCCACCCCGCCGCGCTGTGCAGGCGCGGTGGCGAGCCCCAGTTAATTCGCTCGTTGTTCAAGTGCGGCAGCAAGCCCCCCAATTAATTAATTAACGCGTTTCCCCATGCTGACTGCCGCACACTCTTACTCGCTTTTAGAATCACAGAATCGTAGGGGTTGGAAGGGACCTCGAGAGATCATCGGGTCCAACCCCCCTGCCAAAGCAGCTCCCCAGCTCATATTGCACAGATAGGCGTCCAGAAAGAAGTGGGGTTCGGATGATAGTGCAGGCAGAAAGCCTGCCCGACCCCCGCCAGCCCCCCACAAATCCTTAATACGAGCCCCTCCTCTGCTATCAGGTGTTTCAGGCCCGAGAGGCTCAAGCTGGGCTAATAACTGGCTGGGAAAGTTTTGTTGTGCACCTAAGGCAGGTGCTGGCAGAAGGGGTGACACTGAGTCAGTGGCCGGCGGGCATCCCCACAGGCAGTCGGGAGAACAGGGCCTTGCTATTTTTAGCCTGAGTGAACAAGGGCCACACCTCACCCTGAAATCCCTGTATTCCCCTTGGAGTTTCAGGTGAGGGCCACATCACCCTGGGCTCTTTATTGCGTTATTACTTCATATCTGAGACTGCTGCGTCCCACAGTGTCATTTCGCAATGTCTTCTGGCTCCTGCTTAGGGAGTTACTGCATTTATTTCGCTCCTGGAAATCCACTTTATCCCCTTCCCCAGTTTTTATCCCTCTCGCTGTCCACTTCGTGCTGTGGTACACCCTCAACCTTGGCCTCATGAAGTTGTGTCACATGGTGGCCAAGTCGTTTGACGGTGACCAATTTAAATTGAGCTCAATATCCCAAATACTGCAAAAATGTGGGCATCATCCTGCACACAGGACACCCCATGGCTCTGCTGCACCTCCATGTCACCACCTCGCAGCATTAACCATAAGGGACAGTACCATCGTGTTTCTGTTTTGACATGGGTGGCGTGTGCAGTCACACCCTTCCTTGCTGCACGCCCTGGACTCGCCTACACCAGCAGCAATCAAGATCAGTTATCTCTTACTGTGTTACCATTATACATGAGAATAAAGAAATCCCATCTAATTGCGATACAGAAGTTCTCTCCCCGAACTTGGCTTCTGCGGTGGAAGAAAGCCATAGACACGCCATTCAAAAGTAATTATTTTTATTTCAACTCTATAAAGTATACAACAGGCACTCGGCAATTACAGCTGCAGGGGAAATACAGAGCAAAGCAAAAGCTGTTAAAGCTTATGGGAAAAGAAAAGAAAAGTTCCCAAATCTACATCAAAAAGAGTGCAACCGGCCGACGACCGGCGGGCAGATGACCGACATTTTTCCGACAAACAAAACCTCCTTCGTGTAAGAAGAAAACTGGAGAAAGTAAAGAGTACAAAATAAAGGACCAGTGTAAAAACAGCGTAAGCTGGGACCCGGGACGATGGGCAACTCCAAACGAGAGTTCTCTCGTTTGACGGTAAAGCCCTAAAACCTCCCGAGTCTCAGTGTTACGCCTGGTTTACGCGGCTGGGGAGCTATGGAGAACGAGGAGCTTCCAGCTTCCCAGGGCTTGCCTCCGCGGTGGGTTGCATATAGAAGGAGTCAGAGCAGGGAGGGAGGGGGATGGAAAAGCATGGATCCTGTTTTGTTGAGTGGTGCAAACGAAGCTATGCCTTCGCGTCGGGGTTTCAGCTCAATAAAGAACCACAAGTTGGGTTGCACACCGAGTCGCTCATCGTTTGTTGGTTTGGTTTATGTTGGTTTTTTTTTTCCAGGTGGGAGATTTCTAACCGGGTTCGTGTAAGATGGGAGGTTGGCGCTGGACGGCACAATGGGTTGAATCTGCACAGCTTAGCAAAACAGGAATACCTGTCTACGGACTGATAGGATGTCATATATTAATTTGACCCGCACATAACATTTATACATTTCACAGAAATGACTCTGTATCTCATTAACAGATACACAGCTCTGGTACATTGAACAGAAATAAGAGAACAACTTCATCATTTCTGTAGTTCATCAATATTATATAATAAAGGCTTAGAAATCGGTAGCAGAAAGAACTGTAAAACGCAGCAAGCTAAGAAAGGATGACATTTTGAGGTGTGTTTGTCTTTGTCATGCAGCATAACACCAAATTTGTAAATTTTTTTTCTTTTTTTTTTTTTTTTAATAGGATGCCATGGATTTAAGGCACTTGCAACAATGCCAGATAGCTAGTCATGTTCTAAAACTATGGGGACAGATGAGTTAACAGTACAGTCGACATAAAGTTTAATAATACTGACAATTATGACATTAATTCAAGTCTACCTTGAGCTAAAAACATTACATTACAAATAAGAAAAATGAAGTAATAACGCCATGGGACTCTAAAAGAAAAAAGTTATATGTGTACCACAACATATCAACACGAAAATACCTATTTACATCAATACTCGCTTGTGGTCCTGTTGTTAAATAAGAGTTTGCTATGGATAATGCAGCACGGTGAGAGGCTACGGATTGTCCGTGTCTTAACGACACTGATCTCAATACACTCGTTTTAATTATGGGAGCCAACTCCCCCTTGTGTAATTAAGCCATCGTCCCATACATGAAAAAAAGGAGACGAAGAAGAAAGGACAGTAAGTGGAAACACAGAGGCAATCTGCTGCTGTGAATATATATATATATATATAATGCAACTCAAATATATTACTTATAAATGAAGGCATTTATCATATACATATGCTAAGTACGTTGTTTAAAGTATGCTTAGGGAAGGTGGTGGAAGTCGAGTGAGGTGGTTGGTGTCAAAAGAAACTTCTACTCCGCACGCTGCACACCGCAGGGGTTAATTCCCGTGCTTGGCACAAGGAAAAAAGGCCAGGAAAAAAGAAAAATAACTCGTCATCCCACTTCAAAACCTTCTTCCTGTAACGTTCGTGGGTGGCCGCCCCCCCCAAAATCCTTGCGCTGCTCCATCCTCCTGGCAACCCCTTGACTGACAACTGCATCCCAAGGGACTGAACACCAGCATTTTGGGACAAACCCCTCTCTACATTCTTCTACAGAAAATCACCCAAAGCAATGAGTGTCGCACCCAACATCACCGCATCTGTCACGTGAAAAAATGGGGTGGGAGGGAAGCGAGTAATGAGCTCGGCTTACAGGCAGCAGCCTGTTTGGTGTGATGCCTAGTGATTATTTTAGCCCTCATATTCAGCGTTGGCTTTCAGCATCCTCCATCCCTCAGAGGCAGGCTGAAAAGCGAGCCACTATTTGCCCTCAGAGGAGAAATGCCTAGGAGAAGTAGCTGCCAGCTTTTCCCTATGGTTTTTCAAGGCAAACAAAGTTTTCATGATTGATGAGCAGCAGAAATAACCTGAAGTTACTGTGCTGATGGCATCGCCTCACCCTTTGGGAAGATTAGGAAGGGTTTCGAAGGGGTCGCGATGACAGCTCTCTAGTTTGCTGGCAAACAGCAGCATTGTCGGTGCTGTCGAAGGAAGGGAGAAAATATCTTTTTAATATGAAGTTCCTTTCACTAGGGAAGGAGTTGGGACCTAGTATTAGGAAAACAATTTTTTAATGTCAAAACATGTATTTTCCACATTCTATGCAGTCAAAAGTCATGTAAATGTAAATGACTTTTCATCAAAAAAGGGGCCTTGCGATTTCCAGCATATCCAACAGCTCTGAGGCGAAACAGCATCTGCTAAATTTTGGGGGTGGGATATATTAACCAAGACTGAAAGCTGATCAACTTTTAGTCCCATGCAAATGCCAACAAGCAGGCAGCCAGGACAGGATTCCTCTCTTCTGTCCTACAAACCAGAAGAGACCATACCCCAGCAAAGGAAAAGCGGTGGAAGCGAGGGAAAAAACACATAATATTGTTCCCCCCAGCTATTTTTTTTTCGTATGAACCCGCTTGTTGAGAGCCACCCCCATGCCTTAAATACAGTCACTGGGGTGCTTGGGACACTGGCAACATGGACACCTTGCATGAACACACCTGATATCGGCTTTTCCATTTAATTCCACTGGCTCTCCTTTGTTTGGTGTGGCATTAGGAGGACATTTTTTGTGGGCAGTATTACAGACAGAGCCGACAAACTGGCCCTGAGCCACCTTTTACTTTAATCAGCTTTGTACTAAACACGGAAGAGATGCAGACATGGAGATGGAAAATCATCTAGGAGTGTGATGGAGAATGATGCCTCTTGCTACATATTTCTGAAATGGTGGTTGACTCAATTTATATTCAGAGATGAAGGATGTACATAGCACCTATAAAGTATATTACGGGTCTTACATTTTCCCTTTGGGTTCCAAAAAGGTAAAAACTAAGCTTAGTTTTATGCCTAATAGCTAATTAACCAGTGGGCGGTTGTCGTTTTTTTAGAGGACCGTTATTTAAGCACTAGTTTATAGGTAAAAGGGATTAATTTTATGATTGTTTTTTTAAATGCAGTTGTGTGTTTGTACCAAGGGAAAGTTAAAAAAACCCCCTGCCAAACCCAACCCAAACATCATGTTGCAGTACGTTCTTGGCCATATGAAAGAAGCGACCCATATCTGCCTTAACAGGATCGAAAGCAGTTGTGCTTTTGTTTCACCAGGCTGAAAATAATTCTCCAAAAGCAAGAGGAAAGGTAACATTCAGTCTTGTCAAGAATACTGCTCGGAAAGAAAAAGGACAAGTTTTACCACTGCTTTGACATGAACTCTTTGACCAGTATCGTTGTGGTCCTCCTTCGCTCCTATGCTGGCCCACAGTAGAAGACCTACAGAGTTTGGAGGGTGGGAGTAGCCCAAATCCTGCACTGTATTTAGCTACAGCACTTAATAAATTACTATTGATCCTACCGATAAAGCCAGTACCTTGCAGCTAGAATTAAGTGCATCTTACACTACGTTATCTCTCGACTTTGATAATTAAGAGCGTAGCAAGATCATCGCAGTGATAGAAAACATATTTCTTTACTGGTGAAAGGCTTTGTGTCAGGACCACCATGTCAACTTCTATTTTAAGTTCGAACGTAAAACATGAAGAGCACTATTGTCATCTAAGCAATAAGTCCTAATGCCACTGTAGTTACTGTAGCAGCATCAATCAAGGCATCATGGTGACCCCGAGCACTAATCCTCCCCAGTTCTTTCGGTTTCGCTGGCAGCCATGTCCCAGGAAGCTGTCTTCAGCAAGGCAGAAGCAGGTAAGAGAAATACATTAAAAATCTATGTCCCATCCTGAGTTGTCATCAGGGGGTGGTTCATCACTGTCCTCCGGGAAGCTGTCAAAATTGCTTGTGTCTGTTGGAGATGCAACCTGAAGAAAGAAGAGAGGGATTTATGAGGGGACAGTCATACAAGCGCAGACATTTCCTCTTCATCCCACAACTGCAATCCTTTAGAAACATCCAGCAGCAAGCAGAAGAAGTTCTGCCTTCAACAACTTTTTGCTGAATCCCAGGTGGATTTCCCATAGCCTCCCTCCTCTACTCCAATGATGCAGCTCCCCTAGACTCTTTGGTTCAAGATGTAAGTAAGGTCATCAGAAAAGACGTGGAAAAGCCCTGGAGCCTCCCCAAAGCCCAGGTTTTCCAATTTATGACTCCAGGATCGTGAATTTGAAGTTGTGAGATGGGGCCTGCCACTTCCCATTGCCTTGACAAGTATTGTTTGGCACAGGGAGCCTACCAGAGAAACCTATCTTCCCAGGATGAAGGCCAAGTATGCTTCACAGGGAGGTGGCTGAGTCATTGACCCTGGATGTATTTAAAAGATGGGCAGACCAGGTGCTCACAGTACTCATGGTTTAGTAGAGGACAGGTACAGTTGGACTCGATCTCAAAGGTCTTTTCCAGCCTAGGGATTCTGTGATTTTTGTTTGGAAATAGTGCCATTTAAAAACTACCATAGCTAAATATTTTTTTTTCTTCTTCTTCTAAAACTTCCTTACAATGAGACGCTCATACAGTCAATGTCATAGTAATAAAACCTAACAAATAAACCCCCCAAAACCCCAAAGAATACAAACCCAGAGCAGCAGAACTCTCCAGAGCAAAATAATCGGGGTCTTAACTAGAGAAAATCATTGGTTTAAGCTGTACCCCAAGGAGCCAGTGCAGGCTAGAGGGGACTGCACTTGCCATGAGGGTGCTCTGCAGGAAACACTTGCTGTATTTTTCAGTCGTTTCCCATGTGAAGCTGGTAGAGAAGTCCCAGGCAGAGGCTGGCCTGCAGTTCAAGAGACTTATTGGATGCTGAATGCTGCTAGAAGCCTTGGGAAAAGACTATTTGATCACCAAAAGCTCCAAATTCAGCTCTCAATTTAATTTGCTGCCCAGTTGCATCAGCATTTTCCTGCTGCTGAAAACATCTCAGGGAAAGTTAAAATTCTTGAATACCCAGTGCATTTTGAAAAAAAGAAAAAAATACCCAGTGAAAGCTTCATGGAGTATTAGAGAGTGATGCTCCACTGTGTAGTCAATACAGCAACTTAATTTGAGTTATCTGGATCTGTTTACATTGTTGGGTTGGAGAGCCTTCACCCTTTGAGTCCTCCCTCTTGGGGTTCTCCACGCTCACCCTCTTCCACAGTCCCATGGGCTGGGTCCCATCCCTCTGCTCCCTTCAGCCCACCCCATGTGAGCTCTTTCTCTAGGAGCAGAAGTGTTGGAGCTGTATGTACAAGATACTGGCTACCAAAGTGTAAGAGATGCAGTTGGTGTGGCACTCATGGAGGCATGAGCCAGAGCATCTTGTGAAAGCTTCTCAGTAGTGATGGACAGTACCTAAGTGGACTGCACTGGGTGCAAGCATCTGTGGAGCTCCCTGGGGCTCCTCTGCAGATGTCCACTCTGGATGCCACACCTAGCAGTGCAGACATGGTTCTTGGAGCTCGGCTTGGATGAGGCTTTAAAGGAAAGGAGTCCTGCTTTGAGAAATGGGTTGCCTTTCGTGTTCATCTGACAATATAAAAAGGCTGAGTATACCCAACATCTTAAATATAGAGCATTTTCTTTTTTCTTAGAAGAAATATGATTTGGGGAAAAGAGGTTGGAGGAGCTGCCACTCTGCTGATTGACATTATGTGATGCTAATGCTGGCATGTGCAAATTCCCCACAGTTCTGAGGTTCTGCAGCCCTTTGCTGTCTGAGCCATGGGAGCATACGTCCTCTCAATGCCCTCTCCAGCCGAGAAGGGACACCAGATTTATCTCCTGTCCACCCAAGAAGATAAAAGGGCAAACATTGGTATCAGCTTTCTGATTGCTCACCAACACAAGGGCTTGAGATGAATTATGGCACAGAAATCTGCATGTCATTCTCAAGAGCTCTGATGTAAGACGACGCGTCTTTGGAAGAGCTGAGAAGTAGGAGAAGCTTTTCAGGACAGCTTTTGTCACAGATTTAAACAGTGGGATCAAGGTCCAGCTGCTCCCTGAAGCAATGTCCTAGGGACAGGCTGTAAATTGAGTTCTTTCCCAAAACCCCGTGGAGTAAGAGCTAAGAAGCAGCTTTGATTGCTTCTTTCCATAAGGGTTTAAGAACTGGAGGAGGCCTGTTTTCTTAAAAAAAGCCCACGAATGAATGTCTATGGTTAGCCCTGCTGGCTCCTTTCTAGCTAACAAGGAGAGGTGCACTGACTGAAGGAAAATCTGATTTCTTCTGAGAGCTATGTAATTTAGGTCACTTCTCAGATATGGCCCTTACTGGCAGCTGAGGTTTTTGCCAAAGCAACAGAAAAACTTGTGGGGAAAAAAGGCTGAGAGGGACTGACAGCTTTGGATTGATGAGATTCACTAGTTAATGGGGGCAGGTTTTGGAGAGGACCTTAGAAGTGTGTCTAGAGAAGGTCTAAGACCTCTAGGAAAGAATGAGTGTTGTTGGATTGGCTTTAAGGCAATGCATGGCTACAGGACTGAGAACTTGTCCTGAAAGGTGGATCCTTCTGACGGGAGAAGGATGCTCCTGTGTACTTTGATGGTGGTGTCCTGGCCATCGGTATGATGATCAGCAGATCGCTCTCTTGGGTGCAATCACAGACACAGTGCCTGGTAGAACATCACCAGATCCATGAACATACAGCCTTGATGATGCCAAGAAATAACACCAAGGAAGCGATCGGGGTGCTCACAGAACCTTTTTTTCCTACTGTGTTGGACCTAACTGAAAAAAAGACAAGCAAAGACAATGTGATTTTCCTGGACAACAGGCTGGAAAGTGGCCTTCCTTTATGCAGTGCTAAAGGAGCAGAGATCTTTGGGGTTGTGAAGCAATGTCCCAGCTTGGGGACATCGGGGAGTGATTCACTGTCACTGCTGCTGGTTGTGCTCCCTGAGGGTTAGATGTGCAGGGTCCATACGTGTACTGGGTAAAAGCAGTACTGGAAATGCTAAAGTAAAAATCCCCTAAAAACTACCAGAAAAACATCCTGGGACATCTTCAGGCTATACTGACATCCTGCACAGGTAAACCAGGAACTGAAACTGGGTGCAAAGGAGCAAACTTGATTTTATTGTCTGAATTGAAACGTGGCAAACAGTGCTGCTGGCAAGTTAAAAGTTATGAAAAAGCAGCTTAACAGAAAAAGAAAACCCACAACATATCAGTTTAGCTTTATAAAACATTGATACATTCTTCGGGCATCCTGCTTCAGGCAGATGCTTGTAAAGGTCCTACTTTCTCCCACCGACTGCCAGCAAGTTTGGGCAAAATGTGTGTGTGGGGAAGAAAAACCCTCTTGCTCTTTCCTGACAGTTAAGAAAACCTTGGGATGGCAGATTTAACCCCAGAGCCGTGCCTGCCACTGCTGCAGGAGGTGCAGGACCACGGGCGGATGGAGCAACGGGGTGCAATTAAACACGATTGCTAATGTCATTCTCTCGGTGATCCCGCGGGAGAGGCACAGAGAGAAAGGGATTAAGCTGAAACAAGGAGGGGAGGCTGCAGAACAGAAGGGGCCAAGGTAATTTCTATCTGCTAATCCTGTTTGGTTTCCCTTTGCGGCTGGCTTTGTGGGTAAAGAGCTCACAAAGACATCAAAGGAAGAGCTTTGCTCCAAAGGAAAATGAGTCGAGCTATCCCTCCGCGTCTGCTCCCGGTTAAACATAAACTAGGCGGTAACAGGGCTTTTCATGTAAGACACGGATGCAGGGGAAAAAAGGGGTGAAAAGCACAAAAGGAAAGGCAGAGGGAAAGGTTAATGCAAAAGAAAAAGGAGATGGCACACAAATCCCACTTGCCTCGTCAAAAGAAATAGGAATGAAGGGGAAAGAAAGAGGATGCATCTAAGAGAAGGGGTGAAAGTGGCAGCTCTCCACTGAAATGTGAAAAGTAGATGAAGAAACAAGTGGAGCAGGTGAGGCAGAGAAAAACATGTAGTAGTGAGTGATCCTGCCTTGATCTCATGCCGCAAAAGAGTGTTTCATCGAAGTCATGCCCTCCCCAAACCGCCCTCCCCCTGGAAGAGGCTGCCAGGACACCAAGTGTGGCCAGAAGCATCTCGAATGTGACTTCTTTAAACACATTCAGAAGAAACAAAGCACATGCTGTCCCCACTTAACTCTGCTGTATTAGTGCCTGAAGCTCACTATGTTCATGTAAAAGAAATTTACTGGCCAGGAAGGAGTAAACAAGTAGGAAAACTTACACTTGGTATTATAGGAGGTGTCAGTGTCCCTTTTCGTAACCCTTCCCAGTTAAAGCCTTCAAACCATCTAGAGGGGAGGGAGAATAATGAAATGGTTAGACATACAGCAAGAATCTCTCTGTAGTATAGAATGACATTTAAAAGGCTTAAACAGTGGCTTCATCTCCTGCAGTCATCTTCCTCAAACTGTCCAATGACCCTGAGTAATTATTCCTCTCATCTTTATACATATCTTTTGGGACTGAATTGAAGCACTTACAGCGACCCAGTGGTGATACTGTGCCTAGTGCAAGTTACCAATGCTCGGAAGAAAACCCGCCCTCACTGCTGATGTCCTTGCAGATGCTCCTTCCTTCCTATAGGGTTGATCCCTCCCGTATGAGGCCCCTAATGTCCTTCCTTGGAATGACGTTTTACACTAAAGGCATGCACAGGGATGAGCTCAGGTTTGCTTGGGCTATAGCAGCTCAGGTGGGTGGATGAGCCCTGAGCTGAGCCTTTAACCCAACCACCCCAAATGTCCATCCAACTCCTTTCTGTTGCTCTGAGCATAGAAGAGAAGGACCCGCATGGATGGATGAGATAACCTGCTTCTACGACTTGCTCTTATTCCCCTCCAGCAGCATGAGAACTTAAAAGACACTGCTTAATAACTTTCTTCCATCAGACCAAAAGGAATAATGAATTAACATCACGGGTAGAGGGAAAGTGTGTTGGGTGGGAGTTGGTTTGGGAGAAGGAACATTGAGGAAAGCCTTGGAAAGTGATCCTGCAAGCCAAAAAAAAAAAATCCAAGCAGGCAGTTGCCAAGTTGGATTGCTTCCAAATGCTCTTCTGCAATTAGGGTAATTAAAGCATAATGGTCAACGTGCAGTGCGTTTTTGGCTCATGGGCAAGGGTGGCATCTGTACTGAAACACTGGAGGGAAGAAAAATCTGGTGGAAATTCAATTAGAGCCTAAAGCATGCTACAAGGGAAAGGCCAACAGAGTTGAAGACAACTGTTTTTCTGCAGAAAACTGAAGTGTTTGAGATGCATGGTTCAGTGGGATGGATCTCATGTATGGTGGAGAATACACTTACTTGTGCTTTTGGATGTCTTTCACTCCGTTTTTCAAGTTCCCTAATCTTTCTGATGGATTGTCCCTATAAAATGAATAACAAAACCAGTTACTTTCTTACCACTTCCAAACAACTACTTTCTTTGCAAATAAGATCTAGATGATTATATATAAAGTTATATATATATTATATTACATGTGTTTACCTGCATAGTTTTTTAATTAAATTAGCAGCATTTTTGGCAATCTTCTTTGGAAATTCAATCATGTCTATTCCCCTTAAGATGATGTTATAGGTCTTCATGGGGTCTGGGCCTGAGAAAGGGGGACTTCAGAGGAGAGAGAGGAAAACAAAGATTAAAAGCTTGTCTTTAAAATATCACTGAGGATTAATTAAAACAAACAAACAAAGCAAACCCCAGAGCCCTGCTGAAATGAGAAAAGGCAGATGACAACTAGCAATGCTTTGCTTTCTACGATCTCAAGTGTTTCTCCACCAAGGACATCTGATAAAGGTCTGGATTTCAGTGGTGCTGGCTGGAGGGAAGTACCAATGAGCAAAGTCATGTTTTATGCAGCAGCACATGCTAAACCTCTAATTTCCATGACAGCCCATGTCCCAGCAGCCTGAGGAACAAGGGCCTGAGCAGCGCTCGCTGGCTTGTTCTCTGTTTGATGCTGTGACAGGCTTGCAGTGGGGATTAATTAGGTTTCCATTGGATTAACAGAACAAGGGCCTGGGTCTAGCCCCAGAGGAGAAGTGGGTTGAGGTGATGGATCCTCTTCCAGCTCCTCTATCCTGGGAGTGAATGATGGGGGATGAGGTGAGGACATGCCAGGAAGCCACTACTGCCAGCATCAGTGGTAAAACATACATCCAAAACTCAGTGAGGGGACTCGAGTTCCCCGGTGTCAGGTATACCTCCTCCTTTTCAGATGTCCAGCAACTCCACTGCACCTCCCCAGCCGAACCACAAATCTTTTTCCTTTCCCCCACCATGTTCAGCTCACTCAGGGCCAAAAATTAATTTCTGCTGTCGTTCCACAGCCTTTCCTAAGCAGCCTGCTCATGTCTTGCCTTTTCCGAGCTCCACATGGACACTGGGATTTAACGTGGAAAAACTAATTACGAGGTTCAGCGGCACAGTGTTGGGACACAGCACACACTGGCTCTGAACCTGCCCCTTGCCTAATCAGGGTGACAACGGCAGAAATATTTGGATCTATCTCCAGCAGCGGCGCTGGCCCTGATGCCCATACCTGCCAGTCAGGAGTTCATACATTAGGATTCCCAGTGACCAGTAGTCCGCCGAAATATCGTGACCTTTGTTCAGGATGATCTCGGGGGCGACATACTCCGGGGTTCCACAAAAAGTCCATGTTTTCTTTCCAAATCCTATTTTCTTTGCAAAGCCAAAATCGACCTGCAGAAAGGAGCAGAGTACCATCAGGGCAGAGCACGAGAGGGAACGTTGGCCAGATGCTCTGCTCCTCTTGAAGTGAAGAACCGAGGTTTCCTCGTGGGAACATCCTCCCAACTACAGCATTGCAGGTCATTCCAGAACCAGGCAGCTGCAGTGACCTTTCACTGATTGATCCTTTGTAATATAAAAGCAAAATTCCTGTGAGGGAAGAACGATAAAGTTGTTGGGGAGATGTAACTTCATCTCTTTCATGAGTTGATTTATTTTGCTTTTGGGTTTTTTTTTTCTTTCAAAAACTCCCAGCCCTTACCTCAGCAAGGAACTATTTAGGCTCAATACCAACCATTCTAGCCTTTACTGAGAAGTTCACATCTCTCTCCAGTACAGACAGGGGTGCAGCACAAGTATCCTCCCAGTTCTCCCAATTTACTTGAGGCTGTGACACCATGCTGGCAGGCTCACAAAGCTCGGTGTGCCCCTACAGCGGTGCCCCTGTGACATTGGCATGCGTGGAAAATCAGGTTATACTGGGAACTGGAGCTGTCCTTTGGAGCCCAGGCAGAGCTCATGTTAATAAGCTTACTGTATTTTTAGCTCTCCCCCACTCTGCCCTCCCCTGCCCGGGCACTGAGCTGACCCAAAGCTGTGGTCTGTAGCGTTCTCTGCTGTCTCTCCATGGCTGGGAGATGCTCCTACACCTTGAGCTGGTCAGGAGCAAAATGTGGTACATGGTCACAGTCCCACAAGGCACCTGGGACACTTCTTGTGCTATTATGGATGGATCCATGGAGATGACAATGTCTAAGGAGCTGGGGGTTGGTGATGGGACCAGCACAAACCCCAGTCCAGATCCTCCTGGGCTGGGGAGTCCTGCATCTAACCCTTGTCAGTCACCCAGCACCTTGCTGCCCCCGCCCCCCATTCTTAGTGAAATGCTGTAGAGGATAAACTGTTATGTCATTCATTAGGTTTAGTGTTAAGGTGACATGTGGTGGGTGCCACCGGACTGTAAAGGGCCACAAAGGTGATGGTCTGACCTACTTCTCCCACCTGTTGATGCTGCTCCTGAGCTTCCCTTCCCAAAGGCAGGGAAGAGTCCCCAGGCCAAACCTTGCTCCCTCCACCACTCCTAGGGAGGGCATCAGCTCCTCCTGGATGCAGCTTTTTGTAGGAGTGCATTGCCTGATCCTTTGCTGATAGCTTCCCAAGTGTCCAGATCCTCCAGCACCTCGAACCAGAAGTCTTTCTTTTCTTCTCCTCCTCTCCAAGGTTTCACCTGGCATTTGTGACATACCTGGCACATGGGGGCACATCTACAGTGGTTTTTCAGGCAAAAAGAGGAGTGAACAAAGCAATAGGGTGAAACTTATCAGTAACTCCCTAATTTGGGGGAGTGGAAGTCTTGCATGTGCTGCCATCCTGGTTTGAGGAGGTGGCTCTTGCAGATGGACAGCACTCAGGAGGACCTGACCTTCTGGGAAGAGGAGTTTCAGGCAGACCCATACGCAGTTGCCCCAGAGGATCATTCATGTATGTGACTGGTGCTCGAACACCAGTGACCCTTATGAAGCAAGAAGCTGTACTGGCCACGGTTGAGCAACACAGTCCAGAGAAATTATAACAATAAATTCTTGCTGTGACATGATTAAGATTTCCACTAAGAATGCCTTTTTTGTTGCTTCCACAAAGGACCTTGCACAGAAATAGCTGCTTGCAAAATCTGCTTCACCAGTTGCCCTTAAAGCCCACAGATGCAAGTCCTTCCCCTCTCCCCCAGTATTTTAAGACACTAGTTAGTTTTTAGTCCTTTAGTAGCTCCAAAACAGCCAGGAAGGTTTCTCTTGATGCTCGTGGCTACACATTTCCACCTCAGGACCACAGTTCTGAATTTCAAACCAGAATTAGTGTTTCCCAGCTCAGTTGTACCCTGAACCTCAGTCTGCAGGCAGTTGGAAAAACACCCCAGTGATGGGTGACAACACCCTTGCTTTGATCTCATCTTGGCATCTACCGACGACCACCATCCAAGACAGGCCCCTGTGCCCACTGGACCTTGCTTCTCATGGCTAATCCTGTGTTCTCCTCTACCCCAAAGGCTAGTTGTCCAATAGAGTCACAGAACCGTCGGGGCTGGAAGGGACCTCTGGAGATCATCTAGTCCAACCCCCTGACAGAGCAGGATCCCCTCCAGCAGGCTGCATAGGACAGAATCCAGGATCATGGGGTTTAAATATCTACAGAGACAGAGATTCCCCAACCTCTCCGGGCAGCCTCAGCATGTCCCAAGGTTCTGCCACCCTCCCAGGAAAGAAGTTCCTCCTCAGGGTTAGGTGAAAATTCCTCTAGTCCAGTTTGTGCCCATCGCCTCTTGTCCTGCCCCTGGGCACAACTTGAAAAAAGACTTTTTTTGGCCAAAGCATATATTGCAGGCACTCACCAGTTTGGCATAACCTCGATGATCCAGAATGAGGTTTTCTGGCTTGAGGTCCCTATAAATGATCCCCTTGGAATGCAAATAGGCAAAAGCTTCGACCACACACGCCGTGTAAAATCTGGTCGTCGAATCCTCAAACGAACCTCTACGTCAAACAAGAGAGGGAGAGGTGAGAAAGCGATTAGATCTCTTTCCTGACCGGATTTCACCAGGCTATTAAAACATCTGTATGGTTCAGTAGAATCACCTTCATACATGGAAAGTGCCTGTTGATAAACTCACCTTCATATTCAATTGCATTTTCATGTTTGAAGGTAGCATCTTTGCCTTCAATCCAGCTTCATATCAAATACTCCAATTGAAAATATTTAAAATTTATTTAATATAAAATTATGTAGTTTTATTTTATAATTACATCTCAGAGAAGTGACTTATAAATTCTAAATAAAAGGTGATTTTTTTTTTTTTATTATACTCTTTGACTTTTGGGTGATAAAGCTATTTTGAGCTGTGGAGATGAAGAGCTCCTGTACCAACGTTCGTAACAGAGACAAAAGGCAGGAAAATTCCAGTTGCTGGGACTTGAAGCGTCTGTTGCAAATACAACATGAATTACACTTTTTGGGTCCTTGTTTCAGCACCGGTTTCCTATCCTTTTTCTGAAGGAACCCGTGTCCTGCCACGCGGTGGGAACTGGCTGAGCTTGGAGGCGTGACTAAGCTAGGTGGCAGCAGAACCACAATTTAAAGCTGAGAGAATTAGAGATGGAATTACCAGCCTCTGGCAAAGAGGGAGCAAAATACAACCCGGCACCTGCTAACTTTGCTACGGTTGTTGCTGTGAGGGCCCAGAGAAGCTACGCTGTTAGGAATAGGAAGGATTACAAAGGAATCGTTCTAGGTAATTAAAAACTAATTGAATCTTTGCTTTCTGATCAATCATTCTGATGCATTTCTGTCGCTTTGCAAATTTAATTAAATCACGTTCGAACTACAAGCCTATTACACAGTTACACTCACTTCACACCATCTTGCCCTGCCCCGGGGGTGTGTTACGTGCGTGTCCCACATCCACCCACGCAACCAAAACCAAACGCTGCAAGGTCAAACCCTCCCAAGGCAGGAAATGCCAGGAGCACATTTGCTGGCGCGTTACGGCGCGGTATGTAATTACACGCTTTCCTACTCTCTTCCACGGCTCTTCTGTGTCCCGAGCGCACAGTGCTCCTCACAGAATCACAAGGTTGGAAAAGACCTGTAAGATCATCAAGTCCAACCATTCACATCCTAAACTAAAACATATCCCTAAGTACCCTTTTTTTGAACACATCCAGGGAAGGTGACTCAACCCCCTCCCTGAGCAGCCTGTTCCAGGCCCTGACAACTAACATCCAATCTAAACCTGCCCTGGCCCAGCTTCATGCCATTCCCCCTTGTCCTATCACCTGTCACCTGGCTGAAGAGACCATCACCTATCTCTCTATAACCTCCCTTCAGGTAGTTGTAGGCGGTGATAAGGTCTCCCCTCAGCCTCCTCTTCTCTAGGCTGAACAGCCCCAGCTCCCTCAGCCGCTCCTCATAGGATTTGCCCTCCAGCCCCTTCCCCAGCCTGGTTGCCCTTCTCTGGACTCGCTCGAGGACCTCCATGTCCTTCTTGTGGTGAGGAGCCCAGAACTGGACACAGTACTCGAGGTGTGGCCTCACCAATGCCCAGTACAGGGGCACAGGGTGGGGATTTGATGCGCGATCCCATTTCCCACTTTGACAAGCTGTCCCCATTTAATATATGATATCTGGACTAAAAGCCCATGCAGATATATTGATTTCTTCCTGCTGATCGCTACTGTGCCTGACTGTGTCATTAATATGGAGAAGTATTGATAGATACTGTTTATCATAGTGCCCTTGTGATAGAGAGGGGGATGTTGCTATTCACAGTTCCAGAAGGTGGGCAAATGAAACTGGCAGGTCTTTCTCTGGGATGGGGAACTGTGATGTTTCAGAAGACTTTGAGGAAGTCCACATTTTTTACCTTGAAAATGCACTTTCCCATGGATTTCACAGGTAACTATGAACCCTCCTTAACACCACTTTACTAGTCCAGAGACTAAAACAGCCATGACAGCAATTGTGTAAAGGTGACGTGCTGGAAGGCCCGCATCTTCAGACCATGTCTTGCAGGAATGCTGTGAGTCTGGCCTTGACATTGCACCTTTTGCAGTCATTATCTGCCATCACCCTTGGTGACCAAAGTCTTTGTCACATTTAGGACAGTCCTGCACTTCTCTAGCAGGTACCTGAGCCTCCAAAACATGAGAAATGATAGCATGGGCACTGAGACCACAGCCATAATTTCTGTGGTTGAGAAAGACAATTAAAAAGTAATTAATTAAATTAACATTAATATACACCACTGGCTATTTTTTGTACCCTTTAGATATGAAGACACAGGGAATGGGCAGTCAAAAGAGTTATCATAGATGCAATTTATCACATGACTACTATAGCTACTGTCATGACTTTCTGTATTTTTTCCAGAGATTCCACAAGTAAAGTATCACTGGATAAGTGTCCACTTAAAAAACACCTTGTACACGCTGAATGCAACACAAATAGGTCTTTACTCTCAGTTCTGACTGGATTCTCTTTATCTCTGGTCAACTGTGTCAGAACAAAAATAGCTTCTCACCTTTCTGGGATCTTAAATCTGTGTGGGAAGATCCAGGTTTTGCCCATAAAGACCCCTGGTTATCTGAAGGTGTATTAGAAAATATTCCACTTTTTAAGACAACAGTTTCTTAAAACTCACCTGTCCCTGAGAATTGTCCAGAGCTCTCCACCGAGGCAGGCTTCCATCAACATGTACAGGTACTTGCTGTCCTTGAACGTCCTGTAGAGCCTGTCATTGGTGAACAAGAAAATCATGACTAAACCCACCATACTAGCATGCCCAATTCTCACAGACTGTGGCCTTCGTCCCAGGAAACATCGTCAAGACTAAGGATATCTTTCAGAGTTAGTGCTACACTTAAGGAGATCATGTCAATGACCATTCAATGGTCAATGATCATTTTGCACATAGGGAATATTTCAGCAGAAAAGGATGAGCATCTGAGCAGTGATGTGTATCATGGACCTCAGAAGAAGAGGTCATCACTGTTCTTGATCGTTTCAAAGGAATGTGGCCCAATTTGTAATTCATTCATAACTTAAACCTGCTGACTTGGTACAGTTTAAAGAGAACCCACTGACATGGAGGCATCTAAAAGTGCTCTTCCTCCCCAAGACTGAATGTGGAGGAAAAATTGCCTGAAGGGGTTGCCTAAAGGACCAGGCTTTATTAACTTGTCTCCTCAAGTGCAATCTATATTCTGTGGTAAAACCCAGATTCTGTGTTTAATATGATTTATTAACCAAACACAACCCTACAGCTCTGGAAATAAAACCAGGGAATACAGTATTAGTGGGTTTATTTCGTTTTAACATTGAACTACTTTTATTCTTCTTGGTGTACACACATGGGTACATCAGTTCAGGCCACCTGCAGGAATGAGCCCACTGTGGGGGTATACTGGAAAGCTTCTTTGGAGCTGCACTGTTGAGAAATTAATTTTATAAAAATTGGGGATGCTGAGGGATATTCTGTTACAATGTAATTGCTCCATTCATGGGAATAGCCAAGAGTTAAAAATTAAAGGGCTGATGCAACACAAAATAAATTAAAACAGGTGGTTTTACAGATTCTAGCTTTTCCCAGGTAGTGAGAAATCCAGTTATTAATAACTTTTATGGACCAGGGGGAAAACACAGCAGGACTCGGTTCCTTTCGAAGGCATTCAGTTAAATATTAACTTAAGGTACATGGCAAGACATCCCATCAGCTACAACTTGGCTCCAATATGCTTTGCGTCACAATACTAGACAACATTTGTCTCCTGTCTGTTTGCGTAGCATCCCGCACGCAGCCCAGCAGCTGTTACCCACTGTATTTTTGGCATGTTTAACAGAAGAAGGTCCCAGCAGGCGTAGCTTCAACGCAGGCAGGAGTTTGGGTACTATGTTCAGTGCTTGTCTACCTGGGAAATACTCTGCAGCTACAAGACACTATTTGCAGCCACAACAAAATTTAAAGGAAAAAAACTCTGAACCTGAGATTTAGATCTTCCCTTTCTCTAGCATTACCTCTGCTGACATTTAAAACCTCAAAAAAAAGTTGAAACAAACTTTTGGACCATTTCATAGGATTAAAATTTGGGGGGTGGGATAAAAAAAAAATAAATTCCTGTTTCTTGCCAGTTGGACAAAATATGATTTATCGTGATAAACATTTAATCTACATTGTTTACAGAAAGCCTACATGTTCAAGAATCCAGAATATGGGTATTTAAATATGTTAAATGCTACCGAAATACAGCATCACTTTCCCTAGTTAAGACAGCCCTGCTGAAAAATATCTTTCCAGAAAACGTTGTGGGCAGCAAATCTGGCCTAAAACATGCAGGAAAAAACCCATAAAATCAAATACTGTTTATCAACTGTAATGGAAGTATAAAGTTTATACATGATGAACCCACATGTATTTCAGTAGATCAAGCAGTCGCAGGCTTGAAATGTCACGATATTCAAATTAATTTTTTATTAATTTTTCTTATTCAGCTGAATATTTGCAGATGCAGTGCAGACATCCATGGTTCAAGACTTGTTTGACCTTCACCAAACTCACACAGCACATTTTATTCTGTGAGGTTCTTAAGTTTATCCACAAGTAAGTTTTCTTTAGTGATACCTGGCCTCAGAATCACAGAATCACAAGGTTGGAAAAGACCTGTAAGATCATCAAGTCCAACCGTTCCCATCCTATGCTAACCTATATTCCTGAGTACCTCATCTACCCTTTTTTAAAACACATCCAGGGAAGGTGACTCAACCCCCTCCCTGGGCAGCCTGTTCCAGGCCCTCACAACTCTTTCAGTAAAAAATTTTTTCCTAACATCCAATCTAAACCTGCCCTGGCACAGCTTCATGCCATTCCCCCTTGTCCTGTCACCTGTCACCTGGCTGAAGAGACCATCACCCACCTCTCTATAACCTCCCTTCAGGTAATTGTAGGTGGTGATAAGGTCTCCCCTCAGCCTCCTCTTCTCCAGACTAAACAGCCCCAGCTCCCTCAGCCGCTCCTCATAGGATTTGCCCTCCAGCCCCTTCCCCAGCCTGGTCGCCCTTCTCTGGACTCACTTGAGGACCTCAATGTCCTTATGGTGAGGAGCCCAGAACTGGACACAGTACAGCCTCTTTTCTTTCTTTTGCCCTGTTTAATGCATTTTAATAACCAAACGGAACAAATTCCTCAAAGATTTTTAATGAATTAAATTGGGTTTTTTGATGAATTAAGAAAATAATTGGGTTCTTCGGGAATTTTGTCTTTCCTTTTCTGGTATTGCAGAGGTTCTATCCTTGCTCCAAGATCATTTTAAAACTCACCTTTCATGCAACATCTCAAAAAAACCAATTAATCCACTGAAGTGCTGAGAATTCTGCCTGTACCACCCAGGAAAAACATTATCCCAGCTGGCCCAAGAGAGGGTTTAAACAGGTTATTAATTATTTTAGGAGAGAAACAACTTCAAATCCCTGTGGATATGCACAAGGAGAAGTGAGGGGGAAGTGCAGACACAGAATTTGATAAACCAGAGAGGATTTTCGAGCTACAAACAAAAGGTTGGACTTCGTGACTTAGAAAGTCCCTTCCCAGGCCAGGATTTCCACGGGTTATTAAAAATAGATATGGGAAGCTCATTATGCAAAGGATGAGAGTTATTGCTTGGCATGTAAGCTAAAGACCTATGGCTAATGCATCCTTTTTCACCTGCCTACTCAAAGAATAGAACGTGGAAATGGAGAAGTATTTATTAGCTACAAGCATCAGTGAAGACTAAAAAATGTTTGCAGGCTCGGGCCTTTTATTTAAGGAGTGGGTATTTCTGGATGTGGTGCCAAAATGTCACTCCGGTTGGCTGTCCCTGCACTTCCCCTCCCTTGGCATCCCCACCCCGAGACAGCTTCAGAAAATAAATCCATAGGCTGAAACAGCCTGCAAGGTATATTTGGCTCTAGCCTAGGTAATGGGGCCATGGTTGTCAATTGAGCATTACAGCATGAAGGAAACTGTAGCTGGGTGTCAGGCTGCAGTTGTCACCCATAAATCAGAGGCGAAGTGGCAGGGTCCAGGGGAATCCCAGGGATCAGCCCGGGAAGGAAACACCCCCTTAGCGGCTGACGGGCGGTCCTCCCCGCCATGCCCTTCCCTTTGCATTTTGATCTCAGGGGTTTGGTTTCACCTCTGGGTTAGCACGTCTCTCTGGAGCAAATTTTGGGAGCGGGAGTTGATCTCCGGCAAAAGGCAAGCACTTCAGGCATCTCTTTGAGGGTGAGATGAAGCACCCTTGGCTTAGATGAGAGGTTGCCCTTTGAGATACCTCCAGCGCAGTGAAATGCATTGCCCTGCCAGAGGTCCTCACTACCACCCACCACTCTTACCCTGACCCAAACCTTATAAAGAGCCATCTCTCCTTCCTGCTGACGGATATTCACAATCCTTGAAGAGTGAGAGAACTTCACTATTAGGGTTAAAACCATCAGCCTGGCAACTGATTTTATTCACTGAAGCAGTGCATCTGCCTAGGTTTTGGGGAGCAATACAGCTTAGGCATTTGCCTGTGGTGAGTCAAGGGACACAGAGCTGGATAAATGTAATATATCCTAAAGAGAAGCACTAGATAGAACTATTTAGTCATGTGGCAGCATGTGATGCCAAAAGATTAAACCCTACCTTCCAGCTTCACTTTGCAGACAGAAAAATTGAGAAACGCACAAAAAAGTGGAAAAAATCCTTGAGCAGGGGCAACTCTGAGTCACACTGTGTGTGTCTACATGCAGCATCGCCCACTGCCATCAGCAATTTGTGGCCTGGGGGTGGTGCTTGCTCCAGGAGCCAGAAAGCCATGTGAGCTCAGCATGGGGCCAATGCAAACTGGTTAAGTTAAGTTTAGGCTTGGGTGGACTTTCCCTCATGGACAAGGTAACAGCAGGTTTGTCTGGAGAAGATCTTATTCCTTAGGTACCTGCAGGGAAGCTATGGTTCAAGGGTTTGCTGGTGATGGATGGATGGATTACTCCTAAGAGGTTTTATGGAATTCTGAGGTTTTATGGAATGCTGAGATGGGCTGTGCATTGCTCCCACATGGAAGGCAAAGGAATAGTACCTCACAATGAAGTCCGAGTGTGCGCTCTGCATAATCTGCTTCTCTGAGCGGATGTGCTCCTGCTGCCTCGTGTCCACGATGTGACGTTTCTTCAGTATTTTCATGGCAAACGTTTTGGATTCTTCACTTTTCAGCTGGACCTTGGGTAAAGCAGGTAAGCACAATGGTTAGAAAAGGCGTGCATCCCCCTGCCAGGCTGCAACAGTCCAACTGCACGGGGACCCTGCAATCCCATCACCCTACCTTCAAATACTTCTGGCTTCTTCAGTTATTATCTTCATTTCAATATCAAACAGAATTCTAAATAATTTGCCTACTGCTAAATTGAAAAGCCATTTCTAAAACTCTAACCCAACCACTGGCATCGCCCTCAGGCCAGAAGATGTTTCTAGCTAACGTACAAGGTTCACAAAGCGTTCTTTCTACAGCTAGTAACAAATGCACTGGCTCTGGCAGGGAAAATGCAGTCCCTGGATGTTTGCAGAGGATGAGCAGAGCTGGCTTTTCAACAGCACTGCTTGGTCACGTCTTTACTTTTAACCTTAAGCCTCAGCAACCTATTTTTAGCTGTTTTCCTGAGAGGAGGTTGAAGGGAGCTGTTTGCTTCTTTGCCAGTGTTACCCTGGTAATTTCTAAACCCTGAGATATCCCCAGATTGCTTGGAGGGACCGGTACCTATCCCAAAGATGGCTGGAATGCAGTTGTCTTTTCCACCTTGGCCATCCCCTCTTAGTCACCACCCAAACAGAAAAGGCACATTGTCATTGACCTACCAGCCCTCTTAGTCTCCTAAATTCCCTGGCAGCTGCTCACAATAATATTGCCAGTTAAATGCTTTTTCTTAATTTGGTGACTTCTATTTTACTTTTCCTATAGGAACTTGACTTCAGCCAGCAGACTGTCTGCCACTGTCACCAAGCCCCATCAGAAATCCAGCTTGCCTTTTAGGTGAGGAGACAACATTCACACAATCACTGTGTATTCAATATAATGTCTATTTTAATATATTTTTTGGTAATGGAAAAGGGGGCTGATGTGAGACATGGCACCTTCCACACCTTTCCCAGGCAGCAATCTGTAACCTTGAACAGTTACCTCTGCATTTGCTTTGTTCATGTAATGGTTCGGGTTGTGGGGGAAACGCAAGGAGGAGTGACATCCTCAGCATCCCATCTTTGTCAGAAATCAAACCGGTACTCAGATGTCCACAAAAACACATAAAGCTTAAGGAAATCGAACCCAAAAAGCTGACTCTCAGCTGGCAGAGAGACTTCCACCACCACTAATTCAGAAATAAACCCTAATTAATGAGAGTCCACTCATTTACAGCCAATGTTTTCATCCTAAGTTCTTCAAAGAAATCTATGCATAGATTTCTGTATCTGTTTTTTAGATACGTGAACAGTAAGAGGATGTCCAGGGATAATGTAGGTCCCTTGCTGAATAAGGAGGGTGTCCTGGTTACGGGGGATGCTGAGAAAGTGGAGATATTGAATGCCGCCTTTGCTTCGGTCTTCACTTCAAAGGCCCCCCGGGACCCACAGACACTGGATGAGAGTAGGACTGATTGGGAAATGAAGAATTTCCCTCTGGTTCAAGTAGGGGAGGTCCAGGAGCGGCTCAAAGGGATTAATGCACACAAATCCATGGGCCCAGATGGGTTACATCCACGTGTGCTGAGGGAGGTGGCGGAGGTGATTGCTGAGCCGCTCTCTATCATCTTCGACAGGTCTTGGAGGACAGGAGAAGTGCCTGAAGACTGGAGGATAGCCAATGTCACTCCAGTCTTTAAAAAGGGCAAGAAGGAGGAACCTAGTAACTATAGGCCAGTCAGCCTCACCTCTGCCCCTGGAAAGGTAATGGAACAGCTTGTTCTGGATGCCATCTCCAAGCAATTGGAAGAGAAGAAGGTCATGAGGAGTAGTCAGCATGGATTCACTAAGGGGAGATCGTGCTCGACCAACCTCATAGCCTTTTACGATCTCATGACAGGCTGGGTAGATGGAGGGAGAGCAGTGGATGTCATCTACCTTGACTTCAGCAAGGCCTTTGATACTGTCTCCCATGACATCCTGATAGCAAAGCTGAGAAAGCATGGGATAGATGAGTGGACAGTGAGGTGGGTTGAGAATTGGCTGTCGGACCGAACCCAGAGGGTTGTGATTCGTGGAGTAGAATCTGACTGGAGGCCTGTTACCAGCGGTGTTCCCCAGGGCTCAGTGTTGGGTCCAGTCCTGTTTAATATCTTCATTGACGATCTTGATGAGGGAATAACATCCACCCTCAGCAAGTACGCCGATGATACAAAGCTGGGAGGAGTGGCTGACACGCAGGAGCACTGCACTGCCATCCAGAGAGACCTGGACAGGCTGGAGAGCTGGGCAGTGAGAAACCAGATGAAGTTCAACAGATGCAAGTGTAAAGTCTTGCACCTGGGAAGGAACAACTGTTTGTATCAGTACAGGCTGGGGGATGACCTGCTGGAGAAGAGCTCAGTGGAGAAGGACCTGGGGGTCCTGGTAGATGACAGGTTGGCCATGAGCCAGCAGTGTGCCTCGGTGGCCAAGAGAGCCAATGGGATCCTGGGATGCATCAGGAGGAGTGTAGCCAGCAGGTCAAAGGAGGTGATCCTCCCTCTCTACTCTGCCCTGGTCAGGCCCCACCTGGAGTATTGTGTCCAGTTCTGGGCTCCTTGGTATAAAAAGGACAGGGATCTCCTGGAAAGAGTCCAAAGAAGGGCTACGAAGATGATTAAGGGCCTAGAGCATCTCCCCTATGAGGAAAGGCTGAGTAAGCTGGGACTGTTCAGCCTTGAGAAGAGAAGACTAAGGGGGGACCTAATCAAAGTTTATAATTATCTGAAGCAGGGGATGCAGGGGGAATCGGCCAGCCCCTTTTCAGTGGTCTGTGGGGATAGGACAAGGGGCAATGGCTGCAAGTTGGAGCATAGGAAGTTCCGCACCAACATGCGGAAGAACTTTTTCACAGTGAGGGTGACTGAGCACTGGAATAGGCTGCCCAGGGAGGTGGTGGAGTCTCCTTCACTGGAGATATTCAAGACCCGCCTGGACGCCTATCTGAGCAATATGAGCTAGGGAGCCTGCTTTGGCAGGGGGGTTGGACCCGATGATCTCTCGAGGTCCCTTCCAACCCCTACAATTCTGTGATTCTGATTCTGTGATTCTGTGATCTCTCCTAAAACCACTTGGGGTTTCAATCCCCAGATTTGTAGCTTCTCGTTTTCCCCACAGCCACAAGCCTTCCTAAGCCCACATGAAACTTTCCTTTCTCCAAAGGCTCTATTCTGTATTTCACACTGAGACTCATAATTATTAGCTTTGCATGAAGCCTGCGTTTGCCATTTAATCTTCAGGGAGACAGGGTACAAAGACCTAAACAATCCACATAAAATAAAGAAAAACATTTTTTTCCCTCGTCTAGGCAGTAGAGCTGCCCAGTTATTTATTGAACTGGTGCTACACAGCACTGCCTTCACTGTGTGGTTTGACCACAGCTCAAAACAGAAAGAAATCCTGCACTTATGGCAGACTGAAAGCAATAAAAACATTTTTTGGTTTGGGGTTAGAGTTTGGCTTAGGGGTTTGGTTGTTTTTTCTTTTTGGGGGGGGGGGGGGGGGGGGGGGTTCTGTTTTGTTTTATTTTCAATAAATGGCTTATGGACTTTATTTCCACTGTCTGAAGTGAATCATTTGATATTATCCAATTTAAGTGGAACCAAGCAGTTTCAGGGGAGAGAAGTGGGATGACACACATGGAGTGAAGACACAATGAAAGCAAATGTACAGTCTGAGCTGATCAGAATTTACTAAAACTTGCAAAACAAATTAAATCAATTTAAGGTTTAGCATCTCCATACTTCTGGAGAAACTTTTCCCTCTTGCATCTGATGGCAATTCAGACCATGTGGTTTCCCATCAGGCCTGTACACCTGGTGATGGATAAGCACAATCAGGTGACACGTAAGTGAGTTCAAACAAAAGTCTGTGCCAATCCCTGTTGGATATTACAGATTGGATTTAGTTTCTTTCAGCCTGTGCTTTTTTGAAGGTTAGTCTGTCCAGAAAGAATAATGAACAGTGGAACAAAGAAAGTAGCTCCAGCAGCAAATCTGAACACTTCATGGTAACTATGGACATGAAACATTAAAAAAAAAATTAAAAAAGAGGGCATTTAGCACTCAACTTGAAAAATAAATCTCTCTCTTCCTAACTTTAATCTGTACTAGCAACACTGTTAAAAATAAACACAACCTGCTGGAGGCTCGGATGAATAAATTCCAGTATTTTATAATAAAGCACAATATTAACAGTGTTATAATTTTAATACCATAGATTCTAGTTAGCTATTTTTTTTGTCTTTCATTGAAAGGTTGTTTATTTTATTAATTACTGCTTTTCAGAGATGCCTGGACACATGATGGAGAGTAACCTGCTTTTCTATATGCACTTGCACAGCTTCAACATAACCTCATTAAAGGAAATTACTATGAGGAAGTAGAAGACAGTGGTTTGATAATGTTACCTCTGCCACAAATGTTTAAATATACAACAATCAGGTGGCTAAAATTAGCTAATGCAAGACTTTAACCTAATGCCATAGGAGAATTTAGATCCATTTTCTGTTCCCGCTCCTGTCGTGCTTCGTAATGCAGGAGATTTGTGAGAGTTTGAGAGTGCAGGGGGGATTAATTTGCATTAAACACGCTGATGCACCAAAACAAGCTGCTGAGGTATAAAATCTAAGTCTTACATTTTGGATCTACTGCTCATCTACCTGGAAAATTGATCTTGCAAACTTCTGCTCCTTCTTCAACGTGCCCAAGTGCTCCTTTTGCTTTGGTGTTTCTGCCAAATGTGGCAACTGTTTTTATGACGTAAAGCTGGGTAGCTTTGGGTTGTTTCTATTATTTTTACAAACAGTAATTTATAATATTTAGGTTGTGATAGTTAATAGGAAAAAAAAAAGTATAATCCAAATCTAATTTTCAAAGCAGAAAAGAACATATCCAGGAGCCACTTGGACTTTTTATTTAAAAAAAAAAAAGAGTATTAACGTTGAGAAGATGAGAAGGGGGATGCTGTCCTGGTTTCAGCTATGATGGAGTTAAACCTTTTTTTTAGCAGTGGATGGAATGCCATGTTTGGGTGTTAGCATGAGAATAGTGCTGATAGCATGCTCCCTGATGTTTTCCGATTTGTTGCCGGGCAATCAAGGACCTTTCTCAGCTCTGCATACTTCCTTACTAGTGAGAAAGGAGGGGACGCAGCCAGGACAGGTGATCCGAATTGGCCAAAGAGGATATTCCATACCAGTTACGTCATGTTCGGTATAAGGGGGGACTGGGGGGAAGAGGGGGAGACAACGCCAGGACGTGCAGTTTCTGGGGCGGTCGGGTTGTCGGGGACGGGCTCTAAGCTGTGCGGCCTGAGTTGTGTGGTTTGGTGAGAAATTGAATTGTGTATCACCAGTTTCATCTATTTTGTGCTTTAAACTTATGTTATTGTTATATCTAGTTTTCTGTTATTGTTTAGTAAACTATCCTTATCCCAACCTGCGTGGTTCTGGTTTCTAGGTTGTGGTTTCTTTTCCTCCTTTCTTCCTTCCCTTTTCCCCTTCCCCCAACTTTCCCTCCCCCTTCCTTTTAAAAGTACAAGCGACTGTGTGGGGTGCGGCCCTTGGCTGGGGCAAAACCACGACAGATGCTGAGAACACCCTGTTCTCCAATTATAAGGAGAAAAATAGCACTGGGAGCCACAGAAGCCACAAGGATTTTGACTCTTGGCTCCAAAGGAGGGGGTACACTTGGCAGGAAGCTCAGCCTCCCAGAGAAACCCAACACAAAAATCTCCTAAATGCTTCAGAAAAGGGAAAAGGGTGCAGTTTTCCAAGCAGGAAGTTTACAAAAGAGTCATCCTTGCTACAGAGCTCAGGCACTTGGAAGCAACATCTTGTATTTCAGAGGCCCTGGGACTATTGATTGGGTGGAGACCTGCTGGAGCCTTGGGTTTCCATTGCTCTTCTTCAAGAGCAGCAGAGCCACTAAAAGGATTGACACAGTGTAACCACCAACCTCCATCTCTCTCAACCTTTTTTTTTTTTTTTTTTGGCAAGTTAAAAAAATTTCTGGCCCCTTCCCCCCTCCTTTTTCCACTCCTCTCCTTGCATTGACCTTCACCAGTCACTGCCCTTTCACCAGCACAAAAATTTCCAAAAATGAAGATACAGTGCTCTAACTGTAAGAGCAAAGCATCAAGGCCACTGTAAATGTCCACATTCAATGATAATATTAAAGTTGTATTTCTGCTGAAAGGTCCAACAACAGGATAACATTAGAATTTATAGCACTGAGTATACAAGTAGAAATGAACCTCTGAAGGAGAATACAAACTCTTTCAGTTACAGAACAGGAATACTTTTTCTCTTCAAAGGAAAAGAAAATGCAATAGGGTGTGTAGAAAAGTAAATCCCAAACGCCACTTTAAAGAGGTGATGTACAAAATTAGGGAGAGAAGAGGTAAAACTAGATTAGGTTGTTCTACAAGATTCTTATCCAGGAAAAATTATACACCAAGAGTGGTCAGGCATTGGGACAGGCTGCCCAGAGCAGTGATGGAATAACTGTTGCTGGAAGGGTTCAAAACAGATGTGGCACTTTGGGACATGGTTTAGTTGACATGGTGATGTTGGACAGATGGGTTGGACTTGATCTTAGAGGTCTTTTCCAACCTTTAAAGATTCCGTGATTCCATGAAATGGATTAAAAATCAGCCATATAAAAAATAACAGCAGACATGCTGCGTAGAACAAAATGTGCCAACTGTACAAGTAAATAGAGTAAGAAATAGCTGCTTTGATTTTGCATATATATGTATTTTGCAGGTATACTTTTGTATACATATATGCAAAAAATTCTGTATCATCGGCACAGCATATATATTTATATGCACCTATAATATAACATAAAAAGCATATTCATACATATTTTGCAAAATATTCTGGCCCAAGCACTATGGTGATGGGTTATCATGCTGATTTGGAGCCGTGGCCACATCTTCCACCAGCAGATATTAACTGGACAGGGGTACATGGCAGGAGTCATGCTCTCCCATGTTTTGGCCCCTTCCCATTGCATGAGCTCACAGCATCACAAACCTGATGAAGAGAAACTATTCCCACCACCCGCACTGACACCCTTCCAGACCTCTGAAGAAAGGGACCCCCACAACATAAGGAGTTGAAGTAAGCAGCCCTAGATGTGCCTTCTCCCCATGTGCCTTGAGGTCTCATGTCACCTGGGGAGTGCTGTTCAGCCCGTGTCATCACCTCATCATCTCCTCTTTGGCTGTGCTTCAGCGTGATGCCCCATTCCTGTGTCACCAGGTGGTTTTTGGGCAGTCTGAGTCATCGTAACAGAGTTACCCCTCTGCAAACCCAAACAGATGGGTCACCATCTGAAAATACATTGAACCAGAAGGTCTCTTGAAGAGGGCATGAGGACACGGCAGGAAAATGAGTTTCATTTTGCTGCTAAGTTGAATACACGGGACCACCTTTAACTTCTCAGCACTGAGAAAATAATGCTGATTCAGTAAAGAAACTTTTAAAAGTTCAATATAAAGGGGGTGAAAGATGTCTTGGTAGCAAGTTGAGTAGAAGAGGAATGCTACAAGATTGGGACAAGATGGGAAGACAAGGGAGAAGAATAAGAGAAAAGAAGAGGAGAAGGAGAGATTGAGCGGAGAAGAACAAGAGAGAGAAGAGAAAGGACATCCAACTTCTCCTTCGCTTAGGCCTCAGCTGGCTTCTCCTGGCCTCCCTGTGCTTAAATCAAAGCGTTGGAATTGCTCCACAAGCATTGCTTTGCTTTATGGTCTGAAAAATTCTGTAACTTCCAAAACACACAGTGTGCTTGAGGCCTGATTATTTTTTTTTTTTTTTAAACCCAGCTATAATTCATGTACAAATAAATACAGTTTTACAGCTTAGTGCTCTTTCAGACTTTCTGGGAAGGTGGATATTGATGCAACAAAATCCAGGCCTCGATGGAAGAAAAAAAAAAGAGAATAAATGCGTGCACCTGTATGTTTCTTATCCTTCCTCTTTCTCTCTCTAGTTACTATAAATCATATCTGTGCATTATATATAGTCTGCAATGTGAGCTATTTCCGTGCAACTCCCATGAGAGCTGAACGGATACAATGCAAACTGACCTTGGGAATCTGTAAATGTTAATAAACATTTACCAGGATGTAGAACAATCCCCTAAAGAAAGATCTCTTTTCAGGAAGACTAGTGAGGTGCCTGAACCTTGCCATACCTAGCCCGAGGATATCTATTTTAACTGCACTTATCTCATTCACAGCTGCCCTTCTATTCTGCAGGATCTTCTAGAAGACAGCAGGGAACCTGTCCTGATTTCCTGAATTCCAATTTACCACAGATGTTGTGCCTGTGGGTTACGGCTCTTGTGTGGCCATGGGTTTTCCAAGAAGCCTTTTTTTTTTTCCCTCTGGGGAGTAATATGTGCTACAATGGCACCCTGTGCAGATCCTTGAAGCCATGAAAGAACCAAGAAGTTCTGAAGTCTTTCAGACCCAAGGGCACAATAGCAGAGCTGAACACATATAAACTATAAGTTTACCAGTCTTTTATTTTGGCAGCTAGAACAGCGTTTGCCACTTAAAAATCCCCATAATTCTCTTTGCTGATATAATGGAGGTATTTGAACGTGAACTTTTGGGCACTGTGCTCACAAAAACCTTGCTCATGAGCCTTCTCTGCTTTTCCTCAAGGGAGCTGGCTGGGCTCCCAGCTAAATGGGAACACACACGGGGAGAAGGGTTTGTGCAAGTAAAGGAATATTTTGTTTACTCTAGAGATGTGGCTTTTCCCTAAAAACACAGTAACAGTGATCATTTAGGAGCTGGACATTTTTTAGTGAACTCTCGTGTCCACGACTCTCAGACAAGTTTCCTCCTGCTGAACTCCCTCCATGGGCATGGAAATACTTCTAACAAAAACAAAGATGCTTTTTGAAAGAGCTTGTCCTATCTGTGCATTTTGCTGCATGTGTATTATTCGGGTATAACAGAGCCCAAAACCTGTGCTATCACGCAACACAAACATCTCCATATCGCATTAAATAATAATGAACTCAACTGCAGCGCTCAGGAACTGAAGTGCAAATGCTTTTGCTAGCTGGGTATGTCCAAGGTCCTTTATTTTCCACTGTTTCCCAGCTAGATGCATTCGAACCAACAAAAATAGCAGCAGCTGTTGCTGAGCGCAGCACTTGCAAGCTGAGCTCTCCTAATCCCGACAGCTGAACTGCTGCATGAACAAAGCGGCGACTTCTCTCCCCCACCCCCAGCAAAAGTACAGCATGCTTTTAGTACTAAATATATTTGTGTTCTTCCAGGATGAAACAGATTTCCCCATCATAATACGCTTTGTCTTACAACATGCTTTCTTGCCAGCATTGCTTTCTATTAGGGAAGCAAGGGAGAATCTCACTCATATTTATGCCTCTAAGCCTACCATGGTGCTTTGTATTGCAACTCTTGAGAGTTTTGAATCTCCTTAAAGTCAGATTCAACACCCTCTCCTGACCTACAGAGATACTGTGGGTTGCATATCTAAATCATAAGCGGGCTCGTTGCTGCTTCTCAACATATCCTGTCCAGCTGGTGCTCAACATCACGCTGGTGTTGGGTTAGCTGCAATGCCACATGCAAACAGGCACAGCAATTGGACTGGGTTGGGCTGGAAAGTAAGTCAAGACTCAAAAACCAAAACCCAAGACTTAAAGATGGAAAGAAAAATCAGGGAATAAAAATGAAGTCTTTAGGATATGCTGTAGGCTGAAATTTTGAGGGATGAATGAAGAATTAATTACTAGTGGGCAGCAAGGTGGAAACTATCCAGGACAGTGACCTTATTTTCTTTGAAAACATCTAAATTCAGCTGGTAGGGAAATCACCATATATCTGTGGGGCTCTACCAAAAAATAAATTGCAGAAATATGCTCTGTGAATACACCTAAGTATAAACCAAAAAATGCACAGTCCTTCTAAAACCTCAGCTATTTAACAAGAACAGTTGCTTAATCAAGTACTCGACTGTGTTAAAAACCTGTAATTCTATGTTTTGATACCTGTACTGAAAATTGATATTCAGTGCTTGACAGCACGCACAAGTAGGGTTTTTATAAGCACAGGCATTGGGAAATATATTAAAGGTTGTGTCTTTCTATAAAGCCCAGAAGTAAATATTATTTTTTCAAATATGTCTAGAAGGAAAAGGTTAAAAAGCAGCGAGGAATGTAAACTGTTTCAGGCATCAAATCATTCCAGTAAAAAGTAAATAGTGGAAGAGGGGTTATATAGCTAAAATATGTGAAACCAAATGGAAAAACTCACTACTGAGGTTTCTTGAAAATATCAGACGGACCTATGCTCTCCAAACGCCACACATGATCCGTCCCAGCTCCTGAGTTTGGCTTTGTCCGCAATATAGCACCTACTTTTACATCTTATTCCCGCCTCCAAGAAGAGCTCAAGCCTCCAGTTTGACAGCTCATATCCTGATTTGGCCTCTGATTATACTTGATGGGCTACAAACGACATCTGTTCCTTCCAAACCTTGACAACATCCTTCCCATTAACAGAGAAGCCCTGAGAAGGACTTCATCATTCTACAAAGGATGTATTTAATCCTACTAGGAATTAAAAATCAAAGGAAAAATTAACAACAAAAAAATACAGTTCTGCAGCAGTTCAGCCCCATTTGATGGTGTCATTAAAATTAAGCATCCTGCACACAGTTAAGAAAGGAAGGAAAAGAAAATGGCCAAATGTCTATAACCAGCATTTTGCTCAGCTCCATAGCATTCATTGTCAGGTGAATTTGGGATTTACTCAGGTACCTGGATCTTCAAATCCCTCACTTACACCTCAATTCCCCCACCTTGACAGCACCCAAAATACCCATTTTCTTTCAAAAGGAAGGAGGCCAAAGGATTCCGGAGAATTAGAAATAAAACTGAAGAGATTTCAAAGAGAAGATTGATCTCTCTAATAAAATGCATCGTAATAGCTGGAACAAAAGGATAGCTATGCAATTGGAAATTTCCACTGATAAATATCTGAATTATGCATCTGTCAGTCTATTGGAAGACAATTATGGCTTTTTTTCCCCTTGCCATCTAATTAATTCACTAATGGTTTTGTTTACAAAACAGGCTGGAGGCTATAATAAATTTGATTGCACTTCATAATCCGTGGCCAGATTTCTCTTAAAACATGAATAAAAATGAAAAATGCCATACTGCCCATTTAAAAAAGGTCCTGTATAGTCCCAGTAAAATGTGGCTGAAACTAAAGGCTTAGTTTTTATGCATATGTCATTATTAATCTCCATATTGTGAAGGAGTTTAGATTTTAGTGGCCACCATCAAGCCAAAAAGACTTCAAGGGGTTCTTGTCTAGTACATGGCACCATGAAACACTTCCATTAATGGCTTGGGTTATGAAGTAAGAACGATGTTAACTTTGCACCTACTTAAACCAAGCCAGAGAGGGCTGGGAACGCTTTTGAGAAGAGTAAGGAAATTCAAACTGATTTTTACAAATCAAAGCGATGACTTGAAGTTAAAGAGAGAGACACCATTTAGCAGTGGCAAAGTGCTACCCTTTGTTGTCTGGCTCTACCTGAGCAGAGGAAGGTTCAGGTTGGACTACATGCTTGGTTTGGGCATTGCTTTAAAAAGGTCAGGGCCAGCTGGAGACTGAGGAACAAGAATGCTCATGGGTGAATGAATGCTTATGGGCCTAAAAAGCAGGAATTAGATGTAAAGCTCAAAAAAAGCACATTTATGCTTTTAGAGAGAATAGGTTTTCGGGTTCATGTGATAATGGTCTTCAATTACATACAACTCAAGCTCAAGCTCAAGCTCAAGGGCTGTACATATTTGTACTTCAAGCCTTCTACAAGCTACAGCAGGGAGATGTTAAATGTTAGGAAAAAACCTCTCTGGGAATCAACTTCCTTAAAGACATCAGTGACAAATCAGGGAAAACTGGTCAGAATTTGTTGGGTATATTTGACTCTGCCTGGATGATATATCTCTTGGTCCTTCTCCAGTTTGAGATTTAATGAGCATATGGTTGAAATACGTGCTCTAAAGTGCCACCGACTCCTGCAAAACTGCTGAACATTAAAACATATGGTTAAATGCTTTGTCAAGCCGGGGCTAAAAGTTGAGACTGCCCTTAATCTGGCTATTGCCTGCTGTCTTCAGGATGTCCCAAGCCATATGTTACCCACAGGAGTGCAGAAGGCACAGCTCCCCCAGGCTTGCATACATGCAGGGATGGTGGGTAAGACTAGAGGTTTTCACTGTCGTATCTGTGCTGAGAAGCGAACAAAGAAGCTGCTGAAACCAAGTCTCAATCAAGCTTGTGTTGGGGTCTGGAGAAAATATATTACTTTTGCAATTTTGTAACAAACAGGAGTGATTTAAAGTCTCTTTCCTCCACCTCTGAGTGATTGTTTGAAGTGATAACTGTGTAAATTAATATAACAGAAAGGCATTTGTTCAGGCATGGACCTGATTTTCAGTGTACCTGTACTCAGCCACCACCTACAGGAATTGATTTCACAGCAATAATGACTCTAACCCTGTATGTTCAGATACTCCAATACATTTATTTCAGGGCTGTCTAAAATAATCTTGATTTAAATCCAAAATAACTGACCCGGGGCAGATAATTAGAAACACAGGACTTCAATTACAAGGAAATTAAACAATAATGATAAGAGCAATAAAGTTCAGGAGAGACAATTTATGAAGGCTGAGGACATCTGACCTACATCTCTGTCCTCTGCAAAGCAGTGCTTGGTGGGACATGAATTTGAGATGACATTACTCATTCCCTGTCCCAATGTATTATTGAGGCACCTGGATCCCAACACAGAAGATGATCAACTGACAAAGTGCTGAGAAGCTGAGTTGCAAAAAATAGTGGATGCATCAGTGAATCCATTCTATTAAAACCCAAGAAGTGCACTCCTACTGTTCTCTTTCTGCCCTGCTAATGGAGGTGTCCATCAGCTGGGAAAGCCTGGTCCTGGAGCAGCTTGCACCTAGTTGGCAACCCTCCAAAATGCAAGAGGGTTGTCCTAGGAATGTGGCACCGACAGCCCTGGCCTGAATTTGGTCTCCCTGCCCCAGCTGGTTGCTTCTCAAATACTGAGGATCACACAGGTCCTGCTGTAAGGGAACAGAAGCCTTTATTTGCTCTTGTTCCAGTGGCAGAGATGGTCCCTGCCTAAAGCAGCACACTACTCATCTGGTTTCTCTCCTTGAGAGAAGCCAGGATAAAACTTGATGACACAGTCCAGTTTGGGATGAAGAACAGCATTCGTAAGGACAAGACTTGCTGCAAGTGTCATCAGGTAGCCATCAAAAAACTGAGCAAACTAAGCACAACACCAATAAAAATCTGTTGGAAATCTTTTTTGACATACAAAACCCCCCCACCTACCTAAGAAACCAGGATAAAATGATACTTCCCTGTGCAATCTCCACAGGATTGAAAATTATTTAAATTTCAGGCTGCCTCATCTAAAAGCCATGCACTTCTGTACGAATGCACTGAAGGGATGACCTCTCCAAACAAGCATTCACAGAGGTATCTGGAAAAACCACAGCTGGAAATTAAACCAGAGGCCAATGGAAGTGTTATTCCTTCTTGGCCAGCAAAACCCAAACCAAGTCCAAGATACCCCAGTTTCCAACCAGGCACCAGCAGTTGACCTCTTGAAGGTGTACTGAGATGACCTGGGGGCACTTGGCCATAGTGGCCAAGGTTCAACTGTAACAATTCTTTCTTGCAATGTACTTTCTTTATTTGATCAATTTTACTCTTGGAAAACACAAAAATGTGAACACACAACTTTCAACACTGCCATGCATCAGCCAGCTACCATAACAGATGCAGGCAGTAGCAGTCGACTCCTCCAAAACATTTTGCAGTGGTTCATTTTTTAACCTTAAATTAGAAAATGTATTTTTCATTGAGAAGATTAGAAGCAAGAGGTAGCAATTCTAGGCTCAAATTTTGACAAAAAGAATATTTTCTTATTTTAATAACAAAATTTCCATCGGTGGTAATGAAAAATAACAAAATCCAGAGTGTTAGGCTAAACTTTGAACTATCTGTTATCCTTTTCTGTGCAATTCAATACTAATAAAGGACTACAGAAAATTACCTTAATCAGGATTTTCCTGTTTAGGCTAGGGGCACCCGCCCCAGGAGAAAACCCCCATGAGGTGACAGACCATGTAGGTACCACCTCAGAGGTTTCTGAGATTTGGATACCTCCTAAGAATTTATTCTCACTACCTGACCTGTGATCCGAGATGTTGAAATGACAGACTATGTCCACTCCTGCTCTTCCTCCCACCTGGCTAAGCATCAGGTACCTACAAGAGTGCAAGATTTCAAGAGGTCATTGTCTCAAAGCTTCCAAATTAACTTTGTGAGCAGCCAGAGGTAGACGACTGGCCCATGGCCATTCGTAACAGCCCAATTTCTTTCTGTATATGTGTTTGTTTGAGGGTCCCATAAGCAACCCCTCATGAAGACCAACACAAGCACTTTCCCAGGAACCTTCCTGAGGTTTTCAAAGCTTGACCAGATGCTTCAAAAAAGCCTTAAAACTGAAAACCAACTTCCTAAGCTCCGTCACAAGATTCAAAACAAGCCCCAGACTGGTTGGTCCCTCACTGCAGGTCACCTCACAACAAAGCCAGCAGTGATGTTAATCTAGGAGACAAATCTCCTGATCACAGAATCACAGAATAATAAGGTTGGAAAAAACCTTTAAGATCATCGAGTCCAACCATTCACATACTAAACTAAACCATATCCCTAAGATCTTTATGCTGTTGTCAACAGAGGCGGAAGGGCCTTCAAAAGGCAGGTTGAGTGCAACCCAAATTAAACTCTTAAAGCATCTATCACAGCAGATTACTACGGGAAGGAGCAAGGACACAACAGCCTTCCAAAGGGTACCCGTCAGCTCCCATGACTGTTTTCCAAAACAACAGTTGCTAATCTCAACTAAATCAGTAAATAAAACACCAAAGCCTAAGGAAGGGACCAGCATTCTCACAGACGTGCTCTCCTCAGCATGATTTTACACACATCCAACCAAGTACAGTCAGAAATAAATCACATTGGAAGAGCAAATCACACTTTTAACACAGAATTTATCTGTTATGTCACAAATAAACCCAGAAACACTTTGTTTTGCTGGTTTTCCAGTTCCCAGCAGTATGGGTGCTTTTGTCTCCTGCAGGGTTACAGAATGGGGATTTCCCCAAAGTTTGGTGATGGCAGCAGAAACTCTGTTCACTTTTCTGCCCCTTATTTACAGGAGTTCCTAACGTCCTGGTGTCTGGTATCAGAACCTCCTCCACGGTCAGCTCTGTGATGTAAACTAAGCTTCCTTCTTCTATTATAAATTTTTGTATTTACATGATATTACAAACGGGTCATGTAGTAGCTGCTGTTTCAGTCTCCTCCTGCTCAGGCTTTGTTTTAAAAAGGACTAAAGAGATCTTAATCCAAGCAGAGTGAAAAAGCAAGCTCAGATTTCTCCCTTTGTCTAAATTTCTGGAAAAAAAAAAAAAAAGAAAAAAAAAGAAAGAAGCAGTTGTCTGTGAAGCATTGCCATAGTTTAGACCTTAAAACTACAGCTTTTGTGATAACCAAGGAGATCTACATCTAGACCTGAACGAGAAACTGCTTAGAAGAGACATTGTACCATAACTCCAGTTTTGGCTAAGCAAGAATTTGAGGTTGCTCTTTCAATTTTAGCACTCAACAGCTACCCAACTCTTCATGTTGTTTTTAAAAGACAATCACTGCCATAAACATAGGACTACTTGGAGAGAGAAGATGTGTCTCCTCTCTCAACCTAGCACACATATTCTTGGCTACGGTAAAGCATTTTTTTGTACATTTTTATTGACTGGAAAATGCAATACAGCTTTCTTCAACCACTAGTAAATACATAATCCCATCGTATCATTTTATTCCAGTTATTCAGATGTCACAACAAAGAAAAACTGAAAGACTCATCCCACAGTACTTATCCACAAATGTCAAAGAAGGAAAGGTTACTTACCAGCTCAACTCGTCCAAAGCCTCCGACTCCAAGGGTGTCAATGATGTTGAAATCAGAGAGTTTCAGGTTGGCGAAGAAGGCAGCTTCGGCTTCATATCTGGATTTTTTTATGCGAAAAAACGGAAATTTCTTAGAGGTGCAAACATGAGTACTGCGTAATACTGTACCCGAATGGCATGAGCGTGGAACAGCCTTTACCTGCTTAAGTTCCATCTTAACTCTTACAGTTTGCTTTTATTCCCACTCATTGTTTTGCTGGTCCCAATTATAGCATCGCTCCGATGTACACAGTTTTCCAAGTGAGAAAAGCAAACATACCTACTGCATGCCTACGATGCAAATGTCTGGTACTGCAATTCAGCTCCAGCTACCCAGAGAATGCTACATTTTGACATGTTCTATTGATCTTCTTGTGGGCGGTTATTTTTTTTTTTTGGTGTCTTAAAGTATTTGGAAGATAAAGTCTCTCATAGGAGTTTCTCTTATCCACAGGCTGGCAGTAGTTTCTATAAATGTTTATTGAGAGTGGCAATATCATTAAGGTCCCTGGAGAGAAATCACAGCCAGGTTTTATGAAATCAGATCCGATAAGCTGTGGGCTGGTGTGCAAATGCCTGAAATGAATGACTTCAGTCACATATCAACATTCTTATAAGAATATCTTCACTTCTTTTCCTCCTATAAACTCACTTGGAGAAGACGTCCCAACCCAGGAGGTCCCAAAATCCAGATGCTCTCTTTTAAGCCCATGTCCAACTGGCTCGCGACGCAAGTTCACCAAGCCCTTGACTAAGGAAGCATGCAAATCAAACACATGCAAGCCTGCCAAAATAAGCTTCCCATGACTATCCTCATGAACATGATTCCTCTAAAATAGCTTCTTGTCAAGGTTTATGGTATTTTTAGAAAGGCTCGGAGGGGAAATGGATGAACAGGATCCACCCACTCAATAAAGTTTGACATTCAGCTGCTGGAGAAGTCCCCGTGCATGTACAACCTTTGCCCGCTGGTGACACAGACTTGTATGGGAAAAAAGCGTCGACGGGATTATGAAGAGAGGCATGGAGGGTGTAAAGGGGGAGTTGGCTTGGCTTTTGGGACTTAATTTTAGTTGTAATATCTTGCAACGAGCAGACAGACTGTAATCTGCTATTTCACCTGGATGCCTCATTTGTGCACGATAACGCTAGCATAACGATAAATCATCATAGCGTTAGCCACAGCCATATACATGTGCCCACCGATCATTTTAATGTACCTTATCCGATACACCTGTCTCTGATCTAATTCAATAACAGGATGGAATTGATTTACTGACTTATTCCCTTCAAACAACCTTCTTTAGTCTATTTAAAACTGCAGTGACATTAGAGGGGGCTGGGGAAAGAAATTTAACGTTACATGGTAAAAGTAAAAAGAGGCGTCAAGACAGGTGAAAGGTCACATCATGGAGCCCCAAATCCAACGCAGTAAAGCGCAATATTATCTCAGAGGTGCTATCGACAAATTGTTATTTACACTGTCACCAGATCCTCTTGGTGACCTTGCAACTGTGGCCACAGCAGCCCGATGCATCCGATTTTGGAAACCAATCAGTACCGGGTGTCCTTTGAACTTGGGATAACCTTGCATGGCCCAGCTGCTCATCGATCGCGTTAGACTCATCATGAGGGGCATACTGATCCTGTCACTGGAGAACCTTGGCTAAAGGAAACATGCATTTATATGTTCCCTTCTGAATCACAGCAGACATGTCATCTTAGGAGTGACGGAAATGAGATGGATCTAATTTTTATGATGAAGATTAGTTAAATACCCATAATGATATAGAATTGCTAGGAAGATGAAATCTCAGCATGGAAAATTTCTCTTCAACAGTCAAACAACAGATTTGAAGCTTCAGGTCAAGAAGCCCTGCGTTACCTATGCTGGAGGCTTAGGACCAGCCACCCTGTCTTCTCTTCTGGCCAACTAGTGAGGACTTCTCCATGCTGAGCAAGCAGGAGATGAGAGATGCAACACAGCAGTGTGTCAGAAGGGGTAGGGTCACCAAAACCATAGGGGACAGAGAAGGGAAATGTGTTTTTTTTTCCCTACAATACCTCTCATCCTGTCAAGTCCTACAAAAAGAATGCACAGTTCACATCATGTGATGTGAGAGGACAAAACTAGGTAAGATGTGGGACAGTGTCGGCAAAGCAAGAAGGACCATAGTCCCAAGTCCCTGCAAATTCCACCAGTTCTCCCAAAAATCCCTTGGTTCAATGTGAAACAGGATCTTCCTCTCCAGTCCCAACTTCATTGTGTTGTGTGTTAAGCAGCAGAAGCTGAAAGCTCTGCTCACAGCTTTTAAAATAATAAAAAAAAGGTGTTAATTTATTATTTTGTTAATTGAATGTGCTTGCAGCATTATTGTGATTGCATTTGGAAGTCTCTTGGCTGCTACTCTTTGACAGACTGCTTATGTGCAGTGACTACATACAAGTGCAATGAAGCATACAGGACAAATCGGATGCCGTTTTCTACACACAACAGGCATCCAAGTAATAAAAGAAATTCCAAAAGGTACATAGTGAAATCAAAACACACGCAAAAATCAAGCAAGCTAGCCTTTCACATGCTTAGTAACAAGTCACATCTGAATTCTATTTTATTTCCAGCTACAAAGGTCAAAGTCTACTTCCAAATCAAAATCCTATAAGCTAACAGGAGTTAACACACTTCAGCCCTGCAGAGCTTAAGACTAAATCTCTTCAGTCACTTAAATAAAAATACCGAAATGCAAACACTCACAAGCCATCTCCCAAATCAGAAATTGAGGTGTAATCCTCATCCTGAAATATAAAATGCAAACGAATCTTTTATCCTTCAACTTCCTTAATTTAAGCATGCAGCTTCCTAAACAGAAACTCCCAAGGTTTTTAAGCGTATGCTCCTTGCTCTATGGAATTATAGAGAAAAACGTACGTCATGTCTTAATTTTATCACCTTCAAAAGAAAAGGGACCCTTTCAAGGCATTGGGAGGGCAGTGCAAAGAAATACAGAAGTTTAAAAATTAATATCAGAGTTTCTGTAAGACAATGTTTGCTTCTGGACTGTTGTGCACTCAGGTACTGGGGAGGACGCTTGGGCGATTCCCTGGGATTCTAACAGAGACGGGATGAACGGTAGAGACAGTTTGACCAAACTGGTGCAAAGTGACATGGAAATAACTTGGCACCCTGGGGGAAAAATGTCTGTGTGCCAGGACAGGGTGCATTTCCTCTGGGTACCACTTTGCAGATGCCACACCATCTTCCCATCCAGTAATAACCAGTCTAATGAGAAAAGTGGGTATACTCTAAATACACAGCCAAACGATGGTGGTCCCAGACTTCCCAAACAAGGAAACTGGGGTTTTTTTTTGTCATCAGGAAGAGTTGGTGATTTCAGTTCCTAAATTAATAGAGGAGGATTGGGAAGACATCTCAGGTGAGCTCAGAGACAGGAATGCTGATCAGTATCACATCCACATTCAGTAACTTTCTGGAGCTATGCAGATGCAAACTTTCTGTGTTGAGACTTCTGGAGTTTCCTGACTCTGCAATAATTGAGAAAGAGCCTTTCTCCAGAGGTTTGGTAATTGTGCTTCCTGCCCCAGTTATCACAGGCCAAAATGCCTGGAAAATAATAGCTGGAAGCTCACAAAAAGAAAAGATGCAGAGAATGTGTCACCCAAACAGGAAGAAACAACAAAAAAAACCATTTCTTTGATAAAGAGCTTTTAAAACGAATGCTGAGATTTTCACAGGAGCTTGTGGGAGACCAGGTATCAACTCCCAGTGCACTCCTAATAAGACCTTTTTGCTTACTAAAACCAGGTTTGGTCACCTACCCTACCAAGTCAACACTGTCCGGGCTTCAGGCCACTCCTGCAGCTAACAGTACCCTTCTCCACTGGGGATGTCAGAAAACCTTATGGAGGAGGAGATGCTCAGGTGTAGTGCAAACACGAGCATCCTGCGGAATCTCTCAAGCTCTTCTCCAAGTCTTCTTGCAAATCCGAATGGCAGAGGTACCCACTGAAATCCCACTGAACGGACTGGTTTTCCATTAATGGTCTTGGCTTAATGAGTACCAGTGTCCTCCTGTGGAAGAGAGGACACTGGGGCTTGGGACCACTGTTTCTCTCATTCCATATAAAATATGTCATTTTAAGGAGCTACTAATTAAAATGTCTTGATTCAGCCTCATCTTTGCCACGGATAGGCATCCCTCAAGAAACCAGAATTCTTGGAGGGGACTGGGAGTGAACACCATCATCCACATGTCCCACTGCTTGGAAACAGCAGCGCAGGAGCCACACACAGCCCAAGCACTTGGGCAATGCCTGTTATGCAGAATGGGAGAAGGAAACATGTGGCTTCTTGCTCTGCTGGAGGTTTCCAACCATTTAAATGAGTGATTGCTTCCTAGGACAACAATTACACCAAAACACATTTTGAGCTTTTCCTCCCAAAACTACAAATACAATAAAAAAAGGGAGAAACACCTTACCTAGGCAAGTAAAAAGGATAAAGGAGGAAATGCAAGGAACAAAGGTTTGCAATTACCCAACTGCTCAGCTTTACTAAACTAGCTTGCGATTCCTATCACACGAGCTAAATGTGTTGGGAAACATTAGACATCTGTTACCAAACTGTCATCTTGATAGAAAACTTGGCTTCTTTCCACCTGCGCTCTGCCAACTAGACATAAATTGCAACCAAATGGGAACCAACCACCAACTCCCTGATAAGAGCAAACATAACCATTTTTGGGTGGATAAAACCAGAATTTTGTCATTGAGGAGGGCTCCAGACACCTGGTTGTTTAACATCTATTTTGTCATGCTTATATTCAGTTTTGTTGGCTGTCCTGGTTGCTACATCATCCGTTGTAGAGGCATTGGGCTTCCACAGATAGAAATACCGAATCTCTGTACAGACCAGAAGAACCTGAGTTGCAGTACTTGGGTGGTGATGATCAAGCCCAGACTGCAAGAAGACGTATGTGCAATGAGCTGAAGAGCCAGAGGTGGGGAAAAAAATACATCACAAAAGGAAACCCTATTTCTGTGTCCACTAAATAAGAGATTTCTCTCAGTCCACCTCCTTACGATTCATTGACTAATTTCTTTTTAGGATGCTGCTTCAACTTACACCACAGTTTAAAAAAAAAGAGTTTGTGACAAATTAAAGTAAAATCTACCTCATATCTTCAGTTTCGTGACTATTTTCTCTATATACCCAAACCCAATTTCAGTCCTAGCACAATAAACCCACCTGGGTCTAGTCTACTCGTGACACCCCACTGCTGTTCACCTGAAGTCACGGCAGGGTTTCTGGATTGGATTCATGCTATTAAGGGAGATGCAATTCCAAACATGAATGAAAACTGGTAGAGGGCATGGATCGAATTCATGTAACGAGGTAGCTTGTCTGAAAGCAATGTAAGGAAGAGCAGATGCAGCAAATGGTGGTGGGGCTCCCATGACTTCCCTTCTGTGCCAGCAAGCCATCTTCCCCACCTGCTTTTCCCCTCCAAAAAGCTCAGGATAACGTACTTCTAAGTGATTTTGGACAAAGGGGAATCTATGAATGGGCATATGGGTGAAAGCAAAATAAAAAGCACCTCATGTCATGTCCACAGGAGATCCTTACCTTCAACTATGCCCTGTTTGAGTGGGGCTCAGAAGATCTAGCCACATTCAGGCAACAGACAGAAGCATGGCACAGCGACAGTGTATTTAAGACAATCAGCAAGATCCAGAGCCTGGGAATGCCTGAAAGCAAATTCTTGAGAGGCATTGAGAGCAAATCTGTATTTCTTTATGGTGAGTTGCCACTCATCCTCTCAGAAGTCCCACCCCACGTGCAAACCCTTCTTATCTAGCATTCCCTCCATGGTCAGCACATCCATTTGGTTCAGCACACTTTGTGGAGAAAGATGTCCCTTGACAAACCACTGCAGCAACAAATCCACCCCAAGAGTATAAACCCAAAACCTTGTTGGGGAAGCCCATAACATGCTCATCAGACCTCTCCAAGAGGTCTCTCTTACAGAGGAGAAGACCTCTCTAAGATCCTGAAGGTGAAGAGCACTCTTCAGTCTTTATATTGGCCAAAAGGGAGACAACTGCCCCAAAATTAGTCAGGGAGAGCAGGGAGTGATAGAAGAGAATAAACATTTCCTAAAGACTATCCTTCTGTATGGGAAATGCCTATGTTTTGTGTTTCTTCACCTGGGTACCAGATGTCTGTCTCTCTTGTGTTGCCCAAAGGCATCTTTTTTTTTTTTTCCAAAATATCCCTTTCAAATAAATGCTGGCATCAACAAGAACAAAAATACCAAGACCAGCTCTTTACCTAGTTTACTGTCCATTGCATAACATTACAGTAAAGTTGAATTTACTTCAAGCTCTGTCACATTATTGCAATTTATTAGCTTCTTCACAAATACAGGATCACAAAATTGTACCAGGACATCTCCATTGACAGTGAAGGCAGGAAGACGCCGATCAAAGACACCAAGCTGTTGGATAAATATACCATCGCAAGATGACCGATTTCTCCCATCAACAGCAAGGTCGCTGTTGCCCACCTGGCCCAAGAGTTGCATTAACCATGAAGCACCAACATGCAGTTTCCCTCAACCCAAATGGGTCTTTCTGACCTTTTGCTGAGACAGCAGCCTGATGGCATGTTAGTATGTCCATAAATAATTTCTGCCTGGTATGTGCTATCCTAATGCTAACCCGTTCCGAGGAGGGATGGCTACTATGGTGTTACCTACAGGCCTGTTAGAGAGGATTTACTTGCAGATGAGGATTTGCTGCCCTGTACCAAGGAACACCAAGGAGGAGAACATCAAGTTCATCTTCTACTCTTCCATTTTCTCTAATTGCAAACAACACTGAAAAAGTAAGAGGCATATATCAATCTATCTACATGTATCAGTGGATAGATGGATACAGGGAGAAAGTATAACTAATAGCCCAGCTTTTCCTTAGTTCAGGTCTCCTTCTTCCAGACCATCCTTCTGAGGTCAGCAGTGCAGTGGCTTTAACTCCTGATTTAGCTGCTACCACTTCCTTCTACGTCTTACACCTTCGACTGAAAATCCAAACCAAGAGAGATTTCGTTTGGATTTTTAAAAGCAATGTGCTAGTGGTGATGATGCAATTGAAAGCTACAGCTGCACAGACCATTGCATCGAAAAGAAAGGCCTTTCTTTCTTTTCAAGTTCATGTTGTCGGGGCTGGGAATTTGTCTTGGACCCACCAACACTTGAACTCACAGTGTTACTTGCCTTTAATGACTTTCACATCAGGAGAAATAGCATACCTCCTGGTTTAGATTTTCTTACAGAAAGTGAACATTTGAGTGGCAGCTAAAACAGACATTAAAGCTATGGCATCTCTAACTTCCTCTGGAAGGGGAAGGAGATCTGAAATTAAAAACATAAAGTTAAAAAACTAACAGAGAAATCGTATTTCTCCCCCTATTTTAAAAGCATGTTACTTTTCAATCAGAACTCAACAACGTGGACACGATTATTACGCAAGATCTTATCATAAGCTGCGCTCATCGCAAGTTGTTTCAGGAGTTAAGTAAATAGAAGATGGGTTTGAATTGTGGGGCTTTGAAGACTTGCTATTGCATGGAGACTGATTTCACTGAGAAATGTAATTTAATGCACTGAAATACAGCCCGTTCAAACAGCGCAGAAAGCCCTTCTGATCATCAAGGCTCTTCAAAGTTAAGACTTTTTAAAGTTAATATTGTTGATCTCCCTAAATGTGCCAAGGGATTGGCAATACCTTATTAAACAACTTATGCCTTATCTGAACGCAGGATGTGTAGGGAGCAACTTTATTTGGGGGAAAAAACCCACCCTAAAATCCAAATTTTAGCTCTTTTTTCAGAACTATGGAAACACGAAACGCGTCACTCCCTTTAAAATGCACAACAGCTCCCATGTATCTGAGCTCCCAATCTGCTTGGAAAAATCCCTTCTTTCTCCACTACCAGCAGGTTTTGCGTAAATGTGGGTGTATTTTGACTGCCTGCAAGTGCTCATGTGCCAGAAACAACCACAGAATTTGGGTGGAAGAACCAAACAAGGTGGGATATAATATGGCAGCTGACTGGGGACCGATAATGCAGTATGAAGCAGAGCAGTTTCAGTAGAGCAGAAGGTTATCAGGATGTTTTTTAGAGAATTAGATCCCCAGTTTTCCCTGAAATTCAAAGGGAGGTCATCACTGAAACGTATATTCTATTTTCTAGATGCACATGCTTCTCCTTCAGCTTTTAATGCAACAGACTGATGCTTCCAACAGGACTCTGTCCCAGGATCCTTCTCCTGGAAGTCCTGGTTCAGCTTTGGTTAAAGTAACATTTGTGCTTTTCTAATATGCCTAATGCTGAGAACGTCCTGAAATAGTTCAAACGAGAAACTCTACAGGATAGACCGACTTCCAAAAACAAGACTTTAATAAATTTTAATTAAAAAGGGCAGAGGGAGGATGTGGAATATTCCTTCCTCTGGTGGTGTTTCCTGCTCTGTACAGTATTAAAAAGATATTGCTTAAGGAAGGGGTTTGTTTCTCCCTTCTCTTCCTTTTTTCTTGTCTCTTTTGGGTTTTTTTTTTCTTTCGTTTTTTTTTTTAAAACTCTGGGATGTTGCTAGCTGGAGACCAAAGAAACTTCCTTGCTGCTGTTGTATTGCATCTTCATCTTGGCTCAGCAGCAAGGGATTGAACCCAAAATAGCTGCTGATAGCACTGTTGCGTAAAGTATGCTGGGTTAACCTGGGTGGGAGACTCACTGGTGACAGTGGAAGAATAAAAAATGAATAAATTCCTGACTCCAAGCCAAGAAGCAACACAACCTGAAATTCCACACAAACTGAAATTCTCAGGAAAGCCAATTATTTTGATGGCACCTCAAACACTCCACTCTGACAGTGACATCTTACTTGCATTTCAATGAAAAAAACATAAAAAATAAAATGAAAGATCATTTAAAAATGTTATTTATCAACATATTTTTTCCTCCAAATAAACACATGCTGAAATCCTGTATTTCTCTAAAGCATTTCCTTGTTGACAATTCAACATTTTTCTTAGAAAAATCCCTATCAATTTTCCATTTGCTTTGTCACAGTTGCTGGGTTGGAAAAAATACTGGTTTGCTACCCTCCCCCTACACATACCCCAATATCATCACATTTTGATGCTTTCATGTGGTATGGGCTTTTTTGAGTTTTACAATGAGTTTTTAAAGGATATTCAGTTGAAATATTGCACCCACTAGACCAAAGGTAGCTATTATAGGCTTTAACTCACTGTAGTCCACCAAGTTTCATGTCCTGGCCACCCCATCACTAATACCCAGAAAGCTATTTGGTTTGGGTTTGTTTGTTTTGGGGTTTTTTGCAGCTGTGCTCATTACAAACAGAAGTGATGGGCAAGGATCAAATCTCAAAGAAACATTTATCGTGCTCCAAGACACATGGATCACAAAGAGAAAGCTCTTCTGCCTGGCTGATGGCAATAAACAGAGAGTGCAATGCGCTTCACTTAGCTTTTTTAATCTTTGCTACAACAGCACCCTGCAGCATTATGCCTTGATGGTCTTTTTGGCACTTTTCTCACATGCTTACCCCAGTATGAATAAGCACCCTTTTGGAATATACGATCGGATTCATGTTCTTGGGATGCAACACAACATCTACCATCCTACCGCAGGGTCACACGGTTTTAATCAAATGCAGATCCTCAAAGAATTGCCAGGGACTTTTTGCCTATAGCATATTAATTCTTCCTTTACTTTCCTAAATCATGGGTCACTACTGAGATAAAATTCGGGTTTAAGTCCCCAGATTCAGCGGCTAAGTCAGCTATAGTTTGGGTATACTCAGCAATACTGAATTCTACTGCAGCCCTCAAACCCTAATTTTTAAAGTAATACAAAAACAGTGAAAAATAAACCTCCCGTGGCTGGTTGCACATGTGTTTGTCCTTGATGCTAAGTGCCCTCAAATAATTAGAAAGGAAAAGAAGTACCCAGGAAAAAAGCATTTCACATTAAAACTCCACTTCACCTCTGCAAGGTCAATCAATCCCAGCTACCAAACTTGTTTCAAGGGTGCCACTATCAACCACAGAAGAACCAAAGTCATTTTAAGGCAATTTGTTTGAGAGCCACCGGGGAAGAGCCATGGCCATGTTACAACCTTGGAAAGTGAGATGTCATCTCAAGGAAAATTCAGTCTAATTAAAGCTTGAAATTGCTCAAATCACAGTTAGTTCTGCTCATTGCTCTTCTACTTTACAAAAATCTCACAGCCTAATTGAAAACTGCTAATTAGATCCCATGAACCCCAAATCTGCTCATCTAAGCATGTAAACACTAAATGGCCCTTTTGCCTCTAGCCTTAATGTAGGACTGTGTTGCCTGGCTAAGTAAATGCACACCATGGCAACAGCGATGCTCAGATTAAAAAGATTTGGTTGCAGTTTTCTTTCTCTTAGATTTTAAAGACTGTGGAGAACAGATCAATATATCACTGATGTTAGACATACTTATTTATCCAACTCACTGTGTTTGCTACTTAGTGCACATTTGTTCAAGTCCCATGGGATTTAGACAACAGTGTGTGGTGCTTTGTTCTCTTTTTTTTTCCACAGTGGCTTTAATCCTCTAGAAAAATATCACCTGCTTTCCAGGTTAATGGCTCCTAAGAAGTAGAGGTCTACCTTGGGTGTCCATTTTCCAAGGGCTACCCAGAGATTTTGACAATGTTTCCTGCAGACTCTTCTGAATCCTCAAATAGACCCCTGTATGATAGCACCTGGAGATGTTGCCATAGCAGGTGGGTGAATTATGTTCTCTTAACCCAGTGGCTCCCCCAACAGCTCACCAGTGTGAGCAATTAATTGCACTGGGAACACCAGACTAAACCTCCCAAAGTGGTACTGTGAAACCCTCAAATTTTTATTCTTTCAGACAATGTTGGAGTATTCCAGCCATGCCGACACTGCTGGTGGAAGCTGTTGCATCTGGCATATTTTTTCCTAATTTACTTTGGAAAAAAAACAACAAAAAAAATGTGACATAGAAAGGGAAGGCAGGGAGGAAAGGAGTATTACATAAAATGCTACTGAAAATGTGGGAACAGGCGGGAAGCAGATTTTTCCTTACAAACCAAGTACGTGTCCACACAAAGCAAGGGGTTTTTTGCTCCGCTTGTTTATTCTGGCAGACAGATGAATCTGTGGGAAGAGATCAGTGAAATGGCACTCCACATAACCAACCTCATCCTGGTATCACCCTGTGTCAAACCCACTTTTAATTTGACTTATCTGCTAAGGTTTTGCTCGTGCAAATATTGCTTTCAAAAGCAAAATCGATGTCTCGGGCCGTGCAGGTCCTCTCCATGTGGGAGAGACAGCAGAAACAGAAAGCTGCCCCTGAAGCTTAACAACTCTACACAAATAATGAAGGTCAGTATCTGACTACAGTCACCAAAATGAAGGGCCAACTTCATTGGCCCTTTCAGAAAATCTGAAATAATAAAAAAACCCAAAGCAACTGAGCATGCATTGTCCCACAAACATCTAAGAAAGGTCCAAGAAAGACAACAGGAGAACTAGGAGGCCTAGATCTCAAGAAGACTATGGCAAGACAAACATATAGCAGGCATGAAATGACCATCACTGGGATGACATAACAGCAGCCACAGAAGACACTGGAAATATGCAGGCTACACAAAGTAGGCTGTGTGAAGAGTGATTTGTTATGTTAAATCAGGGTTACAAATCAAACTGTCAAGTCATGCAGATCATCTGTAGATGTACGTTTCAGTCTAAGCAGGGAAGAAATGTACTGGGATGAGATTACTGACCACCCAAGAGACACACAAGAGCAGCTGTGATCTGCTAAAGGACCACTGACAAGACCTCAGCAAAGATACCCAACACAAGTGTGCAACAAACTCTAGATATATTATCTGCAAAGCCTAAATTTTTAGATGAGCCTAATGATTAGTTTAGGAGATGGCTAATTAGGTGGCTCGAGAACAAAGCAAGCTTGTCAGTTAATGGTGAACAATATACAAGACCCATTTCAAAGCATTATCACTGAAGAATCTCCCTGTAGCAGAAACTGTCATGTACTGAGATTTAACAGGGCTGAAGATCTGAAAAGAGGTTTAAAATAAAAGCACTACTCTCACACTCAAAAATGAAAAACGGGGAATTTAAAGAGTAACTAGACAGAGTTGATTAGGAGAATTAATCTTAGCAGTAGCCTATAGGTATCTGGAAGCCCATAGCAAACGTACCATCCATCAAGCATGGACCTAGAATAGGTCAAAAGGAAGTTGGTGTGGCTGAACAGCAGGATGAGACAATACATTAAAAGCAAAGAGGCATCCTTCAAATATGAAGCGATTTCAAACAAATCAAAAGAGAAAAGAAAAAAAGAAAACGAAGAAAGAAGCCCTGTCCGGTTGAAAGGAAAACCACCACAAGGCAGGATGAAAAATAAATAAAGAACACAAGTAACAACTTCAAAAGGCTTAAAATCAAATAACAAATCCTTCTAAATCACAACAGCAGCCAGGAGCCTGACATGAGACTGTAGGGTCTCCAGAGGCTCATGCTCTAGAAAGAGCACGCTGAGAAGAACAAAGCCGTGTCAGAAAAGCTCAGTGCACTTTTTACCCCTGGGTTAGACATTGAAGATCTTGGAGAGATCCTTCCACTCATCTTCCTTCCCTGGGGAATTACCAGAGTAATTGCCTCCTACTGAAGTGTCAGTAGGGGACCAAAGGCGCCCAAACAAACGTTAACCCATCTCCAGGCCCAGATGGTGTTCACCCAGCACTTCTCCATGAACTCAAGGCGAACTAGTAACTGTGGTTTGTAACCAACTCTGCTTGCTGAGGGATGGAAGTGGCTTTTTGATGTTATCCAGAGCACTGTACTAGACTAAGCCCAACATCTGTCCTAACAGAATTAGTTGACACATGGATAAATCTGACTTCTTTGGGGAAGAGCCAAAATGCTCCACAAGTCTACTGGAGTTCTTTGAAGAAGTCAACATGCACATGGGCAGGAGAGATCTGGTTCATACAGTTGGCATGGATTTCCAAAAGGCATTTGACAAGGTCTGAAAAGCTGTTAAGAGAAATTAAGCTGCTGTGAGATAAGAGGAAAGGCCTTTGCATTGATTAAAAAATGGTTAAAAATAGGAAACAGCAGATAGTAATAGATGGCTGGTTTTGCTAATGGATGGGGGCCAACTGTGCTCAAACCTTTCCTGCTCAACATCTTTACAGATGATCTGTAAGAGGTGGGGAATAAGTAAAATGGAAACATTGGTCAAGGATATTAAATCACCAAAAATAGCAAACAAAAGCCCAAGGTGAAAACTTGCACAAGAACTTAAAGATACTGAGGGACAAGATAATACATTCACTTAAAATCCTGAAGAAATGCAGTGGTGAACATCAAGGAAAAAAACCCAAACAAACCCTGATATTACACATGCAGTAATGGGTTGATTCATCCACCTTTACCCCTCCTCCTATCTCAAAACCTACAGAGTAGATTTGGAAATGGTACCAAGAAATGTGATGGTAAGGAGCACAGGTCTGGATCAGTTTCTGTTGCAGGAATGACAACATTAGGGGATTCTTCCTGGGAAAAAGACAACTCAGGTAGGAGATGACAAACATCTAAAACTTGGGTGTGCCACACAAAGCAGCTAAACTGATACAGAGGGAAAAAAACCCTCAAAGACTACTAAATATATTAACAGTGCCCATATGCAGGAAATCCCTGAGTCCCACATCACTGCAGACTGGCAGATCACAACTCAATAACTGTCTCTTTGATTCTGTTCTCTTTCCTAGATACCTGCTGTTGGGCATGGTTGGAGACAGGATACAGGGTTAGCTATGTCTCGATGCAGTGAGGCCACCCCTGCACTGGCACCGCTGATGCATCAGTATATTACTGAAATAACTTGAAAAACTCAAGGCCCCTACTTGTAATGTATAATACCACTAAAAAACCAAGAGAGCTGTGTTTCACAGTGCCGGGTGCCGGATCTTGAAGCTTGTTTGTGTTCTATGATGGTGAGAGATGAGCTGTTCAATCTTATGACTTGCCTTGACTAGATAAAAGGAAGTTTTTATCAGACATCATAACACATGGTGGCTAACATGAGGAAAAGCACAGTTCTTACTTATTCACTGATGCTAAGCCTGAATTTACCACATGAGAAAACTATCAAGTGCTTTGTCAACAATTGAATATTATCATCTGCTAATAGGAGAGAGAAAAATAAAAAAGAAACTGAACAAACCACCATAACCCCCAAATTTTTCTACTGCAGATGACACCTTGGCTTGAAAAAGTGATGTAATTGTTTCATTTGGGGAATTCCAGGAAGCTGGAAGACTCAAAACTCCTCACATCACAGCAGTTCAACACCTCATTTGCCTCCCTTCTAATAGAGGAAGATTTCCTAAAACCCCTCCCACATTCTCATCTCATTTTGGAAAAAGGCTCATGGCATCCCAGGAGCTGAACACGCCGTACATGGTCGCATGTTCCCCAAAACACACCTTCAAGCCACGCTCCCATACTGCAACACTGAAATGTCACTGGCTGCCCATCATCTACTTAGTTCAGTGACCCAGATTTGCAAAATTTAATTCAGTAAAGGTAATAAGGGGTGTACCATCACGTGTGGGTAGTTGAACCTAGAGAGGACCAAGGGGCTCTGCTGAGAAATACTGATGTTAATTCAGAGGACAATGTATCAAAAATAATGAGTTTCCCAGAAGCTTAGCATCCTTTTGCAGGCTCTCATCCCAGGCAACTGCTGAATGGCACTTTTCCATACTTCCACTGGAGGGCAGGGATACCCCACACTTCCACAGGCGACCCTTCAGCTCATTGCCACACATTCATCTGCACAAGACAGCTTTAACAAGGCCTGGCCCTTGGGAGACACTCTTGTATGCTTACAGACCCCAACTTGGTTTCCATCCTACTTTTATGAGTAGCTCCTTTTTTTTTTTTTTTCAAACACCATTTTCATAAAACAACTACAATATTCCTAGTTCACCCCCACATCAATACCTCCCCTCCCAGCATCGCTCTGCCTCTGCTCCCCGCATTACCTGCAACATACCAAAGTACATTCCCCCATGTTTCCCACCTACCCTTCCTATAGGTAGCAGAAATACATTGGAAGTACATACATATGTGCTGACAGCCAGGTTAACACCTTCACTGCTACCCCAGCAGGCAATAAAAACATTTTTCAAGGCTTGCAGAGCCAATCAGGGGAGCTAGGGCTTGTATCAGCTGCATCTTTATTAGGGACAACTATCATCAAGAGGAGAATTAGCAGACACAGGAACAAATTTGATACACTTCCTTCCACAAAGGGACATACTGGAGTTATTGAAGGGGTCATGCACAAGGTTAATCTGCTTGACAGAGTCTATTTTACTTCCAAAAGGCATGTCAGAAGGTTACCTGGCAAAGGCAATAAAAGCCATGAAGCTTCCAGGAGGCAAAAGGAAAGGTCTTTTTGTAGAGAAATAACTCTTTTGGTGGAGATCAGTCACCTGCAATACTGCATGGTGCTGAGTTGGGACCTGTGCTGTTCGATGGATTTAAAATTCATGTGGATAAAGGTGCAATAGCAGAGCACCAAGGTTTTCTGTTGACATTGAGCTATTCAGAGTAGTAGAAAAACCAGGGTGAACCATGAAGAGCTGTAGAAGAACCATGTGAGATTCAGTGGCTTGCCAATAAAGCATCATATGAAATGAAAGAGAGATGAACTGGTATGCATAGAAAAAAATAATCCAAACTTCTAATGTCAAAAGGGAGGCTGAAACATGAGCAGCCCACTCAAGTTTACAAGAGTCCCATGAAAGCTTCAGTTCAGTGCTCAGGCATAGTCAAGAAGATGGACAACAGCCTGCCTTTATACAAACCTACAGCACCTGGTACCTCCCTGCCCTTCTAGTTCACCTTGGTGTGGGCAGAGCACTTCTAGAAAACACACAGAGAAAGGCAATAGGGCTGGTCAAAAGGAAATGCCCCAACATGAGTAGTGACTGAGCAAGCTGGGGCTTCCTGGGCTGAAAATGGCCCACAATTTGGTATTTTCAGAATTTGTTTTATAAAGGAAGATACCAGTTCAGTAAAATCTGGGGGTTTTGGTAGGATCGAAAAGCTTAATACCTGGTGTAATGCTGAACATGGTCTGTTATAAGAATCTCTTCTCCATATTTAAGTATTAAGTTCTAAGACCAATTATTTCACTACTGAATCAAAAAATGTCAACATTTACTTGCTATTTGCTATAATGACCCTATGTTAGGTCATTGAGTAGGAAATAACTCTGCAGGTGAAGATTTAGCCACCCCATCTCCTCCTCTGCCAGCTACATTTCCTTCTGAGGACTGAAGGTAGGAGACAGTAGGATGCCAGTCACAGTTCTGCCTTGTTTTTTCTGATTTCTGGTTAATTCACCTAATCTCTCCACATCAGTTTCATTATTGTGAAACTGAGGGATGTACTAGGAGACTTATTCAAGAACTGATCACCTGTGGGATTGTCTGGGATCAGGTGAAAGGTCCATTTTGCCCAGTATCTCTTCTGGAAAACGGCTGTGAGGAAGCACAGGGAGAAGCAGAGCAAGCATGCAGTGATATATTTCCTTGAATGCCCTTGCAGCCTCTTGAGGCTTGATGGATTTGCAGGAGATGTTACATGAAGGAGCAGTTTTGCACACAAAAATGGTCCTGGTGGTCACATTCCTCACAAAAGGCTCCAAAACAAGGGCTTCAGGGGTGGGAAAGTGTGCTTAGCATCCTCCCAGCCCATATGAGAGCAGGACAGTGACACTGTTTATACTACTGCAACAAATCCAAGCTTTTTGCATTAAACTCTGAAGCATCTTTGTGGCAGAGAGTTGCCCAGAGCTGCTTTTTCCAACAGAAACCTAAGCAGCCACACAAAGGGATGATCCCCTCTATTCTGTGATACAAAGCAAAACCCAGATCACAGCAAAGATGTTTTACACTGCAAACACTTCTCCAATATCATCCAGTGGTCAGTCTGTACACAGAAACTTTCCAAAATTGTACCCATTTCCATCCTCAACAAAGATCACACCACTTCCTTTAACTTGTAATGTAATAAAATAATGCTTAGCCAAAAAGGTAAACAGCGATTTCTGGGGAGGAACTATACGGCCAAACACATGGTTTCTGATAAAGATCGTCTGCCTGCACTTCCCCTCTGCTAATGGCTATGCTGCCACTTGAAACTCCCAGAAGAGACTTAATACCTTCTTCGTTTCCTGGAATTAGCAGCAGTGGTTTCAAATTAGCTTTGCTTTGCCTGAAAAGGAATTAGAAAAGGTCTAATCTCAGCTACATGCCAAACAAGCATAATTTTGTGAATTTTTATGGTCAAGCACTTCAAAGTTGAACACTGCTGAGTCCTGGTGAATACCAGGCAACCCAGAGAAGGTCAGAACTTGTTTTAAAGTGATCCAGGGGAATTAGGGACTCCTGCATCCAGGAAGGCTAAATAAAAATTTTCTTTTTGAATAGGTAGCAGTGTGTTATTATGGTATAAACCAGGTGTTTTGCTTATTTTCTAGTAGAGTGGGTTTCCATGCTTTCTACACAAGGCTATGCAAGACCTGCAATAGCCCTTTTGAAAGCAGTCATGCTATTTCCAAAGCTGCTGGGGCTCCCAACAGGCCAAACCCCTCCTCTGGGTCCATAATGGGAAGGATGATACTATTTCAGATTAAAAGCTGTGAAAAAAGGCTTTTCTCCCAGAGCTTCCAACCAAGTGACCCCTTACTACAAGAGAGACATCGAGGCCCTGGAGAGTGGCCAGAGAAGGGCAATGAAGATGTTGAAGGGTCTGGAACACAAATCTGATGAGGAGCAGCTGAGGGAACTTGGACTGTTTAGTCTGGAGAAGAGGAGGCTCAAGGGACACCTGAAAGAAAGTTGTGGTGAGGTGGGGGTCAGCTTCTTCTTGCAGATAACTAGTGATAGGACAAGAGTGAATGGCTGCAAGTTGCACCAGGGGAGGTTCATGTTAGAAATGAGAAGAAATTTCTTTTCTGAAAGAGTGGCTGGGCATTGGAATGAGTTGCCCAGGTAAGTGAAGTCACCGTCCCTCAGGGTGTTCAAGGAAAGGTTGGACGAGATACTTAGGGACATGGTTTAGTAAGTAATATAGGACTAGATCTTGGAAGTCTTTTACAACCTTAATGATTCTATGATTCTATGTTGAAGCATGTTGCCCTCTGTGCCTTTCCCGCTATGTGTTTCCTACTTAGCTGCTCCAATACTCTACACTGCTCCTATATTTCTCTTGATTTCTATCCCTACTGTGCAGGTTTGCTATTTGCCTGCAGTGTGGTGCAGTCTGCCCTCCCAAAAAGCAGTGAAATGTTGGCTGGAGATGCTCCTTTGCAGTCCTGGACACTCATGACCTAAAAATACTGGCCTTCAAATATCAGGTCTATGCACAACTCTTTTTTTTTTTTAAGTCTCCCAAGTGAAGGAGCCTTTTTGGTAGCCACATCTTCTTGAACAGATATTATTTCTCCTAATTCATCTCACACCTTTGCCCTGGCAGCTTGGAGTTTCCTACTACTACATTGTCTTTACACATTTAGTTTCACATTTCATTGCTGTTGACACAACTGGGCTGTAGCAGCATCAATCCATCCTTTCTGTAACTTTTCAATTAATCCCTAGGTTTTTTTGGCAGTTCCTTGTTATGGCTGAACCAAGCAGTGAGAGGCTTCCAGAGATACGCGCAATTTGGAGTAGCCTCCTTCAGCTTGACTGTGTTTGGAAGCATCCTGATACAGTCTGGATACTCCCATGAGCACTAACTGATGTTAGCTGCCCTCTTAGGACAACTCCAGATGTAAGTTGCATGTGGGAAACCCTAAAGCCTGAGAAGATTGGGAGAGATGCAGCTCTACCTGCCACTGTCCTGCAAGAGATGCCAGGGCACTGGCATCCCACGCTCGGATGTGCGTGGGAGTCAGCAGTGATGAAGCAGAAGGTTTATGTTTCCCTTGTAAACTAAAAGGTTGGGTGTCCAGTAGATCAAATGATCAAACAGTGCATGGCAGGTCACTTCTCTGAATTCAAGGGCAGAGGTTTAAGATCATCACAGTTTACTTCCTCCAGCTCTTCCTGCGGGGGCTGAAGCAGAGATCCTGTGGTTGTCATGGGGGTCAAGAGGCTGCCCACTGTTTGAACCGGGAGCCCAGATCTTGTTTCAGGAGGTCTCACAATGACAGGGCTACATCTGACACCTGAGTCCTCAGTGTCTATTATACAGTCAACCTCTTGGTACAATCATCTCTTCTCTGCCACCTACAGATATAAGCCATGATGCTACACAATGGTAGATTTACTGATCTTGCCAGCTGAAAGTCTTCTACATCCCTGAGTTCCCCAAGAATAGCCTGTAGCAGATACCAGCAAGCTACTCTTTCCCAGCCTCTTGAAACCTAAAAGCTTGAGAAGTCAAAAGAACTTGCTGGTCCTCTCAGGCTCACTTGGCACCCTGGCAGTTTTGAGAAGGGTACACCTAGACTCCATAACCAATCCAGTTGTTATACAACATCTTTTGTAAACCTTTATGCAGTTGTCAATATCATTCCAACCTGCAGGCCACTGGAGAAGTCCAGAGCCTCAGTGGAGACCACAGGGTTCTGCCACGAGCCTCAGTACCCTCTCATCCACCATGCAGCACCAGAAGGACCAATGGAGAGCAAGTGGGCAAGTGCTGCATCACTGCTTACCCTGACAAACATCTATGAAACGTAAATCCCAAAAACTACTGACAAAGAGGAAGGGAAGAAGTTGCTATTTTATTTATTCTCTTCTTTCGTAAGAATTAAAAGAAGCAAAAAAGAATGTTCCAGAAGGCTGCAGAGAACAGAAAGCCATGCCTGGGTAATTACAACATTAAGTGACACAGATTTGCCCAGGAGAAGTAGAGAATGAAGTTTCTCTCATTGCCAAAGCAAAGGAAAACGTGGTTTCAATAGGGATTTAGCCCATGTACTACCACCTTTGCGAAGGCAATTTCATGGCCAGCAGACAGATTTTTTTATATATATATACATACATATATATATATATATGCACACATACATATATGATGCTTGAAATAAAAGACCCACAAAACCAATTTCTTGGCATGGTTAAAAAAACCTATTGCTAGATCTTGTGTTAAGAGGTCAAGTGCTCACCACTCCCTGTTGAATGTTATTTTAAAAGATAATTTAAAAATAATTTTACTGCAAGAATAAAGAGACCAGGAAGCACAGATACTGAGTTGTATTCTGAAGGTGTAATGCTGGACAATGGACATAATATAACAGTATCAATTTCTGATGTAGTACCTTGGATTAGATCTTAAATGCTGGGTTTTGGTTCAGAAAGCCAAAGGACAGAGAAAACCAACTTGCCTGGGGTTATTCGTGGTGCTGTTCAACACCACTGAGAATTCAAAGGTTTTTAGCTACTCTGTTCCTTCAGACCCAAACAGCCACATGACTTGATCTCACACAACAACTTACTAAATCTATCTCTGCAATATCAACTCAAAAACCTTCAAGGGAAGCAGAAGTAAGAAGAAAAACCACCTGTTAAGAGCAGAGTTACCTCAAAGCGATTGCCACATCAACCTACAGAGAAATTCAGGTCATGGAGAGAGCTTGTAGATCAGATGGTCTTCCAACAATTTTCCTTGGCCTTAGAAATAAACTTTTGTGGAAAAAAAAAATACCCTACTACTTAGCATCCCAGGGGGTACCTTGTTTCAGTATCTCACTACTGACAGACTTTTCTAGATATTTTGGAACACCTTGATGCACATGAACATGAAAAAAATAAGTAAGTCTTACTGATATTAGCTATACCAAACCCCACTGCTTCAAAGCCTTTTTTTTTTTTTAATGAATGCCCTTGCAAAGTTTGCCAAATCCACTGTTTTTTAAATCCAGACCTGTTGAAAGATGTACAATTTATCTTTACATTTTCCTCATAGCCTTTGATGCTCTGTATTCAAAGCAATACATTCATCGTCTTCCACGTTAAATTGGAAAGCAAACATCTTGTACAGAATTCATACACACACCATGGTACTGCAAGAAATGCCCTCAAGGAGATTTTACTAATTATTTCAGCTCATCTACATTACTCACCTTAATTCACCAACAGATACAGAAGCAGCAGATATGAAATGATACGCTGCAATATATGAGCTAGTAGGGTACGTTGCTTCTCTGCAAACCGTGTGGCATTGTACATGAATGTCACGTTTCCAATTCATTAGCTGTAATTAATAATACCAAAAGGAGAGGTTTTGGGGGCTTTTCTTTTTTTTTTTTTTTTTACATTCTTAATTGCAGTGGAGCACTTTGCACTAAAGCCAGCCAAAAAGGCAAGCAATGTGAATTCTTGTCTCCTCCTCAGAAAATGTAAGCCGAACTTTTAAGCATCATACACAGATTTTCAAAACATAAAAACACCCAATCAAGATGCTTCTTCTGTAAGGAGGAAACTCAGTCCCCATCAACTTTCTTGCCTTTTAACTTGCCTTGAGTTTTTTTTCCCCCTTCCCAGTTTATTTGGCTCTAAGTGCACGCGGGCAGTTCAGCCGAGCAATGGAGTTATGTTTTCGAAAATGTCTCTTCATCTCTTTATTCTCTGTTGCCATTACAGCCCAGGTTCCCATAGAAACAGAGTAAAGAGCAAAAGCGTAAAATACAAATGAACAGGTCTAAGCTGGCGGTGTTGTGTTTGATTATATGTATAAATATGACAAACAGGCACCGGGTACAGGTTCCTTTCTAATAGAAACACCAGATAATGCTACACCTTATCAAATAAATACAGGGCATATGAATTTTAAAGTCAATAAGGGATGGCTATTAACAGGTTGATACTGCTTTCTGGAATTGAATAGTCTTCACAATTATTAATTTTCGTGGCGAGCAAAATAACTTCTCATCTTTAGGCATGATCCTGAAGATCCCTTCCCCACTCCCGAGCACTCCAAATCGCTATCAGTTCTTGTCTATTGACACCAGAGCTTTGCATTGTGGGAATGGGGCAACTGGCACGAATTTCAAGGGGGCTTAGGACCTTGTAAGGTGGACTTTATAATTTTAAATGAATACAGGTGAATAGATTCAAGTTCTCTGAAAACCTCCCCACTTCCACTCCAAATATGGTTTTCTGAGCCAAGATCAGTCCAGATGCTCTCTTCATGCTTTTGAAGAAGCTGATGTATTTTGAATGAGTTCCTGGATTTATTTTTTTAACAGAATTCTCTTTAAAAAGCTAGCAAAAGGCATTTAATAAAGATGTGGGACTGCGGGAAAATTAGCAATACAATTGCCTTGTCGAACTGCCAATATGATGTAGGATTCTTCATGTCATAACAAGATTACTTAAAAATGGGATACACTAACGTAACTATAAATTATTTCCAGCTCTGAATGGTCTTCAGAAGTCAGTGATAAATTACATAGCAATTTTTTCCTAAGAACACTTTTAAGCACTGATATTCAAATACCCCATTAGTGTTTATCTCCAAGTACCCTCATTGTGCCGCCTCCAAAGGGGTGACACAGATAAGCCCCAGCAGAAGGAGCGATGCCCTCTATTAAAAACGTTCATCATCTTAGCACTTCCACCCACTGAAACTTCTGGAAAACTTTAAAATAGCTCAGGTGAGTATGATTTTTAAATTTTTTTTCCCAAGCCAAGCCATGACATCCAACATTCACCGACTCAAAAGGGGAATTCATTATCAGTGGCTCCTGTTGACTTCTTGAGTGATATGGCCCCTGGCACACCTAGAGCTCAGCTTTTTTATCTTCAGCTCTCTATTAAATGACATAGGAGATGCTGCAGGTCAAACAAACATTTGAATTTCTTTCCCCCATCCATGTTCAAAACAATATTACAAAATGCTTGAAGCCATTCAAAGAGACTTGCTATAAAAGGACCCTTCACTCGAGAGACTTCTACCTCTCCACATGCCCTCATCTGAAACCATCACCTACCCTTATGCATTTCTTTAGGAAAGGGAATGTACAAGGCTGCTTGTTTCCAGCCTTTATACCCTTTACTTCTCTCCAGAGAAGGCTGAATATTTTTTCCATTTCCAAGAGCAATAGACAGTAGCTGTTCTGGATAACAAGGCAATGAAATGCATGTAGAAACAAGAGAAAATACTCTTAATTTTGCTTCTGCATTCGTCAAGTCCTCTTATAGGAAGTTTAGATTACCAGAGTTTTGTTTCAGTTGTTTGGAAGAAAAGTGTTTGATTATATTGCATGTTAGAGGGGACTTTGCGAGGCGCTGAGCATGATCCATGACTGGGGGAAGGCTGTTCCCAGCACCCAGCCTTGCAGGACTTTACCCTTTGCCAAGGCTCCAGCAAGAAAAGATGAAAGAAATTCCTATTTTTTTAATAAATGTCAGCTTGGATATTTAGCAAGGGCGCATCCACAGCAGCAGTAATCCCATGAAAGTCTTTGCTTTCTCGAGACATGAACTTTGGAGCTGTATTTTCTTGGTGATACGCAGGAGGTCACTCCTTCACCAAGCATGTGCACCATCACTTAACAAACCTTTTCAGGGCTGAATCTGACCCAGATGCAAAATATAACAATTCAAGTATCACACAGTTATTAAAACAGCTTACTGGGAAGCAGTGGGGTCGGTAACGGATTTGTAAAACATCTTTCAAAGCTAAACCTAACACATTCATTTCCCTAAGTATATGAAATCGGGAAGCAAGCTAGGAAGCCGAGGGGACTTAAGGGGATGGCTAATGTTTCAAAGCAGCCAAGTAGTTAGCTTTTTGATTTTCTTTTCTTTTTTTTTCTTCTTCCACCCCAAAAGCAGCATCTGCAGGGACTCCCTGGCAATTTCCCTGCATGATAAAAGACTCACAGCTGTCGACTGGCCTGCTGCCAGCCCATTTCTGATTACCGGCTCCTAAAAGAATTTCAAGCAAGAAGAATTACATTTTACCAACCAAGATGAACGATATCACTCCTGCACAGAAACAGCCTCTAAACAAAATAAGGAATAGCTATGCATTAAAATCGAACTGTGCAAGAAATACACCTTTATTAGAAAGCATCTTCTTAAAGAGTAAAGGATTAGGAGACACACCCAAGCCTGGCAAGGCTTGTGATTTAATCCAAAACTAAGAGCAGTGCAAGGATCTGAACATGCCCCTGTAGCACTGATGGGTCTGGGTGGAGGTACAGCATGGCTATTTGCAGCAGGTAAGCAACGGCCAAGCAAATTGCAATCGCACCTGAAGATGAAGTCACAAAACCTAACAGATACAAAAGGCAGAACGCAAAAACGCCTGCACATGATAGTACAGAGAGAGCCAGAAATGCTTCATTCCGACTACTGAAATGAATTTTAAATACAGCAGTAAGTGAGGTCCTTTTAACTTACATCAGAAATGTAACAACAGGTAGTTTTATATGAACGCCCAATATGACAGGTAAGATCAGGCTTTGATCTCCTCCTCCAAGGTTTACAGACAGCAAGCTTTCTCACATATTCAAAATTTCACATTATCTATATTTTTGATGTTTTTACCTTGCTATACCACCGTAAAAACTGTGGGATCAGTTAATTCATGAGAACACTTTGAGATTTCTGGGCGTTTTTTTTAAAAGCAGATAATTTAGAGATTTAGAGCTCAGCACTTCTCGAATCATTTAATGGAGTATTCAGTCAGGCACTGAGAAAATACAGCAAATGCAACCGAGGGCAAATCAATGTAAGTGGAGCACAGTGTCATCAGGATAAATCAGTGCACTGCCCAGCAGCGGGGCCTGGGATGCCCAAAATGCTTCAGATGAGCAAATGGAAAAAATATTATCATTGGATCCATCAACAATATTGGAAGAATCAGGGTTTTTTTAAAGAAACCTCCTTTACTCAGCATTATGGAGTAAATGATTGTAGTGGCAGGTTGTTACCTTCCTGTAGCCCCCACAGAGGGATGTGATGCCTCTTGTGGGTCCTGCTGCTGCAAAGACCCATCTTGGTGGTATCATCTGCTCTTCTTCTACAGTCAATCTTGGCCTGCCTTTGCTTAGTGCCTCACATTTGGCAAGATTAAGAGAAATCAAAATAGAAAGAGCCTTGTTGGTGATAGAGGTGGCCTCACATCACCAATAGTGCAGCAGTCCAATGTTGCTATAAGGATGAGATGTAGGTAGGAGTTTAATGTGGACTACATTTAGACTTCAGGAAAACCAGTTAAGTTCTTCTTTACAGGGAAGAAAAGGTTCGTTTTGGTGGATCAGCTGCAGGTGGGATATGGAAGTGTCAGCAATAACTCTGGAGTTCAGGCTGCATTGAGATTTTACTGATGGAAGGATTAATCTTCTTCCATTTCACAGTTCGGTGATTGAATTTCACCTTTGAATTTGACACAAGTACTGTACAGTGGTCAGCTGGATTTGCTATGCCGCTTTAGGGTATGATGCTTACTACCTTTTGCAGGGAAAATAATTAATATTCACTCATCTTTAAAAGCCTGACCTCCACCCTCTGCTCTTTCCACTCTCCCTGCTGTTGAAACCAATGCATACACCAACATTTCACAACTTTGGAGCCACTGCCATTGCATCCCAGCCTGGGAAGTATATTGGATAAATGGGAAGGATCTTGTTTATCTGACAACACCTTTTCCAGCTCTGCCAAGACAATTTGGCAGTGGGGAGACTGTGCTCCCCTATCTCCTCCTTTAGAGCTCCCCTCCTGGGGCCTAACTCTTCTCCTTCCAACCCCCCATCCAGAGGTCAACACCACCGAAATACCTGCCCTCCAACTCTCACCAGCTCTACTTTTTTCTTTTCTTTCCCTAACCAACGCTTGGACATTAAAAGTGAGGTCTGACACAATGCATGGTGGGTCTCAGAGGAGTGGGTCAGGTACAAGGAAGGACAGACAACTGGTCTAGCAGGCAACTCCAGCACTGGAAAAGCCACAGATGATCCCACAACAGTTCCATAAATGGGTAGCTCCCTAATGTAGGAGTTTTATTTATAATATATTTAACTCTGTTCAAGTGCCTCTCTGTTATTTAAGTCAGAAGATAAAAGCGGGACCGAAATAGATGGTTTTCCAGTGGCATAATCCTTACAAAGCTATTTAGATAAATCTTCAGGACAACTCAAAAATGCACTGGATGCCAAACATACAGACCCAGAAACTGTGCAAAAACGTTTTAATGCTACCTTTGCCTCTCCATCCCAAAGTTTGCCGTGGTTTCTGTTTAAAGCGACCGACTGTGCTACACAAAGCTCTAAACGACCAGCCTGGGATTAACATAAGTATTCTCAGCAGTTTCTGGAAAAACAGTATTTAAATAAATGCCAAAGGAATGGTTAATATTTCCTAAAGCACAGACCTCTGTTTCCATCAAGTGCTACCCAGTACGGCTTGAGCCGCTGAGTGCACGGACACATTCGCTGCAGCATTTTTCTGTTTCCTCTGGAACGAGACTCATTATCGTCAGCAAGCTTTCTGCTGCCTTTTGATTTCATCAGTATGGGCCCTAATGTTATAAAACAAATGCAGTAAGATATTATAATAGCAGCCTGCTTCAAAGGCACGGGGTTTTTTCCCCCCACTAGCACTTCCATCTGACATCCGACACAACCCATTATCATATCGAAAGGTCAAGTTAGCAAGAGGAAAGCATACAGATCATTACCTAAATAATAATGACCTGTTTTTAAAAGCTAATTTAATATATCCCTTGCGAGCAGCACGCTGCATTGCACAGTGCATTTTCTCAGGAGGAAAGCAGCCATCAAGTTCTATCTGGCACAGATCTTTGCCTGAGCAATACAAATCTTTAAGAAATCAGCAATTCATCTTCCAAAAAAGAAAAAAAAATTAGCAGTCCTTCATTTAGGGACATTGGCCTGTGTGTTAACTCACCTTTTAACATGATTTCTGAGAACTGATTTTCTAAGTAACCACCTAATTCTTACAGCAGTTGGGAAAATTCAATAGCTAGACTCAAATACAAACTACTGGTGGTTTCAGGATGAAATGACATATTTTTTAAAGGCTTAACTCTGTTACCCACAAAATTTTCCAGGAGGAAAAAAAAAAAATGCTCTTTTTCTTTTTTTCTAATTAACAATATATTTTCACTCATACGCACTTAACTGGTACCGGCGATCACTCAGGATTTCTCAGCAGCACTCACCAAGTAGGAGAATGATTGTAATTATTTACATAGCTTAAAAGATTGCAACCTCTGCTTTTTGTAGCATTAACAAACTTTCTCCCCCCTTTTTGCACATCCCACAAGGTTTTCCAGCTCCCCAGGTCTGGCACCGCAGATAGCCAAGGCAAGAGCTAGTTCCCATATGGTCCCTAATTCAGAAAACAATTGACACAGAGGGAGATGGAGCCAATTATTACAGTTTGCAGGCTGTCCAGACCTTCCTAATGCTGTAAGCCAGAAAATATTTTCTCTTGCAGAAAAAATTACTAATCTAATCACACTCCGTGTGTCAGTGAATTATTTCAGCCAAAGTTTCCAAAAGCTGCCGTGTGACAGAAAGTCAGACCTTAATTAATTAATTCTTTTTAATTGGTAGCTCCCATTTTGGAACTTTTAACTTCGAAAACTTCCCTTTTGGCAGGGGTTAAAATCTCTCTTGGCTTATCTTGGGGTTGTTCAGCCTGGAGAAGAGAAGGCTCTGGGGAAATCTTACAGTGGCCTTCCAATACCTGAAGGGGCTACAGGAAAGCTGGGGAGGGACTTTTTAGAAGGGCATGCAGTGATAGGACAAGGGGGAATGGTTTTAAATTGGAAGGGGGTAGATTTAGATGGGATATTAGGAAAAAATTCTTCACTATGAGGGTGGTGAGGCCCTGGCACAGATTGCCCAGTAAGGTGGTAGCTGCCCCCTTCCTGGAGCTGTTCAAGACCAGGTTGGATGGGGCCTTGAGCAGCCTGGTCTAGTGCAAGGTGTCCCTGCCCATGGCAGGGGATTGGAACTTGATGATCTTTAAGGTCCCTTACAGCCCTGACCATTCTGTGGTTCTCTCTTATCCATATTTCTAGAAGAAAAGAGGATAAAGAAACAAAAAGCATCATGTCCTAATACAGAGGCTTGTTGATTATTCATCAAAAATCTACAGACTGGCTCAAAATGGCCATGGACCACTGTGCTTGCCAACACCTTACTAGACCAGAAGTTTGCATGAAGACAAGATGCTTTCTGCTGTGTGCCCATTTTTTGGACCTTAAACTCCAAAGAGCTCATGTCTACACCACAAGCACACCAACATGCATGACCAGGTGACTGCCCACCACCTTCAGACATATGCTGTGATCAGGGAGGCAAGGATGAGCAGTTTTTATATGCAAGGTGCATTAAAATATTTCTTAGCCCAGATGAGGAGCATGTTTCTGGAGTAAGTACCCTGAGAAGTCCTCCTCATATCTCAAGAGGGTGAGAACCAAGCTCCTTTTAGGTGATGCTAAACTGAAGGGGCGATCTCAGGAGCTTCTGTTGAACATTGAGTCCAGGAAAGCAGATCTGAACTAGCACAAAGGCAAACCCTGTGGAAATGGAAACAGGTCCTTGTCACCATTTTTTTCTCTACAAGTCTATTCCTCTGGATCTGTGCTACCTAGTAATACCAGGACCTATCCACGAGAATAAGCTTTCAAATCCTGGACACAATTTCAGCTATTAAAATAAGTCTCAAAGAAGAACTCATGATGCAAAAGGAAAGGCTGGATTGCAAGGAAAGATCTGCAGAGCCAGAAGTGGCCCCCCCAAGGAACATCACCAAGAAAGCCTACATGACACTCAGAATCACTTCTCTCTTGTAAACACATGGGCAAGGGAGAAACCAGATGGATACGGAGGATACAAGGATTTCACCCTGCAAAACTCACTTGGACACAGCTCAGGGGAAGCCTTCAACAGCAGATGGCAGCTGAACACCAGTTACCAGACATCGGGAGACCTCCGGAGCAGGCTCCAGCCCAGCCACGCAGACAAGCACTCGCTTAGAAAATTTTATTTGGTTAATTTTATCTTTAAAGCCAGGGTGGAAGGGGAGAAGTATCTACAAAGCATGTATATAAAATGGAAAAATATTAAAAAAACCCACCCTCTGCATCAAAACGAAGTCAAGGAATTTCTAGGGTGCTTGCTTTGTTATGAATAAATGTAGGGAGAGAGGCAGTGTAAAGTGAAAAAAAAGGACAAATCTGGCCTGTAATATAAAAAGTTTGGGTGGAGCTTTTCATTACAGCACAGCTCAAGTAAAGGGGAAGGGTGTTTAGGGCCAGAGCTGCTAGGAAAGGCAAAGGCATCATATACAAAGGTCCCCACCTCCTTGGGTCCCTATGAGGAGGAGACAATTTTGGCTGTGAGTACCAAGACATATTCCCCCAGGGCTGCAATGCAGCTGGAATGAAAAAAAGGGGAAAAAAAAAAAAAAGGAAAAAAAAGCAAAATAGAGAGAAAAAAGCAAAAAGTGCAATCAAAATAGCCTATGTCTACAGAGGGCCTGGAGCAACAGCAGGAAGGCACCAGTGTCTGGACTTCAATAGAGTATTAATTTCAAGCCCCGCTGCCACAGGAGATCAACATCAGCAGATAATTCTGGATGTGACAGGAGAAGAGGAGCGCAGGGACCCTGGTCATCAGAGCGGACACGCTCTGCTTGGCCAGGCAAAGCCCAGGCAGCTGCCAGCTTTCCCAGCCTGGGGCTGAAGGCCACCTTGTTGCTGTCCTTGTCTCTTTGCCATAGGAGAGGCTACAGCCATGTCATAGAAAGGTGGGACCAAGTCACAAGGTACCTCACCTGATGACCTAGTTAGTAGTTAAAGTAGTATGCAGCAATTAACTTCAGGAGTTTCTGGACAGAAGAGACACATGGGACTTGTGTGCCTGGAGCTAACTGAGCTCACTGAACCCTCACCTCACTTGGCACCAACAACTAGAGTAGAAAACACCTGTTTCCTCTTGGATTTATGGGAGCTCTGTAGTGGCTCTATCTTGAACTGACCTACACTTAAACGGGTCTCCTGCTTACGAAGGTATCTCTTTCATGCCCTAAATACCAACATAGCCCGGCCTGACACTGGGACATGAGTGCTGCTCTTCTGAAACTCCTGTTTTCTGAGAATGTGAAATGAATCGAACGTTCCTCTCCCTCCTTCACCTTTTCTCTGCAAAGGATGTAACTATAACATTCATTAGTCGACGAATTTATTAGCTTATCTGAATACATCCGAGGAGTAGAATATTAATTACGTAGTCTCACAGATGATACGCTAATAATTTCTGATTTAAGAGATTGAACACCAAGAATGGATGTTAAAGAGAGGTGCCAGTCCAGAGCTTGCAAAAATACAGGGAAAAGTGCCTCCAAAATATGTATTAGTTGGGTAGTAAGGTATTAGTTGTAAACAAATAGATAAACTCTGGTGCTGGAGTAAAGTCATGCTATAAAGACAATCTCTGTAATCACGAAGAGATAAAAGACTTCTTCAATTCAGATGAAAGCCATAATACTTGTGTTCACCTGAATTTAAGAAAACTCACAGATGTCATCAAAGATGACTCAGCTTAAGCAGACGGGCAACTTTTTTGAGTTCCCCCACTTTCAGCAGCCTAGGTGCATGCTTGCTTTCCAAAAGAGATACGTCCTTGAGGGAAGGCGAAAGCCCTTGAAGAACACAACTTTCTTCGAGGTCTGCTTGGCAGGAACTCCTGGGTACCTTCCCACTGGAGCACTGACGCAGTCTTGTGTCAGACACCCTGTCTGGCTGTGCAGCATAAGAGCCAGGCATTTAGGACACAATCCAGAGGTGCCCATTTGAAACAGAGAGACACCTGCAGCCATCATGGCCAGTATGAGATACCTCAAGCTATGACCCCCTTGTGACACCTCATTTAGTGGTGCAGGAAGCCCCTCTGCTCAGCTGAGCTGGTATGCATTTTCTTTGCCTTCAAGAGGCAAAGATTGCCTCTTGAGTAGATCTTGCTCTTTCCACACCATGCCCAAGGGTAGGAAGTGGTGGCTCAGCTGTCTACAGCAGTTTGATTGCTCGAACATTTTCCCAGGTCCTAGGTGCACCCTAACCATGTCTCAAGGGCTTGGCTGGGAAAACACCAGGCTGCCAAGAGAGAAACTCAACAAAAAGTTATTTAGCCCTTTCAGACCTGGAGGGATGGTGGATCCATGGAAAGACCTTCTCATGCTGTAACTTCTGCCAAACATCCTCTCAAGTCGTGTCTGCACTGGGACTACAAACTCTGTGACCCCACAGTTATGCTCTAGCATGAAGATAAAGGAATCTCACCAGTGCCACCAATTTGGTAGTCATCTCTGCAATGAATTCCTGCCTATGGCCCAAGTCCTGCTTTAGGAACATGAAGCCTACATTAGATGTCATCTAAAAGTGTGATTTTGCCAAACAGAAGCCTACAAACATGGTATATTTAAATGAAGATGCATTTGCTGCTGTCTTGTAGATGGTTTTATACCTCTAATTTCAGTTAACATTTCTTAACTGACAGCAGCTGGTAAGAAAATATTAAATTGTTCACATTTTGGTCCTGACCGTGGCACCAGGTCAGCCAAAAGTAGGCTCTGACACCCCATAATGACATCTTACAACCACAACCTTTGTATAGGGTGATGTCTCCTGAACATCTGACCTTTGTGTGGATCATCCTGACCCACCTAATACCCAGTGAGGCGCAGGTATAGAGAATATTCCTACCCACCCCAAGGCCTTCAGCCACCTGCCATACAGGCCCTGAGAATGAGACGCTAGCTAAAAGGATGCAAAAAAGAAGGAAAACTCTTTAATGTGATTTGTGCAAAGCCCCAGCAAACCCGAATGCGCTTTATGTGCCAAGTTCTTCCCTTTCACAACCTTCCCCTTGAAAAAGATAAACCCTTGAAGGACAATTAGTTGGAGCTAATTAACAGCTGCTTGAAGAGTAATCCAGGTTACAATTTCTGCTAAGTTGACTTTACTCCCAGCAGAGTTTTACCTTGTGAGATGTAGAAACAATAACACACATGCAACAAAGCTTTCTGCAGCAGCTTCCAAAGGATCTCACTTTACCCTCAAAGAAACTTGGCCCTTTCTTCCTCTTCTATTCATCTTTTCACAGGCACGCCTGTGCTTTCAAAGAGTTGAGCACATGTGAATATGGTATTTCACTAATAAATGCCATCTTTCAAAGACTGTTCCTTTTTTAAATGTTTCTCCAGCCAGGCAGCACTGATCCCTTCTGCTTTTTCCAAGTCAAAAATGTCAATACGTGAAGGTCGCTAATGTCACTGTCACCTACAGCCTTGAGTGACAGGGCTCAATTTAAGATAGAGAAATTTGCTATCAAAATTAATCGATTCCTCTTTAGGGGAACAGTTCCCTCCATCACCAGGAATCCTTCACTTTGCCCTTCCATTGGGATGAAATACTTGGCATCAGAAGAAAAGAAGAGGAAAAAAGATAAAAGCTCAAAAATGTTAACTTCAGCACTGGCCCAAAATTAAAGACTTTATCCAAAATAAGTCCACAACTGCAGCCCCCACCCCAAAGACATGTTTTAAAACACACAAGGGTCCCTGAAAAAAAATAATTCACAAAACTATCCCGAAAAAGCCACCAGTACAATCTGCACATGTAAGCTTTGCCTGTGATAATAAATTGCTATGTGATATTCTATTAATAAAAATACAGCTTAAAATCATAGATGTAAAAATACCCAGACTATGAAATGGGGAATGGCAAGTCCTAGTTGCAAATTTTGCTTGGTGCTAATGGGTTATAAAAGCTTCTGTGATACCAAGTTTGTGTAATTACTAAAAGCAAAAATCCTCAGTTTCATTCCTAATGTTTTCTTCTTTTCTGTCCAGATGGAAATCAAAATAACTCAACTAGTAACGCTAAAAAAATAATAATCTAAAATAATAATAGCCCGTGCCTTGGATTACTTGTGACCATCTCTCTGAAGCTGCTTAAGCTTATTTTCCAGCTCTTTATAAAATGCTTTGCATAAGCTGCTACTGACATTAAAATGCTGTATTTTCAGCTGCTACTAATAGCTTATATATAATAATATCTATTATATTTATCTATAATATCTACTAGTGAGTTATCTGCTGCTATAGCACCGTGGCCATCTAACTTGGCATCCTGTGCCCCCATTAGCTATTTTCTGGGAGGCTGACATCCTTCTGCCTTTTTTGTTAAGTTGACAAGAACTATAGGGAACTTGAATATATGAAGGAGAAAGCTTGCATGTTTGAATTGGGGTAGGGAAATATTATTCCAAACCAAAATGCAACCCTGGGGTGCCTTCTAGTACTTTAAAGCAAATTAAACATGGTGAAAAAATGTGTTTCAAATATCACCCAAAGATGGTATAAAGTAAGATACTGTCCCAATTTGTGGGTACTTTCCAATATTAGCAAGTCTTGTCCAAAAAACTAAGTTTCTTGGGACACATATTTACTTTCTGAAATGAACAAGAAAGTTATTTTTGATCAACTAATTAAGGCTTCTCATTTTCTCTCCACAGAAGTGCCAAATTCCTTTGTAACATGTTATTTCAATCCCCTCTGGTTTAATGAGAAGTTACTATGTATAATTTAAGAACAATCTTCAATTTAGATGGCTTCAGATCAGTGATTTAACGGTCACACCCATCATTTGACTTTGAGAAAACATCGCTCCCCTTCTTCAATGTGGTAATAATAAAATAGAAAAAAAAATCAGAAAACAGTAAAATTATTTTATAAGATGAAGAGTATAATAAGTTTGCACAGAGCAACTTTAGTTTTCTTTTACACTAATTCTGCCTTGGAATCTTACTGGTTTATATTCAGGATCCCTCTAATCAGAACACATTCCTCTTCAAAAGCTTTACCAAAGTACAGACATCATAAAGTTTTCTTACTAAAACCGACTTGTAGATCACAAATGAATGAAGAGTGGGGTGTTCAGGAGTTTTCTGGAAATATTTTAAAATACACAATACACTATAGCTCACTTCTGCAAGGAATGAATATCTATAGTAGGCCTTTATACGACTATATTGCTTCACATCAAAGTAGCTCTAGGATTTATTCAAAAAGTGACAAACCCCATTTCCTACTCCTTGTCTCAGAACGCATTTTGACTTTGTGAAAGAAGACCTGGCACTTCTGTGGACTCAAACATTGTGATTAAGACAGACTCTGGGTCTACACAGCTCTGGGCCCTGTCCCAAGGAGACCCATCTCCCTCCAGTCCTCCCATGTTCATGGAGAGAGCCAGGGAGACAGACAGAGGCTCATCCAGAGGAAAATTCTGAATTAGCACCTAATTTACTACTTTTCAAGCTGGTTTATGCTACTGTGGTGAGAAAAAGTAGTGTTTTTTGAATTACAATGATGTACCATCAATAACAACAAGGTTAAGATTTTATACACAACACTTACTTTGCTTTTGCCTCTGCATCTTCATAGGCTTTATTGGAAACGTCGTCTAGGCCACCAATCAGATGCTTGAAGGAGCTGTGAAAATAAAGGGGTATTTTTAGCGGAAGAGTCTTCATTTAGGAGCCAAGTAAGCCCACGTGTCTCTCCAGCAGCAACCAGGGGCCATCCCCTGATACTGGGGACGGCTGTAACCAAGGAAACCAGCACCAGGTCTGGTCATCTGCTGGGAAACACAGCCTCAGACACTCTGGAGAAGAGGTGGAAATGCAGTAACCAAGACTAAGAAGATCCAAACTTATTTATCCAGCTCTTTCAAGGACTGAACTGAAATTATTGCTAAAGTTCTCCCTCACTTCAATATAAGTTTTAGAGTCAATCTGTCAATGTGTTCCATGATGGTGAGATGCCACCACCTTATTCCCGTCCTCTAACCAGAAATCTTAGAAATCCCCCGTTGTACTTCTGGATCTTAGCTTTCCCATCTTAAGAGAAACAGCAGCCAAAACACAGCAGAGAGAAATAAGGGGGGGGGAAAAAAAAAAGCAGAGAAGGAAAAGAAAGCAGGGGCAGAAAGGCAAGAAAATTGTCATAAGCTAAATTGCTTAACAACACTGAAGAGGAAATTTGGCTTTAATTGGGTTAAACAGAGTAAGACAGAGTGAAATGTTAGGAGTCCTTGATATGTTTGAGTACTGAGCTGTCTTCTGTACAAGGTGTGAGTAGCTTGAGCAGTCCGTCAAATACCATCCTCTGTCCCAGTGGAGATACAAAGAGCATAAACATATCAGAAAAAGAATTAGACAATCTTTTTATATCATGAGTGACTCCAAGTGGACTTGATGACCATTTGATCAACTAATGAGCATTACTCCAGAAAAAAAAACCAAACCACCATAACTGTCTTTAGTAGCAATATTCTACAGTGTCAGACTAAATAAGAAATCCAATTTGAGTATCTTTAGAAATTTTAGTAGCTGAAATAATTTAACGCCTAATAGCTGAAAATACTCCAGGTAGAAGCATAGTTCCCAAGTATACGTTTCCATCATTCCTGATGTGTGTCACACACAGACTTTCTTTTTTGGAAAAAAAGTGCCATTTGCAAAGTGAGAAAAGACTTGGGCTAACGTGAAGGGATGAATTACAGTCTCTTGACTAATCTCAGTATTAAGGCAACAGCTTCAGAAATGAAAAACCTCATGTTTCCTCCAGCTTCTATAGGTCTGTGACACTTCTGGGCACTAAATATACAGCCAAAGAATGGAAATAGGTATTAAAAAGCTGAAAAAAACCCCAAACCCCAGAAATCTAAAAAGCTGAAAAAATAGTATAAAAAAACCAAACCCAGCAATGAGCAGAATTCCTCGACCTGATGTACTTGTCCTGAGAGGAGGGCAGCTGTGTGAAATACAATATCCCGTGACTTGTGAGGTTAACCAGGGTGACTCTGTGCTCACTTTGTCTTGCAGCATGGTGCAACCATTCAGACCATGCTTTGCCCAAGCAGCTTAAACACAAGGTATGCTCTCAAGTGGGTTCTTAAGTGTCCTGCTGCATCAGGAGATGCCTGACCCCACGTGAGGTACCCTGTGTGCATGCAGCAAGCGGGGACATGACTTCCAGAAGCACAAAAGGAGGCTTAGTTATTTTACTTTATGAACAGCAGCTGAAAAAACTATATTTTACCCATTATTGTAATAAATATGTGGCAAGAGATCACAGCTGGGAAAGGTATTTATACTGGTTTGTATCTAGAGCTGCTTGCTGTAATGGCCTCTTGCATAATTACAGTCATCGCCGCTCTGGAAATATCCTCTGCCCACACAAATTCCCTGAGTTATTCACTTTAACTCAAAATATTTTAAATGATGCAATCTAGGAAATTGTTTATACAGCACAGGGAAAGCCACAGGAACCCATTAATGAGAAAGAGAGGGCAAAGCCCCCTTTGCTCCTCCATGGAACTTGTGTTAGGGTTTTTTAACAAGGTAGGCTGTAATTTTCAATATTAAGATGTGTTAATTAAGATGTATTAATCACCAGAGTATCTTTTCAACCGAAAATTAATCAAATCATTGAATCTTTAAGGCTCCAAGATCAACAAGTCCAACTGTCTGTTAAACACCACCATGTCAACCAACCCATGTCCTGGAGTGCCACATCTACTCATGTTTTCAAGCCCTCCAGGGATGGTGACTCCACTACCTCCCTGGGCAGCCTGGTCCAATGCCTGGCCACTCTTTCTGTGAAGAAATTTTTCCTTATCTCCAATCCTAATCTCCAAACCTCCCCAATGCAACTTGAGACCATCTCCTCCTGTCCTATTGCTAGTTACTTGGGAGAAAAGACCACTCCAGAATTCATTTCTCAGCAGTAACAATATGAAAAACGCTGCTCATTCAACACAACTTGTGCTGAAGATGTGCCATAGGATGATGTCAAAGCCTTGAAAAATGACAGCAAAAGCAAAGCAAGATGTGTATGTAGATGCTCACTTGCACCACACACAGGTATTTAGCCAATTAAGCAAGACACAGTAATACCGTAATCCTTCTGGAATGCTTGAAGACATTTCCTAATGCTTGAAATGCAATTTAGAATAGCTAGGCTTGGTCTGCTTTCACATAGCTAGGAAAACATGACAGGGTTAAACATACTTTTTTTTCCTTCTTTGTCTAGTGAGGCATCATGTGGGCAAATAAGAAAAAGACATCAAAAGAAGTAAAACCAATTTGGTTTTAGGTTTTTAATAAAAAAACCCCTCAGGTTTTTATTAAAATATCTTAAGCAAAATTTTAAACTGGGCAAGATATTGTAGTTCACTTGAGTCATGTTTTTATTGCCTATCTCAAATGCTGTTGGAGTTTCATCTCGGTCACAACTTCCCCAAGAATTTCATCAGAAAACTGCTCAGTTCTTTTCTCCATGTAACCTTCTCTCTTTATTTTTTCTATTCTCTCCTCATAAATAATTTTCTCCATGGATAAACTTCACCCCAACTGGGAAAAAACAGTAGAACAGCAAAACCGAAAATCTCCAATGGAAGAGATCAGCTCAGCTTGTATAGGGTCAGTCATGCCAGGATAGTACTTTTTTATTTTATTTATCTCCATTTTTCATTGCCAAAAGGATTGATGCTGTAATCTTTCTCAACACCTCATAGTTATCCCGTTAAAAAGAAAAATAAATAAAAAATTAGGCTTTCAAATACATACAAAAATCTAAAATCCAAAGAGGAAAGCATGAAAATACCTGAAATACTTAAAATGTTTTCGTAAAAAACCCTGTATCATCTTGATGTGCAATTGGAGAAGACAATAAGCAGAAAAAAAAGAGCATTTAGCACTCAGTAGTTGCAAACGTTATTTCGTAGCACTGCCGGCCTCCATCAACAGCAGCAGCTGTGCCTTGAGTTTTTAGTGGCTCTTATCCTTCAGCTCCTCTAATGTGTATTAGGCAATTCTGTACTCCCAGCACCCACAACATCTACACCTGGTAAATCTCAGCACTCCAGGAAAACACTGTTGTCAACATAAGTAAGTAATAAGGAGGGGGGAAAAAACCCCCACCACATATAAATAAAAGATAAATCCAAATCAACTTCAGTGTAAATATTCTTGCAGCTCAGGAGGATCCATGCACAAGAGGTACATATGAAAAAACCAAAGTTTATAAAGCTGCACCAACTTCTCTCTCATGGGTGCCAATGGTAATCAAGATGTTAGGAATGAGCTCCAAACCTTTTCCTCCCATTTTATGTCGGTAAAAGTAGCTGCAAATAAAGTGTGTTTGTATGTGTTTATTCAAACTGATTTATAGAACAGATGCTCAAGGTTGTCCCGCTTGTGTCTACACAATTTTTATCAGAAGACATTTTATAGAAGATTTCCTAGAGGACCAATCCATCAAATCCAGCATATTGTTATTGTTACTGTTTCTCCGATCAGTCCAACTGTACTTTGGCAATAAATCTAATAACCCCTCCAGAGAGCCTCAAAATTCACTAAGCCTACGACAGGGCCAAGCTTGACATGCTTTGGAGACAACAACGTCGTGCATCTCCCACAATTAGTTTCTTCCCAGAGGATGAATTGCTGCAGTACCACAATAGGAAATACTTTGCTAGCTAGAAACAGTCTCAATTTCATGTAGGGTCTTTGCAAGTCACAAACACAGAAAGCCTATGAACTGCAATAAAACCACAATATAAATTGCTTTTAGAATTAAAAGTGAACAGAGGACATCTGACAACTAATAACTGCTATAAAATATTAACATGTTTACGTAAATCATATGTTCCATCAGAAGAGAACTGTATTTTTACAACAAGCTGTCTGCCTCCCTGTGTATCCAAAGGCTTCTTACAAATCCCCTGAAAGGGTCAGAAGTATTGGTTTACAACTCCTGCAAACAGTACATGGGTTCTGCTGAACTTTTCAAGCCAATGTCAAGCCCCCCTTTTGGGCCTATGCTTCACAGCTGCAGGAAGAACGTCTCCTACTCTCCAGACAGCCTGGCTGAATCAACCTGCTCTCACCATTAAGCACCTGCCTGGTGCCAAGACCCCTTTGTCATCAGCCTTCTCACTGTCTCATTTTGTTCTTCCTACCACATTAGTGGAACCTCATGTTCAATGACAGCATGCATGGACATGTTGAAAACTTTGAATATCACAGAATCACAGAATTGTTGGAAGGGACCTCAAGAGATCATTGGGTCCAACCCCCCTGCCAGACCAGGTTCCCTAGGACATATTGTACAGGTCAGTATCCAGACAGGTCTTGAATATCTCCAGAGAAGGACACTCCACAACCCCCCTGGGCAGCCTGTCACAGGGCTCTGTCACCCTCACTTTGAAAAAGTTTTTATAAAGTGAAATTCCCTGGAAATTTTTCCTACAGATTACAAAGTTGTGAAATACAGGTAGGACCACGCTGGGTTTTTTGTTTTTTTTTTCCTGGCAAGATGAGAACTCTTAATGTTATAGCAAATAATCCATTTGCTGTCATAGTCCTGTTCCCTGGGTGACCAAAATTAACGGTACTCCCAATATGGCCACTGTAGAGCTTGTATGGCTGCACCTCAGCTGGAAAACCCACCTCTGAAACTCGTTTCATTTTCTATAGGTTTTCTAAATACTGGTTGCAACCTCAAACTTACTAGTCAATTCCCAAACACAAACTCCTGTAAATCCCTACAAATAATGTCCTAAATCTGTTGACTTTCTGTGATGCAGATTTCTAAGAACTGAAGCCCATTAGATTAAAGAATTGCTGGTGCTCCTGTCCAGCCGATTTCCCAAAGAGCTCCTTTAATTTCTCAATTTTTCATTTTTAATAGTCAGAATGAGAGTTACAGACCTACTTTTTAAACTATTAAATTAAGATAAATCAACAAATTATCTTTTCATCACAGACCACTCATCGCTGCTTACCAAAAAGCAACCCGTGACTGTGTTCATTATGTGCCAAATCCTAATCATGTTTTTGTGTGGTTGCTCCTCCATTGTATTTCCATTATCTCTGCACCTTTACTCTTGACATAAAACATGCCTTTCCATTTATGGGATAAGCCAATGATTCCCTCTGCTCGGGGGGCGAGGAGGGAGGGCAGTTTGCCCTCCCTGGCTCTCTGTGCAATCTACTGCTTTGCAACTGATTCCTTGCAGAATTTTCCTTAATGGCTGCAAAATCTCCATTCTTGTAGTCAAGGCCTGGATTTCTTCACAGGTTCCAGTTCCTGGCTGGAGCTAGGTGTTGCTCCTTGCCTTCTTATCTTCAGTAATGGCCTGCTGCTTATGTCCACTGTGCAGTGCTATAAACCTATTGGCTTTATGCCTTTTTTCCTCTGCCAGCTCATGCTTCCACCCTCTTCTTGATCATTACCTTTGAAGAGTTATGGTCCTTATCAAGACATCCGTCATCCACTGATGTCTCAGGTGGTATCTGCAATGCCTCAGGTGGTGTCTGCAATGCTTCAGTCCTACGTGCATCTACTTCTCTGTATTTTCAAAATCAAACCAAACTCCAGAATAATTTCCAGTTCCAACTCAAATTCTCATGTTCTGTCCTCCATGAACCATAGCATGGGATAATACATTATCTGTACGCAGCTTCCAGCTCAAGGATCACATGTATTTAACTTCAGTAACTTCCATTCCTGAATAAATCCATTCTCCTGTTGCTGTTAACTTACATGCTGATTTACTTTCTTCCTTCTTACTACCTTAAAAGAACATGCTACACCTTCCCTGCTCTGTGCCCCAAGTTTACTGACTCCAAACATATATTGGTTTCTTACTGGTTTGGCCTAGATGTATCAATAGATTGACCTAAAGCACTCGTCTAACACAATGAATATTTGCATTCATGTTTCTTTTATGCCATGCATGCTAGTATCAGAAAATACAATGCAGTCTACGTGAAATAGTTCACCTAGGTTAAAAGAACAACCAAATTAAAAGTTTAACACTGACCCTGTATCTTATTCACTGTTGGGTTCAGATTACTACTGAAGGACATTTTCCCAAAGGTTCATCGAGTCACATAATAACCAAATAGGTTGGGTTGGAAGGGACCTGTAAAAGTCATCTGGTCCAACCCCCCTGCAGTAAGCAGGGTCCTCTTCAACTAGATCAGGTTGCTCAGAGCCCTGTCCAACCTGACCATGAATGTTTCCAGAGACGGGGCATCTACTGCCTCTCTGGGCAACCTGTTTCAGTGTTTTGCTACCCTTATCATAAAAAATGTCTTCCTTGTATCAAGTCTGAATCTACTTTTTTTCAGTTTAAAACCATTACCCTTTATCCTATAGCTACAGGCCCTGCTAGAAAGTCCCTCACCATCTTTCTCATTAGTCCCCTTTCAGTTCTGGAAGGCTGCTATAAGGTCCTCCCAGAGCCCAACAGTCTCAAGCTGTCTTCACAGGAGGCATTTTCAACTCTCACAGCTTCACCCTTCTGGCATTTTAAGACACGTTTTCTGAATTTCAGAAATTATTTTAGGCAAACTGCTTCATCTTTGCATGCTGAAGCAAACCCAACTCTCCTGGAGCTTGTTTGGTTGACTCATCCTTATAAAGAAAGTTTCCTGTAGTGTTACCCTCAAAGTCCTCCAGGAACCGAGACAATTGCTCATAGAATTGCCAAATTCAGAGACCAGTCTTCCACCTGTCTTAAGCCTACCTTGCTGTAATCCCAGGGTGTGACTTACAGTTCCAGCGTTAACAAGATGGGAGTACGGCGGCTGTATTACCAGTTGTGCAAAACAATTTTTGAGTATCTTGGGAAGATTTCTCAAAGGAAGCTTGAAGAGTTACCCCAATGACAAGATAATGCCAATGGGTAATATTAATTCTGACTGTCAGTAGGACTGAAATTCTCCAGTTTTGCAGAGAAATGGATTGACTGTTGAGGAAACTATATTTTCCCACAACTTGTTCTTCGAAATTGCAACATCAATTTTGCTGAAATGTTTCAGATTGAGACACACAGAGAGCATGAAAATTGCTGTCTCAGTAGTTATGTTTGATTAAGCAAAGAGCTTGTCTTGTAATAGAAAATATTAGGAACGTTATTGCCATGTATCACTCCTCCTCCTGTACAGAACAACTTCCAACTATAACTAAAGCTGACTTCCAACTCCCATTGCTACCTTGCGTACACCTCAACATCAACATGAACACAATATCGAACTAAATTTTGTCATATTCTGTATATCTGGCTATAAAGAAATGTTAATTTTCCTTGTTAACAGAACAGTGCCCGCACAATTTTCCAAATGTACAGAAAACTTAGCAGGTTTCCTCCATATTAAAATCAGCTTCTATGGCTATTCACATGCCTATAAAATAAAAATCTAAGAGAAGACCTATGACAAAAAAGTCAGAAGTGGTCAGGACACTGAGCAACCTTCCCTGAACTAGAAACAGAGCTATATATAGCATTACTTTTCTTGCACTATAAATAGGATTCTTATAAATAGTGTTACTCTGCTACTAATTGCAGACCATTACTAGAATCTCTGGTATAGATTAACTACAGCTTAAATTTAACTCGTACTTCCTTACTATTTCAAGGGCATTATATACTGAGAAAAAAAGCACAGGAGACAACCAAAAAACCAGTCTGTAAAACGACCAGGAACTCTGCAATTACTAGGTATCTGGGGTATTTTAATGCTTACAGTGGAAAAAAAAAAAAAGTCCCTTACAGAAGCATTCAGAAAAAAATGCATAAATTACTTGCTTTGTTTTTTCTCAAAATAAATGCTTGCTAAATAATCTAATTATGACAATTCTTCTTCTCTTTGCCTCATAGAACGATAAGGCATAGCATGTCTCTTATCTACCAGGCTACTCTGCTTGTGTAAGTGAAAGAAAGGCACTCAGCTGACAGCCCTGAAGTTCACCATCTGTTTTCAAAGGATAGACCATAATTTTAATTGATCATAAACAAACTAACACATCAGGAATACCTAAGAATTTTAAAGTGTAATTCCCCAGTTCAGCCATTACAGAACACTAGATCTCTAGAAATGAAGGACTACAAAATAACTGAATATAAATCACTTGTGCCAAAGCAGGACTGAGTGTATGTAGATAATCCCTACGAGATACTTGAACATCTCTCATATATCTAATCAGAATATAAGAAGGGCTTCAGAGATCGCTCCAAGTCCCTTACCGATGGTGTCTTGTATCATAACTGCGTGCCCAGGAAGAGCTGAAGGACAGAGCAACCACTTTTCCTATCTGCCTTGATACTCTCCTACACCTCTCCCAATGGTCCTAGGCCAGAGGCAGGTCCCTACATATTTTATAAATTCAACGGATTTCCTTTCCTTCTGAACACTTACAAGCTCTTCTCATTTTCCTCCAGCTCTGTGAGTGATCCCCATGTGAAGGGCCATCTCCTTGAAGCTTTTGTCTCCCTCCTGAAGGTTCTTGCACTGAGGGAGGCAGTGAAACATCAACCCTCATTCATCCTACCTGCCTCTATCATGGTTTTGCACATCTATACACTACGTTCCCTGGGAAGGATTCCCATGGAAGACCTGACTGTACCTTTTGATGGCCTACACCAGTGCTTCACTGCCCTCACAACTGAAAAACCACCTCAAGTGTCATGGTGAATTTTCAAGGTAACACTAATTCTTTTTCTAATGCCATTCCCAACAACTGTAGAGAGCACTTGAACTTGCAGCACTGTCTTTTGGAGCCCAGACATTTATTTTCTAGACTAAACCCTCCTGATTCCTTCAAGCTCCCTACACAAGACATTATTATACTATTGTGATCTCCTGTATCTACTTTGAACTGCAGAGCTTCGAGCAGGGCTACATCCTTTGGGCAAGGGCTCTCCATCCCCACATGGACCAGAATAACAACATCTTGCTCCAACATTTGCCTTTCGTGACATTTTACCAACACAAACTCAATATGTGTTCCACCATAACGCCTGGATCCATTTCCACAGTAATACTACCTCCCCATTTTTTCCCATTTTGTCTTTCTGCACTTCTTAATTGTCTGCATTTGTCACTATTGAGTTTTGTTTTATTGATTTAGGGGACCATCCCTCTACTTCATCAAGGACACCTATCTACTGTGACTGTACTACTCAAGATAAAATGATGACTCTGGAGAAAAATGATCAAAGGGTCTAGTTAAAAGCTGTAAAATGTGTTAGCTGGATTTACACCCCACTGCAAGGTAGGAAAAGTGATGTACTTACTCTCTGTCTATGACCAAACAAGTTACCGCTTCAGCCGCGATGACGTTGGCTGTTCTGACATCCTCCCTGAAAGAAAAAAATACATTTCATGAGTAAGCACTGTTACATTCAGTACAACCCTTTATATATGTTGATCATCAGTACAGGCTTTGGGCAGGCAAATGCTAAAACACAGGCACGAGCAGAAAACCAGAGTTTCCCCTTCTACATGAGCCATCCCGCTATGCAACAGCACGTGGTACTTTGCATCTATTTTCAACAGTCTCTTTCCTCACTACACACATTTGTGCACAGAAACAGTTTGATCAAAATATTCGCTATTTGCATAGGTTTATTGATGAACATTTCACTTCTATTTATGTCCTTCTCCTCCAAAAATCCTACATGACATCTCAACATTGGTACAGGAAGCATCCAGTTAAGTAGGATGTCAGCCCTGCTACTCAAGAGGAGGTACAACCTATACGGTACACTAGAGGACATGTGTTTGCTATATGAGCATGGAGGAGGTTGGGACTGTGCCTATATAAGGGGCCTGATTAGGATGGAGCTTTTGAAAGGTCTCAACTACTCCACTGGTAATAACTTCCATCAGCTTTCCAGAAATAAAAATTATTGCATTTAGATCTGGACTCTGCACTTTTTTCTCTCTTTTCATTACCAAATGTTTTGCATTCTCCCTTTCCCTTCCCCACAGCAAATTTCACCATAGCCAGCCCAAGCTATAAAATACCAAGTTAATTCATTTTATTCAGACCAAATTGGTGTTTCATCAGGGTTATAGAGAAGGTGTTGCATTTTCTCTATTGGCCAAACAAATGCATAGGATTCATAGTTGCTGTTTTATTCAAATCCACTCCAAACCTTTCCCTGTACAAAGGGTAAATGGGTTACAGGGAAGAGAGACCCACTTCTTTAAACACACCTAATTCATTTAGACTGGAAAACCACTGTATTATTTCCACTGAAGTAGAAAATGAGATTTAAAAATGCTGTTAGAAATGGCAGCTCCCCTCTTTAAAGGTTGGAGGTATTAAAGCAGGAATACTGGTAAAAAAAAATGCACGGTGCCTGTGTATGCATACAGAAATATGCACTTTCCCTTTAAGGTAATAATTTATTAACTTTAATTGCTTTTGAGGTATCTTCAATGTCTTTAAAACAGAGCAAACAGAAATACACATGAAGGAAATATTAATATTCAAGCCTATATGCGAGGACTGTCTTTGAGCCTATTTTCAATGAAATTAAGTCTATATTAGCTCTAATTTATCCATAATGATAAACAAAATTATGGTAATTTAAAGCAAGTAAAAAGAAGTAGCTGAAGAGTGTTAGAGTAAAACTTTGGTAAATATAGAGAGAAGGACTGATAATATTCCATATGCCATTAACTTGATGTAGCCAACTTTTGCAAGGATATGAATGCATTAAAATGAGTATGCAGACACTGGGGTTGTTCATTAATTCCAGTTAACATCTTTGTCCCGTTACCTCAGATGCTTTTCTGCCACAAAAAGACCATTTATATAGTTATAAATTACAGATATGATTATAGCTACTGTATTATAGGATCACAGACAAATAAAATACAGCTATAGGTGGCTTCAATCCAAACATTTTAAATAAACCTTCACATCCAAGATTAAAACGCACAAGTAGCTGTTACGATTTCCACTATCCTGCACTTAATATGCCCTTTTAATCAGCATGAAATTCATACAGAACGAAGGCACTTTCCCAAAGGGCATTTCACTTGGCACAAAGTCCCAAACCGATGGGATGGCAGGGTTTTATAATGCAGAGAGTCACATGCTTCTGAGGTCTCCTCATGTCCTGCATAAGTAGAAGTAACTGACAGCTCAGGAAAAAAAAACACGTGTGTTGGCTTTTTTTTTTTTTAAAATGAATGATAAAGTGGCTCATACATGAAGTGTTTAATCAAGAAATCACTATCCTTGTGTATCTCCAAAGCCAACCTGTGCATCCCTGCCTACAGTCCCCATCACTGCTGCAGGACCCCATCCAGCAAATACCCAAAGAAGGGACTGACTGAGGAAAGGAGCTTTCTGCTTCAGCAGTCTAAATTGTTTGTAAATGGGATTATAAACCAGGCATGGTATTGTGGAAGTGGGATTAAAAACTCTTATCAAGTTTCTAGAAACAGAAGGCAGGTGGGGAGAGAACCCAACATATTTTCAGTTCTACACAAGTGTTAAACCTTTATGTACATCATCTGTAAAATTCAAGACATGCTCAAGACTTTCAGACACTGCCAACACCTCACATACACTTAAAAATGACAAACATACCAAGGGCCATGCCACTGAGCTACGAATTAACCTCGGTCACCTTGAAGCACAGCAAGTCATCAGTTCATGTTTTAAAAGGCAGTATTTTGACAGCACACGGCAATAAATGCAGCGAGTAATTATTGGGAGGGCATCGCGTTAAACACAACAGTAATCATTTGAAGCTCATGGCATTAAATGCAAGAGGAATTACCAGAACTGCATGGCACTAAATAAAAAAAATAGTTATTGGAAGTGCTGGGCTTTAAATGCAAGAAGTAATTATTAGAAGTGCAGAGAATTGAATGCAAAGGCAGTTAATCAAAATGCAGGGCATTAAATGCAACGAGTAATTATCAGAAGTGCACACTATTAAATACCACGAGTAATTATGCAAAAGCCTTGCTTCCAATTACTGACTCGGACACTTTCTGGACTTCATCACAGGAGTACTCATCACTGCTCCCTGAGAAACAGTGCTCTTCATCAGAGGAATCGCTTTCACTCTCCGAATACTCCATCGCTAACGTTTGCCTCCACCATTTCCTCCCAGGAAAATGCCTGCTTCCTTCCAGTCTGTCACTAAATTTTGTCCTCCAGGCGAGCTCTGGTATTTTACAGCCCTTCCAGCTTCAAACTTTGGGACTTGGAGAAAGGTCACAGCTGCTGCAGGGGGTTTCTAGGGTGCATCATCAGGAAATACAAGCAGCGGGTATTCTGGAGTCACAAAAAGGTACAAGGCTGCACATGAGCGGGGACGGATCCTGCCCCGGGCAGGAGACACTGTACACCCCGTGCTTCAGCTCCTTAACCCACAGTGGAATTAGACAGCAACCTTATCCCAGTTCCTAAACCTCGTCCAGAGGGTGTTAGCACATCACTATAAACATGACGAAGTTATTTAAGGGACGAAATGCATATATATTTTTCCTCATTATAATGTGTTGCCCAGTTTAGCACCATTTCAACAATTTTGCTTCTGATGAGCTGCTAACAATTTAAGAATGATGATTTTTTAAAAAATGTTTCTAGGGGCATTTCTAATAAAAGTGTATTGATCACACGATTTATAAAGCTGTGCTGGAAAAGGCAAATATTAAAGTTATAGGCAGCTTTAATCAGAGACAAGGTCATACGTCACTGTCTGTCCTCTGATTTTACCTTAGACTGTAAAGTTTTGTCTTAGATTCAAAAATCTTTCCAATGATTCCCATCTTTTTGCTTTTTTACCTTCCTACATCCGCTAAGTCATCAAGGTCCTGCCCCAACATCACCACTCATAGCTCCTGCCACACCCCATCTTAATAATGCAGAAAGAATTACTCAAATAGATACAAACTACATCTAGCCGATTTAATTTAACAAGATACCATTATATTTACTTGAAACTTGCTGCTATGCCCCAAACACTACACTGTATTCTTGCCACAAGATAGACACAATGGGTACAACCTTGGCATGATATCTGCCCAACTTTTGGGATCAGTATCCCTGCAGATGCAGCCTCCCGATACAAAATAGCATTTACTATGAGGTGTGAGTAACCTGCTGCAGGAAGGTTTACAGCCAAGACTCCTCTGTTGCTCTCTTGATGGGCATTTTGTCAGTCAAAATTGATTTCAAGGCAAAATATATTTGAGTTACCTTTAGGTCTCTAGGTAAGAAAAACCTTCTCCTTAAAGGACAGAGCTAGGGTTTCATTTTCAGAAGATCTCCAAATTTGGGTATCGATCCTCAAAATACCCAATAAAGACCATTCTCACCTCCCATGTGAAAGCAAGGGTGCAACCAGAAAATGCCCAAATAATGAGAGGAGATAGTGGTGCTGGGTTTTGAGCTGTTACCACTAAATCCAAGCCGTTAAGTGATTTTTCCTGTAATTTTTTCCTCTTATACTTATTTCTGATACGCCTTGTCCTGAATACCCTAAATCAACCTTATTAAAAATACTGTAACAAGGTCAAGTGTTCAGTGCCAGAAAGTGGTAAAGCGCATTAAAGAGCTTGAATATCAGCAAATTAAGAACCTCCGCCTGGTCTTCCTGCAGCAAATTTTTAAAGCCCATCAGGGAAAACCTGATTTTTTCTTTCCATCTTTTCTTTTCGAAAACCCTCATTAACATAATTCTTAAGTTTAAACAATCTTAACATTCATTTCCAGAAGTCCCTAGGGACTTGAGCTTTCTATCACAGACCTCTCCCAGGCGGCAGCAGCTTCTGCAGAGCAACCACCAAGGACCACACACTGGCCCATCTACTCTTTGTGACCAGTCAAGGTCCTCCAGTTACTTGGTTAAAGAAAAACAGATTGTTATCATCAATGTTAGAGAAATAAATGAAAAAAATACACATTTTGGGACACTGCTGCAGCCAACAGCCCTTTGGCAGTCTACAAGCCCATTTAGATAGGACGGCCATCACTCTTTGCGGGAAAAATCAGTCTGATCAAGCCTGGTGTCACCTGTAGGCAGTTGTATCTGAAACATTAGGACTGTCCTTGTGAATGATACAAGCACACAACACAGATGGAAGCAAAACCGCGCATTGACTTTATGGTACTCTCAACCAGTTGACGGGGGGTTTGACCCGATGATCTCTCGAGGTGCCTTCCAATCCCTACGATTCTGTGATTCTGTAACTCCACTGTCCTCTTTTTCTTGGTAGCCATCACCAAAGCCAAGTCAGACCTACTGAAGCATTATGTGGTCTGTCATGACTGAGGGTGTAAAGCCGTGGTCTGCATTGGTTACCTGGACCTACTGACTGTGAAAAACACTCCCTGTAGACCGGGGTTTGCTTTCCCAACACCAGCTTTCTGAGAACACATCCATTTACCATTGGTTTTGACTATAAAAATACATTACTGGAGTTAATAAATACAATGCAATCTATTAAGCTTCTAAAAATTTTAACGTGAACCTAATAAAATGTGCAAAATCTACAAAAATCCCCATAGCTGCAATAGGAGGAGGCATTAAAACACTGCCTGTTAGGTGCAATTAGGATTGAAAAGAGATTTTTTTTCCAAGGTACCGTGGTTTGAAGTGCACACAGAAACACCTGTGCAGTTTAGGCTACATGGCTACTGGGAAAAGGAAACCTCTCTTGTTGAACATTTCAGTATGTTCAGACAAAATGGTAGAAAAAATACTATTTTTACAGGGTTTTGTTATTCAATATTAGCAAACTGTATGAGTCTCTGAATAGGATAGAAAATATACCAACCCCTTTTAATAATTTGTTTTCTGTCTTGTGAGCATATAATGGGGACTGACTTACCATTTCTAAAATATATTTATATTCTCGGTGGCTCCAACTGAGAGGTTCAAGCCCTGGCAAGGATCTGACAATAGGATTTCTGAACAAGAGCCCTTCTTGATAATGTTTTGTTGATATTTACAAAATTAAGGATTCAGAGATGGTGAACAGGTCTTTCAAGAACACTGCTGATCAGAAAAGTTCTGTCCTGTCCTTACTGAAGTGCTGCTAAGATTATGCCAAATTTTAAGTCAAAACTCTCCCAACAAGTAAGGGGATAAGTAAACTCCCAATAAGTAAATATTATTTCAGGAGCCTGTGTGAAGTCTAGCAATTATTTTGTCTTTCCTATTAATGTCAGATGTTATTTCATGAAAAGGAAATCTCCTGGAAGGCTTCTCCTCCTCTTCACCTTCATGGAAGATGCAAAATCAAATACAGTGTACACAAAATACGATTTATTTTGGTAGTAATACAAATGTCCTAATTAAAAAAAAAAATTGTAATCATCATGTGTACTTGGGGAAACAACTGCTGGTGCAAATACTGCACTGGACTGTGACTGTTCCCTTGCCACTGCCTACAGCCCAGCCTTCAACGAGCCATTGCACGAACTCATTCCTATATTTCACTATCTTCCTATATAGGAACACATTTCTAGATATGTTAATATCTCCTGTATTCCACTATATTTCACTACCTGATCCCTACATTACAATGAAAAAAATGCTTTAAAAGTCTACATGATCCCCTGAGTCTACAGACAGAAGAAACTATGCAAGAGACCCCTGACATTTTTATCGGATTATAGATCTGACAGCAATGCTGCATTATCGTAGTGACATTACATTATCAGACTACCTATGCTGATATCAACAAACATAGATAAAATTTGCAAAATTAATAGTATTAATTGAAGCTGGAGCACTGTGACAGGTGCTACTGTATATAACATGATCATGTTGAAACCACACCTGCCTGTTGCAAGCGGATGGAGAGATGCTTAGGACAAACAGTATTGATAACACAGAGACCTTCTGCTACATTTTAAAAGGTTGGTATAAAACCAGCCCCTGCTACCCCCCCTTCCCATTTATATATGCCATCACAAGCTGTGAGAGATTCAGGAGACCTAGAGGGGCTTGTGTCAGCTCAAAACTTCCAAGAAGGGTATAGTCCTTGTGACCTGAAAGCAGAGAAACTAAGTCCCACTGCCACTTGGTTCCCACAGAGCTGGCAGAAATCTGACGATACCGACTCTTTTGACAGTCGGCATGAGGATTTTCCCCTTGCTGCGAGGCATAATTGGGTTCTTCCACGAACTCCTGGCTGCAACAGTATGAAAGGGTTCTGAACCACATGGGTCATGGTGTTAACAAGGAGATAACTCTTCAGTAACTTCACTATACACTTTCAGTATAGTCTCACCATATTTAATCCATAATTGATAATTGCAAACTGCTCGGGAAATAATCTACGACCTCTGCCACAACTAATTTAACCCATGAGAGCTTTTCCTGAGTGGTGAGTTACTAGTTTGTCATTATTTATGAAAACAGCGATATTAAAATAAAATCAAACTGTGATCTGAGCATTAAGGTAACATGATACAGCTATTCCACACGAACATTATCAACACTGCACTTATGAAACGTCATTTTAAACCACGTGCAAGAGGTTCACGTGGCCACAGTTAGATGTCAGAAGCAGCTAAGGTATACCACAATATCTGTAAACGTATTTTATAGGTGAGTAAAGCAGCTGAGGAGGAGCTTGAGATTATATGGGCACAGCAATTAGTCCCAGCCAAGAACTGGCAGTTGGCTTCTCTTCAAGAATTAACGAGGCCGCATCCATTTGGCCTGTCCTCACCACGTTGGTGTGCTTGTAAAGCCGCACGCATGTGATTGCCGTGGAGGCAGGGATCAGGTTATCCCTTCCTTGTGCCGCTCAGATATCGTGCCAGCCTTACTCTCTGTAACCATTCTATTTATATCCCAAACCCTACAATAACACAGGAGAAACTTCTGTCAGATTAATGGAAATGACCACATCCAAAGCGGCTTCTTACGGGACAAAGTCTTAACATAGCTGGGCTTTATTCCCCTCTTCCTTCAAGTACTTCTATGACTGTAATGTTCTTTTTCTTGCTTGGATCCTTTGTGCCTGAAAGCACAGGGGCAAATACAGTCTTGTCATGCTGAAGGGCTGAGCAATGTATTTGTTTATCAAAACATTGCAAGGATGTCTGGCCTACAGACTCTTTCCGTTGAGAACATTTTTAAAGGGTTTATTAAAAAAATCAAACAAAAAATGTCATTAATTTACAAGAACTGTATTTTAAACAATGCTCCTCTTAAATTTCTAAGCACTGTGTTGTAATAAGATTATGGCTTCTCTTTTATAGATGCCAGCAGCAGGATGTAGACAACAAGCCCTGGGATCTTTTTCTTCACTGCCCACTGCCCTTGGCTGACACTACCAGCTTCCACCACAAAGATTCCTGGGTACCAAATTCCCCCCCCCCCTACATTTCAGGTTGCTGCCATCCCACCTAAGGCATGTGGTTTGCACTATACTCTTATCTACCTCTTCTCACAGCCAATACTCTGCCCCGCCAGTGGCCCTCAGTGTCCCCACCATGGTGACCATACCCATTTTACCTTCCTCCCCATGTTCCAGATTCCTCCAGGCCCACCCATCTCTTTTTCATTCTGCAGGCCAAATTCATTGCATCCCTCCTTTACCTCACAAATCCTTTAATTCTCTTCCGTGCTACCCAACTGTAGTCATTGATGTCAAGAACTCAAATTTACATTAATAAAACAAAAAGCCTGTCATTGCCCTGAGTGCACCTATAGACTTTAATTGCCCTGAGAAGCCTCACTGGAACCTTCACTGACATCTTCTGCTCATGGTCCAGGAGCTCAGCCTGGGACCCTCAGTTGTAGGTATGGGCTTTTCTTTTGTCCTATCACTTGCCCTATTTCCTGGGTGGACCTTGGATCTACAATGTAGATGGCTTCTGGCCTATCTCCTGGATACACCATGCCTGATGTTGTAGCCTGGTTTCCAGCCCTGTCTCTGCCCATCTCCTGCTGCTCCTGGCAGGAGTCCCTGGGTAGACTTGGGACCAAGACCTCCTTGTGTCTGGGAGTGCAGGAGTAAACAGTTGCCAGCACCCACCTCAAGATCCAGTTTCACTCAGAATGAGTTTTGCTTGGCTAATTACAGCAAAACCTTTCTTGTATCTGCTGCGCAAAAGGTCAGGTTGATAACCGGAAAAAAAGCACCATAAGCAAGAGCGGAAAACACCCAATCCCTTTCTTTTGGATTAGAACAACAAAATTAACATGCTGGGCACCAACACTTAATGGTGTGAAGGACCACACTGGCACTTGCTGATACAAGTGCAGCAAGGCAGCTGGAGATGCTCACTGCTGCGCTTTCTGCCTTTTCATGTCTCATTATGCAAGGTTTCACAAATAGCTTCCAGACAACCTAGTGGGGCTCCTGAGAGAAATCAGTGTCCTCCACAAACTTCTCAAAGCCTCCTGCTGATACAATTAGCTTTTCTGAGACTCTGCAAGCCTGTGCTTCCCATCCAGCTTGTGCTTTCATTTGAACACTGCTCTAAACTGTAGCACAGAGACACCTGACCCAACTTTCCTCCAGCTGGCGTGGATACCAGCAGGACTCAGACGAGCTATGAAGACTAAATCAGCCCATGCTGAGCTCCACATTGGCACATTTGATTCCTTCAATGGTCAGGTTAACTCCTGCAAAGACAACTAGAGCATCCCTCTACAACATCACGATCTGCGTTGCTGATGGGGCCTTATTTTAGTCAGAGCACTTATTTTCTTGTTCGGTGTGTTACTTTATGGTGACAATAGCATGGAAAGGTAAATTATGGGCAAAGTTTATCATCAATAAGGAGCAGATTTTATAAAAACATAGCCATTTGCTCACCTAAGATGATTCTGTATCCACATCCTAAATGATCTGTGCTTGCTTGAAGGATACAGATGGCCAAACCTTCATCCCTGTCTCGTCTGTTGAAGATGTGAAGGTGGGATTAGAAATCCCACTGTCTTTCAGAAACCCCATTTGCATTCCCCTCCTGATTTAAGGAATTGATGGCTAACCACAAAACCTGCCAAACTATGGAAAGGCTGCATTTCCAATAGAATACCTAGCTGTTTAAAAAACCCCACATCAAACCAAAGCGAAAAAGCAAAAGATATTTTGATGCAAAAGACATTGTCACAAGAAGCCTACTTTTTATCAACTGGAAAGTACTCATAGACCTTAATGAACAAACTCATCAATAAAAAAGGCGTGCAGTACATTTTAAAAACTATTGCTACACCCTGCCTTGATTATGCTCCATCACCACTAATATATTTACTGCCCCCCACCCCCAAACCCAGTTATGTAAAGTCTGGAGAGCAGAATAATACGGTCTTAGAAAATAAAGTGAAAAAATCTGAAAAATCGATTTGCTGCGGCCAGAGGAGAAGCTAAAAACTTCAGAGTAGCACTGACAAAGCCAAAAGAGATTTCACGCTTTACCTGCACCGAGCCTGGATGAGCAAGGGAATGTCCTTTCAAGGAGGCATTCACAGTCACCATTCAGTGACCACAAGACAAAAGAAATCACAACTTAAACTAAGTATTACCCCAAATTTGCCGATACTCCAACCCAGTCCTATCCAACTCATCACAACAACTTCTCTGCAGATTTAAAAATCACTCTAGAACTGAGCTGGTGGAAAAATGTGCCATCACCCTTGATGGGGATGCAGAGTATTTCATTGCCCTTCTGCTGGCGAAGCAGCTGCACAGGACACATCTTCATCTGCATGGTGTTTTACATTTATGTAGTTAATGCTAATTAATGCAGAGGTGGATGCATTTATTTCTGTAAATCTATTTCTGTAGGAAATGATTGGTCATGTCTGAAAGCTGAATTGCACTAGAAATACACACAGTGCTTTGTGGCTGGGACCGACTCTCCACTTGTTCTCAGGAATCCTTGCCTGCATCCTCTGAAAGCAGAGCATACAACACCTAAGCGCTCACCAATGCACAGCAAGAATAATGGGTTTGGTATTCTTACGTCTTGTATTAACTCAGGTGTGGCTGCCTCTGCCTTCAGGAAATAATCTGAACTCCAGCAGACTTGGGTTTTTTTATAGAAACCTACACTTCTATATTAAAACAGCATCTACACCATAAATTAATTTACATTCTAATTTTCACAGTCACTTAGTTGAGGTGAAAGATGTTGGCCTGCTGCCTTCAAATATTCCCTTTTACTATTCTCCTTCATGCTAAAGGTTTGGTATGTCATATGATTTTATTTTATTGCTTATCTTGTAAATCTTCTGATGGAAAAGCTCTGTGATTTTCAAAGATAAAACATTTGATTTAATTCTCTTTGCTATAGCAAGGGATCATAATATACTGACTGCACTGCAAGAAAAGCAGATCCATCCATCTTGTTGGTCCCCATCAGTACATAGAACTAAACCTTGAGCTCAGGCTCTCAACTGATTTTGATTTTCGGGTCTGTGGAGTGGGAGCTGAAGGCAGATTCCCACCAGAGCTGGACTTCCTGTGAATTCTGGAGCTGAAGGGGAAGGGAACCACCTCCTGGGGATCCTCCTTTCTGGTTCTGGACATCACCCAGAACTGGTGGGAATTTCCCGGATGACAAAGTCCATTTTCCTACCATTTCAGATATGCCACACTGATACTGTCCACAAACTTACCCAATTCAAATTAACATCAGTTTTGTCCAGATAGCCTTGAAGGCATTTCCAGAACTCACTTCCTGTATAGTTAGGCACCTTTTTCTGTTTTCCAGTCTAAATCACCCATTGCAAGCTTAAATCTAATTGTTCCTGGACTAAAACCATTCTCATGATAAAGTAATTATTTCATTCCCCTTGATATATTTATATACAAAACTCAAAAACCTTCTCAGATTTTATTTTACCAAGTTAAACAAATCAAGGCCTCCTAACTTTTTGCTTTCAGGTCTCTTGGCTTCTCTGTACCTAGACTACCATGAATGCATCCACTGTGAACTTAAGTGGTTTAGAATACTTCAAATTAGATCTCTCAGAGGTTTTGTACAATGGTACAAAACACTGCCCTGTTCCCACTGAACACACCTCTCAACATCTTCCAGAACTCCTTCTCACGCCATTTCATTTTCACATCTCCACATCCAACCTGCTGTGGTTCCCTTGTCCAAAACCAGGGTTCTCCTACACAACATGTTGCATTTTCCTTCAAGTCTAGTGCAACAAAGTTGGAAGGAAAGGACAATCAAAGATTGCATACCACTGCCAATTCCCAGCTGGCAGCTGCCTGAATGGCCTCACTGCTGATACCTCTTGTTCTTCCCACTTATGACAGCACTCATGACTTGGTAGATTCAGAAACTAGACTGATCTGAGCTTGACGATGAAGATAACAAGGTCCCCGAGTCCAAATCTACTTTCCTTTTAAACCTTTGATAGACTTTTATTTATATCAATTTCTGTGCCTTCATCTTCATCTTGGCCTACAAGTCCCAGCATGGCCAGCTACAACAACCACTTCCCCTCCAGTGCCTACTCTTGATTTGTAAAAAAGAATAATTGAGGTTATACTTGATAAAACCAAGAAAAAAACGTCATAGCTAGGAGGCTTGATCCCACTTCAGTCACGACACAGTGTAATGAAACCAAGAACAGCCAGTTCTGCTTGGAGGAACAGAGTGAACCAGAGAAGCTCCAGAGATCCTTTCTCACCTGAGCACTCTTACGAGGACAAGATATTCGGTATTTCTGAAAAAACATCTATTATAGTATTACAGCAAACACCTGGTTTAGAGTCTTCAAATTGAAAGAAATTAGAGTAGAAAAGACAAAATTGCAGGTACCAGAGTAACCAATGACACTCTATTGAAAACAGAGTTTAAGCTTGAAAAAGAGCCTAATCTTCAACCAATAAAGATTACTGGTCTCAAACAATACCTCACACACAAAGGATGTGACACATCCCTACACCACAGGATTTTGCAGATCTTGTTTTCCAGAATGTATCTCCTTAACAAAGCTAAATCAAAGCAAGGAATCACAGAGCGAGAATTCAAGATACCACGTCTGAGTCTCCATAAGTCCCTTCTATCCATCAGCTGCAGAAAAGCATAAAAATGAACTCCGATAAACACACCCTTATAAAAGGAATAATCCCTAGCATTTAGCATCTGAGAATAATGCAGCTGCTAGAAGTATATTATGCTGATAAAAATTATTTTCTTTTCTTTTTTTTTTTTTTTTAAAAAGCAGCAGCAAGCATCCTTAAATTGAGTTTTACAACTGGCACGTCTAAAAGAATTACAAACCGCTCTTCTCTGTCACCACAAGAACCCCAGCCAAGGAATCGAACTGACGGTGAAAGAAATGAATTCGTTTCTGGCAGCAGTGGGGGTGGCACTTCTCTGACCTAAAGGAAATTATGCTGCTGGGAGTATGATAGAAGTGTTAAGGGAGCAATTAGGGTTGTCACCTAGCATATTCCCAGGAGGGAAGTGATGGATCCTCATTCCTGGCCTCGTCTCTTACTGCCAGTGGTATGTTGATGAATATTGCTATTGCTTTGAACGACCCCGACAAGAGGTACTTTATCGCAGCGTCTATCGCCAGCCTTGGCAGCGTGATGTTGTACCAGCTCTTTCGCACTGCAGAGCGGCTGGTCTTCTGCTGGGTGGATGTATCCCAACATGGCACAATGGATTTTATTGCTTTTAGGGTTTCAAGGGTTAGTTTTATCTGATTTTATAACGGTTTTATATGACATGCAATATCAAGATGGAAGATTCAGCAGTCAGCAGCAGTGCACGAACAATAAAAACCTAAGCAATAATTACAGCCATCATTTAAAACTTTTATACTCCTTCAAGAAACTTTCTCCTTCTGTTACATCAGCCAACCAGATATTTATGAACAAATGGTGATGAATCCCAACATCACATTTGAAATATGAGGCTGTTAAACAGGGGAAATAGCAGAATGACTTGTATCAGTAAGTACTGGCTGGTGCAAATTTGTTCTCCACCTTCCTTCACAGCCTCTCTGTGCAAAGGTATTGGGCAACAGGACTGCAGCCACCTACAATTTACTGGACCATAACCAGCTCCATCTGCTTCATGCAACAGCCCTAGCACATTAAACAGCTCCAAATAAATGGAGTTAAGATCATATCTCTTCTGGTAGGGCAGGCTTGCTCCGCTTGGTCCAGTATTTCTAATTCAAATCTGAATTTGAAATGACAGATGTGCCTGAAAGGAAACTGCACATCCTAACACTTTGAGAGCTGAGTGACTTGCACCAGGGATGCAACCAAGAGCTCCTCCTCTGATGGGGTGAAGCGTTGCTGTGGGTCAGCACTAAACCACTTGAAGTGCTAAAATGGGTGATCTCATGTTGGAATTTGAGATGAAATCAAAAGGGATTAAAAAAAAAAAATCTGGCTGAAGAAGAAATATGAGTCAAAGTTTAAATAAAATGATGGAGAGCATTGAAGCATTGAAGATAATTGGTTTCCAACCATTTTTTAAAACCCATTTAACACTAAACTGCATTTTACCTCAATATATATATAAAGAAAACTGTATGCATCCAGAGCTGGAAAGAGCCTATGTTTGGGTAGGATTAGAATTCCAGTGCAAATCCCACTAAAAATTAAACTGTTTTTAAAACAAAGCACTGGGGTTTTGCTTATCGTTTGTTGTCATACAAAGTTTCCTAAAACCCACTGGGTCAGTACTAACATCTACAGAATAGAGAAAAGAAACCTTTGCGTACCGTTCCACAGTAACAGGAAGATTTCCTGGGCTTTCTTTCCTACCATCATTATTTAGCTCAAAAAGCCCACAAACCTCAACAGAATTTTAAATAGGCTGTGCTTGTAATTCATGGGTATGGCCTTTCATAGCTCACATCCAGCTTTACAAAATGACTATGACAGAGATTACTTCATACTGTTTTACTACATTACAGTCTATGTCATCTCCTATAACCACAAAATACAAACCCTGCACCAACAACCGTGAATCGGAGATTTAGGATTCTTTTCTAATCAACCTACAACTTCCATCTTACCTGCAGCGATCAGAGCCCAGAAATCTTTGCTATAGAAATAAGGTCAGAATTATATAGAGAGCTTTTGAATAAAGTAGTCTTAATATTCCGCAAAAGTCATCCGGAAACCAAGAATTACATTTCTTTATAAGTCCTCCTCTTATTGTATTAGTATTCACAATCCGGATCTTTCCTGCTTGGCAGTAAGAGTACTGCCAGGTGTTCTCAGGATGTCAGCGACTCTATGGGAATGCAACTTCTAACTCAATTAATTTTCTAAAGATGTGAAATTCTGCTGCATTTCTGACATAGCAAAGTGTTAGATAAAAGCCGTTATCTTTGCAGGCCATTAAATTTTTATGGGCATATAGCAAGGACAGATTCCCATTAGGCTTAGGTAGGCAAAATAAAGGTGTCCCTAGGTCAATGCTTATCAAACTTCTAGATTCAAAGACATTTTTTGAAAATTATTTAGATTATTTTCTGGAAAAAAATATCCATGAAACATTATATCATTTTTTGCTTGGAACCACTAAGTTAAACTGAAAATATTTTGTTAATGGCTTTTATTCATAATTCTTTGCACATGTTTGCAGGTGAAAATGTGTTTGAACTGGGGTTATTCCAAGTCCCTGGGCCATATTTAAAAAAAAAAAAAAAAAGTATCACAGACTGAGCCATGTTTCACCTATCCCACAGTGGAAACACATAGACAGGGATGAAGAAACCCATTTGATAAGAATTCTTAGGTCACACAGAAATAGACTAAAAGTAAATAGGTCCAAGAAAAAACAGTTTTATTTTCACCTTTAAGTATTAAATACCAATATATCCTGTTTGGGGTTTTTTTTAATGCAAATTAACTAAAAAAAACAAAGGGGGATTTTTTTGCTTAACTTTCTCTCTGTACCAGTGCTATCCTTATTGAAAGACTTGATTTGAGCCCCTTGCTATCATTTTAGGGCACACATTAAAGTGTTCATTAAATATATCAGAAAGCCAAACATTAGCAGCATGTTGCTAAAGTTGCATGACACTGCATTGTCTATCTGACATTATATATATAAAATATATATAACAATACCAAGTTATTTGCTGATAAATTGCGTTTACCCATGTTCCTGCCTATCAGCTAGAAAAGCCCCACGTGAACACAGTGCTCTTTGGCCCTTCTTAGTCATCTCTATTGGTGAATAAGAAACGAGAAGTTGAATGTTTCCAAAAGCTGGTGCCACGGGGAAGGGGGCAGACAACCTTGGGAAACCTGCCTATATGATGCAAGAAGTTGCGTCCTTACCTTAGCTGGTCGCCTGGCTGCTAACACTCGAAAGCACAAAACATCAATTACTAAAGCATCAGTGCCTGCAGGCAGGCTAAAATATTTTGCAAAAAGCCCCAACCCTCTTTATTAATTTTAATCAGTTTTTTCCTTAACTGCTTCACGGAAACAGAGGGATTATTGGCAGCGTGTGGGTGCAAACACTCGCAAATCAGGTACTTGTAGGCTGTTACCTGGTGCGGGCTCTGCTCTGCCTTCTTACTACTTTGTGCTGTCCCGTGGGGAACCCATCTGCTTGGGAAGGGAAACCTAATAAAACACAACAGCTGCCAGAATGCATTGAGGAGATAGAGTGTATCAGATTCAGCTGAAATCATTGTTGTTGTAGTCTTTGTCTTATCAAGAAAAGACGTCTTTTAAGGGTGAAGAAGAAAAAAAGGAGGCTATCTCCTGCCTCATCTTTTGATACAGAGTCATGCATAGAACTTTTCCTGGTTTAAAACAGCGTTATTGCACCCATCTCATCATGGCTGGAGTTGCTGACAACATGCTGGTAGGTGCCAAGGATTAATTCACTCCCAAGCACAAGGTGTAAGGAGGTGCGAGTGGCTGAGGGGTCAACCCAACTTAACAACCCATCTGAAGACCATAAGAAGGTATACATGAACCTTTGTTTCCAGATCAGTTATATACAGTTATAAATTGAATTGCAATTATTAACTGAAGCTGCAATAATTCAATATTAACAGCTGACTTTTCATGGAGACGTCAGGTCTTTGATGACGGTGATTCCTGCATTGGCTGATTCCTTCCCTCTCAAGCAGTTTCCTTTCCTGCTCACTGCCTTCAAGATCTTTATCAACTGCTCTAATTTTTACATACTGAGCTGCAGCAGGGCTGCATGAGTCTGAGCTAGACCCAGGGATTTATGACTTTCTCTCATTTACTTTTAGGAATGAACTCTGCACATCACAACAGTATAGACTGATGCCAGAAATGGGCTCTTTGTATTCTCAGCTTATGAGATGAGGATGCAAGTTAGACTAGATCATCTTCTCTCAGAAGAAATATAAGCCTTCTGTATTCAGAAATATGGAACAAATATTTCCAGTTTAATTTCTACAAACAAAAGTTAATGTTTTCTGCATCTATACAAGGATTTCAGAAATATTAATCTGTGTTTTTGCTGCCTTGAGGGTCTGAAGAACAAAACCGTACTCATTTAAAACCTTGTAATTTCCTTCCCAGAAATGGTCATTTGAACATGTTTTAAAAAGGAGATTTGTACGGCAGGAGGCATTTGCATGCTTACTAAGCAGCATCCCTCCAGCCTTTTATTTACTGAAACCACTGCTCCTGCTTCAGCATTTAATTCTTGTCACAACCACAATACCTTGTGCAGTATGTTGACTATGGTAGATAAAAGTACTCTATTTAAGCAAATAAAAGCAAATTTATTCTGGAGCTAACTATAAACCAATTGTTTATGGGTGAAACAGATAACAGTATAATGAAAAATGTAACATTTAGGAGTGCTTTTTTGTTGCTGAAGTATTCACAGCCCGAATGATGTCCCAGTTTGGCCCATGTAGGCAACTGAAGTCAATGGTGAGACAGCAGAGCTCTCTGCCTCATAAGCAACTTCTACAACAAAATTTATGCATAGACTTACAATTACCAAGTCTTAAAAGTCCTGTAAATGAACGGGGTACTTTTGGGCCATAGTATTTTTTCCTAAGAACCTGTATTCATCACACAACACTTGTTAGTCCTGTGGCTAGTAGATCATTAAGCAAAGATGCCAAATTTCACCACATTCCACCACGCATGATGCAGTGGGGTCCACTGACACTGGTCAGAACTGTTTGCAAGCGTGTTTCCTGTTATTCAGATGGCACCAATGGTTGGAATTCATCTTTTGCTGACAGGAAAACCATTCCCAGTGGATCTACTCCATCAGGAGCATGGCCCATGCATATTGCTGACATCACTCCAGAAATATATATATAGGATTTAGTACAGTGTTTTCAGCAGACCAGAAAGACAAAGAAGAGCAAACAGAGATGTCTATAGGAATTAATACCATTATTTGTGTAGGTAAAACATGGCTTAAGTGTAATATGGATGAAATGGAAGACTAAAACAGAATCTGAATTACTAAAATGGTGGTACTAGGATGCTTTACCTGCTTGCTCGCCAAATCAATTAAAGATTTAAACCAATTACTGTTGTAATTTATTCTGAATTATTGCAATGCACTAGCAAGTTTATTAATAATATTCCCTATGTGAAACAACCCTGTGGTATTTAACGACCAATTTTTTCATTAAAAAAAGGTGCACTAGCATCCTACTGCACAGAATATGTGAATATTTTAATCGGTCAGAGGGCAACAAGAGTGTCTTTAATAAATACTAAGTGTTAATTATTACATTCAAGGACAATTCAATTAAATCTTGTGCAAATCAGAAGAGTTCTAGCAACTAGAGCCTTATGGACCCATTCTGCATAAGGTAGGTATGTACCAGTCTCAATCAGATAATATAAAGATAGGCAAAGCCAAAAGACAACAGAACTTGGAACAGATAGATTGAAAAGTATTTATTTGCATATTGATTTCCTAAAAATATATGGCATTGCAGTCAAACTGAGCTGGTGTCCCACCTTAATTAAATATGAACAGTATAAACTGCTTTATATGCACCAAGATGACTCTGGTTACATATTTACACATGAATATTATTGTTGCTTCTCTGGGTCTTTTTACCTTTTCTTAACAACTTGGTGATGCTAGTAGGCTCTTCTGAAAGTATTTTGAAACTACTTATAAAACAGCAAATCCCACAATTCTGCAGAGATCACTTGCAGAGAAATCATTTGCAGAGCAGCAGTGACAGTTTGGCATACAGAGCCACATGAAATGGTCTTTTGCTCATTTTCTTCATGGAAGACTAGACAGCTGCACTTTAGCATGTTATCTAATAAATCACTATAAGTAAACACATATAGAGAACCGCAAGGAACCCCTCAAACTCTGTCAAATAATTACTTCACCTTGGGATATACTGATGTTTGAACCTTGTTACAAAGTCCTATTATTAGTAAGACAATTGCTTTTCAAAACATATCAAATGCACAGAATTTCATCCCATTAAATGGCACGAATAAAATCTGTGATCAAAGCCTAGCTAATTGAAACAGATGCTCTTCTGAGTAACTTGAACAGAATCAAAGAGATCAAGAACTTGGTTACTCCCTGTTGAAGCTGTTTAAATAAAGGAAGACTGGTATAATATTTTATTTGAATAAAATCACAGGAATTTCTTACATGCCTGATTCTTTACAGCTTATTCAGACCAAATCAGAAGAGACCTACTGCTAACAAAGACAGGACCTGCTGAAGCAGAGAAGAAAACGAGCTTTTGCACCTCTCTCTTTCTGTCTGTGACACAATAAAAGATGTCCACAAAATGCTTTTAATTTTTCCAGTCAAAACTGAAAGAGCAACACACAAGCTGCTTCTCCAGTTCTGTATTACCGAAATACAGCCGGGACAGACAGTAACCTATGGACAAGCCATACGCTACTTCTATAGCTCAAGACTGAAGGCATCTGCGACCACCTCTGTATGCTCTGGACGTGGGGAAGGAAACATGCTGCTTCACAATCTACGAAAGCAATGAAAGGTTGTTTCCGATGCATTAGTGTACTTTGTTCTAGGACTGGGTGTAGAAACCAACTTAGTCCATCTTTTTTTCCTCTTAAAATTGGATAGAGCTGGCATGAAGGCTTACAGCCTACCAGTGGATGGAGAACAGAAGGAAAATGAGGAGGTGGAAGACGACAGATAAATTGGATTAGCAGCATTCCCCTGGGCAAGGAAGGACATGGAGAAAATGGAGATCCTTCAGCCTTTGCTGAGCACATAAACACCATGTAAACATCCTCAGTGAAGCCCACTCACACTCTCTGATTGAGACGCAGAGAATCATAGAATCATAGAACAGTTTTGGTTGGAAAAGACCTTCGAGATCACCAAGGCCAACCAGCTATCCAGCCCTACTAGGTCCACCACTAGACTATGTCATCAAGTACAACATCTACTCTTCTTTTAAATACCTCCAGCGATGGTGACTCAACCACCTCCCTGGGCAGCATGTTCCAATACCTGACAACCCTTTCAGAACGGAAAGTTTTCCTGATATCCAACCTAAACTTCCCCTTATGCAATTTAAGGCTCTTTCCCCTTGTTCTGTCACTACCTACCAGGGAGAAGAGACCAACTCCCACTTCAATACAACCACTTTTTAGGTAGTTGTAGAGTGTGATGAGGTCTCCCCTCAGTCTCCTTTTCTCTAGAGAAATCTATGTCCAAGTCCTGCATCTCTTCAGTCCCTACAGGTCCTGTGAGAGACACTCAGGACTAAAAATGTCAAGGGGACTGAAAAAAGAGGACATGACCTGCAAGTGATGAGTTATTGCCTAACTGCAGATAAGTAAATGAATGAAAGAATGCCCAAATTAAACCACGTCCCTTGGAGTGCATCCTTTCCCAGCAGGTCCCGACTCACTGCAGACGGTGCCATATAAAAGCCATAAACCACCACAGATTATGTCAGGAGGGAACAATTGCAAAAAGCCAGGGCAGTAATTAGCAAAAGTCTGCAAAGCTACATGGCAAATGAATTCTAGCAAAGCCCACCATCAAACACACCACCTTCATTTTAAACCATGTGCACAGCAATAACACTCTTCCTATCAGTTGGGCTGGTTGGAGTATTCAATGAGACCACATACTTGCTCCTCTCAGAACACAAGAAACTTATTATTGCCATTTTCTCATAAATCTTATCACATGCTCATTCATAATAAAGGAAAACAATAAAATCCATGCTGATGACCATGGTGAAATCCAGCACAGTGGATTTGATCACATAGAACATTATCCACTAAACTCTACCCACCAAGATGAGTAAACACCATCCTTTGGTACAGTTTTAACATCTCACATTAAGTCAGATCTGCTGTTCACGAAAAACAACCTCCAAGAAAAGCGTTATTGTTTCAATCCTAGCTCAGTGGGAAACGGAAAGGTTTGCTGATGTGGCAGAGCAGTGCTGCGCAGAGATAACCCAGCTGGCTTTGTACATCCAAAATGAGTTTGGGGACTGTTGAAGTCTCGCTCTGCTAGCCCAGGGCTCCTAAGGACACAAATCCAGGCGGCTGGATTCCCATATGGTTACTGGCACATATGTCGACTAATTCCCTGAACGTGTTGGCTTGGGTTTTTTGGGTTTTGCTTTCCCCCCCAAGCTATGTTTTTCAAATAAACGTGACTGCTTTCCCATTGTGTATTTAGAAATGAGAAGGAACTTAATCACATATATTCAAATATTCTTCTCAGTTAGAAAAGCAAAGGAGATGAACTAATATTGGAAATTATGGCAATAAAGAGCAAATAATTTGGAAATGCCATAGCCATTTGAGTATGCAAATCTCACCAACACAGCTACCACCAAAATCACAGGTAAACTGTGGACTTCTGCAGCCTCTGCAGAATATCAGCAATAAGATTTGTCAAAAGTTCACCCTTACTGGTCTGAAATAAAGTCCCTTTGCCCGTGGTTGATTCGTCTCCCTTCAAGCCTCGGGTACAGATAACAATTTTGAGCCTGGATGGAAAATGAAGATGCACAAATTGTGAAGCAGTCCAGTGCTTCTCCAGAGCACCGAGAGGAACACAGTGTCTCATTACTAAATCAAAGCTCCAGACAATTTAAATACTTCCCCCTCCACTGTTTCACTATCCTTTATTTGGAATCTCCACAAGGTACAAATATCTTTTATAGCCATAAAATGCAAAATAGGAAAAAAAATAAGTCTGTAAGGTTAACTACAATATTTCATTACAAGCCTTTCATCAACAGTTTTAAAATGATAAAATATTTTCTAAACGAGCTCTGAGACACCCTGCTTAGAGAGGTGATATCCTTATTCATAAAACATCAGACGTTGCTCAAGGACACATGCTGGGGGTTAGTTTAAAATCATCATCTTTCCTAAACTCTTTGTAGCGTCAGGGCAAGAATCCAACAGCACAAAAGGCTCAACCTTTCCCAGCCTTTTGCCACGTCTCTAGGAACCTGTCCAGAAAGGACGCATAATGCCAGACTGAAAAAAAATATACTGTGATGTGTATGGATTAACTCCTTTGCTGTTGCAGACCTCCCTAGAAACCCATGCAGATTAGGCATGGTCCCATTTTCATTACAAAAAAAGACTGGGCTCAATAGCTTTTTGAAGGAAATAGCTGCAACAATCCCTGTTAAATACCACACTGTTTCATCTAAATTACTTTCTGCTGGCATTTTTTCTCCAGGAATTTTTTCAAAGCAGCACCCACAAGCTGTCATCTAGGAAGTTCAGGTTGGACATGATGGAAAACTTAAGAAAAACTTAAATTGGTGCAATAGGTCAACTGGTGACTGAATCGCCATCCTTGGAGATTTTCAAGATTTAGCTGGACAAGGTGATGACAAATTTGCTCCAGCATTTGTGACAGCTCTGCTTCTAGCAGGAGGTCAGAGCAGCAACCTTCAGAGCTCCCTTTCAGCCAACCTTCATCTGATTTTTGTCTATCTTGAGCACATGATTCCCCCCCCTCCAGTAAATTGAACTATTTTTCAATAATAACAACGATGATGTCAGGATCACTTTCTAGACTAAAAGACCTTTCCACTCTGGCACAAAAAACTGCTAAAAAACCACAGTACAAACTCCAGGTCACCTGAATAACAAAACCCAAATGCCTTTTTATGCCACCTCTCAGTTTTTCCTTAAGGCAGATATATTCAGAGAAAGCTTGAAGAGAGCACTAAGAGAATTTTAAATGAGGATTTCAGATGCAAGATAGGAGAGAAAATCACAACTAGAATCATCTTTACTTTAAAAGCACTACATTAACCTATGGTAATGTAAGATTTTGGAAGTACCTGGCTTCAGAACAGAATAATATTGAGTTTAGAATTCATTCTATCTCCTTTTGCAAAATTTCAGCAATTACTGGAGGAAATTTCAAGACGTCCAAGGTCAAGATATTAAAATCACAGGGAAGCCTTCACCAGCAGACGCAGTGGGTAACACATATTCCCTCCCAGTTATCTGATGGAAGACCAGCTTTACTCTACAGCTTTTTTGCACCAAAGTTTGTATGTAATTTCTACAAAGTCTTTCCAGGATATTTATGGGCTGACACGTAAACTCCACTCCTTTTAACTTCCAAGTACTTCCATTGAGTTTTACCTTGCTCATTTCCTGTCCTTTTGGTGCAGAGATGGGAAGACACTCCAGACCACTTCTGCAATCAAGGGTTTAGAAGAGCTGGTTCTAGACTGGCTTTGCACATCAGTTTGGTGTGAAGCAGCCATACCTATTTGGTCTAGAAAAGCAATTCCTTGGCAAGGAACTTCACATACGTTTCCCTCCCTCTTCCTGGCTTAATTTCAGTTTGCTCCTTCCGCTCTGTTAAACGTGAGCCCACCTATTCAACTGTAGAAGACAAAAAAGCTCATCTACATATTTCATGTCACCATCTCCACCACAGCATGGTGCAAAAGTCACTCAGGTATTGCAGAGGAGACATAATTAAAAAAAAAAAGGTATCCTCATTTTCCTCGTCATCCAGTAATGCCTTTTGTAGTTTTTTTGGGCCAGATTATTGTCAGGCTTTTGTTAACCTTACCAATTCCTCACCCAGAGTTGACTTAGTCTGGTCATCTGAAAACTGAAGTTACCTAAGAGAAAAGATGGCCTAATTTGGAAGACATTTCAAAAAGCTTCTTTGTGACATCATCACAGACAATATTTCAAAACAGAAATAAACACTAGGAAAATATAAAGTGGATTTGGACCCAAGAGAGCAAAGTGAAGCCAACAAAGCCATCATCCCCTCCTCCTTAGTTAATGCTTAGCCCCTCTTGCTGAGCTTATTTTCTTTTCATTAATTTGTGGTCACTGTTTGAAAGAAAAAAAAAAAAAGTATTACATGGCTCTTGTTATTGCACAGTTTAAGATGACTTCTCTGTAAAGTTCCCAAACTTTACACTATGTAATGGGAAAAAAAAAAAAACAACACCTGGGACAAACGATGACTAACCTGCTGTAAAACAACCATTATCATCTATATAAAATCATGTCAAAAACTATTCTAAAATGTTCCAGCTTCTTCTCAATTCTATAATTGAAAGAAAAATTTCATTTACTTATAACGTGATTGAGGAAATAATGGAATTTAGCAAGTGCCTTAAAGACGTACTTTTTATCACTTTAGACTTCAGGAATCAAGAACTTGATTTTACAAAGGCCGTAGGCTTGGGGGGAAAAAAAAATTGAATTTGATAGTAACATAAAAACCATACAAATTTAAATCTCTGCCGGTCCCTTTAGCAGTCAGGGTGAAATTGCTTCATTAGGGAAGTTCTGCCGTATAAGCCTATAACACTTGTTTCAGCCTGAAGAAACCTAAAATTAAATTGAGATTAAGGTTGGCCATAGACTTATGTGGTGGTTTGACCCTGGCTGGAGGTCAGATGCCCACCAAAGCCACTCTATCACTCCCCTTTTCAGCTGGACAGGGGAGCAAATAGATATTGAGAGGCTCAGGAGTGGAGATAAGGACATGGAGAGATCATTCCACAATCAGCATCATGGGCAGAACAGACTCAGCACAGAATAAAGGAAACAAACTCTCTAATTTATGGCACTGCCCTGCACCCCCAGTGACACCAGAGTCAGGTGATGAGAAGTGCAGCCAGATCTTAAAGCACCTCTCCCCACCCCTCCATTTTTAACAGGCTTCGCTTTATCCATGATTTCGGTCTCTTCTCCCCTGCCATTGTGGCACAGGGAGGAGCAGGGAATGGAGCAATGGGGGTTTCAGTCAGTTCCTCACAAAGTTGTTTTCCTTCTTAGCTGGAGGGGCAGGGGTCATTCCTCACACTCTTCCTCTGCTCCAGCTTGGACAGTCCTCCAGGAGCTTCTCCAACATGAATCCTTTCCCACGGGGCTTCAGCTCTTCACCAACTGCCCCAACGTGGGTCACTTCTGTGGGGTGCAGTTACAGAATCATAGAATGTCTCTGTATTTCAGGCCCAGACTGCTCCAGCCTGGTCCCCTATGCAGTCAGAAGTCACCCCCCATCCCAGCAAAGCTGCTTCAGTGTGGGTCTCTCTCTCTCCCTGGGCTGCAAGTGCTGGCAGATGCTTGCTCCAACACAGGTCACAGCATCTTCTGTATGTCTCTATACGCTCCCACATGGGGCCTCCCCACAGGCTGCAGGTGGGATCTCATCCTTTCCATGGGCTGTGGGGGGACACCCACTCTGCCACAGGTTTCTCCACAGGCTGCAGGGGCATCATTCTCTCCAGCACCTAGGGCACTTCATCCCCCTGCCCTTCACTAACCCTGGTGTCTGCACAGCTCCTTACACCTTCTCACTCCCTTCTCTGGTGGCAAAAAGCAGCTGCTAACATTTTTTTTCTTCTTAAATGTGATTCCCAGAGGGGTTGTGACCATCACTGATGGTTTTGGCCTTGCCCAATGACTCTGGCCTAGAGTCAGCTGGTGTTTACTCCGTCGGGCCTGGGGGAAGCTTCCAGCTGCTTCTTGCAGAAGCCACCCCTGCAGCACCCTGTCCTCCACCTGAATCCAGCCACACAAAACTACACCACCTTAGTACTTATAAACCAGCTTTTTCCCTTTTTGTGGAATATAAGCACTATTAAACCTCTGAAAAAGACTGTGTTCCACCCATGCATGCAGGTCAACGTTTCCCTTCCAGACTGTGGGACTTGGTATGATTTGAATCGCACTGATGGCATGATGCCATCATGTACACATGCAAACTGGCCACGATCACTCTGGACTTCAAACCACAAAAGCTGGCAGAGATCTTGGTAACCAACATATATACGTGCTGAAATAAATAGAGGAAATATATTTATTGGCAACAAATTAGCATTTTGCAGAGGGTCTAGTGGTGAAGACCTGTATATTTCTGAACTGCAGTAGGAACAATTTATGTCAGCACCAAAATCTACACTGCAGTTCAAGGACAAGAGAAAGTAGCTGGCTGGTGAGAACATACAGAAGCAAGCCACACACAACAGCTCAGAATGACAAGAAGTGGCCTTAGCACATTATTATGACTCTCTTCCTGGGAAACCACATGTATGGTAGCGAAAGTGAGCTCCAAGGAGGACTGAAGCCTGGACAGCATTGCAGGTCTTTATAGGGAGCTTTTCCCAAGCTGGGAGGGCTTCAGGAAGAAGCACAAAGATACTTTATAGAAAATAAATACTTTATAGCAATTGGCTGCCAAAAATCACAGAATCACAGAATAACAAGTTTGGAAAAGACCTTTAAGATCATCAAGTCCAACCATTCACATCCTAAACTAAACCATATCCCTAAGTACTTCATCTACCCTTTTTTTGAACACATCCAGGGAAGGTGACTCAACCCCCTCCCTGGGCAGCCTGTTCCAGACCCTGACAACTAACATCCAACCTAAACCTGCCCTGGCCCAGCTTCATGCCATTCCCCCTTGTCCTATCACCTGTCACCTGGCTGAAGAGACCATCACCTACCTCTCTACAATCTCCCTTCAGGTAGTTGTAGGTGGTGATAAGGTCTCCCCTCAGCCTCCTCTTCTCCAGGCTAAACAGCCCCAGCTCCCTCAGCCGCTCCTCACCGGATTTGCCCTCCAGCCCCTTCCCCAGCCTGGTTGCCCTTCTCTGGACTCGCTCGAGGACCTCCATGTCCTTCTTATGGTGAGGAGCCCAGAACTGGACACAGCACTCGAGGTGTGGCCTCACCAATGCCGAGTACAGGGGCACAATCACCTCCCTAGACCTACTGGCCACACTGTTTTTGATACAGGCCAGGATGCCATTGGTCTTCTTGGCTGCCTGGGCACACTATTGACTCATATTCAGCCTGCAGTCAACGAACACCCCCAGGTCCTTCTCTGCCTGACAGCTCTCCAGCCAGTCTCCCCACTAGAGACTACAGGAAAAGGTTGGGTGGGCGAAAGTAAAGAAAGCAGAAATGAAGAGTTGGTATTTGAGGCAAGAAAGCAGAGGGATCAGGACCCAAATAAAAGGGTCCTGGTCAAAGCAATCAGTTTGGATAACAATAATGACAGCAACAGTCTTACAAGCTCTTTGGAGTTACAAAAGGAGGAAGAAACCAGTGGGAAGTCTGCATAATTTATTGGAAGCACACTGGTCGCCAGTCATCTCCAGAAGGTATCAAAAGAAATGTCTGAGATTCTTGTTTGGAGAGTGGCATGTCCAGAAGTGAGCTGAGAGACATGAGGACAGAGATAATGAGCTGAAATTCCAGTGGAGAAAGGGGAAAGATGTGAAGGAGCAAACAAACCCCTGTGATAACCTGCACAGAGGCTAAAGAACAGACACATCTTCTTGTATAATAACAAGAAACTTGGAGATGCCAAGAGGTGGCCATGAACATCAGAGCTAGCTCTGAATTTCACTGACAGCTCTAAAAGGACAAAGTTTTATTGCTGGTCCTGGGATTTTTATCAATACTTAATAAGGCTTTACTAAAAGACTAACACAGTTGGAGTTGATGGACCAGAGCATGAAGAAAGAAAAAAAAAATTAAAAAAATAATCCATGTATTTAGGATAATGCATGGACATGCCTTTGGGCATAGCCCTGAGCAACCTGCTCTGAGCATGGAGTTGTATGCGATGCCCCCTGCAAGTCCCTCTCAGCTTAAATCATGAGTCGACGGTGCTGTAATACCAGAAGACAAGAAATCCCAACAGCTTTCAATACAGTAAATAGTATCAGCGGTCAGAAGAGAGGAGAAGGGGGCAGCAGCTCATATCTTTGCAACTGAGATCAAAATGTGGTCATCTGGTGAAGGACAAGATCAAAGGGACAGCAAGAAATGATGGTCAAGGAAGCTACAGCTTATAGGCTGTATATACGTTAATGGAGGCAATGAAGATGACTCCAAGAAGAGACTAGATGAGAAGTTTCTTGCACCTGCAGCAGCAAAGGAGGAGAGGAGGAGGACAGAGTTGTGGTGGGACATGGGAAAGCAAGTCAGCAGAACCCTATCTGGTCCATTTTATCTTCAAAAGGAGAAAAGCAGTGAGCTACTAGGCAGTGAAGAGACAAATGCTTGATGAATGGCGGTCAAGGGATGAAAAGACAGCTGGAGACTGCTGTTTAGTTAGAGAGATGGCAGAACAGAGAAGACAATAGTAATAATTAAGGAAATCAGCCTGTGGCAGGATTTCTGCCAGCACAGTTTGGCAGCAAATGGATTTATGGATAAGGACCTTGTGTTTGGAGAAATTAAAAAAAAAAAAAAAAAGAGACAGGAGGTTTGGAGGCTTAAACCTGCAGAAACTCAACTGCTGCAGGGCTGGGTGCAGGAAGACTGGGCCATAAGAAGGAAAGGAGAGGTCCCAGAGACTGCAAGAGGGGCTGGATTGGGTCTCAACCAGTCAGATGCCTGATCAATGGTGCGGCTTTAACTGAGACAATAACTCACTCATGGAAAAGGCAACAAGGTCCAGTCTATCCCATAAAGACCTAGAAACCAAAGGTTAATCTCAGCACTGTGGCTGGGCTCCTCTTGCCCTGTTGTTCATCAGCAGCCTGATGCATTGAAGAAAGCTGCCTTAGGCTCCTGTGTCCATCAAAATGTTTCTTTGGACAAAACCCACACTGCCTACTGGGACGCTGAGGAATGTCCTGATAATAAACCTTGGTTCAAGCCCTGCTTGAGGGTTTACAGCATCCCAGCTATGATGGTTAGTGGGGAGCTTGGCAGCACAGCTCTCATTCCAGCCACGAGGTCAGACTGGGTCACACACTGCTCCACACAGTGGCACAGATATAGCTCATTTCCTGGATAAATTTAACTTAAAAATGAAAAGCCCCAGCTGAAATTTCTGATCGTCACTGGTAATACATTTGAGCAGAACAAAATGTTAGTAGGTCGTTAAGCACCTATTAGCAGCACTCCTAAATAATATAGTATGTAACAACTGGAATCTTTTGTGTTAAGTAAACAGATACCTTAGGTGAACACCCACATCAACCTCACAAATAAATAGCATGTTCTCTTGATAGGAAAACTGTTTCTAAAAATCAGCTTTCAGCTATTTGTCACAGGAGCCAAACATAAAGGTAACATGAGCTTTGCACATGACGTCCTGGTGCCGCATTAGGAACGCCACAGCGTCTTTCAAAAGCCACGCTCGGATTGCGCCTTTGCTTAAAATAAGGCCCGACTTTTAGTGATAACACAATCTATTTATTTTTAAAATGTTAAAATGCTTAGGGTGATATTTCCAGCCAACCCAGTTGCTCTCTACAATCCCAGGGGTGAGCACGGCTCCAGCCACTGTTTTGGAGCCCCAGCGACACCCCACGGGGACAGGGACAAGCTAGGACAACAAGTATTTGCTTTAATGTGCCCAGTACTTAAAAGCTTAACTGCATCATCTGCATCAAGTCTACACAATTTACTTCACATTCAGAGTCTGTAACTGAAAATAGAGCCATCAGAACCCGATCTGTCACTCCCTGTGCACGCAGGCCCTCTGTCAAGTCTTGAAATAGGGAAAAGCTGTTCTAAGACTTGATGTTAATAACAATTAAATTCAATGCAGGCGTCTGGTAGACTGATGACCATCACAAAATAGAAATATATACAGCATATGAACAGTTTACAGCCTACACAAGTCCTTGGACTTATGGAGGGAAGATGAAGAGACTTGGTCCAGGGGTCCTGCACCCATCACTCAACCTCGACATGACTCTGCTCCTACACAAAGGCATTTTCAGTAAGATTCAGCACCACACCTCACTTTTCTGGAGAGATTACTGCATTTCCAGCCTAGATAACATCTCCTGTGCTGGGTTCAGGCCTGCTTTTGGAATTAATCAGTCAGGACACCCAAACACCATTCCTGCTGCTCATGCAGCCCATGATCATTTACCTTTCCCAGCAGGTAGTCCTGCTCAAAGTGAAAAGCTTCCCACTCCACAACAAAGCCATGCAAAAAAGCTGGAAGCCATGGTTTAAAACTAAAAAAAGTGGGTGTAATAACCACAGCCTTGCCCCACTGAACCACACTCTAGAGCTGACAATGCTGACCCATGTTTCAGGGTGACACACTGCAAGCTGTGAAGGCAATTCGCCCAGTCAGGTATCATTAAATGCCTGCATGGAAATGATTTCTGCCTTTGATTTGTTAGCCAGCTTGGTCCACATGGTCTGAATGTTTTTCATACTGCAGAACACAATACTTATGTAATGACACACCAGGTTTTCCACAGCTGTCTTCAGCTGCTTCTCCACCACTCTCCCCTATAACAAATGGCAATAGGTCTGCTCTTCAACAGAAAGTACCTCTGTGATGTAAACCTGCTAATTCCTGACATGCTACAGGAAAAGGAACCACTTTAACCAAAATATGCAACAAAGGATTTCTCATTGCATCAACACTTCTGCTGAGCATTATAGCGGGGCACTTAAACTGCTGTTTCTGTCCCCAGGGAGACAGCAGGAATGCTGCCCAAAACCTTGCTCCATTTTCTCTGTTGGGAAAGGAGTGGCATTGGAAGTAAGGACCCTGCATTATGAAAAGTTTGGTTCCTTGCAGAAGTGTTCCTCGAGACTGCCCACTGCCCATTGTGCAGTATTGCATAAGGACCTCAAGTTCTTTGCTCCAGACTTTGGAAAAACCAACTGTGAGGTCCTTTGGGTAGAATGATGTGATAGTTCTGCCACAGGGAGAGACCTCAGCTCAACCACAAAGCATATTCCTCAAAATAGGCAAATAAACCAAAAATCTCCCCAAAAGTGGGTACTACAAGCTCACATTCTTAAACTCAGTGCTATAAAAGAGGGCACTGGGTTTTTTTGATGTCGCCTTGTCAATTTAAGTGAGCATTACTTAAAAGGGGTGCTCTTAGAATGGTCTTATAATATTGCAGAGCTTCTAACAAAATAGAATTAAATCGGCTCTCATCCAGACAAATAGCCAGCTCTGTCCCTATAAATTTTTCACCCTTAATTTTGAGTGCGTCCATGGCAGTTAACCATGTTGCTTAATGCTTGGACAGCTGTAACAGAAAATTTGGAGAATAGATATTCGTCATTAGGCTTAATTCTTACTCTCTGCAACCACTCAGAGCCTTTTTCTTGTTTTAGTCCCAAAGGAAATGCAGTCAATGCCTCCACATGGGATGCAGCTGCCCAAAGCAGGGGATCCCATTCAGCCCAGCTGCCTGTGTGGCCTGGGCAGCTCCAGAGGGGATATGGACAAAGAGATTCAGCATAGAATTTCACCCCTTGAACGGGTCACAGTGTTCCTGTGAACTACAGAAGTACCTATAGCAAAACTGTCTGGGGAAAACAGTCTATAAATCAGAAGAGACACTGATTATTTCACGGTGGTGTAGAACTCCACAATCCATCCAACTTCCCTTAAGTGCTAATTCATCTCCTCTTAACTCATAACCTACTGTGTTACCACGAGCAAAACCAACATCAGCAGGATTCTGGTAATGCTGCACATGTAGGAGATAGGCAAGAGCCAGCCACCAGTGCTGAGGCATGTCAGGCTTGGGAGAGCTCAAAAAGGGAATGAAGTCATTGAAAGAAGACACATCGCACATTAAATCCTCTTAAAAACATCAAGCTTAAAATGGTGAGGACTCTTTTTCCCTGCTGAATAACCTGGATGACACAAATGAAAGAGTCATCATTTGTTATTTGAGCACATGATTAAGAAAACAGGTTATTAAGAAACAGGAACTAAATGCAAACTTGCACTGACATCTTCTGAGGATGGGGCCCTAATTTACTATATTATGGCAAAATGATGATTATTTTAAAATCCTTAGCTAATTTAGGTGGCTTACCCTTTGCATTTTACTCAGTGTGCAAAATTAAAGCCACAAAAATACTTTATATTTGTAAGAGATGTAATTACTTAAACATGCTTCTATAAGAAAAGTTCTACTCTTGTTAAATCACAAGGCTTAATATTAACTGTTTCATCTTGTGATGGTGCCTTGTAATGATAACAAAATGACAAGGGCATTGCACCCCAATGCCGGGTTACATCCGTCCTTGCAAAATAATACTTCAGTTTTCTATGCTGGAAAAATTTAGAAGTGATAGTTATTTTATGTGGCATTACAAGCCTGACACACAAGACCAAATCCATCCTGGGTATAAAAAGAACATTTGAAGAGGAGCCAAGTCATATAGTGCCACAGGTAAGTTTGTCTATAAATGAAAGTCCTATGTGGAAAGCAGCCATAAGCAGTGATGACACTCAAGGATGCGTGTGTAGCTACATAAATGATAGGGGAGTTAAGAAAAAACCTCCAAACAAGGTATTTTTTGCTCTCCCCCCCCCCTTACATATTATTGCAAAGCTGCACTGAGTGGTAACAAACATGCATTCTGCATTGCAAGTAGTTATGTAAAGCAGCTGGCAGGCTGAGAGTTTGCACATAGCATCCCCAGCAGTAATTCATACTCTTGCCTCTAGTGTCCTGGGCACCATCTCTATTTATTTATTTATTTAAAGGGAGTCCAAAAAAAATGTAATCCAGTTCCACTTAATGCTTACAAACCTGAACGGAGCTAGTGGGTGTACTGGCATGGAAGAGTTTACCAGGAAAATGTCTGATTTCCTCTGGAGGTCTTCTGCAGGGATGTTTTTGTCATCTCCCTTTTAACACATTTACTATGGATTCCCACCCCCAAGTAGAAGTATTTGTCACAAACCAGTGCTCTGGCATTTTGACAAAAGCACGGTAATTTAAAAATTTTAAAATACAGTTTTAATTCAATTGTCAACATCTATTGTTGACAGAAACATGCTGACATAAAAATCTTATTGTTTAAGAATGTAAAAAAGACCAAACACTGCAAGTTGCTGCAGGACAGAAGTTAGACAGGGATTTTTTTGTTATTGTTGTCTGTGAACTTGTACATGTTTTGTCTGAGAACTTGTACATGTTTTGTCTGAAAATAACAAAAAAAATCATAAAAGCAGCAAAATGAGGGAATTTTGAGGATTCAGTCAGCACAGGAAGCAGCCTTCAGCCCTTCCAGGCTATTTCACATCCTCCAAATGAGAAAAGCAAACCACAATCTCAGATTTATCCTCTTTGAAGCAAGCAACTACCAAATCTGACCTTGGCAATCATTTCTGTCACTAACAGGTTTCACTCACCCCGGTTTCTACAAGAGGATACACCCCCAAAAATTGTGTTATTTTAAAAAACATTATAAGAATAACATGCACTTTCAGGTGAGCAGTGCTCTAGTGGCTTTGTTATCTAATAAAAAGCAACAATATGACACCTCCGTGGTATTTCCTGTGCATCACCTATTTCAGCAATGGGATTTCTTTCAAGCTCTGGTATAACACTCAGGCAAAAAAAAAGACATCAGGGAATAAAAAATAAATCCAGAGACATTCACTGCAGTAAATGTAAGCAAATATATTCGTTTACTACACAACCCCTGTAATCCTGCTTTCCTCCATCTGGCACAATCCCGTTGCTCAACGTTATATATATTTTGAACACAGCGGGAGGAATATTGTACTTGCTCTGTAGGACTGCATCCTCAAAGGAAAGCAAATATACAGTCACAGGTTCCCATGCTATGATTCAGTTATAAAAAAGCCGGAGCTATTAATAAGCCATGATCTTATAAACTAATGATTATTATCTTTAAGACTCAGAACAACGTGATTATTAACTACACTTGAGTCATGAAGTTGGCTCTGAGCGTAACTTCCCTGTAGAAACTAGAGCAACTTTATTTATGCACTTTTTGTCAAAGAAAAGTAGTAAAATTCCGAGTTTACTCCTAAATTGTCTCCTAACAACTATTTTTTGTTTGGTAGAGAGGACAAAATACCCGCCCAGATATTTGTTTTCTTTTTCTCTTAATAAATTAAAGGCAAATTTTATGTCCAAGCCTTCTATTGATACGATTGTCTACACTCCTTGGGTAACGGATGTGTTTTCATGAGTATGTATCTTACATAAACAGGCTTGTGAAGCGCCAAGCGGCCGCTCAAAAGGCAGCGTGAGGCAGGCGATTGATACGGCACAAGAGACTCTGACTCCAGCATTCGCTGATCTCCCTTAAGTACATAATCATTTGTTTTTCCTTCTGAACGTGGTGTTTACTGTCGCTCGACTGCAACGGGTTTTGTTCAGTGTTGTTATAAAATAAAGCTGTGACTCATTTCCCAGTCAATTGCCTTGAAATTCAAGAAAGTTCCAACCAAGATATTTGACAATGGGGGAAATCAAGCAGCTGAAAACCCCCAATTCATCATCTTACCACTTAAAAAGCTCAAGTAGGGCTGGAGTTAAGTGATCATCTACGCACAGACGCGGAACGAGCCTTTGTGGGCATGATTTTTTGCAATTGCCCTCCTTGCTGTATTGCTTCAGCCCTGAAGAAACCCTCTGTCTATTCAAGCCTGGAAGTGCCACTCTTGTGTAACTTGCAACATGGAGCAAATCTGAAAAGCTGCACAGCTTTTTGGGAAGGCTTGTGACCAGCTTTCCATACCACCAGCACACAGGTTGGTAACCCACCACCCTCCCACCCCAATTTATTGACCGAACAGCTGCTTGTCAAAATACAGAATGATACCACAGTTGGTTAGCTCCAAGTGTCTTTATACCTTAATATCAAGTTCTAAATATCTTTATACAGAATCAAAGAATCACAGAATGGTCAGGGCTGGAAGAGACCTTAAAGATCACCAAGTTCCCACCCCCTGCCATGGGCAGGAACACCTCTCACTAGACCAGGCTGCTCAATGCCCCATCCAACCCAGCCCCAAACACCTCCAGGGAGGGGGCAGACACCACCTCCCTGGACAACCTGTGCCAGTGTCTCACCACCCAAATAGCGAAGGATTTTCTCCTAATATCCCATCTAAATCTACCCCTTCCAATTTAAAACCATTCCCCCTTGTCCTATCACTGCATGCCCTTCTAAAAAGCTCCCCCCTGCCCCAGCTTTCCTGTAGCCCCTTCAGGTATTGGAAGGCCACTGTAAGATTTCCCCCAGAGCCTTCTCTTCTCCAGACTGAACAAGCCAAATTCTCTCAGCCTGTCTTTGTAAGAGAGGTCCTCCAGCCCTCTAATCATCTTCATGACCTCCTCTGGACCCATTCCAACAGTTCCATGTCCTTCTTATGTTGGGGAGTCCAGAACTGGAGGTCTTGTTAAAGAAAAAGTAGAACTGAGATCTTACCAAGTCATTTAAGATGCTAGAAACTGTAAAAATAGTAAAGAAAAACTATTATTTGTTTTCACACTGAATATCTTTTTGCCACATCTTGGACGACAGACTCCTGGGCTCTCTGCAAATCAAGAAGTCAACTGCCCATCTGAGAACCTGGAGGCGTCTTAAAAGAGGAGCAGATGGCCCACCTGAAAAAACCCAACCCACATTAAACCTGGAATTTATTCTTATCCTGCGCACTTAAACCATGGAACAAATTGCCACTGAAGGTCTTGAATTTTAGAACTGCTTGTAAAATGTTTGAGAATTAAATATACAACCCACCAAGGATTATAAAGTATAAAGCCACCAGCTCTGGGTGCAGGACGCTCTTCAGCAACTGACTTTGGCTGCTGTAAATGACAGTACACCAGGCTAGATGTACCTTTGGTTTCCCCCAGTGTGATCTAATGCTTATTTGAAACAAGTCAATAATAGCAATCAAATCCTGGTGGAAAGATGTAAGGTAGCATTCACCGTGGTAGTCACAACGTAGTGCACTCAAAGGCAGGGTACTGGTAGAACCAACGCATCTCACTGTCCCTCTGGGTCCTTTTTCCCCCCTGTTTTCTGACACATGGGGTGGCTGAAGTCAACACAGCTCCAAATAAACCAGGTTTATTTTTGCTGGGCAATGAAGGCATAGCTGCATTTTTGTGAGCTGGAGCACACCTAACAACTGCTTGGGCAAACCTGCCAGCTCATTTTAAAGGCTTTGGGCAAGTCCCTCTATTGGAAACCTCTTCCCTGCCAGGGAACTTCTCAGAACATCAACAGCTTTTGGCAACTAGCTGAAGATGCTTGCCACAAGCTCCTTTGCAAGCCAACACAAAATGCAAGCCAGTATTATGAGGAAATGAAGAATGTATACTTGGAGAAAGTGAAGCAACTACATCAGCGATCAATACGTGCTTGCAATAACCTAATTAAGGAAATCACAAAGGCCCCAATGAAGATTTTATGATTTACTTTGCAACAGCAGTATTATAAAATATAAAATATCTTTGTGGTAGAGCAATACCCTGAGGGCTTTGAGACCAGAGCACCCACACACAGCCTGGACAGAACAGGGAGGTGTTTTAGTAATGTTTCATTACTGCCATGATGTGCCTTTAGGAGATCAATCAGACCTAAGGTCCACCTGGCCACCGCTTCCAGCCTGAGTGGGGGCCAGGCACCTGCAGGAAGAAAGCCAACCCATAGGGGAACCATATGGTGACACCATCTCAGTGTCACTTTACCTCTTAGCTTCCAGCTGTCCGGGCTTTTGAGCTTTTACCCTCCAAAGCCTCTGGGAGAATTTTGTTTCAGGGGTTTGCCAACAGTTTTTCCAAAGCCTTTAAAAGCTTTTGGCATTTCCCATGTCTCGGGGCGATGGGTTAAAAACCATCGGCCACCACTGCCCAAGGGCTGACCTGACTTTATGGACAGCAATCTATCTAGGAAGCAGAAGAGAGTGGGAAATACAGTCATAGAGGCTGAAATACCTTTAAGATCGCCTAATGCTTGTAATAAACCTAAAAAGCAGCTGATGTAATGGATAAAATAACTTCTGGCTCCTCCTCGGAGGCCGTATGTCAGACCCACTGCCTGTGAGCTACGCACACAGTAGTGCAGGCACTGGGCAGAAGGGCTGCAAACACCCAGACTAACAGGAGGCCCCATTTTAGAAGCAGTGGTGATAAAAAGTGCTCCCCAATTCTCTCCCTCCTACAAGCCAAAGTTAAAAGTCTTTTTCTTGTTTGTTTGCCAAGGCCAAGAGTGAGAGAAATGACTGAACTTTCCCTAGTTCTCCCAGCAAGGATGGCACAGCCTATTTCCCCATCCCTTTTGCATCACAGATCCCATTTGCTTTCTTACACCATTAATTTGGCTGCTCCCCAGACTCCCCAACACTCTGTGGTGGTGGGACACCTCTTTCCCAAGAGCACAACAGGAAGACAAGTACTTCTTCCTGGAGAAACAAAAATTAAACCATGTTTTCCTATAGGACATGTAAGTCATTAGGCAACAAACATTTCCAATTGTCCATCCCATTCTTTTTTCCCAAGAAAATTCAAAACAATTAGGTTAATAGGTCAGCAGATGGTAAGGTTTCAGTGGAAGTGCAACATTTTTGAGCAAGGTGTCCAATGTAGATGAAACCTGATTCGTATTCACCGAATTCCACTCTGAGACTGGACATAACTGTTGAGGCACAGAGAGGACTGAGAGAAATTAAATAAGGTATAGTAGATGAAAACTTGTCTGATACCTCCTAATGGGTGACTTGTAATAAACACAAGTTTGTGCCAGTGAAATGGAAAGGAAGAAGAACAGGCAACTTCTGACAGTGAGGGGTGTGAAAAGTGCCGTGTTTTACTGCGAGAGTGAAGACTGGTCTGAGCAGGAGCATCCATTTTATAAAACAAACTAAAATTCAAACTAAGCAAGCCAAAATAAAGTAAAAACTGCTCCAACCTGCACTCTTCCTTCCCAGGACAGTCAAGGCAGCAGGGCACTCAGTCTGGGTTTTGCAAACCACAAAATATTTAAAGATGCCAACATTCAATTCCATTTTACTATTTACCAAGTTAGCTATTTTCTGACTTCTAAGAGTCAGCCTTATTCCCCCAGCATCTGGAGCGAGTAAATAAATCCCTATAGTCCTTCAAAAGGTATTAGGGAGCACCAGGGGAAACAATTTCTGGGAAAAAAAGAAGCCATACAGGTAAGACGATAGAAAGGACAAGAAAGAAGATATCAGAGAAGCAATGCAGGGTACTTAAACTGGAATCCAAGTCTTGGCAATTAAGTTTTTAATGAAAAACTGAATTTTTAGGTTCTTATCTGGGAAAAGGGGTAATGTAAAGGTCAGCTTAGTAGAAGCATCATTGCAACTCAACAGAAGTTCAGCATTAGAGCAGGGAGAAGAGCAGCATAAGAGGGACCCCAGCACTTCTTGCAACAGTTATAGAGATTTAATAAAAAGGATTAATTTTGGAGTCTGACTCCTAACCCTGGCTGCAGCAAGAGAAAACCAACAAACCAACAACTCCTCCAAACCACCAAATCAAACAAATCAATAGCATTACCAATACTTTAATGTCCTATTTATTGATGTTTCATACTCATCTCAGCCACCTCCCACTGGACTTTTAAAAAGGTTCAGAGCATTATCACAGAATCACAGAATTGTAGGGGCTGGAAGGGACCTCGAGAGATCATCGGGTCCAACCCCCCTGTCAAAGCAGCTCCCCAGCTCATATTGCACAGATAGGCGTCCAGACAAGTCTCGAATATCTCCAGAGAAGGAGACTCCACCACCTCCCTGGGCAGCCTGTCCCAGGGCTCTGTCACCCTCACTGGGGAAAAGTTCTTCCACATGTTGGTGTGGAACTTCCTGTGCTCCAGTTTACAGCCATTGCCCCTTGTCCTGTCTCCACAGACACTGAAAAGGGGTTGGCCATTTCCCCCTGCATCCCATACTTAAGATATTTATAAACATTAATTAGGTCCCCCCTCAGTCTTCTTTTCTCCAGGCTGAACAGCCCCAGCTCACTCAGCCTTTCCTCATAAATATATTCAGCTGCTACATGAATTTACAAATACATAAAGCTCTGATATAGCCAGCTGTAATTCTGATTTGAAGAGACACTAACATTTCCCTTCACCTTGCTACTACTTTCTGATGCCTGATGACAACATCCATCACAGCAATACACAATATTTTTAGTAGGAAATACAGTATAATAAAGTTTTTGGATGGTCAGGAAGGAAATTGTCTTTTGACACTCCTACCCGTACAGATAGAAACTGTTTTACTGCTCCTGAAAATTGTCAGCACGCAAAATGTACCCTAGGGATTTTTGAGAGTTAAGAGGTGAGATGGTTTCTGTAACGTTGAGAAAATAACTACCCTCAGAGACAGAGATATAAATGGGAAATCGCATGGGTTCTGTTCAAAGGAAGTTGCTGTTATATCCCATGAGAGACAGGTACCACCATACTCATTTTCAAGTCATCGTGAAGGTAAAAAATACCCAATTATATATATAAATCTGTTATTATAGCTCAATTGTCACTCTGGCATGACACAAAGACTGCAATTTCTTCTTTACCTTACACACCAAACATTAAAAAAACCCCAAACAACCAAAAAACACACAAAAAATGTGTATTTTTTAATTTCAAAATGGAAGGATGAAGAGAGGACACGCTTTGTCTGGGGCTCTCTGCACCAAGCACGACCTTCCTCTCACAGTCCTGTCTGCGAGTCAACCTGCCACAATCCTCAGTGGCAGGCTTCCCAAATTCCCACACCTCTTCCCTTGCCATGCCCTAAAATCATCTGAGCTGGCTGCCGAGATCTCCTCCTGCTGACTGTGGTTTTGCTCACAGCCAGGGATGTGTTTTGCTCTTTCGCTTTGGTTTAACATCACAAATACACACCCGTGTGGTTTATGATCTTCAATCATGTTGGCTTACAAACTCTTCATGGAAAACCAAATAATTCCATTATTTTCAGTGACAGCTCAGACAGATAAACAAGCAAACTAAGCTGCTGGCAAGTTAAAACTGTATTTCCATAACCTTGTGTTGCCCCACCAGCATCCACCCTAGCCACACTGAAGGAGTTACTTCGTCCTATGTTCTTTTCAAAGCAATACAATGAGAAAAAAGAAAAGCTTTAACACAAGCTCCTGTTTTCTTCTTGGTATGTGGTAAACATCTTTGGTAAACCTGTTTAATATTACTTGTGCAAATTTAAATCAAAGCATGGCATCTATGTTTCCATTACTTTTTTTTAGTACAACACACTACCCCCAATTTATATTTATACAGAGATGCACAATGTACATCTACAGATATTGTGGGGACAACAGTAAGCCCTATCTCAGTTTCAACCTGAGCTACTCTCCCAAATTCTTCCTCCCTTGCCACTACCCAGGAGACTCAAGGCATTATAAAGCAAAGGCACTCACCAGAAAATACCGGTCACTGGACCTCAAGAGTTGGCCAGTTCGGTTATGAACCGAATGATGAATATTTCACTCAAAATGCCTCTTCTGTTCACCAAGGTGAGCTCCACCACTCTCCAAAACATCAGCCCTCTGCTATGGGCCACTGCTTTATCACTCCATGGTCTGAAGGTCCCACTAGATCCCAAAACTAGGTGAAGCCCCAAAACGACAGCTCTGCCTAAGTGTAGTGTATGATGTAACAGATAGTGTAACATTAAGGAGGCAATAGACCAAAATGGTCCTTTTTTTGGGGGTTCTGAAGCAGAAAAAGACTTCTATTCCTAAAGACTTGTTTTTCTGTCCTCTTTTCTTCCCCCATCCTGCTCCATAAGACTGTCCAACTGCAGCCTAAAACGTGTTTTTCATCTATGGAGATCCAAAAACATCTTCAGAAGAGGATATGGTATGATTCAGACAGATGCTCTCATGCAAGGATTCAGCTGCATAACACCATCCAGGCAGAACACCATAATTATTGCATAGCTTTTGTACACAAGCCCCAGACTCGCACTGATTTTCCTTTGCTTATTTGAATGAATTATTGCCCCACTGATAGAAATAATTACTGTAAATAGCCTTATAAAACGTTTTCTTTTCAATTAAGAAAACATCACCAAAAAAAAAAACCCCTGATTATGAGTACACTGTAAATTATGTATTGCTATACTGCAAATCATCTCAGCACCAATTAGCCAGGAAGGTAAAAGAACAGCGTAATGGTCGGGAGCCTTGAGAATTACTGTAAGATGATGTGGCTGATCATTTCACAACTTGCTTTGTTCCTCCTCGTGTGCAATGGGACACCACGAAATAATGCATGCCATCTGGCACCAGCACCAAAGCCAGAATAATGTATATCATCACCCCATGTCTGCGCCAGCAGATCTATTTCTGAGAGAGACTAGAAGGGATTTGTTATCTGTCCTGATAATATTTGTTATCTGTCTTATGCTGAACGGATACTGTAGCTGTTATTTTATGTTGTCAGGAAGAAACGTCTTTTAGTTGTTACTAACATCCTACACACATGAAATCACACCGTGATTTAACAACACATAATTCAGCGCTTCTAGGCGGGTACCAAAAAGCTTTGAAAAATTAGTCAAAGATGAAAAAGGCAAGAAAATACACCAAAAAATTGATTCTATCTTGAGCTCTCAGCCATAACTATTTTGCAGTAGCAGAAACAGCCTAAAGGTTTCCCAAATTGCTGAACAGTGGTATCTTATAGGGTTCTGAAAGATATTTATTAGCAATTTATTGAGCTGCTGGGTACTTTATGATACTTTCACACTACCCAATTTAAATCTAGCTACAGAAGTAGTGAGCTTACTGGCAAACTGGGTTATGCTACTTGAAGTATGGACAAAAAATACGTCCGTATGATGCTTTCCTCCCAAGTCGAGAGAATACCCTTGAATATTAAATTTCCAGTTAGTTTCAGAAGATCAAAGTTCTTATGAGTTGAAGATTTAAATATATGGGGATAGTATTTATTGTAAATTAACTAAACTCAGTCTGAGTCAGTTAGCTGAAATACTGGATTTGAAATGCTGAGAAATTCTCAGCATGGTGGTGCTGTGTGTCACTATAACCGCTTAGGGAGGCAGGAGAGGAAATCCCTTTTATTTCCCACATCAAGTTTTCTTCAAAAGAGGATTTTGTTGGGCACACCATTGCCTGTTCTCACTGTTAGAGTGGATGTCCTGATATGTTTGTCACTGTTCTTAAAACATACCAGCTCTAAGAGTCTAGTTTCTGTGAGGCTCTAAAAAATAAAGAAAAAAGTGTTTTTATCTTGTATGTTTTGGGAGAAAACTTAAAATTATAGTTCGCCTCCATCTTAATATTAAAACGTATCCAAAATATGGACACTTATTTAATAGCCATATTATTAAGGTATAGATTTGCCAGGGCAAGACTCAAGGTTTTGCTGGATAAGTCTCCCTGGCTGCCAGAAGTGATCCAAAATTTGGGCTGCAAATTTTCTGCTGGCTTCTTTTTGGACTAAGACTGATCAAGGAAGGAATGAAAACATCAAACCACCAACAAGAAGCCCCATAGCTCTTATGCACAGACAAGCACCCAGGATGGGATGAAGTCTTTGTCTATTAAGATAAATGGGTGCCTTAGATTCCTGCCTGTAACGTTGTATTATTCCTATTCTATTTCCATATGGGAATAAAGTGTATTCTAATAATAATCACCTATTGAAGCTGGATTTACAGTTTTCTCTTCTTTTTGTTCGTCCCAGGAGGAATATGTTCATATAAAACTGGTGGCTCACATAGAATTCCCACTTCCACTAAAATCATACATACACAGCAAGACAATTTAGAAACCACTGCTACTGCCCTGCCTTCAGCCATCTACCCCGTCAAGACAACCATGGTTATGTTCTTACCATACATGAAAAATACTCCAGAGTTACAAAATAACAAATATTTTGGCCTTAAAAAGCACAGTCAGGGAAGACCACGAAAAGAGAAATGGTTTTTTGATGCCTACAAACACAGGAAGACCTACATTTAGCCTCTCAACTGCATGAAAAACCTTATTGTGCCATGAACACGCAGCCTCCTTGCAACACACAACACAAAGTGACAACGCCCAACTCCAAAACCCACCCCCAATCTCCTTCCAAATTGCAAGAGCCCCGTGAAGACTATGAAGGCCCTTGAAAAGTTATCTCAGTGTGAGAGTTATATCATAAAGAGCACTTACCCTTGAAGGGCTTTTTCTCCAAACCAATCTCCCTTCCCTAGAGTACGGAGAAAGACTGGATCTTCACTGGGGGAGTCTTCACGAGTAACATTCACCTGTTGAAAAACCAAACACTCCCAGCATTTAGAAAACTTTGCATTAACAAGTAAAACCTGTTTTTTTTCAGAGAGGGATTTGTGATCTCTCAGGAAATCTCTAGTCTCTATCTCTTCTGGGAACTATGTAATTCTCCAGGGTCTTGCACTTTTCCCTCGGCATCACCAGCCATCCACACTAGAAAATGAGCAGTTATTTTCTACTAAGGTGCCTACTCATCTTGCAAAAATACAATACTTCTGTTTTTTTCAAGGTTTTAACTCTAAACATGGCATTGGCTGCATATGCACAGCCACTGTCCTCATGGAGTCAGCAGCAGAAAAAGATTCCAAATATTTCCTGTGTATCAGACAGCTGCATGGCATGGGCTTACAGAATTGTATCAGAGAACAGTTTCAGTGGGAAGGGACCTCAAAAGACTCAAAGGGACCCCCGAGTTCCCTCAGTGTCACCCCTGCCATGGGCAGGGACACCCTCCACTAGTCCGGGGTGCCCAAAGCCCCATCCAACCTGGCTTTGAACCCTGTCAGGGACCAGGGGCAGCCACAGCTTCTCTGTGCACCCTGTGCCAGGGCCTCACTGCCCTCACAAGGAAGGATTTCTGCCTCCCAGCTCCTCTCCAGCTGCCCTCCTGCAGCTGAAGGCCATTCCCCTTCCTGTCCCTCCCTGCCCTTGGCACCAGCCCCTCTCCAGCTTTCCTGGCGCCCCTCAAGGAACTGGAAGGGGCTCGGAGGCCTCCCCAGAAGCAGGTTTCTCTTCTCCAGGCTGAACCAGCCCAGCTCTCACAGTCCTCTGATCAGCTTTGATTACCTTTGTTCCAAATTATTTCTTGCATTGCTAAGTTAAAGAACAGGAGTAACAGAAATAGTCTCCATTTCATCATAACTGAAATGAGAAGTTGGGAGCATTACAGGATGAAGGATGTCTCCTCTCCTTTTTACTATCTCCCAAATTGAGGGAGAGGTTAACTCTAGCTGGAGCAAAAAATAAAAAATTATTTTCATGTGAGTGTAAAGGAAGATATCATCCTAGTTTTTATTTCTTTATATTTGCAGTGAAATAGAAAAGCAATTACTGCTGACGGAAAGCTGACTTTCTACCTAGGGCAAGATCATGCACCAGGGACAGGGTAACCTGGCGTAAGCCTAAGCTGAAGAAGCTGGCACTGCAACAAAAGAAAGATGGCTTCATAACTTCCTATCGCTGGGCAGTCCTTTTTATTTTCTGAAATTATTTCAGAAGAAAATTAGTAATTGATCATCTGAATACCCTCGGCTCTGGTTTCCCCTGCCAGCATGGGATACAAATCCCAGCTGATAAAGCCCCTGGCATCCAGAGGGTGCTGAGGATGGCATGACATACTAAGGATGCCAAGGGCTCTGTGGAAGATGAATATTCTCGATGTAATGTCCCTCTATGAGAAAGAATTTGTCCTTTTTAATTGTTGTCAGACATAACTCTTACCTCTTATAGTAAGAGATGGCAGGTAAAATACAAGCCCCTCTCCCAACATCTATAAATCTTGCTGTCCAGGTTCTGTCTATAGTCAGGGGAGAGGGACAGAATCACAGAATCACAGAATCGTAGGGGTTGGAAGGGACCTCCAGAGATCATCAGGTCCAACCCCCCTGCCAAAGCAGGTTCCCTAGGACAGGTTGCACAGGTAGGCGTCCAGACAGGTCTTCAGTGCCTCCAGAGATGGAGACTCCACAACCCCCCTGGGCAGCCTGTCCCAGGGCTCTGTCACCCTCACTGTGTAAAAGTTCTTCCACATATTGGTGTGGAACTTCCTGTGCTCCAACAGGCATTGCCAAAGACAGAATTACACCCAAATTTAATTGAGATGAGCAACTCTCTGGAGGTAACTCACATACACGGGAAAAGAATCATTTATCTGCTGCTCCTTTCCAGGCTGTTGAGCTTTAATCAGAACTTTTGCATATGCAAAAGAGGGCCAATGGGATCCTGGAATGCATTAGGAGGAGTGTGGCCAGCAGGTCGAAGGAGGTGATCCTCCCCCTCTACTCTGCCCTGGTCAGGCCCCACCTGGAGTATTGTGTCCAGTGCTGGGCTCCCTGGTATAAAGAAAGACAGGGATCTCCTGGAGAGAGTCCAGAGAAGGGCTACAGAGATGATTAAGGGCCTGGAACATCTCCCATATGAGGAAAGGCTGAGTGAGCTGGGGCTGTTCAGCCTGGAGAAAAGAAGACTGAGGGGGGACCTAATTAATGTTTATAAATATCTTAAGTATGGGATGCAGGGGGAATTGGCCAGCCCCTTTTCAGTGTCTGTGGAGATAGGACAAGGGGCAATGGCTGCAAATTGGAGCATAGGAAGCTCTGCTCTACCATGCAGAAGAACTTTTCCCCAGTGAGGGTGACAGAGCCCTGGGACAGGCTGCCCAGGGAGGTGGTGGAGTCTCCTTCTCTGGAGATATTCAAGACCCGTCTGGACGCCTATCTGTGCAATATGAGCTGGGGAGCTGCTTTGGCAGGGGGGTTGGACCCGACGATCTCTCGAGGCCCCTTCCAACCCCTATGATTCTATGAAATCCACAAAGTCAAAATCCTTTCAAGATTTAGAGGTGAATTTCGCCATTACACTTCCAGTTGTGGCCTGCACTCTCTTCCATCACTTTTACAGATGGTAAAACCAGTGGCTTTGAGTCATCAATAAGCGCTCAGTCAACACCACACTACATTTAACCTCTGCAGTGAGTCATCCAAGATCAGATGAGGGTAGGGAACGAGTAATGGGTGAGCCAGGAGGATTTGTAACTGATATAAAAACAACCCAAACACAATACTTGGACAAACAGCAGGAACATTAATACATATTTAAGCTCTTTCTCCATGACCTCCACAGATCCTAAGGGATTACCAGAGTTTGATTTCTACGTGGTTCAAAGCAATAAGCTATTTGAATATCCACAGCAGAGGGGTTGGACTAGATGATCTCCAGAGGTTCATCTCAACCCCGATCATTCCATAATGAAGAACTTGCACAATCCATCATTAAGTTGGTGCCACACCATGGCTTTTAAAGGGAAAATGGTGTATGATGGCACAGCATGGCACATGCCATCTCTGCCACAGGCAGGCAGGAGCGACACTTGGCAAGCAGAAAGGACTGAGCTGTTTTCATCCAACCTATTATTCAACAGATTTCTGCACACAGAGTGTTTTGAACACACCTTTGATTTCTGTTCACTTGGACATGAGGAAACATGATAAAATGGATAAACTAAATGAGTTCAGGAGTGGGATCAAGTATGGTTGGTAGAGTTGATGGAGGAAAAAAAGGGGGAAAAGGGTTTTGCTCCTGAGAGAACTGTGCATGGGATGAAAGAAAATTGAGCAGAAGTCTTCCTAAGTATTTCTGCAATAAGTGCTGGGCTCAGAAATGTAAATAATCTTATCTGTTCACTTGACAGTCACCACAGACCCTCTGACGTAGAAAAGGCAGCTTTTATAAGCAGCTTTCATTGATAGCACTTACACGATCCTGCTGACTGCAGGAAGTACGTGAGAGGTCCCAGGTATATGAGAGGCTTATTAAGCTGCCTGGGCTGGTTTTAGCATGGGACATTACTTTCTCCTGCTTCAGAAATTCCCAGGCAGCATACGTGGGTTTATTAATTCTGTATTTCATTGCTATTTATTCCATGCTTTACTGCTGAGACACTACTCCTCCTGTTGTGGGCTGCATCCTCATCATGGGGATGTTATTACACCCACTGTGTAGCTCTTATGTCCCAATACAGGCATTGAAGCAAAACATACTCTAAATGTGCATGTTTTATCAACCACTGATACCCCTTTTGCAAATCAGGAAGGTTGGAGGAGAAAACTGGGAAGAATTTAACGGTCTCTGGAGGGAATTCTGTCAAGCCCCCAGGATCCAGCTGAGGGTCTGGGAATTTCTTAATAAGGTTGTTTTATTATAGCTCCCTTTTTCAGCTGTCACAGTAAGATAAAATAGCAAAGGCCAAGGAAAAAAGCAAAGAGCATCTCAAGCAGGACTACAGGGCTCTGGAGCAATGCCCAAGAGGATGGGTGGCTTTCTCCTCCATCCTGCAAGGGCTTGAGGAGGTGCAAGGTCAACAACTGGTTGCCCAGCTGGTGTCAGCAACAGGGATTTGGCTTTTGCAACCAAGGGACTCTCATCAGAGTTTGAGGACTGCTAGGAAGGGATGGGATACACCTGACCAAGCAGAGCAAAAGCATCTTTACTGACAGGCTGGCCAACATGGCAAGGAGGGTTTCAAACACTTGACGAGGGAGGTGCACGTTCCCGTTATTTTTGCCAATTAAAAAGGGGAAAGAAAGGGAAAAAAGAAAGGATTTTAAGCATGCAAGACTGATGTCCTTCTGGGAAAAGGAGAACTATTACTTCTGAGTGGAGGGAAGCAAAAAGGCACAAGGGAATATCATCAGACTTGGCTTTCTGCAATCTGTGGTTATTGTCATTTCAGAAATTTGTCCGTATCTTATTAATTTGAAAAAGACTGGTTTTTAATTCTGATGAGGACTAGCTCCCAGAGATAGAGAGAATAAAAGATGACAGTGAAAAATCTACTATTAATACCAAGATCTAGCAGCTGCCTCGGGAAACAACCCAACAGTGTGTACAACACCCACAGTCTTTCTCTACGGATGCCGTTGGGGGTTTTGCTACCCTTATTTATGCAAGGCCAATGTGACTATGTGCCTTGGTGCAAAAATCAGAGCCATGAACCAGTAGGTGGGGGTTGGCCTACTTTCAAGAATATTTATCCAGTTGTGTTTACTTTCAATGCATCCCATCTCATCTGCAGTGGGAAATCACCGTGTATTCCCTTGAATATCTCCATCCTGCTACATGGAAAGAAGCCAAGTGTTTCTCAAGTGTAATTGTATCAGGCCAGCTAAAGAGATGAAGTTGAATGGAAGGAAAAATCTCATTCTATAAAGTCCCATCAGGATTTTACAGGAAGAGAGGTCAAATAGCAGATTTTCCCTGTGAGCAGTAGAACATAAACTTGGACCTTTTTTCTTCCCCAAGGAGAGAGCTCAGACTTCTCTGGCTTCCCATTATTTAATTTGGAGAAGCTGAGAAGAGATAGCCATGGGAATGAAGTCTGGAAGTCAGCCTTGTAAGAAAGATATTCAGCAAAGAAAACGTTGATTGTTGTAACTCATACTGCTTAATTTTTTTTTTTTTTAAATACTGCGCTTTTCGGTCATTTACCAGGAGACTCAACAACTGGTTTCAACCCCTAAGTGTTCACTGTGAACACATGTGTAAAACAGCATGAGATCTGGGTTTTTTTCCCCCTTCAGGCCACTCTTCTCTACTGATACGGTGCCAAGAAGTTTAATTAAATGTCAAGTGTTGTAACATTTGCGCCTCGGGGAGAGGAGAGAGAAAGCACTGGCTGGCACTGAATTTAGAGACAGCATCATCACAATCGCCGCCCGGGAAGGGTGTCACCTTACCTTTCCTTTGCTGATTATAAAGAAAGTGTCCCCTCGAGCACCTTGCCGTATAATATACTCGCCGCTTTCATAGTGTGTCTGTAAGGAAAAAAATAAATCACAACAGAACATAAATTAAGATGAACCAACAGAATCTGAGACTCTTCTTCAACAGATAGTCTGGCTGGATAATGCTTATGGAAACATAATCCGGGACCAATTTTATCCCAGTCAGACACTGGCTGTGATTTAAAAATTGTCCTGTGTCAAGGAATATAATAATTAAAATGGAACTGTTTATGGCTTGCTCATTTTTCTCCTTACTGTGCTAGTGCCAGCTTTTGCCCAGATGAATTATCCTCACAGCCTAAATCCATTTATACTAAGTAAACCAGACAGAGGAATTTTCAACAAAGAATATGGTACGTGAACTAAACTGCAATAATGTGTCTGTTGTAAAAATAGTTCTTTTTCCTCGGGTTTGAGGTTTTTTTTGGGAGTTGATTTTGGTATTTTTCCAGCTTTGCTAGCAAGGGGTTTATTCAACAAATAATTTTTACTTTTCTCTTGTTATTATAGTAGTTCAATCCATCTTTTTCCACCTTATTTTGTGGAATATTGCTTGCTAAATTTATGTCACAGCTTATCAAAGCTTGCCTCTAAACTTAACAGGTTAGCTTCATCCCTTTTATTACCCCATCAAAATCAATATGCATTCATACATCACCCAAAAAAAAGTAAATGCTGGTATGTTTAAAATAAAGACAACATTCAGCCTTGGTCCCCCATACCATAGCATTTCCTTCAGGGATGCTCTGCCCCCTGCAAATTCCACAAGCATCAACTCAATAACAAGCAGAGGCAGGCGAAGGCTCAGAACTTCCTATCCAACATCTTTATGCTGGTTTCTTTTTTTAAATCAAGCCCCTGCAGCAAGCTGCAGGCATCAGACCTCCTGCATCCCACCGCCAATCCGTGACAAAACCTCCCCATAAACTTCCCCGTGCTCTGGTTCGACTGCTGTTTGAGGCTACACTAAAGCACAAAGCCCCAGATCTTTTAATCCCAAAGTAGGTATGAGCAACTGGACTGGAGTTAAAACAGAGGAATTAATCAGAATCCAAGAATTTGGATAAGCTTGAGATGTTTCCTTACAAGGGTATTTCATTGCTTATTTTTCTTTATGCTCAGCCTTTTTAGTACCACTTACAAATTGATAACAGACTCCTAATATGAAAATAAAGAAGTAAAGGTTTATGTAAATATATCTGCTGCATCTGAGGAAAACAGCTCCTTGCTTTGGGAAAACTGGGGACATGGGGATATTAATGAAAATTAACTGTCCTAATAAAAAGGAAGGATATCTGTCAACTATAGCATGCAATTAATTAGGTTATTTCTTTAAAACACATATAGTTAGGCTATAAGGGCTAACACCATCCTAAAGAAAAATAAAAGTGGGTAAATAAAATCAAAATGTCAAGGCAGCATGCTAGTAATTAATACTCTTCAGACTCTCCAGAGGATTAATAAAGTAAAAAATAAATTTATCTGTCAGAATCAGTTAATGACTGCTATCACATCAGTCTTCAGAAAAGGGCCCAGAGAAGGTGAGTCAGGAAGACTGAATTTGTGGGCTGCCCTGATCTTGAATGGGCTACAACAGATATAAAAACCACAGTGTTTTTTCTATTTCCGGGTGCACAAATGGGAAGAGGAGGAAAAAAAAAGCCTGGAGGAGACTGCAGACCCAAAGTAAGCAGTTTTACTTATGTGGGGTGTTTCTGGATAGAAGACTGAGGAACGCACATTTTTGAGCATCCAGGTTGAGACTCTTGGAAAGATCTGATTTTATAAGCCATTGGGCCCATTGTTATCTCGAGGGAGATCTTGTGGGCAACCAAAAATCTAATGATTGAAAATATTGGTCAAAAGGTACAGGCAACCTATATTCATCACAGATTGAACCGCTACTGCTTATATGCTTTTTGTGCAGTTTTCAGCCTGTACTGCCTTAGAGCTGACTCTCAACTTCTGGCCAAATACCACACTCAGCATGACAAAAGCTTCTTCCCAAAAAGGTCATTTCTTGTTCTTAGCCACCAGTCACAACTGCACCAACCACTTAGCATGGACTCACAGTCCTGTTGCTATATCTGATTCTTATCCAAGGGTCCTCCTGGCCTACCCGCCCAAGGAATGGAAGAAGAATAAATTGAGCTTTGAAGGATCTGAAGCTGTCTCTTTCTTCAGCATCTCTTGCCTAATGTTTTCTTTTGTCTTTTTTTTTTTTTTTTTTTTTTTCTTTCTTTCCCCCCGGGCCCTAATCTCATTCGAAATACCACAAGTCCTTCTTCCAACATTAAAATATTGTTCCTCTAGTCCTTCCTTGAGCACCAATCATGCACAGCTTTCATTCTGCTTGACCTCCTCCTCATCAGCACCTCTCCCCATGCCCTTCCTGCGGTCTGCATCATCATCTTGATGGATTTCAGCCCATTTCTTTCACAGCTAATTCCACCTGGCCATGCCACAATTCTTCTTGCTTGAGTCAACCTGTCCTTCCCCATCCTCTAAAAACGCTCTTCCTCTTAAATCCTCCTTTTCTAACACAAAACAAGTCAGCCGTGTGCTTCGCCTTTCTAACCAAATTATTTCTGTCCGTTTAGACTGAAAGCCCTGTGCAAAGCAGGCAAAGCACATAAGCACTCACTTATGGCACATGCAAATAAAAACAATTACAAGGCTCCTGCTTTTAGCTGGCCATGTATAAAAGGCCTGTCTCTCTTCAGCCATCTGAAGAAGTGCTTTGGTAAATGTTGCACATATTCACTGTGCAGATGAATCGTATTTTAAGTAGCACAAGTCCCACTTCATCTAGAGAAAACCAGTCCAAGAACAATAATAGAAAAAGCAGCAATACCCATAACTTAATCAATGACACAGTGGTAACATGAACAAATAATATTTGAATGAAAAAAAAAAATCACAGTAAAGAAAATTTGTAAAGCAAACGAGTTAAATGTGTTTTCACTAGCTTCAAATTGAACCCACTGCTGCTTCTGGACTTGAGTTTGCAAGATTAAATTCGAGGGCTGAGCTTTAGCAAGCTGTAAGAAGTCTGACTGTTAAAGGGCATCCTTAAGATGGGGAGAGCAACAATTTGTTGGCATCTTCTTAAATTCTAAATTCAAAGCCCTGTATGTACTGGGCAAAGAATTTCTAGAATACCTTTAAAATAGGTAATAAATATTTCTATCCCACCTCTGCAGTCGAAATTGATAAAAAAACCTACGCAACTAGTGCTAACACCCCAGATTTGGGGTTAGAACTGGAATATTTTTGGTTTTAGATTTTTCTCCCAAGAGCAAGGGACTCTGGGCAAAATACGTTATTTTCAGAGGCAACACCAAAGTTCAGTGATAAAAGCTAATTTAATATCTCAGACTTCACTGAAACCTAAGCATCACATAGGTTTTTGAGCACACTTCTTAAGATACAGCTCCTTCAGGCCACGAGAAACTTAAAGCAAAACACAGAAATTAATACTTAGCTGGAAGAGTTGACCAGATTATATTAACTAGCCTTATATTTTCTTCTCCTGAGAAAACCAGAGCTGTAAAAATCCAGCATCAAATTGGAAAAACCCAAATATAAATGCAGGCTGCAGAAATGCAGCTGTATTACCTGCCAAGGTTGAGATAACCAGGCAGAAAAGCTCACGGTTACAAGTGGTTTGTGGGTGCAGAGGGGGTTAAAAAAAAAAAAAAAAAAAAAAAAAAGAGTTATAAGTTAAGGCATCCTGGTCCCAGTTTGGCATCAAAATCTGAGAGTCGGTGCTCAAGAAAACAGGCAATGATAAAGGAGAGAAATTACTGTTGGGAACAGAGAGCCACAAATGTATATTTTATAAGCTATGGCAAATGGGGAAAAAGGCTCAGCTTCGATGAATTCTAAATGCTACAAAATTTAGAGTCTTTGTCACGCTAACTAGCCCGTTTTTTTATAACATAACGCTGGGCCCTTAAGGTACTTCTGCACAGAGCGAGAGCTGCTTTATCACCTCTTGAATAAACCCTCAGCCTCCGAATATCCCATCTTCCTACGCAAAGAAAATGTTTTCCCAGTCTAAACCATCATGGGGGTGCATCCTTATCCATGCAGGGATGTCCATGGGAATGTAGAGAGCAAGCCAAGTTTGTGGCCCAAACACTTGTGTGTTTACCAGAAGACAGTTAAGTGCTCCACTAAGAGCTTTCTTCCTCAGAAAATAAGTTATAAAGTGAAAAAAGTGTAGGGTTTTTTTTTCCTGCACATGCAACACATCTGAAAGACTGAAGGACTCCTTAAAAGGAAAGTATTAATTCTTCCATTAATATTTATAGCTTTAATTTCACTATCTCTTGTAGATGAATACTCCTATAAGTATTAAAATACTTGTAAAATAAAGGTTCCAAGTCTTTAGAGTGGAGTTTCAGCTCTGAACTTAGTGATGGCATTATGTTTACTGAAAGAATGTGTCAGGCAGAAGAAAAAATAAATATAAAAGAGAAGAGAAAGCTGTAATTGCTTTCTCAGGTAAAGAGGAACAGGTCCTTAACCAAAACCCTTTCATAGGAAACAAACTCAAAATACGTACAAGCAAGGGACATAAACTCAATTTTCCCTTACATTTACTCATTAACACCAAGGGGAGTGTGAGAGGAGGAGGAAAAATTAAAAAATAAAAAATAAAGTTAGAGAACCAGCTCAATTAGCATGTCAAAGTCCCTGGAGCATTTCTCAACAGCCTTGAGCAAGGCACAGTTTATTTGGACCATTTCCAGCACCTCAGAGCAGCCCACCCACTGACCTCTCAACCTATTTCTCTGTAACTCCTTTTTTTCTTTCTCCCCCCTTGTAAATTCTGCCTAACACCAACCTGTTAACTCTCAGATCCTTGCCTTGGACAAGAGGCCAGAAGCTGGCCCTTGTCCAGTATCAAATGAGAGTTTTCATCTTCAGGAGCACCTTTCTTTTTAATAATCACAGAATCACAGAATCGTAGGGGTTGGAAGGGACCTCAAGAGATCGTCGGGTCCAACCCCCCTGCCAAAGCAGCTCCCCAGCTCATATTGCTCAGATAGGCGTCCAGACGAGTCTTGAATATCTCCAGAGAAGGAGACTCCACCACCTCCCTGGGCAGCCTGTCCCAGGGCTCTGTCACCCTCACTGGGGAAAAGTTCTTCCGCATGTTGGTGTGGAACTTCCTGTGCTCCAGTTTGCAGCCATTGCCCCTTGTCCTGTCCCCACAGACACTGAAAAGGGGCTGGCCAATTCCCCCTGCATCCCATACTTAAGACATTTATAAACATTAATTAGGTCCCCCCTCAGTCTTCTTTTCTCCAGGCTGAACAGCCCCAGCTCACTCAGCCTTTCCTCATACAGGAGATGTTCCAGGCCCTTAATCATCTTCGTAGCCCTTCTCTGGACTCTCTCTCCAGGAGATCCCTGTCTTTTTTATACCAGGGAGGCCAGAACTGGACACACAGGGATTTGCAATTAACACAATTATGGAGATGCACTAATAGTTGGGATTTAAAAAAAATAAAATCTAATTGGTTTGTTACAAACTCCTGCAGCATTGATAAAAACTTTATAACAAGAAAAACCTGTGTATTCATCTATTTTCCTTTATAATCCCCTTTTTCTCACCAAGAACCTAAACGTCTCATTGAGTTCAACTAAATAACACTGGTAAGTGCTAGGTCTCACCTGTGGGAGCTACAACCCATCTGGGCAACCTCTTTGTGCTTCTATATCACATAACATCATGTAACATTAGGAAGGCTGGAGAGAACAGGTTTAAACAGTATTTTTGATGGATTAGGAAATCAATACATGGCTTTTGAACTGAATGAAATGCAACAGAAATTTAAAAAAAAATTCTAGGCTATAGCTGTATAACTAGCATGAAAGTTTCTGGCTAGTCCATCCTCTTGGCCATTGACAGGCTGTCTCAGTGACACCAGTGACTTGTCTATGCCCCTGGCACAGCCCTGATTCAGGCAGCAGGAACAGGAAAAAGCTGACAGATCTCATTTCTCACCTACCTCCAACACCCAATCTCCAAAATGAGCTCCAGAAGATACACGGTCTCCTAAAAAAGAAGCTGGCTCTACTTCCCTGCATGGCTTGTCACATAGATCAGCAGAAAATAGAAGTATTTCTCCCAAAGAATGGGAGACCCACACAATGTCTCAGCCTCTTTCAAACGGGAGGTGAAATCATAGAATAATAGAATGCTTTGGGCTAGAAGGGATCTTAAAGATCATCAAGTTCCAACAACCCTGCCATGGGCAGGGACACCTCTCCCTAGACCAGGCTGCTCGAAGCCATATTCAACCTGGCCTTGAACACCTCCAGGGAAGTGGCATCCACCACCTCCCTGAGAACCCTGTGCCAGGGCCTCACCACCCTCGTAGTGAAGAATTTTTTCCTAATATCCCATCTAAATCTTCCCCCTTCCAATTTAAAACCATCCCCCCTCATCCTATCACTACATGCCCTTCTAAAAAGTCCCTCCCCAACTTTCCTGTAGCCCTTTCAGGTACTGAAGGCCACTATAAGGTCTCCCTGGAGCCTTCTCTTCTGCAGGCTGAGCAACCCCAATTGTCTCAGCCTGTCTTTGCAGGAGAGGTGCTCCAGCCCTCTGATCATCTTTATGGCCCTCCTCTGGATCTGTCCCAAGAGTTCCATGTCTTTATGTTGGGGACTCCAAAACTGGACACAATTCTCCAGGTGGGGTCTCACGAGAGCAAAGTAGAGGGGAAGAATCACCTCCCTAATGTATCAACTTAGATCACTGTGGACTAATAAATACCCGTCCCCAAACTAACACCTGGATTTAAAAGCAATTTGGACACCACAGACAGAATCGCAGACTTGTATTGATCTTGATTTTAGGAAAAGCAAGAACTTCAAAACCAAAATGGAACAAAATCCAGCTGGAGGCCGGTCACGAGTGGCATCCCCCAGGGCTCAGTCCTGGGTCCAGTCTTGTTCAACATCTTTATCAATGATCTCGACGAAGGGATTGAATGCTCCCTCAGTAAGTTTGCAGATGACACTAAACTAGGAGGAAGTGTTGATCTGCCTGAGAGTAGGGAGGCTCTTCAGAGGGATCTGAACAGACTGGACCGATGGGCTGAGTCCAATGGGATGAAGTTTAACAAGGCCAAGTGTAGAGTGCTGCACATGGGACATAACAACCCCATGCAGCGCTACAGGCTTGGGGGAGACTGGCTGGAGAGCTGTCAGGCAGAGAAGGACCTGGGGGTGTTGGATGACTGCACACTGAATATGGGTCAGCAGTGTGCTCAGGTGGCCAAGAAGGCCAATGGCATCCTGGCTTGTATCAAAAACAGTGTGGCCAGTAGGTCTAGGGAGGTGATTGTGCCCCTGTACTGGGCATTGGTGAGGCCACACCTTGAGTGCTGTGTCCAGTTCTGGGCTCCTCACCACAAGAAGGACATGGAGGTCCTGGAGCGAGTCCAGAGAAGGGCAACCAGGCTGGGGAAGGGGCTGGAGGGCAAATCCTATGAGGAGCGGCTGAGGGAGCTGGGGCTGTTTAGCCTAGAGAAGAGGAGGCTGAGGGGAGACCTTATCACCGCCTACAACTACCTGAAGTGAGGTTATAGAGAGGTAGGTGATGGTCTCTTCAGCCAGGTGACAGGTGATAGGACAAGGGGGAATGGCATGAAGCTGTGCCAGGGCAGGTTTAGATTGGATGTTAGGAAAAATTTTTTTTACTGAAAGAGTTGTGAGGGCCTGGAACAGGCTGCCCAGGGAGGGGGTCGAGTCACCTTCCCTGGATGTGTTCAAAAAAAGGGTAGGTGAAGTACTTAGGGATATGGTTTAGTTTAGGATGCGAATGGTTGGACTTGATGATCATAAAGGTCTTTTCCAACCTTGTTATTCTGTGATTCTGTGAGCTTCAATGTTTAAATGGAGATCAAGTAGTGAACAAGGCACCTTCCTCCTTAAGCTCTCCATCGCAACCAACACTATCACCATCTTCAACTACTTCAGGTTTTAATACTTAGGGTGAGAGCCTATAGTTGTTGAGAATAGAGTTGAAAATGGAGAGATTTACTAAGTTTACACTCCTGAAGAGAAACAAAAGAATTCAAGTTTCCTAGAAAAATATTACCCAAGTATAAATGAGAGCTGTTGGCAGCTCCAAGCTTGATGTAGGTATACAAATCTTGAAAATACTGAAATGTACATTGAAAGTACTGAAATCCAGGCATCAAAGAGCTCTGCAGGGCATTTTACCAACATTTCAAACAACCATTTTCCTCTAAGGAAAAAGACAAACTTGAAATAAAGTTGTTTTCAAACCCTAAACAAAGCCAGTTTCTATGCAAGACCTATATAAACCAGACTATAATCCAATACATGTACTACTCTGAATGGCCTTCACATATTTAGGTTAAAATCCACCTCAACATATAGAGCAGCTTCAATCTTTCACAAAATACCTTTTCCAACCTAAATTAATAAATCCTAGGAGTTCTTCCTCTCTTTAAAGTCCTCCTACATGGCCTATCATCAAGTACCTCTCTCCTGGAAATTCCCAGGTTGCCCAGTAATAGTGGCTGCTATAAAAATATAATTTTCCCCTTTTATTGCCAATTTTACTTAAAAATAATAAAAAATCCTAGTGCCAAGGAGGTGAAAAAAAAATTACTCAGTGGTTTGGTAGGCTTATCAAGACCTTGATAAGCCTCCCTGATGTGCCCATAGAAGAACTAGCAGAAACAGAGCATCTCACGATTGAGTCAGATTATCACAGAATCCCTAGGTTGGATAAGACCTTTGAGATCGAGTCCAGCTGTACCTGTCCTCTAATAAACCATATCCCTAAGCACCTCATCTGCCCATCTTTTAAATATATCCAGAGATGGTGACTCAACCACCATCCTGGGTATGCCAAATAACCCTTTCAGTGAAGATCTTTTTCCTAACGTCTAATCTGAACCTGCCCCGGTGCAACTTGAGTCCATTCCCCTTTGTCCTGTCACTTGGGCGAAGAGACCAACACCCACCTCTTTTCAACCTCCCTTCAGGTAGTTGTAGGTGGTGATAAGGTCTCCCCTCAGCCTCCTCTTCTCCAGACTAAACACCCCCAGCTCCCTCAGCCACTACTTGATTTGCTCTCCAGACCCTTCACGAGCTTTGTTGCCCTTCTCTGAACAAGCTTCAGGACCTCCATGTCTTTCTTTTACTGAGGGGCCCAAAACTGAACACTGTATTCAAGATGCGGCCTCACCAATGCTGAGTACAGGGGAATTATGCTCTAAGAAAAGTAAATACCCAGCTTTGGAAAATCCTCTGCCCCATGCAGAACACCCGGGGCTGTCCCAGCCTTGAGTGGAGAAAGGCTCCATGTAATTAAAGTGCTCAAGAAGTTACTGGATTTTTATGAGACCAACCTTGCACTGGGTGTTGACAAAATTAGAAACAACGAGGCATTAGTTTCAACAACAAATAACGACAAATGTTGACAATAAGTACTGCTTTGAACCACTGTACTCCCTGAGACTGAAACTGCAAGTCCTCACCAACCAAAATCCTCCCACTGACACAATACCCAAATGGAAGAACTTGTCTAAACACATTTACAAACTGCACTGGGTGCTCTCAGCAATCACCCAATGTCATCTCTCAGAAAATTGCAATTAATTTCTTCTCCCAGCCATTAGACAAGTATAGCATCACAAACTGATCTGCTTTCTCCTTTCGTTCATTTGCAATGACAACATCATGGCTACAACAAGATGCAGTGTTTCATATCTGAATATCTGCACCTGGCCCTTCCCACAGAGATGTTCCACAGCCTCAATGTCTTTCCTGTAGACCACAACCCTCTCAGAAACAACAACTCACAGTGTTCCACTACTTAGAGGAAACATCAGCCTTCTTACTTCACACTGTTACACCCAAAGAACCCAAACTTTCTTTGGTGGGACCAGCTGAAGCAGAGCAGCTCAGACACCCCTCCAAGGTGGCCAGATGCACATTCAACACCTGGGCACTCTGCAGGGCCTTTTCTTGTGCCATCATCATCATCTGTACCAACCACCAGAGCTTCAGACACCTTGCTCAGTGTTCTGCCCTCCTCTTTGCAATGAAGTCCTCCTTACAGCATGCTGGGGGACACCTCACCCACCACACAGGGAAAACACGAGTTCTAGAGCTTCAGCCATCCACATATGGGTGAAGGCTTTGGTCTGCTGACCATATGCTGTCAGTTGCCAAATTCAATTGGACCCTCTGTTCCCAACCACCATAAAAAACCGAGAAGCTTCTGAAGCCCAAAAAAGTGTTGACACAGGCTTCATGGAGAGACCAATCCAATGGTTAAGCTTCTGAAAAATGTCATTTTCCTCTAGCTGGATGCCTTCGACTGCTGCCTTTATACTGAGAACATTTGGAAAAAGGAGGAAAATAGATTGAGTGTAGCATAATCCACGTCAGCTGTGACACTGAGAGGCCAAAGCCTTGCTAAAGGTCAAATCAGGGGAACACAAACACAAAGGGGGCTTTGAAACCAGGAGTTTCATTCCCCACAGCCAGGTTCGCACCACAAACCAGTGAGGGTAACACGGGGTTGACTGCTGCTCAATGTACAATCCACCTCCCTCAAGGTGTGGGTTTTGGGTTTGTTTGTTTGGGTTTTTTTTAATTTACATCTAGATATCTTCTGCTGGCAGTTTAAAACCAAAACATTCGCAAAACCATCAGCAAAGCTCCAAACAGAAGCAGCGTTCAAAATATTTTTCTGTTCTGGACTTTCCCCTTAACATGTCATTTCAGACTTAAAAAACAACAGCAATACTAATAAAATAGAATTTTTGAAAAAGAGAGATTTGCTGAAAAATATTACAAACCCAAGCAGGTCAGTATTGGTCTTCTGCACTGAATTCCATAGGAATCATAAAACTTTTGTTCCCTGGTGTTACTATGTGTTTCAGTCCCAGGCATTAGCTAAAAATACTGCTCCTTGGATAGCCAAAGGGCAAAATTATCATATTGTGGTTTTCTTGTTATTTATTCCATGAAACAGAGTACAGAGGGTGGGTCTAATTTTTGACACCCCAGATGTCTCTATGCCCCTTAACCACTTGCAAGCAAGCAGGAAATTAAAATTTGAGAAAGAGGCATGGCTGATGGGAAGCAAGGGTTAAACCATGCCTTTGAATTCAACATTATGGAGCACAGGGTTGGGGAAAGCAAATGACAGATAAACCCAACACATGGGGATACTGCTGAGCAGTTCACCCCACGTCCACCCCACAGTGGGGTATCACAGCAGAAATTAGTAGGTTATTGGCATATCTCCACCATCCCACACTGTTGTGAACTTGAGCTGGAAACCTGTGGATGACCTTATATCAACATTAGGCCACTAGCCCCTGTTTCCAGAGTCATATGGCTCCAAGCTGCAATCTTCTGCAGGAAGTTTTTTTCTCATTAATGGATTACAAACTTACCCTTCTTTTTTAAAAATTAAGCAATTTCAATTCAAACTAGGCATTTGAATATATAAAATCCTTGAAAGTCAGCCTAGAGTGCTGTGGTGAACGAAGGGATGTCTGCATCCCCTCCCTGCCCCCACCCCAGCATAATCATAAGGTCCACTTAACTCTGACCAAGAAATTTTTAGTGATGTTACATCAGAAGGTTCAAGAAGAGGAAGAGGCAAACCCTGCTGTCACCTTTAAGTTTCCTCCCCAGCCCACTCTCAAAAACAGCACTGGCTGAAAACAGTAGATAATGTCCTGGGAAGATGAAGATTTCTTGAGCTTCAAAGATTTTTATACAGCCACCTCTAAGACTAAAAGATGTTGCAGAAGTAGGTGATGAGACCTCTACAGACTGGGAGCCAGGATGATTGGGAAAGGATGAGTCCATTAAGGTTTGTAATGAAGACCTGAGATACAATTTTGATTTCTAAACACACCATGCACTTAAGGGAGAAAGATGAGGAAAGAGTATCTAAAAAAGGCATGATTTAGTTTAATGCATTATCACTAAAGAAATTTGCTGCCTTGATTCACTCTCAAGATGGACACAAGCATTAGAAACCACATATTAATGTTCATTCCATCCCCACTGTTGCTGTAATGCAGTTTGACAACCGTTTTTGGAGAGCAATCAGGCTTCCTAAGCTGCAAACAGCCTAGGAAGTTACTCTCAGTTACTTTTTCTCTGAAGTGCTGAGGAAACATCTGCTTCACTGTTTCTGCCTGGAACAGAGTCATAAAATGCTGTCACCAGCTGGTGCCACTGCCATCCTGACCTCTGAGCCTGACACTGTCCCTGCTGTGTCCCCAAGTCAATGACAACCTCCTTGAGTGGGAGTACGTAGGGCTGATGTTCAAGAGATGGCCAAGCTGTTGCCTGCAGGCCAAAATGCTTTTATAAAGAAAACTTGTAGGAATACAGCAGAAGCTCAGAAGTGCTCATTTTTAGAGACATAGCCACAGAAAGCAGGTTATCTATTCACAGACATAGCGAAGATTGACATGAAAACGTAGCAGGAGAAAGAGGAGACAAATTAGCTGGTGGTGGATGGAAAGGAGGACAGGAAATCCCAATGCTCTTGGAGAAAAACACCACACAAAGATGCTTGCAGGATGAGAAAGGGTGAAAAGGCAGCTGAAGGGATAGGAGAAGAAAGCTCAGCCCTGTCACTACACATTTATTTGGTATCACAAGAGGCCTCCAGAAGAAATCAAGTCTAGAAGCATTGTCAGCAGGGGGACAGCTTCATTTCCTTAAGTGCAAAGAAACAGGAAAGAAAAACATAGATTAATGGAGGATGAAGATGCTGAAAATAGGGAAAGTCCAAAGGGATCCAGGGAGGGACCAGGAAGGACCAAGAAAAACTCAAAGTCAAAGAGGGATAACGCAAGGAGAGGTGGTTCAAGGATTAAGAGAGCATGGAGGTGGTATAGGTGGGCGAAGGGATCATTGTGGGACAGAAGACCAGGGAGAATAGTGTTAGCAAAGAGCTCAGCAAGACAAGAGAGGAACCAATATGAAAAACACCCCAGGACTGATCCCCACGAGAGATGACGGTGGTAACGAGAGATGGCAAATTAGTTGGGTGAAAGCCAATACTGCTATTAAGCCACAGGCGAAGCCATCAGTGAGCTGGGGTAGAAAGCTGGTCTCTTGCTAGCTAAAATAATAACTGATTCATCGATGTGAAATGTGGAGAATTAACTGAGTGATAAGTAATTAGAAAAAGGATACCTAGGCAACAGAACGGAATTAATCAGTTACCCAGACTAAAAATTAGCCAAGAGTAAAATCAAGTAAAATTAAGTTAAATAGTTATATAGCAAGTTGCATGATGTTGATGTTGACTCTGAAGAAGAAAAATAAAATTCAAGCTGCCAATTAGAAAATCTAAGTATTAACACAAGAAAAATTTTGCACATTCATGGCCACTCACACATACTTAATGAACAACCTGAACAGCCCCCACCCCACAACATTTCCAGCCTATTTCCAACACATTGTTGCAACTCTGACCATTGCAATATTGTTGGGGAAGGAAAAGGTGTTTTGATTTTAAACTACAGAGATTGAAAGCTCTCCCATGGCAATACCGTGGCATTGATGGCTTTGTTTTGAGGAAATAAAATCAAAAAGAGGATCTCACTGTGTCACTGTGCCATGAAATGTTTCTCCTATGGCTAGCAACTTAAGTGAATGAGGTTTTAATTAAATTTCATTGAAATGCGAGAAAAGTAGCTGCTCTTCTCCCCTTCTTTCCTGAATAACTCTGATTTGTTTTTCTCCTTATAATGGAAGAATGTGTGTGGAACGCTAATTTTCCTCCTTAAATCCAAAGGCCGGTTCCACGACTATTAAAATGGCAATCAATTCCTTGCAAAAATGAAATTGGAAATAAACACTGTAAATCAACATTTACATATTTTTTGAGGTTGTATTTTGCTCCAGATTCTGTATGCTTATTCAGACAAGTTATTTGCATTGCCACGAGGATCCAAACTAATTTTCTAATCTATCAAAAGGAATTAAAAAAGGCATATTAATTGAACATATTCAGCCACTCTCAAGTAAATTGTGATGAAATACATTTTCTTTTTGTGGTCTGAATCAGAGAGGAGACTCTACCTTTCCATATGCAAATGTGATTTAACTTTTCCCTAGAAACCAATTTTACCAGCAACAGAAATCATGAAAATCATTTGATTTAGCCAGTCTCTACAGAGCTTCATTAGAATGGGTAATTTGCCCACTTCAAACACTGATTTTTTAAAAAAAAATCTTTCTTTTTTTTTCCACCCCAGTTCAAACACTGAATTTACCAGTTGCTTCCAGTTTGGCAACTTCTTTAAGTGTTTGCGTAGGCAACAACCAGTTCTGACTTAACGTGCGAGCCTTAGAGCACCAGATAAATTAAACACTACCACAGTTTATACTCCTTTTTATACCCTCAGTGTACTTTGTCTGCTTCTAGAAAACATTCTCCTTTCCCCCCATTTTCATTATTACACAAAGAAAAAAATTAAAAATCAAAGAGTTTTACCAGCCGGCACGGATACACACTCTTAGTCTGCTCCCAGTTTGCCAACAAGCAACCCAAGTTGTGACACTCTTCCCCACAGCAGAGCTTGCCAAATTCAGATAAAAACTATTTTCAAGGCAAAAATGCAAAATATCCTCCCTGTAGTACAGAACGTGGTATTTATTATTGTTAATATAGGTTAATTACTGTAAAACAAGCTCATGCAACTGCAGCCATGGCAACTGGAACTCTGCTATGAGGTTGTTACAAAGAAAGTTGCACTGGCCCCCTCTACCTACAACTTGTTCTAGACTTTTGCATAACTAGTACTGAAAAATGAAGCTGTAAAAAAAATTTAAAAATTAAAAAAATTAAATTACATTATGAATTTGTAACATGGGAAAAGTTCAGATTACTGAAAGATAAAGCATGTGAAGAACTAGCCCTAACATAATAGTAATGCCTTCATCCATTTCTCATGCAACAATTAGACATAAAAGTATTTGACTGACTACATCTACTGTTTGATTACATCTACTGCTCTTTAAAGCAGTTTTTCTAAGTATATCTTAATATCAATCCTGAAAAGAAAACCAGATCAACACTGGGAAATGCAATCTCGGTCAGATTTTTGGCACACAAGGCAGCACCGCTAATGCCAACTGTTTCCTGTCCTGGTTTCGGCTAGCATAGAGTGAGGCTTTTTCTAGCAGCTGATGGAATACCTTGTTTGGGAGTTGGGATGAGAGCAGTGCTGATAACACCCTGATGTTTCTAGTTGCTGCCAAGTAGTCAGGGACTTTTCAGTTGTTCATACTGCCCTGCTAATGAGAAGCGGGGGGCACCCAGGAAACTAGGAGGAGACACAGCCAGGACAGGTGATCCAAACTGGCCAAAGGGGGTATTCCATGACGATTACATCATGCTCAGCATAAGAGGGGGGCTAGTGGGGGGAAAAGCAGGCAGCTCCAGGACACACGGGTTTGAGGATGGTCTGGTTTCAGGACAGCTCTGAGCTGTATGGGCTGAATTTGTGCAGTTCGGTGAGAAACTGCTTTGTGATTCATCAGTTTTGTATATTCTGCTATCAAGTCCTGTTGTCATTATTATATCTATCACTCTGCTATCCCAGTAAGCTATCCTTATCCCAACCTGCGAGGTTTAGGCTTCTTGGGTTTTCTTCTACTTCCCTTCCCCCCTCCCTCAATTCTTGCCCATTTTCCACAACCTTCAGCCAAGAACCAAAGACAGACTTGGTCAATCCCAAGAAGCCTGCAGCTGAGTGTGGAACTAGGTTTCAGCCCTTCCCAACATATAGCTGGCTTTGGGGGGGGGGGAAAAGGGGGATTTTCCCCTTTTTTGGGGATACCCAAACATGCATCAAACTGTGCCGAGGTCAGGCCACCTCCTGACAGCCCAACTGTGTGTTGGGACCCAACTAGGGGAAATCCAAGGCTGAACCCTGAAGCAGCCTCGCTGTGCTACAGCCCCCAAGCATACGGCAGTGTGACAGCAGCCAGGATTTCATTTCTGATGCGAGGCATCTGTTACCAAAGCTGCCCGCTGCTGATGGAGAACCAAATGACTAGAGAAAGCGATCAAAGTGCTCCTAAGCATGTCTAGCAGGACGCTTTGGGGAGATGCTGACCCAAAGCAGCGTGCTCTGACCCTTTCACCTCCCATCTGGCATGTAATGTCAGGGATGACGAACGCTTACCCACTGCAAACAGTTTCTTTTTGTCCTCAATACAGCTCTGAGGTCCGACTACAATTAAGATAATGTAAAAACTGTTCTCAGAAAAAACCCAGATGGCTTCACACCATCCCTTCTGTTTGCAAAACACTTTTTTTAAAAAAAGCAAAAAAACCCCGAGAAAAGCATTTCCTGCCATGCCAGCAAGTTAGCTCTGAGTATTTTTGGCATTCCCTCTTGATAGAGAGCAATAAAGAACTGATCCAACTTTTTGATGACGTGAAGAAAAACTGCAAATCCCACCTGGAGTTCTTGGTGATCACGTGCTAGAGGGCCAGGCTTTGCCTTAGCGTTTCCAAACCTCTCACCCAGGAGGCAGGCAAAGTGAACAAGGAGAGGGCATCACCAGTCCCAATTCCTTATGCTTATGCTGCATCGTGCTCAGGTTATGGGCCACACCACCAATTGAGGTTGCCTAAAGATTCATTCAGCTGCTTACCATTGTACTAGAGAACTTATGAACCCACACTCTGCTCCAAGATCAGAAAGATCAGGTTAAATCTACTACCTCTAAACTATACTGTGTTACCCACAGTTCAAAATGATACACATATCTTTTATATTTTAATTTAAATTCTTGGAAAAATATACATTTTCTGATCTAAATATGCATTTTTAGAGGTATGCGAGCAGGGAAATTAGCCTAACTTCTATACATTTTGATCATGAGTGTTATTGATGAAAGCCCACACCTTGATTTCATTACAGATACCTGTTACCAATGGCAATTAGCACAGCACTGGTGCTACCTTTAACTCTGCAATACAGGCAATGACCTGTCACAGAGCCTGTCCAACCCTTCACAGAATGGTAGGGGTTGGAAAGGACCTGCCTTCAGGGCAAGAACGGATCAATTATAGAGGTGCTCTAAAGAAGGGACTGAAGACAGATCTGCTGTTCCAGGAATGCTCTATGAAGAGGTTCACCTCCAAGCTTAAACTTCCACACACCTTTCAGTAGCCTCTTGAGACAATGTTCTTACGATGATAAGGTTCATCCTTGTTTTGCTACTACAGGGTCTAAAGCCATATACCCAAAAACTTCTGCACGACCCTTAAATGCAGTCCCAGGATTATTTATATAATCCCCGAGGATTCAAATGAGAGGTAGATATCCCAAGCTGTGCACAGCTCCCTAGAAACCCTGAAGATGGGGAACACATTTTTGAATTTCTCGCATCTTTAGGTTCAGAAGGAACCACCTGAATCAGCTAATTCTCAGAAACCCACAAGGCCAAACCTCAACCACCCACCCCATCTACCTCAAAAACCCACCCAAAAGGCTTCTCCTCCAGAAAGATGACCCATTTCCACTGAAAAGCAGCAAAGGAAGACAACCTGCCCATTACCAAGCACTCTAGCTTGGTGGATGATAGATTTATCATATCAGTCCCATCACCACTTCTGGTCTCACATTCCCTTATGAACACAATCTGGCAGACAGGACCTACCCCTGGGGTGGTAAAAAAAAAAAAATTCCACTTTGGGAAGGTTCCCAGAAAATTCCCTATTAAGAAGGACCGAAAGCCATGAGGTATTAAAAATGTAAATAAGAAAACTTATCTCAAATTGTGTTTTGCTGCCTTCTGCACAGTATGGAAATAAGGCCATTTCAATTTTACCACCTCAGTAACTCCACTTCTGCTGCTTTTTTCCCTTCCTCCAGTCGCTTAGTCTTGTGGATATCTATAAAGATATCTAATGCCTACTATTTCATGGATTAAGGGTGAAATGGCTTTCTGCTATCATAAAGACACTTTTCAATTACTATTACTACAACTCTGAGATCCTACAAATACTGCACTGATAGTGAGAAATAAGAAATTACTTCAAATATATCCCAAACACCTTAATTGAATGTTTAATAATATACAGGCATAAAAGTGAAAGCCACTTGAGTGAGTGTCAGCAAGTTCATTTCCCAAGGAAAAATAAACACCTGAAAAAAGAGAAACACGTGCCAGTCAGGGTGTATTTTGAGAAGCCACCAAGGTCTGGGGAAAGGAGGAGGACCTCCCTGTTTTAATGCCCCATCTTTTGCCACCCACCACAAGGAGACTTCATGCCCTGCTCTAGAGAATCTTCTTCAGATGGGGCAAGAAGACTCAAAGCCTAATGTCCCAGAGCAGAAGGAGGGCATTTAATGTTCTTTTCATTTTTTCCTAATTAATCCCTGGCATGACTTGCTCATGAGGTCACAGCCCTGTTCCAAATGCCAGTAGGTGTCACTGTGGGCAATGGTATAGGAGAAATCGGCCAGAAGAGTTTCAATCAAAGGGATAACACCCATCAAGTTAATTAATATTTGTTTTCTTAATAGAATTGCTAATTATATTTTTCAGCTTTTACAGATAAAAAGGGCATTGTCTGCACCTCACAGATAAAAGGGGTTTTATGAGAAAAAATTCACTTTCTCTGCTTCAGACCGTTCAGGGTTAGACTGGAAATCACAGAATACTTTCAAGTAAGCACAAGGTTGGGTTTTGTTTCTTCGATTCACTGCCACCAAAACTAGCCTGTGCATGTATGTAGTTATTGAACAGGTGATAGGTGCATTAAAATGAGGAATTTTTGGAATATACTACAAAATAAACTGACAGAAGGAGATGCTCAGCAAACCAGACACACACACACTGTCCGTCCAGGCTCCTCCCCTGAAGCCAGCACAGCAAACCCATAGTGCCAAGCAAATACACACCAGCCTGGCAATCCATTCCAGCAATCATTAGGTGAATGACAGTGCTCAGGTTGTCAAATAGTTCCTTTTTAATTCTGGTATCAGGTCCCAGAGACACTCTAACCAAAACAAGTTGCCAGTCCTGAGCTTAGGTGGCAGACGTGGGAACAACAGGGATGGGTAGAGATGTTCACACACTTTTTTAATTAACATTATGGAGCTTTGGTTTATCTTAAAGTTTGTTTTATCCAAGCATTATTAATATTTACTTAAAGAGGGAAACATTTATCATAGGAACCTAGACTCTACCCATCAAGCTGGAGCAAGACAGTCCCATACCTTGATGTTGCTCCACATAACTAAAAATAAATGAACTTCTAGAAGATGATTTCTGTCTGATCTTGATTTCTAGTTCCATTTTCAACATTCCCAGATGGAAACATCCCAGCTGTGTTTGGCCCAGAGACATCGCCTGCATGCTGCTTGGGAGGAGGGACTTGAGTTGAGCCCCACCAGCTCCACAAATCTGAATTATATTTCAACTTGAATCGAGTATATTGTATTTGATCAACATAAGAGGCAAAGGGCAACCACAAAACTGGCCCCAACCTGTTCACAAGGAAAAAAAAAACCAAATAAAATGCATAGAAAAACAACACCCATGTGTGCTTTGCCCAAATGTACACTACAAAGCCTCTTCAAGCTGGAAACAGTGAACTAATGGATATGGGAAAATTAAGCACATGGCTGGATGATGCGATGACATATTTACTTGGAGCACCTGAGTTTCACCCTGTGACCTCCCTGCTGTCCCGTGTGCTATTAAAAAAAAGTTACATCCAACTTGCATGTTTCTAAGAGAGTCTGCAAATCTGCCAGGGCAAATGGTAAATCATGGATTTACTTAAATCTTTTTTTTTTCCATATCCATGAAACCCTGGAAAACATCGAAGATTACCAACAAAAAACAATTTATCTTCTTCTTTCTTTTATAGCTGTGACAGACTGCCTAAAGAATCCGCTTAAAGAGAATATAAAAATATATTCCAGATAGGCCAGAGCTGGGTTTAATCCAACCTGTCAGAGAGCAAACACTTATACACAAAGCCCTGAACCGCAGCAAGTACGTCAGCTTTATAAATTAGCATCTTATCCCTGAAAACTTTAACATCCACTCAACCCACCAGGTATCAAAAAATAATAAAACGCTGGAGCTTGAAGCAGCATTGCAGGTATTTTCTTCTGCTGGAAATTGTTCCTCAACACTGCTGTGGCCAAGTGCCCTGATCAACCACATCACTGTTCAAGTGGCTTTTGCTACCCACTGACCCAGCTGAGGTGTGTTTATTAGTTAGCGGGGGATGCCTAATGCAGGGGGACACTGTAATAAACTGGAAACTACCACTATAAAACTCTTTTTGGAGGATACATTAAAAAAAGATAAAAAAATTTGAATTAAAAAAACACAATTGAAAATTCAGGCTTCAGCCTGATACTTTTGCATCTTCATCACCAGGTACTGCTGAATGGACAGGAGAGGCAATATTTGATGCTAAGGAGCACCCAGCTTCTCCAGGCAGCTCTGCAAACAGCATGGCACGCTGCTGTGTCACGTCAGCGCCTGGGAAATCTCCCTTTCCCACCCCAAACTCCTACCCTTCCGAGCATCTTTCAGGATTCTCGTGGATATTTACATTAATATCTATATCCATGCCATTCAGATGGCTGTAAGAGATTTAATTTTCCAGCTGCAGAGCTTTGACCTAACTTCAGTGGATTTTATAATTTGTGATGGAAGAAAAAAAACAACCCACAACCCAGATGTCATGTTTGTGGTTTAGGAAATAACCCCAGAGTAGCACAGCACAACTTCTGACAGTAAATTAAAGAATAATAAACTGCCCTCTCTGGAGGAATCTGGCTCCTGAAGAAGAGATCCTTCTGAATCTGCTGGGATCTTTGCTTAGAGTGCAAGTTGGTTCTGGGGAGATTTTTAAAATTCAATTAATAAAATCCAGTTAGAGAGAGAACATAATTCCCTGGTTGCAAAGTGCACTCAATAGAAGCCCTGTGCAACCGTTGGCATTACTCAATGGCTGCAAACACCCAACATCCCACCGTAAGGGGACCTGAACCCCTTATCTGTGCCAAGCAGTGGAAGTCAGGGAAAAGGCTTCAGCTCTGACAAAACCAGGGATTTTATTGGAGAAAAAAGAGAGGGGTTTGATGGAAAATTATGAGAGAAATGGGTTGGTGGAAGAAAAGGTAATAGAGGTTTTATGGAGAAAGGGCTGGAGGAAGACCCAGCCGGCCTCTATGTTGGTGGAAGAATTGGGAAACAAGACCAGTTTCAGCAAAACTACAAGAGCAGCAAATAAAGCTTCAATAGACTCAGCCAAGACCTTGGCAGGGACAGGGTGCATCAGGGACAAGTGAGTTTCTTGTTAAACTGGAGATACAGCACAGCAAACCCTGCAATGCCCACAAGACCTCATGCGTCCCTTGCAGCCCAAGGAGGGGATACAAACAAAAGGCAGCCAAAAGACAAACATACCTTGAAATTTCAAAACTAACCTTTAATGCGTTTTGACATACCCTGTCAAGGTAGAACTATTAGACAGTTTCTAAAGAAAATATTCCTGTGCAACACCTTTTAAAGATGGATGTGAAAAAAGGGTAATTACTTCCAGCACTAAAGGATCTCTCCAGTCAGGCACAAAAATATTCATACCTGAGTCTAAAGTAAATGGATTTAATCATGGGTGCCATTTAATCATCTCTGCCCTTCACATCAAGCATAGGTTGTAATTATAAGGTCCACTTTGACCTGCCAAAGGCAAAGGGAGAGGTGCCATTGCACTATCTCCCTTCTGCTCAGTGGCACCAGCCAAGAACCAGAGCAGTAATCACCCTCACTCAACTAGGGAGCTGTTGAAGGGTGAGGTGACCCCCAGGTCCCATCAATGCCAATGGCTGAAAGCAGAGATATCCTACCACCAGCAAGGAGCCCAAGTCAACTAGAGGAGGAAAACTGCTACTCAGATGAACTTCTCAGCACAAATGCTGCTATTTTAAAATCAAAGTCTTTTTCTTTCGACTGCTAAATCCAGCCAAGTCTCAGCAGAGGTCTGCAGGGACCCAATCTCCACAAGCCCTCACATGGGTGAGGTTTTGCATTTGTTTTTTTCTTTTTTTCTAGGACACATAACAGACCAATCATCCAAAGTCCCAGCCTTATGTATGCTGAACCTTTTCCCTATGTTTATTTTGATACCTACATTTTGGAGAGGACACATTCCTAACATTCACATCTTACAGTAAAGCCTATCCATAGCTTTTGGAAGTTTTCCTTATTTGCAAGCCCTGCTATGCTGTTTCACTCGAGTCGTCTATATACTCTGATGGTACAGACAGCTCCAGCATTTACCACGACATACTCTTTGAGAAGCTTAATAGCCACACATGACCACAGTTACATGAATCAGATAAATATGATTAAATAATTATTTTGGTTACTCACATGAGTTGCCATTTTATGAAACATACTGCTTCCCCCCCCCTCAGTTTTTCCATTCCTGTTATTCACAGAAGATATTATTGGGTTGACTTGTGTTTGCAGTGCCAGCATTGCTTGGCCCAAAGGTGGCTTTCTGACCCAAGCCCACTGAACAAAAGCAGTGCAGTGGGAGAAGTAGAAAAAAATAAAACAGGTCCCTGTATTGGCATAGTCTCATTGATTTTTCTCTGGGTTTGATTTCCACTAGGACAGTGTGACCACAGAAACCATCAACATAAAAGTCACATGCGTTTTTTAAGTAGGATGAGAGAGTTAAAGGGCTTATTCAGTTTGGTTGGAGCTTGCCCTGTTGTGCTTGAACTTTCATTCAAATCAAACAACAGCCTCAAACCCAAATAAAAGTCTATGGCCCAGTTAGCCCAATCACTCACCTGATGAAGTTTTGGAGTTTGCTTGAAAGTTATTTCACCAGACAAGAATTTTTTAGTAATTTCTTTGTTACTTGTATGAAGAGCTTGCTAAGTCCTCATCAGTCTCACTCTAAGCCCATCAACTCTGTTAAACTGAGACCCTCAATCCTCAAGCAATCTTGAGGGATGCTTCAAGGGTCCTCTTCAACCCGCAAAGCTGTTCTCTGTCTGCATCACCCTCTAGCAATAAGTTTTGCATGTCTGTGAACTGCGTTTCTACCATTGCAGAAGAGCAACCAGAATGGTTATTACAATATACACACAGATGATGAGGTTCGTAACAGATACCCGCAGGGATGAGGGAATGTTTAACTCCTTTCTTCTGCTGTGGTAATTAAGCACAAGCGTATTTGTAAGTACCTTTTAAACAATTAAACAGGAAAAAAAACATCAAAATGACACCTTTTATCTTACTGTAAGTGCTAGAGCAGCTTCTAAAGCAAGCATACCTCTGCAGAGCAATTCTGCAGCGCCTCTTTTCTAATATCTTTTAAAATTCTCCCTAATATCTTTTAAAATAATTTATTTGCGCTTTCTCCTCCGGTAAAAACAGAGGCACAGATATTTTCCAGTGAGATCAGCACACTCTGTTTCTCACACTGGAAGAAAAGGCTTTTGAGTCTTTGAACAGCTGTGATTTGTAGTGGAAAACACAGCTTCCATGCACAACACACACATTCCATAGGGTTAAAGGCCAGATAAACTTTATCAGCTACATAAGAGGACACTATTTTACTCTATCACTCCAGACACTGAAAAAGCAAACTTCATTGTAGTCTTCCACACCATTTTTTCCAACTGCATTTTATTTTCCAGGTTGGTTTTTTTTTTTCAGTAGACCCAAAAAGCTTTTATTCTTGGGCCACCTTCAAAAACAAAGCTGTAATTTCCTGAATGTACTTTGAAAAAATAAAACAAATCAATATAAGTACAAATTAACTTAAAATTTTATCGATATATGATTGAATACTGCTGCCCCACAGGCAGCACTTTGCTATCCTGTAGCTCCTCTGGTAAACATACCTCAGAGCACTAGCTTTAATCAGAAAAGATAAACAATAAAAAGAAATCTTTCCTAAGCCAAACAGGCTACTCTTCCCCGAATTCCTCTTCAGATCAGATCAGTATTTATCTGCTGCTGGTCACCTTTGATCCAGATAGAACCCACCACTGAGCTCAAAACAACCAGCACAGGATTCCATTAGACCTGGCTTCCTTTACCCAAGAGTGATTCTCAGTCTTATCTAGGCATAAAAACCCCACCTAATTATATAAAAACCTAATTAATTTTGCACTTTCTCCTGTTCTATTCACTGTTGCTCTGCAATTCTACACAAAAGGAGGATTGTATTCAGACTCTGTTACTCAAATAGAGGCAGCCTAATGAATTCCTGATCCATACTAATTTCACAGCACAGAGCAAGGAGGATGGTTGGCATCTTCACATAAAGGCTGGCAAAGCATGACAGGTCTGCCCAAACCAGCTTGTGATGCTGAACTACACAATGAAACCTTCTCCAAGATCACCGCTCTTCATCAGGACCTGTACTATTTTCTTTAATTAGGTGAAATACACAATTTTTAAAAACCCACTACAGAACAGCAAGCAACTCTCATCACATAAATTTACAGCAGCATTAATGAAATGGCTGCAGACAGGTGCCGTGATCCATGCTTTCTGCACTTGGAGATCACACTCCCAAGATGTGCTCCACATGCAGCCAGGGAGCTGCAAGAACACAGATTTCAGGCTTGGCATCAACCATCTCTGGTATTTAACACATTTTTCTTCACTCGTACTGCTCAAATAGTTTGGCAGCACCACTTGTCTATGACCATAAACGCATGGGGATCAACAAGATCACCAAATCAGAGCTTGGAGGAAGCACATCACTGGCACTTGGATCTCCAGAGTGCATTAAATTAAAGTTTTGAAGTATCAATGCTTCTAGTGAAACAGTTTCCAAAACACACAATGGGAGATGGGAATGGCAATCCCAGGGCCCTAAATGTGCTCCCTAGCCAAACTGTGCCCACAGAGCAAGGAAAACCCGTGGCTTGTTAATCAGGTTGTACGCGTCCTCGATGTAGGGCAATTACTTCTATTCATCTAATAAAAAATATTATATAACTTTCCCATATTACACATATAGCATAGACATATTTGCAATATATCATCTAATAATATTATATGGATAGACTATATTTACAAACATAAACCAGTTATATATATATATGGCAAAGCTATCTGGAGCTCTGGACACATAATATACAAGAAGAATCCGTTTGACGTAGTTTAGTCATTATCTATGCAAAAAAAAAGGCTCTCTGGTATTTTGGTAACCAAATTGAAATCGCATTTGTTTCTTTCCTCTGCTCAGACTCATACATATGACATCTCATATGGATTAGTACGCTAAATCCCAAACAGCAAAGGAACATCAAATATGCAGGATTTAGAAAATGCTAGAGTTGAAAAATGCCAACGAAACCTTAACTCAACCCCCTCCTGTGTATTTATATCTACAAAACTTTTAAATCTTGTATTATTTTCTCCAGCTCCCCCAGGCTCTCTGATTCCCCTCTCCTCTCCCCTACCTTGAGAGCTCTACATAACTCAACAGAGCTGGGACAGATATTCAGGCGGATAACAAGTCCATCCCTGACACGCGGGCAAAGCAATCTCCTCCTTTGAAACAGGATTAGTTCTCTGAGTAGGGGAAAAAAAAATAGACAAGTCACTTGTAGGCCAGCAGTTGCAATGAATAATTTTAGATCCAATGGATAAGTCATCAAAATCATAAGCAACTGGAAACAGTTTCAGAAGGGACAAGGTCAAGCAACCTTAATTATACTTATTGTTACCTGAGCTACCGAATTTACATATAAATCTTGCAAGGATATAAACTTCACATTTGAATGACACAAAGGATACCCTTTGAAAATAGGAAATAGGCTACGAGGAAGTGAACCAACTTCAAAAAAAGGCATCCTCCTTTTTTTTGCCCCAAAGGAAAAAGAATAGAAGGAAATAAGAAAGGGAAGATGCCAGCCCAGAGTTGAGCACTGCCCATGTCCACTATCAGCTCACCCCCCTCCTTGGCCATGCCAGGAACACAGAACCTGAGCTGACATTCCTCTTGCTCCAGACATGCCAAACATCTTATCAAGCATGGTTGTCCTTCTGCCTGCCCAACGTCTTCTCTTCTCAGCACGTACTCTCCTACCAGAGGTACCGATTTCCTCCTGCTGAGCTCCTAGCAAGCCCTGCCAACACGTAGTCAAAGCTGCAAGTCACCAACAGCAGGTCCACAATCCATGTGTGGATCTCCAGTGGTTCCTACTTGTTCTCACATACAGAGTCAAAAGGCCATGAGCTTCGACTGAGCACAGTGGTGAGAATGCCACCATTCCTCCACCAGCCACTCAGCTGATTTTCCATCCCTCTTCCCCCCAGTGACAAAGCCAAAGCAGAGGTGCTTAAGAGTGGGCAAACACAGGTCCTACAGGCACCTCATGGTGCTACTGGCAGACAAAGCACCTAAACATTTACTCTGAGGAGTCACATCTTGAGGAAATTTTACTAGAGGTTGGGTGTTTTGGAGTTCTTGTTTGTTTTTTCTCCACTATGACTATAAATTCCCTTTTTATTCTCTTGCCTGCAGTGTAGCACCCAGTGATTTGATCCACTTGTCACAAGCCCACCAGCCTCCCTCCTTAAGCATCTCATTAATAGATCTAATCCAAAAGGACTAAAAATACTGGCAACATTACTGCCTCCCAGAGAATAACTGGGTGACATACTGGATGCACGTTGAGCATGTAATACTAATAGTGCCATGACACAAAGGACTCTTTACAATACCTCGGAGTCCTTATAGACACCGATTGCTCCATTCACATGAGAGGGGGAAGTAAAAAAAGAAGGTGAAAACTGAGAGACCTGAAGCTGGGGAACATGCTCTTCCCTCTCCTCTCAGATTTCCACTGAGGCAGCTATGCCACCATCTGGTTTGAGGGCTGCCAGAGAGGACAAGACCCTAAATGCTGACATCATAGATGTGGATGGCCCCTCGGATGCTGGAAGTTATGCTATAGGTGTTTCAATGCATTTTAGTTTCCTTAAAAAAAAAACCCAATACTTTATTCTCTTCCTGTATAAACTCATGTTATAATGAAGTGCAGTAATCACAGGATGATAGGGGTCAGAAGGGACCTCTGGAGATCATCTAGTCCATAATCTAAGGCTACACTTTCTTAGAAATTTCACTACCAAAAACTCATTTATTTTGAGATAGGTAGATGACGCATACTACGGGAGCCTGATAGAGGGGGAAAAAAAACACTTTTTTTTTTTTAAACTGAGGAAAAAAAACAGTCTCTAATCAGAAAGAGACAACCATAAGTTCTTTCAAAGCCTTCAAAAGTGGGGAAAGGAAGTTGAAAGCTTTTTGTCTGTTCACAAAGTTTTTCAGATTTATAAAGCTTTTTAAGGTTTTTTTAACCTTGGCTATTCGTGATCCGCAGAGAGTCTTTCGATTTGCAAACAAATTCCCCTCTTTCTCCAAAGGAAACTAAACTTATTCAGATGTTTCATGAATAAAAATGATGTGCAAGATGACACTTTTACTTTTCCAAAGGAGATTTGCATTTATCCAGAGCAAAGATCTAGACATTTAATCCAAGCTACGCATCACTCTGACAGGCTAGGGGGTAGAGGCACGGAGCTACGTTTAAACAGCACCCTGGTAGCTGTTATCTCTCCCAACTATATTAATCCTCCAATGTTTAAACATAAACATGTTAATTTTCTTTACCAAGATAGGGGACAGTGAAACCATTTTGCTACTAACTCAAGGCTGTCAAGCAACAGAGCCAGAGGCATCAGGCAATGGTGGGTTTTTGGAAGCAATAGCCCAGGGTTGCAATGGTTGGAGAGTGAAAGAGAAGTCAAGGAGTGCTTTTTCAACTGAAGAAAAATATGGAAAATCAGGCACTAAGAAAAAAGAAGAATGAAACACTGGGGATAATACTGATTCTGAAAATCTAAGTATTAAAACTTCTACTGTGCTTCAGTGTTACGCATTATCTGTTGTGTCCTGGACATGCACCACCCTATGGAAAATAAAAATAGCTCTCCAAACACAACAACAGATTAATTTGTGTCCTTCACCCCTTGCCCAGCACAAGCACTGTGAACCCTTGTGTTCCACCTCTCACACACAGCTAGCCTCCACCAATACCTTTACTTATGTGAAGCGGAGCCGAGCTGACCACAAACCCATGAATTTATTTTGCCTCAACATCCACCAATTTAAATCCATCTTCTCATCCTCATTGTAATTGGGATGAATCTTTGCATCAAATGGGTTTTGGGCAAGTAATTGCAAGTGATTTGAGAGGACTGTCCTACAGGCAGACAGAAGCCTCATCTCCTTAAGACGCTGAGCTCCCAAAACCCAAGTAAAACAAAAAATCAAGCCTTGAGCTGCAGAAACATATTACTTATTGACTCACGCATTATGTTTGGCAAACACGAGGATAAACAACACAATAAAATCAGAGACCAGGCAGTGCTCTTCCAGCAGAGATGGCATCACAAGCAAACTACATCAATCTCGGTGCTGGAAGGGATGCTCAGCTTCCAACTGTGGTGAAAAAACACTGTGGCTGTTACCCAACGGTTTAAGAGACGTTTATGAATTCAGCTATACGTTATAGTGGTGGTTGTTTGTAGGTAATGTTGAGGAATATTAATGTAGCCTGAAAAACGTAATGGAAAACAGAAAGGTCAGGTTTGGGTGCTGGGAAAAGTCATGCCAGGGTCTAGTAATGATTTGCAAATCCTGGGGCTATGGGTGCAACCTAAAGCTGCTTTTAGGTTGGCATCAACCACCACAATCTACAACTGGAAAAGCCTCCATCCCCAGAACACAGGCCTAGAAACAGGGTAAAGTTATGGCCCCAGAAAGCTAATCCCTGGGAGGTTTCTTGGCAAAAAGCCCCACCATATTGGAAGCTTGGCTTTGAATGTGCTAAAACTGAACTCTAGACTTGCTCCTACTCTCACATATATAATTATGAGCTACTTCATTGAAGGGAGTCATCTTGCACAGGTCAGATGCAACTGCAAGAGAAACAGAAATTCCCCTGGGGGTTTTGTCACGTCTCGAGTTACCCAAGGAGCTTGTCACAGTATTTCCATCAATTCTACCATTGAAATTATGTCAAACTCCGACCTTTTTTCCTCCTGCTCTTTATAATGCCATTCCAGAGTTTGATTTGAATAATGGGCCATTAAAACATTTTTTCCCCCCTTGCTTCTGGATTTTATTTAACAGTTTTTAGAAATTATTTAAAGAACGTCGGACAGAAGCACTATATTATTCACAGTACTCTATCAAAGGAAAAAATTGCATGAAATCTTGACTTTAAGTAAGAATTTTTCCCCTGCCTCAAACTGTGCCAAAATCAGTTGCTTTTATCCAGTACTTGTTACAGCAACAGGATAAAATTAAGTTATTGGTGCTAAGTTTCAAGAGGTTAGTGCTAAATATGTAATGTTAATGTGTTAAATATTAACAAATAAATATGTTAAATGTGTAATATTGTACTAGAGTGAGAGTTTGGGTTTAAGTGTAAAATGCAGGATGTTAAATCAAAGACAGACCCAGAGGGAATAGCAAGGGTGAGTCCAAGTAGGTATCTGGATGCTGTAGCCCGGTATGGGCTGGGATGACCATAGCATCCACTCTGAAGGTACAGAGTCATGCCCACAGATGCTGCTTCCATCCCTTATTTATGTTTGTTGAGAGTTCAGGGTTGGGGTTTTTTTCCTGCAATGAAATTTTAAGTGTCCCTGGAAAAGTTTTATTGACTTTAAGCTCCTTATCAAAACTTGAGGAAAAGAGTAACGCCGGTGATGTGATCCAAGCCAACCGAACTATCTGTCTCCAGTTAGGCATGCAATTTGGAGATATGCTAGGATTTAAATTTGCCTATCGAGTCAATACGCCTTTCCTCTCTAAGCCTGAGCACTTCTCCAGTAGCAAAGGAAATAAAGCTTATCTACAAACACACAATTATTCTGTATGACAAACAGCTGATTTGTTCCGATTACAGAATTTATCTGGATACCCAATAAAAAAGGCAAAGAAATAACAATGTCCTATCAATACTCAGGGGGGGGGAAAAAAAAAAAAAAAAAAAAAAAAAAAAAATCAACATGAATGTCAGCAGCACCATTTCTTAAAATCAGAGGTGGCACACTTCAACATTTTTCTATAAACATAGTTATTAGGGTTGCTCATGATGGCAAGGCACCCATCAGAAAAAAGCGACGAGGAATGAAGTAAAATACTGTTGTACACAGAGATTTCCTGCAGTTAAATCACACAGGGCTACATTGTGAAAGGTTTTATTAACGGTTTCTGTAATATTTAATCACATGCAATTCTGCAAGCCCAGAACAGAGTGCTACGGGAATAAAGTGTGTGGACAAACTGCCTGCAACACAACTCAAATATTTGATGTTCATTTTCTGTGTTCACTTATAGGACAAAGTTGGGGGAGGTTGGTTTGCTCTGGGGGCTTGGGGTTTTTTTTATCATACAGTAGTTGGGGTGGGAAGGACCTCAGACCCCCGCAGTGTCCCCCTGCCATGGGCAGGCACACCTCCCACTAGCCCAGGGTACCCAAAGCCCCATCCAACCTGGCCTTGAACCCTACCGGGGATCCAGGGGCAGCCAAAGCTTCTCCAGGCACCCTGTGCCAGGGCCTCCTCACCTTCCCCAGCTCTCCAGCTGAAGGCCATTCCACTCAGCCAGGCCCTCCCAGCCTGTGGCACCAGTCACTCTCCAGCTTTCCTGGATCCCCTCAAGGGTCTCCCTAGAAGCAGCCTTCTCTTCTCCAGGCTGAACAAGCCCAAACCTCTCAGTCTGTCTCCAGAGCAGAGGTGCTCCAGCCCTCAGTGTCTCTGTGAGCACTGAATGAGGTTTTTTTGCTTCACTGGTGGGTTTTTGTTTTTTCTTTAGACTAATTAAGAGCTTGACACTTTATTTAATGAGATACTAGTTATAACTAGGGAGGCAAAGCACACCTGGACCATCAAACATCTCAACATCACCCCCTCTGCTGTAACTCTTTCAGCAGAAGCTTTTCCATGACACCTGCTTTAAGCCATGATATTGCCCTCAGACACACACATCCCATCATTTGATTGGGTGCCCTTTTGAAAGAAAAGGATATTTTCACATCTCCACTTTCTCCACCACTGAACCAGGGTATGGAGAAGGCTTCCCTTCCAGATACTGCAGGAAATGATCATTTGGCTCCCTGATGGGGTAGAAATCCAACTAAAAATACATAAGCCCCACTCAAAACCAGATACAGTTTTCACACAGCTCCTCTTGTCATCTCAACATGCTGGATCAGTCAACCATAACTGGGAGCAAAATTGTGAAGCTGTTCTTTTGGAAAAAAAAAGCCTGGATATTGCCACCAGAAGGCTTGCAGACTCTAAGCTCATTAGCTCTCAAAATTAAAAGCACTTACCTCTTCGAGGACGTCTGCAAGCTTACTAAGTATCTCCTCAGGAAGGCTCTGGAATGTGGGTACACTGCAATAGAAAAGAAACCTCAATTAATGAATCCTAGTATATAGGTCATAAATCTAGTGGCATTTCTCAGAGGTATTTTGCCCTCACCATCTGGGGCTGAACAAGCGTTTGCTGGAAGAGAGGCATATAAAACAGAAATCTGATCTTCTAGCAGCCAGGACTGCTTTTATGATGGTGGTAGACCACTTGCAGTAAACAACTGGAGAAACACTCATAAAGCTGATAATCATCTACTAATCGATCAAGGATTTACTGGAATTAATCTGCACTGCAAACCCACTCAGTCACATGTATGGCTGCAAATTATTGTCTGGTCTGCTTCCATCCCAACATGAAAGAAAATATATATTTTTTTCAAAAAAAGGCAGAAGAGACCAGGTCTAACCAGCACAGATAAAAGACTGACTGAAACCCCAGGCAAACATAACAAATGCAGACCATGAAGACACAAAGGATATAGGGTCAGCAACAGACCAGTATCAAACCATTGTAAGAATTATTGAAGACTTCATGAGGAGTATTACATCCCAGTTCATTCTCTTTAGACAAAAAGGCAATTTTTCTGTTTGTTTGGAAAAATTTCCCTTGGGAAAGGTTTCCCAGGCCAGGCTGGACCTGCCGCTCAAAGTGAAGGGGTGATGAAGCAATCAAGAAGTGGCCCAGGGTTTGCAGAAGTGAGATTTAATTCAGTCTGGATCAGGATGAGGGATATGAAGTTAGGTCTCCAAATCTCCAACAAGTACCCTGACCATGAAGCTGTACCTCTGCTATCTTAGAGGCCTCCCAGTGAGGTTGTGAAGTCTCTTAGAGATGTTCAAAAGCCATCCAGATAATAGTCCTGAGCAACCAGCTCTATGAGGCCTTGCTTGAGCGGTGATGGTTGGACCAGATGACCTTCAGATGTCCCTGTCAACCTCAACCAGTCTGTGATTCTGAGAAACCTTCATCTCTCCTCCTCTATTTTCCATGAAAACGTGATGTTCACCAATATTCACAAATGATGCTAAATGAAACATAGATGCTACACCTGCTTTAATGAAAACCACTTGTCATAGGTAGACTATGCCTCTAACCTGAAGTATTAGCCTAAGCCCAACAGTGAGCTGATAAAGCTCTACTGAGGCTACTTCCAAGAACAGTTTGCTTAAGAGTTACTTTATCATGGTCCATTACATGGTGTAAACACAGCCCTATGCTCCTAATAGGAAATTGAGGCCCTCAATGCTTTGCTTTGATTGCAGGAACATTGATGATCCAAAGAGAGGAAGGAGGTACCTGTTGGCAGGTACCTGCCAAGAGGTAACTAGAACCAAAAATAAATCACATTTTTCCTTTCACACAAGGTTTCACTTTTTACTTTGGATCACATTGCTGCATAAAAGTTATTCTCCACATTTTAGGTAGCTAAAAAACCCAAACCAAGCCCATATAGTTTTATTTTTGTTTGTGGTGGGGGTTTTTTTGTGAGAGTGTTTTTGTTGTTCTTTGTGTATGGGTTTTTTGGGGTGTTTTAGTTTTTGGGTTTTTTTTCAATCCTGACCTCTGGAAGCGAGCCCTGGCACGTGCCTTTGGGGTAATCACACCACCTATGTTTCAAGAGCCCTAAACACTTTCTGGGCACACAATTTGGTGTCCACTTCTGCGCTCAGAGGAAACCCACCCAACAAAAGCAAAGGGAGGTCTAAAGATCCTGCAGAGCAAAATCCAGCATTATGCCCCAGGGCCAGGCATGAAGTGCCGGATGGTCTTGATTTGTGAGCACAATTAAAGCAGAATTTGCTTTTATTAGCTTAACATATGCTATGCTGCAGTGGAATTAGAAAGTTTAGGAGCCTTCATTATTTAAGAAACAAAGTGAAACCCCCTCAACTTCAGCTGAATATGTTAAGCAAGGCAGAACCAGCCACCTAAGTGTGGAAAACTGATTGTTCATGCTCTCAAGATCTTTCATTTTGTCCCTTTGGGAGTACTCTGTTCCGCTGGAATCATGTGGGCCCACAACAAGAAACAGAAACAACTTAAAAGGAACTATACAAAGCCAGGTCCTAAGTATAAATCTCATTGCACCAACTTTAGCGCTCTCAATTGAAGAATAAGTAAACTTAGGGGAGAAGTCAATACTCCCAGGCATCTGGAGAAGTTTTACTGTGGCTGCACCATTACACTCCCAAACTGGGGGGAAGGAATGGATCACAGCTGGGGTGTTGTCCCACCGCCCCTCCCCCCCTTTTTTTTAAACAGATAATTAAGTCCATGCAAGCCAAGCAAGGATAGCAGAAAAAATCTGTTATAGACCAAACACTTGAGAAACAGGGAAGGAGCATAGGAGCCCTGAACAAATTCCCAATCTCACGACTAAAAGCTTAGGCTATTACATCAATCAGGAAAAGTTTCCAAGAGAAACACAACTTTAACACAGCAATAGGACAGATAATGGGAAAATCAACTTGTTGACAAAAGAAACTCAAACAACATCACTTCACAGAACTGCACAATTAATTTAACAGTTTTATGGTGGTTTATGATGGGCCACTACCCTTCTAAACAAGGGGAAGCGACAATACAGCCAAATTATAGTTGAGTCTCCTAGGAAGAGCTCTTACAGGACTGTCCATCACTTCAGTGCCCAAACAAACCTACTCTGAGCAACTACCATTATAAAAACAGCCCAGAGAAAACATTTATTGCCCACTAAAAGACATTACAAATTGAAGCCAGAGCTGATGGTAACACCTGCAGAAGAGCAAGGCTTAAAAATATGCTCAAGCATGTAAGACAGCATCAAAAAGTTGGCTTGATTCTCCAGTTTAAGAAAAAGCAGACCCCCACTCTCTTCTTACCAACATTAAACAGATCCACAACATAGATTCTTGCTTTCCCCCTTAAAAACCCCCATGCCTGTATTATTTAAAGATTTGAATACAAAAATCAAAGTTTTGGGAGATTATTCCCATGGGGGTGCTTGGACTCAAAGGAAAACAGAGCCTCAGCTCTGTGAGGAAAACAGCTGAGCTGCAAATTGCCAAACACGTGCTAAAGGGGACAAACAGGAGCAGAAGACTCAAAGGAAATCTTTGAAGATTTTTGCAGCACAGCAAGAAGTAAGAAAAATTATATTCCATTTTCTACAATTTTGTGAAATCTGAAAAAAAAAAACCAACAGTCTGAAAACTTACTGAAGAGAACATTCAGCACTTGGGTTCAGACGCATTCATTTTTTATGAAGGAAGAAATCACAGCAAAAGCATCTCCAGCTCATCCAGAAATGACTCGCTCTGTGACTAACAAAGCAGGACCAAGTAAACCCAGGTTTTGTCTGAGTTCTTCCCTGAGTACTTCTTAAAACCTATAAATAATCAAGCTTTTAAAACAAACACAACACCTATTCTGGATAGTAAGAAGTGCTACAGCTAGGAAAAGATCATTTGGTATCTAACACTGAAGTCTCTCCATAAACTTTAAAGCACATGACTCTTCCTACCTGCAGCACAGACAAAGGACTTCATCCCACTCCTCTCCACAGCCATCTCTCATTCTGCACCAGCAAAGTGCTCAGCTAACCTCTCCTAGCAAGCTGTGTGTCCTATCAGCCTGGGTACCCAATCCTCCCAACCTTCTCCAGCTGCTTCTCATTCCATATAACACACAGCAATTTCTCCACCTGCACTGAATACCCTATCAAGAAGTTGCCCTGAAAGGGGAAGATCTACACTCCAATACACCCACGCTGATGTAGGAACCAAACACCCATCTTGTTCATCCTGGGAGAATGTCTTGATCACCCTGGGGTCAGCGTGATGACAACCAAGGCTTTCTCTGCTGCCTCAGCCTTCTGTTTTGAGAGAAATGGGTGAAATGTGCAATTGCAGAAGAGTCACCAGCTCTGCTCCCATCTGCCCCATGAAGCCAACAGCTGAAGGGTTATGAGCACACACTGTTTAATGCCTCTCGTGCCCACCAGCAAACCAACCCCGCCCAGCCCTGTGTGACTAGCTTACAGGATAAAGCTGGATACACAACAGAGATGTTTTCACAATGGTTATTCTGTTCACCTGTAGCCTCCCCTGCTCCTCCAAATTATTTAGGGTGATAGGGGTATCAAGAAGTATTTCTATGGAACAATTTTATGCCTGGTTTTATGTTCCCTTTGCAAACTTACAGTCCAAGGTCCACATGATAAGATGTCTCCAGGCCACCCAGCAGAGGTGCTGGTAGCATACAACAAGGCAAACCAGATCCATAACTTAAGGAAATATATTTTTAACAGCAGATGCCAATTTATTATTAGTTTTTTAATCACTCCACAAGCATCACAATGCTTTATCATAAAAAGATGTGCGACTGCCATCACAGGCAACAGGCTGAGAAGCAACCTCTGACCTTCTTCAGTATCCCTGCCCCAAGCCTTGTTAGATTCTCCTCTGAGCATGAAGCAGTAGCTGTGCTGGTGGAGGAGCTGCTGGCACCAGCAAGGAGAGGTGACTTTTTGCTAGCTACATTTCACGCTATGTAGCTACAGAGTATTTTGTAGGTGATAGCAGTCCACAAACCCTTTATCTCTTATTTTTGGCTGGCACCGTAACAAAGGCAGTTGTTGCCACCATTCTCTGCCTTGGGCCAGATGGGAAAGCACAGTTCAAAAATCACAACAGATCAGTAAAAGGAAATAAAGAGTTTTGGGGAATGCAGAAAGACTCCATTTTGCACCCAACTGGAATGAAAGCTGAAAAAGGTTGACATTTTTGTCCGTGCTTTACTACATTTGGGATGTGCTGCAGCACTGTGGGTCTGCTCTCAAAGAACCAAAGCTAAATTTGACCTAGCAGAAGCTGATACTTGATTTAGGATGCTCATTAAGACAACATTTTGAACAACGGAAACCAGAAATGCTGCGTACAGGCAGCAGGCCACTGGCTGTCATGTTGTGGCAGGTAGGCACTGCAGGCTCTGTCAGGATCATGGCTTTAAAAAAAAAAGAGCTAAGAAACATGTTTCCAGCCTTATTCATGGCAGTTTACAAGAATTTACTGTGCTTGCTGTCTTCTCTTTGCTTTCTCAAACTGAGCCATGTTGCACCAGAGACTCGCAAGAGTCGCAAGCCTGTGATGAGCTCTGCCCGAAGATCTGGTTGGCATCGGTTAAAGTGGGATCTTGTACAAGAGTTTCAGGAGTAAAAATGAAGAAATCTCCATTGCTCCTAAACCACAAATATCTTAGGGCACAGATGCTGTACCTGTCATGTATGTTAATACATATAGAGGGAAAAAAACCCCACCAGATTACAGAACAAACCCTAACCCAAGCCAGGAAGGCAGAGAGCCCAAGCACGAAGCCAGTCCTGCCTCTAACGTTTCACATCCATGTTTCAAAAATGCATTTCCAGCCTGGTAAACAAGTTGCACCCTGAGTTTGAGATCATCAGCAAATCTCCTGGGCTGCTTCTAAGTACCACGGGGATTATCCAGTGTGCAAGACAGGCAAGGGCACGGAGCCAGAGAGTTGTATATTCATTTTGTGTTGCAAACTGTGGCATCAAAATACAATTCCCCTTTTAGACCAGATTAACAGGGATGATTTAGAGGATACACTGTTGGGGATTTTTTGTACATAGTACCTGCAAACAACAGAAGTGGCTGAAAATAAGTTCAGAAAAGGTGTATTTCGTTCTCCAGAAACTCAGTCCTTCCCAAATTATAAATGAAATTGGTAGGACAAGGCTACTTGCCCCGAGGCCATTTCCCGAGCAGTCTGCTTAGCTTAAAGAATATTGGGGAAAAAAGAGGAGAAAGGGAGATGGAGAGTAACAGTTACTCATGTTCGCATTAATTACACATAGCTCTGGCCTTGAGGCGGCTCATGCAACACAACTTTTAGGAGAGAGAAAATGTTTCCTCTGCAGGCACCGCAGACAACTTGTCTGCTGCACTAAAGCTACAAAGGCATTAAAATCATCAGCAATTGTTAGTCTTGGAGAGGGTGAAAATGTTACAGCTATAGATTTAAAGCTCTGCCATTCATAACACAAGACCTTACTCTGGTAAATAAACTCCTGAAAGGGGTTTGCAGTAATTTTTTTTCTCCCAGACATCTGATTGTATACTAAGAGCTGCTGCACATTGGAAAATGGGAGAGATGCAGGAAGCAAATGAACTGATTTCTTTTTATTTTTTTCTGTATAGGTGAAAGACTAAAGTAAAGCAAGTGTGTAGGATTGCAATTTTCCTCGGCTTGTGATGAAAGGATAACAGCGATGCTAATGGATGAAGTGGTCTGCTGACATCAGGAGGCAAAGGGATCACAAAAGGATGCGGCTGCACACCCTGTTTTGGTGCAGGCTCTGGTTATGTTCAGTAGGCTGCTCGAGTACTCTGGATTATTATTTTCCTTTGTTTCTGCCAATCCCCGTCTCTCCCTGACAGGGGTTCATTATCAGAGAGAGCCCTCCTACTGCAGATCATTTTGCAGTCATGGAGGAGATTGCAAAATTCAAAACCAAATCAAATTGTTGCTGTTGTGATGAGATGGAAGGAGAAAAATTAACAGGTATGTAAACTCCTTCACCCATTTTACTTGCACCACTCGAGATTATTCATCTTGAAAAGGACAATTGCTCCCAAAGAGCTACAAACACTCAAGAGCAACAACTACTTTGGAAGCATCACTGAACTTTAAGCAGGCGCAGTTTTGGTTACTGCCCACAAGAGGATTAACACTGCCCAGCAGTGCTGCTCTGGTGCCAGCCTACGGAGGAGACCTATCACTATGTTACAGGATTTTTTTCTGCTGTAGCACTTATCTATCTGTATCTTTTCAAATCATAAAATCACAGAATAGTCTTTGTTGGAAGGGACCTTTGAGATCACCAAACCCTAACCTGCCAAAACCACCAGTAAACCGTCTCCCTAAACACCGCTTTTACCTGTCTTTTAAATACCTCCAGGGATGGAGACTCCACTACCTCCCTGGGCAGCACATTCCAATGTCTGACAACCCTCTATAGGAAGAAATTTTTCCTCATATCTAATCTAAACCTCCCCTTGCATAACTTGAGGCCATTTCCTCTTGTCCTATTACTTGTCACTAGGGAGAAAAGGTCAGCCCCCTTCTCTCCAGAACCTCCTTTCAGGTAGTTGTTGAGAACAATCAGGTCACCCCTCAGCCACCACTTCCCCAGACTAAACCATCCCAGTTCCTTCAGACTTGTGCTTCAGACTCTTCCCCACTCCACTGCCCTTCTCTGGACATACTCCAGCACCCCAATGTATTTCCAGTAGCGAGGGCCCAAACCTGAACCCAGCATTCAAGGGGTGGTCTCACCAGTGCCCAGTACAGGGGAAGGTCACTTCCCTAGTCCTGCTGGCCAAACCATTGCTGACACCATTCAGGATGCTGTTGGTCTTCTTGGCTACCTAGGCATACTCTTGGCTCATGCTCAGCTGTTAACCAACAGCTCCAGGTCCTTCTCTGCTGGAAATCTTTCCAGCCACCCTGCCCCAAGCCTGTAGCACTGTCAGGGGTTATTATGACCCAAAAGCAAGACCTAGTACTTGGCTTTGTTGAACTTCATGCCATTGGCCTTGGCCCATTGATCCAGCCTGTCCAGATCCCTCTGTAGGGCCTGCCTACCCTCGAGCAGATTGAGATCCCACCTAACTTAGTGTCATCTGCGAACCTACTGAGAGTGCACTTGATCCCCTTGTCCAGGTCATTGATAAAGATATTAAAGAGAACTGGACCCAGCACCAAGCCCTGCAGAACACACCAAATTATACTCACAGGCCTAAAGCAAAACACCTGTACTTTCCAACTCAACTCGTCTTTTCCAACACTACTCCATAGGTTATGAAGGATAATAGCTGCCACAAGAAGCCTCACACCCCTGTACCCTGCATGTTTTCATTTCTATGATCTGACATTGTCTTCAGCTCGCAATCACCTCTACAAAACAGTTTCCTGCCAAGGAGCTTCCCTCCAGCATTCTTCACCATTCTCTGTGAGGTTTCATGGGAGATGAACCTTCACCCTCTGGCCTCCATGAACAATCCTGGAATGGGAGCACCAAGCCCCTTTTCTGCTTCTGCATCTCAACTGAAACTACAAACGCCTCACTGTGGCAGCAGACTAAAGTCAGACGAAACCCATTATCTCATACAAGATGCTAATACCGTGCCTAGTAAATGAAAGACATTTGCGACTGCCTCTTGTGCTGTGTCTCAGCAGAGATCCTTAACCACGGATCAATATTTTGAAGACACGGTAGAGTTTAAAGCGACAAGTCGCATTTGTATGCACGGACCATTTTGTCCCATTCCTCCAAATTGGGTATTTACAACATCTTCAAAACCAATTGAAGGCAGGCGTTTTGTCTCTAACACATCTCCTGCACTTGACAGCAAATTGTCATAATAATCTGTTTCTCACGAAGACACTGACAATACTATTTCCAACGCGTGGACCCTGTTTTGCAATGTTCACCGCTTCCCTCCTCTTGCCTTTTAACTGTCACCATTACATGAATGTATTAAAAAGATTGCCATGGTTATGTCTTCATAATTATGTGTATACAGAAGAAAAATAAGCTGTAAATGTTTTCAAGGCTATCTGAATCACAAATGTTTCACGTTCTCCCAGGCAACTTCTTTTAGTGCCCACCAAACCAAAGTGACTTGAGTTGGGTCCTTCATGCTGAATTTTCACAGAAAAATTACTCCATCACGCAGATGTTGACTGTATCTACATGATTCACAAAGCAAGCATTAAAATATCTAAATATATTTTCTTTGTTATTGTTAATTACTACTAGAAGAGTGAGAAGACATTTTGCACTACAGCAAATGAATAAAATGGTATAAAAAATATGGAAATCCTGCCTGACACATTTCCATGTAGCAACTTGGCATGGGTGACCCTCTGGCAGTGCCAGCTATTGCCAGACACAGCAGAACTGGCTTTGGGGACAACCTCCGCTCCTCACTCTGGATAGATGCATCAGAGATGACTTACTGAGGGACGAAACAAAAGCACTTTTGATCACTGAGAATAGTCCTCCAGATACTCTGTCACATCCTCCACTGAGAAATGAGCTATGAAAAAGGCATCAGAGTGAAGAAACTTCTTGTTCTTTGTCATGGCAGAAGCAGGTTTGCACGAAGAAATGACATTGGCCCCATGTAAACTCATCTCGGAGTACCCAGTAAGGGCATTTCAGACCTTCCTACAGACAAGCATTGGTGCAAACCCCAGGTACCATCAGCAACTACTGCGAGACATCAAGGACATCCTAACCAGACTAATTCAGTGACTCCAACCCAACACTTTGGTGAGCAAAAACATCCCTCCTCCTCTTTTCTAACCCACACAGCCCCAGGGCAGCGTTGAATAATTACTACTTGGTTGGAGACACAGGAGGAACGCTGACTTTGAGATTGGCCTGAGGCAAAAATACACAGCCAGCAAATCCTTTCCTATTTCAAGAAAAGTCATTCTCTTGGCAATGTGCTAATTTGCCAATCACAGTGGAAAGGACAGCACACACATTATTGATTTGGGAGTGTAATTCAGGACATTTATCCTCTGAGAAGCTCTGAAGGCTAACAGATGGTGGCTTGTCTTAATCCCTTATTTCTAATGGCTTTTATTCATACTCTTGGGAATGCTGCTGTTGCTCTTTGTCTTTTCATGGAAGAGCTCTGTTATCTCTAAATGCCTTTTTATAGATGTTACAGGGACCTTTGCCTGAGCTGAGTTTGGATCTACTTGAAACGTGTAATACTACATGTTTTAGGAGGCTCAGCATACCTTTAAAACGTAAATGGTATACCTTCCTTTCTCCACAATAAGCCTCCTTATTGAGTTAAAGAACAGGGAGAACAATTTAATGTGTGAGTTTACAATTTGTTGACTTTCCTCTCCCCTTACATCTCAGGAGTCCAAAATTTGCTATGCACAGTAAAGCCTCCATAGCCTTTCCCCCACCACTACTGAAAATTGAACACAGCTGAAAAATGAATTAAATGTTGAGGATTTTCAAGTGGCTCGGATTGTATTGGAGAAATAATCAAATAAGCTTGACAGATTCAAAATAAGGTTTGAAAATTCAATTGTTCAAGAAAACATAATCTTGGGAATATTACAGATGGGCAAGGAATATAATAGGTAACAAAAAAACCAAACAAAAAAACCAAGCTGGGAAGACAATTTCAATTATTCAGTACAGCTCTGTTCAGCTGCTGTCAAACAATCCTTGCTCATCGCTTCCTCTGATTTTGCTCGAAAAACCACCCATCTAGGGACTGCAGTCCTAAAATGGGTTCCTAGATCATCCATTAGAAGACATCTCTGTTAGGACCGGGTGCAAAGCCCAGGCTCATCCCAAAGTCCCCGTTGGGAGCATGGCACCCAACCCACATGACCCTATAACTTGGAGCATCCCTGGTTTGGCTGAGTTTCAGTGCAAGCAGAGAACAGATCTTGTGGACGTACCGTGATCCGCAATGCGCTCCACGTGAGTTTGGTTGATGGTAAGGAATGACTCTGATCAGCCACGGGTTGGCTGACCCCTGTAATGGCCACTCTTGTGCTGGAGGGAGAAATGCTTGGGAAATCCTGCATTCAATTCAACACATGTTGGATCTGTCCCCACTCAAATCACAGCAGATGTTTAACATCACTCTATCCAGCACGTCCCGCTTTTCCATTATTTTTTCTGCTGCAACATGAAAGCTTCACTAACTTCTATCAGTATGTTTAATTAATCACTAATCAACAGATTACAAAAGATCAGCACATCACACAAGCGCCTTTGTATCCCAAGAAACAATCTCTGCAGGCACATGTCAGTCCTGAGCTGACTATACTGAGATCATTGATATTCAAGGATCATTTGTCTGTGGTTGAACCTCTAAACTTTTTCCACTTATCAAGCTCTAAAAGAGTGACAAAAACGATACTGAAACTTGAGTCTTTGGCAATTTTTAGCAAGTATTCCCTCAGCCAGCATAGCTATGTCGATAGAGCAATACTGCGCGGGAAAGGCAGGACACGATTTCACGACTTCCATTACAAACACAAAACAAGCAGAATGGAAACCTGACCTGAAATTATCTTGCAGGTATGTCAGTGAAGGATAAAGGACATGGGAGACGGCTCTGAAAGGAATGAAGTTGTTGTCCTTGGTTTTGGTGCTGAATCTTTGCCCTGAGCCCTGTAACACAGCATGCAACATGCTGCCCCTTTTTTGCCTGTGACAGCGTCCAGTGAGCCTAGCTGTGAGCACAGCCTGTCCTCAGGGAACAGTCCACCTAGCACCCCATTAAAACCAGTAAAAAGTATTTTTAAAACGTGAGTTATGCCAGTCAGGCTTAATTTTTTTTCTTCCCCCCCTCATAGAAAGAAGATTGTAAATGATAAGGGCTCTTGCTGACTAAGGTAAATATGGTTATTTACTGTACACTGATTTATCCAAGGTCATATGTCATCTTGATTAAAAATGCCATTATATATGTTTAGAAGGAAACACTTTAGATTAAAATCTGACTCTCAGACAGATATCAAAATACAGATAAAAGAAGTGAGCAATAGCTGTTGAAAGCACTTCCCATAAATCTATTTCTAGCTCACTGTCAATTCTATTTTATTGATGATCATTCCTCAAGTTTGCAGATGAGGTAATTTACTCCCCTCAGGTGATTAACGTCTAACAAAATGCCTGTTAATACTTCAAATATTCAATAACTCAATTTTGGAGCAGGTATGCAGTTCACAGCCGCAGAGCACACGAATCTTGAGTTGGATTCGATGATCCTTCTGGGTCCTTATCAACTCAGGATATTCTATGATTCCTCAATAACCTCCTCCAAAAAAACCTCTGTTAACATTTGGTGAAATAATGAATTTATGATTTGATATGGATTCAGAGTAATTTTTATCTATGTGGGAGAAGGATCAGATGGTAAAGACCATCTTACTGATGAAGGAAGGCAATGTCCAGCGGAATTAGAAATCAGCTAAACTGAGATTTTTATCTAATTTCCCATTTTTTTAATCTCATTTCCCAGTTTCTTGCAGTAAATCAAGTACTCAAACAGCATTATCTGGGACGAAGCTATCTTCATATGGGAAATAAGGCTGGATACTTGCTTATACAGATGTGTTTTCTCCTTTCTCTAGTAAAAAATGTGGTGGCATATGTCTATAGAGGTTGTGATGGATCTTAGCTGCTTAGGGAGACTTTTCAGTTGTCCCTTAGAGTCACGGGAAGTCATGAAGACAACACTGGGAAGAGTTTGCTTATGAAAGGTGGAAATTTATTGAAACAGACATTTAATTTGTCATCTGAAAGCAGAGGAAGAGATCATCCTGGATTTCCAGTGCCATTTGGAAGGGTAAATCCCACTAGCCTGGACTTGTAAATCCAGGTGATGTGTTGCAGCCCTGGTATCCTCCAAGAGAGGATCCAGGAGATGCTGAGCACCTCCCTTCCCTACAATTCCAGTGGAGGAGAGACTGTGTTGGATGGAAGACACCCTCCTTCCACACCTCTCTATGTTGGTTTGCTTAGTTCAACCACAGTGCCAGTTTCTGATGCAGGGTTGGACCTGACGGCCACGGGAGCCCTTCATACCTCACTACTTTGTTATCCTATGCTCTGAAAGAAAACGATGATTTCTTCTCTATTTACCTACTCCAGATAAGGGCTTATACTTTATTTACTTATTTCAAATAGCAAGCCAAATTGATTATTATTTTTTAAATAACATCTTTTATCTTTCCCCTGCTAGCGCAAAGCATTAAAATCCCTGTGTAGATGCATGTGTGTGTTGGTGCACACAGATATTCCAATTTGCTCTGAAAATTATCTTCAAAGTTTTGTATATCGAGCAGTTTGGACTTTCTTGTTAAAATCAGCATGCTACTGATTCATAGAGTTCTTCAGCCAACTGGTCCTCCTTAGCCTCCTCATCAGAAGTTTAACACAATGCTAATTTGCTACAGGTCAGCTGTAATTTTCTGAATTATTAAGAAGTTAAGGATTTTCACTTTCCCTCTGAGGACATTTAGCCTAAGCCTGGTTTGTCTTCCTCTACAGTTCAATTCCACAGCATAATTCCTGCAAATATGTTCTGTGAGATCCTGGTCATTGTATGCAACGTCCTTTCTATTTTCTCTACATTTTAAAATACATCTTTCTAATTGCATTGTGGGCTGCTGGGGCACACGGTGAGTTTGTCTTCATTGAGCTGTAGAAACTCTTTTCATCTTCTCCCAGAAATAATTATGCTGGTTTATCAGTGGCTATAGGAAGTTTAAATTATTCTTCCTAATATGAGCTACCTTGTATTTTTTTGAAGCCACAAGGAATACGCTGCACAGTTCCCACAGTTTAAGTCACCCTGGTGATTACTGTCCTCCTTAGTTTTCAGTAATCTATGAGTTGTATTTATTGGCAAGTCACTTGTGTGATATTTCCAGACACAGTATATAATTGAATTTAAAATGCATTCCTGATGCTCATAAAAGCAATAAAAATGTCACCTTCTGCCTGCACATTAAAGATTCATCCCATGCAAGTAGAGGACAAATGCATAAAATGATCATTACGATGTGCAAATGTACGAGGTACGGGAAAGCGAGACCAGTCTCACACTGGACATAAAAACATTTAATAGATCTGTGCTCAAATGGCAGTATTTATATATAAAGCTGCCGAAGAAAAAGTGCTCCCTTTAGTAACTTGACTAAGGCCACATCAGCTTGATTCGAAAATGTGATTTGTACCATTATTAACAAGAATGTGGGGCCCTGTGTGAATTTAGAATTAATTCCCTGAAATAAAACCTCAAAAAATCCACAACTTCATGTTAGGTGATGCTATCCAGACAGACAAATTACCTATGTGACTACTTTTCTGATGAACACACAGCACTGAAGGGGAGACTTTTAGCATTTTAAAATCTATTCCCATGCAGAGCAGAACTTCAACACTTATTTAAGGTGCCAAAGCTCACCCCTTGAGTCTGCTGTGGACAGCTGTCTCCACAACACTGGGCCAGTGAAGTTGCTGTCATTTGTCTTTTGTGCTCTAAAATTCTGTCTGCATGCACCTTCTAGGCTCCTATCTCTGTATTTAGATTTATTTTCCCATCTGAATTTATATTAAAACCACTGAAAGATTCATGCTCACCTCTCCCTGTGGACAGGACTTGGAAATAACATTCAGAAAACCCAACTACCTTTCATGACTTGAGTCAGTCTGTTGCATCATGATGCTTTTCTTTAATTTTCCTCTGCCTCAGCAGTAAGCCTTTCAGGGCAGTCCACTCAACTCTTATTTTTTGCTTGCTCAGCACGAGTAACATTAACAGGTAATTAAGCACATGCTGAGTCTTTAACTCCCCTCAAGATTCCCAGGAGATTTCTTGATGTTGGGTGCAGAAGTAGATATTAAAATCCATCTTTTGCTCGCAAGAGTTAGTTTTCCTCAGCCTGAAATCTTCATTACACAGCCTCCTTTTCCCAGGTCAAAGCTGCCTAACTGCGGTTACTGCAGCTGTGGGGTCAAGCCCCAGTCATTTGACCCCGCCAACAACCCATGATTAGCAGTACCATGATGTGGTGTGTTGTCCTGAGGAGTTGTCTCTGATGAGTTCTCCTCCTCTGCATACGCCTCCAGGAATTTGGCACTAAAGGTTTTCTGTGCTCTGTGTCTTTGTGGTGCTGATAGCTTGTTATTCCTATAGAGTTATTTGAATAAAGTAGTTTGAAATTATTTAACTGCGAGGAGTAATCTCAGTTCACGCTCTAGCAGCAGGCAGGTTTGCTGGAGGTGGTTTGTATGCCTGGCCTGACATTGCTCTCCACCTTCATCTTTTCAGAGTAATTCATTTTCTGTTCAAAATCTACATAAATAAGGTATTTAACTGTTAAGTATCAGCACCAAGGTGCAGCTGATACGTTCTGAAGAGGGGCAAAACCTCACTGAGAAGGAACATTCTCCCCAGATACTCAAGTATGTACTAACGAGTTTCAAAATCAAAAACAAACCATCATTTTGATTAAAACTCATCAACAATTGCTCAGGAAAGCCAAAAATACTTGCTTCTCCAAATGCAGTACTTATTAAAACTGAGTCATGCAGTTTGGGCCATTCAAAAACTATCCTTATGAGCGACTGCCGTTTGCTGCTTGATTTTGCTTGGAAGACCTCAGGAAAATACTCACACCAGGGAAACACCAAGTGTGCCAAGAAGGCTGTTCTCAGCCTTTCCTGGGGAAGTGGCTCTGTCTGGCAGGGAAAAATGCCTTACTTGGCCAGCCAACAAACATCTTTATGGAAGACAGCCTCCTGATCAAGCATTGGTGAACATCCGCCCTTCTTTTGGGGGGTCTTTGCTTGGAGTTTCTTCACTGGTGGAGAGGAAGAATGAGCCACCCTGAATATCTGATGCCAGCATGGGGAGGACACTATCCTAACGACCAGGTTTTGGTCAGCCTGAGAGTGAAAAAAGAACTTGAAATCTTGAACTATCAGATACAAGTCAGCATTTTTTGGCTCAAAGCAGACTGAAGAAAGAGTAAACCTCTGTTTCTCTTTGGTTTGGTGAATGCTCCTACACTCACTCTCCATTTCACTTCAGTTGGAAGCTTCTGAATAGGAGACAGATTCATTGTTTTCTCCAAATCAACACAAACATAACACTTTCGGTTCGATGAAGAGGAAAACGCAGCTCATTCAGAGCCTTTCCTTTTTTCTGGTCAGTTCCTTAACCAAACCCCCTCTACCCCAGACACTCCCATCCTTGTACACTTTAAAAATATGAGAAATTCATCCCAAAATTGGCTCATGACACTTAAGAAAATATTTTCACATGGACTGTGACATGAAAAGAGGCACCACAAACTAGGGGCGAGGAAGACAATTGATGTACCAAACCTATCATCTGTGGCAATTTACTGATCAAAGAAGTTCATTTTACTCGGCAGGATATCACACCAAACAAAAGCTTCTGAACAAGTTCTACTGTCATAAATGCCAGTGGCTACTTTCTGAACAATTTGTTTTCTGCTAATTATACTTGCCTATCTTTAGATCAATATTTTTCTGTATCTTCATACTTCAGCTTGCTAAACCGTTCTGAAGGGAAACTACTGTTTGTATGTATAAGGCAGATTGCCAAGTCTTGGGACAATTACAAATAATAAATGAGATGATACACATCTGAACAGCTATTTCTAATCACATTAAATGCTTTGTACTTAATCTTTCTTGTACTTTGATAATGCAAAACACCACAATTACCTGGTAAAAAAAATCAAGAGAGATGAATGAAGATGTGCTTGGAGAATGGCATGCACAGGGCCCTTTCTAATCTTCAAACATACCATGACAAAAAGATGAACTTACCCTATTTAACGTGTTTTCCTGTTGGAAAAGAGGCTTCACATCTGAATGGGCCAATAATCTTCCTGTTCTCACATTATCACAATACCTTGTCCCCATAACAATGGACAACCACATCCAAACTGGCACTAACATGGTGTTTCTCTTGCAACTGTGAATACCTCTGCCACCTCAGAATCTGCTGCTCCCTGATCTGCCTGACTTCTCAACTCCACCCCTTTGACCGGTACATCAGTGGATGTGTTCTCCAAGACAGGGGAATTTTCCACACCTGTATACTGCACCATCTGTCCAAACAAGCTGCATTCAATGATCACAAGATAAAAATACCTCAAATACTCAGAATAGCATGGACTTGGGCTGAAACAGTAGTAAAAGCACGAGTACCCCCTTCAAAGCGTCGCCCTTGGAGTAAATTTCTTCCTTGTAGAGGATATTGATTCATGTTAAAAGCTGTGGAAAACATTTTTGCTTGCCTTGGAAGCTCAATATCCCATTTCATACCATGGGTTATTTAAAGAGCAGAATAAAAAACATCACCATTCTATTTCTCATCTTGTTCCAAATTACAGGACACAGAAAGAGTAGCACACAGAGGACAGATGCAAAATTTGGAACCATGTAAATCATGAAGAGATAGATAAATATTCCCAGCTGCTGGCCAGGTAGTAGCACAAGCTTTATGAGTCACCACCATCCGTCATGCTCTACAACTCATGTCCAGAACATGATAGTAATCTCACCCTGCTTTGCTGCCACCACAGCAGCACTGCTATTGCCCGCTGACATCTGCTTAAGAGCCACTGTGTAACCAAGAGCAGCTGAACTGAATGATAGAAAAAGTTAATTCAGGAAAAATCTGACATACTCCCTGTGCTCCTAGGTCTGTCAGTAGTCATGGGTGGTTACAGGGGGTTTTGTCTGGGTATCAAGAGAAGGAACAGAAACTGCCACCCTGAGCAAAGAAAAAGTTCCCTAAGCCAGCTTTGTACAATTTATTTCAAATATATGTTAACGCCAATTTTCTTCTTTTACCTGCCAAATTAGCTGTGGATGAGCTTGCCATGCTGTAGGGATGCACAACAGATAAGTATAGTATGGCAATATATAAGACATAAAAGTGGATAAACACAAGCGGACTGCATTAGTTTAACACATTTAAGCATCCTTCACCCTGAACACTTCACATACATACAATCTAAATACAGGAAGGATCTCTTTTCCTTATGGATCACTATTATCCCATGAATGTAATGCAATATTATCACAATATTTCATTCACACCTCTAATTGCACCCAAATAGCAAGCTAGCAGCCTTTTCTATGGCGAGGCCTCATCTCCAGCTCAGCACACTTTCACATCTCCAGCATAAGCTACAGCATCTTTTTGTAATGTCAAGGCCAAAATTAGATATGCTATTCCTTGCCAAAGAGTATCAAAGGGTGGCCTCGCTGCATGCTTCCTAGCAGACAACCCAACGGAGGGCTGGAGTTTAATGAGCTATTCGTTTGGAAGCATGCCTGGTTCTTTACTTAATTTGGCCTTTAAACTCTAATACAGTTCAGAGTACAAGACGTGCTCCCGAGTTACGCAGTACAACAAGGCAAATTCAAAGACCCTGTCCCTATTTTTCATCTCAATATGGTTTGTTTTGTATTCGGCAACACGGCTTCTTTACAGTCGGCAACTGTTTCATCCAGATTACTAACGAAGATTAAAATTGCCCCTTCAAAAGGATACAGACCTATTCATGCACTTTATGTTCCTGTATGCATGCTTCCAATTTGCAGAGGAAGTAACAATTCCTTTTATTTCAAAGCTCCTAAGAACCAGCTAATGCTATTTCATTTTTGCTTGAACAAACATAGACTTCGACACATATTAATCCCCAAAGGATTTCCAATCAGGAAAACATGATTACATGATCTTTATTCAAATGAATACATCTGAAGGGGTTTGTGTTTATTAAGAGTTAACTGAAGTGACAGCTCATCAGACTCTTAAAAAAAAATCTTTGTTCTTGTTGAAATACATTTTTGCAAAGGTTTTACCAAATGGCCCAGAAAGCAAAAAAATAATAAAATTCAGGGACAAGTGGCGCATCCATTTTCTTTTTTCCATCACTCTCTTTCTCATCTACAGCTGGCTTAGCTGGGCAATGTGATAATTGTCACCCATCCATAAGGAAAGAGTAAATGATGGCTAAAGCCTTTGATATGCAAGTTTGCTTACAAAAACATATGGGTGGGTGGTTGGTTTGTTGGGTTTTTTTTTTCACTGTGGTTCTCTTCAAAAGTACCAGCCAGCCTTTTCCAGCAAAGAGAAAAAAACACTTCTTCATAATCTGTCTAAACGTATTTAAGTAGCAGTTATCAAAATGCCTCCACTTGTGAATCTGTAGTGGATAACTCTGATTTACAGAAAATAAATGTCAATTAGATAACATGAAGAAATAACATCTTTCTTCAACTTCTGCCATGGTCTTTGTTATGGGGATCATCAGAGGAAGGTGGTGGCTGGCAGACAAAGGTGTCACTGATATCCCTCCTATCCCACAACCATTTATTTCTTAAAAGGAGGACTGGCACCCCCTGAGCACCACACTAGTCTGGAGGGTGTTAAACTCCAGTTATCCCAAGTCTCCCTCCCTTCCCCAGCCATGACAATTTAACTTTTGATGCTTTGATTCTGGCTGCACATCTTTCAGACCAGGCAATCTGTTTTAGATGTGTATTTCTAAAGCAGTCTTTATAAAGGAGCCCGAGGCATGAATTCAGGGACTGGCTATATGGGACACAGTTAGCTGAGATACAGTCATCAAGCATTAAATATTTACTATTTGCCCTCACAGGTTTGGAATTTTACTCATGTTTTCATCTCCTCTCCAGATCTCAACTTTCCTGTCTGTGTCTTGAAGCTTAGGACTCACTGCCACAGCGGAATCCATTAGTGGCAACTGGAATTTGTCAGAGCAATGTAACACACCTGATAATAAAATTACTCCATGCTTCACTCATGCAAAGCATGGGGAAGTTGCACACCAAGGTCTTCCTGGTCTGCATCAAAACCGCTCTGCAAGTAAAGTGAAATTTCATCCTACAGCAGCTACAGACTTTGAAGCCTCGGATGGCTTTCTTGTACACACTGCTGTCATTGGAGGAATTTTATGATGTCCATTCAGTTCCAGACATGATAAATAAATGGATAACTACCTGGAAGGATGGGGTAGTGAGGTGGGGTTGGTCCTTTCTCCCAAGTAACTAGCAATAGGACAGGAGAAGATGATCTCGAGTTGAGTCAGGGGAGGTTTAGATTGGATATTAGGAAAATTGTCTTCACCAAAAGAGTGGTCAGGCATTGGACCAGACTGCCCAGAGAGGTTGTGGAGTTGCCATCCCTGGAGGGGTTCAAAACACATGCAGATGTGACACTCCAGGACATGGTTTAGCTGATGTGGTGTTGGACACATGGTTGGACTTGATCTTAGATGTCTTTTCCAACCTTAAAGAGTTAATGGTTCTGTAACGCTCAAATGTATGTAAAGCTCTGTTGTCACTGTAACCTCCTCAAGTGCATCGATGTTTTCCTGGATCTCTGAACAAGAAAAAAACCCACCCAACAAACTGCACAGTCCTGAAGTCAGTATGGCTACAAACAGCTACAGCTCTGGATTCCCACAGAGCTGCAGTTATGTCAACGTGGCCGGGAGGAAGAAATCCCCACACACCCCACAGCTGAAAGCTTGTGCATTGGCAAACTGCAACCCCGAGTGTGCAGAAATTTGGAAAACAGGCGAAAATATGATGTCAAACCACACAAAGCCTATTAGAAAGGTAACTGCTGTTTATTGTCATTTCAATGCCCATGAGGTCATTGTAAGAATAAGCCAGTTTAAGACCCAGCAATGAAAGTAATGTAAAGAAACAGCACTGAGGCATCCAGGTAGCCTTTTCCACAAGCGATTAAGCAGTTGCCATGGAAATGAAGCTGATCCTGCCTGACCTATTTTTTTTACATGTGGTGGTCATCATGTGAAGCATTGCTTCTTGCTGTGGTATTTTGCCTTGACAAATACCTAAACTTGAAATAAAAAGATCAGGTTTTTAACTACTCAGGCACGCACAAACCCCTGTTTGGGATTTTTCCCTATCAAGGCTACTGCGTACTGAAGTCCCAGCTATATTTATTTTACAGTCACTTTATTGCCACTCATCCAACTGGAACACCAAAACACAAAGAGGTACCAACAAATCCAAAACTGGACCCAGAGATTCCTCCTGAAATCCTTCCACAACAGCATCCTCAAACAAAAAGTTATTTTGATGTGTCCTCCTCTTGTGGACAGAGATCCCCCAACTCTCTGGTGACCTTTCCTGACCTGCACCATCTGTCCAGATATTTGCCCTTTTGTTTAGCCCAAACCCTCAAACCCAAACTCATGTCCATTGCCCCTTGCTTTATTACCTTGCCAACACCAAGAAGAGTTTGACTCCATACCTATGATACTGCCCCTGCAGTAGTTGGAGACTGCTCTTAAATCCCCTCTTGAGCCCCTCTGCATCAATCTGAAGAGGCTTATCAGGGATCCCAAACACATTGCTCCATGTGTGGCCTTTTCAAGCACTGATCTGAGGGACTTTAAAGCTTACCTTGACCCTCCAGCTGTGCTCTTCCTAATGGACTATTCATGGTGACAGCATGCTGGTGGCTTCTACACAACTTGGTACCAGTGTACAGACCAGGTCCTTTGCTATAGACCTCCAGTCCAGCCAGTCAGACCTCATCCTTTGCTGATGCGTGGGGTTATTCCATCGCAGAAACAGGTCCTCTACCACGTACTCTGTGTTAGTTTCACAAGGCTGATTTTGACACAATAGACAGATTTTGGATGGTCTCTTTCAAATGAAGGTCCACTCTTTGGCAAGGCACCAACAGCCTCTTTCCCTGGATGGACATCTGCTGGAGATGACTTCTATCCTACTAGCCATGCTGTCAATGGAGACGCAGAGTATCTACACCAGTATCAACCCCTAATGTATTTTGCTTTTCACTGACACCGGCTAAATATCAAAGCTGTTAATTACCTCTCTCCAAGTCCAACAGTCCTGCCAACTTTCAACCCATCTAACCGTCCGTGCATCCAGCCCAATTGTCCTCAGCTTCCAAATGACAATGCTGCAGGCAACAGTGTCAAAAGCCTTTCTAAACCCAAAACAAATGACATCCTCTGCTCTCCCTTTGTCCTGGTAGTCATTTCATCATGCAAGGAATCCATCACAGACTGAGCAGAAATGTCTTTCGTTATTTCTGAAATATTCTGTGAACAAATTATTCAGCCCTAAAGCTGCATTTTCCATCAAATAAATGGTTGCCAAAATGTTTTGCTTGGCATTGTGTATTTGAAGGCAAACTCAGAGTCTTCATTAGGATCAAAAGACAGTTTGGATACACAGTTTTCAAACACGAAGCCTAAGATATCCTCCTAGTAATTAGTCTGTACTCAAACTTTTCCACCAGCTGTGGGAAAAAAATGCACTTTTTCTACTACTTTCTCTCCCTAACATTGTACATTTTTTCAGCATTTCAATTCACACGCAGATAAGGATGGTTTCCTTGGAGCCCATTAGGAACTCTCTAAAAGTTTTCTTTCCACCAGACACCTCAGTTGGTTTTCCAATTTCCAACTAAGGAAAATTAAGATTTTTGCATGGGTAAAAAGCACCAGCAAACATAACCCAAAGGCACGAGAGACCCCAGCCAGACCAACTCTTGCATGCCAGCACTGAAAAGAACATTCCTCTGCCATGGACTTTCACGGTTAACAAAACACCGTTGGTGGAAACCACTGGGATTCATTTAGCACACCTGGTCCACTGCTTATTTGACTATCAGTTTGGACCAAAACAGAAAAAGCAACAATGGACTGACAGAGATTTCTGGAAGCCATGCTGCAATTCAAATAATTAAAGAAGAACCTCTCCACCTATAGCCCAGTTTGACGTATCTAACGGTTTAGGGGGCAAGTTAATAGACCGTTCAGTCCCATGCCAGCTGCCTCATTTGGGCAAATGACAGGAAAGCTTCTCAGCATCATCAAAGTACTCATCTTCATTTGCAAATAAAGGTGCCTAATCAATTATGTGTGAAAAATCTGTTAAATAATTCAAGGCATGTAAAAATGTTATTTACTCCTAAGTCTTCTAAGAAGACAAAGAGCTGAAGGCTTCCATATGTGATCAAACACATCACTGTGAAATTCAACCATTTCTTAGGAGAGGGAGTAAAACAAAAGATACAAAGGGGTTAAACCTCAGTCTGTCAGGGAATGTTCAGGTTACTCCATCATTTTTTAAAATAATAATAATAATAATCAGCAGCAAAACCAACCAACCTCCATTAACATAGAAACTGACACATTTTAGCATCTGATTATTAGCACAGCAAATAATCATTACATTCAGAAGCCTCCAACTGCATTTCTAACAGTATATAAACTTTCAGATTGGCTGCCAGCAAGAGGACTGGTGTCAGTTTGCCAGGTCAAAAAGCAAAATATTTCAAAGCAGATGCTTTTTGCTGATGAAATCCTTCTCTTGAGTATCGCTGAGCGACTCCTTTGAGGGCAGGAGACTGTCAGATGCTTCGGTAGGTATCTATTTGTAATTTGAGCATGAAAATAGACACAAGAATAGGGGCTGTCTGGTGCAATAACATGTTGGAAGGGTGGATAAATGTTTTTTTTGTGAGAAATTTCAGACAGAAGGATGAGCTCTGAAATGTCTGTGACTATCAAATGGCTGCAAGGGTTCCAAAACTGGTTTCGGGGCTTGTGGGAGAAGAGCTTTAAGTGGGTTGTGGGAAACTTGTCCTTGAAAAATAAGGTTAAGAAACAGACCAGGACCTTTAAACAGACCATGTTGTCTTTGATTTCCACCCAGCAAGGCAAGTCTACCTTGCTGAGACCTTGAGAGCACTCAGATGCAAACCCACCTCCTCAATATGCTGCACTTGTGCTTTCCCTTTGATTTCCAACCTACTGCTTAATGGATTAATAACCTGATACTGATCACCTAAAGGGAGCTGGAGGGCTTTGACCTCTCAGATAGAAGCTCTAGACTCTCACCCCAACTCTTTCACCTCGATCAAACCATCAGTGAGCAATGCTACATGTAGGCACACAGGCAGCGTGAGAAACTGGGAACATCTGTAGCCATAAGAGAGATCAGTGGGCAAACATCTCACCCTTTCCTATTTTCAACATTGCCAGTAAACCACATCAGCATTGTTATGTAATTGAGGAAGTAAAGATGTACATTTCACCTGGATAAAGGCCACAGGACTAAGTTCTCTGTGATTCCTCCTAAACTTTAAAACTAGTATTGATCCTTGTGCAAATCATTCTCAATGGGTATAGTTTCAACTACAAATAACAGATTAGTAAATTACAAAAGTCAGACAAGTAGCCGTGTACTCTGATTCCTGGTGTGATGCTGGACTTGGGACTTTTTGAACTAATTGTTTAAAGCAGAACACAGTTTTTTGAAAAATACTAAAACCTGACTTTAAAATGAATGAAACATGAAGATCATAATCTTTTCCAGGCTGTTTCAATAGTTCAGAATGACACTTGTCAGATCATCAGGCTTACTGCTATCCGAGCTCATCTTCTGGCCACACTCGCTCCTTTTTTTTAAGAGCCTTTTATTAAAGACTTTTCCCCTCAAAGACTCAGATCATCTGCAACCAGGTTACTCCGTTGTCTTCTCTAGGTTAGCCTAGATATTCTGAGCTCCTTGCGCCCCTCAGTATCAGACATCTCTTCCAGACAAATGCTCCCTCCCGGGGCTCTTCTATCACTCCATGGAATGTGCCTGTCCATGCTGCTCTCAGATGACGGGCACCTGAGGTGGGTGAGACCTTGCAGATGCAGAGAGCACACCACACATGAGCTCATGCAACTGTCCTGCTTTGAACTGTTGGTCCATGGACTTCTTCAATTGTTTTTGGCCTAGCATTGCATTAGTTTTATTTCCAGCCACTGATGCAGACCCTCCAAACCCTTCCAAAGAGACTTCAGTTGCTCCATACCAGCTTACCCTCTTCACAAGTGTCTGATTACAGAATGTCAGTGCTTCCACACTTACCATCTTGGTTTATTTCCACAATAAATCAGCAGAAAATAATTTCCCAAGGTTTACTTCCTGCTAACCCACTGTTTCTCACACTCCTATCATCTTCTTTTATGATCTGAATCTCATTTCTGTTGCTATATATTTTGTCTTCAACTTCTGGAACCTCTGAGCTCGTGCAAGATTCATTAAAGTGAGTGTTAATGACCAGAAACCACCCTCAACAACTCTTAAAATAATTCTTTGATGCAAGCTACTGAGACCTGTTGATTTGAAAATAGGTTCAACTGTTGAGCTGTTGAATTTCATCATCAACACACTGAGCAGCATATCTCCACCATTTCCAATAAATTTTACTTTCTCTAGACAGCATTTCCATTTCCACACCTTAAAACCCAGAGTGGGACCAACGGTATGATGACTATTAGTTTTTTCCTCTTGCATGGCCCTTAGCACTGTTAGTTCTGTATTTTTTCTAGTATCCTTTTGCTTCTTTCCTAACATGTCAATACTTTTCTCTAGTTCCTACTTCATCACCACCACCCTTCCTTAGATATCCCACAAGAACAATTCCAGCATGCTGCAGCAGCTGCCTTTTAACTTAAGCATTTCCTAAAGATCTCCTTTCATGTCAATGCTGCTTTGTCTTCCCTTTCACTCTTTTGGAATGGGGTCCCAAACAGGGACTGTCCCCAGATGCTTCTTTGGACAGCTGAGTCTCTCTAGGAGCCCACAAGTGGTTCAGATTGGGCTAAACTGTTGCCCTGCACTGCTTTACCTGCCTGCTATCAAATCAATCAAGTACCAGGGGTATCTTCTGGTTCCCACAGTGCCAAGAGGGATATAGAATCATAGAATGCTTTGAGTTGGAAGGGACCGCAAAGATTATCTAATTCCAAACCCCTGCCATGGGCAGGGACACCTTCATTAGACCAAGTTGCCCAAAACCACCCAACTTGGCCTTGAACCCTGCCAGGGATCCAGGGGCTTCCACAACCTCTCTGGGCAACCTGTTCCAGTCTACTATTTTACAGTACCAGAGACTCCCCAGTCCCATCTCCAGCTCTGCAAAGCATCTCTCTACTTAATCCAGGCAGTACAAGTCCCAACTGCTGCTCACCACTGCTCACTTTGAAACAAAGGATAACACAAAGCATTAACCAAGCACTGAAAAACCTCCAAAACTTCTCACCTTTTGCAATTCAGCGCAATGCACCATCCTCAATGCTCTAACACCAAGCACCGTGGCTCTATTCTGCCCCAGCTAGGGCATGAACCACTAACCCAGGCATTTTAAAAAGCTGTCAGATCCAAGGCCCTGAGATTATCACCACACAGCATCTGCAAAGTAACTACCTAAGGAGTCCTGACCGGTTATCCTGGGCTGCCGCCTCAGCTCAGCTCTCGTAAGGGAAACCTCTATGAAGCCATCCAAGGCTGTCCAGAACATAACCACCTGCTGCAGATCTTGACTCAGAGATCATGCTACCTTTCTAGAGTCCTACATTTTAAGTCACAGATTGGGAAAAAAATAACTTCAATATCTAACAATTTCATCTACTTTAATATTTGCAGGATAAATCCCAAATCTTAATCAGTCTGCTCTTCACTACGGTTTAGCAAGCAATGGAAAACAATCTTCTTGGTATATACAGCCACAAGCATCCAGATAATATTACAATACAAAATGTTCATTCGGTAAGGATGAATTACTTCAAACAAACCCTAACACCTTAATAAATCTCCAGTTATGCCTAATGTTCTGCCTCAAGCTGTGAAGAGCTTCATTCTTGCTGCAGAAAACAGAAATGTCAAAGTCATTTCTCAGCCCAGCTTGCACTGGAGCCTGGAAAACTGCTGTCCTCTGAATTGCGACAGCAACTAATGGGCAGTGAGTCAGGATCAGTTTTGACACAAAATTATTGACAAGCATTTTCAGGAGGATGCTGGATGTAACCATTGCCAGTGGCTCTGAAGCACCATTGCAACTAGAGAGGACCAAATTCTGGTCCCATTTGTATCAGTATAAAGCCACGTTGCCACTTGTTTTACCAGGAATTATGTCCTGTTGATTCAGGACATGATTCTCAACTCTCTGGTGCTGTTGAGAAGTAGAACGTGATTCTTATCAAGGGAAGCAATGGGAACTCATGACAAATCAAAACCACAGCACTCATCTGAAAAAAAAAAAATAACTTGGAAACTAAAAAAACTTAAAAATACAAAGTAAAAATAAACACTGCATTTTTAACAGCTAACAATCAAGTCCAAGACCTAATTTCTGACATCACATTGCCTTCTCAATTAAACAGCAGCTGTATGGAACTGGGGGCTAATCCACCCCAGAAACAAGTGTCTCTAGAGATCTTGCCTTCATATAACCCTACAAGAACATGCACAAAGGCCCTTAACTTGCTGGCCACGCTCCTTTTGATGTAGTCCAGGACACGGTTGGCCTTCTGGGCTGCGAGTACACATTGTCAGTCCATGTAAAGCTGCTCATCCACCAGCACCCACAAGTCCTTCTTGGTGGGGCTACTTTCTAGCACATCCTCTCCCAGCCTGTATTGATGATGAAGATTGTCCCAACCCACGTGCAGGACTGTGCACTTGGTCTTGTTGAACCTCATGAGGTTCACATGGGCCCACTTCTCCAGCTTCTTCAAGTCCCTCTGGATGACATCCCATCCTTCCGGTGTGTCAGCTGCACCACTCAGCTTAGTATCATCTGCAGACTTGCTGAGGGTGCACTAAACCTCATCATCAATGTCACCGATGAAGAGACTAGGTAACACCAGTCCCACTATGGACCCCCGAGGGACACCACTTTTCACAGATCTGCATCTGGACACTGAGCCATGATCATGAGTCCATTTTGGAAGGTGTTTTTCCTTACTGAGAACAGTCACTCTGGGGGGAAAATGGACATATGTGGCTTTGTTCTCTTTTGAAATGTAAAGATGTTATCTCATCTAGCACAGCAATCCTACCAGCAAATTACATTTTACCTCACCAAGAAAATTCTGAGTTGAATGAAAAAACAACAAAATGGGCAAAGAAAGTCCAACACTTCAAAGTCTTCACCCTCTGAAGACATCATATTGCCACTACCACCTGTGGCCACTGTCACACAGCCCCCGGTTTCCATTTCCCCACTCCCTGGTCCATGCAACTGGCTGTTTTCCACTAGACCCATCAAATAATCGTTTCTGTAAAGCCCTGAGTTGCCCTGTGGATGGATGGTAGAGGCAATGTCACTCTCTGTCTTGGGAAAATTATTCACTGCCAAATTGCAGATCAGCAGCAGCGGCAAAAGGGGGATCACAGCACTCCCCATTGAGACCCTCTGCACTTTCCCCTTCAGTGTGCAAAGGAACAGGTCTGTGCAAAGAGGGTAGGTCGAAGGTTTAGATGAGATGGGAGGCAGAAATCCTTCCTGGGGAAGGCGAGAAGGCCCTGGCACAGGGTGCCCAGAGAAGCTGTGGCTGCCCCTGGATCCCTGGCAGGGTTCAAGGCCAGGTTGGATGGGGCTTTGGGCACCGTGGGCTAATGAAGGGTGTCCCTGTCCATGGCAGGGGGTGGGAACTAGATAATCTTTGAGGTCCCTTCCCACCCAGACCAGTCAGTGAGTCTAAGATTCAGTGACATTAAAATGAGATCTAGACTTATTCCCCTTGGTATTAATCATAATTTCAAACACTGCTGACACCAGAACTGGCGCTGTCTTCCAAGGCAGTTCAGGGACTGCTGCCTTCAAGCCCCCTAAATGCACTTCGCCAGGTTATTGGGGCTGCCTTGACTGAAATGCTCCCACATGAAAAAACCCCGCCTATTCCCCCCACCTTCCTCATGCTCTGTATCAACAGGAACATAAGACTTTCACATTCTTTTCATTCCTCCTTCCTTTGCCTTGTATTGCACTGCCTCCAATAAAGATTCTTCCTTAAATTAAAACATGCTTGGTCAATATTAAACTTCTATGACTTAAAAAATACCAGCCCCAGCCCCTTCATATGCATTAACAGCATTCACAAAGGATTATGGAGCCCAGATTGTGGCTACAGAAAATCACTCATTACAAAAAAGCATTTTAAAATAAGCTTAACCTGGCCATCTCTCCACCGAAAGATGAGAAAGACTATTTTTCTTGTTAAAGGGCAGAAGAAAATTGACAGTTTGATACCGTGGTGCATCATTTCAGTTCTGCATCAGCGCCTGCCTGAGCACCGCAGCGTGGTGAAACCACCTCCTCACGCTCAGCCGCCTGCAAACAGAAACTTCCTTCCAGAGATCCTCAGGTGTCCCCAGCACAGGCCGAATTTAAAGCAATGCAGGAAAAAAACAAACAGACCAGACAGACAAGATTTTTTGCAATTTCCAAAGCTGAAACATGGCTTTTCTTGCTTTTCTTTTTTTTTTTTTTTAAACACACAGGGCTGCTGAAATACCATGAATCCTGTATCACAGGCTGTCGTCATGCTTTATGCATGAGCCCGGGAGGCGCAAGGACCTCCTGAGAGCTCCTGTGGGCACCTTGCATATGTTCACTGTCTTCAGCCACACACTCAGCTCCTCACGTAAAGCCACCCCTGAATCCTCCCTACACCCGCCCAAGGAAATACAACAGCCTTTTCCTTCTCTCTACCTTTAGACCATCCCTAGTTTTCTTCCTGACATCTTATTAACTCTCCAGTTTGCATCCCACCATCCTCCCTCCTTCAATAACCCATTAACGCTCTTACACATCATGTCCACTTCTGCGACTGCCTGTCTCCCACCCCACAGCTGCTCCCTCATGCTTTTTCCTGGGGGGCTTGGTGATCCTTGCCAGCCCATTAGTTGCACCCTGTTGACCCAGGCATAGTTTTAATGTGACCTTCAAAGAGTCATAGAATCATATACTCACAGACTGGTTTGTGTGGGAAGTGACCTCAAAGCCACCCCCAGTGCCACCCCTGTCATGGGCAGGGACACCCCTCACTAGCCCAGGGTGCCCAAAGCCCCATCCAACCTGGCCTTGAACCCTGCCATGGATCCAGGAGTCAATGGTTGAGCTGCACTTCCATCTCATCTTAAAAAAACCTGACAAACCAACTGGAAGAGACAGTATATAGAAATTTTCTTGGATGTGTTGCATAGAAGTAAGAATTAATTCTCCATTTTGAGGATCAGTGAGGATAAGAGGCAAACACCTAGCCTGTCTGAGGTGTGAGCAGGTCGATGACCTGCTTGCTTTGGTGGTACAACTAAAGGAAGAGGTTGAAAGACTGCGGGTGATCAGGGACTGCGAGCGAGAGATTGACTGGTGGAGTAGCTCCCTGGCGTCCCAAAAGGAAGACAGTCGGGATGACACCTCACACCTGAAGACGGTCCCCCCTCACTGCCCGTGCCAGGTTAATGGGAGTGACCCAAAGCCCGAGGAGGCCTGGAAGACAGTCCCGACTCGGCGTCGTAGGCACTCCCCCTGCCTACCTACCCCACCCCCTCAGGTGTCACTGAGCAACAGGTTTGGGGCCCTGACAGTTGAGGAGGAGGTACCTGAGGAGATGAATGGAGCCCCTCTGCCTCAGAGAAAGCGGAGGCCTAGAGTGAGGCGGTCATCTGCACGCCTTGAGACTGCCTCTGTTAGGCAAGAGAGGAAGGTAGTCGTAGTAGGAGATTCCCTTCTCAGAGGGACAGAAGGGCCTATATGTAGGCCAGACCCTACACGCAGGGAGGTGTGTTGCCTCCCTGGAGCCCGGGTCAGGGATATTACCAGAAGGCTACCAGGCCTGGTAAGATCCACTGACTATTATCCCTTACTGATAGTTCAAGCAGGCAGGGACGCAATCACAAAGTGTAGCCTGCAAGCTGTCAAAAGGGAATTCCGGGACCTGGGGCGCTCTGTTGAGGGGGGGGGAGCCCAAATAATATTCTGCTCTATCCCCACTTGTGGGAGGAGGGGCTCAGAGCAGGACAGGATAACCCACGAGTTGAATGTGTGGTTAAAAGGCTGGTGCCGGCGCAAGAACTTTGGATTCTTTAACCAAGGGATGGTGTACTCTGCTCCTGGCATGAGTACTGCTAATGGGGCTCACCTGTCCTATAAAGGAAAGCGGATCCTCGCCCAGGAGATAGCAGGGCTCATCGATCGTGCTTTAAACTAGTTAGGAAGGGGGAAGGGGATATTAAGGCGGCTGCCAGGGTTAGGCTTCGGGAGACACAACGGGAGTTGACGGTGGGAAGAGGTAAATACCAACAGCACAGTCGTGGACTTGGGGACGTTTTTCCACGTGAGAGTAGGGAAAATTCTGTGGACTGCCCTGAGTACTCCTCCGTGGAGCCACTTTTGCCAGTCCCCTGTCAGAAATCTCGCTGTGGGCCGTTGAGGATACCTACATCTGCTTCACCACTGAACTGTCTTTACACAAATGCACGTAGCATGGGGAACAAACAAGAAGAACTAGAGATCTTTGTGCGGTCGCAGGGCCATGATCTCATCGCAATCACAGAGACGTGGTGGGACAACCTGGACGACTGGCACACTGTCATGGATGGCTATGTGCTTTTTAGGAAAGACAGGCTAGGGAAGCGAGGTGGAGGAGTTGCTCTTTATGTGAGAGAGCACCTAGAATGTGTTGAGCTCCACCTGGGGAAGGATGAACCTTCTGTCGAGTGTTTGTGGGTTAAAATCAAGGGGCAAACCGGTATGGGGGACATTGTTGTGGGAGTGTGCTATAGGCCCCCTGATCAAGAGGAGCAGGTAGATAACGCATTCCATAAACAGTTAGAAGTAGCCTCAAGTTCCCGGGCACTGATCCTTATGGGGGACTTCAACTACCCAGATATTTGCTGGGCAAGCAATACGGCCAGTCGTATGCAGTCCAGACAATTTCTGCAGTGTGTTGAAGACAATTTCCTGCTACAGATGGTGCAGGAGCCCACAAGGGGAGGGCGGCTGCTGGACCTTGTTTTCACTAACAAGGATGGACTTGTTAGGGAAGTGAAGGTCGGGGGCAGCTTAGGGCAAAGCGACCATGAAATGGTTCAGTTCATGATCCTGGGTGGAAGAAGCAAGCCAAAAAGTAGGATAGCTACCCTGAATTTTGGTAGAGCTAACTTTGATCTCCTCCGCCACTTAATGGGGGCTATCCCGTGGGCTACGCTGTTTGAAGGAATGGGAGCCTGCGAGAGCTGGCTAGCATTCAAACAGCACTTCTTCCAAGCACAGGAACGATGCATCCCTTTGAGGAGGAAATGGGGAAAGAGAGGCAGAAGACCTGCATGGATGAACAGGGAGCTATTGAGCAAACTCAAAGAGAAGCAGAAGATCTATGAATCGTGGAAAAAGGGTCTGAGCACCTGGGAAGAATACAGGAATGTGGTCAGGGCCTGTAGGGATGCAACTAGGAAGGCTAAAGCCCTCTTGGAAATTAAGCTGGCAAGGGACATAAAGGATAATAAAAAGGGGTTTTTTAGACACGTGAACAGTAAGAGGATGTCCAGGGATAATGTAGGTCCCTTGCTGAATAAGGAGGGTGTCCTGGTTACGGGGGATGCTGAGAAAGTGGAGATATTGAATGCCGCCTTTGCTTCGGTCTTCACTTCAAAGGCCCCCCGGGACCCACAGACACTGGATGAGAGTAGGACTGATTGGGAAATGAAGAATTTCCCTCTGGTTCAAGTAGGGGAGGTCCAGGAGCGGCTCAAAGGGATTAATGCACACAAATCCATGGGCCCAGATGGGTTACATCCACGTGTGCTGAGGGAGGTGGCGGAGGTGATTGCTGAGCCGCTCTCTATCATCTTCGACAGGTCTTGGAGGACAGGAGAAGTGCCTGAAGACTGGAGGATAGCCAATGTCACTCCAGTCTTTAAAAAGGGCAAGAAGGAGGAACCTAGTAACTATAGGCCAGTCAGCCTCACCTCTGCCCCTGGAAAGGTAATGGAACAGCTTGTTCTGGATGCCATCTCCAAGCAATTGGAAGAGAAGAAGGTCATGAGGAGTAGTCAGCATGGATTCACTAAGGGGAAATCGTGCTCGACCAACCTCATAGCCTTCTACGATCTCATGACAGGCTGGGTAGATGGAGGGAGAGCAGTGGATGTCATCTACCTTGACTTCAGCAAGGCCTTTGATACTGTCTCCCATGACATCCTGATAGCAAAGCTGAGAAAGCATGGGATAGATGAGTGGACAGTGAGGTGGGTTGAGAATTGGCTGTCGGACCGAACCCAGAGGGTTGTGATTCGTGGAGTAGAATCTGACTGGAGGCCTGTTACCAGCGGTGTTCCCCAGGGCTCAGTGTTGGGTCCAGTCCTGTTTAATATCTTCATTGACGATCTTGATGAGGGAATAACATCCACCCTCAGCAAGTACGCCGATGATACAAAGCTGGGAGGAGTGGCTGACATGCAGGAGCACTGCGCTGCCATCCAGAGAGACCTGGACAGGCTGGAGAGCTGGGCAGTGAGAAACCAGATGAAGTTCAACAAAAGCAAGTGTAAAGTCTTGCACCTGGGAAGGAACAACTGTTTGTATCAGTACAGGCTGGGGGATGACCTGCTGGAGAAGAGCTCAGTGGAGAAGGACCTGGGGGTCCTGGTGGGTGACAGGGTGGCCATGAGCCAGCAGTGTGCCTCGGTGGCCAAGAGAGCCAATGGGATCCTGGGATGCATCAGGAGGAGTGTAGCCAGCAGGTCAAAGGAGGTGATCCTCCCTCTCTACTCTGCCCTGGTCAGGCCCCGCCTGGAGTATTGTGTCCAGTTCTGGGCTCCTTGGTATAAAAATGACAGGGATCTCCTGGAAAGAGTCCAAAGAAGGGCTACGAAGATGATTAAGGGCCTAGAGCATCTCCCCTATGAGGAAAGGCTGAGTAAGCTGGGACTGTTCAGCCTTGAGAAGAGAAGACTAAGGGGGGACCTAATCAAAGTTTATAATTATCTGAAGCAGGGGATGCAGGGGGAATCAGCCAGCCCCTTTTCAGTGGTCTGTGGGGATAGGACAAGGGGCAATGGCTGCAAGTTGGAGCATAGGAAGTTCCACACCAACATGGGGAAGAACTTTTTCACAGTGAGGGTGACTGAGCACTGGAATAGGCTGCCCAGGGGGGTGGTGGAGTCTCCTTCACTGGAGATATTCAAGACCCGCCTGGACGCCTATCTGAGCAATATGAGCTAGGGAGCCTGCTTTGGCAGGGGGGTTGGACCCGATGATCTCTCGAGGTCCCTTCCAACCCCTACAATTCTGTGATTCTGATTCTGTGATTCTGTGATTCCTATAGCACCATTAAACCTTCCTGCACTGTGTTCAAAGCTGAGTTGATTTTCTGCCTGCTTGATAGTTGCTCTTGCCTAAAATTTTGCTCACAAACAAACAAACAAAAGATAATTTTAACCCTTACTGTGGACTCAGGGTGGCTGCAGCCTCAGTCAGGAATGACCAAATTGGATATCTGCTCTGACCACTGTTTCCAGGTGACCTCTTGAAAGCTGTCCCTTCTCTAGATGTGGAAAAAATCCGTCCACTTATGCTTTCCAGCTAAAACTGCCACGTAATAAATGTGCTCTAACACAGCTCAGTCATTCAATCTCAGTCTCTTAGCAGACCTGTGGGGTTCATGCAGCGTGAGGCAATAGAAGGAACAGTGCACCTTCAGAGAGAAAGGAAGGTAGTGCTTAACAGCTCTGCAAATCGGAGTAAAATTGTGGGTAGAATACGATCCGCCCTGCTTGAGTTATGCTAACAGGAAAGAGAGGGCTGAAAAATGTCATATTTGGATGCTTCAGAAGAAAGAAATGATTCAGAGCTTCCCAGAGAGAGGAGTCAGAAAGCCAGCTCAAATCATGTATCTATTACCTTTCTGGTTTTACTCTTTCCTGAGCTGCTTATTATGGTCACTATAGGGCATGCTACAGGAAGGTGAGCCAATTTTCAGGTTTCATCATCTCATCTACAGCTCTTGGGAGATAATGTTTGGATGTTTCCAGCTTTCCTAGCTCCACACAGTGGATCATAAGCTGAACATAAGCTTTCCTGTTACTGCATCAATAGTATGGTACATGGATTTCATGTTTGAACTGGTGGTGTCAGTCTGGGAGGCAACAGTGAAAGTAAAAGTGCACTAACTGAGGTTAGACAGAACCTGATCATGACATAACAGCCCAGTTTGTTTCCCTAGAGACTGCCCTTCAACTGTCTGAAAATTTGGACATCCTAAAGGCAGGTGACGGACATCTTGTGGTTGTGAACACCCTTCAAGACAATGCTCTTGGCCTTCAAAGTCTTGGAGTGCACACCCACCCTAGTGGGGATGGTCCTCTCCATATTGGCCTTGAGTTACATCTTGGGATGAAAAGGACACCGTTTTGAACCAGCATAGCTGTCACTTTATTTAGCATTGTGTTAAGAATAGATGTATTTATTTGCCTTGTAGAAATAATTTCCTTTTCCTCTTTGTTTGCTACCCCCTCTGTTCTCTGTGTCTAAATTCTAGTGCTCCACAGATGTTGTCTTCTTTAAGCCAAAATCCATTTTGCAGATGTAGTCACCTGAAACAATCTCAATGTACATACTGCACCAACTCATCATCAGCCTCCAACCCTGGTTTCCCAAAGTCTCTCCCCCCTTTGCCTCACTCTCTTAATTACCCTCCCATTTCTCTCTCAGTATAATTTCACCCCAAGATGCACTTTGGGAAACATTTCATGCAAAACCACAGGCAATCTTTCCAAGACAGAGAGTGATTTAACAAAGCTTTGCACATTTTTGTATTTGCTTTCCTCTTACTGACAAACAACTCACTACTCACACTGACTAATTTCTGGATGTGTCACCGCCATTAAACACATAGCTACACATTAAAACCCTTCCAAGCCTAATTCTCCATGCAGATAAGCCATGAGCATGTAAACTCCTGTTTCTTAGACATAACCAGCTCGGTTCTGCCCAGATCACAACTTCCCACTTAAACCAATTTGGAGTCAGATAAAACTGTCAGCGAGACTCAAGATCAAGATAGAGCACAACAACAAGATAGTAAAGGTTGAGGAATGGATGTTTCTTCAAGCCAAATGAAAGATTTTGACATTAACATGAAGTAAAAAGCTTGGTTTAACAAGATATTTTAATTTGCTTTCTACTAGCGCTACTGGGTTTTTATTTATAAGACTCAAGATAGTGTGACTATGTGTGAACTTCCTCAATGCTTCCACTTTTAAAGCTAGATCCTGCCTCTGAGGTGACACAGGATATTGACCTTTTCTTCTCCTGATCTCTTCCAGGGTTTTGGATGAATTGGAGTTTATACGGTGGACTAGAACATGACACTTCTTTTTTCATGGAACATCTAGGAAGTTGGGTTTTTTTAAGAAAAAACACCAATATTTACTCTTCCAAGGATTTCTGGTCTTTAAATTGTTATGATTTAGCAGGAAATTATTACATTTGCCACAGAATAAGGGTTTTTTTTCCCCTCATCTTTCATTTCCTGGACAAATTTATTTGATAAATAAAAGTTTCCTTAACTGAAATATTCTGCTTATATGGAATTATTTTGAGTCCGGGCTGGAGCAGGAAATCATTCCAACATTGTCACAATGAACACTGCAGTGAGATGTACTGCTGAATTTAGCATAGTGGTAACCTCCACTGAAGTGTGATGCTCTTTCTTGCTTGTGTAAGGGCAAAAGCATTCAATGATAGACAGATAGATAAATTGGGTAAAAAATAAATGAATGTTCAGAAAAAAAACCCAAAGTATACCTTAAGGAGTTACTAAATATACAGCACAATATTATATTTTAATTTTTTACTGTTAGCCTCACTACAAACTCGGTTGATCTAGTGCTGATTTAGCCACATAATAAGCTGCCTTTGTGTTTCAAAGGGAATCACTGCTATGATTTGTCCTTCAGCATACACACAGGGATCAAAAATAGTCTGGATTGTCCATCCCTTCCTTGAAGCAGGTGCTACTAGGGAATCAGCCCATCTTTTCATCACTCCAAGGATCATCTGCTGACTTTACAAGCAGCAGAAAGGGATATACAGACCAGTCCCTCATAAATACTATGAGAAAGAGGATGTTCACTCACTCCTAACTCCAGTATATTGCAGTTGATTTCCATAAGTCAGAACGGAGTCATCTCAAGTTTTATAAGCCTGTGAAAACTAAGTACTACTAATCCTTGGAGCAAACCAGGAGACACCAGGAACCATTAGGAAGGTTGACCTGGATTTCTTAGCCAGGAAATGTACTTTCTACAGTTTTCTTAAGGCATTCAGAAGAAAGGACTATGCATACTCTGGGCATAAAAGAGTGGAACTAAGAAAACAGCTTATCTGTGTTACCAATATGTTCCTTTTGGGGAAAACCATGACACTGGTTGCAGAGTAGTATTTGGTACAAGGAGGTCTAGTGATGTCAGTGCTCAGACTGCACTTATTTTTAGTAAGATAAATGTGACTTTATGAATAGTCTTATTTCACCCCTCCAAGCTTAATTTCTACTGCATTTTGTTCATCAGTGAAAATACATTCTTGAAGACAACCATCATTTTATTATTGTGACTAACAACAAGAATAGAAAGGGTAACTTCTTTAGACCAATGTCAGTAGAGAATTATATTGTCCAATCCCACTGACTTTTCTGTGACTAGGTACCATTTAAACCTTTGTTTCTACTCCACTGGATTTCTTAACAAAAAAGAAAACAAAACTTGTTTTAAGATTTAATTTATTTTTTTCTTTAAAAGATTTAGAAGGAAAGCATCCTTAGAAGTGAGCATTTAATGTAATAAATGAAATTTAAGTTGAGCTCAAAATAGCTATTGATGCAGAGAACCGAAGTGGAAGACACGATGGGTAGACACAATTTTGCATTGACCTTCCCACAGCTATCTGTCCCATGCCACAACTGTTGCATAGGAAGAAATAATTTCCTAAATTCAAACCCTGACATTTAAAGAAAAAAAAAATATTTACTTGCCTTAGGCCTTTCTAATGAGCATTAATAGGTGGCTCGACACACCACAACATGCCATGTCCAAGGAGCTCAGACACAGCGTGAGAAACGTTTCTTAGTTTCTTCCTCACGGTGTTTGCTTTAAAATTAAAGCTGGGCAGGCTCTGTAGAACCTGCATCCAAATTAATCTTGACAATCTTCTAGAAAATCTCTATTAAATCTCAAAGCTTAAGAGCTTAATGTGTGCACAGTTTCTGCTTTGAAAGTCAGCCAGAGGCTCTAACCCCTAAGAACCAATCTTCTTTTCACTCTTTGGTTTCATTCATCAGCCCACAAGAAAGGCCAATGCTTGGTTTGAATTTACTGTTTTTTGAACCCTTTTGGTATGGTAACAGATTTTGTTTTCTCTCACGAGTTTGCTGGTTAATAACCATAAGCTTAGACACTTAGAAAAAGCAAGACTTCAGTGTCCATGCTTTGATGCCATCTCTAAGGAGCAAAACACCCCACGGAGCTTCTGGTCCTCTCCAGGAAAACACCCTGTCCTCATCCCAGGTCACGCTACCCCACCAACTATTTTAGTTTCATTATTTTATTACTATTAATTTTTATTCATGACTGAAAAGAGTCACAGTTGAAACTCCTGGCAAGAAGGAGAGGCCAGGAAGTAGAATGCCAACATAGCCAAGAACTAGCATAGTGAGCTGGGCAGGTCTCTGCCCCCAGATCTAAGCAACTAATGGTGCCCAGCTTCAATTAATTCCTCCTCACCCATGGTTCCAGCTGCGCTGTGGCACAGCCACACTTGTGCCCAGGGTATCAGTCCCATGGGATCACCTTCCTGGCTCGCCTTGCCCTGCATTGTCCCTAAAGCCTTGCCTGGAGATCACACACCTGAGGTCACCCTGTGGGACAGCCCCTTGACAATATCATCACAGAGATTTACTTCCTATATATTTAGAAATCATATTTTGACATAATAAATATATTATAGGTTAATTAATAGCTTCTATTATTTGATCTCTTTTCCTCCAAGTCCCTTTTTCCTCCAATACTAACTGGAGAAAAACTAATCAAAGCTGAATGAATACAGGCTACTCCTTGAGTTTACATTACTGAACATCCAAGTGACTGCACTGTCCATATTTTTCCAGTTTTACAAGTCTTATGTTTGGAAATGCATAAAAAAACCAGGTCAGGAACAAAAGCAGATTGAGGAGGTGACACAGCAGGGTATAAACCACTATGCCTACGTTAGGGAGAGCTGTTACTGCTCATCAGATATGGCTGCACAGGACTAAATTTTCATCCATCACATCATTTTTAAGGAGGGGGTATCATTATTCAGGTCACTAGTGTGCAAGCTGTAAAATCTCCTAGATTTTTTCCCCAAAAACATTTCTTTTGGAAAAAAGAAGCAACTTGTAGACATGAAGCAATAAGTGCTAAAACATTTCTCTGCATTAAAAACTAGAGACATCCCAAATGAAAAAGAAAGCAAACATGTGCAGCTTACCCTGGGGAGAGGTGCAAAGGAGTCCTAATGTGATGGGTTTTGATCACATCCCCACCCACCATCCAGAGAAATCATCTCTTTATGATTAAGTTATACCATTTACCCCTTGCACAGCTTCTGCACAATGAGGGGTTCTCAGTTTGGGAGGAGATGATGCAGCAGAAACATTTTGAGCCAGGACAAGCCTGGTGTAGTAGCATCTAGTAAAGCTGGGATTCACTTACAGTATCACATGGACCCAGGGGATTTTTTTTCTCCAGCACTGGGTGACATGCTTCTCTTTGGGACTATTTTGCCAACAAAGAAGGTAGCCTGTTCCTCACTGCTATGGCACATGTGAATTACTGGGATGCTAGATGTGGCTTTGGTAAGGAGCAATTGTTCCAGTATGAGGTGGCAGCAAAAACCAAAGGAAAGTTTGAGTTGAATTTAAGGACTGAAAGATTTAGGTTTGGTTTTTCATTGTTACTCCTCTAAGCCATATTTTACTGCAACCTACAGCTTTTGCTTCTCTAGAAACTTGTATTTTACCTCTCAAAGCACAAGAAGACACTTTGGATGGACTTGCTTCTTTCTGCCACAGTCTACAAGCCCAATTCTTCCCCAGGGAGGGGGTTGGTTATTTTTTTTTTTTCCTCTTTCCTAAGATCAGCTTCAAATGACTCATTCAAGCTTTTCCCCTTGCACCTCAACTACGTGAGTCTTTGCCAATGAATAACTCCCAGTAGGAATGAAATAAAACCACAACAAGGTTCCTCCTGGGACTCACCCTCCTTTCAGCCAGAGGATATGGCTTACAGATGGTTAAACAGCAAATAAAATTTAATAATAGTAATAATAATAAAGAGATGAGAGGGAAACAAATAAAATACAGCACTCACAAAAAAAAAAAAGGCAAAAGATGAGGATGGCAGTTTCACTGTATTTTTTTATAAAGTAAACAAGTGTCATACCTTTTCAAAAATTCCATATACTCAGTATGCTTGATGAGGCCTGTCCTCATCATTATTGTTTGAAAACATTGCCGATCAATAGCCCAAAGTTTCACATTTACGAGAGCTGGAAAAAAACAAGACAAGGGGAAAATGTAATTAGCAAAATGTCAAAATTTGAAAAACCTGTTGTGAACTGCAGAGGAAAACAAATTCATTCATGAGAAAGCATGAAAATGGGTACACACTTCAAAACAGTTAACATAAAACTCATCTGCTGGACGATGGACTAAGCATGCACTGAAACGAGTGGAAATATCCTCAGTTTTAGCTGTAGTACATGGGCTTTTGGAAAGAGTCTAAAAGCAACGGTGAGATGAGAACTCAATGCAGGCTGAAAGCAAGAAAGAAGTAGGGGTTGGTTCTTTGTAACCTGGGACACATCACTGCCTACAACACTCAGTGAGCCAGGGACAGTTTTAGCACATTATCCTAATTCAGAGACAGCAAAATTCATATACATTTCCTCCTGCTCCCAAAGGAGGCGACACACTTCTTGACCTTGAGAGGTTTTCCTGTTACATCCTCACGATTGAAGATGTACCAATTCCGGACGTTCTAGGTAATTTTTTAACAACCTTAGTTTTTAGGTCTCTCAAAAATTCTAAGACTTCAGTGTTATTCTCCATGGGCTCCACTGTGTATTTTGTGAGCAAAGTCCCGCTGTCAAACCAAACGTAACAGACTACCACCAATTAAAGTAGTGATACTCAAAGAAAACCCAATCATGACAACTGGATGGTCAGAACACCAAACAGTCCAGATTTAAATCTTAGTTGTGGCTTAGACATTTGCATTAACTATATATGTCTGCACACATGGAACTTCTAATGGAGTTTCTCCTTCGAGGAAACAGTTTAATTAAACAAAACTGCTCCAAAGAGCTCTGCACTTCCATTTTTATTTTTTTTTATTTTCAGAGAGTAATTGCAATAAAATTTGTCCCCACATCCCCTTTCACCCCAGGACACAAAAGTGAGAAAAAAAGAGTTTTAGCAAAACAGTTACAAATATTTTCCCCCCCGAAAACTTCAGAGAATGACTTTGCTTTTATTTGTTGGACCTTTAGTACCCAAACTCCCTGGTTAATGAGATTTTATCCCTAAGCCAATTTGCAGGACTTTCGAATTGGAAATTTAAATTTTTCTTCTCGAGCTGCATCGGAGAACTAAGTGAACACATCGTATCATTTGAAGCCTCTTCTCATTCTCAAGCAGAAATTCCCTTTTGAGAAGCTTTCTCAGTTTTGTAATCTAACAGAAGGAAAGGATGACCTATAGCTTTAGCATGAGAGATTTCTGTAAAAAAAAAAAATTAGTCTTTCAACTCTTTTCAGAGTGGAAGAGACAATTAATATGAATGGAATCTCTATTTTTCTGGCTTTTTTTACTGTCTTCTGCAAAATAGGGTTTTAATTTTTATGTAATTCTTATATGACCTCTTTTTTAAAGGAAGAAATTAATATTATTCTGTAAGGTGGGGGGGTAGGGATGGGGACAGGACTCCCTGAAAACAATGTGTCCTGCTCTACTGGCAGATGATGACGAGGGTTAAAATCAAGTCGCTCAAATCAGAGTAAAATCCTAATAATTTCACTGAGAGCAGGAAAAGATGCTCTTGGAAAGTCAGTGCTTTCTATGCAGGTGAAAAAAATGTAGGGGATTTCAGTCTGCCTGTCCATTTCAGGTTTGCATGCAGTGTAACGTACGATTATCACACAAGGCAAATGGGCAACTCACTTGGTCATGACTGGCAAAACCCACTGATAAAGGAGTCTTTTAGAAAAAAGATACAGTGAACATGAAAATAATAATGAAGTAGGAGTTTATACATTTTTTTTTTGTTTGGACTAAAATATCCAACAGCATCCCAGTGCCCAACTGTCACCATGTACTATGAATACTACTTACTTGTTCCTCAAAAGTATTTTTTTTCCACAGTACAGTCCTCCTTGAGAGGAAAATGAAAGCTTTCACCTGCATTTCTTTCATACAGCCTTTGTAGTAAAGGCACGCCTGCTAAGCTGCACCACTAGCCGAGTAAGCTCAGAAGACAACAAATACTTAAATTCACCTTTTTTCTATAATCTCATGTAAATCTGAAAGACAGGGCATCCGTCCTACAAGTAATTCTGTCTGCTGCTGTTTTCCCAGTGTATTTTAACAGATTCATCATCTTGTACTAACAAGATGATGAAATATAAGAGGTTGCAACTGCAATATCAATCCTGGCTGACTGGTCCTCAACAGACACGGTCGATAGGCACCGGGGGCCAAATCCCTGTTAGAGACCATCACAGCATTCAAGAGCATGGCCTCCAAACCACAATCCCCATCCCCAGCCTATACATCATATATGTAGGCTATACATCATTCTGCCTTAAATCCATGCCAGTTGTATTAATTTTTCACATACACAGTGAACGATGAAGGCGCTCAGTGGATTTTCCTTCCCGTGATGTGTTCAGGTATCACTGCAAAGCCACCAAGTATCTCTGAGCTCCACACAGGTACTAGGAAGCCAGATACTCCAATCCCCAGATGCTTTACCAAGCACTACGTCATGGTCCATGTCAATCCCTAAAGACTACAAAGAGTTGCTGCTGCATACCTGGGCTTAGGTATTTTCCCTTAACAGCAAATGTAATTTAGGACCTGTTGCCCAAAATGAAGATCCATTTCCTGCCACTAGAAATCAGTCTGGGAAAACAAATCTCTGCAGAGAGAGCCTAAGACCAGTGGCTTGCTTAGCAAGCCTAGAACACATCACATTGCCCTGAAGGGACTCCCCCCAGTAACCCAAGTTATATATAGAGATACAACTATGTATATTATAAAAGACAATATATGTACAAAATTACTTCTATAGACATATATTTTATATACAATGCATGCAATATTACATGCAATTCAGCTGGCATTTTATATAATTATATATTACATCGTGTATATTTTAAGACCCCTCCCCAGTTACACACAGAGCTGCGCAGAAGTCCCATCACAAGGACCACGACCTCAGGAAAAATGCAGACCAGACCCTTCTGCACCGCTCACTGCAATCACTGCTCACATGTTTATACTCACATTTATCCTGCCTAATGATAAGCAGATGTTTTAATAATGGCTAATCACAGCAGAGCGGTAAATGTCAATAAGACCCTTATAATCAGGTGCGAGCATAATAATGCTGAAAATCCTCTGTACACATGTTAGATGGTTCCTGAAGGAAGAGTACGAATTCTCCTTCAGACACACATTTATGAGTGTGTTGAGATGAAAAATAATATATGGGATGTCTACCACGAAGTCAATTCCACCAGGAATAACTGAGTTGCTACAGATACAGGCAGAGGTGACGCAGAGATATCCTTGCGCGTCCCTTTGCAAAGAGCTTGTGTCAGATGCCTGAGGTCACATTTTCCATGAGGGGGGATTTCAGGGGAATACCTTGTTCTCTGGCTGCAAGAACTACAACCATAAAGGAAGCTGGTAAGTAAGGTTACAAAAACAGATGTGTGTACGTACATCTGTAATGGGAGTTTCCTAAGACTACACAATAGTATAAAATATTATATCGTAATCAAAGCAGCTAAACTGGAGTTATACAAGCAATTAAAGTTTACTGCCTCTGGTTTTACACTTTTGCATAATAAAATGTTATAGCTGGCATTCCATTTCATCCTTGTAACAGCATGCAGTGCAATCGCCAACCAGCCTAGAAGCCACCAAGATTCTGTCTGACATGCAAAACAAGTAGTGGCACTGTAAGGCAATAGCTCGAGCTAAGGTATGTTGTAATATATATAGTCATACACACTCCTCCTTCCCTCCAAGGCTCAGATAAAGCCACAGGACCTCTAAATGTAGTTCTCCAGGTGAGGGTCTTGGACGATGCTGGGACCCTGCAGTCATAGCAGACCATTTTAACTGCATGTCAGAGAGGGGCAATCCCATCAAAATGAGGGTTTGGTGCCTGCTCCCGGCAAAGGCACCAGGTAATAGGAAAAACACAGCTAAAGCACAGAGCGGTTTATTTAGCCTCGGGAAAGGCACAGCGTTCTTATGCCATTTTGGCAAGGTTTGCTTCAAGAGACAGTTTCATCCAAATCTGAAACTCCAGATGAAAGTGAGTCAGTGCAAGGGCTGAAACCACAGCAAAATGCTCCTGGTTAAAGAGGGAAGAGCAGTGAGACCTGAAGGAAAAGAATTGGGATTTCACGGGTCCAAACTAGATGGGGGTGAAAGGGAGTGAAAAAGGGAGGGGGGAACTGCAAAGTTTTCAGTGAAAAAAACTATTTCTAAAAGGACAACCGAAGCATTACTTATATGCAGTATGTACTATTATATATTATCTGTTAACATAGCTGGGGAGGTCCTTCAGGTGCAGCAGCAAAAACGCACCTGAAAGCAAAGCATCGTTTTGCATTGCATTGCTGTAAAACCATCTTCCCAACACTGACTGGAAGCACACATTGCTATTCCACAAAGCCAGGTCGATCCCAAATTGTCCTTTTAACAGCAGCCAGCAAAGCTTTATCAGAAGATCATTAAAAAGATGCTTTAAATCCTTAAAATGGCAGCAACTGCAGCCGTAGTGCCCCAACTGGCGCTTCATTTAAAAACAAAACTCAATACTCAATGGCCCTGCAATCTTTAAGCATCATTCCAAGTTTTTACATGCTTGGTGAAGCTTTTCCAAGGTTTTTTTTTTTTTAAGGATCACTGAGTGAATCATCCTCAGCTCAAGCACTCACTGTCAGCATTACCGGACCTGAAACTTTTTATTGCCTCACAACTGTAAGCCAGAATTCATCACACTGGTTTGGCTTTTAGGCTGTTTTATTCCAATAACTGTTTGTTTATCTTCCTGGGAAAGCTGCAGGCAAAGGCAGAACAGCACCTTGGTGCCCTTAGGGACTTTCTGGCAGCAACAAGATGTAAAATTTCCCCTCCAATTGAACCATCCTTCCCCCCCAGGGTTGATTTTGCAGGGATTATTGTGCAAATCACCATCGGGGAGAACAGAGTCATTTCCAGTCACTTGCATTTCATCATGTGCATCATATAAAGCAGTGATGAAAAGCACATTTAACTAACCAGAAGGAGCACTCTGCATCATTTTACCCCTCCAGACACATGGTGAATCACAAGCAAGGTTCCAGCCGACTCCAGCAGTTTTGGGATGCTGCATGGAGGGATGTAGAGGGGATGGATTTAACAGCTGGAGCAGGAATGAATTTCTCTACTCTCAGATTTTTCTGTTTCAGGTTTCTAACAATGATGGCACCGGTACAATGATGACTTCATCCCGATGCTATCCATTTTCTCCGTAGGACCCTTCCTGTAACTGACCCGGGGGATTGTGCCACCATGTCCTGTGCCAAGGAGTTATTTTACCTTTGGCCAAGGGAAGAGGCAGCATTGAAGCAGAGACACATAAACATTTAAATATGGATTTTCTCCCAGCATAGTTTATATCCATGTGCTGCTGAACTAGGACAGTTTGTTTAAAAATAGTGTTTAGCAATAAAAAATTAAATAACACTCACTGAAACAGCAGAAAATATTAATTTGGGGTTTTTTTTGGTGTTTTTGTGTTCTTGGGCCAGAGCTGTGGCTGTGCCTGGTACACAGGGAGCAGGAGAATTAAGAAAACAAAAAGCGAGGTAAAAGTCCACCATTAGGCCTAATACTAATCCTAACAATGGAGTGCAGGATGATCTTGGATGCTCAGCATGGCATTAGGCTCGATGGAACCATCACAGCAGCACTTCATACAGCACGGGGAACATTTGGGGTCAGGGTTGTAGCAGGACACCCCAGCCGTGATGCTTCTCATGGTGCTGGACTAGAAACAGAGGGGTTTTTTGGTGGCAATTCTGTGCTGCAGTGTAGGTGTGTGATGAAGCATCAGGTTGCATCACCTCCACACACCTTGTTGCAGACCACCTGGTTGGTAACGGTCTTTAGAGCACAGGTCAAATATGCACTTCCACGAGCGCCTGAAATTATCAGCATATTACTGTGACCTGAAATCAGTAGATCCAGATTTCATCTTTACTTTGATCTTTCCCATGTTTTCCCCCTGTCTCCCACTCCAAGCTTTACTAACCTGACTTTAGTCATCAAAACTGCCTGCAGTACAGGCATACAGAACCTCATAGTGCAGAAGTTGCTTATTGCTGCTCAAAGCCAACAAGGGTTCCAATGCTCAACCTCTCTTCAAGCCATAAAAAACAATAATTAATTTCTTACTTAGGTTTGCACAATGTGTCATGGAAAAGGAGCCTCTGCTTTGCCATGGATACTGCAGTGAAGGGCACGCTTACCACTGCGCTCTACCTACCCTTGGCACCAGACCCCATCCCAGCACCTACCTGATGTTGGGGAGGGGAGGCAAGGAAATTCTTGACCACACCACAGTGTTTAAAGCAAGAGATGCTCTTGTATGTGTATGTGGGATTAGCTGTCATTAGAGAGAGCAAGCAATTGTAAGAAACCCCACAGGAGGAGGCTGCACTTGTGGATGTAACCATTAAGGCATCTACCAAGCTTCCTGGCAGGTGATGCTGATGCTCACCTACACGTGGTACAGATACAAGTACAATAATCTGCTCTTTGCACAAGAGAGAGAAGCTCTTTTTTCTTCTCACAACTATGCACCCCTTGCAATCTCATAGTACTCAAAATCCAGGCCAGCCCAGAGTCACATTCTGGAATCAAGTCTGCTGCAGGCTTACCAAAAATGGGTGTTTCTTCATACTAAAGGGATAAAATATTCAAAAACAGATTAACGGGCAAATCTCCAAACTGAATTGCTTTTTAAAGAACTGGATTTGGCTGCTGTTGAAGCAAATACATCAAGGATATGCAAGATGGAAACAATGCAGGAGGGACATGACTCGATGAAAAGTTCTGCAGCTAGATCTGCTTTTGTTACAATCAACTACGAAGACCATGGCGATCTCAAGGAATTACATACACTTTGCACAGGAATGAAACATGCCTGGGTAAGATCAGATATGACTAAGGAAAGAAACAGATGGAAATTGTTATTAACAATCTCTGCTCTTTTCCACCCAAATAAAATAACCTCTGGTATTAAAAAGTCAGAGAACCAAACTGCCAGGGTAGTAATGATAACAATGGAGATATCCAGGAAAAACTGAGGCAAACGAAACACAATGCTGCAGCTGTAGTGTAGAAATGACTGAGTGGGAATTACAACCAGCCTTCCAGCTAATCTTTAGTAAGAAACCAGTCGGTAGAGTAATGCTATTGATATTTAATAATAATTAGCAGAATTCACTACTGGTTTTGCTGGGGTTTCACAATGTTTTGCTGAAGAATGTAGGCTGGCTCCTTCTCCCACTGAAGTGGCTGGGCTCTGCAGAGCCAACAAAATGGTATATTTAAAATAAAAACAAAAACAAAAGGTTCCATTGATCCCATCGCCCATGTCATGCTGTCATCATTTGCTGAAGGAAGGGATGCCCTTGGTCTTGGAGGACACAGATGGGAGACCTTTCCTATTGGTGCTCTGGGCTGGCTGTCCCTGTCATTCATTCGTGTGATGTAGGGGAAGAGCTCGTCCTACCCCAAAGCTTCTCCTGTGAATACCCTAGGCAGGTTTTGCCTCCTTGATTCTGTTGCTGTGGGTGATCCTGCTGCCAGGAAAATCCTGTATCATGGCAGGAGAGGAATGGGCATGTATCGAGAAACAGCAACTGAAGTGTAGCCGACTCGCACGAGCCCCAAGGCCCTTGTAAAGCTTCAAGCCAAACATCAGTTCTTAAACTTAAATGGAGAGGATTTCATCCTTACTCCTCTGTCATATGACTTACAGCCTAAAATACTCTTACACTTAAGTTCTGACAACATGGATCAGCCAATGCAATAATCTGTGTGGTGCAGATACAACCTTCCTATCTCTTGCCTCCCAAAAATATCTCAGTCCTCTTCCAGAGACTTGTAACTTCTTGGTTTTAATGAGAAGTTAGGACAAGGATTAATTAAGCATTACGAAAGTCTTCAATAGTATCCATTTTTTCTCCTTGGAATTTCAAAACATCCACATCATCTGTGCTACAAAACCTGCTAATTAGATGTCCTAATATGCTCTTTTTTAAGCTAACTGCTATTTTACATAACCTTTACAATGTCATCTCTTATTCATCCCTTCTGTATAAATGTACTTCTACTCTTCTTACATTCCTACGACACAGAACTTTTTGGAGGTTTTTAATTAAACCCACCTTGTAAGAGCAAGAGCTCACAAATGACTTCAGGGATTGTATCCATTACAGTACTGAACATCTGTAGAAAAGGAGGAAGCTGAGAGGGTTCCTTAAAGTAGTTTAGGAGGAATCTACTCAGAACAACTTGAAAGCCAGCAAAAAATACTTTCAAGAACTATTTTGAGTTTGATGGAGACCGATGAAAAACCAACAAGGGTCTGATGCAGGTCAGAAGCCTGAAATTTAGTTCCTCAAACAAGTAATTTATGTAATGAACACAAACTAAAACACCTCCAATTATTTGTGAAAGGAAAAGGAGAAAACAACCCAAACTTCTCCCAGGGGTGTGAGGCTCATCCTGGGACACTCCACCTCATTAACATGCCAAGACACCTTATGTCTCAAGTAACAACCAAAGTAATATATATTAAAGACACCTACGAATCAGCTCCAGCTCATTGTTTAAAGGAGCCCCGAGGACAGGGAAACAATACCCCAAATTAAAGAACATATCTTAATCCTGCCCTAATTTGTAAGGAAGGCCAGTGAAGAAGCCACCTTGGGGGACCACTAAAAACGTGTCAGAATGAAAGTAGTAAAGAGATGAGGTATCTCAGAGAGGCTCCACAGCAAGCAAACCCATCTCCTGCAACACAGGTGGGGCAGCACCAGGGGCCTGCACTTAGGGAAGGGTGGGATTGCTCTGCTCCTAGCAAACAGGAATGGGCCAGAACAACTGCATGGGACTTTCCGGTACTAGGACAAGAAAAGAAAAGGTCCTAAAAGCAGAGGAAAATCCCAGGCAGCAATACCTCTGGCTCCAGGGGTCTGGCCAGGAATGCTGCCAGGAGCCTCATGGAAGAGTTGGTATAAATACGTCCTGCAAGTTACTCCATTTCTTGAAGCTGCCTGGACAAGAATCCCTTTGATAGTCTTTTTGCTGAAAGAGCCTCTTTCATACTTCTTGTTTGAAAAACATACACATTTTGGTGTTCACCCTAAAAAATGATCTCGTCTTGGCTAGTTGGAAAAAAAATAAATACAACGAACGGGCACGAAACCACAAACCTACAGGGCAGAATTTGGGATTAAGTTTTAAGATGATCAGCACAAGTTTAGATCTAGTTTGAATATTCGTAGGGGGTAAAGGTTTGAATGGATGATTAAAGCCAGGGGTTGGTATCCTAAAGAGACTTATGCTTGAAAATTGTAATGGGCCTGAATCATTTTAGCAATGATGAGGAAATGCAAAACAGATTTCATACTCTATTAGAAAGGATTGCTTTAAGGATACAGGGATGCTTGTTAAAACAATAAAAAGAAGTGCATATATAATGCTTTTTCTGGTATCCCTTTATAGGCAGTAATTATGCATCATGACATTTATGAAAGCTATAAAGCCCTACATATATTGCTATCACTGGGAAAGAAGAGAGAGAAGTGTCTCTGCTACTGCTGGTAGCTCTGCTAAGACTTTAGCCCTCCTGAATTCACCAATTCTCAGGTAGCCTTCACCTCCACAACAAGCATTGGCTATTCATTGCACTGTTACTGCCCAAGGTGGTGCCACCACCTAACGCTCCATGGAAGTCATCCTCTTCCTTCCACAGAGTCACCACCAGACCTCCAGCAGTCATGGAAAAAAGGGGGAAAAGGCAGACGAAATGTTTAACTTCCCAGGCAGCCAGAAAGGAATGAGGACTTTTCCTCCACCCTTACTCCAGTCTCTCACTGAGCTCTGCAACAGACCTTGATGCTAAAAGACCTAAAAGAAGCAGGATTTTCAGCTTCATCAATGGATACTTTTTCTCAAGGACAACACCACACAGGTGCCAGAAATCTATTTTCCACTCGGAGTTATCGAGATGGAAGACAGTTTTTTAAAGAGCTGTTCACATACAGCAAAATTAATGATACTTCCGGAAAAGTAACAAACCAGTATTGTACTGACTTCTTTTGTCTTTTCTTCTTACCTCTAGGTGATAGTTGCCTTCTTAGCTACAAAAGTAGCTCCTAGGGCCAACTTCCCAGAAAGCTCATTCAACCAGATGGAGCAGCATGAAGCCAGGTGGAAATCCATTTACACAGCCAGACGCGCTCACGTTGAATTCTGCTCCGCAGGACACAGCAATTCATGAGCAACAAGAAGAAGAAGAAGGAGAAAAGTGCCATATATGCCCTCACTAGGTGTAACACATTGACTGGGGACACCTTTCAGGCAAGATGCTTTTTATTGATTGAAAAGCCCAATTAAAGCAGCACATAGTAGAGTAGATGTACATTGGGGGTTTTTTATGTTACAACTACCAAAATATCCCTGCAGTAACTTCCTCAGCCTCAGTATCCGTAAAAACTGATGACAGTTTGCTGCTGGAGCTAAAAGGATCTCTGGGGTCGTGCTCACTTTTTCCCCAGATCTTCCCTCTTGACACATCGCTCGGTCAGATCCATGTCTGTTGGATGCTTGGCTCTGGAGTTTACAAAGAGGAGAATGGACGAAACAACTAGATTTTAGAGCAGCTTCATAGCTTTTACAGAAGGGGCTGTGCCATCTATTTTTACTTCTTTTATACATGAGTCAGTTCAAGTGTGTGTCTTGAATTTATTTTGCTACTGAAGCTCGTAACTGCTCACTGGGGCTTTTGATAAGAAAACTTAAAATGGGCTCTGAAATGATGGCACAAAAATACAATGGAGAAGCAAAGGCACTACGTCCGTAGAGCAATGTAGAAAAATCTCTTTTTTACATGATGCTATTAGCAGAATTAAGAGCAAACTTATTCTCCTGAGCAAAAGGAAGCACAGAAATGACGGGTGGATTTTTGGGCTGCCTTCTATTAAGCTGAGCAATGAACTGAATTATTCTGCTACTGGTCTAAAATCAACAGCAACTGAGCCCCATAATCTGCTCCTGCAGCCCCGGCAGGACAACGTGAAATGGAAATAACACCAACGCTGATGTACTTGTGCATTCATAACCACGAGAAAGGCAGCGACGGGGCCGAACCGCTGTCTGAGGAGTGCAAGGTGCTCCCCTTCTCTGCCCGCAATGTTTGTGAAAAGGACACCGAGGGAGAGGGACGGATGGACAGACGGACACATCACCCACCCTTCAGGGGCTGTAAGGACAGTATCGCTCTCACCACAAAGCTGTGACACATTTTGAACCCAACTTGCAGTTCTTACTGGCTTTCTCCCTGACCTTTTTTCTCTTTTCACTCCAAGCCTGAAATGTTATTTTACAGCAGACCTTTAATTACTCTCTGTGATGATGTCAGAAGAAAATAATCCCAAATTTTTTTTCCCATATAAATTAAAAACCACCTGGGTTTCTAACCACGAGTCACATAAACCTCAGTCAGCACAAACCCACCCAAGTACAGCAGCAGAGGTGAAGATTTTATTCCCTCACACCACATTCAGCGTGTTTTTCAGCACAATACTGCCCATAATCCTAAAATTTGACATACAGTACACCGCTGCTGTCTGCAAACCACACTAAACTTTCAGGTATGGGTTGAGCAGCAACATTTTGAGAAATCTAGAAAATTTAAATCGCATCTTAGTGGGGCAATAGGAATGTGAAGCAACTAGAAACCTCAGCAATGCAAAAGCTGAGCTCTCTGCAATTAAGAAGAGGTAGGTTTATAACTGAACTTTACAATAATTCCACATTTTCAAAATATTTCTTTATTTCCCCTGACATCTCAGGTAAGGAGGATTAAAAGCTTTTGCTTTGCTGCACTGAAATACCCAAGTCCCTGGGTCTCACACAAACCTCATCACATGACAGCTCATTGCTCATGACCTGGAAAAATTCCTATTTTTGCTATGACACTTAAACCCCCTTTCCCCTTCCTTCCCAATACTGCTTTTGGAGAATATAAGCCATGTATAAACCCGATGGAGTTATGAAACCAAAGACCTGTCCTAATGGTTTGCTGTGCTTCAAAAGCACGGAGGAGGGTGCTCTGTCCCTCTGCCTACGGAAAGCAGGACTTCATCTATCAAACCAATTCAATCCCCAAGTGAGACCCCCATCCACAGGAGTTGGAGGTATCTGAGGAAACAAGATGCATCTCCATGGAATGGGGCAGAAGACCCAAAACCAGACACTCATGACAGAAGGAACACTTAGAGATAAAAAAGGGTCCGGTCGTGCTGTATAGAAGTAACTGAATCATGAAACAAGATAATTCTAACTCTCCATCTGAAGTTTAATTTATGACTTGAATACTCATCTTCTCTTTCTTTACATCTTCTTTTCTGTAATTCCAGTTGCTGCCACTTCTTTCTCCCCCTCATTAATTCTGACACCTTCAAGCTGTTACATGCTGAGCCACGGGAAGAGCACAGCCACAGCATTTGGCTGGGGAAAAAAGTCAGAGCAACACTAGAAGCTAATGCCAATGAGGCACCGTTCCCCATAGACATGGAAAAGAACCAACAAAGGATCTGTGAGAGCCTTTTCAGGGAGAAGAGACTGTGCTTTGAGATATGCAAAGCCAGGTATTTCAGTCTGGCTCTGTGGGTTTTTTCCCTAAATTTTAATTACAGAATGAGAGACTCTTTAAGGTTGGAAAAGACCTCTAAGATCATCAAGTTCAACCATGTATCCATATCAGCTAAACCATGTCCTGGAGTGCCATGTCTGGGTGTGTTTTGAACCCTTCCAGGGGTGGTGACTCCACCACCTCTCTGGGAAGCCTGGTCCAATGCCTGACCACTTTTTTGGCGAAGACATTTTTCCTAATATCCAATCTAAACCTCCCCTGACTCAACTTGAGATCATTTCCTCTTGTCCTATTGATAGTTACTTGGGAGAAGAGACCAACTCCCACCTCACTGCATTCTCCTGACAGGTAGTTCTGGAGAGTGAATTATAGGATAGCTTATAGAATTACAGGAGAATGACCATATTCAACATATGAGATTGCAATGGTCATCATGTCTACATGCAGGACCTGTGGCTGGTGGTACCAGGCAAACATAGGGCTCCTGGGACAGTCAACCTCATGGAAACGCCAGTGGAAAAGCACCATCAGTAAAAACTGTGATCAACTACACTGACAGCAGGGAGGAAATGCTTTTTCTTTCTCCCCACACATTATTGCATCACCTAAAACATGGCAAAGCTTTTAATAGCTCCCTTAACTTGACAGCAAACATGGACATTTGCCGCTGTGATACCTGTGAGAACAAGAAGTGTCAGTGCAGCTTCACTTCTGCTGCCAAAGCAAAGTCCTATTTCTGCTTAGATTTCAAGCAGCTTTAGCTCGACAGAGTGGAAAACCTGACAAAAGCAAAATATAGAACTAGTCACTTAAAAAAAAGTCTAAATCAAGTGGACATTGCTGCTGCAAGCTGGGTACAGCTGCCGAAATGTACCGTGGGGTCCAGTACAAGTCTGAAAATGTCCTCACACAAGCTGCTTCACCACAGCAAGTCTACTTCAACAAGGTCTACCAAGCAATCATGTTCAGAAGCCTACATTCAATTTTGTTCACTACCAGAGTTAATATCTGGGGATGTGATTATTCATCACTGCTAATGCTAGCTAAGGCAGGGAGCACAAGCTCGCTTTCAGAAAAAACAGTCTGGGACAGCACAGCAGCCCAACCCTGAGCATCCACACGGGTATTACCCCCATCATCGCCTATTAAAACAAGACAGCATTGCATGAGACCCATTAATCATATTTAAAATGTCTGGCATTGTCAGTATCTTCTCCCAAGCAAAGCAGCACTGGGAGTGCATCCCACTGCCAGAGAAATTAGAAACAGACTGTAAAGCTTTTTGCCTTATGTGCACTGCTTGAAATCCAAATAGGTCAAAGGGGATCAAAAATTTGCACCATGTGTCAGTTGTTTGCTGGCTCAAGCAAAAAGAGATGGTAGCTTCAAGTCCAGCTGTACAACGATAACTCTCAAGCAATTAGCAGACAGCTTCCTCCCCAGTAAATCTTTTATTCCATTCTGCAGTGTGCTGATCATAGCAAAAAGCCCACAGATTAAATCATTAAAAATAGCCCGGACAAACTGATGGGTTCTCTAGGGGACAGGGAAGGGGTTTTGCTATGCATGTGATGGGGAAACTGGCTCTGGGACCAACAAAAGCTCCTTTCGCTCACCACCGTTCCCTCCTCACCCTTTCCCTAGTGTCACATGTAATTTAATGGCATTTCTGCTCCTATGTAGCGTTAATATTATGTAAGATTTGTCATCCCGCCGTGACTTAGCCTATTGGCTTTGCTTTTCCAGTCTCTGTGTCTATGTTTTCCTGAAATGACCTGATCTCTGGGAAAGGGCTTTTCTTGCTTCTGTATTTGGAAACCAGTGGATGACCACTGCCAGAATAAAGCACAAGTCAAACAGCAGCAAGAACAGCAGAAACCAAAGAGCAGTGGCAGGGAAACAGAAAAGGGCAATTACAAAAGATCACTTATGAAGCAGAAGGACTGAGCATTATTGAAAACAAGGTCTTGTTATTCATCCAAGGAAAAAAGCAGGAGGTAGAAGATACGGCGTTGCCTTAAAGCACCCTGAGAACTTCAGAAACATTACCGCCTCAGCATTTTCCTCACCACTGACAGCAGCAGTTGGGTTCTCCATGTAGCATTTAACATGGCAGAGAAACCTTCTCCTCCTCCACCTTCCTTCCCCAGGTGACACAACAGCATCTATCCTGCCCCCTCCTCCCTTTCTGGGGAGAAACCCTCCCTCTGTTCTGTCCCAAGGTGTTTGGTTCAAAAGCCCAGGTCAGACAAGTGAGAACTTGATGCTCAGACAGGTGGTCTCTCCAAACCCCACGGGCTAGAGCCAGGTCACCTCCATCCCCCCTTGCTGCCCTTGGAGGCCAAACCTTCCATCTGCTCACACGAGGGCCGAAAGGTAGGTGGTGCCACAGCAAAAGATAACAATGGGAAAAAGGGATCATGGTCTAAAGAAAGATTTTCTGGAAGGGCTAGGAAGCTGGAGAATATGAGTGAAGATGGGAAGATGTCAGACCAGGAGAAAGGCATGGGAAGGAGCAGAAGAAAGCAATCAGGAAGACCCTTTCAGATACCACAAGAGCCACTTTTACATGGTGAGAGCACACCTCATCACTTGAGAGCCTTTTTTGGGGTGTCTGCTTCCTAAGTCAATGGGGAGGGACCTTGTAGGGTTGCAGGAGTAGGTCCAGATCCACCAGCACTTGGATCACACAGGGGCGAGAGGTCTCCACCAAAAGGAAACTCATCGTCACGTACTGAAACTACTTCCCATAGGAAAGCAACATGCAGTGAGTAGAGGTGAGCAGGGGACCCCCCTCCAGTACCAAACTGCTACCTTGGGGGTAGATAGAACCACGGGCAATGCAAAGGACATAAAGTCTGCTCAAGTGCAGCTGCTTATCGGCAGAAATGGCAAAAAAGGCCAAATATAAGGAGTTCTGCAGGAGGAAAGGGAGCAGCACATCAGCAGATGGGAAAATTATTATCACTCTTATTAAAAAAAAAAAATTATCACAATTATTATCTCACTCCTCTTACCATCTGATCAAGGTGGCAAGAGCATTTTGCCTGCACACAGAGAAGTTCGTTTTCTTTGGATGACAGCGTATTTAGTGTGATTCACAAGAAGCTATTTTCCAAGCCGTTAAATACATAATACAGACAGAAAATAATGCACTGTATTTCATTAGGTAAACTTGTGGGGTTTTGATCCATGCTGCAAGGGATGGTTTGGGGGAAAAAACCCTTTCCGGTGCATTTATTGAAGTCGTTAAGGGGCATTGAGCTACAATGGCTGTTGATTAATACATACATCAAATAAAACTCCCTCGCTGGCATGCAGAAGCATCATTTCATCATTACAGATCATTTTGACTTTGATGAAAAATGCTGCTAACTTAAACCCAACTGTGGTAACAGGCATCTCAGCTGTACTGAAGCACTTCAGTGATCAGAAATCATATTTAAAAACTGAATATTAAAGAGCCTTTTTTCTTCCTGTAATAGCATTTATTAATTATTTTTAAATTTCTCCAGTCCCCAGCCAGCAGTGATTTTTCATAATTCACATAACGCTTGACATCCCAAAGGCAGGGAGGTTAAAATGTACCAAAGACTGCCTGAAACCCTGAAAAGTTTGCTCATCTACTTTGGAGATCCTGTTTGGAATTTCTTTTTTGAGTTCTGAGAGCCAGCAGCAAGCTGGTTGGAAAAAACCGAAGCATGAAAGAGTGAGCTAACAAGTGCTGGGGTATGAAACATGAATGAAAGCTAGACTGGGAGGTTTGCAGTTGGTATGGAGATAGTGGTACATGCTCTGTGATTACCCTCAGGATGACTTGCTCCATAATCTTCCCTGGCACCGAGCTCAGGCTAACAGGCCTATAGTTCCCCAGACCCTCCTTATGACCCTTCTTATAGATGGGCATCACATTAGCAAGTCTCCAGTCACTGGAAGGTGGCCATCAAAGGGTAAACCTGACTTGGACAAACTTTAGGATGACTTCAGGTAAATTTAGATAAACCTTAGGACACATTAAGGTAAACTTGGGATGGGCAGAGTTAGGAGGGACTGTGGCAGACGTGATATGGATGAGCCTGTGAGTGATGCTTCTGCACCAGCCTGAGGAGCTCAGCTGATACAGCCGAGCAGGCTGGAGCAATTCCAGGAATCGGCTTCTTCCCACATCAACAAGAGCTTTAACTTGTGTCGTGGTTTTGCCCCGGCCGAGGGCCGCACCCCACACAGTCGCTTGTACTTTTAAAAGGAAGGGGGAGAGAAAGTTGGGGGAGAGGGGAAAAGGGAAGGAAGAAAGGAGGAAAAGAAACCACAACCTAGAAACCAGAACCACGCAGGTTGGGATAAGGATAGTTTACTAAACAATAACCGAAAACTAGATATAACAATAACAGAAGTTTAAAGTACAAAATAGATGAAACTGGTGATACACAATGCAGTTTCTCACCAAACCACAGAACCCAGGCCGCACAGCTTAGAGCCCGTCCCCGTACCCAGAAAACCGCCCGTCCTGGCGTTGTCTCCTCCTCTTCCCCCCAGTCCCCCTTTATACTGAGCATGACGTAACTGGCATGGAATATTCTCTTTGGCCAGTTCGGGTCACCTGTCCTGGCTACGTCCCCTCCTTTCTCACTAGTAAGGAAGTATGCAGAGCTGAGAAAGGTCCTTGATTGCCCGGCAACAACTAGAAACATCAGGGTGCTATCAGCACTGTTCTCATCCTAACACCCAAACATGGCATTCCATCCACTGCTAAAAATAATTAACTCCATCATAGCTGAAACCAGGACAACTTGGTATTAAACCAGGAGAGGACATCACACCTCCTGAAGCTCTCCAATGACCAGAACTAACAAACCTCACAGAAACAGTAATTTCTTCCCACCTGTACCCTAAAAATCGTTACCGTGTCAACACATTTAACCTTCCATAACAACCACGTTTCAAACACCTTCGCAACACTTATTTCTTCTGATTTGGGTCCCTGTGACATATTTACATCTTAAGATTTTGATTCTCTCTGTGCTGACCAAGTTCCAAAGCATCTCATACACGAATATATATACAGTAAGAGAGCAGGTACCACGACTTCAGCAGCATTATTTACGTGCTTAGTGCTGCCTGCAATTCCACATATCCACTTCATTTGGCCTGCGGGCCATATCTCGCTATCATAAGCACCAAGAATTGACTGAATTAGGCCTTTAATGAGAAAGAACTTGTTTTCTGCAAATCCGTAAGCTCTGAAATGAAGAAAGAAATCGGATCGAGATGAGACGCAGCAAGAGCCGCCGCCAGAACTGCACTGCCGACTGGTTTTCCTACAGTTACTCCTTCACATGCTTTTGTCAACAGAATAAAGGAGGTGATTTCGGCCAGGGAGAATTTAATCCTTAATGGTTATTTTTATGACTTTGAATCTTTTCAAAGTGCGTATTTTTGTGTTCTTCAGAGACGAGCTTGCAGGCTTATTAAACACGGTTCTTCAATATGGATCCAAATGGGGATTCAGGCTTGTTTTAAACGGAGGTTTAATAGGAAGGAGTTGAAGGCAGCTACGGTTCGTTTACTGATGGGCTTGGGAGTTTGGAGTTGTTCTTTTTAACTTTGATCTTGAATTATTTCCCCACCACCACCATTTTTACTTCCACGATATTTCCAAAAAACTGGCTCAAGGCATTATTTGAGTGACAGGAAGCAAAGTGGATAACAGCAACGTACACCCAGCAAACCCTCGGTCATTCTGACGCCAAGAAACAGCTAAATCTCCTTCTCCCCGAGCCTCACCGCTTGCCAAGGCTCTGCAATTAGGCTGATCAGAAGCTATAAAAAGTAACCCTTGAGAAGACAGATTGCATCCATGCTCCTAATCCAGGTCTCCTTCCCAGCAATTGTGACCATCAATTTCTGCTGCTCCCCAAAAATTAAAATTTCGTTACACTTTTCTACAACAGAGAAAGAAGACAGCTTGCAGGAGTGAGAAAACATTTATTTCAGGAGTATATATTCCAGAGGCAAGAGGGACTTAATAACTCAACAGCCTAATAAAAAAAGACAGTAACAGCCTAGGGGGAAACAGCCTTTAAAGAAAACTGTGCTTCAACAAACCTTGCAAAGCCAGGTAGCAAAACTAGGGCCAACTGCAGACATTTCCCAACAAGCACTTGCAAATCTGTAAATTAAGATACAGGAATTGTGATGTCTTATTTTAAGCTGAAGGTCCTCAGCATATCTCAGGAACTTTTTGGAAAGGACTTGATGACACAGTACAAAATACCTGGGAAGCTGCAAAGGCGACTAAGTGAATAAGCAAAAGGTCTCAACAGCATTGTAGCCTCATCCTTAAAGAAATCTTGGTCAAAAAACCAATTCTCAGCCCACAGCAAAAGTCTGCTTTCTCAGGTTTCTGCTGGGAAGTCACCCAATGGTCAAACTAAGCATTCCCTTTAAAAGTTAAAAATCAAAACTACTCCTACCATGTGGGTAGCCTCAAAAGAGAGAAGAAAAATTAGTGGTGGCATACAAGTTGTCTTCACAGAATCCCCAGGTTGGAAAAGACCTTTATGATCATCGAGTCCAACTGTACTTGTCCTCTACTAAACCATATTCCTGAGCACCTCATCTAGCCATCTTTTAAACACATCCAGGGTCGGTGACTCAACCACCTCCATGGGCAGCCTGTTCCAATGTCCGATAACCCTTTTGGTTAAGAACTTTTTCCTAATGTCTAATTTGAACCTGCCCTGGCACAGCTTGAGGCCATTCTCCCTCATCCTGTCACCTGTCAATTGGGCAAAGAGGCCAATGCCTATCTCTCTACAACCTCCTTTCAGGTATTTGTAGGCGGTGATAAGATCTCCCCTCAGCCTCCTTTTCTGCAGGCTAAACAACCCCAGCTCCCTCAACTGCTCCTCATCAGACTTATGTTCCAGCCCCTTCACCAGCCTGGTTGCCCTTCTGTGGACACACTCCCAAGACCTCAACATCTTTCTTGTAGTGAGGGGTCCAAAACTGAACACAGTACTCGAGGTGTGGCCTCACCAATGCCCAGTACAGGGGCACAATCACCTCCCCAGACCTACTGGCCACACTGTTTTTGATACAAGCCAGGATGCCATTGGCCTTCCTGGCCACCTGGGCACACTGCTGGCTCATGTTCAGCCAGCAGTCAGACAGCATCCCCGGGTCCTTCTCTGCCAGGCAGCTTTCTAGCCATTCTGCCCCAAGCCTGTAGTGCTGCATGGGGGTGTTATGTCCCAAATGCAGGACTCTGCACTTAGCCTCATTGAACCTCATCCCGTTGGACTCAGCTTATTGGTCCAGTCTGTTCAGATCCCTCTGAAGAGCCTCCCTACCCTCAGGTAGATCAACACTTCCTCCCAGCTTAGTGTCATCTGCAAACTTACTGAGGGAACATCTGATCCCTTCATCCAGGTCATTGATAAAGATATTGAGAAGAACTGGACCCAGGACTGAGCTCCAGGGAACACCACCTCTGATGAGCCTCCAGCTGGAATTAGCTCCATTTACCTCAACTCTTTGGGCCTAGCCATTCCGCCAGTTTTTAACCCAGCAGAGGCTGTGCCTGTCCAGTCCAGTGGCAGCCAGTTTCTCCAGCAGAATGCTGGTTTTGTTGCACCCAGGACAGTTTTGGAGGAAACATATACTAGCTTTTCCCCAAATAGCTTTAAATAAAGCAAGAAAAAGCTGCAGTGGTGGAATGACAAAGTGTAGAAAGGTGTGAGAAGGAAAAAGACACACCTCAAAAACGGTGATTGCACCTGAAGGAGGGAAAAGAGAGAACAGCATAGACTGTAGGGAGAGAAATGCAAACCCACAGTGTGGTCCCCAACAGATTTTTGAGGGGCAGAAGGTAGCTAATGAAGCCTTTTCCAAGTGCATCAGAAGAAGGATGCATTTAGGAGAACCTGTAAACCCTATGATGCCAAGTTTCAAAAGAAGCCTTCTGTGACACCTTTGACATATATGAATGCACACCATTGAGACTGTCGATGGAGTAACTTTAGCATGTAGCCTGTTGCTTTAAATCAGCCTTTGCAATACAGGAAAGAAGAGGTGGTAAATGTGAGGCAGCTTTTTAAATGACTCCCAGATGCTTTAAGAAAATTGCACACTGCTTCGTCTGATTTCCAGTAGCAGACAAATCAGTAAAAACTACAACACGGTGTAGGTATGAATACATATGAGGAGTCAATGCAACTTCTTCTGCGTGTATGAGCAGAGTGTGTTTCCCTTGGTTCCCTAACCACATGAGTGGGGTTGACTTTGCTGTAATCTGTATTTCAAATAATTTTTTGACATGTCCCAACATGAAGGCTCTTCCAATTGCCATGCAGTAAAAAAGGACTATCTCCTTTTGCGGGAGCGTTAAAAGGTACAAAGCGCACTGCTTAGAAGTTAGTGCCTCTTTATATTCAGCTTCTTCATTTTCTGTGGTCATTTAGGCTTCCTTTGAAGGGCTCCAGTCTCCATTCCTGGTGGTAAAGGGAGTTTTACTAATAAATCTTTCTTGCTGTCTTGTAATTTTAAGCAGTCTATCTCTTAGATAGACAAAGACCTTCAGCAAAGAAGTGCCTGGACATGATATGGGAGGTGACAGAGGGTTTTTTTAGCAGCAGCCTCTGCTATCCTGAACGTAGCGTGAAACCGGTCCCTTGCTATGACCCAACTCTTCACATGAACATTTGGGAAGTCTTCTAAAGGGCAAAGTGTTGCAACTTGTCGACTTTTATTTAAGTGGCAGTGCAGTTCATCACATCTGCAGCGCTGATGGCCTCAGACCTCAGTGACCAACAGCAGTTCCTGAGCAATCACAGCCTTTTCTGCACCCGTTTAGTATCGACCTGCTTGCAGCTATTGCACAGCTGCGAGCAGCTCTACTGAACATGACTTTTATTGGAATCCTTTTAGAAAACTGCCAGGTCTGTGGATCATTTGGGCGTTCAAAATTCATTCTCACAGGGTTGTTCTTATCTCATCTTGATTAATCCTCTCCCATGATTAGACTTATCAATGGGAAGTGAAGAAGTTAAGTAGATTTGTCTATAGAATGCATTTTTCTCAAAATACCAGGCCTTTATGCTATACAAAGACTCAGAAAGAACATGCAACAGGATGAAGTGCAAGCACAGTCCCTCTACAGATGCGAGCATTAACACACGACTCCAATCTCTTAGGAGGAAAAGCCTCCCCATTTTTGGTGCATGCCAGCACCCAGAGGGTGTTGATTCAAATAAATATGTTCCAAGGCTTACAGTACCTTTCATCACACTCCCTTTCTTCCATTTCTGTAATTTTACTGTATTTCCAGCTATACCTGGCTCATTAAATGTATGAGGCACACTAAGCTCTCTTTAACCACATTTTTTAAAAAGTAGGTACCAAATTACATCAGAGCAGAGATTACAAATCTCTATCCCAAAGCAGACTCCTGCCTCTTGCACCTTAGAACAGCAAGGCAATCTTCAGGTCATCACAAGTCAATGAGCTTCATGCTTTTCAATTACTCTTACAATCCTTAAGTTTCACATAGGTGATTCAAAAACATGATTTCTGCCACTTATACGCATATATACCAGCCAGCTGGGATGTATTATCCCAACTAATGAAATAAGAATTTCCCTATTCCTAGCTGTACAGAGACCTGTAAGTCATCAGCTGAACTCTGTAGCCCATGCCAGCTGCTGCATCACAGCCAGCTCCTTCCAAAGGACATCCAAGCAGGGATGGAAACACAAGGACTCATGTTTAGTAAGTCCCTGTAACAGTGGGAGACAAGGAGCGAGTGAGAGGATGTCTAGGATAGCCTTCTGACCTTCAAGAAAGAAAACCCAGTTTTCACCAGACATCCAACTTCTCTCCTATAGCCCAGCCCAAAGCCAGAGAACAAGAGCTACAGTTTTCAGAGGATTCAAGAATTTATTTAGTTTAGGTTCTTTTCTGACACGTAAAAAGAAAATGATCTTTCCATTTCCCCAGAAAAGCTGTATCATGGAGTTTACAGCCTTGGACCCCCAAATCAATGCAGAGCCAAGACGCTGAGTGAAGATGCTGAGCCAACAATAGGAGTGGCATGTTGGGCAGATGAAGATCACTTACATGAATATGTGGTAACCCCAAAGGTCCATCTCCTCCAATGCTGCTGGTTCTGAACCTGCCACCTATTAGTAGCTTCGGTCACATCTCCCAAATTTCTCTACTGGAAGGAGGAGTGGACAGGACAATTGATCTATCCTGGGTCTTCATGTTTATCATGATCTTATAGACCTCACTCATAAATGGTCAGTTGTCTCTTTTCCAGGTGAAAGAGTGGTAAGCTCATTTGGTATTTTACTGTATGGAAGCTGTCAAATGCCTTCATTACCCTCTTCACTCTTCTCCCAACTTGCTCCAGTTTGACTACAGAGGTGGTTTTCTCAACCAGAAGCACACACAGTATTCAAAGGGATTTACATAAGGGAAGAGAGAGAAGAGAGACCTTCGTTCTCTCTTTTTCTTTTTAAATCACTACTTCTCTTGCAGTGCTCAAATTGGCTTTTTGAGATACCACTTGGCTGGCGTTTTCACAGCACAATATATCAAACTCAAGACCTTATTTCTAAATTAAAAGCCTCATCTCAGAGGCCATCAGTTTATACGGAAATACAGAACCACTGTATTTTGTATGGAGCTTTCCATTTCTCTGCCTTCGTTCTCCTTTTTAACACTCAGCCACATAGCTCTGTAAGATGCTCACAATGGTCCCCACAACACAAAACACTCAATTCTGATTTTAAAAAGTATGAATAGTCTGAATTAACTACAGCAATAACCAAGGAGGGCTCTGCAGAGGTGACGAAGGCAGGATACCTCTCTGCATCCTTCCTAGAACCTCCACGTGACTGCAAAGATGTTTGCTGGTGTTACAAATCTGAGTCATATATAAAATTTGTTGCTATTGTTTCCGCCATCATTTCTTGCTGCTCTTTTAGCAATGGGCTGGCTGAACGCTGCGATCACTCAGCTTATGAGCCAATGGTGAAAAAACCTTGCAGCATCCCCCCAGATATAAAAGGAGACCATCAATCTGGGGTGGGAGAAGAGCTTCTTGAGAGTAGCCCTGCTGAGAAGGACTTGGGGATTCTGGTGGATGAGAAACTTAACAGTAGCCAGCAGTGTGCTCTTGCAGCTCGCAAGGCTAATGGTATCCTGGGCTCCATTAGAAGAGGGGTGGCCAGCAGGGACAGGGAGGTGATTGTCCCTCTCTACTCTGCCCTCGTGAGGCCCCATCTGGAGTCCTGTGTCCAGAGCTGGGGCCCCCAATACAAGAAGGATGTGGAACTGTTGGAGAGGGTTCAGAGGAGCCACGAAGATGATTAGAGGCCTGGAGCACCTGCCCTACAAAGAGAGGCTGAGGGAGCTGGGCTTGTTCAGTCTGGAGAAGAGAAGGCTGCGGGGGGACCTCATTGCAGCCTTCCAGTCCCTGAAGGGAGCTTATAAGCACGAGGGGATTCAACTTTTTAAAAGGATAGACAATGACAGGACAAGGGGGAATAGATTAAAACTAAAGGAAGGAAGGTTTAGATTCGATATTAGGGGGAAGTTCTTTACAGAGAGAGTGGTGAGGGGCTGGAACAGGCTGCCCAGAGAGGGGGTGGATGCCCCATCCCTGGAAGTGTTCAAGTCCAGGTTGGATGGGGCCCTGGGCAACCTAGTGTAGATCCAGGCCTGAGGTTGGTGGCCCTGCCTGTGGCAGGGGGGTTGGAGCTCTATGATCCTTGGGGTCCCTTCCAACTCATACCATTCTATGATTCTATGATTCTATGATTCTGTTTGGATTGGGACACTTCCACTTGGACCTGCCAAAATCGCACCGGAGCCTATTTCCGTTAATGTACTTACTCCAGGGGGTTTGGGATTGTTGTATTGTAAAAATATCTGGTATATATACTAATACATATACTAAACTTGTGAGAGTAGAGATTTTTTGAGGTGTTTTTTTTTTTTTCTCTAAAAATCATCAGCAATTGTGCCACTAATGAACAGTAATAGCTTAAAGACGATGAGATACAGTTTGGTTTGCATTTACCAGCCAGACCAGCTCTTGTAGTACAGAGCCATAATCTTAGCTTAAAAATAGCCTCTTCTTTCAAAGAGCAGAGCAGCAAATAAGACTTGGACAACATGTGACTGTTGGGTGAAACACTCCTTCTCCTGCTATCTGAGATTTGTTTATAGGCATTTATCATTTTACAGAGAGATACTTTTAAAAGTACCTACAACATAGCATAACATACAGCTGAAAGTAGCTACTGCAAAGCCAAGTACTATTTCACTAATAAGATACCATTTTAAATAACCCACATCACTGATGTGTTCAGATTATTATAAAATAACCCACTTTATCGCTATCTTCAGATTAGTAAATCTGGGGACAAAAAACGTGAACACAAAGTAACCTGCAGCTGCTCAACACCCACATCCTCTTCTGCTGAAGAATTTAAAATTGTTCTAAGGTATTCTGAACATCATTAATGGCAATTCTTCATATTACATATTAGCTAAACTACACAGAGTTATTTCTTTATAGCAGAAATAATGGTGGAAATAACACTTCCTCATGACTACAGGGTGCTATGCAGGTATTCCCTGGACAGGATAAGCTTTTTTTTTTTGACTGTGTGCAGCCTGAGAGGAAACTCTACCCTGATGATGTAACTCAGCCTAAGAAGAAAAAGACTTTCAAATGCTCTGTATAATGGACATTAAAAATGTGGCCCAATGCAATACATTCAAGGATGCCAAAGCTTCCATCAATATCTGATGATCATTTCCACATGCACATGAGAGTGAATTCCTGTATTGTTTCTGTTTAAATAAACTTATATTAATGATATCCAGTGCTTAAAATTAAAAGACAGCAAGGAAGATTTATTGGTAAAAGTCTCTTTACCACCAGGGACAGAGACTGGAGCCCTTCAAAGGAAGCCTAAATGACCACAGAAAATTAAGCAGATGAATATACAGAGGCACTAACTGCATCCTCTGTGTTGGTTTCTAAAGAGTAAATTGAACTTGAAACCACTGTTGAAGCATCATGTACCCATGCCGGACCCCAAGGAAGCTCTCCTTTGCTTGCTAACCACTTGAGCCCATTGGAGTCTTTCCATCAAATTGCTGCCTTCCAGAAATACCCCCTGCAGAAAAGTCAGACAGAGTTTATCCAGACACTCCAACTCTACCCCAGATTGAGAACCAGGCAATGCAACTGGTGAAAGGCAGCCAGGAGCATCCAATTGCATCAGTGGGAAAGAGCCAGAGGAGGTCTCCCAAAAAATAACTGGTGCCTCTGGATGCTGTGATGCCCGAGCAGCATCTCTGGGTTAAAAAGCTGGGTTTGGGTGGCAAAAAACAAGCTGAATGTTATACTAAACTCCAACACAGTCAAAGATGCCAAAGGTAACACTCATGGAAGCATGTGGGTCAGTGTTTTTCTTTGAAAAGGGCAGGAAAATACTTGCTTGAACCCAAAACTTGAATTTCTCAGTTCACACGAACTCAAACACGACTCTGAGAACAAGATATGTAAAGCTTCCCTTAGTACTCAGGTGTACTAAGCAGATCCAGGCAAAGCTTGTCCCGTTGTTCCTAGCTCAGATTTAAGAGAAGCTGTAAAACCCATCTCACTCCAAGTATTGAAAACTTCCAGGAAACCTCTTATAAATACGTGGCATTAAAAAAGAAGAAAATCTTCACACTTTCTACTGTAGCACCATTGGCTGTGTTATTCACCAGCCTGCATCATACAGGTCATGGAGAACTTTCACACCCTACAAACCCTCTACTGACAGAAGATTTTTGCACAACATGAGGCAAAAAAATATATATTTTCTAGCCCCCAAAATGCTTGATGTATTGCACTGGATCCACCTGGAGTTAATGCATCTTCTCTTCTAAGCTCTTTTATCACTGAAAAGAAATAGTTTCTCCTACTCACTGTTCTTTTTTGTAGAAGCTTGAAGGAAAAGTGCAGAGCTCTGGAGTTATTGCTATGAAGTTCAGCAGGAATAAGCTTCTTGTTGAGATCAACACGAGTCCCAAATGCCACTGCACTTATTAACGACCACATATGATGATGCTAATTCATACAATACAAGCATAAAGTCATCAGTGATATGAAATACTTATCAAAAGATTTCACAAACAGGGAAAAACAGCTTAAAAAATACAGAAAGGCAATTTTGCTGATGAGAGAATGACTGAGCATGCCAACAGCACACAGGACATGAGCTCAGTTTAAGGAGATTAAGATAGCTGGACTTAGGAAGACTTTTTCTGATGGCTAAAATTATCCTCTGAAGACCAGGGGGCATATTTGGTGGCTTTTTTTTAAAATAAGCACTGCATGGATGCTCAGTTTAAAGATATCTACTGATGAAAATACATTTTAGCTATGGATGATTAGGAAATGTAGTTCCAGAAACATGAAAAGAACAGTGTTTTTTAAACTAAAAGTCTGTATTCCCATCAACAGCCCTTTCCCCAGAGACTGCTTATACAAGAAACATCACAGAAATGTTGCATTTCAAACGTTGCATTTCCACACATGGACAAAAAAATTATCATTTTCACTTAAGAACAGAAATGTGAAAGGACTTAAGACTGAAATGTAGGAAACACAGGGAAGGTTCAGTCCAAACCTCACATCTGTCAAGGATATAACTCAGCACCATCTCCAAAATTTATCAGCCAGGTCTGACCTGAAAAACTAAACCACAGGCAATCCTGTGAGATTTTTAAACATCCTTTGTAGGCTTACAAAGCCTGCAGGGAAACCTTAAAGCTCATGAAGTAAAACAGTGAAATATAAACTGTGCAAGGGTGAATGTTTAGCGCTGGCTAGGAGCCTTCTTGACAAATCTATCTCAAGAAGATGGCCATTTTCTTCTTCATATACTGGGATTTTTTAAAACCTAAATGCTTAAAATTAGCCATATAAAACTGTATAGTAGGCAAATTGTTTCCTTCTTTAGGAAAGCATTTATTTAGTTAGTTTTGCAAGAAAGCTTTTCACTTATGTTCATTAAATAAACAACCAAAAAAAACCCCCAACCACCTGTGAGACTTCCAGAGAACTGCAGTTGTGAATCAATGCTTTGTGAGAGCCAAGCTGTAATAAATCAATTTATCTTTTGAATGTGTCCACTCCTTCTCTGTCATTTATCAGCTGGTTAGAAAAAACACTTCTCAGAAAAAATGACTAATTGTTCAAACTGGAACAATGTTATGGAGGATGAGATGAGTTGTGACCCACTTATTTTTCCTTCAATGTAAGGACATATTTTTCTCATTTTCCCTTTTCCATAATTCCTGTGTGGATATAAACTGCCACTCACACAAATCCCAACACGACTTTTAACGATGGATTCAACATTCAAGCCAGGAGCCCTTAAAAACACCCAAAACAAATCACCTGGGATTTGCTTTTACCACCTATTCCCTCACAAAGGTGCTTTTGGAAACATTTTTGCCTGTACACTGGCTGCAGGACAGAGCCTTAGTATTAAATTCATCAATCTCATTCAAGCTTTTGATATTTAGTTATCATATTTATTCCCTACTCTACATCTCTTTACCCAGGCTAGGCAAAAAAGGAGACATGGAACAAAGTTGAGGCATCAGATAATTATTTTCCTTGGAACTGATAAATATTTATGTTTCAAGGTTTCAGAACAACTCAGAAACACCACATGCTGGAGATGTCCACCAGGATTGATCTGAGGTGTTCCATAAAAAAAGCCCACAAAAACCTAACCTGCATGTGTGGGTGACACAGGCAGCAGATGTGTTCCCATGGGTGTTCACATTGCATGATGCTGACTCTATTCCCTAAAATACAATTTTAGGAGAGCACTGCAAAAAAAAATTACACAATTGTCTTATCCAAACTTTTTGAGGCCTCTGTCTCTGAAAAGAACAGCTCTATTTTCACCACAATCTCCAGGGATGGGGCCTCCACCACCTCTCTGGGCAACCTCTGCCAGGAAGAACTTCTTCCTCATGTCCCATCTAAATTTGCCCAGCTCTAGTTTAAACCATCACCTCTCATCCTATCACTCCATGCCCTTACAAACAGTCCTTTCCAGCTTTCCTGTAGGTCCTTCAGGGACTGGAAGGGGCTCGGAGGTCTCCCCGCAGCCTTCTCTTCTCCAGGCTGAACCAGCCCAGCAGTCCCAGCCTGTAGGAGAGGTGCTCCAACACTCAGATCATTCTCATGGCCTCCATTGGACCTTCTCCAAGAGGTCCATGTCCTTCATGTGCTGAGGGTATTACTAGGCAAATCCTGCCCAGAATGCACCAATGGTCCCATCCAGTGTGATGCTGGTTCTTGCTGGTTTCACCTTTATACAAATCCTCAAATTTCAAAAAAAAGCCAGTGCAAACTAGGTTCTGCTGCATTTGGCATGTGCTGTTGCTTCTCCTCCCTGGCAAAGGAGTTCAAGTGTCTCCATTTGAGCTTTCAAGGTGTCTCGGCTTCATAACAGAGCATGAAGACATTATGAATGTCAAGCAAAAATATTTGTAAAAAGCCATTTTTAGTAGCTGTCACATTCCAGCCAGTTACAAGCTCAGAAGAAGAATATAATTTTTACATAAACTCAATTATACACAGCTGAGGCCAGAATGGCCATGACACTGTCAACAGTAGAAATCCATCTGTGCCAGCTAAATGCCTTCAGATTTTTAACCCCTAATTCTTGTACAGAAGGAAACAAGTCCTTCTTTGAAAATGAGCTGCTCTTGTCAAGATACCGTGACATGAATATATCATCATTAGAGACCTCAACTCACTGGAGTTTATCTAGAACAGAAAAAAAGTGTTATTCCAGAATTTCCTTTCCTAAACTACATGGAAGTGCAGCTTTCTTCCTGCCAGAAAGAACATCAAGACCACCACAACTGCCAATTAAAGTATTTCTTTTTCCCTGTAGACTACACCTCTAGCATCAAGGAACTACCTAAGAAAATAAAAAAAGTACTGCAAAATATTACAAGGTATAAATAAATAAAAACTGCTGAATCCTTAATATTTCTTTTCAGCTATTAACCAGAAAGAAAACCAGAGGTAGTTTAACAATGAAACCCAGGGTTAGCGACTGCAGGGACACGGCATCATTCCTTGAATGTTAATGATAAGTTAAGGGCAACAATAAAGAAGCTGCAGTTTACACCACGAGCAAAAGAAAAAGGCCTTAACTCTGAACAGTGGGAAACCATCTCATCAGAGAGGAACTGAAAAGGCAACCTGACCCCACTGATAAAATACAGCATCCTGAGCAACCAAAGGCAACAACTTTATGGCTTGGAGGAGTCGAGCTCAAATGTAATCAAGGTCTACCTAAAACCAGTTCTGGACCCAACCTCTTGGTACAGCAAAACCTTTCCAGCCCTTGGTGCTCCTGCACTAATTTGTAATTATTTTCATGCCTGTTGCTTTTTTGTGGGTTTGTTTGGCTGTGCTTTTTTGTTTTGATTTTTTTGAGGTCTGGTTTCTATCAAGCAAAGTAAACCTTTGCCCCCCCCCATTAGGTTCTTGGCTGAAATATCAAACACTGACCGTATTCTGGGAAGGACATTAACTTCTTGGGGGGATTTCAGCATTTTGGTGTGATTTGCTTTCTTCGTGAGGGCTACTCACAATGTTTTGTATTTTTTTGTAATCTGGATTTAGGAAAAGTTAATCAAAGTGTAAGTTGGTTCATGTTCAACACTAATCTAGATAAAAATAAGCTAGCAGTTTAACCTTAGAGTTATTAAAAGGTTAAGGCTTTTTACATCATTCCATGGCATACTAGAATAGCTAAAAACTTTACTGCTGACATTTAATACTTTCCTGCAATTTACGTAACACAGAATGTGTCAATGATGGCTTCATCACATTTCCCTGAAATATCACATGGAAAACCTGAGACAATGCTACAGTGAAACAGTCACGGTTTTCCAAGCATTATTTCCCTGCAAAGAAGAGCAATATTTCAACCTATTAACTCCTAGGATAACTGTGAACACAAAAGGACACAGGTCCACGCACCACTTCAGATACAACTACACCAATATACAGACACAGCACACGTGGACACTGTTGTACACACCTACATGTAGACTTATCCAGATACCTATGAATGTAACACACACGTGCTTGTGCTGATATATATATGAAATAAAAATCACATGTCTGTAAAGCTAGAGGCTCTGTTTTATGGATTATTATTCATGCAGCTAAGGAAGGATGTCAAAATTTCCATGAGCGAATCAAAGCAAGACCCAACACTGATGGATCTGTATGGAAAGGGATTTTGATAGCCAACGTCATAAAGTCACGTAGGAATAACAAGTGCCCTCAAACTGAAGGGCTGTCAAACATCAGTATGACTCTTCTCCTTTCCCTTTGTCAGTGTAAAGAAGCAAGATAAATAAAAAATACTCAGTTACACAGGCTGTAGGTGACGAAGATGCCACAAGTGGGCCAGTATCTAAAAGAAACAAACTCGGTTTGTACAAATTTACCTGTAGGCTCTGTTGTCAGCAGTTGAGCTATTTCTTCCTTGGCTAATTTTAATTCAGCCAAATATGCAAATCTTATTAAAAGTACCTAGGATGTGGACTCTCAGGCCTTGTCACTACATTTAGCTAGTTTAGCATATGATGATCTAATCTGAGCGTCAATCAAAAAACACTCAATTACTGCAAGGTCTTAAATTTCTTATTCCTCGCCAGGAAAGGAGTCTATTTTTGGATTGACATCAAACTCTGTCAATTGTAATCTTGCCTGAAATCCAAAAAGCTGATAGTCTACTTAACCCCAGAACATGAAATATATCCTGACAGTTTCTCCCACAGAAATCCCTCATTTGCATGGTTTGTACCGAGACCCCAAGGCTCAGCACAGGGTAAACGGTCTTTGCATGAACACTGACAACAAATACGACTCTGAAGATGAAAACAAAGACTAAAACATCAGAGCAGAACTGTTTTGCTACTTGTAACACTCTATTTTTTACCCACTGATCCAAGTTAAGCTCATTAATTCAAGCTTCCATCAAAAGAGCAAGGAAAAAAAATGTGTTGAGTATGAGCAGTATTCACACAGCCTTTAGGAACTGGAGATGATAATGTTGGAAACTAATTGCAACCTGGATTTTAGTTCAAAACCATGATTTGCGTTTTTTGGTCACTCCCTTTCTTTGAGAAGCATTTAATAACATTTCTTTTAGACATGCTGTTATCTAAGGAAGCAGTGGGATGGAAGGAGAAGATGGAGTTGTGAGGCTTCTTCAGCTTTCTTCTAACTTGACACCAAGCTTAGGTGGCAGCACTTTCTCCTACACTCCAAAAGCTACTCATCAATAGCAGTTCAGATTCAAAACAGGAATGCTACTGGATGACATCGGTTATGAGCGGAAGCAATCATCAAACTTGGCCTAAAGCACTTAAATTAACATTCGAAACTTTGTTAAGTATTTTGGAAATCTTGTAAAAAACTGTTCCAGTTGGTCTGATTGTCTGAGGCATCAACGTTCCATTTTCCAACAGTCATTGTACAGGAAGAAGATGAAGTACCATTCATTTTTTAAAATGCTTTGGTTTCTAAATGTCTGGGTCCTTCTTAAAATGGGAAATGAGCTCTTTAGCTGATACCACATCTTTAAGCATTTATGCATGGTGCAGATTGCATTACCATTACTTCTTCCCCTTCCTCAACAGAGGAAGAGAAGTTGCAAACCTGGGAGTTGGACTAGATGACCTTTAAAAGTCCCTTTCAGCCTCAGGCATTCTATGAAACTCTGAAATCACAGGAAAATCACCATGAGACAACACTGCTATTTAGAGATAACTCAGATACAACCAGGCCGATCACCTTGGCTTCCAACACCAAATTCTACCCCAAAAACTCCAGGACACCATTGATTATACTCATAATTTATCCAAAGATGCTCATGCTCATTAGTGAAACTTTACAGTTATTTCTGCATTTGAAATGACTTCTTGCTATAGTACAGGATACTGGAGGCCCCCTAATCTCATCCCTCTCAGGCTCTTCCTCACGTGTGGTCTTCCTTGTTGCCAGCAAGGTGCATTGGAAGGACCACATGAGGGTTTTTTCATACCTCTGCCTTGCTTTGCCTTCTTGACCCACAAATTCCCTGACCTTATCACTTGCTTTTCTGAGATGCCAGCGGCAGACAGCATCATTTTATTATTACCCAAACATCATGTGCTCTCATATTCGGAAATCTGTACCTCCTTAATACAGAAGGCAGCCCTTCCTCAGCTCTCCAGAACAAGTTGCATCCTTCTCTATCAATTTTCCAGGAACGTAAATTACCTAAGCAAGCCTTGGTAGCGTAATTAAGTCAGTATGTTGATTACATAATCAGCTTTCCACCAGCTTGTTTATTCTTCACTATTAGCATAAAAATAACCAAGATAATAATTCACTGTCTAGCAATGTTTTGAGGTTATTCTTATTTCAGGGCAAAATAAAGGCAATTGTGAAATAGCTTTGAACTGATAAAGGAGTATTTCGGTCTTCAAATAAGCAGAAAACACTGATGACAATTATAAAGCCATCAACACTTCAACACTGCTGGAAATCCAGCAGCGGTGATCTATCTAGAAAGTAACATTTCTCTACTAGCCTAGCTAGCAGGCTGGCACAATTCTCCATGATGGAAACGCTAGCAGGAGCAAAAATATACACCAAACTACTACAGAAGGGTTTTATATATTGTACTATGGATGGTTAATATTATAAATATCATTTGGTGGGCACGTGCACAGGTTTCATTTTATAGTTAAAAATGCTAGTGCTCAGCGCTTTTCTGAAGGCAAAAGTATTGGGTCTCAAGAGGGAACCCGACATTTCTCATTACAAACCAGTGCTTGATTTGCAGCTCTACATAATTTCAGATAGAGAAACCCAAGAGAACCTGATATTTAAAATGGCAAGTAATTTAGCTAAACATTTAACAGATTGGAATTATGTATTAGTTAACAAACCTATTAGAATCTTCAGAAAAAAAAATCTATATTTGCTCAGCTTATCGTTTTCACTCTGTTCGTATCTAGAGAAATTTTCATTTCACCTGTATAGAAGTGGAATGAAATGGTTTGATAGTTGAGAAGCAGTTCACCCAACTTAGCTTATTTCTTACTCATAAACTCTTTCTCAACTAAGACTTACCAAGTCAGAGGGCAGATTCCAAATTAAAATGTCTATTCTGGGGGAAAGAAAGAAGGAGAAAAATAACTTTGCTGCCAGCTCGTGAAATAAACTGGTGGATGTCGGAGGGACTGCAATTATGCCAGAAGGACACTTATCAATAAACTAAGAGTACATCAGGGAGTAAATCCAGCTAAAGGCCTCCAGCTACCCTTTGGGATTCATTTTATGCAAGTATTTGCCAACATCTGAAGAACTGAGTGCTGTACTCCAGGTCAAACATCCTCAACACAGGTTTCCACAAGCATCACTCAACACAGAGTTAAAGATACATTTCATATGCCTATGCTGAAATATATACATGTTATAGAGGTTTTATATATAAAATACATATATAAAAATAAATTTTATATATATATATGGAAATACGAGCAAAGCAGCTGAGAGCCCTGATCCTCCTCTATGAACTGCACTTTTCCCAGCAAGGCAAACCTACCAATTTCAATAATGACCTTAATTCTGAATTTTCCTGATTCTATTAGTTTAAATGGGATTGGTAATCCAATTGCACCACAGACTCCTCTAAATCAGACCACATGCTCTGTCTGTAGCCTAAACCACCCACAATGGATTCGTGCTGCACCCATCACTCAAGCCAGCTCCTTCCCACCTCAGAGCTACCCACAGTGTCCTGGCCCAAACAATTTAAGAAAAAAACATATGAGCTACAATTGTTAATCTTTGTGTCTTGTTTCTCAAACTGGTCTATAAGGTACTACGTCCATGATTGAGAATGGCCAAAAGGACAATTTCTGCATATAATACAGATTTAAATCTGTCAGTAAGATCATGTCAACAGAAAGAATATATTATAAAATAATACCACCAAAATAATATTAAAAAGTAAAATATATAGGTCTCTTCATTTTAAAGAAAATATTTGTGTTTAATAGGCAACTAAATCGCTAAATACAAATTAATTCTTTATGTCTTCCCCTATTATGCATTTGAAGGTATGACCAAAACCATCTCAATGGATTTTTCCATGTTTTTAAATATTTTACTTTTCATTATCACTCTTTTCCCTAGTTTTGTGTATGTATTTCAATTCTGTTTAGAAATTTTTGTAACGAATGCCTACAGAGTATGCAAAATTGTTTCCCTCATTCATTTTCGATGACCCGATCACTCATATGCCACAGCGTAAAAGAACAGGTCACACAGAGCCTCACAATCCTGTGAGAGCAGCTCAAAAATTCATCCATGCAAATATTCATGAGTCACATTTTCCTGACTCAAGATAATATATGATTTTGTTCATCCTCCCTGTGACTTGTACAGATCATCGATAAGACTTCTGAGCACAAGTCTCTATGGCAATTCCCAGGCCATCTATGAACACAAGAAATACCTGCTCTTCCCCTCACACCTGATCAAAGCAACGCCTGTCCCACAGCTTGTGATACTGCACCGACAGCACCCATCAAAAGGAATCCAAACTATTCTCTCTCCATTCTGCTTGTGTCTCCACCAAATATCTCAATTTTCTTATCCCTTGGCTTTTAGGACATCATACCAACTTGACATTGCTTAATCTGAGCCTGTTTTCCAGGTCAACGATTCAATTTCTCAAAGCCTTCGCTTAGTTGTCCGAGATTAGCATCTCACCCGCTGATCTTGCTACACATGGCTTATGAGTCCATGGTTCCCAAAGTATTTAAAAAAAAAAAAAGCTGTGCAAATAATGGGCACTGAGTCACACTGAGACTTTCATGGGGCTCCTCTGATGGAAGTCGAACGCAGTTTGACACACAAAATCCCTATCTCCTCCTTATATGAAACAGAAAGCAACTGGATCTGCCTCATGGGGAGCAAAAGATGTATAATATTTAGGGCATAAAAGTCATTGGAGTGACATTTCCCCACCCTGAGGACTCAGTCTCACAGCTTGATTCTGTCATTCATTTAACGCTTTGCCCATGTTCCCCTGTCCATGGAAACCACCAAGGAATCCAAAACCTCATCCTTAGGGCATTTCTTCATTCCAAAAATGCATTTCAGGAAAACTCGATTCTGGATTCCACATTGCCTGTTTTAAGAAGGCACAAACAAACTATAGATATGTGACAGGCCAACACCAAACCTGAAGCAGCAAGACCTGATCTGTGGCTGGTCAAAGCTCATTACAATGGTATTTGGATGACTTAAGTGATATGATCCTTCCTCTCACCACTTGTCATGCCACCCCTGGAGTAGTGAGTCCAATTCTGGTCCCTGCAATTCAAGAAAGACATGGACAGACCGAAGAGGGTCAAAAGGAGAGCCACAAAGATGATCCAAGGGTAGTAGAACCTGCCCTATAAGGGAAGGCTGAAGGAATTAGTACTCTTTTCCCTGGACAAGGCTCAGGGGGACCTCAATTTTACAGAACTTAAAACGTGGCTAGAAAGATGACAGAAGCTTTCTCTTCACATGGACGTACACGGATAACACAAGGGACAATGGTACAAATTGCACCAGGAGAGGTTTCATCAAGACCTAAGAAAGATATCTTCATAAAGAGAACAATCCTTCGCTGGAACAACCTCTCCCAGGGATGTGGCAGAGGTTTTCCAGACCTGACTGGACAGGGTGTGAAATAACCTCATTCAGGCTCACTGTCCCACGAAAGGTTGGACCAGATGATCTTTTGAAATCCCTTCCACCCTGGATTGTTTTACTACTCTATGATCTGATAACACACAACCTTTTTATGCAAATTTGCTGCTTCTCAGCTGGATCTCATCTTCTTTTTTTAAGCATACAGATATTTTCCCCCTGCATTTATGATTAAATAAATTGTGTGCCCTCTCCTGAAGAGTCCAGCAGTGCATCACGAGACTCACGGGTTGGCTCAGCCTATTTTGGAGAGGAATTGCTGAGAACAGTGGCATACCCAAAACCCAAACCCAACAACAGTGGCTGAATCCACAGACTTTGGGTCTTTTGAAAAAAAGATCGCCATGATCTAGAAGCACAATTTGAGAATTTAAGTTTATAATTCAGGCTTAGCCAAAAGTTTATTGCTCTTCTTAAATGAAGTGACAACCCTGATTGAAATAGGAAGTCTTCTTCAGAGGGCAGAACAAAACCGAGTGCCATCAGGAAATGTTATTTGCTACAGGCTGATGCCTTTGGGTACTATCTGGCACCTTGATAGCTTCATTTTTTTATTATAAAGATAGTAGCCCCATCAGCAAGGGGCAGCACTTGAGGACCCTCTGTCCAACCTTTCTCAAGAGAGTAGCTCTAATCATCACTTTATTAAACAAATATCAAATGTAATCAGCTCTACTTTTTTACTTACAGGAAAAATCCCTGTGAAATGTATTACTGGAGAACAACACCATGTAAGTGAAACCTAAGTTTCCCTTCGCCTCCTCAAGATAGCTTTTATTGCTCCAGTTCTAAGATAAGCATTTCTAAAATATGACTTCAGTATATATTACTTTTCTTTAATGAATTATCCTACTATTCAGCAGTGACAACAAAGTTCTCCAAACAAATATGCAAATCAGTAAGAGCCTAGAGCAGAACAGCTAATGAAAACGGGCAAGTGTCCAAAACATATAGACACACAAAACTCTCACAGTCCATGAAAAATTTCCACTCCCCATAAGAACATTTGGGGAACCAGAAGCCTCAAGCCAGTGAGATGCTCAAAAGCTGGGTGATAGATTTTAAAAAATCAACAGTAAAATCTATAAAATGTTCTTTGAATACAGGTGTTATGCCAAACCAATGTATCAAACTAATTAATGGAGAGAATATTGGAAAATAAGAAACTGCTGTACAGTCTTCAGTGGGAAACTACTTCAGGGAATGATGACATTTGGATATTCAACAGGAGCCTGAGGGATCTGCTGTCTTCTAAGTGGCCACTGAAATGACTGGATTCCTTTTCCTGGATGTCTGATTTCCTACAGCGTTGCTGAGATGTTCTCCTACTCCTTTCACCATGACAGCTTCTCACCCCATTGAGCTGAACAGACACGGTTTAGGCTGCAGAGATGACCGTTTCTAGGTAGAGAGGACAAAACCATTCTACTGGGCTCAACACAAAATTTGCTAAAGGGAAATTGCTAAAGGGAAATTGCCTGCTTCTGTTTTCGATCAAAGTTTATGACTTTAGTCTGAGTTACCTTACTGAAATGCCATCTTACATCAGTAATTTAGAAGTGATTACAAGGCTGACTCTTTACCTAGCCTGTGGTTTCTTTACAGCATTGTTTTAAGGCAAAAAGGCATAAATCAACTTTGATTACAGAAGTATATCTGAGGGTTTTCTTTTCTTATGTGATCGTTCTTTTCTTATGCGATGATGGCAGCTCTGTGAAAACAAGAGAACTCCTTGGTGCCAACATCCAAAAACACAGGAGTATGAGAAAATCCATATTCATTCTATTTTCTCCAGAGAGAAAACAGCTGGATATAGCTTCTGATGTAAAAATGTTTATACACTGGGATTTTTACAAATACGCATTTATACAGATAGACAGCAGAGTGTGTAAGGATCAAGCTAAGAAAATACAGCTCGGGCTATGTCTACCAGTTTAACAAATGTCAAACAAATGAAAATACACGTTCCAGAGAAGAGTAAATCCAGGCTAGTGAGAACCAGCACAAGAGAGTTTTATTCAACACATTTTTAATATGCAACCCTAGGACAGCATCTGCCCAAATGACTTCTATTTGCCATCTAACGAGCTCCATTATCATCCTCTGAAACACAGCCCCACTGCTGAACCTCTAGATCAGCAAAGGGGGAAGGAAGCAGCACAGCAGAGACGCTGCGTTACTAATGCTCAGTTAGACATGGAGGTAAAAGATATGGAAGCGATTATGCGAACTCAACCATAACACAAAAGGTTTATATGGTGTGTAAGCCCCACTGTGGCTTGAAATCTCTGTCCTCTGCAGAGCCACATGCCTCCAGACACAACAGGATCAGGCAGGGACCACCGAGGTGTCTGAGAGACTATGGGGTTGGGGGCAAAGCAAGCACAAAAACAGTGGGAGACACTAAAAAAGTATTAGCTATTGGCCAGGTTGCAGTTATTCAGGCTTTAGAAACTTTAAGCACTAAACTAAGGATTCATTACAATTCTGCATTGAAAAGAATACATTTCTCAAGATTCAGGGGCTGTCCAAACACTTCTTGTAAACCGTGTGAATAAATTAAGCCCTGAAAAGACTAAAGGTGAACAAAATTTGGCTGCATTTGCACTAATGGCAATTTCAAACTGTTGTCTTAGTTCTTTATTTTTGTTTTTTCAGCCAAATAAGAATCTTTCTAGCCAAAGGCATTTAAATTAATATGGAATTTCTAGGCCACATAGGATGACATCATTCATTAAGCCCCAGAGTGTGCACATACTGATACACAGAAGTACATGCCACCTTTTCTAGGAAAAAAAAAAAAAAAACCCAAACCACAGCACAACTACATCATTCTGACTTCTTAATTTTTGCAGCAGCACTTTTGCCTGCCTGCTACCAACTGCCATAAACCAGAAATAAATGAAAAGTACAACTGTTGTACCACCCAAGTTGTACGTATGGGAGGCTCTTCAGAGGGATCTGAACAGACTGGACCAATAAGCTGAGTCCAACGGGATGAGGTTCAATGAGGCTAAGTGCAGAGTCCTGCATTTGGGACATAACACCCCCATGCAGCACTACAGGCTTGGGGCAGAATGGCTAGAAAGCTGCCTGGCAGAGAAGGACCTGGGGGTGTTGGATGACTGCAGGCTGAATATGAGTCAGCAGTGTGCCCAGGCGGCCAAGGAGGCCAATGGCATCTTGGCTTGTATCAAAAACTGTGTGGCCAGTAGGTCTAGGGAGGTGATTGTGCCCCTGTACTCGGCATTGGTGAGGCCACACCTCGAGTACTGTGTCCAGTTCTGGGCTTCTCACCACAAGAAGGACATGGAGGTCCTGGAGCGAGTCCAGAGAAGGGCAACCAGGCTGGGGAAGGGGCTGGAGGGCAAATCATATGAAGAGCAGCTGAGGGAGCTGGGGCTGTTTAGCCTGGAGAAGAGGAGGCTGAGGGGAGACCTTATCACCGCCTACAACTATCTGAAGGGAGGTTATAGAGAGGTGGGTGATGGTCTCTTCAGTCAGGTGACAGGTGATAGGACAAGGGGGAATGGCATGAAGCTGAGCCAGGGCAAGTTTAGGTTGGATGTTAGGAAAGAATTTTTTACTGAAAGAGTTGTCAGGGCCTGGAACAGGCTGCCCAGGGAGGGGCTGAGTCACCTTCCCTGGATGTGTTCAAAAAAAGGGTAGATGAAGTACTTAGGGATATGGTTTAGTTTAGGACAGGAATGGTTGGACTTGATGATCTTAAAGGTCTTTTCCAACCTTGTTCTTCTGTGATTCTGTGAAAGTTTCCTCCCAGTCCCAAGGAGCCAGCGCTGGCCTGGCACACCCACCAGGTGCTTGGGTGTGTAGGCCGTAGCTGCAGCCACATCTCTGGTGGGTTTTTGGCAGATCCAAGGTGTTCACAATGACCTGAAAGGAGATGATGTCCTACACTACGGTCTAGCTCAAGCACAGGGGGTGCTGGAAGAAGGGGTGCAAAGGGATCCTCCTTTATGCTGCACTATGAAACACATCATGAGCATCCAGCTTGGTGCACACCCCAGGAGTGGGAAACCATGGTAGGCAGTAAGAAGTCTGCTTTCCTATTTACTCTATTCCCTTCGGATAGGAAGAACCAATTCTGCCTTGAACAAAAAATAATTCTCCCCTTATCTCTCTCCAGAAAGCCCTCATCAATCAAGTCCTCGCCGTTGTTTAACCATAGAATAATAGAATCATAGAATGGCATGAGTTGGAAGGGACCCCAAGGATCACAGAGCTCCAACCCCCCTGCCACAGGCAGGGCCACCAACCTCAGGCCTGGATCTACACTAGGTTGCCCAGGGCCCCATCCAACCTGGCCTTGAACACTTCCACGGATGGGGCATCCACCACCTCTCTGGGCAGCCTGTTCCAGCACCTCACCACTCTTTCTGTAAAAAGCTTCCCCCTAATATCTAATCTAAACCTTCCTTCCTTTAGTTTTAATCCATTCCCCCTTGTCCTGTCATTGTCTATCCTTTTAAAAAGTTGAGTCCCCTCCTGCTTATAAGCTCCCTTCAGGTACTGGAAGGCTGCAATGGGGTCCCCCCGCAGCCTTCTCTTCTCCAGACTGAACAAGCCCAGCTCCCTCAGCCTCTCTTTGTAGGGCAGGTGCTCCAGGCCTCTTTGCTTCTGCTAGACCTGTACCCAGCAGCAAGCAGGCAGACCACAGACCCCTGCTAGATCTGCCTTTGCAGAAGGGCTGAGTTTGCAGAGGGCTGCTGGGGGTCAGCACTCCCAGTTCTCAGGAGGATTTCCCAGTTAGGCCACTCTTCTGATGCTGGTGTGTGCTACCTGGATATGTGCTCATTGCAAACAATGGGGTTTTTTTAGTTGAAAAGTCTAAAGGAAAATACCTAATGTAAAGGAAAAACCCTTTTGCTGGAGATAAAAGAAATTATAGAATCATGCCCATTCCTACATTGCTCCTAACACCGTTAATATACTGGAATATAAAATGTCAAGATATTTCATTTGACGTTAATATGCTCACAGCTCTCAATGCAACCGAGCCTTGGATTTGGGAGAAATGCTGTGGCACAGAGGCAAAAGCAAGCAGATGCACGCTCCTTGGTCTTGCACCATATTACTGTGGCCCTCCCAAACTTCTGCTGCAACAAACTGCTCTGGGCCAATCTTCCCAGCAAAATGACACCAAGAATCATTTCATTCCCAAGTAGCAAAAACTGAGCTCACTTCACCCTTGGTCTCAACCCAATTTTGTCCTATGGTCAACTTCAGTCAGGCTGGGCTTAGGAAGGCTTTGGCATTGATTTGAAGAGGCACCTTTGCAGGTAGAGAAGAAGGGATGCTTAGGTAAGGGGATAGTTAAAACAATACTAGGATCTAGATGGCAGAAGCATCTCATACTTGGGATTCGGCATAACTACACATGGCTTATCTGCACCTTCTTCTTCACACCTCTGTCAGGAAAGGCAGTGTTACTGGGTTTTCCAGTAGTTGCTAGAAGAATTCTAAGACAGGCTTTTCACGCTTGGGAAAGACCCTTCAAACTCTAGGCTGTTGGTTTCCAAATAGCTGAGATGAGATGGCCATTTGGTCACAGCACAGTTCGGACCACAGCAACACTCCAACCTGGCCAGAAAAGCAATGCTGGAACAGGAATGAACTAACCTGGTCCAAGCCCAAGTCTGTGGACTTCAGTGTGGTCTGAACATTCACCACAAGCCACCCGAGTGAAAAAAGGACTTTGCAAAAGTTGGGAGATTTACCCCACTTGCTAACAACCACAGAATTCAGGTCCTCTTCAGGCCATCTTCCACAACTCAACATATATAATATTTGAGGTTCTTGACCAAATTAACAGAAAACAATGTGTTACACATTACCAAATCCCTAACAAACATAAGGATTGCAACAAAATCAGTTTAAAGCGCATCAAATCTGGGGTATTCCCAACTTTTCTGTATGTTTGCTACTCACAACCAAAGTTGAGTGTCTGGGAGCAGCTTGCTCTTTTAGGAGGGGACCGCACAAAGACCTGCTCCCACTGAAGATTTCCGTATGTGTGAAACAACACAGTTGACAGAGCATGATTTGATCAATAAATACGGGGGGGGAAAAAGCAGGGCAGGGACAGCTGGAAAGGAGCAATCCAGCTGAGTGCCCAGATTAACACAAGTTGTCTTTGGAGTTCAGTAAATATCTAAAAGCTATGGACAAAGCATTTCCTTCTTGCAGTCTCTCTTCTCTAATTTAGGAGAAGTTGTCAACAGGGTTTGAACACTGTCTTGGAGACCAGGAGATTTATTAGCATGGGAACAACATGGCCAAATCCAACTTATTTGGAAGAGCCAGCTCTTCCAGAGAGAGGGAGGGAGAAGGGCAATGAAAGAAAATTATACAGAAGGCAATAGGAAATATTTTCAATACACACAGTTGGGAATTGGTTGTCTTTTTGGTACTGTATTGCTCTAAAAGGTTCTTGTTATGTCATTGAGGAAAACCCCAGCTATTTCACCATTGGATCAGACATATAGGGTACTGTCACTATTTCTGGAATAGGGAAGGAATCTTCCTTCACTGGGGTTTCATTTGCTCAAGGAATATACAATATCACCATAACGCCAGTGCATTAGAGGTGGGTAAGACTTGCTTCTATTGCTTCACAGTAAATTCTAAATATAGAGTTAAAAAGTTTAAATTTGAAATTTCTTCTGGAAGCATTTTGTATCCATTAAAGGTTATTTAAATTTGCCTTCATTTTTAACTTGCATTCTTTCTGCTTTGTAATTAATAAAATACCCAGAACAAACATTTTCAAATGAAATACCTATTGTTAAAATAAAGAACAGCTTGAGGCCAAATGGAACAGTCTGACCCTTTCTTAGCGATTTATTTACTTTTTTTGTAACCAAAGGTAAACACAATTAAGATCAACATGGTCTTGTACAGCAGTCTTGGCATAATATAGTATTAAAAAACCCCAACAACCTTCTAATGAGCGTTAAATGTCACTCTATCAGTTGATATATAAGCACCAAAGTAGATGGTATTGAATTATTAAATGGAATGTGGGTTATTTTTCAAGTGTGATGACTCCAGAATCACCAGGGAGCTGCAAGTAACTGTAACTGGAAATCTGACATCTGAAGTGATCTTAAATAATTAATGGTACCTAGCAATGCTTCACGTTCCAGTCTTTATATCGTTTGGATTAAAATTAATCATTGTGGGGGGAAAAAATGAACATCTGCTGAAAACCTGCTTGCTGAAAGCGGAGATGTTGACAAGCATCTGTTTCCATCGGCCAGGGAAGGCCCTTTGGTTTCCTATCAGAAATTCACAGCAATAAATAATCCAGACCTCCCAGATGGGGTGGGTGAGATTCACTGCCTCCCTTCAATGCCAGGATAGGTGCCCTTGTCTAAGTAAGTTCCCACATTACTCAGCCCTACTTACCTCCACATCTTTCAGTGAGTATTTCCACTAAAACGTCTTCTAAAGCTGTCTGCTTTTGATCTCAGACTACTCGTGTAAACTGCCGCATCAATTTTTGGGTGCACCTTTCTTCATTCATGGCACTGTATCTGCTGTTCTTTGATGAGAGAGTGATGTGTTTACCATTGCAGGCATCAGGCCCCCAAAACGTCTAATGTGGAGACATCATTTCTCATATGAAGGCATCAAAATGACTCTTTCATCATTCACATCACCCTACATCAAGCAGCTCCCCAGACCTTCCTCTTGATTCAGCACCCTTCCTTTCACTATTCCTGCTGCACTGGTTTACACTGTGATGAAAAAGCACACCCCATGTTTGTTAATTCAGGGCTCCAGGAGGCCCTTGACCAGTAATCTCCCAGAATTACTCCACTAAAGAAATATATACATCAGGTATTCATACACACCTATCATGGAATCACACAGAATCACAGAATTGTAGGGGATGGAAGGGACCTCCAGAGATCATCGGGTCCAACCCCCCTGCCAAAGCAGGTTCCCCAGGACAGGTCGCACAGGGAGGCGTCCAAATGGGTCTTGAATATCTCCAGAGAAGGAGACTCCACACCCCTGGGCAGCCTGTCCCAGGGCTGTCACCCTCACTGTGAAGAAGTTCTTCCGCACATGGGTGCAGAACTTCCTGTGCTCCAACTTGAAGCCATTACCCCTTGTCCTGTCTCCACAGACCACTGAGAAGAGGCTGGCTATTTCCCCCTCTGTCTCACACTTGAGATATTTCTAAACACTATCTTTGCTTCTGGACCGGCTTGCACTATCTATGAGGACTATGGATACATATCCTGGAGGTTCACATCTTTGGTGTCCGTTAACCAAGTTCCTTTTTCTTTCTCACTTTCAAATAATGATTTCAGATTAAAAAAAATGTAAAATACAATACTTGTGCAAATATTCTCACTGAAATGCAGTTTTAGCATTAGCATTCCTTAAAGTGGGAAATAAATGAATGTGCTGATGGCCCTCTGAAGCTCATCTCCTCCCACAACATCGGAGGAGGTATTTTTCTTGGAAAATAAGGATTTTGGCACATTCTTTGTAATGACACCATTACCAGGTGCTGGTTCACTGCTTCTCCTATGCTTAGCTGCATCAATGCAATAGGAAGAGGCATTATTATCTGTTATAACTTTACTGCTGCTCTTTTTCCCAGCACAGTGGCCAGGAGCTTTGCGTCACCACAGCACTTGGCTCTGCTACCCTGAGGTTATCGCTAAAGCAATGCTTTATGATGCACTTCAAATACCTTCTTACAGAATATACTCACAGTGCTGTTCGTGACTTCTAGCTGAGTTTAAAAAAATAATAATTAAAAAAGAGTAGATAATAAAAGAATAAAGCCTAAGCTTACAATTTCATTGCAAATATTTGCATGAGAACTAGTAATTTCTGGTCAATAACAACAGCATCTCATCTGCTCTGGCAAGGAACAAAGTGCCTTATATGCATTTTATCTTAATTGCCACAAAATCTGCATGGATTCATTAATTTTTTTTACTTTGTGGGCTGGGTACACAGCTTGCTTCTGTGAACACCTTTCCTTTTGTTTTCTCCAGCTAAGGAGGACACAATGCAGAGCTACGCACAGAGCTCTTGGGCTTGGGCTCTAGAGCTCGGCAGAGGAATACACAACCAGAAAGGGAGAAGCAGGCAATGTTTTGCTTCTCCCTTATTTAAATTCACCTCGACACATTCACCTGAAGTGCAGTTTTTTAGGTTTAAAGCAGAAAGATGTCTTCGGCTCCAAACAGAACTTTAAGAGTTGTAAAGTACCTTGAACATGCAGAAGAGCAGCATGTTTTGAGTATCTTCGCCTGAAGTGAATGAAACAAAGTGGAAATTGCTTCTATGATATTAATTACAGAACCATCTGTTCAGCATCTCAAAGCATCAGTAAATTTGGGTGTCTATTTTTCCTACTGCAAAGAAGATCTACTGTTTTCCACTTCCAGCCATTGAGAAGGAAGTGCCATGAGAATTTATTGAAACACCCATATGAAGGCATTTCATTCAGACTGACATTCTTCCTCTCTTTAAGAAGATAAAACTTCCCTTTGTTACGCAGCAACTGCAGGTCAAGAGGTTTATATACAACACCAGTTCTGTGTCGGGTTTTGGTACACATCCTCTATCCACAGCAGCAAAAGGTTAGTGAAAATAAGGAGTGACCTTAAAAAAAACGCCCATCTTCTCGGCTATGGGAGGAAGGAACTATGTCTCAGGACAAACCTCTTGCTAACAGCAAGTAAAACAAACTCAACACTGTCCATAACGCTCTCCCTTTCCACATCCTTACGCTCCATCTCCATAAGTGGTTGCAAACACTGAAGCACTGACACAGCTTTTGATTTTAGATCTGAATTTACGAGCACTGAAGTGCAGCAGGACAGTTATAGAAGCAGGTAGGCTTCTTGAGCAATTCCCAGGGCACTGATTTAAACTGCCTATCCCTCCCGAAATGTCCCAGCTCTATGGACAACCCCAACACAGTACAGAGGTATGGCCAGGCTGCCTTCTAGGTGAGGAAATAATGCCTTATCGGGTGCAAAAAAGGGCAAGAAGGTTGCCAGAGAGGCTGTGCTCAATCTTCTGAGGTTTCCAGGACCAAACTGAATGAAACCTTGAGCAGCCTGGTTTGACCCCACAGCTGCCCTGCTTTCATGAGCTTGGACCAGAGACCTCATGAGATTATCCTGCGGTTGATCATCTGTGCTCTTTCATTTCAATGGGAGTTTTTCAATTCAAAATAAATTGCAAGATTAGTGCCTGTTTAATCTGTAGCTTGGGAAGACTGCACTGGGTGTGCAGGGAAAAGTCAAGGGGGCAGGTGGGAAAGGAGAGAGCAAAGTAGTTTATGGGACCAGAGTGGGATCCATATATGCTGCGGAATGAAAGCCATCAACCACTCTCCTTGGGCCAGGAGATTTCCTCACAAGCTTTCATATCTGAACCCTGGACTAAGTTAACTAGGAAATCACAGCAGACTCCATCAGATGTTCCCTACATCCTCACCAGCAGGATTTTTACAGTGTGTTGCACTGCAACATCTCCCTCCTCTGATAGATATAGAGACTGTTTTCTCCTTTAGTTATCCATGACAGAGCATAAACAAAAGCACTAGTACTGCATCCAGCTCTGGAGCCTTCAGCACAAGAAGGACACGGAACTCTTGGATCTGGTCCAGAGGAGGCCACGGAGACGATCTCAGGGCTGGAGCAACTCTGCTCTGGAGACAGGCTGGGAGAGTTGGGCTGGTTCAGCCTGGAGAAGAGAAGGCTGCAGGGAGACCTCCGAGCCCCTTCAAGTCCCTTGAGGGGCTCCAGGAAAGCTGGACAGGGGCTGTTGCCAAGGTCAGGGAAGGACAGGACAGGGAGATGGCCTTCAGCTGCAGGAGGGCAGCTGGAGAGGAGCTGGGAGGCAAAACTCCTTTCCCAGGAGGGTGGGGAGGCCCTGGCACAGGGTGCCCGGAGAAGCTGTGGCTGCACCTGTAACCCTGGGGGGTGTCTCTGCCCATGGCAAGGGTGGTACTAGGGGGCTCTGAGGGCCCTTCCCATCCAAACCAGTCTGTGATTCTGATCAGCATGAGATTTTAATGAGAAACATTCTTGTTTGGACTAAAAAAGGCTAAGTAGGAGATTCTCATTCCAATATGTATGTATCCAATGGAATTACCTAGAAAATGTAAAAAATGCCCCAACCTCTAACTCAAAAACCACAAACACTCATTGTCAATATCATATTTGCATCTGGGCAGAGAATCCTGCGATACCCAGTAAAGGAGACCTAAATATTTTCCCAGCAAAACACACTTTCCAGTGAGGAATGACCTCCATCTGCTCTCCAGCAGCAATGCTCCCGGCTGCACTCGCACCAAAATGGTAAAGCTGAGCTGGTCCATGTAAAATTTCCAGGGAAAATGTGCTACATCCCTTATAATGTTTAGAACTAATAAAGAATTAAAAGTGACCTTGTGTTCAACATGACCAGAGCAACCCACCAACCCTTGCAGACCGCAGTGTTGCAGCCTTGGCTGGCCTGAAGGCTCCCCATATTGTACCCTAACAAGTAGAAATGCAACTTTCAGGTCTGCTGAGCAGCACATTTTATCAATACATCATAATCGCATGAACACCTGTGCTAAATAACTCTGTTTATTCAACCCCACGACGTGGATAATGTCTCATTACTCATCTGCGATTCCCTGCGGGCCAGGATGCAACAACTGCGGGGGAACAGCGTTAGGCTCGCTTTTCATGCTGAAAGTCTCTGTCTTGAACATCACAATTATATATCCATGCCATATATTTCAGATTTGCCCATTGAAAATGCTATAGAGTCCCACAGGAATAAGTACAACTATCTTGTGTGGCTCAATCCCTGTGAAAGATGTTGGCGATGGATAGAAGGACTACTATGAGCGTGAAGAAGGGGAGAGAAAATGAGAATTATGACTACGGATGAGTGGCTTACACCTACATTACAGACTGATACAGAATCACAGAATTGTCTTGGTTGGAAGGGACCCTCTAGATCATCAAGTCCAACCATCACCCTAACCTGCCAACCACCACTAAACCATGTCCCTCAGCACCACATCGAACCGTCTTTTAAATCCCTCCCAGGATGGAAACTCCACCGCTTCCCTGGGTATATAATGAAAACGCAGCACAGGGACAGTGGGGTTGTTGGTTGGGAGCTGGGTGAAAAGAATCACTCAATCTCACTGATTAAAACAGATTACAGCAAAAATTTGTTGCATATGAGCTTCCCACCCAGAAAGCGTTCTTTATACATCCTGGGAACCAGCCCGGTTGCAAATCCACATATATTGGTAAAATATTTTACTGTCAAGAAAACGTAGCAGTATTTCCATGGGAAAAAACTGTTTTCTTGTAAACAGCATCTACAGTTAGCTGGAGAAGAAAGCCTAAAAAAAGCAAGCCTAAAATAATTTGTGCTATGCAGTAAATCTCTGAAACAGACTCTGCAATCTAATTGCTATACGGCTAAAGATAACTTCACGGAGCCAAAAAGAATTTCGGAGCGTGTAATACACCCAGCTGCAAATACAGAGAGCTCTGCGAGTTCCATGTGGAATTTATCACAGAAACCACGGTGTAAAAACAACGCCTGAGAGGGAGAGGAGATGGGATGAGAGCGATTACTCGCACACCTCACTCCTCCTTGCTCTACAGTGTATTTATTTGGTAATGGCAGGGCTGGGACTTTGGAAATTTAGTTTCAGGATTAATTCTGATTTGGTTTTGAACGATTCAAATGTGTTCGCCCTGTCTTAGCTCTCCTTCGGTTCCCATCACTGCTTTAATAAAACATAACAGTATCTTAAAGCACTTGGAAATAAAAGATAAAAAAAGAGGAAAAAAGACAGAAAGAGGTCAAGGCAATTAAGTTTAGGTAATAAGCACTAATCATAAACACTAAGGTAATGAGCAGAATAGTTTTAAATTAATATCTTTAATTACCTCGCCCCTCCCTAAAGCCTGTAGGCTCTCTCTTAAAGGCTACCCAGGCTGGTACAGAATAATGCCATTACCTCCTCATATTCCCTGAACATACTCATATTTTTGCTCCTGAGCTGAGCCATTTGAGTTTTGGTTTCACTGGGGCCATGAGCCTGGCCCAGGGAAGCATGGGGCAAGCAGAGATGGGGGCTCTCCGCAAATTAGCGACAGCACTTCAGGGTTGTGTCATTTTAATCCAGGTGCTGCCTGGAAATCTGTAACTGGAGCTGGGGAAAGAGAAAATTTCCTTGATTTTAATCTCTTTTCATCAATTATGTGCCTTTATTCCATTACACTTTGTAGACACACATGCAGACTTTGGTAAATCAGGACCAAAAGCTGATACTAGATTATCAGTATAAACACCTCCTTTGAAAATAGAGGACAAAGAAGGGGTTTCTTTGCTGTCATTTCAAAAAATTAAGCTTTACACCAATGACCCAGGCGGTGAAGCTAAGAGATCTACCCCCTCAGTCCTGCACCAGCCTCTCCCCTGAGCTGGAAATTTAATTAAACAATCACAACTCTCCTAAGCTTCCACATGTTCAACACCACCTTCGGCTATGGAGGTTCATCCCATTCCACACAGAACACAGAAGATCCAGACAACAAGTGTTTTTTTCTTTAACCAACAGTTTCAGATAAGACCTAACCACTTTTTACCTCTTAAACCCCAGCAAAAACTTGGAGCACCACATTGAAACTGGATGTAGGACCAACATGCATTGCAACTGGAGAAGTGAGAGCTTTTTTTGGGGGTTTGTTTGTAACAAAACTGCATTCACAGAGATCTTTTGGCAGTCGGAAAGTCCTGGGTGTCAAAGGTATGTGTTTAGACATGCAATTTTTTTTCTCCTTCTGCCATTTAGAAATAAAATCAAACTCCTAGCTTCAACCTTTACAGCAGACCAGTCCAGTATAAATTGATACATATTTTTTCACACTTTACTTTGGGGTAGATCTCATTTTCCTCAGTAATTAATTTCAAATTCCAGCCTGTGTTCTCTTCCAAATGAGAAGGCTTCATGAAGTGGCTGAAATTCCAGGATGAAAGACATCTTTGCTAACCACTTACTGTGAAAAAAACACCTGTCCCAAAAACCTATCCCATCTTCTTCTATTTCCCAGCTAATGGTGATGAAATACGACAGCCCGTTAAGCCCAAAGCCTGAGAATCCTTCCCTGCATGCTACAGCAATCCCACGGCCCCGGTTGATCCGGTGTCCTGAAAATGAGAGATGGCAGAGAGGGGGGAAGGTATGCAAACGCAATGAGGAAATCCGGCCAAGCCAAGGATGCAGCAGCAGTGACATAGCAGGGAGTTAAACAAAAGCAATTGAAAAAGATAATTTACTTGGTCTTATTTATTTGGATTTCTCTGGACAGCCTGGAAAAAGCTGTCAGGTGCTGATGCAAACACAGTTTTTTGGCAGTGCTGAGTGTTTCCTTGGGACCTGATTTTTCCCTTTCCTTGTTCTGAACTAACCCCTTATTTTCTCAACTTTTTCTTTCTTTTTTTTTTTTTAAAGCACAGACAACCCATATGAGCACTTCATCCAGATGCAAGTAATTCCACAAAGGAAAACACTGGTCTTTAAAATGCAGCCTTTACCGATCCAGCAAATGGCTTCTTGCAAACATTACATGGATTGGCATCGCTTCAAAATAGGAGATCTCGGCAAACCGGAGCCCAAATCGATACAGTATGGTATGAAGAGTCATACCAAAGTGCATTTTGTCTTCTGTATATAAACCCCAGCGCTGATACACCTAATAACATAAGTAGGTTTGAGAATATATTAATACTCCAACAATTCTGCATCTTCTGGACTACAAACCAAATGATTTAGGCAGAAAACATCTGAAGGATCAGATCCAGAAAGTAAGCTAAAAAGTGGTGCCTTCAATGGCTCACAGAGGGTCGACAAGACCATCTAGCACCTTCCAATGCAACGTGGGGTGCCAGCAGTCCTCATTTTCATGTGAGCAGGCAAGCACCAACCTTGAGTGCAATAAGAACTTGAGCCCATCACCTCTATTGACCTCCAGACCCCTATCTCCCCTCACACCCCCGCAGCATCCCCAGCCTGGCGAAGAAATGTTCGACCAAGTATCTCCAAGAATCAAAGTCTTTCTCCTCCAAGACCCCAAAGAGTTTCTGTGTTGCTGGTAGTTATTAAAAGCCAAGGTATAACGAAGCAATTACTTTAAGGTACAATGGAAGATACAGAGATAAACAGGTTCATTCCTTCATACTCCAGCACTGAAGTGCAATCTGAACCGCTTCCTATCCTGTACTTATCTATGTTCGGTATTCCGTGCACCAAACCCAAGAAACAAATGGAGGCTGCTCCTACAAAGGTAGGGTAAAAAGCAAAAGTATCAGTTACTGAAAATAAAAATGCTTTCTGTTGTTATGGCAACTAAACTTTTTAACAACATTAAGGAAATGATAGCTCATCAAGGGCTGCATCGTGTCGTTATAGCAACAAAAATGTTCAAAGTAATTGCTTTTAAAGATTTTTCGCTTTCCCTTTGCATTTTCATAAACACCCCAATAGAATAATATGCTCTTATTAAAAGAACAGAATATTTTGCCTTTTTTGCAAAACAAGCGATGTTTGCAGTGCTTTAATGAAGCAATTACTTTTGGCGCTCGTTGGGGAACCAGATAATTAACCGTGGATCACAAGGAAAGGGGATGCTGCACCAACACCAAACCACTGCGGTGAGACTCACGACTAAACATGACACTGAGACTGTGAAAAGTTTGATGCTGGGAGCAACAGTTTTGATGGAGAACAATTAGTTTTAATAAGTATTTTGCTTTACTAAAGGCAGCTTTAATCCAAGGTGCACCACACAATTTGTGTAACCCCATTCGTTTCCATACGGTGTTTGGAAACAGCGAGATTTGTGAATCAGGAAAGAAGTAAAAAAGAAATATTTTTAAGAGCCAGATGTAATGCACCAAAGAGCATACCTTCTCCAGGTAATCTCACAGATTTATTGAGCTTTAATTGCCGATGACAACGGCACTTCTCAATCCCAACTAAATCTTAACGGCGCATACGCCATAAATATAACTCAGTATCAGCAGAACACTTTATGCCAGCATACAGCCATGATGTGTTCTACAGCCTGAAGCCAGACCACCTTTATGGTAAAATCAGACCCATGAATACATTTTGTTCAGTTGTGTGCGTGCAGAAGATATAAAAATGTCACAGTGTTGTTAAAAATCCCAGAACCCTAAGAGAAAAGTTTCCAAGGCAGCGAGATAGGGCACTGCAAGGAACAGAGCAGTGCCAAGAAGTCTGATGTATCTGGACTTTAAAAAGTATGGAAAACAACTTTTCCTTGCTCGGCAGCATAATCCTGACAAGTAATGATTACTTTTTAATCCAACATTATGGAGTAACAATTAAAAATATAAATAAAGATGACAGCGAGGCTGATACAGATGGGTAGGAAAACACAGTGGCACTGATTGCACAAAACTCACCCAAATCCATATTAAGAGTTAAGTCTTAACTGGAAAAGTTTCCAGTGGAACTCTGTGGTAGAAGCTCGAAAAGAAAGTTTTACACAGAGCTTTTCCATCTTCTTTTCTCCCTCCCTACCCCCCCAGTATATTTCTTCTACTGCATTTTCACATCTTCATTTCCACCACCCACCACAAAACGTACACCAGAACAAAAAAAAAGGCCATTTAAGTTCACAAACTGATGGGTATTTTAAAATCAGTGCAACCACCTCGAGCTGTTTGAAATGGAAATTATATTTTTGGTGTCTTTTGCGAAAGAATCCCGGCCTCGTAGACCTGCCTCCATCCCTCCCAGTCCAGTGACTTTCTGGCCAATTTTGCCCAGATATGATGGGGATACAACTAAACCACACTCAAAAGCAATGAATGGCACAAGCCTTCTGCCAACGGGTGCCTAGGTTTGAAGAGGGGATCACACAATACTGTGAGTGGCAGAAAACAGTTCAAACACTATTAGAAACTCAGCGGGAGCTCCTCAAAGCCCCAAATAGCAGACCCCAAAGACGCAGAAGTCGGTACTGTCCTCCAGGTGATGGGGGCATTTGCTTTAGGAAGGTGGTCTCTCTTGGAAAAAACATTTTGGTAACCCAATTTCGCTTGAATACTGATTGGGAGGGCAGGAGTGCTGCTCTTGCTTTATCTACCCGCTCCCAGCATCTGATGCATGCTGAAGCAAGGCTCAGACTCACGATGCCGCCTTCTGCCTCGCTTCCCTCAAATGCTTCATGAACCCTTTAATTCTTTGTTTTTCTTGCCGATGATGTTTGTCTGATAAGAACCATTACTGACACATTTCCTTCTTCTTTATACATTAAAAATGAAGGCAACCCATGAACCAATGGGTTTCCTCACCTCAAAGTAGCACGCACAAATCTGCTTTTACAGGTTATAAGTGCTGGCAGCTCTTGCTGGCCTTTAATTTTAAAGGTTTGAGAAAACCCAGGAGCACAGTCCTGCCCTTCTGATGACTTACTTACTGCTCAGGCATCCCTTCCACCAAGGCTACTCCACTCAGGGTTAAACCCAGAACTCCTTGACATGGGACCTTTTCTAAAATATAATGGTGTTTTGCAATATCCAAAGTGTTTCTGTATATCTAAAAGGCACAGAGGCAAAAATACAGGCTGATTTTACTATATGGACATTTAATTTTATCTTTACTCCTCTGAACAAAAAAATTCAGAGTATGCAAAAAAGGAAGCATTAAAAGCACTTAAAGTATATTTTAAAGCAGTAGAGAATACTTGCATTTAGATAAAGAGAGAAGCCCTTCCAAAGCCTTAACTTGAAAGGTACGGCAGTCAAAGATTCTACTGAGGTTCAACTGCTGTTTAGTATGTTCAATTTTGGTCTGGGCAACCTCTTGGAAGACTTGTGGATTCTTGGCTCCCATAAAAAGGTTATGTTCAAGCACTTCAGGTACACCAGAAAATATTAGAAAGCATTGTTGGATGGGAAAGGGAAAACAAGGACCTTAGTGTGTCGGAGTGAGGAAACGTAGCTATAGGTCTTTATCACAGATCATAACATGACAGCCGAGCCCAGCCACAGCACATACTGCTTCAGAGTACCTGAAGATACAGCACTTCTCACTGAACGAATTCATAGAAGCACAGAATCACAGGCTGTGTGAGGCAGGAAGGGACCTTCAAAGGCCATCTAGTGACACCCTCATGCAGTAAGAAGTGACATCTTTAACTAGAGTAGGTTGCTCAGAGCTTCATCAAGACTGACCTTGAATGTCCCAGGGATGGGGCCTCCACACCTCTCTGGACAACCTCTGCCAGGGTCTCACCACCCTCAGAGGGAAGAACTTCTTCCTATGGTTTCATCTAAACCTGCCCTGCTCTAGTTTAAAACCAACGGCCCTCGTCCTATTGCTCCATGTCCTTATAAACAGTCCTTCCCAGCTTTCCTGTAGGTCCTTCAGGGCCTGGAAGGGGCTTGGAGGTCTCCACGCAGCCTTCTCTTCTCCAGGCTGAGCCAGCCCAACTCTCCCAGTCTGTCTTCATAGGAGAGGCACTCCAGCCCTCAGATCATCCTCATGGCCTCCTCTGGACCCGCTCCATGAGGTCTGTGTCCTTCCTGTGCTGAGGGCTCCAGAGCTGGACACAGCACTGCAGAGAGGTCTCACCAGAGCAGAGCGGAAGGGCAGAATCCCCTGTCTTGATCTGCTGGCCACAGTTCTTTTGATACAGCCCAGGATGCTGTTGGCCTTCTGGCCTGTGAGTGCCCATTGTTAGCTCATGTCCAGCTGTTCATCCATCAGTACCCTCCAAGACCTCTTCCACAGGGCTGCTCTCCATCACATCATCCTTCAGCCTGTGTTGGTAGCAAGGATTTTCCTGACTCAAGTGCAGGACTACTTTGCCCTTGTCCTTGTTGATCTTGATGAGGTTTGATTCATACTGTTTTGATGAAATTCTTACAGAAACAGAGCCTAAACACTATTAGAAACCATTTTGCTGCCATTTGCTATGAAATGAAAGAAAACCCATGGCTGAATGATATAGCACACAGGGGGGGTTGTTAACCTTATTTTAAAAACATACATGACCCTACTTACAGATAGCTCCATGGCCCTATTTAGAGGTAAAGATCAAAATGTATACCTGACAGAGTACACGCAATTGCACCCAGTACAAAATTGCTTTCGGCAGATCCCAGTAAACTTATTAAGCAGAATTAGTTCAGCTGGCTTAATGACACAATCAGGAAATGCCTCTCTGGCTGCTCCATATGCCTTGGGTCAACTGGACGACAGCACGTTCTGGTTATGTGAGGGAATTCCAAGACAAAAGTACATTGGAGTGGTGGACATAGGACAGATTCATTGCACACATACTGCCAAAGCCCTGGAGTAGGTTGATCTTACACAGAAGATGAACAGCTTTTGACTTGATGGAGAAGAAAATGGTGAAATAATCTGATGCAATTCCATACCAAAACACAATTCCCTCTCTGACACTAACTGCTAGACTGATCACTGAAAGAAGAGGATGTAGACCTCACTTCTCTAAAATATTTTCTGTAGCGACTTGGTGCTGCCTAGTATCTTGTAGATAATAAAATAATTGATTGAATTAAGAAAAAAACAACAAACTATGTGCTCCTCTCCTTACTGCTGCCATACAGTTTCCAGGGAAGCAGGGACAGTGACACAGGCTTTAGCATTTATCAAGGACATGACCTCGTTCTTAAAAAAAACAAATAAAACACAAAAGACACACTATTTTTTTCAAGTAAAGACACACTGTATCTCAATATAGTCCATGTTATACATAATGCTGATTTACCAATTCACTTCAAAAGTGGACTTTGTCATTGTCCAAAGGCAAAAATTGCTCCTTTACTGGATTTTCTTGTCCTTCTCATGCTCTCCTCTCATCCCCTTAACAAATCTCTTCTTTTATATTTCCCCAAAGAGAAGAAATGTGAGTGGGACTGGACTAATTTGCCTAATTTCAAGAAATCTAAATGAGATCGGGAGCTACCCAAGCCCCACCTTAACCCCTCCGATTCTACATGGCGACGTGGTGAAGACACAATTTTCATTACAGTGGAAACACACACTGTAAATCCAGCTCAAAGGCACCGCCTAAACTTAAAATAGACACGTCACGTAAAGGTGACCAGGTTATGCCACAAAAAAGACCAGACTTCTCCATCTCCTGCAGTTTTCCCAAGGGCCACTATGAAAAGTTAATATTTTTGGAGAAGGAAAGAAAACTGGATGGCGTCTGCTACCGCAGATGAACGCCAAATTATCATTGTCTTGACACTGTTCTGCAATATTTGTGTTGCTGCTTTAAGTTACCCTGACAAGTTAATCGATGCCGTGTCAGGATGTTGCCATGAATATTTTCTGTTTTGCTGCATGTCTCCACGATGACTAATTGGCTGCTCAGCCATTCAAGGTTGAACAACAACGATGCAAACGTTCGAGCAACTGCACGTATCATTATAGTCAATGGCATTTTTAATTACACGGAAGCAGCCAACGCTGCCGATCATTAACAGTGATGACATCCGTTTAATACCATAAAGCGTGCTCAGCAAGCTGTTGCTCTGCAAGGGAATATGTTGAAATGTTTATTTAAAATAGGAAATAATAACAACTCTTCTGATTTCTTTGTATGATGCGGAAGAGTTAAAGAGCTGCCTTCGCCTCCACCGTGCTTTGGTATTACAGATATTAAGCTGTCACAGGCATCATGCTTGGAGAAGAGTAAAATGAGCAACTGCAGAAACAAACATTATGCAGTTAAAGAAAGTGAGGAAAAAAACCCCAACTAAATCCTTGAGATAAATGATAAACTTCACAGAGTTTTTGCAAACACATTAAGGAAGGTGGATACATAATTTCAGAATTAAAAATAAAAAGAAGTACCAAGTAGCACTTCGGTCTGAGAGGTTGCATCTGAGCGGTGAGACTGGTATGAGGATGACCTTGATCTAAAGAAATGAACTTCCTTTCCCAGAATATTACAGAAATGCTGGAAATAGATGATAGAGAGAAGCTATATCATAGCAAAAGGCTTTTCCTGGCTTTTTTTGAAAAGATGGTCCTTCACCCCCTGAGAAAAAAAAAAATTCTGCTTCAAACTACCCAATAGAAATGTCTGTAAATACTACTCAAATATTTATTATTACTTATTACTTATATTACTTATTGCCATGGTCACTCTATATTCTAGAATAGCAACCACCCTTGGAAACAGCTTGCTGCAGACCTTGTTTGCCTCCTACTTGAGAGGGGCTGCATACAAAACGCTATACATAGTACTCTCACAATACCAAGAGTTTATTACAGCAATAATTTTACTAGTAATAAAGACTTTGTGGATACAAAGTCCACAGGAGGGGGAAGAAAGTGCAAGAAGTCCACTGGCATGCAGTACAGGAAGGGCATAGGCTGGCTTGTATCCCCCTTTAAAAGCCCGGTCATTTGTCTATTAAATTTCAGACTTCCTTGAAGGAAAGCATGGAAGTGATGAAATCATCAGAGTTTTTCTGTATTCGATAATATGATCATGAAGAGCATTAAAAATACTTGCTAAATGAGACTAGAGCTGGATAAAATGAGAATCACCTATTTACCATTTCTGGAGAAAAAGGAACCAAAGCAGGAGAGCAGAACACTTCACGGAACCCCTTCTGATGCAAAGCAAAGTTTTGGGAAGAAAGGATGACAAATCAATCTCCTGTAGTAAAGAAATAAATAAACCCAACAGGCTGCTGGATCAATAAAGAGTATTTAAGCTATGCACAATAAAAGCAGTTATGGCAAGTTTTATGGCTTCAGATGATGTTCAAATGAAGCAAGAGACTGAGAAAGAGGGTAAAATGAAGTTAAAAGGAACACCAACAGACTGGTGAGATGAAGTAAAAGCCGGTTCCTGTGCATCTTGCCAGAAGATCTGGGGCTGAGGGAGGAACAAAAGCTGCAGAGGTGTGTTACCAGCCCAAGAGCAAAAGGACAGGGCTGTGAGTCTGGTAGAGAACAGAAATCTGTAGGTACAAACTATAGAAAATACTGAAAGATGGAAGAACAGGTTAATTTTGTGCTGCAACTAACGTTTCTGAAGTATTTGTGAATGAATTAAATGTTGAGGAGCCCAATATGCAACACTGAAGAAGTATGTTGTCAATACTCCTCTTGAGTATCTGTAAGAGAACATAATTACAAAGCAATAGATGTTTAAAGAAAACTTCTAAAGGAAGGAAGGAAGGAGGCCATATCATGTACAGCAGCGTGGCTAAGACATAACTAGGGGGAATTACTGCTTTGAACTGACCCAGCACCAAGTGACTACTTGAGAAATGAAAAGGGAAAATTGATCTGGGTCCAAGAAAACTTCTGTGTGTTCTGTTGTGATGTTTTATCTGAATACTTTCCACTGCATTTTCTACAAGCCAAAAAGTACATTTTGTATTTCAACCTCTATTTCAAAATCCTTTTTCTCCCTGAACTTTAGATCCCACAAAAGGATTTTGCTATAGATAGCACCCATGACACAAAGCAGCTATTGCAGGAGCCAAGAGAGGGCTGCGTCTGTGGGTTGGTTGTGTCCCATCAAACCAGCAGATCAACTGGCACTGCAGAGCAGCGCTGGAGAGATGTGATGATGTTCGAAGAGAACTCTAAGTGCTATTTCTGAATGCACACTATCACTTATCCCCGCTGCCAACCTGCCCTTGGTGGCTCATTATTTGGAAGATGGAATGGAGAGAAACGGAGGGGCTTTACATACCTGCCTCTCCTATGGAGCTGTGGCTTTTACCTCTGTACCACCGTTCCATCTCTCATTATTTTTAATGGATTAGCGGACAAGTGACTGGGAGAGGTTTGGGTTTTGTTGGCTGGATCTAAAGAGAGTTGGGGGGGAAGGGAGAAGGCTGGGCCAGCAGTAGGAGTAGTTATATGTCCCATACAACCCATCTCAGCCCATCCTGTCTTCTCCGTCCCACCATCTTTTAAGCAGTTTGTGAAGGTGCATGCCTGCCTAGCACAGGGTACCCACTCATCCTCTGCCTAAAATCAACATAAACCGCTCCCTCTCCATCATTTTTGGGATGCAAAGAGCTAAACCAACATTGCTGCTCTTTAAGTTAAGGCTTTTCCTTGGCAGCACAAGAGAGCATCCTTTCACAGATGGAATTTCAAAGTACATTTATTAGGTACAAAATGGAGCACTCCTGTTATTTCCCTGAAAATATTAGAAAGCAAATAATATAAATGTGTATTTTGGGGAGAATTTGGCAGGACAACTTACACAGATGCCTGCAGAAAATCTACATCAGAGTTAGGGGGCAAACAGGAACCCATCCATGACAATACTTTTGTTTTAGGCAGGGGAAGGGACTTTTCCAGAATTGACTGAATGGCAAATTTCCTTCTAAGAAATCACACGCTGAGTTTTAACTCCACATCAAAGGATCAGCTATCTAACCATCAACCAAATATCAAATCATCATTCTGGCTGATATCTGACTTCACAACGAACTCGGGTCGAGCAGGGTATTTATACAATTACTTCTGAGTACAATGCTGGGACAGACGCGAGCTAAAGGGGCACAGGGAGTTCCAGGTATATTGGTCCATACTCCAACCCCGTGTCTAAGAACATATAGCACATTCAGGTGGTCCCAAATCTTTCAGCATGCCAATGGGCTGAGCCTTGGGTACCAGTAACATACAGACAGCTATGTGTCTCGATCTGTGTCCTACAGAAGTCAACTTTGTTTCTGTGCTTTGCAGGACTTAGATTAAAACCAAAATACTAACACCCCTTAAACAGGCAGGAGTGCTGCAGGCATTATTGGAGCGGTAGTGATGCACTTGATGAAGCAGAAAAGCGTCATGTAAATGAAAAGCATTACTAATCCACTGCTAGACAAGCCTGCTAAGGATAAAGCAACTTGGAAAACCCAAGAAACTTAACTTTTCTTTGTGGTCCAAATCACTGAAAGCTCCAGCTCACTGTAAATACTGACAAAGCATTTCTAAAACAGTTAAAAAATACAATGCAATACAGAATGTTCCCATCATTCCTGTCTGAGATTTAGGATGAGGAGTCTCAGCCAGCCCGATTTGCTACTTCTCACTACTGATAACAGTGTTGGGGTTAGCAGAAATGCCATCAGCTCCTCGATTCAAGCTCACAAAGCTTCAGTTACTATCAGCTCTCCTACACAACGTTCGTCTTCATCAACATCAGCAGCCCCAAAAGACACTGGTGAATGGAGAACTCTTCACATGCAGGAGGACAGCTAAACTATTTTGTCAGGAGGAAGTGTACAGGAGGGTCTGTCATCAGGATGGACAAACCGAGGATTTAGCTCTCAGATATCATCATGTTGATGGGCCATGCCTGAAGGCAGGGTTTGTCAGAAATCAAACCGTATCTTGTCTTTCTCACTCAAAGGTAAGCAGTGAAAGCAGAGTGGCAGAAGATAACATGGACAGAAATGCGGTAAATGTACTACATCAGAAATATATCAACTCCAGTCTGCATCAGAGCACAAAGGAAGCACTGGGGAAAGTGGAACTTGGACAGGGAACCAAGCAGAGAGTATCCAAGCAGGGGCATGAGATTACATATGTAAATGGCTTCCTCACCCAGCTGTACTGTGTGTCCAAGTGTTCCCTGAAAAACCTCATCAGAAACCCACAGGCCTCTGTGGCACAGGTAGGTAACACTGTATCATAACAGTAATGCTAGATCAGTCTATAGGGCAGGTAGTTGAATGCTAAGTGGCTCTTGCACTATCATAAGTGCCACATTCCTGCTGTCAGCAGGCTGGCTCTGGTGGCATGGCCATAAAAGGCCCTTAACTTTGGTGTCGCTCCCTCCAAATTCAATCCTCAGGGAAAGGCACTGGTCTCCCGTTGCGTTCAAGTGCACTCGGCTGTTTGAATGGGCAAAAGGCAGCAGAGGCAAGTGAAGCAGAAGCTACGAAATGCCAAGTTAAAAGGCTCATTTGCAGCACCAAAGAGCACCAAGAAGGAACAGGGATAATGCCAATACCCAGACTGAAAAGCATTAATAATTGCCACGATTACTTCAACAGCAACAACACGTTTTCTTGCTGCGACTCATCCTAACTGGTTTCTTGAAAGAAGCAATAGTTATTTATCACTACTTCTGGATAAACACCATCAGAGGGGTAAATAACCCATTTCTATCCCTGTAAGCAAAGAAACCCAAAATAGATGTCCTCTTGAGTATTCACAGCAGGCTGCGGGCTACCACAGGAGCCCTGCCTCTTAATTGCTCATCAATCACTCGCAGCTCTGGCCAGAGCCACTTTTTAATGAATTCACTCTCCCTGGCCCTTCGGACCGCAGCAGCATTCTGTGTCATTCTGAATGTAAATGATGTCTTAATGCAAAAGCAGATAGTTATGATGTTCCCTCGGCAGCATCGTTTGTTTGTAAATGCCCCATCACTCGAAGCAGGTTGACGGCGCTCATGCATTAAAAGTCAAGTGACTTGACAGATCGTCTCATCTTTGCGTCGTCCCGTGGTGACATTTCCTGCTGGTAATTTGTTTTCTGTATGAAAGTTCACATTGGAAAAAGGAAAGATGCTGGAATGATTTGTGCACAATGCTCGAGCGCAGTGTTCAACCAAGGCGTGAACTGGGGGATGATCAAAGCCCACCAGCATGCAACACAACAGACAACCTGATATCCTGACTGTAAATCATACATGCTGAGGTTTGGCATACAGGTTTGCTGTGACCACTTCTAATATTACACTCAATACACCTTTTGCCAAATGAAGTTTACAAAATTAATCGTGTCATTTCTTTAGGTCCACATGAAGTTCACGTTGATGTGGTTGTTGCGCCACTATCAAAATTATCTCAAAATAGTGAGTTGGGGTGGGTTTCTTTGCCATTTCAAATACTGATCGAGAAAATTAAATATTATCATTCAGAGATAAAAAAACACATAGAATACATCCATGTCTAACTGATACATAAACAGGAGGTGGATTTTCCTTCTCTAACTGTTCAAGATCTGATGTGATCCCACCTGGGACTGCACCCCCCAATCTCAAATTTCACGTTCCTGGTACAGCTAAACAAGCCATAGTCCACAGCATGAAAAGCCACCTCTGTCCCTAAGGTTTACTCTAAGGGTCCTCCTCCAAGCACAGCCCGAGTGCTCTCCCATCTTTCTGCTGCTTTTATCTGCCACCTTCAAAGCGCAGGGCTTAATCAGCATGTTCAGGACAATGCCAGAGCAACTTGCAATAGCAAAAGTCAGATGAGAAGGGTCTATCTGCAAAGACTGCAAGGAGTAGGGTGCTCTGAGCTCACCATCACGTGGAGACTCATCCATCAGCTAAGCCAAGGCACATAAATTAAAGCAGTGCTACATCTGTCTGCGGCGGCTCTTACCCAGGAGTTAAATTGCTTTAGGTGCACTGTTACTTAATCCTCTTCAGGATTAAGGCCACTTCATTCCTGAATGAGAGCTTTGACACAGATCTCTAGTGGTGCTTGAACTTCTGGTAAGGGCAAGGGAAAAGCAAGGCCAAACAGCAGAGCAGGAACACTCCAGCACTGGAAGGGAAGACAGTCTGGTAGTGATGGGGACATGGATGCTGATACATCAAGGTTGAAAACTTAAGTTGTAGCTCCTTCAACCTCCACCATCTCAAAAAAAAGAGATAAAATAAAATCCAGCAAGCAGTTCCTGTGCAGGAGCTTTCTTCTCCCCAAAATAAAAATACTGACCTGAAATGTAGCCAATTGGAGGCAGTTCTGAAGAGGACTGACATTAGTTTGTATTAGACTATTGGGGCTGGAGGGGAGTAAACAGATTTACAGCTGGCCAATAGAAGAGAGATCTCCACCAATTCACCGTCCCAGCTTGCATACATGAGAAGGAAGCATGCTACAAGCTGTTATTTCCCCTGCTTTTGGCCAAGTCAGCACTAAAACACACTTTCCAGGACCAAAGCACAGGACTACCTGAAGACAGAAACGGAGGTCTGGCTACAGTGCGTGGTGCCTATCTGTGGATGTTGTCTCCGAGCGGGAGAAAGGATCCTACTATTTAGCTACAAGCTATCAGAGACATAACAAGAAAAACTCATTCCTTGGTTATTTCCCTTCTGCCCTAAAAAATATGTATTTTCCCATGGTTAAAAAGGATTTGCCTACTTCGCTTTCTTCTCCCCAAAATAAAAGTACTGACCTGAAATGTAGCCCGGACTATGACACAGAATTCAGAATAGCCAGGCCCATCTCTGGAAAGCAGGGATGCTATAGCCTGTGAAGGGTTTGATATTCAAAACCCAGAAGGTTAAAATCCCAGAGAAAGGGAAGAATAAGAAGCGAAAAGCTGCACCACAGGGAGAAAAGACAAATCATCTAAAATGCACAGGATCGGTACCACAAACATCTGTATTTCCAATAGGTACATGTAGCATTTCTATCTAATTATTTTTATACTATGCTACTATAGTCATAAATATTACCCGTAAATCAGGTGAAGATTCTTTTACATGGATAAGATATATATGAGACATTCCTCTGTTACCTACTTTTACAGTTAATACCCGCTAGTCTATCAGAAGCAACAAAGTGGGACTGTAGTAATTCTATCCTTTGTAATTCTAGCACCTTTGTTTACAAATACACATTCACATCCATCATGCTCCCATAGAAAGCGAATCTATCAACTGCATGTGGGGCTCAGTTAAAAACCTTGCCCACCCAGTTCTCTGAAACGGTGCATATCCCAAATCCCTGGGAAATCCAGAGACAGCAAAAGAGATGAGTATTAGTAATACCACCAGAAGATTAAAAGTCCCACTGGCACACACAAGTTCCCTTAGAAATGGCAACTCATCTGCCGTACTGCAGCATGAACAGTATTGTAGTGCTACCAGCAATAAGTAAGAGGCTGGCTAATTCTGAAATACTGTTTTCCAGGAACGAAGATGCTGCAATGATGTTAACAGCTTGACAGAGTATTCATTTTAAAACTAAAATAATTCATCGCCTTGTTTTCTACTGCTCTCAGAGCTCAGGATTAATCAGAATCAGATTAATTAATCTGGAGATGGAAGGTCTTTGGGGGGGGTAGGTGATGCAAGAAGTTTTGGCGACTCCATGAATAATATTTTTTCCTTTGCCTCCATGCTTAGAATTCCTCACCATCTAATTTCTAGGCTTGGTTCTACATGACCAGGAAAACCTGATTTTCTAACTAAATCTGATTTCTGAACTTCAAAGGTGTCAGCTCCCTGGGCCAGGGGATGCTTCGCACATGGAAATTAAACCAAAGTATTGCAACTTACATTTAAAACTCATCCTACAGCCCCTATATGGACCGGTATTCATTTCCCAGCTATATGGATGCAGTATTTACTCCTTTTGATGATTTACCAGGCTCTGTTAGACAGACTTCATGTTTCACAGTAGGTTCAGCTGGGCAAAAACCCCAAACCAGTATTTCAGAGACACACACTTTCCAAAGCTGTCTGCCAGGCCTTCTCTTCCAGATGCATAAGAATTTCAGAGTATCATTCTGTCCCCACAAAGGTTTCACCAGCTGTTGCAACATATTTACGTATTTATTCCACATTCATCTTAATTTCAAATGGCTACTATTATCTGAAGCCCTTCTTACTGTTGCAAGCCAGTTAATTCCCTAAAATTAGGAAACAGTAAGGAAGCGCTGACAGACCATTAACTCTGTGCTGTATAATACCAACAGGACCACAGTAACCTCACCTGACACTTCCTTATTTACATTCCAGAAATTCATTTTCATGCCTGGCACATTCCCTCTGTCCTTCTGCTAAATATTAACATACCCATCAAAGTGAGGTGAGACTTTACAACGGGGTTATCCAGCAGTGGAGACTTAACAACCAATGGGTGCCTTGAATTTACAGCAATTAAAGAAAAACCTTGTGTTAACTCAGCAAAATCATCAAATTAGCAAATGCTGGGGGTTTATAAATGAAAGGTTTGACACTGATTAAGGGTTTAGGTGGTTATCTAAAGATGGGTGATGTATTCTAGACAACGCTTATGAGAACAATCTTTCTCAAGTGATTTCAGAGCCCTACATGCAGAGGCACACGCACAACTCCCAGTATGGAGTTGCGCCTTTTTGAAGCTTTAGGTGTAGTATAAATTACTATCGCTAATATGCAACAACAAAGATGCTTTGAGCATGATGTCTAACAGGGCCAAAGGCATTGGCACCATCTCTGCAGCTGCTAAGCAACCGGTGTGCTAGTGTAGGAAAAAGATTAAGATAAAGAAGTTATCTGTTGAGACTGAAGACCAGGTCACCAAAGACAAGGAGGAAGCATGGAAAGTACCTTAGGGTGCATGGCTCTGCCTCCGAACACAAAGCTGCAACAACTGCTGATGTGTCTCAAAAGGACAGCCTAATTCTGAAAAGGGTCTGACTCAAAAGGAGCAAGGGGTTAAAGCTCCCCTTTTCCCCTCCCATGCAGGCATGATAGGAAGATCAGGCTGCATCACAAGAAAGGAATTGTTTTAACCAATGAGAAGTGAACTGGAACTCAGACTGGCCAGTTCTGCAAAAGATAATAAAAAGTCCTTCTATAAGTATATTAACAGTAAAAGGAGGGTCAAGGAGAATCTCCAGCCCTTATTGGATGCATGGGGAACATTAGTGACAAGGGATGAGGACAAAGCTGAGGTCCTCAACTCCTTCTTTACCTGAGTCTTTAATAGTAAAGATGAATATTCCCTGAGTATTAATCCTCAGGAACTGGCTGACAGGGAGGGGAAGAATAACAAAGTTCCCATGGTTCAGGAGGAAATGATTAGCGACCTACTTGTCCAGTTAGATACCCACAAGTCAATGGGGCCAGATGGGATTCACCCAAGGGTACTGAGGGAGCTGTCAGATGTGCTTGCCAAACCCCTTTCCATCATCTATCAGCAATCCTGGCAGACTGGGGAAGTTCCAGTCGACTGGAGGCTGGCAGATGTTACACCCATAGACAAGAAGGGTCAGAAGGAGGATCCAAGGAACTACAGGCCTGTCAGTCTGACCTCAGTCCCAGGGAAGATCATGGAGAGGGTCATCTTGGGAGCTATCATGCAGCACATGCATGATGGCCAGGGGATCAGGCCCAGCCAACATGGATTTACAAAAGGTAGATCCTGTCAAACTAACCTGATCACCTTCTATGACAAGGTGACCCGCTTAATGGATGAGGGGAAGGCTGTGGATGTGATCTACCTGGACTTTGGTAAAGCCTTTGACACGGTTTCTCACAGCATTCTGACTGAGAAACTGGCTGCCACTGGCCTGGAGGGGGACCCTCAGCTGAGTTAAAAACTGGCTGGATGGCCAAGCCCAGAGGGTGATGATGAATGGAACAAAATCCAGCTGGAGGCCGGTCATGAGTGGCGTCCCCCAGGGCTCAGTCCTGGGTCCAGTCTTGTTCAACATCTTTATCAATGATCTCGACGAAGGGATTGAATGCTCCCTCAGTAAGTTTGCAGATGACACTAAACTAGGAGGAAGTGTTGATCTGCCTGAGGGTAGGGAGGCTCTTCAGAGGGGTCTGAACAGACTGGACCGATGGGCTGAGATCAGTGGGATGAGGTTTAACAAGGCCAAGTGCAGAGTGCTGCACGTGGGACATAACAACCCCATGCAGCGCTACAGGCTTGGGGGGGACTGGCTGGAGAGCTGTCAGGCAGAGAAGGACCTGGGGGTGTTGGATGACTGCAGGCTGAATATGACTCAGCAGTGTGCCCAGGCAGCCAAGAAGGCCCATGGCATCTTGGCTTGTATCAAAAACAGTGTGGCCAGTAGGTCTAGGGAAGTGATTGTGCCCCTGTACTGGGCACTGGTGAGGCCACACCTCGAGTACTGTGTCCAGTTCTGGCTCCTCACCATAAGAAGGACATTGAGGTCCTCAGGCGCGTCCAGAGAAAGGCAACCGGGGCTGGAGGGCAAATCATACGAGGAACAGCTAAGGGAGCTGGGGATGTTTAGTCTGGAGAAGGCTGAGGGGAGGCCTTATCACCACCTACAACTACCTGAAGGGAGGTTATAGAGAGGTAGGTGATGGTCTCTTCAGCCAGGTGACAGGTGATAGGACAAGGGGGAATGGCATGAAGCTGTGCCAGGGCAGGTTTAGATTAGATATTAGAAAAAATTTTTTACTGAAAGAGTTGTCGGGGCCTGGAACAGGCTGCCCAGGGAGGTGGTTGAATCACCTTCCCTGGATGCATTTAAAAAAAGGGTAGATGAGGTACTTAAGGATATGTTTTAGCTTAGGATGGGAATGGTTGGATTTGATGATCTTCAAAGGTCTTTTCCAACCTTGTGATTCTGTGTGATTCTGTGAAAGGTGGGAATTTAGGAGATGAGAGTAAGCAGAAGGAAAAAAGTCTGTATGAACTTGGCTTCTCTTACACAACAACATTTCTGGTCTTAGAACAGCACACAGACTTGGGGGTGTAAGACCTTCTCTTACTCAGGTTAGTGTCCTGCAATACTGGGGTGCAAGGCATCTTCTGTTGAGTGGGGCACAATGGTGGGATACACTAATAAGAGCCTCCAGCAAAACTCAAGCTCTCAAGATGGTAAGAAACTTCAGGAGGCCTTTTAAGTTTGATCAGTTTTCAACTATGCCTTGTGACTTCACAAGGAGGGTTTGTCTGGAGAACTCCATACACCTCACCTTTTTTCCCTCCCTTTGACACGGTAGGAATATTGGATTGACTTTGAAACTTAAAGATTTAAAGACTTTGAATCTTAAAGAACAAAAAGAAAACACATACATAGAGGGAATCAGAGGCTTTCCAGTCTTGTAAAACAAAAGTCTTGCTTCAGTATCTGGAGGAAGTCAACCCTAAATTAAAAAAAATTGAAATATACACCAGCAGAAAAGCATTATGAGCTATTTGCCTGCCAAGCCTTTTTGTGATATTACTTATTCTTTAGAAGGTATGACTCTGAGGAGATTATTTCTCAATCAAGATAAAGATGGCTATTGTTTGCTGGTACGTTGGCATTTCAGGCACTTCCACTTTGCAGAAAGATTTATGAGCTCTTACAGCCAGACATCACTCTATTTGGCATATGGACATCACAACCTGCTTAACTGTGATAATAAGCATGGCAGACGATCTTTTCTGTGCCTGCTTTTTAGTGCTGGACAGCTCGTCTAACACCTCCAGTTCCCCACAGCGAAACATCTCCCGGAATTAACTTCACCATCGGGAGGGTGAAAGGCTCAGCTAAGCTGTCAGACTTGCCAGTGCTATGAAGATGGGAATTCATAATGCTGGCTCCTAAGGATATGTGAAATCATGTTGATATAATTAGAGAATAGGGTTAATTAGGTTTCTCCACTGGGAAAACCAGAAAGACATTTTGCATGGACAAAATCAGCGACCAACGGTGATGCCAATGCAGTTTTCTCCAATGACTCAAAGCCACCTACTCGCAGCACAGACAAAACGGTGGCTTTCGATGTTAACAGCAAATGTGTGGGTTAGAAATTAACCACTTTAGATGCAATGTAATTACAAACATCATTTCTTTTTAAAAATCCCATTATTTACAGATTTTGAAAACTACTAATAATAGGTTCATGGGAGGGTGCTACGGTATTTTTCCATAACAGAATGGTATACCAATCCTTAGGCACGTAACTGCAAGGAGTCGGCTTGCTACAATGCCTAAGAGAAATCATTGACCTCATAACAAGATTTATCATGTGAGAAATGGATAAAAACCCTGTTGTGGGTAGAAATAAACCAGGAGAGACTTCACCCGATGTAACAATGCAATTAATACTCCTTTCAGCAGCGATTTTCACCTCCTCCTCATTCAGTTACTGGTAGCTCCCTCGAGATCTAATGTCCTTGGCTGACTTCAAAGACGGACAATAAACAACAGCAACGAGAATACATCGGCCCACAGTATCAATGGACCATCAACATCAATGTCTAGAAACCACTGAGAAACCCATTCCAGACATTCAGAGTGGCTGAGCTTCAGTCTGTGAAACACAGTGATGCACCATGCTACCACCAGGAGTGGACACTCAACAGCACCCACAACCACAAGTTCCCCAAACCTGCTAGTTAGGATATGCTGCAAATGAGGGCAGCAAAAAACCACATCTGCTGGTAATTAACTATTTCTATGGATGACATTAAAAAAAAAATACATTTATAGAAGAACATCAGGATGAAGGTAAATGGAGAAATTTCCTGGTGGTTGGAGGAGATGGTGATGTTATCTCTGCCTTTGAAATCTAAACATAAGACTGGACATTGAAACAGGGCTTTGAAGGATTAATCTTGTGAACTATTAAAAAAGTAATTGTGTTGAGCACTTTTTGTTTCCCCCCTATTTTTAACCTTTGAGAAGAGTCCTGGTTGGGCTTTCAGATGCTGAATCAACGGCAGCCCTACCTGATACCATTCAAGTGACCGGACAAAGCCACCTCTGCAGCATTACACCCAGTTATGATAAGCCCATCTACTTAAGACTTACTCATATAAAGACTATTTTCAGCCTTGACTCAGTTGTTTCGGTTCTGTTTGTTTGTTTTTTCCCTTATCACAAAGAATAAATTGCTACTTTCAATTAGGAGGACATACAAATCATGTTGTCATTACAGCAGATCTTGTACCACAATGTTAAATGCTAAATCTACATATTTTTATGCTACAATGAAGGACCAAGGCGCTTAGCAGTATCCTTGGGAATAAAATACAGGGAGCTGAAAATCATCTCGCTTCTCTTCCCTGTATTTTTAAGCAAGATTTCTTACCTACCTGGTTCTCTCTTCAATTGTATGGGCAACTGTGATTGAACTATATACCTTTGGTCAATAAAAAAGCTTATTGCACTATACTTTCAGAGAGCTGTAGTGCTCCCAGTATTTTCAAGTCATCAAGACTTGATCCCACAGTATCAAGGTGGATGTTCAGATCAGAAAACTGCCCTTGCCTTTTGCCATGAGAAGGCATTGCAAATTCACTGACTCAACACCTCCTCAAGTAACTATCTCTCTTCATTCCCTTGCATGTGTCCCCAGGGCTTTGGCAGCCCCCAGTCAATCACCCCTGATGCACCCGTGGAGCTCCGTCCATTCCAGGCACTGACACAGGCCACGTTACTTCCCAACGGAGCCCTGCTTGGTGTTGACCCTGCACATTTGATACTTTTACAAGACTGAGATGGGGATCTTTGTGTCAGTTTTATAGACAGAGATCTAAGAAACACGAAAAACAAACTATTTATTTAATTGCAGGTCTCAAACCTATGTAACTCAAGTTTCAGTTTACTGCCCAATCCTTTAAAAAAAAAAACCCAAACCCTTCTTAAGAGCCCTCCACCCTTTAAATACATCTCCAAAGAGCAAAAGCAACAAATCAGACCTCCAATATCCCCCCCTTCACCTTGCAGAAATGTGTGCATCATCCCTTTTGCTCGCAACCACAGGCGGGAGTGATTTTAAATGCTCTTTAGCCCATCAATCCACACCTTTCCACCTCTAATTCTTGCACATGGAAGAGCAAGTATGGAATTACCAACAACACCGTCCTATCCTTAACCAGACTTTGATTGCAGAATCACAGGATTATAATTTTATTGTAGACCACAGTAAGAGAAGAATCAGAGATGAGTGGTGAGATACACACTGGAAGAGAAATAACAACAAGCAACAGAGAACGTGACCAGAAAATGAACTAGCTTCGTGCACACCGTTTCTCTTAACGCTTGCTCGAGTGTGAAAAGGTTGTGATGATAGAATAATTATTAATACTTACACTACCCACTTGTTACTTCCAGGTAATCCCTTTTATTAGCCCCATGGGTCATTTATGTATGGCCACAAGCAGTCGTAATGGGGAATAAAATAAAGGCAGGTGCTTTAAAAGTATTTCTAACAGATTATTGGGCTCCGATTCTGAAAAATAGTTAAAGGATAAAAAAATCCCCAAAGCACAAGTACATTTTAAAGGGACACTTTGCCCCATTAATGGAAATCACATCTCCCCCACTAAAGTCCCTGCTACACATGAAAATTGCAAATCTTCAGGAGCAGCACACAATAAACAAAACCAGACTGGGAGCGCATTGGTCCACACTGATTTTGCAGCCCCTTCTGTGTAACTGCTGGAATGTGAAGAATGAGAAGAGCTGACATTGGAAATCACTTTATTATAGCTGGCCAGCCCCAAGCACCTTTTTGGTCGGCTGCTGCATCCACAATAGGAAGGCATCAGATGGTAAAGCAGAAGAGCCACTGGCTCTAGAGGAGTACGGCCATCCTTCTACTTCCAACGAAGTGGCAGCACTGGGAAAAACTGCCCTGAACATTAAAAATGCCCTTTCAAACTTTACCCATGGCAAACAAATTACTTCTCAGGTGACATGGCATAAGGGGAATGCAGCAACACAGGGCAGCTCTTAATTGCCCGGAGCTGGGCAGACACGGAAAACAGGAATTATTCCCATCCCATAAAGATGACAAGTTTGATGGGAGGCTCAATTCTCTCTGCCTCTCTCTAATCACAAGAAATATTGTTATTATCTCTTCCACAATCTCAATGCCATCTCTTAATGGCAGAACTCTTCTGGTATGTGTGGCTCTTCTGGTAAGTGTCTCACAATCCAAACTACAGCAACTGATCCAGGACTCATAAAAGTAAACAGGAAACTTCACCTTTGGCTTTAATGGGCATTAACTCTCTCCCAAAAAGGCACTTATCTCACTTCTTCCCTTCTCTGTGGTCCAGAGCTACTTTTCCATCACTATCAACACAGCCTTTTCCAAATTTGGATGAATTAATCTTATCCAAAGACAAAGCTATTTGGAAGTATTTCAGGGAGTGGGTTGGGTGAATGTGCCAAGATGATCGAAAACATGAGCTGTGGACTTCCCATCTTTTCCCTGTGATAAGACTGCTGTGATCTTCCTCATGCCAGGTCACTGACATCTCTTTTTAGAAAGTCTTAGCCAATGGGACTTTCATGTTTAATTAAAAAACCCACACACATTTGACATCCCCTGTTCATGAGATGAAGTATTTTCAATGTGGTGGAACACTCACATTTATCCATTTATCACAAGGACTTTGTGCTTTCAAGGGGTAGGCTTCCTATCTGAGATACCTCAGAAAGTCTGCCCAAATCACACAGAATCATGGCATCACAGAATGCTTAAGGTTGGAAGGGACCTCAAAGATCATGTAGTTCCAAGCCCCCTGCCATGGGCAGGGAAACCTTTCACTAGCCCAGGTTGCCCAAAGCCCCATCTAACCTGGCTTTGAACACTTCCAGGGATCCCAGGGCTTCCACAATCTCTCTGGGCAACCTTTGCCAGGGCCTCCCTACCCTCATAGTAAAGTATTTCTTCCTAACATCTAATCTAACCCTGCCCTCTTTCAGCTTGGAGCCATTGTCCCGTGTCCTATCCCTGCACACCCTGGTGAACAGGCCCTCTCCTACTTTCCTGTTATGGTAGTAAGCTTTGAAAAACAGGGACACGCTGTTGTACAGGCTTTGAAGTTTGATATCTAAAAAATACAACATTTTCACCAGCACTGGCTGGAAGAAAGAAGGATGCATTGTTACCGGAACAGCCAGGAGAGGTTTGTGGACTGGAACAAGTGGTGCTCCATGTCTAATGAGATTATCTGTATGTGCTGGAGCCTACACTCAAACCCAAGTCCCTCTGCTGTCCCAAAGTATTGTAAGTGCCCCTGCAAGTTTATCTTCTCTTTCTGTTGCTTGCATTGGTGAGGCCACACCTCGAGTACTGTGTCCAGTTCTGGGCTCCTCACCACAAGAAAGACATGGAGGTCCTGGAGCGAGTCCAGAGAAGGGCAACCAGGCTGGGGAAGGGGCTGGAGGGCAAATCCTATGAGGAGTGGCTGAGGGAGCTGGGGCTGTTTAGCCTGGAGAAGAGGAGGCTGAGGGGAGACCTTATCACCGCCTACAATTACCTGAAGGGAGGTTATAGAGAGGTAGGTGATGGTGTCTTCAGCCAGGTGACAGGTGATAGGACAAGGGGGAATGGCATGAAGCTGTGCCAGGGCAGGTTTAGATTGGATGTTAGGAAAAAATTTTTTACTGAAAGAGTTGTGAGGGCCTGGAACAGGCTGCCCAGGGAGGGGGTCGAGTCACCTTCCCTGGATGTGTTCAAAAAAAGGGTAGATGAAGTACTTAGGGATATGGTTTAGTTTAGTATGTGAATGGTTGGACTCGATGATCTTAAAGGTCTTTTCCAACCCTGTGATTCTGTGATAACACAGTACATCCGTCACTACCCATTGAGACGTCAACCTGACAGACTGCCTACCCATGAAGCAATTTGATGCCACATGATGGAATTTCTCCTTTGATTTAGCATTCATTTGCTATGAAATTTGGGTACTGAGAGCGAGCCTACATTAGGAAACACTGTATTGCAAAATCAGATGGCTGCTTTAACAACAAATGCAAGCACATCATTAATTCCACTGTGAATACCTGTCCTGGTGCCTGACTTAGGCTGTACCAGACTTTTCTCTCGGGTCTTCCACCTTACTCCAGAGCTCTGAACCATTAGTGTAGTACATGCACTAATTTAATTAAACACTAAAACAGAAGCAATTGGCCAAATGCTCAACAAGGAGGCATTCACAAACTTCTGAAGTCTCTGGTCTGCAATTCCCATTGCGTTTTTACGCCCTGAATTTTTATTTGTAATACAGAAATATTTTTAACATCATATTGTTATATCCTGGCTATCAAGTAGTCACCGATGTGCATGCCCAGGGAAAATTATTTTCAAGTCAAAAAAAAAAAACAACCCCAAAACACCCAGAGAAGGGTATTACACAGAGAGGTAGAAGGATTTCTTCCAGGAACCATGAAGAAAATGGTACTTAAATAAGGAAAAGTATAATTTCAGAAGCAATTATTCTCCTTTATCACTGATTAGATAAACCTGCAGTTATCAGCAGATTTTTTTTGTTTTTTTTAAAAAAGAGAATGGTTGGACTTAATGAGACAAATTTCATTTAATACTATTAATATAAACCTGCATTTTACCAAAGTTAGGAAGCATGAAAATTAAAGTCATCGAAGTACTGTACAAACACTAACAAATTAACTCATCTTTATCAAAACCACACAATGCAGAAAGGAGGGGGCTTGCCGAAGGCAACCATGAGAACACAGCACAGAGCCAGGATAAGAGCTTTGGAGGCTTATCCTCAGTCCAAGAGATCATCCTTTATCACTCTGTATGGAACCACTGCTTGGAAAGCTGGTCACAACCAAAATAAACCCATGCAAAAACCTTCCTGCCAGCAGGACAGATGCTTTCACGGACTCTGATACATAAGAGATTCACTACAGGCTACTAGATTTCTAGGTAAAAACCTGCAATGAGTTTGGTAAAAATATATCCAGGTCTGTAGTCTGGCACCCAAATTCATCGAGAACAAAGCAGCAGTGATAAAGCCATAGTCTGGTGGGGTGAATTTTTCCAAGCTAAACTCGTGGGAGATGAACTCACCCACAGAGCCCCAGGAGTTACCCAAAGGGATCTCTGCACAGACAGACCAATCACCACCATGGAGGCTGAGCGCAGAGATGGTAAGGAAGGAGTGTGCACTACACTGCGTTGATGTTGAGTTATAGTAATGTGTGTTTTGAGCAGAACCTCTGAATCCTGCTCAGCAGCTGAGGCACTCTGGGAGGTGTTCATCACCAGACCATAGCTGCTGAAGATGCCTTAATAGGATGATGTGTCCTAAAGGGCAGAGGGAAGCATCTCCAGGAGCTTTTAATGATCTCCACCTCTTTGGTGACTGTACAGGGATGCTGAAGCTGAAAAAAGGGAGAGTGATAGAACAGCTTTGGTGGGCATCTGGCCTCCAGCCAGGGTCAAACCACCACACTTCCCTTTGCCAACCTGTCTTCACAAAGCTTGGAAGAACGTCATGCTGTTGAGGTTGATACATTTCTCCACCTTCCTGGTGGTGTTGTCTAAGGACTTCAGTGGTGACTTCCAGACAGATGCTGGACAGGAACACAGACCCACACACTTATCATGGCTCCCAGCAGAGACCACCACATGAAAACAACTGGCAGCATCTCAGTTTTTAAATCTGAACTCTCTTTTTCAACCACTTAAATCAGCAGCAATGCTGACAAGGTCCTGGCCCCCACATAATCTATTACCCCTTATAATTAGACAGGGGAATATTACGGGCAAAATACAAAGTTCCCTTGCAAAACACCGTGTATGAAGCCCAAGCCTTTTTCTACCTGAAAAATATTATTGTGACTTTCATAGAATCAAAGAATTACCTTGGTTGGAAGGGACCATTCAGTTCATCAAGTCCAACCACCACCCTAACCTGCCAAAACCACCACTAAACCATGTCCCTCAGCACAGCATCTACCCATCTTCTAAATCCCTCCAGGGAAGGTGACTCCACCACCATTCTGAGCAGCCCATTCCAATGCCTGACAACTCTTTCAATGAAGAAATCTTTCCTAACATCCAATCTAACCGTCCCCTGATGCAACTTCAGGCTATTTCTTCTTGTTCTATTGCTTGTCACTAGGGAGAAGGGACCAACTTCCACCTCCCTACACCCTCCTTCCAGATACTTGTAGTGAGTCCAGATGTCTCCCTTCAGCCTCCTCCAGACTAAACCCCCCCACCAGTTCCCTCAGCTGCTCCCCATCAGACTTGTGCTTCAGACCCTTTACCAGCTTTGTTTTTCTTTTCTGGACCTGCTCCAGAACCAACATGTCCTTCTTGTAGCAAGGGACCCAAACCTGAACCCAGTACTCAAGGGGTGGTCTCAGTGTGCCCAGTACAGGGGACAGTCCCTGCCCTGGTCCTGCTGGCCACACCATTGCTGACACCAGCCAGGATGCCGTTGGCCTTCTTGGCCACCTGGGCACACTGCTGGCTCATGTCCAGCTGTCTGCCAACCAACACCCCCATGTCCCTCTCTGCCAGGCAGCTCTCCAGCCACTCTGCCCCAAGCCTGTAGTGCTGACAGGGGTTTGTTGTGACCCAAGTTCAGGACCCAGCACTTGGCCATGTTGATCCTCATGCCATTGACCTTGGTCCATGATCCAGCCATTCTTCATGTTGAAGAAAGTTCCCCTTCAACATTTGGACATCTCAATTTGACGTAGCACAAAATGAACGTGGACGAATTCCCAGCTGCCTCTCTGCTCCTGAATCCCCTGAGCCACTCCCAAAAGAAACCTCCAAAAAAGCACCAATATTGGTTAAGGTCTCTTCCTCCCATGCTCCAAGATAACCCACTCATACTTTGGCTAAGAGCAGCCATCCATGCATGCACGGCACCTGCCATGACCTCAGCTGAGGTGTCAAGTAATAAAGTAGGTACAAAATACACAGAGCCATCAACTGCAGCTTTTCCCCATGAATATCCATAAATAAATCCCCCCAAGCTCGGGATTATGCTGCTGTACACTGTCCCTTCAGCTTGAAGAATTAATGCACAAATTAAGTTAGTTTACCTTAATTCCATGTCTCATAATTTATATTACCCATTATTTCTCATGCCCCTCATAAAGCCACATGAATAGCAAACCAGGTGTGCAATAAATAAGAAGTGAGAAGATTTCCGAAGGATTTTATATGTCAGAGCTTGGCCCATGCAGTGATGGAGTGGAAACAAAGAAGTGTTTTCCTCAGTGCATTTAGAAAATGGACCTTTAACGAAAAAGATTTTTTCTTTTATTTATTTGGGTTTTTTGAACTTCCTAAGCTGTGGATTTACCCCCCACTGTTCTTTCTGCAAAGCTAATAACAACAGAAAAGCGACATACAGCAGCAACGGAGCAGTGAGGAGCAATGAGAGCAAAATTACTGAAATTAATCAAAAAATAAGCCATCTGGCATGGTAACATACGTGTGAGAAGCTGAGGTTATAATTCAATAATCTCACTAAGACAAAGAAAAAAATGGAAAGCCAAGTTGTACAATGTCAAAGCAGTAAAGGCATAGGGGTTTCAAGGAATAAATGGGTAGGAGGTTGGGTTTTGGGGGAGCACTGGAGTATTCAGCACTCAGCTTATCATCTGGGTGGAGAAACCCCTGGATCCAACTTCCTCAAGAGCTCACATAATCAAAGACTGATCAGGGTTGGCAGGGACCTCTGGAGATCATCCAGTCCAACCCCTGACAGAGCAGGATCCCCTCCAGCAGGTTGCACAGGGCAGCATCCAGGATCAGGGGGTTTGAATGGCTGCAGAGATGGAGACTCCCCAACCTCTCTGGGCAGCCTGGCCCAGGGCTCTGACACCCTCCCAGGAAAGAAGTTCCTCCTCAGGGTTAGGTGGAACTTCCTCTGTTCCAGTTTGTGCCCATTGCCTCTTGTTCTGTCCCTGGGCACCACTGAACAAAGACTGACCCCATCCTCCTGACCCCACGCCTCAAGGATTTATCAGCATTGATACGATCCCCCCCTTCAGTCTTCTCTTCTCCAGGCTACCAAGCCCAAAATCCGTCAGCCTCTCTTCATAAGAGAGAGGTTCATCTCCCAAGAACTTCACCACAGTCATGCAGGAGGAAATGGCAGGGTATGCCAAAGATGGAGACAAAGATACCTGGGATGACACAAGTCAACAGCAGGCTTTGCATTCCTCCTTGCTTCTAACCATTCAACGTCAAATTGGCAATGAACGTTATCCGAGGAGGGAGAGGTTTCATACGGATATCGCCACTGTGCCTACCACCCACAGAAAGGAAGCAGGCTGCCCTCCTGCCTGGTTTACTTCTAGCACAACTGACTGACCTCGCTCAGGAGACAGAACTGGCCCACAGGTACTAACCCTGTTTATATGTTTGTGCAAAATACCGATATTTTCCATGCTCAAATAAACCAGGAGGTTCTGAATACCCCAAGGTTTCCTGTTGAGGTACGGCCGCTGTCTTACCGGGTGAGAAAAAGCCTGTTATCTCACAGCAGGTTCACAGTTTGCTTACAGGCACCAGACAAATATTTAATTAAACGCTAGGGAAATATTTAATTAACTGACTCTGTTTCTCATTAGGATTGGAGATGATGCGAAGGCAGTCAATAGTGCATAAGAAAAGTCCCCGAACTTCCCACTCTGGAGCAGTGAACCAACAGCTTCAGTGCTGGGGAAGAGACCCTGGCAGATCACAAGATCACAGATAATTAATAGATAATAAATAGATTAATAGATCTGGTTTGATATCGCATCACATTAAGCAGATAAAATTACGAAGCACACTGCAGATTAGTTGCATGTTTTGCAGACGTGAGCCATAAAAGTCTGGTGTGAACAGCTGGCTGATTTGTGCCGACCATGGAAGGTAGTCAAGGATGCAATATCACCAACCAATGGCTGTCACGCATTGGGATGCCAACATTGCAGGATGGAAAGCACAGGCTCTTCCAAGGAGCACACAACTGTGAGGACTACATCACCGAGGGTGGGGTGGAAGGAAAAAAAAATAACACACAGAAAGAAAATACCATCTTAAAACACACCAGAGAGGCACATGCGGTGTCTGTGCTCCAGCTGAGAAGAGTGTGAATGACTGCCATAGCCATGAACCCAAAAGGAGCCTGGAAAAATCTTTCTTTCAACTAAAAAAATATCAGTTTTCAGATAAACCACATTAAAGGTTTGGATAGCCAATCCCACAAACCCATCAGTGAGTCAGCCACTTCAATCCAAACTTGATTTCATTAGCTCTGCAAGTTACGCAAGTTACCTACCTAAGTTTCCTGACTGTAGCCCCTTCCCTCCTTCAAAAGTAAAAGGCAGGTGCAATTTAAGGACCATAATTACAAAACCACCTACTTAATACACTTAGCAAGAGAATCCAAACCAGGCATTCGCTGCAACAGCACGCTGTGTGTTGTTAAAGCCCTATGGATGCATTTAACCCTTCAGTTCCTAATGAAGTCCACAAGATCTCTGCCATGTGTAAACATACAAAGAGAGTTGATATCCCTCTTCAGTTATCAGATACGGAAGGAGTTTCCTTGCAGAGCCAGCTAGGGCTCACCCATTTAACCTATGCACACCTTGATGCAAGGAAATAATTATCCACTTAACTCATTCATTTCTAATTAGCTGCAAAGAGCGTAATTAACTGTACCCAGGAGTTAGGAGAGGAGGCAAGGCCAGGAGTGGTGGATGAGAGCAGCCATGGCAGAGACCAGGTCAGGGCTGGTCCAGGAGCAGGTACTGGGAGGAAGAGATGCTGCAGCCCAGGGCAGGAACTGAAGGAAGGGAGCTCTCATTTCTGACACTACAGAACAATCCCCGTTTGCAAATAAGCCATATTTTAAAATGGCAATCAGTATGTTGTGGAGGCTTCTTTATTCCATGAATTTCTCTCCTTCAGGGCAGGAAATACCACACGTGGTGTTTTTCACATTGCCATCCTTTCTTTTAAAAAAATAAATAAAGTTGGTTTATGAGGAAAGCAAGCTCTTAAAAAACATCTGATGGCTCTGCTTAAAGAAGAGTCTCATGTATTTCTTCTGACTATCCCTCCAGCAATATCTGCCAGTCATCTGAGGCTAGAGCCCGCCTTTATTCTGGGAAAATCTAACTGTTCCCATCCTTGCACAACCTCAGCATTTGGTGCTAATCTGCTAATCCAGCAGTCTCACACACACCCATTGTTGTTCTTTGGCTGCTAGAGAAGGGCTGAGAAACCTGGACCAAGAGACCAGGTCCTGCCCAAGGGCCTGAGCCTCACCCACACAGCTCTCAAGAATGAGATTACAAGACTATTAAAACAGGAAAACGACAGCATATATAAATGTTCTAGAAATTCAAAAGCCATCTAGAAATAAATTAAGAGTTTATCAGAATAAAATGTTTGCTGTGGAGGCATTTACAACGGTATCTGTAACACTGCTTGCATTAAGCCCCCCTCTTTTTTTTTCCCCATTAGCTTGGGTAATGTACAATTCATGAGTTGTACTGGCACCTCATTATCCAATTAAAATGACTCATTTTTAACAAAGAAATAATGTCAGAAAGGGAATTATTAGGTTAATGATTAATTCTGGCTACTCATATATGAAATAGCTTTGCGATTAATTTGGGGAGGTTTGCATGCTTTAAGCTCCTCGGCGTAATTACGGCAGGCTGCATCACTGGGTCTGATGGTTCTCCTCTCTAATTAATTTGTTAATATAAGCACAAGGGGAATCACTCCTAGAAAATAAGAGGCACTGCCAGAAGTAAGAAGAGATTGGTTTGTTTTTCTTTAAAAAAATATAATAAACCAAACGGAAACCATTCAGGAAACAGTTATTGGCATCTTTTCTACAGCCAACAAGAGGGTTTTTTCCTCTGTCTTTGCCAGCAGACCTGCCACCTACTTCTGCCACGCTGCTGGGAAGAGTAACACATTGTATCTGATCACTTAATTAAGTGGTTTGATTTAATAACAACATAATCATTTAACTTAAGAACCTCCAGCAAACAATTTCCTAGGTGTTAACCTCTGGAAATTGCATTTTAAGATCAAGGCTGTATTCTTTTAATAAGTTCAGTGTGAGATCCTTATGACTTGCTTGCAGGGGAAGGAGTTGGGAACGCAGAGCAAAACACACTTCCCTGCTTTGTTTCCCTTGGTTTTGCTTCCCTCTGTTTGAAGGTCCTTCCTCTGTCCTAGGGCAGCATTTTACACCCTTGTCCTGGAACGATCCGCAACCCTCTCCCTGCCGAACGACTACCACGATTTGCTGTCAAGCCCCAAACCTGCACCAGGACCCCCAAATATGAGACATACAATAATGGCAAAAACCTCTTCTGGCAGCTCCTAATGAGCCACAAGTGACCACAAAATACCACTTTGGAGCCCAAGCCTGACTAAATCCTTCCTTTAGCCTGGATTAACAATATTTTATGTTTATATCTCACCTACTTTTATGCCTTTTTCATGAGCTGTCCTGGGCAGCATGACTTCTCTGTTCTACAGGACATTAATTACAGGATATGGGCCAGATCTTGTCTCTTTGCTTGTTGGGGAAGAATTTCACTGCCATGAGGACAGCCCAGGCTCAGCCTGGCTTCACAGGGGAAGAAACAGACTGGTCAGCATTTCCCTGGGCTTGGTGATCACCACATGGCGTCACCTGCACATTGGGTTACTGATAATGTCATCTAGAGCCCGTCCAACACTTGAGCACCTTCGAAGCCTGAAGATAAGAGAAATTTTGGGCCATTTTGAAGGTTTGACATTTGCTCCTGGTGCCCATGAGGACAAGATGAGGGTGGTGGAGGATTTTAATCCTCCTGCAGAGGAGGTGGGAGCATAAATGAAGCACACATAAATATCCCGACAGTCCTTGGTGAAGAAAGGTAGGCTGGAGGACATCACAGCACAGCCCTGGGGGCACCTGGAAAACCAGGCAGAAGAGATTTTGGAGTGTAAAGGTCCTACATCTCTGGTTGGGGTGGAAGTAATGTTGGTCTACTGTCCTCCTCACGTAGTACTGGTGAGGGTGGCAGTGCAGGAAGAAGCAGAGCTGTGATGCAGAGCCACCTCTCAAGGAGATGTCACAGAGTCACACGTTGCCATGACTGCTGCCATGGTTTTCCTGCCCCAGAAACGTACTGTGACATAGGAAAGAGAGCTGTGATTTATAGTGAAAGTTATCGCCCCAAGACAAACTTCTCATGAGTGACACTGGGTATTTCACAACATGGCACAAAGCTCTTGCAAAGCGACCCAACTGGAGATGTAGGGCCCTGCATCAATTTTTAGCCTACTGGGAGGTAGTCTCATTACTAGGACATTTCTCACCATTACCAAATTCCCAAGTGCTTTAAGCAAACAGGCACCACCTTTAACAACTTCATGAGCTGGTCTCTTAGCTTTATAGCCTCCAACTTGCTTGTGATGGCCTGTGTCCCTTGCTGGTTTGTTCTCCAGAGTCTCTTCTAAGAAACTTCACATGGATCATCTCCCTTGTCTCCCAGCAAGTACAAGTGGTCCACATGCTTTTCTAGCTGTTGTCTGTTAACCGTGTATAAACGTCACAGCACAGAACTGATCTCAGTGGGTTTTATGTCTCCATTTTACAGTCCAGACATACCACTTACCAGTGATTTCTCCTCACCAAGTGCTCACCTCTTCCGCCTTGCATTTCATATTAAAAATACGCAAAAAGCATAAAAGTTTTTACTAAACTTCGTTATCCCTCCAACCCCCCAACCACCAGACCTTAGCCCACCTAAAAATGATTATGACTTCAATACCAAGGCAGCTGGTGCCAGATTCACTGCAGTGAATCGAAGCAACCCGCCACCAACAAAATGGTACCCAGTTCCAAACCTTTCCCTCCACACAGACAACGCTGGATGTTTTCGTAATGCATCCTATTTAAGCACCAAGAAGAAAAACATGAGCTTAGCGTATGTTACCTTCATTTCTTTTCACTCTAGTGATAACTCTTAACAAAGCACCCAGCCGTGGATCCAGCTAATTGACCAACCAGTACTCTCCCTCTGTGATGAGCTAAGGTAAGGGTGTGGGTGTCAGCAGGCTTGCTTCTCCTGGCAGCAGGGCATCCCTCAGACAGGCTGGGCTGCAGCTCGGGCTACTCAACAAAATCACGCTAAAAACAGTTCAAGAGCTAATTAAATCATGGTAAAGGCACAACAGCTACACTTCAGAGGCACCAGACTGACAAGAAAGAAGGCTTTATATTGAGGAATAAAATATCCACCGCTCCTACTACTCTTTATCTGCACACAAAATCAAATTCAGGAGGGATTTCAGGGGGCAGAAACACACGGAGGAAAAGCAAAGCTCTTTCCTGCCAACCTGCTGCAGAAGGGTGAGAGAAGCCACGGAGATATCACGTCACAAGCTGCCTGCTTCTCTTCTGCTGTAGAAATAACCTCTTTGTGGGCTAGAGGGAGATGGCCCGTCAGGCAGCCGTGGGATTTACCCAACAGCAGTGATCAGCCAGGATGGGGAAAGGCCGACGCGAAGGTACGGGATGTGTCACTGAGGAAGTTTCTGACTGACAGTTATATTTAGGAAAATGTAACCCGACAGCAGACAGGTACTGCTGATATTTCTGACATCCATCATCTATCTTACGCTGCTGGAGCCTGCTTGGGGAGGTAAAGCAAAATGACTTTTGCATTTGCTTTGCATTCGTGATCACAGATGTCAAACCGAGGATGTACAAACACTGCCTTTTTTCCGAGGGGCCACCAATTAATTTTACTGCACCAGTTGAGAAGCTTGGGAGATGGAGTTACAAAGCATTTAATGACTAAAGAAAACAGTGAATAATACAAATAGAGATGTCCTCACATTCCCCTCTACCCCATTCACATGCTTTTTAATAAAATAGTCTCCAGGAATTACACCCATTTTCAGTTGGAAAAGCACAAACAGGACATTTATTGGAAACAGTGAGGAGCTGCCCCCATGCAAGCAGTGCTAAACAAGCCTTTCCATCAGGAAGAGGAAAAGGGCTTATCTTGCTCTAGTTCTTCCATCCCACAATTTCTATAGTCTGGTTTTTTTACTTAACATTATGGTCATAATGATATCACTTAGCAAACAGTGGGTATAAAAAAAGTCATGGTTTCCACGTATTCCAGTTACGCTGTTGCATGGCACTGCTGTAACATACAAGAGTGGCAGATGGAGGAGGACAGGGGACCATCCCTTGCTGCCCATACAGCCAACATGGCCAGACAAGGTGGAGTCTAACTCCACCAGCACCGCAAACAAAACCTGGTGAGCAGCTTCGATGACAGAATTGAACTTGGCAAATACTAATTCCCTGACTGCAAATAATAATATTATCTAAGCTTGTTATTTCCTGGTGAATATTAGTATTATTAGTATTATTAGTATTAGAATTTATTAGTATTGCTCATCAAAATTTATTAGTATTGCTACTATACATTATTAGTAATATTTCTAATATATTAACTATTAGCACCTTTATAATAAATATACAATTAAAGAGATAATAATATATATTAGCATTTTTGCTAATAGATATGATAAGTATCGCTCTTCGAAATAACTGCTGGACTGACACACAGGCAGCAAACCAGTGGTGCATTTAGTATGCTCTGTTCATTATTATTTAATTTGCTCCTCTATTCATTATTACCATCATTCAGCATTTGCTCTGTTCACTTTTTCTTCTGGAATTCATTCCTTACAGGAAAAGAAGTGAAGATTCTTTTGAGGGTAAGGTTCCCTGTCCGCTTTAAAGCCTTTCATTGAGGTAGGGGATTGACTCCTCCACTTCTGACGTTTAAAAAACATTCATATCTCATGCATAGGAACTATCTTTCCAATCTGTTTCATGGCAAGTAAGAAACAGAGACCCCATCCCCACCCCTGCCTTCAACAAGCTACAAGATTATATATTTCTGAAATTAACTACCACAACTGTAAATTTTTTTCCCAAGACATACAAAGTCATATCCTGAAAAGCTGGGAAAACCCCAAGCTTTCTTTTTTCCTAGCAAAAATCATCATTTCCCTTTTACATAGATGGAGCAGAACTGGTCCCATCAACTTCAGGACCAGAAGGTTTTCCAGTCCTGGAGTATTGCAGAGCCCCGCTGTGCAACAAAAGCCCATCCCAGGAGGATACACCTGCTCTGTGTGTGTGTGTGTGTGTGTACACACACTGTGCAAGGAAAAGCAACTTGGAAGAAGCTTTTGAAACCTGTATTTAGCAATGGAAACATTATGGGACTTTCCACCCACTCATCCATCTTCTTTACACCATGGAACACATTGCTTTTGATATTGGGATGGAAGGCAGCAAAAGGAGCACCCTTATTTTCATCGCTTCAATTCCACCATGATTTTACATGTCAACACACAAAAGAGTCTAAAGGAGATTTCTGAAGGGAACCAAACACCAAAAGCTGAAATCATTTGCCAATATTCATTCTATGGGTGACTTTCATAGCTGTTCTCAGCCAAACAACATTGCACGGCCCAACAGAATCAAAGCTGTGCTGCCCTAAAGCCTGCAAGGGCAGAGAGCTCTCCTCCTCTCCTCCCTGCTCCCCAAAAAAGTTGCCCACCATTGCTTGGAAGACCAGCAAGAGCTTAAAGCTGTCCGGGGATTCATAGCACAGCCACTGTTTGTCAGCATCTTCTAAAAAACACATCAGAAATCCAGGTACCCATTGTCACCCGTATGCAATGGAAACAGCGTGGGCTACACAGATTCTTCTGAGCAAAGGACTTGGCATTTCCAAAGCCTATTACTGCCGGAAACAATATTCAGGGGAATTCTCTACTTGTTACAAAGTTGTTCCTTTAATTTCCATTTCCCAAGGCTGTAGATTATCCCCTGTAATGTATCACAGCCGTGGTTGCTGTAGGGATCTGTCTGGATTCTCGTTTGTTTATACACAGTGAAAGGCATAAGTGCATTTGGAAAAGCAAGAAAACCTCTTAAAATGGAAAATCTTTTCCTAACAAAACTTATTTTTATTTTCTTCTGGGTTTTTTTTGTTGTTGTTGTTTCACCACCACTGCATACACCTTCCAAGTTTTGAACAATTCTAAATACAACAGATTTTTTCAGCAAAAAGGGATGGGGCATTAAAGACTTCCCATATGTGCTTTATCTTCCCAAGCTGCCTCCACACCAAACCAAAGCAAAACCATCCTGTTTTAAAAGGACTCAGGTTTGTACCACTGTGTACATTTGCACTATTTGAAGATACATCCCTCGGGTGAGCAGTATTTGAAATCTCATGTCATCAGAAGAATATTCTCAGTCTAATTATAAAAACTATTACAAAAGTAATACAAGCAAGCCACGGCATTTCTATGGGGTTTTATCTGTTTATAGGTGGGTTGCAAAGGTAAATTAAATTCAATTATCTTTTTTATTTTGAGTAGCACAGATTAACTGAGGGATCAGTGCAGCTAATGAACTACCTAATGAGCAGGATTAAGGATGCTGAGGTACGCAGTGAGAGCATCCATTAAAAGAAAAAAAGTCATGTGAGCCAAGGCCACAGGAGATGTACTGAACAGGAATATAGACGTGGGGTTATTTTCCCAGCAGCTTTGCATTCATGGACTGAAGCGATCATGGGGATGTGAATGGAGAGTGCTGGGCTGTTTCAACAGGTGAGCTGCTAGGTCTCCCAAAAATCTCATTCCCCTGCTACACACCTTCGGTGGGAAGATCAAGGTTTCCCAAGACCACCATAGCATGGATCATTGACATTAAAAGGTTTCACCAAAGCAGGAGGAGCATCTGCCCCAACGACTCAAGAGGGGGCTGATCCTCCACTTCAAGGCAAGCATGTGCCATGGTGGAGCTTCAATCCCAGTCTGGGGGCCAGGACCATAACCTAGCCACATCACCACTGGAGCTCAGCAAGAGACCCCAGCACTCACCTGCCCTTGGCTAAGAAAACAGACAAGGGGCTGAACACAGGGCAGTTGCTACAGAGAGACCCATGGATGGCCAGGGAGCAAGAGCTGCAATGGTCAGTGGGGACAGAAGGACATCATGAACTTGAAACAAGACTTCTGCTCCTTCACAGCTTTTCTTTATGGTGATTTATGTCCCACTGGAGGTCCTTGTCTCTGGCTGACAAATGGTATTTCCATACACACCAGTAAGCTCTCTAGGAAACACGATGGGCGCTGGTGGGCTCCCTGAGTCCACGTGTCCCACCACAACAATTCTTTGGGCAGTGCTAATCTCCAAAGGAGTTTCAGAGCCACACTCCTATTCAGGATCTGATTTTCTTGTCTGCTATGCACTAACACGGAACAGACTTCAGGTCTGCTTCAAAAGTAATATATTCTTAACCTGCTTTCTCCCCCGTTCCTTGGTTGGCCAGGAAGGAGTTGTGTTGTGTGACAGCAGGTCTGGGTACCCAGTTACTATTCCTTCCTTCCCCTACAGATGCCTCTAACAGGGGGAGAGATAAAACTCATAATAAGCCAGATAAATGAACTGAACTTTCCACCACGTGAAAAATCAACTGCAGACTTACAGATGCTCCAGCAAATAAAGAACCAGCAGAAACAAACTGCAAAAGATAGAAGTAAATAAAGGCAGGCGAGCTCTCAAACTCTCGGACATGTGTTGTACCAGTGTTGGCAGCTCCCAAGGTAGCCCTATCTCACTGGTCTCATTTTACAGCTTATCTGATAGCAACATAAAATCACACGAATCACTCTGGGGTCTGAAAGTCAGGCTGGGTTCTTGCTCCATTATGCATCACTCCCTGCAGTCTATTCTGCTCACAGCAGTTATTCCAGCAGTTGCTAAAAATATCTAGTTTGTCATCCCAAAATGAATCACTTCAATAATTTCAAAAAGACACAAAACCAAACGCTAAAGATTTAAGGAAGTCATCAAAGCAAGCCCACAAGTTTGCATGCGTGCACAGAAAGCTCCCCTGCTAGGAAGGCATGCTTCCAACTTCAATATACACAAGCATGGAGAAAATTAATTACCCTATTAACAGAATCATTTACATGACCATCCCTGTTTCTCTTTTTCAGTCTCTTAGCCAGTTTTCCCGTAGTACACTGTTTCCAAGGCTGCAAATACATGGCATGAGCCCATTTACGGAATGGGAAACAACTGCATTTCCACTGGATTGTATGCTTGCACTTGATGGTATGTTTTAGATTGAGAAAACAAGTTAGCCAATGGATGTTCCCACTGAAATCAAACTGGAAGACATTTTTCATTGATTTACTTTCATGGAATGCAATCAGATTGAGGAAACATTTCCATTTGGAAGGGATCTCCGGTGGTCCTGACCAACCATGCTCCAAAGCAAGTCCCAAACAACTCAAGGCTTCAGCCAGTCTGGTTTTTAGTATCTCCAAGGATGGAGAGCCCATCGCCTGTCTGAGCCTTGTGCCAGAACAGCACGTATATATACAAATAACAGAGTCACTAGCAAGAAAAGACAAAATGTAGAGGTGCAGCCATGTAAATCCAAGTGCTGTTTTGTTTGCAAAAGTCCAAAAGGTTTCAGTGAACTCAAGCCAGAACCCATCATGTCGAGTCAGACAAACTGCAGCAAAAGTCAGCAAAAATCCAGACAGACTTCCAAACCTTTGCAAGGTGCAAAAGGCAGTTTTGGGGCTCTTTGCCTCTGCTTGCAGAGTCAGGTAAGGCAAAACCAGCTTTGCCCCAAAATCACTTCGTTCACTGTAGGGGCTGTGCAAGAGGTTCTAGGGGGACAGCACACCAAAACCCTTCACATGATAAATCTTCCTGCAGCAATATCTCGTTTGCTTTCAATGATGTTTCTGTTTCTGGAATATTCTTACTTGGCCATATTGGATCCAGACTTCACACCTGACAATGCCCTTTCCCGTTCCCGTCTCCTCATCCCAAGCTTTGAGCAGACACCTCTCTTAGATCCTATGCCCCAAGAACTTAAGACTTCAGTGAAGGTTATACTTGAGCACATTTCCTTCCTAAAAAAAGTTATGATATATTAGCATTTAATTTAAATTAATTATGATTAAATATATATTACTCATTTAAAAAATTGTGCCACTAATCCCCAGGAAACACAGAGGAACTTGGCATACCTATAAAATAATCTCATGAAAATTGTGGATTAATTACTCTGTGCAGTCATACAAAGAAATCTGGCTCTGTATTCTGCTGAATTATTATATTTTAAATATATGGCTGTCGTGCAGTGTAATATTTCACCTTATGAACACAACAAATTTGCTTTTGTGGGAGCTGCTTCAAGCAGCTATTCAAAACCAAAAGTAATTAGTGAAAGCAGTGTTTAGTAACAAACCAAACTGAGGAAAAAAGAAAGGTTTTAACCAAATCTACTGTACAATCTCCACCACACTATTTTATGCAAGCCTCCCACATTCTGGTTCCTTTTGAAGCATTTTTGTGCATTTCTATTACATATAAGCACTCCCAGAGAAGTGTGTGTAAATAACAGCTTAAAGAGCAGAATAAAAGATTTCCATGGGAATTGGGAGCGTTGACTTTGCGATCAGACGATTTTTGGACCACTGAAACACCCATTTTCTAAGCACAGTGCTTTCAGATGGTTGGGAAAAGCAATTGAGTTTGGAAACAGAAAATTAAAAGTTAAGCAGATATCTGCATTGGCAACACTTATGGTCTCACATCATGGCCTGAGTAAATCTATGTATATAGATACGCGTATACAAATGATGTCGACAAAAGGACCGTAAGAGAGTGTAAAATATGAACTTCCCAAGCCAAAGCAGTAATTACCAGGATGCACATTTTGATTCACTCTCCTGCAAACTGCATAACAATAAGGGCGTGTGCTCTGACCTGACATCAGGCCAAGACAGGCAGGAAAATGCGAAACAGGTGCTGGGAGAAGATGCTCGGTGATGGAGTCTCCAAGAAGAACCTACCACCAACCACCACCACCACAGGCAGATATGGTTAATCCCTGTATGGATATAGCTTTGGCTTTTGGTTGATGAAAGCAGGCTTTGAACACAGTAAAATAAACTTGTTCACTGTTCACCACGACATACCATCTCCAAGGTTTTATCAGCGTTCTTCCATGCTAGGGTATGTCAAGTAAAGAAGTCAAGGGTGTGCAAATGGACCCAGACTTCTCTTGGGGCAGACAGGAGGATTTTTGCAACACCATGCGGTAGGGCTCAGAATCTCATCCCTGTCAACAGTGAGACAACTCTTCTACAGGAAACAGGACCCCAGACATGTCAGGTAGAGAAGGGGGAGCTGGATGGCAATGCACAGAGAACTCAGCCTTGGTTCCTCTCCCATTTCTCCTTCCTCACAAAGCAGATGTGGAATGGAAAGCTACCTTCCCCCCATGACAGCCTGGGCTGGAGACAGTGCAGTGGGATACTCAAGGCAGCCAAAGCACACAGAATTATTTCCATTGATAAATACAATCTGGAATGACATTGCATCAGCTTACGGTGTTACAGTCTTACTTCATCATTCTGAATCCACCTAAATCAACCCAAATCTAAATGGTTTAACCTTTGCCTGAACAGAATCATTGCAGAAACGTACTCTTTTATGGTTAAATCTTGTCCATAAAGCTCACACCCATGACCAAATAAACACAGGGCTCTCCATGCCCTGATGATCAGGAAGCATTAATTAAGCACACGAGAGAGCTCTTTAACCTATATGGTCTAGTTAGACTGCCAAGTCCCCCTGAGTCTGCTGAGCACACAAGGGCAAAGCTATAAAACACAACACCTGGGGACAAAAATCATCACCCTCAGCGAGTCCTGGCTGCAGAAGACCAGAGAGCTGCCTGCCATCCCCGGCATCTCACACCAACATGATTGAACCTCTAAACGGGGGGGAGGAAATATCCCCGTGCCAGCAGGACACACAAATTGGAAGAGGATGCAACCAAGCAACACCATAAATGTTGCAGGCAAAAGCGCGTGTTGGTGTGAACGAAAGCTTTGAGACCTCTCTGCTGCCTGTGCAGTACATCTCACCAGGTATTTTAAAATGCTTTTTCCTCCAATACACACGACTCCTGTTTGTGATTTAAACTTTAAACTGGCAATGAAAATAAATGGTAAGAAATGTCATTGCTTAAAACTGGATGCAAATTCGACGGCCCAGTGTGCTGAGATGATTAATTGCCTGCACATGATGATCAGCTTCTGGTGCAAGTCAGAATAGGTTTCACAAAGAGAACCTGAATAAACCCTTCCCAATGGGTCTTCTCCTACAGCTCCACCTGAAAATCACACCCTTGTTACTTCAGAAGTAACAAGGCCCAAACACTTCAGAAGAGGCACGGCATAAATGCAAGACAGAAAGCCAGATCTGGCCCAAGCCATAGGTCAGAATGACACCATTGGCTTTGCTATCTCCTCCTGTAGCTACACCAGCTGCACTCTTCTCCCTGGTTTGCGGTTTCCTTGCTTTTCCAATAAACAGGCATGTCTTAGGACATGAAAATAGTAATGGCATTAGAAAGCTGTGGTCAGAGTGTCATACTTCTGCTAAAGCCACTGCAGTAACGTTCATGATTATGGGTGCCTCTTAGCCCTTTGTTCTCAGGAAGACCAAATTTACAGCAGTGTTTCACAGAACGTTTTTCTATACAGAGAGAAAAACTAATTACTTGTTCACTGAAATTCATCATTGTCATAAAAATTAATGGACTTTGAGTAGGAGTGAACTTCGCCCGAGATGTGGTCTTAATTATCACGTTAGTCTTTAAGCAGTCACACTCCCTGCAGTGGTTAATAAAGGTTAATGCCTCTACTATTGGAGAATTATTACATGCAACTTGACAAATATTTGGTGCAAAGGAAGTTAGAGGAGCTGAAAAGTAACTCCACATTATAACAAAATTCATCCAGCAAAAGGTCTTCTCAACAGGCCATTTTCCTCAGGAGGGCTCAGAGAGGCTGGCTTGTATGTCACTACTCTTAATGGCCTAGATGTTAAATTCAAAATTTTAGACCAAGTTGGGAGAGGCAAGAGCTCACTTGAGCCCCAGCCTGAGTCTTCAGGATTTCCACAGAAATTCCAGTAGACAGTGGGATAGATAATGTTGGAGAAGCAGCTTGAACTAATAAAAGCCCCTTGGCAGCAGAAGCGAGTTCAGGGTAAGACACTGCTAGCAGCACCCCATGGGATCAGGAACACTTCTACCCTCTTCACACACCAAACCTGGTGAAGAAAGAGGTCCCAATCATAGAATCATCAAGGTTGCAAAAGACCTTCAATATCATCCCACAGCTCCTGAACTTTCATTCCTGGCACAAAGCATCTGCTCTTCCAGCTCCCACTGCCCTCCCCAGTATGGAAACATGTGCCCATGTTGGTCCCTCCCTGCATACAACATCCCAACGTCAGACCAGCACAGGTATGACGTCAGCCTCAAACCTAAGCAGTCTGCAGAGAATAATTAAGGTTTTACAAAGAGCTGAATTCCATCTGGACCAGACAGTATCCTTTATCGCACTCAGCAGTGTAACATATGTAACTAATCACACCCTAGGCAATTTTTTTCTCAACCTTGACATGGTTTCAAGGTTTGCTACTTGATTGCAAGCCTGAAGGAAGACTTACAAGACAGGAACATGCCTGTGGTCACAGACAGCCGTGGCTGCACCAGCGCTGCCACTACTGCCTAGCCAAGCAATAGCTGGAATAGCCTTAATGCCATTCTGCTACATAAATGGATGGACGTGAGTATGTTTGCAGTCTATACTTCAGGGAAAGAGCTTCTTTCCACCCTCTGCGAGGCAGCTTTAGCACTACCTACGATGACTGCGGTGTTCTGACTAGATGGAGAAGCTCTTAAAAGCCAGCGTGTAATCTGGAAGTAGACAGACTGGTTGGGTGGCTTACAAGAAGTTGGTCAGTTGCAGAAGAGCTGTCAAGGAGAAGGACAGACTATGTGCATCCTACCTCTCCAACGGCACATGAGCCACTCAACCTTAGTCTCTGCAAGAGGACAGACCTTCACCAGAGGCTGTCAGCACCACAGAGAGAAAACTATGGATGACACAAAAGCAGAGATAAGATTATAAAACTAATGTTGGGTTCTCCCCACCTCCAGACCCTTGTCCCTTTAGATGGAAATGCAGCTCGGAGATGGTTCTGACAGAGGACTTCACAGCACTCCCCACTTGGCAATACAAATACAGGCGACCTAAGCTACAAACACCTGCTTGTGCCCTAGTGCCAAAGCACCCTGGACTCCAGAATTGGGGAAAGGAGGAAATTTCAGCAAAGTGCTATTTGTGCCTAACAGAGAGCCTCAAAAAGCCTTGTGAAGACACAGCGACCTTCCCTGCTCTGCTGCTCTGCCCCACTAAAGTCATACCAAAGCTGGACACTAGGTAAAGGAAGCGTATATGAATCTAGAGCATTCACATCCCTTCCTTTGGAAGAGAAAAATAACAGCTGGTTTGTATTTGGCTCGTGTTCCATAAAGCTGGTTTGTGGAAAGGCACATCTCCTGGAACAGCCCGGAACATTTCGGTTCTCTGCATCAGACTGTCGTTTCAAACACACCGGAGAGCCGTAACACTCCATTGCAGTGAGAATTACAATAGTAATTAAAAGACATTTACGTTGTTCCACTTCTAACATGACAGCTGAGATCAGACACACGATGAATTCAGAATCTGTGTGTTAATCGCCCATACAAATCTGTCGCAGGTAATTAACTAAGTCTATAACATAAAAATGAAGCAGTATGGAAATGAGCATTTCTTTCCATGAGAATCATTTCTTAGCCAGGTTTTGCTCCTGTGCTGTTCAAGGATAAACTGATTAGAGGACAAAGCTCTTAACATTTTATCAGACTAAAAGCAAATAAGGACTATTTTTAAACACGGTTTCATAACGGTATTTTTCCTCTTTCAGAACACAGCATGTATCACAAATGCACAGAGAAAAGACATTATTTCCAAAATAAGCTAGAAAAGTAAGATCATTTCCTCCAAAAAAAAAAGGTCAATGTCTGGGAAAAGGGTCAGAGTCTTTCTGGTTGCTCTGAGCCATAAACCTTCTCTGCAGGAATTGAAAGCACACGTTTTTCACACCGCTACCATTCCTCTGGTTTCAAGGTCAGGAGACACTTTGGGGCAGGACTTCCCATCTCTGATGGGTGCCCTTGACCACCCATCCCATGAGTCACAATACTGCCAAGCCTGCCTCAGCCAAGACGCTTTGTTCTGGGAGGTATCCCAGAGGGATTCCCGGGCAAACTGCCCAAAAAAGAAGGATCAGTTGTGCTGGCCCATGACACACTGAGGGACACAGTGGCTCATGACTGGGGAGGGCTGGGGCCAGCCCTTCCCCACATATAATGCTTTTTCTCCACAGAAGGAAGATCCAAGTCTCACGCAGAGACATACAACAGCTGGATGAAAAAGTCTTCTCACCTTAAAACCCAACCGACTTTGAAATGCAGTCTCAAAGGTGGAGAGATTTGAGCCTACTCATTTCATAGAATTATTGTCTTGATGGGAAGAGATCTTTACGATCATCAATCCAACCATCAACCTAATCTGTCAAACCACCAAAAAACCATGTCCCTCAGCACCACATCTACCTGTCTTTTAAATCCCTCCAGGGATGGAGACTCCATCACCTCCCTGAGCAGCCCATTCCAATGCCTGATAACTCACTCTCAGAAGAAATTTGTCCTAACATCCGATCCAATACTCCCCTGGCACAACTTGAGGCCATTTCTTCTTGTCCTATCACATGTCACTAGGGAGAAGATGTCAGCCCCCACCTCTCTAATGCCACCCTTAGGGTAGTTGTAGAGTGCTAGCAGGTCTGCTAATCTACTACCGGAACCAGGTAGGGTAAGGGAAGATGCGATGGCAAAGAACGGCAAAATGCCTTGAACGTGTTCAATCTGTATCTGACCCTTCAAGGAACCGCCGAGTGGAGTTTAAAGATGAAATCATACACACTTCATTCACAAGATCGTTCTACACAAAACTGCAAATTCCTACGAATGGAAATAGTCTGCTTTAGCTGTTAGGGTAGTTCAGGAAAACCACTTAGCTTGTCAAACGCTCTGTTGTGCAGCTGTAATCTGCAATGAGCATTATACACCGACGGCACAGGGCTGGAGGCGAATCTTGCCCGACGTCTGTGATGCCACAGTTCCCCTGGAAACTGAGGTTAATGCTAATGCACCATGTAAACCTGGGGCAACAGTCAAATCAAGAGTCACGCTTGCATACAGCAATACTTGTTTGTGTATCTTGAAGTAAAAATATGTTGCTTTTTGCATTCTGATTTATTGAAAAGGAAGCTGAGTTTTCAGCTGCTTTTGCTCTATCTTGTTAATAAAAGATGATAATGCTTTTGGACAGAAAAATCTTATAAATCCTGTCTAGTTGTTGGTGCAAGCTGGGCTGCCAGCACTGCAAAACCAATCTGTTTTCAAGACTTTTCTTTCAAGCCCGGCAGAATTCAAAAAGATTCTCAGCACATCGATTTTCATTGTACAGTCCTTATAAATTTATTAATAGACATGAGTTAAAACAGCCAAAAAATTACTCAGTCCTTACTTAAGTGCTGTGAAGTGAAAGAAAACCTTGTGGTCTTTAATGGATCTGGGGGCCTTAATCTTTTGAAAGATTTATATACTCAGGTCTGGTCCAGCGCTGCACCGGATCCGTACTTTTTACCCTTAAATCCAGGATTTTTCTTATGGCATTTGCACCGTGTATCACTGCAGCAAGGCAAGGGCATTCCGAACACCTCTCAAACACCTCACAGGCTTCAAAATAGGCAAGAAGCCACAGCCATCCCCAAACCATGTGTTACTGGGTGATATACTGTCACAACAGCAGCACCACGATCTGCACACCAACATGATGTAGATACATCAATGCAGTTGGGATGTTTGGAAAGGGGAATGGGACAGGGGTACAGCGTTCAGTAGTGCCTATCACTAATCCAGCAAGGATGGAACAACTATTTTCTAGCTGCTAATGCCAAAGAGTTTAACGTACACATTAAACACCACCAAGGGGCAATGCAGCAACGAGTCATCTTGATTTGATGCTTGGCTTGACATGTATTATTTAGATATTCCCATTATGGACACATCCATGCTCTCCTCCAGCCAAAACACTGGAGTCCAAAAGGAGCTGAAGGACAGCCCAACTCACCAGCATGACTGTGGCCACTCCTGGGGTTACAAGACCATGACCTGGGAGAAGTGGTGATATCACAGAATCAATCATAGGGGTTGGAAAGGACCTCCAGAGATCATCGGGTCCAACCCCCCTGCCAGACCAGGTTCCCTAGGACATATTGCACAGGTCAGCATCCAGACAGGTCTTGAATATCTCCAAAGAAGGACACTCCACAACCCCCCTGGGCAGCCTGTCCCAGGGCTCTGTCATGGTCACTTTGAAAAAGTTTTTCTGCATATTGATGTGGAATTTCCTGTGCTCCAACTTGAGGCCATTGCCCCTTGTCCTGTCCCCACAGACCATAGAAAAGAGGCTGGCCATTTCCCTCTGTCTCTCACACTTGAGATATTTATAAACATTAATAAGATCCCCTCTCAGTCTTCTTTTCTAAAGGCTGAACAGCCCCAGTTCATTCAGTCTTTCCTTGTAGGGCAGATGCTCCAGTCCTTTAATCACCTTCGTAGCCCTCTGCTGGACTCTCTCCAGGAGATCCCTGTCTTTTATATACCAGGGAGCCCAGAACTAGACACAATACTCCAGGTGGGGCCTGACCAGGGCAGTGTAGAGGGGGAGGATCAGCTCCTTTGACCTGCTGGTCACGCTTCTTTTGATGAAACCCAGGTGCATCTTTTGATGCACCCTCATATAATGCACTCTCTGGCATGTATCCCAGCCCAGCTCTGCCTGCTAGCTAATTTCAGTTAACTGTGGGAATCCTGGAAGCAAATACCTTCATATAGGGCCAATTAGAGAAAAATACACCTTCACTGATGTCTTTCCATACTTCTTTTAAGAGACAGAAAGAAACAAGGGCCCAGGAAAGCCTGGGAGTCTCCCCATTTCTCAATAACACTGCAGCTGATGTACTGACGTAGCTTTTTATTTCCCTGTAATCAAGAGCAGATTATTATACCAATGAAGCAAGAGTTAAATGCCAGCTGTTGAATGCAACCATCACCATCCTCCTCTAGTCAGAAAGGAAGGAAGCAGGATTTCTATTAAATCACACTGAAGACCCCAGGAGCAGCAGCCAAAACTAGGTGAGCCTGTTTCCCGCAGCTCGGGGATGAGTAAACTCTTGTAGATATTACCATGTTTGTCAAGCAACAATTAAAAACGCAACAAAGCTCAAGGCAAATATCGCAAGCCTTTTGTAATTCATTTGAAGCAGTCAAATATTTGCAGTGTAGGACAAGAGCAAAAAAAAAAAATCCCAAATCAGGCTTGAAGTGTGGTATTATTTAACCCTCTGAAGATTCGATGAGCTTTGTTTTACCAATGTATTGCAGAAACATCCACGGAACGGGCTGTATACATTTCCTTCTAATGACTATATGGCAGTGCAAACACTGCTGGACAGGTGGAACTACCTAATTACAATCTAACTGGATTACATATTAGCACTAGTAAAATTTGTTAATACTTCAGCATCCAGTTTCCCAGGGAAGTTAACAACTTGCTAAAACCCCTGTCTATTAGTAAACAGAGATGACAATAGCTAATGAAAGATCTAAATTTGTCAGTCACTGAATTATATGATGCAATTATAATTGTCTGGGGTACAACAAGGATATACTAATGAGATTCACCAGGCTACATCAGATTTTTGGTCAATAACATCCTGCCATCAACAACCGCATACAATTATTACTTGCATAAGAATAGAGCCTAGGAGCTCTAAACAAGATTGTGTCATAGAAACCAGCCTTGTCCCCGAAAACTTACAATCTCAGGCAATGATGCACATGCCTGCAAGTTCTATTATCCTAGCTTTACATACACCCAAAGGAGAACGACTTATCAAAAATACACATTGCATTTCCCAGACAAAGCAGAAATCACAACTCATTCTTAAAGCTCTGTGCTTCACTCCAGGTGTATTTATTTTCTCTCACATAAACCCAAACACCGTCCAAGGTGCAACATGGTACAAGTACAGGGTCAGTAGGGGCCTGATGCACTCCCCTTCCTCTGCATACACCAGGCCAGCTCAGGATAAGTTTCAACAGCTCACAGGCTGAAGCAAGAGAGCTCTTTAAAGCCTGTTAAATCTTACCCAAACATTATAACACAGAATAAAGAGGATTTATGGACTTTTATCTCTTTTTTCTTTCCCCACTGCTACCTAGAGACTCCTGACCACTATCCTCCACTCCCACTCTTCCCATTCCCACACACCCCTCCTCCCTCCTGCAGGAGTGAAAAGTGCACATTTAGGTTAAAAATAACCTAAAGGGTTGTTTTCTGAGGGTTTTGTTATGTGTTGGGGGGAATTAACATCTCACCCAGGTGCAAGGGATTAGAACTTTTTTTCAATCAATCACTTGGATATCTATATTTTTAAAACACTTTTAACTCCTGATTTATTATTCTCTTTCTCAGTGCTCTGCATTTTTCTTTATGCCCATGAGTCACCCTGGCTATGGATGTGGCCAGCTTGACCGATGTATCTTATCACGCCTGTGATAGCGTTTGATCAGCCTTTGGACCAAATACATCCCTCATAGATGCCAAGGCTATAAAACCCCTCCTGCTTACCTCCTCTCTTTGCAAAAGGGGGATAAATCAGCAACTTCTTCATGTGAGAACAAGGTGGCATCTTATTTCGCGTTACAGTGCTGAGGCTCCTGGTTGTTAGTGCTCACCTGGTTTGTGTGTATATATATTTTGAGTGTGTGTGTGTGTGTATGTATTTATGAGCACATGTGCATATCACAGAACATTAGGAGTTGGAAGGGACCTCAAAAGATCATCTAGTCCACCCCCCCGCCAGAGCAGGATCATGCTGTTGGGATGTGCAGTGAAAGGAGCACACATGTGGTCTGTGAGCGATGCCACACAGCTGTGATCACTGGCTAACCTGACCCATGGCCACAGAGGCTCCTGCTCCACAGCTATAAAACCATCAGTGTTTGTATTTCTTATGGGGCACAAAAAGACATGACAGGCTTTGATATCAACTTATGTTTGGTATCTGTGAGCAGGGATGTCATAAAAACAAAGAACAAAGCAAACTCTGCTCTTTCACCACGCATATCTGACAACAATAAATCCATAGTTGGGATCTCCTGCAATGACTGTTAAAAGAATCACAGAAACGTGTGAAAATGATGAAGGACTATAAAAGAACAAGGAAAAATGTGGAGAAAAAAATTCAAAGGGGAAAAAAAGGACTCCGAAGTGACTCAGGGGACCCATCAAGAGACTGACCAAACAGAGAATATGGGATCTGATCAGATACTAAATGCTTTGTAAATGGAGAATGGATCTTGGCAAGGAGGAAAGGGGCCAGGAAGCCAGACAGCTCAGAGATGCACAAGATCAAGTGCTCGGCCCTTCTGTACGGGGCTGGGGATGCTGATACACTGCTCACAAAGTGTTTCTACATCTGAGGACGATGAGCTGAGCTGACTCATCCCACTTATGCAGCAGGTCCTGTGCCCCGCCGGGATGCCTCACACTGCCCAACCACAAAGCTGTGGGTTCCCAGTAAAACCCTCCAAGAATTCACTGCCATTGGCTCTTAGCTGGCTGAATTTTCACCTTCTCTTCTGGCATAAGCTGTTAGGAACAGAATCCTTTCCTAATGACTCCCATAGACACCTTTACACAAACCCCCTGCTACTAGAGTAACTCTACACAAGGCTTTTTGGCAGCACTCAGATCACTCCTGTAAGAGCACTTCCTTTCACAAGCGTTACTCTCAATGCTTATACATTGGGGATTAATTTCCCTCTGAGATCTCTTAAAGGAAATAACACCTTTCTCTGAGAGGCTCTGAGTCCGACAATGTTATGATCATCGCAGCTCGATGGCCCAGCATGCCAGAAACCACCTACCCTCCAATTCTGTGGATTTGCAAAGGCTGCCCTTGACAGCAGCACTGGTACATCACCACTAAGAAATCCATCCCTGTGCCTTGCCCATGGAAGAAAATTTAAGTTTAGAAAGACAGGCTTTAGGCTGGGAGCATTGTACAAATTTAATCAATCATTATTCCTGCCCTCTACTACAGGTAAGGCAAGCAAGAGCAACCTGAGAGCTGAAAAACAAACATAAGAAATAAAGGCAATTCTATTTCTTCAAAGCTAGCAATGATTTTTCCTCATTTAGATCTCTGCATCTGGTCTCAAAGGCTCTCTGAGCTGCTCAGCTGCCTCGAGTGCAACTCAGTACCCACCCAACCAAGGATGGAGGTGCCTGGGACATGCCACCAGCAAGCAGGAGCCAACTTTAAGGTGGCATCTCCGCTTTGCGTTGCACAGAGAGGCTGCAGGCTTCACTGAAAAACCAAATAACTAACAAAATAGAGTTGAAACAGTCCTTTTTCCTCCCCTTAATGACATAGATACACTATCTAAACCTCGTTTCCTCCTACTCAGTGTTAGGCAGAGGCTGAGGAGATCAGCAAACATGCTTCAAACATGGATTGCTTTTAAATGCCAAAGGAGAGGTTTTTGCAAACAATTTAGGAGTGAATCCAGTTGTCTGGATAGTTTTTATTGCAGTCTAAAGACAAATAAAAGCCCTCCTGTCCTGATTACAGAGAGAAGACGCAATTCATGAAATGTAATAAGTTTTTCAGACCTGCAGCATGGAGAACTTATTTGGTTGCCTTTATTTTTTTAATTAAAAAGCCTATCGGCCACTTTGTTGATTTATTCAGTATCCCAAGCACTTTTAAACACTGGCACTTAAATAAAATGAAATCTATCTTTGCCAGAAACCTTTAGAGTAGATAAGTGCAAGTAAATTACAGTCTTCTTTACAGCACCACAAACTGGAGTAAATATTGGTCATTACAGACTACATGGAAGGTATCACCACACACAGCGAGCTTACCGAGTTGGGTTTTTTCCCCCGACATAACTGAGTTGCCTCTAGCAAATGGATTTATGGTTAGAAGATTTATCTAACAGAGAAGATTTCAGTTCTTTTGTCACTGAGATGAAAAAAGCCTGTGAGTTTGATGAAACAGCCCCCAAAAATACAGGAGAGTTTTGCAGCCACTATTGAGAATTTTGCTGCTTTGAAGAACCATAACTGACGGGTAGCATTAATCACTGCTGTAAATTGCCGTATCACGGCAGTAATACAGAGCTACAGCAGATGAAGGCTGGCTAATATATAGCTCCAGTTACCCTGAACAGCCACTTCTTAACTTGAAACCTTTTCCCACAGTGCTTGGTCTATGTAAAAAAAAATAAATTAATTCCCACTTTCCACAACGCCCCTGAAATTGAGAAGCTGAACAAAGCACAAAGGCAACCACAGCACCCAAACTTATCAAGAATAAAAAGAGTGTGCTCAGCACTACATAAGGAGCGTAGTTTGTTCTCAATACAGGCACTGGCTGCAAAGCAAAACAACCAGAGGGTGCTCCTCCTGACCTGAGATTTGAGCTTTCCCCCCTTTGAGTGGATGAGGAGACAAAGCTCTCTCAGTGCTAAGTCACATCACAGAATCACAGAATTGTAGGGGTTGGAAGGGACCTCAAGAGATCATTGGGTCCAACCCCCCTGCCAAAGCAGCTCCCTAGCTCATATTGCACAGATAGGCATCCAGACGAGTCTTGAATGTCTCCAGAGAAGGAGACTCCACCACCTCCCTGGGCAGCCTGTCCCAGGGCTCTGTCACCCTCACTGGGGAAAAGTTCTTCCCCATGTTGGTGCAGAACTTCCTGTGCTCCAATTTACAGCCATTGCCCCTTGTCCTATCTCCACAGATGACTGAAAAGGGGTTGGCCAATTCCCCCTGCATCCCATACTTAAGATATTTATAAACATTAATTAGGACCCCCCTCAGTCTTCTTTTCTCAAGGCTGAACAGCCCCAGCTCGCTCAGCCTTTCCTCATAGGGGAGATGTTCCAGGCCCTTAATCATCTTCGTAGCCCTTCTCTGGACTCTCTCAAGGAGGTCCCTGCCTTTTTTATACCAGGGAGCCCAGAACTGGACACAATACTCCAGGTGGGGCCTGACCAGGGCAGAGTAGAGGGGGAGGATCACCTCCTTCCACCTGCTGGCCACACTCTTCCTGATGCATCCCAGGATCCCATTGGCCCTCTTAGCCATACCCTGAAAACCCTTATGGGGCCAACCGTATCCTGGAGTGCATCAAGCATGGCATGGCTAGCTGGTCCAGGGAGGGAATTGTCCCACTCTACACTGTGCTGGGGCAGCCTACGAGCAAAGTCAGCAGCGTAGTAGACAGAAATGTTTTCTTCCGTCTCTGCTTTGTTTTTCCATATATTAAATAGAACCTCCAAGACTACATAATGTGGCACATGGCATACCCATCTGCTACGCCAACACCTTTCACTCTGAAAATACCCGTGCGACAAAAATGGGAGTGGAGACCATGCTTAGAAAGAGCCACCTACTTCCCACCTGCAGCTTCCAGCAGCTGCCAGTCATAACAACCCCCGCAGTCCCCCAAAGCCACTCTCCTGCGGGTCCCACACACGTTGCTGGCTCTTTCCCCTCCCATCCCCACTGTCCGAGAGCTCTGCTCCTCCATGGATGCCCACAAATACGACAGAAAGATGCTCTCAACCAATGCAACACTGTCTAGGGTGGCCCTCCCTTATTTTGAGCCATGCAAGAGCTAAAAAAGCATGCAAACTAATAATGTAATGATTAGCATTATATTGGGGAATATTTAAGAGAAAAATACTTCTAGTTTCAGTATCTGCACATGTATTTCTTCATTGCACAGGCACTATAGTGTATCAGGAGCGCTGCTCTGGGTCTCCAGGCTGAACTGGGATGTGCTCCTGGTTTCTGTTTTGCTTGCTGTAAAACAATACAAGGAGAACAGCAGTGCTGGTCTGTCAACAAGAGCACTTTGGGCATCCTTTACATGCTCTTTAACTGTCTGTGGAGATCTAGCGATGACCTTTAAGCGTGCAGAGAATAAATCTTACTCCTCGGGTTGTGCTGCATGCTAATGCTGTCCAGTGGAGGCACTGCCCCAGGAAGGACAATGTCCCGTGCAAAGGGATGACACCTCAGTTTGAGACTCTCTCTAGCTCTGCTTCTGTGAGTAACATGAGCAAGGGGAAGCCTTTAACATGGACAAAACGTAAGAAACTGCGAGCTTTTACAGCTACTTTAGAGAGTTAGAAATTCTACAGAACCTGAAGAATTTACCATAAACCATTCAGAGCAATGTTTAAAGACTAAATAAGGGGAGAACCAAACCCCACAATTGCAGGGGGTGGGGGCTATGATCAATTAAACTTGATGCAGATAGGTTTAACATCAAAAACCTTACTTCTCTTTCCTGCGGGATAGGAAGATCTGGAGCCCAACACAACCAGAGATGGTGGAGGCAGCAGGACCCGCATGGTCCAAAAGGACCAAGCACATTGATCATGGAGAGGACAGTGCTATAGCTTGGCTGAAAGCAATATAAATTACCATGACATTTACTGACTACTTACATATTTGTGCTTATTGTTGGGAGATGTTGTTTTAAGATCACCTTAATGGAAGTTTATTGAAAGTGATGGACTTCAAATATAGGGAAGCCCAACTCCTCCAGTACAGAAAGGTATAATCAAATCCTTAAGATTAAGCCACTGTAACTCAGAAAGAGACCTGAACTTCGAAGGGTAAAAATATTTTTTAAAACTCTGCTTTTATGGAAGGCAGGATGGGGTGATTTCAGTTCATCAAACACCTTCTAAAGTAGCTTTAGAGAATGAAAGGGGATGGTCACATTGGTTATGAGACACAGACCAATCAATTCTGTGTCTCTCTTGGCACCAAGCAGATTTTGTTCCACAATTAGTACGAGGAAATGGTCTAGAAGAAAAAATAAACCTCTGTATATTGGAGAGTCGAAACCAGATAAAGATCTCCATGGGACTCAGGGGTTTTCAGCACTCTTCAAGAGTTTCATTGGGTTGAATAGTTTTACACACCTTTATTTCTCCAGCTATTTCACCTCACTATAAAATAAAACCAGCATTCAAGATTTCACCATGCACCATTTGCAAATTTAGCTGCAACAAATTTTCAAGTGCCATTCCTAAGGGTGTTCCTCAACTCAAAATGAACCTCCAGTATCCCAGGCTCCATTTCACAATAACTCTTCCAAAGCCTTAAAGCAGGTGCTGAAAGGTTACAGAAAACAAGCAACCCAAGACAAAAACCTTCAAGCTATTCTACAATTAACTAGGAAATAACCTAAGTAAGAATCACAGAATCATCAAAGTTGGAAAAGATCTTCAAGATCAAGTCCAACTGTTAGCCCCACACCATCACGACCACTAAACAATCTCCCAAAGAGCATTGTCTACCCAATTTTTAAACACCCCCGGGGACGGTGACTCCAACACCTCCCTGAGCAGCCCACCCCAGTGCCCCATCACCCTCCACATGAAGAAGTCCTCCCAACATCCAACCTAAACCTCCCCTAGCACAACCCAAGACCAGAGGGATCTTGAGGTAAGGGAAAATAAGAGATTCATGAGGTGCTGCCAGCTTTGTTTCCCGCTCTCATTCCAAAACATCGTCACACACCCCAAAATATGGTACTGAAGAAGTTTCTCCTGGATTTTGCAGCAATATTACATTTTGCAGACCCCCAAGAGAAGCCTTCAACTGCGCTTCAGCATCTTTCCTCCCAGACAGCCTGTAGCATCTTCACAGAGCAGAACCAGTCAACTGGCTCCAAAGTCATCAGTGCTTTCTGTCTCTCTGATTGAATGAGCACTGCTAGAAAAGACAACTCACATAAACGTGTCTCCTTGAAGCAGCTGCATGTGAGCAGAGGAAGGTAATGACAATATTAAACCAACTACAAGGATCACAGGGAAAATGCCAGGTATTAGGTAAGCACTGGGACACAAAGCTAATCTAGAGTTAAGTTTAGTAAGTAAATAAAGAAAGGAAAATAGAGAGAGAAAAGAGAGAAACATTCAGTTAAAAGGAAAAAAGTAAAGACAAGAGACAAAACTGCAATTCCAGCTGCGTGAGCCATTGAAAACTGAGCCCCGAATGGCAGCACTACTTTTGGCCCTGAAAATACTATCCAAATGCTGAAGATGCTAAAGGCAGACCAATTGAGCAAACTATTGCTACTAATAAACCAAGCAAAACCCAAAGAACAGGACAAAAAAAAAATAAAAAAGAGTTTATTTTAATTAAAAGCACTAATTAAAGACTTGGAGAGACAAGGCATGTTTTCTCAAGAACAAAGGCAACACAAACACCCCAACTATGCGAGCATTTAAAGCAGCAGCAAGCAAGCGCCAGGGATTTCTTGGCTTTAATAACTGCTCAAATCAAAGGAAGAAAAATCCACCCTGACAATTCCTGGAGGCAGAGCTGGTGCTTTATTAACCCAGCCGAGCCACAGGGCAGCAGCACATGTCCCTTGCTGCTTTTTCAGCTCAAATGGCAGCTTCTCCTAACCCAGAACTGTAGCACAGGAGCCTTCAAATTAATATGTTTATCCAATAAAGTGGGTAAGATAAAGCATTTCTTCAGAGAATCAAATAAAACATTGCCAGAGTTTGCACCTTCCTTATCTCTAAGTTCTTTATTTCTGTCTCGTGATTCTTCGAAACTGGATATATGGAGCTACCTTTTCTCTTGGACATTTTAAGTTTGAAACACTGAAAGAGGGGAAAAAAGCACAAAGTAGGAAACTTTGGGTCAACAAATTTTGGGCTGCAGCATTTAAGCCAGAACAAGACACAACTCCTGTGTTACTGGGTAACACAGAAGAGCATCAGTTTCCCAGATAGGTTAATTTTGATACTACAGACTTCTCAGTGTTAAAAGCCTGACTCAAGCAGACATTTCAACGGACAGCACTCCCCAAACTCCTGAGGTGGTAAGAATCAAAGCCTCTTGATCAAACTGTCCTCAAATAATCATTAAATGCCAGTTAGTACAAAGTTGGGGTGGCCGGGGCAAAGAAACAAAGTACATGTACCACAGCTGCACAAGCTCACAACCTCTTGAAAAGGCAAAGCAGCAAGTGCTGCATCCAAACAGACTGACACCAAGTCACCCCATGACTTCTGCTCTTCAGAGTCTTTAAGGTTGAAAAAGATCTCAAAGATCAAGTCCAACCATTTGTCCAACACCACCATGTCAACTAAACCATGTCCTGGAGTGCCACGTCTGCAGTGTTTTGAACCCCCTCCAGGGATGGCGACTTCACCACCTCTTTGGGCAGCCTGGTCCAATTGCTTCCTCCAAAGACCATCAGTGTCATTCTCACACATTGTTAGCAAAAGGCTCTTTCCCCTGCCGATTATTTCTGTTGTGCTACATGTTGGAGATGGCTGTGCCACAGCTCTTATAGTTCATGTTGTAACTTGAACCTTGAGGCATCAAAACTAATAAAGATTAAAAACAAAACAAACAAAAAAAAATCACTACTGGAAGGAAAACAGTTTAAGCACTGACTTGATAGTTCACCACAATGAAGATCAAATCCAAATAGATTTTCTTTTGCCCAGTCCTTTTATTTCTATTTCATATACTAAAAGAGTAGCTCAAAGGAACAAGCTGCCTTGGCTGGTTCCTATGGTCAACAGCACATGCAGCACCTGAAACACCCTGAACTGTGCCAGAATTTGTCCACCGAACGCATAACCTGGCTTCTGGACCTTCTTATTTCCACTCAGTAAAGGTGGATGAGTAGAGGAGAACGACAACATAGCGTTTCACGTGTGGGTTGTATCACCAGGCAGGACACAACAGCATGCCCAGCCTAGGACTGACACTTAGCATGGTTCATCATTCCTGCCAGTACCAAGCCACTGCGGTCCTTACTAAAAAATAACCAATACACCAGGTACATCCCAAGCTGAATCATCCCACATTTCCTCTTTCTTGCCCTGCTTGCTTAAGCAGCTCTTATTTCTACCACTGAGTTTGACAAGCCTCTTGACGTTTCAGGTACACAATGAGCTCGGGTGTTGTATGAATTTCATTTTGCTCTTCCCATCTCAGACTATTCTCTCTTTGATTAGCCTGTCTCCTGGTTAAAACTTCACAGCCCTGTGCTGCGAGGTCAGGACCTCCCAACGCTTGTATCTCCTGAGCCACGAAGATGTCATTCGGAAGACGCTCCTGCCTACTGAAGAAGAAGAGGGGAAGAAAAGGTCTGCTATGGCTTATCCACTGTCCTCAACATCATTTTCATTTGTTGTCTTTCCCTTAAAGGAATAATCTGACTCTTACACATTACTTGCAAAGGTCAGAGAAAAATAGAGACAGCGTAAGGGAACGCTTAAATCGCTTTCTCCAAGGATATGTCCATTTATCTCCTACCAAACTGATCTGTGACCTGATCATCTCTGCCTTGGCCAACCCAACTATGACTTATCTGTAAGTAACATCAGAAAGTTTTTACTCAAGTGGTGGAGTATCTGAAGTCAACTCCTCTCTGACATAATTGATTGCTTTAAGAAGATCTGAGCAAACTTTCCACCAGCTCCCATAATTGTTAGAAGAGAAGATATGAAGGCAAGATTTTTCTCAAAGGCTTTTAATGAGTCTCTGGGGTTTTAATTGGCAACGGACTGCTGCCTTACTTTACCTTGCAAATTATCCACACTACCAAAGCTCCTTGTAAAGTCAGAAGATTTCTGGGGCTGCAGCTAGCAACCCAGGAAAGTAATTCCATAGGACTACATTAAAAAAAAATAAAGAAAGAAAGAAAACAAAGGTGAAAAATTCAAACTCATTTGAGCTTTGCAACAAACTGATAAACCATTGCATGATTTGCTCTGCACAGCACTAAGTTTTATACAATTAGCACTGCAGATGATCAGAGAAAGTTGAGCATCTCTTGTGCTGGCTTTTGAGGAGATAGCCTTATTTTCACCAGATTTACATAATTTAGTTTAACAGCTTCAGTTTCTGCTCTCTTTCTTTTTCCCCCTGCTAGTATTATCTTCCTATAAAGATGGACCAGTTTTGAGTATAACCCCACTGAAACTGGCAGCCTTGCATCTAGATATTTTGGGGGCATGTTTTTAATTCACATTTTGACGCTGAGAAAAAATATCATTTCAGATGCTAAGGCCACCTCTCCAATAAATTTCATACCCTTAGTGCATGAAAAATCCAGTCCTTTCAGCAAGTCAGTGCTCCCCAAAACTGCCTGCAAAAGTACTACATAACTGCTTGTTGGATCATTCTTTTAAGAGGAACAAGAACCACTGCACAATACTAACAGCAGATAAATTTCAACTTGCAAACAAATTTTGTGTTATCAAATGAGGAATTACATGAAGTTTTATGTACAACCCAAATGCACCTGGGTGCGTTGAGTGGGGGGGTTCTGACCCCTCATATAGTTCCTTCTACCATACATGTTACCAATAAACAAAACCACATTTGAATTTTAATAGATTTTGCTTCTTTCAGACTCTTTGTGATAGAACACTTGAAAATCCTCTCTGCTTTGCAGTAAGCAAGATCAAATCCTTTCTTGGTGTAAAGGACAGGTTCCTAATTATCAGGGTCTAATATTGAGCTGGGCAGCTTTGGTAAAGCCAAGGTACAGCTGCACATCCCTTGTCCAGGCTCCTTTACTATCATTAGACTGTGGCAGCCCTGCTATACCCACAGACAGAGGAGAAGGGCAGGAGGCTCCCATCCACACCAAGTCACCTGCACGCCAATGTTTGCCTTGGCACTAACACATGACAGAAGTAGAGATTTCAGGTTATTAACCTACAGAGGTGGCAGCAAGTTACAGGGAGAAAGTAGTCAGCCAGAGCAGAGGGAAACAAAAGCAACAACAAAATTCAGCATATTTTTTATATTCAGATCACCCACTGGACAATGTTACTTCAGAGGGATCTGCAAACACAGCTCACTGTCTTTACTATTTTAAGACACTCACTGTCTTCCTCAGAGAGGTGGCAATAGCAATTTGAGATATGGGGTAAAGAGGTGTATTTGGAGAATACCACTCTCCCAGGGGATTAGAGACATTATCTTAGCTGAGAGATAATTTATCCATAATGAGTGGAGTTTTCTTTTCCTTATTCTGATGCACTGAGTTTAATTATTTTTCGAATCAGGGAGAAAAGTCTGTGATTCTGCTACAAATTGCAAGTAGAATCAAGTTTTGCATTTAGGCACTAGAGAATTCTGAATGATGAATACTGATAAAAGAAAAAATTAGCTGCTGTTTTGGATTTAGCTGCACACATCATGGAAGCCTACCTGTTAACACCAGTGCTTAAAAAAACAATGACAGTGACATACTTGGAGCAGCAAACTGAACAGTCTCCAACAGAACAAAACATGATGATTTTTCTTTCTGCAATAACTGGAAACGGAAAAGCTTCGGAATAACAACAGAAAAATAAATAAATTGCATATAAAAAAAATCATAAGCAGATATCTTAACGATGAGACCACCTGCCATGAGGTGCAGCCCTACTTTACGCACAGCTTCTGACCACCCAAGCGTTTGGTTGCTCTTTCTTCCTAGGCCCTGGTTAGACCCCCTTCCAGCTTTTACCAAGACTGTAATAATATTGAAAATATATTACAGTAATTCTCTTGGGGCAGGCTTTCAAAAGACCTGGGTTGTCTTATTAAAGAATTTATAATGACCCAGAAGGAATCAGATCAGAATAATTAAAATTTAAAGCCTTCTAAATTATTTTTAAAAGACGAAGTCCTTCCTACAGTGATTTATCCCTTCAAGTTTGCAACCTAAAGAGCTAAAGAGACCGTGTAGGCTAACACAGTGGGTTTGACACTAAAAACTTTATAATTTACAGAGCCAAAATATGCTAATGAGTTACAGTAAGAGATGTCCACAGAGCTGACACATCATCGTGGCCCAAAGGCACCACTGTTGAGCTTCACACTACCATAACCAAACGCCTTTGCCGCAACTTCATTTTTCAAAAAGAAATACTTAATATCCTTGTAATGAAGTACTGGCAGGCACGTTGAAAACCACTCCTGACACTCTGGAGGTAATGGAAATCCATCTCCTGAAAATTGGGAAGCCCTGGCTTAAAGTGTTTCTCTAAATGAAAGTTGGATGATGCCCCTTAACACATCTTTACCATCTCCAGCATCAATGATGACTGGGTGTCTATTCTCATTACAATCATCAATCATTCATCTCTCCCGAAATAAACCTTGTAATGATCAAAGTTATCATCAGGCATAATGGAATATTTACTGGCACTCGCCTTTCTAGAGATTTTTGACATTTATTTATCGTTTAGCCAAAAGAACAAACAGATGCTTGAAGTTGTTTCTAAGCAGCAGCGCCAACAATTTAAGTCAATAATATGTCCTAAATTGATTTGCACACCTCTCAGACCTCTGTTCAGCTAGGTCTAGCTGAATGGGTTCTCCAAAGTCAAGCTGTGACATTGGGTGCCACTGCACTTGAAAGCATAAAAAGCCAATTATGATCACAACTGCTACTTACTTGTGCAATAATGAGAGATAAAATACCTACAAGTCATTTGCTGGCGTCAGAAACGAGATCACATGCCAGACAGAAGACGGTGCATAGTTATCATACTTTTAGAATGGCAGTGGGAAAGAAACAGATCATAACCATGAATACAGACACCTCTTTCTTGGAGAAAGATACCTCTGAGGACAATTATAATAGTGACCTTAGTACTGTCCCAAACTTAACAAGGAATAAAGGATTCAGTAAAACAAAGTGCCAAGTGGCAATCTGGAATTTTGCTCAAGAGAAGAGACTTAGTACATAAAAAGCAAGTAATAGTAAAACTGATAGTAAACACAGCTGCCAGTATTGTTTCCTGCTGGAGTCACTTGCACAAACAGGTTGAAATGGAGACAACACGATGTGGCTCCACAGGGTTACCTGAGGTAGTGCTCGTGGTACCACTACATCAGGACTCTGGTCACTGCATTTCTATGTGGAACTAAACAACCACCATCTTACCATTTCCCTTCCTAAGATTCAACCCTCTCCTCTCTTTCTCTGCTCTTTCCAACTTCACATAACTGTATAAGCCTGCAACTTATCTGAATCCATCACCATCATCAAGCCTCCAAACCTTTAATTGGGTAGGAAAACAAGACCTCAGGGACAATACACCTACAGGGCAGGAAGATATGGGTAAGAGAGGGTGGATCAACACCTGCTTCCCATTTGTGCTCCTTGCTGGGCTGGGGGGAAGGAGATAAAACACCTCATACAAAAGCAGCCCAACACACTGCCTGAAGCAGCCTGGAGGTCGCTGGGACTGTCCTGTGTGGCATGGCATAACATATTCAATATACACGTTTGCTATGTCGTTTCAAATTACTCCAAAGAGTTTCCTAATCATCTGGATTTACCTGCAATAATCAGTACTTGCACAAAGGCAAGCTTTGTGAAGGTGAGAATAAAGCACATCAGTCAAGTCTTTAGGATTACCAAGAACAGCATGTTTTTCCCTAAAATACCTAGTTATCTTTTCCTTTTTTGTCACTTCTGCCTATTTGTTCTCTCTCTTTCTCTTTTTGAAGCAAAACTAGGTATTTCTAAAAGGCTTTCCTCTAAACAGGAACCCACATGCCGTATTGTTTTGGTATCACTTGTTCATCTTTGCATTGTCCTATCCAATCTGTACCCCTCCAGCATCTTTAAACCACAGAGCTATTTTCCATCTTATATAAACCTCTCTCCTTAAGATGTCACCATAAACTCTCATCCTCAAGATCAAGGAGGACTGTGATATCATGCACTCCAAATCTCAACTGTTAATTGGAATAACATCACAAATGCTTTCATTCAGTGGTGTACATAGGAATAGGGTTTTTCTCTGCTTTTTGGGCAAACCAGGCTTTTGCCCTCACCCCTACAGATTACACGAGAAGCGCTGCAGACTTAGAGCAGGAGATCAGTGCTGTCTAGTTTTTTATCCTCCAATTTCCTTTACTCAGTTTAGGGGAAAAACAATGGCTTGTCCTGAAAAAATACATAAACTTTACTTACATACTTTCCCTCAAAAACTTAAAAACGGTCAGATACACTCTTCTAAGCAACTGTTGTATATATTGTGAGACTGAGCAGGGCTCATAAGGAAAGCTATGGTATCAGCTCCAGGCTCCCCAGCCCACAGAGCATCAACCACGCTGTAGTAAAGGAGGAGGTTCCATATGGGAACAAACCAGAGCCAAAAACTCAAGTGAAGCACTTGTTTTCCATCTTCCTGAATGCAATGCTATAATCTATGCCATAAAGAGTTACATTAATTAAGAAAGTGGAATTTCTAACAGCCCTTGTTAGATGCGACTCGCAAAGAGCGATAAGAACCCTTCTTCCCAATGGAATCCCAAGTCGGTCAACACTAAAGTTAAAAAATGTTCTTACTTTTGACAGTTGCTGTCCGGGTGCAATTATAGAGGATGGCTAACTCCCCAAACACTTTGCCAGGTCCCATGGTGCACAGCTTCACGCCTTCTTTTGTCACTTCAACCTTCCCATCTGTGAGAAAAAGAGAAAGGAATAAAAAACCACAGTTCATTTTAAAAGGGAAATTAAGATCTTTCTGTTTTGAAATGTATTAGATGATACTGTGAATAAAAGAGCCAGAGTCCTACAACCTGAAAGCAAATTAAATGTGCTGCAAAGCACAACACATAAACTCAGAAAAAGGTTAAAAAAATAACTGTTGCAGCTATAAACTTGCAATGCTTGAGTTTTCTTAGTGGCATATGGGTACAGTCTGGAATACTTACTAGTATAGTAAGCTCAATGTGAACTTTGTTTCATGTATGACACTTTCAGGTGAAATTTTCTCCAACTTTTGTGTTAAAAAAAGGAAAAGATTTAGGTCCTTAACACCACACATGAAAACCATGGAGTAATTTTGTTCATTTTCACTGAGAAACTAATCCCCGAGAACACTCATCCATGAATAACACAGCTATTATCAAAAAGAAAATTACTTTGACCTGTGGCCATTATTTAATTCCCATCTCGGTGTACCTTTCCTTTTTGAACATTTCATCTTAGAAGAATGAGTCTCCTTTATCTGCTTACCAATACCATGCCGGGAGGAGACACAGGACGGGGATTTAAAAGCAAAGGTTGAATTTAAAGCGAGCAGCTCAGGGCCAGGCTGGGGGTTTCAGAGGGCATCAGAGGAATGAGAGCCAGGAGAAGGGCAGGAATCAAAGGCAGCCCCTCCTACACACCTGAGCAATGCCACAACTAGAAGCAGAGCACCTGAGTGGAGGGAACGTAGGGTGATCATGCCTACAGCCTATGGCCAGAATTTAGGCTGTAAGAAAGGAAATGTGATGCAGAAAAGTGAGGATTTCAAATTATATCAGCCACTAAAAAGCCTACTCCCATCCCAAACTGTGAAACAGGTTGTTAAGGGACCCTACTATGCCAGCCCCTGGGCATCCCTGCCTGAGTCTCTGCATGACAGCGGCCAGTAGCACATACAAATGCTGTGAGGTACAACTAGTATGCCAAGCACTGGCTGTGTCCTTAAGTCCTTGCAAAAACACCAAGTGCCAATTAATTTCTGAAGGGATTATACAACTCATTTGGGTTGTATATATATCAAGGCCAAGCCCATCCTTGGTGATCACAGCACCTCTGGGAATAACATTTAGGATGTGGCCGCGTTTTGCCACCAGAGAAGGGAGTGAGAAGGTGTGAGAAACTCTGCAGACATCAAGATCATTGAAAGAGGGGGGAGAGAGGGTGAGGCGCTTCAGGCACTGGAGACAAAGATGCCCTTGCAGCCTTTGGAGAAGACCATGGTGGAGCAGGTGTCCCCCTGCAGCCCATGGAAGATGATGGGGAGCAGAAACTTCACCTGAAGCCTGTGAAAAGGCCCCATGCTGGAGCAGGTGGAGACACATGAAGGACACTGTGACCTGCATTTAAGCCTCTGCAGGACCTGCAGCCCGTGGAGAGAGAGACCAATGCTGGAGCAGGCATGCTGAGGGGGACCCACTTGTGATTCTATGGGGGACCAGGCTGGAGCAGCCTGGGCCTGAGGGACTGGACAGGTGGACCCTCAGCTGGGTTAAAAACTGGCTGGATGGCCGAGCCCAAACTGCGTTGGTAAATGGAACAAAATCCAGCTGGAGGCCGGTCACGAGTGGCGTCCCCCAGGGCTCAGTCCTGGGTCCAGTCTTGTTCAACATCTTTATCAATGATCTCGACGAAGGGATCGAATGCACCCTCACTAAGTTTGCAGATGACACTAAACTAGGAGGAAGTGTTGATCTGCCTGAGGGTAGGGAGGCTCTTCAGAAGGATCTGAACAGACTGGACCGATGGGCTGAGACCAATGGGATGAAGTTTAACAAGGCCAAGTGTAGAGTGCTGCACATGGGACATAATAACCCCATGCAGCGCTACAGGCTTCGGGGAGACTGGCTGGAGAGCTGTCAGGCAGAGAAGGACCTGGGGGTGTTGGGTGACTGCAGACTGAATATGAGTCAGCAGTGTACTCAGGCGGCCAAGAAGGCCAATGGCGTCTTGGCTTGTATCAAAAACAGTGTGGCCAGTAGGTCTGGGGAGGTGATTGTGCCCCTGTACTGGGCATTGGTGAGGCCACACCTCGAGTACTGTGTCCAGTTCTGGGCTCCTCACCACAAGAAGGACATGGAGGTCCTGGAGTGTGTCCAGAGAAGGGCAACCAGGCTGGGGAAGGGGCTGGAGGGCAAATCCTATGACGAGCGGCAGAGGGAGCTGGGGCTGTTTAGTCTAGAGAAGAGGAGGCTGAGGGGAGACCTTATCACCACCTACAACTACCTGAAGGGAGGTTGTAGAGAGGTAGGTGATGGTCTCTTCAGTCAGGTGACAGGTGATAGGACAAGGGGGAATGGCATGAAGCTGTGCCAGGGCAGGTTTAGATTGGATGTTAGGAAAAAATTTTTTACTGAAAGAGTTGTCAGGGCCTGGAACAGGCTGCCCAGGGAGGGGCTGAGTCACCTTCCCTGGATGTGTTCAAAAAAAGGGTAGATGAAGTACTTAGGGATATGGTTTAGTTTAGTATGTGAATGGTTGGACTTGATGATCTTAAAGGTCTTTTCCAACCTTATTATTCTGTGATTCTGTGACTGCACCCCATGGAAGTGACCCAGTTGGTAAAGAGCTGAAGCCCCGTGGGAAAGGACTCATGTTGGAGAAGTTTGTGAAGGACTGTCTCCTGTGGGTGGGACCCCACGCTGGAGCAGAGGAAGAGTTTGAGGAGTCCTCCCCTGGGAAGCAAGGAGCAGTAGAAACAATGTGTGATGGATAGTTGAGGGGCTGAGCCTCTCCCCCACTCCCCACCAGGGATGCCTTGGGTGAGATTTCCAAAGCCCAGTGAAGGTCCTGAAGCCAAAGCTCTCCAGGAGGGCTGTATCCTCCCACAAAGCCAATGAACACACCTCGAGAGGCTTCATCACACAAACCCAGCTGCTGCAGGAGAAAATATATTGGCGTTTCTCTAAGTATTGTCAGAGACTGAAGAGCAGAGCAGCCTGAGGAAGGCTGGAGTTGGAAGGAAATGCTATCCGATCTTGGTAACTACAGCACGAGAAGAGGCACGGGCAGGCTGCTTCGTTATGGGTTACTAATAAATATGTTGTTTAATTACACTTTAGCCTCCTGGAGAAAGACGCCCATCCTCCTGCTGTGTAGTTAAGCAATCTGGAACATTAAACACCTACAATAAACTCACCAAATTCACAAAGGGGCTAATGCAGCTATGAACAGGAGTTTCACCCATTTCCCTAGCTGGCAGCTTTCCACTTGGGAACCAAATGGCTTTTCTTTTTTTGGATGTATCAACAAGAAAAAGAAATCAAAAGAAACTCATTACAATATTGATCAATTAATGGAGATAAATTTGCAGCTTCCTTTGAAATCCCCACAAGACAAATACCAAATAACGCAAAGGATGCTTAACAACAGGCAAGAAGAAAGGATAGCAAACCGCTGCATTTCTGCTGAAATACTGAACATCACTGAACCCAAGACTGATATTTAATTTACAGATGAGAAAACATAAAATTATTTGTGGTAGGTGCAGCTAAATTCATCATGAGGATGATCTTGCACCCTGTAAGATCACCCTGACGCTGAGGGCAGCTCCATGAAAGCTCTGAAGCAGCAGGGTTTGTACCTACAGGTTTTGGTTGTAACTCAAGAGAGCTTGAAATGAGGAGCCAGCGTGCAAGATCTCAGGGATATGCACTAAGGCTTCAGGAAATGAAGCTTTCCCTATGGAATCCAAGTTCCAAGAGGGAACAGCTCTCCTTACTGCCTCGGTTCCCACCACGTGCTCTCTGAGCCCAGGAATTTTGCTTTTGTGAATTAAACTCTGTGTGCTAATTACATCGTAGTCACAAATTTAATTGTGGAGTAATTAAAACTTTAATTGCTAAGTGGCTAGTTGACATCTGAACCAGTCAGATGAAGATTTGTTAATATTTTTGTTTGTTTCAAAACACAGACAGATAATGGCCTGCATTATTCATGGGGTTGTGCCCGAGCCACGGTGCGGCTTAACCGTGGTGGCTCCAGAGGATTGCACTTCACAACGACAAATATTAACGATATCCAAAGTAAATCCATCAATGATTTTGCTTAAAATAAGCTACTTAATTGCTTCCAGCGTGTCTTCCCCAGCCCCACATTTCAGTCCACCCCAATGGCAGCATCGCTACCCCATGCGACACAGCGCAAGTAAAACCATGGCTGCCAGTGGGGAGTGTTCACACCTCAGGAATGACGGGAAGAGTTCCTGGGAAACAGTCCCCACCTGGAAAATGCTCTTATACCTATCTGCTCAGAGAAGTTATTGCTCTTAGAAGTCACTGTATGACTTCCCCAGGAATCAAAGTTAAATATGCATTGTTATAATTTAAAATACAGATGACTGAAGCACATATGAGCAAAGCAGGATCAATTCTGTCCTGTATAATAACGCCAGCACAGTGCACAGGTCGGTTTTGTTTTGACGAGGACATTTGGTGCTTTGTCACTTCGAGTCCATCCAATTAAACATTAAATAACAACTCTGGCTGAACTGCATCCATGTTCCTCAAGTAAATTGAACGATAAACTAAATCGTGCTAATGTGACTCTCTCAATTAGTAAGATAATTTTTTCTCCCAATAATTAAATGGTCATTTTCTCTTTCCGGGCTCAGAAGAAAACAGATTAAGTTGACTTGAGGAATTTGTCAGCCTGCATGTAATTTATATAATGGGTAAAACTCTTCTGGTACATTACTGGCCAAGACCCACAGGTGGAAAGTCGCTTGCTATTTCTCATCAGAGTCTTTCACAACTCACAAGCCCAAACAAGCTCCTTAGTTTCTTAGAGATACAAGAATATCTGAGAGGATATCTAAGAAACCAAAGCCCCAGGAACATGGCAGTGACGATTCTAGCTTGTATTTTTCTATTTCTCCTCCTGGGTAGAAAGAGGAGACATCTAGAAGGCTTAATTCTCTGACCTCAGTTGTATATCCTAGCAATGCCTTTGAGATGTGGGTAAGAGTAAGCAAGTTCATCAGTAGTCACATTATTGGTCACTTTACAGATCCTAAACCCTTAGAAAAAAAAAGGCAGGTTGTCCCAGGAAAACACTCATTATTCCATTAACTTCCATGCAAGGTTTAAAACTAAAACCACTTGATACTGCAGAAATTAGGAAAACAATGAAGCAGGGTACAGCGTGAGCTGTACATCAGGATACAGATTTCATTACACAAGGCCGAAATGACAGGAGGGGTTTGAGGGGGATCCCCACAATTTGGTGCAGAATTCATGAGTGACTGTTCGGTATTTTATTTTACACTTGGACTGCAGCTTTATTTGTCAAGCTCTGCTCTGAAAACAGAACAAGAATTACTTGTAATTAGTTTTCTTGTAGGAAATATCACTATGGATCTGTAGGTTTTCCTGAAGAAAGTAATAAATCATCAGGTGAGGGGAAAAGGGGGAACAAGAAAAGGAGGGGCTGAAGCCAAAGCGATGCTCTCACGCTTGCTGTTTGCTCTGGAACTGTCTAATAAGAGGGATTTCCACCCTGCTGTAACACAGTCCAGAGGTGTACACCTGTAATCTGCTTCAACACGATGCCATCAATACCGCGAGGTCAATGGTTATCTCCAGTTACAAAACAGCGACACTGAGTTACAGCTACTCATCAGCAATGCCAACGTTTTATAACCAAACCTTGGAGTTTATAAGCAAACCTTGGGTTTTTATAACCAAACCTTGCCAGCTGAGCTAACCCAGCAGCTCCTACCAACAGCAGGCTGATCCCTTCCTTCCCGGTCCCAGTTTCCATCGCCTTCCCAGACAGCTGCTGTGACCAGTTTTAGCCCCTTTGATCCACAGCTCAGCTCACCAGAATCCCTTCCTCAGCATCCCCTGCCCTCACCAAGCCAGAGCATGCCCACAGCCTGTGCAGCTTCTGGGCCCATACACAGGTCGGAAACAGTAAGTTCTGATACATTTATCCTGTACCCAAATTTGCCTGAGATTTTACAGAAGAACTGTAATAAGACAGAGAGGGAAACACATTTTGTGACTTTTAAATCATGTTCCAAAACACAGAAACTTTGCTAATCATTGCAAGTGTTTTGAAAATGTAGAAAAATGTGATTTTTCTTTGGATGACTCCCTGGAAAAGACTAAACAACTTCTGATGACACAGAATCACACAATCATTAAGGTTGAAAAAGACTTCAAAGATCACCCAGTCCAACCATTCCCCTACCACCTATATTACTCACTAAACCATGTTCCTAAGTGCCTCATCCAACCTTTCCTTAAACACCCCGAGGGACGGTGACTCCACCACCTGCACCACACTTTCCAGAATGACTGCATTCTGAGCTGGCATCTGCAGCAGATGTTTAAACCTGAACCTGTTCAAGTTTTGCAAATGAGACCGAAAGCCAGGCCAGATGGTCAGTCTTGAGATTAAGAGCCCAGCAGCGTCTCACCTGTAACAACCTGACAAAAACTCTCCACATGAGCTTCCCCCTCTTTTTGTATGTTAGATAAACCCTAAGGAGAGGAAGGTCAGGCAAGTCACAAAGAGCAATGATCTCAAACCCGCTGTGCAACTGTGAAACTGTGACAAGTCCCCCTCCTACACTCCAGTAACCCCTTGTTCAGTCAAAACAACTTATCTCACCTCCTACAAAATACCCTCAGAGACAGTCGGTGCAAATCTGATGGATCACTGACATCACACATAGCCAGGGGGAATGGAGCAAGCTGCGCCAGGGGAGATTCAGGCTCGACATTAGGAAGCACTACTTCTCAGAAAGGGTAGTCAGGCACTGGAATGCACTGCCCAGGGAGGTGGTGGAGTCACCAACCCTGGGGGTGTTCAAGGAAAGACTGGATGTTGTATTGAGGGATATGGTTTAGTGGGAGCTAGTAGTAATAGGTGAATGGTTGGACTGGATGATCTTCTAGGTCTTTTCCAACCTTGATAATTCTGTGATTCTGTGATTCTGTGAGAAGACAGAGCCGCTGTCCTTCCTGACCAGGTAACCTTATCTGTAGGGGAATTTCAGTGCCAAGAATTATTTGGGGGAGTTTAGCAGACAGAATGGACCCCAGCCCTTCCTCTATCAGCAGAAATCTATGCTGAGATGTCCACAAGAGACATCCAAAGCCCAGTAGGCATCTACCAAGCCATGCTAACCCACCTCACTTCACTTGCAGGGACCTGCTAGTACCACAGGGGAAGTCTCATTGTGACCTTTCAAAAATGACATGCCTTAACTACTATTTAATGTTTTCTTTTATAATATGATTTTAAAACCAGGCTCGAAACAGTGAACCAAAGCATCCAATCTCAGAGGCATGAAGCAGTGGATAACAGTAACACTTCTTGGATTTAAATCAAGACTTACTCTAGAGAAAGGATTACTGGAGATAAGAGCAGATCTGCATGTGAGTTTCTATGCAGTCTGCAGAAACATTTTGAAAAATAGCTAATGGAAATCTGTAACAGCAGCCTAGGGGCAGAGAGGAGCTTGGAGGATTGAGAGCGTCTGAAAAAAGGATAAAGAAACTTCTTCTGGGCTTTAAGGTAGGGATTAAAACCCTAAGGAAGGTAGGGGAGTGATACAAAGCACGAGGAGCACAAGGTGTACCCAGTGGAGCGGGGAATATGTATGCAGAGCAAGGACAGACACAGAGTGTGGCAGGGCAGAGACAGCATAAACCAAGTCAAGACCAGTTGCATTGGTTGAAAGAGAACTTGGGACATAACCAAACCTGTCATAAAGGTCAGCCTGCCTTGGACAACACCACATGTTAACATCCTCACACACCATATAAAACATCCATCCATCCATCCATCCATCCATCCATCCATCCATCCATCCATTCTCTTTCCAAACTTAAATTCCAAGATCCTTACAACTCTACTATGCACATCCAGGCGGATGGATAGGTGACCTCCAGAAGTCCCTTCCAACCTCAGTTCTTCTGTGACTGTACAAATTACTTCTGATGTAAGGTTTGTATTAGCCTAAAGGCGTGCACATAGGATTTTGCAACTTGTATTGGCAAGTGCCATACAATGAGTTTGTGTGCAATGAGGCTGTAAAACCATATTAAAACCTCCAACACAGTGAAAAATGCTGCTAGAGAAACTTCTTAAAGCAGGCTGTGCCTTGACTAACAGATAAGGACTCAAGGAGGTCGTTAGCTTGGAGTCACCCGTGTGCCTGGCAAGGCCATAATCCTCTTCTGCTGGTTGTAATGCATTACAGACACTTGTGGAATTTCTTGTCTCCACTGCACTGATTCGAGTTCTCCCCCTCAACTGGAGATTCTCCTGAAAAAGTACCTGGTCTGCCTGATTCACTGAAGATGCTCTGAAAACAATGGACTGGGGTGCAGATGTGCAGGCTGCTGAGTGGGATCCAACATGGCAGATCGCACTGTTACTCAACAGCAAGAACAGACCACATTCATTGCATGACTACAGAAACCTTATTACCCAAAGAAAAAGAAAATCCAACAAAAAACCTCCTGCTTCAGTTTAGGGTAATTTAGGGAAAAAATTAGGTAATTTGGCTTGCCCAAATCTGTCTAGCCCTGCTCTCAAAGCCCAAAACTGCTTGGACAATAGGTGGCTCAGGCATGGGATGGAACAAAAGACCCACAGGTCCATCCACAGAGCAGCACCATCACAAGCCCTGGTTGGACAGATTTTAGCAGCCAGAGCAGCCGCTGAGGTAGAGAGAAAAGAAGAGAATTTTAAGGAACTCAAACAGGGGAGGTGAAATGCCTGAGAACACGCTTCCCTGCAGCCGGTGGGAGACGCGTACAGGTCATGTTGACAGGTCATGCCCATACACAGTTAACCCCATTGCTTCTCTAACCTATAAATGGGGAAAAGAAGCAATCAAAGAGAGTAGGTGAGTTTCATATTTATCCTAGATAAAATATTGAAAAGCCCAAATTCTTTTCAGGGAAATTGGGTTTGCTTCTCTAATTTGACTCAGTCTCACCTTGATAAATAACACGTTTCAATCTCATGACCCAACAAACCCAACCACCTCAAATCAGAATTGCTTTTCCCCCAAGCAAGGGACTTTGTGGAAGGACATATCCCACCCTGTTTGTCCCAAATCCCCATTCTGGTTGAGGAGCTCTTAACCTGGAATCGGGCCTGTGATGCCACAAGTGCAAATCACCCCTTTCTGGCACAACCCACCAGCGTATCTGTACGCCGACAGATGTAAGAAGAGGCCTTTGCTGCAACAGGAGGTCTGCATGAACTAGATTGCACTTCAAAAATAAATGCAGCCCAGGAGAAACATATTACCCCGACTTGCAGTAAACCTGTATGGTGTGAGAACACATTGTGAGCCAGTTTGCCCTTGACTATGGGTGCCTTCACATCAGAGATCCCTTTGGATAAACCCCCGCTGGAATATTTCTACATGAGATCGTGTTTCATGAAGCTGTGCGCACAATCTTTAGTAAATGGGCCACAGCAGCCCCTCAGGCAACCGTGAGTTTGGGTGGGAAGTGTGAAGAAGCTCCAGCTGTACTCTGAAACTCTTTGATAAATGACACACCACCTTTCTGAATAGAAAGAAAACAAGTTTAAGATTTCTAAAGAGAGGAGGAATCAAGAAGTCAGGGCCATGACATGGCAGCTGGGAGCTGTGCAAAGGAGACGGATGGACAAACTCCAGTTGGTAAAGGCAACTCTGGTTTATGCTGATCTCCAAACTGCATAGACTTAGTTCTCCATAGAAAAAGCAACAGACCAGAAACTTTACATTCATCATCTTTGGGGTCTCTGTAATAATACTTCTGTTTACTGACATATTTCAAATGCTGAGAAACTCATAGAAACTCAGACTGATCAGGGTTGGCAGGGACCTCTTGAGATCACCGAAGTCCAACCCCTGCCAGAGCAGGATCCCCTCCAGCAGGCTGAACAGGACAGCATCCAGGATCACAGGGTTTGAATGGCTGCAGAGATGGAGACTCCCCAAACTCTCTGGGCAGCCTGGCCCAGGGATCTGCCACCCTCCCAGGAAAGAAGCTCCTCCTCAGGGTTAGGTGGAACTTCATCTGTTCCAGTTTGTGCCCATCGCCTCTTGTCCTGTCCCTGGACACCACTGAACAAAGACTGACCCCATCCTCCTGACCCCACGCCTCAAGGATTTATCAGCATTGATACAATCCCCCTCAGTCTTCTAGTCCTCCCAGCATCTCCGTAGCCCTTTGTTGTCCCCTCTCCAGTAGCTCCCTGTCCTTCCTGACCCAGGGAGCCCAGCAACATACACAGTATTCCAGGTAAGGCCTCACCAGAGCAGCGCAGAGGGGCAGGAGAACCTCCCTGGACCTGTTGCCCACACTTTTCTTGATACACCACAATTTATTAGTTTTTCTCAGGCCTTCTCAGACATCTCATTAACTTTACCTCAAAACACCGAGATGTTTTCTGTTGAACACATTGAGAAAAGACATATTCTGTTCACCTGCCCTGAACAGCTGTTAGATTATCCTATCCAAATGTATTTTCTAGTTGCAGCTCTCCTCCCTTCCCCTTTCGAGCTCTGGCTTTCATTTCCTGGCTTTTCAAAATATTTTGGAAGTGTTTCAAAACGTTTTGCCAAAACAAAAGGTTGAAGCTATAAATGTAAACACTGGAAGTGACCAATCTTAATTTATTCTTTTAATTAGAATGAATACCAGACTTGGTTTTGTGATGCGGTAAGCAATAGCGGGACATGCAATCATTGTGATCTCTTATTAAACACAACAGAACAAAACCAGAGGTTGAGGTCCCTTTGGAGAGCAACAACATCATTCCCTTTTCTCCATTTTTACCCATGACAATCATGGGCTTGAAAGACAACGATAAAAGAGCAGGTACATTAAAAAAAAGACAGGCACTTCACTGGAAGTGCACAAAAAATTAGAAAAGGCTAAAATTGAAAAAGAAATTAAACACGAGTAATATTTTCCACTTTATTATATATGTGCTTACCCACAAGTACTACCGTGCATAACCCCTCCCCAAATACTGCTTAGAACACATAATTGACTGTCAAACACCTATGGCTCCGAAAGACAATCCCACTTTCCAAAGAAAAAATTGTTTAAGGGAAATTCTGGATAAGAAACTCTTCCAGTCTCTGGTCCCATCCTTGAAAGACACTTTGAGGGGTTAAAATGTGCCCTATGAAGCACATGAAAAGGCCCACTGGGCTCGAAAGTACCACAACATCAGCCAGACAACATACAGGCCATGGTCAATTCTGATCTCAGAGTTAGGAATACAAAGACTGACCCCCACATTACAACTTCTCTGTCTTAAAAAGAGGTAGGTAGCTGGAGGACCAGAAGCGCCCAAACCCTGTATAAAGACACAGATCAGAGGACAGAGGTCTGTGGAGGTACATACTCTTCACCTACAGCTAGTAGAAGCCCAAGTGTGAACCGGTCCAAAAATACTCAACACCTGAACCAAAGTTTAAGGTAGAGATCCTGCAATAACCAGGAGCATACTCTTTCAAGTAGTACCACCACAGCATCAAGTTTTATTAGCTCAGTTTTGATTAGATTCATTCAAGCACTACTGTGCTGTAATGCTTTCAAGTTGCTTTGCCTCGTTAGCCATGTGGCACATGTTGCTTCACTACCTCTCCCACCTCCTTACTATGGATGCTAACTAACACAGAGAGAATGGCATGGATAACCAAGCTGGAGAACATGTGGAGATGAAGACTTATTTGGTCCTTTCAGAAAGACCATAGCCAGCCTGGCATTTGCCTTCGCTCCTGAGGCTCTCTACTACCCTGATGGCCACTGGTGGCAAGTAACATGAAGGACTTGGGCTAGAGCATGCAATGTTCATGGAGACTCTACCCCGGGAAGGTTTTAGGACCAAACTGGTCAAAGACTGAATGGTTTGTACCTTGCTTGAGCAGGAAGCTGCACTTGAGACCTCCTGAGGTCCCTTCTGACTGTAACTACCATACAATCCCAATTTCTTCCTCTATCTAGAAAAAGATTACATCTTTGTAATTACATCTCTGCAATTACATCCTTACCTTTACTAACGAAAGATGCACATCTCCCCCCTATTTTTCATGTTTTACTGGGAAATAAATGCCTGGGGTGAGACTGAACTATGGCTGCCCTTGTGGGCTGGCAGCTGGGAAAAGCTTGGACCTCAGTCTGAGCTGGCAGGCAAAGTTCTCGGTTGAGGGACTCGTCTGAAGTAGGAAAAGGTCTCAAGTAAATCAATGTTTTCAGCTGACATCTGCAATAAGCCAGGGTTTCTGAGTGACACAGAACCTGTCGCGTTCTGGTGTTTTCATTTCTCCTCCAGACACAAAGGGTTTTTTGAATAGTTGGTCAATAAAACTTGGTAGCGCTTTTGACAGCAAAGTGTTACTGATGAAATAGGCACTTCCAAACTTTACTCTTTTTTTTCCCCCTAAGGCAAAAAGCAAACAAGTTCTTTGGAAAACAAATCCTTTTCCATCTAACAAAAACAATTCTCACCAAGAGGGGCACTGCTAAATCCCCAACCATCGTTGGGAAACCAGTTGACAAACATACATTTTCAGCTGGTTCTGGATCATCAGACACATACTCAGCTTTCCCCAAAGTCACTCTTGGCAGCAAGACCCTTGGGACCAGCAGACCAGGTGGGTCAACACCACCAACTCATCCATTTCCACCTGCTCGGGTGCCTTGTTCTGGCATCCCAGTGGGCTCCTATCAAGCAGAGAAGATCCTTGCATGTACTGCAGTGGGACTTCTTATGCCACAGCATCACTGGCTCTGGGAGAAGAACGTATGACAATGTCCTTCTCTACAGGCTTTATGCATAAAAGCTTCTCTGCCCAGACTAGGGTAATGAATGGAGCTGTTTTAAATCTTGGCAGGTGAGAATATCCTCACTACACCTCCGGCTGGTATTCAATCACTTTACAGGAGGGAGTGAAATGATCTAGAGACTCTCCACTGATGTGAGGCAGAAACATCTGCTGAAAACAAAACCATCAGATTCACAGAATAGAGCGAGGTGAGCAGGAGGAGGGAGCGGCAGCCCACCACGCAGCCAGGGAAACGGCTATCAGCATAACACAAAGCATTATCGCAGCAAAGCGAGACGGCAGAGCGGTAGTTGCAAGGAGCCCAAATACCTCTCAGCTCCATGAAGAGGGAAGGAAATGTGCAGTGGGTGGGGCTTGGGAGCTGCTCCCCTTCCACCTTCTATAGCACAGCCTCGCATGGAGATGCGTGCCTCTTACGTAGTTGAGTCTGTGATTTAGTCTGCTTCGCACAGAGGAGACGCCTAACTGATTTAAGACCTCAAAAACACCCTTTGGGTTAAAGGAGGACAGATCATAGCTTCCTTCTGCTAGGGAGAGAGGGGAAAAGAGCATTGCTGTCTCACCACAATTTTATAAAACATGTCAAGTTTGTCATAAACCATCCAGAAGAAGCAAGAGGAGCCCCAGGAATATGAGAAAGCATCAGTAGGAGCCAAACCGCTGACTCCTCAGAGACCCTCACATGCCTGAAGGTTTCAAAATAACCTTGCACAGGACATGCACCTAACAATGACTTCCACGTGTTCAACAGACTTTGTTCTCATGTTGCCTGGCGCTGTTTCCAAAACTGACTCTCAGTTCATCCTGCAAATGAGTGTTAAGTCCGACCTTCACGGCTACCCAGAGCTTTTCGGATGACGCAGGTTGTTTCCTTCAGCAGTATAGAAATGGAGCTTGAAAGAAATCAGAGGTCACTGAGCAACAGGGAAAGGATGCAAGACACGCAGGTTGGATTAAACAGCATCATTCTTCCTTGCTTGTGACCAAAATGAGAGAGTAACAAGTGAAGTGGGGATGCTTTGGGAAGTGAGATGGTTTAGGCTATGCTGAACATACCCTCTCACCAGCTGGGGAGGACTGTAACGCCTGGACAGGGATCGTGATGCTGAAAAAATCAGGTGAAATATGGAGCTGTACTTTTTCTGAAGGCCGTGTGTGGATGTCTGACTCCTGCTGACAGCTAAGAAAGGGAACGGGGGAGCTGTTTTGGAGAATATTAAAGAGTTAGTGGCTTGGGAAAAATACATGGGCTGTGAATTTTGGGAGGTCATTTCATTTAAAGAATAAAAAACAGGGCAGGAGGGAATGAGAGAAACTGGATATGTATAACATGAGTCATTATACTGAGACAGAGAAAAGGTGAATTTATCAGCTGGGAGCTACTCCATCAAATGTCATCACCTAAGAGTCATGGCAGCAGGTTTGAGGTAAGAAACCAGGGCCTAATTCAAACGAAATGTTTCATTCTTGCAGACCTATTTGCACTGTACAGCATTTGTTCCCACAGCAGCACGGACAGACACGAGCTACGGGGTGTCGTGGAAGTTGTAAAATCGCACAGCATGTGTTTGGTAGGCTCAGGCGAGAGCAGCGTGTGAGTCCAAAAAGACACTTTCCATATACAGAAACTAGAGCACAGGCACCTCCAGCTCATTTTTGGTAAAGAGTAGCCTCTTTGTGCTAAAACAGGACCAGAACCAGCTCAGATTTATACTTTTCTTACAAGAGGGGTCAATCTGCTTGCCTGCTTTCTTGGGAAAGCCCAACAGAGCAGCCTTTTTCTCCAGCAGACACACCACGCTCAAACAAAACCTTGCAGATCTCACCTCAGTCAGGTGCTGCACATGTTAAAATGCACAACGTGACACAGAGTCAGCACTTGAAGGCATCAACACTTGGGCTGCAGCGCACAAACTGCTTTCTGTTTACTTCCTCTGCTTACTCCCCTGGCTACGCATCCAGCCTGGGGGACCAGATGTTGGAGGCCAGCCATGCTGAGAAGGATTTGGGGGTCTCGGTCGACAGCCAGTTCCCCATGAGCCAGCAGTGTGCCCAGGCAGCCAGGAGGGCCAGCCAAATCCTGGGGTGCATCAAGCATGGCTTGGCCAGGGAGGAGATTGTCCCACTCTGCACTGCGCTGGTACAGCCTCACCTCGAGTACTGGGTGCAGTTTTGGGTGCCACAGTACAAGAGGGACATGGAAATAGTGGAGACCGTCCAGAGGAGGGCAATGAGGATGGGGAAGGGTCTGATGGGGAAGTCATACAAGGAGAGGCTGAAGTCTCCTGGTTTGTTCATCCTGGAGAAGAGGAGGCTGAGGGGACACCTCATCGCGGTCTGTGGCTTTCTTACAAGGGGGAGCGAAGGGGCAGGTGTCAATCTCCTCTCTTTGGGGACCAGTGATGGAACCCAAGGGAATGGCATGAAGCTGAGACAGGGGAGGTTTAGGCTGGATGTTAGGAAGAGGCTCCTTACTGAGAGGGTGGTCAGGCACTGGCACAGGCTCCCCGGGGAATGGGTCACAGCACCGAGCTTGGCTGAGGTCAAGAAGAATCTGGACGATGCCCTCAGTCCCACGCTCTGACTTGGCTGTCCCTGTGTGCAGCCAGGAGTTGGACTTGATGGTCCTTATGGGTCCCTTCCAACTCAGGAGATTCTGTGGTTATATGATTCAATTGCAGAAGTTCACACAAGGCCGACATCTGTGGATGAAGATCAAAATTGCAGAAGGGAGCAATAGTTAAAGAAGAACATACACAAAAGAGCTGGAAAGGTTATGGATGAGAGCACTGGAAAAGAAGCAAAAGGCGCAGAACCACCCACAGATCTTGTGTGCTGTGATTTATTTCTCTGCGAGTGCAGAGGGAGGCGAGAGAAGGAGGAGGAAAAGCCAAAGAGGGTCCCACTGCTGAACTTGCCCATAGAATTTTCCTCTGAGGGAGGTTATTTACTCCTAATTCACAGGAACGTCATTGTATTTTCAAGAACTAACTCCCATCTATTTCCCGAGAGGATATATTAATTTCTCCTCCATTGAGCAGCTTGAATGAAGCTTTTCTCTACTTTGCCAAGTGGTTGCCTTCCTCCCACAGCCTGTAATTGCCCTGACACTTCTCGAGGTTTTTAATAACAGGTATATAATGTTATATTGAACACTAGCAGATAGAAAACTGTACGTTGCACAACACTGCAGAGCCATAAATACAGATGATGATTATGGCTTTCTCTGGCGCACTGCGTTTGTCATCAAAGTGATGCAAACTATCCCAGAGAGGAACACGGTGAGGATACTCCAAACTCGCCCACGAGAGAAAGCAGTGTTCCCTAAAAATCAATTTATTAAGCTCTGGATAGACAAGTCCTCTCCACCCCATGTCACGATTGCACACCACTCTGCTAACATGATCTACCACCTGGAAACAGAGTACCATACCATCGTTGTTACATCTTTGAGCTTCAGACTTTGCAAATTTGATCACATAAAATGAACTGTATAAACCCACCTCAAAGCCACGAACTCCAGATCTGTCCAACAGGTTAGAAGGAACACTAAGCAGAAACCCTGCTCACTAGCACTGGCAGCTACCAGAGCCCTGAAAGGACTGTTTAAAGGGAGGAGAGAAGGAGTTAGCATCAGCTGCTAACTCTGGCTGGCACCTGCAATCCAGGAGTACCCAATCACATCACAGCAGTTTATACCAATGGGGCTCCTCAGACACCTTGGCTGCAGAAAGGGCTACCCTAACCTCAAAGAGGCTCTCCACTTAGGCATCGAGGTGGAGAAGTAAGATGCGGGCTTCTTCAGTGGCAGATGAAGTCCCCCACAACTGCTACAGTAGCCCACTGCTACAAACCTGCAGACAAGGACACACCTCAAGAGTACAAAAAGCAGAACAAAACCAAATGGCAGAACCAAAACTTGAGAAGACGCTCACTGATGACTGCATCAGCAGAGCAGGTTGACATTTCCCTCCACTACAAAGCATCCTCAAAGTTTAACACACAGTGGGGAAAAAAACCCACATGAATGCCAAAAATCTGGGATGTTCCCAAGGCAGAGCACTGGCTGGGAAGAGAAAGGCATCCAAAACAAAAGCCATTGTTCTTACACAGGCAACAGACCTGGAAGCTTCAGGGACGGCAAATCCAAACCAAGCGTACCTCTCTTTACCTACACAGCACAGCAATGGAAATAAAAGCTGGGATGTAGAAGAGCTGGCTGAGCCTGCAGGTAGGACAAGCCACAGCCTTTGCCTGCTGCCACTGCCACCACCGCCTGTGCCCTGCCTCTGGCTCTGAGCGGGAGAGCTCAACGGGTGGGTTAGGGATTGTTGTGATGTTTTCCATGAAGACGACAACGACTCCACACCCGGTGCAGGATAGGAACCTGAACGGCTCCTGCTCACACTCTCTGGGCATCAATAAGGATGGGATCGACGCCAAGGGAATTGCAGGGAGATGGTTCATGGTGCTGCCAGCTGAAACATGAGGTCTGAAACCAAATAAGCAATGTCACGCCAAGCCGTTAATAAGGAGAGTGAGCTGGCTGACAAAAGCAAACCCACTTTCAGCTCCTCTCAGACATCCCCGTCTCTGCTTTCCCTCCTGCCTTCCCCACTGCCAACAGCGACACAGCTGCAACCGGGAAGCACGTGGAACGAGTAACTCGGACAGTTAGGAAGGATTGACACCTTCTAAACTATCTAATCCCACCTGCAAAATTGTCGCTGTTCCCACTACCTAACTGCGCTGGGAGCTCCTGAGGGTCTCCCGCAGCTGCTGGAGCCTGAAGTACCTCTCTCCCTCCTGCTGAAGAAGCTATAACATCGCCAAGGCTGAAGGCTGCTTAATTATTCCTTGGCATGTAATCCATTTTAGCCATTAGGACTAATGAAAGGGTCCCATGGCCTACAGGTCTGAGCACCCACGCGAAGTCACAGGGACACAGCATTGATTATGTTGCTCCGTGGCGACTCTGGTGACAGTAGAAAGCAAAAGTGTTCGGCAGAGCATTCTCCTCCCTTACTGAGAGCCCAGTGATGCTGATGATAGCTATGGCAGGAAATACACAATGCCCTGAGAAGTTACCAAAGGTCAGGGCTGAAGCATCAAATGTTTAGATCCAAGTCCTGGCCTATCCAGAAGACAAACTAGCCTGGGAGTCACCACTGGGAGGTAGCCAGCTCACGACCAAGTCTGGGACACACATCTCATCTTTGGGAATTCAAAAGTTTGGCAGAGCCTCAAATATTTGAGGGCTACACATTTAAGGAAGGGAGGGTACCTTCTCCTTTCTGCCAGGGCTTTACTTTTGGGTTTGTATTTATTTGTCAGTGTTTAATTAAATAACAGAGGCACCCTAGAACCAGGCAAGAGATGCCTTCGGATTAGTTTTTAATGAATCTCTGCAAACAGAAGGAAATGAGGATTTCTCAAAGAAACTAGAAACAAAGAGTTACTGGAATAGTCTTCACCACTTCCAGCACATGTTAAATCCCAAATTAACACTTCACTTTTGTCACTGGATGATACTGAAGCAGGCTGCTACAAGAGGGAATGTTACTTTGGATGCCTTGAGATGGCAGGATTCAAAAAGGAAATAAAAACACTGAGGGGGAAAAAAATAAATATAGAAACACGTATGAATGGTTCACCTAGCACATGTTTTAGGAGGATGGGAACCTCCATCACACCCACAGAAATGCTGGTCTGACTACGCTGGCATCTTAAATACCATCTCACCATTTACAGACACAAACTTAAAAGCACTTTTTCAGTGGCAGACACACGTTTGCTGCATTTTTGGAGCTATGTTAGGAGGAGAGGAAAAGCAGAGGGGGAGGAGAAGGCAGTACCACCTCACTTTGTCATCAGAGCAGCTCTGGCAACAGGCTGGAGACAGAGAGAGAGGAAAACAGAGCAAATACCAGCCATCAATTGACACTTCTGAATTTCACTGCCCAAGATCAAACCAGCGTGGTTATTAATGTTTAACAATGCACACAACTTAAGTGTTATAGTCTTTGGCTGCATCCCCCACCCAGCCCAGCTCCAGGACCAAAATGTGCCGAAAAAACCACCCCACTGCTTCCAGCTGGAAAATATCTCCTCAATCTGGGAAATAACCCCATCAAAGAGGAAAAGAAAGGAGCTTGGTTCCCGAAAGCAGCCTGGCTCCGGGCACTTGGACACTGTAATCTGGGAAACAGTGATTCATTAAATCCTGCGGGGTGGATTTAATCGCATGGAGGATGGCCTGTAAGAGCTGCTGTACGTGAACACATCCATCCATTCCCGCTGTCATACACGCCACCCGCCTGGCCGAGGCCGGATGCGTTCAGGTCTCTCACCCACGCAAGCCTGGAAAGCAAACCCTGGACCACAGATGGGAGCGAGTTAGCATTGCCATCAATTAATTCATAAAGTCCTAGCTCTTTTCATCAAGACAAATGACAGTGTATACCAGCAGACTCATGCTCAGGTCCCAAGCTGGTGTCCAGTGAACCCTGGCTCTCAGCAAACTGTGCTAGATAAGTTGATTAACAGGAAGTAAGATGCAAACAACTGCCCACATGCCCAATTAACACAAATAAAATGATAAATAGATCCCTGCTCCATTTATTCAGAGGACCGGAGTTCAGAGGTAGGGGTAGAAAAAAATATTCCTTTGCATCTGCCCTATTTGGCTGCTTTCAGGTCACAACAAAATGCATCTTCTGTCCCTGCCCTCCCCTCTCTCCCGAGAGACAATTTGGGAGGCAGAAGCGACTGGAGAAACTTCAGTAAGAGCAGAGAGATCTGTCTCCACCTCAAGAGACGGGAGGCTCCATCAACTCGTTCCATTCTCCCTTTGCATTTTAAGGGTTTGATGCCTGAAGCATTCCACAGGTCAAACCAGAAATAAACCTGGGACTAGGACAGGTCTCAGGACATGTGGAAGCTGAAATCTGGCTCTTTGGCATGTTCTAATGATACACAGTAACCGGTTTGCAGATGAGGGACTTGGATTACCTGCAGTTACTTCATACTAAAATCACCTCTTTTTTTCCTGAAGATCATTTCCTTATTGCACACAGTGGATTTCAGGTTTTGTTTATAGGCTCAAAGCATGTTAATGAAAGGCAAAACCTTTACCCATTCATTACACGCTTCCCTAAATCAAATCTTATTATAGTTATTTACATTTTCCTTACTTGGATAATTGTGTTCGCAGGCAATTTGGAAAACCCTAATGTTATAAAATAAAGGCATGAGGTACGTGCTTCATTTCACGCATCCGGTTCATATCTCCTTCTCACAGAGGAGGAAAAGCCTCCGTCCGCCTGCTCCGCTAAATGGATTGCGACGGCGCAGGCTCCGGTGTTCCCACAATCGATCCCTATTTACTCTGTGCAGTTATGCCCATGAACAGCAGCGCATGTCTACGGCCAGTTTCATTGGAGGGAAAAATACACTGAGTCTAAGGGAACAAAAAGCAAAGCTGGAACTTGTCTGAGAGGTTTAATAATAAAAGTCAGTTTGCATCAAAATTTTAAACCTGTCGCATAGTAGATGCTGGAAGATCTTGCTATGACTGCCCAGCTTTGGGGTCCCCAGTACAGGAAAGACATAGAGCTGCTGGAATAAGTCCAGAGGAGGCCATGAGGGTGATCAGGAGGCTGGAGCACCTCTCCTGTGAAGACAGTTTGAGACAGTTGGGCTTGTTCAGTTTGGAGAAGAGAAGGCTGCAGGGAGACCTAATTATGGCCTACCAATACTTAAAGGGGTCCTACAGGAAAGTGGGAGAGGACTGTTCACCGGGGAGCGCGGGGACAGGACAAGGGGCAATGGCTTCAAGCTGAAAGAGGGCAGGGTTAGACTAGATGTTAGGAAGAAATCCTTTACTATGAGGGTGGTGAGGCCCTGGCACAGGGTGCCCAGAGAGGCTTTGGAAGCCCCAACCCTGGAGGTGATTAAGGCCAGGTTAGATGGGGCTTTGGGCACCCTGGTCTAGTGGAGGGTGTCCCTGCTCATGGCAGGGGGGTAGAACTAAGTGATCTTTGAGGTCTGTTTCAACCCAAAGGATTCTGTGATTCTGTGATTTGCTTTTTCCTCAAGCAATCTGGTAGTGAAAGGACGTCACGGAAGATTTACTGCTCTTACTTCATCAACCCTTATCTTTTCCCAACACGCTTACAGAGTGCTGCTGCTGCAAATCAGAAGACAATTAAACCTGTATCACCAACCAAAAGCCACCAACTCACCATCAGCATCCAGACCATGCACCCCACTGATGGGAAAAGATGACACATTTCCAAACCAGCAGCATGGTTTGCAACACAGTTTGGTTTGCTTCTCTCCGAAGAGTAGCTCTTCACCATGGAGCTGCTCAGGGCATTTAAAGGAGCTCTATTTCATCACATACCACTCTTAATTTTGCAACCTTTTACTGGTGCTGAACACGTAACTCCACAGACATGTATGGGTTACAAAATTGAGATCTGCATTGTCACTGCAGGCCTGGTTTATGGTGTAAAGTATTCAGCGAGCAAGTGCTGACGATTTCCTTACATTTAGGAACCAATTTTGAGAAATTTATTAAGAATAATTTCTGAGTATTGCCACAAAGCCACCAACAGAGCAAATTAACGTAGGAGCCGTATTTGCACACTACTTCCAGTTTTTCCCTGTGTATCATCTCTAAAAGTGCACCTGAATTTTGTAGAACAACATTCTGGACCATTTTATTGCTCTCTCCAACTACCTGAAAGGAGGTTGTGCTGAGGTGGGGGTCAGCCTCTTCTTGCAGATAACTAGTGACAGGACAGGAAGGAATGGCTGCAAGTTGTGCCAGGGGAGGTTCAGGTTAGAATTTAAGAGAAATTTCTTCTCAGAAAGAGTGATTGAGCATTGGAAGGGGTTGCCCAGGGAGGTGGTGGAATCACCGTCCCATGGGGTACCCAAGGAAAGGTTGGATGAGGTACTTAGGGACATGGTTTAGAGAGTAACATGGATGGTAGGGGGATGGTTGGACTAGATGATCTTGGAGGTCTTTTCCAATCTTAATGATTCTATGATTTTAACCCACAACTAACTCTCTTGACTTAAACTATTACTTATTGGAATAGTTGCCTGGGAAAACATACCTGCTTTTTCTCCTGCAATGGGGTTTTTGGTTCATTTCTCAGTAGCTGTGGGTTTCTACACTTTGTCTAGGAGATAGAAGCCATGGATTGGACATATAACCCATAAGTATGTATTATTGGAGTTTTGGGGACACAACAGCTTTTGGGAATAGCTCTTAGAAGAAAGGCCTAGAAAGAACCAGCACAATTCGGTATGCAGAAGCTGAGGAACCAACTTCAGATCCACAAGGAAACAGGGTGATGTAGTGGCTTGGGCACAGGTAGAAGTTGATGCTCCCTCCTGCCATGGGAAAGGGTAGAAGGCTGCAGAGGGAAGCAACTGGACTGGGATGTCAGAGATCAACAGGGAGATCAGGAAAGGTAAATCTAGGAGCTGGGCAGACTCGCAACCTCCAGGCCAGCGCACATCTCTCCCACCCTGGTTGGTGTGGTAGGGAACTGTCCTGGTGGGAAGCCACAACACTTGACTCCTACATACACCCTAACCCATAGCCCATCCTGAAACCTAGATCTTTTGGGTCACACTCAGACACAGCAATCCAGGAACTTGGTGGTGGCCAGAAGCAGCAGCACAGCAGAGGAAATCTGCACTGAACAGGAGGGTACCCAGAGCTAAGAGCTGCTAATATCTCTATGTTTACCTTTACCTCCTTAATAGTGCTCATTTAACAGTTTGCTATGCAACATTAATTGAGCACAGGGACTTAATATTTACTTTTCACAGGCAGCTGAGACAGTAAAACTCAGTTCCATATTCACATAAACTCAGAACATACAAGTACAACTGCTCAACCACAGTTTAATGGGAACGGCTACAACCAGACACCGTTACTCACCATCCAGAAAGTATACGGAGTCTCCTTGCTCAGAGGCATGAGACAACACAGGACAGCCCCCAGCATGTCACACTGCCACAACTTCTCAGGGAACCCAAAACCTTGAGCACAAACTGTGAGTAAACCCTTCGGCTCATCCCAGAGCAGCCCAGGCCAGCTCTGCCCCATCACAAGGAGCAGCTGATTCTACAACATCTAGAGACCAACAGCCAGTGGCAGAGGTTTTGGAGCTCTGGATCCCTTGGGGTGAGCAGTGATACTCTCAGTCCCAGGCCCAAATCCCTGAGGCATGCCAAGCCCACATTCTGCTATCATGCTGTATTTTGTTTCTGTGCCCTGACAAGTACCATCCTGAGACTGATACTGTTTTTCCTTCCTTTTGCATGTTATTGGCGACTCTTCCAGGACCACTGTGCTCCAGTAATGAGCCATCATCTGTTCAAGTATCCACTTCAAACTGACGGCTATTCCTGAGCCACTATCACCTCTTGCTTATTTAGTGTTTTACTCTTAACCTGATGGGTCTAATCACATCAACTCTTATTTTTTAAGGTTAATAGTGTCAAACCCTCGAACTCCCATCTGAAAACAACACTGGAAAAAAATGAAGCTTGCTTTCAGATTGATCTCTTGGCAAACCTTCTCCGGCCCAAAAGCACTTACTAAAGGGCTGCTGCATGCCAGTACCTGATGAGGCCAAGAGGCAGGACAGGCTGAGCCATCAGGAGAAGAGCGGGGGCAGTGGCCCTACAGTATGACACATGGCAGAGCACCGGCTGCCACACCAGGATTGATATTCGAAGCCCGTACTCCTTCCCAGTGATTCCTGGGACCTATGAAACTTTACCAACATGGACCTTCAGCCTTCACTGCGCAGGGGTTTGGAAAGCAGATCCCATGCTGAACAAGGCTGGGTCATAACCAAGGCCGATACCATCAGAATTGGGAACCACCATACATCAAGACAGCAGCTATGCTTGCTGCGGCGTGAAGTCATCAGAAGGATTCAGACCCTTCTCCCACACCTCTGAACCCTGCTGAACTGCACAAATGTCACTACAGCTGCGTTTGAGCTCTTCACCTTCTTCACCTTCCACCATGGCTCTTCCGTAGCTGCCAGTGGAAAACGTCAGGTCTTAATTTTCCAAGAGGAAGAGGCATGAAAAGCTACAGGTCTATGCATGAAGCATGAGCTACACAAAAATTCTACAGGAAGCATTTTCCTCTGCTTCAGAAAGAAAAAGGCAGGTTTACAGATATGTCATTCTTACCACTGAAACACAAAGGTGGACATTTCATGTCTGGAACAGACTTGAAAGCTCTATGGCTGCACCAAACAAACAGGAGGTGATGCATCACAGTGAGAACAGGGTTTCAAAATACCCACAACAGCTTTTGATTCCTCCAAATTCAGACCACAGATGAACACTTGATATGACTGTTTTCTTGATGTGAATCTGAAAGGCAGAAGTCACACCTAGAAAGCAAGCCCCTGGAAACGCGAGGGGCGATGCGAGACAGAGGCAGCTGCTCCCCCCAGAACAATTTCCAATTACCCTGGCTCTGCCCCTTTCATCTGACGATGATTTATGGGACTGTTTCACAGCTCTGCTTTCTGGAGAGAAGCAGGTAGTTACATTTTGACCAGTCACTAATTCTGTGTAATTGCTCTTGCTAACAGAAAGGGGGGGGGGGGGGAAAGGTGGGGGGGAGGAGGGAATTGTGATCACTCACTAACTGAATGCCACATTAAGCACCCACAATTACCAGTTCATCTCTTCCAATTTGTAAGTGCAGATTCTTAAAAATCACGTCTCAGGCTGCATGGCAGCATTCTTCAGAGAAGTGAAATGAATAAGCACTGTTCATGCAGCCCCTAACCAGTATGGGGTAAGGTTTGCACCCTTTTATGTAAAACAAGAACTCTAAGGGGTTTGCCTCCCCAGTTTGCAGCCCATTGCAATTAAAGGTCTCACCAACACTGTAATAATCCACGTGCAGCACCACATCTGTCAGGTACAAGTCTCACCACACTTTTTGGGCAGTAAATCGAGTCAGAGTGAGGTAGAAGAATTAAAGGGACAAGCTGTCACTGCAGTGGGTACATACACATTGAATTACTCTGGATATATGCCAGCATCTGGTATGATGAGACAAGAGGTGTCCCTTCACTTCCTGAGATTAATTTAAGAATTTCTGGGCTCCCTGGTATAAAAAAGACTGAGATATCCTGGAGAGAGTCCAGCAGAGGGCTATGAAGCTGATTAAAGGACTGGAGCATCTCCCCTATGAGGAAAAGCTGAAAGAACTGGGGCTGTTGTTCAGCCTTGAGAAAACAAGGCTAAGAGGGGATCTGATTAATGTTTATAAATATCTCAGGTGTGGGAGACAGAGGGGGAAATAGCCAGCCTCTTTTCTATGGTCTGTGGAGACAGGACAAGGGGCAATGGCCTCAAGTTGGAGCACAGGAAGTTCTGCACCAACATGCAGAACTTCTTCACAGTGAGGGTGACAGAGCCCTGGGACAGGCTGCCCAGGTATGGAGTCTCCATCTCTGGAGATATTCAAGCCCTGTCTGGATGCCTCCCTGTGCGACCTGTCCTAGGGAGCCTGCTTTGGCAGGAGGGTTGGACCCAGTGATCTCTTGAGGTCCCTTCCAACCACTACGATTCCGTGATTCTTAAAGTTGAGAGACTTTCCTCCTGAGAAGTTTGTCTTGGTACCAAATTAAACTGCATGCATTACAAAATGAGCACTTGTGTGAGCAGAAAGCAATAAACTTTATAGATCAGGATGTTTTTCCCTAGCAAGTACTAAGTCTGCATGCCAATCAAATGTATTTTAGTTAACATGAAAGCTAAAAGATATTTTTCATTTTCATTGTTTTCTCATTTGGAGAACTTCCCAAAGACCAATTTGGAAAGACGGACGGTTAGGTACGGATTTTGTGTTCACAGCTTATATTACAATAGATACAAACAAAACCACACAGCAAAGAAGAACTGGCGTTAATAGCTGTTAGTTATTTTGCTGCCTGCAGTGGTATTTCATCTATCATGATGTTAACATCTCTGCACATCTCCTCTCCAGCACTGGAAGGTTTTGGGTGCCCCCCCAGAGACCAGAATCATAGAATGCATTAGGTTGGAAGGCACCTTTAAGGGCCATTTAGTCCAACCCCCTGCAGTGAGCAGGGGCATCTTCACTAGAGCAGGTTGCTCAGAGCCCAACCAAGCCAGACCTTGAATGTCTCCATTGATGGGTCCTTCACCACCTCTAAGGGCAACCTGTGCCAGTTATCCAAAACCCTCATATTGAAGATTTTTTTCCTAATAACCAACCTAAACCTCTCCTTTTCTAGTCTAACACCAGGTGCGAGGGATACTACAGCCAGTGTCCTAATTAAGCATGGCTGTTTTGCCTGCATTTCCTACAAAGCATGACTGCAAGTAAGAAGTTTTGACAAACCAACCTCCATATTCGGCATCTGTGCTTCATTTCCTAAAGAAGGCTTTGTATTGATGTATTTTACACACCCCAAACCCCCACTGGCTGGGGGTTGCCCGACATGAGAAGACAAGCATCTCTAACTCACAGATACACTGGCAACATTAGTGCCCGTGCATTCAGTACTCAAAATCCTCACACAGATCTCCTACCAAGAGCAGAAAGGACTCAAACACAACAGCAGACCTAAACCATGGCCACACCTCCTGAAGCGGCTCCAATGGAGGAACGGGTGACATTTAAAAGCTCATATAAACACTGCATGCACACAGAGCAGGAAACATCACACATACGCTCTCACACCAACTTGTCTAACCATCCCTTGCTTAGGTAAATTGTCCCAACCCTTGGCTTCTCCTAGAAGGACAGGGAGCTATTGGAGAGGGGACAACAAAGGGCTACTGAGATGCTGGGGGGATTAGAACATCTCTGACAAAGAGAGGCTGAGGGACTTGGGACTTTTTATCCTGGAGAAGATTGAGGGGTGACCCTGCTTTGGCAGTAGACTGTACTGGATGATCTCCAGAGGTCCCTGCCAATTCTGACCAGTCTGTGATTCTATGTAACTAACACTGCGAAAGGCACTGGTGAGAAACACAGCAGAGGGGCATTTGTTTCAAGCCTGCTTTGAATTCAAACCTTACTTTTTCTCTCCTTCTTTTCATCAAGTCTTTAGTTCTACATGACCACCAGTGGCTCCCACCGCAGTGGTAACTGGAGCCCCACTTCTCAGATGCTTCGAAAGCCAACTCCTCCAGCACAACAAGGAAAAATAAGAATGGAGGTGAACAAAACTCTGGCATCCTGCTTGGCACATTACTGACAGGCATGTTCTCAAAGAAAAAAAAAAGACAAAAAAAACCAAGCTAAGAGACCAACGTGGTCTCTGGTTTTGTATCTGTGCTAGCAGAGAAACCTTCCACTGAACTGCCCTCTGTTGCTTCTAAATCCTGGTAGAAAAAGAGCTCAGAAATTCTCCCAAACATGTTACTGTCCACAACACCACGGCAATGACCTCTCGACTGTCTTGAGAAGCCACGTTGACTGCAGGCAAAGTAACACTTGCTTATGATGAAACACGGTGCCAGGGAGAACTGACCTGAGGTCTCGCAGATCTTCTGCCCTCTCGGTCACACCTTCAGCATCAGTCTTGATTCTGCTTTGGTTTCACAGGGAAGTTCTTGCTAGTCCTTTTAAAATAGCCGTGACTAAACTCAGTGAGGTTATCTACTAAGGGGCAGACAGTACCACCGCTGCAGCCACACGTTAAAGGCAAATCCCAGATTTCAGGAAGCAGAATTTCAGAGGATAGGTAGGATGGTTTTCTCCAGTTGGACCCATTCCATTTATCATTCTGTTTTTGTCTTCAAACAACTGAACCGGATTGGGCATGGATTGCATTTGGAGGATTTTAACATCAGTTCACAGAGCGTACACAGCTAGGAGGCTAGCAGAAAATTTCCACATCGTTGTTTCTCACACCCAAAACCAGGACTCCGGGCATGAACACTAATTAAAGAAAACATCTTTCATCTTCCTGAAGAAATCTGTGAGCGCCGTAACCGCCTCGGGCTTGCCGAGTTAAGATGATCACTGCACCATGCAAGGATATTTTCACATGCCTCCCCATTCTCTCACTGTTCTGCAGTAATGAAACCAGTGGGAATTCAGGTAGGAATGCGCCCACAAATCAAGCACTGACATTTCTTCTCCTGGCTGATGACAAATAGCCCCACAAAAAGAAGAGGCAGTATGTGTCAAGAAAACCTAGCCAGCTATTCTTTTTATAAGGTTATTTGTCACTCTTCAGTGCATCCAAGAAATTTATTGGTAAGCTCAAGTTATTGGATAAAAACTGCTAATTTAGTTGAACTGAGCACAGAGCACTTGCAGATGCAAACCTGAGAGCCCGAAAAGCCTAGTTTTCCTCCCCCTTAAACAGACCCAGCAGTTTTCCTTTTCAGATGAGGTATTTTAAACCGTGGTTCCTTATTCTTTTGATGGTTTTGGCAGGCAGAAGCCGGTGGAGCACAGGTCCTTGTGCCCAAGACCAGTGCTCCCATGAGCCAGCCACGTGCTGCCCCACCAGTGGCTGAAAGCGCCATTCAAGAAAGGGCAAATTTACCAGCTAAGAAATCTAGGAGATTCATCCAAGGTTGATGTTTCCTGCTCCTTTTTTCTATTTTTGCAGGGCTGGGAAGTCCATGGCTGCTCCAGCCCACAGGGAGGATGACTGGATTATGGGTGGTAGAAGTTTTCCTTGTCAAACCAGGTTTTTCTGGGAAGGATCGCCGCCTTTGCCACGCCAGGCTCTCCCCACAGCAGGCAGTTTCCATATCACCTCATACACGGTTTTTCACTGGTCCCAGTATAACCACCCAGATTTAACAGTGAAGAACCTTGTGGTGGGAAACTAAGGTGGTCGCCTGTGCTGAAAACATACTGATGGCCTCAAAAAAAATGAATAAATAAGAGAAGGAATGTGTCCTCTGAGATAAAACAGGTGATTGTGCTTTCAGAGACTGATGAAAGCTCAGTGTACAGACAGGCACCATAAATACAGGGGCAGATAAAAGTTCGCGCTGGCAGCAGAGCAGCAAGGAAAGGAGCACAGTGCTGCAGCTCCACCATCCACAGCTCCTCAGGGAGTCAGTGACCACGAAAAGTGGGTCTGGTGTGGGTAGGCCAGGGTCAGACTGAGAGGGCTTGCATCTCTCATAGGAACTGCTTAGAGGTCAGGAAATCAAACCAATTTGTAGATAGACCATCGAGCTCCCGGTTTGCTCTGTGTGGGGCTGTCAAAACCAGCAAGGTTTAGTGCCAAGAAACTGGGATTGGCTGGTACAAGGTGAGGCCTTCATGTAAAGGGAAGGGCAGACAGCTCTGTCTGGGGGATGAAGCAGGTGTCAGTCAAATCCAATAGCTGAGCCTCAACTGACAGAACCCAGACTGGTTTGGGTGGGAAGGACCTATGAGGCCTCAGTCCTCCCCTCTGTCATAGCCAGGGACATCCCCACCAGCCCAGAGAGCCCAAAACCCCATCCAACCTGGCCTTGAACCCTGCCAGGGATCCAGGGGCAGCCACAGCTCATCTGGGCACCCTGTGCAGGGCCTCCCCACCCTCCTTGGGAAGGATTTCTGCCTCCCATCTCCTCTCCAGCTGCCCTCCTGCAGCTGAAGGCCATTCCCCTGTCCTGATCCTCCCTGCCTTTGGCACCAGCCCCTCTCCAGCTTTCTTGGAGCCCCTCGAGGGAATGGAAGGGTCTCCCTTCTCTTCTCCAGGCTGAACCAGCCCAGCTCTCCCAGCCTATCTCCAGAGCCTCAAAGAAGAGAGGGGGAGAGGACAAAAATGCGGGCAGCCCTGCTTCCCTCGGGCTTGATGTCAGAAGAACCAGTCACACGGGACAAGCACGTTTTTTTGAGGAGTCAAGAAGAGCAGACGGGTACAGACAGGATGAGCCCAGCATAGGAAGGATTCCCTTTTGGTGGATTCTACTCTCTTCCCTCTAGACTAAAAGATGTGAAAGAGGGAGAGCCTGGCTTAAATTAAGAGGCAGAAGCTAACCCAGATGCTGAGAAGAGTAACAAAAGGGTTTATTTCTAAGAATATCATTTCTAATGCTTTTCTCAAGCTTATCTTTTTGCACTGTGCTTACACTGCTACAATTCTGTCTTTTATTCAGCCTTTAGTTTATAAAAATGAGCAATAAAGCCAACTTGGCTACAGAGTAAGGGCTTCGTTCAGAGCAACATGACACCTCTGCTCCTCGTTCTTTGCAGAGAAGTGGAAAATGAAAATGCTCGACTTTCAAATGGATTTCACTTGATGGATATATTGATGTGTTGACCAAGGAGGGGAAGGTTGTTTTTGCAATAGAAGCTGTTTTAACTCAGCATCTCATTAGCAATTCCTTATTTTCTTCACATTCAACAAACGTTCTTGCTGCTGGTGGTAGCGATGACTGCTGTCTTTCCAAAAGGCTCAAACAGAAGACATAAGGAAGTCATTTTCCAAGTAAAATCCAGGCAATCTGAGCAGTTGAATAAATGATAATAATGTCTCCCCCAAAAAGACATCTGAAATGTGTCAGGAACATCTCTGGCAGAGAAGTTACATGCCCCGTGCACACAGAAGCTCGCCGGGCTTTTGCTGACCCGTCCACTGATCTTACACTGCTCCATCTTTACTCAACCTTTGGCTCACACATTTCTGCAGAGCATGAGGCCATGACTACACTGCCATCCCAAAGCTCTGCAAACAAGGCTAAAAGGGACTCCCACAATTATGAGCTCACACAACTGCTTTGGGCTTTACCTACACCATAGCATACTGTTCCAGGGACAAGATGATGTTTTGATGGGTCTTTAAATTTACAATACTCATCTTGGAAGACCTTTAAGTACCAATCCGCTACATTGTGCTTAAAACCAGTACTAACAACAGAAACACATTCCCTATAGCAATAGTTTGACACAATAAGCCAAGGCAGCTCTCTTTTTTTGTTGGTACTGATACATTAGCCCCCCCACTACGTCACTCCTGTGTTTTAGAGGGAGGCAGCAGCTTACTGACACTTCTCATAAAAGCTGTGTCAGTGATGTCTAGCGCTCTATAAACCAGAATGGGTATTCCAACCTCAAAACACGGAATAAAGGGAAAAGAAAATTAAAGAGTTTAAGAATTACATGAAAATTGCTCATTCTCTGACTGGAGTAATTCCTCACTGGCTTCTTTTATTACTGGAGAGCAAACACTGTCTTCTTCAGATGTTCCCATTACCTTATGACCCAGACGCCCTTATAACCACAAGACTTAAACCCAACAGATTCAGCCAAAGCTGAGAGAAGCCACATCTTTCAGCTAGGGTTTTTTTTTTTCCTTATACAACTAAAGCCAGTGATATATCAAACGTTTTAACCTGACTACATCAAATGCAATGTTTTAAGCGATGTTCAGTATGTCTTAATGACCTCTTGATTTCAAGCAGGACACATTAGAAAGAGTAAGCTTACTCAAAACACAGATGGGCTTCACACAGAGAACAAGGTCATGGAGTAAAGAGAGACTACCAATTCAGAAGAAGGAAAAAAATAAAATTATGCTCCCTGCACTAGAGTCTAGGGAAATGGAGTCAGAAAATAAACTCTTCACTTCAAAACTGAATCTTACTGTCACTGGTACAGTAAAAACAGCTATTACACCATGTACCGCTGCCACATGACTCTGCAAATAAAGACAACTGAATAATATGTCCTCTTCCCAGTTCACAAAAAGCTGATTTCCCTTCCTGAAATGCGTCCATCGCTTCAGTGCTTTGAAAATGCAACATGCCACCTAAAATTTACCCACTTATTTATGACTCAGGCTCCTGGTTAATGCTGCTGTCTGTCCAACTCAGAGTTTTACTTCTGTTCTGTAAGTCCTCTCCCAGTAAGCAATACTGCTACCAGTTGTCGTTAGCCTGCGTGGGCCATTGTGCTTCTGTCTATCATTATTGATGATAAATAATCAAGTCTTCTTTTGATTACCCTGTTTGTTCACCAATAATAAAGCACTGTTTCCAGGGATACAGGCAGAACAAGACCGGAGCGATGCCCTGCACTATGAGGTTGCTCCACTCATGTTTCTAAGAGCCTTTTCCACCACAATTTTAACTAAAAGCTCTCTCTGTGTTTTCCCTGGGCAGGCTTGGTGTTCTTCCATTTTTATCTTCAGGTCACCCTGCTTCTTTCCTGCTTTTCATAGCTCCTAGTTCTAATTTAATACAGAACCACTTCCCAGTGAAACCTCTCAGCCATGACTCCCAACAAAGCTTTCTTGGACCCTATTGTTCCTCCAGGTCTCACAGCAGACAGGCCCCAGCCCATCCCAATGCCATTTGGTGTCACCACCATCAGCTGCAACACAAGTAGATGCACAGGTTCACAGGTCTCAAGCTTTATTATGTCATTGCTTTGGTGCCAACCACTTTCAAACCTCCAAGGTAGTTGGAAAATCCCTTCATTTTAGTGCACAGCTCTTCCATTATTGTTGCCCTGACTTATCCATCATCTGGTTTAATACCTCTTTGGGAAAATAAGACATTCAGATCAACAAGAACTGAAAATCAAAACCCTGTTCTGCAGGGAGCCCTAATGAAAGCAAACCCACAGCACTCCAACATGACTCATGTACTCTGCAGCTAGACCTAATGCCAGATTTAATGGCCACAGAGTGTACCCAGTTACAACCTGCCATGGGCCAGCTGTGGCAGACACATTCAACTAGTGAAGCAGAAGAAAGAGGAATGGAAATGAAACTTATACATCCTCCCATCTTCTCTTCCGTCTCCCAAGTTTCACCCAAGTGCATATTAGAAAGTTTCTCAGCCTTTTGACAAGGGCTGTGAAGTCCCCACATCGATAAGCCATTTGTATTTTTCATTTCTATTAAGTGTCTGTGTCAGTATTACAACACTTTCATTTAGTACCATGTATACTACACGCATTGTATTCAACGGATTTACAATTCAGGGAAGAAAAGGTTACTGATAAAGAGGTGAATTTCCTTTGGGGCACATAGAGTAAGTCACCAACATGGTCCTTATTGAATGTATGCATTCCAGATGCACAGGATTTTCTAGCATGCATGACTCCCGCTCATTGCTTTGAACTTAATTTGGGTTTGAACCAGACTCTCTCATCTAAAACCTTTGATTTTTACAAGGCTCAGAACAAGAACATTCAGATTCAGACCCAAATCCTTACAGTTAAGTTGCTCCTCCAAGTAAGTTTTGACTGGATGCAAGAGCAAGATTAGAGGTTTTCCAGTCCCAGCTCTGCCTACCTTCTCAGCTTCTGGACTAAAAACACCACCAGAAAATAACATGGCACCCCACCACAATAAATAATCATGGCAGAAGCAACTGAAGATGCTGAGGGCATGTGGCACACACAAATCCCTCTCTGCTAATCCCACTTTGTTACAAGGATAGTATAGCACAAAGAGAAAACTCAAAGCTTGGTGACAGGATGAGGGGCAACAGCCTCAAGCTAGATATTAGGAAAAAGTTCTTCACCAAAAGGGTGATTGGGCATTGGAACAGGCTGCCCAGGGAGGCGGTTGAGTCACCATTCCTGGATGTACTTAAAAGACGGGCAGATGAGGTGCTCAGGGATGTGGTTTAGTAGAGGACAGGTACAGTTGGACTTGATCTGAAAGGTCTTTTCCAACCTAGGGATTCTGTGACTGGACAAAAATTAAGAGATCATGTCTAGATGACATAACCTGACTCCTAAACTGTGATGCCTGGTACAGCAACAAACACAGCCTGTTCCAACATATAAAGCCCATGCTCTTTCTGAGCAGTTTTTTTACCTGAATGACTCATCTCCACAAATTATAAAGGAGCTAATTGCTCTGAAAGTATTCTGCAGCATGTAATAACAGTAGGTAAGTACGTGAAAAATTACCCACCGTTTCCAACCAACCATTTCTCACTCTTAAATTGGAAGCCTCCCAAAATCCCCAGCGTCCCTTACAGCAGGAAGGTCTCTTCAGCCGAGCCATGACAGCTGGCATGTTACATGGCATCAATACGGCACATTACCCTCTTTGTCTGAACGTGTGGGGCTTAAAAGTAGACAACACACACCTCAAGGTCTTTTTGGGGGGCTGGGGGATGTCAAGCATCCCCTTTACTGGCCATTGTATGACACCAGCCGAGGAGCCTTTGCAGAAGAGGGCAAAAGGGAAGGCTCAGGCAACATTGACTTGAAAAGCAATTTAAAAATCTTTACAATTTTCAATTCTCACCCACTATGCCAGTTATTGGGCATATTCTATTGTAAGGTTAATTGCCTGCCAAACGGCCACTGTGAAGACTTAAGGAGCAGAAATAAATTACCTAGACACTGATGTTCCTGTTCTTCAGCTGGCAACAGGGTCCTTTGCATTTACAAAAAGCAATCTTAAAACACAATAGCTGCCCTTCAGCTTCAAGAAAATAAACACACTAATTCTCACCATTAAGCCAAGCCAAGTTCTTTCAGAACATAAGCAGCAAAGACCTCATGCTCCAAGGTAGGCACAGGGTTTGGCGGACACTTGACCACCAAAGGAAAGCCCGTCCCACCACTTGGCAGACTGTGCAGGGAAGGATGGCAAGAGTCAGCCAGAGCCAGGTGCAACTGAATCCAGAGGTAGGCACAGCCTGAGGAAAACACCAACGAATCCTTGAAGTGAAATCAGAAATTAAAAAGTTACAAACAAAAATGACGGTGCTTGCATTCCCCTCCTTGCTTCACCAGAAGCCTGTTTTAATTTTGGTTCTTGAGCCACTCCGGTCATTCTCCCTCCTGAAGCTGTCCCCAAATCACTTGCTACTTAAACTTGCATTGACACCACTTTCCCAATGGGTGAGGCTGCATGAAATGGAAAAACTATATGAGAGGCCCACCTGACCACTCCTCCCTCATGTCTCTGGCCTCTGGTTTGCCAGGGATGGTGCAAACACATCCCACTGCAAAGGCCACAGAGTCCTCCTGTATCTGGGACACCCACCAGAACTGGAACACATGAAGAGCAAGGGGCTCAACCTCAAATTTTCATCACCCTGAGATGGGATCTTCTCTGCTGGGGACAAGAAGCACACAACTACAGATCTGACCTAACATGGACATTCACACAGGTGGAGAACAGTGGCCTCAGAAGTTTAATCTGAACATCTACAGCAAACAGGTACACTTTACTCCATATTCTTATCTGGAAGGAGAATAATAACAACAAAAAATAGTCATGAAACTGAACCCTGCCCTCCAATGTGCATCCTTCTCCAAAAATGGAACCAATTCTTCCACTCCCAACAGGACATGGTCTGCAGGAAACCAGCTTTGATGTCCACAACCCTTCCGCTGCATGTATCCCAGCCCTCTTCACAACTGGATGGCATGTCTTAGGCAGGAATCTCCATCCTCCACCCACTGAGCTGACAAACTTGTGGGCACATAGCTATAGCCAAGAACTTTAAGACCCTCTTAAGTGGGCTAATAGGAAATTCGGGGAGAACTAATCAAAAGAGAATACAGATTCATTAATGTAGGACAGGGGGCTAACAAACATCAGAGAGGCTTTTTAAATTAATGATAATACAGGCAATTAGACTGCCATCAACCAAAAAGCCATAGAAAGCACTATTATTTGCTGTTTAAAGCAGAAAACCCACAAGAAACGCTTGAGAAGAGGAGCTACGAGTAAAGGCTTTCCACAACCACTTGCTGCTCTTCTTTTTCATAACAGAATATGATTTGACTGACAAAAAATAATGAAGGTACTGTCAAGGAGGATACTTAAGTTGATTTATCATCTGTTTAAAGGCAATCCACCCCCTGCTGCCAAGCAGAAAGCTCAGACATACAAAAAGTAGCAGTTACAAAGCCCGAAGTCTCACTGATTGCCTTCATTAATGCTTTGGGTAAGCATTATCCTCAGCAGATTCTGTTGGATCTCTTGATGAGAAGATCCAGATAAAAACCTTTCTCGATACAAGCCTTCACACCTCTGGGAGCTCTTCTGGAATATGTATTTTCCCAGGTGGATCTGAGCAATCCTCTTCTCCAGGGGAACAGAAAAGTTGGCCATGAGAGAAGCCAACAGTCCTGACAAGTTGGGTGTTATGAGGTGCCCCTCACCCCAAACTCTTTTGCCAGCAGTGCCTTCTCTCGAGTCGCAGCACGAGGTGAAATATCGTTTTTCATCTCCGTCGCACTCGCAGGTCTGGCAAATACAAATTCCCTGTGCTGCAATCAATCTGACCCGAGGAACATTTTCTGCTACCCGCCACGCCATCCTCTTTCCTTGTCACTTCATTAGCTGCATGGTGGCCTACAAAAACCACGCAGGGGGAGGGGGCATATGGGTTTCCAGCTGTCACTGGCTGCAGATAAATGACTGTTATATCCACTGTGGTAGAAGCGGAGGGTTTCTGCAGACACACACTAACATCCCTTAGATGATGCTTGAACTGAAATGATTCATCAGCCTTGCTGGGCAGGTCATCGAGACAGGACCTTGCCCTGTGACAAAGATAAAGAGCCCGTGAGATGAGGTTTAATTTGCTCGTGGAAGAAATGTTACCTTCAAAACAAGGGAGTTCTTTCCAACGTCCACTACTACTGCAGAAATAAAATCCAAAAGCGAACATGAAAAAAAGAGCTGGCTCTTTCCTACCCATAAGGATGGACCACCTAGAATGTCACTATTGGGCCCACACTTGACATCCCAAACTCCCGCAGCTGGCTCGGCAACAGGTGCCAGAGAATTAAGGCTAAGGAGAAATGTCCCCTTCCAAGTTGTGGGCATGTCAACAACACTCCTACATGAAAATGCCCTCAGCAGAAGCTGCTGACAGGGGCTCGTATTAGCCATTTTGCAAGAGCCGTGAAATACGACCTGAAAAAGCAACTGCCATCTGTTGTACCTCCAACTCCTACTCTGATTAAGACTATTTTTTCTTTACCTTAAATATAGATGAACATATACAAACAGTCTATCTAGTGAAAAGAGCTGAGCAAACCACAGAGCTATCCATTATGACAGAGATCAGCACGCTCTCACTCGCACGCCTGACATCACGCCCATTGTACGAATGGCCAAGGGACGTTGGCCACACAGGCACTGCAACTCCTCCCTAACAGATGAGTCAGAGGAGCCCATCTGCTTAATAAACTATTTATGCTATAGCATTTCTCACATACGTTTGTGTCTTATTTGATAATATTTTTAGCCTTTCGAGGAGGGACAGGGCGCAGGTATTTCACAGGTTATTGCAGAGGCCATGTGCCGGTTGCCTGGGAAACGTCCGGAGGGGGGAATTACATCAGCCACATTGGACAGAGGTTGCAACAGAGAAAAAAAGCCAATCCTCTCCTCACTCTACTTAATATGCTGGAAGATTAAGAGACCACTGTATGCATGCACACAGGCATGAGATGGTAGACGTCATGTTGCTGTTAAAAGTTGATTGACTCCTTATATTGACCCTGTTGGTACTATTCTGCCCTGACTGAGTAGGTCTGGTGGACAATAATAAAAACTATAGCTTTTACATAGCATTTTATGCCAAAACTTACAAAGCAAACAAGTCCTGTGTTCACCACCCCACCTGAGTGCTGTTGCACTGCAAGGCGCTCAGTGTTGAGTTGCCTGCAAATCAACAGCAGGGCATCTTCTCTTTGGGTTTTTTACTTAATATATGTGATTAATAATGATAAAAGCAATTGAACTTCTTACTTAATTACTTTTTTTCTTTTTTTAAGATAAATCAGAGCAAAACGTAACGACAGATATGAAAAGCCAGAGGTGAAGAACACACTGCATCAGCAATGAAATCCATGAGATTTGTCAGAGCCATTGCACTCCAAAGACTAGACAAGCTTGAGGTGCTTCATGAGGACCAAGAAATCCTGGTTTATACTGGAATGAAAATTACACTGGTCAACCATTGGAACAGACTGCTCAGGGAGGTAATAGAATTACTATCCCTTGAGGGTGTTTGAAAAACAGGTAGATGAGGTGCTTTGGGAGATGGTTTAGTGGTTACATTGTTTAGTCTGGAGAAGAGGAGGTTGAGGAGAGAACTAATTGCTCTCTACAACTACCTGAGAAAGGAAGATGTGGAGAGGTGGGGGCTGAGCTTCTCTCCCTAGCGACAAGTGATACAACAAGAGAAAATGGCCTCAAGTTGTGCCAGGGGAGGTTTAATTGGATATTAGGAAACAACTTCTTCCCAGAGAGGGTTGTCAGACATTGGAACGGGCTGCACAGGGAAGTGGTGGAATCTCCATCACTGGAGGTATTTAAAAGACAGATAGATGTGGTGCTGAGGGACACAGTTTAGTAGCAGATGGCAGGTTAGGGTGATGGTTGGTCTTGATGATCTTGATGATCCCTTCCAACCAAGACAATTCTGTGATTCTATGATTCTATGTAGGGCTAATGGTTAGACTTGATGATCTTGAAGGTCTTTTCCAACCTTGATGATTCTATGAGAACAGGTAGGGAAGTCACCCAAACAGGTGCTCTACCCAAGAACTACACTTTCCCCTGCGCTGCTTCACCAAAAGATTTCCCATGAGACTGTACTCTGCTAAAGCAGGCAAAACCATGATTCACTGAAGCTCAGTGATCTTTTTTCCCCAGTTATTTCTAAGCTTTACGGTGGAACCCAAAGGATACCTCTCCACATCTGGCTTTCTTAGTTCCTTAAAAGGCTATGATTCAATAAAGCCCAAAATCAGGTCATTGTAATTTACTGGGGTATAGTGGGGAAAAGGGGAAAAATAAGGAAAGAAAAGTATATCAGTCACTTCTGAGCAGAGAAAGGGAGAAGATGCTAAAACCTGGCAAGTTCATCCTGATCTTATTTATCACACACTGGTAACAAACTCTTTTTTAAAGGAAACGTAGTGGTTGGAATCTGAACAAAAAGCAGAGTCCCAGCAGGTCATGGCAACGACTGCTCGACTGCTAAAACCACAGCAATTGAACACCTGCTTGTATGCTAACATTATACATCCAAGAAAAACAACGGGAAGCACATACATTACACGCACACATATTTTCATCCCAGTTTTTATCATATACTGAATCCATACCTAGGCCTTGCAAAACAGCCCATCTCTACCTACCAACCAGTAGTCCAGCAGCAGGAATTTACAGCAGATTTAATGCAGAACTCTCTGGCAGATGTTAATAATGGTTGAAAACATATTTAACTTGCATTATCGGGCTACTATTAATTTAAGCATGGACTAAATAGTAAATCACAACAGGGGCTGTCATCCTGCTGTAGATAACCTCTTGGGAAAGCCTTCAGAAGTTAAATGAAAGGAAGAACTGTCATCAATCATGTTGAAAAAACCAGTTCTTTGTGTGATTATTTTCATGCCAGGTACCTACTTCTCCAACGCTCTCCACACTCGGACAGAAGCTTGGCCTCACCTAAGACACCTCTCTCCTTTTCAGATTTCTTCTAACATCTTCCCCTTAATTAGTCCATCAGGTCATTAGACAGAGAGCTTTACCTGCCCTCCCCATGGATTTATACAGCCTCCACGAGCTCTCTGGAGATTGCCTTGGACTTAGAACACACACCTTCCTTCTTCCTTGAATTTGAGGTGGTAACTTGTGCAATATTTGGTGAGTATTTTGCTCAGTGGTTTTTTGCTGAGGCTCACAAAGAAGCCTTCAACTACGCTTCCTTTTTGTGGTGGAGCCAGGCAGTTATCCTTATATATTTGATATATATTAAGGGTAAAACATCCACTTAACTTATCAGGCATTACTTCTGGAGCAGCATCCGTAAAAGGAACCTTCAGTCCTGTTTTGCATTTGGTGCCCACACCACACGCAGCTCTCTCCCTTGCATAGGGCAAGATCTCCTGTTCCCCCTCCCCAAAACACACCACCACACAACTGACACCACACAACATCACCACCACTCCCCCCCTCCACACACACATATTCAGAAGGTTTTGGGAATCAAAACACCATTTTCTTCATGCTTTCTGCTCATTCACTTCTTGCAAGAGCATCTATCAGTAGGTTTTGATTTGATGAACAAACAAACTAGAGACCAGTTCATCCAAACCAGGTAACAATCGTGTGCAGTCCACCAAAATTTAACAGCTCGAGTTCATACAAATAAACCCTGTGAGAAGAACACTGCAGTAATACATGCATTTTCTTTAAAATACTTGTGATTTGCCACGTTTCTTCCAAAGTTTCTGTCAGAAGCAATTGCAGAACCAAAGGACTTTGACTTGCAACACATGTATGCTAAAGAAGTTGAATGAAAGACTACATATGGTGGTTTTCTTTATTGCATCTGGGAGTTTTTACCTGGTTTCAGCCACTAATTTATTGTACTGCCTAGCTCTCAGCCAGTCAGAGGAAGCAAACACTCCAGGCTTCATCTGAGGGCTTTCTATTAGTCTAATTTAATTCTAATCTAAAGTGAAATTAAGTATGACTGACAGCATCCATTTGCTCTTTGAAAAAGAGGGAAAAGAAAAATCACATTGCAGGGGAAAAAACTGCCTGCAATACCACTGGCTTGGGTAACCAAATGTAAGTCACAGGGTTTGATGTGCCCTGCACTCAGCAACAAGGTATCTCAGCAAAGAGACAAAGGGATCAACTGATAGGCATCACACCAACCACCAAAAAATTATCTGTTATATTCTCATCCTTTTAGAAGCCATGCTATCAAATCTTGATTTTCCTCCACAATCCTTTGATCCTGCTGTATGCAGCAAGCACACCAAAGTTTGCGCTTGCTCTATGCCAAACTCCTCCTTGACTGCATGACAAAATAACTCATCTGTTCTGCCCCAACCACCAATGAAAAAATCAGTATTAAGGCAAAGAGTGCCAGAAAAGGAGAAAAGAACGGTGGCACCTGCAACATATCTCCCAGAGGATAAGTACTACTAAAAATTCATTTATTTTTTATTTTCCTTATAGCTCTCCTGACATCCCACAGCAGTGCTGGAGAGGTTTGGGAACTGAAAACATCCCACCTCACTCCCATAAGAAATGGGTAGTCTCTGCCTTGTGCTTTTATTTTGGATTTTAGACCTGTGGACAGTGGGAAACCTGGTCGTTACCATAAAATCCTTTGGCTAATGCTGATGCCTGCAAGAAGAAAGCAAGTGTGCCGAACTTCCCCATCCAGCACTGCTTGAAAGAACAAATGGCAAGAAGTAAATAGAGACCTGACATTGCTGCTAAGCTGAAGGCAACTTATGAAGCTCATCAGGTTCAAACAGCAAAGCTTTTTACACTAAATGGGTTACACACAAAACCTTTTGGTAGCACAACAAATAATCCAGACAGCTCGATGCTATGCTTTTTTCAGAGGGACTATCGGTATTTCCCACTGCTGATTTATCTTCCAAGTATACTGGCCACTGCAAAGCAAGGATTCAACAAATACAATTAATCACATAAGCTAAGGAGATGGAGCCTTCCAAACATCTCATGTTTTGCAGAGCACAGTATTTGTAAATCAGCAGATTGGATTTGTGCCTTTGAATTTGCCCCAGCAGCAGCTGGGAAACAGCAGCACTGCTGGGAAGAGCTGTTTGCAGGATGAGTGGAGTCTAACGCCTCATTAAAGGTCCCTTGGTGTTTTCTGAGACACAGACGGCGTTAACTCTCCTTTCTTGGCCGATATGGAACTGGTAGTAATTGCTAAAGCTGTTCAGCATCTCCTACTCCGTTTTGCCAGAAGCTGTTAGGGAATAAACTCTGTCCCCCGCGGCAGATAGCATCTGCAGGAATGTCCTTCTCAGCCAGACGTGCCCCATGAAGTGGGAGAAAGTTTTGCAGAGAAATTAAAACTTCCTCAGCTTCCTTTACAGGATCTACCCAGGAAAAAAAGCCCTCCTGGAGTAGCACTGCTAAGTAAAGCCTGTGTAACCACAGCTGCAGACTGCTATTCCCTTCCACTCCTTGACATCCACACACAGCCAAGAGGGCTGGAATGACTGAATTACCCCAAACACAGGCACATAAAGAATTTAAAGACCTATTTTTTTATTTTAAAGACCTAATTGGTTATTTTAATGCTGGCTCTGCCAGAGTACACTGCACTGAAAGCCCTTCGACACTGCGAAGTCGACCAGCGCAACCATGGGACAAATGGCATCCGCTGCCGGAGCCTTTCACTGCTCACTTAACCTGCACCACTGCAACACTCAAACCAGCGTGGGCAATGTGCATCTGTTCTTGCCAGGGTCCTAATAAGAGAGAAGGGAAGGGAAAGTCATTCAAGAAAGGGAAGCTTTGCTGCCCAAGGGGTTTGAGACCAAAGAAAACAAGGCGTTGGCTATGCTGTCCATGGGGTTTATGCAGAATTCTGCTGGACTTCAAGCTGAAGTTTCCCAGCAAATGCTTTCTGCTTGCCACAATTATCTGTCTGCTCATAGACAAAAACTACATTAGTATCCTCCTGACAGTGAACATCTGGAAAGATATCCCACCTTGCCAGGACGCCGTATTTCAGACGGTGAGTGACTTAAGTTACGCGTATTTCAGTACTCTCCTCCATGCTTACTACAGTTCACAAATCCCCCAAACTAACAATCTCCTACAGCACCACAGAGCCCAGGCTGGGCTCAAAACCTGCAATTCCTGGAGTGCTGTCCTTGCATCTCTTGCACATTGCAGCCAGACCTGTTCAGCTCCCAAGACTCAAACACGCGTAACTCCATCATTGCTACTGGCTCATGCCTTAGCACTCAGGACCACATTCCCAAATATCATCTTCAGAGGATGGTCTTCAGAAAGGTAAGAGGTCTACCTTACCTTACGGTAGGTAGGGAGCACCCCGAGCTTCAGAGGAATTTGTCAGTTGTGAAGCCCGCGGTTTAGAAGTGACTGTGCGGACACAGGAGTAGGAGGTGGCACGGCTCTGTGAGCATTGCTTTCTGCCAGGATGAGCAGGGAGAGGTAGGCACAGCGAGACACCCTTTTGCACTGCCACCTTTTCATTTCTAAGCAGAAAGGAAAGAATAATAAAAAGGATCTTGGCAGTGCAGCTGAGAAGATAGAATAGTTTATTTTTCCTCCTTTCATGTGCTGATTTACCTGCATGGCTCCCAGGAGCATTGACAGGACCCACAGAGCCTAAGGCCCAAGAAGTGTAAGCAGTCCAGTGGCACACTGCACGTGAAGCACCAACTGCCTTTGGGAGTGAGGAAAGGGATGTCCTGCTCTCGTTCCAGTAAACTGCCAGTGCTGCAATCAGCTGTGGCCTGCAAACAACGCGCAGCAGAGCTGTCAGCCCCATGCAGACAGAGTTCATCTGTATAAATATATAAAACACACCATGCACACACAGAAGAGCCAAGGCACTGCAGTTTACTTCTGAACGGATATATTGCATTAGATAGCAATCACGTCCAGTACCAACTAGGAAAGAAATAAGTGTTAAAGGGGGAGAGGAAGTGAATTAAGTTCACACTTCTGGGAAGTAGATGCCTAACGCTTTTACCAGCAGCACCGCTTCCAAGCCTTTCCTGGGTGAGACCCACAAACGTTTAAAAGCCTTCGTTTTTTCCTCACAGCAAACATAAAGCGTTTCCAAGCATCACACAGCCTCTCATGGAAAGGGAAATAAAGAGAAGAAGCATCTACATGAACATCCCCCTTTCCCACACAATATTCATGCTGCAACAAACCCAGGAAAAAACCACGGCTGTCAGGAAGCACCCCCACTGTTAAGATAGGAATGTCTCCACTCAGACCATGCACTCTCTGAAAGAGCAGCTGGGAAAAAGCCCTCACCATTCCCAAAAAAATCCTACTGCAACTAAAAATAGCATCGTTATTTTCTCAAAAGATACCTTGAAATAACAAGGCCATTGTATACCTTTTACCAGAAATAATCCTTTATTCTTCTTTAAATAATTACATATTTAAGTCCAGACTTTTTTCCGCCTACACTGAGACAGTCACGAAAGAGGGAAAGCTTTCCAAGAGATTTGTGGTGTGGGTTTTTTAAGCAAATGGATCATATGAGCTCTGCCATGTATATACCTAAATAAGCTTTATAATAAAAACAAATAGGACTAAAGGGCATTTCGGAAATTTGCTTGGTTTATTTTACAGTAAATCAGGAAGGTTTTTATTCAGATTCTTCAGGAGACTGCTGCAAGCTTTCCTGGATAAGGGTTGGGGTCGGCTGATTCAGCAGCCAGGAACGTATTTTAACTCTGCAGTTATTACAGGACTTCACAACCAAAACCCCTTTCACATCCCTGGACATTGTAGCTATTGTGTACAGCGAAAATTAGTGGCACCTCCAGCAGATCGATGTCTGTGCAGCATAAGCCCAAAACACACCAGTCATCTTTGGGAAAAATAAATAGTCCCACGGCGAAGGAAGGAAAAAGCAGCTTCAGCAATTCCCAGCTGCAGAAAGGGTACATGGTTTGCATCAAGAGTTGCCAGAGATGGGGAAAGAGAAAACATTCTGATTGCTTTTCCTTACACATGTCCGTAAATAAATACATTCACAGGGACCAGTAGCAAAAGTCTCCAGTGCTCTCAAACAACCAGGGCAAAGCTGCGGCTGTGCAGCTGGACTGAACACCCTGAACACCGAGGATTCAGGGCGTGGAGATCAGCGAGACGGTCACCTCAGAGAGCTGGATTTACCTGCTCTTAAAGGAAGAATTAGGCCTAAACTATGCTTAACTTCTGCAAAGCAAGCTGCAACAAAATTTCAAGCTTGCAGCAGCCCGGGATGACATTTAATGGTAATGAGAGTAGCCACAGCGCAAAGCTCCGAGGTCTTTGGGAAATATTTCCATCAGTTTTAGTTAGCAGAACGTCACGGTATTAGATGGGGAAGTGACACTGGAAAAGGAAAAATCAGAACAATTCTTACATGCAACGCAAGCATCTGGGTGTTGCAACGTATTTTCAGGACTCGGCAGGACTAAAAACTCCTGTCTGCGTTTGACCAACCTGAAAAATGCCGAGGTAGGAGCTGACATCCACTTCTCAGTTCTACACCCCGAGCTTCAAACAATGTTTGATCCTAATTTCAATTGCAGAAGTGTAAATGGGAATGATTCCATTACGTAAAACCAGCGTGTGGTTTTGCTTCATAGCTTTCACAGAATCACAGAATCACAGAATTGTAGGGGTTGGAAGGGACCTCGAGAGATCATCGGGTCCAACCCCCCTGCCAAAGCAGCTCCCCAGCTCATATTGCACAGATAGGTGTCCAGGCGGGTCTTGAATAACTCCAGTGAAGGAGACTCCACCACCTCCCTGGGCAGCCTATTCCAGTGCTCAGTCACCCTCACTGTGAAAAAGTTCTTCCGCATGTTGGTGCGGAACTTCCTGTGCTCCAACTTGCAGCCATTGCCCCTTGTCCTATCCCCACAGACCACTGAAAAGGGGCTGGCCAATTCCCCCTGCATCCCCTGCTTCAGATAATTATAAACTTTGATTAGGTCCCCCCTTAGTCTTCTCTTCTCAAGGCTGAACAGTCCCAGCTTACTCAGCCTTTCCTCATAGGGGAGATGCTCTAGGCCCTTAATCATCTTCGTAGCCCTTCTTTGGACTCCTTCCAGGAGATCCCTGTCCTTTTTATACCAAGGAGCCCAGAACTGGACACAATACTCCAGGTGGGGCCTGACCAGGGCAGAGTAGAGAGGGAGGATCACCTCCTTTGACCTGCTGGCTACACTCCTCCTGATGCATCCCAGGATCCCATTGGCTCTCTTGGCCACCGAGGCACACTGCTGGCTCATGGCCAACCTGTCATCTACCAGAACCCCCAGGTCCTTCTCCACTGAGCTCTTCTCCAGCAGGTCATCCCCCAGCCTGTACTGACACAAACAGTTGTTCCTTCCCAGGTGCAAGACTTTACACTTGCTTTTGTTGAACTTCATCTGGTTTCTCACTGCCCAGCTCTCCAGCCTGTCCAGGTCTCTCTGGATGGCAGCGCAGTGCTCCTGCGTGTCAGCCACTCCTCCCAGCTTTGTATCATCGGCGTACTTGCTGAGGGTGGATGTTATTCCCTCATCAAGATCGTCAATGAAGATATTAAACAGGACTGGACCCAACACTGAGCCCTGGGGAACACCGCTGGTAACAGGCCTCCAGTCAGATTCTACTCCACGAATCACAACCCTCTGGGTTCGGTCCGACAGCCAATTCTCAACCCACCTCACTGTCCACTCATCTATCCCATGCTTTCTCAGCTTTGCTATCAGGATGTCATGGGAGACAGTATCAAAGGCCTTGCTGAAGTCAAGGTAGATGACATCCACTGCTCTCCCTCCATCTACCCAGCCTGTCATGAGATCGTAGAAGGCTATGAGGTTGGTCGAGCACGATTTCCCCTTAGTGAATCCATGCTGACTACTCCTCATGACCTTCTTCTCTTCCAATTGCTTGGAGATGGCATCCAGAACAAGCTGTTCCATTACCTTTCCAGGGGCAGAGGTGAGGCTGACTGGCCTATAGTTACTAGGTTCCTCCTTCTTGCCCTTTTTAAAGACTGGAGTGACATTGGCTATCCTCCAGTCTTCAGGCACTTCTCCTGTCCTCCAAGACCTGTCGAAGATGATAGAGAGCGGCTCAGCAATCACCTCCGCCAGCTCCCTCAGCACACGTGGATGTAACCCATCTGGGCCCATGGATTTGTGTGCATTAATCCCTTTGAGCCGCTCCTGGACCTCCCCTACTTGAACCAGAGGGAAATTCTTCATTTCCCAATCAGTCCTACTCTCATCCAGTGTCTGTGGGTCCCGGGGGGCCTTTGAAGTGAAGACCAAAGCAAAGGCGGCATTCAATATCTCCACTTTCTCAGCATCCCCCGTAACCAGGACACCCTCCTTATTCAGCAAGGGACCTACATTATCCCTGGACATCCTCTTACTGTTCACGTGTCTAAAAAACCCCTTTTTATTATCCTTTATGTCCCTTGCCAGCTTAATTTCCAAGAGGGCTTTAGCCTTCCTAGTTGCATCCCTACAGGCCCTGACCACATTCCTGTATTCTTCCCAGGTGCTCAGACCCTTTTTCCACGATTCATAGATCTTCTGCTTCTCTTTGAGTTTGCTCAATAGCTCCCTGTTCATCCATGCAGGTCTTCTGCCTCTCTTTCCCCATTTCCTCCTCAAAGGGATGCATCGTTCCTGTGCTTGGAAGAAGTGCTGTTTGAATGCTAGCCAGCTCTCGCAGGCTCCCATTCCTTCAAACAGCGTAGCCCACGGGATAGCCCCCATTAAGTGGCGGAGGAGATCAAAGTTAGCTCTACCAAAATTCAGGGTAGCTATCCTACTTTTTGGCTTGCTTCTTCCACCCAGGATCATGAACTGAACCATTTCATGGTCGCTTTGCCCTAAGCTGCCCCCGACCTTCACTTCCCTAACAAGTCCATCCTTGTTAGTGAAAACAAGGTCCAGCAGCCGCCCTCCCCTTGTGGGCTCCTGCACCATCTGTAGCAGGAAATTGTCTTCAACACACTGCAGAAATTGTCTGGACTGCATACGACTGGCCGTATTGCTTGCCCAGCAAATATCTGGGTAGTTGAAGTCCCCCATAAGGATCAGTGCCCGGGAACTTGAGGCTACTTCTAACTGTTTATGGAATGCGTTATCTACCTGCTCCTCTTGATCAGGGGGCCTATAGCACACTCCCACAACAATGTCCCCCATACCGGTTTGCCCCTTGATTTTAACCCACAAACACTCGACAGAAGGTTCATCCTTCCCCAGGTGGAGCTCAACACATTCTAGGTGCTCTCTCACATAAAGAGCAACTCCTCCACCTCGCTTCCCTAGCCTGTCTTTCCTAAAAAGCACATAGCCATCCATGACAGTGTGCCAGTCGTCCAGGTTGTCCCACCACGTCTCTGTGATTGCGATGAGATCATGGCCCTGCGACCGCACAAAGATCTCTAGTTCTTCTTGTTTGTTCCCCATGCTACGTGCATTTGTGTAAAGACAGTTCAGTGGTGAAGCAGATGTAGGTATCCTCAACGGCCCACAGCGAGATTTCTGACAGGGGACTGGCAAAAGTGGCTCCACGGAGGAGTACTCAGGGCAGTCCACAGAATTTTCCCTACTCTCACGTGGAAAAACGTCCCCAAGTCCACGACTGTGCTGTTGGTATTTACCTCTTCCCACCGTCAACTCCCGTTGTGTCTCCCGAAGCCTAACCCTGGCAGCCGCCTTAATATCCCCTTCCCCCTTCCTAACTAGTTTAAAGCACGATCGATGAGCCCTGCTATCTCCTGGGCGAGGATCCGCTTTCCTTTATAGGACAGGTGAGCCCCATTAGCAGTACTCATGCCAGGAGCAGAGTACACCATCCCTTGGTTAAAGAATCCAAAGTTCTTGCGCCGGCACCACACATTCAACTCGTGGGTTATCCTGTCCTGCTCTGAGCCCCTCCTCCCACAAGTGGGGATAGAGCAGAATATTATTTGGGCTCCCCCCCCCTCAACAGAGCGCCCCAGGTCCCGGAATTCCCTTTTGACAGCTTGCAGGCTACACTTTGTGATTGCGTCCCTGCCTGCTTGAACTATCAGTAAGGGATAATAGTCAGTGGATCTTACCAGGCCTGGTAGCCTTCTGGTAATATCCCTGACCCGGGCTCCAGGGAGGCAACACACCTCCCTGCGTGTAGGGTCTGGCCTACATATAGGCCCTTCTGTCCCTCTGAGAAGGGAATCTCCTACTACGACTACCTTCCTCTCTTGCCTAACAGAGGCAGTCTCAAGGCGTGCAGACGACCGCCTCACTCTAGGCCTCCGCTTTCTCTGAGGCAGAGGGGCTCCATTCATCTCCTCAGGTACCTCCTCCTCAACTGTCAGGGCCCCAAACCTGTTGCTCAGTGACACCTGAGGGGGTGGGGTAGGTAGGCAGGGGGAGTGCCTACGACGCCGAGTCGGGACTGTCTTCCAGGCCTCCTCGGGGTTTGGGTCACTCCCATTAACCTGGCACGGGCAGTGAGGGGGGACCGTCTTCAGGTGTGAGGTGTCATCCCGACTGTCTTCCTTTTGGGACGCCAGGGAGCTACTCCACCAGTCAATCTCTCGCTCGCAGTCCCTGATCACCCGCAGTCTTTCAACCTCTTCCTTTAGTTGTACCACCAAAGCAAGCAGGTCATCGACCTGCTCACACCTCAGACAGGCTAGGTGTTTGCCTCTTATCCCAGGCAACTGCAGGCTCTGGCATTCCCTGCAGCCTGAGACCTGGACCGCAGCATCCCTAGGCAGGCCCTCCATCGGGGTTGCCCGAGATTTGCAGGGGGAACCTCTGCGCCTGGTGGAGACCATGGTTAGCTGAGCACACAGCAGACAGGGAACCCTCAGCTCGCCCTTTTGTACTCTGCGAGCCGGTCCTCTGAGTATACCCCCTCAGCAAACTAGGAGGGGAGGCTTGCTCGGCCTGCTTGCCCTGCCTGCGCGAACTGCCCCGCTAACTGCCGCGCCACGCCCTTCTGACGTGCCACGCCCTGTTTGCCCGTCCTGGTCGCCGCGCTCCGGGTCGCTGCGCTCCCAGAGGCCTCTTTGAGAAGTAATTTAAAAGTCCTATTTTGCAATAAACCAACAATTTCTCTGCTCCTCAGCGGAAGAAAGGAGGTGTTTAAGAAGCAACATACTTGGGACTAAAATTAACAGCAGTGCTTTGGTGGTATCAAACAATCTGGAAACAGTTGCTATGTGTTACTACCTACAAAGCTGTAATCCTTCCTCTTGTGTCAAGCGCCAGCATGAAAACTTCCCAAAGAAAATCAGAAGGAACGGGGCTGGGTGAGGGGGGTGGGGAACAGAATAGCTAAGAGGAAGTTAAAGGTTTTGGAAAAAAAAAACCCAAAAGGCTTCAAATTAATGGTTGAGAAATCAGGTTTTGGGTTGAGCACGCGACAGGCTTGACTTCTGCCAAGGGCAGGACAGACTGGATATCCATTTTCCCTGGATACTGTCGGGCATTTGAGCTTTCTTTGCTGTGTTAGCCCAACTCCTGCTAATACTCTAGTGCAAACAGAACAAATCTGAGTTTTCAGAGGCTTTACTCCCACGAGGCTATGATAAAAAGAAGCAGAGACAAAAGTTGAACCCATAGTTTCCACCCTGATGACACCAGCCCGCTAAAAGCAGCGTTTCACTATCAAACTCCCAAGGCAGATGTGCACCCCGCTCTCCATACCACCCTTACAAAAATGAACAGAGAGGAATATTTGTATTTTATGTCTATTTTCCATCACACCACTGCGACAGAACAGCCCGCAAGAGCGATGCTAGAAAAACACAGCGGTAATCCAATTCGTGCCCACAAAATTACAGGCTGTTAAAAATAAATCACAGACACCTCGCGAGTCAAGCAAAATGATCTCTCTCTGTAAATGAAGGTGGAAAAGACGCTTCGCAAGCCTACTTAACAGTAATGGGTAAAAGCAGTGAGGGCCGTTAAGTAGCAAAATGAAGGGGAAAAAATTATAATTAAGAACCCAACCATGTTTTAGCTCTCAGCAAAAATTCTGATTTCCAATTAATTCCTAAACGTCCTCTTTGAGCAAAGAGGTGGGGGGGGGAGAGAAAAGAACAAGTGAAACTCTGCAGAGTCTGTTGCTTGCACAAGGCTTCACCCTCTCATGCAGAGAGGCAAATTCGGGTTTGCTTTTTGTGTTTGTGCAGATGGCAAATGATTTACTGGCAACAGACGACTTCCCCGTAACGCTCCATCAAATGCCAGCTTTGAGGAGCTAGGAGATAAAGAACAGTTTTGTTTAAAAAGAAATGTTATTGTTTATGCTTCTTGCTCTGCTGCTGTGTTTTATTAAGAAGTGATGTTGTGATAACTCTGCGCGCTTGGACCTGCCACAGGTTTGAGACACTTTGGATTCATCACCATGCGAAACTCTGGTCTGCTTAACTGCAGGGAGAGGTGGGAAACCATTTGGTATTTCTTTTGCTTTTTAAGGGGAGATGCCAGTCCCCTTTTACCATCTGCATTACGCGCTAACTACAAGCAGCAGCTCAAGTGTAGGGCTCTGCGCTGACATAACACATCTAATTGCAACAGATCACCCAGGAGAATACGAACAATATTCAAAAGGGCTGAAAGTTTTAGTTGTGGTTATAAAGCGCTATTGAAAATCCATTTTATCTCTCTCTCAGTTCACAGAATATTCAGATATATCAATCCTCATATGATCCAGCTAAAAAAGCATCTAGGGAGTATTGATCGCCAAGATCTAGCCGTGAAAAACGAAGGAAACTCAAGTGGCAGTACCCGTTATTTACCCAACTGGAAAGAAAAATACTCTTTTGTGGTCACGTGTATTAATTGTTCCAAAATACTGTGCTCATTTCCTCCTTCAAAACTGGTTATTCAAACTGTCAGGGCTGATCTGGAAGTTCTAATTACTTTCCTTCAGAAACTTTTACAATAAATATTGAAATATATAGCAAAATCTCTACCAAACTTATCATTTCCTATTAAATTTGAGTCACCCTGTCGCTCCAGGCACCCACCCTTCTATTCATCCATTGAGATCATTCGATTTAGATGACTGAGCCACTTTTTTATTTTTCAAATGACAGCTTAATGAAGGCTGTTACCAAATAAACAGTGAAAAAAAGCAACTGATAAGAAAATTAGGCTCCTCAGGATACAAGTACGGTGTGGACGACTTTTGCTGAGACATGGCTATTATCGGTGTCATTCCTACTAAACCTATGAAGTGCTATTCAAAGGACAGTACCCACTCCCAGCAACCAGCAGCACACCGAGAATTCAACCCAAAACCAACTTGTGCACAGCCAGCTCACCCACATCTTGACTCCATTTGATTAAACCAAAATCTTCTGGCAGTGACGTTGAGGCCTCCCTAGTCTGAAAGTCACTTAGACATTTCCAGCGACAGCCAAGACCCTTCTTGTGGCTGTCCACCTCCATCCCTCCCACAGTCCCCAGAGTATTCAATCTTTCCCAGCTAAGATACACAGCACCTTGTAAATGGAGAGCTTATTTCCAAAATTCAAGATTTTTCCACCAGGACAGTAAGGCAGACCTGGGTTTTCATCATCAGTGGTGTGCAGAGAAAAAAAGGTCATTAGCTGAAAAAATTCTTGGAGAAAATGAATCTCAGATCTAAAGAAAAAAAGAGAAAGCTTCAAATTTTCTCATCAGGAAAATAAATTAGAAGTTTTTCTTTTAAACAATAAGGTAACTACACTTCTTTTCAAAGAAGAAATAGGGCTCTAATTTGATAATTTAAATTCATTACAGCATGCGTAATAAAGAATACTAGAATTACAGCATGCAGGTTTGAGGTTTGCTGTTGAATCATAGAACCACAAAATGCTTTGTGCTGGAAGGGACCTCAAAGATCATCTAGTTCCCACCCCCTGCCATGGTCAAGGATGCCCTCCACTAGACCAGGTTGTCCAAAGCCCCATCCAACCTGGCCTTGAATGTTTCCAGGGATCCAGGGGCTTCCACAGCCTCTCTGGGCACCCTGTGCCAGGGCCTCACACAGAAGGGTGTAGAGAAGGCCTCATAGTAAAGAATTTCTTCCTAATGTCTAATCTAACCCTGCCCTCTTTAAACTTGAAGCCGTTGCCTCTTGTCCTATCCCTGGCACTCCCTGGTGAACAGGCCCACTCCTGCTTTCCTGTAGGACCCCTTTAAGTATTGGTAGGTTGTCATTAGGTCTCTCCAGAGCCTTCTCTTCTCCAGGTTGAATAAGCCAAATTCTCACAGCCTGTCTTTGTAGAAGTACTCCAGCTCCCTGATCATCTTTGTGGCCTTCTCTGGACTCACTCCAATGGCTCTATGTCTCTCCTAATGAATGTACCACACTGTGGAAGGAAAATGAGTCAAAACACAGAACCCAAATCACGATGCTCTTTACCTTCCCCAAATGGAGTATTTCAACAACAGCAAGTCAGTGCAAGCCATTATTTTAATATGGAACAGGTGTGCACCCCAAGTGCCTTCTGCCAGTCAAAACCGAATTGAGTACTCCAAAGGATTTCTTACATCCAACATCAATGACCTTGAAATGAATGCAGCAAGAACTTGACCAAGCTTCATGCACTACGAAAACTTTCCATCTGTGTCTAGTAAGTCGCATGGAGAGGGGAAAATTGAGATTCTTACAGTCTGCAAATATATGGCATCTCAGTAAGGCAGCATCGCCTTACCTTGCCTGGGACTTGGTCAAACCAAGATCCACAACAAAGGGCTTGGTGCTTTCCCTCGCCCCCCAGCTCCGTGCAAACCCACCCAGCACTGATGGGAGATGCTCTGTCTGTAGATTCACCTAATTTACCAAAAGACTGCATGAAACACCACACTATAACAGAAAGGAAAAGAAAGGCAGTTTGAGCATGGCCAAAAATTAAGCTACTTAAATCCCTGTGGCAGATAGGAAACTTTTGGGAAAGTCATGATCAGTACCTTCTCAGAGAGAATCTGGAAAATGAAATTTCACCAAAATCAACCCTTTCTCTCAGAAACATATCAACCTCACTGATGCAATCGGATAGGATTTCTTTTTTAACTCATAAAACAGCACTGGATTAAGAAAAAAGCACAGGAGAATTTTACAAAGACCTCAGTGATCCACTAGAAACTTTAATCACAAGTGCCAATGCACTTTCTAGTGATGCTTTCATATTATTTGATGTGAAAACAGAGTGGGGAATAAAGCAAACAAGAAAAGACAGAAAAATCCCACAAAAACTCTCAAAAAACATGCACAGGCCTTATTTTCTGATCACCGTAGCTCTAAGGAGTTGCATCAGAGGGCAGATGTGCCTCAGCAGCAGCCTGAAATGCTAGAGATACTAAAGGTGACTCATATGTATGTGTATACTCATATCGAGGCATGAAAAAATAGAAAATAAATCATGCAATCTATTAAAATTTGATTTTCGGTGCTTTTAAAATCATTACATGAATTTTGGGGTCTTGACTAATGATATGCAAACCATGAACACTGGAAACATCCCAGCTGCACATGGGAAGAGCGAGCCCTACGTCTCCACGTGTCTGAAGATGCCCAACAAAATCATCCCTGTGCCTGGAGTGGGAAGTTGTGTGTTTTATCTTGGTAAGACCAAATTAACAGGTCTATCAACCAGCATCAGAGCTTAAGATAATGCTTAATTATCTTTAATATTAATTATTAATATTAAAAATGAACCTAATTTCTGTGAGCAGCGAATTCACTCAGGTGATTCTCTCCAACATCACAAATGGGCAAGTGGGATCCACACACATCTGGACACATCTGGCTTACACGGAACATTGAGAAGAAACTTTTTTGCATTAATTGCATGTTTTTTTAGAAATTGCTTAGTACTGAATGGGAAAAAAACCTGATGATCCAACCTGTCAAAAAACAGTAAGGTGATACCGTAGGGCTGATGGTTTTCAAGGCAAGCACACCTCTTGATCATCAACATGCAGGATAGTCCTTACGTAGCAAAAGGTTTAACACCCCGTGCTGATCTGCTCCGTGCACCCTCGGTACACTCCAGCTCACTCCTGCACCTCAGCCATAAGGATTTGAAAGCACTGGCAGAAAAAAAATGGACAGCTCTTTGAACCTCTACAAGCAGATGTGGTTTCAGGGAGCAAGAAGGATTTATCCACACACCCACTCCTCCACAGAAAAAGAACATGGATCCCCCTTGGAGTAAGGGCATGAAATTTATTAGGATGAAAATATTACCCAATGAAGATGTTCAGCTGGAGAACACTGTGGCAGTCTGACAAAAGCAGCCGTGTGAGCAGCATGGCTAGTTATCAGTAACGAGCTACAGCATTCCTCTGGATACAAACAGGATCAGCTTCCTCCCCACGGCATCTAGTTAGTAGTTCTGGCCACCTGATTATTTGTACTAACACATCCTGCTCACACACATAGGAAAAAATAAATACAGTTCTAAAAAGGAGATGTTTCACTTAATTTGAGAGCCAACATTGAAAACACCTCAAAGTTTTCAACTTCATCTAGCTGCATTACAGTTGTACAGTTAAAAGCCAGATGGGTATTTGTGGTCTTCGAGCATTTGTTGCAATATATTTATTAGAAAAGCTTTAACAGCTTCCATGGCATAGCAAAGGAACCAAACCCCTGAGATTTACTCTACTGGTAATCCTCATTCGGTGGAATGAGTCACTTCGCATCATACAAACTTAAGGACCTACAACAAACTCAACAAACTGTGATGATGATGATTCTCTTCAAGTTTTTGTACAGTTTGAACACTAACTTTGCTAATGTGGAAGTAAAATCTATTCCTTTCTTTAAAACTATGGAAAAAAAAAAAGACACATTATATTAGAAAACTTGCCAGAAACTTTCCTTAAAGATACTTAAGGATCCTATAGAAACATCTCTTGCTTTTCTGGTTGTTTATTATTTATAAATATGGGGAGGTTTTGATCTTGGAACAATTGATGTACTGCAGCTGTTTTTTTGAAGGAATTCTTGCTGAACTCCAGCCTTTTCTTGGTACTTTGTCTATGAATGCTGGCAAAGAAATTGAGAGTTTCAGAAACAGTGTTACTCTTATTTGCAGACAAACAAAAGATGACAAAGGTTTAGCTATGACAGATTTTCAAGAGAACAGACAAAAAGAAGAAAAGAAAAAACAACCTCTGCACTGACACTTTGGGAAATCAGGTCTGTAAAATAAAAGGATCTGAGCTGGCTGGGTTTGTTTTTTGCTACACAGTGCCTGTGACAAAAGCTCGTGTAGAAATAAGAGGATGATCCAGTCCTCTTAAATGAGGAAAAAATGCCATATGTTTCCGTCTCCAGATGATTTCACAAAGAACATTTTCCTTTGGCACAAGGATCAAACACCTATATGTGTTGGGTAGTTAATGTACAAACAAGGACAACAATTCCATGCTGTAGGTGCTGCTCTGGGTATGCTATAGAAATACTTATGGGTTCACATGATCAATAGCCACAGAATCCCTAGAATTTCCTGAGCTGGAAGGGACCCATAAGGACCATCAAGTCCAACTCCTGGCTGCACACAGGGACAGCCAAGTCAGAGCATGGGACTGAGGGCATCGTCCAGCCCAGCTTGGGGCTGTGACCGCTTCCCTGGGGAGCCTGTGCCAGTGCCCGACCCCCCTCTAAGTACAGAACCTCTTCCTAACACCCAACCTGAACCTTCCCTGTCGCAGCTTCATGCTGTTCCCTCTGAGTTCTATTGCTGGTCACCAAAGATAAAAGGTAGCTATTCTGAATGTAGTTCCAGCCCCTACATTTCTGAATGCAGTTCCAATTCTTTCACTTTGAAAGAATTGAAGATCAAGACAGTTCCTATTTCCATCTCCGCTATTTAGGAGCATATAACTTACAGGCACGGCTGATTCAGCTCATTAACAAATTATAGATTACTGATAATTTTTAAACCAGCCTGTCATTTCTTTTCATGCACACCATACCAAAATTCAGCTATAGCCTACCTCTTGCAAAAAACACAAGCCAACGGCTGCCTGGTACGTGTGTTGGAAGTTGAAAACAGGAGTATTGGTTAAATAAATAAATCTGAACATTGAGTAGAGAAATAATACACCAAACCAAAAGTGAATAGGGATAGGAAGAAAAATACCATGCAAACCTTAACTTCAACACTCCTTCATTGGAGTGCTCAGCATTCCTACCTTGCACTTGGGTTCATTTGCTTTGAAAAACAATCTTACACCTGGGAAATGCCCCACTGAAAAAGCAGGCAGCTTTTGAAGTGTCAGCAGAGTCTTCTCCTGGTCTAAAGGGGGACAATTCCCCAGATCTCAGGGGATCTGGGACAAACACCTGTTCTCAGGAATCAGCCCATGATCTCACACACTTTTGGCAGATGCTCAGCTCCCGCATCCCCCCGACAAAAGCAATGTTCTCCTCCAGCTTCAGCCACAGGCTTGGTCTGAATTGCCATTATCAGCAATGATATGGTTCCATCGCAGCCATCCACCACAGGGGATGGAGAGGGACAAGAGGAGAGGACATGGGGTATTCTATCACCATCTTTCAATGACACATGAACATTTTAAGGAAGGGGGAGATGTCACAAGAGGTAGGTTCATACAGAGAAGTTTGCAGCCAGGAGGACATCCCTAGTGATGTACTGTGAGATCCTATCAAGTAAAGCTAATGTCCCAATCAGCTGGAGAACTCTTCCACATCCAACACAAACACTGCCTCAGCTGATGGTACCATCTTCTCAGGGGGTATGGTGGCCATAAAGGACCCACTTTCTGCTTTAAAGCTGATTTTCCAAAATCCATAAGCTTGCCCAGCCGTTAAACAGAACCAACACAATCCAGTGGGAACCATCAAAGTAAAAGATTTTCTCCCTGTGCTTTTTTTTGCTGACACAAACAAAGAGTGAAAAACCTCTTCTGAGAACAGTTTAAGAGGGATCAACAAATACCAGCTGCTAATGAAGCGTGTCGCTTTAGCTCTCTCGTTGCCTTATGCTCAAGAACCAGGATGACTGCAAACATCTCCTGCATGCAGATCAAGAGGAACATTATTGACAGTGGTAGGACAGACACGCTGAGATGACAGCAGCTTCCTCAAGCGTAGGCACAACAGCGTAAAGATACTACTAAAACCAAAACAGAGACTAATTCAACATAAGTATGTTTATGGCGATTAAACAGCACAAGGAAACGCCTGCGACAGCAGACAGTGAGAACAGAGGAAAGTCTGCTGCCTTCCATTCCCTTGAATTTAAAGGTCTCAAAGGGGGAACATCAGAGGGTGGCCAGTAGCCACTGCAAAATCTGAAGGGAGCAGGTGGGAGGCACACATAGACATCATGAGGAGCACCTGAAAAAAGCAATTTTTATTTTCTTTGAAAAGGAGACCAAGGGGTGACCTCATCAACATGTATAAATATGTAAAGGGTGACTTTCAGGAGGATGGAGCCAGGCTCTTCTCAGTGTTGTCCAATGATAGGAAGGGGCAATGGGTGCAAGCTGGAGCAGAGGAGGATCCATGTGAACATAAGGAGAAACTTTTTCACTTGGAGGGTGGCAGAGCCCTGGGACAGGCTGCCCAGAGAGTTTGTGTAGTCTCTTTCTCTAGAGACATTTAAACCCTGCCTGGATGCTGTTCTGTGTGACCTAATCTATGTGATCCTGCTCTGGTGGAGAGCTTGGTTCCAACCCCCATCACTCTGATTCTCTTCTCCCCTCTCTTGGCGAACTTGGACCACACTGTGGAGGAGGAGGAAGAGTGAGACAGCATGGAGCGTGGGGCCACATCAGATGGGCCCAAGAGGAGCAGTCTCTCTACAGACTCAGCCCAACACTTCAGAGCCAAGAAAAATTCTGTCCCTTCACTGGAACCCTTCTCTTCTTTGCACACCAGAAACAAGCAACTGGCTTCATCGTGATGCAGTATGGCTTCCCCCAAAGGGAAGCAAAATAATCTCTTCTCTGGGGAAAATTAATATATATTTGACCTTTGCATCCAATGCCCTGCAGGGTCACCTTCCTCAAGTACACCAAAGCTGAGACCCCTTGAGAAGCAAAACGATCCTGAACTAAAAATCCAGATGATTTACAAAACCCTGGTGGGAAAAAGGCTCCTAGGTCCTCAGAGATGTGCAGCTAGAAGCAGTCTACAACCACAAACCATTTATCACCTCCAAAAAAACGATGTCAGGAAAGCCTGAAGGCACAATGCTCGCTCTGCAAACCCAGCAACACAAAGTCAGCTTCTCATGTTCTGTCATTTAATCAGTCATTTAAATGAACAAAAGGAGTATTACAGCAAGGAGCACAAACTTCCCATTCCCACACAGAGCTGGTGTGAATACAGGCACAACATTATCATGCATGAGCCACAGAAGGTGGCCCGGGAAGCCAACAAAGCTATCAAGACATTGCTTAAGTTTTGGTTTTTTACATTGTGTGTGTAAACCTCCAATCCTTCTATTATTATAAAAAATAACTTTTTATCAGAGGGTTTTACTCTGTTTTCTTAAGTAACAACCAAAAAAAGCGCTATTGTTTCTAATCAAATCTGGAAACCTTGGTGCCAAAGGAAGACCAACATTTCTGAAGGCTTTCTCTGCATTTCTGTGGAATAAACACTTCACCCAGTTTATATAAAGAGCTTAAATTTTTCTTTTTTAATCTGTCTCAGACATATCTTACTGCGCTACTGCCTGCACAGCGCAGACAAACAGACTTGCTGAAGTGATATATTTCTGTGCAAACACTTGATTATCGTCTGGGCAGGAGATTTGATTACTTTCTCCCTGGGGATGCATTGTATAGTTAGATACCTTTCTACGGCTAAGGATTGGCTTATTTCATTTCCTTGGTGAATAAATGTATTTAATACAGGTGGAAGTAAACATCCCCAAACCCGAGCCCTGCTGTTATCTGCCCAGCATGGATGTACAGGAATAGCCGTACTCACCCACAGCCTTCCCGTGGGAAGATGGGGAAGGGATGGGGAAGGACTACACAACATCCCCCACAACATCCTTCTCTCTAAGTTGGAGAGATATGGATTTAATGGGTGGACTATTCAGTGGATAAGGAATTGGCTGGATGATCACACGCAGAGGGTGGTGGTCAATGGCTCCAAGTCCAGATGGAAGATGGTGACTAGCACTGTCCCTCAAGGGTCTGTACAGGGATCGGTGCTGTTTAGTATCTTTATTAGTTATACTGATAGTGGGATTGAGTGCACACACAGCAAGTTTGCTGATGACATCAAGCTGATCGGTGAGACTAATGTGCCAGAGGGATGGGATGCCATCCTGAGGAACCTGGACAGGCTAGAGACGCAGGCCCAGGTAAACCTCATGAGGTTCAACAAAGCCAAGGGCAGGGTCCTGCACCTGGGTTGGGACAGTCCCTGTTATCCATAGCAGTCAGGAGATGATGTGCTGGAAAGGAGTCCTGAGTTAAAGGAGTCATAGCTGGACATGAGCCACCAATGTGCATCAAAAGAAGCGTGGCCAGCAGATGGAGAGAGGTGATTCTGCCCCTCTATTCTGCTCTGCCCTCTACTTCACCTGGAGTACGGTGCCCAGCTTTGGAGCCCTCAGCACAAGAAGGACATGGAGCTGTTGGAGTGTCTCCAGAGGAGGGCCAAAAAAACTATCAAAGGGCCGGAGCACCTCTCCTGTGAAGAGAAGGCAAAAGGAAGGCTCCAGGAGTACCTTACAGTGGCCTTCCAGTACCTGAAAGGTGCCTATAAGAAAGCTGGGGAAGAACTGTTCTGGAGGGCATGTAGCAATAAGACAAAGGGTAATGATGTGAAACTAGAAAAGGAGAGATTTAGGATGGGTATTAGGAAAAAGTTCTTCAATGAGGGCAGTAGATCACAAGCACAGGTTTTCCCAGAGAGGTGGTAGCGGCCTCATACCTGGAGACATTCAAGGTCAGGCTTGATGGGGCTCTGAGCAACCTGATGAAGTGAAGATGTTCCTGCTCACTGCAGGGGTGGGACTAGATGGCCTTAAAAGGTTCCATCCAACATAACACATTCTATGATTCTATGACTACACAGTTCCCTGTTGCAGAGCATCAGCAAAGATGAACTTTGCAAAGTCATGTCTGCATATTCAAAAATTAAGTGGGCAGTCTCCAAAACTAAGAACATTTCACATAAGCAATGCTACCCAGGATCTAGAACAGGTTTTACACAGCTTCTGCAGTTGTCTAAAGCGGTTTTCAAGCAACACCACAGCAGCAGAGCTACTCAAAATGCATTGCAATGTTAATATTTCATGCCAAATTCCAAACCAGGGCTGTCCTCACTACCAAACCTATTGTATAGTCCTATTTATTGAGACACTTTCCCAGGAAAGGTCCATGCCAGGGCCCATTCCTATTCCTTTAGGGCTAACAAGTAACGCACAGTGAAATAACACCGATTCTGGCTGGCTGTGAATGTGCAGCACTCAAATGGCACATTAAAGCCTGTCTTCTTTGGAACATTCCTGAATTTCTGCATGGGGATGTCATACGGTACCTGTCACCCACAGCATTGTACACATACCAGAAAAGAGAGGATGTCATCCAGGAAAGACACAACTTTCGGTAGAAATCCCAGGTGGAGCACGACGGATTGTAAGGGGGCTAACACCCACCACCCACATATCACACCCCCATGAGATACACCAAATGAGGCCAGTGGAAAACACTTAGAAACAATGAAAAAATTCCCATAAGGAAGGAACAGGCAAGGAGATTTGAAGCTAAATTAGCCTATGGGTGCACACACTGTAGCACATAGCGCGTGTGTGCATGTAAATCAGCCACCAGCAGAGACACAACTGCGCACCATCGAGAGAGCAGAGCAAGTGAGGAGCTTCAGACAGGGAGACTGCCCTGATGTCCCCATCTTCTCTGTGTTGAAGCAGGAAGTGGGTGTAACGTCATACCAGACGCCAAGGTACAATGTCCCCGCTTAATGCTTCACAGGCACAAGCTAAACCTCTCTGCTGCTTGCAATTACTGCACAAGTGCCTCATGTCCAAGCGTTGGTTTGGATCCCTGGAAGGCTTCCCAGTACTGAAGTGCCTGAACTAATACTTCAGGTATTTGAAGAGCAGGTAGGCGGTGGAGCAAGTCTGAAATAGTGAGAAAGCCATACTGTAACGGAATGACAGTGACAAGAGGACTTACCCGAGCTCCTTTCTCTTTGAAGATGAGGCCACATGAAGCAAAAGACAAAAATAAATGTTTTGTAACAGTATTTGGTACAGTTACTACCCAATGAATTTTTGTTTTGTGAGCCTATAGAGAAAAAAAAAGATGATGCTTGGGCAACAGAAAGCTGCATCTTTTAGGTGAGCTTTTCCTTCCTCCCATCGCTGAACATGGCCTTCCTATGATAGAGGAAAGCTGCTTCCTCCACCCAGCAAAGCAATGCAAACTAGCGACAGTAGCTGGCGTGGTGACAGGCGACATCAACATCTTCATCCTGCCACAGAGGGGCCAAGAACATGCAGGGAAGAGGCAGCTAAGGAGCCTGTTAACAGATGGTGTCGTAAGAGCCGGAGCAAGAAGCATCTAAATTAGACCCAGACTGGAATCCAAAACATGCCACAATACCAACAGCAGCAGCACAGGGAAAAATGCTTCTGTTCTGACTTCCAGTGAAAGAAGCCCGTTCCCATCCACAACTGCCACCCAAAAATAACGGCACGGTGGCCTCGAGCAATGCCATCAGCCCATCCACCCGATGGAGCAGCCAATTCCCCCTCTACCCAAGCAGGGACCTGAAAACAGAGCCAACACCTCCCTGCTCAGATAAGCGCCCTGAAGCAGTGCTGTGGGGGTGTGCGTGTATTTGTGCGGGCGTGCTCACAGGTACATGGGCTAAGCATTCACACAGGTGGGGCCAAGGCATCACAAAACTCTCTTTGCTGGTTCATTCCTATACAGCATAAAGTGTTTTTTGGCTTGGCTCCAGATTTAACACATGCTATGTCACTAAAATTGGTGTAACATCTGTGTCCGGGCGCTGCTGTGGAGGACTTACATGAAACAACACAGCCAGGAAGCAGAAACCATCTGCCCACTTCTGAAGGACCGTGGTCGATGCACATCTCCCTCATGTCCCGTGCTATCAGCTTTGATGCATGAAGAGCCACTCAGAAAATACAACCTGTAGTAGCATCCTATGAAGCCTGCCGATACTCGCCGGCAGCTGAAGTCAGAGGAGCTCAGGAGCCCCAGCTTCCCCAGGAATATAAATGCTCCTCTAGCTGCCCCAGCTCCAGAAGAAAATCTCCCCAGCCTCTGATCCCTGTGCAGCACTTACAGTTCAAAATACTCTGCTTGGTAAATTAAAGCGAGACAGACAAGTTAAAGGGCAAAAACCAGCATAACAGTGATGCAGCTGAGATATTTTTTTCCCCCCTATCTAAGTAATCTCCCCACACAAGCCCACAGACTTTGGGGATTAAAACCCTTCGCCTTAAACCCCAGCCAAGGTTTCCTACAGAGAGAATGCTCCGAAAAGTTAATGCAGATTAATATTGAACAGTTATTTATCCTCAAGCCTCTGCACAGGCTCTTCTTCAAAACAGCACAGCTTTTGTGTGGCTTGCTTCAATAGCGCTGCAGGTGAGTCACGCTGAACCGAGCCAGGAGACTTTAAATCCAGACAGAAGCATCCCTTCAGGGGTGTAACTTGGCGTTCACCCCCTTTCCACAGGGATTAGCCCTCCTGGATGCTCCCACACAGCACACGTGTGGCTCAGGTGATGCAAAACACTTGGTGTCATTTCATCGCATCATCTGAAATAACACTGCTGAAATGACATCAGCCGCTGGCTTTTGTCCTCACCAAGTGCCATGTCTTAGCTCAGGTAAAGGTTTTGTGTTCTGGGCTTAAAATCATCCTGTAGGCTCTGTCCCAGCAAAGGGGTGAGGGCAGAAATAAATGAGGAAAAAGAGGGGGGGAGGTTGCCCCAGCACTGCAGTTTTAATAGGTCCAAGTCATCACTGCCATCCCCCTGCATTTGGGAAAAGAGAGGGTATGGAGCCAGCATGAGGGACCTCTCCCTTCCCCAAAGGGAGGGCAGCAGAAAGAAACAAGGCTAGAGGAAGGTCTTTGTCCTTAGACAATAGGAATTAAACAAATAAAGAGGGGGATAAACATACCAGCATGGGTAAAACCTTATCTAAACTCATTTGGTTGATCTTTAATTAAGAAAACCTGAAACAACCATTCCAATCCACAGGTAGCCCTACCTATAAAATCTTGTCCAAATATATTGTTCTTGCTAGCCAATGGGCAAACCTGTATCTAGCTGCTGTAAAAAGAATCAGCCCTCCTCCCCACCTCTGTGGCTTTCTGTTTGCCCTTCCTTGCACGATGCCGTGTCAGAATTATTATTATTTTCCTTATGAAAATGGCTAGATCCTTCTGTAAAACAAAACAGCATGGGGAAAGGCCCTTTAAAGGCTATTCCCAAAGTAAGGTTCACATTTACATCAAGACTGAGGCTAAAGGCATATAACAGCCCTAAAATAAGCGTTCAGTGGGTGTTAAACGCAGCGCAAAGAACTCCCGACACACGCAACCTTCACTGCCGAAAGCCAGCGTGCCATTCTCAATGCTGCTGGTTTTCTTCTGCCCTGAAGGAAATTACTGTTACTAGGCACTAACATTATCTTTCAGCATCTTGCCATTTACTGTTTCCTTGTTAGCATTCAAGCCCATATGAGCTCTATGAAATTTTTAACAGTGCAATGTTCTTCAGTCAAACTTTTCCAGAGTCAAGGCCAAAATACTGATAGACTCAAATGCCTCCGCCCCTTCCCCAGCCCCAGACCAGCAGTACTGCTCTGCTATTGTCATTAAGGAAAAAAATTAAATAGTCTATGGAGATACCGATGGCCAAGTGCTTGAACTACACTGCAGAACCGCTACAGCCATGTAGTTGGCTCAGATGCCACCGTATCCTCATAAAGCATTCAGAAAGGCAGGGCCGTCGCAGCCTGGTGACTTCTAAGCAACCGAGCTGGCACCTAAAGCATTTGACATTAAAAATGAGACATCCTAAAAGGACACCGAAGCTTTCGGTGTATCGGACCCACGCAACTGAAGACATTTGGAAGTGGGATGATACGGTGGATACCTATGCAACAGCAGAGGAATTATCAACGTCGCTTCAGTGAGTAAATGCTGCGCTGCACACACACATCAGATTAAGTACGGCAAGTGCAGATGGAAGGTGATGCCACTCAGCATGGGAGTACAAGGCGCACCTATGCGCATCCCCCTTCAGGCAGCGACACACCAACAGGGCTCACGTACACCAAGTGAGAGGGACAGCATCACAGAATCTCAGAACAGTTGGGGTTGGCAGGGACCTCTGGAGATCATCCAAGTCCAACCCCCTGCCAGAGCAGGATCCCCTCCAGCAGGCTGCACAGGGCAGCATCTGGGATCACAGATGAACAGCTGCAGAGATGGAGACTCCACAACTGCTTTGGGCAGCCTGGCCCAAGGCTCTGACACCCTCCCAGGAAAGAAGTTCCTCCTCAGGGTTAGGTGGAACTTCCTCTTGTCCAATTTGTGCCCATTGCCTCTTGTCCTGCCCTCGGGCACCACTGAACAAAGACTGACCCCATCCTCCTGACGCCACGCCCAAGGATTTATCAGCATTGATAAGATCCCCCCTCAGTCTTCTCTTCTCCAGGCTAAAAAGTCCCAAGTCCCTCAGCCTCTATTCATCAGAGAGATGTTCCAGTTCCCTCAGCATCTCCGTAGCTCTTCACTGTACCCTCTCCAGTAGCCAAAAAAACCAAACCAAAACAAAACAACAAAAACCCCAGGTTGAAAGAGGAGATAATGTTGCTTTTAAGCAAAGACAGCGATTAAGTGAAGGAGAGATGTGACCCTTCTGTGGGACATCAGAAAAACACAAAAGATTACACAGTGGAAGGAACACTGAAACCAATCAATGTTCATCCAGTGAAAATACCAGGTCCTTGAAAGGCACCGTCACAAATTCAGGAACATGGACTAAGTGTTGCTGGGAATACAAAATATTTTGTTCTTCATTTCACGGGGACAAAGGGATGAAGTGAACAATGCTTCTATCACACTAACATATTCAAGGGCACACAAAACACAAACATATCAAAGCTATTTGAGAGAGGAGAAGCACAAGAGGGTAACAATTTCAAGTGTAGGTATTAGGGGATCTCTTCACATCAGAACAGTGTTTCATCGGAATGGTATGAAACAGCTGCTTCTCTCTGCCGCCATCTAGGTTTGCTCTGGTCTGAGGAAGGTGATGGGTAGGGTATAACTCCCAGCATAACCAGATGGCAAAGCCATGAAAGTTTCATTTGGGCAGACAACAGCATGCCAGACAGGGCAGACGAATGTCATACCTGAGCTGAACCCATCCCCATGGCTGGCAGAGAGAGGTCCCACTCCCTGTCTTCTCTGCCAGACTGTCCCCAAAATAAAAAAGCTCAGAAGCCCTTCAAGGCCACCACAGCAACCTGGATCCCTGGCAGGGTTCAAGGCCAGGTTCGATGGGGCTTTGGGCACCCTGGGCTGATGGGGGGTGTCCCTGCGGCTCTTCCCACCCAGTCCAGCCCGGGCTCTGGAAGGAGGAAAGAGGGACGCCGGGTGGGCAGCCACAAAGGGCAGCAGTGCAGCAGCCATCAGACCAGCTTCAACAGCTGGGGAACCACAGCCTAAGCCTGCAGATGGGAAGACACGCAGCACGTGCCCTGTTTGCTCATCCCCCTCACTGTATTTAAGCAGCGTAGATCATTAGTGAAACAAAGAGACAGGGTTGGCTTCCTTAAAAAAAAAAAAAAAAAGCTATTATTAGCTGTACCAGCTGGATCTTATCTACTTTTATTGCAACTAAAAAGCTGTCAAGTTGCTCTCCTTGAACGGCACACAAATCACCAACCCCATTGTTTAAGCTAGAAATACCTCAGTCTTTTTTACATTCCCCACCAAAGAAAGTTTTCCGAATATGAGATCTCTTACAAGCTGAATAAGATTTTACATTAAATTAAATTAATTCAACAAATCACAGAAATCAGACCTTCCTCCAGCTAAATGGTTAGCTTTAATTCATGGGCTTGTTACAATTCTTTTCTCTACTATAATACAATTATGTATGGCAATTAACCCGACGTTTTCTTTGCAGTATCCATTCTTTTAAACTACCTGAATGGGAAAAAAAAAAAGCTTACACGTGTCTTTGCAATATGTTCATGATTGTTCTGCCCTGCATCTTATTTGTGCTACAACAGGATGCTTTGAAACCACATGTGAGAAGACTGAGAGCTCCACAGACTTCGGTAGCCTCTCCTGCTGCATCCCTTTTAACGTTGGGGGCTTATTAAACACGAGCAAGGGCTTTTTCTTGCTGTAGTATCTGTGCATCGGTGTTAACACCAGGCAAGCGGTACGGATCCAGACCTGCACCTCCTTGTAGCCACGCTGGCAGCTTGCAGAAGGAAGGAAGCTTTCCACCCAACACCTGACCGAGCACAAGTTGCATCTTTCTGTCCGGAGTACTGACCAGGAACTCATGGGAAAATTACGAAACAGCAGCACTGCAATGTCTAATTCAACTTGCAAGCTCTGTGAAGTTGGAGGATTTAAGATTTTGTTATTTAATTAATTGCTGTTGATAGTTTAATATGATGTTGCTCTTACTGAACAGTCACACTAAACATTTGCCAAGTCGACAAGCCTACTTGGTGCAGAGCTAAAGCTGTGCTTGAAGATCTCTGTCACCATCTCCCTGGCAGAAGCACCTCAAATACACCTGTATACCTAACATCCAGGTGAGCTCCTCATTGCTACACCTGCTGTTAACAACAAGAAAGTGCTGGCAGAGGATGTCCACAGATCCCAATTACTCTTCCTGAAAAGGAAATCAGCATACAGGGATCTTTGCTCCTTGGTGAAGCGTTGGGATGCTGTAGCATTGAGCCTATCCCAAACCACCCCAGTCAAACACACCTGGACTCTGCAAACACAGAGTCGTGTGGAAAAAGCTTTTAGCCTCTACAGGCAAAAAGGTTACAATGCAAAATCCTGGTAATTCCTAGAATTATCGCCCTTTCCACTGTCTCCCTTAATTGGCATTTGCAGAGCTGAGCTCCTGCAGTGCAGGCTGTGGAAATAAAGGACCTGAGCCAGCAGCACTACAAGGATTTTCATTTAATAAATTGAACGACTGCTTCAACTGCCTTGACTGGCAAACTTGGGAACCAAGCTAGTGTACCTCAGCAGGAATTAAAACACTCCTGATTCCCACCGCAGCAGCATGACCTGTGCCAGGGACCCCAGCCCCTCACAAAGCCACAAACAAAATGTCAACGCCATCCCAGTAACCAGGTTGCACCCAACCTACACACGTTTTCAAGCCTGGCTACAAAAGACCAACAGCCCACACAAGTACAGCAGGGCAGATAAAAGCACACATGGAGGCTTTAGGTCCCACACAGCATCTGTTTTTGAATCGGGAAACTCCACAGCAGTTGCTAATCTGGGTGACAGGGTACAGCTTTCCAGGCTGCAAAAGGCAATTTCACTGTCGCACCACATACCACTCATGCAATGATCTCGTTTTACAAAGAAAACCCGATTGGTTTCGCACTAGCCCTCAGTGGAAGTCTTACAGGGATGGCCTTACCGGTGCTGTGATGCAACAGCAGGTTCCCATAAAACAGAAGACAAAACAGGAATCCATCAGAAAAGCTTCAGTAAGCACAGCTAAAATCTGCACATGTTGGCACAGACAAAAGACGGCAGATAAATCATGTTTACGGGGCTTTGGCTGTGCTGCCGAGCTCTCAGCATGTCCTGACCCAATGCTTCCCACCTTAATATGTGCCATCTCCTCCCCAGCTTTTTGGGATACGTGGGAAGCCTGACCGCTGCAGCAGCAGCACAACTGAGCACAGGCAAGGCAGGCGTCCTACAGCATCCTCTCCTCTATCACAAAACGTGTCCAGCTTTGAGACAGAGGGAGGGGACACACTGAATTGATGGCTTTCTCAAAAAACTATCAGCAGCAATGACAAACCCCTTCCTTGGGGCAAAGCTAATTTAGAGCCTATGGTTGTACGCCTGTGGTTGGGTTTGTTTTCCCAATGTATAAAATTTTGTGCTGGCTGACATCAAAATGTCCATTCCCAAGTTGCTGTGTCCCACCATGACTCCTGCAGACTTGCATTTTGACTGCACTACCGGACCACACTTCACCCCGACCACTTCTTTTTCCAGATCATCTGTGAAGGCACCAAAGAGCAGAAGGTTAAGCAGAGATCTCCACATGGAGAGAGCAGGGAAGGTCCATTCTCTGAAGAACCTGCTGGCGATCTCTTTCCCTGGACAGGATCTGGGAGTAACTTGACCTCACATGGAAGTCATCCCTGCTTTGAGCAGCAGCCTTCAGAGCTCCAGAGGTCCCTTCCCAGCCTCTATTATTCTGTGACAGGACGATCGGTCCCTAACATGACATCTACGCAGAGTACCCGAGGGTAACTGTAACCTCCCACTATTTTACTGTCCCTTACGACCACTCCAACTTCACTCAGCATTTCACAGCCAAAGTAACGTGCAATGGTTGATCAGTCCGTAATATTTTTATTATTTTTAAATCCAGGAGTCAGTGAGACTTGCTCATACATGTCACTCACCTACTTTTTTCCTGTGCCACTCTGCCCCCACCTCAACCAGCTCCATCAGTTGGTCCTGTGTAACAGCAGGTCTCTTATTAGCCCATGACCTGTCACTGAGCTCAGAGAGGCCTTTTATATATACATCAAGGTGCTCAGCAAAAACCTGGCATGACGGTTCATCTGCCCTGCTCTTTAGGTTTCTGGCCCATCTGCAGAGACACTTCAGCTTTGATTCTCCCTCAGCTGCCCTGCTTAAATGAGATGGCACTTGGTGAAATTGCTCTTTGCATTTTCTTATTTCAAATGTCTTGACTTCTGCTGTACTTCCCTCCTTTTTTCCCTGAATAAAGAGTTCGCAGTAACTTCATTTCTAAAGAGTATCTGCTAACTGCACACCTGCCCCATCTCTATTTTGAAACTCCCCTCTAAGTTTCAACTGCTGGCAGCATTTTGTGAAGGAAGGGCAGACAAAAAAAGCCCAGTCCCTTGCCTCGTTATCTCTAACGCTGATGGACTGGGGGTCCTCCTTCCGTGGCCTGACCGAAACTGCCTACAATCCCCGTTCTCCTATTGCTGGTAGGACACACTCTGCTTCACCCCCCAGCTTTATTTCACATTTCCTAAACCACGATTTGCATCCTTGCTCCGGAAGCAGAGCACCCTGGCCTTCCCAAGCAGCTGCTCCATCCTCCACACCATTTCACCAGCATCACCCACTTTGTGTCTCCCATTTCACACACCAAGAAAAGAGCTGCATGCTCCCTGTCCCCACACCCCAAAGCTCCCACTGCAGTTCAACCCATTCCTCAGCCAGGCACCATCTACTTCGCCCTGTAGATTTATAGCTGATCACTGCTAAAATCTACTAAATTAGGCCCAAAAAGCAAGCTCTAAATATCTCTTTTTACAATTCTAGGTTCATATGAACTTTGTGTGTATCTCCTCTCTCGAATTTCCTTAGGCCTGGATGCTTAACTCTCTTAAAACATCTTTAAAAATCGGCTTTAGCCCAAAACCACGAAGCAAACCATCCCAAGTAACTTTGAATTTGATCATTACGAAGAAAACTCTGAATTCTGAGCTGTACCAAAGAACACAGAGAGAAATCCCAACTAAAAGAGTAGAAGAAAAGAAGGGAGGATGATACACCCCCAGAAACTCATGGTGTGGTCAATTCTTAAATGCCACCATGTTTTATCTGACCCAAATTCTCCAGTCCCGCGTGTGAAAACCCACCAATTCGATCAACACATAACACAAGCAGAGCAGCACCCAGGCACGCAGCTCTGTGTTTTCCAACCCAAATTTTCACGCAGAAGTTTCTACACGCCAGCGCTCCAGAGAAAGGAATTACTCCAGAAAAGGCTGTTTTCACCCCAGGTGCTTGGTTCTGTAGCTGCGAGGTGCCTCGCCAATGCAGCACGTCACATGTGGTCTTGCCAAGGGCCAAAAAAGTATCGGTGAGCCTCACTGAGGCAGATGAGCCCTGGCAGGTCTGACACTCGGAGCCTGCCTGGGGAGCTCCCATGGTTAAATACTAGCTCTGTTTCAGCAATTACAGCCAATACTGCTTACAACTGACAGTGCCTTTCCGTATGGTGCCTCAAAAATCAAGGCACTGTCACAAACTCGGACAGGAAAGGTTCCACCCTATCTTGAATTACCCTGTGTTTACCAGCCTGCAGAGAGATGTCCTGTCCCACGTACCAATGCACTTCTAGCGTTGCTTGTTCCTGCCCTCATCAGAGGAGAAAAAAAATTAAGGATGGGTTTTGGTATATCCTGCACTCCTTGTAATGGAAGTGAAGCCTCTTGATGGTTCATTCAAGTTTGGAACAAAAAGAAAAGGTAAAACATACAGTTTCTCATACTCAGGCAGGATATGGAGGAGTTTTGTGGGGATTTTTTGTTGCTTGTTTAGGGTTTTCTTCCCTAAATAAATCCTTTTCTTGGCACTCTAGATACTCCCTGGGAAAAAAAAATAATTGCTTTAATCATTAGAAAATGTTTTGGGTGTTTGTTCTTGGGTTTTTTACTAATGAATACTTTAATATGTCTGGATTACACGCTAATTGTAACAATGCTGTATATTGCAAACCTTGAATCCTCAGCGACACAGGTCCATATACCGAACAATATGCCACTGCAATGTCTAACACAGGAAAATAAGCTCACTGATTAGCTTGCCTTAGCAATTAAAACATACTAATAGAACACTGATGAGATTACAGCCCAGCTGACTGGAAATCACAAACCACATAAGCAGCTCCTTAACTAAAGGCATTAGGACCAGCGCTTTTAACGTGTGGTAAGAAAGACGGTGCGTGCCTTGGTGATGGGCTCAGTCTTGCTTCTTAAGTTGTTCAGCATTAATACCAGGTGTGTATTAGAGACTGTCAATATAACAAAATTCCCTTCAGAAATTGACTTGGCTGAGAATCAATTGAAAGGCAATTTGTGCTGCAATAAACTGCTTCTCCTGCGGAGAAAGAGAACAGCCCTGAGAAAGAGGGAACTCAGCTCCCCAGTATCCCCATTACAGAGCCTGTGTGTGCATGTACATGCTTTTCCACATAGACCCCAACAGAGGCACGATTAAATATTCATGTTGCCATCTCCTACGTGTAGCATGGGTTGTAGTGCAGGAGTATTTTGCTCTAATCTGCAGCCACACAGCTCTGTTGATATCGTGCTCCAACCTGGTGCTTAGAGAGCATTGGTGGTGACACAGCTTCTTCAGAGACGCCTAACAGCTACAGATATAATCATTATTCTACTTTGCTGACCGATAAATAACAGGTCTACATACAAAGACCTGGAAACTGTGCCCACACGGAGTGTTCCCTTCTACATGGAATTCACTGGCAGCACCTCAGCAGCCGCTGATTTGTGGTCTGGTCACACATCAGAGAAAGAAAGCTGCTCTGCCTTGCTGCAGCGTTTCCAAGCATCCACATGTCAAGAGGCATTTGGCTCTACCTTCTGTAATAATTAAAAGGATGCAAACCAAAATGTCAGCACACCTTTCCAGGAAACCTGCACCCTGGCAGTGACACGCTGTGTGCTGTGCTGAGCTGCAGCACCTCTGGCCGCCACAGCCATGCTGCAGCCAGCCGTACCTGTGCTGTCACCAATTGCTGGCAGGGATCCCAAGTGGAGAAACAAAGCCTTCTGGCACAATGTATTTGGGTAGATTTCAAGCTAAGGTAAGAGAATTGCATTAACGAGCTTGGGAAGCTATGGCACGTGGCTAACCAGGAAGCTGTTATGCAGTTTGTGGTGCACAACTGCACGTATATATCATACGACTGAACCCAGGCAATAACTGTCAACCTTGGCCTGAGCCACCCACTCAACCCCTGACATGCAAGGACTCCTCTGTCCACACCTACAGACTCATATAATGGCAATGCCACAGGAAAGCCATGGCCAAAATGGACATGGGAAGCACAGCAGCACAGGAAAACCCCTTCCCCTTTCAAGAGCTACCGGTTCAGTTCTCCTTCCCAGGCCAAGCTCCAGGCAAGGGAGCACTCCTGTACTTCGCAGCTCCATGGAGCACAAAGGCATAATGCAAGCAGACAGACAGGCTGACCAACAGCCATCTCTGAGGAGCTGCCTGCAGCTGGACCTCACAACAGAGCTGACTTCATGACAGTACATAATTCATGGCAACAGAAAGCTGAACACATGTATACAGGCTGCTCCTGGGACACTCTCACCCAGCGTGTGTTCATGAGCCTTCACAAGGTTATCACAGGAAAGCCAGCTCTGTTCCAAGGGACCTGTTGTGTAACGACTGACATGGGGGGGGTGGGGGACACTCCCGCTGGGTCACCAGGCTCAGAGAGGACCCCTCACATTCTAAGCTCCTTCTCAGAGAGGAGCCATGGCTAGGTTCACTCTTAGTCCCAGACTTGGTCAATGGTTTATGTCTAAAGGATTAAATATAAAACCACATATCAAGAGTTAATATTCACCTGCCAGATCCCCCAAAGAACTTCCACTGAGGCAGTTTCGCCAAGCTGAAGTTAACAGAGAGTTTAATAAAGCAACAGGTGTGAGGAGTTTGGGATTGCTGCTGATAAATGTGCTTACTGCAGTAGCACTAATATATGACTGTGATTATAATCCCCATGCCAGCAAAATACTGTCCCGGGTGTTCTCACCAAAAGGGTGAAATGGCAATTGCTTACCAAGAAGGTCCCTGTCTTGAGGGAGCAGAAGGAGCGCAGCCCATCGACTGCCTCTTTGGGGTCTTCCATTTCTTCTCAACCCCCCACCCTGGGGTAGCTTCCTCAACACCCTCTGTACCCCAACCTCAGCTATTCCCTCCCAGAGTGACATAAAACATAACAGGATTTGGGTGGAGAGTCAAGTACTACAGTCACATATCTTTAAGTATTAGCTAAATATTATGTTAGCATGTTTAGGGATATCAACTTTAATATAAATTTTGCACTTCATGAGGCAAAAAGTCTCACTTCGGGCACGGTGGCCTTCAAAATCCTGCATAGAAACTATCCATCTGTTTATTCTACATTCTCTCTCCTAAACAGGGCTGTACTACTGCCACAAGCCTCCCTCCTCCAGCTGCTTCTCCCACTGACCTTGCAGATCTCCATCCACCATGTCTGCATAAGAGATCAGAGCACACCAGTGTATTTAACCTGTTGGGTGTGATTACCACAGGTCCCTCCCCATGGAGCTTTCCAATATTCATTCAATTCCACGTATTGAATACGTAGTTTATGGTTGAGCTACTTGCAGCTATTTTTGTGTTAAGCTTACTCAGAAGACAGGCTGCTTCAGCACTCTGCTCACTTCATGCTCCACCACCATCGCATTTCCATGATATTTCTCACATGGGCTTATTGGAGAGCATCTCCACTTTTCATACGCAGGCAAACCAGGGATGAACCTCTCTCTCTAGGTGAAACAAAAGTATCCTTCTCAAAGAAACACCACACACATCCATGCGAGGAAGCTTGATAAATTCTATCGCTCTACTACTAAGATACCTACACTAACCCTCAGCTCAGTAATATCTCACACAGCTTCTGAAGAGCAGAAAAACCAGTAAACATATGGGTGAAATTTTGATAGACCTCCTGCTCACATCAGTAGTGATGCTCGTCCAACAAGTGGTTTGAGCCTGAACAAGCTTCCCCATTAACTCAGAGCATTTAGTCCTGCCAGCTGCATCTTCAAAGATAAACCCAACCTAACCACACACACTAGGTCAGGGTACTGAAAGCCCCCCAAGACTTGAGTCATCCCAGGCTTGCAATCCAAGGTCACAAGGCAGCCAGCTTTAAATGCTTCCAAACAAATCAGCTGGCATTCTGCTGCCCATCAAGAAGTCTGCATTGCATAAAAAAATCCCAGTGAGACAGCACTAATAGCGAAAACAAGCCACTGTTCTCCAGCAAGAGAGGATTCACACATTTTCTGGGCATCAGCAGCTGAGGCAAGCCCCGCAGGGGGCTGTGCTACCGCCCTAAGCACCCCTAAAGATGATTGGCACACATAATCACTGTATAAAAAGTCCCCCACACTCCCAAACCATTTGTACATTTTTAAAACATTGACCTCGGATCTTCATCTCCACTATACATAAATACAAACACGCTTCTAGGGACTAATTTTAAACGTGAAGCAGAGTTCGCCAAACTGACGGAGCTGAGCTACAGCATTTAATTCTCCTGTTTCGCTTCCCACCAGCTTCCAGCAAGCTGTCTGCATGAAATTCATATCCTGTTTAATATCTTCAAATCCCCAAGCAGTGCGAGGGCCAGACTTTGCTCATGGCTCTTGGTTTTTGGGGAGTAGAAGGGGAAATTAAGGGTTTCATGTGCGCAGTTCCCACCAGCGGCTTGGATCAAAGGTTGGCCAGGGAGCCAGCACTCTTCTCTGTGGAGATGCTCAGTGGAGGGAGCTGCTTCTCTCACCACGTAAAGGCTGCTAGGGTTGCTACAGGGACAGAGAATGCACCAGGGAAATCCAAATCAGATATAAACACCTTTCAGTTTCCTACCTCCTCAAGTTTATAACTTCATCAGTGTTTCACAGAATCCCTAGATTAGAAAAGACCTTTCAAATTGAGTCCAACTGTACCTGTCCTCTACTAAACCACATCCCTGGGCACCTGGTCTGCACCTCTTAAATACATCCAGGGATGGTGACTCAACCCCCTCCCTGGACAGCCTGTTCCAATGCCCGATCACCCTTTTGATGAAGAACTTCTTCCTAATGTCTAACCTGAACCTGCCATGGGGCAACTTGAGGCCATTCCCCCTCATCCTGTCACCTGTTACTTGATTAAAGAGACCAACACCCATCTCTCTACAACCTCCTTTCAAGGTAGTTGTAAGGCAGTGATAAGATCTCCCCTCAGCTTCCTCTTCTCCAGACCTTCTCTTCTCTCAGACCACAGCTGAGTAAAGGGATAGTACTGCAGCTCCCCAGTCGATGTTGGAAAGTCCACAAGAACTTGCACTACGGCCCTGGGGCTACAGTGCAAAGGACATGGGTGTCAGCAGAAAGCTGTACTGCAGCTTTGTGGGTTAACATCTCCAATTCCTGACACTTACAAGAGCCATCTGCAAACCTCAGCACAGAAATATGCCATAGTCCTGACCTTGCACTCAGCCAACACGTGGTGGTACCTCTGACTGACAAGTGCTTACAGGGAATAAAGCAGGGCTGGAGACAGCTCAACATTTTCCCCTCTCAGTGTGTTTTCAAAAACAAAACCCAAAATGGACACATTTTCACGATCAACTCAACTCCGGCGTGCGATTCTCCTACCGAGCTCTGCATCAGTCTGGCTTTTAACAAAGCTTTGAAAGGGAAGAAAAATACACATGCAATTGGCTTATAAGGTCTCCGTGGGGTTAAGAGAAGATGGGACGACCCAAGGAAGTCGTGCCTCAGTGTGGAAGTGTCTTCCATGTCTCGCTTTTTTTCAGCTCTGGAACGTTTCTTTTGGAAACTAGTCACTTACAAGTAACTCTAGGGGATTATTATTTTTTTTCCCCTTACAAGAATAAAATTTTCCTGTGAACTAGTGTTTTTAAAAATTTCAACAGGTTTCAAGGTTCAGTTTTGTACAGGTAAGCATCCAAGAGTTCAAGTATCTACCAAGGTTCCTTTGATCTACACACCAGACTGGAAATCCTAGGAGAAAAAACCCCCAAAACTCTCTTAGAAGATCCCCTGTATTGATAATTATTTTCTTTTTGCCAAAGCAGAAATCACTTACTCCTTTTTCACAGCAGTTCAGCATTTTCACTTCCAGCATAGGTGCAAACAAGAGATGCAAACAATCTGAAGGCAGCAATCCAATGAAAGGATCGGCTTTTGCACATACACAAGCAGGCAGGAAATTCTCTCAGAAGAGAAATTCTCTTGGGACTGAGGCGTGCAAGAGTTTCTCACCGTTCAAAACAGGCATTGGCTCATTAAAAATTGGAGGTGGTGGGCACTGAACAACGTGGGCACTGCTTGTGTTGGACTGCTCTGTCTTACAGAAAGAGCTGGTTAAAAATAGGATTTAGCCTCCCAAGTTAAAGGATCCAACAGCACGGAGACTTTTCTTGGCCCTAGTGGAGGACAGTGACCTTGCTGGAGCCCAGATCTGCAGATCAAACCAGAGTGATAACTAGTTACCTGCTATCAAGCCCGAAGCACCCTCAGGTCCTTCAGCCCTGGATGCTCACCTAGAGCCTGCTGCTGCATCTCGCTGCCACACTTGTTTAAGCCAAGACTTGGTCTGTCAGTCTCTCTTTTCCTATAAAGGTCCAAAAATCAGAGAAATCCTCTCTGATGCTCACTTTGAAGCTCCAGTTCTGCTGCCAGGCTCCCACCACCCCATCCCAACACATGCTACCTTAATGAATGGCTCCCAGTAACGAGCTACAGTGCAGAAGGACCTGCTTATTCTCCAGTGAGATACTGCCACAACCAACCCTCTGTAGCTAATAAAAGGGGAAGAAGAAACTCAAATGCCAAACCATGTTTTATTATCATCACCAGTGGTCTCAGAAGGCCACCACCATGCTTTGAGTTGCAGGACTGTCTGCAATATCACACTGAGAACAACTTTGGCTTGTTTTTTAAGCAATGGAAAAGCTCCAGGCTGTTACAAAGCACAGAGGAAAGTCCTGTTCTCTGAGAAGGGAGAGGGAAGGCAATCCAATTAGCTCCCCAGACAGGAGGATGAGCTTTGTATGAGCAATCAGCATATCTGGAGGGCTGAGTGTCCCCAGCACCAGCCAAATCTGGTCCCAGATCCATTGACACACCAGGCACACGTCACACAGCACAAACAATGCACTTCACTCAAGTTGTTAGCGACAGGGAAGGGAGGGCGCGGGACTGCTTTTGACTTTCATTTGCACCCAGAAAACTCAATCATCTTGAATGAGGAAACCCAAATCTGACCCTCCAGAAAACAACTCTCTGACGTTAGGCACAGCCTTGGCGGAATATAAAATGACAAGGTAGAGGAAAAGGCTAATTTCCAGTCTATTGAAAGCATGCTTTTCATTAGTTTCACACTCGTACATACTCACTGTGGGTCAGCGTGGGGGGAACCGGGTGAGGCCTCAGCTGGTGGGCACTGCCAGGTGCCCTCCAGCAAAGGGCAGAGCAGGGTGTGACAGCCCAGGGAAGCCAGCTGTTCTCAGCCAGAACTCTTCTGCTAAGCATAAATCATTGTCCCTGTTGCTCTCCTATGGCAAAGGCGCGCTGCCCTTCTGTTGGGCTTCCCGGGACTAGGGGAGGTGTTAAGAGCAAGGAGGGTTACACGTATCCCAAATAATGACTTTTTAACCAGTGAAGGAGAAAAGTACACCCTTGGGTTAAAACAATGTTAGAAAGGCACTGCTCAAAGAAACGCTATATGGCCATGAGGAACAAAAACCTGCAACCTTAGCAGTGACCTCCAATGATCCAAAACACTCACTTTGAGAGACGTCTCATTGAGTGACCTTTTCGCTTCACCACCTGCCCGTGCCTGTGCTCGGCACTGCACACACAGAGCCAGCTCCCTGAGTCCTGGGAGGCCAGAGCAGGAGAGGGATAGAGCCTTCACCCCCAGGGACCCACAGCCTTCCAGGCACCACACCACCACACACCAGCCACCATGTTTCATAGCCAGCAGCCACTTGCTTTCACATGTCATCGTTCTGCATCAGTGGGATGCTGTGATGCTTTAAAGGAGACCAGAGAGCATTATTTTGCTCCCTAAATTTGAAGCTTTTATTTCAAACTTTCTTCTTCCCAGATAAAAGCTCCTGTTGTCCCAACTTCCCTTAGACTTGTAGCACTTCAGTGAGTCTAGGAATAGTTTGGGCCAGCAGAAAGCTACAGCAATAACTTCCAGGAGCCCACAAAACCATGAGAAGGACCAGGATCGGTTTGTGTCCTCCACTACAATCAGTGAAACACATTGGCAAAACAGTTCTGCAATTTTATTGAATGCCTTGGGATTCAGTGCCTGTGTCCAGTCATTAAATAGTGCAATTTGGGATTGAGATTTTGGGTCAAAGAGGGTTCAGTGCAAAATCCAGTCCTTGGAGGAACATCCAACACAAATTTGTGGAGAAGAAATGGAGAGTTGCTCTGCCCCCAGCGAGGCTCAGCACCTGTGTGGGTAAATATGGCCCTACACTCACCAAGTGTGCTTGGGAGAATAAGTTAGTGAGCTTTAAACTTCCAACAATAAATGGTTTCTGAGTACCTGGTTATTTTTCTAAATTACCAATAAACATGTGGAAACGCTTTAGAGATTTACAGGTGAAAATATTGAAAACCACTGCAAAGCAACTACTAGGAGAACCAACATGCTCATGTAGTTTGTTTCTTTAGGTATTGAAACATGTTAAGAAGTTTTGCCTGAGTGTAGTTGAGAAAGAGATTTAGTGCTTGAGCTTTCTTTGGTGGCATTTGTTCCCCAAGTGTTTATCAAACCTTGGAAGGTTACAGCAGTCAAGACGCATGGATGCCTTTTGTTTCATTATACTGGCTTTAATAGCATAAGAAGACAAATCCAGAAGTGATGTGAGATTCCTGCCTCTCCACGGCCTTTATGTCTAACTTCCAATCTGTGTAGGGCAAGGAGGAAAGCTCACATACCTGGTCACTCCGTGGCACCGTGCTGCAGCAACTGAGCACAGCTTATTAACTACTCAGGTGGATAAACAACAAAAACATCAAACAAACATCTGTGCACAAAACTACTGGTAGAGAAAAACCCATGGGAAAATGCAGAAATAGAAACTCCCTGTGCAAAAGTAATGCATTTACCCACTCCCTAGGAATCTTTGTAGGGACTTGCCCCAGGAGCAGCACCCACTTCGCACTGACACACCTCCCAAAAATGGGAGGAAGAAAAACAAGGAAAGCCTAAAGCTTTCCAGTAGTAGGTGATCGAGGGATGAAGAATGCCTTGCTAACAGAGATGTGCTTTCACCTCTTCTTGTGTAGACTGCAATTTGCAGCCCGGGAAGGCGGCAAAGCAAAACAAAGAAATGTCACTGTCCCAGCAGATCACCTGAAATAATCCCAACAACATCCAAACTGGAGAACTGATCCATGATCCTCCTCTTTACAAGCCTCGCTGGCATCCAGGAAGTTACAAAGTCAAGGGGAACCTGAATTTGGTTTTCGTGTAGAGTTAACAACACTCTCCACAGTCCTTTCTGACTGCAGATGTATGGTTTACAGCAGAAGTGAAGTCATAGACCTGACACTTCACCAATACTCACTTTGCTCTGTGGGAAAACACTTTGGAGTGGCATTCTGTTCTCTGGGATACAAAATATCACTGTTAAACCTCCTGTTGTGGTTAAAGCACCTTACCGGTTTGAACTGTTATTCAGCTCAGCCACCACACAGCTCTGGACCAGACCCAAAACCTCATCTAATCTGCACTCTTACATCTATTAACCTCTTAAACAGCTTATTCTTCAATTTTAAGCATAATTACTACAGGTATTAAAGGGGATATTTTGCATGGAAAAGCTCTATGCTGGACAAAAGTGCACTTCGCTGCAGACCAGGTGAACCTTTCCTGTCTCAGCAACTCATGGTGAGGGCAGAGGACAACAGTGGCAGCACTGGCTTACCCAATTTGCATCATAGATCTCCAACCCTCAGTTTTCTCCATCTGTACTTTCATTAATCAAATGGTAAATCAGCATCATACCAAGTCCAAAGCAAAACTAGCCCTTTGGACCTGAATCCTCACTACAGGGGTGGTGAGGTACTGGCAGAGGTTGCCCAGGGAGGTGGTGGCTGCCCCATCCCTGAAAGTGTTCAAGGCTGGGTCGAATGGGGCCTTGAGCAACCTGGTCTAGTGAGGGGTGTTCCTGCCCATGGCAGGGGATGGGAACTTGATGATCTTTGAGGTCTCTTTCCGCCCTAACCTTTCTATGATGCTATTAACAGCCTTCACACATCTCCTCCAAACATCACCAAATCCCTCCTCCTGCCTCTAAAGCCTCCATCCTTAAAGATGCAATGGAAATGTTTCTGGTCTTGAGGAGCAAGCAGGGCAGCAAGGAGAGCAACCAAAGCCCACTGGTCCTCACCCTGCCCCAGACTTTCATGAGTGGGGCCATGCCAGGGAGACATTGCTGCCCGAGCCTCTTTGATTTGGAGCCTGTCAGACAGGAGTGCTGCTGGAAAAAACCCAGAAGTCTAATAAACCATTTGAAAAGTTGGCTTTAACAAGTTAAATAGACGCCAGGCTCGCCTAAAAATGCAAATGAAACACGTCTCCAGATTTCACAGCGAGCTGCTTCGGCTCTATTGAAAAGAGTTAGATGTCAAGTCAACTTTCTTTATTAGCTACCGCTACGCGTCTGCTCCCCAAACGTGGCTGGAGCAGGGCTGATACTGCAGAAACAATGAGAGAACAAACCTCCAGCATTTATAAACTGAAGAATGTGCTTGGCCCGCAATGAAGGCATCGCTGTGTTAAATATTGCACCCTAGCTGGGCTTTACAATCCAGTGGGGTCACACTGTCTGGAATACTACAAAAACATATTTAATCTTCTGGGAGCTGATGAACGCGGAATATAAAGCGCCTCTGTAGATTTCCAATTCAAAAATAACCAGTGTTGGAACCTTTTAAATCGCTCTGGCCGCAGCATCCACTGCTTAAATCTTTCTAAGCTAGAAGCTGATCTGCAGCTCTCACAAAACAAAAAGGATTCTGTCTTGCGTAAAACCATCTCGGGCCAAATCCCATCTTGCTTGTGGCGATGCAGTCTTGGGAAAAATCGATGCTGATGCATCCAGAGGCACTACTGTTTCAGGGTGGCAAGAGCATATGAGTATACCACCAGATCTCACAAATCTAAAAGAAAAGACAAATTCCTCAGCAGACCCCATGCTATTAGGAAGCTCTAGAGCCTCAAAGAAATGTTTGGGAAACACTCTTTTGCAGGCTGAAAGGAGCGTCACAAGAAGTGTGGCCAGCAGATCGAGAGAGGGGAGTCTCCCGCTCTGCTCTGCTCTGCTCTGGGGAGACCTCCCTGCAGTGTTGAGGGCTTCAGAGCTGGACACAGCTTAAGAAGGACATGGACCTCTTGGAGAAGGTCCAGAGGAGACCAAGAGATTATCTGAGGACTGGAGTACCTCTCCTACAAAGACAGGCCGAGAGAGTTGGGCCGGTTCAGCCTGAAGAAGAGAAGGCTGCAGGGAGACCCTTCAACCCCTTCCAGTCCCTGAAGGACCTACAGGAAAGCTGGGAAGGATTTTGTAAGGGCATGGAGTGATAGGATGAGGGGTGATGGTTTAAACTAGAGCAGGGCAGGTTTAGATGAGACCTTAGGAAGAAGTTCTTCCCTCTGAGGGTGGTGAGACACTGGCACAGATTGCCCAGAGAAGTGGTGGAGGCCCAATCCCTGGAGACATCCATGGTCAGGGTAGATGAAGCTCTGAGTAACCTGCTCTAGTTCAAGGTGTCCCTGCTCACTGCAGGGGTGGCACTAGATGGCCTTTGAAGGTCCCTCCCCACCCAACATGGTCTGTGACCCTATGACTCTCTGATTCTACAATCTCTGAGAATAAAACGCAATGCCAAGCGTTCCCCATCGTGCACGCTGCATCACAGCAAGCACACACACAGCAAAGGGGCTCTTCACTTCCAAAAGCTCTGATCCACAGCAAAGCAAACAGCTGACACCAGCTAACAAAAGGTTGCATTCAACGGAACATAAACTTGATGTAAGCAGTCCCTGCTATGCAGGCACTGACATCATGAACTTGAGACAACCACCCCCACACCTGTAGGATGGATGGATCCTGCCTGAACAAGCCCCATAAGAGGGACAGACTTCAAGCATGGGTGACAAGATGCCCTTATGCCTCCAGCTCACAGAGCCATTCATCAGACAGAGCAGCCCTCCCCAGCTGAATTCTAGCTCCTGGAATCTCCTGAAGGGCTTCAAATGCTCTGTTGAAAGAGAAAGATCAAAAGAAAAGTTTTATATATATTTTTATATATATATGTACACACAGAGCCATCTCCTACAGGTCATGTTCCTGATAATTAGAACCATATGGTACACACAACTGCAATGAACATCACAACAAATAAATGATGTACTAATTAAAGTTAGTCTTACAGAAACACTCAGTAATCACAACCAGTCCTCCCACCTCCAGCGCAAGGAGGAAACCAGCAGGAGTATCTCATCCAGAGAAATAGGGCCTTGGACACAAAATTCAACTATGACTGTGGCCAGCAAGAGATCAGGAGTCTCAAGAAGTCTGCGCTAGATAGGATCAAGCTTCAGGAGACAAACAACCGAAATGATATCTACAAACAGGTGGGAAAGACCTGACAGAGCTTCATGTTGCCAGAGTTGCCAAAGGGAAAATTATTCTCAGACTGATGGGTCAGGCATCAGTAGGGAACTGGTCCCAGACAAATCCCCATTATAGGGGGAAGCCATCAGGCCCAGTCACGCTCCAGTGGGCTCAAAACAAACAGCTCCAGGCAGCCAGGACCATTAGAGACTAGAAATCCCACAGCAACATTCAACTGCTGGATGTAAAGAAAAAGGATTTTGTTGGTTTTTAAAAAAAGAGGAAGGGGAAGAAAAAAAAAAAAAAAAAAAAGGAGGCATATTTTCTTCATTTGGAATGCAAAAAGTGTCTGGGTAAAACCGCAAAAATACCAAGACAGTCTTCCTACCTACCCCAAACTCTACCAAAAAGGTGTACCTTGTGTTTAATCAAGCATAATGTTTTAAATATGAACCTCATTTAGCTGGTTTGAAAACAAAATTTGAAGTTAATCACTATGGGTGACTAACCTCTACCATCTAAAAAACCCCAAGCAGTTGACCTACGATGCCTCCAAAAAAAAGCAGTTAATTGCTTAAAATATGTAGACTGCTGTTCAGGAACAGCTTGAATTTTTTCCATCTGCAGTGAAAACCATCTGTTCTGCATGGTAGATTTCATGACTTTTCAGGTCCATTTCTAAACTGAAATGGATGTTTTAATGATGAAAAATGGGGAGAAGTGATGAATACTTCATTAAAGCACATTATTTCCCTGTCAAACTTCTATTCTCCTGACTGTAAGCAAAAATAATGTCTGTGCAGAGTTAACGTCTTGGGTTATCAGGACTGCAGATGCCTCTTGGTATTTGATTGAACAAAGAAACTATTTCATAACCTGCAAACAAAAATGATCCAATAAATTGGAATTTCTTTTCCTTCTAATGAAAAATCGAGTTTTCAAACTCTTTAAATTACTCACATGCAATGTGAAAGACTCTAAAGAGATGATGTTTCTACCTGTTTACTTTCAATGCACTGTTCTTACGACCAGCAAGGTATATTAAAAATGTCAACAGGTAACCAGTATAAACTCAATCAGCGATTCCTTTCACAAGTTGTATTTAATTATTTTAATAAGATGAGAGGATGTAATTTCCTACCAACGCAAGCACATGAAGAGGAAACGGCAAACTGTAGAAAACATTCAAATCTATCACACAAATAAACACACACAGTTTTTCTATAACATTTCTCAGTATATTTGCCAATTACCACATATTTTTGGACTGAAGCAAGTGTTTGCTCAAGCATAGAGAAATGATAACATAAATATCCAAACAGGGCTTTCTTTTGTGCTTAGGCAATTTATTAAGCCAACAAGACATTTCAGTATTGCATGGGGAAAAAATATAAAAGCTTGAAGACAGTGATTGTATTAGAATTCGGAATAAAATACCCAAACCCTTTCAAAGCCATCCAGCATCAGAAAAAAACCCATGCAAGACCCAAGGTACTCTGCTGTCCCATGGACTGGGTTAAGTGTCTCCACTTCTGCCAGGACCTGGCCAAGACTTCTGAGACTTTCTAAATTATCACCCAACTTCCCATGTGTCACCTTCCTAAAACGCCAAAGAGGGAACTTCTGAAAAACATTTAGTATTCAAAGCATCGCCAGAGCATCCTTGATAATCAATGCCCTTTTCAGACACCTAAAAGATCAATAGACATTTGTGAAAACCTGAGCCTGTGTTGTTTCTTAAGCTGAGCTTTAAGTTGTTGTTTATCAGAGCTTCCCTATGAAATAAAAGCCAAATCCAACATGTGAGCAGGCTGTCTCAAAGCTAACCTCTGAACGTTTCTTGCCAAATACTTGTCCTTTGCTTCAAGACTTCCAGCAAAGTCTATACAACCTCCCAGGGTGAATACCAATACCCCTTACCCTCAGACAGGCTTCCAAAGAAATAGTCACTCTTGCTTAGACTTTCCTCTCAATGTGAGGAAGACATGAGAGCCATAGGGCCATGGAGAATTAAAGAACATTAACAGAAGACATCCAGATGTGGGATGCAAAGCAAAAGTCTTCTGTGGAACCCTCCTCCATCCAGGTACAGGAGGAACAGCAATTGAAGCTCAAGAGGCGTCATAAATCTGGCCTTGGTCTTCTCCTTAAAATGCTTTTCACAAAGACCGTGGCCCCACCATTGGAATAAACACATGGGTGCATTTTCTCCTCATGAAGAGCAGCAGCTGGCTGTGCCAACAGAAGACAACATAAGATACTGCCCAGCTCATCCACAGCCCAAAACTCGGTATCGTTTGTAAATGAGGTAACTGCTTAGCTGACAACATTGCAAGAGCTACATAAAGGTGTAACGATGCTTTGGTTACTTAACCAAACAAGGGGAAATACTACAATATATGACAATATCCAATTGGAAATCATGTACTTTGATTGCACTGTAGCACTTAATACAAAACTTGATTTAATCTAGCAAATTTCAGTGTGGTGAGGCAGAAGAAACCTTCCTGGATTTCAGCATAGTCAGCTGAATGGGGTATTGGGAAGAAAATTATGGCAGTAGAGACTCTGCATGATCAATACATAATGAAATAGCTTTAAAGTAATGATATTTTGCTTGCTTGGGGCCTGTTTCTTTTCTTCACAATTGATGTTGTGATGAAGTTTTAAGATTGCATTAGCAGCCTCAAAAATCTTTGCTAGTTTGTACCTCTTGTATCCTCTCCCAGCAAATTAATCCCAGGTGGAAGACTTTCTACTCACTGATGGTGCTGCTTAGGTGCTGAATTGGGATTTTAATTAGCATCTAATTGTTTCTCTGTGTGTGTTTCTTTCTACAGCACACGACACAGGGACTTTACAAACAAGCAAATTCTCTCCATTCACACCCTTAGCTCAAGCCTGAGAGAACCTGACCATGGCATCTGGTGAACAGAAAGAACCCATAGAGCACGTTTATTTAAAAAATACCATTTCATACACCCATAAAGGAGAGGTTATGAGTGGATTATATCAAAAGTATTGAAAATCCTTTCATCGCAATCAAAAATATTATGGCAAGTCTATAGGTCATTGCCAAAGGCAACGAAGAATACGTGATCTGATTGCTGCGACTTGAGCTGACTGGCGCCTTTGAAACGAGTTTTGGCACCAATATAAAACACATTCCTGTTGGTTTGAGGAACTAAAAGCAACAATGTCAATTTAGCTTTTGAACCACATCTAAAAGTACGTCGGGTAAAACATCTGTCTAACATTATTTCCCCTCCGCAGCAGTGGTAAACCTAAGGATAGCTCTCCAGGTGACCCCAGGACGTGTGTATTATTCACAGTATAGCAGGCATTTCAGAGAGTAACTGCTGTGTTTAGCTTGGCTCCAGACCTTAACATTTTCTAACACAGAAAGTAGAATTTAGAGCCAAATGGGATATAAGGATTTTCAGTTGGGTTTATTTTCCTTTTAGTAAGTATATTCCATATATAGTCCTCCTCCTAAACTGAAAATTCTTGCATATAGAAGGAGGAAGGCACGGGTTAGAAATGTGTGGCCTAGCAAACAGCTTTAAGAACTAAGAACAAAAGAATTCTACAAGACAAATAGGAAGGCACGTGTACAGTAAGTTCTACCCTTTCTTCCAAAAACTAAAAATGAAAAATAAAAAAAATACACAGACCGAAACCAAGATTAAAATTTTGTCTACAAACCAGTTTGCAAACACTACTTTTTTTTTTTTTCAATAAAGCCACGAAATTTGCAAATAGAAATTTTTATTGAACATATTCTATCACTTTAAAAAGCTGCACACTTAAAGACTTTCAGTGGACCAGATTTTAAACTGCTCTTTGCCTACACACATCTCTCTCGATTCATGTTGCAAAGTAGTCTTTCCCTGGACAAGCTAGAACAACTTTCTGTCTAAAATCAGAGTAGGGAAGGATACCTGAGACACCCTTCTTGAAATCCAGTCTAAATAACACTATTATTAGACTTCAATCTAGAAACAAGAGGTAGGGAAATTCTAGCAATCAGATCAGTCTACTTGTTACGGCACCATTCAGTGAAAGGACCACCTAAGGTAACGAGTTGTAAAGCAAGCCCAATTATCTCCAATGTCAAAGCAAATCACTGGATTTGCTCCTTTAAGAGGAGATTCTCTTTAATTCCCAATTATACTGAATTTGGGTGTGAGCTTTGGGCATGGCTCCTTTCCATTGCTGTCACTTCTGGGATATGTAATATTATATATCATACTATACACTATATTATACTGTATTGCATTATTTATTAGCATGAAGAGACCATGGTGATTTTTCTCTCTACCAGGAATAAGCAACACAGCAAGCAGAGAGAGACAACAGGAGGGGGGACAAGCAATGCCCACTCTCACCCAGCTCCCACTGGAGAGAAGTCAGCACAGAGTGACCCCTTGTTTCCCAACTGCATATGTATCTCGAAAGTCTGTCTTTGGTGTTGGAGGAAAGCAATGCCAACACTGCCGAAATACATTACAGCCCTTGAGGTTTGTAATCCAGCTCTCCAGACATAAGAAAGAAGCCCGAGACGTTCAGCTCCCCTTCTGCACATACTTCTCCTAAGGATACCTCTCTGGAAAGGAAGGCTTTGTTTTCCCTTGGATGAGTTCTGCTATCCACCGTGTTTCTGTTGGCTGGTAGCAATGCTATATAACTTTATTCTCCTGCTTTTTTTCCTTCTCTAAAACTGTGCTTCTCTCATTTTCTAGAGTTCCCAGTGATTGATTTGTCTCAGGATGAGGCTTTTTGTCTACAAAACAAGGGGGGATTGGGGATCCTACAGGAAAGTGGGAGAGGGGCTGCTCACCAGGGAGTGCAGGGACAGGACGAGGGGCAACGGCTTCAAGCTGAAAGAGGGCAGGCTTAGATCAGACATTAGGAAGAAATTCTTTGCTCTGAGGGTGGTGAGGCCCTGGCACAGGGTGCCCAAAGAAGCTGTGGAAGCCCCATCCCTGGCATTTAAGGCCAGGCTGGATGGGGCTTTGGGCACCCTGGTCTAGTGGAGGGCACCCCCACCCATAGCAGGGGGTGGGAACTAGATGATCTTTAAGTTCCCTTCTAACCCAAAGCATTCTGTGATTTTGTGATCTTTTCTATGAGCAATTATGTTCTAACTGTGTATCTCAAAGAAGTCTTTTTTCCCTAACAATTTTTTTAAAAAAAAATATTTCAGTGTTCAAAGCAATTTATTAAAGTAATTATTTTTAAATCCTAGTCTCCGAGGTTTGCACAAAAGAGCACATTTTTCTGTGAAACTAATGCTTGCAGGGAGATCAACAAGAAACATTCATAAATGCCTTTCTCCAAGGCTGACACAAAATCAGCATAAAAATCCCTAGCATTTGTGAACGTAGGAGCAGGCTGCACACAAAACTCTACTCGTTTCTCTAGGGGCACTGGATGTATCTTTGTTGAGGTTTTTTGAGACCCTGAATCTCTGCAGACTTCCATAGTGAGACAATTTTAGCACAAGACACAGCAGGCCGGGCACGCTTTCTAAAAATACCAAATTGAGATTACATAAAACGAGGGGAAAGACTGAAAAAGCAGGAAGGTTTTGATCAAACAATTTATGGCATTTCTGCCTGCGAATGCAAATGAAACAGTATCAGTGACCTTAAAAAATGGACTGAATCAAGGGGTCCTTGGAGGCATGGAGTCAGAATAGAAAGCTTTTTTGCTCCGAGGGTGAGATAATGCTTGGACTGGAGTTTTTTAATACGTTGTGCTCAGTAAATCCAGTTCAGGGACAAAACTCGGGTAGAATATTTGATCTCTGGCATGAAAACTAGTATGCCGAATTAGTAAATCATTCTGCAGCAGGTTATGTTTTTGAGGCTTCAGGATGCTTATTTTCTGGAGATCTGTGCTCACTTAGCAATCACTTTCATAAATGCTAAGTAAAAAATAAAGGAGGTTGTTCTGAAGGGTGCTTTATTTTTCTTTCTTATGTAATAGGCATGTTTTGTTTCCATTTTTTCCCATAGGAAATAGCTGATATTAGCAGTACCCAAACTTCGGAAGAAATGTCAGCAGAGGAGACATGGAAAATCCTTGCACCCTGCTAAACATAATTTTTTCCTGCATCACATGAATATGTTTCCCAAGAAACCTTGAAATACAAGACATCCAACATTAACTTCTTGTACTGTCAGCCAGTATCCATCATGTTCCCCAGTGTAGTATCTCGCCAGGGGACCAAGGTTTATCCCAGTCCTCGCCTAGGTTACTGTACCTGGCTGGTGTTTCCTAAGACAGAAGAATCCAGGGCTATTGCCCACCTCCCTTTACATGAGCCTCCTGCCCAAAAATTGTTCACTTCTCCAAAACTCTCCTGCTTTTCACACAAGGCAACACTCTACAAGGGCTTGCTCTTCTCAAGGATGAGTATCATCATCTCTCGGCAACAGCTTTGCAAAGTATATTGCCCGTTCTAAAAAAATAGTGGGTTTGGAAGCCAGACATTTCCCCATCCCTCTCAGACCAAGATAGCCTGGAACTCGATTACGAGCACGTCAGCCTGTGCAGGAGGAACAACCACCATGTTCCGAATCTGACCTGATGTTAATAGAAAAATGGAGATGGTTGGTTGGTGGGTCTCTTGGGAAAAGCCTCTTAGAGTGACTCCCAGGATAATTTAGTAAAAAACAATTTCTCTGCAAGACCATTCCCGATCTTACAAATTACCCAAATAAGACATCTCTCATAGCCTCCTTCACTCTAAGGAGAAATATAAAATAACACATAAGAGTTTTTAAAGCTTTTGAGAATGAAAAGCTAAAAAGCAGTGATGGACATGGGTTTCTAGATGGAGCATATGCATGAAAAGGTAAGAAGTCTCACTGGAAGGCCTCTCCCCAGGGCACTGGTACCAAGCATGCCCCAGAAGTGACCAACATCTAGGATATGTAATATTATATATCACACTATACACTATATTGTACTGTATTGCATTATATTATTTATTAGCATGAAGAGGCCATGGTGATTTTTCTCTCTACCAGGAATAAGAAGTAACATAGCAAGCAGAGAGACACAACAGGAGGGGGGACAAGCAATGCCCACTCTCACCCATCCATCATCCACGGATCTCCGCTGGCCCCTGGTCAAGACTCTCCAGAAGTCAGGAAATAAATCACTGTAGCCGTGGCTTTGAGCAGCCGTGTCCTGGAAGACTACTAGGATGGAGTCTCCACAGCCTCCCAGGGTGCAGGGGCTAGATGTGAATTGCAATAGCTTACTAGTGACTAGTGGAGATACCAGAAGTGATGACCTCTTCTCAGGCTACTCCAGGAGCTCTGCACACAGACACAGTGGAAAAAAGAAAATCCCTGTTTGTTTATTTTCTATCTAAAGCTTAATCCAGTCTAAACTCACTGGTTAGTTCTGTCAAGTGACATATTAAAAAAAGAAAACTTAGGACAGTACACAGTATCTAAAACTTTAAAAAAAAAAAAAAAAGCTATGTTACTGTGGATCATTGTGAGCTGTCAACAGCACTTTATCATCACCCTACACCACTGCTTATGCCCTCTCTACATCCTGCAAACCAGCAGCATTGCAGCATCCACACCCAGGAGAGGGACTGCTCAAAGACCCTCATGGATTGCCTCTACCCCGTCTCCAGAGCTGAGTGATGTTCCGAAAGAGCAAACTGTGTGTCACAGTCATCATACCCAACACACCTCCCGCGTCCACCCAGCAGTACTTGGGCTGTGAGATCAGACACGGCGCATACAGCTGGCTCATGCACCAACATTTCTCATTCTCCCCAAAAAAACAGGAGACTACTTCTCCAACAGTTGCTCTGCTGTGTTATCTATGAATATGCAACTACAGTGACTTTGGAGGCATGCATTGGGTTTTGCTCATAAAACAGTTTAAAGATTCATCCAAATGGGGTTTTTTTTATAGTCTAAACCCTGTTGCTTTACCTTCTGAAGGCTACTCACTGGACAAAGCTTTCCTTTCTCACATCTGGCTACTGCATACACCTCTCCTTGGAAATCATTCCCGTGCTTCCGAGGCTTCAATTGCTGCCCTATTTCTGTATCAATCTGATGCCAAGTAAATAGTATTCAATCAAAATTACTAGTCAGGGCTTGGCAGCTGGCACAGCAGCTCACAAAAGCACGTAGGAGTATAAGGAGATGACAGCTACACAGTTGCTTTCCAGCACAGAAGCAACAAAAAATAATATGCATGCAGCGGGTAACAGAGTCAGGCAGGCTTGTGATGCCAGTTACGAACCTCTGCCAGTTAAGTCAAACAATCATTTCATTTTCTTGCAGAGGGGGGAGCTGATTGACATTTCATTTAAATCAGCCCTGAAAAGGTCGGCAGAAGAAAAAGCAGTGTTAAAAAATAATGCAAACAGCCGAAGAGAGATGGGCTTCAACGTGCCGGAAAGCTGATAGTCGCAAGCACCAAGCAGGGGCTTGGCAGATAAACGTCACCAAAATCTAAATAAAGTCCCCTTATGCAGGCACAGCAGAGCAGCTTTGCGTGAATGATAATAAACTCCATCACAAACGCCTGGATGCAGACGCTGCGCGAGAAGTCCAGTTCCCAAATAACCAGGTTATTCCTCTCCTTATGTTTGAAAACCGAATCCCTTACCTGGAAGGGCTCTGTTGCACCACCACTAAGCACACTGGAAGATGAAACTTCAACAGCTTCCTTCAACCATCTTTAACGACAAGGGATTTTGGACAAATATTGCTGAAATTAGGGTCACACAGAATTTACACAGGGGCTCAGGCAACGTCAGTAATTAACAGCAATGACCTCAGGGCTCAGAGAGGAATCAAGACTAGAGGGGAGGCTGGCTTTTCTGCAATAATTTAGTAGCAGATGGTGACTTTTGTTTAGACCTTCTGACGAAAAGTAGCCTTGAAAAAGGCATTTTACCAGTTTAATTACCATGATACTGAGAGGAATATTAAATGACTAAAGCAGAGACAATTCCCAAAGCCTCACACAGTCTTTAACAAATCCAAACTCTAGTGCTGAAGTTTGTTTGCTGCCCTTTTTGGGACATGAATTTCAAACCTCTGATTGATGCTTCACCTTCTGTGTTCTCCCACTTTATTACGCAGTGAAAGCAGATCAGCTCAGCTTCCCAATTAAGGCTTTTGCTTGTAAAATACCAAATGGTTTACAGCTCTCACCAGAGGCTGAGACCAATCAGCATTTCACCTGCATTTTGTTTGCCCATAGGTAAAACAAATACCTCTTCCCTTCATAACATGAGCACCTTTATACACTAACTGGAGCAGCCTCATTTAACATGTCAGCATGTTCCAAGCTTCCAACACAACTGAACCGGCCCAGCAACTTCTAAAGTTTAAACTAGGAGTAAGGAAAGAAGTAAAACAGACCAAGATTTAAGAAACAACCGAATATTAAGCACTAAACAATGGGTCAGAATTCAACAGTGTCATGTTCGTAAGGATGCACAACTCAACTTGTGGCCACCAAGTGAAGATAAATCTGCCTACGTGTCAGAGAAAAATATAGCCATATGTGTCAGTCTCCCCTGGGTTGAAAACACTGTTCTCCTTGAATAATTTTGACTCTTGGAAGTATACAACAGCCTCCCCTTGCCTAAGAAAACATGTACATCGGCTGTTCCTCTGCATGAGGATCAGAACAATGTGTTTACAATAGGGTGACATTTCACAAAATGTGTCTCCATTACCCTCCCACTTGCTGCTTGACAAAGACAGCATCAAGCCTGGACCAGTGCATGCTAACAGGAATAAAAGTGCTCTATTTCAGCTAGGAAATGGAGAGAGAGGGAGAGGAATTCAATTACAGACAGAAAATATACATTTCTAAACCTGTACATTCAAGGTAAATTTAAATGACTCCTTTATATGGGCTGAGATATTGCTGAGATTTCTTCAAAGCTTTTTCACTGCTAAAATAAGTACCCTTAGTGTTGACTTCCATCAGCACATATGGCATGCCAGAAAGCGCATGGAATAATCATATGAACAAACAGCTACTGGTACATAATGAAGGTGAAACCAATTCTCCCTCCACTTACTACTGAATGAAAACCATCCACAAACATTAAAAAGAGCAGGGGGAAAAAACATGGCCCTGAAAACTGAAAAGGAAATTGAAGATCTGAATTTGCTTATTTAACTCAAATTAGCTATTTCTTTTACTGGAATGTTTTCGATGTCAATGGCATTCCCATTCTCGTCTCATCTACTCTTTCAAATGGACATACCAACCTGGGGTTTGGTTCAAAGACATTCAGGCTCGGGCCGATGCATCAAGACTTCACCCAACAGCACCCCTGTTAAATTGTTTAGCATGGCATTCATTTAAAACTGAATTATTTAAAAGGGGACCTAGACATGCACTATGTACCTGTGCAAACGCTGCTACGACCTTGCCAGGTCGTTTGTATTCACAGTGTTCCCTCACCAATTCTGTAGCTCCACTGCTTTTTAAATATATTACCTTATTTTTATTTATTCTACAGCACTGTAACTGAAAACGCTCACGTTAAAGCTCCCTGATCGTAAATTCAAAGAGGAGAAAAAAGAAAAATCTACAGTTGAAGGAATTAGTTACTCTAAGTGTTTTCAGCTACCAAAATGCATGTGTAAAATATGTAAGCGAAACTTAAACTGCATCAGCTCTACAACAGAAAAAAATACTGATTGCTGTCAAAAGCTGCCAACCCTCATTAATCATGTCCTGATGAACGAAAGCCTGTTCATTGCCATCAACATATATTCGCTCTGAAACGGTAAAAATGTTTCAGGTTAATCTTTCTGACAAAGCACTCGATTCGGTGAAATAATTTTCTCCATATAGCCTGGATCCTCATCTAGTATAAATTCGAGAGGCTCAGCTGGAGCCAATGAAGTTCTGCTGATTTATATCAACTGCAGGCCCTGGCCAAAAATTCCTCTCTGTGTCAGTGAAAATGCATTAGTCAAAATCCTCAGGGAACCTTGGGACATATTTTCACATGTTAAGCCGATGATCTGCCTGGAGAGGCTTCCAAATTTATTTTAGAAGTCAAGCTGAAAAATGCACGGTCATGTTATCCTTTACAGTGGTGCTGTGAGGGGCTGAACTGACCTTTGCTTAAGTGTATTTTAAGAACCAAAGTCACTTGGGGGATACTTAATGTCTTGGAAGAAACGTATTTAGCTGGAAATGAGAGCTAAAGAAGAACAACATATGAAAACACGCAGCTGTGTGTTTTAGTATACTGTACTTACAGTATCTTTTCTTCAGAAAACGGGACTTCGGGCATAATAATCAGAATTTTGGTCTTGAAGTTTTCTTTGACCCTCTTGATAACAGAGCCTCTGAAGTCCAATGTCATTGCACCAGAGCTCAACATCTTTGTCTGACCCGATACGAAACGCCACACCTCATTCAACTGGCTCTGAAAACTGCTGTTAACATCCCGTAGTGCTAAAACTTCACTGCACAAATTAAATCACGCAGGCGCTGATCTCCAGTCAAGCGTTTTTCACCATTCTCAAAATATTTCATGATAACCATTAAGGTTTGGGAGCTTTTCTTAACTGACAGATTATCACTGAAGGCCCGACAACTAGCAACGCACAACTGCAAAATGTTTCTCTGCAATCCCTTCCAGGAGCCTGGAACCACCCAAAGGGGGTGGCACTACAAAAAACCACCGCACGCACCAGGACTGTACAGCAGCAAGTTCATATGCATCTTCTACCTGGTAGTGAGGGTGAGAGCAGAGGTTGTATCAGCTTTCTGATTTAAAGAGAACTCTTTCCTGTTAAAAAAACCCAACATTAGAATGTGGAGAATTCTTCCTGAAAGGGATCACTTGAAAAAGGTAAATCCAAATTACAGACTTATTTTCATAGAATGGTCATGGTTGGAAGGGACCAAACATCATCAAGATCCAACCCCCTGCCACAGGCAGGGACACCTCTCACTAGACCAGGCTGCTCAAGGCCCCATCCAACCCGGCCTTGAACACCTCCGGGGCGGGGGCAGCCACCACCTCCCTGGGCAACCTGTGCCAGGGCCTCACCACCCTTGTAGTGAAGAATTTTTTTCTAATATCCAATCTAAACCTACCTCCTTCCAATTTAAAACCATTCCCCCTCATCCTATCACTGCATGCCCTTCTAAAAAGTCCCTCCCCAGCTTTCTGGAAGGCTGCTATAAGGTCTCCCCAGAGCCTTCTCTTCTCCAGGCTGAATAACCCCAACTCTCTCAGCCTGTCTCCATAGGAGAGGTGCTCCAGCCCTCTCATCATCTTCATGGCCACCTCTGGACCCATTCCAACAGTTCCAGGTCCTTCCTATGTTGGGGACTCCAGAACAGGACACAGCACTCCAGGTGGGGTCTCACAAGAGCAGAAGGGCAGAATCAGCTCCCCTGACCTGCTGGCCAAGCTACTTTTGATGCAGCCCAGTGTACAGTTGGCCACCTGCTGCGAGCACGCATTGTCAGCTCACATCAAGCTTCTCATCCACCAGCACCCCCAAGTCCTTCTTTGCAAAAAGAGAAGGCAAACAGAAAGCAAAGTGTAAGGAAAGTGGTAGACGGGTGACGTTGAGGCAGGATCAGGCCGCAGCGTGCTGCACACCGAAGGTCACTCCGCACAGGCTTGGCTTTTAAACATCAGAAAAACCAACAGGGATCAACAGTAGAGAGCAGAAGGTGACACATATTAGCGATGATAGAGGATTTTAGTGGATGGAAGGGGAGGTCTGTCTCCCTCCTCCCTAGCGTTAACAAATATTTATACAAGCTAGAAGAGATTTAGGACAGGCTGATCCAGACCATCCAAACAGGCTCAGTCCTCAACGCCCCCGAGTCTGGTATTTGATGTATCCGCTGGGGATTCGGGCCCGGCTTACACTGAGCCAGGTCAATAAAAAGGAAGTCGAACTCCCAAAGCTTGGTAATAACTCATTAATTTAAAATGGTTAGAAAGGAGAGGTTAATAACGGGGCTAAGGCTAGAGGTAGGGTGGCTGCGCCAAGCCCAGACCAGCAGTACTGCTTCCACTTTCACACTGACTGAGGAGCACAACAGCTGCACCAAGTCCCGCCTGGGACACAGACTGCGTTACCTGTACCTAGGAAAGCCCAAACTTTCCTCAGTGATGCACAGACTTAGAGCAGGGCACAACGCTCACCCACGCATGCTGCAACACTAGCACAGGATGGAATGGAAGGATGCTGGAGCTGCCTCTCTGCAGACAACGCCAAGGTTGGACAGCCCAGTCTGCAGAGGGTCCCACTGCCTCTGGCACATCCCCAAGGCTTGAAGGTCTACAGATGTCCAGAGCGCCCAAATCCTCCAGGGGTGGCGATGGCTGTTTTGCAGACCTCAACATGACAAAATCTGTTTTGAGGATGGAGGAAAAGGGCAAGGAAGAGCTACAACTTCTACTGCTTTTGAGTGTTAAACGTTGCCTATCCTGACTCAGTCACTTTGCATAACCCTGCAGCTCCCCGCGAACAGGCTGGTTCTCTGACCCTTGCAGCAATCAAGGCTACAATTTATCCTAACAGCAATACACACTCATTGAACAAACTAGCTGGGCTTGTCACTGCAAATCCCTCTGTTCAGGGCCCGAAGGGAGAAGGCGGCAACAGAAATACTCTGTCCTTTTACCCTTTGCTTTCTTAACCTCTGTGCATGCAGCCAGAGCATCTCTTCATCTGAGTGTCACATCCATCCCCCACAGTTTGGGAACCGCACATCACAGCGACACGGTAAAGGGGATTCTGTGACTGCAAAATCCGCAGCCAAGAAAGAGATTCCACGGCTTAATTTGGAAAACACGATCAAACTCTCAAAGCACTGGTGTTAGCACAGCAGTGCAATTTAGAGCAAATAAAAATACTGCCATGGTTTCTTCATTAATATTTGCAGCCATCCTCCCCCCACCCCCTTTTTTTTAATATAAAATCCATTTCTATTTTCTAGATCATTATGAACAGACGTAAACTCATTAAGTGCCCTCTGTAATCAGTCAGGCTGCAAGGGTACCCAGCCACAAACAGAAACCACTGTCATGCGGGGAGATGTAAGCATAAAGCCTGGAGTGGGATCCCTTCCCCTCCCCACCCCTCAAGACACAAAAGTAACATCTTAGCAGCCTTACAACTACAGATTAGTTTACTCCAGAAGGTGACACTCAGGAACAGGCATTCTGTATATTTTCAAGTACATGGCAGTAAGGGGCAGGGGGAATGAAATATTTAATATTTATTTCTAGAAGCGCTGCATAAGCAAAAACTAAACAACTCCACCAACTACAAAGGCATCTTTTATTCTGACAGCAGAACATAATTCAGGAGAGGGGAGGAAAAAAAAAAAAAAAAAAGCACACTGTACATTGCCAACATCCTCCTCTCTACAGTTGTTTTGCTCACAGGTTAGAAAGCACACCCAGTTTCCAGGCTTTACACACACACCAAAAAAAAAAAACAAACAACCACCCCAACCAACCAAAAAAGATTAACAGACCTCTAGGACAGGGGAAAAAAAAAATAGTGAAGGAAATTATAAAGTGAAACACCACTTGCAAACCTGGTAATTCTGGCACAATTTAGTGCTCAGAGTTAAGTAGAAATGAAGTAAAACACAAACCTCCATTTGGTACAATCCAGCCACAATCACAACCTTAACTGCCACAGCCATCCAGTGTGGTCCAAGCCCCCCTAACATTCCTTCAAGCAGTAAGTAGATCTAACCCCATTATTTTTTAAATAGAATACCTGACTCAGAATCACAGAATTATCAAGGTTGGAAAAGACCTAGAAGATCATCCAGTCCAACCATTCCCCTATTACTACTAGCTCCCACTAAACCATATCCCTCAATACAACATCCAGTCTTTCCTTGAACACCCCCAGGGTTGGTGACTCCACCACCTCCCTGGGCAGTGCATTCCAGTGCCTGACTACCCTTTCTGAGAAGTAGTGCTTCCTAATGTCGAGCCTGACTCTCCCCTGGCGCAGCTTGCTACCATTCCCTCTAGTTCTGTCACTGCCTACATGGGAGAAGAGGCCGACCCCCAGCTCACTACAACCTCCCTTCAGGAAGTTATAGAGAGCTATAAGGTCTCCCCTAAGCCTCCTCTTCTCCAGGCTGAACAATCCCAGCTTCCTCAGACGCTCCTCGTAAGGCCTGTGTTCCAGACCCCTCACCAGCTTAGTAGCCCTCCTCTGAACGCGTTCCAGAGCCTCAATGTCTTTCCTGTAGTGAGGGGCCCAAAACTGAACACAGTACTCGAGATGCGGCCTCACAAGTGCTGAGTACAGGGGGACAATTACCTCCCTGCTCCTACTAGTAACACTATTTTTGATGCAAGCCAGGATGCCGTTGGCCTTCTTGGCCACCCGCGCACACTGTCGGCTCATGTTCAGCCGTGCATCAATCAGTACCCCCAGGTCCATTTCCTCCACACAGTCCTCCAGCCACTCCGCCCCAAGCCTATAGCGCTGCCTGGGGTTGTTGTGGCCAAAGTGCAGGACTCGGCATTTGCTCTTGTTGAACCTCATGCCATTGGCTTCAGCCCAGCTCTCCAGCCTGTCCAGATCCCTCTGTAGGGCCTCGCTACCCCCAGGCAGATCCACACTCCCAGCCAATTTAATGTCATCTGCAAACTTACTGAGGGTGCACTCAATGCCCTCATCTAGGTCATCAATAAAGATATTGAAGAGGACAGGCCCCAGCACCGACCCCTGGGGAACACCACTCGTGACCGGTCGCCAGCTGGATTTAACTCCATTTACTACCACTCTCTGAGCCCGGCCCTCCAGCCAGCTCCTTACCCAGCCGAGGGTGTACCCATCCAAGCCACGGGCTGCCAGCTTCTGCAGGAGAATACTGTGGGAGACAGTGTCAAAGGCTTTGCTGAAGTCTAGGTAGACCACATCAACAGCCTTTCCCTCATCCAGCAGATGGGTCACTAGATCATAGAAGGAGATCAGGTTGGACTCCTTTCCCTCCATATTATTTTACCTGTTGGCAATTTATTATTCAGATTAATAGGTCAGCAATAAGAAGCCGGGCTGCAAAAAATTACACCTGGGCTGTGGAGTAGAGTTGCAACGTGCAGGAGGAGCGCAGGAGCAACTTGCTTCTCACCAGGTTTTCCTCCTCATTTCTCCAGTATAAACCAATACAGGGATTGCAAACCTGCAACCAGTACAGACCTGAACACCCCCAGATCAATCCTGCAATAAATATTTCTTGCCTATTCAAACAAGTTTCTAGGCACTAGGAAATACCCGCTGGGCAGGTGCTGCTTAGTCCGGCAGGTCACAGAAACTGCAGAGCTGCTGTCCCAATCCTGCATCACGTGCCCAAAAGATGTCTCCTCATCGCTGCCCTCTCCTTTGTGGGCAGAAGTAATCTTTCCTGCAGATCCTTTTCTCGAGTTCTCATTGCCCCTCCAACCTCAGTCTGCTGTCACTGTCTTTCTGTGGTCCACGTCACAACCCTTACACACTGGGTTGACTCTCTATAAATATTTGCTTTTTTATTATCATTTCCTCTTTACCACCTGCAATTTGAGAATTCCTAACCACATAGGCTTTACTTGGATGTTTTCTTGGCCAAGGCAACACCCCAGTGCTCACAGGTTACTAGTGAACAAAGAAGGAGTTCTGATCACTGAAAAAAACTCCAATAACAACAAAATGTCACAGTCTGAAAAAAACACTCTTTGAGCTGCTCCCCTTGGTGCCATGGGCTGATGGCAAGCTTCAGGTTTGAGGTGTGCTCTTCTCCCCATCTGAAGTGCCTCTGCAAGAGAGCTGCTAATAAAACAGGGGCTTTCTGATCAGCTGTCTATTGAGAGAGGACAAGGAAAGGAAACCATGACTCCAAATGGAGAGGCGACAAAAATTGAGAGAAAACCAAACCCTGGTACCCAGAGGTTCATACAGAATTGAAAGGTGAAAGGCAAATCATTACAAAGTCCTGCTGGTTGCAAGTCTGGAGATGGGGTCACATAAACAGGTTCTTATGTCAGCAAAGACAGCCTGGTACTTGCACCCCAAGTGCCACATCATCATTTTTCGGTTGTCAGCGTCTGCACCCCGAAAGTGATCACGCTGGTGCAAAGAACCCCAAAGTTCTATATTATAACCTATGTAAAAACCATAAACCCCCAAAGTTCAATAGTATTTGCTTCCCCTTCTCTCCTTAGTTCTGCTTCTGAAAAGGATGGGGCTGAAGTCACGCTTACTACCTTGTGCACTTCAGATGTCTCTCAGATCAGGGATGCCAAAACATTGCAAGTCAACTGATTCCTTCCGCACCTGATGTCCTATTAGAATACACAAAGCCATCCTACTTGTAAGTCTGAAGTAGTTACTTCATTAAAGCAGATCCAGGTAGACCTTTCACACAGGCATCAACACCCCAGCACCTCCCCGCTACACCTGCACATCCCACACAGGAGTTCGAGGTCCCCGGTTGCTCCCAGTGTATCACAGGAAACTCCTTGCTCGCCAGCAATTTATTTGGCTTAGCAGGCTTGGACTAGTTTTGACCAGAGAATGACTTGTGCCAAGGAAATCTTTTCTATAAGACTCCTCTCAACAAAGTGACAAGGAGAGACCGATGACCTCAAGCACCAGCACATAACCCCCCGGGTGTGCAAGAGAAGAAAACCAAACTCTTCCTCTGGTGCTTGGGAACTATGGACTTTCTGTGCTTAATGTGAAGGAGGAAATGAATTCAGAAAGTGCCCCTGCAAGGAGGATGCTGAAAAATTTTATTTCAGGATTATTCAATAACACTTTTCTTGCCTGTTGTTCTGATGAATGAGGATTTGAGTTAATTTGCTGGAGTTAATTAGCTATTGTTATGAAACATTACAGCTCCCGGATGCTCACTGTTACTGTAATAATTGCCGGGGAACCTGCAGCATCTTGCAGAGGCCTCTTCTGTTTTATTCAGTTCAAGAAGAAAACAGAAGTATCTGCCAATTCCCAAAAAAACTTCATCCTCTTCACATGATCCCTGAGACCATACCCTCTCCCCACTACTGGCTGCTCCCCTTTCCCAATAAAAAGCATCAAGTGCAGATTGATTTCAGAGAGAGAATTAAGCAGCTCCTTTCATGCAGATCACTGCGAAAGCGAACTCTCAGCAAGAAGACCCTGGTGTAACCAATATCGCTCAAGTAGCTCTAGCTGATCGTCCACGCCTCCTCTGTGAACAGCAACCCTGATTCCCAAGGACCAAGCACACCGCACATACTAATTACACACATATTTTCTCACATTTATTTATTACGTGCCTCAGCGTGCTACCCTAAATCTAACTCGTGGCTGACAGAGCCCTGACAGCCCATTTGTGGATGTGGGGCTTGGGATGCTGGCGGTGCTTTGCTGAAAGGCTCCTGGGAGCTGAAAAACAAGAGGGAAGAGGAATGCAACAAACACTCAAGGTCTGCGAACCCAGCCAAACGAATATATAAATTGTGGGAGATCTGGTTTTTACCCTGCAAGAGGCCAAACTGTTGCTCTTTCTGTTCCAGGAAGGAAAAAAAGGACTAAGTGAATTAGCACAGCTTTGTGCAGGGTCTTGTAACATTAACCCCAGTAAAGCAAGGACCGTGCTTCGGCTTCTCTGGGACCGGAGACACACGGATCTGGCTGCGTTTTGGCATTTAGCTGTCCACGAGCCAGCAGCATGATGAGAAAGCAGGTTTTCACAAACTCTCGTTACCAACACAACCCTCGCCCTGCTGCTTCTTGACCCTTGTCCTTGGAAGGACAGAAAATAAAAAACAAGGTTGGGGTGAGCATTTAAAAAAAAATAATAAAATATTTTGTTTCTTTAAACTGAACATGTAAATCTGAGTATCAGCTGCTTCAGCAGAAAAAGCGCAATTAGATTTGGAAAAGTGTAGCCAGCAGTGAATATGCATACAAAGTAACTCTGGAGTGTAAACAAAGCTGGTTTAAACATTCCACTTTATCCTTTTTCATTAGTTTGCAGAGATTATATTCAACTATTTGCTTTTTAATCACATTTGAAAACATTAATTTCATATAAACAGTCCTGATTTCAAGTGCAAACACTGCTTAATTAGAACTAGTGGGGAAATGATTTTAGGTCCTGCAGAAAATGAGCCTGCTTTTATTTCACTGCCTTCTTTCCATGCAAAGGGCGTTTTATTCCCCAGGGGCCGGGGGGGAATCCCAAAGATTACAACCAAAAATGCATCTGCCATTTGAGGTGGATCGTGGTTCTCTCAAATTCTCAAGGAGAAGGTAAATGGGGAGGTAAGAAGGGAGAAAACTGTTGGCTTTAAGTGATGTGCTTCCCTGGAGCAAGAAGGAAAGCCACGCTGTGGGAAGAGCCTGGGTGGTGCTGGTGCCTGGCAAGAGGAGCCCCAGCACACCAGGGATACATACGACACAAAGACACTACATTCCCATCTATAGGGCACACAAGCACACCTTCCAGAAAGTCCCAAGCCTATAAAGAGCTAATCATTTGGGCAATTAAACAACATTTAACCATACAAAAAAAAGAAGAAAGAAAAAAAAAATAGCAACAACAAGTAACAGCGGAAAGAGCAGAACCTGGAGATCTAAACCCTTCTCTAAAAATCCAAGGCAGGATACACAGCCTCCCCATACTCATGGCCATGCTTTCTTCTGGTCAACAGATCCACCCTACTCAAATTCAATGAAAAAAAAAGAAGAGACAGGAGAAGAGGCGGTTTTATCTCCGGTGTCACTCCATAGGAAGCTCTCACTGTTAGATATTCAAAATCATGCTCCCCCGTTTAATTAGCAGGGGCTGCTGCGAATTACTAAACGTTGCCTCAGCCAAACGAAGGGGTAGAAGACGACACAGCCTCTGAACAGCTTAACTTAAAGGAGTAAGACTAACAGGCACATCAATAACCCCGGTTCTGCCAAAAAATGGACTTCAGTAGGAGGTCATTTAATCAACGTCCACATTTACTTAAGGAAGTCAAATGGCAAGTTATTTGGAATGAAGGAAAACAGTACAAGAAGTAATGGAAGCATTTAGGGAGACATATCGATAAAGCTAACTTGCCAAACAGCCACTCTGGCCATTTGAGACCACATTACCATTACTTAACCAGCCGGAATTACTGACTGCTGTGCTGAATTTGCACTGATGCATTGAACTTGCCTTCCTGTAAATTCCCAGCACCGCGCAGCTGGCAGAGCCTGCCCGCAAACTCAATTCACATGGATGGCAACTGAGAGCCTCTTTTTTTTCCCCACTGTGATTATTTATTTTTTTCCCCCCCCCATGTCCAGTAGTCTCCTTTCGTCCAACTCAACAAACATATCTCCCCTGGATCACTTGAACACCTACTCTGTGAATTCAGCTACTGCACGAAGCCCCAAAGGCAGAGGCAGTCTGGCATGTTGAGTACCTGCCTGTGCTACCAAAATCTTCCCTTTGCCTTCCTCCTCCAAATCTGACAGCATCATTATTGAAGGGGAGGGGAAATCCTCTAAAGCACCCCAGAAAAACAGAAGCTGTTCAACTCGGACCTTTATGCAGCACAACACACCACCCACAGCACAACAGGCAGACACAGAGACAGAGGAGTGATCTCTGCCCTGAAATTTGGAATCTGTCTCTAGCTGTCCTCAGTACTGGCCATTACCTTCTGCCTCCTGCTGTCATTTCTGGACTCTCGATTTCCTTGAAGAGCTTAAAGAAAGGCACACAAACGCAGCTGACCGTTCTTCTGAAAGGGTTTGGAAAGGAAATATTCACAGAATAATTCGTAAGGGTAAAAAACAGAGCCAGCACATTTTTTTTTCATCTTTTATTCATTTGACTATCTCTAACCGCAAAAGAATTGTGAAATTGAAAATTAAAAGTTTGGACAGGCCCAGGAAAGCAATTCAAATGCAAATGCCAGCAGCTTGGTGCAAAGACAATGAAATCCAACACACGGGCACCAAATTACAACAAAAAATTCATTAAAAGAGGTGTTGGAACAGACAAGTAACTGAGCAACCCAGTTCAAAATGTGATGTCCAAAATTTCAGTTAATCTGCTTTACAAAACAGTCAGGGACTACACACTCAATATAAAACCTCACCAGATGCCTGGTTTCACCAAGGTGAAATTCAAGACTTAGGCCACACACTCACTCTCTTGGGGCTTATGCCAGCTGGAAAACTGTTTCTGTGCTCCTACAGAGAGATTTCCCGTGCACCCCTACGCAGACCCTCACTCACTGGGAACACTTTAGAAATTTAGCAAGGCAAGCTATCATTTCTGTCTAATAAAATGAGGCCGAATTGGTGAGATTTACATCAGCATAATGCCTCTGCATTGCAGGAATTCTCCATCTGGTTGGTTTTCTGTTCTACCTCCCCCCAGCTTCAGGGTTATCAATACGGCTGCCGGGCATCCTTTGGGAGCCAAGATGCAATTTTGGACTAGCGGCTCTGTTTCTCTTCACAATGCCTCCTTCATCCTCCTGACGCTTGATGAGGTCATTGTCTTGAGTGCTCCGAGAAGTGAAGAACATACCAATTTCCAGCCAGGACTGCTGCACTTGCATGCTAACATCAGGCAGTGGCTGGCTGGTTTAAGAGCTATGATAGCTTGCATTCCAAAGAGCTAGTGATGGGAGGAAGGAATGAGTGACACACCTTGTCCTCAAACTTTGGAAACTTTGAGGTTTCACAAACATAGCATGAAATATGAGATGACTTAACACAGGATGTGTTACACACAGTAGCGTGAAGATGATCAAAAATCCACACTCAAAACCACAAGCATCCCAGGACAATTTCCAGGAACAAAGGAAAGCCTGGCTGCATCAAGACTTCTGAAACCTCATGTAAGTAGGAGGGAGATTAAAACAAAAGTTGGCACAACTGAAAAGATAACAGAGCTCCCTGCTTCGCTCTCGTACGAAGACTTGCATTTCATTCCTGGCAAAGCAAGCGCTTTTCAGCTGACCAACACCACTGACAAACCAAATACAGCCTCTCTTAGCACTAGGGACTGTACTCAGTTTCCCCCAAAGTACACTCCTGCCACCCCTCCTTCCCAATTCCAAGAATACCCTATCAATTTGTAAACAAAAACTGATCCCAAAGCAGAAGCAGGAGAGAACTCGCATTTCACAAGTCCAAGGGGCTCTGTTGGCATGCAGACCTTCTACCCGATGCTGTGAAACACACCCTGCAGCAAGTCCTGCCTCGAAGGGACACATCACAGGGATTTGGGAAACCCTTTTGGGGGACTCTAAGAAGCTCTGTTTGGCAGGCACATGTCACGTTCAGTAGCCAGGTGTTTACCAAAAATAAGCAATACAGAAAGGAGGGGAAAGCTATTTCACTACACAAACACCATCTCAGTTTCCTCTGTCCCTCTTTAGGGACCTACATCCAAAGGCGATCTCCAAGGTGCCCTATAGCCATTTGCCATCACCCCCCCAGACCTGCAGACAGTTCTCCAGCCTCTCTTCTTGCAGGAAAAAGACGGTAACTTCCAGTTAATATGCAAGACAGAAGCCCATGTTTTCTGAAAAACTGGAAATGAGCATCTTCCAGAAAAACAAACCCATAATAAACAGCCTAACAATGCGTGCAGGCTTTATCCCCACCACACATCAGCAAAGCAGAGGTTTCCTGCTACATTTATTCAACATACAAACCCACTGAAAAACCTGAGCTCATAAACATATGGTTACAGCTTGCCACAAGTTTTGGGGGGTTGTTTTTTGTTTGGGTTTTGGTTTTATCTTAAAGGGCAGAACCCAGAAATACTGAACACCTTCTGAAAAGATGAAATTGCTGCCTACTCAAATCTGAATCGGCTATTAAACACCTCTACAAATTACCCTGATGTCTGAAGAAAACAAACCATTCCAAAGCTAGCCAGAAATGTTAGACAATCTGGGATGAATCACAGCAGTGACGCAGTCATGATGAGGTGACATTGTCTGACAAGCATTCACCAGCTTTTTTTTTTTTTTCCCCCTTTCTTTTTTTTTTTTTTCCTTTCTTTTTTTCCTGCTAGCTGCTTTTGAGAGCTTTTCAGGTGTAAGGGCTGGGGGGTTTACTAGCCATTTCTTTTTGGTCAAGAAAGCAACATTCTCACCTCATCAGCTACTTTATCTACTCATCAGGTAGTAAAATTACTCTGAAGAAAAAGAAAGCAAGATTTAAGAGTACCCTCCAAAAAGTAAACAAAGGTACTTAAAAGGTCAGAGAAGGGTTCTCTTTCTTACACAAGAAAGATGGAGGTGGTGGATGTCCCCTCCCTGGAGATGGTCAAAACCAGGTTGGATGGAGCCTTGAGCAGCCTGGTCTAGTGAGAGGTGTCCCTGCCCATGGCAGGGGTTTGGGACTTGAAGATCTTGAAGATCTCTTCCAGCCCTAGTCATTCTATGGTTCTATGATTCTGACTTTTAAGCCTACCAATATTTTCAAAACTTCTCTCCTGCATCACCTGCAAATTGCTGGAAGAAAAGAAAATGCCTTTCCGGACCTGGGTTTTTTCCTCCCTCTAAATGAAACGGCTGCTTCCCAACCCACTGGAAAATATGAAGCGATACTGAATGAGAGAAACAAACGTGTTTTCAGACTAAGAGAAAGGGACACAGTGGGAAAATGTCATGCAGCTGATGTGGAGATGGAAAACTGGGTGAGGAATAAATTGGGTGCCATGCAATCTCAGCAGTCCTTGAAACAGAAGTTAGGACCTATACTAGTATATCCAAAAGGGAAGTGGATGATGTCACCTGCTTGTTTGCTGGAGAAAACTGGGATCTGCATCTCTTCTGGAGTCACTCCCCACTGAGACCCAGCAAGTGGAAAGCCACGGCAGGAGCAAAACAGGAAGGAAGGATAGAGAACTGCATGAAGGAAGGAAGATGCCTTGGTTTCTTTGCACACAAGTGCACACGCTGGCCTTTACACAAGAGGAGAGGAGCATGCTGGTCACAACCACTTTTCAGCACTGGATATGATCAACTGAGGGTGACCAAGCATTAGAAAAGGCTGCCCAGAGACATGTGGAGTCTCCTTCTCTGGAGACATTCAAAACCCACCTGGATATGTTCTTGTGTGACATCATTTAGGTTATCCCGCTCTGGCAGGGGGGTTGGACTAGATGATCTTTCGAGGTCCCTTCTAACCTTTAACATTCTAAGATTCTGTGAACTGGAGGTGCCCCTGAGGTCCTCTCAGCAGCACTTGCACAACTCAAGGTGGCCAACCGTCAACACATGGCACAGCAGGCCTGGTGGGAGAGAGAGGAGGGTCACCAAGGTGGGACCACCTTCCCACATCTCAGGCCAAACCAAAGACAAGAGATTTCATGCAAAAGGATGATGTGAGGAATAGGATAAAGGCTTCACAATCCCATGAGGTCTTGCCAGCCACATTGTCATTGGTGCCATTCACCAGGAAACTGAGAACCAAGAGCTACCATGGCCCTACAGATGCAGCAGTCAGGCTAAGTAATAAAATAAGGAGGCCAGAGGTGAATGACAAGTCGGGGGCTTATTTCTTTATATGGCTTTTATGTGACTCCTGGAGAGCACAGGCGCGCTGATGCAGACCTTGCTGTTTCAGGGCAGCCATTCCCTAAAATGCCTGCTCTTTAGAAGAGCTGATTTACACTGTCAGATGGGTGTACCAGCACCCAAATGTACTATAAACAAGACTTGGCATACGGTCTGTCACGCATAAAAGGAAGCCAAGATAATGGAGTGCAAGTCCACAGAGGAAAATGTAATTTCTTTTCAAGAAAAAGAAACCTGGAAGTACAATACAACCTTCAGCCACACGTTCCTTCCATAGGGTTCGGTCAGTAACGTGCCAAAACAAATTGGACAATTTTTACCTGGATTACTGGTTAAAAGATCATGGAGTTCCCTAACATGCATTCATTCCAGCTCATTCACAAAGGGTGCCATTTGGTCTGCAAATCACCCTCAACAGATGCTTTGAATACTTATAACCTGAGCATATTAATTCAACTGTCTGCACGAAACCAAGACAATTGGGTTTTGGTTTGTTCCTTGCAAGATTAAATATAATCCCCTTGGCTCCTGAGGCAAGTGGGTGCTGCTGTGCTTTCCAGGAGTGCCAGTCTGGGGGTGCTGCTGAGACCCTAGGTTGACAGCATGTAAACCCTCAGATTTATGGCACCCTTGTCCCTCTGCTGAATGACATCAGATTCCGCATTGGAGGTAGTTTCAACTTCCTCACCAGGGCAGTATTGGCTTGCTCACATCACCAAGACCCACTCCTCCATCCTGGTTACCGTTTACTCACTCACATCGTTTTGTGCACGCTTATTGTATCGCCCATTCATCCCAAGGGCAATGCTGGGACTGAGCATCTATGCAGCCCAGAGGCTCCATACCCCAAGATCCTCTTTCAAACTGCAGCAGCGAATGGAAAGAGGAATTTCTCCTCCTGCTAGCCTTGCCATCCCCTTAGACCAAAGCAGGTAAAACAGCTTTATGACCCATACCATTCCACCATTCAAGGACAGTATTCAGTAAGACCATGTCTGTCAGTCTTTGCCATTTGTCCTCAGCTGCTTTATCTGTTTACTGATCTTGTTTTCCCCCACTCATTCAGAAGGCATGTCCCACACAGGCTTAAACCATTCTCCAGGCTCCCACGGTGACAGAATCAATATCTTTTGAAAGACAAACTTAAACTGCCTTTTTCTGAAGCCAGTATTACCTTCTCCTCTCCTCCCTGCCTTAGCTGCGTTGGCTGCGAAACAAAATCATTTTTGAGGTTATTAACCTGCGCTGGATAGCTGATGGGAGAGTTTTGCGTGTCTTATAAAAATGGATTCCTCTGGTTGACACAGCAGCCTAAATAGCTGTTCATCAGCATGATTAATACACTGAATGTAGGAGCAATTGTTTCAGCTCCCTTCCCAGTTTAGGTTATGGAATTGCTTTTGCTGACGTTGTCCTTTAAATTAAGCCAGTTTGAGATTGCCTTGAAATGCAAATTCTTAGGGAAGCTTAGCAACAACAGCTAAGGGGGAACTAGTACAACTCCAGACGGAAGAAAAGAGAAAGGATTTTAACAAAATCTCCCACGAGATCTTTCTTACAACTTGTCAACAGCCTTACCTGGCTGCTCTTGTGCTGTCAGTTAGGTTTTACTTTGGTAAACACCACTGGGCAAGGGCAGGATAACTGGGTAAGACTAGGAAGCACAAGCCACTGTTTTAGTGTGGTGTCATGGATCCTGAAGTCCCTTTCCTCTCAGTTCAGCGGCCTCAAAGTAACAGTGGCTCAGGACACACTGTGGTTTTGAGGCTCTGGGTACAGAGGGAGGTGTCACCAAGATGGCAGGGCAGGGTGATGCCAGGAGTCCTGGCTCTAAGCTGGGTAGCAGGCTGAGCAGTGGGGAATAAGGCTGTAAAGATGCATCGGGAACCACCCTACAACACTCATGCAGCTGTTCCACCACTGCAATTCACACATTCAGGTTGGAAAACTGTGACCAAAAGTAAAGTAAAAAAGTATTATTGCTACAAAATACCTGCTTCTTCTGGGGCAAGGGTAACCTTAACATCTGCATCAGCAGCACAAATACTGCTCGCAGCAACCAGAATTAAAAGCAGCAGATCCAATTCACTGGAAGGGTACCCTGCCTAAAAACCTGGGTTAGTTTTTGCAGGAAAACCATGAGCACTGGAGGGATACAGAGCAGAATTTTTAGCCCTCGACAAATGCAACTGCCTGGTGATTCGCAAGCGCTGTAAACCGCTCCACAAGATACTCTGGAGTTTTAACGCCTGCAGCACAGGCACAGAGGGAGGGAAAGGAAGCTGGAGGGTATGGCCCTTACGTTGCAGTTAACACGTTCTATAACACGAAAAACAAAGGATTTCTGCCTCCCAGCTCCTCTCCAGCTGCCCTCTTTTAATTTAAAGCCAAGCTCCACCTGTACATCCTTTCCCACTGCAGAATAAGCAATGAGAAAGTTGAAGTTTGCTTAAACCATCACACTCATTTGTTAACAACCCAGCAGCCAAAGTTTAAGTTCTTCACCAGGTGGTAAGTTTAGGAGTTGTTTGCTCCCTACCAGCAAAGAACAGTCGTTACAATCATAGTTGGGATGGAAAGTCCTGAAGAGGAACCGGGGTCATCCAGTCCTCCAGGTAGCATCATGGCACGCTGGGTGAAGTCAGTGTCCCAGCAAAACTATGCAAGGCTCACCACCTGGAACAGGGAAAGTGCTACTCACAGTGCTGACACATGTTGAACACTTGAAGAATTTTATTTAGCTTGACTGATAAAACAGATGCAAGCCACTGTCTTCTGGTAAGGAAGACTTTCTTCAGCAGGGTGAGACAACTGCCAATTAAACTAATGAAGCTGCAAGACACAGTAGCAATCATCAAGTTTAGAAAAATCTGCTCTGTTCTCTTTTCTTCATTCTGCTCTGTTCGACTTTCATGACATGCAGAACATCGACATCCCTCGGAAAACCAGGGCGTTTTCCCAGTCCTGACTGTATGACAGAATGATGTCAGAATTCAAAGCAGCCTGGAGAGATCAGCAGTACTATTTGAGCACATTAGCAGTCATCTGCCATAGGGAAAGCTAATTTTCTTCTCATTATCGCCTGATATAAAGCTATGATGTTGAACGAAGCTAAGTTTGCACCTGCTCCCAACCTGTCCTGGTCAAGTTTACGTGGTAATCATTAGACTTAACCAGCAGAGGAAGAATTTTGGGGGGGTGAAATGTTGGTATAACACTTATTTCAAAAGAAACTGTAGATTAATATCTACAGTAAGAGCAGATCAAACGTATTGCCCTTCTGGTTCGTAAAGTGTTGCCTTTTTCAGAAGCCTACACACAAAAATTTTCATGGGACCATGAAGGCATCCAGTGATGCGCAACGATGCAGTCTCAGAAGCCATCAATGATACATTCTATACCTACCCTGTGCTTAGCAAACAAATGCTACAGAAGGAAATAATTAAGTCAAATTAATAAAGCTGCAGTTTCCCAGAATGAATATTGCCTTAAGGATATATTCATACCTGAAATTAAAAAGTATTTCTGCACTTAGTAAAGAATCAAATTGGTGTATGGATTCTGACTGATGCTTCCTTCAGCATAAAACACACAGAATTGCCTCCACTTCTGCAGCAAACTTCCAGTTCTCTGGCATTAGCGGGTTTGAGCCATGGTGAGTACCCCAATGCTTGCCTGCAGCTGCTGGCCGTGCACCCCCTGTTCCCTCGCTCCCCGTTTCCTTACTGCATGAGCCGGATCTTGTGCTACAAAACAACGACCCCGGGCCACACCAGAAGAGCAGAACTGCTCTGTTTTGATATACCTAACCCCCTTCTTAGCCCACTCATGTTTCTGGCCTCCTTATACCCTGTTGGCATGACTTTCACCACTAAAACCCCAGATTTTTGCTGTTGAAGCTTCTTGCCCTTTCAGACCTGCTGGTGCCTACCATTCCTCAGGTGGTGGAAACCCCCCTCACTCCAGGTTTTTCTTCACTTCATATCCACCTTCTCAACAATGTTTTTAAGTTTTATCATCTCCTTCCTCTTTTACTGCCTCTTTCCTTCTCACACTGAAACTATTTTATATCTCCACGCATCCCTTTCTCTGCGACATTTTGAACTTTCTCTGTACATTTTCCTATGGGATCAGCGTTGTACAGACCACTTAACACGAGGACAAACCAAGATCCTGTTCCACGCTGTGCCAATGTTTTTCAGCTTACCTTCAACTCTTTTCTCAGCAAAACCAGATACACTATTTATCTGAGGGGGGTTTTTTGCCTCACTGCCAGACATGAGCAATGACAACTCCAACTTTTCCCTCCCAAGTGCAGCAGCCAATTTAAATCCTATTCACGGTGCGTAACCACTAGAGCTGCTCCTCCGTGGCTACTGACATCGAGCTTCACCTTTTCAATCATCCAGTCACTTCCTATATATGTATCTTGTGTAGGACATTCCTTGTATGTATAAAAACCTAATTTATACAAACAGGCACTCAGGAAAACAAGCAGCACATCGTGCCTAGGGCACTGTTTAAAGCGTTACACCGTGAAGCACGAGCATTCCCAGATGTATTCTCAAGGAACCGTATATAGCAGAAATGTTTGGTCAATGCATCCCAAAACATTTTCCTTCACATCAAATTAAATAAAACTTGATCCAGAATCTTAAAAAAAAAATTTTTTTAAATCACTGGAATTTTTCCCAGCTTTGGGATCATCCATAATAACACTCAGCCATAACTGGATGCCAGCTGATGGCTTTGCTGAGGCCGCAGAAGACAAGGTGGAATCAAGCTGCTCAACAAACTTTGGGGAGCAAACAAGCAAAGCTTATTTTTGGTGGTAAAGCAAGCAGATGACCTAGAAAACATACTTAGTAAGAAGTGCTGCCTCATCCCAAAGCTCACTGCCATTAGCCAGCCAGCACAAAACTCTTGGACCTTTCACATGTATTAGTTAGAAACTTCAGAAGAAGTGACAAGTGAGCTATGGTTGTGCCTTTTTTAGCCTGCCCTGGTTTACGTAATGAAATCTTCTCTTCTGTGATCATTTTGAAATCACTACCACAGCTTTGCATAGTTATTTTCTTTCCCTTCTTGATTTTCTTTTCAGAAGCGAGGGGTTTCTGGTAAGAAACCGTTAATCTTAATCAACAGAGCTCTTCGTCAGTTGACAGCAGAACTGAAATATGCTCCATCTACCACTTTGTAACAGCCAAATCAGAAGCACGAAGACCCAGTGCTGAAACCCAACCGCAACCCAGCCTCCACATCCGCCGCTGAAGATGCTGCTCCTTCCAAGAGGGAAAGGAGGATAATTTAGGAATAGTCATTTGCTAATCGAGTAATAGCGTGGGTTTAATCCAATTTGCTGCGGCACACCTTGGAACAGTTCTGTTCTCAGACCGCCAGATTAAATTTATTTGTGAATTTTTCATAGAGGTGGCTTCATATGAGAAATGTAAAGTCTACATAATATTTTTTTTCTTATTTAGAGATGCTTTGTACTAATGGGATTATTCTGATGGATTTACAATGGCACGTTCACAATTTTTTTTGCTGTCCACGTAACTGAGTTTTTCAACCTTCATAAACAACGTCAGGATGTTATTCTTGGGAAAGACATTTGAAAGTTACCCCAGCACGAGCTATCCAAACGGGTCAGCAAGGCAAAGTCCCCTACATGAGGACGGAAGCAGGACTTTGGTTTCTATGTACTTTAAAGATGGATTTCTTTAGGTTTAAGAAACTATGCAAGGTTTATGGGAGAGCTTGAAGGCTAAAGCACACCACACTTACCGAGGATCAATTTTGCAAGAATGCTTGCTGGTCAGCAGTGGGGTCCCTAATAGATCTGTAAAATGACGTTATGGGGAATAACACCCTGAACAAACACAGGACAAGCTAAATAAGTCTCCCTCAGGCCTATAAGAAGACCTAACACAGATATTTCTGACAACCACAGGACTGCAACAGAATTAAGTTGTTTATGGTAAGCTTTTATAAATGATGATTCTTTCTACTCCTTATGGAGCTCTTAAAAATCACTAATTTGTATTATTAGAGCGAACACTTACTGACTTCTATTCTGGGATCAGAGTGATTCTTAGCTCAGATACCCCACAGTTTGACAGCTGATTTGCATAATATTGTGAGTACAGCGTATAACAAATCTCAAGACAGTGAAATAAGCCTTCAGTACATCTATTTTCTGTGCGCTGCAATACAATGCAAGATTTATGGAAAATGCCTACTGAGTGGCAATTCTAACTCGTAGGTATTGGAAAATTGAAGCTATATTATAAAACATATCATTCTTGTCACTTACTCAGGGTTAACAAAAGCCCAGCCAGAGATTTCAACCCTTAACCTATTTAGACACTAGTCATGCTAAGGAATGTCATTTATCTTGTTGCTTAACCTAATAAACCCTTTCTGCTTGGCCTTATTAGCATCTGAAGTTCATTTGTGAAAGTCCACATCTAAATATACTATTCTGCAGTATATCTACTCCCATTAGCTTTCATTTACTAAGAGCTTTTTTTGTTTTGCTTTGGCATAAGTTTTCATTCTCTCATTAAGCTGCATTATTTGAGTACAAAACATTAAGCAAAGGTTTAACTTACTGATGGTCTTACTATGGTAAATAACAACATTAAAGGAATGGGTCCAGATTCCTAGAGCACGAGATGGCAGCTCATGGACAGATGGGACTGTGCTGGTTTGTGTCACCCAAGGACCTGGCTCCGAATGCTAACATACAATGACCACTCCACTGCAGTACTGGGAAACAAATCTAGTGAGAGAAGTGATAAATAGCTCCATATCCCCTTAAAAAAGATTAGCAAAATGTTTTTTTTCAGGTTTTTCTTGCAGGTAGTCCAGTGACAGAGAGTGTTGCGAATCAGACTGCAAAAGATCCTAGGTATAATCACACAAAACCCTTGTGCCACCATGGCATAAGTCTTAGTTGCCCTGCACCCCAATGGGGGGCTCTGCACCATCACCTGGTCCTTTTGATCCTACTGGACACCGTTACAAAACAGTAAAGACAATCGCTACAGTTTCAGTTATACCAGGAATAGATGCTGCAAAGTATGTACTTTGAGCTCCTAAATTCTCCAGCCTTTTGGAAAAAAAACCCAAGCCAAAAAAACAGAAATGAGTGAGGAGATATACTTGGCTCTTTCATTGCCCAACCTCCTCCAGAAGTTATAAGCAAGGTTAGTTCTGCAGTGCTAAGTATTTTCAGCGAAGTGGGGTCTGTGAAAAAGACTTGGACTTTTTTTCCACAAAGGAAAAAACCACACTGGAGATAGCTGACAAATGATAACAAGCAGGAGTCGCTGATGAAAAGCAGAAAATAAACTTCCCTTCTTTTCATTTATCATGCGTGAGGTCCAGTTGTTCCCTCCAGACGAACATTACCAAGGACATCTCCTTCTCTTATCTTGTACTGACTGGGAACAAACACATTCCTTGGTTAAAACAATCTTCCACGGATTTAGGTCCAAATTTCAACACAGGAAGCCAGTGTTTAAAGGAGATCTCTGGAGATAGTTCTCATTTTAGGGCATGTTGACCACTTGGCTCTAATAAAAGTCTGTACTGGGACCAAAGAGTTTCTCAGCCACTGTGGAGCATCTGTCCCATGGATTACTATGAACCCGAACAGATCATTGGAAAACTACCAGGTTTAGGGGCAAAACTCATCCCACCATCCTTAGGACTCCCTTCCCAAGGATGTCTGCACTAAAATTCACATCACAGAATCACAGAATTGTGGGGGTTGGAAGGGGCCTCAAGCAATCATTGTGTCCAATGCCCTCCTGCACTGGGGGAGTTAGCAGGGCTTTGTCACAGGTAGTTCTGTATCTCCCACTGAAAATCCTTTACCAATATTACAACTCAACTTCTCTTTTCCAATGGAAACGACTGCCACAAGCAGACATAGCAAAGCACACAACATTTTGGGCTGAAAGCCATGAAAAATCTTGTTTAAGTAAGATTTCACCTAGTTTGTAACAAGGTCCTTTTACAAGCTCATGGACCTCTCCATCCTCCCCCAAGAGCAAAAACAGAAAAGAGGTAAAAGCAAATGAAGAACAGCAGGCAACACAAAACACCATTCACTTTAAAAAAAACTGTGAAATTATACATTATTACCAGAAAAAAAAAATTAAAAATTAAAAATCCCACAATCCAGCCAGAAAATAGATTCACGTTTCCTCCCACTTCAAGATAAGAGTTTATGTCATTTCAGCAGTGATAAACAGTCCCTGGCGAATCTCTACTGGAAGGATACGACTGCATAACTACAACAGGATTATTACTTTCGAGATCTGCATCATTTCAAACCTCAGCTGCTGCTTTTATTTATAATATGAGAAAGCCTATCCAGCGTTATTTCATGTTCTAGTCATTTCACAAAATAGCTGTTTCCAGTCAGAACTGAAAGGTTATAAAAATATTTAGCACAAGGATGACAAACATCTTATTTTTATTAGTTTTTCAAATCTCAAATTCCTACATATTCAGATTGCATTTAATTAGCAGCTGTGCCTAGATGTGCTAGGAATAGCAGCTGCCGGGATACATTGTCATTTCCATTATTTTAGAATAATGCAGTGCAAACATTGATCTGACATTTTGATATCTTAAAGATTTGTTTCCTAAGAGCAAAATTCTCATTTTCTCCCAAAATTCATCTGTGAGGGCTATACAGAAGTTTTGAGATCAGGACCAACATATTAAACCAAAAGAAAAATAAGAAAACTTTACAGAAGAATGTAATAAAATAGTCCTCCACCTCCCTTGGCTTTATTCCCTCATTCTTTACTTACTCTCAGATTCCTCCCTGTCAAACTTCTGGTCTGCAGAGAGCCTTGGTCATGCAAATCTGTGGGAGGTTTTTCCCTACTGATAAGAGGGGAGAGATGAAATCTCACCTGATTTCCCCCGGGTCAAAGAGACGTTCACCCAAGGTGAAGCATTTTAGGAACATGGATATACACAGAAATGTTGCCTTGGTGACTTACCAAGAGGGGTTGCTACTGGATTTCCCCATTTCACTCATCACTGCGTGAAATAGCAATGATTAAGTCACGGCTTGAATCAAACCCGAACCACTGGCATGACTGGAGAGCACAAAGCGGCGGTGTCTGCAAGGCTTTGCCCTTCTGAGAAGTGGCCCTGAGCACTCAGGGATCACATTGTATGTGCCTAATATAAACTGGAGATGAGGTTCAAGAGGCTTCATTGGCACACCATCAAGTAGAGGGTTACCTGGATGGCTTAAAACAACTTCTTCATCTCCATTTTAAACTGATTTGTGTGGTGTGCTTTACAATTAAGAGTACTGGAGACCTTGGTTGTCTATGGACTAGATGCCCCTTTCTCAATTTTCCTAGTTTCACCATCTCATTTTCCACCACAGATTTAAAAAAAGTCTTCCAAGGTAGAGATGACCTGACTTCCCATCTTAAGGAGGAAGCAGGAAGCCTTTCTCCCTTTCCCCTTTCTCAAACTGTTTCTTTGAGCTCTCTAGAGCAGTAAGGGCAGGGGGCTCACACAGTTTGATTTTTTTTTTTTAAATTTTGGTTGCAGATCAGCTTTCAAAGTAAAACAAGCAAATCAAGCTTAACAGAAGGGAACATTTTCCCTCTAATGTTCCTTTAATAATAGTTTGGATTGCTAACACCAGAGACTTTCTATCTGCATACCCTGACTAAATTATATAGCCATGTATTTTAATGGGCAGAAATAAAGGTCAAAATCCAGGCGCTTTCATGTATACTATTATGGTGAAAAGTCCTTTTATTTTACATTTCAGTTGTGGGAGTTTCAATAAAAGGGAGGCATGGAACAGTGGGGGAGATAAAGACATTTGTGCCTCCCTTTTCAGCTGCTATTAGTAAAATGAATGAGGCTTTATCTCACCAATTTATTTTGTAAATAAAACCCCCTTAATGACAATGCAGCCTTTGTATAACTGCCAAGAAATAAAAAAAAATAAATTGCATATCAACTATGATCTTATGCAGTGTGGGGGAGAATATACAGTCATGTTTCCCATACAGTGGGAACTGTGGTTGGACTGGATGATCTTCTAGGTCTTTTCCAACCTTGATAATTCTGTGATTCTGATTCTTAAAGAGGTTACACCTATATGCATTTTCTTCCTGAAGAGGGGAAGATGAGTATTTGGCTCTCAGCAGATGAACCAGGTTGTACAAAGACATTCACAGAACAATCTGCTAAGCTCCGCACACCTCTCTCTCCCTAGCAATGAGGACTCCAGCTTTTGCTAAACCTGCTCCAGCCTTGTTCAACACTATGGTGCACACACAACAAGCCCTTTAGATTCAGAGAAGCAAAGATAATGATGAATTAAATGGCAAGAGTAGTAAATCTGAGCGAATGTGAGCAGATCCCAAAGAACGCTGGGCATTCGGTTTGAAAGTGAAAATCTTTTTAGGTCATCTTGACACAAAAACTTTTAGAGCATTGCTCAAGAACCTGCCAGCAGTCTTCTCTGCTCCAAGTCTCTCGGGGAAGCTTGTGCTGACGGCAGGGCTTACGTGAGGACAGAGATACGAGGCTCATCTAGGCAGGTGCTTGGCATCACTCATATAAAGGCATTATACACTGCACAGTCCCTCCTCTGGTAAGAGTTTGGCAACACCTTGAGAAACCCGAAGTTCCTGGATGATGATGATTACTCTTTAGATAGCTACAAGAAATTATATTTGACAGGTCTGAAGTTATTAGCTTCCAGCTTTAATTGCATTTTCTGTTCCCCCCCTATCCAACATTGGTTTAGACTACCCAGGGGTTAGGTTTTCAATGCTGAGCAGGAATTGTTTAATGAAATAGAATCCTGAGAATATGCATATATCCTCTTGCCATTCCTTAACATAAATTCTATGGTGTGTGAGGCTTGAGTCTTTAAAAAGAGGTCAGCATGCAAGACCAGCAGAGCTGGGCTACAAGTTAATTGCTCACCCCACACAGCATGTCATCCAAGCAGAAAGGCAGGCGGCAGGACAGTGGTCACAGCACCACATCACTCAGAACACTGTGGGACTGGATTTCTGCTTCACAGGCTCATATTCTAATACCTGCGAGATTTATACCGGCTTGCTTTCCTAAATCCCAACTCAGGTGACAAGGAACGTTCCCAGTGCCTGTATAAAACACTATCAGCTTTCCCTCTGTATTTCTCTTCGACTCAGCAGTCTTGCTAATAAAGTCTGACAGGTTCATATGAGTTACTACAAAACACATACACCAACGTGCAGCTTGGTCAGAGTCATTTTTAAGAGAAACGGTAAATAAGAATAACATGTTGCAGCAGCATTAGCTGTCCTATGTTTATATACTTCTATTGTTCGTATTGCATTTAAAGTGCTAAGATTTAGTTCTGCAGCTTTCAAAAGAATTACTTTATAGAGAAGAAGTATCAAACTGCCTCTATCACAAGCGCAATCGCTGCCTATAAAACACTGCCACTGTGATCATTATCATTTCATATTCTATTTCATCTCATGAACAATTTATGAGCCAAGTACGACAAATATTTACTTCTCCATCGCTAGTATGAGTAAATAACTACTCTTTGAAGAGCTAATTGTTAAGGCACTGTAAAATTAAAATAACTAGATGATAAGAGTGGAAGATTCACATTCTGTTGTCCTGTATATGAAAGCACCAGCATGCAACTCCATTTCTCTAGGAGAAACTAATCACTCTAACACCAACACAGTAAATGAGCACAGCACCTGAGCATTCAAATTACCACATCCTGGAAGACTGCTACAAACAGGTTTTAAGTCTACAAAAATTTGGGACAATACAGAAACAAGCAGGCTGGGGCTAACACCACAAACTCAAGCCTTCTCGATACTGCAGCCACACAGAGAAGTCCCCACTTGACCTACTGTGTCAAAATGCTTCGCAAGAAATACTTGTGGATTTGATCCATGCATAAACGATGGTGATTTTTTCAAGCACACCAAGCATTCACACTACATCCCTAAAAAGCACGTGACTGCCAAATCCCAGAAGTCTTTCTTGTTCTTATGCTGCCAGTTCCTAGGGATGCTCCCAGGATATTAACACCGCTTAAGGAAACTACAGCAAGATGCTCTGAGTATTTCCAAGTCCATCAAGACACAGTTGATATAAACTTATGTATTACCTTTTTTTTTCTTCTAAACACACACCTAGTCAGGGGCATGACTGGAATTATGGACAAGTGATTAAAAAAGCTATGATAGCTAAACACCACCAAAAAGATTAAAACTGTTATCTTAAAGATAAGCAGGTCTTAGAGTAACGCTACCAAGTTTCTCGTAAATATCTGAGCTCAACGTAAAATGGTCTCGAAGCATCAACTAAGGGTTAGAAAACAAACCTGTTCTCCAAAGAACATGGGTGAAACCCCATGGAAATCCACAAGAGACATACCAATGGAAAGGTGAGTGTGTAACAAAGGAGAAGCAACCAGAAACATTTTGTGATGTCAACCATTCATTCCTCTGCCCTCCCAACTCAACTTGTGCCATAGAAAGGATGCAGTGCCAGGTGTGAAAGCACACGCTGACAGCACATTTAAGGAACCTGGTTGATAACCCCCCTGGCTCCTTTGTGCACATTTGTAGTCTGAGGAGCTCCAGGAACACTCTTTTAATGCCACTGCTTTACCCAAGGGACAGTCCTTTGGACAGCCCTACAAAAACACTGGCTCCATAACCATCCAGTTTCCAACAGAGATGCTGCTGAGATGTCTTGCACACCTGGAATGACACCTGAAAACATTAAACACAGGAGTGCAAGGAAGACACTGCTGCCAAAGTACATCTGCAGAGAACTAATGGAAAGTCCTTTGAAAGGCAGGTTCTCCAGAAGCCAGCAATTTGTTGGCATGCTGTGCAGAAAATCCCACTTTGCCACAAACGTCTAATTGATTTCTTCCTACACAGTGCTCCTTACGGACACTGAGTAAATGCTCTCCAGTCTCAAGAGCCATCTAACAGCTGTGCAATGAGATGCTATTTCTGGTGTTTGCTTGGGAAGGCAGATCCAAACCCCTCAAGAAGAGGTTTGGAGCCTCAGGTAGGGCCCAAAACTCTCATACAGAAAGTCAGAGTAAGTCCTAGAAGCAGAACAGCCTCGATTGTGTTAGAAAAGCCATGAGTGCAAAGGATGCAGCTACTATTACCTTCTTGAGTGTCCTTGGGAGATGCAGAAAGGTGAGAAACATGTATCAGAGGACCCAGCTATATTATCAGGAAGATATTTTGGAAAAGGACTCAAAATTGCCTGGTCTGACACCAAAAAGGCAGGAACCCCACAGTGGCCTGAAGGACCGCCAGTCTGGAGGAAGGCTAGCAAGGCTAGTATTCGGATATACGTAACAAAACACACTGTGCTGCCAGGCAAACCCCTACCTGCACAGGCTCAACTCTCTCTGTGTACAATCTCAGAGCATGAGCCTGACCCAAAAGGTGCCGGCAGATGCAGAGCTCAGCCAGCTTCTCTGGATTTAACAGACTCAACTGCAAACTGCATATTCACTCTTAGCCCCAGAGACTAAAGAAATTAAAAACAGATTAAAGAGTTTATAAAGTTTGGTCCAGCCAGCATCCTTTCACCACAGCAGGGAGGAAAAAGACACCAACAAACCCTTTGGTATGGTTTTCTTTGAGATACATGATGACAGCCATCAGACTTGGTGAATACCAGCAAGCAGAAGCTCAGGTCCACTGCATGGACTTTGCAATGACAACTGTAGTGGGTCACAATAAAATAAGGAGCATCTTGCAAGTACAGTGTACAGCAATATAAAAATAGATGTGGTGCAGGTCAAGCGCCAGGATGCACTGTCTCCACTGAGGTGGAGGTACTGCTGCCCCCATTTTGCTATTCTGGACTTGCTCTTGGGAACAAAGTCATTTAGCCTATTTAAATCCAAAACAGGTCTCTGTTCTCCATTTCTCTTTCATTTAGAAGAATCAGTCCTATCAAATCCTTTCTCTGAGAAGACAAGGAACCGAATCAGAAGACCTGAGGGCTAGAAGAACAATTACATCCTATTAAATCAGATCCTTGTGAGAGTGGCCCATAAAGAGAGACAAAAGAGGAGGGGTCAGAGAGAGAGCGACAAGACAGATAGAACACAGCATTTGTGGATGACTGTGTACAGCATCCAAGAGTCTGCACTGATCACTGTCCAGTTAGGGGGAAAATAACATGTAACTGCACAGCTAGGAAAAAGCAAACAGGAGAGAAAAGGGTGCTGCACTCCAGCACATCTTCAGAAGCAGGAACAAGTGTAAGTGTGCTGGCCAACAAACCAATGATGAAACCTCACCGTGTCGCAAAGCTTGGGCAAAGGCTGCGATAACCCACAGGAGGCAGCAAGATGATCTCTTCAGGAACACAGACAGTATCTAGATGCCTGCTTTGGTTTTGATTCAACAGCAAAAATCCCCAGAGACCAAGGATCTGCTTTGAGGATTTCACCCAAGATCAGACAGCTCTGTCACCTTTGATGGGAGGTCTTCTACAGCCTCTTGCATTTCCCTCTGGAGTTCAGATGACTACAGAGATTTTGCCTTCCCTTACCAACACCAAGCTTGACATCCTGGCAAATCCTGCATTTTCTAGGAATACGTTCCTTCTCAAGACATCTGACTCTCAAAGAAACCCCACGGTCCCATGGGAAGTCACAATTAGATGCTTCATTGCTTTGGAGAAGCTACAAAGAATGAAGCAAGAAACAAACTCTCCTTTAACAATAAAAGGCAAATCTTCATGACTGAAGACAAAAATAAAACTAAATTTTAGACGAGAGAAAAACTACTAAAACAAGGGCTGGGGGATGTGTAGGCTGTTTCTCAGCATGGGTTCTTAAGAAGCTGCCACTTCCCTTTTTTATGCCTATAGAAGTAAGTGCCCATGGGGTACTGGAGGAGCTATTTTTCCTCCCTTGGGCTCTCAAACTGTGGTGCAGACAGAAGTGCAACCTCAGTATTCATTTGCAGGAGGACAAACAGCCAGGGAGCATGTTACACCCACTGCCAACAGAAAATCATGAGCGAAACCACAGCTCATCTAAGCATTTTAACCCTCCTTTTCCCCTGGCTCCCTGTATTATTTCTTCCACACTTCATGGGAATAGTAACAAACACAAAAGGACTCCCTGCACCTATTAACACAGTTTCTAAAAAAATTAGAACATCTGTTTATAGTGGCATGACTGGTATTCACATGAGAACCTAAAACTTGTACTTTGATGATTTATCTACAGCTCTGCTGATGTATTTTTTCCTTTCATAATGCAACCATCAAATTTGACAGACTGCAGTTGACAGGTTCAGACAGAGAGGGAGCACAAGAGGAAACATTTGGTTTCAGATGTGGGATATCACATTTATCCTCATTAGTGTGAGGTAACACCCACACATAACTCAAACCTGTCAACACGGTACAGAACTGGATGCATCTCTCTGAAAGAGACCTTTCCAGGTTTTCACCTTTAAGTGCTTTCAGAGATGGTATGCTCAATGAAGGCATAATGGCAAAGGAGTCACCAAATGCAAGCTTTCAAAACGAGAACTTGAAAAATGTTTGGATTTTTTTTTCCCTTAAAGAAAACTGGAGGTGGCAGACTAATTTTAGAGGCAGAATATGATTAACCACCAAGAACCTGCTTTGGCTCCAAAAGAAACTTTAATTTTAAGACAAACAATCTGTTGGAACTGCTCTCAGAGCGATATACGTTCTCATAAGAAAGGCAATATTTCTGATAAGTTTATTTTATTCCTGAAAATGTTTTACTTACAGAGGGAAGAGTGCCAGTATAGACTGGTTCAGATGTATAAGTCACAGCATCACCCATGCCCCTCTGTATTACCAGTCTCTCATCAGCCTGGAGGAATTCTGCTGCTGTCGGAGGCCAGAGCACGTATGTTCAACACTTCCAGCAATTTCAGCCCCTAATAAATATTTTCTTATATCACAAATAAGTTCATCTCCACCTTCAAAGCACAGTTATTGGTGTTGCTAGAGATTAAGGGCATGTCTTTACCCAATTAATATGCAAAACTTGCAGGGTTTTCTTGCTGCTTGATGAACGTAGTAAGATTAAAGGGTTGTTCCCTGCCCCAAACCATCTCAGAACCTGATCAAACACTTTGTTACTTCATGTAAATCCTTCCTCCCAGAGCCATCCAAGACAAATGGACACATGCCATTTGCCTCAGGAGCTCATTATAACCAGCGTCCTTCCTGTAAGGCTTGAGGGAAAACTTTGGAGGGGAAGAGAAACACTCAACTTGCACGAAACACTACCCAGGAAACACGGGTTGCTACGGCCACCCATATCCAATGGCTCTCCACATCCTACTCCAGGTCTCTGTCCTAAGCAGCCTTCCACAGGCGCAGGACATACTTTGTGTTACTGTTTTGTGATCACACAGATACCCGCTGACAGCACCACTGCTAAGGAACAGACAAATATTTAAAATGCAAAGAACAGTCTGTAAAGAGCAAAACCAGATTTAATACACAAGGCATTTCTAAGGTGGCCTGTGACACAAATCCATCCAAACCAGTTATCCCACAGGGCTGAACCATGTAACAGCACAAGCAGGATGAAGCTACAGAAACACGGGTTTGTTGTAAGTAAAGGCTGGGATACAGCGGGGCCAGCAGTAGTTCTGAAAGTCTCAGTCAGGTGAGCTGGGTGCCCTTATTCTCCTAGAGGTGTAAGTACAGCCAGGAAGACACAGACTATGGCTACAGGCAGCCCAGAACAGAGAGACCTAAAAAAACCCCAACCTATTACTTATAAAGCAGCCCTAAATTTGGGGTTCTGCTTGCTGAGAGATTTCAGTTTCAGGGCCTTACTTATAGCTTTGTTTTCTCCCTACTGACCCAAAAAGGAACAAGAGCTCAAGTTCAGCCCAAACCAGTTACTTCCAAGGCTGCAGTCCTCACAGAAACAGCAGCCCTTGGGCTTTCATTGCTAGGACCCCATCTGCCTCAGTGCAGCAAGGCTGTCCCAGGGAAAGGGACCCAGAAGGGCTTTCCAACAAGAACAACTCCCATTCTGTTGAGAATGAAGGAGAAAAAGAGAGAGGGAAGTCTGCTAGACCAGGGGTAGTCTTTTAGACGTGACTGACCATATTCAGGAGTTACTGGGTTGGAGGATGCTCTTGCACAATTTAAAAGCTATTCTATGCAAACACTGCTAAAAGTGGGCTCCCAGATCTGTGCACTTTCAGGCCACAAGGTGTTTAGATCACGAGGTCCTCAATTGGAGGGGTATTTCCCTCCTCTTGGGGCCAAAGAACAAAACCCAATCCAGCAAAATCATGGCACACATCAGAGGCACACTCTTGCCTCTCAAATGCAACACCTGCTGCTGTCTAGCATGCTGCAGACTCGAGAACACCTTCCTTTTGAACTCAGCACCTCATTCCAAATTCCCCGCCTCACCGTGTCTACTCCAAGAACATTTCCTTCAGCTTCCTCCTCTCCCCATCTAACTCACAATTTACAGCATCCTTCTGTTTTCCTCTGCTGTGTTTCACTGCTCCCTGTCCAGCTTTGCAGTTTGACACATCACAGGTTGAGGAACAGAATGCCTGAAAGAGTTTCTTTTTATGTTTTCAATAACCTCAGTCTTTCCTCCTTCACTGTACTGAACAACTTTTCATCTCTTGAGTCCAACCTGTTTGTACCAGTGCTGCTCTCACTCCTGATAACAAAAGGGGGGAAAAAAGAATTACAGGGAGGGCAGGAAATCTGATGTAAGAGATGGAATAATAGGATAAAGAATACAAACGTTTGATTCAGTCTTTGTGTGTATGGGACCACATGACTGGAGGGGAAAGAGTCAAACTTCCAAGTGAGGACAAGGTTTGGCAAATGCATGAATAACAAAAAAAATAATAAAAATCAGTGCACATGTAAAGCCAGTATTAGACAGTGTGAAATTACCTTTCTGCTAGCACCAAAGAGAAGACGGAAAAGTGGAGCCAAGCCTTCCCTGACCCTTTTTTGAGGTAAAATGCCACAGCCATTCCCACCCAAGGAACAAGGCAAACCTGGAACTAGCTTCAGAAAGCGGGTATCAAGCCACAGTGAAGAACAAAGAATCTCGATGTAACCACTCTTAAGGTTCACCAATCCCAGCAAGTGTCACATGCATATTAATGTTAACAGCCATGGTAAAGAAACAAAGTACTTAATGATCATGGTTATCAAGATCTCGCCAGGACTAGTAGACTCCTTGTGTCTAGAGGGGAAAATTAAAACAGACACTACTACTGCATCACTATGATAAACGGGATGCAGAAAGTCACAGTGGAAATGATGGATGTTTTCAAATCCATCTTACTTAAATTATTATTTAAAATTAGTCTAAGGAAGCATCACCAATATATAATTCAGACTTCTGGTGACAGACTCAATCTAAATGCTGAATCATAAATCATAAACAAGCATAAGAGTGTGTTGGTTATCAAATGCTCTGAGTAATCTCGAGTCATATTAATCACGGCTATAAGTCCAAGTAAGGAAAGACAGAGAAATTAATGGGAGAAACACTTGCAGTTCTTATTTGATTTTTGAGAAAATACCTCTTGATAATACTCATAAAGATGAGTTTCTCCAATAGAGTTTTGTAAAGAATAAAGTTTATAGTTGCAGGGAGGTGGGGGGGGGGGGGGATGGGGCATGTTAATAACAGAGAACACAGAATGATAAGCCAAAATGAGCTAGTGAGTCTGTTCCACAACCATAATCCAACCCATTTGATAATGTCTTCTTCCATTTCCATTACTTCATCATCACTCATTGCATTATATCTAAACATAGACTATAAACTCTTCATAATTTTGTTTGTAAAGCATTATGCATATTTATGGAGCTATCTGAATAATCTTAAATTAAATTACAAGACCAGCTGAAGACTGGGGGAGAGCCAAGTCACGCCCTCATACACAGAAGGCTGCCAGAAGACCAAGGATACACTGAAGTGCCCAAAAGACACAAAAGTTTTCTTTGATAGACATTTGTTTTAGGAGACAAGAATCAAGAATTCAGGGATTGAGTTTGGACCAATAATTAGAAACATCTGGTAAACTGAAGGACATGACAATAATACTACATCATCATCAGATGTATCAAATAAAGGATCATTTGGGTACCAAGCTGCATTCAATTCTCCTAAATGTGGTGGAAACAGTCCTGCACGTAAATTCCCTCAAAATCCTATCCAGAGAATGTAAAGAGGCTGAGCAGGAGGTAAGTATATGCTGATTTTGACGGTGTCCTGTTGTTACAAGGTTTTTCAAGGGATGTTGAACACAACATCCAAAACCAGACACACATCAAAAATGCTGCGATCATACATACCTCTTCTGTGCTGTTTTGGGAAGCAAGTACAGATGTGTGCAGTGAAAAACCTCAATGTTTTTACTGTGAAAAAGTACTAATCAAATATTATTTTAAAGTCTTTTTATTATTATCAATAGAACAGATCCTGCACCTCATCAATGCAGTCTCTGTATTCAGAGGGTTGAAAAACCTAAGTCTTTCCATGTAACACTAGGGGTGGAAACACAGAGTTTGCTTTGGCATCCCCCACTAAATACTTTGTAGTGCAAAATACCATCTGAATGTGCAAACTTTAAAAATATTAAAAGCCAAAGAAATTAAACATGTGCCTGACCTTAAAAGGGCAGAACATTAAAGCTGTTTTAGGAAACTAGTGAAGGGCACTTGCAACTATACAGCATTATGAATTTGGCAGGAAGCCATGTTTAAAGGATGCCTTACTGCCTTGAAGATATTTTCATGTAAAAGAACAACTTAAGAAACCAATTTGCCCACATACACATAAATACACAGAGTTAAACATAACCTGTAGGTTTCCTATATTAGCTTAAAAGATATGGTCAAGCAAGAAACCTCCATTCCCCTTAGGTGTGCTTCCAAGTCTACCAGACAGTTCTGGTAAGGAGAGAGGAGTTTTGCAAACATTTATCCATTTCCATTGTACCAAGTCAAATGGAGAACTCACTTGTTGCATTATCCATATTCAAACAGTGACATTTGCTTCAGGACTCACTATCAGTCACTCTAAGAGGGATGCTGTGCACCCACAGTCTAATCAAGCTTAGTAAATTACTACAAATGAACATGCATTTCCTTAAAAAAAAAGAAACACATATATAAGATATGTTCAATTTGACACTGAGTTAGAGAACTTGGAAAGAACAAGATCCAAAATGCAAAAAGCTGACATTTTGGAGAAGCAGAGCACTGGCAACACCGATCCCGTTAAAAGATTTTCAGAAACCTGACAGCTCCCAAGAACAGCAGAATATCCACCACTCTCGTGTTCCACCAAGAAAACCCCTGGCACAACAAGTCCTCTTTGGAGTCAGACGTGCTGAACTGCAGATACCTCACTCATTCTGCACACAGGACAGAAAAATAACATTTTCTACTACACAATGCTTTGCTTCTGCAGAGTGCCCCATGTGCTTTAGCAATATGTATAAGCTTGTCCTCACAATGCCCTACAAGGCAGTGAGCCATGACCATACTCCCCTTGTTTTAAAGTCATTTCCTATTTCCATAAAACCATTCTTTCTGTTAAGTCCCCAATTTATACAGCAGACCATCGGTATTGCCTCAAAGCCAAAGAACTATGTTTAGTGGAGGTTTATTCCAACTGAATCTCAGCACAAGGTTAACAGCTTTCACCCTCTTTCTTTATATAGGGAGGCACACAAATCTAGTCAGAAATTTTCCAGGCAAAAGTAGTCCACACAATTTTTCAACAACCATATTTAGACAGCATCTTTAACCTCTTTCTTTGGAACGATTTTTCCCATGAAATAAAGCTTTCATCTCTGTATGTGCTGTGAAAAGGAAATAAATACTAGCTTTTTAAACCATACCTTCCATGACATACACCAGGGAACCCACATCTCCTTCCTTGATGATGCAGCTGTCTTTACCATACTCCACGGGGTACATACAATCCACAATCTCCTGGATCTGAGACAGTTCCAGATTCTTCATGAAGTCATTGTCAAGGATTGCTTCCTTTATTAGTTCCTTGGACCTGAGGTGACAAAAGACAAGACTTCAACATGTGTCCATCAGCTGAGATCATTAATAGCATGTGAACTTTAGCACAACTGCACAGTGCCCCAGTGAGTAATTCCTGGGGGGGGGGGGGGGGGGGGGGGGGGGGGGGGCGGAAATTTTTCCCTAAAAATCTGATCAGGTCCATCACCAGAGAAGTAAAAATATTACAGAAATGCTAGCTTGCGATTATTTTAAAGTAAGATTTAGATACATCAAGTATTGAAATAAAAATAGATTTCATGTGACAGCAAGATCCTCTTTTAGCTCCAAGTTTCCCATCTTTAACAACACCAGAGAACAACAGAGCTACTTAAAATATCTTCCAGATACAAACCCAAAAGGAAATACAAATGAGAAGTTTAAGGATTTATGACTTAGATTATTATATTTTCTATTAAATGATACAAACTGGAGCACACAAAAGCCCAATACCACACTGATTCTTTGAGTATTAATCAAATTCCAAAGGCCATTATATTCCCTGGAGGAGTCACCACTGTTACAGGAGCACCACCACCATCAATTCATTTCTTTGATGACCAAATGGAAAATTCCAAAGTTATATTAGTGTGCAGAGAATCATATGGGCAGTTTTGGTTTGGCATGCAATCAGGTTGGAAGCCTGGAGTTGTCAGTGGCCACTTGGCAAAGTTGTGCAAGGAAGGAGTTGTTTCTGAAGATACAGCTTCCAGAACTCAATGTTCACACATTCTCTGGAAGACTACCCCAAGGAGTACATTAACACAGCCTGCTTTCTCTAGAAATGTCTCTGCCAGTGTCATGTTATGACAGAAACTGTGCAACAAAACCACTGACATGTTTTTCCTGATTTTCCCGAGTTTCCTTCAATGTCTACAACTGAAGTTCTCACCACATAGTGAGTCACACTCAGGTGAACCCTCCAATCTTCCCTTCAGACTGTCAAGTTCAACTCCATCTGTGTAACCACCATGGGTTATGACATTTTGCAAAAAAGCCTCCTAAAGTAACTTGTGCAAATGAACAACTGACCAAAACTAAAGCTCCTGAGGCCCACTAAGCTGGGAAGAAGTGTCAATCTGCTTGAGGGTAGGCTCTTCAGAGGGATGTGAACAGGCTGGATTGATGGGCTGAGGTTTAACAATGCCAAGTGCAGAGTCTTGCACTCAGGACATAACAACCCCATGCAGCGCTACAGGCTTGGGGGAGACTGGCTGGAGAGCTGTCAGGCAGAGAAGGACCTGGGGGTGTTGATTGACTGCTGACTGAATATGGGTCAGCAGTGTGCTCAGGCGGCCAAAAAGGCCAATGGCATCTTGGCTTGTATCAGCATGTCCAGCAGGTACAGAGATGTGATTGTGCCTCCATACTCAGCATTGGTGCGGCTGCACCTTGAATACTGTGTTCAGTTTTGGGCCCCTCACTACAAAACAGACATCGATGTCCTGGAGTGTGTCCGGAGAAGGGCAACCAGGTTGGGGAAGAGGCTGGAGGACAAATCTTACGAGGAACAGCTGAGGAAAGTGGGGTTGTTCAGCCTGGGGAAGAGGAGGCTGAGGGGAGACCTTATCACTGCCTACAATGATCTCAAAGGAGGTTGTAGAGAGGTGGTCTCTTCACCCAAGTGACAGGTGATAGGATGAGGGGGAATGGCCTCAAGTTGCCACACTGAAAATTCAGCTTAGACATTAGGAAAATGTTCTTCACCTAAAGGGTTATCAGACATTGGAACAGGCTGCCCAGAGAGGGGGTTGAGTCACTGCCCCTGGGTGTATTTAAAAGGCAGGCAGACAGGCTGCTTAGGGATATGGTTTAGTAGAGGACAGGTACGGTTGGACTCAATCTTAAAGGTCTTTTCCAACCTAGTGATTCTGTGATTCTGAAACACCTACAGGCTGGACACCAGGTCCTTGGCCCCTCATTTCTCACTTTGCAGCTCCACTTCTGCGGGCTGCACTCTGCTATGTGAAACACAGCCCTGGCAGATGACAGCTACGTGCTGAGTTTATTCATTCCAAAGAGTTTTCACTTTTTGGAATCTGAACATGAAAACAAGAAAGATACATCAATGGCTCCTGTATTCTTGGGGGAAAAAAAAAAAAAAAAAAAAAAAAAAGAAGCCATATTGTGACTTCAGAGGTCCAAAACCAGCCAGCCAGCCTTGGAAATACTATGCCTGTGCTGCAGTCCTTTTAAAATACACCTCAAGGTTGTATGCTGCACCGATTCAATTTCTGAAGGTTTAAGGTGCCTTTTAGGCTTTCAATAGCTTAGAGGTTACTGCAACAAAATGTGGTACTTTGCATCAGAGTCCATTGCTACTGACCCAGCTCAAGCACAGGACGGGAAGCAGGCCAGACTTCTCAAGTACCATCAGCAAGATGACAGAGACTCAGGACTGCTGTGAAAACCCTTTTGCTCTCAAGAAATTGAATTTGACTTCACATACTGTCACTCCTATTCCTTGTGTGTGCAAATAAAAAAACACCAGGGGGAAAAAACCCCACATCTGTGTTGCTTCTCGCTTTCAGTAATGCAAGAAGCTGGCAATTTGTAACGCCAACCAGATGACAGCTAACCTGCTTTCCTCATTCCCTAGAGCGAGGCTACTCTTTGGATGCTATGCCTTGACTCAGTGCTGCTCTTTTGGTCTTAGCCACCCCCACAGGCCCCCAAAATCCACCTAACAAAGGCACTAATTATTACCATTACTCAAACCGCCTGCTGAAGAAGAAAGCATAATAAAAGCTTTCGCATTAGTCATATCAACTAGCATTACAATTTCAGCCATTTATTTCAGTCCAAAGCTTTCTCCTAGATAGTCAGCCTTTCAAGTGGAGCATTTGTAACAATACCCACCAGAGACAAGAGGAAATTCAGACATGGTTCAACTAAGACCTCCCCACGTCATTTAGAGGCCCTCAGGAAAAGAAAAACATTGCTTTTCTTGTCAGAATTGAGCACAGCAAAGGATTTGGAAAGGATCTGGGAAACTTGGTCTAAATGACAGCAAAGGAGCAGCGCAGGAGTTAGGAAAATCCATTAGAAGTCTGTTTTGGGGAGAAACAGCAAAGCATGCACAACATGAACAAACTTAGGCAATTTATGCGCTTAATATATAGTATTACTGGTGTCTAAGAGCACATCTGAACCCAACATTTCACAGCCTCTGCCCTTCAACACAGAGATATGAGAGAAACTAAAGCTCACCATGTCATTCAAATCCTTTTAACGATAACATGAAATACACCATTAAGAGGAAAAACATGCCAGTCGGGACATCAATAATGCAATTTCATCTCTGCCACATCTAAGCATCTTAGAATTAAGTATCTCCATAGAATGGTCTGGATAATAACTCAGTCACGCTTGAATGTAACCAAAATAGATATTATTATTTAAAGATAATTAGCGAAAATGAGACTTCAGATACAAAGAGAGAAGCACCTCCAGCTGCCCACAAACAGCACTGGCTGCAGGAACAAGCACCTTCCGACCCTACTGTGTGTTTAGGAGCGTACTTGCATCACACTAAGCCATACTTCATTCTTTATAAGCTACAACCCTTTGCAGCAGGAAATATTCCATCCATCTTTAAAAAGAAATAAATAAAAAGCTTCGTTTCACATATTTGAAAATGAGCTGATGCTAAAAATACATTGTCATAGCTACTATAAGAGTCACTCTATTGTTCCCCGTGAGAGAATTTTCGTCACTCTAATAATTCAAAAAAATTATTCATGCACTGTAGATTACCGTTCCCACATACTTGCACATGCCAGGCCTCCAGCAACTTCTCCATTATTTTATTATACAGTTTTCTTTCTGTCAAATGCACAGGTGCAATTCCAGGTAAACAGAATTTGTTTATGTTTATTTTTATATGAAATGAAACTCAAAGCATATAGATTAACTCAGGAGTTCACAATTATTTCATAACAAATGCTTTTCTAAGCCATCCATTCCTTAACCGTCACCATCAGTATTTCCAAAGAGCACCTATCTTCGATGTGTGAATACACAAATCTACCTTGTAACCCAGAAAAGGTATTTAAAATGGTCAAAACAACACTCCTGCTATGTTTATGCTCCTAAAGTATGTTGTTTAACCAACATACACCTGGTTTGTTACCTCTTATTTTCAAATACTACTTACTCTGTGTTTCCCAATCCGAGTTTCTGATAGAAAAAACCTGCAAACAAAATCAACTACAATATTTGTAAGGGAACAGACTATTTCTGATTAACTGTGTTTTAAGAAAAGGGCATTTTGATGAGTATCTTTACTCAGCACGGAACTGAACTGCTCCTAACACAGAGGGTCATTCCAAGCAGAAAGCAGCTGTTGTCAGCTTTACTCTCCAGAGGTAGGCACCTGGCACTAAGCCACTACTATTTTTCTGAATGACTAATGATCAAATGTGATGGAGAGATGTGGTGAACAGTTAAAAAAAGAAAAAGCCAGGCTCCTCTGCAATACATCCCTTCCCAAATCAGTTTAAGTCCATCACGGTAATTAATAAAGCAACAGTAGGAACAAGCTAATTGCATTCTAATTTGCAGAAGTCATGCTAAAAGCACCTTAAGAAGCTTGCTAAAAATACACTTGATGCGTAAAGACCCGTACGCCCGATTGCGGATGCCCTTCAGAACAAAGCATATAGACGCGTTAATTCACGCACCTCCTAACCCTGTACTGGGGGCTCCTAACCCTGTACTGGGGGCTGCTCCGGTCCTCCTGCCAGACCAGAGCCAGCCGCCAACCCAACAAAGCTGGCACGACAGCTCGGGAGTGGCAAAACACCTGGCAGCCACATTTTCTGCCGCAGCAGCAGCCAGGGGCTCTGCACAGAAGCTGTGTTTCAGCTGGGCTGAGGAGGCTCCAACTAAAGGTTTGCCTTACTGCACTGCCCATAAGCCACAGACTTTGGCTGAGTGTTTCCCTCAAAGCCCTGCTGCTAACATCCACTGGGTGCTCAAACAAGCGTGAAGGCAGAAGATAAAAATTTGGGTTTGTAGCAGACGTGAAAAAGCAACCTGAGATGTTATGCAACCCCAGATAAGAAGCGAAGTTAATGCTACAGTGGTTTGCTATGTACATAGCAAAATACCAAACCCTGTATTACAGCCTGTTGTTATCCTGACAGTAATTTACATTTTACAAAGAGCGCAATGAATAGTCATCTCAGGCTCTTCACCCACAGGTAAAAAATACCCACGCTCTCTAAAAAGTAAAAATCTTTAAGTAAAAAAAAGTAAATCTTGGCGCTTGGTTCACACTTTCCAGCACACACACAATAAATATTAAAACAAAAAGTTGAACTTCATCCCAAAAGGTTTTATTTCAACAACAGAAAAGCCATTTACCAAGGTTAAGGAGGGAAGATTTTAAGTGTGGGTGGACAGACTTACTGCCATATACATCTAGGGACACTCACAGAAATACAAAGCCCTCCTTGACACATGCCATGTTGGTATAGCATCAGCTTGCAATGGGGTTTGCAGGAGCCTGAGGGTCAAATGGAGCTGAGGTATCGTTCTCCAGGTAATCTACTGCTGGCAAGAGTTGATTAAAACAAAGGTGGATCAAGACAAATAAAAGAAATTAAGAGTTCAATTAACACTCTGATCAAAGCACAGAGCACTGGAAGCAGATCATACCATGACAGCTACATACCAAAACCACTTTAAACTGCCATCAAAAAAAAAAACAAAGCAAAGCACTAGGAAAATGAATTGAAAGATGCCTCAAAAAGGGAAAGGAAAACCACATTTTGTATTAATAGTCATGAAGAAGGAAAAGAAACACACAAGACTTTTCCTTTGACTGTTACTGTCTCCAAACTGTAAATAAAAGTTCTCAATATGAGCTTTTATGCCAATACTAACTGGGGAAGGAGGATTTTCTCTAGAGCCTCTCCCATCAGGTGTCTGCCAACTACTCCTAATGACCTAAAGCCCTGTATTTGAGAGGAAAACATCTACAGGAATGCAGCCAAGCAGAAGGACAGCATTCACTGCCACAGCTGAAGTTTCAAGCAGTAAAAAAGCAGCTCCCTGGCAGATGAGAACTCTGTATTTACTCATATGATAAACCTTGCTCAAAGCTACCACCATCACTAGCATCTTTCTCTGTGTTGTTGTATCATTACTGTAAAAATCCAAATTAAATACACACATGAACCCGTTACATCTATCCATCAACTAAACCTGCCAAGCATATCTGTAGAAACTCATGCCCAAGCACTGCTTTTTTGGGAGCCTCCACATCCCTATCCCGCCATGAGGAATTAAAAAGATTCCAGTAGATAAGAAACATAGAAAAAAAAAATCTGTTTCTGACCCAGAATGAGACGAGCGATACAGGAGTCCAGACAATCCCTACATCAACCATCTGTTTAAAATCCACACCATGAAATGTTTAGAAGTGTTTACTTCTTCAAAATGTGGTCATGGGAAAAAAACCAAACCAAACCAACCCTGTTTAAAAAGGGAAGATATGGCCAAATATTATGCCTGCTCCAGATTTCCAGAAACTCTTCAGCAGGATACAAATACACTACAAAAAAGGTTGAACAGTTTTGTTTTACAGTTGTACCTAGACATACCTCCCTTTCATAAGGGGGCATCCATTCCAAGGAGTATATGAAGCAAGTTTCTAGCAGTTTTGGGAAAGCTCATTGCTCAAAGCCTGCATTCACAAATCTTTTAGCCATGTTTTTAAACCCTTGTATACTTACAAGAGTACATTAGACTAGAACATACTCTCACACAGCGCTCTGGAACAGGACCTCAGTACTTCTAGTTAACACCAAGACACCGAAGTTACCAGTTATGAACCTTTGCATCTCTTTAACCAAAGAAACTGAAGAAAAATCTCTGATGGAAGGATGTCCGTTTATTCCCTGAGGACGGAGACATCGGGGACAGACAAGTTAAATAGTCTGGATCAGGTGGTTTAAAAGTTCCCTATAGGGATGCTCCCTTCTGCACAGACAAGCTGTAAGTAGATACAGAAGTCTTCCTAAAAAATTACTATTGCTTAATATAAAATGATTCGATCTACCAAGAAGCCCACAGATCCCACAGGTGTTTACCTGCCTACTTTATCTCCTTGGCTCCATTTACAAATCCTGTGGCCAGACTAACTGTACAGAGGTTCATAGAATCATAGAATGGCATGGGTTGGAAGGGACCCCAAGGATCATAGAGCTCCAACCCTCCTGCCACAGGCAGGGCCACCAATCTCCAGGCCTGGATCTACACAAGGTTGCCCAGGGCCCCATCCAACCTGGTCTTGAACACCTCCAGGGACGGGGCATCCACCACCTCTCTGGGCAGCCTGTTCCAGCACCTCACCACTCTCTCTGTAAAAAACTTCCCCCTAATATCTAATCTAAACCTTCCTTCCTTTAGTTTTAATCCATTCCCCCTTGTCCTACCATTGTCTACGCTTCAAAAATTACAGCTGAAAACCACAAAGCCTTCAGTGCAACCCAACTGACTACCAGCACCCAGAGACAGCAGTCAAAGTCTCTTTCTTGGACTCATCCCTTCCCTAAAGGTTGTGCTACGTATTGTAGTTCTCTCTTAGGTTCCTACGCGAGTACCAGAGGTAAGAAAACAGAACTTCCAGAGATGGATTACTTGATCAACCATCAACTCATTTGGAGGTTTTGCAACCAAAGTGTTTATGTTGTTAGAAAAAAAACCCTATTTGTGCCAAGTCCACAGTGGAAAGGTGGCGGGTGCTCCCCAGGGAGAGGTTCGGCGTTAAAGGCAGGACAAACATCCGCAGCAAGGGGCAGTACGTACTCCGTGCATGACGGCAACACGATAGGAACTGTCGCTTATACCAGCGACATCTGTAGATACCAAAGCCTGAAAGCGAACAAATGCATCTCTTTTTTACACAACTTACTACTTGGAGCAGAACAGTACAGAAAGGCCCAGACCTTTTGGTAAAATCTGGGTCTTGTTTGGACTGTAACGTCATTAATAGCAGATAACTCTACTTTAGCTGTTTGTTTTGGCTATGGATAAAGACCACGTTGAGTGTTTTTTAAAGGGAAATTTAAATATAGCTCCAGAGAGCTATTCTTATCTCATTAACTGGGAGTAAGAGGAGGACTCAATAACATGACAGCCCTTAAACATACTTGTGGATTTGCTTTACAGCACTTGCTTTTCCCACAACATACAACCCACAGCATATCTTCAAGCTGCAAGAGAGAACTTCTTGCAAGGATCTTAAGCATCATCAACTGAGCTTGTCACTTCATAGTTGGATGGAAGAATATGTTTTTCACAAGAGTACACTGAATTTATTTTACACCAACATCCTTACTAAAAAGGCAAGCAACAGGGAAAGTAACAATGCCCTGATCTAAACCTGTAAAAAAATGGAAAATAACCCATTTTCATTTTTCTTGTCCTTAAATACAACTTGCAGTTGCAGAATCGAGTTGCTCTGTAGAGAGTGTGTTGATCAGACAGCTCCACTTAGGTTTTATAAATATATCAGTAAAACATGAAGTTCATTATATCATATTTTTGGCATTCAACATTTAAAAAGCAAAATAACTGAAGGAAAATAAAAGATAAATTTTCCTTTAGCCTATACTGAAAATTGTTGTTGGTATAAAAATACTGTAGGCAAGAGCTAGTTAACTCTTGCATTTTAACATGTCTTAGCCCACAGATCTTAATTTACCACCCTTTTCTAGGCTAGTATCTCGCATCCTACAAAAACCCAGGTTTAGATACTGGAAATGTTGGCAAGCTCAGTTTAAAAAAAAAAAAAAAAAAGTCGGCTCCTGCCAACACAATTTGCCTACTTCTGAAATATCTGACACCTCCAAGGAACTCCCACATGAGCTTCGTTCTGAGAAACCACTACCACATCCTCCAAACAGGATTGAGCAGCTATTTGATGACCCAAAGCAAACAGGAGAATCTTTGAACAGCTAATTATAGGTAAAAACATGTAGGAAGGTCACAGTGAAGGAGGAATGGGGTGTCTCTTGGAGACATCTGGCCCAAAACAGATTCGGTCTTTTGAAGGGTGTTATCCCCAGTGCATCTCACAGTTTTGGTGCTCACATCCAGCGGGACTGAGCTGGAGACTTTTTGCACCAACAAAAATAGCAGAGAAAACATATGCACCCATATGTTGCAACACCAAGGGATCCAGAAACAATCCAAACTCCCCCAGGAGGAGTTTGGTTAGCAAGACTGAGTCGCGGAGATCCAGACAGCACATCTTGAAGGTCACAACAATACATCTTGAAAAGAACCACCTACTTTAAAGGCAAGAGTTTCTCCATCAATCTGATAGCTATCCACGTACGCTTCCACTCTTGGCAGCTCCATGTAGCGAACTCTGACTGGAGGCAGGCATGAGGAGCCCAGCTAAATGGCAACTAAAACAGTTCCCCCAAGTTTATTAGTGGATTTTGAGGTCTGTGTGGCTTCACAGTGATAAATGAACATGTGGACAGAGAACTGCATTCAGATGCCCCGGAGAAGTAAGTTACTGATAACCGCTACAGAGATGGCCTTCGCCCTGGTGGAATAAGCAGGAAATCTGCCAAGTGGATGATAACCTAATTTAAATAGATGCAGAAATCCAATTAGAGATCCTCTGAGCAAAGACAGCTCATTCTCATCTCTTGGGTTAGAGGCTACTAACACGTCGCAAGCTTTTCCAAATGTGCTGCTGTCCAGGCAAAATGAATGTGCTCTGCAAAAGCACTTTGCTCCTCCTTGGCATAACAACATCAAAAGTGAATGCTCTCACGACAGCGTAAATATATAGCTGCTTCCAGTGCAAGTTTAGGATGGGGTTTCACTGAAAGTGCGATGTACGGGAGGGAGGGGGAGAGGAGTGACAGAGATTTAACATCACTTACTCTGATTCACCTAGCACTTCTGATGGATGTTACTGTCCCTGGGAAAGCTGCTACAGCTCTTTTGCTTTCCAGCTGCCTGGAGAGGTCCCCAGCTTAAATGCCATAGGTGTATGACAGCAAAATGCAGACAAGCGCCCGGAGCCTTAGTCTTTCAGTAAATATTTGTGGGGATTTCAGGGATAAATATTTCTTCCTGCTTTATGAGTCAGTAAAAGGACTGACTTTAGCAGCCATGCTAGGAGACATAAATATTTGAAAGATGTATAGGATTGTTTAAATAATATATCCCCCTCCTACCGAGGGCCAAGGAGCAGCTCGCAGGCACTGAAAGGCAAGTGCTGCCAGCACAGCTCCATACAGAAGGGTCACTTTGGGCACAGCAATCCTGAGCAGAGCTGAGGGAACATCGGCATGCAGGCTCCATCTGATCTGCTAACAAACTGGATTACAGCTGGGCAAGCACCTTTGGGCAGACAATACCAACTCCCAACAACCACCCAACTTGATAACGCTTAAAGAGAGAGAGAAGAGCAGCAGGAAGCTCATATGGTGCCTGTAGAAAAGCAGCAGGGAGGTTGGAGCTGATAGCAGGGCAATGCTACTGACTTTCTCTCCCATCAAAGTCAGATAGGGGAGGCACTGTGATGCCTCAGAAAGCTGGAATCAAAACTCAATAGCCTTGGTGACTATTAAGCAGGTATTCTTTATTGCAGCGCTCCGAAGGTGTGGAGAAGCGATCCCCTGTGTGCTCAGTGCTGCAATAAAGAATACCTGCTTAATAGTCACCAAGGCTATTGAGTTTTGATTCCAGCTTTCCGAGGCATCAGCTGCCACATTCAATGTACACTCTTCGAAATCCTATTTCCCCATCATGAGTATTGACGCGTTTTAGGGAACCTATGAAGAATCCTTGAGTTGTGATGCTGCCTTTGGCTGTAACCAAAAAAAGAAAGGGGCAGAAACTCCAAAGCAGCAGGACGCTGATGTCCTCATAGAGGGGTGCTGCAGGTGGGACTGTGGTCCATGGCCACAGCGAGGGTGCCCAGCTCCAAAGCTGCTATGAGAGCAGCACAAAGCCACCAACTCCAGAGAAACAGACTTCTCCCAAAAATCCAGCACAACCCCAAGCTTGGAAAGTCACAGCCTTGGAGCAAAGCATTCGTAAAGTCTCAGACACTCTAGCAGAGAACAATCTACAGGAGGCAAGAGGAGATGCGCTGTGAATTCAGAGAAATTTCCCTAATTCCTATGATCTGAACAAGACAAACTCTAGGGATACCTGTAACCAATTCCAGCCCATCCAGCCATGTATATATACAAGTCAGAACTTAAAAGAATTGTTTTGAAGAATTATAGGGGCAAATACGGCATCAAAGAAGGGCACCAAATTCAGATGGAAAGCAAGGAGATGAGTTTTTAAGGACTTGAGGAAACAGCCCTTCTTTGATCAAAACAACTGTCCTCCAGAGGAGTTGAATGTTTCTTCCAGGAGTTTCAGCCTGAAAGGATACAGGAAAACATTGTATTTCTTCACAAACGGGAGGATATTTTTCCACAAGCAGCATACTAGTAACCTCACATTTCATGGCATCACTTCTCTTTGGGGAATGGATATACGAAGGTAAAAGAAAGATGCAGCAACACAGACACATCCTGCCCAGGTAAAGCCAACCATAACCCCAGCGCAGCAGCTGGCAAGGTATTCCCAAGGGAAAGCTCTCCACAAACAGGAACGTTTAAACAGGAAAGAAGAGCACTGCTTGTTTCTCAAGGACAGACAGCAGCATGCATAAAGCAGATTGCTATTCCACCTCCCTCAGCCAGCCAAGGAAGCCATTCCTTTAATGAGACAAGAATACTCAAGATCCATCCCGCTGAGACGATGGGAAGCATACCTGCTTGCCTCCACAGGCCAGGCTCTGCAGACAGCAAACAAGGCTCCAATCTGAGACAGGATGCATGAAATGTGCCTACAGCTTGTCTCTGTCACATCAGGGGATGGGGGGAGAAGTTCCCCTTCAACCACAGGGAATGCAAAGACTCCGGGTGAACATGGGGTGGGATAACACAAGCCTAACAGGAAAGGAGATGGGCACGTGCTGATCTGCTGGAAGGTAAATCCATGAGTGCACACACCAACAAGGATTTGAAAGAGCAAGGAACAACATGTTAGAGAAAAGATCAAGATTACTCAAATCCCACCGAGAGGAACACAAGAGAGCTTCAAAAGCTTTAGGAAGGATTGATCCTTTAATCCTCAAGCCTCTGGGATGGTAGGTAACCTTACACACCCTCATGTGGAAGGGCCTGGAAAACCAACCCACTGTCGCAGATGGTACCTGGCTATAGGATTTGTTGTATCACATGAAATCCAAATGAAGACACCACTATCCCATACTACACTGCTGCAGGACTGTTAACAAGAGCTCAGTGGTATACATCTCTCCCAAGGTATTTTTAATGTGTGACGTGTGGCAGGTCCAACTATTTGCCATGTATCTATTTAAGAGCATCCATCACATCATATGCTATAGCTGTGGGCAGTTACCAATGACCCTGCTCCCCAGAACTCTGAATTAAAAAAGAAAAAAAAAAGTGGTGCCAGTTCGCTGCCCAGGTCCTTAGTAGAAAGTCATTTGTTCATAGGAAGGCTCTAAACGGGGGCACTGGAGAAAAGAAACAGGTCTCAAGGCTGAGAACTGCGACAAAAAAGATAAGCCAGAAGAGGACACAGAATTAAGTTACTGTTATCTGCACCATATGAGCAAGAAAGCCACTTTTGCTCAGATGCCTGAAGTACTTAATGATTATTTTCTTTTCCTTGCGTTACTATCCTGCACTGACTCTCCAATTTCCTACCACTCTTAGGTCTCATCACTTTCCTGAACTCAGAAACTCTTGCTCCCATTACACCTCTGGCTCATCTTTTTTTGCCCAAGTACATCACTTGAAATACCCAGTGAATCACACCATCGTTTCTCCTTTTCTCCTTCCTTCCACCATTTTCCCACACAGTTTCTCCCATCATGCTCACCCTCCAAGTTTCTTCCCCTTGCACCTGGCAGTTAAGCAAGCAAAGGGCAGCCAAAGCAAACCAGAAACCCCAGCCAGCAACAGGAGAGGAACAGAAAGTTGAGCCCCAGGGCCAGGAGGCAAAGGTCTGAAGGAAGACACAGACAGCTTGGAAGCGGGACTGCAAGGTGCCAAAAGGATTTGATATGAAAAAATAGGAAAGGAAGAGGAAGCAGCAGAGATACTTGGATCAGATATGGTGGAAAAGGGGGGAAATCCACACACACAAAAAAGCAGAACAGTAAATCAGTGTATTACGGTAAGACGGAAACAGTGGTCCTTCTGACACAGGCCATGTGGCTCCCTGGGGAGACAATTCATTTCCTCTGTCCCAAATATTTTTCAGGAGTAGGAATGCAGTTTTGTTCCCTTTCTGAAAAGTACTGCTACAACTCTTCCACATTTTGAGTTTGTTCCACACTCCGCAAGCCGCGTTTAGGAAATATTTACATGAAGGAATACACAGAAATTGCTAACAAGAGATGGAGAAAATGTTGGGTGCCAAGGAGCTGAGTTATTTTGGTATAGGAAACAGGAACTCCTGGAGTGAGCTGAAACAATTTCAGATCCCGTTTAGCCCTGGCAGACATAGAGAGTTTTACCTGAAAGATATTTAAGAGCATTTTAAAGATGCTCAGACAGTTCTTTGCTTCAAATTCAAAAGCAAATGCAAGCTCCTTGCATATACACTAATATACAGCATACTCCTGAGTGAAATGTGATTAGAAAGATCAGTGCAAATGTGTGTTAAACTAAAGTAACTGGCACCGAAACTCCTAAAAATCCTCACCTCCCATCAGTGAGTTTATGGAACAAAAGCATACAAACCTGTCAAGCCAGTGAGCAAAGAGCAGAACTTTCAGTATTATTCATTTTAAATCTAAAATCGAGCCTGTTATCTCCTCTCTGCTAGCAAACAGCAACAGCAGCCATAGCTAAAAGAAAACCTGGTGACAATACCAAGAAACCGCAGCACCGTGCTGTTCGCCCGGAGCCCTGTGCACTCACACCCGCCTCTCCAGCAGGAACAAGACATCCTTTAGTTTCAGTGGACATCAGTTTATCTGTCCTTATGCATACACTGCGTGGGTCACCCACTAGGTCACATGAGATTCACCTATCCTAAATGAAACGCCTCCACTCACCTAACAAAATGATTTAGCTAGCTATGATACACAGAGCCATCTTTGGAAACGCTCTTTAAATTTACCTGTCCCTGTGAGACAGATTCACTCCAGTAATGAAAACTCCCAAAGTTTCTCCATTATGAGACACTGAGAACAAACATCCATCTCCTCCAGCTAAAGTAACTACTCGGTTTTTCTTGCTTTTGTCAATTTTCCCCCTCTATTACAGTAATAAAATTACCAGTTATTTACTCATCTTTAACCCTGGTGTCCCCAAAGACAAAAGCTCTCTAAATTATTAGGTGTAATGTATCTAAACAGATGCGAAAAGCAACATTAAGATTCAGCTTCCCGGGTTTTTTTGTTTCCCTACAGCACACAATTTCAGTAGTCAGCAGCATTAACTTCACAAGGTGCTCAACAAATCCCAGCATTTCCTTCCCACTATACTCTAACCCACTCTTGCTCAGATCCAAGTCAGAAGACCTTGGGAATACAACAATGTGCTTTCATCCACCCAGTTTATGTATACGTGTCTGCATTTTGTTGGCAGAGAGAGAGCACAAGCTGGTATATACACTGCTATTCTGTTCAAATCCTACTTGGCCAATTTGCCTTTCTCCTCAAGGAATAAAAATCTTAACAATCCCTATATATGGTGGCTAATAAATCTGCATGCTACTTTCTAGTTTGTTTCTTTTTTTTTTTGCCATAGATAGAAGGCTGTTCTATTTATAAAGGTCAAGTAAATTGTATGCAGTCTGTGGAGCCCTAACATCTCTGTGTTGTTAAAACAGAATATTTTATTTAGACAACACCTTTCAGAGAGGAAGAAAAAAAAAAATAATAAACCTCAGAATAATACCTCTCCCCCTCCAATATGAGTTAAGGCATGTACGTAATTTTGTGCATGTTGAAGAGAACAGGAACACGAATGTTTATTTGTTCTTCACTTGAATTATAACAACTATTATTTTTTAAACGCGCTATAACATTTTTACAGGTTGTTTGGATAAGTCACAGCTATAAATTCTGCTCAGCTGTCAAGCAAAGAGAAAGCTTTCCATTATCTTGTGAGCAAAGAAATGAACTGCCAGAACAGAAAAGGGGGTTGGGGATGAGAAGGGGGTTAAACAAGGTTTAATATGATTAACCTGGGTCTCCAGGACAAAATCGTTGCCCTCAGCCACATGTCCGCCATCTGCCCATAAAGGAAGGATGGCCCGGTGAGTGACAGTCACAGGAACTGTTGAGGAGGACAAGGATTCAACAACGCGGGGAGCTGGCGATGCTCAGATCTGCCTTACTTTGTTAGGACCAGCAAGGCATTTTTTAATCTTTATCCAGAATACAACTTCAAAATAAACAGCTTTCATGATCATATGGATGATTATTCCACAGTAAAATGCAGAGAGGTCTATGTGGAAGACCACTTAAGTCACACAGCTACCAGTACCTGTAGAGATGCTAGCACTGCGAAAAGTCCATCCAGGAAGGCAGCAAAGGGACGAGCAAACATACAGATCCCATCTAAACCAATCCCAATCACCATAATACACAAGAAATTCCTCAACTGGACCTGGTTAGCAAACTGAATTCCTGGTGACATATCATCTTTGATATCCTCCTAACACAGCCTCTAAGGTCCGGTGGATGCCTGAGAGCTGAGGGCTGTCCTGTGCCACCGAGCCAACACTAAAGAACATGAGTGCAATCAAAACCACCACTGAGGAAGGCAGATTCCCAAGTTTCGGCTTTACACCGGTCACATTTCTCTCCCAAGCAGTTCAGAGAAGCCCACAGAGGCAAGAAAGGTCAAGAACAAAGCAGCGTCAGGCAGAATTACTACTTGCAGGTGCTCTAATTTCATTTTTTCAGACAGACATGCCCAGTGCACCCAGCTGGAAGTTAAGCAGCAGAAATCCCAAGCGACCAGCTGTACCTTGCAAGAATCAAGCTGGGCTCCACATAGCTTTGAGACTAGAAAACAAACACACAGAATGTTTCTAGCCTGAATTTTAACTATCAAAAACTGTCAGTGCTTCACACTCCTAGCACTTCTCCAATAGCAATAAACCCACTTAAAGATTGGTGTCGGATTTATTCTGAGGTTAGCAGGAAAAGAAAACCCTAAAGAAATCTGTCATTATTAACATATACCAGGGTTAAGTTTTGTTTCTTAGGAAGAAACTTGGAGAAAGCTTCTCTGCCTGTGAAAATCAATGCCCCTCAAACGAGAGCACTGGAATTTTAAAGCGTCTTGTTTTTGTTGAAGACTGGGCCTTGTAGTTTGCGATTTAATTAGGAATGAAACCTAATTTCTAATCACCGAGCACTCATGCTTGCAAAGGAATTATAGTCTACACATTCTCTGGGATATAAAAATTAAGGCTTTACAAATGCTGGCTAATCAGCACTGAAAGGCAGGTAGATCAAAGCCTGCAGCGCTGGGGCAGACCAAAGCTTATGCTGGTCACAGTTCCCTCCCAGGTATGACACCCGGCTGCCCATCTTCTTGTAAATTAAGCATCAGAATATACAAACAGCACAATATGCCTGAAAAGGCAAAAATAAAGGAACAAACTAACTTCATCCTGCATTCTGGCCGCCCTTGAGGTTGCAAGAAGCACTTTACGCAGGCAGATGAAATCCTCCTCGTCAAACACAGAAGAGGATCGTTGCAGATCTGCTGGCTCCCCCTGCTAATCTGCTCTGGCAAGATGATCACACTATTTGCTTCCTTTATGAAAGAAATTAAAAAAAAATTAAATTTATGCACACATGAATAAAGGGCTAACCGTACAATCAGCAGCAGCAGTAGTGCCAGGAAGATAAAAATATGCAGAGTGCATCATGCAAGGATGAATTTTTGGCTCATGCTTTTTATACAGATCAATAAGGCCTTGCTCACAAAGAGTTTGGGGAGATTTAGGGTTTTGGGGTTTTTCTTAAAGCACTATGGAGGCAGTTCCAAGGAAGGACAGAGGAGAGAACAAGGTTGGACACAGGGGCTGTGTGCCGAAGAGCTGGCCTTTTCCTTTCAGCTGTGACAGATGTCCTTTCCCTACCACTCAGAATTTCTCTTTTTGCAAAGACCAGAAGCCTCGAACAGCCAAGACATTTGCAGACAGTATAAAAAGCGGTTTTGAGGGTGTGACGGGGAGGGTCAAAAGCAGAAATCTGTTTATTTGGCACCTAAATTTAGCCCAGTTAACTCAGCAAACAATCTTTCTCTACTACATGCTATTTTGTCTATATTTAGAGGCTGTAAGGAACCAGCTGTAGAATCACCATTTTATAACATTTTCTGATGGGAATCCGGTTTTGTTCCCCAGAACACATCTCCACCCTTATGTGACCATGACCACTCACCTTAATCTTGGTTATAAAAATTAAGGTTTCAGCTGAATCACCAGCAGTAAGGATGAGCTCTTAACCTTAGCTTTACATTAAGGAGTTCTGCTCAGACACACCTGGCAGCGAACCAAGCCTCTAATAATCAACGAGGACACATCGCCAGGTTGTGATTCCAGGTCAGCCACAGGTTGATCAGTTCTTTGATTCAGCCAGACCCAGCTGCCAGTAAAAGGCAGCTTTTAAATGAGCCACATTCAGAACAGAGGCTGCTTTAAGAAAAGCCTTTACAGACAAGAAACAAAAAAAAAACTTCTGGTATTTTGAGATTCCTGGTTAAAAAGCATTATAACCCTCCAGAGTGTTTCTGCCTGCCTTTTTTCTGCAGGATTATATACCTGTACCATGTGGAGGAAAACTTTTTTTGTGACTAAAATTACCATACATTAGGCTTAGGGCTACACATCTTTTTTTTTTTCCCCCCATGATCACTTAAATCCAACCTTGCCTGCTCATGTTTCATCATACTGACACGTCTGTCAACTTGGCATCTGATTTTCCTCTTTAGATGAGTGCACAAATAGACAACTGATTTAACTTCTCAGAATCTCTCCCTGCACAACAGATACTTACTAAAACGCACGGCCACAAGCAATAAAAGGATAGCTTTTTCCTCACAAAAAAAAAAAACCCCATACACTACAATTTTTTCTCCAATGCTTTCCAGCTAATCTGCCAAGGTAGCTGTCTTTTATTCTTAGTGTATATACCACGGGAAAGTGCACTCAGGTCTACGAAGCAATCCAGAGAAAATGGTATCACGGCATTCAGCAGCTGTGCCTGAGCAATCTCAGGATCCCAAACACAAATACATAAAAACCCCAGACTCTGAGGTCTTCCAAAAACATGAGGAACACGAGAAAGGTGTAAAACAGACAATGTTGGTGGAAGGAAGAAAATCCATCCAGCAGCCTAAGCGCGACAGGTGTAGCACTGCTTACCTCCCAGCAACAGATCTGAAGCCTCGATGGGTGATGTCCAGGGTCAGGAGCTGGCAGCCTCCAGCTCTGCCTGGCCTGGCTTTGGTGATCCGAGATACCAGGCTGCAGACACTTGTGATTTGGGGTGCCACAGCCCCTCTCACATCTTGTACTGGGCAAGGCAAACACAGAGTCAAGGCAACTCTGAAGAGAGCAAACAACCTGACATCAAGCTGGCTTTTCTGTGCACCATATTCTCCAACTGAATTGATAAAAATTCCATTAAGAGACTCAGAAAAAGCACGGAATATTATCTCCCCACTAGATATCATTTCTTTAGTATGAACAAAGTAAAAAATTATTTCAACTACTGAAGAAGGAAATCTGAATAGGTTAACAGAGGCAGAGGCTTCCAACTGCGAGAGTGCAATACAGAATTTCTTAAAATTCCAGGCACTACTCAGGAGCATCTACATCGTACACAGCTCCTCCAACATACACTAAACTTTAAACCCCTGCAAAGATCCTACCTTCTTGGTAGGCACAAGCATCCACATTTTACATAGCTACTATGACCATCCTCAAGACATCTGCTTTACTTTAGTGCATAAATCAATCAGCTTGTTCTATCTTAGATCTGCGCTTCCCAATCCCATTCTATGCACACAGAGTACATAGAACTTTTGAGTACAAGTTCACAAAGCTTTGCATTGTTTACTACATATTCATAAATTTTGCATTGATTTAATAACACTGCCATAATACTCTGGTTGTATTTAAGCTGCAGTCTTCTTCAGTACAGTCACCACATCCAAAATTTGTGTGGTCATTAAATCCAGGTAGCTTAATAATGTGCCTCCCATTTACAGAATCACAGACTGGTCAGGGTTGGCAGGTTCCTCTGGAGATCATCCAGTCCAACCCCTGCCAGAGCAGGAGCCCCTCCAGCAGGCTGAACAGGACAGCACCCAGGATCAGGGGGTTTGAATGGCTGCAGAGATGGAGACTCCCCAGCCTCTCTGGGCAGCCTGGCCCAGGGCTCTGCCACCCTCCCAGGAAAGAAGTTCCTCCTCAGGGTTAGGTGGAACTTCATCTGTTCCGGTTTGTGCCCATCACCTCTTGTCCTGTCCCTGGGCACCACTGAACAAAGACTGACCCCATCCTCCTGACCCCACCCCTCAAGTGTTTATCAGCATTGATAAGATCCCCCCTCAGTCTTCTCTTCTCCAGGCTTAAAAGTCCAGAGTCTCTCAGCTTCTCCTTGTCAGAGAGATGTTCTGGTCCACTCAGCATCTCCATAGCCCTATAACATTTATATTTATTTTGCAGCCCTAATATTTTGTGGTAGAAAAAAGTTTAAAAACTCCAAGTGGATACAGGCTCAATTTTATTAAAAGAGTCCCATATACCTCATGGAAGGAATTTCTGGTCAAGCCAAGAAGAGAGAAAAGAAAAAGAGCCACCACACCCCAGAGGTGAAATCTGAAGGACAGGGACTCATGTCCCCGGCTCTGCCCAATTTCCATTAATTCTCCCAACTGTTCATCACTATGTTGATGGGGCAGCCTCATCCTCTGCGAAAGCTTTCCCGTTTGTACCTGCAAACACTGGGATAAAGCTTCTACCCAGGTTTATACATCCTACATGAGGCTATAAATATCATGTTACCCATTTGTGGGGCTTTTTTTAGCTTTAAAATTAAAAAAAAAAAGTTAAACCCACCCATTGTGTCTATGCAAGAGTAACAGCACAAAATCAAAAAGCTGAGACTTGGTTGATGATGTCCCTTTTTAACTTGTTTTGCTTAACAGTCATCTTTGTACAAAGTCTGAAGGAAAAAAACCAATCAGGGATTTAAGATGGAAGCAGTAATTTGTTCCTCATCACAGGTAACACATGCTTTTGAAGCACCTGCCACCTCACAGAGCCTCCTGAGTTGGAAGGGTTGGTTGATGAAAAAATAGCGCCACCATGCAAAGCAGAAGGTAGAGCAGCTGCTTTCTGCGTGCCAGGAGCAGAGGTCAGGCCCGCTGCCACACAGAGCCAAGCATCCTTTTCCCTGGTGCCCCATCCCTAACAGACAGCGGTGGCACACGGAATGCACCTGAATGCGCAATTAGTGGCTCGTGTGCTCTGGTATGCATGTCTGCCGTGCCTGTGGAAAGCACTCCCTGATGGTGCATGCCCCTCCTGCAGGCACATTAATAAATCTAGTAAATGAATGGAGGGAAATAAGATGGATAGTTAACGCTCCCACGGGACTCCTCTAATGAAAGGCTGCTGGGCCGCAACACAATATCCACCCCGCAACACATCACCACACCGTTGCCAGCGAAAGGCCACGGGAGCCCTGCCTGCCAGGCACACCGAAACACCCTCCTAGAGTTGGTTAAGAGGCAACAAGGTAGGAGAGATGCATCACCTGTATCCCTTCTCCAAGCAGAAGCATTGCAAAGCTTCGATTATCCTCCCACAGCAACGAGTCTTAACTTCAAGGGGTGAGCTGGAAGCTGTGTCTTCCTTTCAGCCATGCCCTGAACCAAGGTAATGCCAAGGAAAACCAGAGTATGTGCCTTATTTAACCTCTCCCAACGTACTCATTATAATGGTATCTGAGTACACCTGCATTTGGGTATACTGCTAATAGAGAAAAGCATCGCCTCTCCATGCTTCATTTCTCTCCTGTGCCACTCAGAGCTAGGTTTCTACAGGGAAAACAGAAAGCAATCAAGTATCTGAAGAGCAGAAGATGCATTCTCCCCTTCAAGCAATTGCTGTGTTAACAGGATCTCAATGTGCAAAGATGTGTAAGGAAAAAGCCTTTTATATATATATATATATATATATATGTACCCACACACACTCCAAATCAACTACATTTTGAATACCTACCAAGTTTAGATAAATATGAGAGCACTCAGACAAGTTACACACACACACACACACACCCATTTCGAGCTGAGATTTAGCCCACTCCTCCATATGTACACTCCCCACCCATGAGACGCCACTGTTACTTGGCCCATAGGCAGGGCTAGAATGAGGGCATGTCATGGTAAGCGCTGAAACACAGCCTCCTGGAGCAGCACTTCACCAAGCAGCACATGACAACGTATTGAGTCACGGCAGGATGACGTTCCGCCATCACACGGCGTGCGCCATGATGCTCGGTTAATACCACTCCAAGCCGTGACCACTGAACGCCCCGATGCGGAGCGAAGCAGCTGCTCTCCTGCCTCGAGTCCTTCTTGGTGCTGGCTCTTTAGGGTGTGGGATGTGCATTATCTGTCTTCCGGCTGCATCGAGCAACGTGCAGGCAGCCAAGGTGATGGAATTGCTGTTTGCCCGTAACAGGAGGCCCACGGGATGTCACATCTCATCAGTTGCAAGTGAACTGATTTTGTGCAAACTGGCACACTAGAAAAGCTGGATTGTCAGGAAAATCAAGTCTCCTGCGGTACCCTGCGCTACAGCCATTTGGTCTCCTGATATATACAGGAAACAGTGCTGGAGATGTAAAGCCTGGACCCTATCATATGGGACAGCTTTGCAGAAGGAAGGGCTTTGGTGCTGAGAGGGAAGGAAGAGAAGGGCAAGCATCCGTATGAACAGAACAACCTTGGGCAAAAGAAGGTGGAAGGAGCAGGAACACAAGACCAGGTAAAGTAACTGAGGGCACAGCAGAGAAGGGAGAAGAGAATGGCAAGGCCCTTCCTGGGAAGAGCAGCCTGCCCAGCCATGGTGGGCAGAAAGGACAAAGGGCTGTGGGAACGCAACGCTAGCACATGCTGTGAAGCGGACAGAGAAGACACTCAGGGGCCCCAATGGGAACCTGGCAGTGGAGAGGAAGGGAACAGATGCAATGAAAAACTGCAAACCACAGTGTTCCCACACTCTACAATCCCACCCTGCAGATCCATACCCATCCAGGATTGGTGCAGAAGACCGGAAAAGCAGTCTAATTTCCTTTCCCCTCTACAGCTCCTCTTCCACAATGGTTAAATGCTCAGTTTTTCCTCCCTCACTTCTCAAAGCAGCAAGACAGTGATAAGAAACCCTACTGCCTCGCTTACCCCTTCCAGCTGCTTCCCTGCATCCTTGCTGCTGTTCACTCCCCACCCCTCTGCAGCCTCTGGAGCGTGGATCCAGCTGCTGAGCCCAAGAGAGCAGCAGTGAGTGGCTGTGATTGAAGGCGTGGGCTCCACGACAGCTACCCTGAACAACCCTAGCAAAGGCCGTGTGTCAAAACCATTTACCTGTTTAGTTCATTAAATACATATACTACAGAACACAGTGGCTGCCAGAAGATGCGTATTCTCCTGTTTGTGACCAAGTTTGGCCACCCTTAAAGCTCATGTGTAACCCCTGAGGGACTCTCACCAGTTTAAGCAACGCTGAAACTTCCAGAGGTGAGCACTAATTCCATGGCACAAGTACTTCCAACTCAGTAAGGAGGATACCTCACATTCTGCTTTACTGAAAGGAATCTAAGATGCTTTTCAAAGCAAGATGGCATAAAGGTATAGCTGAATGGTATTATTTGCATCACTTTTGGTTTATCTACACTCTCCTTAAGTGCTTGGCTGTCACCTTGGTGCGCTGTTGCCTGAGTCATATGGCAATTGATTTCTTCTATTCATCAGAAATGTTACCCACTAAGAAAGTTATTTTCCTCATTTAGCCTGTGGACTCCAAGAGCACTAATGAATTCTCCTCACCCGGTGGATCTTTGCACACAATTGACATCAAATAGGCAGTTTCAATAGTAACAAGCACTGACAGATCCCAGGGACCCACTCACACTGGGGGCAGGGAGCAAAGGCTTTGGATTTTCATCACATCCATGTCACCAGTTATTTACTCTTTTGCTCCCAAATCTGAATGATACTCTGCGGCTGCCAAGCCACAGCAGCCAACAGCATTTCAACATTTCCAGAGCCCAGTTAGTGCTGGAAAAAAATCCATACACAACACCGGTATTAAAGCTTGATTATTTTCTATCCTAATAAAAGTTCATCTGGTAGTAATTTGTGCTAACACAACGCTCCCATACATGTGGATAAGTATATACCTGCACATATGCAGCCATCACTGTATATATTTCTCCCGCGACTAGGATATCATGCTTAACACAGAAGTATGCATATATTTACAAGACCCTGGCTTCATTTTCAGAGAATCACAGAATCACAAGGTTGGAAATGACCTTTAAAGATGATCAGGTCCAACCATTCCCATCCTAAGCTAAACCATATCCCTAAGTACCTCATCTACCCTTTTTTTAAACACATCCAGGGAAGGTGACACAACCACATCCCTGGGCAGACTGTTCCAGGCCCCAACAACTATTTTCAGTAAAGAATTTTTTTCTAATATCTAATCTAAGCCTACTCTGGCACAGCTTCAATTTTCCTTCAGCCCAGATGATGGAAACATGACGGTTTCTCCCATTCATTTGGATTCCCACCATGATCACCTCACAGGATAGAGAATAAGCAAACGGAGTGAGCTGGCCTGGCTGGGGAGTTCTCGCATCCACTTCAAGCCCACGTCACGGTGCTGGTCCTCAGCTTTCCTGACACAGTTTGTGTGTTTAACAGGAAGCACCTCCGATAAATATGCTCACAAACGGAATCAAACCCAGCAATTTTAGAGAAAGAAACACAGCTCCAGGCAGGAAAAGTGTTACAGTATGATGAGGGGCTTTTTATTTTTTTTTCAGTGATACCCTACTTCAAGATCACTCCTAAGAAACAAGCACCAAGTACAGTCCAAATATCCCAATCCTACTCTGTGATTTTAAAGTCTGGGAGACCATTTTCTACTTTGAATCCAGGCACCGCAGCTCAAGTTTGGGCTATACGTGCTCAGGCACTAGTTTCCAAGGAAACCAGTGACTGCAAGAGCATTGCAAAATGCAAGTCCAGCGCCTGCCGCCGGTTCACAAGTAGCTCCATAGCTATCTCAGTGACACAAACCCTTCCAGATAGGTGCTTCTCCAGTGCTTCTCAGAGAACTTGATACAATTTCCACCATTTAGGATGTCGGTATACACGGCACATCTCCAAGCAACGTACACGCTGGCAACCAAACCACTTTCTGGAGATGCTGAGAGGAGGAGAAAGGAATTCTTTGCCTTGTTTTAGACTCCAGCACAGCAAATACTTTTGTTTTTCCCTGTTCTGTCAGCCCTTCAAAACAAAGACAAGCTATACAAAGCGTGAATGTCAGGGACATCTCCACCTGCATGTACCCCCCAGAAATGGCAAAACAGCAGATGAAAGAACATTTATACAAACATTCATCCTTTAGCCTGCTACAAATGCAAACATCTGGGCACTGTGAAAAGCCAAGAGAGAAGAAACACGAGCAGAACTGGCAGTTAGGAGTATCATTTGTGACAGTAAGTGGCATTTAAACCACCGCCACCTCTGGTTCCAAAAGCACAGCTTCCCAGGACTCTTTCGATACACTGTGTACTTCCAGTTCGGAAAGTCGAGCATCCCACAGTATCTACCCCAAAGAAGCAGGTACATATGCACTCACTGTGTCCTTTTTAACTCCAAAGGAGCAACTTTTTCCCCCTCAACTCGTATTTTGCATTCAGTCCTCAGCGAGACCATGTTTAGTGAAGGCATGGGAGCTTCTCACCTTCCCAGCAAGTCTGCAACACAGGATGCTACAAGCACCTGGCTCCTCAAAATTCTGTGCTACTACACACATTTTTGGATTGGTATCAGCACTCTGATTGGGGGGGGGAGGCTAATTCATTTCAGAGATGTAAGATGTGCATTGTGTCTAGGAACACAGGACGCTAAAGCTCAGGATGACTTTCACAGCAAGTCTGGAGAAAAGGCATTTGTGGCCATGGTCTGTGACCTCGTTTTCTTACGATGCACGTTAAAACTACCCACCTACAGCACTCGACCCAGTAATACAGAAAAGAGGAAAAAAGTTGTTCTTTAGAAAATTAGTTTATGGGGATGTATTACAATTTAAAAAAAAAAAAAAAATCACCTTCCTTTAAGTGCTATCAGCTTGCTTACAGTGACTGTACTTGCTGAATAGTTTTGGTTTGCATACAACCACCATAAAGATTTCAATAGATTCTGAACAACTGCTTTGCTTTAAAACGTGGTGTATTTATACTACGCTGCTAAAATTAATACCCAAAAGCAGCAGAAATTCAGAGAAGTATGTGCTGCTTATTGCTACTAAGCAGAACTAAAAATAACTGATCTTACCATCACTCATCAAAGCAAGAATCAGACAGAAAATGACAAAAAAGATACACAGCTTTAATTGCTTTGTCCAATAAATTATGGTTTACCTTCCTTTGCTTAAAACACCTCCGGTTCTTAGAGTTTGAGGTTTAACAACACTAAGTGTAGAATGCTGCACATGGGACATAACAACCCCATGCAGCACTACAGGCTTGGGGGAGACTGGCTGGAGAGCTGTCAGGCAGAGAAGGACCTGGGGGTCTTGGGTGACTGCTGACTGCTCCTCACCATAAGAAGGACATTGAGGTCCTGGAGTGTGTCTAGAAAAGGGCAACCAGGTCGGGGAAGGGGCTGGAGAGCAAATCCTATGAGGAGTGGCTGAGGGAGCTGGGGATGTTCAGCCTGGAGAAGAGGAGGCTGAGGGGAGTCATCACCGCCTACAACTACCTGAAGGGAGGTTGTAGAGAGGTGGGAGATGGTGTCTTCAGCCAGGTGACAGGAGATAGGACAAGGAGAAATGGCCTCAAGCTGTGCCAGGGCAGGGTCAGATCACATCTTAGGAAAAAATTTTTTACTGAAAGAGTTGTGAGGGCCTGGAACAGGCTGCCCAGGGAGGGGGTTGAGTCACCTTCCCTGGATGTGTTCAAAAAAAGGGTAGATGAGGTACTTAGGGATATGGTTTAGTTTAGGACAGGAATGGTTGGACTTGATGATCTTAAAGGTCTTTTCCAACCTTGTGATTCTGTGATTCTTTTTACATTCAGCATACACATTACCTGACTAAACAAGCCTCCTCCAGAGACAACTCACAACACTATTTGCCAACAGAAAAAAAAAACAACCCAAACAAAAAGACTTTGTCCCCTGCCTAACAACTAAATCCAACACAGTTATTCCTTACCACCTCTAACACCAGAGCCTCAGAAGGCTGAGCTATACAAAGAGCCAAGCAATCTCACACTTGCTGCTTCACAAGGCATTAAGCAGCACGGACTCTGCAGCGTGACTCATGCCTGTGCCTCCTGTGTTCAGGAGACCCCATCATCCACCACCACCACCACCACCACCACGCCAAGCCCGACCTGTCAAAACGGAGGAAAATAACATCTGACTGACTTGCAGCCTGTCAAGGATAGTGGCAAACGCATGTGAAAACTGCTCTCAGGAAACGTATCGTCCTTCACAGTAAAAACTCAGCCCTGCTGCGGGAGGGGAAGCAGAGCAAGCTGGGTGTTTGGGGAGTCAAGAGAGGAGACTGCTCATGAGCCAACTCTTGTCAAGCCACCTTGGCCAGCCGGATACCTGAGATACACTGGGCTGCTGGGTAGGGAACAAGTCCAACCTACACAGATTCAGCAGCACTCGCAGCAGCAGGCTGTCCTTCATAGCATCCGAGAGCTTGTCCCTACAAATCAGGCAGCTGAAGCCCAATGCAAAAACCACCACAAGGTTTGAGTGGCACCACACTGTTAGAGCAGCAGGAGAAAAGTCAATCTGTCTCCTTGATAGCCACCAAGATGAGTGGAAAGCTGATCAACCTGGCCCTCAGGGAGATCATTGCCCTAAACAACACCCTCGGCCACATCTTGTAAAGGTGGGCACATCATCCTTTCTCACAGAGCTCGTACCAGTCAGTGGAGAGATGCTGCCCCATCACCACTCACCACATACCACTGAAGGCCTAACTTTAAAGTACTAGCCCCTGAGTCCTGCATACCAGGAGGAAAACCAGCCACTGACAGTATGCGTGGCAGCATTCAACCCAGAACAAGCAGATCTTTCCAGGCACAGAACTTCTTCTTCAGAACAACGTTAAGCCACATTCTGATGGATTCAACATGGTATCGTGTAGTGAGTAAAAGCAACCACAGAAGTTAATTACACCTGAACAAACGAGAAACACATTTCACTTGTTTGCTGGACACATGATATTGAACTAGATCTTGATACCAAATAAAATGTAAGGTTGCACCCGTACACCTACCGCTGCCGACTGCTTTTGATCTGACGCTTTCTGCGGCACGACACCAAAACCAGAGTATAACCACCATCCCTCATCTGATTTCACAGCCCCTGTCCAACATTTCGGGAAGGAATCACAGAGGGAGGGTTGTCTCAGATCACAGGTCCCTCAATCATCTCAACCATCAGTTTCTAGTGGCTAAATTACATTGCAACCGTCCTCCAAATTATTCTAGCAAAAGGAAAGCATGGGGCTTAAGGAAAGAGGTTGAGGTCTTGATTATTTGGGGTTTTCTAGAACTATACTTTGTGTTTTAATTAATGAATGGCTCCTGGATACCGCAGCATACATACCATGTATTAATATCAGCAGATAATTTTATGCAAACGCTTTGAATATGAAGTGCTTTTCAAATATTTCTGGGGATTTTATTACTATTATGATCACTTAAAAATATGCCTCTAGTCCACGTTCGCCTTCAAAGAACCAATTTGGCCACTGAAAGGATTTTGTTAATTCTCTCCTCTGTACACTGCACTTTCCCTAAGGCTATGCAACCAAGTATTCTGTTGGTTTGAGGGTTTTTTTTAAACCAGAACTCTTAAATACGACTCACAGACTGCTCCTCCCCTCAAAAACAAACCTCTGGGATTTTGGCAGATTCCCCAACTTTCCATTCAAAGCATTCCTCAGTCTGTTAACTCACAAACCCCAGTCATTCTTCGTCTTACTCAACTCTCCTACAAATGACACAGCGTTCTGCTGTTAAGGCAACGGGACACACACCACCTCTGAGAAGAGAAGATCAAGTCCCTATAAATTTCTTCAAACTCATAAGCTCTCCACTTCATTTTACATTCTGCTTCTAAAATGTTTTGGGGCTGTTTTTTGGGGTTTTTTTTTTTTCCTTCTGGAAAACAAAATATGCTGATTGCAGAGCCTTCCAAAAAAGCATACAGCTGTTGCCCATCACCAAAGGCAACAGCCTTTTAAAATGAAAAGTCCTGGGTGTTTTCCCATGGCAAGCACAAAATACCAAAAGCAAAGAGAGTTACAGCTTCCGAGTTAAAAAGGCATGTCTTTAGTCTGCAGCCCTGTAAAATCTTAATTGGAATAACAGCCTGTACAAATTCAGTCTCTCTCACTATTCTTTTCATGCTGACAGGCTGTTAGCAGCCAGGATATATATCCTGCGAGAGGTCAAAGGTGTGGAAAAACAAATAGAGCAGTGATTTTTAGAAGATGAAGAGGAGATAAGGATTTGTCACGGCCTTTTTCTACCATGGAAAACCATCCAGCCTTCTCCCCAGTCTTTACTCCAGTCACTTCTTGCAAGTTACTTCAAGGGGAGAAAGAGAAAGCCACTTATTTTAGACAACTGGTTTCTAGATACTGGAATAGGAAGCCTGACAAAGGTGCTTGACTCTTCTCACTGGTCTCATAACTTGGAAGAAAAAGGCAGGATGCATACCTCCACAGATTTTAGCTATAAACTGCCCACATGAACTCACAAGGTCCCATTTCACATTAAAAAAAAAAAAAAGAAAAAAAAATAGAGGCAAAAGAAACCAAACCCTGTGATAGCAACTGAAACTCTTCACTCCCTGAAACAGATGTTTTTTAAGCTATATGCATCTTAAACAATGGGGGTGGGAGGGTGTGCAAGGTAAGTTCTTGCAAGGAATTTCATGGTATTTTTCTATAGGAGGCAATGAAATTTACTTCCACGCTTAAAAGCCATTTAGAGTTTAACCATTTTATAACCCAGAATCTTCTACATGGTACCAGAGCAGCTTCCATAGACACTTGACCACCGCATCAGACCCACAGGTATCAGAAGTCTACCGTGACCCTCAATCAGTCCTTGTTTCTAATACTTACTTCTGCTAATCCTACCGATCTCTAGCTGCCTTAGGTGCTCCACCAGATCAGGAGGACAAACCCAGCACCACCTAAATGCAAAAAAAAAACCAAACCACCCAGCAGGCCACCAAGACTGAAGATTTCTAGTGTGTCTTATCAGTGCTCTTACTCCCGTATAATGCTGGAAAGCAGGCTGATGCCTTCGGCAGCTTGTCAAAAAAACAAAGGTTGGATACCATTACCTCAAGAGCCACGAAGGTTTGGAGTGACTGGAACAAAAATAATCAACTCTTCTCCGGGTATTTTGTTAGTTTCTGCTCTGCTTCCAGGTCCTCTCTACCTTAATCCCTAGTACCATCACAAATGGCTATCTTGACCATCAGAATGTCATTGAGATTACATCACATTTTTTTAATCAAGAAAAGGATCTGCCCTCAACCACTCACAAGCACTGCCTGAGGCATATTAGAGGCCACATGTAAGAGAAATCAAGTTCAGGCATTAATGATCCACCACTAAGGTCACCTGCATTGCGTTTTAATCAGCAGAGCTACTGGTAAGCAAAACACACAGCTCACATTTTCCTTTGTTTATGCAGCTCTATCTTCCTTTCCATCGGGATGCTCCAATTAGAGGTGTTTATCAGTGCAGTTATGGATTTAGGCAAGCACCCATGATGACCATCTACCTCGAGAAGACATCCCATCACCTCAGCAGGTGTCCATCCTTGGGTATTAGGCTTTGCAGGCTTGTCATCGCCGTAACGTGATGGCTGAGGCTGAACAACAAACACTTCCCAGAACGACACATGCTCCCAAAGACATTAAGGAGTATCTTTTCCACCTCAGCGATTAAGGTCTGGAACTGCAAGTTGACCTAAATGCTGTAAGAAGTATTGGAGTATTGACCAAGGAAGGTCAATATGAAACAGAGATGGGTGGCACGTATCAGGCCTCGCGTGAGGCTACGGCAAGGCGCGTACACAACAAGCAATTAAAGCTCAAGCTGGGAAGCATTAATTCAAGGCTCCATCAGGCTTTCCACACATTGTACTGTACTAGGCAGAGGCTCCAGGCTTGTCCTGTTGGAACCCAACATGCTTCTCTGAGCCCTGGGGAGCTCGATTCACCCTTAGCACCAAAAGTCAAGTGCACACATGTCCCTCTGTGCACAAAACAAACATTTTTGGATGCAATACCCTGTCCTACACAGTTTAACTGAGAAAATTAATGCCTCTGGACCACCTTACTCCACCTGAGACATGAGCCAGACACCCCACAGCTTGCAGAGACCCACACACACCTTTCCCTGCCGCCTGCCACAGCCGGGTCTCCACTTTTTGTGGTGTTTTCGGCGTGTTTTGAGGGGTGGGGTAGGCTTTTTCTCTTGGCCCACCACTGCTTCTCCCCACCGCCCTCTCGAATCCGGAGCGGCGACCGTTCGCCTTAAAAGGACAAAATATCTGTGGAGAAACGGCGTCGGGAAGGGAGAGGAGGGGGAACCGAGGGAAGCAGCGGGTGGGTGGAGGTGCAGCCATACAGCGGCCGTGCCCGGCCGAGGGTCCCGAGGCGGCGGGGCCGGACCGTAGCGGCCGCCCTCCCTGGGCAAAGACGCCCCAGAGCCGCCGTTGCCAAGAGACGGCGAGGCCCCGCCATAGCGGCGGGAGGGGCTGGAGCTGAGCGGAGCGGGCAGGGTTAGGGCAGGGCCCGATACACACCGTGGGAGACGAGTGAGTCGAGGCAGCAGGACGGCAACTGCTGCTCCAGCATCCCCAGTCGAGGCAATGGGGCACCTGGGCATCGTCCCTTATTGCTGCCTGACCTCATCCACAGCACCTTCGCCACCGCCACGCCCGGGAGTAAACCCGCAGCCGAAGTGGGACTGGTGGAGTCCCGGCACGGGGCTGTGGAGTGGCCCGACTGGAGCAACAGGGCTGCGAGACGCCGAGGGCCCGCCCGCCATGTGCCCCGGCCATCGGCCGGGGCTGCCCGGCGTGTCGAGGTGCCTCCCTCGGGGCTGACAACCAGCGTTAATGCCACAAGAGCCCCAACTGCCGGCGCGACTCGCAGCACGCTCACGCTCCTGTTTAATCCAGGCAGGAAGATGTCAGCTGCAGAGGGGAGGCGGGTTCGCCCACTGACCGGCAGCCGGGAGGTTAAGCCCTGGCTGCCGCCAGCCGAGGGGCACGGCCCGGCAGATGCGGCCGAGGGATCTAAGCCCCGGCCGGCCACCGGCTGCAGTGCACATGAGGCCAGGTGCTTCAGCAGCATGTAATCTCTTCTTTTTCTCTTCCCTCCCCTCCTCCTCCCACCAAGAACTGCTCAGGGAAACGTTTTGCAATTCATTGGCTAGGAAAAGATACTACGGGAGGGGAGCGATCCCTCTCCAGCAAGGTCTCCGTTTTTTCCGTGAAACCGCTGTGACTTCCCTAGTCTGCGGCATGTGTGAAACGAGGGCAGAGCATCTCCGGGCACGCTGGGAGCCGAGGTTCCCCGCAACTTTCCCTTCCCGCCGCCCGCCCCCCACCCCCACATATCCTTCTCTGGATCAGGACGCTGCAACAAGCCGCTGCCCTCCTTCCCCAGCACTAGCACCCACTGGGCGATGGAGGCCAGGCGGGACGGCCGGGAGGCTGCTGGAGACCCCGGTACCGCACCCCGCCGGGTTCCAAGTTTCCCTGCCCGCTCCGGCGCGAATCGCTCCCTGCAAGACACGGCTCCTCCTCGGAGGGGAGCGACCCCCGGGCTTCTCCCGTTCCCTTCCGCAGCGATTAAGCCCCCGGAGACCGCCATGCCCTCCGTTTCGGCCCGCCAGCAACAGAAACTCCCCCGGGGACAGCCCGCCCCTACCCGAGCTCGCCGCCGTGCCTCCCCCGGCGGGATGGAGGGGGGCTGCCGGGTCCGAAAGGAGCCGTGGCGGGGGAGCGCGGCTCTCCCCCTATCTCGGCGCTCACTCCGGTCGGACACCAACGCCGCCGCTCCCCCCCCCAAGCCCGGAGCTCGCAACTTTCCCACCCCGCGGGGCCACCCGGGAGGGTGCGGGGGCGGGCGGTACCCGGGGCGGCAGCGCTTCGGGGCTCCGCTGCGCGCTCCCCCGGTCCTTTCCCGGCGAGCGGCGGCAACGAGGACGGGGGATGGAGGGGAAAAGGTGTCCGCCGGCTGCCCCGCAGGCAGCGAAGGGAGAAGGGGGCGAGAGGGTCTGAGCGCGGCGGATGGCGAGGCACGGAGCGCTCCGCTCCCCGCGGGAGATGGGTATCCGGGATGAACCCCCTGCTTACTGTGGGCTCTTGGGGTAGAAGGGGAGGGTGACGTGGCTGAGATCCTGGATGTCAAAGGCGGTGGGCTCGGCCGAGATCGCCTGCCGCTTGGTCCTCTGCTCCCCCTGCAAGGTGCCGGCGCTCTGCTGCTGCGCCTGCTGGGTGGCGGGCCGGATCACGGAACGGTACTTGTCCAGCTCGTTCTGCAGCTTCTGGATCAGTTCGTCCTTCTGGTCCAACTCCAGCTCCAGCTCGTCGATGAGAGCATCCCGCTGCCGCAGCTCCTCGATCTTCTCCTGCAGCGCGTACTGTAAATCCCGCAAAGTGCCCATGGTCCTGCCGCCCCGCTCGCCCCTCGCCTCAACCGGCAACTTTCCCCCCCGGGCCGCCCGCCGTCTCCCCGCACTTGAGCCAACTTCGCCTCCGCCGCCCCCTCCGGCCCGGCCCGGCCCGGCCCGGCGCGGCCCCGCTGCCCGCCGGGGCCCCGCCGCAGCCGGACCCTCGCCGCCGGCACCGCGCTCTGGAGCCGGGTTGTTAGGGGCGATTTCGATCCGGCTGCGTCAGGCTAGGCTGGAGAGGGAGCGGGAGACAGACAGACACAGACACACACACACACACACACACACACACGCGGAGGGGGAGGGAAGCAGGGAAGGCGGCGGGGAGGGAGGCAGGGGCGCCTGCGAGGATGCACATGCACTCCCCGCTCCCTCCTTCCCGGCCCCGCCGGCTCCCCGCACCGCCCACACCCCCGCGCCGTCGGCCCGCGGGGTCGCCCGGCGGGGGATGCGAGGAGGAGGCTACCCGGCGGGGTATGCGGGGATGGGGCTGCCCGGCGGCTCCCGCCAGGCTGCGGGAGCGCTCCGCGCCGGGAGCCTGTGCCGAGCCTTCCCCTCCCGTCCTTTTGCAAGATGAGGCCATCAAACAGGTCCAAACCCGGGGAGATGGCTGCACAGACCTGCCCTCTCCGTCCCGCTGTCGTGGTGTCCCCCGGTCCTCTCCCTTCCCAGCGTCTGCTCCAGTCAAGGGTCCTACTTTCCCCCTACACAACTTGCCCGGCTTATCTCCCGTTTACTTTTTTTTTTTCTTTTTTTAAAAAGCCAATTTTCGGGTTTTTTTTCTCTGAGTGAAAGCGCAAGCTGGATCTCGGCATTGCTCCTCCTCAGTGTCAGCAAGCTTCGGGCTCCAAAAACCCAGATTTTAACGTGAATATCGGTCAAGTATGTCTGCACCGGAAAAGCCTGGAGGCTGGGCATATGGGTCTCGGAGCACTGAAAAAAAAAAACCCTAACTTAAAATGTGGGGAAATAAGACTTGCTGTGTAGCCCCGACACCCACACGAAAGCACAAGCTAGTTTTCTGCCTTTACCAAACGCGACAGGATTTTCCCAGCGTGAGAGCGCGGCGCCTGATGCTCTGGGATTTTCTGCGTGCCGACAAACCGCTTTACACACTGGTTCTACCTATGCCATGCGGCCCACGGGTCTGCCACACAAAAATAACAAAATAAAACAAATGGGCTGCGTCGGATGAGCCCTCAGTGCCAAATAGCCCTGTTTGCTTTTGTCTTGCCAGGCGTTTGCCAAGCGTGGAAGGGACAGTGATGTATGCCACGACAACGTGGCTCCTGGGCTTGGACCTCCAGGGTAGATAGAAGGATCTGTGGGCAAGCAAATAGCTGGTTTGGGGGTTTCCTCGGTAAGAGAGCACATTTTGGAGGAGTCAGGGGTAAAGTCCCCCCCCCCAGCCCAGCTAGAGCAAGAGCTTCTGCAGCAGCGGGGCACCAGCCCTGTTTCGTGCTTGGATGTTTTCAGGGCAGCAGAAGCAGCTGCTTCAGTTCCCTCTCTGGGAGTTTGTTTTGGGGAAGAGAGAGGGAAGATATAGCCAGAGGTACAGTTTTGGATGTACCTACGTGTTTGTCTCTGTCTGAACCTCCCCCTTTCTTTCGGGCATCAGCTGGGAAATGAGATACCCAGACAGAGACCGTGTTTATGGGATTGAGCTTGTTTTGGTTCGTTTTTTTTTTTTACTGTTACGTACTGGTGCTTGGCTGAGTCCAAAGTTCCAGCTTTCAACCCGCAGATGGTCTTTATAAATTGGTTTTTTTTAAAGAAAAAAAAATACAAAGAACAGCTGAGAAATTGCAACTGCTCCCTGCTCAAGGCTGTTGTTTGAAAGGGCCTGGCCTCTCTTCATAAGCGTGAGGCTTTGCAGGTTCTTCAACGTATTTGATACCTCCTGTATTATTTTTTAAATTTTTTTTTAGATGCTCGGGGCAAAAAAAAAAAAAAAGAAAAAGAAAAAATTGGGTTCCATAAAACTATTCAATTTTCAGCCCCCTTGATGCATAGATGCCAGGCACAAAAGCAAAGTTTCCTGGTTGTTTTCATAGTTTGCCAAAGTGCTTGAGGTTCAGGCAGCATTTTTTACTGTATACTCCATTCTGATCTTGTATAACTCGCTAGGAAATAAAAAAAGTACCAAATATCTTGCAAACATTTCCATTTTAAAGAAGGCCAGTGTTAAATAGATGCATTCCTGCTGCCTACAAACTAGAAATCAATGATAAAGAAAATATTTTAACAGCATTCAGCTGACATGCCTGAAGTTTTATTGTTTTCCTCCCTACAGAAGTGATACCAACTTCTGGATGAGGAAGACAGCGATACGGTTAACTGAGGCCCACCAGGCTTCAAAAGAATCACAGTCCCAGGGTGGGAAAACTTGTGCATAATTTCTCAATGAGAAGCAGTAAAGCCACATTTCTTGGTTTCTGTTAGAGGTATGCAGCCTGGGACCGAGACAACAGTACCTAGATCAGAAAGGATCTGGAAAAAAACCCCGTGAGAAATCACAGGGAATAAACCTGGTGGGGAATTTAGCTCAATATATCGAAAGAAAACATTTATTTACAAGTGGGAAGCAGATTTTCATAAGACCTACAAAGTCTAAGGAGAGATTTTTATGGCTCAGTTTTTGATTTGGGACTATAATCAGCAGCTGTCAAGGCAAAGACTGGTCCTCCCCAATTTAAAGATGAGGCCAAAGCAGCCCAAAGGACTTCACAACCTGACAGCCTAGCTCTGCCACTGGAAGGCAGCCAGCAGTTGCCTATTTTCAACAATCCACTGCTGTCCCAAAGAAGCTGTCGGGCGAGTGCAGATCTCCTCCCTGAGGTTCATACTTCAGGTTTTCCGGGTACCAGCTGGTGTGTAATCTCAGGGTACCACCCCTCCGATCCCATTCCTTTCAACTTAGAGTTCCCAATAAAAGAAAGAACCCAAATCTCAGACTCTCAGAGCAGCTGCTTTTGTCTTCTTGATTCAGAGAACGGAAAGAAGCCGCTTCAGGGAGAAGAATGGTAGGAATGCACCGACTGGCTTGGGTTTCAGGAGAACGGGGTGAAGCTGGTTGTGGTTTGTTAAGGGAGCCTTTGGTCATCACCTCAAGGCCTTTTGCAGGTCCAGCTGCTGCAATACTGTGCCTGGATGTCTAGTAAGCAGGAAGCCAAAAAAAACCAACACAATAGCCTCTGCAGATGGTGTCCTCTCTGTCCCAACACACTGCGCACCAGGGCTTGCAGAAGGGAATCACATCAGGCAGGGATGTTTCTTCTCTTCAAATAGGCTCCTATATACTCACGGTATTTCCTCTCTGCACAGCTCCTAGGTTTTAATAGCTTTTGCTTCTAAACCTTTCCAGGATCATCTGTCACTAAATGCACCCACTCAGCTGCCATCTTACAAGCTAAAAACGTATTTGAAAGCTTATTCTGCAGACATCTCCCTGGGCTCGCCTCTCAAAGCGCAGGTAGCAAGCAGGACCACTGACAGGCACACATCACCTTGCTACAGTCGGCCAGGTCAGCACAGATGGAGGAGCTGGAGATGCATCACTGAGTATAAACATTTTCCTCCTCCTGGAAGGATGGGTTTTTTTCTCCCCAGCCTCACCCGCTCCAATGGTAATCCTTATTCTTTCCCCAAAAGGAAGTTGGGCCACTTGGATTTTGTGATGCATGTCTCCACTGGCCAGAGCTTCATGCAGGCTGTGGAAGGTACGTGACCCACAGCACTCTACCTGCCTATGGCACACTGCCATTTGCAAAACTGAAAGCGTTCCCTGCATGCATACTCACAGCAAGACCTTTATGACGTGCCGAAGATTAAAAAATACAGGAAGACTTAAATGAAAGCAGCACGTGCATAAGCTGAACTCATGCAGAAAGCCCCCCTTCCCCATGAGTCACCACCTCTCATCCATGGGATACTACCACTCCTATTCCACCAAGCACCCAAAATTCACTCCAGTCCCTGAGGCAGAGGAAGGACTGCCATCTACTGAAACCTGAACACATCCAACTCCTCCACAGGGCACTTTTGGCCATTCCTTTTCCCTTTTGCCCCAAACAGAGCGTCTCCGGCAACTCCTTCTGGGCCACAGTGCCCTACAGGTTTGCAGCTGGAAAATCCCCCAAGGATGGGGATGAAGCTGGATCTACTTGTCAAAGCAGTTTCACTAAGACCAAGGAGCAGGAATTGTCAGTGTTTGGGAAGTTCCTCAGCCCCATTTCTCTCCAAAAGTAAAGCTCATTGTCTCGTGACATTCCTTCTTATTTTGTCCCTTTCCACAGCCTTTAAAAACAAAACTGAAACCCAGTGGTTGCTCCATACAGAAGGGATGGAGATATCCAGGGTTGGGCACTCTTGCAGTGAGTGCTTCGTTTTAAACCCCATTGAATCCCAAGTCCTGAAAGTCAAATGCACATCTCAACTGGATTATCTCAAGGATTTTCCTTTCTTATGTAGATTCTTTCCATTACCAGTAAGAAATACTGAGAAGCAGCTCTTACAAAGAGCACGCAACTGCTCCAGTCTGCCCTAGGAAATCCTCCCAGGATGAGGATCATTTGGAGTGCACCAAAAAAAAAAAAAAAAGTTATATATATATATATATATATATACACACATACACACACCCCAAGCCCTCTCAGTGGTACAGAAACACTCACTGCAGAGACAAGAAAAAAATAACAGCGTGCCGTACTGCAACTGATAATATGCTTAGCTTTTTATATCACATTAGGGGCACACATAACAACACAAAAATGAATGTTTGTATCATGCAGGGCAGAAGGATGAGCCATGCAATAGCACAGAACTATCCACATAATGCAGTGGTTTCAAGCCCTCCTCCCCTTGTGCACACATATGTGTGTGCCAGAAGCGGATTTAAGAGTCAAGTTTCCTGTCCTCCTTCATGGGTCCTTTGCCCAGAGCAATAGATGGCACAAAGGACCTAATGCACTGGCAAGGTAACAAAGAGATAACCCTGCCCTCGTTGGTTTTCCAGGTGGGAGAAAAGCCTGGACCAGCGGTTCCCATTGAGTGGGCTGCAGAGATGAAACAGTAGAAGCACATCAGTCATCTTTATGGGTGGACCACGAGTTTTACATAACAGTGGCAGAATAAGTTATTCTCAATATGCAGAAGTTGCATACACATTCAGCAAGCCCTTCAATGCCTTTTTCTTTATTAGAGCAACCAAAACAGTCCCTCTGACTTCCTTTCCCCACTAACAAGACCCTGTTCACACCAGCCCTGCCTGTTGGTCTACAGAAACCACAGATCCTCTGCCCTCCAAAAAGCATCTGACACACTTCAGTTGAGCAATGTCTTTCTAAGCCAGGCTTTTTCTCCCATGATCCCATGGAAGGTTGGATTTTCAACAGCTCACCCCATCAGAAGGTTGCATGTGGTAGCAGTGGGTCTCCTCATCCTTTTGCTTCAGTGCTGGTTCAGCTGCGGATGAGTCCCTCCAGGGTAGGAGGGGATGCTATGGGCTTCCTAGTAGCACCTTCTCATATCCTCAGCGTGAATGCAATCTTTGGGCTTTCTCCAACAAAGACTAAACACATTTTCTCTGTACCCCTAAGACAGGAGCTGCAAGCAGCAGCAGATCTCAGGCAGGTCAGGCATGGGAACTGCCATTCCTGGATCATCCCTGATCCTTCCTGACCATACACACTTCAAATGACTGGTTGGGTTTTTTTTTCCCCCCACCTGCCAGAAGGACCTGGACTACCCAGCAAGGTCAGATATGAGCGGAGCTTAGACAACTCTTGCTGTGGGCTAGATTAAGTCAGAAACATCTTCAACATGATTCAGCTGCCTTAAGAGGTCTCTTTAGGCTCATGTTAAGCAGCAACTTGTTCTGAAAACTGCCAAGATAAATACTTAGTGCTGTTTTTCAGTTACTACAATTAGACACTGACTATGACCCTGTTTTTCTCAGCAGTCCCAGGGCACTGCCTATGTAGAGCAAAAGCAGCATGTAGACATGTAGATTTCTTTTGCTTTCAGCCTTAAGCTATCGGCAAATGAACCCAGGGACCAATTAAATGGAATGTAAGGATGCAGATCTAGTCTTGGAGCCATGAGATACAGGATATAATGGAGGTGAAGTTTGTAGAAAACATCAACTCGTTTGACATGGTTGGAAAAACAGGTTCATTCTGGCTCTCATACATGCATCTGTGAGATTGGGAGAAGCTGAAGTATTTGAAGCAAGGTGAAAGCTATGTGTTGGATCTGTGGCCACTGATTTTCCCAGAGATGCAGCCAGGATAGCCAGGCCAGCTTCCTTGCATTTCTCAGGACCACAGAGTTTAACCGCACAGGACCACTCAGGCTCAGTGGCCCTTTTATCTTCAATATTCAACATCAGTTCCTCTTCCTCCTGTGTGGTATCTCAGTGTCACAGTGGGAGAGCTCAGCAACTCGTGCCAAACAGTGTGGGGTTCCTGTCCGAGGATGAAAACAGCCCAGCCTCATCACACAACAGGAACAACATGCTAATGCTGAAAAGTGCCACAAATCATTCTGTCATTGGATGACCAACATGCACATCAACAACTAAACCTCACATTTCAGAGGCAAGACTCTTCAAAGCCATTAACACAGCCAGAAACCCTACAGCCACCTAAAACACTGTGTGTCACCCTTGAGTTGCATCATTTATGACAGTCACTTGGGCAGCACAGAGATCTGACCTTACCATGTTACATGGTTTAGGCAGTTGGGAACTCAACAGGGTGTCAGGACATCTGGGGAGAAATCCCAGCTTTCTGTCTTTGTTTCTGGCTTCATCTACTCCTACTAACCCTTTCCATGTAAGGTCACTTCCTCATTTGTCTTTCTGCAGGTCTCTAGCAGCGTGGGACTAACTTGGCATGGTGATTCTCACATCGTCATTCAGCAGTAGGCTGGTAAAGACTTCCATTGACTTAACTTGTACTTCTTAGAGATAAAAGTGAGTTCCGTCTTGCAAGCCAGCCTACCATTCCTCATGGCATCCTTTAGAAATGCTACCTAAAATGCAGCTAAACTTTTCAGCTGTTACAATGCAGGTAACAGACTTTCCCTTTCTCCAGCCTCCGTAACTAGCCGATTGTTTTAGTTCCCCGGATGCAAGAGGTGGAAAGCAAAGTACATGGGAAGGTATGAATGGCAAGAGGTTTGTTTTCCCCAAAAAACATTTTAATCAATAGCAATGCATTCCTATGCCCTGACTGTGATGCTGCTTGACACCATTTCTTACCTTCACAGGTTTGTCACTTGCCAGCCCCAAGCGTTCGAAATTCAGGGTGCTCCCTCTAATCGCCCTTTTGGACCCCGCAGTGTTTCTTATCTCTCCTTGCCAGTAATGCACCACTCACCTACCATAATTGCCTTGGTCTGTTGGGCTGACTTATCCAACCTTCAAAACAATTCATTTATATTTGAAATTGGATTAGAAATAAACATGTATTCTGCTACCACCGATATGAAAATAACCAGTGCGTTACCATTATTTTATGATGAATGCATCGTGAATGAGTGCATCATCTCTTTATGTAATCAAATTAATTCCTCAGCTTATTAAAAATTATTATTTGACTGTTTCAAGGTATTTATAACAATAAGCACGAGGCATAGATTTTAAGCCTGTGTTTTACATGACCGGACAAGAGACCTGTGTTTCTTAAAGATAAATATAAGTTGCACTGGAAGCTGCCTTCCTATTTAGAAACAGGTTCGTGCTAGAATTTATTCTGAAGCCTTTTTCTGACATCCACGTGTCCTGAGAAACTAGAAAAGATGCACTGAAGTACACTTTTATTTAAGTATCTGGAAATGTTTATGTCCACAATTCTGGCAATGCAAAACCCTCTCTTCCTTGCAGAAAAGATTTCCAGAAAAGGTTTGTGCTCAGAGCTGATCCCCGGGATCATTTAAGGCTCAGAACAAATGGCCGTGTCCCATAGAGGACTCAGCTCGTTAAGGTACCAAGGAAACATCCATGAATCATCCAGGCACAATCTGCAAATAGGGGCTCCCATCAGGTTTCACAGAGGTTTTACAGCGCTCCGCTGACTTCTGCAGCAATTTCTTATCAATGCTTGGGGAAACTTCATCAGGTCGGGCTCTCCAAGTGTGTAAAAGTGTTTATGCTCACACTTTTCTCTTTGTCAGTGTTTGCTTGAACTGATTGCCCTACTCATCAGAGCATCAGAGGCCAGTGTTCGCCTGATTTCCGAAGCATCACCAACATCTTTCGACTGACTGCCCTGCTGCTTTGGGCAAATCAGGGGGTGGGCAGTACTTCTCTTCCCACCTCCGCACAGGTTCTGCTTCACATCAGCAACTAAACCCCTGGGTGAGGTGCAGGGCTTCCTCCTTGCTCTCAGGGGACCACCACCACCCCATCTCAGAAGAGGATGTGCAACCGCTGCTCTTACCAGCCACGGGACTGGGGCTATGGAGCCACTTATGACCCCAGCTTCATCTCCAGCTGGTTTTGCTCTGACCCTGACTCTGTTGCACAGGATTAAACAGTGAAACATGCCAGGAAGGTACGCCTCAGCACATCTTCCCCACCACCCCCTCCCTCATCATTGCTCTGAGTGATGAACAGCATCATTGTCACTGAGGATTATGACACCGACTCATGAGAGCATCCTCAAACCTAGAAGGAAATAGCCTTAGCAAGCAACGATGCCTCAAAGGCAACACGCACATTTAGCCTGTGTCTCCGTGTTCTGGAAAGAAGGATTTCTAGGATGTTACTGACCTTTTATAGGCCACTTCCCTCCAAGAACTATTTCTGTTGAAGCTTTATTTTCAGTGCTTTTTCTTGAGCAGCTCAGCCTAAGCAACAGGGCAATTTCTTCATACCTTTATTTACGTAATCCATGTATGTAAAGCTCAGTGTACAAACTCATCTTCAAGGCATCTGCCATGCTGTGAAGAGGTTTCATGGTGTTAGAATAGGAAGGATCGATACAGGTATGCAGGATAAAAACCTGCATTGTGGCAGACAGGAAGGCAAAGTAATTTATACTTCTGCTCCCTGGAACAAGAGCACAGATCCACAGCCTGCTTCAAAACCCACCCTGCTCCTTCACAGATACACAAACACCGATTTGGTTTTGGTTGTGGGGTTCTTTAAAGCCTTTTTCTGTGAGCAAAACAACCATTTCCAGCTCATGATTTGGGCATGACATAGTGTAAAGCCGCGTGTGCACCTCCCCATGCGGTGGGTGTTTGGCCCCGCTCCGTTCCCTTACATGGCCTGCAGCTCTGGCAGGCACAGCATTCTCCACATTCCTTTTTTTTCCCCCCCTTCCTTTATAAATTCTTATATTAGGAGGAGAACGCACAAAACACAAGGAGTAATGCCGCCCTCTACTGCTCTCCCAGCCTGAGGTGCAAACCTTCACACCAAATACTCACAGAACCACCTCAACTGCAAAACAACAAAATATATTACAAAAAAATCCTAAACAACCCCTTCAAACAGTAACAAGGCAATATAGAAAGAAAAATATGCACACAATGTGGAAAAAAACAAAGACCACGACGGCCAAGAGTGTTGCTCAACTCTGCTCCAAGTTCCCATCGGTATTAATACTTTCTCAGTGAGAGCATAGGGTTAATACTCTGAAGTTTTTCTCAAGTTTGCTGCTACAGCTCTAAAGGAGTGAATGTGAGGCGTATTAAGGGGCGTATTGACACAAAAGACAGTACTGTCTCTCTATATACATCCCTTATGTTAGTCACTCACAGCCTTATTTCTTCTCAGCACTCCCCTTACGTGGTGAGAGCAAACTATCCGAGATACAACAAGCCCACCCCACAAGTCCCTGCAGACCAGACATCACGTTTTAGCTGGGTTTTCTTTACCACACTTGTGTGTTTGACCCCTAAAGTAGACCGAGTTGCTAAATGTTTGAGTTGCTTATTTGACTCAGTAGCAGAGCTCGCAAGCGAGCCTTTAGGAGAGCATTGATTCGCACCAGTTCCCAGCTCTTGGCCCAACACCCGCCACATGCTGCCTTTGGAATAACATGCAGCAACTCCAAGCACACGTGTGAGAGTCAGGATACGTGAAAGTAAACATTTCTTTCAGTATTAATGACCAGTTGAAGGACCAATCTGAAGAAGGAAGGCATTTCATTATGACTATATACCACAGTCCTGCATTTTATCTTGCTTCTTCCATTTCAGGAGTCTGAGTGCTTTTATTTTCCATGCATGTTCCCTCACAAACTCAGAAGAATCCATTAAAACAGCTCATGCTAATACCATCATACATATACACATATATTGCTGCAACTGCAATCAATCCATCACCTAAAAAACCCCAAAACAACCTTCCTAAACTCTTCAGATATACAGATAAAGTTAAATTTTGCAAGCAAACTCTTATTTAAAAAACATTAATGTAATTTCTAAATGGAATCTGTATTGATTGGGCAGCAGAACAGCAAATGCTGAGCATAGAGGTCTAAATTATGGGGAAAGAATCAATACAGGAGCCCCACTGGAATGGAAAATTTGAACAGGTTTTTTTTCCCCCCCTCGAGCCTCTATATATTTTTGTAGAGGATGCTCAGGAGACACAGTAAATAATGTTTTTAAGAGGCAAATCAAACCCAAACAGATTAGGATATGCAGGGAAATAAAACAGTACAGCACCCAATTCCTTGGTGGCAAAGCAAGGTCAGCCCAGGGTCTAGCTGAGACTAAGATAAAGCATGTCTCAGCTTACATCAGAGAATGAGGTATAATCTTTTATCAGCCCAGATAATGATGCTGGAAGAAGGAGGCATGATTTTGAGGCTAAGCCACAAAATATGTTTGTGATATTTGTATGAAATAAGCCACAGAACATCTACCAGGAGATGAAATTGGAGATGTGATGCCTACATCTTATATCCAGCCTACGAATGAGCAAAGTTCTGCCATCTGTGCTCTTTCAAAGGCATAAGCAACAACGGATATGCCACAATCGTTCCTTGTTCACAGATTGCCCAAGATGGATTTAAAATCTCAGGGAGTATTAAAGCATCTCTATGAACCTACATGGACAGCAACTGCACCAAACTTCTCTGCTTCGTAATACAACCCTCTTCTCCAACAATGTTCTTACACATTCCTTGATGGAAAAGAAGCCATTTCTCACCTGTGGCTTCATCTTTTATCAAGAGACAGTATCTGCAGCTACCCCAAATACACAACTGAGGTGTGCTTATTGCTGCAACCTAGTCAAATGTTTCACCAAAACCACAGATTTTGAGATATTCAGTGGAGAAATACCTTCATGGGAGGGAAAGCTCAGTGCAGCGGTAAATGCCAAACATTTCCATTTCGTCCTGGGAAATCAAAAGCATTCCTTAAATTTCTCTCCCATTTTAACAGCGTTCTTCCGATTCCAGAACCAACTGCATCCATTTAAATTCAATATTAAGAACTACCCTCACAGCAAAAAGCAATGCTTATTAACAAAACAAGACCAGGTGGAAAACGGGAATTCTCTGAGAGAATTTTGCTTTAGACCCAAGCAGATTTCTTGAAATGTCCCTCAAGGAATCAGGATGGCAGATGCCTCTCTTCGTGTAAATAAGGAGGCTCAGACACGTTTCCACTGCACTGCCTTTGGGGAAAATAAAATAAAAACAAAACAACACACAGAAAGAGAATCTAATCTGAATATATCCACTTATGTTAATAAGAGGGAACAATCAGAGAGTGTGTATTGCCATGTTAAGGCCTATATATTACGTCAGTTATCTGTCTACAAGGCAACCAGTTCCAACTTTTATGGAAAAAAAAAAAAAGGAAAAAGGACCTGTTTTCCTGAGACTAGGTGATATTCATCCACCCAAGAGCATGATAGGAGTCAGAGTGTTTGGACAACTACCATTTCCAGCCCTAAAAAAAATCTCAGTTAACACTCGTTAGTTGAGCTCAAGCTTGGAATTCATGCAATATTTTCTCTTCACAACTACTGAATGCTTTTTTTATTCTTCCCCTTCCCCCTTTTTACTGGAAAAGCTTTTTACCATATAGTCGGGTTTTACTGCACACTGAATTACACAATCGTAGGGGTTGGAAGGGACCTCCAGAGACTATCGAGTCCCACCCCCCTACCAGACCAGGTTCCCTAGGACAGGTTGCACAGGTTGGTGATCAGACAGGGCTTGAACATCTCCAGAGAAGGAGACTCCACCACCTCCCTGGGCAGCCTGTCCCTATGCTCTGTCACCCTCACTGTGAAGAAGTTCCTCCGTGTTGGTGTGGAACTTCCTGTGCTCCAACTTGAGGCCATCACCCCTTGTCCTGTCTCCACAGACCATAGAAAAGAGGCTGGCCATTTCCCCCTGTGTCCCACACTTCAGATATTTATAAACATTAATTAGGTCCCCCCTCTGTCTTCTTTTCTCAAGGCTGAGCAGCCCCAGGTCACTCAGCCTTTCCTCATATGGGAGCTGTTCCAGGCCCTTAATCATCTTCGTAGCCCTTCTCTGGACTCTCTCCAGGAGATCCCTGTCTTTTTTATACCAGGGAGCCCAGAACTGGACACAATACTTCAGGTGGGGCCTGACCAGGGCAGAGTAGAGGGGGAGGATCACCTCCTTCGACCTGCTGGCAGCAGTCCTTTTGATGCACCCCAGGATCCCCTTGGCCCTCTTAGCCACCAGGGTACACTGCTGGCTCATGGCCAACCTGCCATCCTCCAGGAATGGCACACTGCACGTTTGCAAAGCTAGACCTTCAATTTGTGCATCGTTATTAGGACTTCTTTCACAATGCTAATGGATCTAAATATATATACATACACACACTTTACCTGATACTTTCCCCCTATCTCTACCTCTTCAGAGATACACAGATACACTCTCACACACACAAGAGAAATGGTAGAAGCATGCAAACCAGAGCAGAGTCTAGAGGGTAACTTCTTTCATCACACTACTAATAGTTTCCAGAAACATCTTCAAGTTCTTGTAGAAAGCAGTGATTAAATCTTTAAAATATGTACCTGCTTACCCCCCTACCCCATCCAAGGAAAGGAGGGGCAGTTGAACATAAATCTACTTGAATTTGAATGCAGTTTGCCTGTTGATCAAACCACATCATTCCACCCACATTTTTCAACTGTAGCCTTACCTTATTTTTATTTATTTTAGCTCATTTCTGTTCCTAAAAAACACAGGGCAGCCTAAAACATGAAGTAATTGCAGCTCCTGCTGGCTGCATGGGTTAATTAACATAATTACTCATTCATATCCTGGTCAGCTTGCTGAATTCATGTACTGTATTCCCAGCTTGAATAATTTAACAGGTATTAATTATTTATACCTTATAGCTCTTTCAAAGGAGTTGTTCGGAGTCAATGCCAGTTATTAGACTTGGCAGACAAAGCCAAGCGCTGCCCCACGAGGGCCAGCACCGCCGCCATGCCTGCTTTATCCCGGGATCACAGACGGGAAAAGGGAAGGGTTGCATTTAGCCACCGAAAAGCATCGTGCATTAAACCTCCCTACGTCCAGCGCTTGATTTATAGATGATGCCAGCGAGTTCAAAGGGAACTGAAAAAAGGCATCTCCCTGCTAAGCACCGTTATCTTTTGTCTAGTCGATACAACACATTTTAAGGGGAAAGATTGTGAGTAGGCAGACATCCTTCCCCCATCATCTTTGCAATAACTTTCTCTTCCAGGAATCAAAGTGCTGGTTTCTAGCCAGGGAGAGACCACATAGCCACAAAATGGTCATCAGAACATCCAAAGAAAGGTTGGGGGCTATTGAGCATCACCCACCCACAGCTTCATCTGTGCCCATCCCACCAGCTGCACTCTGCAAGCTGCCAAAAAAGCCAGAGAGATCTCCTGCTGCTAGTAAGAACCTCTCCACCTTCCCTCTTTGCTTTGGAGGGGACCTTAATGAAGAAGTGCCTCCGTGCAAACCCAGGGGGTGAAGCTGTGACCAGTGTGCAAGTAGAAAGCAACTAACTAAATGGAGAAATAATGACTAAAGACCAGTAACGACACGCATCTATTGGTGGCTCTGGCTGAACTGCTTTTCAAAGTGCTAATACTCCTGCTGTGGGAGAGGATACTGAGCAGCTGGAGATGGTGTTGGAGTAGGCAGGCAAATACCAGACAGCTGGAAAAGAGATATATTTTTCAAGGACAGAAAGGGCTTGATTTGTTTAGCTTATGGGGAGTGGGGGAGGGTGGGGTGTGGAGATGAAGAGAATATTTAATTATATTATATAGCTGCTATAATCTAGACAAAGCCTTCAGTATTAAATGGCATTTTGGGGTAGCTGGGACATGCATTACAAGAACTGGAAGACAGGTAAATTCAAAGGAAAAATGAGGCACCTATTTTGAACACGAAAGGCAAATAACCACAAGAACAAACTCCCTGGCAAAGCCATGTATGTCTCCACCTGCAACTTGAAGTTAGCAGTGCTGGTGAGCTCCAAGGTGCCCCTCACAACCCCAGCTGAGCAGATTTACATTACAAAATCCCCGTACCACCCAGCTTTTTCCCTGCCCAAATACATTTATTCACTAATCTTCCCTCTCACTCTCCATCTCAGAGTCTCCTGCTGCATCCAGCATCCCTCTCCATTTACAGGCGCTGCAACGAGTCGTGCCGACGGGAAAGTATTTATGGCCAGGCCGTGTGCACCAGCACATGGGAGACACTTCACCCCACCTAACAGTTGTGTTTGGGGGTTTGGCAGCTTTCACCCAGGAATCCTTCCCCAGGGTTTAACCGATAAAAATACCTACCAGTGTCCGAACAGTGCAGCCTTTCAACCTCCCCTGGTCCCGCCGGGCCAGTGCAACCTCTGGTTGGATCTGCAAAGCTCCTGGGAGGGTGATGTGGTTACCCAGACGTACCCGAGGGCACCACTGGCTATGTACTTTACCTTATTCAAACCATCTGTTTAAAGATTTCTGGTCTGTGAGCCCTTTTAAGAGGGCGGGGGTGGGGAGGCAGACCTGAAAGCAGTTTTTCATTCCCAGAAAAGCCTGGGGTCTGTGCAGCCCTCTGGCTTTTCCCTCTGCAACGACCTCCCTCCATTCCTCAGCAGCTGAAGCATCATGTTTTTTCATCATTTTTAACCACTTCCCAGCATTAAGCTAAGGGCTGTCCTCTGCATCTCGCCTCCTTCACCAGGCTCTCAAGGGACATGTAACCTTAAGTAAAGGCAAGGAGACACAGGTCTGTCATCACCTTCATCATAAAACATTTCCCATGGAACAACGCTGGAATAATCCACATGTGGTTTATCTCCAATAAAGGACCACAGACTTCATGCCCAGTGCCTACAGGCACTGCTGCATGTCATACATTTACACGTGCTTTTTCCTCCCATGTCTCCTTTCCCTCCTGTAAGACTGTGGCCAGGAAGGAGATGGCATAGCATTCATCTGTGTGCCCTGATTTAAATTAATGGTCTGCTCAGGCACAATCCATCCCTGTTCTCCTGCACCATGGTAGCAAACCCTTTCTCCTTGCACTACCAAGTCCTCTGCCAAGCTCACCTGAGCTAAAACACAATAAAAATTAGGGAGAGATCGACCATGCAAAAAAAAACCAAACTCACACAAAAAAACCCACCCAGAACAAATAGCACACAGTTTTACCAGTCCATTTTCTATCAGGCCGAGGTTTTCAGAGCTCAGACTCCTTTTCAAGGTGTGGCCATACACACTCAGGAAAGCTGTCAATATGGAGAAGCACACGGGAATCATTTTCTTCCCAGTACCCCATCATTCAAGCCCCTTTGTCCATCTTCCAGCAGAAGCAGTGATGTAAATCCAACACAACTTCAGTATTCTCATTTGCTTGTGAAGACGTATCCATGTTTTACTGGGGCATATTGCACTTGGAATGCAAAAGCTCCTGCTTAGCCCTTAGTTTCAGCTCTGACTTGAGATTTTACAACAAGAGATATGCTTCTGAAGCTCTTCAGTCTGAAATACCATCCCATTTCCAGATACACTTCTGGAAACACCCACAGGAACATGTACCATTTAATTACCTGTTTAAAAAGCCCATATATACTCTGCACTCTGCAGACACTCTCTTCTTGCCCAAGATCTCCCATCAGTGGTGGGCTGCTGGGTTCTTTCCTGCAGCACCTTACACCATCACCCTCCAGCCAAACCGATACCTTCACCTCCTCGCTGCTGGGGAAGGTAGTGCAGGTCCATGGGAAATGCGACCAGTCTTCAGAACACATCACATAAGCTGTCCTGAATTCCTTCTTTCTTGTCCTATGGCTTCTCAAAAGGCAAACCCTATGAAGCCAATGGGCAGGAACCAGAGGTCCATCCTCCAGCCAGCGCTTAATCTTATTTTAGAAGTGCCAGCAATGCGAGTCCCAAACGAACCTGCATCATTTCTCATTTCAAGCCTGAATTTTCCTTCAGTGCTCTTAAATGAGAGCCACACTTCGAAAGAAAAACCCACATTTAGCTTCCAGTACGCTTTGATTGGTTAAAGATAAGTAAACTGTCATTTATTTTAGTGTGCCAGGCCAGCTTTATCACACTGATAAGCACAGTAATGACTTTATGCTGAATACATCTTTGAATGTATACAAGTGAAAACTATATTTGTAAAGGCAAAAATGAGAGGCCACCTAAAGGTTTCAAAGATCAGCCAGTAATAGGATGACATTTCACTTCTTCGGGAACATTTATCTGTAATGAAAGCAATGTCTAAGCACATGAAATTGGGTCATAATTATCCCATTATCGTTACATGGGTCTGAAGGCTAGACCAAGATAATGTCAACAGAAAATGTTTCCTCCACACTGGGAAATCATTACCTCAATAGTTTCATTAGTGGAGTATTAGGCTCAAGCAGCTACTGCTGCGAGCAAGCACTCAGACAACAGAAGCGGCCCGAAACAGCAGCATCTCAGCTGTCCCTTCAAACCACATTACTTAAAACTGCCTCTCACGACACAGGTCGGGGAGAGGAATGCCTGTGGTGGGGCCACCAGAGAGAAGAGGAGCAGAAGACACCACACAAGCTCAAAGCCATCCGCATGTTCTCACCATGGCAGCTGCAAATTGCATGCCCAAAGACCTGTAGAGCATGTACTAGCTATATACTTTGTGTATATAGGGGTTAGCTGTCCAGGATACACCAGCAGTAGCCCCATCTCTAGAGAAATGAAGACCAGAGTCCATCTGTAGGAATCCTGATGGCCTCCAGGTGGAACACCACCTCTTCTTTCAAGACCAGAACCTCAAGATAAGAAGAAACATTGAAATAAAAGGAGAAAGGAAACCTGTGGAGTAAAATGGAAGCGTTAGCACAGGTTTGCCAAGATGCCATGGGCCAGAGGGAAAGGTCTTCTGCTCACCAACAGCACGCCATGACTGGAATCACCCAAATTCCACTCAATTCACATCAACTGAAGGGGGCAGGAGAAGTCACACAATCAGTAAAGTCATAGCTTCCTTAGGGAGGCAAAATATAGATATCTGGCAAATCCCTGGATAAAAAAATGTTTATTATGGGCCAGCATCTTAACAGATGAAACACAGAACAGGACCTGGGTTCCACACAGCCAAAATATTGGAAAAAGGAGTGGATCAGGTCTTTACACGCTGGCTTTTCAAATTTAAAACAAAAGGCAGGCCCAAGGGTCGTTAAGTTTTCTCTGCTGATGATCTTCAGCAAGTTTTGAAAACCTGAGAAAAACATTTCAGAGAGCCACAGGAAAGCAAACACTCCACAAAGATTTTTAGGAGGTAAATGGAATTGCAGAGATAATTGTGGCAGCTTGACATCAATCTTGGCCATCCTTTGGGATGCGCGACTCTCAATTTAATTGCTGAAGAAATTAAGCAATATAACGAAGGCAATATAACGAATACCAATCTATGTGGCTCTATGGAAAAGAGATGTCATGAAATGAACTTAGCAAGTTTTATTAAACTGCCGGCAAATTGGGTTGAAAACGCATTCGTGGCGACGTAACGTAATTAGATGGCTGTAAACCGGCTGACTTACAAACTTGAGCTTGTTGAGCGTGTCTCCAGCTCCAGGGTCTTTTATCTCAGCGGAAGGGAGGTTAAAAGGGATGAGCTGCAGTCAGGAAAGCACTGGGGAAAAGCGTGAGAACGGACGGCTAATCCGGCAAACAGCGAGGGCAGGATTTCACAGCAGGACCGTGGAGGCGCACAAATTCAAGCTTGAAATGTGGAACAAATATTTAAGGCCAAGCAATTAGGGCAATTAATCTTTTCAACCATTTGCAAGGGACTGCGGTGCTTTCTCAGTCACTGGCAAATTTTTAAGCCATGATCAGATTTATTTTTTCTTTTTCTTTAAAAGAAAGACAGAAACACACTAGGGAAAACAAAAACCTCCAAAAAAGGCTAATGGCCCATCTCCTGCAAATCAGGCTGGATGAGCACAGCCAGCCTCACTGACCTTATAAAATATCCACTTATGAAAACTAAAGTAATTTTCATTCATTCTTCTGCCATCCGACATCTTTCGGGCATGCTGAAAGGGCTCAAAAGTGGGTATAAATGTAATTGTAAAGTCTCTTTCCCTAAATTAAGGTTACAAATGCTGTCAAGCCCAACATCCTGCAGACTTCTCAGTCTGGAAACGCACCCAGAATACAGATGTAGAGACTTTATCAGCTCCGTATTCTGCCTCGCAATGCGAAAACGATTGCATGACGAGTAAATCCAACGCCCACACAAATAACTGCTGCTTCCAGCTCCTAATGAATCACAGGCCCAGAACAGAATCAAAAGAATACTCATTGTGGGGAGAAAAAAAAAATTAAAAAAAAAAAAAAAATCAAAATAACCCAGCTCAAATGAACTGCTTCACATGCTTGTTTGGGCAAGAGCAATCAAAGAAACACTAGATTAACGACATGATTTCAGCAGACAGCTAACCAGTGTGTTCACATAATATTTTCTTTTTCCTCCTGTACTTTCATATTTTATTTAAATTCTTTTCAAGAATGTTGATTTTTAGCTGCTTAATATTCAGCAACAGAATGAAAGAGAAGCCGCCGCCTTCCCAATACAGAAGCCAATCAACCCAATGTGAAAGGTGACAACCTGTTGTACCTGCTGGTACTCCAGTATCAGAGTAGCAACTGAAAGTTATGAGTCAACCCAGTCAAAAAGGTGAAAGAACTGATCATAAGCTGCAGCTGAAGGAGCTGGGTGGGCAAGGCACAAGTGTAAGAGCATCTACTGAAAGCAAGTGGTCTCTGAAACGAGCTGATTATCTTCCCTGATGCTTTAGGATAGGTTTTACTGCACGGACTCAGAAGAGATTAATCAGATAATCAAAATTCCCATAAAACTGGCCTTCAGTTGACCCGTGACACCATTTCCATTCCCTTTCCCATACATTTTTGCTCTTCTGCACCCAAACATATGGTTTTACGTAGTAAGAAATGTCACATCCATAATACTCACACCAGCTCAACTCATTTTTATTCCAGCATCATCTCCCAGAGCCACAAGCTTTGTGGAAGCCGCCACAAGTGACCTCCCATAAAACCATAAAACATCAACTTTGAAATTAATTTTTTTTTCCAAGTGATCTCTTTAACACCATGAAGGGGAGGGACAAATTTCTATTCTGCTTCAGCTGCCTCTGCTCCAGCAGGGCTGAGTTATGCAGGGAAGAAAAGAAGATGCAAAACCTCAGGGCTTCCACAAGGGAGACTAATTGCTCTGGTCTGTGTTTCCAAAAAGGATGATCCAGTCCTTTCCCTGAATCAGGCATCTGATAACAAAACTGCAGATCAAAGCAAGAAACATGCTCCTGGCAGGGAGAGCCTAACTGCCAAAACACCACGTTAAAGCCCCCGCCATATATTACACAATGAAAGGGAACATAAAGATTTCACCCTTTACCTTGACACAGATTTCTTAAAGTAGCATTAAAAAAAAAAAAAAAAAAAAAATCTGTGTGTGTGTGTGTGTGGAACTTGTATGCTGCTTTGATTTTTTTTTTTTTTAAAGTATTCAATAGTCCTTTTCTGAGCTACAGAGTCAGCCTAAGGCAGAAATAAAATTGCCAAGGAGGTGGCTGGTGTATCATCTACCCAGGAGTTCACACAACCTGTTCCCCAAAGAAGCAAAAGGGTGCAAGCTGCGACAGAGTATGAGGCATCTCACCTCCACAGAGCCCAGACAGCAAGTCCAAGACTTTCTTCTGGGATTATACATGAGTAGATGTCACCTTGCAGGTGCCCAAACCCAAGGAGAACAGGGCATCAGAAGTTACTTGGAAAGATTTGAAACGGATGGTGACTTTAAGGTTACTGTGCAATCACAGTCCCACTCTGCACTGTTGCTAGCAGAAGGAAGCACACAAAAAATGGCAAAATGGGGCAAATGCAGATTTCCCAGCTCCAGGAGGAGAAAGTTCCATTTTTGAGCAATGACCATGAATGCGGCTGATACCTCACATCTCCCCCTGGCCATGCTACTAGCCAGTACACTCACCCTGGGTAAGTTATTCACCTTCCCCATCTGCAAAATGGGGAAAAGAGACTTGCTTCCGAAGGGAAGTGCCTTCACGCTTATGGGTAAGAGCAGCCTAAGGGCTGAGGTGTCATTCCATGAGAGTTTTCCTTCTGAAAGCTGACCTGTAGACTTCCCCACCCCCCCATTCAGGCTGAAATGGCACCAGCACCATCCACAAGACTCTGAAAAGGATGAACCTAAACATCACTGTGCCCTCAGCCAAACACCAGCCTCCAGGCAAGTGCCACATCCTCATCCGCCCATCATATCACCAAGTGAAACGAGAGATTTCATCTGAAATGGGAACGGGATCTTGCTGTGCCACATCAGTGCAAGGTCTTCATTCGCCCTTTGTTACAACCTGAGCCTCATGCTCAGCACAATTCCTTTGCTGACAAGTAATATGTTATTATTTTAAGGATTATTTTTTTATGTTTTCCCATTTACTAAGAGAAACAAGCCCTTTTAATAAGTCATCAAGCCACTGCCCATATGCATATAGACCATCAATGATACTTCCTGCAATTAATCCAATTGTCATACATGTTATTTATTCCCGATCCTCTTCCAATACCCACAGACATTGGTGCTGTTCTCCATCGCTGCTGCTTTCTCTTTCCCACAAGCTCTACAGCTCCTCCTTCACACCTGTCCTCCTGGCAGGTCCTTTTGATGGATCTGGAGATGATCTCTAACCCAGTACTACTGCACGTACCCGAGGTTTTGCTCTCTGCAAAGTTAAATTTGATGGTCTAAAAGGAGATGCCACAGAAAGGAATGAGCACTTTTTCTCCAGAACTGTAGCCTTGTCCATCCTGCTCCTCATTGTGGTAGAAACATCCACATAAATCATATCTGGTTAAGCAAACCCGGTGCACCCCAGGGTCATAAAACATGGATTTTTTTCCCCATTTTCATTGAGCTTAATTATTCCTCGTTTCTTCTTTTCTACACCAAATCAAGTTGCCATCTGCCACAATCAGACTTGTCATTTCTTCAAGCGCTCAGTGATTGTCCCTTATCTCCAGAGGGACGAAACATGCATTACCACCAAGATTCCTATCAAAATGTTAACACTGTTAGGCTGCATTTTAATCTTTTTTAATTAATTTTAAAGGGGCATTTTGCCACCATTTTCCCCCAATTAAATACACAGCTGATGCGGAGAAACCCCTTGGTTGGAAAACTGAATTTCATAACCCAAGAGCCATTCAAGGTGAGCAGAAGGTAACAGGCTGAGCAAGCAGGTAAGTCAAATCCACCACAAAGCTGGTTATTCCTGGGAGGGGGCTTTCTCAGGAGCTCAACATGGCCCTGGGAATAAAATTCCTTAATCGTAGGGTATGGTGACTGGGATCAAACATCATCACTAGTAGGTGAACACCACGGCAAAGGAAAATGCATTTCTGCTGGGTAAATATTAAGACCGAGGTAAAACACTTTGAACAGGAGATACTTATTTTGATGACTACCCCATTATCCCCTTCTAAACAACTTTATTCTGTCAGTCATCAAATTGCAAAACAAACCCAAACGTGTCAGTAAAGGAAAGGTCTCACACTATTACTTAACACCCAGTTCTGGTCTTGAATGGAACATGAATTGAGACAAGCACATTGGAAAAATCGCTTGCTACTATAGAATGTGCTACTCTAGTTAAATTTTGCTCAGTATTGTGCTGACAGAAAAATAAAAGTGTTTTGGTTTTTTTTACCTTTTTTCTTCACAAAAACCTAAGGTTTTGGTTTGGTGGGTTGGTTTTTTTTGTTTGTTTTTTTTTTCGCAGCCTTCCAAAGTATTTGGAAGGTATTTGAAAAACAGAAAAACAGTAATTATTTTTTTTATGAAACATTTAAAATTGCTTCTGGATAATTACTGGATGACTGCTACACACTGCTTGTTTTCAAATGCCTGTCTTATGGCAAGCCATCTTCACAGGAGGTATCATTCAGGTGTGATGATGCCCAGCTCTGCTTGGATTTCACTTTGAAATATTTGGATTTTCACACTTGATAGCAAGGCTTTCAACAAGCAAGCTCTCATCTGCAAGGGTGTGTAAATACTGATCTTCCTCCACCTTCTAAGTCCTTCTCTTGGACACTGGTGGAGCTGGCAAGGGCAGAAACCCCATCACTTTGTAGCTCTACAGGGACCACCTCCTTGTGACCAGAATGGAAAAAGGATTAGCAGAAAGAGAGAGAAACTGTTGCCCTAGGAAGCAACGGAATACAAGCCAGGGCTGGACAGCAAGCAATTTCTGTGCTCCTCTTGCCCCTCTCACTGAGCTTGACTAAGTTCAAGAAGCGTCTGGACGATGCCCTCAGTGCCATACTCTGACTTGGCTGTCCCTGTGTGGAGCTAGGGGTTGGACTTGATGGTCCTTCTGGGTCCCTTCCAACTCAGGAGATTCTAGGATTCTATGATCTTCCACAGCATCACTGATGCTGTCAGCATGGTGTCTCACAGTGCAGTTGCGATGGGGACAGGAACAACATATCCACCAACACCCAGCTATGAGACATGACTGTAAGGTCACGCAAGACAAGGAAATACCCTTAAATAATAAAGTCCTCACTCTCATCCTCAGTGTCTTGAGCATGTGTTGTACTCATCACCCAGGAGCTATGCCACGTTCTTTATCTACGGTTTTCTTCTTCCAGTCATCTTCTCAGACACCACTGCCCTCCAGTGATAAGTGCTGGGAGATGAAAAGCAAAAAACCACCTCTGAGTACCCTTGGAGACACAGCCTTGCTACAGCCAACATCTTCCCCCGCGTCTGCCAGACTACAGCAACTTTCCAGCTAATTTAACCAAAAATACTCTTTGCCACGCTGCAGCCTGTGTTTCCTTCTGCTCATGACTGCAGTAACGATCCCAACCCAGCTGGGAGCTGCTTCCCTCTGACTGCAAAAAATAAAAAGGTTCTCTTGCCACCGAAGCCATATTAGAGTCCCTCAGGGCCCCAAAGTGCCAGGCACGTTCCTATAGGCACAGGGCAAAGAGGAAGTCTAATGATTGCAGAGTGATTTTTATAAGGCAGAGTTGCCCACCCAGACCTCTCACAGCTTTCCAAATTACTTCAAATCTAGCTTTCCTGTGCGTGTTGTATTCCCACAAGAGCTTTCCAGCCCACAGATTTTCTTTTAACTTTCAAGAACCGTGGACTTTAGCAAGAGGGGATATTTGTTGTATTTACTCCACCTAGGGGGTTTTTTGAGCTAAGTTTTTAAGTAAGTCCAGCAACTCCCCACCTGCCCTATTCAAAGGATAATCCCAGGATGACAGGGGTTGGTGGGAACCTCTGGAGATCATCCAGTCCAACCCTTGAGCAGGCTGCACGGGGCAGCGTCCAGGATCACAGGGTTTGAATGGCTGCAGAGACAGAGACTCCAAAACCTCTCCAGGAGGTTGTGGAGTCTCTCCATCTCTCCTCCATCTTCCTCTGCACCATGACTTGCCTTCAAACCATTAAAAACAGGTCAGCTGGAAGCCACCCTTCAGAATGCATTTCGCAAGGGACCCCTTCCTGCTACATCCACTAATTTCAGTTATTACAGTTGCCTTTTGGCTTAATAATTACACCAAAAGACATCTGCCATACACACAAATTTTGGCACGCATGTTAAGCCACTCAAGAGGATTTGGGAATATTTGATCAGGATCTCAGCACATTAACTGCTCAAGAAATCATCCCCAGTTGTCCTTCCCACTTTCATAGACCACAGGATATGTAATACAGAGCATGGCTCTTGGGCCAATCTGCAGCATATGAAGCCTTAAAGAGGTTAAAGAAATTAAACATGGACAATATCACAGGTAGAGACATAAATAGAAAGCAGAATTACAAGATTCAGGACCTGATCCCTTATTACCAACAACTGAACAGAAAAACTGGTATTTATTTTTAAGCAGAATCCATCATTTAAAATCCTGATGGTGATTTTTTTTTTTCTAAATCTTTTATAGAAGCTTCCCACAAAGAGCAAAGCGCAATGGAAATAGCTCAGAATTCCCACCCTGTTGAGCTGGTGGGAATCAATCACAGCCTCACACTGTTCTTCTCTGTTACTGCAATCCTCCTGCCAGAAAACTCCAACGTTCAGGCACGGATGTCCTGAACCTGTTTCCCACCTGCACAGTTACCTTCTGGACCTCTGATGCTAACTAATCCTTTGTTTTCTACCAATGTGTCTGTGAGCTGTTTGCATCTTACATTCACAGGATCAGCCTGTAATTAGTTTACTGTGACAAGGACATCATGGGTGTATGCTTTTACCCCATTCTATGTCCCAGTAAGTCTCAAAACCACAGATGCACCAAGAAAGGCAATGCCAAAGGAGCGCAAAATCAAACCGATTTAAGTCAAAACTTTCTTTACACTTAGTTACATCTTCAGCCTTTTTTTCCTACCATTTCTAACCCAAATCGTACATCGCTGCAGGTCAGGAAGACTTTAATGCTGCATTCATCTGCTGCTGCACCAATGTGAGCTAGCCATAACACACCCCTGTTAAAGCTCCACTTGATACATTCTCCTGTACAACATAGAAAGGTTTCCAAGCCCTAGAGGGAGCAGCTCCAGGGTCTGTAACAGCATACAACATGCCTCGTGTTTTTAATGGCCAACTTTAATGGTCCCTCACTCTTCCAGGGATAGAGCAGCATCTCTTGGGAGGGGAAATACAATGTGAAGCTTCTTTGGTGTGTCCTTCACAGCTCCTCATCTCACAGGGAAAGACATCTGCTCTATCTCAGGACTGGATGCAGTTTCCTGTGCTAACTGACGTTTGAACTAAATGAGAAGTCCTACCTGCTCTGTTGGTTGGAGCGCATTACAGAAAGCACCCCAAAACCAACAGAAGGCTTTATCAGCCAGGCTCAACAGCAGAGAAGGATTCAAATGAGCATTTTTATTCAGGCCGGTATTATTTAAATCAATTCATTTCTGCCACAGTGAAACATTTCCCCTCAACACAAGTTTTTTAGGATTTATTCAATCTTCTACCTGAGACAAAAGGGGAAGCCACTTAATAACAAAGTGGATCTCACAAATCTAGCCATCGAGCAGCAACCTGAACTGAAACTGGTGGAGGCAACAGAGCAGGAGGTTCGTGGGTGACAGAAGGCCTAGTCCTTGTCTCGGGCTCGTCGAGATGGCACCTTAGCCTGTGCCGAATCCAAGTCTGTCCCTCCCTGGCTGCCTGACATCTCTGGTCTCCCAAACCACCAGAGTATTGGTTGACCCTTTTGCTGTGAGGACTTGGTTGAGGCACAACCACCTTCCTGCCATGTTTGACTTCAAAGAGCTCATTGCTTGGGAGCACCAAGTCACTGGCATCTCAGAAGCCTCAGCAAGATTTTCTTTGGAGGGTCTTTGGTCTGCTCCCATCACTTTCAGCGTTGCAGCTACAGCAGGCGAGTGAGTCAAGGCAGTCTCCGAGGACAAAGAGACAGCCCACAGGACACAGCAGCAGCAGGACTGACTTAAAGTCCCTTTCTTTCCCAGGTACACGGCCACCACCTGCTCCTTCCACCTCTCAAGACCCCACTGGACAAAGCCAAGAGCTTTGGTTGCACCACTGGAGGAAAAGTTGCTCCCCTTCGTAGTATTTTGCACAAAGCTTGGGCTTTGCTCCAAATATGAATTTGATGCAAAAATACATCACCATTTGTGCTTGCAGATACCTGTTTGGCTTGGTCTGGAGTATCTGAGCTCATGCAACCACCACATGCATGGTCCTGAGCTCACCCCTCCTTTCCTCTGGCCTCTCCAGCATCCCTCCCTCCACACACACCCCCCTCATTTGTGACTACACCACTTTATCATTAAAGGCACAAATATGCTCAAAGAACATAAAAAAGCAAAAAGCAGAAAAAGCACTATTAAAACAAGCACAAAAAAACATCCAAAAGGGGCAGTCCTCATCTTTTCCGGCCAGGGGGTCATGGCAGAGGGTAAAGCTCTTTTCGAAGCCTCTTGCCAAGCTCTGTTAGATATTTTCCAGGACCTACATCAACTCCACGGGCAACCAAGGGGATGTCTTGGGAAGGCTTTTTTCCCCCCAAAGTTTCTCATTAGCGAGGCTGCAGAGGGGGACTCACAGACCTATTTTAGTCCTTTGTCTCATTTTACTTTGATATACTTCACTGCCCGGGGGGATTTTCACTAGAAAATTACCTTTTCCATGGCACAGTTCTGACAAAAATGACACTTGCTGTGACTAAAAAAAACCAGCCAAATAAAGAGCATTTGTGGCTGAGCAGCTTACAGTACCATATATGCCTGCATCTACATGCTGCTCTTAAAAAAACCACAGTGGCAAGCGAGTCACCAGACCCTTTTTCTCCTCCAAATCAAGTGGTGCCCACCAGCTGCTGCAGGAAAATAACACAACATGTATGCTTAATGCCATCCCCCATTTATATGTATGGTTGGGGTTTATTTTAATGAGCTTGCATCAAAGACCTGAGAGAGAAAAGCAGTTTATCGCTACCTTGCCTGGGAGCACAGCTATAGGTTTAAAGCTTATATTCAATTGCCTTTTCAGGGGTTGGTAAGCAAAGCGAGCAAACGCTGGGCAGGGGGAAGGTGGGGTACGTGGTGATCTGGCAGCTGCCTGAAAGTCTGCCTGCCTGTGGTTTGGTTCCCCAAGGGAGCCACCACCAGCCTCATGACTTGAGGCATTTAAAAATAGGCAGAAGGAAGAATTTGCGATGACGCTGCTGGGAACAACTCCACGTCAGCCAGGGACGGGGGGCAGCAGCTCACCCTCTGCCCATCCCAGGCCTGATCCTGCTCGCAGGAACCACACAGCCACTCCCCGGGCGACACGGTGTCCGTGTGAGCTGTTAACCATGACGGTGGCTGTCAGGTTTGGGATGTCACATCATAATGTCATAGGTTTTCCTCAGTGCAAAACTGAGCAATAAACGGTGAAGATAATTTTAAGTATTCTTAAAAAACAAAAAGAAACAAACAACAAAACCCACCCAGAAAAAACTTAGTTCTGCCACCTTGCCCATCTTTTTCCCACAAGGGCCAAGGATCATCTTTTTTTTTTTTTTTTTTTTACTATTTCATACATAAATATTTTGATATTACTTCTGCAGGAGGGAGAAGGCAAAGCTCAATTTAGCCGCGTTTGATATATCATCATAGCAGTAATGCCATTTTGCCCATGAGGAAATGCTGACGGACACAACGGAAGAGGTGGTGTCGGTGACCAAGGCTGCCGGTGACAGACAGACAGACGCCATACCTAGCCATACCCAGCAGAGAGGTGCCACCCGATGCCCATTGGGAGCATGAATTCCCAGTGCTGTGGCTCGCTTTTCAGGTCTCCCATGTGCCAAAGGAAAGCTGCATCCAGGGAGGGCGGGGAGGGCAACGGCAACTTCAGCCCATTAAAAATTCAAAGGAGGGAAATGGTTTCAATTGATTAACCATAAACGTTTGCTTCTCTCTCTAAAATCCTTCTGCTTCTTTTACTGACCTCAGACCTCTCGAGGGACCCAATGACCCGTAGCGTACCTCTTCCTACAGCGATGTACCACGATGTGCTTCACTCGATATCCTCTACTGCCTCGTGCCACAGACTCAGTTGCTCCATTCAAATAATTAGAGGAGATCGACCAAGCAAAGACTCCAGCTCCCATTTCCATCACTCCCTTTGCAGTGTTTTCCAGCTATTCCCAAGTTAAACAACACCTGGTCAAACTTCCCTCCTCTGATGGCCCAAAGAGAGAGGAACGTACAATGTGCTATGGATGCTGCAAGGGGCAAGAGCAGTGTTAATCCTTCCTGCAGTGATATAGTTGAGTCTAGTAAAGTCCTTACAATCGTCGGTGTCAGTTGCACAGGATGAAGCATCCAAGGAGTGCTCTACCACAGCATACTGGGAACAGATCAGTGACAGGGAAATGAAGGAAGAGAGGCTTTTTTTAGGGTAGTAATTAATGCCAAATTTACTGCTGTCACCTGGACCCTTCCTCTGAGTTTTGGAAAGAGATGCTGATTCTTGCAGAGATGTTGCTAAATAACAGGTGATCAAAGGATTCAGAGATAGCAAAAGCTGCCTGTTAAAACTATTTAAGGTATGGCTGCTTAGCGGTAGCGGATACTAGGTGAGCTGTGGTCCCAAAATGTCCCTTCCTTAGCTTAAAGACTGTCCTTAACACAACTCAAGTTGCAGCAAGCGACACATTTTCCCCCAGTAGTCAAAAAAAACCAAGGCAAATGCTCATTTTCCAGCCTCCCGAGGCCCCAAGGGATGGTGGTTACAGGTACTGGGGAAGCGGTTGGATTTTTTTTCACATGGAGGCCAAATGCAGGATCAATATTGCTTTAGTGGCTGGCAGATGATGAGATCATGTCTAAATTAATGCAACTCAGCCACCCAGCTCGGAGCTGAGTTCCCAGAAAGAGGGCTGGGGGCTGAAGGGCAGCCTCAGGGAGGGAGAAACTCTGTTTTGCCATGTTTTGGGGTGGTTGGAGCAAAGCATGGGTGAAGCCATCAACAAAGCAACCCTCCCCAGCTCCAAGGGTGGTGAGCATGGCCATGGTGGGCAAGCTGGAAGCCAAAACTGTATTGAGGGGGGAGAGAAGAGATGGAGAAGCACAAGGTGGTGCAGGTGATCCCTTTGCTTTAACTGGAAAAACCCAAGCAGCCCAGTCCAGGTTTGAAGATGACCCTGCCTCGAGTTTTGGATGAGACACATCTTGTATTACCTGGTCCTAACCTAAGCAGTAAGCGAAGCTTGACTTTAGGAGCCATGAGATGGGTTGATCCTGCCATCAAACACCACATTATTGCAAGTGCTGGAGCCAGGACCTCCATAAACTTGAGAGCATCTGCTCCAATCCTGCATCCACAGCACCGTACAAACCACCCTGAAGCCTTTAAAACTGAGCTTAAACTCCATGGGTGAGCACAGACTCCCAACAACACATCCCCCCTAACACCTCAGACAAGGCAGAAGGGTGGGAAAAGATAGATAAGTGACCGGGTTTTATCTGGGGAACCATCCACAGGGCCACTGGGCCAGGGCTGTGAAGCTGAAACCACAACACACCCCAGTACCTCGACTTAAACGTTAGACCCCACTGCCATCTTGTGGCAAACGCTTCCCATAAAGAAAGTAAAAGAGGAGAAAAAATGGTTAAAAAAGTTCTGGACAAAGTTAGGTGGTGCAGCAAGGAAGGACAGGTATTGGGAAGAGGGTGGGGAGACTCATCACTTCTCCTAAATGATGCCGAGACTGAATCGATAGCGCCGTGCCAGACACACATTGGTGTGGAAAGACACAGAGACAGGCTCATCCAAACCCAATTTGCATAGCTGAGGATATAATTGCACATGTAAAGCACAATTGCTTGTAGGGCCGTGACTGTCTTTTAGTTATGGCTCTGGCACTTTAATCCCAACAACGATTTCATTGCTGTTTCAAAACATTTAACAGTTTCCAAAGTAATTTAACGTCACCCGGGTTCAAACAAAGCTTGTCAACTCTAATAAGCAGGATTAAGCCGGAATTAGATATTGCACCTCTGAATTACAGAATGCATTTGCTGGAATTTACCGAGAGGATGATTTAAAAGATGGGGGATTATAGCTCACGTCCGTCATCCGCGAGGCACAAAGCACCCTCACCATGCCGAAAACCCACAGCTCAGCACCCCTCGGGTTTTCAAAACCCCCTCGCCACAGGAACAAGGCAGTCATGAAAATCTCAGTGGTCATGAGTCCACGCCAAGCGCTTTGAGGGCGCCTCAGCATTTACTTTTTCCATCGTTTATCATTTACGGCGCTAGCACCGTGGCAGAGCCTTTGCTTAGCAACTGGGCATCACTCCCTAGGAACTGCTTCCCCGGGCACCAGTGAAGTGCCTCAACCGCCGCCTCACCCAGCCACGCCGTAAATGGCTCTAATCACACTAGAAAAAGTAATGACAAACTGCTTTGCCTTCTTTATGTCGCAATTAGCGACTGCCAGATACCGTATCGTACGGCATCGAGCCCATGCGTGATCCAGATCACTTACCGGGCTCAGGTGCAAGTGAATAAAAAGCTCACTGAGCAAATATAAATCCATGAATCATTGACAAGAAGTGCGTCTCTTTCCTCAACACGGATCCCCGCTAGAAGGAATGGATCAAGAAAACAACAGGGAGGAATTATATTTGGAAAAACAGGTGTAGGAAGTAGCAGTGTCCTGACTATTTTGGGGGAAAAAAACCCAAACAAACCCTGATTTACTTGGCATACACGTGACCTTCTACAAGGAAATGCTTTGCTTTCTTCCATTAAAACCTGTGCAATTAAGTCACCAGGAGGACTAACAGCATAAAAACATACTTCCAGACAAAAAAAAAAAAAGATAACGGGTCTTTCAATACCTTCCCATTTCCACAGCGCTTTCCTTGGATCTTTGCAAGTCTTTACAACTGTGACCCTGTTACTCACAGGAGGGACAGAATGTGTTACCAGAGCCCAGCTCTGCTTTCAGCTGGGATTTAACCACTTTTTGAGTTTCCAGCATCCCATTCACTAACATCAACTTCTTGAGAGTTTTAAGTATCAGCATATATTACAGACAAGCCTGCCCTAAATAGAATTGATATATGCTGTTGATAGCTGTGTCTTTAGGTTCAGAGATTAAAAAAGCATTTGAAGGTTGACCCCAGATGCGGATAAAAAGGTTTATATCAGCATTAATTTGAAATCAACACAGAAAACAGGCTAAACATCATCTTGGAGTTTCTATGGGATGGAAGTCATCACTGAGTTTTAGCAAGGAGGTATTATCCACCTCCAGCCTCACGGGGACTTGAAGGCCGGTGGAATGAACGGTTTAGATGCTGCCATCAGCTGCTGTCACAAGCACCCAGCCTGTTCTAGGTCTGTAAACGACCCCCATGAATAAATTAGCCAAAACACTGTCAGCAGCTTTTAGACGAAAAAGTCCGAGAAACCCACAGAGACATTAAATGGAGCTGGCACCAGACAGACCCACTTATACCTCAGCTCAGCATCAAAAAATGGGAAACACCGTCATCCTCTTGGCAGGGGCCGGCTGCAGCAAAGCCCTTTGCCCCAGCGCCCAGGACACCGTAGCAGCAACCTGGAACCACATCAACGACAACAACAAAGGAAAAGGAGGTTGTGGGGGCAGCGTGTTCCCTACAGCATGTAGCTGCCCAGCACTCTGCCGGCAACGAGACAGGAGAAGAATTAAGCAGAGTTTAATTAAAACCCAAGAGAAATCCCAAACTGGCTTGTTTACCATCGTCATGGCTCCCACGAACAAGGCCAAAGTACAGAAGACACTGGGGGCATCAAAGTGCAATGGGAAGTGCCCATGATCCCCACCGAGAGTTTGTTCCCACACATTGAAACAACATCCCTGGGTGATGGGGACCGTGCAGGCCAGGGAAAACGACCTTCACATCATCACATCGATGCAGCATTTTCTGACACTGGCCTCCAAGCTGGGAACAGCAGGGAAAAAGTCTCAGGCAAGGTTTAAACCTCACTAGAGCCATGAGCAGGTTTAATACCTCCTAAATGAGTTAATAAACAGGACCGGGCACCAACGGCCCTGCCACTACTGCTGGTGCCAGCTCGCTGCCCCCCTTCCCCTACAGTAGTTGAGGTTTGGGATGGCCAGAGCCTTCAAAGAAAAGCAACGGCAAAGGAAAAAAAGTTGGAGCCAGGTTCCTTCTTCAGCTGCAATACACTGCCCCTGCTTCGGGCAGGGGGTGCAAAGCAGTAATCCAGGGAATGATGAACCAACAGTTCTGCCTGCAAGGCCGGCAGCCACACGCCTCCCCAGGCAAGGCGATTTAATAACACAGAGCCACAAAAAACAGTAACTTTTTGTAAAGCCCAAATCCAACCGCTTCTCACCTTTAAATAAGCAAAGGGCAGGGGACAACCACAGAAGACGGGGCCGGAGTTTGGTCTGGGTGGAGGCAAGGCATGTTTTGTGTGAAGAATGAGGAGAGCGAGGTGAACCCCTCCATCCCCCCCATATATGCCTGGCTATGAGAAACATGAGGCACGATTTCGCTGAAATAAACCACTACGCACAGAAGCAGCCAGACCACATAACGCTCCAGGAGCGCCGGAGCGACAGCTCCTCCCAGGAGGAGGGTGACACTTGGTCCCACGTCCCCACAGAACTTGCACACTCCCACAGTCACTTCCCCGTCACGCTAAGAATCCCCCGGGAGCCGAGCAGCACCGCGCTCCCCTGTTTTCACACGGTGTATGAAGCCAACAAGGTCACACACTCGAAACGCTCAGAGACCCCAGCTTGAGTGATGCTGACCCCATGGCCAGCTCTCCCCAGCAATAAACCCACCGTGGGTGCCCGACGCTATCGCAGGGGGATGAGCAGAGGCGACGCACCGGTGCAAAGCCCACGGCTGGAGGAGCGTGGGTTTTCGTTTTCGGGAGTTCGTTGGGAGGATGGGGTCGGGAAACGGGGGCCGGGGCGGGGGGGCAGCACCTGCCCCGGAGGAGAGTCGGGAGGGTGCTGCCAGCCGGGGCTGGCTCTCAGGCAACGGCGAAACAACTTCCCGGCCCCGCCGCAAACTTTTCCCAGCGCCGGGGAGGCACCGCCGCCTACCCCCGCCCTTCCCCAGCCGAGCATCCCCCCGGGGAGCCGGAGCGGAGCCGCGGCGGGGAAGGGAAGAGAAGGAGGGGGGGGCGGGCAGCCGGTAATGGGTCATCCGATCCCCCGCAGGGCTCCTTCCCGGCGGCTGAAAGCCCCTAATGGTCCCGGAGCTTCCCCCCTCCCTCGCCCCAGGCACGATCGATGGCGCTTCTCCGGGGACTCGGGGTGGGGGGACGCGATGTCCGCTCCCCCTCCCTCTCGGGAAGGGTTTCTGCGAGGTGGGGGAGGTGTGTGTCGGGGGGGGGAGGTTGGGGTGTGCCCGTCCCTACCTCTCAGCTTTGGTGAACTTGCGGAAAGCCTGGCGGAGGTCGTGGAAAGAGCGGTAGGTCTGCGGCTCGGCAGAGATGCCCTGCGCCCGGGTGGTGCGGGGCCCGATGTGCGGGCTGGGGGCCGGCAGCACTGACTGGCATTTGTGCAGCCGCCGGCGCAGCTCCTGGATCTCCTCGTCCTTCTCTCCTAAGCGCCGCTCTAGCTCCTTGATCCGCTCTTCCTTCAGCAGCAGCAGCTTGGTGAAGTCCCCTTCCAGCTCGGTCATTTTGGGGTTGCCCCCCCAACCCCGTCGCACTAGTACCGAGCCGGTCCCGGGCCGGGCCGGGCAGCTCTCATCGAGGAACCCTTCGCAGCCGCCGCGGCAGCGGCCGGATCCGCTCCCCGAGAGAGGGGCGGGGGGGTGAGAGGGGGTGGGAAGGCGGCTCCTGCCCGCCCCGGGTCAGGGCAGCGGCCCCGGCATCCCCAGACGCCGCCCGGAGCTCCGCCGGCAGCCGGCGAGCGGGAAAGCAGGAGGAGGGGAAGGGGTGAAACACCCAAAAATAAAACAGAAAGAAGGAAAAGAGGAAGGGGGAGAAAGACAAGAAAAGGGGAAAGAGCTTTTGTGCCACTCTGCGAGGCTGGGATCCTGGAAATAGCAACAATTACCATGTGATCGGAGGGTGACGCAGCTCCTTGTAACTGGAGCCGAAGACTAGGGATTCAAACGAACACTTCATAAATATTAAATTGCCTTCTGCTAATGACCCACGTGGAGCCGCCCCTCGCCCCGCCCGGCCCTTCCTCCCGGCAGCTCAGCATCCCACCGCCGGCTCACCCCATCACTCGCTGCTGCCCGACTGCTGCTGCGGGCGGCACCCCAGTTTCCTCCTGGGTACCCCCAGCCCAGGAGCATCCGACCTCTGTCCTTGGCATGAAAATCTGCATCCCTCCCTGACAGAACATCCCACGTACCTCCCCGCTGGGGTACCCCACATACCTCCCCCTTCCCCCCCACCCCAGGCTTGTGTTCCCACCGTTCTCCAGCTGCCCCACAACCCTGCCCTCCAGGTCACCCCACAACACACGCCAACCACCCCCATCGTGCTGTTGGGCACGCAACTCCCCCCCACACCAGGTACCCCGCATCCCAGCACGTATGGACAGTCTGTGCCTTGCTCTAGAGCCCCCCAGGGGGGATGCTGTCTGGGGCTGGGGGAGGCAGCCCGAGTGCTTGCCAGCAGTTCTGAAGCAGCAGGAACTTGCCCTTTCTGGACTTATTTGGAAGAGCCCATCCCGCATGTAAATTTTTAATGCCGGCTGGCAAAGGGCACCATCGTCTCCCCTATCACATTTCCCTCCCAAACCACCCCCACTTCCAGGGAGGAGGGCAGGAGCCCCTTACTGCAGGCAGCAAGGGGAGGGCTGGCCCTGCCCCCCCCCTCAGCCAGGCCTTGGGCACAGAAGGAACCCAGAAACCCCTCAGGGTCTGCACCCAACCTGTGACAGCCCTGGGGTCTTCTGCCCCGGGTTTGGAGCTCACAGGCCTGCTAGGGCAGCTGAGCTGTGCTGGGAGGACAAGGCTCTATTCAAAGGTGACTTAAATAAGTGGAAGAATCGATTAGCACTCTCTTTTAACGAGTTAGACGTGGTAGGGTGGTTGTTTTCTGTCCCTCCAGCCTTTCACACACGGTTGGAAACCTCCGGGGTCAGAGCTGCTCCTGGTTCCCCAGCCCAGGAGCATCTCTGGGGCCAAGAGGTGGGACAGGGCTGAGGGGGTCAAGCGTGGGGTGGTGGTGGGGGGAGGGGTGGGTGGTAATAATTAAAAACCTATTGCTAATAATTGCATTTTGCTTTATTAAAAGGCAAAGGGCGCCACCTCGTGTAGGGAACCATCGTGTGAATCGGGCACAGATCCACAGCTGGACAGACTGACTGTCGGTCCGTCTGCCCATCCACACACTTCTCTGGAGGGACAGAGGGATGCTGTGGGGGGGACAGCGCAGAGCTCGGACACTTTGTGATATGTTTCTCTGTTAAAATCTTGTTTCTCAAGAATAACGTTTCATTTAGGACACCCTTTCCCCACCCTCCACCCCAGGATTCCCACATTCCTCAGGTTTGTGAAAGTACTTGCTGCAGGGGAACTAGAGAAAGAAATGCACCAGGAAATACATCATTTCCTTATAAAACACACAATCACTCAGCCAGATCTCACCAGTATCAAACCAGGCTTTCCAGGATTACCTTTTAAACTCACTGCTCGTTACCTGTCTTCAAGGACCACCTACAATCTGTGGCCTCCAAGCAGAAAACAAGACCTGGGATAAACCCCAAAATTACCATAATTTGAGAGATAACTGAGTGACACACAAGCTCTTCATACCCTGTTTGTGTGCACTCACGAGATGGTTTTAATTTCAGGCAGAGGTAGTCCTCTGTTCCTGGGAACATCAAGGATGGGAGGAAGCAGGGAGTGGGATGCTCCTCTGTGCAGGGTGGGGGTGGTCCTTCCCACAGTCCTTGGGGTCCACAGTGTTGCTGAAAGCCCTGGTCCCTGAGGTATGGGAACTCCTGGAGAATTTCAGGATCTAGTAACTTCAGAAATAACATCTCACTTCACTAACTGCCAAGACACACTGCAATAATGCCAAGGCCGACCAGAAAACCAGCAGATTACATGTAAAAAAACCCCAAACCCCAAATATACTTGGATCAAGCATGTTTGGAAAGCACAGAGAGCCAATCTGTAGGGGTTTTGCACTCGCATTGGCCACGTTGCTGCCATTCCCCATCCTTTTCTTTCCTGACCAAGGAAAGCAAGACCTCTGACAAGCAGTAGTCACAAAGACCATTCCTAAATATAATTTCATCTTTTTGCCCTACAATGGTCATGTGTGCATCAGGAGGAGGATGCAGCTTTCCCCAAACACTCTTTTTGTGCAACTGCACGTTTGTGCCCCTGTAACAGTGCTTGGAGCTGTTTCGCAGCAGCATAAAGAGAGAACTCCAAGCAAACTGTGAATTAAGTATAATTATATATTCACCATGAATTAAAACAATGGGTGTGACCTTATCATGGCCACCATGTGCTGAACCATTATGCTGGTTCTCTGGTCTTCACTGTTAGGCTGATGGACTCTGAGTACAGACACTGCCTGTGACCATCTCTATTGCCAGATGGAGTATTTACTGAGAAGAAACTATCTCTGGAGCAGAGGAGAGTAGAAGCAGGTCTCAACCCGCCTCCTCACCCATGCAACCTCAGCTTAAAGTGTACAAGCAGACTGGTACGTGATCATTATTAATATCCCATCTGGCTTGGGTTGCTTGGGAGTCACAGCAGGGGAAACACGCTCAGATGTCTGCTGTGGATCTAGATTAAGGTCTGTATGTATATTTATAGGTATAACATGTAGGCACTGCTGAGGAAAGGCATTTAATTGGGTCCACGAGCCTACAGACTGCCAGAGTGAGTCACCAAGGAGTATTAACCATGTTACAGTCAGCAATGGCCACAGCTTTGGGTCAGCTCTTGGGGATGCCCAAGTAAACATTACCCACGGAGCAAGCAGTCTGTGTTACCCACAGAGCTTGTGGACTCACAGCCTGCCCTCAGTCCCTCCATCCCACCAGTCACCTTCAGCATCCATCAGCCTTTCCAGATATCTCCACATAGCCTAAAGCAACCAAGGTTTTATCTAAAGATGAGCATCTTTTGAGAAGTGCAGAGAGAAAACACAGCCTGCCACAAAACACCAGCAAGAAGAATTAAGTGCTGAGCAGGGCCAGACATCTTAATTGGCTTTGACTCTCTGAAGTCCTCCAGACATCCCATGTATATGGAAAAAAAAAAAAAGAACAGACAGGGAACTCTTCAGGGCATGCAAGTTTCAAGCAGCACAGCCAGCAACCTTGCAGCAAGGAGAGGGCTTGGTGTTACCCCCTATTCTCCTTGGGCAGGGGGTGTGGGTAGTTACATACCCTACCTTTCCCACAAATTCACTAGGCAGCCACAGAAAACACCACCACAGCCATTTATCCTGGCCAACACCCCTACACACACACCACCCCATATTAATATTTTGCTTTTAAGATGGGGACATGTGCAGTTATTGCCACTGGAAGTGATGGGGACAACATCATCTTGTAGCCCAGGTAGCTCCCACAACAGCAGCAGAGAGTTTTACAACCAGCTAGTTGCTGGTGCCTTTTATTAGCACTTGTTTAAAATGCAGCTCCTGAATCAGAGCAGTGACGCCCCAAGGGATTAGAGTTTATCCAAGGAAAGATCACAACAGGTCCTGTAAGGTTGGGCAACGTTTTGCCTGATACTCTAATACCAGAGCATCCCAAATGAGCAACTCCCCCTGTGCCCATGACCAACTCCCAGCTGCAGACGAGCATCCACAGCAGCAACTTTTCACATACAACAGAGGCAAAACACAATGTGATGCTGGAAGTAACCCAGTTGGCTTTGTCCAGAGCTTATTTTCTTGGCTCCCCGCAGCTTTTCTTGTCTGCAGCAGTGTAGAAGACAGTTTACAGAAAGTAGATATGTAAAATACGCCAGCTATCGAACCCAGGAAGGCTCAGCGCCTTCATTTCACATGCAAGCTCCTTCTAATAAAGGCAGATCACTTTGCAAACCCAAAGCACGCAGACATTACTCAGATGAGAGCTGTAATTATCCTGCTGGAAGCTGTGCCAGCTATCCCTTAGTGTAACTTTAACAGAGTATCAAAGGTGATGCTGGATTTTTATTAAATCAATACCCTGGCTTTTATTCTGCCCATACAGCCCCCACTGTTTCTGTTCTCAGCTCGCTTTTGCAAGTGAAATAGCCTGTGCAGCAAGAGTGGGCTGGAGGTCACAGCACTGCACGTTTTAGAGGAGCCACAGAAGTCAGTGCATCCCCCATGCTAAAAAAAAAAATAAAATATTAAAAATTAGAAAGACAACAGTATTTATGATCTATTTAAATAGCAATAAAAGTTTAAACATTTCCCCCACCCCTTAACATCAGCTAAAGTTTTGGGGCAGCTTCCCAAAGGATGCAGCTGTCTTACAGACCAGAAGACAGGGATGGAGCTCTACATAGGACTTCACAGTGCTTAGGGGGGTTCACACCTGCACTTATAGAGGGGCAGCATTAATGACAGAATCCAGCAAAGAGGGGTTTTTTGTTTGTTTTGAAGGGCAGCAGATATTTCATGTGTGCCTATGTAGAGGTGCAGTGCAAGAGAAGATGTGGCCACACGTTCCCACATCCCAAGTGCGATGGATGTGGTCCTCCCTGCCACTCAGTCACACTATCACAGCATCCCTCAGCCCTGGCTTGTTGGCACAGCCCTGCCCCATCCCCACCTTCCAGCTGCTGTAAAGCACAGCTCCGGACTAGGTGTGATGCCAAAAGCAGGGCAGGACCAGATCGAGCCCTCATTGGGTGCAGACAGAGCCCAGGAGCTCCCTACTTTCCAGGTTTTTCCTTTTTAATCACTTCTTTCTCATCCCACACACACAAGATAATTTGTTATGGGAGGGCATTTAAAGACTACAGAGAGGAAGAATTACTTTTGTGCTGTTTCCATCTTCAACAGACATCATTTTGGTCCCTGTTTTACCAGGTAATTTAATAAACTGCGTCACCTCCTCAGTGTCTAATTCACTAACAGCTATGAGGCTGTTTCACCATTCCCCAGTTGAAAGGTAGACAGCATCCACAAAGAGTTTCCTTTGCACAGGGAAATGCAGGAGAGAGAGTTATATTAAAAACCAGCCTTCTCAGTCCCCCAGCAGCTGACATACAGAGCAGCCTGCCTGCTGAGCTCCTCGCAGAGCTTCTTAATGTCTTCTCTTGCTGCCTGACACCTTTGAAGAGAGCTGGCTTTGGGCATAGAGCAGCACGTGAGGATGGATACACTGTCTGTCTTACAGCTGTAATCCTGCAGCTACTAAGTGTGCAAGAAGTACGTTCTAGAACACAGAAACCCTCTGTCAGTGCTGCTCAAGCCTTTCCATAGAACTGGAGTGAAGGCCAATGGCATCCTGGGCTGCACCACAAGAACTATGGCCAGCAGATGGAGGAAGAGGATTCCACCCCCTGCTCTGCTCTGGTGAGACCTCTGTGCAGCGCTGTGTTCAGCTCTGGTGTCCCCAGCACAATAAAGATGTAGAGGTGTTGGAGCAAGTTCAGAGGAGGGCACAAAGATGATCAGGGGCTGGAGCACCCGGGCTGGGAGATCTGGGCTGGTTCAGTCTAGAGAAGAGAAGGCTGCGGGGAGACCCCTGAGCCCCTTCCAGTCCCCGAAGGGCCTACAGGAGAGCTGGGAAGGACTGTTTGTAAGGGCATGGAGTGATAGGATGAGGAGCAATGGTTTAAACTAGAACTGGGCAAGTTTAGATGAGACCTTAGGAAGAAGTTCTTCTCTCTGAGGGTGGTGAGACACTGGCACAGGTTGCCTAGAGATGTGATGGAGGCCCCATTCCTGGAGACATCCAAGGCCAGGCTTGATGGGCTCTGAGCAACCTGCTCTAGTTCAAGGTGTCCCTGCTCACTGCAAGGGTGGGACTAGATGGCCTTTGAGGGTCCCTGCCAACCCAGAGTCTGTGAATTTCATACACACACTATTACAACCAATCAAAACTTCTGGCAAAATCATGTTACAAGCACTGATAGCTGCAGCTTGGAGAAAACTCTTCTGATCACAAATATGTAGGGTTTTGGCCTATAAATATCATTAAACTAGCTCACAGAAATATTTAGATGCAATATTTTTTCTTGCAGGGATAAACTAGAAGTGCTTCCTCATCATCTTCTCCTCTGGGTTCCAGCACGCTTTCTCCCTGTTGCTTATGACTTAACTGCCTCACGTACAGTCCCACAGGTACAGCAGGGAGGAAAATAAACCCCTCTGGCAACTCCAAGGATAGCAGAGATTTCATTCTAGCTTTATTCAGCCCAATTCCCCAGGCCCCACGTGGGTTTTGGCACGTTATGGTGTAAATAATATTACCTCCCCGCTCTGCGCCCAGCTACACAGGCTCCCAGACAGGGTCCCTTTCATTCCGTGGGCAGCCGTGATGTACGGCGCTCCTGTTTCCCCCTCCTTCACCATCCTGCTGCAACCCCACAGGGATGGCAAGGAGCACCTTTTAGTATGGAGAGGGTAAAAAGCCCATAAAAATAATTAACAGTACAAGCAAGACCTGTTGGGGCTACAAATATCTGTCATCTGGATTTAGGTATTTAAATCCTCTGAACACACAGACCTGAATTCCTGCTGGTTTTGTTGTTGGGGTTGGTTTTTTTTCCTCTATACTTCAGGGGGAAGTGGCCAGCCCCTTTTCAGTCATCTGTGGGGACAGGACAAGGGGCAATGGCTGCAAGTTAGAGCATAGGAAGTTCTGCACCCATGTGCGGAAGAACTTTTACCCAGTGAGGGTGACAGAGCCCTGGGACAGGCTGCCCAGGGGGGTGGTGGAGTCTCCTTCTCTGGAGATATTCAAGACTCGTCTGGACGCCGACCTGTGCAATATGAGCTGGGGAGCTGATTTGGCAGGGGGGTTGGACCCGATGATCTCTCGAGGTCCCTTCCAACCCCTCTGATTCTATGATCCCAGGGGAGTTTTCCTCTCTGCCTTTGTGGTTCTGGAGGCTGTATATCCTCACTCCCCTTCTGCAAGTGGTCCTTTCTACAGTACACTGGATATGCAGAAAATGAGAGCTTTGTCTTAAGTCAATAAAAATAAATAAATCTATTTTTGCCAGGCTTGTGTGTTCCCCCCACACACACCACCTTTTAAACAGAAGCTTGTCATGTAATAAACTTTTCTACAACCTCCATCACTTGGTCTTATTGCAAATTTAGGTGCAAACTTTTCTGAACTGTCTTTTCTGTCAAGATTTTTTTTAAAATGTATATTTAAAAAGAGTAGATCACAGTAAAAATCCTTTTACCTTTCAAGAAAACTCATCTCTCATCTTCCAGAGCATCTCTGCTCTTCTGCAACCCTCACCTGGAAAGGCAGCAGATACATTTGAAACATCCCCCAATTTCTTGAAAGGCAGAAAGAAGAAACCAAAGCAGTAGGTCTCAGAAAAGCACCAAGAGACCACGCGCAGGAGGAGGAAAGAAGCCTGTTGAAGAACATCACTCAAGACACATGAAAAACAGCACGTTTATAACCTCAATCTTGGCAAAGCCAGAGCCAGCACATACACATGAGGGGTTACCATGTTGGGGGCAAAGTGACTTCTGGAGCTGTAGGAATCCAAACCTGAGAATACACATTTTTGAGACATGAGCCCTGTCACAGCACTTTCTCGTTCTTGCAGAACCACAGGAATGGAGGAGCCTTTGCAACACTGCACCTCTGTCCAGGGGGAAAAATTCCTCTCTAAAAATGAGTTACCACACTCAGTGTTTAGGTGTCCCCAGCACAGGTGTTCTCAGCATGGCAAACATGGCCTGGGAATGGCATTATTTCTTGTTCTGACACCTGGAAAATATTGAATCCCAAATATTAATTCCCAAAGTCTCATCCTTCAGAGACAGAGGGGGAAAAGAGACACAGTAAGAAAAGCTAAGCTCTTGATTAAGAGGCTGCTCTGAGGTTTCTGTTGGGAACCAACACAATGAACCAGTCTTCTGACCTCCTGCAAGACCATGTCAAGCTATGACACTGTCCTTCACTGCTCTTGAGCCAACCAGGTGGTTCCCAGGTGAGCACTCTGAGCTGCTTTCCATGCTTTTGTGGAAAAATGTGTATCTTGCATTCCCATCTCCTTTTGTTGCATGGTGGTGCTCTCAAGATGAGCAAGATACACTGATGTGCTTCTAGGTAAGAACTCCTACTTGCCCAACTACTGCTGTGGAAAGATTCACTCACACTAATTGCTGTTTTGCCTCCTTTCTGAAGTACTGTTGACACAGACTAGAAGTATATTCAAGTTCAACATGCTTGGGTCTCTTCAAAGCAAAACATCTGAAGTCAAGGAAATGACAGGTCATTGACATCCCTCAGAGGCTTCTTTGTTTGCCACCAAAGGTTGCCTGAAGGACCAAATATCAATTTCATTGCTGCCACTACTATGTCATCCAAGAGACGTGGGCCCCTCTGAGGGTTTTAGGGTCTTTTCAGGTAAGTTAGAACAGGCACCCACTCTTACACCAGGTATCAACTACACCCAGGTGGGGATCTCCAACCCAACCCCACTCTCAGCAGGGTCAGTGACACAGCTACAGCAGGCTGCTCTCAGGGCCATGTCCAGGCATGTCAGGGCATCTCCATCTCAAGACAGAGATAGCTTAGTGGATTTGGGGGAGGGGGGTGGGGCAAAAGTATCATATTTATTCCCACATCAGACTGGAAGAAATCAGAGATCAAGACCTAAGAACAACCACCTCAGATAGGGAAAGCAGTCAGAAAAAATTGACAAAGAGCAAGAGAAGTGGTTTATTGGAGAAACCAAAGACCTTTGCGTTTGCAACCCAAGTCCACAGGACACAGAGCAGAGTCTACTCCAGAGTCACCTCTTCTCCCTGGGCTTCCAAAGCACTTTGGCTTTGGTTTCCAAAGCAGTAAGCCCAGGTTTAACATCTCCGAACCTGCTGCAGACCATTGACAGTCACAGAACAAAGTGCCTCCATCCTTTTGGCTCTGTGCATTGTATCATGCCTAATAACATCGGTGTCAGAGGGCAACATCCAGCAGCAGAACACAGCTGCTGACAGCCACCTGACCACCACAAATACATTAAGCCACCAAGGCTGTATTTGGAGACTGAAACATTTCTGTAAAATGCTCAGCATCTCATCTGTGACAAATTTAAAAAGCTTTCCACTCCTTACAATCATGTTCAAGTGCCAAAATAAAACCAGTGTGCTAAGCATGACAACGGATTGTTATCTTGGGAAGATGACACTAGGCCTGAGCACCCCTCCGTGTTTATATTTGATCAGCTCCAAAAACAGGCTTCACTATGGCCGGAGTACTTGAAGAAGTCTACTTTGAGGTATAATCCATCTTTTCCTTTCTGAGGTCTGCTAATGCCTTGCTTTTAAATATAGTGCTGGAGATGAGAACCCTTGTAAACAATGAAAAGGAGCTCACTCAAAAATGGCTCTTTAAAATTGGGAAGGTGACAAAGCTGATGGAAAATGACCATTGCTGTTTTGCTATAAAGGGGACATTGAGCAGTAGCAGCACTGAAAGCACACCAGTCCCATGCCAAGAAATGTGCCTATGGAATCTGTATATAAATTTCAAGCCATGTCTGTAGGGGATGCAGTGATCTGCAAGCATGGCCTTGGATTCCATGTTCATTTTCCCACAAAATACCTCTTGCCTTAAGCTATTCCAACTTAAGAAGCCCAACAAGGGTTGCTTTCAGGTAGTGACAACACATGCAGTCACTCTAGCTTGGCATCACCCCCATCACCAGGCTCCATTTGGAGGCACTGGGGTGGGTGGTGGGTGTCTCCAGCCCCACCCTGCTTCCAGCACTGCCAACACTCACACTACAGCAGGTTGCTTAGAGCAGTGTCTGGGTGCATCAGAGTGGTCCCCAAGGACAGGCATCCATCACTGCTCAGGGCCATGTCCCAGGGCTGGTCTTCCATCCATCCACAAGTCTCTAGTAACAGTCCCCATCCCTCATTTTGCTATCACAGCCCAACTCCTGGACAACACAGTTATTAATGATGCTATTTATTATTTTTTTATTACTTGGCTTTGGAACCTGCTTTTCTAGGACACCATATGCTGTTTCTCAGACACATCAGAAAAAACCGACTTTGAGACCTGCTAGCACACTGTGACATCCCCATCACGTGCTGGCACGTGAAGCCTTTTGACTTCTACATCTTCATTTCTGTGTTTAGGTGTTTAACTGTTTATTTTGTTTTCTTTCAGCAAACCCTGCATTCTTGGAGCACATCCTGTAGCTTCACAGTCTTTGTTTGTCTTTCCACAGCATTTTAACAATAGTGTAGCTCCCCAGCCGAGCTGTGAGAAATTAATATACCAGATAGCAACATTCCTTCCCACTTCCATTTTCCCTCATTTCAGCAATATTTTTACCTCATTTCATTGAGGGACTTGGTGCTTTCTAAACACATTCTCCTTTTAAAACCTCAAGCAACTTCTACACCCTTTGTTTTTGGATGCTACTGACCAGAGAAACCACTCAAAGATCCTGAGCAGCCTGCAACCTCTTGCTTAGAAATAGGCACCTTTTTTCCCACCATCAAATACTTTCTGGCTAAGGAATAGCACCATGCACCAATAGCACCATGCTCACTGCAAGTGTTCATACTCTCTTGGAAGGGGGAGAAATAATTACGAGCCCCCACCGGTTTGCAAAGGCGCTGTGAAGCGTGCAGTCAACTCTGACTTGAGCAGCAAAGGTCTTATTTCAAGCAGAACAGTGCAAGCAAATTATCAAAGGCTCATCTCATTGGGTGCAAACGGATCAGGGAGGGACCACAGGTGGGGACATGATTTTTGGTTTAAATCTAGCAGATGTTTACAGTGAAAAATGGAAAGGGTTATCAGTGCTGGTGAAAAGCCTTGGGTATGATAAGAGCATGTAGTAGTTGCAAACTGTCTTTAGAAGCAGTGTTGCCTGGGTTTGGTTTATTGTGATTTTGGTGTGGGGTTCCCCCCTCCCTGCCCCCAAAGTTCAAAGCTATGTCTATGACTTTTTAATGCTTTCTTTCAAAGATAAAAACACAAGTTGAGCAAGAGGTGCCTAAGACCAAGGGAGCACCTGCAGCACAGACCAGCTCAGTGCAGCAAGCAGAACTAGCAAGAACAGATGCCTTTTTAAGTACAAATTAATATTTTTCCTCTAGTCAATTTGTTCTTCACTTGAGCATTTTATGTATCACCTGCTGCCTATGCTAGAGCCTGAAAACTGCTAGATAAGCATGCCTTGCTCCCATGAGCCACCTTATTCATCAGCTAAGAGACAACGGCGCCCATTTTTCAGAGTAAAAGGGCAGGGGAGAATTGCTATTTGGCATCACTGTTCACCATCCAGATCAAGCTGTGTTTATGCATGCATTAAGAAAAAAAACCAGCCATCAAGGTGATGGAACCAGCTGTAGTATTTTAGAAATCTCGCCCCCCACTCCGCTTTCCAAACAGTCTCACAGACAAAACAGCCTCTTGCTTTCACCAGGTGTACCCAGCTGAACATGTCCCTGTAGGCACCAGAAAAGCTTGTGGCAGCTCAGCTGGGAAGGGGGTTTACAGCCAGCCTCCAATACTTGCTCATGGCTAGGTATAAAGCCTCTCCATCCCCCTTTTCACCCACTAAAAAACTTCTGAGGTTCACAAAGCAGGCTTCAAAACAGCTTCAGATCTTTGGCAGACATTTTTCCTATTACAATGGGACTTTTACCACTTCATTATCCCCACCCCCAAGCGTAACAACTTCTATCACCTATCACTTTGAAGTATGGGAAGCACTCTGGCTGAACTTACACTTGAAGATGCACACACTGAGCTATACTCTAAAAATCTCTGTTAAAAAAGACAGTATGAAATTCCTTCTCCAGCTAGCCATAAAAGGGACTTGCCACCCACATGCAAGATCCCCATTACACTGATTCTGCCTACACCATGGTCACACAACGAGGGGATACAATAAAGCGCTTGCACTAAAGAAGTCTGAGAAATCCTCAGCCTAGTCAGGACTTTTGGGTTGATGGTTATATCATCTTTCTGCAGAAATTCCATATCTAAATCACCCAAAAGTCTGCATCTTAGATCACAGAATCACAAGGTTGGAAAAAGACCTTTAAGATCATCAAGTCCAACCATTCCTGTCCTATGCTAAACCAGATGCCTGCTACAACCCAATTACTTTTCCAAAGTTATTCCCATGCAGCTGAAATTCTGCCAAATAGCCTCATTTTAGTTAAAAATATTTTTAAAAAAAAAAATCAAAGTGCATTTGCATAGTGCCAGCTTAACACAGTCACAGTCTGGCCAGTGCCCCTGCACTCACACTTCAGTGAGGCTTAGTGTCCAATACACCTCTAGGAAAAAAAGAGACCACGGCCTTTGCAGGGTTTTGTATTACCACTGACTTGTGCCCTGTGGTGCATACAACTCACTCACACACTCCCACTCTAAACCCTTTACTCTGGCTTCCAATTTGAAAAAAATGTGCCCACAGGCATCCCATGTCCTGACCACAAGGGTGCTGTCTGCCATGTGTCCTGCCCTGGAGCAAGTCTCAAGAGGAACAGCTGTTGCTATATATTCCCTCCATAACTTCTTTCTACTCTATGCAGAATATATAGACTCTGCTTCTTTACGGGGATACACCATCCCCATCCTCTATGCTCTCTTTGGCTTTAACTCCCTGCAAATATGGCAGCTCCAGCTGAAGTCAGGGCTTGCTTGATCTGGGTTTGCTCCTGCTCAACACACCACTGGTACTGCCTCCTGTGAGCACACCTCTGCCTTAGAGCCAGACCCTCACACCTTTTGCTTTTGCTCTGCCCACACAACTTACTCCCAGACTCACCCAGGGAGAGAAATCACAAGTTGTGGTGGAGAAAACAGGCTGAACTAGTCTCACCTAGTCCTTCAACTTTTACAGCTTCTTTTGTATTTAAGCAGTGACCTTCCCACCATCTCTGCTCAGCTTTGGAGTACTTAATGAGAAGACACCTTTGAACAATCTAAATAAAAAAAAAAATTTTTTTTTTAAAACAAAAATCTGTGCCTTCATGGTTTCTTTGCAAATGAGAAACATCACAAAGCCTTGCTTTTTCCAACCAGGTTCATATTCTCCCACTATCTACACCAGCATCCAGTTCATCCCCACCCAACAGCAGGACACTGAACACTTCTTATATCTGTCCCAGCAAAACTTGAGGAGCTTAAGGAAAAAGAGCGTGGAGATGCCCAAATTCATTAATTTGTGTAACAAAAAGTCTGTCAATATATATAACAACATATATAACAACTTTTTCCCCTGGATTGAAGTCTGTTTGCATCTCCCTAAGACCCAAGAGCAGCCAACCTAGTGGGAAAAGGCAGCATGGCCCAACTGTTCAGTCGTGGATGAGAGCTGAAACAGTTCTGACACTGATAAATAATAGGTAGAACTGCTGAGTACCTCAGATATTTGTTAACATTTTATTATTTTGGACATTCCTGCAAGGCCACTTTTAGAAACCCAGGGAACCTTCTGCAGTTTCAAGGCAAACATTTATTTGCTGTGCTCTGCCTTGTATATACACACTTCATATCCAACAGCATTAAAGTTCCACCCCGTATAAACGGAACAAGTCTGCTTACATATAAAAACAAGGTCCTGTGCTATTTCTGGAATATAATTACTTGTTCATTCCAGGAAAGAAGAGCAATAAAAAAGAAAAAGTGTTTGTTAAGGAAGAGGAATGGATAGCCAGACAAGGCTTAAAGTGCCTGGGGGAGGGAAATCTAGGTGAAATGGAGGTCTAACCTGTGGCAATGCTGCAGCCCAGAAAAGATAATCATTTAAAAACAACAGCAACAAACCACCTTGCAAGGAGCTACATCTAAGGGACCCCACAACATTTTTTCTATAAGATAGGTACTTCTTAAAAACATTGAACTTTTAAAGACATTAGAATGGTCTGAGGTTACAATAAGAGCACGGGCTATAATTCCATTTACATTGAAAAGTTCTTCAAAAGTTGTCACATAAGCTGTGAGAAAAGTAAGATCCTACCCTTCCCCCTGATTTCCATAGTTGGTAGAGGTATGAAAACATGGAAATTTGTTCCCATAACTGTTAAATACAGCTTTAATAACAGTGATTTTTTAATATCATGGTAGGATTTTTTACCATCATCTTTCTCCAAAAGGCTTCAGTAATGGTGGGGTAGTTACAGTAATGGAGCATTATGGACTATAGAGATGTTATCAGTAAAAAAACCAGATAAATACTTTTGGTTTTTTGCAGATAAAAGCTTGCAGCCCACCACCAGCAATAGCACCAAGACAAGACAACTCGAACTGCTCATAGGCTGGTCTGGAGGAAAATACAGGTCAGTTTAATTACTGAGCAGAAATGGAGGTCAAGGCCATCTGTCCATCATAATGAGGGCTAATTTACTCCTTTACAACAACTTTTGTGGTATCTCTCACCTTAAGAAGTGACAGAGATGTTAACAAGTTAAAAGCCCCTACAAAAAAATTCAGACCAAATTGATTCAGAGAATATGACAAAAGTGGAACTACAGCACATGAGCTGTAGTTCAGGTAGCTCAGGTCTTCAGCTGTAGCTCAGGTCTGTTGATGGTCTCCTTACAGACCCACAAGTAAGCCTGTGGTTCTTCCTGGACTGGTGATGGTGCAGCTAAAGAACAGTAAAGTCTTTAAAGATAGCATTCACTTCACCTCCTTCAAAAAAACCTCAGCAAGGTTTGCTGCTTGACATACAGAAACAGTCCATTAAAAAATTAAATTAGGCCACCATAACATGCCATGAGGATCTTCTTGGTGAGGAGAAAAAAGAAAGAGAAAATATAATCATCCAGTATTGACTAAAAATTGATTAACCCAAAGTTTCACCTTGAAACCGCCCGAATAGTTGAGTCAGCCCAAAAGGAATTTCAGGTTTCTTCATTCCATAAGGGAAAAGAAAAAAAAAACCAACACACATAATTATTCCAGTTGACCAGAAGTACACATTTTTGTTTGTTGGCTGAAGCAGAAGGCACAATTTTCCACCCAACTCTGTCCTCGAGGGCAAGGTTTTGCAAGTGGAAGTGAGCTGAATTCTTTTGATGATGAGTAAAGCAGAAGAGTGGCTAGCCTGCTGCTGGCTGCCTTGGCTCTGCACTAACACCCTATAAACCCTATGTGCATCACCCAGAGCAGCAGCAAATCCTAGCATGCTTTGGGATGAAATCAGGGGAGCTGGCCCCAACCATACTTTAAATGTAAAGTTACTCTGCTTATTGCCAGAAGGGGCTGTAGCACGTGAGTGCTGAAGACCCTGTTTGCTGACTGCTTTGGAACACAGATGTGCTGGAAATTATTCAGAATTAGAGTGAATATTTTTGGTTGCTGATCCAGAAGGGCCTAAACAATTTATGGGCTAGTCCAGATCTACTTAGGTTAGCCAGCTTTTTGGTAACTCTGTTGGAAATTAAAGCATAGGTCCAGAAAGCACCTCCAAGAAAATGGTCTCCAGGGCTTCCCAACCTTGTGAAAGGCCAGGTTTCACACCATCTATTCATGAAGAGCCTCAGTAGAGCCCATATTCACAGAGCTGGTCTGGCTACCCTTATCCTTGCAGGTGCTCAGAGATCAGCCCCACAGCCTCACTCACTGCCTCAGCAAAACAAGGAAATCATAGAATGGCATGAGTTGGAAGGGACCCCAAGGATCATAGAGCTCCAACCCCCTGCCACAGCCAGGGCCACCAACCTCAGGCCTGGATCTACACTAGGTTGCCCACGGCCCCATCCAACCTGGCCTTGAACACCCCCAGGGATGGGGCATCCACTACCTCTCTGGGCAGCCTGTTCCAGCACCTCACCACTCTTTCTGTAAAAAATGTTTATCCCTGGACCACTGAACCTGTTGTTATGGCAGTGACCAAGACTCCACCACTGCTGCCAAAAGCCCACCCCAGTACTTAGTTATCTACACAGGAGAAATTGTTTCATCTACAGCAGAGACTGAGACAAGATAACCAAATACTTACTTTCCCTATCTACTAGGGGTAAGACATTCTGCAACTCCTTATGCCATAGAATGGTTTTGGTTGGAAAAAACCTTTAAGATCTAAGTCCAACTGCTAATGTATTAGAATACTGTTGAGATATGAAGTCTTGGCCTAACCATCCTTGTTTTCTTGAGGAAGAAATCCTCATTATTATATTTAAAAAAGCCTGGAAGAATGTTTCATCTCTGAAATCTCTTACAAACGTTACTTATAAACTTCAAGTCAGTACTCATTCGTTTGACTATGCATCGACTACTGTTGATATTTTCAGATTAGGAAAAAAAATGCTGTTGAACAGAGCATCACCACACACATTTTATACTTCCACCCACAATCTGTTTAGAAAGCTACTCAAGCAATCCCATAGGCAACATGGTACCAATGATCCTCTGCAGGAAACACAGCACTTCCTAGAGCAGTTGAACATAGTCCCACTTAAACATCACTTTTTTATTTGGTAAACTGCCAAAATTTAGGGTCTCAGGGAGTGTATTTGTTTACAATTCAGAATTTATACCTTATATACTAAGAAACATACATACCTGAATATCTTTGCACATACATACAAATTGTAATTAAAATATCCAGAACACACCATTTCCAATTGATACCCAGAGCTATGTATTATTTTTAAATTGTAATATTTTTTTACTGAGAACTAGAAAGACTTTGACAATTTCCAGCTTGTGAAAAGTTTTTTGACAAGTTTAGCTACTTTCAAAAGGGAGGGGGGGGAAAGAAAGAAACACATAAGTGTTTCTAGGAAGGTTTGCCAGGAAGGGTGAACATCTCTTTTACAACAGCTCCAGCAGAAAGCTAGTCTGGACCTGCCTGATAAGCCTCTTTTCCACTGAAATTAACAAAAAATTGCCAAAGCTGAAACTTTCTGAAACCTATGTTAGAACTTCAGGGGAAGACACCTGAGTCCAAAATGGACTCATAGGAGTAGCCAAAACAGAAGCAACCAGGAAAGCTTGTAAGCCAGCTTTCCTTATTATATATATTTTAGTTTTTCTAGCAAGACCACACCTACCCTGGGCTCCTGCACCATCCCCTCCATTGCAGGCATCTGAAGTGATGGCAAATAGTGGTGGAGCAAAGAGCCTGCATCACCCAAAACCATGGCAAAAAGGAGAAGCAACCTCCCACCCTGCCTATGCCAGAGCTTCACCCTGCTTTCACCCCCTTAGTCCACCTGGATGCTACTGCCCATAGGATCATCCAGTATCTCCAGGAGATAAATAGGTGTCAGAGCCAGAAGTATTAAGTGGAAAAAAAGCTGAGAAAAGCACTTTTCACTAGAGTTTAAGCTTTCATTAACAAATAGGTTTGAGGGGTATAGATTCAGACCTATGCATTAAACCTCATCAAATTCACAAGCCCAAGACCTATATAAAAGCCCTGAAAATCCCAAAACACTTAAACCTGTCCCCACCCCCCCCACCCCCAGTTTTGTCCCATTTGCCAATCCCAGCTCATAACAGCAAACCATTTGATCTTTACAGTGAACTTAAAGCAGAGTTAACCTCTGTCCCTGCTTCTGGTCACAGCTTAAGAAAAAATGGCAGGAAAAGACTCTAGAGCAGTGTTGTAGTTTTTATTTATTTTAAAGAAACACCATTTCTCTAGGCATGGAAACATTTGAAGTTTTAAGCCTGGCTGCAGCTGAAAAGGGTTTGTTTAAAAACACCACTTCAAAATGAATATGTTTCCCATGCATCATTATGCACAGCAGCTTCGAGGAGGGTGCTGGCAGGCTATCAGCTGGTAGAGTTCATTTTAAACAGCAAAGCAAACCACAACACCCCAAACACTAACAGGGTCCCAGATTCATTAAAAAAAAAATAAGAAATGCTTCAAAAGATAAAAGAAAAATGCCCTTTACATCTATGTTGAAGTGCACAGCCTTGCTTAAACGACTTGGATTAACCTATTTTTCCATCCTATTATATTAAATATTTACTCTGTTAGTGGTTAGTAGTCACACATCCAAAAATAAACACCACTACCTTGCATCACAGACCCTGTTTTGTTCAGATTTGGCCCAAGACAGAAGACCAGCCCAGCCACCCACCTGAACTCAGGGACAGCTTGGCAGCCCCAGTGAACAATAATGCCACACTTCTGCTGGCTGGATCCAAACCTGAGCCCTCAGGAAACTTCACTTTTGGACCAGGTGGAGGGAGCAAACCTCACAATTTGGACCTGAGCTGCTTTTTGTAACTGCCTGAAGAAGAAACAAGCCTTCCCACTTCTCACCCAGGCACTGATGAGGTCTTATACACAAGAAGTCAACTCTACATCAGCCTCTGCCAGGAGGACCCTGTGCTCTCATGCTAAAGACCACCCATAATCAAAACCAAGGCACCAGAAAGCAGATCACCTGACAAACCATTGAAAGAAAAAAAGGAAAAATTAACAAGACTACAAGAAAGATTAAAACCACCTCACCTTTCTTGGCCAGCACCAGTTCTGATTCTCAGCGCTTTAAGGCTGCTGGACCAGAAGTTGGTATCTAACTGCCCCTCACAGAGATGCCCATATTTGCTGGGGCAACGAGGGCAGAGTAGTTCTTGAAAACGCTCTGTTCAGATGGAGATATTGCCACCTCTCCCATTTGTGCAGGAATTTTTCCTGTACCTACAGAGTTCAAGAGGTTGATCAACCATTGACAGCTCCATGCATTCCTTTCCCAGTATTACTCAGCATTCATTTCTCACATGCTTTGGGTCACCAGAATATTTTCTTTCTTTTTGCAGTTCTTAAACATTTTTCCCCTGTTTTGTCCCCAAGAGGATTCAGTGCAGGCTGCTGACACACAGCAAGGGACACATCATACCCTCCTGATCTATTCCACAGCACCTCCACCTGAGCAAGATCAGACCAAGTTAACCTTGACTTGTTTTTTCCTACTAGAAGGAAAGTTGGTGACAGAAGAAGAGGTGGCAACAGGCTCTGCACAAGGAGGAATATCCTATCTGTCCCACTCAAGTCTCCCCACAATAACACTTCATGAACCCCAGAAGACATCTGCCAGATGACAACAGGAAAAACAAAACTAAGAGAGTAGTCTTGGGCACTTGTAAAAATGCAAATCAGCAGCACTGTAGCAGTGTCAGTGCAAAGAAAACCCAGATTCCTCATGTCTTACCTGCTGCACTATCCCACTGGCTAATCAATGGACTGGTGCTTGGATTAGGCTCAACCCTAGTTTGATGGGTACTATCAAATAGTACATCCCTCCATCCCCCTGCGATGAGGTTAAACAATGCTTCTTGCTGTTCTCCCCCTCCTTCCACAATTTGAACAGAACAGTCATCTTTCATTCTATTTCTCAATGAATTAATATACCAGGGACTTACAAAGCCCAAGCCAGGACACCAAAACCTATCACAGCCATGATGTCACTCCTGACCTGCTGAAAACTGTTCTGTGCCCAATTTAAGACATCCAGTACAGAAGTTTATAGTGATACCAGAATGTCCCAAGTGCTTTTCTGCAGTACCACAACACAGTAAAGCACACCTGAACTCAGTGTGCTACAGAAAGGCTTTTCAGAAGAAAACTATTACATATTAGAAAGGTACAATGAATCATGGAAACATAGCTACCATTTTAAGAGTGAAATGGGAAATACTATGCACATCTGCATTCACCAGGCTGACATGGGAATTATGAAATGGTCTTTGAAGGAAAACACATCTGGAAAATAGCAAAGGCCACGTGGAAGAAAACAGCATCCCAAACTATTTGCTCTTGCGTCCCCAGGTGGCCAAAGCTCAGAAAAGGCAAAAGGCTCAGCTTAGTGGTTAGGTCTGGCTTAGGAGTTCTGACCTGCTATTTAGAAAGACTTAATTTTCTCTGTGGTCTCACAACAGAAGGAAAGCCTCCAAGGGCCACCAGTGCCTTATTTTTTAAAGTTATTATTTTTATATAAAAATAAACATTATATATAAACATACATAAAAATAAACATTAAATGCCTCCAAGACTCACCCCCCACCCCGCCAACTCTCCTACCTCGATTTGCCTAATAGTTTATGCAAACTGTTGCTATTTTGCTTTTCAGTGCCCTTATATCCCAAGATAAATACCCCTTTTCCTACCTTCTCTCTCCTAGGTGGATAGTTCACTATTTGCCCCCTCCAAGAAACCAGAACAGCAGCACTGACCTCACCTTCTTTACACCTGCACACAACTACAGGGACACTTCCCTTTCACCGACAGCTTTCCTTCACCAGGTAGGATTTGGGATTGATGTTAATCAATCCTTTCTTTGGGCTTTATGTTTGTATGTTAGTATCACCAACTCTCCAGCTCCCAGCTAACTCATGTCAGTTCATGCCCAAAGGGGATGTTCTCCGTCACAGAGGTTCACAGTAAGACCAGGAGATAGCTGCAGTATTTAACAACAAGTTTGCCTCTCCAAAGAGAGCAAAAAGACTCATTCAAAGACATATTTGTCCCTAGAAATGTCTTTTTCCTTTGGAGGGCTCATAGCCACATGAATAAATTCATACTTCCCATTCTCCTCCCTTGGACACACCAGCAAACCACATTTCCTTGCTCTGGTTTGCAACATCTGGCCACAGCCATTTCAACCTACGCTGTGCCACATGGGTGGTTTCCCCTCATCTGAACTTATGTCCTAAGGCGAGCCCCCAACATAGCTACCAGGATGCTGACCTGCATCAGAGCCCGAGTACTGAGATCAACCCACTGCTGAACAACTTTATTTCTACCTATGCTTCAGGATCTCTCTAGAGCTGCAAAAAAACCCCAAAAGAACCCAAACCCACCCCACAAAAAACCTAAACCTCTCTCTCTCCTCAATTAAGACCAGGTTATATGCTGGAGGCACACAAGCAGTCTGCAATACCTTGAGTTCATGCAACTTTGTGCGAGGTGTCCTTCCAAAACAAACAGACAAATAACTGTGCAAGCCCTGTCTTTTCCATGTCACTTATCTGTCCTGAAACAAGCAAAAAAAAAAGAAATGAAACTTTTCTGCTGCACACACAAAAGCCACAAAAAGGTGCTGCAAAATAACCCCATCCAGCCTTTGAGTTCAATTGTTTGTTTTGTGAGCTTCAGTTTCAGCTGGGAGAGAGTTTAAGTACATTGTTTTAGTAAATTCTAGGAGCATGAGATTACTTACTGGCAATGATTTATACAGTAGCCCAAATTATTTCTTCTCATTTGTGTTTAGTGCAAGCCATGGCTATTAGAACATCTTATTACTTTAGAATGTACTTGAAGGTGCAGTAAGAGCTGCTTGGGAAGTCACAGCTTAGAGAAAGCCATTTTCACATCACATAATTTTAATGTCAGCTTACTCCAGGGGAAAGATAGCCATAGGTAAAAGCCAGGTTTTTAACTGTACTTTGTTCCCCCGGCATGGAAACATTCACCCAGATCCCCATTTTCATTGTCACAGCTCTTATTTTGCCTGCAAAGCATATTCAGGAGTTTTGTTTCCAAATAAATATAATTTTCTTCCATTTAATGAAAACTATGGCTGTTGAGGACAACAAGCAGGTCACCTCCTTTGTTTTTGTTTGAAGGACAACCTGTCCATAACATTTTGCAGAAAGGAATGTATTTCTTTAGCCTACATGATGTAAACCCTAAAACCCCTAACTTAAAAGTTTGCCTTCATACCCTCGTGCTTAACTAGAAGGAGTTTGCTCAATTAAAAAAAACCCCACCAAACCAAGAGCCATTACTTTTTAATTACTCCCAAGTTACATGGTGTTATTGGGTTCAAGTAAAACCCCTCTTTTCCAAGGCAGAGTAGAGTTCATCCTGTTAGTAGCAAGGAGCCGCATGAACAGAAGCAAGGGAAGTAAGTCAGGAAATTTTCAGTGTAACTAGAAATAGCTGAAAGCAATTTTCAATTAACTTCAATTAACTTTTGTGCCCAGTGACATCTTCCATAGAGTTATTTGCCAAAGGGAAAGCCACACCAGCAGGTACAGAATCAAACCACACTTCTAATAACAAGGAGCAAAAACCATTTTCATAACCAATGTTGCCACCAGCCCCCCTTTTAAATCACTTTTTTGCAATAACGTTTTGACATGGATTTTTTTAGGCAAATTAGGAATGAGCACACTTCATCTACTTGGTGCTAGAGTTAAATGAGCATAGTGGGCACAGGTCCCAGCTTCTGCACTGGGATGGTTCAGGCTGGTGCTACACCAGGGAGCAAGCCTGGAGGTACAGCGCTCTGATGAGTACTTTCCACCTTGCCATCCCCATCAGCAGCACTTGCAGGAAAGCCATAGGGCTGTGGGAGGTGCCACCATGGCAGGCTCACACACCACCTTACAAGACATCAGGCTCACAAGCAGAGGAACAGGAGAACGTTTACAAACCAGCACAGTGTCAATATTTGATCAATACCCAAACAGTCACTTTACACAAACACAGCTCATATCAAAACATCATAAATCAAAGGAGCACTTACAACCACAGATACACAGAACTCTTATAATTTATTCTAATTCTCTGGCACCAACACCCTCTGGGTAGTACATGTGCTGGTGACAGCTTGATGCTGCTTCTCTGTGGCACAATAAACCCAAGACACCTCAGCCACAGCAAGGGAAAAGCAGTGGTGAGAGAGGACAAATAGTCCCCAGCCTGAGCTGTGGGGATGCAGAAGCCCCATTCATGCCACTTCTTAAAGAGCTTGTTTTTCACTGGATGTCAGGCTTGGAATGAGGATTGAGCAGTTAATATACATGTGTCTATAAATATACATATACACACACAGACTCTTTGCTCCACTATAAATTCTTTCACAGCCTGGAAACAATTCTCTAACAGGGCAGGCTGCTGAAACATAAGATTAGGGGGATTTTAAACCACCAAAGCTTAGACTGAATTGTTTATAATTACAGACCACAACAGCACTACAGCATGGAAATTTATTCTGGGGAAAGGGAGCATAACAATGCTTACATAGCTATAACAAGTTGTGTCAGCACTCAGCACAATCCCTGACTCATGGCTCCTAGCACATAGACACACTTAACTTTCCTTAACAACGTATGTGACACACTGGATCTGCAGCTCACCTGGGAAAGCAGCAAGCTCTTTATAGCAACACATAAAAAGCACACACACGCCCCAACAACAAGGGCTTACAGTGTAGCCCCCAGTACCACCCCACACCTCCAGACACACAAGGATCCTAACCCAGAGTCCTTTGCCACCCCACCACCCAAAGCCAGATCAGCCTTTTGGAAAGAACATCTCTATCCACAGCTTTCCCGCATCCCTCAAAAACCTTCTCATCACCTCTTACCTTGGAAGAGTCCCTGCTTTCCTCCCCAGTGCCCAGCAAACATGCCACTGATCTCCCCCTCTTGATATTAAGGCAAGCACACACTTAGCCTTGGTCCAGCCCTTTTTCTGACCACCACTCAGGAGCCATCTCTCCCAAATCTGCTGCAAGTGTCTCTCCAATGTGGACATACTTGGGTCAGCCCCACCTATCTCCATAGGCTCCAGGGTCTCTACAGATCCAGCCCAGCTGTGTTGCCTCCATTAAAACACCTGAGAAAAGTGTCAGGGAGGGCCACCTGAGCTCAGGAAGATAAAGGAGGAATGCGGGTAAGATGAACCTGCTCCCAGCCTGAGGATTCAGAACAAAAAGCTCCAATGCAGAAAGCTAACGGCACAGTCACACCATCATTAAGGTCCCCTGCCCAGATGTGATGGAGGAGAACTGTCCCCACAAGGCTGATGACAGGCCAGGAGGCAAACCTTCCTACCTGGTTGATGACCAGCCAGCCCACCCTCCATCACATGTCCAGCTGGGTAATGAACACGTTCCTGTCTGGCCCAGATGCTCCCAAGTCTTGGCTAATCAATGCACTAGCCAGGAAATACCTGCTTCATACTTCCTAACCTGTGCCTATCCTTCTTGCAAAGCTTCTTTGTGCACTACATAAGCTGCCCAAGCCAGGTAACCCACTGAAACGTGGCTGTGGGGCAGCAGGGACCCTAGGAATCACAGAATCACAGAATTGTAGGGGTTGGAAGGGACCTCGAGAGATCATCGGGTCCAACCCCCCTGCCAAAGCAGCTCCCTAGCTCATATTGCTCAGATAGGCGTCCAGGCAGGTCTTGAATATCTCCAGTGAAGGAGACTCCACCACCTCCCTGGGCAGCCTATTCCAGTGCTCAGTCACCCTCACTGTGAAAAAGTTCTTCCGCATGTTGGTGCGGAACTTCCTATGCTCCAACTTGCAGCCATTGCCCCTTGTCCTATCCCCACAGAACATCTGCATGTCAAGCTGCTTCTAATGAATGTGGTCAATGCCCCTAGAATTGGTCGTTTCCAAAGCTGTGTCCTCTTGAGATCCCACCCTCTCCCCAGCAATGCACAAGGGTAGCCCAATGCTAGATTAAAGTATTCCCTACTTTAAAACCTGACCACATGGTCCTGGGCAGGACACTCTGCTCCTCCTGAAACCAGAGATGTTTTTAATGGCTTCTTTACCAGATGAAAAGGCAGATGCTGATACCCAGCCAGATGGAGGCTGGCCATTAACCCCTCGCTGGGCAGCCCAGCAAGTTTCTTGTAGCACTTCCAAGGGAAGTTGAGGGGTTGGATCCACCTCAGGGGTTTTGTGTCAGTGAGTAATTAACACAAAGGGGCGACATCTGCTCAAGTATCGTTTTTCTGGAGCTGGAAGTGCTTTTACCTGGCAAGGTGGGGGAAACCCTCAAAAAGGCAACCCGCTGCTGATGTGATTATGGAAAAGGGAACAATTATGTCTTGCTGCTCTTGGGGCTCCTCGAGTATGCCTCTCAAGGGCTTTCAAGGAAATGCAAACACAGATCGCATCTCCTCTTTTGATCATGATCCCTCTTCTGAGCGCAATCTGCCCCTGTGAGAGGAAGGCAGGGAAGCAAAGCATCACAGCTGCTTGTCCCATACAACCCAAGGCTGTCAGAAAATTACTCTAAAATCCCAGCTCCTTTGGCACCTGAATGGCTTTCTGTGGATGCCCATGCCCACACGTGTCATCTCACTCCCCCAGCGCCTGCGGGTCTGTCCAGTGGAAGCACGGCCAGTTTCGACCCCAAAACGGGGCTTGGTGATTGGCTTTCCATCCCAAGCTCTTCTATTCACACAGGTAACCCCACCAGCCACCCACATTGCATTTAACAAACAGATGGCTTTTCCTCCCAGGAAGACTTCCCAGCCTTGCTCACGTACCATCAGACTCCTGTGTTACCCACGCCCCAGTAACCTCTCACATCGCTCTTTCTACCCGAGAGACGTTTTTCGTCACTCCTCTTCAGGGATGGTCACATGAAGATGCACGGCACTCTGTTTTTTGGAGCTGATTTGCTCCTCCCACCATCACAGTCTCAGGGCAGTGGCATTTGTTTGATTGCTGAATAATTTCACATCATTTCCCTGGGGAGTCTGAGGTGCTCAGCAGCATTTTGGCATCGAGTCTGAAAACTTACCAATTCCTTGTGACAGATGAGACAGGCTGCCATGCTAGAGACAGGAAAAAATCCCTTTGACAGGGAACAAAATACAGAATGATACCTGCCCATCCCTTCCAGGGAGTCAGGAGAAGCAATAGGCCCCGAGCCCTCCCTGGGTACTGTGCACAGCGGCACACGGTCATCACTGGGCTTTGTTTTAAATATGCTCCAAAATCTGCACTCAAACCCCCGGATTCAGCAGAAGGATGGGTACCAGAGGGCAGACATTTCCTCGGGGGCATTTTTGGGTGAAGACAGCAGAGCCTAGCTGAGGCATTGGCTGTGCTGAGCGAGGAGCAAGATGCTGCTCACGCTGGGGGAGCGAGGCCCCCGTTATCTCAGCACAGGAATACCTAATGCTTTTAAAGCTGAGCAAACACCAGTATGGCACTTTTCCAAACCTGAAGCGTCAGCAGCACCTAATTGTAAACGCTTCATTTAACATGCCTTGAAACAGAGCCCGAGGCTGCCTTAAATGCGTTTCAGCATCAGCCTAGGCAAAGGCTGCTGGTGGGGGTCAGCTTTTAACTAACGGCATGGTCATGCTCCAGCACCTAGGTGAGAGATGCCCTCAGCAGGATGCAATTGCAGTGAAGAATCCCTATGATGGGATACTAAGCTTATAAGAAATCACTCCACCAAACAGTTGCTGCACCCGTTTCATTTCTGTTAGGTCCCAGGAGGATTTTAGCAGGGGCAAATGTGTAATTCAGCGGTTGCATCAGCAGATGCGGCATGATACCCCCAGAATTGCAGTACCTGGATACTCAGAGGTTGCCACACCTGGAAGCCACCCACCACAGATATTTTTATTTGCAGCTTATTTGCAGCCCTTTCTATGTGCAACGAACCCTCCCCAAAGCCTGCATTGGCTTTCCTTGCTGCAAGTCCTTTTAATCTTTGCTCAGATGATGTTTTCATAGCGATGCCTGCAAACCCATGGTTTCCAGGCTACATGCACTTAGGCCACCAGCAAGTAGTGTTTATCGCTTCTGTCCTCTTCCTCCGGCAACCCAAAAAACTCCTGTTGAAGCCAGGACCAGCCCCAGGCTGTTTCCCTTCTCCCAGCATCTCCCAGAACAGCTGGGATCTGCGCAGAGTGAGAGAAACAGTGTCAAAATGGTAGCGTGGGGCCAGCTATTGGGCTGCAATATGACTTCAGCCCTTTGCATTTATTTACCGAAAAAAAATGGGCCTGGGTAGGTGCCGTCAAGCTGCGGTGACCCAGCTATCTGGTCAAAGGCCTGCAAGGAGCTGGGAGATAGAGCGAGTTAAAGTTTAACCCGCAGGGACTGTAAACCAGCCCTGGGGCTGCTGAACCTTTGGAGTTTGATATGATGATTAGGGAATAACCGGAGTGACACGTCGCAAACTCTCCATAATCAAGGAGACCTTTTTCCCGGGCAGTGATCTCCAAAATTGCTCAGGTACGCACCGCTCGTCCTACCACAAGGTTTGGGGCACGGGGAACCGGTTCTCTCTGTGAAACAGGGCTTCTGGCTGGGATAGGGAAGGAGCAGCTCCATCATGCACCTTTCCCTTTCTTCAGTAGTGCTTCACCATCAAATTCAGGCTTTGGGTGCTGCCCGACATCAGTGGGGCTGGACCAGGGGTGCTGGGACTCTCCTTCACCATGCAACCCAATCCACCGTGGGTGCAGCTCCGTGCCACTCGCCTTGGTTTTCTTGATGAGTGGGGTGGGGAGGTAAGGGTTCCTTGGGCGCCTTGGAGTAATTTCTGCCTGCCAGCAGCAGCAAGGAGGGTTTTTCTTTACCATTTTCCCTGTGCCGATCGCCAGTGGTTGCCCAAAAATCAAAGCCAGGCAAGGTGGGAGAGGGAGGAGGGATTTTCCCTGTGAAAATTCAGTCTCGATTTGTTAAAGTGCAACTTTCCAGGGCTAATCATTAGAGATCTTTCCAGTCAACTTCGTATTCCTCCTCCTCTTTGCAAAAGGTTGGTCTCCACATCATGGATGATAGCTGCTCCTAAAAAAAAACCCACCTAATTTTCCCTAATCTCTTCAAACTAGCAGGCATTTTTCCATAATGCTTCTTTTAAGGTATTTTCCCTTGGTGAAACAGGAGGCTTTGGGCAGGAGCAAGCATGGGAGGGAGGTTGGTTTCAAAGCATCCAGCATATGATGCTGAAAATAAAATGGGGGGGTGGGGTTGGGCTCAGCATCAGGTGCCCTTCATCCTCAGAAAGGGCTTTTTGGGGTGTGTTGTGTGCATTTGGTAACACAGCTGCAAAAGTTGTGGGTGAGAGGAAAGGTGTTTAAAAGAGAAAAGCCGCTTTCCAAGTGAAAGAGGCAGAGAGAAAAAAAATTGCCAGTTTGTACGTGAAATATTTTCCCAGGGCTTATGTGCTGCAAAGCATGCAGCACTCTACAATCGCTTTGAATTTAACCTGTGAGCTCCCACTTCCCCTGGGAGCCCCTGAGCTGGAAAAATACCCTACGCCCTGGAAAGCAAAGGGACTAGAGGCTCATGCCGTGTCGCTCTGTTGGACGTGGCCCTGCTGTGAGTTGGTGGCAGCTCGTGAATCTTCAATGTCCTGTTTCAGGAAAAATATGAAGAATGCTCTGTGTTATATATATATATATATATATATGTAAAATTATACATTTCTTGGAGCCTGGAGAGAGGAAAAAACCCGAAAAACCTTAAAAAGCGAGCTGATAACCTAAAGAAAAAGAGTTTCTCTAGTAAATAACTGTTTGGGTTGCTAAGAGTAAAGAGTGAATATACTTATCCAGTCTTTTCAAAGGCTGTTATTCTTCCCGAGGAGCGGTTGCACCCTGGGGGGGTGTTACGGGTACAAAACGGCCTTCATCGAGCGTGTCCAAGTGGCTCAACACATTGAAACACGAAGGTGTATTGATCCACGCAGGACAAACACGGTTTCGTTATCTCATTCATGGGAAACAGTAACCAGGTTTCCCCGAAAAGGCCGCGAAAGCGCAGGCGCTGTGGGGCAGAGGCAGTGGGGGAAGACACAGGGTCCGGTCGCAGAGACCACCTTTCCTCCTCTCAACAAAAATCCCAGCACGGGAGACATCCCTCAAATGGGGATTTCCAAGGAAATCACCCATCACCCAAAAGCAAAGTAAAAATCCATATGGGTTTGGGGTTGTTTTTTTATTTTTTATTTGGGTAAAAGCTTCTGGATTCATCTTGCTCCTGGCTGGGTGGAGAGCAAAGCCATGGGGTCTGCCTGCAGCGGCTGGCTGGGAATGATGCGTAGTAGTCACGGAGAGGTGAAGCAGTGTTATATGAAGTTTGTTTCTTGTCGATTCAGGGTTTGCAAGGCATAAAAGTACCTTTTCTCGCCTCATCATCTTCAAGCTTTAATAGAAACCTAAAATAAATGAGAGCATTCAATGGAGACGCTTTGATTTAAGAGCAAAGCAGTACCTTCCTTTCCTGACTTGATTCTCTGACTTGGTAGAATAATTTGGTAGAAATGTTAAAAATTTGGTCAAAAAATGAGGATGAAGTAAGAAATGCACCTGGTCAGTTTGCACTTCTGGAGGTCCTGATTCCAGTATCTGAAAAAAACACAACCTCCCCCTATTCCCACCTTTTTTTTCCTTTTTCTTTTTAGCATGATGGTTGTTTTTAACAGCAAGCCATCCAAGGGTCAAAGCCCTGAAAATTATTGAATTCCAGAACAATTATTGCTATTAAGTGTGTAGTTTTGTGGGGTTTTTTTTTAATAGTACTAAAATTACTGCCTTAACTTGCTGCAGTCATTCACACTTTCCAACACAGCCCTGGAAGAGGGGGGGTTACCCCCTGTGAAGGTGGATTTGCTAATTGATTAATGGCCCAGGGAACAAAGAAGGAGAGAAAGTAATCATGTTTTCCCAGGTCCCATGACAGCAGCTCTCCTCCCTTATCCTTAACGATAAAAAAACATAGCCCAGCATGCTGGCATCACTGAGGACTGAGGAAAGGGCTGAAATCCCACCAGTGTCAGAAGTAAAACATCCCAGCCATGACTTGTATCCTGGAAATAGTCTGGATATGTTGGTGGGTACGGACCCTGGGTGGTGAGGGTGGGAAAGTGTTCTGTGCAAAAAGCTGCTGAGATGTCCTCAGGCCAAGGGGGCTGGGAAGGAAGTGGGGGAGAGAAGACCTGCTTGGAAGATTGGAGGTTGTAAAGCCTGTTTTATCCTGCTTGGAATTTGTTGTGTTGGGATTTATAACTCTTAAAAAATTGAGGAGTGATTTCTGCCTCTGTCCCAGGGAAACCCAACAGACAGAGGAAAGCTCTTTTAGCCACAAGACTAATAAAATAGCTGTGAAAGACTTTGGGCTGGTAATTACTAGGAAGGACCTAATTCTAAGCGTGGCACTACAAAACCAGATCCGGGTGGTGTGTTGGGTTGTCCACGTGCATGTCCAAACCCCAAGTGTGCAGCCTTGTCCAGCCCTGGCCTCTGATGCTCCTTCTAAATTGGGAGTGGGGACGTGCAGGGCAGCTCAGTCAGAGGCTACACTGGGATGGGGGTCTCCAGACAGAGCAGGTCACTGGGGACCATGGTCCAGGCAACCCAGGACATCCCTGGGGATGGGGATCCCCTGCTGTTTGCAAGAGGATGGGCTGTTTCCTTGGGATTGGCAGAGGTTTCTTCAAAGGTGGCAGTGTGTGGAAGCACAGATTAATGCCAAATCATCCTTCACAAACACACCCTGAGAGTACATTGACCGACTTTTCTGGCACTTCCATAAATTGCATGGAAGTCTCCAACACTGGATTTCGCAGTGGTTGTGATTAATACCTTGCTCAACCTTGAACATTCCTGCTCCCTTATTGCTAGTAGATTGCTTGAGTGTGTCCTGGATTACACCAGTCTCTAGACATGCTGGTTTAGAGCCTAAAAAATTTACAGGGTGCCTTAGGAGAAAAGCTGGCCTGGTCTTATCTAATAAGGCAGAAGCCAAAGAGGGATGGATGGACATCACTCCTGCTGCAGATCCATCAGCTGGGGAGGAGCTTTATTCCCATCCCTCCCCCAGCCCCACGGCTTGTGCTCGCTGCTCTGCATGAAACCATCACCTGGAGTGAGATGTTACTGGAAATTATTCCTCCCCAGAGGAGAGGTATGCTGGCATATGGCCTTTAAGGCAAATAATATTCAAAACAGCAGCCACTGAGGCACCCAGCCCATAGGGAAGCACAGCGTGAACTAATGCAATTGGAGGTGAAGGGGGACAGAGAAAAAGAAAGAAATCAGGCTGTTACACTACTCATCTATCTAGGTCGTGGCTGGGGACAGACTGGAAACCTCAGCCGCTATGGAAACCCGCCGAGGTTCAGCTGGCTGCGGTCCAGCTGCTTTCCCGGCACGGAGAGGAGATGCTGCCGGCACGGAGCGATGTGCCTGCTGGCTGCCGGCACGGGGCGATGTGCCTGCTGGCTGCGTCTCGCTTCGACACCGCGCAGCCTCCCTGTCGCGAAACGGGTCGCTGCAGCACTGATATACCTGCTAGAGAAGAAAAAGCTGTTATGAAATCCGAGGTGGAGTATATCAGGGATACCTGCACTGCGCAGCCGTCTCTTTCCACGCCTTCAGATGCTTGAGCCCAGGTAAGAGGGCTAACAGAGGCTTGTGGAGCGCTGTGCAAGTTTACACCAGTCCAAGCGATGCAATAGCATCACTCACCTCCCCTGATGAAACCAGGATACAACAAAAGCACTGCATAATGTGCCAAATTTGCAGTATGACAGACCTTTCCTCTATAGGGCACGTATAGGGTGCCCCCACCCAGGCAGGGGAGGACACAAACCCAGTTGGGATCTCGATTCTTGCGGTTTTGGGTTTTTTTTCTTTTTGAACAGCCACATTTTCCTTCTTAAACAGCCCTGGAAAGCATCCGACTCGTTTTCGCACAGCACTATGCTAATCCTGCCCTGTGTCACGATGAGCCCCCAGTGACAGAGGAGACAGCAGGCACAGAAACCACAAGCATCAATGGGGTTTTGCTGCTGCGCTCAGCAAGGACACAACCAAGCAATGACAGGGCTCTGTTTGCATCAGAAACCACTCCTTTTGCAATTAGAGATGGGAGAGAGCTATTGCATTGCACAGCCCATCTCTCCCAGCCCCTGCACATTGGGTAGTAATTTGAACACCTGGCAACCTAGGGGCATGACAAGACAAAAATCAGAAGGGTCTCACAAACCTCAGCAATGAGGGCCCCAAAAACTGGCATTACAGATACGTCTCTATTTCCAGGTATTTCAGGCATGGTCTGCAGAGCTCAGCATGCCAGGACCTGAGTGTCACACAGCTGAGACCCCACAAAACCACATTTTTTGGCACTGAGAAGAATAATTTAAATTTAAGCTCATGCTCAAGTTTTCCAGGATATGAAGACACAGGAGCACGGAGCAAGTGATGTCCAAAGGCAAATGGCCAGCCTCAAACCATAGCTCTTCCCTCAGTGAACCCCAAAGCACCATGTGTTGATCAAATATTTCAGTGTTATTGGAAAAGGCTTTTTCTGTTATTTCTATGGCGTCGTGGCATGCTCAGAGTCAGACATGTTGCACTTCTTTACCTGCATTCCTTTGTGTGCAGTGCTCATGTTATGAACACTAAAAGATCTGCAGCACAGGGGTACTGTTTAGGGTCCTCACCCTAAATTTGGCATTAGCAGCCACAGCAATCTATCCTTCTTCCACTGGTCTGCCTCCCTGCCTTGGATCCTCCAGATCTTCCTGCTCGTTCCGATTCAGATTTCAGCTTTATGGTGTTTTCAAATCCAAACCCAACTTTAAATAAACAAAAAATCTTAAATTAGATATGACCAACAGCTACAGCCCTGAATCAACATATCTGAACCCCAGGTTGTCCCAGCCCTGAACCTAGATACAGACCTGAAATTATCCCATGTTCTTGATGTTTAAAAATAGGCCAAATCCAGACCTCTGTCTTAGGTGTCTTACAGAGGATCAGGCATGGTTTGTATGAGGTTCCCTCCCCAGCATCAGTGGAATGCAATAGCATGAAGTGCTCATCGCTGTGTGGTTGGCTCAGGATTAGGCATCTTACATGTGGTTCCCTCCTAAGATGTGGTACTGTATCCTTCTGCATCTTGCTGGAGTGCTGTCCTAAAAATCCAGCTATGGGTTTGAATGCAAAATGTGATTTCCATGCAACGTGTAAGAGGGGGGATATTTTTGCTTTTTCCATGGTTTTTATCTCAAAACGACTGATTAAGGAACAATCCTGTTAACTTTCTCAAGAGGGTGGGCTTTCTCCTCCCAGCCATATTAATTTATTTAATTTATCTTAAATTTGATTGCAGTGAGCACCCCTAATTAACCTGATTTTTTGCTGATAATCACTCACAATGGAATCAAATCACAAATCCGGGGATGGATTGACCGGCACACAGAAAGAAGCCGCCCTCCGTGCATTAATTCAGCGAACGGGATATAATTTGATCCAGGTAGGAACTCAGTCACCTCCTTTTGTGTGCAGTGTCTGGCTTCATCCTGGAGCGATGTGTTGTGTTGGGGGCCTGAGCAGTGAAGCTGTATTTGCGAAGTGCTCTTTGCTCATTCTTCTTCCCTCTGTTTTTCTCTAACATACATGATGCACATAACTACATGTAATAGAGGCTGTCTTTTACAAAGCAGGATCATATTCCTCTAGGAATTATTTGCCTGGTGCCAAATTATAAGGGTGGGGAAGAAAGGCTGAGTGAGCTGGGACTGTTCAGTCTGGGGAAAAGAAGACTGAGGGGGGACCTAATTAATGTTTATATCTTAAGTATGGGATGCAGGGGGAATTGGCCAGCCCCTTTTCAGTGGTCTGTGGAGACAGGACAAGGGGCAGCAGCTGCAATTTGGAGCACAGGAAGTTCCACACCAACATGGGGAAGAACTTTTACCCAGTGAGGGTGACAGAGCCCTGGGACAGGCTGCCCAGGGGGGTGGTGGAGTCTCCTTCTCTGGAGATATTCAAGACCAGTCTGGACACCTACCTGTGCAATATGAGCTGGGGAGCTGCTTTGGCAGGGGGATTGGACCCGATGATCTCTCGAGGTCCCTTCCAACCCCTACGATTCTGTGATTCTGTGTGAAAATCCGAGTGCTGGGAAATGTTGGGATTGCTGTCTCAAAGCCATGTGTGCAGTGGTAGCGTAGCAAAGAAAACCCACCAGTCAATGTTTCCAAAGAAACACAGGTCCAGACTTGACCATCAAAAGCCCAATGTGTCACTGCCAGTTATGCCTTTTATACAGACCCTTGTGCATGTACAAGTGCCTGTGAGGCAGGTGCCTCGCCTGCCCAAACACCGAAGCTTTGATCCCAGTTTAGTCTTCCATGTGTCCACGGGCAAAGGCTCCTCAGGTGAGAGCAGGTGGAGACCGGGCATGTTCTTCAAAAGCCATCTGAAGCAGTCTTTCTCAGTTAGCATGACCAAAACAGGCTAATCTTTTGGAAGTGTTGGGCACTAATATGACCGACCTTGCACCTTGGAAGAAGTGACTGGAAAGAGTGAATTTTAGGCAGGTGGCTGCCTTGAACTTTGCCTTGCTTTGTGTAGCACTAGAGGGCACAACAGCCCAAAGCAACAACTGAGACTCCTGGGAAAAAGTTCTTCCCTGCAGCCCTTAATCCTGTGTGCCTCCCAGAACCAGGCCAGCTGCTGGCTTTGTTGCCCTTTGAGGAGGTTTCTGCTGTACCTGGCCCAGAAGATAAATAGCTTCCCCATATCTTATTTTTACTGTCACTTTTCTTTATCCTGGTCTTCAGTTTTCCATACTGTCACATCTGGGTATAGCTCACTCCTAAACCACTGATTTCAACCCCTAGTCCCCACACTGCCTCCAACATCATCTTTCTTCCTACCTTTTCCATTTCAAGCTTACAACTTTATCATTTTCATTTTTATTTCCATGTCTCTTCTGGCTTTTGTTCCAACCTGTCTATTGGTGCAGCCAAACACCCTCTTCCTCAATGCACTCCAGGGTCACTCATCTTTGTGAAGGGGACAGTGAAGTCCTCCTTCCCTACAGACACTTTGCCAAGCTAAGATTATTGAGATGCTGTCTTCAAGCCCCAAATGAAGCTGCTGCTGATTGTGAGAAGACTTCATGTCTTGCTGCACCTCCTCACAAACCAGCTCACACATACATTGACAAAATGAAAAAGAAAAAACTATTTGATTGTCTCTCACTTAGCTTAAAGTAGGACAGTAAGACTCCTCTGGCCATTTTCAGACCGTTATTGATGAGGTCAGCATTCCTCCAAGTGATCAGCTTCTCCCAGCTCTCATGCCAGTGAAGATCACAGATGTCCACAACAATACGAAATGCAGCCACCACTCTTCGTCTTCACCACAAATGTCTCAAGAGACAGAAGGATCCCATGCCAGCAATGCTCTCAGTTCAGACACACTTGGGAAGAAAAATAGCCTGAAACATCACGGTCTTTTTGTTAGATTTGCTATAAGAATTCATTCATAAATTCAAATGTCCCCATCATTCCATCATTATGCTGAAAATATTTGCAAAACAGGAATGAGCAGAGGTAATTCAGGACCTGTTACAGGCTCAGGAAAACTGAAAGACCTTGTGGTATATTCTTATTTTCCTGCAAGGAACCCTGTTTGCTTGCATGCTTTAGCCCTTCCTCTTAAGTCAGCCATACAGGCACTCACTTGCCTGGAATAAACCCAGGATGGGAAAAGACTACAGAAGGAAGCCAAAAACAGAATAAAAAGCCCTACATTTTCCAATGAGGTATTTGACTGTGTCCATCTTGGACATCTGAAGTAGCAATTGGGTTGCAGAGTGACCCAAGAGCAAGAACTCATGTGTGTTCCATAGCAAAACTCCGCTCGGTATGAACCAGACAGTTTTCCAGTACATTGCCAGCATACTAACAGGGATACCAAAGCCTTTCAGTACAGACACAGCAGTGAGGCAGCCAATGCACGCTAGGTTATCTTTGATGAGTCTGTAAAAAGTTGCTCCTTGCAGAGGAGGGCATCGGCCTCTAGCCCACTGGTAACAGAGTGTGTCTAAAGTGTCATTCCCTGGGAAAGGGCTGATTACCTGCACATTTAAAATCTATATCTGAACCATTATTTTCTTTTTCTCCACGGCAGGAAAACGGGCAGAGAAAATATGGAGGCCCCCCACCTGGCTGGGATGGCCCTCCGCCGGAGAGGGGGTGCGAGATCTTTATTGGGAAACTTCCCCGAGACCTCTTTGAAGATGAACTTATACCACTGTGTGAAAAAGTAAGACTTTACGATGGGTGGTTGCATTGCAGACGTTACCGATGATGAATCCTGCATTTCAAGGCTGAACTGGAGATGGTTTGGCCCAGACCACTGGCGGACCTCTCACAGAATCACAGAATCGTAGGGGTTGGAAGGGACCTCGAGAGATCATCGGGTCCAACCCCCCTGCCAAAGCAGGGTACTTTCCACATTTGAATGATCAAACATCAGGAGCTGTCACCACAGGATACTATGGAGTTAAAAAATAAGTGGACTAAGAAAAATGTGGAATGGTGGATACTTACTCTGAGCTACTGCCTTCTGCAAATTTCTGCAAATTGGGAACCTGAGATGGGCTGAAACACAATTTACATACTTTCACACCTAGAACTTCCATCTCTTAGCCTCCTCCCCAAGAACATCTAGAGATCTCTCCCACTAAGGGGATAAGCATAGCATGTATAGGGAAATCCCTATTTAAACTTCAACACCCCCTAGGTATCAGCACCAATCACCATAATATAAAGGACTCATATTTAGTTCTTTCTCCTGAATATATTCTTCCAACAAAACCCCCAAAACTAAGCCTCTGTAACAAGGCTTTAAACTGCCATAATGTTCAGCCTGAAATTTCTATGCATGTTGTGAAGGTGAAGTGAGTCTGAAACTATAACCCCAAATGGAAAACTGAAATGGTGAAAGAAGTTACTTCTCCTCTGATGCAATACAGTTAAGGAAGCACGCAGTCTTGGTTGAACACTCCCACCTTGCTGACAAACCTTTTTCTTTCTATTTGCAGATTGGCAAAATCTATGAAATGAGAATGATGATGGACTTTAATGGCAACAACAGGGGCTACGCCTTTGTGACCTTCTCAAATAAACAGGAGGCAAAGAATGCAATAAAGCAACTCAATAATTATGAAATCAGGTAAGCGTGGCAAACACCTTCGCATCAACTTAAAGCATATATATGAATCTATTTCTTTATGCAAGGTGTATTTTCCCTTGCAGTCCTGGGGACCTAAGCATTAAGAGGAAATCTTTTCCTATCTCCCTGTGCAGTCAATGCTTTGTGCCATAGAACAAAGGACTCAGCAGAGTCAAAATCTTTTGCAGGAAATATGTTCCTTAATCCCTCCCCCTCCAAAAAAATCTACCAGAACATTGGAGAAAGTAATTTGCTTTGGATCAAATTAACTTTCACCTAATCATTGCTGCTTATTTCATGTTCCCCTCTGGGCTGTTTTTTGTTGATTTATTCCTTTCCACAGCCTCTCTCGTGTGCTGTACTGCAGATATGTTCTAGGAGACAGAACAAATGCAAAAAAATTATGAAATAGGATGGAAACCAATGGGCAAAACAGTGACATTTCCTAATAGATAGGAACAGAAAAAGCCCTCATGTTTGTGACTAAAAATTGGGAACAAAACACCCAGAAATCAACAACATATGGGCCCATCAAGATGTTTTGTTTTGATTTCAGCCCCATTTAATGTTTTTTTCCAGTTTGAAGTGGGATGAGTAGGTGCCTTTGCTTAGAAGCATTTAGAGATAAACCATTCTGGCAATTTTACAGCTTTCATTTAAAATTAAAATAAAAGATGACTTGTGAATTGCTTTACTAGCAGCCCTAAAGGTGAGCCGGTCACAAGTCAGGGAGGGCTTGGAAACATGAGTTGTATCAGAGGCTGGAGGCTTTTTAAGATCAGGATTCACCCACCTTCCCCTCCTCTGCTTGCTTCCCTTGTTCCAAAGACTCTGCTAAAGAAGTTCTTAACTTCTCAAGACCTGCAAGAGGTGCTTGGACCACAAAGAGGCGAGAAAAGTGCGTGTAAGGAAATCTATGCTTTGAGACCTGTGAAACAGTTGGCTTCAGTAAACCACCAAGTGATGTCTCCCTGTGACAAAGGGTTTTGTTTCCCTGAAACCCCAACCACGAGGCCAATGGTGATTGGGAAGCTACAAGTCACTGGTGGGCACAACGAACTCCAGCTTATACTGGTGGCAACACAAGAGTCGCTGATGTGACCATGGTGGTAGTAGCTGTTTTTTGCAGATAGCAAAAGAAAGAAACCCTGGAAGCAAAAGCAAAATTAGGCTTTGGTTTCTCCATGATTTCAAATCCCTCATTTTAACCGTGCTGCCTTACTTAGATGGCAAATTCACCAGAGTGGCAAACTTCAGGTTAGTCCTTGCATTGAGCAAGACCCACTGAATGTCCCAAGCAACGCAATGCTGCAGGAGCGAGAGGCCTTGTGTTTGAACTTGCATTTTGGGATGAGGGGGCTTTTATTTTCATTTCTGACTCTCTCCAAGAACTGATCATGACTCCTGACAAACCAACAATCTTGTTTATGCACAGAAATGGGCGTCTCCTTGGAGTCTGTGCCAGCGTGGACAACTGCCGCCTGTTTGTGGGAGGGATCCCGAAAACAAAGAAGAGGGAGGAAATTTTAGCAGAGATGAAGAAAGTCACAGATGGAGTTGTGGATGTCATTGTCTACCCCAGTGCAGCTGATAAAACCAAGAACCGGGGTTTTGCTTTTGTGGAATATGAAAGCCATCGGGCAGCAGCAATGGCCAGGAGAAAATTGCTCCCAGGTTAGTAGGGGTGGTGATGGTGGATGGCTTCATCTCAGTGGTATCCTATGTATGCAGTGAGACAAAAGTCTCCAGAGGACCCAAGGAAGTGAACACTGCTTGGTTTTCTCCTCTGGGCTGCTAGAGACATACAGAGCAAGGAGGGACCCCAATGCACCATGACTGTCTGATGGAGCTGTCTTGGCTCTGGGGTGCATGGTGGGCATTTCACTACAGATCCTGGTGTAGCCTTCATTGAGAAGCTTGAATTTATTAAAAATACAAAAGAGATGGATTTAGCTGTGTGTATCCATACAGCTCTGTTACAGGCTACATATTATCCTGTGGCTATCCTGGGTTACATATAAAATATAGCTTCATTTATGGCCTCACTCAGGAAAGCATCCAAGAACATATTCAGCCTTAAGAATGTACTGAGGATGTTCTTGAAAATTGATATTTTCCATGTGGGAAGAAAACTTCACATTAGGAATTGCTTTAGGATATAAACAATATAAAGAAAAACTCTATGTAATTTAGTGCTAGGGGACATTCAAAGACCACTGTGAAGCAGAGAGAGGTTTGGTAGGTGCTAGATGGAGTCACTTTAGCTCATTTGCAGTGATTTCACCAATTTTCTAATGGTTTCTTATGCTCAGCATCTCTTGCACTGCTTTGTTGAACTCAGCTCACTTGTCAGTGAAAGGATCCAGTGGACCTTCTGTTTTGAGACTTGTTCATAACCCACCGGTCTTCTTTTACTCTTTCTATATGAGAGCCATATAAAGCACAAAAAGTCATTTAAATCCTTTTTTCTTACTGTAAAAAAAAAAAAAAAGAAAGGGGGGCATAATTCTGAGCCCAGAGCACACTCAGTAGACTTGGCTATTGTGGGATATATCACACTAGCCATCCTTCCTTTTGTTCTGCAACCCCGCATCTGTTTAGCATCTCCCTGGGTTGTGGGGGAACATTCCTTCAATCTGTGTGCCTCAGCACAACTTTTTCATGGTTTCCATATCAAGAAGGAAGGAAGGAGCAGGCACAGCCGCAGCAGCCTTGAGGGAGCTGAGCACTTGAAATCCTGAGCAGAGACAGGGAGACAGATGGGAACAAGCACTAGTCCTGAACAGACATGTGCAATGTGCTAGTGGGTTCCAATTTAGGGACATCTTGGTAAACAGTTTGGGGAATTTCAAAGGCCTGAGCAGGAGCCAGAGTCTTCTGATGTTGCAAACATAAGGGAGGAACTCGAAAAAAAAAAGTTTCAAGCCAGAACTGAGTGTGTCTCCAGCTGATACATTGGATGAATGTGAGACTGAATATGATTATCAAGATGCTTCCTTTACTCTGAACCTTGCTGCTCTTCAGGGGAGCTCTGTAGAAGAGAGAGAAATGCTCAAAAGAAGAAGATGCTTTTTACAAAAACTTTGTCCTGCCTCTTGGTTAAATAAGAGGCTGGAGGAAGACTGGGTTTCAGCAAGAAGCTAGTGCAGACACTGAGCTTAGCTCCTTGCTGCAAGTCAACCAGATCATTATTTCCACTATTGAACAGAAAATGGCAGCTCAGGAAGGGTCACACACGGCCTTTCATTTCAGCTGGCTACCATTAGCAGCCACCTCTCTATTTCTGGTCACTAAACACCCAAGTCAAACTGGGCAGCAATGTAAGCTGAACATCAGCCCAACATCTACGAAGATGATTAAGGGCCTAGAGCATCTCCCCTGTGAGGAAAGGCGGAGTAAGCTGGGACTGTTCAGCCTGGAGAAAAGAAGACTAAGGGGGGACCTAATCAAAGTTTATAATTATCTGAAGCAGGGGATGCAGGGGGAATCAGCCAGCCCCTTTTCAGTGGTCTGTTGGGATAGGACAAGGGGCAATGGCTGCAAGTTGGAGCACAGGAAGTTCCGCACCAACATGCGGAAGAACTTTTTCACAGTGAGGGTGACTGAGCACTGGAATAGGCTGCCCAGGGAGGTGGTGGAGTCTCCTTCACTGGAGATATTCAAGACCCGCCTGGACGCCTATCTGAGCAATATGAGCTAGGGAGCCTGCTTTGGCAGGGGGGTTGGACCCGATGATCTCTCGAGGTCCCTTCCAACCCCTACAATTCTGTGATTCTGTGATTCTGTGATTGCTCCACAGATCCTGGTTCGCTCATGAGCCTTCCTAACAAGGAGCAGTCCCATTCTGGTTTGCTTCTTAATGATCCCTTCTGATACAGAAAAACAGGTTTTCAAATTCTGTTCTTACCCTCTAATTTTCCTCTATTTCAGAGCTCCCATCCCATTTTAGATGGGTTATCCAAGCAGAGATGTAAGAATGCAAGACAGGATACCCTTTTTTTTAAAATCTCTCAAAAAAATGTTTTGCAGGATTCTCGTGTCTCTACCAGCATAAGCATCCCTGTGCTTCTTCCAGGTTTTAGCATAATTAAGGCCTTGGAGGACCTAATCTTCATGTCATAAAGATCAGAGAGAAAGAAAGAAAAAAACCCAGAGAAAAACTCACTTCGTCTTAGGAGCACATTAGCAAAAGAGCAGGCATTTTATTTAATTATTTGGTGGAAACACCTAGCACTTACCATGCTGGTAAGACAGAAAATGGTCTTCACTGTACATCCAAAGAACCAGCTACTGGGCTGGTAAAAGTTGGCAGATAAAAAGTCAGCCACAGAACTTGGGGCACTGGACTTTAGTAAGTGGCCATGTTTCTACCATTTGTGAGGAGAAAAGAAAGATCTCCCTGCAAGATGTGTAGAAGGTACAGGGAATAGGTAAGGGAAAGAGGTATCATTGCTGTCTGGAGAAGACAGCTGGTGAAGAAATATTTTGAATCTTTATTTAATATCTTTCTCAATGATCTGGACAAGGGAATGGAGTATGTCCTCAGTAAGTTCACAGATGACAACAGATTGGGTGGGAGTGTCCATCTGTTTGAGAGCAGGAAGGGTCTGAAATGGTATCTGGACAGGCTGAATCAATGGGCTGAGGCCGACTGTGTGAGAGTGCTTGGTCGGGCATTTGGGCCACAACAACTCCCAGCAGTGCTACAAGCTTGGGGCAGAGTGGCTGGACAGCTGCCTGGTGGAAAAGGACCTGGGAGTTGTTGGTTGGCAGATGGCTGAACATAAGCCAGAAGTGTGTCTGGGTGACCAAGGCAGCAAACAGAATCCTGGCTTGTGTCATCAGTGGTGTGGCCAGTAGGACCAGGGCACTAGTGAGGCCACCCCTCCAGTGCTGGGTTTGGGTTTGGGCCCCTTGCTACAAGATGGACATTGAGGTGCTGGAGAGTGTCCAGAGAAAGACAATGGAGTGAGGAAGGGTCTGGAGCACAAGTCTGATGGGGAGCACCTGAGGGAACTGAGGGGAGACCTGATCTCTTTCGACAGCTACCTGAAAGGAAAGTGTGGTCTCTTCTCCCAAGTAACAAGGGATAGGATGAAAGGAGATGGCCTTAGGTTGTGCCAAGAGAGATTTAGATTGGATATTAGGAAAAATTTCTTCACTGAAAGGGTTGTCAAGCACTGGAACAGGCTGCCCAGGGAGGTGGTAGAGTCACCATCCCTGGAAGTATTTAAAAGATGTGTAGATGTAGTGCTTTGGGACATGGTTTGTGGTTGGACTTGGTGATCTTAAAGGTCTTTTCCAACCGAAATGATTCTATGGTTCTATGAAACCATTGCTATGTAGAGGTACCCCTGCCTCACCTGCTCTCCTGCTGCTCATCACTGGGATTCGCACAGCTTTGAGACAAGGCCATGGCATCCAGCTTTCATTACATATTAAACATCACTAATTGACTGATCTATTACTTAATAGATTAAGTGACTCAATGCAAGTGGTTATAGACCTCAGCATGATAACATGGCGACAACACCACTTGTAACTACCCCTTTATTTGCTCTTTTAAATCCCTGACCCTCAGCGGCTGAACCCAGTGCTAGCAGATCCTGTGTGCTTCTCCTCCACACCCACACTCTGTTTTGTACCTCGTTACTTTTTGTGTCACTCCTCTCTACTACTGCTGCAACTTCACCTGGCATGGACCACACAACTTCGAATACTCACACACAGAGACATCATTGCTTTTACTATTTCATTTAATCCAGCTGGGACTTATGGATCCCTTTCCAATTGTCTAGGGAACAAAACATTTGCAGCAAAAAGGTATTTTTTGTAAGTTCATTAAAATATTTCCCTCCAGGGAACAAGGATGTTTGTGAATCATGCCATATTTTCACTTCTTTAGTTCTGGATGCTGAATTTCTGCAGGGATCTAAGATATTAGTGGGAGCATGCTGAAGTGTGACCATCTGCTTTTGGAAACAAGTTAACAAAGCAGCTGCACTTTGAGCTAGAAAGGCTTGTTTTGGCCCCATTTGTAGAAACAGCCTTTTCTGCTCTTCATACTGTGTGTGAAATAGCCTTTGAGCAGAAGAGTGAGGAACTAAAGCCTGTCTGACACTGACCATGCCAATCCCTTTAAAGGAAGGATCCAGTTGTGGGGACATCCTATTGCTGTTGACTGGGCAGAACCAGAAGTGGAGGTGGATGAAGATACCATGTCATCAGTAAAAATTCTCTACGTGAGGAACCTCATGCTCTCAACCACGGAAGAGACCATAGAAAAGGAGTTCAACAACATCAAACCAGGTAGGAAACCACTGACATACTAGCTCCTAAATAAATACTGCTACTGCAAAAGGAAACAGTGGTCTGTGGGGATAGGACAAGGGGCAATGGCTGCAAGTTGGAGCATAGGAAGTTCCGCACCAACATGCGGAAGAACTTTTTCACAGTGAGGATGACTGAGCACTGGAATAGGCTGCCCAGGGAGGTGGTGGAGTCTCCTTCACTGGAGATATTCAAGACCCGCCTGGACGCCTATCTGTGCAATATGAGCTAGGGAGCTGCTTTGGCGGGGGGGTTGGACCCGATGATCTCTCGAGGTCCCTTCCAACCCCTACAATTCTGTGATTCTGTGATTCTGTGATTCATGAAACACCAAAGGAAGAGATAAAAATAACTGGTTTTCCACTATAAAGTGTTGATGTGTAACACCACAAAAGCTGTCATTAGGCTGAAGGCTCCCACCCAACATGTACATCATGTCATCCCATTAAGGGCTGCTTAATCTCCAGCCAACAACACTGCTAACCTTTTTAGGATAATTGGCAGATGGAAGAGATCCAAAATGCTGCATGAAGATGCTTATGTCATAAAAATGATTTTTAATCATTTTGGTCTTCAAAAGACAGAGGATCTCTAAAAAAGAGAGTTTATGAAGCAGCAGGGTGCTCTCAGTATTCTTCTTCTGTGGCAAGGGGTGATGATAGGGACAGAGGGATTTAATACAAATGCTTTTCATCTCCTTGATCTGAATTCTGAGTGCTACCATTTCCATGCAAACACACTCCCCCTTCTGTAAATTCCTGAATAATCTGTGCTTACAATTTAATGTAGACTATGACAGCATTCCTTCATGGCATATATTCCAGCACTTACGGTAAGATTTTAAAAATGCAAGTAGGTTTGTTGGGAATAAGAATCCTGCTGGCTTTCAAAGGATATTTTACTTCTCAGTTGCTCCAGCTTTAGGAAATTCCACACAAAACCAACAAAGTAAAAATAACCCATTTCTGCAGCTCTCCAGGCCACACAGCCCATTAGGCATTAGTAAGTTACGTTTGGCAATGAGAAATCGCCTTTCATCACGTTCCTATTAACTTCTTTCTATTAAATTTTTAAAAATACACTACTGAGCTTCATTTTTCCTTCCCTAACTTTTCATTTCTGCTCTACACATTTCTTTTTTTTTTTTTGTACTAGGCTGCACTGTGAAGGTATTTACGAGGTTTCTTTACAAGTCTTTCCTGCTCTCCTAAAGTTTCTGGCTAATACCTTTAGCCACCATCAAGCTGATAGAGATCCTGTTTTACCCCAAGTTAAATACATATCATCCCACTACTCCTTTTGCTTATCCAGTTTTGGTCCTGAATGTTGAACTGCTTGCACTCCTCAGAAACACATTTATTCCCCTTAGACACTTTGGTCACAGTCATATGCTATTCTCCTAAGATAAGTTTTCTGGTACAGCAGCAGCAGAACTTTGGCATCTGTAATTGCCCTTTCATCACTTTATAATTTTACTTCTCATGCTGGAATTTTCCTTTCTTTAATGGATAGCTTATGGGTAAAATCAGGAATGCCTTTCTAAAATCTGTGCCATGCTTTCAAAAAAAACCAGCCAAGTGCATAATAGGAGAAAAACCTGACCTCTGGGGAGAGCAAATGTGGTTTAAGTTATAGTGAGATTACAATCAAAACAAGTCAGCAAACTTGTGAAATGCTTCACTTCCCCTCCTTAGTTCATTGCACCTCGTTTCAACACCACCTGCTCAGTGTACATTTGATCCAGGGCATTAAGATGCTGTTTTGACCATAACAAACCATCCAATACAAATCAATCCTGACCAGGGGAGTTACGATGCAGAGGTCCCTGTGGCAGAGCAATCACCCCATCACTAAGGACTCCATAGACACTACCAGGAGTACTGCTTATGCACCCCAAGTAACAACGTAGTACAAGCATCACCCCTTAAACCTGCACCAAATTCGATGCCAGTGGTGACTTCTATAGAGACATGCATCACTTGAGTCACTGAAAAGTGTAGAGATTTTGGCAACAACATTCATCCCTGACAAATACTCCCCCTGTAACGTAACAGGGATGGTCTCTCCATGGAGACGACCCAAGGATGGGTATTGCATTGCTCTGACCCAGCAGAAACGGGGAAGAGCAAGGATGTTGGCTCAGGCAAAGATGATTAGCACAGAGCGCTCTCAAGGAGGCAGACAGGAGATTTGCAAAACAAAGAGTTCATTAAAGCCTTGGCTTGTAAACAAGGCATCAGCATACAACTCCCTTAAATTTGGGCTTAGAAAATCACCCTCCAATCCCAGAAGGATGCAAAATGCTACTTACCATTTTGGTGTCGTTTTGAAGACGTGCAAGCTGCTCAGGTGATAGGCTGGGACAGGCCTCATTTAGTCCACTGGAGCTCATAATTACTCCCCCTGAACTCCAAAGAAATATATATTCTCCTGCAGTTATTTGGGTAAGTGTTTTCTGCAGCGGCATGACATCTCCCTGAGCACCTGTTCAGCTTTAAAGGGTAACAAGCCAACAGAAGAGTCATTCAGCATCCTTTACCCGTATTTCCAAAGGAGGTGTTTGGGGGTCTTAGAGTCTCGGTGGCTGGACTGGTTGACGATTTGCTTCCCAGTGCACAGTAGTGGGGAAGATGAACAATTAGAAAAGAAAAGGTAGATATGTAAAGCTTGTCACCATGGGAGATAGGACCAACGTGGTTATTTTGGAGACAAACTTATTAGTGCTGAGTATCTCAGTGCCAAGAAGTTCCCAGCAGCAGAGCAGCTGACAAGGGAAAGCTGCAGAGAACGGACATAGAAAAGACGAACAAGAAGCCATTTGCAGTTGAATTTTTGTGGGTAATCACAGAGGTGTAGAGGATTCGGCTGGAGGCACCAGGGTCGTGATCTCAGCCCAGCCCTGCTCCCAGCAGGGACAATGCTGCAACTGCAGCAGACTGATGGGGGCTGTGTCCAAGTGAATTATGGAACCCCAGGCTGGTTTGGATGGGAAGAAACATCAAAGATCATCTAGTTCCTCCCCCTTTCCATGGGCAGGGACACCCTTCACTAGCCCAAGGTGCCCAAAGCCCTATCCAACCTGGCCTTGAACTCTGAAGCAGAGGTGCTTCGGCCCTTGGATCATCTCCGTGGCCTCTTCTGGACTATGTCCAGTGATTGGAGCATCCCTAGGCATAGGGATCCCTGTGCCAGGGATGCCCCACTCAGATGGGGAAAGGCTGTGTCTTAGGGCTAGCTCTTGTCCACAGACCTGTTGCCCCGTCAGTCCCAGGCACTCCCCACACTTGGGGCTGCTCTGTCCCAGGCAGAACTTGGTGTTTGTTCTTGCCAAACATCCTGAGTCTACAGTTAAGAGCAGAGCATCCTTGTTTTATGGCAGAAGCATCAGCTTTCCTGAAGCTGCCTCTGTACAATGCACATACAAAACCAGAGAGGTGGTGGTCACACAGAGATGTAGCTCACCAAATCCTGGGCTGTTGCATGTCCTGCTCAGCCATCTGCATTCTTGGTGGTCTGTCACAGAAGACCAAAGTTCTAATAAAAAAACAAACCAACATTTTAATCAGGAGAAAACCACTCCAGCATAAGGGGAAACTTACTGGTGTCCAACCCAAAGTAGTTCTAGTTTTCCTTGAAATACTACAGCCTTTATATTTATTGTCCCATGGTATATACATCCAAAGAGGTAAGACGACACTAACCTCTTGCTCTTTCAGATCTATATTGTCCAACTAACACCCATTTCCAACTAATATTACAATGTTTTCTGCAGGTGCAGTGGAGAGAGTAAAGAAAATTAGAGATTACGCCTTTGTGCACTTTAATAAGAGAGAAGATGCAGTTGAAGCTATGAAAGCCTTGAACGGAAAGGTAAAGCTGCCATAAATACTAATTTGTGGGGTTAATATGCAGTATATTACATGCAGCTGAAACAAAGCTGACTGGTTTATTAGCTATGAAATCACCCCAAAGGTGTCAGCCCTATTTTCTCTTTGCAGGCTGCTTTTATCATCCCAAATTCATTTTTTCAGCAATCCTCACGTATGCAAACTGTTCGTTTTGGCTTCCTGCTCCTTGCATTCATGCTCAGTGTCTGCCCAGCTCAGACTGTCACTCACCCCTCAGAAAAAGCAGCAGAAGCAAAACTGGAACAAGGACTGCTAGCAAATGAGGGGTTACAGGTTCCTTCAGCTCACACTCACACCCTCTTTCACATCTGCCAAACAAAACACTCGCAGAGCAGCGTGTGAATGGCAAACCAGGACAAACAAGGTCAACCCAAAACATCTGCTCCAAATTCGGATATGGATTTGCAAGGAGGTTTCTGTATTTAGTGCTCCTTGTGCTGCATGTAATTCCCTGTGCAGTAATGCAAGAGCTGTTCCCAAAGAGGTGTTAATCCTGCTCCTATTTTTAGCGCTACCACTGTTCCCTGTAGGAGCACACATAATCGCACTGACATGCTACTTTGCAGGGAAGAGAAGCCTTTTGAATGTTTCACAACTGATAATGTGGTTAAGGAGCCTCTCCTGGCATGGGCCAGGGCTGTGGGCTCATTAAGGCACATTGACCCAGCCAATGCCTCCTTCTACCTTGGCTGGGGGTGGGGGGGGAGCGGAGTGTGGGCAGGGATTTTGGCATTTTAGGTAGTTTTCTCCATCTTCCAGTTTAATCAGCAAATCATGTAGGGAAGCAGCCTCCCTAGGCAGAGCAATCCACGCACACTTTGGAGACTTACGCTTGTGCTTCTCCCATGCTCTCTCCCCACCACCCTGGTGTGAAGGTGCTGGATGGGTCCCCGATCGAGGTGACGCTAGCCAAGCCCGTCGACAAAGACAGCTACGTCAGATACACCCGGGGAACAGGTGGCAGAGGTACCATGCTGCAGGGAGAATACACTTACGCCTTCGGACACGTGTACGACCCCGCTACTGCCTACCTGGGCGCCCCAGTTTTCTACGCACCACAAGCCTACACAGCTATCCCCAGCCTCCACTTCCCTGCCACCAAGGGGCTCAGCAACAGGAGTATCATCCGGCCCCCATCCATCCGAGGTAATTCCCATCATGCCAATACTCAGCTCTAGCAAAACAACTCCTCCTGGGCTTGGATGGCCGCTCCTTAGATTCGTATTGAGGGCGTTGGCTTTGCTTTGGATGATGGGCCTACACAAAGCACAGTTTTTAGGCTCTGTCCTTCCCAAAGGTGTTATGATCTTCCATCTGGAAAAGCAGGGAATAAAAAAAAAAATTTTTAAATTATCATTTTCCTGGAGCCATTTTGAAATAGCTTCCAGATTGCCTTACATCCAGCATAAATAAACCATGGATCTTCCTGGGTTTGCCCCAGCAGGAAAGACCAAATAAAACAATTTTTCCCCCTTCAGAGCCAACTCCCTCAACCAGCCACCAGCACGGCTCTCCGCAGTATTTCCTCTTTGCTTTGGAGGTCACAGGGAAATTTTTACTACTCCTGGTGTTTTCTGACCCAAAGCCATGGTGTTTCCCAGGGAGGTCACATTGCAAGGTAGGGAGTTAGTACTGGAATCAAGAAAGCCATTAATTGTGAGTACTCCTGTTTGGGGGGAATCATTAACCTAATAATAAAAATAGAGAGCTGCTGAGGCTCTGCCTTTGATCCTGGGTGACTGCAGCTGGGACCAAATCAAGCCCCCATGCTCACAGACCCCCCTGATAAATATCTTTTCAGGCATTATTTGGTAACTCCAGAAGTAAGCTTGGGGGCTGGCAAAAAGAAATAAAAATCTGTCTGTTTGACCTTCCTTCCAAAGATGATGCCTGTGGCGCTCAGCGTGTGTCCCCAGGCCTGTGGCCAGGTCCCACAACAGGAGGGCACCCTGCATGGCACCCCAGTAGGGTTGGTAAGGACCATGCTGGTAAGGACCATGCCAGTAAGGACCATGCTGGCCAATTTTTTCCCCCTTCCCAAGGAAGGGTACAAGAATTTCCCTTGTTGCCACCCATATTTTTGCCCACACAGTTGAGACTAGTTCCCATGAAGGGTGCAGATGTGATAGCCCACCAACCCCCTCTTTCCTTGCAGTCTCCCCTGACTCCAAGCAGTGCTCCCCAAACAAAAATGGGAGACTTATGAGGTGGGGGGAAGAATTTGGGTTCACATAAACAAGAGATTATATAAAACCTGAATTCCTCAAGAAGGTGAAGTTAAACTGGTTGGTGGCAGGTGATGTCAGCTGTCTGCACTCTGCCTTTCAATTACAAATCTGGTTAGAAAGGTTTCATGGAATCAAAACTGTCCAGAGAAGATGGAAATTGGGTCAGAAAGAAGCAGGGCTTCACACCCCCCACCCCCAAATCCATGTATATGAGCCCAAAAAGAAAGGGTGTCAATGCCAAGCCTGGGTTATCCCAGCAACAGGCTATGGGGGGCTCTTGCCCATCTTCTTCCTGAACCTGTCAAATGGGGCTAACTTTTCCATTTCAGCAAGAATCAGGGTAATTTTTCCGGTGATTTGATTCAGTTTAATGCCTTCTTACATTCCTAGAAATTTACATGAATGTACCTGTAGGGGCTGCGGGAGTTAGAGGACTGGGAGGTCGCGGCTACCTGGCGTACACGGGCCTGGGGCGCGGATACCAGCTCAAAGGAGAAAAGAGGGGAGAGGACAAACTCTACGACCTCTTGCCAGGAATGGAGCTCACACCGATGAACCACGTCACGCTAAAGCCCCAAGGGATTAAACTCGCCCCTCAGGTACATGAGCGAAAACGAGTCAGCACCCCAGACAGAACTTTTCTTTGCCCCACCCCCCACCCCCCTGGCCTGAATCTGCACTGGGAACTGATAAATAAATCCCTTCTTGCATCTCAAAGGACGTTAACATAAACACAACAAAACACTTGTTGTATCTTACAATACTTACCCATCTTTGCTGGAGAATGGTGCCCGCTCTCCCCTATAGGAGTTTTCATAATCATAGAATCACAGACCGATTTGGGTGGGAAGGGATGTCAGATCCCCCCCATTGTCCCCCTGCCATGTTCAGGGACACCACCCCACCAGCCCAAGTGTGCCCAAAACCCCATCCAACCCAGTCTTGAACCCTGCCAGGGATCCAGGGTCATCCCCAGCTTCTTAAAGGCTGAGTAAGCTGGGACTGTTCAGCCTTGAGAAGAGAAGACGAAGGGGGGACCTAATCAAAGTTTATAATTATCTGAAGCAGGGGATGCAGGGGGAATCAGCCAGCCCCTTTTCAGTGGTCTGTGGGGATAGGACAAGGGGCAATGGCTGCAAGTTGGAGCATAGGAAGTTCCGCACCAACATGCGGAAGAACTTTTTCACAGTGAGGGTGACAGAGCCCTGGGACAGGCTGCCCAGGGGGGTGGTGGAGTCTCCTTCACTGGAGATATTCAAGACCCGCCTGGACGCCTATCTGAGCAATATGAGCTAGGGAGCCTGCTTTGGCAGGGGGGTTGGACCCGATGATCTCTCGAGGTCCCTTCCAACCCCTACAATTCTGTGATTCTGTGATTCTCTGGGCACCCTGTGCCAGGGCCTCCCCCATCCCCGGGAAGGATTTCTGCCTCCCAGCTCTTCTCCAGCAGCCCTCCTGCAGCTGAAGGCCATTCCCCTGTCCTGTCCCTCCCAGGCCTTGGCATCAGCCCCTCTCCAGCTTTCCTGGAGCCCATCAAGGGACTGGAAGGGGCTCTGAGGTCTCCCCACAGCCTTCTCTTCTCCAGGCTGAACAAGCCCAACCCTCTCACAGTCTGTCTCCAGAGCAGAGGTGCTTCAGCCCTTGGATTGTCTCCTCTGGACTCAATCCATGTCCTTCTTGTCCTGGAGACCCCCAGGCTGGACACAGCACTGTAGGGGGTGTCTTCCCGGAGCAGAGCAGAGGGACAGAAACCCCCCAGCCCTTGCTGAGGGTGCACTCAATCCCCCTGTCCGTGTCTCCGACAGAGATGTTCCACAGCGCCGTTCTGCAGAACATTGTTTGTCACTGGTCTTGATTGGACACTGAGCCGTTGACCACAGCTCTTTGAGAGGACCATCCAGCCAGTTCCCTATACACAGAGTGGTCCATCTGTTAAATCCATATCTCTCGAATTTAGAGGCAAGGATGTCATGCAGGACAGTGCCAAATGCCCTTGCTGGTGAAGACAGAGGCAAAACATTTATTATCTCAGCCTTCTTCACATCCTAGGTAACCAGGTCTCCCACCACATTCTGAAGGGGCCCGCATTTTCCCTCTTTTTCATTTTATCACTGATATACCTATACCAGCTTTCCTTGCTGTCCTTGACATCCCTGGCCAGATTTAATTCTATCAGGGTTTTAGCTTTCCTAACCTGATCCCTGGCTGCTCAGACAGTTTCCCTGTATTCTTCCCAGGCTACCTGTCCTTGCTTCCAGCCTCCCTAGGCTTCCTTTTTGCATTTACCCATGGGTGCAAAATGAAATCCAGCTATCGACTCAATAAACAGGCTGCATCGCTAGGGGCTCCACCAAGGAATGAATGAGTATCTGTAGAAAAATAATATACATTTAAAAATAATTCCTGGGGAAAGGGGTGTTGTCTGCCTGCACAGCCCAGCCCAGCCCAGCACAGAAGCTCTGCTCACTCAAGGAGGCTTTTGATGTGGCTGTGTGTGCGGGGGCTGGGATCCACATGAATGGATAAGGGCTGAGGAGAGAACAAACACAGAACAAATTCCTTGAGTTTTATGAGGGGTCTGGCTCTTATGGTAACTCCTTTCCCCTGCCATCATCCAAAGCAGCCCGAGAAACTAACTTCACCTTGAATATGAAGCACATCTTTGCCTACTAACGCTTCAATCGCCACAGCATCCGTTTCTTTGCCAGAGTCTATGAGAACATTCTTTTTCTCCCCCAGAAATCTTGAAAGGGAGTTGCTTCTTTTTTTCCTGACAGCAAAATTTCACAGTCCCCTTACTCAATTTTATCGGCGTGTAAGAGGTGTGAAATAGCCTGGTGCTGCTGCACTGCCTCTTAGGGCAAGTGAAATTCATTTGTTCCTCTTCCCATGCATGCCAGGCCCCCACTGTGTCTACTTCAAATAGCACAGTAACTCGCAGCTCTATTTTGGCGGGGGGGGGGGGGGGGGGGGGGGGGGGGGGTGTTGCACATTTTTCCCAGCAGCTGGGCTCACTAATCTCCACCCCCCCCCATCGCCACTGTTTCACGGCACAGGTTTTCAACAGCTACAGCTTGCTTCACGACAGCCTCGTTAGTAGGACAGCCTCATTAGTACCTGTCAGCTTGGTCAGCCTCTCCCATCCACTGCGCTGAGACATCTTTGAATGATGGGTTTTGTTCCAGCTGCCCGGCCAGGACGCTTGGTGTCCAGGAGTAGATCTGCCTTCTCGAGGGTTTAAGTGTTGGTGTGACGTTATAAGAACTGACACCCATATAAAGGCGCTGGGACAGCAGGGAACAAGGGTTGCCATAGTCAAGAAATGGAAGGAACTCTTTCATTTGCCCTGCTAGACTTCAGCTGGGGCTATGATTGCAAAATTAAAAGCAGTGCTGACATTGAAATTTTACATTTTAATTTTAAATTAAGCATAAATAAGGTAAACCACAGAAAGACACGGGTTGGAGAGACCTGGGGGTCTCCAGTCTGACCCAACTGCAGCATGGCCAACGTTGCAAAGCCCCAGGACTCAACATCTTGGCTGAGTGTTGAGGGGTCTGGTGGAGCTACTTGAATAAAAAGTAAATAGTAACTGGTCCGAGCACCACTCAGAGGGAAGCACGGGAACACCAACACTGTGCTCAAATCCATTCGGCACATGCCAAGTGGGTTAATAAATAAATATTAAAAAAAAAAATTGTTAACAATTTTTTACAAGTAAAAAAAAAAGAAAAAGAAAAAGAAATAAAAAGTCAAAGCATTTCTGGACAGCGATTCCCAATTACCATGGAATAAGCTGTTCTAAGGCTGGGGGCAACATGGTTCAGCATTTCTCTTTCAAACCAGAAGCAGAAATTGCCTATTGAAGCCTGTATAATTAATTGGATGGAAACACAGCCTTTTTTCTTTCTTTCTTTTTTTTTGAAAAAAGAAGACTATTTGGACTTTTCATGCACTGTAACCCACTAAGGCAGGAGAGCAGCGAAGATGAATGCAAGCCTAGTGCTTTAACTCTGTTAAACAGAAGGGTACAGATAGAGTTTCTGGGGAGAACTGAAAGAAAACCACACTGAAAACAGAACAAACAGTTAATCAGCAAAAGGACAAAGATGTCTGATTTAAGGGGGTAATAATTAACTTCAGGAATTAAATGGATTCCTAAAGCATAGGACATTTAGATTCATCTTATGCTTCAACACAAATGTAGCACCCTGTCTGCCATTTATTTTATTTCCTGGAAGCCCAGGTTATTTTCTGCCCCAACACCCCTGAAAACCCTTTGGAGGGAAGGAAGCTGACTGGTGCAGGAGCCAAGCGAGGAGGCTATAGCACAGCAATTAACCCAAGCAAAAAACCCATTTTTCTCCCTTCTAGATCTTAGAAGAAATCTGCCAGAAAAACAACTGGGGACAGCCCGTTTACCAGCTCCACTCTGCAATCGGCCAAGACCAAAGGCAGCTCTTCCTGTACAAAATCACCATCCCTGCCCTTGCCAGCCAGAACCCCGCCATGTACGTAAATATTCAAGGTTTACTGTGTTTTAGGATTTTTTTTTTAAATACTGTTTTGTCTAGAATCTCTCCTCAAAACACAACTGCACAGGCTTCTCTTTCCCCCCTCTCCCCCGCCTTTTTTTTAAATATATATTAGGGAGAAAAACATAAACTAAAATAATAGCGATAAACTCAACCACAGCCCATAAACTCAACTGATAGCCATGTCTCCCATGCTTGGTGCTTCCTCTCCGGTGGTGTGAAGTTTACAGAGAGCCAGAAATAATGAGGCAAAAGGGTGCTTTTTAGTACAAAAATACAGGCGTGTGATAGCTCTTGTGGGGAAAGGCGAGCAGCTCAAAGGAAGATGCTGATAAGCTCCAAATATGATTCTAAACATTTCAGACCCAAAGCAATGTTTTGCTGTGTATTTTAAAGGAAAAAAACAAAACAAACCCAAAAAAAAAAAATCCCACCCCAATCTGCAGCAGACTTTCTTTTGGACTGGAAGGGTGTTGTGTCCAAAATGAGACCCAGGGTTGGTAAACTCACCCAAGAAGCCAGTCTGCTGTGAGAGGAGTGCTTTTGTTAACACACAGCAAAATCACGCTTCCACTGGGTACGCAGGATGATGGTATCTGCGTACAGACCTAAGCCTCTTGCAGGAGCACCCTGGAGAGAAACCAAACAAGCAAGCTAACGCTTTTGCCGTACTCGCAGACACCCCTTCACGCCACCCAAGCTCAGCGCCTACATCGATGAAGCCAAAACCTACGCAGCTGAATACACCCTTCAGACGCTGGGGATTCCCGTGGAGGGAGCAGAAGTACCTCCTGCAGCACCAGCTTTTCCAGGTATGGGAAGGTCTGTACAGCAAAGGTCTCCGGGAATACTATTTTTTCCTGCTGCTTCCTTGTGGATCACAGAATCACAAGGTTGGAAAAGACCTTTAAGATCATCAAGTCCAACCATTCACATCCTAAACTAAACCATATCCCTAAGTACCTCATCTACCCTTTTTTTGAACACATCCAGGGAAGGTGACTCGACCCCCTCCCTGGGCAGCCTGTTCCAGGCCCTCACAACTCTTTCAGTAAAAAATTTTTTCCTAACATCCAATCTGAACCTGCCCTGGCACAGCTTCATGCCATTCCCCCTTGTCCTATCACCTGTCACCTGGCTGAAGAGACCATCACCTACCTCTCTATAACCTCCCTTCAGGTAGTTGTAGGCGCTGATAAGGTCTCCCCTCAGCCCCCTCTTCTCTAAGCTAAACACCCCCAGCTCCCTCAGCCACTCCTCATAGGATTTGCCCTCCAGCCCCTGCACCAGCCTGGTTGCCCTTCTCTGGACACACTCCAGGACCTCCATGTCCTTCTTGTGGTGAGGAGCCCAGAACTGGACACAGCACTCGAGGTGTGGCCTCACCAATGCCCAGTACAGGGGCACAATCACCTCCCCAGACCTACTGGCCACACTGTTTTTGATACAAGCCAAGATGCCATTGGCCTTCTTGGCCGCCTGAGCACACTGCTGACTCATATTCAGTCAGCAGTCAATCAACACCCCCAGGTCCTTCTCTGCCTGACAGCTCTCCAGCCAGTCTCCCCCAAGCCTGTAGCGCTGCATGGGGTTATTATGTCCCATGTGCAGCACTCTACACTTGGCCTTGTTAAACTTCATCCCATTGGACTCAGCCCATCGGTCCAGTCTGTTCAGATCCCTCTGAAGAGCCTCCCTACCCTCAGGCAGATCAACACTTCCTGCTAGTTTAGTGTCATCTGCAAACTTAGTGAGGGAGCATTCAATCCCTTCATCGAGATCATTGATAAAGATGTTGAACAAGACTGGACCCAGGACTGAGCCCTGGTGGACGCCACTCGTGACTGGACTCCAGCTGGATTTTGTTCCATTTAATATCAAGATATCAAGACTGAACATATTTCTGGCCACTGAGGACAGATTTTGCTGTGCTTCCCCACCCCATGCCTCTGCCTCAACTCATTACTTATGTATGACATTTTTATTACCTATGCAGTAATTTATCTCTCTATCAATCAGGACTACCCAAATTAGGGTATACATACTGTAGAGCAACTCGGGCTGGAGGCACCTGGGTTGGGGGAGGGGGTGGGTGTCTCTGGTCCAACCTAGCTCCCAACAGGGTCAGTGTTGCAGATACAGTAGGTTGCTTGAAGCTGTGTCCAGGCAAGTTGGGTCAGTGTCCAAGGATAAGGATCATCCAACTGCCCAGGGCCCCATCCCAGGTACACACCTCTCCTCAGCTCCTTCTAGTCTGTAGATGTCTCTCTTCAACTGAGAGCCCCAGATAGGCTGCAGAAACTAGAACTTGCATCCCCAGTGCCATGTCTGGGATGAGTTCCTTCTCTGGACCTGCTGGCTGTGGTCTGGCCAATGCCACCAAGGATGGATGAGACCTTCCTCACTGCAAAGATACAAGGTTGATTGATTCAGAGCCCATCCATCCTTCCCCAGCACCCCCAGCTCCCTTTGAGCCAACACTTTTGATTTCACCTGACAAAGAAATGACACGACCGTGAAAGTTAGGATCTGATCCCAGCTCTCACACCCCAGCTGGAAAGAAGAGGTTTGTTTTTCCCGGTTTGGGAATTTATACTCAACAACTCTTGCAACTGCCCAGAACATCTTGGGAAGTCATGGAAAACACAGGCTGGGAGCAGGAATCCAGTTTGCATGCATTACATCTACTGTGCTCTCCGGCATGACGGTTATTCTGATGTAGTGGGCGCAACGCATGCCAAGCTGCACATGAGGAATGCATTAGTCAGTACTACTGAGTTGTTTGGAGTGTCTCAAGGATGGATTTTAAAAAAATAAAATAAAAATCTATCCGGCTTCCTGCCACAGGAGTCCACAAAAGCCACAGAAAAATCAATTTGTCTGGGTTTGTGCAGGCTTCCGCAGCGTGGAAACCAAATGGGCTCTTTATTGAATCCAGTCTCCACTTACTGCTTAATTATAATCTCTCCTTTTTCTTTCATCCACCCTTATTTATTTGTCTTGGAAACTCAACAAATTGACATACATTAATGTTTCTGATTGCAAAATACACTGGCCCTTGAGCAGGGCTTGCTGAAGCCCAGCGCTGCTCAGGCCATGCCCAGGTAGCAGCTCATTTCTCTGATGGTGGTGGCAGATATGCTTTAAATGACAGGTTTCTCAATCCCTCATCAAAATATTGCATCTCACTTGGCTGATGCAAAAAAGATACTCAAATTATAGCAAATTTCTCATGTTTTCCTCTAAGGTTAACACCTTCAACCAGACAACATGCTCTCAGTGTTGCCCAGTACCTCCATTCCCACTATTGACAGGACCTTGGCTCTGACTGACCTTGAGTTGATCCACTTGCCCAGATGGTTGGTCAGAGATTAAGGACCCTGGGAGATGTAGTTTGGCAGCAGAGCCTGGTCCAGCAGAGCCGAAAGGTACCCCAGCTGCTCTTCCCAAGTCTGGGCTTCATCTTGATTCTTTCACAACAAAATGTTGTGGTCTGGTCGAGAAGCTGCTCTACCCTGCTTTCAGACAAACCCATTCCAAACAATGTTTGTTTTCCCAGTGATTCATTTAAACTCAGCAAAGCGAACATTTTCCCATGGAAAAACCTTGAAGTGTTGGAACCACATTTTCCATTAGAAACTGATGGGGGAGGAAAAAAAATCCAGTTTACTAAATGTTTTCTCCCTGATATTACATAGAGGGAATTTCCCTCCTCTCTAATGCAGCTGTCCGGAATTGCATGTACTTTGTCTATGAAGGGTATCAGAGCCTTGTTATGAAACCTGCTCAGATTTCCCCTTTTTAAACAATTTTCTTGCCATCCTCGTGTCATGCATGGGAGGATGTGTACAGAGCACCTTGAACCCCTCTTAGCCAAAGCCGAAGGGAAAAAATGTTTAAGAGAGAGGGACATTTTTAAGCAGTGTGTTTAGCAAATAATAGGTAAGAAAATGCATTGTTGGGTGTTTTTTAATTACCTTTAATGTGGAGAAAAAATAAAACATGCCAAAAATTACCAATTTAATCTAATGAGATTATTCCCTTTGACAAACTCATTGCTCCCAACATCATTCCCACAGACAGCAGAGTCTGCCCATCAAAAACTATCAGGCGGTGGTGAGTTTTGACTGGTTATTCACTAATTTGAGATTTCTCCCTTCCCCCCGACTCCCTTGCAGGATATACTATCGCTAACGCAGCCGCGACCGTCACGGCCACTCAGCTCAAACAAGCGGTGACTATGGGACAAGATCTAGCGACGTACGCCACCTACGAAGCCTACCCTGCCTTTGCAGTCGCTGCACGCAGCGATGGCTACGGAGCGTTTTAATCCTGCCGTTCCTCGAGTTCCCTTTAAGCGAGCACAAGCAGGGAAAAAAAAGAGAAAAAAAAAAAAAAGAAAAAAGAAAAAAAAATAATCTCAGTCTGGTAATTCTTACAACTTTGTGATTTTAAACTAATCTGTCGCCTAAAGTTAGATTTTAATCAGGGTTACGTTCTTGTAGTTCTTTAGTTTCATAACAGGATATTAGGTGGGGAACAGAAGAAATTAGAAAAAAATATATAAATATTGCTCAAAATCAGATTTTTCACACTAGAAAGCAAAACCTCAGCCCAGACAAGGAGTGGTTCCCAGGAGTGTGCGTATACATGGTGCATATGTATACATACACACCCTTGTGGGAGTGTTTACAAGCAACAACCTGTGCTGAAAACAGCTGCTCTCATGGACACTGTGACACGGGACCCAGGGAAGGATGGGATGTCTCCAGCAAGTCCCTCTGTGCATCAGAAGTGCTCCTCTGTTCACCCCAAAGTTTCTCCAGCCTGGCAGAGCAGCGGGTGGAATGAAAGGATGTCCTTCAGGGATGCAGAGGTCTCTTCCTGCCACCAGCGCTGCGGGAATGTGTTCAGGCATCTCAAGAGCCTCTTAAATTCGTTCTGGCACAGCCAAAGAAAAAAGAGACATTTATCATAATCGCATCTGCCCAGCCTAACAGGCTAGTTTGCATGCTCTTGAATGCTAATTTGATTTTTAAAGCAGGATGCAAGCACCCAGCAGAGTTTCCCTCCTACTTCCCAGCGATCCCTACAAATCAGAAAACAGAAAAAAACATAGTGGGTTTTTCTTTTTCAACTCCCATCAAACGGGCACATTCAGTAAAAGACAGGAAAACTTTTAGGACTATTAAGGCTGAGGACTAGAAAACTGCTATTCACTGGGGCCAATTCTCTACTTAATTAGAGCACAAGAGCTCACAGCCGTGGCCCAGTAATAACGGGCACCTCTACAGGGATACAGTTCCACGCAAGGAACCTTTTTGACAGGCTGGAAGGAGCTCTGCCGGCCTATCAGGGCTGCTTTGTGCATTAAAGTGAGGCTGTTGGCTGCTGCAATTCCTGCAAAAATTAATTTAGTGGAAGAGGGTTCAAGCCAACAGAAAAGGTGCCTCTCGTTTCAGAGGGCGCCGGCATTGGCGCTGTGTTTGAACACTTTGGGGGTGCTGAGAGCATCCTTTGGTTTACAGCAGGAGGGCATTATCCATTTATTTTTGCCACTGGATTGAGGCAGGAGTAACGATGCTCTAGGCCTATAGCAGAAAGCCAGTAATTACAGAAGTAATTACAGAAGACACGTTAATCCTATATAATATATCTTGCACAGGAATGCACACTAAGAGAACTTGAATCTGCTCAGTCTAGGATCAAAACCAAAAAATCTTTTGGGGGAGAACTTACAACTGGGTTGATGATGCCCATTGATTCCAACAGAACTGGTCCCAAATTTTTCACCCAGCCTAGGTGATGCAATGTGGCACAGTACAAGCCGTTTCAAGAGGAGCTTATCCAGTGCTACTCCAAAGCTGTATAAAGCGTGATGGTCTGTGGCAAAGGTGTTGACTACCTGGAGCTAAGTGTTTTCTATTCTCATGCTTCATCTGACTCAGTTTCCCTAGGAATGGAACAAAAAAACATAAGCTGTATAGTTTGCGGTCCTGTCAGACCCTTTCTATTTATAAAGTAGCTCATTAAGGTTATCCTAAAGGTATTACAAGCCCTCTGTGGTGGCTGCTTGGCTTCACAGAAAACGACACACATTCACAGAGGGCAAAATAACTGAGAGTGTTATAGGTATCGTGGCTTTATTTTCTCTTCTGTCTATGTCTTTAAAGTCGCGTTTGATTGCCAACGAGTAACATATCCATGCCCCTCTCTCTCTTTCTCTCCCTAAAAGACTATCGTTGGCAGAAAGTGTTTCCCACTTTCCATGTTCAGTAACTTTAGTCTGCTCTTTCAGCTATTTATATAAGTTCAGGAAGATGTCAAGGAAAAGGGCAAGAAGCAGTATTAAAAAGTGTGTGCATGAAGCACTTATTTTTATACGCGTAGTACAATGTTTGTATAGAGTTTTAACACTATGAAGTGTGTGTGTGTGGTGGGGGGGGAATCACACTATCCATTTACTGGAGGACAATCATATATGTTTAAACAGACCGGAGGGAAAATGGCGTCTCAATCATCCGTTAGGAGGAAATTATAACTGGGATTAAATTCTGTGAAGCGAGTCTGTAATTCTAGAGTAATCCAAGGACATTAACTGGACTTTGAAGTACCATTAAAACTTTTTAAACCAACATAGATGCCTCAGTCCTTTTACAGCCCTGGTTTCGTCCGAAAGGGTCACGCGGTGCCTGGTAAACAGGAGCACACTTTGCTCCGCAGGGATCGATCGGAGGGCAGACAGGCGAGGCCACGAGCTGCTTGGCAGTGCCGAGGGCGTTATCAACACGCACTTTGGTGACACTTGGCATGCACATGCAGCAGGAAATCAGCAGTGATTTTCCTTTTTTACACTTTTAAGTAAAAAAATTAAGGGGTTAGGGTGTTTTTTATTTCTCCTCACCACCTCTTTGGCCAATATTTATTCATCTGGCAACACTGCAGGAATCACTTCTGCTGTAAGCTTATTACAGTGGTAATACCTTTATCCCTTACCCCAGTAGATCTGTCTCAGGGACAATATTAATAGGAAGACAGCAATGTGCAAAAATAAGATGGGGCGTTACATGATTTAGGGCTGTGAGGCATTGGTCTCTTCTTGGGAAGAGCCTGTTGCCAGGTGACTGATAGGTAAAACAGCTACAGCCCTGGTCGTTTTAAGATGAGGACCAGCCACTTGGAAAACCATAATAGTTAAATGACAGAGCAATAGCAATTCCCACTTCCATGTCCAGAATGAGGAGTAGGTTTGCACCTTTCCAGAGAGATCCTGAGCCCAAGAAATGAGGGGAGGGATATCTGGTACCTTGCTACCACCAGCCACGCAACTAATGACCTCCCTACCAAGCCAAAAGAGATTTCACCGAAATAGCTTGACATTGTTCTTACAGACTCACAAAGAGGTCAGCTGTATTCTGGGCTTTAGCAAGAACAGCAGCTCTGCCAGCTCTATTATTTTACCTCATTAGCTTTTCCTGATGTCCTGCTTTCATTCTCTTTGAAATCAGAGCAATGGCAGGATTTGCTTTTGTGCTTTAATGTTTCCCATCCCAGAGAACAGAGATTGCCTCTTTGCTCAGAGGCAGCTGGCTGATCAATTTTGGAGAGCAACAATGATTTTCCAAGAAATCTCAAACCCACAGCCCAGCCTAAAGAACATTATTTCACATTTGTAAAGATGTGGGTTCCCAGTTGATAGCAAGACAAAAGCAAAACCCATTTCCACCCCCTATAAAAAAGTCTAACATGTTTGAGCCATCAGCAATGAGAAGATCAATGGCCCAGGAAACTCAGCAAATGGCCACACCTTTGGTTATTTGCAGGGCAGGAGGTACAAAAACTGCGTATTCCTTCTCCCTTCTTCCAGCCAGTGCTTTCCTGGAGGTCTCTACTGCACAGGCCCTCACAGCTGAGGTGCAAAGCGAAAATAAAACACCACTGAGGATTACACAACTCCACCTTTGGAGCTGGATAGACCCTGAAACATCCTACTCAGAAACTATCTCCAATGTCCCACTGAAACCTCCCCTAGAATTCCATGGGACAAGGTCAGCAGTGACATTGAATGGGAGTTGCTTTGTCTTCCAACTTGCATGGCTCCCTTTTCCCACTACCCCAGCTAAATCTCCCATAGACCATCTCATCTCTCCACCAGTTACCTACCTTGGATAACTCTTTTTTGAAGAAAAAAAACCCCAAACAATAATATAACACCCCACTCCCAGCTTTTGAAGGGTGACATTCCAGACAAGGACCAAAAATCACTGCAGTTCACTAGCTGTCTGGGGGTCAGCCTGGCTCTGGTGCTGCTCATGGCACCCTCATGGAATGCTCCTTTTTTTCAAGGGCTGGAAATTATTGGGTCCCCCCCTCCAAACCTTGGTCTCAGCTAAGACTGTAATTCTCAGCTGCATTTCAAGTGCTGGTGTGGAAGTTAGACAGCCCCAACCCACCAACACCTCTCCTTCAGGGGCTGCTTGGTGTGGGCTGCTCTCTCCCTGGAGATGCCCTGCCACCTCAAGTTCCTCTACACATCCAAAGACTTGTCCTGGCCTGGCTCCAGCTAGCTGCAGGACACAGGGGCTGTACACATCCAGATTTGTGGCTGGTTAAGAGAAACACTGGAAGAGTGATGCTTCTTGTCCCCCACACCCACCTCATGCAGGCATAGCCCCAAGTTGTAAAGTTGCTAGCTGCTGATGGACCTGCAGAGAGGTTGACCAAAAATATCATCTATGGAACACATGCAAACAGCGCCAAACAACAGGGTCAGACAGATCCTAAAATCCTGCATCAAAGCCTGGCAACAGCAGAGGGATTCTCCCCCTTCCCCCCAGAGCAGAGGTCCTAATTTAGCATCTCTCCTGCAGCTCCTAACACTGTTAGTAAATTCGGGAGGGGTAAGATGCTGTGCAGGAGGGAAATTGTGGCATGACCAAGGTTTGGAAAGGAGCTCTGAAGGAGGTTCAGCCTGCAGACACAAGTTCCTCAAGTTCAAACTAGTTTATATCCTGTGATAAAAATAAATATTAAAGAAAAAAAAAAGTGGAGTTTTACTTGCCTCCCAAGCATGTAGGCAAAGCACAAATGGCTATACATCGAAGGAGAAGAGTAGAGTGAGGGAAGAGCAACTGTGATGAGTAATACTATTTTTAACAGTTGGCACGAGGCCCAAATTCCTGAACATTTTTTTTTCCCTAGGCTTTGGCTGCATCGAGCTTGCTGTCATGTAAAACACCACTGGCACCTAGTGGCTGCTGGGGCCTGCCATCACACCCCGAGGCTGGAGGAGGGCTGGTTGGCACTCCACGCCAAGGGTGGAGGACAACCACAATGCTATTAGAAAACCAAATACGACAAAGGACTTCCCACAGTGGCCTTTCCCACACTGGGGTGGCCTGGAGCTGCTGCTTCCAGACAGGGGAAAAAAATAACATAAAGAGTTCAAAAAAAGAACCAACCCACCAACCCTACCCCAAAAGCTTCAAGAAGCCCATGTCTGCAAATAAATGAGCCTGTTCAGAGATGCTCTGGGGCACCAGAGGGACTCTGCAGCAACCCTAATTCTGGTTCTTCCCGTGAGAAGCACCAACTGCCTAAAAACTCTCTTTAGGGGTCAGATGTCCGTGTTTCTAGAGGGCAAACCTCACCGATGAGCATGTTAACTGTGCAGTTCTCTTTTGCCTGCATAAGCCTGTTCAGTACAAGCACTGCTGTAAATAAATAAATAAACAATAACCTGCCTTTCTTTGATGCAATAATGCAAATGAAATTACCTGGAACAATCAGACAAAAAAATGGCAAGCAGACAGAGAGAGAGAGGGTTGTTGTTACACTGGGATTCACTGAGCAGCATCATTTTCAGACCAGAAAGCAGCTTCTCTGTCTCATAAAGCTAATTTGACCCCATTATGGGGGGTGGGTGATGTGTTTCACCGTGCACGGCCCCTCAGGACAAGGGAGATGCTCGGGCAAGAAACTTTTTGAATCCTTTTGCAACTTGAGCATCGCTGCACTGCTGAGACAGTGGGATGGCCAGGGCAGCATCCTCTGCTGCTGCCTGTATCCTGCAGATGCCACCGCTGCCATCAGAGCACTTTTGCCAAGGAGAGCAGGGCGGATGGACCGGCTGTGTGAGTGATTAGGTAAAGGACATTAAGAGCATCTTCAGGGATTTGATTCCCAGTGTTGTTCTTCCAAAGCTCTCTCTTTCCTGACTCAATATTGCAATTGCTTTGAGTTCCTTCGGATGGGGATCTCTGAGACTGATTGCTGCTGGTTTTAAATGAATAATTCATTCTCTCCTACTGATTTTAAAGAGAGGCAAAATTATCTGACTGACGATTCTCTGAAGAATTAAAGAGATTGCATACAAAATTGGTACACTTTGTTGGAGCTTATTAAACATTTACAATTGTTTAGCTGTAAGACGCTACAAGAATCCACAAATCCGGATCTGAAAGGCATAAATTTCTTTTTGCTGTGGTCCCCAGATCTACCACTGACAGAGGCTGGAACAGACTTGAGGACTGCAGAGCCATCTCTGCTTATGGCACCCCATGGCTGAGCTGGTGGGAGGACCCTTAGGAGGGATCTAGCACAAGGATTGGGTCAAAGCAGTCATGGTTTTGTCCAGCCATCTCCTGAAGTCCCCAGGAGAAGATCCTCTGCTTTTCTGGGGACCTTTCTGTGTTGAAACCCTTTCAGCCAAAAGGTTTGGGGACTGTTCTTCTGCCCCTTCAATGGTATCTTCATCCTGAGCTTTGATGAAACCCTCTAATGATATCTCACAACGTGGGTTGGAGAGGTACCACAAACCCTTCTGGTGACATACCTGTAGGTGATTCAGGCTTTGTCCATCAGCTCTGGGCAGCTCTTCATCCAGCCAAATCCTGCCCACCTTGTGTCCCTCCTGATGCTGAAATGAAGCAGGCTGAGGTCTGTTCAGAGCTGCCTCACCCACAGCTTTAATTTATCAGTATTGATTTCCCTCTGCAGCACCTGAAATATAAACTCATTGCCATGAAATCCAACCCTGATGTGGTTGGACATCATTCACCTTTCCGTGGTAGCTGCAGGTTCCCCCTCACGAACAGGTCCCTCCCAAAATCCCCATCCCGCAGACGGCTCCCGGTGTAGCTCCAGCGCCCTCCCATGACACCCTCCTGTCGAAGCAGCCTCTGGCGTCTGTAAGCAGCTTTCTTCTGTATCTTTCTGATGTGTTCCAATGTGATTCGTAAAGGGTAAAATGCCACCTGCTGACCTTCGCTGTGATCGGAGAGCTGGGCAGGAGCTTAGCACAAGGACAAGAAGTCAGCCCCAAAGTCTTCCTTCCCCAGCAACCTGCCTCTGGACGGTGCCACAGATGCATAAACTCTTCAGGCCATAAAATCAAAGCAAATGTATGTAGTCCTTCTAGGGACTTGGTAACCTCAGCCTCACCTGTAGTTCCTTGAGCCACTTGTATTTATTTGAGAGCTTTCAGAGGGCTTCTCCTCCATAAACTTGCCTAGCATACCCTTGAAATGACACAAACTGGCATGTGTTGGGCAGCACCAAGCCGGCCTAGCACACTGGTTGGTTCAAAAGTGACGTATGTGAAAGAGAGTAACACAGCCTAGCAGGAAAAAAACCCTGCCAGCTCCTTCACTATCTTATTTTGCAAGTGGCTGACCTTCCTTTCCTTACTCAAGACCCTGTATGGCCACTCTTATCTGTGAAACCCAGACCACTGTTTGCAGACAACTAGGCATGATTCACTTTGTATGCCACTGTTACCCCACCACCCCTGATCTAGGGTGGCTTTTAACTCAGAGAATGAATCCTCCAAATATCCTAAACCAGAGCGATTAAATGAAATAATATGCAAACCTTTCTGATGAGTATCTACCCTATTTACCCCTTTTCCACCCTAAGAGGTCAGCTTTGCACTCCATCACACTTGAGGAGTCTTCCTATGCCTTGTGAATTCAACAGCTCTTTCCAGTTTTATGGACTGGGGTCATTTTATGGACTATTTTATGGTCTGAATTAGCTCCTGATACACACTAATTCTCTCCAAAGGAGCCTATTCACAATCAATAAGCACTTGTTTAATGACTTGGGGTTTTTTTATATATATATATATGTATGTATGTATGTATGTATGTATAAAGCACCTATCACCATACTGATAAACATCCTTTGGAACCACTCTGACAGCAGAGGTAGGAACAGGAGTCAGCCTGCTGGTTCCTCAGCACTGCTGCTCCCAACCAATTTCAAAACAAAACAAAACAAACAGCCACAAGCCTTTGCTGCCAGCTCACTCAGCTGCTGTTTAATACTGCTACTCTGTCAGGGTGGGAGTTACATCTTTCACTACAATAAGAACCAACTGCACGGAGATCTGGCCAGGACAGGAACTGCTTGAATGAAAATACATTGGACTAGTGAGAAAGACTTTAGGTGAATGTCAGAACTTTGCAGGAAATCGAGCTCACACAGCACAGGATGAACAGTGGCACTCAAGGGACAGCAGCGATGTAGAGAGGCATGTATTGTCACCAAAAACCCCCCCGTTGTGAACATCACAGATACAGCGCTTACTGCTCAAAGGAAACGATTCCTTTAACGGACGAGATCACCTACAGAGCTGTGATTTCAAAGCTTGAAGATGTGCCTTCAAACGGAACAGAGACAGTGTGGCTGGCAGACAGCTTTTGCTTGTAGTGCCCGAAGTACTGTATCCTGTAGACGCCGGGCTCTGTGCCATGGGGGATGTGCCATTCGATAGTCACGTTGCTCCGACCCAATAATCCCTTGGTCCAGTAAAACCTAGCGGGCAAGCCAAAAACTTCACTCAGCAAGAAAAGCCACTCTTCCTTTGTTTTAATATCCCAAGAGCTCACTAGGTGGAACGAGATGAAGGGACTCCAGGTAAATATGTTTTAAGAGCTTCTTTTAACCTTTCCTCACATATTTAGGATACAAGAGCTGCAACCAAAAGACAACTCAAGGTCCAACAGGGCTGGGAAATATCCCAAAACACAGAAAAACAAGTCACTGGCCCTTTTTGCAGATGAAGGATATTTCTACCAATGTGTTCTTCCATTCCCAACTCCATATCATAACCTCACACAATATTACCTCCATGAGCTCAGTCTTCCATGCTCAGGGGAGATGCTGAACCGAGAGGATGAGTATTTACTGAAGGTCACAAGCAAAATCTATCATAATTGAGCTCAGGGATACCAACACTCATTTCCATACCAGACTCACATTTTCTTTCGTGGACTTCTCATGCAAAACCACTTCTGTTCAACCTCAAAGCTCTACAGACAGCCACACATCTCTTTTTTGACACCACCAGTAAGGGGGACTGCTGGATAGCCCCCTGAGTCATGTCTGGGCCAGACATGAGAGTTATCAGGTCCTACAGAGATAGAACCTCCATTTCAGGGCTTTAAATAAAGGAAGGAGGTGAACAAAATAGTTGATTCATTGGCAACACTAATAAAAAGCTTTCCCATACCAGTCTAACTGAGAAGACCAAAATAAATATTTACAGACATGACTGGGTGAAAAACAGTGAATCATGGGGGAAATTTGGTTTGGCAAATAGAGACCACAGGCTGACATAGGGCCCATTTATCCGTCTGGTGATAGAGCACTGGAATAGGCTGCCCAGGGAGGTGGTGGAGTCTCCTTCTCTGGAGATATTCAAGACTTGTCTGGACGCCTATCTGTGCAATATGAGCTGGGGAGCTGCTTTGGCAGGGGGGTTGGACCCAATGATCTCTCGAGGTCCCTTCCAACCCCTACGATTCTGTGATTCTCTGATTCTGTGATTCTGGTTGCTTTTGCCCAAGGTTTTGGCTGTGGATTGCACTAGCTTGTACTGGGACAAAGACAGTGTTGTCTTGGGAGATCACAGTGAGGTGCCAGCACAAGGCCCAAAGTGGTGGTGGGAGTCTCCATCCTTGAGGATCACTGCGACTCACCTGGATGGGGACCCAAGTAACCTGCCACAGCTCCGATGGACGCCCTGTTAGGAGCTGAGTTGGACCAGAGAGCTGCAGGCTGAGCCTGGCAGTAATGACCTAAAGATGCTACTGGGATAGATCTATGCCAGCACCCAGCCTCCTCCCTGCCCTACCCTCCAGACTCCATGAACCAGGACCACCACTCTGGGAACTGGAAGGTAGCTCAGATCCCACCTGGGAAGAGGCTTCTCACAGAGGAGCTCATGGGGCTTTGGCCATCTTATCTCTGTTGGCTGTTTACTAAAGGCAGGGCCAGGCTAATTCCTACCTGTAGTTCAGCCCCTCCTCCTGAACAGCCCCAAGAAGCTATTGCTGCCCCCAAGGCAGACATGGGGTGGGGCCAAACACCTCCCCACTGCAAACACCAAGACAGCATCCAGCAAAAGGGCAAGTCTGCACGGAGCTTGTCCCTGCTGCAATGGTGAACACAGGACAAAGGGCAGATAACAGTTATCTCTTTCCCCAAAAGTAAACCTTCATATCTTTTGATCCCTGCAAACATGCAGCTTAGGAATACAGCTGTAAGCTGTTTAACACTTTGCAAGGCACAGCTAATAAATGATGTGTTCCCTCCTGCTACTCTTTGATTGCAATGTCAGCACATCCAATGGTATAGAGCATTGGTTTTTCCTGTACTAAAAAACCCCAGTTTGGTTCCACTGATATCTAGTAAGAATGCTTGATGTTCCCTGTCCCCACCCCCTTAATTGCTGATGTTTCAAGGTGAAGTTTTAAAAAGCAACTCTTTTTCATCTTAACAGGACCATCTCCCCTCTCTCTGGTGTTTGGTACTTTCCTGGGGCACCACCGAGACATGACTGTCTGCACTGGTTTGCCTTCTGGCCCACCCCAGGACAAGGCCAGATAGCTCCTTGTCCTTATCAGCAGAAGCGTTTAAGCATGGTTCAGAGATCCAAAGTCTGACCTTTCTCAAGAAGGAGAAGAAAAAAAAAAAACAGATGTGGAGACTCCTGCCTTCCCAGCATCGTGGCAGCACGTTCTTCAAGTTTTGCATTTTTTTCATCTCCATGAGTGCCATGTTATTGAATATTTTCAGTGTTCCTAGCCAAGATTTTTGGGAAATACGTTGGGTTTTTTTGGAATAAGAGGGAAGAAGGCAGGGCTACATACACAGGTGATAAAATGCCATCATTTCCCTCCCTCAGTCAGGGAATTCGGCTGGAAAGGGTGACATCAATGAGAGTGACAAGGTAACGTAGTACAAGCGTGCTTGGAAATGCTGAGCTCCAAGCACAGGTAGGAATACATCCCCGTGCCGGGACAGCTCGAGTCCCAGGTACTGGGTTAGGTTCAGAGAGCAGCTGGTTGCACTCAGGCAGAGACTATCACACCCTATCAAATGTTAAATTGATAGGGTAAATAAATCCAGAAGATTTATAGGGTAAATAAATCCAGAAGGCCTTCCTCATAGACCCAAGCTGTCAGGAGTGTTGCCTCTCTGACCTTGGACACAATGTGTTTGCACTGGGGCATTGAAACGTTGGAAGACCCCAAGGCAGATGTTTTTTCAGCGTCTGGTTTCTCACAGATGGGTGACAGAAGCAGGTGGGGAAATACCTGGGTTTATTCAAACAGAGAAGTAACTCAAAATTGAGTGGTTTGACTGAAGATGCCTTTGGTATTTCTATTACATGTGCTGGCTTCTGCTGTGCTCTGAAAGGTGACACTGGCTTTGTTGCTTAGTGGATAATTTTCCTTAGGAGTGACATCTCTAACTTTGCTTTCTTACAAACAAAGCTGGCCAGTCCTGCCCTATGAAAACCCTACTGCAGTCAAGATACTCTTGTATCTTCTATTTGGTACCCTGCTCATCAGCACGGTACGACAGATGGATGGATGCATGCTATGACCAAGTGGAACCATGAACCTTCTGCAATTCTTGCTCTTCCTTCTATCTTTCCCAAACTCATAAGCCTTCATTGCAGAAGACCCAGGGGGAACTGTTGTGTTCTTGACAAATTCACCACTCAAATATGGACTCATCCATGCCCAGAGAGCTTCATCTGCAGGGATGAGATCAACCTGCGCTTGGGAGCCCTGAAGTGAAGCCCACTGGGTTAAACTTCAATTGCTCCATGGAGTCTGTGTAACACTGAAATCTGGTCAGGCCACCCACCTGGTGTCCCAGGAGGCATCGTTCTGTACCACGTCCCAGCTGTCCGAAGTGTTGGTGTATCTCTCCACTGTCAGGAAGTTGTGTTCAGTCTGGAATAAAAATAACAGAGTTAGCCAGACACTGATGGGACAGGAATAGCCCTACATTTCCATGTCACTTCAGACTGGAGAAGGGACTACAATTTCGGTGTGCTTTACTGGCAAGTGCAGCGATTACTAGCACAGATGCTCATACTAAATTTGCACTTTGGCACTGAAAGATAATAAATGGCACAGAGAGTAAGTAAAGAACTTGCTTGTTACAAAAAGAATGTACAGGTAAGGTATTTGCTATCGATATCTATGCAAGGTGAGTGGTGGGATGAATTAAGCACTCCCCTAATTTTCTTTCTTTTGTTAAAATAATGCACCAAGCCAAGAGGATGGAGACTACAGACATTGCTTGCTTCAATTGGTGGCACTCATTACCAGACAAGAGTGTCTGGACTAACACATGGCACAGGGGCCTTTGACCACGATAGTATGATATGAATAGTCCATATCTGACTATAATAAGGACATTGCCCCAAAAGCATTCTGGTGGTATGAATTCCCAAAGCACACACTGAAGAGAGAAAAAAAAGCACTGGAAGCACACGATCCTACGCCTCCTGAAACCTCAACATCAAAGATGAATATCCTTCAGGCAGAGGCAAGTAACTAAATATTCACTAATCCCAAACATCCCCAATTCCACCGCCGCTATGTCATACTTACTGCATTCTCTGCAGAGTTCCTGGGGTTTGCACCCACAAAAGTTACTTCAGCAACTTCTCCCTGTGGGAGAAATGGAGATATAAATTAAAGACTGAGCAGCACACTGCAAAATAAGGACATCCTTTGAAGATGCCACATGAGTTTTTTTAGTGGTTTGATTGGGCTATTTTGTTGGGGGAAGTTGTTTTTTGTTTTAAATTATTTAAAATTTCACTTGTTGCAATAGCAATGGAATTTATACTGGGAACTGTAGGCTGGGAAAACTCCATCCTCACATGTAAGTTCTCTGCGTAAAAGAGGGAGGGAAGTAGGTGAGATTTTTAAGAATGCCTCCCTGTCTTCTTCTCACCTTACTGCCAGAGACAGCAGTGAAGTGGATGTCCTTGCTCTGAACGCCTTATCTCAATTTCAAACATTGAAAAAACGAATCCTTTCTGACATTTTAATTTCATTTACATTCCATTCCACATCAAAGGTGACCTGATTTCTGCTTGTAAAGAAATCACTGTAAAATATTTGCTTATTTAATCGTCAACTCTTACTTTATGTGGAAGCAGAAGGGGAAATCTTCGTGTTGAATAAAGGGCTTTTATTTTCCCCTTCATTCACCCATTTTATGGCATGACACCGGCATGACAATGCTCTGTCCTTGTCTTTTCAGCCATGATTGCTAATAGCAAGACCTTTTTGGTCCGAGAGCACCACGACCCTTTAGAAAAACCATGGACATTTTTTCAGACGAGGGGTAAGAATTTAAAGACAATTCCCTAAACAGGTTTCAGCAAATCCTCAAGTCTCTCACCTCTTGGTACTGGCGTCTCACTTCTTGTAGCACATCCCCAAACGTCGTATTCACCGGCGTGCGATCAGCAGTGAGAGAAGGCACCAAGGTCAGGTTACTCATAGTGAAAAGCGGGGGCTCTGGACCACGTGGCAAATCCTCCACTGTATTCTGGAGAGGGAAGGTGTGCTCATTACAGGTACATGTAGATAGATGGTATCCCTCCAGTGAATCATGTCACTGTTGTGGTTTTTTATCCAATCCCATGGAAATGGAGCAGATTTATCTTTTTTTTTTTTTTTCCTCTTGGCAGAAAAGCAGCAACCTCAGGTCATGCTGGAAGGTTGGAGGTACTTATTTCCTAAACTTCCCACTGAAAAAAACCCCCAGAATTTCTCAAGTTAAATGAGACACCCACCCCCAACACCCCCCCCATTGCAGGAATTCTTTTCATACCAGATGATTTCTCAAAGCAGTTTCTGAGGGGAAAAGGGAGGGTAGCAATCATGCAGGCTCGCTGAGGAACAAACGTGGCCACCACTATTTACAGGACTTACATGTTTCTAGCAGCATGTGGCATATAGAAAATTTTGATTACCATAGCAATAGCCCTTGCAAGTCCTCTGTACAGCTGAATATAAGCAGAAAGGGTGTGTGGCCCATAAATAGTTGATGCAGCCTCGTATCGCTGAACCTAGGAAAGGACAAATTTGGAAAAGGAGGGTTCAAAACACTCTTCAGCAGCTCGTCCTACTGTGCCAAGGCAAGATCAGCAATGTACCCATGGGGGTTTATTTACTCCCTTACTGCAAGGGAGACAGCCCAACAACTTGCCTAAGTATTTCTTGCTGCAGTTTCAGGTTACTCTTCATTCTCTAACATCACAAACAGAGAGGACCAGTTGTCACTCTTCCAATTATCACAGCTCTTTTTTTAAAAGCTTATGATGTAGGTTATCTCCTTGAGTTGGACAACCCCAGTTCTTCCAAACTTCCCTCCCAAGTTTAGGGTTTCTAAATCGAAGGGGCCCATCCAATGGTCCACATATTCAAAGCACAGCATCTACCATGCCTTGTGAGGACCCTTACAGCTTGCAAGCTGTATGATGGTCTTTTCCACAGCAACAGAATGCTCCAATACACATCCACCTTACAACCCTAAATGAAAGGTACTCCAAACATACATAATTTCACATGAATTATCTATCATTCCATATAGCCAAAAGCTGAACTCCAAATCTTTCTTCTTGCAGTTTTGCCACCTTATAAAGATAATTTCTAATTCATCTAAGTCATCTGCTGATTATTGACAGCCCTGAGCTCACAGGAGCTCCCTTCAGTACATCTGACCATTTCCACATTAAAGCATCCATACATGGTCTCTAACTACAGTCAGGAAACCACCTTGGCCCTTCAACCATGTTGTCTAGGCCAGAATAAACGAGAAGGCCTGATGATTTCTGCCACAGATTCTTCAGGGGTTTTTTTGTAGTAAATGAAAGGTACCCCAAACATACATAATTTCACACGAATTGTCATTCCATATAGCCAAAAGCTGAACTCAGATAAACATGTTCGATTCACAGTTCTAACAGTTACCTGGTATTCTTCATAGGTGGTAATGTAATGAGTGTAGACATTGCATAGGCCTGCGATTACGACATCCATGTTTGGCATACCACTGGAATCAAACTCCTAAGAAAGGAAATAATCTCTTATCTTGTCAGAGCTGCTTAATGCACAGTCATATTCTGATAATTGCTGTTGATGCTGCTGTGGTGTACCAGGACAGGGAAAAAAAAAAAGCTGGGAGGGGGCTGGATGTGCAGGAATGCAACACGTGTAATTTGCTTTTATTAACGTCTCATATTCACTTCCCCCCCCCAAAAAAAAGAGGAGAAATGAACTCATACTCCAGTAAATTCATTAAAATTAGGGGTTTGTTTTTTTTTTTTTTGAAGTTGAGGTCTGCATGCTCCTAAAAAAAGAGTTGGTGCTGTAACTATCTAAGGCTCAGTGAGTTGTGGACACAGTCTCTGAGACAACGACTCAGGCTGCAGCCTAGAACAGGATGTATCAATCAGGAAAATAGAAAAAAACCCCACATTTGCCGTTTTTTTTTTCCAGTTGTTCTCATGTTGCAAAATCCCAGTAGGGATTAAGGAGATAAAACCCTCCACTCCAGAGACAAAACTGCTAGCATCTGTTGTGCTTGGATCCCACCTGAATTATCTTGTGTTGGCTTAATGGATTGAAACTCGATCGGTTTGCTGCTTTTGGGGAGGATTTTCATTTCTCCTGCACATCAGTGGGCAAAACAAAGCTGAAGCAATTGTGAGAGCGAAACATCTGAGACACATGAGACCTGTGACCTCAGCTGGGAGGAGAAAGAAACGTGAAGCTCCAGAGCTCTGGAGAAACCTCTTCCTCAGCCACTTACTTTTTCAACAGCTTCCCGTAGCCTGCGTCCAGACATGGTCCTGGGGACATGAAGGGGACGGTCAGTCTCCAGAAATGCAGGAAAAGTGGAAACAGCAGGTTGGACATGCAGCACACCCCCTGAAATTGGCACCGCATGTGCAGCACTGCTCAGCATCCCTTAGGGCTTCTCTGCGGTAAGGTCAACCAAAACACCTCAAAACATTTTGCATACATCATCACAGCCAGTGATGGGGTTGGAGGCACCCCAGAGTGGGATGGGTGAGGAAAAAAGAGTGCTAGAAATAAATCATCCCATTCAGATTTTCACTGTTGTACCATGAACAGTCAGTGCAATTCATCACCAGGGCGTGGGGGAAAAAAGTAAAACTCAAAGTTAAGAGGATCCCTTTGTTTCTCTGAACCTGCATTGCACAATGAACAGTCAACACTGTTTAGGAAGCTTGTTCCCCTCTCATTCATTCCAATGCAATGCACAGAGCAAGACCTAAGCAATACACACGTGAACTCTCCAGGAACAGCAATAATCGCCAGTGATCCAATGGCAGCAATCTGAACATCCACAATGTCAGGGTGCCATGGGTGAGGCCGAGTCATCTGAGGTGAAGAGAAAGTGGATATGACTATTGTGGGATAGTAGAAAAAAAAAATTTTATATATATATATATCTATCTGAAGTGTTTTCCTTCCTGCAGTCCCAAAGCAGGCAAATAAATCTATTTCGTAGACAGGCAAATGAGAGAATCATAGAATCATAGAATGGCATGGGTTGGAAGGAACCCCAAGGATCATAGAGCTCCAACCCCCCTGCCACAGGCAGGGCCACCAACCTCAGGCCTGGATCTACACTAGGTTGCCCAGGGCCCCATCCAACCTGGCCTTGAACACTTCCAGGGACAGGGCATCCACCACTTCTCTGGGCAGCCTGTTCCAGCACCTCACCACTCTCTCTGTAAAAAACTTCCCCCTAATATCTAATCTAAACCTTCCTTCCTTTAGTTTTAATACATTCCCCCTTATCCTGTCATTGTCTATCCTTTTAAAAAGTTGAATCCCCTCCTGTTTCTCTGCTCCCTTCAGGGACTGGAAGGCTGCAATAAGGTCCCCCCGAAGCCTTCTCTTCTCCAGACTGAACAAGCCCAGCTCCCAGAGGGTGTTTTACATCCACATGTACAGCAAGTTGTCTGACTGAAGCAGACAGATAAGGCCCACAGAAATGCTGAGTAAGGATAAAAAAGAAAGGGGGTAGCGTGAAGCCAAGTGGGTGAATAAGGTCAGGGAAACCCTCACCTGCATGGGGAAGGGATCAATATAGTCCATCTTGTTTTAAAAATATAGCTAGATAAAAATTAGTAAAGCTTGTTAAAAGTTAATTAAGAACAACCAGAGCTCAAAGGGTGGCACGGCTCCAGCAAATAAAATGCAAAATCCCACTCCAATAAGCCAAAAAGATGTTTGAGGAGTAATCTACTGGGGGGCAAAACATGACTAACAAAACCTTGTGAAGCACATCAGAAGCAGAAGCCTGCCCCAGTGTCCATAAAAGGATGCTCAAAAGGTGATAATGTGTAATTTACTTTCAGTAGCACCATCCAGGGCAGAGGAGGTGGGGTGGGAGGGCCTCTTTTTATGAGAGGTGAGCTGACTGAACACGAAGTGACACCAGGAAAGCTTTTGAAGAGACCCATGAAAGGAGTAACAACGAATCGCCTCATCCAGATGGCATCTCTTCAGTGCTCTAAAGGACCCTGGACACAATCCCACTCCACCACAGTGCATTTGCCTTAATGCCAAGGGAACAGCAGGTGGAAAATTGGGCATCAATTTTCTTCTAAGGTTGTAAGTTGAATTTGGGGAATGTTAATTGAGAACAAGCAGCAAGTCCTGCCCAGGACAGAGCAGCACTGAGCATGGGGATGGGCTAGGACCAGTGGGACAACAGCTCTGCAGGGGGTAGCCTTGTGAAATGGCCCTTCCCTGGGTGAGCAGGGCATCCCCTGGATGGGGACCCGAGTGGTGGAGCATCTCCATCCTTGATGATTGCCTTGAGTTTTTTGCCCTGACATGATCCCGAGCAACCTGCTGCAGCTGTAAGGAGCAGGGCTGTGCTGGAGAACCCCACTCCAGTATATCTTCAGCCTGAGCCTGGTGTGACTCTACCTGTCCATGAGTAAGTCTGGCATTAGTCGATGTTACAACTCACAGTACTATCAGACACACGTATGAACATGACAGAAAATCAGAGAAGACAACAGACCATTTCCAAAGGAAGCCAAAGCCTGGTAGAAACCTTTGGAGATAACACTGAGAAGGTGGGTAAGTTCCCAGAGTTTTCAAAAGGTACCATGACAAGTTAATTCATTTTGCATGGGCCACTCTGCCAAAAGGCAAAAAGAGAGGTCCTCTCAAGGATTAAGTTAGGACACCAATGGTAGGACGGAAGAGAAATCCACCCAGAACTATTAAGTTCTGAGCAGAGGATATCCTGAAGCCAGAGACTGCAGTGCAGGCACTGCACCGTTGGCTTTCCCTGACTTCATGCATTTTCCCTGTGCATCCTGCTCAGGGCTGTTTCTCTGGCACAGAGTTAGGTTAGGGTGGATCTTCAGTTGGGCTTTCTGACCATAATGGGAGCAGTGGATTTGGTCCCTGTTCCTGGAATATGTGGAAAAGATGCTCTGCAAGAGGAAAGCTTCCACAACCCTCATTCTAATGCAAGCTTATGGTGACATTCAATTCTTGTTCCTTTAAAGCCCATGCAGCTCTCTCTTCCTCCTTGTTCTTCACCATACAGTCTGACACTGAGTTTGTCTGTAGCAGCCTACCAAAACCAAGCCCAGATTAGCAATCTCAGAGCACAGACATCCTTACCTCTCCGGTACTAAAGAGGATTGGCTTGGGTTTGTGGCAGGCATTCGTTTCATTGGATGGCTCTCCCAGCAGCTGGTCCCGGATTTCATCCCAAAACGGGTCCCCTTCTACTGTGCCTTGAAGGGAACACATCTTTTAAATGCTTTTCCTTCAGCTGCCCAGCAGGTATTGGACAGAGAACTCATTTATTACCCGCCCTCTGCTTATGTGGAACAAGATATTTCTCAATGGATTCTGACTATGTCCCTTTTCTGGGGTGGTTTGAGAAGCCAAGCTGTAGCCCAGCTGAGGTCCACCTTAGAGCAAACAAGAAAGATTGCTCCAAAGTCAGCTTTCCTTTTCCCCACTCCCCATCCAGCACCTTCCTTCCTTCAGAGCGTGGTCATAACCTTCTCCAGAAGCTTTCTGATGAACACAGACCAACTTGTGAGGGTGCCATAAGATCACACCTTCCTTAAAAAACATCCCTTTGGAGACTGGGGTTCAGCCAGTTGTTGATGTTCTTAAATGACTCTGGGGGTTTGAATCTGTTTGGGGGATCTCTCATGTCCTCTCCATTCGTACAAAGCCATATTGACATCTGCTCCCTAAATTACCTTGCGTGAAGTTGAAAGCCCCTACTCCATCAATAGTCCCCGCAGCAAAGCTGTATCCTAAGGCTGGTTTGCATGTTTTGACCTTAATGAGAAGGGGGGAAAAAAAATTGAAAGAGATGTTTTACACCCAGTTCCCACTGGTGTGTCAAGTCTTGCTGTAAGAATATAACATTTCTGCCTTCCTCCGAGCTCCCACTCTTACCGTGTGCGTGGCATTGAGCTCCACCGAGACATCACTCATGTTCACCCACTGGTGAGCTGAGCTGAGGGTTCCTGTGACCTCCTGGGAAGCTTTTTCATACAGCTCCTAAGGGACACACAAGGTGGAAATCTTTGAAGAAGAAGAAATCAGGAACCCAGCTCTTCCATGATTTAGCTACATGAATTATTTCTTCATTCCATTGACACCTCCCAGTGGCCTCTTGCAGATGTTAAAGCAAGAGTGTATTTCCCAAGCTCCTTTGTTTCTATCACCCTGCATTTTACTTTTGGCATTTCTCACGTCCTAGACTAACCAGAAAAAAAAAGGGGGCTTTTTTTTTAATGAGAAAGATGGGCTTTGTTGCATTCATTGCTTTGAAAGTCATGGACCTCACCATGTGTTTACTACGCAGCTGACAGCTCAGCCATTCAGGGCTTCAGTGAATGGTTTTCTGGCACACATGTTGGTACACAGAAAGTGTTGCCAGGAGCGATGCAGGCTCCTGTGACTGCAGAGAGGAAGAGAAGACACAGCCTTTGAAGGCCAAGTGTCTGCGGTGTTAAAGACGACAGCAATGTTTTGCCTTGCCATTTGATACATGTGCCAGGCCGCCCTGACTGGGGCAATCCTTCAGTTGCGAGTCATGATCAAGCCTGGAGTGACTTCAGGGCAAGAATCTGAAATAGTGATTAAAAGGAAACCACCACCATCAAGCCTGCTGCTCTTACTCCTCTGATGGACCCATTCCAGTTCCTGCAAGCTGCCATCCCTGAAACAGTGCCAAAAAAAGGTCCTCTTACTAACTACTCTCACATTACATGAAGCTGCAGAAGGGGAACTGGTAAATTCAGGTGACTTTTCAGCCTAAGGACACAGGCAATCTAAGGGAGGAGGCCGTAGTGTGGATGACACCAGCTGAGTAAGTGCAAAGCCAAGCAGTGCGAGATGAGTATCTAAGCTGATGCATTTAACTCACATCTATGTTAGTTTGGGAGTGCAATGCCAAAGCTGGCCAACAAGGAGTTGGTAGTACTGTCTCTGAGCTCTTCAACATCAGAGATATTTTCACATCATGACACCTCTGAGATGTGTGCATGGGAAGGAGGGGGAGATTATAAGGGGCAACATCCACATTATAGGCAAATAAGGAATACTGAGATCAAGAGCCCAAGCCGGCACTTTCAAATCGCATCACCCTCTATGATGTATCTAAATAAAAGTGTGTGCTTTCTGAATAATAAAGAAACTTTTCCTTAAGCATATAAATATGGACTTCAGAGTAACTTAAATCTACAAACTTTCACAAAAAGGTGCAAGAAAGTCGCTTAAACAAACATGCATTCCTGGAACAGCAGCGTTCATGCATGCTCAGAAGAAAACATGGCTTACCCGTGCTTTCAAGTAGATGTTTTGCCCTATAATTCTTGTACTGTCAAACATGTCATTCCCAGGACCCGTGGCCATGCACATCGTTGCCTGTTAACAGATTTGTTTAAATGTTAGTGATTAATTGGTGGGGAGAACACGCAGCACTGCGGAGTGGGTTAGCAGGCAAGTGACTGTCATGCTGCAGGAACTAATCACTTCTTGCTGGCCATCACAGATTTGGGCACCAGGTAACTGCACGAACCTTTGCAGCAAGATGAATTTAGCTTTGGGCCAAATGACCAGAAAACAGGGTGTATGAGGACAAGATGCAGTAAGCTCCCAAAAAACCTATGCAGAATAGTCCAAAAAGAGGGGTGTATGCATGGGGCAGGGGGGAAATATGTCCTCTTCGCACACACTGGTCCATCACGTTGCTCTGTATTTGTGCTCCACCCCGAGTGTTCTCCTTATCAGAAGTTAGCATAGGCCAGGCAAGGCATACTTACCCCCCCCACGGGACAGGTGCTCTGTGGGTTATTGCACGACTCCCCCGTGTTTACACAGAACGGGCCTTTGGTGTTGGGCGACACATCTCCCAAGTTGGAGGATGCAAAGGCAGCAACAAAGGAGCCCTGCCAAAACCAGAGGTGGTCAGGTGGATTTCAGTGCCTCGCAGCAGTTGCAGACACCTCCTGCAGCTTCCCCTGCAGCCAGTGCTGGTGTTACATCACACGATAAGCGTGTGATGCCAGCAAACATCTCTGAAGTGACCGAGTGATGAAGGATGGGAATGGGGATTTAGGAGTGCCCCAAGGGCCAGGGGCAGGAAGAGGAGGATAGGACACAAGGGATGCAACTGCCATTTCAGAGGGGCCCTCAGACCGCTTTGGTATCCAGACAGCATTTCTTCATCTACCTCTTCCATCTTGACACCAACTCTCCCCTACTGTGTCCCATCTGACTCGTGTTGCTGGTCAAATGTTAACACATGGTTGTAGCACCGTGCACAGGACTTTTATTCTGCCAGACTTTCACCATGACTGGTTTAGAGGTTGAAAGATATTGGATCTCACTGCAGGAGCTAACATCAAGTGGTACTTGTTAGAAGCAAGGCTGATGACGCAGCATCAGCTGAATTTGGTTCTCCCAGACACTCTTGGGTTTTTTTCCCTGTTTTAGAGATGGGATGCATCAACACCAGGTATTTTGATCTATTATCAGCTCTTAAACCATTTTCTTGTAAGGCTGCTGGACACAATGTGCCCAGCAGAGCATACAGCTAAGTACTGAACCCTGCAAACACTTGGCGGCTTTGCACGCATGTCAACTTGCACTGACTGGCACACATCGTTGCGTGTCAGAGTCAGGCCTTGTTAAAAGCTTTTAGATAATCCAGCATTAAAAGAAGAGAGAGATTTTCAACCAGGAATTAGGCTGTTTGAGCATTAAAATAGAAGTTGAGCAACTGTTTTTGAGGTACATGTGGGAGATACACATGGGATGCCCTCTTAATCAACTCATGTCTCAAAGCATCTGTGAGATGCCTTCATGTCTGTATTTACATTTCAGGGGCACTCTGAGGCAAATCTTCTGGAAAAATGAAAAACAGAAGGCAGAACTGGCTGGAAGCCATGAGGGAGAAGTGGGGCTGACCACAGACTTGATGCTGCACCACAGAGGTAATCCCTTTGGATCAAGTATCCCACACATGCCTTTCTAGTATTTCCTATAGTCAAATAAAAATAAATCTGGTTTATTCTTAAAGTCTAAATAAATGCTACTGATTACTGGTTTGGAAAGTCAAGGGTATGCCTTGCAATTCCTCCCCTCTACAAGAAGGAAGTAAAGAAACCAAAGTGTTCATCCTTGTCCTCCTTTTTCTCTGCATTTACCCTGCTGTCCTACTTGTCTGTTTGAGCGAACTGCTTTGGCCCACGGAAAGCACCAACCATCCCCTCCCTGCTGCACCTTTCCCCCAGCCCCAATTATTTTCAGCAGCCTGAAAGCACTCTCACCTCTCCAGGAAGCATCCCCTTGTTCTTCTCCTGTTCGAACAAGTACGCCGCGTAGCCCATGTTGTCGCTGTTCACAAGACGGTTGGTGTTGTTCATGCTGACGGGGTGCACAGCGAACCAGCTGAAGAGGAGTCAGAAGGCACATGTGGGAAAGGCATTGTTCAATCTGCACAGTAGCAATTGGCTTGTTCAATTTCTGTATTTGCAACTGCTCTTGGGGAATTTTCTTCGGATGAACACAGCTGCAGGCTGTTGGTACACAGGGATGGATTGACAGAGGCAGAGTGGTCCCCATCCTCTCCCTTCCTGACCAGCAGGGCTCATGGCCATGATGGTCCAAGTCTTGGGGCCACAAGAATTTGGCACCATCATTATCAGGGCCACCAAGAGCTATTTCAGACCTGAAGTGAGTCTTTTCTGAGTCCAGAGAATTACATTTCGGATGGACTTTTATTTTCTTGCCTCAAAGAAACAAAGAGGAAGCAATGTAAAAAGGAGGGGAGGGGTTGGAAAGGACCACTTCAGTTCTTACAAAACAGAAAACTCTCCTCTTCCTCTTAATGCAGTCAGAGTCTTGCCTGTGACTTCTAAATGAGGAAAACACAGTTATGGCTTTGTGACTGCACATTGCTTCATCTGCCTGGCCTTGAGCTCTGAACTTCATGCGGCTGAATGCTGCCCCACAGATCTGTTGATAGGACGGGCATCATAAATGCTGCCTGCAGGAATGGTTCACTCCCCATAGAACATTTTGTGTTGAGCAACAGAGCAGCACAAAGGGTCCTGGAGACACCAGGATTGGCATGTGCTTGGAGTGGCACAGTGACAGCCTCAGAGGGGATTTTTCTGCACCCCCTACAAGGGAAGACCAGCAATGGTCATCTTGCCCGGGTGCCTTTGGGCCATGCCAGGAGATGTGTCCAGCTGTAGGTGGGCCAGGTGCTGCCATACTGCTACAGAACTGTGGTTGATGAGGATTTGGAGAAAAACATGTTACTTTGGTAGCCAATACCTGATAAGGCCTAGCTCCTGTCCATTCTCATCCATCATCTTCAGCATCACCATTTCTTTATCCGTGTCAGATGAATACCTGCACGAAAGCAAAGCAGGGAAATCCCATTAGCACCAGAGCCATGGTCACACTGTACGTTGCTCAGACATGTTAAATCTCCACTAGGCTGAACAAGGAAATGAAGATAGTTTGTTACAGGTATTACCAGAGTGCAGTGAAACCTTAGAGGAGCATCTGAAAATAGCTGTGAAGGCAAGGGAAGAGTTATTATTGCTGCTGACCTCAGGTGCTGCTTCTCCAGAGGATGGAGAGAGGAGCTCTGTCCAAATACACACCCATGCACCAAGGATGGCATTTTACCATCTAACCCAAAAGCTAACATCTACTAAAGATTTTGTTTGTTGGGGTTTTTTTTAAACAAAGCATAAGGTTATTTGCTTTACCAATGCCTCAAGTGCTTGGAGGGGACAGCCAAAACTTTTGAGCCCACTTTTGCAACTAGTTACTGGGGATACACACTCCCAAGCACCCAGGATGTCATTCTGACATGACTCAGCTCCACATCTTCAGCCATCCCACAAATGACCAGAAGCACCAGCTGCAAAACAACTACGTCATGGTCCCAACAAAAGGTTCCTCTTCAAGGCTCCACTTCTCTTCTGCTTGAGGAAGTTTTACCTGCTCCGTTCAGATGCTGGATTCTCAAGATAGGAGAAGGGACTTCGGTTGATCTGGCTGTTTTCTACAGTGCCTCTGTTAATAAAAATCCTTCCTCTCTTCATGTTCTGGTGTGCTATATCAATGCTCTGAAAACCAGGAAGGCAGAGAATGTTGGTCCATGCGTGTAAGGCATATACAAGATTACCAGGAAAAACTCTCTCTTTCCTTCCTTGCCTGGGAATGTAGAGGGTTTGTGGTTTTTTCCTTAAGTAGTCTAAATTTCTAGAAAGTTATGATAATATTTTGAAACCACCCACAACTGTTTCTAAATAATGAGTTCAAGGCTTCTGGGTTTTGATCTGATTTCACTAGCAAGCATAAACTCACCTCAAGTGTGCATTAAGACTGCAACCTTTGGGGGTGCTACCATGAACATCGCACCAAGAGTTCCATTAGTCACAAACACATCTCTTTCCCACCTTTTCTGTGTTTACTGGTCATGTCTACAGACCAGACACCACCAACCTTTACAATGCCACTGACGACAGCATTGAGGGACGGTCTGATTAGCCCTTTGCTAGTGATCCAGAAGAGGGTGTACTGGAAGTAGCCACCGGGCCCTGAGTGCGTGTGGGTGCCACTGAGGATGACGTTGTCCTGTCGGTAGAGGTCACCATACTTGCTCTTCAGTTCCTTGAGCACCTAGGAGGAAGGAGGTGGTCCTAAAAAATCCCTTTTTCATGCCCACAGAGATTCAAATCAGACATTGTGAAGGAACCCAACTATTCTATTCGTCTTCCTCCTCATTCTTCTCCTTCCACCTGATACTCCCACACTGGTGTCACAACAAGTAGGTTATAGCTGTTGACTTGGCAAGAGCCTGAAAATAATATAATCTGATAAGTGAAGACCTCTGTGGCCACCTCTGTGCAGTGAAACCCAGATCATCTAAAGAGTCCCTGGTTCTCTAGCATCTCCCTCCTCTGTGGTGCTGGAGACCCAGCATTACATGAACACAGTGATAACGTGTTCATGATCTGAATGTATTTGGATAAATTTTCCACTAAAAAAAGCATAGTCAAAGTGCAGCCTCATTTGCTGAGGAATCAAAAGTTCTTCTTCAGCAGAGACATGGCATCTCTCCAAGATTGTGCTGCAAGGAGATCCCAAAGCAAACGATCAACGCGCTTCCGTGCTCGATGTTATTAAGCAGTGACTACAACCTTACTGCTGATACCAGCGACAACCCAAACCTGCCAGTCACCCATTTCCAGCCGTGTACCTCCAGCCTCACTCTCTGAGACACCATTCCTATGTCAGCGCTGACAAACACTATTCGTTTGGAGTCGTCGAGGTCTGCCACGATGAAGGCTCGGCTGTAGAGGCGCATGAGAAGCCCGCCGCCCACCTGGTCTGGATTGGCATATCCCATCTGGAAGAGAAGAGCTCCATCAAGCCCACGCAGCCAAATTATTGAGCAGTACATTCATTTGCATGTATTTTTTTCTGTGTAGATTTGTTAAAAGGTCAGAGAACGCATTCAGCACATGAACACAGAGCTGCACCCTTGTCCTGTGACTGCAAGATCCCAGACTGGTTTGGATTGGAAGGAACCTCAAAGATCATCCAGTTCCAACCTCCTGCCCATGGGCAGACACACCCTCCACTAGACCAGGTTACTCAAAGCCTCAAAGAAATGTCACCTAACGTTTCAAGACAACAGCCCCTAAACCAGAAGCCCTGCAAAAATACTCAGAGATGATGAAAGCCAGTGTTTTGCCAGCCCCATGTTTCAATTGCCCCACAGAATCACAGAATCACAAGGTTGGAAAAGACCTTTAAGATCATCAAGTCCAACCATTCACATCCTAAACTAAACCATATCTCTAAGTACTTCATCTACCCTTTTTTTGAACACATCCAGGGAAGGTGACTCAACCCCCTCCCTGGGCAGCCTGTTCCAGGCCCTGACAACTCTTTCAGCAAAAAATTTTTTCCTAACATCCAATCTGAACCTGCCCTGGCACAGCTTCATGCCATTCCCCCTTGTCCTGTCACCTGTCACCTGGCTGAAGAGACCATCACCTACCTCTCTATAACCTCCCTTCAGGTAGTTGTAGGTGGTGATAAGGTCTCCCCTCAGCCTCCTCTTCTCCAGGCTGAACATCCCCAGCTCCCTCAGCCGCTCCTCATAGGATTTGCCCTCCAGTCCCTTCCCCAGCCTGGTTGCCCTTCTCTGGACTCGCTCCACGACCTCCATGTCCTTCTTGTGGTGAGGAGCCCAGAACTGGACACAGTACTCGAGGTGTGGCCTCACCAATGCCCAGTACAGGGGCACAATCACCTCCCTTTTTTTTTTTAGCTCCTGCCCCCCCTGCACTGCGAGCAGGGAGGGACTTACCAGTGGAATTTCTGCCACAGGTCCTGTGCAGTCAGCTCGACCTACACCCAGTAAGTAGTTTGATATTGTTTCACCAGAATCTATAATAAGGATAAAGAATAGATTAGTGGACACACGAAATCAGGGACAGAAGAAGCAACCCAGCCTTTTTAAAGAGATTGCATGCTGGAAACTTGGTCAACATCCCCAGAAGAACTCAGCAGGCCTGTGGACAAGGGGATCCAGCTGATGGTCTACTCAGGTCTCCAGTGGGCTGTGAACACAGTCAAAGTGTGCTGAGAACGTTAGGCCATTTGGAGTGGTAAAGGATGGACCAGGCACGAAGAAATGCAGAGGGACCTCATGCAACAAGCTCACTAGACTGTGTAAAATGTGTCATGATTCACAGCGAGAGAAACAAGCCTAGCTTCACCAATCAAGCTCTCCAAGCCCATCACGACCACGAGGGAAAAAAATCCGAGGGTGTAAGAGCTGCTTTCACACAAAAAAGTCATCTCAGCAGCAGTGAGAAAAGGGGGATGGCGTGTCAGGAGCTACCAGGAAAGGACTAGAGAAGAAAGAGGGGCACATTCATATGTATCCTGGGGCCTTTCATGTGTCCCATGTCCAGCACCAGTGCCCTGGTCTCAAAAAAAAAAAATTACAGCAGAGCCAGCAGAAGCTCTGAAAAGGGAAAAGCAGCTCTGGGCAATGAAAGTGGTGAGGAGAACTCCTGAAGGAAATTGTGTCTCATCCCAGCCATCATGAAAGTGCAGAAGTCTTTCTATAGGATGAATGAAGCACCTGGCAAAACTCATGGAAGAAATGCCACTGTGAGCTATTAGATTTTTCAATAAACAAATAAACAAATAAATAAATGTGGGGGTTTTTTTAAGAAAACGCACATCTCAGGAAATCCCAGAGCTGCAAATCACGAGAGGCTGAGCTGACACTGTGGGAAACATACTTCTACGTGCATGACGTTCTCACAGTCTTCCCCAGTCGGCCGGTGCTGCTCAAGGCAGGACATGGGGATACGGGACCGCTCGGTCTTCAGCCTGGCATTTCCTAGGCTGTCACTTGCAGCCGAGGAGCAGTGACACACTGACACTGGCCACAGACTGGCCACAGGACACTCCTCTTGCTCAAAAGGGCACGAGCGAGCAGGTGACCCATTAAAATTATGGTTCCTCCACCTCCTCCAAGGGCACAGAGAAAAATCACTCATGCAAAACTCTTATGTGCTGCTGCCTAAAACCATGAAGAAAGTGCAAGCTACATTCAATTCAAGGTCAAAATCTAGAAATTGGAAGGTCCCAGTGGTGACCTGCCAGGTGATGCCCTATCCAGGGCAGGGGAGACCCTTCCTGTCACATGGAAACACTAAAGCTTCAAAGTGTTTTCTTTCCCTGTGAGATATTCCCTCTCCAGAGGACAAGCCTGGGGTACATTAGAAGTGAATCAACCATTAACTTTGGGCAGCTCCTGACACCCACCTGCCCCATGCCTGCTGATGTTGTTGGATGTGTAAATGGACTGTGATGGGATTGCAACAGCTGTGAAGCCCCTCGAAGAAGTGCAAAGGGCTCTTGGGACTCCTGCCACCAGATGGAGAGAGGGAAAGGAGGTTGTCCAGACCCCTGAAGCCAGCCTCAAATCTGTGCCTCTGCATCCCAAGCATTGGATTTGACAACCACGCTCCTGTCACAGAGGCCACCAACAGCACCACACCATAGTTTATGGATTATGAAAGCTCAGGAGTGGCCCAGGGACCCTCTCTCTGTATCCCTTTGCTTTAAATTCCTGAACTGGACACACACTCAAGCAGGGTGCGATGGCAGGACTGATCTTGCCTTTCCTCTCTTTGGTAACGAAGTGAAGGACGAGCAGCACCACAGTCACCGCTATCATCAACACCAGGCAAACGATGAGGATCACCTCCAGGCGGGAGAAGGAGCACTTGGACCTCTTCCCACACATGGTTGGCAGCCCTATGAAAGCAGAAAGGAGTTCATGGGGAAGGCAGGCAGCAGCCCCCGTGTTGGGCAGATCCCACCCAGAGCAGCACCTCGCACCCTCAGAGATACGGTGATGCTTTGTGTTCCCATCCCAGTAGCAGCAGTGAGGATGGGCAGTGGGGATGTCTTTTTCAACCTGCTTAAGACAGCAAAAACATATCTCCTGGGAGCAGCGGTCGCTCCCTGTCACGAGGCCCAATAAGACAAGGCTGAATTCCCGACCCCTCGTTTCCCGGGACGTTTCGCTTTCTCTTTAAATAAACCTTTTACATAAAGCCCCCAGACTCCCACCACATCCTAAGCCTAGTGAGTGGCTGAGGGGGATGCGGCTGCCTGAAGCATTGCAGCTTCCCTGCTGCCCACGTGCTCCAGGAGCATCGGAAAGCAACACTGTCACCACCACAGCAGGTCAGTTTAGGAACCTCCACACCGGTGAGCGGGACTTGCGCCCTGGTGCACGTCCAACTGCAGCCCATTAGAAAACACAGCAGTTGTGACAGCTTTCCAGGGTGAGACTGTGTGTTTAGATGCCAGCTTTCAGCACATGTGGAGCTCCTTGGGTTTGGTGTCTGCATTTTGTTCTTCCTCCTTGGACAGAGGTCCATTTTGGGTTAAAGATTAACAAGGAAAAAAAAAATATTCAGAAAGTGACTGTGGGAAAATACATGCTTTCCCCCTCGGATAAAAGCTCTGACTCGTCCTGCTCTGGCACCTGAGGTTTGTGTCATAGGGCTTCAGATGTGCCTGGGGGGAAGCAGGACTTGTGGCAAAGCTTTACCCTTTCTGTAAGCATCCATACAAGGTAGAAATAATCCTTTAAAATAGCTTTGGGCATTTCCACGTGCCCTTAGACGTGTCAGTAGGTAAAACTCACTGCCAAGCCCATTTCTCTGCCTGTGACCCAACCACCCCACTTTCCTGGAAGTAGCATCTGGCTTACAGCGGGTCTGGCGTGGGGTTTGGTGAAGCTCACACCTGCAAGCTATTCCCCGGAGGTGACACACCCTGGAAACACTGAACCTGCAGAAAATAACCACCAAAACTAGCATCTGTGGTCTTGGAGAGGTGGCAGTGAGAAACAGCATCCCCAGATAGCCAGAAGATCATCCAGGCTTGCTACGGGTGACCTTTCTTGCCAGCCTCTTACTGGTAAGCCGCTGCAGCTGTGGTCACTGCTGAACTGCACCTACTGAATTTTCTACTGGCAACAAACTCAATATTACAGGTTTCCTTCCCCCCCTTCTCCTTCCCCAGGCATGGCACGGGCAGCCAGCCACGCAGCACCGCGACCCATCCAGGCGACCAGTGTCACAGCACCAGCCCCCAAGCACATCTGCGTGACACCCGGTCACTGGCCTCTTTCTCCAGCTGGCTCAGCTGACAAAGACATTCCAAAAGAAGAAATACTAGTCCTGTGGAACCCCTGGTGAAACCCCATGCAGACTCACCTGAGATCCCTCATGTGTCTAGAAGAACTCCTCCCAGCCAGTGACCTGGTTCAAGCTGAAAAGTTCAGCTTGAGAATTATCACTGTCACGGCCCCGTGAGTCAAGCGCTGTGCAAGATAAGAAGCAGCCAATCAATACATTTTACTGCACAAGATGAAAGGTGTTTGGGGTTTCTTTTTTTTTCTCCTCAGTGCATTTATTTTAGGGTACAAACAGCTCCTACCTCTCTAAAATAACTTCTCTGGGATGGCAGTGATAAGCTCTGGTGAAGGAGGAATTTGGGAATGGGACTTTTTCCCCTCATCTTTGCTTCATCACAGCTTGACCAGCCCGTGGGGATGGCTCCTGCTTCCCATCTGGCCATGACTCCCAATTCTCATGGAAGATCAGCCCACAGGTTTTCCAAACCCTACTAGAAGAACAACCTGAACACAGTATTTATTGTGTTTTAAGTGCCTTCTATTCATGCATTTTTATTTGTTTTTAAAATTATTCATTAAAAATACAGCCTTTTCCACTGGTTTTCCTTTTGAGTCCTGGATAGGTTGCAACATGCATAACTTGCCAGCTGCTAAAGCACACGTCATCTGGAGCTTTGCCTGTTTGCTTTCCCCAAACACAACAGGACCCATCATATCCCTCAGAAGGTGGCTGCTTGCTCTTGCTGTTAAGGGGGATGAAAGACCCCAGGAGTGGTACCCCATCGCTTCCCAACAGCACCCCCGCGTTTCGGTGGGAATTTCAGGCTGGGGGTCACCTCTGACATACTCCTTCCCACTCAGCTTCCAGCAGGCAAACATCTCAAGAGCTTCAGCTTTCCTTTTTCACCACTGTTCCTTTTGTGCACCCCAACCCAAGGGTTAATATTCCAGCTAGTGCCAAGTGCACGCAGCCTGAGTCCTCGCTCCAAGGTCAAGCTCAGTATCACTTTTTGACTCAGCGCTTTTTGGGCCAGCTGGTGGAGAGAAGCAAGGTTTTCTGATATGTTATCTCCTCACTGCAATACCAAAGGGACACACTTGCCCCTGCCGTCAGTGGAAGAACAACCTGCTTTGCCATGTAGGCTGACAGAGACCCCCCCTGGCCATCCCTGTACTGCTGGGAACTACCCGGTGTGGGTTACAAGGTTGTCCCAAATTGGGCACTAGCCTTGGAGGAAACTGAAGAGCCTTGTTTGACTAAACCATGGGTGGTCAATCACTCTGCTGTCAGGGGTCCTGGGACAGAGATGAGCCAGGAGTAGGTTGTGCATTAGCAGGAAGAGCAAGAACTCTTCCTGGAGGTGGTGTATTTGCAAGAGTGTCATGAAAACTTAAGAAATTGAGTTTTAAGGAGTTGGTATAGTGATGGTGTGTCCTGCCAGCCTCACCCCATGAAATGCAAAGAACCAAGGAAAAGGCACCACTGTGGCTCTATCAATCCAGAAAGGACAACCCAGCAGCTGCTGGGAAAGTTTGATAGCAGCTCAAAATATTATTTCAGAGAATGCCTTAAATGCTTTCCATTCAAAAAGACTGCTCAGTGAGGTTATGGGGACCCACAGTTCCCCATCTCCCCCAGGTGGTGCGACCATGTCCACTCACCTTGGCTCAGGACTGCAGAAGCCACAAGCTTTTTGGTACAGATATGGGGCTTTCTGGGCTGCGAAGACCTCAGTTGAAGTGCCAAGGGGTTGGTACATCCCCCTGAACTGCTTTCCTTCCTGGAGTTCTCCTTCAACCCAGTGCCTCCAGAGAAGGTGGATTACCGAGCTGGAGGAAGAAGTTTATGGAACTCACAGAGCCCATCACACCGCAGTGCAACAGGTACCACAGAGCGCCTCAAAGCCACTGTCAATCCAGTGAGAAACGATGACAAACAGGCTCAAAAGAGATGTCCTGTAAATGCTTACAGCACTTCACAAAAGAAACTCTCCCCAGTGGTTTCTGTACTTCATGTCTACCACATCAGACAGGTCACCACAACAACCACAGCGAGGAAGGACCGTGATCCCCCCAGAGGCACAGTGCTTACCCCAAAGCAGCCACAACACTGGAGCACCTAGCCCAAAAAATATAAAACCCACACACAAACGGTGTCCAGTCAGGGGCAGGATGCTCGTGAACCTGCTCATTAACCACTGATGGTTGAAATCAGTAACTCTTGAGATCCAGGCTGGAAGGAAAACAGAGCCTGGGAAGCAACAATAGTTGCAGCTGTAGGAGTCAGGACATCCCTGAAATTATGCTCCATGTTGGACCTGGGACAAAACATGGGATTTGAAAGCAGGCACACGTGCCACATCCATGCAGAGCCACAAATATTATGACTTTTGTGAGGTCTGTGCCTGGCAATGCCTGGGCAGCCTGGCCCTAACACATCAGTCCTGGCAGGTATCACATGGTACCACGCCAAGTTACCTTCTCATCAGATGAATTGTTTCCCACAGCTCACCCTCTTTCCCAAGACCAAAGCTCCTCCAGCTTCTCATTCTGTGCTAAATGAGACTCAAGAAAGTTATGTTTCATCTATAATACTTATCCCAATGAAAAATTCCCTCAGGCTGCAGAGGGGAAGGATGTGCCCTGCCATGGGTGCCTCACTGTTGCCTCTCCCACTCAAGGGAACTAGCCTGAAGTCCGGCTGCTTTCCTCTTCCTCCCCTCTCCTTCTCACGGCCTCACAGTGCGGTTTTATTCTGGCTTTAATAGCTGCTCTGGCGGAAGCTCCTTCCAAACTGAGGCTCAGAGTGGCTGCAGCCTAACCTGGGCGAGCTGCAGACCTTCAGCCAAAGCTGCAACGCTCCTCACAACAGGGACTTTCGCTGCTGGGAGTGCAGGATGCGATCGCAACGGGAGGTGGTTTGTCGCCCTTGGGAATAGAGCTGCCTTTGCTGGGAGCTGCTGAAACCAAACAAGCAGAATGGAAACATCCCCTGTTATAAACAGTAAATAAATAAAAGTAATACTTTAAGCAGAGAGGATTAAAGGAACAACTGCCTTTGACAAGGTAAAAGAACAAAACCCTCCCCCTGAAGGAGCTCTGATGTGGCTCCTCATCGTTGTTGTGACAGCAACCTGACCATCCCATTTTTCCATGCCTGACTGAGTTTCGGATGATGGACTGGTGACAACTCAGCATGAACAGCCCAGAGCCAAAGCACACACTGCTCATTTGCATCATCATTAAAACTTCATTTTCTACAAGCAAGTCCAGCCCTGTGTTTGGGGAGGAGCAACCCAACCACTGCTTTGTGCTTGCAAACCACAGCTGCCTCATCCACCTCCATCTACTAGACAAAGTGGGGGGTTCTTTGACATCTTCAGAAGGGCCTTCTGGAGATAGACACCGATTCTGCTGCCTTTCCATCAATCAAATTCATAAAACAAGGAGTCCAGGCGAGCCCCAGGAGCTGGTAAAACTCACTGCACGCACAGAGCTGGGAAGACAGATCTTCTGCATCATCTGACTAGAGTTTTTGTTTGCCTGTGGGAAGTATCAAAAGGGAGGATGAGTAACGAAGGGACCAGCATTTCCTTTAATTATTTTCTTTTTAAAAAAGAATAAAATGCACTGTGCTGCCCAGGTTTAGCTTTGTCTTTCTTACACTGGAACATTTTGTGCTGCCATCTACAAAACCAGGAAGTCTGGCTGGAATCAGCTACATCAACCCTGGGTTTTCCTTGGGTGGGGGGCAAATCTGATTTTTTCCCCTGGGAAGCCAGTCGGATCTGCCACCCCTGAGCCGAGAGAACTCGTCCCATCATGCCCAACAGGACTTTTGGCTGTGGATGCACCTCTTGCCTGCTTACTGGAGCTGCCTGAGCTTGGGTGATGCAAGGAAACCTGGCTAAAGCCAGCACTAAATACATCACCTCAGCACAGGACCCCTTGCTGTGGGTACAGCTGAACCCTAAAAATTCAGCTGGGAAGCAAGAAAAGGGCAAAAAGGGACAGAAACCCAGAAGAGGAGGCCCACAAAGAGCTGCCCAACCAACTCCACTGCAATCCCAGCACTGGGCTGCCCAGTGTCCCTTGAGGGCCTTGAGCCCAAGCCTCTGTCCCTGCACACACTAAGCAGCTGGCTGGGGGTAAAGATCTTTTCCAGGGCAGACTCTAACAGCTCTGAGGCACGCTGTACTCGGGTACTTGCAGCTTTGTGTTGTGTTGTGGAAGCACCATGGGACCGTGGTGTAGCCAAGAGCCACTCCTGGTAGTGGGATCAGACCTATTTACAGTGGGGTTTCCACCAAACATCATCCAGACCTTGTCCTGGGATACGGTATGAGCAAGAACCCTCCTGCTTTTCCAGACAACCAAGTCCTGGTGAGCTTTTGCCACTAATCCCCCATGGATGTTCAGATGTGGGAACACACAAACCTTCCCCAGGCCATGTGCCTTAAATCTACCCCCAGATGAAATGCAAATGGGCTAAAGCTTCACTGTGGATAGAAAACATTTTGCCATCAATCATTTGCAGCAGCAGCCAAGGGCCAAACATGCATTCCCTGTCTCATACTTAATGCTGCTGCTTCCAAACCTGAGCATCCCCCCACAGTGTCCTGCTAGCCTGGCTGAGGTTTTCCATGAGCTGAAATGCAAGGTGACATCATGAACTGGTCGTGTGACAAGGCACAGGCACATCCCTTCCATAGGATGCGTGGGGGTTAGAAACCGCAGACATGGAGAAGTGCTGCGTTTCCATCGCCCAGAGGAGCAGCGCAAACAGAAAAAGGAGGGCACTGGCACAGGCATTAAAATCTTTGCCAAAAGGGTAATTTAACACACAGAAAAGGAAAAATAAAGTCACCCAGAGCACCATAAATAGGTCCGAGGGAGAGAGCTGGTGGCAAAGCTCTTGCAGCAAGTTTTCCCTGTCGTGTTAAGGGGGACGGGAGCAGCTCCAAAGCAGCTGGATCCCACAGCACTGCCCTGACAATTGCCTGTGTCATCAGAGGGATCAAGGAAGACATCCTTGTTCTGACAGAGATCTTTCAAGAGGAAAGTTGGTTAAGAGATTTCTAATTCCAGGCTGGCAGCATGTTAAGTGCGTATAAGCATATGAGACACCAGAATAAACCTCACAGCAGCGAATGCTGCCTCCAGCCCAGCATCTCCTGGTCAAAGCACATTCCCCTATTCCCCCCTTCCCTGACCAGCAACAGGATCACAAGGTGGTTGGAGGCATTTGGAAGCATGTGTTGGAAAGCCAACACTTTGATGACAGCATCATCTTCATCTGCACCCAAACCAGGGCTTATGGGAGTCACTCCTGGGCTCTGGATGGGTGCTTTGCTCATGTGTGCAGCAGCAGCCCCACAGGCACGGCACTTACCTGGGATGTGGGACAGCACAGGAAAGCGTCGCTCTGGGCAAGAGCCAAGCAGCATGTGCAAAGCAGAAGAGCTCCGGCACAAGACTGGGAAACCCTTCTTAGTGCCAGCAACGCAGGACTGGGCAGACCTTTCCCAAGCTAACTCCTGCTGGCTTTTCCTGGGCAAAAATTAGAGAATGAGCAAGGTAGGCATGGGTGGGCATACAGCAGCCCACACACCCTGCCAGCAAGAGCAACCACCAGGCCTGGAAACCACCTGCAGTCAAGGTGTAGGACCCCCACTGCTCCCAGGCCTTGCTAGAGACACGCTTGTTTATTTAAACAAGGCTGCTGAGCAGATGTGCCCAAACCCTGGTGTTCCCCAGCCCGCCCTGCCAGGCCCACGCAGAGAACCAGTGGCAGAAGTGGCATGAAGAGGATACACCAGTGCTGGGAAATTGGTATTAATTTCCTATGAGGAAGATGTGTGTACTTGCCGGGCTAGGGAGGAGATGCACGAGGACACCACGCTGCACCACACGAAGGTTTTGTCTGTTTCAGTTGCTGTGCTCTGGAAGCAGACTTTAGCAAACGGTCCAAAGGAAGCCACAAGCTGTCCTTTTCCAGCTTCTTCTGTTGGAAACCTCTCCGACAGATTTCAGCCTCCAGGAACTGGACAACAGGCTAAAGTTCACCAGGCAGTTCTGCCTTTGCACCTGCCCTCCTACAGGCACCCTAAAACCCATCAACTCAGTCTTCAAGTCAAGAGAAGACGGTCTTACTGGCACTACAACCAAGGCTGGACAAGACCCCACCTCAGGTCTTTTACCAGCTTCCCTGCTCCAGACAGGCAGGTGTTTGCTGTGCTCACCTCTCTGATGGCTAGCGGTGGGAAAGGTCTGCCGGCACCCAAGCAGCACGTGCTTCCCTACCCAAGGTAGATGCATGCAACACACCCATGTGCCAGTGCCCCAGGGTGAGGGGACAACACTCTCCTGACTCTAATCGGGAACAGATTGTCCCTGGAAGCATCTCAAGGCTCTCACCCTGGAAATATAAAGTTCAAATGGTGAGCATGGGCATTCAAAGTCTCCTGGTGAGCACCATCACCCCTTGGCTATGCTATTCCAGAGAGCCAAGGCAGAAGAATCCCTGTACATGTACCGTACCTGAGCAGTGTAGGGGAAAGGCAGCTGAAGTGCTCGAGGGTGGGAGATCTGGGATCCGCAGTCACCAGCGCACTGCTGAACAAGCGGTCGCACTCCACACACCGATCCCTGCAGCCTTAGTGCTGTCATAAGTCATCACCTGTCTTAACGAGCTGGTGCTGCTGAGCAGATACTCACAGGGAAGAAGACCACCAAGGCAGCACAAGCACCACAGCCTGGAGTTACCACTGATGCACAGCAACTGTGCCTCATACCCAGTTCCCTTGGTCCCCCTCCTCCAGCACCCCCTGCAACACCACACCATCGAGCTCCTTGTCCCTGCTTCCCCAGCCTCAGTTCTCACAGCAGCATGCATTACCAAAGCACAGCTCTGCTGTGAAAGGAAGACAATGAAACCATGTTTAGCACAATCCATGCAGTAAGTCAGACACTACAATGCAGGATTCAGCAGATTCCATTTAATGTCATGTGCATATATCCATACATTTACTTATGTCAATGGTTTTGATGTGCGTGATGCCAGGTCTTGAAAAATCTACTCGCTCATTTACGTCTGGGAGCGTGAATCCTCTCAAGCAATCGTCTCAGGGTGGGTTTGCCTTTTCTTTCTTTAATTAAAAATAACATCATCAACTTTCAAGCACATAGCTGCAAAGGCAATAGAGTGAATTGGAGGCAAAGCATGCTGAGCTGACCCCTCCGACTCACAGAGCGCTCTGCAAACACTGTTGAAAAGGGTTTTGCCAAGAAGCGTGGGGGTGGGAAGAAATCCCCTCCCTCCAGGGAGAAAGAGAACAGAAATGGGTCAGTCTTGTTTAGCATCCCAAGCAACGGCCAGGCAAAGCAGCAGAGGTGACACCCCATCAATTCTGCAAGGGAGTTTTTGGCTAAGGGTGAGGAAGGGGGCAGGGAAGTCGAGATAACACATCCCCAAACACAGGAAAGAAAGAAACGACCCTTCCACCACCACATACTCACGGAAATTTTCTCTCTGTTGGGTTTGGTTTAGGTTTTTTGGGGGGTTTTTTTTTTGGTCATTTCAGTGTCAGGACTGATAAATCCTGCACCGTGCTCCGTCCCAGCAGTTTTGGGGTAGATTTTTCAAGCCCTGGTGATGGCTCCCAGGAAGGCTTGTCCCGTCGGCTCCCGGCTCCCGCACGATCAGAATCGATTGCATAGCATTTGTTTCAGATAAGGCACTGGTTTGCCCAACGCGAACAGCAATTCGAAATCAATGCAGTTTCCATACAGTCCAAATTTGATGGCCTACAGTGCAATAACATGTAAAATTAAAGGCAAGGTTTGGCAGAATAAACCCAGCTTTTAAATTTAAACTTAATATCAAAGAGATAAAGGAAACTACATTTTTTCAAAAGCCTTTTTATTTTCCTTCACCATTGTTGTTTTACAATACAAATATCACCTTGTGAATACACAAAAACCCTACAGAAGATAACTCTGCTTCACGTAAAATACAGAACGGATATATATATATTTATATATATATTTTCTCTTCTTCATTCTTTAAAAAAAACCTATTTTGTTCTGCACATTGGCAAGTTTAGGATAGAATACTTCCCCCAAACATACAGTATTATGTATGGTAGGAGCAAAACTTAGAATTACATGCAGTTTCTGCACAAATATTTTAAAGAAATAGATTATCTTTGTTGTTTTTCAACAACATTTCGGAACGGGATGGAGAAACCATTCGTAGTTCACTCAGTGATCATTTGTAAAATTCTTAAAAAACAGGAATTCATGGCTGTTTTGTTTCTTTTTAAAACACAGGTACCAAGTAGACGATAAAGCGATACCTTTTAGTTGGACCTGCCCACAATGTGTGAGCAAGGTCGGACCCTTTTTATTTGGTTGGGTTCCCCCTCCGCCCCCCTCCCCACACGGCAATTTCAACATTATAAGCAAATTTCCAGTTTAATTTAGCTATAAATGCAAAAATTAGTAATTATACAGTATATATAATTCTGCTTTCATGGAATACTTTATTTTAAATAAAAACATTTAAGACTGCCTACTGACCGTACAATCAAGACAAGAAAGGCACTAGAAACATAGACAAATCTCTCTCTCTCCCAAGAAGCATTTCTCTTTAAATTTTATCTCTCTATTCTCTGACATGTAAAAATCTTTTTAAATTTAATTTTTGATACACATTTTGAAAAATAAAGTTAGGAAATACTTAGAAAATCACTTTACAACTTTTTTCTCTTTTTTTTTCCTTTTTTTTTTTGGTTTTGTTTTTCCTTTTTTTTTGTTGTTTTTTGCACTTTTTGACACAGTCACTGCAGATTCTACAAAATTAAGATTACCAAACCTTCCTGTGTCTATCATCTTACTCATAGTGCGGTGCAACAGGTATAAAGATTTCTCAGTTTTACCCAAGGCAGGTATTTAGAAACCTTCATATAGTCATTTGCTAGAAAATGGCTTACAGCCCAATCTTTGGGGCAAGAGATATGAAAAGTTATGTTTTCCCAAGAAAATAATATGCTTTATTCCCAGACGTGACTGGAAAGACCAGAACTTATGATATAAAAGCTTTCGTCTATGCTGTCGCATCATATACAAAGGAACATGGTGATGGGCAAATGTAAATCCCAAATCTATTAACAAGAAATGTATAACAGTGCATGATAAGTTAAATTTTCTTTATTGTTGTCCAACGCAGATCCTTTGGAGAGAAAAAAAGATCACAGTGCTTACCAGGTAACTGAATAGGTTAAGTCAAGGGAACTGTTAAAAGAAAGGGTTAGGGAGCGGTCGGTTTCTGTTATGGCATCTTCTCGTAGGGAGTTCTTAGCACTTGGGACAGGTCCTTTCCCCCCAACTCTGTCTGTCAACGTGCTGTTATGTGTCATTTACCAGGCGGCTGTATTTCACCTGCCTGCCCCGGTGCAGCACCGGCCAGGGGAAGGGCCAGTGGTAGGAGCGAGGTACAATTCCTTGGACATTCTTTTCGAAGTACTGGAAGGGCTTGTACCACCAGACCCTTGCGAGGAGGTTAGTTTGGGAAGCTTCTTTTAGCACCTGCACCAAGACAACCAGGAAAAAAAAGGGAATTACAGAAGAGCACATCACTTACTTGCACAACATCATCGCACGTCGCTCACTACCATTCATCACTGGTGTCTTGCTTACAAAAACACCCTCTCAGTATCTAGAAACATCTCCCAAACAGACTTGCATGGACAAAAACCAGAGCCAAGCTACTTCTCCGCAGCCTCTCTGTGCACACCCGACACTGCTACCACATGAAGCTGCCCTCCTTTCCAAGGCCCAAACAATTTGCAGTCCCATAGGAACAAAACAGAGGAATGGCCCAAAAGCTCAGGCTCTCCTCTCCTTTGGGAATGAAGAAAGGCCACCCCAAAGCATGGCTGTTTCCATAAACACATCTGAAGTGATGTGTAGCTCGAGAACCGCCTCGGGGCCTGGCTGCATGCCTCAGCCCATCCAGAGGAGGTGAGGAACCCTGCCCTGCCCTCTGCATGCTCCCAAACCACCCCCAGCCACCCTGTGCCTTCTCCCAGCCACGAGCAAGCTGCAGCAAGACACGTGGAACGGGTGGGTGCTGAGGCAGTTATCCAGCCACCCTGCAGTGTGGAAGCATTGTATCAGCCCCCCGGAAAGCACAAGCCCAGGGCCTGCATGCTACGCTTGCTTTCCACATCATAAGCTCACTCACAAAATAAATACGCTGTTTCCCTAGGAGGCTTTTGCTTTTCAATTTTAAGGTCAGACCAAGCCACGGCCCTCTGCACATGGAGCAGCGACAGGAGAGACTAGCGCACAACCGATCGCTCAGGCAGGATCCAGGCATCGGCATCTCCCACTACCTCAGCAGCGCCAGGGAGCCATGCCGAGCCACCCCCTGAGTCGCACCACACAGCTGAACAGGCCCGTTTCCATTGAGTAGGGCAAAGGGCTCTTCTGGAGCAAGTCCTCAGCAGTGCTCGAGGCAACCCTGACATCAGAGCAGCAGCACAGCTGCTCAGCACCAGTTCTGACAGAGCCCAGGAGCAAACTCCAAGCGTGGGAAGCCAGCCCGGTGCTGTGCGACAGCAGTTACAAAGGCTGGGCGCAGGCTGCTGTCAATCACAGTAGTTCCCAAATCAATCAAACATCAGAGTGCACTCTGTGCCGTTAGGTATTCGGTAGGAAAAATGTACCACTGTGGTGCAGTGCTTCACGGGGCATCCAAACAGCTGGAATAATGTCACACTGTAGTCAGAAGACCTTTATAGGATCTAAAAAGCTGTCCCATCACAGTATTAACTAATTTCCTATCACACCAGCTTGGTCTCACCCTTAACCAACAGGAGTCCTGAGCTACAGATAAGCAAAATATCTTTCTCCACATTTAACTAAAAGTACCTGGACACCGATGTGCTGTTACAGACCTAAGAGTAAGCTTCTCTTACCTCACTAGGTCTTTCCCATGGAGAACAGACTCGTGCATGTTCTCTCACGTTCCTCAGCACCATAAGCCCATCTCCCATTGATCAAGCTCACCGGCAAGTAAGAACAAGAATGACATCACCTCATTTAGACTACACTGTCCAACCTATGAATAATTTACAGCTGCTCTCTGTCTGAGCATTACAAACTACGCTTTGCTCTCTGCCATCAAGTGCTGCATCTCTTTAGTCTCAGTACCTCCAACATCACCCAGCCTTTCATGCCTCCCCAGACAGGGGCCTTAGGACATGAGCAGCCTGTTCTGCTCTCCAAAAGAAAAGCAACTTCCTTGGTCACGGGTACTCAGCACCACTTGGAAACACTTTGACAAACTGGTTCTCTTGCAGTGAGGCCTCCTACTATTCTTCAGGTGAGCTGTCATCTAACTAAAGGGCAGAACATGACAGGAAAACCCAATTGGCTTCAACAAAAAACCCACAAATGAACCCAAGACCAAAAAAAAATGTACATTTTTTTGCTCTGCTATCAGAAAACTGGCCAACTGGCCCTTATTCAGGACTTCAAAACTGGGGTTACAGAGCAGAAGGAGGGAGGGGCCTGCCTGCAGGCAGACCTTCGTATTTTTGAGATCAAGACACAAGATGAACCGAACCGATGATGTGTCTTTCTTTCCTGCAAACCCAATCTGAAGGCGGGGCAGGGGGAAGAGGAATGCTCCACAAACCATGGGTAAGCCCACTCCTACTCCTGCAGGAAGACTCAAGGCAATGCATGGACATTCACCCCACCACCACGCTACAACTGGAACCAGTGGATCCAAAGACTGGGAGAAACTCACTTGCTGGTTGGCCATTGTGTGATACCACCAGAAAAGTCTTGTAGTGATGTAGTAAGCCACCACCACGTCCACAGTGTAGTGGTCATGAGCAAGGAGGATGCAGAACATCCCAACCATGCTGAGCGCCCAGCAAAGCCAGTGATACCACCAGAGCCGCCGTGGGGAATCTGGAAAGAAGCACAAGCAGTGATTACTTCAAAGCGTGACATTTATCAGTGTAGGAGACTATTGCTGTAACTAGCAGAGGACACAGGCTGCAATCCTGGGTGGGGAGTGCAATGCCTGCCTTAAGATTAAGAGCCAGAATGCTGAGATCACAAACTAAGCATTGTTTCTCTTAAGGCGTAACTGAAGGTTGTGCTTGGGGTAATCAGATCCTTGGAGAATAGAAAGGTTTTGAAATCATTGCAAAACAGGCCCAGTGCTTAACACTGCAATACACACTGGTCAGTAGAATTAACTGACTGTGTTTCAATGTTCTACGTGGGTGGCAACCCTCCCTCTTGCCCTGCATGAAAGACATGTGCATACATTAAGGCCCGAGCATTTGGCAGGGTGTGTGTGTGTCTCTATGCTATGAGACACACAGGTGAAACACCATCCATCGGGCAGGGTGCAAGGAGGGCTTCAATTGTATTCTAAACACAACTTTTTCAAAATTAAATGCTTAATTCAGACATCTACATCATAAAGTGTAGGTTCATTTTGTCTCCAACGTTTTCTTTTCCAGTAAGCCCTATGTCATTCTCATTTAAATAAACAAGCGTGCATCTCTCCTTGAATTGTATTCGCCCGTTGGCACAACAGCAGCTCTTCAATTAGCCAGGAGTTACCAACCAGAAACCCCACATGACCAGCAAGGAACTTACACTCTTTGATAAATAAGTAGGTAAGAGTTAGTATGACGGTGTGGCCGCTGTACAGATAGTCGCCGCACATGTTGTGGGATCCTGTGATGGACAGTCCTCCGCCAGCAATCAGTTTCATTATCCTTCGCAGATGAGATTCCCAGTCTCCAAAAAGCTGGTGGAAGAGTAGAACACAAAAGCACAGTAAGAGACCAGCATCAGCTTTCAGGGTTTAAAGCCAACAAGTTTGCCTTTCAAGTTATTTTCCTCTTTTTGCTCTGATGTGCAACATCAATCAGCAAATCCACAGCCTTTTCCAAAAGCTAGCGGCACCTTTCTAGAGGGGAAAGAGACTGGAAACGAGGCATGAGCTTATGTTTTTATTGATGCTTTGCATTTACTATAGCTAGTGTTCATGGGAGCAGAGGCCACATGTGCCTCCATGCATTATTTTATTTGAATATATATACATATATACATTGCGGTTCAGATAATGCCGCTTGGAAGCCCTACAACTTCTGTAATGCTGTCTCAAAAATCCAGCCTCAGCAATAAAAAGGAATTAAAAATATGTCCAGCTAGAGCTAGAATTGTTGTGTTCTCCACACATCTGTTTTCCCTTCTGTTCAAGAGGCAGTGCACGCTAAAATAAATCAAGCTTAAGTCAATTCATCTTGCCCGTAACAGCACGGGCCCTACAGATGATAATCCAAGAGAAAATGGGATGAGCTGCCAGACTGGAATGTCCAGCTGCTGAAACCCAGATCCAATGCACAGAAGGGAGTATCTCACTCCAAACTCTGAGGTCTCCCATCCACCCCCACCTTGGAAGGTCTTCAAAACCCTTTTATTCTACTTTACATGTCAAAAGAAACATATATATGGTGTTGGTCCAAGCTCCAAACTCCTGCGCTGGCTCATGATCCGGGTGGGCAATGGGTACCCCATTTCTCCACACCTGATGCATTTGCTCTGGGCCACCTCCAACCCGTGATTCTGGCTCAGAGGGTATTTCTGAAATACCTTCAATTTGCCCTAAGAAAACCAAATCAAAGCAAACCAAGTCCTTCTGGAGAGTATGGCCCTTCTCCCTCCTCCAAGGTGACCAAAGGGCAGCTGGCATTGTCCCAAGACTTTGTTTTTGCCACTTCTGGCTCTAAAACAAGCCCAAACATTCAACAAATCCACAAAGAAAATGCACCATGGGATGAGGACAACCAAGATGTACTGAGCACGTCTGGGACCCAACAGGAAGCAGGAGCTCAAAGGAGCAGGGCTAACAGATGGATGCATGTGACTACACTTGTGTTGCACCCTTCCCTGTTATGAAGTTTTAAAATCCACAGTAACTGTTTAGCAGTCAGAAGGAAGCTCACATCCTCCTGGCTGGCCATCATAAGCACATTTTTCTGTTACTTTAAACCTCAGTCTTGCTTTAAGAAATGGAAATTATTCATTTCTGACAGATTTAAACAGGGTCTTGGCAGCAATTAAACATTTTCTGCTAACAGTTCCTCTCAAAACATTAAAACGCTGCCCAAAGCCCAGTCTTCACAATCATATATAACTCAATAAGGTGGTGAGAGGTTGTGCTTTCCCTGAGTATAGTTACAGCTTTCCAGAAAGCCCAGCTAATCCTTAGTCTTACTGGGGCAAGAGAAGAACACAAGACAGACTCATCTTTTCTCCAGTAACAAGACGGACTTGCCAATGCAGCAAATTTCCAAAAATGTGAGATTTACTTACTTCCACCCATAAATTCCTGTGTTGTTCCTTTCATCTCAGAATGGCTGACTGATCAAACATACTGTTGACTCCTCTCCCACTCGCTTCTCTTTACGAAAGACCTCAGGGTCCCTCAAAAAGCCACACGTGGGTTGGCCAGAGCTCTGCCTTGTCAAACAGCCAGTGTAGCACATTCCCTGGCTTTATTTCCCTGGGGAACTGAAGCGTTTCGGCTCTGTACATACCAGCAATCCTCACAGCAACAGCCACAGCATGCATGGCGGGTCCAATCTGGATCTTACTATCTGCAAAGCAGCGATTTCACCACCTGCCATCTACCTGATGCACACAAAGCTGCTGAACTGTGAGTGCAGTAGATACTTCTCAGGAATTACTTTCGTCCCCCTGGCTTCCTCCTGCTTAAGCGCCCTGGTTTGCTCAGCCTGGAGAAGAGGAGGCTGAGGGGACACCTCATCACGGTCTGTGTCTTCCTGATGAGGGGGAGCAAAGGGGCAGGCGCTGATCTCTCTTTGGTGACCAGGGATAGAACCCAAGAGAATGGCATGAAGCTGCGACACGGAAGGTTCAGGTTGGATGTTAGGAAGAGGCTCTTTACTAAGAGGGTGGTCAGGCACTGGCACAGGCTCCTCAGGGGAATGGTCACAGCACCGAGCTGGGCTGGACGATGCCCTCAGTCCCATGCTCTGACTTGGTTGTCCCTGTGTGCAGCCAGGAGTTAGACTTAGTGGTCCTTATGGGTACCTTCCAGCTGCCCTTCCAGATTCTGTCATTCAATAGCACAAACAACCCCAGGAGGGGCATGGAGATGACCTAAGAACACATCTAACATACGCACCTTGTTCCCTACCATAGAAGTCCATCTGGTTCAGACTGCACTTCCCCACCCCAAACAGCATACTGCAGTAAAGACCATGCTTATGCCAATGCTTGTGTGATATGAGATGGATGCAACCCCACCAGCCCCATCCCATCTCCACCCCCAGCACACCAACGACCTTTTGAGGCCTGCTACAGGGGCCTTGCCCGAGCACCTCTGCCTCAGCAGACTGGCTTCAGCCATGGTTTTCACAAGCCCATTCTATTCCTCAGCACAGCAAACAGGAATTGCTGCTATGGGGAGGAGACACCAAGTCCTTGTGCTAACACAACTGCAATGAGGAGACGAGTCTCATCAGCCTTAGAAAAGTCTCTCTGGGCCATTCTAAAATACTTATTTCTGAACTCTTCAGATCCAAGTATGTCACACGGCATCTCTGCAGGTGTCACACTTTTGACTGCCTCAGCGGAGATGGACAAACACCAACTGTGTGAGCTGGTGGAAAACACTACTGCACATGGAAAAGGGTGGGAGCGCCCACCCTGCCCCAGAGCAGCCATCAACACCTTCTCCAAGAGGAGAGCTGATGGATCTGCAGAAGGACGTTGCCTTCATGCCAAACTGGGGTTTTCAAATTGTAACGACTTTTAAAAGCCTCTGCTTGTAGTTTTGGAATTAGCAGGACAAAGGGAAAGCAATACAGATCCAACCACAGAAGAAGTTTACCTTTGGAGAACACTTGAAATGCATGCCAGGTACTGGGAGTGTAGTCACATACATCGTAAGACACCGATACAGGTATAGTGTGCCAACTATACAGAAAAATCTTCTGCTAATTATAGACCTAAAAGGAAAAAAGACAAAAAATGAAGTCTCTCAGTGCAAACCAAATAGACAAAGGTAAATAAACTGCTCTCAATGCTTTGCAACTCGTGACAGCTGAGAATACTGAATTACTTGACACATTTTCCCATGCTTTACAGGTCAGAAACACAAGAGCAGCTCAACTACTTCAACCCATGAGGGTGCTTACAGGAAATACCAAGGTTAAAATACAAAGGCCTGTGCAGATTTAGTGCTGAAGTCACAAAAGGGGGTTTCAAGCCCCAGACCCCTCCATTTGCTTCAAGCAGTCACTAAGCTTCTACTCGAGGCAGGGGATGAAGTTACAATATTGTCATTCTACCACGAAAAGGACTACGTTTGTTTCAATTGACAGGCGTTCAGTAATTACGAAGGGCTGCTTGAGAAGCAAAGGCTTGTGTGACCCCAACAAGTGAGAACACATCTCTCCCGAGCAGCAGCTCCCATCAGAACAAGACCTCCAGGATAGAAATTAGAGCTGCATCAGCTCCAGCACAGGGGAAACCACTCTCAAGACAAGCAGCCATAGCAGCAAAGACTTTTGTTCACCGAGGGCTGGCAGTGCTTTATTGACTGAGGGCTGCCCTACACAGAGAAGGCAGATGGAATATTGGGGCAGTGTGAGGCAGTTCTGCAAAACCAGCGCACGCACACGGGGTAGAGAGCTGCAGCTTTGATTCAGGAGTGCCAGCCAGCCCCAAAACTGGCCCACCAAGCTTCACTCTCACGTACCAGCTAATAACATCCCAGGGGAAGAGCTGCAACAGCTAAACCCCTCCTGGCACACCCTCTGTCTGAACTCAGAGTTCAATAAAGAGTCACTGCCAGTATCACAAAAATTAAGGGCAAATCTTCTTAGTCACCTTCACCACACCAAACCCTTGGCATCCCGCTGCTACTGCCTCTGTTGCTTTCGGTTGATTTTAAACCCTTATTTACAATTACAATCATCTAGGGGAGACAAGGGTCAGGACACGGGCTGCCAGTTCTGGTGTTCATTTGTTGCTATTTTAAAACATTCACTTCTTCTAAACACTCTTTCTATCAAACTGAGCGCTTTCAAAGCTCAGAACTGCCTGGCTTTTTTATTTTTAATCACTTCTGGCAGCACCATTAAACTGCAGCACTCCCAGGAGCATGACTCTGCAGCGCCAGATCAATTACTCGAGCACCTTCATTTCTCTGGACAGCTCCAACTGTTCCAGGGTGAACGCATGTCGCACTCAAGCGCTCACCGCTAGTGAAACTTGAAGGATTCTAGATTTTTCATTTTCCTTTCCCCTCCTGGTGCAAACCCAAGCAAAGCTGGAGTTAAGAATTATACTTCCTCAACGCAGCTCCATGGACTGATGTTTCAGAGCGGAAGGCACCATGGCACGGGAGCAGAGGTTGGCCTCCGTGCTTCGTATGGGGTATTTCTCTCTGGGAAGGGGGATCCGATAAAGATCTCTCAGTCACGGCTGGCTTTTGGAGCCAGACATGAACTTGCATTTCTTTATAACCCTGTATTTCAATACACCAAAGCAGTGGCAGCGTTTTATTGAGCACTACAAATTTTGGATAAAAAATACCTAGGAACCTCCTTGTTTTAGCTGGATTGAGCCTATTTTAGCTTGGAAAGTGTGTGTGTCAAAGTGCTTGGTGCTGTAGTATTTAAAACATGATGTAAAAGCCTCGTGCTTTCCTTTCTCAAAAGGATTTTTGTGTGTGTGTGTGCGTGGTCATGGGCCAGGTAGCAAGTACAACCTCTGAGCTTATTGCTGGCCAAGACAACTTCTGTGACGACCATCCAGACCTCACGTAACGCGGGCAGGGAGCACGCTGCTTTTGCAGTCCTGAGAACGTGCAGGCTGAATCAAATGTCAAGCGTGGCCAAAAACCAACACTGCCCTTCTCCAAAAAACATCTGGGAACACTTCTCAGAGAAGTTAATTCTGCCCCAGCAGCTTGCCTGCACTCCTCCAGCTCCATGTGGGGTCTGTGGATAGAGCCTCAGCAGCCCAGAGTCCCCAGCCAGGACCTGCTCTTGGTGCAACACACCCTGCTCCAGCAGAAACCAACCCAACAGATGGACAGTGCTCTGCAGGGATGTTCAAAGAAAGGTGTCATTCACAGAACAGACTCAGACTCATCAAATGCATTGGGTGGAAATGGACCTTCAAAGGCCATCTAATCCCACCCCTGCAGTGCGCAGGGACACTCTGAATTAGAGCAGGTTGCTCAGAGCCCCATCAAGCCTGACCTTGGATGTCTCCAGGGATGGGGCCTCCACCACCTCTCTGGGCAACCTGTGCCAGGGTCTCACCAGCCTCAGAAGGAAGAACTTCTTCCTAAGGTCTCATCTAAACCTGCCCTGCTCTAGTTTAAACCATCATCCCTTGTCCTATCACTCCATGCCCTCACAAACAGTCCTTCCCAGCTTTCCTGTAGGTCCTTCGGGGACTGGAAGGGGCTCAGGGGTCTCCCTGCAGCCTTCTCTTCTCCAGGCTGAACCAGCCCAGCTCTCAGCCTGTCTTTGTAGGAGAGGTGCTCCAGTGCTCAGATCAGCCTTGTGGCCACCTCTGGACCATCTCCAAGAGGTCCATGTCCTTCCTATGCTGAGGGCTCCAGAGCTGGACACAGCACTCCACGGGGGTCTCACCAGAGCAGAGGGGCTGAATATCCTCTCTCAATCTGTCACTGATTTCCTCGCACCAAATCTAGTGCTTGCCCCTACTCAGCCTGAACTCCAGGCTCTCCCTGAAGTTAAAAACAAATTTTCAGGCAGAAGAGAAGTAGAGGGTTCATGGGAAGCCCTTCACTGTGGGACAGACACACCCAACATCCTCTCCCATTTTGGTCCCAACTTTGCAGTCCGAAGATAACACATAGGTCCTATCTAACACAGACTAAACAAGAAAGACCTGAGTGATTAGTATCATGAATGACATCTCTATTGTTCTTCACTGCTTGGGAGAAGAGCAGGCTCAGCTTGGGTATGAAATCGGCTTATTGGCAAATAATGGATCGGGTAGGATGAGCAATAGGAGATTCAGGGCTTGGCAAAGAAAATGCTTCAGAAAGTTTGAAACTATGAAGCTGCCTCCTTTGAACAAAAATTCAGCCCGGCCACTGGCTGGATGCAGCTCATGGCTAACAGAGCTGCTGGTTCACCACTGACCCACACTTAGAGAGAGACATCTGCAGATGGTAACTCTAACGTGTGAGCAAGCAAGAAACTGAGTCTCATCCTGCTCAGCAATCACTCAGCTTTCATGTCTAACCTTCAGATCTCCACAGAGTGTGATGATGGCTATCTCTGATCAGGGGTCAGAGAAGGAAGGTCTGTCTTAATTCCCTCTTTTCTTGAACTAGGTTTCAAAGGCAGGTGATAACCCTCACTGCAAAAGCGATTCAGCTCTTCACATAGCACTTAGTGGTTCACCATCCACAGCCACGAAAATTAGGTCCTCTAGATAAAGCAATCTCACTGGGCTCCTGGAGCAACTCTCCTGCCCTCCCCTTTTGGCTGCCTGTGGGCCTCTCACACTTTCCTTCCTCTGCTCTCTGACAGAAAAGAATACGTTTGGTCTCCAAAACATTCTGTGACCAGTACACACACTGACCAGCTATTCCAGGGCTGACACTGGGAATGGAAAGCTCTGGGACTCCTGACATCTCCAAACAAATGAAAGAGTCCTCCCAAAGCAAGTAAAAATAAACCCCTCAAAGGAAATGGGGATGGGGTGGGATCTTCACATCTATCAATGATACCAACATACTTTATCTTCAAATCAACCCATGTCTCACTGATTTGAAATCTCCAAGGACCTTATGGATTCCTCTGCTGTTCTGAGCCTTGAGAAGACTCTGCTCACCTCCATCACAGGGTGCTTGATCCCTCATATTGCCCTATTAACCTGACATTCTGTTCTTGAGAGCAATCCCATCTCACCTTCTCTAGGTGATTCCCTCAGTTTTGAACATTTATGCTTGTAAACCCCAAGAGAGTTAAAGGTGCCCCACATTCATCAGATGCAGGTGGAGTAGTGGGGAGAGAAGCTGGAGCTGGCAGCACTGAGGCTACCAACATAAGGGATACTGAAGCTTACAGCCACAAACAAAGCAAGAGGCATGCACAGAGTGAGACGTTATTAGCAGAGAAAAGAAGACCCTCTCTGGGCTGGACAGCTGTGAGGACATGCTTGTGCTTGGTTTTTGAAAGGCAAGGTGACACACCACCTCATACCACTGAAAGACACTTGACTTTGGAGCCTTCATTCACAGCCCAGGCAGTGCAAGGGTTGGTACCAGACACTCGTGGTGGGGCAGCCCAAGGAGAGGGTTTATGGCAGTATAAAACCCCTAAGTTAAGCCCCCGCACGCACTCCACAGAGGGTCAGCAGTAGGTTACTTCTGCTGGCAAGCAAACTCACCCTTGCAATTCTGATCCATACGAGCAAGGAGGCAGACAACCACTAAGACCTTGCAAACTCATTGCATAGTTCATGTTTAGCTTTCAATAGACTTTGGGTCTGACACTACCTGTTTCACCTAGCATCCAGCTTAAAACATGCTTCAACACTTCGTTAGGCAGCACTACGGAGGTGCAGGGACTAAACCACTGCCTGTGGGCTGTGTCCCAGAGTATCATCATCTCAGGGTAGGTCTTTACACCAAGGAAAACTACAGGGGCACTAAGTTGATCCTAAGGCGGTTCACAGCCGTGAGAGCTGTGCTCCTTCTAAACAGACAGGTCAACTGAGTTCAGAACATCTTTACATCCAAATTCACAGCTTTTTGCACATGAAAAGGTTCAAGTTCATTGTGCAGGCAAACAAGAGTGGGGTTATTTCTTAGCTTCTTAGGTGGCGGTTGGACTGAACTTCTCTCTCTTGCACAGCAATTCACAGAAACTGCAGTTCACCTACAGCATGACACCTATTTCAATCAAAATCAGACAGATTGCATGAAGCTTCGTTTTATTTGGATGTAAACCAGCACCCGACCTCCAAAAGCTGTCACAAGTGTACCCTAGCACCCGTTTTTTCCCCAAAGGTTTTACTTACTTGTACTTTAAGAGCAGCCACTGAACAAACCACAGTCCTACGAGGATCATGCCGTTGATTTCACAAATAGAAAAAGCCCATTGCACCCGATCAAAGCGATCAAAAAATGCATCCGGTAGGGGAGGCTGCACCTCCTTGGGAGGCACTCGTTCGTGAACGACTGAAATAGTCACTGTGGTAAAGACGAAACAAAAAAGTGCATAAATAAAAGCCAGGAGAGTCTTGCCCCATTCCATAGGATACTGTGAGCGCTCCAGCTCTGGCATGGGGATCTTTATCATCTCCTTCTTATACCCATTTGGCATCCCGTTGAGCTTCGTTTTACTGCTGAAGCCGTTCTCGCGCGTGGTGTTGCTCACGCTGATGCGGATGTGCCCATTGATGTGCCCGTTTTTGTGAGCCTCGATGTGGTGAGCCATTTTTAAAGTTTCAATCATGTGCAATAGTCGCTGTCCGCTGTCAGAAGACACCCGGGAGAGAGGGGTCTTCTTAAAATCCTCCTCCGTGAGGTTTATCAAATCCCGCCCGGTGAAGCTCTTCAGCGGCTCACAATACTCCGGCACAGCATTTTCCGTTAGCCAATTCGTCACCTCCTCGGGTGACCACAACACCACTTCTTTCATCTCGCCAGGCAGCCAGGGCACAGTCTGACATGGATTTTAAATCGGGCAGCAGTCACTGCGACTCCAGCATGTTGGAAAGCCCCTCCTTGGCTTCATCTTGTCCAAGGAAGCAGTTTGGCGAGAGGCAAGTCCCTAACCACCCGATACGAGCATCCAGGCGCTGTGGCAAGCATAGGAAGTTGTTCACTTCATATTCGTGTTGGCATTCTTCTTCCTGGGAGGAGAAAAAACCCCAAAAGAGCCATTAGGACAGCATTTACCAGCAGTTTGCAGTTCGCATTTAAAGCTGAAATTACTGCAAAAGCATTGCTAGGCTCTGGGAAGCAAAGAACGGATTGAGCTCTAGCCTTGTACATACGGCAGCGTCCTTCCCAAGCTGGCCACCCATTCCTCAAGAGCTTTATCAACCTTGTATCACTGCAAACACCACCTGCCAGCTGTGGGAAAGCCCACTTCCCGCTTTATATTTGTTACATTCTCTATTACTATGCAGCTCCAGTCTGCAAACAGTTGCCGAACTCCTACTGAAATCATAACACTAATGGATTTGAAGATGCACAGAGCAAACATTTGGTGTCACTCACGTCACAAACCTCCTCCTCCTCCCCCTTACAGCCTGGGACCCTGATGCAATGCGTTGCACCCAATTATCGAATGGGAAGCACGGGGTTTGTCCTGCCAAGCAAAGATATCTCACACACCACAAAACTGCCTTTCAATGGGGCAGCAACGCAGAAAGAAAGGGGAAAAAAACCAGAGGTAGATGAGCAACGTTACAGCTCTAGGATTTTATCAGCAGAAAAGATCAATGCCCAAACAGGTTTAGCCTGAAAATGAGCTGAAGCACTCCAGCAGATGTTTAGCAGCTCTTCGAGGTAAATTGTACAGTTCCCAGGGAATGCTGCCACAATGCAAAGAAATACTCCTGTCAGCTACAAATGGAACCGGTAGAAAAATAAAAGCAAAACTTGAAAAAAAAACCCAGAAAAAAAGAAGGAACGAGGTAACAAACTTCATCAAATTCATTCCAAAAACAGCTTTGAAAGATTAGAAAACCTGATCCCTTCCAACAGGAAAGTTACAAGAAAGCAAGTGGTACTTGCTAGAACCTCCTCCTGCATTTCTGAGATGTGAGCAGCAGAACCCCCAGCACAAGGACCACATGGCAGCAAACGCCACCAGGAAATTCCCAGGTTTCTGAGGGAAAAAAAAACCCCCGTCCTTCCCAGAGCAAAGGGAGAAAAACCAGGAGACCTGTCCACAGCCTACCATCCCACGTCAACATCTATCTCTCTAGTGGCACCATAAACACAAAGCACCCTAAGGAACGTAGCAGTGCACATGTTTAAATCCACAGAGCAACAGGGATGAAGATGAACGTTCCCCCTTGCTAGTATTAGCAGTGTTTTAAAACAGCAGAAGAGAGGACACAGTTCTGTTCTCTCTCTTTCTTTTGGTGGGATTATGTCCTAAAGAAGGCTTTCAGCAATGGATCACTTCATTATTCAAGCTGAGCTTAGCAAATGGGTGTTTAGTCACACAGCTCTGAATAAGAGGAAAAAAAAATATTAAAGAAAAGGATGACTGGAATCATGCATCTTAACCCACTTTAGAAACTCCTACAAGACTGACCGAAGGAGCAGCCCAGCCCTGCACCACACTGGTCTCCACTGGGCTTGCAGAGCAAATCCCGGGTCCGGCACCAGGCACAGCACAAAGCTCAGCACAAGCCCCACGTCCTTGCTCTGCGGTGGGGAGAGCTGCTGCAACTGGCAGTGGCAGGAAGATGTTTTGCCTTCCACTCCCCAGTGCCACAGCATCAATCCATGTTATGGTGATGTCAGCCTTGAGCCACCTCACTCACCGGACCCGCTCCCTGCACGCCGACAGGTCGGAAGCATCATCACTGTCTTGACACCCACATGATTTCAGTCTTGAGCAACACACCGCTAATTTGCCACTCACAGAATCAGTGTCTACGTGAAAGAAAATGCAACACACGCTTCCAGACTCGTCTGAGGGTTGAAACTCCAGTTGAAATCCTTTGAGATGCAGCACCAGGACCTGCACAGCACCAAACTCACAGCAAATACCAACAGACCCTGGGCTTGCAGTTTCCGAGGGTAGCGCCTTACAACCTTGATAGAGCCCGAGTACTTCTTTCTTTATCCTGTTGGGACACCCGGGCTCTTCCTCTGCAGCAGGGCTTTTGCCTTACAAGTTCCGCAGGGCTTCGGGCTGTCGGGAGCACCCACTGTACACCACGAGGGGGGGCAATATTAAACCTTTTCAAATCGAAATGCAACCGTGCTTCCCCTACACCACTCAGAAAGGAGGAAAGCAGACCTGTAACCATTACCCTCCCGACACACCAGCCTTTCTGTCCAGCCTTGACAAGCTTCTTGCATGCTTAAGGACTCAGGATCCCAAAGACACAGTGCAAAGGGCTGCATTCATCACTCTTCAGGAGCCTGTAAGCTGACCTCCAAATTACATCTCCTTACTCACCATGCACATACATCTCCTCCAGCCGTGGCTAAGCTGGTAGGTTTTAAAATAAACGCTGCATGGAGCCTAAAAAACCACAAAAAATTGTTGCCAGCTGCAAATATTAGCCTGATCCTAGCACATATATGCTAGTGTAACCCTATGGTGGCTGGTTTGGCAGTGTTCTGAGGAGCTGCAAATCATAGAATCAGAGCTTCACAGACCACGTGTGGTGGGAAGGGACCCTCAAAGGCCATCTAGTCCCACCCCTGCAGTGAGCAGGGACACCTTGAACTAGAGCAGGTTCCTCAGAGCCCCATCAAGCCTGACTTTGGATGTCTCCACCTCTCTGGGCAACCTGTGTCAGTGTCTCCCTGCAGCCTTCTGTTCTCCAGGCTAAACCAGCTCAACTCTTCCAGCCTGTCTTCATAGGAGAGGTGCTCCAGCCCTTGGATCATCCTTGTGGCCTCCTCTGGATCCGCTCCAAGATGTCCACATCCTTCTTGTGCTTAGGGCTCCAGGGCTGGACACAGTACTCCAGGTGAGGTCTTGCCTCTCTCAATCTGCTGGCCATACTCCTAGCCATGAAACTCACTTGTGCTGTAAACTCACCATCAGTACTGCTGCTAATGGTACCATACAGAAGAATAAAGGTTGCTCAACTCCCATTTTTGTGTCTTCATGGCTAATATACCTCCTATGAGCCTTTGCTGGTTTTAAAGATGAGAAATCCCACCTCACATACAGAGGCACGCGCTTTTACCCCATCTTGACCTCTGTGGACAGACAGACAACAATGGCATGGGGTTCACCAACGGGTGGCTGACGTTTCTGGGAACATGAGTACAGTGCTGGAGAGAGCAATCCCAGCCCACTGCTATCACACCACCAGCAAGTAAATCACTATTCGAGCTCCTTTTGTAAAAGCGGAGTAACTGATACTCATGGGAGGAAGGCTGAGAGGAAAGATAATACTCTGCCAAGGATGCAGGCCACGGAGTTGTTTTCCTCAAAGAGTTAAAATGAGGAAAGCTAACTACAATTTCTAGCAAACACCATCATTCAAAGCTCCATCTCACAGTCTGTCTAATGGGGGAGGGACAGGCAGAAAAGCTTCTTTACTAACACTTTCCAGCTTGTTGCATTAAAAATACTTTGCTTTCCATCGTGCCTTCACAAAAGCTTGATGGGGTGAGGTTCTTAGAAACGATCTTCAAGACCTACAGCCCTTGCTGTCCCCTTGCTTCCACAGGTCTGTCCACCATGGCTGGAGACAGAAGTTGGGATGGGATCGACTGCTGCCGGGCCACATCCCCAGGCTTAGCCTGGTCCCACCTCCCCAGCAAGGCACAGGGATGGACAGCGGGCCGGGAGCACACCCAAACCTCCTCAGCTCTGATATGAGCTGTTACTCTGAGTCAAAGAAACTCAAAGGCTCCCTTCATCCGCAGGAGATCTGCTTCCTTAAGGAGCCTGTATCTGGTAAGAAATTATAAATAACAGTGCAATTATCATTATAATACCGATTGCACTGTGATAATGATGCTGTGTAGAACCTGTATCTCAAAATACCCACACCAGAAGACTGAGCAGGATAAAATAACTACAGCGAGGGCTCCTGTCCCCACCCCTTTGTGTTTACGTGACCTTTTTTCCTGCTTCCTAGCAAACACTGAAGTGCTAACTCCAAACTTTCAGAGCATTTTCCACTTTCCTGACAGTGGGAGTATTTACCACCACCACCACTTCAACCTGCCCATATCATGGTTGTAATACCATGACCACAGCTGTTAAATAAGTATTGGAGAGCGCGCTACATAACTTTGCATATCAAGATCTGCTCTCCTTTGCTTTGTGGGGATGTGGCTGGGCACCAGGACCGAACGTCTCTGGGTAAAGGACAAGATAATTGCAGTAAGATCATCAGCTGGCTACAACTCCACATTTGACTTGTGGCCTCAGTGCAGAGAACTGCAGTTTTCTGTCTCTGGCCCTGCCTGTAGAACTAAACACTCAGGTTGGACATCACCATCCCAGATCTCATTTCAAAGTCCGCTGGCTCACTGTAATGGACATTCCCCTGGCAGACAGCAGGGGACTTTGTCTGGGATGGATACAGGGTGCATAGAGCAGTAACCTCCCTCCCAACCCCAGAGGTTAACACGCCGTCCCCGTTACATCTAAACCTGCAAGCAGAAAGCATTACATCTCGTAATTAACACTGATGAGACAAACCCATCTTCCACACAAAATGGCAAAGACAGACCCTCAAAATCAGACTCTCCACCTCCAACCTTCTCCTAAAGCACTTCGAAAACTGACCAAAGGAAACCTAAACCTTCCCAAACTGAATCCTGCCTGCCTCTTGTTTGTACAGTGCGTTTACTCTCTACGCGAGGACTTTTGCTGCCAAGGCAACAGTCACCATAGAAATCAGTGAAATAACCAGCCATTTCACAGCAACCATGACAGGCTCCTTCACCAGGAGCCAAGCCTCCTTCCTAAACACCCCAGAAAAGTGGAGATGATAAAGGCAGCAAGACAAAACAGTGTTAAGGCAAGCAAGGCCTGGGGATAAGCAAAGTCTGACCATAAAACGGTGACATTTTCTCCCTCACAAAACAAATGCTGAGGTGCACGTTAATTACGCATGCACACACGTAAGCAGGGGAATAATAATAGAATAAACCAACTGCTGTCAGGATGCTTTAGAAACCAACTCACAAGTGAGTTCCCTGAAGCCCCTGTGAGTTGCAGGGAGAGTGAATACTTTGGATGAAAGTCGGGAGCTGTTGTCCTGCACAAAACAAACCCTAACAGCGGGGTCTGAGTCACCGCTCCAGTCACCTCTTCTTCACGGGCACTTTATCATCACTAACCACGCTCTGACACCTCAGTAACTGGATGTCCTGTACTCACAAAGCACCTCTGCACACCAATTTGCAACCAAAGGGTGATGTCCGCTATAAATTATGTGCTGGGTATCACTAAGGAGATCTCGACGACGTAGGGAAATGCATCCCTCCCTCAGGGGAAGGAGGAATGCCTCGTCCTGTGAACCAGAGGTCACCCCTCACAAGGGGCTGCGCTGGTAGCAAGGAAGCTACTGGTGCAAAACTTTACAATAAAGCTGGGTTTGTGCCGTAAATCTGAGTATATGCAAAGCATCATGTGTAAAATTGAGGCACAGGAGTTTCAGAGAGCTCAGAGATAGGTTTCCAAGGTCAGTCATTGCCAGATAGAAAACATTGTCCCCCGGACACAAAAGTCAGAGCAAGCAGAGCTACTACTATGAAAAGAGGCTGGGATCAATACGTGAAGCAACGCCCACGTACCCTAAATAGCTACTTACGCAGCTTCAGAGACACAAACTGCCTGCATGCTACATAAATCCCTGAGCAGCACCATTTTTTTCTAAATCACTCTATAGGGAGAATTAAAAAAAAGCCCACCGTGCATTTTCTATCCTAACTTAGCCAAAAAACCAAGAAATGAACATCACTTACAGGCAGGGATCTCAGCCCAACAGCTCTGAACCCAAGCCAAGGAGTTAAGGGGCAAGGACTGCAAAATGAAAGTACTTGCATCAAATCTGAATAACTAAACAGCTCATACCAGAGTGGGAAACACTGCTGCGGGGCATCTCTGCTACAAAAATGCATCATCTCTGCTGGGGGTGAGCACAGTGGAGGTCTATACAAGCAGACCTTGGGGGGCTAGGTGAGACACCTTTTCCCTCCAAACCTGACGAATCCTCAGCCCTTTGCTTTACCACAGCCCTACACCTCTTTGCTTAATCTTCTTCCTCCCCTTTTTCATCCTTGGGCTGGGAAGTAGTTATGGAAACCAGCAAAGGTTCCTGAAAAGGCTCCCCCAACCAGCAATCTCATCAGGGAGCAGTTGCTAAGCAGAACTTTTGTTTTGACACTACAGAAACCCCACTTTGAGCAATCTGAGGGTGGAAAGGATGGGGTGGGAAGGGCAGGTCCTGCCGTTGGTTTTAGTTACAAACCACCCTTTCAAGGCAGAAGTCTCCTCAAGCCTTGGACGGAGAGCAAGGTGCCAGGACCAGACCCACAGCTGACAACCACCAAACAGCTACCGGCTTTCCGCCCACAGCAGGGATAACCCAGGCACATGTCTTGTACCATATGCCATGATCCTAACGCCTAAATCCTGAAGCAACACAACCACCATACCAAGAGTGGGATGAACATCAGCTTATTTTTGAATAGCTGCAAAAAGAAATGCACCTACCAGCCCCCTGCCCCAAATGCTTTTAGTTCTGGGCAAGAAAGATGCAAATAAACCACACCAGGGGAAGAACATCACAACCCACAACCATATTCAACTCCTAAAAATACTGTCCTCAAGAGAAAGCCGGGCTGTGCTACCTTCAGCCCCCCACCTGTACGAAAACATCACCAGACCGCCACAAATCCATACACACGGGTAATCTGCTTCCACATCAGGATCTTTAATTCTTCAGCACAGACTCCTGCAGCAGGACTCAACCTACTGACTGCATCCCTTGCTTCTTCGCTTTTATAGAAACAAATTCCCCCCGGACACCACAACACGCGCTGCACCCAAACCTGGCACATCTGGTTGCTGGACTGAAGGGACCCCAAATTTTTCCAGGCTCAGGCAGCAGCAAGGTCTGACCATCATCTCCAGCGCAGCTAAACACACGCCTCTGTTACGCCTTGGGATCTGGGTCAGGCAGAGATAGGGCAGAGCTGGAAATAGAGCCCCGCGTCCTCATGCAACCTCTGAGCTAACTCCGGTACGAAGGAGCATGCGACAATACTTGCCTTCCTCTTGAAACTATCCTAACCTCCTTATATGTACCTGCACACAAGACAAGACTATGAAGGAACACAGATGTGACACCGAAAAAGGAAAAAAAAAGTTATTTATTTTTTCCTCTACAAGGCACAGAAATAGGGGGAGAATTGGGTAGAGGAGAAGGATGGAAACAAGAAATTAAGGCAGACCACATGCTTGTGCGGTGCTCTGTATTTTAATTCGGTTAACCACATAAACGTATTTTGGGTTGGTTTTGTAACCTAAAAGGCAGGTATTGTTAGAAAGTCAGATTTGGAGTGAGCCTCTGGGAATCTGAGTAGGAGAAAAAATTAAAATAAAAAGAAAAAATTATTGAAACAGAAAGGGAAGTTTTGCCCAAGGAAACTGAAGACAGTCTCGTGACTGACAGAAACCCACTCTGAAATGCTTACTCCAGTGGATTTAGCCAAACCAGCCATGCAGATTGGGAAAAAGCAAGTTGGCAGAAACTACAGTGACAACAGAGCCTCACTGAGGGCTTCAATCAAATAATGGCAATTATTTTGGTTTTTAATACTTGGGTTGTTGCTGAACGTGGGTTAGACAGCATCCAGACCACAACAGCTGCTTCCTCCCAACTGCTTTTTCCCAGACTTACAAGTAAAGCAAAAGAAAACCAAGTTTCCACACTCAGAACCCCAGCCTAGAATAACGATTCCATATTTCATCAGAGAGAGAAATATTTTATTTAAAATCCTCTCCTTTTGAAGTCCAGCGTATCAGACCCAGATCAAAAAGACTCTAAGCCTCAGGAGCCGCAATATAAACATTCATGCAAGAATGTTCTCTGCTTTTCAGCCGCTGCTGTTCTTAAACCCACCCAAAAGGCAGCCTCACAAAACAAAACAATCCTGGGGTTCTCCTCTATTAATACACAGTTTCATGTAACACATGCTGGTCTGAAACACAGAACACCACAAACACGCAAGATTGTTTCCAGTATATATAGCCCTAACCCAATTTTTGAGCATGCATCCATCCCCTTTCCAGCAACACCTGTTCAGTGCTGTACCATAAATAAAGTATTTAGCTCAGGAATATATAAATATGTATCTCTATCTCTGTAGGAAGAAGAGAAAGACTTTTGTTGCACAGTTAGTCTAGAACAACTGGAAAGCCAGGAAAGGCTAGAAAAAAAACTCAACAAAAGGCAATTTTGATTGCCAATGAGTTACAGGTGTATAACCTGCACGATGGGAAATTTGCCTTACTAGAGCCAGACCTGCTGAAAATTCAGATGAGCCGCTCTGGCATCTTCCTTTTGTGGTTAATGCTACAAGCAAGAACAGCTCTCAGCTCGCTTACCAGCCTTCAGCCACCTTCCTGACTCTCTCCACTGCCGACTGCAGGGATGCCAAATCTCAGTGGCGATCTGTCGCTGTCTGCGTTTGGCTCCTTCGGTGAAACCCAGTGTGGCTGGAGAGACAAACCCTCTCCCCCTCCCCAGTGCAGCCATCCAGCACCTCCTTCTTTGAAAGCAAGAGTGCCAGAAAGGGATGGCAGCTCAGACCAGCTCTGTTCCGGGCTCCCAGGGGCCTCAGTCTCTTGCCTTTTATAGGTAATTTCAGGACTGTAGCTTGGTGTTTCAGGGCTGCTGCTGCTACTGAGCGTGACACTGATGCTGCAGCAAACTCACACTTTCAGAATTTAGACTCCAGGAAGCCAAGAGATTCCTTCTCCAGCACTGGAGAGTTGATTTATCTCTGTATCAGACTCCAGATCTTAACACCATCAACTGCCCATCCTCAGCGGCTCCCGATCTACGTCAGGCGTGCCATCCCTCCCACTATTTTGGGACACAGACAACCCCTACTTTAAATCCTGCTTCTGCAACATTTGGCATTGTATCCAAAGAACAGATATACATTAAGTGTTCCTAACATGTTTAGCTGCCAGGTATTTCAAGAGCACAACCCAAGCATTTAAAACACGTTTGTTTCCACACTGCCAATGACAGTAACAGGGTGTACGAACCAGCTGCAAACAACCAACTTCCAAGACCACAAGCAGACTCACTTGAAGTCACTGTAGCAGGTTCAAAGTCTGCAAAGTACTTAACGTTTTAAATATTCTTCTCTGCTCAAAGTTACCATCACCCAAGTTCACAAACAAGGCAAGAAAAGGAACTTGTAAGCCTGCTACCAGACCTTTCTGGAAAAGTCAAATACTTCAGTAACCAGCTGAAAGCCTCCCACGTCCCTGCAGACACCCAACTACCTCTTATTTTATTTTTTCAGTGCCACACTCAGGGTATAGCAGATGTGCCTGCATCATGTTTCCCTAGTACCTTTACGGAGATATCCATCAGCATCCCACTCAGCTCCAGTTACGATCCCAGGTATTGCAGGCAGGACAGCTCTCAGTCATCCTTTCTTTTCCACTACACAGCACTGAACACAGAAGGCTGGGCAGCCGCTTAACAGATTCATACACTGAGCTGGTAGGCTTTGAACCCATCCATTAAATCAGGTTCCAAAAGTAACCTGTAATTCCAGCCAAACAAGAGAATCTCAGCTCGAGGTACTGGATAAGCGTGACTGCCATGGAAATGAAGCTGCATTTCAAACCAGTATTTAATGAAAACAGGTTTTCAACTCACAAACTCCTTCACCCAGGGAACGCCATCATCCACTACCTACCCACAGCTCCTAAAACTGCTGCAAAGCAACCCAAACCAGAAAGCAAAGCTCAGTCTGCAGCTCATTCACACTTCAGAGCCAGAAATAATTCAAAACACTAAAAATCAGATGCCTCGAGGAGGTTGTTCACGTGGTACCTCTTCTCCTGCCACAGCAGGGACGGAGGGATCAGATCCAGCCTGCGTCACAAGCACGCGCACACAGCCTCCAGCCAGCTTCCCGTACCAGTCGAAACGTTTTAGCTGAAAGAACCAAAGTGAGATGTCTGCTACAGCCTGGGCAACGTGCTCCTCAAAATCTGGAGTTAACGGCTCGTAACAGCACTGACTGTGAGGACATTTCCACAATCCACCCCAACATAAGGGTCCATGGATGGCGTATGCTTTATCGAGCGTGTAACTACAGCAGGACCCCACAGTGACCCATCCACACGCTGCTCACCACATGCAAATCCCATCCCTCAGATCATTTCAGACGGTTCAGAAACTGAAAAACCATGTCTACCCTTGGGGGATGGGGAGGGGGCAGGCAGGAGGGGAGAAGGGAAGAAAAGAAAGAAAAAATGCAGAATCAGCATTTCTTCCCAGAAAGCACATACATGAATTAACCATTTAAGGGATGTGTGTGACTCCAAAAGGATCACCGAGCTGCTTGCCTGCAAGCCCAGGGCTGGCGTTTGCAGCTCTTGTTACACAGATTAACACGCAGTAAGGGGGACAAGCCCTAGCCATGCACAGCAGCAAGCGAGGTGCAGAAACCCAGAGGCACTATTCCCCTTCCAGCCACAGAAAGAGGAACCCAAACAAACTGCGGGGAAGGAGAGGAGGGAGATTTACATCTGCCATCACATGGATGCCATAGCTTTCTGCAAGCAGATGGGCGAGCCCAGATTAGCAAGGTATTAACGACAGTGAGGCGTAACAAACGCAAGGCAGCAATGCCGGCGAGGTACAGATCTAAAATAGATGAACTCTGACCTTCCCTGCCATGCAGTGATGCTCCCCTCTCCCAGACAGATTGGTGCTGCCTGCTAAGTCACTGCTGGCCGGTGGGAAAGGATGAGAGACCGCAAGAGAAGAGGAGCATAGCTGAATAAAGCTGCCAAAGCTGAAGCTAAAAGGTGAATGGGGAAGTAGGTAAGGAAGCAGCAGCAGGAGAGCATAGCACTCCTCGACATCACCCTTCATCGACCAGATGCAAAAGGCTCACTAGGAATAAGCCCTTCCCGTCAGTAAAGACTCCAAAGATGTGCTCTCTAGAGACATCCAGGAGGACACAATAACCCTGCTGCAGACCTGAGGAAGAAAACAAAACCAGGGAATAACAATTCCACAGATATTTCTAACGTGCTGGGGCTCATCTGAGCAGCAGATGAGCCAGGATGTTACAGTAAGGCAGAAATTCCTCTGACGAGAGCAGGAGGGATGCTGGTAAAACCCCGTCCAGCCACCTCGTACAGGCTCTGTGACTACACTACATTCCCTGCAGGCCTGGGAAGCAGGTATACACCTCCCAAACACATCAGCAAAAAGAATATTTTATGAGTACAGAACTCACGGGGACCAACCTGTTGCAGCTGCTGCTTTACCAACCCATTCCACAGCCAGACTGGCTCTACAGGACTACCCCTGAAACCTGCTCTGACATTAGGCAAACCCTAAGAGCACCCCCAAAGTCTTCTAACCCTGATATAATACAGCACTCTAATATTAAAGGGGTTTTAAAAATGTAAATAATCTGCCAATTAGAAAGATCAGGAAAATTCACCATCAGTCTTTCAGTATCACCAGTGCCTCTGCAAGCAGCAGAGAGGTGCTGAAATGACTGCTCATGGGGGGGAAAACCCCAAACTCTTTTGAAAAGTGTAAGATCAAATCCATACCAAAAAATATGACACAGTCACAGTAATTTCCATTAGGGACTTGCTGGGGTTTTCTTTGTTTGGGTGGGTTTTGTGGGGGTGAGGATGGGGCTGCATTACCAGAGGCCATGCAGAATTTACACACACAGATGAAATTTGCTTTTAAAAGCAAGTATATTATTATCCATCCTTAGGCACTCCAAAACCTTTCCACTGAGTCTGAAAATACCTACATTCACAAATATTTAATGTGGGTGAGGGGATAGAAGTGCCGTAGCAGAAACTGATGAAATATGCAGCTCACCCTACATGGCACCACAACAGCACTGAAAACAAGCGTGGTCTCATAGGTTTTATTTCACATCACCAATGAACCAAGCAGAGGGACTGGATTTAATTTGATCCTGAGAAAAGCTCATGCTGGTCTGAATCGATCTTCAGCAGACGACATGCAAAAGCCTGACCTCACAGCATCTCCCGTCACAGCAGTAGCAGCATGTGAACCAGCCCAGTCCAGACACAGCACACAGACAACCGGGAGTGCCAAGACGTGCCACACACCCACAGCACCACACAAATTAAGATTTAAGGGCAAAAATGCTGATCTCAGATCAGAAAAGCCAGCAGCTATACGAGAGTGGGAGGATATCGGGTTCCTGTCTGTCACGGAGGATTTTGGGTGGTTCTTGCTGATGGGTTGGCCACAGCAGGGCTGACGGCTCTCCTCAATTTCTGGGGGAGTGCCAAGGAAGGATCAATGTTTACAAAGGTCCTGAGAAAGAGCAGTACAGCCAATGGGGAGGGCAGCGCCACGCAACGCCAGTCCCAAACCAAGAAACCTGCTCGCTAAAAGCCAGTTTTTGCCAAGTAACCAATTTCCTTACACTCTTCATTAAATAAAATATGAAGGGCAGGCAGAGACGTCAAATATAAATGCATATGCCTCCCTAAGCGGCCGGCCCTGTTAGTGCAGATGCTGCATAAATCATTGAGGACAATGGGACATATGTCCCCGAAGGGAGGGCACAGGCTTCGGGGTCGGTGAGCAGGCAGGCGGGTTTTATATTAACAAGTGTTGCGTTTGTATTCGCGTTCGCGAACCACGCTGCCCAGGAACAGCAGAAACCACCGCGGTTCGGGTATTATTTAGTCAGGCCAGGGGGGTGGAAGGCAAAAATCAAACCTCACGACAAACATGGGATGATTTTGGTGTGGATCTCTGCCAAATTGGACACTCACCAGTTTGGTAATTACGCTGGAACAGTTGAAAAGATCCTTGTGTCTGATTTCCCTGAGAAGCTGCTTGAAGATACGACAGGCGTTCTGGCCTCCCCTACCGAAACTGGCCGCTGTAGCTGTTTCCCAGCTCTCTGCCATGCACGTGAGCGCAAATACAATGTCTTCACAGCCTGAAGTGTTCTCAGTTCAGATTGCTTTGGCAAACTTCCCTGGGGAAGAATGATAGCTACCTGGGAAGGCTTGCCCCTAATCACTGGCATCTCTTTTTCCTTATTATTTTCTTTTATTTCAGGCAGCCGGCTGACAAATGAAACCTCTGCAGCACTCATGTTTGCAGAGCAATACATCTTCCCTTTCTCCTATTTGCAAATCTTGATTCAAAAGGCACAGCAGCTTCTGAACAACTGGCAGCTGGCACCTCCCCCAAGCCCAGCCACGAAAACTAACTGTGCATCTCGCTGAAAACCACCTCCCACCTTGAAAATGGGATGAGGTCTGAAATATTTCCAGACTACCTTTTTACTACTTTGTATTTGCAAAGCGGGCTTGAGGTGGCCTTTAATTTGCAGCCAGATGAACAAGTTGAGGATGAAGACTGTGCTTTGCAACTTCTCCAGGCCAGGCCAGGCCAGGCGAAGCTCCAAGGCAGGGGTGTCTGTAAAGGACTTGACATCTAGTCCTTCCCATCATATGCGACTATAAAGCTCAACAGGTCCCTGCTGAAGATCCAGAAGTAGCAGGTCTGTCCCTAGCATGGGGAAAATCTGAAGCCACGTGTCAGCTCCCGGCTGCCTCCCCTAATGAATCAGAAGTTCAACAACACTGAAAGGCACCTTCATGCTAAAGCGACTTCTGAGCATAGAATCACTTCCGCTTACCTATTCTGAGAGGTACTTATAGACAGGAGATCCTCCCTGTTTGAAAGCTGTGCATGAAGCTGGGTTTATGGATACAGAGCTGTGATTCATCAGTAGAGTAAGCTCTAGGAGACAAACTGTGTTATGCTGGAGTCAGGCAAGGACAGGAAAAAGACAAAAAAAAAAATCAGGAAGAAAAGTCACAAGTGTTCATCCCACAGTGAGACCCAGACAGAAGACAACACGGGTGTTTGTGCCTTTCCTCCTTACTTCTCCTTTCATCATCATCAGCATCCACTCTTCCCTCCCCTCTGTTGCTCCAACCTCTGCAGCTCATTTCAGACCTGTGTGTCTGACCCTCCCCAGCCAAGCAGCACATGCTCCAGTTAAAGGTCAACAGGCTTCAGAGAAAACAGAGAGGCTGCTGAGCCCAGGAATGTGTGAAACCACCACCCGAAACAGAGGGCAGAATATTTTCAGTAACTTTATGACAGCCACCAGCAGCGCCAGCAAGTCCCAGTGAGCTCAGGCTGCCTCCTCTTCTGCCTCCTCCTCTTCCTCCTCCAAGGGTTTGAAAGGATCCTGAGAACTGTAAATAAATGATGGCCCTGTTCATCAATTAGCTTGGGCTGCACTGAAACAATAGCCACGGCAGGGCTCTAACTGCTCAAAATAAACTCCTCCGGTGGGATCACAGTGATGCTGATGGCTCACTTCCGCCTGGGAGGAACGTTACACAGCATTAAACATTAACCCAAGTCCCAGCCCATGTCACTTTGCTCCCAGATAAATCTAATTCAGTAACTGAGCACTTCTAACTTAAATAACGCTGAATGATTGGATCGATTCTTTTCCCACCTTTCTCTCACAAGCCCCACAAGCCAGCCCACCACAGACAGGGGAAACGTCTGCAGTCCCCCTGAGGCAGTTAGCCTTCACTGCACACAGAAGGCAATTTTACCCTTTAAAAATACATAGGATTCGGGAGAGGGCTGTTTATGTAATTTTAGTCACTCCAAAATCCCAACGGGCAAACTCTTCTCCTGGGTTACAAGGGGCTCCTCACACCTCTGAGATCCAGTCCTTAGCAAACAGTTCCAACAGTGTCTATTTTCTGACCCTGTGAGGAGAACCGAGAAGGCAAAGAGACTCTAACACAAAGAAGTTGCTTTCATTTCTCATTGTGCATTTGCAGTAGTATTGTTTGCTTCAAGCTTAACAGGAGCTCAGATACACTTGCCACCCAAAACCTCTCTCCCCAGCCGTACAAACACAAAATAGAAGCTCCTCAAGGCTTGGCTGAGTCAGATCTTTGCTGCTCTAAGTACGACAACCACTGTGGAGGGCTGAACAATGACAGGATTTCACCGCGGATTTAGCCAGGGTGTGACCAGTTTAGAACAGGCAGACCAATGTTCCCAAAGAAAAGCACGTGGCTGAGATTAAAAGACAAAATTTCAAAACACAAGAGGAGTTAGAAATAATAAGGAAAAAACCCAGAGAGCTGGGAAGACCAAGAAACTGTAATCAGAGTTGCACCAAAGCTAACTAGCTGGTGGTCTTCCTGCTAAATCCTCCTGATCCTCAATGCTCCACACTCACCAATCCCAAAGCATCAGCTTCTGCAAGATCAATAAAATCTATTTAACTGGCTTAGACTTCATGGTTTTTAAAGATTTGTGAAGTGTAACAGTGTCAGCATTCTGACTGGTGAAAAATCTGCTTGACTGCGAGAGAGATCTTTTAAAAATATACAAGAAAATGGTGTTACAGGTGTCACAGGGACTGATGAACTTTTCTTTCTGGTGATGAAAAGCATGCTGACACATTCTGAAACTTCACCGACTAACACCAGCTGCTCATCTTCAGGATTTTTGAGGCTGAAAGAGCAACTTCGATTCTTAAATTCACATTTAAAAGACAGAATAATTCCCCTTTCACAAATCAAGAGGCAAAGTTTGACTTGTTAGCAAACTCCACCAAGCTCTGGATATGCTTCTACCTGCAGCTTGTGCCTACAGCCCCTTGGAAAGAATAAACACTGTCCTCAAGTCATTTGTCTGGGGAAAGTGTTAGAGGTTCTCTGGACTAAACACCACAGAGCTAAACACCACTTAGTTACATTGAACTAACTGCTGCTTGCCCTCAGCCACGTTCCATGCAGGGAAAACTTCCTACAGAGCTCTCGCTGGTTTTTAGGCTTCACCTAGGGTGGATACTTGGGGTATCTGGGATGCCCTGGGTATTTCCCTTGTCATCTGGTGCTGAACAGGATGGTTCTCTGGTTGTCAGTGCATGGCCAGATGTGCTACAACAACAGCTTCAAGAATCACACCGCTCCAAGACCAACAAGGAGTTAAAGAAAAGAACAAACAAACTCAAAATCCCCAAAACCAAAGGAAAAAAAACCACAACAACAAAAAGCATCAGGAAACAAGCTTTTCAAAGAAAAGAATGGTTTCCTTAAGGGGCTTTTGCCGTTATGTTAGGTAAGGCCTCAGAAAATACAAGTTACTACAAGTGTAATACTATAACCAAGCACAACACCGGTAGTAAGTCAAATTAAGGCCCCAGTCCTCCTTATGTGGGGTTTTTTTCCAACTACTCAAACTCTGCCTGGACACCATCAGACAATACACAACTTGAAGAGCAAGGCAAATGCTGCAGCTCTGGCTTTACACCCGACCCCAGCAGGCAGAGCTGACCGCACCGACACGAAGCGTTCCAGCTGCTCACCTGAATTCAGCTCCAGCCACTGTGCTCCTGAGCAGTGCCAGCAGAGTTCAGTCCCCTCCCTCCTGCCTTGTATCCTCGCCCTCCTCTCCTCCACGTGGGTGATGATGTGGTGGAAAAACTCCTCTTTCCCTGGCTTTCTGCAAGGCTGGGTGGCGAAACCGCAAGAAGTCCTTCCCCTTTCGGTGGCAGCAGCGAGTTGTCAGAGGAGCTCAGCTCCGTGTTGAAACCATACCTCAAGTTTCCTAATCTCCCTTTCTATTTATAACCAGTCCGTTCCCCCACCTTCTCTGCCATGCAGACAGCTGCAGAAAGCAGCTGGAGACAACCGAGTGCCCTGGCCAAAAACAGTAATCCACAGGCCAGCAGCAAGTGTGCAAGGGGCAGCAGAGACCCTCCAAAACACTAATCCTTAACCAAGGCTCAAGGAAGCCAAGACAGGACAGGGCTGTCAGCCTTTACCCTGTCCCGCAAGACTCTGAATACAGGGCATGGGTTCTCCCAAAGGACCATCGCTCTCTTGGCCTCATGTGAACTGGCTGAGATACCTCTTGTCCTTAAAAACTCCAATGGACATGCCCAGTACACAGCCCTCCTGAAACAAATATATCTCTGGGGGAACAGTGTGGATTCATCTTCTCCAGAGGAGGCAGAGCTTCGGCCATGTGGGACAGCATGAAGCAGGGATTAGGTCCAGGTTTCTGAGTTTATTAGGAGCAGGCATCTCCAGGGAGAAAGCTGATAATCTCTTTGTGGGACCAGGCAGAGCTTTGGCAGAGAGCCTGGCACCAAAAAACAGATGCAGGCACAACTCCAACGCCGATTCAGGGAGCTTAGGAGTGCCGCTGGAAGTTTTGAGTCATGCTCTTGGATATGAGCTAGCCTGAGCCCTTATTGAGGGAGGCCCTTTTCCTTTTGTTCAGGCAAGGGCTGCAAACATCCCCGGTGAGGTAACTCCAGCTGCTCTCTGCTAACACACACTATGTATTTTCTATACTTTGCATTATAAGCACGTCTGGCCATAGACTTATATAAAATTAAGTTCCATCAATGAATTTACAGGTGGAAACTGCTGCGATTCAGCAATTGCCACGCTGCTGCTGCAGCCAGGGGAGCAAAACCTTGCTGTGAAGGGACAGAACAGCCCATATCCACAGGCAGCACAGGAGGTCAGTTGCTCAGACAGCCTATTCCCCACAATGGGCACCAGTGACAGCTTGGTAAAGAGCCCTGCCCTCATCAGCTTTGGGACAGCCACAAATCTTTGTCATCGTTTTATGCAAAACTCTTCCTGGCCTTGAGTTACTTCAATGAAGAGTTGAAACACACACACACACACCCCTCCCCAAAAACTGTTTTGGAGCCCAAGTTTGTTGCTCATATGAAACAAAAATATTATCCACCTACAGAGCAGTGCATGAAGGGGGAGGAGGTCCTCTCCCATCCCTAAGCCACTGCCCTACACGTTATTAACCCACACAGAAACCACGAGAGCAGCAAACATGCAGGAAACCAAGGTTTGGAAGTAACTTCACTCCTTACCTCCTGGAAAACGGGAGTTTCAGGGGTAAGAAACCTCTTCAGCAGGTTTTACCAGCACTGGGGCTGTGCGTTAATGATTTACCTGACAGGGCTCTATTTGATAAAAGCATGTTTTGTTATGGTCTGCCTTCCTGCCTGTGCCGACGTAACCAAATCAGCTCACGAATGAAGCAAGCATGGTATTACTTGACAGATCAGGAGGAAATTAATGCTCCTCTAAGCTTGCTTACCTCATTCTGCTTTAAAAAAAAACCCAACACAACACTTTTTATAAATATACACATGGACACATATACATACACAGAAACTAAAAACTGATGTCTGGAGTAGATGTTCTGGATGTATACACAGGGGTGTATATGTACACAGTATCTAGAGACACACACAGAGATGAACTACCACAGGCACCGGTTTTCTAGTTTCTTCACCAAACTTATCTCTATAAATCTGTTAGAAAGTTTCAGATTAAAGCATTCGGTTGAAAAGGGGTTTATGGTGAGAAGGAGGCTTTGCCAGGATCACACGCCATGGAAAGACTCAGCTGTGCGTCTCCTAAGTCACAGCTTACGGATAAGGTTGTTTTCCTCTTTGACAAAGCCCATTCAGCTCAGGGGGAGGATTTCTGGGGTTTCCCTGTGACTCACTGCATTCCTCTATGCCCAGCCCAGGGCTGCCCTCCTCTACAACCGAAGCATTCACGTTTTTTGCGCAGTGGGTGACACTGTGACACAGGCGGAGCGGCACAGTCGCACAGCACTGCCTCTTCCCATGTACAGCCGCTAAAAAAGCCTCACTCACATCACATCTAAAAGACTCTGTTTCACATGAGTGCTCGCTGCCGTTGCACTGGGGCTATCTGGCAGGAGTATAAGAAAGAGGTTGGGAGGGTGGGAGGGAACGTGCCCAAGGTGGCAAAAAGACCATTTTTTGACTTTTAATTCCTGCAAGCAAGTGCTGCCACCACCACCTTGCCGGGTAACCACGGAGAGACTGCCGTGCCTCAGTGCCTGGCCATGGCAACAGATGGACCCGTCTGATGGGAACACACTAGACCCTGGACACGATACAGGGGTACTCACCGTTAAGATAAATCTGTCCTGCTCACTGGCAGCCTGCCTGGATTTTGTTTCAAAGAAAAAAAAAAACCACCCACCCAAAAAAAACCCACCAAGAAATTAACCACAAGCTCGAGTGCCACCATTAAAACAAAATAATCCCCCAAAGCTGTATTTTACATCTTCTTGTATCTGAGTCTTACTGCTTGCTTCTACAACGCGGTCCCTGCAGCAGGAGCCAAACATGCCTTCTGACTGAAACAGTATCATCCGGAGCCCGAGAGTGACACGGGGTTGGGGGGGAGCGGAATCAGGCAGCAGATAACAACTTTTCCTCTTCCCAGCTACCAGCCGGACGCGACACTTACAGCGAGACAGAGGGAGACAGCAGCGAGGCCTCAGCGAGCCGAAACCCTTTACGATCCCTCCAGCATTTCAGCAAAGCAGCTCCCAGACCCGAGGATCTCACCGGCGTCTCGTTGGTGAGCTGAACTTCCTTCAAACGAAAAGTTGCTTTTCAACTTCCCTAAAGCCAGCAAGGTCACACCAGGCTCCGCCGGTGCTCCTCCACACCGCTCGCCAGCTCCGTGCGGGAAACGTCTGGAAAGGAAAAAGCCCCAGAGGTGAGTGGTGCACCGGAGGCGACCGAGCGAACGCCCGCTGCTGCTGCCGCTCCCTCCCCAGCCATGCCTCTCACCCCGCCGAGTGCGTCAGCAGAGAGGAGGAGACCGAGGAGGAGGAGGAGGATGGGAGCGCCAGCCCGGCCGGAGGGCTGCCGTTTTCTACAGCAGCGGGTGTAACACCTCCTGACGCTTCTGGGTTTCACCAGCAAAATAACCACTAAAGTGGGGGCAGAGAAAGTTATTTTATGGGTTTAAGTCTGGGGATCCTTAATGTGCACAAGTAACCTGAAGCAAAGCTGTGGGTTAGTGCTACTTCTGAAGGAGTCGAGGGGACAGCGTGGAGCTGAAAGAGTCAGCACTGGGAAGGAGGATTCATTTACCAATGCACATAGAAATACCAGATGTTAAGTCCTGCCCTAGGGAAAAGAAAAAGAAGAAAAAGAAATAAACCCCAAAACAAAACCACAAAGCAAAAAAAGAGAGTCATACTTCACCATGTTAAAACAAAGCAAAACACTAAATTCCCCAATCTTTCAATGAAGATTTTGGCCATGTCCCACAGCTGTCAGTGGCACAGTCCCAGGGCAGGCAGCATCCCTGGTCCCCGAGGGCACACAGCATCCCCTGGGTCCCCTACACGCCCCAGACCCCAAGAGCACACAGCATCCCTAGATCCCAAACATCCCCTGGACCCTAAGAGCACACAGCATCCCCCAGTCACCGAGGGAACACAGTGTCCCCCTGATCCCTGAGGGCACACATCCAGCCTTTACCCCAAAAGACACCACACCAAGGGCTGGCAGCAGATAGCACTGGGGGGATGCATGCACCTCCTGCACCCAAGCATAGCAGGCAGCAAAGATAAGCTGAAAAGGAAGGTGTGAAGCATCCCTGGAGAGCACAAGAGGGAGTGGAGCATGTCTACTGGCTGCCCGCCACAGACAGCGGGGAGGTTCCTGTAATTCAGTACAAAACCACAATCCAAAGCAGCCTGAAGCCACATGTTGGAGAGACTGATGGGATGACCAGCGCTGGCAGAGTGTTTTCCAGCAGCTCACGTGAGAGCAAGGGCTCTTTGCCGGCTGCTGGAAGCAAAAGAAATATTCCATTATCTCCATGGATGAGATAATGTGGAGAAAAAACCAGACACCAGCACCAACAACTAGCAGCATCAGGTTCTCTGAACCTCACCCCAGGAGAGGATGCTCACTGCCATCAGTAAAGGGGAATCTGCAGAGCCCTATCGAAGAAATACAGGGCAGAAAAAGTGTTTTCAGAAGCCACACACAGAAGTACCTCCATACCAATCGTGTCACATGGAAAATAAGTATTTTTAAGTGGATGGTTTGGGGTTTTTTTAGACATGTGCCCCTAGGCACAGCCCATCCATCCTTGGTCCTGACACCTGTAGACAGCCAGGTATCAAATCATAGAATGGTCAGGGCTGGAAGAGACCTTAAAAATCATCAAGTCCCAACCCCCTGCCATGGGCAGGGACACCTCTCACCAGACCAGACTGCTCAAGGCCCCATCCAACCTGGCCTTGAACAGCTCCAGGGAGATTTTTTTCCTAATATCCCATCTAAATCTACTCCTTTCCAATTTAAAACCATTCCCCCTCATCCAACCACTACATGCCCTTCTAAAAGGTCCCTCCCCAGCTTTCTTGTAGCCCCCTCAGGTACTGGAAGGTTACTATAAGATCTTCCCAGAGCCTTCTCTTCTCCAGGCTAAACAACCCCAACCCAAACGTAACAACATGTTCATGACCAGCTCCTCCACAAAGTCCAGGAGCTGAAGCAGTTCAGGGTTTTATCACTGACCTTCAAACACCAGGGAGGAGAGGGGAGTGTGTGTGGGGGGGGTGTATGATGAAGGGTCTCAACATCAAGTATTATGTCTGCAAGAACTCAAGGAGAACAGAGAGCACCTTGTTGTGTCAGTGAGTCCAGCCAACTCCCCTGTGGAGAGTTTTGTGGAATCATGGCTGGTGGCCAAAGGCCATGAGCTTGGTGCAGTGAAATTGGTCAAGCAGTAAGGGCGTGAGAAACGTGGTAGATGTAACAAAGACGTTATATCTTTAAGATAGTAAAGTATGGGAAAGAGGAACTAAGCATGGGGGAAGAAGCCATAGGCATTTGGAGTATGTGCCAATATGGGCAGAGATGTTCTTTTATCTTGGACCAATTAGGACCTCAATTTCTGCAATATGCATAAGCTAATTATTGTAACCATAAAAGTGCGATGTGTAACCGAATAAAGCTGAGGCTTGCTGGACATCATCGGATGTGGCTGTCTCCCCGTCGATTTTCCACACATGGTGACCCCGACATGATACACTGGAGGCTCGTCCGGGATCGACATCAGCACCGTGAGGGGCTCCTGCCGCCGAAGAACGGGGAGACGCGTCCCGTTGATTTCAATGGTCTCGTATATCGTCGACAGGATTCCCAGCGGGGTCACTGACTAGGTTCTGAGACAGTTTGGGGGCCCGACGTGATACTGGGAAAAGCGCTGTGATACTGCTAAGCGCCGTAATACTGGGGAGCGCCGGGATTGAAGCGCCATGATTACAAGGAGCGAAGAAAACGTCCTTATCACGAACCACGGTGGAACGACGGAGGGTGTGTGGGTCCTAAGCAGCAAGGACGGCAAATCAGCACGCTGACAAGAGAGTGTGCCGTGCCCTAGGTGATCACATCGGTGAGCCTAGCCGCTACGTGCTACCGGACCTGAAAGGGCTGCAACAGCGCTGACGTTATAACGGACAGGCAAGTAGCACATGATTTATTTACTGCATTTTTACAGAAGCGACAGGTCAAAGGCATTGCCTTACATAAGGAATTGCCCGGACCCTTAGAATACGGGTATGCAAAGGGAATGTTTGTTAACCCACATACAGTACATGAACTAGCCGAGCAGCATAGACTTGGTGATAAATTGTGGGACGCTACATTAGAGGATGACCAAACAGCAAAGAAATTAGGAAAATTATGGAGAATAGTTCACAATGAGCTCTGCCACTTCAGCCTTTGCAGCAGTTGTGAGTTCTACAGAACCGATTCAAAAGGGAAAAATTCTACTACGGAGAATGTGTTTTTGTTTCTGGGTGCTCTTTCACCTACCCCAGTTACTATGCTAAGTAATTATGCCATGTTATCAGAGCAAAGTGATAAATCTGTCAGAACTGACCGGGAAGATGAGCAAGTAGTGCACGTATATCTGCCACCATGGTCTGCAAACCCCCCCACTATGATAGCTTTGGAAGGAAAAAATGTGGAAAAAAAAAGTGTACAACCAACTGCCTTTAATATCTATTCACCTCTAACTTTTACTGAGCCTAAAAGAGCCTGTGACGCAGTCAAAAATGTTAACCACCATCAAAAACTTCAGCTTGTCCTTGAAAAGCTGGAAAACATGAAAGCGGAGCAGGCAGTTGCGGCAACGGCATGCCCTGCTGTGAAAGGGTTTGCAGAATTGCCCACCCACCCGGACACTACCGACATAAAGAATCACCAACTATGGCACAGACAAGGAACCTATGCCCACAGACAAGAAACCTAAGGACAGGACACAGGACACTTACGGCCATGGACAATTATCGGCTTTGACAATCATCAGATCAGGGACACATTTTGTATCTACACCCACCGCTCCCACCCACACCGCCCGACAAACATCATCCATACATCTCCTGATGCCCGAGAGACTCTGCAGAGACTGCTTGTCGGAGCCTGGGCACGTAAGGTGGCGTCAGAGAGGGAAAAATGGTTAAATCAGGGTATTTTGATTACTACATAATCGTGAAAATTACCAGGGAAAAGTTTATGTGGGGACGAGTGGGTGGTGGAGAAAAGAACGTTGATAGCAGGCTGGTGGGATTGGGTGGAGGGGGGTGGGGGTAACCCCACCTCAAACGGGAGGATCAGGATTACATAGCATCGAGCAGAGCTATTCTGCATTCGCTTATGATTTGTATACCTCAAGAAAACAAACCCCCTGTCTCAAGCATTACCCAAACTTAATACACAGAGCCTCAGTAAATTTTAAGTGCTTAACCTGTCATCTAGGAGTGGGGAGGCAAGCAATGGAATTATTGATGAGGAAAATCAAAGTGTAAAAGAATCAAGAAGATTACCTAACAATTGGTCTGCCCAGACATGCAAATTATAAGTTTTAAATCAAGCATCACAATTGTTAAATAGGACAGAAGGGACGATTTATACTGACTCAAGGTATGCTTTTGGGGTAGCTCAAACATTTGGGAAAATATGGGATGATTACTGGAAAAATACTGTTTTGTGATTTACAAACTAGAAAGAATATTAGAGGTGGAAAAGCTAAACTGGTGCCAGACTTACGTAGCTCAGGTACTTGCTCCAGTACGAAAAAGGCATCTTGTTCTAATCCTTTATCCTTACGTGGATGATACTGATTGCGGGATAAAACTTGGACGTTGAAAGTTTGATTCATGAGTTAACAGTGCATTTGAAAAGCAAGGGATTACAGATTACAGAAAATTCAAAATAAGGCAGTATGGAAATATTTGGACTGACAGATTGATAAAAGTACTGTAACACCTCAGAGGATTGAAATCAAAGCTGAGGTTAGCACATTAAATGGTGTTCAAAAGTTCCTTGAAAATATTCACTGGATTAGATTATTGTGTGGTATTATGAGCTCAATTTTTGCAATATGCATAAGCTAATTATTGTAACCATAAAAGTGTGATGTGTAACCGAATAAAGTTGAGGCTTGCTGGACATCATCGGATGTGGCTGTCTCCCCGTCGATTTTCCACACTCCCCTGCCTTTAATTCATTGCAAAAAGTCTTTTGTTTCAAAGATCAACAACAACAAAAAAAGGACTTGAATTAAATTGCCCAACTTGTCCCTTTCTCAAAGAGCTTTTCCCCCTAACTGAAGAATTACAAAACCCCACACAGGCTCATTCTCCTTCTGCAGCTCATTGTTAACAGGGAGCTGGCAGACCTGGGTTCAATTGAACTAACCCTCAGACTTCTTCTTTCATAGCTCCTTCGGGAAGGATTTTAACAGTTAAGCTGTACCTCCAGCAGGCTGGAGAATCAACTCCAGGTCAGTCCATGTCATCTAAAATCCAAGGAGATAGGCAGCGGGGACTGAGGTGAGCCACCCAGGCAGTCTCTGTTTCTTTTTTCCAGCAGATGTTTAGCAACTCAGCTCTATATCACTCAACAGATGCACCTTCCCAGCCTCATCCTGCGTTTAGGGGGATTCTGGAGTAGAACTGGTTATTGATCAGTACCTAAAGGATTCTTAAATGAAATCCAGTTGGTACCAAGGCTGTAAATCCCTCCCACCGAGCATACCTATGAGGAATCGACAGGTTGATTAGAAGGCTCACTAGAGGCTGCAGATTCCTTGTTACATAGACAAGGCTCATGTCTACTTCGTGTCTATATTAGACACCTCAGGGGACACCTGGTGAGGACAGAGGCCAACTTGATAGCTCACTTGTAACAAGAAACACGTACATATTTTACCAAAACGCTCCTTGATGACACCAGCCGATCTTATCTTTGTGGTTTTTCCCCTCCATGATCTACACCAGTATGGGTTCAGTGACCTCAAGGCACGTAAGGAAGCGAGCCCGTGTTCTCCCATGAGTGAGGTGGGGCCAGGAGGGAAGAAGAGATGACAGTTTGACAGGTATTACAGGTAATTAAAAGTGAGCTTTGGGAACACCTTTTCAACATGTTTAATCATTATGCATTTAAATACTGCACGTGTCCAGACAGATACAAGTTAATACCCTGTAAACCCTGAACAAATAAAAAGAAACATCTAATGAACTTTTTCCAAAGCACTCAGAAAAGGTGGTTGCTGGGTTTTTTTCCCTCCCACACACTTCAGACAGGACAGAATTAGCCTAAGGGCTAAAACAGGGGACAGCCTGAAACGATTACATCATTTTCTTTCTATAGTACTCAACACCTGGGAGTATCACTCTCAGTTACATGGCTGGTGCTCTGCTTCACCTCCACCTTCCCACATCGCGCTTCAATAGCGGGATGACAATCCCCACAGAAATGCCTGAAGAAGTGACGCAGCCACCCAGCCTTGACCTATCAGCTTTGTTCTTCATCAGGACATGACCTGTGTGATATAAGATTTGGATTTGACTGCTGACATCTAAGAGAAATAGCTACTTCAAGCTTCAGATTGGTAATTCAAGCACCACATGCACTGGCATGACAGCATCCTTCACAAAGCCTTGCTGGGGAAAGGTCTTCCTTGCCTTGGCAGCTTGAATCTGCCTAAACATCCAAAAAAAAAGAGGTCAAGAGCAAGCAGATTACATTGAGTCACCTTTTCTCTTGCCTGTGGGTAATAAAATTGTATTAGGAGATGAAATCCAGCACTGAAGGTGGGAAGTCCAGAGGAGGCCACAAAGATGATCAAGGGGCTGGAGCACCTCTCCTATGAAGACAGGCTGAGAGAGTTGGGCGTGTTCAGTCTGGAGAACAGGATGCTCCAGGGAGACCTAATGACATTCAACCAATACTTAAAGGGGTCCTACAGGAAAGTGGGAGAGGGACTGTTCACCAGGGAGTACAGGGATTAGGACAAGGGCCAATGGCTTCAAGCTGAAAGAGGGCAGGGTTAGTTTAGCTGTTAGGAAGAAATTATTTACTCTGAGGGTGGTGAGGCCCTGGCACAGGGTGCCCAGAGAGGCTGCGGAAGCCTGGCCTTAAACTCCCTGGAAGAAGGGAGACTGCCAACTTCTCCAACCAACACCCACCACCGAGGATGTGTTCATCTTGCTTCACGTGAGCAATGTAACTCCATACATCTGCCATGGCATATCCCAAAAGCCTCCCAAAAAGCTTTTTTTTTTTGGTGTCTTTCCCTTTGAGTAACTTGACTGTGGTCACTCATCTACCAGGAAAAAAAAACATGCTCCAGGAGCGTTAAGAAGCTACTCTGACCTCCATTAGCTTCAGACACTTCAAACCACTGCTTTCAACAACAGCTCGAGGACAAGTGGTCTAAAATAACTCAAGATATCTCCCCCATTCTCTTCAGAGCAAAGCTATTCGGTCTTAAGTACAATGCAACTACCTGCTCATCGGAAAGGAAGCGTTAGCTATTGCACTGAGTTGCTGTTTGCTCTAAGCAGCAAACCCTCTACTTCACATTTACCATCGCAACACACTGCACAACCCACTCCAAAATTGCTGCTTATTTGTCTTTCAGCACTTTCAACCCCCAGACAAGTGACCCGGCTTAGAGCAAGCTCACTGTGCAATCCGTAACACAGATCTCTCCAGAGATGCTGTGATTGCAATAAATCCTGTTGCTTATTATTTACATCAAGCTTATTGCTTCTTCCAGCTCCAAGCTGGGGCCTTTTTCACCATATAAGCTGAAATATCTTTGCAAAGAAAGCAGAAAAACGAGGACACTTCTAAGTTTTGAGCAGCTTTGGCCGAGACCTTTTGGCACATCTGCTTTATGATGCAGAAATGAAGTGTTTTATTAAAGATGTGAAAGCGTTCATCATTAAAACAAACCTGTTCTGGCCATCACTGTTCCACCCTGTCTTCTGAGGGCTTTCAACCAGCAAAAGTGTATATTCCTGGTTGATACAACACAGGGTTTTGAATAAGCCAGGATTTAAAAAAAGAAGCAAAAAGAAAAAAACCCTACACACACACAAAAGGAAACGAAAAAAAAGCAGCCAGTGGATACCCCTCCCCAATCTATAATGTTTCCTAATGAAAATTAACCTGAAACTTTATTATTATTATTATTATTATATATAACATCATAATAGCAATACAGCATTAATAGCCTACTGTGGCAACTTCTTACATGTCAGGCTGTTAAGGACAGTTGCTTTTGAAACTGAAAAAAAACGCCCTTTGTTTTACCTTTGTAGGGTTCTGATATATACTAGCAACACTAAAAGGTTGACTTTAAAAATCTATTAAGTATTTATAACTCTAACTTCCAGAAATGCAGGGTTAAGGTGTATCACACACAAAGGGTGGTTCTGGAGCACTGATGTACTCATCAGCTCCAGCAATTAAGCTTCCAGAGAGGAATGCTGTGTCATGTAACGTGTGACTCACAGAGTTATGTCCGGAGGAAACCTTGCCTCTCTTTCCTTTCCTATAAAAAGCTCTACCTGACTTTTAAGTTGAACCAAGTTAGAACAACAAAAAAAAAAGAAATCTTTCCTCCAACAAAGGAGCTAATGTCAGTGTGTGTGCAAGAACAAAGGTGAATTTTAAATTGCTTGCAAAGAGGATGATCACGCAACCTGCCAGCAAGCCAGTGTCTCCTGGACGCTCAGCTGAAAACATCCCCTGCTCCTCCTCCAGAAGCAAATTAAGAAACACATTGTGTTGTTGTACTTGAACACGTTTGTACTTTGACCTCCCACCCCTTGTGCAACCTCCCGGCTGGCTGACCTGTTCCTGGGCAGCTCCCAGTTCGTTCCTTTTCTGCATCTGACCGCAGTCATGGGACTCCAGCACGTTGCGACAGCTCCGAGGGGTCACACACACACACAGAGGGATGGCAGAAGCACCAGTGGGATCCCCATGTACCCCAGAGCTGTGGTGGAATCTTTTGCTCCCCCCACACCCCTTGTGTCGCACCCAGCCATGCAAAAACTCATGCTTTGCCTAGCTGGGATTGCCTTCATCACGGGTAAAATCGGTCCTTCTGCTCATCATGGTGCACACATCCTGCGGCTGTTCCTGGTTAACCACCATTATTACATCCTTGGAGAAACACAAAGATTATCTCTGCCACTGGAAGCTGGGGCTGCACTGTGGGGTCCTCACCCCCTCAGAGGCAAGAGCAGAGGTGTCCCACTGCGTTCCCGCCCTTCACTTGCATGCAACCACATACCCAGTTCAAAGCAAGCATATAATACCGTCAAGGCCACATTTTAATCTAGAAGAACGGACCTCTCCATATCAAACAGAACCAAGAGGTCCTTTTCCAACTCACAGTCTCAAGCAGGAGGACATTTTTCACAGGGCAGGGCATTACTCACACGTGAGTGCGTCCCGCATCCAGCTACAGCTCCCTGAGAGCCACTCCTATTCCCTGATCCACTTAGGTTTTCCTCCAAGAATTCTCATCATCCAGGTGTGTCAAAATCCACCAGCTAAATAAGTCACTACCTGAGAACGTCACTTTGGTTGTATTTCTTCCAAACCCAGAATTTCAGCCCAAAGCCCTCTGTTGATATGTGGGAAACTGATGGCTTCTTCCCCAAATACCCTAAGGGGACGATGAGGATTGATTTTTCAATCAAGGAGTTAATTCCTTTATTATTTGCCCCACCCCTTGCTGGTTTCGCATACCTGTAGTTTGGCACATACTCTGGCTTTTTTAAAGCTTGTGACAGACCAGCTTGGCCTTCCCCAGAAATACAGCATGTAAGGATGGATGCCAGCTGCTGCCAGCACCCAAGGAGCAATCACGGGCCTCTCAGGAAAACACCCTCACTTGTTTTAAGTGCAGAAATCCCCATGCTAACACAGAGAGGTTTGAAGCCCATCCTAATGCCAAGGAGGGGCAGAGACATAAGAGACTCAGCAATTTCCCCCCCATTTCCTCTGTTCTCCAGCAAGAACTGCACCCTTCTTGCAAATACCAGCATCACAGTCTAACCCTGCTGTCTCTCACTCTTCAGAGGAGTTTGTTATTAACCTGAAAGACCTAGAAGGAGCCAGCGCTTTCCAGTACAAGCAAAATTAGCATCTTAGAAAAAACCAAACCTCCCACAGAAAAAAAGAAAACAACAACCTGCAAAGCAAGAGTTAATACTGATCATGTTTTGTGGTAGAGGTCAGCAACAGCCTCCTGGGCCCGGAGGGGGCTTTTTCCTGTTAAACTACACCAGCCTCCATATCCTGAGTGTTTGTTTGCACGCTGTAAGAGGCACAGACTAGAAACCGGAGAGAGAAATCTGGCTCTGTATTTCACAATGTGTTTCTGCAGCTCCTGGGTGGGTCAGTTTTAATTATCCCAAAGACACAAACTATTCTGACAGTGAGCATCATCTCTCCCATATCCAGGTAGCAGACCCAGACTGCTGTACGCCCCACTCAAAGAGGATGAAATACTTATTGACTGATCACTGCCTCCAGCTCCTTTTTCTTTTTCCCCTGCATCACCCAAAGTAAATACTCACAGGCTGAATGGCACTGACTCACACATACCCACCTATCTTGTTAATAAGCATGATGGGGATTATTATTGCAAATTAGGACTTCGCATATCCACTTCCTACATCCCAAGGCCAAAGGGGACAACATGACAGAAGCAACAAGGAGCTATTTTTGAGGACCACAGGGCGCTGTACTCCTGATATCCGGTGTCAGTGCAGCTTGCAACGTCACTGCTTTACAGGAGGGTGAGCCACGCGGTCCCATCACTGTAACACACATCCTCTTCCCGCAGCACGCGGCCAGTGCCACGACTCTCCCCAGGCTCAAAGGATGAGCAGATGAATTCAGAGCAGTAACGCAGGAGAAGTAATGCTCCAGAAGCCTGAGCCGTTAATCACTGAAGGCTCAAAGGGCTCCCTGGGGAAGTGCGTTCATATGCTGCCCTAACTCATCCCAAAAAGGGGGACACACAGCAATGCCACCACAGCCACGGACTGTGCTTGGTCTAACTCAAAATCTGACTGCGCTTCTCTCTCGACCAAAGTTCAGTAAAAATGCTCCCTGCTTTCAGGCACTGGCCTCCTAGACCTTGTTTTTATAACTTGCACCACTGCGATGCATTCAAGAAGCAAGAGGGGACAGAGACCAACGTGCTGGCTGCTCAGCACAGGCTTTGGAGGCTTGTCCGTCCCACGTGGCAAGCGCGGAACATCTCCCGCTGGAAGCATCACTGGTGCTGCAGAAGCCAAGGGTATGATCACAGGATGCAAAACACGGCACGGAACAAACATGGAAAATATTAAGAGAGTCTGTGACACCAAAAATTATGAACACCAGCACTACCATCTGCTTCCATCTGCTCATCTTAGGGTGCTAACTCAAACAAGGACCTGCAGGAACCCCAGCCTGCTCCCAGTAAAGCCAAGCCTCAGCAGCTTTGACCACAAAAGGCACTGCGCACTCCAGGCAGAAGCTGACTGCCTGTATTTTCTGGCACATTTTGAGTTCTGCTTAGGTGCAGCATCCATCCACATCGGATGAGGCTTGATGCGTATCAATTTCCAAATCTCTTCAGGAGTTATGTGCTTTAGAAGGATAAATACACTTTGATTTGATTTGCAAGTAGTAGCGGGTTTCATTTCAACTCGCTTCCTATGGATATGGTTAAGTTTTAACGACCAAGAAAATGTCTGCAGCCTCTATACAGCCTTACTGTAGAAATGACTGGGAGTTCTCTCAATATTAACAAAACCTCGAAGTATATTTACACTGTAAATACACTATGCTGCAATTGCTATATCAAGCCACTGCCAAATACCTTTCCCCTGACATTCATCAAATCTATTTTGGCTGGCATTTACTGTGCTCACACTTGCATTTCTGTTCTTGATGCCGGCTACAACGTAAAGACTACAAACACCTTTTCAAAACCCCCACAGAGACCGTCACGCTGCTCTGAATTCAGTATTGATCTTCCGAGTCCCCGTGCAATCACACATAGACAAGGGGAATCATTCCGCTTGATGCCCTCCTGCCTTGTGGTTATTCCCCGTGGATTATCCAAGTGGATCTGGTTCTGCAAAGGCTGGGTGGGGTAGATGTGTACACCCAACTGTGGACACAGCCAGCCTTCCCATACTCTCAGGATCAAGGCAGATGAACTGCTCCTTTCTTTCTAAAGACCTTTTATCACGATTCCCGAAGGATGACATCGACTGCGTAACACTGTGCAGCACACTATGATTTTCTAGAGCAGGAAGAGACTAGTTTCTTCTCCATCCACACCAAAAAGGACTAGTCTGGAACAATATTTCCACTGACCATTAAAGGTTGTCTTTCATAAAAAACACCACAAGGTTTTACCCCTGCAATTACAGCTCACAGAAATCCAGTATCTGTCATGAGTTTAAAATACCTAACGAGGAACATGAAAGGTTGAACTGAGGTACTTGCACCTCCTGAAAAGGTGGACTGCACTGTCAGCTTGGCTCGGTGATTGGTAACACCGGCGCTCCAATGTGCTCTGCTTCACATGAGCATTCAGAAAATCTGATGTCTGGAAGTGTCACTTGTTGTGTCTTCTACAGCTCACAAGCAGCAAAGTGCAGCAAGCACAGCTTCAGAGAACCTGTGCTTGAACCCAAAGTCAACAGCCTCGTTTTACCAACTATCCCACCAGCAGGACATAGGCTGTTCAACTCCCACCCCTGTAAGCCTTTCATCCAAGTTGAGGGGTTTGAGCACAATAAAAATGGAAAGTCTTGGGATGTTTTTGAGAGGGCAGAGCTCTGAATCACTTAGGAAGCCAGAGATGAGTGTAAGTTCAGTTTTACTCTAATGAAATGACAACCATAGCAAGAGGCTTGCTGCAGCACCCCTCCAGGGTGTGCACTGGGGAGGAGTGGGCACACAAGCAATCCCTGAGCACTCATGCTATGCACGCAAGCATGCGACAGTCTTGCTGCACCATCAAAGAACCACTGTCCTCCAGCCTAAAGTCTTTCACCAACTGGTTTCACAGGTCCTTTCCAAAATACCCCCCTCCATGTTTAACGCCTCTACCTCCCAACACCATCCCATCATTAAAAGCTCACAGTTTTGGGGGGGGGTGGTGTGTTTGATACCAGGTTAGTGAAACAGAAAAGCCCATTTACCTTCACAGGCTTCCTGCCCTTCCCAGGTGACAATTTTCCAGAACTCTTCAGCCCCCCCTTTGCCACCAAGAGGAGAAGAAAGAAACCCTTTATTTTGCACCTTTGGTCTCAGTTTGGCTCCACTGGAGAGATTTCTTCCAAAGCAAACACCTCTGCAATGTCACGGGCTGTATATATAGACACAGGCCAGAAGAAAGGAGAAAGGAACACAGCCCTGCTGTAGATACTCCGCTACATTAGGCAAGACCTAAGTAGGGAGAACATCAGCCAGAAATAAAGTCTGTATTTTGCTAAAGCTCCATGCACAATGCTGACTCAGACAGTAAAGCCAGGTTGTAGGATCCAAGATAAATATTGCATCCATCCAATAACGGGGAGTTTCTCACATATTCCCGGCTTCTGCCAGGAGACGTGCTATTTCTGCTCAGGAAAGGCTGCAGCTCACAGCAGATGTTCCAGCGAAGCTTGAGGAAAGCCACCTTCATCCACACACCTGAAGGCACTAAGTAGACACGCACAGGACACTGTAGGGAAAGCTCTGTACCGTTTCTGGGAACTCTGCACCCTTGGGTGCCTCTGTAGTGCCTGCACACATGGCAGGCAGCACGGGGAACAGGCAGGGGGTCTGCCTGCCCTTGCAGGGCCGCCATCTCTGTGGTGGGATAACTCACACAACTGGATGAGCATCTGGATGCACACCGGCTCTTCAGGAAGATCAGGATGAGTGCTTATGGGAGACTTTCACCACCTTGATAATTGCAGGAGGGGAGACACAACATGGCAGAAGCAGCTGAGTTTTTTCCAGAGTGCACTGATGAGAATTTCCTACCAAGGGTAATCAAGGAGTCAGCAAGGAGGGGTGCTCTGCTGGACCTCATACTTACAAAACAAGCAAGAACTGGTCAGGGATGCAAAGGGCTTGGCTGCAGTGACCATGAGGTGATGGACTTCAGGACTCAGAGGAAGGACCTGGGGAAAAAGGGCTGCATAGCACCCTTCAATTCAGGAGAGCAGATTTTGGCACCTTTAGGGATGTGTTTGAAGAATCCCATGAGATACAGCCTTGGAGACAAGAGGGATCCAGAAGAGCTGGTTGATATTAAAGAATTGCTTCCTCCAAGCTGAAGAACAGTCCATCCCAAGCAGTGGGCAATGAAGCTGAGGTGGCAGGAGGCCTACACAGAGGAGCAAGGAGTGCCTGACCAAACCCAGGTGCAGCAGCAGGGACAGGTGACCCAGGAGGAATCTGAGAACACCGACCACGCAGGGTGGGGATAAGAGAGCCAAAGCCCATCTAGACTTGAGTCTGGCATAGGATGTGAAGGGTGAGTGTACGACTGACCTTCATGAACTGCAGGGCCCTGAGACCCACAGGGGAAATCCAGGTCAAGGAAGACTTACCCTCAGTTAGGAGAGGATCAAGTTAGGCAACAGTACACTGCACATACACCAGACCCCAAGACTAGATGGGATGGACCCAGAAGAGCTGAGGGAGCTTGCTGATGTTGTTGCAAGGTCACACTTGATGACCTTTGAATACTCAGGGCAGTTGGGGGAGATTCCTGATAACTGCAGAAAAGGAAATGTCACCTCTGTCTTCAAGAAGGGCAAGGGAATGGATCCACAGGTCAGCCAGCCTGACATTGTCCTGGGAACGAGCAGCTAATTCTGGAAACCATTTCCAGTCACATGAAGGACAAGGGGATGATCAGGAATAGTCAGCATAGATTTATGAAGGAAAAAGAATCATGCTTCATCAGCCTGATCTCCTCCTGTGATGAAATGAGGTGGTAAATGAGGGGAGTGTGGCTGGCTGGCCTCCAGCAAGACTTTCAACACCACCTCTTAGAACATCCTGGGACAAGCTGACCAAGTATGGACTAGAGAAGCAGACAGTGAAGTGGACTGAGCACTGGCTGAAGAGCCAGGTTCAGAGGGTTGTGATGAGTGGCACAAAGTCCCGTTGGAGGCCAGATGCTATCAGTCTACCCACAGGTTGATACAAGAGCCAATGTCGTCTAACCTGGACAACGTGCATTCAGAGCATACCCTCAGCAAGTTTGCTCATGACTCAAAACCAGGAGGAATGGACAATACACCAGATGGTCACATTGCCATTTGGATGGCCTTTGACAGGCTGGAGCAGAGGCCAGGCAGGAACCGCATAAAAGAAAGACAAAAGTCCTTAACCTGGAGAAGAATGACCCTAAGCACCAGTACTGGTTGGGAGCTGACCAGAAGCTTTAAAGGTTTTGATTTTTAGGCTAAGACATGAATTAAAGTTGCAATTCTTTAAACTTCCAACTTTCCCTGTTCGCACATCTGGAGGTGGGCTAGCAAAAAGAGGCCAGTGGAAGTCATCAGTAATGGAGGGAAGTACAAAGCTGATACTATCTACTAAGGTTTCACCCTAAAAAGAAGTTCAGGAACAGAGAAGTCTCCATACAGAGTTCAGGTTTTTATGTTTTGATAGAACCGTTAGCACATTTGTCTTTGGTTCTCAAAGAACCAAAAACCTCCCCCCTCCTCCTCTTCCTCTCTTTGCAAATGAAGCAAGCACACTGAGGGCTGAGCGGGGAGGAGGGCACTACTGAGAGCCATCGCGACAGCTGTCACTGTGATCTCTTCACCCAGGAGAAAAAAAAATAATCAGACCAAGATCTCAAACCATGAAAGCAGCCCGGCCTGGGGAGGCTAGTTAGCTGCTCCACACATGAAACCCTTTTTATACAGTACTTTTCTCCTGGGCAGTCTAAACATCTCTTTCATACTGAATTAAAACCAATAAAGCAGAGCCAACTAAGCACAGAAATAACTATAGAACCCTGGCAGGGCTTGCAAGGAAAGAGAGAGGCTGTAATTAGCAGCCTAACCTGTCTCCTCACTGCCATAAAAGCGTCAGCAACTCTGTCTTTATAGCGTGTGTTGGCATCGGCGCTTTGTTACACAGGGGATTTTGGTTCTCATAAAAGGAGAGGCAGCACCCCCAAACTCCACATTCCCTGGGAAAGGGTGAAGACAGGGGTGTCCTCCACAGTCAAACTGCTCTCAGTTACTCCCAGTCAATTAGCCTGACAGTTAATCTCACCCTTAGCAGCCAGCAGCATAGGAACACCATCAGCCCAGGCTGTAGGCAAGGTGCAGAGCCTCGGAGAGGGGCTGCTACTTACCCATAACACTGCAACGACCTGCTCTCACCAACAGAAGACACGTTCCTGCCTGGAGGCTGTAATGCTCAGCTTCTCTGTTGGTGTTTCATACCTTTTTGATACTCTTGGCGCTTTATTTAGGTGAAGAGCAGCTCAGATTATTTCTAGGGAGTGCCGTGCAGCAGATTTCAGGGCTATTTATGGATTAAAACAGGCTTGGGTCCAGCCACAAAGGTTTTCTATGTGCTGACCTCACATGCCAAAGCCAGGTGCCTTCCCCAGTAACAGAGCAGCTCCTCCACACGAGTCACATCCAAGCTGGGAGATGCCAGCAGACTGCATCTGGCATTCAGACACAGCAGCTGCTCTGCACAGTGAACGGGGATACTCGGATGTCCAGCACGCCACCTCCCATCAAAGCAGTCTGTGCTGTGGCTGCACCTACAGCCTGGGTGCCCGTCCACACCCCCACCCCCCCACCCCCCCTCCATTCTCCAAGTGGGCTGAAGTCAGAAAAGCACCAACTTATGCCCAGGGAACATCCTTATTCCAACACAGGGCGTGTGAATGATGAACAGTGTAAAACTGATGATGGGCTCACCCAAGAGGAACCACGCTGTATTTTTGGATCGTTATTTAGTAACAAAAATAACCACGTTACTTCCTTAAATACACCGTGCTACGGGATGGCATGACTAAGACTGGCACAGTACTTTTCTCTCCTGGGTAAGAAAGGCTACAGGACTTTCTGTGATCAATGATGTTACGAACTCAACAATATTTTGGCGTGAAAGACCTATGTTATTTAGGAACTGCTTGCAATCGCAGACTCATTGAAAGCATTGGGTTGGAAGGGACCTTTATTAAAGGCCATATAAATCCAACCCCCTGTTGTGAGCAGGGACATCTTTACTAGATCAGGCTGCTCAGAGCCCCATCAAACCTGACCAAGATGCTTGCCATAAGCCTCTAAGTCACTGCAGTGCTTGGTTTCTCTTGCTGTTGAGAGCACAACTGTTTGTTAACACAGCAGAAGAACATATTTGCTACACCACTAAGTAACAGAAAATTCACGTTTCCACAGCCATCGTGCACCTCTAAATTGAAATAGTAAAAAAAGAGCGCAAAACCCTAACAAGATCTGCCAGTGCCATGCTGAGGAGGCTGTGCTTACTGGGTTTGTCTCCAGCATACGACACCAGACCACGGTGTTCAGTGCTAAATGCAAGCTGACTGCAGAAAATTCACTGGAAAGCGTTTATTAAGGGTTGTCATTCTAATTTTAGCCTCTGGACATTTTCGGGTCCAATAAAAAGACCAAAACCCAGGAGTAACCCATGTAGGGATTGTCTCCTGCCTGTGCTATTTCAAAAGACATTCTGAGTTTCAGGGATTTCATTATTTATTTTTAAATCACTTTTTAACTTCTTGTTATCAGAAGTATTAAGTTATACCACAACACTGGACCAGACCATGCAAGAAGGCCGAAAGGAAGGAGACTCATTCCCATGGGAAATGACAGTTTCCAATACAAATACTTCAGCGGGGGGAGCAGAACCCTTCCATTTCTTTGCCTTTCCTTGTTAAAGGCTGCAGGACTGCAGGAATACAGGAGTACTCCATGCTCGTATGCACTGTATAAGCCTTTCTGAGTCAGTATCTCCAGGCTCATACAGGCTCCATCAGTCCCTGCAGAGCTGTTTTGTCCAGGCACTCTCCAGAAGCATTCAAAAAGCTTCTCCTCAGGCCTTAATTGCATCTTCATATACCAAAACCAGACACGCTGCTGTGGCTGAACAGTTTCCTGCCCAGGCCCACTCCTCCCAGTCCTGCCAGCACAACAGACCACAGAAACCATAACAGAGACGACCATCTGCCCTGGGCAGACCTAGCCTATGTTCACAACAGCAGCGTCAGGATAGACCTTTGGCATAGCTGGAATTAATCTGCAGAAGCTCAGCACGTATATAAGGTCCTACCAGGGAGTAGAACCTGTCTGAGATCTCTGGGTACAAGCACAGATGCAGATGTGTTGTTCTCCTCTGCTCCTTCCCGTGAAGCTGGCTCCTCAGGCACAGTGCAGACGCAACAGGCACTGTTCTGGATAGTTACTAGGGAGCAACAGGGAAACAAGCCAACCAACTCAACAAACCAACTCAAACAAAACTGGCCAGTTCCTGGGACTAGGAGCTGCCTCCAAGGACACATTTCACTTGCAGACAGCGCCATGCTGTCACCAAAAGGCTTTCCCCAGTAACTCTGACCGTGTCAGCACCTACCTCTTTGCCTTGCCTTGGCCAGCTGTGTCCACAAAGGCCATGAGAAGCTGTATTCCTGGGTCTCGCAACTCTAGCATTCCTGCTAATCCAGGCACCCTGCACCACCTTGTCCCTGGCCACCTCCAAGGGCAGAGGGACAGCGTGCAGGAGTGTACACTGCATGGGATCCCCACACAGACACTAGTAGCTACACTCAACTACAGCAAGTACACAGACGCTCTGAGGCAGATCCACAGGACCAGGATGCAGCAGTACCTGTGATACGGGCACCTCACCAGGCACTATTCCCAATCTCACAGCTGTTCCCAGCACCCACAGCAGCACTGGCACGGGAAACCATCTCAACAAGGTGCTCACGCTGAGGCTGACAGTGCTGACCCCTTTGCTCTAGGAGTTTCCCTCCTACACCGTGGCAATTCTCCCTAGAGAGGACATTAGCACAGGCTGAGCACAGCACCTAGTGACCTCATTTCCTTCAGTGCCGGTGTAAGACCTTGTCTTCCCTCTGCATCAGAGCTGCAGTCTGACTAACTGAGGACACTGCTTGGTTTGTTTTGAGGGTCGCCCTCCTCCCTGGCTTCTTTTAAACCATAAACCTACATACCCACATCTCCAAAAATGAAAAGCTACGGCAGGCAGACCTCCACCACATGGCAAAAGCATAGGTACATCATCAACACAAAAGCACAATCCAAAACCTCGACAGTGCCAAGGGACCGCAATAAAAAACTCTACACAGGCCTAGGCTGGCAGACCAATGCCAGCTAAATGTTACCTCCATGAGAAGTTACAGCTACTTGTCAAGGAAGACATGTGCCAGCTGCAGCAACATTTCAGATTCAGATGCAATTTAAGATGCCTCTGTTAATTCAGTTGGCTTTGTATCCCAGTTCTCCTTGGCCCAGCTCCAACTTTTCCATTGCTGCAACCTCCGGCTTCTTTGGGTGAGCACCTTTGTTCCTTACAGCAGGTCTAACATTTCTTAGCACTGGTGTAGTAGTGTTTTGCATAAGAGAATATAGAGGGGATGGTTTATTGTTAACTATTTCAAGACAGACTAAGAGTCAGCAGTTCAGTTCGATGCTAATGAAATGAGGCCAATAAGCATGAGCAGCTGGAAATACCAGAGGTGAAAGGCACAACCAAGTCAGGCTTTAGTTGGGGAAGAAAAAAGCAGCTTGACTTCTGAGGCAGCTGAGAGTTTTTAATCTTATCTAGACGAAAGTATAATCCAAGTACCTTACCTACCTATTAAATAATCCACATTTACTTGATAAAAGCAGCAAACATCTGGGTACAGTGTAAGCCACCCTCTGACATCAATCCCATGTCCACACAGATATACCCATCGTCAAAGGACGTAAACCCACCTGCTTCTGAATGCAGGTACAATTTTCTGTCCTCAGAAGCAAATTTGCTGTTATTTGTTTAATAATCCTTAGCTGTGGACTTTAAACTCCTCCCCTTTTTGTTGACACTTGGTTTGGTTTCCACCACAGTCACTGGTTGCATATGCTCAATAATATTTGCCCTACAGCAGCTTGCCACACATCCAGCACACTGTGAGCTTGTGTCTTCTTTAGCAGGATTCCTCCTCCCCTCCCGCCACAAAAGCCTGGTCTGTTTGGAAACGGCTCCTGAACTCTCTCTGCTTCCAGCTGCCCATTGCAAGGTCAAGGCTAGGATCCAAATGGGAGGACAAAAAGCATATCAACTACTTTGTAGTGCCAATGGGGCTAAAGACCTCTGGCCAGCAGGTACTGCCAAATGCATCCTTGTATCTTTTTTCTTCCAAGTCTGTTGTGACTTCAGGAGTTTGCTCAGGAGATATCCACAAACGCGCTCTCCAAATAAAACTGTTCTCACACACCCTCAGAAGGGCACAGCGTTTCTTTGGATTGCCAAGTCAAAGCTACTGCAATCAGTAATGAAAAGCCAGGCCAAGCACATCTGCTGCCTCAGGACTTTATGCTTAAGTCATCATTGTCTACGCAGAAAATACAGGGGGGGAAGTATGACTTAATAAAGTCTTGCCGATTCCTACCGCAAACAGGCTCACTTTATTCAGCAGTTACAGGCACAGGATTTTTCCGCCCCCCCCACCCATCCCTTCAGTTGCCACAAGAGCCTATTGTTTGGATTTAACCATGTAGCACTCCTGAGGAAAACACACAGCTCACATTAGCGTGCCAGACTGCACGGGACTTTCAAAAAATAACAACATGAAATGGAGCAGAAGGCAATCTGGTCCTGATAGAGTGAGAATGGTGCTTCATACTAAACACCTGTCTGGAGCAAGCAAGAGATACATACCCTGCTTTGGCACAGCTAGAGAAAACAGTGCACACCGGAGAAGTCTTTCAATACTTCCAGAAATCCACATGATGTCTATCAGCTGACAGCTTAGCAGCCTCTCAAGAGCAAACATCCTGCACATCGATTGCCCCAAATCCAGGAAGCCAAAACCTGCTGAAGACTACGTCTCAATGCCTCCCCACCCAGAAACACCACCAGGTCACATCCTCTCTCGTTTGAAACCAGGTTCAAAAAAAAAAAAAAAAAAAAAAAAAAAAAAAAAAATCAGCTGGATGCAGAAAAACGAGTCAGCATCATGCACTGGTACCTTAACTCTGAAAACTCCTGCTCTGTCAGCTGAGGGAACTGCGACGCCCTAAGCTCACTCGTAGCTGTGGCAACAGCAGACGCAAATCCTGCCACACTGCTAAACTTCCCCACCGTCCCCGCCGGCACGCAGGAGCTGCACGCGAGCAAAACCACCTTCTTTATTAATTATTTTCTTGTTCCCTGAGAATAAATCGTGTCTCTGAAAGCTGTCCCCTCCCCTAACGCAAAAACCTAACTGGCAGGGCAAAGCTTAGCCAGACTGGGATGGCTTTAGGAGGATTGGTACCAGCTGTGCTTTAAGGCACTTGGAAAACGAGCCCAGAAGAGTTTGGAAACGGGGTGCGAGAAGAGGGTCAGAGTCTGTCCTGTACAACTGCAAGGCCTATACCCACTGCTTACCTTAGGTGAGGAGCTGCTCTATTTGCAGCCTTGAGTCTCAGGCTGACTGAATCATACCACTGTTTTAACACAATAAAGGTAGCAGAGGCTATTTGGGCAGAGAAGAGAAGAGATGGGGTTTAAATGACACGTTTTTAAAAAAGCAATCAGAATTTTAACAAATATCGGCATATCCGAATGAAAACCAAGAGCTTTTCTCGAGAGGCATGGCAGGTATTTCTCATTATGATGCATGTAACAATCAGAGGTTAAAAAACAACTGGGAGGAGGGAGGAATTAAAAAAGAAAGCATCACCTAACAGGCTTCCAGCAGCAAAGCCTGCGTGAACTGTAAGACTTGAACTGCACATTTAGCTTTGGGGAGAATTTTACCTCTGAGCCCAAGAGATGCTTGCAGAATTTCTACTTGTGGTTTGCAGAAACGTCTCAGATGAGTTTCAGCATGGCAAAACAGAGTAAAAGCCCCAACTGACGCTTCCTGCACTGGTTAGGGTGGGGACTGTCTGGTTTTCTGGGCTTGGTGGAGGTGCTGGGTTTGGAGGGGGGGTGTGCATTTGTGTTTTAGGTTTGTTTTGGTTTTTTTTAAACGGACACTTTGGCTACCCATGTGCAAATGATTTTAGAGACTGAAAATGCTGAAACCTAATCTTCACCTCTTCATGAGCAAAGCAAATCTAATCCCAGAGTCAGGTGATTCTCTCTGGTAGCAAAGCAAATGAGCTAAAAACGAAGGAAAGGCAGAGTTACCATGGGATACCAAGATGCGTCACTTCTCTTGGCTCTCCCGGTGCCACGTGACACCTCAGCCGCGAGTGAAGGAGTCGGCAGATGGGATAGGGAAAAAAAATAACATCAAAAGGTCTCTAGATTATAGCAAAGTTCAGGCTTTTAAATCCAATTTGCTAACTGCTTATAGCTACAGAAATACAGGCAAACAGTATTTATCTATAAACCAAACCATCTTTCTATAGATGTGTTGCCTCTGTGCAATAAATACAAGCTTTCCTTCCAACACTCGCCATCTGCACCTTCTGGTTCCTTACAGTAAATCCAGTCCAAGCAGGCTCAGAAACACTGCCCGTGCCACCTTCAGGAAGAACAGTCACCTGCCTTTCAGAGGAAGCAAAGCTTCTACCTTGCTCATAAATACAGAAACAGCCACTTGGCAGCAACAGCCATGAGCAGTCAGAGGTCAAGTGAGATCAGATAGGGTATAAATCACTTCAGATTTACTCTCCAAGGTACCAGGCAGGTCACCAAACCCACTCCTTGGGAAGGAGCCCACTGAACCAAGACTCTCTTTCCATCTTCAAGGCAACAATGACATGTGAGCTGCCCCACTGCATGCTTAAACGTACTGTGATTCTCACCCCTCTCTGTCCACTATACGGTTTTAAACACCTCCTGCCCTAAGCCTTTTTTTTTTCCTCCCTCTACACAAAAGCGTAGAGTGGTTCAATGTTTGATTTATTTTTTCCCCCTTTTAACAGCTGGCAATTTCTTTCTAGCATGTCAAAACAGCTCTGATTCAAAGGACATTATTCCACCTCCATCCTCCTCCACCTCCCAAAGCCTCCTAACACCCACACGCTGCTGAGCACCAAAATCTCCAGGAAAATGCGGTCCTTCCATATACCAACCACACAAACCACCTCTCTGGAGCAAAACCCTTCACCCTCTGAGTTGCCCGGGCAACTTCTATGGTGCAATGAGTGCGTTTCAGCTCTACCCAAACAAAACAACGTGCTGAAAACCGAGTTCGCAGAGAAATACTGAGGCCCTTCTGTCTTCATCACATCATGGTAACCTAATCATTACCTCATTACCCCAGGCACCAGCTGGCAAGCTGCCACTCCAACCTACCCAGCTATTTGCACTCTCCTATTAGCTCCAGATTGCAAAACTTTGGTCAAGTAACACAGCAAGTGAGCCAAGACAACTGCTGCCATAATCTGCTCTTAAACACCAGCTTTTTAATCACCCGGATCATTCGCTACCACGCGCCTGTTTCCCATCAGCTACTAAACGTAGGAAATAACACCCAAGCCAAGAAATCCCACATTTAATCTGGGACTCCAACTTGTAGGCCCTGCAGTAGCACACACCTCTATGGACAGGGCCTGTGAAAACCGCCACGCACTCCTTATTACCTACTCATGAAATGAAGTTTCACATTTCCGTAGCAAGTTCAACACAGATGATGTGACCTTTCTCAAAACACTGCTTTAGTAACCGTTCCCTGAGCCAGGAAATACCACCTTTAATAGCCACAGGTAGGTTTTATCTGGACTCCTTTGAACCTCTAAGCCTTCAGCAGGTGATTCTGTCCCACTGATGTGCTCTGGTGAGACCTGGAGTACTGTGCCCAGCTGTGGAGCCCTGAGTGCAAGAAGGACATGGAACTATTGGAGCAGGTCCAGAGGAGAGCAACAAAAATGATCAAAGGGCTGGAGCACGTCTCATGTGAAGACAGGCTGAGAGTTGGGTTTGTTCAGCCTGGAGAAGAGAAGGCTCCAGCGGGACCACATAGCAGCCTTCCAGTCCCTGAAAGGTGCCTACAGGAAAGCTGGCGAAGAACTGTTCATGAGGGCATGGAGCAACAGGATGAGGGGTGATGGTTTTAAACTAGAAAAAGGTAAATTTAGGTTGGATATCAGGAAAAAGTTCTTCACTCTGAGGGTGGTGGTTCACTGGCACAGGCTGCCCAGAGACGTAGTAGAGGCCCCATCCCTGAAGACACTCAAGGTCAGGTTTGATGGGGTTCTGAGTGACCTGATCTAGTGGAGATGCCACTGCTCACTCCAGGGTGTTTGGACTAGATGACCTTTAAAGGTCCCTTCCAACCTAACACAATCTATGATTCTATGAATACTGCAGCCTAACTGTGCACCAGCAGAAGAAAAACTTTCCCTTGTTTTAAGCTCGTTGCTTCCTTGTTTTATTTGATGCTATTTTCTTGAATGAGGGCTTGGGTACAGTCATCCTCTGCTCACGCCTGGCACAACATCCCTCTTCTCACATCCTCTGCTCACAATCATTTATTTCTTCTCCATGCTGGACAGTCAAAGCTTATTTACCTTCTTGCATACAACCACTTCTCTGTGCCTCTGAGTACCTTCTGCATCTGTCACTGAACCTTCTCTTTCAGGCTACAGAGGACTAGCTGGCACAAGGAATCTTGGGAGAAAGATTTTTTTTTTAATAGGAACTTCTTGTTTTGTTCTTTACCCCCTCACTAATAACAGTCATTCATTTATTACTTTGACTTCACAGCTGTTTTCAGTGTATGGGTATTCCAAATAGAGAAAAAACAATGCCAAACCTACCAAGCACAGAACAAACTCCAAACCCAGTAATAACATTGTGCCTGATGCCAGCATTGCGCAGACGAGCATTGGGTTTCAGAGACAGGAAAGGGCCTGGAGAGCAGCAGCCTTCCTCCATCCTCTCACATCCCTCTGCTAAACCACCCACACTGCTTGAACACAGATCGGGAACCTACTGCTTTCAGATACCCCAACCCCAGGCTGCCCATCCTTTTGCAAAGCACCCCCAAGTCCCTCTTTTCTGCTCAGGGAGGCCGATCAACATCCTCCCCACACGTATCATCAACCCCAGCTCCACAGTGCAGCTCAGGTTTGCTCGAAGAGCCACTTGGCACCCAACACATCTGCTGGTACCTCATCACAGAAAGTCCTGGAGAAGAAAGGGTGAAAGCATGGGTGCTGTGCCTGTGCCACACCAAAGGGAGCAGGGAGGAAGGGGGTAGGGGGTAGAAGGGAGCATGGACCTCACATTCAGAGCTGGTAAGCCTGAATTCAGAGCCACAGGCTTCGTATGAAGCAAGTAGAAGGTGCATCTCAAGCTGCTTGTGCTTTGTAAAAAAAGAAAAAAGTATATGTACACACACACACTTTGTTCACCTATATTTATTATTTCCTGATGCTGTATCACCAGAATGACCTCTACTAAGGGGCACAGAAAAAAACCCTGCTTTTTTATTAGTAACCAATTGCTGCCTTACCGCTTCGTTGACCTCAGACCCCACAGCAGATTCCTTACCTTGCCCATGCTCCACACACGCTCGTTTCTTTTCACATGGAAAAAGAGCACCCAACACTTTCTGCACCATTAATAATCACAGTGCACCCGGGGACAGAGCTGTACCCTGAAACTCTGGCCCAGCAAACAGGTTTTTCTTCCCAGTTTTCAGCACCTTGAACTCCTTCCAACACAGGATGACGATACAGATTTGCTTTAAAGTGTCCGTTTTCACTCTGCCCTGGATTATCACTAAGAAGCAGATGCTGGCTGAATAGAAGAATTTTCCAGCTAAAACTAAAGAATCAGTGCAGAAACATTAAAAATAATTCCTTAGGTGGGTATTTCACTGGGAACCAATGGGATAGCAAATGTACAGAGAAAAGGCATCAGATTTAGCATGACTGTCAGGGACAATGTGTCTTACACGAGCAAGAAGCAGCAATACACAGACAAATATTTACTGTTTACATAAGTTCACTTAAAGAAATGATCTTTTAAAGACTTATCCCTTCCAAGGCTTTTCCCTGGGACAACTTGTCTGGTACTCCTACCGCACCGTTTGGGATGCTGGTTGGAATAGACAGGGAGGATGGATTAATTTTACTCTTGGTAGTAACTGGGCTTTCACTCAAATGAGCATCCAGCACTGCAGCTTGGGAAGAAAGAGAATCAACAGGTCCAGGGACAGACTTTTTTTTTGGCACAAGATGTTGACACAAAGGTGTCCTTACAATGAGGTATCAAATGTCACAGTACCTGAGTGACCTTGTCCAACCATTCATCAAGCGGATCACCATCCGGAAAAGTCTCAGCTGTTTCACCAAAATCCAGCATCTGCTCTGCCTCTTTATGATGATGCTGTCAGCATCATCTTTCTCCCGTGCCAGGTCAAGTCAAACAACAGAGAGGTACAAAAAAAGAGTATTAAGATAGTGTGCCAGGGTGTGTATTAGATGATGTGCAATAGCTCTCCGAGGCGAAAGACATAAAAGCCGTGGACGACAGGGTCTTACTGCATTGTCACTAACCCCCCCACTACCCAGTGAAACTCTCCCTCACCCTGAATTCCTCCCACACACTCTTGCTTTCCAAGCTTCCCTCAACTCACATTTCCACGTCAGCCTCTGGGCCTCCCCGCAGCCATCACAGAGGCTCAAGACGACCGGTGACACTCCAGTAAGACCAGCCCATGCTTGGTTTCCTGCTCCGGAGGAGGAGAATTGGCAGAGAACTGACTGCTGTGCCAGGAGCTGCAGAAGGGCACTCCCTCCCTTTCCTTACGCTCACCCCCACGCTCACGGTGCGTAAGGGTACAGGAGCTGAGGGCTCGGGTCCTGGGCGGGCAGCGGGACCTCGTGCCATGCTCAGAGGGAGGCACTTCTCACCAAACACCACTCTTCCAACGGGCACACACCATGCCAAAGGACAGGGATTTAATACTGCTCAGTTCACAGCGCTGCATGTTACCACGTCACAGTAAGGCAATCAACCCCAGAGCTCCTGAATGAGCAAACAGTGGCTCGCTGCTGTCACACCCCTGCACCCCCTTGGCTTTTGGCTAGGCAATTCTGTCTGCAAACAGTGGTGCGTTTGCATTGTGAAGCTGAATACACAAGGTATCTCCCCCTACACGCAGGATGAGTTCGCTCTCATACCAGCTGCTTCAGCTGTGTCAGTAAGAGCTAAAATACTGCCCTATATATATAGAGAGAGAGAGAGAGAATATAACTAAATCCTACAGAATGTAGCCAAGGAAGAGCCAGGAATTTTTTTAACTCTATTCTTGTGGCACACACCTCTATTTCACCATTTTAACATAGCGTTCACTGGAGATAACATGATCAAAATCTGATGAAAGAGCCGTCTATCCATTACGAACTCTTTCTGGACAGAGTGTTTTGGGGAAATCGAGGAGGGTGGGCACAAAATCAGCGTATTTTTATGCCTACAACATTTGTGATTAAGTATCATAGGATACTGCACACACAGAGTCACAGGGCTGGAAGGGACCTTAAAGATCACCAAGTTCCCACCCCTTGCCATGGGCAAGGACACCTCTCACTAGACCAGGCTGCTCAAGGACCCATCCAACCCAGCCTTGAACAACTGCAGGGATGGGGCAGCCACCACCTCCCTGGGCAATCTGTGCCAGGGCCTCACCGCCCTCGCAGTGAATATTTTTTTCCTATTATCCAATCTAAATCTAGTCCCTTCCAATTTAAAACCGTTCCCCCTTGTCCTATCACTGCATGCCCTTCTAAAAAGTCCCTCCCCAGCCTTCTTGTAGGTACTGGAAGGCCGCTATAAGGTCTCCCCGGAGCCTTCTCTTCTCCAAGCTGAACAACCCCAACTGTCTCAGCCTGTCTCCATAGGAGAGGTGCTCCAGCCCTCTCATCATCTTTGTGGCCCTGCTCTGGACCCATTCCAACAGTTCCACATCGTCCTTATGTTGGGGACTTGTCCTGGCTCCAGCCAGAACAGAGTTAACTTCCCCAAGCAGCCAGCACAGGCTGGCCAGGCTCTACCTGTGCAACTGTTGCTCTCAAACCAGAGCAAGTCACTGCACTTAAAGAATCCAGCCTTGGCTCACTGACATTCCCACCTTGCTAACAAATCTGAAACCTAACTGGTGGGTGATGCTTTCAGGGCTAGCAGTGATGTAAGGACAGAGCTGTCCTCCTGCTCTGACGGGCTTGCCCACAGCGTTACTTAGTCGGGGTTATGAGCAGATCGCTCACCTGTTGGCTTTGAGCAAGCTGACATCCTCACAAAGCACAAAGACAACCTTGTGATGGGTATTACTGGAGTATGAGAAAAATCATTTAGAGATGTAGCAGCTACAACAGAGCAACTTGCCTTACCTCCTTTATAAACAGTTCTTAAACTGCCAGGTACAGCTATGATTAAGGAGCAGCTGGAGGTGAGAAGAGAAATCCTCGTAACTGCTGACAAGTAAGTTTGTTTGAGCTTCAGCACAAGCATTTAGAGATGAAAGAGCACAATGAGGATGCTGAAAGACAACTGACAGCTTGAGGAATGCACACCAGTTTTCAGATCATTTTCTGTGATGTAGGGTAATGTTTATGATCACAGGATTCACTGGGAATTAGATCATCCACTTAGCAGCAGGCTTGCCAGATCAACTGTCTGGGGACTTTAAACAGGATCGGAAGAAACTGCAGAGCATTGCAAAACTGGAGTCAGTGCCTTCGTGTTCTTGGTATGCGGCTGCCCTCCTGGAGAAATTTCACATAAGACTAAAACACAGGGAGGGAGGAACAAAACATCCAGAGGAAGAGCAAATTGAGCCCTACAACAGATTTCAGGAAGGTTGCATGTTGTCCATGTTGACTGCTGTCCCCCGACTGGTTGGCCTGCCTTGGCCTTATCTGCAGTGCCTGATTTCACACCTGGGGCTGGCTCCATTTAAATACTTCTCATGGAGATATGTCTGGAGCAGACAGTTTGACAAACCAGTACTATAGTGGGACTGTTACGCTGTCAGACCCAGGCCACCCTAGCAGGGGGCAGACCCAAGTAGCTGCACTGGGCCAAGGAGGGCACCAGTTAATTTGGATTTGCAGCAGCATTCATGAAACATCTGAAACGACCTTGTGTGCACACTTAACGTATCCTAACCATCAAACCAGCATTTGTGCCCCTTACCTTCTCTGCAACTCGTCTCTCAAGATGCACTGCACAGCTCCAGGAGGTCCCAAGGCTGTATTTACACAAGCTTTCCAAGAAACTATTAGTAAAGCTTGGGGGATTCAGCAATGTCTGGAGATGACTGCAATGAAGCTCCCCAATGCAGAAAAGGGCAGGGAGGAACCTAAAGGCAGGAGCGTGCTCCAGACAAGATGATATTTAAGCCTGCCCTACACACACGTGATTTCAAGAGCTGGAACCATCAGAGAGGATACTAGTGACAGAGTGGACATTCTCCACTGGGTCTATAAAACCACACATATTTTGATACCAAATATTCTAGCCATCCTTCGCTAGGCATCTATCACCATGGAGCAAAACAGATTAGATCTAACATTTTGCCTTCCTAAGTAGTACATGGAAATCTGTCAAAACAGTTGCTGACAGCCTTTCCACTACTCGCTGGAAATGAGGACAGCAGAGGAAGGGAGAGCGCAGGCCACTTTTTGTTTTAATGCATCTTGAAAACAAATGTTTTTCTCTGCTCTTGTAGATTTAATGAATGAACTGAAACAAAGCATCTTGTGCAGGAATCCCAGTAATGGTATCAACGGTGGAATAATAAAACTGCAAAGCCCTGGAGTCATTTTAAATAACTACATCTGTCAGTAAAATAAAGGGTGAACTGGTCAATACTTGGCCAGTAAGAGTGAGCTGCTTAAGAGGGTCTAATTCAACACAGGAACATAGGCTGTTGGGTGCTTCTGATGCCCAAAGCTGGAGGAAAACAGCTGATTAATTAATAACAACCACCTTTTGTGGTTTCCCAAGAAAAGCACAAACCCCAGAAGTATCCCCATCATTCGTGTCTCCTGGGTTGCAGCCTGTGAGGTTGCCCAGGCTCTTTAAAGGCTTCAGCACTGCTTGAAAACAGGATTGCTGGATGTAAAGAAACCAGATCTAAACTGGAGAGCACAACAAGGTGAGAGATCAGCATGACAGCATTCCCCCTCATGAATCCAAACAAAGACGACACATTGAACTATTTCCAGCATGACTTCAGCACAAAATAACATTTGACTTCACCATAATGGTTGATGTTTTAACTGCACCCTAAGAGCCAGGGGAAGGGCCACCTACAGCAGCCCTGAGTTTAACATCAGCTGCTCCGCTTCAAAGGAAGCGAAGAGAGTTGCAAAAGAGCCCCGCTGTACTTCAAAGCACTAACCGCCTTTCAGATAAGGACTAAGTGTATTTACATTTGCTCTCCAAGCACTTGAACCCAAGTTCACATGGGTTGTTTTGGTATTTGCTAGGTGCCCTGTCCCCTGCCCAGAAGTATCAGGGAGGTGATATGACACCTGAAAACAGTCGGGATGGCATTAGCCATCGAACCCCAGCTGAATCCTTGAAGGCACAAGAGCTAAGTAGAAAATATTAAGCCAAAGCCAGAAGGAGCACAAGCAGGGAGATGGCAAACCCATCTTCTCTTTGCACACATGGGAGAACTGGTGAGCTCACCCTTAGGAGAAATCCTGTTGCTTGGCCCGTAAACTATGAATCACAGTCGGTCAGAGCGGCCACGGGACAAAGGAGCAGTCATTTGCTAATTCAGTTGACAAACAAATCCAGGAGGAAGATTTCCTCTTCGGATTCAGGATTAATCATCAGCAGCTACGGCTTATTTTCATTAACTGCTAGCACATCCTTTGCCTTTTCCAAGGAACAGGGAAGCTGCAACGTGTCTGAAGGGAAATTAATTAGGAGACAAGAGTGAAACCATTGACAGCAACCTGCTTTACGCCACTTGCTTACTGAGAAGCAGCCAAGCTATTCAATGAGCAGCAATGGCTAGGAAATCTAACAAAATCAAATCTGACCAATCGGAACAAGCTGAGCACAGGGAACATATGACATCTGCTCCGAAATTCAATTAAATCTTCAGTTTTACGTAAGTGCCCAAGATGCTACAACCATCAATTGCTTCCCTCCTTGGACTCCTCTTTTGGAACACCACTACTCCGTTAACATTGGAGCAGGCAGCACATCAGACCGGAGACTGGACTTGGGTTCTCCCTGGGGATCACATGGATGCATGATGGACTTCAGGTTCACACTAAAACCACCAATGCAGATATGGCAGCGTCCACCTGCCATTCCCCCTTCCACAGGGCAGTTCTCATGTGTGCAGGTTCACCTGCATCTGGAAAAAGTCAGGGGGTCAAGCAGGAGCCAAGAAGAATGCCCATGCTTTCACAGAGAACAGGATGAAATCAGCAGCAGGTCATCAGGGTGATGCTGTAAAAGGTGCTGCCAATTGTGTGCAGTGCATACACAACAGCTCCCGGGCTTCAACCTCCCACCTCACCCCTTCAGTCACCAACAACAGCATGCTCTGGCATTCCTAGCAGCAAAGGTGTTACTTAAAAACTCCATGGCACAGTAACTCCTGTCCTACAAAGGGTACAGAAAACCGCTAAATTCACACTGTTATATACTTGATTAATACAATGTCCCCAAAGGTGCTTTTATATGTACAAGACACCACACAGAAACTAGTCACTGCTTTTAATGAGATTATCTCCCACGCATTTGACCTTTCACAGGGCAGTAAGTTTTTGTTCTGGGCTTTTTTTGTTGGAGATTTTGAGGTTTGTTTTGTTGTGGTTTGGTTTTGTTTTTTTTCTTTTTAACCTGGTCTAACCAACCACTGCCCATCTAATAGGAAAATCTGACACTTACAATCTCAGTGCCTGTTAAGCTACCAGGTCGCCTGCACTAGAATTTAAGTTTAACCATTCCACGCTCTTGCTTGTATTCATACACATTTTCATTTCTGAACAAGCAACTTAGGCTAAAACATTTTCAAAAGACACTCCACGTGCTGAGGCTCCATTCCCACGGCATTGAACTCAGTAGGCATGAGCATACCTGGCAGTACCAAGCTTAAACAACAATCATTAAGAGATACAGAAAGTGTAGTTCCAGCCATAAACCACACAGCTTTACGCTGCATTACCTGCTTTAAACAGTCCTTGTTACACCATCATCACACAGCAATCTGTGTCGTTGCTTGGCTCCGAGGACAGAGAGCTGCCACGGTCACAACCATTAAGTGCTACATAAAAGTAACACTGGGTTGCTCTTCCAAAGCCAACAAAGTTCAAATTTAAGAGAGAATTCAACAAGCAGCTATGCTGAGCACACACCGGATGATGAGTATATTTATATAACAAAAGGCTTCCTGGATTATTTTAAGGCTCAAGTTCTGCAAAGCTAACAATTGAGGAAAGGGATGTTTTCCCTTTGTTTAAAAATATAATACCCGTAAGGGGAAAAAAAATAATTAAAAAAAAGGCAAGCCATCGAAGAGAGAGCAGTATCTTGGTATTCCAACTATACTAGACCCCTGGATATCAACAAGAAACCATCCCCGCGTTTTGTGACCCCAGGGGTTTAGAACTTATGTCGCCATGTGGAGAGAAAGAACCACCAAGGACCCAGGCACTGCAGGATCTGCAGGCAGCACCTTTGCACAGGTTACAAGGTGTGCCCCAGGCCCGACAGCGTTCGGTTCGAATCCTTCCCGTTTAGCACAGAACAAAGCAGCCTTGCACCGCCTGCCCTGGGCCCGCTGATGTTCAACCCCTATTAAACCTGCATTAAACTTTAAGTAATACGTTACTACATTATTCATAACATCTGTGTATCGGGCCCAGGGGAAACAGAAGTTGAATCAATACAGTGACACGAGCTGCTGGTGTCAGGTGCAGGCGGCTTAACATTCATACAGTTGGAGGAGGGTGGGGAAGGCAGGGGGTTCTAATGACTGGTGAAAGTGAACCTAGATACATCGGCTCCCCCAGTTTCTCCAGTCAACAGTGTTTTTCTCATTGTTTCTGATTACTGACAGTATTTCTTCCAGTATTGGTGGAAGCGCTACTAAATGTTTTAGCTGCACAGCACTTGAGCCTGAGAGGTACACAGCACTGCGACATCTTTAGGAGAGGGACTAAACCCAACTTCCCCAAAATCCAAGTTAGCTTGGGGCACCTGTAGGAGGAATTACAGCCACATTAGGAAGAAGCACAACTGAAAGCTGCTTTTCCGCTCTGTCCCTCACCACAGCCTCAGGATCAGCCACTCCAGCATCATTAACACTCAAGAACATTTTGGGGGAAAGGCAGAAGGCAGGGAAGACGTGGATACACACAAACTGCAGTTTAAAAACACACTCTCAAAACTTCCATGCCCAGTATCTGCACTTGTATTTTCTGATTCTTACTCCTTACATCAGGCACAGAGTTTTCCGGCACACACCAAACCCAAAAAGCCCACAAAAATCTTAAAAGACGCCTTATCAGGAAATCCTTGCAGGACTTCAAAAGGTTATTAAGAGACAAAAACATAACAGCAAGCAGCAAGAAAGGGCATTAACCCATTTATTTTTCTCTTGGCAGATCATTCACCCATGTCAATGCCAGATCTGGGAACAGAACACAGGTATTCCAGCCACCAGTCTGGTGGGTCTACCCAATATATCACCCCAGTTTCAACATCCAGATGGGCAAGGATTTCCTTCTAAGTAGGGGGTTGCAGCATTTATACACAACCTACATCTTCTCAACTTTTGCTCTGCATTATCTTTATCTGGAAGCAGGAAAAAGGAACGAGCTAAGTCATCTTTCCGTTCACTTTTTCCAAGATTATACTCTATATATAGTACTAGAAATACAGAATTATTGAATCTTTAAGGTTGCAAAAGACCTCTAGGACCATCAAGTCCAACTGTCTGTCCAACACCAGCACATCAACTAAACCACGTCCTGGAGTGCCATGTCTACACATGTTTTGAACCCCTCCAGGGATGGCAACTCCACCACCTCTCTAGGCAGCCTGGTCCAATGCTTGACCACTCTTTTGGTGAAGGAATTTTTCCTAACATCCAATCTGAACCTTCCCTGACGCAACTTGAGACAATTTCCTCTTGTCCTATGGCTAGTTATTTGCAAGAAAGGACCAACCCCACCTCACTACCCTCTCCTTCCAGGTAGATGCAGAGAGCTATCAGGTCTTCCCATGGGCTCCTCTTCCCCAAACTACCCGCCCCCCCCCCCCCCCCCCCCGCCCAGTTCCTTCAGTCACTCCCCATCAGACTTGTGCTCCAGACCCTTCACCACTCTGTTGCCCTTCTCTGGGCCCACTCTAGCACCTCACTGTCCTTGTAGTGAGGGGCCAAACCCAAACCCAGCACTCGAGGGGTGGCCTCACCAATGTCTAGCACAGGGGGACGGTCCCTGCCCTGGTTCTGCTGGCCACACCATTGCTGATAGCAGTCAGGATGCCGTTGGCCTTCTTGGCCACCTGGGCACACTGCTGGCTCATGTCCAGCTGTCTGCCAACCAACACCCCCAGGTCCCTCTCTGCCAGGCAGCTCTCCAGCCGGTCTGCCCCAAGCCTGTAGCGCTGCCAGGGGTTGGTGTAACCTAAGTGCAGGACATGGCACTTGGCCTTGTTGAACCTCATGCCCTTGGCCTCAGCCCATCAATCCAGCCTGTCCAGATCCCACTGCAGAGTCTTCCTGCCCTCCAGCAGATAGACACTCCCACCCAATCTGGTGACATCTGTGAACTTAATGAGGACACACCCAATCCCCTCATTGGAATCATTGATAACGACACTGAACAAGCCTGGAGTTAGACAGTGTAATTCTCTTTCTTTTTCCTTGAATGAAGAGGGTATCAGGCTGGCAGAAGAAACATCTAAGCTCACAGAAAATGGAGGGAATCATCATACTCTCCACTAAGCCATGCTTTTAAACGTAAGCCTCACTTAAAGAAACCAGCCTGTACTGGTGCCAAAAGAAACAGAGCCACACAGCTGCAAATACACAAGCGAGGGCCACTGACTGCTGCCAGTGCTGTAACGCTGCCGCTGGCACACACACAGAAAATTATTAATCCAAAGCAAAACAGATATCTGACCGTGCAAGTCCAAAACAAGACCTTATCCAAATTCAGGTCACATTTAATATCACTTTACAGCAAGTGAAGCACCGAAAATGCACACAGCTCCACAACACAGGCTCTTGAAAAGACAAAACCCATTTACTTGCCTGAAATCGCTTTTGTATACCGAGCGCTTGATTCATCAGGTTAGAAGATCTCTACGAATACGACAGTCCAAGCTCAGAAGATCTGCTGCTGGCCACTTCCCACATATTCTTAAGAGTCACTATTTAAAAAAAAAAAAAATAAAAACAACAAACAATAACATATTAAGAAGCAGAGCTAACAGCAAGCCTTCTATAGGAGTTATTAGAATGCAAGGAGTTATCAGAACTCCAAGGTAACCTTGGTGTCTACCAGTAGCTGGAATATACAGTAAAGACCATGCTAGTATGGACAGGTGCATTTTAAAAACTGTTTCCCCAACAACACATGAAGAGAGAAGATCCCTGTGTCCAAATAAGGCCTATAAGCAGCTTGTGTTGGGTCTGAGAGAGGCCTGGAGTGCTTCTTCATCCACCCTGTGCCATCCCACGGAGAGCAGAGCTGTTACACATACCAGCCTCCCTGCAGGAGCCTAGCTTGGACATACACACACACTTGCCTCCCACCTTGCCTTCTTACCCTCCAGCAGATCGACGCTTTGCCCCACCTTGGTGTCACCTGCAAACTTACTGAGAGTGCACTCAATTCTCTCATGCAAATCATCAATAAAGATACTAAAAAGGATTGGCCCCTGTACTGACCCCCTGGAGAACATCACTTGTGATTGGTCTCCAGTTGGATTTAACTCCATTGAACATAAGTAACTGCCTGCCAGGACACCAGCAGTCTGTGGCGTGGGGATTTTGATTCTTGGACTGCTTTTTAGCTATGGTTAGGATTACCTGGAAATTCACATTTCTGTTTTACACCACATTCTCACCTCATTTTCAAGAGCATTTCATCAAAGTGCTTCAGGGAGAGTGCCACCAGGCACCCCTTCCCCCTCCAAACAGCCGCCCCCAGCACCCAAGAGAGTCCTCTCTGTAACCAGCTGGAAGTCGAGGAGCTTTTGTCCACCCAGCTGGAGCCACCGCGCATGTCAGCATGGAGCTGCTTGGTAAAAGCCCTGCTATCCCGCCCTGCTGGTAATAAAACCTTCTGTTTACAAAGCCTAAGTTTTCCATCCCATGAACACCCACCAGCACTAAGGAGGAAGGCCCTGTTTCCATGAGAAACCACACTCTTATCTCCTAACAACAGCCAACCCTCCCCAAACACACTGTACTCTCATCTGCCAAGTTTTACAAAGCCCAGAAAGCTGCCCATCTGCTGGGAGCAGCATCAGCATGAACCACAAGAGAGCCAGCCTGCCGTACCCCTCCCTGCATCTGGAGGGAAAGCTCCCAACTCTACGTACCCACTCCTCTAGGAAGGACGGATTCTCCCCGCTTCCCTCCCCTGATCCAGGATACGATCGAGCACAAACTGGCGCCCAAACATAAACACACATTTTTGATGAGCAAGTCATGGATCAACCCAGGCTGCAGAGCACCAGAAGCGCCCACAGTGCTCAGCATCGGCTGCAGCCTCTTCCTCTTCTGTGGAAAGCCACGCAGATGCCGTCAGGATGCACCTTATGCCACACAGAGCATTATTTCTGAGCCAGTCAGAAGAAATTATAAGCAATTCACACTGTTTCCTTTACTACCAAAATTTACACTTGCAGAAGAGCTGTGTGGTAAGGTCTGATTAGAGCTCCCTTGTATCTTCCTTGTGGCACACATGGACCTTTGTTGTATTTTTTGGAAAAAACTCTTAATATTTGTTACTATACTTCTCAGAAAAGGTCTGTCTTACCTCAAACCCATCAGCCCATTCACAAACTTCTCCACTCCTCCTGGGAGGAAGACCCTTCCATTTGTGCAGCAGTGGCTTCCACTCTGCTGGGAGACAGGCTGCCAAGTTCAGGGCCCAGCTTCCTCCAGTTGCTTTTTAGTATCTTCACAGGAGCAGTTTGGTTTCCGTAGTTGCTAAGCGATAGAAGCCATCGCCGCACGAGAGGAGCCCACTTCTGTTTTACCATGGAACATGACAACACTCAGCACTGCCTGTGCTTTTCCCTCACTAACATTCGTGGCCTTTCTTCACACAGAAGCAGTTCTGAGGGATTTGATGCTATGAAGATTAATTTCTGAAGTTACTTGCCAGTCTTGTTCTCCATATCATAAGATGACGGAGAACTACCAGTCATTCCCAACAGCACACAAACACCCTCTGGAGCACCGCTGCCTTTTCTGAATACACACAACATTTTACAATGCCTGATCTAATATATTGCAACCAGCACAGCCTCAAGAGCTTAGGACAGGCTTAAAGTTGAAGCTGCATCTCTGACTAACATGCTTCAATAGATTACAGCTTGAGGAAATCTGCAGGGTTTCCAGAAAGAGCAAATAAATTCTTTTCCTAATCATAGAAACACAGAAAGCTTTGGGTTGGAAGGGACCTTAAAGATCATCTAGTTCCACCCCCCTGCCATGAGCCAGGACACCCTCCACCAGACCAGGGTGCCCAAAGCCCCATCCAGCCTGGCCTTAAATGCCAGGGATGGGGCTTCCACAGCCTCTCTGGGCACCCTGTGCCAGGGCCTCACCACCCTCAGAGTAAACAATTTCTTCCTAACATCTAGTCTAACCCTGCCCTCTTTCAGCTTGAAGTCATTGCCCCTTGTCCTGTCCCCACGCTCCCTGGTGAACAGTCCTCTCCCACTTTCCTGTAGGACCCCTTTAAGTATTGTTAGGCTGTAATTAGGTCTCCCTGGAGCCTTCTCCTCTCCAGGCTGAACAAGCCCAACTCTCTCAGCCTATCTTCATAGGAGAAGCGCTCCAGCCCCCGATCATCTTTGTGACCTTCTCTGGACTCACTCCAACAGCTCGATGTCTTTCCTGTACTGGGATGCAGTACTAATACTCCAATGTTTTTCTGGTGAATGCTACCATCCTTATTATCCACACAGAACTGTAAGTGAACCAACCACCCGCATGATTTAGGAGATTAAGTGTCCACATCTAAGCACCAAGGGCCACTTTGAGACTTGATAGGAGTCAAAATGTCTCCTCATGCTGTGCGTCAGCTGTCCCTGCAACACACAGACATGAAGCTCTGGCTCATCTTCTTCCTCTTCCCTTCCCACTTAACACGTACACACAAGCAGCAGTGTTGCAAAAGGAGCAGGAGTAAGCTGTTGTCAGACTTTCTTATCCAACATAAACAGCGAGGATCAGGAATGTCTGCAAAGGCTGGATTAACCAGCTACCGGCTGCCACTTCAAAAAGGCACCTCAACGATGAGAGCAGCATTTTCAGTTTACACCCCAGCACAGGGACACAGTCACATTTCCACATACCACTGGCACGTCTGCTGCTTTTTTGCCAGTCACACTGAAGCGTCCTTAAAACTCCTTAAAATGCACCAAAGGAATTCAAGCTTTAATAGACTGCTCGCACGAGTTCGCCAACCCAGCACGTTTGTGGATTAAAGAAGTCAAATTAATTGATTTAAAGACAACGTAAGAGCTTCTGAGAGAATATTTAGCTGACGTCTAAGACGTCATTTTAATCCTCCTCAGAGTTAATTCTTCGAGCATGGGAAGCCAGTAAAATCGGTGATGCCGCTCTTGCACAGAAAACATCTCCAAAGGCATGCTAATCACTCAACTATTTTGCAAATTGCTCCTAATCTACAGTTGTTTGCTCTGTGCTCTTCTGGGAGATAATAAAATCATAGGGCTGAGGGAAATGCTGTGCTCCCTCCAAACGAAGGGGTGTAAGAGGAGAATGATCTGCATTTGGTTTATGTGGACAGATCTGCAGTGGGGAACCATTATCCAAACACTACTCCCTCCCACCCCCCAGCTTTTGCTATTATATTTTAGGATAACTTCAGTTTTTACATTTTATATGTTTTGTCTTTAATTGTAAACAAAGCTGACTATTTTTAGCTCCATTTTAGGAAGATTGGGAGATGATTCCCCCAGTCAGACACATCGCATTTTCCATCGGTGCTTGGTGAAGCACCAAGAGAAGCAGCCCAGCAACATCCCCTTGATCCTTCTTATACAGGAGCAAAACAGTCTGCTGCACTCTCATTCCCAAGGTCCCAAAAGCCCTGAGGAAAACTGTTGTCATCACAACCAACAGCAACATAATTATGTGAATTACCAAGATTTATTCAGGGGATTACCTCCATTTACTTCTTCCAGTGTTCCAGTGACCTAACAGGGGACTGGGAGCAGAACCGAGGGGGAGAAGCTCCAAAGATTTCCGTGGCAAATGAAAGGCATTGTGGGCATCAAACACGCTTTCCTCACTGATAAAAACTGCACTTTCATCCCAGAAATACACAACCACGCTCGGTCTCCCACCTAGGACACCTGTGTGCTTACTGCACCAGCCTGTGCAAAGCCAGACACACACCACCAAGCCATACATCACCAAGCCTTGATTTCCATTTCATGCTGTAAATAAGGTGAAATATCATTTTTAGATATGTGGGGGGAAAGGGCCTCACAAGCACCAGGTAAAATGCCAAAATTTGGAGGTGCATCATTAAATAAGTACTAAGTAACTTTGCCAAGAGAGGCTCTAACAAAGGGGGAATCAGCTTCTGATAACAAACACCCCGATCCAAAACCCCCTTTGCCTGATGCCTGGAGTTATTCTTAGGTCATGTTGTAAGATATCTACCACACAATACTGATCCCATTAACATGAGACACTCCCTGTTTCCAAAATAATAATTCTTCTACAAAAGAAAACAAACCCACCCACCTTACAGGACAGCCCTCTCCACAAACCTGGCCTGAACGTTGGCATCAGTCCCCTTGTCACTCACAGACACTTTGAAATCTTTATGCCAACAGGACACCGAGAGGCGATTTGGGATTTACTGATTTCTTTGCATTGTCCCCACACAGCAAGATGCTCAAAATATAGAGCCATAGAATCGGTTGTGTTGGAAGAGACCTTAAAGATCATGAAGTTCTCACCCCCTTGCCATGGGCAAGGGCACCTCTCACTAGACCAGGCTGCTCAAGGCTCCGTTCAACCTGGCCTTTAACACTTCCAGGAAGGAGGCAGCCACCACCTCCCTCAGCAACCTGTGCCAGGGCCTCTCCACCCTCATAGTGAAGGATTTCTTCCTACTATCCAATCTAAATCTACCCCTTTCCACTTTAAAACCATTCCCCTTCATCCTATCACTGCATGCCCTTCCAAAATATCCTAGAATCACCTCAAAATCATGAAGAAAAAAAGCTAAGATTAGTGATTTCAGAAAAGCAAGTTATTACTAGGTTGGAAAGCAACGAAAAGGAAACACGTTGCAACTGACTCACAGTCCGGTCATTTTCAGTGTACCTTCAGCAGGGCCTAGCTGGGTAATGTCCCCAGGCTATAAAAAGCCAAGGTCTGATCATTCAGCCAGATCACATTTTCTGGATTGATACCTGTAAGGAAGTTTCCACTATAGACAACTCCCATTAGATGTCCACATAGTGTATATATGGATACACTCATAGATTTATTAGACCAACTTTGTTCAAAGCCTCAGCTTGATCATCATCTCAGGACATCCTGTTATAACAGCTTTTTGAATGCAATGCTATCTGCAGCAACATTTGCTTTGAGCATGCTCCTCACTTACTGGGAAACCCACTGAGGGCTCCTCAACTTGCAATCAGAAGACCTACTAATAGGTCACAGAATAGAGTCATCAAATGCACTGGGTGGGAAAGGACCCTCAAAGGCCATCTAGTCCCACCCCTGCAGTGAGCAGGGACACCTTGAACTAGAGCAGGTTGCTCAGAGCTTCATCCATCCTGACCTTGGATGTCTTCAGGGATGGGGTCTCCACCACATCTCTGGGCAACCTGTGCCAGGGTCTCACCACCCTCAGAGGGAAAAGCTTAAGGTCTCATCTAAACCTGCCCTGCTCTAGTTTAAACCAGCACCCCTCATCCTATCGCTCCATGCCCTTACAAAATCCTTCCCAGCTCTCCTGTAGGTCCTTCAGGGACTGGAAGGGGCTCAGGGATCTCCCCGCAGCCTTCTTTTCTGCAGCCTGAACCAGCCCAGCTCTCAGCCTGTCTTTGTAGGAGAGGTGCTCCAGACTTTGGATCATCCTTGTGGCCTCCTCTGAACCCGCTCCAAGAGGTCCATGTCCTTCTCGTGCTCAGGGCTCCAGGGCTTGACACAGAACTGCAGGGGGTCTCACCAGAGCGGTGCAGAAAGGAAGAATCCACTCTCTTGATCTGCTGGCCACACTTTGTGTGGTGCAGCCCAGGATGCCATTAGCTTTCTGGGCTCTGAGTGCACACTGCTGGCTCATGTCCAGCTTCTCGTCCAAGTCCTTTCCGCAGGGCTGCTCGCCATCACATCACCCCCAGCCTGTATTCATAATGAGGATTGTCCCAAATCAAGTGTAGGACCTTGCACTTGTCTTTGTTGACCTTCATGAGGTTTGCACAGGTCCAGCTCTAGTTTGTCCCATCACTCCTCCCAAAAAGAGACTAGGGAATGGGAAGCCTTCCCCTCAGCCCAGGACCTTTCATACATCATCCCTTGTGAGATCATTATGAAAACATGACAGAGATACAGAATGCAGAGTATGACCCAACCAGAGATATGGACTTTGCTGCCGCTCTCAGAACAGACAGAAACACAAGTTAAGCTTCCCATCTTCTGCCACCAATAGGAACTTCTTTAAAGTGCTTGTTATACTGTTTATTTTTACCAAACTGGTGTTTGGCATGTCACGGGTCATTTTGCACTGATTGGTACCTGTTGGTACCCCTGATCAGCTTTACAGTAGCTGGGAGAACAGCCTGAAAGCTGAGGACTACTCCATGACAAGCAGCCTACATGCACTAGCTAAGGGGTTGCAGACAAACAGTTCACTTCAACCTGCAAGCAACACCCCACATCAGAATTCACACTTCACTTAAATACACTTCACACCCAAGTGCCTTCCTGTCAAGTTATGAGACTGGGAAACAAGCAACAGCAGTTTAAACTTAACTCTTCCCATGTTGCAAGCCCTTTGAAACAACAGGCCCTTACACATACCCCATGTGCACCTCTAAAATGTAACACCTGATACAAAGAGACACACCAGGATAACTCCTTTGGCAAAAGGAGCTGCGCACACTTCGCTGACCAGAGGGTTGAGAAATGGTGTTTCTCAGACTCAGACCTTTCAATTTTTAACATGAGAACAATACTATGTTTGAGACTTCCCTAGCTGGGCACTACAGTACCTGCAGAGCAGTGGTGGTGATGATGGCACAGGAAGAAGGGGAGAGCAGGATGGAAGCCAGTATGCCCAAAGGGAGGATGGGCGGATTGGAGAGACAGGGTCATTTAGACTCTGCAGCTTGGAGAGATCAGGGAAACGAGCAGGGTGCAGCCTGAGCCCCATTGTGTGGCTTCCCAGCTCCTGCAGGGTTAAACGCTTCAGTTCAGATTAGCTTCTGAACGCAGTCCTCCACCCTCGCTGGTGACTGAATGTCCCCTTTGTTGGCCACCCTGCCCCACGGCACAGGCTCTCTCTGCACCCGCTCTGAGACGTGGAGTGCACAAATTCCACAAGTACCAGTGGAGGCTGTAGGTCTCCCGGGCAGGGAGGTCAGGGATACTTGGCAGGACAGCTGGAGGGATGTGCTGACAAGTTTTGTGTTCACTGCTCAGGCTTTGCAAGTAAGTTAACACCAAACTGCTTCATGGAACACACCAAGACCCCCAATGAAGTGGAATAATAATAAAAAAATAATAATAAACCAAACACATTCTCTGCTTATCTGGCAAATGAGCCCAAGCAGCTCTCCCTATGTTACTGCAGCAGTTAAAGATCTTCTGAGTATACAAAACTGTTCTGTTAGCAACAATGAAGTTTATGAAAGAGGCTTCTTTAAGCCTCTTTAAGCTTTTACAATATCATTCAATACTTTGTATGTGGACGCCTTCTAAACAGAAGGTTTGCCAGATAATTACACTGGTATCAGAACAGCAAGCGCTGCCACACACGCAATGCTTGGGCAGCTGTCCCGTTTTTAACCTCCTTTCCAATTCACCTCACCACCCAGGAAAGCTTAAGCCAAGAAAGGCTGTAAAATGGAAAAGCAGAAGGTGTCGTTCCCATAGCACCCAAGATCAGCGAGCACTTTTTGCAGAGATTCCCCTCAGAGCCAGTCACCCCAAGCTCCAGGGCTTTTATGTTTACAATATTCCCATGCAACAGGAAAAAAACCACTCAAGGTTGCTCTGCTACATCAGTTGAGCTGATGTGTAAGAGCAGCTGATGTGCGTGCCAAGGTCAGACAAGGCTCTGACTACCTTCAGCTCCAGGAGCTTCCTGAGCCTGTACTTAGTAACCCTTGGGGAATCTCTTGCTTAGCTCCCCCTTCCCCCCAGCTCTTTCTGTCCATGACATTATCTGACAAGAGGAAATGGTCTCAAGCTGCATCAGGGGAGGTTTAGATTGGAAATTAGGAAAGATTTATTCATGGAAAGTGTGGTCAGGCATTTGACCAGGCTGCCCAGAGAGGTGGTGGAGTCACCATCCCTGGAGGGGTTCAAAACACGTGCAGACATGGCACTCCGGGATGTGGTTTAGTTGACATACATCTCAACTAAATGTTGGTGTTGGACAGACAGTTGGACTTGATGAGCTTAGAGGCCTATTCCAACATTAAAGACTCTAATTCTATGACAAGGAGTCCAACACATCCACCACTGTGTGGAGAGGGGAGTCTACACACTTCTGCCCACTCCTGGGCATTCCAGTGTCACATCCCTTCTCCCACAGAGATGCAGTGGAAAGAGATGCTTGTTTCTGGCTCTTGGGCTACTTACAGATCCAAGCAGCTATGTTCACACTACTCCCTAACTTTTGAGTTGTCACAAGCTGTTGTATTTCCTCCATAAATACTCTCATCAGCAGAAGCCAGGTTACAGTCCACAGGTTGCAAATACTCTTCCCCTCTGTAATACCACATGGGAGATGTTCTAGGAAAACCTTTACTGTACATTAACAGGTACCAGAAAGGTGCCTTTCTCTGCAAGAAAGATTATACAGAAATAGACTTTACCTCAATAGGTTCCTCCACGATTCCAAAGATGCCATACTAAAATTTTCAAGCACCAGAAGTGACAGAACAACTGATTTTGACATTATTTCATGAGGTGTGATCTCTGGCAAAGCAAAAATACCTCAATATCCCAAAAAGTCGACCACTTTGGCCCCTCACACCACTAACACCATTGAACAAATGTCAACAGCACACTCTGTATTCCCTTTAGGATTTAAACAGCCAACAGAACAAAAGGACAGAGCAGCAACCGCCCTGACACTGGTGCTGTCAGCCAGGCAGCCGACGAGGCTGCTGGCTAACGAGAGAATACACATCTGCTAGCAGCAGTGCTCAGCCAAATGTGTTGCTCATCCACTCACCCAATGTGCTTCTGCCATCACTTGTGCCCTATTTTTTCTACAGTTTAACCCAATCGGGCGGGTGTAAAGCCAGCACTCCTAAAAACATAAAATCATAGAATGGTTTCAGTTGGAAAAGACCTTCAAGATCGAGTCCAACCGTCTATCCAGCCCTACTAGGTCCAACACTAGACCATGTCACCAAGTAAAACATCTCTTCTTATAAATACCACCTGGCGTGGTGACTCAACCACCTCCTTGGGCAGCATGTTCCAGTATCTGACAACCCTTTCAGTAAAGGATTTCCTGATATCCAACCTAAACTTCCCCTGATACAACTTCAGGCCATTTCGCCTTGCCCTGTTATTAGCTACCAGGGAGAAGAGACCAACCCCCACCTCACTACAACCACTTTTATGCGGTTGTAGAGAGCGATGAGATCTCTCTTCAGTCTCCTTTTCTACAGACTAAACAATCCCAGCTCCTGCAGCTGCTCCTCCTAAGACTTGTCTTCTAAAGCCTCCACCAGCTTTGTTGCCCACCTCTCACGCTCAAGCATCTCAATGCCCTTCTGGTAGCGAGACAATAGCGACACACATCTAGCTGCATACCCCAACTCCTTCAGATACTGCTGGAAAGATTCTTCCTTAAAGGCCTGACAGCTGATGGGACATGTTCTTCACAACCCATCCTGGCCCAGCACCACTCAGTTACCCCACAGGTACACAACTGGAATATGGTGGTATTAAGAATGTTACTGTTCAGAAACAGCAAAGCAGCATCTCCTTTTCCAGCTCAAGGCTCTTCTCATTTAGAAGACATGCTGTGGACATGCTGTCAACATGTGTGATCCCTGATCCCTGTTTTAGTAGAGCTGCAAAGGCTAAATCACCAAGGCCAGGATATTTAGTTTGGGGGGAAAAAAGAAATTAAAAAAGAGGGTGCAGGGGACAGTTGTCTCCAGCAGTAGCTGCTGATTAGCACATTTTTCTGTATGGCCTCCTTATTTAGCTCTGCAGGCTGCCATCCCAGAGCCCTCCCTGCAGGCTTTCCTTGGGTTGCAGTTTCCCCTGCCAGGGAATTCCCAGCCACAAGCTGGTTGTGCATCTCTATAAATGGCCTGAGTAATAGATGGACTTATCTCAAGGTACATTACAGATGTAGAATTAACCAAAGATAACCTAATGGCGGGGGGACGTAGAGTTAATCTTCTTTTAAGCAGGTAAGGAAATGTTTCCCTGCTCTGTTAAGTTCACCATATGCAGGTTCACAGCAATGTAATACTAGTTACACTTATATTTTTATGTTAAAAACTTCTAGAAGATCCTATATCGCACTGGGGCGATGAAACAGCAATTTTTTGACATTACCAAAACCAAGCCCTACAGTTGGACAAGCCATTTCCTTGTAAGGTCCTAAAAAGTGCATGGACCTTCACACAGGCCTTACTCATACCTCCTTACAAGCTGGGGTTTGCCTGGCATGATCAGAGAACTCAGGCAAACCAAAACTGTGAGCAGTGACAATACCCAGACAATCAATATACTGCAAAAAAAAGCCCAAAGAAAGTGGAGATAAACTTTGGCCCATTTGGTGCTTGCCCTGCACTGAGTTAACTTTAGTGCTGCAAGAATGTTTTTCAAGACTAGTCTTGTGTAATGCTTCAACGTAGGACTACTAGGGGAGGCTCAGAAGTTTAAGCAAGAGCTACTAAGTCTATCATGGGTCCCTGACAAGGCCCCAGCACTAACCTGCAGAAATAGTTGCAGCTTTTGTGTCATAGGTAATTTCAGCCTTGCTCTAAAATGCCAGAGTTCAGTACTGAACAGCTGCAAGATCAAGAGCACATCACAACCAGCATGTGACAGTAAAACCAAACTGACCTCAACTTCCAGTTCACTCTTACGCTGGGGAGCAAATAAGCCTGATCTAAAAGACTTAAGTGCTAGAAATAGCTGGTTTGCTCAAATGCAGCATACAGACCCATCTGCGGCACTTCCTGAAGGGAGAACAACAGAAGCAGCGAGTCACACAAGATTTTCAAGTATTAGTTTATGAAGAGGAGGAGAGGAAGAAGAACTGTACCCCACCTTTGAAAGCACAGAGGGGCAGGAAGATTTCTCACATACCAAAAGCATCATGCAGCACCTCCAGGCTTCACCCTGACAGCTTTAAAAAGTAAATCTCTCGTTTTCCTTCTCCGAAGAAACATGGTTTCCAAGCCTGTCAGGAGAGAGAGCCTAATTCTGAAACACACATAAGGAGGCATGCAAACAGCACTGCTGCTGTAGCATGCTTCAAGGGCATCACACTAAAAGCCATAGAGATTTTAGGAGTTGCTGTTAGTACAAAAAGCTACAGGCAAAGTTGCCTTGTACCACAAAATGCCTGTGTCAGTATTAAAGTAGACACAGAAGTTGGAACATAAAAGCGACTTTCAGTCACCCTGGTCACTCAGGTATCTTCTCCAAGTGCTTGCAAAACAGCACAGCTGTCCAGGTTCGGACGATGAAGTCATCTCTTTACCACAGACAGACCAACCACCAGTGCAGGGCCCTGTCAGTGGTTTAAATTAGCAGCGTAACAGTTCATCCCCACTCACCAAGAGACCTTTTCAAGTCGCTGCAGAAGGCAGCGGCGTAGAAAATGAATCCATTCCCTTCACTTTCAGAGATTTACAAGGGTTATGCTCACTCACAGAAATTAGAACAAACTTTTGCCTGCTTCAAACTGCCCCTGTTTTTTGGGTTTGGTTTGGGTTTTGGTGGTTTTGTTTAATTTGGGGTCTGAATTAATTACGGGCTGGATGAGCATGACCTCAATCTCGGTCACCCACTGAACTCTCTGCACAGCTCAGACCTAGAGAGACTTCACTGACCAGAAGAAAGGCTCTCAGCACAGTGCAAAGGCCAGTGAGATGGTAATTAAAGCTGTGATCAGTCGTGCTATCTTGTTTCCCATTCCTCTGCACAACACTATTTTTAGGTTGTAACATGTCACACAGGAGGGAAAGATTGGATGGGCACAGGCACACCAGCTGAAAACAAACTCCCAAACACTGGGAACAAGACATTTCCATTTCACTGCTGGTTACGTTAGCTACACCTTCACACATTCAGCATTTCTGAAGTCACAGTGGCAAGATTTATATTGTCACCCTGATGTCACCTTCACATGTGGTTTTCCTGCAGTCACAAGCTGCTTGCAAAGAGCCTATCACTATCTTTGCAAACTAGATCAAATGTTGTTTTGTTGGGGTTTTTTTTTGCCTCTTGCTTAACAGGGAAACAGTACAACCAAACAGGATGGGCCAGGGGTGGAAGAGGAAGACACAGGGGAGACTGAGCAGGAGAATCCTGAGCAGTGGTTCTGTAAGGAAATCTCTGGTTTGAGAATCCAGAAGTTAATGAAGCTCTTGCAGTTATAAAAGTCAGACAAGCCAAAGGCAGTAACAAAACTTGGCTCTGGGGAGAGCCAAGAGGCAGCCTGGTTTTGTCAGGGCTAGAGTTAATTTTCTCCCTAGCAGTGGGTAAAGCACTGTGGTTTAGATTTAGGATGAGAACAAAGCCAGTAACACACCGCTGTTTTGGTTGTTGCTGTGCACTGTCTATACCATGTCAAGGACCTCAGCTTGTCACACTGCTGGGCAGGGAGGAGGCATGCCCAGGAAGCCAGGAGGGGACACAGTCAGGACAGCTGACCCCAACTGCCCAAAGGGATATTCCAGACTCTATGGCTCTGGATATAACTGGGGGAAGCTGGCCAGGGGCACGTCAGCAGCTCAACGAGCTGAGCACCAGTCATCAGGGGCCAAGCAATTGTGCTGTACATCCTTTGTTTTGTGTATTCTCTTACTGTGTAATTATCATCATCTTCCTTTTCTGTCCTATTGAACTGTCTTTATTTCAACCCATAGATTTTACCTTTTCTTCTTCCTATTCTCTCCCCATCCTGCTGGAGGGGAGTAAGCCAAGGGCTGTGTGGCTGCCTGACAGGTTAAACCACACCAAAGGGTCAGAATGAAAAGGGTACCGATGCACATAACCCGAGCAGATCTCTGCTTTAAGCTCACGTAGCATTTATGTACGTGCACAAAGCAGTCCTCCAGCAGTGGCCTGCTCTCTTCTCCCATACCATGCTTCACTACAGCCAAGGAACTTCTCACAGCACTGCAAACATTCACCACATGTATGTATCAAAGCAACAGAGCTACACCACCAGGCATAAGCAGCAAACACTGCCTAAGGGAGGAAAGCAACACTAAGGAAAAGGAAGAAATTTGGCCAATACTAAGCACACCTTCTCCCCCCTGAAGCAGCTTCTCTCAATAAGATGTACACCCAGAAGTCCAAGCTGAGGCTTTGACGTTCCTTCCTCCTGTCTTTCATGGGAAGAGTCTCTCAAACTAACCAAGCACATCTCACAAATCTCTCATACCCACCTCAAGTCAGGGGTTAGGTGGAGCTGAAGCGAGACAGCATATCCGCCTTACATGTTCCCGTTCACTAATTCTGTCGGTACAGTAGGCAGGAGGAGGAAGCTGGAAAACAGATCTGCTCATCAGAGCCGCAACACACAGGTAAATGGCACAGCAATTCAATACATACTTGTTCTCTGGGAGTATTAAATTCCACACTGGGTCTGCAGAGGAGCTCAGTGACCAGCTGAAGTGCAGCCTGCTCCCAGATTTCATGAACCATGCCCATTTCTTGCGTGCCTGGAGGCTAAGCGAGCAGAGACTCCTCCATCATTGTGCTGGAGGTGGCTATAAAACACAGCAGCTCAGCACCAACCCTCCTGGCGCTGCACTGTGCTCAGAACAGCCACGGACCTCAACCACCCAGTGATGTTCTGCTGTCATCTGCCACACACACCACATCTAGCAGGAACTTTTTTCTCCTGAAACCTGACTAGGGTCTCCTGGTATAAGCCATGTATTCTTTTATTGCAGTGGCCAGAGACCTGCACTGAGGACAGTGAACTGAAGGTAGATTTGCACTTGCCTACTCACTGCAAGTAAAAAGAGATAATACCTGGGAGGATGGCATCAGTCTACAAAGCACTGTGTAAGAGCGGCTGGTGGTCAACAGTTACTCAGTTAAAAATCCTGTGCCATACTCAGTCTGATGCAAAGGATACCTGAATCCCATCAGGAGTGCTTCTTAAGTGGGCTTAAAACACACAGTAACAAGTGGCAGAGACCTGCAGCAAACTCAGTACAGCTGAGCCCTATGGAAGAACAAATCCATCCACTCAAAACTTCAAGCCAGAGAAGGTATTCCAGATTTCAAAGGTTCCCATAGTTTGCAGCATTAATTTGTTTCATAAACAAATTATTTGTTTTCTACCCTCACTCTGGACTTAAAAGTCATCAACTTGGAAAATAAATTTTCTAGAGCACACCCCTGCCAAGCTACAGCAATTGCTTTATCATCTTGTTTCTTCTGGGCACTGAAAAGCATTTGTGCATTGCTGCAACATCACTTGTCTGCAGCTCAATAAAAGGTAAGAGATGGTTCCCATCCAGGCTTCAGGGAAACAGCAACAGGTGTTCATTGAGAAACTCCTTATGAAGAAGATGCACCTTCCAAGGTCGCTCTGGAGCATGCTGTGTTTGCTGAGCCTCTGCAGAGCCCTTCAGGACAAGCAGACCTGGGCCCGCACTACAGGAGCAGCCGATCGCTGCGCTGGAAGACACCTGGCATCTCTCTGGCCCCTCGCACAGCCCGGGCTGTTCAGCAGCTGTTCAGCAGCACGCTGGCTGCCCTTCTCAAGGGAACACTTCATACAGAGAACTGCCATGCCTGCACCTAACAAACCCACCTGGTGAGTTAAAATATCCAGACCCATCTGATTCTGTGATTTAGCTCTGACCACATCCAAAGGGGAGCTACGTGAGCAGAGACCCAACAGTCCTTTGGAAAGCATAGGGCTGGTCCCCGCCAGCTCTGACGGTCGCAGCACAGTCACGTCAGGGTCTCCCCATCACCAGCACCACTTTAACCCCTCAGGCCCCAAAGCCAGAAGTACCACCAGCCTAGTTCTGACCTACACGAGCAAATCATTCTCCCTGTCTCATCTGTTAGTCCTCACCTTCTGCCAATTTGCACTGCACAACCTCAATGTTTTTACACTGTGTTTTGACGAGCTTTACTGAGCTTTTGATATTTCAGCAAGAGCTGCTTCCCTTCTCCTCCTGACAGTTTCTGTGGCTAACTATTCCTATCGCATCCAAAACATGTGTTTTGAAAGACAAGCAAGTTCCCCTAAGAAAGCAAAAATACTGTATTGGAAAAGGAGGGGGGAGCTCCCTGCTGTGCTCTGTTAAAAATCCTAAGAGCTGGGAGGCTGAAAGCTGCATCTATCCAGATGTGAGGGATTAATAACCTCTTCCAAACAAGTCTGTCCACAAGGCAAACATTACTATTGTGCTCCCTTCCCTTTTTCAACAGGCCATCTCCTGCAATGCCTGTGACTCAAGTTCTCCGTTAGCTTTCTGAATGCCAAACAGCCTCTTCCAGTTTTAACAGTTAATCAAATGATTTATGAAAGGTGTAAAACCGCTGGGTTGGCAGGGAAGAGAAGAGCTGAGCTCCAGCAATGCATTTGCAAATTGGACCTGAAGAAAATATATTTTCTCTAAAATTAAAAAAAAAAAATAAAAATGGAGGAGGAAACTTCAGCTGCATCTTCCCCAAAAGGGGAAAGTGCTGCTGAGAAGTTTTGTGCCTGGGAGGAAGGAGTGGGTGTCAGTGGAAACAACCTTCCTCCCAGCACATAGAAGCCCCCACGATGCCTTGTTCAAAACGGATAAAGGTAAAACACCACCAAAAAAGTGCTGGTACCATAAACCACGTGGAAACTGTGACATTGAACAAACCCACATGAAAGTGGCTGTCCCAGCCCACGGTGACATGAACACGCCAGTCCTGCTTTAAAGGATTTGGTTTTGGAGTTGCCCACTTTCCGTTCCCACGTAAGCAAGAAGTTTACATGCCAGCAACACCAAGGTCTTTAGAAGTGCCAGAACATACTCCACTTCTCAGGAAAATAATTTATAGTGCAGATTTGACAAGCCAGATCTGGCAAAAGCATGGGGTTTGGATCTACCTTCCCTCCCCACCTCCCACCCTGACCACAGGCTCCAAAACCAGGCACACCTCAGGGTCAAGAGCAGGAATCTGCTCCACCCATGGAAAAGCAAAGTCCTGGGGCTCACCAAGCAACCGCTAACTCCCCTGAATCGCTGGAGGTGGGGAGGGAGACCTGCACAGCCAGGACTCCTGGCCAGCTCCCGCCCGGCCCCGGCCCCACTCTCAAGGGATGCCTGTCCCTGACTCCACGCCCATGCATGCACACTGTTCCATTGGACAAAGCCGATCTTCTTGAAGAAACCTGCAAACTGTGATCCCAGTTGCACTGTGGGATGGGAACATGCAGGCTGATCTCTTGCAGAGCAAGCACAACGCAGTGACACGCATGTATGACCTGGGTGGGAGCATAACTGGGATGCCTTCACTGTTTTATTCCAGCTCATCACAGCCTGGTGGAAATCCAAACTTAAATCCAAGAACACGTGAGGTGGGAAGGGACCTTCAAAGGCCACCCAGTCCAACCCCTGCAGTGAGCAAGGACACCCTGAACTACAGATTGCTCAGAGCCTCATCAAGCCTGACTTTGACTATCTCCGGGGATAGGGCCTCCACCACCTTTCTGGTCAACCAATTCCAGTGATCTACCACACTCATATGGAAAGATTTTTTTCCTAATATCCAACCTAAATCTCCCCTTTTCTAGTTTCAAACCATTACCCCTCATCCTAGTGCTACATGCTCTTGGGAACTTGCAGGATGAGAATACTCCCTCCTCCTCCTTGCAGCTCCACACACTGGGTTTTTGGTTGTTAAAGGCAGGGGCAGTAACTGTGGCAGTCCCCCCACACCTGCACTCAGAGGGCTGTTTGCTTAACAGCCTGGCTGGGGGAAGGGTGAGAAACAGCCCGGGTGCCACAGCTGACGGGTTTACTGTAATAGGCTTAGCTGCTGAGCTGGAAGCTGCAAAAGGGGTATCTGAAGTCCCCAAAGCACAAGCAGATCCTGCTCTCATCAGATAAAGCCATGGGTCTTTCTACGTAGGATTAAACATGGACTGACGCACGTTGCAAAAGCAGGTTCATGAGGGGGAAAAGGAAACACTCTCTACAAACCACACTACACAAGAAAAATCTATACAGACCCTATATTTCTGATGCTGACCCTGACAAGCCAGGCTTGGTTTCCCACTTCAGCATATACAGAAACCAGCCTGCAGCTTATGCTCCATCAGCTGCAGGTAGTACCAGCTCTTACAATCTACAAGAGCATTTTCATCCCCCAAAAAAATTTCTAGAGAGTTACTGCATGTGAGCACGTAAAGAGAATCAGTTTGACACAACATCCCAGGACAGCATTCCCACATTTTGAGTACATAACCAATACTCACAATGGGTGACTGATGTTTAAATATCAAGCTCCCTCCTTCTCCCAAACCATGGGCAGGGCACAGGCTCCTCAGCAGTGCAGCAGGACTCTGACATGCCTATGTCAAGTGCTCCAGGTGAGACCAAGACTCACCCTTTCCAAGGTGGAGCCAAGGCAGCCTCCTTCCACAGCAGCAGATGCTCCTTTGTGACTTGGCAGCAGGGTCCTGTTTGTCCCCATATGCTCAACTGGGGCTCCCCTGCACCCCACTGCTCTCCAGTGCTGGAGAGATCTGGTCTCTGCTTCCTTTCCTCTCCTCTTCGGGTAACAGCCACCTCTCACCAGTCCAGATGTCCGGGAGCCCAGGGGGAAGGTGGTGGCCACAGGACATGACAGGGCCTTGAGAGGGTGGGAATAAATGCAAGAAGGTGGAACATGGGGAGGAACAGCAAGAAGATCAGTCCAGGAAGGCCACACAGACTGCTTTAAGAGGTGTTTTTCAAGTGTACGATTTGAGCTGTGCTTCTGAGCCTTGTACAAGTCTCCAGTGACTTTGATGACGAGTACCACCACAACTGCTAGGCTTAATTTGGGAATATTTGCAAAGTCCTGCTGAGAATACTTTTATTAAACACCGTGCTTAAAAACGTGTGGGTTTACTGCACATAGGCTGTACATCGATACTTAGACTCGAGGAAGAGGTAGGCAGCTTTCTAAGTACCTGGGGAAGTCTCCAAAGAAGGGAATAGCTCTCCTCATCCCTGCAGTTAAGTTTAGGCCCTTGCCTAAGCCACTGGAGGAACAGTGCTGCCCTCACCCTGCCACTGCAAATCACGGCAAAAAAACACCAATTACAAAAAGCAATGTCTTGCACAAAGCACCATCTGACGTGCCCTTCCTTCCACGGGGCCGGCTTGACATCTTCATTTAGAAAAAAGAAAGTACAGCACAAATACAATGGTTACTATTGAGCACACAGCAAGTCACTTCACAAATGTGACTGCAGAGCAATTCACCTCTGCTTTATAAAAAGGACATGTTTTTAAAGCAGTCCTTGAAAGGAAACAAATCCTCAAATGCAGGAGAGGGTAATAGTGCCTCTAGGAAAGCAAATCCAATAAAGACATCTCTCTCAATTATATTTATTTTAATTCTCCATTTTTCTAGCTATAAATACAAAAAGATCAGCACGTTCAGCTCTTCAAATAGTTCAGGCATTTCACTTTGCAGTGCCTGTGGAAATAAATGGACTTTTGGACTTTTCCTTCCTTGTTGCCTCTTTCAATGACTATTAGCAACCTCAAGAGCAAAGACAAAAGGATGCAAGGACTGCACACTGCTGAACATCCAAACCCCCTGCACCTGCGAGCTCTCACCCTCAACCACGCTTCTTATCTCATACACCATGTCTCCAACAGGCAGCCAAGGCAAGCATACACACACATGCCTTACAAAACCAGTCCTCAGTCTTCTAGGTAAGTCATGAATCCTCCTTCCTAGAGGATGGAATAGTGAGAGCACCACCACTGCTGGAGCACAGAATCACTGAATCAGATAACACATTGGGTGGGAAAGAACCCTCAAAGGCCATCTAGTCCCACCCCTGCAGTGAGCAGGGACACCTTGAACTAGAGCAGGTTGCTCAGAGCTTCATCCATCCTGACCTTGGATGTCTTCAGGGATGGGGTCTCCACCACATCTCTGGGCAACCTGTGCCAGGGTCTCACCACCCTCAGAGGGAAAAGCTTAAGGTCTCATCTAAACCTGCCCTGCTCTAGTTTAAACCAGCACCCCTCATCCTATCGCTCCATGCCCTTACAAAATCCTTCCCAGCTCTCCTGTAGGTCCTTCAGGGACTGGAAGGGGCTCAGGGATCTCCCCACAGCCTTCTCTTCTCCAGGCTGAACCAGCCCAGCTCTCAGCCTGTCTTTGTAGGAGAGGTGCTCCAGACTTTGGATCATCCTTGTGGCCTCTTCTGAACCCGCTCCAAGAGGTCCACGTCCTTCCTGTGCTGATTGCTCCAGAGCTGCACGCAGCACTGCAGGGGGGTCTCACCAGAGCAGAGGGGCTGAATCCCCTCTCTCAATCTGCTGGTCACACTTAGGATGCAGCCCAGGATGCCACTTGCCTTCTGGCATCAATACTTTAATTGCATCTTACCGAGATTAGGCAACACAAACACCCTCCGCCCTTGCTCCTCTGCTTCCTTCCTTGCATCTTACCGAGATTAGGCAACACAAACACCCTCTGCCCTTGCTCCTCTGCTTCCTTCCTTGCCTCCAGATCCTTTCCCATGGATTTCCCTTCCACCTCTGCTCCCTTCATCCCTGGGTGCTGGAGGAAGAACATGGCATTCGACCAGCCCCTCACCATCTCCAGCACCAGGGCTGTACTGCAGCTCAGAGAAAGCCCTGGGCATCTGCTGGTGGACCAAGCGACAGCCCTGCACTGGGCAGAGGGACTCTCACCCTAGAGGGAAGTAAGCTCACAGTCTGATATTGTGCTGCACTAAAGCACTGTTCCAGCACCCCAAAACCCACCTAGCCCAGGCAAAGAGACTCAATGGCAGTTGAGCACTTGCTTCTCATAGTTGAACACGGCATAGTCTGTTATATGAGAGTTACATTAAAATACGCCCTGCAAGCATTTAAGGCTGCACTGGCCTCTATCCCAACTATCCTAATCCAGGAAAATGCTGGGAAACAAGCAAGTTTGAACATTTCCAGCTGCATATACAGGTCCTGTCACTGCATTGCCTTTTTACCACCAGCAAGTGCTTCAGTTGCCACCTCTTAGAAAAGCAATACCCAGTTCTGTTTAGTCTACTGTAGACCCACAATTGATTCTCATGGTCTGTTTGAAAAATAAAAATCCCCAACACATCAGGCCCAAGCCAAGTTAGTTGACACAGTCGCTGTAGAAGTTACTCCACTTTGCAAGGGATAGACCTGGAAGAAGAATGGGTTACTACAGTGCTAGCGAAGGCAGAAACCGCAGGCACCATCCCACGTGCTATTTCCCTCTTGATAAGGTCCTATTTTGCTCAGTAAACCACAACGTATTTCTCCAAAACCTCCTGGGACAGCTTTTAGCACTGGAAACTGGGGAGACGAAGAGAAGGAAGGGGGTAAAATACCAGCTCTGTGACAGCCGTGAATTAATTCAGCCTGAAAAGCTCCCTTGGAACAGATGTACCTGAACCACTGGTTTCTCTGGGAACTGAATCTGCAGCCTCTCAACCTAAAAGGGGATTTAGCGATAGGGATCGGAGCAGCTCCGAGGCATTCACCCCTCACCTGATAGGACTCAGGTAGAAGCCACCCTGCCATCGAAACCACCAGCTCAGAGACTAATGCACCACTGAAAACCAATCTCCCTCAGTCTGGGAAGCTGAAGCAGTTCATCTCCAGTGAACATCTGGAGCTGGCCCACACGCTGAACACATCAAAAAGCTTTTCATTGTTACTTAAATGACAACTCCCAATATATCAGCTAGGATCCTTTAGAAAGTAGCATGCCAACCTCATTGGCATTTGCATGCACATTAAATGCCATGCAATTAGTCAAGGTCTTAATGATAACATTTATGCATAAACTCAGACAAGAGATGGGACTGAACCGCATTCCCCAACTCCATCTGAATAACCAAGACTATGAGGTGCACTTACTTCCTCTGATGCTCAAAAAGGGGTAAGTTGTATTTGTTGGACTGAAATCACTTCACCCCATAAGGCTGAACTATACACAGTGCAGCTGGTAACACAAGACACTTACCAGCAGTAGCACCTCACTCGTGAAAGATACCAAGGCTTTGCCTAGACACAGGTCATGAGAAAAATGAATCCTCAGAGTTAAAAATTGTCCTTCCAAACCTATCTGTGCTTTAAAGTGTTCAGATATAAATTATTAATTATATTAAGCAGTCTAGACAAAATATAAATTCATTTTTCTTGAAAGCAGGTAAACAAACTCAAGTATGACTTGGATTTTCATAATTACCAAGCTGGTCTGGCTTTTTAATTTGCTATAATGAGTTCTGCAAACACAGCAAGACCAGACTTTAAAACCTTCGCCTTGGAAAGGTTGGAGCTTCAGCATCCCCACAGCTGCACATACCAGGAACACATGTACAGTCCCATTCCCAGCAGTGTCAGGTTGTCGCCACACGAAAACAAAGATCATGCACCGCAACACGTGCCCTGGAAAGCACAGCCAGGTGGAGGCAGGCCAAGCATTATCCCCTTCACAATTTTTGCAATGCTTATAGCAGAAGGGCCAATCTGCAAATAAACACAAGTAATTAATTTACTAGCAGGGCCTCACATCTTGCAGGGTGACTTTCAACACATCACTATTACAGCGGAACCAGACTCCCCATGATTTCTGGTATATAGCTTGCTTTCAGGCTACAACCATGGTAAGAACTAAAAAAGAAAGGCCTGAGCATGGAAACAAAATTCCCAGATCGTTAATGAATAAAATACAAACCAATCTATAAAGCCAGTAAATTATTTTTGCAGAGTGGACAACTGTTTTAAGTATTTGTATAATTGTTTTAAGTATCCGACTACAAATGGACTGCATAAAAGCAAAATTACCAGGGTGAAGAGGAATTACAAAGATAATGCAAACAATCTACTTTTAACCTCTTAAGCACTCTGTGCAATGTTAGCAAAGAGGAGGTTTAATGGAAGAAGTCATAAAAGGATTTTAAAGATTGCCAGCCACTCAATAAACCAGCCAAGGGAAGTTCCCCGTAGGCAGTTGTGAAGCGATGCTGGTCAATTCGCTTGAGCTGCACTGTGAGTTAAGCGGCGCCACTCAGAAGTTAAGAACTTTAGGGACTGAGTAACTGGGCATTCATTGAAAGCACCAGCTCAGCTGGACAGGCACCGAGAAGAAAGCAGCTCACAATCTCCTCTATTGCATAAACCTGGTGCACCTCCATCTTAAATTTATTACCTCCACCTCAGGTTCTCCCCTCTCCTCCACGCCCATACCACCCCAGCACTGAGAAAGGCTGAGTAACACTTGCTGGATGGACCATCTCTACACACAAGGTGGGAACCCCTCTCCCCAAAGCCCACATTAGGTTCTCACAGCAACAGATCTTCCTCCAACATTTTCAAAACCCAACTGGACCCTGAAAGTCCTGATGTACCTTTGAGGTTAGTCTTGCTCTGAGCAGGAGGCGACAGGAATTTGTCTGTGATTGTCATCTTACAAATATTTTCGTACCTGCTTAGCAAATTCTCAGCTGAACTCTGGCATCTCATCTCAAAAACATTATAGATGCTCGGACAGGAGACACAGCTATAGGGGTCTGTCTCTTCTCAGAACAGCTACCTGCCTCCTCGAAAGCACTCCCAAAGAGGTTCTGAACAAAGTATCCACTTCTGATAGACACGCTTTGAGCCCAGTTTTTGTTTTGAAAGCATCCTTTGATACACCATCTATTTACATTTTGAAAGGGAGAAAAACTGAAACAGGAAATTGCACATCTACAAAAACAAAGGCAATATCTGACAAGTCATTTTGTTAATTTACAGATAATTGCTCATTACTGTGAAATAAGGCTTTTGCAGTGTTTCAGGAAGAGTAGATAAGAAACCCTAGCCCATTACTAAGTATTGCTTTTGGCAGATGCAAGCTTCTCCTAGCACAGCGAGCCTCCATAAAGCCATGTTTCCATTAAACGTGTTATCTCTGCATCCCAAAAGTGCTGGCGGAAACAGAACAACGTGTTCTGTCTAGTCATCTAGTAGGGAGGTTCACATGCTTGCTTTCACCTTTTTCCACCCTTATTTGCTTTGTTCACCGTGCTGTTTTGACCACCACCTACCCCTATGCTGCCTCTGCTCGGCACCCTGCCCCTCAAACACCCAAATTCGGCATTTCAAGAGCACATATGTTCCTCTTCCTTCCCCTAAGACTTGTTCACAATAACAGGCTAGAAATATATCCCCCAGCCACTCAAAATCCAGAGACCACTGGCACATTATGCTTACACACCCTCTGTAAGCAGCAAAGCTCACCCTGATCTCCCTGACCCACCTGCTGACACTGGGTTTTCACTCCCATTTACAGCCAGCAGACCTTAAGCCCTGACGTACCATCACTAGCCAAACTGGCCAACAGCGCTTGTGCCCACCCTGGAGGTACTTTGCCCCTGGACGGCTGAGCATGCTTTGGGAACCGTATGCCATCCGCATAGCCAAGAAGGTATTTCTGCAACAATCGCCCTCAAGGCGCTTTCAAGGTCTTTTTCATCACTGTAACAGCAGGAGTCATTTTCAAACCTTTCAGATAGTTTTAAATTAACTTCCCTGACTAAGTTTCCCAGAGCAATAGAATGTGACTACCTGAAACTCGATGCAGAAGAGCAGAGGCACGAGGAAGACAAAGTACAGACTTCAGAGCCGAAGAGACACTATAGCCCGATTTAGTTGGAGCTGTTTCATTAGAATGTAGATTCAAAGCCATTCCTATGCAGTTATCAAAGCACTACCCAAGCCTTCCCAGCAAGCAAAAATCCATTCTGTGTACAAATAGGGCTTTTATAGCTTGGCACAGTACTCAACTGCAGAGTCAAACTTTTCAGTGCCTGGTAAATTTTTACTTGAAAGTGGCAGGAGAGCTCATGCCAGAAGCCCATGTGAAATGCCAACTCAGTGGCAGAAGGTCAAAGCGTGGCATCAAGAGATTTTATGGAAGTGTTTCAAGACAAGCTTCTTAAAAGCATTGTGCTGTCTAGGGAGGCACAGATTTATACTGCTGGGAAAGCCCGGTAACAATTGTTATGACTCCTTTCTAATCAAGGGTAGTATCTGTTAACACCCCACCTTACAAAAAGCACAGCAATAGGGTCTCCTATGGGTGGTGGGAGCTGTTTCTGCATCTAATCCTTGGTAATTTTGCTGAAGTTAAGAATAAAAGAAGCAGCATTAGATGCCAGAGGTTTTGTACAGACTGTCCTCTAAAAAACCAAATACACACACCCCCCTCCCCAAACCTTTCAGGTACAAAGGTGTTATTTCCTGCCTAACACCCCCAGAAATCAGACACACGGACAATCGAAGAAAGCACAGCAGAGTTTGAAGACCAACAGCCTGAGCGATTACCTTTTCCCCAACAGTATCTAACACTATCACTGCAGGAGAAGCAGAAAGTTAATCTGAACTGTGAGAAAAGCTCTGTGTTCTCTACCATTTTAACAAGTACTTAATGTTAAGTTAGTGTCAACAATGACCCTGAACAGATGTCAAGCGTGAAGACTTTCAACCTACTGGCTTTTGCCAGCTGTCACCACATCATAATGAAAAAAGGAAAGATAGGAAAGCCCCATCGAAACCTGATGTGTCTGCTCAGGGTCTCCCATTCCATCTACACAAACCCGTCCATCCACACAAACCCGTCCATCCACTTACAAGAGCGAATTTACACACACACTTACACACTCTCCCATTAAAGCATTTCAATCGTCTCAATCTGCCACTTTAACAAATTCATGTCTAAGACTTAAAATTCAATTAGCGCAAATCTCAGCACTCCCAACATTAAATTTGCAAATGACATTTAATGGCATTCAACACACACAAAGCTAAGCTAACAACACTAATGGACCAGCAAGGGAAATTGTGAGACAGTTTAAGAGTCTGATGCTTTCTTTTGTTTTTTTAAAACTGAAGGAAATTAAAGGTGTAGCCTGCACCGGACAGGAAGAGATGACAGCTATTAAACATCCTTCTGAAACCAAGGCCGCTAAACTTCTGCTCTTCACATACACCACACAGCTACATCTGCATCTGAGAGCAAAGAAAAGCAGATGCTTTATTCAGTGAGATCTCCTTCCAAACTGCTGGGATTTGGGGCCCCACTCAGCCCCGCTCCCCAGACCCACGGCAAGCGATGCTCAGGGAAGCAGTAAGCTTGTTGCAGCTGGCTGGTAAGGATGCTATGCTGCATCCCAGCCCAGCAAGTGCACCGAGGAATTCTGCTACCCCGAGTAAGAAAGCTCTGGGTTGTCACACTGCTTCCCACGTTAGAAAAACCCAAAGCTACAGGACTTCACACATTCCTTTAAGTCTTTTTATTTAAATTTTGTTCAAGTGGCAACGCGCTTCGCCTTAACTCAATTTAAATAAAGCAAGGGACTTCCAAAGAGCTTCAAAAGGAAGGGGGCAGAAGACAGACCATGCTGGGAAGTCAGAGAGAGAAAAGCATCAGTCATGGTTAAGATGATTTTTTCTTTGTTTAAATATAAGGAAATTGGCACAAGCAAAACCTACGGTTAGTGAAGATGTTTTCACAATACAGATTTATTAGTGATTTTCTTTGAATATGGCTGTGTAACAGAGCTGCACCACACAAGCCGATGAAGGAAGCATCAACATGCTCTGCTCCACACAAGCCTTGCTCCTCTAATTTGGATGAGTGACCTGTCCAGATCAGCAAGAACAATAAAGAAATGAAGCTTTTTTTAATGTAGTTAAGGGACATGCTACAGTCTCCTGAATTTGGCTTTTCTTTTAAACAGCTCTAGGTCAAGAGTTACCAGAACAATGCTCAGGTGGTATTTTCACCCCACCCCCAGCTAATTAGCACGTTTGGTAAGACCTGAAACAATACAAACATTTTAAAGATGTTTAAACATTTGCTTTACATTAATAAATGCTTACTACACTCAGTAGCTTATTAGGATGGATGTCCTTTTTATCAACAAAACTCAAGCCCAAGTAACCTGCACCAAACACTGCCTCTGCCAAGATTTCCAAAAGCATAAAATATATTTGGGATGCAAGCATCACACAGAAAGCCAGCGGGTTTCGAGCTTCCTTCGGTGCTCTGCATTTCCCCCAGCCTTTTGGGGAAAGGGGGCGGCGGGGGGAGGACTTAATTATTAACTTGAACGATGCTACACACTTTGGGAATTCAAGCTGTATTCAAATCCAGAGTTTCAGATCCTGAGCACGGGAGTCAGGCAGAGCACCAGCCTTTGGAGGGCTGCCTGCCCCTATCCACATGCTGACGCCTTGACACAAAACCCTTCAGAAAACACCGACATTAGAGACTGGAGCTGCGTTCATGACCCTCAGATTCTAAAAAACCCTCTCAAAACTCTGGTTTTTGAGCTCATTTTAAGCTCGCTTCTACTTCAGAGCATTTTTTCCACGTCCAGTTGTTTTTGATGTGTTGCATTTGAATTATGACTGAAATAGCATTCGGGTGCTTTGCTCTATTTCAGCAAAGAACAGCTTGGACCTACCTCGCTGTGAAGCCTTAAAAGCCCTTCCTGCACAACACGTGTCTCAGAACCACGCCACAAGAGAAGGCTCTCACATCACATTCAACAAAACCAGTGTTCACAGGTCTGTTCAGATCTCCCAGTTTGCTTTTTGATAGTGACACACTGATTGTGTTATATTTTTTAGCTCAAACAGGCCCTTCCCAACACGCTGGAGAAAAAAGGTCTGGATTATTTTTGTCTGAGCATTTTGTGCAGGGTGTCCTGTTGCCCCAATTAAAAAGCCTTTAATTCAGCAACTGTTCCTTACGGCCAGACTGAAATTGCAATTATATCTGAGTAAGTCCCAGGCCACCCATATTTAGCGCACCAATTAACCAACGTGGAGCAACAGAGCTGCAGCAACCAGAAGACAGGAGGAATTTTTCAGTTGCCATCACCTCATGTGTTCTTCCTCCACACGTTCAGTTCAAGAGAACTCAGTAATTACTTACTTAAAAGCAGCACCTATTCAAGCTTAACGAGTAAGAAGCAGCGATGTACATAAGAGAAGGAGGAGGATGCAGAAGGTGCTATTAACGAGCCACTGCCTTGTGAGGATACCGTTAACTCTGAGTAGTCAAATAGTATTCATTAATACCTCCAAGCACTGAAAAAGATCCACATACTTCAATTTATTAAATTTAGAAGTGTCGCATGTTTTCATTAAAAGCTAATTAAATGTGTGGAGACATGCTGTCTCTAGGCTGGTATAGGAAAGACGAAAGAAGCACGATAAATGATCTGGGAATCACAGTTTGTTGCACTGATAACAAACACAGTTTGTCAGCTGAGCAAGATTTAATTCTGCCCCACATGCACAAACTCATGAAATCAAGGTAATATCTCTGGACTTAAAAGGGGTTTATTATCTTTATTGTAAAAGTAGTCTTTATCTTTTGTCTGCCACCAACCAGGGTCAAGCACATTCTCTTTCCAAACCCTAAACAATTTCACAAAGCTGAAGCAATTCCAATGCCCACCAAAATACCACATGAAATCAGCCAGAAGTGCACATGACTCCAGTGCAACATCTGCTCCCCAAACAAACGTAGCCAAGCCCAAACCCACCAAGATCAACAGCAGAGCTTCCACCAACTTCAACCGTCAGGCATCATGTCTCTATTCTACACCGTTTCGCAAACAGACATGAAAGCCAGCAGAAACTATTTCATCCACCGGGATGTGGGGCAGCAGAACAGGGTCCGAAGGATTCACCACAAAACCTGCCATCACACTGTGATGCACTGATGCTGCTGTCAGCCAAAGTGGCACAAGGATGTTCATCAAAATCCGACTTCCAGCTCTGCTAAGGAGGGCTGCTTGCACCGAGCTTCATCAGTGCCGTGTCAATATGGCACAGCTCCCTTTTTTTTTTTTTTTTTAAACAAATAATACTCTTTTCTCCCTTTTGCCACTTTTGCCTCGCCTATTTATGGTGCCTGAAGGCACCGTGGCCTCCTTTAATGAGGTTTTTCACACAAAACAGAATAAATTAGAAACCTTGATCCAAGCAGGGCCTCCAGGAGCAGCACGGTAAAAAAGGACAGCCACACGCATTATGTACCCAAAAAAATCCAAATAACGCAGCCCATCAGTCAGCACACTGCTTCCCATTGAACCCAACGGGGAGCACGCCGCTTGCCACGGTGCCGGTGAGGGTGAGACCTCTCCTTCTCCCCACTCGAGAGTTCTGCCTTCCAGACTCTTGTCCCCGGGACCCCTGTGCTGCTGCCCCCCACCGACCCTCAGACCCGGGGAGGCGGCACAGCCCTAACACCGCCACTACGGCCCTCGAAGTCGTACGGGATGGTTCTCCTCCCCACCCGATGCGGGCACCTCGGCTTCTTTCGGAGCAAGAAGCAGCCTGCCTTCACACGCCGCCGCCGGGCCGAGGGGGGCAGGAGAGCCCTGGGCTGGCGCGGGGGGGGGGCCTGAGGCCCCACCTGGGCTGAGGAGACCCCCTCCCCCGGCTGGGGGGACTGGCCGCACCCCGCGGTCCCACCGGAGCCGAGGGAACCCTGGGTAGGAGGGGGACAGACACGACCGGGCACCGGGGTTGAGGGGAGCAGTGCTTCCCCGTGGTCCGGGTACCGAGGGGACTGCAGCCGCCCGAGCTGAGGGCCAGAGCTCCCCAGTGCTGAGTGTGCCACAGCTTCCCCGGTCCCCGCCCGGGGCTGACGGGCCCAGATGTCCCCCCTACTGTAGGGGACCGGAGCGCCCCAGAGCCACCGGACTGAGGGTACCGGAGCCCTCCCCCGGGCTGAGGGGGCCTGGACATCTCCTGCGGTTGTTGGAGCCGCCGCCGGGATGACGAGCCGAGACCTCCCAGCCGCGACACGGCCCCGCCTCAGGCGGCGGCGGCGGCGGCGGCCCCGTCCCCACTGTCACCCGCCGCCACCCCGGGGCCTGTGCCCGGCCCTACCACCCGGACCCGGCGCGGAAGCGACGGCGGCACTGCTCGCTGCTCACCGTGCGGCGCAGAGCCCCGCGGCGGGTCGAGTCGGGTCGGGTCGGGTCGCAGCCGGTCGGTTAGGCACGGACAGCGGGCGAGCGAGCGGATCCCCTGGGCGGCGGCCGCGGCCCCGTGTCCCGTACGGCGGCGGCGAGCGGGGCGGGGCGGGCGGCACCGTGCGTCACGTGACGGCCGTGTCACCCCGCGCCGCCATCTTGTGCGCGGGGCCGGTCAGTCCGTCCGGGCGGTGCGGTCCGTCCGGTGTGGGGCGTCTGTCAGTCAGCCAGCCAACCAGCCTGTCTGTCTGTCCGTCTGCCTATCAGCCGAGGCGCTGTGGCTGTGTGCCGTGGGCCTGTCAGTCTGTCAGGGCGCTGCAGCCCAGCCCCTCTTCCCAGGGGAGTTACCCACCCGGGGACTCCGGGGCACACCGTTCCTCGCTGCGAAACCCATTGCTTTTTCCTTAAAACAAGCCAACTTGAAGCTTTCTGCATCCCGGCAGAGCTAAGCTGAACGTGGCCTCTCTCTGTGCTGCCGTTGTCTTTTCCACAGGGAAAAGGCAATCCAGGGTGAGGGCATCCTGCCCCGAGACCGGAGGGTGCAGTGCTGGAGAGCACTGACCTCTGTATCTGTGTCACTTTCCAGGGGCTGTTCCTGGCTCTTGGACTTCTGCCACCTTCTTCATTATAACAGCAAGAGCTCTGGAGATGTGAACAGTCAACTGTTAGTATTAAAATCTTAGCTAAAATAAAGTCACAGGACAGTTTAGCTTGGGAGCAACCTCTGGACAACATCTTCTCCAGTAGAAAGAGGGTAAAATTACGTTTCATGAATGCTACTGGCCTTGCATTCTATTTCAAGCCTCGCTATTAACAATTTTTCTTTGTTAATATGAAAATGTTGGGGTTTTTTCCTATCCAAAAAGGTGAAGAGCATTTTGTGGTGCCCACAGAGACACCCACGTGCGCCGAGCCTGGTTTCCCACAGGTCCGTTCCCCAGTGTGGGAAGATCTGCAAGGTCTGATTAAAACTTGTCCCATATTTCAAGCATTCGTTATCTCTCCACGGTGGTTGCTAGCCAGCAGATCATGGAGATAGCAGAGCCACACCGCATTCAGCTACCCCTCTCCCAGGAAGTAGGAGGATGAAAACACACATGGGAGGGACTGGATGTGCCGGTATGTGACAGTTAACGTTGAGCAAGAGATGGGTTTTTGCTGATCTCCTCACGTAAACATAGAGAAATCTAAAAACATCCCCCTCACAACTTACCCTAATGAACAAGCAATTGCAGACATTACCCAAGCAACGTCCAAGTAAAGCTTGTGGAAGTAGTAGTTTATGCACTGGGTCAGGTGAAACATGATGGTGTCTTGGTCCTGTGCTGAGCCGTTCAGAGGGAAAACTCACTGTGTATCCAAGTTTAGAGCCAGTGTGAAAGCTGGGTGATGAGATAAGGTCCCCTCCAACCCTCACCATTCTCTGATCTGCCGTAACCAGCAGCTCTTTGCACTTTCTCATCAGTGCTGATAAAGAAAGGAGGACTTTTGTTTGACCTAAGGATCCGGGCAACAGCTTTCGCCCTGCGCAAACCACTTAGGAGGGGAAACGCAAGTGGAAGGGGATGGGGAATCCAGCACAAGGTTCCACTTGACTTTTCTCCCAGCCAAACAGGTTGCAGTCTGTTTTTTTACCCAGTTGTGCACAGCGCTCACGGGCTAAACACAAATGCCCCTTTTTCACCTGAATGGGAAAGCAGAGTCAAAGTACCATATTGACCAGTGTTTCACCACTCTTTGCTTGGCATCTGGAAGCCATCATGGAAATGAGTGAGAAATGCGGCTGCTGTGTTGGATCACCCAACTTTTTGGCCAGTCATGCAGGCAGAGGAGGGTTTCTTCAGGTGAACAGATAGGACCAGAGCCCTCCAGAGCTGAGCCAAAACTCCTTGATCTTCTCCCACAGAGCAAGAAAGCACCTTGTAAAGCCTGTGAGCAAACAAAACACTGCCTTAAGCAGTTTTCAGAGAGGCCAAACCCCATGTGTACCACCAGCCTCCAGATTACTCTTCCCCTCCTGCACCTTTGCAGGTAGGTCCCTTCCTCCCCCTCACTCTTCTTGCCACAACCTCACTTTTAATCCAGTCACTCCGTCTTTTTTGGGGTTCATCACCAGTGACAACCCAGTCCTCGACAGCTGCAGTTCTCACATCCCTGGGGAGGGATTTACTGGTGAACAGAATTCACACTGGCCACTTGGTTCTGGTTTTCCCCCCAAGTTGACCAGCCTTAAAAGCTTGATTTTTACCAAAGCTTTGCAAAGCTGGCTTGCATGAGCATGGCTATGCCAGGAAGGGTTTAGGAACAGGGAATAGGTGCATTCACCGCTCCCTGCTTCGTTCATCCCTGCCTCATTTCTCCTTGGAAAACAGAAAAGCTTGCGGCAAAGGCAGGCTGTCATTTCTTGCGACCCTGTTTTTCTAAAGCTGTTAATAGGATTAACGCCCCTGACACTTCTCCTGGGGTAATCGTATAATAAATTCCCCCTTTCTGGGGTTGTTCCCCTGGTATGGACATTTTCCGGCAAATAATATGAACCTGAAGACTGTGCAAATTGATCCCCAGGGAGCCTGACCGCCCCGTTGTGAATGACAAAGGGTCATCAGAGAGGCTTAGAAATAGCTGTCCCGGGCTGCTGCCTGCGCTTAATCCTGCTGAGCCCATCGTGTCCCTGAACACGACCAGCCCCCAGTGCGGTAAACATGCTGAGAGACTGCAGCACCAGATACTGTGATTTCGGGGTCTCCCTGCGGGACAGAGGTGCCTGTTTGGGAGCAGGGTGGGGACAGCCCACAGCTCTGCTCAGCCGCAGGTTTCTCCTGCCAGTGCATTCGTTTAATCGATGTATCAGAATCAGCATACAGGTGACTGAAGTGACAGTAAAATGCTAATAGAGCACTGTCATTAATAATCACTGGGCATTGACCGATAATAAGTTAGTGATACTCAGTTCAAAGAGACCTTTTTATTCAGGTGCAATACATTTATTATTAGTGCATTCTTATTTTAGTAATGAACTAATGTTGAGCTACCTTAATTACCATTTCGGTAACCTTCATCAGCTCACCACACTCATCACAGGTACACCTTTCAGTACAGCAGCAACAGCTTATCCAGTCACTTCACTTACAACATCACTTGATGCTGTATGACAGCATTTACTCACTATTATATTATGATATCACTTGCAACCTACATAAGTGATTCCAGCTGATGTCATCATTTCAGTGGGTAGCATCGGTGATTTAGTGCCTTTCTCTATGACACCATTTAAAACTAAATGGCATCATTGACTCCGTGCCTTCCTGATACCATTTTGGTGTCATTTTCACACCAAATAAATGACATCATTTATTCAGTGACTTAGACTAACCCTGAAGTTCAATGGGGCTGTACTCTGACATTTTTAACAGAAATAGAGATGGCAGGACCATTCATTGCACTGAACGTGTATAGTACAGCCCCACAGGGCTTTGTGCCTGTCCCCTGACAGCATTAAGGACACCAGCAGCTGCAGCAGACCAAGAAAAAAGAATTAAATACATTGCAAACAGAGTCAAGCAAAGGGCATGCTGCATTCACATGCCACAATTTTAAGAAACTAACAGAGCAGTATAAATAGTAAGAGAGAACAAAAATCTACTTCCAAAGGATGCACTAGATTCCATTTTGGCTACTTGATTATTCAAGCAAGTGATTAATGGTGAGATGACATCATCTTCTCAGGTCAGCAGCGATATTATCCAGTGATTTGCATTATAAATGCAAGACTGCAGAGTCTTCCTCCATCAGTTTCAGATCATTGGAAAGAGATAACTAATCTGGTTTTAGTGGCTGACTACTCCTGGTTAAGATGCCCTGTGTCTTTGGGGAAAAGCATGTCAAAATTTGAAATAAAAGGAAAAACATTGACAGAGGCACAGGCATTTCCCCATTTAAATAGGAGAGGAATGAAGAAAAGGTGTGAAAGGCAGTAAAACCAGGAAGAAAAGACAGTTCAGAGGAGATGAGGATGGTGGGGTTTTCCAGAGGCCAGCCTGGCTCCAGTCAGAGCACCCAGCTTCCCTGAGAGGAGAACATTACCAGTGGATGCTCCTTGTGATCACTTGCCAGCAGGTTTCTCCTCAGCGCAGCATCCTAGATCATGGGCAAGTGGGAGGAAGTGGCTTTGCAGGCACTCAGGGATGGATTCGCTGCATGCTGCAGCCTGTGCTGGTGCCTTTGGGGCTCTCACTGGGCCTCAGAGTCAGGCCCCGGCACCTCCAGGACTCTTTTGGGCAAGGCCCCCCTTCACCTCCTCATCTCCAGCTGAGCAAGCCCAGCACCCCCACCCACCACCGCCAGGGTGTTTCCAGTCCCACTCTGGTTTAGAGATCCCTTGGAGCCCCAAGCTGGTCCCAGTACCCTGACACAGCCTCCCCAGAGTGGAGCATTAGGCCATGCTCTCTCTCCCCATTAACCTGCCATCCATCCTGCATCAAGTTGAAAATCAGGTTGATGCCTCTAGATAGTCAAGTCATCTCATTTGGGGACCCAAAAAAGCTTGTCCAGAGCGAAACTGGGCACAGGTACTGGGTTGTCTGCCTGTACTGGCTGCTGAACTCTGGACTGTCACCTCCATGTTGTCCAAGGAACAGGAGCAAAATGATACTAGAGATGCCTTGTCAAGCTCTCCTGTGATTTTCTGCTGAGCCCAGAGGTGGTGTGGTCACCCTGCCTTCCCACTCTGTCCCGGGTTTCGGTCCTAGCAGCTTTGCCTGGGCCCATCCTGTATTTATCCTTCACCTCACATGGTTTTGGGAGTTGCCATTTGCAGGTGGCTTGGGGGTTTTGTCCTTCTGCAGTGCTGGCACAGTGGATTTCCTCAGTTTTCCCTGCAGGGGCAGCACTTCCCTTGCAAGTCACTAAAGCAGGCAAGAGAGTTGCATTTTAAAACCAATTCTTGTTCCTCACAGGCACAGCTCTGATACCAGGACTAATGCCAGCACAAGCCTGTATTGAGCAGGTGAGGTAGTCATTTATTCCAACATTCAACTGACCACCTAAAGCTGCTTAGTGACTTGTGTTCCTACTCACCATGCCAGCTTTACTCCCCAGATTAGAATAAGGTCTAGATATGAAGCCTCCCTCCAATAACAACAATAATAAAGATAATGAGATTATGCTGAGAGCATGGGCCGAAGTCTTGCTCTGCACTTGACATCTCCAGAGCTCTGCTGTGGCTTTGCATGGCCTGATTCTAGTGGAGAAGCAGGGGCTGCAGGGGTGTCCTCTGCAAGAAGCAGCTAGAAGATCCCCCCAGGTCCCAACAGAGTAAACACCAGCCAGGCTCAGGGCTGGATCCACCATTGACCAAGGCCAAGCCCACCAGCGATGGTCAGAGCACCTCTAGGAATCACATTTAGGAGAAAAACCACAAGCAGCTGCTTTTTGCCACCAAAGAAAGGGAGGAGATGTAAGAAACCACAGACACCAAGGTCAGTGAAGAAGGTGGGGAGGAGGCACTCCAGAGAAAGATTCCCCTGCAGCCTGTGGAGAAGTCCATGGAAGATGGTGGGGAGAAGAGACCCACCTGCACCCCATGGAGAGGCGCATGCTGAAGCTATATGGAAGACACTGACCTGCATTGGAGCAAGCTCCTGGCAGGACCTGCAGCCCATGGAAAGAGAGACCCACACCAGAGCAGGTTTGCTAGGGGGAGCTTGTACTCCATGAGCAACCAGGCTAGAGCAGTCTGGGCCTGAGAGACAGAGACATTCCATGATTTATGGCTGCACCCCACAGAAGTGACCCACACCAGGGCATCTGGGGAAGAACTGAAGCCCTGTGGGAAAAGACTCACATTGGAGAAGTTTGTGGAGGACGGTCTCCCATGGGTAGAGACCCAAGCTGGAGATAGGGGAAGGGTGTGAAGACAACCACAGCTCCCTTCCCAGAACTGCTGCTGTCATGCCACAGGACCAGGGAATTAAGGACACAATCTAAACAGAATAAATCTCCACCTAGATCCCTCCATACCCTTCAGGGAGACACCAAATCCTCTCCTAAAACAGACTGAAGTCCTCCAACCAACTTGATAAAAATAAAATCAGGAAAATCTATAGGGCACTAGGTTCTGCATGTGAGGATGAGCATTAAATGTTATTTCAACCTCAGTTCTAGGAGTTTTTACCATAACAGCCTCAAAATACAAATATCTGATTAAGAGAGATAATAATAATAATCAGTCAAGAGAGAAATGAGGAAGCCAGGAGAGAAGCTGATCCTAAGGTTCCGATTTTAAAGGCAAATTAAGTGGAGCTAACTTACGTTACCTGAAGAGGACCAGAACATTGTACCCAAAACAGACCATGGTGGTTCAGCCTCAAACAGCAGCTGAGGGCCACACACCACTCAGTTTCAAAGGAGAAACAGGCAGAGCCTCCATAGGTTGGGATAAGGACAACTTGCTGAGAAAAATCACCATGAAAGTACAACAATAACAGCCAGTTAACACTCAGTACCTCACCAACCTGATGATTAGAGAGTGCTGCACAATGAAAGGCACAACCTGGTACCCAACCACTCTCAGGGTGCTCTGGAGGCACCCAGGAGCACCCTTCCCAACCAGCCCCTTTTATGGGGGAGTGATGTCAGGTGGTGTGGAAACAGCCCAGGCTAACTCAGCTCACCTGGGCTGGCTGCCTGGGGAGGACAAACCCATATAAAATTCAGAATCATATCACCACCTTGCTGCTGCCAAGCGTTGGAGAAAGCCTCACCCCTTTGGGAAGGCAACAGAATTTAACACTGTGAAATGATGTTTATGCCTCTGCTAAAGAAAGCAAAGGTGGCTTCAAAGCGCAGGTGTCCTGTGAGTGGGTCAGATAGCACTGCAGCTTGGGCCTCCCTGGCTTGGGCTGTGAGTGCCTTTGGGACCAGGTGATGATGGCAGAGGTTTTGCAGGAAGAATGTGGGAAGTGGAGCAGCTCCCACCAAATTCAACAGGAGTTTTGTCCTGGAGCGCCGGTCAGATGTGTCAATCCCATTAGCAGAATTATTCACGGGTCATGGCACGAGGGCTGAGGGTTGAATGTGTTTGTTCTGCAAATTGGACTAATATTGTGAAGACCATGAAAGAGGACATGTGACAAGTTTGGTCTCTTGCTGGAGGTATCTAAGATCACAGTGCATGATGTTTCCTTGAAATTCCATCAGGTCAGCTCTGATTTTATGGTAACTTCCAGCTAGGAAAGACTTCCATTTCATTAATAACAGCTGCTGTCTTTGTAACATTTAACATATCATAAATCATAGCTAAATTTTTTTTGCTCTTGATGTGGAAAGAGACAGCTGGAACAAAATTAAATCTGAAGCCCCTCGAGTCAGCCAAAGCACAGGCTTGCTCCTAAAGTTGCTGTGATACATGGGTGGCATGGCAGCCAGCAATGTGAGAGCCTGTGCTGAGACTGTGGAGAAAAATACAGATCATGGAGGTGGCATCATGAGATGTCATCTAAAGCTCAGGTTAGACAGGCTGTGTGCAGTGATGCCACGCTGCTGGCTGGGGGACAGATTTGGAGCTGGGTACCAAACGGCACTACTGGTGCACTACCTCCTGGCCATGGTTTCCTCTGCTGCGCTCACGTGTGCAGAGATGCTGGTGCCATGACACCCTCCAGTTGCGCTCCCACCGTGGGCCAGGAGCAATTATCTCTGTAGTTACTGCTTAACCATCACTGGGGTGATATCGCTACCATACACGCGCCCCTGGCACAGTTAGGATATATTAGGCACGATGAATAGGTGCCAGCAAATAGCTCCTCCGGCGTCACCCACTGTCCCATGTCCCTCAGAGCGCAGCCTTGTACACCAAGCGTTCCACTGTCTTTTGACACCCTCTTAAACATAGAGCAGCAGTAACACAGGGCTAATAATAACAGCATTGAGCTCAGCACTAAGCCACGAGGAAGCTCTAAGTGAGGGTGGCGAGGTGTTTCTGATGCAGGAAGGATGCTTGATGTCAATGTTGCACGAATAATTCATATTCAGCAAGTACATGAATACAGATGTGACTTGGATGGCGCATGCAGGACATTTAGAAATGGAGATCTCATTATCCTAGCAGCAATTCAGGACTATTAGAGGGAACCTTAGGGTCTTTCATCAGTGAGACTGTAGTAGCCGAACAGAGTTAATTGCAATAAGTCAAAGATGCTGATTAGAGAACATTTGTACTTCACATAAGACGTGCTACCTACTACATCAAAAAAAACATGATTTGCTGAACCTTTCTCCTTCTCCCTGAGTCAAGGAGACAAAAAGGGGTTTTGCCTCCTGTAAGGCTGGCCCTGAGCTGCGTAGCTTTGACTTGATCTCGCTGCGGGAGGAACACAGGCTGTCCTTCCTTTGTGCTTGCTCGGCTCCCTGCTCCTGTCAGTGGAGCTTGACCAGGCAGCACACATGCCTTCCTTCACTGAGCTGTAGAAACAGTGACACCTCGTAGGGCAAGAGCAACCAGCTGCAAGGACGAAGGAGGGAACAGCCCCAGGGCTGTGACTGAGACAGGGGACGCTGCTGTCCCTCCTAACCTTCTCCACTCCAAACCCACAGTGTCACAGACTCAAATTCACAGCAAATTCTGCTTAAGCCAGTGTTACCACAGAGCATTTTGGTACGGCGTTTGCAAAAGCACCATTGGTGTTTCTCCTCTGCTTTGGGCCACATGCTGCAGACAGGGAAGTATTGCTTATATCCCTGCAAAATACCCAAGGATCAAACAGCCCATTTTAGATTGTTCAAGGTTTGGACCAGAATCATGCCCAAAGCTGTCTCTTTCCTGGGATGACAGTGAGGTCCCTACTCTGCCTCCCACTGCAGCAGGAGCCAGCTTGCATCCCATTGTGAGGTGGGTGCTCCTGGTCCTGCCCTGCTTGGCATTAGCAAAGCAAGCCAAGGGCACACCCCTTAATGTTGGAAAACACTCTGCTTTTCCCCTTATATACGGTGTACTGGGTTTGTTCCCTTGTACAAGCACTTCTCTGGCTTAGTTTGAAACCCACTGATCTGAGACGCCAACATCTTTATTGCCATGCCCTGGGGCTGTTCTGCAAGAAGTGCAGCTGAGAGCAACAAAGGGCTGTAATTCTCCCTTGCAAAGATTTCCTTCCAAACTAATGCAAATAAAACTGCATCTCTTCCCTACCCTGGACAGGAAGCCTCCCTGGGAGCTGGACATGTTGTTTCTTTTCTTTTGCTGCCCCTTGAAGCCTTTCTTGGGTGTTTTGTCTGAGATGGTCCCCGTATCCTTTTCTGCCTGATGCTGTGCTCTCAGGATGCAACTCCCATCATGCTGGTTGCCCTCCTCTGTGCCCCAGACCTGCTTTTATACCATTGGAAAGATCAAAGACACCTTGAGATACATCTCCTTATTTAAGTGTAATTTGTCCTGAAATTGTTGGTTTGGGAAGATCGGTGAGTTCACATCTGGCCTGGCACTCCTGCCAGGTCTCCTAGTCATGATGCTCCCTCTCAGCGAGCTCACTGGGTTTAGTCTTGGCTCATTTTCCTGGAAAAAAGTGGCCCATAACCATAATCTTTCTTCTGGTGATGACCACATGCTTTTCAGGGTTGTCTGCTTTGCCAGTACAAGGACTTCAGTACCAGCTCTGTCCTCGTGGATCTAGCTGCCCTCAGCTATTTCTGGGCTCTCCCACAAACCTCCTATATAACCTTTAGAGAACAGCTTAGAATAGATGCCTCCTCCTCCCGTTGGAGACCAAAGCTATATACGGGCACAATGGCCATCTCCATGGACAGCAAACTGAAGCAATTTTGCTGACTCCTGTCTCAAGAAATACCTCGTTTTGTCTGTTTGCTTCTAAATAATTAGAAAAGGAGTAATTAGAAAGGACTATTCCTCTCCCCCCAAGTTTCATAAGCATGTCTAGTTCATATAGGAATGGCCATATGGAGTCAGACATGAAGTCCCATATGTCTCTGCTGGGGCGTACAGAGCACAAAGCTGCTGGAGCGAGACTTTCCTGGTGCCGCAGGGCTTCTCACAGGTTCTCTCTGTGTTTAACAGCCCGTGATTATTTTCAGCTAAAAATAATGTGCTCAAAGGTCTTGGAAGAATTAGCTTTCCCATGCCAGGAAGAAGCACTGACTTTCTGTGTCAGCTCAAAGTTATTCTCGGTAATGAATGAGCCCTTGTTCAGACCACACGTACTGTAATGGGCTCCTTGACTCCTCCTGCCTTGCTCAGAGCCGCTTCGGGAGCCAAACGCTCGGGAGTCAAACGGGAGGCTGCGGGGAAAAGAAAACTTATCACCATCTCCAGATTATCCAAGAGGAGATGTCCAGCCCTGGCTGGCAGAGACAGAGCTTTTGCAAAGCATCTTTGTCTTGTGTTAAACACATAGGGGCTTAAAGTTGTCATAGCGCGATAGTTTCAAATGCTGCCGTTCCTCCTTAGGAAATAAACAGCTCATCAGAAAATTACTTGTTCATGGGCAAGAAGATTTGTAACGGCTGCAGAAGCTACAAAAGGGTTTTCAGGCTGCCCTCAGCAGCTTTGGCATGACCAGAAAAGCCTGCGCAGGATCTTTAAACACACAGACCACAAGTGTTTTGTTCTGTGTCCACTTAAATCAGAGTAAAAATACGCTGGTGACAGAGGGAACAGACAGACTTTTAACATTTTCCACAGGACAGACAACAGCTTTGGCTAGGTACAACCAACGGAATTTTACCTTATGAAAAGTTTGAATGGGGTTTCAGAATTCTGAGGTGATGTAAGAATGGCACAAGCCATCATTTCAAGTGAGACTGTTTTGTAAACTTGCTCTGCAAAAGCAGGCAGTGTCTGTTTGTAGTAAGGCGTCTGCTTCAACCTCAAAGCATAGCTGGAATTTCTCAGGCCAAAATGACAGGGAAGCTAAGCCAGAGGGTTTTATGAAGAGGAGCAAACTGCAAACTTTTCGTGGAAGAGGGAATTTTATTTTTTTTTTTTTACAGTGAGCAACAAAATCCGAGTGTTACCTTTTTTATTTTAATCTTATTCCAACCCCATGATTTTCTAAAAATAGACTCACTCACCAGGAATGTCACATTCATCTTGATTCAGCTGATGATATTTACACCTTTGCATTGGATGGGATTAATTTTCCCAGCCTCTTAATGCAGCATGTGATTATTACGTATCTTTACCACACACGGAGACGTCTATTTTCTGTCTCAGAAAGGAAAGCAACTGGCATTTTAAATTCCTGAATGATAATTGTAGGTGGCTGTTTTTTAATAAAGATTAAGGAATTCCTTTAAATATGACAAGTGGTTGTAAGATGCCCTTTTGTACTAAATAAGTTCACAAGTGAATTTGTTTGACAGTTGCAGGTTGTGTGCCTATTGAAGAACATTTTCCACACCCCAGAGGCACATGTAACATTGTATTATGGAGTAAAGGTACTGCGGCTCCCCAGGGCAGCACCTTGTACAGCTAATGCCATGGGTAAGGTCTGCTCAGATTTCAGTAAGGCTCATTTCACATCCACATCCAGAGATGGGCAGCCAGTGCCTGAGCAAAAGGGGAGCCAGTGACAGGAAGTGAAGCAAAGTAAATCATCATCCTGGCATTTCAGAACCACAGAATCTCCTGAGCTGGAAGGGACCTATAAGGATCATCAAGTCCAACTCCTGCCTGCACACAGGCCCAGACAAGTCAGAGCATGGCATCGTCCAGATGCTTCTTGCCCTCAGCCCAGCTCAGTGCTGTGACCCCTTCCCTGGGGAGCCTGTGCCAGTGCCCGACCCCCCTCTTAGTACAGAACCTCTTCCTAACATCCAACCTGAACCTCCCCTGTCACAGCTTCATGCCATTCCCTTGGGTTTTGTCCCTGGTCCCCAAAGGCGCCTGCCCCTTCACTCCCCCTCATTAGGAAGCCACAGACCATGATGAGGTGTCCCCTCAGCCTCCTCTTCTCCAGGCTGTACAAACCCAGGCACTTCAGCCTCTCCTCTTAAGACCTCCCCCCTCCAGACCCTTCATCATCCCCTCTGGATGCTCTCCAATATTTCCATGTCTCTCTTGTACTGTGGTGCCCAAAACTGCACCCAGTACTCGAGGTGAGGCTGTACCAGTGCAGGGCAGAGTGGGACAATCCCCTCCCTGCTTGATGCACCCCAGGATTCGGCTGGCCCTCCTGGTTGCCTGGACACACTGCTGGCTCATGGGTAACTGTTGACCAAGACCCCCAAATCCCTCTCAGCACAGCTGGCCCCCAGTGTCTGATCCCCCAGGCTGGACGTGCAACCAGGGTCACCCCTTCCCAGGTGCAGAATCCAGCACTTGCCCCTGTTAAGCTATTGGTGATTGCCCAGCCCTCTGGTCTGTCCAGCTCTCTCTGCAAGGCTTCTCCACCCTCAGCGGAGTCAACAGCTCCTCCAAATTTGGTGTCATCACTTAAGACACCCTCCATTCCTGTGTCCTTCTAGTCCTAGTCCTTTAAGTAAAAGGCTGTACAAAATCAATATGCAGCCATGCGCCGCTGACATCTCGCATGCAAAAGAGAATTCCAGCGAGGGGAATCTGCCAAAAGGAAAAGATTTTATCCTGGCCTGAGTGAAGGAAACACAGACATTTAATCAAGGTCAAGAAAGCCAAAACAGATAAGATCTCCCATTCTGCACAGTACTGTTTCCCCAGTGATAAAAGCAGTGACTTAGTAATGAGACCCTACAGCTCATGAAACACTGAAGCCTCCTGAACAGAGACCAGGTAACACATCATGCTGGACCTCACAGACCCCAGAGACAGCAAGAAGAAAAATGCTTGAGTTTGACCATGTTACCCAGCAGCACTTGCCCACATGCAGCGTGTTTCTGTATAAGACCACACACAAAGGTTTGCTTCCTCATCCCTGTAGATCACAGCACCAAAGAAAAACTTGTCTGGACCATTAATTTTGCAGTGTGAGGGATTTGAGTAAGACCCTTGACTGGTTTGTTTTCCCTTCTTTTACAAGTGGTCCCTCTTTCATGAGCTGTTTCTGGAGTTTCTCTGACACCCCTCGCCCAGGATGTTGACCCCTCACCTCCCCAGATGAAGGTGTCCTACCCCGCATCCAACCTGAACCCCGCAGGCTACAATTTGGGGCTGGAGCCCCTCATTTCATCGCCTGTTGCTGCCATGAAAGGTTTGGCTTTGACCTCTCTCTAACCGAACAGACTCTGCAAACATCCAGGGACCTGAGGAGGGGTAAAGCACTGTCTGGATGTCTACAGCAGCCCCAAGCAGTATCTAGATGCATTATTTCCTTTTTTTTTTTTCCTTTCAAGTTGGAGTGAATTCTTCATGCATACGAATCCTTCATACACGTATAAAGAAAATAAGAGGATTTTTGTAGCTTTTTGCTTTCAGCAAAAGGCATTCCCGAAGCCAGACGTGTTAGCTCCGTTTCCCTGCCCTCCCTCTCTCTCGACCCATGCCCCAAGCACTGTTATTGCACTGTGCAGCACTTTTCAACCCTGTGTAAAGAAGGGTAAATTAATTTACCTTAATGAATGGCAAATCCGACCTGCAACACCCTTTTCCTTTATCCAAGCTAGCGGCATTAATGACACAAACTGATTCTGAGGGGCAAGCAGACAAAAGGTTTTAATTTGTTGCCACAGACTTCAAGGGGGAAGTTAAGGATTTTCTAAACAAAAGGCTGAGGCTGGGCTAACTCCAGCTGAATGCCTCTGTCTGCTCATTTTCCTTTTGTGTTGAGACTGCAAACGGTGCTAAAAGAAAGACCCCGAGGAGCCAAGTGCCAGCTCATTCCCCTTACTGAAATCTGCGCTCTGAAACACAGGCAGGATCTGCTGAGCTCTGGGCAAAGCCGCAAAGCGCGCTGGCATGTGTCCTCTGCCGAGCTCTGTTTGCCAGCAGTCTCAGCCTGGTTTTGGGTAGGGTAAAGCCTTTCCAAAAGCATACATGGATTATATGGTTTGTTTGCCCCCCACACCTCCAGGAAAGCATGAATGCAGCTACATACACCTGAGCTAACACCAAACAGACTGGGAACACGGGAAATAGATCTGCAGTCACTCTAAGCATGAGATTTACTGACACGGGCTGCCCTTGCTACCATGACCACGATGTACTTTTGACGTGGCTGCAGCCTTTGGGAAGGGCAGAACAAACATCTGTCTTCATTTTAGCATGGGAGGGAACTAGCAGTTAATGCTTGATACTTGCTTCTCCTCTGCTTGGGAGGGTGCTGGCAAGTACAGTAACCTCTCTGGCCTCCTAATGCCTCTCTGCTTCTCAAATCTGGATGAGAAGAAAGCTGGGCTTCACAAGATGGGGCAGCGAAGAGCACATGGAGAAGGAAAGTGAGCCAGCAGCAAGTTGTTACCTCTCATGGCGGGGGGAAGTTACAAAATTACCTTAAATTGCCTCCAAACTTCTTGGAGGCCCCAAGAAACATCTGTAAAACAGTTCTCTTACTTCCATCAGCAGATAATCGTTAATCTGGTCTGGGTTCTTCTAATGATAATTCTTTTTTAAAGAAAAGGAAATAGAAAATGTAGAGGGAAGTTAAAAGCAGCATCATAAGGATGATTTACTGCATTCGGCTGAGAGAAATGTTACCAGACAACATTTTATTTACTGAATCTATTTAAAAGGTGGCTTGGTCATGAAGAAAATCTGTCTTAGATGATTGTGGCAATTTTAGAAAGCTGCTGACCAGCTGTGACTGTAGCTCTGCTGAATAAATTGGCAAACTGCCCCTGCTTCCAGGTCTTCATCCCGAATGATTTAACAAGATGTAGCTTTGAATGCAGAGTGCTACAGTTGGATTCATTTCATGCCAACTCCTGACACCGAGTTTTTCTGAAGCTCTTTCAGAGCTTTTCTGTCCCTCTTTTCACACAGGGATGGATGGCCCTGGTCAGGGGAGCTCACACTATCAGCCTTGTCGCTATAACATCCATCAGACTCACCTCTGTGCATGGCAAGATCATGGAGCAGATCCTTCTGGAGAGGAGGTAGGAGTTGATGTCCCTGAGGGTGAGGGCTCTGAAGTCCCTTCCCACCCAAACTATGTGCTCAGGCACACGGAAAGTGAGGAGGAGATTGGTGACAGCCAAAGGCTTCACTAAGGCCAAATCATGCCTGACAAATCTGGTGGCCTTCTCTGGTGGGTTTACAGCGTTAGTGGGTAAGGGAAGAATGACAGATGTCATCTACCTGGATTTGTACAAAGTATTTGACACTGTCCAGCATGACATCCTTGTCTCTAGATTGGAGAGACGTGGATTCAGCGGATGGACCACTAAGTGGATTAGGAATCGGCTGGAGGGTCACACTCAAAGAGCTGCAGTCAGTGGCTCCATGTTCAAGTCGAGACCAGTGGCGTTCCTGAGGGGTCTGTACTGGGACCAGTACTGTGTAACACCTTTGTAGGTGATATGGACACTGGTGTCGAGTGCACCCTCAGCAAGTTTGCCAATGACACCAGCTGTCGACACGCTGGAGGGGAGAGATGCCTTCCAGGGACCTGGGCAGGCTGGAGAGGTGGAACCATGTGAACTGCACGAAATTCAACAAGGCCAAGTGCAAAGTCCTGCATGTGGGTTGGCACAGTCCCAAGCACAAATACAGGTGGGTGGAGAATGGATGGAGAGCAGCCCTGAGGAGGACATGGGAGTGGTGGTTGATCTAAATAAAGCTCAACGTGACCCAGAAATGTATTCTGGCAGCCCAGAAAGCCAATGGTGTCCTGGGCTGCATCAAAAGCAGCATGAGAAGCAGCAGGTTGAGAGAGTGGATTCTTCCCCTCTGCTCTGGGGAGACCCCCCTGCAGTTCAGGGGTCCCCAGGACAAGAAGGACATGGACCTGTTGGAATGGGTTCAGAGGAAGCCATTGAGATGCTCCCAGGGCTGGAGCACCTCTGCTCTGGAGACAGGCTGTGAGAGTCGGGATTGTTCAGCCTGGAGAAGAGGTGGCTACCAGGGAGGCCTTATTGTAACCTTCCAGTAACTGAAGGGACCTACAGGAAAGCTGGAGAGGGACTGACTGGTTATCAGGGAGCGTAGTGATAAGACAAGAAGTAACGGGTTTAAACTAAAAAAGGGTAGATTTAGGTTACACATTAAGAAGAATTCCTTCCCAGGGAGGGTGGTGGGTGCCCAGAGAAGCTGTGGCTGGCCCTGGATCCCTGGCAGGGTTTAAGGCCGGGTTGGATGGGGCTTTGGGTACCCTGGGCTAACTGGAGGGTGTCCCTGTCCATGGCAGGGGTTGATGTCCCTGAGGGTGAGGGCTCTGAGGTCCCTTCCCAGTCAAACTATTCTGTGATTCTACGATTCTATGATCCCCATTGTCTTGGGCAAGAAGCTTGGGCATAAAGCATGCTGCAGGCTCAAAGCTCTGACTGGAAGCTGAGTAGAACAGGGCATGGGACAAAAGCATCTTGTCTTATCGAGCTCCGTATCCGCTATCAGAGGCAGGCAAACCACCTCATTCCTCTCACCAAGCTTGGTAAAATTATCTTTAGGTCAGTGAAGCCATCTACTGCTGGAAGGCAGTTCCCAAAGGTGCCCTTCCCACATCAGAAACCTCCTGTCATCCAGCCCACGTTTACTCCTGTCTTGCTTGCCCCCATCTGTGTGTCCTCTCGTAAGACACGCACCACCCCAGCAGCACTTCTGTGCAACATGGATCAGCGTGGCTGGGGATGGCCAGCACTGCACATGCAGCTTCCCAGGTGTGAAGGCAGGAATACCAGGCTGAATCTTTCCCTATCTCTGCTGATAACGTCTCTCCTGACCCAAGTTAAACTCGTGTTTGCCGTTACATGGCTGCGCTGCACGGATGGCTCACAGCTGCCTGGAGGTCAGCTGGTCTGTTTGAGTCTTTCTCTTCCTCTGTTATTTTGAGCTGATCAGTTTGCAGTAGAAATCCCTGTCATGTGCTACAGGAGCACAATTTTTTACCGTTACATTTCAGCCCTTCTCTGACTGGTTGCTCTCTGTGCTTGGGGCACTGCCAAGCTTTGAGCTGCCAGCGGACTTCATTATTAGGGCCTTCTTTTGGCCATCCAAGCCCAAATCCAGTCTGACAGAACCATACAAAAAAGGCTGCCACTGGATTAATTGTTACACTCACCAATTCTTTCATCATTCACTGTTCTAACTAGTCCCTTGCCTTGAGCATGTTACGATCTTTGAGCTTATTTCTGCCTTCTATTTAGTGAAAATGCAACCCAGACATTTACTTTTCCCATACACAGAGCACACATCCACACTGGGTAGTACCTCTCCCCTTCTTACTTATGTGGAAAAAAGAAACTGCTATTTATTTTTCCTCTTGGAGAACCCAATTTGGCTTGATTTTGAGGGTTTCTGAATTTATTGCTGCTTTTTTTCAAACTGAAAGCCATTCCACAGCTGGAGTGTGTTTGCTGTATGGAATCACACAGCTCAAGAACAGGAAGGGCTTGCCATGCTTCCAGGAAGACAAGCCACATAATTATGGGGCTGTCATGCTGATGGAGCTGCCCACACAAGGTGAAGCCACACTGCAAGACCAGAAACTCGGCTTGCAAAGAGGACAAGCTGCTTATGATCCCCAAAGGTTTCTTTAGTGTCTGGGAGAACAAGCTGTGTGACACACAGCCTCGTCACGACACAGCCACGCTGATCAAGCTGTTTAATCACCATCATACTGGAAGAGAGAGAGACCTGAGCTGTGAACCCAGGTGTGTTATAGTGCTCAGGGTTTCAGAGAGCTCCCTGCTCCCTATACGTGACCCCACGCGACTGATATCCCAGGCGCCGGGTGGCGAAAGACGCTTGTGTGAGCACAGTTACCGAGCTGTGGCTGTACTTGGGCTTAGTCAAGGGATGGCCTTTGCCATCAGCAAGCAGGCAGTGGTTCCACCCTAATTATAAACCATTTAAATGAACTGGCCAGATAGAAAAACAGGTCCAGGGAGCTTGGGAAAAGACTTTGACCCCGACCTCAAGGAGATCCCGTTGAGGAGCTCTAAAGCAGCCACCCTTTGCAGTGGGAGGGAGGGAGCAGATGAAGTGATCTCCAGGCCAAGCTGTCTGGTTATAGACCTCCCACTGACAACTGTTGACAAATCACGGTGCTGTAAGTCCCAAACCAGAACAACATTCAAGTCAGATAGCAATCAAATATATTAGGAGATGCTCTCTCCATGAGGCTGGAGTGGGTGAGATCTGAACTCAACCCTTTCTGCAGAAAGTAGTAATTACTGATCCATGCATTGTTCCTTTTTCCAGTTGCTAGCCAAAATGTGGTGTCAGCCACAATCCTTTCCATATGAGTAACAGATGTGTTTCTGCTCCCTGCTCACATGCACTGAAGACAGAGGACTTCCCAAATGAGCAAGAAAGTGCCTCTGAAGAGCCTACACTTAAAAAGGAAGCAGCAAGGATCTGGCAGTGGGGAAGGACTGTTTTTAAGGGCATGGAGTGATAGGACGAGGGGCAATGGTTTAAACTAGAGCAGGGAAGGTTTAGATGAGACCTTAGGAGGAAGTTCTTTCCTCTGAGGGCGGTGAGACCCTGACACAGGTTGCCCAGAGATGTGGTGGAGGCTCTATCCCTGGAGACATCCAAGGTCAAGCTTGACAAAGCTCTGAGCAACCTGCTGTAGTTCAAGGTGTCCCTGGTCACTGAAGGAGATTGGACTAGATGGCCTTTGAAGGTCCCCTTCAACCCGATGTAGTCTGGGATTCAATGTGTCCCTAGGGTACAAAAATGTGCATCCAAAGTGAGTCCCAATTTGATGACATGTCTTTGCACTGGAGACCAGAGATGTAATGCCAACTGACAGGATCAACAGCCTGGTTTCTGGATGCCACCATCTCGCCCAGGAGCAGCAGCTACTCAGTTTGGCTTGCTGAGCACAAACACAAGCCACTGCATGTGAGCCAGTGAAGCTCACAGGGAAGAGGATCACCCTTCTTATGGGAGAAATAAAAGCAGCTAACTGACATTACTGAGTGCACTAGAAACTCCCAAAGCTAATAATGTGCTGGCACATCACCTCCCAGTGTGAAGGCACGACCCAAAAGCCATCTGAATTGTTCCAAACCCATACCCTCTGCCTCCCCTGAGTCTCCACCATGCCACCTCACCTTTCTGTCCCTCTTTATGCCAGATCAAGTTCACCATCTGCTTGGCTCTACCTCCCCTTTTCCCCCTGCCCAAGCCAAGAGCCAGAACATAAGCACATCTCATGCAGATCTTCACACCCGGGCTGCTGTCTGTGCCTTGACTAAGCTGAACCTAGCCCCAGCCTGCAGCCCCTCCACTGCTGCTGATAGGCAGTGACAGTGTGTCTGCTGGGTAAGATAGAACTGGATGGTTTGGAGCATGTGGTGCCTTTGGATATTGTTGGTTTTACTTTCTGACTTGAAAAGTTGAAACTCACTTACTTACAGAGAAGAAATAACTAAACACCAAATGGATAGAGAATAGCTTTCTGCTCTGAGCCACCTCTGCTGAAGCTATGAAGATGACACCCAACAATGAGGGACAGGCATCCAAATAGCACCACTCCCATGTTTCCTATGTCCCTATTCCTTTGGAGCTGTGAAGTTCAAAGGCTGACAACAACTTCTCCTATTCCTGCCCTTAAAACCATGGCTGGCCATCAGATAATAAGGAATGGCTGGCTTGGAGATAATCCTTGAAAATAATGAAAATGAAAGGACAGGTTGCATGTTAGAGAAAACAGAACACAAAATTAGAAGCCAATACTTATTCCTCCCTAGACCGTGTAATTAATATTGTTTGTTTTAAAAGTGGTTTACAGAAAGCTGAAACCTAGAACTGTTCCTCACTTCAACAGCTACAGGGAGTGAATTCTGTACTATTTGAATTATCCAAAGGCAACGTGAGGAGTTTCTTCACTCCTGAAAAGACCAGCTAATACCATACATTCAGCTGGGGACTTACTAAAATATGTTTTCTCTGCCCTTTGACTGCTAAAGAAACGTTAATGGTAACCACAGGCCATCAAAGCACTGAGGAACAGGAAGGCTTTATAAGAAAAAAGGTGTTTTTCAGAAGAGGTTAGCTCATTAACATTCTCAGTTGCATTTCAAACATAGCTTGGCTTGCAAATTGTTGCACCTCTAAGGAAAATCCATTGAGAAGGTGGAAGAAAGGAAATTATTCAGGATAGTTCTTTGAAACTGATCTGACTGCACTGCAAGAGAACAAAGAAATGCTGGTGAATGGAAATGTGACATATGAATGGAAGTGTGAGTTATGAATTAACTACCCCCAGCATCACCATACTTGAAGATGGGAAGAAATTTAAAAAGAGAAAAAAAGAGAGAACAATTTGTTACAGTTGCATTTGGAATGGGCATGTTTGTAATATTTTTAAAATTCTAATTTAAACATAAAAAGACATAATAAGAACAAAACCCAACCAAACAATCAACAAAAAAAAGATAACACAATACTTGTGGAGGGTGAAAATGGCAACTTGGCTGCTGTATGAATGCTTTGTCCAGAGTTGCAAGGTATGAACTGGAGCTGTTGTCCAGAAGGAAGATAATGTCTATGCAAGGTCAAGCTTTGAAGGAGAAAAAGTGGTATTTTCAGCACCCAGAGACTGCACTTCAAGTGGCATCAGACGGGTTGGTACCTAAGCCCTTTCTAACTTGACCTGTTTGTCCCTGACTCATCACAGAGCTATCCGAGCAATGATGTTCACATACCTCACCTGAGGCTGCGTAGGCACTATGCTGCAGAGTCATCTGGTCTTTCTTCATTTTATTTGTGAGGGTGACAAACAACAAACTTCCATTCCACCAGCCATTCAAAGGATCACACGTTTTCAGTGGAGAGCAGCACTCAAAAACTTCCTGTGACCGGAGGCCACAAAAACCACTATAGACTCACCCTGTCAAATATGAAACATGTTATAAAAAAAGGTCTTTCTCATAACATTTTCAAAAATATACTAAGAAGGGGAAATAATTAGATTTGACTCCTCATAGAATGATACGCTATTGATAAGATTTTACTTGATAGGTAGAAAAAAGTCCTATGAAAGCCATTCAAAATACATAGTGGAACAATTTAATGTGTTATATGATAGGGGGATCTGTCTGGACTTGACAACTCATGGCATAAAATTCCCTTTATGGAATGGAAACTATGATTGCAAATCAGTTTTCATTTATTTACCTTTTAAATCCACATTCCTACTATCTGAAGCTTTACAGTCTCTAACAAAAACCTCCCTGACTTCTTTTTTTCTCCCTCAAACATGCAAGCTTATGTGCACACTGCTACAACTTGCAAAGCCATTTTCCTAATAGAAGCAGTCACGGATTCCTTACAGTGGGTAATTATGTAGAAGATGGAATTTATATTTTTCTTGGTATTTTATAAAATACCCTCGAGAGGTTTCAAAACAAGACAGTATTCTCAGAAAAGTGCACTGCAAGCAGTTTCATGCTGATTTGTTATAGAAGATGACACACTAAAATGACTTATACGTGGCTAATACAAACTGAAGAAGATCATGCAAAATTATGATGGAGTATTTGTGTTTTTTCCCCTCTGGACTTCTTTTCAAACAGAAAACCCACATTACTTCTCTGCGCTGCTCCTGAAATGCTTGCTTACCAATTTAGCCCACCTTTGTAAAATTGGAAAGCTCCCAGGAAGAATTTTTGAGAAACCATTTGCATCTAAAAGAGCTGTACTAGACAAATGAGCAGAACACTTTTCTTTGCCTCAATGATGTTGAATTACCACTGTTTTATAGTAGACAGTGTCCTTTTTTCTTTTTTTTTTTAGCATCACCTTCTTACACAAAGGTGTATTTTCCATGTTCAACCTGAGCCCTTTCCAGCACAGCTCCATGACCAGTGAAATGCAGCTGCAATCATGAGAAGTTTATCTGCTTAAAATGCTAGCAATAAACTGAGGCCCAGTGGATGTCCCACCTTGCCACTGGGGAGGCTGTCTTCTGAATCACCATGGGACTGTTCCCCATACCCTCAGATCCTTTGTGTAGTTTCAAGGCAGCAGGGTAGTCTTGGTGACGCATGGAATGACAGAAAATAGCGTGAGGAATACTGGTGTATAATCACCCCTGTGCATGAAAGCACTCCTTGGGGTATTTTTAAAATTTAAATATGAAATAAAAGTCTAGGAACTGGCTGTATCCTGTGCAGAACTGGAAATGTGCTGTTAGGTTTGTACATGTTTGCTCAAAACAATCTGTTGTGTCCTGATAGATACTGGACTTTGCACCTCTCTCCTGAAGTTACCATTGTGAATATTCCTGATCTCTAACTTTACAGAAAGAATTTTTACTTAGGTTATGAGTGCCAAACCTGTCTGCCTCTCAGCACTGCAGAGAGCCCAAAAACTTTAAAACACTTATTCCTAGATTTTTCTTTCCCATTTCTTTGCCTACCGTGTTTGAACTTTAGCGTATCATTACATTATCAGTTGTTTTACTTACTGATGAGTTGGGAGATGGGTGATATATGTCCTTTCCAACAGAATTTCACTAAATACATCATGAAAATCTATTTATTCAGTGAAAATTCTCAACTGTATAAGCAACACCCTTACTGAGTGAAGTACCTAAGCTTTCTGTGTCTAAAGCATAGGTCTCCTTGCTGTGGGGCCAAGTGTTAAGCCCTATTCCCGAGATTTGAGATGTTTTTGTTACCCTTGGTTCTGCCACAAATAACTCTTTCCTTAGCTACAAGCTGATAGCTATTTTGTAACAAGGGGTTTCTTCAAAATCTCTTGAAAAAAAATACCAGCAACAATAGGGATGCTGTGCTGGGGGATGTTTTGCTTATCCTTTTTCCCAAGCTGTTTTATAACCCGAAGCGTCACCAGCGTGTTCAGGCTTTTCCACAGGATGTCTCTTTTTATTCTTTCATTTTCTAAGCCTTTCTAAGCTTTTCTGGATAGGTCATTATGCTGCTCTCATGCTCTGTTGCCAGTGATGCCAGCAGGATGAGAGGATTACAACCTGTATGGCTGGCTCTCTGTGCACTGCTCCTGGCTGGATTTACCCCGAGCTCCAAACTTCACATTTCCACTGGTTTGTCTTTTACACAGCCGCATATTTCCACCTGAACCCACATCTGCTGGGAAGACATAAGACCCTACGTGCTAAAAACCCCTGGCACCCCGCACTGCCCTTCACCTGCTGTGCCATCCACAGCAGCAGCAATCCACAATCCCTCTCTCAGCAACACTGCCTGCCTTTTTGAGTGGAATTCAACGGCTTTTGGGTAGAAAGGGTCAAAAACACCCTTGAAAGCCCCGTCTTAGCTCTGCTCTCTGAATGTGTTGGAATGGAGGACAATGCAGCCCATGTTACTGGACGAGCCCTGACAGAGCGGGTGCAAGGGTGGTTGAGAAATGGGTCTTCAGCATCATGAGAGCCCAAAAATGAGTCAAAATAGCTGGTTTTTTAAAAGATTTTGCACAGAGACGAAGCCCTGAGGGGAGCTAGGCCAAGCTGAGGGGAGCAGCCCCTGCCTCACCCGGGGCTGCCTCCTCATCTGGCAGGTGCTCACCCGAGGAAGGCACAAGGCCCGGGGGGCACACGGGAACCCGTGGGCTTTAGTGTCGTGAGGAGGCATAAATGTGTCGGAAAAAAACGTTTCTTTTCCACACGGGCGCAGCCCGGCCTGCGGGAATACACCTCCCCTCATGGCCCCCGGCTTCTTCCCGCCCCTTGGCCCCCTCCCCTGGCTTTGAGCCGCCCCAGCTGAGGCGCAGCCCCTGAGGCGAGGGGAGGGCGAGGGGAGGGCGAGGGGAGGGCGAGGGGAGGGCGAGGGGAGGGCGAGAGGGGGCGGTTCCGCTCCGCCTCTTCCTGCGAGAGCCGCGCAGTTGCTGCCATGGCGCCGAGCGGGACGGCAGCTGTGGTGCTCTCAGCCGCTCTCCTGCTGCCGCTAGCCAGCGCGGGGTTGAGCGGCTACTTCGGTACCAAGTCCCGCTACGAGGAGGTGAACCCGCACCTGGTGCGCGACCCGCTGTCTCTGGGTTCCGCCGCCGGGTCGCGGCTGCCCGCCGCCTGCGCGCCGCTGCAGCTCCGCGCTCTGGTCCGGCACGGCACCCGTTACCCCACGGCCGGGCAGATCCGCCGCTTGGGCGAGCTCCACGGCCGCCTCCTCCGCCGGCCCGCCGCCTCGGCGGCAGCCTGCCCCGCCGCCGCCGACCTGGCCGCCTGGCAGATGTGGTACGAGGAGAGCCTCGACGGGCGGCTGGCGCCGCAGGGCCGGCGCGACATGGAGCACCTGGCCCGCCGCTTGGCCGCCCGCTTCCCCGCCCTCTTCGCCGCCCGGCGCCGCCTGGTGCTGGCCAGCAGCTCCAAGCACCGCTGCCGGCAGAGCGGGGCCGCATTCCGCCGAGGACTCGGGCCCTCCCTCAGCTTCGGCAGCGACGGTAAGCCCGGAGCCCCCCGCCACACGCACGCTTCCCTGAGGGGAGCCTCCACGCCATGCCCTGGGGAGTGCGAGGAGAGGCTGAGGGAAGCCCTCCGCCCTGCCCTGGGGCTGAGGGGAGCCGTGAGGCCGGTCCCACGTCCCACGTCCCCCGTCCCCAGGCTGAGGGGGATTCGGCACCCTGTAGGCGCCATGGGGGAGCGGGAGGGACTGCCCTCGGGGCTGTACCCGGGGCCCGGTGGGGCTAGCAGTGCTGCTCTTGGCCGCTTCCCTGAGGCCTGTTTGCTTTCAGAGGAGGAGGTTGAAGTTAACGATTCCTTGATGCGGTTCTTCGATCACTGCGCCAAGTTTGTCGCCTTGGTGGAAGAGAACGATGCGGCGATGTGCCAGGTGAATGCCTTCAAAGAGGGGTCAGAGATGAAGAAGGTCTTGGAGAAGGTGGCGAGTGCCTTGTGTCTGCCGGTGGAGGAGCTGAACGCAGGTAATGAACGCCTGTTGCAGGTGGCTTCGGCTTTGAGTCTAGCTGAGAACAGCTTCTGACATGCTGTGTAGTTACCCAGACTAGGTAATTTAAAATACGCTGTCAGTCTCTGATGTAGGCTCTAATTAAATGGGTGAGACTGTAAGCATGGATTGGTGTTGAAGTAATGAGTACTTGTTAGTGGTCAGAAGAGAAAGGCATTTGAAAATATATTTCCTACAGATTAAATCAACTTTACCTTTGTTTGGATGGGTACAAGTGCATTATTTTTTTTAATACTCACTTGTCAAGCAGATGTAGCTTTTGTGAACCCTGTTAAATTTAAACACCAAACTGACCTCAGGAAAAGGTGGACCTGTATGTCTGCATTGTAACTTGCCAGGTTTCCCTCCACAATCAAGCGGTAGGAACTCCCCAAAATAGTTGTTGCTCTCCTCTCCAGCATGTCCCTAAAGCCACAATCCCAAAAGTTGCAGCACACCACTGTTCAAACTCAGCCACTAACGTGAAGGATGAGTAGTGGTAGTCAGAGGCTGCGCTGTGTTGAACAGACACACCTTCCTTGTGTTGACTGTGGTGATGACACACTAGCAATTAACGCCTGCAGCATGTACATCAGCAGATGTGCAGCATTTGATGTGAAATGCTCGTTTCCCTCTTAAAGCAACATAACATGAAAAGCTTGTTGTCTGAAATTCAGATTTTGCTCAATGACGCTGTTGAAAACTTTTTTGGTGCTTGGCCTTTGGACTGGCACTTGTTTATTGGGTCACAGTGTTTGCATTGCTAAATTGTAATTGTGTTCCACTTTAGAGGCAAATTGAGAGAAAGTTACTACTTCTGTAGTGATGGCTTACCTTTTTTGTTTGCCTGTTGGCTTTATTGCAGATCTTGTTCAAGTGGCTTTTCTCACCTGCTCGTATGAGTTGGCTATAAAAAACGTGACCTCACCATGGTGTTCGCTCTTCAGTGAAGAAGATGCCAAGGTAGGTGCTAAATGGGAGAGGTATTTGAGAAGCCCTTAGAAGATGCCTTAGTGTTCACATACAATTCTTTGCACAGAGTTGCATGCCCCTTATTTTTCAGTCTAGCAAAGCATTTGTTTGGTCTCCCAAATGCTCTGGATTATTTGAGTAGCAAGACTGAAATACCCTTCTTCGTTCAGACTTAGACTGGTGTAGTCTTGATTTGTTCTGATTAAAATGATTGTTTACTGTTGTGCTTAGTTCTTACATGTTTTTATTTCTGTAACATCAGAAATGCCACAGACAGCTGTTTTGCATATGATAATCATATAGTGAAGTGCCTCGATGCCAGAGGACATCAGCTGAGGCCTTCTACATCCTTTAAGGCTTTTTATATGTTTTTGGGGACTCTCAGCTCTCTAAGCCTAATGCCTGTTAATAAAACTAGTAGAACCCAGATGTATGAGACTTATGTTGGTTCTTCTTTCAAAAAGTACCCAATGTGCCCTTTGAAGGAATTAAATTACATCATTCTTACATCTTCTTTTATCTAGCACTCCAAAATGTGTTCAGTAAGGCCCCCCACCCCGAGGCTTTTAAGGAAATGAAGCACTCCTGGGAAAGAGGGGAAGCTTCTACATAGACAAGTGCTTGTTTGAGGGGTAGGCAATGGAGATGGAGTGAGTGCTCTGCTCAAGGAGGAGGAAGGCCACCACAGAATTCTGCTGAGTCCTGTGCTGTTGGACGGCTTAGCAGAGAGATGGGAAAGCTTCCTAGTGATACAAAGTTACTTGAGGTAGTAAGAATACAAGCTGTTGGAGAGGTTTTGCATAGGGTCCCTGTGAGGGTGGGTTACACAGCACTACAGTGGCAGATGGTTTTTGCTGTGAAACCAAGGGAGCCCTTGAAACCAAGGGCTAGGGAGTTGAAATTTCCTCTGCAAGGTGCACATAGCTCAGATCCATCGTGCCACTGAGGAGTGAAGCTTTGGTGGCATGAAAATGTCAGCTCAGCTATGGTAAAAATTATGAACAAAAATGAAAAGAACACCTTTTAATGCTAGGACCTGCAAGGAAAGGAACAGAGAGCACTGTCTGCTCTTGCATAATCCAAGGCTGAGATGTGTGTGCATCTCTAGCATGGAGAAACAAACTCACTCAGTTCAAGGTATGGGATTGCTTCTGCCTGATGAGTGATTACCAAGCTAAGGACTTTTGACCTTCCTAAGCCATGGTCAGACTAAAAAGTCAGTGGGTAATAATTGACTTAAGTGCAGAACCAAATGGGCACCAAGTGAAGCTAGCAGCGGGCAGGTTCACAACAGGCCGTTGGGTTTTTTAGCACCATGTGTAGCCAGGCTGCAGGGTACTATTAAGTCTAAAACTTAGTGTGTCCAAAGGGCAAATGGGGCTGTTGTTACAGGGGAGAATCCCCTGAAGTCTCTTAGTAGAAAACCACTAAAGGCTAAAAATTAGTGGAGTCTGGGGTGCTGTGTGCCACCTGTTTTCTCTGGGCCTGATAAAAGCATGATCAGGGACAAGATGCTGAGTTTGGTGTCTTAGTTTGATGAGTTGTGTCTGGTTTTATGCTGAAGCTGGAGCCTTGATGTTTAGGGGTTTGTGTCTGTCAAGGAATTGTTGATTTCCTTCAGTGTGCTTCAGTCTGCTCCAGGCTGTGTGGTGTGGGGGGGTGTGTTATTTACCCTACTTCCATAATAAAAACTTGTGAACTCTGTAACTCTAGGTACTGGAATACCTGAATGACCTGAAGCAATACTGGAAGAGAGGATACGGCTATGACATCAATAGTCGCTCTAGCTGCATTTTATTCCAAGATATCTTCCAGCATTTGGACAAAGCAGTGGAAGAGAGCAAAAGGTAAATAAGGCATTTATGCTTTGGCTACGGGCTTTCTGTGGTCAGTCCTGAGTTGGATTTAATATAAATAGTGGTTAAGTACTTTACTTCCAATCATAACAATGCTAGGAGGGTTTGAGCTAGGCGAATTTTAATGAAGAAAATAAAGCTTCTGGTAATACAGCATTAGTGTAAAGAGTGTGTATATATATATTTTTTTTTCTTCTTCCATTGATGCTCTTGTACCCAGCTAATGTAGTTCCATCTGTTAGCTTACCAATGCACACAGGCCTTCCAGGAACAGCCAGCTGCTGTATGTGATAATGATGCTATCTTCCCCCTCAGTTTGAGAAGAGGCCATTAAGTTAAAACAATGAGCTTTTTGTTTAAAATGCCCTTGTTAAAAATAATTTGTGGTGCAAATGGAAGACTGGGTTGACAGCATCCCCTTATCCAGTGACTTAAGCACTTCAGCATGGAAACCTTTCTGCATGTGCTTGATCTGAGTCTCTTACAATATTAAAGCCTTTTGTTCAGATTTAAGGTATTGAAATGTAATTACAGAAACAATAATTGCTCTGAATCAATCCAAACACTTAGGGACTGCAGATTAGAAGGGCCTGTTTCAGGATCCAAGAGGCTGGGGCTCTAAACATAAAACTAGCCTCAGTGTAACAAACCAGCTTTGTTGTAACTAGGGGAGGGCAGACTTGGAAGGGCAGGTTTTAAGGGCATACTCTGGGCCCTCTGAGAATAGGAAAAAGGCACGTCTATCCTGAAGTCATTCTAAGTGCCCTGATTTGTTACTTGAACCCAAAGTTAGTGGTTCAGCTGGCCTCCTCAAGACCTCTGTCTAGGATATTTAGTTTCCCGTCCTTACTCTTTTATAGCAAAACCCTAGTTTGGCAGCAACACTGTAGCTGTAGGAAGATACTGGGCCTTACCAGTAACTGTTAGTAGGCTTGAAGATACAGTAAGTGAAGGATGGTGGGCTGATCAAATGGTTTGGGTCAGTGGAGAAGGCTTGCAGTTGGTAGTCCATCTGGTGAGTCATTGTCCTCAAAACTCTGTTGTAGTGTCAGGAAATAACCATCCCTGTGCTTCCTTAAAAATTAGAGAGGAGATGCCTGTGCTGTTCTTATGTGTTGTTGACTCCTGCAAGCTGGTATCGGTGTCTGTTGCTCTTGTCCAATGTGAACTGGTGTGACAGGAAGAAGTAAAATAAGAAAGAAACTGGAATCTGTTGTGGCACAGAGAAAACAAAGTTACAGGTCAGAATGCCAGTGTCACAGAATTACCTGCAGTTGCTTTCATGTGCTGGTAGTCTCTTCCTTCTTTTTTTTTTTTGAGATGCTTTAGGCTTAAATGCCGTTCATTTGTAGGAGGATTAATTTACAGCTCCTCGTGTACAGTGAGGAATTATAAATACATAGTTTAGTGGTCAGTCATGTGAATTATTACTTTAGCAGCTAAGTATGGAAATGCTTATAAAAGCACACATCAAGGATACGACTGTAAGATTGTATAAATACTATGTTGTTAAATCATAGAATGGCTTTGGTTGGAAAAGACCTTCAAGATCAAGTCCAACCACCTATCCAGCCCTACTAGGTCCAACACTAACCAGAACATGTCACCAACTACATCTCCTCTTTTGAACGCCACTTGGGATGGTGACTCAACACCCCTCCCTGGGCAGCCTGTTTCAGTGTCTGACAACCCTTTCAGAAAAGGGTAAAGAAATTTTTCCTGATATCCAACCTGAACTTCCCTTGCTACAACTTTGGACCATTTCCCCTTGCCCTGTCACTATCTCCCAGGGAGAAGGGACCAAGTCCCACCTCACTACAGCCACCTTGTAGGTAGTTGTAGAGAGCAATGAGGTCTCTCTTCAGTCTCCTTTTCTCTGGACTAAACAATCCCAGCTCCCTCAGCTGCTCCTCGTAAGACTTGTCTTTGAAACCCTTCACCAGCATTGTAGCCTTTCTCTGGACATGCTCACGCATCTCAATGTCCTTCTGGTAGTGAGGGGCCCAAAACTGAGCACAGTAAATACTTGATAGAAAACAATTTATAAATAAGTAAGTTTAACTTATAGCCAGCAAATTCAGCTTTGGTGTTGATACATGTAAACATTAGTTAGGTGTGATGGATGTTCTTGCATTCCTAACATCCTTGGGACTTTACTGCTATTGTCAGTGTATTAAAGTAGATCTGCTGAACACGAGCAGAATTGTATTTATGGCTTTGATATTTCAGGAAGAAAAGCACAGGTCACAGATATTTGAGTCTGGCTACATGTATTTTTTACTTGATAACCTACTGGAAGATTTTCATTATCATTATTTTTTTAAAACTTTTTGAAGTTAGAGGTAACATTCACATTTTGGGTTTGGGAGGATTGATCCATAAAGTTGTTTATAGCCATTTTAAGAGAAGACAGCAAAGAAGATGTGCTCCTTTAAGGGTATGCTGACCGATGATCCAAGTTGAACATTAATGGGGATAGAAGAGCTGTGTAGCAAGCCAGTCGAAGCATAATTATCAAACACTTTGATGGCTTTTTGCTGTCCTTCAGCATCCTCTGCACGAGAGGTACCCTGTGTTCATCACTGGAGCTCTGAGCGGTGCAGGAATGTTGAGGTCGTGGTTAATACATGACATGGTTTCTCTCATCTCAAGTGGAGTTATCATGAGGTGAACAGTGCATGTACTCTTTATCTTCATTCTGGGATTCACCTGGAAAGTACTGTGCTCCTAACAGAGTATCAGCTTAATAAGTGAGAAGGTCAATGTGTTAAACTGTCTTTGAGATGTGTGCATGGACTTCCCCAACGCTTGTATCTGGGTTGGTGCCTGGATGTTGTTCTGATGATGACGTGACCCCAGTACAGGCTGTGTGACAGCCAGCACAAAGGAGATAAATCGTTTATTTTGCCACAAATGGGTTAAAACGTGGCAGTTGCAGTGTGAAGTAAGCTCAGCTTTGGGGAGGAGTGCTGTGAATGAAAGGTGGGCTGAAGGAAACTGCTGGTGATAGTGACCCCTCTCCAGCCAAGCCAGTTTAAACTGTGCTGTCAAATGGGGTCTGGAAATTTAAGGCTGGCTGCATGTTGGCGATGCCTCTCATTTTGGTAGTGGTGGAGTCAAGGCAGTGGTCATGCCAGGTCACCCTTTAAATAAACTTCTTCACTGCATCCTTTCTTCAGCCTTCTCATGCAAAGAGTGATCAATTTTGTTTGCTTTTGGTGTAATCTGCTCTGGACAGTGACAGCCTTTCAGTCCTGACTTGATGTGCACTAGCTGAAAAGCAGCGGTGTGTCTTACAGGGATAGCTCAGACGTGGTTCGGCTTAACAAAGCCGCAGTTGACAACATCTAAATGACAAGGCAGAGCAGAGGAAGAGCAGGTGCCTGAGGCAGAGAACTGAAGGGCTGAGGTGGCTTTATCCTGTCTTTCGGCTTTGGCTGTAGAGGTTTGGTTGCGATTTCTGGGGCTCTCGTGTGGTATTGCCACCACAGAGGGAAGCGAGGGTATGTCTCTGTGAAAAGGATGGGGACCCTAAAAATCTTGCGAAGCTCAAAGCTGAGCGAGCAGGCTGCTTTGTCTGTGTCATCCTAAGCGGGAAGGGCAAGTGAGCTGCCTTGCGCTACAGGAGCGTGTCACTCCATCGCAGGACGTAAGGTGGCAGTCTTAAAGCACTGAAGAGTTGGGTATAGTCTGAATTGGGTAATCCCCTGGATTTGAGAATCTGGGTATGTCTACCACCGCCAAAGCTGTCGGAATACTTTGTCACCTGTGATCTGGAGAGCAGAGGTGTGACTGGAGCTTTTTCATCCAGGGACAGAGACGTAGCCCAAATCATAGAATGGTCAGGGCTGGAAGGGACCTTTAAAGATCATCAAGTTCTCAACCCCCTGCCATGGGCAGGGACACCTCTCACTAGACCAGGCTGCTCAAGGCCCTGTTCAACCTGGCCTTGAACACCTCCAGGGAGGGGGCAGCTATCACCTTACTGGGCAATCTGTGCCAGGGCCTCACCACCCTCGTAGTGAAGAATTTTTTCCTAATATCCGATCTAAATCTACCCCCTTCCACTTTAAAACCATTCCCCCTTAGCCTCTCACACTTCATGCCCTTCCAAAAAGTCCCTCCCCAGCTTTCCTGTAGCCCCTTCAGGTATTGGAAGGCCACTATAAGATCTCCCCAGAGCCTTCTCTTCTCCAGCCTGAACAATCCCAACTGTCTCAGCCTGTCTCCATAGGAGAGGTGCTCCAGCCCTCTGATCATCTTTCTGGCCTCTTCTGGACCCATTCCAACAGTTCCATGTCCTTATGTTGGGGACTCCAGAACAGGACACAGCACTCCAGGTGGGGTCTCACGTGAGAAATCCTGTAGTAATTTGATAGTAGAGCTGAAAAAAACAAAGAATACAAATAAGAAACTTACGCCTGAGGTAATGATTATAGGAAACCTTTGGTTGTGGATACCTGTGTCCATGAGCGACTTTTTTTCTATGGTCTTGTGCAACTGCAAGGAAACAGGTTAAATACTGTTGCAGCAGCTCATTACTCAGAAAGTAAACCATTATGAAGATGAAATGCCTTTTAGTGGAACGTTGTTTCGATTTAGGAGTGTTTAATGTTGATTTGTAGCTGGCTGTTTGCTTTTAAGCATTAAGGAAATAAATTTACTCCCAAAATGTTCTCTTTGCTCTGGGTTCTCCCTTTTTTCTTTTTTTTTTTTTTTTTTTTTTTGTCTGGAAAGCTTAGGCCAGGCTATCCAAAAGCAGAAAGGGGAGCATTTCTATTCCAGCAAGGATCTGAGGAACCTGGATTATCTCTTTTCCCCTGCCAGGTCTGGAGCAGAACAGTGTTGGCAATGCTGCACTCTGATAGCACATTTTAAGTATGCAATAGCTTCTTCCTGTTTTCATTCCCAGCTACAGCTGAATTGAAAAGAGAAACCTTATTTTTTTATTGTAACTCTGTTCCTCCCATGAAGTGGTTCTTGACCAGCAGTCTGATTGCTCACCAAGTTAGTTGTTTTATTAGCTGCCTTGCTAAAGCTCACTTTCTCTGGTGGGGGAGAAACATCTTTGCTGATTAGTCATTTATGAAGAAAACAAAGGGGGTAACGAATGCCTATGGCTAATTAGTCACAACTTCAGCTTGCAGTGCAAACAGTATCAGACATTTTTTAGGGTCTTTCATCATACGAATTCCAATAGACTTCTTAGTTTAAACTAGTGACAGTCTCTTCTGTGTAGGTCTTGCTGTACAGCAAGATGGTTTGGAAAGGGCTTTTTACTATCCTTGTCAACATTCCCCCTTTGGAGAACTGGGACAGAGGTGTTGGAATACCTATCAGTATTCAGGAACTTGGGCCTGATGTTGAATTTATCGATACTTGTATTAGTCACCACCCACTTACTGTTAGCACACCCATGCCATAGACCTGTTCTTCTGAACCTACAGCAGCAATAAATATAAATGGCTAATAATGGTTGATTCTGCTGTAGAAAGCATCCACATCTATTCCGTGGGACTTTACCACAGTCTCAGTGGGCTTTTCAGGATCATGTTCCTTGGTACCTTCTTACCAGTCTATAAAGAAACGTTGTGACCACATTGCTAGGGCGAGGTTGGCAGCCAGGACTATCACTTCCATACAACTTTTCTTAATTCCCCAAAACACTGTATCACAGGAGTTGAATATAATGTTAAACCAAGGCAGTGAGTACTTAGTCCATAAAACATTTGGGGTTTTTTGTGAAGACATAAAATTGCATTTTTCCCAAGCCTTCCTGCTAGAGGTAGAGGCTGCAGAGTCAGGCTGTGGAATGGGAAAATACTCTTCACCCGACTGTTGGGCTTTTCCCCCTTACTAGAGCCTTACTAAAAGAGTCCCTGCTCTTTGTTGTATGGGTAAAACTGCCAGGGACTGATGCAGACATGTGCATTCACTTGCAGTTGTGCTACTGTGGAAGGAGTGTTGAAAGCAGCCAGCATTTCTTTAAACAATTAGAAAGCGTCCGAGTTCCCAAAGATGTGGTATTTAGAGAAGCTTCAAGGTCAAGATGTAGAGGAGCAATCAGTGCTCCTCAGAAGCTTTTTGTTCTTTGTAGCTCTTATGTGAGAGCTACAACTAGTGACCAAAACCTGTTGCTATTTTTCTTCCCCCCCATCTAACATGGTGTTAATGGTAGGAATGACCTCAGACTTGATGGGCCCTCATCCCTCCTCAAGAGACATGTCTTGTTTGTGCGTGGCATGGGACAGCCAGCTCAGCCCTGTTGCTCACTGGCTCCTTGCCTCCTTGGGAGACTTGGCACACTGAACTTGGGAGGACAAAGAGGGAATGCTGTGGTTGTGGGAGGAAGCCCCTGTTGCTGCAACACAGGGAATGGATCTGTAGGAAAATTGTATGTAGTAAGGATAAAGATGTGCATTGCTTTTCAGCTTTGGGGTTCTGTGAGGTGCCAGGCGAGCCTTACATCTGGGAGACTTACATATGTTCTGCCAGCAGGAACTCTGTGTTGATAAGAAATCTGTGTATTTTGGTAATTAATGCGATATGAAGCTGTTAATCCTATTAAAAAGCAACCAATGAACCAGCAACATTAATAGGTGCACACTTGGGCAGTTTGAAAATTGCTTGTGGGACACTTTAAGGATGTCAGCTGTTAGTCAAAGCTGTTCTACACTTTTTTTCTTCCAGCTTCGAATACTTAAAAGTCTGCCTTTCTTGCTCATGAAAGAGAATATGAAGTATTCATCATTACTTCTGCTGTCCAAACAGATTGCAGGAAGGGTCTGGAAATTGAGAGGTATGCTTTGTGCAGCCATCTCAATATTTAAGGCTTGTGGCTAATGAATGAAAGCACTAACCTAGCTGCACATACACCTTGTGAAATACTTGGTAGTTTCCTCTGAGAGTGAGCAGGTTAAAGGTATTTAAATGATAGATTTATTCAAATTTGAACATGGTTCAAGATCAAGTGAAGGTGATCTTTGTAGTTATACCAGGCTAAGCCATAAGGTAAACAGCTCAATTTGCCAATTTATTGGTAGCTTTTATTGTTTAATGTTTCTTGCCACCTTCTTTGCAGGTCAGTTCACAACATGATAACCTTTCTGTAGTCATTTACTACTGTGCCCTAATCACTCCTTTCAAAACTATGACTCAGTGCAAAATAATTCCATATATGATCTGAAAACAAATAACTGTTCAAAACTATCTTTTTATAGCACGTACAAAGGGAACAGAGCAAAAAGCTTCCACGTATGCAGCTGAAATGACATAATCAGACTGGGGGGAAAAACCTCCAGCAACCTTTTGTTCAGATCCAAATTGCTCAGTTGTTTCTTTCATTAAACCTTGTAGGTTGCTGCTGGGATCTCGGGGTGTGTCCTGTGTCCCTTGGTGGGAGCTGTAAACCCACCCAGTAAGAGAGCAGCTCCAAAGGAGAACCAGGGCTGTGATATGTGGACGTGTAGTTTACATTATCTGAAGCACAGGGCAGTTCATAGCCAGATCCATACTAGGTGGGCCTACTTGGAGGTATGAAGCAGCTCTTGCAGAGCTGGGACAGAGGTGTTAGTACAGTGCTCCCCAGAGGGTCCCTTTTGCAGAGAGGTGTGGGTGACTCACTGTGGGGCCACTTCAGAGCTGTCCCCACCATGTCCCCCTGACTCTTTGGGGTACTGGGCGAGCCTGTGACCAAAGTTTCTGGGCTAGGTGCTTGTTACCTCATCTGCTAATTCCACAGCGATATATAGCTTACAAAAGAAGGAGTTGCTTGACTTTGGTACATGTGTTCAGAGAGAACAGGCACATGCAGGTGACGAGTCAACTGATGGCTGTAATAAGATGTTTGTGTATTCACAGACCAACTTGCCAGCACTACAGTCCAGCAGACCACACACTGTACATTGGAGCACCTGAAAAAATACTCAGGTCTTGACTTCATTCCCAGAAAATCAGAGAAATAATAAAATATAAAATCAGAGAAATACAGTAATAAACTGTAAAGGTCTCAAACAGCAGCTTTGTATCATATTGAATGGTTGGTTTTGCTAGCTCCATCTTTCAAATATTTGGCTTCTGACATGATTAAAGGATGTTTTTTGGGAAATGGTGGGGATGTTAAATTCTCTGTAGGTCCATGCGTTCAACAGCATCCCTGCATCTGCATCTCTGTGTGTTTGCTGACTTCTCTGATAGCTGTGCCGTCCCTGGGTCCTGCCCTGGGAATGTGTCTTTCCATCCATCTGCCTGGAAATAGATATTTTAATTGTTTATGCCCTTCCAACCTCCCAGAATGTACTTCAGCTCACATTAATTACCCAATATTTGCTTGCTCAGGATTGCTCTGAAAAGATATCTCAGCAGCTTTTACAGAGTAATATCCTTTTATCTAAGGAATTAAAACTCCAAGGAAAACAATACCTAGGCAACCAGCAGACAAATGAATGAACTGGCCTAACCAGTATTCAACTTGGGCAGGAAGGGTTTGACAAGTGGCATGATCCTCTTGATTCGGTTCTGGCTTATCACCATGGTTCAACGTTTAGCATCAGTACGGTGCTGCTGCAGTAATGTTTAACCTCTGAGGTCCATGCTTACCATCTTTGAAATTGTTGGAGGGATTTTTCCATGATGTATGAAGGTTGGGTGGCTAAGCCTTACTGTAGGAAATGTTTCTTCTTCCCCTATCTCTTGAGGTTTGTGTTATCTCTAGCTGAAAGTCACGTTGGTGCTTAGGAATTAAACTTTGTTTAAAAGGAAGTTCACTTCTTCCATATCAGAAGCGATTTATCAGTAGTTCTAGAAAAATAGTAACAATCTGCTATTGAGGTTGGGTGCACTGATGCAGAAAATTGAGGGTGAAACCCGAGTCTGCCAAGATTGAGGAGAGCTAATGTTTGCCTGCATGATAAATCCCACATCCGTCCTTCTCCACAGTGCCTTTTTGTCCATGATGAGACTTAGCTTTCAGGGGTGTGCTGGTGAATTCCTCAGTAACTTTTTTCAGCTGTGGTCAGATTTACTTATGGGGTTACAGCATGGGCAGTTCAGGAGCAGCACTTGACACGTCTCTTCAATGAACCCTGCTCTGACCTGCCTGGTGACAGGCACTTCTGCTTGTTTGGAAGTGTCCCATACAGGGTATAAAACCCAATGGCTCTCCAAAAAGCTCTTAATATTTTTATGACAAAGTTTAATGCACAATCTCTTAATCTCCCTTTAAAGTTGTAAATAATTTTTTTCAGATTTTTTTTCCCTTACTGCTCAGTGTAATTTCCCAAGTCATTTGCTACTAAATAAAAGGGAACTGAAATTTAAAAAGTGAATTGAAATATCATTAGCAGTTGCTGGAATATGATGTTGAGAACTTCGTCTAATGCTTCTGCGTGACACTGAGTCATCAGTCAATCATAAAGATGATTGAGTGTGGAAACCTGTTTAATATTTTAATAGCCTGTGCTACTGTTTTGAATTTATCAGTGTTTAATTGATGGTGCTTTGCATTCCTGTCTTGAATTTATCAGAAATGTGGGGGCAGTAGCAACCTTTGCCTGTGTACATGCACTGAAGACGCAGTCTTTTGTGATATCCCTGTAATTAAAAGAGCTACTGTTGCTGTTTTAACCTCAATGATGAGTTTTATTGTCGTTATTAGGTGATATGAAACCACATTTGAACTGGAGTCATGACCCCAGAGACTGAACAGGGAGTGCTTAAGTAGCCTCAGAAACCAGATAGCCAGTGCTGGTGGGAAAGTGAGTATAAAGTGTACAAGGAAACAGTTTTAATCCTTGTTAAAATAGTACAGTGGGATAGCTGTGAGTGGGAGAAGGTGGGTTTGTTTCCCAAGATGGCTTGGCCTGTCAACCTGAGACCAAAGCAGATGAAATAAAGAACTCAGGTTACAGGGAGGAGGAGTGCCTTGTCTATTCCTTCTTTTGTCTTCGTGAGACTTTCTTTCCTTGTGCTTTAACACTTCTGTGTGTATATGCTATAACTTGTTTCCTGTTTTGGAAATGTATGGCTTGCTGTTTGGTTTTTTTAAAGAAAAAGTTAACCATATTTTTTGTTTTATTCTGTTTGGAGATTCCTGCCAGTATCAGCAGGAAAGTCAAGCCAAACCTTGCAGGCATGTGTATAGGGGTGTGCAGCGCCGAGTTAACGGAGCCGAGTGATACTCCCCCAAGAGTGCCAGAGAACATGAGTGAAAAGAGCTGAAATATCATCCAGTGCCTGTTGGTTTCAGCCCAGAAGCTTGTCGGGGCTGGCAGGTGTGATGATTTAAAAACAAATAATTAAATAGAGGAGAAAAAACCCCAAAACCCTCACCAAAACTGACAAAAACAAACCAGCTCTGGGCAGGAATCAGTATTACAGGCCAGTCTAGTGGAAATAATTACAGAATCATAGAATGTGTAGGCTTGGAAGAGACCTTTAGATGACCTCATCTAGTCCAACCCCCTGCAGTGAGCAGGGACACCTTGAACTAGAGCAGGTTGCTCAGAGCCCCACCAAGCCTGACCTTGGGTGTCTCCAGGGATGGGGCCTCCACCACCTCTGTGGACACCCTGTGCCAGTGATCCACCACCCTCATATTGAAGAACTTTTTCCTAATATCCAACCTAAATCTCCCCTATTCTAGTTTAAAACCATCACCCCTTGCCCTATTGCTCCATGCTCTTGTGAACAGTGTTTTCCCAGCTTTTTTTACAGGCACCTTTTAGGGACCAGAAGTCTGTTATAAGATCTCCCCAAAGCCTTCTCCTCTTAGAGCTGAACAAGGCCAACTCAGCCTCTCTTTATAGAAAAGGTGCTCCAGCCCTGCTCTGCACACACTCCAACAGCTCCGTGTCATTCTTGAATTAAAGGCTCCAAAGCTGGGCACAGCACTCCAGGTGAGGTCTCACCAGAGCAGAGTAGAGGGGCAGAATCCCCTCACTTGATCTGCTAGCCATGCTTCTTTTGATGCAGCCCAGGATGTGGTTGGCCGCCTGGGCTGCATCAAAAGAATAGTAATAATGGAGACTAGCATTAATAGGCACCTTGAGGAATATGATATCCCAGAGTTGTGTCAGTATGGCTCTTTGAAAGGAAAACACATCATTTGGAGCTCTTGGGGAGGATCAACAAGCATACAAATAGGGTAATCTAGGGGACAGTTGTGATTCCCAAACATCTTTCAACAAGTTTCCCTATAAAAAGAAATCTGGCAGCCAGAGTTAAGTGGAAAGGTCTTTACATGGGTAAAAACACTTGTAAAAATACAAGTAATGGAATGGAAGGTAGAGGTAGTTGGTGGAATTTTTTTTCCTAGCAGAGGAAGGTCGCCAGTGGAAAGAGATCTGCAAGGATCTGGACTGATCAGCATGTTGTAAATGTCTAGGAAAAAGAGGTGAGAAGTTAAGTGGCATTGCAGATGCAGCACTTTTATTCAAGATAAATAAGATAAATTGTTTCTACTGGGAGGATTGTAAAAGGACCTTGTGAAACTAACTGGGCTTGAAGATTGCAGATCTGTGAAGTAGATCTGTCAGGTAGAATCTAGGATAGAGTACCACTCTGGAGTTGAGTTTTGAGTTTTACCGTTGTCCAGAAGTGTCTCAGACTTCTGCAAACTAACTAGAAAAAGTGTTAGGTGCCATGACTTAAGAAAACAGCATCATGGGTGCAGTGTGAATTTACAGGGCAGCTTACTGCCTGGAGTGTTGTGCATTTCTAATGCTCTGCTCTAAAAGGATATAGGTCACTTGGAAAAAAACTGTGGAATTACTATGGCAGGATATCTCAACTTGGAAAGAATATTACCACAGAGTTGTAAGTAGAAAGGATGAAATGGTATGTGGCATCTACAAATAAAAAATGCAGAGTGGTGTGTGCAAGTCCTTGCCACAGGATGTCGTGCGTGCTGGAAACTTGACGAGACGCTTGGCAGACAGGTGGAGGAGAGATTCATTGAGAGGTCCTACGTTCTGTGGCAGCCACGTCTGGCCCAGGGAATCTTGGAGCTGGAAATTGCAGGAGGTCAAAGGAATAACTTTGTCTTCTACAGGCACATGGAGTTTTTGCTCCTGGTTCTATTTGTTGACTGACAGGAGGTGGTATGAAAGTATCCTACAACCTAAATGACTTCCCTGAAGGTGTGTGTGGAGAGAGAGGGTGTAAATGAAGTAGTGTAGTCAAATGAGTAAGGGAAGGGAACAAGGGATGGAGGGGCAAGGGGAGAGAAAGGAAGGATCTAAAGGCTTTACAGTTTTAAAGTGAGGGAATCAGAGAGGAGGGTCACAAATAAAGGGAGAACTGTAGGCAGAACCATGGATTTTGGAGGTGCTGGAAGGGGGGCTGTAGTGAATGTACATCTTGGTACAGCAAAGGCATGGGTAGAAAAAGGTAACATCCCCTATACAGAACTACTCTGCGGTTTTAATGCTGCTTTTGAACAGGTTTCTGATCCTTTTTTTTTTTTTCTTTCAAGTGGTGTGTTGCCCAAGGGCAGAGTATGTGCAAGTATGTGCTGAAGGAATGGGAATGCAGTCAGAAGAGCTGCAGGCTCACCGGGAAGCAGACAGGTGCAAGGGGTGTTGCAGGCTGCACAAACACCGTGGCTGTATCAAGCTGGCAGTAGGGAGCAGCCCATGCTGTGCCCGTGCTGAGTTCCTGCTTATCAGATCAAAGTTCGAGTCGACAGGCGAACCCCCCAGTTAACCATTTTTTCAATTGCTCCAGACTTTAGATTGGAGCGGAGGAAACACCTCCTATTCAGGCCAATCAAGTTGTGTCTTATCTGTGGGTGGACTTTACTGGCAGCTGGAGTGTTTCCAAACGTCACCTCTTGTCTCACGAAAGCTGAACGTGTATTTGCATGTGCTGGAACAGGTGACCTGCGCTGCGGAGTGCTGCTTGGAGATAGTCCCAACAAGCCATCATCCTGCTCTGGAGCAAGGGGCAGACTTTCGTCTTGGCTGATGCTTCCTCACGCTGCAAGGCAGCTCTTCACCTTTCCTTGGGTTGAATAACATGTAACCTCTTGTTGCGTGAACCCTTGCTTTTTTTTGGCTTTGTTCATGGTATGAATCAGCTTGTGGGAGTTTAGTCGTCTTTTTGACTAGTTGGTATTGTCGAGAATCAGTAATGGCACTAGTCCTGTTTATAATCTGCACTAATAAACTATGGAGGGACTGTTCTCCTCCAACAACTAGATCACTGTCTTCAGTCTAACATTTGGTAAATGTACCTTCCAAACAGCTGGACCATATTGCAAGTTCAAAAACCCCAAACTATAGTTGGCGGTATTTTGCTATTGAATTAGGATTCTTGTTCCAGCACAATACTCAGTTAGGAGCATCAGTGGTCATAGAGGTAGGCAAGAAACCCCCCTCAAACTCCTGTGCTGGGGGTGGTGTGCCACAGTGGGAAGTGGCTGGTGCATTAAATCAGTGATGGACCTGCTTGTGCAGGCAATCCTATGGTTGTAGCTAGGTCAGAGAGCAGTAGGGGGTTGCTGTAGCTTCTTCCTGTGCCACGAAGCTCATACTTGGGCTGAATTTTCATTTTGAGTCTGACTTGTTGTGTACTCTTTGTTACAGCAGTTGAGGAAGGTTTTCTATTCTCAAATCTGGCAAAATTAATGCTGAAAACTTCAAAACTTTCCAGGTCTAAAGAGATGATAACGTGGGGGCTCTTCTTCACCATGCCTTTCATTAATTAAGGCAGAAGGTTATTAAAAAGGCTTCAAAACATTCTGTGTCATTTGAAGGACTTAGAATAGCAAAAGGAAAAGGCTGTGTTTTAATGAAAAATCATTGCTGTTTGCAAAGTGGCTGATCTCATTTAATAGTTCATTATGCTTTGCCATTCAGGTGCTCTTTGTGTCTGTTGGTAAACAAGAAAAAGTAAATAAATTAGTGACTCTAATCTGTGAAGCTCAGGATCCTGGGAAGAGCTGTTATCTTTTAGCTGTAGATTTGTACTGAAGCAAATCCGTGAGACTTGTAGTAAAAATTTTATTTGGTTAAAAAAAAAGTCTCAGGGAGTTTAAGCAGCTCATAGTGGGGGGATGGCCATAGCCACTTGCAGTAGGTCTGTGTTACAGAAATAGTGAGTTACTGCGATGTCCTCGAGCCTTCCTGCACGCTGTTGGTGGAAGGGGACCCTGGCACGTTCAATGAAGGGCTTGACTTGGTTGGGTTTGTTCCTCAGCCTTGAAGCTGGCCTGTGGATTTGCTGCCCTTCTCTCAAATTCCTCCTGATGGGAGGAGGCAGTGCTCTTTAAAAGTCTTATCTTTAGTCCAAACCCAGTATATTAACTGTGGCGTGGGCACTGGATCTCCGACTGTGGATGCACACCACAATCTGTTTCTTGCTTTTTGCTTACCATATCTATGTTAGGCTCCAGCTTCTCAGAGTTTGTGTAAGAGCCAACACCTTAAACTGTGACAAAGTTTAGAAAGCTTAGATGCTCTAAGAAAATGTCTGTGATGCATTGAAATTCCCAAGCAGGTTTTTATTGGGCATTAGAGTAAAAACAAGTTCAAAGTCTACTTCTTTAAGCCTTCCTTGCTGACAGCTGTGCGGTACGTTGGTACGTTTGTTTTAAAGTTCAGGCTTTTCCTTATCCTTTGCACTTTTTTTCTTTTTTTAGTTCAAAACCCATTTCTTCACCCTTGATTGTACAAGTTGGACACGCAGAGACGCTTCAGCCACTCCTTGCCCTTATGGGGTTCTTCAAAGATGATGAGCCTCTCAAGGCAAACAATTACGTCAGGCAAGCGCATCGGAAGTTTCGCAGTGGCCGGATCGTGCCTTATGCAGCCAACCTGGTCTTTGTGCTTTATCACTGTGACCAAGTGAAAACCTCTAAGGAAGAGTATCAAGTGCAGATGCTGCTGAATGAAAAACCGCTGTTGTTTCACCACTCAAATGAAACCATCTCTACTTACGCGGACCTCAAGGACTATTATAAGGACATCCTGGAAAACTGTCATTTCAAAGAAGTGTGTGAATTGCCAAAAGTTAATGTTACTGCTGTTGATGAGCTTTGAGGGAATGGAACAGAACGGGTACCCTGCAAATTGACCTCGGTTCTGTTGGACAGGGGCTGTGAACAAGCACTTTTGATGATTTGCTGCTGCTGTGTTGGCCTTCTAAACCTGCAGATTTGATGGCCTGCCTTGGTTAGCTCAGCACACTTTGTTTATTACATAAGCAGAATTACAAAAACAAATGCTGTAACAGGGATGTTGCTGAACACCTGTAACAAATCAGTGATGCAAGATGAAGCATCTTGCTGTTTGTTTATATGTACAAATCAGTAATTTCATTGGTCATTCCTCTTATGAATGTGCTATAGATGGATATAAGAGCTGGGGCAGCTTCTATTTTATCAGAACTGAAGGTGGTTGGACTGATTCAGTATTGCTTTGTGCTGCCTGTTGTGCTAGCTACCATTTTCTTGTGGCAGGCATGAAATAATTCAAATCTCTCAGCTTTTTTTTTTTTACTCCCTTTTCCTGAGGCTTTAGGAGGGAGAGGATACGTAGTTCTTCTCCACAGCTGCCCAATTTCTGCCTGGAGAGCACCACGCAGGCATCTCTTTATTGGGCATTTAAAGCAGGAGGAGTTGCAGTGTTCCTGCTTGCATTGTCTGCCTGAAAAGGGTCCAGGAGATAAATTTCTTAAAGTCAGCATCAACCCATCCTGCATAGCAAGTTAGCCTCGAGGGTAAGTAAATTGTCTTTAAAAAAGAAGCAGCTTAAAAAAGAACACCTAAGTGAGGGATTGTGAAGTAGCTGCCCTTCCTTTAAGGTGTGCTGGGAGATGCCGCAGTTGTTCTGTAAGCTGTCTGCTGTGTCCTAGTTAAAGGTTTGGGCTAGGACACTGAGGTTAGGCTCTGCTATGGCTGTGAGCATCTTGGACCTGACCAGGTGCTGACAGTTCACCCAGCAGCTCTGGTTGGAAGGGACCTCTGGAGGTCTCCAGTCCAGCCTCCTGCTTGAAATGGAGTTGTTGCTGACCCTAAATCCAGACAGGTTTTGGAGTGGAAGAAGTATCTGGGTGAGACTTGACTTCTGCTAGCTTTAAGGCACTGAACGTGGTGTCACTTACACAGGCCTTATATGTTTGATGTGCCGCCTTGTTCTTGAAATGAAGATGGCTTTAAAGAAATTAATTGCCTACAAGTACTGGAGAGCTTTTAAAGCAACTGCACTTAAAGTAAGTTCCCTTGGCACTGAAAGTTTCAGAGTATTTTAGAGCTCTGCAGCGTGGCAGAAAAAGGAAAAAAATTAGGATAATTGTCCAGAAATATCTGAAATGCAGTGAGTCAGATAAAAATTCCTCCATTGCCCAGAAGGGAATGGCTGTGGGAACATGTTGCCCCAAAGCAAATGAGGGTGTGGATTTATGGTGCTGGTACCTCTTGAAGTGCACACTCATACCCTGTAACGAGCCGTTCAGAGCTCGCCCCTATGGGGAGGTGTAGTTTACTGGGGAGGGGGTGAAAGGTTGCTCTGTGCAATTACCACAGGGTATTGGATGCACCAAACGTTTACACCCTCAATGTGCTGTGGGGTAGCTTCTTTTTGTAGGCTCACCTTCAGAGCTGGGAACTTCACTGCTGCAAAAACAAGGACAGGAAAGGGAACGCCGAACTACCTCAGTGTTGAGGAGTTCAACTTTAGTGTCTGATTTATCTTTCTTGAGGCTTCTGTCACTTTTTTTTTAATATGGCTTTTATAAAACACGTAAAGTTTACATACCCATAAGCTAAGGAGCAATTGAAACCCTGGTTTTTACTGTTGTAATCCTGACGTAAGGGCTCTGCCCTGCATTGGGGCGTAGGGCCCTGTTTCGTTAGTGCACTGATTTCAGTGGAGACCAAGGTTCCGATCGCTGCAGATACTGATTAAAACTGGTAGATGCTTAGGTATTTTAGCATCCCAGTAAGATACTTGCCTGGGTTAGCTCTGCAGATCTTTTTCTGAAACTGGTGAAATGGTTGGAGAGGAGTATTGATGCTGCACTGAATGTAGGTGAGGATGAGTGTCAGCACCAGCATGAGACTCTTACTGCTGAATTAGCTTTGCATGTCTTTTTTTTTTCAGGTGATCCTGCCCTGAGACTAGGTTAGCCGATCATAATTACCATGACAGATGTCTGTTACAAACTTTATTGCAACATTTGAGGCAAGCTACAAAAAAAAAATATGAACCTTTCTTTAAAGGCAGTGAAGTTTGGTAAATAGGAGATACAAGAGCAAGAAAATCCACCTTTGAACAAATATTATTTTCTGTGAGTCAGTCATCCTGTGATGATTCATGATTTGAACAGAAGGGATGAAAGCCCTGACTATTGGAGATGAGTGGAGGGTTTGTCAGTTTGGTGAGACTGACTTTAAAACATCATGTTTGTTAAAAGTTACGTCCTTCTTCCTTATGGAGGAGGAATACTTGGCTGCTTAGGTGATCATGTGCCAGATAAGGTGGAGGAACCAAGAAATTCCTTCTGTGGTGAAGCATCATTTGCTTCTGCATTCCCAAGTTGATTGTGTGCTTAAATTCTGTGCCAAGGACTTCAAGGATGACCCTTGAGAGGCTGTTTACTCCTTTGCCTTGGAGTACAGGTCCAGCATACCTCTGGCATAACTGATGTAACTTCAGTGGCTCTCAGCAATTCACTGAAAAGGAAAATGTGCTGCCTGGTTTCTGAGCTGTATTTAAAGGATGCACTGACTCACTCCTGGGAGAATTAGAGGCTGAACCTGGAAACTTTGCACAAACGTAGCAATAGAAGTGTTTGGACATAAAAATATTCTAGGCCCTTGTTTGTGTGACTTATTCTTACCATCAGGGAGGTAGATACATGCATAAATTTGGCTTATATACTAAAGAGGAAAACTAAAATATGACCAAGATGTTTCCATCAGGTTGGGCGAGCAGCGTTTGAGTGGGCTGCTGTATCTCATGGCATTGCAGATTACTACATCAAGAAAAAGTCCTGCAAGAAAAGTAATGATTTCTATTCCTTCTCATGGCTCTGGGCAAAGCACCTCATCTCACTTGTCCCTTGATGACTTCTGTTTGTCACCTTTCTCAAACTGGAAGCTTTGTTTGATGAAAACTGCCAACAGTGTTCTTGGATGCTGGCCTTAAATACCTTGGGAATTTATGTTATGGTGTTAAATATCTAAAGCTTAACTAATCTTTCTGGCAAATTAATTTTTTCCACCTAGTGAGTACTGCTGCTGTAATTCTGGTTAGCATCAAGCTGTCAAATCGCTGGCTGCAATGTGAATTTGCCATAATATGGTACTAACTGGATGAACTTTGAGAACTTGTTTTGGATTTTTAGTGCTGTGAAATAAAGCTGCACACTTTCTCCATCTCTATTTTATAAGCAGCAATAATAGCACAATCTTCAGTGTCATGGCTTTGTTGTGCTTCAAAATACACTTGGTAGGTTGCTATTACTTGTATTGGTGTGTCTGATTATTTTAAGTTGTCAGATTGCTCGGTGATTAATGTAAAACCCCTTAATTAGGTTCTTACTCCCACATTTTGAGGTGAATGACAACTTACTCTTGTTTCCCGGAGCCCAGGTTTTAAAAATAGTGACAGCTTCCTGCCGTGGTTTTTCCAGCTGTTACTTTTTATTTACAAGATGTAAAATGTCTGGAAATGTATTGAGTTGTGGAGCAGAGTGAGGGTTACACACACCTTCTCCTGCAGCCTAGAGTCAGCTGCATTATTACTTTTCTAAGTGCAATCACACTCTCAATAACAGCCGGCCACTGTTAATTAAAGAATTGGAATCATACATCATGCAATACTTTCTAACCTGTCATTTCTTGTCGGTATTTGGCAATAGATCCTCGTTGTTGGGAATCCATTAACATCTTAGTTTGTTAATTCTTTGATTACCTGTACTTAACAATAAAGCTTTGCCTGCAGCACGCTCATGCGCTGAAGATGCAGCCCTTTTGTAAGAGTGCTGGGACTGGAACGGCATCATCTTGTGAGCAAAAGCTGCTTGGTGTCTCTCAGAAGCATTAGGCTGTAAACCAGTTTGAAATAGAAAACAATTCGTGCTGGTTTGTTGAAAACAAGGAGGCATATCCTTCTAGGGGAAGGACATGACCACTACCATCCCCACCCACCTTTTTTTTTAGATATATACCATATTAAATGGTCACTTTGTTAACTGCTTCACTTTTCAAAAGGAATTTAGTGTTGCACAGCTGATGATGTGCAGAAATAATGGTTGAGCTTTGAACTGTTACACACCTGCTTTCTTGGGCTTTAAGTTACAGGCAATTATTTCTCCTAATTGCCAGAGAAACTTCAAACCCAGCCATCCCATGGACTTGACCATACTGGAGCGAAGGTCTCGTGTCCTCCACAGTCTGAAGGGTGGTCAGTTACAGACCATCAGAAGAAGACTTAGATAGAGATCCAAACAGTGAACATTGGTAAGCTCTCCAACACCTGGGGACAGGAGCAGAGGAGCCAGGAAGAGCCATATCTCCCCAGAAATCTTAGTTATCTATGTTCTCCCCCCACCCTTCCTCCTCCCGTGAATTATTTGTCTTGAGGCCAGTTGTGCTTTTGTACTGGTGTTGTTGTGTGATGGTGAGACCACACTTTACTTCTGTGTGTGGTGTAGTGGGTTTCTTTGTCTTAAAATTCCCATCTGGTGTTTGTGTTACTTTGGCCAATGGAGGTGGGGGGGTGTTTTGTCTTTAATATGCTGCCACCTTCACATTCATCTTCATCATAAAGACTCAGCAGCTCCTGCATCCAAGTTCAGATTTTGAGCACTGGGGTTGGGGTTTTTTCTGATTTCTTGGGATTTGTGGTCTACTAAGTAGAAAATATTTCTTAAATTGCTTTGTTTCTGATGTTGGTAAAGTTTTTGAAGAGAGATTTCATTGGCTGGGAAATATGAGCCAGGCCAGAGCTGGCTTCTGCTTCCAGATCTGATATAGGTAGATGTTTGTAAAGGCCATACGTTGCTTCTCCCCTCCCTTGTTTGCTTCCAGAAGTGGAAAATGAAGATTGTATATATAGATTAACCTGCATTTACAGCTTTTCTTTCCAGCTTAGTCAATACTTTAAAGAGATAACTTTTACTATCAGAGGCAGGGAGGTTCAGGCTGACACATGTGGTCTTTATTTACAAAAACCAGTAAATCCACCACCATAGAATTCCTTTGAGAAAGGGTTTAGAGCAAGTATTGGGGTTTTTTGATGTTCTGTTGAAAGGATTGAGCACACATCTTGCTGTGTTTAATTAAAAAAACACGCAATTTGTGTTCAGGCAAGGGATTATTGTTGAAGGACTAGGATGGAAGGAGCTAGCTCGAATTACTGATGATGAAGAGATCAGGAAAGTTCAGCAGACTTCTCCAGACTAGTGACCTTTAACTCGCAAAGGCTACGCTGGGTGTAATAACAAATCCTGAAGCTCTTGCAGAAACAGAAGGTGCCCACCAAGCTGGTCCTGGGAGGCAAAGTATGCACCCCAGAAAGAGGAACCAGGTTGGATCAGGCTGGAGGTCCTTTAGCCTGGTGACCTCTGGCTTTTGGTATGATGTGGTGCCTACGCAAACGTGTAGGGATAGAGCAAATATTTCTCTATACGTTCCCGATTACCTTCTGTTTGTGGCTGTGGGATTGCTTGAGTTAAGGGTTTGCCCTGAGCTGTATATGTTAATGGATTTCTCTTTGGTCAGCTCTCCTGTTGCTTTCGATTGGCCTCCCGACGGGATGTGGTGGATGCTCTAGGCTTTGTGACGGTCCAGCTCCTTTTGTTTCTTTTGAGCCTGCCACCTGCTAAACTGGAAATTCAGTCACGTTTCCAGGAGCCACGATTACAGCACAATACCCTTGGCATACTCAACCAGCAGAGTTCGTTGTTATAAGCAAATGCCACAGCTTGGTGTGTATTAGAGTGGCTCAGTCGTTTTGTGTGATAGAGATCTTGTTTCACTGTCGTGTTTTCCTGAACACCATCTGATTCCTTGGAGCATTTGTAGAGGGAGAGAAGTAAAACACTTGATCTCCTTTCACCCTGCTTATGTTACAGCTTGTATTTTCTTTTCCCCAGGTGGGAGAGGCCCATCTTGCTTCTATGTTGCTTGTGCTGAAATCGCTCTGTTCTCCTTCTAATTGTGACCATTCCTGCAGCTTTTTTTTTTGGTTGTTTTTTACCCTGTACCTATAAATATATTTACTGGACCACACCTGCACACAGAGCTCAAGGCGGGAAGGCTGCACCACTGAGTTGAAAAGGGGCAAAGTGATTCTGGTGAAGGCTTCTAGCTTGCTATTTCACATACCCCCACACCCAGTATCAAAGAAAGAAACAGAATGCTAGGCAGTGAGTATCAGGTGGATGCGTGTGGAGCTCTTCACCAGTACCTCCATCTCACTCCTGTCAGTATTTAAACATACTGGCAGCCAATGTTCTGTAGTCATTCTCAAAGAAGACACTGTCCTCCATATACAATGTATTCCTCCTTCTTCCTATTAGAGGTGATTTACTGCTTGCTGAGTTGTTCAGTGCATCTGCTACCTAATGCCAGCCGCAAATTCAGCAAGCACTGAGATGTATCGATTTTTTTTTTTTTCCCCTTCATTCCCCGTGTTTTGAACAGGTATTAAGCAGCACTGGGCTCAAGTCTGAGCCCTGAGTCTGCAGGATGCCTTTTTCCAGCTTGAGGGAAAACCAGAGAAGACAGTTCACCAACTTCTGTACCCATGCTTGCTTTGCCTTTTACAGGTGTAGGCATCTGAACGAGCAGCCCAAGGCTTTTCTAGCCCTTGCTGTAGTCTGGCACCCCCAGGTCTCACTGCTGCTATAGAGCAAGACGAGCTTTCTTGCAGTGTGCTTGGCGCTGGGCTGCCATTGCAAGCTGCTACTGATCTCAGTGCTGGCTTCTTCATGCCTACAAAGAGTTTTATCATTGTTCTGGTGTTTTTCTGGAAATTAAAGTCAAGCAGTGTGTCTGCAATCGCTGTCTCCTCTTACAAAGGAGATAGTTTGGTCAGATAGTTCCGGCACAGGGAAATGTCTCTTAATCCTCTCTGACTGCTCTCTGGTGTTTGTTTATTCGAATGCTTTTAACTAGGTGCATTTTATTTAATGTATGTGAAGCATTACTGCTCATCTTACAGAAAGGAACGATGACTCTTCGATGGACCATGAGCTGTTCTAAGGGACATCCTGCAATTGTGCTGACGTTGCAGGGGAGGAGATACTGTGGGCTGTCACATGTTCTCTGCAGCCACTTATTTACAGGATGTCTTTCACAACCGGATCCACCTATTGATCTAAAAAAAAACCCCCTAAGCTGCTAGTTCCTGGTATATCTGCCAAAAGAGAGCTTTGAAAACCTTTGTCTTTTGATTTCTAGCCTATAACTCTATACTTGGCCTTTGTGTCCCAATTTTGTCTTCCAACATATGCTCATCAACCTGCTTGGTACCTTTGGAGATGCCACTTGCATCTCGGTTCAGACTTTCCTTCGCCACATCTGATAAGTCAATCCCTCTTAATCTCTCCTCCCAACTCTCCTCCTCACCTGACTTACTTATTCTGTGTACTGGCTCTTGTTTCACTTCAGTTCCTTTAAACATCGATGACCACACTTGTACTCTGTTTTCCAGATGAGGTCTTACACACGGTTCGCTTGCTGGCGGGCAGTGAGATTTCCCCTGCCTTCCGTTTTAGGAAGGTTAATCATTATGCAAGCAAGGGTTTTATGTTTATTGGCTTGGTTGAGGGCTGTTTTCTGTGGTGCTGTGGAAGTTTTGTGCTCTGGCTCCCATCTCCTGCTATGCAATGTTCTCACCGGGCGTCACAGGCTGTTTCTTGTGCGTGGATTTGCGTATAACTAATTTGTTTATAATATAAAGAGAGTTGCTAATTATATTCTGCATTTCTCTCTTGGCCTGCTTGCCTGCTCCTCTTGCAATGCAGCACTGCTGTATAAAACCAGTGCCCCGGGCTCTGTGCTTCCAGCCTTCTCAAGCATGAAGCGCATGCAAAGTCCTGCTGTGGCTTGGCTCTGCAGGAAAGCCTTTGGGGTTCAGATTTCATTCCACCTAACCCAGAATTACATGGCTGTTCTTCAGCCCTCATGGGCTTTTGTGTGGCCAAGAATGGCAACCCTTCCTCTGCAGGGAATGAAGGCTCAGGAGATTCTGTGATTCGGGTTTGCAGCTCAGCTCCTTGGGAATCACTTAGTGTCTCAGTGGCTAGTGCAGAAGTTCCCCTTTAGCTTTTCTTCTGGGGCCAAGGTCAGGTCAAGTGGACACTCCTGTCATCCCCTGCAGCAGATCTCCTTCTCCTTTCTCCATGTGCATGCTTTCTGCTGGGAGAACCTCACCTTGTAAAACTGGGAGTGAATGTCACCCCAGCATGACACAGTCTGACTGTCCTGCCACCCTCATGTCCCTGGCCAGACAGGGAAGAGGAGGCAAATTCAATGGGTTCTTGCTCAGTCTTTTTAGTTTGCTTTTCCCAGGAGGTGCTGCATCTGCTGACTGAAACCAGCTCTCGGGATGGGGCCAAATCTGGAGGTGGTGCTTTGAGCTGAATGAGGCAAGACAAAACTAACTGCAGAGGCTCATGTGACCTGTAAAGTTCTCCCATGCAGCCTTCTAATCAGAAAGCTAAGCAGGAGGGGGGGCAGCTTTCAGGGTAAATGAGAGGCTGTTTCCATCCCCTATAACAATGGAGAGCTTTCAGATTGTTTTTATAAGCGTACCATGGTTGCTGGGGCCACTTACTTTGTCGTCATTTTTGTTCTATGAATGTCAGCTGACATTTGATAACCTATGTTGAGAAAAAGCCTTTTCTTTACGTCCTGGAGTTCCTTCCAAGCAGTTCAGTCTGGCTGACCAGGTTACCTGTTTGCTGCCAGGTGCCTTCAGTGTCCCAAACCCAGTTTCCTCCTCCCCTAACATAAAACAGTAGCTTAAGGACAACGCAAAAAGACCTCAGCTGGCTTGCTGTGGAAACCCAGTGGCTGTGCAGGATGTTGGGCTTGGGGTGAGGGAATGTCACTGGAGGCTGGTGGGAAAGGTTTGCCTTCAATCCTGGCATAATGGGTGGGTGGCTTAGTGAGTGCAGATGCTTTGAAAAAGCTGAGCAGAGGGTGGCCTTTCCGTAGGAGGAGAACGGAGGTGTCTGCTGTGGTCTGCACCCACCTGGAACAGAGATGGGTTGAGGTCTGAGCCAATGGTTCCACAGATGCCTGTGGAAACCTGGGTGGAAAGAGGAGGGAAGCAGTATAGGTCACATCACAACAAAGCAGGGTGAGCACATAAACAAAGTGCTCTTCTTCATCCATCTCCCTGTTTGACACTGACAGCAGAGGCTGAGTGACTGGGCCAGCAGCATAGCTCCAGGGGAGGGGCTTTGCTGAAGCCTGAGCAGAACTGAGCTCTTAGAGCAGAAAAGCTGGGGTTCAGTCAAGCTTCTCTGTTTCTTTTCAGCAAGTAGAGCGTGCCTTAGAGTTGTTGCTTTGGTTCAGTGCACTGTATTCTTCTTAACTTTTAATGGCTCTTTAAAGGCAGACTCTGCGAGGGGGTGAGCAGATCTCTGAAGCGTACCTTGAAGGGGCACACACTCAGTCTGATGCTATCAGGACCCCCCCCCCCCCCCCCCCCCCGGTATGCTCTGTTTGGGGAACTGAGCTGATGTGAACCACCATTGGCCTTCTGGCTGGACACGGAGCGCTCCAACAGACAGTCGGGTCCAGATGTACCCACAGCCCTTTACGAAATGTCCTGGTAGGACATCAGTCCTGCTGAGCCCAGCCACTACAAAGTAAGATACTCAGTATGTGTCTTCTCCCTCGTGACAGCTGCCCAGAGCAACGGGGTTGTTTGGTCGACTCCACTGTCACAAGCGCCGAAGATGTGCATGTCTCCTGTTCCTCCTCTGTGTCGGTGACTCAGCTCATGTTTGAGGCTCATGGGAGAAGAGGACACCTGCTGTGCCTTTGCCAAGGAAATCCAGGTACAAAGCTGGCAGTGTGGGCTTGGGCATTTTCTTAGTTACTTGAAGGAAATGGCTCAGAAGAAAAGAAACATTATTTCCTGGTATTTCCTTGTATGCCATAGGTGTTTTCAAAGACAGGACTTATTTTGTAGAAAATGGGTATGTTTGGATAAAGCACCCAAACCATTTCACTGCTAGTAAATAATGACACCCTGATTTCTTGAAGTTTATCGCCTATAACTAAGGGTGGCTTTTCTAGCAGAATGATAAAAAGGCTTCTCTAGCTGAAGCTTGTAATTTTTAGAATAATAAAAGGTTCACCAAACCTGAAGTCTCGCAAACACCATCCTTAACACATTTTTCTGTAGGAATGGTCAATTATCTTTGGCAGCACACAGCCCAGTGTCTGGAGCCAGGGGCAGTGGCAGGTAGAAGCTGCTCTCAAGCAGCCTGTGTCTCTCTGCAAGAGTATTACAATGAAATAAGGCTTCAGAATGTTGTGGTGGGAGCTGACTTTGCTACCTGCCCATACTTGTCCAGCTGTAACACTATGTGGCCCGAGAAATGTTGGGTTTCCTTGGCCGGTTCTTAACCTCTGTTGACTGTCTTTGGATTGTGACTGCTTTGGTGACAGTTTTATCTACAGAGGTAACAGGCTGACTATCTTAGGCCTTTTTCTGTGCCAACCTGCACAGGAAAAAAGATGTGTGTGGCTTGGAACATATATGGTTTCTTCTTGGAAGAAGATATATGTGGCTTTTGAGCTCCTCACCTGTGTTCTGTAGGCAAAGTGAGTCTGTGAAAACGAGCCTTTGGGATAATTTCAGGAACTGACATCTTTATTCGAGTATTGCAAAGGGGACAAGGCAGGGATAAGGGACAAAGTCTGTGATAGGGATGATAAATCACACAGGTCAAAGGCAAGAGCAGAAGATTGCACACAATAAATAAATATCTTTAGTGCAATATGACACACCTCAAGATGATATGAACCTTGCTTCCAGAGAAATCTGTGAAATTGATTGTTATTAATTCATTATTCAAGGTGTGTGCAAGGAAAACAGTGAGTAGAGGAAACCGCAGTGTCAAAGACTTGCCTTGGCCGAGCTCCTCCATGTTTGGATCCACAAGCAGCCCTGACCAGCTGTGGAAAGTTCACCAGGTAGAAATTGCTGGCCATTTTCCTGACAAATACACCTTTCCTTGCAGAATGTTGTCCAAGCCCCAGTAGGGATGAGGCGGTGCCAGCAGCCTTCATGCAAATAAAAGCCCTTTCAGTTTTTGTTCTGTGCTTGCCCAGTGCGTTTTTGCTCCACCACCTGCACAGTCTCTGCATTGCATCTTCAAAACATCAAGGTGCATGTCTGTGTCCCAAGATGAACACCAGCTGCTCTGCTGTGGTCTCCTCTCTTTGGTGACCAGGGATAGAACCTGAAGGAACGGCATGAAGCTGTGACAGGGGAGGTTCAGGTTGGGTGTTAGGAAGAGGCTCTGTTCTGAGAGAGTGGTTGGGCACTGGCACAGGCTCCCCTGGGAAGTGAGCACAGCCCCAAGCTGGGCTGGACAATGCCATCAGTCCCATGCTCTGACTTGGTTGTCCCTATGTGGAGCCAGGAGTTGGACTTGATGGTCCTTATGGGTCCCTTCCAACTCAGGAGAATCTGTGAGTCTATGCTGTGAAAGCAGTTGCTTGAACAGCTCTGGACTAGCTCCCTAGGTGATGCTGCACGTACAATCCAGCACCTGCACTGGGACATGGAGCCGTTTGGGTCGTGGTTTGGGGCCTCACGTCTGCCCTGGCTGGGAAATGGCTCGGGTTTGTAACGTGGGTTAACTTGCCTGCTCCTTGGAGTGAAATCCTTTCCTGTCCTGGTTGCATCACCCCGTTGTTGCTCTTGTAACTGAGGGGTGCAAATGGAAGGAGAGCTGCTTGTGTGGCTGCAAAAGGGACATGAGATTGCTTGGGTCTCTGCAGGGCAGGCAGAGAAATCCCTACAGCACTGTACGTTTTTAAAGACAGGTGAAGGGGGAAAAAGGAATAAGACCAGAGCAACGAGTGAGGAAAAAATCAAGGGCCACTGTCAAAACTTTGTTCAGAGATCTGGATGTCAAAGGGTGCTCGGAGGACAGGGCAAATGTTCGTACCGGCTCTGAAAAGGAGAGTGGAAGCAGCAGCTGTGTGATTGTATGTTTTTCATTATTACCATTTCCCTAATGATCATGGGGATGTGCTACATATCAGCTTCTTATGCGGAGATCATCCCAGCAGCTGGACCAGATGCACTGGGAACCTTAAAAGCTGTCAGCTACAGCCCGGAGGGTGTGTAGGAAGGTACGAGCCTCATGATGTTAGCAGTTGTGTCACCGAGGCACAGGGATTAAATAAACCAAACTGGAAATCCCAAATCTAGGTCATCTGAAGCAGTACCAGAAGTGGGAAGGTGGATGGGGCAGCCCATCAGTGGGATGGTGAGGAGCACCGAAGGCAGCTGTTAAATTGCCGTTAGAGCTGTCATAGTTGTGAAGATGGGAGCTTGCTAAAAGTTCTGCCTTCACCCTTGCTGTGCTACCTGGTGGTGAGCTACAGAAGGATGCAAAGATGTCTGAGAGCTGAAATTTAATCTGTCTCCAGCCTCGGTGATCAGAAGACACAGATTACTCTGATATTCCTCCTCTCTTCTTCCCCCTCCTCCTTTATTCGGAAATGAGGGCAGTGGTTTGTTTTCCTGACTTCTGGATTGTGCTTTAAAGATGCAAAGACCTAAGTTGGTGCAAAGCTTGCTCCTGGCTTGGGCTTGTTCCTCCCATTGTGAAATCTTGGCAAACATGTTTTGAACTTGCAGTTTCTGGCTGGCTGTGTAGCAGTCCCCAACAGCAGTGGGTGTTGCCAACGCCGAAGATTTCTGTGGGTGATTTGTTGTCGCTTCTAGAGCTTTTTTTTTTTCCAATCTCCAAGAACTTTCCTAAAGTGGAGGGTGATCCCCTGTGTTTGAGTTAGAGAACAAGGAGAGGGAAAACATAACATTTCCTGCTCTTGTTCCAAGGTGAAATTGCTTACACCAGCAGTTTGTGCCCTCCCAGCCTATACCCCGGTGCTCCCAACTCACTGCGCTTTGCTTCGCTTTTGCAGTTTGTAAAACTTTTGGATTTGCTATTTCATGAGGGCAGTTTTAGGGCTGCAGATCCAAGCTTGACTTATACACAGGATTCAAACTATTTGTGAAAAGCCATGGGTGAAAGGTGAGGTAGATAAGCTGGAACTGCTTGTCGGGGCAGTTCAGTATCACAGCCCGTATCTTTGCGGACTGATGCCAAAGGTATTACGCAGGTTAATTTGTGGAATTCTTGATTTTTCAAAGGTACTGATCTTCATGCAGTCGGTATTTGATGAGCAGAATTAATTAAGAGTCCCGGTGACTGAAGGACACCCCATTAACTGGGGTGACAGCCTCTCCTGGGCCTTTGTTGTCTGTGTACAACCAAAAGCTGCTGAGCCTGAGTCTGCCTTTAAGTGATCCTCCACCAATTTCCCCCATGGGCTCCCACCTGACACATGCCTTCAGGCTGTTTGTCCTCTCTCTGCAGGGTCTCTTCCTCACTGCTTGCTGGTGGCGAGTGAGCTTTGCAGAGTAATCCCATGGCAGCTGCGGACTTCGATGTGCAGGTGGTAGGAAAACATCATCTGAACAAAGCCAGAGAAGCTGAGAAGAAAGTGCTGAAGATGACAACTTCATCTCCATCACTTGTAAAACTAAGCAAGTAATGCAGCTGAAGCCTTCTTCTGCAGGTTCAATGATTAGGAAAGCAAATAAAATGGAGCAGAGACAGTTGGAGTAGTTTGAGTCCAGGGAGGCTTGCCCATCGGGCTTGCATAGGAGAGCTTGGCTTCCAGGGCACACAGATTCAAGCTTGGCCACTCTTCTGCTTCCTCCACCCTTTGCTCCTGCTTTGCCAAGCATAAAGTGCAGAACAGGCAGGAGGTGCAGAAGGAATAGTGTCACTAGTAACATTGCAACTCATCTTTGGGCTCCTTCTCCTGAGGCTGTGGTGTTAATCTGGGTGATGCTCAATGTCAGCAAGGGTGAGGGAACTCACACATGGATTTAAGAGTAGATAGGTTGTGCAAAGGCAGGGACAGCAAACCCTCCTTTACATTTTTCATGTCGGAGAGCGCTGCAAGGGACACCCCTCTCTCTCTGTGACACTCGCCCAAAAGCGGCAGAGCTTCTGGGCTAGATACCATCCTGTGAGCAGAAAGGATGTGGCCTGTTTTAATTTCCAGCTCCACCACATTGGAAGTGGGCAGGGCGCTGTGAGTGACACTTGCTTGTTGGTAAACTCGCTGCTCTAGGCATGTTAGGGTGGGTGTTGAGGAAACCAGCGGTCATGCCTGGCTGGCAAGCATTCACATGAGTATTGGCACTTTGGGGTAGTTCCCTGGGCTGTACTGGGATGGGAGTTTGGATTAGGAAGGCGTTGTGGTGCACTCTGAACTGGAAAGATGGCTGTAGCACAAATACCTCATGAGGAGCTGCTCACCAAGCCCTTTTGGTGGAGTTTATACTTCAAGTTTGCTCTCTGCAGGTCCTGTCAGAGAACAGTAGGTTGCACAGTGGGCTCTTAAGAAAGCTTTTTGTCTGGAGACTTCTTGCCTCTTTGAGGTCTGGGTGTCAGGGCAATGCAGACTCTCTGAGGCAGTGCTGAATAATCCCTGTCCTGCGTGTGTGAGGGCAGATACCTGGGATGTCACTTTCTTCTGTCCTTCCTAGCAAGGAGAGGAGCAGAAGCTTCTGACCCTGTAAGCAGAGGGAGAATATTCCCTGCAATGCTTCAGCGTATGTAACAGGCCCCGAGCGGTGCCAGGTCATCCCTGGAGGTGCTTTTTACCAAGTGCAGAGGCTGCCCAAGTGCCCTTTATTTCCCAGCTGGAGAGATCCTGACCCCCTGCCTGCTTTGCTGTGGTGCCACTTCTTCCCTCAGCTGCTGAAGCTCTTACAGCTTGTTAAACAGCCTGAGAAGGTCTTTAATGAAAATTAAATGAATGTCACTAATTTGCATGTCTCTTGAGGTAAACAGCTAGATTTTTTCTTCCTTTTTTTGGTTTTTTTGCTTGGTTTCTGATTTTCATCAATTCCTTCCTTGAAAATCAGACAGGAATTAAAACCTGAGGTGACAGCCATCTATATTTATTAGAAGTTAATGCTGCAGAAATCCAAACCACTTTCTGCATTGTGCTGGGGAAAATAAAAAGGAGGGGGAAATGTAATCTTTTATACACAAAATGTTTCCTATTTGCTCAGATTCTCAGGCAGGTTATGAGCAGTCGATTTAATTCCTAGAAGGGAGATAACTTTGATGAAGTAAGAAGTGAAGACTGATGCAACAAATGGAGATAGCATTGACTGGTTTTGTGTCTCCCTGATGGGTATCTAGGGTGAAACACAGAGGTGTTGCTCTGTAGCATAAAAAATAATCGCAGTGAGAGCACGGAAGGCAAGTATTCTGTCTTTCCACTGACCTCTTTGTTGTTCATTTTCAATGAGAAAGAACTGCTTGGCATGCTTTTCTTTCTCCACTGAATGCATTTCCCTGCTTGCTTTGGCCTGTCGGGCACGTTTTCAACCCTTTTACAGAAATAACACAAAGGTAACATGGTAAGGGTGTAAGGATGCAAGTTTAAAATTCATCCCACAGAGGGAGAGTATTAAATGTCTTTATCCAACTAAACAAGCAAAAAAACCACCTAAAAATAATACTTACAGAAATTCAGGTGTGTAATTAACTCATCAGAGGTAACCAGCTCTTCCGTGCTCCGGTAGAGCAGAGCTGCAAATACAATGACAGCTCTGGTTAATCTGTAATTACCTGTATTTTCCCTGAGATTTTTCCATACTTTTCCTGCCAGGCCAATGCTGATTTGATCAGTTCTGAATATCTTGCATTAACAAATTTACTCAAACCTGTGTGCAAATAAAAGATGAGATGCTGGCAAGGTGCTCGGGCTTCGGCACAGCATCCAGTCGCTTCTGAGCAGCAGCTGCACGGACTGAGCAGCCTTGGATAATGCTTGGATGCCACCGTGCTCATGGGAAAGGTGAGCAGCTCATTCTGTTTTGCTTTGTACACCCTGGCTTTCACTTGTTTGATGCATCCTTCTCCCGATGTCCCCCCGGGGATCAGCACAGCCTGTGCCCTGACTAGGAAATGGTTGCAGTAGGGTTGTACCAGGATGTGCTTTTCCAATGGATAATGCGTTCGGGCTTGTTTACCTGTTCTTCCAGCCATACTTTATTGTTTTTTTATGGCAGGAACTTAATCTGCAGTTAGAGAATAAAAAAAAACCCCACAACCCTGAACATCCAAGGAAAGGTACGAAATGAGAGATGCAAAAAAGTGACCCTGGTATTATTTAGCTGAGTTAATCCCAAATGTAATACCATGGGTTTAACTGGAATTATGCTGGGGATTAGTTGGGTTGATAGCTGATTGCACTGCATTAGCTGCCTGGCTTCAGGAGTTGGTTGAGCAGGTGCTGCTTGCCTCCTTCCAGTCCTTCACCTCCACATCCTCTGGCAAGACCTCATTTGAGGAACACCATTTATTCCACTGCCTTTCCTGTTGGGCTTTCCCATTTGTGGGTCCTCCTCTGATCTATCTCTGGGGGCTTTGCAAAAATCCCACCGTCTTCCTTCTCCAGCAAGGGGCTTGGTTCAGGGCACCAGTGTTTTAAACTCTGCCAGAACGAAGAGCAGAGGGAAAATGAGTATTTTTACAGTGAAGGATACAGATGGCTGCTGGTGATGGTGTGATGAGCAGGTACCAGGAGATGCCTACAAGTCCCACATGCAGAGCCTGCTCTGGATGTGGGACCTAGAGCAAGCACTCACTCTTCCGGGTGTGATTTGAAGTGACTTACCCACTCCTCGAGGAGCGGCAGTGCTGCTTGCTGTCCTCTAGCCCGGGGCTGGGTGCAGGGCTGGGGACCAGGGAGAAGCACTCAGAGGATAAGTGGGGTGCTGGATCAGGCCGTGCATCCCTGATGTGCAGAATTACACACCCCAGGAACACCTGTTTCTTTGTCACTGGCTCACAGCGTCCCTAAAGTTAAGAGTGTGGTTTCTTTAAGGATGGTGCCTGTCCTGCGGTTCCGGAGCTTTTTTAAGGGTGGGAAACTGAGGGGTTTTGGCAAAGCCGTTAGGAGCGGGCTTCTGTCCCCCTCACCTGCGAGCCTTCCGTGCCCGTGTACTCCTGCGTGTTCCTTTCTAACCTTCCCGGCGTTCTGGCCTCCGGCGCTGCTTGGTTTTTACACGTTACCATTATCCTCCGGAGCTGACTTTTCAAATTTTTCCTTCCTTTTTGCGTGGCCCCCTGAGCCTCCTCTTGCTCGAACGCCGGGAGCAGGACCCGTCCTGCCCCCAGCACTGTGGCTTCTGCCCCAGGGGCGCAGCGGGACCAGCCGCCCCCGTGTCGGCAGCCCTGAGGGCAGGTCGGCGGGCAGCCGGCTTACCCCGAGCCGGGCGGGAACCTCGGGCTCGCCCGGCGGAGAGAGTCGGGGGCTGCGCGTTGCCCCCTCAGCCCTGAGGGCCGCCTCGGCCCGGCCCGGCGCCCTTTCCCCCAGCGTCCCTCTCCGGGCCGGGCGCCGCGCCCACCCCGCCCGGGGGTTGCCTGCCTCCCCTCGCTGCGGGCCGGGGCGGAGGAGGAGGCGGCGGGGGCGGGCACAGGGCGAGAGGGGCCGGCCCAAGGGCCGCGCTACGTGTCGCCGAGCCCTTATAGCCCCGGCCCGGCGCGGCCCGGCCCGGCCCCGCCACCCGTCACCATGTCGAGCCGACAGCAGACGGTAGGGCCGCGCTGCGGGGCTGGCGGGCGGGGTCGGGGCCGCGTCCAGCTCCCCGAGGAAACGCGCTCCCTGGGTGCCGGCATCGCCGCTTTCCCGGCGGGCGGGGCGGGCGGTTGGGGTGTCGGTGGCACTGTGGCAGGCAGCCGTGCGGAGACGCGGGCTCCGGTGGCTCCGGGGATCGTGCCGGCGGCCGCGGGGCGCCTTCTGCCGGGTACCGGGACCAGCGGAGTCTCCTCCGTGGCCCGGCAGGGGACGTTAACCCATCCCCGCGCGGGGCGCCGAGGGCGGACGCTCCCTCCGAGAGTCGGTCCGCGTTGCTGCGAACGCGTGGGCGAGGGCCGGGCTGCCCGGCGGGTGAGTCCCGCATCCCTCCGCCCGCACAGATGCTCTCGTCCCGCGCCGCCGTGCCGGGAGCTACCGGCTTCCCAGCCCGCAGCCTCCCCGGCGAGCGCGAAGGTCGGTCCCGCAGCAGGGCCGGGGTCGCCCCGCGCCCCGCTCACGCCTATTGGGGTGCACCCCGGGGGGAAAGCTGGGCGGGCAGCCGCCACCAGCCGTCGGCATCCAGCGCCGGGTTTGTTAAAAAAACCCAAACAGCAGAGGGAAAAATAGCAATAGCCGGAGCAGAGCTCGGATAGAAATGAAAAGTGTGCGTTGCAGCCACGGCCAAGGAAGGCTTTTCCGCCTACCAGCTGCCCTCCCTTACTTCTTGTCTTTGGGATGTGAGGTCTGGGTCCCTCCAGCTGCACATACATTTTCCAGGTCTTAAATCAGAACCAGAAGAAATCTCTCAGGCTGCTTTTGCTGGCTGGTTTAGCATTTATTTCTTCTTTTAGTTTGTTATTCCTTTTTTTACCTTGTCATAATTTTTTCAGATGCATTGAATGCATTCTGAACACACTGTTAATCTGTCCGGGTAGGAGCTCAACCCAAACCGTGCGGAACAAAGCTCGCCTGTGCAGCAGGGTGCTCTTGGAAACGTGAAAACCTGTGGTTCAGGAATTATTTCAGGGAGGGGAGGTGCAAGATGTGAGCCGTGTATGGGAGTTTTGTTTATTGCTGTGACAGGAGAGAGGCAGTACTGAACTTCCAGAATAATCCCTCTCCTTTGCCTCCACCCTCAGCTAGAAAAATGACCTTTATAAGCAAGATTGTGGCTGACCTTCGCACTGTGTCTGTCAAAACAAATGCTGTCTGGTTGACAGTTGTAGGCGTGTTTTCCTGTGTTTATCTGCCAATTAAGTGATAGAATGAGAAAAGGCATGATTTTGCTAATTACAGGAGTTTTTTGTAATTATGATGAAACAACGATGATCTCCCATCAGCGATCCTCCCTGTCTGTCACCAGGGAGATGTGTAGCACACAGCATAGGTGAAGTTCTCGCTCCTAATTTGGTCTCAGCAGCTCCTAAATTTTGACCACCTCAAGTCAGTATGAAGGTATGGGGCATGGTGTTTCATTGCAATACGGGTCCCTTGATCAGCACAATTACTTGCACACACACGTGGACGATTGCGTTCGGTCTCGGCGCAGTTACACAGGTATAACGTGGTTCAGGAAGGTTGAGGCATTGGGAGCATATCAGAGATTCTGCCTAACGAAGGAACAGGCAGCAGCAGCAGCATGATGTTGTCCGGCAACTACCAGCCTAAATGCTGTAGCTCCAGAGGAGTTTTAATGTGGAGGAGTTTTTTTTCTTGACACCTTTTCTACCTGCAACAGCCAAGGTGGGTCCATTGGAAAATGAAGGGATGCACGGAACGATTTGCCCTGCCGAGATCCCTGTTAGTAAGGCAGTTCGTCCTTCTCTTGCCCCTTACTTAATCCCCACTTTTCATTCTCCCAGTAAGCTGGATCTTTGATAAAAATCCTTATTACTAACAAAATCTCAGGTTTTACCACTTTTTCATGGCATGGGCGATGTGTTAATCTTTCTCCCACAGATAAGGCACAAAGCCTCACAAAGAGGCTGGATGTTTCCAGCAATCTTCACTGTCCAAGAATATGTCAGGAGTGGGTTTTGGAGGCAATATTGAGTAGCTGTCAGCTTTTGAAAGGTACAGTAATACTGGTTGTCTCAAGGTGGCCTGGCTGTGCTATTCGACTATGCTTCTCATTTCAGAAATTGAATAATTTCCAGGATTTAAAGCCTAAATTCAACCTGAACGCTCTCTGGAGTTTGAGGCTAGCTTGAGGATGTTTTAATTGCATACCTGCTTATTAATTGAAGCTTATAGGAAGGTACAAAGAAAACTCTTTTTTACTTCTTCATGTGTTGCCTTTAAAAAGGAACAAGGAACCTTAGTTCTGCCAAAGACCCAAGACTAGGTGTGCAGCAGTCTCTCTCTGGCTGGTTAGTAAGGAGATGCTGCCTTCGTTTCTGCTTGTGACATTACAAGAGGCACAAAGTCCTCTACGTGCTGGGCAGTCTCCTTCTGCTCGCAGACCTCATTGACAGAAAGCAATTCTTTCTGCCCAGTTTCAGGACTGGCTTTTTGAGGAGAAAAACGGTCTTTAACGATGACCTTAAAGACTTAATGTTCCCGAGACAGACCTCTTGTGTGCCCCAGCCGGTGAAATCATGCTCTGGGGAGTAAGCACGCCGTAAAGCCACTGCGGTGAGTGTCGTGGAGCTGTGGGACTGCCCTTGTTTATTGTGCAGGCACAGCGCAGCATTTAGCCCCATCGAAGTAGCTGCTTGTTCTGCTGAAGACTGTGGCGTCGCTGGCATTTCCGCAGCTCCTTACCTCTCCCCACCCAGCAGCGTTCTCCGAACGAGCAGGAGCAGGACGATGCAGATGATGATGCAGTGTGTGCTACAAGGAAACAAGCTTGCCACGATGCCCAAACCCAAACCTTGAGCTGGAAGGGCTGCTCCCTCGCCGGGGCGACTGGCTGTGTGGCTTGCGTGGGAAGCGCTGCTCGGTGTTCTCTCATGAGGTCGAGGCGTTCAAAGACGCTGTCATTGCCGGCTGCTTTCAGTGAGCCACTCTTGGGATGTCCAAAAGTGAGAACCAGAGCCTGGTGCTGAAACCGCCTTTTTCTGGGTAAGTGGTACAGCTTTGTCATCTGCCTGGGCTTGTCGTAGTGCTCCCAGGAAGTGGAACGGTGTGGCATATGGCATGCCTCGCCGCTGCCAGGATGCTCTGTAGCCCGGCAGATCACAAAGCTGTAACTTCTGATAGTTCAGGTTTGTTTGTGTAGGGCTTACGCACAGAGCCGCAAATCACCTGGTTTCTTTGAAGATAAGCTGACACATAACAGTAAGTCAGGTTTTGGGGTGTTTTTATTTTCTTTACATTTATTTAAAGAGAAGGGAAAACCCCACAAGATCAGATGGCAGCCCAGAGGAAATAAGAAGAGGCTTAGTTTCTTTGCCTAAAAACACTCTCACACTGAAAAACGGCAGTCGCAGGGCAGAGTTCAGATGGACCGAGTGATACCACAGGCAGTGCTGTAACACGTGTGCAGCTTCAGTTCAGCTGCAACGCAACGGGAAATAAAAAGCTTATTAAGAAAACCCCAAAGCGTGCACTCACCTCCCTGTATGCTTATTCTTTACTGTATGGACCAAAAGATCTTTATGGATCATCGTCTTTAATTTCAAAGCCATTCTGGGCAGCACATCACCGTGACACTTCCATGGGCGACAGCGCAGCGGGGAGCAGCGCCCTCATTTCAGGGACTGGCGTGCCTTGGTCTGGGTCAGGTTACTCAAGGCCGCTGTTTTATCTGGTGATTCAGGTGTCTTGGGTTCACAGCCATGATTTATGCTGTGAAACACGGCACCTAACTCATTGCACCGTGACAGTAAAGGGTGATTGTTTTCTAGCTGCTCATCGTGAGCTTAGTGTTTCTTGGTGTGTTTTGCACTGCTTTCCTTGCTTTACCTTTCTTCAATGATCACTGGAAGGTCAGCAGATGCACTATTTCGATACACTGTTATCTCAACTGACCTGGTTTCCTATACCGCTCTCCCCTTCCCTCCCAGTTTCTTTTGAAGACCATCCTTAGCTATGGAAAGGTTACCTTTCCAGCCTGTTTGCCCCTGCCTTGCTGTTTCGTTAGCTCATGCTGTTTTCTGGGGCCACTGCTGTGCCAGACCCATGTTTATTAACCGTACTCTGCGCTGCAAGAGTGGAGATGGTCAGTTTGGGGAGTCTTGGGTACAAAGAGGCAGAGAAAGCTTCAGGCTCCTAAATATGAATGCCTCTTTCTTTCCATGGTTCTGGGAGACTGAGCACCCCAGGGCACGGGGAATGAAATAACCAGCTCAGTTTGGTCCAGCCCCAGAAGCTGCAAGCTTGGTGGGCCTTCCTCAGGTGTGGGAAGGCATGCCTGGTGTCCCTGGGTAGTGCTGTGGCAGCGGGAGCAGCAGGGCATGTATTCCAGGAGGCTATGTGGACAGAGCATCTTCCAGGGCCTTAGAAGGATGTGCCCATGGAAAAGTGGAAGGGTTTTTCTGCTGGGGCAGGTGGTTTCTGCCTGAACAGCCCTTCCATCTGCAGGGAGGGGAGGTGGGTCAGGCCTGGTCCCAGCAGGTGTGCTGAGAGGTTCATCTTTTGCTTTCCCAACAGAACCAGTGGCTCTTTGGGGTTTGTCTTCATCTCCCAGGGGCCTCGTTTGGAGGAGCACAGCTGAGCACCACTGCTGGTGGTGGGGGTCGGCATGGTGGGTGCCATCTGGGGTGCTGGCCAGGGCACCTAAGCCTAACTGTAACTTCTCCAGCTTGGAGCCGGTGTGCTGTTCCTTTTCCTGCCGGGTATTTACCCTTACCCAGGGTAAATACAGACTCCAGCCTCCTCTGGTTGTGGGGCTGCACTGATTTAATCATGGCCCGTTACAAATCTCCACCAAAACCTGTAACTGAGGTGTAGGTTCCCATCGTGCTCTCTTTGGGCAGCAAGAGGTTTTCTGTGAGGCAGCGAATGATTTTTGAAGACCCCACGCTACCCAGACATGTGTGCTGCAGCTGCAGCTGAGATCTAGGCCACAGGGATTTTGTTTTTCCGGAGGGTTTTCAAGAGAAGTACCGACATACTTGCGCTTATTTCTTTGTTTGTTTGTTTCTTGGGTTTTTTTTGTTACCAGGCTCATATTGATCCTGGAATGTGACTTCTGAATAGCCTTTAAAAACAAAAAGGCTTCACCTGCCTGAAGCCAGGTGTTGTAGATAAACTTGCCACTGTATGCCCCCAGAAAAGATAAGTGGCATGCAGGGCCCTTGTGAGCACTCCTGACAATGTGCCCTGCCTTGAACTTGCACTTTGGTCACAGTGCTTGTACACTCTGGTATCTCAGAAGTCCATTAAGAGAAACGCCATGTAATTTGATTTACTGCTCGTTAATTTGCTATTACTGTGAGCGAGGTGAGTAATGATTATCTCTGATTTAGCTCTGAATCACAGCTGTAGAAAGTGAGAAATAGTTCCTTAATGGGCTCACAGCTTAATCATTCCTAAGTGAAAATTTGCTTGGGGTGTATCATTAACAAAAGGAGGGATGCAGAAAAGCCCCGTCAGTGTATTTGGCGTGGATGTGCGTCACAAAATGGGACACTGGGAAGTTAGGATTTCGCCTTAGGTCTGGGAGGTCACTGCTAGTGCTGCCTCCTGTCCCTCACAGAGTGGTCCTTTTTTCATTTACTTTCAGCTTGGCTCGGTTACAACTATGTGTGTTGAAAGTTTTATCTGCTGGGCGTATGCCAAGCTGTGTTGGCCTGTCTGGAGAGCAGGACTTGGGAAAGAAGCCCGTTTTTTTTTTCTTTTTTTTAAAAATTAATTCTCTGTAACGTGGCTTCTCTATACATGCAGTGGTTTGGATTCATTGAGATGAGCTTTTTCGTGCATCGCTGGAAAATGACCATTTGTACCTACATTTCCAAGACTTTCTGACTTCAAGGTCTTTGTGGCCTCTCTGGCAGAACAAAATGTTTTCTTCAATATCAAACTGTTTCTTCAGCTTTCCATTGTGGTGTCAGGCAGGAGGTCATTTTTCAGGCCTGCCCAGCCCTTCTGGTGGGAATGTCATTTGGTTGCTGTGGGAAGAGGGAAGAAGCCCTCATTTGTAGGAGGTGACTGCTGTTGTGTGGGTGCCTCTGTCAGGGATGCTGGGCACGATGCTGGATGAGACACCTCAGCCATGGCTGGGGCAGCTCATCGCAGCTGTCCCCATCTTTGCAAAACTGGTCTGAGACCATGGGGCTGGATGTGAGGAGCAGCCTGAGGTTTGGGGGAGCTGGTCCTCAAACATGTAGGTTTTATAGGGCTTAAGTACTGCAGAAGATCACATCTTCAGCTGTTGTTTGCCTCGCTCTCCGCTACCCTTCTGTGTCGGTAAAACTGGGGATGGTGCCATCCTCAGGGAGATCCTGGGAGTTTGCGTGAACTTTTGAGTGTCCAAGTAACAGTAATCCCCAAGAAAAATGTGGAACTGTCCTTCGAGCAGCCTTTGAGTAGCACATGAGGACTAGGACCTGTGCCTACACCTGGTTTAGGGAGGGGTGGGGGAAATGCTGTGTAGCCACTTGTTCAAGAAGAGTACAGAGTTCTTGGTGCTGATTTAGGCAAGGGTCTAGGTAACCCCATAAGTGCTCACGTAATTAAAAGCTTGTATGGGCAGGAAACCTTCATCCTGGCATCTCCAATCTTGAGTCCTCCCCTTGGACTTGGCTCACGCTGCTCGCTGTGTAGGTGTCGTGGTTTAACCCGGCCGGCCGCTGAGACAACCAGGCAGCCGTTGGCTTCTTCCCATCCCCCCAGAAGGATGTGGGAGAGAATCGAGAAAGGAAAAAACGATAAAACTCGTGGGTTGAGATAGAGACAGTTTGGTAGGTCTGGAAAGGAAGGGGAGGGTGAAGCATGATAATAATACACGACACCAGTGATGCACGGCACAATTTCTCACCACCCGAAGCCGATACATGGCTAATTCCTGAGCCGCTCTGCCTCCTGGCCAACCTCCAGCTGTATCTGGAGCGTGACGCCGTATGGTGTGGAATGTCCCGTGGCCAGTCTGGGTCCTGGTCCTGTCTGTGTCCCCTCCCGGCTTCTTGGGCATCCCCACCTTCTTGCTGGCAGGACGGTGTGAGAAGCTGAAAAGTCCTTGGCTGGTGTTACATATTGCTTGTTACCAAAATTGTTCTCATTCATCCTACATCCAAACTGCAGCACTACACCAGCTGCGAGGCAGGGAATTAACTCTATCCCTGCCAAAAGCAGGACAGGAGGGTGGTACGACAGTGAAAGCATCCCTGCCTTCAGCCAAGAGGAACACCGAGGGAGCTGAGGAGGCACCGAGTGAGGCCAAGGTCAGTTTGGCCCTGTCTGTAGTTTCCGGCAGCAGCTGAGAGCAGGGCCCAGGGAGGATTTTGGCTGGGATGTCACAGTGCATTGTCCCAGCTTCTATTGATTTAGGACTTGAGATTGCAGAGGCTGTGCCTTTCTTCCTGATGGTCCTTGATGAACTTTCCTTCCATGAATTCAGCTTAATAATTTTTCCCAGCTGAGTGAACTTTTGGCCTGCCCAGTGGAGTTCCCCCGTTTAATCATGTCCTGCATGGTGGTTCTGGCCGAGTTTCCCCACAGTCCTTCCTGCTGCTCCTTTTGCACCTCACAAACCATAAAAATAGCAGACCAGAATACCAGAATAGGTGGGAGAGATCTCCCGTCACCTGCTGGCAACCATGGGCCATCGCAAAGTCAAGCACGTGGGGTTCGAGATGCCAGGTTCGAGACTTCAGGTCCACCCTGGGCACCGAATGATGCGGCATGTCCTGTAGAGAAGTCATGCAAGAGGAGGAGTTCTTTGATGGAAATACTTGTATTTTAAAACACGATGAAGCTGCTTGAAATGCAGATTCTTCGTAGCTTATGGAAAAAAACCCACTAGAGCTTCTCCAAAGGTCCAGGATTTCTTTCCTGAGAGGGATAGGATTGGGTGCATTAAAAACAGGTATCTTGGCCCCCCATATTGTTTGGAGCTTTGTGCATCTGCGCTAGCTTGGGTGGTGGAAGGAGATTCTGCTTTCTTACTCAGCAGCATTCTTCATGCAGACACCGTTGTGCTGTGCAGAGCAGCTCAGCTGGCTGTTGGTTGTGGTCCTGCGTGCTGCCGGGCACTGGGTTTGGCCACGGGTGTCACTGGGCTATGCCGTCTCTGTGTTTTTTAACTAGTCACCTACCTTCTGGTCAGGTATTTCCCTTCTTCTTGGTTTTCACAGAGGTTAGAGGTGCTCCATCGCTTGCTATGGGTGTTCAGTACCCAAGTTTGGTCGGTGTTGCAGTGAGAACATCACTGATGTTCCCCCTTTTTGCAAGATAGCCGGCTTTTGCATTGCCGGTGGTCCCGCAGCCTTGGCACGAGCCAGAGCGAAGCAGTTCTCCTTCTGGAGCGTCAAACTCATTGTTTGCAAAATGAGCGTGAGCCAAACTGCTGAAACGGGATCGTTTAGGGGAGGTTATTTAGCAGAACTGCTCTGAACACACACACACAAAATAGGGCAACCGTGGAAGGATTTCTTGTTCGAATTCTTCTTCTTGTCAGCGGCTGACAGGACGCTTTGTTTGCCAAATCCTTGTTGCCCATGCAGCTGTCCCTTGTGATTTCTGGAATGAAGACGGGAAGATCGTGGGGTTTGGGGTTTTTTACATAACATCTGTCCCGGCCTTGCAAATTGCTCCTTAAAATGTGTGTGCAGACTGACTCACTAGCATTCCCGCATCGAGGAAATTGCAGTGGTGGCATCACTGAATTTGGAGATAAAGAAACACCTGGTCTGGAGGCCTTCAGAGAGGCAGGTTTTAACGCTCAGCGCGCTGGGTTAAAGTCGGGCAGCCTAGAAATCAGCACCCAGTTTGCAGAGTGGCTGGAGCCTGGTTCTGTTGCTTTTTTGGCTGGTTTGGTTTTGGTGGGTTTTGGGGTGGTTTTTTTTTTTTTACCAGGCTTGTATAAAACTTGATTGTGGCAATCCAAAAGGCACACATTTGTACCAAGGGGAAAATATTTCAGCTGCGATCAAAAATAAGGTCTCAGTAAGAGCGCCAAAATTCCTGTGGGTTAAGAAAAAAAGCACTTTAGCTAACACCACCTTGAAAACCTCGTGTGTTAGCGGTGCTTGGCACCTCTGACTGTCTGTCTCCAAGCTGAAAGACTGCTTGTTTCGGGTAGCTGGGATGTCTGCGCTGGTCTCCTTAAGATCTTCTATGTTACGTTCCTGGCAGGGACGGAGGGGCTGAGGTAGCGATGCCAAAAGGAACAAGCGTCAAAGGCGGAGGGTGCCAAGGAGCAAGTGAGGTCTGCAGTGATTGAATCTGAATGAAGAAAGGGAGCCCAGTTCAGCATGGCGAGGGAGTGCTGGCAACCCCGGCCCTGCTACCTCTGCGGGGTATTCGGTGGCACATCGCTGTGTCACTCAGCTGAGTCTAAAAAAGAAGAGACAACTTGATTTCTGCTCACGGACGGGTGGCGGGAGGGGAGACGTGTCCCACATGCAGGCACGGTGCGGGGAGCAGGAAGGTGGGTGGTACAGTAACGCTTCGGGCGCCTGAGAAGTCCCACTTCCCCATTGGGACCTGTGAGCCAGGCTCTGCATCGTGGTGGTGAGATCCCGTGGGAGTGAAATGGGCAAAATTTCCAGGGTAACTCCATTTTTTGGTGGGGTTTTTCCCTGGGAAAGAGTGGAACTGTTTTAGAGGCGCTTCCCGCCTAAGCCCATTCAATGAATCAAGCTCAATTTTGGGGAAGGTCTATCAGTTTAGGCTTACCAGAGCTAGCTCAGGACTTCAGAGATTCCAAGGTTTCTCCATTGTTTGCTTCCAGGACCAAAACCCCCCTCTTCCCTCTCTTCCTCCTTTTCTTTCGAGTAGGAGAGTTTTGCTTTTCTGCAACAAGTGACTCCTTTACAGAAGGTTCCCCACCGTTGCCACCACCCCCGCGGTGTTGCTGATGGGACACTTTATCTCCTCGATGACATCAGCTCACCCATTTGCAAGAGCAGCCATGGGAATTGCCCTGGTAGAAGTAACAATTTTTTTAAGGAAAAAAAATCCCGTAAACTCAATTTCCGTGCACCAAATCCAGCTGACAGGACAAAAGGCTTTATTTTTGATGAGATGATAGGATTTGGGAGGGGATTTTCAGTTAGATCAGTCTCTGGAGGCTTGAAGAAGTGTTTCACTTCAAACTTGAAAGCCTGCTGGATCATTTTATAATTTTAAAAGTCTGCTGTACCATTTCCCAAGGCGAGCAGCCGAAAACATTTTGAAAGCCTCTCTTTTGGTTTTTTTTTCCTTTTTCTTTTTCTTCCCCCTTCCTCCTGGGGAGATGGCCAGGCTGCAGTACCAAAATAGGGCGGGTACTAAGTGTTTAACCGGAAAAAAAAACCCAAACCCAAAAGAATCCTGTTCCTAATGATGTGAGATAACCCTATAAATAAAATCGCAGCTGGGGGAGCCCTAGCCCTGCCCTCGCTGCTGAGTTGGGGTTTCCCCGGGGCTGTGAGTGCTGCCAGCTGGATGCTAACCTTGTCCGTAGGAGGCCAGCCCTTTGGAGCGAGCTGGGGTGTGAGTAACGTGCCTGTAATAGCATGGCTCTCCAGAGCCTTCCTCCGCTGGCGTCACACTCAGGCTGATCGGTGCTGTGTTTTCAGGAGGGAGGCCCTCTCCGGAGCAGGATGTTGCTACAGCCTGCCATGAGCTTTGGCTCTTGAACCCCTTCCAGCACCCTGCCTATGCCATCTACGGCAGGCAGAGGTGCTCCCACAGCCGTGGAGAGGAACTGAGGGCACAATGAGGACGTTGTTGTAGAACTTACCAGCCTTCATGATGACCAGCGCTGCTTTCTAATGACAGATCTTTCCTCCTGCAGCGTCCTCCTGTATGGCTGAGCAAGGGCTGGCCTTGGGGTGTTGTGTGCGCTTAGGGGATCTTCTGTATGTCCTGTCCTGCTCAGCTCTGGTCCCTCCTTCTTCTTTCCACCCCTTGGCTGTGGCACGTGGCACTTGTGCTTGGTTCTTGCCCTGGTCTCCATGCAGCCATGGAGATACCGGCGAAAGAAATGGGTAGGTGGAGGCAGGAGGAGATGCTGCCTTGACTCCTAGGGTCCAGAATTGATATGTACTTGGATTTCTAGTGGAAGACAGCAAAATGTAATTCATTGGGATAGAAATCTAGGGAAGTGCCATTCCTGTAGTGCATTTTCTGTTAGGGCCAAATACCTCCAGAAGACCTGAGGCTACCTTTTCAGACACTGTGAACTGAGAAGCAGGAGCTCTCAGAGCAGCAGATGCTGGTTCGTGACTTCCAACAGGTCTGTGCTGTGGTGGAGTCTCTTGTCCCAGAGGCCCTGTCTCTTTATTCAGGAGGAACACCAAAGAGAAGCCTCCTGCCTCTGCCAGCAACCTGCTTTCACAAAGCAGGGGAGCATCATGGCCCACCGGGGCAGTGGCCAAAAAGCCTTGTTGGAAACCAGGCCTGGAGACACTTGGAAGGTGGCTCGGTCAAACCTGATCTTAAAGACACCTGAGTTCTTGGTGCCTCCCAGTTTTTCATCCTCACACAGAGGTTCAGCAGGAGGGAAGGCAGAGCCAGGATTTGGCTTCTTGGTCTGCTGCAGCCCTGGCAGAGAGTTTGGAGCGATGTCTTTATTTTTTTCTCTCGTTTCCTGGATGAGGTAAGCCTGGGTGGGCTGAGCACTGACGTCATGCAGATGTGGCCGAACAGCAGATTTTCAGGGAAGGGAGGGAGCGTGGCAGTGTCCTACTTAACCATCTGGCTGGCAGAGGCTGCCCGGCTTCCCTTTGGAGACGCTGCCAGGTCATTTATTGCCTTGCTTGGGGGTGAATTATAGGTAAGAAGTTCCTCTCCCAAACCTCACCTCTTTGATCTAGACTACTGCAGGAAATGCTTACCAGTGTCCCTACGTTGTCCCCTCCATGGGGCCCAGCCATCAGGGATGCGGGTGTTGTGATGATGATTGGATTATCTCTTAAGTATGCTTGGTTTCTGACAGCCAGGTTAAAACTGCAAGGCTAAAATCAGTAGGACAGACCTTGCCCACCGCTTTCCTTCCAATGGTCCCGCGGTGTGTTTCCTTTCTAGATGAGATCTCTCCAGGGTTTGCTCTCGGGCCATTGATGCTCATTTTTTGTGGTGCCTTCGCTGTGTCTTCAGCTCTGGCTCCCCGAGCCCTGTCCCAGCTGGTGGGTGGATGTTCAGGTGGGAAGTTGGTGTTTCCTGCTGAACAGTCCATTCCCAGCTGAGCAAGCTGCCAGCCCGGCCATCCATCACGTGCTGATGTTTCCCACTGTCTTCTTTCTCTTCTGGCATAGCCGGCAACAAGAATTGAAGTTGGTGTGTGGCAGGCGGTGGCTCAGGGTTAGGAAGAGTTTTCTGGCAAGATTCTTAACCTAGCAGGAAAAAAAATCAGAGGGATTTGGTACCCTCCAGAGCTCCGTGCAGGTAGGAGAGGTCTGACGGTGTCGCTGAATTGCAAAAACGCCCTCAGAGATGCTTTCCCAAGCTTCAGAAGATGCCAGCATGCAAAAAGAAAAGCTCTGAGATGCCTGCACACAGAGCAGGTTTATGGCACAGCAACATGTGCTTTTAACATAATGATCTCCTTACATCACCCAGGTAGGAATGTTCCTGTACCTTCCTCAGGCACAGATGTTATCATTGTTTATCTCCTGCGGGACAGATCCACGTAGACGTTTTGCAAAGGCAAGCGTGCGGCCAGAGCTCCTCCTGATGCAGGGGGCATGAAGGAGGTTGGGAGCACATGGGTTCACCTCTCCACACAGAAGTCTCAGCCTCGTCTGTTGTGGTTTGCAAACAAATTGCAGAATACCCGCTCGATGGTTTTTGGAGCGCTACGCTTGGGGAGCGTGTTAACACCAGGCAGGCGTTACGCTGCGGCAGGGAGGGGTGGTGAGCTGTCAGGAAGGTGGGTTTCGGCACTTGTGCCTTGCTGTGAGGGTCCTTAGCCAGGTGGCATGAGTTTCAGAGCAGTGCTAGAGCTCGACCAGGAGTATACACAGAAGCACACCCCCGTGTGTCTCGGGAGAAGGGATTATTTTTGGCTGCTGGGTCTTCTGCGTGTGCTCATTTCAGTCTCGCTGATGAAGCCTGAAGCCCTGGGGATGGGTGAAAATGAAAGCACGGTGGTGCAGTCTCACCTTTGGCAAGCTCAAAATGTTCAAACAGACTTTTGACAATCCTGGCAACGACAAAAAAAAAAACCCAAAGCCAACCCCCAGATCTTCAGCCAGTGTTGCTTTTCTGAGTCACCAGGGTGTGTTGGGCTCGCTTGCTTTTGGGGCCAGGTGAGGGAGGTTTTGGGTTTTTGTTTCACTGTGGTACTTGGGCTCTGCATTTCTGACCCAGCCCTTACACTCCCAACCCCCAAAATATTGGTTTTATCCCCTGAAACCACTGGGGAAGGCTGAGCCTACAGCCCTGAAAACACTCTTATCCCAGGGACTTCGCATCGAGGTAGCGGCACGGGGTGGGAATGGGTTGCCTCGGGCCAGCTCTGGAGCTGCTGCTTCTCCCTCCCAAAGCTTCTCACAGTGCAATCTCACGGTTGTGGTGCTGATGTTGAGGCTTGCCAAGAGTGGACCTTGGAGGTGAGATGTATCACCAGTATTATGATTTATTTCCTTTTGACACAGCTGTTCTGAACCAGTACAGTAAGATGCTCTGGAGCGGAGTAGCATTTCAGCACAAGCAGGTGCGGGTGGCAAATGTGGAGCCATACAGGGGATGATTTTGGAGCATTTTGCTGAAATTAGATTGAAAATGGGTGTAAAATCCGGAACGTAGTTGTAAATTGCCATGGTGGGAGATTGGTCCCTGCTGCGATGCTGGCCTCTCGGAACGGTGGCACAGAGAGGTGCGGAGAGGAGGGTGCTTCCTCTCCTCTGATACGGGGTAATTCTCACCCACATGCCCACATCACCCACAAAATACCAGGCCTCCAAGGAGTGCTTGTGCCTTTGCTGAATCGTGTGACGGTGTTCATGGCCCAGCAAGCGGGGGGGGGTGTGGAAATCAGGCGATTTCGCCAGCAGGTTCTAAAACGAACTTTGACTTTATTGTCTCTCCCATTCACCTTTCTTTTTTTTTTTTTTCCCCCTTATCAATTTATTTTTTCTTGGACAAATGCAAGATAACTTCCCTGCTGCGACTCCAGGCCTAGAAATATTTATACAGTGAGATGTAAATCACAGGAAAGCACAGACCCGCTCTTGTACTGATAATAGGGAACGGATAAACCTACAGCCACACACAATCTGGCTGTGGAGAAAATATTTATATCCTCTCTCCTTCTTGAGGTTTTTCCTTTGGCTGCCCTGGTTGGAAATGTAATCAGCACAATTAATAAGGTCTTGCGGCTCTTTCAGCCGAGAGGCTGGGGCTGCTCTGCCCGCTTAGGAAGCACCAAAATTCAGGTCTGCAGCTCAGCATTTTGCCAGTCCCGTGTTTGCACCAGGAAGTGGTGTTTTCCCTGCCTCCCGTCCCACTGTCTTCCCTGGATGGGTCCCAGACTTGCTCAGCTCAGCCCTGTTATCTCGCTGTTTCTTGCTCCAGCTCCAATTATTCCCTGGGTTGTGTTAAACATGGCAAGTAAATTAGCACCTTCGGTCGCTTTTGTTTTGCAAGTGCAATTATAATAATAGAGGAGTCTGCCTGTGTTGTAAAACGCCGAAGCGGCAGGGAGTGTGCAGCTCCTATCTCCACAGACTCCGTGTCCTGCCCTGCCTGCCCGCGGGTGTATCAGTCACCTGGCAGCACTCCCACAGCAAGGCACGTCACCTTCTGCCGCTGCCAGCAGCGACAGCCATGACGGCTTTGCCACCAGACTCTGTCCAAGCAGAGGCAAATAGTGCCTTCAGAAGATAAGCTCAGGTCAAGCAGAAATCCCGCCTACAACGTATGGCGCTGTCGAAATTGGCTGCGGTGGCTCGTGCAGATCTTCAACGAATTCGCATTCGTTACGCCCAGTTGAGATTCCCTGTTGTACAGAGAGCACTGAGGTAATGAAAGCTTTGTTGTTCTGCTTTGTTTGCAGCAGGGATCGACCAACGTGGTTTACCAAGCCCACCATGTCAGCAGGAGTAAGAGAGGACAAGTCGTCGGTACCAGGGGTGGATTTCGAGGCTGCACGGTTTGGCTGACAGGTACTTTTGTCTGAGTGTGAAGGTGTGGCTTCACATGTGAAACCCCCTTGCGTGCATGAGCGTGGCTCGGAGGTGAGGATGTGGGATCCACAGGAAATGTCAGCGATCCTTGTGAACTGGGGATTGCAAAACATTTACACGTGGGAAGTGCCAACACGCGGTGCTGGTGCAGCAGGAGACTCCCCCCAGCAGCTGCGGCCCAAAGCGCGTGGCTTCTTTATGGATTTCTCCGCCGTTACTGTGTTCCTTCGAACACGTCGGGAGCCCTCGGGGTCGCGTGTGTTGTTCCCGAGTGCATAGCTGAGGAAGCCTTGGCTCGGACCCAGCCAGCCCTTGGCAGTGAAACGTGCCCGGGGCTGTCCCAGGCAGCGTGCAGATGTTTTTGTTCTGTGTTGGTGGGACATTGATGGGGACACCTAAGCTGTCTGTGTTAGGGGAGACCTCACGAGCAGCACAGCGAGGCAGCACCTCGGCTGAGGCACAAGCGCTGCCAGGCAGCAAGTGGCGCTGGAAGCGACTCCTCCCGCAGCCAGTGCAGGCTTCATGACGTTGTTTTGTACGCCGTCTGGTGCATTGCCTTTCTCTGCTGAACTCTTTCTTTGGGGATTAAGGGCTGCTGGAACTGGCAGCGGCGTGTCTCTTGCTCCACTAATATTTACGCGACTGTCTTTCGCTGCTTGTCTGGTTGTTTCTTTGCTTGTTAAATATTTGGATTTTCTTTGACTGTGGAAGATGTTGAAAGACGTACGTGGAAGGGTTTGTAAAGCCATTCTGATTTGCCTTCATATCAGCTTATGTGCCAGGTGCTGGATTAACAGACATTTCTGGTTTGTTCTCCTCTTTAATTTTGAAACGAAGGTCAAGGCCTAATCTGCTTTAATATCGTTTCTGAAGCCAAAAATCCTGTCCAAGGCAATTGCAGTTTCCTCCTCTTTCAGATATCACTCAAAAATCCTGTGTCTGAAAGGTTTGAGCTTCTCTGGCTGCTGATTATTCTTGGAAAGAGATGGTGGTCTCTTAACTTTCTGTCAATTAAACTTTGAGAGACCATCTGAAAGGGCTTTTTCATGCCCAGTATGGATTAGAGGGAAGGCCATTTGAATGCCATGTGCTGCCAGCTCACGGGCTGTCGGTTAGCCTGGTGTACAACAAAAACCAACAGCACAGCCGGCAGGACTCACCTCTGCCCAGCCAGGTTTCCTCTCCGGCACAAACACGGCCATTCTGCATTGGGCCAAAAAGTCCACCTTGCCCAGGGTCTTGTCTCCATGAGCAGTCCACAGTAGGCGTCATGCAAAGGGTGCCAGAAGGGGTGAGCAGATGATGCTGTCTCCCTGGGAGATTCTTCAGGGTGAAGTGTTTCCTGAGACAGGTGTGGTGTTTGGAGGTGTTACCTCCCCTGAAGTCCTCTTCGATCTCAAGGACTTTTCAACACCCAGGTCCCCACCCAAGGGAGAGGAGGAGTTTAGCATTCCAGGTGCACTCACTGCTTTCTGACACATCCAGTAGCAAGCAGGTTTTGTTTTTTCGGATGGAGCTAGGATGGGAAGCAGCCACCTCACTTTGGATTGTGGCTGGTGACTCCAGGAGGTGCAGGCAGTCAAAGATGTGCTTCTGGTCTACACACACATCCTGCTTCTGTCACACAAATGTGCGTGAGTGGGTGGTGCTCCTAAAGAAGGAGGTGTCCATAGGTGCAGAGAGGCAATTACTTCTGCTGCAACCTGTCACAAGAACCTCTCCTTGGGTTCAGTCTGGGAGAGCAGTTGGCTGTTTGTGGGGTAATAAGAGGAGGAAGATGCAGAAGGACTTACAGGCGACAGCATCCTTTTCGGTTTCCCTTACATACTGGTACCTACTTGTCCCACCATGGCCCAGCAAGAGGTGCTTTTGCAATGCTGCTGGGTGGAACCCGTCCAGATGTTGGGACACAGCAGTTTCTCCCATGGCTTTAATGCCATGCTTTCATTCAGGAGGGTTGCCCAGGGCTCTGTGGTGGTAACTGTGGAGCTAAAAAGGTGAACCCAGCGTTGCTGCCACATTCCTTTCTTAAAGCAGCTCCTGACAGAAGTCATGTCCAATCTCAAACATGAAGGCATGACCTACACTCATCTGACCTCAAACTTGAACTTCACTTTTCTGTCTCCAACAGGCCTTTCTGGAGCTGGCAAGACAACCATCGGCTTTGCTCTGGAAGAGTACTTGGTCTCTCATGGCATCCCCTGCTACTCCCTGGACGGTGATAATGTTCGGCATGGCTTGAATAAAAACCTGGGCTTCTCGGCCGGGGACCGCGAGGAGAACATCCGCCGCATCGCGGAGGTGGCCAGGCTGTTTGCTGACGCTGGGCTCGTCTGCATAACTAGTTTCATTTCTCCTTTCGCAAAGGTAAGCTCCTCTCTCCTCTGGGCAGCCTTGATCTCGTGAGAGCTCTCAGGGAAGGGCGATTTCCGTAGAGGGCTTCCTACGTATGCCAGCAGACACTCTTCTGTTGTCAAACATCACTGATCCAGCTGCATGCAGTCTGTCCAGATTTCTAGAGGGCAGTTTGGCCTGGCCTCTTTGAATATAGTCAGTGTTACAAACGGATTAAAAGCCAGGAGAAGCTTAAAATCTCCCTACAGAGACTCCTACTATCAACTTGTTAGGAGACAGAACAGAGATGTAGCAGCAGTAGCCTGTTGTAGTGCTGTCACCACTCTGTCTGAAGAAGAATTGACTGTGGTTTTCGGCTTCCTGAGAATGCTGAGTGGCTGCCGTTATCAGGTTGATGCAAGTGGTTGCTTTTTCTTGACACAGGGCAGATAATTACTCCCTTAATAAAGTTCTGCTGTCCCCATTAACAGAGAGATCTTGATGTTTCGGGTGGAAAAAGCTGAAAACAGATAGAAGTTGTAGATTACCTTTTTTTTTTAAAAAAAAAAAAGTATCTTTAAAGAAAAAGGGGGAAGGAAGATAAAAGCCCTTCTTAGAATTGGTGTAAATTTAATAAACCTAGAGCAGAGACAAATGTATCAAATTCCAGGGCAGGTCATGCAGGCACGTCCCAGGTGCTTGCTGCAATCCAGACCCACGATTGTCCCATCTTTCTTTGCACAGGATCGTCAAAATGCACGGAAAATCCATGAGGCAGCTGGACTTCCTTTCTTTGAAATCTTTGTAGATGCTCCTCTAAACATCTGCGAGAGCAGAGATGTGAAGGGCCTGTACAAAAAGGCAAGAGCTGGCGAGATCAAAGGTATGGAAGATCGAGCTCTTACTTTGCCTTTTGCTTTCCAAAGCATCGTGCCACGTGTCGTTGTGGCTCTGCGCGTAGAGGTGGGTTACTAGAGGCTCTTTGTCATGCACAAGAGCATCCTGTTCCCCTAATTTCGCTGTCACAAGTGTTACCTATAGGACCCAGTATGGTTGAATGCTCACTGGTTGGTTGTACAGCATTGTTGGCTCTAGGGCACTGACTTATTACATTAAATTAATTTAGTCTTGGCTTAATTGCCTGTAGGATTCACAGGGATTGACTCCGAATACGAGAAGCCTGAATCTCCTGAACTAGTGTTGAAAACGAATGTTGCGTCAGTGTCTGAATGTATTCAGCAGGTTGTGGAGCTCCTCCAAACACAAGTAGGTCATATTTTTATGCTACTGCCACCAGCAGCTTGTAAACCTGCTTTTGGATCCTGACTTTGTGGTGTTCCCCTAAAGCCCGGCACGTCACTTACGATTGCTGTCTTGTCTCTCTTTCAGAACATTGTGCCCCACAGCTCGATTAAGGATGTTCTTGAGCTGTTTGTACCTGAAAACAAACTCGAGAGTGCCCGAGCTGAAGCAGAGATGCTGCCATCTGTAGAGATCACTAAGGTATCATCGTGCACAGAGGTGGTGCTGTGATTAAGGCTGGGTGAGGCACTTAGGGACGTGGTTTAGTGAGTAATGTAGGTTCTAAGGGGACGGTTGGACTGGGTGGTCTTGGAGGTCTTTTCCAGCCCTGATAGTTCTGTGATTCTATTCTATGATTCAGTCACTGCTCAGCTGTTTGAAGGGTAGAAGTTTTGACAGGGATGTTGGTAGAGGGGTCTCTTCCTCTGACGGCCGTGCCCTTCTGTGGCTGTGGTTTATGGTGAGCTGAAGCGTGGTCCTGATCCTCAGCCATTTTCTGCTGTGTCTCCACGCTGTGCTGTAGCAAGCCAGGGCTGTCAGTCTCCTTTGTTGTGCTCGTATGGCCCCGCAGCTTGTTCTGCCACCGAAGTACTGAGTCTGGCCTAAAAAGCCCAACCCAGCCTCCGTGGCTCTCTCGCCCTTTATGAACATGCTGTGTTTGAAGCAAAGCCAGTGAGCGCGCTGTCGCAGCGGAAGGGAAGGAAAAGCAACCTCTGAGCATGACCTGGTGACAGGAGTGCCGTCTGGGTTTGTTTTGCAGCTGGATCTGCAGTGGGTGCAGGTGCTGAGCGAAGGCTGGGCCACTCCGCTGACCGGCTTCATGCGCGAGGCAGAGTACTTGCAAGTGATCCATTTTGGCACCCTGCTGAATGGTACGAATCCCCACGCGTTGCGTTCACGCTGGCCGGAGGGCTGCTGTGGGACGCTGTGCTCACCCTGCGGGGCGCGGTGCTTACCCTGCGGGATGTGGTGCTCACCTTGCGGGATGCTGTGCTTACCCTGCAGGGCACGGCGCTCACGCTGCAGGGCGCGGTGCTCACCCTGCAGGGTACGGTGCTCACCCTGCGGGACGCTGTGCTCACCCTGCGGGGTGCTGTGCTCACCCTGCGGGGCGCGGTGCTCACCCTGCGGGGCGCGGTGCTCACCCTGCGGGGCGCGGTGCTCACGCTGCGGGACATGGTGCTCACCCTGCGGAGTGCGGTGCTCACCCTGCAGGGTACGGTGCTCATCCTGCGGGACGCTGTGCTCACCCTGCGAGGCGCGGTGCTCACCCTGCGGGACGCTGTGCTCACCCTGCGGGACGCTGTGCTCACCCTGCGGGGCGTGGCGCTCACCCTGCAGGGCACGGTGCTCACCCTGCGGAGTGCAGTGCTTATCCTGCAGGGTACGGTGCTCACCCTGCGAGGCGCGGTGCTTACGCTGCGGGACACAGTGCTCACCCTGCGGGTGCGGTGCTTACACTGCGGGACACGGTGCTCACCCTGCGGGGTGCAGGGCACGGTGCTCACCCTGCGGGACGCTGTGCTCACCCTGCGGGGCGCGGCGCTCACCCTGCGGGGCGCGGCGCTCACCCTGCGGGGCGCGGTGCTCACCCTGCGGGACGCGGCGCTCACCCTGCAGCAGCTCGGCAGGCTTCCCTATGGAGAAGCTCGATGCTTGGCCCTGTTATCCTCCTTTCCTCTTGCCTGTTGAACGCGGGGGCTTGTAAGGGAGCGCGGGGGCTAGGAAGCTGTGCTCCCAAACACACCAGAGGGTACCGGTGGTGACAGCTTGCTGTGCTGTGGCTGGCACCCTGGCTCACAGCTTCAGCATCACGCACGGTGCCGACCAAGCATTTTGGCAGACATTGCGCGGCTGTTTTCATGCTTGGTTGTACCAGGGTAAATAAAGATGCAGACCCAGAGCCAAGTGGCAGGGAGGCTGCCAGGCAGAGTTTGAGGTGGGGGGAGAAGGCGGCTCTTCCTCTGAAACGGGAGTAGAGCCTGATTTCACTTTCCCCCACCTGTTTTCCTTCTTATCCAGCTTGAAATCAGAGTTACCTCACCATTAGCCACACATTAGAGATGCTTTGTCCCTGGAGAAAGCAGAGTATTCAGGCATTGCTTGTCTGCAGCCCAGAGCGGGGTGGTAGATATTTCCATGCCGCTGCTGTGACTTCACACACACGTGGGGCTCTCACTTTGGGCTCTGTAGACCCAGTTGTGATCTCCATCCTCAGGGGTTTGGGATCTTGCCAAGCGAGTCCCTTCAAGTCTCGACATCCTTCCAGCAGATCCCGTGGCCGCGCAGGGCAGCAGCCAGCTGCTGGTACCCAGATTTGGGCACTGCACAGCAGGTGGAAAGCTCAGGGCTGCTCACTTTGGACTGGAGGAGTGTCTGTGCAGGGGCTTCTGCTTTCAGACACGTTATAGCCTTTTATCTCCCACCTGATGTGCAGACAGCCTTCGAAAGCACAAGTCTTCGTTACCAGACCCTGGTCTGTGGTCTTTGTGCTGCCTGTTGAGGCGGGCAAGGTCGCAGAGGCACCCCATAATGACCACATTGCTCTGGAGCTCCACACTTTGTACTGGAGGCTCCTCTCAGCTAGCACTTCGGTTTTGGGGCACTCTCCCAAACCTGTCGGCATCACCGAGCACAGCTCCTCCAGTCAGGATTTGTAGAGCTCCATGGGGTCAGGGACAAAGCCCAGGACACCCACGTTTAGTGGGGAATTAACTCTCCAGAGCAAGATCTTTGTAGTAGAGGGTGTCAGCAGCAGTCTCTAGTCCACCTTGCCTACACTGAGGTCTCCAAACTCGACATCTGCATGGTCAGGCCTACAGGGTAACATCTGGACAGGAAGGAGAACATCCCTGCTTTGCTTGTGTGAGCTCTAGGAAAGGGTGGAGGGTTTCTAGCTCGTGGTGCCAAGGCTGGAGAGAGTGTGGCCAAAGAGAGGTTTGAAGCTGGTCTTTCTGGAGATGTTGGTCTAGCCCATTTGCACTGAGGTGTGGGTGCTGTTTTTGGCCCCTCCAGCTGTCCCTGGAAGGGCTGCAATCGTTTTGGCGGACGTGTGCAAGTTAGCACTCCTCTTGCTTGGACTTTGAGCAGTAAATCCCACCTTGAAACTACCAACAGTTGGGTGTGGATGAGGCACTTCGTGAAGGGGCATGACAGCCACCAGGAAAAAAAGGTGGCCCTGCTGTCATAGGGCAGCTTGAGTGCCTCAGAGCCTCCAGCGCTCTGCCCTCCACACCAGTGACACGCTGGGGCTGGGTGATGGCCACAGCACGGGTGTTGTATGTCGCTCCCCGCCAGCGCGACCCGGTGTTGGGGGACTGAGCGCCGGGGAGGCTGGAGCAGCACCAGGGAGCACCGTGGCTGCACCAGGCCACCCTGCCAGCGGGGCTTGCCAGAGGTTTGAAACGAGCAACTTTGAGTCTCGGATTGGCTGCTGTAAGTGGTGTCCATGAGTGTTAATTATCTTAATTGTGTTTGTGTTCTCTCAGGGAGGAATCACTCTCTAGCTGGTATGTATATAACTGTTCTTGGGTTGTATGGAAATTGCTTCAATTCACATTATTTTTTGCCATATACGAATCTTTGGAGATCTACCAAAACCAAGACGACAATTGTTAAGGCCAGACATGATTCAGCTGGTTACCAAGGGGCGTGATGTGCCCCATGTCCCACCAACCAATCTTCACAAGAATCCCAGTCGTGATTTGTAATCAGAGTCGTGATTTCCTCACTACCTTTGCTGGGGCGATTTTTATTTTTATCCTTATTTCTTGTTTTTCCCCTTAACTCTGCATCTCGCAATCAGAAATGGAGTGTGGAGACCCTCAGCTTCAGCACCATTTGTTGGCTTGATAATCCAGCTTTTTCCACGCTGGCTTTCTTGACGGATCACTGGTTAACATCAGGAAGTTGATAGCAATCCCATGGGACTGTAGACATGATTATTCACTGAGGTGCTTGGGAATCGCTGCCCCACTGGCGAATGATACCCAGCTGTGAATTAAAAACAAAACCATAAATGCAAACACTTTTAATGAAGATGTTCTTAAAAATCCGCAGCACAGTTGGAATCCTCAAATTAAGACTCTCACAAGGGTGTGAAATGATTTGGGTCAGAGCAGAACGAATCGCATCAGTGATTTGTTCCTTCTCATCTGCGATTGGAAACCCACGGGAGGGACCGATTCTTCTTTGCTGATATGGGGACATCCAAGGAGGAATGGGGGGGGACCTTAGTGGAGCGAGAGGATAAAAGTGGTGTGACTTCGAGGGGGTTTAGAGACAGTGCTGAAATTAGAAGCTATGCATGCAGATGTGGAGTTGCTGTGAACACCCAGAGAACTTGAGTGAAAATGTGCTCTGCAGAGGGGCAGAGGAAGAGGAGGAACAGGAGAGAGAGAGAGACAGAAAAAAGCCCGGGTCATGCAGGGAAACACGATGGGGTTTTCCCTGGTGAAGAGGCAGCTCAGGGGTAGGGGGGTGCAGGGAGTGAGGTGCCCTGGGGAGCACTGAGCCAGAACCAGGGTTGCATTTTCCAAGTCCGTTTAAATTCTTCAAAAGAGACTTTACATCATGCTAACTGGAGACAAACCAGTCTTTCCAGGGAGATAGGGGCCAGGAAGTAATGAAATGCTCCAGGGCTCTGTGAGACATCTCTGGCCCAAGGAGAAGGAGCTTTCATATGCCGCTAACATCACTGCTGTTCAGCACTGTGGGGGAAAAAACAGGGCAGGGAATAAATTTAGGTGACTGATGGAGCTAGTCCTGGAAAACTTGGCTCTCCAGAGGGAGAACATGAGCCTCTGAAGGCCTCCATTGACTCAGTGCCCAAGACCAGTGCCCGAGGATATTAAGATCTCCCTCCTTCTCTTGCCAGACGGTGTGGTTAACCTGAGCATCCCCATCGTGTTGCCGATCTCCACGGAGGACAAGGAGCGGCTGAAGGGCTGCGAGGCACTGGCACTCAGCTACGGGGGGCGCAGGGTGGCAATCCTGAGGAACCCCGAGTACTTCGAGCACAGGAAGGAGGAGCGCTGCGCCCGCATCTGGGGCACCACCTGCGCCAAGCACCCACATGTCAAAGTAGGTTTGTCCCCTTCCTGCTCCAGGAAACCTGGCTGGGATGGGAGATGCAGGCAGGGGCTGGAGCAGTGAACCTCTCCAAGGTTTCGAGGGACTTGGGTGTCCTGTCTGCTCTCCAAACCCAACTCCTCGCTGGGAACCATCATGTCCCAAGCAGGCGGGACTGGAAGTTTAGGCTCACATGTTAATGCCCTGCTTGCTGCGTAGCACAAGGCGAAACGGAAGGTGAGCACGCTGCTGAGGAGCTGCTCCTCTCATTCGCTCGCCTCCACCAGTGCACCTCCATCCAGATGCCTTTGGTGTGACCACCAGCTTAGCCCCCAGAGTTTTCCTGCCCTTGGTATGACCACCAGCTTAGCCCCCAGAGTTTTCCTGCCCTTGGTGTGACCACCAGCTTAGCCCCCAGAGTTTTCCTGCCCTTGGTGTGACCACCAGCTTAGCCCCCAGAGTTTTCCTGCCCTTGGAGCGTGATGATCTCAGTGCCGCTGCCGAACACTAATGCTGCGGCTCACAGACTCCTAGCTCCTTTTAGCTGTGTTTCCCTCCTCAGTTCGGCTGGGTCACACAGGCAGCCAACGAGGGTGTTGCATTTTTGCAGCTTCCCCCTTCCTGCTTCCCCTCTGGCTGTACAGAGAACATCATCCCTCAGAAAGGCAGAGGTCCGGGCTGTGCCAAGTGACTCGAGGCGCCTGCTTAGAAAGGCAAAGGCCACATTAATTCTCTTCCCCTACCTTAAAATAACCTTTTCAGTTATTCATCAGCAGTTGCTCACCTTGGAACAGGATTACTCCTCCTGCATATTCCCGGGAGGAAAGGGCAAAGGATGAGGTGGAGCAAGGTCTTGTGCCATAACTTGTAGACCTCCAGCTGGCAGAGGGGAGTCCAAGAGGGAGTGGTGGCAGGGTTTTGGCAGCTGACGCCTGGCTTTATGGGGTTGTGCTGCTCGTGGCACTGGGTTCACATGGTCACCCCACGAATGTTTGCTGCCCACGCTGTGCTGAACAAGAAGGGGACATTGCCCTACAAAGGAAGTCAGGCCTGAGGCTTGTCACAGGAGATGGGGAAAGGGAAGAGGAGGTGTTTTGCTGTCCCCTCCATAATGCACACATGCGTAATTCACAGATGGTGATGGAGAGCGGAGACTGGCTGGTTGGTGGAGACCTCCTCGTGCTGGAGAAGATCAAATGGAACGATGGGCTGGACCAGTACCGCCTGACACCACTCGCTCTCAAGCAGAAGTTCAGGGAGATGAACGCTGGTGAGTGCCTTGGGTTAGTGCTGGTGGCATGGCTCTTCTTGCCCTGCCCAGCACCGGGAGATGTGTGCAACCTCCAGCTCACAGCACTTGCCAAATTCCTTCCAGCTGCTCCCAAAATGGGACTGTTTGGGTGGGGTGAGCAGTCAGAGTGACACGGGGCACTGCGCAGTGAGTGGCATGGGTTAAGAATGGTATTTGAGTCCTCGGTTAAGAACAGTACTTGTGACAGGCCGCATTCTTAGCGGGCCTCTGGAAAGCTTTGGGCGTCCTGCCCATGTCCTCCCCAGCAGGTCAGAGCCTCTCTTCCTGCACAGCCCTGTGCTGATCTGCTTGGCCTTCACACACGGGGCAGGTGTCTTCTCCCACCAGACGCTGACCGGTGTCGGACATCTCCCCTCGCTCTGGGGAGAGAGCGCTGTTCTTTCGGAAGGTGCCAGGGAGCTTGGAGAGGTGGCAGGTCACTCACAGAGTCCGGGAAATTACACCAGTGGCATGTAAAAACATAGTAGAAGAGCTGACAGGACTGAAATCAGCCCCAAAGGAAGGATGCGCAGTGAAAGTGGACTTGGCAGAGCGACAAAGGGGCTCTGTAATGCCTGTGAAGCACTCATTGAAGATACTTGAGGTCTCGCTGGTGGGAAGATGTGACACACAGATTACAATGTACCTACCTTCTGGCTATGTGGAAGTGTAACGTGAAGGGACGTCTGATGGTTGGTGCAGGCCTGTGACCCTCTGCTTCTTTCTCTTTTAGATGCTGTCTTTGCATTTCAGCTGCGCAACCCCGTCCACAACGGGCACGCCCTGCTCATGCAGGACACGCGGCGCCAGCTTTTGGAGAGGGGTTACAAAAACCCCGTGCTCCTCCTGCACCCCCTGGGAGGATGGACCAAAGATGACGATGTCCCACTGGAGTGGCGGATGAAGCAGCACGCAGCAGTGCTGGAGGAGCATGTCCTGGACCCCAAGTCAACCATTGTTGCCATCTTCCCCTCTCCCATGCTCTACGCCGGCCCCACAGAGGTAACGGAGCCATTGGCTGCAGGCTGCGACAAGGGGGGAAGCCTGTCTGGGTGGATGCCGGCTGCTTGTGGCAGCTTGACTCCAAGGGCTCCCACTCTCAGGCAGTCTGCATGGAGAGCTGGGGAGAAGGGGGCTAGAAACAGACTTTTCTGTTGCAGCCTTTTTCTGTTGGGCAGGGGTGCTGATTTGTTTTCTCCTGGTGGTTTCCCTAAATTGGTGGAATGAGAGTGGTAGGCATTGAACCTCCCCTGAAGGAGGAAGGAGAGGGCAGCAGTGGGCATCCAGAAAGCATGCTGCTACATCTGCTTGCTGCTGGACTGGCATGAGACCAGTTCCCAGCCCAGTGCTGGGAACCTGTCCGTGGGAGAACCGTGGTGTTGCATCAGGTCCACACAGTGGGACCTGAGTCTGGGCGGCCCGATCACCATGAGAAACCGCAGCATGGCTGCTGACACCTCTCCTTCCTCCCTGCGCCTGGAACGCCTGGATCTCTCCTGGGGCAGGCAGCTCAGTTGGTGCCCCTCGTGTCTCCCCTTCGCAGGTGCAGTGGCACTGCCGTGCTCGCATGATCGCCGGCGCCACTTTCTACATCGTGGGGCGTGACCCGGCAGGCATGCCTCACCCTGAGACCAAGAAAGACCTCTATGAGCCCACGCAGGGGGGGAAGGTCCTCAGCATGGCACCGGGCCTGACCTCGGTGGAAATCATCCCCTTCCGGGTGGCTGCCTACAACAAGCTGAAAAGGGCCATGGATTTTTATGACCAGAAAAGGTAACGGGGGCCGCGGCATCGCTGTTTCTCTTCAGCTTACCCAAGTGCAGGTGGTTTGTGATCCCGGCTGGCTTGCGGCTTGCCAGGGGAGCAGGAAAAGCAGCTGTTCTTCCACTGAAGGAGAGGAATGGGGGAGGATCCTGTGAAAGCTGCCTGCCTTCTGCTCCACAAGCTGACGCCAGGTCAGGGATGGGTCTGGTGAAACTAAAGCTGCGCTTTGGTAGCTACCAGGGAGGATAGAAACTGCCTTATGGGGCAGAGTAGCAGGAGAAACGCAGCCTCTCACAGCTAGAGAAGTCTGTCATGTACCACTCTGGCTCCTCTCAAAAGAGGAAGCCCACAGTTGCCTATAGCAAACCTGGGCGTGCAGCTGCGGGCAGGTGCCACCAGTGCCCGGAGGTTCCCGCTGCCGCGCTCAGTGTGGCAGGAGAGCTGTGCTGGGTGTGACTGGCTGCTGGTGCTGGTCTCACCCCTCCCTGTTCCGCACAGGCACGGCGATTTTGACTTCATCTCGGGAACGCGCATGAGGAAGCTGGCTCGCGAAGGTGAAAACCCACCAGACGGCTTCATGGCCCCCAAGGCTTGGAAAGTCCTAACCGAATACTACCAGTCCCCAGAGAAGAATTAACACTACTCCTCCTCCATAGAAATACTTGTATTAAGAGTGAGCGATGATTGATTGATTCCCTATGACACAGATCAGTTACTTGGCATTTCCAGCACTCTGACTGTAGAATTTCCCTACCTGGGTCAGAGTGAGATGTACTAATCAGAAATACTTCGAGCCTTGACAAATACCTTCTCCCCTCAAAGCTGCTGGGAGCGTCCCCACGGAGCTGGAAGGGGAGGGCAGCAGGCCCTTTGTTCCCAGCTGAGCATGGCTGCAGGAAGCCCGGCACAGCCTCCAGACAGGCCAGCTCCGGTGCTGCCAAGGCCGTGCACCGGCCCCTGGTGCAGAGCTGGGACTCGGTACCAGGGTAAAGACGTGCCTGGCATCTGCATGGAGCGGAGCAGAAGTGCCTCTCTGCTACCCCTCGCCCAGCGCTGCCCAAAGAGGCAGGAGCAGCCGCCAAAGCCAGGAGCAGTTGGTGCTGCCAGGCTGGGAGAGGTAAACAGGCCATCGGTGCTCAGATCCCATCGCTGGCCTCCAGCTTGTGCCTTAGACAGCTTTTGCTATCAAACAGTGGGAGGTTTTTTTAAAGCCCTTTTATAAAAAGGATATTTTTAATCAGCCTGGACCTTCACCAGCTCCTGGCAGCCCAGTCAGTTGCCGACTTTCCTTCCTCGCTTTCCTCCTGCTTGACCCCTCTGGTCCAAACAAAAGCCAGGCAGCTGTCCTGGGAGGCACCTTAACGCCTGGGAGATCTCTGCAAAACCTCGGGGCCTCGAGTGAGAACTGGGGACGCTGCTCACTCACTTGTACAGGTGTCCCTGCAGCCGGCTGGATCAGATCCTCCTTCCCTCTGCCCGCACTCCTCCCAGCCAAAGGGCAAGTTAAAGGCAAACCAGCGCAGTTGGAGTGTGGGGCAGGTCTGAGCAGCTCTACCCAGTCAGCCAGGTGAGATGGCTCAAGCATTTCACCTTCATCTGCACCTGCCGCTGTGCGAGGGTACGGCTCACCTGACCCTACCTGGGGTGGTGATGCTCGCTCCAGCTGGGGGGTGGCTGCAGGGTGGCCGAAACATCCTTGGGACCTCCGCTTCCCCCAGACACGTGGTGCTGCTCCCAGCTCTGGCTGGTGGAAACTTATTGCAGACCTTATCTTTTTATTCCCCATGCCCCCTCCCCCCAGCCTGACATGGACTTTGCCGCTGTGCTGCTTTTCTGCTGACTCCTGTGGCGGGCTGAGCAGCGTGACTCAACGCCGGAGCCTTACCTGGCGCTACAGCTCGCCCCGTGCGCGTCCCGCTGGCACCGCTGCGTTGTCCCGATGGTGGCTGAGATTTGAACACGGTGACTGGCTCAGCTGACACCACCTCAGCCGCCTGCTCACCCATCCTGCCCATCAGCAGAGCCTTTCCTGGGGAAAGAGCTGACCCCACGGCCCCACTGAGCCAGCGGCGAGGATCGTGTCGCCTCCCCAGCTGCCAGGCTCAGGCGTGAGGTTCTCGGGGATGGGGGGGGCAGGAAAGGCAGCGGCTCACTGGGTAGCTAGTGCTGACAACCTGGATCGATGATTTCTGGGCTTGTCCTTTTTAGTAGGCACCCCAGGGCTGGTCAGGAGGCATCTCAGAGGCAATGGAAATAGCTCTTTCCCCTTCTTGTACTTTGGTTTTAATTACAGATGGATCCGCGCTCTGCAGGAAATAATCCCACTTTGGCTTGTAGCTGGGGTCAGCGTGCTGCCTCGCACGCTGGCGCCTGTTTTGCTGTGGCCATGGTGCAGGGGCCCAGACCACAGATACAATTTGGAACACTTCTGCAGAAAGTTTTGGGGTTTTTTTTTTTTTTTTTTTAAAAAATCAACTGGATTGGGGTTTTTTTTTAAATCTATTTTTCTTAAAAAGAAGGCCCAAAGCTGTGTTATACCTCAAGAAAAACGCTGCGAGGCCCATGGCAGTAGCTGCAGGCATGCAGTACCCCCGTGCCTTTCACCCCCAGGCCCTCTGGCAGGGACCTGGAAGAAAAAAAGATTGCAATTATTTGTCTCTTTTTTTAAAATAAAAAAATAGTGAAATCGTGCTGTTGCTGCTCCTCTTAAAATAATCAAATGGCTGCAAAACCAAACCTGCAGTAGATCCGGATGGTTATAGCAAAACACAAACGTCGTTTTACCCTTGCAAACGAGCGTAGCGTCCTGATTACCTCTGATCTCACCAGAGCGTGGGGACAGGCGGTTTGGGTTTTTTATAGTGTATTTATTAAAAGACATGAGACTGGAATTTGTACCTCAACTGATGCATCTCATGATTTAATATATTCTGAACTTGATGCTCTGCTACAGAACACTCACTTTTAGTACAAATAAATATTTATACGTGCAACTGACTCTGGCTTTGCTGGTTTTTTGAAGGGGGGTTGTGGAATTAGAGCCCTGTGATTGATCCAGGGCTGTGCTGGGGCTGGGGTGTAGGAGCTGCCCTGGTTCCAGCCTCCCACACTCGGTGCCTTGGGTAGGGCGATGGCTGGAGTACCCAGGCTCCTTCCTGCTGGGAACCCCACCTGAGTGCCCTTCTTGCTGCCTGGGCCGCGCAGTGGTGAAGGTGTCGGGGTTAACAAGCATGTTAAGGGCGCAGGTCCTGCTGCCCCACGCTGCGGTCCTTAAGCCCCTTCTAGCTGCTGCAGCCCTGCTGAAAGGGGATGGATGATGCTGCAGCATGCACGCTCTTCCCAATGGCACAGCCAGGGAAAGACACCCATGCCAGTCCGGACCCAAAAGCTGTCCTTTCACACAACTGGGTTCCAGAAAGCTCCGCCACCACACACACAGCACAGTCACTTACCTGGTACTTCAGATGATTCTAAAGGTTTCTGCTCGTGCTGCCATATCGGATGTGGTGAGCTCAGCTGCTTTATAGCCCAGGGACAGTCGAGACCAGGCTGTACCACGTGTGCTGTCAGTGACCACCATGGCTGAACCAGCCCTTGGCAATGCAACTGCCTGCTGGGGAGGTCTGTGCTCCCTGCCAGAGGCTCCAACCTCCACACCCCAAGAAGGACCCATTTCCCAGCCCAATTCTTGTGTCACACCTCCAAGCTCCCCACACCAGAGGCCAGCTGGGCCTCAGCCCACCCCACCAAGCCCCAGGAGGGGTTTGGGCAGACCTGGCCCTAAGCAGAGGCAGGACTGACCTGCCGAATTAAAGCAGCCGTGTTTCTGCACAATAAACTGTGCTGGAGGAGGGAGGGGTCTGCACCCCAACAAAGGCTCCCAAAGGGGCAGCAGGAGTGGGCGAGTAGGGAAGAGTCCTCGCAGGAGTGGAAATCATGCTTCTGCTGGGGGAACTGTCCTGGGGACAAAGAACCCTCGTGCCTCTTTGAGCCAGTCCCTCCAGCCTGCAGTGATGCAGGACCAGCGCAAGGCAGAGACAAGGTCCAGCCCGCCCACGGACAGCAGGCATGGGGAGAAGCATGGGCAGAGGGGACGGTAGAGGGGACAATAGCTCCTTACCGAGGGGGAAGGTGATGGAAGGAAGGCAGCCATCGCAGCAGCCTGGCCCTTCTCGGGGTAACGCCTTGTTCTGCACCAGCCAACTCAGTGCCACGCAGACCAGACTTTCAGAGGGACGCAGCTCCCTGTTTCCCAGTGCACCTCATTTCCCCTGCGCCTGGGGTGGAGCAATGTGCGCGCATCACAGACACCCCCCCCCCCCACTCCAAAACCCAACTGTTAAATTTTAAAACCCCAGAACCCTGTTCAGAACCCAAAGTGATTAAACTGGGTGGCACGAAGACCTGCTGCAGCTGGTGCACTGTGCAAGCAGCGTGGCAGAGAAGAGGACACAAGTGAGAAAGCCATGCGTGACCGGGCTGTCAGCGGCGCTGATGGCCGGCTCCAGCCGTCTTTATTGGACTCTGCAGTGTGTTCCGTCTTACGCCGTCACCTGGCCTTCCACGCCCGCCCTTCCCTCCCCAACCAGCGGAGCTGCCACACAGCGTGCTGCCCCCTGCGCCCGAGCAATCCCCATCCCACAGTGGTGTTAGAGCAGCACACAGTCCATAACATCACAGGCAGAAAGATCAAGTGATTGAAAACCAACCAACAACAACTTCACCGAAACACCCCTGCACATACAGCGTGTAAACCCTTTGCCTTTATCACTACGTAACGTCAACACGAACTTACTAAAACTGCTACCAGCAAGTACAGCAGAAGATTGCTAAATTCACATTTATAAACCCAAACACCATTCATTCCCTTCCCTTTGAATTCTGCAGACCAGAGCACGAGACAGAGCAGAACATCACAGAGCGTTCCCCCTGCGCTTCAGAGCGACGCACACAACACGACGTGGTGTGATGCCACGGTGCAGCAGAGGGTCTTCCAGAGGACATTCAGATAGCAGCAAGCCCTCGTTTACAAAGCCTTGTAGATCAGAAAGCCACAATTCCAGAGAGCTTAGAGGAGATGGGGCTTTATGAAAGAGTGGTTAAGATTCTACTCTAACTACCTGTGTGAAGGAAAAAATAAAAGCAAAACCAGCATTCATTTAAAAATTAAAAAAAAAAAAAAGCAGAGTTCATACAGAATACAAAGTATTCTGACATGGTTAGAGTGGTTTAGGATCCTGGCTAGATGGCACCAGATTTCAAGTGGTCGTGCAGCAGAAAAATCAGCAACATTCCCAATTTTGCCTGGAGGTTATTCTAGAAGCAGAATTTCTATCTTTGTAATGCAGCTACCCAGGTAAGAAGTTAGTGTGAACTGAGTACCAACACACATTTAACCTACACATCTTCTGTTTTGGTTTGCTTCAGTAAGTAGAAAAGAGTTTCCATACTCAAGTTATCTACAGATTATGCCTATATATATATATATATAAAAAAAAAATATGTGTGGATATATACATTTGATACATACACACACGCCCGTACATATATACAGAGACTGGCAATGGATGTCTCCCCTGCGTGGCGGTGACGCGCGGAGCCCACGCACCACCCGGGAACCTGCTTTAAGGCTACACAGGGTGACCGGTTCTGGGACAAGACACAGGCCGCTGCTCTTGGTCTGGGATACAACTGTTCCACTTCAGGATCTATCATTTCACCCCTAGTTGCGTGTTGGTGAAATTTCAATAACTTAAAAGAGTTTGCTGTATAAAAAACCATTCCAGAAACAGAACTCCCTTAGTGGAGGGGACCCCCTCTCCCACCCCCATGACTTTGTTTTTGCTAACTGATTACAGAAGTCAAACTATACCACACCAGAAACTGCAAACGCACTCATCTGCCTCTTAGTCTATAACGAGTCCCATCAAAGTGTTCTGCAGCGTGGGGTCCTTCGACTTCCTCATCTTCACAATCGCCCTCTGGAGATCCTGCTGCTGCACAGGCCGAATCTCATCTTCGTCGCGGCTGAGAGAGAAAGACAAATGGAAGGGAAACAGTGACCCGAGTGCCGTGTAACCGCCAGGCAAGCAACGAGAAGCACTCACTGAGAGCAGCAGCTCTGATACAGGCCCAAAATGACACGGGAAACAGCCACCCCCCACCACTCCCCAGGCACGTACTGCCTGCCTGTGTGGGAGATATTCAGAGGAGCATCACAGCGAGTGGAGCTCCTTGCACACACGAGCGTTACCCGCGTGTAGGCCCGGTGGTACCGCGCCGTGAGATCACCCCCAGCAGCTGGCACCACCTCCAGCCTGGCACTGTGGCACAGGCAGGAGCATTCCCACCTGCTGCTCAGCCACCGGGAAGGGGAGAATAGAGACACGTACGGCTCCTCGCAGGTGGAGTTGACGTACTCCCTGACGCAGAGGAGGGCCGCATCCCGGCACATTTCTTTCAGGTCGCTGCCTGAGAAGCCATCAGTCTCTTTAGCAACTTCCAGGAGATCTACGTGCCTGTCCACCTGGCCAAAGAACAAGAGGTAAAAGCATGAAAACTCCCCAAGTCATTTCCTTGGGAGTTCCAACGCCCTGCCATGGGCAGGGACACCTCTCACCAGACCAGGCTGCTCAAGGACCCATCCAACCTGGCCTTGAACAGCTCCAGGGAGGGGGAAGCCACCACCTTCCTGGGCAACCTGTGCCAGGGCCTCACCACCCTTGTAGTGAAGAATTTCTTCCTAATATCCAGTCTAAATCTACCCCTTTCCAATTTAAAACCATTCCCCCTCGTCCTATCACTGCATGCCCTTCTAAAAAGTCCCTCCCCAGCTTTCTTACAGGCCCCTTCAGGTACTGGAACAATCTCTATACCTTACCCCAAGGGTAGTCAGTTATAAACCATGTTTTCTACAACTCCAGAGTTGTTTCTGCACCTCCAGTCAGCCAATTAATCATTAAAAGAAGTCCACTTACATTTTCATTTTTCAAAATGAGCTTCAGGATGGCTTCCCTTTGCTTCAGAGCCTTAAAGAAAAGAGATTACAGTTACCAGAGTACAAAAACACACACACATGTAACACCTACCAGTTTCGCAGGGGCTTTCAGTCACCGGCTGGTGACATGAGCTGACCCCTCAAACAGGAGCCACGATACACAGGAAGGAAACCTATCTGGTGGCAAACCACCTGGCAAAACGAGACCTAGGGCACTCTGACTCCAGGAGCACATGGAACTAAACATGTACACAAACTACAGGGAAAGGGAAAACGCACCGACAGTTAAGTCTTACTTTGCCCTAAGTGAAGGCAGCTGTCTCCAAAGATTTCCTATCAGCTTTAACGGAGGCCAGACTCTCTAGATCTAGGGCATGCTTTCAACACTTTGCTAAACTGGATGGAGGAGAGAGGCTGTTCTGCTTTAAAAAACAAAATAAAAAGAATAAATTAATTCTACAGATGGTGCCTGGGAAATTGTAAGGGATGTAAATCACATACTGTAACGAGGGTACTGAAAGAAACATTCAAGTCCTGAGTACATCCTTATGAGCAAGGTAAAACACAGGCAGCAGAGGGACTGGTTTTGTGTCTCCCAAAACCAAACTTGTCCTCCACTCACTTTTGTCTTTAAAGAGGAAAAAAACCTACTCCGTGGATACCCTGGCAGGTGATACCCTGTCCTGAAATATGCTCCTTCCATATCCCTCTGCCTTGCAGACAATTTCTGAGTAGCCATTTTAGGCATTTTCATCTCAAATATTAAGTTATGAAATCTGCATCTCCACAGCGATGCCTGCATGTGCTTCCAACCCCCAGCACACAAACTGCCTTGGCCCTCAACAAGAGAGTCGTAACCAGCCTCGGCCGTATCACAAAGTGCTGCAGAGGAGAGACAAGCAGCAAGCTCACCATAGGGCTGTGAGGGAAGTTACGTGCCTGCGCTCTAAATGACACTTCCCATTGTAATTCTGGTCCTGGGAGAGGGAGCCAACCCCTGTAATCACAGAATCACAGAATCGTAGGGGTTGGAAGGGACCTCGAGAGCTCATCGGGTCCAACCCCCCTGCCAAAGCAGCTCCCCAGCTCATATTGCACAGATAGGCGTCCAGACGAGTCTTGAATATCTCCAGAGAAGGAGACTCCACCACCTCCCTGGGCAGCCTGTCCCAGGGCTCTGTCACCCTCTTCTTCTGCATGTTGGTGCGGAACTTCCTGTGCTCCAGTTTGCAGCCATTGCCCCTTGTCCTGTCTCCACAGACCACTGAAAAGGGGCTGGCCAATTCCCCCTGCATCCCATACTTAAGATATTTATAAACATTAATTAGGTCCCCCCTCAGTCTTCTTTTCTCCAGGCTGAACAGCCCCAGCTCACTCAGCCTTTCCTCATACGGGAGATGTTCCAGGCCCTTAATCATCTTCATAGCCCTTCTCTGGACTCTCTCCAGGAGATCCCTGTCCTTTTTATCCCAGGGAGCCCAGAACTGGACACAATACTCCAGGTGGGGCCTGACCAGGGCAGAGTAGAGGGGGAGGATCACCTCCTTAGACCTGCTGGCCACACTCTTCCTGATGCATCCCAGGATCCCATTGGCCCTCTCAGCCACCAGGGCACACTGCTGGCTCATGGCCAACTTGTCATCAACCCTGGGGTATTACTACTTGTGGGTAATTGATCCTTCTAAGGACAGTTCTAAGTAGAAAGACATGGTAAAGTACTGAAACAAACACCCATGCCCCTTACTAATTCAAGGGAAACCTGAAGGTGAGCAAGGTGTATGAAACCCTACGAACAGGCACCGTGGAAAAGCTGTGGCTGGGTTACAAACACCTTGTTTTGAACAGCAACGCCAGTTCAAACACGATGGGCCTGAGAACACAACCACCCTCTTGCACAAGCAATGAAGGGTTTTACTCCTCCACTTTCACCTCTAAGTTTCTGCAAAGGAAATGAATAACGAAGGTGATTTCTGTAGCCAGGAGGGAGTGTGGGCAATCACGGCTGAACTCTTTGTCATACTGATAGAAAAATATCTTCCAATATCAAAGTGGCAGCTAAAATACCCTGAAAAGGATGGCAAGAGCAAATTTTATAGTAAGGGTAACTTTGTCATGGCTGGCCTGATTGATAAAGGCTCTAATTACTGTCCACTTGGCATAAATCATAAGTAGAATAAAAAAACAGCTTTCCAGATTGCTTACAGCGCCTGGCTGCGGACAGGCTCGAGCAGAAGGTAGGCTTTGGCCTTACCCAGTATCCTACTACCCAACTGGAGTGCCACTCTCCCTGCAGGCAAGCACACACACTCACTTCCGTGCACCTTTCTGACGAGTCTTCAAGTTAAAACAGAGTTGTTTCCAGAGTGCAGCACCTAAGTCACTGACTGCAGCTGGAGAAAAAAGGGCAGGAGCTCTGACCATGTGGGCTTGCTCCAGGTAAAAGACCCAGGGAATCTAGATTTCTGTGAGAAACCTCACCTCAAAAAGCAAAGTTATAGATGTGCTCCTAAGAAAACCCACTCCAAAACCTAGGTGAAATACAGTATTCTTTTGAAAAAAGCCAACCAGAGGTGTGTGTTTCTTGGCTGAGGAGGCAGCTGCCTGTAGCCCAGCAACCAGCACGCTGTTCCAAGCAAACCTGGTGTGACTTACAGGTTGGTTGATGTGAAACCGGGTCGGCATTCTTCTCATGATGGCAGAGTCGAGATCCTGAGGACGGTTAGTGGCTCCCATCACTATTACCTGTATACACCAACAGGAAAAAACAGTCAGCCTGGAACTGGCCTTTGAAAACATCACCACGGTGGGAGTTTCAAAACCAAACACGTGACTCTTCCACACTTTATCAAGAACAAAGAGGTTACATAAGGTTTCTCAGTACTGATTTCAGCAACTGGATTGAAACAGGCAGCTTGAGAGAGCGTTGGTACCACAGAGTGCTGTCTGGGGGGAGTTTTTCACATTAGCCCGAAGCCTTCTGAGCCCAAGTAGAAAGTTCACACTCTGAGCAGTAACCCAAACCCCCTGCTTGCAAGTCTCTGCCATGTCCCTCCAGTTCCCTGGTGGCCTGGAAGGAACTTGGAAGGAGATGTTTTGATAAGGTCCTAAGGAACACGGCATTTTTGTGCTACACTGAAAAAAGAAAGACAACCGGTTCATCAGGCAACTTCTGCATGCCCTAAAATGTTGTTGGGGTTTCTTTTTTTAGGCATTAATAAAAACCCCCAAACCATTAAAAGCACTGGTCTATGGTGACAGCAGTCCATCAGCTGCACACGAGCCAAGTTGAAAGGAAGGAGAGCATTTACCCCATTTGACCACATTCCAGCTACGAGTTTCAGAACAAATTTACTTTCCATTCACAGCAGCCTCGTTCTCTCATTTGTTACCCTAAGTTATGTACACTGTAAACACCCAGTCACAGAAGTGAGAAATGCCAGGGGAATTAATCTCCTATCAATACAGTTTCCTGACACGCTTCTGCTCTTTTGTCCTGGGTCACCGTTGCACAGCCAGCCCTGGCAGCGGCTGGGCAACCTGGGTGGCGTGTCCCCAAGCAGAGCCACCCTGCCATCTAGAGGCTTTGGCACACGGTGGCAAATTGCTACATGCAATTACAAAACAAAAAAAGCCAAAAAAGGGCATTTTTCTCCAGGGTTCTGGCAGGCTTCACCAGCTAGAAAGTGTTATGCATAAAAGTGCTGTGCTCTTCGCCTGCCTGCTAAACACATGCTCATGTCTGGCTGAGATGCACCCTGCAAAGGTGCTGCTCTGGGGGACCACACTGAGGGACAGCATGGGACCTGTGGTGCGCCCTCTGAGCAGAGGAGCCTTCCCAAAAGAAGCAGCTCTGTCCTCAGGCTCCATGAACATGGGTACGAACACGGCTGTAGGGGGTTCTAGACTCGGGCCATCCCTTCGAACGGCGCAGCTCCGCTTTCCAGGCGCTGTGTGCCCCAGGACTATCCCCTTGGCAGGTCCAGTCCAAAGCTGAACAAGTGTTTCAGATGCAATCAATGCAGGACCAAATAGCATTCATCATCCACACTTACTTACAATGGCCTCCTAGCCTTTGCAAGTCTTGTTACTGTAACAAAAGCCAAATGTAATCCTTATTCAAAGGCAGTGTGTTTGGCAAGACTCAAGTGCAACCCCTGGCTCCCAAGCAAACATCTGCAATTAACAGAAAGAGCCCTGCGAGCTGGCTGTCACATGCTGAGACAATGCAAACATGGAAAGGACACTTCCTGAACTGCAGAGACATCTCGGGGAGGAGCCCGAAATACAGTATGGAAACACAACGCTCCTGCTGAAGAACTCTCCAGAAATCTGAACCAGTCCCCGTGGTGTCGCCGGCCGGCTGCCTGCGCTGCGCTTGACTTGGGTGGCTCCCTACCCTGCACAGGCACACCAGGGCAGCACAAGAGTGGCTCATTCAGACTCTGTACACCAAACTCAAGAGATGGCTGAGGCCATGTATCACCTTACTGCAGGGAATGAACACTCTGACTTGCTCCCAGAAGCAATGCGTGCTTGCCAGATCATGTTAGCTTCCAGCCAAGCACTCGTACCACCAGCCTCCTGTTAGTGGTAAGCTAACGCTCTGCTCTGTGCTGTAATTGGGGTTTTGTTTTTTAAACCAGCTGAAAAATATCTTTAGTGCAAGTGTGAAAGAGGAGGAAAAGCAGATTTTACAAATAAAGAGCTAATGGAGGTCAGAGCATTGGAATCTGCTAACAGAAAAATACAGATTAAAAAAGGCTGAAAATTGTTAATTTAGAGAATTATTATGCTTTTTTAAAGGCCTTAAGATCACTGGAGGTGACAGTTCAGAAACATACAAAGCAGGCTTTTGTCTATGCTACATCCAAGTTATTTATTTCATAAATGTTTGGGCTGGATTTGGTTGGGGTTTTTTACAGCACCGGCAGCTTTTGGGGTTTTTTTCTGTTCAAAATACAATCCTTCTGCTGAGATTACAGGAGGGTGACAGAAATGTGCAGAAATAACGGGATGGAAGCATGGCTCCGGTTAATAGACCTTGTCTTTTGATAACATCAGCTTCATCACCCTTTCAGCTTAACTCCAGAGTCTAGTCCTTGTCTAAAACTAGTCTGGTGCTTTTCAGGAAACAAGGCAACCGCCCCGCGCTGGGGATGAACCCTCAGCTCTTCAATACCTCTCCTGGCATCAAAGAACTGCTTCTCCTCAAGAAAAGGCTTTGACAAAGTGGTTTTCAAAAAAGCTTTAAAATTCCTGGTTTTGGCAGCTCAAACTGTACAGTACTGAGACTTAAGACACTTCTGAAAATAACTCCTCTTAACTAAAAGCAAAATGGCTACAAAAACAGTAGGGTTTGGGGGGGGAGGGTTGAGATCATCAAGAAGAAGGATGATTAATGAGAATCATCTCGTTCCCATGATGTTCTGGCAACTGCTCACACAGAGAGGAAACACTCCCTTGGCCATTACCTGCAACCTGTTACTCTTCCCAAACGGCTCAGTAACGGGGCGGGAAGCATCCTGTTACTTTCCTCGTCATCTTTTGTACTTACTTGGCAGTTGTAATCAGTGTCCAGTCCATCCCACAGGCTCATGAACTGAGCTTTCATCATAGCTGTAGCTTCGTGGTCAGAGCTGGACCGATTTCGTAAGAAGGAATCTGTGTGAGAGGATCCAGTAGAACATGTTACTTTCAGTCCAGCCACAGGAGCATTGCCCTCTGGCTTCTTGTGCAGAGACCTGCGCTATTGGCTAACTTACACAGGCCTTCTTAAAAGAAGCCACAAACACACTGTCAACAAATGAAAAACATTTCACACAGCAAAGAACAGGCAAGAGGAATTTCACATTTTTAAGCACGTCTTTCAAATGACAGTATGTGAGGATGTAGCTCTCACACGAGACTGGCAACTTGGAGCACAAGATTGGGACGCTTTCCCAAATTAAGACAAAGTGTAACTTTCACCTTAGTTTCTCATGGAGAGACAGAAGCATTCAGAGTCTGGCAAGAAGACACCAAAGCACAAGAGAACAGCAAGGTGCAGGACAGACGTAAAGCAGGCTATACGCTTTGTGTCGCAGAGCTCCAACTCTGCCAGCCGGCAGCTAAACCACATCTCTCACCCCGGCGCAAAGGGATAAAAGAGCATCTTCATGATGCCCCTTCGTCAGCCTGAGCTGTGGAACGGGCAACAGCTTCGTCAGGCCCCGTTACTGCAAACTGCACAAGTCACTCTAAGAAGTGTCAGTGCTATGCAGCAGTGAGAGATTTTAACTGAACTGCTTGAGCTCGCAGGGACTGCAAAGCAAAGGTGACAAGTCCAGATGTGCTGAACTGCTGGCACCTTTGCTGCGTTCCTGGCTGAACTTCCCCTCCTACTTCTTCAGCCTTCTTAAAGTATTATTCTGGTGCTTCCCCACAGCCCATGTTTTGTTTTCCATTAAGTGCCCTCTACAGCAAAAGCACCAAAGCGCATTTGGTGATGGGTTTCCTCAGTAAAGAGTCCCCTTGGCAGAGGATAAGCTTGCCTTGTGAACCACCTTGGCCCAACCAAAATAAGCACCAACTTGTTCTACTTGCAATTTCCTTCACTGACACAAGGAAGAAATACACTGGCTTTCCTAATCTGCCACCATTACTCTGCAATACTCTTTGTGTTACTGAACCTTGCTCCATTATCACTCTCTCTAAGGAACAGGTGACAGTAGATCGATATGCCAATTGACTCGAGCCCACCGTTTAGTTACAAACTAAAAAACTCAACCCAAACAACAACAGCAGCAAAAAAATGATAAAGAGACAGTTACCTATTTCGTCAATAAAAATGATGGAGGGTTGGAGCTTTACAGCAAGGGAGAAGACAGCAGCAGCCAGCTTCTGAGACTCCCCGTACCACTTGTCCGTCAGCGTCGAAGGCTGGAGGTTAATGAACCGACAACCCGCCTCCTTTGCCGTAGCCTTGGCGATGAGCGTCTTGCCGCAGCCAGGGGGACCGTAGAGGAGCACTCCTGAAAAAGAGCAGTGTTAATGGCTGCTGTACAGAGAAGCATGCAGGCTTGTCATTCAGTCAGGTTTTCCAAGATAAGAAACCAGTGTAGACTGTTCCCTCAAACCAACTACGGAGCTACTTAAGATATCTCTACTATAAAATTAAAGCAAAGAATATCTAAAGACAAGTAGGGTGAAACTGAAGGGAGACATTTATCTGAGGGATGACTGGTTTATTACTGTGGTTATAAAGGTGGCATAAAACTAAACCCCCTATTTATTTCCTGTAAGCATTTGACAGGCCTCGTTTATAGCCAGTTTCAGCTTAGCACAGAGGGGAGAGGAAAAAAAAAAGCCTGCAAACATTTAAAATAAATTACCCACAGTTAAATATGACATCTCGTATTATTTTTAACTTTGCCATAGCGAAAGAATTCACAGCAGTGTTTTTCTAACACAGTTGTAAAGAAAACAATTTAAAGCAAAAAAAAAATATAATTAAGTCAAACAAGCCTGAAACACAGAGAATTAATAAGGGTGGGTGTTTTTCTTGTTGATGTGACTGAGAACCACAAACATAACTAGTCTGAAGCAATGACTCCCTATTAACACGCAGCACAAGTCACTAATAAAACCGAGGAGCTGGCCCTATATGGAAAGTCTGCATTGAAAAGATAAATAAAAACCAACTTTTTCCTTCAACTTATTAGATCATGACATTAAAGTAATTTTCCAGGCAGTTTCAATTTGTGACTTAAACAGAGAGTAGCCTGGAAAAACTAAACCCATTACAGAAGTGTTTCATTTTCCATCACTTAGTACATGGAACCAAGATGGTCACAGATACATTTAATTAACATAACGAACACTTTTCAGAGAAATCTCAGAAAGCAATACTCCAAGGATCAGAGCACTAAGGAGACATTTTGGCATTCTGTCCAATGTTTTAGGTTCAAATTCTGCTCGCTCACAGTAACATACAGCCATAAGCATTCCAGCAGAGACAGTTCAACTTCTGTTTCACTGTTGGAAAGTGAATTTGTCACCTGCTGGTTTCCTTACTGCCTTGGCACTATGTGCCCTAGCTCCAGAGACAATCGAAGGATCTCCAGAATAAAAATGGGGTCTCTTTCTCTTTGAATGACTGGAATTTCCAGGTCTGGAACAGAGAGGTGTCTGGCACGATTAGCTTACGTTGATGCCTCATGTTTATGACTTAACATTTCTATGATATCGTAGAAATATTAACCAATCACACAGAGCCTAACAGCAGTTAGAGCTGATCTCTGCCACAGGACAAGGTGGGGTATAAGAAGAAAATATCTGACAATTTAGGCAGCTAAAAATGCAGGCTACATTGGTTAGCAAAACTAAGTGTAGTATCAGTAACTGGAAAGCAATCGTTCCTCCATTACCAAGATAAAACTTACTCACTAGAACTTGATTTCATGGCAAGGGAAGAGGAAAAACCTGAGGGTTTTCCCTGGCATCGGTCCTAATGGTTGCACTTTGGACCAGCAACCCACTTCCTCTCTCCTTTATGGGTAATTATAACCTCTTTAATACCAACACATAAATCCCTCACATTTCTTTCCTACCTTTTGGTGGCTGCAAGAGCCTGGAATTCTCAAACAAGTATTTCTTCTTGATAGGCAAAATGACAGTGTCTTTCAAGTCTGTAATAACGTCATCTAAGCCTGCAATATCGCTCCAGGTTACCTGACATGGAAAAACAGTATTAGAAATTATGATCATAGTCCCTGCCAACACAAAAATGCCCACAAGCTCAAAAGTAATGCAAGGCCTCACAAATAAAAAAGGTCAAGTGATTAAAAGACTCCGCTCTCAACAATGCAATCTGAGGTTTAAATCACAGAAACATTTTCTATGTAATTCCCTAGGTACATATATATGACAAATAATGTCATCTGAAGTCAAAGATCAAGCTCTTCCATGTCTGAAGCACGTTCATCAGAGTAACACAGAAAACAGTTTCTTACATGCATGCTAAGTGGGTCCACAAGATGTGCAGCAATACTCATTTCATATTCAGTGAGCTTGACATTCTTCACTCCAATTTGCTTCATCAGTTTTTCAGCCTGGGGGTGGGGAAACCCAACGTCAAGAGAATCAGCAAAAGAAATCGAACACTTAACACAAAAACTGTTTCTCACAGAACAGCTATTTGGAGTCTGAAAAGCTTACCTGTAAGTCACATCTGAAAGCAGCTTAAAGCTGTCTGGAGCAACATGGTTCTGCTATTTCCTGATGACTTTTTGTCACCTGAGCGAAACTAAGTCACATGTCTCAGTTCCCATCAAATGTCACACCAGCCCTCCCACCACCAGGCCCGCGAGTCGTAACTCTGAGATCTCAAAGGCAAGTGAAACAAACATTCAAACACAGAGGAGGTTGCTGTGCAGAAACAGGTCTGCAGGCATACAGGTAACCTTGGGACAAAACTGTATCCATGAACCTCTGTAGGAGTTCCCAAAGCTGATACAGGTATGTTACACTATAAAAAAAGCTCAGACGTCCTTAGGAGCTTTGTCTAGGCTTCAGGTGAAAAGCCCAAAGCTTGTTATCAAATACAACTCCAGAGCTATTTCACCTGCTTAGTTATCTTCATTCACAACCTGAAAATAACACACAAGCACTAATGAAACATATAATTGTGTTGTTATAAAAAGTGTTCCCTTCCCCAACCTCCACAGCACTGTACCAAGGAGAGATTTATGTACTTTTAAGAGGGGGAAGATAATTCACTGAAGCCAGTCAGGTTTTTTTCCACATATTCAATGTTTTCTTCTTCCCAATTTAAAAGGAAAAGTCATTTGTTGTGTCAACACACTTTCTGAAGTCAGTTTCTCTTTAAACTCAAACTTGCAGGTAAGTCTGACATGCTTTTGGGATACTGCAACCCCTTATATAACAGCTGGCACGAGCACAGTTTGTGAGTGCCCATTTCTAAAGCGGGGCCAATTTTTTAACTAAAGATTTCATTAAAAAAAAGTAAAACCACTGAAAGGAGAATTAGGTTGCTCAAAATTGCTGTTTGAATCTGGGAAATCTGTGTCAGCCAAACAAACAATCAAACAAACAAACATAAGTTGCAACGTTTCCTTCAATACTTTCCAAAGGAAAGATGCAACTTTTGGTTCTGAAATGCACCTAACACTTTTCCCAGAGCATTAACTCTCATGAATCATTCCAGTTCAGCATAAGGAATGAAGCTTCGCTTTTTTTTTTCCCCTCCTCTGCCCTTTCAAGGGTGTTTTGACTGCTACTGGAGGTGGGAGGAGAACAGAGGGCAAGGGACAAAGTGCAAGCTGTCTTAAAAAAGCGTTTGGACAGCGGCGTGACTACAGTCCTTGCCTCTGCTGTTAAGCTGCAAAAAAGCAGCAGAGAATTAAGTTATTTCTGCAGAGAATTAGGTTATTTCTCCTCAAGGTTTTAAAAAGCAACCAAGGGACTGGTGTGAGCATGACTGAACGTGACTGCTGCTTAGCAAAGATGTCAGGAAAAGAAACAGCACAGGGACCACAGACGTGATGATAGACACAGCATTGTGCTCCAGTTCAACAGTTCTTCCACCGCTTGAAGCTCAGAACTTTAACTTGCTGTAAGACCTAAATGCTGAAAACACTAATGGTCTGGATCCTGTGATTAAAGAAGAATAAAAAGCAGCTTCTTAAACAATTTACCATTCCACCTGCTTTTGCTGATTACTTTGCTGGTTACTGCAAATCCAGTTTACAGGTAGCAGGTTTCTCTGTACAAACAGTACTGAAGAAGCCAGCGCGTCACAGAAGTATTTATGTGTAAAATCCTACCTGTTTCTGAGCTTCTACTTTCTGCTTCCTGGTTGGATCAATGGCATCAACCATCCACTTAATGGTAAAATAGGTGACGGCACCGAATATGGTTAAACGAAAAATTAACCCGACCACTTCATTCCGGCTCAGAGGGCGTGAGAACGCTTCGGCGTGGACCATCGTGCTTCTCAGCGCTAAGGACAGCAGGAAAAGGAAAGCTGAGAAAATAACCACCTCACATTTAAACACCACTTGACAAAAAACTATTTCCCAGGCACGCGGTGGGCCTAAAGCTAACCAGGAAGTTATAATGGCACCGCTCAACAACAGCACAACCCAACCAGGTAAAGCCACCTAAGATGGAAATGCATGGCGCTCAGTGTAAGGACGGAGTCCTTCCCGCTGTCGGTAAGCGGAGAAGAAAAGGCAGCAACAATTTGAGGCCTTACTTCTTTAGTGGCTTGAGCGCCGTCTGGAAAGACCTGGGGGTGTTGATCAGCAGCCAGCTGAACATGAGCTAGCAATGTGCCCAGGCAGCCAGGAGGACCAACAGCATCTTGGCTTCTATCAGGAACAGCGTGGCCAGTGGGTGTAGGGAAGTGATCCTTCCCCTGTACTCAGCGCTGGTGAGGCCACACTGGAGTTCTGCATTCAGTTTTGGGCCCCTTGCTACCAGAAGGACATAGAGATGCTTGAGCATGCCCAGAGATGGACTACAAAGCTGGTGAAGGGTTTAGAAGACAAGTCTTATGAGAAGCAGCTGGGGGAGCTGGGATTGTTTAGTCTAGAGAAAATGAGACCAAGGAGAGACCTCATTGCTATCTACAATTACCTAAAAGGTGGCTGTAGTGAGGTGGGGGTTGGTCTCTTCTCCCTGGGAGATAGTGACAGGGCAAGGGGAAACGGTCTGAAGTTGCATCAGGGGAAGTTCAGGTTGGATATCAGGAAAAATGTCTTTACTGAAAGGGCTGTCAGATATTGGAACAGGCCACCCAGGGAGGTGGTTGAGCCACCATTGCTTAAAAGGTAAGCATTTAGGAGGCGTTTAAAAGAAGAGACATGGTCTCTTCTCACCATACTTGGTGACATGGTCTAATTAGTGTTGGACCTAGTAGGGCTGGATAGATGGTTGGACTTGATGATCTTGAAGGTCTTTTCACTGTATGATTCCTGATTACCTACGCGTGAAAAGGTCCTGGTTTCACTCTTCCCTCAGGAGACCCGCATTTCTCTCAGCTACACAATATCCTAATAAAGATTACTTTACTTCAGTGCCAAGTTTACATTCTCATTATGACTGACATTTTGTGACTGTTACTGACCCCAAATTGCTAAGTCACGGGGACAAAGATAACTGTGCTATTTAAGTTTCCTTTTCCCGGAGCGGAAGTTTAAAGGAAAGGCACCCAACTGCCACATTAAGGAGCAACCAACGACTTGTACTGGAGTAAAATGAGGTTAAGAACCGGAGCCCACACCTAGGAGATTATTTGGAGTTATTAATATCACTGGAACACTGAAAACACTGGATGTGGCACACAGCTATCAGGGGAAAAGGCTGGCTGCTGTATGAGCCAGACCTGGCAAGTACAGCACCTTCGAGCTAGGGGAACGTGCTGCAGAGAGGAAAAAATACCTCTTCCTAAAACAGTGAAAAATCACTTGCAAAACTGGGGGCTTCTTTCCTCACCCTACTTTCTCCTCGGCCGGTGGGGTTTCTATTTGAGAATCACCAGTGCTCTCCTTGTTCACTGCCTGATTCTCCTGCTGCAAGGGCAAAATCAGTGGCGATTCCTTTGGCAGCTTCCAACGCTCCCTGGCCAGTTTCCAAAGAGAGCTGTCAGCCAGGGAAAAGCCAGCCTACCTACTGCCAAGATATCCTTGAATTCCCCCTTGTTTGGCTAGCAGCAGTGTTGCGGCGACCCCTAGTCAACTCATGGTGCTGCCATACCACAGAGTCTGCTTACAAGGATTCAGCAGGCTGGAATTTGGAGAGGCAGGGCAACATGCTTACCAAAAGACATCAAGGGGCTCGCTACTATGTTCCAGTGTGGATCATTAAAATAGTTTTGGGGCTTGGGGTTATTTTTTGTTACTCTTCATTCTGTTTAGACATTTAAAAGGCTGTGCCTGCTCAGAAATTAAATAAAGTTGGCCTGCTCTGGCACCTAAGCAACTAAGGCAGAGTCCTCTTAAGGGCATCTTTCATTTAGTAAAACAAACTAAATTTATTAAAATATTTAGTAAACGAGAGGAAAAAAGTTCCCCTCCCCCCCCCCCCAAAAAAAAAAAGGGAAAAAAAGCCACAAAGCCCCAGGAACCCGCCAAACACACACCCCCCCCCCCCCCCCCCCCGCTTATGGAATCTCTCACCCTGAGCGAGCGGCTGTGCAGAACACCTTTCACAGGAGAGGATTTTAGGCGTAGCCTTTCCAGATGAAGCTCTGCTCACCTCAGCTGCCCCCCCGCGCGTTCCTGCACCCGCTTTCTGGCGGCTCCCGGGGAGGAGGAGAAGGAGAGCGAACCGAGCAGCAAGCCCTGGGTCCGCGTGGGGTTCAGCCCGCACGCCAGGCCCGCCAGCGCAGAACAGAAACGAAAAGCAAAAGCGGCGCTGCTTGCTGCTGCACGCCCGCAGCGCGGCCAGCGGCAACGCGCAGTCGCCCCTAGGAAACCCCCGGCTGCCCCAGCCCTGGGCAAAGACCGGCCGCTCTGCACCCCCGGCCCTGAAGCGGCCCACAGGAAGGGTGTGATTCCCGGCAGCGCCGTCGAGGCCGCACCGGCGGGGTCGCGGCTGACAAGAGGGAAAGGGCCGGGCCGAGACGGCTGCAGGGCGGCGCCGCCCCGAATGGCCTCTCGGGCCGCCCGGGGGGCCCCAGCGAGGGCAGAAGCGGGCCTCGGAGAGCCCCCGGCCCCGCCGAGGATATGGAGGCAGCCGCCCTGGGCCCGGCTGTGGCGGCGCGGCGAGCCGAAGGCGGCACCGGTGAGTGCCGGGCCGGGCCGGCCCCGCCGCCCGTGACCTTCCCACCGCCAGGCAGGTGCCGGAGCGGCGAACGGAGGAGCGGCAGGCGGCCCTTCTCCCGCCGGTCACTCACCCCTCGGGCTGGTCTCTCGGACACCCAGCCGGCAGGTCGCGGCGCCGGCCGAACGAGCGGAGGAAGGCGGCAGAGGCGACAGAGGTGGTGGCAACGCGGCCCTGGCACGGCGGCGGCGCGTCCCTCGCTTCCCCGCTCCGTCCGGCTCCCGCCGCCCCGCACGAAGGTTCCGGCCCTCGGCGCTCAGCCCGCCCATGACGGAAACCCTCCCCTCCGCTCCGCTCCCCGCCAGCCCCGGGCTGGGCCTGCCCCCGCCTCTCGGTAAAGGAGCGGCGGCGAGCAGCTCGGGTTTGGAGAAGGCGGCACGGTGCAGGAGCGGGATGCCGCGAGGGTCTGCCGGGAGGGAGGTCACGGAGATGTACGAATCCCTCACTAAGGGAGACGGAGGGAAGAGGTTTCCCGTTTCAGCTTGTAATGAAAACAAGTAGCTACGCTCTCTCGATACACAGTGACAGAAAATTGTCCAGAAACAGGTCAAAACAGGGCGATCTCCGTAGTAAGTATAACTAACCCAAAGTTTTGGAAACTTCTCTTCAGCCGTCCTGCGCTTGTGTCCGTGCCACTGAGGTTTTAGAGACTTTCAGACCTGTCTTTGCTCTCAAGCAAGAGCCAGATTCATCCCGCTTCCCTAAATACAGCGCCTCAAAGCCTTTATACATTGCCAAAGGCCCAATGTAGGACTGAACTGGTGCCAGAAGCTGACCCCACAGAGAATCATCCATCCCTCTGGTACCGCTGGAGCTCTCTGTGTTCGCGCAGACCCAGCTGTGGCAAGGTGTTGCTCTGCCCTACACCGGGCTGATGGGGAGCTGCAGGAGCCTGGTGTGCAGCCAGCAGAGACTACCCGTCTGTTTGTGTGAAATTGGGCCTTCGTCTTCAATGGGTATCTTGTGGTACAAGCGTCTGTCTGAAAGGGAAATGCACTGGGAATCTCGGGTTTATACTGGGGGGGTTTGGGGAAGGTCTTTGTGGCAGCTGCTGCGCCCAAGAGCATGGTGTGCCTCAGCTGCTTTGGATCACTGGGTATGCTTCCTATGTAAGAACAGATCTACAAAGTGGTAGTGTAAGCAGAAACTCATTTGACACACTTGATCATTGATTTTGGTGGGGTTTTTTGGGTTGATATTGGAAAATTAGATTGCAAATTCCTCCCCTCCACCCCCCTTCCTGTAAAATTTCAAATTGAATATATGGATGACTGACTTGGACTCAAGGAGATTGTAGCTCTTGAATACAGGACTTGAAGGTTACCAGAGGGACCTAGTGTAGTCAGAAAACTCATCAGAGAAGGTGGGAAGAGGGCTGCACAGTGTACATGCTGTTCTGTTTTTGACTGCTGGGCACTTTGCTAGGGAACACGTTATTTTTGGCAAACTTCATTCTCCAGTTAAGTGCAGGCTGACCAGAGCTTTGTCAGTGACCTGAACAAGAGAAAATGGGAAAAGAATGATATATTAAAATCAGATAGGTCTGTGGTGGCTGGAGGTGGGGAGGGGGTTGCAAAACACAGGGAACAACAAAACACAGAGGGGGTACAGATAAAATGAGATCAATAGAAGTCAAGGCAAAGCATACGGAAAGAACAACACAAGAGATGGGAAAGTAAAGAAGAACTGGAGGAAGAGGGATTCTTTGGAACAGCTTCATTAATTGGGCAAAAGCATGTTGTGATTTTTCCCTTCACCAACTTGCAGGTCAAAGACTTCCTGAGTCAGAGGATGAATTGTATTTTATAGCCATTTATTTAATGCATGTTTGCTCTGTCCTCAAAAACATGGGGCATTTTATAACCAAGTCACGCAATTCCACTGCACACCATGACACAACCTCTACTATTTTGAAACTGTTGCCAGCTCATTTCATCTGGAACCCCTAAATTTATATTGAAGACATCACAACGCAACCAGTCCTTGTCCAACCTTTTCAGTAACTTCAGATTTTATAGGTTTCCAGCTCACTTTTTAAAGCAGGACCTCAACTGTACACAGAGTTGAAAATGGAAGCACAGCACAAATATTAACAGTGGCATAATTCTGTTCTCTTTCCCTATCCTACCAATGGCTGGTGTAGTTCCACAGGTTGTATTGTGAGATTTCAACAGCTATATCCCTGCATGGTGTGAGGAAAGCCTGTCCCAGGCCTTGCTGTGGCACAGTGATCACGGATAGATACCTACTGCTCAGACTGCTTGGTCTGAATTGGAATGGGGAATCTAGCAAAAGGACTTTCATTGAAGCCACATCAACTTCCTAGCAATACGTAACATAGTGGGATGTTAGAAAAAGAGGGTCAATGCTGACAGCTTGGAGGACTTTCAGAAGCGTTTTCAAAGATGATCTTAATCTGCTAGCCACATCTGCCATTGGTCTATGGATAACCTCCTAGTCCAGCACCCAAAAGTAGGGCTTCATGCAGGTGGATGATGAGGAGGGTGGAAAGTTAGGGGAGCTTGGCCAGCATAGTGTAGTCAAGTGGCGGTAAAGAGGGGCCTTTCTGCCCATAGGAGTGCAGAGGGTAAGGAGGGTAAATGCTATGGAGCAGGAGCTATTTAAGGCCAATACTGGCACAAGAATAAATGGATATAAACCAGTCACAAATATATTTAGCATGAAAATCAGAAGGTGGTTCTGGGAACAGCTTCCCAGTGGGGAATAACAGTGGCAAAAGACCTTAAGATGAAACTGGATACATTAATGAAAGGAATAAATCCCTCTACCTTATGTTCCAGTTTATTTTGAGCCCTTAAAGGCAAAGCGTAGCGTTTCACCCTCCCGTTCCTCTTCCTCCTCCAGCCATGTGCAGCCGGACTCAGCACCTCTCTTAAAAGCTGTTTAAAGATCAAACAAGACACAGGATTTATCTTGCACTTTTGAATTCCTTTTTGTCGCTCTCCAGAAAGGAAAAGGAAAGTGTTGTAGTTTATACACTCACAAATCACTACTTAATACATCTTCACATCCACTGAGCACTGTGTTTTATCCAGTTCTTCCTATCACCAGGTATTAACCGATTTCCCGCAGAACCCAACCAGTATGTAATTGAGTGCTGTTTCACTCCCAGTTGCCCTGCTCAAATGTATCTTGACAGCCATTCTCCCTGAGCAAACCATGGAGAGATTTTCCACAAAGGCGATCTTCACTGTGGGCTGATGGGTGTAACAAGATGCACAAAGTCTCTTCAGCAGGTGCCTTTACCTGCTGGCCTCAGAAACATATGAGGAGGACTTAGAACTTCAACCCGGGATCAGGGAGGTACCTGCCAGCTTTCCATAATCTGCTTTTCAGGGATAAGGGGAAGAGTGGTGCATAGGTTCTCCTCTTTCCATCAGGCTGGTCTTCCCATACTGTAGCTTTTCCAGTCATATAGGAAGTGGTTTCATTTTCCTTTTGTTTCTGTTCCTTGCAGGCTTTTGGATATGTCCATCATCCCTTTATAAAACAGATAACTGCTTTCTCACTCCCTGAAGCAGGCTTCTTTTGGAGGTGGGTTATCTTTGACCTCTATGGGCCATCCCTCACATCATTCCATGCCCAACAAGATAACAAGGACAGAGGTTTTGAGGAAGGCAAATTTACAAACCTGTTTGTCTGGTAACCCCGTTTCTTCCAGTGTGTGATCTAGCAAGCTCTCTTCTGATCCCCTCGCATGGTTCTCCAGCAGACTACAGAAGTCATACATTCCAAGCTGCCTTAAAAGGCTGAGTTGTATGACCTCAATGGGCTAACATCTCACCTGTCTGTGTGCAAAAGGACAGAAGTAAATAATAAATAATCATGCCATACCAAACTATGAGAAAGATGTAAACCAGCGAGACTGCAGCCAGCGCTCATGTTCACGCTGCCACAGGCCTGATTTTCCTACAAATCGCTAACACGGGCAATTCCCAAACTTACAGCAGTTTCCAGCCCCGAAGGAGAAGCAGCACCTTGTGCAGCAGGGTTTATTTGCTGGGGTTTTGAAGGAATTTGAAGGCCGATTCGGTGGCTGACACAGCTCTTTCCCCGCGTCGGGTTAACTGGGGGAGAGCACAGACAGCTCTACGAAAGCAGCAGGGCCGCCACCGGTGAGGCGGCCGGCCGGACACCGGGGGCGCTTCCACGCCCTGACCGCCGTGCAGCCCCCGAGAGCAGCCGACAGCGCCGAGCCCCGCTGCCCCAGGGCCTGGGCGGCTGCAGGGGGCGGTAGGCGCTCACGTACCGCGGCGGGCAGCGGCCCCGAGCCAGCTAGGCTCGCTCGGCCTTAGCGCTGAGCCGCGCAGCGCCAGCCCGGTCGCGGCGGCAGCGGAGAGGAGGCCCCGGCGATGGGCTGACCCCCGTCGCTCCCTCCCTCTTCCCCCTGGGGCTTGGGGGCCGCACCGTGGCCGTTACCCGCCGCCCCGCCGTTACATAAGCGTAGCTACCCCCGCCCCGCCCGGCCCGGCCCGGCCCAGGCCCAGCGCCGGGACGAGCGCAGCCGCCCTGGCCGCAGCGGGCGCTATGGGCCGACCCCGACTGGGGAGACGCGGGGATGGGGCAGCCCCGTCCGCCGCGCAGCCCGAGCGGCAGCAGGCAGCAGGCCGCCGGCGGGGCTCGGAGGGCGGCGGTGGAGGCGGGACTCAGGCCCGTTCCTCTCGGCAAGACCACTTCCGCCCGCGGGGGAGGGGCCGCCGCGAGCGCAGCGGCCCACCCACGTGACCTATCACGGTACCTTCACTGGGAGCGGCGGAGTGCATGATCGCCGTGCCTTCTGTATCCTTCCGCCCGCCGCCTCCTCGCTCCCGCGGGGCGGCGGAACGTGGAGGGGGGAGGGAGCGCGGCACGACGAGGGGAGGGCGATCAGCACGGCGGGCGGGGGCTCGGAAGCCGGCGGGGCCCGGAGACGGCTCGCCGGTTCGTGAGGGACTACTTTCTAGGGACGGCGGATGCATCGAGGGGGCGGGGCCGCGCTGCCTCCCCTCTCGGAAGCTGCAGCCATGATGGGAGTCTAGCGCTGGCGCGGCGCTGCTGGGCGCGGAGCAGGCCGGGGGGAATGAGCCAGGCCGCGCCGCTGGCCCGTACGCCCTGAGGAGCCACCGCCGCTGCCGTCGCCCCACCGCGGAGCGCCCGCCCGCCCGCCCGCCCGCCCGGCGGCGCGGCCCCACCGCGCGGCTCCGGGCCCGCCACCGCTACCGCCGCCGCCGCCCCGGGCGGGGAGCGGAGCGGGGCGGAGCGGGGCCGGGCCGGGGGGGCGCCCCGCGCCGCTGTCACCATTGCTGGGGCCCGGAGCGCCGGAGAGCTGCTCTCTCCGCCTCCGCCTCGCTCGCCTCAAAGACGGCGGCGGCGGCGGCACCCTCAGGGACTCGGCCCGGCTCCGGACCCTCCCTGCTCGGCCGCCGCCGCCGCTGCTCCCGCCCCGCTCGGCGCAGCGGCGGCAGGAGGAGGGGGCAGCCGCCGCCGCCGGGAGCCGCCGCCGCCGCGGGGGGAGGCGGGCCCGCCTGGGGCTGAGCCGCCGGCGCAGCAGGCCCCGCGCCCGGGGCCGCCCGGCGGCCGCCGGCCCGCCGCCGCCGCCTCCCGGCCCCGCGCCCCGCCGCCCGGCCCCAGCGCGCTGTCCCGGAGCGGCCCCCGGCTGCCAGACATGACCGCCATCATCAAAGAGATCGTCAGCAGGAACAAAAGGCGATACCAGGAGGATGGCTTCGACCTGGACCTGACCTGTATCCTCCCGGCGGGGACGGGGCCCGGCACCGGGCGCTGCACGTACAGCTATTGCATCAGACCTGCGCGGCGGTTACCTAATGCGCTTCCCGGTGCCGCTCCGCCCGGGAGGCCGGCGGCTGCCGCCGGGGCTCGCCAGGGCCGCCGCGCCCTCCCTTTCCCTCTCCCCCCTCCCCTTCCCCCGCCGCCTCGGCCTCCTTTTGTCCGGGCTGCCGCCGACCCGGGCCCCGGCAGCCGGGCGGATTAACGGGAGCTCCGTGATGGCGAGGATTAACGGGAGCGCTCCTTGGCGATTGCGGCCGGCCGGCCTGCCGCCACCCCCGTGCGCCGAGGTGCTGTGTCCCCCCCACCCCCGCGCCAGCTTCGGGTCTGCCGCTTATCTACGGCCGTGTTGGTTTTTCAGCTCACAGCAAATATGCCTGTCCTGCCGTGACTCGCGTCCAGAGCACCGTTTTACGTTTTGGGGTTTTTTTAAAAATTATTTTAAAATAATTTTACAATTTAATTTATTCAGTAACTCGTCTTGAATTGCAAATATGATGCAGCAGGCCTGTCACTTTACTCGGGTCCCTTAGGTCTCCGTGGCGGGAGAGGCAAAGCCAGTGTCCTCTGTCCTGATTTTCATCCATTCGGTGAGGCGGAGTTCCTGTTCTGTGGCCGTACAATGCAGTGAGGCTCTCGATGACAGGAGGTAGCAATTACTTCTTCTGAATTAAAAAATAATCATCTTTATTGTTTTATTCCCCTGTCCCCAAATGCAAGGAGTGACCTGTGCTTTGGCATAACCTCAGATACAGTAAGGATGAGGATGTGTTACGGTCAAGAGCGCGTTGGGTCTCGTCGAGGAGGATTGTAATTCTGGAGTATGTAATTAGTATGCAGTTAGGAGTAATGAGTCAAGCCATAGGGAAGCCTTGCTAGCATATAGTTTGGTGGCCTTTGGAGCAGATGTGCTGCAGCATCAGCCAGATGTTGGCTTTGAACGCTTTGGGGAGGTAATAGTATGGAGGGTCAGTGCTGTGGACATGGTGGTTTTCCGTGGTGGAGAGAGATCGGTGCTGTGTTTGAGAGGTTTTGGAGCAAGACTCTTGCTTTAAAAGTTGGAGCTGTCCTAAGAGAAATGAGTAGTGACAGTAGTGATCGGAGTCAGACTTGTCCCTGTAGACAGAGCAATTTCTGGTCTGTAACGGGGTCAGGGTGAGAGTTATTGGGTTTTGGAGCAATTACTTGTGTGTCATAGCTAGTGGTACAAATAATTCCCGTTCTCGGACAGGAGCAAAACTGGTAACAGCTGTAACTAGCACAGAGCTCACACCATTGCATGGAGCCTTGGCCTAAAATTTTCATGGCTTTAAAAGAGCCCTGAATGGTTCTTGGACTTTCACAGGTGGCTGCTGTGCTTTTAGTTAAAAAAGCAGCAGTCTGGGTATGTAATTCTTGCGTTCTGGTGGTGGTACTGATAATACAGGATTTTGGGCTCCCTGTTTTTAAACATTCGCTCTGGCCTGTGACTAGGGCAGCTGTAATGCTGACATAGGCCAGCGCAGCCCTTACGCTGACTTAACAGCACGAGTCCTGGTCAGACACTTAGATTTCCCTGAGCGGTGGCTTTGCTGGGAATCTCAGAGTTACAGAAAGAGTTAAGCCGTGGCAATATGATGAGGTGGTTGGCTTTGTGGCTGAGGAGTTTGGTGTTTCAGATATCTTTGCCCAGATGTGCCATTGGCAGGGGAGAAATTTTTTGACCCAAGCAAAAACCTGTTTTCATTTGCTCTCAGTAAGAAAGCTGGTGAATGTCAAACCTGCATTTTCTTACTCAAGGTTGCGAATGGTGTGCCAAATGGAGTTTATTGCTTTTTTTTTTTTTTTACTTTTTCATCTTGTTAGTTTTATTCTTGGACTTCTGCATTAGAAGTGGGCCACTGAACACTGGGCCTAGGCTAGATTTGGTTTTGTTTTAAAAGGAGTAGCTGGCTACAGTCCTGTAACAAAATTTATAGAAAAGGTGTTTTTATCATGATTGCAAAAATATCTCTGGAAGAAACTCATACTCAAAGTCCTCACCTCTTGTTTTTCTTTTTTTGTCCTTTTTTTTGTGGGTGCACAGTTTTGAACAGATAATGAAGACTGCTGCCTGTAGAGTACAGTGGGTTTGCTTGAAGCAAAAGTTTAATTTTTTATCACTGTGTGCAGGCTTCTTGGAGACATTCTTTTTGCAGGGCTTTGATGGAATTGCCGCTCATCGTACCTGGTAGCTGGAAAATAACCTCGTTGGCTCTTACACGTGTAGACAGAGGACTGAGCTGGGAGCTTGCTCTCCAACCATGCGATCTTAGATGGAGAAAGAGAAACCTTGAAACATGAGCTGTTTGGCAAGGCATGTGGTGCATAGAGGAGGACTGGGGTGTAAGTTGCTCCAAGGTACTTCTCACCGTGTGCTGGAGCTTTCAAATTTTGAGACCAAAACAAGCTACCATTGATGCTGTTGATGAACTTTTCGTCCCTGCACATCCAAGCTTGAGTGTCCTGTGTTACAGCTCACTGGTCATTGTGGGGTAGCTACTTCTGTCAAGCTGAAAGAGATAGGTGTGAGTTGGATGGTGCAGTGATTCAGGCGTTTAGCCAAGATATGGGAAACAGAAGTATGAATTCCTTCTCCAGTAAATACTTCTGTGCGAGTAGCTTGGTGGCTCCGAAACGCTCGCTAGCTGGTCATTGCTACCCAGGCTTTGGGAGGTGGAGGATAAAATGAATCTACAGCGAATCCAGGTGAGGTGTGTGATCTCCAGCCTACGGGGTCTCATCTGTCTTCTACAGAGACCTGTAGTCTCTACGTTTTGGTCCCAGCGGGTTCTCCCACGACGTTGGAGGGAATACCCGAGTGCCGGAAGCAGGCTGGGTGAGGCGCAGAGTGCCAAAGTCCTTTTGGAGGATGCTTTTTTTTCCTTCCCCTCCCTCTTTTCTGTTGGGCTGTGTCAAATCCATTTAAAACTGTCTCATATGTTTATATGGTACAATACGTCATGCTTGGGACTCTCAGTTCCTGGTGTGCTGGTTAAGAATTCTTGTGTGGATAATACAGGATTTTAGGAACAGGGGAATAGTGATGTCTTAAAATCTATAGCTTTACATACACAATAGGAAGAGTCCTATGTGCTAATCATGAAACAAATGTCTTTCCAAAACATACTGATGTTACTTTTCATCTAATCAAATACTCTTTTCTTTCTGAACAGTTTTTATGCACCTCTTGGAAAGAATAATCTGAATTTTAGAAGAGGGTTTTAAAAAGCTGATTTAACATCTCTGCCTTTAATACTTCATTTCAAAACGTGTATCTATTCCTGATTTATTTGGGCTTCTAATTCTATAATACCAGATACCTTTTGGTGCAAATGGCAGAAAAAGAAAGTTTGGATTAAGGGCTTGCCTTTAAGATGGCTGCATTTCTTTATGATGCAATGACCAGTATATTTTTTGAGGCACCTTTGGTAGTTCTGAAATCAGGCAGCTCGGCTATTGACCATTTCACGTTAGGGAACAGTGGGGAGAGAGACTGCTTGCATGCAAGTCTTGCATGTTGCATTGGTTGCCTGTGTCTTATGAGGCCTGTGTGCAACAGAGTTTAGCAAGTGGCTTAACTATTTAAAGTGGAAAAAATCATGTAATTGGTCTTGTGCCTGTAACAGCGTTGGCTAAACTTTGTCTCGTATTTCCAGGCTTTCTGTTAGCCATGAAAACAGCCATCTCGCCCGAGCATGGGGTAGAGTCTGCCTACCCTCATCCTTAATTGAAGCGTGTGTAGCTCGTGACCTACATAGTCGTATGAGCTGCAGCAGTATTCGGTAAAGATGAGGTGTTTGGTGCAGCTTATTTGCAAGCCTCGCGTGTAGTTTGTCTTGCACAACGCCACGTCTCTCAGAACGCTAAAACTGCGAGTGGAGGCTGCTCACAGTGTCCCAGTGCTCTGTGCTGTTTGCAGTCCTAAAGCGCTCTGCGTTTTTAATGAAAGTTTAAATGATGTGACTTCACTCAAAATGGTTCAGCTTCCAGGAAAAAAAAAAAGTGGCATGAGGTACATACTGTGTTTAAAAATAGAGCCCAAGTTGGAAATGCCATTTGTTTAAAATATTTGGTTTCGTTTTAAAATTGAAGTTTGTTAGATGCTTTGTAACAAGTTTTTCTTGTGCACAAGGGCAGTGAGGGCTGATGTGAGGGTTTAGAAGAGACTAGAAGAAACCAACTGGCAATGCATTTTATTGGTGGAAAAGTATTTCTTTGTTCCGGAGTAAACCACGTTACTTAGCGGTGTTAAGAGCCCAACAGACTCATTTTGCTTCTGGAGCCTGGGATGATCTTGGGTTCTGGACAAGAAGATCAGTGCCGGTTTTGCTCTGAATTCATCCAAGAAGCCAGTTTGAATAGACAGTGGTAAACCAGTGCTGACTGTGGAGTTGTCGGCGTTTGATGCCACTGCCTGCTTGCGTGCTGTGGGATGTATTTGAACCTGGGAAAATCGGTCTTCCTGTACCTACAGAGTATGGAGAGTTTTGAATTGTCTGGGTAGAGTGAGGTGGTGATGGATGCAAGCAGGTCCATGCATTTTTCTCTTCTGGGGTTAGAGGCGTGCTTGATCGCTTCTCCTTGCAACCTAACCCCCCCTTGACATATTGCTGTAGTACGTGCGTATTTGTGGATAGCGTTGTCTGACAGCCAAAGCCTACGCACAAAACCCCCACCGTATGAGCAAGCACAACCCTTGCTGCATCCATTCAGAGCAACCCTCGGCCCCTTTCTGCCCTGCTTTTTGACTGCAGTTGCCTTGAGAAAGGACTCAAAAGATGCTCGGCAAATTACACCTCATCTCTCTGCTCCTATTTCAGTGTAGCACAGGCTTCCTAACAAACTACTTTATCTTGCATCATCAGAAATTTTTCGTCAGCGCGCGCAGCGTTTCTGGAGGCTGTTTGCACAGGCTAAACACAAGGTTAAAAAATAACTGCTTGTGCACACTTAGAGCGGCAAAAGCTGCAAGCTGATTCTTGGTTTCACATAGCTCTTCAAGGTGGGGAAAGAAATGAGCACAGCTGATGTTGGACGCTTTATAACATTTTCTGCAATGGTGACCTTTAGGGAAAAAAACCCAACCCAAGTTAAATCTTCATTGAAATCTGTTCCTAAACTTGGTTAAGTGCGTGTAATTTTCAGAACATCCAAAGCTTTGCAGTTAAACGTTAAAAGGGCAAATGCTGAATAAAGCACAGGCTTTACCAGGGCTGGTGCTGGTTTTGAGCTTTTTATATTTTCTTAAGGAAAAATCTGAGTTAATCTTCATTATCTGTTACAATAAGACCTGTGAGGTGTTGGCACTTGAGGCCTTTGAGAAGTTATCTTTAAGCCTGATTGGTGACTTTGAGGACAGTTAGGTCAGCGTTGAGCAACTCTGGAAAGTCCTACCTGTTAAGCTCTTGGTTTAGCCCTTGGTGTAAAGTTGGCTGGCCATGCGTCAGGACTGGGTCCTACTTGGGCCTTGAAGAAGGCTGATGAATTTTAAAAGTGCATCTTTCTAGGAACTCGTGCTAGTCAGGAAGGCCTTTCTGTCCTCAAGATAATTACATGTGACTTCCACTGACTTTTTGAGAAGGTTACGGCATATATAGGGAAGGGATATAGCCTAGAGTGTGGAGCTTGTGCAACACTTGCAATGGCTATTATTGCCACAGCATAATACATATGGAGCCATTGGTTGGCCTTTGATGGCTGCTAGGTTGGTGATCACCAGATTTCTTTGGGACAAGAATGTGTTTTTCCTGTATTGTCCCATGCTGTGCTTTACACATCTCAAATTTGAGAACTTTACTGCCAAAAGGTTTTGGATACAGTGATTGCTGTAGAGAAAGCTGGTATTTGCTCAACAACTTGCTAGAACACTGGTTAGAAGATTGTGGAATTTTCTAATTTTCTTCCCGAGATGACTGTATTTTCCATTTTTTAACTTGTAGGATGATTTGGACACCAAAATCCTCTTTGTTGTTGTGGAAGCAATTGATATAACTTGTTCAGAAAGAATATGACCGAAGGGATGCTTTATTAACACAGTATGTTAAAACCCCTCATGCTAAAAAAGTAAGGCCATGCCAAAACTGCAAAGCTGAAACTATATGTACCAAAGTTGCTTTTGCCAGTTGTGAGTCTCTGGATAGTTTCTTAAATGAAATTATATTTTTTAATGGATTAATGTTGTTGCAACATTAATACAGCATAAGCTGACAACTTATACCCCGGTACCGTTGCCTGGAGTCTTCCCTTATGACGTGTTTAAACAAGAAAATGATTCTTGTATAATGATACACAACAATAGTTGTGTTCTAACAAACTGGATGAAAAGGGAGGGAATAGGCATTTGAGCTGTCAAATCCCTTAATTACATTACAGACCAAAGTTGCTGTCATTAGTCATAACTTAACTTTTAAAGCCCACCTCCTTTCTAGCTTCAGTACCCGTTGAATGATGTGGAGCTCAGAGCTGTGTGTGACTGGGATTCGGTTGCTGTGCCTTATGTGTGGATGTCAAAGGTTAATCATTGCATGGCATTTTTGGAGGAGGTAAGTGGGATAGACCGTGGACTTGAGTGGTGATGGCTGGGTATGGTTGATGCCTCCTCTTAAGTAGGGTAGTTGTGGGCTTCTTTGCTTTGGCACTTCTGTGAAGGTTTTTGGGATTAAAGCTCTGCAAACTTGTGAGAGTTGCTGGCATGGTGATTTTTGGACTGCAAAAAGGGAATTTTTTAAAAAATATTGGGAGCATTCATAAGTCACCCTGTGGAGCGGCATCCCTTCTGAAACACGTATGCTTTGTGGGTGGCTGACTCCAGGTTTAGAGATTGCTGTTAGTTTTTGAATGCATCTGACTCCCCAGTTGATATTTCAGATATAAACAAATCCTTGTTGTAGTTTCTAATTCAAGCTAGCATCCTCTTTGCTCTTGCAGTCAGCTGTCTTCGCTTACCGGCTCACCTATGAGGCTCTGGGGGAAAAAAAGAAGTTTTCTTAGGATGGCAGTAAATAATCCTGCAATTAGGCTGTGTATCATGCTGCATAAATCTATGTTATCTTAATAATGACTTTTAGGCACTGTAGCTGAAGTAGCGGGCTCTGTGATTCAAATGGTAATTGGCTGTGCAGCTAAAAAACTAAACTCTGCGTTTGGGACGATGACTATTGCAAAAGCTGGCATTGTTCCCTTTAAAGATGAAGTCCCAGCTTCACAGCCCTGACATGCAGCAGTGCATAAAGAACTTCTTAATATTCAGGGTTTTGTTGTTGGCTTTTTTTTTTTGTAGTGAAGTGCTTAAGAAATATCTTTATAAACTTAATTCTGCCTTTGTGGAGCTGTGGTGTAATAGCTTTTAATTGCATGATTAATTTTCTTATAGGCTTCTGCTTAATTCATTGTGTTGCCTGGGTATATATTGGGCTAGAATTGGAAGTAGTTGTGTATTTTCTGTTCTTTAATTTGTGTGGGTGAGTTGGAGAAGTAATGTCCTTATTTTTTTTTTTCCTTCTTTGTGCTAACATTTAGAGGAGGGAAATGCTAGATCTCATTATAATGAAATTAATATTATCTACTCAGGGCTCGTTGGTGGAGAAACAGTTTGTTAGGTTGGCCTTGTGTCTTGTTTTGCTGCTTGCCTGTATCTTCTTTTGGATCACCACCCCCCAATTAAGGTTTGATGAATTCATACAAATCCTAGTTTTGGAGCTTTATAAAGCTTTTTTAGTGTGACATATTTGTCCTCTGGTCCCCATAGCTATTTTAAATTCCCTTGTCTCTGAAAATTTTGGATGTCCTTTCAGACTTGCAAAAAGTTGAGACCGAGCCATTTTTCACTTCCTGTCAGTAAATATCAAAGTAATGACTCTCTGTACTGACTTCTTTTCGCTGAATAAAATTCTTGTATTTTTCTGTGGGTGTTTGAGGTTAGGATATGCTTAAGCACACATCGGTGCTTCTTTAAAGGAGATCCTGCAAAGTGCGGCAGTGTTCTGAGAACACGTACCAGGGAGGTCCCGTCCTCTGGCTTGAAAGGCTTCACGCTGAGTTTGGTCCCTGGGTTAGAATAGGTGAGCTTGTCAAATCGCAATTCTCAAACTGAGGGGTGGCAGGCTTCTCATGTAGGTTGTCTCCTACTGAGAAGATCCACCTCAGCAGATGTGTGACCTTGAGGACAGTTGCTCATCCTTGCACCTACCCCTGCCCTTGGCCGCTGGCCTTGGACTGCTGGGTGCTGCTGCAGCTAGGGGGGGTGTCAGGCCAGGGGTGAAGAGATGGGATGTGGCTTCTTCCAAAGTGGGAGCAGAAACAAAAAACCTTCTTGACTGGACCTCTGTGTGTTTTCACCTCCAGAAACTTGTTGGGATTGTAGGGTTTTGTTCAGTGCTGTAGGCCTGGAGTTGAGGCCAAATCTCAGACTCCTTGGCTGAAGAGGCCTTTGTATCAAGTTTTATATGAATGCCACAGTGTGGTGTTGCATCATTTATTAGGCTTCTATTTGCTCTTGGGTTTTTCTTAATGGGAAGGGTAGCTTTTTGTGTGTTTGGTAGTATTGTCATCTGGTTTAGAGGGGTTTGCAGCTCTTCACAAGAAGTTCACATTTCCTTTACTATCTGCATGCTTTCCTGTCTTTATTTGTGATTCCAGACCATGTTCAAATGGAAGTTAAAGGCATCTTTTTCCCAGTCTTTGTCAGAACAAGCTCTTCTGCAGAGTAGATACCATCTTTCATGCTTCTGTTACCATTAAAACTAAAGGAAGGAAGGTTTAGATTAGATGTTAGGGGGAAGTTTTTACAGAAAGAGTGGTGAGGTGCTGGAACAGGCTGCCCAGAGAGGTGGTGGATGCCCCATCCCTGGAAGTGTTCAAGGCCAGGTTGAATGGGGCCCTGGGCAACCTAGTGTAGATCCAGGCCTGAGGTTGGTGGCCCTGCCTGTGGCAGGGGGGTTGGAGCTCTGTGATACTTGGGGTCCCTTCCAACTCCTACCATTCTATGATTTTTTTTTTTTATTTCTGCTGTGAGATTTATGGAGTTGATAGTGTGTTTTGCAAAAAAGTGGTGTGTTCTGGTTATGTAGAATACATGTGAATTTTCTCCAGCCTTCCAGACTCAATGAGCTGTTCAGCAAAGCTTCTCTGTGGCTGAGAGCTCCATTCCGCAGACCTCACAGATAAAGGGAAAGATTTGCTCTAGGAATACCTCCCAAATTCGATACAGAAGTCCAGAAGCCCCTCTGAGGGGTGGTAGCGAGTTGAGGATGCGTCTGGTCCATGAGACACCCTTACAGTACCATCTTCAGGCATCTTCTGACCTAAACCTTTGTGCTGCAGAAATTTGAGTTCTCCTCCAGACCTGTTCTCAGACACGTGACCTCATCTGGACACGTTTTGCAGCCTTGGATACAAAGGAGCCGCAGTTTTGTTGGTTCATTTAAATTAGAAGCAAAAAGATTTAAAAAAAGGAGGAGGAAAAAGGTTGTAGTTGAAATATGGATCCTTAAAGAGTTAAATGAGTTTCTTCTAAATCATAAAATGTTTCTCAGCCACATTTGAGTTGGTCTCTTTTCTCCTTTAAGGCACAGATGGTAGAGTTGGCAAGTGCAGCTGGCTGGCTACAAGGAATCCTCCTTTGCTCTGAAGAACTTTCTTCCTGTTCATTTCCTCCGTTCTTCCTGGTTATCCAGACTCACAGAAAAATAGTAAACTGATTTTGTGTTTTATGCTGGCTAATGGAAGTGCTGCCTGTTAAACAGAGAAAGGTATGCACGTGTACAGTCTAAACAGTGTATATGCTAGGAAACTCTTCTACATTTGGCTGGCTCTGTCTTCCCCTGTCTCTTTTTTTTTTCCTTTTTTTTGCTGGTAGGGGTACTGTCAAGAAAATGGCACTAATAAGAGCTTGGCCATTTGTCAGGACTCTTAAATCTGTTTGAGGATGGAGTGTGGACACTTCTTGTAACACTTCCCCCTGTAGCTTCAGGCTGTCAAGCTGTTGAACAGCAAGAACAGTTCTCCCTCCTTGCCGTTGCTACACATACTCCTTTAAGCTGGAGTGAAAGGGCTTGAGGTTAGCACGCTAACGTTTCGTAGCTGGTAGGGCCAGATGCGCCGCTAGACCACGTTGCATGGTTACTGAAGTCAGAGTTCCTGAAAATTGCAGACAAATTGAGACGACAAAGCAACTTTTGGAGACTTCAAAGTCACGTCGTTCCCCTGCTCTTTGGTGTTGCTATCAAACAGGACTTGAGCAGTTGACAGCTTGCCCCCCCTGTGCAAGAGGCTGGCTTCCCTCGCTCTGCGGCTCTCCGCAGCCGGGAGGGTGGTGCAGAGCGGAGAAAAGCTGACAGCAGCTTGCGCGTGAATGAGGAGTGGGCTGTTCAGGCGTGGATTAAAGCAAGGAACATGCCTCGCTTGCCCGAACTGGAAGTGAAAATTAGCATTCCTGGCAGTTGTCAGGCTTTTTTCAGGCCACAGATTCACCAGTTTAAATCTGTTCTTTGTTAAATAAGAGTTATATTTGGAAGGTGGAAACTGAGGGTCGGAAAAAATGGACTGCTGTCCTTTTATTTGCTGGTGTCAGGTTCAGGTTTTGCAGCAAGTTTTTTAGCCTCAAAGCATGGCTCGAACAGTGACTTTCATTCACAGCTTCAGGAACGCTCAGCTTGTTTTAAATTTCCTTTTTAGAGAAAGGTGAAGCCTAGTGCCTGGTAGATCTTCCTAAAGCCTTTGATTGTAAAGAGTTCATAATTTTAAAGTGGGATTTTTCTTGCATTTTTTTGTGTTGATCTAAAATCCATTGTGAGCGTTGGGTTTAGAAAATAAAGCTATATGTAAATACTTAGGCACTGCATGCTCTAGCATGCTTATAAAATAGGAAGATTAAGTCATTTGCTCTGTTTTTTCAGTTATAGCCGCCATTGTGAGCAGAGCAGGTATAAGGGATTAAATACTTTGTTTGAAATAGGACTTGATAAAATTGCTTAGGAAGTCTAACGAGTCACATTCCAGATATTCACTGGGAATGTTGATCACTGCAGGAAAGGCTTTAGCTGTCTTATTTTAGCAAGTTTCTTGTGACTCCTTAAGAATTGGTAAATATTTCGGTATGCTTTTTTGGCCACTTTCCATTATTAGGAAAAAAGCTGAATTTGTGAGCAGAGGACCAACACGAGGGATTGGCTTTTGTGTCTGTATGTATGCGTATGTAAAATTCAAAGCGTATACTGCCTCTTCTTTAATTTGATCTTGGCATGATGTGAATATATAGACAGCTATTTTTGAAAGTGATTATAACTGCTGATTTGCATAATGATACAGGATTTTTCTCGTAGCAACTGGAAAGACTATCATCTTTAGCATGTGGGAATGATTTCAGGCTTTAAGAGCAGTGTTTTGTTAAATCTATGAACAGCATTAGAGCAAAGATGCTTCTGAAGTGGTGTGTGGATTATTTGCTTTGGTATATCTTCAGTATTGATGAACCATGGCTTTTTTTTTTTTCCTTGTGGCATTCCGTGACTTAACAAATTACTGGGTGCTTTCATCTTAAGGTTCCCTGGGTGTAGTGTAGTGTCATCTTCGCTCATTTGAAAGCTGAAGTGTTTTTGGTAAGAAGCCTGAATGTGAGTAGAGGGTGGCATTTTAGTGTTGTGTATCATGAGTCTGTCTGGGTTTTTTTTTTATGATGCCTAACTAAAATCCCAGCCTCCAAGCTTACAGGACTGAGAAAGGAATGAGTGCTTTAAAACTCAGTATATGGGCAGGGTTTCTTAGGAAAGAGCTAGTTTGGCAAAACGTGACAGGGTTCTCTTTATTTTATTTTCTGTAAAGTCCACTTAAAACTCTGGTGCTTAAGGCAGTTTGGTTAACTTTGTTTTGCATGTGAGGTAGAACTGCCTCAGTAAATGGCTGAGGCTTTTTCCATTTTCATTTGTCCGTCTTAAAAAAAAAAAAAAAAGCTTTGAATTGATAATGGACTTGTTGCATGTTTTAAATTATCGGTTCTTCCAGGTTTCTAAAATTATCAGTATCATTACCGATTTCATGATGACTCAGAATTCTTGCTTTGAATGCAAGCCCAGCTTCCAAGCTTCTTTGTAAGAAATCTCATCTTGGTAGCAAGTATTTTAATTTCAGCTTTGGAAATCAGTGTTACATTAACTGAGGTGTGCAAAGCGGCGTCTCTGAACCATGAGCGTGGCTGGTGATAGCAGAAACTTGCTGAAGAAGACGATGTCTGGCTCTGTACCCTGCTGTGCAGTGATCACAGGTTGGCCTTGAGGAAGACACTTTTTTGTTGCCCAGCGTCAGGAAAAAAGCAGTAACAACCATCCTTGCCTCTTGCTGCGGATCTTGGGGCATCTCACTTTTCAGAGAAGAAAGGGTGGAAGAGCTTTGTTTTCACAGCAGCTTTCTCAGTTAAGCGATGAAACCACAGTTTCTGCTCAGAGATGGAGGCACCTGTGCAAACAGCAAGAGCACTTCTACTCCGTTCTTCCATCTTGCCTTGCTCCTTACAGCAAAAAGGCATTCTTCACTTGCTTGAACCAACAACAGCCTTTCAAAGCAACATCCTGCTTAAAAGCATGTATTAGAGACATGCGGGGATCTTCACCAGTACAGATGCATTTGTCATAGGTGTTGCTCGCTGTCACTGGGTGTGGGTACCATGGAAGGGTGTCGTGCCATGCCCGCTGTCCTTTGACGCCAGATCTGTTGCAGACAGAGGAGTGAGTCAGCAACAGGCTGTGGATCACATTCCAGTCGAAGACTTGGAGATACTAAGTAAGGTACCTCAGGACACTTAGGTTTAGGTGGGGAAGAGTTTGGCTTGCCTGTTTCAAAATAATCATGTTTTTAGGAAAACACACAGACACCCCCCTCCCTGCGTTGCTGTTGGGATATTTGTTTCAGCAACACTTCAGTTTGTGCTGTCAGGCTGCAAAACCCCAAAGCACACCATGCTGATATTGAATTGGCATGAGTAAATTGATTCTTCCTCCCCCCTTTCTGCCAATTGAAGTCTCTTTCCTTTTTTTTTTTCCATTTTGTTACTTACTGGCATATTGTGGAACATCTTTTTGCAGAATGGCTCTGGGTGTAAAAACGCACCTAAGATGATGGATGGTTAAGCTTAAGCACTCAGTTCTACAGGCTTGCTCCTGTTTCAAAGCAGAAATGCTTGCAAGCCATGCACATATCGCTCTTGCATCGCCCTTGAAGAGTAAGGGAGGGGAGAAGGGTCACATGAGATGCAGGATCCAAAAGGGGATCGTGCTTTCCTAAAGCATGAGACCGCCCTGGTTATTTCGGAACATTTTATCTCTCTCTGCCTGCGTGTTTTGAGGTTTGGTGTTTGGACAAGTCTGCGAGCCTGCAAACTGGAAACGCTGCTGTTAAGATGTTCTGTTCCCTTTGCTTGGGGTGTCTGTCTGCTTCGCTTCCATCTTGCACCAGCTGGGAATCCTGGAAAGTATCTTGTTCCTTAGCTGCTCAGAGAGGAGAAGCCAACAGCAGAAGAAAAGCATCTGAACACGAACTGCAGGCTGAAATGCATGGAGAAAATAAAGTGTAGTAAAGCTCATGATTGCAAATAGAAATAAGAGCAAAGTTACATGGTAATTTGGTGAAGTTTGCACATCTGTCTCAGGAGTGATACTATAGCTGAAACTTGAGTTTTGTTGTGATGTAGTGTGTCAAAATGCATTTATTTTACCCCTGTTGCTAGCTGAGAGTTTGAATGAGGGGTGGGTGATGGGCTGTGCTAGCTGCAAGTTAGGTTAATGGGCATGGAGCAGGTGTGCTGATTTATAACCAGTTTCTTCTGCTTACGGCAAGTAGTAACTGATAAAATAGTAAATGCATTGCTAATTATACAGTGCCTTTTGTTAATTGAACAAAGAGGCATGAACTGCTTGCAGAGTAAAATGCTAAGAGTGGAGTTCAAAGTTTAAGATCGATGTGATTTGATAGTATCTGAAGTTATCACAAGCTCTGAAAGTTAAGCAACATAATGCGGGTTGTTTGGTTTTTTTTCCCCCAAGATAATCTTTTTTTAGGGCTTGGGCAAGTACAGAATAAACTGGAAATCAAACGTGAACCCCTTTTATATTGAGATACATACGCACATTTATTTGGTATTCTCAAAAGCTTTCATTTTTTTCTCATTGTCTGCATAAATCATCTTTTGAATAGTTCAAGCAGAGCAATGTCTATTAATACTTGGATTACAGCATAGTAAATGCTCATTCTTGGGTTTTTTTTGAGAGCAGAAAACATTATTTCCGTGTATTCAGTTCTTAATGGTTTTAAGTCTCCTACTTAACTGTGTAAATGCAAAACCTGGTCCATGCTGCTTCCTTGTGAGTGCTCAGGCTTGGGGGATTTCTGTAGGGATGTAGTAAAGTAGTTTTATCCTACTTCAGGCTTTTTGTGTGTGTGTACAAGTAACTGGAATATTAATGTCTTGGAATCTGCTGCAACATCTGCTATTGTGGTATTGCTTTTTGGAGCCGTGTTGTATTTTAACCATGAAATTTAAAATCATTCTTACAGCTCTGGAATAATTTAGATTGAAAAGGACCTCTGGAAATGGCCTGTTTCAGCCCCCTGATTTAAAGCAGGGACGACTTCAAACATATCATGCTTTGTTCTTGCTCCTTCTAAAATTAGTTTGAGGAGGAGTATGTTAATGCAGCGGGGTATGGTCTGTTTTCGAGCTGCTAGTTTCATTTCTGTTTAGCTTTTCAGCTCAGTGTCTTCGCTACATTATAATTTCTGAAGTACTCCCAAGGTTTTTTAAACATTTTTTTAAGCTCTGTTTAAATAAAAATAATAATCCCTATATCATTACACCACCTGGAAAATAAATACCAGGGTTTTTCTAGCAATTAGTTGTGAATTCTTTACTCTATCTGTTCTAGATGATAACTTGCAGGTTTGGTGTTTGGCCTTTTTCCTTAGCGTTCATTTGTTTCTTGCTTTTCCCAGGTAGTTCAGAACAAGAAAATTTTTCCATGCATGTTCAATTCTCTTGCAGTAACTTATATCTGGGCATTGAAGAGCTACTTTAACAGCTGCTATAGCAGTCTGTTATGTAGAAATCATGGAATGGGATAAAAACACGAGTGTTTATGTAGTCTTGCCAGGGTTTGCGTGCTCGAAATGCAATTTCTTGTTTGTTTTGCTGTTTTGCGTGGTGTACCTATTTTGGGATCGCTGGGGACTTGAACAGGGCTTTTAATTTTGAACATCTTTCAGTTTAGTCACACAAGACTGTTTGGATAGTTTCCCACTTGAAGTGTAGAGAAAAACTGGTGTGTAGTATCTGTGTGATGATGGGCGCTGGGAGGGCATTCCTTGACTCTGCTTTTCTAGTGGCTTGCCTTCCTGAGGGGTATTAACCATCACTTGCCTGATAGCACAGACTTCTGATAAGCAATCTGTTTGAGATGTAAGGAGGTTTCTGTTGTGAGTGGCAGTGGTCAAAGTACTGTGTCCTCAAAAGTTTGATTCCCCCCTTTTCTCAGCCCTTTTTGGTTTGTTTTTTTTAAAGATCCCTTATTACTGCATTCATAAAGCCGAACCGTTTGCCTCTGGGAGCTGGTCGGAGTTGTTGCTCTGACTTCGATACAGGTTAAACCTTTGGTTGATGTTCACTTAATGCCATTGTAGAAATTCCATGTGCTTTACCAAATGTTTCCTTAACTTGCACATTCAGATATTTATCCAAACATAATTGCTATGGGCTTTCCTGCGGAGAGGCTTGAAGGAGTATACCGGAACAACATTGATGATGTAGTAAGGTAAGGCTTAAGTTTTCTTTTCCTTAACTTATGGTAAATCTTAATTATCCTTTCTTGCAATCCTTTCTGTTCTGTGAAGGAGGGGATGTGTGTTCTGACATAGAAACAGCAATATCTTTGCATCTCATAGCTGTTGCCTTCTTAGCTTTCCTGAAAGATGTTTGAAACAACAAAAATGCTATTTTCAAGCCTTTTAGACCTGTCTGCTGTTCGGGGTTGATCTCAAATTGATGTAATCCGCTTTTTAGTGCGAAAAACTCAATTCAGTAAATTATGTTGGAGTGGAAGGAGGTTCTTTGCTCTTAGGAAGATGTTGGTCCATGCCTCTGGTCACAGCATTGAGAGTTGCTTCAGAAAGCTGAGGGTGTTTCAGAATCTGTTTGCCTGTATCCTTTCTTCGATCGCTAAATGAAGTGCTCAATAAGTTAATACTGATTTAAAGAAGCTAAATATAGGTGACTTTAGATAAAGGCATTCACATCTGGCTGTCTTCAATAATTGCAAGTGAGGAGAAAAATCAGCTAAAACTGGTTATTGCTGGTGGTGCTTGTTAGCACATTGTGTGGGGAAAAACCCCATGAAAACAAACCAACCCCCAAAGCCTGCAACTTGTAACTTTTAACATCAAAGAAAGTTACCTACTCTGAACCGCTGGAGACAACTGCAGAAGGTGTGAGCATCGTTGTATTTAGTTTAGTCAACACCCTACCAGGAGAATGTAGAGAGAAGTTGTGTTAAAACCTAAATACTTGGCATAAGCCACCAAATGTTGGTGGTTTTAGGATCCCTTGTTCTGATTAAGTCATGAGCGATGCTTTTGAGATCTTGGCTGTTTGAGGTCCTAAGTTCAGTAGCTCTCCAAGAGACTTGGTGCACTATGGGCACAGTTATGCAGTTGAAAGTATCTTGGTATGAAGGTGCTCCTCCCAGACTTGAGATGCCACAGAGCGTTTCTCATAATGGTTGGCAGTCAGAATTAGTGCTGCTTGAATTTCACTGGTAATTGTTTGCATCGAGGTTTGTACAGAAATGAGTTGAGATGGCTCCTTGGTTCCCACCTTGGGAGGTGTCATAACCCTCAACAGAGAATCGGTTGTCTGGAGGCATTGGCTTCCCTGCACAGCTGCAGTTACCTTCACATGAGTTTGGGGGGGCAGGGAGGGCATGGGATGTATTTTTTGCATATTTAACCATCATGACGAAGCTCGTTACCCATGAATAGGACTGAAAATGTCAGAGGCTGGATTTGACCAAGCTTGCAGAAGTGACCTTGTTCTGTTGCTTTTCTGGAGCTGGTCACGTAGGTGAGGCTCAGCATGGCAATCTGGAAATCCTCTTGCAGAGTGTGTATGTCTCTGCTAGACTTGGTAAAGGAAGCATGAAGATGTGTTTTCTGATCCTGTGGTTGCACACAAGAAGAAACTTGTGGAACACTAAAGGGTTGTCCCACAAACTCAGATTATCTAGCCATCTTCTTCAAGCCAGAGACACCTTTTCGTTAAGTGGATGTGGACATTGCATCTGTGATGTGAAATGCAGGCTCCACCTTCAGAAATAATAGGATAAGGGCAGAGGCTAGGCTTGGAGTAAATGATGTGAGAATAATCCAAATAAATGCTAATAGGCAGTAGTCTCTGAAGGCCCTCTTCTGTTTGCAGCATTGATCTTAATTGCTTCTATATGAAGGAAAATACACTTTATTGGTGAAGTGTGTAGGTGTGTGTAAATTGGAGTTGTGAAGGGAGTGACTGTATTATCACTGGGCTGTCTATAAGTATTCTGTTGATAAAAAGGGTCAGTGAGGACCTAAAAGTGTAATTTACGAAATTAAGGTATGGTGAGATGTAAATTAAGTTCCATTAGTGAATGCCAAAGTAGTGTTACATTTCATGTCCCCATTTTAAGTGAGAACACACCAAATGTGACCATGCAGCACTCTGCACGTTGCCATCAGTGGGCTCTCATCTGCCCTCGTTGTCATCTTACTGGTGAGGGTTTTTCCCAGAGGTATCTTCATGCAGGAACGCAGTGTGTTTGAGCTGCGGCACAGTGGGTGTTGAGCCAGGATATGGCAGTGGGCTGCTGACTAGCCAGGATCCTGGCAAATGTAATGCCAGTAGTGCGTGGGGACTACGGCCTGAACTGCTGGCTGTCTCCTGTGACAGATGCATTGAGAGGCCTTGGATCCAGTGAGATCAGGACAGGAGAGTTGGAAGGGGGGAAATGTAATGACTTGTAAGGGCAGGTGTAGCCTCTTGGAGCTGGCAAATAGCAACCCCAAGTACCAGTGTAGTTTTGGGACAGATCTGTTGGACAGCAGCATAGGGGAAAGGGACCTAGGGGTCCTTGGGGACAGCAGGTTGACTGTGACCAGCAATGTGCCCTTGGGTCCTCTTCAGTTCAAGGACGGGGAACTACTTGAAAGAGTCCAGCGCAGGGCCACAGAGATGACTGAGAGAAAGATCTTCAGTAGGAGGACAGGCTGAGGGAACTGGGTCTCTTTAACCTGGACAAGAGTAGACCGAGGGGTGACCTTATCAATGTCTAAATATGTAAAGGGTGAGAGTCAGGAGGGCAGAGCCAGGCTCTTCTTCAGTGATGTCCAGTGACAGGACAACAGGCAGTGGGTGCAAGCTGGAGCAGAGGAGGTTCCATGTGAACATAATGAAAAACTTTTTCACTGTGAGGGTGGCAGAGCTCTTGGACAGGTTGTGGAGTCTCCTTCTTTGGAGACGTTCAAACCCTGCCTGGATGTGTTCCTGTGTGACCTAAACTAGGTGATCCTGCTCTGGTTGAGGGGGCTGTACTGGGTGGTCTTTCAAGGTCCCTTCCAACTCTGATCATTGTGTGATTCTGTGTGAGTCTGTGGATGGGATTTTGTCCTTGGAAAAAACGCCACATGGAAGCTGATAGACTCAGCGTTTGTGGGTATTGCTGGCAGAGTCAGCTCTCCTTGCTCCTCTCCTGTGTGTTTTAAACAAGCGAGGGTGTCTCCTGCAGCAAATCGCCGTGTCCACCATCTTCCTCGCGCTCCTGAAGCCAGCCAAGAGGCCTGCTGCTGGGAGCCATAAAATACTTTTTCCGATGAAATTGGAATCCCGTTCTCAGTGCCGCACGAGGAGCGTTCACATCTGTTCCTATTTTAACGCATGGGTTTAACCACAGAGTTCTTCTAGGTTCTTCTGGAATATTATGACTGATAACCAGAGCTTGTTTTTGCTTGAGCTTTCCAGGATTTTAGCAGCTAGTGTTTCTTTTCAATTTGAACAGCATGTTCTGTCATGGCTAATTAAATTCCTTCTGGCTGATGTGCAGATACACACTGTTGATGATGTTAAGTGTAAACATTTGTATGTTATTTCTTCTTGAACATTGCCAGGTGACACATCATATATAATCACAGCAATTTTGATGAATCATGGTTGCAGTTTGGCTTTCCAAGGCTTGTATAGGAAGTTTGTTTTTCGTTCCAAAGCGAGCATGAAAATGAAATGAGCGTGAGTGTGCAATAGCATAGTGGTCTTCCTGCTGCTCCTTGCTGAACCTACACTATCATTGTGCACTGTCCTCAGCCTGCAGTGGCAAATAAGGGCCATGTTACAGTGAAATAAATTATTCTGTTTTAACTGGATTAATTCTTTTTCTTCCACTGGAAATCTCATTGTAGCGAAATGCTTCATGTAAGTGATTGAATTGAAAGTAAGTCCTAACACATAGCTTTGTGTAACTGATGCTTTCTGCTTCAAAAATAAACCCTTCCTCACCTTCATCTATTAATGTGATCTTAGAAATCAGGGCTGATTGGGCCACAGGGTAAATACTTCAGTTGTGGATGTACTCCTACAGCACGGGGTGGTTTGTGTGAGTGAGGGGTATGACGCGCTGCGGGGCTGGCTGAGACCGGGAGCGCAGAGCTGTGTGTGCTGGATGGTGCTTCAGCGATGCTGCAAACTGAGGTCAGTGTTACTGCAATGTATATTAACATTTCCCTTTTGTTTTTTCTCTATTTAAGGTTTTTGGATTCAAAGCATAAAAACCATTACAAGATATACAATCTGTAAGTATGCTCGTAATCGATGCGTCTTCCAAAATAACAAGTTCCAAAAATAGCTTAGGAGTGAAAGTGGCTCATTGCTGTACCGAAGCAGAGCTAGAGATGTTTTGCACATTTCTTAAAACAATTAAGCCTGATTGAGAGCACTGTTACTTCATTTAGTGGAGCTGAGTGAGGTTAAATGAAATGCTGGTGTGTATTCATATTACTTGAACGCTTTTAAATGACTTGGCATCTAGCCCATCTGGAGCTTGTACCATGTGATTAAAAAGCGAAAAGTAATTCACAGCAGGCTTTCTGTTAATGTATTAATGTCTGCGGTGAAGAAATTGCCGAATGAGTGTTTTCTCTTTTTTTTTTTAATTTTTCTTTAATCAGAATTGGTACGCAGGTTCTATTGGCTTCCTGCTCTCCTTGACTGTCCTTGTTTATTACTTTGAAAAACCCATTGCACCAGTTAGTAATGTGATGTGTTCTCATTTCTATAAGTGCAGTGTTTTCCCCTGAAAATTTAGTTATGCAGAAAGCTGTCCTTGTTACAGAAGGGATTTTTTGTTGCCATTCCTTGGTTACTCTTAGCTAGGCTGCTGTCATTTGTACAAATAGTTTGGTGATTTTGAAAAGTATGTCCTGGTTTTCCCACCCCTTGCTTTTTCCCAGAAGTCTAAATTAAAGGTTTATTGATTCTGTGAGCTGTTAAGGCTTTAGTTGGTTTGGTTTTGTGATGGGTTTTGGGGGTTTGTTTTTTTTTTTTAAATTAATACATTTCTAAATACCTGCAATTAATAGAAAAATTACTGGAGCGTGGAAATCCGGACAATGCATTACATTGTAATCTGTCAGTCATTAAAAATAAGTGTGCCTCTCAGTTAGTTGAAGGTTATGCATCAAGCCACTCTTGTTTCTTGATGTTGGAGTGAAGTGATGCTGTGTAGTGTAGTAGTTACTGAAGCTGTAAAGCCTGCTGTAGGGTGGGGAGACAGAGATCTGTAGACAAAATAAACTCATTGGACACCTTTCCTACAGCTCTGTACCAGAAGTATTTTCTCCAGCTTAGGAGCTCTCCAGAACGTTCACCTTGTTGAACTGTCTTGGTGGCACTTAACCATCGTAGAGTAGCTGGTAGCTCCTTCTGTGGGTAGGCGCAGCTGTCTACAGAGGTAACTTCTGGATATCTTCCTCTGAAGTCTTCTGGAGCTCAGCACTAGAGATCTGTAGCTTGTAAGATCTAACTGATGTAGCTTTATTAGACCACCCCCAAAGCCTCCTGAGAGCTTCTGCTTGATTTGGGGACCAAGGTGGTACAGGACAGATACGACTGTTTCCTTCTGCTTCTTGGGGCTGAGTTGAGCTCTGACCATCTGTGAAGGCAGCTCTGGTATCTCTTAGAGGATCGGGGTTTCTGAGCTGCCTGGTGTACTGAGCTTGTTTCGAGCTGGCTCAAGAGGTGACAGGTAGTAAAACAATAGGCTGCTGCGTGTTAACTTCCAGGCTTGGTCAGAAAGAATTTATTGAGGCTTCTGTGCATTTTAGCAAATAGCTCCTCAGGGAGGTGTTGCTTGAAAAGTTGCTTGAAAAGTTTCCACTTTGCTGTATGCAACTTCATATTACTCAAGGAAAAAAGCAAAAAACCTCAGCCCCCTACACAGGAAGAGCTTTAAAGTTTTTAAGTGAGAAGAGCTTTGATGGGACAAATGGTTTTGACATTTACATTGCTGAAAATGTGAAACATTTTCAATTGTGGAAAGAACTTGTCCAGGTATGCAAAAGGTTTTTGTCTTCAAGTTCTTCATATAAAAATCCTAACTTTTCAGGTGGCAGTGTGAGCTGAGTGAAACTGAAAGAGGTTTTTTTTTCCTTTTTGCTAACTTCAATCACAAGTGAAACTTCCTAAAATATGTGCTCCCAGATGAAAACTTCAGCAGGATAAAACATCCTTTTAAAGCAAGTGGGTTTTTCTTCACCCTCAATGTGGATCATATGTGAATGAAGATTCAAGAAGAGCAGAGCTAGGAAAGCACAGCTTTTAAGCTGTCTATCTCTGGCTAGAGGGGCCACATTATCTCTTTATCTTCATGTGGGCAGAATTTCTGCATATGTTAAGTACGTAAATGTCACTTAGGTGAATTGTTGTGGTGTTGGGCCATGAGATGGGAAGAAATTGCAGCCTTCGGGTAGTTGGGAGAGCAGCATCTTGTTAGATTAAGCTGATCCTTTGTAAATAATCAACCTATTGTCTGTGTTTAAAGAAAGGGAGGTGGGAGTTCAGAGGAGTTACGTGATTATAGTCAAAATGATTTCAAACGCTGTCATGGGGTTTGAGTTCCCTCAAGGTGGCTGTTACATGAAGTTGATAATGTGTGCACTGAGCAGTTTTATTTAAAAGGATTTAGAGATTTTTCTGAACTGGTGCTTAAATGTCACTTATGCCTCATCCTTACATCTTGGCTTTCAACTTCTCAGTGAATGTTTGAGCACCAAACTTCATTTTGTATCTTGCTCGTGTTGCTTTTCTCATGTGTCTCTCTTAACCCTTCAGTGTTCTTCGTTTCAGCATGTTCCTCTTAACTTCACGTACCACAAAACTGTTGCCTTCCCTACTGAAGTAACCTCTATCTTCTCCAGTATATTTCTTTTAACTGTGTACAGGCACACCATTAATGAAGGAGCTGTAATGGACAGTGTGGATTTTATGTGCGTGCTTTCTGTACCTCTGTGTAGATGGCGTTGGGTTTTGGCATAGGCTGCCATCTCCTCGGTAGTCCATAGTCCTGTCGTCAGTGGGACCATGGTTGCAATCAGAAAGGTTCCTGGCTGGCAACACTTAGGATCTGAGTAGCTTTAAACTTGCTTTAATTGTAGGAAGGATTACAAAAAGCATGCCAGCTCACCCCAGAAAGAAAACTAAAAAAAAATACTCAGGTTTCAGGAGTTATGACTGTATTACAGATCTAATAGTTTATTAAAAAAAACCCCAACCAAACGCATTTGAAATACTCAGTGACAGAGACATCCCCCAAAGTGTGTGTCAGGGGGTCTCTGCTGTGGATACCCATGTTCAGTGGGCTGAATTTGGTCTACATTTTGTAGAGCCGTGTCTAGAGCTCTGCGTTGCCCTGTGTGTGTGCAGCTCCCATAAGTGGGCATAAGGAGTGGCATGGCTATGTTCTGTGCTCAGTTTCTATCCTTGGTATCACACAACTGTTTTTTTATCCTTTATGATATGCTACTTGATACTCTTTTTACTTCCAAAATTTGAAGGCTTTTTTGCCCATATGTAGGGTTTTTTAACATTTTGAAGACTTGCATCTCTTCCTACCCCTTTGAACTGTGCGTTTCTTTAAAAGGAAGAAGGAAAGTTTCTTGAACAAGATGCTTGGTGTTAACTGCTTCGCTTCCTAGCAGGCACAACCTCCAAGGTTCAGATGCTGAGTTATCCAGGAGCAGGCTTTGCCTCACAGGGCTGACGGCCCCTCTAAGCGTGCTGACCCCATCTTGGGTCTATGTACTGTCTCTAACTTCTCTTCTTGAAGGCTGAAGTGCAGATAAAGCTTTGGTTTATCTTGGTTTTGGTTTTTTGAGTCCCATCTGCCAGCTCAACCTGTGCCATATCACTTGTGACCCAGAGAGTGTCAGCAATGTGATCAGAGCTGTAAAAGCTGCCAGACTTTCCCTAGCAGAGGCTAGAGTTGAGGAGGCTTGGGAATTCAGACAGGGAAGTAATGGAGTGCGTGTGCAACCCCAGCAGACCTGCCTCTCTCCCTGGTGTAGTGATTTCGTGGTCAAAGCTCAGTGCAGCACGTGTCAGGCTCCAGTTAGTGGAACAGTCGGAGCCAAAAAGGTTACATGTCTGAAAGCGTCAAGTAAGCTTCATATGGCTCCAGAGGTTGCAGTCATGACATATCTAGTAAGGAAAAAATAAGTTCATATGAGTTCTGAAACTGGTGTGGGTATTGGAATAGTACTAAGAGTGCAAGTTATGATTGCAATGGAAGATCTGGATGCCTTTTGTCTACTGAAATGTCTCCTAATCATTGTGCCTCAACCTGGTGTCCTGTTGTTTTGAGGCAGGATTGTTCTCGTTTTCCTTTCTGGACTGCATTTTCACTTGCTCTGTGTAGGGATGCATTGTTTTGCTTGCAGACAACTCTAAGAAGAGAATCTACTTGCCTTCTTTCCCCTTACCCCAACATCTGATCTAGCTGGTTCCTGTAGAACGTGCCCCTTTGGCTGCATCAGAGCCCAGATGATCAGGGTGTTTGTATCTGATTACTGATGTTTGTCCTTGGGCAAGTCACCCTGCCAGGTTAATACAGTGCTGCGCTACTATAGCTAGTTAGTTAGAGTGGGTTTCTTAGAGTGGCAAGATAGATGTTGATGCAACTCCAGACTAGTTAGAAATGTGTCATTTTCTGGGGTCTGTGAGGGGAAAACTGTCTGACCAGCCTTTTGGGGTTTTTTGATTTCACTTAATTTTAGCAACAACATTGAGCAACTTCATACATCTGTAACAAAACAGTTTCTCTCTTTGTAACCTCTAGCTATATTTGTAAATCATAAAGGGGATGGGGACACATGAGTTTCTCATATGTTGATCTGTATGTTCCAAGGGGTGATGGATGCTGGGAGTGCCTCAGAGACCTGTCTTGAACTCATTGTCTGTTTTTCTTTCAGATGTGCTGAAAGACATTATGACACCGCCAAATTTAACTGCAGAGGTATGCTTTTCCTGCCTAGTATGTGTTCTTCTCTTTAAACTTTGGTGTTTGTGAATGGAGGTATTAAAGGAGGAGCTGATGGGTAGTAACATAGGCTGTTTGGGCACAGGGAGTGATGTCAGATTACTTTGAGTCATTGGAGGTACTTGCTACTTTGAAAGCTTCAAGAATATAGCATATTCCTGACAGTTGACTGGATCAGGATCTAATAAGGCTACCAGAAGTCTCCTGTTAGGAAAAAATTTGCAGAATGGGTTGTATAGAAGTTTCTGTTCTATTCAATGTGCATCTTACTGTAAAATTTAGCTGTGAAGCTTAGAGAAGTCTAGCTTTCATGGAGAAGCATCACATAGAATAAAATTGGAGAACACTTAGGCCGCTGTCACTGTTAATATTAAAAAGCTTTTTGAAGATCTGAAACAAACCCTTAGTTAAAAAAACCCCAAAACAACCCAAACAAAACCCACCAGAATAGACAATTATAACTCCCAAGTGATGAAGCCTCTTTGAGATGAGTGGTTCTTAGACATTTTGCTACCAGACACAGTACCAGCACCAGTGAGGGAACGTTTAGGGGCTCCCTTTGATCAGACCCTTGGTGAATAAAAACCAGTATGTTTTGTCAGTAGGAACTCTTGAGCTATCAAATAAATGCAGGAGTTGGACTCAATGACCCTTATGGTCCCTTCCAACTCAGGAGATTCTATGATTCTACCTTTGCTCTTTGTGCAGAAGAACATCTATCCCTGTGTGCTCTGGTAGAGTTTGTGGTTCCTCTTCATCCAATGCTTAAGAAGGGCAGGCTAGATAAGGAGTACTTGTGTGCTCATAATTGTAGGAGATGTTATAAATGTTGCCCTTGTTGGCCCATACTGCATCACCTCAAGGGCTCAACTTCTTTCGTTTTTTATTCTTAATATTTTAATCCACCCCTCTAGCTGTAAGGAGGGTGTTTAGGACATGACCAAAATGTTACTGGCTGCTTTAATGTCTGAATATAACAGGACTGAAATTTTCATTTTTAAGTCATCTTCACTCCTGATTGGCTCTTAAGATACTGGATGACAAGTGTCCTGAAACCTCACTTGATACATCCCAGCCAGAAAGAAAAGTGCTCAAGCAGATCTTAAAATACTACTTCGGGTGTGAGGAGAAGAGGTCTACATGAAAAGGACATGTTCCTAATACATCCAGAGCATATGCTTGATTTATTTTATGCTTTCTGTTACAGGGGTGCTCAGATTCCTTCATTGTCAATCCCAGCCCAGAATGTTATTTGTGACAGCACTTTTCACAGTTCCTCTGCATAAGAGCACTGTTACCAGAGCTACATATTGGCTTTTTTTAAAAAGTTTTCATTCCAAAGTTAGTTACCTTAGATAACCAAACTGCTGACCAAGGACTTCCCTTAGAGGAACAACGTTTCTACTTCAAAGTCTTCTGAAGTGAATTAATTTTGAAGGGAACTTTTTGCTTGTACACTTAACATGAGACACCTGAGTGTTTCATTATTCAGCTTGCATGCTCTTGCATCGAATTCAAAACCAAGCTTTGAAAGCTTTTAATTTTCTTTGGACACTAGCTTTCTGTCCAGAGATTTTGCAGTTTCTGAAATATTTCCATGCTGGAAATTGCCTTCTGCTTTGCCACAGGCTTTCCTTTTTATTTTCTTTGCCCCTTTATGTGCTATGGGATTTTTCTTGCCGTGTTTAGGAGCTGGGAGAGAGTAATCCGAACCATTCTCCATGTTGTGCGCTCCAGCATTAGGAACCAAAATCCATAGAGGACCTGCACCCTCTAACCTCAGGGTTGTGCAGCTTAATGTTTCCTAAGGTTGCTTTCTGATTCTTAATCCCTCTATACCACCTTAAGGCATGTGTTTCATCTGTTGTCTTTGCAGAGAATACTGCAAGTTTTGCCTTTGATTCCAACTCTCAGAGAGCATCTTTACTACTTTGGAATTTTCAGGCTGTTCTTTCAGGACCACTTTGTGTCCCCTCTTCACGGGAACCTTATTGGGTGTAGTTGAGAGACTCAAAGCTGTGCAGACAAATTTCCAGTATCTAACACCATTGCATCTTAGGGGTTTCTAAATTCCTCCTGTCACTTACACCTGCTGCAGAAAGTGACATCTCTGTAAGCTCACATAAAATGAGTCTGGATCTTCCATGTGGAAGAATTAATTAGTCTACATTCATGTTCGTTAAGCTTTGCTGCTTCTTTAACTAAGATTATTCACTCAAATGGGCTTCCCTATTTAGTCTCTTGGGAGATTAAGGGGGCGGTCTGATACTATGAGTGAATAAATTGTCCTTGCAGATCCCTCCAAAAGGCTTTGGACTTGTGCTGTGGTGATTTAGCAGTTCCATAACGTCATCCTTCACTTCTGCTCTTTAAAGTCCTTGGGGATTCATCAAAAGGAGCCTTGCGTGTATGACAAGAGAGTAGTACTTACGAAATGAATAGGAACACTTGCCAAAAAATGAAATGTATTCATTTTTAGACCAGAAAAGGAAATGGTGTTTCTAGCTGAGAAGTTTTAAATGGACCAGGCTTGTATTTATAAGGTCCCAAGTCTGCCAATCAAAAATTGGGGTACCCTTTATAAAAAGCAGTGTTCTCCTGATGAAGCTAGTACAGCCCTGTGCGATCTGCCAGTCAGCACAGCATTGCCTGTCATCTTACCTGATGCGTTAGAGGTTTGGGGGTTGGTGCTTCTCTTTGCTTATTGCTTACTTTTTGCTCCCTTGAGTTTTCTTTCACTTCCTGCACACTTGCTTGAAATTCTTTCCCTCTCTAGATGGAAAAAGCGTGTGTGTGCGTGTATATATCCATGTCACAAAAAGTACAGCTTCGTTTGGTGGTTTGGCTTTAACACCCAGAAGTATTGCGAGAGCCTCACACGAGATTTCTTTTTCTATTACCATTTTTAATACGGAAGTTGCAGGCTTTTTTCTTTCAAAACCCCTCTGACCAAATTCTGAGAGTTTCTTCCCAATGTAGACCCAACTGTACTCAGAAGTTCTCAGCAAAATTCCTATTGTCTGACCAGTGGCTGAGGTCTGGCCCTGTTTTCTCTCAGCAGGTTGTCTGATTATTGCCAGAGTAATGGGTTTTCACGAGGTTATTGTTAGTGCTGGTGCACTCTTAAATTCTAGAATACTCATCATGGAAGATGCAGGGTCTGCACCACTCATTTCAGTAGTGCTGTGAAATAGTCTCTTTGTGTAGCAGGGTTCTTTATGTATTACTGGAGAAATATCTGCAGTGCATATCATGTGCAGTATGTTGCTGAATGCTATTTGGATACAAAAAATTACATATCTCTTTGTAAGGTGGGGGGTTTTAATTAGAAAGGTAATTTTTTTTTTGTACTTGTTGCAAAGTCAGTGTGTTGAGCTTGCTGTAATTTCCTTTTGAGATTTTGATAAATGACTACTTCTCATTGCAGTTGCACAGTACCCTTTTGAAGACCATAACCCACCACAGTTAGAGCTTATCAAACCCTTTTGTGAAGATCTTGACCAATGGCTAAGTGAAGATGACAATCATGTTGCAGCAATCCACTGTAAAGCTGGAAAGGGACGAACTGGTGTAATGATATGTGCATATTTGTTGCATCGAGGCAAGTTTTTAAAGGCTCAAGAAGCCCTAGATTTCTATGGGGAAGTAAGGACCAGAGACAAGAAGGTGAGCTATTTTCTGTTCTTCTACCTGTACCTTTGTACTCTTCCTGCTTGAGGTTGATCTGAGTGGTCAAGCCTCTGAAGAAATACTTTCTGTCAGTTGTGATACCTGGTTTGATTTAGCTTTAAGTAATTGGATCACGGCAGTTGTTCTAAATGGAAAAGCTGTCCTAAGCAGCAGTAGTAATTAGTCACAACATTAAAACAGTGTGTTTTTTCCACCTCCTGCTTAAGAAGATCTGGACAGTTTATTTTAACTAGCCTTTTAAAAAGCATTCTGCTGTGTGCTGCATCAAACGGGCAGTTGATGAGCGAACTTTCTCATTCAGCATTTTCAGCTCAAATAAGAGGATTATTCTAGCTTGTTTTGCCTGAATGGATGAGTTGTTCACCTACTCGGTTTCTCTTAACTTCTGTGGTGGCATTTGGAGATGTGTAGTAATTACAGTGCACGTTACAGTTGAATATCCCTACTGGAAGAGTCTGTTGTATGCTGCTTTTCAGTGAAAGTGTAGTTAAGCCCAGATGCTTGCTGCCTCAGAGGTGTTGTTGCCACCGTTTAGTTTCTTGTACTTCTCCTGAGTAGAAATAGGAGGGTTTCGTTTTGGAGAAGTGATGTTCACCACTACAAGAGCTTTCTGTTAAGATGATGTTGGCGCTGCAGACTTAGCAGTAACTGTATGTTGGATCTTGCTGGCATGGGTATGCCTTGTTAATGGGAGTTTAACCTTGTTATTTGAAATCTTCTCCAAATATAATAAAGTGAGCCTTGCAAGGTCACTTCAGCAAGCTTCCCTGCTCATCTTCCATCATTTCCTTGTGTGTGTTGGTAGAGCAGCCCAGGGGATCATCCCAGCAGGCCAGTTTCGGCCTACTTAAGTATAGAGCTCTCTGTGTTCTTGTAATATTTGCGTAAAGTATTAATTTCACAGTCTGTGGACCTCTAATAAGCAGAGTTTCACGTTTGACGACTCTTGAGAGCAGAGCTGTCACATAAGGAATTTCAGAACTTGGCTGTTAATTCATTGCAAGGGGCAAATAACTTCTTAGTTTGCTTCTCTTTACAAGATGGAGCTGTTTTTCCAGGCACTGCTGAGTTATGTAACACTAGAGCAGAGACACTGTCAAGTTTTCCCATCCAAAACTTTGTGGCTTTTGGTAAAAGTGCATGATAGTGAATAGGAATGAGTCGTGTGACAAATAAACAACGTAGATTATCCTGCTGATAAAGAGTCTCTAAAGAGATGGGTAAAATACCATGAAGATGGCAAAGCTTAAGCAGTACGTGGTGAAGTACATTGTAGTGTTTCCACACGTTAGTGTGCTGAGGGGAAGGTCAGGTTTCCATCAGTACCTAGTGGTACCTCTGCCACCTTTGAGGTAAGGCAGAACTTAGTAAACAGGAATAGTGAGAGCCTTGTTTAGCTTCACCATAAATACTGCCTGTAACTAGCAACTTTGGTTTGCTTTCAGTGGCTCTACTGGAAGAGTTGATACATTATTTCTTTCCCCCAGCTCCATCTGAGCACAGTTATGTTTCTGTGAGCCCTGGGCCACCTGCAATTCACATAATTCTTAAGGTACTTAAGCAGGTATGCCAGTGCAGGTTCTGGGAGCTTTTTCTTGCCTTGTGGCCCACGTTTCAGGGTTCTCTGTCATGTGCAGCGCTCTGATTTGACACCTCACCACACCTTTATATAACTGACTTCCTGAACTCAAAGCAAATGCAGCATCAGAAGACCTAAGGACAAGAAAACGCTGCTGCTTCTTATTGCTGGACCAGCATGTGTATGATGAAGCAAAACTGGCTTTAGGTACCAAATTTTCTTCGCTTAAAGCAAGCAAAGGGTTTGCACTGTGTCTGTAGCGGCTCAGTCGCTGTTGCCATTAGTGTGCGTGGCTCAGCAAGCCTCAAGAGGGTTTAGTCCATGTCGGCAGGAAGTGTGAGTCTAATTGCAAGAGGAAGTATGACTAATTGGTCAAGAGAACAACCTCGAGTACTTCTGTAGCAAGCTTTTCCCAAGTGCCTGCTGGGAGAAGCAGCTTCATAGAGGCCATTGCAACATTGAGTGAGAGTTGTTTCAGAGGAGATTTGACAGTTCCTAGATAGCCTGTTAACATACTGTTGTCCTGGGAAAGGTAGTGGGGAATAAAACACTGAAGAACTGAGTCTAAATGTCTTTCTCTAACCAAAAGCTGTTGGTTGTTTTTCTCTGGAAGCTGCCTCTCTTGACTTCTGTAACTTATCATAGTGGGGTGAGGGGGGAACTTCTTCAGAAGGGAATGATGAAGATTGGAAAGTATTGGCTAAATTGATGTGTCTATCAGTTTGCCACCACCATAGTAGAACAGGACTGATGTCTATTTTCTTTTTGAACCAAGGGAGACAAACTGTAGGATAGAGATCTGTGTTTTTCCAGCCTGTTCTCATAGCTGGGGGAGAAGTAAATCCCCCAAAAAAAGTCTTCTGAAAACGCTGCTGCTGCTTCTGCTGTTTGAAATGGCTAGCTTATCACCTCTTTTTTCCTTAAGATGGACACTGAAATGCTACTGTGATGATGAAGACTGACAACTTGCCTTCCTACAGCTGGAGAAGGTCTTTATTCCCATTTCTGCCTTGAAGGTTTTATGGAGAGGATTAGTCTTGGAAGGAAGCATAGTCTACTCAACAGATAGGTATCAGCTGGGAACAACTATTCAGGGGCTTGAGCTGGAGGTGATCCATTTAGGAGCATGCTTTGACTGCCATACTGTTATATTTTTTTAGAACAGCTCCTAATAGTGGTGTAACTGAACAGGAAATGGGAGCCAGTTCCTTTGTGTGTAGAAGTCTCAGAATGACTTTAAGCAGGTTAGGTATCCAGTGTCCAGTGAGTCAGAGACGATCGGTTGCCATGTCCATTTGTTCAGTGTGCTCAAGTGACAACCTGATGCAGTAAGCCTAGTCTGTGGCTGCAGTTTGAGCTTTACTCGCACAATAGGGCACGTTTCTGAAGTGAATGTGGCAATATTACTTCCAAAAATGCTTGTTCCTCATAATGCTGCCTGGGCTACATTGAGAGGAGGATCAGGAGCAGCACCCGGCAAATTTTATGATGTCTGTCTGCTTCAGCGGTGCCTTGTGAAACTGGCATAGGGACTAGAGGAGCTATCTAATGTCCTTTTTAAAAAAATGATGGTGATAGGTGGGACATGTAAGCTGCTTGAGGAGAACATACTTGAACTGCTTCCCTGTTCTGTATTATTCTTGAGTAAAAGTGGGAGTCGATCGCACCTCTCAGAATATTAGCTTGTTATGAAGGGTCTGTTTTCAAATCAGACCGTTGGAAAATGGAGCACTTTCTGCTCCGCTTTACTGTGGCTGGTTCGTAAGATTTCAGGGTAAAGGCTGTGTCTCTGAGGAGTAAAGATCTCCAGCTGGAGGGATACAGCTGACTTCTTGGCAGAGTACTGGTTTTGCTTTGAGATCAAGTACCTGAAGTGACTGTGTTCCCTTTGTTCCAGTCCCAGCCCTGGCTGTCCTGGGAAGGTGTCCTGGGGTTTCTCCATGGGTTACATCATTGATGGCATGAAGCAGCTACGTGCAAAGCAGGATGCATTTTCCTTACATGATTGGCAGATTGACGGCCGTTTGCTCTGAGGCTGGGCTCTTCTCAGTCAGGACCCTCAGATCCCAGGAAAGCAGGCACTGGAGCTCCCTTAAGGCGTGGGCCTGGTAGCTGCTGAGATGACATCTGAACCAAATCCACAGTCAGTGTAGGAGGCTTCTTATGAAGGTCGTTGTCCAAGTGCTGTAGGGAAATGTCTTTTGTGTCGTTTGGGAACAGCTGAAGTGGTAGGGAGATGATAATTAGCAACTTTAAAAAAAAAATGGCAGGAAGTTAATGTTTTGGTGTGCAGAATAGATGCTTACTAAATCAGAAGTACTCTGGCCACTCTCAGCTTATGGCCATTGCAAAGTGAGGCAAGTATCAGAACTAAGCATTTATAGAAATACTGTGTTCTAGGTTTTGTGACCATAATGCTCAGTTGTATATGAAAACCTTGTTTGTCTCCAGTTTATTGCAATTTTACATTTATTTTTAATATGAAAGTTTACTTACTGATACTGTTGTGAGTATATAGTATGGGTTGTTATAATCCACATAACACATTTTTCTAGGAGATTAAATTATTTTTCATCTTTATCACTTTTGCTTGAAAATGTTAGCTATAAGAGCTTTAAAACTGTTCCTTTACTTGTAGTTTAAGTTGATTTAAAATCAGTACTAAAAAAGTTCTTCAGTTGCCTGTTTTCAAATCCAGCTAATGTTCAAATTCAATTCTGTTGGTTAACTGAGAAGTCCTTCCTTTAACAGTTTGGGCAATTGGGCCTATATTGAAGAAACTTTCCACTCTTGGGTTTGTGAAAACAGTTCAGAAGGGAGTTTTGTAATGGAAGGTAGTGTCACTCTGGGGTACAGTGATACCAGCAAACAATGAGAATCTGTGTAATTCCTGTACTGGTCCTTAAAAATCAATATGGTTAATGCGCCTCCTGCTAAAAGTCTTGACACTCCACACCCCAACAAAGCACAGCAGCATGACACCCATCTTTTACATGACCCTCAGGGTGTCAGAGGTGTTTTGTTTTTAAGAAACAGAAAAATCTACGTCCTTTGCCTTCTTGCTTGGGATGGCTGTTTGGACATCAGTACTAAAGTGACTGGAAAATCAGTGTCCTGCTTTTTCTGTGCTGGGGACTGCTGTAATTAGACAATGGACTGCTGGTGTTAGACAGTGTATGCAAGGAGCTTCCTCTTAAACACTCTGCAGGATGGGTAACAAGAGAGGAGGATGTGTGTCCATGGAAGTGGGGCAGATGCATGCAGAGTCTGCCTTTGCGAATGGCCTGGAGGTGAGTTAGGCCTTTGCTAGTCCTTAAGGTGCCCGGGGTGGCTGCAGTAAAGAAATTGCTGAGGATCATCACCAGCTGTCGTACTAAAAACCTGCATGGCTGGGTTCCTGTGCAGGGTAGAAAGCAGTGAGCTCTCCCTGCTCTCCAGGTATAGCCGGCTTAGAGGCTTTACTCTGCAGGCAGGTCTCTGTTGTAGCTGCTGCAGAGGTACACTCGGTACAAATCATAGCAGTTTATTCCAGGTGCTTTAGCTACCTTTTCAGCCATGGTTTGTTTGCCTGTAGTTATATTCCGAAGTAATGGGCAGGAGCTCTGTTAGTGATGCTAATAAAAGGTCTCGATGGTTTGTGACGTTTGTTTTCCCTCTGTTTAGGGAGTGACAATTCCCAGTCAGAGACGCTACGTGTACTACTATAGCTACCTGTTAAAGAATCACCTGGATTACAGACCGGTGGCACTGCTGTTTCACAAGATGATGTTTGAAACAATTCCCATGTTCAGCAGCGGAACTTGCAGTAAGTACCCAGCACCCCATTATCCTCTCTTAGCTCTCATAAGGAAACATATTGCCCTTTGAACTTGGATTGGTTACGTGATGGATACTGTTCTGTTACCTGGCACAGCTGCAGGTCATACTTAAACGCTTTGTGTTCCAGAATCTGCTGGGCTAGTATGGTCTGTCCTTCAGCATCCGCCCAGGTGTAGTTAAGTTGAAGTCTGTGAAGGGCTCATTTACAGTTTTAAATTGGACTGTATCTAACAGTTTGAAGTGATGCCATATATATATATGTTTGGATATTTGCACCTTTTATAAAAGACTTTTTTTAGTATAGCAACTCTTGGGAAACACATTCTGAAAAACACTTGCTTAATGGTGCGTTGGCTTCAAATCCAGCAGCATCGTTTTATCGCGATGCTTAAAAAAAACCCAAAAATGGTTCAACTGGGTAAATATCCAATTAAGTCTGGAATAATTTTTCTTATAACCCTGCATATAAGGTATTAATACACCTGTAAACGATTAATCTGGTGTGCTGACGTGCAGTGTTGGTAACGAAGAGTAGATTCTCTGAAACTTTGAAGTATAAATAAGAGCTCACTTCTGTCGCTCTGTGGGCTGTGTTACATGGCAGTAACTGCCTAATGTTGCGTGTTTGGGCTCTGTTAGTGGAAAAAGTCTTTCTAATGGTTTTGCTATGGGGATTACTGCAATGTGTAATTAATTCCAGTGCCTCCTGTGGCTTTGATTAAAATTGCACTATTCATGTTGTTGTAAGACAGTACCTGGGCATGTAAGGCACATAAGAAACAAGCGACATGTCAGGCCGGCTGTATTATGGGAGGAGGAGGAGGAAGGGGAGCAGCCTCTGTCAAAAAACCTCTGCCTGTTGGGTAGAGGTGTGGAGGTTACAGATTTCTGCAATTACTACTTAATGTTTTGGATAAACTGTGCTACGCTTGTGAAATCAAGCTACAAGCACGAATTGCTTGCATGAGCACTTGTTTGTCTGTACCAGGCTGTTTGCGTGCCGTTTTCATGGTGGGATGTTGGGATAAACGGAAGATTTGCTAAGCACATAAGAAGGTAGAGTAGCTGTCAACTTTTCAGCATCTTTGTGTGCTGCAGTATTTTATGTTTCTGTGGAGTTTTCAGTGATTTTTTTTTTTTTTTCATAATGTTAAACCAATGGTTTGTGGTATTTTTTAGTCATGTTATCTAGTGCAACGGTAGTAGTCTTACCAACATGTGATAACTTAAAACAGGAAGATAAGAAGGATGTCAGATTTAAAAGTCACTGACCGAGCAGAGTTGTGCCTCTTGGGCAAAATGAAGGGATGACAGGGTTTCACAACTGAGGATTTGAGGGAGGTAAGTGGCAGTTTTATAGCTCAGCCGGTCAGAAAGATTGTGCTGGCATGCTCGGTAGGGACTTCGGCAGCTCAGCAGGGCTGGCTTTGGGGCGGCTGTGCGCTCTGCGGCAGGGTACAGTTCAGTGTGTATGGTCTAGAGAGTTGTCTGTATTTCATACTAATGGAGAAGTTGGGAGCAATTGCAGAAAGGCTTCTTAGAATAAGTTTCACTCAATATTTCTGGCTCCTGTGCTGGTGTCTGGCAGTTTCCAAAGAAAGTCTGCTTAGGCTGCACATCCCCCTGCTCCGTAACTTCAGGTGTTACCCCTGCAGATCTGATTTGTACTGTTGTGCCGTGGCTGGCACTTTTTTGGTAGTGGTGACCTATGGTCTGTGTCTGTATGGTGTATCAGTGCTGGTCAGTTCGTGTATTAATGTTAAATTTTGCCCTTGTTTTTGTTCAACAGTTCTGTGTCTCCAGCAGTAGAGACATGGGTTTGTTCTGACAAGACTGCCCACTCTGCAATTCAAAGGAGAGATGAGAGCAGAAACACCAGCCCCCTCAGTTGTGTCCATATAATGTAGAGATGAGAGGCAACATCCAAGAAAAAGACAAGAAGTCACTTCATGTAGTCCTTCCCTGTTATATTTAAAAGGAACAGCAACTTTCTAGGAGCTCTACGGTTCCTGAGAGTGTTGCTGCAAAGGACAGGAACCATTAGGTTGTTTCCAGTAATGTCTAGCAAAGTTTGATGCCCTGTGGTGCTTAAGTCTTTAATAGAGTCTTATTTAACTTTTACAGTATTGTAGCTGGTGACTGTGATTCTACTATTGTGCTTTTTGACACTTGAAGACATTTCTTACAAAGTGACACTCTGTTTTGTCCTGCAGATCCTCAGTTTGTGGTGTACCAGCTAAAAGTAAAGATATTCACCTCCCCTTCAGGACCCTCAAGACGTGAAGACAAGTATATGTACTTTGAATTCCCTCAACCTTTGCCGGTATGCGGTGATATCAAAGTGGAATTTTTCCACAAACAGAACAAGATGTTGAAAAAGGTTGGTTTCCTTACTTTTCTGGAAGATGTTGTCAAGTGAGTCCTGATGTAGGGCTGGGATGTTGGTTATTCTTCAGTAATCACTGTACTTGATTCTTTGTCTAGCTTTCTCAAGGAGAGAATGTACCACAAAATGAAAGCGGGTTATTTTGAGAGTTGGTGAGATTTAAGTACGAAGGTTGGATAAATACTGATACGTATTGCAGTCGTTTGGGTAGTGTAGTGAGTAATCTAATTGAGGAAGAAACATTCTCGTTCTAAAAATAGACTTGCATACTGAGCAAGTTAACTCCAGCTGGTTTTTTCACTAAATTTTCCTAAGGTTTGAGCAGGCACAGAGGATCATGTCTGTATGCTGTTGGCTGATTTCTATCCATCTGTCAGATTTGGTTGAATTTCCGAGATAATTGAGTTCCTACGCACTTTGTAAAAGTATCTCTGCAATCTATTCAGCCATCTCTCGGTTCCCAGCTGCACTGTCGTGACATTAGATGTCTAGAGAATTCACTCAGAACTGAGAATTTTATCAGGGTCTCAATTGTGGGGGGAAAAAATTAATCTGGAACCTGTTTTGACACCAAAGCCAGTGAGTTCTTAAAGCCTCATTGCTGGGGTTTCATTAATTCTGGTGTTTGTGGAGCTGGTTCGTGTCTACCAGAGTGAAAGGTGAGGGTGAGACCATGCTGATACTACCTCTGTATTTACTACTCAGGGTTTTTTTACGAGTAGTTAGCTATTTAGTAGCTGTTACAAAACTTAAGAGCGTTTATTAAATAAATCTGGTGTACAGGCAAAGCTTAAAAATAAGGAAATAGAGTGGATTGAGACAAGCGTAGGTGATAGGAGCCTTATTGCTGTGCATCCAGGTTGCACCTAAATGCACCCACAGGCTGTTCTGGGGCTTGCCCAGTGGCAAGGTGTTGTTAGCTAGCTTAATGGTCTACTTTCACTAGCTGGAAACCTTGCTTGTGCTTTGTGCTCACACCTCCAAAAGTTTTTAAAAAATGGGAATGTTTTTTTTCCCCTGCCTGTTTAGTGACATGTTTTAGGTGGCCAGTGCAGCTGTATGCAATACAGAGAAGTGTAAAACAAAGTGTCTTAAGTTAGAAATTCTACTTTAAGTCAACATTAAAATTATTGATGTTTAAAAGAGCATCAAAGCACAGGAGCCAGTTTTGAGAACAGCTTTTTAAAGGAGCACTCAGATAAGTACTGCAGACTAGACACAAGGGGTGCAGGGAGGAGATGAAACAAAACCCAAACATCTCAGACAAGGCTCTGTGTTACCTCTGTCCTGTCTTAACTGAATTTGTGGTTTCTTTACATTGCAAATGGACTTTGTAGGAAACATTGTGCTGCACCTCCCCAACCTGAGCTCAGCTCGAGTTAGATCTCAGCTCTAACACTAGGAATGAACGCATGTATTTGTTTTACCTCAGTGGAGAGCACCGAGGTCCAGTGACAGCATAAACTAGAGCTCCTTGGGATTGCCTACAATTCCTGTAGTATAAATTTGGTCTTCAAGAGTGTGCATAATTGTCTGAAGAAACACAGCAAGCCTATTGGTACAGTGTAGTTTCATTTGAGCGTCATATCAGCCATGGTTTCATTTCTTGAGAATCTCTTTGTAGTTTCTGAGTAGGTGGTTGGGTTTTTTCTTTTTTCTTTTTTTTTTTTTTTCCTTTTTGCCTATTCTTATCAGTACCCTAACTATTCAGGTTCTGTGGGCTATGGATAGTGCAGAGGGGCTCCTTTTCTTAGTGTTGTTGGACTTCTAGAGCTAAGAAATGCTGAGGTGGTGAAAGCTCTTTCCACATCTGCAAGCTTTTCTGAGATAGAAACTCTCACCAGAAGGAAGTCTTGTAAAGAAACCACCTTGATAATCTGCCTCAAATATCTGTTGAATCTAGTATCTAATTGCCCCCAACCTCATGTAAGAAAGGAGGACAAAAGAAAAGCAGGTATATGGGGTTACACAATTTTGGTAAGACCACCTCTGTTAGCTCTACTGTAAATGCAGACAGAAATTGAGGGCGACTGGCTCGGTGGATCTTCTCTGTTACAAGCACATCAGTCTGTTTTATGAAACTATGGCTGAGGGTTTCGTATTGAGAATTACTGAAATACTCTCTCTCTGTGTGCTTTGGCACTAGAGGAGATCCTTCCACATGGACTGTTGGACAACATGTTATGTAAAGTGACTAAGGTGAGAATAGGGCAAAGGTGAATATTTGTGGCTGAAAACCTACCTTGGCACGAAGTTGAACGTGTTTCTTTGTACAAGTGTTTCATATCTGTGCCTGGTCCTTTTCTAGATAAACTGACTCTATGTAATTACAACTCAGAACCACAAAAGAGAAGGCCTTCTGCTGGGGAGGCTTGTCACATTGTGGAGATGCTCACCTCTAAGCAGTGATCACCTGATTAATGAAGAACAGCATAATTAGGAGTAACAGGGTCTTGGCTTTCAGAGATTCTGATTTGTTCACGTGTGTTTATGAAAGCTGAAGTTACAGGTCTGTTGCCTGTCACCAGTCCTTGCTCTTCCAGCGTGTTCTGTTAGCAGATGTGGAGGTGTATAGGTAGATGCTAAACAAATTGTTTTGCCTACAATAAAAGGCATCACATACCTGACAGTCTGCACTTTTAACTTTCCATAAAAAGCCCAACAGAAAAACCTAATAATAATAGTATGATGGTCAATCCATTCTGGTCTGGAGAACAGCAAAGTCTTATCTCTGGAGATAAAGGAAACCTCTGTGTCCTACTGTGTCTGGTTTGGTGTTTGATACCACTGATCTCTGCTGAAGCTCCAGATTCACTTGCCTGTGCTTGCTTTCAAATTTCTTAATCCTGTGAAGAGCAGTAGTGTTATCTGCAGAGCTCTCTAGTATGGAGGAGCCTCCTCAACTTGGATCAGGCAGCTCTTAGATAAAATTAGTGTGTGAAATAAAACCAGCTGGAATGACCAAGTGACTTTAAACACCCCACGATGCAGTGTCAGTGCAAAACGTAAAGCAGTTGAGTGTCCTGGTTTTTTTTAATGGCAGAACTTAATTTAAGCAAATTCAGTGGCTAGCAAGTGCTAAGTTCTGCCAAAGGATTATTGGTGCTGGTGAGAAGATGTTGGTAAGAGGGTGACTGCTTTGAAAAAGTTACCCAGCTCTTCCATCATCTGTCCCGCCTGTCATCAGGTAGTCAGTCTGCAACTTTTGGTCTTTTCTTGTTTAATAGAGTTTATTCTTGGACCCAGTTCTTCAGCATGATGTAGCTACTTCCTTTCAAGAATGAAATGCATGCTGGTATGAGAATAAAATGGCCTGAGTACAGTTATTACGTGTGTGAATTTCTGATGGATAGATGTTAGTAACTTGGGGTTTTCTTTGGGCGTGGTGTTTTGTTTCTCTGGCTTGTAACTTGGCTATTTTTCCATCTCAGACTGCTGCTGTAGTCTCTGGGTTTGGTCCCAAGTATCTGTGTGAAGTCTTTTTCTTCAGTTACTGATGTTGACATCATAATCTTGAAGTATTTCAGAGTATCCTTGTATCACCTGGTTCAATGAGAGTCTGTTTAAAAATAGCACAGAAGATCTCGTCATCTTCCTGCCTGCAGAGCCTGAGGGTAAAGGAGACCTTTTTCAGGAGCTCTCCCAGTAGATATGAGAGGGGAATGTTGGTGTGGGGTTTTTGTAAGAGTTGCTTCTGTTTTATACCCAGACTCCAGTGTAGGCAGGGCTGACAGTGTCGAGCTGTTGGGTATGCTGTTTCATCTCTTGAGTCTGTAGAGATGAGAAGCTCCGCTGCACGGTTCAAGAGAACGTTGGGTAACTGCAGTTTAGCAAACACTGAAGAATGATCTCTGAAAATGTCAGAAGACTTTTAACTGTTGGTCTGAAAAGTACAAGAAGTTCCATCTACCATGGCTGTGGGAAGGCTGTGAGGCCAGCGTGGGGGAGGTTGAAACATGACGTCCATCTTCTGACTGCTGGATAGCATCTCCAGAACCCTTAGCTGGTGCTGCAAAGCAATTAGAAGCAACCGTAGATCTTGCTGCAAAATTAAACTCTAAGAGGAGTATTGGAACTCCTGGTTGATGGTTTAAACAATCTTGTATTTAGATCTCAGGCTGCAGCTAGAGGCAGCTCTCGGCTCTGGAGTCAGGTGTTTTGCCTGTCAATCTGAGAACTGAAAAACTGCAGGAAGTCAGGAGCAGTGTTGTGTGTCTAAATAGTGTGATGAAATCAGCTTCTGTCTCAGGGTCGGATACTGCACTGTAGACATTACCATACAGATTTGGTTATGGGAGGGAGTACATCTGCAACTTTTTTTTAAGGCAGATGTGTGTGATGTAACTGGAAGTGAAGCAAAACACATTTGAAAAAAGCCTCTAGCTAATAGTCATTTCAGAAGCCTGTTCATTAAATCGTGTTCCTGCGAGCACTTGATCTGGTATTCTGATTTGCTATATAAAGCCCAAGTTCAGTTCATGCCTTGATTTTTAAAATTCCTATCTTTGGCCTGTATTACATCAACTTCCTTCATTGTCTCCTGTGAAATATCTTGGAGCCTGATACTTTAGCTGGAGCTGGCTGCATCCTCACTTTGAATAATGAGGTTTGTTTTTTCAGTGAGAGCAGCAACACAGTTATCAGCCTTAAGACCTAATTCCAAAAACTGTCACTGAGTCTTCCCTCGATTTGAGTGACCATGCCATGTTCTAGTACCCATGAATGTAGTTTATTAAGCTAATTAAGTTAGTGTAGTGGGAAAGGAAGGAAAATAACTTGATGCTTTAAAAAGCTGGAGGGAGATAAAAGGATAAATGACCAGCTCAGCCAAGTGGTATTGTTTAGTTTGAGTCCCTGAAGGCCTCTGCAAATTCATCCTGAGGAAAACAGATTAAAAAGATGTCTAGTGAGAGGTTTGTCATCTGTCTTGTCTTCTATGGACTCATCAGTAAACTGTGGTGTCCTTGCAGTTGCTTGTTCAGGCAGGCCCTTAAGTGCCAAGTAAATCCTTCCTGCTTCTGCTCCACCTGATGAAGTTTAAGGTGAGGCATAACCAGACCATGCCTTCTACTTCTGCTGGCCTTGGTTTACATCCAGTGGCCTTGTTTGCTTTGACACAGCTTTCCTCCAAAGCTACTGCAGCACTACTGGTATAAGCCGTCTTCCATCCATCTGCAGCATGTCCTCTCCTCTGCTGACCTTAGTGGAGGTGTCACAGCTGACACTGAAGACCAGCACCGAAGTGCATTGCTGCTTCTGCAGTGTGGTCCTGAAGAAGGATGAAATGTAGTAGTGCCATCCCTCCAGCCAGAAGAGGTGGGATCTCCCTTAACTGTGGTTATGGTGTGGAAATGCACTTTCCTCTTTACATTCTCACTGGAACGATGGCCTCTTCACCAGTGGTGAGACTGCAGGTGGTATATCCACCTGCTTACAGCTGGAAACATCAGCTCAGCCTTGCCTTTTCCTGCTGTTTATTGCAGATGGCACCTGGACTCCAAACCCCTCCTGTTCTGTAGGTGGAAAGCTGATGCCATTGTTTGTTTCTCTTTTGACCTGAACTGGTTTTCTGGTTTGAGCAGGAGTAGCCATTCATCTCCTTGGAGGACTACATATCTTCTGAGGGACTCGTCTAGGCACAGGAGGAGACCAGGTTACCCTGAAGATGTCTTCATGGGGATTTTGGCTATTGTCACTTTGTTCACATGACAGCAGCGAGCAGGCCAGTGGCTTGTTGGAGTGTTACAGAAGAATAAACCCTCTTGCCCTCTACTTCCATATCCCGGGATGGGCATTTTTAAGACCGCTTCTGAGTTAGCGTTAGTGAAGAAGGGGATACTACATGTATTTGGCATGGCAAGAACCTACCAACTGCTGCCTTGCATGGGTGGGCTCCAACAAGGCTTCTTCATGGATTTGATGGCTTGAAGGGACTTGGTAGCAGTGGCAAACATCTGTTAGTCTCCCAAGACAACAGTAATCACAGCGTGTTAATTTGGTAGATTAACTTGCTTCCCAAAGGTACTGGAGAGACACGCGCTGAAATGTGTAACAGCTTCTCTACTAGAAGTATTTCTGACTGAACAACTTATTTTTATTTTTTTCTTTACTGTTGTACTTCCTTACAGGTTGGGGGTCTCGTAGGTCTTTACAGGAAATTGTATGTGCTGGAAGTGGTTTTGTATGTTTTACCTAAATTACTGAAAATGGGTCTACTGCCCTTTGGTAGGGAAGGCAGATGTTTCATCAGGTACTTCTGAATTCCTGGTATTTGTTTGCTTTCATGTTTTTTCCTGATTTGTGTGGAAGATGACCGTGAGTTAAGTAGTAGTACAGCTCTTCTTGCCCCCTTCTCCCTGGCCCAGGACAATGGCTGTGATGTTTTGCTCATGCCAGATTGCCTTCAGCAGGGAGGTGTGCTTGTCTGATGCACGCTAGAGCCACTTCTGTTCCAGGAATTGGAAGATGGGGCAGGACCTGGAATTTCCAAGCAGAAACTGGAAAATGGTGATACATAAATAAGCTCAGAAGGAGTTGGTTTGTGTTCTGGTCCTGTGTAAAATCAAGGCATTCTGGCATGTGCTCGCTTTGTCACCCCTGCAGCTCTAACTGAAATGCTGACTGCTGTGGGAAGACTGGTGATTTGTGTTTTGGGTCTTTTGTCTGAAAACTCAAATCAGAGTAAAACAGAAAGTCTCACTTGTTAAGAGGAAGTAAATGTGGCTCAGTTTCAGATGGAGAAGTGCTTAATGTGCTAGTCGGACCACCCTGTTAATGGTTGCTGACCCTGGGAACATCAGCTCTTGACTGACAAAAGTCAGAACTAAAACAAGAGTGTTCAGTGCATCCTGTAGAGCTGTTTAACCCAAGAACTTAAAGGTGAAGTTCCTGAGCATATCATCTTCAGAGATTGTCTCACCAAGAGCACAATGTTGCTTCTTGTCCAGTAGCACAGATGGAGGTAGACGTGATGACCCTGCTAGTTATAATAAGCATGGCTGATACCAGCTAGTTCTCTGGTGACATTGTAAAGTCACTGCCTCTTTGTGCAGGTGTAACTGTTGCAGTGGATAGTCTAACTTGTACCTTTTCAGCTGATGCTGGTCATCTGTCAGGTTCTGTTGAAGTTGAATGTTAAACTGTGAATGCCTTACCTTCTCGTTAAAAGCTTCTTGGTGATTAGAGGGACAGCAGATGTTTCAGGTCTGCCTTAGTACTGGTTGGCAAACATCTGGCTGGTGGAAACCATCTCTGGAAAGCAGTAGTGAATCCACGGTGATAGGAGTCCTGTGTTTTTAAGGTGGTTTTGCTCAATTACAGCTATTACGGTATAACAACCCCATTCTGATATGTGGGAAGCTGCTGGGGAAGATGTTTGCTCTTGATAAATGTTACTCACCTGAGCTGGTTTGCATGGGTTGTCTCTTGGGTTTGGCTACTGGTTGACAACGTATGAGCAAAAAAACCCACCTCTGTGCCTTGTGATTACAAGTTTAATGCTGGTTTAATGTATTGTCATCTGCTTTTTTGTAGGTATGATAGCATGTTTTCAAACCAACTCTGGATAAGGAGTGACTTCTGAAAGCTTAACTGGTTAAAATTGATTTTGTGTAATGCAGAGTTTTGTGTGTTGTCTAGGAGAACTGGTGGACATCTCTTTGCACGCAACAAATGATGTTCTGTTGTCCAACAAGTTTTGTCTGATATTACTGACTTGTTTTTGACCGGATGATGATCTTAGTCTAATTTCATGTGCTGCAAGTGAATACTAAAGCAAGCTTGTTCTTTGTGTTCTTCCTCCCCCAGGAAAAAATGTTTCACTTTTGGGTAAATACATTCTTCATAGGACTGGATGAAAATTCAGACAAAGTAGAAAATGGAAGTCTAGTTGCAGATCAGGAACTTGATGGTATTTTCAGTACAGAGCGCTCAGATAATGATAAGGAATATTTAATCCTTACATTAACAAAAAACGATCTAGACAAAGCAAATAAAGACAAAGCCAACAGATACTTCTCTCCAAACTTCAAGGTCAGTATATATTGTGTGTAAACAAAGCCAAAAAGCTGCATGATGTAATCTGATTTGTCTGTCTTGCCTTGTGGAGGAACCATTTAAATCTGCTGTCTGTGTAGAAATTGAATTTGTGTATTAATAGTATCCCCACCACTTAGCAAAGCTTCTAGCTTTGTGACTCTTATCTGCGTTTTGGGAAGTCGATAGATATTGAGGGACAGAGAGTGAGGGCCTGGGGCTGTTTCAGGTATTTGTCAGAGCCATTAGAGCTGGGCAGTAGGAGACACGGTGACTCAGGCAGTGTCTCCTGTACCCAGCTCCATCGCCATGAGCTCGGAGCTTTACGCTTCTGGGGAATACCCTCACCTGTGAATTGGGCTTTGAGGCGCAGGAGCCATTGCCAGCCCTAGATTTAAAAAGGGAAAAGGCATTTTTAAGACTTTTCCTGTTTGAAGGTACTCAGAAAATACCAGTTAGACCCCAGCAGTGCTCATTTGATGGAAATGGTTCCTAGCTGCTGCTTGGAATATTGCACACCCTCCTCACACCAGTTACGGTGTTTTGTTCACTGCCGTGCACTCTTACTGGTCTCTCTCTTTGTAGGACAGCTGAACAGCTTAGTGCAGCATGGCCCGCTGCAGCGGTGTGTCCTGCTGCTGTACTTGGAGTGCTGGTGGTCACTGCAGATACCCTGAACTCCTTCAGCTGGGCTTGAGAAACCTGCTGCTTTGCCCATTCTATCTTTTGTCGGGGGCGGTAGTGAGAGGCTGGCTAACCTCAGACCTTGTTTTTATTTCCTCCTTCCCAGAGTAGAGAGGGGAGCGCTTGTGTGTCGTTCAGTGTAGCACAAGGACCCATGCTGTTAAAAATTCTCTTGTTACCTGTGCTTGGTTAAAGTTCAGATTCCCTTTTTAAATGTTGTTTTTTCCTTTCCCAGGTGAAGCTATTTTTCACAAAAACAGTAGAAGAGCCATCAAATCCAGAGGCTAGCAGTTCAACTTCTGTAACACCAGATGTTAGTGACAATGAACCTGATCATTATAGATACTCTGACACCACTGACTCTGATCCAGAGAATGAACCTTTTGATGAAGATCAGCATACGCAGATTACAAAAGTCTGAATATTTTTTTTATCGGAGATAAAAAAAACCACACATACACAAAAAAACCAACCACGAAGAGTGACAAACTTGAATAAACTGAGAAAAGGACCTTTTTAAATGGCAGAAGGACATAGTGTCAGATTACCAATTATAGGAACAATTCTTTCTTGACCAATCTTGTTTTGCCCTATAAATCTACAGGGTTTGACACTTGTCCCGTTGGAGAAAAAAAAAAAGTTACGTAGCTATGTGTATATACATTTTTGTGTCAAAGGACATTAAAACTTCAATTAGGAACTATAAACATGGCACTTTCCCATTTTATTCCAGTTTTATAAAAGTGGAGACAGACCTAATGTGTATACGTAGGAATTTTTCCTTTTGTGTTCTGTCACCAAATGAAGTTTCGAAATATACAGGTTCACATCCTGCCCCTTTTTTGCACTTGTGTGGCAACAGAAAAGTCTGCAGTTGGCTAAGAGATGTTTCTAGAAGGTTTTACTACATTCTAATGCATGTATTTTGGATGGGGGATGGAAAGTAATGCTCGGAAAGGAATATAGTCCGCTGGAGCTTGGCCTGTGTACCATATCCGGCTATTTACATGCACCTTTCTTTAGCATGCTACCGTAATTCATCCTGGACAGTTGAAGAGTCGCCGCTGTCACTGCTTGTCGTTTGTGCATTTTATTTTTTTTAAGTGTAATGGTGCTAGAAAAGGCAGCTAGAGGGAGTGATTCTGTATAGGGGTACAGGAATGAACCTTCACAACATCCTAAGGACCCAGAAATGAAGGGAGAAAAAAATTATTGGGGTCACAGAAAAGAAACACAGCAACAATGACTTAACCATATAAATGTGGAGGCTACCAACTAAAATACGGGCTTGAAACAAATTGTTACAAAATTTGACAATGATCTATTGTTTGGTTTTTGGGTTGTTTTTTTTCCTCTTCTGAATTGTAATGGCTGCTCCATCTCCTGTGTAATCAAGGCCAGTGCTAAGTCAGATGCTATTAGTGCATACATCAGTCGACATCTTTACACTTATATTATTGGTTTTTCAATCATATTCCTGCTGTGAATACTTCATATGCTGCCTTGCGAGCTTTTTTTCCTCATTAATATAAAAATACTTTGTAATGGTGCACAGGAAATTTCAATTGGAGATTCTCCGGGTTAGCGTTTGTTTTGAAGATGGATGATGCATTTATTCAATCAAACCTCTGTCCACCCCTTCGACCTTACACATTCTATTACAATGAGTTTTGCAGTTTTGCACACTTTTTAAAAAGAAAAATGTCATTAACTGTTTAGGGAATTTTACTTGAATACGTAGTACCTACAATATTTTAAAAACAGACATCACACACGCAACAGGAAGCCGGTGCTGCGGTAAATTCTCAACACTTTGTGTATATGAAGATGTGTACTTTTAAAAAGCAGAGCTTGTCCCAAATATATTGTTTGCTACTAAGAAAAAAACCCCACAAAAAAAACCCAACAAAATGCAAACCAAACCACCCAACAAATTAATTCCCTAACCTGTCGGTGTTGTATTACTTGTTTGTAGGGATGTAGCCAAGAGCAGGGCTAGAGATGGACTTTCGGTAGTCATTGACATGCCCAGACTGCAGAGCACAACAACTGTTGCGTACAAATGTGAAGTAGCTGACAAAATTGTTCTCTCTAAAGTACGCCATGAATAGCTGTCCCCAAATTGACACTTTTTTTTAAGCATGTAATTTCCCCCCCCCCCCCACAACCCCTTAATTAACTTATTGGTGCTGACATTGAAGTTCATTAGCTGTGTTCTCGCCTAGATAACAACTGTGTGTGGAATCTGTTAAGGGCCCTGTACAACAGCATTAATGGTAAGAATTTGAATGAGACGAGGCAGGACTTCCAGTAATTACTATTGGTAAACGAAGGTATAAAGTGCTTGCTTTTTCTTTTTTTTTTCTTCCTCTTTTCCCTCCTCCCCCTGCCCCGGTATCTGTTGTTCAATTTTGCTCATCAGATTTCATGATTCTAACTTCTAACAAAGCTGGTAAATATTTTCTTAGACGTTTAATTAGACTTTAATAGCTTAATGGATCACGATTGCTGGTTCCAGTGCTCATTATTCCCACCGTTATTGACGAGCAGGAGGTGGTTACCTTGGGACGTGACTTTTAACTCTTACCCTTCGCATCATGTTTCACCTTGTCTGTTTTTTAACTGTTGGAAGTTGTGTTGGCTAATAAACAAAAAATGTTCATGCTTTAAAAGTACTCGGATATTGACACTGCTGCGTGTCCCACTTTGGATAATAAAACTTGGATCGGTGCGGTTCCGGTACGTAACGCTGAGGGCTGGATTGGAAATCATGACGTGATGGGCTTTTGCACTGTTGTTTTGTTTTTGTTGTTTGGTTTTTTGTTCTGTTTTGGTTTTTTTTTCCTTCTTTGGAATGTGAAGGTTGGAATGAGGGTTTTGATTTTTTTTGAATGTTTCGATGTCTTTGAGAAGCCTTGCTTACATTTTATGGTGTAGTCATTGGAAATGGAAAAATGGCATTATATATATATTATATATATAAATATATATTATACATACTCTCCTATACTTTATTTCAGTTACCACCCCTATAGAAGTTGACAAGAATTACTATGACTGAAAGGTTTTTGAGTCCTTATTAAAACTTTATTTATGACAGTATTCATAATTAGCTTGAACTGCATTCTGTAGGTAATCTCTCCTTGAGTTTCCGGACTGTATGCTTCAAACCTTTTTGGATGTGCAACAGCTTACATGTCTGAAACTACTTGAAGGCATCACTTCGGTAAGAGCCCTGGAGCATCCCCTAGTCGTTGATAGCCCCACTCAAAATATTTGCCACAGCTATTAAAGGGCGGTTGTAGAAATCAGCATCCGTATTCGTTCCTGTGGCACACATTGTAAACTGAAGTGGAGTTTACATGCAGCATCAAACGTTTCAGCTTTCAACAAAAACAAAATTCAGAAAAAAAGAAATAGGATGCTAGTGTGCAAGTTCCATGTTTAGTCATAGCAAATGTGTGCAATATGTTAACGATGCCTGTGGTTGCCACAAAGTGCCTCATTTACCTTTTAAATACTGTTAGAAAGTGTCATGCATGCAGATGGATGGGGTGGAACTGTGCACTAAAAGGGTCTCCAACTGCAGTGTTTGGCAGAGCTGCCTTTCTCTGCTGGTTCAAATTTTCAGTCTGTTTTCATATAGCATATATATATATAGATACTAAAAGAAAAAAAATCAGTCTGTTAAGCAGCCTTACTCTGATTCAGCCTCTTCAAATACTATTGTGCTGTGCAACAGTGGCTCTGTGTGTAATGCTATGCACTGAGAATACACAAAAACCAAGTATGACATGTACAGGATAATGCCTCATACAAATCAGATGTCCGTTTGTTATTGTGTTTAACAACCCTTTATCTCTTAGTGTTAAAACTCCACTTAAAACTGATTAAAGTCTCATTCTTGTCACTGCGTGGGTGTTTTATTGGAGTATTTGGAGTATGGAAATGGTCAGCTAAAATATTCTACCTGTAAGCCATGAAATTTGGAGTGTGATTGCTTGAGCAAAGGATGTTCTTGTGTGTCAAGAGGTTTTAAGGGAGCTGCAGCTTAAAACCCTTTCATGTCTGGAAACTTGGAACAAGCGTAGGCATGGGAAGTGCAGGTTGGGCATCAGACCTTCCTGTGGTGCTGTCAGTGGGCAGCAGGACCGCTCTCCCAGGGAGTTGGAATGTTTTTAGTCTCCAAGTAGGTGACCTCTTTCCAAAACACTCATTACCTTATTTTTTTTCTGTTAGACTGGTGCATTCTCAGCAAAACGAGACATGAGTCAAACCTTGAGAGGGCTTTTCCTAGAGTAGCTTTCAGTTGGCAACAATCTGTGGTTTTCCCAGTGGAAAAAGCACGCTCGGCACGAACCTCAAGTATGTGGTTTGGGGATTCTTCTGTTCTTGATGCTGATCTATTTTCAAACTAGACTTTAAACTGGCACTTTACTTAAACAACAAAACAGCCCACCAAACACCCACGTGATCTTGTCCTTTTGTGTTAGGGTTGCAGGTAGCTCAGAGGGCAGCCGGTGTGTTTCTCGGGATGGTGAGGAGCCAGGGTGCTGTTCTGCACCCCTGTAGTGCCTGGGGATGCTGAACTGGGGGTGCTTTCGGTAACTCTTGTTATTCCTCATTCCTTCCTCCTGCTATCAGCCCTATATCACATCTGGCTGAGCATCTCCAAAGTATGTGTGTATCTAGGAGAGGTTTGATGCTGTGGCTGGTCCTGCTCTTTGGTGGTAAACAAAGGGGGAAGTAGTTTTGGTGGTTTTGGGGGGGTGGAGTGCTTGCCAGCTGTGCCGGGGCAGTTGGGGTGAGTGGTACAGTTAAGCACTGTGCACCATTTTAATAAAACATCAGCAGGACTGCCCAGTCTAGAACACATCCTCCTTTTTTTGGGGAAGCTTGTTCAAGTCAGAGTGGGAAAGGTGTCAGAGGGACAGGAAGCTTTAAGGGAAGTAGCCCAGACAGCGCTGGATGCGTTGCGTAGCTTCTGTCAATACGTAGATCCATACAGAGGGAGGGATCCTCACCTCCAGGCAGGTGAAAAGCGTGTTGCGATGTGGTTAGTGTTGTGTTTGTTTGAGTTGTGGATGAAAAGCCCCGTGCTCCAGTCCTTTGCCACCAAGAGCCGCTTCTGTGAAGTAACGTTTACTCTTCTCCTTTGTGGCTGCATGTGCTCTGGTGCCTTAACGTGATGCCTGCGCTTCCCAGGATGGAGCGCAGTGCCTGTGGGGTGGATGCTGCCATCGCTGCGCCCATGTCCTCTGACCACCCCTGTGGAAAGCTATGGCTAGTGCCAGCATTGGGAGCCAACAGCAGCTCTGTCTGTGCAGGCCTCTCTGCAGGCAGCCACTGAGGGGTCGTTAATAATTAATCATGTCTCTTTTCTCTTTTTAAATTGCAGCCAGAGTTAAGAGTTACACTTCTTTACAAAGGAATCCTGTTAGTAGCAGACTCTTAAAATGCTTTTTTTTTGCAGGTGGTTGGTGCTTTGGGTAATGAAACAAGTGATGACATCCTCTAGCAACAGTATTTCTCTGTTAGCCTAACCGGATTCCCTAGGTGAGGCTCTGCTGTGCTCCTGGCTGGTTGCCACAGCCAGGCAATAGTGCCCGTGTTGTGAGCTCCTGAAGACACAGCCAGGTCCCTGTGAGGGGTCCACCAAGGAGAAAAGCCCAGCAGACTAGCCCTATGGCTTGAGACAATTGATAATGAACTGGATCAATTATTTTTGGAAGATAGCGTCTCCAGAACATAGTAGGAACTGCTTGCTGGTTCAGCTACTTCGGTTCCTTCTCAACCTTATTCTTTGGGATCTTCTCACCCCTCACCCTCATTCCACATCTCTCCTTAGTAGTTCTGGTCTTTTTTCCCATACAATCGAGACCGTCTTGTGATAAGCAGATAAGAAAATCCACTTGTTTGGAACTGATGTATGTAGTAGAATAAAAGCTTGTACTCGGGTCTCTTTGCCTTCTTGGTACCTCTTGCTGTCCCTGTGCTTTGAGTCGTCCTCTGGTTGGACCTTTCTATGATGTTTAATTACTTTTCTGTGTGTTTCTCCTCTCTGCTGCTGTGCTTTCCATCTTTTTAGCCACCAGTGTCTCTGTTGCGATACAGGACAGGAAATTCTTCTCTGCCCGTTCCTTGAACTTCATGTTTTGGATTCCTTGTATACAAAGCTTAGTCTGAAGGCAACGCAAGGAGAAGTGCTCTCAGGTTGCTTTTCCTTAAAGAATAGCTCTGAGAAACCTCAGGGTTGTGCAAGTTCAGCAGGTGCCTTTGCTGTGGCGCGCTGCTGATGTGCCGTACGAACACATGTGGTTCCTCTGGCCCGACGGGAGCGACACACACATGTGCTTGACTTGTGGTGAGCAGCCTGCTCCAAAGCAAAACAAAAATGGGATGAAAAAGAACTGCTGGGCTGTGCTTTCCAGGTGCAAATCTTTCTGTATGGGTGGCTCTGACTCCAGCAAAGTAGAAGATGGTTTTAGTGGGTTTAATTGTTTTTTATTTTATTTTGAGGGCTCTTGTGCTTGGTAACTTGACTGGTGTCCCATGGTCAAGCCCGGATGGTGAAAGCTGGTGGCACTTTGCCTCTATGGGGCATGCTGTTCCTGCCTGTCTGTGTGAGAGTGTTAAGCTGATAAAAGATGATGTTTTAGAGGCTGAAGTTTGTACTTTAAGTCGCCCTTTGTACAACTCCAGCTGCTTAAGGCTCTATTTTTTATTTTTTTGCCTACAACAAAATAGCAGCAGTACTGGGATTCTGAGGCGTTTGGAAGATGAAGGGGCTAAAAGCAGGTGGGAAGTGTTGGATTAGGAGGTTTGAGGAGGACTGGACAGATATCGAGGGTGTAGTGTCCTCCATAACATTTTTCTTGTAGAAGGAAAATGGGAAGGATCCTGCAACGGAAGTACACTTGTGAGTGACTGTTTTAAATGGAAATTACTGAGTTTCAAGGACAAGAAAGTAAAGTCTGATATAAATCAGGATCTGGTAATGGGAGAGAAAAACCTTAAGGGTGCAGGCATGGAACTCATGAGAAAAGGAGTGGTGGCACGTGTTTAGACAAACTTGCTGCAGTTTTGCAGAGATGGTGTGAAACAGCTGCTGAGAGGTGTCTGAGAGGCATCTACTTTATGCCAGCCTGTTGCTCGTGTTGCCCCATAGCATGCAGTTGCTATGTTAGCCAAGCAGGGAAAGCAGATTCATGCTACTTTGCTGCAGAGGATTGAAATGGTGATGCCAGCCACCATCATCATTAATTTCTCTGCAGTTGATTTGCCCGGTTCCTCTGCTGTTCCTGTGGATGGTGGCAAGATTGCCACACAGCGAGATGCGAGGACCTGTCTGTTCGTCTCTTTTGGGGAAGGTCCCAACCTGTGATCGTGAGCTGGGGTTGCCTGCTCAGGCTGGGGTTTTGTCGCAGTTTTCCCTTCCCACTTGCCCTTGTCCCTCTTTTTTCCTGTCATCAGAGCAAAAAACCTTTAGAGTAGGTTCCAGAGCAGTGTGAGAGCACGACTTCAGGCTCCTGTGGGGAGGTGGGACTCCTTTGTTAGGGATTTGACATGTTTTGCAACACTGGGAGATGGATGGGTAGACACAACCTTGTGCGTACAGGGTCTCTGCGGTGGCTACGCCATTTGGTGCTTGCAACCAGGTCTTGCCAAGGGAGGCAGGGAGATGCCATGCAAGGAGGTGGATGATGCTCTGGAGCCACTTCTGTAGGGCAGAGAGAGGGACTGGGTAAAGCAACAGGAATTTCCCTTTTTGGGAAAGGGAATAAGCAAAAGATGGTCTTCTGAGAGCAGTCTGGCTGTACCTGGTAACTGCACCTTCATCTGGATGCTGTGGCATGAGCCAGCCAATACGTATTTTTCCAAAAATAAATGGCTTGTTATTGTTAAGATGTCCAAGGTGTGGCTTTGGCCTGTTAGTGGCTGTGGCCTGGCATTCTTGCTTCAATGCTCTTCTACCTCTTGAAGAGGCATTTTTCTACTGAAGTTCATGACCTTTTTTTGGATGAAGCGCTGTGCCCGGTTCATCTGGTGTCTGTAGCCGCAGTTCTTATAACTCAGCCCACTTCCTGCAGCAGTTGCATAGGGACTTGCACGGTTTCAGGGACAAGAACAGTAGTCAATGGGTCGGCTGTTTCTCTCGTGCTCTCCATTTGATGCTCTCTTCTCACTCAATACCTGCAGCTTGGTGTGATCTTTTTTATCCTTCTTTTTCTTTCCGTAACGCTGCTCGTAAGATGACTCATGGCAGAAGTGGGCTCTCTGCTGCTCGTCGCTTCCTTTTGACAGAGCCATCAGCATCTGACTCGTTTGCACATCTGTTTGCTGGGCTGGAGTGATTTATTTCAAATTGTGCGTGTTCATGTACAGCGGAGCTTGTGAAGTGCTGTCCAATTCCTCTCTTGCCTCTTTCCACATGGAGAGCTTTCTTAATGAAGAATTAAGAGACCTTAGAGACCAGATGCAACTCAACGATGGAAAGAGTTGCACAACGGCACGTTTGATTAATGCCTTCTAACTCTCCCAAAAAGCTGAAGTCCTTCAGACAAGGCAAGCTTGGCTTAACTGCAGGGAGAATGGGGAGACAAGAGGAGAGGGACAGGCAAGGCAAGATCTGGACAAGGAGATAGAAGGGATATAAAGGATGCTAAATATCTGAAGGACAACCTGAGGTGGAAATTAATAGCCTGTTGCCAACTACTTGCTTTGGATGGTTGGTTTTGGGGTTTTTTTTTTAGCTCAGCATCTTGCTGTAAAGCCCTAAAATACATGAACAACAGTTTTGAATGTACATCTGTGTAACCATACAACCGTTTGGGTTTCTGGCTTATTGAAATGGGTGTCCTGCCCCTGTGGCTGGAGGTGACTGTTAGGGATGAGTAAGAACAAGGTATGCATGTATGAGACCGGCCTCGAACCAAAAGCAGTTCGTGGTCAGGGACTTCCTGAGCCTGAAGTGGTTGGTCTGTTTAGCAGCCCTTGACAAATTCATATTCAAAGCACCGGCCCAGTTTCCCCTCAAACTGGTGTGTAAACTCTTTGCATCCACTGCATCTTCAGACGAGGGGTTTCACAGGTCCCATCACCTTCTGGGTGAAGTGAGGAAGCACCTCATTAACTTCACTAGGTTGCTCCTGGTCTGTGTGTTGGAAGAGGCCAGGCCTCCCTCCTCCTTTCCGTGCCTCTTGCTGTTTGGTAGATCTCTGGCAAAGACATCTCTTCTATGGGATGAAGACTTCTGGTCCAGACCTCACACAGGAGAAAGATGTCTCCAAAGCTTTATGCCATGGTGAAAGCATCCCTTTAGGAGCGCTTTGCACAGCAACCGCGCTTCCACTCCGTCGCTTGACGTGCAGCTGTGACCGCTGGGCCTGCGCGGAGTTTGCATTTCCCAAGAGACCAGGCAGTTTTGCGTCATCATCTTTGTGATTTGGGGGGCGGGGGGTGGAGTTAGCAGGGGGGAGCAGTGGCGGTGTGCTGGGGAGATGGGTGTGGATGGTTTTCCCTGGGGCATTGAGGCGGCAGACGTCCCACATGTGCAGTTGCCATAGGCCCGGGGGCTGTTGCGTGTGCCCTGGCTGCCTATCAGTGCTGGCCAGGAGGTGTTACTGACAGAAAAGCTGCTTCTGTCTCCTCTCTGTGTTGAATTTGAAACCGTAAGATCGAAGTCAGCAGTTTCTATCTCAAGCACGTTTCCCTTTTTTTTTTCTTTAATTGAAGCCCATTAAGTAGTTTAATTGGCAGACGGTTGCTCTTGAATAAGTGCTGTGAATTAATGAGGTGGTTTAGTGGTGCTTGTGCCTAATGATGCTCTTTTTTTATCCTCTCACGTGAGAGTCCTCACCTGGTTTCTGTGCTGCGTTTGTGAGATGACCCGTGCTTTTCATCCCCAGCCAACTTTGGCTTGCTTGGGGCCATTGGGCACCACTCCCAGGCAGCCCAGAAGGGGTTAATCCCCCCTCGGGGGTGAGAGGGGTGTCCTCCCCAGTGCATACTTAAGTAAGGGTGGTGGGTGTTCTCTGCTCTCAGCTGTCTGGCCTCAATCAAAGCCCAAGGGGGGATTTTACAGTCCTCGGGTGTTTCGTGTCCGTAGAGGTGCCCAACACTCTTGCAGACGTGGTGTGCACAAGCATCACCCAGCTATAGAGCCTCTGGCTGCTTCAGTCTCACCAGGGCTGCAGCTTGGGGTTTTGTTCCATTGGCTGCTGAAAGTCAAGTCTGTCTATTTTTTTTCTTAGTCTTATCTGTGGTCTTTCACCACGAGCTCGTGTGGTCCCTGCTCTGATTTCTGCTGTGCGGTACGTCAGACCCACCGTGCTCAGCGTGGCTCGCACCGCTGCCGCAGAGCAGCTGCGCCCTGAGGAAGCCTGCTTCCCTTTCACCTGTCTCCCTCCTCCACTGCAGAAATAAGTAACAGCAGGGCTGCTCTGCCCAACCTGTGCATGAGTTGCTGCTCTTGTTTTGTTTTCCTTAAGTTGATGCTTATCTCTCTAGGGATGGGAAAAACACGACTAAGCCTGTGACCTGACATCCTCGGGCTCCCTTGGTTGGAGCTGTACCTACAGATTGAGCTAAAGCATCTTAAAGATTTATTAGGGTTTGGGGTTGGGGATTTCCCCCGCCCCCCCCAAATGTGAAATATGCTGATGTTGGACCTGGAGGTGGCAAACATCTGGCTTTCATCTAAGGGCTTTTACCACGGGAGCCTCTCCTGAAGCTTGAGGCAGCATCCAGCACATGTGGACCTCAACCAGTGTGAAGCGAGCGCTGATCCAGAGCGCATCGTAAATCCACAGTAAATGCTAGCAGCCTGGTGCTCTCCTCCTTGGATGTGGGTGTTCAGTACAGGTTCTGTCCTCCATGGCAGCAGAGGCCAAATAATGAAACCACTTCTAACTCCTGCTGCTACAAGGTGCCGATCTCCATGTGCTCCCAAGGGGTGTCTGCCTCTCAAACTTGCCATCATCTTCCTTCTTTTCTGATCTAGCTGGGTTCCTAACGTCACATAATTTTGAGTCAGAGCCTAAATAAGGCCCCAGAACTGATCATTTTTTGCCCCATCTGCATCTCTTGCAGTGCATCCCTGACAACAGAGGTACAGGGAATGGTAAAGTTTAAAGGCCATCACCTTTCCACTGGACTTGTGCATGTTTGGATTTTGCCTGTTGTCGCACAGGGATCTCTTGGCTTATTTAATTATATGTGGAATAATCTAACCCTTGTATACCCCACAGATAAAAATATCTTTTTCTCAGGTCTATCAAGGGTTAGGTGTATGTCAAAAGGGGACTTGAGCAGCCTGGTCTAGTGAGAGGTGTCCCTGCCCATGGCAGGGGGTTGGAAATTGATGGTCTTTAAGATCACTTCCTTCCCAAACCATTCTGTGACTCTGTGAAAAGAGCAGGACATGGGTACCACGTTATCTAGATAGTATCTTCTTCCTACAGGCTGTCACAGTTGCTCATAGGGCTGAGATGCTGATAGTTCTCCACTCACATGACAAATTAGAGGATTAAAAATTCCCAGCCTCTTTCTATCTTGGGACAATCAAAGAGACAATCATGAGACGCTTTCACGTTTTGGCATCCTCTTGCAGGTGCTATGGATGGAGCATCCTGTGTGCAATGGTGTGGGGATGCTGGTGCCTTGGGTTCAACTCTTACTTGTGGTGAATGGAGTTGAGCTCAGTTGGCGGCTGGTCACAAGCCCTGCTGCTCAGGGCTCAGTCTTGCAGCCAGGATTGTTCAGTATCTTTATCAGTGATTGAGAGGGGAGGATTGAGTAAGTTTGCAGTAAGTTTGCAGATAGCATCAGATTGGGTGGGAGTGTCAATCTCTGGAGAGTAGGATGGCTCTGCAGAGGTAACTGGACAGACTGGATTGATGGGCTGAGGCCAAGGGCATGAGGTTCAACAAGGCCAAGTGCCATGTCCTGCACTCGGGTTACACCAACCCCTGGCAGCGCTACAGGCTTGGGGCAGACCGGCTGGAGAGCTGCCTGGCAGAGAGGGACCTGGGGGTGTTGGTTGGCAGACAGCTGGACATGAGCCAGCAGTGTGCCCAGGTGGCCAAGAAGGCCAACGGCATCCTGACTGCTATCAGCAATGGTGTGGCCAGCAGAACCAGGGCAGCGACTGTCCCCTGTGCCAGGCACTGGTGAGGCCACCCCTTGAGTGCTGGGTTTGGGCCCCTCACTACAAGAAGGCCATGGAGGTTCTGGGGCATGTCCAGAGAAGGGCCACAGAGTGATGAAGGGTCCAGAGCACAAGTCTGATGGGGAGCGGCTGAGGGAAGTTGGGTGGTTCAGCCTGGAGAAGAGGAGGCTGAGGGGAGACCTGATGTTTTCCTTCTACGATGTGGTGCAGTGATCTCAGTGCTGCAGAGCTCTTCCTCCTACCCTTCTCTCCCCACAGCATGCTGGTGCAGGCCCTGGGGCTTGCACAGCAAATCACCTGCTTGGATGTTTGTCCATGAAAAAAGCATTCCCAAGGTGGTGTGATTTTTATTTTTTTCCAACAAAAAAATCCCATCATGGGCTGGGAAGCTTTCTCACCTGCTCAAGTGAACCACCACGAGCTTCTGGGCTGTGATGTAAAACCTGCCTGGATGCTTTGCAGAGGGCTACTAATACTGGTTTTATCCCAGATTTTCTCACATGAGGAGGAACCAGGACATGCAGGCAGAACGACCTCTCCATGGCCAAAGACCTGGAAGCTGATGGGGCAGAAGATTATCCAGGACAGGAATCAAACAGAGCAGCACAAAGGGAGTTGTTGCTGCTTGAAATCACAGGGGCTTATCTGTGCACCAACAGCGAGGTCTCATGTGAAAGGGTGCTGGTTTTTCACTTGTGTTGGCTGAAAGACAGAGCCCAGAGGGTTGTCATTGGTGGCACAGAGTCTGGTTGGCGGCCTGTAACAAGCAGCGTTCTTCAGGTGTCAGTGCTAGGTCCAGCCCTGGTCATACATTCATCAAGGACTTGGATGAAGGTATAGAGCATACCTTCAGCAAGTTTGTGATGTTACAAAATTTGGAGGAGGGGCTGACACACTGGAGGGCTGTGCTGCCATCCAGCCAGGTCTGGACAGGCTGGAGAGCTGGGCAGGGAGGGATCTTATGACATTCAACAAGGGCAAGTGCAGGGTCCTGCACCAAGGGAGGAATAACCCCATGCCTCAGTACAGGTTAGGGGTGGCCTCCTGGGAAGGAGCTCTGTGGGAAAAGCCCTGGGAATCCTGGAGGACAACAGGTTGGCCATGAGCCAGCAATGTGTTCTTGTGGCCAAGGAAGCCAATGGCATCCTGGGGTGTATCAGGAAAAGTGGGCAGCAGGTTGAGGGAGGTTCTCCTACCCCTCTGCTCACTCTGAGGCCTCACCTGGAATATTGTGTGCAGTGCTGGGCTCCCTCAGTCAGGAAGGGGACAACAGAGGGCCATGGGGACTAGAACATCTCTCTGACAAGGAGAGGCTGAGGGACTCGGGACTTTTTAGCCTGGAGAAAACTGAGGGGGGAATCTTTACTTGTCCACGATGGTCTGTCTAAGGGCCTGAGTGTTTTGGCTTCAGGTTCAAGTAATTTACTTGTCAGCATGCTAAGTGCTGCTGGCTCACATCTTCTGACCTGTATTTGATTAATGAAGTCACCAGTAAAACTTCCGAGCACCCAAGTCTGCTTCGAGGCGAGTGGGGATTTAAGCGTAGCTGGAGGTTGATGAAACCAGACTTGCCCTTTCGCACTCAGAAAGGAGCCTGAAGGCTCCCAAAACACTCCAGACGCCTTTGAAAACGGAGCTCCCCGTTTGCCTTGATGTAACCAAAACCCTTGCTGCCAACCAGGTTCAATTAAACTGTGACCATCTCCCAGTGAATGCCAAATTTGGTGATTTGTGACTGATTAGGACAGAGTGGGTTTGGTCAGAAAGCACCTGCAATGATCAAATTAAGTATTGGGGTCCCTGAAAATTTCCCTGAATGTCTCCTCTGTAGAAAGTCCCCTTCAATTGAACATGGTTCTGCAATTACCTATCATTTTATTCACTGTATACTTGCTATTACATATAACTTCTATGCCCAGTCATGTTTTCTAATAGGAAATAACAAACGGAGACCTTGCTGAAAATACCTGTGCTGCTTGTTGTGCACGGGGATGGCAGGATAAGGCTTGAGCTCTAGACAGCATCAGGTTCTATTCCAGAGACATTTCCTCTCTTAAAAAGACTAAGTTTTATGGCGTCCCTCTGGAGAGCAGGGGACTTTCCCAGGGAGCAGGATGCAGAAACAGCCTTGTCGTTTCTGATTTCATTCCCCACAGTGGGTGGAAGGAGGGTACCGAGCACCTTCCCGCATCACAGTCCATCACAGCAGCTTGGGGATGTCGCAGACTGCGCTGGTGTCTGTTAGGCTGCTTCTGACCAACGCTATTTGTCTGAGTTCCCAGGAATGCTGCTTGTTCTTCAGAGCGGAAAAATGTTCTATTTTTGGCCATGACAACTCTTCCCCCCCCCCCCCTTTTATTTTTTTCCCTCTTTAAACAAAGCATGGCAAGAGTTCATGTGCGCGTAGGTCTTTAATGGTGTGTGATGGGGATGGAGCGAGGCTTCCCAAACAAGCTTCGGGCAGAGGCATGAGGAAGCTGTTAGTGCTCTACTTGGGAGTTAAGGCTAAGGCAGACGTGTCGTTACGGGGACAATCGCAGAGACCCTGTCGTGCCAGAGTGGAGGCAGACTTGGATATGTGGGAAAAAATGTCTCTTTGACCAAAATAAGATCAAAACAAACGGGTAAACAAACACGGAGACATATGTCTCAGGACTGGAAAAAAAGCAAGATGAGTGGTGGATCCAGGCCCAGCATCATCCGGGAGCCTGAGGAAGCCATGGGTGAGCGAAGGGCCAGCACTGGGGCTAATACAGCTAACAAAGCCATTTTGGGGTGGCAGCTCAAGGCTGGGGGTGGCTCCAGAGGGGCTCCTCCCACCCAGGGCCTCACCAGGAGAGGTGACCCTGCTCTGCGGGGTGTTGCAGTGCTTCCAAAATGGTCAGCAGTGTGGTCTCATGGTGGGTTACCAACCAAAACGTCGGTGGTGCACAGCCCTGTGTGCGATGTTCTCTGGGGGAGGAAGTGTTTCTTTGCGTCCAGCCTGGCCCCGTGGATAGCAATATGGGGCTGCAGCCCCTCCTATCACCTGTTACTTCCAGGAGGGGTTTGGCCCCATCTGTCCCCTCCATCCCTGCCCATGCCACAGGTGGGAGCTGCGCACAGGTGCCCCCAGTGTCTGCACAGCCAGACCAACCAGTCTGTTTGCACTGCAGACCCCATGCTGCATGTGCACTTACACAGCTTTGGCCTTTGCAGGTGGGACTGTGTGAGACACTAAAGGTAAGGATGGACCAGACTGCCTCATCTAATTCTAGGTGATGGCTTAAAGAAGGACCTGATTAACTCCACTTGTCTTTTTAATCATAGAATCAGACTCACAGAATGTGTGAGGCAGGATGGGACCCTCAAAGGCCATCTAGTCCCACCCCTGCAGTGAGCAGGGACACCTTGAACTAGAGCAGGTTGCCCAGAGCTTCATCCACCCTGACCTTGGATGTCTCCAGGGATGGGGCCTCCACCAACTCTCTGGGCAACCTGTGCCAGGCTCTCACCACCCTCAGTAAGGTTCCTTCTTGCTGGTTCCTTCTCCCTGATGCTGTGTTTTAGAAGCATTTTATGGGTGCAGCCTCTTTTCTTTAACCTTCTCTTTAAACAAAAGCAGCATGCGGAGAGTCTCGAACGCAGAGTCAGCGATGAACGAGCCACAGACTGCTTTCCTTTAGAAACGGCCCTGCAAAAACTCCAGTTTGAGAGATCTCTGAAATACTTTGAAGTAGTACTAAAGCAGGAAGTTAATTAGAGCAGCTTTGATATCTTACAGCGTGTTTTAACAGCTGCTCCAGAGCAGCTCGAGCAGTGAGAGCGAGCGTGGCTTACTGCATGTTCCCAAGAGCCTGCCTTGCCCTTACCAAAACGCTGCTGTCACAGCCCCAGCCGGTTGTTTTCTTTCCTAAGAGCCCAAACTCGCTCGCTCAGGGACTTGGGAAAATAAAACGGCCAAACCTCATCAGTCTGCTGCTTTTTGTAATTATATTTTTTTTTAAAGAAGTAATAGTAATAATAGCAATAAAAAATAATCCCTTGGTACTATGGTGTTGCAGCCACAGTCTAAAACGTCCCTGTTTCTCACTTCTGTTTTGAGTTGTCTTTCTCCCAAGCTCTCCGGCAGGCTAACATTTTCCATGGCTTTAAATGACTTCCCAGGATATTTTGAAACTAAACCATTGAAGCGAAGAAGTTGAGCTGTCTTCTCGGTGAAGAACCCCTGCGTAGCCCAAAAGCAAAGGGTTTTGACCCTGTTGGTTCACCCTCTTGGAGGAAAAGCTTCCTGCTTGCTGGCAAACGTGAACTGAAACCTTTGGCTGCGGTGGTTTATGATTGGGTTTGGGCATTGTCCTCTATCATGGAAAAAATAAATCTGCTCTTCTGCAATTCTTTTCTCTCTGCAGCTGTAACTTTTATCCTTCTCTCTTGTCTTTCTACTGATCTTTAATCTTAGGATGATTTTGATGTTACTATAACTTTGAACGTGTCGCATTTTGGAGTTGCACACTATGTGTCAGGTCCTGCTCGTAGTCTCATGTTCCTTGAAGCCTGTCTCTGCATCACACAAGATGGAAGAAGTGGAGAAACCATGTCTGTTGTTTGATGTCCAGGTCCAAATCCATCATGCTTCCTCCCATCCCGTGCTTTTATGGTGGAATGAGAATGCAGCACTAGGGCTGGAGAAGCAGCTTTGGGCAGAAAGTCCCAGGTCAGCCCTTCTGCCCTAGAAGACAGCCTCTCGCTGTGACTGCATCCTTCTGGGCAGCGTGACAGTCTTTGTCATAAACATAATGGAAAGGGCTGCACCTTTTCCTAGAACAAGATGTTGCTCAGCAGCAGCATTTTACCCCAGTGTGGGAGTTCTTGCAGAGCAGCTCCAGCACTGCTTTCACCCACGGCTCCCTTGGACGTCTTCTGCCCGTGTTGGGTCATTCTTAAGCAAGGTCAACATCTGGGTATGGAGTTTAAAATTTTTAAAAAATATATATTTTGGTGATTGTGGAGAGTGAAATAAATAAACTGAAGGTGGGGGTGCTGGGGGGGAGTCCAGTTTGCATACCTGCAACCTTTTAGCTTAATGCATCTGTACCTAAAATGGGAGGAAATACATATACTGGTCACACAATAGGACTGAAAGTGATGACTAGCTTAATGGTGGGAGGAGGGGGAGATATCCGGGCTTTTTCATTACTCTTTGCTCCTCCTCTTTTGGCGTTGTGTGAGCTTTTAGGAAAACGTCTGGCCAGGACTGAGCCGTGACCGTAGGAGCAGGTCAGCAGAGGCCGTGCGGGAGGATCTGGCTGTGCAGAACTGGCGATGTCTAGGGCTGAAGCGTGCTTGATCCCTGGGGAGGACCAGCGGCCACGGCGCCTTTCTTCTGGAGGCACATCCCAAGGCGAAGCTGGAGATCAAGTCCCACCAAAGGCCCTGTTGCACCTCTAGCGTGTCTTTGCTTTCTCTGCTTGGATCTGCATCGCTTCTGCTAACCCTTGGCCCCAGGCCCACCTGCCTCCTGCAACAACTCGAGCAACATCTGCTTTGCCCATTAGTGACTCTCCTCTGCTGGCCTCCAGCCTGCGCCTTGGCTGCCATTGATTAACGGCAATTTCCTTCCCCGACCTGAAAGAGCACGCTGAATGGGACTGTCGCCCTGAAGTACCGGGGGGATGCAGGTGGGCGTGCACGGGGGTGTAAATAGTACGGTCTCAATGCCCCATTAGGTATCTTGGGAGCTCTTCTGCTCACTCTGAAGTTGGGATGATGGTTTGGGTTTGCCTTTCAGCCACTTCCCCTTTGAAAGCAGCATATTTAATGCCCGTGACACACACCCCCCCCCCTCCAACTCCCAAATCCAGTTCCCTCCTTGCTTCCCCCCACCCCAATTTTGCTTCAGCAGCAAGTTGCTCAGCAGTGGCTTTTTCTTCCCTGGAGCTATCTCACTGCTGTGCGAAGCCCCCTGGAAGGTCTCCCTGTCTGGTTGCTGGATGCAGACCGCAGCTATTCCTGAAGCCATAAATACTTGCACCTAATTTAAAGCTTGCTGGAGCCAGGGTGTGGGGCTGGTGTTAATTACGTTTTTGGAAATGAAGTGCTTGTGAGCCATCTATTTGGTTAGGTGCTGTAACCAAATGGATGATCAGGCAAGGTTTTGGGGAGGGATATGTCTCTGTGCTGTCTGATAGGAGGCTACTCTTGGAACAGATGCCTCTTTTTCAGATGAAAATCAGTCCTTTTCTTTGAGAGTCAACAGAGCCTGTTAGGGGTGACTCTGGATGGGCTCCAGCCAACGCGCTACAGGGTACGGGTGGAAAAGAGCAAGAAGATGGAATAACTTGTAGCTGATCACCCGGTAAGTGTCACCACTGCAGCTGCTGCAACCTTTGAACTTGCTATTTATCGCTATTAATTATTAATGCTATTTATTGTGCTACTTGCAGTTTGCAGGAATCTTCACTGGTTTCTCCTTCCATGGATGGAAAAACAATGTCTGTTACAGTTTGTGGAACACTAACTTGTCCTTCTGGAAAGAAGGGTAAGTTGTTAAAGTGTAACTGTGGGGTTTTCTAACATAAATGATCTCTTGCACCTTTAAAACTATTTTTTCACCCAGTGTCCTATACTTGTGACCCTTTAAATCTCTAGAAAATCAGTGGTATTGGAATGGTTTTTAAGTTATCGAGGGGCCCTATCTGACCTGAAGGGAGCTTATAAGCAGGAGGGGATTCAACTTTTTAAAAGGATAGACAATGACAGGACAAGGGGGAATGGATTAAAACTAAAGGAAGGAAGGTTTAGATTAGATATTAGGGGGAAGTTCTTTACAGAAAGAGTGGTGAGGTGCTGGAACAGGCTGCCCAGAGAGGTGGTGGATGCCCCGTCCCTGGAAGTGTTCAAGGCCAGGTTGGATGGGGCCCTGGGCAACCTTGTGTAGATCCAGGCCTGAGGTTGGTGGCCCTGCCTGTGGCAGGGGGGTTGGAGATCTGTGATCCTTGGGGTCCCTTCCAACTCCTACCATTCTATGATTCTATGATCCTATCGTGTTCCCTGGAGGGGTGTGAGTCCATGGATGTTGCTCAGGGGCAGCCCTGGATAAGGTGTGACCCTCTGTCCTGTCAACTCCCGTCTCTCCCTACAGCAGAGATGCTGTTGGTCATTGCTGCTTTTCTTGTCATCTGCAGCTGAGTCCCATGCAGGACTGATGGGGTGGGAGGGATGCAGCAGCTACGTCCTCCCTGTCCTCAAGTGCCAAGATGTTGGGACATCATCAGTTGCTACAGGATGAACGTGTATGTGAGGCTACAGTGTCTCATGGGGAAGCCCATCAAAGGAGGGCGCTTGTCCTGTGGGAAGTGTTGTACCTGGGAGAGCCTGGGTTTGTGGTACATCAGCTGCTCTCCTAGTGAATGAGCAAATGGGATTAAAGGGAGAAGACAAATCCCACTGTCTAAAATTCCTGCTGCCAGCATCACCATCAGGAGCCCTGAGCATGCAAATAGAGTTAGTTCATGGTAGTTGATGTTAGGCTTCATGAGGTTGGGGTCAGACCTTAGAAGATAAATAACCTTGGGATAAATGGACCAGGAAAAATTTTAGAGGTTCTTAAAGTCAGAAAAGTTTTCCTTGGAATTCTGTGCTAGAGGGGGAGAGGTGTGGTGGGCAAAGACTAACACCCTCCTGTGTCACTAGGTGAATGAAAACCAGCCATCATAACACCTTTAACCTTTGGATAAGTAATTTCTGACAGCTTTCAAGAAGCCTGAGTAGCTCTGAGAGCTACAAAAACCCAACACTGAGGTGGTGGTAGCTCCCAGGGAGGCTGCAGGAAGCCAACTCAAGCCATTACAAAGGTGCAGGTTGACCTAAGCCCCGGCAGCAGCAAGGAAGGGATAATGTAATTAATACCACTTGGTGGGAAATCATGGGGAAATGCTTAGTCCAGCCTTTGCTGCTCATAACTAGAGAGTTTTAAACATTGATTCCCACGTGGATGAGATACATTTGGCTCCCATAAAGGCATTATATCTGTCCTGCAGGATAGGCTGAATAGGAGGCATCTAAACATGTCCATGGAATGCATTAATGGGATTAAAACTGACTGGTGAGCCTGGACATACCTCTAATTGAAAATAATTGGAGGGTGTGATTCCTATAGTGAGGGTATGCTGGGTTGATTCTTGGCCATCTGCTATTTTTTAATGGGGGGGGGAACCCAAACCCCAAATTAAAAGTGTTGGTGGGATTTGCGTTACACTTCGGTGCTGCTCTGCAGGGAAAAAAAAGCCTTGCCAGCTTGGTTTTCATTTTTTTTTATGGGCTTTCATGCTGATGAGCTTTTTCCAGCACTGGCCCCAGTCCCCTGGCAGAAGACACGTGTGGTCACAGCGCCGGGCTTGGCTGGGCTGTGCCCATCCCTGCGTTGCACAATGGCTCCTGTCCCAATGCACAACTTGTCCCCTGCATCCTCGCACTGGTGGTGGTGGTTGTTCCTGCTTCCCTTTTACCTCCCTCTGGCAAAGGGTTGTTTTGGAAGGACCATTAAAAAAAACAACCCCCAAGGCTTTATGGAATCGGCTGCGTAAAGAAGAGGCTGCGTGTGAATCGAAGGAAGGAAGGGAGCGCTCACAGAGGCCCAGCAAGGCAGAGTTTCGGTAAGTCCTGCTGAAGCTTCCTGGTCTGTCTGCTGCCACTGCTGAGGCCGGCTGCAATGCTGAGCAACAGCCCTGGGAGCAAGCCAACCAGATGCTGTTCTGAGAGAAAAAAGTGGGATCCAACATGTGCTAGTGGTCTGGGCATTGCAGGCTGAGGTTGCAGCACGGCAGGGACTGAAGCGGGGCACGCAGCTCTCCACTGTCTGCAGGTGCCCCCTCAGCTGCCAGAAACCTCTTGAGAAACCTCTTGTACGGCGAATGGTGTCCAGGTGCCTTCTGCCACCTGCGAAGGGAGGAGTGTTGTAGACAGCAGGAGTGTGTTGGGTCATTGCTTCTGGGACTGTAGATCAGCACTGGTGATAGGCACTTCAGAGAAGAAAGCTGGTGTGGTGGGACGGATGGGCTGAGGTGAACTTCCAAATGGTGGCTGTTTCAGCCAAAGTCCCACTCAAGCATCCATTTTCAATGGACCCTGAACAGGCATTTTTGGGTAGGCCAACACCTTGTGGACTGTTCTGAGAAAGAAAAAAAAAAAAAATCAAGATCTGCCATGAAATCTGCCTGGATAAAGCTTAATGATGGAAAACCTTGGGTAGGGAGGCACCCTTGGAGGTCCCTAGTGCCCACTGCAGCAGGTTGATGGAGGCCATGTTCAGGTAAGCTGGGGCATCCCTGAGGATGGAAATTCCCCACCACTGCTTGGGCTGCCCTACTCACACAGGGAAGATTACTCTTTCCTAAGCAGTGCTTAACACACCCAGGTATTAAACCAAGAAGCACGACTGCCAACACTTAAATTTGTGGTTTAAATTCCATGAAGAGTCTAAATGTCTTGCTTAAATCTGGTCTGCCTTGGAAAAAATCAAATCCTGCTCGCAGAGTGACTGAGTGTGACTGTGTTGAACTGTGATTTCCAAAGAGCAACCAAACCACTAATGATGGATGTGGTTATTGTTGGATGTGGAGGTCCTATTACTTGGTTTGTTTTCAATTCTTCTTGAGCAAGTTTGGCCAGAGAGATCTGTGGGATTGATAACAAGGGACACTCAAAGCACCGTTGTGGTTTGCTGTTTTATTCAATGGACTTCTGAAATTTTTTTTTCCACAGAGGGAATTTGAGAGCTGGGCAGGGTTTGCCTTTCAAACATAGTTGTGATGGGGATAACAAGCCTGCAAGGAAAAAAACCCTAAATATGCAAAAAATTTGTACTAAATCATGGGCTGGCTGCAGAGTTGTTCCCTTCCTTGCTAACATCTAGAGCAACTCAGCCCTCTTCTTTGGTTTTGGCACTGTCCAGTTCTGGGCTCCTCACCACAAGAAGGACATGGAGGTCCTGGAGCGAGTCCAGAGAAGGGCAACCAGGCTGGGGAAAGGGCTGGAGGGCAAATCCTATGAGGAGCGGCTGAGGGAGCTGGGGCTGTTTAGCCTGGAGAAGAGGAGGCTGAGGGGAGACCTTATCACCACCTACAACTACCTGAAGGGAGGTTATAGAGAGGTAGGTGATGGTCTCTTCAGCCAGGTGACAGGTGACAGGACAAGGGGCAATGGCATGAAGCTGTGCCAGCGCAGGTTTAGATTGGATGTTAGGAAAAAATTTTTACTGAAAGAGTTGTGAGGGCCTGGAACAGGCTGCCCAGGGAGGGGCTGAGTCACCTTCCCTGGATGTGTTCAAAAAAAGGGTAGATGAAGTACTTAGGGATATGGTTTAGTTTAGGATGAGAATGGTTGGACTTGATGATATTAAAGGTCTTTTCCAACCTTGTGATTCTGTGAGGGTGCAGGCTGGGCTTGCTCTCCAGAAGGCTATCAGGTCTAAACACAACTGAGATGCTTGCAGAAAGAGTTTGTGTTTAGAGGAAAAGCTGATGCTGTTTTGTAAAGATCCTCATTCAGCTGTGGTGATCTGGGTAGCCCAGAGGAGAAATAGCAAAGCCAGAACATGCTCATATGACAAATTTGAGCCATGGGATCCACGTGGGAGGTATTGAATGGAAAAAAGGGATGGACAGCTGGTGGTAGGAGAGCAATGCTGGAAGGGACCTGAGGTCCCAAGGGTGGTAAGTGAGGCAGTGGTGAGGTCCTGTGCTGTCCAGAGCTGGCCAAAGCACACACAGCAGACCTGGGGAAGGCATCAGGCATCCACGTCTGGATACTGGGAATAGTTTGGTGTCTCTCATACAAGAGAGGCAGCATCAAACTGGCACGAGTCTGGTGTAGGGCCCCATGGAGACTGGGGTGGGGAAAGTAGCCTAGGGTGTTCTTTGAAGGAAAGAGTACGTGGGGTTTTGGGTTTTTTAATCTTTCTTTTCAAGGTAACAAGTGCAGCATTTTGAAATGAGTGTAAGGAAATCCTCCCTGCAATACGTGTATCTCTTCCACACAGCCTGAGAAACCTGCATGTGCTTTTTTCTTTTGGTATAATGCATCTTCCAGGGGTGATCACAAGCATTTGGGCACAGCTGCAAACTCAAGATGCTGCGTGCGAGCTGCCTCGAAGCACGGAGGTTTGAATGACTGATTTTTATTTAGAAGGTTTCAAATCCACTTACTTTCCAACTGTGCTGCTTGTGCTCATTTATTAACTTCCTTCTCCACCTAATTCACTGTGTGTCAGATGTTCACACCCAGGAAACGTGTGCTTGCATAACTGAAACTTTTGCAACTTTCATGTTCAGTAGTAACACCGGCTTCTAGGGTTTTGGGTTTTTTGGGTTTTATGTTGTTTTGTTGGGTTGGTTTTTTGTTTTAATGGTGCTTTGCAGCCTCCACCGTGCGTGCAGATCTATAGTAATAGCGTGCATTTAATTCCTAGGCTGAGTAAAACAGACCTGTGCTCTCTTCCTCCAACACGTGATGAATGCTCTGAAAACCAGCTTTGTATGTGCATGAGAATGGGCTGGAGTTTGGGGCCAAACAAAGCATTTTGAGAGAAAATGTCAGGAAAGAACAAGAAGCCAAGCTGCAGAGATAATATCCAGGCCAGCTCCAGTTTTGACTCTTGATTTTCACTTGGGTCATCAGCATTGCCCAGATACCATGGATAAATACCTACGGTAGCCAAGCGCTCGTTTCAAGATCAGTTACCTCGTATTGTATTAGAAAAAACCACATTATTAGCTCTGTGTTTTTAGTATTCAAGGAATAATCTTGCTCTGTGCCCATTATTTCAGTATGAGAGTTTAATTTTTTTGAAGGGTGCCAGAAGGAATGCATGTCACACCCTGTAAAAGCATCTCCATTTTTGATTTTCAATTTGCAGCCAGCATTTTTGAAGGTATGTCTGCATCTAATGCCCTGGGATCTACTCCCTAGCCAAAGATCCACTTCCCCTGCTCCCAGCATTGCTCAGTGATCGCCCAACTCCTCACACTGCAAGGTCTCAAGCCCAGGCTCCTGCAACAGGGCCAAGTTATCTCCTCCATGCAACCAGTCGGGCTACTGGGTCTTGGGAGATGATGGCCACATGGATGGTGTTGAACTGCCTATTTTTTTTGGTTTGCTGGAGTATCACATTCCCTGACACTGGGGGAAATCCCTCGGCATTGCCTATGCAGCCATCAGGGCGTGAAGGGTCTTGTCTGAGCACCATGACTTGAGTTGAATGTGACTTGTCACTGCATGTAAGCAGGCAGACCCTAATTTTGAGCTGATAAATGTGGGGTTTCAGTGTAAGCCCGTATGTTGTAGGGTAAGGGGGATCTGCTTCCACCTCTTGGTGAAGAGAGAGAACAGCCGAAGAGCCGCAGAGCCCGGTTGATCGGATGCTCACCTAGACACCTTGAGCTGTCTGTGGAGAAGGGGAAAAGCTGGACACAGCCCTAGGAATCCTGACACGGGTCATCCAGAGACCAAGGGGGACCTTTGTCCCACGTTGCTCCTTGGCTAGAAAATGCCATGGCTGCCTGGTCCTTTGGCAAGAGCAGACTGGGAAGGTTACCCAAGGTCATTTTGGAGCTCCCAGACTGTAATTTGCTGTGTCTGGGATTAGCAAATTGTAGGAGAAGGCATCATTGGCTTGAAGGAAAGAAATGCCCCGTTGTCTAGGTCAGACAACAGGTCTAGATCTAAGTCTAGGTCTAGGTCTGGGTGGGAGCTGCAGAGAGCCACAATGCAGGACAACCTCTGTTAGCATGGGGAGTATCAATCGTTCGTCTTATGGAGACCTGATGTTGCATTGTCTTGGGCAGCGTGTGGAAAGAGAGAGGCTGTTTCAATGATGCTGTTGCCATCTGCTACATGGCTGACAGTGTGGTTTCCTACTGAATCCTCTCTAATCCAGGGAGCAGAGCAGATGCTCCGCTGTGGACCTAACTCATTTGAGGCATTTACAGCTATTGCACACTATAAGAGCAAAATTATTTCCAGATTAAACTAACATACATTTCTGAGATGTTGCTTAGAGCGTGCAGTTCACTGCTTTTCCTTTGATTGCCATCACAAAAGAACAGAGGCAGATAAAGAGATGAGGTGAGATGGGTTAAGATTGCGATCTAGCAAGGTGTGGAAACGTGCGTGGTGAGGGGAGTTACATGGACTTTACTGGCTTCTGTGTTTAATAGTTGTACAGATACAGCTTTCCTCAAAGAGAAGCACTGACTTTAAAGAGTCTTCCTTTTCAATAGCCAACAGGCAAAGTGGTAACAAAGTCCTGCAGACTTGTGTCCACCACACGGTCACACACGCTGTCTTTGCCTTGTCTTTAGAAAAACCACACCAAATTGTGACCAACTGTGGTCCTGAATTTGCATTAATGCATCATAGATGGTTTGATACCAGCTCTTTGCTTAGAGAACAGCAGGAGTGCTGCTTGTGTATTGTAGCATGCTGAAGACCTTATCTGAAACCACAAAACAGAACAGCTCTGAAACACAACTTGTGCCGTGGCCAAAGAATGTGGAAATAAGAGCTCGTCAGGCTTTGATGTTCAGGGTGCAACGCTGCATTTGCTGCATGATGAGAATCAACACAAAGGCTCAGCCAGTGGAGCCAGGAGAGGAATTTATAACCTGGGTTGGGTGAGAAAGAATTACTGATGGGTGGGTACAGCTTCTCCATCGCCAGGGAGAAGCGTGCCCCACAACAGCGAGACGACCAGGGAGAGAACAATTCGGGGTGAGTGGTTTCCCAAGCAAGAAGACTCAGAGCATGGTGGGATCAATGGCATTTTGCAGATGATAGCAGAGCCTAAGGGACTTGGGGAAGCGGCGTCACAAGCTTGGAAGTGAAACTGGAAGTAGGGTCACCAGCAAAAAGGGTTTGCGAACTTCTGCTCTGCGGTTGGTGGTGGTGGCCAGAGCCCTCACAAACGTGCAAATCCCTCTAAGGGAACGTCACAACCACCAGGTCATGTTACCTTGCCAAGCTCAGAAACATAGTGTAGTCACAAGCCTCAAGAATGGGGATCTTGGTCTGGGAAGAAGAGAATTGTATCTCGGATCAGGTAGTAAACCAAAGGTGGAAAATCTAGGTTCAAGTCCATGAGCTGAATTACAGCAGGAATTTAAGTCCATGGGTCCTCCCAGGAGGCTTCTAAGCTTTAGGATGCTGCTTGTTCCTTCAGACTTCTATGAATATCTTTGATTTTTCATAAATCTGGTTGTGTTTTGGCTTGGTTTTTTTCCAGGAACTATGTTTTGTTGTGAATAATCCTCAAAATAACCTGAAATCATAGGCTTGCTAAGAAAATTATTTCCAGCATTGTGGGACTTCTTGTAAGAACTCAGTGAGTAGTTTTGATGTGAGAGTTTGTTGGCCTGTGGCCATGCTCTAACCACACAGGTCTTCTGGGCCCTTATTCCTGCAGATAGGCTGATCTCCTGGCTCATGTGAAGTGCTCTTGTCTTCCACACCATGAGGGTTTTGTGAATAACCTGTGTGTTCTCCCAGTCCTCGTACTTTCAGATTAGATTTTTTTTTTTCCCAGGGGGAGAAAATGACTGCTCCCTCCAAAGAAATCCCAACTCTTGCTGGTGCTATCTAGATTCTTCATCTTGCCACCATTTCTCAAGCTCATTTTTGTGGTCCTGTGCATGCAAACAGCAGGGCATCTGGGTTTTGGTACACCACAGACATCACCTGCTTCTGAACTGCCACTATCTTGAGGAAGGTGTTTAACATACAAAGCACCTAAATAGCATGTAACTTAGAAATCAGGAGGAGCTGCCTGTTTTCCTTTTGTGTGAAGAAGAGAGATTTTTTCAGAATTTGGTCTGGATGCAGTTGGATGGTGTGAGAAGCTGGGCTGTGATCCGAGGGGAGATCAGCTTTGAGCTAATCAGTTCTACAAAACCTCCGTATTTATTTGGTTCATTTATTAAATTAACTTCTCTCCCCCATTCTTTTCTGCTTGGTAGAAATTTGGTGGGGTGGTTTTTTTTTTTTTTCAGTGTCTCTTGGTGTCCATAGCAGGAAGAACAGCCTTTACAGCAGCTGCTGGAACATGCAGCTGAGGGAACACCGTGTCCTTCCTATGGCATAAAGCTTGGCTCCGGTGGTGCTTGCTTCAGGTGGCTACATGCGTGGTGTAGGTGCCATGGATGACTCACAGATGGCTGCAATACTTCAGGCTTCTTACAAGGGGTTGATCTGAGGTGAAGAGAGAGAGAGAGAGAGAGAGAGGAAGGAGAAGTCTTACATGAGACTTTGGACTGGTTCTTCAAGGGTGATGTAGAAGTCATTTGCCTGTGAAGTTCTCCCTCTGGCAAAGTTTTAGCCCTACAGCAAAATCTTCTCAGTTCTTTTAAACTTGTGAAAGCCAAGATGACCAACACACAGGAAACTGGGCATTTCCTGGTGTGTGCTTGAATGCAGCTAAAGACTTTATTTAAAGTTCCAAACTCCCCCAAAAGTAGAACTTTTTGCATCTAGGCCATCCTACAGCTGCCTCTACAGGAACTTATTTACATCTACAAGAGTCCCACCTTCAAAGTTTCCCTGTCCTCTAATCTGTTTTGCAGGACCAGAAGAGCTCTAAAAGAGCCGAGTGTGGTTCCCAAAGTTGTCAGTGTTATTTCCATCTCATTTCAGAAGTGCAGCTTGCCCATTCTCCTGCCCTGGTGCAACTAGAAAGGGTGGATAGATTCAAGAAATGCCAAAATTATGCCAAAATTATGCACATTTGGTATTAAATACAGTTTTCAGCCCTTACTGCTTGTCACCAGCCCAGACACATAAGCATGTTTGTAATTACATGGGGGCTCTGAGAGAGGAGACAGAGGCTGAAGACAACAGTGGTGTTTGTTCTGACTACAAAGGCTTAAGATAGCATTGGTTTCTTTGCAATGCTAAGCTGTTGATGGGCAACCCTTGTGTCCATTTGAAACGCAGGAGCAAAGAAAAGGGCAAGAAAGCTCAAGATCTCCCTGTGTCCTGGGGTAAAATCTTTGGGGATGCCAGAGGTTCAAGTAGCCTCGCGTTTCCTGAGGTCTCATTCACAGTGACTTGGACCTAACCTTAAGGTAAGCAACTGCTTTGTCCTGTTACACCAACACCCTATCTGGATGGTGTTGCAATGTCCTTTGGGCTGTGGGAGAAGACAGTGCTAGAAATATGCATGCTTGGGCAAGTTCAATGCAGCTTGCCTTTGCTGGAGCCTGACTTCCTTCCTTGGATGAAGCCAGAGATCTGTGGGCTCTAATAACGTGGCAGCTAACCAACTTGGCATATAGAAACAAGAAGGGTGCGTCCCTGTTCCAGTTGCATAAAAATGTCAGAGCATGTGGAGAGTAGATGAAGGTAGAAGGAAGACCTAGTTTATTTTCTTTCCTTCAAAGCTTGTTGTGTTTCTTGAATGAGTTCATAATTGCAAGCATATGGTGAGCGTTTCTGGGTATCAGGAGAGAGTTGAGGTCTCAGCATGTGGCATTCGGGGTGGGGGGGAATCTTCTCCTGGCAAAATTTCTCAGTGTTTTAACACAAGGAGTGAAGGGAATAGGCTTTGATTGTGGTTATCAGTGTTGCTGAATTCTCAGGGTGAAGTTATCTCAACCTTTCCTCTGACAGCCACTGCGGTCGCTTCCGCTCTTGTGGTTAGTTGCTATGGAGCTGGTGTGTGATGGGTCGTCATCACTGGCAGCCCCGTGATGACCTGGCTGTCCCATGGTGAATTCAAAGAACAAAACTAGTCCAGCATTGGCTGCTCTTTGTTTTCCAGCTTTTTGACACACTCGGGATCGTGGGTTTTTGGGCCATTCCCTGTGGCCACGCAGACTGGATGTTTCCTTCCGACAGGAAGGATTGAGACTGGTGCAACTACTGGTTTTTCAGGAAACGAGGCTTTAAAACACATCATCAGAAGTTACAAAACTTGTTGTAAAACTGTGAGTTCATGTTTTGTTACTGTTGTTCCAAATGTAAAGCTGGAGAGCGCTTCAACCTCATTGTCACAGTGCTCTTCCCCATGAGGGAAAAAAATGCCTTTGGTCTGCTGGGAATGATAAACAATGCTGGCAAAAGGAAAGCTAACAAGGCTAAAATCAAGATGCTTGTGTTTATAATTGCTTTTACCATGGTCCCTGGAAAGCTCCCTTTGCAGATGCAGGGTCCTGTAGGGTTAGGTGCTGTGCAGAAATAGAACAGAGCATAATCCCAGTACCCAAAGGGTTTGAGCTACATGGGACTCCTCCATTGGCCAGATTGACACTGACACACTTGGAGCCCATGTCACAGACATACTGTTTTGAATTGGGGGGGGGAAAAATACATATGCTCTTTTTTAACTGCAAATTAATTTATTTTTTTCTCTGCCTTGTCACCGGTTCTTGGATGGCCACTGTGGAAGGATCCCTTTGGTGAGTCAAAAAGGCTACAAAAATAGGAGAAATTAATGTCTGCAGCTGAAGAGCTTGACTGAGACTTGAAAAGTTTGCTTTGGGTGGGAGCCAGGTCCTGCTGAGGTCTGCAGGAGTTTTGCTCTTGGCCTCTGTGGGGCCAAGTTTTCACCCTTGGAGATCGTGTCCTGAGGAAGAATTTAGCCTAAAAAACTTTCAAAACTTGTATTGTTTGACTTGCAGCCAAACGGGGGGTTTTTTGAGACTGAATGGCTTTGTGTTTCTGACTGACTCAGACAGCTCCCCTTAGCATCTTCCAGGGATAGGTTCTCAACGAAGGGCCAAGTACAAGGGAGGATCAGATGTGAACAGGCCTGCTGCCAGGCTCCTAAACCAACAGCTTCTTTTACTGTGTGAACGTGAGGATTTCTCCCACTTGTCGAAGTGGTGTGCTCTTGGTGGGCAGACATGCCTTGGAGCCCCAGCACGTGAGAGCCTCGCCGTGGTCATGGCCAGGATCTGGAGCATGGCATCTTTGGGAGAGCCTTCCCTCCCTTCTCCAGATGTCCATTCAAGCAACTTTTTGAAAGATGAAAAGAGAAATGCTAAAAAGCAGTTTGATTTCCACTGTGTGTGTATGCTCCTCCTGATTGTATTCCCCTCTTTTTCCAGAACACGATATCAGGAAAAGCAACTTGTTCAGTTCACAGCCCCGAAACCCCTGGAGATGCAAGGCTGGGGTTTTCCCCTTGGTATTAAGACCTGCTCTAGTATAACACTTGAGCAGTGCCTAACTATCAAGATTTAAGTTTTGCCTCCTGAGGTCAATTGGTTCTATAGCAGACCCTGACAAATTAATATTTTCTTTTACTGAGAGTGCAAAATCATTTTAACAGGTTCTTTTTTGGAAACCTTGAAAGCTGTTTAAGAAATAGGTTTATAATGTTGTATAGGTTCTGTTCCATTGCACTTGAAGCTGTCCAGCACAGAGTGAATGATTTGGACTTGAAGAAAACAATAAATCCATGAATCAGTGCCTGCTGATACAGGGTCCATCAACCATCAAGAGGCTACTTTAAATCTCTGCAGATCTGTGCTCTCTAAAAAGTGTGTGCTTGTGTGGGGAAGAATAAGTAGAATAAAAGGAAATCTGAGAAATCTGGGATTTTTATTTTTAGAAAAAATAATTTCTTTTTTGCTAGGAGAACTTTTCTTTTCTCTGCTCCAAAGCAAAGCAGTGATATGGTCCTGCTGTGCCTCAGGCTGTCTGCTTAAAATAAAGGAAGGGCTAAAAAGATAGACCATCTGGAAGCCTGTGCAGAAGGAGTGTGCCAGTGCAGTCTGACGTGGAAGAGCATCCTTTGGACGTGTTTTTGAACACTGGTCAATCCACTGAGGCTTTTTATTTTATTTTTTTTTACCATGGAGATGATGGCAACTTCTCAGAGGCTTTTGCTTCTTGTTCTAGTCCTGGTCACTTCCTTCGTATTTCATTATAGGCTGAAAGGCAATGCCAGGACATGGCATTTCTCCCCAGAGGCAGCTTACCTCCTCCTGTTACGATAGCACCAAAGCCATCTCTGAAGGAGAACGAAGGGTGAAGAAGATGCATTTCCTCTTTGGTTTGGGATTTTATTTTGATGTTGTTTTCCTGGCTGGTTTCCTCTGTAACCAGGACAGCACTTTGCATAGCTTCACTGTTGCAACGAGTGCCAGTTACGCTTCCTCTCCCATGCAGAGGCTGATGGACAGCCTCATCCTTGGCTTTGCAGGGGTCACAGTGGGCATCGCTGCAGCAGCTGCTTTTCGTGAGCTTTTGAGCTGAAACTGCTTCCAGGACTGGGAATTCCCTTGTGTCATTGGTCTCCAAACTGTGACTGTGCACCCTTATCTGCTACAAGTTTTTGAGCATGGACAACATTCGTGCATATAGCATCCAGCATTCGTGCATATAGCATCCAACCTACATGTATATAGCATCCAACCTACGTGCATATAGCATCCAACCTACGTGCATATAGCATCCAACCTACGTGCATATAGCATCCAACCTACGTGCATATAGCATCCAACCTACGTGCATATAGCATCCAACCTCTATGTGCATATAGCATCCAACCTCTATGTGCATATAGCATCCAACCTCTATGTGCATATAGCATCCAACCTCTATGTGCATATAGCATCCAACCTATGTGCATATAGCATCCAACCTATGTGCATATAGCATCCAACCTCTATGTGCATATAGCATCCAACCTCTATGTGCATATAGCATCCAACCTACGTGCATGTAGCATCCAACCTCTATGTGCATATAGCATCCAACCTATGTGCATATAGCATCCAACCTATGTGCATATAGCATCCAACCTCTATGTGCATATAGCATCCAACCTCTATGTGCATATAGCATCCAACCTACGTGCATGTAGCATCCAACCTATGTGTATGTAGCATCCAACCTATGTGTATGTAGCATCCAACCTATGTGCATGTAGCATCCAACCTATGTGCATGTAGCATCCAACCTATGTGCATGTAGCATCCAACCTATGTGCATGTAGCATCCAACCTATGTGCATGTAGCATCCAACCTATGTGCATGTAGCATCCAACCTATGTGCATGTAGCATCCAACCTATGTGCATGTAGCATCCAACCTATGTGTATATAGCATCCAACCTACGTGCATATAATTTTTCACAAATTATATACACATACTACTGAAATCCTAATAATTCTTCCTGCAACCTAATCTTGCACATCCCACTGTGGAGATCATGGCTCTGGGCGATGAAGGCTCAAGGGGAGCCAGGAGGCTGCTGGCACAATCTTAGCCAGATCTCCTCTTTACCAGGAAACAGTAGGTCTTCCTCTTCTTCACAGGTTTATTTTTAAGAGGCTTCCTGTGACACCTGGGAAGCTTTCCATTTTGTTGGATTCTTCAGGACCTACACAATACTCAGTAGGCTTTGCTTCAATACTACTTCAGAGATGAGCCATAATCTGCCTCCATTCCTGGGAAAAGAGATGAATCTCCAACGCACACAGCATTCCTCCTCTTAGGTTGTGTGCTCAGACGTTCAACTCCCACCCCCACACATGATGATATGTATTTGACTTGCACGTTTGACAGCCCATGCAATGTGCTCTGTCACGCATTAGGATTTAGAGCCTCATAGTCACAAGCATCAGTAGGGAAAGAAGGCCAATGGCATCTTGGCTTGTATCAGAAACAGTGTGGCCAGTAGGTCTGGGGAGGTGATTGTGCCCCTGTACTCGGCATTGGTGAGGCCACACCTCGAGTGCTGTGTCCAGTTCTGGGCTCCTCACCACAAGAAGGACATGGAGGTCCTGGAGCAAGTCCAGAGAAGGGCAACCAGGCTGGGGAAGGGGCTGGAGGGCAAATCCTATGAGAAGCGGCTGAGGGAGCTGGGGCTGTTTAGCCTGGAAAAGAGGAGGCTGAGGGGAGACCTTATCACCGCCTACAACTACCTGAAGGGAGGTTATAGAGAGATAGGTGATGGTCTCTTCAGCCAGGTGACAGGGGATAGGACAAGGGGGAATGGCATGAAGCTGTGCCAGGGCAGGTTCAGATTGGATGTTAGGAAAAAATTTTTACTGAAAGAGTTGTGAGGGCCTGGAACAGGCTGCCCAGGGAGGGGGTCGAGTCACCTTCCCTGGATGTGTTCAAAAAAAAGGGTAGATGAAGTACTTAGGGATATGGTTTAGTTTAGGATGTGAATGGTTGGACTTGATGATCTTAAAGGTCTTTTCCAACCTTGTTATTCTGTGATTCTGTGAAACAGGGCAGTTCTTTTATTTTAAGAAATGTTGGGAAAATCTGGGGGTTTTTTAATTGTGGTGGAAATTTTATGACATGAGCAAGATCAACTGCACATCCTAAAAGAAGCTCTCAGTGCTCCATGCTCACATGAGGAGGTGATTCTTGAGGTTTTTGGAGGGTTGTGGAGCGGGACATTTGAAAGCTGGTTCAGTTTTTCAAAATGGACAAGCGTAGGCACTTTTCCTCCTCTCAACATGGCCTGTGTAGAAAGTGCTGAAGGACTAAAGGACATCACAATGTCGTGGACATTTGTACCAATAGCTGCTGTTGCTTTCGTCAGCCATATGTACAGCGGCGTCCTTTTTATAGTGCCACATATGGCACTATCATAATTGAATTTTTCATAATAATTGATCTGACCTGTATCATTCTGCTCACTTTAGCAGAGCTAATTCAAACAGATTGAGATTAGGACTAAAAATATGGTCTGGTGTAGCAGAGGAACCATAAAGAGCCTGACTTCACAGTAATGATGATGTACAATCTGTTTTGCCCAGTCTGGTTTGTACTATTTATACGTAGCATGCAGTCAAAGCTGATACCAGTTTTCCTTTCCATCTATGTCTTCTGTAAGATGTGATATGGGGAGGAAGGAGACCATTGTCTCTGTCCAGGTTATCATTGTCGTTCCCTCCAGCAAGGCTGGAAGGTCTAGTGAGTTGTGGCTGGTGACTCTGTGTTGTATGGAAAACATGTGTGCAAGGGATTACAGCTGCAACGTCCCATCCCTGGACAGTGGGATGCTAAAGGCTCTCATGTTGTCTGCTTAGCTTTAAATGACCAATTATAGTAATATCAATGAAGGAAAAAATTGGTATTTACTCTGAGGGTGGTGAGGCCCTGGCAGAGGGTGCCCAGAGAGGCTGTGGAAGCCCCATCCCTGGAGGTGACCAAGGCCAGGTTGAACGAGGCTTTAGGCAACCTGGTCTTGTGGAGGGTGTCCCTGCTCATTGCAGGGGGGTGGAACTAGGTGATCACTGAGGTCCCTTCCAACCCAAATCAGTCTGGGATTCTGTGATTGGTGAACTGAGTCTGGCCTTGTATATTGAAGACAAAAAAAACCCCTTTGGTGGTCTCTGAATCTCTGGCTCTTCAGTTCAGACTCTCAAAGAAACAGTGGTTGTGAGCTGTGGACAACTGAGAACATTAGAAACTGCCTTACAAGATTAGGAAGCTGCAAAGATGAGCTGCAGCTCCTTTCTCTCCAAGTGGTCTCAGTTGCAGCTGAGAATCTAGACCAGACTTTATTTTTGGCAAGGGGGAAAAAAAAAAATCTCCTTTGATACTGTGCAAAAAATTGAAGTAGTAAATGTTGAGCCCTGTGCCTTGAGCAAGGATGTCTTCTGCTGCACAGCAGCAGTGTTTTAGAACTAAAATCCACTTGCTTGGATCGCTGATGGGAGGGGCGAGGGGGTTGGTGAAAGATGTAAAGGGGATTTATTCTGAAATAATGGATTTGATCCCTGGTAATCCTTTCTTTGGGATTAAACTTGGAATATTATTTTTGTGATCGCTGGAATTAGACTATGCTGGCATAACAAACCAAAGCATGTGAGTTGCACTGCAGGATGAGGTTGAGCTCTGAATAGAGCCGAGTGAATTATTGCACAGAACCAAGCAGCTGATGAATTTACAGTTCTATTTTTAATTATTCAAGATCTACAGGAGAGCATCAAAAGGGTGTGAGTAGGGGAAACCAACCAAAACCAACCCTCAAAAAAAGCAGCCAAGAGCAGATAGGACCCCAGACCTTCTTGTCTTTGTAGGTGAAAGCATACCCAAGCTGTTGGGACCTCTGAGGACTTTGGTTATGGCTTATTTTTTGTGTGCTTTCTGCTATTGGGAGTTACAAGTTGTACCTGCTCGTGTTGGTATGAGCGCAGACCCAAGACTTAAAATGTCGGTGCAAGTTGCTTGGTGCAGATATTTGTGTATGGCCACAGCACCTTCCAGAGAGGTTTGGCAAGCCAGAGTTCCTCTGCCCCGATGGCACCCACAGTCGTGAGCCTTAGGCCTCTCAACATGTGGTTAATTTGGCCTGGTATGTGCCAAGAAATCTTCCTGAGCAATTTGTTTATGGGCATATTAAACCAAAATAGGTACAAAATGTGCTGTGAAACCTTGGTATGCAACTCTGAGGTCCCAAATCTTTCACAGAAAGCTACTCCAAGGAACTTCTCTCAGTTTTCCTGCCAAATTTCAACTCCCCGCACTCAAGGTGGGGCATAGATGACTTTTAACAGGGGCAAAAAGTTCTTCTCTGTTATGCTTTGAAACAGCTGATCTTTAAAAAAAAAACAAAACCAAACAAACAAACCAAGCTGTGGGACAGAAAGCAAGCTCTGGACAGCGAAACACTCATTGCCTGCCCCGTTCCTGGGTTTGCTGTTGGACTCGCAGCCTCACTTCTAGTTGCAAAGTTCACTCCTGCCATCGAGATTTGTTCAGGGTCCCAGCTGCACCCTAATCTTGGGAGCTGTGGTCCTGGAGTGGCGTAAAAACTGTGGGTGAAGAAGAATTGAGGACATGAGGCCCGGAAACCCCCATGGGAACAGGAAGCACATTGTTCTGATGCCCTTTGCGAGCTGCACCTCCAGCGTCTTGGCAGTGCTCTCTGGTTGTTACGCTGCTGTGTTGCTAGCAGTGACTCTTCTGGGATCCATGGAGTGCCCAAACCAAATGAGAAGTATCCCAAGTGTCCAGGGTTTGGCTGAACCTCTTCTGAAAAAGCATTACCTCCTGAAAGCTAGGAGGGTTGCTATGCTGGCTCTTCAGGTTTGGGAAACTCAAAGAGTGCCTGGATTCCCATTAAAAAAGCATGCTGCCAGTGTGGGGATCCCTACCAAAAGAAACTTGTAAGGACTTCTTGAAACTGGGCAAGGCATGCCATGTAATCCTTTAGAGAGCAGCCAGTGACTACAGCCCATTTTCCAAAGGTAAAACAGTCTCGTGTTTCCTTTGGGGGATAAAAAAAATGTGCTAATCCTTTCCATTTTTGGTTCAGAGCGAGAGAGCTACTTTTCCTAGCAGCGACATATACTGAAGGGTTACAAGCGGTGCATGAAGAGCTTGGAATAAATCCCGCCTGGCTGATGTTCAGAAGCCTTTCTTGAGTACACTGTGTCTGATTACGACTGCTGACAGCCTTGTACACAGTGTACAGCAGACACCGCTCCAGCGTGCCGCCATGGCGTGCCACCTGGCAGAACCGTGGGTGGAAGCTGCTGCGAGCCGAAGGCCGGCCTGAGAGTTTCTCCCCTTGAAACCCTTCAGAAGCGGCACGATGGGCGGTTCAGCAGCACAGCCTCCTGCGCTGGGGTGTGTTAGTGCCCATTTCTTGTCTGTGGCTGTTCACGCAGAGCTGGTAGCTTTGTTCATACGAGCTGCTGATGGCCAGCAGGACCCCCAAGCCCTCGCTACAAGCCTTCACGGCGCTCCAGACCTGTCTGTGTACCACTCTGCTCTCATCCATTCGGTTTGCAGTGCCTGATGCTGCTTCCTTCCCTTTCAGCTGGGGAATGTTACCCAGACTTCTCATTTTTCTCCTGTAAAACTTATGCTGTTGAACATTCCCCGGCCCTTCCTCATTCCCTGTGCCTTTTCCTCCTACCTCCTACGCGCACCATTGGGACAGAGCGCACCCTCAGCAACTTTGTGGACAATGCAGACCTTGGGGGAGTGGCTGACGTGCTGAAGAGCAGAGATTCAGTCCAGAGGGACTTTGCAAAACTCGGGGATTCAGCCAACAGAAACTTCCTTAAGCTCAGCAGCAAGACAGGCAAAGTCCAGCGCTGGGGGCAGGAAAACCCCATTGCAGAGATCCAGGCCGGAGACCAACTGGCTGAGCAGTTCTCCTGGAAAGGACCTAGGGGTTACAGCAGATGCTGCATTGAATATGACCTGAAGTGTGCTCTGACTGCAAAGGCAGCAAATCACATTAGGCTACAGTCAGTGCAGCAGGGGCAGGAGATCAAAGGATGTTGTTATCTCCTCTATTCAGTGCCAGGGAGGTCACATCTGGGCACGGAGAACAGCCTGTGGTGTCACCCACAGAGATGGTGTTTGGAGTAAATCTGTGGAGCACTCTGCTGGAAGACACTGAAGTTGCTGATGGTCCCCGTGGGCTCAAAAAGAGAAAAGGTGCAACCACAGAAGATGGGTCTGCTGGGAATGCATGAATGGAAGACAAGTCTTCATGGACAGCAACTAATTCTATTGACACCACCTCCAGTTTGGTGAAGGACCTGAGTGCCAAACTGCTGGAACCTGGTAGAGCTTTCTGGGGATGTGTATCTACGTGCTTGTGATAAGTACCTACTTGTGTCTGCTGCTGAAGGCACGCTAAGGGTACAGGTTTTAGCTGCAGTGATTTTTTTGATCACCTGTATCTTCCCAGGAAATGCTTCTTTCTTTCTTCAGCAAGAAAGGTGGCAGACGGATAGAAATCGTTTGGAGAAAACTCAGAGATGTTGGAGCTGGGGCTTGGCATAGTGTGCAGGAAAAGCAGGTCAGAAGAGACTCAGTGGAGAGCAGTGTAGACATCCCTGAATTGGCTTTGTTGCTTATTCCATTGTGGTGCTGTGTTGGTGAAGCCTGCAGCTGCTTCAGGTAAAGGTCATGGAGAAATAAGCACTGGGTAGTTCCCTGCCCATCACCCTTTTCTTTTCCCCTTATGGTAGCAGGTGGTGGTTCTCAATGTTTGTGTTATCAAATATTCAAAAGTTTGGGCCCTGAAAGTAAAGGATGGAGACACAGGTTTCCATTAGCAGGCACAGCTTGACAGAAGAACACACATGTTCAGAGTAACTCAGTGGCAGTGCCAAGCTCGCCTTGTGTGTTTAGCCTGTCATGTATTCAGAGAGCCTTTTATTTTTTCATAATTTTTAATTTCTAGATTTGGACTCTGATCCAAAATTTCCTATCAGCAGAGTGCTGATGCCTGGGAAGTTTGCTGGAGCTGACGAATAAGCAGCTCCTGGTGGTGACCTCCTTCCAGCAGCCCAGCCTGGCACCCCACTTTTTTAGTACATGTTTTTCCATGCAGGTTGTGTCTGGCATTAAGACTGGTTCTCGTCTAGACTCACAGTGACTCACAGGTGACAACCTAGTGATACAACAGATGTGACATATGGTACACCGTGACCTTTGCATGAAGCAAAAGGTCACCATAATTAGATAGTCTGGGTCCCTACCTGGCAGAAAGAGATAATGGTGGCATTTGCAAATTGTGTCATGTTTTGCTTATGTTGTCTTAATAACTGTCCATGGAATTTCTGAGTAGCTGGGAAGAAGTTAGTCTGGGTACAACTATGTCAAGCCTTGAAAAGCCAGAATCATTAATCAGTCAAGAGACAACATGTACGTGCTTCATGCATGGCCCCATGTTGATGCCTTAGCACACCAGTGTCCTTCCATGTACATAGGACCTAGAGAAGAGGCTCTCTTTTACAGCAGGTGCTGGATATCCAACCAGCGAGAGCACGCAAGGTGGAAGTCTTCATCTCCCCTTTGAAGGTCAGGTTTCTTGTTGGAAGCACACTTGGGAATGAAGATATGGAAGGCTTGAGAAAAGCAGGGCAGAATCGTGATATGTTCCAGGTATAAAAGACCATAGAAATTGTGGAAGAGCTGAATCTGGGAAATACTCTCTGCTGTTGGGAAAAGCTTGGCAGAAGGATTTCCAGGTGCTGCTTTCCTGAAGCAGAAGGATGTTACTCCTGCTTTGTTTCAAAGGACTGTCCTGTAAAATGGAAAATCGAAATTCAGTTTAACTTGTGGCAATGTTCATGCAAGGGGAATGAGGATCTCCCCACACACCTCCCTGAGGACCTGCTCCCCTCCCTGGATGCCTGTTCTCCATTATTGCCCATGCCATGGTCGGGGGCCTATTCTCAGACCTCCCCAGACCCCCTGTGACCATACCCAACAACTCCCTCTCCTCGACTTGTTCTCCAAGCCCTAAGCAGTTTGGTAGATCATCTTCAGCAGTCTTTCTGCCACCTCCATTTCTGCTCCACAAAATCAGCACAGGACTCACCTAATGCAAAGATACTTGTTTCATTATGCCACCACTTACCACCTCCAGGCCTACCAGCAAGAAGACATCCATGAGACGCATGTGCGTTTGAATTACTGATTTTTCTTGGAGGCAAAGGAGGATTTCTTCTTCCTACAATGGGAACCATGCTCCCCAAGTGCTTGCCTGCAGCTCAGGAGGTGAAATCTTTTTACCCTGTGGACAGGCTAGGCTTCTGGTTGTAGCCGTGTAACTCCCCCTGTACTATTTCAGCAATGCCCTGAGCACCAGCTGCAGTGAGCTCTTGGGCTGGCATCTCATTTGTACATGCCTGAGCTTTGGTGTTTTTCAGCTATTGCTAAATGTGGTTAGCTGCACAGAAACCATGTGTTGTCTCTCGAATTTACCGTTTATCACAAGCAAGATTTCAAGCACTTCCAGATAATTGTGGTTTCTGCATGTCTAGGTGACGTTTCAGCCAACTGAGTTGTAGAGAAAGACACTCTGTTTTGAAACTGGCTGCCTCTTGCTTGTCTTCTGATTTGTGGTTCACAGAAAACCCTTTTGATCGCTCCCTTCGCTCTGCCTAACAGACACAACATTAGCTGCCATGCTTTGAGCTGCAGTTGGTAACTGCTGATGGACTTGCCTGCTTTTCTGTTTTTCTAAGTGTATCATGCTTAAGCAAATCCTTACAGGTACTTCACTTACCTCTGGTCAGCCCCATGCCCCTCTCCTTTCCTTGGGTATCCCTGAATGGAGAACTGGTGTTCATCTGTGTTCCTTCTCAGGTTCTCAGCTGGTTTGAAGAACTCACACACATGTGCTTGGCTGGACTCCAGATACTGCCTCTTTCCTGGCCAGGAGGTTAAAAATAAAACCAAAACACCCCAAACACACGCAACAGCTGAGTACCAGCTCTCCCAAGGCCTTGTCAAACTTGGGAGCCACAGCTTGACATCTGAGAATGCATCCAAAGCAGCAAGACTGCTACCATTCTTCAGGCCTGCTGATTTGTCCCTGTGCCATGCACAGTGCATGGTTTGGAGTTTACACTGAGGCCTCAAAACTCTTTTCCTTCTTTTGAAGAACAGCAAAGATGCTGACCTGTGCTTCAGCTGGGTGGCCGTTGACTTCTCTTTCTTTGGAGGCGTGCATGCTAAGTTACTAGTTCAGGCAGGCTAGTTCCTTTCATTTGAGTACAGATTTAGTCTCAGGGAGCTCCTTGCTCAGTGTTTACTCTGCATTAAGTATGCCTGGGACAGTATGGACTGTGGGTTTGAGGCCTGTTGTTGTAACTTGCTGTTTCACTTCCCAGCAGATGTCCAAGTCACTTGGATGTCTGTGTGACGTTTCCATGTGCCCTCAACACTGGTGTCTCCAGATTGCTGTGCAGGAGATGCTGAGGTACTGTAGAAAGGATTGTAGATGACCTTGAGTCAACATGAGCACGGGTGGGATCCTGACACTGGGTACTCTGGGCTGGGAAGAAAAATTGCCAGTGCCATCATGAGAACTGGATCTTAAGTCACAGTGGAAGCATTCTGCATGGTGCTCTGAAAACAGGCAAAAGCTAAAGACCTCAACAACTGCAAAACACCCATCCCAAACACAGCCACCTCTGCCTGCCTTCCCTGACAGGGTGAACCACCTGGGTTCTCTGAATACCAGTCAGATTCTTCTTCCCCGTTAGCTGCATTTATGGTGTGTTTATCCTGCTGAACATCCAGTCTGTAGATAAGTTTGGTGGAGGGATAGTGAGAAGAAAGCACTCAACTTGATAGAGCCACAAGGAGACTGTCTTGCTTGTGGAAAAAGGAGAACATCTTGCCTTGCCTAAATCATCTTTCCCCAACAAGGATTCCTCCTCTTCCTCCTGTCCTTGTGTGCTTCAACTTCAGTGAACAAAACTTGATCCTTTCTAGCTTCCTAAAGCTTCCTCATAGCATGTCTTTAAATTTGACTCTGTATCACCATGAGCAATTGTCCCTGAACCCAGGGGAAGACCTGATAAGATTCTCCTGTCCCTCATTCACTGGATACTTACCATACAGGTTGGGTAATCACAATAAATCAGACAATCCTCTTGGAGTTCAGATGTATGTGCAAACTCAGGGATGAAGGTTTTGGCCTGGAACTCTATTCCACTGTAGGTACGATGTCAGCTTTGAAGCTAGCTCTAGCTTGCAGGAAAGGGCTGGTTGCCAGAGTTTTTCCAAGGGAGCCCAAGCTGTCTGCTGGGGCTAAACTCTGAGACCTTTTCCTTGTGTGTGTGGAGTAGGATCACTGCTTCCTGAGAGCAATGGAGAGGTATTAATGGCATTATCTGTAATTTCAGAGATCTATGAGTTTGGGATATTTGTTGACACACCCATGCTGGAACCAACCTGCCTCTTGTGGTTATAGCTCTTGCAACATGTTGAGAGCTGAAATCTAGAGAAAGACTTCTTTTGTTTGTAAAGGAGCCTTTATTTTTGGCCTTTATTTCTGCCTTTGCTTGTTCAGCTTTTGGGGCTCCTCTCACATGAGGTAACTATTGCTTGGACCAAACACAGAGAATACTGCTTGCTGAAAAGAGGAGGAGCAGCAGAAAAATCTCAATGTTGTCCAATGAAAAAGTAACACTTCGGCATCATTATTAGACCTCTATTGTTTTCAGTATCAAAGCTCTGTTTCCCTTTCACTAGATCCAGGACAAATAAAACATGATGAGCTGTATGCAGTTGCTTTGCATTCTTTCCATGCTTTTTTTTTTTTTTTTTTTTAATGAGTCAGAGTGCTGAGGTTCTTGGAGAGGCTGGAAAGAGGAGAGTGCCTAATTTCCATGGGCACACAGAGTACCAGCATCTGGACAGAGTTATAACAAGAAAAATTATATGTAGTGTTTATGGTTATGAAGAATGTCAGTCTCTTGGCCATATGAGGCATTCACAGATTCTGTAGGAGAGAAAAAAGGCTCAGCTTTTTATTAGAAGTGACTGATAGAAGAATAGAAGCTGACCAACAGCTGGAAACATGTCACCAGCATTAACATCAGCTCTGCTGGCTGGCATGAAGCTCACTGCATTGGGCATGTGGACACATGGCCAGGTCTGTATTTGTCATCTCATGTTTCACCTGCTTGAGGAATCACAAGGGCACCTGTGTCATTTTAGTGACAAGAGAGAAGCAAAAGTGCAGGGATGAAAGGATGAATCTTCTATGAATCCTGTATTCGCTCTCCCTTCCAGCTCAGGGTGGAAGCTGATCCTGGAGGTCTGTGCCAAGGTAATTTGTCTTGCTGGGAGCACTGAGACTTTGCCTACAAAATGGGATTCAACTACAACTGGAGATGCCATTGCCATCAGCTAGCAGGAAGACTGTTTCTGTTTTTCAAAGGAAAGACCCAGTCACTCTGAGGGAAAGAGATTTATGGCACAAACCAGGGTTGTCTCAATCCTGTGACTTGGGTGTTGCCAACTCTCACCACCTCTCAGCAAATCTACTAATGGGTCAGGTCCAAGGTACCTGTGTGACTTTGACTGCTGTGAGCACTATGGATACAGGTAAGGCATGTCCTGAGATGACCAACCTCCTGGTTTATGCTTCTGTACATCGTCACAGAGCAGGGTGCATCAGCCCAGCCAGCCAGTGCCACGACCAGCCAGAGGTCCATTCTGTAAGGTCCATCTCTAAATTGTAAAGAAAACCCCACTGCTGATGGCATCATACTGCAAAATGGCATCATCTTCTGCAGCACTGTCAGGGCAGCTGGGAGGCAGCTACCAGCCAGATGGAGACCTCTGCCTGTGTCTGCAGGCTGCTGGGGAAACTGGGCCCGAGCCTGCCAAGTTCAAGGTCTGTATTAATAGTTGATATTGAAAATCCTCCACGATAAGTAGCAGATGTTGGAAAGCATTTCTTCATTCTCACAGAGTTACCCCCACATACGTGTTTTATGAAGCTTGGGAACCCAAAAAGCTTAAGTTTAGTTTCCATTACTCATTGTTTTAGTTTTACATAGTCATCTTTCCTGCCTAAATGGAGCAGTTTTCTGCTTAACATTGTGTGATAGACCTAATTTCTTTCTGTGGCCCATTCACCTTGGAGGCAAGGTCACAGCTTGCTGATCCAGCAAGCCCTGATTTTTCTTTTCCCCACCCCTGATCACACAAAATAGTTTCTCAGCCATACCTGCGTCATGACCTCAATTTTGATAATCGGTCTGATTAAAGAAATAGTCCTCACAGAGAGAAAGAAACAGCTATGGGGAGGTTCTGCTCTTTTCAGCCCCGTTAGCACAGGAACAGAACAAACCACAACGTGCACAGCACTGCAGGCAACTGGGCTGTGATGCAGAGCCCTCCACTGATGAAATGAAAGAATATAGTGGCAGGATAATCACACAACAGAGGCAAAACTATTAATTTCTAAATTAGTGCTTTCCTCTGGGCTGCAGAGGAAGGAGCATCTACCAGGCTGGGGGATCCCTGATGTTAAAGCATTACGGGATGTTTCTCTGCATGGAGGTAAGGTCTGAGCACCTGCCATTGATATTCAAATGTTGTGGATCCAATTCTGTTTTCATTTTGTGCAAAAAAGAAAAAAAAAAAAAAAGAATTATAAAGCAACAGTTGCATCTAGGAGGCCAAAGCACCACTCTGTGTGACTCTTCAGGACTCAACGGGAGTCAGTAGCTTCATGTCAGTGCATAGCAGCTGAGCACTGCTGCCAGAAACTTTTGCACATTTCCCTGCCTCACTGACACATGTTGGTCATGCATTATGCCTGCCTCTTCTTTAGTATGCAGTAAGGGCCATGCAAAATAGCATGAAGACTGACATGTTGTTTAGGCTTTGTTTTACAAAAGTTCATAGCAGCCTGTCTGTTCGAACCTGTGGCAAAGTCCTGGGAGATGGCCTAGGGTTTCTGTGTGAGCATGGGTTATGATGGAGTTATCTCTGCCAAGGTCTTCCAGCACTATCTCAGCACCACTTTCCTGATTTGCACTGGTGGGTTGGAACAGGGCATTCACCTTCCTTTGTCCCTGCTTCTGGCACTGGTGACACTTCTTGGTGGGACACCAAAGTCTGGGAGTGAAGTATGATAATGCCTTCATGATTCATTTTTTAAACTTGGTTTGGTGCCTGACTGTTGAGAGGACTTGCCCTCCTCTGGCTGCCCACCTTTGTCAATTCCCATGGATGTGGTCTGATGGACTTCCCAAGGAGATGTAGATACTTACTTACTGGAAAAGGGGCATCTTCCATGTCTGGTTGGATCAAGCGTAGACAAAATCATCTGTTGTTCAAGGGACATTCAGGACAGTGCATAAAATTGGCATCTCCTGTAATGCCATGGAGGGAAGCAATGTCTCTCACCCTTCCTCCCCTCTTTGCTTGATGGCTGTTTGTCAAAGATCTCCTGTCTCTCTTTTCTGGTGGCAGTGCTGCAAGTCTTACTCAGTATGTAAACTCATGTTGTCCTTGTGGTCCTTGGGATGCAGCTTGGCATGAAAGACTGATTTATATTCCTGAGTCTGTAGGACTGATTTCTACCTGGCCACCAGGTACGCCCATCAGTGTCATCACTGGCTGCTGACCAGCTGACTGTTCATGTTCCCATCTGGCTTGTCTGCAGGCTTATCAGTGTCCTGGAGATGATGGCATTAGGGTGTCACTATCTCAGGTGCAGGCTCTTGCTGCTTACTTACCTTGATGGCTGGTGAGAGACAGAACCTTGCAATACTGAGGGGTTTTGGACACCTGGGAGATGCTCACTGTCTTCTTCATCTCATTCTTGTGAGATTGGCAGAGGTCACAGAAGCAATCACCAATCCCCATCAAATGATGACTCTTGGACTGAGAGATAATGGTGCTGATGTCTTTCACTTTATTTGCACTCCTTTGCAATTCTCCTGGGAGTTTTCCTCAAGAGACAAATAGAAGGACACGCAGGTCGGCGCCACAAGCTAACTTCTTGCTGCTTGCAGAAGGTATGTTGCAGTGAGGACTTGTATCCATGGAAATCAGCCCAAGTGAAAGACAGCATAGGACACACTTGCTTCAGCACTGGGGAGGAGTTTTCCAGCCCCTACGTTGCCCTTCCCTCCCCCTTAGGCACAGAACTGGGCTGTGAGGTTTTTTGCAGGTAAGCTGGCATGATGAGGTCCATTTGGATAGGGGTCAGCTCCCACCTCCTTAAGGTCCCATTGCATGGGACCACTTGGGCTGATGGATCACTGTGATAGGGAAACATTCTGGGGGGGTTTGTTTTGTGTGTGTGTGTGTGTGTGTGTTTTGGGGGTTGGGTTTGTTGTTTTTTTTTTTAAACAGAACAACTGTATTTGAAACAGCAGAAGACAAGAGGATTAACAAGTGTTGGGGAGATATGGGAACAATAAATTCCCCTTGATCCTTCCCACCTTTGGAGATCTTAGAAACATCTTGCTTGTAAATCGCAACTTTGTTGTTTGATAAGGTGAGAAAATTGGTAAAACATAAAAGCCTTTTGGATCCTGCTTACAGAATATCTCTCCCTGCTAATTGCAAAAGACTTGGACCAGCTCAAATCATAGAGCCTCAAAAGTCCAGAGGCAAGTAAGATTTTTTTTTAAAATGTGAATTTAATTACTTTTTTTTTTTTTAAAGTATTCTTGCATGCATTTCCTAACTTTATTTTATCTAGTATTGGTCCCTGCATGAAGCTTCTATACCATGAGCATACCTGGTATGGCTCACGCCTGGATTATTCTGAGATGTGACACAGAAGATGGAGCTGCTCTGCAGGGTGGGCAGGGTACTGTGCATCTTGCAGCAAAGACCTGGCAAGAAAGCAGGTGTGGTCAAGTAAATTCTTGTCTCAGACTCAGTCCACATCTGCCACAAGATCAGAATTTCTGGGCAGGTAAAACAGTTTCTGCAACTTTAAAAGTAATTATAGATACTTATACATGTTTTTATGTATATATGCATGTATGTAACTCTGCAGATTTATTTAGTTCAATGTTTCAGAGCACGCTCTCATCTCTCTAAAGCATTTCACTGAGTGGTGTCCACTGAGGAATCTGTGGTTATCATTGAATTAGAGCTCATTTATAAATAACATAAGCACCAGACTAAGGGACATTATTTGGAAAAAAAAGGTGATTAAACAGTCCCAGCGAGGAGACTCAATCTGCAGGTGGAAGAAGAGTCAGCCCTGCTGCAACCTGGTGCCCGTTTCCAGAGGCACCCCTCCTTCCCTCCCTCCTTCCTGGGGCCATCCTCCCAGCACATCCCCGTGGTGAGATTCCCAGGCCAGCCCACAGTCCCCTGCTCCCGTGGCGGCGTGGCCATGCAAAATTCCCATCCGTGAAGTGCACTGGCCCAAGGCCTCTGCCTCCGACTTGCCCTCGCTGTGGCTAGGCCCCATCCAAGCCAGCAGAACCATAGGAATCATCCTCAGCACTGGCACCGGTAGAAGGAGGCGGTAGGAAGAAACGTTCATCCACTTCTCACCACGTGCCAGAACGTTAACGCGACCCATATGTCCATACGTGCAAAGGAAACAGTATGTTATGCAAACCAGCTGTCCCCCAACAGGGAACGGCCTTGGCGCTTCCACGTTGTTTTACATTTTTTAAGTGGGGTGTAAGGTTAATTAAGAAATCCCTGTAACAGCCCTTTGAAGTAGGGGCAGCTGGGCTGAATCCTTCCTCTTCCTCCAGCTGTCCAAGCCCCCGCGGCAGGGCAGGTGGGACTGGAGGCAGGGCTTCATCTCCGGGGAAAGAGGTTGTCACAAAATGGATGCGAGGCCATGGAAAAGGGTTTCCTGGGCTGGCAGCCATACTTCCAGAGTAGGTAGGTGAAGCTGTGGTGAAGCCGCTGGAGATGTCAGGACCTCAACAATTTTGAGCAGAGCTCATCCTGAACTGGTTTTCCTGCGTTGCCTTTGCTCTTTCTTGGGTTTTCTAAAAGGTTCTCTGCAAAAATGCCTCTCCTTGAGCGTGGAGTAGCAGCTAATAAATGAAAAAGTACTAGAATTTCAGTTTCCATTTGCTGAACTTCAGCATCTTCCCAGGCACGCTTCCAGAAAAGCACAATAATAGAGTAGTTAAGCCCAGAGACGCTACCACAAATGCCTCACTGTCCAACACTGGATACAAGGACACAGCCCCTTCAGCACTCTTAGCTATAAAATGCTTGCTTAATCTTCCCAGATTGATGCTGCCTCCATTTTTTTGGTCTTAACAGGTTTATAGCTGTCTGAGGGACAGAGACCAAACTGCCCCTGATGTCAAATAGAAGGAATCCTACACAAACGAAGATATTTAAGGTATTTGCATTTTAGCTCATTAACTAGGGTAAAACCCTGGCTCGCTGCCTCTGTGAAAAGGCAAACAAAATTATTTCCTTGTCATTGCAGATTTTTGGAGCTCCAGGCTCATTCCTCGGGACTTAGGCAATGTTCAAAAGACAGCTGGAAGTGACCCCATCCCCACTGTCACACCCACATGTGGAAAGACCAGGTGGTGCCCAGGGAACCCAGGAGCCCCTGGTGTCAGTGAGGATGCAGCTCAGTGAGAATGTAGGTATTTCTAGAGGGATTTGGCATTTGGTACTGGATTCTGCTTAGAGGGGCACTGGTACAAGATGCCACACGGGAAACCTCCCATAACTGACATCCAGCCTTTCCAACATACTTGGTAGCATCTTTGAAAAGAAGGAACTTGCTGGCACAGCTCAGTTTTGCAGCATGGTAAGGCTGAGGGACAGTGGTGAAAACCTGCAGATCCACTAACTGGGTGCAAAGTGATGCACAAAAGGACAATAACCCAAACACCACCTATAAGATAAGAGGCTCCAGCTGATTATGAGCACAACAGAATGAGATGCCAATGTTTTGATGGATGGTCCCACGAAAGCATGATGCTCAGGAGCATCAATAAAGCCAAAAGACCATAGGAGATTACTAGGAAAGGAAAAAGAGCATCACGATGCTGCAGCATAAAATCCATGCTCCTGTGTCTTGGACGTGTTGTGCAGTTCTATTCTTCCCGTCTCAGAAGGGATACAACAGAGCTGGGAAAGCTTTGGGGAGGATGAAAGATCTAGAATGGTTTCTGTAGGAGGGGCTGAATAAGCCAGATCATAATATCAGAGAATCAGAGAATCTTTAAGGTTGGAAAAGACCTCTAAGATGATAAGTCCAACTATAAATCCATCACCACCATGTCTACTAAACCATGTCTGGAAGTGCCACTTTTACATGTGTTTTAAACACCCCCAGGGAGAGTGAATCCACCACTCTGGGCAGCCTGGTCCAATGCCTGACCAAACTTTCATTGAAGGAATTTTTCCTGTTATCCAATCTAAACCTCCCTGATGCAACTTGAGGCCATTTCCTCTTGTCCTAGCACTTTTTACTTATGAGCCCAACACCCACCTTGCTACCCCTTTCTTCCAGGTAGTTGTCAAGAGTGATCAGGTCTTCCCTCAGCCTCCTCCAGGCTGAACCACCCAAGTTCCTTCAGTCACTCCCCATCAGACTTGTGCTCCAGACCCTTCACCACTCTTGCCCTTCTCTGAGCCCACTCTAGCACCTCACTGTCCTTGTAGTGAGGGGTCAAACCCAAACCCAGCACTCGAGGGGTGGCCTCACCAATGTCTAGCACAGGGGGACGGTCCCTGCCCTGGTTCTGCTGGCCACACCATTGCTGATAGCAGTCAGGATGCCGTTGGCCTTCTTGGCCACCTGGGCACACTGCTGGCTCATGTCCAGCTGTCTGCCAACCAACACCCCCAGGTCCCTCTCTGCCAGGCAGCTCTCCAGCCGGTCTGCCCCAAGCCTGTAGCGCTGCCAGGGGTTGGTGTAACCTGAGTGCAGGACATGGCACTTGGCCTTGTTGAACCTCATGCCCTTGGCCTCGGCCCATCAATCCAGTCTGTCCAGATCCCTCTGCAGAGCCATCCTACTCTCCAGAGATTGACACTCCCACCCAATCTGGTCTCATCTGTGAATTTACTGTGGGTGCACTCAATCCCCTCGTCTGGATCATTGATAAAGACACTGAACAAGCCTGGCCCCAAGACTGAGCCCTGGGGAACACCACTTATGACAAGCTGCCAACTGGATTTAACTCCATTCACCACAGCTCTCTGGGATCAGCCTTCCAGACATTTTTTTTACCCAGAGAAGTGTGCACCTGTCTAAGCTGGGTCTGTCCAGTTGTACGTGACCTTTCCTGTTGTGAAAATATTAGAGTGTATCAGATGGCAGTAACTTCACCTGGAGGTAGGTTCAAGCTGGACAAGGGGAGGGTGTTGCACTCGGGGTACATGTTTCCTTTGCAGGGTCCCCTGGTGCATGGTTTTGGGGATGTGGGGAGCTTTTGTGGGTTTAGAAGGGCGATGAACAAATTCCTGAATTGGGAATTTGTTCAAGGGTACTGATTGCTTCCCAAATGACCTAATTTATAAAATCATTGAGCAGCAAAGTACCAGAATCTATGAGAGCACCCAGGTGAAATTTCCCCACGTTTTTTCATATTCTTACACCCTTTTCCCCAGGTTTTTGGCCAGAGTTCAAGACAGGATCCTGGGCTTAGCAGATTTTCTGCCAATACTGCCCTTTTCATGTTCTTCTGACACAGGAAATCAAAGAGACGTTCCCTTGTGAAGACGGATGTACTGAGCAAGGCATCACGCATGAGTGATCGCTGCTTTACATCCTGATTCGAGCTAAGCATTTCATGATGAAGCCCAGAGTTTAGAGGTTGGAGGATGGAAAAATAAACCCCCTAAACTTGTGTGAAAGTATAAAAGCTCATTCTGTTTCAGAACACTTTTTGAGTAAAAGAACTCTGGGATATCTCACAAGCCAATCATTCACGACCTGGGTCGGTAAGCTATATTGATGAGGTAAAATCCACTTGCACAAAAATGCTGAAGAAGCAAATAAATGTGTGCTATTTGCAAGGTGTTCATGGCTTATTTTGCCAGCAGAATAGGGTCTCGGTCTCCTGGGTGATTCACTGGCTGCCATTTGTCTCCAGTTCAGGGGTGAGGGTTTCAGAATGACTCACAGCCCCATGCTAACGAATCGGAAGTCATGTAATGCTATTGAGGCGTCTTGCAGCTTTGCCCCCTTTGAACCTACAAGAGGTGCTGACTTCAAAATGAGACCTCATGGGTCTTTTTTTTCCCCCCAACTTGCTGCAAGTTTCATTCCAGTTTTGTGTGAGTCCTTGTTTTAGCTGGTTTGCTCATGGCTGATACAAAGGAAGCCTTGACAAAAAAATCTCAGCAATTCACTGTAAACAGTGGGTTTTAATAATTAGTGATATGGTGCTCTTAGTCATCACCCAAGTATCACAGAGAATTTTCCATAATCCCAGAACCTCTCTTTTCTAATCCAACTCATACAAGGAAGGCTTTGGTGCAGAGCGTTTGGGACAAGATAAAGCAAGTGGGATCAAACTTCTAACAAGCGCAATCCTCTTTTGACTTTATAGATGCTTTTTCCTCCCCTACCTTGACTTCTTGCCCAAAGAAGAGGGGTGCTATATGAGAAGGACATGTATTTATCGGTGGGAGATGGGGAAAAAAGTGATAGTCTTATTCTGGGGGAACTGGACTGCTGTTGCCCCGATGGTGCAGTTAGAAACTTCTCACCGACTTGCTGCAGCAGTCAAGCCCAAGAATATTAGAAGCAGCTCTCTAAGAGATCTTACATTCAGAGGATGCACAGGGGTGTCTGTTCAGCTCTTCAGGGCTTGGAAACCTTGAACTAGAGAGCTGTGACCCAGCTCTTCCCTGTGCTTGAGCAACCAAAGCTCAGTGTTTTGACCTCATCAATGAAGGGTAAAATAGCAGAAAACCACTGTGTTTAAATTGTTCTAATTGCACTGATTTTTTTTTTCCTCAGTGTGATTTTAGTTTGTCTTTTCCCTATGCACCTCTCTAACTATGACTTTTACCATCTTGAAACACCTGGAGCCATTCTAAGTAGTGCTAGTTTTGTGTGATCTACAACATTTCCAACACAAGCTCAAGGCAGATTTGCTGTTGGAGTTGCATTTACCTGTGCCTTTACTGAAACTAGAATATGATGTGAGATAACAAAAGGAAAAAAACCCCAAATCCTTGCTCAAGCCATATACCTAAAACCATTGCACAGGGAATGGTTGAAAGCTAGACAAAATTATTTGTTGCAGTGCCAAACACAGCTACTTTTAAAGCCCCCAGATGTATTCCTTTTCTTTCCATGGGTCTTTCATTAAAAAGCTACACTGCACCCTGCACAGACAATTTCCTAATAGTGTAGAGCTTTTGCTGCCTAAATGCTCCAGCAGAAGCTGGAGGGGTCATGTGAGAGACCATACTGGGGAACCTGTTGCAATAGATGCCCCAGCCTTGCAGGGCTGGGAACTGTAGTAGAAAATACATGGTGGTGTCTAGTTCAGTGTAGAGGGATTTATGAGGTGACTGACTATGAAGCCACTCCAGGCGAAGCCAAATTCCAGGGGTGCAGGATGAGCCCTCCAAGGTGCACTGCATGAACACACCAGCTTGGTGCTTCTCATCTGAAGTGGGGAGGTGTGATGACTGCACAGCAGACACATCTAGGTTTGCTCCAACCACTTCTGCTTCACCAGTAGCAAACGTGGGTCTTAAGGGTGGGTTGAACAAGTCTTCTGCTTCCCCTGCACCTGCTATCTCTGGGCTACAAACTTCCAGGACACAGCATGGATATTACAGATGCTCTTTATGTCATCTTCACCAGTGGTGCCTCCTTGGCCAGATCTGGCCAAAGGTGTCCAAGGCAGTACAAGGCTTTGCTACAGGTTGCTCCTCTCAGCACTGGAGCCATCTCTTGGTAGGTAGTGAGGAGGAAGAATAGCTCTTAAAAGAAACCATGGATTTCTCCCACGAGCCCTGGCTTTGTCCCATGTAGGATGACAGCCTCCCTAGTCCCTGTGTTTTTGGCTGGGGGGAGGTTTGGCTTATTTTTCTTCTTTTTCCAACTACATGGCCACCTTTGTTTGCTTCATGGAGTCTCCTTTACCAAACAAATATTTTTATTAATACTCATCAGCAAAAATATAAACAGATACTGAGTTATATCCACAGGCTCAGTTCTATTTGACCTTTAGTTTCTACTGACAACAGCAAAGTAAACAATTTCTGTAGTGACTCTATGCTGATTTCAGCCAGGAATAAACAAGAACATGAGATGCACACGGTGACCTATAAGTTATTAAACCAGAGATCTAAAGCCATCAAAACTGGCAGCTGCCCTAAAGGTATTGATGACAGAGGAGCAATGATTCTCCCTTGCAAAATGCTGCTCTTTGCTCACCTTGCAGGCAGAGGTGGGTTTGATTACCATGGATCTGCCCAGTGGCATAGACTTGAGCTAAAGTGAACTTGTCTTCCATCCTGACCATCATTCAAGTCAGGTTTCCAGAGTCAGCAGCTCCTTTTAGGAGTCTAGCTGGGCAGTGAATTTCCTGGGAAGCCTGTAAAGGTACTTTGTAGGTACTTACATAGGTGGATACCTAAATCTGAAAGCTTGGCCAGCCCCCAGCAGGTCTTCATGGTCCCAAGGCTGCTGCCTACAGGCTTTCCAAATAGCTTCATTCTGGAGGATCCCTGTTGGGTTTTAGTGCCTCTTACGACATTCCAGTTTCATGGAGGGGGGCTCAGCTGGGATCTGGGAGCAGGTCCTTGGCCTCTCACCTGAACCAGTTCTGTTTGCTGTACACTTCTGCAACCCTCCAAACCCTCCCACCAAGTCTAGCTCAGGGTGTTTTGGTGCTTGCAGCTGAACAATGATTGTAATGCAGGTCTGTGCAACAAGCTGTGTCTTAGAGAAGACCATCCTTCCTGCCAGATCCAAGGGGGTTTATGAATGGCTTGTAGGAGGGGAAAATCAGAGTGTACTCATGCTTGTATTCTCCCAAACTAGAAAGCACTTGGCATGACTGAAGAGCAACTCTTGACCTAACCAAGTAAAGATTTTAAATTTAAATCTTAAAGGTAAAACAGAAAGCCCCAAACTCTGGATTCTCAAGAGACTTAAACGTCAGCCATACTTCAAAAACTGACCTATACCTACACCACACATATAGGTGAGTTCACAAGGTGACAGCCCAAATTACAGGTGTCTGCCCCAGCGTGTCAACTGTACCTGCAAGACAAAGACAATGTCCTCTGCAAAGCCAGCTTTCAGCCTGTGTGAAAAGTCATATGGGGAAGGGAGCTGCCTCTGGAGGCTGCACTGAAGCCCAGCTCTGAGTTCAGATCCTTCCACAGGTAAGTGCAAAGCACTGAGCAAGCCAGCATCTTTGTGCTGGCTGGGTTTGGCAGTCCATGTTTTGATCTCAGGCATCACTTTGTTAGGGTTTGAGTCTGTGCTGTGGGACTTGTTTAACTTTCTGCCATCCCAAGACAACCATGTTTGCAGTTTTGCTGCAATAAACAGATGTTTCTGATGCTGGAATGAGAAAAAAAGGTTTGCAGGAAGTGATGTTTGGAAGCCTAGAGCTCCTCTGCCAACACCACACACAGAGAACCCGGTCCGTATGAACATAGATCCTCTAGACTAAGTGGTCCTTTCAGGAGATATATTGGTAACAAACTGAAGTAGGATGAGTGAGAAGCAAAATATGTCCTTGTCCTTGCCTCAGAGTGGCCTCTGCAAAAGCACCTCGTCCAAGTGGCATTGCACAGGTGTCCTGGTAGGGAGATCTTCAATGTGCAATGGTGCAAGCTCCTCCTGATGGTCACAACAGGACAAGGGGCAATGGGTTTAAACTAAAAGAGGGTAGATTCAGACTGGATATAAAGAAGAATTTTTTTATGCTGAGGGTGGTAAAACACTGGCACAGGTTGCCCAGAGAGGTGGTAGATTCCCCATCCCTAGAAACAGAATCACAGAATGGTCTGGGTTGGAAGGAACCTGAACATCATCTTGTCCAACTGTCTGCCAGAACAGGATACCCTCCAGCAGGCTGCAAAGGACAACATCCAGGCAGGTTTGGAATATCTCCAGAGATGGAGACTCCCCAGCCTCTCTGGGCAGCCTGGCCCAGGGCTCTGCCACCCTCCCAGGAAAGAAGTTCCTCCTCAGGGTTAGGTGGATGGGGTCAAGCTGGATGGGGCTCTGAGCACCCTGATCTTCTTAAAGACATCCCTGATCATTGCAGGGAGATGGACCAGGTGACCTTTAAAGATCCCTTCTGACACAAAGCATTCTTTGATTTTATGCCATCTCCTGTAGGATACATCCCTCCCTTGGTTGAAATGAGGAATGCTGTAGCATCTGCTATACCACCTGCCTGGGCTGTAACACTCAAGGTCTGTGCTCCAAACATGGTTGGAGATGCTCTGTGATCTCTGTGAGCTTTATGAAAACAGTTGTCATTTTTGCTGAGGCAAAGATGTTGGTTTCCACTTGTGGCATTCGAACAGCAAGCCCTCTCTGGTGTTTTTCTTGTTGAGCTGAAACAACCAATATTCCCTTTTAAAGAGTCACTGTTAAGGCTGATTCGAAGCCCCACTGCACATGCACATCCTTCTGAGTTGATGCCTCCTTGAGTTTATTCCACACATGTTTTTCAGCTGCACTTTCAGGCTGCAAGAGACTATTTTTGACATGCAAACCAGTGCTTTAGTCCAACACTAGCCCTGGTTTAAACTGGAAGCATTTGCTGAAGTGTCATTGATAGTAAGAAAGGAACCACCCCCTCAAAAGCAAAGTAGATATAATGATATTTCCCAAGATGACCCAACAAAATGATTCAACTGCTTCACAGGCAGGGCACAGCATGGGGTGCAAGTCACAGAGCAGGGATGGGATGCCCTGGCCTGCTCTTCCACCTTCAGATCAAGCAGAGACAGTGTTAGTGCAGTCTGGTTTCAGGGTGCTATTTAGGACTCATCAGTAAATTTTTCACTGGAAGCTTTTTCCATTGAAAACTACTAATACTAATTGCAATCTGGCAAACTTGAAACAATTTTGAGAGAGGACAATTCAATGGATCTTGTGTTGGAGCAATGGGAGGCTTCCCAGGCAGCCTGGCCAGGTTCGCATCCACCAGACACCCCCAAATCTCCTCCAATCCCTGGGATCCCAGCAGGTGAAAGGATTGCACTCCCTGGTTTAAGAGCAAAACTGGAGGGGAATTGGGAATGAGACAGGACAGTGGCTGGGACATGAGGTCCTGGTTTCACCAAGGTGGGCAGCCAAGGTACCCACTGCTGCAGGCCACAGCCCTGAGGGGTCATGCAGTGCATATTTCACACTCTGCTTCAGGGCTTCAGAAAGGAAATGTAGGATTTCTACTCTAAAAAAAAAAAAATTTAAAAATGAAACCAAGGAAAGAAAATCAGCAGGTTTGTCTTTTCTGCCTCATTTGGTCCAAGTGTGTTCAGAAAGTTGGAAGTTTTATGTAACTGGAGCTTGGTGTCCTGTTTGACTCTGCTATTAACTTCCCCATCTTGCTCCTGGGGAAAGACAAATACAGATTTTTTTATTTCTTTTTTATTTTTTAATTTGTCTATTTTTGGAGAAAGCCCATATGCAAACTCAGAGACATTATCTGACAACCATCTAGTTCTCTCTTGCTGGAGGGGACCTGCATGGGTCTACAATCCAAACCTGAGGCACCAGCACTAGGTCTGCTCCCCTTTGGGTGCCTGTGCTCCATCCCTGTCCATGCCACAGCTGGAAGCTGCTTTCAGACACATCCCCCTCCAGCTTCCCCATGGCCAGACTCAACAAGGCCAGCTGTGTGTTTTGAGGTGCTCTTGGTGGGTATTTCATCATGCCTGAGCTAAGACTGGTCAGAATTCATCTCACCTTGACGGTTTTATTGGAGATGTGTATTCTTCTGGATGCTGCAGTCAATTACAGCCACACTGGATGCAGAGCAACAGTCTGTGCTTCTGGGTGTTTTGTGTTTTGATGCAAAGGTTTCTCAGGAATGGATCTCATGAGACCTACTTACTGGTTGTGCTCTCTATCATCATACCAGCCTGTCTTGGCAAGCTTCTGAGACTGTTCTCTTGTGCTCAACCAGTACTTAAAATCTGCTCTCACTTTCCCACAGGCTACTTGATACTCTAAACCTGTGCAAAAGCAATCAGCCTGGGCTCTGCTTGGTAGGTATTCCATGGAAAATGTCCCCCATCATATTCACTGGCAGGACAGTGAGAGAGAAATACCCATGTTTTCATGCTGGGTAGAGCTCTCCAGAGGTCTCTAATCCCCCTGTAAGGCTCTACAAGGAGGCTTGAAAAGCAGGAGAGGTGGGTGTTAGCTGTGACATCATTGAACCAAGCTCTTCTCTCCAAACCCATCTCAAAATATGCACTCAAGGATTTGCTGGCATTTCACGGAGCCCTTAGCAGGGAGCTGGATGATCCACAAGTTTGAGGATGCTTCTAGATAAATAAATGCCTCATGAGAGCAGCCCTCTTCCCCAAAACCCACTTGCCATCTGGTTTGGGTGAATTGGGCCTGACCCAGGCATTTCAGGAGACACACAGAAGGGCATTTGAAGGAAGAGCATGGGAAGAAGGGTGGTCATGCCTCTGTAAAGGCATAAATAAGGGAAGGCAATGTTTGCCATGGCTGCTTGCAGTCATGAGCCTCTTTCAACACAGAAAGGGTAAAACCTGTAGTGCCTCTGCCGTGGGCATCTCCAAGAAGGAGATCTGTCCCAGCCAAGAGGAGCAGCCTTTGCCATGACTCAAAACAGGGGAGTGGGGAAACTCAAGTGATTTGTGGCCAAGGTTTGACTGGTGTTTGAGTGGGTTCAGTGGGCGTGAGTGAGTTTTATCTAGCTCTTAGCCTGTTTGGGTAGCATGACCTCTCTCTCAGGACTTTCTCCCCATCTGTGTTGGCAACCTGTCTGCTCCCACTCCCACCCGAACCGTGTCTCATTAAAGCACAGCTCTGTGATTCCATGCAGAACACGAAGTAAACCCCTGGATCCCATTGCTTTATAACCAGGCAGGATAATGTTAATCGTTCACAACTAGTCCAAAGAAACCTCAAACGCCAAAGAACCTGCACTGACAGTGAAGGCCTCTGGAGACTGTGCAAAAAGTCCTGGTTTTCACAGAATCACAGAATCACAGAATCGTAGGGGTTGGAAGGGACCTCGAGAGATCATCGGGTCCAACCCCCCTGCCAAAGCAGCTCCCCAGCTCATATTGCACAGGTCGGCGTCCAGACAAGTCTTGAATATCTCCAGAGAAGGAGACTCCACCACCTCCCTGGGCAGCCTGTCCCAGGGCTCCCTCACCCTCACTGGGGAAAAGTTCTTCCCCATGTTGGTGAGGAACTTCCTGTGCTCCAGTTTACAGCCATTGCCCCTTGTCCTGTCTCCACAGATGACTGAAAAGGGGCTGGCCAATTCCCCCTGCATCCCATACTTAAGATATTTATAAACATTAATTAGGTCCCCCCTCAGCCTTCTTTTCTCCAGGCTGAACAGCCCCAGCTCACTCAGCCTTTCCTCATACGGGAGCTGTTCCAGGCCCTTAATCATCTTCGTAGCCCTTCTCTGGACTCTTTCCAGGAGATCCCTGTCTTTTTTATCCCAGGGAGCCCAGAACTGGACACAATACTCCAGGTGGGGCCTGACCAGGGCAGAGTAGAGGGGGAGGATCACCTCCTTAGACCTGCTAAAATCATTGTTTTATTACAATGATTATTATTCTTTGCTATTAGCAAGGAATAATATGCATGTCTCTGCTGAATGTTCTTAAATCTGGGCTGGGGATGACTAATTCAGGAGACAACTCAGTGCCTGATATAGTCGAAGGGTTACGGTAGCCGCATGCACCGCTCTGACCTTTCAGTAGCTGCGAACTGGCTGGCTCTCCCATCCCTCCCCCACAGGCTGGGACAGCTGTAAACATCCCATGATAATAACACAATTGTAATATCCTATTTATTTTCCATGAAGAACCAGCCCGACGCGGGCTTAGGTGGCCTGAGGGGCTGGGCAAGCAAAGCCCGTCCATGCCCTCCTGCCACGACCCAGCCGCTCTTCGCCCTTGCACCCGTGAGATCACTGTGGGCCATCGCACGTGGAGGAATGCCTCTGGTGCTCTCACTGTGCCCCTCCGAGCAGAGTCTGGCCCTGGCATCTCTAGGACCCCTTCTGCGAGATGAAAATAGCAACCCTATTCCCTCTTCGCCTCGCACCATCTCGTCCCATCCCTGATTTTCCCCCGGGTGCAGGAGTGGAGGGTGGGGAGGAGGGCAGGAAGTGGCTGACGCCTGTGGTTGGATTTCAGTTTGAACCCTGTCCAGAAAGGAGCACCAAATATTAGTAAACAGATCAGGAAACATTTCCGTGTTTGGCGATAACTCCACTTTTCCATGGCAGCGATCTCCAGTGGCTTTGCCACTGGAGGAAAAGACCTGCTCGATTGCTTTGCTTAAACTCAAGCAGCTCAGGTCCTGAAACCCCTCCAGCTCCTGGCCTTCAGAGGTCTCTCCCCCTGGGGACATGTGCTGCAGTGCCTGTCTGTGTGTGGAGCCGAGTCCCTCAGAGCAGAGGGTGCATGCTCTCGTGCATGCCCAGGGGATTACAGGACCCTGCTGCCATGCATCTCTGTAATGATCCAGGCTGAAAAGGAAAGGATCAGGGTGGTTGGCCTATTTTGCTTCTCCAAAGAAGATTATGGAGTGGTTTTCCTTGCCGTGCATTAAAGAGGGAATTATTGCTTAGCAATGGGGTCTTTAGGGCAATGAAAAAAGACCTGTCAAGTGCTGGTGGCTCAAGCTGCAGACAGTCATGGTAGAAGAAGACCCAGAAGTGAATCGGGCATTGAAGCAACAACTGAATGAAGTTCTAGTTGTACCATTTCCTGAGATCGTCAGGTCAAGCCTGGCAGCAGCCTCTTTGGGCTAAATGCAAGCTGCTCATTTTGCAATAAATGGGGGAAATGGCCCATGATTTCACTGGACTGAACCAATGGTTCCTTCTGATGTTGTGCCACAAACCCTGTGTTTCTGGTCTCTTCACTGTCACCTTCCACTCAACAAGGTCAAACTTAGGTCCTTGAATAAGAAGCATGTATAGTCACAGACTGATTTTGGAAAGAAGACCTCATTTTGTGCACAAGATCTGCACAAGACCACAGGATGCTGATGTGGATGGAGGTGCCACCAGCATCAAGAACAGCAATTGAGAGGATGAGGGTCAACACGAGGCTTGTGAGGAGAAAACAATTGCTGATGAGACAATCCCTGTATCAGACAAAATGTCCACCAGATCTACAGGCGGCAGCAATCCTAAAAGAAAAGGAGGAAAAAGAAACAGAATTTGTCTGTTTTCATGTTAAACTTCCTGAGATGGTGTGAAAAAACAGATGATCTAATAGTCCTGCTTGACTTGAAACATCTCAGCTTAATATAGCTAATTAGAATGGCTGTTGCTGAGGACAGCTAACTGTTAAGTCCAACATGCTCCTCAGAAAGCTCACTTCTGTGATATGCTGAGAGTAACTGGCTTGGGTCAGATGAGTCCCGTTCAAGGCAAAAAATCACATTTAGAGAAGCTCTGAGAGCTCGACCCCTCTGGTTGTTCAAGTCCCTGTGGCTACATGTCCTCTCCATGCACATCAGCTGGTGCGTTTGAGGTCAGGGAGCGGCAAAGTGACACGCTTCTTAAGTAGAGCAGTGTGTGGCCGTCAGCTCAGAGCAGGACACAGGACTGGGAACTGCAAGTCAAGAGGGAGAAGACAGCAAATAACCTTGTCATCCAAGGAAGTCGTTTACTGAAATAAACATCCAACCTTGTCTAAAACCAAAGCAAAAGCTGTAGATCTCCTAGTGGCTGGAGGACACGCGTGGCACTTCTGAGTGCTACTAGGCACTGGAGGAGTCACTGGCTCCCTTTGAAAAACTACCCCCGGACTGCTGGGGTAACTGGAGGGCTCTCTACTGTCCCAGCTATTGAAGATGCTCCCTTCTTTTTCACTGTAAACATTTCACCTGCCAGTGCAGCTGCAATGGAAAAGCTTTTGGTTAAGTCTGCAAACAGGTCCCACCTAAGCACAAACGTGCTGCTCCAAAGGAAAGACCTCTGCAACACAACTAATGTGGCAGGCCTATGGGCCAGCTGGAGCTTTGTTCAGCAGGGCAAAGGGGGGTTCAGCCCTTCTTACTTCTCTGTGGTGGGCTTCGCTGAGCAAAGTCACCAGGGAGGGGGTTCATCCCATCTCAGGTCCCTCCTGTCTCCTCCTGGGCTGGGTGCTGCAGGCAACCTCTGTGGTGCCTTAGCAAGGTCCCCAGCACCCCCTTGCACAGCCCAGGATGTGGCTCCACCATCACCCCAGGGACCTTCCAGTTCCTGTCCAGACCATGGGCTGGGCTGGGCTGCCCAGGGCAGCGCCAGGCACATCTTCTTGTGAAGCTTCATACCTACAGGGTATGTAGAAACCTACAGGGCAGTGAGCTGGGCTGCTTCAGGTGAGATGAGTCTCCTCAAACACACGTATCTCCCTGGTGATGCTAAAGGTGTGCACACAAGGCCCTCACTAAAGACCCATCAGAGGACACCACCACTGGTGGTAGTTTTAAATGATGCCACCAACACTTGCCTGCAGTAATTAACAAACAACATGTCCACTTGGGAACTGGGGTCTCTACGGAGATGCCACCACACAAATCACCCTCAGCTTTTGCCATTTCAATCTCCATCCCACACCTTTGTTCCACATTTATGCTCTATAAAGATAAGGAGCTTTGGGCACAGAGCAACTACTGGAAATACAACTCCTCCCTCCACCCCCAGCCTGTTTCTACTGCTTACGAGCTTGGCTCCCATCCTGTGGGTTGCCCTTACCGAGCATGGCACTGCTCTTGCAGCTACCATGCTTGATGCATCCAGAGGCACCTTGTGCCTTTACCCTGCTGTCAATCTATTTACTTTTTTTTTTTTTTAACTCATCGATGCAGGGAAGAAATGCAGCATCTGAAGCCCCAGCTGTGCCTGAGAGGTGACACTGCTCCCATGGTTTTATTTCATCAGCCTGCACGGCCATCTGTCAGTGTGACTGATACTGAGGAGGGATTAGACAAACTGCTGCAATAAAAGAGACTAAAGGCAAGAACCCCCCCCCTCCTCCATCACCTCTGGGTCTGGGCTGGCCATCCCATTGGTAGCTGTGGGTTGTGTGAGTTTGGAGGGGCTTTACTGCCCACCCCTCCAGCCCCAGCAAGCACTGGGGAGGCAAAGTGATGGATGCAATTAGTGGTGTGGCACTACTTTTTACTACAGCCACATCCTCAGAGGGAGTGTTGGGGAGGTTATTGTCATTGCACCGCTCCCTGCGAAGGGTTCCATCCTGTCATCCTGGGACTAAGGCTGAGATTAGGGAGAATTTACAGACAGTGGGACTAGACCTAAAATTTCCCTTCTGCAGCTCTTTAGAACACAACGAAATGCCCATGGGCTTTCCTAGCCCCAGTGGGCTCACTCTTCTGTTGGCGCTTGGAGATGTTACTGTAGGGAGGTTAAAATACTCCCACTGCCCCCAGCTCAATCCTCAGCATCCTTCATCCCCAGCAGTGCAGAGTCTTAAAAAAATGTGCAGGTCTGGTGTTCCCAAGGGGAGCATGCAGGAGTGGCTCCACCATAAATCACCTATCACCCCCCCACACCCCGAACATGTGTTTCGGGTCAGAAAGACCAACTGCAAAGCATCCCAGGGAAATCCCTCGTGCTGCTTCCCAGCACATCTGGGGAGCTAATGCACAGAATTAAGGGGCTTTGCTGGTTGTGGATCAGTCACACACTCACCTTCTGCAGGGCTCATCTCCAGCCCTCGCTCGCCCAGCGAAAGCGCCGAGCGTGCCGGTGTGTTTTAACAAGGTTTGCAAACAGCTTCTCCCTGCCTGCTGCTTACAGGCAGCGAACAGAACTGTGCTAAGGCATACAGGGAGCCTGGATCTTCCACTAGCAGCAGCCAACTGGGAATAAGAGTTACTTCTTTATAGCAGATGTGTAGCTCAAAGTTCACCATAAGTGCACTCACATCGAGAGCACAGCGTGTATTGTTCTGCAAGAAGGCGAAGCTCAGCCCTTCAAAACGCTACGGAACAACTAATTTCATTATTCAAAGAATAAAGTGAGGGAGCAAGGGAGAGCCAGAATTAACCCTCTGCTCACAGGAAGCAGGGATTTCTTCTACACCCTTGAGTCAAACGCCTGGGCTCGCAGATGCACGCAGAAAATCTGCCCTGTCCCTGTTTTTCTCACCCGTTTAGGAGTTGAATATTCTATTCCTTCAAATGCGACTAGTTGGACCAAAGCCAGGGTGGAGGACCCCCACATGGAGTCCTCTGTGTCTACACTGCATCAGTGAATACGGCTCGGGATTTTGATCTGCAGTCGTGACCTCCTGGGGAAAGCAAAAGCAACAACTCAAGTATTTATATGTATTTTAATTATCCATGAGGAAACATATCATTTGCTTGCTGACCAAATTCAAAAGTAATACTTGCAGGGAAGAAGGACAAGAGGAGAAGGCAACTCCTGCAAGAAAACTTCACCTAGGTAGTTTTAGGTATGTTTGAGCAAAGAAAAGTACATTCCTACAATTTGCAGCAAAACCACTTTAACTGGTGGTTCACAGAATCATAGAACCATTAAGGTTGGAAAAGCCCTCCAAGATCACCTAGTCCAACTGTCCCCTTGCCACCTATATTACTTACTAAACCATGACCCTAAGTACATCCTCCACCCTTCCCTAAACACCCTGAGGGATCTTTGCCTATGTTATTTATTTGGTCAGGGAAAGGGGTGAATGCAAGCCCTTGCTGAAATGTTTGGTTTAGCCTGGTTCTGTCTTATTCAGCATGACCAGATTCCACACCCCACCCCAGACCTGCTGGTCATGCTGTTGGGGATGCAGCCCAGGACACGGCTGGCTTTCTGGGCTGCCAGTGCACAGTGCTGGGTCACATTGAGCACAATCAACTACTCCAAATTCCTTCCCCTCAGGGCTGCTCTCCACCTGCTCCAGCTTATAGTACTTATTACTTCCACCTAACCAGCGGCACTGAGCTTGGAGCAGACTGACCTCTAACGTCCTCATCAGAGGAGCCATGGGCTCTGGATCTCTAAGGTGGTATTTCAGCAGTACTGGAGAGCTGTTGGAGGAAGCTGGCACACCCAAAACACGTACATGGAGCAGTGTGCCTTTTCTACAGCCTATCTCTGGGCTCTGCCATGTTCCAAGCACGCAGTGATGCCTGCTGAGCAGGCCTGCAAGGTGAGTTCTGCTGCTGGGTCCATGAACACCTTGTGCACTACCCTTCCTGCCACCCACAGGAGAGGATGAAGTGTCAGGATCTTCTCTGCAGCTGCCTTCTTTCACATCGCTCTGGCCTGAAACTGCGTCTTTCTTTGGGAAGGCTCCGCTCACCGAATGTGCTGCACATGTTGAAACTTGCTGCCTTTCACAATGTCTGGGAAGCTTGCCTGCTCCTTTTTCTTTCATCAACAGGGCATGGAAACTCCGTGGATGTCTTCCTCAAGGGCAGCAGGGGAAAAGCCCTTGCTCCAGCAAGAGCTGCATGATCTCTCCACAGTGGGGGATCAGCCACATGGAATCACTGAACAGTCAGGGTTGGCATGGACCTCTGGAGATCATCCAGTCCAACCCCTGCCAGAGCAGGATCCCCTCCAGCAGGCTGCACAGGGCAGCATCCGGGATCACAGGGTTTGAATGGCTGCAGAGATGGAGACTCCCCAACCTCTCTGGGCAGCCTGGCCCAGGGCTCTGCCACCCTCCCAGGAAAGAAGTTCCTCCTCAGGGTTAGGTGGAACTTCCTCTTGTCCAACTTGTGCCCATCGCCTCTTGTCCTGTCCCTGGGCACCACTGAACAAAGACTGACCCCATCCTCCTGGCCCCACCCCTCAAGTGTTTATCAGCATTGATAAGATCCCCCCCCTCAGTCTTCTCTTCTCCAGGCTAAAAAGTCCCAAGTCCCTCAGCCTCTCCTTGCCAGAGAGATGTTCTAGTCCCCTCAGCATCTCCATGGCCCTTTGTTGTCCCCTCTCCAGTAGCTCCCTGAGGGAAGCAGCCCTCAGGGTACTGCCTCTGACACCAGAAAAGACTGGAGATGCTGGTCATGTTGGTGGAGCTCTGCCAGGATGGTGTCAGGTGGGTCTGCCTCAAATTGGGATGGTGGGTATGCAAGGAGGGAATTGGTGGATGGCACCTGTGTCCACCACCATGGTGGGGATGTGTGGCAAGCACAGCACGTGTTCCTTGGGGTGAGATGACCTGTAGCCATCCATTGTAGAATCTGGCACACAAAGGAGGTCAGGTCCCCCTCACAGACCAGCCAACAGGCAGCTGGGTCCCTTTCATTCGCTGTTTCGCTTCCTGTTTCCAGCGCACGCTCCTGTGACGAGCAAATGTGACGAGCTCTGATAGCTGGCACAACAGCCAGAAACCAGCTCCAGTCACGTTTGGGGTGGAAAACCCAGTTTTCTCCCTAACCTAGAGCTGCTGCATCCTGCTTGGAAGTCCTTTGGCAAGGGCCAGGGGTTGGCTTAAATGCTGGACTGTGGCATGTTAAGGATTTTATTTACATCTGCCCCAGTCCCGCTGTGCTTGTGGTTCACGTTCCCAAACTGGTCTCCAAAAGCACCTTTTAAGTAAAAAGGGAGCGGGATTTGCACTGCACAGGTATGCTGAGGGAAGCAGCAAGTCCCAAATGACCAGGGTGCTGATAGTCAGCTTTTGGACCGATTTGATGCTGCATCATCTCCCTGCACGGAGCAACAATCACCGCAGCCGATGGCCATTGCTGCAACATGTTTGCGAGCAGCTTGAGAACAAAAATCTCCTCGTGCTGGAGGGGATTCCAGGCTCCACTTCTCCCATGACCAGGAACAGCCATGTGCACGCTCACTGCCCGGCAGCTGCAAAGGAAACGCCGGCTGCGTTTCACTGAGCTTTGAGGTGCTGACCTGGGATTTTCTGTGCACTGAAAAGAGGTGGTGACGGAGGGCGGTGGAGCCCCTCCTCCCCTGCCAGCTCATCCCCTCTCCCTCCTGCTCTGGGCAAGGAAAGCAGCTGCTGGGACAGAGGCTGACCTATATTCTAGCACTGAGTGGTGCCTCACTGGCCACCGCTTCCCTGCCCCCACCTTCCCCTGCCTCTTCTGGGCTGAAAAAGGCAGAGGATGGCCAAATCGGTGCACCCTGTGAGCATCACTTCCATGCCCCAGTATAAGCCAGGGGAAATGAGACCTCAGTCCTTGCAGCAGGGCGTGCTTTGCTTTAAAGATCTTGACGTGAGCGATCATCCTGGAGGAGAGATCTGAGCGGGAGATAGTGCTGAGAAAGGAAGGATGTTTCAGCACTGGCACAGGTGAGGGAGGAGGTGCCATTCGGCTCGACAGGAACCCTGTGCCGAAAAGATAATTTCAAGCAGAGCTGTGGTTTACCGCAGCGTCCTCGTGACCGGCTGAGCGGTCGGGTGGCAGGGGTGGTGGGGAACGGGCTCATTTTCCCACAGCCAGAGCCTGCGCAGGCGTCTCAGGGCTTGGCTGTGGCAAAGCAGCGGCTTGCTGCTCACCCATGTGGCCCCCGGCTTGTACTGAACCCTCTTCTGCCCAGAGAGGTAGTGGATGCCCCGTCCCTGGAAGTGTTCAAGGCCAGGTTGGCTGGGGCCCTGGGCAACCTTGTGTAGATCCAGGCCTGAGGTTGGTGGCCCTGCCTGTGGCAGGGGAGTTGGAGCTCTGTGATCCTTGGGGTCCCTTCCAACTCATACCATTCTATGATTCTATGATTCTATGATTCTCTTGCATTAAACCTCCCTGCATTGAAACCATCTCCCTAGGTTTTTGAAGCAATTGGGGTGAAGCCACACCTGGCGTGGTGCAGCTGGACCTTGGTGGGTCTTTCCTCCCCCTGTGGGACGATGCTTTGCTGTTACGGGGTGTGAATGGCAAGGATCATGAAGCTTTTCTTCATCTCCACAGGTTTCAGCACCACCACGACCTCCAAGGCGACAGCGATCTGCCCTGCACCCTCTTTGCTCAGCGCTGCACCTCTCCAGCTGCAATCTGTGGGTGGTAGCTCTCCCAGGGTTATTTCCCACCCATTTCCATTTGCTCACTTCCAGAGGAGAAAACCTTGCTTGTCCTTTCCCAAGAGTCACTCTCACTCCTCCTTGACAAGGGCTGTTGCACCTACAGCGGCAGCAGGCGCTTCACAGCACCGTGGCAGTGATGCCATCACCAGCTGATGGTGGAGGTGCCACCTGAAAGTGGGAAGCTAACAGTGAGGCCGTGCAGTGTGGCAGGCGGAGCAGCAGCAGGCAGCTCTGGGATGCCAGGGCTCCAGCTCTGCCCTGCAAAGCGGCTTACGGGCGGCACATCTGAGCCGGGGCCTAGATTAGAGGCAAAACCAGCTACAGGCCATGGGAAATCACCGCGCAGCGGCTCAAGGCACTCGCTGGCAGCTCAGAGCGCGCCCTGGCCAGCCCCTCCCCCCAGAGCTCCTGATCCCAGCACCAGGCTCCTAATGGTGTGTCCCCAGCCATTTGGAGTCCGTTAAGTGGAATTTTGCATCGTGGAGCAGCCGAGCAACTGCTGCGTTTGCCCAGGCGCTCAGAAAGGCCTTTGGGGCCCGGGCCCAGTCTGCAGCCGAGGTCGGGAGCGATGACCCAGACACCATGGCAGAGTTTGGGCGGCGCAGGGTCAGGTTCCTCTTCTTTGCACCATTTCAAAGAGGAAGTCCTCCGTCAGCATTGCATGCCACGTTGCTGCCGCTGCTCAGCAACGTCTGGTTTTAAGCCAGTGCTGTAGCAGTACGTCACAGTCCCTCCATCAAGAAGCAGCGTGGTCACAGTGGAGGGTGGGATGCCCAGACTTGCTCAGACATCCCCTCCAGCAACCTACCATCGCTGTGGCACTGCTCCTGTTGGGAGCGGAGTCAGGCCAGGGAGCTCCACAGCTTCCTTCTCAGCCACGCCTCCCTTATAGAAGATCATCTATGACGATGCTGGCTCACCCCAAGTGCAGCAAGATCTCTAGTAAATCCTGGCCTCTGGGACACCAGGTCTTGCTCCGGTGGCTTTGGCTACAGGGATGTTTCACAGCTCCCTGCTGTGGAAACCCACCACGTATTTTCTGCTGGGCAGCACCTTCCATCTGCAGCTGCCTTTTAAAAATTAAAAAAAACCCCCAAAAAACAAATAATGCAAACCTAAAATAGCAATTAAGGTTTTTTATATGCTTGCACAAAAATACGACCGAGATCCTTGGAGACATGCGGGTTGTCAACTGATGTGAACTGAGGAGCTGGGAGCCCACCTGCTCTTCCTGGGTCTTTTGAGAAATGGGCTAAATGCCTACAAGCTGCTCTAAACACACCCTGACGTGTGCAGGCGATTTTACAGATCTGGGCCAGTTATTCCAACTAACAGCCACAAAATGGTCCATGCAAGCAAGGTCACACAAGCCATCCTCCATGCAGCCCAGCATGGGATAGAGGGGTTTGGAAGGGGTTGCCCAGACACAGCAGAGTCCTGGCCTTCAGCTGAGAAGGTGCATACGGGCTTGGGCTACCCTCTATGGCCACAGCTTCTCACCCTGGAGCTCACCTAGAGCTAATTTAGGCTCGAGCTGAACGTTTTTATCCCAAGGCACCGCAACTCGTGATGAGCATCTGCTCCCAACACCTTCCTTGCCTTGGGAAGGGAAAGGTCCCTGAAGTCCCCAGGACACCAGACCAGCAGATCTGTCCTTGCTGGGGCTGCAGAGGTAAAGCTGGGGTAGGGAGAGCTCTTTGAGCCCATCTTTAATATCACTTTTTGGAGTCAGGCTTTGTGACTCCAATGGGCCCCCAGCAGAGTCCGGTGGCTTCCTATGACACTTGGTTTCTAACAGGGTTTCATCCCCTTCACAACACTGTTCCCCCACCTCAGGGACCTGCAAGTAGGGTCAGATGCCTGGTGTGGTTAAAGAAACAGCAGGGTCAGATCCTCACCCACAGGGCCCTACCCCATGCCAGAGGGATGCCCCTCAGGAGAGGGTGTCCAATGACTTCAAGCTTGTTACTGCCAGGGCCTCCTCCAAAATTGGTCATGGCATGGGATATGACGGGTCCACCTCAGTCCCATGATATGGTGGCAATGGCACAGACACTGTGCCACACGTCCTGTTCACTGGGCAGAAAAGCACCAAACATCTCCCTGCCCATGCCCAAGATTTCAGTTGGTATGGTCTCCAAAACCACCTCTGCAAGAGCAGCACATGGATGCACACACTGTCAGGGGAAGGGGTGGCAGCACAGGAGGTCTGATGGCTCAGTACAGCACATGTTGCTTTTTGAAATGCATCTGGTTGAGGACCAGGCCACAGTTGTCATGCAGAGATTGCCTTGCATGATGCTAATGAGGCAAATGTTGGGTGGATTGCACCTGGCCAAGCCATAGGTTTCACAAGTCTTCTGTTAACAGGAGAGATCAAGCTGTAGATGTGTCTACCATGCCTTCCTGCCAATGCCTGGTCTCTATTTGGCCAATAATATTGTCCTGGTTCTGGCCAGGCCAGAATTACCCTCCCCAGGCAGCCAGCCCAGGTGAGCTGAGTTAGCCTGGGCTGTTTCCACACCACCTGACATCACTCCCCCATAAAAGGGGCTGGTTGGGGAAAGGTGCTCCTGGGTTCCTCCAGAGCAGTGGGTTACCTGCTATCATAAGGATGGTAAGTTACTCTGTGTTATCACTGGGTGTGAGTGTAATTTGCTGTGGGCTGTTATTGTTCCCCTTTCACGGTGATTTTTGTCAGCACACTGTCCTTATCCCACCCCATGGAGGCTCTGCCTGTTTCCCCTCAGGGAGTGAGTGAGCAGTGTGTGATGCTCAGCCACTGCCTGGGGCTGAACCACCACAAATATAAAACATTTCCTGGTGAAACATGCAGCTGATGCCAGCTGTTGATGGGACAGGAAGGGTTGCCACTACGGAATCACAGACTGGTTAGGGTTGGTGGGAAACTTTAGAGATCATCCAGTCCAACCCCTAGCAGAGCAGGATCCCCTCCCACAGGTCACACAGGACAATGTCCAGGCAGGTTTGAATGGCTGCAGAGATGGAGACTCCCCAGCCTCTCTGGGCAGCCTGGCCCAGGGCTCTGCCACCCTCCCAGGAAAGAAGTTCCTCCTCAGGGTTAGGTGGAACTTCATCTGTTCCAGTTTGTGCCCATCACCTCTTGTCCTGTCCCTGGGCACCACTGAACAAAGACTGACCCCATCCTCCTGATCACCCCCTGAAGTATTTATAAGCATTGATAAGATACCCCCTGTACTCTCCAGGCTGAAAAGCCCCAAGTCCCTGAGCCTCTCAGTCAGAGAGATGTTCTAGTCCCCCCAGCATCTTCATGGCCCTGAGAGATGTACAGGTGCCGTTAAATGCTCAGAGAAATGCAAAAGCAGTGACTGTGCTGGATGCCACTGGTCAGCCCTGCTGAGTGATGCTCACTGGGTGGGAGCTAACACCACTGGAAGTTTAAGGCTTTGAGCATTTATGGCCCTTTCTTTCCTTGTGATGAGGAAGATAATGACATTGCAGTCTGAGACCCAAAATGCTTTAATTTGACTTTAGGCCTTCGTTGTGGCTCACGACACATGGAAGATCAGATGCAGCCATCACCCTTGTCTGGGAACAGGAAGATATGGGTTGTGATTGATGAATCTGCCAGTCAACTGAAAATTACATCCATCCAGGGAAAAGCCCAGGAAATCAACCAGATGAGTCTATTCTGTTGCCATCCTTTTGGATGCAGGGGCCTCCTGAAATATCACCACACATGGGAAAGTTAATACTGCTCACATCTAGAGAATGAGGTATTGCCACAGAGAGGCTTAAGTGCCCACTGCCTGGAATGTGTGCAGATGAACACATCCACCAAACTTTATATTCCACTTAAAAAGAAAACCCATGTAGTTTTTGGTTTAATCATCTTAATCTGGGAGGAAGCTACAGGAAAGAGGCCTTTTGGTAGGCTGTCACAGTAAGGGGAAGGATGGGAGCAATGTGGGACTTGCTGTGATTCATGTTTGAAAACCTCCAAACTGAAAATCTCATGATTTGAAAGATGTCTGAATCTGTGACTTGCTTGTTATCAGGTGTTTTGAAGTCCCATAATGACCAAAGTTGCAAGATTGCTGAAAGGATGAGGCCAGAGACATCTCTGCTTATCTGTCACTTGTGGTATCGAAGGCTGCTGCTGATACGAGGTCCCAGTGAGAGCATCACAACACTTCAAACTTGCCTGTCTGCAAGGTGGCAAGAGGAATGGTACAGCTGTAAGTCAAAGATGGTTCACTGTCAGTTTTCTGCATGTCACATGCTTTCAGGATTGATCTTTATTTGGATTTTTAGTGGCTTGGCTTACTCCCATCCAAAACTGAAGGGAGGGGAAGGCAGTGAAAATTTTACCATGTTTTAATGCAAAAAACATCTTTGAAGAAAGCAGCAAAAAGCCAAAGAGTGAGGATGAGGAAAACAGCACAGGTGAAGAGTCTAGAAAGATCTCTTGAAGGTACAGCCTGCTCCTTTCCCCTTGCAGGAAAAGGAGCCATACTCCTCCTTAAGGTGCAGCTTGGATGAAGGTAGACTGGTGGGATGGGTCCCCAGAAACCATCACCATGAGTCCAGTGATTGTTGACCTGCCTGTCCCTGTGACACTCTAGAAGAAAATAACCCAGCTGAAAACAGTAGGAGGGTTGGCAGGGACCTCTGGAGATCATCTAGTCCAACCCCTGCCAGAGCAGGATCCCCTCCAGCAGGCTGCACAGGGCAGCACCCAGGATCACAGGGTTTGAATGGCTGCAGAGACAGAGACTCCCCAGCCTCTCTGGGCAGCCTGGCCCAGGGCTCTGCCACCCTCCCAGGAAAGAAGTTCCTCCTCAGGGTTAGGTGGAACTTCCTCTGTTCCAGTTTGTGCCCACCACCTCTTGTCCTGTCCCTGGGCACCACTGAACAAAGACTGACCCCATCCTCCTGACCCCACCCCTCAAGTGTTTATCAGCATTGATAAGATCCCCCGTCAGTCTTCTCTTCTCCAGGCTAAAATGTCCTGAGTCCCTCAGCCTTTCCTTGTCAGAGAGATGTTCTAGTCCCCTCAGCATCTCTGTAGCCCTTTGTTGTCCCCTCTCCAGCAGCTGCCTGTCCTTCCTGACCCGGGGAGCCCAGCACCGCACGCAGTATTCCAGGTGAGGCCTCACCAGAGCAAAGGGGTAGGACAACCTCCCTCAACCTGCTGCCCACACTTTTCCTGATAGACCCTGGGTTGTCATTGGCTTTCTTGGCCACAAGGACACATTGCTGGCTCATGGCCAACCTGTTGTCCTCCAGGATTCCCAGGGCTTTTCCCACAGAGCTCCTTCCCAGCAGGCCACCCCAACCTGTACTGGGGCATGGGGTTATTCCTCCCTTGGTGCAGGACCCTACCCCTGTCCTTGTTGAATGTCATAAGATCCCTCCCTGCCCAGCTCTAGAGCCTGTCCAAATCTCACTGGAACCCCATGTACAGTTCAACATGTTACTCACTGGGGACTGACTGCAACAGCCTGGTCTAGGTGGAAGCTGAGGAGCCCATATGAAAAATGAGGCTTGGTTGCTTTTGCAAGCCATCCTCTGTGGGGTACAGCTCTCTGATCAACATTTTCCAGCACTGCAACATAAGACCTTATTTTAGCTGGGCCTTTGGTTGCTTTTGAGCTTGTGCTAAATTAGTCAATGCTAAATGCCTCATGAGATTAGATTTATTCCATGACTGAGTGGGTCCTTATGGCTACCTTGATCTAGTGATGATAGGAGATCACATGCTGTTGTAAAAGGTTTGTGCACATGCATGACCACCCACCTTCCCCATTTCTACATGCCATGCAGTGACTGAAACCTGAGGGCTGGGAGCTGGTTGGTTCAGACACAACAAAACCACTTAGTTTTAAACTCAAGGGCTTCATGGAAAGATGAAAAAAAAATCAATAAAACCAGATGTTATCATGAAATACCCTTCAAAAATGTTCTGAAAATTAAGTTTTCAATTTCTTTGTGTCACTTAAAATACTGCATTAGACAGAGCCAATGGCAGCAGTACATTAGAGATTAGCTGCTGTGAATGCAGGATGCTGGATTTCTGTGAAACACAGGGGTACAAGAAAAAGAGAGGCTGAATTGCACTCCTCTATTGGTTAAAACTCTGGCTGCTGAAAATAGCATCTCGGTATTTTTAGTTCTCCAGCAGAGAGGTACTAAACTCATGACGTGATTTAAGGATAAGGGTAAGCCGAAATCAAATCTAGAATAAATGAATGATTTCTTGGTTAATCTCTGAGTAATTTCACAGAAACAGTTTAGTAGCTTAGAAATACTTGAAACTGTGACAGGCTGTATTTTGAAGACAATTAAGCTTGCTCTTTATTTTTTTAGTATTTCAAATCAAATTCCTTGTCTATTCACTCACACATGTATTTATATCCTTCCCTGGACCTGTCCCTCCATCTCTGTATCTCTTCTGCCAAAACAAAAGAGAGCTGTCTAGAACTCACCTCACTTTAAGACTGGCTGTTTGAAGGAGTTTTTGTGGTGGTGATGCGACCCTACACCTGAAATGTCAGCAGCTGTCTTGTTAACACACAGACATGGATCATGCTGCATGGATAATTTTTATTTCTTCTTGGCATTTCCAAGGCAAAGCAGCAAAACCACCTTCCATCTTGGCTGCTGCTACCCTGATTCCTCCAGCACCTTGAAGGTTTCAGGGGACCCTGGACCAAAAGGGTCCCTCAGTAAGTTTGCAGGTGACACTAAACTAGGAGGAAGTGTTGATCTGCCTGAGGGTAGGGAGGCTCTTCAGAGGGATCTGAACAGACTGGACCGATGGGCTGAGACCAATGGGATGAAGTTTAACAAGGCCAAGTGTAGAGTGCTGCACATGGGACATAATAACCCCATGCAGCGCTACAGGCTGGGGGAGACTGGCTGGAGAGCTGTCAGGCAGAGAAGGACCTGGGGGTGTTGGTTGACTGCTGACTGAATATGGGTCAGCAGTGTGCTCAGGCGGCCAAGAAGGCCAATGGCATCTTGGCTTGTATCAAAAACAGTGTGGCCAGTAGGTCTGGGGAGGTGATTGTGCCCCTGTACTGGGCATTGGTGAGGCCACACCTCGAGTGCTGTGTCCAGTTCTGGGCTCCTCACCACAAGAAGGACATGGAGGTCCTGGAGCGAGTCCAGAGAAGGGCAACCAGGCTGGGGAAGGGGCTGGAGGGCAAATCCTATGAGGAGCAGCTGAGGGAGCTGGGGTGTTTAGCTTAGAGAAGAGGAGGCTGAGGGGAGACCTTATCACCACCTACAACTACCTGAAGGGAGGTTATAGAGAGGTAGGTGATGGTCTCTTCAGCCAGGTGACAGGTGATAGGACAAGGGGGAATGGCATGAAGCTGTGCCAGGGCAGGTTTAGATTGGATGTTAGGAAAAAATTTTTTACTGAAAGAGTTGTCAGGGCCTGGAACAGGCTGCCCAGGGAGGGGGTTGAGTCACCTTCCCTGGATGTATTCAAAAAAAGGGTAGATGAAGTACTTAGGGATATGGTTTAGCTTAGGATGAGAATGGTTGGACTTGATGATCTTAAAGGTCTTTTCCAACCTTGTGATTCTGTAAAAGAGACCCATGATGCACCAGTGACTCTAACCTGGCACATACCAGACTGTTTTAAGTGCATCCATCCCTGCCAGTCTGCTTTACTGTGTTAAACTCATGGTACAGCCCAGATGTCAATGTCTAGTCCTAAGATGACTGTGCAATAGCAGCCCAATGGTTGTGATAGCAATAGAAACCTTCATGCCTTCTCTCCCTTCTTTCTTTTTGGGCTGATGCTGCTTAGACTGCATCCAGGACAGGTAGCATGTTTCTAGTGGCACATCACTGCCAGTCACATCATCAAGCTCTTGAAATGAGCTTTTCCAGTGACCTGCAACCAGAGCTCTAGAAAACTCTGGACTAAAAAAGCTGGTCAGCAGACAGCTACTATCTTTCACTTAAAAGTTGTCAATGCCTGGAGGCACCTGGAGACCTTGCATAGGCCATCCAACTTGAGAAGCAAAGCAAGGTATGGCCCATCACTGATTCCCCATGACCTGGACAACAACCCTAACCAGGTCTGATCTGCACCAGAAGAAATGACCACATGTATGTGTGAAAGCTCTGGGATCAATTGTGCACCTTCCTTCTGTCACTTCCAGGGCTCCAAATGCTCAGATGAGGAGTAAATTCTGCAGCTCCATGTTTTTTTGTGCTGCTTCAAGTCAGGCTCCTCTCCTTGACATAATTTTCATGGCCCTGTAAAAGTATCAGGAGACCTGGCAAGACTGCAGGAGCTCAGTGCCTCAGACTAGAGCCAGGAAAAGCTTTACTTCAAGGAAAGTAACAACTCTCAGTACAGATCCTGGAAAATTCAATTCCATCCCAACAATTATTACAGCACACCAATAGATCTTCCTTTATTTAATTTTGCAAGATAGAAGCCAGTGATGTTAAGACTAATCCAGAATTCAAGCCATAATAGTAAAGTTCATCATAAATCTCAACTGTGTTTAGCAGCTGACTTGGAAATTGCTATAAATGAGACTTCACAGCCTCTGCAAGACTCAGAGCAGAATCTATGCAGCCATTGAAGTTGGACTGAGTAAATCCATCACCCCCACAAATCAGGAGAGGTTGAGTATGAAGAATCATTTGTCCTGGAAAATTTGGTACAGCTTTAGTAACCTGAAAAAGAAAAGCACACAGGGAGATGGAAAAGTATTTTGTTTACCTGAGTTCCATGCTGGAAAGGTCAGTGCTCCTGAGAAACATGCTTTCATATGAAGCACCCATCCCTGATCACTGGTCCAAGCATTAACTATCAAAGTACTATGGTAATACACTTATCTTCTAGGGTTAGATAACTGCAATTGTTCCTGTTCATGGATATTGAGAAACTTTGTGGCAACCCCCTGTTTTGTTCTCAGTCTGCCTCAGAAGTGAATTACCTGACCCTGGACAGATGATGCAGGGAGATACATCATCTCACATCACCAAAGGTGGGCTTGCAACACCCCTTCTGTTCAGCAACAGAAAGGGAGCCTGCCACTTCCAAGAGCCTGCAACATGGCTGGGTTGACCAGGAGACCTTCCTGGATAGGAAGTGAAGTGGACTTGGCATAACAAGTGTCATGCTTCATGCTCCAGCATATGTACAGCCTTGGAACAATCCACCCTGCCTCCAGCTCTGCTACACTGGCCTCCATTCTCACCTGAGCAGCACAACAATTTTTAGACACTCCCAGAGATACTTACAGATGAAGTGTTGATTGTAGCATGGGACAAGTTCTGAATAAGGCTGCTTTGATAAATACCTGTCATTCTCAATGCACATAATGTATCCATTTTAAATATAATTTTCCTGGCACTGTACCCTAAATTTAACTTGCATATGTGGAGGGGCAGCTCTTGAGCATCTCTGTGTAACATTTCTAAAGATGAACAGACTTGGCTTTGGCCAGCAGCTGTTAACATGAAGCTACCTGGAACTCACAGGGAGAACAAGACCTCTTTTGGTATTACAATTTATGACAGAAACCAATGTGTGTCAATCAGTGTAAAAACCCAGAGCACTGGTGTTTTTACCACACTTGGCTGCCACATGTTGTTCTAGCCTGTTTCAAACCTACATATAAAGGCTGAGTGCCCATGTTGTACTAAATCAGTGCATCCCAGAGCAGCACCAAAGAATCTTCAAATGGAGACAAGGCAGCAGCAGCACTACTATCCTAAGGGCAAACATGAGAGCAGGGAAGGCTCAGGCAGAAGGGATAAAGGTGGTAAGAAGATGCAGGACAGCTTGATGATGACCAGAGGAGGAAGGTGGGAAGAAATAGTCTGGGAAAAGGAATGAGAAAACAAGACCCATAAAGACAAGGTTGAAAAAGAAGAAAAACTGTCTAGAAAGCCAGAGAGAAGAAAAAACCCAAACAAACCAGAAAAAAGGAACAGAAGCACAGCAGTGGAGCAGCAAGAGAGATCAAACCACAGATATCATAAAGCACAATACAGAGAGCACAATTTTATTCCTGTAGTTTCTTGACTTTCTGCCCTTGGTCCAAAGAAGTTTTGGATTCCATTACTGTAACCCATCACACAACTGTTGGCTTCAATGAACAAGACCTAAAGCCCAAGCCAGAGGACTTCTCCACTGACTCAAATGCACACCCAGCCACAGCAATGCCATTATCTGCCATTTCCAAGTTTGGATCAGCTGCAGAACACCCATGTTTATGCTACTGGCTGTGTTTGTGTAAAGGAGGTAGTTATCTGAAACGAGCTCATAGAATTGCAACCTGTTCTCCACTTTTCAGCTTAACAGAAGAGTGATGCATGGTAAATCCAGCCAGAGATCATCTTTCTCAGACTAAGTTTAGGTCAGTATTTACTCCTGATTTATTTCTTACAGGTCAAGGTCACTGAACAATAAAGAAAGGTTTAGCAGGAAGAGGCTCTCTGTGTCCTTTCTTCTTGACCACCCAGTGCTTATTGATGCTGGCCCTAACAACCAGCCTCTGGTTTGTCATACAGATCACTGGATCAATATTTCCTGTCTCAGTCTGCATCTTTCCACCTGTGTGGCAAGATTGCATGTTCAACATAGTAAAGGACCTCAGTTTAGACATAGTGACTGGGGGGACTGTGGAAAGGAACAATCCCCCCTCCCTTCTTCAAGTTCTTCTGAAAGTGTCATCCAACATAACTTTCAAACTGCCCATGGCTATATGGCACAGCCTATTGGATCTCCACCCTCAAAGACTTCAAGACTCAGCTAGACAGAGTCTTGGTTGAGGTCATCTAGTGCTGTCAATAGCCCTGCTCTGATCAGAGGTCCTGAAGAGGTCCTTTCTGAGGTCCCCTCTGAGATGGTCCCATCTCTATGATTCTGTTTCCCCAGTATCCCATATACATATGAAATTACTCTGCCAGAGAAACAGGATGGGTTTGGGAAGCTGTTGGCTCTGAACACTAATAGTGTCTTATCATAATTAAAGCAGGGGATCCAGAACTGCAGCTGTGCTGCTGAGTGGTGTCAGTAGAAGTTTGGAAGTCCTAATCCCTCATCTGACATGGATAACTGTAATGTCTGCATTTTAATCCCAGGATTGTGTTTGGCCATGTGAAGGACGTTACAGCCAGATTTAATTAACAAGTAGGATAAATCCCATCTAAAAGAGTCAGGGGAAAGATGCACCCATCTTATCAGTTCCCTTTGCTTACTGTGGCAAGAGCTTATTATAATTGAAAGTAAAGACAGCTTTAAGAGAAAGAGGGAGCTCTGGCCCAGATATTTAATTTAGGCAGTGATTATTTTGCAGGGTGGCAATAAAGATCTCTTTATTGAGATAAGAGATCTGACCTACACTGACTTATTTGCAGTCATCTAAGACATATTGACATCCATCCACAGAATTAAGGACTGGTGATAATTCCTCCTGTGACACAGCCATAAAGCACAGGCAGCTGCTGAAGCCAGTGGGGTTTATTTGGTTGATCACAGGCAACAGAGGCAGGAGAAGAAAGCAGGAAACTGTACAGTGGATGAGAAAATTAGAGACCATCATCCAGCAATATGATGTCTGTATGTGACTTCTAAATAGGGAAACAGGACACAGCCCAAGTGATTTAGGAGGACAACAATTCTGAAGCAACTGTGGAAAATAAAGAGTTCCTTCCACCTACCTCTAAAAGGTGAAGCAATAGGTACAAGGTTATAGTAAATCCTGTGTGGTCATAATCCTGCCAGGATTCAAAAAGCACAGTTGTTTGGTAGAATACAACTGAGACTTCAAAAATTATTCAGTAGTAAAGCATTTGCTGCCATTCTTTTCCCCTTTTATCCACATTTTGACAGTGAAATAAATCAGAACAGGCTGTACATTATGCCCATACTCATACACCATCTCTGGCACTATGCTAACGTGCAAGTAGTGCAAGGAAAAGGCACATTAAACCTCTTCTGTGCACACAAAACCAAAGTAGCTGGATTGTACAAATTTTCTGTTAGAGCTCTGTGGTAGCAGAGTATCTAGGGTGTATTAATCCTGTTTAAAAATACTTCCACTTTGTTTTGGGAGCTCTTTCCAGAGCTGGTCAACCAGGTGTCTCTTGGAGACAGATCCCATTCTTCTCCTCCCTACCACCTGCAGCTCTTGTGAGCACAAGTGATTTCAAGCAGAAAGATAACAGATAATGCAGAAGGAAGAGCCAGAAGTCACAACCAGAAAAAGATGCCTTAACAGTGACAACTGTACAGATATACTGTTACTAGCACAAAAACCCACCCTGAACTGATAAAGAGGAACATGGAAAACATACCATGATTTTTCTATGAGTCACCTGAAACATTAAAACCTATGCTGAGGACATTTTTATATGACAACTGAGAATAAATACTATGAACTGGAAAGCAATTTGCAAGCTACCAATGTGTAACTCACAGAAAAATAAACTTTGTGCTAATGAGACCAGGTTACTAAATTGGATTAAGATCAAGTGCTATGAGCAGGCTTCACAACAGCCACCTACTGTAACTCTTCCAGACTTCACAAGAGGAAAAGTTTTGAGGGGACTGCTTTAAGTAAACAGTCTGCATCAGCTTCCACATTCAATTTCACCAATGTAATTTAACTTAAGAGGCTTTGGGTAAACACGTAGATATACTCCAGTGCTTTAGGAAATCGCCAACAATTTCCTTGGATTTTTAAGAGAAGTCTGTAAAATATACACATTTTGCTATTATTACCCTTAGGTAGTTTACTTTGAAAATACTTTTCACAGAACATGCTATTAAACTGGACCAGGCCAAATCAAACAGTGACAATTAGTATGTCTGAAGGCAAGCACTTCTGCAGCGCTGTGGTAGGGTGGGAACCTTGCTAATAATACCACATGCTTTCGGATGCAGAAGAGACAGATTGAGTCATGCTTTTAAATACCAGTGAAAATCCCACCAAAGTATCAGAGATTTACTTCCTTCCTGTGCACTGCTCCTGCCCCTACTCACTGGGTGTGCTGCGGAGCTTACCCCTCAGCCAGGTCCACTGCATAAGAAAAGATGATTAGAAATAACCCAGCTGTCATTGGCCAGCCTTGGATGCTGCCCATGGCTACGTGAAGGAATGTATTGTGTACATCAAGCAACTATCCCCCTTTTACTCTTGCTCCCCAGGTGTGAAAACCACTGGGTCGCAGGATATCCTGTGTCTTGCGAGACACAGGACATCCTCCCAGCTAACCCATCCCACTGCCAGTTACCTGAGAGTATCTCCATTTCTGACACTTGATACTGGCTGGTTTAGGCAGGGATGGCACAATCCTTTCCAGGTGACTGAGAATTAACTGCTGCACCTCTGCAGGGTCTGAATCCAGGTGATCGCTTCCAAACCTCACTGTTGTGTGAATTACGACTGAGGGACCTATTTCAGGAGACTCTGAAATAAAGGGGAGAGATGCATTTGAAAGATTGCTCATGAAGACTTGCCTTCCCCACATGCTGACATTCACGCCTCCATCTTAGGAATCAATAAGAAGGAAAGTCTGTGGCACCACCCTGTTCTTCCAGCTGGAAAAGAACACAAGGAGTAACACCACACATGGCTCACAAGAAGCACAGTGAAGAAATCCAGGCTTTTTGCACAATTTGCCACAGTTTTCCCACTGCAATAACCCTAGCTCCACATAGGTCTCCTGGAGGTACCTCAAGGCATTCCCATACTGTCTAAGTAGCAGCTAGAAGGAGCAGGGAACATATTGGAAGCAAACCCTTCCCCCTCACACCTTTTTTTTTTAACTCCTGGTCAACAGGTTCTAAAAGGAGAGCAACAAACCAGCAAAAGAGAACACCAAAAAGAAACATATAACAGGGCTTTGTAGGAATTCTTCCAGCAGTCCACACATAGCAACAAGTGGTGTCTCTACTACTGCACAACACTCAGAGCCACAAATTACACTCACACCTGGTGATAACCCAGAGTACTGCAAGATATGAGGATCAACCCAACACCCCAGTCACACTCACCATGCTCCAAACTTCCTGCATCACGTCCCTTTTATGGGGGAGTGATGTCAGGTGGTGTGGAAACAGCCCAGGCTAACTCAGCTCACCTGGGCTGGCTGCCTGGGGAGGTTGGCTCTGGCCTGACCAGAACTGGGACAGTGAGGCTTCCCAAAGGGCTATGCTTGTGGCTGGGACTCGTGCTGTCACTGGCAAGGGCCAAGGGGAAACCCTTTACCAAAGACTGAAGCTTGCCCAGACACGTGATAATCTTTCCACTTTTTTTATTTGGATGGAAGATTATTTGTGGCAATCAAATGGTGCCGCTGGTGGGATCGATCTGCAGGGGCTTCATGAAGGCACGCAAAGTGAGTCTGAGCCCAGCAGTGCCTGACAGGTTTAAAGCAAACAAATCACAGTCACAGGCACTGTAAGCCTGACACACACAAGCCACCACACCAGCAATGGCACAGCTCTGCCAGCAAGTCACCTCCTCTGTCCGAACAGCCAGAGAAGCGTGAGTAGCTGCAGAACCGCTGCCCGTTTCTCACCCACCTGTATCAGGCTAATTTATATTCTTCCTCCCTTGAGTGTCTGCAATGGATGTTCCCTTAAGGGGACAGTCTCTGCAAACCAGAATGCAAAAGACTTGAATATAAAATCACCACAAGGTAAGAAGTCATCTTTGAGGCACAGGACAGCAAAAGAAGAGTGTTTGTTGCATTACTGTAAAAACATCTGCTCCCTCTGTTACTGGTTGCATATTGGCCATGCAAAAGTACTCACATGGCTGAAAGGCTAGAATGAAACCAATGCTTCATATTTATGGAGGGGGAGAAGGGGAACAGAAGCCAGGGCAGGTTAGCTTGAGAAATCAGCGCTTCCTTTTGGCCTGCACAAGTGAACTCAACTCTGCTCTAGCAGCTTCCAGGAAACCCACGTGTCAGCATGCACGTTGTGGGGAGTGTGAACCTTCAGTGCAACTTGATGATCTTAGATGTCTTTTGCAACCTAAACAATTGAACGTTTCTGTAGGTTGTCCCTTAAAAATCAGCCAGAGTGTGGTGCTGAGGGAGGAACTGAAGGCAGCCAAAGTGCTGACGTTCGTCCCAGCAGACTTGGAAATGGCCAAGCTTCGTTACAGCTATGACTGGCTGTAGGAGCATCATGGCTATGGCTGGTTGTAGGTCCTCTGCAGCAAGGGACTTCAGGCTTGTCACCTTACAGACTTCATTGGGACAGCCAACAACCAGCAGCCACACAATTTGCCTAGAATAGGGGATTTCCAGGCTCGGTGATTTCCCTATGCCAAGGCACGATGAGGAGCTAGCAGATGCTTGTGTTCCTGCTGGGGCTGTTCTGCTTCCAATGAGCAGGATGCATTTGCTGGAAGAGGGACACAACCTGGGTTCTGCTATATTTCGGTTCGGTCCCAGAACTCACCAAGCTCTCTGTTAAATTAAGTGATTTCCTCTCCCTCCATTAACCAGAAATTCCCTCTTTTGGACACAGAAGGACTTTGCTGGCTAAGCCTTTGTTTGAATTAGCACATTCCTAGAAAAAAAATTTTAGTTCCAGCAAAAGAGCACTTTATGACCAAGGAGTCCACAAAGACAGAGGCAACTGAACACTTTCTGACCAGTTCTGGATGTTGAGTACCAAGCCTGATAGAAATGTTTCTTTCTGCTGAGTTGGTGAAGAGATGTCCAGCACATCCTGCTGGGGATCCCATTTGAGAAAATGAGAAATTCCAGCTTTCCAAAGGCAAATAAGCTTTCTGTCCTGGGCTGATCACTTCAGAATACCTACTGTGGCGCAGCAGCACCAAGTCCTAGCACCCACAGCAAACATGAAAGCAATGGCTTTAACTTCAGTTGGAAGGATCCTTCTTTGGTGGGCCAGCTCAGCCAAGCCCTTCTCTGAAAAACTGGGAAAATGTGGCAAAAAAAGGTGGAAAGATGTTTCCTGGTTGTGATCAGGAATGTACCCTGACAGACCATGTCGGAAGGCACCAAGCCCATGGGGGTGCCTCTTCTCAGAGTGCTGCTTTTCCAAGTGAGGTGCTCCTACAAGCAGAAGGTCACCCGCTTCACCCACTTGTGCTTGCAAAGCTCTGTTTTCAGCAAGTACTGGAGCTCTTTTCCTTGGTGAGTTCTTGAAGTGTCCAGAAACTTTTGAGTTAGTTTCCTGTTTTCATCTGAGGTGCTGATTTTGCAGGACAGGTCCCCAGATGGATTTGGGATGGGGATAAGGCAGATCTAGGGATGGAGACTGTAGAGTGAAACAAGGACTGCTCTTGCCTAGCAGCAAAGACTCAGCCAAAGGGACGACCTTCTTCCCTGAGGAACACATTGCCTGAGTCTAACACCCAGCCTCAGACTCACCTTCCTGGGATTTTCTTCCCACCACCCCCTGGTTTCATAGGACATATCTCCACTCACATCAGCTTTTCCAACTGTCTGGAAAAACATCAGGAACGCTGCTCAGCCTTGCCCTTCCATTTTGTGGGAGAAAATAGGTCTTCTGGCATTTCTACATAAAGACTGTCAGGGATAGAAGACCAAGTGGGGAAGCTCGTTAGGTACCTTGGGATTTATTATAGTGTACACAGTATTTGGCAAATTCTTCCACACAAACTTGGCAAAAAGGCTCATTAAAAGATGTCTAAGCATTTTAATAAAATAAATATTCATTGCTTGCTGTGACTTGTTATAGCCAATGATTCTTGGACAGGACCGCCTTCTTTCAGATCTCTCATCTCTTCCATAGCATGTACAAAACAAGTTTCAGGAGAACAGGCAGTTCGTTGAGCTTTTAATTCCTCCTTTGAGCTACTCATAGCTTGGAGAGCTTCCAGAGGCCACTGAGTCACAGCCTTCCAGTACTGAAATATGCAGCCTGCGAGGATCAAGTTTAGCCTCAAGCCCTTTCTTTCTTCTGCAAAAACACTGGCTAAGAGAGGAGTTTAAAATAGATTTTTCCCTGAAAGCAATAGGGGCATCTCAGCCTTGATGAGCCAGCTATGAACGACTCTTCAGCTGTTGCAGGAGTTAACCCATCATTTTGCTCCCCATGCATTTCAAGAGGCATCTAGCTTAAAAACAAGGGCTTCTGGCAGTGCTCCTCATGAGATTTTTGTATTTCCTTCATTTGTGGCAAGGATGCGAGCTGTCCACGGCCATGCTAGCAGATGACAAAGTAGTATGGGAGATGTGGCAAGCCCGGGAATGCTCGTCCATGCTCGGGGTAACGATCTGAGGGCAAATGGAAGCAGCATGAAAGCTTTCATCTGCTCCCAGTTCTCTCCCCCTCTCATCCCAGCTGCATGGCTGTTAATCCGATCAGCTGATGCGGTGGCAGCCGTAAGACGCTGGGTAGATCAGAGCTGGAGTGAGACGGCGGAGCTGGCTGAAGCTTATACCTGCTTAACGAGCAGGAGCCTCCCTGCCAGCACTGGCAGTGCCCTCAGCATCCACAGGTGCCGAGGGACCCCCGCTGAAAACCTACGGGCATCGAGCTCGTGCTCAGCTCTCCCTCCTCTGTCCCGAGCATGCTGCATTGCCACAGCCGTGACGCTGGCTGCAGGCGCTGGGTGCTGGTCCCCCATCCCCTCCGTTCTGCCTCTCTTAACCCCAATAACCAGGAGGAAAGCATGTGCTGATACCCTGTTAAGGCTGCAGCCAGGGAGAAAAGTGCCAGAGTCATCTTGTGCAGCAGCAGCAGTCTGACCGACACGGTTTGTGCCCGAGGTTCAGGCTCTCCTCCTCCCTGAGATGCAGCACTGTAACTGCAGGTTCCTTTTGCTAAGTTCTATTCGCTCTACCCTTCATTTCTTTTGCTCTGATGCCTCGCACAGGCCCGACACAGGCAGGCAGTGAATGTGAAGTGATGAACGTGAGGATAAACACGTTCCTTTCAAGAATCATTTTGCTTCCACGTAAACAGAAAAGAACTGTAAGATCTTTGGTGCATCGCCCCATCCAGCCCAGCGTCCTGTCCACAATGGCAAAGGTTCCACAGGAGCTGCTAGGTCCCTGCCAGCGCAGACCCTGCAGATCGTGGAGCAACTGGCTGGTGGGGAAGGAAAGAGGGGCTGAGCCGGGCTCTGATGTAGGTCCCAGACTTAACACCACCACTTTCCTTGGGAAGTCTTGGCCACCACCGCTATCTACATGCAGTCATCCTGAGCAGCCTGAAAGTCTGAGCAGAGTAGTAGGGATGAACAAACCCCAGGTTTTTTGTCTCAAAGCACAGAGTTCCACCAGTTTCTGTCCCCTCTGAGACAGGTCTAGTCCACAAAGACCTTATGGGAGACACCAAAGCACTTCAGACCAAAGTCTAGCTGCACTGTCTGTCTGATCAACAGTGTCTTCCCCTCTTAGCAAGTCTGAAACCACATAAATGGAAAAGGAAAATGGATGAATTGAAAAGACAGGAGATTAAATAAATGCAGAATTGAATTGGGATTGGAAAAGGGAGGATCTAACTGCATCTTCTGCATCCTAAAGGGAAGGTGACAGAGATGACAGAACCAGACTTATCTTAGAAGTTCAAAGCAACAGGATAATAGTCAATGGACATAAAGGTAACAAAGGACAACCCCAGTTGGACATGAGAATCCAGCCCTTCCTGTATGAGTGGGGCACCCCTAGGTTGGGACCCTGGGTGGTGGTGAAGTTCCCATCTTCATGGACTGTGCCTGGACACCTGCTGTAGCTGTGCTATTTGCTCTTCCGGGACCAGAGTCAGGCCAGAGACGCCCACCCTGGTGCCTCCAGCTGGAGCCTTCTGGGTTTGTGTAAGCCTGTGACAACACTGAATAGCACAAAGTAGAAGCTGAGAGAGGTAGAGGACACATCAGCTGTCTGGAAACGGTGTCAAGGACAGCAGGCATGAAAGCAATTAAAGCTCACTGTGCACTGCACTTCAGCCAGCTCCGGCTGTGAATTAAGCACTAGCAAAGTCTCCCCAAGTTGAACTCTCTGGGGGAACTGGATCTTGACCTGGGAATGAGGGGAAAGGTGTTTAGGTTGAGAGCAGGAGAAGGTGGCCATTAGCTTCTTAACATTTTCAGACTGCCTCCACACCCGTCACTAATTCCCAGCCAGAGGAATCACAGACTGTGCAAAGAGAAGGACAGACTGCTGACAAGTGGGAATTTGTGCAGGATTAAGCCTGTTAGGAGTATTAACTCCCAGAAAAAGGATGTGGCTAATAAAAGACTCCCCGGAGAAGAGCATAGAGAACAGAGCCCAGGGCCACTTCCCCTGCACAGTGGCTTGAAGAGCAATCTGGTGCCAGAAAGACGGCTCCTAGCTTGGAATAACACGTGTAGGGCAGGACGGTGAGGTGGAAGAGCGTGGTGTTCTGGGTGAAGCTGCTCAGGCTACAAGTGTAGTGGTGGGATGAAAAGACTCGGGGGCAAATTCGCCCACTCACGAAAGCCATAGGATTCATTTGGGAAACAGTCAGGATGGGATCTGTCATGTTCTGGGAGTGACAGGTTGAAAAGTAACTGTGGAAGGGGAAGAACTGGGGGATAACATGGATTTCAAGGTGCCAAGAAGAGCACAGAGCACAGTGCTCTATATTAATGGCAGAAGGTACTCTGAGAAGGGCCATCCGCCCTTCAACAATGCCCATGCAACAAGCTGCAGAGACTTGGCAAAGATGGGGAGAAGTAGCTATACCTTCTCCTGCTATCTCCAAGAAAGCAGATGCCAGCTGGCTTTGTCCAAACAACAATGTTCTAGGAGAGAAAAATCACATCTGAGGGCCATCGTGAAGCAAGCAACCCTGTACTGCAAGGGACACACTGTCCAGCAAGGATGGGGAGTTCAGAGGGGCTCACCGGCCTCCACCTCAGAAGTCACTGCAATGGTCCAGGACTGAAGCACATTTGTGGGGAAGTGTGAGGCAGCACGGGCTGCAGTGCTGGGAAGGGCTTCATCACTGCCACGCCAAGCAAACTCCTGAAGCTAGGCTGCAAAGGAAGTGCTGCTCGGCAGCAGAGAAGCTGGACACCTTCAGATCATAGACTCAGAATCATAGAATGGTCTGGGTTGGAAGGGACCCCAAGGATCACAGAGGTCCAACCCCCCTGCAGGGCCATCAACCTCAGGCCTGGATCTACACAAGGTTGTCCAGAGCCCCATCCAACCTGGCCTTGAACACTTCCACCTCTCTGGGCAGCCTGTTCAGATGGGCTGGAGCTGTATCCCTGCTCCCCAGGAGGGATTGGCCTGTTGCCAGAAGAGAAGTCAACACATAGACCACATAAAATTCTATCTAAAATGGGGGGAAAAAAAAGAACAATGCCTAACTTTGCCACACCTGGCAAATGAGCAAGAAAGATGGAGGTTTGCTTTTGAAATGCCATGCTGGTATTTGGCAAAGGCTTAGCGAGCTTCCTGAGCTGCCCCCAGCAGTTCCTAAGGTCCCATATTCTCCCTGGAGTAAGACCTCCTCCATTTCACAAGGCATATTTTGGAAGAGTCTATGTAAAGAACAGTGCTAACTTTTCTTAGATTCAGAAATTCAGCATTTCACTAAGCTTACATGGAGTTTCTGATTAGTTTCCTAAAAGGCAGGCAGGGCCGGCAAGGGATTACAGAGCAGTTGGCCAAGTAATGAAGCAAAACCCCAAATAACTCTTTAACTCTTCCATATTTCTGAAATTCTTATTTCAGTACCGAGAAGATAAAATAATCTGTATTTTAAAATTACAAGGGATACTGAAGATTACACAGATCCTGAAAATGAAAACCTGTAAGATGAATCTTCCCTTTAAATTATATAACCTTGCAATCCTGAAGCAAAAGAAAGGAACTGCTTCCATTTTTATGTGTCATCTATCTTTAGTCCTCCAGAATGCAAAGCGATGCAAAGACTGCAGTGCTACAGAAATGAGGCTCGAAATAATTTATACCAAAGAATTCCCACTGTCCCCCCGACCAGTTATAAATATTGATGGGGTGTTTAAGGCAGCCAATCACACAAATATTTAATATTCATACATACTGCGCAGGGAATTCAACATACACTTCTTGTAGGCTCTTCCTTATGTAACGTTTGAGTGCATTACCTCTGCAGATGGAGACATGATTTCATGAACAGCAGCTGACATCCTCTGCTGATGCAGAATGCTGTCCTGCTCAGAGGCTTGTCACGCTCCAGATTACTCCGGTACCAGTGGTATCGGAGAAACAGCTTTATTAATGACTCTTCCACGTAAATCAGGAAGAAAACAGATGTCATGTGTTGTTATCAGTAAGGAACTGGGCTAGGTCATGATCAAACCTACTCAAGGTAGCACGCTGTGCTGTGGAGAACTGCCAGGGTTCCCTGGTGCCTTCCCCAGCAGGCTCAGCTATGTGTGGGTCAGGCTCGGTACCTCCTCCCCACCGCAGCAAGGGCGAGTCCATCGCAGAAGACTGTGTTCCTCCTTGGCAGCACAGACAACCACCGAACTCTTGAGAAGTCATGCTCTTCTGTCTCGCCCACCTGCACTGCCAGAAGGACAGCATGGTCACCCAGCTCGTTCTGCATCACGGAGGTCCAGGGGGCATGCTGCTGAGAGTGGCGCTGAATGAAAAGCCATGATTTACAGAACAACATTACGCCATCAGTGTCTGAAGAACCAGCAGTCTTTGGGCAGTTCTCATGAAGGAATTAAGGAGAACACAAAAAGGGAGGGGATGCCGCCGTGTCTCCTAGCAAGAAGAGGCTAGCAATCACTGGCTAGGGCTTCTGGAGTTACAAATGGCAGCTCACAGGTTCTGCTAAGGAGCCCTTCCTATTGTATACCTGTAACATGGCTGTTTCAGGTGTTTCACAGGTAAAATGTGAAACTTGCATAAGAAAGAGAGTTTTACAAGCCTGCTTTACTGAATGGGTCAAAGCAGGAGTTACCACATCTCACACAAACATAAAGGACAGTTTGGATGTTCCTAGTGAGGGCGAGACTTTGTCTTCTGGCCTTTGAGGGCTTGCCTACTTCTTTTAGGTAGGCCTTACACACACGTAGCTGTTTTCTGTACAACGACCTGTTTAGCACTCAGCAGAAAGCTAGAAGCATTTCCTTCAGGCCTATGTGGCTCAATGCCATTTACTAAAATGTTACCATCTGAGGTGGTAATGCAGGTCAGATAAACCCTCCGTAACTTATGGCTACATCAAAGCAGGTGTAGAAACACCAGAAAAATCAGATTTCTGTTGGTGCCTGATCCATTAATCATAGAATCACAGAATCACAGAATAACAGGGTTGGAAAAGACCTTTAAGATCATCAAGTCCAACCATTCACATCCTAAACTAAACCATATCCCTAAGTACTTCATCTACCCTTTTTTTGAACACAATCATTTTCACCTATGCCTAGAGAATGGGAACCATGCCCCTCTATCCACTGAGGACGCACTGCTGCCACGTCTGATGGGCAGCATGGCTATTTTCCTATGTAGCTTCCTGCCACAGAGGGAGGGATGCACACGGGTGCTTGAGAAATAACACACAAAGGAACACAGAGGGACAGTGTATATGGCATAGAGGAGAAATGATGGAAGCAGGACTGTTCAGGCATCAACTGGGGAAGGTGATGGCGTTTTGGGGGGGGATGATTGTCCTGAAAGACCTTAGATGCCTCAACCAGGACACCAAACGCACATCTCAGCCTAAGCTTTCCTGCTTTCCCTCTCAGAACACTTGCTTCTTCATTGTCACCATCATCCTCTTCAGATGAATGGCGATCAATCGAGTGTGAAGAATGGAAGAACAGGAAGAATGATGAGTGAGCAGAGAAGGGTGTTAAGATACCAGCAATGGTGCACATAGGAAAAAAAACAACCAGGCCTCAAAGAAGGGACAGCAAGGTGCTGCTGTGCCCGCTGAAATGTTCCAGAGGTCAGTCAGAACCACGGAAAGGAAAATACAAACGCAAAATGCTTGCCTATGTGCTAAAACAAGCATAAAGGAACTTCAAATGCTTTGGCTGCAGTAAGCTTGAGCACTAGCAGCCAGAAATACCGCTCCAGCTAACATCTACCACTCTCTCCCTACCACTACTTTTCCTAGAACAAAGTAAAGATCTGCAAAATGCAAGTTCAGTGGGAAAGACAGCGCAGACAAGGTGGCTGGTTGACCTTATACGTGACAAGGAGGGTCCTGCCAGAGAGAAGGCAGGAGGAATAACCGTCAGTATCAGTACAGGCTGGGGGATGACCTGCTGGAGAAGAGCTCTGTGGAGAAGGACCTGGGGGTCCTGGTTGATGACAGGTTGGCTATGAGCCAGCAGTGTGCCCTGGTGGCTAAGAGGGCCAATGGGATCCTGGGATGCATCAGGAAGAGTGTGGCCAGCAGGTCGAAGGAGGTGATCCTCCCCCTCTACTCTGCCCTGGTCAGGCCCCACCTGGAGTATTGTGTCCAGTTCTGGGCTCCCTGGGATAAAAAGGACAGGGATCTCCTGGAGAGAGTCCAGAGAAGGGCTATGAAGATGATTAAGGGCCTGGAACATCTCCCGTATGAGGAAAGGCTGAGTGAGCTGGGGCTGTTCAGCCTGGAGAAAAGAAGACTGAGGGGGGACCTAATTAATGTTTATAAATATCTTAAGTATGGGATGCAGGGGGAATTGGCCAGCCCCTTTTCAGTCATCTGTGGAGACAGGACAAGGGGCAATGGCTGTAAACTGGAGCACAGGAAGTTCCACACCAACATGCAGAAGAAGAGGGTGACAGAGCTCTGGGACAGGCTGCCCAGGGAGGTGGTGGAGTCTCCTTCTCTGGAGATATTCAAGACTCATCTGGACACCTATCTGTGCAATATGTGCTGGGGAGCTGCTTTGGCAGGGGGGTTGGACCCGATGATCTCTCGAGGTCCCTTCCAACCCCTATGATTCTGTGATTCTGTGAAACCATCTTCAGTTGCTGGTCCCCAGTTTGTATCAGCCCTGTGAAGGTATCCAGTCTGTTCTTCCTGGAAAAACTCACTCTATATGATCTCTCACACGATACGAGGGTAATTTCAGTGAGGAAGGTACGTGTCAACAGTGGTAGTTTCTACTTCTTTGTAAAAACGTGCCCCGAATAATATGCTTTCCATTTCCCTCATAGTACTTTATAATTCCATTACAATCCCCTATTATTCACTGTTCTCAGTGCTGGCACTTTGAGACCACATACACAAGCAGGTGAGGAGAGGATGGGTGAATTCTCCCTTGGGCTGTCGTCTCTGCTGCAGAGCTAGAATGGGGCAGCTGGAATGGACAGTACCAGCAGGTGCTATTAAACATCAAGTACTTACACCATAAACGTGATTTAATGTAATAAGCTCTTGTGAGGGAGCACTGGCCATCTTTTTGTTTACGGGTAAGGGAGAAAGGGCACACTCAAACTTATGGCTGTTTGCTAGCACAGGGATGGAGTATAGATACAAGGGCAAGGTTTGCAATGCTAACCTTGTTAGGTACTAACATCACTGATGTCCACAGACTGTGGGCAGAAACAAGGAATCCTGACCGAACAAGGAAGATCAGAAACAGAAGTCTCCCAGGTCCAAATCTGAACATGCTGTAGCACAGTGAACTTGGTAATACTTAATAATTATCTATTAGGCTGCAGCTGATTATGAAAATCACAGACTTATCGAATGCGTTGAGTGGGACGGGACCCTCAAAGGCCATCTAGTCCCTCCCCTGCAGTGAGCAGAGCCGCCTTCAACTAGAGCAGGCTGCTCAGAGCTTCATCCATCCTGACCTTGGATGTCTCCAGGGATGGGGCCTCCACCACCTCTCTGGGCAACCTGTGCTGGGGTCTCACCACCCTCAGAGGGAAGAACTTCTTCCTCCTGTCTTGTCTAAACCTGCCCTGCTCTAGTTTAAACCATTGCCCCTTGTCCTATCGCTCCATGCCCTTACAAACAGCCCTTCCCAGCTTTCCTGTAGGTCCTTTGGGGACTGGAGGGGGCTTGGAGGTCTCCCCACAGCCTTCTCTAATCATTTCTTATTCCGTGACAGCAAGTCACAGTGCTCTGTAAGTCACCACAAAAGTGGGTAGGTTTTCACCCCCACTTCACAGGTGTGGTCAAACCTGGTCATCGTCCCAGTGTGAGCAAGTAGCAGAATGGGGAAGCACTTTCAGCTCTTAAGGAACTCAAACTCAAACGCTAGTGGATACTCTTGAGCTATTCTATGCCACGCAGCTCTCGGTGTATGAAATCCATTTAATAAGTGAAACATACACTTACTTGACTGCCATCTTCCAGGAACAGATGAGAAGTGTCTGCCTTGCGGGCCGCTCTCCAAGCCGTGCCGAGCAGCCGTCCTACGAGCGCCATTTCAAGGAGCTCCCGGGGTTATACAAGCGCGCTGGCTAACTCTGAATTACACCGAACCGCCCCAATTATACAACTCGTTACGACTTCCAAGCACGCTCGGTGGAAAGGAGTTGTAAAGCAGGGGATGACGGGAGATAAACTGGCATGTGTATGATCCCGTGTTTAAACAAAGGAACTCCAGCTCTTTCTTGGAATAGCAACATTTTGATGTCTCAAATCCCCTGACACTGGTTTCATAAACGCACTTAACGTAAACCATGTGCTGGGTGGTGATTTTTTCTGAGGACCTTCCTGCTTTCATTGTGTATTTTATTGCAGGCCAAATGTGACATTAAACGCTATCCTCTGCAGCTCAGAGTTAAATACTTGCTCTGTTCAGAATAGCAACACTCAATTAAACAGCATTTTTCATGATCTACACCCTCTATTGTCACTGTGTTTAAGGGAAATAATGGGAGCACTGACCTATATTGCGTTTCTTATTATCGATGGAGACGAAGCGTATGCAGGGATTATCGGTGATGTACTGTGCAGCCCAGGGGACATCAATCCGTGTACTGGCTTCATAAAAAAGTCCCAGAGCGTAGCGGGATGAGTAGCTTGCAGCTTCCAGTTGCTGTTTTTGACTTTCATTAATTACTGTGGAAGGAAAAAAAAAAAAAGAAGAAGAAAAAATCAGACAATCCCTCTTCTCTCGGAACACTGAACGTGGGAACGCTGTGGTTAAGCTGATTATTCCTTTCTGAAAATGACCAGATTGCTAAAACTAAGAATTTAATAATAAGCCTAGTGCTTTGCAGTATTTTTTCTGGGACACCTCTTCATAAAGTTTTAATGGCGCGTGATGTAGAGTACGTCCTTCACACGCAACCCTCCCCCATCTGCTGCTGGTTTATCTCCCAGTTCTCTGCTCATCACCTCTGACTCGAAACTTTGATGACCAGTGACTTTTTTTTTTCCAAATCTTTTCTCAAAGGGTGAATAAACGGGAACAAGAGGCTCGGGTTGCCTCTAACACATGAAGTCAATGGCTGTGTGAGCCTGCAGAACCCCACTGACTGCATGTTTCAACACAGGGACTCTTGAATCCCCGGGGGAAAACAGCCCTGCACCTTCTGTGTTGCAGTTCAAATGGAAGAAGAAAACTCCACACTTCAGCACACAAACAGTTCACAGGGAAGTTCAGCTCCTTTTAAAGCAGTTTAGAAAATTTCAGAGCAAATATAAATCCATTGTGCCCTGCAACTGACTCTTCTAACTACAGTAAGATCTCTGTATTACCGAATGGACAGTCACAGGATCACAGATTCGCAGAACTGCAGGGGTTGGAAGGGACCTCCAGAGACCACCGAGTCCATCCCCCTGCCAAAAGCGGCTCCCTAGGACAGGTCGCACAGGGAGGCGTCCAGACAGGGCTTGAACACATCCAGAGAAGGAGACTCCACACCCCCCTGGGCAGCCTGTCCCAGGGCTCTGTCACCCTCACTGTGAAGTTCTTCTGCATATTGGTGTGAAACTTCCTGTGCTCCAACTTGAGGCCATTGCCCCTTGTCCCGTCCCCACAGGCCACTGAAAAGAGGCTGGCCATTTCCCTCTGCCTCCCACACTTCAGATATTCACAGTGTACAAAGGACCCTGCCCAGACTGGCTCTGCTTTCCTTCAGGTCAGGCTGCTCCTCAGGGCTCCTGGGCATGCAGGGCTCCACGCCAAACCTCCTGTGCAGCCTGGCAGAGCAGCTGCCTGGGACTGCAGCAGGGTGCTGGCCCTCATCCCAGCTTTTCGAGCCATTCCAAGGTTTTGCGGTGACCCGGGCACTGGCAGGACTCCCCCAGTTCCACGAATCTTCTGCAGGCGGTCATGTCTATCCTCATTCCCTTCTTGCCCTCTCCACAGCTTCTCTCCAGCTTCTGCAGCCCTCAGGACGAGGAGATCTCATGGCATAGCACTGCTGCTTGCCAAAGCCTGAGACTATGAGGGGAAGAGAGAGGATTAAGCAAGGACACAGGTTGGGCTGGAGGACTGCCCCAAATGAAAGGATGCTGGCGTGACAGGACCTCACACATCCCACCCCGCTGGAAACACTCCCTGGCCAGCGTTAACACCGTGGCTCAGAGCATGACTTCAACAGCATGGGCACAAAGAGAGTGGTGAGGGGCTGGAACAGGCTGCCCAGAGAGGTGGTGGATGCCCCGTCCCTGGGGGTGTTCAAGGCCAGGTTGGATGGGGCTCTGGGCAACCTAGTGTAGATGCAGGCCTGAGGTTGGTGGCCCTGCCTGTGCCAGGGGGGTTGGAACTCTCTGATCCTCAGGGTTCCTTCCGACCCAGACCGTTCTATGATTCTATGGTGCCAGCATCTGCGAACCATCTCAGGGGCTTGTTACTGCCAAGTCTGAATGGTGACATTAGCGATCTCAGCAGAGCTTGTCCCAGCTCCTCCTGGCAGGCCACAAGAGCCCGGACAGGGTACGGAGCTGCCGCTAAACATGCACGGACGGATCTTGTCCATAAGTTCCCACCCTCTTTTCAGGTAGAGGGCTCTGCACGGTTGGGTTTGAGATCTCCATCACTACCAGGCCCTCTTCTTACAGCCACGATAAATAACCACGACGCGTGATGCATTCTTGCTGTGCTTCAACAGAATATATGAGTCCTATAAACAAGCAAATAAATATGAAGCCGCAACGCCCCATCTAAATCGTGGGTCTTTGTCCACATTGCTTTGGCAACTCCTTTCCCCTTGGGGGAAGGAAAAACAAACAAGACCTCCTCCAGCCAGCGAAGCAAATTCCCCCGGCAAAGCTCAGCAGGCGGAAACCTCTGCGCTGTGGGAAGGCATCTGAGATGGAGGAGTGCTGCCCAAGCCTGTACCCTGCCTCTGTGCAGACTGCTGCAGGGGAAGGGACCAGCAGGTTTAAATTTGCTCAGGCCAAATGGTTCATTACACAGAGCGCTTGAGCAGGTACAACCTTCACAACGTGAAGTGTTGCCAAAGCCAAGCCAGCCAGTTGGCTCTGAAGTACCTCGTTTGAGACTTAACATGGCTTTACGGACCTGTCTTCACAAGCTGTAAAGTTCCAGAAGGTGTGAATACACACGGACACGTGGAGCTTGGCTCGTGGATGCTGGGAAAGGGGATGAAGGAGGGCAGTGAATCCAGCTGAGCAACATCCCCTCCCCAGGAGAGGGGAACAGCTTCCAGGCTGTGGGCACCAGCCAGAAGTGACAGAGCTGCGACTTAACAGATCAAAGGGCTGTGAGCAGCTAGGGCAGCTGGTTCACAGCAGTGAGGGAAGGAACAGCTTCAGGAAGAAGCTGCTTTCCAAAGCCTAGAGGAGATGGAATAAGGCACAGGCTGAGGACTCCAGGCAGTACTGCCCAGTGCCTGCTAGCGTTTCGGGGACAGTGTCAGGCTGCTCACCAGTGAGAAGTGAACCCAGAAACACTGAGGAGTTTCTCCCGATTCAGACCTGCCCTGTCCTTGGGTAACCCAGGGCTGGAAGGGAACCAGCAGGATGGAAGCAGAGGGGCAACACTGCAACACCACCCACCCCACACACGAGTCTGTTGGACTCACGGCCAGGCTCTGGCATGAGGCTGCTGCAGCAGGTCACTGGTGGCTGAGTCCAGGCATCCCTGGGGATGCGGATCCCCCACCGCTTGAGGCCCAGTCCCGAGGACACCCCGCTCACACTGGGACAGGCTGTTTCCTTGGGGATGGTTGGGGTTTTCCATGCCGCAGCCGGTGCCTTTGGTCTTCTTCTGACCATGCACACCAGAGACCAGAAGTGACTAACACCCACTGTCCCACGCAGTCAGGTTCATATCTCAAAACCTGAAAGCGTGTTAATTCAATTACCCATACTCATTTGCTAACCAATTTGCCTAATCATTGCTTAGGGGTTTTTTTTAAAAATAATGTTTGCGGTTCACCAGATGCAACTTGGCTGCAAAAGTTTCTATACCTTGAGGAGAGAGGCAACAAAGTGACATCAAGCTTGAAAAAAAAAAATTAAAATATGAACTGTAAGTGAAAACAATGCTGCGGGTTGTAAGGCTGAGGTCTCCCCCCTGCTCCATCCATTCTGCGCTTTAGCAAGGCCAACAAGTTGATCTAAGGACATGGAGAGGGCCTTCATTTTGAATTTCCATACTTTTATTGGTTCAAATGAAAACCAGACTGTTGTTTTTAATGGTGTGGATGAAACCACAAAATAACTATTAATTTTTTCCCTTCCAACAAAAACGGTTAAACTTATTTCAACAACATTGCAGGGGAAAAAAACAAATAAAAATCCAGCTTTCAGACCATGGAATCGTCCGGCACACAAGAACCAGCCGTAGTGATGGTTTTGAAAGCAATGCAGAAAGACATGAAAAGCTTATGTTTTCCACCGAAAAACTCAGCTACAGCTGCACTGAGAATGCCACTGAACTAAACGTCCCCTGGAGATTTCATCACATCAAAGCAAGGGGCATGTATACTTTATTCGCTGTTTCTCTGGATGCTGACAGCAGAATGGGTTACTTATCTGTATCACTCAATAAATATAGTAAGGGCCTTTCATCTGCTGTTCCAGTAATTTTGTGTCACCTCGCTGCCTCACTCATGCTGTGGGAAGGAGAGGACCCAGAGATCCCATTAGGGCCAGCAAGGGAGAGGACAGCCAAGGCGTCAGCTGGCAGGCTGGCAGCATGGGCACTGTGCCATTCAGGAGTCAGGACTGAGCCCAGCCTACCATCACAGAGGCCAGGGAAGCAAAAATAAACCCAGCTGCTCCGATGGCCCAGAACCGACTAGGACGATCAAGGTTTTGTCCTGGATGTTTAGCCACTCGGCAGCGAGTAAGGTGCAATAGGCACCTCAATGTGCAGCAAGGCACCAGGACTGCTCCCCACCAGCTCATGGCAGCCGTCAGAGGCTCCAGCAAGGACCAGATTTGCAACGGCAACGCTGAGCAAGAAGAGATGGGCAAGAGACACACGCACACACACACCTGATGGATTGGTAAAGGATTCAGGTCAGCCTGGCACCTGAAGCGGGTAGGTTACCCGTGACTTCACACCAAGTCCCATGTACCCATCACTGCAGGTCACAGCTGCTGGGGACAGGGAAAACCCGTGCCCAGAACTGCAGGGGAAAGCAGGTGACACAACGCGAGATGCATGTAAAACAATACTCGGTTTGGAAAGTTCTGCTTTTCCTAATTCAGTACTTCTAAAAGCTTGTGGGTACTTATCTCCCTGTGAAGTCACTGCATGACTTCAGAGCTCAGCCAGATGCTCGTCGTGTCCAGCTCTTGCATGCACATAGGATGTGTGGGCAAACTTGGGTAAACAAATTACGATCCCTGTTTGAAAGACTTCCAAGGATGAGAGGGAAAACACTCTTATTCTGTGTCACCATCCAGCCTTGCTGAGTGGCACAGGGGATGCTGCATCCTGCCAACCAGCAGCTCCCCAGAAGGCAACAGATCATGGGTTGGGTTATCGCACACAGCTATCACCGGCTAAGACCAAAATTGCTTACTTGGTACGGCCAAGGTAACTGTAAATCTAGAGACATCTAGACATTCTTAAGCTGTTCCTAGCAAGGTCTGGCATAGGTATTTGATGGGACTGGTGGCTTCTGCTCAGCACAACAATCCTGCAGTGGCTGTAAGAAATCAGGAAAAATCAAAACACTCAGAAGGAGACCATGATTAAAGAAGGAAACAGCCCCCAGGAGAGACAAGGTGCCTCTACAGTTACCCTCTATTCCTTTCTGCCTGAGTTTAAGCAGGCAAAACCTTTGGCTGAAGCTTTGCCAGCAGTGCCTCAGTACCAGCTCCCGCTTTTTTTTTGCAAACAAAATATCCCCTTCATCAAAACAAAACATCCCCAGCATCAAGGTCAGACAGTGAAATGCTTCCCCCTGCCCTTTGCCTGGGAAGAAACTAGCTATTTTCTGTCACTGCCCGCCCACCCCCCTGTTTTTGGACCTTAGGTTTCTCTTCTAGACACAAACTCAGCCCTGCCCAACTCCTAGTCCGCACCTGCCACGGGATGCCACAAAATAAAATGTCTTGACCCTGTTTCCTCTTGTTCTTTCTCCAGAAAGTTTTGTCAGATGTGGAAATTTAAGAAAAGATGATGAATTCACAAAGAGCTTCGGTCAATAAGGCTTGTTTTCCAGCAGACGGATAAACTGGGGCACAAACCCCCTTGTAATCCCCCCACTTCCTAACTTAGCCTTTGACTAGGAAGGTTTCTCTCCACCTCCTTCATTTTCTCCATACTTCACTGCTATACCCATACAGTAGAAACCACAGCCATGCCCTCAATAACCCTGCTGCTGATGCTATGCCCCTGAAGGTTTTGTTATCTCCTTGAACTGCTTTGCTTGGAGATTTTATTCAGGGCATCTGCCTTACTGACATGCTGACACCAAATCCAAATGCGTCGATCGAAAGTCATCGGTGACACAGTATGTGTGAGCGGCTAGTGACTGCCACCAAGTTAGAAAGGAAACTCTGTGGTTAAACGGCAACAAAGGTATTTTTAGCCTAGATATCGAGTCAAGAGATTTCAGCTAGAAGCTCGCCCAGCAGAACTGGCAGCTCAGCTAAGTACCTGGAGACAGAGTTTGTTGTCACTGCCACAGCTCTGCCCAGGAGAGGAATTATCCCGACAGTGCGTTATCGTAACCTCCACACAACAAAGCCTCCTCGGAAGGCAACCGCCTCTTCCTTGGCACACGTGCAGGCACCTCTCCTACTGCTCTCCAGCACAAGAAGCCACCGCCCCGAGCTCTCCCTGAGCTTTCTATTCCAGTGGTGACAGAGGAGAGACTTTGCCAGCGTTTCCCCCCGCCCCGTGCGCAGCCATCAGCGCCGACACCATGCCGCGCCGCTGGCCCTCTGCCACCACAATGACCATTTCAAGATGCAGGCTGTTCCTGCTTCTGCCTTTGCGTAGGAGGGAGCAGAGGTTATGAGAAAGGCTGCATTTTTAAGTTCAGCTTCCTTATCAAACGACTCAAGACTCTTTTTTTCTTTTTTAAAGGCAGCAGAACAGTCAAACCTCTGCGACCAAACACATAATCTTGATTTTCTTATTAAGCTCAGCTTTTGTTTGACTGATCATGTCTGGGAGCAACACAGTGCTCACTCCTGCGTGTATGCAACATCCCTAACCACTTAAATCATGATTTCCAATCACCACTGTCCTGGCTGACTTGGCAGAAAGCTCCCTTAGATAAAGTCTGTGGCACGTGAAGGAGAGGCACAGTTAGAAATGTAGATGATTAAGTGGAAAAGAAAGATGCCGGGCCAGAGGGTGGGGGGAGGGAGGAAGACACTACAAGTAACATTTTACAAAGCTTCTAAGGTTTTGAGAATGACTCTTGAATAGCTGTCGACCAGCTGCTCTTGACAAGACAGTTAGCAATCCTCTCACTGTTAAACCAAAGCCTCCATCAATTGTCACAAGAAACATTGATGTTAACCCCCAGCAGTGCCGCATGTTGCATTCGAGTCAACGTTTGCTATCAACAGAGACATGAAACCATACTGCTTCTTTGAGGGTGGGGGACAAGGCTGGCAGAACAGAACACCACGAGCTCCAGTCTCCTGGAGGACTTCAATCACCTCTACCCCTTGCCCAGTCCCTTAACCCCACTCCTTTCCTGCATGCCGAGGGTGTCTGTGCTTCTCTCGTCAGCCTGACTGCTCAGTGACCGATTTGCACGTGGATTTAATGTGTATGCTGACATTAGACTCACAGGTTCTGTATTCATATTAATGGGAGAAGGGGCTGACACACCAGAGGGCTGTCCTGGCATCCAGCCAGGTCTGGACAGGCTAAAGAGCTGGGCAGGGAGGGATCTTATGACATTCAACAAGGACAGGGGTAGGGTCCTGCACCAAGGGAGGAATAACCCCATGCCCTGGTACAGGTTGGGGTGGCCTCCTGGGAAGGAGCTCTGTGGGAAAAGCCCTGGGAATCCTGGAGGACAACAGGTTGGCCATGAGTCAGCAATGTGTCCTTGTGGGCAAGAAAGCCAATGGCAACCCAGGGTCTATCAGGAAAAGTGTGGGCAGCAGGTGGAGGGAGGTTCTCCTGCCCCTCTGCTCACTCTGAGGCCTCACCTGGAATACTGCGTGTGGTGCTGGGCTCCCCGGGTCAGGAAGGACAGGGAGCTGCTGGAGAGGGGACAACAAAGGGCCATGGAGATGCTGAGGGGACTAGAACATCTCTCTGACAAGGAGAGGCTGAAGGACTCGGGACTTTTTAGCCTGGAGAAGACTGACGGGGGATCTTATCAATGCTGATAAACACTTGAGGGGTGGGGTCAGGAGGATGGGGTCAGTCTTTGTTCAGTGGTGCCCAGGGACAGGACAAGAGGCGATGGGCACAAACTGGAACAAAGTTCCACCTAACCCTGAGGAGGAACTTCTTTCCTGGGAGGGTGGCAGAGCCCTGGGCCAGGCTGCCCAGAGAGGCTGGGGAGTCTCCATCTCCGGAGACATTCAAACCTGCCTGGACACTGTCCTGTTCAGCCTGCTGAAGGGGCTCCTGCTCTGTCAGGGGTTGGACTAGATGATCCCAAGAGGTCTCTGCCAACTCCAATCAGTCTGTGATTCTGTGAAAACATCTTGTCAGATCCTTATTTGGGTGAATGGGTTGTGAGTGCAGAGGTTGACTCTTAACCCAAAATGTAGTCATTTCCTCAGTGGTGCCACACGGCCCCTGATAATGTGCACGATGACGGCATGCAGCATTTTAGTCACACAAACCTGCAGCGTATGCAATGCCCAAATGTAAGACACCACAGAAATACCGTATTTTAGCTGGGAAATCTCTGTCTCCTCTTGCCTCTGTGCAGCCAGTGGAACAGACTGACTCCTTCTAGCAAGGCATGAAGGTACCGGGATTTTCCAGGAGAGTTTGGGACATGCTTGGAAATTCCAGTCACTTACAAGAAAATCCCAAGAAATTAGTCAGCAAAGTCCAAATAACAAACACTAATACACATGTACACTCCAGTTCGGCTCACTGGTAATGACATGGAATATGTACATGGAATATGTACATGCCACCACACAACTCTTACCAGCATTATTAGGTGTTTTTCATTTCTGCAGCTGACACTGATGCTGAAGTCATCGTTGAGAAAATCTGATTTCATTCAGAGCACTCTCTATACACTTAAGATCTTATCTTTCAGCTAAGGGACTTGGAAGAGTTTAGCTTGAATAAATAAATAAATATAGAAGTAAAGCTCATTGTCACATTTCCTCTGGATTATTTTGCAAATTAATCCAGATTCATCTTCCTGCTGTGCCGTATCGTTACAGAGGACTTAGAAGAGCGTCTTTCCTACACCCAGCCACAAAGCACTGCACACAGTTCTGTTACTCTCGGGTGCCAAAACGTAAAAGCTCATTACTTACATAATCTTCATCATAAAACATTTAGCAAAATAACTTATGCACCTACTGTACATGGCACTGAGCTGAATAATGAAGTTGAGAGGATTTATTTTCTTGAAGTATGACACTAGCTGCCGAAACAGCAGTAAAAGCTTTTTCAAGGCAGCAAAGACAGACGCTGGCTTACTGCTCTGTGTTCAGCCAGGGACGGGGTAACCACGTAAATAAATCAAACTAGATCAGACTGATGTTCCTGGCTTCTAGGCTGCAGCTCCCCACTGATGATGGTGGAAGACCCTTAATGGCACGCCAAGCTGAAGCACAGCAACCCATCCGCAAGGTCTCAGAAGAGCCCAACACCTTGCAAAGCTCCCCCTTTGCTAACTCCAGTCAATACCTGTAATGCAAGCCCAGGCAGCAGTGGCAATGCCTGCTCCCAGAATGAAAAGGCAGCTTTACAATAATGGACAGCAAAGTTATTGCAGCTTAAGGAAGTACTATAGAAAGTGCTTCCAGGCATTAATTACTGAGGGAGGATTCGGCTGGCCACTGGACATCTCCGCTTAAGACCAAAAAAGAAAAAAAAAAATTAACACATTTCCCTCTCTTTTCAAAGCCAACTCATGTGTCTGGGTCATTACCTGGCAGATACAAAAGGAAATAATACAGCGTACGGCTGTGGACACCACAAAGACACAAGAATTGTGTTCATCTTTTATAAGAACCCTCCTGGGGTGATTTTTCCCCCCTATTCAGGCCAGAATAATAATACCTCTGCTCCGACCTCTCCTCTTTTCATTCTCTCATCACTCTAAATACCTTTAGCAGGCTTTCCAGTTCTTGTGCTGGAAGACAGGGTTACACTTCCAGAGCCTCTTCCAGGCTGAAGAAGCCCAGGCTACTTAGTCCTCTCTCCCTGAGAAGCCACCCCATGCCTTCTGGCCATCCACCCTGTGAGCATCTCTGAAGCTTTCTGAATGCTGACAGCACAACCGCATGCAATAGTGGAGTTGCGGGCACACCAAGGATGTGTCTAGCAGCAGCGTGATACCCCCCTCTCCTGTTCTCTCTGTATTTAGTTCATGTTTAGCATCCAGTTTTCTTTCACAGTCCTAGGAGAGATGAGCTTGCATTTTCACTGACCTCAAGCTCTCCCTGGAGTTGGTCAGATCAGGTCTCTGTATCTGATCTGTGACGTTAGGATTCAGTTTGTCAATCACTTTACAGATTTGCGCTTCTGACCACAAAATGAAAGTGGGACAGAAGAAACCATTGCCCCTTGTGAACCAAACCAGGACAGGTGATAGGGACCGGTGTCTGTGTTCACCTAAACTGCTACATGAATGGAGCTGGTGAGCCATGGTGAGAGGTGGCAGTACTGGAAGCACCATGCTGACACACTTCTTGAAAGCAGAAGGGAAGAATACCTACAGAAGATGTTCCAACAAGCTTGCTGGTGCAAGCCAACTACACAACCACGCAGTCAAGAGAACAACACTAGAGAAAGAGAGGTCTCACCCTCCCCAAACCTTCTGCTAATCCTCCTCCAGTGTCAGCTCTGAGCACGTCCCAGCCCATCACTAGCACTGCAGCTGGCTGTCACTTTTGTACTGCAAGTTCAGCAAAACCTCATACTTCCAAACACAAATGGGAGGTCGCTGGACTAAGGAAATCTGAAAAGTAATTATAATGATCTCTCTTATAACGTTGTGAGAATTAATCGATCAAATTCCTTCCTAAACAGTAGATGTAGCAGAAGTGAAAATGCAGCCAAGAAGTGGTTTGCTGCCATCCCCTCCTCCTGTGTACTGATAAAGAGTTTCCATATTTATTTTTTTATTTTTACTGGCAAGGAAGGATTGTGTTAAAATACTGGAGCATCTGTCTGCTACTTTATTTAAGGAATATGGTTACTGGGGAACTGTGTGACCTTACACATCTGCAGGGAATTTTTGGAGATTCTACCATTAGTGATCAGTATTATGTTTTGTTTCTTCGGTTCATCATAAACACTCTCCCTTCTTTAATATTAATATTCTTAAATATCACTAATGACCACGAAGTTAATATTAATTACCATCTGCCACATAATTTAGCTTAAATGTTTCCAAGCTGCTTCTTTTCAGCTCATTAGTTCGGCCTGGAGTTGCCTGTATATGTCACCTAACGGATCTGCTAATTCCCACTCTCTTTTACTGCAGTGAACCTGGAACTGCCAACAAGGACCTCACTGCAGCCTGATACACTCCTGGGAAAGGAGGGCGCTGGACCTCACAAGAGCAGCGCTCTCCCAGAACTTGGTGCATAGCCAAGCACAGCCCCAGTCACACCGACCTCACACAGTCACTTCACTGAAGAAATGTACACTGTATTTCCTGATTTTGTGACACCTTGAAGGAAGACGGGCATGGGACTTCTCCAAGAGAGACGTAAGCTATGATGGAGCAGTCAGCAGGGATACGAGCATCATGTGGTGTGCTGGCTTTTCAAGCTGCAAAGAAAGGTTCCCTTACGGACAGGAGAGGAATCATCTGCCTGATCTACTCTGCTTCCACCATTGCAAAGCTGGGACTGGTATTAAAGCAAAGAAGCAACCAAAAAGTAGCACAGCACAAATCCAAAAGTGAAAAGGGATTCTGAAGTCAACCACAGTAGGACAAGTCCTGAAACCACTCCAGAGAGGTGGAGCTGCTGCAGGGAGATGGTTTTCCTCATTTGTTAAAGCTCTGTCCTCTCCTTTGGATTGGTGAGCTGAAGCCCCCAAGAGATACCGAATCATACTGCTTACATCACCATCTGCTGAGGAAAGCGTCCGCTAACTAGAAGGCAAGTGGATCACGAAGCTGCCAGTGAGGAGCGGAGGATCGGCTCTGGCACAGAGACATGCCAGGATCGAGGTGCTAGGAAATTCATGACAAATCACACACAAATATTTGCAGAGAAAAGGACTAAATTATATTCGGAGGAAGTCTGTGATTTTCTACTGTTGGGAGAAATCTTCTCATCACGAGCTTAAACACTGAATACATTTAAATGTCATTTAAGCTCCCAACGAGGCTTTCGAGTTGATGTTTTCAAAGGCATACAAATCATTTCAGGGGATGGGCTCGACTGAGGCAAGACTGAGGGAACTGTGCTGGGTTTGCCAATACACTTCCAAGCGGTAGGAAGATGCACTAGATTTCAAGGGAAGGGGGAGAGGAAGGCATGAGGGGGAGAGTCATCCTGAGAGATGACACAAGCCTCTTACCTCATTTACCACGGAAAAAAAACCCCACTTGCCGAATGCGATTGTGCAAACACAACACCCATACCTGGGCTTACACCACCCAGCATCGGCAGCTTTCTGAGCATCAGCCTTTTGCCTAATCACATCTAATTGCTCCCTGTCTTGGAGGATTTTTATGAAGCCTTTAATTCACCCCCAGTGCTTTTTAAAAGCGGCCAGCGAATGCACCTGCCCACCTGAGCAGCGATGTGGGGAAGGAAATAAAACCATAAACTTTCTTCTTTCAGGAAAAAAACCCCAGCACTTTTCTGAAGAGCAAATTTATTACAAAATAATATCTAATGAAAAAAAATATTTTTAGAAGCTGCCTACTTCTGTAATAATTAGTTCAACAGAATTTGGGCCGTACAGTTTCAGGAATCCACACCCCGAGACAAACCTACATAATGCTGGAGCATCACAGGGCTGATAGTCTTTACAGTCGTGCCTCAAACATCTACAGATCCAAATTTAGATGGAATTTAAGGCTTAATATTCACAAAACTGTGTACAAAATGTTAAAAAAATAAACCAAATCTATTTATTTTCCTTTGAGAAACATCCAAGCAGTCGTGAAAGATAAAGCAAACCCACTTGGTGGGGGAAGAGCCTACTGGACGGCGGGAATTGCCAAGGCTTCACGACTGCAGATGTTTCCTGCAGGAAGAAATTCTCATTCACCACAACTTTCAGAACTGACATTACTCACATCTTCTCTCTAAACGCCCCAGATAAACCACGATCTTTTAATCTCACGCCGAGTTACGTTAGCTTTAACAGCCACCACCAGAACTGTGAAATACACAGTGACCCTCCTTCCCCCCCAGGCTTCACATAAGAAACACCCCCACCCCTGGGATAAAAAAAAATGCCACGTAGAACTCCACGTGCCACACTGACCCTGCCCATGGGTAGAGCGCACACCAGACCTGAGGGCTGGTTATTTTTAATCAAATTGGTTGTGGCTGTATTTCTTCCTGGCTTTTGTTTGGCTTTTTTCTCCCTGCAGCTGAATTAGTTCTAGACTTTCTGGGGCTTTCCTCCCACAAGTTCTAATAAAGCAAAGGCTGAAAAGCTGAAACAAACAGTTTTATCCTTTCGCTATTTTTAGAAGCGCATTTGAATTCTTATGTGCATATTTCAGTAACTAAAAAGGGCACGGGAGAGGGGAAAGCATCATTTCTGATGTGTTCCAGCACTGCAAGCCTAAGGATCTGACGCAGCAGACAGCAAGGGACAGGAAGGAGAGAAGACGGAAGACTGAATGAAGAAGTGCAAGGAGAGAAACAGAATCAAAGTACCAGGAGGGACCAGACAGACAGCATGAAATACAAGACAAAGGGGCAGGAAGATAATGGAAAACACGGTAGAGGTAGCAGATTTGCAGACAAAAAAGTTTAAGGAAAATCACTTTTCAAAAAAGTAAGTGAGGGACAAACCAAGAGAAACGTGGACCAAACAAGGAGAACACAGAAGTGAGGTTAAGAGTGAGGCTCAGCAGAACGAAGGCTCACAACTGGGATTAACAGGCACGTTCCTGCCTTCTCCATGGCAGATGTTCCGTCTCCCTAAATTTAGAAGAGACAATGGGATGAATCCTTCCACTGAATTGGCAGGGTATTTATTTTTGATTATGTGGTTTCAAGAATTAAAGTTGCTTTGGCTGGTGCTGAATGTCTGAAAGCCCTGACCGTGTTCTGGTACCTTCACTGCGGGAAATGTGGGTTTTGGAGATTCTGCTTATGCTAATGCCATTCCTCTGTGTCCTCCTTCAGCTCCCCGGTGCTTTGTGGCAGGTCGTGATGCACTCTTCCAAGCTGCTGAATTACTATTACATCCTGTAACTGAACATGCAGCCATCCCAAACTGGTTCTGAGTTCATTGTACAGTCAGAGGGTTCAGTGCACATTCTTCAGGCCAGGACCATAGCCACCTCAGTAGGCAGGTTCTTCAGTTACTGCTGTTTTCATACTGAAATTTAACTGGGCAACATTTAATGCTGAAATAAAGGACACTAAAGATGTGCTGGTGGAATAAATGTAGTTTGTTGGATTGTTACCAACAGAAGCCCATCCAAATGGAGGTGTCCAAATGCAGCAGTCCTTCCCTGGAGACATTCAAACCCACTTGGACATGTTCCTGTGTGACCTACTCCAGATGATCCCACTCTGGCAGGGGGTTTGGACTAGATGATCTTTTGAGGTCCCTTCCAAGCCCTGACATTATGTGATTCTGTGATTCTGTCCAAGTGCAGCTCGCAGATGTCACTGGTTCCTTAAGAAAAAAAGATGTCTGGAATTCCTTTTGCTTCTGCAGTTAACTTTGCCTAAAAAAACCCCATAATCTTTGCTTTTAAAACGTCTCTCATGACTCAGGCAAGTACAGCTGACCACACTGGACCCAACATTTAATGCAGGGTTGCCCACAACTGCCAAAAAACAGACACTGTGCCCTCGGTGGACCACAGCAGCCCGTGCTGCTGCTGTTAACACCAGTGTGTCTGCTGAGGCCTGCTTCCCCAGGTACGCTCCACAGACAGCCTTCACGTGCCTTGCTCCACCTTCCAGAGCTCACAGAGGAATAATTTTAGGGGCCTTTATACCGGATGCCCCTTGTCCATCAGACGTTGGTGGAGCAGCTGTCACCATCTCTACAGCTCAGGGTTAAAACCGGTGACTGCTTGAGCAAATTAAAGGTTGCTACTTAGTGATGCAAACTTTGTAGGAAACCTGCAGTCTGTGGTTACCAACATGCTACCAAAGCTAAGACACTCACTGGTTTAAGCTTTTCTTAAAAGGCTTTTTGGTTTTTTGGGGTTTTTTCGGGTTGGTTTTTTTTTTTTTGAGATTACTCACTATAACTTAGCATTTGGTTACCAAATATAAATTAAAATTTCCAGCCCCCAACAGGGAATACCTCAGGTTCCAGGAGACATTGCCACATCTTAAACAACTCTTTAAAGATTTCCATTGTAACCGCTGAAAGGAATAATCTAGTCTGCTGCTTTTCTTCTCCCAAACATGCTCTGTGGGTCGTGATACACTCTCCTGAACTGCAGAACCATGCCAGGCCAGATCTCTCTACCATAAAGTACTGTAAAAAAAAATTACATTCTATAATTGAACATATAGCAGTCTTGAACTAGTCTTGAGTTTGTTCTACATGTTCAAAAAAAACAAACTAAAAGGCTAAAATGGCAAATAAACGTGAGTAATGACTCAGGCCCACTGGGGCACTGGGAAAAGACACCAAAACATGGTCAAGTGTGGGAATGTCCATCTGGATTATTGTACAAATACAGAACAAAAGGACATGGACTTACACCACATACAGGTGGATGACAGAGCATCTTCAAACACAGAAATACAGTGCTGAGAAAGTTGTCACTTGTAATGACTTGACGAGCAACAAATAATAGGTAGTTTCTGCTCAAAAGTGCTAAACCAACCAGGTTGATCTGTCTGGGGCCTCTCTGATGGAGATTTTTAACATATCCTGGCATTCTAAGGAAATAGCAGAACTGTGGAAGGGACAAACAGAAGAGAGTCAGGTAGGGGAAGAAAAAAAGCTAACATCAGTCCCCAAGCACAGCGAGTGAAATCTGATGGAGAGCTAACTTAATAAAAATGGCAGAATTAATGGCAATGTGACTCCAAAATCAGTCTCCCTGACCTATTCCAAACCAAATCTATCCCTCTGCCCATTTGGTTGATTAAAGTTAAGTCACAGAATCACAAGGTTGGAAAACACCTTTAAAATCATCAAGTCTAACCACTCCTGTCCTATGCTAAACCATATCTCCAAGTACCTCATCTACCTGTCTGTTAAACACATCCAGGGATGGTGACTCAACCCCCTCCCTGGGCAGCCTGTTCCAGGCCCTGACAACTCTTTCAGTCAAGAATTTTTTCCTAATATCTAATCTAAACCTGCTCTGGCACAGCTTGAGGCCATTTCCCCTTATCCTATCTCCGGTCACCTAGCTGAAGAGACCATCGCCTACCTCTCTACACCCTCCCTTCAGGTAGTTGTAGGTGGTGATAAGGTCTCCCCTCAGCCTCCTCTTCTCCAGGCTGAACATCCCCAGCTCCCTCAGCCGCGCCTCAAAGGATTTGCCCTCCAGCCCCTTCCCCAGCCTGGTTGCCCTTCTCTGGACTCGCTCCAGGACCTCCATGTCCTTCTTGTGGTGAGGAGCCCAGAACTGGACACAGCACTTGAGATGCAGCCTCTCCAATGCCGAGTACAGGGGCACAATCACCTCCCTAGACCTACTGGCCACACTATTTCTGATACAAGTCCATACAGGCAACATGGAAATCTTTGTAAGGTACACAATGCAACCTTATATGAAATAGCACTTAAAAAAGAGCATTAGACCCTAACTAACACACTAAATGGGTCAGGAACCGGCGGGCTGACAGGTCGCGAGGCACAGCTCTCAGTCGGTGTTTCTAGCAGGTCCCTGCAGAGACTGGTAAGGAGCTTAGAAGTATACAAACAACTTAATTGCTGAAAAATTAATGGCAACGGAACTTGCTAATGGCACAAAGTCTGTTGGAATGGGCAGTCATGCATGATCTGCATCACCATGCAGGAAGCCAGAGGAGCAAGCAGGAGGAGAGCTTGAATTCGCCTACAACATGTGTCTGATGCATACTGAAACGCTGTGTTTGATCCTAAAAGGGATCCGGAAGGAAAAGATGTCCAAGAGGTGGGACAGTTAAAGAAGCTCAGCACTGCTCCAGACAAAGCATGTCCATCACTACAAGAATCTGCAGCTGGCCCCAGAGAAACACTTGGAGAGCCAACAACTGGAAAGAAAACTTTTCAAAATCAGTTGGTTACCTAACAGGTGCTTCATCTTTGATGGTTTCTGCAAACCCAGGGTGAATTTCTCTACTGAAGTGATAGAGGGAAACCCCAGACTGGCTTTCTTGTCATCTGAGCTGAACACAGAAGGTACCTGGATGAAATGTGATAGCCTGTGACATACTGACAAACAGACACTGATCAAATCCTCCAGTCGATCCTTTCCAACCATACCCAGCGTGTGAGACCTGTGCAAACACTAGCCTCTGATACCAGTGAACAGATTTCCATGAGTTTGGAATGCCACCCTTACTCACCTTGGCATAACCTCATCAAAGCAGGAAGAGATTATTGGAGGGCGAGCATTCAAAATTTGGCCATGTTTGGTCATCATGTTTGGTCAGCAGAACAATAGTTGAAAAGAAGTCCTAGTTTTATAGAAACTTTGTAAGAGGGGGGGGCAGGGGGAAAGCGCAGAGAAAATACCTTTAATTTAAAAAATAAAACCAACAAAAAACCCCATCAAACACCCAAGTTTGCCCCAGGTTGCCCAGTGTATGAGACGACATGTCAGGAACGAGCTGCAGGCCGCGAGGAGTGGCGATGAACAGCAACGGCCTCAGCTCATCACAGTGCCACAGCTTACTTCAACACGGCCCTCTGACGTCACCGCGTCGCTCCTTTCCTCCCCAGTACCCATGACCTCGACTTGCTTCTGCCTCACCACCTCCCAGCTGGACACGCAGAGCTGGGCGGTTGCCCACAAAGCAGCCAGGGACCCAGCAGGGCCCAGGATGCGGCCCTCTGCCCGAAGCTCTGGTAGCTCTGATTGGTAGCACTGCCATCTGCTGCAAGCGCGCCGAACGTCAGCCAAAGGCATCTCCGGGATGCGAGGCAGCACACATCATCATTCTCCTTTCATCCTCGACATCCATGGCCACATGGGAAGGGACCAAGTGATGCTGCACAAAGCATTGCGTTGCTGCATAAGCTTCATCAGGCTTCAGCTCCTGGGTCAGGCTTGCAAGGTAAGCGCGGGGCTCTGCAGGTCTCTTCGCCTCCTTTGTTTCTTCATTATTTCTCATTTTAAAATTTGTTAGTTTTCATTAAAAGTTCCTCGTGCTAGCTATACAGAGTAGGGAACTAACTTTTCAGCCACGGTCAAGGAAGCTTCAAATTTAAGGTGATTCTAACTCTGAATTTAAAAAAAAAACCCCAAAACAAACCAAACCAAAACCAAACCCACCATATGTCGCAGAATAAAACTGATACCACTGTAACCACATGAAAAATGCTATCATGATTGTTGCAAAAACGCTATTTCTGTTTCTGAATAGTTGAATGACATAATCAAAGCTCCCTGCCAAAAGCTGCCAGAGGAAAATCTCTTGCAGCTCCCCTGCCCCCCATCGTAACAAAGTCATGGCAGGAAAAAAATAAAAATAACACAGAGAATAAAAGCAGGATTATGTTGGCAGATTACAATAAATGTTCTGTGGAGGACAATTGCCATTAAAAAAAGAAAAAAAAAAAAGCAAGTTCCTGATCAAATGCTACAAATTTGGGACCAAATATCTTGGCTGATAGCAGAAGTCCTACTGATGCACACAGGAACTCTACCTGGGCCCAGCTATTCGCTGAAATAACATCTAGGTTGCGAAGTTGCCGTGATGTTAAGTGCCACTTCACTGGGAAAGGCAATGCAGATCATTTTCCTGGGCAACATTTGACTCTGCCCTCGTGTGATGTCTTGCAACGCTGCTAATTCGTATCTAGTAATGAGCAAAGATTCGAAATGTCTTCAATTAAGGCACTGAAAGCTGAATAAAACTGGCACTATGTCTTCAGGCTACCGTTGAGAAGGTTCACTCTTAACCACCAATCATTTCCAGGGGCTGGAAATGACTTATTTTGGACAAATCCCTTTGTTCTGTGGAACTTGGACTTGTCACAAAGGCAACGGTGGTCCAAGCTTCACAGAGGGTTGCGTCTCTTCCCCGTATCAACTCGTGTATGCTTAAATGTAACCCAGAATAAGCAGCTAAACGTTATCACATTAATAGTAAATAACAGCAGTGCTTTACAACTTGGACAAACAAAAATAGGAAGCTTCTTTTGGAGGGATAAAAACCCCAGGAAAACCTTGTTATACCTCAGAGCATTCTGCTAAAAACCTACCAGAACAGGTTCTTGCCCTAAGAGAATCTCTCAACGACCCGCTGCCGATGGGAAAATCAATTTCAGCGCAGCCCCTTCCGTGGGAAACTGATAGAGCATTTTCTCACCCAACTAACCAAAAGTCAGGGAAAAAAAACCCCAACAAACACAAAAGCACAACCAAGAATCCTGGCAGCATAACAGAACAAAGGAAAACTGTCTGGTTATCCAGAAGCAACTCTTTACAAAAATCATCTCCTGGACCTTAACAGATGGCCCGCTCCGTGAGTTCATACACAACCCACCTGCATCACTGAAACATATCTGCTCTGTTTTCTACTTATGCTGCTGGCTAAAATAAAAACACAACCCTGAAACACAGCGAGTGTATCCTAAACATGTGTAAAAGTCGCAATTTACCTCCTCTCCCATTTGCCTGGCATAATGCATGCCCCTTCCTACCCTCCTTCCAGCGTGACTCATGGGGCGGGTATGGAAGGGCTGGAACTCCCTCTGCTTGCGGTGGAAACCTATCTAGCACATAAAGTCCCAGTCCCAAACAAGGCTTTTTACATCATGTCACAAATAGAACCACAGAATCACAGAATCGTAGGGGTTGGAAGGGACCTCAAGAGATCATCGGGTCCAATCCCCCTGCCAAAGCAGCTCCCTAGCTCATATTGCACAGATAGGAGTCCAGACAAGTCTTGAATATCTCCAGAGAAGGAGACTCCACCACCTCCCTGGGCAGCCTGTCCCAGGGCTCTGTCACCCTCACTGGGGAAAAGTTCTTCCACATGTTGGTGCGGAACTTCCTGTGCTCCAGTTTACAGCCATTGCCCCTTGTCCTATCTCCACAGACCACTGAAAAGGGGTTGGCCAATTCCCCCTGCATCCCATACTTAAGATATTTATAAACATTAATTAGGTGAAAGATGCTTTGGTATTCAAATTACATCAAATTACAGAATGCCCTTAATGGATATTTCACGGTTAAAAACATCCCAAGCAGCACAGTCAATACTGGCCACTCAAATACCCATTGTTTAGAAGACCAAAAACCCTTCTGATATAGAACAATTTTACCTATTCCCACGAAGAGAATTTCTTTGCAGTCGTATTTAAAACCCCCAGCTTTTTATGGTACTGTAAGGCCGAAGCTTCCCCTAGCCCAAGTCTCAGCCAGCAGCAGATCTTGCAGTTGAGTAATAAACCCTTTTAAAATAGGGTTTATTATGGAAATACTGTCAGGGCCTTAATTAAAGTAGGCGCCACAACAGCAGAGCTGCTTACACAACAAACAGATTCTGCGAGGAACATCAGGCCCTCGCTGACCTTCGCATCAAGCGGTTTTGTTTCAGCCCACTGTCGACAAAGCCGTCTGACCGGGATCGCTCACGTGTCCCACTGAACGGCCCGCAGAGCGCCTGACAGAGAATGAGAGAGACAAGACGGCAGCGAAATGTCACCAGCGGCGGTTTAAAACCACCAACAGCTCCCACAGCGGACCGGGGAATCACTGGAAATGAAAAAGGGCCTTTAAACCAGACTTGCGGGCCTGAGATCTAATTCAGCTTTGGCTCAGACCCGCTGTTACATCACAAGGAGCGGCGCTGCCATGGCGGCAGTAATTTCTGCCTTACGGAGTTCTCACGTTGGGTGAATTCTTGGCCTCGTGGAAGTCGCAGAAAGCTCTGCTAATGGCTTCAGAGCCCAAGTTTTAACCAAAGTGAACCAGAGAATCACACCTTTAGCAAAAACGATGCTTTCTGACAGGAATTTGTGGCTTGCTGACAAAACGGATTGGGGTGGAAAGACTCAGATGTACAGCCCTAGTATCCTTCTATCACAGAAATTCAGAGCCTGCGTGTAGGACACATACAGCGTGCCTATCCCAAGCAGGAATGTTCCCAGAGCACAGTGACTCCCATCTCACTCTGGCCTCCCTCTTGGCATGCACGCCATGTGTCTAGGTTTAATCCCACAGTTCCTTATCCCGAGGCAAACAGGATTCTTTCCCAGTCAATTATGTTAATTGCAAAAGAACTTGTCTGTCCCTAGGGAAACTGTGGGAAGATCGCTGCGTCACCGCGCCAGCGATCCTGGTCACAGCCTCAATGCTGCTGCAAAAATGCAGGGGAAAGGCTGAGGAAAGAAGAGCTTTTGCACTCAGGTTTGGTTAAGGCAGGCTTCAAGGGGGCACCAAAGGCTGAGTCTGCATCGATGGCGTCCCTGGACACCGACAGTTGTAAGCGGCTTTGTGTGGGGTTTGGGGGTTGATTTCCGAGGCTCAATGCAGGCACAGCCTCAATCTCTGCAAATGCCACCTGGACATTAGTAAATGACCCCACTACCAGCCCCCTTTTGCATTGGGTCTTCCCAGAAAAACGTTAGAGGAGAGTACAGGGCGCCAGATACTTTGTGACAAGAAAGCCAGTCCTAATACATCTTACACCTTGACATTCAGGTTTGTTCAGCGCAAGAAATGCAGCGCTAGCACATACAAGGAGCCCTGTTCAGGAATATACAGAGACACAGGACTGAAAACCATGTCTGCTAATGAAAAGTTCATGGACTGCTCTTTACCCAGCCCACAGAGAGGCAGCCAAGGAATAACTTAATCCCACTGTGATTGCATAAGAGTCGGAAACAAACATTCGATAGAGGCCTTTTCACTTTGGCAGGCACGAGTCTAATAAGAACTAATGGGCTTGCTAAATCTAGACTCATTTCAAAGCATGACATAAAGGGAGAAATAAATCAGAGGAAAGGAATGGAAGACCTCTTGCTCCTCCCAAAAGCTGAAAAGGAAAATTAAAAAAAAAAATCACAAGCCGGAGCAAACCCCAGTAAAACATACCAAGCATCGTTTGGATCATCCATCACTGAAAGTGTTTACGCCAAGATGGGATGTTTCTTCCTAGATCAGCCCCAATTAAAAGAGTCCTATAGCCTGTCTGGGCCACTTTTATCTGGCCATAGCGGTCCCCTTGGGCTTCCTCATCTGTAATCTAATTTTCAATCATGGAAGGGGACTGCTATGTACTCTCCCCAGTTCCATCCATGCAAGTGTCATGCGGCACAGGATGTGGTAAATAAAAGCACATAGCACTTATTTTTAAAGCTGGCTGGGATGAGATAGGGAGGAAAGACTATTTGTGGGTGGCTTAAATGAATGTACTATATTTAATTCATGGCATTCATCAGATGACACAGCAAGAGATGCATAACAAGGATCAAACAATTAAGATTTACTGAGAAAATGCAGTAATTCTACTTGTTTGGGATGAGTAAAGATGGTCTGGTCCTCAGCCAACCACTAGATTTTCCTTTTCCATTTACCAGTTTCCCTCCAAAGCCTGGGAGTGAGATACACATTTGTTTGTGTTGGGTTTAGTGGCATCATAGTTAAGAACATGCCAGGTCTCTCCATGCCGCTGACAAATCCTGGTGTGTAAAATGGGGACAGAACTAAAAAATAAACATGTCTGAGCACTGTCCCTCCGTTCAGCATTTAACCAGCTCCAGCTTGCTTCTGATCACTTCTAATTCTTTGGGGGTTTGCCAGAGCGGAGGTGGCCAAGCGGCTCTTCTACCTGCCTGACACTGCTGTGCTGATCACGATTTCAACACACCCCTCACTTGGCAGAGCAGTGGCCAGGTCTGCCAAAAGCCTGGTGTCGTAGTTTTGCCCCAGCTGAGAGCCGAGCACCACACAGTCGCTTGTTCTTTTAAAACGAAGAGGGGGGAAAATGTGTGTAGGGGGGGTGTGGAAGGAAGGGAAAGGAAAAAAAAACCCAAAACCAAGAAACCAAAACCTCGTGGGTTGGAATAAGGAGAGTTTACTAGAATAGCAGAAAAATAGATATAACAATGATAACAGGACTTTAGAGCAAAAAACATATGAAACTGGTGATACACAATGCACACACAATGCACAATTCGGTTTCTCACCGAACCACACAACTCAGGCCGTGCAGCCCAGAGCCATCCCCAAAAACCGGACTGTCCCCAAAAACCACGCATCCTGAAGCCGCCTCCTCCTCCTCCCCCCAGCCCCCCTTTTATGCTGAGCATGACATAATTGGCATGGAGTACCCCCTTTGGCCAGTTCGGGTCACCTGTCCTGCCTGCGTCCCCTCCTTTCTCATTAGTAGGGAAATATGAACAACTGAAAAAGTCCTTGATTGCTTGGCAACAACTAGAAACATCAGGGTGCTATCAGCACTGCTCCCATCCCAACTCCCAAACACGGCATCCCATCCGCTATTAGAAAAGAAATTAACTCCATCCTAGCTGAAACCAGGGCACCTGGGTAGACTTTTATGATAAATAATAATAAACCTACCTGACCCAAGAGCGCGTTTTTGCCAGTAATACCCTAGTCTCTCTGCAACTCTCCATGTGATCAACAGACAAAAGATGCTCTTGCGTGTTTCTTTGAAATAACTGATAGAAAGCCAGCTCACTGAGAGAAATAGCAGATAGAAAGCCAGCTCACTGAAAGAAATAGCAGATAGAAAGCCAGCGCACTGAAAGAAATCATGGATAGAAAGCTAGCTCAGTGGAAAACCGCAGGAACAGTAAAATGATCAAATTCATTAGTAAAAACAGACAAAATCAAACATTTGTTCATGTTTACCCAACAGAGCTCCAAAAAAAATAGTAAAGAACATTTTAATAGTACATTTCACAGCCCAGATAGAAACTGTACGGGGGAAAAAAAAAAAAAAGGCTAATTCCAAATCTTGGGCAACTTCTCTTTTTAGCAGACATGAAATCTGAAATCAGCAGTCTCCTGCTTTTTATACGATAAGCAGGTCTCTGTTCATTAAATATCAAGTGGCCAATTTTCATCCCACAAGAGTTGCACGTGTGGTTACTAAGTTTTTCTGGTAGGCAGCAGCGCAGTGCTCCGGACAGACCGTTGTTCTTTTAATCTGCTCGTGCTTGTCCTTCACAAGTGGGGTCTCCTTTAGAATTAACATGAAAGGACAGCACGCAGATAAACAGCATATCCACAGCCAGACAAACAATAAATAGCTCGGTGAGGTCAGGCTGTGACATTACAGCAGAGGTGTGTCTAGCACACATGCACACCGTTTAGAACTTCATTTTTAAGAAACCAAAAACATTTTTAAGAAACCAAAACCACACCTTATGAGCTTATTACTCTTGGGAGTCTTCAGACCAGTAGCTCAGGGGACTGGAATAATAACCCAAGCTGAAGTTTGTGATGTCTTCTGCCTGTCAGCTTTAAGCCCCATGAAGCTCTGTGGCAGGACAATTCCCACCCTTCACTCACTCAACCTGGCATTCCCATCGACTACAAACTTCCTGCGCTGTAACTACTGTAATTAAGAGAAACTAGGACCAAAAGTCATGCAAATCGCTCCCCAAAACACTCATCTGCATTTCAGAAAAGGAAAATAATGAACCTACTGTAGCTTAAATTCTACGTAATGATTTTCTCTCACTCTGGTTAGCATGAGGGAAACGGAAGCAGCCTGTGTAGTTAAGTCATGGCACATTCAGCAGATACCCATGGTCCCCACAGCAGGTTTAAGACTTGTAAGCTCTGCTCACGTTCAATTAGAAACTCCAGAGCTTGGAATAAAAAATAACAAGCCCTTGAAAGAGAGAAGTGCAAATGTCGCTTTTCAGCCACACTAAACCCCTGTTTTAAATAAATCCAGTTCATTAAATCAGGGAAGGAAGTAAAAATGTCTGCATCGCCCCTACCACGTTTATGTGGGGAGTGTGTCAGCGTGAAAACCACGCGGTGTCATCAGCTCACAGAGTGAGCTATGGGTCTCTGCACTTCCCAAAACCGGGACCGGGCTCAGCCAGGGAGCTGGGCACAGTGCCAGGGAGGGAGGGTCTTGCTGCCCTTCGGAAGCCTGATGGCAAAGGGACATTTCTTTTGCTGTCAGACTGTAGGGTTTGGGAAAGGCCCTGGATGGGGGATTCCACCATCAGGCTATGCTAAAATTTTGAACAACCTCCCTGGGGAAGCACAGCTGGTCACTGGGTCAGGGCTTATTTTGTCCCTCTGCATCTCAGACTTCACGTTTCTAGGCTACCTGAGAAAAAACACCCCACAGTAGAACCATGGGCTCCCCCACAGGCAGCTGTACTTCTCACATAGCCCCTGAAAGCTGACATACTAAGGCTCCCCCCAGGTAGGTGGCTGAATTTTTCAGTGGAGGAGGAAGCCCAACAAAACTCTTGTGCCCTACCTCTGCAAAGGAAAAGGGCCACCAAAACAAGGTACCTTGCTTCACCCAAGCCTCCACGGCAGAAAGAAAGGGGGCAGAGTGGAAGCTAAGTTTGGTTTCCCACCTTTGCGTCATGTCTGGGAGCCCGCTCACGGCTCCACAGGTTGGGGCACATACTTCTCTGCAAGATCAGGGTCACGGAGATGGAAGAGGCCAAAAAAACCTCTTACCTAAACCAAAACACGCTGCCTCTGCCTGCATTACTGTTTAACTTGTGACAGCCCTCAGCACTGGGCAGACCCAGCCATGAAACTAGAGCATCCATGTACTCTGGCAAGTCTGTGCCACTACTAGCCACACACAGAGATGCCAGAGGATGCTTCAGGCCCCTCTACCAGCCGTTTTCAGCCCACAAAGGTCTGTCTGAACAAGCCCCAGCCTCCAGCAGCTTCAGGATGTTTGCCAGGTGGAGAAGCTGTCTGTCAAGTCAAACTGCCAGCCTCGCTGTCCTCTGGAGGCCACCACCACTTTGCTGATCAATTGAATTGTGGTGGGCATATGACTTTTCTGGTTAAGTGGTTTGAACGGATCCCGCCACCAAGTACCTCCCCCCTTACCCTCACGTGACGTAGAATACCCGCTCTCATTCAGCAAACTAAAGCAGGCTACCTCCTCCCAGCTGTTATGAAATACAGAAAGTATCTAAAAAAGCATTTAAAGAGGTGTAAATCACATCAAAACCCTGATTTTAAGGTTTTTATAAAAACTTGTGCTGGGCTTAAATTTGAGAAAAGACTCAACCTGCCCCTATTTGCAAACCGTGGGCTCACATGGAGGATACTGGGGGGAAAGAGTCTCAAGTATTTCATGCACTGGTACTAACCAATAATGCAAAGCCGAACACTCACAGAATTCCTTTCACTTTAAAGGGGGAGGAATTTAAGCCATAGTTTCCCAGCTGGCTGTGAACAAGAAGACAAAAAGCCCAAAACTAGGGAGATGATTCGGGCTACCTGAATAAAACACCATGGGCTTCACTGTTCAGCCTGGAGAAAAGAAGACTAAGGGGGGACCTAATTAATGTTTATAAATATCTTAAGTATGGGATGCAGGGGGAATTGGCCAACCCCTTTTCAGTGTCTGTGGAGATAGGACAAGGGGCAATGGCTGTAAACTGGAGCACAGGAAGTTCCACACCAACATGCGGAAGAACTTTTCCCCAGTGAGGGTGACAGAGCCCTGGGACAGGCTGCCCAGGGAGGTGGTGGAGTCTCCTTCTCTGGAGATATTCAAGACTCGTCTGGACGCCTATCTGTGCAATATGAGCTGGGGAGCTGATTTGGCAGGGGGGTTGGACCCGATGATCTCTCAAGGTCCCTTCCAACCCCTACGGTTCTGTGATTCTGTGATTCCCCAGACGAGTTCTCTGCGTGCAACCCGCGGTACTATCATCAACTGCAAATTAAAGTTTCAGGCCAGCACTCCCAGGTAACATTGCTGCACCTCAGCTCTGGCACCGTCAGGACGAGCGTGCCAGCTGGCAACGCTTCACCTGAAAGATCACGTACAACACAGACGGCTTTCGAGTTGCTATCACGTTGCCTACACGCGATGGAGGGAACAGTAAGGTGGTGCAAAGCTCTTGCTATACCTGCCCAAGCAGGCCCATATTTAAAGTCTGCATGAATAAATCTGACGCTGATTTATGGACCCTGGGTAGCTGCTTCTAAAACGAAACCTCCGTCCTGATGGGATTTGATCCCGTCACGCTGGATTCACTCCAAAACTTCAGGCAGTCGGTGCAAAATTCCCTCAGTTGAATCCTGCTACGCGTCGGGTTTAGCCCAGAGCTGCATCTTACCAGCTTGATTAAAAGAATGAAAACAAAAGCCCAGCCAAAACTAAAGCCACAGGTAGACCCCACCTTCAAAATACCAGGCAGGATTCTCCTCTCTTGTCGTTCTTGCGCTACCCAGCAAAAGTTACAAGCGCAGCTCATTGTAGTAAGGGCGGATCTGAAGGCAGGACTTAATTCAGAATGGTGTGCAAGCAATAAGCAATAGCCAATTAGTATCTGCCTGGTCTGCTGAACAGAAAAATCTCAAAATGCTGTAGCAAAATGGCTCAGCTCATCCTGGGGCTAAAGACATTCCAAGCTCCAGCTGCAAAACAGTAGTAGTACTTCCCAGATCAAAACATGAATTAAAAAAAAAGCAAACAAAAACAAAAACCCACCAAAAAAACCCCAAAAACACAACCAACAAACCAACTTCTAGCACACCCCATGTTTTGGGATTGGCAGAACTTGATTTATCAAAGAGAATGTGGGATTTCCCCTGGCTATACCCCATTAATTATGAAAAATAACACCACGCGAATTAAAATAACAGAAAACCTTTCAGAAGAGATTCTGGCTTCCTGGGCAGCCAGAATCCCTCCCTCGCTTTAACTTGGCTGCTACAAACCTGAACTTCTCCTTGTTACCTTGCAGCTTAATAAGGGGAAAGAAGAAAGGATGCTGTGTACAACAATTAGTGAGGAATCAGTCCAGGGACAGTCTTCTATGAGAAACTATTGATGTTCCAGATGTTTCCACCCAAAATTATAGAGCTGTGATATATAAATACATGTGCATACACACCTACACGTGCTCTCTTAAAACCACACAGACCTAAAGCATCCCTAAAGCTAGTGCAGATCAACCAGGCTTTCTCCAAGCCTTTGCATGTACAGCCACCAGGGTGCTGCCAGGGGAAGGCTTTAAGGAGCCTGCCAAGCTCCGATCACCGGCTGCAAAAGCAGGTTTGTGACACCAAGGCTCTCACTGAAACAGACAGCATGCTACGCCTTGCTGGGGCATTCCTAGCTCTCTACTGCGGTTTCCAACAGCCTGACCAGCTAATCTCAGCAGGCAGCTTTCCATCCAGATTGTACAACTACACAACTCTTACCAAGGCTGAGGGAATGGCTGAAAAGGTTGAGGGAATCAGAGGGGTCCAACCCCATGCTCACAAAGACTGACAGAGCATCGGTCCATTCCTGTGCCATGTGTGAACTGTCACATCAGCCATCTGATCCAGACACTGAGCCCCAACGTAATACTGTCTGGAAACAAGGACGTGCAAGTGATGCATAAAAGCAGACACTTCATAGTATCGTAGACTGGTTTGGGCTGGAAGGGACCTTTAAAGATCATGAAGTTCCTACCCCCTGACACAGGCAAGGACACCTCTCACCACACCAGGCTGCTCAAGGCCACATCCAACCCGGCCTTGAACAACTGCAGGGATGGGGCAGCCACCACCTCCCTGGGCAACCTGTGCCAGGACCTCACCACCCTAATAGTGAAGAATTTCTTCCTAATATCCAATCTAAATCTACCCCCTTCCAATTTAAAACCATTCCCCCTCATCCTATCACTACATGCCCTTCTAAAAACTCCCTCCCCAGCTTTCCTGTAGCCCCTTCAGGTATTGGAAGGCCGCTGTAAGATCTCCCTGGAGACTTCTCTTCTCCAGGCTGAACAACCCCAACTCTCTCAGCCTGTCTCCATAGGAGAGGTGCTCCAGCTCTCTGATCATCTTTCTGGCCTACTCTGGACCCATTCCAACAGTTCCATGTCCTTATGTTGGGGACTCCAGAACTGGACACAGCACTCCAGGTGGGGTCTCATAAGAGCAGAGTAGAGGGGCAGAATCAGCTCCCCTGACCTGCTGGCCACGCTACTTTTGATGCAGCCCAGGATACAGTTGGCCTTCTGGGCTGCGAGCACGCATTGTTGGCTCATGTCCAGCCTCCCATCCACCAGCACCCCAAGGTCCTTCTCTGCAGCGCTGCTCTCCATCACATCATCTCCCAGCCTGTACTGATGACAAGGATTGCCCTGACCCAGGTGCTGGACCCTGCACTTGGCCTTGTTGACCCTCATGAGGTTCAGACAGGCCCATCTCTCCAGCCTGCCCAGGTCCCTCTGGATGGCATCCCATCCTTCTGGTGTGTCAACTGCACCACTCAGCTTGGTGTCATCTGCAAAGTTGCTGAGGGTGCACTCACCCTCACTGTCAATGTCACTGATGAAGATATTAATTAATACCAGTCCCAGTACAGACCCCTGAGGCACACCACCTGTCACAGATCTCCATCTGGACTTCAAGACATTGGTGACTACTCTCTGGATGCAACCATCCAGCCAATTCCTTATCCACTGAACAGTCCACTCATCAAATCTGTATCTGTCCAGAGAGAAGGATGTTGTGGGGGGCTGTGTCAAAGGCCTTACAGAAGTCCAGACAGATTACATCCATTGCTTTTCCTGTGTCCTCTGAAGCAGTCACCCCATCGTAGAAAGCCACTAGGTTGGTCAGGCAAGATTTGCTCTTGGTGAAGCCATGCTGACTGTCTCAAATTACCTCCCTGTCTTCCATGTGCCTTAGCATAGCTTCTAGGAGGATCTGTTCCCTTTTTAAAAATGGGCACAACATTGTCCTTCTTCCAGTCACCAGGGATATTTGCTCTAGCTTCCAGAATGCTCAATCCTCTGTTAAGTTTGTGCACATGAAGAACATGCAACATTTTTCTTCATTGTTCTAAACCACTCAGAGGGAGTACAAATAATCTAGCTAACATCTTCAAACCTTGCACAAGATTTCTAATCCTAATACAATTAATGACTCATGATTTGTAATCTCAGTAAGTGAAACTGCTGACATCAAGATCATTGCCAACGGTGCGCTGGCACGACAATTATGCCCACTTACTGTCAACTAGCCAACTGCCTTCCAAAAATAGAACCAGAGATATGAGGGCTAATTAGAAATGTCTGAAATACCAGGGTTCCTATAATTAAAAAAAAAAACAAGAAAGAAAAATAAGTTATTGATGAGAACTCAGCAAAAGGTTTCCATTCCACCACAAGCATGCCACTAAAATATTCTCTCTACAGTATTCACAGAATCATAGAATCATCAGGGTTGGAAGGGACCTCTAGAGATCATCTAGTCCAACCCCCTGCCAAGCAGGCTCACGCAAGGCACATCACACAGGAACACATCCAGGCTGGTTTGAATGTCTCCAGAGATGGAGACTCCACAACCTCTCTGGGCAGCCTGTCCCAGTGCTCCGTCAGCCTCCCAGTAAAGAAATTTTGCCTCGTGTTGAGGTGGAATTTCCTATGTTCCAGTTTATATTACTGCCCCTCATCCTATCACTTGGCACCAGTGAAAAGAAACCTTCAGAAACGCAGCTCCTACTTAAACAGGAACATCTGGGAAGCCAGACTCATCCTGCAGCCACCTGTACACACGGCTTCATTTCATACAACAGCTGATGTAGCAAGGGAAGAGCAAAACCTTTCATTCCCTAAACACGCTTCTTACAGCAGCCACCACACAAAGCTCAGCAAAGTATTTTCAGGGACACCAAACCTCAGTGAGCCACGTGATTTAATCACAGAATTGCAGGGGTTGGAAGGGACCTCCAGAGATCACCGAGTCCAACCCCCCTGCCAGAGCAGGTTCCCCAGGACAGGTCGCACAGGGAGGCATCCAGATGGGTCCTGAATATCTCCAGAGAAGGAGACTCCACACCCCCCTGGGCAGCCTGTCCCAGGGCTCCCTCACCCTCACTGTGAAAAAGTTCTTATGCATATTGGTGTGGAACTTCCAGTGCTCCAACTTGAGGCCATTGCCTTAAGAGATCGCTGCTCTCTGTGGCATAAGATATCGCCGCCTTTGGGGGGAAAAAAAACAAACCCAGCTTAAGACTCCATGGAGCATTCACACCACCCTGAAAAGAACATTTTTATGTACCGAAACGAAGCATTTTTGGTAGCAGCTGTTCCCCCCAGAAAGGGAACACTCGCTCCGGTTTCCCCAAACGGGGAAAAAAAAAAGCAAAAAAAAAAAAAAGCAAGGAAGGACATTGTATTTTTAGATTGTACAAAAATACAAAGAACTGATATAACCAACGAGGAAGCGTGGCTGGTGAGTTACACTATTAATCTATCTTGACTGAACAATATGTATTTTTTTTTTACTTTGCTCTTCCGCCTCCACTTTTTGTTTGCTGCTGAGGACAGATAAGTGTGACTGGCAGTATCTTGGCCCAGGCATTTCACTTTGCTGTAGGCATTGTAATAGCAAAAAATCCTAGTCCCCTGGATTTTGAAGACTTTTCCCTCAGGCCTGCTGGACTGAAAGATCTCAGTTCCAGGTTCACGCTGGGAAATAACCCCACAGTTATTCACACAGCAGCAGCAAACGCAGGAAGCGCCCACCCAGCTGAACCAGGCCTTTTAAAATGCTGATTCGAGCCATAAGCTTCTGCTGACCACATCATGCAAAGGCAAATAGTAACAGAGACAAAGAACACCACTTCTGGAAGTCACGGGGTACGTGCAATCAGAAGTGTGGCTGGTTGAGAGAAGCACGTGAAGGAGCCCTAGCACAGCGACCAAGATGCCATGGCCAAGTTCAAAGACTGGTGCTGGAGACCACTTAACCAAAACCAGCAGTTCTACTACAAGCTAGCACTCTGGAGAGGAACACTCAGCGCAGAGACAGAACCATGAATCGTGATTTTCACACTGAGCAGTGAAGTGTTAGTAGCAAAAAACAGTCTGAAATTTTTGTTATCTGTCTTCCCTCTGGCAGTGGTGCAAAAACTATTGTAGGACACAAAAAGCTTTACTGGAAGTAAGGTGAAGTAGGTTCTGCAGAGAGACAAAACGAGTCCCATGACTGAAAAGGCCAAGACTAAGGGAAGAACAGCATCGTCTCTCTGTATCTTGATGGACACCTAAGCACAGAAGATGCATCTTCTCTTTGCTTCACAAGAGACAACTCAGAGCACGTGGCAACCCCATCTCTTGGCGCCAAGGCAATGGTGGCAGAGAGGAAGATCAGCAGAATTTCAGAAGTGCCATGTTGCCATGACATGACCTGTCATGCACCACACTCTGTGCCTTCAACACCACCGGGGACGAACAGAAGAGCAGGTGAAAATATCAAGTCACAGCTGCTCTGCACTGACAGCATCAAAATAACCCTAGGAAGAAGGGCGCTTTGACAACCACAACCACCCAGCAGTAGACCACTCCTGGAGGGAGTGTAGATGGCCCAGTCCTGCAGGGCTCTGCTTCAGGCCTGACCAGAGCGGTGCCCAAGACAGACAGACTGGTATGAGTCCTATCATGAACCTGACAAGTCTCAGTCAACCGTAGCGCTGCGTTAAGGCAGAGATGACATTCAGCTGGACATGTTTCAGTCTTCCCTGGGGTAAAGCTGCCCTGGAAATGTAGGAGGGGCTGAGGACAGAGGCTGAGATGATGAAGTGGAAGGACAGTGTCGACCTCACCCATGTGAAAAAAAAGCCGATCAGCAGCAGTGACACAGGAGTTTTTGTATGGAAAAAATGGAAGAAACATAGAATAACCAAGGTTAAAAGAGACCTTCAAGATCATGAAGTCCAACTGTTAGCCCTACAGCACCGTAACTACTAAGCCATCTCCTGAAGCACTGCATCTACATGTTTTTTGAACATCCCCAGGGATGCACACCATACTCAAGGTGCAGCCTCACCAGGGCTGAGTACAAGGGCAAAGGAACTTGCTCATTCTAGTAAATACTAAGAGTTACAGTGTGTATGTTTTCTTTTTAAGGGATTTTTCAAAATCAGTTCATCTTTTGTACCAGTGTCATCAGCGCTACTAAATTAGTTTTTATTTACTCTGAAATCTCTTTTTTTAGGGAAGATCCATAACTGTGCCAAGACATGAAAGTGCTGTATCTTCTCTGATAAGAAACCTAACCGTGTCGGTGTGCCTCTGAACCCTGCAGGGTGTAAGCTTGGCACACGCTGCGCAGAGAATCAGACTCTCTCCTATTGCAGCAGATACTGCACAGGAAAGACAGACATACTTTCAGGCTCGCTAACCTTGCCTGTCTTTATCAAGCCTGAAATAGAAGCTGTAATTGGCAAACTAAGTACTAATTGAGAGCAATTGCTCTGACTGTAACTTGATTATGTTAATCAAGTAACAGTTTGGAACAAAAAAAAAAGAAAAAGCAAAGCAAAAAGCTGGTTGATAGTAATTATCTTTCTCTTCTGCTAGACTAATTCATGCATGATCTTCCCTTTTACTACATGGGCATCCAGCACCTTCTCTTTCCAACTGTTTGACTGAAATACAGCAGTGCCTCCACAGAGCAGGATGCTACCCCGGCAATGTCCGGGTTCGGGTTTAATATCGCTAGTATCCTGCCTGTATTAGACACAACCAAGTCCTTCAGGGCAGCCCGGGGGCTTCAGACATAACTTTCTATGGTGAGAGGTGGACAAATCCTGTACGCAGCACTAAGAGCCTCAATCACATCCAAGGCTGAATGGGAGGACACAGCCTCAGACTATAATTTAGCCACTTGTTTCCTAGGAAAAAATCAACATTTTTTTTTTCCATCCCCACCTTCAGCTGGATTTATTTATCCCTTTACCACTCTCTGCAAAGACTAACTTCCTTCATTTTTTGGCTTTCTTGGATAAAGAAGCAACTGCATCCTTCAACACTCACTAAGGCTGAAGAATGTGACCAAGTCAAAACCTAGGCATGCTAAAAGAACCAATGGAAACTCAGCTATCAGCTTTTAGTGGGATGAGTTGAGCAAACCATCAGATTTAGTATTCTCTTTCTTTGCCAATAAATAATTTGTGGTAGTACCATTTTAAAAGTAAATGCAGTTTTTCTGCATGCTTTTCCAGGATTCTCTTGTCACTGCTCTATCGTGGTTCTGAGACGGCACGCGATGCTGCATATCCATGTAAATATCCAGCACAGACTGGTAAATCCTTCAGGATTTTTTTCAGATGCTCAAATTTTCCACCAATTTTAATAACCAGCATTTCTTCTGCTGACCACGTCTCACTTCTTCCTTCTAATCCTGAGTTCAGGGATTCCACATTTTATTTCCTCTTTTTCTTTCTGTTGGGACTTTTGTGTGTGTGTGTGTGTGTGTGTGTGTGTGTGTGTGTGTGGACAGTTCCTGAATTTGGTTTTGGTTTTTTTTTCATTTACCAAAGTTCTCCCAATATCATTATCTAAAACCAGGAATCCAGAGTTACTGAGTCAGTGCTCTCCACCACCAACATGACCTCACACTTCTCATGTACAATTAAGGCAACTAAATTTAACTGAGGAAGACAAATATATATTTTTGAGTAAAACAAATACACATCCTTCAACTGCAGCTAAATGTGTACCAAACCTCTTAGAGCGCTTTTTCAGGGAAAGACATGCTAAAAAGTGTGAGGAAGCAATAAAAGCGTAAGGAAAAGGCTCAAAATCCCTTCCCACTGGACCACACATCCCTATTCTTCATTGCAGCCCAAAATACCCCTTGTCTTTTGAAACACAGAGCTTCAAACAGCTTAGCCCATTAGTATTGTGGAAAGCTGGTGATAATTCTTATTAAGGCTCACTAATAATGTTAATGGAGAGGAGAAAAAAAACCTCCCAAAGCATAGATTTTCATAGAGCTATACACAGGGAGCAGGGTGGCTGGAAAGCTGTGCAGAGGAAAAGGATCTGGGAGTGTTGGTTGACACTCACCTGAACATGAACCAGCAGTGTGCCCAGGTGTCCAAGGCGACCAACGGTATCCTGGCTCGTGTCAGGAACAGTGTGGCCAGCAGGTCCAGGGAGGTGATCACCCCCCTGTACTCAGCTCTGGTGAGGCCACACCTCGAATACTGTGTTCAGCTCTGGGCCACTCACTACAAGAAAGACATCGAGGCCCTGGAGTGTGTCCAGAGAAGGGCAACCAGGCTGGTGAAGGGTCTGGAACACAGGTCTGATGGGCAGTGGCTGAGAGAACTGCGGCTGTTTAGTCTGGAGAAGAGGAGGCTCAGGGGAGACCTCATCACTCTCTACAACTCCCTCAAAAGAGGTTGCAGTGAGCTGGGGGTCAGCCTCTTCTCACAGATAAGCAGCAACAGGACAAGAGGGAATGGCTGCAAGTTGTGCCAGAGGAGGTTCAGGTTAGAAATGAGGAGAAATTTCTTCTCCCAAAGAGCAGTTAGGCATTGGGATGGGTTGCCCAGGGAGGTGGTGGAGTCACCGTCCCTCGGGGTGTTCAAGGAAAGGCTGGATGAGGTACTCGGGGACATGGTTTAATGAGTGACATGAGTGGTAGGGGGATGGTTGGACTAGATCTTGGAGGTCTTTTCCAACCTTAATGACTCTGCCATTCTATGTAACATTACAAAGCTGCCAGCAGCGACTTAAAAAGGTGATGTGCCGGAAGTTTCAGAAAGAAATTGTTAAAGCATTCAAGAACCCCACTAAAATCTCCCCTGGGAAAAGTTTGCAATCTGCTCTGCTTCAGGCAGACACTAGATTAAGCAACAAAGTGTAAAACTTAATCATGGGGTTCATTTCACTAGGGGTTTCCTTCCCACCCCCCTCCCATTCCAGGTCGGTTGGAGGGCACTTTCTCCACACTACCAGCAGCCCCGTTACTCTACAAGGGAGAAGGATTTAACCCATCACAGCATCACACAAATTTCACGCACACCCATGATCCTGCTGCTAGCATCAGTCAGCACTATGCTCTCTAAAACCACAGCTTGGACTCCACGGCTCTTAACAGATGGCAGGTCCTCCTCTCCCACTGTTACTCACTGCGGAAGCGAGATGACACCCTCTTTCCCTTTCCTCTCCTTTCCAGCCCTTTCCACAATGCCACATTTACACACTGACATTTTCACCAGCCCCAATGCATTTACTAATCGATCGTGGTTAATTTTTAGCAGCACTGCAAAAGAATCAAAGGGTGTCTGTTCACGATGGCTCCAGCCATACTGTAACATCTATGTTACATGGCTTTTTTCACGGATCATATCCTGTTATTCCTGTAACACCCCACTGGCTGCAAACCTGCATTCCTCAAACACATTTCAAGGAGCTGTCAGCCGCACCGCAAAGCGATCAGTGAGCTGGGCACCTCAAAAATAACAATTTATTGTTACTCATCACCTTGGGAGACGATGTGCTTTGGGCTCGTGAAAGCTGACGGCCGTCTTCCACTTCCCTCTTTTGTAAAGCAGCTTTAGGTGAAGCAGACAAAACCTGCAGATGGGGCGAGGGATGATTTCTGCAACTGTAATAACTGATCTCAGAAAATACGTGCAGGAAGGTGCACGCTGGGTGATACTGCAACTCTAGCATTAAAAAGGGAAAAAAAAATAAAAAAGGCTGAGGGGGAAGCAAGAAGCAAGTACAGAATCAAAACTGGAACTAGAAACAAAGTATACCAACTTTTCTGTAGCTATTGTTGTGGAGCGTGACTCAGCAAAACAAAGGCTTTTGACTTCGTCCCTACTGCACGGGAAGCAGCAAGGATCTGTTGTCTAGAATGTGACCATAGTTCCATTTGCCTTCATGGGGATGTACCACAGAAAGTCCCCACCTTCAGAGAGACAGTAAATCATGACCCTGTTCCACATGAGCCAACGAGACCAGGATAAGACTCTACTTTTGCTGTAGGCATGGAGAAGGAGTCAACAGAAACCCAGAAATTTGCAGGAAAGAAATAAAAATAAAAATGAGATGCTTATAGTTGGGAGCTTTCAATTTCTTTTTACTCACTTTTAATGAATCAGCGAACGCCTGTATTCACAGATTAAAATTAAAAAAGAACAATCTGTGGAGTTCAAGAGTACATGATAAAGCCTGTGCTACCACTACAATCCAACAGCCTGCAATCGTCACCGTAAGAATACGCTGGCAAGTTTAAGACCAACATCTGCATCTGAAAGATCTGGACTTCCCTTTTTCCATCATAGCTGTCGCAGATGAGCAAGTTAAAGAATGCAGAAAAGGGAACATGAACACCAAGTAGTTTTTAAATCATCAAATTAAAATTTTTTAAAAAAACCAAACCCAGCCCAAACAACCCCAACCCTTGTTTTAACAGCACCGAGAGATGCTATCAGTCATTTGGATGTAATCAGGCCAAGAGGCTGATGCTTATTTATTATTAATTTTTGTTTAATTATTGTCATTTCTTTATTTTATTATTTACTGTATTTTGTTTATTTTTTAGTTTAGTACTCAAACATCAAGCAGCAGGAGAAAACCCAACCCCCAAGCAATAGGTTCACTTAAGGACAGATTCCACTGTCCACGCACACACCGTGGTATTTGCGCTCCTGCCACTCTCCCTTCTCCTCCAAGCCCCCCCCATCCCGTCTATTGTCAGTGAGTTTTCTGATGGAAACATGGCATTATTCTGTGCACAGAAACAGCCTGCTGGCATGCACAGAAGTATGTCTGCAGTTAAGAAGTTTGTTTCCACTGTACAGTAGTTCATTTGCCCCATCCTCCTGAAGTAACGCTTCTTCTCAGCTTGATAAAAATAAAGTTCCATCTACTTCTATGCACATTTTTTTTTTTGCTTTACCTAAAAACCTGAGTGCAGGTATCAGAAGTTTATTGCTTGTGGAGCAATAAAATTTCCCTTCCTTATTTTCTTTTAAAATACGTGCTTTGGTGACAAAGGCAGGCTATCACAGAACATGCTGGACAAAGATAAACCAACCTTGTTTCTTATATCACGACTTCTTTCAGCGATACATACCGAAGGGGGAGTGCCATAGGCAAGCCAGCCCTGCCTACGAACCTCAGGGCAGTGAAACATGATGTAAATAAAACCGTACGCTCCTTAGAGGAGACTCCATCTCTTCCCCCTTCTGCTGCACGGTGCAGGAAGGGCAGGGGCAGACCTCGGTGCAGAGAAACTAATCAATGACAGAATCATTTCCCTAGTAGATCTGCAGGGTGAACCTGTGAGACACTTAGTTTTAACAAGAACTATAAGATTAGGTCTCCTGGGTTATTTTCTGACTTGAAGCCGTTGTGAATTAACCGGTACCTGTGACAGATGCCTGATGGTTTTAGCATCCGCTCCAGACAGACTTTCAGAGAACTCACCTCCTGATGATGGGGAGGGAAAAAAGCCCCAGCACACTGTGCTAGTAAAAGTAACCGAATTAACACCAGATTTATCCTCGAGTTGCCTTGAAAGCCCTGCAGTTTGTCCTACCAGTGGGAAACTTCAGCGACACACTGTGTAGCTCTCCTCAAAAAAAAAATACCCGCTACGAAACCAAATCAAAACCAATTAAAAAGGCCAATTAACCATTTTAATTTTTTTTTACTCACTGTAACGCTTTGCAAAATACGTCTCTGACATGCAATTGTAATATTTCCCTTTACTGGAACCACGTTCTTCTTTTTCCTTCCTTATTTTCTTTTAAAATAGGTGCTCTGGCAACAAAGGAGGCAGGCTATCACAGAACATGCCGGACCAAGAGAAACCAACCTCTTTTCTTTCTTGTATCATGACTTCTTTCAGCGACACATACCGAAGGGGGGAATGCCCTAACTCCTCTTGGTGTACCATTAATCTATTTAATTTCCCGTTCCGAGTTACACAACGATCTCTCTGGTGAGCGGTTTTCTTTCCTTGGCTAGTCCTAGGTAATGTGCAGGCATAGGAAGCTGGCTAGAAAGTTATCATTGCAGTTAATTAAAGGGTAACAATGAGAGCGACGGGTTTTTATATGCTTGTAGTCGTGTAACGATGGAAAAATTAGTAACAGCTGCAGTATAATACAGGGGGAAGTGCTGCTGTACATTAATACAAGCACGTTCAGCCAATGCTGTCTGCTTTAGTCAATGTTATGCTACATCTCCAAAAGGCAAAGGACTGGACAAATGCAGAACTGCCCATGGCAGAAGAGCAGGTTCAAGACCACCTAAGGAACCTGAAGGTCCACAAGTCCATGTGACCTGATGAGATGCATCTGTGGGTCCTGAGGGAACCAGCAGATGAAACTGCTAAACCACTCTTCATCATATTTGAAAAGCTGTGGCTGCCCCCTCCCTGGCAGTGGTCAAGGGCAGGTCAGACGGGTATTTGGGCAACCTGGGCTAGTGACGGGTTTCCCCACCCATGGCAAGGGGATTGGCACTAGCTGATCTTTGAGGTCCCTTCTGACGCAAACCAGTCTGTGATCTCCGTGTTCTTTACCACGGTTTACCACGGAGCTTGTCAGCAGAGCTAGAGAGCAGAGAGGCACCAGACAGGCTTATCTTGTCTCAAAATCGAGTCTCAGTCGGACCTTCTTCCCCTACCCTCGGTGTTCATCTGTGGGGTGAGTGCTAACCTCCATTTGCACGGGCTGAGACACCAAGAAAGAGAAGTTAAGCTCTCCTCAAAGCTGACGCCGGCGCACAAACCACACTGGCACCAGAGAGTTTGCAGATCCATGCTCTGACAACATTTGCTGTTAAGACTACTGTGCCATTAATAAAAGGGGGGGGAGGGGGTTGCTTGGGGTTTTTTTAATCAACTTATTCACTCAGCACTCAGATGCACCTAAAATATAACTGCTAACAGAACAAAGACCATGAAACAGCTAAAAAAAAATAAAGTAAATTAAAAAGCTGAATACATTTGTAAGACTTCACTCGCAATCAGTAGGTTATTTCATGTGGCTTCAGCTATATCACATGTTCTGGGTGTCTTCCCTGGTTTTTTCTTTTGTTTTATCACACATTCTTTCCTTTTACATCCTGTCTCTCATCTCAGGCTTTCCAAAGGATTTAGACACGCAACCAAGTATGCACAGCACGTGTTCCAAGAGTGCAGATGAATTAAGAAAGCTGTACCTGATTGCAAACGGCCTCTCTCTGCTATAATTTATCCGACTTTCCCCAGTTCAGAGCGTGAATGTCATGCAATTTTAAACAATTTTAAACATACAACCCAGTAAGCAACTTAAAAACCTGGTTCCCCAGTCTGGTTTTTTTCCCCACTTGTCAGAAGACAGACCACTGTTATGAAGTATTACTACTCAAAATGTAACGCAGCACAGACAGAAAATCAGGTCCTTGAAAGTTACTGACGGATCAGCTGCAACCTACCAGAGCACAGATGAAGAAAATAAGGTACCAGGTGGAAAATAAATAAATACACTAATAAATGAATTACATTCCGTGCCATTAGTACATCATACCAAATGCTGAACTCGAAAGGCAAACTCCCCCCCTCCTCCTGCCACAAACCATTTCTTGGAAAATTGGTTATCCCTTTTTCAACTATGAATGGTGACTATCAGGTGTAGTGGCTAAATGTGACAGGGGCAAAAAAGGCAGGAACACCAATCCCATCAAATGCTGGCTGGACTTTGTCACCCTGCAGATACCATTTAAAAAGAAAATGCAGGTACTCACTGAAAATCAAACCTTAAACCCCACCAACTGTTAAAATACCTAGTATTACAGGACTTCACAGCAAAATACAGGTACCACCAGGGTGACACATGGAACAAAAAAGAATGAAGATAATATTTACCCCTAAGGCTACGTGAGAGAAACCCCCCCAAAGGGCTAATTTAAAAGAAACCAACATCTCACTGGGAGATGAGATTGGGGAATAGAATTGGTTAGAAATGAGGAGAAATTTCTTCTCCAAAAGAGTGGTTGGGCATTGGGATGGGTTGCCCAGGGAGGTGGTGGAGTCACCATCCCTTGGGGTGTCCAAGGAAAGGCTGGATGTGGTGCTTAGGGACATGGTTTAGTGAGCAATATGGGAGATAGTGGGATGGTTGGAGTAGATGATCCTGGAGGTCTTTTCTAGCTTTAATGATTGGATGATTTCTTGCCTAGAAACACACATATCTCAGCAGCACAGTTTCACTGCTAGATTTAGGAGGTCTTTAAAAAAAACCCAAACAAATCCACAAAGCCAAACTCCTTAAAACTGGTAGCGAGATACACCTCAGTTGAGGCCATCAAGCCACCTGAGCACCCCACTTCGACTGGCTCCAAAACCCCAGGCTCCCACGGTGTTCTGGAGCACCCACAAGATGCAAAAGCTAACCATCCTCCCTAGCAAACCCCGAACCGAGGCTGCGTGTGCACAGGGAACTGGCAGTTTCCCTCCCCGTGGGATTACTACAGTGTTTTACCACCTCCTAAGGGTTTAAAATAAAAAGAAGAAGAAAAGAAAAGAAAAAAAAAAAAAAGAAGTGATGTGTAACATTTATTTTTCAAATACAGGATGGTGTTGCCACTGCTTCCATGGTGTCCGAAGCCAAAAACAGGGCACTGCGACTGTCACCATCAGAGAGTGCCAGGAAAACCACACCGCTTCTAAAGAACAAAGGGGCAACAGCTTGAGAGGAGCTGAAGTTTAAAGAGTGCTCCCCTCTTTTGCTTGCTGAAATGATGGCCTCTCGCAGTATTTTAAGCAAAATGAGTCTTAATTAAGACTAGAATGCCTTCCTGGAAGGACTTTTGACAGCACCGCGGATAGGTCATTTGTTATTCTAACTTACCCCAACCTTGCCAGGGTCCTGCCATGCCAGCGTGATGCACACAGGCTTACACTGACATCTGAAGTCACCTATTATGCCATGCCTTACAAAAATACTTGGAAACAGCTAGCATCCATAAAGTGTTAACGATGTAGAGGTGAAGAAATGTCTCCTGCATATAAAAACATAAAAATTTTCACCGCCTCTCAAACACGAGGTACTTCTAAATGTTTAAAAGGATCCAGGGGCAGCCACAGCTTCTGGGACTCACTCTCCCTGGGAAGGATTTTTGCCTCCCAGCTCCTCTCCAGCTGCCCTCCTGCAGCTGAAGGCCATTCCCCTGTCCTGTCCCTCCCTGCCTTTGGCACCAGCCCCCCTCCAGCTTTCCTGGATCCCCCCAAGGGACTGGAAGGGGCTTGGAGGTCTCACCAGAAGCAGCCTTCTGTTCTCCAGGCTGAACCAGCCCAGCTCTCCCAGCCTGTCTCCAGAGCAGAGGTGCTCCAGCCCTCGGATCATCTCCATGGCCTCGTCTGGACTTGCTCCAAAAGCAGCGTGTCCTTCCTGCTCGGGGTGAAGGGTGGGGGAGTGTCCATGGGGGATCTCCCCAGAGTGGAGCAGAGAGGCAGAATTCCCTCCCTCAACATGGTGGTCACGCTGCAGCCCAGGACACTGTTGGCTTTCTGGGCTGCCAGAACAAATTGCTGGGTCGTGTTGAGCTTTACCTCAACCAACACTCCCATGTCCTCTTCAGGGCTGCTCTCCATCCGTTCTCCACCCACCCATAGTTGTGCTTGGGACTGCACCACATGTGCAGGACTTTGCACTTGACCTTTTTGAACTTTGTGCAGTTCACATGGGGTTGCCCAGGGAGGTGGTGGAATCACCATCCCTCAGGGTGTTCAAGGAAAGGTTGGATGAGGTACTGAGGGACATGGTTTAGTGAGTAACATGGGCGGTAGGGGGATGGTTGGACTAGATGATCTTGGAGGTCTTTTCCAACCTTAATGATTTGATGATTCTCATAGTTTCAGTACTCAGACAACAAAATAAGCAAAGCCCAAAATACCTTTGGGGCAAACAGATGTCTGGGCTTCACTACATCCAACCACTGTACTTTCATTAGGTAGTGCAGCCATTACAAATGATATAAATTTTTAAAAGGAATCCAAAACCCAAAGCAGTACTTAAAAGTTGCTCTGCTAACCACATGTGACAAAATTCCCAACCCCTCAAAACACCACTAGCTGAAGACCTGCTGGCAGATACTAAAACAGCTGCTAAAGAAAACAGAAACTCAGATAAATGAGCTCAAGACCCAAAGACCTTTGGGAAGTCTCACATGTGACTTTCATTAGAAAGCTCAGACAATATTTATGGCTTTCAAACAAACTATTAAGGTACATGACCAACGCAAGACCTTACCTCCAGGCACGCCACCCGATACCGCACGCTCATTCAGACAGACTCCAAGCTCTACTCCCAGTCATCTGATGGAGGCACAACCACGTGAGCACCCACGGTCACCTGGGAACCTCGCCTGGGTCAGAGCAGCAGAGCAGGTCTTGTGATTCCAAGTCTTGGAACAGAGCTCATTCCATCAAACCTACCACCAACGTTAGCAAACTCTTACAGACATTACAAAGTACTGGCAATGACAGCAGATCTGAAGGAAGAGGGACCCATGAGTAACTTCAGAAATACTGGGTTAGGGAGGCAGATTCTGTCTTGAAATGAGACAAGGACTAGGCTAGTCACTGAAAGAAGCCACAGGGCAACGGGCACAAACTGCAACACAGGAAGGTCCATCTCAACATGAGGAAAAACTTCTTCACTCTGTGGGTGCCAAGCCCTGGGACAGGCTGCCCAGAGAGGGTGGGGACTCTCGCTCTCTGGGGAGATCCCAAACCTGCGATCCTGGACCTGATCCTGTGCAACCTGCTGGAGGTGACCCTGCTTTGGCAAGGGGTTGGTCTCCAGAGGCCCCTGACAACCCCCATCGTTCTGCAGTTCCGTCAGTTGTCAGCCATATCAGTGAGCTGACCCACCTCTTGCATGTATCTCAATGCTTCTCTACCACCTGTATCATCTCACCTGATGGCACAGGGAGAGGAACAGGACTCAGTTTCCACAAAAAGTGACGGAGGCCAAGTTATTCCTGGGGGGTGGTTAACACAAGAGCATACCAAGCATTGCTGGAAACCACAACACCAAGTGAGAAAAGCTGACTGCAAGCTCGATGCAAACTTTACATTTGACTCAATGGATCCAGAAGCTCGCTCAGTTTACAGGTTTTGTTTTCTCTTCCTACACTCCTCTAGATGTAGACTGAAAAAAAATAACTTGAAAAGTTTGCAGATGTATCTCTGGGAGGCAAAGATGATCTTTATAAAGAACAGTCTCCATTACAGTCACACAAGTGGCCAGCAACTCTTCAAATGCCCTAGGAACTCAGGAAAACCCATCCCTCCTAGAGGCACTGCCTAAGCTACGAGAATGCATTAAAATGCACACAGTGTTAAAAAAACCCCACAACTGTGCTCTGGTGAAGACTTCTGTCTGCTTATTTGATTGCAGGACTAATTAAAAAAAAAAATAATAATCCCAAAGCAAGCAATTAAATGCGAAGGCTGCTTGCAAACCTGCACCAGGCTTTCCAAAGGTTTTCAACTCTGTAAAAGCAATACCCTGAGCTGCAGATTTTACATCAAAACGAAGGCCATAAATTCAAAGTTGGCCTCTGGTCACCTTCACACATCTTTCCCCCAGGTTTGCTGAACAGGTGTGGTAACAGGAATGGAGGGAGAGTATTTCTAAGGGTGTTTCCCCCCAAAACCAGTGTAAGAGCAGAACTTCAAACATAAAGGATTTTACTGGGAAGGAACAGCAAAATATACCTTATCATTGTTTCCCAATTAGATTCTGGGTCTAAAAAAAGCCAAGTCTGATATAAACACTTTCTAGACATAGTGAAGAGTAACTTCTTGTTAGCAGACCCAAGCTTCTCGCATCACAGAAACCATGAACTCACTAAACGCATCCCATGAGACAAGGAAGTTTCAGAATTGCTCAGTTTGGTCACAGTTTTTTGGTAGGGATTTTTTCCTCTTTTATTCCTTCAGGCTCATGGCACAGAGCAGCCTGGGAAAGATTTCTGTAGCTGAACACGATCCCTGGCGAGTACCAAAGACTGGCTGCTGCTGGGAAAAACCGAGAGGTATCTCTGTTTATTGCTGAGATAAACAAATTTTAGAGCATTTATTTGTTCTGTTCCAAGTATGTCCTGTGTTCAAATACCATCACCTTTATTATTTAGAAAAATGAAATAAAAGAGAATGAGTGCATACGCACATGGGCTCGTGTTCAGCTGATCCAGAATTTCAGGGGTCCCATTCCCTATTTTGAGATCTGCTGCCAGAATGACATTAAGAGGGTAAACAGCATCCAATGAAGTTCTGCGATCAGGACCCCTGGTATTGAAGCACTCTGCCAATCAGCACAGGCAGCAGGGACAGGAAGGGAAGCATGCCCAGGTTAGAGAAATTACAGACAGCCAGATCTGTCTGAATTACATCTGTCAATGCACAAAAGCAGCACTGCCTTCCTTAGATGTCAGAAGTAGCTTCCCAGGGAGGTGGTAGAGTCACCATCCCTCAGGGTGTTCAAGGAAAGGCTGCATGAGGTACTCAGGGACATGGTTCAGTGAGTAATATGGGTGGTAGGAGGATGTTTGGACTAGATGATCCTGGAGGTCTTTTACAACCTTAATGATTCTATGATTCTATGAACCACAAGCAGAATTTGCAGCCAGGAGCAAAACAAGAGAACAGTTTGCCGTTAGGTGTTCAGGTACGGAGAAGGAGAGCTGTATTCTGTCCAGCAGCATCACGTGAACAGCTCCTCCCATCGGCAAGGACAGAGGGTCTCGCCCCAGAGCAAACCACCCCAGTGCTGCAGCACTGATAGTCCAGACAATGGATTATCAATCTCACACTTCTATTGGAACATATCACAGAATCACAGAGTTGTAGGGTTTGGAAGGGGCCTCCAGAGACCATCGAGTCCAACCCCCCTGCCAAAGCAGGTTCCCTAGGACAGGTCGCACAGGTCAGCATCCAGACAGGTCTTGAATATCTCCAGAGAAGGAGACTCCACAACCCCTCTGGGCAGCCTGTCCCAGGGCTCTGTCACCCTCACTGTGAAGAAGTTCTTCCACATGTTGGTGCGGAATCACCCAGCTTCACCAACACGAAGCTTCCACTACCGCATCCTCAGTCACCACTGGGCTGCTTCCATCTGAAAGGAGTGCCAGGTTTTTAAAAGGACCACATCAATACCAACAGCTCCTCTCACGCAGTGAAAAACTCCTTGTGTTTCCAGAAAGCACAAATATTTGCATGATGTGACCTCGGCTCCCAAGGGCTGATAAGTAACTAACAAATCACGGCACATGTTTACACGAGACATTTTAGATACGTTAGGTAATGAAAGCAAACTCAAAGCCCAAATAAGCCCTGTTAAAATCGCTTGGAATGGGAACTACAAGCCCCAGACTTTATCCCAGTCCTCCCCCAAAAACCAAACGCACCCACAGAAAGCGCTCAGCAAGAACTCTGGCCTGATGAAAAACTACCAGAGTTGTGCTTCCCTCATTTACATTATAAAGACTCCCTACGTAAATAAGAGTCCTATTTTACTTGTATCTTCTCATCAGCTTGTATTATTTAAAACATGTGGGACATTTGCACAGATGGAAAAAAAAAAAGAGAGAGAGAGAGAGAGTAAATAGGTCAGGCTTGGAACAAAAGCCAGGCCATCCCGCTTTATTAACGGATGAAACACGCAGAACTGTAATTTGAAATTCCAAGTGAAGCAACTTAATGAAAACATGCTGAACACACAGATAAAAACTACTGCGAATTATTGCAATCTTTAACCACCACGCTGCCAGAGTCCTACTAAGAACAGAGCCAACAAACACGATCACCAATCTGATTTGAAAGTGCCCAGAAAACGACTGCGTTGCTTGGTGATTATATGGAAGCCGGTGTATGAGACTCGGGTTTTTTGCACCCTGGCAGCCAGCACACCTGAAGTACTATTTATTAGACAATGAACACTTGCAAAATCTAATCTTTTCATTTGCAAAGCTCCTGCTTTTAAGCAAATTTGTCCTTTCCTGACACCCAATTTACATCACAAAAAAACCCCCCTTGGGAATACATTTATCCTTCTTCCTTTCACCTCGTGCATAACCACAGCATTTGCTAACAAAATACCTAAAGCCCAAACACAAATAAGTGCACTAAATTCAATGGAGTTTTTTAAACTGAATGTCCTAAACATCATTTGATTGCTGCCACCTATTGTTGTGCCACACATGCTGCAAGGTGCTACAACCCTTTCCTTCTGCCCCAACCCAATACTCGTCCTCAGCTATAGAACCACAGAATGGTCAGGGCTGGAAGGGACTTTAAAGATCATCAAGTCCCAACCCCCTGCCATGGGCAGGGACACCTCTCACCACACCAGGCTGCTCAAGGCCCCATCCAACCCGGCCTTGAACAACTGCAGGGATGGGGCAGCCACCACCTCCCTGGACAACCTGTGCCAGGGCCTCACCACCCTCATAGTGAAGAATTTCTTCCTAATTTCCAATCTAAATCTACCCCCTTTCCAATTTAAAACCATTCCCCCTCATCCTGTCACTACATGCCCTTCTAAATAGTCCCTCCCCAGCATTCCTGTAGCCCCTTCAGGTATTGGAAGGCCGCTGTAAGATCTCCCTGGAGACTTCTCTTCTCCAGGCTGAACAACCCCAACTCTCTCAGCCTGTCTCCATAGGAGAGGTGCTCCAGCTCTCTGATCATCTTTCTGGACTCCTCTGGACCTGTTCCAACAGTTCCATGTCTTCTTATCTTGGGGACTCCAGAACTGGACACAGCACTCCAGGTGGGGTCTCATGAGAGCAGAGTAGAGGGGCAGAATCAGCTCCCCTGACCTGCTGGCCACGCTACTTTTGATGCAGCCCAGGATACAGTTGGCCTTCTGGGCTGCGAGCACGCATTGTTGGCTCATGTCCAGCCTCCCATCCACCAGCACCCCAAGGTCCTTCTCTGCAGCGCTGCTCTCCATCACATCCTCTCCCAGCCTGTACTGATGACAAGGATTGCCCTGACCCAGGTGCAGGACCTTGTGCTACTTTAAAAGCTTATGTTAGGAAAAGAAAGGAAAGCAGGGGAAGAATGAAGACATTAATTGAAAGAGGGGGAAATTATGTAATTTCTTTTTAAATTGTGTTTGGTAATTCCATCGAAACTTATTTACAGGACACACATGATTTCTGAATGGAAACCAACCCAATCAAAACAGCAAGGTGTGATTCCATCAGATACAAGTATCAAAGAGCCTGAGGAATGCCTGTTTCACAGACTACCCATTTGATGAGTTTTTTTAAGAGATTTCAAAGCTCTGGATTTCCAGCAGCGTTATTGCTACTTCTGTCTCTGCTGTTGCTAAATATGCAACTGCAACTGATATGTCTATTTGGGCAACAGAAGGAATGAATAAAGGTTGAAAATTAAGATGAATAAACATGAAAAAAGATGGGGGAAAAAATGTAAAAAGACTGGCTATAGGCAAGTCACTTCCTTCCCTGCCCCCTTTCAGTTAAGAATTGAGAAGTGCTGGCACCATTCAAAAAATACAAACAGAACAGAAGAACACAAGTAGACAGAACAAAATTCTTTATATGCAAATACACACACATACATATGTGTATATACATACATACATATTTTATATACACATATAAATATATTAAAAGATTTGTGTACAGTTTTGGCTTTAGGCTCCCTAAGAAAAGTAATTCTGGAACGGTTGTTCCTCACACAGTCCATTTAAAATGATAATTCTCAGTCACCACAGGCCACTTAACTCTGCCTCCTCCTATACAGCTTCACAATGAGAGAACGTTCAGGCTCATCTAAAGAATTAAAGAACAGGAAAGAGACAAACTAATAAATCAACTCAAGGAAAGCTTTACTCTCTGCAGAGATGTAAGTACCGAAATGGAAACTTTGCTGCCAAACATAACACCTTGGTCTAATGACCCTCCCAAATTTTATTTCTCTGAAGACCATGCAAACAAATGGAAATTCTTCAAGCCAGCACACAAACCCAAGAACCAGTAAGTCTTCTCACCAAGGTACCAGTTTTGTCTGTTTCAAATTGATAAGCCTCATCTCATTTGATTTGTGCAACAGGATACTGAAGGTGGCTAAATACAGACATCCTGAAGATGCCAAAACAAAGATGCAAGCTAACATCTGCCAACCAAAAAGCAGCTCAGTCCCTGGACCCAAAGGCACTGACATCAAGGTAACTCAATTGCCAGGCACTGACCACTCGCATAGTCCAGTGTGGGCACACACACCAGTTCTGTGACAAAGAGGGACTCAGAGCACACACCTGTGCAGGACGCTGGGGTGGAAGCACCTAACCACAAACATGGGAGCTGAAATTTCAGGAGACGTCTCTGAAAACATGGGCATGGGTATCAAAACCTGTTGGTTATTAAAGAAACATCCTGCATGCTTATGGCAATCATCCACGGGAATGCTGCTTGGATCTAAAACATTGGGTTCCGTATTTTCAAGCAAAGGGCAAGTACCAGCACCACAGAGTTGGTCTCAAGGCCCAAACATGAAGATGGTGAGTTCCTGGAGGGGTGAATTACCACTTCTGGCTCATCATTTCACCTCTCTCTGTTCTTTTACACGGCACTATCAAAGGCTAACACCAACGCGTACCAACGGATCAAAGCATCGCCTACTCCACACAGCCGCTCCTTTGCTTATTCTACAGCCTTCCTCTATATATTAATGGCAACAATCCCTCATTAAAATCCACTGAAAACTTCATTTGGCTTTGAACTGGTGGATCCGATTGTACTTAAATGGCTAAAATGGAAGCTGGCAGAGGTTCACAGCTTGCAGCTCCATCTCCAGCAGGCAGCAAAACCCATAGGAAAAGGCGTTGCAGTGTGGAGAATCCATGGAGCTTATGGAAGATCTTTAAACTAGCTGCCCCTAACTGAGAAGCTGTCCAAGTAGGGGTGATACACTGAAGCAAAGGAGGGCGGGCAGTAAAGTCTAGTTACAGTAATAAAACAGGTGTTTTGGGGGGAAGTGGCCAAAGCTCACTCCACCATCACTGCTCAGCACCAATCACAACAGTGACAGAGGTTGATATGAGCACAAGGTGCCAAGCCACATCTTCCATGTGGCTGCAGTGTCTGCCTCCTCTGTAATAAAAGCTTCTGAGATCAGCAGCTAAGGTAGCTGCATTCCCAAATCCTGCCTCTCTTCACTGCAGGTCCCTTGCCAGCAGCCTCAGAGCAGTTACACACAACCTTTGAGCCAGCCTCACGGGCTGCTGTGGCTAGGAGAAGAAATCCCTCCCCCTTCCTCCAACTTTGCACATCCCTCTGTTCAGCTGTGGCATGAACACAAGCAGCAAAATGATCCCTCCCACCCCGACCAACACAGAAGGGAAAGTCTGTGATGAGGAGTGGGAGACTCCCCTTCCAGGAGCTGCTGGAAATGCCCCTTTGTATACTGGGAATGTACAAATGTGTTTTCCAGTAGAACCACCAAATCTGCCCCTGGATGTGGAAGGCCAGAGCACACAGATGTCCACACCACTTTAGGGGCAAGGAAGTGGCCTCAAGCGTACGTGTGGGCTAACACCAGTGACCAGGCAGTCACTCAACGGGTCACATCAGCCTGAAGTGAAAGCTAACAAATTTACATGCACCATCAGAGTCAGGGTTGGGTCAAAACAGGGAGCAGAGGGGACTCCCTGCACAGTACCCACGCGCTGGTGCCAACAGAGGAGGCAGAAGCAGGACAACATCAGCATGAACAGGAGAGGATGACTGCTCACATTTAGGAGAAATAAAATTCAAGCAGCCACTTTTTGCCCCCAGAGAAGGGAATGAGAAGATGTAAGAAACTCCAGGCACCAAGGCCAGTGAAGAAGGTGGGGAGGAGGTGCCCCAGGCACCAGAGAAAGAGATTTTCCTGCAGCCCATGGAGAAGACCATTGGGGAGCAGGTGTCCCCCCACAGCCCATGGAAGATGATGGGGAGCAGAGATACCACCTGCAGCCTGTGGAGGACCCCATGCTGGAGCAGGTGGAGGCACCTGAAGGACCCTGTGACCCTGTGGGAAGCCTGTGTTGTAGCAAGCTCCTGGCAGGGAAACCTGCAGCCTGTGGAGAGACCAACCCACACTGGAGCAGGTTTGCTGGGAGACTTGTGACTCCGTGGGGGACCAGGCTGGAGCAGTCTGGGTCTGAAGGTTGGCACTCCACAAAAGGCATCCATGCTGGGGTGACTGGCGAGGAGCTGAAGCCCCATGAGACAGGCCTCACGTTGGAGAAGTTCATGAAGGACTGTCTCCCGTGGAGACATGAAGGACTGACCCCACACTGGAGTAGGGGAAGAGTGTGAGGAACACACACACACCCCTCGCCCCCAGCTAAGAAGGAAAACAACTTTGCCCTGGAAATCCTCACGGTGGCTTGAGCCTGATGGCAAATACATCAGATGTGCTCAGGGGCTCAGAAGCACCTCAGCTAACCAGGCCTCTTCTAACAACGCTGCTGGGAGCCCACAGAGGATGGATGTTGACTGTGTACGGCATGGGTGAGCAGAATTTGCCAACCTGACTTTAGAGAAAGGCTGGTCCTCCAAGCCTCACACCTGAGATGACATGCCTAAGCTGGTAAACCTGTCCAGACCTGAACTTACACTTCTTTCTCAGTACTGAGCCACTCCTTCCAAGCCTCTACAGCACTGCTAATGCATTAAATCACCCCAGTAATTCGCCAAAGGATAACTGAGATTTACTGGGGTTTGGGGAATACAGCTGAAAACAACCAACAAGCTGGAGGGCCTGAGGCCTTCATCTTACAAACCAGAGACCAAAGAGTTCTGATCTGGGCTTCCTCCTCCCCGCAGCTCGTACAGCTTTAGCCTCGCTGAAACACCCTGAAGGTTCTGAGGTATGAACTTACTGTTTACAATGTCACCTTGCAGCTGAAGAACCTGTGGAACAGGCATTGTGAGAATAACTATATCAAACTGTTCTGGTGGTCCTGTTTTCCTGGAGACTTCCCACTTCCCATCTCGGAGACAGATGTGAGTTACATGCTGCTCGTAGAAGATATCTGCCCCTGCTTGGAAAGAGAAGCTGTTTAGTACAGGTAACAGTGAATCCCACTGAGGAAACAGCTGAGTAGTTTCCCCTTAGCAACTGGGTGGCTTGCAAACAGCAAAGCACAGGGTCTCAGGGCAAAATTCTACAAATGAGGTTGAATCCATTAAATAGACAGTTCATGACATTAAAAGAAGGGATCTTCATCAGCTGAAAAGATCCCACTGCTCCCCTGGTAATGGTACTCTTGGGTTTTCCCTCCAACACGACTAAGCACAGTAAACAGGTGGAAAGCCATGAGTTGCTCTCTTTGTCAGGTTAGTTTACTGTGGCTCTAGTGATCTGAACCAGTTCAGAGCAAAATCCAATGACTGCAAGAGGCAGCACGGGGTAAGCAACCAAAGCGCACCCCTGGGAGCTGAAAAAGGAAGCATTGCCCCTCTTAGCATCTCTCATATATGAGAGGATGGGAATGTAGTTAATTATTTGTGAGATTAGGATCTAAAAAGAAAGGTAATTAAAAAAAGAAGTCAAAAACTGATCACATGAACGGAGCAAAGCCTGACTGCTCACAAAGCTAACATTTTTCAAGCCAGAAAAATGCCACTAAACTGTTAACACTAAACTGATCGCTCTGAAAACAGAGTTAAATTAATGTCACTAAAGCAGCTCTGCCACCTCACACCCAATGCAGTGGTTACAGAGCTTAAACTAGGAGGTGATCTTCGGTCTTTTCTGAAGGGCATCCAGCATCACAGGCTCACATACTGCACAGGCCTTTCTGCAAAACGCAGGATGGAGCTCAGCCCAGCTGCTTGGTTGACCAGCACAGTTAAGTACAGAGGCAGGAAAAAAACCCCAACACTTGCTTTGTTCAAGCCCCAACTCGATTTTCCTCTTGATCACAATCTCGCTCTCGCTACATTATCTCTGTCCTCATCACAGAATCACAGAACCCCTAGGTTGGAAAAGGCCTTTAGGATTATAAAGTCCAACTGTTCCTGTCCTATGCTAAACCATATCCCTGAGCACCTCATCTACCCTTATTTTAAGCACATCCAGGGTCGGTGACTGAACCCCCTCCCTGGGCAGCCTGTTCCAGGCCCCAACAACTCTTTCAGGGAAGAACTTTTTCCTAACATCTGATCTGACTCTGCCCTGGTGCAGCTTGAGCCCATTTCCCCTTGTTCTATCTCCTGTCACTATCAGGTCTGACTTACGCACACTAATGACAACAGTGTGACCAGAAGCTCAGCAACTGACACCTGTGCAGGGATTTCTGTAGGCCAGCAGCACAGCTGAAGTCAGGGAGAAGCCTGCAGGACTGTGGGGAGTCTGCCTGGCTTGCAGACATGTTTACCCACCTAAGCAACTTGAAGACACACTTGAACATACTCAGCGGGAACTGAAACTGGAGAAGACACCATCACAAAATGCCAGCATCGCAGCCTTTCACATCACACAGTGGCACCTAAACACTTACCTGACTGCTGTAAGTAATACTTGACAACTGAGGAGATGCCCTGGGGTGCCATGTAATTTTGAGAGCCTTCTTTCACGACCATCCCTTCGATGGGTGCCGTCAGCGGTTTCAGGATGCCGTGAGACAGGAGCTCCTCGCAGAAGCTTAAAGGAAGCAAAGGGCACAGAGATGGAAACACAGTGCGTGGGTATGGACGGCTGCTGTCATTATCCTTGGTGACCAAAGTCACAGTATCACAAGGTTGGAAAAGACCTTTGGGATCATCAAGTCCAACCATATGCTAAACCATATCCTGAAGTACCTCATCTACCCATCTGTTAAACACATCCAGGGATGGTGACTCAGCCCCCTCCCTGGGCAGCCTGTTCCAGGCCCTGACAGCTCTTTCAGGGAAGAACTTTTTCCTAACATCTAATCTGACCCTGCCCTGGTGCAGCTTTGTGCCATTCCCCCTTGTCTTATCTCCTGTCCACCTGGCTGAAGAGACCATGGCCCACCTCTCTGCACCCTCCTGTCAGGTAGCTGTGGTCCAGACCAGCCAAACGTCCGAACCGAGAGGACAGCTCTCCGTGACCTCACACCGCCGGTTTCAAGCCGGGCTGTGCGCAAACAGGAACCGCGGCTAACAAAAGCCAAGCTCCCACGCTGTTCTACCGGTGGGCTGACCAAGGCGCCCCACCGTGCCGGTGACAGGGACCGCCAGCGCCGTGACCCAAACGTTCCGGGGCCGCCTGCGGAGGGGCGCGTTGGGACTTACTCCCAACACGGGTAACCGCATCGGCACCGCGGGGCGCAGGAACACGCCGGCGGCGGGGCACGCGTGGGCCCCTGCCCTGGCTCCCGCTCACGCTGCCCACCTTGGCACAGACCCCCTCCCCACCCCGCCGCACCCAGCCAGCCGCCACTGCTCCGTCACGCGTCTCCCGGGGCTCAGGGGTCCCGGGAGGAGCGGGACTCCTCGAAAGAGGGCAGGCTTACGCCGCGGGGGGAAGTGGGGGCGGTGCCGAGCCGCGGGGGCGGGCCGGGGGCGGGGCTCACCTGCGGCGCGGCCCCGCGCTCTCCGGCTCCAAGGTGATGTACTGCGCGCCCAGGTCGGCGGTGCAGGCGGCGTCCCGCACGCTGCGGGTAGTGCTCATGCGGCCCCCTGCGCGACACCCAGTCACAGACCGCCACGCCGCGCCACGCGTCCCCGTCCCCCCCCCCGCCCCTCGCCCGGTTACTGGGCCCACCTGCGCCGCGCGCCTTGTCCCAGACGGCGATGCGCCCCCGCACCGCTCCCCGCAGCAACGCCGCACAGGCGGCGCCCGTTAACCCCGCGCCCACCACCAGCACCCGCGCCATGGCCCGCCACGTCACGCCCCCTCGCGGGGCGGGGCTGTTACGTCAAACCCGGCGCGGACACACCCCCGAGGCGACGCGCCCCGCCCAGGGGAGGGACGGAGGCGCGGGGGGGCGTGAGACCGCAACGCTCCCCCCACCCCCCCCAACTCCCGCGCCTGCGCGCGCCCACCCGCACCCACAGCCCCGCAGGCTCCCTGCGCGCACAGGCACGCACACCCGTGCCCGCCCCTGCGCGGAGACCCGTGCACGGACACGCACGGACACGCACGCACAGCCGTGCCCGCCCCTGCGCACAGCGCTGTGCACGCACGCACACGCACACGCAGGCCCGCCCATGCCCAACCCTGTGCTCACACCCACCCGCGGGCGCCTCCGCTGCCCCTGCACCCCGCGCTGCCCTGGGCGCCCCTCCTGCTGCAGCCCCCAGCTCGGTCTCAGCCCCAGCACGGAGCCGAGCCCCTGCTGAGGGACACACGTGGCAGACGTGGGCACGGCAGCCCTTCCCTTTCCCTTCCCCTTCCCTTCCCCTTCCCTTCCCCTTCCCTTCCCCTTCCCTTCCCCTTCCCTTTCCCTTCCCTTTCCCTTCCCTCCTCGAAGGTGACCTGATCACAGAATCGTAGGGGCTGGAAGGGACCTCGAGAGCTCATCGGGTCCAACCCCCCTGCCAAAGCAGCTCCCCAGCTCATATTGCACAGATAGGCATCCAGACGAGTCTTGAATATCTCCAGAGAAGGAGACTCCACCACCTCCCTGGGCAGCCTGTCCCAGGGCTCTGTCACCCTCACTGGGGAAAAGTTCTGAAGTTCTCGTCATGTTGACCTAGAGCGACCCTCCGGATAGGTCTTGTTTTCAGGAACTTGCTTCTGAAGACTTCCCTGCTGAAGGAGAGTCTTCCAGCTGAAGGAAAGACGTGCTTGCATGAAGTGTAACCACAAACCACAGCAGCACTGGTTGCAAGGGACCTCTGGAGGTCTGTGGTCCAGCCACTGCCTTGAAGCAGGATCATCTGCCAGCACTAGACCAGGCAGGGCAGCTGAAGTTTTGCCTTTGATCAACATTGTCTGCAGTGTCTGATTTAAAGTAAATTTACAAATTTAATTTGCTCACTAAATTGCAGCGCATGAACAACACAACTTTTAATAAAAATTCTCTTCTTTGTAGAAGAAAACCTTTCCAATTTTATTTCCTCTCCCCCTGCCCCAGTTCCCAAAGAGGAGCAGTTGCTCCTTCATGGTACGTATTTGATTGCACTGTAGCAACACCTCTCCTTTGTGAAACCCTCCGTTTCCACCTCTTCCCATGCTATGACGTGAAGAACAGGAGGTGCCAACAGCTGCCTGGAGTGGTGGAGCAGACTGCCTGGCTGATCCCCAGGACGCTGCCGTCCTGCTCCCCCAGGCAAGGCACCTGGTTCACCACAGAGTGACTCTGCAGTGGAACCACCTTGGTTTCCTTCTGGGCCTTGATGCAACGGAGGTTTTGTACCGGGAAATCGTTGACGTGATGAAGAGGCACCTGTAACGTGGCTGGTTTGGTTTGGCACACTTCGTGGTGATGTGGCTTGTGTGGTTCACGCTAACCTTAAAGGGTCTTGAGACCTCTCATTATTTGGGGCACCCAAATGCGGGTGGTTAAAATGTTCTTCTTTTAATGGGAGCTGTGGCAGTGTGGGGAGAGGAGCCCCTACACTATTCCTGACTGGCCCTTTATTTCCTTTCTTCTTCCTTTTTTCCTCCTTTTTTTCCTCATGTTTTTCTCCTTTTTTTTCTTTTTTTTTTTTTTTCCTTTTCCCCTCTTTCCTTTTCTCTGGGCTGTTTGTTGGGGTTTTTTTAATTATTTCTTTTTCCTTCATCAGCCACATTCATTTTCAAAGCACGGGAAACACAGGTGAGGAATCTGGGTTTCATTACAGAATCACACAGAATCACAGAATCACAGAATCACAAGGTTGGAAAAGATCTTTGAAGATCATCAAGTCCAACCATTCTCATCCTAAACTAAACCATATCCCGAAGTACTTCATCCACCCTTTTTTTGAACACATCCAAGAAGGTGACTCAACCCCCTCCCTGGGCAGCCTGTTCCAGGCCCTCACAACTCTTTCAGTAAAAAATTTTTTTCTAATGTCCAATCTAAACCTGCCCTGGCACAGCTTCATGCCATTCCCCCTTGTCCTATCACCTGTCACCTGGCTGAAGAGACCATCACCTACCCCTCTATAACCTCCCTTCAGGTAGTTGTAGGTGGTGATAAGGTCTCCCCTCAGCCTCCTCTTCTCCAGGCTAAACACCCCCAGCTCCCTCAGCCGCTCCTCATAGGATTTGCCCTCCAGCCCCTTCCCCAGCCTGGTTGCCCTTCTCTGTACAGGCTTGAGGACCTCCATGTCCTTCTTGTGGTGAGGAGCCCAGAACTGGACACAGCACTCGAGGTGTGGCCTCACCAATGCCCAGTACAGGGGCACAATCACCTCCCCAGACCTACTGGCCACACTGTTTTTGATACAAACCAAGATGCCATTGGCCTTCTTGGCCGCCTGAGCACACTGCTGACTCATATTCAGTCTGCAGTCACCCAACACCCCCAGGTCCTTCTCTGCCTGACAGCTCTCCAGCCAGTCTCCCCCAAGCCTGTAGCGCTGCATGGGGTTATTATGTCCCATGTGCAGCACTCTACACTTGGCCTTGTTAATCTTCATCCCATTGGACTCAGCCCAATGGACTGACACCCCAGTGATCTGCTCTCTGACACGCAGCAGATCCCTTGTAGCCTCTCCCATGGAGTTAGCTTTATAGTGCCTCCGGTTCCCCTGAGACCTGGGGGCCTGGACCCCCTCATAACTCGGGATTCCTGGCTTCATTGGAGGCAAAATTCACTATTCCTGTCTTGGAGCTGGCACTGTTACCCCAGGACCATTGAGACTACCAGTGTGGATCGGGAAGAGATCTAACACGTCTGCAGTGAAAATACAGCTGGAAATGACAGCCCCAGCAGAAGCCCATCTCCTTAGAGGCAATACAGAGGTGGGGTTGTAGAAATTCAATAAAAATTGGAACTAACTGCTTTTTTAATGAGGGTGGGGGCTTCTGCTTCCCACAGCTGGGAAGCCAGAAAGGAGGAATCAAGAAAGAAAAAAGAAAAATCCTGAAAAGTAATTACAGGAAAGGCAGCCCAGCATCTGATTCTGATAGGCAACGTGCGAAATCCAAATCCAGAGAGGGGCTTAGGGAATTTACAGGGTGCCCGTGGCTTAGGGCTTATCTGAGATGTTGTGGTAGTCGGATTGAGTTGCGTATTTTCGGACCAAAGTGGTTCCTTCAAATCCAGGGTGCATACACATGGCCCAGCAGCACTGCAGAGGAAAGGTCATCCCTGGCAGCGCATCATTTGTGTGGCAGACCAGGCACAGAGGGCTCAGCCTACGCTGGGCTGAATAGAATTATCAATATCTGTATGTCACATAGAAATACGACATATTTGATGTATTTGTATTTAAAAATACAAAGCTACTTTTACTGTGGGGTTGGGGGTTTTTTGGGTTTTAGTTTGTTTCTTTTTTTAGTTCAGAGAATGAATCACTCAAGTGCTGGACTTAAAGTGGTTAACTTCATTGCATTGGCAAACTGTCGTGGTTTTGCCCCGGCCGAGGGCCGCACCCCACACAGTCGCTTGTACTTTTAAAAGGAAGGGGGAAGGAAAGTTGGGGGAGGGGGAAAAGGGAAGGAAGAAAGGAGGAAAAGAAACCACAACCTAGAAACCAGAACCCCGCAGGTTGGGATAAGGATAGTTTACTAAACAATAACAGAAAACTAGATATAACAATAACAGGAGTTTAAAGTACAAAATAGATGAAACTGGTGATACACAATGCAGTTTCTCACCAAACCACACAACTCAGGCCGCACAGCTTAGAGCCGTCCCCGAACCCAGAAACTGCCCGTCCTGGCGTTGTCTCCTCCTCTTCCCCCCAGTCCCCCTTTATACTGAACATGACGTAACTGGCATGGAATATCCTCTTTGGCCAATTCGGGTCACCTGTCCTGGCTGCGTCCCCTCCTTTCTCATTAGTAGGGAAGTATGAAGAACTGAGAAAGGTCCTTGATTGCCCGGCAACAACCATAAACATCAGGGTGCTATCAGCACTGTTCTCATCCTAACACCCAAACATGGCATTCCATCCACTGCTAAAAATAATTAACTCCATCATAGCTGAAACCAGGACACAAACCCAAACCATTCATGCAGCACTCGGCTGTTAACTCATCCTAAGAAGTTAAACTCCTGGAACCCAAGTGCAGTGGTGTTCTTCACACTGTGTATGCTTTGACTGGCTTGTAAAAAGAATGTAGAAGTTCATGACTCTCCCTGCTGCTTTAAGAAAGGACACCTACATTGTTGTGTCTTTACAGTTTTGGGATGAATCGTGTGCAAGGTTCTGAGTGTTTGCTCTGGACAATACTACAGCAGTGTTTCTTTGCATGGGCCAGCGTGTGAGAAGATGCATCTCCCTGCACAGGTGGAAAGTAGAGGCTGAGCTGTTACGGCCAAGCTCACGTGAAACAATCTGCATTTCCTCTTAAACTCAGCAGGTAGACCTTTAGTTAGAACAAGAGTTAGCTTGAATTTCAACATTAAGCAGAGCAGTGACTGTTTTTCCCATTTTTTGGCAGTATTTTAGACTAACTGAGGCACGTGGACCAAAAGAAAAGAGGTCAGGGAGTGTTTCCTTCTCTGAAACAAGTCCATCTGCCTTCTGTCGTGACATAGAAGCCTGCTTGGGCCATGCAGCAAGTGGCCACTGCCAAACCTGTCATGTCTGTCACACTTCCTTTAAAAGTTCCTGGGAGATCTGCATCACCTAGAAGTAGCCATGGAAGGCAAAGTAGGTTGGTGGGGAAACACGTAAAACAATTCTGGGTGGTGAACAGCATTTCCAAGGGCTGTTGGTGGGTTATTTTTGGTAACAGTATTCCTGACTAGGAATCAAAGTGAGCGACGGTTGTAGTGCTCTGATGCTGGAGGTCCTTGTGCAGGACCTGCCAGCCACTTCAGGGCGCTACTCCTGTGCCAGCTGGAACACTCCTTGCACCCTGTATCATACCTCCAGCAGAGCAAGCTGGTCAGGGCTCTTCCTGCAAACAGGGATTTCCTATCCTCCCAAGCCAGCTGTGATACTGTTAAGTGCTCTGTGATGAATGTGGCAAGTCTTTGCCCACTTGTTTTATTAAACCATGTACATTTTTAGCACCTGCATCATCCTTTGGCAAGAAGCTTCCCAGAGTGACTCCTAATGAAGAACACAAGAGCACCCCATGGCTGTGGCACAGTGGTGATGCTCTTGTTCTTCTGCTGCTTTCTTCACGGTCCTGCCCTAAGCCTTTCTTCTCTGAAGAACAAAGTCAGCAAGTGGATATGAAGCTTAATGAAAGTTATTTGTGAAGAGAAGCTTGTGTTCCCTGTGGTTTCCTGGCGTATCACGAGGACACGTTGGCTGCAGTAAATAATTCATGTTTAAATTCTTTTTTTCACCCTGTTTTCTTCCTAAGTGTTTTCCTTCTGCCTCATTCCAAGCAGCCTTTTGTAAAATTGTCTTTTGAGGCAATGCTCTTTACCTAATCAGATTTACCAGCTTGTTCAAGTCAGTCTGTTTCCAGTAAATACTTTTGTCGCTTTTTTTTTTTTTAAAAAAAGACTTTTTAAATTTTATCGGCTGATCAGATTATCGGATTAGGCAATTGTTTACTTTTCTATCTTGAAGAAATTCTCTAAGCATCTTCCTGCAGTACAAATTCTTGCCTAAATTAATCCTGTTCAAACACATCCCTCTTTCTTTTTTTTTCTTTTTTTAATTCTCTTGCCAGTGACGTGGAAACAATTTGCCCAAAGCAAATAAAAAGTGAGAATGCATCTTGGCTGGGTATTTTGCCATAGGTGCAGAAGGGATTTTCCCTGATTGTTTTGCCTCTTTTTTTTTCTGCCCAAACAAAGCCATGACCCAAATCCTGGCTGAAATGAAAATAAATCAGCTCCCAGCAGCAGGAGACGTTCGCAGATGAGACACGTGGCTGGGTGTGGGTGGCACATAGAAATAAATGAAGGAACAACTCCTGAATCCTTCTCTGGGGCAGCAGCTCTACAGAGGGGGACTCAAAATCCCGGGCATGGCCACTCAGCCAGGCATCAGGGATGCTCCGACGTGGCTCTCAGTGACCTGCTGATCTCCTCCCGGTGGGGTGTGCTTGGTGGTCACCTGGGGAACTGGGAAACACAGTGCCCCTTGCTGGGACCACTGGGTTGGCACCTCAGCACCCACCAGTGCCGCTGAGAGGCCGTTGCCACTTTGCAGAAGATGCCCCCTTGCACTGCGTGCTCTTTGAGCGGGGAGGTGCAGCTGAAGCTTGGCAAGGCTCCCTGCAGGGCTCCACCGGCTGCTGAGTCAGCAGGGTGTCTCTTGGCTGACAGAGGAATGGAAGGATGCCAGTCAGGCTTTTGCCACCGGGCTTGCAGGCTCCTGGAAGAGTAAGCCTCAGCTGGCCTGCTCCAGGAGGAGCTGAGCTGCTGCTGCTGCACCAGCCAAAATCCTGCGGTCCCCGGGGGAGCAGTGGAGGTCTGCGAAGGGCTCTGAAGGCAGGGGGAGAGCCATGGGTGACACGAGAGGGGCAGTCTCAGCAGCAACCTCTTGTCAACACCGTGGAGTGGTCGCAGTGGTCCTGGCCCAAACCTCCTGATCCCACAGGTCTCTCTCTCTGCCCAGCATTCTGTTTATGCAAACTCTGTACCTTTGAAGGTGATTTCCATTGATGTGGTGATTTAATTGATAACTGCAAAGAAAGTTTCCAGCTTCACATTGCAGTGGCCATTTTATTTGGTTATTATAAGAAAAATGGTTATTGCAAGGGAAGATTGAACTCTGAAATGGACTCCCCCTAACACATCTTCTGGTTTAGGAAGGATGTGGAACTGTTGGAGAGGGTTCAGAGGAGCCACAAAGATGATTAGAGGGCTGGAGCAGCTGCCCTACGAAGAGAGGCTGAGGGAGCTGGGCTTGTTCAGTCTGGAGAAGAGAAGGCTGCGGGGGGACCTCATTGCAGCCTTCCAGTACCTGAAGGGAGCTTATAAGCAGGAGGGGATTCAACTTTTTAAAAGGGTAGACAATGACAGGACAAGGGGGAATGGATTAAAACTAAAGGAAGGAAGGTTTAGATTAGATATTAGGGGGAAGTTTTTACAGAAAGAGTGGTGAGGTGCTGGAACAGGCTGCCCAGAGAGGTGGTGGATGCCCCGTCCCTGGAAGTGTTCAAGGCCAGGTTGGCTGGAGCCCTGGGCAACCTAGTGTAGATCCAGGCCTGAGGTTGGTGGCCCTGCCTGTGGCAGGGGAGTTGGAACTCTATGATCCTTGGGGTCCCTTCCAACTCATACCATTCTATGATTCTATGACGTACCAGACAGAGCTCTACAACCCTTTGCTGTATGATATTATGGACAGAGCTGTTAGATGTGACCTGCCAACAGTCTAAAAACATCTGTACTGGGTCTGTATTGGGTCTGGCTGGGATGGAGCTCATAGAATCATAGAATGTGTTAGGTTGGAAGGGGTCTCCTGTGCACCTCGCCCCAGCAATGGGGGTACAAATACAGCCCTGGTGAAGCACACCAAGCAAAGGGTTGGAGTTTGGACCTGATACAAGAGTTTATTGCAATCTCTAGTCACACAGGGCAGGTAGAAATTACACCATCACATTTAAGGCATGAAATCAGTGCGAAATAGGGAGAAAGGAGACATTTTTAAGAAGGGAAGAGCAGTTTGGCAGCCCTCACACAGAACCCTTTGCCCCCAAACACGTGGGAGTGGGTGGCTCCTCCATCCCTGGGCAGCACGTGGACCACTCATGGATTTTGCTCCATCAGAGTGACTATCTGCCTGTACATGCGCTGAGGGGCATCCAGACCCCAGTGGTGGTCAACGTGGTTCCAGTCAGGGAAGTGCTCGTGGCGAACGAGGTTGGTGATGCGGGGGAGCAAGCGCTGGGTCTCCAGTGGGGGATTCACCCAGTCCTCCCCGCCGCTCCACAGGGCGGTCGGGACCGTCATGTCCTCTATCCTGTAAAAGGGGGGAGTGGCCTGGGAGGGGGGAAACACTTCGGTTATTCACAGGCACTAATAGCACAAATGGACAGGGTGCACTTCCCCCGGCACCTCAGCAGACTCTGGTTATGCTGGGCATCAGAGGAGGTCACCCCCATTTTGGTCCTAGGCAGCCCCATCCTCTGCTCATCCCCCAACATGTGCCTATTTACCTGGTTGTACTTCTCCTGGTTCATCTCCCCGTAGTCAAACTGCTTGAACTCCCCGGTTTTGGCAGTCTGGAAGGCAGAGACAAAGGGTTAACCCCGTGCAGGCAGCACCCTGCATCAGCCCAATGGCAAGCAACAGGGTGCAGGTGAGCAGTCTCTGCCCCAGCACAGCCCTGGTGCCCATCCCATGGGCCAGAGCAAAGACAGAGTCCAAAAGCACACCTACACGGGGTCCTTACTTGGGATGGGGACAGACATCTGGGCAGCTCTGCCTCAGCCAGCCAAAATAGCTGAAAATAACTTTTATTGGCTTTGATTCTGCCTCCTTCCCTGTCTCCAGGGTGAATGGACCAGCACTGTAAAGTACTGTATTCACAGATTGAAGGAAAAGGCATTGGCTGCAGTCATGATAAAAACAGCATCTCTACCTGTCCCCAGTGGAGAAGAGTTTTTACTGAGGTGTAGTCTGGGAAATGAGCTAGGTATACATCCAGTCGGCTCTGTGGGAAAAGGAAAGCATTTGAGTGAGCTCAGAACGATGAAAACCTGCCTAGGAAAAATAAAAACATTTTTTAAAAATCATTCTGCCTCACAACTGCAATATAAACTTTATATTCTCCAGCAGCTTTATTCCATTCCCAGCTAGTAGCAGCTTTTCAAGGAGAACCAGTTAACCACTGCTTCGAAATGGAGACACATCTGATCCAGTCATAGTATTATTTTTTCCTGTAAACTTGCTTTAGGTCAGCAGACACCAAGGCAGGAGTTACCTTTCCTTTGCAAACAAGACCACAAACGAGTCTTTCCCACTGAACCCTCCACAAGGTTCAACACCCCAACACAGCTGAAAGAAATCTTTGAATAGCCACTGCCTGGAACAGTGCTTTCCACACCTTATTTTCTGGGGGGTTTTACTCATTTTTGTATCTTGTTAGCTATCTCCAGGTGTCTAGGAAAGCTTGAGATGGCTGTGACCCAGAGAGGGGTGTACTCACCACGTTCAGGTTCTTCTTGTTGTACCCACCAATAAGGAAGATCTCGTTTTCACAGACTTCAGCTGTTAGTGAGGTGCTGCATGTCTTTGCAAGGATGTCCCTCTCCTTCCTCCCCACCAGAGTCAGTTGTTTCGTCCCAAATATTGCCTACAAGGGGGCAAGGAAACAGGTCACAACAGCACACGTCCCCTCCATGGGACCTGCTTGTCTCCAGGCAGCACTGTCAGGCAGCTCCTCAATACTGTTGTTGACAGTTTGGGCTGCTCATCCTCTTGAGGCTGACCCATGGTCACACCCAACTCTCAGAGCAGCACGAAACCATCACCATCTGTTTCCACGCCGTGCTGTTGTCCCCTCTGGCACATCATGTCTAAGGTACCAGCTTCCAAAGCTCAGCTCAGGATGGTCAAACTCGTACCACTCATCTGCCACCTCCATTGACAGATGGTCCTCAGGTGGAGTGTGTCCAGGGAGAGAGCCAGCTCCCCTTCCAGCCCTTTGCTAGCTGCTAGAGCACAGGGTGGAAGGGCAGTGGTGTGGGGCTGCTCTGAGCACCTCCTGGTGAGGTCAGTCAGCAAAAACATACACAGGGTGACAGACAAGTGAAATCTGGTTATACTCAACTGGGTGGAGAGGGACGTGCCTGGGACCTCAGGGTCCCTCATCCCCAATATCTGCTGCAGGCATGGGCTCGGTGCTCAGCAGCACCACGGGGGATGCAAGTTCCCAAAAGCCCCTGGGTCTCAGGAGCAATTGCACACAAGGACCTCACATACCTTCAGCACCACATCTGGTAAAAATGCTATCTTCAGCACAGGGCCCTTGGCATGATGAAAAGTGTAGAGAGGGGCCAGGGCAAAGAAGAGTTTGATCTTTCCAGCCAGTTGTGGCATGCTCGAGAATGCTATGAACCCTGAAAGAAACCAACCCACAAGAGACTGTAGAGACCCTACAAGCAACTGCCACGTGGACCTGAGCACATGAATCCCCTCCTCACATCCCAGACCCCCCAGCTGAGCCACAGGGTCTGGGCAAAATGAAGCTGCAGCACTCCTGGGTGTGAGTGCAGCCCAGGACAGCTGGCAAGATGGGGCAATACATACAGAAAGGACAAGAACTCAGGCAGGAGAAGTGGCCCCATGGGCTGATGCAGCCCTGTCCCCACCAGCCTCTGCTTTGGGGCAGACATTGATGGCCCTCTCCCACAGCATCCTGGCACCCTGCTCCTCCTCCTCACTCACCCAGAGAGTTGCCCTGAGCGTGGCCAATGTAGAACAGCTTCTCCTGCCCGGTTTGCCTTAGGATGAAGTCCACCATGGCAGGCAGGTCGTACACAGCCATCTCGTGGAAGCTGGGGAGAAAGGAGAGAAGCTGGAGGAGATGCCCATCTCCCAGCCTCCCATGGACATCAGGTGCTTCGCATTGGTGGCCCTCCATCCCAACCCCACCCTTGGGGGCCTCCTCACCTGAAATCCCAAAACTCCTCTTGGTCAACAGAGAGGTTGAGGTGCCGCCGGGACCAGCTGTTGCCCCGGCTGTTTCCAATCCAGACATCATACCCTGCGTCTGCCAGGATGAAGCCCAAGCTGGTTTGGGGGAGGTTGTCCACCCAGTCACCACCATCTAAACTGAACCCATGCACTATCAACACAGGTGCCCTGGATCCTGAAAGAGGAGAAATGGGGTACTTCAGAGGCTGTATCTTTAACATTCCCTTCTCCTGTGGTTTTCCAGGCTGTGCTGGGGCTTTTTCTTTTTGCTTATTTGAAGGATTTTTGCCAACTCTGGCCCTGAGCTATGAGGAAACCTTCTATCAGGACAAGGGTTTGCTCCTGGGAAGGAGCAACTGGAGCTCGCTGGGTCACCCTGCCCCATCTCTTGCAGCTCACAAGGCAAATGGTATCCTGGGCTCCATCAGAAGAGGGGTGGCCAGCAGGGACAGGGAGGGGATTGTCCCTCTCTACTCTGCTCTCAGGAGGCCCCATCTGGAGTCCTGTGTCCAGATCTGGGGCCCCCAATACAAGAAGGATGTGGAACTGTTGGAGAGGGTTCAGAGGAGCCACGAAGATGGTTAGAGGGCTGGAGCAGCTGCCCTACGAAGAGAGGCTGAGGGAGCTGGGCTTGTTCAGTCTGGAGAAGAGAAGGCTGCGGGGGGACCTCATTGCAGCCTTCCAGTCCCTGAAGGGAGCTTATAAGCAGGAGGGGATTCAACTTTTTCAAAGGATAGACAATGACAGGACAAGGGGGAATGGATTAAAACTAAAGGAAGGAAGGTTTAGATTAGATATTAGGGGGAAGGTTTTTACAGAAAGAGTGGTGAGGGGCTGGAACAGGCTGCCCAGAGAGGTGGTGGATGCCCCGTCCCTGGAAGTGTTCAAGGCCAGGTTGGCTGGGGCCCTGGGCAACCTAGTGTAGATCCAGGCCTGAGGTTGGTGGCTCTGCCTGTGGCAGGGGGGTTGGAACTCTGTGATCCCTGGGGTCCCTTCCAACTCATACCATTCTATGATTCTATGATTCTATGATCCCAGATGCAGTGAAACACAAAGCTGAGCTCCTGCATCCCCAAGGACAGCTCAAGGCTTCTCGTCCCTCTTCCAGCTGCCAAAACTGTGTCTGAAGGCATGGATGTTTACACTGGCTTCCCCTTGCACGCTGCCTCAGCTCTGAGTAAGGTCAGGGCTGCTTGACCCTCAGTGAAACCGAGCCCACCTGAATGCCCCTTGCTGTGGGGAATGCGGTTGAGGCTGAGGAAGTAGCCGTCCTCTGTCAGCACATCATACTCCTCACTGGGATACCCATGGAAACGGATCTTCTGGCTCTGCAGGGACAACAGTCCAAAGGGAGAGAGTGACCCACTGGTGTCCATCACCCCACAGCTGAGCCAGCGACACCCATTCTCACCACCCACCCTCTCTGGTGTCACCTCCTCCTGCACACATGAGACCTGAAGGTCCACCTGCTTTAGAGGAAGGCCAAGGAGAGGCCAGCCTCGAGCTGAGGGCGTGAAGTGAGTGACATCCATGCAAACACAGGAAACTCTTGGTACCCCAAGCTCCCCAGAAGACCCCGGGGTAAGGGATGTGGGACAGCAGGGCCCTCAGGGAGGACATTGGGCACACCACCCTGGGCACGCCCAGGTCCCATGGCAGGTGGGTTTGACTCCCTGGCACTTACGATATTCATGAACTGCTCAGGGTTCTCGTGGCTCACTCCAGTGTGGGGGAAGGCACCACCCAGCCCCTGGGCCAGGCACAGGGCCACCAGCAGCAGCCACATCTTGCCTCTCCGCAGCACCTGTGGGATAAAGTGGTGGGCTGAGCAGGATGTGGGTGGGCTGGAGGCACGAGCAAATGCCATGAAGCACCAACACCTCTACCAGCACCTCCAATGCACAACCCTGCAGCATGTCTTAGGCATTTTGAGCCCAAACCATGCCAGCTGTGGCACCACATGGGACCCTCTGCCCAGCACTGGGCACTCAGCAGCACCCTGCAGGTCCAGTTGAAGGCAGTTAAGCAAGAGCACCAAGCGGCACACGAGTGGCAAGGGCTGGGGGTCCCCAGGGACTGTGATGGAAAGAGGCCTGGGGGAAATCTGAGCAGAGCACAGTGGGGGCTGGCAGGGGCTCAGGGAAAGCCACTTCTGTGGCTGCTGTCCTGCCCTTTTGCCCTTCCCCATGACTCCTCTAGACACTACCAGAGGCCACCCAGAGTCTTGGCTTGACCCCACAGAGCTGCTTTTACGGTCCCCACCTTGAGTGGGAACCAGCCCACTGGTGCTGCTGCTCATCACCTGGACCCCACTGTCCACCTGAGAGCTACATCCACACCATGCAGGTGGAGGGCCAGAGGCTTAAGCTTTATTTTCATAGGGGTGTCTTAATATGCCAGTATTACCTCCCACCTCCCAGTACTTCAGAATCCTCCGTGCAGTTAGGAATCCACCCCAAGCATGTCCTGCTGACCCTTCCCACCTGGCCCTGGTCCAGCTGTGACCACCAGGTGGGACAAGCAGCCTCCCACCACCCCCTCTCTGGGGAAAGCATCCTCTTCCAAGCAGGAGGGGTAATGTCACAGCTCTGTTCTGCAGGGTGTCCCCTGCTCCATCTTTGCCTTGGATGGTATATAGCTCCTCACCATGTGCTCCTAGTGTGCCCTGCCATCCCCAGCTCCCCAGCACAAGTGGATCCAGGTCCAGTGAAGTCGATTTCCCTGGTGACCCTCTTGCAGGAGCTAGAAAAGGCTCTCTGCTCTCTGCCAGAGGTGTCTGGGCACATTTTCCCAGAATCCTTCCAGCATGGAAAGGTGTTCCTGGGCTGCTCAGGAAAACAGTGACACCTAACCACACAGCACCATGTGTGCAAGAGAGAAAACTCCATCCTGCACATGAAAACAACATGTCAATTCAAGTCTGGCTCAGTGTTCAAGGCCACCACCACCAACACCTTGGTGCCTACCTGCCTATTCAGGTGAGGACATTCTGGCATTAAAATGCTGTGATGGTGGGTAGAAGGAGAGGCCAGACTCCCCTGTGATCACAGCATCACCAAACCTGATCTCCCCTACTGGCACTTGTCCTGTCCAGCTGCCTAACACTGGTGACCACAACTGCAGGCTGGATCCACGGGTGTAAATCACCACTTTAAGGTGCTTTCAGTCTGTATCCCCTCCAAACTGCACGTGGAAGGAAGGACAGCAGGAAGGAAGGAATTACAGTGGCCACCCTCTCACCAGGCTCAATTGCACACAGACACAGGCAAGTCGTTGCAGGCCATGCCTGGGGACATCAGGGACAGACCACATTACTGAAACAGACACTTCAGTAGGCTCTGTGGATTACAAGACACCAAGAATCCAAGCCTGCACAGCAATTAGGAGATTCCAGAGGGGCCCTGCCCATGACCATTTACTTCCCAGTGCTGTTTTTCTGTTGCAAAACCCACCCTGAGTTTTCATACCAATCACATTTTCTCAATGAGCATGTCACTTGGGAAACAGCTTCTTTCCCTTGGGTCTACACCTTGGCTTTCAAGGCTTGGCTGAACAAAACCAGGGTTGGCCCAAGTTAGCAGCAGGGTGGTCCTGCTCTGACCAGAGGTCTGCACAATTCCCCTTCAAAATAACATATCTGGGCTGGACATGGCCTTTCCCCTCTCACTGAGCAGAGAGGTCTCCATCCCTGCAGAACTCTGCCCCCATGGACCATTTCCCCTCCATTTGCATCCAGCCCTGCACATCATCACACACAAACTGACCTTCCACTGCCCCACGACTGGCAACATCCCACAGGCTGTGGTTTCTGTGGTGCATGCTGGCTCACAACCACACAACCATGGGAGCCAGGACCTATAAAAAGCTGTGCCACAAAGCCCATAGATCAAATCATAGAATGGTGTGGGTTGGAAAGAAACTCAGAGTCCCCGGTGCCACCCCTGTCATAGCCAGGGACACCCCCCACCAGCCCAGAGTGCCCCCAAGCCCCATCCAGCCTGGCCTTGAACCCTGCCAGGGACCAGGGGCATCCGAGCTTCTCAAGGCACCCTGTGCCAGGGCCTCCCACCCTCCCTGGGAAGGATTTCCACCTCCCATCTCCTCTCCAGCTGCCCTCCTGCAGCTGAAGGCCATTCCCCTGTCTGTCCCTCCCTGCCCTTGGCACCAGCCCCTCTCCAGCTTTTCTGGAGCCCCTTGAGGGACTGGAAGGGGCTCTGAGGTCTCCCCACAACCTTCTCTTCTCCAGGCTGAACCAGCCCAGCTCTCCCAGCCTGTCTCCAGAGCAGAGGTGCTCCAGCCCTTGGATCATCCTCTGGACTTGCTCCAGCAGTTCACAGAATCACAGAATCACAGAATTGTAGGGGTTGGAAGGGACCTCGAGAGATCATCGGGTCCAGCCCCCCTGCCAAAGCAGCTCCCTAGCTCATATTGCTCAGATAGGCGTCCAGGCGGGTCTTGAATATCTCCAGTGAAGGAGACTCCACCACCCCCCTGGGCAGCCTGTCCCAGGGCTCTGTCACCCTCACTGTGAAAAAGTTCTTCCGCATGTTGGTGCGGAACTTCCTATGCTCCAACTTGCAGCCATTGCCCCTTGTCCTGTCCCCACAGACCACTGAAAAGGGGCTGGCTGATTCCCCCTGCATCCCCTGCTTCAGATAATTATAAACTTTGATTAGGTCCCCCCTTAGTCTTCTCTTCTCAAGGCTGAACAGTCCCAGCTTACTCAGCCTTTCCTCATAGGGGAGATGCTCTAGGCCCTTAATCATCTTCGTAGCCCTTCTTTGGACTCTTTCCAGGAGATCCCTGTCCTTTTTATACCAAGGAGCCCAGAACTGGACACAATACTCCAGGTGGGGCCTGACCAGGGCAGAGTAGAGAGGGAGGATCACCTCCTTTGACCTGCTGGCTACACTCCTCCTGATGCATCCCAGGATCCCATTGGATCTCTTGGCCACCGAGGCACACTGCTGGCTCATGGCCAACCTGTCATCTACCAGGACCCCCAGGTCCTTCTCCACTGAGCTCTTCTCCAGCAGGTCATCCCCCAGCCTGTACTGATACAAACAGTTGTTCCTTCCCAGGTGCAAGACTTTACACTTGCTTTTGTTGAACTTCATCTGGTTTCTCACTGCCCAGCTCTCCATGTCCTTCTTGTCCTGGGAACCCCTGAGCTGGATGCAGCACTGCAGGGGAGGGTCTCCCCTGATCGGAGCAGAGGAGCAGATCCTCCTGCCAGACCTGCTGGTCATGCTGCTGTGGATGCAGCCCAGGACACAGTTGGCTTTCTGGGCTGCCAGTGCACAGTGCTGGGTCACATTGAGCTTTACATCAATCAACACCCCCAAACCCTTCTCCTCAGGGCTCCTCTCCATCCGTTCTCCACGCAGTCTGTAGTTGTGCCAGGGGTAAGATGTCAACAAGAGCACTGACAAGCATTCAGCCACTTTAAGCAGCAAGTCCTTCAGGTATCCCAAGAGATTAAAGACTTTGTGGCAGAGGAGGAAGGACTAGTGGCTGCACATAGCTGTGGCATTCAGCAAGCTCTAATAGACTCCTGGCCTCTGCTGTAAAAACACAGTAGGCACACATAAAGACCAGCCAAAATGACAGTCCTGGCCCCCTGCACCCAAGCCTTGGTGTCACACAAGTCATCAGAGTTGTGTCCATCCCTGGGCTGCCAGCCCAGCAAGCCTTACTTGCACAGAGCTCCACTACAGCAGGGCATCTCCTCCACCCCCAGCTGCCCCCTCTGGCTGGCACAGCCGCACGCTGCCACACCTCACAGCTTCAGTCCTGCCTGATGGCACTGCTGGGCTCAGGCCCTGGGGCCACTCGCCTCAGCTCCGGGTGCTCTCACCACTTGCCTCAGGCACCACGACAATGTAAGTGCCAGAACACATGGACCAACCTGAGAAGAGCCCAACAGTGCCTTCCTCAGAGGAGACACTGCAACACGTTCCACCATCCACACCCAGACCCACCATCTCTAGTGGCAAACTGCTGCTCAGCTGTGTCCCTGGTAAGCAGGATGGAGAAGAGCAGAAACAGTCTCTGCTCCTTCTCAGAGGTGCCATTCCCCACGCTTCAGCCCTGGGTAATCCAGTCAAGACAAAGGTAGGGCTGCAGGGACACCCCATCTCCTCCACACAGCCAAAAAGGATGGAGACCCAGGAAAAAGGCTAACCACATCCAGGAGGATTCACAGCACTCCTTCAGCAACCTGGGAAGCACCAGCACTCATGCTTGCAAAAAGCAAGGATCTCAGATGCAGAACTGCAGAGCAGACCTTTCAGAGGACACTTTGCAATGGTGACCAAAACACCTGAGTACTCCACACTTAAAAGGAACAACTGGAGGAATAAAAAGCCTCTTGACTCAGTTGGGATCCTTTCTTCCAGCAACAGCCTGGGTTAGAAGGAGAGCACACACTGCACATTCAACCCGACCTGCTGATCCAGGCCCATCCGTGCAGTCTGGAGAGTCGGCGACACTGAGCAAACCCAACCTCTCAGCTTATAAAGCTTCATGGAGAGGTTGGGACTCATGTGTCAACATCTGAAAGCCCAGTCCCTCTCCAATTACATTGCGTGCTCTTCCCCTCCTGCCCAATGATTCAGGCACAGCATCCTGAACCCCAGGGAGCTCAACAGCAAAGCACTGCCCCTTGAAGGTAGATAACAAGCTGTTGGGTAATGTCCCAGGTCTTGTGGCATCCTGCAGATGGGTGTTGCATATTTTCCATACCTCTGCAGCAGGATCCCAGCTGCCTCATCCATAATACGAAGGGCAAGGTGCTCTGGGGTTGCCAGACAGGTCACCATCTGCTCATGCTTGGCTTACCTGAAGGGAGCTTATGTACCTGAAGGGAGCTTACAAGCAGGAAGGGATTCAACTTTTTAAAAGGATAGACAATGACAGGACAAGGGGGAATGGATTAAAACTAAAGGAAGGAAGGTTTAGATTAGATATTAGGGGGAAGGTTTTTACAGAAAGAGTGGTGAGGGGCTGGAACAGGCTGCCCAGAGAGGTGGTGGATGCCCCGTCCCTGGGGGTGTTCAAGGCCAGGTTGGCTGGGGCCCTGGGCAACCTTGTGTAGATCCAGGCCTGAGGTTGGTGGCCCTGGCTGTGGCAGGGGGGTTGGAGCTCTATGATCCTTGGGGTCCCTTCCAACTCATACCATTCTATGATTCTATGATTCTATACCTGGTGTGGCTACCCACTGGCATTGTGTATCAGCTCTGCACGTCGGCAGCAGGCACAGGGGTGACCACGCTGCCTAGCTTGAAAGGAAAGAGGCAGACTCACCCAGGAAAGGAGGGAGAAACACTAGGTTCACAGGGCACTGGTGGTCTGTCTCTTGCCAATGTGGAAATCACAAGAGTGGGAATCCAAAGGGTGCAAAGTAAATCTCATGTGGGCAGGCGTGACAGTCAGCCCCCCACAATGGCTCTGCATCCACAGGCCCCTTCTACCATGGGTCTTTGAGCCTCATCTCTTCTCCTCCCTCCACGAGAGCAATGACAGTGGAAAGGGTCCTCTGAGGATTGCATCCCAGCCTCCTGCTCACAGCAGGACTGTTGCTAGCAGCTGTGTCTCTGTCTAGCTGAGGTGGACCCACATGACTGCAAAGAAGCATCCAGGAAACAGCCAGGAGAACAAGCATAACCAGCCTGGCACATGGGGTAATCACCCATGAGCCAGCAATTAAGGCATTAACGGTTTCTGGTCTACACAGCTCCTGTGCAGGGCTCACTGACCACCAGAGTCTGGAGCCCCACTTGGTGTACTCCTCCCATATCTCTCATGGTTGAAAACGTGTATGTCTCCACTTTCTACCAGCTAAGGAAAACAGGACAGTCAACATGGGATCTGCATAAGCACAGACCCTCCCATCCCTACACCACTCCATGGGCTCTCAAGAGCTTGCAGAGAACCTGTGACCCCCTCTTCTCCAGGTGGGATGTGAGTATAGATACACAGACCAAAGCACAGTGGCACCTGCTGCAAAGCCAGGGACAGTGAAGCCTTGGGACTGCAAGATCACAGATCACATGTCCGAAAGTATTGCCTTTCACTGTGGTCCCTGCATGTAACATAAGTAATAAGATCTGAAGAACTGGCCATAAACATCGTTTTGATAGTCACAGAATCACAGAATCACAGAATCACAAGGTTGGAAAAGACCTTTAAGATCATCAAGTCCAACCATTCACATCCTAAACTAAACCATATCCCTAAGTACCTCATCTACCCTTTTTTTGAACACATCCAGGGAAGGTGACTCAACCCCCTCCCTGGGCAGCCTGTTCCAGGCCCTCACAACTCTTTCAGTAAAAAATTTTTTCCTAACATCCAATCTAAACCTGCCCTGGCACAGCTTCATGCCATTCCCCCTTGTCCTGTCACCTGTCACCTGGCTAAAGAGACCATCACCTACCTCTCTATAACCTCCCTTCAGGTAGTTGTAGGTGGTGATAAGGTCTCCCCTCAGCCTCCTCTTCTCTAGGCTAAACGGCCCCAGCTCCCTCAGCCGCTCCTCAGAGGATTTGCCCTCCAGCCCCTTCCCCAGCCTGGTTGCCCTTCTCTGGACTCGCTCCAGGACCTCCATGTCCTTCTTGTGGTGAGGAGCCCAGAACTGGACACAGCACTCGAGGTGTGGCCTCACCAATGCCCAGTACAGGGGCACAATCACCTCCCCAGACCTACTGGCCACACTGTTTTTGATACAAGCCAAGATGCCATTGGCCTTCTTGGCCGCCTGAGCACACTGCTGACTCATATTCAGCCTGCAGTCATCCAACACCCCCAGGTCCTTCTCTGCCTGACAGCTCTCCAGCCAGTCTCCCCCAGCCTGTAGCGCTGCATGGGGTTGTTATGTCCCATGTGCAGCACTCTACACTTGGCCTTGTTAAACTTCATCCCATTGGACTCAGCCCATCGGTCCAGTCTGTTCAGATCCCTCTGAAGAGCCTCCCTACTCTCCCTGTGCCACAATTCTGTTCATACCCTCCCTGGGCATCTAATGCCAACAACATCTGGAGACATGTCTGCCCCAGCCATGCTGATCTGCCCCTGGGATTTAACTGCTTTTGGATGTGACTGTCATGGCAGCAAAGACAGTAAGTAAGAAGGGTTTCTCCTGCCCATGGGTTATACAAATCCCAGGATCCGCAGGCCTGACCGGGGACTCCCAGTCAGTGCCTTGATCTGAACCAGTAACAAATGTGTTTTGCCAGCACCACGTCTCTGCAGGACAACCAGCAAGTCAGGCTCTTGGCAGGCAGCTTCAAGTCTTGTGTTGCCACAGGTCATCTGGGTTAGAAGAATGCCCAGACTGGGACCCACACCAGCTCCAGCTCTCCTCCTTGGGTTGTGACTCATGAGCCTCAATGGCAGGGCTAGTGCTGGGAGGTTATTCAAGAGCATCACTTTGAAAAGCAATTGGACTCGTGCAGCCAGACCTGAGGTGATGGTTCTATTGCCAATGGCTTCCTATATGTTGGTCTAAGGCTGGTTTGCCTGAGTCAGCTTGCTCTTCCTGCAGCTAGATGCATAAGAAACAAGGAGCTGCCCTGGACGAAGGAGATGTACATGTCTCATGCACCTGTCAGCAGCTGCTTCTCCATGGATGCTTACTTCTTCTTGAATTAGGGTGCCAGCACACCCTCCTGAGAAATGGAGCAGCCTGTTCCCATGCAAGGGGAGGGTCTCCAGCTTACTGACTGATCTGTTTGTTCAGTGCTGCCAAAACAAGGAGGTTTTACTCCTGTACCAGATTGCTCTGAGGTGGTGACTGAGGGCCATAGGGATGTCCTGCTCTGTCTTCCATAGACCAAGCTCACAGCCAAGGAAGGACAGTGTCACCTCAGTTGAGGGAGCTCAAGAAATAAGCGTCCAGATGGGGTATCAGCCCAGCAGAAGTCAGAATGGTTCACACAGCGCTCATGACTCTTCTGGGAGGGTATCGCCAGTGAGCAGAACATTTCCTCTGTCAGTGCAAGAGGCCTCTGGCTTGGAGGGACCCACGCTTATTGTGGTTTTCACCCACAGAATTATTGTTTGTTTGCTTCCCTAAATGTAAATGCTCACATGAAGGAGCAGGAAGTGGCACTTTGCAAGAACTTGGTTTAATTACAGGGCCTTTGGGCACCGTTCCCCACATCCAGCTGAGGTCCTGGAGGAAGCAGGCTGAATCAGTAGCTCAGTGCAAGGCTGTAACCATTCACACAGCATTTCTTGGGGCACAAATGTCTAAGGACTCAAAATCTGGGGCTCCCGGTGTTGACAGCATGGTCCAAGCAGTCCAAAAGGCAGCATTTATTTACCCACAAACTTGTCCTGTAGCCTTTTCCCAAACTCTTTCACAGTGCCTTGTGCACTGTGGGGGTTCAGATGGATGCAGCATGTTCAGCAGAGGAGGTTTAGTGTTTTGAAAAATGTGGAGAGGACACAGTGCAAAACTAGTTGGGTTTTTGTTTTGAGTCACCTGAGGCATTGGAGAAAATGTAATGAATCCCAAAGGAAGCATAAGCAGTAGACTTGCAAGAACCCACTGACAAAGGTCTCTGCCAATGACCTTGCTGCTTCCTGCACTCCTGCTTGGACATGTTTACAACCTCTCCTGCCTTGAAAACAGCTACATAGAGATGGCAAATTACCAGGCTAGGAATACCCTGCCCTAAGTGATCGTTTAGGCAGCATCAGGCATGGACCTGACAAGGCAAAGATGGGCATTCCTGCAAGAAAAGAGAGTGAAGACCATGCTAAGAAGTGTCATAGTAAAAAAGTAGGTGTTTAGTCATCAACTTGACCAAGAAAAAGATCCAAGGCTCCTTTTATGCACGATGTTGTACCCTGCACTGAAAGCCTCAACCACAGGTACCCATGTAAACACGTGTACACACAAGTAAAGTGTAAAGACATGGCAGGGAAAGCCACCATCGTGCACCTGCTACAGCAGAAGACATGCAAGAAATTACTGAATGCTGAGAAGGGGAAGATTCCACAACAGCTTCCCGTTTGGGGCAAGATACTTTGGTACTCTAATGACTTCTACCTGGCCCTACAGCATTACAGGAATGGTATTTCCTGTATTAACACCCCTAAAGTGTTGTCTCAGGAAAGGCCAATGTAATAAATTATCTCTTGTCCAGAGCCCTGCAGAACAAGATCAACAGTTGGGGAAAGGACCAGCAATACAACCAACATTTTAGAGGGGGGAAATATTCTCAACAGATGTAATTAAGCACTGGAACAGGTACCTGGATTATTGGTGGGATGCCCATCCCTGGAAATGCTCAAAACTGGACAGCACAAAGCCTTAAGCAGCCTCATCTAGTTGGAAAATCACCCTGCTTTGTGACTTACTAGACACCTCCAAGGTCTGTCCTAAACTACATGTATCTGCAGATAACTAAAGAGCAGAAGCTCAGCAGGAGAGATGCTGCACATACTGATTGACACATAAACACACTGTTAGGCCAGAGGGCTGGCAGACAGATGTGGAAGTCGCTTGAGCAGAAGCTTTAGTCAGTCCAACACCCACAGAGGAGTCGATCGGGAGATTTGCAAGTAGGGGACAGCCAGGGACTCAACCATCTCATCATCGCTGTGGTCAGGACCATCCCACCCCCACTGTTCCTCCTCTATTCTCAGCTAGCCAGCCTCAGAGGACATCTGTCCTCACTGGCTCCCTGACTGCTCGTGACCAGATGAGTCCTCTCCCCCACCCTTCAGGCCTTGCTTGTCACAGCAATGTGGTACTCCCATCTGACAATGGCTGGGCACTTGGATTCTCCCCTCAGGACAAGGCCTGTTCCTCCCAAGACTTCTCATGGCCTATAGAAGAACTCCTCTGTGCTGGAGTCCTGGCTGGGCGATGGGTAGCAGATACCCCCTGCCCCATCCAGAGAGTCCTTAGCAGCCAGCAGCCAGAAGGGACCAAGGCACCACCACACTGTGTCTCCCAGCCCATGGCCCCTGGGCACACACTCCACCCACTCCACCCCCCCTCAGCACCCCAGCTCCTGCATACTTTTCTGCATCCTGCAACCGACACCCACCCCTGCAGCCCAGGGATGCCCTTGGGGCAAGGAACAGGCATGACTGCCAGACATCACTCCTGTCTTCAAGCAGGCCCAGCCAACCTGTGCTCTGCCTGGCCAGCAGCAGCCCTTCCCCATAGCTGGGGCACCCTGTGGGGGGTTGGGACCCCAGAGCCCTCAGGCACCACCAGCATGGATGGCAGGCCTGTCTGCTCTGGCACCTCAGCAGGTATCTATTTCGATACCCAAGCAAGTCCAAAGCTCCATCTCTCTCCCCTGCCATCATGCAGGCTGGTAGTCAGCAACATCTTCAGACAAGCGGGGTCCCCCAGGGGTCTGTCTTGGCACCGGTTCTCTTTAACAGCTTTATTAATGACATCAATGATGGAATTGAGTGCACCCTCAGCAAGTTTGTGGATGACACCAAGCTGAGTGGTGTGGTCGACACCCTAGAAGGAAAGGAAGCCATCCAGAGGGATCTTGACAGGCTGGAGAGATGGGCCCGGGTGAACCTAAAGAGGTTCAACACAGCCAAGTGTCAGGTGTTGCACTTGGGCTGGAAGAATCCCAGCCATAGATACAGACTGGGAGAAGAGCTTCTTGAGAGCAGCCCTGCTGAGAAGGACCTGGGGGTTCTGGTGGATGAGAAACTTAACATGAGCCAGCAGTGTGCTCTTGCAGCTCACAAGGCCAATGGTATCCTGGGCTCCATTAGAAGAGGGGTGGCCAGCAGGGACAGGGAGGGGATTGTCCCTCTCTACTCTGCCCTCGTGAGGCCCCATCTGGAGTACTGTGTCCAGAGCTGGGGCCCCCAATACAAGAAGGATGTGGAACTGTTGGAGAGGGTTCAGAGGAGCCACGAAGATGATTAGAGGGCTGGAGCACCTGCCCTACGAAGAGAGGCTGAGGGAGCTGGGCTTGTTCAGTCTGGAGAAGAGAAGGCTGCGGGGGGACCTCATTGCAGCCTTCCAGTCCCTGAAGGGAGCTTATAAGCAGGAGGGGATTCAACTTTTTCAAAGGATAGACAATGACAGGACAAGGGGGAATGGATTAAAACTAAAGGAAGGAAGGTTTAGATTAGATATTAGGGGGAAGGTTTTTACAGAGAGAGTGGTAAGGTGCTGGAACAGGCTGCCCAGAGAGGTGGTGGATGCCCCGTCCCTGGAAGTGTTCAAGGCCAGGTTGGCTGGGGCCCTGGGCAACCTTGTGTAGATCCAGGCCTGAGGTTGGTGGCCCTGGCTGTGGCAGGGGGGTTGGAGCTCTGTGATCCTTGGGGTCCCTTCCAACTCATACCATTCTATGTTTCTATGATTCTATGTTCCCTTGAACACCAAGTTCTGGTTCACTGGTTCACAGACAGACAGACACCGTCCCCACCAGCACTGTGGGCAGGTAAGACCCGTAGGTGGTGTGTGCTCACTCCTGTGACTCACACCGCGTTCACTCCAGTCCTGTTGGGATCTGGTAATCACAGCAGCACCAATGAGAGCAGTCCAATGGTTTACCTTGCCATTGCTTTCAAGTAATCTCCTCCTCCTCTCTCTCTGCTGTTCAGTGGGTGTTTGGTGTTGCAAGAGACAAATTGAGTAACTTCCAAAACCTCTGGAGTAAGCTTGGCTTTTAAGCTCAGAATTCTTAATTTTTATCCCAATTTTTTCAAGGGATTTTTTTTTTCAAAGTGCTTTTAGACTTGTTTCTTCAGGAATGACCTTCACTTTCAAGCCTGACAGCCTGGATTCTGCTGTGGTGCTGAGTCTAACAAGCCCCCCTGCACCTTCTTCCTTGTTAGCTGGGAGTTGGTATGTGCTGCAGGCTGCAGCCCTTCCCCGTTCAGAGCCTGGACTTGTAGCTGCCCAACATAAACCCCTTGTGCATCCCTCTGCCTGGCTGGGGATGCTGGCACTGTCCAGATGTTCCACCAGCTGCAGACTGTAGCATGCACAGGCCTCCCTCCCATGGATGGCAAGGACACACTGGTGCACTGAAAACTGATTCTGGCTGGTTTTCCTGATTTGTTCGTGTCTTAATAGTCTGTGTGGTAATTTTCCCTGAACTGAGGTCACTCTGGGGCATCCCAGCCCAATTTTGCAGGAGAGGGGTGGACAATCCCCAGGGCTGCAGCACTGGCAATAGCCAGATACAGGCCCCTGGTCCTGGTCTGCATGCTGGAAACCCCTGGGAGCACCCTGCTGAAGGCTCAGCTCCAGCTCCTCTCTCTCTCCATCCCACTCACCAGGGGAAGCAACATTGTGCCAGGCTTGATGTAAGGACCAGGAATAGCCACAGCTCTCTGATGTCCTGGCCCTGCAAGGAAAGCATGTTATGGTGATGTTAATATACACTGGGAGGAAGGAGTGATGGCTTGTCTCGGCACATTTGATCCTGGTTTTCCACCTTTCCTCCTCTCCCTGGAGGGAAAAAATCAGACTGGGCTCTGAGTCACCACTCACACATGGGTGAGCCAGGCTCAGAAGGTTTCTGGCACTGCCTCCAGCTAGTCTTTAGTAAAGACCAGTCATTACTGCTTCCAACTGAGGTGGGATTATTTAGGCTTTCCAAAGAATGCTCACCTGCATTTCAGCAGGCCAGACCTGGCAGGTATCAACGTCAGGAGAGGTGATAGGATCCCACGGGGTGCCAAGCCAGCGTGGGCACGTTGGCAGCGAGCACAGAGGCATCCTTGAAGGCAGTGCTGCCAAAAATGACACCCACAGCCTTCACCACCCCTCACTGTCCCTGCAGGGAGCTCCTCAGCAACCGGGCAGCAGCTGGCCAAAGGCAATGCTAGCTGGGGAGAGGGCAAGTCTGAGGGGGAAGTGCAGGGTGGGCAAGAAAACCCACCTAATGATGGCTGTGAGAAACGTACGTGGAGGTAACTCACCAGGCAGGTGTAACTGAAAACTGGGTGGGCACAGGCACCTAACAGAGAAAGTCCCTCTTACTGTTCAGACAGGCATCCTTTGTGTTCAGTAAAAAAAGATATCCTCCCACCAAAAATGTACCCCGTGGCCCATGAGACCAAAAGGTGACTTCACTCCCAGCTTTGTCCCACCCTGGAGATGGACTTCTTTTCCATGTTTTTAAAGAGCCCCCCTAGCAGTCATTATGGGGCTTTGCACTGTGGGACAGTGGCTCGTTACATGCTCACAGGCAGTGAGAAGAGCCAGCAAGAACTGGATGGGTTTCCCATAGCTTGGTGTGACGAGCTAGGCTTGCCAACTGCACCCCACCATGCCCCATGCATCCCGCAGCACCCTGAGCACCAGCTCCACACACACTGATGGGGCCTGGCACCGACACCAGCCCCTTGCACCAATGCCAGCCCCTTGCAGCAACACTAGCCCCTTGTACCAACACCAGCCCCTTGTATCATCACAGCCCCTTGCACAATCGCCAACCACTTGCACAAATACCACCCCCTTGCACCAATACAGCCCCTTGAACCACTGCCAGCCCCTTGCACCGGCAGACTCTTGCACCACCACCAGCCCCTTGCACCAACGCCAGCCCCTTGCACCAGCACAGCCCCTTGCACCCATGCCAGCCCCAGTGCAGGTGGTCATCCAGAGACTCCATGTTCTCCACTCCTCAGAGGTCACAGGCGACATCAGATGACCTCATGGTGCATTAAGTGGCAATAACTAATTGGCTACAGCTCCCAACTCTTCTGGAGTGCCACGAAAACATTCCCAAGCACACCCAGGTAGCAGGGGTGTCTCCTTTCAGCGCAGACTCCAGCCCTCAGGTAAATTACATGTTTGCAGCAGGAAAGATTAGAGGGAGTGGCGAGCCATGACGCTGCTCAATATGTGGGGCGGAGGGAATAATAGTCAATTCCATGGTAGGTGAAAGTGGCGTGCTCAGGCAGCCAGGACCTCCTGCTTGGTGGGCATCAGGAAGAAAGGCACCCACACATCCTCTGCTGCAGCCCCTGGACTGAGACAGGTAATCCTTCCTCTTTGGGTGCCTCTGCCCTTGCAGGAGCTGCCAGCAAGGGGCTGTCCCCGGGACAGCAGGTTAGAGCAGTAGGCAGCTGAAGGGCCCTGCAGATGGGGTGGTGGGGCTTCTCCGAGTCCTGGCTCTGAAGGAGGGTAATTTCTGCTTGCGGGAGGGGCAGTGGGAGCGCTTGGGCGTCAGGACCATGCTGCTGGTGGAAGAGGTTTCACCCTGCTGCGCCTCTCAGAGGCCACCAGGAGCTCTCAGGGTCTGCTGAGCTGAGGGACTCCTCACTGGGAATATTTTTGCACGTTGGCTGTGGAGAGTTCAAGGCTCTTCCCTTGAACTTGCATGCTATTCTGACCTTACTCCACAAACACGCTTTCTGTCTCTCCTCACTTTGCCAAAAGGCTCAGACTTAAAAGTACAGAGACCAGAGCTGTCTGTGGACAGGCAGCTGCAGGAGGGCTGTGTTGGGTGTGCATGGCTGCTGTCCTTGCTGTGCCTCCCACCTCTGTCCCCATTCCCCACATGCTCCTCAGGAGCATCCCAGTAACCCCCCCCCAGCCACCTTCCCCCAGGGAAGAAAAGCCATGCTGCACAGCAGGGATGCTGGCACCAACAAGTGATGCAAAAAGGGGGAGGGGGTGCATCCCCAAATTGCAGCCCAGGGGGTTGAGAGTGGAGGTGGGGAACCCTTTCGCCCTCAGCCATGGGAGGTGGGTTGTCACTGTCCTGGGAGGGGAGGCAGGGCTTTGCTGGGCCAAGCCCCACTGTGAGCAGGGGGGTGGACAAGTTGTGTCCCCTCCAGCAGTGTAGAGCTGCAGTGTGATCTTCCTGTACCTGCTCCAGAGACAGCAGAGGGAGCAGGCTCCCTTCTCCCTAGCTGCAAAACCACCTCCCAGCTTTCCCCAGGAAGGTAATAAATGGGGTTGGATGAAAGATACCTGGTGCTGGTCTTCAGCCATGGTCACTGCTTCCCACAGCAGCCAGCACAGGCACCTGTGTTTGGTGGGGATTCAGCAGGCCTCCACACAAGCCAAGTATTTTAGAGTCACAAGAGCCGAGGCAGCATTTCTGTCACAAATTTGTTGCCTCCAACAAGTAAATCGATAGTAAAAGGGTTTGTGGTAGGAACATGACAAAACAGATGCTTCAAAATCCCTTCCCAGGAAGAACAGCAGGTCTCCTGGGACAATGTTTCACTTGGGTTCGCAAGGACAACTCAAGTGTGCCCTGGGGTGTCTGTCAGCCCTAAGGAGAGCCCAGCCAAATCGTGTTATTTGATTTCAAATAAAGATCCAAACCTCCCCAGTCCTGAAACTTAAAATTGGATGGTTTACTCCTGATTAGTCTGCCCTCCCGTTGCTCTCTGGAGACCAGACTAATGGTCTCCTTCCCTTCTCACAGGGTGAAATTGTCTACAACCATGGGTACCCCTACGAGGAGTGTGAAGTTGTGACAGATGACAGCTATTATCTCACAGTGCAGAGGATTCCTCATGGCAGAGACAATCAGGGTTTACTCCTGATTAATCTGGTTATTGGTTAAACAAATAATCTATTCTCCTGACTACCCAAGCCATAGTTTTAAATGAATAGCCTGTAGTCATCCCCTCAAAGGCCAGATTCGCCTAGGAGGGTGTAGCTGTATACGTACACACGCGTTCCTCTGAGTACAAGGGTCTGGTGATTAAAATGGGATGGAGTTTGGACTCTGGCATTGTTCAAGATAAGGAAAAGGAGCCATTTTCAGAGCCAATTAGAGGATTTCAAATTCATTATTATTTTGTCTGTTGAGTGGCCAGATTGGTGCACTAACAGAAGTGTAGCACAGGCTGAGTGAAGGGCGTGCAGTCCCTGGCTTCCATGGCCATTCCACCAACGTCTCTCACGACCATGTTGACAATGTTTTGCAGAGCACCATGATGTGGCTGTTCATCACCATTGCTTACTTAATGTGCAGGAGTGAAAACTCAGATGCGAGCCCTGAGGTGTCCATGGATGTTGTAAGTCCTGACTTCTCTCCCTTTTTTTTTCCTGCTTGGGCGTGCAAACTACCTGTGTTGTTATAGTCTGGGCAGGACCAACGGTGTCTGCAGGCATATCTTCACCAGGGTTTGGTACTGGGGTTTTGTTAGAGCTCACACACACACACACAGAGATTTATGGCAGACTTTTGTGGGGGAGTTCAGTCCGAGTCAACAGGTTTGGTTAATGCAGCTGTCAGTCTCTCAGCTTCGCTGTGGTTGCTGCCCTGCTCTTCGCAAGCGCTGATTGCAACAGGCAAAGTGACAACGGGCCTTTCTTTACCAGACCTGCTCAGGAAACTCACACCTGCCAAAAGTTTCAGCTGAAGTCATGGCTTCACTGCAGGCATATTGGAAGGACCCTATTCCACCTGCCAAGCCCTGACACTCTCGGGGACAGAGACCCCCACCTCCCTGGGCACTCGTCCCATGCTCTCCTTCCCTTCCCACAGGGTGAAATTGTCCGCTACCATGGGTACCCCTACGAGGAGCATGAAGTTGTGACAGATGATGGCTATTATCTCACAGTACAGAGGATTCCTCATGGCAGAAACAACCTGGGAAGCATGAGTACCTCCCATGAAGCAGAGGCACAGGGCTCCAGCATGTTCTGCCCCAGTAAGTGCCATAAGAAAGTCCATCTGGCCCAGGAATCCTGAAAGGTTTGCTGGGATGGAGTAAGCCGTGGGCAGGGCTGCCTCATCATGGACTGGGTCCTCAAGGAGACAATCTTCCCTGTAGGGTTAGCCCCAGGAGCAGAAGAAATTCTGGTGCCCACCACACCAGCCTTGTTCTGAGAGGATCTGCTCCAAAGAGGAGGGCAAAGACAAGGAGACAAAGACATCTTGCTCCAGGTTTTACCCCAGCTCAAAGCCAGCCAGTGGAGAGGCAAAAAGCTGTCTGTCAGAAAAAAACCACAACCCACGTGTTCAATCCAACCCCATCTCACCATTTCAGCTGCTTCCTGTTGTTCATTTGAACTGCTGTTTCAAAGCGGGGGGATGGGGAGGGTGATGCCCAGTTCTTGGCTGGGCATCCCTCTCCTGGGAAGCAGGAGGACTGGCATATGAACATGGCAAGTATAGGAAAAAAAAAAAAACAAACCAGATTTCCATTCAGGATGCTTTGTCCTCATCTGTCCAGGGTGGAAATATGAGTGTTATACTGAGGGTCTAAAAACTGACAAAACCAGGGGAGACACAAGGAGGAAAAAAACTAACAAAAAAACTTTCCAACATCTTCATGCTGTGACCTGTCATCACCCTGCCATGTGAATTCAGATATCCTTGTGATGACTTTGTTGTGCCTGTGATGTTGGACCTACTTTGAGCAGGGGGCCGAGCAGAGACCTCCAGAGATCCTTTCCGAATTAAACCTTTCCATTATCTCCCTCCCACTCTCTTCCTACAGCACTTTCAGACTGGCCCAGATGGCTTAAAGTGAGCAGAAGTGGGTGGAGGAGATGCTCCTGACCTCTCCAGTGCCTCTTGCAATGGGCCAGCACAGTGTTCACTGTGTTGTGGGAGGTACCTAGACTCTGCTGGGTTTCCAGTGTCCTCTGGTCAGACCCACAGTACCTGACCCAAGCAAAAGGCACCATGGGGAGGTTGGTCTCCATGCAAAGGACACAGTAAGGGTACAGACAGACATGCAGTTTGGTTTCTTTCTTCCTGGGAGCTCTTCCTTGAGATGATCAAAGATACTATTTCAAAACCACCTCTCCAAAGATGGTGAGAACATAGGTGACCATCTTCCTGCACTGGAATCTTTTCCCCAGGGGGTTGCTGGATGTGAAGGATCGATTTTCCTACTCATCAGAGAAAACGATCCTCCTCTTCTTTCTTCAGCTCCAAAGCCTGCAGTCCTCCTGCAGCATGGCCTGGTATTGGAGGGAAGTAACTGGGTCACCAACTTGCCCAACAACAGCCTGGGATTCATCCTCGCCGATGCGGGCTATGACGTCTGGATCGGAAACAGCCGCGGGAACAGCTGGTCACGAAAGCACAAAGAGTTTGAGTTCCACCACCAGGAATACTCCTCTTACAGGTATTTTTTGTGAATATGAGGGGCAGACAGGTACCTGATAACCTCAGCAATCTCTGCAGGCTGGAGAAGCGGGGCTACTGGCAGTGGCACCATCTACCAGTGGGCATAAACTGACACCACCAAGTCGCCGTAGGGGTGCCTGCTCCCCAAAGGGTCGTGTCTCTACTTGACATGTCCTGCCTGTCTTTCTCAAGGTCAGAAACAGCAATTTTGTCATGTGCCCATCTCCATTGCAGCTTTCATGAGATGGCCATGTATGATCTTCCAGCAACAATCAACTATATTCTGCAGAAGACTGGACAGGAGCAGTTGTACTACGTGGCTTACTCTCAAGGCACCACCACAGGTACTTAGGAGAAGAGCAGACTGACATCAGCTGTGCACTCCCCCCCCCCCGCCCAGTTTGTGAGTCTATTCCTGAGAGCCTGGATGGGGAGGGTAACATCTGGACATGTTCAAACAACAAAGGGAAAAAGAGCATGTAAAAACCCCTGTTTACCCCAAAAGAACAGCTTTGAGCAGTGACAGCCCAAAAGCAGTTGTTGCATGGTGCTTGTTGCTGCCAGAGCCCCGAGAAGGGCTTGTGGGACCTGCAGCCGGGCCTGGCAGGCAAGCTGGGAGTTGGAATGCATCAGCAGCAAAGGCTTCAGGTCAAGTCACCAACCTGCTGGAGCCACCTCATGGGCACACGTGCCTGGGAGTCAGCAGCTCGCTGGGAAATAAACAGCTCAGGTTCTGCTTCCTTCTCCCTCCCTCCCGCAGGTTTCGTCGCCTTTTCGTCCATTCCCGAGCTGGATCGCAAAATCAAGATGTTTTTCGCCTTGGCTCCCATCACTGCAAACTCAAATATGAAGTCACCCTTGGTGAGGGTGTTTGACCTTCCCGAGGGGATGGTTAAGGTATGTCCCTGCCATATGCTTATCTGATGGGAAGGGGAAGGAGAAAACAGGAGAGATATGCTGTGCTTGTACATCACTTCCATCTCCCTGCCCTCCTTGAGCACATACATTTGTGCCTACACTCCTGAGCCTGTAGGGCATTAGACTGTGTAAACCATCCTCCAGTCCAGCCCTAATCAGAGAAGAGCTATCTCTAGATATCAGGTTTGGCTCCATCCTCCCAGGAGAAACCTCTTCTAGGAGGACCAGGGCTCCTCCAGGCCCATGGCCATTTCTGAAAAGCCAAGATTACGAAGCATAGCAAAGCTGTGGCAATGAAGACAGCGGCTTTCAGGGGTGAGCACCTGGAGTAAAGCACACTGATTAATGCCTTTGACTTTTGCAGCTCATTTTAGGACACACGATCGTCTTCGATAGGGGCGAGATCTTGCTGCGAGTGATTTCTGGCCTGTGCAGCTACCCCATCTTTAAAAGCTTTTGCAGCTTGGTCCTTTACTTGCCTGGTGGGTTTACTGACAGCTTAAATGTGGTACGTACGCTCCAGGTGACCTTTCAGGTGATCCAGTTTCCCACTGTTTGAGCCTGAGCTGTCAGTTAGGTGCCTTCACCTGGCCTTGTGCATCTTCAATGTCTTGGAAAACCTAAAGCATTGTATTGGCACGTGACAATCCAGTTGTTGCCTTGGCCATTGCAATGCTCTTGGATTGGCACCAGAGGGAAGCCCAGAGTGCACTCAAGGACTCATGCCCACCGGGCATGTTGCTGCTCAGGGAGGGCCGATGCTGAAGGGGAGAGTACAGAAATTCATTCGGGGCTCCGAGGGCTCCTGGGGTTACTCCTTCACGGCATCATTTGTAACTTCACATGTGTTTTAGTAACAAAGCAGGCTCTTGTGGAACAAAGTCTCCCTTTGATCCATTGCTAGGAGAGGCAGACCCTCAGACTCTTCAATCTACCACCCCTTGGAACATATTTATTCCCAAATCTGACTTTCCTTGTGCTCCACTGCACAGAGTCATAGAAATGTTCAGGCTGGAGGCACCAGGGTGGAGGTTTCACAGAATCACAGAATCACAGAATCGTAGGGGTTGGAAGGGACCTCGAGAGATCATCGGGTCCAACCCCCCTGCCAAAGCAGCTCCCCAGCTCATATTGCACAGATAGGCGTCCAGACGAGTCTTGAATATCTCCAGAGAAGGAGACTCCACCACCTCCCTGGGCAGCCTGTCCCAGGGCTCTGTCACCCTCACTGGGGAAAAGTTCTTCCCCATGTTGGTGTGGAACTTCTGTGCTCCAATTTACAGCCATTGCCCCTTGTCCTGTCTCCACAGACACTGAAAAGGGGCTGGCCAATTCCCCCTGCATCCCATACTTAAGATATTTATAAACATTAATTAGGTCCCCCCTTAGTCTTCTTTTCTCCAGGCTGACCCTGCTAATTTCTAAAGTGATTCCCCTCCATGCAGAGAATAACTGTCTCCAATGGTTTCTTGCAGAGCCGCATAGATGTCTACCTGTCCCACTACCCTGATACAACATCCTTAAAAAACATGTTACATTGGCGCCAGGTAATTTTTCCTGCTGCACACAAAAACAAGATCATGTGAAGGGCCCATTCTTTCCCTTCCCTTCCCTTCCCTTCGCTTCCCTTCCCTTCGCTTCCCTTCCCTTCGCTTCCCTTCCCTTCCCTTCCCTTCCCTTCCCTTCCCTTCCCTTCCCTTCCCTTCTCTGCCAAGGACCTCTTCTCAGTGCTTGAGTATAATCCTCCATCGCTCTCCCTGCAGAGCTGTGTTAGAGAGAGAGGGGAAATTTGGCAGGAAGCACTGGTGCAGGTGTGGTCCTTTTGGCCAAAGCTTTCAACTCAAGATGAGCAGGAGTCTTTGGAGCTGGCAGGAGATGGAAACAGAAGTAAAAACTGGTAGTAAATGAGCACAGGAGATGCTAAATAAAGGCTAAGAGCTGAGGGTCAGTAAAGACCACTAATCATACAACTAATCATTATAAACATGCACAGACTCATCCTTCTGTTGTAGACACTGATCATGACAGACAAAGGACACTTGCCTTCATGCCTTCTTTGAGGCTAGCTCTTGATTCTACACCACTGAGGGCTTCCAGGGCCTCAGCCTCTGGATAGATACGTTCTGCAGCTTGCCAGCCACCCAAGAGAAGAGGCATAAAAGATGTGACTGATGCCAGGAGATCTTGCAAGCCATACTGAGATCTTCTTGGTGCTTAAGCTCTCCCCCCAAAAGACAATATCACATGTAACAAATCACATCCTCGAGGACTGGTGACAGGAGGGAGCAGTGCAGTTCCTCCATCACCTCTTTTATCTTTCCTATGGTCCCCTCCAGCACATGGACAATAAACAGAGCTCTCCTCCTTTTCCAGATGTATCAGACAGGGGAATTCAAATATTACGATTATGGCAGTGACAACATGCTTCATTACAACCAGGTAAGAGAAATCCATTCTCATGTGTCAGTTTTAAAAAAGAAAGGGAAGGGAGGGGAAGGGAAGGGAGGGGAAGGGAAGGGAAGGGAAGGGAAGGGAAGGGAAGGGAGGGGAAGGGAAGGGGGAAAGGGGGGAAGGGGAGAAGGGAGGAAGGGAGGAAGGGAGGGAAAATGACAATGAAAATACTGCAGTGGCTGAGACTGAATTTTAGGGTATTTATGGAATTTAAGGTCAAACACATTTGTACCTTTCTTACAAAAAAAAGATGTTGTTCAGTGATGACTTTTCGACCCTGTGATGAAAAATGTGAGATCCCAAGGCACAGCCAGCACCTCTGACAATAGTTTCTGTACTGTATCTCGGGATAGGCAAGGAATCTCAAGCAGCAATCAGAAACACTTTGCATTTTGAACTTTCCCATGACCTCCCTGGCTTTCCTTCCTCAAGCCACACTACTTGTCTTCCAGAGCACACCTCCCTTCTACAAGCTGGAAAATATGAAAGCCCCACTCGCTGCATGGTATGGTGGCAAGGACTGGATTTCAGTCCCCGAAGACGTAAACATCACCCTGCCACGTATAACCAACGTGGCATACAAAAAGTACATCCCCGAATTCGTCCACTTCGATTTCCTCTGGGGGAAGCAGGTGTATGAACAAGTGTACAAAGAAATTCTTGAACTGATGGCGAAGACAGCCTAGAGTTGGCCCAGCAGCAGGAATCGTTGGTTTCTCATTTGACTTCTGTGGCTTCTTTTATTTGGGGGGACGGGACAGGATGGGGGGTGTTGGGAAGAAAAAAAGATGGGAAAACAGCTCACCAAACTGCTACTCTTGGTTGGGATTGATATTACTCTGTCAAGTGAGGAAAACGGGCCAATGATCCAATGATCAGGGGAGCACATAGGATTTAGGAGGCACAGGCTGAGGTCCTTGCAGAAATTGGGCAGGGGCCTTGGAGCCCGAGTCTCCCAAGTGCCTCACTCACATGGCTTTCCAGCAACAAGCAATTTCAGTGGAATTTCTAGTCACCTTTGTGGGTGCTTGGGTTTCCAGCTGCCAACACCTGGGCAGCAGCTTGGCTCCCTCCTGGGTGCTGGTATTTCACAAGAGTAGGTGTTCTTGGATGGGACCACACAGTGGGCAGAGTGATGGATCCTGCCAGCGTAGCTTTGTCCACCTTCCAGTGACTCTTCCACACACAGACATCCCAACGTTCACTGCTTTGCTTTAGGAGATGGAAACCTTCTTCCTGGTGACGACGAAAAGAGCTCGTGTGGTTTGGGCTTTTCTTTCCCCCCCCATGAGAGCTGTACACCCCAGTAACACGGGGAACACCTTTCTCAAATTCACCCTGATTCAGGCAATGCCATTGCTTCTCATACATGACAGAATTTTCAGGAAGTTCTACCAGGAAACACCATTTTCACACCAGTTTAAGCCACCTTCCCAAGGCATAAACCCAGATGGAAAGGTCATTTTATGCTGACTTGAAGAAAATGGGGGTTTTTTCCCTTACATGAGAGAGAGAAGAAGGGTCTGGTGGAAGCCAGTGATGAGTCTAACTCTGCTTTCAGCTCCTGGATTACACTTGTTAATGATACTTTGCTTAGGGGAGGAGTTGTGAATTTGCCTGTTTGTGTAACTACATCCTAGGAGCAAGCAGAGCAAAGGATAAGGCCCTCTTTCCACCAAGGTGTACAAATAATAGTAACAATAACACTAATGACAGTAATAATAAAGTAAGATAGGGTCCAATGGGCTCTGTGTGGTTGTCCTCCCTTAAACCTCCAGAGGAGAACATGGGTTTCCAGCACAGACCTCTTGCCATGTACGGGCAAGGGAGAGCTGCTTGTCCAATGCTCCCACTGCTCAGGGGTGACTTTGGGTGGCTTGTAACACTGGCAGATGCCTAGAATGCAAGGCCTGGCTCCCACCCTGTGCCCTGTGGGGAAGATATGGGTCACAGAAGATGGTGAGGAGGGGTATGGAGCCCAGCACAGCTGCTCTCCAGATGCAAACCGTGGGTCTTAGCCATGCTTTCATCCAAATGCCTGTGGGTGGTGGAATGCAGCTGTTGGTGCCTGTCCTTGTAGGACAATGGCAGCAAGCAATCTTTGAGTGATCATCAGAGAGGACTGGCTGTAAAGAGTTTTCACTTTCCATCCTTGCAGCTGGAACTGACCACAGAGGGGGTGAGGTAATCTCAGGGTGTAAGAATTAGGCTACAGGTGAGATAGGATCTATCCTGAGTGACGGCCACTAGGTACCTTGCTTAGCACATTTGTAATGACATCATTTTCTGTGTGATTAGTTATTTGCTGCAGGGCTCTGCCCTGGGGCAGCATTCTTACAGGACTGTGCTGTGTTCATGCCACAGCACAAACGCAAGAAGCCTTTTCTGTCTTCTCAAATAAACACCCAAAGCTTCGCAAGACGTTTCACCAGCAGACTTCTGAGGAGCTCACAAAAGCTTATTTAATCTTTGTTGAAAAGCACTAACTTTACACTTCTGAAAACACAGAAGAACTGCAGGGCTCAGTCTCCTCTTCCTCAGCTCTCCCCATAATGTTTCTGCCCCTCCTGCCATTACCTGATGCGCTGTTTGTATCACATTATCTTGTATTGCACTGGCAGTCTCCCATGACTGAGCATTTCGGAGAAGTTCTCTCCAAACCAGGTTCTGGAAGCCCTCTGCTCCCCATGGCACTGGTACTTCCTTGGCATCCCTTGTTAAAGGCTCAAGAATGGTTGAATCTGTGTGTTTCAGAAGCAAACAGAACAGTAAATAATCGAATGGCTTGTAGCATAAATTTCGTGATGGACACCTGGGATTGCCTTTGTCAACAAACAGATTGAGGTACACAGCAAGCCGTGTTATTCTTGGTGGGACTGGAGTCCTTGCATGTCTCAAGTCTGTCAGGTAAGTCAAAAGTCATCAGGCAGGTCTATGGTTATGGCATAGGTCTAAGATCAGGCCTGTGATGCCAGGGCCCAGATCATAGAATGTGTGAGGCAGAAAGGGACCCTCAAAGGCCATCTAGTCCCACCCCTGCAGTGAGCAGGGACACCTTGAACTAGAGCAGGTTGCTCCGAGCCCCATCCACCCTGACCTTGGGTGTCTCCAAGGATGGGGTCTCCACCAACTCTCTGGGCAACCTGTGCCAGGGTCTCACCACCCTCAGAGGGAAGAACTTCTTCCTCCTGTCTCATCTAAACCTGCCCTGCTCTAGTTTAAACCATCACCCCTCATCCTATCGCTCCATGCCCTTACAAAATTCTTCCCAGCTTTCCTGTAGGTCCTTCAGGGACTGGAAGGGGCTCAGGGATCTCCCCACAGCCTTCTCTTCTCCAGGCTGAACCAGCCCAGCTCTCAGCCTGTCTTTGTAGGAGAGGTGCTCCAGACTTTGGATCATCCTTGTGGCCTCCTCTGGACCTGCTCCAAGAGGTCCAAGTCCTTCCTGTGCTGATTGCTCCAGAGCTGCACGCAGCACTGCAGGGGGGTCTCACCAGAGCAGAGGGGCTGAATCCCCTCTCTTCACCTGCTGGCCACAGTTCTTGTGGTGCAGCCCAAGATGCCGTTGGCCTTCTGGGCTGCAAGCACACAGTGTTGGCTCATGTCTAGCTGTTCATCCATCAGTACCCCCAAATCCTTTTCTGCTGGGCTGCTCTCCATCACATCACCCCCCAGCCTGTATTGATAACAAGGACTGCCCCGACCCAACACAGTTTCTCATCCTTAGACTTCACAACGTGGCACAAGGCCTTTGCCACCCTGAAGAGTGTCTTCATGGCACAGCAGTGCTCCAATTTTATTCTCCATGCATGAGCAAACCAACCTCAGTCATACGTCTATGCATGTGGTGGATGTTGGTCATTCAGCCACATAATTAATTCTCTTCCAGATGTGCTCATGCAGAGCCCTTATTGATCTCTTGCATATGACACACAAGGCCAGAAGGGCTTAAATCCCTGTCACATGCCCTTCAAAACACAGCGCTTGCACCAGGTGTGTTGACCTGTAATTTTCTGTCATCACCATGGTCAACAAAAAAAATTGATAAAAAAAGTACCACACACATGAACTGTGGAGCACACAGTCAGCTCCACGAGCTGTGGAGCACACAGTCAGCTCCAGGAGCTGTGGAGCACACAGTCAGCTCCACAAGCTGTGCAGCACACGGTCAGCTCCACGAGCTGCGGAGCACACAGTGAGCTCCAGGAGCTGTGGAGCACACGGTCAGCTCCAGGAGCTGTGGAGCACACAGTGAGCTCCAGGAGCTGTGGAGCACACGGTCAGCTCCAGGAGCTGTGAAGCACACGGTCAGCTCCATGAGCTGTGGAGCACACAGTGAGCTCCAGGAGCTGTGAAGCACACGGTCAGCTCCATGAGCTGTGGAGCACACGGTCAGCTCCATGAGCTGTGGAGCACACGGTCAGCTCCAGGAGCTGTGGAGCACACGGTCAGCTCCATGAGCTGTGGAGCACACAGTAAGCTCCACGAGCTGTGGAGCACACAGTCAGCTCCACGAGCTGTGGAGCACACGGTCAGCTCCAGGAGCTGTGGAGCACACGGTCAGCTCCAGGAGCTGTGAAGCACACGGTCAGCTCCAGGAGCTGTGGAGCACACGGTCAGCTCCATGAGCTGTGGAGCACACAGTCAGCTCCAGGAGCTGTGGAGCACACAGTCAGCTCCACGAGCTGTGGAGCACACGGTCAGCTCCAGGAGCTGTGGAGCACACGGTCAGCTCCAGGAGCTGTGAAGCACACGGTCAGCTCCAGGAGCTGTGGAGCACACGGTCAGCTCCAGGAGCTGTGGAGCACACGGTCAGCTCCAGGAGCTGTGGAGCACACAGTGAGCTCCATGAGCTGTGGAGCACACGGTCAGCTCCATGAGCTGTGGAGCACACGGTCAGCTCCACGAGCTGTTGAACATACGGTCAGCTCCACGAGCTGTGGAGCACATGGTCAGCTCCAGGAGCTGTGGAGCACACGGTCAGCTCCAGGAGCTGTGGAGCACACAGTGAGCTCCAGGAGCTGCGGAGCACACAGTGAGCTCCAGGAGCTGTGGAGCACACGGTCAGCTCCAGGAGCTGTGGAGCACACGGTCAGCTCCACGAGCTGTGGAGCACACGGTCAGCTCCAGGAGCTGTGGAGCACACGGTCAGCTCCAGGAGCTGTGGAGCACACAGTGAGCTCCAGGAGCTGCGGAGCACACAGTGAGCTCCAGGAGCTGTGGAGCACACGGTCAGCTCCAGGAGCTGTGGAGCACACAGTGAGCTCCAGGAGCTGTGGAGCACACGGTCAGCTCCACGAGCTGTGAAGCACACAGTGAGCTCCATGAGCTGTGGAGCACACGGTCAGCTCCAGGAGCTGTGGAGCACACGGTCAGCTCCAGGAGCTGTGGAGCACACAGTGAGCTCCAGGAGCTGTGGAGCACACGGTCAGCTCCACGAGCTGCGGAGCACACAGTGAGCTCCAGGAGCTGTGGAGCACACAGTGAGCTCCAGGAGCTGTGGAGCACACGGTCAGCTCCAGGAGCTGTGGAGCACATGGTCAGCTCCATGAGCTGTGGAGCACACGGGGAGCTCCACGAGCTGTGAAGCACACAGTGAGCTCCAGTATGTGTCCCCACCAGGGAGGTAGTGAACATGTCTACCACAGCATCATTCCTGCTTGAGGACATGAGGCACATGCTCAGAGTCAAGCTGTGCTTTTGTAAGTACCAGCAGGATTACTTCAGTGCCTGCTTTGCACAACACTGTTATTTAGACACTGATTTGTGCTGGGGTTAAGCTGAGATAAGATTTCATCGAGCTCTGCCAGATGATGGACTGCCTTTTCAAGTTTCTTCAGTCCTTAGCAGCAAACCTAACAGCAGTTCCCAGCAGTCACTGGCACTGCTGAGTAGACCCACAGTTTGATTCAGTTGCAGGCACATTCCTTTCTTACTTCAGGAATTAACAGCAACTTCTGTGTTCTTCCCCACACTATGCCCATATTTTCCTTTGAGATTGCTGGAGAGACACCTGGTATCTGGTCTTTGAGACTTCTCTTTTTGCACATTGGTACTTGAGGGAGGTGGGAATGGTGTGAGGCCATGGGAAGTTATGGTTAGCCAAAATCACAACCAGATGTAACTACCTACAGCACTCTTCACGAGCCTCTGTTAGTCTCCATTCGTGATCCTGGACTATGCCATGTGGGACACGTTTCTGCTCCCTGACCAGAGCAATGTCTAAGCTGACCCAAAAAAAGCTGTTCTCCAGACACTGGAAAAAAGCCTGAGAGAACCAAGATACCAAATCTGAAAAATATTAGCATTCAGTGAGAAGGTTTGCTGAAGCTGGCCCAAGTCTGTTTATGACCAGACCAAACTCTTTCACCTTTAAAATATTTTTTAAAGCAAATTACATAACAAAGAGAAATGGGAGAAGTATGAGACATTCAGGGTTGCTCTGGGGTCTTCTGGACAAAGAAATGGGAAGAATTAACTGAGACAAGCCACCAGTGACCACATCTCAGTTATTTTGCCATTAACATTTAGGAACAGTTACAGAATCACAGAGCCCCAGTCTGGTTTGGGTTGGAAGGGCCCTCAGACACTCCCAGTGCCCCTTCCACCCTGCCATGGGCAGGGACAACCCCACCAGCCCAGGGTGCCCAAAGCCCCATCCAACCCAGCCTTGAACCCTGCCAGGAATCCAGGGGCAGCCACAGCTTCTCCAGACACCCTGTGCCAGGGCCTCCCACCCTTCCCAGGAAGGATTTCTGCCTCCCAGCTCCTCTCCAGCTGCCCTCCTGCAGCTGAAGGCCATTCCCCTGTCCTGTCCTTCCCTGCCTTTGGCACCAGCCCTTCTCCAGCTTTCCTGGAGCCCCTCAAGGGACTGGAGGGGGCTTTGAGGTCTCCCCGCAGCCTTCTCTTCTCCAGGCTGAACCAGCCCAACTCTGTTGGCCTGTCTTCATAGGAGAGGTGCTCCAGCCCTCAGATCATCCTCGTGGCCTCCTCTGGACCCGCTCCAACAGCTCCATGTCCTTCTTGTCCTGTGGACTGTGCTTTTGTCCATTCAGTTTCATGACTGTCAATAAAACAATTGCATGAACATTTCTAGCAAGGTGTTGTGAAAAGAATTTGTTGCTTCATCAAGCTTCACTATGACACTCTAGCAAGAGTAAAACCCCTGCTAAACATGTAATCAACCAGAGATGCTGGACATACCCCAGCCTAGCTGAGGGGCTTTAAGCAAGGAGAGGTACAACCAGATTAACAGTGCTTTCCTTATCAGGTTCTTTACTTGAGCAAGGTAATCCAAGGTTACTGCAAAGGAATCATTCCTATCTGGCAGGGGTTACACAAGAATTAATGCTCCCATGTTGCTAAGATCAGAATACTACTCTCTTTCTCAATTCAGGATGCCAAAACCAGATGACAGCTTGTCAAGCATCTCCCTGCTTCTGACACATGGAAAGTAACCCAAGACATGCTGGGCATATAGTCTGGTGGCTTGTACACCCATGAAAGCTCCCAGAGGAACACCAGAGCAGGACTTAGGGAAGTGGCATGCATTGACAGCTGAGGATATGATTAACACCAACCACACTGGTAAGTACTTAAGAATGTGTTGCTTGCACTGTGATGTGCCACAGAGAAGGTGACTCATCAGCAGACCCACACCAGTTAACAGGATAGCAGAGGAGATACCACACATCTCACGGGCTGTTTCTCTTCCTTTAAACCCAACAGGAGGATGGGCTACAGCCCTATGATACCTCAAACAAGAAAATAAAAGACAACCAGCAGCAATCTTGCCTAATATTTATGAAGCATGAAGTTCACAGAATCCCAAACTAGTTTGGGTTGGAAGGGCCCTCAGACACCCCCCAGTGACACCTCTGCCATGGGCAGGGACACCCCCCACCAGCCCAGGGTGCCCAAAACCCCATCCAACCTGGTCTTGAACCCTGCCAGGAATCCAGGGGCAGCCACAGCTTCTCCAGACACCCTGTGCCAGGGCCTTCCCACTCCCGGGAAAGGATTTCTGCCTCCCAGCCCCTCTCCAGCTGCCCTCCTGCAGCTGAAGGCCATTCCCCTGTCCTGTCCCTCCCTGCCCTTGGCACCAGCCCCTCTCCAGCTTTCCTGGAGCACCTTGAGGAACTGGAGGGGGCTCAGAGGTCTCCCCACAGCCTTCTCTTCTCCAGGCTGAACTGGCCCAGCTCTCTCAACCTGTCCTCATAGGAGAGGTGCTCCTGCTCTTGGATGATCCTTGTGGCCTCCTCTGGACTTGCTCCAGCAGCTCCATGTCCTTCTTGTCCTGGGGACCCCTGACCTGGACTCAGCACTGCAGGGGAGGAGCAGAGGGGAAGAATCCCTCCCTCGACCTGGTGATACAGCCCAGGACACAGCTGGCTTTCTGGGCTGCCTGCACGCATTGCCAAGACAGGTTTAGCTTCTCATCCCCCAACACCCCCAAATCCTTCTCCTCAAGGCTGCTCTCAATCCATTCTCCATCCAGCTAGTAGTCACGCTTGGGATTGCCCCAACTCATGTGCAGGACCTCACCCTTGGCCTTGTTGAACTTCATGAGGTTCACATCAGCCCACCTCTCAAGCCTGTCAATGTCCCTCTAGATGGCAAGGTAACAAGATACAGAAGCAAAACATCACATCATAACAACTTTTGGCTCCTAAAGGACATTAGAGGCCAAGAAAGACTTGACCTTTGGGTCTTCAAGCAGAAGGAGGATGCAGAAGCTGGTAACCTTTGCCTTCCAAGTCACACTCAGGTGACATTAGCCAGACCACTCGGATACACTCATTTTGTCGCCTCTGAGAACGTGCATATGAGAGCACTGATTGGTACACTGCTTGGTTAGAAAGTTAAATAAAATACCTTTCTGTTTCTAAATGGTAGGGATGTTTTTTATGTTGGTTCCCACAACAATACCCTAAAAACATTCAGGGAGTGGGGTTGTACAGCTCCATTTTCAGATGCCCAGTACAGTCTATCTAATATTTGGTTGCGTACCCTACCATGTATAACAGGGTCCTGACATCATAGGTTAATATTAGCAACTACTTACAACTCTGTTGAGTGTACAATGGCAGCAGTATCGTGATGGCATTGCTCTTTCCACCTAAACTTGCACCCCTATGCCAAAATGCCTAACCCTGGTCTCCTCTGTGGAGGTAGAATTTGGCAGACTTGGCAGTGGATAAAGTAGCCAGCTATTGAAGTAAAAGGTGAGGCCTGTCTTGATGCTGCTGAAGGCAACCTGATGTTGGAGTGGAGAAACAGAAGCCACATAGCAGTTTCTCCATCCACAGGATGTTGTTTCACTCCTCTTGGGATGCACACTGGCATCACCTTCTACACAACCTGTGAAGTCCATCTTGTGTAGTGGGATTTTTGTGTTCACAGGAGTGGGAAGACATGTTCAAAAGCCCAAAGTAGACACAGGGGCAGAAGTAAGGTAAGGAAAGAGAGGAGGCTCTGGCCACACCTGCTTACAGGAAGATAGCACCCACACACACACAGTCCCTTTGTGTCAGCAGTTGCAGCACTGATAGAAAATTAGTCTGGTGGCTGGAGTAACACGTGTGCATCTTGGGCTGTGTTGCACAACCTGCATACTGCTCATAGTCTGTGACTGGTATGAGCATTACAAGTCAAGCTAATCCATGATCAGGAAACATACACTCAAGCAGAGCACCTGGTCACCAACCAAAGGCTCGGTCTTTTAGGTAACTACCAAGCAGCTACAGAAAAGCGTAGGTTGTAAGGCCACAGGCTGGAGGTAGAGAAGAAACACATCTATTCTGTGCAATACCCATCGCTTCAGCCAAACAGGGGCATTGCACAAGCTGTGCTCTGCTCTGCCATCCGTCAGCAAGGCACCAAGCTTGGTGCTTCTCCAGAAAATGCTGCAGAGGTTTTGCAAATTGCCAGCCACAAACACAATGCTGCTCGGGTCTAAGGGCTACCTGGAGGTTGCCTGGGCCACTATCACTTTTGAATGGCGGCATCATCAGCAAGTGCCCCCCACCAAGGCTGCCAGTGAAGCCTGACCAGTCCTTGGTGAGTCTATGGAGAGGTCAGCAAGCTCCTGAGTCCTTGTGAAGACGATGGTGCCCGAGTCTCCTTGTTGCCCCAGCAGCTCTTCTAAGAGGCATTCCCAAGGGCACCCAGGAGTTCAGAAATGGCCTTTTACAAAGAAAACCTTTTGACTTTGCTGTGGCTATCACAAGCTCACAGTGCAGCTCCATAGCTGAAATTCCTCGCTGCACCACTCCAGGGTGCTTCAGGGGACATAATCCTTCACAAGCACGAAAGTCATGACCACATGGCCAAGCAGAGGAAGTTATCACAGATACGACCAGCACACACATCGCTTAATTGGAGGGCACGTCATGTAGGCCAGCGTGGTGCCAGCGTAGCAGGGCTCTGACACAACATGCTCTTTTTAACACTGGTGATGACAAAGCCACCACCATTCACACCACCAGCCTGATCAGATACAACAGTGAGCTCTGCCTGGTAACGTATTCTCCTCTGCGTAATCCACATTTGTGTTGGAGCTATACTGAGGGTGAAAGAAACCATTGATTGATTTATTTTTTTCCCTTGGTAATACCATAGAGAGGGTTACTGGGAGTATTTCAGAGGGCAGATATGTCTCATGGTATGGGAGACCCATTGGGAAGAGGAAGAAGGGGGGTAAAGGGTGACCAGATGGCTGGTGTGAAGGTTTCCAACTCATGCTACTGGGTTGAAGCGAAGCTCTAATTTTTTAAACCCTGGCAAAGCACTGGAAATTGTATATAATATTAACTGTGTATATTAAAAATAGGCTCGGGTCAGAAGGCTCTAAGGCAATCGAAAAGGCTTCTGCTTTTTTTTCCAGGCTATACTTACTTAATAAATAGTCTTCCCGAGAGGCTCTACAGGTTTTGGTTCATAGGATGCTTCTGTTGATAGCAGCTTCTGGGTGCAAAAGCTACACAACAGAGAAACAGCAAGAGTACCGACGTAGTTGCAGCCCAGCCAACCTTAACGAGTTCCTTCCACAGCACAAGCTCCCACCTCAGGTTAATTCTCTCTGCGAGACAACTGGGTGATCGTCATTTCTATAGCTGTAATTCTTGCATTATAAAGCTGTTTCTCTTCTTCTTACCCTTAAAAATATAAAACCAGGTCTTGCCCAGTGCCAGATCCAGTCTGCATGAAGGAGTATTGAGAGCCTTGTGTGGATTACGATGGAAGATGGACTTGAGAATCCCTCCTGCTTCCCCAGTCCAACCTGTGGAATATATAAGGATCTTAGCCCATCATAACCAAGTAGAAAGAGACATTCAATAGCAATAACAATAATAATAACAATAATTATTATGTTTTAGACAGACACAAGATGTGGCTGCTTATAGCAACCCTGGCTTTGACACAAGCACCTGTGAACTCAGAAGATGCCAGCAAGCAGAAAAAGGCCATGAATCCCGAGACTTTCATGAACGTGGTAAGTCAGGAGAACTTTGTGTTCCCATTCTGCCTGGAGATTTACAGATGTTTAGCTGGGGAAGGAAGGGCTGGAGGGTCTATGAGTGAGGGGACTCGGGTCACCATGCGTGCTGGCTTTGTTGAGCGGCGCGATGTGACGCTGCCTCCATACCACGGTTAACGAGCAACGCTTCCTGAAGGAGCCCTCTTCCTGCCAGCAGCATTAAGTGCAATTATCAGCAGGTCAGTTAGAGAATCCCAGCCTGAATTTGGCCATGGAGGGTAGAGAATTGTGCAGGCTCCTCTCCTTCAGCTGCAGCAGGTTGCTTGGGACTGTGTCCAGGTGAAGTCTCTGAAGGTGGCTGTAGATGGACCCAGGACGTGGGCAATGAAGCTGCTGAAATTATCCTCTTCCATCAGACATGTGGCAAAGTCAGCGTACAGCCATGTGTAGGCAGGATCACAGATGGATTTCACCAGACTGAAATTTCCCAATCCATAGAGTTTTTGGCATAAATAATGCTCTGGCAGAGCCTCAGGAGCCCTGCGACAAATCCTATGGGGCTTGTCCTGTGCCCTTCCAGTCAGCCCAGCTCGGCAGGTTCGATGTGCCCCGCTACCTCATCTTCCCCCCGTGTCTGCTCAGAGCATGACAGGACATGTTCTGCCACCGCTCTCAGCTGCCAGCAAACCCTTGCAGTTTCAATCCCTGTTTTTGGAAGCATGTGAAATGCATATGCTGCTGCAGGGGGGGGGCCCGCTCCCACCGGGTCCCCTCCTGCCTGCAGCTTGGTGTCTCCTCTTCCCCCAGGCATCAGGTGTGAGATGCAGGCACAGCATCTTCTCTCAGAACAAAAGTCCCCAGGCGAAGCCATGTCCCCGCTGCCGTGGTGTTTTGGTTTGGCAAAGTCCCAGCAGATGAGGGATGAGCAATTTGAGGTGAATGGGTGGCTTGGCTACTGAAAGGTTTCTACCTGGGTTTTCCTTTCCCTAGAGCCAAATAATCTGCCACAGAGGATACCCCAGTGAGGAGTACGAAGTCCTGACTCGTGATGGCTACTACATCAGCCTGAACAGAATTCCTTATGGGAGGGAAAATCCGAGGAACAGAGGTATGGCTCCATCTTCACAAGGAAGATATAAAACCAAACCAAAACAAGAAAAAACAAACCAACCTGGGGTCTGAAAGGCTTGAGAGGGACATCCACAGCTCTCCAGCCTGAGACAACAAGGGCAACCACCACTAGACAACCGTGGCAAGGGTCTTTTCACAGCAAGATATTAAAGTGCCCATTTTAAGTCCTCTGGCAGTGTGAGAGAGAGGCTTTGTCAGCCTGAGTTTGGGCTAAGTAGAGAAATCCCATTCCAATGAAACACACTGTTCCTCTCACACCCAGGTGACAGGCCCATCGTGTTTCTCCAGCACGGGTTACTCGGAGAAGGCAGCCAGTGGGTGGAAAACCTGGCTAACAACAGCCTTGGCTTCATACTAGCAGACTCTGGCTACGATGTCTGGCTGGGAAACAATCGGGGGACAAGCTGGGCCCGGAGACACCAGCACCTTTCAGCTGACCAGGTTGAGTTCTGGGATTTCAGGTGGGCTGGAGCAAATTACAAAAGCATGGCAAACTTCTCCACCTGCCAAGTAGAGGTTGGTGCCTCCAAGCAGGCAAGTCAGAGCAGCTAATCCCCAGGTATGGCCTCCTCCAGACCTCCCAGCAGTGTGCCCGGGGAGGATGGAGGTATCTGCACAGACCTGCCTGCTGACAAGGGGCCAACACCTCCCTGCACTGCTGCTGGTCCCGCAGAGACATCAATCCTACCTTGGGGTCTCTGCAGGGACCTTCCTGTCCAAGCAAGGCATCCACAAGAGTTGTTGCCACCTCCCCTTCTCCTGGACTGTGTCCACAGAGACCTCATCCCCAAGAATGGCTTTTTAAGCCTCTCTAGAGCTGTTCTTCGGTATGCCCCTGGGTTTCCTAAGCTCATAAACACGCCTCCAGTAGGAAAATAAATACCAAAGTAGGTCTGTGCTTCACAGTAAAAGACACATGAGCAGGAACCTATCTGGGCAAGATTGTCCCTAGTTGGTGGTGTAACCCCGGTGAGAGCCAGCTCTGGGTTTGCAGAGCTGCTGAGTGTTGCACCTGAAGGTGCAGCTAGCCAGGCTCCACGCAGTTTCTTTGCCACGGTTAGGGGAGGAGCAAACCCTTTCAGGGAAGGATGAGGACATGGCAGGTTCACCTAGCACAGGGCTCTCCTAGCCCTGTGGGAATTTTCACCTGGAAAATCAGCCACAGCTCTCAAGCCCTTCGGTCCCCGAGCCGTGCAAGGCAGCCAAAATTCACAGGTAAGGTTGCTCTCCTGGTGGTACCTCAGAACCAACCCCCTGCTCCTGTGTTGCAGCTTTCACGAGATGGCAATGTATGACCTCCCAGCCATGATCGACTTTGTTCTGCAGAAGACTGGGCAGGAGAAGATATATTACGTTGGCTACTCCCAGGGCTGCACAGTCGGTGCGTTCGAAGGGGTGGCACGTTGCGCTGCCAGAAACACCTAGAAAACGTCCATTCTGGTGGTTGTAAGCAGAATGTGAAGAGGTCCCACCTTTGTGGGAGTGAGAAGGATAGGTAGCAGTCCCCTGCAAGTCCCACAGCGGCTGTGTTTTCCGTGCAAGATGTCCAGGGGGACTGGCACGCTTCTAGTGTAGTAAGAAAGCCCTCAGTGAGCTAAGTTCCTTGCTGCCACTATAATTCGACCTAGAAAACAAAATCAGAGTGCTCCATGTCAAAGCCAAGGGCATTTTGCACGGAGCTTCTGCTTTTGGGTGAAATGCATGATGCCTGTTTTCACCAGCTGGGACATGAGGAGTGTGAGGTGATGCCACCCCTCAGCAGTGGTTGATGGAAGATGATGATGGTAGTGCTCTCTTCACCCGGTGAACAGGGCAGGGCTTCCCCTCAGTGGTAGCTGCTTTACTGCCTCATCAGCTGCTTCCAACTGTAGGAATAATGGCGTTGTCTTCTTTTGAGTGCCTCTAGTAGAGTTGTCAGGGGCTGGAACAGGCTGCCCCAGGGAGGGTGTTGAGTCACCATCCCTGGGTATGTTTAATAGATGGGCAGATGAGGTACTCAGGGATATGGTTTAGCATAGGACAGGAACGGTTGGACTCGATGATCTCAAAGGTCTTTTCCAACCTTGTGATTCTGGGATTCTGTAGCACTTAGCATTGAGCAGAAAGGTGGCAAGAGGTTCCCAGGTTTCTAACCAGAGAAAACACCAGCTAAGCAGATCCAGACAGCGGATCCAGCGCACCCTCGGGTTCAGCGCCTGAGGAAAGACCGACCGAGTCTCAAGTTGTCCTTTCCTGTTTTCCCAGCATTCATTGCCTTTTCCTCCATGCCAGAACTGGCTCAGAAAGTCAAAATGTTTTTTGCCCTGGCTCCAGTAGTGACACTCAAGCATGCCAAAAGCCCCGTCCTGAAAATGTCCTTCCTTCTGGACAAGCAATTCAAGATGTTACAGGTAGGGGATTGCTTCATGCTCTCCTCCCCATCCCCCAACACACCGGTGCTAGAGCAGGGGTCGGGCCCACCTGGAGCCCCCAGGGCTAGCTGGTGGGGCAGAACACAGCTGGTTCCCACTGGTCTATAGGCATGGGCATGTCTGTCACTGTGTTGAGCGTGTGCCTCCCTTCCATTGGTAGGATCTTCAGGTGTTGAAACTGGTCTTTCTATGGGGGGCCCTCATTGAACTTGACCATGCTGATTTTAATGACAGAGGGAAATGCATCCTACACGTGGGGAGGTCAGGGGGAAGCAGAGTGCTGAGCACTGATTTCCCAATGTGCATTCAACCGGCATCGCCCCCTGCCATGGGCTGTACGCATCTTAGCAAAGCAGGAGGGCAAAGGGGGAGTGGGCTTGGCTTTCAGTGGGCATCTCCTCACCACCCAGCTGGAGGGACAGCCTATGGGGACAGCAGCTGGCAGTGGGTGGGGAGGGGCAGTCATGCAGGAAGGGAAATACAAGAAATCACCCTCGCCTTTCACTTCTGCAGCTTCTGCTCGGCACAACAGACGCCACGCTGCGGATAAGGAAGCTGTGGAGGTTTCTCCCCAGGCTGTGCAGGCACCCGCTGCTGCAGAAGCCCTGCGCCAACCTCCTCTTTCTGGTCAGCGGCTGCAACGAGAAGAACCTCAACATGGTGGGTGCACTGCCCCGTTTGGGGGTGAGGGAGCCGGAGCCCTGGGGTGCATCACCCACAGGCAAGCAGACACCGCAGGGGCGGTGCGTGTCTGTGAGATCCTCCCTCACCAGCCACACCGCCCACCAGCACCCTGGGGCACAGCCCGCCCTAGGTCAAGCCTGCTGAAGCAGCACCTGGGTGCCCAGGGACAGTCACTGAGGTCTTGAACACCCTGCCCCCAGATGCGGGGTCCCAGCAACTGGGGGTATCTTGTCTGTGGCCACCATTCCCCTCCCACAGCTGCTTCAGAGCGATTTGGTTAATGACAATCCTGCTCCTGACGATGACCCGATTGTCCCGGAGGTGACTCAGCTGTGGGTGTTTGGGAAGCGCATCGCCTGGCAGCTGCTGCCCCTGTTCCTGCCCCTCGGGGGAGCCATCGTAGCTTCAATCTGTTTCCTTGCAGACACGGCTGGACGTGTACACATCCCACTATCCGGACAGGACCTCTGTCAAAAACGTAATACACTGGGCCCAGGTAGGTTCCCTGAAAAGCAGAGGCTTCACCCTTGGGACGGTCCCTTTCACTGGGAGTCTGGTGTGCCCAGGGCAGAGGTGAGAGGTCGGGGGGATTCTGGATGTCAGCAGGAAAGTAAAGGCAAGATGTTAGGCACACAGAAGAGGTGCGGGACACAGGATGAGCTGCCCTGGTCCCTCTGGGGTGACGGTGGACAGAAGCCAGGGCATATAAGGAGAGGTTTGGGGAGCTGGACCTGCTCAGCCAGAGATGAGGAGGCGATGGAGGGGACCCAAGGCCATCTCTCCCCACCTGAAGGGGTCCTGGAGATGCCAGGACCAGAGTCTGACAGTCTGAGCAACCTGCTGTGGCACTGACCCTGCTGAAGACAGGGTCAGGCTGGAGACCCCCAAGCTGTTGCCTCCCTGCAGAGGCAAATTACAGGTAGTGGGGAAGACAGAAAAGGTCTTTTCAGTCAACACAACTACTGTGAGGGTATCTGAGCTTCTGCCCCAGCACAGAAGCGGTTCTTAGAATAACCAGGCTCGCTAATGACTCTGTACTCCAAGCCCAGAGTGTCACAAGAAGCTAAGGATGATCAGGTTGTTGAAGGAAAACTTCACCAACGCGAAGTGCTCTGGCAGCATCCTGATGAGGCAGCACGGCTGGCAGCAAGGGGGTGTTCAGGGGCACAAGCACGGCCAAGGAGTCATGCACAACACATTGGTCTGTCATCCTGTTGCTGGGGACAGGCATGGAGCTGCAGGTCAAGGCATCACCCTGTCAGAAAACAGGTGGAAAGCCTGGCTTTGCAGGGATGCCACCTCCTCCTGCAAAGTCCCGTGCAAGCACCCTGTCGTGATGTGGTCCTTCAGGGAGGCTGGAAGATGCCAGACCTGGCCTGTGGGCCTCCCTCTGCAGATCTACCCTCTCCTTCCAGGTGCTGAGATCAGGAGAGTTCAAAGCCTTCGACTATGGCAGTGAAAACCGAGCTGTGTACCACCAGGTAGGAGGCCACGGTGGCAGTGCTGGCAGCTGAAGATGCCAGGAGCTGTTCCAGGTGGCATGGGGACAGGCTGGCTTGCAGGAGTTGGCCGTGATAGCAGTTCCTCAGAGCCCCCTGTGTCCCTCCAGGAGACACCTCCCTTCTACCGGGTGGAGGAGATGCCCGTGCCCACTGCGGTGTGGTCAGGAGGGAAGGACTGGGTGGCTGACTGCAGGGATGTCCGCCTGCTGCTGCCCCGCATTGCCCACCTCGTCACCTACAAACACATCCATGACTGGAGCCACTGGGACTTCATCTGGGGCATGGATGCCCCTGGACGCCTCTACAGCCAGATCCTAGAGCTGATGGAGGGGTCTCAGTAGAGCAGCAGCTCCCCAGGGAGATGCTGGTGGCCCACAGAGGTGGAGGGACATCCCTTGCTGCTCCTCCCTCCTTCCTGCTGGCCTGAGACGCTTGTGGTGACAGTGCTTCCTGCGCATCCCTTGTTTGTCAGGCTTGTCCTCCTCCTTGCTTGAGGACTCCTCAAGGACTGGTGGCACCATGTGGGTCTGGCAGAGCTGGGATCAGCTGAGGCATTGGGGCAGGCAGGAGCCTCTGGCCAGGCTGGAAGGACCAAAGGTGACAGTAGAGCCACTGGCCGGGCTATGCAAGGAGGATGCAGGGACCCTGCTGTGACCCCAACAGTGGCAGCCCAGTGGGTCAAGGATTAGAGCACCCGACCCATGAGAAGATGGAAGGGAGCTGGGCTTGTTGGGTCTGGCCATTGGGAGGTCTGAGAGCAGCCCCCCATCGCTGCATGGGCAGATGAGGCCAAACCCTTCTTGGCAGGGGCAGGTGTTGCAGTGAGGGGTCCCAGCCCCAGATCGCAGCCACAGGGAATTCGGGTTGGATGTGGGGTACCCTTCTTCCCCCAGACAGGTCCCCAGGGAGGTGGAAGGTCTCCATCTCAGGGGGAGGGGAGGGTGTGGGTAGGACTCAGCTGGGTCAAGCCAAGCATCTGCCTGCACCGTGTGGCCCTGGGGCCGTGCAGCTGCAGGTCCCTGGGGATGCCTGTGTCTACCAGTGCTGATGCCCGTGCCCCATCCCGGGGAGCTGGTGTCCCCAAATGCACCGGGACTGGGTTGCAGGGCCATCGCCTCCCAAAGAAGATGTCACCACGCCGGCGTCGCGTCCTCTGACAGTGCGGTGCCCCTCACCATGCCATCCCACCCTGCTGCTTGCTGGAAACCCGGAGGTGGGGAAGATCCCTCCGAAATAAACGCTCAAAGGGGATTCCAGGAGCCTGCGCCGCAGCTCGGGCACCCCCGGCGCTCCCGCCCCGTCCGTATGCGCAGGGGGGGGCAGGTGCTCCCCGGGGAGCCCCAGTAAGGAGCACCCCGGGACCCCACCACCCGGGAGGCGGTGGCATCCCCCGGGACAGCAGATCGCCAGCCGGGGACCACCAGGCAGCCCGGGCACCGGGGCTCACAGCAGCTCGGAAGCCCCCGGAGCTCTCGGGGGCAGAGCGGGAGGGTGGCGAGGAGCGGGGAGGGGGGGCTATCCCGGGAAGCCGCCCCTCTCCCCCGCTGGACCCCCTCCGGCAGCAGGGCCAGCCGGGGCCGGGCCCGCCGCCACCGCGGAGCCCCGGGAGCGGGGCGGGGCTTCGGCTGAGGGCGGGGCCTGGCGGGGCCGGGCCGGGCCGGGTCGGGCCGAGCGCCATGGAGGGTGGCGGCGGGCGGCGAGTGCTGGCGGTGGGCGCGGGGCTGGCGGGGCTGGGGGCGGCGCAGCGGCTCCGCGGGCACGGCTGCCTCCGCCTGCTGGAGGCGGGGACCCGCGCCGGGGGCCGCGTCTACACCCGCCCCTTCGGTACGGAAGAGGCCCCCGGGGACGGGGGGTGGACACGGGGGGGAGAGGAGCGGGGATGCGGGAGGCTGCTCCGGAACCGCCCCCCGCGGGGCCGGGAGGGGCACGGGGCTGGGGTCCTGTGGGCGCGGCGAGTGCAAACGGGAGCTGGTGACGGGCGGGGGGCAGGGGTCCCGGGGGGTACACGGGGTTAGGGGTGCTGCCGCTCCTCCCGAGAGTCCCGCCATGCGTTCACCTCCCTCCCCTTCCCGCAGCGTCGGGTCTGGCAGAGATGGGAGCACACTGGATCCACGGCCCCTCGCCGGGGAACCCCATCTTCCAGCTGGCCACCTCCTACGGCCTGCTGGGCCCCGAGGCTGCCCTGGAAGAGAACCAGCAGGTGGAGGCGGGGGGCCACCCCCCGATGCCCTCCGTCACCTATGGCAGCTCGGGGAGAGTGCTGAGCCCTCAGACGGTGAACGAAGCCCGCGACCTCTTCAACACCCTCCTGGCCTCCACCCGCGCTTTTCAGGGGGCCAAGGAGCTGCCAGCACCCAGTGTCGGACAGTACCTGCGGGCCGAGATTGGCCCGAAGGTCCCCACTTTTGGGGGGGGTGAGGAGGACGCCCGGCGGCTCTGGCTGGCCGTCCTCGCCACCTGCCTCAAGCTGGAGTGTTGCATCAGCGGCACCCACAGCATGGACCTGGTGGCCCTGGAGCCCTTCGGGGAGTACGTCTCCCTGCCCGGCCTGGACTGCACCTTCCCAGGGTAAGCCTGGAGCTGTGGAGGGGGATGTTGAAGAGCATTTCGGGGGGTACCCCATCCCCAGCAATGCTTGTTCCCACAGCGGCTACAGCAGCTTGCCTGATCGCATGGTCTCGGCTCTCCCGGAAGGCACCATCCTGCTCAACAAGGCGGTGAGGACCATCCAGTGGAGAGGGTCCTTCCGCGAGGAAGGGGACAAGGGCAGGGACTTCCCCGTCCGGGTGGAGTGCGAGGACGGAGATGCTTTTCTCGCTGACCACGTCATCGTCACTGTGCCCCTGGGTGAGGACACCAACACCTCCATGCCTTGCCTGTCCCTGTTCGGGACTCGCCCTGACCTCTTCACAGCCTCCCCTCTACCACCGAGGGGAAGTTGGGAAGAGGTTTGGGGAGGGGAAAGTATCTCAGACCCCGTTTAGGAGCCCAGTGAACAGAGCTGCCCATCTTCTGCCCGATCTGCCTGCAGGTTTCCTCAAGGAACGCCACCAGGACTTCTTCCAGCCTCCCCTGCCTGAGAGGAAAGCAGAGGCCATTCGCTGCCTGGGTTTCGGTACCAACAACAAGATCTTCCTGGATTTCGAGCAGCCCTTCTGGGAACCCCAGCAGCAGCTCCTCGAAGTGGTATGGGAGGACGAATCACCTCTCAAGGAGCCCAGCGCTGACTTGGCAGCCAACTGGTTCAAGAAGCTCATTGGATTCGTGGTCCTCCAACCACCAGAGCAGTACGTGGCTGGGAGTGTCAGCAAAGGGGCATTGCATCCTCCAGGCAATGTGAAGGAGCACCTTCACACGTCCTGTCTGGAGCTTCTCTGGTGGCCCGTGATGCAGCAGTGTTTTGGGGCAGGGAGGGCATCAGGCAGCTCTCAGCACTGTCCTTCCTTCCCCCAGGCACGGGCATGTCCTCTGTGGCTTCATCGCAGGGAAGGAGTCGGAGTACATGGAGACACTGAGTGACACAGAGGTTCTTGACACCATGACACGTGTCCTCCGCAGGCTGACAGGTACCCCCACCTCCCCTGCCCTCTTCATCAGCCCGGCCCCCCTTCCCACCCCAGGGAAACAAGCACTCGGGTTTCTGGATCCCACCCAAACCCTGTGCCTGCAGGGAACCCGTGCCTGCCCGCTCCCAGGAGTGTGCTGAGGTCCCAGTGGCACAGCGCTCCCTACACCCGGGGGTCCTACAGCTACGTGGCCGTTGGCAGCTCAGGGGACGACATCGACGTGCTGGCTCAGCCCCTGCCTGAGGACCCCGAGGACCCCAGGGTAATTGCTTTTGCCCCTTGGGGATGTAGCCAGCCATGGTGTCAGGGATCAGGAGCCCCCCGGCGTGGGGGCAGATGGAGCAGGGTGGAAACAGGGCGCCCCAGGCTTTGAGGAGCACGGGGCAGTGGCACTCCCCACTCCTGTTCAAGGGTCACTGATTCTCGGGTCACCAACCAACCCCCTTTGGCTCCTCCCACTGGGCTCCATAGGGCTGGAGGGGAACTCCATTTCCATAGAACGTGGGAAGGTCTAGCTCCTTCCAACCACACTCTGGCATCCTCAGGGCACGAGGCGGGTCTCTATGGAAGGGAAGGTGCCCACTCATCAGTCCCTACATGTCTGCAGAGCAGGTCATAGATCCGTGAGGTGTCAAAGGGAGGGTGGTTTTAGTGCAAGCCGGCATCCCCTGGGGTTAGGGGAGGTGGCGGGCCCCCAGCGCTCACCTCACCCCTTGCCACAGCCTCTGCAGCTCCTCTTTGCCGGCGAGGCCACCCACCGCACCTTCTACTCCACCACGCACGGGGCCCTGCTGTCGGGCTGGAGAGAGGCCGAGCGACTCAACCACCTCTTCAAGGCACCCAGCCCTGCTCCGGGGCCCTGAGGGGCCTGGGGCGGGGGGGGGTGGTAAATAAAGCCCGTGCTCCACAGCTCGCTGCCGGTCAGTCTGCTTTATTGGGAGGCCCGGCTGGTGGCGGGACGCGGAGGCTTCTCTCTCTCTCTCTCTCTCTCTCTCCGGCAGGACGGGTGCGGCGCTCCGGCTGCGGTCCGGCGGGGCAGGGGGCCGCGGCGTCAGTACCAGTTGGTGCTGGCGATCAGGAAGCGGGTGTCGTCCAGCGGGGCCTGCGTCGGGCCTGGCTCAGGGGAGGGCTCAGGGGCTGGGGGCGCCTGAGGAGCGGCTGGAGGGGTCGGCCCCGCGGCACGGGGGGCGGCGGGCCCCGCCGGGGGCGCTGCTCGGGAGGCGGGACCCGCCGTGCTGCCGGGACCCGCCGTGCTGCCGGGACCCGCCGGGGAGGGACCCGCCGCTGGGGGCCCCGGAGGCCGCACCTCTGCCATGACGCTGAGGGGAGACAGGAGCGACGGCCTCCGAGGGGAACGCGCCGCCCATCGGATCTGGCTCCGCCCGCCGGGGTTGGCTCCGCCCGCCGCCGGCTCCGCCGCAGCCTGCCCGGCTCCGCCCGCCCGCCGTGGCAACACCCACAGGGAGCGCAGTCAGTCAGATCGCGCCGGATGTGGCGCGGCTGAATGTGCGCCGCCACCGCCATGAGAGGGTGGGCGGGAGCGCTGCGGGCTGCCGTGACCGGGCCCGGGACGGGGACGGTGCCGGGACGGTTCCGGGAGCGCTTCGATTTCGGCGGTCGCGATGTGGCCTCCTGGTTCCCGGGGCACATGGCGAAAGGTGAGGGGCGGGGCTGCGGCGGGCTGACGCCCACCCCCCGCTCCCGGCGCCGCTCACCCGGCGCTGTGTTGCAGGCCTGCGGCAGATGCGGGCCTCCCTGCGGCGCGCCGACTGCCTCATCGAGGTGCACGACGCTCGTATATCCTCCGGCACGGCCCTCCGGGTGTCCCCTGGGACAGCGGGAGCCTGAACCCCGCGATCCCTTCCCCGCCTCCTCCCCTCCGCGTACCCTGGCCGCCCCTTCTCCCGGTACCGTACCCCTCCCCACCGCTGCGCCAGCCACACCGGCTCCCCGGCCGCCCCCCCCAGCGCCCACTCCCACACCAGTACGCGTGCTCCTTAGCAGCACTCACATCCCGCTGTCGGGCCGTAACCCCGTGCTGCAGGAGGTGCTGGGCATCCGCCCGCACATCCTGGTGCTGAACAAGATGGACCTGGCTGATCCTCGCCAGCAGCCGGTGAGTGCCATGGCAGGGCTGGTTAGCTGGCTGGGGTCCCACAGGCTGCTGCAGGAGGGTGCCAGCAACGCCTCTGCCTGTTCCCACAGACCATCTTGGAGCGCCTGAAGCAGCAGGGATGCCCGCATGTTGTCTTCGTTGACTGCCAGCACGACGTCAATGTCAAGAAGGTAATGGGCTGACAGCCCCATGCCTGGCCCTGCTCACTGCAGCTGAGGGCCGTGTGCTGATCTCCCAACCCTGTGAAGGAGCCTCGGTGCCCCGCTGCAGTGATGCCAGCTAGCCCCAAGCAGTCTTTGTTTCCAGCTCACCCAAGGCACCCTGTTCATCTGCTCGGCCCTGTTTTGCACCTCCTTCTGGCACAGCGTCCTCCAAGCGCACCCTTCTCTGTGTTTCCTCTGCAGATTGTTCCCCTGGTCACCAAGCTGGTGGACAGCAGCCCACGTTTCCACAGGGCCGAGGTGAGACGATGACAGTGGCGAGAGCACCAGCACATGTGCAGGGAGTCCAGGGTGGCCACCTGTGGGTTACCTGCCTGTCGTGCTGGAGGGACAAGGCAACTCACACCTGTGCCAGATCCACCAGCAAAGGCTGGGTTGTTTCACCATCAGGGGGTCTGATAACTGCTCACTCCCTGCCCACATCCTCCTTGCTTCCAGAGTACCGAGTACAACATCCTGGTGATTGGCGTGCCCAACATGGGCAAGTCATCGCTCATCAACTCCCTGCGCAGGCTGCACCTCAAAAAGGGTATTTTCTCTGCGGTGCCTGGGGCTGGGGAGGGGCTGCTGGCGCAGCTGTGGAGTGGGTGGCAGGGCAGAGCGCCGCTTGCTCCTCTGACCATGTCTCTCCTCTCCCCAAAGGGAAAGCCACCATCGTTGGTGGCGAGCCAGGCATCACCAAGGCGGTGCTGACCAAAATCCAGGTACCTTCCCCACCGTGCAGCTGGCTGGGTGAGTGCTGGGCTCTGCTGTCCTCTCCCAGCAGATCTGGAAAAACCTCGAGGCACACAGAGCTGATCTCAGAGGGTCACTCAGGTCCCAGGTCCAGCTCAGCGCCTCGCTCTTTACCCGTGTCAGCGTCCGTGGTGCTAATTACTGAGCCACCTGTCCTTAATGGCCCTGCCTGCCACAGGTCTGCGAGAAGCCCCTGATGTACCTGGTGGACACGCCTGGTGTGCTGCCCCCGAAGCTGGGGGATGTGGAGACAGGCATGAAGCTGGCGCTGTGTGGTGAGGCAGACAGGGCGGAGGTGGGGGGTGGATACTCCCCAGACATGGCTTTGAGACCTGGCTGTACCTGGTACCGCCAAGTGTGCTGCTGGTGGCCCTCCCTGTGCTGGTGTGCACTGGAGGGGGGCATGCAGGCAGCAGGAGAGGTGGCCGGAGCTCAGAGCAGGGCTGGGGGCAGCTGGGGCTTCACCTTTTTTTTGCCTTTCCCCCAGGAGCCATCCGTGACCACCTGGTGGGGGAGGACATCATGGCCGACTACCTGCTGTATACCCTGAACAAGCAGCAGCAGTTTAGGTGAGCCAGTGAGGGAACTGGAGAGGGCCCTGGCTTGCATCTGCTGCCTGTGGTCCCTGATTGGGAAGTGGGGGGGGATGGGGGGAAAGAAGTGATGCCCACAGGGTGTAAGCCACCCCTTTGGCAGGTACGTGCAGCGCTATGGGCTGGCCGAGGCCTGTGATGACATCGAGCCTGTCCTGAAGCGTGTGGCCTTTGCCCAGGGCAGAACACAGAAGGTGAAGATGCTGACAGGGACGGGTGAGTACTTGGGGTGGAGGGGGGTAACTCTGCCGCTTGGGGTGCAAGCGGACAGGCTTTTGGGGGTCCTGAGGTGGCTGCAGGCTCCCCCGACACCTCCTGCACCTGTGCCCTGGTCTCCAGGGAACGTCAACGTGACGATGCTCAACTACCCGGCTGCTGCCTACGAGTTCTTGCGGGATTTCCGTGCCGGATGCCTGGGCAGGGTGACGCTGGACTGAGCTGAACCCACGGGAGAGAGGCGCTGCCTGCACAGGGAGCGAAGGCCTGGCCGCCCAGGGACACCCCGTGGGGGAGCTCTGGTGCGCAATTCCAATCGGCTCTGCCAGGGCTGTCCCCAGTTTCGGGGGCTGTGATGCTGCAAGGGGCTGTGGCTGCCCTGCCGTGCTGTCGCCACGCAGGGCGATGCTCTTGGTGAGGAGCGCGGCAGCCCCAGCTCCCCCAGGAGCACCTGGGGTACAGCTGCTGCCCCTTGCCGGGACAAAACCCCCGTGGAGACGTTCCCGCGCTGTGGTATTGACCCCCTCAGGGTCCTCTGTCTGGAAATAAAACGCCTGTGGGTGTGCAGCTGTGGCTGTGGTGCGGCCCCTGGCCTGAGCCCCCCACCCCGCGTCCTGCCTCACCTGCTTTCTGCCCAGCTGCACTGCCGCCTCCGCTCACCCCGGTACTGAGGGGCGCTGGAAAGGAGCCCGGCTCGGTGGTGATTGGCACGGGGAGGGCAGGGAAGGTGGTGGGGCTTCCCGCGGGGTCCCGCCCCGGGGCGGCGGGTAACGGGGCTGAGGGGAGGAAATGGGGCTCAGCCGCGGGTGGGCAGCCGCGCCGGGCACGGTCAGGGTGGTTTCTCCCCCCCCGCCCCAAAACCGTCAACGGCGGAGGACGGCGGCCAGGGGCCAGAGCCAGGGCACGGCCCAGCCCGGCGGGGCCCGGCGCGGCGCGGCGGAGGTCCAGGCGGCCGCCGTCCAGTTGCCGTCTCGGTACTCGACGCCGTCACCCCCATCCGGCTCGCCGGCCAACCGGGCTCGGCGCAAGGCGGCCCCCGCCGCCGCTCCCGCCGCCGCCGCCGCCGCCACCCGCACGGCCGCCCCGGCCGAGCCGTACCGGGGAACCGCCGCCTTCACCCGGGTCCGGGCGGCCCCTCGTGCCCCGCCGCGGGCCGCTCCCCGGGCGCCGCCGCGCCCGCCCTTGCCGGCCGCCGTGTCGCAGAAGGCGGCGGCCAGCAGCAGCAGGGCCCAGCACGCCGCCGCGCTGCGCCGCATCTCGCCCGGGCGCGCACCGGGAGGGCCCCGGCGCTCCGGCTCCGGGACCGCGCGGGGGACCCGCGTCTCGCTCGCGCGGCGCCTCGCGGGCTGAGGAAGCGCGCGCCGCCCCGCGCCGGCCGCGCGCGGCTGGGCGCTCACGCGCGCACCGGCCGGACGCCGCCCCGCGCCAGGCCGCCCGTGCGCACACGCGCGCGCGCCTTGCCCGCCCGCGTGCCCGCCCCCGCTTCTCCCTCCCGCCCCGCCGCGCCCCGGGGCCCGTCCGCGCCCCCCGCCCGTGGGGCTCACCGGGCCCGGCGCCGCCGCCGCCTCCCTGCGCTCCGCTCCTCCCCGCGCGCGCTCCCGCCGCCGCGCTCGCGCCGCCGGCGCCCACCCCCACCCCACGCGCGGCGCCGCGCTCTCGAGACTGCGCGGCGACGGGGAGGGAGGGAACGGCCGCGGCGCCCATGCGGGGCCGCCCGTGGCAACGCGTGCAGCGGCGGGAGGACCGGGGGAAGCAGCCCGCACCGCGGGGCCGTCCCACGGCGCCTCCAACCACCCCCCGCCCTGGTCTGCGTGTGCCCCTCGGGCCCCACTCGTGTCCAGACGCGTGGGGCCAGGCCAGGCCAGGCCCCCCCCGCCGCCCCCGCTGCCCCCCGCGCCCCCTCCGGACTCTGGGCAGCCGCAGCCCGTCCCGAGGGGCGCAGGGCCCGGCCAGCCCTTCGCCGAGACCCCGCCCACGGCACCCGAGGGGGCCCCCGACGGGAACGTCACGGCCTCGGCCAATGGCGATGGCGAGTCCGCGGGGCGGGGTCGCCTCGTCCAATGAGCGCGGGGCGTGGGCGGGGCTCCCGCGGAGGCGGGGCCGTCCCGCCGTGTTCCGCCGCGTCCCGCTGCGCTCCGCCATGGCCGCCTCGCTGCGCGCGCTCCTCCGCCCCGCCGCCGCCGCCGCCGCCGCCGCCGCGCGCCGTCACGCACTGCTCCCGCCGCCGCCGCCCCGCCTCCTCGCGGGGGCGCGCGCCTGCAGCGCCGGTGAGCGGGGCACCGGGGCGGGCGCGGCGGGGCGGGAACGGGCCCCCGAGCATCCCGGGGGCGCCCACACCGGGCACCGGCTCCCTGCGCGCCATGTACGCGCTGCTCACCGGGGTCCCGGCACCGCGCTCCGCGCCGCTCGGCCCTACGGGCGGGCTGCGGCACCCCGTGCACCGGGGTCCCGCACCGGCGCGGGACGGGGAGGGCCCTGGTCCGGAAGGCGCCGGCGGCTCCCCGCGGGCCCCGGTGCCGAGCCCCCGGGCGTGACGTCCCGCCGGCTGCCGGTGACCGCTGGCGCACGCCCCGCCGCCTCGAAGGTCGACTTAAAATAGCGCGGCGGCGGCGGCGGGGCCCGGCTCGGAGGCGCTCCGGGGGTGCGGGGGAAGAGGTTCTCCCCCGGTTGCCGGCAGCCCGTTGGCTAACGGGGCGGTGCCGGGGGCCGGCGGGCAGGGGCCCCGTTCCAGTACCTCTCGGTGCAGAAGACGGGGGCGCGGCAGAGCGTGGGCCTGATCCAGCTGAACCGGCCGCAGGCGCTGAACGCCCTCTGCGAGGGGCTGATGCAGGAGCTGCGGCGGGCGCTGGAGACCCTGGAGAGCGACCCGCAGGTTGGGGCCATCGTCATCACCGGCAGCCAGAAGGCCTTCGCGGGTAGGCAGGGTGCCTCTCCCCACCCCGGCCTTTGGTTTTGCGGGGTTGGCAGGGGACACACACGCACACACCGGTCCCCCCTCTGTTTCCCCTTGGCAGCCGGTGCAGACATCAAGGAGATGCAGCATAAAAACTTCCAGGAGTGCTACGGTGGCGGCTTCCTCGCCGGGTGGGACAAGGTTTCCACCGTCCGCAAACCCATCATCGCCGCCGTGAACGGCTACGCCGTGAGTCCCCCGCCACCTCTCCCCACTCCCCCTCCCCTTCCAGTTCTGCCTCGGCACCCCCTGACCCTTCTCTTCCTCCCCTGTCCCAGCTGGGTGGCGGGTGTGAGCTGGCCATGATGTGTGACATCATCTATGCTGGGGAAAAGGCGCAGTTCGGCCAACCCGAAATACTGCTGGGGACCATCCCGGGTGAGTGGGGGGCACCCAGCAAGTGGGGTCCATGCTGACTAGAACAGGGACAGCAGGGACCCCCACATGTCCCCCTCCGGACCTTTCCCTTCCCCAAACGCCCCCAGGCGCTGGAGGGACGCAGAGGTTGACCAGGGCAGTAGGGAAGTCGCTGGCGATGGAGATGGTCCTCACTGGCGACCGGATTTCGGCAGCGGAGGCGAAGGAGGCAGGTAAGGGACATCACCCCCATCCGGCTCGCCCTGGCACCACGAGGGTCTGGTGGGGTGCTGGCCCCACCACCACCACCACCCCCGCTACCTCCCACCGTCTGTCCTAGGTCTGGTCAGCAAGGTCTTTCCCGTGGAGAAGCTGCTGGACGCAGCCATCAGCTGTGCCGAGAAGATCGCCAGCAACTCCAAACTGGTGGTCGCTATGGCGAAGGAGTCGGTCAATGCTGGTAGGGGCTGGGGGTGCCAACTGGGAACCCCTCCACAGGGGCACGGGACCAGGCAGCGGGGTCTCCCCAACTTCTCCCTTGCTCCCAGCCTTTGAGACAACACTGACGGAGGGGAACAGGACAGAAAAGCGACTTTTTTACGCCACCTTTGCCACTGTGAGTGGGGAACTTGGCCCAGGTGGGGTGGGGAGGGGACACAGTGGGGCTGCCGCAGGCCCCTTACCTCGCCTCTCCGCTCCTCGCAGGACGACCGCAAGGAGGGGATGACGGCCTTCGTGGAGAAGCGCAAGGCGAACTTCACCGACAGCTGATCCCAGGCACGGGGTTCACTGCGGGTCCCCACGGCCGCCGGCTGCCCGCGAGCCCCCTGCGTCCCCCCGCAGGGGGGTCCGGCAGCGAGCGGCAGGAGACAGCCAGCAGCAGGGAGCACCTTTGCCCCTGTTATTAAAAGGTTTTCCTGGTGCTGCCGGGAGATGGGGCGTCCTTGCTGTGGGGGTCCCCTCTGAGTTGGGAAGTGTTGGGGCTCACTGAGAACCCCTTCCGGGACTCTGTCACACCGCTCCCTGACGCTGGGCTGGGTGAGAGCAGCCTCACGGAGTGCATGTCCCCTGGGGAGGGGACAGCCTGCAGCACACCCTGTGTGCTGAGTCTGCCCAGCGTTGGCCCCACCTGAACTGAGCCTGGCGTGCTGTGCTGAGCCTTCACCCTGACCAGGGGCAAGCTTGGGAGGGGGTGTCTGCCCACAACAATGGGTTTTTGGCAGCAATGAGGACCCCACAAGAATGTGCAGAGGCGAAAGGGTTTATTGAGGGGGAGGAGGCAGGGAAGGAAGGTTCTGGCTGGGCAGGGAGGGACAAGCTCCCTGGCACGTCTCCACTTAGCTGTGGTGGAGATGGTCCCAGTCCTCCTCCAGGCTGTTCTGCACTTCCAGGGACAGCATCTGGAGCGGCTCATGGACATCGACCTCCCTGGCATCATCCTGGGGGTGGTAGAGGTGGTCGCGGTCCTCCTCTGGTTCCGCCTGAGCCCAGGCACTGCTGGAGACCTTTATACCTGGTTCCACCTCTCTGGAGGCCTTACCCTCCTCCAGCAGATCCATGGCTTGTGTGCCCTGGCTGCTGGAAAAGGAGAGCAAGACCAGTTACAGTGTGTCGTGGTTACCAAATAGTGTCCAGCCCTGAGGGAATCCCACCCCATCATGATGCAAGGACCCTGGTGAAGGCACCTTCCCCTTCCCCACCCAGGAGGTTGCTTTTTGCAGCTTATCCCTGGGTGGGGTCAGGATGTTGGTGTTGTAGCAGCCACAGCTCCCTGCTGGTGCCAGCAAAGAGAAAACAGCCCAGGCTTGATGCTCAGGGAGTTTGGGTGATTTATGGGTGAAGACAGAGCTGGAAGCCCCTCATTCTGGGGGGACACAAAGCAACCAGGGAGGGTTATCACCCTCTGGGATGTTTTACATTTGGGGGTGTTGCTTTGTCGCTCGTTACAAGCCAGCCACGAGCACACGAAGGTCCAGGGAGCACGGCTGCCTCTTACATTGCGGTGACCACGTCCTGCTCTGTGACCAGGTCCTTCTCCCCGGTGTCACTCAGAGCCTGTGGGGACAGAAGGAATCACTGGCTGGGGGGGTGCTCATGGATCACCCGCGGGTCTCCCTGCGCCCAGGGCAGCAGGAGAAGGTGGGACTCACCCTGGTGCTCCCAGGAGTAGGCAGGAGGAGGGCAGCACCCAGCAGGACGACAACGACGCTGCGGAGCCATGTGGACATCGTGCTGGCAGAGAGGTGGCAGAGCAGCCGTGTTGGCAGAGCCACAGTGGCCGCTGCCCACCCACACCCTGTGCTCAGGGGGTCTGCTTGATTCAGAGCACACGCCTGCACCCACAGCTCCTGCCCATACCTGCCTGTGCCCGCAGTCCCCTCCTCCAACCCCTGCCTGCACCCACAGCTCTGCTGAACCCCAGTGCCCACCCCAGCCTGCCCCCTGTGCCCGTTGAACCCCAGTGCCCACCCCAGCCTGCCCCCTGTGCCCGCTGAACCCCATCGCCCACCCCTGCCTGCCCCCTGTGCCCGCTGAACCCCAGTGCCCACCCCAGCCTGCCCCCTGTGCCCGCTGAACCCCAATGCCCACCCCATGCCCCCTGTGCCCGCTGAACCCCATCGCCCACCCCAGCCTGCCCCCTGTGCCCGCTGAACCCCATCGCCCACCCCAGCCTGCCCCCTGTGCCTGCTGAACCCCATCGCCCACCCCAGCCTGCCCCCTGTGCCCGCTGAACCCCATCGCCCACCCCAGCCTGCCCCCTGTGCCTGCTGAACCCCATCGCCCACCCCAGCCTGCCCCCTGCGCCTGCCGACATACCTCTCCATGGCTGCCTTCCGCAGAGCCGCCCAGGCCTTGCCCTGCACTTTGCCCCAGGCGGGTGCAGCCGCTCCCAGGGGCACCTGGCCAACACGCCCCGGTGCAGCAGGGCTGCCTGGGGCCAGGTCATGCCGGCGGCGCCACCGCAAGGTGGAGACAGGGCATGGGATCAGTACGGTTTATTACAGCACGGCGGGGCCCTTGCAAGCCGTGGGTGGCAGAAGGGAGGAGGACACGCTCCAGGCAACCTTCATTCCCAGAAGGGGACCTTCCAATACCAGCTGGCCCAACGTCCTGCCACAGGCAGGGACGCCTTCTGCTGGCTTGGGGGCAAAGCCCCGTCCCACCTAGCCCAAATGCAGGGAAAACTACAAGTTCTCCAACCTGTCAAGCTGAAGACCCAGATTTGCACTCTGAAACCAAACCGTGGTGGGGTGGTGGCTGGGCTGAAGCCCTGAGTAGATGGACTTCCCAAAGGCCTCCGGGGAGGGATAGAGATGTCCAGGCAGGAGGTAGAAGAGGCGAGTGATGCCTGCAGCCTCTCGGCACAGACATCTCTCAAGAGGCTGTTGGGGCACAGGCAGTTGCTCGGCAGGGATGAAGGCGAACGAGGACAGCTTCAATAAACACAGCACAAGGAGAGGAGCTCCATCCAGCATGGCTGCCCCTGCTGTGCTGACAACTATGGGGCTCCTCTGGCATCCCAGGCTGCCTGAACTTCTCCTGTGGCCTCCTGGCAGCTCAGTGACCTTACTGGAAGTTCTCCCAGTTGCATCACGATGCTTGGAAAACACTTGCAGCCCCAAAACGGGCACTGCTGGGTGGGCAGGTCTGTCCCCTCCTGCCGACGGGTATCTCTGGAGGGAGGGATGTGCTCCTGGTCCCACACCCCAAAAGCCCCAGCAGCTTCTGCAAGGATGGGTTGTGCTGGTGCGTGTGCACAAATGCCACCCAAGGCACGCTCCGCTCGTGCTGGCTGCCACGTGCACACGTACATCCGGTCAGCGTGTCCATCTGATGGTGAGTCCTTACGGTTTTGGGTGGCTGGGTGGAGAACTGGGGGGCTGCAGGGGTGGCTTCTGCAAGAAGCAGCCAGAAGCTCTCTGCAGGCCCCACAGAGCAAACACCAGCTGGCTCAAGGCTGGAGTCGCTGCTGACCAAGGCCGAGCCCATCAGCAATGGTCACAGCGCCCCTGGGAATCACATTTAAGAAGTAAAAGAACACTGGCAGCTGCTTTTTGCCCCCAGAGAAGGGAGTGAGAAGATGTAAGGAGCTGTGCAGGCACCAAGGACAGAAAGATACCCCTGCAGCCCATGGAGAACCCCATGGTGGAGCAGGTGTCCCCCCACAGCCCATGAAAGATGATGGGGAGCAGAGACCCCACCTGCAGCCTGCGAAGGACCCCACGCTGGAGCAGGTTTGCTGGGGGGTCTTGTGACCCCATGGGGGACCAGGCTGAAGCCCTGTGGGAAAGGACTCACGTTGGAGAAGTTCATGGAGGACTGTCTGCCATGGGTGGGACCCCAGGCTGGAGCAGGGGAGGAGTGTGAGGAGACCTCCCCTGAGGAGGAAGGAGTGGCAGAGACAACATTTGATGGACAAGACTTGCCCACAGACTCTGGAAGAAGCTGGGAATCCTGCAGAGCTAGCCAGGAGCCCTGAGGCTGCAACTCCGATTTTTATTTCTTAACAGTGAGGGCTGACACGTGGAGACCCAGAGTCTGGGGAAAAGGGAGCAAGGAATTTCCAGGTGGAAACTTCAGACCTAAACATGTAAGGGAGAGCAGAGTGGGCTGCTTCTGCACATTCTTTGTACCATCACGTGTGCCAAAGGTTGAAGGTCCCTCCAGTGACGTGGGGCCTGCTTCAGATCTCCAGTTATTCCAGTGGTGGGGGTGGGAAAAAGCCTCATTTAGGGGCTTCCAGCACTGGCAACTCATTTTGGGTCATTACTGGTCCATGCTGACAGGTGTCCCTAGGTGGCCAGGAGCACCAGGATGGTGGCCATGTGACGCAGTGAGGCAGATACCACTGGGATGTGTGGCTGAGTGCCTTTGGGGGGGCAAGGGGGTGGCTCTCTGCTCCCTCTCCCCTTTCCCACCTGAATGTCCCTCTCCCTCCTTGTGCCCCTCTGGCCCGGCAGCAGACACTGCAAGGCCCCCAGCACTGCCAGCCAGTCCCTCCCCGTGGCTGACCACTCTCCTCATCCCGGACACAGCTCTCTCCAGAGACAGAGGGACAAGGATTAGCACAGATATCCAAACAGGGATAAGCCAGCTGAGGTTTTTTTAAAAAATAACTGAAAAAAAAGAGCAAAGCACTTTGAAACTCACAGGGACATCTACATCTCCATAAGCATCATTCCTTCCTCCTCTCCGCAAGGATTTTTCAAAGCCCTTTTTATCCCCCCTCCTCTTGGGGAGGAAGAAAGCAATTACAGATCCTAAGCTTCTTGGATAAACACTGTGCCAGCAACCTCTTTTTTTACCCTTTGTGGACAGTTTTGTAGGTGACATGGTTCAACAGGACCCCAAGACCTGTCTGGGTGAATGCTGAACCCACTGCTGCATTTCCAGGCAGTATTTTCCTCTGGATAGGACTTTAAAAAAAGAAAAAAGTGGGGAAAATAAATTCCAGCAGAAAGTTAACCCCCATCTCCAGCAGATTTTGGGGTGTTTGGAGCAAAAGGGAGGTTCACTGTGCACCTCTAACTCTGCCCAAGCTTCAAACCAGTGTTTAAATTCTCAACGAAGACATTTTGTAAAAATGCCTTTTATTTATCCACTGGAAGTCACTGAGCTGCCCAAGGAAAGGAGCTGCAGGGCACCAGAATGCCTCTCCAGCCCAGGCAGACCTTTCCTGGGGTTCCAGAACAAACAGCAAGGAATGGATCAGACTTCAGCAAGACGGAGAAGGTCAGAATTAGGGAACAACGCTTTTTGGGTTGGTTTGGTTGGTGTTTCCAGCTTCCATAGAGTCAGGAGATTTTGCCTTGGGATTCCTTGAACATGCTCCCCCCTCTCCAGAAAGGTAAAACCCAATCCTGTGTAGTCTCAGCTCCAGCAGCCGATTCCCCTCACCTCCACGTCGCATTGCTCCGCCGCAGTCCGACTCCTCCACAAGCAACTGACGCGGAGTTCCACCCGCCCCGTGCCTGCAGTCCCCAGGGCTGTCCTCACTGGGAGCTCTATGAACACTGTGAGAAAATGAAAGGATGAAATTAAAAGAATGGAATTAATTACTGTCACCCACAGCACTGCCCCAGGGCTTCCTGCAGGAGAGGGAACACGGCAGCATTTTGCTCGGCGTTAGCCCGCTGCACTGCTGACAGCAATCCCTTGCAAGTCTGACAGCAATCCCTTGCAAGTGCTTCCACAAAACCTCTGCAATTCCCCATTTCAGAACAGCATTTGGCAGCTCCCAGCTCAGGCAAGATTTAACCATCTTATCTAGAAAGCCACTGCTGCCCAGAGCAGCCCTGGCACCCGAGGAGACACAAAACCCCACAGCATGGAAGCAAATTCATTTGTTGTACGATTTTAGAGGGGACAGGAAAAGAGAGCGTTGCATCTCAAGGACAAACAGGAGGGGCCAGCTCTGAAATGCTGCCAGAGAGAGGCGGTACAGAGACAGGAAGGGTCTGTAGCAAAGCACCTCCGAAGGTATCCATGTATCCCAACCCATGGCCACGCAATCCCTGTTTCTGCCCTTCCACCTCCCGCCGTAGGGAGCGGGGTCCTCACAGGCAATGCCGGCAAGCATCCCCGCTCGGTCACAGCGCCACGGGGAGCGCTGGCGAGCAGCAGCGGGACACAACACAATCACCTGGCACAGACGCGGTGCGCTGACTTTCAGACTTTCTTCCGTGGTCCTTTAAACCCTCGTGTGGCACCTTGTCCAAAGCAAACGGTGGCTGGGATCCTGGAAAAGGAGACACACCTTAACACACACAGCCCACCTCTTGGCAGGACCACCAGGGTGATTTATGCCTTGCACAGCGTTTCAAACTCCCAGAGGGGGGAAAGCAGGGCATTCTAAATCATCTTTCAGATGGGAAATACCCATCTGCCTTCCTGTTTATTCAGCATCTTTCTCTTATACTCTGGTGGCCCCTCCTCTCTGTGCCAGCAGGTGGAAGGTGGGACCAAATATAACATAAGCAGCAGCAGTAAAAGCAGCAGCAGCCTTTCAGCAGTGAATTCTCCTTTATGACCTGCAGCATCAGTGTGTCTGTCTGGCCTGTACACCGTTACACCAGAGGGGAGTTTGTCAGCCAAGCCATGACGTACACGAGCAGACCCAACTTCTGCTGCAGCGTGCTGCGAGGTGTGAGCGCTCTCAGACTCCACAACTCATTAGAAGGCCCAGAAACAACAACTGCTTGCCTCGTTTCACAGAGGCAGAGCTGCCACCAGTGAAAGGCAGAGGGGCTGGGGAAAGGCAGAGGGGCCGGGGAAAGGCAGAGGGGCCGGGCAAAGGCAGAGGGGCCGGGCAAAGGCAGAGGGGCCGGGCAAAGGCAGAGGGGCCGGGCAAAGGCAGAGGGGCCGGGCAAAGGCAGAGGGGCCGGGCAAAGGCAGAGGGGCCGGGCAAAGGCAGAGGGGCCGGGCAAAGGCAGAGGGGCCGGGCAAAGGCAGAGGGGCCGGGCAAAGGCAGAGGGGCCGGGCAAAGGCAGAGGGGTTGGGGAAAGGCAGAGAGGCTGGGGAAAGGCAGAGAGGCTGGGGAAAGGCAGAGAGGCTGGGGAAAGGCAGAGGTTGCCGAGGGCAGATGCAGGTTTTCCTGCTTCCACCACAAGTCCTGGGCTCATCGTGCCCCTTCCAGACCACCAGCACTGTCAACAGATGATGTGGCAAACTCAAAACACTGCTTTTGCTAAGAGGAATAGCTCAGGCAAAACCTCTGCTGAGAGACAACTGAAGTGATGAACACAGTGACCCTGATGCAGGTGCTGGGAAGAGGACAACACCCTGTCAATGGCTATCTTTTATTTTTTATGGCACAAGACCAGGGGGATTTCAAAACCAGGTTTCAACTTTTTTTGTAAGGATTTCATGTAAAGAAATAAAAAACCAAACCAAAGCACAAAAAAATCAGAAAAAAACCCCACCAAACAATCCAGAGTGCTGCTCTGGCCTAACAAAACCTAAGATGCAGGGTGGGATGTTCACCTGCTTTATTTGTGCCTCGTCCTGTAGGTGTGCAGGAGCCCAGGGAAATGCACCAGCTCAGCCCCACCACAGCCAGGACAGGAAAAGTGTTACAAATGTTAAAAGTAAAATAGAATTTCGTATAAATAGTATGTTAGTTTATTATTATTATTATGAAGGAATCAGATTAATGATACAGTATTCACAGCCATGTAGTGGCAGGTGTTTTTAAAGTGTTCTAATCGTATTGAGCTGCCTCAGCATCCTCTGTGCAGCCCTTTCCATGGAGGAGTGAAGTCCTCAGCAGAGTCAACCAGTAGACAGTTACAAATGAATCACAGAATCGTAGGGGCTGGAAGGGACCTCGAGAGATCATCGGGTCCAACCCCCCTGCCAAAGCAGCTCCCTAGCTCATATTGCACAGATAGGCGTCCAGACGAGTCTTGAATATCTCCAGAGAAGGAGACTCCACCACCTCCCTGGGCAGCCTGTCCCAGGGCTCTGTCACCCTCACTGGGGAAAAGTTCCTCCACATGTTGGTGCGGAACTTGAAGGACTGACTGGGGTAGGTGCACAAATAGAACAGAAATGATAAAGTATTTCAGTTGAAGAGAAGAGTAAGGTGATTTATGGTTAAGTAGAGTTCTGAGGATTTAGATGTTTGACATGGAACATCAAGACCTTGGGAAAGAAGAGGAGGCAGTGACCTCTGAAGCAGAACCGAGACCGAGTAATCAGCGGTACCCACAGAGAAGACGACGCAGGCAAAGGACAGGCTCTCAGCCACCCAAACCAGGGGACTTTGTCTATTCAAAACAGGGGGCTTCATCTATTATGTAACTGTGTTAAAAGAGCAATTAAGATCATAAACATAACATTTGGGTTGCCACTCACCGAGGTGATGGCCCAACTCTGAGTTGTTATTAAAAGTAAGCCCGGAGTAACCCAAAGCTTAGTGAAATTCCTTAACAACAAAGCTGGAATGAAACTCAGTTTGAGTGTTTTGGGAAGGCACCGCGGGTGGGCAGACGAACAGAAACTCAGTGACACGGCTTTTCCAGCACACACATGTCCTGTCCCTCCTTACCCTTCTCCTCTTTGGAAAACAACCTTTTCAAACACACATGGAAGCTCTACCACTCTTACCTTCAGCACAGAAACAGGCTGAGCTGCAGCAGGAACCGCAGAATGCAGCTCGGACAGCACGGCCCCAGCTCCGGCAGCGTTCTGTGCCGGCTCGGCCAGCAGCACTGACCTGGATCTGCAGAGCGGCTTCTCCGGCGCCGAGGGGACAGGGACGGCTGGAGGCCGAGGCAGGTCCGTGTCCTCAGCAGGGCCCGTATCCATGGGGACCGATGTCTCGGTGCTCACGTCCATCGGCACGCCGGCACCCTGCTCTGTGGGAGAGCTCACACGCCTGGGGCCGCTGCAGAGACAACAGTACAGCTCTTCTCAGTGGCTGACACACAAGGAAAGGCACTTTGCAATGAGATGGGCAAGTCCAAGTTGGGCAAGTGTGGCTGCACACACCACTGGGAGCAGCCAAAAGGCTGCTGGAGAGCTGCAGGACAGGCCTGCAGCAAGTTTCTGTTCAAGTACTCAGGGCTGGTGTGTTACAGCACGCAGCTTTGTCCCCAGGTTCCTTCCTTCAGGCTGTAACATAGAACTCATTCACACCAGGCCACCCAAGCAAGCCTTAGAAGACCCAATCACAGAATCCCAGGCTGTGTGAGGTGGGAAGGGACCCTCAAAGGCCATCTAGTCCCACCCCTGCAGTGAGCAGGGACACCTTGAACTAGAGCAGGCTGCTCAGAGCCCCATCCACCCTGACCTTGGGTGTCTCCAAGGATGGGGCCTCCACCACCTCTCTGGGCAACCTGTGCCAGAGTCTCACCACCCTCAGAGGGAAGAACTTCTTCCTCCTGTCTCATCTAAACCTGCCCATCTCTAGTTTAAACCAGCACCCCTCATCCTATCGCTCCATGCCCTTACAAAATTCTTCCCAGCTTTCCTGTAGGTGCTCAGGGACTGGAAGGGACTCAGAGGTCTCGCCCACAGCCCTCTCTTCTCCAGGCTGAACCAGCCCAACTCTCTCAACCTGTCTTTGTAGGAGAGGTGCTCCAGACTTTGGATCATCCTTGTGGCCTCCTCTGGACCCTGATCTCTGTGGGTGCACTCTAGCCAGCATCTCGGAGAACCCTGGCGGAAGAGGAGGCTTCACAGCCTGACTGTACTTGGGTGAAGCTAAACAGACCCCTGAACTTCTACACCAAACACCTGGGGTTTTTTAACCTGTTCTTACAAGCAGCACACAAGGTCATGCCTGAGCCTCTCAGAACACAAACTCACTTACACTGGGAAGGGAGGGAAGCAGCAGCAAAGCACACCACCACCTCTAAGGGGAAGCCAGCTGTGCCACCGCAGCTCGGCTGTTACCTTTTCACCTTCCTTGGTCTGTCAAACCGAAAGTCGGACGGATAAAGGTGAACGCTGACCAAGTGATCCTTTCTGTCCTTGCTGCTCTTGAATTTCTCTGCACAGCCTTCTACCAAACACTTGTACTGAAAGGCAGGGGGAAGAAAAGAAGACACGATAACCGGGAAGGGCGAGCGGCATCAGGGGAGCAGAGGGATGCCATCCCCGAGCGGTCAGCCTCGACGGACCCCCGCTCGTGCCGTGTGTGCAGACCACAAGAGAAGGGCTGGGCCTGGCCACTCACCATGTTCTGCTTCTCAGCCAGTATCTGGAAGAGGGAATCATGCCACTCCAGGATGTGAATGTCCAAGAGGTGCCCCGAGGGGAAGGAGCGCTTGCAGAAGGAGCAGACGTTCCTGTGCAGCGTGTTGTAGTGGTGCTCGTAGCCATCCAGCGTGTCAAAGACCTGGCAGCACCCAGAGATGTGGCAGCTGAACTCAGACACCCTGCAGGGAAACGAGGACATCCATGTCTTAACTTAGAATCACAGAATCGTAGGGGTTGGAAGGGACCTCGAGAGATCATCGGGTCCAACCCCCCTGCCAAAGCAGCTCCCCAGCTCATATTGCTCAGATAGGCGTCCAGACGAGTCTTGAATATCTCCAGTGAAGGAGACTCCACCACCTCCCTGGGCAGCCTGTCCCAGGGCTCTGTCACCCTCACTGGGGAAAAGTTCTTCTGCATGTTGGTGTGGAACTTCCTGTGCTCCAATTTGCAGCCATTGCCCCTTGTCCTGTCCCCACAGACCACTGAAAAGGGGTTGGCCAATTCCCCCTGCATCCCATACTTAAGATATCTATAGACATTAATAGATAGTTTATAGATATCTATAAACATTAATTAGGTCCCCCCTCAGTCTTCTTTTCTCCAGGCTGAACAGCCCCAGCTCACTCAGCCTTTCCTCATACAGAAGATGTTCCAGGCCCTTAATCATCTTCATAGCCCTTCTTTGGACTCTCTCCAGGAGATCCCTGTCCTTTTTATCCCAGGGAGCCCAGCACTGGACACAATACTCCAGGTGGGGCCTGACCAGGGCAGAGTAGAGGGGGAGGATCACCTCCTTTAACCTGCTGGCCACACTCTTCCTGACGCATCCCAGGATCCCATTGGCTCTCTTAGCCACCAGGGCACACTGCTGGCTCATGGCCAACCTGTCATCAACCAGGACCCCCAGGTCCTTCTCCACAGAGCTCTTCTCCAGCAGGCCATCCCCCAGCCTGTACTGATACAGATGGTTATTCCTTCCCAGGTGCAAGACTTTACACTTGCTTTTGATGAACTTCATCTGGTTTCTCACTGCCCAGCTCTCCAGCCTGTCCAGGCCTGGCTGGATGGCAGCGCAGTGTTCCTGCGTGTCAGCCACCCCTCCCAGCTTTGTATCATCAGCACTTGCTGAGGGTGGATGCTGTTCCCTCATCAAGGTCGTTGATGAAGATATTAAACAGGACTGGACCCAACACCGAGCCCTGGGGAACACCGCTAGTCACAGGCCTCCAGTCAGATTTTGTTCCACTGATCACGACCCTCTGAGCCCGGTCCAACAGCCAGTTCTCAACCCACCTCACTGTCCACTCATCTATCCCATGATCTCTCAGCTTTGCTATCAGGATGTCATGGGAGACAGTATCAAAGGCCTTGCTGAAGTCAAAGTAGATGACATCCACTGCTCTCCCTCCATCCACCCAGCCGGTGATGACATCATAGAAGGCTATGAGATTGGTCCAGCACGATCTCCCCTTGGTGAATCCATGCTGACTACTCCTCATGACCTTCTTCTCTTCCAGTTGCTCTCTCCAGTTGCTCTCTCTTCCAGTTGCTCTCTCCAGTTGGAGACTCCACCACCTCCCTGGGCAGCCTGTCCCAGGGCTCTGTCACCCTCACTGGGTAAAAGTTCCTCTGCATGCTGGTGAGGAACTAGATTAGAGCCTTAACTGAAGCTGCGTATATCCCTCTAAAAGACTTTACTTATTTTTGTGAATATTGCTTAACCCACATGAGAGGTGCAATGAAATTAAGATTACAATGGTGCTGACAACCAGAAACTCTTACTTGCCATCATGGCTTGAGTATCCTATAGATTATCATCCTCTGAAGAGGTGCTCTGGATTAAGAATAAACACCCAGCAGCAATGGTTGGCTTGAACTTAAAACTTGCAGCTGTCAAGGAAAACTTTGTGCAGATGCTGACAGCAGGCATCTGTAGGATTCCACACAACCCTCAAAGTACTGCCTTGGTTTTATATGCCAAAGCGAGTTTTAAAACAAGAAGTAGATTAAAGACTCACAGAGTGGTCAGGGTTGACAGGGACCTCTGGAGATCACCCAGCCCAACCCCTGCCAGAGCAGGTTCACCTCGAGCAAGTCACACAGGACAGCATCCAGGCAGGTCTGGGATCTCCCCAGAGAAGAAGAGTCCCCAGCCATTCTGGGCAGCCTGCCATAGTGCTCAGGCACCCACGGAGCAAAGAGTTTTCCCCTCACGTTGGGACAGAACAGCCTCACCCCGCTATGAGGCAGGCGGGCAGGGCTCACACCGGCAGAGCCGCACACCAACATCCCAACGGAGCAGGACACCCGAACCAAGACCCTCACCCGGAGCCATCGCCATGCCGCGCCTGGGCCCTGCCTCACTTACTTGGGTCTCTCCGCCACCTCGGCCAGGCTGGTGAGGACGCCCTGGAGGTAGAGGTGCCTGTGCACGTCCCCATCCTAGAGAGAGTAGGAGAGGGGCCGTGGGCCGCAGGCCTGCCTCCACACCGCAAACCCCTCTTCTGCTCGGCGGCAGGCCGCGGCGGGGACAGGCCCGGGAGCGGGGGGTCTGCGGAAGGGGGGACGCGGGCCTCTGGGGGACACGGGCCTCGGGGGAGCGGGGCCTGGGCCGGCCTCTCCCTCCCCTCACCTCGAGAAGCGGGTGGCGGGAGCCGAGACGGAGGCGGCGCGGGGAAAAGGTGAAGGGCGGCGAGGGCGGCCCGGGGGGCGGCGGCCTGGGGGCCGGGGGCGGCCCGGGGGGCGGGGGCGGCCCGTCCCGCAGGCGGCGGCGCAGCCCGGGCGGCAGGGCCAGCATGGCAGAGGGGACCGCCGCGCCGGGCGCGCTTCCGGGCGGAAGCGGCTGCCTGACGAAGAGCGCGCATGCGCGAGCCGCACTTCCGGGAGCAGGTGGCCGAAACTTCCGGGCGCGCACTTCATTTCCGGGCGGGCAGGTAAGGGAGCGGGGCCGAGTGTGGGTTTCCTGCGGTGCCCGCGGGAGGGGTCTTCGCTGCAGCGGGCCGCTGGGGGCTGCGTGGGGGGCGCCCCTCGCCCTGTGACGAGCTGTTTCCTCGGAGCCAGGCCGGGTTCCCCTCTGCGGCCTGTGCCCTCCCGGGCAGGGGCGCCCCGGCTGCCTGAGGGGAGGTTGCCCCGCGCAGATAGGTGAGCTTGGCCCTGGCTCGGCCCAGCGAAGCCGGCGCCGGCTTGATTCGGGTTCGGGGGGCGCTCAGACCGAGGCTTTCAGAGATCCCTTCCAGCCCGGATCATGGAGTGGCTCCAGGGATGGGGCCTCTGCCGCCTCTCTGGGCAGCCTGTGCCAGTGATCTGCCGCCCTCATGCCGAAGAGTTTTTTCCTGATATCTAACCCAGGAGCAGCTGAGGGAACTGGAACTTAGTCTGGAGAAGAGGAGGCTCAGGGGAGACCTTATTGCTCTCTACAGCTGCCTGAAAGGAGGTTGTACTGAGCTGGGGGTCAGCCTCTTCTCGCAGATAACCAGCGACAGGACAAGAGGGAATGGCTGCAAGTTGCGCCAGGGGAGGTTCAGGTTAGATATGAGGAGAAATTTCTTCTCAGAAAGAGTGGTTGAGTGTTGGAATGGGTTGCCTGAGGAGGTGGTGGAGTCACCGTCCCTCGGGGTGTTCAAGGAAAGGTTGGATGAGGTGCTTAGGGACATGGTTTAGTGAGTGATATGGGTGGCAGGGAGATGGTTGCGCTAGATGATCTTGGAGGTCTTTTCCAACCATTATGATTCTATGAATCTCCTGTTTTTCTAGTTTAAAATTAAACCATCAGCCCTTGTCCCATTGCTATGTGCCCTTGTGAACAGTTCTTCACCAGCCTTCTTATTAAATCGTTTTGGTAAACCAGAAGTGTGTCCATGTGCTCAGTATTCTGCAGCTGCACAGGGTGTCACGCTAAGCACTGCCCTTGCACGGTGCCTCAGTCACACCCTTGCTTCTGTGCCCATCCTGGGTGTAACTTTGTGCAACTTGTTCCTTGGCTGTTAACAAAACAGATGGTAGAATGCAAAGCCCCCTCCCCCTAAACTTGGAAAAATTGCACCTGAAGAGCTCCTGAAGCAGGGGCTTGGGCAGGCTGCTGAAGCTGTTGTGCCTGTGGCCTGTCTGTACAGGAACCAGTGCATTTTCCTGACCACCTGAAACTTTTGCACTCTCAGTGTGGTTTCTAAGGTTGAAAAGTCCTCTGCAGTTGAGGTGGGGTTTGTGTGAGCACGTGTGCCAGCTCAGGCAGGGTGCTTACGCTCTCTGCTTTGCTTCCTTCCCACCCGTAGGTTGCATTTCTCTGTTCCGGGTGGATATTTCAGCGCGCCCTGTGGGTTCATAATGTAGCTGGGAAGCACTGGCTGTGCAGGGATACTTTTCATTCGCAGCAGTAAAGTAGCAACTTCCCCTCCCCTCCCCAACCTTTGCCTCCCCGTCCCGCGGAGCTCGTGGCCTGGGGTGGGAGCATGAGCGAGTTCCGCATCCACCATGACGTCAACGAGCTGCTCAGCCTGCTCCGTGTCCACGGCGGGGAAGGAGCCGAGGTCTACATCGACCTGCTGCAGAAGAATCGCACCCCCTACGTTACCACCACGGTCTCCGCGCATGGCGCCAAGGTGAGCGCCGGCACGCCGTTTGGGCCTTGCGGGGAGGCCGGTGGGACCCCTGAGGTGGCTGCCTTTGCAGTCATGGGGAGACCTCCCATTGTCTCTGAGGGCACAGTCCTTCCTAAGGAGGAATTCAAGATACACAATCCTCAGCGTGATCCCTCTTGGCCGGGGATGTGAACTGCTGATTCTGTGAGACAGCTCAACTTCAGTCAGTGTGGAGCTGGACACATGCTGGGACACTCTCCCCAGTTTTTTTCTGAGAATAACCTTGAAATCGTGTTCACTTAGCTAAAAATAATAAATAAATAAGGGGACAGTCTGACCTAGAATCTCAGTTTTGGTGTGGAAGTAGAAGGATTATATCAGGATAAAGATAAAATCCTTGCCTCTTGGAGAGATGGGTGGAAGACACTGGGAAGGATTATTAGAAGTGGGGTGGGAAGCTCAAAGAAGCAGCTGGTTTTCTGCCTGTGCTGGTTGTTTTGAGTTATAATGAGAAGGTTTGTCCCCTGGAGGAATGAAACAAATGGAAAATAGCAGCTGTATGAAATAAACAATTCCCAACTAATTTTTCTCCCAACTTCACCCAAGTGTTAGGGATTAAAGCCCAGTGCTGTCATGGGCATGTGTGCTTCTGTGGCCACAATGCTGCTTTTCATTGTCATTTTTAAAAGCAATCCAAAGCATACTGAGGGGGGACCTAATTAATATTTATAAATATCTTAAGTATGGGATGCAGGGGGAATTGGCCAACCCCTTTTCAGTCATGTGTGGAGACAGGACAAGGGGCAATGGCTGTAAACTGGAGCACAGGAAGTTCCACACCAACATGTGGAAGAACTTTTACCCAGTGAGGGTGACAGAGCCCTGGGACAGGCTGCCCAGGGAGGTGGTGGAGTCTCCTTCTCTGGAGATATTCAAGACTCGTCTGGATGCCTATCTGTGCAATATGAGCTGGGGAGCTGCTTTGGCAGGGGGGTTGGACCCGATGATCTCTCGAGGTCCCTTCCAACCCCTACGATTCTGTGATCAGTCCAGCTGTGAGTGCTGGAAAATTGCTAACCCTTGTCAGAGAGTTCAGATCTCTGTAGCCTGAACTGCAAATTTTCTCTAATCCTGGTCTTAGGTGTCCTTTGTGCAGCTTTGTAAAGGGATTTTAGTAGGAGGCACTGCTGGAGTGCAACCCCTTGCACCACAGCTACTACCTCAGAGTGTTTAGCTGTGTTTTGAAGATCTCCAGGAGATTCCTCCATCTCTCTGGCTGCGTCCCAGGGTCCCTGCTCTCTGCAGAAAGGACTGTTTCCCTGGGGCCAGCTGGGATTTTTGAGGCTGCAGTTTGTTGGCAGTGCCTGTGGTGCCCCTCAGAGCAGGGTCTGTAACCCCTCTGGGCAATGGGCAGGATGCCCCACCATCTCTGTGGCTTTGCACTGGGCTCAATCCAATTTATTGATGTCTCTTTTACTGGTGGGGCCCCCCAAAAGTGAACCCAATATCCAGATGTAGCTTCATTAATGCCAAATCCCTCAATAAACCTGCTGATACAGAGTTGCATTGCTTCAGGCAGCACATGTGAAGTAAGCCCTGCTGCAGATCTTGTGCTGTCCTTCATCCCTCCTCACCTGCAGTGCCAGGACACCTTCCCCACACACACTCTCCTCCAGTGTTACTATTAGTAGGAGACCAATGCTGCAGCATTCTGGGCAAAACTCCTTTCCCTGGCGTGCTTCAGGGGCAGCACCAGCCTGTCCCTTGTCTCCATTGTCACACAATGCTCCCAAATGCTGTGATAATAATGTATGTTAAACAGTTATTAATAATGTGGTGTTTTACAGGTAAAAATAGCAGAGTTTTCTCGAACTCCTGAAGATTTTTTGAAGAAGTATGACGAGCTGAAGTCTAAAAATACGAGGCATCTAGATTCTTTAGTGTATCTGCTGTCAAAGCTCACAGAAGACAAAGAGGTTCGTTTCTCCTGTAGAACTGGGTGTGTTACAAGTATTCAGCAGTAGCAGCAGTGCAGTGATTTAAGTAGAGCATGCTTTCTGATGGCAGTCTTCAGTGACACGTGTTGAAATCCACAGATAAACCCTTCCTAGCATTTACTTAATCATTAAAGCACTCCTGAGAATTACACTCCTCTCGATGTAAACCACTAAGACTCAAGAAACTGGGCTGGAAGGGCCTGTGCTCTGATTCAGCACAGCTGCCTTCTGGCCATACATTTCTCCCTTTAGTATGTGCTGAGCAGCGGTCACAACACCTTTTCTCTCTCCTTCTTTTTGGTGGATGTGCAGACACTCCAGTATTTGCAGCAAAATGCAAAAGAAAGGGCAGAACTCGCAGCAACTTCAGCAGCCAGTGGCAGTGCAAACTTTTCTGTTCCCTTCTCTGCTTCCAAGATATCTCTGCAGGAGCTGGAGGAGCTACGCAAGCAGCTGGGCAGCGTCGCAGCCAACTCCAGTGCACAGCAGGTACTGCCTCTTCCTGAGGTCTGGGTGCAAAAGCTTTCCCTTCTACTTGTGTACAGCTGTGCTCTTTTCATCATCTAGTGGAATTATAAACATCTCCAAATTTATTAGATTATATTAGATTTTTGTGCTGCTGTGGGGAGCAGAGGAAGTTACAGGCTCACAGACTGGTCAGGGTTGGCAGGGACCTCTGGAGATCATGTAGTCCAACTCCCCCAGCAGACCAGGACCACCTTGATGAGGTGAATTGAGGTCCTTTGAGCAGGTAGCGTTACTTTGGGGTGCCTCTCTGACCTGAAGGTAATAGCACTGGGGTTATGACAGCACTGAGGCTACAGCAAATGTGACCAGAGCTGGTGCTGCTTGACAGAGTGGTCCCACAGCCGGTGCTGCTTTGAGGGATTTCAAGACACTGGGCAGCTCAGAGAGCATGAAAAATGTCTGGGCCTAGCCTTGGTGCAAATCAACCCTCCCTCACATGCAGGGGAACTGGTCTTGAAGGTGCACAGCTCACCTGTCTGTTTGCTCCCTTCCCAAGTTCCTCTCTCCTCTGAGGCTTTCTGTGAGAGGAAACACCCTGTGTGCATCCCACTTCACGTATGCATCCCTGGAGCCTGAGAAATGGCATTTGTAAGCATGTGTCCCCATTTTTATGCACTCAGGGCCCTAAACGTTCAGGTAAGTTGTACACCTTGCAGCCCTCTCCAGTGGGTAACTGATCTCACCCTCTGTTTATTTTAGTGTCAGAGACCCAGAGCCAGTGGGCCTGTGTGTGCCTTAGTGCCTGGGCTGGTGGGAAGGGGTGCAGAAGGGCATCATTTGATACACCCTCTGATAAAAAGGTGGCTAACTGTGTTAAAAAGATCACCTCTGCAGCACTGAGACCAACAGCCCAGATGGCCTGGGGAGACCAAGTCCTATCCTGTGCTACCGAAACGTGAACTATTCAACTTTCTGTTCTCAAGTTACCAGTTTACAGCCAATTTCTGCTTAAAATTAACAATTTCTTGGACTTAGGAAGATCCCTCTCTTTTTTTTTCCTTTCCTTTCTCTCTTTACCCAACAGCCTCTTGAGCTTACACGAAAAATCCTCCGAGATAAGCAGAACAAGAAGAATTTTGGTCAGCCCATTCCAGTATTTCCATCCTGGGTGTATGAGAGACCTGCACTAATTGGTGACTTCTTAATTGGCACCAGTTTGAGCACTGACACAACAGTACCTATTGGTAGGTGGTACATGGGGGAAAGCTGTGTAAGCTTGTGATGTTTTGTACTTGTTCAGATGTCGTGACGCTCAGGGTGAAAGCACAGCTTGGGTCCTCACACTCTGCAGATGAAGAGCAGGGTTCCAGATAAAACCCCAAACCAACAAACAAACCAACCCCTAAACTAACCAGCCCTGTTATTTTTTTGGATTGCAGTAAGGTTCTTGATACTGTGTCTCACAGTATCTTGCTGGACAAAATGGCAGCAAACAACTACACAAAGCTGTGATGCATTGGGTGGGCAATTGGCTGAAGGGTCGGGCCCAGAGAGGGGTAGTGAACGGGGTAGTGTCTGGCTGGCAGCCAGTCACTGGTGGGGCTCCCCAAGGCTCCATTTCAGGCCCAGTTCTTTTTAACATTTTCATAAACAACCTGGACTCAGGACTAGAGGGTGTCTTAAGTAAATCTGCAGATGACACCAAATTGGGAGGAGCTGTTGACTCCGCTGAGGGTGGAGAAGCCTTGCAGAGAGAGCTGGACAGATCAGAGGGCTGGGCAATCACCAACAGCATGAGGTTTAACAGGGGCAAGTGCTGGATTCTGCACCTGGGAAGGGGTGACCCTGGTTGCACGTCCAGCCTGGGGGATCAGACACTGGGGGCCAGCTCTGCTGAGAGGGATTTGGGGGTCTTGGTCAACAGTTCCCCATGAGCCAGCAGTGTGCCCAGGCAGGCAGGAGGGCTGGCCGAATCCTGGGGTGCATCAAGCATGGCTTGGCCAGCCGGGCCAGGGAGGAGATTGTCCCACTCTGCGCTGTGCTGGTACACCCTCACCTCAAGTACTGGGTGCAGTTTTGGGCACCACAGTACAAGAGGGACATGGAAATATTGGAGAGCGTCCAGAGGAGGGCAGTGGGAATGACAAAGCGTCTGGAGGGGGGAAGTCTTAGGAGGAGAGGCTGAAGTTATTTGGAGACCCTACAGTTTGCCATTCACCTGCAGCTTTTGCTGGGCTAGGGTTTCTTTGTGTCTCTGAACTGTTACCTTGATATTTGAGTGTTTCAGTGGACAGGAGGAAGGAGGAGTTGTTGACAAGATTGGAGCTTCATGGGTCCAGTAAAACTTTTGGGTGGAAGGATGAGCAGCACAAGCTGTGGGTGATGTTCTCTTGGCCACAGATACATAGCCCTGCCTACTTGTTTTGCTTTGAGTATAAATGAACAAAGGATTCTGTGTCCCTGGAAAGCAAGGTAGATGATTTTGGAGTTGACCCTGACTCAGCTTTATGTCTCTATATCTTGATTCAGCTTTGTGAGCTCTTCCTTCACTCTCTTTGAATGGTAGTGTGGCTTCCTTTCAGGCTTCAGGTACTGCATTGATACGAATGGACGATCAGACAGTACTGTGTCATGTTCTGATTGTGTTCTTTTTCCTCCTTCTCTTTGAAAACAGGTACTTTGCCATTAGCCTCCCAAGAATCCATGATTGTGGAGGACTTGCTGTACGTTCTGATCGGTGTGGATGGAAGATACATCACAGCACAGGCTCTTGTAGGCAGGCAGAACCGAACGTTTTCAGTCGATCCGAACTTGGACTTGTCCATCAAGGAGCTGGTGACCAGGATTCTTCCTGTAGCAGCAAGTTACTCTGCTGTCACCAGGTACCAAGTTGACATTTGTTAGAAGAGGATGCTCTCCTTTGAGCATCAAGCTGTAAAACAGAGAATCCATTGTTGGGCAGATGTTCACTTCTAAGGTTGTTTTAAAGCTGTGGAGACATAAAATAAGAACAACAGTTTATTTGAAATTTAACTGCTTGTTGCTGGGTTCCTCCTCTGTGCTGCCAGTTCACTTTTTCACTCACCTCACCTTCGCTCTGTCGAAACTCGGTCTTGGTACATGCAGGCAAAGAGCAAACAGGATATGTCTGCTTCTTCTGACTTGTCTCTTCCCACTCTTCAAAGAGTTTCTCCATGTTTCCTGCTTTTTTCTCTCCTCTGGGCATCCAGGACTGAGACAACCTTTGGTTCTGAGCAGGAGAACCTACTGCTGCATAGTTTCTGGTAGCTACCTTAAGTAATTGTTAAGGTTTGAGGTACACCTCATGAACAGCAGATGTTTGTCATGTAGATGTCTGCATTTGATTCAGAGTCCCTAAAAGATCAGCAAAGAGAAAGAAGCATTTTTAGGATGTGATTCATCGAATCTTTTTTTACATGTCTGCTTCCAGATGCTATGACTGGTGTTCAGAAGCATCTGTCTCTCTCCACTAACCCTTAGGAAGTCATCTAGATCTGGTCAGATAAATCCCTGCTGTGGCATGTGGTGTCAGAGGCTAGCAACAGTGCATTCCCCACATGGCTGGAGGCACATTTCTTCCTGTTGAGAACTTTTTCTGTCCTCCAGTCTGCTGTTCATGCAAGGACAATTACCTTGAACATCCTGGCTCTCACTGTTTCCATTGTGGTTTTGCAAGTAATTTTAGTTCCCTTGCAATTGGAGAGGAAAAGTCTTCCCCCAGCTTTCCATACTAGGAAACGTGGTGATGGGAAGTAGGCAGGGGGGACACAGAGCAAATGTGGATCCCAAAACTCCAGCTGAAGGCTGGTACACTTTCCAACATGTGATCTACTCATGTGCTTGTGCAGTGTCCTGAAGAGAAAATCCCTGAAAATGAGAGGAGACTGACACAGCTTCTTCCCTTTTGCTTTTTACAGGTTTATAGAGGAGAAGTCTTCCTTCGAGTACGGACAGGTCAATCATGCTCTAGCTGCTGCTATGCGGACCCTAATTAAGGAATACATGATACTAATTACCCAACTAGAACATCTTCAGAGACAGGGACTTCTCTCACTGCAGAAGCTCTGGTTTTACATCCAGCCCACAATGAGGACCCTGGAGATTCTTGCTTCGCTTGGTAAGTTTCAAAAATGCAGCTGTTCCATCACAGTACATTTTGTGAACATTTCTCTATCTCCCAAATGGAATTTCCCTTCTTGTGTGACAGTACAAGAGGGACACAAAACTATTGGAGAGTGTCAGTGAGGATGGTGAAGGGTCTGGAGGGGAAGTCTGAGGGGAGGCTGAAGTCCCTGGGTTTGTTCAGCCCTCCCTAAATCATGGTGTCTGAGTTACATGTGTGGCTACCTCTGTGTTGCAGTTACAGGATCACAGACTGGTTGGGGTTGGCAGGGACCTCTGGAGATCATCCAGTCCAACCCTGCCAGAGCAGGACCCCCTCCAGCAGACTGAACAGGACAGCATCCAGGATCACAGGGTTTGAATGGCTGCAGAGACAGAGACTCCCCAACCTCTCTGGGCAGCCTGGCCCACGGATCTGCCACCCTCCCAGGAAAGAAGTTCCTCCTCAGGGTTAGGTGGAACTTTCTCTTGTCCAATTTGTGCCCATCACCTCTTGTCCTGTCCCTGGGCACCACTGAACCACAGTTGAGAACAAAAGTGCTTCTGAGCTCAGAGGTTTCTCAAGGAAGCTGCTGAAATATGTGTTTCTTCCATTGCCTCCTGGAAGCTGGATCTCTGTACAGGGTCCCCTCAGTGTAGGAGGCTTTGGAACCCTATGCCACCATGTATCTTGTGTCTACCTGGGTACAGTTCCCCTTTCCTGGAGGGTTGGGTTTGGTTATTGCTTTTTAGATTGTGCATCATTTGGGTTTTGGTTCCAGGACACTTCAGGATGTAAGCATTTGGTCGTGTGGTGGGATGGCCTTGCATCTTCACAGGCAGGGCCTGCAGCTGATGTGGGCATCCGTGACGTTGGGCCCTCAGTGCATCCACTGCTGCCTTTGCTACCTTTAATGGCACAGCTTGTGCAATTAGTGTGTCAGATTTGTGTCTCATATCTTTCTTTTTTTCTAAATTTTAGCTACTTCTGTGGACAAGGGCGAGTGCATGGGAGGATCCACCCTGAGCTTGCTCCATGACAAGACTTTCAATTACACGGGGGACAGCCAGGCCCAGGAGCTTTGCCTGTATTTAACCAAGGCAGCCAGCGTGCCTTATTTTGAAATCCTGGAGAAGTGGATATATCGAGGCATCATTAACGATCCATACAGGTAAAGACCAGTTAAGGAATGAGAACAGAATGCCAGAGTGGGCACAGCCAGCCCCCTCTCCTGCAGGATCTGTGCAGCCCGGGGGCCTGGCCCTGGCAGCGTTGTGAGGAAGGGGAGCTGCTGGAGCGTGCTCAGCTCTGCATCTTACTTGAGTCAGTGGTTACACAGTCAGTGTAACAGTCACACTTACTTGCTTTATTTTTCCAAATTCAAGGGAATTCTATGCAAAAATCAAGAGCACAACAGTTCAAATGGGGAGTCTGCTCAGATTCCACCTTCGGCATGCCTGGCTCCCTTCACATCCTCTCTGACGTGCTCGTCCTCGGCATGACAGGGGCGAGTCCTCTTCTCATGGGGCACGAGTGTGATAACCCAGTGAGTCTCTGTTCAGTGCAGTACACTAATGACCTGAGAGGAGCTAAAAGTGCTGTGAAGCTTTGAGCCTTTCATGGAATCATTTCACATGTTTTTCTGGGTGTAACAGTTTATGCAGCGTTTGTCCCCCACGTTTCCAGACCCCAACCCTGAAGTTAGAGTAGCTGAAAGTAATGCCTTCCTGATGGCAAGAAGGCAAAGGCCAGCTTCTTCACCTCTACCCTGAAATCCAAATAATGTTTTGGCTTGGTTTGTAAACCTCTCAGATCCTGCTTGTGCCCTAAGTGCTTGCAGATGATCAGACACACTCTGTGCAGTGCTTCTCCTCGCACAGTGAATGCAGACTCCTTTCAGCTCTTGCTTACCATGCATCTTCCTGAGACCTTACTCCTTACCAATCATACTGCCAGGTTACACACCAGAAAAACTAATCCTCATTGTACCTCTTCCTGCTTCTAAATGTCTGCTCTAACTGTGCAGTGAGTTCATGGTGGAGGAACATGAGCTGCAGAAGGAGAAGATTCAGGAAGACTATAATGACAAGTATTGGGATCAAAGATACACTGTTGTTCAGCAGCAGATTCCCTCGTTCTTGCAGAAAATGGCTGACAAAATACTGAGCACAGGTAGGTAAAGGTGTGCTTCTGATAGAAGAGGGGTCTTGAGACAAGTGTTGCCATTATTTCTCTAATGATAAAGTAAATGTGGTCATGCTTTGACAGTTTGTGGGGTCCAGCCAAATGTTTTGGAGGAATAGAAGAATCAGGTTTAAAAAGAGATTTAAAGTCCTATAAATCCCACAGCATGTGGGAAGGAGTACAGCAGCATGGAGGGGCTCTCTTGCTGCACTGTTTCATGGGCACAGCTTTCCAGCAGCTAGCTAGATGGAGCTACAGAACTGAGAACATATTGAGCCAGCAGTGTGCCCTTGGGCCAAGAAAACAATGGCATCCTGGGATGTGTCAGGAGAAGTGTGGGCAGCAGGTCGAGGGAGGTTCTCCTGCTCCTCTGCTCTGCCCTGGTGAGGCCTCACCTGGCATATTGCATGCGGTGCTGGGCTCCCTGGGTTAGGAAGGGGACAACAAAGGGCCATGGAGATGCTGAGGGGAATAGAACATCTCTCTGACAAGGAGAGGCTGAGGGACTCGGGACTTTTTAGCCTGGAGAAGAGAAGACTGAGGGGGGGGATCTTATCAATGCTGATAAACACTTGAGGGGTGGGGTCAGGAGGATGGGGTCAGTCTTTGTTCAGTGGTGCCCAGGGACAGGACAAGAGGTGATGGGCACAAACTGGAACAGAGAAGGTTCCACCTAACCCTGAGGAGGAACTTCTTTCCTGGGAGGGTGGCAGAGCCCTGGGCCAGGCTGCCCAGAGAGGTTGGGGAGTCTCCATCTCTGGAGGCATTCAAACCCTGTGATCCTGGGCACTGTCCTGTGCAGCCTGCTGGAGGGGCTCCTGCTCTGGCAGATTTCCACAGAACTTGGGGTGAACATTCATAGTGTATCTTCCTCTTGAATGTAGCAGACAGGAGAGCCCCTGTTGGGTGTACAGCAGGTATGAATGCTTTCATGCTTGCTTTGGTTTTGCTTCTAGGGAAATACTTAAACGTCGTGCGAGAATGTGGACGTGATGTTACCTGCCCGGTGGCTAAAGAGGTCATCTATACCTTAAAGGAGAGAGCCTATGTGGAGCAAATAGAAAAAGCATATAACTATGCTAGCAAAGTTCTTCTGGATTTTCTGATGGAGGAGAAGGAGCTGGTAGCCCACCTAAGGTTTGATTTATTTTACTGAATAGATTGGTTCTGATAGTGAACATAAGTATTTGTAGTTATCTCTCTTGGGATGTTACCAGTTTGCTCTCTCTGCTGTCATTAGGAAGGTTGACCTGAAAAATCAAGATTTGTGTGTTTTTCTCAAAACAAAATCATACAAGTGCTGGCTGGGAGTCTCTAGTCCAACTTCCTTGGAAAAACTAGGTCAGGGCAACTGTGGCTTTGTCTAGCTCAGTCCCAAAACCCACCTTCAGGTACAGATATCTCTCCCTCACCACTCTCATGACTTCCCACAGCTGTATGTCGCTCCCACCAAGGAAAGAAATTTCCTAATATCGTCTGGTATGATCAAGAAAAGCTCCATGTGAGTGAGAAATCCTTTGATGTTAAGCATCTCACTGAATATATACAATATTTATTGTTCACATTACGTGCAGGGACAGGGTGAGCCCCAAGATCCAGTGTGGGGTTTTTCTTAACACTGTCCTCTTTAAAGTTCATTTCAATAACCTCTGGTTTGATTCTTGTAACACCTTCAGCCAGTAGGTCTAGAGTATCCCTGCCCATGGTATTGGGGTTGGAACGGGGTGGTCTTTGAGTTCCCTTCCAACCCAAAGCATTCTGTGATTCTGTATGAATCTGAACAGCAAATGCAGGTGCATTCTAGCATGTGGAGCCCAGTTTCTCCGTGTGACTCAAGCTTTTGGTTTATTGCTGCCTTCAGAAAACACTGGAAATGGGAAACTGAACTACCCAGAAGACCAAGACAGCAACAGATAGGCAGGAGATTGCAGCTGGTAGCTGGTTGTGAGATAGTTTGTAATTGGGCTGAGACCTGGTACCATAGGTTCTGCTTCAGACTAGTGGTGCAGTGCAGAAGGAAGTGGTCTGAGCTTCACAGGACTTGCACAAGATGATGCCTGTCAGGAGACAGAAGCCAGAGCAGCATTGGTAATGGAAGCAAACCTGCCTGGATGGGATTGTGGTGGGCCTGCTCTCTGCTAGGTCTGAAAGAATTGTAACTGCAAGCAGAGGCATCAGCTCCAAACCTGGGAACACTACAGCTGCCTCCTGGATGGATGTGCACGTGGGGAAGGTTGGGGTTTTCAGGGCAGCAGTATGAGCCTGGCGGTGCAGTGTGTGCTTTGTTTTCCTTCAGGTGCATTTTTCAAGGGGGGAAAAAAAAGGAACAACAGCAGCCATGATCTGACTGCACAAAAACATCTTGACTGAGCTGGTAGGGAGGAAGGGACAGCATAAAAGTCTCATCTCCACGTGGGTTATTTATCACTGCCTGTGCTTTATGATGATGAATGTTTCGTGATCAGACCTAGCAGGCTGGCTGGACTGATTGCTTTTGTTCCTTTAGATTTAATAGGAATTAACTTTGACTTGAAAAAACTTAATCAATTGTCCCTTCATTTTTCTTGAGCAGGTCTATAAAACACTATTTCCTGATGGATCAAGGGGACTTTTTTGTTCACTTCATGGATCTCACAGAAGAGGAACTTAAGAAGCCTGTGGATGACATAGTAACTACGAGGCTGGAGGCTCTGCTGGAATTAGCCCTGCGAATGAGCACAGCCAACACAGATCCTTTCAAGGATGACTTGAAGGTAAGAATGTCATGGTTTGGGAAGCTCTCTCTGCCTGTAAGACCCTGCTGAATGTACTGTGAAAGAAAAGAGACTTGATGGCTGTCCTGTAGACCTTCTCTGGTGTAAGGCCTCTTCAATCTGGAGTAGCAACTGGAAGCACCCACCCCGGACAAGGGGCTGTGTTTTCTCGCTTGGCCTGTGAGCACAGAGAAGGTGACATGAGGTGGGAGCAGTAGTGGTGTGTCTTGTGCTTATCCTCAGTTTGGGTGCTCACTTTGGAGTAAAAACCAAGACTGGAGAGTGCCATGATTGGCACTTCTGCCACACATGTGTTGCTACATGATAGTTCTGCATATCCTGCGCTTCATTTTGTTCCTGCTCTTCCTTTACAGATTGACCTGATGCCCCATGACCTCATTACACAGCTCCTGAGAGTATTGGCCATAGAAACGAAACAGGAGAAGGCCATTATCAGTGCAGATCCCACAGAACTCACCCTCAGCGGTCTGGAAGCATTTTCCTTTGACTACATTGTTAAGTGGCCTCTGTCCCTTATTATAAACAGGTAAAGTATCATAGAACCACAGAATGGTCAGGGCTGGAAGGGACCTTAAAGATCATCAACTCCCAACCCCCTGCCATGGCTAGGGGACACCTCTCACCCGACCAGGCTGCTCAGGGCCCTGTTCAACCTGGCCTTGAACACCTCCAGGGAGGGGGCAGCCACCACCTCCTTGGGCAACCTGTGCCAGTTGTGAACTGGAGGCAACCTGTTCCCTTGTGGTGAAGAACTTCTTCCTGATATCTAAATCTACCCCCTTCCAATTTAAAACCATTCCCCCTCGTCCTATCACTGCATGCCCTTCTAAAAAGCCCCTCCCCAGCTTTCTTGCAGGCACCATAAGACCGCTCTAAGATCTCCCCGGAGCCTTCTCCTGCAGGCTGAACTTTCTCAGCCTGTCTTCATAGGAGAGGTGCTCCAGCCCTCTGATCATCTTTGTGGTCTCCTCTGGACCCGTTCCAGCAGTTCCATGTCAGTCCACTGAAGGGGAAAAACAAAGGTGCAAGTTTTTGCGTGGTGTTGAAGCATGTTCCCACACAGCAAAATGCTGGAACACCTTGGATATTTAAAGTGATGTTGTAAGTTGCTGGCTAGCAGGGAATGCTTTGGGGTTGTTGAGCCCTGCTTGCTCCACTTGTAGGCTATGGAGTACAGATTGTAAAGCTCTACCACGCCCTGCCTAAGGCATGCTTGGAAAGTCAAACTTTGATTTTGGATGTTGGGAATACATGGACCAAAGGATGCTTTCTCAGCTTGGCTCCTGGTTTTAGTTGTGACTGGTCACACGGTTTTGATTGCTCCATTGCTTTCTGAAACGTGTCACCTGAGAATATGAATTCTCACAAGAGGATTTCCATGCCAAAATCTCAGATGTGGAGAGCAGGAAAAGAGGGGGGAAAAACCAAAAAAGGACTTTCTGGTATCCCTGGTTGCAAACTAGAAGGATAGAAGGATACAGGCTGTTACTGTAATTGCTGTAGCAAGTTATTTTACATTTAATTGAGTTTTTAGGGACTGAAGGGTTCATTTTCCTACAGGGATTCACCCCCCAATTTCCCTGGAGAAACACTGGCAGTCCTACTGCTGTGAGCTGGGCGAGCAGGAATGGGACAAGTGTTGTTCTGTGAACAGGGAGACAGGTGTTGAATGGTGAAATGCCAGCAATTAGTTTGTCCCTTAATTTCCCCTTTAAAAAAAAAGCAGTTGGCACTGCAGGACTCATCTAATGATGAGGTGCTCTTGAAGTTCTGTTTGTTTCAGACTGAAGGCAGGAGCTCTGTTGGTAGCTATGGAAGTGACAATACTATTTGTTAAGGTTCCATGAACTGTATCGACTGGAGCTCTGTAGACAACCTACACTGAAGTGTCTGAGTGCAGACGCAGATCCAGTCCCTGAAGCTATAAATAAGCATCCCCATCTGTTTCTGACAGTGCATCACTGGCGGGGTAATGCTGCCTGTAGCTTGGTTACAGCTTTGCCTTCATCTTCCTGAGGACCCTGGTGAATTGTTTTGGTGTTCCTAGCCCTTTTATTGCAGTGGGAACGTGACCACAGGCTTTCAGCCCTCCATTCCCCGCTCTGTGGGAACGACCTTTCTGCAGGTAGCTCGAGAATGCTGAAAGAGGAGGCTGGTGATGTACCCTCTGGCAGGAAATATGGAGGAGGGACTCCTTGGAGACACGTTCTTTGGGATGGTTACAAATGTGATTATTTTTTCTTTCTTTTTTTTTTCTTCTTTCCCCCCCTCTCCCTTCGGTTCAAACTGTTTCAGTGCGGATCTGTGCACGTCTGAAGGCGTAAGGAACATATTGTGTAAAGTCTCTTTTGCCTTTGAGCAGCCTCAGCCTTCACAGCTTAGTCTGTCAATCAGAACAGGGCTTAATCTGGATGGGTTTCTCCTTTCTTTCCAGGAAAGCGCTGACAAGATACCAGATGCTTTTCAGACACATGTTCTATTGCAAACACGTGGAAAGGCAGCTGTGCAATGTTTGGATCAGCAATAAGACAGCCAAGCAGTTCTCCCTGCATTCAGCTAAGTGGTATGACCTTTTTGTCTCCTTTTGCCTTTCCTGGGTGATGGTTTGACACGTTGTGACATGGGTCAGGTCATTTTGATGTGAAAAAGATCCTGGGAGATCTAAATCTAACCATTTAGATTTCAGTAGGAAGTGCCTACTCAATAAACTTTGTGCTGTCCAACTTATTCCTCGTTGTTGGCACCATGTTTTGAAAAGGAAGAGATGGTCTTTAGGGTTAGCTTATTATACTGATGGGCAGAGTAGCTAACTAGCAGAGCAGAGGATGCCTGTTCACACACTGTCTTAGTCACTACTTTAGTAGTCAGCAAGATTAGTAAGGACCCCAGCAGTTTAACAGCACCATCCTTCTCTTCTGGCCAGACCACTAGCAGGGACCCGTGACCTTCACGTGGCTTGACTGTTCTTGGGGCTTTTGGTGTGATACAAGTTGAGTAAGTTCAAATTGGTGGGACATCTTCCCAGGAAATCATTCTGTCTTGTTCCATCTGTGAGGGTCGTTTTTCACCTTTGGATCTTTTGGATCACTGTTCATCCAGCACCCCGGGTGCTGGAGGTGCCTGTTTGGAGGGCGAGGCAGAGCCCAGCATTGCAAGGCAGGACCTTTGCCTTGCCCATGGTGCTTTCTTGTGAGCAGGTAACCAGGGCTGCCTTGGTGCTGACCTCAGCTGATGCAACTGTAGCTCTGCATCTCCTGTAGATGTTAGCAGAAGGCACCTGTGAGAGTCTCTAGCCCAGCCTCCCGCTCACCCGCTGACTGCCATCAGCAGGGCACGGGGCAGCTGTGGTTGGAAATCCCTACAGTGGGGATTCCCTACCTCCAGTGACCTTTCCCAGTTTGCTGAGGTGTTTTCCATCACAGTCTGCATAAATTAACACTGAAAGAACCTCTATATAAACCCACAATTCTGTTTTTAAGGTGAAATCCCATTAAATTCTCTAGGTGACTTGATTAAATATTTGGATCCCCTGAACATATTGATGCAAGGCACTGAAGATCTTTCATTGTTCATTTAGCAAGTAAGGCTGGTAAGAAACAGGAATTGTTTTGGACATGAGCCAGCAGGGTGCACTTGCAGCCCAGAAGGCCAATGGCATCCTGGGCTGCACCACACAAAGTGTGGCCAGCAGATCAAGAGAGGGGATTCTGCCCCTCTGCTCTGGTGAGACAGAATCACAGAATTGTAGGGGTTGGAAGGGACCTCAAGAGCTCATCGGGTCCAACCCCCCTGCCAAAGCAGCTCCCCAGCTCATATTGCACAGATAGGCGTCCAGACGAGTCTTGAATATCTCCAGAGAAGGAGACTCCACCACCTCCCTGGGCAGCCTGTCCCAGAGCTCTGTCACCCTCACTGGGTAAAAGTTCTTCCCCATGTTGGTGTGGAACTTCCTGTGCTCCAATTTGCAGCCATTGCCCCTTGTCCTGTCTCCACAGACACTGAAAAGGGGTTGGCCAATTCCCCCTGCATCCCATACTTAAGATATTTATAAACATTAATTAGGTCCCCCCTTAGTTTTGTGTTGTGCACAGCTCTGGAGCCCTCAGCACAGGAAGGACATGGACCTCTTCCCTTCCAGTCTCTGAAGGGACCCACAGGAAAGCTGGGAGGGACTGTTTGTGAGGGCCTGGAGCGACAGGGTGAGGGGGGATGGTTTAAACTAGAGCAGGGCAGGTTTAGATGAGACCTTAGGAAGAAGTTCTTCCCTCTGAGGGTGGTGAGACTCTGGCACAGGTTGCCCAGAGAGGTGGTGGAGGCCCCATCCGTGGAGACATCAAGGTCAGGGTGGCTGAAGCTCTCAGCAACCTGCTCTAGTTCAGGGTGTCCCTGCTGACTGCAGGGGTGGGACAGGATGGCCTTTGAAGGTCCCTTCCCACCTCATGCATTCAGTGAGTCTGTGATTCTGTTTGTCTTGGTAAATGTTGTCCTGCTAAGGAACACGTGTCTCACCCCACAGTTACGGGAGTAAAAGTGATTTAATAATTAATACTAAAATTCTAGTTGAATATAAGCAAATATTCAAAGTGATTCTCTGGTCTGCATCAGGTCCAGAGCTCTGCACTAGTGTGGAGGGAAAGCCATTTGCATATGTGGAAAGTAAGGAGAGACGCTCGGCGTCAACTTCAGAATCCCTCTCACGCTGCAGCAGTGAATTTGCTAGGACAGAAATATTTAGCTCTGCTTGCCTGTGCAAGCCTGGTGATAGTTCTCTGTGGCATTTGCTAGCTCTGAGCTGTGTGGGTGTGATTTCTCCCCCAGGTTTGCTGGTGCTTTCACACTGCGGCAGCGGATGCTGAATTTTGTACAGAATATCCAGTATTACATGATGTTTGAAGTGATGGAGCCAACGTGGCACATTCTAGAGAAGAACCTGAAGCTGGTGAGTGTGTGTGCTCGAGAGAAATCAGAATTCTTAAGTCAACAGATTTAACATAGGGGGGGAAAATACCAAACCATCTAATTGCAGTTACTGCAGGTGGCTGTTATATGTTTTGCTGGAGGTACTTAAAGTATCTGGGAACTGCTTGTTCTTCTCACATGGCAAAGAGTGCTGCAGGTCTGCATCACCTCTCTGCTTCATTAGCCATGTATCTCTTTGCTGCATCCTCCTGCCTGTGCTCAGCTCACACTCTGCACCAATACCTAGCAGTGGTGTTCTGCCAAACGGTGAGAGACAACTGGAAAAGGAAGGAGGATACAGGGCACAAAGATCATAAATGGATCCAGACATCTTCAGTTGATTCCTTGGCCAACTTAGAGTCCTCTTTAAAGCAAACCCTGTGCTTTTTCTTCTGTGAAGCTGCCAAGGACTGTTGTGTTCAGACTATCTGTTATAAAACTGGGCCATCGTTATACTGGTGGCTATTCCATGTGTATGTGCCTAATGCAGGCTGGGGAGACTGAAGAATTCCACTCTGGTGGTATCTGGGAGAGGTTAAGCTCTCTTCTCACTGGTTTTTTTTATGCCTGGTGAGGGTTTATGTGGGCAAAGCATGCCCAGCCTAATCTTGGTTCCTTGGCAGAGATGTCATGTCCTGAGCTGTGGGATTTCCCAGGTTTGTTACAAAATATTTCTGCTTTACTAGGCCAAGTCAGTGACTTCTCCAGAAGTTAACCCTTTGCCCTAGCAAAACCCACAGGAATTCATTTTTACCCTGTGACAGCATGTGGGATGCCTTTATCTCACATGGGGACATACTTAGAGTTAAGGTCATGTAATCACAGACCAGTGGGGGCTGGCAGGGACCTCTAGAGATCACCCAGTCCCCTGCCAAAGCAGGGTCACCTCAAGCAGGCTGCACAGGACAGCGTCCAGCTGAGTTTGGGATCTCCCCAGACAGGAAACTCCCCAGCCTCTCTGGACAACCTGTCCTGGTACTTGGGCACCCAGGGAGTGAAGTCTTTCCTGACATGGAGATGGACCTTCCCACGTTACAGTTTGTGCAGCAGAACCTTTGTGATGGCTGTAGTCATTTTCCTTACCCTGACAGATGCTGCATTCCTCATGGTCCTCCTTGGCTTCCTTTATGTGGTGCTGCTGTGTTGGGGCTGAGGTTAGGGTGCCCCAGCTACTGTGAGGGAACAGGAAGCAGATATACATCACCTTATTATTCTTCCCTCTGGTTTTTGTCCTGTGATCAGACCTTTTTCCTCTTGCACCGTGAGCAATGTTTATCTGATGTACCAGTGTGGTGGTTTGACCCTGGCTGGAGGCCAGATTCCCACCAAAGCTGCTCTATTGCTCCTCTTTTCAGCTGGACAGGGGAGCAAATAGATACTGAGAGGCTCATGAGTGGAGATAAGGACAGGGAGAGATCATTCCACAATCACAGTCACAGGCAAAACAGACTCGGCATAGAATAAAGGAAAGAAGCTCTCTAATTTATGGCACTGCCCTGCACCCCCACACTGATGAGAAGTGAGACCAGATCTTAAAGCACCTCCCCCCACCCCTCCCTTCTTAACAGGCTTCACTTTATCCATGGTTTCTCTCCCTTCTTCCCCCCATTGTGGCATGGGGAGGGGCGGGGAATGGAGGTTTTGGTCAGTTCCTCATGAGTTGTTTTCCTTCTTGGCTGGGGCAGGGGGGCATTCCTCTCACTCTTCCCCTGCTCCAGCATGGGGTCCCACCCACAGGAGACAGTCCTCCATGAACTTCTCCAACATGAGTCCTTTCCCACAGGGCTTCATCTTGTCACCAACTGCCCCAGCGTGGCTCCCTTCCATGGGGTGCTGACCTTCAGACCCAGGCTGCTCCAGCCTGGTCCCCCACGGAGTCACAAGTCTCCCAGCAAACCTGCTCCAGTGTGGGTTGGTCTCTCCACAGGCTGCAGGTTTCCCTGCCAGGAGCTTGCTACAACATGGACTTCCCACAGGGTCACAGGGTCCTTCAAGTGCCTCCACCTGCTCCAGCATGGGGTTCTCCACAGGCTGCAGGTGGGGTCTCTGCTCCCCATCATCTTCCGTGGGCTGCAGGTGGGGTCTCTGCTCCCCATCATCTTCCGTGGGCTGCAGGTGGGGTCTCTGCTCCCCATCATCTTCCATGGGCTGCAGGTGGGGTCTCTGCTCCCCATCATCTTCCACAGGCTGCAGGTGGGGTCTCTGCTCCCCATCATCTTCCATGGGCTGCAGGTGGGGTCTCTGCTCCCCATCATCTTCCATGGGCTGCAGGTGGGGTCTCTGCTCCTCATCATCTTCCGTGGGCTGCAGGGGGACACCTGCTCCACAATGGTCTTCTCCATGGGCTGCAAGGAAATCTCTTTCTCTGGTGCCTGGGGCACCTCCTCCCCACCTTCTTCCCTGGGCTTGGTGCCTGGAGTTTCTTACATCTTCTCACTCCCTTCTCTGGGGGCAAAAAGCAGCTGCCAGTGTTCTTCTTAAATGTGACTCCCAGAGGTGCTGTGACCATCACTGATGGTCCAGGCTGGTGTTTACTCTGTCAGGCCTGGGGGAATCTTCTTGCTGCTTCTTGCAGCAGCCACCCTTGCAGCCCCTTGTCCCCCACCAGAACCCAGCCACACAACCACCATACAGCCCAACACTCCTGCAATCTGTATTAAGCCACAGCAGCTCTTTTGGCAACTTAGTGCTGAGCCTTGTGTATCTTCAACATCAACTGACCCTGTCTTCTTAGCTTCTGCTCTTTGCTGAGGAATTGTTTTGGGGTCAGCCAACTGACTTTTTTTGATGCCCCATCATCCTTTTTCCTGGAGAATTCACAGGAGGTATCAGGTCTAGGACAGAGAGCATCTCTGCATGTTCTAGGTGAGGCCTTCTGAACAAGAGAAGGTTAAATGTCAAGCTCTGGGATGATCTGAGAGAAGTGCACTTGCTTCTTTATTTTAAGTTTAGGTTTGCAAAATAGAACACTCAGCTTAGTTTACTTGAACTGAGGCACTTGAGGAAGTTACTGTGTCCTGGGTTTTTCCAGGTCTGCACTGACAACACCCCCTGCTCAGAAGAGGTGATCTTCTGACTCTGGAGTTTTTTTGCAGAGACTTCCTGTCTGAAGATCCCTCTCTGATTTGGCTCTCAGCCACTGAGTTTCTCTGTTCCTTCAGAGATACAGGGATACTGAAGCACTTTCATTTCAGTTCCAAAAAGGAATTTGCCAGTTTATACCCTTTCTCAGGGGAGCCTGTTCCCAAGAAATGCCTGTAGACCAAATGTTTTTGCTAGCCCAAGTGGACAAGAGTTTTTCCCTTGCTGTGGAACATCTGCAAGCCTCTTTAGCCTGCCAGAGGTGTTGAGATAGTGGCTGTGAAGTGACTTTGCTGGCAGTGGGGAAGGGTGTTTCTGTGATGGAATCACAATCAGGAGACCTGTCCATGCCTTCACCATACACTTCTTCATTTCTGAAACCTCAAGGGCCACCACAGTGATTTTTAAAGCGTTCCTACTGTTGCTCTGTACACAAAGGGCTTCTCCCTTTCACAAGGGAAAAGGATGATCCTTACTGGTCTCACATAGTGCCTTATGCTGGTTTTTTGTTTGTCAGACTTCTCCCTGGGGCATTTCCATTTGAAGTGAAGGCACTTTCTTCCTAAAAACAGAACTGGTAACTTTATGTCCCTCTTCACAGCATCACTGTCTTCACCAACATAACCAGCATCTTTGTGGCATTAGAGAGCAGCATTTACCCTGTTATGGGGTGTTTTGGGTTTTTTTTGGCATTGATCCTGATGAAGCAGTGTAGATACCTTGCAATTTTAGTCCTATGGCTCTTGACCAAGCTTGACTTGTGTTCTTAGCTTCAGCACACCCCATAATTACATAGATCAAGGGGTGGGGTTTAATCTGTCATTAAAAGCTCGAGGCAGATCATTGGAGTAGGAGAGCTGGACAAAGGTCTTACAGAATCCTTCCAAGGCTGCATGTGCCAGTTCCTAATTGGGCTCCTGAAATATAAGATCACAGAATGGTTTGGGTTAGAAAAGAAGATAAGGCAAACTGTCAAGCAAACACTGCCCAGCCCACCACTAAACCATGTCCCTGAGAGCCTCATCTGTGTGTCTTTGAAATCAATCCCTCCAGGGATGGTGACTCCACCACCTCCCTGAGCAGCCTATGACAGTGCTTGACAACCCTTGTGGTTTCCTGATACCCAATCTAAACCTCCCCTGGTGCAACTTCAAGCTGTTTCCTCTTGTCTCATCACTTGTTACTTGAGAGAAGAGGCCAACACCTGCCTGGCTACCCCCTCCTTCCAGGGAGTTGTAGAAAGCAATCAGGTCTCCCCTCAGCCTCCTCTACTCCAGACTAAATCCCCTAAACTGCCCCCCCAGCTCCCCACTAGCAGTTCCTTCAGCTGCTGCCCACCAGGCTTGTGCTCCAATCCCTTCCCCCCTCCGTTCCCCTTCTCTGAGCCCACTCTAGCACCTCAGTGTCCTTGTAGTGAGGGGCCCAAACCTGAGCCCAGCACTCCAGGGGTGGCCTCACCAGTGCCCAGCACAGGGGGACGGTCCCTGCCCTGGTCCTGCTGGCCACACCATTGCTGATACAGGCCAGAGTGCTCTTGGCCTTACTGGCCACGTGGGCACACTGCTGGCTCATGTTCAGCCTGTTGACCAGCACCCCCAGGGCCTTTCCCACCAGACAGCTTTCTGAGTAACCTCTATGTTTTAAGCCTCCTAAACTTGTTGACATTTTGGATTCTTTGACTTACTTTTCTCTTTGCTACTTCCTGTAGCTGACTTTGCTGAGCTTGGGTAGTTTGGTACAGGCAGGACAAACAGATTTCAAAGCAGAGGAAGGGGGTGTTCATGAAGCAGGTAACTCCAGCCAGACCCTCCTTTCCCATGGAGGGTTTGGATCGTTAAGGAAAGTGTAATTTGCTTGAGAAGGTGATGTGTAAATCAGAGGTAAAAGGCCTATGCAAAACTGTTGAATGTGGTAGTGCAAATACAGTCTTCATCTCATGGTGTTTCTGGGAGCTGGACAGAAGATGAGAAGTATCTTAGCATGCTCTAGAGCACGTCTCAGAGGGCACTGTCAGAGGCAGGATGCTGGGTTAGACCTTTGGCCCACACAAGTCCTGGTTTGTTTTCTCCATTGTTGTTTGTTTGTCATTCTGCCCCAGGCATCCAACATTGACGATGTCCTGAGCCACCACACCAGCTTCCTGGATAACTGCTTGAAGGACTGCATGCTAACCAACCCAGAGCTGCTCAAGATCTTCTCCAAGCTGATGTCTGTCTGTGTCATGTTCACAAACTGCATGCAGGTATGTATGGCCCCCCTGTGCTGGCCCTGCCACTGCTAGGCACGTTGTGTGCCAGCCAGCTGTGACAGTCCTTCTCAACTTGGCCCCTTGCATTGAAGAGCCCGTTCCTGCAGCCAGCAGGCTTTAGATCTTGACAATCCTGACCCTCCTCTCTCCACAAAATGCTCTGTGCTCTTTTTCAGTGTTGGGATCAGGTTCATATGAACCAAATTTACCTCTCTTTGGCCAGTCCTGCAGCAGAATTTGAGGTGTCATTTGTAGGGCTCTGTAGCTTTTTAACATGGTCTTTTGAGGATTAGGTGAGGGCAGGTGATTTGTCCCATGTAATCATAGAATCGAATCCCAGACTGTGTTGGGTGGGAAGGGACCTTCAAAGGCCATCCAGTCCCACCCCTGCAGTGAGCAGGGACACCTTGAACTAGAGCAGGTTGTTCAGAGCTTCAGCCACCCTGACCTTGGATGTCTCCAGGGATTGGCCCTCCACGACCTCTCTGGGCAACCTGTGCCAGGGTTTCACCACCCTCAGAGGGAAGATCTCCTTCCTCATGTCTCATCTAAACCTGCCCTGCTCTAGTTTAAACCATCCCCCCTCATCCTATCGCTCCATGCCCTTACAAACAGTCCTTCCCAGCTTTCCTGTAGGTCCTTTGGGGACTGGAAGGGGCTCAGAGGTCTCCCAGCAGCCTTCTCTTCTGCAGCCTGAACCAGCCCAGCAGTCCCAACCTGTCTTCACAGGAGAGGTGCTCCAGACCTCAGACCATAGAATCTTAGAATCTCCTGAGCTGGAAGGGACCCATAAGGACTATCAAGTCCAACTCCTGGCTGCACACAGGGATGACCAAGTCAGAGCATGGGACTGAGGGCATCGTCCAGCCCAGCTCGGTGCTGTGACCATTCCCCTGAGGAGCCTGTGCCAGTGTCCAACCACCCTCTCAGTACAGAACCTCTTCCTAACATCCAACCTAAACCTCCCCTGTTGGCTGTTCTCTTGGGTTCTGTCCCTAGTCCCCAAAGAGAGGAGATCAGCATCTGCCCCTTCACTCCCCCTCATTAGGAAGCCACAGACCATGATGAGGTGTCCCCTCTGCCTCCTCTTCTCCAGGCTGAACCAACTGAGGGACTTCAGCCTCTCCTCAGACTACCCCTCCGGGCCCCTCACCATCCTCATTGCCCTTGTCTGGACCCTGATCTTTTGGGTACACTCCAGCCAGCATCTTGGGGAACCTGTAGCTTTAAAAACCCCCCCCACACCCCTTCCTTTGGGTTTAGGGCTCTCTGTGTGTTAACACTGAGAGTTTAATCTCAGCGTTAGCTCTCGTGGGAGGGAGTTAGCTGCAGGGCCAGCAGAACTGAGTCAGCCTAATGTTTTGCCATAACTGAAAAAAACAAGATCTAACCATTTCCCCAATGCTCTGCCCTTCCAAGAGGTTCACCCAAAGCATGAAGCTGGACAATGAGATGGACCGGCTCACCTTAGAGCATGGCACAATGCTGGGCCCACCCACAGAGGAGGAACGTGCTGAAGAGACTGCAAAGAAGAAGCTGACTAGTAAGGTGGGACACGGGATAGATAACTGGGTTGTTTCTTCTGTGTGTGCTGCCTGGGGTTGGGGTTTGGTTGGGGTGGCTGTCCTACCTCTTGTAGATAGATCTTTCTAGTTTCCAGAGCACCTCTGGCCCCAAAAGCAGAATCTTTGCAGGATTGTGGGCAATTTTGAGGGCAGTGTGGAGCACAGAGTCTCAGAACTGTAGGGGTTGGAAGGGACCTCCAGAGAGCATCAAGTTCAACCCCCTGCCAGAGCAGGTTCCCCAGGACAGGTCACACTGGTGGTGTTTTCAGGGTCTGTTGGAGGAAACTGCCTCCCACTGCAGTCCCAGTGCTTGTGTTTAAGTTCATGGCTATATTTTCAGCTGTGCAGTGGGCACCCACCCACAGGCTTCCTGCAGCTCCAGAACCTTCTTGTTTCCAGGGCTAGCATTTGGTGATGGATGGGCCAATAAGCAGTCAGGTACCACTGCTTCTAGCCCATCCCTGTCCTGCCTGGGGTATTTGTCTTGTCTGTCTCTGTTGAGAGGCACATGTAGAAGTGATTTGTTTGGCACACTCTGGTTAGCGTGACGCTTCCCACCCCACCAAAAGCCCCTCTCTGGCACACAGCCACTAGGGTCTGTCCCACTGCAGGGCCATCAGAGTGCTCCAGAGCTTACAGCCTGTCTTGGGCAACACTTGCTTTCTGCTTACCAGCTTTTCCTCCTGCTTGAAAATAACTAACAGCAGTGTGTATTGGAGGATAACCCTCCTGGGATCTCGGGGGTGCTCCCAGACAGGCACAGCAGGATTTTTAACTGCATTGCAAGGACCTTGCAACTGTTTTGATGGATTTAATTTAGTGACTGAGCAACTGTCAAGTTTTATGGTGGTATTTCTGAGCAAGTTAGGAAATAGGGAAGGAGGTTGGGAAGTGTGAACCATCAACACGGGGGGCTGCCTTGCCTTTGTCTTGACAGCTTTTAGCAGAGCACGCTGACAACCTCCACCTAACATCTGGCTTTGAAGCAACAATCAACAAGTTTGACAGCAATTTCTCAACACATCTGCTCGACCTGTTGGACAAACTGAGCATTTACAGCACCAATGACTGTGAGCACAGCATGCTCAACATCATTTACAGGTGAGCCAGTGGTTGTTTCCTCTGTAACTTCCTCTCCTGTTGTTCCCAAATTCAGCTCAAGAAGAATAGTTCACAGAATCACAGAATAACAAGGTTGGAAAAGACCTTTAAGATTATCAACTCCAACCATTCACATCCTAAACTAAACCATATCCCTAAGTACTTCACCTACCCTTTTTTTGAACACATCCAGGGAAGGTGACTCGACCCCCTCCCTGGGCAGCCTGTTCCAGGCCCTGACAACTCTTTCAGTAAAAAATTTTTTCCTAACATCCAATCTAACATCCAATAGTTGCCTCTGTAGCTGTGTGTGTGTCTGCTCCGTCAGGGAAAGCGTGGAAATCACAAGAAATCACAAGAAATGCAGCTTTGCATTTCAACCCAAAGCTTGGAAAAAACCCATCACATTCCTTTGAACAACGTGCAGTTGGTCTGTCGGTGTTGTAATGGAAGTGGTGGTGTTCTTGGGGATTGTATCTCTGTTCAGACAGTGGATAAGATGATTCCTGAAACTAAACGTTCCAAGGTGAGAAGACCATGCGAGGGATCGATCACAAGCAGCTGGTTTAAGGTCACATCTTGTGTTTATTTAAATAACCCTCCCTTAATACGTTTTTGTCGTGGCCTTGTTCATACTTACTGGCTCCTGAGAAATCAAAATTCCCCTGGTGACACCTAAAGGTTGGGTACACAGTGCTGTGCAGGAAGAGATCTTGGCTTTGCCTCAAGGTTTATACCCTTCCTCTTCCTCTTTCAACAAGAGGAGTCGCACAGGCCTTCTCTGGAAAGACTGACGCTGGCTTTTGCTCTGAGTCATGTGAGAGTGTTGCCAGTCTTGTTCGCCACTCTCTAGGTTGGGGTAGCGTGAGGGGGGCACCTGCCGTGGTGCAGCTGAGCTTTGGAGAACCACCCATAGTGTTCTGGGAGCATTATCCCCAGTTGACTACATGTGCTGCACAAGCAGAAGGCTTCTCCCTCTGGTCCTGCTACCACTTCTTTAGGAGCATAACCAAAAATTTTTAAAAAAGGCTTTGTTGGGGGAGCAGTGACTTGTTTCTGAAGTGAGGTAGGATATATACTGCATGTAGGCATGGCTAGAAGAGGGTAGGATTCTCAGGCATATATGGTACTTCAGCCCTTTTTCTCAAGTACATGCTCTGTGTCTGTAAGCCCAGGAGACACATTTGCACTGTTAGGGCAGCTGTGAACCCACAAGGCTTGAGACTGTACCTGAGTTGTCATTGCTGTTAGCGAGGGCACAGAAGACAAAGCCATGCTAGATACCCATTCACCCTCCCTGTAAGCCCCTGTGGCCTCACTCATTTTTCCTTATTTTTTGTGTAAGCAGTTGTAAACAGCTCTTACAGGTCTAGCCAGAAATTAGGATCATTAAATGTTGATTCTTTCCTTTCACCTGTGGTTTATCAAGGAGTGCTCCCTAATTTTGAGGTCAGTTTTCACCTGAAGCTGTAATGCTTTTTAATGGCAGAGGTACTAGAATCAGTTGTTGGCAATAGGTAATTTGGTTCCTAAATGTGCCTGATAATTGGTTAATGACATTCATCCCTTGGTACCATTAGGGATTCATGCCACAACCACTTTGATATTTAGTATAGAACAGAGTAGATTGTTACTAAGTTCTTTTTAACCCCTGACAGTCTTCTCCTAATTGTGCTTTTCCCTTTGTTTTGTTTAAGCATAGATTTACCACTCCTTGGCTTTGTTTGGTCTATATGAACTGCACTTTGTTGGTCGCTCTCATCCTTTAATCTTGAGGAAAACCATAAGAATGTTTATCTGCAACCTTTGACTTCTGCCTGCTGCCCTTCTGTACCAGGTGTCCCATTGCAGGGATCACCCAGCTCAGTCGAAGGCTGGAGTTTGGTTCTCAGCTTAATCAAGAAGTCAGCAATGTGGAGCCCTTCACCAGTTTTACAGCACGTCCTTCTGTCACACTGTATGGCCTGGGATGCCAGACATCAATGTAAAGCCTTTTCATGCAGTAGCTCAGGGGCTGCCCTCCTTCCACTGTCCCTCCACTCAGCACCACACGTTCACCTCTTTTCTCATTGCCTCCCTGCTTTATGCTCCTGCCAGGGTGGTGGGACAAGCTGATGCTGCACCGTGGGGACTGGCCACGTGCCTTGTTCGATTGTGGGTCCGTGTGGCCAGGGTCTGTCCCACCTTTGTGTTTCACAGCCTGCACACGAATGTTACCTGTGGCAGGAGGTGACTCCTGAGCTATGGAAGCTCTGGAGCTAGTTCTTTCTTCCAAATATGGAGTGGTCAGTGTTTAGAAGAACTTCCTGCTTCAGGAGAAAGGAGAAGTATGGTGATTCAGGCAGGTTGTGAGAAGACAAAACGCTTCTGTTAGTGGTTTGCATTGAGCACGGTGACCAAAGCTACAGCTGGCTGTTCAGAAGATGGCCAGAGTCCTTTGCCCCCTGGGGTTTCCATAGCTCAGGAATACGGTGTCTCTACGCCATCAGGACTGTCATCACCATAAAATCCCCCAGGTTGGAGACTGGGACTACGTGAGTTTTCACCAGGATGTTGGACCCAGCTGGTGCTTGAGCCACAAACCGGGCGCACCCGCTTGCCGCGCGGCGTGTGAGCGGGCGCGCGATGCCACGTCTGCCCTTGCGGGCTGCGCGGTAACGCTGTGAGGAGTGGAAGTCCCACCTCCAGTGCCCAGATGTGACACTTGGCTCTCAGCCTGTAGAGATTATTGGATCGAGTCCTGGACTCTATGGCAACGGGAACCCAAGAACCGGAGCAGAGACGGTTGCCATCTGAAATCCTGTATTTAACTGAGAGATGGAAGAGTTGATGACATGCTGGTCTCTATGCCTGCTTTTTGGGGCTGATGGCCAACGTGTGAGGCAGATGACAAAATGTCCCTTTTATTCATCGTTCTGGCACTTACTCAATGCTCAGTTTGTGGCACTCAGCAACCAAGATGTGGCCGTCCTATGTGCAGCACCAAACACCAGCAGATGGGGATCCAGAGGGCTTCCTTCAAAGAGGGGGGAGCTCATGTGTAACTAACTCAGTGTGCTGGAGTCCTGTCTGGGTGCCTTGGCTCCGTCGGTGACACTGCTGACAGAGGATGGGCAAAGCCTCCAGAGTTGCTGCTTTGCATCCCTGTAGTGAAAAGGAGAACAATTACAGCACAGAGGGCTTTGCTGGAAGAATTGCTTAATTACAGATACTTAGAAATCTTACTCATCAAGTGTTGTCAGGGTTCATCTGATACCCTTCCTTTACCATTCTAGAGGAAGCAGGGTAGTGTAAGGCCAGCAGGATGTATGAAGTGATGCAAACCCCAGGCAGATAAAAGTTCCCAGCACAAACCAAGAAACTGAAGTGCAAGCGTGGAAATTCTTAGGAGAGAGTTATCAGTCCACCATTTAACCCCAAAGACGTGGCTGTGAGGGGGAAGCAGATCAAAATCTGCAATTCAGGAAGTCTGGAATGAAGTGACTTCAGCAATGGAACAGATCCTCAAAGCAAGGATGTAAATCAGTCCCAATTCTCAGGTCAGGTTTGGTAAAGACGCCTGCCTTGGGGTCAGGCTTACATCATCCAGCATGTGGAGGATGAAAGAGATACAAGCTTTTCAACCAGGAGAGAGCAATAGATAAATTCCATCTGGCTCTGTTTTCCACAGTCACCAAAAAATGTCAAGGAACAATTTGTTGCCGTTTGCGTGAGGTTGTTAAGCAACACGGAACTCAAATATTGTGCCCATTAATTTGGTGTTGGAGCAACTTAATTTGAGAAATTGGTTGGGTAGGAGCAAGGCTGTGCTGAGCAGGGTGCCTGCTGGAGGGGTCTCTGCTGGGGTGCAGACCCTCTTCCCACAGCAAGACTTGCTTTGCTTTGCAGCCCTCGTTTCAACCAACTTTGTCCTGAAGTCTACCTGACCCTGTAAAAGAGTTTACATATATTTGGATCCCTTTGCTGCCTTTGAGTACCTCAACGAGCACATCCACTGTGGCCATCACAGCACCAGCCTCTCAGGAATCCTTGGCAGCACCTTCACAGAATCACAGACTGGCTGGGGTTGGCAGGGACCTCTGGAGATCATCCAGTCCAACCCCTGCCAGAGCAGGAGCCCCTCCAGCAGGCTGCACAGGGCAGCATCTGGGATCACAGGGTTTGAATGTCTCCAGAGATGGAGACTCCCCAACCTCTCTGGGCAGCCTGGCCCAGGGCTCTGCCACCCTCCCAGGAAAGAAGTTCCTCCTCAGGGTTAGGTGGAACTTCCTCTAGTCCAGTTTGTGCCCATCGCCTCTTGTCCTGTCCCTGGGCACCACTGAACAAAGACTGACCCCATCCTCCTGACCCCACCCCTCAAGTGTTTATCAGCATTGATAAGATTCCCCCTCAGTCTTCTCTTCTCCAGGCTAAAAAGTCCCAAGTCCCTCAGCCTCTCCTTATCAGAGAGATGTTCTATTCCCCTCAGCATCTCCATGGCCCTTTGTTGTCCCCTTCCTGACCTGGGGAGCCCAGCACCACACACAGTATCCCAGGTGAGGCCTCACCAGGGCAGAGCAGAGGAGCAGGAGAACCTCCCTCCACCTGCTGCCCACACTTTTCTTCTCCATTCAGCTCGCTGCCTGCTGCTCTTGGGTGGCATTGAGCAGCTCCCTTTAACTTCTGGCTTTTACTTTTTCCCCTCCCAGGTTGGACTTCAATGGGTTCTACACAGAGCGCTTGGAGCACATGTCTGCTGAGCGCAGCCAGAAGGCCTCTCCCCTGCTTCCCCACCTGGCTGTACATGCCCAGTGAAGCCTTCTGCACCAGCAGAGAACTGGATGCTCGCTCGCTCCAACCCTGTGTGTCCCCAGTGTGAGCTGGAGGTGAACTGTAAGGTTTGTCCCAGAGAGATGATGAACATTCAGTCTCCTGACACGTATGGCACGGATCTGTCTCTTCCCAGAGGCTTTTGTTAAGTTGCTGTTGGGTTTTTGCTGCCTTGTGATGTGTTTGTGGGTTGTAAAGTAATTAAAAAAAAAAAAAAAAAGAAGGATGGGGGTTTTGTCTGTTAACAGAACTTTGGGTGTGAATTCCTCTTTTAGGTGGCTAAAGTTTGGTCAGCTCACAGAGATTTGGCTCAGCTGCCATGTGGCCTTGTTTTGGGAGGAGACCCTCATTGGGGGTTTGCTGGAACAGGCTTCCATGTTGTTCTGGAGGAAGCTTGTCCTTGGTGATGGGGCCCTGCCACAGCCCTGTTCGGTGTCCCATCCCCTCTTGTGAAATTTGGCATTTCCCAGCTGGTCCTGGTTTGAAGCACTAAGAAATAGATTACAAAAAAAATTGGTTTGCTGGAGGGGGTTCTTTCCTCACAAGGTGCTACATGGATAAGACAAGGGGCAGGGGGTCTCACTAGGAGAGGTTTGATCTCAGCATAAGAAATTACATTACAGGGAGAAGAATCCTGTGCTGGAACAAGCTCCCCAGGGACACGGAAGAGTCCAGGTACAGGGATTTTAAGAGGACGAGTGAGAGAACGTCCTCTGGGCTCCCTTCCCTACAACAAGGGTGGACTTGATGATCTCCAAAGGACCCTTCTAACTTGGGATAGTCCGTGGACAAGGGGGAGACAGCAGTCCGCTCCATGGCAGAGGGGAGGGATGGTCTGCCTCTGATCCTGTGGGATAAGGGAGGTTCCCAAGTACCCCCTGATACGCCCCAGTGATTCATGTTTCCCCCAGGCCACTTGACAGCTCAGCCACCTGTGGTGACCCCAGCCCCTGCAGCATTTCAGTATCCACATCTCAGTGCTCCACTGACATGCCCCTAACACCCCCCAAGTCCCACACACCTCTGCCCCAGAGACAGGCCATGCCTGTCCACTTGACACTGCTCTAATGCCCCCAGCCCATCTGTCACCTCAGAGCTGGGCAGATACCTCCCGTGTCTCATGGACACCCCTTCCATAGCTCACAGACCCCCTCTGTGCCCCACAGCCACCCTTCCATACCCCATGGACAGCCCATCCCCGGTGCCCCACAGGACCACTCCCCACTGCTTCTATGCAGCCGAGCCTGGCCCACCCGAGCCCTCCATCACCCTGGAGCCTGGTGGGGGTTCCTGGTGCATTCCTGTCACCCTCCCCACCTGCCCCCCCCCCCACTCCCGTGCCCTGTGGACCCCTCCAGGACATGCCCCTAGAGGCAGTGGACCCTCCGTGGTGCCCCTCGGACTCTCCCCAAAGCCACACAGACAATGTCCCAAAGCCAGGGACACCCTCCCTGGCCCCCCACCCCACTCCAAGATGCTCCACATCCACCCCCCTCGCTACCTCCCAACCCCTTCCCCATGTCCCACAGCCTCTCCCCGATTCCTCGGCACAGTCCCCAGTGCTGTACGCACCCCCCGCCTCTCCCAGCCCCGCTCCGCACGGAGCCCCCCGCCGGAGGCGGCCCCATCCCCGCCCCGTCCCTCCCCGTCCAGTCCCGTCCCGCGAGTGCCGGTGACTCACGGCGGGCGGGGGCTGCCGGCGCGGCGGCACTCGGGGCCGGGCACCGCGGGCACCTCCGAGCCATGGCCCCGGCGCTCGCCTTGCTCCGCCGGCTCCCGCTGCCGCTCCTGCTGCTGCTGCTGCCGCCGGTCCACGGTGAGCGTGGGGTGGGCGGGGGTTCGCGGCAGGGCCGGCAGCCGGGCCGCGCCCACGGGACGGGAGTGAAGTTTGGGGGGCTGGGGGCAAAAGCCTGGCTCGCCGGATGGGGAAGGGGGTGCGTGTGGGGGGGTGGTGGTGATGGAGGGTTGGAGGTACCGGAGCAGGGTTGGAGGTACCGGCCGGGGGATGCTCTTCCCTGCGAGAATTTAGGGGGAGGCGTGGGAAACGGCTTGGGAGGGGATGGGTGAGGTGGGAGCTGGGTTTGGGATAGCCTTTTGGGACGGGTCAGCGCTCGGAGATGTTCCAGCGGCTTCATCTGCCAGGCTGAACCCGGAGGTCGCCAGAGCACGGCCGGCATCAGCTCCCTAAGCGCACTCGAGGGCGAGGGATGGAGAAAGGGGCTTTGAGAGCCAGGCTCGCCTCCCTCGCCCAGCTCTGCTCGCAGCCGGCCCCAGCGCGGCCGGATGCTTTTGGTGACCTCTGCCCTTGCCTCGCCGTGCCCCCACCGCCACCCCACGCAGATGGGGCACCCGCCACTGCGTAAAGAAAGGCACCTCAGCAAGGAGGCTCCCGAGAGCCAGGGGAAATTTGTCACCGCCAGCCTGCGGCGTGCGTGGCGGGGGGACCGGTGACTCAGTCGGCCGAGGGGGTGGTGACGAGGCTCCTGGCTCCCGCTCGGTGCCGTGGGCGAGGGCCGCCAGGCACCCGCAGACGGAACACCCCGCTCTGCTGCCGCCTTGCCGGGAGCTCTGCCGGCCCCGTCTAACCCTGGGAGCATGGGCACGGCTGCGGCGAAAGCTCCCGGTTTGGGGTTCCCCGGGGAAGGTGAAGGTTTACCATAAAAATGTCTCCCTCCCGACATCAAAAAGAGAAGGGGGAGGAGGGGTGAGCCAGCCCGGATGCGAGCTGCTCTCCGAAACACAGTCCCCAGCAGCTGCCAGACTCCCAGTCACACGCTGTTGGCATCGAGACAGCGAGCTGAGGAAGCCCCCTCTTTGGTGCACCGGGGTCTTGGTGGGGCTCCCAGGCCTGGAAGGGACCTGCTCTCCTGTGGGTGACGCTGAGCACCCTGTGGGCGCCAGGGCTGGGGAAGCCAGAGCACCCCCTGAGCCCATCAGGGAGTTGTGTTCCCAGCAGGTGTTTCAGGACCTGATGGTCTTGGCTCCTTCCCACACCTCCACCATGGCTGCTTCCGTTACCCCCTGACTCAGTTCTTTCTGGGTGTCCTGGCTCAAAGCTCCTTGACCTTTCTCAGGCTCTGCTGCTGGGCTGGAGGAGAGGCTTGCCCACGTGGAGAAGTACAGCACAGTGACCCTGCGTGAGGTGCCGGCGCCTCGGGGGAAGAGGGACCTCTCTACACCACCAGTAAGTAGCATCACATCCCCAGCACTAGCTTGGCTGCCTTGCAGGGGGTCCCACCACCGTGCTCACAGCAGCACCCTGCTAGCCCTGGACCAGAAGAATGACCTGGTGCCCATTCTCTTGAGTTGCCTCCATCCCAGAAGGTGGAGATGTTGAAGCAGTTGATGGGATCAGCTTTCTCAGGCTGTTTTGGGTCAAAATAGGAACAGCAGATAGCAGGGTGGACTCTTGGATGACGGGGGTGGGGTGGGGTTGGGGTCGGGCAGGGGCTGCTTTCTCTAATGCTTTCTTCAGAGACATTACCCAGCGGTGCCACTTCTTGCAGCCTTGTGGTGATCTTGTGACATCTGGTCTTTGCTTAAGGAGGGATTTGCAAAGCCTCGGTGAGCTGTAAGCACTTTTCTCGCTGCGTTTGCTGAGTTGGGGGTTTTGGGTTTGTTTTTTGTTGGTTTTTCTTTTTGTCCTTTGGGACAGGGAAACAAGAATCATAAAGTAGCAGAAAGCCACATGAAAGAAAGGCAGTGTTATTTTTCTTGGGAAACCTTGTAATTTGGGGGAAGGAATGAGGTTTGACTCAGGAGTTTTGACTGCTCGGGGTTGGCGCCCATAGGATGATGGTCTTGACCTCAAAGATGCTTTCCTCGTTGCCTTAAAGTGAAAGTCAGCCAAATACAGGGATTCATTTTCCAGGACTGACTTTAGCACCTGATGAGGTGGAGGGGCTGGGGACATTTATTTCCTAGTAAATTCTTCATGCAGCACGTTCATCTGTGATTCAAACCCTTTCTGATAAGCGAGCTTCAAAAACACTCCCCAAAAGCATCTGTTTTCTCTGCTCTAGAAACCTAAACTTGTCCATGAGATAAACATTCCCCAGGCTATTTAGAGACACCATCTGTGCCGAGCGCGCCAGGCGGCTCTGCACCGATCCCCCCCAGAAAGGGGAGCTCACCCATCTTGGGGTTCCTTTGCTTTCCATGGCACAGGAGAAGACATCTGCCTTGAGCTGTTGTACTGGAATAACCAAGGGTTGCGTGTGGGTTTCATCTTGGACTGGGTGGTCCCTGGACCTCCCAGACCTGCTGTATTGAGGGTATGAAGGCTCCCGCCTTCTTCTCTTCTACAAAAGCTGGGTTTGCTCTCCCTGGTGGGGGTTCTCAGCAGGGCTTGACCACCACCATGTCCCTCTTTGAAGTGGAGACAGGTAGTTGGATGGGCGTTTTCTGAGCCAGCTCCTCCTGTGGCTTCGCGTTGACAGTCTCTGTCTGGGATGTGCGTGGGCCAAGAGCTGGTTCCCGGTGCAAGGGGATCAGAGCAGCTGGGACACGTGGAGTTGGTCCCGCAGAGCATCTGCCAGGTGAGGTGTGACACAGCCCAGCCACCCTCTGGCTTTGCTTAAATTGAAATTTGCTCAGCACGGCCACAGGGTTAGCGGGGCTCAGGCGGTGCAGGGCCCAGCTGCCGGTGCTCACAGACCTTCACACCTGGAGCTGGTAGGAAAGGGGGTGCTCAGGGAAGCTGTGTCGGGACTTTCCTTCCTTTCTTTCTTTTCATTTGCCCTGCAGCCGTCTCTGAGAGATGTTCCCTGACCCACTTTTTAAGACCTCCTCTGGCTCTGGTGCTGCCAAGGATAACACAGCCTTGCTTTGTCAGCAGACGTGGCACGGGACGGCCACGTCAGGCAGGAGGTGCATTTGCTGGGGGGTGGGGGGGGAACCTGTGAGCGCAGCTGGGGCTGGACGTGACCCAAGCCCGCCGCCCCGGATGGGGAATGCAGAGCGGGTAGAGCTGAGGGTGCCCCAGTGACCTGGCGCTGAGTCAGCGGGACTTCCCGCTGCTGCCGGATTGCGGTTCCTCTGCCCCCGGCAGCGCTGAGCCGCCTGATGACAGCAGGTGCCTCATCCTCTCTGGGGAGCGGCTGCGTGCCTCAGCCGGCAGGAATGCCGGCCCCGCGGAGACTCCTGCGTTGCCTCCGCCCTGGGGAGCACATAAGAGGTGGCCCTCAGAAGATGTCCCCTCAGGAGAGGTCGCTGCACAGCACAGGCAACCAAGGGTGTCCCTGGTGCCCCCTGGTACAGGGCACCATGTGAAGGGGATCGTCTTTCTCAGTGGGATGGGACCTCTGGAGGGCCCAACCTCTGCAGATGGAGATGACAAGACAACCCAGAGGGAAACACTTCTTCTGGAGGGACATGTCAATCCCAAGGGTTCAGGGCTCGGCTGGGCTGAGCCACAGCCACCCTGACCTAACCATAGCGACTGGAGACTAGACTTGAGAGGCCTTGGGGCCCCTTCCACTGGCACTAGGGTGGTGCTCAGGGGAACGGGTATGTGGTGCACACTAAAATCTGCTCTCGGCACCAGAGGAGAACCAAGAGAAGGGTATTCTCTAACTGTGATACTGCGTGTCAGGTCAGGCAGAGACCAGGAGGACGTCTCTGCTGATCTGCCTTTTGTGGCTCAGCCAGTGTAAGTGCTGAACTCTGGCCCCAGAAAAGCAGCTCCTTGACTGACGAGTAGGATGGGTCAGCTTCTGGCACAGACGTTTGCTGCCATGTGTCAGACACGGGAAATAAGAGTCTGCTGACTCTTGTTTCATTGGCGATGACCTGTTCTGTGTCTCAGGATGTGCTGGGGATTTGTGTGGCTGCCCACATGCTTGCTTTCTGCTCTTCTCATTTCCTGTGTCTTTACCGGATGCCTCCAGTTCCACAGATGCTTTCCGGCAGGGCAGATGCAGACCTCTTTCTGGGCACATCCTCTCTTCTGCAGCTCTTACTCCTGGTGACGGTGGGTCTGTTCCATCTCTCTTTCATGCAGAGCACCTACCCTGACCACATCCTCTACAGTGTACATGCGGAAGGCAGGGACTACCTCCTGCAGCTGGAGAAGAACAAGTGAGTGCGGGTGGGCACACCAGGATGGTTGGAGGGGAACTTCATTCTCACCCTTGCAATGAACATCACTTCTCCAAGGTCCAGCACTGCCACACTAGTGGTCTAAGCCCTCAGACCAGATCTCCACTAGCAAAATATAATTTTTTTTCCCATCCTTGCCAAACCCACCCAAGGGAGGTCATGGGCCAAACTGATCAACCTCATCCTCACCATCCCTAAGCAAATCAACCTCACCCCCAAAGCTTTCCATCCTTTCCCCAAAACTGGGGTCACTGCTGACACTCCTTCTGCAACCTGCAGGGAGCTGCTGGGGCAGCACTACACTGAGACACACTACTTGGCCAATGGCACAGAGGTCACGGAGAAGCCGGACGTTCAGGTATGGGTCTGGCTGTGGGAGGAGCTGTTTCCTCACTCCTGTGGGGACCTGCTGGGCAGACCCACTTCACACCTCTCCTCTCTCCTCTGGGCAGGACCACTGCTTTTATCAGGGCCGAGTGCAAGGATACGCTGACTCAGCAGTGAGCATCAGCACCTGTGATGGGCTCAGGTAGGACCTCCGACTCTCCTGGGTCACGGTGGCTGGGCAGAGGGCAGCATCCAGCCTGGCCTTGGGGCAGACCACGGTGCTGCTGGCACAGCGCTGAGCCAGTGTGATCACACCAGTCAGCCGTGCACCGATGGAGGGGGATCTCAGCTCTCCCCTGAGGAAGAGAAGATGAGGTCCCTTTTCCTCTCTGGCTCAGTGCCTAGCAGGAAAGACATGCAGCATTGTGCAGCTAAGGCTGCAGGTTTGGAGGGGGTTGGCTGTCCTCTTTCATGGGCTGCAGGGGGGACGCCTGCTCCACCATGGGTTTTTCCACAGGCTGCAGGGGAATCTTTCTTGCCGGCACCTGGAGCGCCTCCTCCCCACCCCTCTTCACTGGCCTTGGTGTCTGCAGAGCTTCACACATCTCACTCCCTTCTCTGGGGGCAAAAAGCAGCCACTTGTGTATTTTTTTTCCCCTCTTTAACTCTGTTCCCCCAGAGGTGCTACCACCATCACTGGTGGCTCTGTCAGACCTGGGGGGTAGCTTCTGGCAGCTCCTTGCAGAAGTCATCCCTGCAGCCCCCACCCCTCCAAAACCTCGCCTTGCAAACCCCCTACAATTCCCCAAAGCTGCCTTGGGTCTACCTCTCTGGGCAGCCTGTCCCAGGGCTCTGCCACCCTCCCAGGAAAGGAGTCCATCCTCATGGTTAGGAGGAACCCCCACAGCTAACCGTGCCCCAGGTCAGCTCTCCCCTGCAGCACCTCCTCTGCGTGCTTTTGGGCCAGGTGGGGCTGCAGGGAAGAGGCACCCAGACCCTTGCATTGCTGTGAGCTCCTGCACCTCTGTGGTTTCATCCACACGTCCAGAAGGACCTGAGTCTCACATCCTGCCTGTGGTCTGTAGCCCATCCACGCTGCCAATGGAAGGCACGGAGGGCTGGGCTGGTTCCCTGGCTGGGATTTGGCAGCTATGCTTTGTGTCGCAGGCCCTCGTGGGGGTACAGGCAGGGTCTGTCCATGGCCTGTGGGACATGTCCCCACCTGACGCCCACCCTCTCTCTCTCGGCAGTGGGTTCTTCCGGGTGAATGAGACCACGTTCCTGCTGGAGCCCCTGGAGGGGGCTGTGGCTGGCCAGCACACCCTGTACAGAGCAGCCCACCTGCGGGGAAAGCGCGGCACGTGCCAAGACGCCGGCGCCCCCCTGGAATATGACCACGAGCCGAAAATTCCCGCGGCCATGAAGCGCTACCGCTGGGTTAAGCACTGCATTGCTTCTCCTTCCTCTAGCTGAGTTCACAAGAGCTGAGGCCCCGTGAAGTCCAGGAGAGAAGTGGGGCCATAGCCCCGTCTCTTGGAGATGCTCCTCTCCCACACATTGCCGGTCAGGTACCCAAACACGAGTTGGTAGCAGTGGTCTGACTCCTGGTAGGAGTAAGTCACCGGATCCTAACAGGAGCATCCTCCTCCCTCGTGAGCACTGCGACGCCCATGCAGCCTCTCCCGTGCCTTATCCCCATAGCAAGCCCAAGTTTTTCCCCGGTATGTCTGAAACCCCTGTCAGAGGAACACTGGGAAGCAGAGGTAGAAGACCCACTAGCCTTGGGTAACATTGGAAGATGCCCTAAGATCCAGCACATCCCCCAGGAGGGTCAGCTGCGGGGTTGGGAAGCTGCGGAGCCGAGCCCCCTGTGCTCACTTTCCTCTTCCCTTCCAGAACTCAGCTCCCTTACACAAAGGTCCCCGATACGTGGAGCTGGTCCTGGTTGCAGACAATGAGGAGGTAAGCGTGGTGGGAGGGTGGGGAGCAAGGCTGAGCTGGTCCCTGCATTTTTGCTGCCATGCACTGCAGCGATGCAAAGCCAGCCCAGAAATCCCTCTGTGTCCTTCCCCTAGTTCAGGAAACACAAGGACTTGCGCACCGTGCAGAACCGCATGAAGGAGATCGTCAACCACGTTGACAAGGTAACCCCAGGGGTTTGGATCTGCCCTCTCCTCTCCCACACGTGCCCTGCACGGGCATGAATGAGAGACCTGCATTGGCAGGGTGATGGAGCTGGAGCCCATCTCAGGCCCAGGGGTGGGCTGCTGCAGGGCGACCCACTCCCCCGGCCAGTGGGGTGTGCAAAGCAGACATGACAAGCAGCCCAGGCCTGGCCCTCAGGAGCACAGGATGGTTGCCTCACAGGTCCCTCGTAAGGAAAAGGATGAGGAAATGGGTTTTTTCCCTTGCGAACCCTGGGAGCGTGTCCCAGAGCTGTGCTCGAGCTGGGGCGGGTGCTGATGAGTGGGAAGTGAGGGGTGAAGTGCACTCGTCAGTCAGCAGTGTGGGAGCTGCATTCCCCAGCCTTCACCAGAGGTCCCAGGGTCTATGGGGTCACCCTAGCTTGTGTTATTTATTGAGGGGGGGTGAAGCAGCTGAGGTGGGGTCCTGCACTTGGTTGTGGTTCCCCAGGGGAGGTGGGACCTTCCCTCCACTTACGCAGCTCAAATCCAAGTGCTGTGCTTGGGCTGTTTCCCACCCCAGCTTTACCAGCCTCTTCGTCTGAGGGTGGCCTTGATCGGCCTGGAGGTGTGGAGCCACAAGGACAAAATCGTGGTCAGTCCCAACCCGGAGGTGACACTGGACAACTTCCTCCACTGGCGGGAGGCAGAGCTGCTGCGGAGGAAGCCGCACGACAATGCCCAGCTGATCACGTAAGGACGGGGGGCAACCACCTCACCATCCTTGCACCATCACCACCACCTCACCTGCTGCCTGGACCGCGTGGCCATGGTGGCATCTCAATCCCACAGGGGCATAGACTTCCATGGCACGACCGTAGGGCTCGCCAAGAAGCTTGTGATGTGCACCAGGGACTCGGCCGGTGTCAACCAGGTGGGTCCCACTGCTCGGACACGCTCTGGGAGAGCAGCAGCAGTCCAGCAGTCTGCACACCCTGCACTGTACTTCACAGAGCGAGTTTCTCCTCCTCTGGTCTCCAGCTTTCTCTCTCCACAGCCTTAGGGCTGGCACTGGTCCCTGGCATCTCTGTCCCTTGAGCGACTGACCACCAGAGAAGTTTCAGGGCTCCAGGGGAAGGGTAGCTGCGGGCAACCCCCAAGCTGGGTGTCTGCAGAGGGGCTTGACATGCCTGAGCCCTGAAGAGCCTTCCAGAGCAGCTGTGGACACAGGGCTTCTCCCAGCCAAGTGGCCGGGACTCCTTGGCCATCCTGGCTGTGCTCCTCATTCCTCCCCAGGCAGGGCATCCTTTGTTGGAGCGGGTGTGGCTGTTCACAGGACCTCTGGCTGTCCTGAACCACCACAAAGCATTGTTTCAGGGTAGCTGCTATATCCAAGCTCACTTACACCCCTGAGAGCCCAGCCTGGGGGTCTTCGGGGGCCACGGGACCAGGCCCAGCATTTGTCCCCTACACCAGCATGGCAGCATTAGGGAACGAACAGCAGCCAGCAGCAAGACCTAGCATGGAGTGGTTTAAGATCCCAGTGGAGATGCTGTGGAGAGCACTTAAAGCATGCTGCACTTCTTGTCCCACAGGACCACAGCGTGAATCCTATCGGTGCTGCATCAACCATGGCTCACGAGATGGGGCACAACCTGGGGATGTCTCACGATGAAGACGTTGCTGGCTGCCGCTGTCCTGTCCCCAAAGCTGATGGAGGATGTGTCATGGCAGCGAGTGTTGGGTGAGTGAAGGAGAAAGGGGATTATCCCCTATCCCTGCCCAGCAGATAATTCGAGGTGTCCTCCAGTACTGTCTTGGTGGGGTGAAACCTGTGAGACGGTCGGGTCTGGGTGGGCACTTGAAGCTGCACTTCAAAAGTCCATTGCTGCCTTTGAGTCTGTTGATGGCCCTCCAACCTCTTCCTGGTAGGGCACCCACACTTTGATCTCTGCTCATGACTCTCTGCTTCTGTGCCCATGCAGCTTGGTTTACCCCAAGCTCTTCAGCCGCTGCAGCGAGCAGGACATGTGGCAGTTCCTTGGGGACCCCAGGACCAGCTGCCTGCTGAACGTCCCCAGGGCAGATGAGCTGTACGGAGGGCCGGTGTGTGGGAACCAGTTTGTGGAGCGGGGAGAGCAGTGCGACTGCGGCACGCCGGAGGTAGGGATGCTCTCTGAGAGCCCAAGAAGGAGGGTGGGTGTGAAGGACCTGGGACTTGTCATTCAGACTCAGAAAAGGTTGTGCAAGCCTCTTCCCTGGACATCATGTTTTGCCAGATTCATCTTCCTTACGTTCCTGATGCTTCTGCTGAAAAATAACTGGTGGAGGAGATTTGTTAGCTTGGAGATGTGTCCCCTCCCCCCTTGCCCCTTCCCCTAGCTGTGATTTTAGCAGGAGTGTGCCTAGGAAAGATGGGCTTCTCCCCAGCGTACCTTCCCAGGGGGGACATCATGGCACATCTCTGTCCTTTCAGGAGTTGTGCTCAGCTTTTCCTCCTCCTTATCAGCCCGTTGCTGCATCACAGCAGCAGGTTTGGGACAAGCAGCCAGGCAGAGTGTCTGGGATAAATCCCTGGGTCACAGCGCTTCCCAGGGACCTGAAAGGACCCGATGCAGAGAGCACAGAGCTCCTCCTGTTTTCTCCTTTCAGGAGATGTGCTGCCAGGGAGCAGGGACCCAGGTCAGGCCCCATCTTCTGCAGAACAAACAAACAAAATCTCCCCCCCTTGTCCTTCGGCTTGGTGTTGGTAGTGGGGGTAACTGGGCGGTGGGAATGGTTCGTGCCTGGGGTGATGCTGTGCACCCGCCCTGCGGTTCCGCGCGCGGTGCCTGCGCTGCACGTGGACTCCTGGTCCCCCGGAAAGGAAGGAAAGCGTCTTTCAGGGGAGCTTTTGGGAGCGTTTCAGTCCTTCCCTGTCTCACAGGAGTGCTCCGACCGCTGCTGCAATGCCACCACTTGCCAGCTGAGAGAGGGAGCGGAGTGTGCGCGGGGGGACTGCTGCCAGGACTGCAAGGTACTGCTGCCGGCTGGGGGCACCAGCTTGACGGGAAAGGGGGGCGGTGGGTGCGTGGTCCTGCCCCGGGCTCCTCTGGAGCTTCCCGGTGGAGGCAAGGTGCCTCTGTAGCCCAAAGGATTTCTGCAGCAGATCCTTCCCAGAACCAGTCGTGCCCGATGGTTTGATTGGGAATCATGCTTTCCAATGGATGCTCTCTCTACATGGACAGTCAGCAGCCTCTGGTTCTGGCATCCTCGAGCCAAGGTCCCCTGGCTCTGTCAAGTGCAGGATGAAAGCTGTCAAAGAACTTTACAGCAGAGGTCAACATGGTCTATTTCTGGTCCAGGAAACCAACCCACTCTGTTAATCCAAGAGAAAGAGAGGAGTTGGTTCCTGCATAGGGCCGTAAGAAATGCACTGGTGTGAGGTGGATGAGGACACTGGGACAAGTCCAGACTAGAAGCGAAGCACTAGGTGTTGCCTGCAGGGAGGGACTCATCTATGGGAGAAACCAGTCTGAGGCCTGATGGCATCTCTGTCCTGTGCAGTTGCTCAGTCAACAACAAATGTCTTTGTGCCAGGGGGACACGAGCTGTGGTGTCTGCTCTGTGGAGCATGGGGAGGTGTTTCGAAGACCAGGGTGCTGCCAGGGGAGGGGGGAGCAGGAGGGCGTTGCCTGAGTGGGTCTGAGGATGCAAGAGCACCGAGGCAGTGCCGACATCCCCTTCTCTGTGCAGGTGAAGGCTGCTGGTGTGCTGTGCCGGGCCAGCAAGAACGACTGTGACCTGCCCGAGCACTGCACTGGCCTCAGCGCCGAGTGTCCGGAGGATGTCTTCCAGGAGAATGGCATCCCCTGCCAGAATGGCAACGGCTACTGCTACAACGGGGCCTGCCCCTCGCACGGCGAGCAGTGCCGCACGCTCTGGGGTGCAGGTAGCAGCTCCCCCACCCTGCCCATGCCCCCTCTCCTCACCCCACGTGCTGGGTGACGTGCCTGGAGCCCCAGCGCCTTGGCCCAGGGCGTTGCTTAGCTGCGTGCTCCCCCTCCTGCTTCCCTAACTGGGGCACGGTGGCCACTGGCCCTGAAGTGTGGCCACCAGTGCTGGTGTTACTGGCTTGCTGTGGGCTCTGGCTCCCCGTGACCCTTTCTGTGTGTCCCACAGAGGCCCAGGTGGCTCCTGACATCTGCTTCAAGCACAACAGCGAGCAACACCTTCACCTCCACTGCCTCACGGAGTACGGGAAGCAGCCCTGCAGCCCCAAGTAAGGAGCTGGGGAGGTGGCGTGGCAGGAGTGGGGTCCATGTCCTTGTGGGGCTGAGCGGTGCTCCCCCTCCCGGTGCCACTGCTGGTGCTGAGGGCCACTTCTCCCGCAGGGACGTGAAATGCGGCACGCTGCTGTGCCTGAGCAACAACGCCAGCCCTGTCCTCGGTGGCGGCTCCTACTCCCTCTTCTTCGGCCGCTTCAAGTGCAAGGCAGTCATCGCCAGCAGCGATGCCAATGAGGTGGTGGCAAAGCTCAGGCTGGTGCCTACTGGTGCCAAGTGCGGAGAGGAGATGGTGAGCATGCTGGGTGCCATGCTGGGGCAGCAGGGGTGGGGGGGACGGCTGCTGGCCACGGGGATCTGGGACAGCCTCTGAAACCCCCTGCCTACTCCCAGGTCTGCTATGCCGGGCGCTGCCAGAACCTCCTGGTCTACGGCAACAAGAACTGCTCAGCCAAGTGCAACAACCACGGGGTACGATGTGGGTTTGTCCTCTCCCGGAGCAGCTGCAGGGCCCAGGCAGCAGTCCCTGGCCTCTGCGGCATCCCCACTACCCTGACGCTTCCCTCCCTCACCTCAGGTATGCAACCACAAGCGCGAGTGTCACTGCGAGCCGGGCTGGGCAGCACCCTATTGCGAGCAGAAGATCTCAGGGGTGGCAGCAGGTACGGCTCCCCCGCGGTGCGCGCTGGCCCCAGCTCCCTCAGCCAAATGCATGTGCAGGGCAGAGAGCCTGGGGAGGGGCCCTCTGCCACGGTGCCAGCAGGCGCTGCCCCCTTCCCACCTGCTGGCCCTGGCATGGGGGTGCCGCCCTGACACCAGCTGGGTCTCCGCAGGGAGCAGCAGCCTGGTCCTGGCTGCCGTGCTGGCTGTGCTGGCGCTCTGCGGCACCCTGCTCGGCTGTGGCGTTCTGCTCCTCAGAAGCCGGGGGATGTGGAGCTTCCAGAAAGGGTAATTCTCCTCGCCAGTGCCCCGCCGTGGGGCTGAGCCACAGCCATACAGGCTGAGCTCGAGGGGTGCCTGGAGCAGCCCCTCATCGCCCCTGTGCCCCCCCACAGGAGGACGTCTGGTGGGCCCGCTGCTGGCCTCGCCAACCCCCTTTTCCAGGAGGGTGGCCAGGCACGAAGTCGCCGCCGCCATCTGTCCCTGCATGACATCGGCCACCCCAACCTGCTCAGCAGCACCGCAGCCCCTCGGGACGCCTGGCTCCTCGGTGCCTGCCGCCCGGCCCCCCAGGTAAGGGAGCTGCACAGGGCCCCAGCGCAGGGTGCCCTCAGCAGCATGGGTGGGAGAGTGGCCTCTCACCCCCATTTTCAGCTGACCCTGACACCAGTCCCCCAGGGGACACATTCAGCCCCTCCAGCTCTCCAACACTTCCACCCCCCATCGCCCCAGCCTGACCAGCCCCAGGTGTGTGGGGCACATCCATAGGACATCCCAGGTGGCTGAAGACTTGGTGGGGAGGGGGCCCTTCCTCTTCCCCCTGCCCTCCCCCCACATCCCTCCCTGGCACCCAGGTGAGGGACTCATGTCTGTCCTCTCCCCAGGTGAAGCCAAAGCCACCCAACAAGCCTCTCCCTGCCCTGAAGAGCAAGGCACCACCAGGACCAGCCCTCCCTCACCCCCCGATGACACCATCCTCAGTCTTTCAGGGGAATGTCCCCTTGAAGACGGCCCTGAAGCCACCCCCAGCCAGGAGGTGACCAGGGGTGCTTCAACCACCACCATGGCTGCTCTGGCGCTCGGGTGGCACAGGCAGGGGGGCTGCCCTCTCTCTTCCACCCTTACTTGAATCGCTTGCTGGAGCCTCCCCCGGGGAGGGCAGCAGTGTTTACAGATACTTGAGTTGTGCCTTAACAGACTTCGTAGCCTCACAGCTGGCCCAGGGAGAGCCATCAGCTGGGGCTGTGCAAGGACACTGCAAGCAGGGATGCTGCCAGCTCTGGTTTTGAGGCCAGCCCCAAGCTGGTCCAGGCTGTTCTGCAGCCAGGGAGCTGCTGCCTTTTCTCCCAGCATCCCCAATGTGTCCACTTCCTCATGTGAGGAGCTCCTGGCCTTGGCTGCTGGACTCATGGGACAGGAGGACCATGCCCTGGGGCCACTGTCCTGGCTGGGCAGAGTCAGGCAGCGGGGAGTCTGGCCAGGCGTTTTGGCAGGTCCAAGCCAGGCCTGGCTTCCTTTTTTCCCTCTGGAGTTTCCACTCCAGTTACTGCTCTCCTGAGACGGAATTTCCTGGGAGCCTTTTTACTGCAGCTGTTAACTTATGACCTGTACGCCACCACCCTGAGCCCCCTGCTGTGAAACCAGGCCTCCCCCTTTTTGATATACTTCAGGTTGAAGGTTTTTATACCAATAAAGACTGAAGGCAGTGGTGTCACAGCACGTCTCTTGGCAGAAGGGCTGCTTGGGGGGGATCTGCCATGGGTAGAGCCTGGTGGGATGAGGGGTTGAACTGAGCTCCCCAGTACTGGGCCGGAACCACAGGGGCTGAAGGGCAGCACCTAGTGCCAGCTGCAAGGGGCTGCAGGATGGGGCTGCAGGATGGGACAGCAAGTCCCCACGACACCCTCTGGCAGCCCCAACTGCCGAAACAGCCCCCAGGCTTGCTCTGCGACCCAAGGATCTCTTAACATGACTCCCACCAGCCCCCATCGTCCTGATCCAAGACAAACATTGATGCTTGCAGGCCCTGGCCCCCATGCAGCCATGCCTACCTGGGCAGTGGTCCCACAGGTGAGGGCCCAAGGGTCTCGGCTCCTGCACGAGCTTCAGAGGACAGCAGAAACACAGATCTCTGAGCAAGGTCCAGCACCCCATGGTGGGTCTTTGAGCCAGGCTGTTGCCAGGGTTCCAGTCACTGCGGCTGGGGCCAGAAAATTAGGTGCAGCATTGCTGGGGGGTGAGGCACACGTGCTCCCCCATTTCCTTGCTGGCACCAGCCCTAGGACACAGAGTCACTAAGGAAATGGTAACAAAATAATTTTATTCTGCTTTATCAAAAGCACTTAACACTGTGCATGTAAACCTGAACGTCTGGTACCGTGCTGCCCTAAGGAAGGTGGACCCAGTGGCAGACCCCTGCAGCCCACAGGCCTTTGGGATGTAGAGAAAACAGTTCAATCCCACGTCCCTGGTTGCACCCATGTTCCTGCTCCACAGCTCCCAGCACAGAGGAAGGCACGCCCAGACCAGGATGCTAAAGCTGAGCTGACTCCCTGCACACCCACTCGCAGAGGGATGTCGGTTTTTGCAGAAGACACCAAGCATCACACAGGACTTCAAAGCACAGGCACATCCCCAGGTGTCCTTCAGAACCTGTGGGTAGGAGGGACCCAAAGCACACCCACCCAGAGCAGGTGATGCTAAGCCAGCATCTAAAGCCAGTGCCAAAGGCTCAGGCCTGAAGGGGAGCAGCTTTTCCTGCAGCACTCAGAAATCTTTACCACTCCCCACACAGAGATCCCTGCTCCCATCACTGCCTGGTTATTGCTTCCCCTCCTGCCCTTGCTTCTTGCCCTAAGACTAGCAGAACCCATCCAGTCCATGCCAGCACTGGGCAGTGCCCAACTCCAGCAAGCACCACGTGTCTCCTCCAGGAGAGCCAGCCTTCACCTCAAAATTTAACCAAAGGAGCTGCTGCAAGCCAGCTATAGCAAGGAGGGTCACTGCACCGGCTGCTCAAAGCCCTTCCCACAGCAGAAATGGGGCTTTGCAAGTCAAACAGCACTTCCAGGAGACATTTCAAACACCACAGCTATGAAACACACTCTGGAGATCATCCAGTCCAACCCCTGCCAGAGCAGGATCCCCTCCAGCAGGCTGCACAGGACAGTGCCCAGGATCACAGGGTTTGAATGTCTGCAGAGATGGAGACTCCCCGACCTCTCTGGGCAGCCTGGCCCAGGGCTCTGCCACCCTCCCAGGAAAGAAGTTCCTCCTCAGGGTTAGGTGGAACTTTGTTCCAGTTTGTGCCCATCACCTCTTGTCCTGTCCCTGGGCACCACTGAACAAAGACTGACCCCATCCTCCTGACCCCACCCCTCAAGTGTTTATCAGCATTGATAAGATCCCCCCCCTCAGTCTTCTCTTCTCCAGGCTAAAAAGTCCCAAGTCCCTCAGCCTCTCCTTGTCAGAGAGATGTTCTAGTCCCCTCAGCATCTCCATGGCCCTTTGTTGTCCCCTCTCCAGCAGCTCCCTGTCCTTCCTGACCTGGGGAGCCCAGCACCACACACACTGACAGACACACGGACAGCTTTCCTGCTCCTCTGCCCACCAGCACCCTTCAAGGCTGCTCTTTGCCAGGACAGCACCGTTTGCTCAGGCCTTGGGCAGCTGAAGACACGAGTCCCCCCACACAGCAGTCACCAGAGTGGGACCTGCAAGGCACAGGGCTGTGCCACAACCCCCGTGCACTTGGGTGCCCACAGCTAACACAGAAGAAAGCTCTTCACCTGCCAACAGCAGCACATCTCCTCTCGGACTCGGAGCACAAGGAAGCCTGCTCACAGACAGCCCCCCAAGACGCCAGGGCTGGTGCTCAGCACAGTCAGCTGGGCTCTTGCTGGGGTGGGGATCCAGGCTCCTGCCACGGCAAGGGGTGAAGAGGAGCTGGTATCCCAGAACAGAGGACCAGCTGGGCCCTGGGAGGCTGCAGACAGGCAGAGGAAAGGAAGACCACCTGAAATCACTGTGGTACCATACTCCTGGGGTACCCAAGATGGCCCAGTAGCAGCAGGAGAAGCAGAGTCAACACATCCTCGTTCTGCCCCAGAAACTGAGGAGAGGCAGCTGTGTAAGGCACCACACATCACCAAACTTCCTTTGGGGAGGCATTGCCATCTCCTGAGTGAGCCACGCAGGACAGGAGAACAGAACTGGGAAGCCTGAAGCCCACACACAACTTGTTTGGAGAAATCATTACCCAAAGAAGAAGTTCAGGCCCTTTGCTTTGGGCTGAATGTTTCACCAAGGCAAAAGCCACGAGGCTACAGATGGTGCTGGGGGCAGATTCCCACAACAGGACTGACCATCTGAGCACCAACCAGCCCATCTGCTGAAGCACCCCAGGGCCAAGCGCTGCACGTTGTGGCGCCTGAGGAGACAGGAGAGCAGGATGAAGGAAAGCAGGATAAAGGTACAGATACACCAGGCTGGAGAGGCGACCTCTGAACATACAGCAGGTTCAGAGCCAGGCAATGTCACGGTGCTACGGCTGGGGAACGGTGCTCCAGCTCTTGCCAGCTTCTTCCCCAGCCATCATCTTCTGGGATCATGGCAGAACACAACAAGAAATAGGTCCTAGAAACAAGCATGTCCTCACAGGCAAGGGGAGGGCAGAGGAAAGAGGAAAGCAGGTCACATCAGCAGATTTCTCCCCAGCAAGCATACCTCTTTCTCCCACCCCGGAGTGGGACATGGGGAGCAGGGATTGGATATATTACAACACCATCCTGCCATCACTGACAGCGAGTCCAAAGCCCCACAGTGCACCAAAGCCCAACCAGAGATGAGAGGAGCAGCTGCAGACGCCCCACTGTGGCTGTTGAAGGACACAGAGGTCAGGTCCTGCTTCTTGGAAGAGGGGATTTTGCACCGGGGAGCAGTGATGCTTCGCCTACTTTGTGGCTCAGGTGTCAAACATCTGATCTGCTGCAGAACCGTGTCCCTTCACTCTTCTCTTCCGCTTCACTTTGCCAGCACAGCAGGGCAGTGGAAATTCAGCCCCCTTTTCCTGGCAGAGACCTCCAGGGAGGCTGGGGAGGGCTGAGCAAGAACTTCCCAGCTCTGTTCCCAACCAGCTGCTCGGAGGTGCTCCGTGCACTCCCAGGTCTGATTCAGGGTGCAAGGTAAGACCCAGCCACCCTGCCGAAACATACTGCAGTTGGTCACAGGCAGCCAGCACGAGGCTTCCACTTGGAGAGGGGGTTACAGAGACCCTTAGAGATGGCTTGCTCAGAGTCGTTACTTAGCGCTGCTGCCTAGAGGAAGGAAGGTTGTGGCTATGCAGATCCTAGTCAACCAAGCTATTCCACACCAAACCACTCCTTACCAGGCCTGGCCCCGAGCAGGAACACGCAGTCACCATCAGCCAAGGAGAGCCCACGCCACCGGAGTCCTTGAGAAGAGTGAGACAGCACTGGTAGCAACCCTCCTCTGAGTCCACAAAGCGAAGCTTCATCAACAGGACAAAGGAACCCTCTTCGCTTGGCCTCAGCAGCGAGCGCTGGGGAATGACTGGCGTGCAGCAACACAGTACTTGAAGCCACATCTCCTATTCCAGAGTAACGCCTGCTAAATAATTGCACCTACTGCAGAAGGCTTTCCTGGTGTCTGTCTTTTAATATTCCAGTACAGGTATGTTAGTACAGGATTATCCCTCACTCGGAAGCACCAATTTAAGAGGGGAAGAAACGGAAGAGGCAGAGCACTTGCAACGTGTCGCTAGAAGAAAATCACCCCCAACGGCCGCCTGTACAGGAGATGTCCAGCCATGTGCCGCGTCCGCCCCGCCACAGCGCAGGGCAACACCCCCGTTCACAGCCGGGCTGGCTGCTGAGCTGTACCAGGTACCTTGCTACCTCCGTCAGCCAGTGCTTTCCTTTGCTCTGAGATGGCTTTCTCCAGAGTTCTCCGGGGTCTCCTGTGACGAAAGGCTGGTTTCTTGGGCAGTCCTCTGATTGGCTTGACGGAAGGCACAGGAATCCAGAAACACGCTGGGGATGCGGTCACCGAAGTACAGCTTGCTGTTGGCAGCTATTGCTTGGTACTTCATTAGCTCCAGATACTCAGGGGTGAGTTTCAGCTACAAAGGGAGAAACCAGAGACTGAAAAAGACAACCTTCTGTGCCCTGCATCATTAGATTTCACCTCAGGAGGCTGCTTCTCGGGGAGTGGGCTGTTACATCATACACTTTCCCAGTGCTGCTCACCTGAACCTCACCTCCTGTGCAGAGGAAAATGAATAAGCAAGTCCTCCTGTGACCAGGCATTGAGTGCTCACCTTGTTGGAGTCGGCCAGCTTCCGAGCAGTGTAGTACTCTGCATCAGCTTTGGCTTTCTCTCTTGCTAGGAACGCAGCGTCTGACACAGCAAGGGAGGACAGGTGGGAAAAGGAGCGTTAGCAAGCAAACAGCCCAACTGCATGGAGGTTCTGAGCTTCTGTCCCATGGGAGCAACCTGACCCGTGTGTGCTGTCACACAGCCTGGCTGGCTGCATACCTGCAATGCTGGCTCCTTGGACAAGCACCTGCAAAGGGGAGGAACGAACCCTCCCTCCTCCCCGTCAGCATGTCACCTTGTGCTCCTGCATCCCTTATTATTTTAGCAGGATGGCAATGCCTATGAGCCCAGTTCCAAGGTATCCTGTACCTGCCACCACCCTGAGCTGGAAGGTGACCCCAGCAGCCTGCTTACCTTCAATCTCAGAAATTCGCTTCTCCGTTTCTTTCTCCATGATCTTCTGCTGATAGTGGATCCTGGCCACCTGAGCAGCCTTCTCTGCCTCTGCAATCACAACGGGTTCAACTCTGACACTGGCTTCTCAAGGCTTGAGTGTCAGCACCCCGAGCCTGGCACCCAGGCACAGAACCTGCCACACTTTGGTCCCCCTGTGCCTCACCCCATGGCGCCAGTCTGCACCCCAACCCACAGCCACAGAAAGGAACCACGGCACAAGCGCTTCTGGAGTCGCACGAGCTCACAGCCCTGCTACAGGTGTGGGTCTCCCAGGCACTGGGGCACTGAGCTTCCAGCCTAGGCAGCTGCTCTGGCAGAGCTGCCACAGCAGAAGCCCCGCTGTAGGGCAGAGGTGTTGGCTGCTCTGGGGAGGGAGGTGGGGCGTAGATACAAGCAGCACAAACATTCATGTTTTCTACACGACTGTTGGTGCAGCCTGGCTGTGCTTCTCTTCACTCAGGAAGCTGCCAGTGATGCAGGACAACGTCCTACCCCAGCTTACTGGGGGACAGAGGAAGGGGAGTTCAGCCTGGCCCCGTCCACTCGCCCTCCCAGCTGGTGACATACCAATAAGCGCTTTCTTCCGGTCCGTCTCTGCCTCCTTCTCCACTACCTTCTGCTTCTGGGCTGCTATCAGCAGCTTGGTCTTCTCTGCCTCCCTGCAGGGTGAGAAACGTCATTACAGGGACAGGGAGCTGGGGAGCAGCTCTGCAGGCCAGGGCATCAGAGGCCAGGGGGACAAGGAGCCGGCCAGTTGCCAGCATTTTGGCCTCACAGCCATGAGGACCAGCTCAGTCTTCAGCTGAATGAGCAAATGTACAGCCAGCAGGTCAAAGGAAGGGATTATCACCCCTCTGCTACATGGTGCTGGTGAGGCTATATATGGTTTGAGGCCCTCAGAATGAGGGGTTAGTCCAGGGCAGCGCTACTGCAGATGTGAGGTTGAGGCCAGGGCTTACTGAGACCAGTTTGGGGGTCCCCAGGACAAGAAGGACACAGAGCTGTTGGAGTAAGTCTAGAGGAGGCCACAGAGGTCTCTCTGCTCTAGAGACAGGCTGGGAGAGCTGGGCTGGTTCAGCCTGGAGAAGGCTGTGGGGAGACCTCTGAGCCCTTTTCAGTCTCTCGAGGGGCTCCAGAAAAGCTGGAGAGGGGCTGGTGCCAAGGGCAGGGAGGGACAGGAAGGGGAATGGCCTTCAGCTGCAGGAGGGCAGCTGGAGAGGAGATGGGAGGTGGAAATCCTTCCTGGGGAGGGTGGGGAGACACTGGCACAGGGTGCCTTGAGAAGCTGGGGCTGCCCCTGGATCCCTGGCAGGGTTCAAGGCCAGGCTGGATGGGGCTTTGGGCACCCTGGGCTGGTGGGGGGTGTCCCTGCCCATGGCAGGGATGGCACTGGGGGGTGTCAAAGGGCCCAGCCATCCTATGATACGAGGCGAGGCTGCAGGAGCTGGGCTTGCTTAGACAGAGTTGAAGAGGTGAAGAGGGACCCAATGCCATCACCCACCCTGCCCAAAGCAGTGCAGGAAATCTCAGGCCTGGCTGCCCAGAGGGACACAGCCAGAGCCCCCAAGGCACCAGCATGTGAAACCCATCAGGCCCAAGGGGAACAGCCCATCCCTGTGCGAGCGGGGTGTCCCCAGGACCAGGCTGCGAGCGGTGGGGGATCCCCATCCCTGGGGATGCCCCAACTCAGCCCCCAGCAACCTGCTGCCACGGTGGCACAGGCCGTGCTCTGGGAAAGGGCTCTGACAGGAGCTCTCCCCAGGTACCTATCAGACTAGAATCTGTCTGCCATTACCCGAGTTTGCTGGAGGAGAGCTGACGGGTGAGACATCAAGGCCCCCCAGCTCTGACCTTAGAAGTCTGCTACAGGCTTTCTGTGCTCTACCATGCAGAGGGGGGACACTGAAGGAGCAGGGGTCTAAGAGCAGGAGTAGTCCTCGATACGGACCCTGTACATGCGAGACCCATCTCTGTGAAGGGCCGAAAGGCTTCGGGGTGGAAGAGCTCTGGAAACGGAGCCATGCAGAAACACACCCAGCCAGGCACTCCGTGGCTCCAGCCCACCCCTCGTTCTGAGCACAGGGTAAGAGCCAGGGCGCCTGTGCTACACTGGCAACACCACTCTGTGCAGTTTCCTGTGCAGCTACTCACATCAGCTCGAAGTTTCTTCGGATGGCTTCTGGGATTTTGGGCTTTGTGACACGCACAGCCTGTGGGGAAGAGGAAGGAGTGCACTTCACATGACACGTTTCGATGCGAGCTGTGTAACAAGGCATGTCTCTGCATGGCTGTAGCACCTGGGACATCTCCACGTTGGTCCCAGATCACACGTAATGGTCCCTGATCCTCTTGTAGGACAGCTGAGCGCAGCCACTCTCACAGAGCTCCCTTACACTCTTATCTCCTGCCTCCACCTTCTACAGCACCTAAGTGGTCAGGTAAGGCCTGTGGAACAGGCTGATGAAGAGGTCTACCACCTTTGTTAGCAGCAGCTTAGTTCTCCACGCCTCTCAAACATCACCAGATGATCACAGAATCACAAGGTTGGAAAAGACCTTTAAGATCATCAAGTCCAACCATTCTCATCCTAAACTAAACCATATCCCTAAGTACTTCACCTACCCTTTTTTTGAACACATCCAGGGATGGTGACTCAACCACCTCCCTGGGCAGCCTGTTCCAGGCCCTGACAACTCTTTCAGTAAAGAATTTCTCTCTAATGTCCAATGATGCTTCCCAAAGCACCGCTCGGGGCAGGGGCTCACAAACCCAGTGAAATTAAACTACGGGAGCAGGACTTGCCAACCGGAGCTATGGCTGTGAGCTGGGGAATGGGTTCTCCGGGAGAAAAGCTTGCAAGAGCGACTACACACTGACACACAGCGGTGACGGTGGGGCAGAGCAGCAGGGAGCGGCCGGCAGCTGCAAACTGTGCATCAGCCAGTGACCGGCACAGCGACGCTCACATCTCCCACAGAGACAGCCACCGAGCTGCTCTGCAGAGGACTCTCTCCTAAACAAGAGGGAAACACCTCCAGAGGCAGGACCGGCTCAGCTGGCATGTTCTGCGACCTACTGCCAAGCTTTGGGAGGTGTGTACTGACAGTCCACGGCTGTAAAATTGCTTCACAACCCTCCTGCTTCATCTCCGCTCCAGATCTAGTGCTGAACCTGCTGCTCCTCTCTGGGGTCAGGGTTGTCCATCCTGGAGAAGGGAAGGTTCCAGGGAGACCTTATTGTGCCTTCCTTTCCCAGTTATTTGTCTTGAACTTCAACGTGTCAAAAAGCCAGGACACCCCCTAGCCCAGCTCAGATTAAGCATGATTTTCTAAGAGAAAATCACTTAACTATAACATCTTTTCCTCTCTCTGGTACAGGCACAGAAAAGATGAAGATCTCACTTCTTGGTGATTACCCATAGGAACTGCACTGGCACACTGGAACTCCCAGCTCTGCTGGGTGCCAAAAAAAATTGGACAGGAAAAAAACAAGGAAAAGAAAAAAATTACTGAGGAAGGGAAAAATACCAACCCCAAAGAGGAAAGGAAAAAAAAAAAACCAAAGAGGAAAGGAAAAAAAAAACCCAAGGAAAGCTAAACAAACAACCCCCAAGGAAAGGAAAAAACCCCCATGTTTTTCACATAAAGAATTAATTTGCTCTTTGTAAATTAAATCTAGTACCTCCAGATCTGTGGTCTAAAAGGTCCTTTACTCTACCCTGCAGGTCTTGCCTTAAAATAAAACTAGTGTTTAGAAGGGGTCACTATCATATGTATGGTCTTCAGCACACAAACCTCAAGTTAAGGCTCAACTATTCCACGCTCTGTGGAAAACTGGAGCAAGAAACCTCATCAATCTAGTGAAAAGCACCCAAATCAGAGGTGGAAAACAACAGAAGAATCTTTGTTAGTGAACAAACCTACCTGGATAGTGAGACCAGGGGCCATGACATTGAGATCTTTCTGCAGGGCCAACTTCAGGTTCTCATCTATCTGATCTGTGTTTGGAGGACAAGAGAGAGACTGCTTAGCTGGTCATCATTTCTCCTACAACTTATGAGGCAAAGAGCCAGCTGGCCTTGGAGAACAGGTGCCTCTATGATGCGAGATAAAGAGGCTTTCTGAGATCATCCAGTGCATTTTTTTCCCCCTTCCTACACCCCCTGGAAAACGCTCCCAAGAGGAGAGTGATATGTTAGTTCTCCAGGAAGGTTCAGCTATTGATGAACTCGTGGTTATCTGAGCCAAGAGCAAAGGGTGTTCAGCATTTCAGCAAGCAAAGGGGACACCCTATGCCTGCAGCAGCAGTCTGTCCCGTCCCGAGCTGGAGGCACACCAACCCAGGAGGGGTTTGTGGAAAAACCAGAGCATTAGCACAAACCCCATCGCTGAAACTGGCCAGAAGGAAGTTTTTAAAGGAAAATAAATAAATTCAGCAACAGAACAGGGGCCTACAAGTAGAAGCAGACAAGATACAAGCATCAACACAGGCACTGGGCATGACTGCAGGCATGAGAGCAGAGTGGCTACTTTGTGCACCCAGGAATTAGTCTGAGGAGGAAAAGGACTGAAATAAATTCCCACTGGCAGACGTGGAAAGGGAAAAAAAACCCCAACAAGCCAAATGTGACTCATTAAAGTTACAAAGGCAGTGACACCTGCATGTACGAGGAGCTGGATCCTAGACAGCAACTCCAGCACGGAGGCGGCTGCTTGCTTGCAGGAGCCTGCTGGAACACATCCTGCTGCAGAGCAGGGCGAGGACACAGCCCTTGGCAGATGTGCCCCACTCCCAGCCACTTACCAAACAGCTCAATGTACACTTCCTGCAGGGTATGGGCGCTGCAGAACTGATTCAGCTCATGGTGAATTTTATTGAAGATCAAGGTCTTATCGTAGTCAGCAGTATAGTTTCTCACGATATTGTACACTGAGGAAACAAAGAGTATTGGCACAGGTCACCACTGACACATACTGCTCACTGTGCATTAGGAAAACAGAGTCACAAGGCTGGAAAACACCTTTCAGATCATCGAGTCCAACCGTACCTGTCCTCTACTAAACCACATTCCCAGGCACCTCATCTGCCCGTCTTTTAAATACACCCAGGATCAGTGATTTGACTCCCTCCCTGGGCAGCCTGTCCCAGTGCCCAATAACCCTTCTGGTGAAGAACTTTTCCTAATGTCTGATCTGAACCTGCCCTGGTGCAGCTTGAGGCCAAAAAAATGGTGCAGTACTGGAAGGGTGGGAGAGGGATCTCCCACCTTTGGGAGCTTCCAGAACTCAGCTGGACAAAGCCATGGCTGCCCAGCCGTTGGTGGCAAGCCAGCTGTTGGTGGGAGGGAGGTGTGGGGAGAAACCTGGGGAGTTTCCCTCCCACCCTCACCAGAGCTGCAGGGATCGTCACAGCAAGGTGCAGCATGTGGGCCTTTGGTTTGGCTGCTGCTCAAGTAAGAAGGTAACAGGGGTTTTGCCTTTGTGGTTTTCCCAGGGGCTGAGCTGACAGAGTCCCCGGGGGCTCTGCGCCCTGTGCTTAGTTTCAGCGCCAGGGCTGCTTGAGCACCCGTCGCGTTCCTACCCGCAGAGGGAAGAACCAACCCTCCGCCGGCCGCAGGGATGAGGAGGGGCGGGGACGGGCGCCTCGCAAGCCGCGGGCACGCAAGCGCCGCCTGCCGAGCAGGGTGGGAAGTACCTGCGTACGGCGCCAGCTTATTCACAACCTCTATTCGGTCGATGTAGATCATGACACCGCCGCTGCAAGGGAAAAGAGAGCTCGTGAGCCACTCCTGTGACTGCCAACAGTGGTCCCTATTTAAAGCAAAGGCGTCTTTTTCCCTCTTTTACTAAACTCTCCTAGACTCACCCAGCCCAATCCTGATTCCTTCAGCATTTGACAATCGGATGGGAGCGAACCCCAGCTCTGCCCCTCTGTGCATACACCACAACCCTGCCCCAGCAGCTCCCCACAGCGCTTTTCCTTCACTTCAGCATCTCCTGAGCCAGCAAGAAGAAAGCACCTTTGAGCAGGAACGCTGAGCAGACTGTTTGAACGGAGGGAACAAAGCACCCAGCAGACTTTAATTCAAGTCATGATTCAACAGCTCTTCAGCAACACAACTGCGCACGTGCACCAGGCTGCTGCTCCATCAAGAAGCTCTGGTTGTCTCATCAGAAGAAGCCTGTGGACAGGTCTTCTCCCCTCCAGCATCGTGTGCTGCCAGCTTGGCAGAGAAAAGAGGGTCCTGATGCAGGTCTTGATCCCAGCCTCTGCTCCTACTGGCTCAGTCTCTGTGGTCCTTTAACTCAAACACAACCCCCACAACAAACTCGGTTTCTTATTTTGCAGGTCTGAACATCCATCAGTCACAAGGTAAGGCCACAGAAACAAAATCACCTGAAGTTGGCCATGGCTGTACTCTTCTAGAAAAGGTCTCCAAGTGACAGCCCATGTTTGCTCTCCTAACCTGCCCGCTTCCTGGCAAGCTATGAGCTAAAATTACTGGGGACACACTGAACTTGCCCGCTGAAGAGAGAGACAAGACAGCAGAATTCATGGCAGATATTCAGCCACTGATTTCCCACCGATGGCTTAAGGTTAATCTAAGCCTATGAAGCACATAGACTGTCTTTTCCACCCACCCCACTGCTGGAGCCATCATCATTTCCCACCATGCAGTGGGAAGGACCCTCTGGACCGTGCTGCTGCAAACCCTTGAGCCCAACCGCAACACTCTCATCTTCACGTGAGCACCTCAGACAAGACCTCCTTGCAACCAACCTGGCCCAGAAGATGTTAGCAAAGTCCCAGGGTGCAGCAGACACTGTTCTGGGCAGTTGAGTTTTGCTCTGGCAGAGTATCATGCACCTTGCTGACCCAGAAGTGTACAAATCCCCTCATCACCCAGGGCTGGTTGACTCGCTCTCTGGCAGCAACAGCATAAACACTGCCTCAGACGGCGCTCCTCCCGTTCTGGAGAGCCGCTTCCATCCTCAAAGCATCCTTGCTTGCCAATGCCTGCTTCTTGCCAAACCCAAGGCAGGGGCTGACTCCCCCAGGGGAGGTTTCCAATGCAGCCTTACACCAGCACCTGCCCCCTCCATGAGGGTTACTCACACCCCTCAAGGTCCTCGCGGCAGAGCTGCTGAGAAGCACTGAGCTGAACAGGCTCTGTGGTTGGGGAAAGAGGAACGAGTCCATAGGGCATCTGAAAGGACGATCAGCACATAGGCTACAGGCACCCAGGAGCAGTTTAAGCATAATTAGGCAGCGACACAGCCTGATTTTACAGGACCAGATGGAAGCATGGGGGAGACGGACGGACAGACAGTGGTGGGCGTTTTGGCAGACCTTAGAAAGCCTCGTGTGGTTTGGGATTCCAGCTTACACCGGGCCAGAAGGCTGAGGGATGTTGCCATAAAAAAAAAAAAAAGGGAGCTGTAAACCAGTCCAAGGTTTAATGTTTATTGCTCGAGCTGACCACAGACAAGACCGCACTGGATTAGGCAATCGGAGCATGTAAAAACCGAGCTTAAAGGTCAGCTCGGATCTGCCTGGCCGTAGCATGGCTCTCCCACCCTCGCACACGAAATCCTCACGCTCCAGCAGCATTACTGCCCGGCGCCCTGGGCTGTCTGCAGCCTCTCAGCCTTGTAAAGACCCATCTGCATTTAGCACGATTCTTTCCAAGGAAAAAACGCTACTTCCCCAATTCTCTCATGCAATATTTGCATTACACTGCTTCCAACCCATTTATCGTATCCCACAATTTATATGCCAATGAATATATCTGTCCCCAGCTGATTCTTTGCCACAGCCCTTTGCAATACTTTGCTCTTCCAAAACTAGTTGGCTGAGCTAATTTTCCATCAGATTTTGCAGATGGGGAGACTTGCCATGAGGAAACTGCTGAGCTTTCCGAGGACCCACGCACGTGTGTTCTCGCTGGAGACAGCCAGAAATCTCCCAACAATTCACAGCTTACAGCACATATGTGTATTGTACCCAAACAGTTTCTGTCTCTGAAATGACAGCTGCTTTACAAAAACCAGCCACCCAGTGCCAAAGTATATTTAAAAGCCTGTAATAAATGTATTCGCTTAACACTGGAGGGTAGAAGTGGGACAGGTAAGGCAGAAACTAGGGATGGGACACCCGTGCAGCCATTTAGAAACTTCCTAATGTAGATGAGGATAGAGGCAACGGGAATATACATAAGGTGGAAGAGACAACCAGCCTTTAAAATCTGACAATTTAATGTGTTACAGGAATATAAATGGTTTAGGATCTATTGTTTAGGATCTATTCTCAGAATGAACTCTGAAGCAGGATAGTGACCTGTCAGATTTGATCCATTTGTTAACATTTCGTTACAGAAACACGGATCCAAAGCCTTGGCACGGAGCAGCTGCAGAGCTCAGATCCAAATACAGTAAATCTGAAGGCTCTGGCAGTGCCACGTTAAAAACAGACAGGGCTGCCAGGACCTTTGGTCTCAACTGCATTCAATCATTCACCGAGCGCTGCTTCCCCGCCTGTTTGGGGTTTTAAAGCCTGGTTGTTACTTACAGCTTCACAGCCACCTCGCTGCACAACTGAGCCCCACAACGCTGGGACCTAACAGGAACTTAACGAACCAGCTCTATGGAATTAAACCGAGTATTTAGCTCCTACATCCCAGGCGCACAGCAGGGGCGAGGCAGGCAGCTACCATCCCAGAGTGGTTATTTACACGCCACCGTTCATGTCATGCAGACCTTTTATTTTCTGAAACAGAAACATTGTCAGGTACCCTAAAGCTCCAGGGCAGCTCCAGGGCAGCTGGTTTGGTTCTGTTCTGGAGAAACATACTCAGTCATCACTTTTACTTGCAAATGAACCAAAGCAACAGGATCTGCAACCCGGCCCAGCTACTCCTCTCCTTCCGTCACTGCTCGGCGCCTCAAAACCCTGGGGATCCGTGCTCACAGTTACAGAGCAGGCAGGTGCCCCACCCCAAACAGCCCCCTGAATTGGATGATCTCTGGAGGTCCCTTCCAACCCCTATGATTCTGTGATTCTGTAATGGTCGGTGGGGACAGGACAAGGGGCGACGGCTTCAAGTTGTAGTGCAGGAAGTTCCACACCAATATGCAGAACTTCTTCCCAGTGAGGGTGACAGAGCCCTGGGACAGGCTGCCCAGGGGGGTGTGGAGTCTCCTTCTCTGGAGATATTCAAGCCCTGTCTGGACGCCTCCCTGTGTGACCTGTCCTAGGGAGCCTGCTTTGGCAAGGGGGTTGGACACAATGATCTCTGGAGGTCCCTTCCAGTGCCTGCAATTCTGTAAAGGTGCCACCCAAAACGTAGAATTCTTCTTTACTCTCCCTCACGCTCTCTCTTCTTACACCAGGCGAAGCATTAACTCCAAAAAAATTCCTTAAATTCCAGGAGACTCCTTTTCTTGAGCTGTTTTGGAAACAACCCATCTCCCATCAGAAGGATTCCCATCCACCACCTACTGCTGCCCACTGTGCTCGTAACGAGCTGTGAGATTCAGACTAGAAGCACCGCGAAGCGGATGGCAGAGCACAGCACAGACAATGGGCCACCAAGGAAAGAAACCACAGGAAAAACTCAAGAGAATATCCCTGTAAATACGAATGGCCTCTGAGCATCAGCTCTAGCCACAGTAAGAGCACTCCCCTCCCATACCTCCTGCTCTATCATTTCCAAGTGTGATGTCCGTGTGTACACACCCAGGACTGATTTTAGGGTACGTGCCTTTCCTTTCTAGCCTGTTCCACAGCACTACGAGCGAGTATACGGCAGCACACCCGCACGTTGCCAGAAGAAATGCAAAGGAAAAAACATACCTCGTCCCACAGGGCACATTTTTCACTTCATCAGTCTGCAACGTGGTCTGAAATAGAAAGACAACCAGTGCTCACAAAACCGTCCCACTCTCCAGGAAGATCATGCTGTGTCCAGACCCTCACGACCACGACACTGAAACCAAAGCCACCACCAAACCCTGGCTCCCTGCTGACGCTTCCCCATGCAGGCAGCAGACAGACTTCTTTTCCACTGCTTTTAGGGAGACAGAAGGGCAGCCGTAAGAATTCCCAGACGTTCAGCTCCTGCAGCGTGAAAGCCTGTAGAAACAATGAGGGCCACAAACACAGACCAGCCTCCCAGAGTGGGATGTCTCCTGTCCCAAGCAACACGCATGCAGAGATTCCACCGAAAGGACAAATCCTGGTGCATGGCTGTGTCCGCCACCTAAGGCTTCCTAGGAGCTGCTGCTCCCACAGCCACATTGCCAAGCCCCTCTGCAAATACCAGTTGCCCATGGGTCCTGGTTTTGGCTAGGATAGTTTATTTTCTTTCTAGAAGAGCGTTCAGGAGTTGGAATGAGAGTGGTGCTGGTGACACACCAACGGTTTAGTTGCTGACAGTTTAGCAGCCAAGGACTTCTCAGGGGTTCATACTGCCCTGCTAGCAAGAGAAGGCGGGGGGCACCCAGGAAGCTGGGAGGGGACCCAGCCGGGACAGGTGACCCAAACTGGCCAGAGAGGATATTCAATACCAATTATGTCATGCTCAACATAAAGGGGGGCTGGTGGAGGGAGGAGCAGGCAGCTCCAGGACGTGCAGTTTTTAGGATGGTCCGGTTTTGGGACAGCTCTGAGCAGCACAGCCTGAGCTGTGCAGTACGGTGAGAAACTGCATAGGGCATCACCAGTTTTGTGCATTTTGCCATAAAGTCCTGTTATTGTTCTTTTTTTCCCTCTCTGCTGTCCCAGTAAACTATCCTTATCCCAACCCATGAGGTCTGGGGGTTGGTTTTTTTGAGTTTCTTTTTCCTCCCCTTCCCTTCACACACCCCCTCTTAGAGAGAGAGAGACCGGCTGCATGGTGCCCAGCTCTTAGCTGGGGCAAAACCACAACACGCCGCCACCCCCATGCAGCAATATCCTGACCAACATCTGGCCCTGCTCACCCTCTTCCAAAACGAGGAGCTACTAACCTGCACGGATTTGAATGTGGTAATGAAGGGGAGCATGATGTGGTAGCCTGGTCCGCTCGGACTAGTCAACAATGCACCACCCCTACAGCGAGAGAGGAAAACAGGGAAAAGGCTCAAGCAACTGGAGAACAGTTAAGTGCTGGCTTTAAGAGTGAGTAACTCTGCGAGGGGTCATGGCTATGAAAGTGCAAATTCACCACCAGCTACCCTACAAAAGCACTGTCAGCCTAGAACAAACACTTACCTGCCACAACCTGACGATTGTTTGCTGCAGTCCTATGAGAAATTAAGGTGTTTTGGGTTTTTTTTCCAGAGAAAAGAGATATTGCTCAGTTCTTTCATCTTTCATAATATTGCTAAGTTCTGCTTCAAGAACACAGATTTTCCTCTCTAAACACCTCACTGGTAACCATGGCAAAATCCAGGGGTTGACGTGGTGGTGCTGCCAGTTTGGATTTCCATAAGGCATCCAGCACGGTCCCTCACCCAAAGCACCAAGGAAACCTACAGTTGCTTGTGGGGACTGACGGGTGACAGAAGAGAGCTCCAAGCACTCAGTCCCTGCAGTGCAGTCAGGGCTCCTGCAGCACCCCACGAGGGCCCGTGCGGCGTGAAACACCCAGAATTAAAGGGAACCAGCCCGTGGTGGCAAGGACAAAGGGTAGAAGATACAGGACAGAGATACAGCAGAAGCCCTTGTGAAAACACAGAACGGCTGGCACTGAGTTTCTCTGTTCCTTTGCTCACAACTGAAGCAGAAGCTTGTCAGCTCGACCACTGCATGCTGTCATGGACTGGCAACAGGTCACTGCCCACACTGTTCAGGGCGGCGATGGGCCCCAGGGACAGGGAGAAGACCCCTTTCAAAGCAGCAACAAAGCAGGTACTCTCCTGATCTAGTTTGAGGTGTCCCTGCTTGCAGCAGGGGGTTGGACTAGGTGGCCTTCAAAGGTCCCTTCCCACCCAAGGTATTCGATGACTCTATGACTCTCTGGCTAGGCAACAGCTCTCAGCCTAAGGGGGAGAGCAAGGGGCTGGAAAAGACAGGACGAGCTAAGACTTTCGGTGCTCTCAGCTTCAAAACCCAACCCGGCACCCGGGAAAGGGGAGGGAAAGTAGCTGGGAGAGAGCAGAACTAGCGATTGCTCTGCACAAGGCAGGGCAAAGCCCGGGGGGAACACGGCGGGGAAGCAGGGAGGGACCCCTCAGCCCCCGGTGACCGGGGCGGAGTGCGGGCGGTACCTGTAGTACACGGCCAGGTGCCCCTCCTCGACCTTGTGGATAGAGGCGTACAGCAAAAAGACGAGGAGTCCGGTGGCAGCTGCAGCTACGGCTCCGGCCTGGGCCATGGTCATCCTCGCAGCGCCTGCGGGGCACAGCGCGTCACCGGGACCACGGACCGACCGACCGATCGCCCTCCGCCCGGGCCGCCGTCCTCCCTCCTCACTGCCGGCGTCTCCGTCCCTGACCCGGCGACACCCTCCCCGCTTTCGGCCTCCGAGGCCGGGCCGCGCCCCCTCCCCGCAGGCGCAGCGGAGGCTCCGGCCGCCCTGCGCCCACCCTCAGGCTGCTCCGCACCCGCCCGGGCCCGCCGCCGGCCCCCGCCCACCCCTCGGGCCGCTCCGTGGGCGGTGACCGGCCCACTCTTCCCCCCCCCCGCGCCGGAACCAAAGGGGGCGCGACGCGCCGGTACCGGTACCGCCCCCCGACCCGTACCTGCCGCCGCCGCGCGCCCACGTGCGGCCGCGGCCCCGCTCCCGCGCGCACGCGCGCCGCCCCCACCTGCGCGCGGGGGGAGCAGGAGGAGGGAAGTAGAGAGCAGGCGCCGGCCGGCGCCTAGAGATGGCGTCACAGCGTGCGCCGCCCCCGCCCCGTTGCCCGGCAACGCCCTGACGAGCCGAGGCCCAGCGAGCGCTTCTCCACAGCGTTTATTGCGTTTGATCCAATTTAAAATATATATATCTATATATGTATAATCTATACATTCATATTACACACGCGAGCGGTGGCGGCGAGCGGCAGGAGGGCCGGGGGCAGCCCGCGGCCTGCCCAAGTGCCCCGCTCCCTCAGGAGCCCCGGGTCGGGGGCTGCAAGGAGGGCCGGGGACCGCGACCCGCTGGGCGGTACCGCCGCCTGTTCGTACGGCTGCTGCAGGCCCCCGCTGCCGCAGCCAGCTCCGCTAAGGGTCACAACACACAAGGCGACTGACGGACCCGTCCCTCATCCGTATCCAACGCAGCACAGGCCGCCAAGCCGCCCCTCCGCCCACAAGCACTGGTGCGGAGAGCAGCGGCATCAGCTCCTCAGGCTACTTCAGCCAGCTCCAATCAAAGCTCTGAAAGAAGCAAGGATACAGGTGAAGGGTAGGACACAGCTGCTGCATGCGTGTTACCAAGGCAGTGACTACCTGGCCTCTCTTCCCAGAGAAGCACATTGATCTAGCACGTGGCAAGCGACCTTTTGCAGCCCAGCTTGCCCCCGTACAAAATCCCCATCCTTAGCGCAGCACACAGGCAGGGCCAGCTCTGTACCCGCTCTGGAAGTTACCTTTCGGGCCTGCACAAACCTACCACCTATCCTAGTGCTGTACTGGGGGACAGAGCTGCAGTGCAAGAAAGGAAACGGAAGAGAAAGGAAAGCTCAGAGTCAAATGGATGAAAGAACAGAGAAAAGGTTCTTGTAACTATTCATTTTACCCTTTCTTCCCCCCCAGTTGGACAAATCCTGCTTTTTGATACCTAACTTTTGTCCCCTAAGGGAAGGAAAAGGGTAAAGAAACCAAACCCCAGAAAACACCAGCCACTGATCTGCAGCGTGATACCACAACAATGGGTAATCCCTCTGGGCTAAAACATGCCAGAGACAGCTGCTGCAGCTGGGAATGAGATACAGGAGCTGACAGAGACACAGAAGTAAGCAGCCAGTCATATGGCTTCATGCTCAGGTGCAGCCACAGCAAGGAGAAAAGTCAGGAAAGACTGACTACTTACACAACCTGATACCAACCCTGCCAGAACTAAACAACGATAACCAAAGCATTCATCAACTCATGGATGAAGACCAGGGTATACATAATTAAGTCTGTTTTCCCCACTAATTACTCTGCCTTAATCAGTAGCTACTTTCACTTCCCCACTGATATTGCTCAATCCCTTGCGTGTCATCTAAAACTCCCACTGATGAGTTTTCATTTCACCATCCCAAACAACTTGGTAGCTCCCGGACACTCTCAGTTCTCTGTTTACTATCCTTCATAAACGTAAAAACATTAAAATGTTTAAGAATTTTAGGATCTCTACTTGAACAACCACCTCCACTTCCCCAACTCTCTGTTCCTTGGCATTTCAGCAGTTACAACCGGTAAACACCTTCCACTTTTTTATCCCATGAAGAATGGAAATTATCCCTAAGGAGACCTTTAAGAACCTGAAGGTGTTATCTGCTCCCACTGAGGCCCCTGCCACAGCTCTTGATCCATCTCCCAGGACCTGATGTTTAACAGACTTACCGCCATGCTGTTGCTCTGCTCCTGTCTTGCCTCCTCCAAAATACTGCTAAAGAGTTCGAGGTAATTCAGATTCTCTTCTATCAACTGGGTAAAGCTTTCCCTGCAGGGAAGAGAAGGCGTAAGATGACAAAGATTTAAAACACAAAGTGCTGCCAACGTCAAAAGGCTCTGCACCAGGGAGTAAAGAAACCAAACCAACACAACAAAAAACCCACAAACAACCCCAAGCCCCGATTAACAGTTCTTTGCCACCAGAGGAGATACCACGCAGGGCACAAAACCATGCCTTGAGGTGGCACCCCACAGATCCCCACCCTGGAAGCGCGGATTTGCTCTACATCCCTACAAAGGAACTGCACAGACCGCACTGAAATGCAGCCTTCACAGAGCCTAAGCAGCGAGCTGAGTCCGCGGGGCCTGGAATCACTGTCCTCTCCCGCTAAGGTTTACATCTCTCTAACTCTGCTTACAGCGCCTCATGCGGCGAGCTCAGGGTGCAGCGAGAAGCTCTCAGGAGATCCAGAGGCTCAAGAAAGCACCTTTTAAAGGGTGATCACCGCAGATTACTCAGGCAAAAACCACCCAGCAGCAGCACACAGAAGAACAAGTTGTTCAGGGTTTCAGAAAGACCAGCTGGCTTGCAGGAAAAGCCTGCTTAGATAATGTGTATCTCCAGAACCTACGCGTTTCCCTGCCCACTCAGAGACGGCCAAGTGGTTTGATGTAGACATTCCCAACCCTTCTGTTACACTGACTGGAAGTAAAATTACTATTGAAGCAAACAGCTCCTGACAACTTACTCAGCTAGGGCTCGGTGGCTTTAATAACCAAATCCAAGCCCAAGAGTCACCTGACATGCAAGAAGCAAACCGCATGGTGTTTTTAGCTGAGTGTGGTACGTGGCACAGGACCAGACAGAGCAGGTTTCTGGATAAAGAGTTCAACTTAATTCCTGATTTTAGAGCTTTAAGAACATATGGACTACTGAAATGTTCTTTTTTGGAAGGATAAAAAACCCCAAACCATCCAGATACTGAACCAGATGGATTGCTTTGTACTGACCCCGACTTCAGACCTCTGTTTGAATTAAGATTTTTTTAAGAATCACTGAAGTTGTCAGAAGCACTAAATACAGTCTGGTTTATGTGGGACTTGCACCAGAACTTTGGCACGAAAAGAAACCATGATTTGGTTTCAAATCTCACTCTGGCATTTTGCTGCTGTGCTGGCCAGAGTTACTACAAGTTACTACCAGAGGTAAGTTACTAAAATTTGGGTGCTGAACAATGCAGAGACATCCTAGAAAGCCAAGACTCTCCCTGCCCAGACATCCAAAACCACCGCACGGGACGTGGTGAAGACATGTCCCTTGGGCCCTCTCAGTGCTGAAGACTCCAGCGGCCAGGAATGGGATTCCAGTTGTGTGCATAAAAACAACGGCTATGCTGACTTCTCTTCCTTCCCCAGTAGCCCCTTACCCATCTTCAGGAGTGGCCATCGACGACAGAGGGTATGGTACGTTCCCTGAGGAGCTCTGTGGGAGCCACGTGGATGTCGCGGTTGAAGCTGTCCCTTCCAGGCTGGGGCTTACCAGAGATCGAGAGGAGCTCTGAGTCTAGAAAAAAGACATTCATCTGCTGTGACAGACAAAGGAAGAACTCACAATAATCCTGTACACAAGACCCCAGATTAAACATCGTGACTGTTTGTAACATAGACACACAATGCCCATGGCTGGGAACTCAGCTGACACAGCCCTCCACAGATCCACAAAGAGCTGGCACCAAAGGCCTCTGCACACTGTACACGGCCCGTCTTCTGCAGTGGATGTCACAGAATTAGGAGAAGAAGAAGAATTAGGAGGCAGTGCCACATCCTAAACCAGGCACAGCAGCGGTTCTCCTAACAAGGGAGAGAAATATGCTTCCTGTGCTGCTCTCAAGCATAGGCATGTGGAGATCAGGAGATCGCTTCAGCAGTATAGTCACTACAACTGATGCAGAAAAAGCAGCTGGTTTTTTAAAGACAGCTTCAGCTAACCAGGAAAGCACACGTTTGCTTTAGCAGTGCTAAAAATCACAGGAGGTTTAATACATCGGGCTGAAGTTCACCTGTCCCAGTGTATGCCCTCCAAGAGCAGACAACACAAGACGATCAGGGAAGGCAAGAGCAAGGTGCATGGCATGTCCACCACACTCCAGCTACCCACAATTTGCAGTTTGATAGCTTACTGGGTCTGAGGACTCCTTGATGGAGCTGCTTCTCCATTAATTCCTCTACCCTCTTTCTAAACCCGCGTCAGCTTTTAGCACCTCAAACTTCCCCTGCCTACAGTCAAATCAACCATGTGTGGAAGTCGTCCCTTTCTGGTCCCCTCAGAGTTTCATCTGATGTCTCTTGGCTCCAGCACTGGAAGGAAGAGCAAACATACAGTCCAAAAACTACTTACACAAGCGATTTTCAGCAGATGCCAAATCTCCCTTTGTCTTTTGCCCTGCATTTGCATCACTGAGTTGTCAGCCTCCTTGATGTTATTTAGAGCCACTTCAATCTTTGGAAGCAAGTCAATGATCTTCTGCTTACAGCCCAAGAGCTTGCTATGATAAAACAAACACACAAAGTTACTTTCCAGCCTGTGTGGCAATACCAAAATCCTCACCTTGTGATGGAAGGAAACCCCTGTGAAAACACCCCTTCCTCTCTGCACCCCACCATGACAGCTGCAGGTAACAACACTGGCAAGACCAGACCGACCCCATGACTTCTCCCAAGTCCAGTTAAGACTCAAAGAACAGGTGGACACTACTGTCAATGTCCACAATGTAAGTTATAATCTGAAATGCAGAAATTGATCCTGATGACACAGCAACTCAACCACAGTACGTTATTAATCTTCTCTGGTCTGTGTTGGTCTCTGCAGGCTGACCATACCATCCCTAAAGGCTTTCTCTGTGGGACCTACTAAGATAAGCCACACATGAAAATGAAACCGTATGACATTTTCCTGACTACTGAGATCAGCACAATGACATGTCTTCAGAGCTACTTGAAGGTTCAGTGAATTTATGAAGAAATCACTCTGGTATCTTCTTAACTGTTAAGAATAATTTTTTTTTCCCCTTAAGATTTTAATCCCAACCTAAACACTGGCAGAGTTTGTCTCATTTTAAAGTGAGCTCTTGAATGCTAGCAGTACATTTTCCTCTCCTTCCCTGTTAGCTAGAACGTATTTGCTCTATGGTTTAAAAAGAGTGGATGCAAAGGAGCAGAATTAATATTGATATGAGAAACATACATCTGTGGATGGAGCTTTTGGACTCTGATCTCCACCGTTTTCCCTTTCCTTTCCTGCTAGAAATGCAGCAAGTTGCATTGTTTGGCAGGGTCGTCTTCTAGGTTTGGTTGGGGTTTCTTCCCCGTTTGTTTCTTTACCTGAGATGGCCAAAGAGCTCCTTGAGAACTCGGTCTTGGCTCTGTACTGTCTGCACGATGATCTTCACCATGTCTGTGCTGTCACTGTAGGCATGATCTGGAAGGGCCATCAATCACCATATTAGTAAAATGCTCTTCCACAAGGAGCCAAGTTTGCATCCTTGGCTCTGGACACAAACGCTCGGAGTCAAGGAAAGATCTGACTTAATGAGTGCAGCCAAACAAACTGAAACATCTTTAAAGCCTCTCACAAGCTCTCATTAGGCACAGCTTTGCCTTAATGTCTCTTCTGTCTGCAGCAACTTATGTGATTCCAGCTACTCTTGCCTTCTAGCTACTGGCTTCAGTGAGAACTGCAGGAGGTTGCCAAACACACAAGTAATCCAATCTTTCTGCTCACCAGCTACTATGTTTAGAACATAATAATCCTCAAACATGGGGGTCCATCCAGTATAATCAAGAGAGGAGGAAAGGGAGAAAAGAAGGAAAGAAATGGTCTTTGGGTTGGAGGAACAGCAGACCTTCCCATGTCTGCTGGGAGTAAAGCAACAGTACTGGAGGCAGGGAAAAAAGGTAGAGACTGCCAGAAGGCAGATGCGCGTTCAGGGCAGATGCTCCAAGACTGAAACCCAGAAGACAAACCCATAGCTGAGAAAGAAGACTACAGAATTTGGACAGGCTTGGCAAAGAGTATCTCAAAGGTATGCACTTGGGTCTGTTTAATATAACCATTTGCCTTCTCCTAAGCAGTGTTTCCCAAGTTAAGAAAAATGACTCATGGGGTATGAGTGTGAAACTATGTCCATCCATACCTGGAGGTCTTGTTTTTAATTGCTTGTATAGATCAATAGCTCTCTGTTCCCTTTAAAGAGAAGGGGAAAAAAAGGAGAGATTCACACACCATACACATATCAACAGGCAGCTGACTCAAGAAGAAAAGCGTTGCAATTAAGTTACACCTTCCTGAACCTCATACATCAGAGCTGCCATCTTCTTCTACAGCTAGTATACTAATACAACGTTTGGAACACAGGGACAGTCTTTCTGTGATGGAAGCCAACTCTTCAGCTAGAATAAATCAACTCTTCCCTAAAAGCTATCTCTGTTTTCCCCTGATTTATGCCTTTTCTTCTCAGGGAGGTTATTTTTTATTCAAACTTTCACGTGGCTCAGCTGAGTTTTCTTTCCGTAGAATCCTTAATTCTGAACTTCATTTTTGTAACTATAGGTACTTCTGCACAACTGCCAGAGAGATTCTTGTTTCTGTTCTGCAATTTTTTTGCCTAAACATTCGTCAGAGTCTGCAAATGGAGACAGCTGTATCACAAACAAGAGGAGAACGTTCCTCCTCTTCCCATTAAAGAAATGCTGCTGCTGCAAGTCAGCATTTCTAGCGTGCCAGGCAGTTATCCCTCCCTAAACTCTGGTATTAGCCAAGGACAGGGGAAGAGGCGCTCTTCCCTCCTGCTGCACTGGGGGAAAAGGACACGTTAATTATTCAGCAGCACCAGGGAAATCTGAGACATCAGCCAGGATCCATGTGTGTCTCGCGGCTGTGTAGCTCAAACCTTAAGCTTGTGCCCAAAACCTAAACAGCAGGAGAGTCTGTCTGTTCTCCACTCCGCTCATTAAGAGGAGTGGCTTCAGCTAGAATGATCAACAGCTCGGGGCACACTTTAAGCAGCCTGCAAACAGCCTACCAATACTTAAAGGGGTCCTACAGGAAAGTGAGAGAGGGGCTGCTCACCAGGGAGTGCAGGGACAGGACGAGGGGCAATGGATTCAAGCTGAAAGAGGGCAGGGTTAGATTGGACATTAGGAAGAAATTCTTTATTCTGAGGGTGGTGAGGCCCTGGCACAAGGTGCCCAGAGAGGCTGTGGAAGCCCCATCCCTGGAGGTGATCAAGGCCAGGTTAGATGGGGCTTTGGGCAGCCTGGTCTAGTGGAGGGTGTCCCTGCTTATGGCAGGGGGGTGGAACTAGGTGATCGCTGAGGGCCTTTCCAACCCAAACCAGTCTGGGATTAGTTTATGCTGCCCTAAATGTGGGCTACTGCTGCAAGAGGTGGTTTCTCCCTTCCACAACTTCCTCCCTTGTGCAGCAGTTCTGCTGCTCCTGCAGCTACACATGGATGAAAAGGAATTGAGCATATGTAGTTCTGCAGAGAGGGAGGAACATAAAGGAACAGTGGCTATTTGATCCAGCCCTTTTATAACTGTGACTTGTGCTCTCAGCAACAGCCCAAACTACAATAATTGCTTCTTACACCTTCTTAAGGTCAGCAATACCACTTAGCTCTTTCATATTTTAACACTTATTAAAAAAGTAAATAGTCACATTTCTGAATATTCAAGCATTCACTGGTTGTTAATTAGGCTTGTTTGAAAACACATGGAAGATATTCAATAAGGTTTTACAGCAAACTCCTTTTCTTACTCAACACTATACAAAATTCACTCTTCTCCAATGCAAAAAGAAATCCTCTGCATTTTTCAGTTGAGCTCAAGATACCTCTTAGGCCTGCCTTCTTCTAAGGTGAGGTTTCATAGTCAATGACCCAAAGGTGTCCTGTCCTGTCCTCCCTAGCTGTGTTTTCAATGTTTCCCCAGGTCTGCAGGGTAAGTTAGGTGAGTCCTGTGACTGAATGTCAAGCTTTCTAGCACAGCTACATTTCGGGTAGGGTGTTGTCCTCTTCTGCTTTATTCCTCTTGAAGTTTTAACAATCACTTGGCAGCATTATGAGGAACATATGGCCACAAGTGTTGGGATCTTCCCTTTTACCAGCAAAATGACCAGAACTACTTGGTGCTCCCAGTTTACAAAAAACAAAGACTGCATTTCAAAAGTGCTGATGGAACCACCAGAGAAAAAACCCAACACCTCAGACACCAAAACCACATAAAATCAATTTATGTGCAACCAAAGTAATAAGGACTTACAAGCTCTCCATGACCTCTCCTTGGCGCCTTGCGTACGGACTCTTCTGAAGCTCTACAATTTCCGTGTGCAGAGCCATGATCTGCTCATCCAGATGTCCAATATCTTCAGCCTAACGGGGAAATGCAGGTACAATCCAATCAAAGGAGGAAAGCAATAAAGTAGTCAAAGATCCCCACTATCAGTTGGGATAACGGGCTGACTCCATGCAGACTTCAGGAGGAAAAAAATGCTCTTTGATATGGCTGCCATGCAGTGAGTGAGTTTATTGCTGTGATCTTCTCACCCAGGTTCCAATCTCTGACGGCCACTCTGGGTGAGGGAAACGAGCTTTCATGCACCGCCTCTCAGACACACACAACACTCTCTCCAGCTCTACAGCACATTCCAGCAGCAAAGGTTTTTTTCCCCTACCCTTACAGTACAGACAGAGGGTGTTCTCATGTTTTTCCCTCCCTTATGCATTTCGTTTGGACATTTCCCCAGTATTTCACGTTATCTTCCCCCTCTGCTCTGCCCTCGTGAGGCCTCCTCTGGAATATTGTGTGTGGTGCTGGGCTCCCCAGGTCAGGAAGGACAGGGAGCTACTGGAGAGGGGACAACAAAGGGCTACAGGGATGCTGAGGGGACTAGAACATCTCTCTGACAAGGAAAGGCTGAGGGACTCAGAGTTTTTTAGACTGAGGGGGGATCTTATCAATGCCCGGGGACAGGACAAGAGGTGATGGGCACAAACTGGAACAGAGAAAGTTCCACCTAACCCTGAGGAGGAACTTCTTTCCTGGGAGGGTGGCAGAGCCCTGGGCCAGGCTGCCCAGAGAGGTTGGGGAGTCTCCATCTCTGGAGACATTCAAACCCCGTGATCCTGGGTGCTGCCCTGTGCAGCCTGCTGGAGGGGCTCCTGCTCTGGCAGGGATTGGACTGGATGATCTCCAGAGGTCCCTGCCAACCCCAACCAGTCTGTGATTCCTCAAAGCTATCTCGAAGATACCAATCTTACACCAAGTCCCCACAGGAAGCTAGGCAAGGCAGACAACAACAAAATTTCTGAGCACAGCATGTGGTGCCAGACACGTACTGGAGATTCCCCACTGTGATTAAGAAAGCACTGGTCATCGTAATAGCTCTTAGCACTACAGACTGTGAGCAAGGATCTGCTTTCCTGAGAAAGTGTTTTGAGATACTTCAGCTTTTCCTTTCTGACCTGGGGCTGCAGGACCTGAAAACTGAACCTTTTCCAGAACACAGACCTTGCAGAAGTACTTGGTATAATGGTATATAAATGGGATATGACCCCTTGAACAGAAAGGGACATCTGCAGGTCTTGCAGGTAAAGTATAAAGAAAGAAGCAGCAGCAGCAGCAAGAAGCCACATAATCAAAGGAGAAACAGATTGTGAGAAAAACACGAAGTAATGCCATTTCTTTTGATAAGAGGATTGATCTGGAGCACTCTGACTCACCACACAGGATAACCACATCTCTTGAGTTCACAGAAGTTAAACTCTCCACCAGACAGACTGAGATAACACTGTGTATTACAGGGCAAACCATTCTCCCTTCCTGAGAAACAGGCACAGTGCGACTATACGTGTGGACTGTACAGCCTGGAGACACAACATCATTCTGATGGTTTGCAAGGTATTTGTTGAGGTTCCTGTTTTCCGGCAATAGGCAGAGACAGCTTTGAGCTGCTCTGCTAGAAGGGGTCTCCCTTTTATCTTTCGTGCTTCTTAACAGGAAGCAACAAGAGCCCCAAATTGAATGACCTAAAACCAGGTGAATCCAGATGGGACTCCAGATTCCCCTCTCTACCCTGCGAGTAAGCAGGATCAAGGCTCCAGGAACCTCCTGACTTCGATGAAGACAGTAATGGATCCCAGAGCCTGAACTGCACAGTGTATTCCTTCATAGGGAGGAAAAATAGGCAATATCATTTATTGTTTGTGTTTCTACTGGTGTCTGGGATTTTTCTGTATTAATCACTGTGCTCTGTATCAGTGTGAGTGCCAACACAAACACTCCCTGCCAGGAGAGCAGAAATGCTAGACAGCAGCCCAGCAAGCCATGTGACAGTCCTGGTGAGCAGAACATGCCATGTTCCTGGCACTCCTGCAACCAGCTACTGTCACAGATTAAAAAAGAGTGTTTTGAGATATTTTAAAGACCTCTTCTCTGACACATGCATTACAACCATGGTGCTTTCTTCTTGCTTTCCCTCTGAATGCTCCCCCCGAAAGCCCTCCCTCTCCCAAGCTTTACTCTTCTTTTTCTACCAGATGTTCTGAAACATTTTTTCACAATAAACTACAATCATCTTAATTCCATCCCCAGTTTTCACAGCTAAAAGCTTATTCCTCCCCTATAAAGGTCTGGACAGAACTCTAAGGACAATTCTTCTCTGTCATAAAAGGCCTCTGTCCCTCATCATTTTCAGCAGAGGTAATATTAAAATGCTTTTTTACAGAAGACAGAGATCAGAATTCTAAGCAGTAAATACATTTCAACAAGCCTTTCTTAGAATTAGTTGTCTCTGAAAAACAGAAAGCCATTATGTCAGCTCAACTGCTCATAAACCACAAGTGAAAACATCTGTTAACTATCTGTTAACTACCCAGAGTGAGAACTGGCTCTAGTTCTAAATGTCTTAAGGATGACTTTTATTAAGAGCGAGTTTCTGGTACTCTGCAAGCCAATATGCAAATTAACGTTGGTACTCCTCAACAAAGCAATTTTGAAATCACTGCACAGTAAGCAGTCGGTATTATTTTCAGCTTTCCCAATGGGAATTTTTGCATGCAGTAACTTCAACCATCAAGACTTCCTGTCTGCAGCAACACCCTGTGTTTCTGGCAGAACTAACACGTCTCTATTGTCTCCATTCCTACAGTGATAACTGAGTCTAGTGACTTCTGTCTTGGTTTTGTTCAAATCACTAGATTTAAACAACCCAGTAACTGGGGACTGTTTGTCACCTGCAATGATGTTCTTGGTCCCAGAGCAGGCAGGATACAAAAGGCACTGAAGGGACAGAGCAGCAGCACACACGACAGTAAGTTCCCGTCACGATCCCCTTCACAGAGGTTCTTTACTAGCCCCTACCTGCGCACACTGAGATGCCTTCTCTTCCATCTCCTTCCAGGCTTTGAGCATCTTTTCTGAAGCTTAAGAGAAGAGAGGAGGTATAGACACAGAAATAAAGCATCAAACTCTACATACATGAGTTGAATTTGAACACAGAGAGCATGCCACTGGGCCTCCAAGTGGGAGTCACGACCCAGAGATCACAGAGACACAGCAAAGCTGCAAATTAAGACCTCCGTGCTCGACCTCGACTCACATACAAACCCTTCAGTAGGATTTCATTGTAGGATGGTGATAGCAAACAGTGAGTTTGAGTATATAAGCCTCACCACTAAGCTCAACAACTGCCACTTTTGATTAAACACAGACTGTCCAAAGTCAAGTCTTTCCATTTTCCATCATTCTCCTTCGGCCCAATCCTAATTTTTGACTCAAGTTTCAGTTTTTAGCTGTATATCCAAACAACACAAGTCTTGCTGTCCAGATCGTTTCTGTGACATTAAAACCACTGATAAGTGCTTTTTCACCTCACCTCTCATCCTGACTCATGCCACCCCGATACCAAGCATACTGCTCCCCCCATGCTGGTCACAACAGCATTCCTACAGTCACCATGCCAGTGGATCTGTTGTGGGCAGTTAGTGGCCCTTCTGCTGTACATTAAGTGTAGCCCTCCACTTTATGCTCAGTGACAACTCCAAATGACTCAGATTTCGAATAAACAAACAGCCAAACAAAATCATAAACACCCACATCACCGGTACCGTGAATACTCCAATGTTCTTAGCTTGGTGGTCTCAGTGGAGAACAGCTGACCACCAGGTTTGCTGTCACTGAAGGTGTCTAAAAGCATTTCAGTTTTTATTCCCCCGCCTTTGTTTCTGCGCAACTCTCCCTGCACCTGGCCCAGCAAAAACCTACCCATCAAGGTGCTGAAAAACCCAACGGCAGCTCCTGCACTCATTTTCTTCTACCCCCAGTCCGTGCTAGTCAGTCTGAGCCTATGAAGGATCAGACAAGACACCCAGACAAGTATTACACAATACATACATATCCCATAAGCCATCTGGTCACTGTATCGCTCCAGGTCGAGGTGAATGCTCTGGTGAAAGAATTCCAGCTTTGCTTTCAGCTGTTGAGATGCTGACACCATGTTGTTTTTCATTTTGATCAGGTTGGCGTTATACCGCAGCAGACTGAGCCTAACAAACGGAACAGCAGCACGTGTCAGCTGAAAGCCTGCCTGGGCTGGCGTGCCCAGTGCTGTCAAACTACCTCAAGGAAAGACATTGCTAACAACACATTTTCTTGGAACATGGGAGTCTCTGTATCACATGCTCTGGGCTCCCCAGTATACCAGAGCCATGGGCATACTGGAGAAAGGCCACGGAAAGGCTGCAAAGATGATTAAGGGCCTGGAGCATCTCTCCTGTGAGGAAAGGCTGAGAGCTGGGACTTGTCAGCCTGGAGAAGAGAAGGCTGAGTGATCAAAACATACCAATACCCAAAGGGAGGACAGAGCCAGGTTCCTCTCAGCGGTGCTCAGCGCCAGGACCAGAGGACATGGGCACAAACTGTAACACGGGAGGGTCTCCCTCTGAACAGCAGGAAACTGTGAGGGTGACTTGAGCGCTGGCACACCTTGCCCAGAGAATCTGTGGAGCCTCCATCCTTGGAGACATTTCAAAGCCATGCTGACATGGTCCTGGGTAACCAGGTCTAAGTGGCCCTGCTTGAGCAGCGGGGTTGGACCAGATGACCTCAAGAGGTCTCCACCAATCTCAGCCATTCCATGTGCTGGCGACGATATTCAAGCTTCAAGCTCCTTCAGCTATTAGCAATGTCAGGCACTACGCAGTAAAATTCTTGGAGTGGAATAAGCTCCTGGTGCAAATATTTTTATAACATATAAATACATTACAGCAGAGGGATGTAAAATTTTGTATAACCTAAACTCACCAAGAATTACATTTCCATGCAAACAGCCTCTGCATTTGCCCAACACTGCATCTTCTGAATGAGGAGTAACAACTTACATGGCAGCTCTCTGGCCCTGGAAAAGCCTGCCGTAATCTTCTTTCAGCCCAATCACATAGTGCACCGCTTCTGCCCATACCTTGCGCAGCTGAGGAATTGGCAGTTGGATTTTACTATCCTGTACTGAATGCAAGAAAAGAAATAGATAAATAATTCTACATAAACGAAAAGATGATGCTAGAAAAAGAGCTTCACTGCTTACAACATTCCTCATTTCCACTTCAGGTACCCAAACTAAAGGATCAAGACACATAAGATTTGCTCAGTTTTTATGTCATGATGCCTAAGTGCATATAAGCTTTTTGTGTTACAGGCCCCCAGGTATTAGACATTAGGAAAAGTTCTTCACCGAAAGGGTGATTGGGCACTGGAACAGGCTGCCCAGGGAGGGGGTTCAGTCACTGACCCTGGATGTATGGTACAAGAATTTCTTACCAACGTCTGATCTAACCCTGCCCTCTTTCAGCTTGAAGCTATTGCCCCTTGTCCTATCCCTGCACTCCCTGGTGAACAGGCCCTCTCCCATGATCCTGTAGGACCCCTTTATGTATTGGTAGGTCACTACAAGATCTCCCTGGAACCTTCTCTTCTCCAGATGGAACAAGCCCAACTCTTTCAGCCTGTCTTTGTAGGAGAGGTGCTCCAGCCCCCCGATCATATTCGTGGCCCTATAGATGCTGTTGAGCATACAGAATTTAATTCTTAAATTAATTCCCAAGTTTCTCTGTAAAGAGAGTTCCCAAAGGGCAGGCAATGAATTCTCCAAACTGTTAAATCTACAAAACACAGAGATACAGCAACCCTGTTGGGCCGCCCCATGTTCTGAAACAGTCCCCTCAACATGAGAGTGCCCTTCAGGGCACCGCACAGAGACCCCCAGTGCCAACCTAGTCCCACACGGTGTGAGCAGCAGTGCTTTCAGCTCCCAGCTGTGCTTTCAGCTCCCAGCTGTGCTTTCAGCTCCCAGCTGCCCCCGGCACACTTACCGATGTAATTCACGCAGTCAGACAGGCTCCGAGACGCAAAGGGGCCATCATAGACAGTTTTGCCTTTATCAAACAGATAGACCATGTAGCTGTCCCAGCCTCTCTGGTGAGGAAAGAGAACGTGAACAAGAGATCCCAAACATAGCTACTACTAACCCAGAGGGTCCTGCTTATATCAGAAAGGAAATAACACTAGGCCATGCGAGTTATTACACGTACAAAGCAAACTGACCCCAGTGGGGAAAGACTACGGAGATTTAACTTCCTTAAGACTGTAAATTCCCTGGGAATGTGAAAGGCATTAAACAAACAAAATCATCCTTACGACGCCGTCGATGACACACTGGGAAGCAGGCTTCCGAGGGTCCAGGCAAATCCCTGTTTCCAGCAGCAGTTCCTGATTGCCAGTACTTATTCCAGTTTCAAACTCGATGCGATTCTGAAGGGAATGAAGGCTTTCCTCGGGATGCAAGAGAAAGGAAACTATCTTGGCAGAGGTCATGTTAAGGATGTGTACTATCTGTAAGAAGAGCACAAGTTGATTACAAGTCACTGGCTACCAAAAGACAAAGGAAGCAAAGCCCTGGGAAGGAGTTTGTAGCAAGTAACACGTTAGACTGACAGCATTAATGACTACAGTAATAGAGGTCAGCAGTAAAGCCCCACATAATAAAACTCAAAGCCCAGACCTGTTAACTTGCAACTTAAAGCCTGAGAAAATGACAATCAAATGCACTAAGAGCCTTCAGAAGCCTTGCTGCCTTTCAGGGACATCTAAGGAACTGGGAGAAGCTAGCATAAAGGCCACCCCAAGCCTCGCCTCCAATGCTGGCCAGTGCTGCTCCAGAGAAAGTCTTATTTCCTTTAATCACTCCATACAAGAGCTATCACATGTCAGTGTTCATCTTCTCACCACTCTCGTGGCCCTCTCTCTGGATGTAGTGAAACTATAGACTGTAGGACCCAAACCACACCATGATACACAGATTTTGACAAGTCTGGACACAATACTTTGTGTTTCAAACTTTAATTCCCTTGGAATCCTTCCATATCAGCCAGAATCGTCCTCTGGCTTCTACACAAGCTTGCCTCAGCCAGTTCCACTCCCTCAAAGATCCAATAATTATTTGAAGGGAAGAGTCAGGAGCATGTCATCTCTGTTCTACTACAGGTACTACTGTAGTACAGGGACCATGAGGTCACAGGATCAGCAGTGGAGTTCAGGAAAAGTGTTAGCAAATATTAAAGCATTGTTTGGCCTTGGCAAGTCCTCTCTGACATAACAGACAGCAATACAGGTCCATTCCTCTCCTACAAGTTCAAAGCTAGAGATTAATATTGCTGAGGATATTTTGCCTTCATATATGTACTGGACACCTTGTGTGCATATATGTATATACATACATAATCTCCACTCCCCTCCTGCCACAAACAAAACCATTCCTCACAATCCCACAGCTGGATGACACCAGGACTATGGCTTTGCTCCACCAAATGCGCTTTCTGTCTCTCAAGGTACTTTCAAGTCAGCCTTTAAATCAGAAACAACCCTCACTCACCTTCAAATTCAGTATGTGATCCATTATTTGGAAACACTTTGGACAATTGGTCTCAGGATCTAAACCTCCACCCCTCTGTTGTGGATCCCAGTTCAGCATCAGTTGCAGCCAGCTCTCCATCGGTTCTACAATTAAACTAGAACAGAAGGGCTGTAAGAAAGAGAAGGCAGATACTCTACAACACTCAGACCGCTGAGGAAGGTAGGGTCTCACTGCAGCAGTAAAGTTACAATTCTTTGGTTAGAGACCATACACGTGCAACAACCCCTATATCTCACTGCAGTCACTCATCCTGACAGCAGAGAAAGCCTGCAAAGGGAGGAAAGCACACATGGAGTGAGAATTCCCACCGTGACACCCACCAAACTGCAGAGTTTTCAAAGCCACAGCTGCAGAACAATCATCCCTGTGCTGCAGAGCTGCCCAGAAGGTTCTGCTCCATGTTTATCCACACGACAAGCACAGAAATGTCTTGTCAAGTCTTTAAGGACAGTACGTAGCACAGAAAGCCCATAGCTGCTTGTTTCATTCTCAACTCGGTACTTGTCCTAAAACTCTGCCAGTGCCAACGAGCTGCACTGCAGTGCTGGGCACACCAAATGACACAAGTGCCACCTAAGTGACAAATGACCAGGGTCTGACTCCTGACTTGGTAAAGGCCAATCGATTCCCTCTGAAGACCCTCCTGGGGGTCCTTGGTCTGAGCCCTGTGCCAGTGTCATAGCTACAGCAGGCTGCTTGGGACTGTGTCCCAGAGAGTCTGGGGAGTCCCGACAGGTGGGGACCCTCATTTCCTGGGGCCCTACCCCAGGGATATATCACTAGCACAGGGAAACCTTTTCCCTGTGCCCAGATTTAATTTCCCCTGTTGTCACTTGCACTGTCACCCTTTGTCCTTTCACATGGTCCTTCTCAGAAGAGCCTAGATCCACTGCAAAGCCCCAAAAGACAGCAGAAGACAAAATGACACCTCCCTTTACCTTCTCTTGGCTGGACTGAAGAAGCCTGGCTTCACATGGGCCTCTCCTGGCACACCCTGTCCAACAGGCTCTGACCACCTTTGTGGCCTCTGCTGGACTTGCTGCAGTTTTCCCAATGCAAGTATTAGAAACTTAGCAGCTAACTCAAGTATGGGGTTTTTTTCAATATCATTAAGTTATCAGGTAGATGTTAATGGGACACACACACACACACACACACACACACAGAGTGTTTGTGCTGTGAGGTGAGCTGCCACCATCCCACAGACTGCAGGGTGAACTGCCATCAGAGCCCTGCTGTAGTTTTGCATGCCACCAGAGAAGAGAGTGAGAAGATGTGAGAAACTCTGCAGACACCAAGGTCAGTGAAGAATGGTGAGGAGTAGGTGCTCCAGATTCCTCTGCAGGCCATGGAGAAAACCATGGTGGAGCAGGTGTTCCTCTGCAGCCCATGGAAGAGGATGGGGAGCAGAGACCTTACAGGCAGCCTGTGGAGAGGCCCCATGCTGGAACAGGTGGAGCCATACGGAAGACGCTGTGACCTGCACTGGAGCAAGCTCCTGGCAGGACCTGCAGCCTCTGGAGAGAGAGAGAGAGCGGCTAACACCAGAGCAGGTTTGCCGAGGGGACTTGTCACCCCAGGAAGGACCAGGCTGGAGCAGTCTGGGCCTGAGAGACTGAGAGACATTCTTTGATTTATGACTGCACCCCATAGCAGTGACCCACGCTGGGGCAGCTGGGGAAAAGCTGAAGCCCTGTGGGAAAGGACTCATACTGGAGAAGTTCATGAAGGACTGTCTGCTGTGGGTGGGACCCCACAGTGCAGCAGGGGAAGGGTGTGTGGAAAACACCTCGTGAGGAACTGACCAAAACCCCCATTCCCTACGTGCCCCTAACCCTAACCCTCCCCGTGCCACAATTCGGGGAAGAAGGGAGCAAAATCATGGATAAAGTGAAGCCTGTTAAGAAGGGAGCGGTGGGGAGAGGTGCTTTAAGATCTGGTCTCACTTCTCATCACCTGACTCTGGGGGTGCAGGGCAGTGCCATAAATGAGAGTTTCTTTCCTTTATTCTGTGCTGAGTCTGTTCTGCCCGTGACACTGATTGTGGAATGATCTCTCCCTGTCCTTATCTCCACTCCTGAGCTTCTCAATATCTATTTGCTCCCCTGTCCAGCTGAAAAGGGGAGCAACAGAGCAGCTTTGGTGGGAATCTGGCCCCAAGCCAGGGCCAAATTACTACAAGCCCAAAACACCAAGAGGTGTGGTCCCCGGCTGTTCTTTAACAGCAAATAGTGGAAAGAGGAAGGAGCCCTCCTCAGAGCTTTGCATAAAGGAGGAGGAATTCTCATACACAGCCACAAGGACACACTTACCCACAAAGGCTGTGAGGCTGGGGCAAGTGGGTACTAAAGCGAACCTCCCCGTTCATCTCTTCCGAAGCAAAGATGTGCTTTGGGTCTTTCTTCTTGATTTTTTCGTGCCTAGAAAATAAAATCCTTTGAGGATACACTGGCAGTGTTACTTTTGTGAAGGGCCAACTGCCTGTGGCAGTGGCAAGAACCACTGTAGTCTAGTAGCTTTAGAAAACAAACTCTTCTTTCAGGGCAAAGATGGCACTTCCAAACAATCCACCCAGAACGTCTCTGTGTGGAAGAAGGGAATCCTTGCAATTAAGTCTATCCTGGGAACATCTCTGTTCCTGCTTGCAAGGAGGTCTGGACAGCACTGAACAAGATCATGGAATCATAGAACGGTCTGGGTTGGAAGGGACCCCAAGGACCACAGAGCTCCAACCCCCTGCCACAGGCAGGGCCACCAACCTCCAGGCGTGGATCCACACTAGGTTGCCCAGAGCCCCATCCAACCTGGCCTTGAACACCCCCAGGGATGGGGCATCCACTACCTCTCTGGGCAGCCTGTTCCAGCCCCTCACCACTCTCTCTGTAAAAAACTTCCCCCTAATATCCAATTTAAACCTTCTTTCCTTTAGTTTTAATCCATTCCCCCTTGTCCTGTCATTGTCTATCCTTTTAAAAAGTTGATCCCCCTCCTGTTTCTCTGCTCCCTTCAGGGACTGGAAGGCTGCAATGAGGTCCCCCTGCAGCCTTCTCTTCTCTAAGCTCAACAAGCCCAGCTCCCTCAGCCTCTCTTCGTAGCGGAGGTGCTCCAGCCCTCTAATCGTCTTCATGGCTCCTCTGAACCCTCTCCAACAGTTCCCCATCTCTCTTGTATTGTGGGCCCCAGCTCTGGACACAGGACTCCAGCTGGGGCCTCACTAATGGCTAACAACTGACTGACCACAGAGCGAGCCTGCACAGCAGATCAGCCTCCTCGTTACTGAGAGGTGCACGATCTGCGAGAGGCGCCTGTACCTCGACCCGAGCAAAGCACCCAGTAAGTGCTACAAACCCAGCGTGCTGCTGGGTCCAGCGCCAAGGGAAAAGCATAAGCTTCCTGTTACTTACATGAGGAAATCAAGCTTTCCACATTGGAAAAGAAAATGAAACAAATATCTCACTATTAAAATGATAAAATCCCAAGAATTAGCAGGTAAAAGGGAAACTACTGCAACGTATTAAAATTAGGTTTTGTTAACACACTGTGAATTTTTTTAAGGCAACACTTGTGAAACTCAAATTGACCGTTTCTCCTGTTCTTACTGTCTCAAAGCTAACAGAAAAGCAAGTTTCCCATTTCTTTTTCTGTTGCAGAATCCCCCTTGTGGAAACCAAGTGTATGTATGCTCCTGGTACCACAAGGCAAGGAGTGAAAATGTAAGAACACACATTTCTGCCCCTTCTTCTCGCCCTCAGAGAGCAAACAGGTACCTTCACCCCCAGGTTCGAACCTTTCAACCACCGTTTCTGTAATGGTTACTTACAAACATGGTGTTTACTCCACCACAGACACTCTGCACTGCTGGGTGTTACTGCTGAAAGTAACACAATGGTACATGTGAAGCCAATGAAGCTGTCACTGATACCCTTACAGTATCAAGCACAGCTCCGTGGGCCACCAGCCTTCAGCACAGGACAAGGAATTTATCCTGGTTCCTCACACTGTCACCTCACTGCCTGTGGTTCCCTGTCACTCCTATCCCACGGCACCACCGCCCACGGAACAAACCTTACCAGGTAAAGGGCTGTAGATTATGTAAGAAAGGTCTAAACCCCGCAATGCATTCAAACACCATCGTTCCAAAGCTCCAGTAATCAACTGTAACCGAGTAGGATTTATTCTCAAAGAGTTCTGGAGCCTAAAAAAGGATCACAAAAGGACACTTTGAAGGTGGCATTTCAGGTCATCTATTTTTCTGCATTTCTGAAGAGACAAGGCTGCCCCCAGCTCTGGAGTGGCATGGGAACCCTGAGGCAGCTTTGCTCAGGCTGCCCCAGGGGTCAGGCCTGGAGCACCCACCCCAGGAGAGGATGGGAAGGAGCTGGGCTTGTCAGCTCTGGTCATGGGGAGGCTGGAGAGGAAGCAGGCTGAGAACAGCCCCTGGCCGTGGCGCAGGAAGGGATGGAGAGGGTAGCTGGGGCCATACACATCTTGGAAGGTGATACAATGAGGGGCAACAGCCTCAGATCACCACCTGGCAGGTTCAGTGTTGGGTATGAGGAAACAGTCCTTCCCTGGAGAGGGAACACCCTTGGGACAGTAACCCAGGAAGGTGCGAAAGCTCCAGTTTTGGAGGTTTCATGGCTTGGCCGGGCCAAACCACCCTGCCCCAGCCTACTGCTGGTGACAGTCCTGCTGCAAGCAGGGGACTGGAGAAGGGATGTCCATGTTCTGCATGTTGCTTCTCATACAAGCTTCTGTGATGCTATTGGCAAAACCACATCACCTGGATACATGAAAAATAATAAATAAAAAAACCAGCCTTACCAAATACTGTAACGTTCCAACAAATGAAGTGCATAAACTCCCTTGATCCAGATCCTTTGCATATCCCAGGTCTATTATTTTGTGAACAATCTGCAGACAGTTTAAATAGTTCATCAGCAGAGCAAATTCAGGAAAAAACCCAAACAGAAATCCTACCAGACAACCCAAAGTCCATGCAGTGCCATCCACAGCATACACTAAAGAAGAGGGAAAGCCAGAATGTAAATTCTAGAGAAATCCCATGGTAAAGCTTCAACATGTGTCCGACAGCATTAAGGTTCCTGTTTCACCACATAAGCCATCGTTATCCACCTATCTCCACTCAGACATGACTTTATTTAAAGCAGCCTGGCCAAACACTCTCAAGTTCTTTATCTGGGAACTGAATGTTATTAAAGAGTAACAGTAGAGGAAAAAACCCAACTTTTCACTATGAAACCCATTAGGCTGACACTCTGAACTAGCTTGGTATCACACATGGGGTGCTAAGCCACAAAGGCTGGGTGACACAACCATCTTGTGTCATTGATACTCTGTTGCAGGCAGGGTTCTTGAACGGAAGCAGAAGTTGTTTGGTTTTAATGATGAGGATTTAAGAACAAGCAAAGTAAGGTTTCTGGCTTCAAAATGATGTAAAAAATGAACTGTTCCCAAGGGCATGTAGCACTAGGAGGAGGGGTGATGGTTTTAAACTAGAAAAGGGAAGATTTAGGTTGGATATTAGAAAAAAAATCCTTCAATGTGAGGGTGGTGGATCACTGGCACAGGTTGCCCTGAGAGGTGGAGGCCCTGGTGACATTCAAGGTCAGGCTTGGTGGGGCTCTGAGCGACCTGATCTAGTGAAGATGCCCCTGCTCACTGCAGGGGGGTTGGATGAGATGACCTCTAAATGTCCCTTCCAACCCAACATGTCCTATGAATGAGTTCACATTCTGGATGAGAATCACATTCAATTCTATGCGAATTCACGGCGCAGTTTTCGTCCCAGTTCGATGCTGCAAAACTACTTGTGCTCTTTTCTTTCAAGACAAAGCTGCTAAAAACTCCCAGAAATGACACAGGAAAACCACTGACAGAGGCCACCTGACTTACCTTCCCACCTTCATCCTGAAGAACGATATTTTCAGGCTTTAAATCTCTATGGATAATTCTGTTTTCATGCAAATACTGGACACCAGACCCTGAAAGGCATGTGTTTGATTAAACAGAACATAAACTCATGTTTAAAGATACATCTGATAAAAGTCTAATATTCCTGACTTTGGGGCTGGCATCAATTGATTTTAATTTTAAAGCACCATTATTAAGAACTATTGACTTAGATTTAGGCTAGGGCTGAACTAGCTCTGATTCTCTGCAGAAATGGAGGTTGCTACACAGTTCAGACTTCATGACATAACAGTAGATCACACACCTCCTGCTTGTAAGACAAGAGAGAAGGCAGCTGACCTAAAACTACTGCCAAACAGCAGCTTATCGAGCTTCTACTAAGCTTCCACCAGCGCCAAAGCACCGCACCACCAACCACTCCACAGCTTTTCCAATCCCACTCCACAGACACACCATCAGTGCAAACTGCTTGTCTCTGTAGTGAGCCAGGATACCAAGTCCTTCCTCTGAAATAGACACCTGAGCTCTTTTAACACTCTGTTCTCCTTAGTTCCCTTTTCAGGAGCAGCTCAAAACTTGCAAAAGGCCCTTACACCTAATTAAAAAACAACCCCCTCCACAATTAAAGCATCAGACTACATACCAATGTCGCTAAGCAGAGAAAGGATCTGACTCTCCTTAAGTCCACAGCAGTTTTCTGGTTTGTTTAGCAACTATGATAAAGAAAAAGATGTTTAGACCCACAGTGCAACGTTCAACAGACCAGAACAGTATCTTCCACGTCCTGCTGACATGAGACAGGAAACGGCACAGCTCAAGTGTAACTCTAGTTGAATGGGGTAGTTGGCTTTGTGAAATAAAAGCATGGAGGAAAAAGAGAACTTGGATTCAACAAAAATTCATTGCAAAGAGATGGGGCTGAAGATTTGGACTGACAGAGTAGTACTGCAAAGGCAGGAAAGCCATCGGGAAGCCAACAGGCAAGAGATGCAGGCAGGGCCATGCAGCTGCAGGCAATGGGGCTCCTGGAACCTCCTGGTTCCTCATCTGCTGAAGTCTGGCTTGATGGGATTTGGGAGCACCCCAAATACCCAAAAGCAGGACTGCTGCTTGGAAGAACAACTCCACAGTGAAGGAAACCAACAGAGTGCCAAAAAAAATCAAAAGAAATGATAGGCACCTAAAGACCTTGGCATTCAAGCGCAGGTTGCCGATAAATGGCTGAGAAGGGAAGCCCACAGGTTAACTCCTGACTTCCATGTGGGCCACAGAAGAGGAGGTCACATTTACAGCTCACAAAGAGCCCAGCTGGCCCCAAACCACTGCTTCTTTCAGCTGAACAAGCTGGCTGCGGACTCTGCAGAGAACGTGGTCAGCTATGTGCGTTTGCAACATCCAAATGCTGCTTTCATAGGTACCCACTTCCTTACACAGCCAACCTTAAAATTGTCCTTATTGATTTAAGCAGCTCAAAACATCATGTGAGGCTCAGTAAGCTGCTGAGGCACTAGGTATCGTGGATAGGCAGGTATCGAGTTGGACACCTGCTTGAGCTCCTCTAACCCTGTTTAACACCAGTATCAAAAGCAACGGAAAAATGAGCTTCCCCACCACTTAGACAGGGCACTTCATAAGCAACCCTTAAGCAACAGGGATTTGCTGCTTCACCACTGCACAAACAGCTGCTTCCTGAATCCAGCTGTGATGGAAAAGGAGCACTGCCTGGGAACTACCGAAACGTTCCTTCGCCCTCAGGTGTCACAGCTTTACAGGAAGTCAGTTCCCAGTCGAGCAGGGAACAGGGAAGTCTCTGCAGCCCACGAGGCCCCAGCCAGCACAAGAAGCATCCTTCCCCTTGCTGAGCGACACAACGCTAAACATCAATCAAATCCAAGTCAGACTCCAAAGAGAGACACACTGCAGCAAAGCCAAACGCTGGGTGTGAGCAGGCTCAGGAAACCACGTTAAAACTAAAGCGTTCCCACAGAAGGACATGCTGCTTCAGGAAATGCTCTTTGATTGTTTTCTGCCCTCTGGTTTCAAAAGCACAAGCCTCGTTTCCCCACACACGTTTCTTTTTCCACTTTACAGTTATTTCCCCACATCAGAAGACCACCACAAAACACACACAGTTTCACAGACAACCACCGTTACAGAAACAGCATCAACTCCAGTGATTTAGCTATGTATTGCAAAGCAGAGCAGACATTACCTTCCGGAGGTCGCCCCCTGAACAATACTCCATAGCCAGAAGAGGAACGTCGTTAACCAGAAAGTTCATCTCCTCAGGAACTTCACAGGCTTTGACTACATTGGGATGGTTCAACCTAAGCACGTGGAAAGCTGGATGAAAACTCTTCTTTTGGAAGAACAAGATGACAGATTTGTCAGCCAACCATGTTTTCATGTTTTATGTTTTGGGTACAACTTCAGCTCCCCAGCTGGAACTCTTCAACTGGTGCCTACCAGTATCCAAATGCACGTGGGAATACACAACCCAAGGATGAGCAGAACCAACATCTCTAAGTCAAAGTACAGGCCTTTGGTGATTTGGATCCAGGCTCAAGTCCCACAAGTTCTGCCCTTTCCTGGCAAAGCTGTTACTTACATGTCTCTAGTTCTGTTCACAGAGACAGTTTCCCCCTGACCCAAGGGTTTCAGAGGAGTCTGTTAACACTCACATAACTGGGCTAGGGAGGCAAAGCCAGGCAGGAGATGCCAACAGACACAGGGAAAGATTTGTTTCAGCAATTAAAGTTCAAGCAGCTGCTTCCTAACTGCCACTAACACACATTACTATTGGGTAAAAGACATGTCCAAAAGAACATGAAGACAAATTATTTTTGTGTACACCTTCCGAATTCTCTGGAAGCCACCACAAGAATGGCTGTAGCTGCATGGCTCAGTACTTGTGTTCAGAAAACAAATACGTAGAAGATGCTACAAAACAATGCCCAAGCCCTGACTTACCCACTCAGATTGCCTGCAAGTAGTTTCCTCTGATGTTAATGCACACAGCAAGCAGGCAAGGGAGAAGGTAATTAGGAGCTCAGTAAAGCTCTATGCAACAGGGGCACCGCAGGCCTTGGTGAGAACAACTCTGAATGAAACGGAGCAGTGCCCCTGCTCCCACCAGTGGGACAGTGTGTTTCACACTCCAGGTTCTCTCTCAAAAGGGAGGAGGAGTCCTCAGGATGAGGGAGTAACTGTAGGAGACCCTGACACAGAGAACTACCACTTCACATCCACAAGGACAAACCCGGACAGCTCTGGTTCACAGGTACACCAAAGCGACGTGCTGGAGAGAGGGGTGGTGGGCAGCATACAGCAGGATGGAGTTTCTCATGAAGAAGCGTTAGGAGACATTATTCTGTGCCCGTGAGGCCATGACAAGGGGAGAAAATAAAGCAATTCCTCACTCCCTGGTCACTAAGTCAGAGATGAACGGTGTGGGACAACTGGGTGCTCTGATGTCACCGTGTGAAACCCCAACGCCCTGCCCGGTCCGAGATTGGAGGAGCCGAGGTCTCCTTAGGGGAGGAAGCAACGGACCCAAGCAGCACAAGAGCGCTGAGACTCTGCGTGTCGCCGGGTCCCAAACCCAGGTGGCAGCCGGCACGCCGGGGAGGGAGCAGCCGGAGCCGGCCGGCGACAAGCAGCCCCGCAGCCCGGTTCCCCGCGGCCGGCCCGGGCCGCGCCGCCCGGTCCGCACTCACTTCTTCATGATGTCGATCTCGTGGCACCAGCGGTCCTTGTTCTTGACGCTGAGCTCCAGCCGGCATGACTTGATGGCCACCCGTGCGCCCGAGTCCTGCGGGACACAGCGCCGTCAGCCCTCCCCGCGCCCCGGCCCGGCCCTGCCCTCCGCCAGGCCCGGCCCCGCGCCCCGCCGCGCCGCCCCACCTGGTGCTGGTAGAGGCAGACGTTACCGAAGCCGCCGGTGCCCAGGCGGTCGCGCATCTCCCAGAGCCCGCAGCTGCCCGCCGGCTGCCCCCTCAGCGCCGCCCCGCCGGGGGCCCGTTCCGCGCCGCCTCCGCCACAGCCGCCGGGCCCGGGGGGGGCGCCCCGCTCCATCGCAGCCACTCGGCGCCACCGGCACTCCGCCTTTATTGCCGCGTCACCGCGCGCGCGCCCGCCCCGCCCGCCAATGGCCGCGCGTCCGCCGCCGCCGTCAGCGCCGCCGTCAGGCCCGGAGGGCGAAGTCGAAAGGCTGGAAGTCGCGGCGGAAGGCGAGGGCCTGCGCCGCCTCCTCCGCCCGCTCCGCCGCGCACTGCCGCCAGTCGGCCCGCTGCGGCAGGGCCAGCAGCGCCTCGCTCGCCAGCACCTCCCTGCAAGCACAGCCGGCGTCACCGCTGCCGTCACCGCTGGCGTCAGGCGCCGGGCGGGCCGTCATGGCCGGCGTTGGAGGGAAGGGGAAGAAGAAACGGGGAGAGGCACCGACCTGCCGAAGTGCAGCGGGAAGCGGCCGCGGATGCGGTGGAAGAGCTTCTCCCCCGTGTCCAGCTCCACGTAGAAGTAGGGCGTCCCCGGCTGCGCCACCTGCGGGGTCAGAGATGGCGGGAGGGGGGCGCCCGCCGCGGCCCCCAGCACCGCCCCGCCCGGCTGCACGGCTTTCGCCACAGGGAACGGCTCGGCAAAGCCCACCCCGCAGACGCCGAGCCGCGTCGGTGGCTGACACCGCGCCCTAACGCGGAGCGGCGACGGAGCGAGCGCCCGCTCTCTGCTAGGCCGGCCGGCTGAGGCGGCACCCCGAGCACCGCCCGGGTTTTTCTGTGGTCGGGCGCTGCCGCTGCCAGCCCAGAGCTGTCACACGCACAAGCCAGGCAGTGCTACTCGTCCCAGGCTCTGTCACCCGCGCTAACAGGGCTTGTTGTCGAGAGGGACAAGAGCACGCAAAGAGACAGCGCTGCTCTTTGTGGAGAGACCGCCCTCTAAGCTTGCCACTGCAGGTGTCCATGGCCGAGAGGGACACAAGCATACGTGCCGTTTCCAGGCCCCATTACAGACCCTGTGACTAATTAAGAAAAACCCCTACATCACTACTGCCTCTCTGACGTAACAGGAAGATTTCTTTCAAATTCGACAATGAATTTGGAAGAATTCTACAATGAATTTGGGCCTCCCAACAGTTTACCCCTGCCCACACAAAGCAACCTCAGGACACAGCAGCCTAGACAGGACAGGGGGAAAGCAAATAACAGGTGAAACCTGATCTCATACTTGCGCGATATCCGAGTGCTCTGGGATTTCTAACAACTCAATCTGTTGTTCCTGTGCCTGTGAAATAAAGGCCTCTTTAATGTCTTCGGTACTGCAGTGGTCCAAGGGGACAGGAATTACCTGGCAAGGGAGGACAAAGTTTCCATAAGAAGAAGAGACAAACCAAAGCACTTGCAGAAAGCAATCAGCCCATCACAGGAGCTGGTACGCTCCTCAGTACTGCTCAGCATCATCAAGCCAGACAGGTGTAGCCCCTGTCTGGACAGGCTTAAACTTATGAGATTGTTTATTTTTCTGTAGGAGATGAACAAAAAAAGCTGAGAACGAAAAGCTTGGAAAAGGTCTCAGCGCAGACTTCTCCCTTCTGATCTCTGTGGTGTTTTAGGGCTGCTCTGATACAGTTTTTCAGACCCGCCAAGTACAGAAACCACCACAAGAAGCCCCTAAATGACCGATACAAGCCCCTAAATGACCGATACAAGCCCCTAAATGACCGATACAAGCCCCTAAATGACCGATACAAGCCCCTAAATGACCGATACACAAGGACCAAAAAATAAATAGTAACTAAAATCAAATCAAAGGGCTGGTGCTGGTAGACAAGGACCAGAACTCTGCAGATACCTTTGGATTTACAGCCTACTTCAGCTACAAATGTGAGCACCACAGTTGGTGTGCCACTGTGAGCCAGAGTCACAGCAAAGTCTTGCAACTCATCTGAAAAGCCTCACAGACTTTTTAATCAGTTCCATGCAGGGAGAAAAAGCCATTTTCCTCCCCCACTCAACACAACCAACACTGTGCTGCTGTAACAGGAAGAATTAAATGACTGTAGCTGAAGCAGCACACTGGTTTGGGTGGGGTTTTTTTTGTCTGGCACTATCTGAGGGTAAAATGACTTCTCTCCATACTCTGGGAAGGCACAAAACAGAGGGGAATTTGAAGGCGAGCTTTCTCTTCATTTGCAGCTAAGTGCAAGTTTCTGCTCTCCCAGGGTGATGCTAAAGCCGTACCTGTAACTGCAGATGCTGACTCCTATAGTTCCTTTCAAATAAGACGTATCTCTTTCCCTTGCTTCTGAAAAATTCTTTCAGGGCAGCCTTGTACTTGGCCACTTCTTCCACCACCTCCGAAGACAAGTCAACCACCGACTGGTAGTGCCCGATGGGCAAAATCAAGACGTGATCAGGTAATAAGCCACCTTTGGCCAGCGCAAGATAGCACTAGGGTGAAACGACAGTAATACACACCAGTCACTCACTGCAAGCAAGGCATACTTACCATGCTGTGTGTGCAAATTTACTCTCTGACCACATTGTGAGTATTCCCCCAGCCTAGGAATTCCACCTCAGGGACAGGAAAGTCCTCTATGTCACTTATTCAGGATTGTTTATTAGCAATTTATAAATTACTTAGAAGAATGAGAAAAGGGAACTGCTAAAGGACCTAAAAAAAAAACCCAAAGAAAAAGACCCCACACTTTTTTGGATGCCAGAGAATGCCTTGTCTGCAGGAAAGCAGCTGAGTGAACTTCACCACTGTGGCTAGAATTTCTTACTATGACAAGAAAATCCACTTGAAAATCATTAACAGCTTTTAAAATAAGTCCATGGACAAACCTGTTCCTGTAGGAATTCGCAGCAGATTATGCTACACCAGAGCAGTAACTCTGAGCAAAGAGAATATACCAATCATTGAATTAATCCCAAAGATGTACTTCCAGATACCAACTTTAAAGCTACCTTATTTTCTGTTCAATCTACACATAACAAAACTGGAAGCAGTCATCCCAGGGAGATCTGGCATAACTCCAGTGCACCCTGCTGCCAAAGCAGCTCCCAGTTAACACTGGAAAGGTTCTGCCAGGTGATGACATCAGCAAACCATGAGGGCTGGCACAGCAGAGAAGTGTTCTGGCACCATCATCCAGCTCTGCTGCCAGAGCAAAACTGGGCCATGCTTCGTTTGTGAAAAGACTTTCTCTTTATACTTATGGCTTTTGTAGGGAAAACGTGAAGAAACCAAAACCAAGAGCTGACTTCAAATAAAGTTTGTTTAGGTTTCTTTAAGATTTAAAATTGAAGATTGCTATTTTATATTATCGTGCCTTAGCAAGATCCTGCCATCGTGCAGCAGAGAACGTGCTACCTGTACTTACGTGCGTGCCGATACTAACAACCAAGTGCTTCTCAACTTCTGGGCTGGCGAGGCAGAACCAGCAGGGCCCCGTGGGCTGTGCTTTATCAGGAGAGGACAGAGAAACAAGCATTAGCACAAGGCCTGTATGGCAGAACAAGGATTGGAACAAGATCCGAAGAGCCATTACTTCCAGCCACCCTTTGCAGCTGGTGAAGTGCTTAAGATGTCAGAACAACACGGCTCCTGGAGGTGGATCTATTCAGAGAACTGGTGCCTTTGGGAAATTACAGCAAGGGAGGAGGTGGCAGCAGTCACATCCTTGCTGACTGTCATCGTTACCGAGTGCTCTAACAGAAAAGCACTAATTCCAGGAATTTAATGGTTACAGCTCGCTAATAAGAAAGCACCAGTGAATTTAAGCAAGCAAATCCAAAAGAGGTAACATTACTGCACAGGTACAGGCACGGACAGACACTGCCAAACGCTCGTCAGTCCTAGCCTATCCAAAACACCTTGATTCACACCCAAATTGCAATACCTGAGCTGACCTTCAGCGGTATCGATAAGCTAGGACTCTCCTTAGGGTCACACCCACTATTCAGTTCACATCCTCTGCAGGTTGTGTACAAGAACAGATAAGAAGCTTTGCAAAAGCAGCAAGTGTGACAGGGCTCCCCCAAGAACTGTGGGAAACCAAACATCCCCTTCTGGGGCTCATTCCTGAGCCATTCCAGTGTGACAAGGCTCCCTTCTCATGATGTCAAGCTCCAGAATACATTTGTTGGAACTTAAACAAATGTGCCCAAGGGCACACCGTGTCCTACCAAAGCGATACAGGGAAACAGGAAAGAGCATGAGCGCTGTTCCATCCAACCTGCCTGCCACTGCTGCTGGCCCAGCCTCTGGAGGCAACAACCCTCTCTTTCTGAGACTGCAGAACTCTTACGTGCAAGGACTACACAAAGGCTTGGGAAATCTAATAAATAAAAACTGAACAACTCAGTCTCAAGTGACAAAGGTAACCAGGCTGGTCTACCAGAGCCATTTTTGAACACTGTCTTCTTACCCACTGGCAGTGGGAATAGTTTTCACCGAAACAAAAGGGGAGGCCAACACCTACGTTTGCATTTTAAGCCCAAATTTCTTTATAATGAAGACCAACATTTCTCAAGAAACATTTGGGCAGTAAACAGTCACTGAGAAGTCACGACCCCTAGACATTTCATTTCAATTTCTTCAAATCAGGCAAACTCTAATGAGATTCAGAGCACAGAAATAGAAGCAACAGAAGGGCTTCCTCCCTTCTCAGTTCATTATTACTTTGTGAACTCACAGCAGAGAGAACTGAAATGGTGTTTCAAGAACTCATCAGCACTGTGACCTGGTCTCCTGCAGTCCCTCTGAATGGAAACATCTTTGTGACCTGTTGTCATGTTGAGGCCCGTCTAGCTCACAGGGTACATGGCATCAGCCCAACCCCAACCACCACAGATCCAACTAGCTTTAGAAGTCTAATTTTGACTTTTCTTTCACCTACTAATGATCAGGTTTGTAGGAAAGAAGGGACCTTTCATTCCTCTGTATTCCCACAGCAACAGGCTGTGGGGACAGGGACAGAGCACTCTGACAAGCTGATGTATACAGCTCAACACTTGGAGAAAAATGTAGAGGGAGATGGTCCAGTGCCTCAAAGGGAACAGCTCAGGAAAAAGCATCCAGATACTTACGGGGCTTTTTGGCTTGCTTTGGTTGGGAGTTCCCTCTCTCTTTCCCCTCTGAGGGACGTTTCTTTCCCTGATGCTTGTTCAGATCAAAGAAAAACTGACAAGCTGTTTCTTCCTGTTTAGAAAATGAAAAGCAAAGCTCATTATAACTGTATCACAGAGTTACAACATGTACAAGAATTAGCTTTTTCATGGAGAGGTGAGTGACCAACTTCAAAAAGCTTCCACAGAAAAAGCATCAATTTTCTGTAACAGAAAGACCTGAGCTCTCCCAGTAACGCAGCAGACTTTTGCCTGCCTGGATATCAACCTCAGCTACAGAAAAAATTCTGGGAGAGCTGCCCCAAATCCCTACATTCTCCTATTTAGTCTCATGCTGAACAGAGTCACAGAATGGTTTGAGCTGGAAGGGACCTTAAAGATCACCAAGTTCCCACCGCCTCCCATGGGCAGGGACATCTCTCACCACACCAGGCTGCTCAAGGCCCCATCCAACCTGGCCTTGAACACCTCCAGGGAGGGGGCAGCCACCACCTCCCTGGACAACCTGTGCCAGGGCCTCACCACCCTAATATCCAATCTAAATCTGCTCCCTTCCAATTTAAAACCATTCCCCCTCGTCCCATCACTACATGCCCTTCTAAAAAGTCCCTCCCCAGCTTTCCTGTAGCCCCTTCAGGTATTGGAAGGCCGCTGTAAGATCTCCCCAGAGCCTTCTCTTCTCCAGGCTGAACAACCCCAACTCTCTCAGCCTGTCTCCATAGGAGAGGTGCTCCAGCTCTCTGATCATCTTTCTGGACTCCTCTGGACCCGTTCCAACAGTTCCATGTCTTCTTATGTTGGGGACTCCAGAACTGGACACAGCACTCCAGGTGGGGTCTCATGAGAGCAGAGTAGAGGGGCAGAAACAGCTCCCTTGACCTGCTGGCCACGCTACTTTTGATGCAGCCCAGGATACAGTTGGCCTTCTGGGCTGCGAGCACGCATTGTTGGCTCATGTCCAGCTTCTCATCCACCAGCACCCCAAAGTCCTTCTCTGCAGGGCTGCTCTCCATCACATCCTCTCCCAGCCTGTACTGATGACAAGGATTGCCCCGACCCAGGTGCTGGACCCTGCACTTGGCCTTGTTGAACCTCATGAGGTTCAGACAGGCCCATTTCTCCAGCCTGCCTAGGTCCCATTGGATGGCATCCCATCCTTCTGGTGTGTCAGCTTGGTATCATTCAGTACTCAACTTCATGTCATCTGCAAACCTGCTGAGGATGCATGCCCCCTCATCATCAGTGGCACTGATGAAGATATTAAACAATACCGGTCCCAGTATGGAGCCCTGAGGGACATAGAGAATTGAGCACAGAGAGAATGGGCAGAGAGCACATGTGAGGGAGAAGGCAGCGGTACCTCTGCACACAGGGCTGCCTTGCTCTTCTGGGCCTCTTTCCGCAGCTTTTTGTAGGGGTTTTCGGTGACATCCTGTGGCTGTTTCACCAGCTCTGCAGAGTCCATCAAGCTCATTGGCACAATGCTGAAGGCGTAGAGATACTAGAATGAAAACAGACGGCTCAAACAGGAGAAGCTTTTGCCATTACTGCAACTCTGAAGAGGTCAGCAGTGAACTAAGCCCCGCTGAAACAGAAACACACAACTTAGCACCACCAAGAACTCAGCAAATTAATGTTTAAGCCAAGACAGGACATGAAAAACACAACCCTGTGCCAGTCTCCCACCCCATGCAGCCAAGAGTTTATGCAGTGCTTCCATGTAGCTCATTCCTTTCACATTAAGGCAAGATCTTTTTGAAGAGCAGCAGTGTGTCTTTTTTCAAAAAGGAATGACCCTGATACTTGCCTGTTTCCACACCTTTTATCTGTCTAGAACTCCTACACTATTTTTTGTTACCAAATCTGGTTACTACACCTTCTTAACCACTAGGAACCTGTGTTTCTATACCAATATTCTATAGCTTTCTGAAGGAGAAGAGAGAACAAAACAGAACAACCGAGCAAAACAAAACAAAAATACCCAGCCCCTTCCCATCCCAGAAGTTAGTTATTTCCAATAATTTGTAAGGGTTCCTTTGGAATCTCTCTTCTTCCTTAAAGCAGGCCATGCAACGGAAAATACATAAAGCAGCTGGGGAAGAAGAAGAAATGGCAGCTTTCCAACCACTTTCCATGGCAGCTGTCTTCACAGCTACATGCCATCTGACCAGGCAGACGGTGCCTCTGAACACATCTTGCAGCCCTTCCCCTTCTGACACAAGGAGCAAACAGTAACTGTTACTTGTGTGAGACAGAGAGCTCCACTTCAGTCAAGCTTTTAAATGATCGACGCTGTCCTCCAGCTAGCCAAAGCTGGACTTACTGACCTATTACTTCTACTTGAGAAAAGAAGATAGACTTCAGGAGTGTCAATACCTTTTTCTTGCTTGTATTGCCAACATCAGCAAGTGCAATAAACCTGCTCACGTGCTGTGGGGTCTCCTGGAGCACTGTGTGATTTCTGTATAAGGAAATAAAATGTGATAGTACTGCCACAGCAAGACAGAAACAGTGGGAAAATCGTGTCACCCACAAAGAGACTTGGACAGGACATCTGCCACATACGGTCCTCAGCCAAGAACACAGAGGCTCAAGGACAGACTCACTCATGAAATCTAACAGCAAAGAGCTGCACAGACTAAAACAGCATCTCACTGCAATCCAAATACAGAGATGAGAGGTCAATTTGCCTGTCTGGAAACAGCTACCCCTTCAAAGCATTTCCCATGGCAAGGATGAGAATCTCACCCAACGTTAACATGACAACATCAGTTTTATTTGTAGGTTGTTCTGACACCGACCTTACGTCACAGGTCGCGTTTTACAGACTAAGTCCTGATTGAAGACCTGTCTCTTCCACCACTGAAGAGATGTTTCCATGACACGTTTTCAGAGATCCCCCCCAAATACCATTAGAATGTGATTAAGGGCAGCTGACTTGGCATAAAGATTCACAGCAATGTACTCAGACAAGCGTTGTCAGCAACGGCAGTTTTTGAGGCAGCAGGAATTATGGCAAGAAGATGCATCTGAGAAAGCATCTGAGAATGCTCCCTGTGCTGGTGCTCAATGATTTCCTAAAATTCTTCTTTAAAAATTAAACTCTTATTAGAAGATAAATGAGAGGTTACATGGCCTCACAAACCTGTACGGAAGTCTTTCGTAATAGGCCTTGTTCAGGGCAGCAAAGTGGTACCTTGGTTTGAGACTTGCAGCTAGATCAGCTACTAACTTGGAGCCACATTTCTTGGTATCTATTTCTCCCTACAAAATACAAAACAAGTTCTTATTTTAAAAATCCTGTCAGATCACAATGAAAAGGAACAGTTTTATACAGAACTGCATGGGGAAATATAGAGACAGACTTTAGTGGTCACCGTTAGCTGGAAGTGGAAAAAACAAGTCAAAAGGGCTTAATCTCTCATTGCCTACCAGAGCCTACTCATTCATCCCATTCTGTATACTCAGGGTTTGCATCCAGCTGTTTCATCAATCCAACTTTGTTTTGTTTTCCTTCTCTAAGAAACCCACAGACTTCCTGCTTTATTTCAAGAATCAAATCTGGTGGGGGTTTGCAGGGACCTCTGGAGATCATCCAGTCCAGCCCCTGCCAGAGCAGGATCCCCTCCAGCAGGCTGCACAGGGCAGCACCCAGGATCACGGGGTTTGAATGTCTCCAGAGATGGAGACTCCCCAACCTCTCTGGGCAGCCTGGCCCAGGGATCTGCCACCCTCCCAGGAAAGAAGTTCCTCCTCAGGGTTAGGTGGAACTTCCTCTTGTCCAATTTGTGCCCATCACCTCTTGTCCTGTCCTCAGGCAATGGCCCAATAACCTAAACTGCTACAGCAAGCAGGAAGGCAATCCTTTGTTAAACCCACCTGGAAACCCATTCCACCAGAAAACAAGAATACTTACTGCACTGTTGCCAAAAGTCCCCACGTCTCTGGGCCAGGGGGACGTCAGCAATATATCCACGCCTCTGAAATTTGGGGTCGATAGCAAAGATGTTTTTAATTCTGTCACATCCTTTGCACTGAAACTGTAGGCAGGAGCTGGCTCATCCTGGGATTCGGTACCACTCAGGTATGCGATCTGCAGCCCGGAAGTGCCGCTGTAAAGCCCTCGGCGGCCTGCGTTAGAACACGGGCACACACTGAAACGCAGACGTGGCAAGTAATCTCTTAGTCGCACCACAGGCAGAGGACCAAAGTCAGCAACCCTGCCTGACTTCTATCAAAGCCATCCTTACAGGCAGCTCATTTTCCCTGCCCATAAAACTGTGCTAAAGACATGTTTTAGCACAGGGGCTCAAACCCAACCCTTCCTACAGCGAAGGAATTGTTCAGGCAACCCCCAGACGTCTCACCACTATCTTGCTACCCACCCCCCCCAAAAATCAATCCATATCAAAAGCTTGGTAGGAAGACTGAGTAAAAAAACCCCACCAAACAAACCCAAAATTGCAAGTGCCTTTACTAACTAAGTTTTTTGTCAGGTGGCATTGTAGGAAGAAACTGGCTTCCCCTTTTAGCTTTGCTGCAGCTTCATTACCTTTGAAGATGACTCCAGCACTGCCTCACAGGAAGGCAGAAAATCACAGAATCACAGAATAACAAGGTTGGAAAAGACCTTTAAGATCATCAAGTCCAACCATTCACATCCTAAACTAAACCATATCTCTAAGTACTTCATCTACCCTTTTTTTGAACACATCCAGGGAAGGTGACTCGACCACCTCCCTGGGCAGCCTGTTCCAGGCCCAAAAGTCACACTTCAAGTAGGAAACCTTCCCCATGCAGCCATGCTATGGGCATAAGACATTTTCAGAGAACAGGCTCTTTCAGCCACTCTTCCTTTCCAGTTCACAGTTAGAAAACAACCCAAAAAAGCAGGGCTGTCTCTCCCATTTTACATCACAGATTGTACTAGCTTTTCAATGTGGAGTTCAGCACCAGTCTGAACCCAACAGCAAGCAATGCCACCTTAAAACTCCCAGGGGAAAAAAAAAATGGCAAGGCTTTGAAATGGGAAGATCAGAAAACATTCATGGAAGGAGCACCAGGCTAACACACATCCCTGACCACAAAGCACCTGCAGCCTTACCTAAGTATGTGATGTTCTCTGCTAACTCGCAGCCACTGACGTCTGGAAAGTAGCGCACGGTCTCTTGGTCATTGGCACCAAGCACGTAGGTTGGAATTGGAGCTGAGGAAGAAAAACCACAGGCACTGAGTCTGCTTCGGGTCAAGCACGTCAGTACAAGTCCAGGCCACTTTTACAGGGAATTGCAGCAGGTCCCATCCATTCCTACCGACCCCAACACCAGGCCTCTGCAGTGTGCTGCTTGTGGCTTTGCATGGCTGAGTTCTGGTGGAGAAGGTGGGGGCTGCAGGGGTGGCTTCTGTGAGAAGCTCTCTGCAGGCCCCACAGAGGAACCATCAGCTGGGCTCAAAGCTGGACCCAATGCTGACCAAGGCCGAGCCCATCAGCGATGGTCACAGTGCCCCTGGGAATCACATTTAAGAAGTAAAAGAACACTGGCAGCTGCTTTTTGCCCCCAGAGAAGGGAGTGAGAAGATGTAAGGAGCTGTGCAGGCACCAAGAAGTTTGTGAAGGACTGTCTCCTGGGGGTGGGACCCCACGCTGGAGCAGGGGAAGAGTGTGAGGAACGTCCCCCTCCAGCTAAGAAAGAAAACAAGTCGTGAGGAACTGAGCGAAACCCCCATTCCCCCAGCCCCTGCCCCTCCCCGTGCCACAATGGAGGGAAGAAGGGAGCGAAATCATGACTAAAGTGAAGCCTGTTCAGAAGGGAGGGGCGGGGGGAGGTGCTTTAAGATCTGGTCTCACTTCTCATCACCCGACTCTGGGGGTGCAGGGCAGTGCCATAGATGAGAGTTTCTTTCCTTTATTCTGTGCTGAGTCTGTTCTGCCCGTGACACTGATTGTGGAATGATCTCTCCCTGTCCTTATCTCCACTCATGAGCCTCTCAGTATCTATTTGCTCCCCTGTCCAGCCAAAGAGGAGAGCAATAGAGTGACTTTGGTAGGTGTCTGGCCTCCAGCCAGGGTCAAACCACCACAGTCCCAAGGAACAATAAGCACAGAACATGAAACCTTCCTTCAAAGTAAATCCCCAAGCCTACTGTTTCCACAGATGCATACAGCACCAGCAGAGAATAACCACTGGTTTAACTACAACTTATTCCACACTGCCTGCATAAGATCAGCTCTGAAGTGATCCCTAACCCTAAAAACACAAGTCTTCCCTAGGGTGATGCTAAGTAAATACCAGAGCAGACGGACACCTGGTGATCAGTTTAAGCTGATCTATTATTCACATAGAAAACTGCAAACCATTGATGTTTTGGGGGGAAAAGCTCACATTCACCAGCTCTTTGATTCACTTGGTAGAAGAACCTGCTGCATGACTTCACCTAGAAGTAGTGCATGTAATTAAAAAAAGTTCTAAAAAGCAGTGGAAAGCTGGTTTTCAATCCTCTATGGCCAGGTGATCAATAAAAGCTGCTTCCTCCAAACAGCACAAGTCAAATCTTTTGAAGCTATCAGAAGTTAGAAAAAGCAACGACTGATGTCAGACACACCTGTAGATTTCCTGGCAGACCAGTACATCAGTAAACTGGTCCAGAGTTCACCTGGTCAGCAGGTCCTGTTTTTCAGTGAAGAAAAACCAGCAATAATTTCCTATTCAAGGAAAGGAAAGCAGCAGCAATACAGCAGCTCTGCTACAGCTGTTGTCTGGCTGTTGCTTGAAGTTCCAACTCCCACAGTCAGAAGATACAGGAGATTGCTTTCTCATCATAGAGCAGAGTTTGAAAACCTTATGAACAGCTTAAAACCAAACCAACATTACATGAATCTTGTTCATATCTATGTGACAAAAATTCTTTTCCATAGTGCAAAGAGTAAAGACAATTCGAGTGAGGACAAGCAAAAATGCATAGGTGCAGGGAAGATTTAGCCTTTAACACCCACTTTTCACCCTGGCCAGGTGACCCTTCACTCCTCAGGTAACAAAGTTTAAACCAGTAACAATTGTCCTTGTATTCTCATAGCAACAGGTACACAAGGCAGCACATCTCACCATATTTAAGTCCACAGCCACAAACAGGACTGCCTCTGTCAAGACAGCTCATGCAGACACACAAACAGGTTGGGGAATAACTGGGGAGTGACACAGCAGCAGAGAGCGAAAACCAGAGCAGCACTGAAGAGGAAAAAGGAACACTACAAATGCCTGTGAGGTAACACCTCCCTTACAAGAGGGGTGTGGAAAGAGGCGAAGAAGTTCACATACAACTTTCCATATCCGGGGCTGGGAAAATTTCTTCAGCACAAGATCTGCAGGAACTGAGGAGCAACGGGAAAACCCTGCTCCTTTGGAAAGCCTTCTGATCTCCACAGCTGAAGGACAGAGATGCTCAACCTGCCAGCACCTCTGCTTTCCCCCTTTCTCCTCAGGCCCAAATGCAGAGAGGGCTAAGAAGAGCACTGCTACACACTGCAGAGGTCTGAGGTGGAAGCGTGAAGGTGGGCGCAAGCAGGACACATACAGGAGTTTCTGCTAGGGAAGCACCAGGAGTGGCAGAAGAAAGGCTACACACTGGCAGGCATGCTGGAATCCCAGAGCTGGCTGGCCAAAACACCATAAACATCTACACAGAGGTTCACAGCCTGTCCAGGTTGAGAAAACAAGGACTGCCCTGCGTGGCAGCCTGAAACTGTAAGGAGGTGATGGTAGGAACAGATCTGGAGTCTTAAGATATCCAGGCAAGGACAGAGAAGACCCTGACACCAATCCTGTGTCTCTCCTGTGACTCTAAAAGGAGCTGGCCAGGTGACCCAGGCACAGACCTTGATGCCCAAGTTGTGGCCAGGCCACTTGGACACATGCATCTTTTTCCTCCCAAGTCGGAGAGTGTGGCAAAGGGAGTTTTGTTTCAAAACAAACCTGTCTTTCCCTCCCACGTGGCGTTTTTCCTATTTCACTTTAACCACTTTAAGATTACACTGTTTAACTGCTTCTTCTGGACTCCAAAGCATGTCCCAGAGCCACACAATGACCAGCACGCCGAGCGACAACGCCTTCCTTACCTTTCTTGGCCCCAGTGCGGTACTCTTCCCACTCTGTCTCTGAAGTAGAGCCAAAAAAATCCCCAACACACAGAAGCATCTAAAGACATCAGATAAAAGTGAGAGTTGCCATCTGAGCCGCGATGCTGCTCTTCCACCGAGCCGCTATCCCGTCCCACGATGCGCATTGCTTCCGCGGCATTCTGTCCCCGAGGGTGCAGAGCCTCCTATACGCCCGCCTGCAGCGAGTATTAAACGCGTAATAGCAACGCCGGTGGGTTTTAACTTGCCAAAGAAACCGTTCGGGGAACCTACCGAGTGGGAAGGGGCCCATAGGGCATCTCCCGCGCTCAGCTCCTCCGCGCACCCAGCCCGGGGTGGTGTGTGTGCCACAGCCCCGGGGGACGCGCACGCCCCCTCCCACGTCAGGCTCTGCCGGGTGCGGAAGGGCCATGCGGGCCTGCCCCCCATGGTCTCCCGGCCCCCCCTCCCCAGATCCCTCGGAGCCTTACATCGAAGCGGCCGCTCTTGCCCTGGATGGCCCGGACGCGCCCAAACAGAGCCTCCAGCCGTCCCTCCACGTCGCCGCACGCCAGCCTGCGGGACACGGCACGTCAGCGGCGCCACCGCACGTCCCTCCGCCCCGCCTCACGCAGCCCCCGCCTCCCCCGGCCCCCCGCGGCCGCCCCATCTCCGTCCCGGTCCCGGTCCCGGTCCCGGTCCCGGTCCCGGTCCCGTCCCGCCGCACTCACACGCGCAGCGGCACCGCCGACATGGCACAGGCGCTCCAATCGCAGGCAGCCCGCCAGGCCCGGGCGCTCCGCCGCTTCCGGCCGCGCTGACCAAACGCTTCCGGGTAGAGCGGAGCGTGCGTGCGGGGCCGGGAGCGCCGGCAGGGCGGCCGGGCGCGGGTAGACCTGGCGCATCTCTGCGCTGCCGCGCGGTCCCAGGCTGCGGGAGGCGGGATGGGACCCTCAAGGGGACCCCGGCCGATCCTGGCCGGGAGCAGGGCCGCCTTCAACTAGAGCAGGTTGCTCAGAGCCCCGTCAGGCTGTGGTCCTGGTGCCGGAGGACCCTGGCTGCATCCCATGGCTGGTGGTTTGGAGTCTGCTCAGTGCTTATAATCTGCAGAGTTTCTTACACCTTCTGTAAGAAAGCCAGTGTTATTTTACTGCTTAAATGTGATTCCCACAGGCGCTGTGACCGTCGCTGATGGTCCGTTGGGTCCGCTGAAAGCTTCTCGCAGAAGCCATCTGCAGCGCCCCCTTCTCCACCAGATCCCAGCCACGCAGCACTACAACGCAGCCTTGGGAAGATGGGGGCCCCGGTCCAAGGCCTCGCAGAAGCTTGTGGGATCGAGCCCTTTGTGAGGCGAGAGCCAGCTCCCAAAACTGTACGGGTGCTGCCATCAAACACACAGAGTGTTTGAGACAAAACGCTCATTGCAGTTCCCGCGAAATGGCATTTGGAGCAACAGAGCCACCACCTCGCAGTGGCTGCAAACACCACACCAGGCCCTAGTTTCACACTTCAAGAGCCAGAGGAAATGGAAATCAAATGCCCTTTATTGCTGCTGGCTGGAGCTGCTTGCTTGCCTTCTTGCCTGCTAGGATGACAGGGGTTTGACCGCAGACCCTCCGTTTTGGGGGCTGCTGGATCTGTCCCGCTGGACCTGGAGGAGCCCCGATGCCTCCAAGAGGTGGCTGTCAGATGAGGCATCCGTGCCTGGGGGCAAGGCACAGGGGTTAGCACCCCTGCAGCCGAGGGGCAGGCACCGGCTGTGGCCAGCTCTGCCCATGCACCCTCCCCATCCCACCCTGCCTGGCTGCAGGCACAGGACCCCCCTCCCTCCCACCCACCGGGGACACCGTGGTGCCCCATGCCCTCCCGGTGCTCTGACAGGGCCATACCCAGATGGCTGTGAAATGAGCTGGCGCTCAGGGGCCGCAACAGAAGGTGGCCAGCGTCCCAGGGCCCTAACGGTCTTGGGGACAGCTTGGGATGGTGCCTCAAGAAGTCTGGGAGGAGAGACAAGAGGGAGCCAGGGGGTGAAAAGGTTGGGGATGACCTGGCACCCGACAGGTACCCTGCCAACACCTGCCGGATCCCCTCCCCAAGCGTGCCATGTCCGTACCCTTCTCGCTCATGAGCGCAGGCAGCTGCCCGTCTGTCTGGTCTCTGTAGATGTGTCCATCCTGGGCCAACAGCTCCCTTGCGTTGTGCTGGGAAGGAGAGGGTGGCTGGCTGAACCTTGGAGCCAAATCCAGTGCCCCCAAAGCTCTCCCTGGGGAAACTGAGGCATGGATCCCCTCCCTCCCACGCCCCCCTCCAATGCTCAGCATCACCCTCTCAGCCTCAGTCGCCCCCACTATATTCCTACCTTCACGATCCCTGCCTTGATGGGGAGCAGGGTACGGGGTGGGTGCAGCTGTGGGCTGCTGGGCAGGGCAGTCTGGAAGCGCTGCAGCGGCTGGGTGACTGTGTGCAGGACCCCACACTGTCGTGGCATGCTGGGGTACCTGCACTTGTCTGCTTGCTCCCTGTGGGACAGGGCATGGGGATGCTTAGCGCTCGGACCTGCAGCACCCCATGCGTCACCCTACGCCAGGGTGCTTCATTTCAGCAACTTGTTTCAGAGGGTGGACCCGACTGCCCCCAAAATCCAAGGCCAGGCTGACAACACACACGACTCATCACACATGGCTTTGGCACCATCAGACAGCAAGCTGGGCTGGATGGGGCAGCACAGGGTGGGCTGCAAAATCTCACAGACCTGGGGCAAGCGCAGCTGACCTTCCACAGCACACCTCTGCCCCCCTGTGCTGCCCTCTCCCACTCCAGGGAAGAGCCCTCCCTCACTGGGGCAGGACCACCCCACACCCCAGGGGTCTGGGTCCCCATCTCCCCTACCTGTGCCCATGCTGCTGAGTTTGCTCCAGCTCGATGATGGTGGGGGGGCGCCCAACAAAACGAGGGGGCACCGCTGGCATGGATGGGATGGATGTGATCTTCCTGGGAAGGACAGAATCCGCAGGGGAGCATCAAGGGACAAATGATCCACCCCAGCCTGGGGCAGTGACCCAAAACCCACGGGCTGGTACCCCACAGCATCCCCCTGCAACTGCCTCCAGGGAGGGCTCCAATCCCCCCCACTGCCAGGCAGGGCTGCGAGTGGGCTCGGCTGGGCCAGAACCCCCAGGAAGACACCCAAACCCCTGTTCCTGGCATGGTGGGGCACCACCAGCACCCAAACCCCCCATCCCACCCACGGGTGCCGGGTGCTGCTACTCACGGGCCAGGCACCAGTATGCTGAGGGGCTGGTCACAGGACACGCAGTGGAAGTGCTCCAACAGCTGCCTAGGGGTGGGCAAGAAAAGGGCTGGGGGACCTCCTGGCAGGGACATGCAGTCCCAGTCACAGCCCAGCTCTGTGGCACCCCTGCCTGGGGGCACAGGCCACTGCCCCCCTGCCCTTGTTCCAGAAAGCCTTTGCACCTAACCCCTGGGGTTGGATTAGGAGGGCTCTGTCCCGCAGTTGCCTCCTCCTCCTCCTCCTCCTCCTCCTCCTCCTCGCTGCCCCTCGAATGTGGGGACCCCACTTCTGGTGGGAGCACGAGGCACAGCTATTTCATCCACGTCCCCACCCTTTGCTGGCTACACTGCCCGTGCCAAGGTGCCACGGGGACAGCGGCCGGGACAGCTGGAGGGAACGGAGCGAGCACCGTCCCCGGGCTGTCCCCATCCACCACACTCACTTCTTAATTCCTGCCGCATCACCAGCTGCCGTCACCAGCACCTTCTCCTGCAGCTGCTCCAGACTGCGCTTCCAGCACTCCTCCAGCTCCTGCCGGAAAGGCTCCAGCTCCACACGGTCCAGCTGCGGACAGGTACACTCCCTCAGACAGCACCCCAGCATAGGATGGGGCGGTGCCCGGGGGCACAGCTAGGGGTAAGGACCCTCAGAGCAATTGCTGCCTTAGGCTGCCGAGTCCCGAAGGTGCCACTTCTGCACAGGGCGGGGACGAGCCACCCCTCACCTTGGAATCCATCCTGTTGCTCAGCTGTTGCTGGACCTGGGTCGAGCCCTGCTCTAGGCCTGTCAACCGGCTCAGCGTCTCCTGGCTCATCTTGTTCAGTCGCTCCATCCACGCCTCAAACTGGGCATGGCTGACTTTGCTGGCCAGGGCGCTTCTCTCGGCTTTCTAGCAAGGGTCAAAGGCAGGAGAGCGATGGGGGAAGGATGGAGGTATGACGCACAGGGCCAGCTCAGGTCAGGAGGACAGCGAGAAGTGGCTGCGTGGCCCCACTCGCCCCATCACCCCCATGGGCTTGGTCCCACCCGCCGAAGGGACCCCAGGGGAGACAAGAGTGACCTGGGGAGGGACCCACAGGTGAAGGGGGCTGGACATCCTCCCTCCTCCCAGCCAAAAGTTTTGCCAGTGAGCACTCAGGAGACAAGGTGCCAGGACCCCTCGAGGTCATACCAGCAACAGCTCCTCCTTGTCAGCTTTCTCCTTCTCCAGCCTCTGCAGGGAGTGGAACAGAGCCTGCGGATGCAGAAAGCACCCCACAACGCCATGGCAGGGTCAAAGCTGCCTCCCAGCCAGCTGAGCACACCCCACCTCCCCACTCCCCTCAAAACCCTCCAGCCAAGGCATTTGGAATCTCCACAGGGCTGCCAGCAGGAAGACAGCAGGACAAATCGCTTGCTGTCCCCAGCCTGGGGTCTGCCTGGAGGATGCTCTGTCCTTCTGCCACCCACCTCGATATCTCTCTCCTTCTGGTGAAGGTCACCCAGGAGGGTGTCTGTGACGGATCTGAGCTTCACGGAGTCCGCCTGCATCTGCATGATGGTGGCCTGGAGGGACTTCAGCAGCTCCCTCTCCTGCTTCAGGGAGGAAGAGCATGAGGCAGTGCTGGGCAAGGGGGGCCAGCTGCCGCGGGGTAACAGACCTGGCTTGCGCTGCCACAGGCTGCAGGATCTTGGGGTCAGCAGGACATCCGTTCTCTCTGTGCTGCTGACTTGTACAAGCCAATCTGGGGTGTGGTGAGAGGCTCCCCCACATTACAGGGAAGCACACCCAGCCAAGGGGTTCAGCAGCACCCTCCCAACCCCCCGACACCAGCATCTCCCTACCTGGCTCCTCTCTGGCAGCTCCCTCACTGCCTTGCCCACTGTTGGCCGGGACATGAGATAGTCCACCAGCTCCTGCAGCTTCTCATAGTGCTGCAGCAGCAGCCCCACCTGCACCCCGATGTCCTTGCGGCACATGGGGCATGATGCCTGCGCCTCCGCCAGCTCCTGCTCCGCACTCTCCCCAGTTACCCTCAGCTTGTTCGGCTGCAGGAAGGGGAGAAGGAAGCAGCTTGGGGATGGGCTGGAAGCAGCCACAAGCCTGGCTGCTGTGGAGGCTTGATGGCCCCAGCCAGCCAGGACCACCCCACCGAGCGGGTGGGCAGTGGGAACCCAGCCTGGCTTCACCTGCTCCTGCTGCTGCTCAGCCTCCTCAGCCACCACCCGCTGTAGTGTGGCCTTGGTCTTCATCTGCTGCTCGCCGAGCTCCTTCAGCTCAATCTTTATCTCCTGCAGCACGGACCTGGCCAGCGAGACAGAGGCATGGGCAGGCTTAGCCTCCACGGGGCTGCTTGGGGGCGTGTCCCTCACCCTCCAAACTCTGATGCTCCTTGGCAGCCCCACAGGGTAGGGAACCCTCTCCCATCCTTTTACCCCAGTTGCCCGGTGATCTGGTCGCGGCCATCCATGCTCTGGTCCTCTCCAGCTGACTCCAGCTTTGCCATGGCATCCTCCAGCTGTCTGATCTGGGAATGGCGGTGGTGGCTGAGTCAGGGCACAGCCCTCCGTGTCCTCCCAGCACAGGGGCCCTTGGGCTGCCCCCTCTCCACCCAAGTTGTGTGTGTGTGTCCCTGGCATCCCCAGAGCCCCCTAGAGGACTGCCATCGGCTCACCTTCCCCTGCTCACGCAGCAGGTCCCTGGACAGGCCCTGCAGGGAGGACATCTGGCCCTGGAGGTCGGCCAGGATGCTGGTGATGCTCTCCAGGTCTAGAGGGTCAAAGGGGACAAACTGTCAGGGAGGGGGTCTCGCCCTCAGGGTCAGGCTCTGAGCATGCCGAGCCCCCGAACCCCATGCCAAACAGCCCCCTGCCAGCATCCCCAGGGCTCCCACCTCCCTCTGGCGTAGGATGGTGCAGCTTCTCAAGCTCGCTGCGGTCCAGTTTAGTGGCTGCCAGCTGGGACACCTGCTCCTTCAGGGCAGCATAGAGGTGGCCAAGCTGCCGGATCTGTGGGAGACCCTCCTCTGTCTCCACGCAGAAGGTCCCTGCTGCTGCTTGCTCGGCCTGGGCAAGCTGTGTGCTTCTGGCATCCCTCTGCATCGCCAGAGCACCAGGGGTAGCTTTGGCCAGGACTTTGGCTTCCTGAGGAGGAAGGTCGGGCTCTGTGTCACGGTGGCTTGGCTGAGCCACTGCTCCTTCCTCTTGGGTCCCTGGATGTGCTGGCTGCATCCTTGGGGTGGCGGTCTGGATGCCTGGGGACTCTGGCTGCGGCCCTGAGGTTGTGGTCCTGGTGCTGGAGGACCCTGGCTGCATCTCATGGCTGATGGTTTGGATGCCTGGGGACTCTGGCTGCGGCCCTGAGGTTGTGGTCCTGGTGCTGGAGGACCCTGGCTGCATCCCATGGCTGGTGGTCTGGATGCCTGGGGACTCTGGCTGCGGCCCTGAGGTTGTGGTCCTGGTGCCGGAGGACCCTGGCTGCATCCCATGGCTGGTGGTCTGGATGCCTGGGGACTCTGGCTGCGGCCCTGAGGTCATGGTCCTGGTGCCAGAGGACCCTGGCTGCATCCCATGGCTGGTGGTCTTGATGCCGGGCAACTCTAGCTGCATGCCCAGGGTGCTGGTCTGCGTGCAGGGGGTCCCTGTTGGACTCTCTGGGGTGGTGGTCTTGATCCCAGGGGACCTTGGCTGCATCTCTGTGCTGGTGGCATTGACATCAGATATCCCTGGCCGACCTGAGGCAGCACCTGCCCGCTGCTCAGAGGCCACCGATGCTCCCTGCACCCCTGCTTGCAGCCCGAGGGAGCCAGGCTGCATCCCTGGTCCCTCCAGTCCTGGTGCTAAGCCTCCCTGCAGTGGGATTGAAAAGAAGTGTTGGCGAATTCACTGGGGCACCAGGCAGAGGGATGCTGGGCATGGCTGTAGCTCTGCTGCATGGGGTAGATCTTGGTCTTCCCTCCCTCCCAACTCCCCCATTTCTTTTTTTTGATGTCTCTTTGGTTAGGCAGCACCTCAGCATCGCTTTGGTTGGTGCAGGGGTTTCCCCAGGGCTGTGGGACAGAGGGATTGCGGGGGGTGATCTGGGGAGGGGTGCAAGGGCTCAGCTCCCTCCCGCAGCACTGGCAGTAGCTCACCAAGCCAAGCACCTCCTGGATCTTCCAGACCTCTTCTGCCATGTGGGACTGTGCTGCCTTTATCCCACCCACCTCCTCAAGATGATCCAGGGAGAGCGCCATAGCCTAGGAGAGGGGGGATGGGGGTGAGCCCCAAGGCAGCCTCCCGAGGGGCCAGGACCTTTACCCCTGCTGTGGTCTGCACAGAGCACAGGGACAGCGCAGGGTCCTGCCCAGCCCCAGGGAGACATTTTGTTCCCGCCTCTTCCTCCCCAAAACTCCATCCCGTCCTGACAATGAAGCCCCACATGCCACTGTGAGCTTGGGCTGAAGTCAGGCCTGGCTCTAAGGGCAGCACGACGGTGGTGTGGGTCCCGGAGGAGGGGGCATCTGGTGGGGGAGCACTCAGGGCAGTGGGAGGAACTTCTACCTGGGCAATGCTGCTCTCATTCTCTTCTATCTTCTCCTTCATCTGCTCCATGTCAGCAGCCACGTCCGCGATCTGGGAGCTGCCTGCTGTCCCCTGCAGCAGGTCCTTCCTGGGGGCCGGCAGCTCATGCCCTGTGCCCAAATCTCCCGCCTGTCCCTCTTCTTCTCCATGGTGCTCCTCGGTGGGAAGGTGCCCCCCCGGGAGGAGGGCCAGGTCGTGCCCCTGCTCCAGTGTGGGCAGGTCCTGCAGGCGCAGGTACCCCAATATGGACCGCAGCAGACTGTGGAGCACCTGGTAGTTGACGCACCCGATCATGGGTGTCCCGATGGCCTGGTCCAGCGTCTGCAACAGGCTGAGCGGGGCCATGGCTGCTGCCCTGCCTGCGAACAGGGCCGGGCCTGGGGGGCAGAGGAGCTTCTCTGCCTGGAGGGGACCAGGGAGCAGAGGAGGGACGGGCAGCTGTCAGTCTTCCTCCTTCTCCTCCTCCTGCCGCTCCTGCTCCTCGTCCTCCCGGGCCCCTGCAAGGAAATCGCCCCAACTAGGGTTAGGGTCAGGGTCAGGGTCAGGGTCAGGGTCAGGGTCTCTCGAAGCACCGCTCTCTCCGCCGTCCCGAGCCCGAGAGCCGAACTCCCGCACGTCGGCTCCCTCCAGCCTGGCCCCGAAGCCCCGCCCCTCCAGGCCGCCTCTTCATCTCTCATTGGCCACCCTCTCCGTCCCGTCGCTGCCCATTGGTCGAGCCCGCTGCCCGCGTGGGGAGCGGAGGGGGCCTGGCGGAGCGTCTCTCGTTACCAGGCGACGCGCCGTCCCGGGCCGCCTCTGGGCGCTGCCCGCCTTCATCCCGGCCCGGACACCGCGGGCAGGGAGGCCCCGCCCGGCCCCGCCTCCGCTCCCGGGGCGCTGTCCGGATGGAGCGAAAAGCGGGGCGAGATTTTGATCCGCTCCGGTAAACGTGGGAGCGGGAGAAAGCTGCTGCTGGCAGCGCCGCCGCAGAGAGGTGGGGCGCCTCGCCCCGCAGCAAAGAGCTGCGCGGGCAGAGAAACGCAGAGACACAGATGCGTCCGGACGCCCCTCGGAAGCCGTCAAACGCCGGGAAAACCTCCGGGCACGAGCGATGCGGCAGACAAGTACTTGCAGAAATCGTCAGCGTCTTTTTCCCTTCCCGACCGCCGAGCCCGGGCATCTCCCCTTCGGCGAGGCTCCCAGAGTCAGTTCCCAAGAGAGGGCGAGGGTGGGAAGCTGGAAACAGAGCCGGCACCTCGCTCTTTTAGAAGGGGTTGGAAGGGACCTCCAAAGACCATCGAGTCCAACCCCCCTGTCAGAGCAGGTTCCCCAGGACAGGTCGCACAGGGAGGCGTCCAGACAGGGCTTGAATATCTCCAGAGAAGGAGACTCCACACCCCCCTGGGCAGCCTGTCCCAGGGCTCTGTCACCCTCACTGGGAAGAAGTTCTTCTGCATATTGGTGCAGAACTTCCTGTGCTCCAACTTGTGGTCCTTGCCCCTTGTCCTGTCCCCACAGACCATAGAAAAGAGGCTGGCCATTTCCCTCTGCCTCCCACACTTCAGATATTTATAAACAGTGAGCAGATCCCCTCTCAGTCTTCTTTTCTCAAGGCTGAACAGCACCAGGTCACTCAGCCTTACCTCATAGGGGAGATGCTCCAGGCCCTTAAAGATTCAAGAGATCTGCTTTCAGGCATTAAATCCAAAGCTTTGGGCATTAATTCCTGCTCAGTGTGTGTGTTTTTCTTCTCCCAGATGGGAGGCTTGAATTCCAAGAGGAAGTAGAGAGATTAAGAGATGAGAACAAGGTGCAAGAAGGTAATGCTCCTAGGAGGGATCCTAAGCCTTCCGTTCAGCAACTAGCAGAGCTGCAGGTTCAGGAGCTCTAAGGCTGCACCTGGGGACTGCTCTGTATTTCTCAACAGCACTTGGGATGGGTAAGAACAAGCTCCAAGGCCCCTAAAGAGGCACTATGTGGCATTTCTGTCATTTCCAACTCTTGGGCCACATAGTTTTATTTAATAAGGGCACTCAATTTATGGGGAATAAAGGGGGGGATGCTTCCTCGTCCCCTTTTTCTTTACAGCAGCCTTTAAGAACTCTGATTATCCCTGGGATGTTCAGACTAGCATGTATCTGTTGCTCATTCTCCTGAATGTTCTTCAAGTTTTAAGTATTACAAGAAATTGGTTTAAGGATATTGCCAGGAGACTTTCCCTAGGTCTGACATTTCAGGGGTGGCACGGTTCATGGGATAGTACAAACAAATATCCAGACAAGGAAAACAAATGTAACCTGGAAGAAGAATGATTTCCAGTGGGGCCCTGAGCAGTGACAAGCTTTTGAACAGATCAGATAGGAGATAGTTCACAGTAGCCCTTGGGCCTGTCCGGACAGGGCCAGGTGTAAAAAATGTGCTCTATGCTGCAGTCGGGGAGAATGGCCCTACTTGGAGTCTCTGGCAGAAAACACCAGGGGAGACTTGAGGCCGACCACTGGGGTTTTGGAGTCGGGGCTACAGAGGATCCAAGACCAACAGAAAAGGAAATACACCAACAGAAAAGGAAATACTGGCCGCCTATGAAGGGGTTCGAGCCGCTTCAGAAGTGATTGGAACTGAAGCCCAGCTCCTCCTGGCACCCCGACTGCCGGTGCTGGGCTGGATGTTCAAGGGAAAGGCCCCTTCCATGCACCATGCCACTGATGCCACGTGGAGCAAATGGGTCACACTTATCACACAGCGGGCTCGAATAGGAAACCCCAATTGTCCAGGAATCCTGGAAGTCATCACAGACTGGCCACGAGGGCACATTGCTGGCTCATGGTCATCCTGCTGCCCCCCAGGATCCCCTGTGCAACCACAACCGAGGAGAAGTCATCCCTCTGAACTGCGTTACTTGGCAGGAAAGGAAAATCCTGTCCGGGGTTGGGCATCCTTGCTGTGCCCGAGATGACCACCCCTCCAGCAAGCCGCGTGTGCCCTCTAGCTGTTGCTGGCTTTCTGAAACGTCTCCACTGTCTGTAAACCTCCCTGAACTTCGCTTTTGGACTGAACCGGTCTTGAAAACAATTCTCCAGCGATTGCAGTTGGAGGAGCAGCACGGCCCCGGTGGCTGGTCGCAGTCACAGCCAGTCGCCGTCACTGCTGCTTAGTTTGCTCTGTGATGGTCCAATAGGAAAAGAAAATTGTGCTTGTTGCTCGGGCTGGGAATCTGTTGCTTTAAAAGGTATTTGACTAGAGATAACGTGTTCAGCTGGAGCAGGGGACAGTGGCTGTCAGCAGGATAATTCCTACAATGGAGGATGATTCTAGTACAATGGGTGGAAACGTCCTGTGGTGCAGGGAGAAAAGTGGAGTGTTGATGGTCTTTTAAGGGTTTTTTTGGGGTTTTTTTTAGGGTACTGTTTGTTTGTGATTTTGTTTTCAGAGGCCTTTTAGGAGATGTTTCTCTGCAGAGAGCAAATCCCTGCCAGCCCTCCAGCATGGTTAGCAGCTGCACCGGTGGCTCTGAGTGCCTCATACTTTTGTTTGTCCCAAGGGGACCCAGCAAAGATGAGAAGATGCTCCTGCTCCAGCTGCCTTGCAAAAGCAGCAATAACGATGCGAGGACATGGAGTAGTGGGAAAGCACTGGTTATGGTGGCTGGAGGGCAGCAGCCAGGTGGAAGGTTTGAATGCAGCAGGCAGGGGAAGTCACACACCAAAATGCCCCCCTCCCCGCCTCCTGTATCCTCAGGTACGAGCACTGGGCACTCTGCAGTGGCAGAGGGCAGTCCCACAGTGGAGGGCCAACACCTTTCCTTCTCTTTGTTTTTAGCAGTCACCTTAGGTGGAATGCTGTTGGGGGGAGCACCCTCAGCCTTGGGGCTGCCTCTGGGCCCCACAGCTTTGAACAGGCTTAGCTGTGAAGTTAGTGTGGTATGGTGGACGTGCTGGAGGGGTCAGGGTGAGAACAGGACCCCTCAAGCAGCCACAGCTGTACTGATGGGTCTAGGTGGAGCAGATCTGCAGTGATGGGGCCAAGCTGCCTCTGGCCAGGTGGGGAGGGCTATTGGGCAGGTACCTGCAAGTAACTGGGGGGTGGGGTGTGTGTTTTCTCTCTTGCTGACTTGGGGAGGCAAGTTGGGTATGGGGGAACCTGCTACCCAGTTCAGTCCTGTAGCAGAGTGGGCAAGGGGGCTGTGGGGAGAGGTAGTGCTGAGGAGAGGGATGGGCTTTTCTATGCTACTGGTCAAAATGGGGTTGGGAAGAATCAGCCTTGCTTGTGGGGACGGTCTGTGTGCTGTGGAGAAAGGGCTACACCTGGGTGGTGGGTGTAGGCATGCCCTAATGTGAAGGAAAGGCTATCATCTCTGTGAGGTCTCTTAGGCTAGGTGGGCAGGAAAGCCTCAGACCATAGCATCTCCAGACCTTGTTGTGGGATCTAGTGGAGAGGTAAGTGGGCTAAAAACCTGCACTGTTTTTAAAGTGGTGTTTTCTCTGCTAGGGAAGAGGGAACTGCCTCTGCTGTGCTCAGCCAGTGGTCCGATGCTTTGACAGAGTAACTCGCATTTCTAGAACTCCACCAAGGAGGTCTGATTCAGTGCCTGTATCTTTTCATTGGCTGGTGTGTTTTGTTTCTGTTTTGCATGTGCTTACCAAACTTGCATTAAGAATTTTCCCCAGTTAGATTTCACTGCAATGTTATTTGCTTCATTGTGGCTTAACTCCTAGGAGAGGCTTTGTATCTGAAAGAGTTTGGCTTAACAGCATCTGCATCTGCCATATTTCAAAGGCTGGGTGGGTCCTTGCTTGTATGTGTACCAAAATGGTGCAGGTGTTATATAAATGTGTATCTATGACTTGTACATGCTGCAGGCCATCTCAAAATATCTGACTTACTGCTGCTAGCAGGCAGAACGTGCAGCAGGTCGTACGGATACCTGCAAACCTGCCCCGAAAAAAACCCAACCCTGCTCAAAAGTAAATATTGTGCACATGATCAGTGTGCTTCAGGAAGCTGTGGCCTTGTGTGTGTGTTAGGTGCCATGGAAACATCTTCTGGTGGTAACACATCCATCAGCTTGTGTGGCGTGACTCAGGAGGCAAGCGTTGGCTATGAGGAATATGCTTCTGCTAGCACTTAATTTCTACCTTTGACAGAATCTGGAGTTAAACTACTGATTATGATGATGCCTAGCAATTACGCCAGGAGAAGTTAATTGTGGTTAGCTCTGGCCAGACTCTGTGGATTTGTGAGGGGAAGAAAAGGGATGGTGTCTTCTGAGCAGCATGGCTGAAATACTGATGCCTTCCCACAGACTAAAATGGGAGCAGGTGTCTCCCAGTTTGCGTAAGTGAGCTTAAATCTGCCTTTTTGAGTCCTTTCTTGCATCCTTTCTTCTTACTGAAAGGGTGTCTCTCCTTCCCCAGGCCTGACGGCTGCAGCAGAGAGGGAGAGAGGAGGCATTTAGAGTAATAGAGATACTTTAGAGGCTTTTTTTTTTTTGTATATAAAAATGCTGTAAAATATGTTTCATACATACTGATATTGGTTCCTTTTAGGCAATTATTAAGGCTCTAGCATTAACATAATGTGCTAAGCTCGCTTAGGTACTGAAAGAGCAAAATGGCGCCCTGGTGTTTCAGCATTGCTGTGTGCGTTCACCACAGTGGCATGCAGCCTCCTCAAGCTCCGACCTGTGGCTTTACTGAGCTGAAAACCAGCTTTTTTATAGTGGGTCAGCTACAAATCTCTAGGAAAGCGTGTCTTTTCTTCTTTCCCCCTGAAAATAGAGCAGTAACGTTTAAGAGGTGGCTGGGTTTAGAACGTGTTTGGAGGATGCTATGAGAAATTAACCCCCCCTCCCTTTAAAAGGAAATGTGGGTAGTGTTTAACTGCTCCTGATGTGGAATGGGCAAATCCAAGTGGTTTGGACTTTTGTTCTCCTTGCATGGTGTAAAATGTGTGGTAGAAACGGGCCCTCTCCTTCACAAGTGCAACCTGCCTGGTAGGAAAATACAGGCAAAATGTAGCTCAGCGGGTAACATCACCTTCTCAGAATGCAAAGTGGGAGGTGGCAGAGGTGGGGCACACAGGGTAAGGGAGTGAGGGCTCCTTGTGCGGGGTGACATTTCCTCCTGAGGTGCTGTTCCTGGGGCTGAGGCGCCCAGGAACCTGCTGGAACCGGCTGTGCCTAGCCCAGGGCAGCTCGCTTCTCCTCAGAGCCCCCCAGCCCTGCTGCCACGCCATGGTGGGGCACTCGGTGCAATACCCCATGTACCTTTCAGCCCATGTACAGGGCAGCCCCTCTGTCCTAACAAGATCAAAATGCAGCTCCCAAGTGCGGGTTTTTCACAATGTCTTTCGTGTGTGTCGTTGCACTGGTTAATGGGGTAAGAAATCTGCAATAAGCAGGTGAGCAAAAGTGATCCCTTTACTGGACTCGTGCCGTGGCTTAAATTCCTCTTCTGGCTCCTCCGTGACACTTGTGATTTTTTTATCTTTGTGAACTGGGTAGAAATCTGGGTATTTCGCAGGCCTGAAAGAAAGGCTGTGTGTCAGTGCTTGGTTGGTCTTTGTCCTGACTGTCCGGGCTTTTCCTGAAGAAGGGGTTTAGCAATCCCTCCCCACCCTAAACAGGGCATCTGCCTTGACCCAGGGCCCCATTTTCTCTGAGTGTAGGTGTGAGTGGGTTTTATTAGGCTTTACCCCGTTGCAGATCCTGTCTCAGCTCTACAAATACTGGTATTTTAAGAGGTAAAAGAAGAGCTAAGTAGAAGTGGTCTTTAAAGGTCCGTTTATCTGGACCTTAAAATAATTTAAAAACTGCTTTCTGATTATTGCTTGCCTGTTTTTATTCCCCAGACATCATTATCTTCTATTCAAGTCAGGCACACGACAAATAAAGTCTCCCCAGATCTACAGTTCAGCCAAGAAAGAAGCACGTTTGGTGTTCCTCTGGAAACTCCACACAATGTGGAGTTCCCTTTCTTGTGACACAGCTGGTAGAGTACCTAGAAGTGTTTGGTAAGTTTTTCCTGTGTTGCTTAAGCTGTACTTTTCAGCTGTAACTGCTGAAAAGTCCATTTTTACGGTTGTTATGCTTTCTTAGAGGAGCTCTTTTTGAGATCCAGCCCTCATCATGCAGGCATGGTAATGTAACTGTTGCTCACTGTTTCATATCTCCTCTTAAACAGGTCTGCAGCACGTTGGTATATTTTGAATCAGTGGCTCAGTAAATAAAATCAAGGAATTGAAGGAGAAATACGATCAAGGAGAAAAACTAGACCTTGTTCATGGTGGAGATGTTGATTCTGTGGCCAGTCTCCTGAAACTCTTTCTGAGAGAACTGCCAGTGGCTGTTTTTCCAGACAACATCTGTACTGGTTTGTTAAAAACTTTCCAAAGTACAGAATGAGCACCTTCCATGCTTCCATCCTTTCTCTGACCAAGACAATAACGTGTTCCTCGCACCTTCCTATTAGCAAGGATTTAAGTTTCCTTAATCTGAGAGTGGCGTTTAGTTGCTTTTTATGGACCAGTCTTCCATGAACTTGTCTGTAGACCTTCTTTGAATTCATTAAGGCTTTTGGATTCCCCAACATCCTATGACAAGGCATTAGCAATTTAGTCCTGTATTCCTTCAGAAAATACCTTTTATGCATGCTTTCTTTTTAAATTGGATAACTTACTCATCACTAAGACATTTTAATTTTTAAAATCGTAATGCTGCTTGTGCCTTTACCTAACCACTGCCTCACTTCTCTCTTTTCCAAGCTGAAGCCTCTCTTTGTATTTAACCTTTCCATCTACAGGACCCTTTTTGTACATTCCTGTTCCCATTTAGTGCTTTTACTAGTTTTCTTATAGTCATCTTGGACAGCAGTGCATGGAGCACCATGAAGCACTGAAAAATGCAGAGCCAAGATAAATACGTACAGCGATATGCTGTCCGGTTCCCTATTCATGTCTATCGTGGCTGAGCCAATGCAGTCAGACAGTTCTGCCCAGTGATTTTTGAGTGAGAACTAATTCAGGTGGTGTTTGCATACAAATAAGTGGGTTCTGTAGGTAAGATCACACATATCTTTTGCTCAAACTTTGTCTGCTGACTGCCAAGTTATGGTTGTGCTTACCACTCAAAAAATTACTTTTATCTTCTTTTCCTATTTTTTTTTTTTCATATGCTATGAAAGTCTCTGCTGAAGGATCTGGAGGTTTTTTGCAAGCACCCAGTTTTTATGACCCCGAACAGTCCTGCTGAGTTTTTTTTTTTTTTGTTTGTTTGTCCTTTATTTATTTTTTCCTCCCTTCCATCCCTTTTTCCATGCCTCTTGTTAACAGGTTGAGCACTATGGGTCTTGGCCTGTATGAAACCTGTTTTTCAGAGCTAAAATTGCTGTTTAGAAACATGATTCATAATATCAAAGCTACTCAGATGTTTCCTGGGCATCTCTAGGAAATTTGAGCATCAGCTGCTAGTTATTTAGCAGTACTGTCATCTCAGTTCTAATAAAGTGGGAGACTTTATCGTACTAATTCTGGGTTGCTGATCAAATGGGGTTGCTGTAATTCTTCTCTGAGGAAGGAGAACCAAGAAAATGCTAAGTGTCCCCAATTTAAGTTATTAAGCAGCTCTTGTGTAACTACAGTTGCATATTTATACAGCAAAAATCTTTTGAGACTAAGAGTTACCAATTAGTCAGGAAATGAAGATGATGTGGGGCTGAAAGGGTACAATTTCTTATTCCTCCTAATGAGAATCATACAGCATGTGTAAAATCTCTGGGGAGAGTCAAGGCTGACAACTGTATCGTCTTTAAAAGCAGCTTTAAGGATTCAGGTATGTGACTAATGCCTGCAATTCCAGTAAAAAAGCAGCAAGTGTTTGATGGTTGTGTCAGAACAGGAAGAATAGCAGAAGCAGCATATATAAAACTGAATACCTGGAAAATCTGTGGCACCCTTAATGGGTGAAAATTGTCAAGATTTAATGCACAAATTCTTTATTTAGGACATATTTATTCTTTACTTTGCTTTAATGTATTTTAAAATGTTTCTTCTCTCAGATCTGTAATAATGCCTATGATGAAACTATGTTATCATTAGGAATATTTATGTAATAATTTCCCCCCCCCAAGCACAAAATCCACACAACAGAATGCATAGCAAACCAGAGACGGTTGCTCAGCTGCCTGCCCAAAGTCCATCAGAACCTTCTTCAGTTCCTGTCTGCTTTCCTGTTAAAGGTAGCAATACACAGTGCAGAAGGACCTGGGGATGTTGGTTGACTGCACACTGAATATGAGTCAGCAGTGTGCCCAGGCGGCCGAGGAGGCCAATGGCATCCTGGCTTGTATCAGAAACAGTATGGCCAGTAGGTCTGGGGAGGTGATTGTGCCCCTGTACTCGGCATTGGTGAGGCCACACCTCGAGTGCTGTGTTCAGTTCTGGGCTCCTCACCATAAGAAGGACATGGAGGTCCTGGAGCGAGTCCAGAGAAGGGCAACCAGGCTGGGGAAGGGGCTGGAGGGCAAATCCTGTGAGGAGCGGCTGAGGGAGCTGGGGGTGTTTAGCCTGGAGAAGAGGAGGCTGAGGGGAGACCTTATCACCACCTACAACTACCTGAAGGGAGGTTATAGAGAGGTAGGTGATGGTCTCTTCAGCCAGGTGACAGGTGATAGGACAAGGGGGAATGGCATGAAGCTGTGCCAGGGCAGGTTTAGATTGGATGTTAGGAAAAAATTTTTTACTGAAAGAGTTGTCAGGGCCTGGAACAGGCTGCCCAGGGAGGGGGTTGAGTCACCTTCCCTGGATGTGTTCAAAAAAAGGGTAGATGAAGTACTTAGGGATATGGTTTAGGTTTAGTTTAGGATGTGAATGGTTGGACTTGATGATCTTAAAGGTCTTTTCCAACCTTGTTATTCTGTGATTCTGTGAATTTGATGACTCTGGAAAACCTAGCTGTTGTGTTTGGACCTGCTCTGTTCAAGTGAGTACTCTCTGTTTAGGTACCTTGAGCAGTGCTGCTAGGTCATGCTTCGGCAAGGCTTTCGGTCATAACTGCATGTTCAATAGTAAGGGCAGCATTTTGGAAGTTAAATGTTTGTGTAGGGACTTATGGGCAGATGGGACAGATTGTGAGCTGGCTGACCACCGTTGTCCTGTTAGGCACCGACTGTCCAGGGCCAGCCTCAAGCAGGAAACAATGTGAAGAGAAAGAGGCATGTGGAACGGAGAAATCTTGAATGAGAACTGCTCTTTTCTTAACTCATCTAAGCTGCGGAGGCTAATTAGTTGTGAGCCTTGATTGTGAGTAGCTGAGCCTGACTTTGACCTCCTAACAGCATCTGATAGCAGAGAAAGGAATCTCCCCTATCGAGAAAGAGAAGTAACTCATTCTACCCTTGCCGCTGCGATGCAAGCTGGCATCCGAGCAGAGGCCAGCTGAGCTTGCAAGCAGTTAAGGGCTTGGCTGAAACGAGGCAAGGTATGTTTGGGGTGACGGTGAGCCAACGTGTTAACTGGATGCTGGAAAAGGAAGGTGGGAGTGCTGCATGGTGCAAGGCAAGGTGGAGAGAAGGGACAGCCTGGAGTGATGTAGCAATGGAGGATTTTCCCATGAAGCTGGAACATTTTGGTTCTCTGACCTATCCTTCATGTTGACAGTAGAGGGTGTTCAAATGTTTATTCTTGTCTTAAAATTGGTACAGCTTTGTTTCAGTGGATCAGAGCCGTTCCAGCTTAATGTGAACTATAACATAGGGCTGCTCCACAAAACATGTATGTTCACAATTAGTATTTTCTATGCGGTAGAAAAAAAGCCTTATCGTTTTTCACTCTTTTCTTTTTTGTATGGCAATCCAAGCAAGTTATTAAAAAGATATATTTGGCAAAATTGGTACCAAGCATATTAGAAATATATACCAGGCTTTGGGTTGGGGAAGCATGCTCCTAAACCATGCTGCTGTTTCCATAGGTCACTATGTTTGTGTCTGCTTTCCTGCTCTGAGGGCTTATCACCAGACGTACTGGCTTGTAACCTTATATAAGTAAAAGAATCTGTGCTTTAGGAGAAGTATAGCTAGAGAGAAGAATCTGACAACGTTCACAGATTCCTAGGGGTTGGAAGGGACCTCTGGAGATCATCTAGTCCAGCCTCTCTACTAGAACCGGATCACCTAGAGCAAGTTTCACGAGATTCGTAGAATTGCAGAACGCTTTGGGTTGGAAGGGACCTCAAAGATCATTTTGTTCCAACACGTAGTGTGGTAGGAGTGATTCTGCTCAGTCCAGTGAGAATAGGCTTCACCGTGGAGGATATTCTGTGATGGTGATGGAACAAACCAATTCTACAACCAAACCCCAAGTTTATTAATATCTGTATGCTAAAATTAATAAACGAGCGTAGGCAGATGAGGCACTTCCCGGTGTCTGGATTGGTTGTGTGGTGATACTTATAACAAACATATGCAGGTAGAAGACTGATGCCAAAGGGCCTTGACCAAAAATCTATCTCTTGACCCCCCACACTCACTCAGCAAGGACTGCACTGACTGCCAATCTTCTGCCATCAGGCCCAGCTCACTATTGCATTAGGCGTCTGTGCAATGCACGCATGTGCAAGAACAACTTATTCCTTTATCTCTGCTCCCAAATTCTCTGAACTGTTCATATTATTAGTATTTATGCTTCCTGTCCTTGGTGATGGGACCAAAGTGGGAATAAGAAAGGAAGGTATGTTTCAGAAAAAGCGCAACTGAGTAAAATGTTTTAGGTTTACCTTAGTCTCTTTTGCAGAACAGCTCCTCTGATTTCTTCTACTGGCCTTTCTCCCTCCTGCTACTCTTCACTCATGACACTTACTTAAACTGTCTTTGCTGCTGTTATGTTGCTCCACCAGCACCTTTCACATTGCTTTCCTTTTTGATTTTTGACCCTGGTATCTTTATCTTACCTTTTGAGACTTAAGTCTTAACATCTGCATGATGCATCTTTCTTGTCCTCACCTCTTTGTAGGTAAGAGAACCAAAAAGACAACTCAGATCCAGTGATCAGACTGGCTACTCCCTAGACTTTCTTTGCTAATCTCCGTTCTTCTATCAGCTTCTACTGTTGCTTTCTTTCTGCTCATGCTCTGAACTATTTATTTCTGTTGTCATTCATCCTTCTTGTAAGCTGTTTCATGTCCTGGGAGTCTCCATAAATATCAAGGAGAATGTGTTGCTTTGCTTTTATCAGAGATTCAGCTGATGTCCCTTAGGTTTCTGTGCCTCATCTTGGTAAAAAGATTTCTGCTGCTAACATCAGTAAGTAAATATCACATGAGAGCACAAGGATGCAAGCCAACCAGCTGTTTGCTTCTACTCACTTATTCTTTCTGTCAGTTTGCAGCAAGCCTCTGCCAAGCAGGGATGCCAGCAGGTCACAACAAAGCTAAGGCAAGGGACTGTATGGATGCTCTGAAAGGTTTAGACTCAAGGAAGCTAGTAGGTGATTCCTGGTGCTCAAGTTTTAATTGTTTCCTCTTTGTTGCTAGTGTTCTCCTGTGTTTGGTTTGCACTACAGCTGATTACAGGGTTTTTAAGGTGTAGCATAGCCTGTACTTCAGGAGCTGTGCTCTTCCTAGGAACTTGTTCCTGGAGTTAGCAGTGTGGGAACATGGTTCCACTGTTTTCAGCCTGATAATAGAGTTTCTGCTGACATCCGACGTGTCTGAAGAGGCAGGAAGCGATCATTTTACAAAATTAATTGCAAGTCCTTATGGAAGGTGGCTGCAGAGAGAACCATACGTGTATTTTCTATATCTGGAATATGCATCCGTTGCTGCCTGTACGGATGTGTGAATGAGCAGGCGTTGATATCTGGAGTCAGTTGTAGGGTTGCACCCCAGAGCATAGCTTAGATTATTTATTTATTTAAGATGAGATGAAAACTGGGCACCCAAAACAGGCTGCTAGTAAGGCAAAGTGGGGCATAATAAGTAGGGTGGGAGCTCTTAACAGCCAGTAGGCATGGATTCAGGAACAAATGTCTAAGTTAAAGGAAGAAGCTGAACAAGAAGGCGAGAGACTAAAAGGTTTGCTCGCGTGGCCTGTGAGTTGAGGATGGTATTGCTTGGGTAAGCAATAAATTATCTCTTAGGATTGTTGTTGTATGCAGGAAAGGCTGTTGCTCAGCCAACCAGGTTTTATGTGTGGGAGCCCAAGTTCAAGTTCTCACAGAAACAATGGTAAGTTTACTGAAGAACATGAATGAAAGCAATTGTCTTGGCCCAGTGTGTATACTAGTGCTATGAAATCACAAATGAATAACGAATGTACTGATTTGGCAAACAGAAGACTGGTGTGTGTCTCCACGTTTGTCTCCAGGGCTTATGAATTTCTGATTTGAATACTGTGCTGGGTGGAACTGAGCTGGTGCAGCATGGCTGGAGAAACTGCATTAACGTGGCAGTGTTTATGTAAAAGGCCTCCAAGCTTCCAAATAGTTCTTGGGGTGGCGAGTGGGACATAAACAGTTCCTTCAGGGAATCCCTTGACTTTAATTAAATTATTCCAACTTAGTCTACTGGCATGGATAGTGCAAGTTCAATTACTGTTTATTAAAAAAAAAAAAAATTAAAAGAGAGTAAGAGGAAAAAGCAACCAAAAAATAACCTGTCAATGGGAGAACCTGGAAGTCCCCATCCATGATGTGCCCTCCGAGCATTTATGGCAGTGTCTTACCTATGGTTTTTTTCTAGGCTTGTCTGGCAATAAGACCTACCTATCAAAGTTCACCTTCATAAACTAGGCTAGAATAAACCAACTCTTTTCCAGTCCAGATGCCAGTGAATGATGGCAGATTTCTGGAGCTTTTTCTGTCCTCTTCATCCCTGGTATTATGAACTTCAGGTCTAAGTTACTGTCAGATTCTAGCTATTCTGCCTCAAAGATGCACTTCTTGTGAGCTGCAGCAAACAGGGGCTCTGTCACTGTGAGGCTCCTGGTGTTGTGGACCCACCAGATTAAGTCAGTCTGTGTCCCAACAATCACTTGTTGGACATGAGGCTGGGACTCTGTTTTATCCAGTTGCCCAGCTGGCTGCTTTGTTGAATTGTCTTGGGTACCGGGGGATTCCCTGTGTGGCTTATCATTAAGCCCTGATCTGAGACCTCCCTGATCTCCTCTTCTCTTAGGATCCCGGTCAGTCCCTTGGCTTGTGAAGAACAAAGGCTTTACAACGGCCTCCTGCTGTATTTGCTTCAACATCAGAGATGCTTTTCACTGACCTGAACCTTTGTTTCTCACAGGGACAAGCAGATGGCCTCCAGGTAAGAAAGTGATGTTAATTGATTCAGCAAGTGATCAAAAGTGCTTTATGAGGTTGGAACCTACAAATGTAGGTTCATGCCTAAGCTAGAGGGGAAGCATAACTGTTTAAAATTCTGATTTTGGAGAAAAGAAAAAAAAAAAGGCAAGTGCAAAAGTAAAAGGTCAAGAATAAAATCCCAAGTTGTTCAGTTTTAAATATCTTAATGCTGAGATTTGTTAGATCAAAGCCAATGGATTTCTCCTCAAGGGAAGCACTTTATAGTGTGTGTGTGACTATACATTGGTAATGCAGGAAAGCAAAACCAGTAAGGTGAAACACCTCTCACGTCATCAGCACTCACATGGTATGTTTCAGCCTCTCCTCAGGCATGTTCTTTTTAAAACATTTCCAGTACTTTGATTCATTTATTTGCTGCTTTTTTTTTTTTTTTTTTGTCAAAAACCTTCTGGTGGAAGAAACATAGTAGACAAATGCTGATTTGGACTGGATGATCTCTTGAGGTCCCTTCCAACCCCTACAACTCTGTGATTCTGTGATTTAAGGAGGGGGTCAATATAAGTCTTGTTTTCAGTTTGTGATGTGATGTATCATTGCTGCTTAACTTGAAACTGATTTTTTTAGAAAAAGACAGGGAGGAAGTGTTGCAGCAAAACCTACAGTTCAGTAGTGCACCATGCAGTTGCCAGGCATCCTTGCAGTTCACGACTAAGTTGCTAGCAGTGTGCGGGGTCAGGTGAGGGATTATGGAAGAGCTTTCCACTGCATGTGATGGCAGATGCCGCCGCTCGTGTTTGCAGCTCCTTTGTTTCCTGGTTTCTTTCTCCAAGTACCTCTGCTAAGGAAAACCAGCAGACTTCTAAAGTCAAGTTCAGTATTTATGATACATTACGTATCCCAAAGTGAATATTGACACTGCAGCACTCCTTAGAACCTCTCTTGCAAATCCTTTACAGCTGTAGGTACGGAGAGCAGAATACACTGATACAAGGGTGTTTCTGAAATATTCCTGCTATATTACAGGACAAGGCCCCAGATGTAAAGCTAGGATTGTTTCACACAAAAAGGTATCGTAGTTCCTGCCTCTGGCTTCCCTTACCCTCTGAAGATGTCCCATGTCACTACAGTCTTTGAGAATTCCTGCAAGCTGTGCTCCAGTGAGCAGACAAGATGAAATATGTTAGCTAGCCTATTGTATCTGTTTCTGCTTGCAAAACTGGAAGTGTCAGTAGCTAAAGGAAATTTGAAAGGTATTAGAGAAACCAGGAAACCTGGCTTTCTGTTGCAGTGCTTTTGTTTTAGAAGCAACTTCATTCCCTGCAACTCGGCAAAATATCACAGCCTGTCTGAGACTGTGGGGATGCGGGAAAGAATTCTGCTGAAAAGATCCTTTCAAGTTCTTTAATAAAAACCTCAGTTGAGGCATAGCCATGAGGCACTCTCCTGCTCTGAGGTAAGCTTATGAAAGAAATCCCATCTGTGGGTGAGGAGGGAATTCAGTATTCTGCGGCTGAACTTGTTTTTGTAATTTCTGGCAGGAGAACCCAGCGCCTTGGATGGGTCCCCTTCATCTGTCACAGTGTAACAATGGCTCAAAGTCTGCTAAGCTGGAAACATCAGAGTTAGGTTTACAAGCTAAAGATGTTAGAAGTGCGTGTTCTGGTTCCAGCAAAGCAAGCAAAAAATGAAATGGTAAACCTGGCTCAGATCCCTCGGTGCTTCCTGGAAATGAAACTTGCTTTTCTTGGCTCATCAAATAACTTAAAGCAGTCACACAGATACTTGTGTTTGGACTACTTAATCCCTGTGACTTTTGTTGTTGCTCAGGTGCTTTTTTTTCCTCTTCCACTTCTTCAACAATATATGTTACCCTAATTCATTGAGTTTTAATGAATTAAAGCCATATTAACCTGCCAGGCATGCCAAACAGCTGGCACTGGCTTAACCTTCAGTTGTGTTGTTTGTAGACTGACATGGGCAAGACTGATTCTTGAAGTGCCAGGAGCCATCCCACTTACTGTGTGTTTAGCCTGGAGCGTATGACTAGTTGTGTCAGAGATTAATTTATTTTCTATAATGGAACTAAATCATAAACCAAACCTGGCTAACAGCAATTTGTGGTGCTGTTTGCCCTCATTTCTGAATCTTACATTCTAGATGGAAGTTCACTAGAGCATTTTTATTTTTTGCACCTACTCCAAGAGTTTCTTTTTTGCAAAAATAATCCTTGATAAATCCTTCCTGAACTAGGTGCCCTACCTTCATCTTGTAAACACACTGAAGCATGACTTTGTGGCCACACTGTTCCTGATACAGGCCAGGATGCTGTTGGTCTTCTTGGACACCTGGGCACAGTGCTGGCTCATATTCAGCTGGCTATCAACCAACACTCGCTGTTCCTTTTCTGCCAGGCAGCATTTGAGCTGCTCTTCCCCAAGCCTGTAGTAGTGCATGGAGTTGTTGTGACCCAAGTGCAGGATGCAGTATTTGACCTTGTTGAACCTCACACCCATCAATCCAGCCTGTCCAGATCACTCTGCAGAGCCTTATGACCCTCAAGCCAGTGGACACTGCCACACAATTTGGTGTAACTTACTGAGGGTGTACTCAATCCCCTCATCTGGATCATTCCATTCGATTTTGGGCCTCTCCCTACAAGGAGGACATTGAGGTGCTGGAGTGGGTCCAGAGAAGGGCAACAAAGCTGACAAAGGGTTTGTTTGGAGCACGTGTCTTATGAGGAGCAGTTGAATGAACTGGTTTTTTTAGCCTGGAGAGGAGCCTGAGGGGAGACCTTATTGCTCTCTAAAACTACCTGAAAAGGTGTAGTGAGGTGAGGGTTGGTCTCCTCTCCCAAGTAATTAGCAATAGGATGAGAGGAAACAGTCTCAAATTGTGTTAGGGTAGGTTTAGGTTGGGTATTAGGAAGAGATTCTTCACTGAGAGAGTGGTTACCCACTGGGACAGGCTCACCAGGGAAGTGATCACAGCACCAAGATTGACTGAGTTCAAGAAGCATCTGCATGGTGCCCTCAGTCCCACGCTCTGATTTGGCTGGCACTGTGTGGAGCCAGGAGTTGGACTTGATGATCCTTATGGATCCCTTCCAACTCAGGAGGTTCTATGGTTCTAAACCATTGCATGTATCTCCATCAAAGCATAGGATTCAGTAGAAGAAAAGCCTACATGCTGAGGAAATGAGTCTCATTTCTTGTTTTCTTTTCTTACTTTGTCCTTTTATGCATTCTGCATAAAAGGCTGCAGGGACTGCCTACTGATTGGCTCCCATGTAGCTACTCCCTACAATTGTGGAACCCCATTATAAAGGGATTGCAGAGATCCAGGAGGGCTGGGGAAGCAGAGCTGGATTGTATCCTGGACCAGCAGGTTGACCACAGACGCCTCAGACTGCATTTCTGAAACAGCTGTGTGGTTTGGAGTGGGAACAGTGCAACTTTATCTACTCAAATTATGGTTTTGTCGGGAAGGCTTTTGTGGTCTGGAGAATTTTGTCAATTTCATGTTTTTATCCTTTTTCAAGGAGGAGATGGATATTTTGGCATGAACCCTGTTTTGTGAAGGAAAAAAAATAATAATGGTGCCTCGTCTCGTCTGAAGTTGGCATAAAAAAGAATTGCAGTCTCTCAAATGGGCTGTCCTCAATTTCAAGGACATTTTCCTTTGCTAACCCCATGGGAATGCTTGTGGAATTAGTTGAAACCATTCAGAATGAACAAGCTAACAGATACTATCTCACGATCTAGTAAACTGAAATTTCCAGCTTAGACCAAATTGTCCCATCAAAACTTTTCTTGCGCAGGGGAATGTAGTTCCAATTCCTATTTATGGCTCTTAAGAATTTTTTTTCCTAAGTTTAAACTGTTGCAGATCTTCCATTATTTTCTTTAGCTTAAGTTCTTTGCTTAGCATTGATAACTTTTAGTTGGGTTTGGTGGTAAATGTTGCAGATCCTGTGCATACCATGTGCACTGCTGGGAGATTTGTCATTGTTTCTGCAGGAATTGTTGCTAGATTATAGAAATACTACTTATTGGTATTTCCTATTCCACAGAGAAACTTTCCCTAATCTTTGTGAATTTAGCAAAAGCACGGACTCATTCTACATGAAGTTTTAATTTTGTACTTGGGTATTGCCCAAACCAGAAGACTGGATGAAAAAAATGCAATACAGCTGAGGTTCAAAGAAGGACCTGGATCTCTACAAAAGTTGTGGCCAGTAGATTGTAAGGATGGGGTTCTTTTTCCCTCTGAATTTGGGATTTGGGGTTTTCTTTTCCCTTTGGAAAAACAGTGTGGGAATACTTTACTGACTTCTGGGTGTAAGGATTTGATAGAAACCACTGAAGCCTAGACAAGTGTGACTTGAAACAACCGAAGTGGATATGGCTGGGGTACTCGTTCCTACTCCTAGGTCTTTCTGCAGACAGCAGAGGGAACGGGGTGTGGAGGGAGCTCGCTGCTGTTTCTGTGCTGTGACCTGCAGCAGCCTCTGCGTTGTACCGGCGATCCGTAACTTGGAAACGGCAAGCGTGCCGGCTCTCCATCCCCTCTGCCGGCTGCGGAGGGAATGTCACTGATGGAATGCTTGCTCCAGCGTTGCTCGGGGTCTCTGTCAAGGTGCTGTACAAGTGCCCTGGGACAGAGAGGGCTTGCAGTGTGACAGCACTATGGCCTGGTGGATTTTGCTGCTATCCACTTTTCTCTCTTCCCCCTCCTCCCGCTATGTAGATTTTTGTAATTTAATGTCGTGTTTGTCTGGGGAAGGCTACACTAGGAGGGAATACTGTCAGGAGAAGGTGTGCTGTGTGTGACGTGAACCTGTGCTTTACCACGAGGAGCAGCTCGTGCACCAAAGGGGGAAGCTGGTCAGACTGAAATCTGGTGATTCTTTAATGCAGTCAATGAGAACAGAGCTCAGGCAATCACAGTAGTTGATTACACCGGTGGCTGACATTCAATACTGATATGAGTGTGCGGGAGGGGAAGGTCTTTCTCAAACTGGTCCCTGGCAGAGGCCTCTCCTGGCTCGGGTGGTATGTTTTGCAGGTGGTGTGCTATACAGACACTCACTGAAGGGAGGCTTGCCTTTGATACCTCTCAGTCTGCGAACAGCCATTTCCAGTTTTGCTCTGAACAGAGCATCTCAAAAGCCTCTACTGGAGTCAGACTCGTGGAAATTCCTGAGTTTTATGTGCAATTTCTGAAGCAGAGTAATACCCACTGTATTCAGGGCAGCTGCTTTGCTTACTGAGATGGGCTACACTGCAAGGAAGAGGATTGTAGTTAGTCAGCTGCTATCTTATGCATTAGGGTAATACAGATTTCTGCTTTCAGAGGGTCTCTGTGGTCTTCCTCTGGTGTTTTTAAAGTTTCCTTTCCTAAGACTCATGGCGCTGAGAGACTTTCAGGCGTCTCAAGGTTGCAACAGAGGAGGCAGCTGGTCGCGTTTTCTTCCACTTGGTGTCAGCGTTGTTCTCTCTCACTCCCGAGCTGTGATTTGCGTTGAACACAAGCCTGTGATGTCCCTACCTTAAAATTAGGCATTGCCTTTCTATTTTTGTAACGTGTCAGAACATCAGGCTGTTCCTTCCTCAAATAATTACTGATATCAGAGAAGCATGAAGGAAGGGTATGAATTCATCTCTGAACCGTTAGGAAATACAAGCCTTTTTTGTTTTATGCTCGTGTCGCCTGCCTTACATCATCAGGAATGCCAATAAAATCTCTTACCCCTTTTGTAATCGTTTTCTTTGGTGTACGTGAGAAATTTGATTTGTTGTTTTCCAAAAGCCTTTGTCATCAAACCCCAAACCAGCAGAAATTAAGTTTGTGATAGGAGAATCATCCCTTGGAAACTAAAAATATTTTTACTGACAAGCTTGTGTGATGTGAGCATCAAAGTATTTTAGCTTTTTTTACTTGTTGGCTGTAATATTGGGTGGGAAGACGTTATTTTAATTTTCATTTCATGCCAGGTTATGGATGGGAGTGGGAAATGCAGGCAAGACAAGTAGAATAAAATAGAAACCTGAAAACAAACATAATCCACTGTCAGGGAAAAAAACCCCTGTATCTATTAATTTAACTGTAGTTAATTGTACTTCATTTAATTGTAATTACTTGCAGAGCTGTGCAGTAGTGCATTTAATAGGCATATTCTGAATGCACAGATTCCCCTCAAGCCACATCCCCTCATCCATTTTACCCCCAGCAGTTCCTAGACTGCTTTGTTCCTCATTAATTGCTTTATTTCATCTCTTGTAGCAAAGATGCAAGCACGCTGAGGTACTTAAGATGAATTGAGAGAAGAATAGGGCTAGCACTTATTGTAGCAGCATGGAGGAAAGCTTGGCTGAACCTTGAAGGCATGTATGGATGTTATAGGGTGAAGCAGTTTCCCTCTCTCCCTGTTTATTTGGGGTTTTGCTGTAGAGCAGAGTCTGCAGTATTTAATTCCTTTCCTTCAAGTAAAGAAGGAAATGCATGTTTGTGAGTCAGCATTTCTACTAAGTAACTTCCAGAACTGTGAAACTAAATACTTGGTACCTTTTTATTTTGCTATGGAAAAGGAAAGGGATGAAATATACCTGTAATAAAAATACAAATGCAATTGAGCCAAAAAACATGAGGAAAAAAGAGGAAATATATGGTGAAGTTGCGTGCTACGCTTGATCCCCAGGGTCTGTGGTTAGGAAAGTTCAGTAGTTCAGTCCAAGTTATCCTGATTTACGGACACTTCTTGTATTATGGATATTATGGAAAAAAACCCCTGATACTTCTGTATTTTCTGATACTTCAGAAAATTTTAACAGCAAATAAGCACAATCCCTCTGTGTGGTTTTGTTTTCTTTTCCCCCCCAAATGCATTTCCAGCCTGTTCAAAGATGGTTTTTAATTCAAACACGTCTGCAGTTTGGCTTTGTGTGCACGGGTTGGCCCGTGTGGCTGGTAATTTAGATGGAGGCTTGAAGCTGTGGTTCTGTCAATACCCTTAATTCTAAGCTTTGAGTTTTCACTGACCGTCTGCTTCAATTAGATGCTGCCCTCTTGCCAGGGGACTGCGGATGCGCATGCAAGGATTCTGGCTGATAAAGAAAGAATAGTGTGGGCCTTAGGCTATTCTGCCAAGGGGTGAGGGAGTCAGCTGTGCCTGGAGATGATCTTGTTTCCTCAAGGGTCTGTGCTGGGACTGGTGCTGTTTAATATCTTTATTAATGATGTTGAAAGTGGGATTGAGTGCACCCTTAGCAAATCTGACACCAAGCTGTGTGGTGAAGTTAATGTGCCAGGGAGATGGGATGCCACCCAGAGGGACCTGGGCAGGCTGGAGAAGTGGGCCCAGGTGAACCTCATGAGGTTCAACAAAGCCAAGGGCAGGGTCCTGCACCAGGGTCGGGACAGTCCCTGTTATCCAAACAGGTGAGGAGATGATGTGCTGGAAAGCAGCCCTGAGGAAAAGGACTTGTGGGTACTTGTGGATGAAAAGCTGGACAGGAGCCGCCAATGTGCATCTGCAGCCCAGAAGGCCAAACGCATCCTGGGCTGCATCAAAGAAAGTGTGGCCAGCAGATCAAGAAAGGTGATTCTGCCCCTCTACTCTGCTCTGGTGAGACCTCAACTGCAGTACAGTGCCCAGCTTTGGAGCCCTCAACACAAGAAAGACACAGACCTGTTGGAGCGTGTTCAGAGGAGGGCCACAAAAGTGATCTGAGGGCTGGAGCACCTCTCCTTTGAAGACAGGCTGAGACAGTTGGGATTGTTCAACCTGGAGAAGAGAAGGCTCTGGGGGGGAACTTACAGTGGCCTTCCAGCCCCTGAAACGTGCCTGTAAGAAAGAGGGGGAAGAACTGTTCCTGAGGGTATGGAGCAGTAGGACAAGGGGTAACAGTTTTAAACTCAAAAAGGGGAGATTTAGGTAGGATATTAGGAAAAAGTTCTTCAGTATGAGGATGGTGGATCACTGGCACAGGTTGCCCAGAGAGGTGGTGGAGAATATATCTCCCACCGCTGGAGATAATCAAGGTCAGGCTTGATGGGGCTCTGAGTGACCTGATCTAGTGAAGATGTCCCTGCTCACTGCGGGGGGGTTGGACTAGGTGGCCTTTAAAATTCCCTTCCAACCTTACACATTCTATGATCCTATGCTAAAGGATCCTGATCAGGGCTGAATTTTTCTGAAAGTTTTTAGTAGGACAAGGAAATACTCAGGGGCCACTGCTGCTTGATTCAACATTGTTTCTGGGATGTGAGTGGAGCTTTGCCTTGGGAGTTGCTGGTGTCACTGAGGTGCATGTAAGAGCAGCTGCAGGAACTCACTTTCAATTACTTCAGGAGACTCATCATGTCAGCATCCATGCATGGGGAGCAGGACGGAGGGGAGACCCATTTGCCAAATCCACAGGGTAAACCCAACTTCCCCTCCACCTTACCCATGGGATGGCCAAGAGGTGCAGGGGTTTCCCAAGCAGAGACCTGCTGGGATCTCTGCCTGGCACAGGCAGGAGATGGGTCTGGGTGCTGGTGCAGGGAAAGGCTGATCCCTGTGTGCAGGGTTTACATGGGGGAATAGTGAAACTATGTGAGAAAAGCCCGTGAGTGTCAGTAGAGAAGGACAGGAGCTGACAGAGTTCTTTATTGATCCTAAACTCTGTAGCTTTAAGGTATTTCTGTGTTCCAGTTATTTATTTTTTCCCCACCCAAAACATTAAGCTGAATGGGACTACATGGGAAGAAAAGAAATGTCTTTTGCTTTTTTTTTTTTTTAAAAAAAGTATCTTTTTGGTCTAACAGTGTGTCCATGTGATGACTTCAGTATTCTCATACAGTTCTGGTGGAAGCCAAGTGAAGAAATGATTTAGAAGTCTCTCTGGTTATTATTTTAGTTCTTTACCTTTTAATTTTATTTCCATATACTCTGGAAATTGCACGGAAAGCTTTGAGCTTCATAATCTTTTTCACCAGTTGCTACAAGAGGACTATGGAACAATAGTAACCAGTGAGCTGAATTCAGATTTATGTATTGCACCATAACTCAAAACCTTACAGTACTTCTAAAAGTCTGTTTGTCTCTTGCATATTTTCTCTAGAAAAGTATAGCAAGCAATCTACTGCTTAGTTACATGGAATGATGGATGAAGGGAGTATTTCTTTAATTAAATATCTGATCTGCTGCTTTACTTCTCATCTAATTCTTGCTTTCGTGTCCTTAAGGTTTAGTCTAACCAAACTCCTAACTATTTTGCTAGCCATTTATATCCCATAATGCTTTCCATACTTCACCACAACATGGTTGGGGTGGGGGTTGGAAGAAGAGGAAGATAAGCTGTGTTCAAAATCAGCATGAAATGGGCTGTAGAAGGTACAGAAGAGCTGTATCTATTTAATTACCCTCTGCAACCACCAAGCAGAAGCTTAAGCAACTTGTGAAAACTGCTGTTGTCAGAGTAGCAAGCTGCTGTGTTCTAGATAATCAGTGAGCTGTGCATGCCTTTCTTGTCACCTGCCCTTAGCAATTTGTGTGTTACAAAGAAAATGGGCTTTTCTTCTTGCAAGTTGTAGAATAAAGATGCTTCAAGCAACTTTCTGGTTGCAGGCAAGCTTGTCAGCTAAAACAAAATCTCCTCCTGGATCTGCCTGCAGCCTGAGTTATTTATTAGCAGCAGCAGAGCATTGACTTCTTTTCCAGTGTTCCTATAACAAAAGCATTGCATTTTCTGACCAGAGAGACCATAAGTAGATGAAATCTAAATCTGGGTATGTGTAAATGTCATTATTTATAAAGTCTGTTTGTTTCTAATGTCTATAGCAAATCCAGATCCATGTAATTGCTCTTTATGGAGTCTGTTTCGAAAGTCTATGGGAAAACAGGCTGGAGAACAATTAATTTGTATGCTTAAAATTCACAGATATGCTCTTTCTGAAGTGTGCTTAGGGATCTTCTAAGCCCCAATCTGGAAAAAAAACCAACCAGCACAACAACTTTGCAGAGCTTTGCTCTGGCTTCTGTTTTTAAACCCTTTGCTAGTACTTGAGATACATATTTCTAAATGTGGTTGCTGCATTTTCCTTCAGTGAAGCCTACTTTATTTCTTCCAAGAAGCTCTTATTGAGTCAAAATCAAACAACTCCACACCCCCCATCCCCCCCTGAAAACCTTTATGTTTGAAAGAAAAGGGCAGCATTTTTTATGTTCTTAGTGAGCTGTCTCTCTTGAGAAGCTTAGCACTGCCACAGCTGCTCTAGAAATGGAAAGGAAACTCTTCAAAGTGGAACTTGTTAACTTAAATTAAAGGACAGGTCAGCTCCTAAGAATACTGAGGGCAGTGATGGAGCTCTTCAACTTCTCCCCACTTAATATATTCCACAATATGTAAAGTTCCCTTCTTTGATATTTTTTTTCAATAAATATAGCATAGGATTTCTTCTTTTTACTCAAAAATAACTTCAAAGTTGAGGGGCTGCTGCTGTCCCTTTGTGGCCTTCAATTGTGGCTTTTCAATTAGTTGCAAGGGAGAAAGGAATAGCAGCAGAAAATAGAAGAATAAATTAATTCTTTGATATCAGCTTAAAAATAATTTTAATGGAGAAGCTGAGAGTGATGTCCTCATCTCACCCTGCTGCAGGTCTTCCACTCATTAATTCTGGAAACTGCTGCTATGTCTTTAGGTACATTCTTTCCCTTTTCTCCTTTTTCCTTTTTTTTTCCCTTTTCCCTCTCTACCAAATTTTTTTTTCTTGAAAGTGAAAACAACATTCTATGTTTCTATGAAACTGTTGCTGTTAAAAGGTAGAACAAACACTTGACATTAGAAAGCATTTTTATTTTTATTGCTTGTTCTTTGCTAAATTAAAACCAATAGGAGGAAATTTTTACTAATCCAACCCACTTCACACTCTTTGTCTAATATGAAGCCAGAGCAAGAAGTTACTTATCTATAAATTAGCTTTTGTACTGACATAAATGGCTCCTCAGAGATGGGTGGCAAGGTTTTTTTCCCTAACTCAATGCATCTCAGCCTGGTTTTGCAGCTCTTCTTGGGGAGTTGGTGGTTAGTTTCTTTTTTTTTTTTAACTTGGAGGGGAAAATGCTGGAGAAAATGCCAGTGTGTTTCATGCTCTTCCTTGGTTGTCACTTGCTTTGGGTAGAGATTGAAGGCAAGTCAAGTGCTAGAAGCCCTCAATGGATCAGTACCCAGCTATATGCCGCTGAATAGGTTATTCCTGTATCACTTTTGATTTGGGCAGCTGATGTGGTGGGGCTCCCTGGGTAAAGTCACTTTTGACTCTGGTATGACCTCGTGGAGAATAGACTTCTGTTCCTGGAGTACTTTCAAGTCATTTTACAAGATGGAATGTTTTAGTTAGAGCAGAGATTGTAGTATGCTCTTGACAAAACATCGTGGCTTATTCTTTGTGTGTGCTCTGAGTAGTGCTCTGCCAGTCTCATTACTGTAGGTGGTGCTTAGATATTATCATGGACAGGTTGGAATAACTTCAGTGAAGTGGAAATAACACTTTAAATCGCGTTGACTTCTTGACATTTTCATAGGGTATCTGCATTCTTTCCACAAATAGGCAACAGGTCAACAAATTATAACTAAAAAAGATGATTGTGCAAGTAAAAACACACAAAGATTGTAACAAACAAGAGGTTTTTGTTACCTGAGGCAGGTACTCCACAGTGATCCTTGAATACCTCAAGGCACTTGGCTAATTCACCAATTAGTAGTGCACTAGGGGTAGTGCTATTTTCGTGATTTTTTTTTTTTTTTTTAATTTTTTTTTCCCCCCTGATTCTAACAGCCACTGTACAGGCCAACATGATGCAGTGTAGAGGTTCTAGGGCTAGCTCTACATTTTTTAGCAGGCTGGAATAGGGTAAATTAGTTTGGACTAGTTATTTAGCTGAAGTAACTGCCTTCAGTGGCCAGTAGGTCTGGAGGGGTGATTGTGCCCCTGTACTGGGCATTGGTGAGGCTGCACCTTCAGTGCTGTGTCCAGCTCTGGGCTCCTCACTATAAGAAGGACGTTGAGGTCCTGGAGTGTGTCCAGAGAAGGGCAACCAGGCTGGGGAAGGGGCTGGAGGGCAAATCCTATGAGGAGCGGCTGAGGGAGCTGGGGGTGTTCAGCCTGGAGAAGAGGATGCTGAGGGGAGACCTTATCACTGCCTACAGTTACCTGACAGGAGGGTGCAGAGAGGTGGGCCATGGTCTCTTCAGCCAGGTGACAGGAGATAGGACAAGGGGGAATGGGCTCAAGCTGCACCAGGGCAGGGTCAGATCAGATGTTAGGAAAAAGTTCTTCCCTGAAAGAGTTGTGAGGGCCTGGAACAGGCTGCCCAGGGAGGGGGTTGAGTCACCGGCCCTGGGAGTGTTTAAAAGATGGGTAGATGAGGTACTTAGGGTCTCACATAGGACAGGAATGGTTGGACTTCATGATTTTAAAGGTCTTTTCCAATCTTGTGCTTCTGTGATTCACTACCTGTAGTAGCTCTCATTACATGTTTGCTTCCTGGGTGCATACATAGAATCAGACAGGTTTGGGTTGGAAAGGACCTTAAAGGTGATCTAGTTCCAACCCCGGTGCCATGGCTAGGGACACCATGTTCCTGAATGTCTCATGCATGTATCAGTTGTTTTTAACTGATGAAGTGAAACAACTTCAGGGCAACTGGCGCCACTTGGGATGTGGCCAGGGAATCTCTTTCAGGTTCTCTTCTTTTTCTGTATGTAAGGTGGACAGGAGTTCAAAAGGTTGACTGCAGTCTCAACCAAACCTTTGAATAAAAGCCCTTATACACGAGGAAAAATATTGGGTGAGGTTACTTCAGTATTGTTTTTCTTAATGAAGAGAGTATTTAAAAAAACAGGAAAGCAAAAAAGGTCTTTAATGCTTACAAAAACTCTTCTTTATCTTGCCCTCATCGTTTTGAAGACTTAAAACCTGATCTGAAGAGTAGTCCAGAAAAATACGTCAAGAGGATTTGTTCATAAGCGTATAGCGTGTTGACATCAGCAAACTCTTATGACTGTCATGCTTCCCATCTTGAAGCCTCATTCTAATCTTCTGGCAGCATTAAAGTTCAGTGCTTTCCATTTTGATTGAATTAATTAGTGAAGTTTGGCTGATTCCCCAATTCAGAAATAGTCAGAATTTTTTTACGAGGACGTTTTTAAAGGTTATTTTTGCCCTGGTTAATGACAAGTAGCCCATCTGACTCCATTTCTGTGTTGTTCAAATCGAAAATACATTGCCCATGTGGAAGCAGAGAAAATGGTAAATGAGAGCTATATTTATGTACTTATCTTGCCTTTAAGTTAATCTCCTGTTACTAGACTTGAGCCTTTCAGGTTGCTATAGAAACTGCCACAGCCTCCAACTGTGCTTCCTTCAAGACTTAATTGCATTCTGAGTTTCATGCACTCTCTATTAACCACAGCACTGGCAGACACAAGCACACTGCAGAATGAGTTGAATTAATGGTTCAATATTCTGCATGCATTCTTTAAAATATCATGTTTCCATATCCTTTCTAAAATTTTCCTTTACCAGCTAGTTAAACCCTTCTGTAACATGTGGTAATACCACAGGGATGGATTCTCTCTATTTGTTGCTGCTGTTTGATGTTTTCCAGTCTTTGATGCCATCAGAGTAGCTGCAAGAGCCGTTAGACTTGGGGACTTTTTCTTTCCTTAGAGAAGTCAAGTTATTCACGAGTTCTTCAGCTACCTTAGATCTGCTGAAGCTTTTCTGGCACTTCATCTCTGTGAAGATGGAAGTGCATACATTCTTTCTCAGTAGCTCTGGTAAGTTAGTGCTGACTCAGTGTTCTTTGTTTTTTGCTTGATCAGTGTGGGTCAAAAATATAGTTAGTTCTTCAGCCAGGCCTGTTTTTAGGTGGGAGATATCAATTCATCAAAGTAGAAACTGTGTATGGCTGAATGCAAGGTTCTATACCATTTTTTGAGGAAGCATTTGTTATATCTCTGATGGAATTTCTCTTCAAAACTGGAGTGAGGACATGTCTCTTTGAACTAGTACAACGAAATCTGCTTTCCCACTTGGTACTCAGCAGGATGATGCTGGCAGTGCAAATACACTGCTCATACCAACGCCCTTCTGCTTTCAGTGGGGATGTGTTGGGAAACAATGGTGAATAGTATTTTCCTTATGTTCAATAGATGTAAGCTTAGAACTCCATAATAAAAAAACCACTGATCCCTGTTGCTCTGCTCATGCACAAAAAAAGAGGAGACAACATGTGTCTCAACAGAAGGAAGAGAGCAAGCAATGTATGTATCTCCATCTTCTGTTAAGCTCTCTGTCTCAGCTCTGCTTTACTGTGCTTAGTGGGTAAGAGATGGGGACAGGACAGATACCCTCTGAGCACTGTTCCACTCAGACCTGGGATGTTGCCACTCTTGTGTTCATGCTGGCCCAAAGATGTATTTTTAATCTTCATGTAAAACACTAGAGGCACCCCACAACTAGTGAACGGACAAAGTCAGACTGATGCTGAGAAGCAGGAATTTCACCAACAAGTCACTTAATCTGTCCAAACATTTTCAATTCATGCTTTCAGATACTGAATGCCTGAAGACAACTTAAGTATACTCATTACAACTTTTCAGGTATCCTTAAAATCTGACCCTTTGTGTTTCTCTCATGGTTCACAGTTTTGGGTTTTTTTTCCCCCTTTTGGTCATTCACCGTGTGTGCTCCTTGCTTGAATTATGCATTGATGGTCTACTTAAGTCAAGTGAGCCAAGGTAGCTTTTCTGATAGTATCTCTGTGAATTTGTGTTGTCCTGGTTTCAGCTATGATGGAGTTAATTTTTTTTAGCAGTGGATGGAATGCCATGTTTGGGTGTTAGGATGAGAACAGTGCTGATAGCACCCTGATGTTTCTGGTTGTTGCCGGGCAATCAAGGACCTTTCTCAGCTCTGCATACTTCCCTACTAGTGAGAAAGGAGGGGACGCAGCCAGGACAGGTGACCCGAATTGGCCAAAGAGGATATTCCATGCCAGTTACGTCATGCTCAGTATAAAGGGGGACTGGGGGGAAGAGGGGGAGACAAAGCCAGGACGGGCAGTTTCTGGGGACGGTCGGGTTCGGGGACGGCTCTAAGCTGTGCGGCCTGGGTTCTGTGGTTTGGTGAGAAACTGCATGTGTATCACCAGTTTCATCTATTTTGTGCTTTAAACTCCTGTTATTGTTATATCTAGTTTTCTGTTATTGTTTAGTAAACTATCCTTATCCCAACCTGCGTGGTTCTGGTTTCTAGGTTGTGGTTTCTTTTCCTCCTTTCTTCCTTCCCTTTTCCCCCTCCCCCAACTTTCCTTCCCCCTTCCTTTTAAAAGTACAAGCGACTGTGTGGGGTGCGGCCCCCGGCTGGGGCAAAACCACGACATGTGTGGAATTTTTTGTTCTTTTTTAGCTCTTTCCCCACTAAAGATCAATTAGAAAAGGAAGATATTGTGACAATATTGTCAGGATTAACCTGAAAGAGTGTGGATGATTTTCCAGCACTCATTTTCACTCTTTCTTCTTTTCCTCCTATTCCTTTTCATTAGCTACCTGTTTTACACTTCTTGTCACAAATGCAGTGCGCTTCCTGGCTGAGAAATTAAATCTCTTCCAGAACATATCAGCTTTCCTTTCTAGCTGCTTTGGAAAGTTGCACGTTAAAGCAAGCTGGATTTCCCTGCCAGCTCTAGCTCAAGTTACGTTTCCTGGATTGCCCTACAGAATGTCAACATATGTTCTAAAAATCTCTGTGTGCTGGAGACCTTCCTCAGACATTCTAAAAACCACTTACTTTGGGATGGGATTATTTAGGATTTGAATATAAAATGAGTATTGTGCATTGGCTCCTTGTTGTTCTTGAGAAGCCATGTAGTTGCCATGTCTCCAAGCTGTCTGTCTGTGAGAGCTATTTCCCAGGCAGTGGCAGCACTTGGTTTGCAGCGAGCGCTGTGCTGAGGTAGTGAAGCCTCGCAAAGCTGGACTCAAGACTCAATGACCAGGCTGGTTATGAAGCAGGCATTCTTCATTGCCACGCTGGGCACACAGGGTCGCTCCTCCTAACGTGGGTGATGTTTAAAGCCAAATCTCTCATTTATACAGATTAGCTATACATATTCATTCAATTTCTAAGAAAAGGCAGAGTTATGCAAATTATTTCCAGGAAGTTGTTTACATTAACTCCCCTGTGTGTCACTGAGCATGCTCTACCTGGGAGGAGGGTCTTCTGGTGGTCTTCAGGGATGAAGGCTGGACGTCTTCCTCTCAGTGAACTTTTTACCTGTTCCTTGAGCACCTGCTTTTTACAGTTTTCTCCAGTCTCAAAACCATGTTCCTGCCCAAGCTGGTTAAGAACCCCTTTTAGCTGAAAACAAGATCTACTCTGTCTCTTAATTGGTTGTTGGTCTCATTATTTATTACTTTCCTCTCTTCACTTTCTTTTGTCTTCGAGGCTGTCCCACACTGTTAGGGCTAAATTTTGTAGCTGCTCTAACAAAACAGCTCAAAGGGCTCCAGCCACATTCCACTAACATCCAAACCATGCAAGTCCTTTCTAGTCTCCTTATATTAAGGATCAAGCAATCCAGTATTATTATGTGTCACTCAGTAGGCATTCAGAACAAAGACCATGCCTATCAGCTGGACAGCCCAATGTGTGAGCCTGTGGAAAGCTTGATGCCAGTTACATACAGATGCTGGCAATCTGAGTAAAGAGGAAAGATGCAATGAAAGGCTGAGAAGTGCCAGTAGTGGGTTGTTTGCCACAGAATGTATTGCAAAAGCTTTGTGTTTTCTTTTCACAAGCCAGAATTTCTTACAGTTTCTGTAGTTTACAGTATTTTGGGGCTGTTCGTATAGTTGATGGCATGTTGATGGTAGGCTGTTCCTATAGGCATGAGGCATCTTTAGATCATAGGTGGCTGAATGTTTAGGGTGTCTCTGGGGCCACGTTACTTCATGCAGTTCTGGTTAGGGAACGCAGCACTTTGTTGCAAAAAGGCACTTAGCATTGTACTTTGCTTGTCATGCCTTGCCAAAACCTGCCTTCAGGTACATGTTGTTCATCCTTCCTTCCCTGCCCCATCCTGTGGGCGAAAACTGACTCACAACCAGCTCTTATACACTACCCAGAGGTGGGAGAAAAGTGGGGATGCTTCGACTTTACAGCCTTTACCCTCCCTCTTGTTGGACAAGATGTAACACTACTCTGGAATGTTTGTGATGGAAGCCTTGCTGCTTCTGGGGGCAGGGAAGAAAAACCATGCAGGCTGCTGGCAGAAATCACAGAGGGATTTGAGCCCATTTTTTTAGTGGACAGTGGAAAGATTAAACCTCATAACTTACTTTAAACTTTGATTTCTTCTCCTTCCTTTGCTTTTCAGTACGAACAAAAGAAATAGTGGAGTGAAACTTGACCATAAGAGAGTTTTGGATAAGCAAGGGTAACACTGAAATGGTTCTTGTGGATCTCAAACAAACATCCCCACTGAAATAAGGAGAAGCACTAAGAATGGTGTACACAAGGAGAGACAGGCTGTTCAACAGATCTGCTTTTGAGTTCTGTATCACCTTTTTTTGGTTGATGTGCTAAATACAGATTTCCTGTAGCACACACTGAGCACGATGGAAGATAAGACTAATCAAGTGAGGGTGGAGTGTAGGCTCTTGTAGGGCAAAACTCTTAATTAAAAGTCTTGAAATACAAACTTAGGAATTACTTTTAATGTGATTTGTGTCTCTCTGCTCACTACTTGTGCCTCCAAAATCAATCCCCAGTGAAATTTCTATTTTCTGTCTTAACCTCAGAGGCCATTTAACATACTGGTGAAGCACTTCTGCTAACTAAATTGGTCATTTTGTATGTCCTTGCATGGCATGCAGTGGAAACGAGCATGGACTATATTAATATCTGTTCTTATGTAAACAGAATCCATTTTATTCAGCTCTTTGGCTAACGAAGCACTGTGGGAACAAGACAGGCAGAAGCTTGGGAATTACTCTACAAGGAAGAATCTCAGTGTTTCTTGGCAAAAGCTACTTTATGCTCTAGGCTTGCTTGGTAAGAGCCAACAGTAACAAGGTCTTATTCTGGACAGGAGATTAGATAAATATACACTGAATGTTTCTGCCTGTCTGTGAAAGCTGACAGGCATAAATCCCAAAGTTTATTTCAATGAAAGCTTAATTTTTATCTAGTTGTAGCCATATACTCAATTTCGGAGAGGGGTTCTGATGAAAGAAAAGAGGAGTTAGAGTCCCAAATGGGCATTTAAGGAAAATTATCTTTTCTTTATTTACTTCCAAATACTGATAAAATAGAGGTATTTTTTTCCTCAATGCTTCATCTGTGTCCTTAAAATAAAAAGGCAAAAACACAAGGCATAAGGTGACTGAGGTCAACAATTTGATTTCTGGCATCAATTGCTAGCAAGTTTTTCTAAAAGCAGCCATAGGAGCAGATGAAGTTTCGTACGTAGTCAGATACAGACTGCCTTGTTGGGGGGTGTTGGAGAAGGCTGCAAATGGAGACAATAGATGGTTTTAGGTTTACACCATCACAACTTGTACAAATGCCCTTTAAAAAACTTCTTGCATGCGTATATTGAACAAAGGTATTAAATGAGAACTGGTGGCTGGAAGGTCAGTACCTCCAATGGTGTGTCATGTGCAGGTGAGCCCACACCCTCATGCATCCATCTGTCCAGCACTTTCCTGTTGTACGCTGATGGAGGAAGGTGGGGAGTGCCCTTCCCCACTGGCTTCTTAGCTGGACTGAGCACTGGTAGCTCTATGTGTGTGGTATTAGCACCTTAGTTCCTGTGAAGCTGAAACCAGCATATATGCCACTTGATGATGTTGCTTTGTCTTGGGAGGTGCTACTTCAAAGGGTGCTTCAGTTTCTTAAGATTGCCTGTGGCTGGAAGTGATTTCAGTGTAAAGATAACACCACCAGAGATAAATGTAAGGAAAAGATGAATGATCCTGTTTATTCTTGGCTTATTGATGTTTGTTTTCTGTAAAGCAGAAGATAGGGTTTTGGAATGCAATCTTGCATGCTAAAAACTGCTGCAGATCTGACAGGAACTAATGTAAGAGAGGGCAGGACTCTCTGCCTTAAATAACTTTCCTTGGTGCATTGTTCATCTCCTTCCTTTATGAAATCGTGTCTTCAGCCCTCTAGGTCTTTCTGCTTTAATAAAATAGTGAACTATGAGTTTCAAACTCACAGGAACCATGACCCAATGTATCTTTGCAGCACAGGTGAAGCAGGAACCTGTTTCTCTTGGTCTGTTTTCTGATTGGCATTTCATAATACATTTTTACAGTATCCATGAAACCAGGGAATCACTGCTTAATACATTGACCTGCACAATTAGTCTTCAACTAAATCAGGATAGTTAATCTTTTGCATTCAGTACACATTGCAACCGTTGATGTGCAACAAGGTCATCTGCTAAGACATATATACAAATGCAACAGTAAAGGGGGTATCAATCTCACAAAAAAAAACCCCAAACCCCTGAAGGAAATTAGTACCATGTGTGCAGCACTAGTGACAAAAATGAGCCATTTATTCCCAAGTCCAAAAGTAAATTTATAACTCTCTGTAGGAACTGTTTTTTCTGGATCCAAACATAATAAAAATGCAACCCATGTTTTGTTAACTGCTCTGAATTGCACCTGGCCACCTGAAAGACATTTTTGAGGTCTTGGAAAAGCCTCTAGGAATCTGAAAAGGGCCAAAAAACCCCACAAAGAAACTGTCAATAACAGAACAATTAAAACCCAATAAATTTTCAAATAATTGAGAAAGTATTTAAATTAAGAAATAGTCTCGATTCCCATTTCCTGGGAGTGTGCACCATTCAGGGAAAGAGAAAGTAATTATTCTAAGAACACCTGTGGTAAAATCTGTAATTATAATCATTCAGAGAGAAGTTAATTAAAAGCACGTCTTTAATGTAGCAGTATGGTTTTCCCTACATGCCACCATCTGGGACTGACTCTCTTCTGCCCTCTCTGTTATTTAACTTAAATAGTATCAATAGCTGTGAACGTAGCTCAGATGTCCTCCTGTCTGCAGAACACTGGTATGTGTTCCAAGAGGGCTGAGCCCCTGTGGGATGTGATGTTTGACTGTGGAAAGACTGTAAGGAAGCAGGAGGTGGGGAGGGTCATGGAAATGCAACTATATAGTTGAAGTCTAGCGACGAAGGTGGTATTTATGGTTGTGTTTAAATGGTTAAAACAGCTTTTCTTTAAAGAAGGAACTTTGGCAGCATTGCCTACCTGCATGGAGAGCACTGACAGGCTCCTATGGCACTTTGGTAATTAACTGTGACGTATGAAGGAGAGAAGGGAGGACTGTTCTTGGGTTTTTTTTCCCCAGGAGTAGCTTAAGACAGTCTCAAAGGTGGAGAAGTTGGACAGACATTGTAAAATGCCTTGCAAATTCTGTGGGGTCGGAGCATGCTCCTATCGACACCCTAGAAGGAAAGGAAGCCATCCAGAGGGATCTTGACAGGCTGGAGAGATGGGCCCGGGTGAACCTAAAGAGGTTCAACACTGCCAAGTGTCAGGTGTTGCACTTGGGCCGGAAGAACCCCAGACATAGATACAGACTGGGAGAAGAGCTTCTGGAGAGTAGCCCTGCTGAGAAGGACCTGGGGATTCTGGGGGATGAGAAACTTAACATGAGCCAGCAGTGTGCTCTTGCAGCTCGCAAGGCCAATGGTATCCTGGGCTCCATCAGAAGAGGGGTGGCCAGCAGGGACAGGGAGGTGATTGTCCCTCTCTACTCTGCCCTCGTGAGGCCCCAGCTGGAGTACTGTGTCCAGAGCTGGGGCCCCCAATACAAGAACGATGTGGAACTGTTGGAGAGGGTTCAGAGGAGCCACGAAGATGATTAGAGGGCTGGAGCACCTGCCCTACGAAGAGAGGCTGAGGGAGCTGGGCTTGTTCAGTCTGGAGAAGAGAAGGCTGTGGGGGGACCTCATTGCAGCCTTCCAGTACCTGAAGGGAGCTTATAAGCAGGAGGGGATTCAACTTTTTCAAAGGATAGACAATGACAGGACAAGGGGGAATGGATTAAAACTAAAGGAAGGAAGGTTTAGATTAGATATTAGGGGGAAGTTTTTTACAGAGAGAGTGGTGAGGTGCTGGAACAGGCTGCCCAGAGAGGTGGTGGATGCCCCATCCCTGGGGGTGTTCAAGGCCAGGTTGACTGGGGCCCTGGGCAACCTTGTGTAGATCCAGGCCTGAGGTTGGTGTCCCTGGCTGTGGCAGGGGGGTTGGAGCTCTATGATCCTTGGGGTCCCTTCCAACCCATGCCATTCTACGATTCTATCCCAGACACTTTTCTGTATGTGATGGCACCTCCCAAATACTGTGAATCGGTTTTAATTCTTTAATTTTTTTAAGCAATGACATTTGTTTCCAAAGCATTTCTATGCCTCCCAAACTAGGCTGCACTAGATTATTGCTACCGGGTTTAATGTTTCATGACAGGCTTCTGAGTTTGCTTTATGGTGTTCCAAACAGAATCAGACCCCACACTCTTGCGGTTGCCTGTGTCCCTGACTCACAAAAACAAGACTAGTAATGAAATGCATCCTCTTTCTGCTCCTTGCCCCCAAAAAGTCAGTTAGGTTGTGTTAATGAGCACAGTAAGATGAATCAGTCCAGAAGCTGAGATACTAGCAAGAACTTTGAGACTAGAAGTGAAGTGTTAGGACACCCACGTCTTCAAAATATTTGCTTCTCTTCTTCCATGCAGCTTTCCAAGACAATTTTGCCCCGTGAGGCAATGTGTCAGTTGAAATCTGAGGTGATTTCCAGGCCAGCTTGAACAGTAACTGAACAGGCTTTATTATAAAGCAGTCGTGCAGTGGGCATTTGAAAGCTGCTCATTACAGGTTTATGAAGAGCTAGTGGTGCCAGGATGATAGAGTCAGTGAATCTTAACAGGGAAAATAAACCCTCAGAAGATGTTTTCTGAGCACTGCAATGAAGTGGAGTGTTTCATACTGTGGGTGTGAGTTTGGATAGAGAGAAAGGAACCAGGCCAAAGTAGTGACATAAAATATATATGAACTGAGATTTTTACTATGACTCGAACAGAACAAGAGAAAACTGGAAAAATTTATTATAGATGCAAATATCCAGGGTAATTATAAAGCTTTTTTTAGGAGTTTAGCATCTATCATCCTGCTTGCATGCATCAGTGTAGAGAGATGCTGACTTCGCAGCTCAGTTTCAAGACTTAGCTGGTAACAGAGTGGATGATGCCTGATTTTTGCCAGCTCTTTGAGTGAGGTTTTTAAAATTGAAAACGACTGTTTCTGTTAAATGAATAAATATTTTGAAATCTTGGTGTGTGGGTGTTTTCACAAACCTTCCACCTCATTAAAAGTAACAGTATGCCATTGAATTTTCATCAACTGAGATAAACTCAGGCTGCAGCAAATTGGTATTCTATTGTAATTTCAGAAAAACATAGACTTAGCTGTTTTGACCTTAGAATGAGAGAGAAAATACAGTAAAAACCTAACATCTAGAAACTGGTAGGGGCAGAGTATTCTGCACAGAAGATTCATTAATAAATTTTGAGATTAAAGTCAAAGACTTAACTGATTGTGACGTTGAATACTTAAATGTCTTCCATTTCAAGAGATATTTGTACTCCTATTTTTTTTCCCATACTTTAGTTTTTGTAAAATTCTACTTTTTGTGACTAATTATATTCCTTAAGGGTAAGATCATGACTATCATCAAAATCTCCTATGTTCTGTTAAAAAGGTGAATTCTCAGTATAAAATGCCACGCTAATATTGCATCCTGATTAAGATGCATAGGGGATATTGCAATTGAGTAGAGAAGTGTTTAGGTTAGAGTTGTAAGATACACCTCTCACTTTCTCTCATACTAAAATAAGTCTGTTAAAAAATATCTTGTTGGTGAAGCAGGTATTGTTACCATGGCTGGTTTGTTTAGTAGATTCTTGAGTTTATATGATGTTGAATGGTTATCAAGCATAATAATGAATATTGCTTTGGAAGAGAGTACTAAAACTAAACATCTCTAACCGTGTGACTGGGCATTACAGTATAATTTCAGTAAAAGAAAAAGGAAGCTGAAGTTTATAGTGATTCTTGTATATTACTCAGAAAAGATGCATTTATTAAAATATATGTAAATGAATATATGTCTTGTTGATGTCTGTTTATATTGTTAATGTAAATTCTAGCTCCTTGTTCTTGGAAGTCTCAGGATAGCTGGAGAGTAACTGAACCAAGCATTGCCACATACTGATGCAGGCTTCCTGTACCTATGAGAAGCCCAATTTGTTTTCTCCCTGTAGCAAATGATCTCTCAAAAGTTATGTTTTAATAAATTAGGACATGGGTTTCCTCACAGCAGTTCATTCTGCCGTGAATTTGGAGATGCTGTGTTCTGTGGTGTGTGCAACCTTTCTTTGAGACTTTACATTCTGACTTTTCTCCCAGCCTTGCTCTTATGATTACTTGCTTTTAATTGGAAGCCAGAAAAATCTTTGCCTTACCAAAGTTTAGCAGAACAAATTCAAGGTGTTTTGCCCAAAACACCATGGGAAAGATCCTAGGTTATAGGGGTGAATGGTTTTGAAAGGTACTCTCTTGTCTTTTAAATATTCCTGCCACTGCAGAGGATGAGTTTGGGGCTGCCTTTTGGGTCTTTTTGTGTTAGTGGATTCTGGAGAAATGTGTCCTCAATGGTAGCGTTCAAACGAGTAGCATGTTCTCTGCTGGTCTTCTGCCACGTTGGCAGAAAAGGGAGATGCTTCTTGGGGAAAGGTGCATGGAAAAAGGACACTTTTACATAGGACTAACGGTGGGAAACGTGCAGAACTGCTGAAGAGAGACCCTTTCATTTACAGTAGACTCCCCTGAGCCTCTCCAGAATTAAAACTCCTGATGCCTTCGAATATTTTTTCTTTGTGATTGGACAGGGGTAGGTAAAGTCCTTAGTATATAATCTTCAGATCAAAAATTACCCTGTGGTACTTATTTAGTGAATTGCATTTTTGTAAGAAGTTGGAAATTTCACCATTATTAGAAAACCTGTGGTTATAGAAAGTGTGGCTATTATTGACTGTCATTATTATTATCATCTGTCTCAGTGTCCTGATTGAAATTAACCTTTTGCTTTGCAATTTTTAACTGAAATTAGCCTAAGCTGCTGTCACAGAAAGGGCTTCTCTCTGGCATATTTTACCCTCCACTCTAATATCAACTTGGTCAAGTACTGTCCTGGTTTCAGCTATGATGGAGTTAATTATTTTTAGCAGTGGATGGAATGCCATGTTTGGGTGTTAGGATGAGAACAGTGCTGATAGCACCCTGATGTTTCTGGTTGTTGCCGGGCAATCAAGGACCTTTCTCAGTTCTTCATACTTCCTTACTAACGAGAAAGGAGGGGACGCAGCCAGGACAGGTGACCCGAATTGGCCAAAGAGGACATTCCATGCCAGTTACGTCATGCTCAGTATAAAGGGGGACTGGGGGGAAGAGGGGGAGACAACGCCAGGACGGGCGGTTTTCTGGGTTTGGGGACGGGCTCTAAGCTGTGCGGCCTGAGTTGTGTGGTTTGGTGAGAAACTGCATTGTGTATCACCGGTTTCATCTATTTTGTGCTTTAAACTTCTGTTATTGTTATATCTAGTTTTCTGTTATTGTTTAGTAAACTATCCTTATCCCAACCTGCGGGGTTCTGGTTTCTAGGTTGTGGTTTCTTTTCCTCCTTTCTTCCTTCCCTTTTCCCCCTCCCCCAACTTTCCCTCCCCCTTCCTTTTAAAAGTACAAGCGACTGTGTGGGGTGCGGCCCTCGGCCGGGGCAAAACCACGACAAGTACAAAATGCAATAGCTTTGTGAAACATCCCACAGTGGTTTCGTTATTAGTGGAAGAAATTAAAAAAATCTAGATCCAAAGCCTAAAGTAAAATGTAACAGCTCCTCCCACCCCCACCCCCACCCCCAATAAATTTTCAATGTGTTATGTGCCTTTGTCAGATACACGTATTTATTTTGCAGACCTGTTTTCCTTTTCTACTCCTCCAGACTCCTTAGCTGCAAGGGATAGATTTTTAAATAGTTGAAAGAGTTGTTAATTAGAGCAATTTCTTACACTAACTAACTGCAGAGATCCCTGGAGAAATCCTTGTTCTTATGCAGAAATCCATGTGCAATTAAAAACCAGTTATGTATATTTAAGGTATACTGAAGTAAGCAATGAAGCTCTGCGTGCTCTGTGTTGTTCATAGCTGCACCACTTCTAAAAAGGGTTTATTTTCTTTGCTCAGATAGTAAATCTTCAGGAAGAAAACACTTAATACCACTTGTAGAAAAGGTTCCAGTGAAGACCATGCAATAATTAAAAGCGGATCATCCTAGAGGGAATTTTAACAAAAGTAATGATGACTTGGGGAACTGTAGTTTCTGTAGAGGAAGAGGAAGGACTGAACAAAATATTGGAATAAGGCCAGAATAAAATAAGGTTGTGATGAAATGTACTCACCCACTGGAGTTTGCAGTGATTGGGGTATGCTCCAGTGGAGATTAGGGAGTTGAACTGAATTTACCTTCCCCATCCTGAGTGAGTACTGCAGCCATGGGAACAGATTTGTTTGGGACTGCAGAATAGCTCAGGACAGAACAGACCTCAGGAGGTCCCAACCATCTGCCCACCAGTAGTTTCTTTGGCCCAGAGTGTTCAGGTGGATATGCTGCTCAGTAAACCCAGCACACTGTGGTGCTGAGAACTGAGATCTGGTACATTTGGGGATTAAGATTAAAAACCTGCAAATCCTTATTTACAGTCAGGGAGATTTATGGTGAAACGGTAAACTCCATGTGTGTATTAGGGGAGGAGAGCGAAGAAAGAGAGTGAAAAGTCTTGGGGTTCCACGTTAGCTTTCTCACATACTGAAGAGCTTTATGGAAGAGCTGGTGAGCTCATCATCTTCCTTTTTACCTGAGCATCGTTAGTATTAGTAATGTAAATGAATGGAAATTGTGTAGTTCAGTGCTACACATGAAATTCCCCTTGGCAGGCCTGACTGCTCTGTGTGTCTGCGTGGAAGATGTAGGTCTTGCTTTATTTAACAAAGCATTTCAGTGCCTGCCAACCTACTTAGCAAGTGCTTAGCATATTAAAGTTCCTAAAGTGAAGCGCATGCCTAAATGTTTGCATGATTTTCCATTTTAATGATAATTATTGTAAGGTTGCTTGAGGCTTGAGTTAATAGAAGGTTACCTGATCACTTTTTGTGCATGACAGTTCTTCCTGGGTATCTCTGATTAGGCATGTAGTGACTGTTTCATTACTACATGATAACTAGATGACAGATATAATTATGATAATACTTTTCTGACTGTGAATATTTGCCATGTCCTAATTTTTTAAGTTAGGATATAGCACTGAGGCAGAAAAAATCTTGAGGGATGAAAAGATAAAAAGGGAGAAGGGTAGCAAAACTCGTTTTTCCAATTTCCAGTTACATTGCTAACTGTTTGGGGATCAGATTACACAAAATCTGATTCAAAACTTTATTATCTCTTAAAATAAATTAAAACAGAGGTCTTCCAAAGATGAAGCTCGGTTCAGTCTTAAATGGCTAAAGTTCCAGCTGGTCTGGGGAGAGTCTTCTAAAGTCCTTCCCACTTAGCGACTTTGGTATTTTTTACAGATGCCTCCAATATTCAACTAAAACATCTTAGTGTTTTATATTTATATCTTCTGTTTTCTGCAATATTTACTATTTATAGGGTTATCATAGCTCTTAAATTGTGTCAAATCACAGGTACCCTAAGCAGAAAGGAATTTAACATAGGGAATCCATGACATCAATGTGAAAATCTGTAGAATCACAGAACTGCAGGGGTTGGAAGGGGCCTCCAGGGACCATTGAGTCCAAACCCCCTGCCAAAGCAGGCTCCCTAGGACAGGTCGCACAGGGAGGCATCCAGATGGGTCTTGAATATCTCCAGAGAAGGAGACTCCACACCCCCCTGGGCAGCCTGTCCCAGGGCTCTGTCACCCTCACTGTGAAGAAGTTCTTACGCATGTTGGTGTGGAACTTCCTGTGCTCCAACTTGAGGCCACTGCCCCTTGTCCTGTCTCCATAGACACTGAGAAGAGGCTGGCCATTTCCCCCTGTGTCCCACACTTCAGATATTTATAAACATGAATCAGATCCCTTCTCAGTCTTCTTTTCTCAAGGCTGAACAGCCCCAGCTCACTCAGCCTTTACTCGTAGGGAAGATGCTCCAGGCCCTTAATCATCTCCATAGCCCTTCTCTGGACTCTCTCCAGGAGATCCCTGTCTTTTTTATCCCATGGAGCCCAGAACTGGACACAATATTCCAGGTGGGGCCTGACCATGGCAGAGTAGAGGGGGAGGATCACCTCCTTAGACCTGCTGGCCACAGTCGTTTTAATGCACCCCAGGATCCCCTTGGCCTTCTTGGCCCATGGGGCACACTGCTGGCTCATAGCCAACCTGTCATCAACCAGGAAGGAGCAAAGTTTTCTCGGAGAGGAGAGATGGCTGCACTCAGACTCTGGCAATGTCAGAAAGTTTGAACTTGGGAAAGCATTTATGTATTGAACCTGATCTGTCCCTGTTATTTTGAATTTATTACTACTGTGTAATAGTGAACAGAAAATGAAACCCAACATGTTACTACCCAAGCAGGCTATTTTTCCCATTTATTTTTGCTTTTTCCCCTCCTCTTTTTTTTCTTCCTTTGAAAAGACGTGTTTTGTGCAGATGTGCTTTATGGTCTGGATGGTTTTTTATAAAACACTTTTCCTTTGTTTGTGTTTCTACTGATTTACTGTTTTATCATATGTAGCCAATAAAAATTATATTTTAACATCCTAAAAATGTTTTTTTCTAGCTGTTTCCATTATGATTGTGTTAATGAGTTTTCTGCTTCCTCACAAGGCTCTGAGCTAGGAAAATGATAGGGTGCAATATTGATTACAAAAGAAAATTAGAAACACGTAAATGAACAAGAAGTGTTTTTATCCTTCTGAAAACAGACAAGAACAGCACAACTGAACAGTGGACCAAACTGGTCTTGAATTCAAAACCAGCATTGTATATTTTGTTTCTTTTTTCTACACAGGAAAACAACACAGAAGATAAAGAAACATACAGACTTGTGGCTTTAAGCTAGGACGGAAGCACCTGTTATTTAAGTGCATCACAGAAACTCCTGATGTCTCACTACCAATCTGTACAATATACTTCCCTAATGATAGTTGGTTTGTTGGAGGAATGATGTAAAAAGTGGAATTTCTCAAAGCCTTAATGGTGGTATGTATCAGCCACAGACAGATGAATGGAGACCTCAAAGGCTAATGTCACCAGGTAACCCCCAAACAAATGTATTCTTGATTCTTGGGTGGGAACAGACGGCCCACAGAGGTTGTGTGTGGAGACTGGTGATGGGCAACACGCAATTCGATATGAATTTTAGGTGAAGCCATTTGTTGGGTGAAATCAAACAGATTATGTACACTTGTTACTGCAAGTGTGGCAAGCTAAAAAACTGCTAATTAGTTACATACACTGTTTACACCCCACTGATTGGTTAGTGATTATAATGAGTTCTGATAACATATCTTTTACCTTCGATGCCTGAAAGCATCCGCACGCCTGCTGTTTTGGCCATCTTACTATGGCTGGTTCTTAACAAGTTCCGTTACTCCCAAGTACCTTCCCATAACAACTTCTTGGTTTAGGGCAGTCTGTACCCCTGTCATCAAGGCTGCTGTGTTTTGACAATGTGATGATTAAGATCCTCTCAGCATGAGTAACTTTTTCTGTCCCATGGGAACACAAGGATATTGTCAGGGCCTATGTCTTCGGTGAAGAGAGCTATGCTGCCAGCAGGCCTGCTGTATTCCATGACAGTTGCGGAGTCTCCTTCTCTGGAGACATCCAAACTCCCCTGGACACATTCCTGTGTGATTCTGGGTGAGCCTGCTCTGGCAGGGGGGTTGGACTAGATGAGCTTTCGAGGTCCCTTCCAACTCGTAACGGTCTGGGATTCTGTGGGTTGGTTGGTTGTTTTGTTTCTTTCAGTATTCCTCTAATTTTTCATTCCACTTATGCATACCAATATCCTGGGCCACATATTTGTATTTCCTAGACTGCAAGGATGAACTGCCTAGTTACTGGAAGTGTTTCATGTGTTTGTAGTGGTGGTACTGCACCAGTAGCCTGGGATACAGTCCGAATAAATTTATCAATAGCTGTGTGGGCCTACTCTGGGGAAGGGGAGGTGGCTGGCAGTGAAGTTAGCATCTTGAAAGCTTCTTTTTGGAGAGGATTGGGGTGTGCAATTAACTGTGTGTTATGCAGATGGCTAAATTTTCTGGAGAGAACAGCCGATGTCTAAACAAAGCTGAAATCCTTTGCTGTGTTGCTGTCAGAAAGATTTGGCTTTCATGAGACTTGTGTTTATGTAAGCAAACAGTAGTACGTTATGCCCAAGACTAGGTTTCTTTGCATCATTTCTCCAGCATTTGACTTGTCTGACCACAGGACTCTATCTTAGCCAAACAAATTCTTCAGGGAATATTTTTACCCGTAAGGCCTAAAATCAGAGTAATGCATTGCCACCCCTATTTTGGAGTAGAAATACACAGACTATCCATCCTAACAGCCTCTGTAAAACCATGGTACATGTTCCAGTCTTTTAGGTTTTGTGGATTTTGTTCTGAGATTTCACTGAAACGCCATAATGGAGGCCAAGTTTATTGTGCTCTGCAGCGAAAAAAAGCCTAGGAAGAGATGTTATGGTTCAGAGCAACTTCAGGGATTTCCCAGATATTTTGTAATGTCAGACTCTGCTGCAGTATCCCACTTAATATTCCACTTGCTTCGCCAGAAATACAGCAGATTAATATAGCGCATTAGTTAGGAAATAGCTTTCTGAGAGAACTAGGAAAGATAATTCAAGGTTTTAGACAAAGCTATTGGAACAGAGGCAAGCTGGCATTTCCCAAAAGCTAATCAAATACTAGTGGAGCAGTAAGGGAGTAAAATACATCTTTCGGGAGACAAAAGTCGAGGGAGAACATTTCAAAAGATACAATCTCTATTTGCCAGCAGATAGTACCTTCCAATGTTGAACCTTTATCACCATAGAAGTTATCAAGCACTGTTGAAATAATTGTCCATTCAGTGAGAAGGTATCTTCTAAATCATAGTGATTGTTTAGGTTTGGTGAAGGACTTGCATGTAGTCCTAACTCATCTCTGGATCTGTGATAGGCTGCTGGGTTCAGTAGATAATAGGATTTCTGGGCATATTTACTACACTTTTTATTACAATGAAACAACTAGCAATTGTGTTTTTCTGATCACACTGAATTTAAGTCCTACCTGTCTTATGCAATTTGTGAGTAATGGTTTGGATGTTCATCTGGGTTATGAAATGGCTGAATTTCAGTAGCTGTAATGGAAAAAAACCCCCAAAAAACAAAGAAAGTGCATATGTGAATGTACTTTATAAACACTGGAGCACATTATCAGGGAGAATGAGAATGCTCAGCTTCAACCCGACTGGAATTAGGGAATTCTTCTCAAGGATTTAAGTTCAAATCCCTTTGGGCACAGAGTGGAATTAAGGCCAAGTTTTTTATCTTGAGTTTGTGCCATACATTTTGGATTTAAAAAAAAAAAAATTGTCTTGTGCTCAAATACTATTTTTTTCTTTTTGTGAATCCATCTGTTATGATTTTATCCTGTTACCTGAAATTTCTCCAGAGAACTGAAGCCTAATTTATATATCCTTGGGACAGCCAGATTCACGTTTCTCAGAGAACTTCATGTTCGCTGGTGTCTGTTCTTTTACAACCAAGGTCTGGAGAAGATCTGCGAGAGGCAATTATTTTCCAGGAAATTAATCTGAATGTGCTTATCTTGGAAATGCTGCTTTCTTTTTTTGTTTAATAAGTATTAGCAAGTGGGTGGATGGCTGATGTGAGCCTCGCAAGTGTTTTCATTTAAACAAAACAAGCAAATTTTGTTGGTAAATACTCACTTTGCAAACTCACAGGCCAGCTGAAGCTGTAACCCCAGCTGCTCGTTACTGCCACCCTGTTGCAAGGAACATGCACTGTAATTTCTTTAGGGAAATAGAGTTAATTAACCATTTGACCATTTAGTTTGAGTTAGCATGGTGCATTCTTGTCTGAGCAGAGAACTGGGTGTCTGAATGGAGTCTCCTGACCTCCAGCGAACAGGGACACTGCTTGGCATTGAGCAACCCTTAGTATGGAGAAGAGGAGGCTGAGGGGAGACCTTATCACCACCTACAATTACCTAACAGGAGGTTGTAGAGAGGTGGGCAATGGTCTCTTCAGCCAAGTGACCGGGGATAGGACAAGGGGGAATGGCCTCAAGCTGTGCCAGGGCAGGGTCAGATTGGATGTGAGGAAAAAGTTCTTCCCCCGAAAGGGTTATTGGGCATGGAACAGGCTGCCCAGGGAAGGGGTTGAGTCACCGACCCTGGATGTGTTTAACAGACAGGTAGATGAGGTACTTAGGGATATGGTTTAGCACAGGACAGGAACAGTTGGACTCGATCTTAAAGGTCTTTTCCAACCTTGTGATTCTGTGATTGCATGGCCCACATAGCCTGATGTACTAGCTCAGCAAAACCAGCTTAGTATTACTTCCCTGTGCATGTGCACCCTTGCTGCAGAGTAATGTGTAATGTATGCCACCACTGCTTTAGCTCCCTTACCCACATTTAAAGGCCTGTTATACTATTTAAAAAAAAAAAAACCAATAATATTGTTAGCACTGATTCTTTCTGTTTACACATTCAAGCTGGTTAAGGTAATGCAAGCCCTGTCATTTTGGGCATTGCACATGGGCACATGGGGTTAAATCTGGACTAAGCAGGTGCAGGCACATCTTCTCTAATAGATCATAATGAATGATTATAGCTAATGTGATCCACATGCCAGAGGCAGCTTGGTTCTGCCATATGTGCATTTGGACCCTATGTATCAATGTAGGATGTGCAGCAGGGAACACTTAACATGGTTTTGACGAGGAGACAGGTATAAATTACAGATCTACTCTAAGTAGGTATTGTGCCGAGAATCAAGCTTTCATTTTTAACTTCTACCATTGAAAAAAAAATAAGGAAGGAATTTTTGAGTGTTTTCCAAATGAAAGAGAATAGTTCTCATCCAGACACTAGTAAAATTAAATCCAATAACAACTGACATGTGTGCAAAATCCTTGGGAAGTATTGTTGGCAGTCATTGTAAATTGAAGTTCAGTGGGTTCATTTTCAGCATCAGAGGCTTGACAGTAGAATTCTGCAGAAGTTTTAAGTTACCACATTTTCATCTGCAAGTATAATTCACCAAATTCCTCCCATTTCCCCTTAAAAGCAGTCATTAAAATGTGCCAACATTTCACCCCTTCTTTGGTGAGCCTGACAGACTGAGGAAATAGCAGTTTTCCAGAATTTATGCCAAAGTAAAGTTTTACGTTAATTGCTGTCAAGTAGCTGATTTTCCTCACAGCTGTGAAGCAGGTGTCTGTAACTCAGCATGACTAGTGCTACAGTAGATCGAAGGAAGCAAGTCCTAATGTCCCTGAAAGCCAAAACAACTTTGAGGATCGTGAGTCATATCAGCTGTGTGGGTGGAACTGTTTCCTTATTGATTTCTTATGAAAGTAGAATTCATTTAATTTAAGAACTTTGGGTAGTCTATGTAAAATGTCCATCCAGATTACACTAGGAACAGTATTGAGCTACAGAATTCCTCCTAAATCTGAGGCTAGGCTTACTTTACTTCTGAATTAAACCATCCACCTGTCATAGCAAAGAGCAACATTTCAGTGCTGGCATACCTGGATGCATTTCTAAACGGCCCTGGAATAACAAGGCTGAGTTTCTCATCCAGCTGGTGATCTCTCTTAACTAGGAAATGAATAGGATCACCTTGAGCAGCCAGTATTTTAAGAGTACAAGATGTATAAACCACCACAAATAACTTAAGCCAAAGTTGCATTAGCTCTTGACTGTTGTTCTTATGGGATAAAATCCTTTTCCAGAGAAACTATAAGCCAGTTATGTCAATGAGAGAAAGACGTTGGAAAACTGAGTCAAGAAGCACATCAGAGCCATTTTTAGATGGAAAGATTTCAAACATATGTTAAATATACTTTAAATTACAGACTTAGATTCCTCTGTCTGTAGCTTCAAATACCTTTAAGCCTTTTTTTTCTTCAAAATTTTTTCTTTCTTCAACTGTCGCTGAATCAAACAAAATCTACCCATGGTGTGAGAATTGCTAATTGGACTTTTCAATTACCATAAAATTTGCAGTCCTTCGTAAAGCATGTGGCTGTTGTGTGCTGTAGTGATAGTGTAATTAAAGCGTATGCATATGTATAAATAGCCAACTCTTTTTGCATGTACCATTCCTATCTGCGGACCAGCTCTTGGCTTCAGGTATAGGGTCATTCCAGTGTTAATGGGTAGTACAACCCAACTGACCATGAGCCAGCAGTGTGCCCAGGTGGCCAGGAAGGCAAATGGCATCCTGGCTTGTATCAGAAACATTGTGGTCAGTAGGTCTGGGGAGGTGATTGTGCCCCTGTACTCGGCATTGGTCAGGCCACACCTCGAGTGCTGTGTCCAGTTCTGGGCTCCTCACCATAAGAAGGACATGGAGGTCCTGGAGCAAGTCCAGAGAAGGGCAACCAGGCTGGGGAAGGGGCTGGAGGGCAAATCCTATGAGGAGCAGCTGAAGGAACTGGGGGTGTTCAGCCTGGAGAAGAGGAGGCTGAGGGAAGACCTTATCACCACCTACAATTATCTGACAAGAGGTAGAGAGGTGGGTGATGGTCTCTTCAGCCAGGTGACAGGAGATAGAACAAGGGGAAATGGGCTCAAGCTGTGCCAGGGCAGGGTCAGATTAGATGTTAGGAAAAAGTTCTTCCCTGAAAGAGTTGTTGGGGCCTGGAACAGGCTGCCCAGGGAGGGGGTTGAGTCACCTACCCTGGGAGTGTTTAACAGACAGTACCTGATCAGTACCTGATCTAAGGTACTTAGGAATATGGTTTAATAGAGGACAGGAACAGTTGGACTCAATGATCTTAAAGGTCATTTCCAACCTTGTGATTTTGTGATACAAAGGCATGAGGAGCAGTGGGGAAGGAAGGCTGAATGCCTAGTTCTTTATGCATCATTCCTGCTGGGGTAAGCAGTGATGGTTGTGCAGCCTGGTACACAGGCTCTGCTTTTGGAGTAGTTCCTTAACTTTACAGAGTTCATGGCTAAATTGTTCTTCACACAGGACAGGTATGAAATAAGGTGTCTTAGAGCCAATTTTATTTGCTGTTGAAACGAACTTAAGCAGTGGAACTCTGTAACTAATTAATTTTTTCTTAGCTTCCCACCCTAGCTTCAACATCTTACCTTTTCATGACCAACTGCATAGGAAAGTTGGTCCGAGAAGATTTTCTCACCAAATGAGCACTGTCACCATGGAATATTTTGGGTCTTATTTTTATTGTTATGGTTAAATATGTTTTGCACTCTATGTGGTCTGTTATTTTGAGAAATACTGAAGATCTGTACTGTCCATTGACTTTGTTATGGTTCTGCAGATATATCTTTGACCATGGCTGAACCTGGAAAATAACAGATGATGAATTTTATGAAGCCCTTTCTCAGAAATGGCACTTAAGATCTGTGGTTTTCTTCTACTCTGACACTAATGCTGTTTGTGGCACAGCAGGACTGTCAAGAGAATTTGAAAATTAGAGGATATGAATCATCGTAAAAACAGTGGTAATATTATTTTCCATGACTACTGGTGTGTGATGTAACTCTGGTTCAGATCCTGCTGTATTGCTTTTTACTGAGAACAGAAATTCTGTGGGTTGCGAAAGAAATTCCCTTAATCTCCTTGATGCTTTCTCTGATACCACAAGCCATTTAGCTGTTTAATTGTATTTAATTATGTTGGAGTAATTTAGTAATTGAGAGTAACAGCACAAAACCCTGAAAATCCTCTTTTTGAACAGGAGAGGAGGAATGCTAGTTATTTATTGCAGCATATTGTAAACTATTTCCAAAGAGGGACATGACCAGAAAAGATATTCCTGTTCATGTCTCTCAGGTTGGCAAAAAGGAGGTCATTAAACCCACTAATTAATTGTCAGGTTTAATGAAATATTCTGAGCCTGAAGTTTAAAGGCACTTCTAAACCACTAGCAATATACAAAACCTTTGATTTTGCCTTATATTTCATTAAACAGTTATTAATTTGCATCCCTGGCATATTGGCTTGAAATGCTCTGTGTTTCGCTTTGACTTTCTTGTGATCTGAAGATTGAGTTATGATGAATTTCAAGGAAGTACCTAAATTGAGTTTTTGGCTCTTTATGAAGTAGTGAAATCACTTTGGTGGCTAACAAAAACACTATTTAGTGTTGCTTTGCACTACACGGTCCTGAACATTTGTGATAATGTATTTCTGGGGGTAATTAAAAAGATGAAGTCTATAACGTTTTGATACGACCAGTGGGAAATGCTGTGGAGGCTCTTTCTAATTGATGGTGCAATGTGTTGATTTTACCAGTCAGATGGTTTGAAGGCAGTGTTTTCATTCTGCTGAGAAGGCTCTGAGAACTTTTGTTACCGAGTGCCCCAGCACCCTCTTGTCAAATGCCACAGGCTTTTGCTGGGAAGGAATATGGGAAAACATGAGTAAAAGTTCAGATTCCCAGCATGAGGGAAAAGGAGCTCTTTCAGTATGTGTTGTGAGCAACTGATGCTCCATGCTGTAAGGCTTCTGTGCAGGTGGCCCAGCTGAGAGCAACAGAAGAGGGCTTGAGCTGCGACATGCATTTAGATCTTCTTTTGCTGTTGAGTGGAGGATCAGTGCCCCTAGCACCCCCATGCATAGCACCCATGCTTGACTCGTGGGTCTCCTTGCCCCATGGCAGGTCCTTAGGTGTGCGGGGGCTTCCAGTTTTGGTCTCTTTGGGTTGTTTGTAATTCACCTAGACTTCCAGTCCCCCTCCTTAGTACCCCAGGGGCATTGCTTTTCTGCAATCTGGATCAATGCAGCACCTCCAACCTTTCCAGGTGCCCTAGGGGACCTGGATTCTTTGCTCAGGAATGTGTGGTATCTGAACTGATACCACAGTATCAGTTGAAGAAGGTCTCAAAACTTTCTTAAGAAATCATTTTTTATTTAGGCAGCACTAGTAGTAATAAACTTACAATATGTCATATTCCAGTTCTCTGATCCTGGAATCATAGAATAACTCAAGCTGGAAGGGACCCATAATCATCATTGATTAGCAACCTGCTCCTCACAGGATGACCTATACTAAATCATATGACTAAGAGTATCATCTGGATGCTGCTTGAATTCTGACAGGCAAAAGGAGCCTAAATTGTTCCTCTCATCCTGTTTCTCAAAGACACAGCTTCTTATCTGGATGAGAGGCTCTTTCATCTGACCTTTGCAGGCAGGTTCCTTCAGCACAACCAGCAGGCGACAGTCCTCAGCAAATGATGCTTCTTCCTCTCCCTCCTCTCCTACCTTCTCTGATTTGAGCTCTGCTTCTGTGCTTATCCTTTACATTTAAAAAATAATAACTATTTCTTCCTCCGTTGGGTTTCAATATTCCTTCTCAAGACAGAAATTGCCTCGCTGACTTGTAGTCAATTCTCTGTCCTCAAAGAGCTTGACTTACTCTGTTTGCTTTATTGACTGTTTTGTACCATGTCTCATGGCAGAAGTTTTTATTTTCAGATCACTCTGGGTCATTCTTTTGCCACATTATACCAGAGTTTTTAGCCCAAAAATATTTATCACCAGAAATTTTCTTAAGACCCATATGGCTCTCCCAAGAGTTCCTTTTCTGATGGTATGAGATGTTTTTGTTGACACTTCATTGAGTTTAGTATGAAAAAGTTTTAGCCAGCTCTTTGCTAGAGTACAGGTGTTTTGCAAATGCTACTGTTCTAGGTGGCTGAGACACTTTTCTTGTATGTCAGAATTCATTACTAACTATATATTTAGATGCCATATAACATCTGAGTCATGCCTGTGTTACTCTAATTAGAGCTTGTTATTAGGGAGTTATACCAGTATAGACCTTTGGTGACAGATTAATAAACTTTTAGATATCCTTTCCATTCGAGGCTGTTGGGAAATGGAAAAAACAGGCTTTGTTTTAGAAGTGCAATTTCGTGTGCTGCTTGGATTCTAAACAGGTTTGCACTCGTTGCCATTTTCTGAAGCCCCATTTCTACCAAGAAAGGAAATCCTGATCCTGGTTTGGGCTGGAGGGCAAATCCTATGAGGAGTGGCTGAGGGAGCTGGGATTGTTCAGCCTGGAGAAGAGGAGGCTGAGCGGAGACCTTATTACTGCCTACAGTGACCTGACAGGAGGGTGTAGAGAGGTGGGAGATGGTCTCTTCAACCAGGTGATAGGAGATAGGACAAGGGGGAAAGGCCTCAAGCTGCACCAGGGCATGGTCAGATTAGATGTTAGGAAAAAGTTCTTCACTGAAAGAGTTGTCAGGGCCTGGAACAGGCTGCCCAGGGAGGGGCTGAGTCACTGACCCTGAGTGTGTTTAACAGATGGGTGGATGTGGTACTTACGGATACAGTTTTGCATAGGACAGGAAGGGTTGGACTGGATGATCTTAAAGTTATCTTTTCCAACCTTGTGATTCTGTGGTCTGGATGCAGTCTTTGAGAGGAAGCCTCCACTGTTGGGGAAAGGAGCAAAAACGTATCTTTCCCAGTTTTTAGCACAGCGCTTGTTGCTGCTTTATGGAAGGAATGGAGACTCTGGATGTTTCCATCTTCTACTTTCATGGATGGCAGGCCTCAAAAGCCTCAAAAATGGCACATGTCCTCTTCTTGTTGAGCAAAGTCAGACAAATTTCATGCAATCTGTCTGTGGCTCATGAAGATACTGGACATGTGGATGGAGCGTTCAGGCCTTGTCAGGGCAGGAGATGCACCGAGTTCATGGCCTTGCTCTGGCTCATGCTAAAAACGTGCTTTGCTGGGTAGCACTGTGGTGGTTAGCATCAAAAGCCAGCAGTGCTCAGGAACACCTCCTTGGGATTTCAAAACCTTTCCCTAATGTCTGGAGCTGGGGGTTGGTTTAACACCCAGCAGTGTTTTGGGGCCTGTGTTTGGTCTCCTAAGCTTCCTGCTGATTTCTGCCCTATGCCCACGGGCAGTAGTACTGTGCAGGCAGGGCAACTGTATGAGTTTTATTAAGGCCCTTTGCAAACCAAAGTAGAACATGGATTTTACACCAATGTACATTTGTTGTTGTGTTCTCATCCTTTTAAAGGTAACTGTGTTTCACTGCTTTCTCACGGCACATGAAACGTGTCAGCAGTGAATGCTGCTTTCATGCCTATTCCAGGTATTCACTGACTTAATAGAGGATTACTAATTTTGTGTAATTATTGTCACCTGATGCAGTGGGCAGTAGAACTCATCCAGTTGGTACACCTGCCTCAGACAGGTTTGTATATGAATGTGTGGCTAATAGATCTTGGTCACTTTGCAATTTAATAGTTAAGGTTGTTGCTTTTCTCAGTGACTGCTTATTATTTTCTTTCATAGTGATGGGTTTTGTATGAAACACACTGGTTTGCCACCTGGTTTTCCAAAGTATTTTCCATTTTTATTCAGGGCTTGTCAAAGCTTTGGTGTTTTTGCATCATATATGTCACATATAGAAAATGTTCCCAAGTCATACAGGGAAGTAGTGAACCTAGAGCATCTCTCAAAAACAATGATTATTTGTTTTCCCTGTCCTATAAAAATGGCTTCAAAAGAAATAACATCTTTTGTTTAAAAGAAATCCAACCAGTGTTTTTACTTCCTCACACTGTATCCTTCATGAAAGTGAACTCTTTGAATTTCTGCTTTGATTTTGTTGTAATATGTTGAAATGGATATGGCAGCAACAGCGTTTTCTCTCCCTAGATTTGAAGTTTAGTAGTTTTCCATACAAATAGCATATTCTTGAGTTAATGGAAAATTCATGCTGAGCTACTTCATATTGCCTAGCTTTGCATGTCACCTCTGATGTTTCTGTTGGCTGAGAAAACTAAATGGCATTTTCTATTTATCAGTTCTTCTGACTTCCTTTACAAAGCACTAAATCTAATAGCCTGCAGGTGGAAGACTTCAGATTTTAAAAGGAAAAGCAGACAAGCCTCCGATCACACTACTGAAATGGGTGTTTAAAATCAATTGTGATATCTAATTTGACTTGTTTGATGATTGTGAGAAATATTTTTATAGCTTTGAGAAGGCTGATATGTGGTTTGTTTCCTCTTTTAATGTAAGCCCAACTGAATAAACGTGTTAAGATATTTTTATATCTTGTCAGATCTGTGAAGCAAAAAAGACATGATAAAATCTTGTTGGGTTTTAGATTCAGCATGAAAAAATTATAAACAACTCCATGCAGTGATACAGGCTTGGGGGGGACTGGCTGGAGAGCTGTCAGGCAGAGAAGGACCTGGGGGTGTTGGGTAACTGCTGACTGACCATGAACCAGCAGTGTGTCCAGGTGGCCAAGAAGGCCAATGGCATCTTGGCTTGTATCAAAAACAGTGTGGCCAGTAGGTCTGGGGAGGTGATTGTGCCCCTGTACTCGGCATTGGTGAGGCCACACCTCGAGTACTGTGTCCAGTTCTGGGCTCCTCACCACAAGAAGGACATGGAGGTCCTGGAGTGTGTCCAGAGAAGGGCAACCAGGCTGGGGAAGGGGCTGGAGGGCAAATCCTGTGAGGAGCGGCTGAGGGAGCTGGGGGTGTTCAGCCTGGAGAAGAGGGGGCTGAGGGGAGACCTTATCACCACCTACAACTACCTGACAGGAGGGTGTAGAGAGGTGGGTGATGGTCTCTTCAGCCAGGTGACAGGTGATAGGACAAGGGGGAATGGCCTTCAAGCTGCACCAGGGATTAGATGTTAGGAAAAAGTTCTTCCCTGAAAGAGTTGTGAGGGCCTGGAACAGGCTGCCCAGGGAGGGGGTTGAGTCACCATCCCTGGGTGTGTTTAACAGACAGGTAGATGAGGTACTTAGGGATATGGTTTAGCATAGGACAGGAACAGTTGGACTTTATGATCTTAAAGGTCTTTTCCAACCTTGTGCTTCTGTGAAGCTAGGTCTCTTTCAGAGAATGCTCTGAGAAGCCTGCTGCTTACCTTTCCAACTTGATAGCTCTAGAGGCTACACAGAACTGGTAACAGGAACGGCAGTATCCTGACTGAAATTCAGACTATAGAGGGTTTTTGCTGTCTTATGACTATGCATTCTTCCTTCACCAAAAAAAAATCTAAGAAAAACTTTTAGCTGAGCCTTTACAATTGTCAGCTTTCACCCTTTACTGTTTGCAGATTGAAAATGTAATTGAGCAACACAGATACAGAATCTCATTAAAACCACATGCCACAGATGTTTCCTCATGGATAAATATCTTTCTAGTAAAATCTTCAATGTGCCAGAATACTGCATTTTTTTTTCCATGCTCCCCCCCCTTTAGAACATCAAATCAACAGCTCCTTCACCATCTGCTCTGAAGAGAACCATATTGATAGAGGATTTCAGGGCAGTAGGCAGAATGCCCTTCTCCCTGCCAAGTTGTGTTTTGAAATCTGTACATTGTATTTCTTCTTATTTCTTTAATGCAGAAAGTTTAGTACTTTTTTTATTTTCAAAATCACAATTTTGTATAAAAAGCACTTCAATTTTTTCTCATCTGCTCAAACAGATATATCCCTTCATACTTGTAGCATAATGTGGGAATGGTTTGTGTCGTGTTTTCTTGTTTTTCTTGTGTGTTTTAAGAGTTACTCAGAAGAGCAAGGGCTGCCCCAAAGGGTAGTAACAGGGATTTAAATTAGCTGCACACAATTAAAATGATAAATTTGAAAATATTCCTAAACACTGTTTTTTGAGAACATCTTAAGCCCACAGCCTGGTCACATCTGAGCACCTAGAAGGATCACAGAAGATTTTACGAGGCTTGTAAAAGTGTAATATGGCCATGCTGGGAGAGCAGATGGTGCCAGTAGAGTGTGGGTGGACTCCTGGGTGATTTCCATCTAAAGCCTGCAGTCTCATGTGTCATGAAACCCTGGAGAAAATACAGTGTGGTTTTGCAGTGCTGCTGACACATGTCTTTGGGTGCCAGGTAGGAGCCTTGCTCCTGCCAAGGCTGTGATGTAGTCAGGGACAGGGTCGCATGAGCCAGAGGTGCAGCAAGTGTATGGACTCTCTGAGCATGCAAGCTTCAGGATGGGAGGAGGCACCCTTGTCCTGCAACTTAATATATAATGGACAGCTTGTTTAGTCTCCCTTCAGTGAAGCTGAAAGGTGTGTGTGTGTGTGTGTGTCTGCAGTTAATGAAAACATTATGAAGTGCTCATTAAGAAAATATGGGTTTCCTACAAATGTTACATCAACATCCCACTCTGTTCTCTCTTTGAAACAATTTCATCTGCCCAGTTCAGTTTTTTTTGAATGCACTTGGTCAGATTGATGCCAAAAACTGCTTAATTCTCCAATACACTTTGAAAGCAGCAACACATTTATTTCATTATGTGTTTATGGAGAGCATCAGTGGGTGGATTTACATGGTTTTTGTTTTTTGCTTCTCTAATGATTTCTGCTCTACGTGTCTACATGTCTACCACAGTCTGGTAGCTGTAATTCTACAAAGTGTAGGCAAAAGGACAGTTTTGGATTAGCTAACTCAAGCTAGCTGAACTAAATCAGTATGGCTATAGGCATCTATGTAAGCTATAGAATCAAGTTAATCCTGAGAGAAGGGAGCCCATGCTGAGCTCTGGCCACACTGTGGCCGGGTAAGAAGTGCCCATACTTGAGCTAAAGAGTTTAAAATTAACTTGGCTGTATCTACACGCTGTATTACAGTTGCAGCAGTGACCACAGGAGATGTGCTTGCATGTTCCTAGGAGAGTTATGCTGGAAATATTTGAACATAATCAAATTATAAGCCTTTAAGTTTAATTTTTGTACTTTTCTGTATAAATTGAATTTTTGTGTTAGAGTAAAAATATTTCATATCAAGTGAAAAGCTAAACATGTACCAGCAACATAATTTACTCTGCTTCACAATGCTAATATTAAATTTGAAATCAGGACCCTGACAACACTTGAGAGGGGTGGCAACGTTTCTTTTGGAGAAAGCTCGTTACTTTTATGTGGTTTATGTTATTAGCAGAATTCTCTCGTGGTTCAATTTTAAATTGGCAGAATGATTATTGACTCCTTTATTGCCTGTTCTTCAGACTGAGCTATTCATGCTGATCTGAAAGTGAATGCTGCTAGCTATGCAATATCCACAGCTAGAGAAATATTTTTTTATGAGGAGGCTGCCACCTTTGCTAAACTTTAGGGTAGACATTTGGGATCACATCTGGTGCCTGTGCAGTTTTCTGTCATCTAGAAGGCTACTGGAATACCCCTTCCTTCCAGCTTACCTACCTGGTTAGCACAGACAGCTGAGTTGGACGCTGACTGTTGCTTGGGGCTCTTCTCCATCGCTGCTTCAAATAAGGATGTTCAGGAAAACAATAATTTGTCATGAGGAGATGGCTTTTTTGGTACTCAGTAGCCAGATGATCCAAAATTTAACTAAAGCTTTTGTTTTGACTGTGGGAGAGCCATGGGATCCTTCTACAGTCTCCCTTTCATATTGTGACATAGAGCATAAGAATAGATTTATTTATCTTTCTTGGGCTTCTTGCTTTGCGTGTTCTTTGTGGTGTTAAATCTTGGCAGTCGGGACAAAATCTTTTTGGCAGAGAGTCTCTTCTGCCCATTTCTGATGACAAGGAAGGAATGGTTCCATTAAGGGGTAAGGTGGTTCCATCATCTCCTTTTCATAATTTGAGGGATGACATTTCTGGACATTAATTGGTTCTGACACCTGGTACGCTGTAATTTCTTATGGTAAATGTCAGTATTTCTATATGGTTAGATACCTTTAATTTATTTCTAGCTCTTTCTTCTGTATGGTAAGGGAGATAAGGCTTTGCTGAAAGCTGAAACATTAAATACTTGCTTAATTGCTCAAGCCATATTTTACTATAACATATTTTTTAATAGTTAGAATTATTGTGGTTGACTGAAGTTCCAATTCACACCTCAGGCACTGTTTTAACCCCTCAAGAGATCAGTGGATCAATTTACACTGTAAGCACGATCTCGATAGCCAAAAGCTGTGCAGTCTTCTCTTTTTTTCCCATTTCACTTAGGGCTGATTTTTATTGGAGATTATATCATTATTTATATGACATATAAATAACATATATTTATATGTTATTAAAATTTGCAGCCCTCGGTTCCTGTGAACAAACTATGAGAAACAGTTGGAGAAGGAATTGAAAATTTCAAGCTTTTCCCAGAAATATAAAATGCAGTGTACTCACCATTAGATATTCCACAAAAACACTGTGATAAATTTGTGGGGTTCCTTTCTTTAAAGATTATTGGGTTAAACATTACCATATTGGGGTATTTGCTTGTTTATTTTTTTCCATAATATTAAAAATGGTGATAACTAAAAAGATTCTCAGAAGAAACAAGCATGAGAAGATGACTTTATATAATAAATATAATAGCAAGGCGTTAAGCTACAACAAATCAATGCCTATAGGTAGAATACATAAAAATCCCCCAAACATAGAGACTTGACTTCTGCCATGCCTAGAATTGCCCAAGATCTGTGGCCATATTTTTGCCTTAGACAGCTTTAGGAGTACATCAGCTGAAAAACTGTTGTTAAGCAAGGACACCAGCCAGCTGCTGTGGTTCACAACAACGTACCTTGACACTGGATCCCAGAAGGAATTCTGCAATTCGTTGGTTCATTTTCCAACTTTGGGTAACAGGCTGGACACCAGCTGATACCAGCAAGATTATTTTTTTTTCCTCAAGTTTTGTGGGGGAGAAAACCTTTGTTTTTGAAACAGCTGGCCTTTCAAGAAGCTGGCCAATAGTTATCCTTGACAAGCCCTCTAGGGAGGTTCTTACAGCAAGCAAGGTCAGAGCTGACTTCTTCAAAGAAAGTCCAGATTAAAAGTGTTTGCCAGATCATTGAGGTGAGAAAAAAATCCTTGAGAGTAACTTAAGGGTACAGAATAATGTGTGTAACTTAATTTAGTGGTTGCTCTTCTTTGAGTATTTTCTTGATTTGAAAATGAGGGAAATAGAATTACAGGCTTGTGTCATACCTCTTCTCTAGTCTGCTTCCCTTGAACTGTTTCCCAGTACTGCCTTAAGTTATTAGTGAGGGTTTTTTACAGGTGAAGTTTACTCTAAATCTCACTCTTTCTTGAGCTGAGACACATACAAGTTGTCTGAATCACAATTTAATGAGCCATAAAATTAACAAGCTATAAATTGATTCTTTAGTATTTGGATGCAATAAAAAAAAATCCGAGGTCTTGAAATATATATGGAATAAATATAAGGTAAAAAATGTACACCTGTTGTTCTGGCTTGTCTTTAGATAATACATGGTTTCTAGTTTGGGTAAAACTTGTTTCTAAATACAGCATGGCAGGATGATACTGAGAAACTCAAGTGCTGGAACTGAACAATAGTCCATTTTTTCCTTTTCTATTGCTTTTTAAACACTTCAGTGTCTTGCTAGGTGTATTTCTCATGTACATACAGTTGTCTGTGCAGAGGAGTAATGGAAAAGTCAAGAGTGGCAGTGATGGGGTGGGACAGTTTAGTATGAGAATAATGTTGATAACACACTGAGTTGTTGCTAGGTAGTTGCAGTCCTTCCATTAAGTCAAGGACTTTTCAGTTTCTTACACCCCACGGGGTGCACCAGGAGCTGGGAGAGCACGGCCAGGACACCTGCCCAGGCTGGCCAGGGGGATATGCCCTGCCACAGAGTGTTGTGCTCCAGGTATAACTGGGGAAGTGAGCTGAGAGGTGGAATCACTGTTCAGAAACAGAGTGGCTGTTGGGTTATTTTCCCCAAACATGGTGAGCAATTGCATTTGTACATCACTTGATTAGTTTGGGGGTTTTTAATCCTTCCTTTGCTTTCCTGTTGAACTGTCTTTATCTCATGAGGGTTTTTTTTCCCATTCTCCTCCTCATCCCTCTGGGGAAGAGGGGTGAGCAAGCAACTGTCTGGTGCTTAGTTACCAGCTGGGGTTAAACCACAACACTGCTGTAGGAAGTTCTATCCGTAGGTGGTACTTTTGCACAAAGACCACATGGAATACAAACTGTTTACCAAAAAATGCTACTATAATTGGTATAAGCATATTGCATGTGTTCTCCAACATGTCTGTGTTTACAGAAAAAATGAAATCTATCGAGGCCCAGAATGTGAATATGGAAAGGTTGAATTCAGAAAATGTCAGTTTCCAGAAGCTGCCAGGAAGACACTTCTCAAGCAGCTAAGCCAGGTTCAGTTTGCTTAGTGGAGAGATTGCCTTTAAAGTGTGTTTATTGTTTTGCTGCTTGGAAGGATTTCAGTGGGTCCATAGTGGTGTGACAGTCACCGTTCCGGCTTCCCCTTGAAGCATGAAAAATTTGCTTTCTTCGAGTTGCTGGTAATGGAGAATGACACACTTTTTGACATGTTTTCACAGTTTAAATATAGTACTGCATTTATTTCCTACAGAAGTGATTTATTTCCAGTATTATATTTCACGGTCTCTAGTACAGATATGCCCATTAACAAGCTCTTGCATCAGGGATGTGCAAGACTCAACTGGAATTGGTGAAAAATAAGTAGATTGTTTGAGGACAGCCAGAGGGCTAAGTGCAAGGGTCTCAAGATGTCAGTGCTTCCTTTTTAAACAAAAAACCCCCAACAAATACTTCACCATATCATTAAAAAATAATAGTGCTGCAGTTCAAATGCTCCATCAAAGGATCCTTTTTTATTGAGAACATGATGGCCTGCCAGTTGTTGTCCATTGTGAGGTATGTTTCATTTATGTTATCACAGTTTTGTTTCAGTTTGTAAGAGCTGATTAGTCCCAAATGATGAAAGAAGAAGAGAGCAGCACATGCTGCATTTAAGGAGTTTTGCCATGCTTCACAGCAGGCAGTGAAGTGCTTTGAGCCTTTCCAAAGGCAAGCTGAGCAGTGAGCTGGGCTGGGCAGTGAGACCACTGATCCACAAAGCCCCTGACCTTTCCATTAAGAATACTGGTGGTGCTACCATTTAGTCTGCAGCATAGGGTTTTGGTGCTGGTGATGTGGTGTCTACTCTGAGGATGAGTTAGGGCTCTGGTGTGCATAGTGGCAGATTCTAGAAGGCAATTTCTTTTGTTGTTTTCCAAAGCACTGCTATAAAAAATGGCATGTATTTAAGAGCCAAAATCTCAGTATCTCAATAGATTCGAACATCTACCTTACTTATCAGCTACCGACATTTTATACCATGCTGCTGCAAAGCTCTTTCACCCTAAAGGTACTAATAACTTGCACAATTTTCTATCCTGAAGTTGCTTATTTGCTCCAGTGATGCAAAACTCAGTAAGAAATGTGGGCTTGGGGGTGCTGGTGGATGGGAGGCTGGACATGAGCCAACAATGCGTGCTCGCAGCCCAGAAGGCCAACTGTATCCTGGGCTGCATCAAAGGGAGCGTGGCCAGCAGGTCAGGGGAGCTGATTCTGCCCCTCTACTCTGCTCTTATGAGACCCCACCTGGAGTGCTGTGTCCTGTTCTGGAGACCCCAACATAAGGACATGGAACTGTTGGAATGGGTCCAGAAGAGGCCAGAAAGATGATCAGAGGGCTGGAGCACCTCTCCTATGGAGACAGGCTGAGAGAGTTGGGGTTGTTCAGCCTGGAGAAGAGAAGTCTCCAGGGAAATCTTACAGCGGCCTTCCAATACCTGAAGGGGCTACAAGGAAGCAGGGGAGGGACCTTTTAGAAGGGCATGTAGTGACAGGACAAGGGGGAATGGTTTTAAATTGGAAGGGGGTAGATTTAGATTGGAAATTAGGAAGAAATTCTTCACTACGAGGGTGGTAAGGCCCTGGCACAGGTTGCCCAGGGAGGTGGTGGCTGCCTCCTCCCTGGAAGTGTTCAAGGCCAGGTTGGATGGGGCCTTGAGCAGCCCGGTCTAGCGAGAGGTGTCCCTGCCCATGGCAGGGGGTTGGAACTTGATGATCTTTAAGGTCCATTCCAGCTCAAACCATTCTGTGATTCTGAGATTCTATGACTTATCCCAACTGCAGTCATGTAGCACAGGTCTTCCTGGTGACCACAATAGCTTTCAATGAAAATGTAGGTAATACCTAAGCAGAGCAGAACTCTGAATTTCTGCTTCATCAGTGGGGTTAAAAACAGAAACATCAAAAAGCAGGGAGAATATATATATAAGAAACATATAAATATATCTCTGTGCATGTGTGTGCATATATATAAAGGATTTTTTTTTCCTTCAATGGGGTGTGAAAGGTACTGTGGTGAAATTCCCGAATAGTAAAGTAATTTTGGTCATTTTCATGCAGATTCTGAAGAACTTACATTCTGTTCTTCATTTGGCATTCTGCTTTTAGCTATTCTATTCCGTGTTATTGAAAGATTTGCTTTATATTAGTGTCTGTTTGAATGTCATCTTTATTCCCTTATAAAAGTATATATTCTACTTTGTACATATTTCTTCAGGTGTGAGGTATCTTAAGCATTGCCAAGAACCAAGCTATTGACAACAAAAATATTCCTGAGCATTTACCAGATATTTGGCACAATAATGGTTTGACAACATTCATAAATTATTTGCTACAGAATCAGAGATCTTAGTTTTAACTGGCACCTTTTAAAAACAAATAAAGGAATTTAATCTTAGTACTTTGTAGTAATAAAGTTTTGAATGTAAAAAAGGCAAGACAAACCATTTTTACCTTTTACTACATTTATAGTAATAGTGACTGTCTGTCACAGATCAGTTCTGCAACCAAATTTACTGGGGAAAAACATATAAATTCCCATGAAGTTTTAGAAAGCTTGGAAATTCTTGGGAGTCGATGGACCTCAGTATTGACTAAGACACACATAATATTCATGTTAATGAAGAAAAATTCCCAGTAGATTTCGCATCTGTTACTTTGACAAAGGAGCTGCTGCTTCGACCTCCGTTGCCCACTGTGAGGCATGGTAAAACTTTCCTTAATGCAGTATGTGCCCTTCTCTTCTCCCCTCAACATTTGGGACTAATCAACAGTTATGAACAGCAACAGAAATCTAATAATGCAAAGGAAATATGCGCTACTGTTCTGTTATGACAGTTCATAACGTTTCAGCCAGGTGCTCACTTTAAAGCCAGAAGAGTAAAATACAAGTACCATCTTGTTTTCTTTTCTCTGAACTGCTCCCTGTTTACTTCTCTCAGCATGTCAGGCTGTGTTTCTGTTTCATTAGCTGTCATTTACTTTGAGGTGTATGATGAAAAAAAGAAAATCTGAGCTCTGGATATGCTTCCTCCAGCAGTCTGGCTATTACAATACAAGCCCAAGGTAGTTTTAGGGTAAGAAATAATTATTATGGTTAAAAACCCTTCTCATTTTTTTCCCCCAACTCCACAAGGACGACAGAATCAGTTGCTGTCTGCCTGCTCCACAAAGATGCTATCTCTATCTCTGCATTTCTTGCTTGTGCTGGACCATGTGTTCCTGAAGCAGGTCTGCTGGGGATGACAAAAAAGAGATTGAGAAATCTGTGTCTGGTCTGGAGGTATGTTGGGCAGCGAGGAGGTGATCACAAGGCATGCCTGGTTTTCATGCTGTTATTTACCATCCTAATATGGAAACTGTAAAATGGAAAGCATGATGTTAGTTTGTAGTAGCTGTTTAGAATGATGACAGGCTTTTGAGAAGTGTAAATGTATCAAAGCAGAAAGGAGTAGAAACACCCCCCATACACACATCCCCTATTTAGTACACTGAATGGATGAAGCTGGACTTCCCCCAGGTTTTTGCACAGAAGGTCTTGGGGCAGTACCAGAAACCTACAGGGGGCAATGACCTTCCCTTCCTGGTCCTCATTCCCTTCAGGCAGCTCTCAAGCTCCTATCTCACTGAACCCTGGAACTACATTGATTTTTACTTCTCACCAGATGATTGATGAAGGTTTTGCCAGCCAACCAGAAAGCCCATTGCTTGAAATCCTTTAAAACCCTTCGTCTTATCTGGTAAGATGTAGCCAGCTGAAGGAAAAAATGCACGTTATAGCAAGTCTAAGAACTCTTCCTGGTTGTTGTTGTTTTCCCCTGTAGCAGAAGGTGAAGTAGCTCTGTGATGTTGCTATAGCAGCTGCAGTTCTTGAGTGTCATTCTGAGAGTTACAAGGGCTGTGAAGGCCACTCCAAAGACAGTGATTAATGCTGCTATATTCATAGACACACAGATCTGAAAGAAACCTCAGGAGGTCTTCTAATCCATACTTCTGCCTAGAGGCAACGTAAACTCCACTTAAAGCATTCCTTAAAGATATTTGTCTAACCTGATCTCTCCACCGGAGATGGAGATTGAGTAACTTCCCTGGACAATATACTTCAGCACTTAACTAATTTGTCTCTCTCTTCTTTATCTTCAACTACACGGTGCTTTTTGTCAGCTGTCATAGTTCCTTAGCTTTTGTGATGGGCTTATTTATGAGGCTTGAAGTGAAGGTAAGATAGGGTGAGTCAGACCTCCTAGATTAGTTTAAAATATGAAGGTGAAGACCAAAAGAAGAGATATATTTCTTTTGCCTAAAATTAACCAAATGAGCCCTGCCCGACTGGGGAATGGGTTAAATAGAACCACGTGGCTTCCAGCTACATTTCACCTAAAGAAATATGAGCACATTCTGCTTCTGAAGCACATCATGATGAATAATTTAGGGACTCTGGGACTGTTTATTGTACATAAGGGTATCGCAGGGGATAATATATCATTAGTTTGCGCAGAGGCTTTATGTAATTTGGAATAGAGTATATACTGTATCCTAGCATCAAACAATGCTGAAAACTATCTGTCTGAGCATTAGTGGTTTTGACAAAATAACAGATCAAAAATCCAATTTTTAATAAAATTAATGGACCCCATCACTAGGACTTGAGAAAGGATGCTCTGATAGTGTAGTGGCCATAAATTAGCTGGATCTATTTCCTAGAGAACATGTAGGCAGGTGAAACGAGTCTGCATTGCAGCATCTACTAGCCTGGAGTATGCTGGGCACGTTAGAGCCGAGGGGTGTGGGAGCAGTTCTGCTCTACTTATATGGGATATCCCTCTTGTATGCAGTGCCTCTCTAGCTTTGGGTACCTGAACACAGTGTCAGTTGGCTTGCAGGTGATTCGAGGTCGTGCAAGACTCAGGGACAGGTCTCATCACCCTGGTCATGCTCTACCGAGGTGGTGTGTCAAGCACAGCTGGCTGTAACATTAAATGTCTTCAGAGCATGTTGCTTCTGGTTTCACCTTTTAAAACAGATACTCAGTTAAAAATATTTGTAACTGTTGACAAGCAAACAATTTTTGTATGTTTTCCTGTGCTTGTTGCTTATTATGCTGAAGTTTTCAGTAGTGGCTGGGAAGATGAGTCGAGGTTTTCCGTGAGGAAAGATCAAGACACGTGTGATTCATCCATCCGATGTGAAATAAAAAGTGAAAATGCCTACAGTACACCAGGCAGGAAGAGCATCACATTTATTCAGCTCACCAGGAATTATTCAGTAACCCACCCTTCTGATTTGTGTCAGTCAAAACTAAACTTCCATCTTGAGGGGGTCCTCACTTTATGGCCCTTCTGTTTCATTCGTGGCTGTAGTCTGGATCTGTTGTTAAAGCAGCTTTATGCACACCTTTCCATTTGGAAAGTGCCATTAGTATTCTAAGGAATACCATTACTTGCAAAATGGTTTTGGTCCTGAAAGTTATCCCAAGTGGTAAGAACATTAAACTCAGTGCCACCTGAGTTATGATGCTGATTTTAAATCTCTGATGCCTTTAATGGTGAATTTTAGAAACTAAAACTGCATGTATTTCCCAGGGAGGTGGTGGAGTCTGCTTCTCTGGAGATATTCGAGACTCGTCTGGACGCCTATCTGTGCAATATGAGCTGGGGAGCTGCTTTGGCAGGGGGGTCGGACCCGATGATCTCTCGAGGTCCTTTCCAACCCCTATGATTCTGTGATACTGTGATTCTGTGATCCTGTGAATCTATATACATACTAATTTCTGTGACAGACCTTTCTTTGCTCAGGCAATGAACTGACTGGAAGCAATGCAATTGCACTTTTAAGCTGGGTTTATTACTTCTTTCTGTGTCACACTACTCTAAATAAAAGACTTTTTAGTTAGCTCAGATGACAAAGTATAGTCCAGGAGTTCTCTGCAAACTGCTGCCCGAACGTCTGTTCAGCAGCCTGCTGAGGGAGGGCAGTGGTGGCCCCGTAGCGTCTCCGATGAAGAGAATCGGACCTTTAATTTTGTCTGACAACCTTACTGTGGAAAATGATTGATGCATCTTTACCTCCTCCACCAGAAGAGTATCTACTTGTTTCACTGGTGTGGTAAAACCAGCACGGGAGCTCAGGGGTGGCATTCCTCATTGCAAGAGATGAACAGATTTATTGAACGTGGTCATATGTGAGGATGCATTCAGAAAGGAGGAACGGCAGATGAGTGCCTGAACTACTCTTTTGTGTTGGCTGGCATTATGTCTCAAGCAAGACATACTTACTGCTAGGGTATTTCAATTGATTTCAGGTCATCTCCAGCCAGGGGTGACTTGGCTGTGTTTCAGCAATGTATATTTTAGTCAGAGCTTTACTGTGCCTTGTAAGTAGAATAATATGCTGACTAAAAAGTGCAGTGTTATGCAGATCACTTCTGATGACAAGTTTAGCCCCTAACTTTCCAAGTAATTCTTCTTTTCTAAGTTTGTTGACACATTTCCAGAGCGTTTAAGCTTGGGGAATGGGATTCATGTGGGCAGTCAGGTGTCACTAAACCCAGTGCATGCAGAGTCCTAATCGTCTCTTGTAATGAGTTATGGTACAGCCTGGAACAGTTTAACAGGAGAGGTCAGGAGAGATTAACTTGCTGAAGCCCACAGTTTGGGACCAGCTGTCTGGAGATGAACAGCAGAAGTTTGTATTCACACTCTGGGACAGACACATTGAGCTGAAATTCCTGGTACCATTTGCACACAAATGGTGGGAAGGGTAGGAGGTTGAGAGACTGAGAAAAGAAGAATAAGGAGAGGGTAAGCATCACTTTTCTTACTTTTTCTGTGGGGCTGTTTAATTTTCAGTTTTCTTTCAAAATCTGCAAATAGAAATGTTTTATTTTGGATAAAAGTACCGTGTCGGTACTTTTCACTTGTCACTGATGACTAACTGACGGAGTTCTGAACAAGTGTGGTTTTAGTTTAGTTCTAGAAATCCACAGAAGGGTTGCTTTTAGGCACTGTATAAATTAGCTGAGAACATTGAGATTTCATGAATTGACATTTGAAAAAAATCAAACATTTTTAAAGAAAAAAAAATACCATTAAGGGTGCTGCTGAAATATTTTAATGCAGCTGGACTGAAGTGTTCTAACCAGAGAAAATTACTCCTTTATGCTATGCTGTTGAGAGTGTGCTACCTTCCAAATATACCAGTACTCAGGTAACAAGTAGTTGTAATTTATTTCTGTCCCCCGCTTTCATCTGCCCATCTGTCGTGTCTGTTTAGGCTGTATCATTGCAGATACAAGTGTCTTCCAAACATGGAACATGTCAGAATGTCTGCTTCTGTTTTAGAGTGAAAGCCTTTGTCCACAACATCTGTAAATTAGACCAGAAGAGAATGAATTAAAATGTAAATCTGGCTGTGGCTAATATAAATAGCATGCTTGTCTGAGGTAGCTGTATAAGAAAAAAAGATTCATACATGCCTTTTGATAAATGAATAATTTTTTTTAAAAGGCAAACTAGCTTTTATCACACCCAGAAAGGAAAATGGCTCCAGAAAGATTTCTTTTTAATTTTATGGTATTTCTAGTCTTAATTTTAATCCGAGTTCTTGTCAGTCGGTTCTGTAATTATTTCTAATTATTCCAAGCCCACAGAGGTGAAGTTATAAACTGTGCTTCGTAGAATATTCTAAAGCCCAGAGTATTGAGAGAGCAAACTCCCAGAAGATCAAAATAATCCATATGCAAGATGTCCATTTCCCATACCGTTCGCATGGATTTTATCACGACGCAATGCAAATAAGTACCACACATGTTCTTGTGCAACCAAACAATCCTTTGCACACACAGAAACCCAGTTTAATGAATATATAAACCAAGGAGAAATGCAGATTGTGTTTTGCTGTTCACATATGTTACTGTCTGTGTCTATTGCCCAATCATCGAATCCTCACTATCTGGGGTGCTAAGGTTAAAGAGCAGTCACCAGGCTTGGTTCCATAGCTTGAATTACCAGATGACTTCTTGTGGTCGTGCACATTTCCAAGCATTAACACGAAGAAAAATATAGTGTAAAACCTACTTTTGTTTTTAATAAAATGCAAAATAAAGCAAGCATGGCTACCAACCCAAACCTCTGCCCTGGATTAATTAGATTTGCAAATTTTCAGAGGTCCTATTTTTGGATACAGCTGGAAATTACATTAAGTATGACAGTGTCTTTACAATGCACAGTGAGAACAGTCACTTAAAAGATGGCTCATCCAAACAGTTTTGTTTGCAGGGTCTTTATTGTGAGTAAAAAAAAAAAGGGGGTTGGGGATTTGTGTGTGTCTATAAATACAGGACTGATAAATTACCTTGGCTCTTATCAGTGCTTTTTCCCTAGTCTAATATTTTTATATAATTAATTCTTGTTGTGCTTACAGAAAACTTATCAAGATTCAGTCTTTTTAATGCTCTGTCTTTTTCAAGTTCAGCACGAGACTGATTCCCCCTCCTCTGTTGTCTTTCAGTGCACCTTCCTAACCCACCTGAACAAATCAGGTTTTTCCAGCCTTCTTGACAGCCATGAACTGAGATACTTCTACTCTTTTCAAAAAGTCTTTTAACAGGTTTTATTTCTCCTCACCCCCAACAATTCATTAACTTTCATTTCTTCAGGCATAAGAGCCATTCCATTTCTCCCGTTTTTTTAACCTTCCCTGAATCTGGTTTTGATCCCACAAGCCAAAAGGCTTTTTGGTATACATGGTGGGTGGAACAAGGGACTTCAGTGGGTTACTGACAGTGTCAGCAAACTCAAAAGCATCAGCAGAGCCCCACCAGGCACTAACCTTTGTTGTCCCCTTCAGTTCTCTTAGACTGATATTTAAGGAAGCAACAATGATGCTTTTTTCATCTCTTTGTTCATGGTTCCAGATCTTTTCAGTTTTGATCTTACTTTGAATAGCAACTGGAAAAGAATATTCAAACTCATATTCAATGTCTAGGGATTTAACAAAGTCATGTTAAAAACAGCTCAAAGTAAATAATACGAAGCTCTATTCAAATGACACGGGTATGTTTTACTAGACTATGTTTTACTAGAGGAATGTTTTACTAGACTAATCACAGATTTTCAGATTCTCAGAACTGTCTGGTTGGTTTTAATCTTGCAATTAGGTGACTACTTCCTGGTAAGGAGTATGCCTTGTTGACCTAAGCAATAGCAAAAATTATATTCTGAAAACTGTGCGCTGTGGAGACATATATAGAAACACAGATGGCTGGATGATGGTGTCAGTTAGAACTATGTGATTTGTAAGATTCTTGGGATGCTTCATGCCTTAGAGGGCTGCTCTGCACCAAGTAATGCTAGAATGACACTTTAGGATGATGGCGACAGTCCCAAGTTGGAAGGAGACATGCTGCTTACCTCCTTATGACTTAGGGAAGGACGAGGGGGTCTGCTTATATATATGAGAGGCATTGAAGTTATTGCCTTATAATCTTTAAGTAACAGCTCTAAGTTTTGTCCTCCTGAGAGCCAGAGGAGACCAGCAGCTTTGCAGGTGGGAGATGAAGCAGGTGAAGAGAATATGACAAAAATACAGGAGATAGCGAGGTAATTTTAGGGTATCTGTACAGCAAATCAGAACTTTCTCTAGTATGAGGCTAATCTAGCTGCTAATCTCCTAGGAGCTCCACAGTGAGGAATCTCCCATCTAACATGCTAACAACTTGGTAGCTTTCCAGGAAAATACACGAGGTTGGAGAAGAGGGTTGCTGTGTGCTTTGGTTATTATGCACATCTCAGGCCCGTGCTGCTGGAGCAGGAGAGCTGTACTGTTGTTAATGACGCCCTCTGTACCTCACTGTATGGAGAGATCAAGAAGCAAGCTCAAGGGTAGCTACTGTGGCTTTTCATTTGCAGGTTTTGCAGGCTGTTACATTCCAGTTAGGTGAAAATAGCCTGTCCAGATAGCTGAGATCTGCAGGAATCCTTCTCTATTGGTCCAAAATAATTACTAATTCTTTTTGTGTGTATATATATAAAGATTTCTATGCAGTTTCACTGCTGTGAGAGGGAGTGTGTCCTGACGTTATTCTCATTGTATACTGTGTATTGCCCTGTAAAGAGATTGCTACCAATAATGCATATTTCATATTAAGGCTACTGTTAAACAACACAGGGAAAGAAAGGTCACTATTTTCCCAACATGAAATTTGAGACCAGCATTTCCAGCTTTATTGCTTCTCAAAGTTTTCCTGTTAGACTGGAAAGTTATTTTTTGCACAGATCAGAGGACATTATGAAAAAAAGTTGATTATTCTTTTCAAGTGGCAGCAGTGTTATGACTCACCCTTTTCATGGGCATCATTCCCTACATTCATAATGGATTTTGAAAATGGGAACAGGCTTCATCCAACAAACAAAATATTAATGAAATGAAGGGTTGCATAATGTAGTTTTTGCATAATATACCTTTTCCCAGAAAATTAAATGACCACCCCCTAAAAATAAACTGAGGAGATATTCTTATTTTGCTGTCAGCCTAAAGGTATTTGGGTGAGAGCCAGAGTATGTGTGCATTGGCATATGTTATTTACAGACCCTCTGCAGCTTTGATGCATAAGATGAAACTCCTGAAGGTGTATTATATGGCTTATCACAAGACTGCTGCATTAGTTGCAATCAATTTCTTGAACTTTTGAGTATGAAACAGTTGCAGATTGGTTGAAAAGCATACTGTGCATGAGGAAGGAAGTGAGGATGCTGAGAACAGAGAAACTCAGGAGCTTGTCAGCACATATAAGGAAACATTTTCTGACAAATTACCTGGAAATTTTCTCCCAGATAGTGGAGATAGATGCTTGGCTGGTCTACAGCAGTTGTTAATCAGTCAGTCCATCAAATGGTCCCTTCAGTATGACCATGGTTACTGCCTGATCCCTCAAGTGACAACACAAACCTTTCCTTTTCTTATGCTTCTCCCACCTAAGGCTGTAAGTAGGGATTCAGAGCAAGGCCTTCAGCAACAACTTGGAGAAAGCAACTGGATTTTCTACAGTCGAGGGGAGGGTAATAAATAATAAGAAAGCCCATTAATCCTCTTTCCTGTTAGTGGCAGGGTCAGATAAACCTGCTTAGAGACTCTTGAGAAATGTTGCATGGATGATTTGTTGTATGTGTAGTTTTAGATGTAAGTGTAATTTTGAAACGTGGTACCTCTATAGATTCACCAAATGATGGAATAGCAGATGAATTACAGCACCAAACAATGGGTGATTTCAGTGTGTCTCTTCAGCTGATTTCACAGCCTCTTAAGTTAGTGCTGGCTGCACTGGCTGGATATGAACATTGTTTTTTGCAGAGTGACAGAAGACATTGGGGTAGGAGTTGAAATTAAAAAGCTTTCTTTGATGATGCACCTGGAGAATAGGTTTAATTCAGCACGTTGTCTCCTGCCTACTTGCTGTTTGACTTTGGCATATGACTATTTGTAAAAATGAATGAGTAATAAATGAATTTGCCTAATCTACATCACAGGTGCAAGCAGTATTTATGGTTTTATAAATGTTTTTAAATGGAGTTGCATTTACCCTGTTTTGAAGAGTGGGCTAATAATGAACAGACCCCAAACCTTCCTCTCTTTTTCTAGATTTAATATCCCAGATGATGTAGAAATGCAAAAAAAAAATATCTTTTTTCCCAGAAGATGACTGTTCCCTAAGCTCTCCTTAAAAGCAGTGTTATTCTTGACCTTAGCTGTATTGGCTTCTGAGAAAGGACTCAACTACTTTCTTATTCTGCTTGAAATTCACTGTGCAAAATTCTAATGCAATTGAGCGATGGGTTGTAGAGCACCTGCAGGCAGGGTGCAGGCACCTGAGAGCAGGGTGACTCAACCCTCTATCCCTCCAGTCTGGTGTTAGTTGTCTTTGCCTTATGTTTGACTAAGAAATAATCTGCTAGGCTCTAGGCGAATACATTTTCCTGACACTTCATTCCTATATGTTTATTTAAAGCCTTAAGATACATTTATGTATCGCTGTGATTTGCTTAGCTCTCCACCATGATTGTGCATTGGTAATCACTTTTGAATTATGGCAAGGCAATTGAGAAAGAACAGGCAGAAATGATATGAAGGCCGACTTTTTAAAAAGAGAGCCATTAAACAGGTTAGTCACAACCATGAGTCATTTGAATTGAGTCATTCTTGCTTTCTGGTAGCTGTGGCTTGTCTGTTTTTCCTGCTTCTCCACGCAGCTATGAGTAATGATGTATTAAGAACTATTACTTCTTGGGAGAATGGCTGCTTTTCCCTCCTCTGAGTGATACCCTGTCTGAATACATTTTGGTATTGGGCCGATTACAGTGTGATTATCTGGCCCATGCTGTCAAAACTCTTGAGTGGCTGGTTGTGCTAAGCAAGCAATGACATCTGTGCCAAGTGTTCAGTCAAGGAGAGAGAGAAGCAAGGAAGAGACCTCACTATCAATCTGTGATTTGCACCATTTCCGTGGGGTTTGTAGGAGATATTAACAGTCCTCCTGGTTTCCATTAGCCCTTTGGCCACCTACAGTGGCTGACACAGGAGCTTTGGGGTATACAGAAAAAAGCAGGGAAGGTGGAGAACAAATGTGTTCTGAGATAGTAACTAGATTGATTGCAGTAACATGGTTTTACCAAGGGGAAGTCATATTTGACTAATCTAATAGCCTTTTATGAGGACATAACCAGGTGGATAGATGATGGTAGGGTGGTACATGTGGTCTACCTTGACCTCAATAAAGCATTTGACACTGTCTCCCACAGCATCCTCATGGCTAAACTGAGGAAGTGTGGTCTGGAAGGCCGGGTAGTGAGGTGGCTTGAGAGCGGGTTGAAGGGAAGAAGCCAGCCAGTTTTGATCAAAGGGACAGAGTCTGGCTGGAGGCCTGTGTCTAGTGGAGTCCCTCAGGGGTCAGCGCTGGGTCCTGTGCTGTTCAATATATTCATTGATGACCTGGATGAGGGACTAGAGTGTATGGTCAGCACGTTTGCTGATGACACGAGGCTGGGAGGGGTGACTGACACCCCAGGGGCTGTGCTGCCATTCAGCAAGGCTGAGACAGGCTGGAGAGCCGGGAGGGGAGAAGGTTAATGAGATTGAACAAGGGCAAGTGTAGGGTCTTGCATCTGGGGAAGAACAACCCCAGGTACCAGTATAGGTTGGGGACTGGCCTGTTGGAGAGCAGAGTAGGTGAGAGGTACCTGGGGGTCCTGGGGGACAGCAGCAGGATGACCATGAGCCAGCAATGTGCCCTCGTGGCTAAGAAGGCTGATGGCATCCTGGGGTGTATGAGAAGGGGTGTGGTTAGTAGGTCAAGAGAGGTCCTTCTCCCCCTCTGCTCTGCCCTGGTGAGACCACACCTGGAATATTGTGTCCAGTTCTGGGCCCCTCAGCTCAAGAAGGACATAGAACTCCTTGAAAGAGTCCAGTGCAGGGCCACCAAGGTGATGAAGGGAGTGGAACACCTTATGAGGACAGGCTGAGGGAGTTGAGCCTCTTTAGCTTGGGGAAGAGGAGACTGAGGGGTGACCTCATTAATATTTATAAATATGTAAAGGGTGAGAGTCAGGAGGATGGAGCCAGGCTCTTCTCAGTGATGGCAGCGATAGGACAAGGGGCAACGGGTGCAAGCTGGAGCAGATGAAGTTCCATGGGAATATAAGGAGAAACTTTTTCACTGTGAGGGTGACGGAGCCCTGGGACAGGCTGCCCAGAGAGGTTGTGGAGTCTCCTTCTCTGAAGACATCCAAACCTGCCTGGATGCATTCCTGTGTGATTCAGTCTGGGTGATCCTGCTCTGGCAGGGGACTTGGACTAGATGAGCTTTTGAGGTCCCTTCCAACTCCTAATGCTCTGGGATTCTGTGATGGCTTAATAACTGTTGAAGGTGGGTTTAGATGTGCAGGCTTTTTTCCTTCTATATTTGTAGTGAACATGTATCACCAGAGCTGCTGTGTTAGGCGTAATCCCAGAGCCTTTACAACCATCATTCTAGACAGAAAATTAGCATAATATGTATTGGCTAAATATTTTCAGCTGGGTGGCTACCTAAAATTAGTCTGAAGCTGTGTAGGTGCCTAAATGCGGGTTTGGAAGCATGGATTTGGGTTGGAAAATGTAGGCTGTTGTTCTTCAAGCATCAGCAGAGCGGGGGAAGTTACTGTAGCTCTGAATATTCCTGAATATGCCTACATTTAGACCACAATATTCATTGCTATTTTTTAATAAGTGCCATCAGCATTTGTGTTGATATGAAGGCAAGACATCATTTCCTTGTAATCTTGACAGGGAAAAAAAAAAAGATATTACAGTCATGGTTTCAAGGATTGTTTATTATTTTTCACTGTCTCTGCTTCTGAGAATTTTTTTTATTCTCTCCAAAAATGTATAGCTCACCTAGAAAAAAAATAAAGAATTCTTCCATGACCAGTATCTTCCTGATTGGTGCTGCATGACTGTTAGATGGAAAATATTATTAAAATGAGAATGAAAGCATCTTTCTTAATTGTAGTCCTCTGATGAACAATACCAAACCCCAAACTGTGTTCTCCAGTTTATCAAACTGGTCAGAGGACAGACAATCTCAGTTTAGAAAATGTGATGATGTCATGAAGAGTACTCAATGTGCTGCACAACAAAGGACTTAGAAATGCCTCAAAAGGGAAAAGTACTTCTCACTGCCCTTTTGTAACAAAGCTATTGCAATAGATAGCAAAGTGGTAAAGCTGCTTCCTGCACAAATGTCTTTCCCATATGCTGCTGCTTCCTTTCAGCACATCTATACAGGAAATACTTGAGGCCCCAGTGGTTTTCGGTGGTACCAAATTTAAGAGAGAGGGGGTCATTTGCTCAGGGCTGCCAGTTGTTATAAAGCTGCACAAGGTCAGCCTGGAGAAAATTTTTGCTTTCAAATTCTTGTTGAGGCTTAAAAGCTGTTGCTAACCTGGGGTGAGCACATATTAAAATTAATAGCCCACTTAAAAAGAGACCGTGGAATGCATTTTATAACTCAAGGACTGACTGCTGTCATAGAATCATAGAATGGTATGAGTTGGAAGGGACCCCAAGGATCACAGAGCTCCAACCCCCCTGCCACAGGCAGGGCCACCAACCTCAGGCCTGGATCTACACAAGGTTGCCCAGGGCCCCATCCAACCTGGCCTTGAACACTTCCAGGGACGGGGCATCCACCCCCTCTCTGGGCAGCCTGTTCCAGCCCCTCACCACTCTCTCTGTAAAGAACTTCCCCCTAATATCTAACCTAAACCTTCCTTCCCTTAGTTTTAACCCATTCCCCCTTGTCCTGTCATTGTCTATCCTTTTAAAAAACCAATTCCCCTCCTGTTTCTCTGCTCCCTTCAGGGACTGGAAGGCTGCAATGAGGTCCCCCCGCAGCCTTCTCTTCTCCAGACTGAACAAGCCCAGCTCCCTCAGCCTCTCTTCATAGGGCAGGTGCTCCAGCCCTCTAACCATCTTCGTGGCTCCTCTGAACCCTCTCCAACAGTTCCACATCCTTCTTGTATTGGGGGCCCCAGCTCTGGACACAGTACTCCAGCTGGGGCCTCATGAGGGCCGAGTAGAGAGGGACAATCACCTCCCTGTCCCTGCTGGCCACCCCTCTTCTAATGGAGCCCAGGATACCATTGGCCTTGTGAGCTGCAAGAGCACACTGCTGGCTCATGTTAAGTTTCTCATCCACCAGAACCCCCAGGTCCTTCTCAGCAGGGCTGCTCTCAAGAAGCTCTTCTCCCAGTCTGTATCTATGGCTGGGATTCTTCCAGCCCAAGTGCAACACCTGACACTTGGCTGTGTTGAACCTCATTAGGTTCACCCGGGCCCATCTCTCCAGCCTGCCAAGATCCCTCTGGATGGCTTCCTTTCCTTCTAGGGTGTCGACCACACCACTCAGCTTGGTGTCATCCGCAGACTTGCTGAGGCTGCACTCAATCCCATCATCGATGTCACTGATAAAGATGTTAAAGAGAACCAGTCCCAAGACAGACCCCTGGGGGACACCGCTTGTCACCGGCCTCCACCTGGACATAGACCCATTGACCACCACCCTTTGGCTACGGGTCCTCTGTCCTCTGTGATTACTACAGCAGTTTGCTGAACTAATTCTGGAGGCCTCTGTGAGACGTTCTAAGTCAGAAGGAAAAGATGGCTCTTTTGCAAAATCTCATTAAGTGAGCTTAGTCTTGGTCCTAGGAAGAGGACCTCCTCTCAGGAGCTGGAAATTGCTGTAAAGCTTGGCCCTGCTGTTGTATTTCATGGTGCCAAGGGTGGTAGATCACCCGTGGTCTGGCTGTGTCAGAACTCAGATCTTGAGATCTGGGGTAAGAATCTCCGCTACCTAAGAAATGGAGGCATCCCAGTGGCCCTGGTACAGGGCACGTCTGCAGACAGGCTTGAGCTCTGTTCTGTCTCAGGGTATTTCTTGCACAGCAAAGGAGCCAAGCCAGCTCACAAGATAAAAACACACACACTTAAGCATCACACAGTGCAGCAGGAGAGTAAAAAGCCAAGGGTACAGATGGTGTGTGGTTATGTGGATATTCCCTCAGCTTTGTAAAGAAATTAGCTCCCATCTTTCTTGTGTTTCAGTGCCTGCCACAGGTTTCTCTCTTCCCTAAACAACCATTAGGTGAAAGAAAATGCTTTTAAATAATAAAAAGGTAAATTTGAATGCATATAAAACATCCATGTGCCATTTAAGGTGGGGTTGGATGAGGCTTTGGGCAACCTGATCTAGAGGAGGGTGTCCCTGCCCGTGTCTGGGGTGGGGTAGAGCTAGATGATCTTTGAGGTCTCTTCCAACCCAAAGCATTCTGTGATTTTCTGTAGGGTTCTGGTTTTATGCCACAAACCTGAATATTATGTAACAGGATTGTATTATTTCATTTCTGTAGACTGTTATGTCCTGTCCTGGCTGTACTGTGTTGAAAGACATAATGTGCTGAGAATTTATGTTTGGGTGAAATTGATTTTTTTTCCCCTCTTTCCCTCAATCTAAGAGAAAAAACCAAAAATATTTTGCTTACTGAGAAAACCAAACCATAACAAAATGAGTTGAGAGTTAAACATTTTCTCCAGTTTTGGGAGAGCAAACTTATCTGTGCTGGGGAGTGATGCATTGTCCTTCTGGTCAGTTAAAATAGGAGGTGGTAGGGCACTAGCACAGATCGTGAGGCTGGATAGAAGTAGCAGCCAAATTGAGGAGGGCTACTGGCTATGAGAAAAAATTAAATCAGCATGGTAGAAGCTGAGCAGGAGTTGACCACTGACTGTGGCTACTAATACTGAGTGTCTTATTCACAGCATTCCAGTGAAATACAAGTGCAGGGGAACATGCCATAACTGATGAGACTTCTTTGCTGTTGGTGATCATGATATAGAAAAGGTTAATGGTCTGAATCAGTGGTTTTCAAATATCATTGACTATACTTTATAGTGAATAGACATTCAGAAAAGCATTAAAGAAAGAAAAAAAAAAGCAGAAGAGAAGGTAGGATTCACAAATTTCTCATGGTGGAAATGAGAATGAGCAACTGGAGCTTCACAAACCCTCAAGAACATAGATGAGCTAATGTCCAGAACAGAGACACCTCCCTCAGCCTTCCCATCACAACTGCATTTTACTTTGTGGTTGTTTATGTGGTTGGTTGTATTTATTCTGGACTTTGTTCGTGTGCTCATGCTATGTCCTCCACATCAGTTTCGCTCCTTTTGCCCACCACATTTTCTGTCTTTCATCTTCTCCCTGTCCAAAATTGTTTGCCTCGTTGTCACAGTTTTGCATAGCTGGGTGCTGGGAGAGAAGGGGGGCTGGAAGGAGCAGCTAGAGCTCCCTGCAGGCCCCAAACAGTAAATGTCGGCTGATTCAAGGCCAGAGTTGCTGCTGACCAAGGCCAAGCCCATCAGCAATGGTCACAGCGCCTCTGGGAATCACATGTAGGAGAAAAAAAAACGCCAGCAGCTGCTTTTTTCCCCCAGAGAAGGGAGTGAGAAGATGTAAGGAGCTGTGCAGGCACCAAGGCCAGTGAAAGGGGGGAGGAGACGCCCCAGGTGCCAGAGAGAAAGTTGCCCCTGCAGCCCATGGAGAAACCCGTGGCAGAGCGGGTGTCCCCCCACAGCCCATGGAAAAGGCTGAGACCCCACCTGTAGCCTGTGGAGAGGCCCCACACAGGAGCAGGGGGAGACAGACAGGAGATGCTGTGACCCGTGTCAGAGCAAGGCCCTGCCAGCTCTTGCAGCCCATGGGGAGAGACAGAGACACAGAGATGAGCAAGAGAGGTATTAGCACTGGAACAGGTTTGCTGGGGGGAGGCTTGTGACCCCGTGGAGGACTGGGACTGAGAGACATTGTGATTTATGCCTGCCCACCATAGCAGTGACCCATGCCAGGGCAGCTGATGAAGAGATAAAGCCCTGTGGGAAAGGATGCACGTTGGAGAAGTTCCTGGAGGACTGTCTGCTGTGGGTGGGACCCCACGGTGCAGCAATGGAAGGGTGTGGAATGAATGCCCAACCCCCCCCAGCCAAGAAGGAAACCAACTTGCAAGGAACTGACTGAAGCCCCCATTTCCCCAGCCCCTGCCCCTCCCTGTGCCACAATGGGGGGAAGAAGGGAGCGAAATCATGACTGGAGGGAAGTCTGCTAAGAAGGGAAGGGTGGGGGAAAAGTGTTTTTACATCTGGTCGTGCTTCTCATTATCCAACTCTGGTTTAACTGTGTGCATAATGTAGTGTAATAAATTACAAAGGTTTCTTTCCTTCACTCTGTGTTGAGTCTGTTTTGCCCATGTCATTGATGAAAGGATGATTGCTCCCTTTCTGGATCTTGAATTCTAAGCCTCTTAATATATGTTTTATCCCTGTCCAATTAAAAAAGGGGTTCCATATGTGGTAACTATCGGTCAAATGCACCCAAAATTCTGCTGCTGGTGTTACTTGAGGTCATTGATTAGCATTTGAGGTTACTATAGGTCAAATTGACCCAAATTTTGGCTCATGGGGTTACTCGAGGTCATCAATTAGCAGTTGGGGTTACTAGAGGTCAAATGCACCCAAATTTTGGCTCTCGGGGTTACTAGAGGTCATCGATTAGCAGTTGGGGTTACTTGAGGTCATCAATTAGCAGTTGGGGTTACTAGAGGTCAAATGCACCCAAATTTTGGCTCGCGGGGTTACTAGAGGTCATCGATTAGCAGTTGGGGTTACTAGAGGTCATCAATGAGCAGTTGGGGTTACTAGAGGTCAAATGCACCCAAAATTCTGCTGCTGCGGTTACTCGAGGTCATTGACTATCATTTTAGGTTGCTAGAGGTCAAATGCACCCAAATTTTGGCTCACAGGGTTACTCGAGGTCATCAATTAGCAGTTGGGGTTACTGGAGGTCATTGATGAGCAGTTGGGGTTACTAGAGGTCAAATGCACCCAAATTTTGGCTCGCGGGGTTACTAGAGGTCATCGATTAGCAGTTGGGGTTGCTAGAGGTCAAATGCACCCAAAATTCTGCTGCTGGGGTTACTCGAAGTCATTGATTAGAGGTCATTGATTATCATTTGAGCCTCTATAGGTCAAACTGACCCAAATTTTGGCTCACAGGGTTACTAGAGGTCATCGATGAGCAGTTGGGGTTACTAGAGGTCATCAATTAGCAGTTGGGGTTACTAGAGGTCAAGTGCACCCAAATTTTGGCTTGCGGGGTTACTAGAGGTCGTCAATTAGCAGTTGGGGTTACTAGAGGTCATCAATGAGCAGTTAGGTTACTGGAGGTCAAATGCACCCAAAATTCTGCTGCTGGGGTTACTCGAGGTCATTGACTATCATTTTAGGTTACTAGAGGTCAAATGCACCCAAAATTCTGCTCTCAGGGTTTCCTGACTTGTGGCCTTTCTGAGTCACCACCTTGCAGACTGTTTGCTCTCCAGACCAGCCTGTCTCTGACCAGCTGCTTTGCTGAACAGTCACCTTGCAGACTGGCTGCCCGCCTGGCCGGCCGCCACTATGAGCAGCAGCCTTGCAGAGTGCCCAGCAGCCTGACCAGCCACCGTGCACACTGGCCACCTGCTTACTGGCTGCCTTGCTGCCCATTCGCCTTGCTGCCCATTAACCTTGCTGCCTATTAGCCTTGCTGCCCATTCACCTTGCTGCCCATTAGCCTTGCTGCCCATTCACCTTGCTGCCCATTCACCTTGCTGCCCATTAGCCTTGCTGCCCATTAACCTTGCTGCCCATTCGCCTTGCTGCCCATTAACCTTGCTGCCCATTCACCTTGCTGCCCATTCACCTTGCTGCCCATTAGCCTTGCTGCCCATTCACCTTGCTGCCCATTAGCCTTGCTGCCCATTAACCTTGCTGCCCATTCGCCTTGCTGCCCATTCCCCTTGCTGCCCATTCCCCTTGCTGCCCATTCCCCTTGCTGCCCATTCACCTTGCTGCCCATTAGCCTTGCTGCCCATTAACCTTGCTGCCCATTCGCCTTGCTGCCCATTCACCTTGCTGCCCATTCCCCTTGCTGCCCATTCCCCTTGCTGCCCATTAGCCTTGCTGCCCATTCCCCTTGCTGCCCATTCCCCTTGCTGCCCATTCCCCTTGCTGCCCATTAACCTTGCTGCCCATTCGTCTTGCTTCCCGTTCGCCTTGCTGCCCATTAACCTTGCTGCCCATTCGCCTTGCTGCCCATTCACCTTGCTGCCCATTCCCCTTGCTGCCCATTCCCCTTGCTGCCCATTCGCCTTGCTGCCCATTCACCTTGCTGCCCATTCGCCTTGCTGCCCATTCCCCTTGCTGCCCATTCCCCTTGCTGCCCATTCCCCTTGCTGCCCATTCACCTTGCTGCCCATTCCCCTTGCTGCCCATTCCCCTTGCTGCCCATTAACCTTGCTGCCCATTCGTCTTGCTTCCCGTTCACCTTGCTGCCCATTAACCTTGCTGACCATTCGCCTTGCTGCCCAGCCGCCCAGCTGTCCGGCCGTGATGTCTTGGAAAGCCAGAATAAAAACTCACCAGCCTTGGTGACTATTAAGCAGGTATTCTTTATTTCAGTGCTGGGCACACAGGGGATCACTCCTTCGAATGTGTGTGTCGTGTAGTGCCAAAATTCCCATATTTATACAGAGTCACTCCACATATTCATTATAATTTCTAAGAAAAGGCAGGGTTATGCAATTTATTTCCAGGAAGTCATTTACATTCACTGCTCCCAGATAGAGCTTGCTCAGTGACACTCAAGGGGTCTTCCAGTGGTCTTCAGGGATGAAGGCTGGATGTCTTCCTCTCTCTCAGCACATGCTCTTTATGGTTTTCTCCATAGTTTCACATTCCTGAGCTCAAAAACACATTCATGCAAAAACTAGTTAAGAACCCCTTTTAGCTGAAAACAAGAAATACTCTATCTCTTAATTGGTCATTGATCTCATTATTGATGACTCCCCTATCTTCACTTTCTTTATCTAAAACGCTGTTCCACTGTCATGCCTAAATTTTAGCTGCACTCATAAAGCAGCTCAGATGGTTACAGCCATAGTCTACTAAAATCCAAAATAAATCTATTCCTAAAACATGAAAATTCTTATATTAAAATATATTAATGTGTATTAAGCTACATCTACATCAATCTACCCAGCATTATGACATTTCATTGAATCAGCCAGCCGCCTGACTGGCCACCTTGCAGAACATCTGCCTTGCTGACCAGCCGCCCGCCTGACCCGCCGCCTTGCAGACTGGCCACCTTGTGGACTGGCCACCTTGAAGACTGGCCATCTGCCTGACTGGCCGCCTGCCTCACCCACCGCCTGCCTGACCCGCTGCATTGATGACTGGCCGCCTGCCTGACTGGCCACCTTGCAGACCCACCGCCTTTGCTGACCTGACACCAACTTTGATGACCTGACGCCTCGCAGACCGGCTGTCTGCCTGACCGGCTGTCTGTCTGCCTGACCAGCTGCCCGCCTGACCCACCGCCTTTGCTAACTGTCCGACTTTCTGAGCTGCTGCCTTAGTGATCTTTCCTGGCCGGCCGCCTGCCTGACCCACTGCCTTTGGTGACCCGCTGCCCCGTCTGACCGGGCTGCCCTGCCTGACCTGCCACCTTGCAGACCGGCCGGCCGCCTCCATGTCCCACCACCTTGCGGACCGGCCGCCTTGCAGAGACTCGAGCTGAGTGTAGGTGCAGACAGAGTTATCATCATCATCCAATCCAGGGCGATCCCATAAGGCATGTGTGTGTTGAGTTGGATAAAGCTTTGCACAACTTCACAGACTGTCAGGGTTATATTTTCTGAAGACATTTCAGTGAGCAATCAAACAACATGTACTTCCTTACTTTTAAGTCATCTAAACAGTGGGTCCATGAATTCCATACACATAATACAGCCAAGTTTGCACTAGGGGAGGTACAACTAGCCTATAGCTCAAAACCCTTTACTTCTGTGTATGTATTACCATTATTGGGTTTTACATGGAATTTGGTTTGTATTGAATGATTCCACAACCGTGTGAGAACAGACCATCCAGTAACGCTGGTCAAGTACCACCCTTAGAACAAATGGAAGTTTGTCAGTGACCTGAAATAAGTGTAACGTGCTCGCCTGGAAGAGATCTAGCAGCAGCCATATAGCACTGAAGTTCAAAGAAATGATGGAAAAGTGATGACATTTGAAATGCTGTCTCAGTCCAAAGCAACCCTGGTTTACAGACTGATCTCCAATCATACTCTTATACTACCAATAGCAACAAAGCCCTGCTGTACGTTTGCAGAGGACATGAATTAGCAGACCTTAACTTTGGCATGTAGAAGTGGAGCAGTTCTGTTTATAAAAGCAATCTCTGTTCACTCCCCTTCTTGTGTTGGTGAGTGTAGGGGAGAGGGAACAAATATCCAGGCACTCTATAGCTCTACTCTAACCATGCTGTGGTGCTTATCCATGTAATTTTGTGATAAAAAGTTGTGATTCCTCCATTATACACTTGAAATTGTTTCACTGTGAGAGTGACAGAGCCCTGGGACAGGCTGCCCAGAGAGGCTGTGGAGTCTCCTTCTCTGGAGACATCCAAACCTGCCCGAACACGTTCCTGTGTGATTTAGCCCTGGTGGTCCTGGTCTGGCAGGGGGGTTGGACTCGATGATCTCTGGAGGTCCCTTCCAACCCCTACAATTCTGTGAGTCTGTGAAATGCTTGCTGTAAACTTAGCGTAACCTTTAAAAAATTAAGAGCATTATGAAATAAATTTATTAAAAGTACTATCTGATATATATTTTTTAAGGGTCCTCTACTTTTTGAGCATGTAACTCAAGTTTTTCATTGTCACAACAGCTAGAAGGATACCTTTTGTTCAGGTGCTCTACTGCAAATAGGAAAACAAAAAGGAAATTTATATTTGTATGGTCAGACCTAAGAAACTCCAAGCAGGAGGAGAAAAAAATCTGAAATTTTAGGTCTAAAATTCTGTGAATCTGTGAGTTTAGGGCAAGGCTTAAATGCTGTTAAGCTGAGCTTTTCTGGTCACTCTTCTTTCACAAAACCTGCTGCTCTGCAGGACAGAAATCCCTGTGGACTGGCTGTGATATTCTGATCCCCAGGTAATCTGTGCCACTGTATAAACTGACATACATATACAAATACGGGCAAGAAAAGCGCAGACCAGCGTGTGCAAGCGGGTAGGAAGGCTGGGACTAGGCAAGGGTAAGGTGAGAGAAGGGAAGTTGTCATGGCTGTGGCTCCAGGCTGCTGCTGAGGAGAGCATGTGTCACATCACACAACAGCACAGGCTGCTGTGGGGAGGAGGTGGACACAATGTACTGCTCCACTTGGTGCTGTCATCTACGAGGTGCCATTGTCACAAACAGGAGTGCTCACAGGATGCTGCTGTCTGTGTTGCATCCAAACAAACAAACAATCCCAGCTCTGGTATGTAGCAGGGAGATTCTTATTTTTGGAGTGTTTTGGGGTTTTTTTGTCTTTCTGCTGCTATAGTATTTCAGAATGACCCAACAGTGGATTTAAGAGGTGTTGTTCCAGGGTGAATTCCACTCCTGCCTCCAGACTGGCAGGGTACAGTATCCTGAGTTGACCCTTACCGAATGCATTGCATTAGGTCTGAAACATTTTGTTGCAGGAGCACAGCAGCCTATTCCTTTAATAGGAGTGGTTTCATCTACTGCTTGCTGTTAGCTTAATAACCTTTCACTACTCGAACAGTCCTTGCTGTCAGATTTTTTTTTCCATAGCTTCCCCTGGGGTTTGGCCATGAGCTGAGCTTGTAAGAGAAGGCTAAACAAGAAGAGGAAAAACCCCTCTGGCGACCTTAGCCCAGCAACCCTTTTTAAGTAATAAAAACAACTCTGTGTGATGAGCCAAATCCATAGATGTTTAAAAGACAGGATGCCAAATACTTGTTGGTAAATCTAAGCCTTTCTTAGCAGCACTGTTACAGTTACAAGCGACTATGATCCCTTCCTGAGACTCACAGACTACCTGCGCCCCTGCCTTAATTCCGAGTGCTGCTGGCTGGGCTTGTGAGGGTTGTGGGACTAATGCCTGTGGTGGCTTTGATTATGAGCATGTGCAGAGCAGCTGAAGGTACAGCTTGCCTTGCAATGCCATGTTTGTGCATGCCTTCCTGCCACGGAGAAGGATGCAGGGAGCCTGCCTGCCTGGCTGAACTGGCTGATGCTCTCTTGTTTCTGTTTCAGCATTCAGGACAATTCCTTCACCACGACAGCTTTAGCAGAGTAAGTGAACACTTTAAAGATGTCCTTATTTGAGTTTAGCTATTATAGAGGATAATTCTAAGTGAGAACTCCCGAGCTCTCTGCCATGTATTTTGATTCATCTTTCTGTAATCTGTGCTCGACTGTGTTGGAAGGGCTGCATGCAAACCCTGCCTGTAAGTGCTCTGCAACCGTTGAGCAGGGAAGGACCTTTCTGGGAGAATGTGTGTTTGATGTACACATCACACGTGTTTAAATGCATGATTTGCAGTGTAGGGTAAACCTCGTGTGGAAAGATTGCTCTGTTTAGCTATTGGAGATGGTGATAAACACAAGTATGTCAGTTTTCTAAGAACACATGGTCCATGCTTCCTGCAAGTGTTATTAGAGAAAAGGAATTCTTTGCAAATATTTTGAAGAAAACACCTATGGATTATTTAGACATGCCATGTACCAAATACATAATTCCTCAAACTTATTAGAGAGCCTTTCATATACATCATGCTCATAGGGATATATGTGTTGATTTTTTGTTGTTTCACAGAGACAACAGGAAGAACATTAGAAAGTTAGAGAAAGGCAAAAGCTTTAGGAACTGTTACAAATAAAATTACCTTTGTTTTGTTTCACTCTAAACCACTTCAATTTTGGTGTTCCCCACGTTGTTCTTTTGCATGCTTTCGATTGTTTCAGAAGCTTTTAAGGAAGATTCTTCAGCAGCAGCAGTGTGCCAAGCAGCTTTTCAGGAAGGAAATGATTTATAGATTTGGTTTGTGTTAGGTGAGCTTTACACTGCTGAAATGCTCCTAACTTTAAAATCCCCAGCTGGACTGCAAGCTGTTTGTCTAAGTGTTGCAGGGACAGGGTACATTCTGAAAGCAGGCCAGGTTGTAATCGCCTGAGACACCCCTGAGTACTGTCAAAACCACCACAGAAAAAGTAACATTTCATAGGTATCCAAGTAATTTGCCTCTCATACATTCCTTTATTTGCTTGCACTGCCTTGCTTTATTTCATGCTTTATATAGTCACTCTTCTTGTGTGATCGAGGCAGATCTAGAAAGATTTAAAAGAAGCTAATAAATCATTAATTTTTAAAAATTATTATTATTTTCTTGTGTCCCTATTAGTTAAGTAGTGAATTGTGGTCTGTAACATTTGGGGATGTTCCCTCCTCTCAGAAGAATAACCAGATTATTGATAGTATACTTTTCATATTTCTTTCTCCTTCCCTTTTCTCTGTCCCTAAGTACCTCCCTTGCTTCCCACAGAGACTCCCCTGGGGTGACCCCGGTGCCTGACTCACCCCTGAGGCTGCTGGGTCTTAAAAGGGTGATGGCCTTTCTCCATGGTCCTTCGTGTGACCATGAAGACAAGGGGCAGGATGCATAACATCTGAACTGGAGAGTGCCAGCACTGACCCTGGGAAAGGGAGAGGGGTGTGGGCAGTGCTGTGCCTGAAGGGTGACTCTCCCTCATTTAAACTGTTGTTGGTTGTGGGGCTTTAATTTTTAATCTTACCATCCCAAACACAGAAGTTGAAACATGCTTTTGAAAAAGAAAAAAACCAAGCAAGCAGTGACCTCTGAAAAGCACTGTCCAAATGAACAAGCTTGGTTTCCAGAGCCAGTTTCCCTAAATCCAGTTTAGATCCTCCCCCCCAAGCCTGTTTTTGAGAACTGCTGAGGATACATAAATCTTACTGATTTCAGCACTGGCTGTTTGTGCTGGCCACATCTGAAAATAGGTTACTTTTATTTAGCAGAAGAAAGAGAGTGCTTGCCATGCAGCTTTAGACATCCCCACGTGATGATTTGTGTCTTTACTTGTAGTGAAGGCAAATGTGGGGCTTCCTGAATGGTATAAAATGGGTGACACGGTCCTTTCAGGAACATTTCTTCAGACAAGGGAAGTGCCTGGGGCTGCTAAGCTCCCAGCAAGCCATGTGTGCAGCCTGGTGTGAACATCTTAAAGGTCAAGCCAGCAAAAGTGAGCAGTTTTCAAGCTGTACTGAAATGGCTCCTATTGAAAGGTAAGAATGGAAGGTGAAAGGTTAATCCCATTAGACCAGGGTGCTATAAAGAGTCAGAGCAGCAGGCAGTCCATGCAGACTGGGATCCCATCCCTGCCTTCACTCTGGCCAGGGCCGTAAGTATGGATGTGCTTGCTTTTAAGAGACATATCCATCAGTCAGTAGTTAGATTAGGTACTGAAGGACAAGAATTCACAGCACTGGTTTTGTTAAGAGACATATTTCCTGCCCAACGTAAGCTTCAGCCAATAAAGGTTCATGACTCGAAGCTGTTCTGGGATATTCTTTGATATTTGAGGAATGAGAGACACACTGCTCCAACTTTTTGTTTGTTGGGAACTCTCTCTACTATGTGGCCCCAAGTTTTCACAAGACTTTCCTCTCTCTACCTGTATATGTGTACCTATATATAGCTAAAGCTGGACAAGAACATTTTTGGAGAGGAGCACCTCATGTCTGCGTGACAGGTGCAGGCAAGCAGCATGAACCTAAGCTGCATTTCTTAAAGCAGCCAAGGTAAAACCACTCTGTGTTTTAATGATGGATATTTACATTGTATCATGGATTCATATTTCTAAAGGTCCTACTACAGTCATAAGTAGTAATGTCTTGTGTGAGTGAACTTTTTTGGTTAGTATTTATTCTTAGAAACAGAAAAGTTTCCATTAATGATTTCAGTGTGTTGCTTCTGAACTTCCTCACAATCTTTTCATCACATGATGGACAAGGTCTTCCCTGGTTCCTTATTGCTTATCTTTCCTACCTACTGCTTTCCAGTTATTCAAATACATTTTGCCACGCTCACTTAGGTTGTTAATAAGTTCTGTCTTGGATGCTAGATTAGGATCCCTGTTTCTTGGGATCACCTTACAGCCAACTCAGGGAAAGCAATGCCAGGGCACTTCCCCAGGTTAAGGAGTATGCACACGTAGACCAGGCTGATGGTCCTGTGTTCAGTCATCTATCATCCCTCTAGAGAGTCTCCCCAGTCACCAAGATGGCCTTTCAGGACTGAAGGCTGTGAAGTGTGGCAACTGGTGAGAGAAGGGAGTGAGCGAAACCATTAGCAGAGCTGCTTCCTTCCACCTCCTCTTCCTGTAGCACAAGCAGGACAGAGGATTTGTCCCTTTAGAGGGTCCTCATGCTTTGTCGACCGTGACTTGACCCGTGGTGCACAGCAAGCCTGATGGCATCTTACCCTGCTCCCATGGCCATGCTGGGAGCTCTGTCCATGGCACTGTTTCCCCATGGTCTATTTCCTTGCTGGTTTTCTCCCTCTGAATTTTTCCATTGTGTTTTCTATCCTGGTTCCTTTTGTACTGGGCTTCCTTCTTCATACACCCCAGTCTGTCCTATCCTCACACCTTGCTGGTGTCAGAGACCAAATGAGTGACCAAGGGGGAAGGTTCAGAGACCCATAAAGTAATTAGTGACCAAAGGGGAAGGTGTGGTTGGCATCCAGAGGCAAAGGCAACTAGATTTGTATAGTGAACTTATCCATTTTGTACATCAACTCCTGTCTTCATTACACCCACCACAGGAACACTGTGCAGCTGGGGGGATCTGCAGCTCTACTAATCTGTTCCAGTTGTGAGCAGCAAATGCTTCCATCTCTATGCTAATGTATTCAGGAAGTGGCAACACTCAAGTGTCCCTTTAAATATTTTCTGTGTTTATACTTTGAGCTGCACTGTCATGTTACTAAAAGCTGAATTTATGCATCTGAGAGAAAATCAGCAATTATTTTGTATCCATTTTCAAGGTGTGACAGTGATTTGGATTTGGTCCATGAGGAGCAAGCAGCCAGTTTCAGCCCCAGGTATTCTACCTCAAATTTTCTCTGAAATCCTTTGGCAGCAGCTAAAGCTGTCAGAGTGCTTCTGTTAAACCATTAGAAAGAAACTCTTCTTCTCAAGGGACCACAGAATTTTGGGGGTATTACCTGCTAAGGTTATTAGTATTTCTGGGAAGCATGTACTCATTTTGTATACTAATATATAAACAATATTAAGGTTAATTACTGTTGTTACTGTATAAGTAAATATATTATGGTGTGTGTTCTTAACTCCACAGCACATTACTTGCACTCAGATGCAGCTCTGATGCTAATACTTTGAATTTTACTGTATGGCAGCTGGTTCAAAGTACTAGTAAGCAGAGTTTTCCAACTGTGAAAGGATATGTGCTCATTCATGAGTGTCTCTGTGAACACAGAATTACATCAAAACGTAATTAACTGAAGTATTCTTGAGGCATGTGCCTCTCCTGGCTATGTTAGGGTATGTTGGTCGCTGAAGAATGCAACTTAACCTTTCAGAAAGATTTCAAATCAGATGATGCCTTAAAATTAGCAACACTTCTGCACATTCTTGAAATGTCCATAGGATATAAAGCAGCCTTCCCTGTAACTATAACAACTGCCTTGGAGCATGCTTGCAGAAGGCATGGGCAGCAATGGTGTTTAACTCCATAGGCACCCTGTGAGCATCCATCTGGATGCTGATGGGCCACAGATGGCAAGTGAATTTGGCAGCTTAGAATCCTTAGGAGAAAACATTGAATTAGCAAGTTATGCTTTCTAAAAAAAACCCTCTGGGAGGGTAGGGGAATTAATTCAGTAGTCCTTGACTCCCTTGGTTGTGGAAGTTTCACACCAGGAGAGAGGTCATCTCTCCACTAACCATTAGGATTCTACCAGCTGAAGCTAACATCTGACATTTCACCTGCAAACTAAGCAACAGCCAGGGATTTCAGAGCAGTAATGCTGATTTGCTCATCCTGCCAGCTAAGCAGGCAGCCTCCCATTCTGCATTGCAGTAGCTTTCTTAATGGTGCCAGGGAGATGCTCCCAGAGGAAGGAATTAGCCTGGTCTAAGGTTGGATTGATTTGGTGGGGAAAAGACTAGCAAGGCCTTCTTAGGAGAGGTGGCACTCTGTGGGGCAGGCAGAGATTGAAAGATTGAAAATATCTGTCCCAGACTCAGTGAGCATCTGTGAGCAACAATGTCTGTTTAAAGCACCAGAAATGCTGTTGTACAGGAGGCCCCTTTCTCCAAACTGGGAGCACATGATACTTGGCCCTTCCACTCAAACACATCTCTGGCTGTTCAAACCCTACTTTGTATGCCTACCCCTCTAGCTTCATCCAAAAGCCCTCAAAAACAGAGACTGTCAAAAAGAAGTTGTGACTATAGGGAGGAATTACTGTACAAGATGAGTTTTTTGTGGTATTATAACCTCGTGTGACTCGCTGAACAGGGCAAGGTCTACATGAGAAAGGCAGCTTCAGAGTTTATTTGGGGAATATGAACCCTTGGGCTGAAGCCAAAGAGTGCCTCTAACTAGTCATCTTTTAATGGCTACACAGTTGAACATCTAATAGTGCTACAGTAGTTTAGCTTGTGATTTGACAATGAACAGTAGCCTCATATTCCTTTTACTGTCCTATGCAGCATTTGGTGTGTAGACTACTCAACTTGGTAAAATTAAAACGCCCTGAATAACTAAGAACTTGTCACTGTTCTTCCTTCATAATGTTTTGACAGGTGTCTGAAGTCCTGCCTGATGCATTTCAATTTTATTTTCTTACAGAGATGATGATAACACAGAAAATTATCAGGACAACGTTGCTGTCTTAGAGGAAAGGCAGCTGCCTCTGCAAGATACTCAGCAGCACAAGCAGCAGGCTGTCACTGACTACGCTGTAAAGCCTGAAATGGGCAACTTAAAGCTAAGAAAACCTAAGCCCATTGCAAAGCTAGAAACTGGAAAAAGCCACGAAGAAAGTCAGGTAAAGAACTAAACTTACCAAGGGTGGGTTTCTGGCACGGTGTGTGAGCAGCCATACCTTTTGAAATGCAAGGGGGGGCACCCTGGTGAGCCAAGATGTGACTAAGACCCCACAATAATCTACCCTGATTTTCAGGGACCTGGAGTCCTGGAACCCTTCTGTAACAAGAGACAATTTCTTTCAGGCAGGGAATTGCAGAGAGGTGTTGTAACTGCTGTCAGAAGTGAGTGGAGAGCACTGCTGAAGACGTGCATGTATCTCTCTAGATTTCCTGTCACTGCTGGCACCAAATATGAAAATTTTGGTAGATGTAGCACTTGGTTAGACTTGTCCTGTTTTGTTGATTAGACTGAAGATCTCTTGTACTGGTATATTGGCTGCCAGAGCAGATTTTGTACTTTCCCTTAATCCTACTTCTGGTTTTTTTTCTCAACTTTAAGTGACAAATCTATCCCCATGCAGATTCTGGTACTGGTGCCCTTGCCCACTGGCTTCCCCAGGCTGAGCTGAGGGGAAAAGGACTTTAATATTTCTACAGGCTATACAAGAAGACTAGAAATGAAGAAGCTTCCACCACTGTCTGTGGAGGTACATTGCTACGTAGACTCCAGAGTTATCGCCTCCCAACAGCTGCTGTTCTCCCCCTGTGATTCCCAGGTCATGTTTCAAGGTTAGAGCTCTGCTCCAGGTTTGACCCCTCAGCTAGAAATATGATCATAACCAAGGTAGTTGGTGGTGAGTTGATGGTAGCTTGTTGGCTTCCAGTAGCCACAAGCTGAGAGAGATGTCTGCATTTACACCTCTGATTTATAATGTATTTGCCTACTTTCAGCTTCTTGTCTCTTCCTGCTTGTGGATAGAAATTGGCAGATCACTTTCTGAAGTGCTTGAAACCCTTCACAGACTAGGAAAGGTTTCTTCTTCATCTTCACACATTCAGAATGGGAACTCATCATTTTGGATGGTATGCCTTACTTTAAGTGATGAATATCTTTTTGAGTCCCAGGAGAAAAAGTAAAAGCAAATAGCATCCCAATGGTGCCATCGTGGTCTCTTCCAGAACATCAGTGCCAACTCCTGTCCTAATCTTCTTGCTTGATTTTCTGGAGTTCATCCCCAAGATGAAGCAGTAACTGCTGATTTTTTTGGTAACTGTATTGTGTTTCTAGGAAATGTGATTTAGGCTACAGAGAGATGAGGGGGGTGCGTGTTTATCAGCAGATAAGAAAAATTATAGGAAATTTTGCCCTATGAAGAGCAAGTGGAAGCATATTAGGAAGATGGGTCATAAAGAAGTCATAAACAGGGCAAGATCTGTCTCATAGATCATCTGTTGCTTTCAGCTACCTCTGAGTCTCCTGCCTGCCTGCTCCCTGTGTAGGTTGTGCCTGTATCTCTCACCTGCTGAAAGCTGACACAGCACAGGTTTGCTGCTCTCTGGTATTTACGTGGCCCAAAACGGTTCACTGTTGATATCCTTTTGTGGGAAACTTTGAGTATATAATTAGACTGCCACAAAATACCAGTGCAACTTAGATATGCAGCCTCTGGAAGGAAGAGCAGTGTCAAGAAGACGACTGTCGCATGACCCAAGGGTTGGAATTAGGAGAGACAGAAGGGCCCCTACATGCTCCCTATTGCTCCCAGCTCTGGCATACTGGAAGAGGTAAGGCACGTAGCCACTATTCAATCTCACCTTTGATTTGATGGGAGTACTTGAGGGATGAGAGTTAATTTAGAGCTTTGAGTGTAATGTGAAACATCAACATGAAGCAAACTTCCCTCCATACCAGGAGCGCTACTCATTCGTACAGGGAAACGTCTCCCAGTACTGTGAAACACTTGTCAGTGGATATCCTGAGTTCAGTGATGACTGCTGTAGAGGAAAGAGTTGGTCTCAGAACAGTTTGCAGAAGGAAGCTGTTTTGGAGAAAGCATTTCCCAAGCCCATCATTTTGAGTAGCTTTCACTCTCCTTAGTGAGGATGTGCATGCTCCCTGATCCCAAGTGCATGCTTGCTGCATCTTCAGCTACCTCAAGGACTTTGGTTCTTCAAGAAGCAAGCATCTAACTGCTGGCTTTGTTAAAGATGACTCTGAAAAAACAAGGCTCTGCTTGCAGAAGAGCTCTGTAGAAGGTTTCTGTGTGTGGTTTCTCATTGGGATCCTTGATGACCTCCCAAACCCTACTGCTGCTGTGTTAGCAGCTCTGCTCATGAACTGGTAGCATCTATTTCTCTGTTCTGAAGCTGAAAGCACAGCACTGCTGTGTTGTTTCTAGCAGCTGTTGTTCATGTGTGTATGACAGGTTGTTATTATTGGGAAAACATGCCAGAGTGATACTTTGAAACACTGTGCAGCTGCATATACCTTCCTCTTGTGAAATACCTTGTGCCAAGCTGCTCTGAGAGAAGTGATGTACTTACAAGCAGCTGATGCTGAGCTCAAACACCTATATCTGACTATATGCACAATTTAAACAACTGTCCCTTTAAAATCAGAACAGGCTATTGGGAGATGAAGTTTGCTACATGTGTTAGAAGGATTAACGTTTGCTTGTATTTGGAACCAATTTTGTGTGCCTTTCTACTTGTGAGAATCCAGGGGATTTCCATTGTAGAAAGGTCACAGGGAGACCAGACCTCCATGCTCAAGGAGAGGAAAGATGGCCAGCTTGGGGATTTGGGGCTCCACAAGGCTCTAGTGTGCTGAAGTGTGATTCCTGTGCCTCTGATTATTTTGAGGCAAGTGTGGTACTGTGGTCATTTACCCTAGGTCTTGATGAAGAAAGGGTCATTAAATTTGCAGTGATGATTAACAGGACCAAGTATAATAAAAGTGCAGTACCAAGTGACTTCCCTTGACCACTTATCCACTGCTAAAGTGTCACTACAGTAAAGATGTACCTTGGATACTGCATGAAGCTATTTCTTTGGGGGCAGGAGCTGTGTATGGGGGGGGGAACGGACCTGGTGACCTTTCCAAAGTATGGGAAGAGAAGCTGGCTGCTGGAATGTGATGCTGCTGCTGTGTTCTAGCTACTTGATTTCATCTTTCTTAGTTTCATCAGCTTCTTTAGCAATTCTGCAATGTTAATCTATAGAAAATCAAATTAATTAGGATTTATTTGACTTCAAGAGGTGAGGAAGCATATGCTCAGAACATACTCTGGGGAGTCAGTGTGAGAACAGATGTTGAGGAATGGAAAATCTGCTTTCCTTTCCTAATCCTTCCTCCTGTCACTCAACTTCGATGCACAGTCATGAATATGGATTATTAAATGAATCATTCTCAAATTCCTTATTGATACAGAGATGTAAACTGACACCAATCACGCTAGCTAATAGGTAAGTAATAGTAAGAGTTCAGTTTTAAAGTCATATTACCAAGGTAAATGACTAGAAAAATGTCCCCTAAGACAGTGACCCATCTTTTCTTCTTAACAGAGGCTGTTTTGATAGTCTGCTTAGGGGATCTTGTCCTAGGGAATGCTACCTCAGGTACAGTTATCCTATCAGCCGTCTCATTATCTGGCTGGTCACCTTCCAGTAGAGCCTCATATCTATTACCCAGGGGAACGTGGGGAGGAAGGACCGGCATGGAAGGCACTCTCCTACTGCCCTTGCCACATTCCTGCTTCCATTCATCCCTTTCATTTAGTCTATCCTGCCTAGGGGAGGGTACAGGGTCCCTCCGACCCTCAGTGCTACCTCCTGGGTGCTCACATTTCCGTTGCTGGGAGGGCAGAGCCTGGCTCCACCGATCTATCTCAAACCCATGAGCATTAGGGAGGCTGAGATGATCTGGTTTGTCTTTGAGCACGTCCCCCTCACCCTGCAGGTGTGCTGCTCAGCTGAGGAGATCCCTTATCTGCTCACACAGCACACAGCCCGAGGCGCTGGGGTCCTGACCCCGCACCGGGTAGACACCATCGCTCCACTCCGTACCAGAGGCTGCTGACCCTCACCAGCCGAGCTCACCTGCCAGCTGGCTGAGCCCCGCTGCCTTCCTCTGCCGGGCTGGCCGCTGCGGGGTCTTCCGCTTGCTCTCCTGCGCCGTGTGGGGGGCGGTGACTGCTCCCGGACCCCGTGTAAGGCTACGGAGAGGGGGGCGTGGGGCCGCGTGCCGTCAGGGGGAGGGGAAACGCGGGCGAGCGTCCGGGTTTTCGCCGGGGGTCGGGGAGCTGCACCGGGGGGTGCAGCTGATCTCGGGCACCCCCCTGTACAGCCCGACCTTCCGCTCAGCCCCTGAGCCTGCCTCAGTGATCCCTGCCGCCGCTGCTCGCCGTGTCGCCGACTGGTGGCCGTTAAGGTGTCATCGCGGTTAAATCCCCCGCGCTTGCCCCGGGCCCGCCTCCCTCCGCGCCTGGTTGGCTGGGTGAGCTGGGGCGAGCTGCCGCGTTGGCGCCCCGGCCTCGGGACCTCCCCTCTGTACCGCCCTGGCCTTGGGACCCCCCCTCTGTGCCGCCCTGGCCTTGGGACCCCCCTCTGTGCTGCCCCGGCCTCGGGACCCCCTCTGTACCGCCCTGGTCTCGGGGGCCCTCTGTACCGCCCCGGCCTTGGGACCCCCTCTGTACCGCCCAGGTCTCGGGGGCCCTCTGTACCGCCCCAGCCTCAGGACCCCCTCTGTACCACCCTGGTCTCAGGACCCACCTCTGTACTGCTCTGGTCTCGTGAACCCCTCTGTACAGCCCTGGCCTTGGGACCCCCTCTGTACAGCCCTGGTCTCCCGCTCAGCCCCATAGCTTTACCTCAGTGATCGCTGTCACCGCTGCTCGTTGCCTCGCTCTCTGTAGCGAAGAAGAAATAAGCACACCCTAGGAGAGAGGAGTACACTGTTGGGTGCCTGTGACATGTCAAGAGTGGGTTTCATTGCTCTTAGGAAACTGAGATCCTGTCAAGGGTGTTTCCCTAGGGTTACTCTTTAAAATCCTGACAGCATAACTTATCCTAACCCACCACAAAGAACAAAAACCCCAACCAACCAAAAAAAACCCAACCCCAAATCAAACCAAAGCACAACCACATCCCACACAAATCCTCCAACATCAAGCCTAAAAGTGAGCAGTTATTATCAGCAGTTTATTACTGATTTCCCAGGCTTGCTCTTTAAAATCTTAACATTACTAATGAAGAACAACAATAGCAAAAACCCCACCCCACAACCCACAACCCCCCCCCCCCCCCCCAAAAACCACAACCAAAATCCACCCCTATCCTCAAACATCAAGCCTGAAAACGAGCACTTATTACCAGCATATGTGCTTGTCCTCAGCTCTCCCGTTCATCTCACAGAAAGCATGTAGAATTGCCACATTCTCTCTGCTGATACTGGAAAGATGTACTGCAAAAGAGGCTCCTGCTGAAGCAAGTTTACCACTTTAATGCAGGTTTGGTTTTGCACCTTAACTGGACTGACTTTCTTTGACTGATTAACTTAAATAGTTCAACACCAAGAAGGCTTCAACCATAAGATACACTTGCTTAACTGGAAATACGTTTGTTTTACTCACATAGCACCCAAAGTTTTCTTTTTAGCTGTATTAACTGCTTTTGCAGTCAACTTCTGAAGCTAAGCTCATCTAACTGTACATGTTGAGGTTGTTGCAAGAACACTACACAAGGTCTTCAACTGGTAAAAATCAGTGGCTGTTGCCTCTTTAGGTATTTTGTTGTATCCCGAAACTCCCCACTGTCATACGATGGCATAAAAAGCTAGTATTTGAGTCCTGACTAGAAATCTCCCCTAATGATGCTACTACAGTCACAAGAAAGTCATCTTCTGAACCCCAGCGTACCCTTCTTCCCTCTATTTCCCCAGTCTACATCCCTCAGATTTACAAATAATACAAATTTCCAGCTTCCATTCCAGAGGTTTTTCTGAGAACTGACTTGTAGTCTTCCTATGTGTCTGTTATTAAAGATCTTTGAGGAGGAATATTTTCCTTATGCTGTAATGATGCAGAATTCTTTCTTCCAGCCTTGCTGTTGCAACTTTAGGTTTTAGACAATACAGTGTTTTTCTTTCTACTTTCTGCCATGCCCAGTACCTCGCAAAATTTAACCCAGTCCCCACAAGAGATGCTAAGCACAAATGAGGAAAGTGCCTGTTCTACCTGGAGACCATCAAACCACAGAAGTATTCTGGGCAAATAAAATACAATGAACTGGTTCAATCCGCTTCTATCTTGAACTTAATGAAAACTCTTGTGTTGACCTATGTAGTCCCCAAGACTGTATGATAATTTTTTAATAACTAGGGGAAAATCATGGTAAGATAGTAATGGAAAACTCACATAAACCCACTTGGTACTGACAAGGCATTCTTTTTTTATTCCTTTGTGCAGGAGCTGGAAAGGGCATCGCCCAGCCTCTCAGAGCGGCTGGGGAAAGCTGGCTCCACAGCTCATGACTATGCACAGAGCGTGGCTTTTGGATGCCAGGAAGCAATTGTGAGATTTCAACCAAGGTAAGCCTTGGGATAAGACAGTGCATTTCACTTCTGATTAACTGTAGGAGAAGCTAATTCATTCGCTGCCTTTTGTATAAAATATTCAGACTCCTGGCTCTCTGTTGGCAGCTGTATTCTGTATTTGTATGCCTAGAGCTGTTTGGAGAAAGAGAAAGGGATGAAGATAAGAATGCAAATTTTATCATTCTTTAAACCCCTTACATTTCAAGCAGGAAGAACATCCTCATTTCAGAAACTTCAGTTCCTCTGTGCCAAGTTTCAAAAATATCTTGGCACTCCTTTTCTTCTCCCTCCCCCCCATGCTGACTTACCTCACTCCTTCTCAGAGCTGTATTCTCACTGAGAATTGGGACTGGGAAGTCACACACCTGAGCATGGGCATGCTTTTATGTACAGTTCAGACCCTGTGTGCTGTGCTAACTGTACTTGTCCAAAGTTGTGAAGGCTACAGGGTGTTCAGGCCAGGTGTTAGCTGAGGCATGGTGGCATGTAACTCGGCTGATCACAAAGTAACGCAGCTCTGATAACCCCTGGAAATCACAGCATCTCCTCTCATCCTTCATGGCCATGCAAAAGGCTGGAAACGAGGTTTTAACTTGCCCAGCTGACCCAATCTCCAAGTAAAGTTGTGTCCTAAGGTAAGATTTGGCTCTTACTGACAGGCTTGGACTGTCACACTCTTCACATCTGTCAGTTCTCAGGGCAGTGCTTTACAGATTTCCTAAGCTTGGGTGCCGGTCTGGCCCTGCTTTGTGGTGCACGTCAAGTTTGCAGCAGGTGGGCCAGATCTCTGCTCGTTGTTCTCCACCTCAAGGTGCATGGTGGCCTTGTCTCTCTGTGGAGGGATCAGAGCAGCAGCTGTATGTCCCAGGGATGCTCAGTGGGTCAGGGCACAGCCAGCAGGCATACAGAGCTCATCGCCTCCAAGGTCTGTTTTCTACTAGGTCAGTAGGGACAGTTGCCATCCAATGGTGGTTTGGCCCTTATTGGGAATAAACTGGTTGCCTTCACCACAGCTTTTAGTAGGCAACGTTGTAAATTATATTAATTTCTCCTCTCAGGGGAAGCTGTTGCAGAATGATCAAGCATTTAATTAGCTTTCACAAAGAACTGCTTTCACCTTCCAATGCTCATATCTGCAATTGAGACACGGCAAAGTCCTGCATCTGAGAAGGTGTTTCTAATTGGCCCCTGCCTAGGAAGCTTGCCTTCTCATTTCCTCTCATTCTTTATGCTAGGAAAAAATCATGTGGATTTCTTGTAAAGAGGAATGTGGTGAGTTTGGTGTCACAGACTTAGACCTGGTGGCTCTACTGGGAGGAGGTCCGTGTGTGGGTAGATAATGATGATGAAAAAGCCATGAAATTTAAAGATAAGAACCAGAGTAGAGTGTGCATGAAAAAACAGCAATCACAGCAAAGTTCCTCTGCCCACTTCAATAGTTTGGCCTTTGTAATTTGCCTGGTATGAAACTGTTGTTCACTATGCTATTTCTATCTGTTTAACACCAACATAGCTCCTTAGGAAGCCTGCTACCAACAGTGCTAAATCTGTTAAGTAAATGTACCTGGATATCACAGAATCACAGAATCATAGGGGTTGGAAGGGGCCTCGAGAGATCATCGGGTCCAACCCCCCTGCCAAAGCAGCTCCCCAGCTCATATTGCACAGATATACCATGCTAGGAGCTGTGGAAGCGTAGTGATCACATCTCAACTCGTGGCTTAGTTTGATTGTACTGCAGCAAAACAGAGGCGACTTTAGTCTCAAATAAGGAACTTCAAACATGGAGTAAGGCAGCATTAACGTGTGGTCCCTGACCTCACACACACACTTAATTGGCTTTAACTGTCTTAACTGTTTGTGGAAAAAACATTCCCACCCCCAAGCTGGGGCAGGGGGCTTTGAATTGCATATACTGAAGTTATCAAGTTCAGTTTGAGGGTCACAGCTTCTGGTGACTCCTCTTAAAGGGTCATCAGCAGCTTGCCCCATCCCTCCATCATCAGACAGCTTTGATAGGGCCAGGACAATTACTTGCCCATCTCAGCTCCTGCAGGTTGCTGGCTGCTGCATCAGGCTCACAGAACTGGCTGGTACAACAGGCTGTGAACACACAGCTGCCAGGGTATGACGTCCTGCCATGTTTTCTGTCTTTTCTGCTCTGGGACATGTCAAAGGTTAAGTATTCAGCCTTGGCAGCAGTCAACAATCATAGCAAGATTTTGACAGAACACATTTGCTAGCCCCAGAAAACTCGAGTTTTGTTATCTGCCACCCTGGTTTCGCTGGGTTACTGCTAAAATTAACAGTGCTTTGGAGTACTGCATCTGCCTAGGGTCCTGAACTCACATACCAAAAGCTTTCTGCTTTTTTGGGGAAGAAGAAACGGCCCCTCTGCAGCAGGGGTGCACTGGGCAGGCTCCTCTCTCTATCAGATGTGTGTGTATGCAGGAGAAGGATTTATTTCTGCCATGTACTAAGAAGCAAGGTTGATTATTCCTAGTGCAGCTTGTTATTACTTTGGCTTTAATTTAGTTTCTGCAGGCTGCTATCACTCTGCCATCACTCTCGTTGGAGTTTAAAGGTCTAGATGCCTCTAAACTGCATGGGGTTTAAAAAAATCTGTTGAGGTGAGCGTGGGGCAGATAAAACCAGAGTAATTTTAATTTCTCTAAACATGGATTAAAAACTGCTGAGATATAAACAACTTTTCAGCACAGTCCCTGTTAAGCAGAGCCATCTAAATTCAGGGTAACCTAGCAAGTGATGTTCATAAACAGACAGGGGGCAGGGAACAACAGGCAGAATGAAATAAAAAATCTACAGATATACGACTCATTTGCATAGATTGGGTTTTGGGAAGGTGCTTTCATTTTGTGATAACCACTCAAAGAGCAAAGGAAAAATTTTAGTGGGATCAGGGGAAATGGAAGGACAGTCTTGGTGAAGAAGCTGCAGTCAGAGGAATGAGGGAATGCCATCTTGTTTGTGGCTAAGCCATGCCTGGCCCCTGAATCAAGGATTTTAATTTCAAGAGGTATTTATCATGCATGATTTATGAACATCAGCATCAACTTAGAATATGAAACTCCATCTGTATGGAAGGAAATCTTTACATTTTATTGCAAGAACATTAAATTCTAATACTATTGCTGGTGATTACATAGAATACTGCTTTAGTCATTGTGTGTAGTTGGGTTTGGACAGGAGTGTAATATAACCTGCACCTCTGGGAGATAAAAGTTATATTCAGGCCCCAGGAACAAATGTTACAATGAAGAGAACTGGCTTTTTTTAAACAGAGAATAGAAAAGCTAGTATGGAACAATACATGTGATTATAAAAAGCTGCTCTTAGTGATTGCCCTCTCAAAGGCAATCAGCAAAACTGATGTGTATTGCTGAGCTGTGTACGCTGCAGCTTGAATAGAGGACAGTGTTTTCTTCAGATGCCTATTACACAGAGAGGAGGCTGAAACGTGGGACTCCTGGGCAGCCGAAAAATCAGTGCATCAGAGAAGGTTACATTCCAGGAACTACCCCTCGGGTTTAAGAGCAGTTCAGCCAGGGACCCTCATAGTTTCCACACTTTCTGATGAACAGCTCAAAGATGTGTGGGAAGGAGCAAGGAGCTGCAGGAGGGCTGATGTTCCCACAGCAGACCTGATAGTGAGGCGGATCGTGTGAGGCTGCGCAGGCTGGCAGGTGAGCAGGGAGAAAACTTGACCAGATTGACAGATACACAGAATTGTAGGGATTGGAAGGGACCTCCAGAGATCATGGAGTCCAGCCCCCCTGCCAAAGCAGGTTCCCTAGGAAGTCCTGCCTCAGCCCTGGTGAAAATCCATCACAACCAGTGTGTGCCTGCGAACAGGTCCCTGTCAGCAAATCAGGATTTGCTGATGAAACGTTGCTGTGTTGGGCAATGACTGAGCAGCTCCTAAGAACAGTTTCTTCAAGAATCTCAATATTACACTGTTGGTGTTTATGGTTCCAGTGATACTTATCATAAGGCATGGAAAGTCCCTGAGCAGTGGGAAGAGGACACAGAGGCAAAAAACCCAAAAAGGAGCATCTTTCTGTAGCCCAAGTACAGGCAGTGCCTGGTGAGTATGAGACATGCCCATAATAAGAAAAATAAGTGTGTTTGTCCACAGACAGCCTTTATGTAACTGCTGTGATTGATGAGACAGGCACTTGATGTCCTAGGAGTAGCCTACAATGTATCCTAACAGCCTAGGGCCCTTAATAGCATTGTTTCCTTCAGAGCAAGTGGGCACTTTATGTTTGGCTTGTGGCAGTTCTGAATTGCATTGTAAAGGTTCATAGCTGTGCTTCTGAAGCGTTCACCTGCAGCCCTGTAATAAGGTCGTGACTACAGTGTGCCCAGGTGGCCAAGAAGACCAACAACATCCTGGCTTGCATCTGGCATAGCGTAGTCAGCAGGACCAGAGAAGTGATCATCCCCCTGTACTCAGCTCTGGTGAGGCTGCACCTTGAATACTGTGTTCAGTTCTGGGCCCCTCACTACGAGGCCTTGGAGTGTGTCTAGAGAAGGGCAACGAAGCTGGTGAAGGGTCTGGAACATAAGTCTTATGAGGAGCAGCTGAGGGAACTGGGACTGTTTAGTCTGGAGAAGAGGAGGCTCAGGGGAGACCTTATTGCTCTCTACAGCTGCCTGAAAGGAGGTTGTTGTGAGCTGGGGGTCACAGATAAGTAGCAACAGGACAAGAGGGAATGGCTGCAAGTTGTGCCAGGGGTGGTTCAGGTTAGAAATTAGGAGAAATTTCTTCTCTGAAAGAGCGGTTGGGCATCAGAACAGGTTGCCAAGGGAGGTGGTCGAGTCATCATCCCTTGGGGGGGTGTTCAAGGAAAGATTGGATGAGGTACTTAGGGACATGGTTTAGTTAGTAATATAGGTGGTAGGGGGACAGTTGGACTTGATGATCTTGGAGGTCTTTTCCAACCTTAATGATTCTGATCCTGTGACTGTGACATCTGGGGAGGCCTCAGCTAGGATCTTTTTGTTGTCCTGGCACTGAGGCGTGTTGGTTGTGGGGGTCTGCCTCACTGTGAACTCCTGTGATGCACCCTCTGGAAAAGCTGAGCCAGTCTTTTGATGCAGTACTGAGACTACCCTTTCTGAGCTGCTACCTTGGTAGGCCACCCTCACAGAGGGAAGGGTACAGCTGATTGCTATGTTGGAGACAGGGAAGGAATATTGGACAGGATAGACAGAAAGTGAATCTGGAAAACGGATTTCACCCCACAGCACAGTGTGTGGTTTGCTTGCAAGAGCTTATTCTGGTGTCACTCACTCATTAATTGGCCCAAGGCACTGAGCACGTGTGGCACTCTGGTGGATACACACCTAGGTCTCCTGAGGATGGAGTTAGTGTAATCCAGAATTGGGCTGGATTGAGGTTTGCAGAATAAAGGATGCAATGCTTCTTTCTGGGTTTAGTCTGGAAAGTAGGAAGTGCATTTGGTTGGGTTATCTTTAAACATTTTTCCTAGTTTTTAAAATTATGCAGTTTTATTTGAATTTTATGTGAGTTTAGAAGTGCTGTAAGGCATAATTCAGTAATTCACATGTTCTGGTCTGTTTTTTAAACAGCTCACTGCTCATGCAAATTGCTCTTTCCCTTGAAGCTTGGTAGGAGCTCTGTTATGATAATCAGTATTTAGAAGTTGTTGTTGTTGTTGTTGTTGTTGTTGTTATGTCCACATTACTGGGTTGCATCTTTGTCATCTGTGCCATGCAGAACAGGATAATTCCACCAAAGCCAGAGTTGCCAGTCCCTGTAGGGAGGGTGAGAGATCAGGCCTTTTGCATTTTCTGAAGAATGCTATAACATACATTTGAGTAGTAGCCACAGAGAGAATTCCATTTTTGTTATTTTAGGTGATGTAAATTATACAAAATAAAGGCTGTCTGCAATTATTCAAAATTTCAAATGAGGCTTAAAATAATTTTAATGTACTCAGCACAGATGGAAAATTAGGTCTTCTTCCTGCTGCTTTTGAAGTTAATGGATATTTTGTGATTGACTTTTAATGAGAGTAGGATCCAACCCATAGTTATTAAATTGTAAGCCCTTTGTTGCCTGGTGACAATCAGATAACCTGTGTTTGCCTAGCAGAGCAGTTAGTCTTGGTGAAAACAAGCGAAAAAAGCACATCCCAAAACTCTCTCTGGAGAGTAAGATCAGCTCAACACACTTATATGACTGCTAGCACAGTCACACATGTTTCTTCAAACACACATATGGTTATTCACCTTGATGATTTCGGTATCTCCAGGATCCAAAGAATGCAAAAATACAGCTGTAAAATTTTGTAGAACTTCCTACTGCACCTGTAAGAACTGCTGCTGTGTGTAGGGGTTTTGTTGGTTTGGGTTTTTAAGGTGAGTTTAAATTTGCTGTGTGTTATGCACCCTGAAAAGAGTCATCCAAATAAATGCCAGAAGTGTCCAAATCTGACACAAGTCATTTTCTTCCTCTCCTTCATGTCTACCTCTAGTTCAGTGCAATAAACCCCTTTTTTCATTCTTCAGCTGTTTGTAGCCTTGCAGGTCCTTCCTTGCATATTATATGAACCAAAATGTAAGCTTTTCCCTTTTCTGTGTTAAATTAGTCCTTTTGCTCTCCCCATGCTTTTTCTCAGCTTTCTTTATGTCTCTTCTGCTGCCTCAGACTGTCCCCTCCGCTGCCTAAAAGCGAGACATTAGTTGTCAGGCAATTTTTTGCCCCTCTAATTCCTTTTCGCCTCTCTAATTCCATTTTCCTTCTGTTCTCTTCACATTAAGGAGACATTTGCTATTCATTGTGAGGTGAGAGGGCAGGAAGAGTCTACATGGGGAGAGCTGCACAAAGATGTAGACAGACACTTGTATGACAGTCAGCCAAGGCAACTTGCTGCTTAAGCATCTCCAGAAATCACTCACTTCTCATCATATGCCTGTGTATCTTGAGGGAGGTGCAGGATGGCTGGTCTATGAGACATCCCATTCTGGTGCTAGATGTACCACCACAGAAATGACTCCTTTTTGTTCCTTTGCATGTTGCACACCTTGGATCCTGTGTGGGGGCAAGTGGTTGTTCACCCTGGTGTAGCTATCCAATGTGTCTGTGTTGCTAAGGGAAGTGTCGTATCCATCATTTCAGTCTTTCAATGCCTCATAAATCTGTGAAGAGCTATGATAAAGGCCTGCATATCTGTTCTGGAGGTCTCTGGAGACTTCTAAAATGATTTCGTTTTGCTGGGATGACTCTGAGCACAGGATGTTGAAAAAAATGATTTGTCTTGTCCAAAGGAATCCTGGGTTTGGGCTAGTTTTGATCATGTCTGTGAGTGAGTCTCATAGGGGGCAGCAAACATTGCCACCTCTTCAGCCATGAGGAACCCTGTTCGCTGAGGCAGCAATAGCTTTCTTGCTTCAGCTGAGTGGAGTCAATCTGTGGTGGACCCTGGTCAGGCCTTGAAGCGGAGTGTGGAAAGCCTGTTTGCTGTGGGGAAGGACAGAGCTGTGGTATGAGGCTGCAGAGCTTGCCCAGCTGATCTTTAGGAGGGTTTTGTTAGGCTGCAGTTTCGTTCCTCAGAAGAGTGAATTTATAAGCTGGCAGGTGTGTGGAGCCCTAGGCCATGACCATGTCTGCCTGGATGGGGCACGGTTGTCTCTTTAGCTGTAGTCAGACGGAAGAGATTGTTGCCTTGCCAGTGTGGGACCTTCCTTTCTTATTTCCATGAGGAGAAGCAGGGATACACTGAGGGAGAACCAAAGTGTGGACGTCTCTGTTGGCTGCAGAGTGACATTCGTGAGAAAAATGTGGAAATCTCTCTTGCTCAAAGCATTCGCAGCTCCTCACAGAGAGTCCCTTGGGCCTTCGTGAGATTTGCAAAACAGAACTGAAGCAGGAAGTTGAAGACTGGGAGCCTGAAATACCATCAAGTTTAAATATGGAAAGATTTATTCTCTATGGCTCTGATACAGGAAAATTTGTTCTTGGCCCTAAAGCACGTGGAACAAATCATGCTCAGATTTAAGCACGTTTGAGCTTTTTCTTGGCTTTAACCCTATTAGCTCACCAAGACAGAGAGCTAACCATACTTCCACAGGACTCTTTCTGTGTCACAGAGAGAGCAATTTTAGTATTATAGCTTCTAGGACCTCGTTCGCAGTTTATTATTTAGAATTCCACTGTTGCTTTGATTGAGGTGAAGAATACAGAGGGACATTCGGTAGAAAAGTTATTTTTTAAAAAGAAAACCCTAACGTTATTCCATAATTTGTAATTTGTGTACAGACATTATGAAAAGTTTGCAATATTTGCAGCACAGATAAGCAACCTATTGAGTGGAAATTCTTGGTTTGCTTTGTAGAACAGATCAGGAGACCTGCATCTCACCAGAAGAACCAACCGAGCAACTTAACAGCTTAAATGAGGTAAGCTTAACCAAAAGGTGAAATACGATGTTACAGGTTTTCAATTAAATGTTTGGTTTTCATTAATTCTGTCTTGGAATAATGTAATTGGCTTGAGAATCTTAGGTTGGCTTGTTAATGAATCATTCCAGTCAGATTTTTGAAGAAAAGCCTAGGAGTGTGATACGAGACTGCTGTAATGTTTTAACAGCCAGAAGCAAGAGATTTAAATTATTTTAATCCAACTTTCTGTTTGTGCTCAGAGGAGAATTAAGCATTCAATATTGACTGAGGGAAATGGCATCATTTAAGAACATTTGATTTTTTCCTCATATTACAGCTTAAAAGCGTTCAGCTATCCTGTTTTGTTTAAAAATAAGGAGATCTCAAGGTTGCTACGTGCTGCATAAATAAACTCTGAGCAGTACAATGTAGTCTAAAAGGTATTCTTGTTGTAAGATGGGAGGAGGGAGGTGTTGGAGTGCAGAGAGGAAGCAAGGAAAGCCAAATTACACCTGCGACACTTGAAACAAGAGCTGTTTTCACAGGGATCATGGCAGGAGGATGGTGTGAGGGTAGAGCACAAAGAGGTTGTTTGTGGGATCATGTCAAATGATGGAAGATCCTGGGCTAGATTCTCACAATCGGCAACACACTGGGGGCCCAACCTGAGCTTTGCAGTTACCCAGACTTTATAAAGCATCTCCCACAAGGCAGGATGTCTGAATACTAGCGTGGAGCACGCTTACGTACAGCAGGGGCAGTGAACAATACTGGACTTAAACAAAGAGCTGACAGTATTTGTAAGTGTAGACCAAGACAACAGAAGAACAGAAAATGGAAAAAGCAGCTTTGTTTCCATAACAAGCCAGAGAACATCTACGTCTATTAATAGATGCCTGACTCTCATTAGGGGGAAACCACAATGTGTCCTTTTAAAGGAATTCAGACTTAATCTTCTCCTTACAGTGAATTATCTCCTGTGCATTTGTGCCCTTGTTGTGCAGCTCACTGTTGAAAATCCCAGTGCTAACTGGTAAGGCACATTCCATGACCGATGTGAGGGAATATACTCAGCCTCTGTCTAGCCAGTTAAGGCCCTGGGAGAAATCATCAGGTTATTGTTTCTTCTGAGAAGCCCCATTGCTAATAATTACCAAAGCTTCCACTTAAAATCTGCCATGTAAAATTCTTGCAAAGGACTCCTTAAAGGTTAAGATAAAATACTATAATAAATAAAATCAGTGTGAGATGTTAAAACAGATAATTAGATCAGAAATGAAAATAATTTGCAAGCAATTTAAGGGGAATGAGCAATGGTTACATTCTGGCACTTTCTTTTGCAAAATCTTAGATGATGTCTCAGGTTTACTGCAAAGCCACACAGACATATGTGATAAGAAAATTAATTCCCTCCTTGGATTAAGGAAAGTGCTGTCATTCCTCACTGCTCACCCTCGGCATTATACAGATCCAGGGCATATCTTGTTCTATCTTATTGCTGCTTGTTTGTTCCCCATAAAGGAAGTTCTTTACTGAAAACGTCATATGCCTCCAGACACAAATATTGCCATACAGACACTGCAGAGATTTATTTACGTTCACATAAAACACACCTATCTTATTTTAACCTGACCTCACAGATTAAAAAACAAGAGAGATGTTTCTGTGTGTCACTGTTCTAATGTGACCTATAAAAGCATTAATTTCCTTAGAGTAAAGAAAATTGAACAGGTTGATATTTGCTTAGTTTCTTTTCTATATGAATCACTTCAAAGGCCATTAAATGCTGAAAACTCAGATTTTTCTCTGCCCCAACCAATTTGATAAACCCAGTAAATCCTTCAATAAACTGGATATAATAAATGGCTGCCTTCCTGTGCTGGAGGAGCAGGGGCAGGGTACAGGCATCCTCAATATTCAGCAATACCATTTATGCAGAAAGCACCAAGTCTGGGCTTTGCTTCTCCTCCCTTCTCCCTGTCAGCCTCCAAGGGGAGACCAGGCAGGGTCCAAGGATTGGGCAGACCGATTCCCTTTCTCTCTTCCCTTAGTTCTTATATTTGCCCTTAGGTTGCCCACAAGGATGAAACAAGGGATGCTGTGAACAGTCGTGCTTTCTCAGGGAAAGAACTCATTTCTAACAGCAGAGGCTCTGTTTTGGCCATTGTTAGCTGCCTGCTCTCTGTGCAGATGCTCAGTGGCACAGATTGATTAGCAGGTTTGGCAGTACTGTAGCTCCTGGTGCAATAAGGGAGAGTCTGGGTCTGTGAGGGTCCCTTTGGCACCTTGTCTACCCCCTGGCCAAGCTGGCCAAGCCACCACATGGCGCTGATCATGCAGGGACCCATCCAGGGAGCAATATCTGGAGTGGGAGTTACTGGTGGCACCTCCTGAGAATAAAATTATAAGCTATTTCAGGGGACTCCCACTCATTGACACACCATTTTGGTGATAAATTGGGAGTATTTGTTTATTCCGTGTCCTGTTCTCCAGAGGAAATTAGCAGTGTAGGTGTGTGGTATTTATCTCTAGATATAAGAGCTTATCTATCATCTCAACTCTTGATTTTCAGAAATCATTGGGTAGAAAGAGGGATGGTCGTCAGGGTACCATCTATAAACTTACTTGTTTGTCAAGATGGTTTCTTTACTACAGGGTGAGCTTCCTCTGCCAACAGCAATCCTTTTGTACTGTGTTTTCTCTAATGGGCTGGAGTGACACTTTGATGACTATGGTTTCTTAAAGCATTAGCAGAATCTATGCATAGGAGAGAAATGCTGTGCTGTCTCTCTTTCTGTTTTCCTCCAAGTTCCTGTAAATATCTTTATTTTTCCATTATCTTTGCTCTGGAATAATTTTTCTTCTTTGAGTGGAATTGGCATAACTCAAGTTCTTTGAACTGTTGGTTACTTGAAGAGAACAGAAAAAGAGATGAGGAACCTTTGTCCAAGACAGCTATAATTGCTGCTTTTTTGAACTTGGGAAATAGTATTCTTAAGAGGCAATAGTATGGTTATTTTCCCAAAGAAGCTTAAGGTTCCATTTTTCATATTAATGTGACCTTTCATTTGCATTAGCATGGATCAGGAATTACTGCAGCAGAAACACTGGTATTAGGCACCAGAGTAAAGCTGGAACGAACACCAAATCCAAAGCATCTGAACTGAGATCGTTAGCTGGTATCATACACCACAGCTTAAATTACTTCAGTGATACCCATTTCCCACATAAAGCCTTACTCAAATTTATGCCTGTACCCATCGTGACCTAACATTTCCTTCTCTATGTATTTTAGCTCTTGGTATTTGCTTCTAACACGTTTTGCAACTACTTGTCAATGGCCAAGAGCAGAGATGGCCCAGCTGGGCCCCGGGGGCAGGCCTGCACCATGAGGGATTTTTAGGTATCATGTGTGCAGGCTGGTTTGTGTCCAGATTAGATGTATTGCTGAGCATGTGCAGCACACCCCACCATGGCAGCAGAGTACCTGCAGTCACATCAGGTCTGTACAGATACTGGTAACGTTGGAGAATTAGGGGGAAGTTGGAAGTGGTCAGTAAGATTTCAGATGAACATGGAGGTTTGAGAAGGTAAAAACAGGGCTCAGACTTTACTTTTTTTCTTTTCTTGCCTTCCTTTTGCCAGCAGTTGATAGCACATGGGCCACCCTCAATAAGCCCAAGGACAGAGCACAAATTGCTGACATACGGCTGTGTCCAACCCCCCAGAGCACCTCGCTGCTCTGCTTAGGCTGCAGCTGCAGAAACAGGGGACATCCTGCTCCCACCATGGAGAAGAAGGTCTGAGGCTGGCAGGATCAAGCCTGGCTACTCTGGCATTGCTGGTACTTCCAGCAGCCCTCTGAGGGGGGCAGGACAGGACAGGCAGCAGGACAGGCAGCAATTCAGTACACTTTACTGGGATGCTCCTGCTGCCCATGGGTTGCTGACTCTGGGCAGCTTTGTGCTTGGACTTTGCTTAAAGTCTCCTTGCTTGTGTTCCCGTAAATACGTGGTGGCTTTTCATGTATACCATGCTGTGGCAGCACCATAGTACTTGGCTGTGCTTTAGGAGTAAGATGAGGTTGATTGCATACTCCAGATTCATCATCTCCCTGGTAACATCAAAATGATCAAAGCTACTTACTCTTTTCTCCCTACATCAAACACTTGTCAAGGGCACATTGATGAAATCATATAAGGTATTTCTACTATTATTACTATTAGTATTATATGATTTTTTTTTAGTATTTGGCAGTGACTGGGATTTTGCCATCCACCCACCTTCCAGAGATGGGTGAAAAATATAATTTAGAGCAACTGAATTCAAACCAGCTGGTGAGTTACAGCATAAGCATTGCTGAAATACAACGTTCCACAAGGTAGCCCAACCTGCCATAAATATTAATGTATCATAAGAAATAGTGATGCAAAGTGAATGTATTTTCATGACATAGGGGACTTTTTTGGTCAAATCCTTGAGGTAACAGTCTGTGAAGGTTAGGTGTATTTGTCAATTAGTTGCCTATGTTCACTTACTTGGTGTGCTCTTCTGATATGTTTGCCTGTCTTCCTCACTAGCTAGCTATCAGCAGTTCTCTTGATAAGGTCCAGGCTGGGATCAGGGATCCTCACTGCTATAGTCATCTTTCTCTAGATGCCCATCTGTTGTGATAATTCCACAGACACTTCTTTTTGGGTCTATCTGGGACGAGAGGCAGAGGAAAATGAGGTCTGTCATGTCCTGACAACTGTTTCCAAAACAGTGACTCAAGTCAGAACCCTTCCCTTGACAAGGAAAATTCACTGCCACCTGAAAGCTGTTGAAAGTGAGGTGGTTTCCATAATTCTGTCTCTAATTCAAGAAAATCCTGTAGAGGATTAAAGAAGATTTTGAAAGTGCCTCACAGAAGATGCTTAATTGATGGTAAGAAGTCAACTAAATACACCAAAAGCAGGCAGCCAGGTAGGGCATTGCTGGGACTTTCCAGCTGGCTGACATGCCAACTGGGCACTAAGGTGATATTGCTGTGACCAGAGAGGCCAAGAGAATTCCTTATATTGGCCCCTCTACTCTGCCCTGGTCAGGCCCCACCTGGAGTACTGTATCCAGTTCTAGGCTCCCCGGTACAGAAAAGACAGAGATCTCCTGGAAAGAGTCCAGTGGAGGGGTACGAGGCTGAACGAACTGGGGCTGTTCAGCCTTGAGAAAAGAAGACACAGAGCGGATCTGACCCATGTTTATAAATGTCTGAAGTGTGGGAGGCAGAGGGAAATGGCCAGCCTCTTCTCAGTGGTCTGTGGGGACAGGACAAGGGGCGATGGCCTCAAATTGGAGCACAGGAAGTTCTGCACCAATATGTGGAAGAACTTCTTCATGGTGAGGGTGAGGGAGCCCTGGGACAGGCTGCCCAGGGGGGTGTGGAGTCTCCTTATCTGGAGATATTCAAGCCCTGTCTGGACGCCTATCTGTGTGACCTGTCCTGGGGAACCTGCTCTGGCAGGGGGGTTGGACTCGATGATCACTGGAGGTCCCTTCCAACCCCTACGATTCTGTGAGGAGGACATCTGCACGCTCAGTATCCTCTTTCTAGCGGACAGGTCAAAGGACTCAGATCAGTTTGAAGTAATAAACATAACTATTGAACCAAACAGTGCGGTTAGGTAGTTAATGTAACCTGTACCTGGGAATAGTAACAGTGTCTTCGGCCTCACCTCTTAGAAACCCCCTCTGTATCATGCCATATTGTTAAAGAACAGTATTGCATTTAGACATTTCCTGATGAATTAGTGCTTGATCTTGCCATCACTTCTTTCTGGTATTATAGGAGGAGATGTCAAAATGTATCTTGACAAGAGATGAGAGGAACTCCAGTCTAAAATAAATGTAACACAAGCCGTTTCTTTGCTCCCATAACTCTAATATCAAGCTGGGTCTGATCGGAATGGCCAGAGCTCCTGTTCATTGAGGACCAGGAGAAGGAAGGTGTTCCTGGATTTCCTTTTAGACCTAGGCTGAAGCTGAAGACCAAGTGCTTGATTCTAACCTAACCTGTTTTGTGGAATGAGAAATGGATTTGGAAGTGGTCCTGACAGCACGTAGAGGGTCGCAGGATCTAGTTGTGGTGGTTTTGTGCTTTTTCAAAACTTCTCTATTTTGAGGTGTTTCCTAGAAAAAGCTAGTTCCTCCTCCTTTCTCACTCCCTGAATTCTATAAAAGGAATGAAAGAATTAAGGCTGAAATCTTCCCTGTCATTCTCAGCCAAATCAGTTTCCTTTTTCTCATTTTTTATTTTTAACCTCAAACTACTGGCATCCTTGGGTTTATAAAAGGGCTGTATTACAATAAAATTAAGGCAAAGACATTTTAAACTACTCACTACATAGGTGACATGCTGTTACATGAAGGAAATAATTCCAATAAATCCATTTGTTATTTCATTAAACAGATCAATAAATCGGCTTCTAGTCTTTGACAGCATGATAAAGGAGTTTTTCAGGATATAAACTTGAGGATTTTTTTTCCTTTTCTGTTGCAACTCAGGTTTGTTTTCAGAAATTGCTCTTCACAAATACCTACTGTTGGAGTGACTTAACATCTTATGTATAACTCCATCTGCCAGCTGTGTGATTATTGGGACAGCCTTATGTGCTTTTATTTTATGCTGCAAGCTGTATTTCCCCTGGGAGAGGGGAACTGAATGTGAGGGTATCAGTAGTGACTCATTTTGCCCAGTCAGATGGTGATTAGGGCTTTCACAGCATTTACATCACATGTCCGATTGTACAGCTGAATATTGCATGCAGCATTAAAGATAAAAATGTGAAGTGGACCAAGCAGGACACAGGAGCTGGAAGGGATGTTAGAGATAACTAGCCTTGTCCTCACTGATTTGTCTGCAGCAAGAAAGAATCATCTGTTAATTTTACCTTTGAAACGGAGTGGAAATGCTCTGGTTGCCCCGCAGAGGCGGCAGCAGCCTGCGTAAACGCGATGTCTACATTAAAAAGTCTCTCTAAACCAGCCAATTAAAAACATTCCAAGAATCCCCTGAGGGAGCGTGTTCTCAGTAACTCTTTGTTCACCGCTTTGTGCCGCACAATAGGCTGGAGAGGGGGATCTGTGTTTTATGAATGGCAAATGGGGAGGGACAGAATGTCATCAGATGGTGATGTCAGCCCAATGAATGAAACACTCGCTTAGTGTATTGCTTCAAGACTGAGAAAAGGGACACCATCTCAGTTTGGCTTCCTAGAATAAACTGTCTTTTGCTGACGAAGTCATCTTTCCCACGTGTCATGAATAATCCATGTAAATTGGGACTTAAATAACCAGGAGTCAAGAGACTGGGGGACTAGTGCACGTTTGCTCTCTCGCGCGTCCGCGCAGAGCTGCTGGTGGAACACCCCTTTGCAGGCGCTGCTCATGGGCTCAGGGAGTTGAAGCGCTCTCGCTGTATTCCGTTGCTCTCTATCTAGCCCAATGTTCTGCTTTTGTCTGCAGAATTCTTTGTTGAAGCTGCAAGCCCTTGAAACCGATCTGTGCTCCGCGTTTCTGCCAACCCAGGAAGAAACCCCTCAGCTGCCGGCACCCAAGGATCCAACCCCTGCCTCAGTCCAAACCAGCGTGCAAGCTGATGGGGCCGGTTATGGAGGTAAGCGATCGTGTCATGATGTGTTCTCATTTGCAATTATAAAAAAAAGCCCTGTGACTTGCAGTTTAATATCAGGTTTGCAGTCCTCTGGGAAGCAGTGCAGAGCTAATGCAAAGCACCATTTCCTCATGCAAAATGCTGTGTACCATAAAAAGGGGTGATACCTGCTGAAAGGACAGGAATTGCTGGCTATAAAGTCCTGTTTTTCTGAGAGGGAATCTTGCTTTTCAAGCAGGTTTGAAGAATCCTGATTTTTTTTAATTATCAGTTTTAATCTGTTTTGTGTTTTTCTTGCATGAATACATTTACACTCTTTACTTCCTATGTCTGTATTGTGTGAGATCACCTGCCATATCATGTCATTCTATTTTGGTCATTCTTTTTGTCAGAGCAAGATCACTTTCTTTCTCCTATTATTGATTTTAATTTAATGCATCAGCAGAGAGAGATAGCAAAGGTGAGTTTTACAGCATGTGGATTTTAATCATTCATGAACCTGTTTTATTACCCATCTGGGCAAACCGTGGTGTGTTATCTCTCCCTCCTTGCCCAATATGGAAACCAGTCCTCACAAATAAAACAGCCCCTAAGGCTTGGTGTTATTTTTTTGTCAATTCATAGCTCATAGTCACAGGGCTGGCAGCGTCGTGATGCTCAGGAGGAGAGGAATCGCTGCTCATGGAAAAAATAGGTCAAAGGCAATATGACTAATGCACCTCAGAGGAGTGACACGAATACACAAATACAGGAATCCTTCACCACGTATGGTCCAAATGGAGGCAGGTTGGTCAGTAGCCCCTTTGCAGTTGATGGCTCATGTCAGAGTAAAGGCTGGGCTCAGAAGAACTTATTTCAGAAGCGTTTTGCTGAGAAATCTGAACAAGAAATAACAGGAAGTTGTTTGCCTAAGGAAAATCACAAAGATGGTGTTCTACTTGAGGAATTTTAAAGTTTGAGGTTTGTGCTGCACAATTAAGGAAAATGGTATGCAGAATCCAAGTTGTTATAAAAATGGAGTATAAAAAATACTAAATATTCTGAGTTTTGGTTAAAAAAAATTTAAAATCTATTTTTTAGCCCAGTTAAGCAAATACCTTAATAGCTTTTGGATACAGGTATGGAACATGCACTGGTGCTAGTCCCTTGGTGTGGATTGGAGGCCGAGACAGCTCTCATAGCTGTGCTGCACAGGCAGAGACATTTTGCAGCCCATCCAAAACCTGCACTGACTCCCTTCCTTTGTGGCAGGGTGGGTTTTCCCCTCCTTTTCCAACAGTTTACTGAATTACATTGTTCTGGTAGTTTCATAAATCACCTTTAGGATGGTTCATAATTGTTTTCTTTGCTTATTTTTGCTGTTTTGATTTGGTTTTGGTTTTAATTCCTACTGTCAGTGACCCCCTACCCCTCTCTAGCTCTTGGTCTCCTGTCTCCAGCTACACAGGCAAATGCTGGATGATGTAGCATTTCTTGCAGGCAGCTCAGAGCATGCTCTGTCGCTCGAGGAATTCACACTTGAGCTTTAATCACAGCTTACCTATTTAGCAGATTTTAATGGACGCTCGCTCCTGCTAGGATCTGCTTAGCAGTTTGTGGGGGTTTTTTAATAACTTGCCATTTTGCATAGATATAGATAGTCCTCATTTTGTCTCTTAAATTGCTACTGAAACCTTCTACAGGTACAGCTTTCCCATGAGACTATTGGCTTGGCTGTTTCAGCTCCAACTTGTATGGAACTCCAGAGATTTGTGCCATGTCAGGAACAGAGTTTTTAGGGGATGTGCCATATATAGTACTAGCCTTTGCTCAGTGACTTGGGCACTAAAAATATAATATTAACAATGTATTTTTAAAAATATATATGAGGTGTAGTCTATTGAATTTCTTTTGTTTCAGATCCCAGTCAAAAAGAGAAATTAGGAAAACTCCATTATATGAATGGTGAATAAAACTAGAACGGTCTAGTAAAATGACCGGGTACTTCAGGGTGCAAGTTGTAAAGTGAACAGTAATTTGTATCTTCAAGCAAAGCCAGCAACCTCCAGGTTATTTTTGAATAGGAAGAAACTTGAATTACAGCTGGCAAAATGAGACCACGAAGAATTCTAAGGTCCTAAGGAGCCTGCTTTGGCAGGGGAGTTGGACTCGATGATGTCTTGAGGTCCCTTCCAACCCCTCCAATCCTGTGATTCTGTGATAATTGCAAGGGTGTGTTGAGATAGGTTTTAAGGGAAACAAAGAAAAGCAGAGTGTGAGTTGTTTTCATAGCTTTGGGATGTGTGTATACATCAAATATGTGATTTGAGCAGTGAGCAGCTGAACTTAACTGTAAGATGTTCTAAATGTCTTTTAATTTAAAAATCATGAAACTGGCAATCACGGATGTAATGTTTTGAGGGATGAAGATATTACTTCTGCATATTTTTTAATACACAAGAGATTTCAGTGTATTATTGTTATACTTAAAGGCTGTCACGTGCAGGAATGCAGACTTGTACCATAAGACTTGTCACGTCACTGAAGTGCATGTTATGAAGCATACTGCATATTATAAGATACCAGATCTTGGCTGTAAGTCCTGCCATAAGTTCTCATCAGTGCTGGACTGGGTGGATGAGATTAAAGAAAGGCAGCTAAGGGGCAGCTTACCCATGTGGCCAGAGTTTAGTTCCCAGTTTTTTCAAAAATAGAGGCTAAAATTAGATCAGGCACATGAGCACAGTTAGATGTTTGATCAGGTTGTGGGCTGCTCTCAGGGTAATGCTTAGAGTCTTGTTCAGGGTCTACACAGAGCTGGAATCAGGATGGTGACCCTAAGTTGCAATTAAAAATGGGATTGGTTGTAACTTGTCATCACCCTGACACGTGCTGATTTTTAGTACCTGGGCCATGTAAGCAGATCAGTTTGAATGACTTGCTGGCCACTTCTGGACAGGAAGTGGTGAGGTAAAGCTTCTGTCGGAGGGTTGGGGTTAAGACCTTTCCTGGAGCCCTAACTTGCAGCAGTTTGTGAGTTTTAGGGGAGCAATGCTGCCAGGAAGCACTGGTGCCAAGGAAATGGAAGAGCCCTGGCCTTTGGGGAATACTCCCAAATTCACCCAGCACACAGCTTGCCTCCATTTCATTTGCTATCTGAGTAAAAAGCCTCCTTGAACTCTCACATCTCTGTGTTTGCTTTTAGACTGGAGCTGCTCCAGCCACAACCTGTCCTTTGTGTTTGTCTTCCAGGCAGGCCTAGTCTTGCATGTCCCATTTGTCTTCCCTTTCTGAGGCTGGTTTGGGCCTACTGGAGAGTGGTCTGGTTGTAAATGTGAAAAGGAGGAAACTCCTGTGACCGTGCAGGCTGTCAGACTGTCTCTGTGCTGCCTCCTGAAGAGCAGCACTTCCAGGCCCATGGAAGATCAGAGTTCAGAGGTTGGAAACTTTTCCTGCACCTGTCACACAGACCAAACGATGTAACATCATTTACATTTCGCAGTGAAGAGAATGCTACTTAATGTGACTATAAAAAAAAAATCCCTTTAATAACAAGAGGTGAGAAATAGTGAAGCTATTCTTAACCTACTTCACAGTGGTAATATGTGTCTGGAATTTCAGAGATGGTGAAGTAAAAGGAAGTAAGCCAGATTCTCTTTGACAATATTGTTTTTCAGAAGTTAAAAAAACCCCAAACCCTCAAAACAAAACCCAATCAGAACTGGTAATTATTTCTTTTTAAGTCTTATTAAAGGTAAGGACAGATTGCTTGCAGAAAAAGACACTTTTGTTTGTAAAACAACGTATATTTCAGCATCTATCACTGTATGTTGTCAGTGTACATCATTTCCCATGACTGGTACAATGCTCTATCCTTGCCTCTCCCAGATGCCCGTCTGGATCTCTCTGTGGGAGGATTTGAATCTCATACCTAATTTAGAAATTTTGAGTGTTGCTCTGGTATCTTGGAGAGTTGAATTTGACCTACAGAGTATGAAGTACCTAGGGGAAAGATGCTAGGTTAGAATTAATAATCAACTACATTGCCTCATTGGGAAAACGCTTAACATAATTGTAATTGATGGTGCTGATGAATTTAGGGATACAAAAGCCAAGTGTAACTTCTGTGGGACAGAGTAAACTGATCATACAACATACAGATGACTTTTCTGTTGTCTTTATAGCAAAACCAGATGGCAAGTACCTGATAAAATGATACTTTAGGGCATTGTAACTGTTACTTTTTAAATCAATAGTTGCTTTCTATGAAGGGTGCCATTCAGAGCTGGTTTGTCCCCACTACCCCAGTACGGGAGTTGGGATTTGTAGCTTCAGGATCTGTTGGGCTGAGGTCAATTAAGCTGCATTACAAATGTTCTGCTAAAATCCTGAAGGAAATGCCCACTCACCATGGGAATGTCATGTCCCCTGTACAAACGAAAGAAAGTGAGGGTGAAAGAACTTTTTAAGCCTGCCTGCCCTTCTGTGAGCAAATCCACGTGCAGTTGTTTTTCAGATATTACCTGTGGAGGCACCTGAGGTGAGGTTTCCATTTGTAGTGGAAGGCAGTATTGACTCAGCATCATAAGGGTAACTCCTGCAGGTAGCAGTCACTGCACATCACCTTGAGTAACTACCCTGAACGTTATCAGTGGCTCCTCTTACCTTCATCTCTCATGTTCTTTAGACCCATGTGTATGTAACTTCAGACCTTAAGGAAATTCCTCAGGATACTGCAAGCACCACTGGAAGTTCTTTGCATCAGGACATATTATATTTTGATCTTCTGCTCTCTTGACCAAAGGACTAAACACTCAATCACAAAAGTAAACTTGTTTTGTACAATCATTGTCTTCTTCAGGAATGTGGCTTTCCAAAGCAGACAGACCTATGGAAATACAATGAAGGCTACCACTCTTGGAAACTCTGTCTTTCTATTCTACCTCATAGCTCACAAACACACCTGCCCACCAGTTTGCCTGTGGAACTCAGAAATGCTTTATGTGAAGCCAGTAACTGTCCTTTCCATTTTCTCATCCTCAGTATTATGTTCATCCTGCATGTGATACTTTGCCAAACTGTTTGCTGTGTACTTTGAATACTTATGCTTTGAATCCTTCTGTAAGTACAGCTCTGTTTTACCTGGGTAGCTCCGTACCTTGTGAGTGACCCTCAGTCCGTTTTGGTTTGTGCTTTCTTCCTAGAGCCCATGCCAGCCCACAGGGATGGGCAGAATGACACGGACAGCAGCCCACAAGAACATCACTCCCTAGGGACCAGTCGGCTGCTGTATCACATTACGGATGGAGACAATCCTCTTCTGTCACCACGCTGCTCTATCTTTAGCCAAAGCCAGAGATTTAATCTAGACACAGAGTCCGCTCCTTCTCCACCAAGTGCTCAACCTTTCATGATGTAAGAAGAAGTATTTTAATTCTTAGATATTGTAAATAATTTTTGTATTTCCATCACCTTTGACTCTTCATGATTTTCAGTTACTGTTACATCATAAACAAGAACTTTTGGTACTGGGGTGTATTTTTCAGCATGGTTAATTTGCAATACCAGAAATAGTACCTAGCATTTTTTCAGTAATTACACCCTACAATATGGCTTGAAGTCTTTGTTAATTATAGTCAGCAAGGACAGTTTTAAATGTTTAGTTAGTAATTAATCTGATGAATGAACATAAGATAAAAAGACCTATCAAAGTATACAAATTTCAGCTGCCAAACTTTCTTAAAATCTCCTATACCATAGCTGTCAGCTGCATATGAATAACGATCCGATCTACTGATTTGCACTTGTAAAAAAATCAGAAACTAATCTGCCTTCAAAGTGATAATGTTTATTCCTGGTAATAAAAAAACTCCCTGATCTTACTTTTACAAATAACACCATTACAGCTGGAACATTTGTCAAGCACTATGTTAAGTGTAAATACTGGATCGGGCTGTGACCTACTAGATTAAACTTTTGAGAAATACTCAGCAGTTCCACAATTTAAAAAAAGGAAAAAAGGAAAAAAGAGAGAGGGATTGAAAAGCAGATGGTGTGCTCAGTCATTAGTATACCCCGGGGTATGCTGAAGCAAAAGCAATTATTTTATGCTTACTTTTTAAAACTAAACCATGTCTTTTCTGTGGAAGAACCTAGCTGCATGTTCTGAAGTGCTAGGAAAGTGCTAAGTGTGCCTGAAACACGACATGGTCCATACTCCTCATCTGGAGTATCGTATCCCTCATCTGGAGTACTGTGTCCAGTTCTGGGCTCCCTGGTATAAAAAGGACAGGGATCTCCTGGAAAGAGTCCAGCGGAGGGCCACAAAGATGATTAAGGGCCTAGAGCATCGACCCTATGAGGAAAGGCTGAGTGAGCTGGGGCTGTTCAGCCTGGAGAAAAGAAGACACAGAGGGGATCTAATCAATGTTTATAAATATCTGAGGTGTGGGACACAGGGGGAAATGGCCAGCCTCTTCTCAGTGGTCTGTGAGGACAGGACAAGGGGCAATGGCCTCAAGTTGGAGCACAGGAAGTTCCACACCAATATGTGGAAGAACTTCCTCACAGTGAGGGTGACAGAGCCCTGGGACAGGCTGCCCAGGGGGGTGTGGAGTCTCCTTCTCTGGAGATATTCAAGACCTGTCTGGACGCCTCCCTGTGCGACCTGCCCTAGGGAGCTGCTTTGGCAGGCGGTTGGACTCGATGATCTCTGTAGGGCCCTTCCAACCCCTACAATCCTGTGAATCTGTGAATCTGTAGCAGTTCCTTCATCCAGCTCCTGTGACTTCACCTTTGCAGGCCAAGAAGTTCTTCTAGATGTAACTGTGAAGAGTGCAAAGAACCACAAACAGTAGCACAACTTACCAAGCATCTTCAGAGTCTGAAGAGAAAAATTAGGAAGTATGAAGAAAAGTTTGAGCAAGAAAGAAAATACCTGGTAAGTTAAAATTTGAAAAGATAAAGGGAAATACTACAATAGGCAAACGAGAATCCCAGTGTATCTAAACTTAGGCAAAACAGGCAGAAGGGCATTTTCCTGAAAGTGAAATAGGAAAATCATCCATGAGGGAATATCTTCTTACCATCGTTCAGTGTATGCAGTAGTTCTGAGACTCAAATTTGCCTTTTCTTTGAATTACCTTTGTTGCACAATATCCACCGTCTAGATGTGTGAGACGTGTCAATCAGTGAAATATGGCTTGTGAACTGACATGAATCAGAAACCTCCCAAGCTTTAGTGCTCAATAGAAGCTGATGGCAGAAATGAGATATAAAAATTGAGGTGTGTTGCTGGTGGGGGCTGGTTTGAGGCCAATGGTGTGCTCTGTGCAGCGTATACAAGAGCCTCCCTCCTATCGAGCCAGTTTGTATAACGAGTTGTGCAGTACAAAGGTATCGAGGCATCCGTGATGCTAAGGATGTGTACAGCAGGGAAGTTTGTGGTATTTTATGACTACAGTAAAATGAAAATTGTACATTACCTTGTTATCTCATCAATGACCACAAACTTACAGTGTACATCTATGAACTGTACTGCTGTACCCTCATCATATACACTTAGCAGTCAAATTTTGTACTTAAACAGTCATCACACTGTGACCAGAAAGGAATTTATTTCAGAGGTTTAATTTTGCAAGGAAAGAACTGATAAACTGTTGTTTGTTGCTTTTGAATCACTCTATTGCACAGGATTTTTTCATTTGATCAGTTAAACAGCTCAGCTGAAATGCTCAAAGTGCCATTTCCCCAGAGAAACCCCCTTTTAAAGCAGTAAGGGCTTCTCCCTGCAAGGGACAGAGCACTTTGGTTGCCATCCTGGAAATCCCTTAGGAACTTGACTAACATTGGGTATTTGATCAGTCCTTTGGAAACCAGAGACTGACCCAATTAGTCAAGGACTTAAATGTTTGTTTTCAGGATCAGAAGCCAAACTACTCAAATCCCCAGTGTGGCATGCTTACCATGATGGAGCCAAATGCCCTGCTAGCATAGTATCGTGCAGCTGGAACTACAGACATTTCTTAGCCACTGTGCATGGATAGGGTTTTACCTGTTTGATTGTACAACCAACAGTTCCTTTTTTTTAATTCTTCCATTTTCTTTCCATTCAGCCTTCACATGGTGACAAGACTTCCAATCCTGAAGTCCTGAAGTGGATGAATGATTTGGCCAAAGGTCGTAAGCAGCTCAAAGGTATGTAATAGCACGTCATTTCACCTGATTGCTGAAGCTTTTGGAAGTATGAGTGTACCTGGAGTATTTTAGGGTTAGTTTTCAAACCTCTGCACTCTGCTTATTTTTGGCTAGTACGTGGCAGTAAGTCTCCTCATGACGATGAAGATGTTGGGTGATAGGCCTTGCAGGCCTAAAAAGCAGGGATTAGAGTAAGCTAGTTAACCCTTGTAACAAGGCTCAAACGGGGTAAGGGGAAAAAGACATCACCTCTCCCTCATAACTGCAAACATTCATGCAAAAGGCAACGTTAGTCTGACTTACTTATATATATATCTGAAACGCAGACCTGCAAAGTTAGAAGTGTCCTTGTAATCATACAAATGTAGGTGCAAAATATTTCTTTAGGACTGAGGTTACACACCTCTAAAGCTTTCTGTCTTTGATCATAAAGCCAGATATTAGATTTGGTCTTGAGGGTCAGGTTTTGCCCTTGACTATGTGCACACCACTCCATAAATGTCTGGGTGCGTATCCCATGCTTACCTTCAGGCAGAATGCAGCCAGCACTGATTGTTTGGGTTTGGTTTGGTTTTTAATGTTATAGTTTTATCTATTTTTTTCCCCATTATAAATGGATTCTCACTAGCAATGAAATTGCAGTATTATGTTTTGTCTCTTGTTTTGGATATAGTTAAGAATGTAGATATAGAGGGTGTGATTGTGGTAAATAAAGGATTAGAAACTCAGCTTTCAATAGCTTTCTTCTAGAAAATTCTCCTTTAAATTACCCAGCTCCATAATTACTAGATTTATGTTTTTTCCCTTGAACTTTGTGTAACAAATCCAGGAAAAATGAGGGGAAATGTCCACAGCAGATAGCTAACTTTCGCAAATTACCTCTCTGACTGAACCATTGCTTCAGCTAGCTAGGTCAGCCTCACCTTCACACCCAAAATGCCCAGATCCTGTGAACACTTGTGATTTTACTGTCCTGAATAATGACTCTGCATTTACATGAACCAAGATTCATGAGACAGGTGCAGTTGAAATGGAAAAGCATTTGACTGCTTGTCCATCCTTCCTAAGTCACTATAAATTGCTATTTTTCCCTCCAAACCTGGCCTGCATCGCCAGGCTGTCACAACTAAAAATTATGTTACTGTTTCTGCACCGATTTCAATAAATTTAGCACATTTGGAGTCATCAATCTCCTGCCTTGCCAAGGTCCTTCACCAGCCAGCCATACTCTAGGAACAAAGCCTGCTTTTACTGGAGCTAATTCAGGCCATAATTCAATTTCCTCATTGCTCTGTGCAGGTCCCCAGAGCTCCAGGGTCTCTGGCTTGGAGTCAAGCTCATACACTTATGCGGGTTATTGGTGCAGGCGGGTTGCTGACTGGGAAGCCAGGGCACCCTGTAACCTGTACATCTTCTGCCCGGTTGCTGGTGTGCTCTTCTGCCAAGGGAAGTCGTTTAAGGAAAGGGGCTGGTTGTCCTTGTGAGGACCAGCTCCGTGGCCTGGTTGGGATGGCAATGCAGCCTCTGGAGGGGAGGGTCACGGTTGAAATCACACTAGAGGAAGGCGTTGGTTATGCAGACCTGGAGCACATGGCTCCAGCAGCTGGCATGTGGGCTCTGTAGCACAGCTGAGCCTTCCTGGCCTTTCTTAGGGGAGGGCCCTTGTTCTCCTCCTCACTCTTGCAGCAGTGCAGGAGGGCGAGTGAGGGGTAAGAGTGGGGCAGGTGGCTGCAGGGACACTGCCTCTTGTCCAGGAAGGCATCTGTGAAGGACTACATCCTTAGACACATCCCTTCAGCAGGCTTGGACATGTTCTTATTCAGGCATCAGATCAGTTGAGAATGCATGAACTTAGTGAGAAGAAGGGGGAGAGCAAGAGAGAGAGAGCTCTGCTTCGGTATGCCACCAACACCAAATCTCCCACAAATTCTCTCCAGCACCATTTGTCCTTTTAAGTCCCTTTCCTAACCTCACTCCCACTGAAATTCTGCACCGATTCCTACACAGACCCCACACTAACCCCGTGCCTCTTCAGTCCTCACCTGTGGTGACACCTCTTATGTCAAAGCTGGGCTTAGAGGAGAAACAGAAATGCACACATTTCATTGGCCTGGACACATCTCATCCCTTGACTTCTGTATTTCACTTTAACCAGGTAAAAGATGTTACACCTTGAAGCGGAGCAGAGTTGCTTTCCTACACAACTGCAGTATGAAAATAACTGTATGACATAAGTAGGGGTGGGTCCTTCTCTTGTGGTGTCAGAGGAAATTTGTTTGCAAATCTATTTACTTGCCAAGTAATTTGCCTTCCAGAGCTGAAACTCAGAATGTCGGAAGAGCAAAACTGTACCTCCAGAGCACCCCAAAGAAATGATCGCTGTGAAAGCACTGGGACACCTAAAGAGGCTGGGATGCAGGAGGCCACAGGCATGGAACCAGCTCGCTCAGTAGAAGAAACCATGGATAGTGTACTGAGACGATTAAAGGAGAAAAGACAACACTTTAACCTTCCTGAGACTATTAAGGTATTTAACAAGAGTGGCTGTTTCCTTCAGAACTTTATCTGGCAGACACTAACGGGTGTGTAGCTGCCTTGGGGTATGCTGGCAGCTGTGTGCCCTGTTTCTCCTGGCACTGGCAGCGCATTTTCTCTCTAGCAAGATGGGAGCTCTTAGTGCAGCTTTCTGAAGTGCCTCTTCTGTGAAGCCGTGCACAGAAAAAGAGGTGCAGCCTGCCTACTTGAGGTTGGTGCGCAGGGGAGCGCATGTTCTGGTGCTCTGAAGGTGGTGACAGCCACAGCAAGCCTATCTTCAGTCCACAGAAACGGCGGGACTAAAAATGTTCCTGATGTTACTTTGACAGTAAAGGTCCCTCTCACCTGAGAACTGCTGAAAGCACTGGGCTAAGAGCGTATGGGTAGCACAGCCTTCTGACCTTGTTCGTTTCCTTGTGCTGATGCTGCCTCTGCTCTTCCACATTCTCAATTACTCTTCTATATTTAGGAGCAATACCCCATGAACCCTGCTTGCTTGGATGGGCAATTTATTTTTGCTTTTAAACTAGTACCTATTATACAATTCTGCTGTACCTTCACACTAAGGTGTGTCACCCTACCACAGGCTCTGTCTGAAACTGTTCTACAGTACATATGGTCCATAAAAATACTTTTTTAGGGGCTATTTTTGCTGTCAAATGATGTTGCTATTCCTGATGCTAGGCAGCCAAGCACGGCAATACATTCTGTTCTCAAAGGTACCTAAAATCTCAGTGTTGACAGTAACATTTAGATGATGAACTTTGGCTGATGAATGAAAAAAGATGAGAGGGTGATGGGGGCAAGAAGGGTTGAAGAACTGCTAAATTCTAAACTGTGCAAGAAGTAAGAAAAGTTCTGGGTGGATTTCAGTAGCAGAAAGTACCCAGATGAGATAAGTTTTATTTTTTGTGTGGTTTTGGTTTCTATTCTTCATTCTTAAGCAGCTAGTTAGTGTGTGAAAATGTCCATAACGATGCAGTGCTTCTACGACCTGCTGGGCAGCAGAGTTCGTAGGCCCCAGGAACCCAGACTCACGGCATGCCTGGAAGCAGAGCACTGCCTCTGAGAGTGGCAGGGCTCAGCCCAGTCTGCTCCTCGCCACCATATCGTCTGTCCCCAGAGTTGGTGGTTTCTCTCTGGAAGAATAACAGTGAGCTTAAAAGGCATAAGCATGCAGGGAACTTACTAGTGAGGAAGACAAGTGTATGCAATATTTTACGTGCCTTTGGCCCAAGTTAGCTTTACACACAATGTCCTTCTTCTTCCTTTATGTGCAACAACCAACTTTTGCCTTATATTCAGGGGGAAGAATTGCAGCCTGTCTGCAAAGCCCCAAGGCTTTTCTCAGACTGGTTACCTTTATCTACCTGTCCTTTCCTTATTGACCTGCTTCAGTTCATGATTTCCGTGGCTATGAAGCAGTGTTTTTATTTAGTTAGCACTGAATTTCATGTTGCTCTACGCAGCCTACAGCTCTGAGATGTCTCAGACGATTCTGCAGTCTGTGATTCCACCTGTCATCTCTGGTTTTGAAATTATCAGTCTTTTCAAACTCAGCTGAATGTGAACATGTCTTGAGATCGCTAATAAAACGAGCTAATGAAACAGGCCCAAATGCTAAACCCTCTTGAGGTTGTTTCTCGTGTGTAAAATCAATATTAATGATCACTCCCTGTTTCCTCCTTAACCATTCAGCTGCTCCAGGCTTAACAGTTTTTGAAAGAATTAACCTTGTATTAATTGCAGAACTAGCAATAAGTAAACCAATTAACTACTTTATAATACTCCTACATTCTAGTTAGCAGCTCTTGCCTTAATGTGAGTGACAGATAATTTTGGGAGTGATTAATTCATGGGGACCTTTAAGGCAAGATGTGATTAGTGGTTCTGCACTGTTGTTGCATTTGGGCGCTAAGCAAAAAAGGTTTCGCTCCTGCTGAAGCTAATAGCAAGGCACTCCTTTGATATTAGAAGAGTGTTACTTCTTTGGGGCTTGGTATTTTCTCAAAAAGTACAGGCTAATTATTAAAAATACTTCTCCAAATGGTGAAGAAAGAAAGGCATCGACTTTCTGCAGAAAGGCATCTCACTCCCCCAGCTCCACCATTCTTCACAGTACTTCACTGTGGCAGATGAGCTCTTCTCTGTGCCTCCCAGCACTTGGCCCTAATTCACACAGATCTTCCCTGATCTGGGGGAGAGGAAAATGGAAAATTAACTTCATGTGCTCCTTGCGCAGTGAAAACGCACAAGTGTCAGCAGCAGATCTTGGAAAGAGGGGGAAGGGGAGAGGAGAGAAATCCCAGGCAAATAGCGTGCTCCCTGCAGCAGACTCCTACAGATCTAATGGTGTATCACCAACACTGACAAATTGCATTTCTGAAAAATCAACATCTTTCTGGTTCCACTCATCCCTTCTGTGATGCTTGAACTGCTAGTGTCAGGTGTTCAGCTGTGCTTTCTGCAGCTTCCCAGAACAGGCTGCCCAGGGAGGTGGTTGAGTCACCTTCCCTGGATGTGTTTAAAAAAAGGGTAGATGAGGTACTTAGGGATATGGTTTAGTTTAGGATGTGAATGGTTGGACTCGATGATCTTAAAGGTCTTTTCCAACCTTGTTATTCTGTGATTCTGTGATTCCCCACAGCAGTTCTGCAGAAGCACACTGCCCAGCTGCCATCTCCTCCCAGCAGAGCAGATTAGTCTTCCATTTCGTTTTAGCACCTTTTTCTGGTATGCTCAGCATGTAAGGGGTGTTAGCCCTGGTATCTATCCCAGTGATTGGATATTTAGGGATTTCCACTTCATAAATGTGTTGTGGTTTCACAGCTGAAGCTGCCTGTTCTTCATCCCCTACCAGTCAAGGCAAATCTGTTTTTCATGATGAATAATTAAGAAGTTGAGGAATGCCCTCTCTGCATTTCTGCAAGTTCCTGTGTTCTCTCTAGCATGGTTGTCCTCGTTTGTTACCACTACATCATGTTTAATACATAATGGGGAATACTGCCTACATAGATGTTAACAACATACAGATCTCATTAACTGACTTCTCCCTAGATTGGGCAAGTAAAGTACTTTTCATTTTTCAGTTACAACAACTACTCATGAATGTTACCTAAACATTCTAGCAAAGTGCTGTGTTGCTGCCTGTGGGACCTCAAAGCCAACAGCTTCTATTCAGCTGCTACAGTTGCCTTCTGCGAGCCTGCCTTCCCAAACCCCTGCCCCATGTCCGTGCAATTTGGCTGTGCTGTTCAAGCAGAAACCTCTGTTTGTTTAGACTTACTTCCAACTGTTATCCCCAGAAAAATGTTTCAGGAGGAGGCTCTGATTGGGCAACAACAAAGGTTCTTGCCTTACTGCCCGAGACAATAGCTTGTACCCTTGGAAACCCTCCCGATAAGGATGCGGCACTCCGTCAGTAGCTTAATAGTTTGAGCTTTTTCATGATGTTGCTTTCGTAGAGCAGAAATGTTGGCAGAAATGGTGAACAAGTAGTAGATCTTTGTATAATGGCATTAAGAAAAATGAGATTCCAGGCTTTTAATACAGCTTCATGCAATGCATTTAATGTCTTCATCTTTCTTCAGAAGAAAGAGCGCGTGTTCAGGCCACAAAGGCTCCACTTTGGCCAGAAAAAGTAAATGCCACATATTTTCTGCTGGTAAATAACACCTCCCTGACCAGCAGGATTATCTCCTCGCTTTTCCATTAGGCCTTGAGAGGGAAACTCGCGCTTGGATTCATTTAAAACTTCAGTCGTGTAAATCTGGACTCTGTTTTTGCTAAGTCAATGCCAAGTCCCCACTGACCTCAGCGTGGGCAGAAACAGAATTCATTTTTGATGTTTATCTGGGGAGAACAGATGATTAAACAGATACCTGCCTGTACCCTTGTCATGAAATCCTGACTCAATCTTATAAATAACTTTTTTAAATAGGATATGACAAAAAAGCAAATGGCTTTGGAAAAAATCAGTCTTCAGAAATGTCTGCTATATTTTGAGAGTGTTCATGGACGACCTGTAAGTATACCATGGAAAGATAGGTAAATTAAAAGTTATCTAACTTCTCTAACAAATCATTTTGGACTCCTATACTGAATATATTTGGTTGAATTTTACATGATTAATGTAATTGTAGTTATTTCAAACTCTAATCTTCAAGTATAAATGTTATTGCCTGGTAAGGATAAATTTGGTTTAAATTTTTAAAAATAAAGGAAAGCGGCAAATTTCTAATGGCCCTACATCTCTCTTCATGATTGGAAGTTGCAGGTTTTGATGATAAAGGTGAAGGTTTATATATCCACAGCAGACTTGGCTCATACCTACTGTAGCTGTGCTGTGCTATATGAAAGGTTAGAAAGCTTAGCAGCTGAGAATGGGAGCACAGAATACAGAAGGGACATCACTCATCATCTGTGCTTTCCTTTATTTCACAGCAGCACTTAAAACTACCTATTCAAACCCTTTCCAGGGATGTCATTGCTGAATATAGGCAAAACCCAAAAAATTGCCACCTTTGGCAAGGTGATAATTTGAAAATTTGTCTATAGACAACTGAGGAATTCCTGTTTGATGTCTATTCCAACCATTCTTACGGTTGTCTTCGTTTCTGGCTAGTAATTGTTGTGGTGCTGGTGAAGGGGAGTGGCACTAGCACATGTCCAAAAATATGCCAGCTCTTAAAAGTACTATGATCTGAATCTGATCTTGCTGCATCTTGGATAAGATAACTTCTGTCCATCTCTTTTGGGCTTGGAATGAGATCTGTGGGATGGAGAGAATATGTAGGAAGGGTATGAAGAAACTCTATTTCCTAAGAACAACAAGAAAAGAAATCGAGTTGTTAGTGCTATGTGGAGGTAAAAGAGACTTGAAGGTTCAAAAGTAGAAGAGAAAATAATAGGGCCTGCTTTTGTAGCACGGGGTTCCAAGAGAGTGTTTGTTCCTTCTCAAAGCTGAAGCAGCTCCTGGATGCTGACTGCATAAGGAAAGCAGTGATCTAAGCAGCCCCGAGGGAATCCTGAGTCTGTGAATAGCTCAGGCTTCAGGTCAGGGACAGTCAAGAATTTAAAGTGGGGAAATGGAAGTTAGACAAGTTTTTTTGTTGTTGAAAATAAACAAGCAACCTGAAGTTTCACACAGTCGTGGTTGCATAAATAAGCATGTATGTTAGAGAAGCAAATTTTAATCTTTGCATTGCTATTACTGAATCTTCCTGAAGGAAAGGGGTGAGGAGTCTGCGTGCGTCCAGTGCACCAAGAACAGCTGGAGAGCAAGGCCAGCAAGGGCTAGGCTCAGTGGCAAGCATGGGCCTTGTGCCCAGTTCACTGCTGGAGTGGCTGGGGAAAGGGAGCCCTGCAGAAGCTGGGGCAGTTTGTAAATCCAGGAGGCGATGCCTGTGAGAGCGCGAATCAGGGACTGCCCAGGCAGAGCCACTCTGGTGATGTTAGCCAATGAAACAGGTGCCTCTCTGCTAGCAAAGAGGTGTCCTGGAGCAGAAATACGCCTTCATGGTACTTGAACATGGATTGCTGAAGCCTCAAGGTTCCTGCTCTAGGTGTTTGAACTACCAACCCATGAGATGGGGCCCTGGGCAACCCTGTGTAGATCCAGGCCTGGAGGTTGGTGGTCCTGCCTGTGGCAGGGAGTTGGAACTCTGTGATCCCTAGGGTCCCTTCCAACCCAGACCGTTCTATGAGTCTATGATTCTATGACATGCTTTGTCATCTAACACGTATCACACCATTGCATTATCAAAAGGTTAATTTGAACTGGGATTCCACAAACATACTGTATCTGAGTCTACTATGCAGTAACTTTGGTTGGTTGTTTTGGGGGTTTCTTTGGATTTTTTTGGGGGGGAAGGGGGTTGTTTCTTTTTAAGCAAATAGAGAAATTCAGTCCTAGACAATGTCACAGTTATTGTAGAAACCTCCTTTGGGAGTACAAAGAGAGAACTCACCAGGAAAAAAACCCATCAAGTAGCTGCATATTCACAGCATTATGAAATATTTTTGGCTGGATCAGGCTCTTAATACCTGACCTAAAATAATCTCCCTCAAAATCAGTGCTCCTTGTGCTCGTAAAAGAGCAAAAGCAAACTAAATGAACAGATGGTCAATCCTGAGTGAGGGATGCACAGAGCAGCTCCGCGTGGGGCCGGCTCACTCACCGTAAAGCTGTGTTCCCAGGGCTGTGGAGGCTGTTGGCCCAGGCAGGCTGTCACGACGCTGTAGCCAGCCTGTTGCCATTGCTATGGTTAAGTGAGAGCAGTATGGATACCAGGCACACTAGCAGCGTACCATGACTCTCGCAGCTCTGTTAGCGTCTGCAGAAAGAGACAGCGAGTAGTTTGCCCTCTGCCTGGGTGGCGTGGCTCAGGGAAGTGAGGAATCTGCGTCTCCCATGAGCAGCCAGATTGCTGCATTCCTTTTTAAGAAGTTGTCTGGATTAAACTACAGTTCCCATGGAATACCCGTGGAAGTAGCATACATGTCAGGCCATGTCCTTCTAGTACATTTCTCAAATGTGCAGCAGCAAATGAGAAGTTTGTTAACTTATTCTGTTTAATTTCGGAGGAGTAGATTTCGTTATGCTTTCTCTTTAGGTAACCAAGCAAGAGAAGAGCCTCATGAAACCTCTTTACGACAGGTACAGAATTATCAAGAAACTTCTCGCAACTCCATCTTTGATCACAACTATTGTAAGTTGGAAAGAATTCCTATCTCTGGTCAGGAAAACATACTGAATGCTTTGTTTGCTGAACCTGCATGTCAGCTTGGCAGCGAGAGCGCTACTGCTATTTGAAGAGTCCCACAACACCAAAGGAGACCTCTCTCTCTCCATGAATGAAGCACTACACTGTTGCTGTCACTGTCTTCTTACAGCTTGCTGACAGTGTGTTTATCAATCCCGCAGCATATCATCTGCAGGACTTTAATAATAAATCAATGTCATGTAACAGTTCTGATCCAGCTGTGAGTAGAGGTAGTGGAATCTGGCTATTTGGACGTTAATTAGCATGTCTCTGTCAAAAAACCTAATCATATTAATTGGGGCTGGGTTGAGTTTAGAAATTATAAATCATTGTCGTGTTAGATGACAGCAGAGCTTTAGATTTCATTGAAAAATCCCAGTGTAAATCTTTGTACACATGCAAATGGACATTTTATTTAAAATGTTTCCTTCTGCTACTTCTTAGGAGCTTTGCTCCATGGAGTTTCTATGTTTAAGGCTTAGTTTCAAACGTTCAACTTTTCTTTTGAGGGTGAAGGAACATGAGGAAGACAGAGACATCACTATTTGGCAGTTAACATTTGCAGCTATAAAACTGTGGAATCTCTTACCTCCAACTCTTGTTACAGTCAAGAGTTTCTGGACATGATACAAACAGTAGATGGTATATAAGAGGAGTACAAGTTCCCACAAGAATTTACTGCTTACATAATACAGAGTGTTCTTTAAATCTCTGCAAGTTTTTAAAGGCTTTTGAGTAAACAGAAATAAATTGCTGGCTGGAGACGCTCAGAAACAGGTCCAACTTCTGTCCTGTTTGGTCACGGAGGACAGTACCCAGTAACTCAGTGGGCTCCACAATCTTGGTGAGACCTGGGCAAAGCTTTCAATACGTGTGATCTATTTCAGTGAATACGTCCAGGAAGTTAGAGCCTAATTCTTTCCGTTGTCATTAATTGTTAGCATGGTAATGTAAACAACTAATTTAATAATGCTTCACATATTACAAGCAGGAGGAGGAAGACTCAGATGAAGACCATCCTCAAAGCAGCCATGAGTTACCTTCTGGCCCAATGTCTTGCCTCCCTGTGGATGAGCACCTGTGTTACTCTCAGGAGGAGAGTGAGCCAGCCTGTGTTTCCCCTCTGGATGAGAAGAAGGTCTTGCGGCAAACAGCCTTGTCTATGTCCAATTTACACGAGGCAACGATGTGAGTTCTGTCTTTTGTTTTTTCCCTTGTAAACGAACCCTGATCCATACCTATGGCATGGGAATGTTCTATACCAAAGAAACGATTCAATGTTTTCTTACCAGAGAAAAGAGGAAGCGGATAGTTGTTGTTTGGGCAGCATACCTGTGGTTTGAGCTATTTATTCAGACAGCTTTGTGCCAAGTCCATGAAGGTGAGGGATGTAAGCAGACAGGATAACTACATATACAGAGGGGTAGAGACGACTTCATGGCACAGTAAAGACATGCAGACCTACCTATAATTGCTGCAAAATTTTTAGGCATCTAGCTACTTCTGTTCTTAGAAAACAGCCATAAAACAAAGTTTGGTCAAGGAGGTAGTCGGCTCCTCTGTGCATGTATATGAACTGGGATGGACTGTGTGGTGATGTAAAAGTGCCAGACATGAGGCAGACAGACAGTGACAGGAGAGCGGAATGAAAGATCACATAACGGGAATGTGTGCAGAACCAATTTCTTCCTTGTGGAAGAATAGTTATTAGTGTCTGGATGCCCAGAAAATGTAATGCATTCAATCCACTCTAAACCAAAATAAAGCCCTTCTGATTTGTAGTTAAGAATTTCAGGCTGCATGAAACAACAGATCTCAAGGTACACATGGGTTGTTGTCACCCATCCCTGCAACTCATTAGAGAATATGTGAATATGCCTCCCAGGAACCTTCTCAGGCTTTATGGGATGGTATCTTTTTCCTGTGCTTTCATTGGGAGCTCCTGGATGCATAGATGAAGTTGACCAAAATTGAGAGTAAATGAAGATGTCTTGGTTTTCTATGTAACTGAACTATGTATGAGTAGTGTGCTCAAATTTGTGTGAAGATATTTCTGTGCATTTTGTTATTATGGAAAAAATAACCCAAGCAAACAACAGCTGCATATTTCATAGCAGAATTCTTTCTCTGCTTAAAACTCTTATTCCCCAAATAAGGCTAAATAGCCCAAAAAGGGCTAAAACATGGCCTCTAAAAATGTAGATTCTTGGTGCTACTATCATTTCCACTGCATCACAGTGATGCTTGGTAACAGCTGCTTTTAGGAGCAGAGGTGGGATGTTGACTTTGTTTATTCAGTGACAGAGATGCAAAACGTTTGCTGTGAGCTGCTGAGCCCCATCAGGACCATTAATTCCACACGGACTTAATACCACTACAAGACTCAATCCTTTTCCTCCCATGTTGGCCAGAGTCTCTGCCTTTGCTTTAGCAGAAGGGTGACAATACTAGTGAAAGGGGTTTATTGCGTGTGACAGTGCAGCCAGTTCTACCCATAGCTGGAGGGCTGTGGTAGAATGTCTCAAGGCAGAGACCAGTGCCCACTGCAGCCCGTAGCAGCCACAGGTTTCACACCACTTCCAAGCTCATGGGAGTTTCAGCTGCTTTTATTTTCTCTTTTACAGGCCTGTTCTGCTTGAACATCTCAGAGAAACAAGAGCAGATAAGAAAAGGCTTCGCAGAGCTCTGAGGGAGTTTGAGGAACAATTCTATCGGCAGACAGGAAGGTACTTGACCAGCTCAAGGAAAGCCCTCACCTCCTCCCCTTGGGGCTCCTGCACAGGCGTCTTCATTTCTGCTAGGGTGGGGGCTTTTCAGTGAGCAGGCTGCAGGAGCTGCAGTGAGGGGCTGGGGGCATCTGGTCTCTGTGGAGATGTCCATCTCCCTGCTTAGTTCCTCCAGGATGTGGGCACCCCTGAGGAAATTCTGGAGCTGGGGGATCTTCCAGGCCATGCCTGCAAGGACTATAAACCCCTGCTCAGCACAGGCTCTTTCCTGAGCTGTAGGGGAGGCTGCTAAAGAGTCTTTCTGCAGATGCCAATCTGCAGGGATCACACTCGGCAGTCAGGCCGCTTTAAAAAGGCCGGATTTAAAAACAGAAGCCACTGTTTCTGTCACATGTAAATAAGTAACAGCAACTAGTCCCTTGTCTAACTTGTTTGCTGAGAACTCTAGAGGACATTGGGCCCACAGCATTCTGGTAACGCTTTTCAAAGCACCACATAACTTCTCCAGATGTTTGAGACCGAAGTAGTTATGCTTGCAGAGCCGACAAGAAGGACGGTGACCGTGTAGATGAAAATTCAGTGAATTCAATGTTTTAAATACTACTATTCCATTTCTGCCTATCAGAGCTTTTTGGTCCTGCCAAATTATCTTTAGCCACCCACAGTTAGAGGAAAAAAAAAAAAAAATCTAACCCAATCCTCATTAGTTGTTGCTGAATTAATTTCAAAGCCTTTTTCTCCTCTCACTCCTAAAAGTGACGGCACATTTACTTGTTTTTCACAGGAGTCCTCAAAAAGAAGATCGGGTGCCAATGGCTGAGGAGTACTCTGAATACAAGCACACAAAAGCCAAAATCAGGCTCTTGGAGGTTCTCATCAGTAAGCATGACATTTCCAAAACAATATGAAGTGAATACAATGCTGTGATATTGTTCTCTAGCAAAAAAAAAAACCCAAGCAAGTGATGAAAAAGGGAGTAATTTTACAGGTCTTGGTCTGCTGCACAATTATTTGACACACTGAGGTTTTTGATGCACTTTACCAATTATACTAGCTGGGATGAGAGAGGACAGCAATATGCAAGAATATTAAAAGCACGGGTGAGTGGACTATAGTATATATATTTTTCCTTTTGAAAAAGCCTTGAAGTGCACTGTGAGAATGTTAGAAATTCAGAGGACACCGAAGTATTGTAGATCCTCACTTTGACCTGCTCTTGGTTTTAGAAAGTGTGAGGAAATGCTCTCCAGGGTTGAAGTACATCTTAGTACATGAGAAGGTACCACACACACTTCTTTCCACAATTAACATGCACTGTTAATTATCTATTAATGTTGGGTCCCAATGTGCCGATTCACTAGAGTAAGAGAAAGATGAGCTTAAAACAGCTGAAGGAAGGAGAAAACCCACAACCTCATGAACATGCTCTGCCTTTCAAGACAGGGTTGTCATTCAAGTTCAGCAGCTTTAAAGACAGGTACGTGCCAAGAGAGCCAGTGCCAGGACTGGGTCTCACACACTGGGATTAGAGCAAAGTGCTGCTGCCTGTGCAAAAAGAGAGGGACAGACCAGACCAGAGCCAAACGGGCTGCTGGTTTTTTAGAAAGAGAAAGCCTTTGGCAAAATGGAATAGAGTTTGCTGGGAAGAGATAAAGCAAATGTACTTGCTGCTCTCCTTTTCACTGTAGTTCACAGGACCTGCCTCATGGTACCTAAAATTCAGTAAATAGATCAACTACGTGCTAATTTATATTTCTGTATTAAATTTTGCACTTTATTTTGCCTGATGCTCTACCATTTGCTTTTCTGACTACCAAAGCTCGCTTAGACGCATGCACTTTGTACAAATGTCAAAGTATTTCTTGTGTTATAAATTGCCACACACACACACATATAGATATATATATATTAAAACAAGACTAGAGTATTGCATTATGCTAAGAAAGATATTTTGGATAGATAAAGTACACAGTATATATAATAGAGTGTCACAGTTACCTGATGAGGAACGCTAGACTTCTTGTTTACTAGAAGTAAGGATATAAGAAAGATATTTTTCCATTAGAATCACGCATCTTTCTTAACTTTCAGAGCACTGTACTTTGTACTACTGAGATTTCCCTTCCCCTCCCTCCCCTCCACCCCCCACTATTTGTGATAGACTATTTGTGTGAAAAAGAAGTGGACTATTATCAGTGGATTTTGTACTAGAAATGAAAAGCAGGGGGTCTGGGAAATAGCCAGAAGGAGGAATAAAATGAAATTTTAAAAAGGGACTTGGATAAGTAAGTTCACTCATGTTTACTGTTTTGCTTTAACTGTCATTTTTGTATTGACCATGTAGAATAAGTGTTTTCTACCTTGGTAAGATGTTCCTTTTCTAAAGCCTATTATGTACCAACCACGTTTGTATTTGTATTGTATGTAACAGCTCAGCATGATTTTGGAGACGTACCCATTTTAAGTAGTTTGGAGGGAAAAATATGAACACTAAAAAATGAATTATTTTTTATTTCTCAGAGGTTTGTTGTTTCAGTGTACTGACTTAATGATCTTTTTTAACTTAACTTTTATGAATCAGAAATGGTCTCCTTCGTAAATCTGTTTTAATTAAAGTCATCTAGAGCAACAGGAACAGATACAGAGCTATTTGAAGTTTACAAACTACATCTTTGATAAGGGAAAAATGATTTCATGACATATGTATACAATTGATATTAAAATGTAATCTATATATTCTATATGATTGTATAATATTTTATACAACAGTACAAATAAAATATTTTTCTATTATATTTATTATGTCGAGACACAGTTTCTGCTTTCAGTTAGCTAATATAAATAACATAAATAACACTGTCAAACAACACGTTGGAAGTGCTGACATTTCTAGGCTCTGAAATTTAAATCATGCTGCAATTACAACCTTTCATGCTGTTTGGAGTTATCCCAGTATTTGTTCAGTAGTTAAAATGAACGCATATTTAAACACCATTTATAAGCCGTTATTTTTGTTTTGCTAAAGCGGTTTATATAGGATTTTGTTATGTTTGGCAAGAAACAGAAAACAATTTTTGCAGCATCTAGGTAGAAATGGTTGCCAGAAAGAAATCCAGGACTTCTAATCATTTAAAGCATCAGGGGAACGGAAGGGAAAGAGGGACAGAAGAAATACTAAAAACGCTATTGGAGATTTTTTGAAGACTCATGTTTGCTTTTGGTGACAGCGGCATGTGCATGCTTCTGACAAAAATGTCTGACTATGGAAATGGGCAACAGAGGTTTGAAGGCTCCTAAGTACCGAGGGAGGTTTTTAACGTCCAACGCTGATGTTGCAGGTCTTGCAGCTGGGATCTTTCTTTGCGTTTGCAGTAGACAAGCTCATTAGTTGGTGACCAGTAATTTCTGCAACTGTGCCGAGGGAGAGATCCACAGGATCAGTGTAAATTACTTCCAAAATAACATCCTGGGCATGATGGTAAACCATGACACCGTCTTCTTCATCACAGGTCAGAAATTTATTATCTTTTATGTTTAGCTGAGGAAGGCGCTGCTTACAGAATTCGTCTCCCGGTGATCCAACGGGGGCCATCACCAGAATGACGTAGTGGTAGGCTGTGTACATGCAGTAGAAGTCTCCAAAGTACAAGTTAGTGTTTGGGTTGAAGAGTTTTTCAGCTGCAATCTCAAACCTGTATCTTCCATAAGGCGAATCTTGCGGTGGCTTCCCGGTGTTAAACTCGGTGTTGCAGCTAAAGAAGATGCCTTCCAGCTTCCCGCTGATTGGAGAGCCGTGGCTGCCACTGTTATCCTTAACAGAGGGCTGCATAGCATTCCCGTGATGCTCTCTACAAATGAATGACCAGTATTGTTTATTTTGCAACGCACGTTAAAGAAAGAAGTGGGAAGTTAGGACGTCGTGCCGTTTGGTAACTGTACTGAAGGGGGGACACAAAGGAAGATGGTTAAACTGAGAGCCATGGTTAGTGTTGTGATCTTAGGACCAAGAAAAAGATCAAGCGATGCCACACACCAACACAAGCTAGAGTAACTCCTGCTCAGGGCTGGGGGGGCTGGGGGAGAAGCTGCTTTTTCCAGTCTGGCTCCTCTGCCAGCTGTGAGCTGTGTGGGCATTATACGCAGGCAAAGAATAGCACAAATGAAAAAAGCCCCCAAATCACCAATATCTTTAATGAGCTGATTTGCTCAGTCTTCCCCTACAGCTCTAATGAGAGACACAATTCACCAGTGTACAGAAAATGGTGAGCCAGTCTCCACACGCTGCCTAGCCCGCTCGTCGAGGTGTGTTTTAGCAAGGGCGGTGGATGTTCCACATAGAGAACTGCCAGGGAAAATTATTTCTGAGTTTTTCAGAGAGCTTATAGAAAGGAAGGTACTGTCTGCCATAGTTTTGTTGGTTTTTTTCACCCCAAAATGATAATTTCAGGTCTATTTGGCTACTGCTGACTTCAGTCAGGGCAGAGCTGGGCGCAGCCTATGCGGCAGTTTGGTTAGTCTCCACTTTGGTTGGCATCCAGCTTCTGCAGTCACTAGTCCTGTGGGGGTGGGGGGAGACACCCCATACAAGGCAAACTCTTTGTTTTGTTTGTTGCTTTTTTTTTTGCAAGCTGAGCTCAATTTGGGTCCAGTGAAAAGAACCCTTCAATGTAACAAGCGGATTTTTAGCCCCCCAGATTGCACCCAGCAGCTTTAGGCTGCGAATTTTAGGAGAACTGTCCAAAACACCCCACCTAATGCTCCCTCAGCACCTGAGATTTTATGATGTACAGCAAGCTGTGCCCCAGAACTTGTGCCCCACGCCTCCCTGGAAATGCTGCAGTGACAGCTTTGGCTCTCTGCACCTCCAAATAGATGCCATGTCCTGCAGAACACTGGGTTTACTAGGCACCCTTACAAATTGCCTTTCTACATGCTGACAGATTAAAACACACGTGGCTGTGGGGCTGGAGAGGCTTACATCCACCTCTTGCTCCGCTTGTACTCTTGTTTCCCCCCCTTTTTTTCCTTGCTGAGGAGAGGGAAAACCAGCCAAGAATGTCTGTCCTCCCTGCTTTTGCCTTGCAGCAGCTCCCTGTAAACCGGTGCTGCGTGGGAGAAGGTTTCCCTTGGTTAAAGCAGGAGGTAGCCGTCAAAGCAAACAAATTCCATGTAAACATACAAACCAGCTCCAGATCAACTCTGTAATGGCTCCAGCTGGGAGATTTTTATTTTTTCTTCATTATTTCCAGTCTCTGCAGATCATAATTTGAATCTAAGATAAATATCAGAAGTTTTCTGGGCCATTCAGATCCTGCCCAGTGGTTGGATCAGTATGAATAACCACACTCTGTGCAACCTAAGAAGTCTGGCAACCCACAGGTCCGTTTCTGTGGCAAGACACTGACATCCAGTGGCCAATTAGGCTAATTAGCGGTCACTCAGGGATCTGAGCTGCTTTATGTCCCTCCCACCTGAGGAAAGCAGCAGAGTGACAGGCACTCTACTTACAAGCTCACGCCTCGAGTGCCAGGTTCAGGTTTGGGCCCCTCGCTACGACACTGAGGTCCTGGAGTGTGCCCAGAGAAGGGCAACCAGGCTGGGGAAGGGGCTGGAGGGCAAATCCTATGAGGAACAGCTGAGGGAGCTGGGGGTGTTCAGCCTGGAGAAGAGGAGGCTGAGGGGAGACCTTATCACCACCTACAATGACCTGACAGGAGGGTGTAGAGAGGTGGGCGATGGTTTTTTCAGCCAGGTGACAGGACAAGGGGAAATGGCACAAAGCTGCACCAGGGCAGGGTCAGATCAGATGTTAGGAAAAAGTTCTTCCCTGAAAGAGCTGTCAGGGCCTGGAACAGGCTGCCCAGGGAGGGGGCTGAGTCACCATCCCTCGATGTATTTAAAATATGGGTAAATGAGGTGCTTAGGGATATGGTTTAGTAGAGGACAGAAACGGTTGGACCTGATGATCTCAAAGGTCTTTTCCAACCTTGTGATTCTGGGATTTAGGGCCTGCTTCTTTAGCACTGTGACTGTTCCTTCTTTGTCAATGCTGCTTCAGCTACTCTGTAAGTCTTCCAAGCCTGTGCACTAGCTATGACAGCACAGAGGCCACTGGCAGGCATGGTACAATGAGGAAGCTTTCCTAAAAGGAAATAGAACATTCAGAAGGGTGCGCTGTGGAAGGACAAGCCCTGGTGTCTGTGTCAGTACATTCCTGATCAGAAGAGGCGCCCATCAGGCTGTTGCAGGTATTCTAGCTTCATGCCAACCTGGTAAAACACAGCTTTTCATCTCTCTAACTCACAGGAGGAGAAACTCCTAGTCTCTATTTGCATCAAACCAAGACAGAGCATAACAGAAAGGAGGGGAAAAGTGCAATCAATTAATTAGAGTTGCATTTGGCAGAACGAGGCCAAAACCACAGACATAAATGCACATCTGTGGCAATTTTCAAAGCTCTGTGACCACAAAGGCAGGTGCACTAAGATTAGATGGCTGAAAACAAAATTGTATGAGAATATGAATCAACACAGGCGTTTTCCTTCTGTGGCATCTAGTCCAGGATGGCATCAGAGATTTATGAGGTCCCTCAAGGATCCTCACCAACTGCAATTCATTCTCTACCTCCATTGAGTTTTGCAGCTTGTCACTATGTGCAATGAAATAATTCTTCCAAAACAGAGGAGGACAAGAGCAAACCTCATATTCTGGAACATAGAAGAAACTCCTGGAATCCATCAGATACTCATGACTGCAAGGTGTCAAAGTTTCCAAGGGTGGTGAAGGCTGTTCTTTGGAGCTGGATTCCCTCGAGTTACTTTTTTTTTTATTCACTAGTTTGTATTAAAAGCCCCTGAGTTCTTGTGTGACAGCCACACAACACGGGACTCTGTGGCACAGCAGCAGCCCCATCTCTCCTGACACATCAAAGCAGCACAGTCAGTGCTGGCACCCTTCTGACACAGTGCCGAAACAAAACAAAGATGTCATCACACTGCTTACCTCTCATCCACATTCTTCTAACAAACGGTGGAACGTTACCTCTGTGTGGTGGCTGCTCCGGAGCTGTGACACCTTCTATTGAAAAGTCTTCTTCTTTTCTATTGTAACCACGCTTCTAGTTGTGTGCGTGTGAAGGCACGCTGGGTCTCAAACAGCAATAAGGACCCTACCTCCAGCTACCTCATTTATTCATCCCAGCTGAAGCACATTTGCCTAAACATCTACCCCTCTCTCCCCCTCACAAGCTGTAAATTAACACTCAGATTTCAGAGCCCAAATTACTATATTTTACCACTCTGAATTTCTAGTAGAATAGACGTATTTGGGTACTAAACCCTATGTTATGATAACTGGTGCTTCCATCAGGCTGTGGGCCCTGTGAGCGCTTCAGTCTTTGCTTCAAATGACAAACTTCTATTGACTAATGGAAGTGCTGAGTTAAGCAAGGCAGAAGATATGAGTTATATTTTAATTCTTCCCTTCTTCTGAACTGGCAATAAAGCATACAGGGTGTTCTGCTCTAGCTTTAGTGCAGCTGCCTCTGTTTATTTATTTTCATTACTGCCTTAATTTGCCAAACCATTTTGCATACATTTACTTTCTTACCTGGTATAATCAAAGTATTCTTTGTGCTGATTCCGGTAAAAAACAGAGAGTTTAAGCATACGGCCTGCAATCACTTCAGCTTTTTCCAGTAGCTGTGTTAGGTGAACTTTTGAATAATCTGGAAAGAAAAGACAATCTGCTAGTATAGAGGGGCAGGAAAAAAACACCAGTCTCCAAAAGCTACATAGATGAGCAGGCTTAAAATTGGGAAGAGAGGTGCAGTAACATACCTCATGCCACACAGCAGCTATACAGAAACTATACTGGCCCAGGAGCGGTTTCCAATGGTGACAACAGACAAATGGCAGGAATGCACATTTGATTCCCTGCACAAACACCCCGCAACCCTGTGGTAACTTTCAGCCCAGGATTTCCTGTGCAACAGCTAGTTTCCTTATATTTGGGACTGTGGAGGAGCTGAGAGCTGCCCTCTCTGGCTTGTGTCATGTGATAAACTGTTTGCTACAGCATACCCAGCTGTGAGCCGGTAACAATTCACCTAACAGAAAAGGCTTCCATAGGACCAGCCTAAACGGCGTCTCAGCCCACATGGGATTCACAGAGATCTCGCCTCAGCTTTTGCACAGCCAGGCACATCAGCACTGGTGATGACCATCCAAAGGAAGAGGTTTACAAATCAATGACAGGCTAAACTGATCCGTGAGGCAAGGCATTGGTGATTCTTTGCAGCATGCAAAGGCAGAGCCACAGGATGCTGTCAGTAAGGGAGCTGCCACTCTCTTCTCCAGAGGTGCTAGTAGCCAGCAACAGGCACACTTTGGTTCACTCTCCTAGCCTGGGACAAGCAGGGGTGCCAGGCATGGCCCTTTGGGGCAGAACAAAGCGGCAGTCTTCCATTAATGTGCCAAACCTGAGCACATCCAAAGCCTGAAGTTAGAATTCCAGTTTCTGGGTGAGAGTGTTGTAACTCTTCCAGCCTCGCTGGTACTGACAGGCGGCTGAACGCGCTCAGGCAGCAAAGCTGGAGTTCACAGCGCGCACCCCGTGGCACAGGGCTTCCCAGCCCTCTTACCTGCTGTGCAAAACTCGATGATTTCGCTCCACTCAGAAACAACGTAGTCGCCGTCGACTTGCTTTGACGCTGTCTGCACTGCGACCGTGTATTCTGTTCTTGGGCTCAAGAACCAGTGCCCGCGGACTGTCATTGGCAAAGGGACAGCTTTGGCCACCAGTTTAGTGGGTACATCCTGACGGGAACAGAAGGACAAAACAACACATGAGTCAGCAGCGCCACCCAACTGATCCACCACCCCCACCTCTGTGGATTTTTGTGCTGTAATCCCCAATCCTCTTCTGTGTAAAGCATAGTTACTTCTCACATCCCACCGGCGCAGTAAAGTTAACAGAGTGGTCAACAGTGTGAGGTCTGTCCCAAGAGTTACAGCCATAACTTGCACCCATGGGGAAGTTTATTCAAACTTCAACAGAGAAAATTAAGCCCATTGCAGAGTAACTTGGTGTGTTTTACACGCATCAAAATACCCTTACGCACAGGAAGGGCCAGAACACGCCAAACATACAGCTAGACAGTTCGTGCCTGTCATTGCTTCCTACCCCACTGCCATTTCAGGTACTCTGGTTTGCTCTTCCAGCACAACTAAGAACAGCCACGTGTTCCTGCTGGAAGACCTCATTTCTATGGTACTGAAGACTGCAGTGCAGAGTGCCAAGGGGAAGGAAAAAGATGAAGGACTGGACAGTTTATGCTAGAACTGCGGGTGAAGGGACTTGTGGTGGAGCTGGATGATTCTCTCTGCTGGGTGTACCTGAGGAGCTGTGCTAGAGTGAGAGAGGGAGCTACTCTCCGATATTTATCAGTAACCACATGGCTGCCACGTGGAAAGTGGGTGTTTTAGGTAACATCCACTATCTATGCACCCACCCACAGTTATCCACCTATAAATACTAGCACTGCATTTTCATAACGAAACAAGAAATAGAAAAGAGAGCTTTTGTGTTCATCATTTGTAAGCAAGACTGAAAGGTTGGTTTGTTTCTTTGTTTGCTTATCTTCTGTCATGGAAAGGTATCTTCCTTTTATTGTTTTTCTGACATTCCTCATTTTTCTGTATTAAGAAACTGAAAAATTAGTAGTTTGCAATACTACAAGAACTGAAATGTGATTGACATCACAATCAAGGGGAAGATCTCTCTGCCACGGTTCCCTTTTTGCTAATTCTCATTTAAATCAAATAATGCTTTAGAGAAAACTTTGTCTCTAAAGGATTTGGCTGTGCACTCTGAAAGAAATACAACAGCTAGAGAAAAATTAGAAGGAACAATAAAAGAAACCCCAAATGACATTGAAGGCAACCTCCCTGGAAGTATACTGCAAAGACATCCCACCGGGCTGCATTTGCTACTGCTAACGCAGTCAGCAGCTGCTACAGCTACAGTCAGTAGTCTTCCTGTCAGCTCTTCTTTGGCATGGTAAGAACTGCTGCCACCTCGGTCTGGCCTCTGCACCCACAACCTGGTGGGGGGCAGATATGCTGCTCCTCTGACCTATAATCTGTTGTGCTTTGTCCAAGTAAACTCTTTTTATTTTTTTTTTTACAGTTGCCATACTGACCTCAGGAAAAAAACAAAAACAAAAACACCACGTTCAAATGTTCATGTTGAAATTTCTCTGGGGATTCTCTATTTCTTCCTTTCATCTCTTTTCTGCTCAGCTCTCCTCCCTGGCTGAGCCCCCAAAGAAGTGCAAAGGAGGTTATGTGCCATCTCAAGGACAGCCAGGATTTTGACGTGGCAGATGGCTGCTCTACCACCAGCACCCACCAGACAACTCTAAAGCTACCTAGACAGCAGTGATTTCCAAGAACAACCTGGAATCACTGAATAACCAAGCAGCAAGGTATACGAGTCACACTAGCTCTCTCCTTTTTGGGAAAAGATCCTTGCTTTGCCATTCCCGGTACAGAAAAGACAGGGATCTCCTGGAACGAGTCCAGTGGAGGGCCACAAAGATGATTAAGGGCCTGGAGCATCGACCCTACGAGGAAAGGCTGAGTGAGCTGGGGCTGTTCAGCCTGGAGAAAAGAAGACTGAGAGGGGATCTGATCAATGTTTATAAATATCTGAAGTGTGGGACACAGGGGAAATGGCCAGCAACTTCTCAGTGGTCTGTGAGGACCAGACAAGGGGCAATGGCCTCAAGTTGGAGCACAGGAAGTTCCACACCAACATGTGGAAGAACTTCTTCATGGTGAGGGTGACAGAGCCCTGGGACAGGCTGCCCAGGGGGGTGTGGACTCTCCTTCTCTGGAGATATTCAAGCCCCGTCTGGATGCCTCCCTGTGCGACCTGTCCTAGGGAACCTGCTTTGGCATGGGGTTGGCCTTGATGAGCTCTGTAGGGCCCTTCCAACCCCTACAATCCTGTGATCCTGTGAATCTCTTTTTGTTACCAAAGAAACAGCTTTCAATTTGCAGCTTCCTTCTATCTCATCTTACCCTTCCCTCTGACAGGTCTGCTCATAGGACACATTGTGGGAACTCAGCACATCCCTAGTTTTGCTAAATATCTGAGCCTCAGTTCCTGTTACATGGCAATATCATACTTCTGTATCTTAAAGAAAAGGGCAGATATGCAAATTGCTTTGAGAGAAAGATAAAGTCTTACTAGAATTCTAGTCTTTGCACACCAATACAAACCACCCCTTCTCAGCTATGATAATACTCATAAATTATAGAACTATATGCACCCTAAATATGCTGAATATACATTATATGTTTGCCACCAGAAAAAAGTATTGAAAGGATAAATCATGGATGTATCCTCTCCTGCGTACACCAGGAAACAAACAGCTGCCTTTCCTGAGGTACAACATCCATCCATCCATCCATCCATCCATCCATCCATCCATCCATCCATCCATCCATCCCTCTATCTATCTACCTCCCTACCTACCAGGTTACAGCTACGTCTCAAGCCACTTGTCTGCAGCATATGAGCAAACTGAGACCTAATGCTAACTCTCCACAAGTTAGAAACCAGTTTAAGCTGGTCACCTGGGTTTATCACCTGTGAGAGAGACAGGCACCTGCAGACAGTGATTTACCTGCAAGCTACATGGGGATGATATTTTCCCCTGAAGAAGCCACTCTCTTTCCACAGCCTGACTGCTAGATGACTCGAGAGAGTAGTGCCCAACCCTCTTTCATAACAAAGTGGTAAGATGCACTCTTTGCTTTCTAAAAAGTGCTGCTAGAAGGGGCAGTGATATCCTTCTCCTGTATACAACAGCTTTGTTGTATAAGAACAAAGGCAATGGATGGGCGAGGCTAGAGCATGCAGCCTGTGCAGTTCTCTTGCTCACCCTGGCTGTTGTCTAGATTTCCATCACTCTGTCTTGGGGGGGAAAAAAACCCACCACCACCAACAAAAAATCCTACCAAAAAAGCACCAACACAATTAGTACCAAGAAATTTTAATTAATTCTGACAAGATACCCAACTTTTCATCATTTTAATTGACAGACTTTGGTCTCCTCTTTGCATAAAACCAATTACCTCTCTCCTTTCACTAAGCACTTCATCCCAGTAAAAAGCTAGGGAACTGCTGAGAAAAACAAATCTAATGCCTCATCTTTATTACCCTACCAACAGCCTTCCCCCACCCCCCTCCATTTTAACACTAGCCTCATCACTGTGATCCAGATTTTTAAGTGTATATCATTTGACCTGCTAGGGTGGCTCTACTCTCTTAAAAAAAAAAATTAAAACTTTACACCAGTTTGCACATGAATGAAGAAAATCCCAGAATCACAGAATGTTAGGAGCTGGAAGGGACCTCAAAAGCTCATCTAGTCCAACCCCCCTGCCAGAGCAGGATCACCCAGACTGAATCACACAGGAATGCATCCAGGCAGGTTTGGATGTCTCCAGAGAAGGAGACTCCACAACCTCTCTGGGCAGCCTGTCCCAGGGCTCTGTCACCCTCTCAGTGAAGCATTTCCTCCTTACATTCACATGGAACTTCCTCTGCTCCAGCTTGTACCCGTTGCCCCTTGTCCTATTGCTGCCATCACTGAGAAGAGCCTGGCTCCATCCTCCTGACTCTCACCCTTTACATAATTATAAACATTAATGAGGTCACCCCTCAGTCTCCTCTTCCCCAAGCTAAAGAGGCCCAGCTCCCTCAGCCTGTCCTCATAAGGAAGTTGTTCCACTCCCTTCATCACCTTGGTGGCCCTGCACTGGACTCTTTCAAGGAGTTCTATCCTTCTTGAGCTGAGGGGCCCAGAACTGGACACAATATTCCAGGTGTGGTCTCACCAGGGCAGAGTAGAGGGGGAGAAGGACCTCTCTTGACCTACTAACCACCACCCTTCTCATACACCCCAGGATGCCATCAGCCTTCTTAGCCATGAGGGCACATTGCTGGCTCATGGTCATCCTGCTTGGATATGGATTAATGTGGATTAATAAAATAGATTAATAAATGGATTAATAAATGTTGATTATTAAAATGGAAGAAATTAAAAAATACCCCAATACTGCATTTATATTAGAATGTATATTAATTCCTGCAGTATAAAATGGGAATTCAAATTCAAAGGTTGTCACTGCAAAGTATTAACCGTAAGAAAAAAAGCAAACATATTCTACTTTATTTGCTATTACAACTAAAACCAGGTCATAATAAATGCCTATTATGTACATTTTTTTTGCACACTCATTCCTAGCAACTCCAACATCCTGGCCAAACGTGTACAACTGTTGATTTCAAGCAGCAGTAAGTGATTTTTCATTACACGTGAGATGTATGCTACTTCCAACCACATTAAAAAAAAATCAAACAAGGAGATGTGAAAATTACACCTCTGCTATTAAGAGAAGTCATGGGAAAAATCCTCTCACAAGAAAGTGACTCAGAGAAATCGGTTCTCCCACTGGCTTATAAACCAAGAGTAATTTGGGTCTTGATAGAATTAGAGATCTCATACGTGCCTGGGTGGTTATTTGTGCCTTGGCAAACTTTATCTTTTAGAGATGCTGCCAATTTTCTTTCTTAATTTGCAGCTGACTGTGGTGTTTAATCTTCTATCTCATCCTGTGTTTCGCTAGACATCTCAGTATTGCAACTGTTCTGAGGCCAAAGCCAGTTCTGCTGGATTTGGTAAGCAGGGACTCTGCAATGCGTTCAGCACGTCCCCGCACCCATGGCTTGAGGAAAGAGGCCAGATGAATATTCAGGTCACGGTGCTGGATGCTGCAAACTAAAATCGCTGGGAGCCTTCCTAGAAGTGCATTAGAATTTGTGACTCTCCCGTTGAAATTGCATGTCTGCCACCCAACAAGGGCAGGCACGGAATACATAAATTGTTTAAATGAGGATTACGAGTTAGCCAGGGATTAAAAAGGTCTGTCTTGTATGGTACAGGTTGCAAAACTGTTTTAAAACGAAACAGAAAAGGTAATGTTCGGTTTTCTATGAAACTAATGTACACACACACACACAGAGGCTAGGGATGGGGAAGGTATTCCAAGTTTAAAAAAAAAAAAAGTCAATCAGATTAATTAAAACCTACCTTTGCTGGATGTCCAGTGGCTGTTTTCCGTGGTCTGGCTTTGAAAGGTTAATAAAACACTGAGAGCGTCTATTTCAAACCAAGTAATCCCACCTTAACTTTTAAATGAAAATTACCTTGTGCTTAAATTTGTTGGAATTCTTGTTTTCTTTCTTGTTGAGATCGATGAAGTAATGAGTGATGCGGTCCTTGGATTTAGAATCCATGTCCCAAGAAATCTTGAAGGAGTCACATGTGATGTTACTTATTTTAATGTTGTGTGGGACTGGAAGTTCCTCCATCTCTGCAATCCCACTGTCTTGCGATTTATTCCCTGTGTAAAAAATAACAAGCATGATTCGTTCAGTTAAAAGACCTCTGAGATACCTGCTTTCCGTGCTCCGATGCAATCACACCTCTGAACAGCCTTTCACATAGTCTCACAGGTGGTAACTCAGAAACTCTTCAAGGTTTAGAGATGCCATATGTACATACACATACACAAAATACCATCTCCTCCACAACTAAACAATCAACAGGGATCATTTTACTGAACCACAGCAAAAGGAACATAAGCACTAATTTATTTTTCTAGTCTTTCTTCTCTCTCCTCTGTTGAGTACTCCTCTACTCAGTTGAGACCCTGTGGTTTCCTTAGGAGTTTTTTTTCCCTAATTTCTCTAAGTGCATATGGTGGATGAACAAATGACCATTGACTCCATAAAACACCACAGGCTCTAAAATTAGGTCTTCCCTTAGTTCCCAAGGCGACCTTGCAGTAGAGCATTCCGTGAACGTTAGAAACATCAGGTGATCTTGCCTAAGACACGAGTCAAAAAGCCAACAATAAAAGCAAAGCAAAAGGATGAGAAAAATTAATAAAAAGGAAAAACATAAAGCAGGTGATGTAAGAGGAGTAAAGAAACAGTGTGTATATATATGTATATAAAAAACGAATATAGGTAAGAACAGAAAGAAACAAATGGAAAAAACAAGTCCAGGTAAAACAAAGAGGAAAATTCCCCAATTGTGTCCAGATAAGGAAGACAGGGAGCCCATGCAGAGGCGTGAGGCAACACACTGCTGGAATTATTTTTATTCACATCTAACTATAGAAAAAGTCTGTATTTATACTTCCATCATAACTGATAAGAAAACTGTCACCAAAATTCAGTAAATAATAATAATAATACTATAATTTGACTTGGAAAACATTAGGGATATTACAACCTCTCAACAAATGTTCCCAAAGAATTATATCAATACCTCAGTGCAGGAATGTTGAGATTGGCCTGACTGCTCAAAATTCTCCTTATGAATATGTGAAATTCAATCACGGAGTCTGCAAACTCCATAGATTTCCAGCTAATATTCTGAATAAAGAGATTTTATGGATGATTTCAAGAACGAGCAATTTCCCTTTTATATTTTTATCGCATTTTACACCCAACAGGTTATCTATTTTTCAAACACTCTACTGCTTTCCCCTCCCCACCCCCCTCATTTTTAACTAATACCAAAGTGAGATAGTGCACAGTTTGCTCAATATCCTACCCCATTTGTGCCATCCACATGGTCATTTTCAGCAGCTGAACTGGCTGCAATAGACTCACAGAAATACCAGTCATTACTTGAAAGCTTAATAGTGATAAATACTACATAAGGAGGATGATGATTAGTAAATGATGACTTTTGAATAGTGGTGGTGTACCATTGCACAGGAACAAGGTAATTAAGGACAGAGCAGGAAAAGCATGCTCCTGTTCTCTTAGATTTGGTTGATTCTAAGAACCATTCACGCAGGCGATCACCTCTGCCCAGAGCAGCCACCCTAGCATCCAGACCACCAGGAGGTTTTGAAGAAGCATTCTCTTTCAAAGCAAAAGCTCCAACTCCAAATGTGGGTCCTGCAAGAATTAGTGCTTTTTGGTGTTAGGACAGCATTCTGTCCCAAGACATTGGGAGTATGAGATCAAAACGTGAGCCATGGTGCTTGCCATCCCTATACCATAACTAACCAGAAAGACATGAAGATGACTTGTAACAGCTACGTAATGCAGAGTATTTCCAATAGATTTTATCAATATTATAAAAGCATTATGACTACTATGATACATCTTTATGTAACTATAAAACCAATCAGTAAGGATAGGTAGAATTTTCAATAGCAGAAGGGTAACTTTGAGGTAAATTTGGAAGTCCAGGGTTTAAGAAAATACTATTATCTGCTGCTAAAGTGAAAGTTCAACTAGGGTCAACCAAAGCACTGAAAAATGTTGGCAGCTAAAAAAGCTGCCTACCTGCTAGTTAAAACCAGAGGCTTTAGGTGTGTGGTGAAGTGAAATACAGGTGTCATGGAGATCAGTACCTGACAGATATAACTGGCTAAACACATAATACCTTGCATTTTTTCCACTTGTGTATTGTTGGTGAATATTTTGAATTGGTTTTCATACTGGAAAGCATGCCTGTTTCAAGCCACTTCTTTGATACCAGCACTAATTTAAAGGACAGATCAACATCAGCTAATAGAATGTCTACTAAAAGCAGAAATAGCAGCTGAACTTAGTCAAAACCAGCATGCAGTTCCCCTAAAGCACTCCCAAACTCCAGATGAAAGGAAGTTACTACTGTTATGGATGCGAAAATAGGTGGAGAAGGCCTTAGGACTGGCTGTTTTCATGTTAGTTGCTTTGCCGCTTCACTGAGGCTAAACTCATCTTTCTTTGATGAAGCATCACGATGCAGACAAAACCTGAAAATATGGTAGGAAATGTTACTCTGAACAGCTTCATACCAAACTAAAGGAGACCTGCTCCCAATGAAGATGGCTACTTCATTGTGCACATTCACGTTGCTTTGACGCTGGAAGCCACTGCACAACCGGAGAGAAACGCTGCTTTCAGGTCTCTGTTGGGCAGAAACTTGAAGGAGAGCAGACAAACCAACCTGGTCTCCAGCGCCAAAGAGAGAGGCATGTCATCCCTGTGTGCTGCAGAGACACCCCTGTTTCAACAACCAACCCCTTCACTTTTAGAACAGTCAAAAGGGCCCAGTGATCCTTGAAATAAGAAGTCAAAGACCCCACATGTATGCATAGGTCACACTGGAAGCGTATGACTTCCAATTTCTTCAAAGCCAAATAATGAAAACAACATGCAAACTTCACCCAGATCAACTAGAGAACTGTGAGATTAATGCCTTATGCTCCCGATCACAGGCTGATCTATCTCTAACATACCCAGAGTTAAATCTCAAGTTAAATCGTCTAATCAATTTTAAAGCAGTTACGATTCTCGTTGCTACAGCTGAGCCAAAATGCTGGCAAATGGGTAACAAACCAATTTTATTTATATACACACAGACACACTTAATTTAGTATCCTCATTATATCGTCTGCTTACATAAATTATCTCTGAATGGGGAAAAAAGGCAGAAAATTCCCGCTGAACGTGCACGGCTTTCGTCTGTCACTATTAGAGACAAATTAAAAGACTTGGAAATTGATAAGCCCACGCTGAAAAGATTTGGAAAAGGATGTGGGTTGTGTTTTGGTTTGTTCTTTTTAAAATTTGCCTCGTCATTCAAAACAAGCGGAACCATTACATCTGCAGCAGTGGCAGTGCAGTGGAAAAGAACCTTAACACAACCCCTGATTGGTAATTACCGGGCATTCACAATCACTAAATCTTTATAAGTTTAGAATACTCGATAATTTTATATTTTTCCCCTTTTAGTTCTAAAAATGCAGAGCTTCAACACAGGGCAGGGGAGCGTGTGCATACTGATTTGTCATTTCACAGGCAAACTGTGTATGTTACCCACAAAGAAATCCTGAAAGGGGCAATTTGTAATCCATACTCTAAGCACACCTACGGCTCGCAGAGGTGAGTTTTATGAAACTAGACCAATAAACTAAACCAGTTCTGGGTTTCTCTGACCTTGTTTACAGAAGTTTTGACTTTGGCACTATCTTGGCAAACACGTTCCTGAGATGAAGCTTAAACAATGGGGGGGAAACCATCAACTGAAGCAGTAAGATATGCATTTACTTAAGATACAGAATCCTGATACAGACATGTATTTCCCATAGTTTGAATTTAATTAATCATTTGGAAACATTGGGCGGTTGGACCCAATGATCTCTTGAGGTCCCTTCCAACCCCTACGATTCTGTGACTAAAAGGACGGGTCCATGCTCAAAGGTTGCATACCAGACACACTGCAGTAGAACTAAGTATTCAGAACTTCCACACAGCAATGAAATGACCCCTTTCACCCCTAATGACCCCTAACTCCACCCATAACACTAATGTGCAACCCTTCACAGCATTAACTATCTCGCCTGTTGCACTGTGCAAGCGTGAAAAATTATCCCCCAGTCAAGAGACAAATCCACAGAAAACAGAACCAGCATGTGACTGAATGCAATGACACGACAGCCATCCATCAACAGGGGAAAAAAAAACCCTACAAATATTGCGGCTCTGATGAGTGTGATTGCTTGTATTCAGTGTGAAGTACGCTCATAAAATATTCATTCAACTGCAGCAATGTCCATTAAATCTTGAGAAATAAAAAAAGAGGCAGAGCCAGGTGGAAACCTTTCCTCTGCTGGAGCCACAAAATAACCCTTCAGTTACAGCAGATGACAAAACACAGCTGTAAAATCCTAAAATTTATCTGCAGTTTAGATTTGCATAGTTGGGGGAATGACCAAAGTAATATAAGAAGAATTTTCAGATTTTTATTTCCCCTTCACAGGGTTCAGATTCAACCATTTTAGGTATCTGTCCAACATCTGGGCCAAAAAAAAGAATTTATTAATTTTATACACCCAAAAAAGGTAAATGTCTAAAAAGAATTTGGAATAAAGCAGAATTCTGCTCGAAACATCACTCAAGCAAATTCAAAGCTGTCTTAAGTAGTGGTGGAGAGTTACACATCCCCGAAGTGATGCAAATGTGCTTTGTATCACAAACACGCCTGGAGAACAACCAACAGAAAGGAGAAGAAAGCCATAAGATGGCTTTTCCTTGCATCACTTTAAAGTCTCTTGTCAACTCTGTTTCCTGTTCAGGCTTTGTCCTTCTGTCCCTCAAGATGAAAATTACATCAGCTTAATGAAGTGTATGTAACTTACATTTTCATTTAAACTCATTACAAACCCCCCCCCAATGTGTATAAATACATTTGCCTCTTTTGGCACTGCACTGGAAAATCTCCAGTCATACAGACAAAGACAAATCATCTGGTTCCAGGCTTCTCTGTGCTCGTGGATGAATCTTCAGTGTCTGTAGAGTCATTCTGGGGAAAGGATGGACTGCTGATGCTTTTGGAGGGGATGTTCAAAAATCACTATCATGCCTTTCCTGCGCTGCCGACACCATGGCCACAGAACTTTGCAAACACGTGCCCAAAGGAGCCGAAAAACCCCAATGAAAGCGTTCTGGGCAGCTGTCAATTTATACTTTGCAAATCTCACACTGGTCTTTGCATCTGAAATGGTTGCCATTAAGCAGTTTCTTTTTCTGAGGTTAAAATTCTTTGCATTGAATATGGTCTAGATTTAAAACAAAACACAACACAGAATGGAATGCTTGGTAGTGATGGGTGTTTCCAGTTACAAGCCTGCCTTTCCAGCTGTTAAGTTTACACTGAGGCATCCTAAGAGCTCACTGGTCTGGCTACCACGTTCTCAGCTGAGGAGGTGACAGCCAAGTACGTGAGGACAGAAGTTTCTTAAACTTAAATTTGCAAAAAAACAACATCTGTTCAAAAACTCAGTTTAATTTTCCAGAAGACATGTGTACGTTTAGAGAGTTCAAATAAACACAGTGTTAAAGTCACGGACTCTAAGTAATTCCCAAAGAATGTAATTGAAAATACAGAAATGTCCCTAGTTGTTAAAGTCAAGGCGTTCCTTTATGACTCATTGAAAACCTGAACAGCAAACTAAATAACAGGTCCTACTCAAGCTCTATCTGAAGACTGGCGGTTCTCTGAATTTACCTCTACCAGCAACAAAGAAGAAAACAGTTCAAAACACTTTCCAAAAATGAGATCTTTTGACATGGGTCTGATGAGAAATGGCTTTGTGATGAGGAAAAAAGAAAGAAAAAAAAGGGTGGAAAGCTAGGTGATACAAAGCACATACTTTAGGACATTATACAGGCACTAAAGAAAAGTAAGGCTACATAACACACCAAGTTCCTGAAGAACCTCTGCCTCTAACACCAACCTGTGGCCCAGGATGCAAAGCCTGCTGCAAGCCACAAAGACTAAGTTGAGCAGCACGTGTTCCACGCATCCCAACCGGGGCTGCCTGTGCTAAACCAGCACACAGCAGCCTTGGGGTCGCCACTGTTATCTACAGCAGGTAAGGCACGCGGAAGCTACAGAACTAACTGGGAACACCAGAAGCACAGGGAAGCCCTGCTGATATCCCACAGCCAGCAAACTGGGAGGAAAGCCAGTGCAAGAGTCATCTTGCCACTCCTGAGTCACCACAATATTCTCTGATACTGCTGTAATTTCACTCCTCTAGTTCACATGGCTCGGGGTTTATCCAGGCTGCTGTCACACAGAAGACAGGGCACTAAGTGCTGCGCTGTCAGCTCCATGAAAACCCAGGGATTTGATACAGGAAACGTGACTAAGGCTTGTGAGCCAGAAAATAACCAAGGTGAGACTGTACCCAGACGGCACAAAATCAAAGGCTGACAATGGACCCGATACATTCTGGGAAGCTGGCTGAATCAGAAGATACCTGAAAATCAGAAGATACCTAGATGGGGATGAGAGTCATAGAGTGATAAACTATAAACAAAGAAGTTTCTGAGACCCCCCCAAATTCAGGTTTACATTCTATACAGATACCAGTAGCACATGCAGTAAACATACCAAAAGCCAAATCTTAAAATGCAAGTCACAGTATTCTAAAAAGTCACCTTTTTCAGATCTTAAATACGTCCACTGGGAAAGCAGAAAAGTGTTTTTCTCAAGCTAATGCTTTCAATACAGCAAGAGACATTAGCTATGACCTTTTGAAGTAGAAATATTTGATGGGAGGGGATGGACTTCAGAAAGAGCACCTGGGTACCCTGACGTAAGAAATCACAGAATCACAGAATCACAGAATTATCAAGGTTGGAAAAGACCTAGAAGATCATCCAGTCCAACCATTCACCTATTACTACTAGCTCCCACTAAACCATATCCCTCAATACAACATCCAGTCTTTCCTTGAACACCCCCAGGGTTGGTGACTCCACCACCTCCCTGGGCAGTGCATTCCAGTGCCTGACTACCCTTTCTGAGAAGTAGTGCTTCCTAATGTCGAGCCTGAATCTCCCCTGGCGCAGCTTGCTACCATTCCCTCTAGTTCTGTCACTGCCTACACGGGAAAAGAGGCCGACCCCCAGCTCACCACAACCTCCCTTCAGGAAGTTATAGAGAGCTATAAGGTCTCCCCTAAGCCTCCTCTTCTCCAGGCTGAACAATCCCAGCTTCCTCAGACGCTCCTCGTAAGGCCTGTGTTCCAGACCCCTCACCAGCTTAGTAGCCCTCCTCTGAACGCGTTCCAGAGCCTCAATGTCTTTCCTGTAGTGAGGGGCCCAAAACTGAACACAGTACTCGAGATGCGGCCTCACAAGTGCTGAGTACAGGGGGACAATTACCTCCCTGCTCCTACTAGTAACACTATTTTTGATGCAAGCCAGGATGCCGTTGGCCTTCTTGGCCACCCGCGCACACTGTCGGCTCATGTTCAGCCGTGCATCAATCAGTACCCCCAGGTCCATTTCCTCCACACAGTCCTCCAGCCACTCCGCCCCAAGCCTATAGCGCTGCCTGGGGTTGTTGTGGCCAAAGTGCAGGACTCGGCATTTGCTCTTGTTGAACCTCATGCCATTGGCTTCAGCCCAGCTCTCCAGCCTGTCCAGATCCCTCTGTAGGGCCTCGCTACCCCCAGGCAGATCCACACTCCCAGCCAATTTAGTGTCATCTGCAAACTTACTGAGGGTGCACTCAATGCCCTCATCTAGGTCATCAATAAAGATATTGAAGAGGACAGGCCCCAGCACCGACCCCCGGGGAACACCACTCGTGACCGGTCGCCAGCTGGATTTAACTCCATTTACTACCACTCTCTGAGCCCGGCCCTCCAGCCAGCTCCTTACCCAGCCGAGGGTGTACCCATCCAAGCCACGGGCTGCCAGCTTCTGCAGGAGAATACTGTGGGAGACAGTGTCAAAGGCTTTGCTGAAGCCTAGGTAGACCACATCAACAGCCTTTCCCTCATCCAGCAGATGGGTCACTAGATCATAGAAGGAGATCAGGTTGGTCAAACAGGACCTGCCCTTCATGAACCCATGCTGGCTAGGCCTGATCCCCCGGCCATCCCGCACATACCGCATGATCTCCCTCAAGACTATCTGTTCCATAACCTTCCCTGGAACCGAGGTCAGGCTAACAGGCCTGTAGTTCCCCGGATCCTCCTTACAACCTTTCTTGTAAATGGGAGTCACACTGGCAAGCCTCCAGTCTTCTGGGACCTCACCAGTCAGCAAGGAGGACTGATAGATAATGGAAAGCGGCTCGGCTACCACCTCTGCCAGTTCCCTCAGCACTCTCGGGTGGATCTCATCCGGCCCCATGGACTTGTGGCAGTCCAGTTGGAGTAGGAAGTCTCTGACTGTTTCTTCCAGAATCACAGGGGAGTTAGCATGCTCCCCAGCTGAGACTACCAGGTCAGAGAGAGGGGTACCCTGAGGATCTGTTTGACCTTTAAAGACAGACGTAAAGAAGGCATTCAGAACCTCCGCCTTTTCCTTATCCTCAGTGATCACATTCCCAGCCTCATCCAGTAAAGATGATACCAACTGAAAGCAACTCGCTTAGAAACACTAACTCACATGAAACAAGCAGAGACACCTTTACATCTTCTGGAAAGGAAAAAAGTCATGGTTATTCAGCTGATTGTTTATATATCAGCTCTATAAAGGTAAAATATTAAGTCTGTAATTCTAGAAAACTGATACAGACTGACAGTAGTTGAGCACTGTAATTCAGAATTCTCCGACTTGCTGCGGAGTTATTTTATTTCCCCAAAAATTCAATAGAAGGGAGAATTCTTCTTTCTATGCAACCATCAAAATGACAGGAAAGTGCCACAAAATTATGTATTAGCTGCATATTTTAAATTTTAACTAAGCAAAAAAACCCAGTATCATGGGTTTTGTCCTGAGCTCTGGAATGAATGGGTCCCTGTTCAATTGCTAGCTGCATAAAGTTGTTTTACGGGACCAGTACAGTATGTCCCTCCCAAGCAAATAAGGAACCCGAATACACAAAATTTCAGCGTTCCCTGCAACACCTTGCTCAAGAGAAGCAATTACATCACACAGAGGAAATACAGCAACATTTACAAAATCAGGACTATTGTTATTTGTTAGGTCATGTAAATGGCACTTCTCCAGGACAGCTATTCTACTTCCAAGTTCAACTTGCTCTCCACAAGCATGTGAAGTAAAACTTTTATGCTGCTGCACTTGTGCTTCATGTGCAAAAAAGGGAGTGGAAGTCTCAAGTTCTTGGATGTCTGCCTCTCCTTGCTCCCAGATTCCTGTTAAACTAACTCCTGATCGAGATTTTTACATTTACGTAAGCATATGTAAGAATATTTTCTAAATAAGTAACCTTGTAAAACCAATTCCTGCATTAGATAAAGAGAGAATGCCTGGATCTATAAATCCCGTTAGAGGGATAAACCCCTCTAAATCTTCTCGTTTCCTCCCCCTTTCTGATGTTGCTGTTCTGCATTTTCCAGTAAGACAATGTGTGCTGCATCCAAAAATGTAAAAATAGCTTTGGAGATAAAGCATTACTTATTTAAAACTTCAATATGCATATCTGTAATTACCGAGTGCTTTTGGAAAGCTTGTATACATTCAGATTCTTTTGCTACTTGATTTCAACTCAGGCTCAATTTAGCTGTTTCCTACTGATCTATACCATTGACTTCAGCAGGAATGAACATTCCCCATTGCAAAACCAAGCACATGCAAGTAAACTCTGTGAGCAGGTTTGTGGCTGTAACACAGCTGTCTTCTTCAGCAGGAGACGGTACCCCAAACCTGAGCCTACATAAAGCACCAAGCAAACTCCAGATTGTCTAGTTTCTGTGTTAAAGAACTCCAGCCTCTTACAAGGGACTCAATTCTTCCTCTGCCTCACATGGAGAACAAATGTAGTCTACAAGTTGTCCCATGATTCAAAAATAAAGATAATACACCCCAAACGCTTCTTTGCATCTTAAAAAAAGGCAGTAGATAGAGTAACAAGGAAGAAAGCAGCAACAACATTCACTCCTACAGTAACACCACAGATGCTTTGGCAGTGGGGTTGGACTCGATAATCTCTTGGGGTCCGTTCCAGCCCCTACAATCCTGTGATTCTGTGATGTCTCAGGAATTACAAATAGAAAAAAGTTTCTTCCCAAGATGCATCCTCTCATCCAAAAGCAAAGGCTACTCCCCAAAAGCTTTTATCCACATGACTTGCAACAACACTCACGTGCAACACTGATACGATGTATTACCATGGAAACCACTAATACTCTTACTGTGCTAAGACAGAAGAAAATCCTAACAAAGACTAACATCGGCTGTGGACAGTGAGTGTCCTCAGGCCCACTTTCCACCCCGTGCCTAAACTGGATAATCTGAGTACCTACAGTTAGCTCTCACACTTCACTTTGCCCTGGAGGAGTCTATTTTTTTCAGAGACTGGAGGTGGAGGTCACAGAAGGTAGTATCTATCTGCAGCTACCCTTTGTAAGTAATTATTTCCTAAATTACATTCATCCACTCTCAGGATTTTCGTGATGCAACAGCAACCTCTGGTAATTAGCAAGATTCCTGCCTGTGCTGGCTTGACCCTGGCTGCACATCAGGTGCCCATCAAAGCTGCTCTATCGCTGCCCTCCTCAGCTGGACAGGGCAGAGAGAATACAACAACAGGCTCGTGGTTCCAGATAAGGGTATTAACTGGAGAGGTAACAGGCAGATCATGGGCTGCACAGAGCTGGAGAGCGGCGTGGATTGAGTGTGCAAACTGCCCGCTCCCATTCAGCGCTGTGATTTACTTTGATTTTGGGGAATTCTTTTGGGTTTTTTTGTTGATGTGACTGAAGTTTGTGAAGATTGTGTGATGAGCGTGGGTTTTAGTAATAATTTTTAAATACATGATTTACAGAGGTGAGGATTAGAATGCATTGGGTTTGCACGGCAAGGTTTTGGTAGGTGCAGGGCTTGACTTCTGTGAGAAGCTGCTAGAAGCTTCCCCCATGTCTGACAGAGCCAATGCCAGCCAGCTCCAAAATGGACCTGCCACTAGCCTGCAGAAGACCACACACTGGAGCAGGGGGATGCCTGAAGCTATGCCTGGAAAGAAGGGAGGGGTGCAGGGAAGCTGTTGATGAGAAATGTTTCTATTTGTTATAACTCCACTCTGATTTGATTGGTAGCAAACAAAGTTTCCTGTTCTGCCTGTGACAGTGATTACAGAGTGATCTGCCCTGCCCTTATCTCAACCCACGAGCCTTTCAGAATACTTTCTCTCCCCTGTCCAGCTGAGGAGGGCAGTGATAGAGCAGCTTTGGTGGGCGTCTTGTGTCCAGCTTGGGTCAACCCACCACACTGCCAAGGAGAAACATGGAATACTTATCCCCACAATATTTTTTATGAAAGCACTGGTGGATCAAACATCTCAGAGCCATTTAAACTTGAATGTAGATTAATTTATATCTTGCTATCTGCAATTATAGCTAAATTATTTAATAACTGTAATTAATTTTAAAGAAAAATAGTGTATTCTATTGCATCATTAAACTAATTTGTCAAAATAATTGTTTCCTCTTCTGTTATTACCATAAAGAAAAATCAGGTCTATGACTGTGAGTTGTCCTTTGCAGTTATTAGCCAATTGTTTCAATTCTGTGCCAATACTTGCTTTGATTTTTGATCCATCCTTACCTGGAGCAGAATATTACATAACACTTGGTAACCTTTTCAGAAGTGTCTAAACGATGTAGAGGAGTCTTACTGAAATCAACAGGATTTAAGCTGAGTTACCTGAGAGCTTCTGCAAACTTCACTGGGTGTGTTTAGCAATTCCTACCTACAGCTGAAAGCAAATCATGGAGGCACAGTGTGTAAGACAAAACCGACTGAAAAATCTGATCAATGGCTAATGTGGCAAGGCTGACCTTATTCTTTCACTAGGATTAAATTCTTACTGGATATCCTGATGGCTCAGGAGTACATAGTATTTGCACTTTACTCTTTCAAAACTAAACCACATTTTCAGAATGCCAATAGCAGCCAAAAAGCCCAGACTTTCAGATAGACTGAGTACTGAATGTGAAAATAAGATTCCAGTCTCTGTGGGTACAATTACACCTCTTTGGAGTTTCCCTTACTCCTTATGGATATTTTTGGAAGAGATTTTTCATTGGAACCTCAAGCCTTTTTGCTTATCTATAAAGTACTTGGATGTTCCACAAGGCTGGGCCACTATTACCTGATTTTTCCTCTCTTCATCACAGGATCACAGAATTGTAGGGGTTGGAAGGGACCTCCAGAGATCAGTGAGTCCCACCCCCCGCCATGTTTTTATTTCATGTAAGCTGAGGAATGTCCCCTCCCTAAAATACTAAGCTAAGCACACACACTTGCACACAGAATTTAATTTCACTGTGTTAAAAAACATATGGGAAAATGATGAAAAAAAGAGAGGAGTTTCATTATCAGATAAAAATATGCGAGTGAAAGGTTGGGAATAATCAAGCAGGCACAGATTTCTTTACTAAGGACTAGGAAAACTGTAAGATGCTAAAAAGAACATCTAGCCCTGAGAACTGACATGCCATCATGCCTGCTTTTACCCTATTCTAAGGTATGCTGATGTACTGGTCCTCTAACCACTGCCCAAATCTTTGTGGTAGAGAGTCAGGGAGAAGTGGTGGAATCTCTTTTTATGACCCATGAATATCAAAAACAAGTAAACTGAATTGGTTATATAAACTGAGGTTGAGTGCAAATAACACCACCAAACATCAGCATCTTGCTCGTCCTCCTATATGAGTGACTCATATGTACAAAAAAGATGTATATTGATAAGCTGTTCCCACTAAAATTCCCTTACACTCCTTATGCTAAAGACGTGGGTTTATTTTTTACTGCACCTCATTGTGTTGACGTTAAATGAGCTTCTCTGCAGCCTTCTACCAGATGAGGATTGTAGTGTGGAAAAAACAACTACAGCCACGCTACAACTCCTACTGGCACCCTGTTGGGTTTCCTGCCTCTGACTTCAAGAGCTAGGCTAGTGCAGTTCTACCTTCTTGAAATCAAACAGGACATTTCAGCAGACTGCAGGCATTAAAGCCACCACAGTATTTACTACTAATTAAAGCAATACTCCTGTTTTGCTCAGCACAGCAAGCTTACAGTACATGGGTGGTAAGTAGTTCTTCTCAGCATGTGTTGACTACAAGCTGCATTTTAAAAACAAATTTTAATTAAAATGAGTGTTTCTCAGCTGCTGAAAGGGAAAGAAAGTAATAAGGGTTGTAAAAGGCTCTAAACCATCTTCCAGCTTAATTTGAATGTCATTTAAAAAATAAAGTTAACTTTACGGCCACTTACACGTACCAGAATTCGTGTACGATGCATACCTTCAATTATATGGAATTCCATATTTTGAAAGCAAGTAACTACACCAGAAATGCTACTATAGAAGCAGATCATATGTACCTTGTAGCAGGAAAAGACTGCGTGGTTAGGCACCTATGAATGCTTAGGAAATTCTGGCCATGCTGCTGCTGCGCTCAGCCCCATTTTGTGGTATATTTTCAGAAGGATGCTATCTCAGTACTGTTTAGCTGGAAAACAGAGAGTGGCATTTTTCAGCAGAACCCCGGCCTGTTGATTACTAAAGGGGCAGATTTTGGAGCAGGAAGGGATCTGGTGCTTCTTATGGCACGAGGGTTTTCTGTTCTGATGAACAGACAAGCACAGATGCCTCTGAGACTGTGGAACCGCCTATGCCTCCAAGACTAACAATGAAAGAAAGCAGATCTCATGGATGAAGACACTGACTGTATGACCCCGGACAAGTTGCTCAAGGCCAGATTCCAATCCAAGTTAGATGGCTCTGGGTCACTGGCCTAATTGCCCCGATGCTCTTCATCTCACACAGTATAACTGAGGGCAAAACATTGGCCTTAATCTTCTACTGCCTCTAGTATTAAATGCATATTAGAGAAGTGGCCTTTCATGATTTGTTCTTTTCCGTGTCTCCAAATGAGAGACAAACAAACACTTTCACGTCAGTCTATTACTGAGAACCTCACACTCATACTTGTTTACCTCATTCTTATTTGGCTGGCAACAACTTGTGCCGTTTACTGCAGCTCTGCCTTAATCAACCCCAAAAAGGCACTTTCTACATCAAGTTAAGCCACCTGAGTTCAAATCCAGCGAGGAGAGGCAGCCTTATATCCACACAAGCTTTGATTCGACCTGCCAGCTTGTCTGAAAACTGCAACTGCAGCTGATCACATGAGCATTTTCATTTAAGAACCACTTTTCTTTCAAGCAAAGGGAAGCATGGAGAGAAAGGCAAAATCCGTCCCTTGAAGGGCAAAATAGAGAACCCAAGGCTGGGGAACACTACTTCACTAAGCATTTTTCATGAGAAATTTGGGTGCTCAGCACGAGTGGTCTTCTGTAACTGGCTGGATACCCTGGCAGCCTGCAGCACGAACGAGCGGTTCTTTACTTCAGCCTGCTGGTAAGTGCTGTGTGCTTTGCACACAGGTCTCTTGTAAGGAACAGGATTCAGCTTTGGTTCATACCAGCTCGTACTTCTTAACCCTGATTTGAAATGCATGGCATATTCGCAATAGTCCAGGAAATTCCACTCCCTACCTTGCACTATGTTTAAAAATGTCCTTTTTCTGCAGGTTTCAGGCCTTCTCTCAGGCACTGACAAATAAAGGATACAGGAGATCCAAGAGCTTTTTCTGGTGGGAGCTGGAGTTGTTATGTTTCATTTTTCCCAGGATAACCAAACATAGCCATGGTGTCTGGATGTGGATCTGCAATTGATTGACTGTTACTAACTTTTGAGCCTCTAACAAGAGTTGAGAGCTCATAGATAACTTAGGTGGGTATACAAAAATGAGAGAGGCCCCTGTTAAATACTCCCTTACCAAGGGGAAGCCTCCAATGAGCTCAAGCCTTGCACAGGCACTAGAATACACAAATGACACAGCTGTGAGTACTGTAGTTGAAAGAAATCTTTTGGCAGAGTTTTCTCCATGTTAGGTTTGACCCTTCCCCAAGACACAGTATAATATATAGACTGTGGGCTTGTTAATAGTCTTTACTCCAGCTCCTCATTTTCCTGTCCTGATGGCGTTTCTAGCAGATCTCTCAAGTAAGTTTTCTAATGAAGATTTTCTAATGAAAACTCAAACTGAAGTTTTGATGTAATTAAAATAAATGTAGAACAATTCTGAACCATCAGATTCAAACCCACTGGAATGCTGTGTTCCTCAATAGTTCCAGAATTATTTTTTAAAAATACAGCTCAGCTGGATGCTTTAAACAGTTGTTGTTACAAAGTCTTCTGTAGTCTTATCATTCAGGCTCTCAAACAGTCATTGGGTCGTTAACAAGTGATCAGCCCTGATCATGGTAAGAAAACTGAAGTATTACCTATAGAGAAACAGCTGCACAACCCACCACAAGCTAACCAAGCTAACCAAGCTAACCAAGCTCCCTCAGGCACTTTATTTAAAAAGAATTCATATTTAGATTAGATTTTCCCCTTTTGGATTTGCAGCATTAAAAAAGCACCTCAAGTAATGCTTTCCCATTCCCTACTCTGTGAGCTAAATGTAACAAGCCTACCAAAGTACACCGGAGAATTCGGTGTCACTGTATGGCTTCCATCTGAAGAACCGCACACTTGCATTCGGGCTGACGGCCTCGCCAGGCAGCTCACGTGGTTTGCTGACAGTTTGCTCAAAGAAGCAACCCAGAAACGAGCTGAGCATTACAGGATATACACAAATAGAAGGAGGAGAACCAGAATTTTATTTTCACGTACAGGACCCAATTCTGTCTTTCCTGCACTGTACTAGAGTACTAGACATGAGTACTACAGAGTGCCATGTGGGTCATGCCAGGGCATCTGGGTACCTGATGTGTCACCAAAGATAAAATTAAATTCTCATACTCAGGGAAGGCTGCTATACTCAGATATCTGGAACTCAAATATGATTTAAGAATTCCATGCTACTTAAAAGTGACAAAGTGAAGTACAGGAGCAACATATTCAGGGGGTCAAGGTTCCAAAGCATGGGACAAAGCAGCTCAGACAGAGAGGAATCAAAGACATGCACGTGGAGTTTCAGGTGCCTCCATCTAGGAGGGAAGAGAATGCAACATCTATGTGTGGGTAGAGGTGAGACAATCCCAAAACACCACCTGTGAAGTCTTACTGCTCAAATCTGTCCTTCCACAAAGGGTAAGGTGGTAGATATGTCATCAGAGCACAGGTACTACTGACTAAAATTCCAGCATGTTCCGCACATGAGGGGCAGAGCTTCTCCGTGACATAATGGATTCAGTGAGCACAGGCTTAGGGATTCTCAGTTCCAGTGGTTAGAGATATGCCTGGGAATTACACCGAGAAGTCTAAAGACTACAAATCCATCAGAAACGTTTGCATTCTGAAAGCCACATTTACTACTGATCATTTATATTAAATTACCAGCATAAATTCCATCATAAAAGTGTAAGTGCATAATATTTACTTGATGTCATCAGATGTACCTCAGTAGCATTAAAATACAATCTGCTGCACACTCTGTTCTTAATTTTATCCCTTAGTTTATATAAACTCATGTGTAATTTCCCTTTACGTAAGCTGGATTAAAAGGACCAACGGTGCAGCATGAATCACTCCACTGATACTTGTATACTAGTACTTATGGCTGGCCAAGGTTGAAAGAGCCTTTTAACATCTTTTTATCCTGCTGATTTTGAAGTCCATATGTCTTCAGCTATGAATACACATAGAAGTGAACTGAAAAAAACCCCCAGAGTGATCTCTCAAAAATGTTATTTCTAAGACAAAACTAAAAGTAGATGAAATCCAGACAAACTGGAATTTAAAGAGAGACATTCTAAATTAAATGCCTATCTATATGAAATAAGGTGGAATACTCACAACAGAAGTTACGAAAACACAGTAGTTGTAAGATCTTAATCGTGCCATGTTATGAATGCAAATTTGTTTTTACATAAAATCTTACTGAAGCCAATGGAACAGCTCAGGGAATAAATTTATGGGATGCTTCTGACAATTGCAAACTGCAGATTCTCCTAGGGAGAGTGCATTGATACATAGCTTAACACGGGTGCTCCTCAAATGGTCCTTCAGCCAGAGGTGCCAGTTGTGTCTGACTTAACAGTGGTGGGGAAATAAACTTACTTCAGATGCCACTCCATACTTGGAACTAGGAAAGAATGCAACCCTGGTAACACCTTCCTGTCATTCTGCAGGAATGAAAGAGGAACACCAAAGTAGTTTTAAGGTTTCCCCTTTGTGGCAGCAGTTAGAACTGTCAAGGCTTGGGGAAACTGTTTTGTTAGGTTATAAAAACTAGCTAATCATTGTTTTCAAAAGCATCCATGCAAAACAGCTTGCTTGCTCAAGCATAAATAAAACAAGAACACCCTGTGAAAACAATAAAATAAAATTGATTAATGATTCAACTACAAACACTGCTGCAAAAATTGATCCAGCTACAAACACTACAACGAATTCTAAGCAAAGCTTCTGTGCTGAAGGAATTTTCAAGGACGAATAAAGGACACTCTACTGTATCACAAAACCCAGTCTGGGAACCACAGGAAGTGATCCTGGAGCAGTGCTCTCTTTAGTTCCAACATCAGAAACACTGCATTTGTTCATACTTCCCAACAGTAGTGATATATAAACGAATCATGTAAGGGCAATGCCAGTACTATTTTTTTCCAAACGTGTTTATAAATTTTCGGAGGGAGCAGTTTGCAAGTAAAATGCTTCAAACTTCTATCAAAAGAGGAAAGAAAACATAGGGGACGATTCCAGGCTGTGTTCAGGCAGAATTAAACACAGCCTTCCAGGTCCGATATAGCACAAAAGCTGGCAGCATGGGAGATGTACCTACTGTACCAAGTGGACTAAGGAAAAACAAAACCCCAGCCTGTTAAGGACTTTTAAAGACTACTTTGTCACTTTGTGTTTAAAGATGCCAGCACTTGTTCAGCAGCACAAAGGGAACTGAAAACTACCTTATTCAGAAAAGCTGGGGTGTCCAAACTTGTTATGTAGGGGCCATAAATAAACAAAAAATAGAGGAAATTACAAGGCATAGGTAAAGGAGATCTTTCTAGATCTTGGAGGGAAAAAAAACGGAGAATTAATGAGGCAGGGAAGACCCAGAAGGAAAACCCAAGGTCAGGAAGATAAGCTTCAGCAAGTCTTTGGAGACAAATGAACACGACAGTGCCAGACTGGAACCCGTTCAAAAACAAATGACAAAATACTGGAGGACTGCAAATAAGAATCATAGAATAAGAACGTGACAGAGTCTCTCCTCCCCTGACCTTACATGACGAAAGCCGTACTCTGCTTATTCTAGAAGCTTGCCTCTGGAAGCAGGGACCACCTCAGAAAGCTGCTGTGCTGCAGTGGCCTCTGATCAAGACTGTACAGGTGTCACTGCAGGGTCAATAGCGAAGTTGGAGAAGCAAGCTCAGAATGCAGCTTACCAGAGGTGCTGGAGCCATCACAACAGTGGGCTGAGAAGAAAATTGCTACATCTAGTTTAAAGTGCAAGATGAAACAGCTTAAGCAGATAGTAATGATTTAACTCTTGCTCAAGAAAAACAGGTTATCTGTGAGATTTGCAGAAGGCATACGGCGATTGTCTTTGAGATTGCAGAGGACATGGAGGTCCTTGAGCATGTCCAGAGAAGGGCAACCAGGCTGGAGAAGGGGCTGGAGGGCAAATCCTATGAGGAGCGGCTATGTTCAGCCTGGAGAAGAGGAGGCTGAGAGGAGACCTTATCACCGCCTACAATTACCTGAAAGGAGGGTGTAGAGAGGTGGGAGATGGTCTCTTCAGCCAGGTGACAGGACAAGGGGGAATGGCACAAAGCTGCACCAGGGCAGGGTCAGATCAGATGTTAGGAAAAAGTTCTTCCCTGAAAGAGCTGTCAGGGCCTGGAACAGGCTGCCCAGGGAGGGGGCTGAGTCACCATCCCTGGATGTGTTTAAGAGATGGGCAGATGAGGTGCTCAGGGATATGGTTTAGCATAGGACAGGAACCATTGGACTCAATGATCTTAAAGGTCGTTTCCAACCTTGTGATTCTGTGAAACGGAATTTTGAGTGAGGGGTTGGCTTGACATTCCTGCTTCTGAGATGGTGGGGGGAGTAGAATTTCTCTTCCCTAAATGACTCCTCCTGCCATTATTAAGAACTGAGGGGCTGGACATTATTAAGAACATATCATTATTAAGAACTGAGGGGCTGGACATTGGCTGGCAGAGATGAGGTTGCTACATGGCAAAGCATCTAAGGAGTTCAGGTGTCCACTGGGTTACCGTAAAGCCTGTTGCTAGTTCCAGGGTAAATAAGCATCCTTATGAATGATCTAGAAAGAGAGGACATTTCTGTATTGCAGACAACATTCAAACAGAAGGAGCTGCAAGCACAAGATGTCAGGAAATGACAGAATGGATTCTGTTACAGAATAAATAAAAGAACGCACCTAGGAACTATAATTTTAAATAAATACAAAGAAGGGAAACAGTAACAGTTAAAAGCCCTTAATTGTAACAGTGAGTAGAAATTCACTACAAAACCCACACTGTATGTTTGAGTCTCACAGCAGTGCATAAGATTGGGAGAGAACAGTGCTTCTGTCTGGGAACCTGGTGTAATTATACATCAAGCATTCCAGATGCTTTCTAAAGGGTCTAGAAAAGTTTCACTGAAGAATAAATGAATCAACAGGGGCACAAATAGAACACCAGGCAAGATTTAAATATGTAACTTGGTCATTGCCAGACAAAATAGTTAATAACCAATCACACAGATTTGAGTGGCGGGAAGCTCTGAAAGGAGGTGAGGAGGGAGGAAGAAGGAAGGAAAATAACTCTAAAGAATATAAAGGAAGAATGGGGACGACATTTCTTGGCGCAGGGATGTTGAATGGGTGGTTTCTAGCAAAGCCTTGCTAGTTATTAGTGGCATCATTGCTTATGATACAAAAAAAAGACGGGATAAAATACTTACAATGCTGCACTGGAGTGAAAGACATAAGCAAATTACTGGTTTTCTTCTCTTCCACAGTTCTAAAGATCATTTATGAAGGCTTTAAAATAGTTGCTTGGCTGCATTTAGAATTTTTCTGTGTCCTAACAGTAAGGAATATTACATGTGAAAATCTTAGTCTCTGGCAAGGACGTAAAGCTAATACCAGAAGTATTTTTCTTTGGGGCAAGAAAGCTTCTGAAGCCATGTAGCAGATTTCAGTTCTTGCCTGAAGCAGCACTATCGTGAAGTAGCACAATATGGTGACTATCGCTTGTCACCATAAAATAATAATTTTTAAAAAATTATTATTTCTAAGTTTAGCTGGTTAGGCAAAATTTTATGGAAGAGATCCATTTCTTAGCTGGCCATTCCACCATCCAGCCCTAGAAAAGGGTTTACATTTTGAAGAGTGAATTTAAGTCTCCAAACTTGCAGATGGGGAGAGGAATAAAAATGACAATAAACATGCCTCTGAATTCTGTGCCCTCTCAAATTACAAGCACCTCTCTATTATGCTGGATATGAAAATGTGAATTGTCTATTCCTGTGCTCAGAAGTCACATAGTTTAAAATAAAACAAACAAAATCCCAAACCCAAACAGAAAAACAACTGTGCAAATCCAACCATTCAGTGACACTGAGTTACTGTGAAATCTGGATCTTTCATGTTGTCCTTTGTGTGGGATTCTACCTAGAAATTAATGTTTTCTCCATCTCACAGACTCAGGGGATAACATTTCAGAAATAACAGTGAGATTGGTCCCTAATGCCAAAAAATCGATTTGAAGGATTCATTCAGAGACTGGGTGATGGCACTTTTCCCCTCCTGTGTGAAAGGCAATGATACAGCCATGTACACATTTACAAAGCCCAAGAAATACCTTTCAGAATGCTCCAATAAATCCAGCATAAAACTGAACTTCAATAAACAGGAAAACCAAGACATACTCAAATCACACGGGAAGTCACGGGTACGAGTTGCTTATGTAAGACAGAAACAGCATCTTAGCTTGTATGATGTAATGCTTTCATACAAGATTGGCAGACTCAACAATTTTGATGGTGTCAAGCGTTTAGAAGGCAATGAAATTGTTTTATGCAGCTGAAACTGGCCAAAACACCAATTCTGGTTCTGATCCTGACACCCAAACACTATCTTCGGATATATGAAGTGAACACAGAAGGAACCCCAAACTTTTAATCCACTTTAGTGAGATTTTATCCGTTAATCTGCCAGTAGTTAGAAAACATCAGAATTAGACATACTTGAATAACCTTAAATTGGGCCCTTTGTTTGTTCAGATTATGCTATCATCTTTAACTGCATGATTACATACTATTTTTCTCACACATATTCTGACTCATTCAGCATACAGAATGAACAGCACGTACATAATGAACTATTTTTCTTGTAACAGCTATTGTTCTGTGTGTAGTCCCAGGACTTATTTGCTACACATTATTCACGTTCTGCTCTGAAGACAAAATGAGGAATTTCATCATGGGTTTTTCCATGCACTTCATGGGTTTTCCAGGCTACTACAGTTGCCTGGCTGCTCAACATCCATTCAGCAGTTTAATTTGAAAGCATCTCTTTGAAGAGTGGCAAGGAAACAAGGAAAAGCAAGGCACAGAGAAGTGAAAAGGTAGTTCCTAACTTCCAGTGTCTATTTAAGGTGGTTAACATCTCTTTAATTGAAGCATTTTGCTTCATAAGTTCACAGTTCTATTCTCTCCTGAGCCAGATGCAGCTGTTGACACCCAGTACCCCTGAAGCCCAGACACATTGGTACAGCATCCAGCACCCAGAACAGGAAAAGGCAACAAGGAACAAACCCCAGTGAAAAGCTGGTAGCTCTTGCTCAGCTCCATGCAGAAAGTCTGAAATAGACTCCGGGTTAGAGCAAAATTTCTCAGTCACCTTTCTTTCTTCCCCCACCTTGTTTACAGCCTGCTAGTCAACATCCCCAGTACTCCCTGCGCAACATAAACATCCCAAGGACATGCTGGTTCTGCACAGAGGACCAAACTTTCACCATTTCCTAGCTCTAAGTGCTTACTTTAGTAGCAATTTATTTGGCTTTACAAAATGGCCACTAAAAAAAATAATCAAGATGAAAATTCTACCTGTGGGTTCATATCAGTTCTCATGTGGGTAAGATGCAGTGCTGGAACACAGCAACTGGCACAGATGCCACCCCCATTTGAGCTAATGAGCCAACACCAGCCATATCAGGCTGCCATCCTTCACACAGATAAGCACTGAAAATGGGTGTCACGCTTTGCCAGTGGATTTTGGACCCCTCCGCTGGCAAATGGACAAGATTTTGGTATCTTGGGGTTGTGTGTGTGGTTTGGGAAGATGGCAGGTGCTGATACAGGCTGACCTTTCTCTGGCTGTCACACCAAAATAGGTCCATTTCTGCCCTGTTCCTTGAACTTGTTCCTGTCCCACCCCTTTTACTTCCCAGTCACTCTTCAGAAGTCCTGTTCTTCATTCCTAAGGCTGCCTTCCCAGTCCCAGTTTCTTTGCTCAACAAGTCCCAGTTCCATTCCTTTACTACTAACCCCCGTAGTCCGAACTGCCCAGTTCCTCCCTCCACACGTGTACTTTCCCTTCTCTGCAGACATGTCTCCAGGTTTACACTTCACAGGTTCCCAGTTCTCGTTCCATTCTCATGAATTCAATTCATCAAACGTGGGTGAACGCCCCCTCATCTTTTTTCCCAGTTTTACTTCCCTGGACACCTTGCCTGAACTTGGATTACCTCCCTTGCTCCTTCATCTCCTTTTCCTGTTCTTGTGCAGGGTCATTTCTTCCCATTTAATCTGATCCTCACAAACACCCCCAACTTCTAAGTCTTTCCTATTTTTTCAGCCTTGACTATCCAGTGCCTCCATCCCTATTAGCGCCTTCTGGGATAGTTTTCTTGTCCCTCTCCTTAGTCTGCCCCCCAGATTCCAACATCCTCATTTTGTTGCTCTGCTTTTCTCCTTTCTGAATTTTGACAGGTGACTTTCATGTAAGAGGCCAGAAAGCAGATGAGAGCATCACTGCTCTTCACTCTGGCAGGACCTTGGCAGCCAACTGCAGTATCTGCAGGGGGAGCACTGCGTGTGGAGCATCACCTGACTGTTCTACCAAGTCTGTAAAAAGAGCGGGGTTTTTTCAAAGGCTTATGATTTTCTGAAGTTAAATGTATTTCCATAGAGTCGGCCTGCTCACCACACAAAGGGCATCCATCTACTAAAGGTTTAATCCCTAGGTAGGGCTAATACAAATTTTATAAAAAGGTCACCCGCTTTTATCACAGATTAAACACTTTCCTAAGCTAAGTTTACAGCAATGTGGCTGCAGTGTTCAAACACAGCAAAGGAAAATAACAAAAGACAGACTTTTTCCTATACATAGAGTTCAGCAGCGTTCTAAGGAACTGCATGTTGTGACTGTGCAATAGACTAATACTAAGCTGTGCTAGTAGAGCCACCTAAAATAATCACAGAATCACAAGGTTGGAAAAGACCTTTAAGATCACTGAGTCTAACCGTTCCTGTCCTAAGCTAAACCATATCCCTGAGAACCTCATCTACCCGTCTGTTAAAACATCCAGGGATGGTGACTCAATCTCCTCCCTGGGCAGCCTGTTCCAGGCCCTGACAACTCTTTCAGGGAAGAACACTTTCCTAACATTTGAGCTGACCCTGCCCTGGCGCAGCTTGAGCCCATTCCCCCTTGTCCTGTCACTTGGCTGAAGAGACCATCTCCCACCTCTCTACACCCTCCTGTCAAGTAACTGTAGGTGGTGATAAGGTCTCCCCTCAGCCTCCTCTTCTGGAGGCTAAACACCCCCAGCTCCCTCAGCCACTCCTCAGAGGATTTGCCCTCCAGCCCCTGCACCAGCCTGGTTGCCCTTCTCTGTACAGGCTTGAGGACCTCAATGTCCTTCTTATGGTGAGGAGCCCAGAACTGGACACAGCACTCGAGGTGTGGCCTCACCAATGCCGAGTACAGGGGCACAATCACCTCCCCAGACCTACTGGCCACGCTATTTCTGACACAAGCCAGGATGCCTTTGGCCTTCCTGGCCACCCGAGCAGACTGCTGGCTCATGGTCAGTCAGCAGTCACCCAACACCCCCAGGTCCTTCTCTGCCTGACAGCTCTCCAGCCACCCTTCCCCAGGCCTGTAGCGCTGCATGGGGTTGTTATGTCACAGAATCACAGAATCACAAGGTTGGAAAAGACCTTTAAGATCATCAAGTCCAACCATTCACATACTAAACTAAACCATATCCCTAAGTACTTCATCTACCCTTTTTTTGAACACATCCAGGGAAGGTGACTCAACCCCCTCCCTGGGCAGCCTGTTCCAGGCCCTCACAACTCTTTCAGTAAAAAATTTTTTCCTAACATCCAATCTAAACCTGCCCTGGCACAGCTTCATGCCATTCCCCCTTGTCCTGTCACCTGTCACCTGGCTGAAGAGACCATCACCTACCTCTCTATAACCTCCCTTCAGGTAGTTGTAGGCGGTGATAAGGTCTCCCCTCAGCCTCCTCTTCTCTAGGCCCTGGTGCAGGACTTTGCACTTGGCATTATTAAACATAATAATAATAATAATAATAATAATAATAATAATAATAATAGGAAGGTGTGTTTCTAAATAACAAGAGAATGCTGAAAACAAGAGCTGAACATTGGCTCTATAGTGCTGCATTCACTTTAAACCAAGTCTTACCAGCTGGTTTGATTTTTTAAAAAAAGCCCCCAAAATGCATGCACTTGTTTTCTTTTATTGACATTTGTAAGTTTTCTAAATGGTCTCAATTCATTAAGAGAGATGACAGTGTTCTCAAAAAAGCCCCCCCAAAACTTAGAAGAAAACCCAAAAAGATGAATTGTTATGATATTATTAATTGTTCACTCCAGTTCATGGATTTCTGCCTCCTGCATATACCTCCTATGGAGGTATAACCCAGTTTTCTGAACACAAAAGCTTTCAATATTAACTTGCTCATCTTAGAAAAGAAGAAATACACTTTGTTATCTGCATTAATATTCCATTATTGCTTATGCTTACATCGCAGCACTGCCGCTTCCAAACTCAGCGTGCTGCAGGATTTATCATAGTTGGGTAGGTAATGTTATCATTTCATTGGTTGCCTTTACTGTTGCTACAGCTTAGAGATCAAGGACATTTCCAGAATATAAAAATCTGGCATATATTTAATTTACAGTGAGTAATACATTATTTATCACAAAACTTTGATTAGCCTCAGTGATGCCAACATACCACCTCAAGAGCTACATCTTTTGCAAGAAAGATACCCTAAAATAAATGGTAAATATTTATAATACAAACACATTAACTAAACCCGTGTACGCAATTACAGATCTAAACGTGCTGCACATACATTTACACGCTTACCTACGAAGATTCAAGCCTTTATCTTTGCTTGCCTGCTTTACGTTCCCATCAAACCAAGCTTTTTGATACATAAGTGCCACCTGTAGGAAAAGCTGAAGTATGCTCAAGCCCAGCCTTGTGCCAAATTAGGCGCTCAGCTGCATATTCCACACGCTGAATATAGGTGCCTCCTTCTGAAATTCAGTCACGTACTGCAGGAAGCAATGGCCCTGTATGATAGTGGGTTACTTGATGAAGATTAGTTTGCAAAGCCAGATCTACAAGAAGGTTGTTGTTTTCCAGCAAAGCCTATTCAAAAGGGAATGAAAATGAATGACTCCATTTTTTCCCATTTGCTTGTTCGTATGACACTATTCCATAGGAATCAAGTAGTCCTTAACTACAGTATGTTGAACCAAATGGAGTCTGCAATGATTTAACACAGAGTACTTTGCCACGATTACTTGGGGTAGACAAATATAAAGGATTCCATAGTTTATCTATTTTAATTTCTCTCTGGTATTAATAAATATATATCAAAAGATATTTTAACAAAAGAATGGTCTAGCCTCTGCTACTATAAACATGCCTCAGTTTCTCTAGGCAATGAGTTAGGCATGAATGGATAGGACTGCATGTTGTATCTTAATTCAAACATCAAAAAATGCCAAGAACTTCCAATCTGGATATAAAAATAATTACTGACAAGGCTTTTCAATACCTTGTCAGTTTCCTGCATATTTCAGGAAAAATAAGGAGCTTACAAAAATCCAGCATTTCCAATACTAAGCGTGCCTGTGTCAAAAGGGTGAATTATTTCATCACAACTAATTTGAAAAAAAAAATAGCTGAGAAAGGTGGAGTCCCTCTTCCTGCAGCCATCGCCTCTAGCTGTTATGCTCCAAAAACACACTCACAACAAGGAAATAGTTTCAATAATGCAGCTGTGCCATTCTCTGACACAGGATCTCCATCCCTCGGTATATTTACCAGGTAACATATATTCCACACCCAAAGCACGTTTTTTGCATCAGAAGTTATATTTTTTTTTTTAATAATTCAACATCAAATAATAAGACACGAGTAACCTGGTGTACGAGCACAATTATATGACTCCCCACTATACAATATTTTCAGCTGCCAGTTTCCCTGCTCAGTCCTGTCAGCCGTAGCTGTGCATGAACACTATCCCCGTGCCACGGGCTGCCTTTGGCGTGGCTTTCGGCACGGCTCATCGCCGCCTTAACGTTCATCTGGTTGCTTCGACCCACATAACCCTTCCTATCCGCACTTGCAGCTCTTAAACCCAAACTTCATCCGTCCGGAGGTCTGGCTGTGCCTACCGGGGGAAGGGCCACCACTGCGCCCGGGGTCCCCGCGCTGTGCTGCCGCACGGCCCGGCCTGGCGCTGTCCGCGGTGCTGAACCGCGGCCCCGCCGCGTCTCCCCGCCCGAGCTCCGGTGCCGTTCCGCTCCCCGCCGTATCGCTTGCACAAGCGACCGGCAACAAGTCTCGCCCCCTGCCCGCGCCAGCCAGGAGATTCGTCTGTGTCTCTAAAACAGACGGGCAGCCCTACAATACAAAGGAGTTTGGGGATCACGGACAATAAAACCCCACCGCCACCCGGTCTCTAGATCCGGACTCCGCAGCGCCTGCTCTCGTTCTCCTCATCGCCTCTCCCTGAATAAACCCCGGCGTCCATTCCTGGCAGGGGCAGGGCTGTGCAGCAGGCTCGCCCAGGGGTAAACGCACTGCAAGGCGAGGGACGGCTTAGGGAGCGGCGGGCTTCCCTCCCTTCCCTCCGGCGAGGTGCAACCTTCTCTTTTTTCCCTTTTGTTCTCAATGGTAGGAGGGTGGCGGCGGCGGGAGGGGTGGGGAGCGCTTGCACCTTACAAATATATAGGGGGGATAACAAAGGACCATACGCCGCGGGGATTAATTTGTATTAGCATCCGTGAGGGCAGCATCATCTTGCGTCTGCTGGGATTAGTCGTGCCGAGCCCCGGCCGGACTTACCGTCCCTATCGCAGAGCTGAATCGCCTCCAGGCTCAGGTTCTTGATCACCTCCTCGCAGGGGCTGGTGGGGCTGCTCATGGTGTGCGCCAGGCGCGGAGCCTCCATCGCGCCCCTCGCCGCTCCCTGCTGTCGCGCCGCCGGGGGCTGGGGCTGGCCGACTCCGCGGCGGGCAGGCGGGCGGGCGGTGCACAGCCGCGCGGCAGCGCTTCCCGGCGCCGCTCGACTCGGCTACGCTCGGCGGAGGCAGCCGGGGAGCGGATTTGTCACTGCAGAGAGGCGGGGAGGGGGCAGCAGAGAGGCGCGCACTCGTCGCGCCCCAGGCTCCGCGTTTAAAGGGGCCGCCGCGGCAAAGCGGCGGCTCGGCCCGCTCCCCTCCCCCAGTCCGCCTTACGTAACGGCCGCGGCAAGGAGTCGCGCCGCGGCCCGCCGAGCTCCCCCTGCCCGCCGCTGGCAGCCTCGCCTCGGCCTTCCCCGGGGCCGCCAGCCGCCCCACCTCCCTTTTCCCCGGCCCCATCGCCGCGCTCTGCCCCACAGCCCGTCCGGCCCCGCAAAGCCGCTGTGCGCCTTCGGGCCCGGGCCGAGCCCGGCTGCCGCGCCCGTCTGGCTCGGCGCCTTGTGCGTTTCGTTTCGGGGAGCTCTGTGGCCCCGAGGGGAGCCGCGCCGGGGCAAAGCCCCCAACAACCAACGGCCACGCAGTTCCCCGCCCCAACCACGCAGCGCGCCCCAACCACCGTCCGTGAACTGCACCGTATCCATGAACAGCACGGTCTGCCCGTGCTCCCTTTGATCCTTCAACGTCAGGAGTTGGAAGGGACCTCGAAAGCTCATCTAGTCCAACCCCCCTGCCAGAGCAGGATCACCCAGACTGAATCACACAGGAATGTGTCCAGGTGGGTTTGGATGTCTCCAGAGAAGGAGACTCCACAACCTCTCTGGGCAGCCTGTCCCAGGGCTCTGTCACCTTCACAGTATAGAAGTTTCTCCTTATATTCCCATGGAACTTCCTCTGCTCCAGCTTGCACCTGTTGCCCCTTGTCCTATCACTGCCATCACTGAGAAGAGCCTGGCTCCATCCTCCTGACTCTCACCCTTTACATAATTATAAACATTAATGAGGTCACCCCTCAGTCTCCTCCAAGTTGAAGAGGCCCCAGCTCCCTCATAAGGAAGGTGTTCCACTCCATCGCCTTGGTGACCCTGCACTGGACTCTTTCAAGGAGTTCTATGCCCTTCTTGAGCTGAGAGGCCCAGAACTGGACACAATATTCCAGGTGTGGTCTCACCAGGGCAGAGTAGAGGGGAAAATTACTTAAGAATTTGAAGAAAGAAATACTAGCTTTTGTTAAACGGATCGGAAAAGCTGGGAGGTTACTGATGGCAGGACGGGGTACAGAAACATGCCGTTTCTGGCTCTCTGCCCTGCACGCTTCCCTTACGGTTTTTTTTGTGGGAAGAAGAAATAGTGCGGTCTGCTACTGGTGCTATTTCTACAGAGCTTCTGTGAAAAGCAAGACCTTGGGGTTTTTTTTAATCATGGAGAAACAATTCCATCTCAGTTTAACAGAGGAACAAGAATGGGGCCAGAAAAGTAGAAAATCTAAGAAAGAGCCTTAGGAGAATGAATTAGAACTTGTGTGTGTGTGCCAGCTCAGCTCCCTCCGCACCACAGGTCCGCAGGGTGGATGAAGAAGCAGCCTCTGGCCACAGGGGCTGCGGGAGCACAGCACTTTCTCAGATTGCAGATCGACTTTGGGATACAGCCCATCGCACTGGGATGGGATCACTCGTCTCCCGACAAAGTGGCTTCAGCTCCTTTCCTACCAACCATTACAACACATGTCAAGGTCGCATGCCACCAAGTCCAAAATGCTCCGAAAAGTTCCTGTTTCCCATTTTCCCTAGAGCCCCCCAGTCTCCCACCTGTCCTCACACATCTGACACAGCAGCAAGCTCCATGCAGGGCCAGATGTTTGTCACTGAGGTGGCTTTCCACTGGGATTATTCCATAAGTTATGATGGTTTCTAGGGGCACAAACCCGAGGAAAGGGGCTCTGGTGTTACCTTTCCCAAAGCTACTGTCAAGTGCTGCTGCTTGGAAGGAAGGAACACGTTTCAGGAGCCCTGACTCCTCTGACACCTTCAAAAATCTGTAGGACAGTCTGGAGAGAAAGTGCAATGCTGAGCCCCGCTTCCTGCACTGTCTCCTCTTCGCCCCCGCCCTTCCTCACACACCTTCTATTTTCTCCTCCTCTTTGTCTCTCTGCTGGATTTTCACCGTGAAGGGAAACCACGTGCCGAGGGGTCAGGCAGAGGAGAAAAGGAATGAGTGGGAAGCAAACCGAAAGGAAGAGAAAATGAAAAGGAAGCGATAACAAGCAGGGAGGGAGAGTGTGAGTCAATGGGGAGGTGGGAAGAGAGAGGAATATATGAATGAATGTGCAGACAGAATGAGGACAAAATGTGGAATCTGAGAGGGAAGAAATGAAAGTGGGTGAGACCACATTCATCAAGTTTTAATTTTGGCTCTGACAAGCATTCATTCCTTGCACAGAAGCAAAACCTTTCTCCTTGATACTGTAACTGTTCTTAGCACACAGTCATCTCCTACGTAAGGCTGGAAAATTTCTGCCTGTGGAGATGGTGTATTTTGTCTCCCAGTCTTATGTTCCACATTCATTCCTTCCTACAGCGTGGCAGACGCTTTGGCGGCTCACACAATCTTGTTGCTTCTTTGCTACGGCGTTATATAAAGCCCATTTGAAGCCAGCCCTGTTCTTCAATACTGAGAGAATTCCCATTTTATTCTCTCTGCCTCTATTTGATAGACCTTTTTCTCCTCAACTTTCTGTTCTATGCAGCTGAAACCAGGTTTTTAAGAACGGATGGATTTTGCATAGCTCTGTGAAAGCAGACAGCTTCGGGGGTGTTCCCATTCCTCCAAGGCTTCTCATTTCTCAGCTGCCTTTTAGCAATAACCTCTGACTAAGCTGCATCTATTTATCCCCCTGCACCATAGCCTTTTTTTTGGGGGGGGGGGGAGGGAGGGGAGATAGAGAAAAGACTGGTTCGACTACAGCAGACTGGCAGATTTCAGTGGAAGAGCAGATCAGAGAGACCTCTGCAACAGCTCCACTTTTCTGTAGCATGAAACAAGCTGGGCCTGCCCAAAACAGCATTTTGCAGAGTCACGCTTCAGGCTCCACATCTCCTTCAGCCAATTGCTACTCCCATCACCTGGGCCAGGGCTCAAACATTTTTTTTTATAGCTCAAATTACTCCCAGATGTGATTCTGTGCAGTTATTCTGCAGTGAATTTAGTCCTAGGTGTTTCAGCCTCAAAGCAGGCGATAACTGTCGCTGTTTTTCTTACCTGAGAGGACTGTACTCTGCTTGTCATAACAAGGAACAGCATTGTCTGTTCTGAGGAGCAAGTTAGGTTTGTGCTAAAGGATGACACAGTCTCAACCCATAATCAGAAAGTTTATTCAGTGACAGATTATCCCTGACAGTGTTTAGGAATAAAATGTCATGTATCACAAATATGGGTCAACGTTATGTAACGGGAAGTCTGCCAATGGCAGCACAACATTTGAGGCAACAGACTGCCATGTGTTTAGCACTACCAAGGCTTGCAAAGAATTTGCCACAACAGCAGCCTTTGGCACTTCCAGTGTTAAACAGGGTATTACTAATTTCTGTAGTTCATCAGGAGTGGGTCTGTTATTACTGCAGCCTTGCATAAAGAGACTGAAGCCATGTTTTCTAGCCCGAAATGTGAAACTTGAGCTGTGGCACACACCTCCTGCCTGGTTAGGGTCAATGATTGCGGCTCTCTCTTGTGCTTCTTGAGCCTGGCAGTCAAAGCCCCCAGGTAGGTACCGGAGACCTTGCTGTAGGGCTGACACCCCACAGCAGCCAAGCAGAGAGGCAGGCAGGCAGCCAGAGAGGTGTGTGGCTCCTCTCCGAAAGCCACCACCACCTCATTTGAGCCGTACAAGCTAGAGGAAAAGGTGCCGCGTGCTCCTCCCCTCCCCACAAACCACCCCACAGGCCTTGCGAAGGCCTGTCCCGCCTGTGCTGCGCTCCCTTTCTGGAAAGCTGTTCAGCAGCAGAGCACAGTACGGGCCTGTAAGGCAACCCCAGGCCTCCTATTTGAAAACACTTTTGTATATCACGCTGGCAGGTTTTCATTTGCAAGTTATAAAAGAAACCCGGACTTCAGCAAGGCTCACAGTTCCAGCTCTTCCTTCCCACTCGGGAATAAAGAAGACTTGTGTTATTGCTCAGTGGACTGTGCGAGCAGAAGGCAGAAAGGCTACAGACATAGCTTTCAGGGAAGAAAAACAAGGGAGAAAATAAAGACAGCCTTTCCCCCCCCACCACCCCATTTCCTATTAATATGTCACTTCTGAGGAGAAAAGCAAAATATTAAAGGACAGATAAACGGAAAGGTCAAAACCAGTATCCAGCATTTTGGGTCAGTTCTAAAGGAGCATTGACGAAGCTTAGCAACTAAGTCCTGAAGTTTCATGGGAAAAATGCCTCTCAATTTCACAGCCATTCTTTGTCTTTAGTGGACATGTCAGTGTTTCAGCGTGCAAAGGCACCTACTTGCAAAGAACTGTGTGCAAGACATCCTTGAAATGCTGTAGGGTTGAAGCAGAATCCACACACTGGTGGCAGAAAGACAAAAAGAAGATTTAAGACCCTGAGTGAAAGCCACGACTGTGTACAGTTAATGCACACTACGGCACAGCTTCCTGTCCTACATGGAGACAGACATTGATGTATTGAGTCAGAGCACTAGGCATGGTTTCTCACTGGGAACCTCTTTGTTTTTTTTTTTTCTCCTCAGTAAAGCAAGAGCCTCTCCAATGCTCAAACAAGGAGGGTGATGGCACAGGTCCACCTTTTTTCTCTAGGAAAACCCAAGGCAAAGCAGCAGTGCTTAGTTTAAGCACTGGGGTGAGTCTCTGTCCCTCTCTTCTCCCACTCTCTGCAAGGGTAACAACTGCAAGCAGGCACCCTGACAGCAAGTCGAGCTGCATCTAGGGTCTGTCTGCTGTTTTCTGCTTTGATGTCTGCTGCGATGCCGGGAAGCCCTCGCTATTTCTGGGAACTCACCGCTGAGATGCATGCAGTAGCTCATACATCTCAAAATGCCTCTTCTTTGCTAGGAAGACTTCATTTCAGCAACTGCATTTGGTTCATGCGTTGGGCTTTTCTTGCAACGCCATGAAGCACACTTTGAAATGTCAAAGCTACAATTCTGCAGTAATCTCGGGACTGCTGGTGCCAGGGGAACTACTCATGAATTTGTAGCTTTTTGTAAAGTATGATGTGAAAACAGCTTCTGTGTGGGGAAAATCCAGTCTACTACTCTGATAAAAAGATAACAAGTACATGAAAAAGGCAACCGAGGGGATATTTAAAGCACAAGTAGCACAAACAGGGTAGCCCAAGTCAGACTGCTTGCCAGGTCTTCCAGTACGAGAGTTAGAGTGTGTCAAATGCAGTTAATAGCAACCAGCTTCAAAACAAATAGAAGGAGCTGGGACTTCATGTAATTGGTGTTAAGACTTGTAAGGCGAAGGGATAGCATCGACGCTAAAAGTTTACATTGGTGCAAAGAGAGGCTGGAAAAGTCCATGGAAAAGAAATCCTTTAGAGTTAGTAAATCCACAAACAATTCAGTGTCCCTAATCTGAAAACCATTAGAGTCTGGAGAAGAGTTACTGAAGATCATTACATGTGTTTGACCTGCTCATCTTCTGTAAACAGACACCTTCAGCCACTGCTAACAAGACTGTGTTGGGCTAGGTAGGTCTGGTCTGGCCCAGTGCAATCAAGGAAATGCCCTGGTATCTAAGCCTTCATCCCTTTCCACCCACCACCACCACCACACCATCCTCATTCATCATGAACGCTTCAGACCATGGAGTTCTCCAATGGCATCACCAGGATACGCAACTCCCAACCTACTCTGAGGAACATAAGCAATCAAAAATGTTCCTCTCAGGTAAGCAGAAAGACAGCAAGCAAATTACTGTTTTACTGATCCTATTTATGCTGCTACTTTCTAAATTTCCATTTCCTGATCAGCTTTGTAAAGCCTGAATAAGAACCTAAGAAAGACAAGTTCCTTCATAGACAAAAAGAACATATTTGTAGCTTCATAAAATTTATTTGTTGCCTAATAGGCACAAAGTGCCATTAATGCATTATAATTAATTAATTTGCTTTTCTTTTAAGTTTAGCCTCATTTTATTACATCCACAGTACCCCTAGAGAACAACTAGAACCTTCTGCATTTCCTCTCTCCCCTGTGCTGTAAATCATTCTTCCTAGTTGAGTATCATGTTCACATTTAATTAGTGCTTTGCCCTCCCAATACTGGACAGCATCCTGACCTTTAAAGGATACTACCGGCCACTTATCCTTGACAAAGCTGACTGCTATTCAGATTTACTTTCTGTTTACAGTTCAGTGGCCAGCCTGTGATACCTTCAAGTGAATTTTGGCCAAGCTGACTTGTTTCAGCAAGTCCCTTAAGATATTACGTGGCAGAACATCAAATGCCTTTGTGGAGTCTGGATGCTGCTCTGTACTCAACTAATCTTCTGGCTTCACTTTAAAAAGAAAGGGAGGGATGTAGAGTCGCCATCTCTGGAGATATTCAAGACCCATCTGGACGCCTATCTGTGCAATATGAGCTAGGGAGCCTGCTTTGGCAGGGGGGTTGGACCCGATGATCTCTCGAGGTCCCTTCCAACCCCTATGATTCTGTGATTCTGTGATAAGCATTCTAGTTTGTCTGCCATAGTTTACTGTAGTACATCTGTGTCATATCTGGGTCTTATTATACTATTCACCTCCATATGAATATATTTTCCCCTTCTGCTTTAATATTTATACTATTTATTTCAATTTGGAGCCATGCCCATTAGACAATAGTTTCCATAGTTACTCTTAATTCAATATTTAAAGATTTGTGACATGCTGACACTTTATTAGTCTCCTGATACTTCCTCAATTCTCTGTGGGTTTTTTTAACAACTAGTTGCTCTATCAGTTCTATAAATACCCAGAGGGACACCTCAGATGCATTTGTTGAAGTGATAATATTTCGTTACGTATTTCTTAGTTACTTTTTCCCAGCAGCTCGCCAGTTCTTAACCAAGCTATTACTCTAAGTTTAATTCCCTTCCCAATAAACTCCATGGCAAAAGTCCAATTAGTTTTAGTGGGAATAAGAACTGATCTCAGAATTTATATTCATGTTACAAATTAATTGCAATTAATATTTTCTCTATTGAGTCATTTTCCTTTACTGTGCTTTCAGGACTTATAACATAGTCTCTTCGTGTTATCTTTAACCCCTTGGCAACTTTTTCAGTGCATCCTCATGCTATCCCTGTTTTTCTCACATGTGCTAAACTTGGAATGTAAAAGCATGTTTTGGTGGCCCTCCAGTTTTCTGTTTCCAGTGCAGTTCATATTTTACTTTTACTTGCTTAAGGAGCCCACAGTGACACATTCTCTCTTCAGTGTTTCACATTTTCATTGGAACAAGACACATTTCTGCTGGATTTCAATTACAGGATCTTCTAGTGTCTTTCCCACTTCTCTTCCCTCTTCCTCAAAGGCTTTTCTTAAACTCTCTTCACTGATCCCGTGCATTAGATTTTCCTCGTAACGCCACATCCTTTCATTGGCTGCTGTCAAAATTTGTCAAAGACAGCCAAGAAGGAGGTATAGTTAATTAATATATGAAGTTAATGAAGAAAGTCTTAAGTGGCAAGTTCCTCAATATCATCTAATGATCTGTTTTTCTTAGAACTATTGGGCTTTAAGCGGTTTTGGATAAACACAGAAGATAATTCCAGATGAATGTTGTGCTGCCTGCCAGCTTTTCTACCCTCAAGATCTGCTATGACTGAGGTGACAAGGCAAGACAGGAAAGACACCATTGTCTTATTCCCCACTGCTGCCATGAACACAGCTAATTAACTGCTGAGGAAACGGAAGGAAAATTATGTTAAATGGATGACAGAAGGAACATCCAGACAATCCCCCTCCTTGGCTCAGAGCCTGGATGCGTAGTGAGACTAGTCTTAAATTTCACTCACTTGACTCGTAGTCACTTACTACAAGCTCGTACACTGTCTTTCAGAGCCATGATTATTTAAATATGTGATCCACTACTAAGATTTCACAAGGAAATACATTAGAAACAGCAATTAAGAACTGTGTTTTACATGTTTCTGCTCTGGCAGGACTGTATGCCCACGTAGCACCTGTATACAGGCAGCTCAGATAGAGTATGTAAACAGACAATGAAGTGACCGTCAGTTTATAGCACTTTGTTAGTAATATCCACAAGCATTTTCATCAAATCATGTTCTGCTCCCAATGACATCCTGTCACTGCTATGTGTGTTCTGAATGTATGGCAGCCTTGCATTACGTTATTTATCGATACTACAGCTATCCTTACAGATTTCCAGTTGCTGTCCATATGCAGTGCTTAAAGTCAGTGGAGGAACATGGCATTCTGTGAGCCTTGAAAATCATGGAACAGAATCCAAAAGCTGCTAGCGACTGATTCACTGCCCCTGGATCTTAAACCAGGCTGTACAGACTGACAGTGGCAAAGGCCTCCTTTAGCCTAAGGAGCTGATTTGCCTTGGGATCTTTCCACAGCCAGTGGAGAGTGGAAGAGTCTGCCTCAGTGTCTCAGTCGGAGTTTATAATAGGTGCTCTGGGTTGCCCCAGAGGAAATGCTTTCTCTTAATTCTGCAGGAAGCTGAGGGAGAAAAGCATCCCAAGACTAAATGTAGTCTTTGTGAATGCCCCCCTCCCCCCCAGTTCCTCTTAAATGTGTTTGCAGCTCTGATACTCTGCACTATATTCTGAAATGAGAACAGTAACCAAATATGGCAAAACCCTCTCTCCTAAGCTACCACTAGCCACTCACCTCCTTGTCCTAAATTCAGGGGGCTTAATGTACACACGCTCACAGGGACGGAGCTGGCTGCGAAGCGGAACAAGCAGTCATTTATCCAGGCACAGCTGTTGCCTCATGACAAGACCCGACAGTGGTCCTGTGTGATGGAGCACGGGTCTGTGTTCAGGCATGTCTGGTCACTGCTAATCTGTGACCTGCTGAACTTGCAGCAAGAGCTCATCGCCTCCGAATTCTTTCCTTTTCATGCTGTTAACCTGATATCTTACACGAACTTTCTTCTTTAACCCAATTTACTGTGGAGTTATTTATCCTTTTTTTTTTGTTTTTGTTTTCCTTTTAATGCCAATATTTTTCTGCTTCTCAATTCTCTCTGTTCTTATTTTTCTCCATTTTCAGTCTAAGCCCATCTACTCCTATCTGTCTCCATGACAGCTTCTGAGGAATTTCTCTCCACCTAAGTGCAGTTTGGCCCCTGACAGTGCTGGTTTAGGTTTGACCACAGGATGCCCACCTGCTCACTGCTAGGATGGGGAGGGGAAATGAGGTAGAGAATGGCAAAAAGCAAATCCACTCTCTGTGTTTAGGTGGTTATTTTATGTAGGGGAATTAAATTTTCTAGTGTCTTGTCCTCAGCATAAATATTTCCAGTAGCCGCCACCAGACAAGCTGTATCCAAGGATGTTACCAGTCTCGTACCCTGTGCCCGGTCCGGCTGTGGAAACATGAATCTGTGCACCTAAGTGACAGGAAAGTTTCACAGCAGCAAAAGTAACGGCGTAAGGTGGGGCCATGCAGAGTTTTGTACTTCGAGTGCACATCTAGAATTAGTCCTTCTGATTCACGTGGGCAGTAGCTGTGCTGCTGCAGTTTCTTTCTTTATGTTTTTAGAACAGTCGCTACTCTTTTAACTATATTTTATAGCTGTAGCACCATCGAATTGTGTGACCTGTCCTAGGGAACCTGCCTTGGCAGGGGGTTGGACTTGATGATCTCTGGAGGTCCCTTCCAATCCCTACAATTCTGTGAAACTGTGAAACTGTGAATTAATGTAGACCTTGCACCAGCCTAATTATCACATGTCTATATTGGTATAACTAATGTAATGCAAAAACTGAGCCCAAAACCCTCTTATTTTTTCTGTGTACTGCTAAACAGCTCCCACCAGGAATTAATTAGCCCTGGTATTAAGACAGTACTGAAACCTGTAGATATTTTTTGGAGCAGAACCAAACATTCAGTGAAACCAAACATTATAGTGAAAACTCTGAAAGCTTACTACTAAATTTGTGTTTACGATCACAGAATCACAAGGTTGGAAAAGACCTTTAAGATCAAGTCCAACCATTCCTGTCCTATGCTAAACCATATCCCTAAGTACCTCACCTACCCTTTTTTTTTGCGTTTGTAAACTCTATTCACACAAAGCAATTGAGAAAAGGCAGATACAGCACTGAGCAAGCCTGAGGAGAGATGGAAAACTGAAAATCTTTAGCAGCTACCAAGGACTATTCACGTTTGCCTATCAGGGCAATAGACATGAGGGCCGGTGGCACTAAACTATATCCAAATTTTCCATTCCCTGCAGAGTTTGAGGCCATGATGAAAATGGCTCTGTCACCACTTTTTTTGTCATCTCCCCCGCGGTTTTGTTCTTTCTTGAGGTTGAGCAATGTATCACTATAAACGAGGGGGAGCAAGCGACACATAAATCAAGCTAAGTCCAAGGGTTAATGAGATTAGCAGCAATCAGACCAATAGGCTATCTATAGCCTGACCACTAAGTCTTATGCCCTCGGGAGTTAATAACAGGGCTATCACAAACACTGAAAAATGCACGTGACTGGCCTCTCTACCTGAACAACAAGGAAACCTTCCTGCTTCCAGCACAGGAGCAGCGATGTCCAATAATTCAGGGAGAAAACACACGTTTTCAGGGTTTCTTCCAGTGCTTGGGAGGCATAAGGGATGCTTGCTGACTAATGAGATATGCAAGCCCAGCTCTAAAAGCAGATATTGTGTCCCCCCACCCCCCCCAGGTAATTCAAAACTACCTGCTTAATTAAAAGTTGCAAAAAGAAAACCCATCTAAAATGAATGTGACGGCTAATGTGGGGGGAAACCAAGCTATCTGGGTCTGGGTTATTTTGGTGTGCATTGCTCCAGCATTTGAAACTGTGCCATCTAGCACTTAGGAGAACAGTTGTTACCAGCAAGCATTATTAAATAGCAGACAGTTTGGGCAAAGATGCTCGCTCCCAATATATGGCTGTGTGGTTGCAGAAGGCAAATGCCTGGGAGGTGCCAGGAGTGTCAACACGGAAAGAGGAGCAGGCAGTGGGATTTGACTACAGTTGGTTTGGGGTTTTCAGCGCTCATTAAAATGACTGCCTGACAGCACTGTCTGAATGGAAATATTATGCGAGCTTTATGCAAACTGTGAATTCATCTTGGAGTAAAACCTCCTTCTCATATCTTGCTGGGAGAAACACATTATGGACAAATATATGCAGATTGAAATAGATCACGCAGCCGGTTTTAGAGAGAACGTATGGTCTTATTCCCATTTTCTCATTTTGGCTTTCTCTACCCTCTCTGGGGATGGTAGTCTGAACTCCTCACAGTGTCAAACTCCTGCTGACCTCAACAGAAAATTGCTCATCTCAAAACACAGCTGAGCAGAGCAGCCAGCTGCCTCCCCTTCAGCCAGTTGTTCCCAAACCAAGGATGCAATTCTGTGTGCAGCTGCAAGGCAGGCAACTGAGAGTGGGGTCAGTTCTCCGACCTATTATGCGGTGGTTCCACAGGCTGCAGGAGCAATAGCTTCACTATGACAATGATCGTGGGTATCTTCTTTCATTGCTTTTAAATTGTTTTTTCCTCTTCCTCCCCCTCAACTAGCCACGCAGTCTTATTACTGCTTGATCCATCTGAACCCTAAGGCAAAGTTTTCAGCACTGGGCACACTCCTGCCGAGAGAGTTTTGTATGAATTACAAAGTCAGGGCATTCAAATAGTACATCAATTCCCTTCCCGCAGGCTGCCTTCATGAACGCTTATTCATCTTGAAATGATGGTACACTAAGAAGTCACTTAAGCTCTTAAGCTTCCCTGATCTCATGTCACAACTTCAACAACAACCAAAAGGAAGAAGGAGAATGCTTGGAAAAGCACAAAACCAAAAAAAACCCAAACACCACCCTGTAGCCAGAAACATTTCAGTTGCTGCAACTGCTGTTACATAGAGATCACTCCTGCACAGGAAAAGCGTGACAGTAAGCAGGGCTATACAGCTCATAGCAAACTCTGATTCAGTCCAGCGGTTTTGGCACCGAAAAGATTATTGCTGTGGTGTCCTCATTTTGGGAAAGTGGGCAAAGGGGCAGAAAGCCCCCCTGCATGCACCCTTACAGAGACTTTAAAGGAGGAGAAGCAAATTGCAAAGAGATACTCAAGCCCTCTTGCTGTTGGGTGCTTCTGACCAAGAGAGTATGGTTCTGGTGGAGACATCATATCTTAAAAAATATTTCTTCCCGTCACTTCTTTTAATAGTGTCAGGAGCCTTTATAAAGCACTCTTGTTTTTCAAAGATAGCACTGCCACAAGAATGCTAGCTGTGCACTTCCAAAAGGGCTAAGCAACACATTTCTTACAGCCTTAAATCATGTCTTCACAGGCCCGCTGGAGATCGGAGGGGTTTGCACAGGGGGAGCAACTAAGCGCAAGTCACTTGTAATGTTCTACCTGCTAACTAAAGAGCAGACAAACTCTGGCAGGGTGGGTTGGAGCTGCGGGCACACAGCGCTTGCCATGCCTCATTTCAGAGGTACAGCATTGCTCCCCTTTCTCCTGTGCCCTCTGCCACATGCCAGCGAGCAAATGGGAGCACGGGAGCAGCTGACTGCTCCTGATGCCAAGGCACGGTGCGTGGTGGGGGAGGAACACTGCCTTGTGTGAGGCCAGGGGGAAGGAAGGGGAAAGGGTGACGCACTCTATACTCTTCATCCTCTCATGGGAAGCTAAGTAGAGGAAGCCAGAATTGGGAAAAACATATGAATGTGAGACCTTGGCAGGTTGTCCCCTCCCCAAACAACACAGCAATTGTAGGAGTGCTGTCAGAGCCCCGATGCTGGCTCTCAACACTGAGTTCATACAGTTTGGGAAAGTGAGCAAGGCGGGGGCACAGGAGCCCCTCTGCTCTCTGATGCTGTCTCATCCCTTCTCGGGGTACAGTGCAGCAGCTGGGACAGCCAAAGAAGCGCACACAGGGCAGAGGAGCTCTCAAAACCTCTTCACACTTCTCCCCAGGAAGTGCTTCGCTTACTAGCAGTTAGTGGGGGGAAAAGGAAAAGGGAGAGTACCAAGGGCCCAACGCGACTTGCCCTCTCCAGACATGACACAGCACTGCTGCGGGGATTTGCAGGCACATGCTGGACATGCTCGAGGACACGTCAGGGACACACAGACACAGTAACTCTTAGGGGTGAGGAGCCTTCAGCTTGACATGTACATCCTGACAGGTATACCCCAAGTGAGTACCCCCTCCCCACACTGCCCTAGCTCTCGGTCTGCAGCATCCCTGAGCAGCAGGAGGCTGGTGGAGAGAATGGACTCCGCACATTTCCATTGTTCAGAGGCAGTTTATCAATTGTTTGAGGACCTGTCCAGGTCAAATTTGATGCTATTTTCAGAGCTGTGTAATGACTGTTGATGACATCTGCCCATGAGTGGCAGCAAGCATTGATGAGTCCTGTAAACAACTGGTTTCCAAATGTACAGCCACGTGTCTCCTTTCTGCTTCAGGCAGCTGATAAAGATCCATTGATGGTAGTTGCTGTTTAATATGGTAAATGATTTTGAAAATTACAGCCTTCTCTTATGTAATCTCCTTATGTAAGGACTAGGAAAGAAAACATGTAAAGAGCAGAATGAATGACAACACAGCAGGTGATCTGGAGCTCAACACAGGTATTACTCTTGAAAGTCTTTTCTGAATATAATAAAAAGCCAAGAGAACTAAAATTCATCCTCTTTTAAATATATACAACAAACTTAAATAAGAGTTACTAGCTTCACACAGAATTCCATGTGATAATCCACTACCCACTATTTAGCTAATCAGATGTTCAGTGAATGAAATGGGCAGGAACCAAGTAAGAAAGTTGTTCTTCCTCACCAGGCATCATGTGGTGACACTACTATGTCTGACAGTTTTTGCATGCTGAAGTAGGAAATCGAGACATTTTCACAGTGAGGGTGATGGAGCCCTGGGACAGGCTGCCCAGGGGGGTTGTGGAGTCTCCTTCTCTGGAGATATTCAAGACCCATCTGGATGCCGACCTGTTCAACTTGTCCTAGGGAACCTGCTCTGGCAGGGGGGTTGGACCCTGATCTCTGGAGGCCCCTTCCAACCCCTACAGTTCTGTGATCCCGTGATTCTCCGCCGTCAGTCTCCTCACGTGTAAGCGCACTGCTTGCTGCTCCCAAGGAAGAGTGCATTCGCTCACTACTGCTCATTCCTCGTAACTCATGCTCGGAGTACAGTAAGACAGAGGGAAGGACTTAAAAGACTTGATGGTAGAGAGAGTAAAACAAAAGATAAAGGGAAGAGAAAAGAAGCAGGAGTAGCAGTATGGATGGGAAACGTGGAGAGGCTCTTTTGCCCTTTTCTTTCATATTTATCACTGCGCTGGTCCTTCCTTTATCTTCCTTTGCTCTATTGTGTCATGCTGCAAGCTTTAAGAATGTTGTGCTCCAACAGAATGGCCAAAAGCCAACACATGCAAGACCTGAACATACCAGAGGGATTAATGATGTTCCTGGGTGGAGGCTGTTCGTAGGAATGTGAAAACACCTCAACGAGTTTCATACCTGGAGAAAAAAATGACAGAGCCAGGAGGTCTGTTCTCTCTTTACTTCTGAGCATGAGGCATAGAAGGCAGATAGATTCACAAAACTCAGTGAGCAATGGAGGTTTTTTGCTGCTTTTAGATGGAATTCGAACTGGTTTTGAAGAGAGCTGAGAAAATACTGGGATAAAAAAAACACCAACACCCACATTTGCTCAAACTTTTTAAAATGAATTCAGTTCAGCTGTGTTCAGTTCCTTCTATGTTTGTCCTTCATATACATTCTAATGAATGAATTTGCTGGCGATGAGACTCGCAGAAACTGAAATCATTATGCAGATTATTCACTGAAGGGTTTGGAATAATGCATTGGTAAAGCCTGGATTTTTAAAGATAGAAGCAACTGAAGAAATTTTGCCTCTGCCCTGCCACTACATTAGTTATAAACAAAAGGGCTCATATGTGATTTTTTTTTTTCCCTATTCAAAAGCTGTAATTTTGAAATTAGTTAACACTAAAATGATTTTCGGGCTGGCCTTCATCAGCCTCTTAGATGGAAAACCCAGCCTAAACATGCCCTTTTTAAAAAAAAACCCTGTCAATTGTTTTTTTTCTGTTTGCACTTTAAAATGCAAAACACTGGTTGATACACATTGCCTCGGCAGTAAAAGCAAGGCCAAAGCTGGGGAAAAAAAAATCCCAACAAAAACCAAGGGTAAAGCTCCTAATGTTGGCTTCAGTTACAATGAAATACCACAAGCAGGAAAAAAATCCAAACACAGTACTTGCACCTGTCTTCTCATAAGCCCTGCAGACCAGCTCTGAAATACGAGGCAGGAAGAATGCCCAACAAGACAGAAAAAAGAGAACAAAACCCCCAACACAGGGAAGATACATCACATGGTCTTTGTTTCATGGGGGAAAAGCAGGGATGGTATTAATCATCTGACCAGATTCAGTCAGTTAATAAAATGAGACTTTCACAGGTTGATCAGAGTTACTAACTGTGAGTAGAGGCGTGACCTCAGCAGCTGATGATGCTAGCCCTGTGGAGCTCTCTGGTCCTGTCGCTGTGGTGGCACACACCGGCACTGTGAGCCCCTGCTTTGCTGGCCAGTGCCCAGCAGGCGAATCCATCTGTGTCTCTCGCCGGCGCTCCTGTGGCAGCCCAGATCTTTGTAGTTTAGACAGGCTCCTTGAGGCAGCTCTGGGGGGCTGCTAACCTCCAGCATGTGGATACACGCTTGACTGAAGTTGGTAAAACAATTTGTGGGGTAGATGTTGATAGCAAAAGAATTAAAATCGATGTTTTTAAGCCATTTTGCTACCATCACACTGAGAAACACAGAGATGGGGGAGGTTTCGAGAAGCTAACTTTCAAAGCTCAAAGACACTTTTTCTATTAACAATTTTCTTTAAGCAACCTCTCTGATTTTTACAGCATTCTTGCAGTGCTTCTGATCCTTCCATTCGCTGTGGCGTTTTTGGCTGTCTGGATCTCTTCATTCGCTGTGACATTAGGTACTTAAGCCTAAGGCGCCAACGTCTTTCGAAAGGTTGCACAGGGTGGCAACGCTTCAGTTCCGAAGATGAAATGCATCCAGGCACTGAATTATGAATTTCAATTATTTCTTGACCTATGCTGACAATTTGCAGTCTTTTTTTCCCTCAGTTTCTCCTAGGAGGGAGACATTCAGTTATCCAAATATTTCTTTTGGACACAAATATAGCTTAGTTGCAAAAATAACCAAATGTATATGAACAGCAAACCTTATTTATAACTGCTTTCTGTTCCCTATGTGATTGATTGCCTCCAGTAAGGATACTTAAACGTAGCTGAGCTATTTGTGTTGGAGGCAGTGGCTGCATAGCAAGATCGTTTGGCAGTCACCAGATAGCTGAGCTTTCTTAGCGCTCCTCTGTACGTGCCCCAGCAGACATTATTATTTTCAAAGTCACTAACATCACTTATTAGAATCCTGAAGCAACAGTTTTCCTCTGCTTTTCCTTCTGTGCTGAAGTCACAGCTTTCACTTTCCCCCTCTGACCCCTTTTGCCAAGTTGCCTTTTTAATTCACTTGCCTAATAACACAGTGCGTGTGGTATAAATATTTATGTATTTATATATAACACCTGTCTCCTTGCCAAGTAAGGAATGGAGGGTGAGGAAAAGTGTAAGGATAACTGAGGTTATGGAAAAGTATATCTCTTATGAAGACCCTTAACACAGAGATTATGTTCTTTCTTCCCAGAGTGATAGCAAGAAGGAAGCTCACTGACTTCAACACAGGGGTTGAAACAGAACTTTCCAGCCCAGCTGGCCTCAGTGGAACAGCACAGAAGGTTTTTCACAGGAAGATGTTCTGAAATGACACCTGCAACTCGACGACACTGTATTTCAACGCTGATCAGAATAATTAGTTTATACCTGTTATGACACTATCTCAAGTAATTTAAACATCATCTGCCCTGAAACACTAAACAAATAATTTGGCAATGACCTAGAGGAATGCTTTGTGTGCAGTAGCCCCTGAATAAAGTAAAGGAAAGTTGTTACCAGAGAGACTGAGCGGCAGAAGCCCCGCTGCTTCAAGGGATGTACACGTGGATGTCTCTTTCCAGACTTTGCTCTCAATTTATCAAACATGTCTCTAAAACAACATCACACTGTAACACAGACTAGGCCAGAAGGCAATACTAATGAATGCCACCACAACATAGAGCCCCCTCAGGTTTCTACCTAGGAGTAAATAATTCCACTCAGCCGCCAGAACTGCTGAAAGAATTAATGACGGTCTACTCATGTTTCATCTCTCCACTAAATGTCCTATTGGGAATAATAAAATATTGGATAGCAATGGATTGTAACATTGAGGGGTTTGAAAGCATTCAAACAGTGACACTCAAGCTGAACTGCTTCTTGAGATAGTACACAAACTCGAGAAGAGAGCTGTTAGCGCCGGTGTTTTGGAAAGATGTTGGCTTGTCATTTACTTAAGTTTTGATATTCTGTATTTCTGTTTCCAAGTCTTGAAGTCGTTACTGAGTTCTGAGAGGATGCACATCAGAAGTTACAGGCTTTTTTCCCTCATTTTTTGATGATCAACACCACCACAGTATGATCTTTGTATACTTCTTGTTCATCACAAGTCTATAGAATATAAAATCCCTCCTGATAATCAATATAAAGCTCCACAGCCAAATAAAATGATGATACAACCATAGAAATAGCATGCACCAAATTTCAAACATGAGAAATATAACTCCATTGGAGAACTGTGTAAACATACTTTAAAAAAAAAAAGGCAGGGGGACATAAATGCAAGTCTTGAATATGCCTTGCAGCATATTTGGGAGGTCAGCTGGAAGTGACAGTCACAGATCTGAGATAAATACTTCTAGAGATGACAAGTTATCAGAAACAATCATCAGCTCCATTTCTGTGTGCTCAAGAAGGGAATGCAGCTGCCATGCTTTGGCTTGACAGTGAACACACCATTGTGGGCTGGAGGAGTACAGTCTATGAGTAGGAGGGCAAAAACTGTTTGCGTGGTTTAGATGGAAATGCTGATTGTGGAAGTCACCTTATCTTCTTACAGAGAAGCACCATGCTGCAGGGAGTCTTCTGTAGTTACATGTTCTATAACTGACCTAAAGACTGTGTCCTCTGCCTTGGGCAGGATGAGAGGTAGGACGTATGGAACTGCAGGAAGACTTCTGCTCCGTTCCAGCTATACCAATAGTTTCCTGCCATATGTACTGTACACAATTAAGGTTTAATCTCCTCATTTTCTGCACCAATCCTTGGGTTTCTTCCCTAATACTCCTACAGACCACTCCATTGGAAAAGTCTTAACTCCGCTGGGTTTGGTCTGGTTTGACAAGCTCCCGTGAGTCCATCTTCATCTTTTATTTTCTGTCAGAAATCTGCTAATATGTGAGGCAGAAAAAAACCAACCCCAAAACACGCCAGCGTTTGAGCATTAATTGGAGGAGAGTGGCAATTTGTGGATTTGAGGAATAGCAAAGGTGCCACTAGAGTGTGTAAGTGGGCAGCTGGCACGGCAGCTTTTGCCAACATTTGCGTCAACGTGGGAGTACAGCAATATGGTAGCTGTTAACATTGCACTCAATAAATATCTCATCGTATGTGAAGACATGACTAGCCTTTTGGAGGGAGAAGCCCAATAGTCTCTGCATCCGCAGCAGGAATTTATGTGTGAGCCCAGCAAAATGTCAGCCCGCCGGCGTGGGCGCTTAAATGCCGTATACGTAAAGTTGCTTTGTTGAAATCCAGTATGTAAAGAGACGGTGAAATAACAGTGAAATAATTCACACATTGAATTATCCAGAGAAAAATGGTGTAATGCTCAACATGACACTTTTTCTCAGCTGACTCAAGCCTTAAGGAAAACCACACAGGGCTGCTGCTGTCAAGTGCACGTGACAGTAAATGTTACTACGAGGCGTGGTTTCTATGTGCTGTACATAAGTGCACCCGTAAAAGGGAAGCTGTTTCCAACAGTGGGGTTGTTTTTTCTGTTAGAAATAAGAAGGATTTTAAAATAACTGGTTTAGGACTAAGGAACTCATTCCTGTTTGATAGCCTTTGATGACACTGATGACTTTGATACGTTCCGTAACATATCATGAGTTACAGAACAAAGACAATATTGTAGATAAAGATGACTCTAGACCTCAGCAGGGCATGTTTCTTGCCATGGAATTTCTTCCTGTGGGTCTCTTCCAACCCTTCTGCAAAGGTTCACTACATTCTTCTACTAGTAAAAGAAGTATTTGGTGTTAGGTTGTTGTTTTCTAACCATGGTCTGTTTTCATTCTTCCAAGACATTTCTCTCTGTGAGGACTGTGCCTAGTCTTCTTTTTGCACCTTCTTCAAAGGGCTTCAGTCCACCACTGCTTCTCTTCTGAGTGTCAGCTCTACACCACTACTAATCATCCCTACTAATTTTGAATAATTCTCAGAACCTGCTCCTCTGTACTTTATGCCATGTATGTTCCCTTAGAAGAAAGTTTTCCAGAGTAAAACCTTGTCAAGACATCAACAACTGAAACACCATCAATCCGAACAGCCAAAACCACTGAGACTTTAAAGAAATTTTGTCTGCAAAGCTCTAAAAAGACTGATTTACAGACGCAAATAGCAACAAGCACAGAGCTGAAGGAAACCTGAAATACATACTGTAACACTTGGCTTGATCTTTTAGTCCATTCCATTGAAAATGTATGCACTAGATTTAGTAAAGTGATATAAAATTGTTACATCTTTTTGGGACCTATGAAAATACCTTAAGTTAATAAATTCCTAATTTTTATTTCTTCCTACGTTGTCCACTGTTATCTTTTTGCTAGCATGTATGTGAACCACAGGGTAAGTAAGCATGTGTTTTAAAACTGGGATGTTCTAAAACAGAAGCAACACAACATCCTATGAAGCCACCAGTAAAACTAGCTGGCTCCTTTCAGTAGTAATGGTGCTTATCCACTCTCCAAACCAGCATCCAAAAGGAGGATTTGATGCACAGAACATCACCTGTGTTTTTACTTTTACGTTCACTACACTGTCTTTTAAGGAAGAATTTGGGACTGTTGAAGTGGCGTGGAGGAAAAAAATGACATCACTAATTGACAGAGCTATTTTTAAATTAAAATGACTTATTAAGGTGTTTCGGCTACTATGATAGACAAAAATGCTCTTATATGCACAGGAAATGAAGTTTTATATTTTCACATGCAAATGTAAGATGGGTCATTTACACTTTCTTACTGGAAAGTTAATAGCTTCCACATTCCCTAATAAAATACTTCCCATAAGCCTCATCAGTGTAGCTATGTATGTTCACAGCTATTGTCATAAGTGTAACAAAAGAAGACACTTTCTCCACCCCATCCCTCAAGCCTAAAAGCTTGAGATTTATATCCATGGAGAAATACCAAGCTGCAACGTTCTACCACACGCAAAACTGAACCACAAAATTGCATCTTCTGAATGGAAACGAAGATCCTGAAAAGTTGCTCCAGAAGGTGAGGTATCAGCAGAGTGATATTAGCTGCAGGCAGCTGAGAAAGACCGTGGTGGAGGCGACAATAACTCCTTATAACCTGCTATCTGAAAGGAGCAAAGAGCTCTTGGGGACAGACCTGTCCAAGGCAGGAGAGAGGAGTGGAGAGCCAGGCCACTCAGCAAAGTCACCGCTTCTCTTCCAGCTGGACACCCACCAAGGCTGTGTTTTTAAGCTGCCTCACTTGTATTTACCAAAGAGGTGAAAGAAGAGCCTTGTGTGACCATCACCAGCCTGGCTGGGCAGAGAAGTTGAGGGATGGGTCTACTGTTTGTTCTCTCCCAGGGTGTTCCCAGTGCCACAAGGACACGGGTGAGCCCCATCACCCAGAATGCGTACACTCACACGTTGCTCAGGGATGGCATCACTGTATCTCCTGTTCCCAGGTCTCGTTCCTCTTTTCAAGCAGGTACTACCCAGTGAGTACAGCACCACACATGGGATAGGATCTCCTTCTGTGGAAAGGCTGTAAGCCAGATGGATGGAGAGAGATCCTATCCCGTGTGTGGTGCTGTATGTTTTGTGCATTCGATAACAACTGGGTAAGGCTTAAGCCATGGCTGTACTGGCCAGCTGCCTCCAGTGTGCCCTCCAAGTGCCAAACAAGCCTTAGGAGAAATGGCAAGAGGGAATACTGTAAAATAACACTCTGTAGAGAAAGTACTCTGCTGTGACATCTTAAAATCAAGCCACAAACAATCTTGTATATAAAATAAGGACAGCTAGAACTCAACACCCTACATAACCAGCTTTCCAACAGGAATTTAGATTTAAAAAATAAAATGAAACCAGTAAATCCAAGCATGCAGACCCATGTGAGGTTCACAAAAATGGAAGGTTATACGGATGAGTTTGACAGCGTGGAAAATGTTGAGAAATTTCTAAGGCCAAGTACCATTCACTCTTTGTTTTGCAGTGAACCACAACTCCAGGGGGTTTTACAATCCTAAGGGGACCTGAAGCAAAAACACTTCAGCTGCACAGTAAATGCACCTATTTGTCAAACTAGGTGCCAAAATAAACAGTCTGACATCCCACACAGCAGAATAGATCATTCTGCCCATAAATAAATAAATAAAACTCCACTCAGAAAACAAGCAACAAACAAACAAGAAAACCTTTATCCTTGAGCATCTGGGATCCAAAGGCATTCAAGTCCAAGAGAAAAATTACATTTGAGCTTTGTCACATTCTGCAAACCAGATCTCATCATCCCTTCAGAAAAGGACACCATCTCCTACATCTTATCCCTGAATCATGTAACTCCACCAAAAATATCTAAATAAAAACACGTATTCATTTCATGAAGCAGCCATAACCTTCTGAACAGATGGGAAACTTAATGGACTGAGATGCAGTGAATCCTTTACTTGCTGATTGCAGGAAGGGAAACTTGGGTTTGGAAAAGTGTTTTTAGGCAGTTTTGCAAATTCATGGCTTAGGAGAAGATCAGCAGTGGAGAAGAAAATACAATTTTATGTTGCTAAACTCTGTAGACATTTGGGAACCAGTCAAAACCACTTAATGTCAGAAGAGTAAAAATTTAAAGAATAACGTGCATCAGATATGCCTGTATGACATGGAGAGTCCCACTCAAGTCCCTCAGTCACTGCATACTCAGTATCACATCAAGCCGTTAATTCCACATTACATTCTCCTTCTGCTCCCCACAGCATCACTGTTCCTTACATTCCATGTATCTGAATTTCTCACTGAATCTCATTTTCCCTGCAGGTCATGTTCTTCCAAGCCCCTCTCTATCCTGGTTTCTCTGCATCACCTTCCCCTCTTGGTTGTTTAGCCCTTTCCCAGTTCCCCTTCCTCCCTCTTTCCAGCCTCCCTCTGCCCCAGGACTGCTGTACCTCGTGCACAGGATGAACGGCTGGGATCCTGGCTTGAGGAGCCACCCTTACTCATGCTGGAGATGGCAACTTCTCCGCGGGCCCTTCCACTCGCAGAGGGCTCTCAGCTGCCCTCCTGGTGCTTGCTCCTCCCCCAGCTCCCACCAGTCTCATCATTTGGGGACAGAGAAGAAAGCTTTTGTTGAGAGTCGTGTTGGGGCCTCATGAAGGGAATGGTCCTGCCCACTCTGGCCACTAGCCAAACACCAAAGACACCCGAAGTGAGGGGCCAGTAGGGGACTTTGGGATAGGACTAGTAACACCCCAAGTCAGCTCAGGTTGTGAGCTTTGAGCCCTGAAGGCACCTGCCTCCCAAAATCCCTTTGCAGTCAGCGCTCCTGATGACCTCCCTCTCAGTACATACGCTCTCCTGGTACCAGAACTGGGGGGACTGAGCAGGGGAAAGGAGGAGGTGGCTGAGCAACCAGGCTTCCCCTGCCACCCCGTCATCCTATTTGCATTGCAGGGGGATGATCTGGCTGCCTTTGTGGGGCCCTTTGGCAGGAGCCCAGCAGCCTTTCTGTGCCACTGCTCACATTGTACTGCAGGACTATAAACACGGGCTTGTCCACAGCGCTCTTGGCAGCTCTGGAGGAAATCCTTGATCACCCAGTGTCAAATAGGCCAGAGAAGCTGTACACCAGCTACTGTCCATATCCTAATTCCCAGTCTCTTGCAGGAATGTGGAAGTTTGTCAGTATCAGAGAAATAGGACAAGGGAATGTGATGGCACTGCAATAAATATTGTCAGGGTTTGATGCTACAGAATAGTCTTTAATGCTCCACTGTTCCTAGACACAGACAGGACAACATTTAACTCAGGACCATGCCAAGGTGCCACAGAGAAAAATAAATGAGGCAGAAAATACATAACATTGGAGAAAAAAAAGAGAGATTTATTAGCGTGAGAATGATTTTTAAAACAGAAAAGCCCATCTCAACCAGTCCTCTCTCTACAATACAAATATTTAGAAGCATAAAAGATGTTTTCAACACTCTACTCCCTCCTGTTTGATCTCTCTTTGACAGGGAGGATAATCCTGGAAAGCATAAAGACAAGGTTTTTTCATCTACCTGGAAGTGTTGATACCCTACTGCTAGGCATTATATATGAGCTACCAGAGCAATATGCTGACTTTGCACTGAGTGACCGCTCAAGCTTCAGTGCCTGAGAACACAAGAAACAGCTGAGAAAAAAAAACCCAGCAAGGTTGGCCCCGTCCAAGCTTTGAGATCTCAAGACTTCAAAAAAGTTCCCCTGTACTTACTCAACTTAAGGCACGGAGTTGGAACCCTCTGGCCTTTGCCATTGAGCATCCTGCTTCCTCCTGCTGTAACACAGGCACTGGTCTAGTCTGAAAACACCCCATGTCCAACTCCTTCTGGGCCCCCACCATCTACAGACCAAGAACTGATGCTGCTCTGACAGTATACTCTGGGGAATTGCCTGTACCTTTAAGAGAAGGTGGTGTGTTATAGCCCTAAATGACATTTTTTAAAATTCCCTTTGTTATCACATAGCCAGAGCAGCTTTGCCTTCCTGCATGCAGAAGATGAAATCTAGGAAAGCACTGGTGTGCAAGCAGGACCTCCACCTGCTCTCCTTTGCCTGTCCCTGCACAGAGCGGGCAGAGGGGTGGAGCACACGGATGCTAAGGTACGGTGAGGCAGGGCTTTCCTTGTCGGTAAAACAGAAGGCAGTGTTTCACAAAGATAAAAGGTGGGATTCTCCTGCTGACTTCCCCATGGCTGCAGTGATCAGCTGATCAAACCCTTGGGAAGCTGGTTGTTTATCTTCATTCCACCACCTTTGATGAAGCTAGACAAACATGTACCCGGTGAGGAGCTAACCCTTGCACATTACTGCAGTGGCATACTACTGTACAAAGGAATGCAGTTCCAAAATTGCACTGCAAACACGGATATGAAAAGAAAAAGAACCTTTCTCTTTCCTAAAAGCTCTTGCCCCATCAGATTTCTACAGGATCATAAAAGTGCTGACTACAGACTTTATTTGCTGTACCTTGCCTCTGAAATTAACAGCGCTCTAAACAAATCCAACCTTTTTTTTTTTTCCCCCTATCCCAAACCAGTAACTATTTCCTGCTCTGCATTTAATTTTTAATAAGGAATTAAATATGTTCTCTGATCAAAAAATTCATTTCCTTCTGAGTTACCCGAATGTTAAACTCACACTCCTGTGGCAAAGAGATGGCGCTCTGAAGAACAGAGCCATCTACAGAAATCTTTTTGATAATGGTGTCCTTCTTTCAAATCCAAACATTTCCTTGATGTAGAATACAAATTGAGCTCTGGTGTATAAAGTCAGCTAGGATTTCAAAGTTGGCCTTTATACTTTGCCATTAATTAATTCCGTCCAAGAAATTCAAACCAAGATACAAACAAAAAAGTTCTCTAAATATGTTACATAAGGCATTCAGAATATTCTGATTCATTCCCCTCCAGGAACACAGCAGAGTCAAAGAATAGTGTACACAGCATGTTTAGACTGTATAAAAAGCACTAGAAACTGTAAGAATAGTTTAAAACCCATTTATTTAAAGCTCTCCATTATAAGAGCTATTGTAGAGTATTTGCTAATCAATCTACACTTCTGAGTTCTAAACAATTGCAGGCTTAATGAAGTATACTTTTCTTCACTTTCAGACACGGGAACAAAGAGTTTCCTATTTAAAAGGGAGGAAATGAAAGCAGAAGGCAGAAGACCTCTTCCAAAATTACTGGAGCTTCTGAGCAATTTGAATACTGAAGAGAAAGTCAGAATCTTATTTGGAATCTCTTTTTTAGGGGGGAAAAAAGATCTGAGAAAGATCATTTCTTTCCCGATGCACTCCAATGCACAGCTTTAAATCAGGTAGGATGAGCATTCTCACTGATATGACAAGGAATGCCTCCCAAAATCTAGCAGGGAAAACTCAGACAACTTACTCCAATTTTTATTTCTATTTTTTTTCAAATCTCATTTTGTTGCAACTATCACAGCATAACTAAAACAGAAGTTGAGGATGGGGGTCAGTGGTCAGTCTAGAGAGAGATCTCTCAAGCTGAGCAATCGAAAATGGTTTTTTTTACACAGCATGGAGTAAGAACATGGCAGATACGTCTATTCAGCCTGAAAGTAAATGAAGAGTTTACTTTTTCTCAAGATTTGCTTAGTCTAACTTGTATAGAAACACAAGGGAAACTTATTTCCTAACATCTTTGGTATACAAAGTAGTAATAGTCACTATCCATTCACCTGAAAAACAGATATAGCAGGTGGCTAAGATGCAGAGTCACAAATGCTGTGTCAGACCAAAGTGAAAAGTAGACTTTGTTGTGTTCCCCACTACTTAATGAAGTGTACTTTTCCCTTCCTGTAATAAATCACAAATGCCCTGATTTAGCCTTTCTGATTCAGCCTTTCCATTCTGCCTGAAAAATGAAGATGCAACTAAACTCATACTGTGACACATGCCTGAACGCATTGTCCCCTTCACTGAAATATGCCAAATCCAAAGGAAGCCAATACCTGCATTCTCAAAGCTCATCTCTATCCGAATAGCCTCATGGTCTCATTCAAGAACTTGGATTTTCTCTGAGGTATGGGGTATGGCAATGAATTGGACGCAATACAGACCCTTCTGTTATGCAATTGCAACACTTGGTCTCATCTTTCATATAAATACAAAACCTCTCTGCTACTTCTGCCTCTCACACTCAGTCTAAGAATTACTTTCATGTGGTATCTTTGCAGTGGGTTAATCTGTCTATACTTTGCACCTGATAAAGACAAGAAATTGTTGCTTAACATCATCTGGAAATTTGGTACACTGTCTCTATGATCTGGAAAAAGAGAAATGACTTTAGGAAACATAACTAATAACCACAAGGATTTTGTGAAGGGCAAACAAAACCACCCGTGAGTAGCAATGAGATGTGGGTTTCCTGGGGGTGGCTGAACACCACCACCCGTGGGCAGTGGGGAATGAACTCCTTGTCTTGCTCTGCTTGTGCGCACGGCTTTCGCTTTACCAACCAAACTGTCTTTACCCACGAGTTTTCTCCCTTTTACTCTTCCGATTCTCTCCCCAATCCCGCAAGGGAGGAGTGAGTGAGTGGCTGTGTGGGGCTCAGCTGCTGGCTGGGGTCAAACCACGACACTTAAGGAAATAAAGTCCATCTGATCCCACGATAGCCTTGCAAGGCATAGCCAGACATGCAGGCATGAAAAGCAAGCTGCACTACTTGTCCATGAAAAGCAGTATCACACAACAAAAATCTGTATTTTTATTGTGACTACAATTTATAGACTACATAGTCTGGAGCAGTGACAGATGAATACTTCCACAGCACCGTGTGGGATGACTGCTGATTACGCTACGGGCTCTGTAAGGAAGGTTTCCATGACAGCATTCTGTGTATCATCGGTAGTTTGGAAATAACATTCAGTTTTGATCTCTGACTTTACAGATTTTGCTCTTCCCATGAAACATTATATTCAAGTAGAAAAAAGCCAGGGCTATAATGCATATTTTACATACAGCCAGGAGTGCCTGGAAGGGATATTCCTGTGATAAACTGTAGAACTACACGATAAACCACAGAGCTATTTGATAAATGCACCTATTAAACACCTTTAATTACCTTTTCTATTCTCTGGCCAGTAACCATTCCATCTTGGGACTTATTCTGGAGTTTTATGCTGTTGAATAGGTTCAGACAGCTGGCATTTCCAGTCTGCTGTCTTCATTAAAATGTAGACCTTTTCTTGACAAATAACTTTGCCTCAAAGCCCAAGAGATGTTCGTTTCAATATCAGGGAAAAAAAAAAAAAGAAAAAAAGCAAGAAAAAAAGTGCATTCCTATACATTAGAACGTGACGCCTTTTAAAGCCCAGCATCTTGCTCCAGAGCTGAGGATGCGTTGAGTGCTGAGAAGGGAGAATTGAAACAGGAAAAGCCTTAAAAATACTTCACATTCAGATGTTCAAAGAAAGTTATTCCAACTAAATTTTAATCTGTTTTGCAGCTGTCTCATTCCTCCATGTTTGGACAGGGATTTTTCCAAGAGGTCTGAAAGAGCTAGCTGCCCAGTTCCTATTGAATTTCAGTAGTGTTCCACCCTTCCCTCCCATGTGCTGCTCTGAAACCTATTAGACGTGAAATGTAGCCTCTGTCTGTGAGTTTAAACTAACACTGAGCATCTGTGATTTTTCAAGACCAGGGCCAAAACACAGATCTTATCTGCAGCAAGTGAGAGGGCCTGGGTAACTTTCTGCTAGTTTGAAACTGGGGACTTTTCTGAATCTGCCTATGATCCTGATAAAGCAAACTATACCATCACATTATGCATATCTGTCTGCAAGCATGTATGTACAATTTATATACAATAAAATCTCTACCTAGTTGCAGTCTCCTTAAGGAGCTTTTTCTCTTAATCCATTTGAATTTCAAAGCGTAGAAAAAAAATTACAGGAGGATTTTAGTTGTATATGAGATGTGAGCTCGGATAAGTGATCCGCATGGATTCTTAATCTTATGTGGGCAGCCACTACTTCTTAATCAGTGTAAGAAAGAATTCAGTAATGTGCATAAAGAATGGTCGACACCAAGGAAGCATGGATTTTCTAGTACCTTTGGAGGTGTGGCACACAAAATTCCGCTTGGTATGGAAGAAGGATGTACTGTTTCCAAAGTGCAACTTTTACTAATTGATTTACCCCCATTTCTTAGAGAATTATGAGAAAAATCTGAAGATGTGGCAAATAGTTCAGCATTCCTCAGCCATTCTCAGGGACAGAGAAGGGATCACCCACACACTCCATTACTGAAGTAAATCCCAAAGTATTTTTCTGTATAAACGTCAGTCAGGAGCATTTAGTCACCGGTGTCCCAATTTCATACATGCTCTTCCATTTTAAGCTCCAAATAACCCAATAAAATACACCAACGCATGCTTCCACCCTCACAAACACTTACCAGTAGTCCCACACAGTGTCAGAAAAGCAGTTGTGCTGGGGTATGGCATGGAAATTAGCCTTTTGCTCCTGTTATAAAGAATGTAGAGATCAAACTCGTGCCTAAAGGATGACCTGATTGATATCCTTTGATAACATGTAACATGAAGTTAGAGCTTGAACTGGAGCAAGTTGCACTGGTAGCACCACAGATAACCCAAAGCAGCACTTTGAGCTGAGCTGTGGTCTTGCCTAATGGTTAACACAGTAAGAGTTCATCTGACAGACCAGGGCTAAGAGAGAGGCTAAGGCGCTTGGCATAGTCCTAGCAGGCAGAGTACTACTGTGATAGTAATTTGTCTCTCCTGATTTGCAGCAAGAGAAGGGGGGAGATAAAGTCCCAAGGAAAAACACACAGTACGGAGAAGCTAGGTTTATTGTAGCAACTTGCTTTATCCAATGCTAGAGGTAAGCAACAATCTTCTTGAGGGTCAGGTAATATGCTCAAGAGAGGTGCTTGGTTCTGGTCACCTACTGCTTACAAAAGAAAGGGGGGGTAGCATTCTGAACTTGGAGGCAGATCTGCTTTGTTATTCACCCACAAGTCGCATCTTACAGACTTGTTCCATGTTCTTTGCATAGGTCTTAAAAGAAATGTGGAGAAGTTTGGTCCAGGAGAAGAGGCGTGGTCTTCCATTTTTCAGGAATACTGGTTTTCACGAGAACAGGCAGTGGTAAAACAGTTGATGGGATGCCCCTGGAGCCTATGTTATGGTCCCGTACGTAGTGATGCACCTTCCTACCCCAGCACTCACTTCCATACCTAAGGCTTGTTACTTCACAGGAAAGATCACACGAAGAGGAGGAAAAATGCTGCCTGACCACCATCTTCCCCCTTTTTCTCACGAGGCTTTTGGTTATTCTTTGAAAGTGATCCCTATCCTTGCTTTAAATACAGGATGGCTGTTTTGAAGAGAAAATGCATGTAAGCATTTGCAGACTCCTTGGGATACTGCAGATAGCTGAATTTCCCCAGTAAGTACACACCCTGAGCTCACAGAAGGTTTACACTTTGCCCTGTATCCCCACCTCCAGAGACCCTTCTCTCGCAGACGGTATGTCATTGTGCCCTACAAGTCTGACAGCTGGCTGCTTCTCTCAGCCTCACAGTTCACTGTGAAACCTTGCCTTGGAAAACACCACCTTGCACAATCCCCAGGAAGACAATCGAATAGAAACTTAGGGGCAATTCAGAGTAACACCGTGTCAATAGCAAGGCCTGATGACCAAGCGTTCCCAACCCAGACAATCGGAAGATACGTCACATTGAAGCCAAAATCAGAAATAAAAATGAAATATGAATTAACAAGCTATGAAGGAAGTCAAAGAGGATTTTGGACCTTCTGCCTTTCTGGATATCCTGGCACTTGACAAGCTTCTGGGCTGGAGGAGGCTGTCCTACCTGCACAGGGAAGGCTGCAGAGGGCAGGTACAGATAGCATCCACAGGCAAGACGAGGAGCACAATTCAGCAGATTAGCACATGTAAGTGTGCAAGCCATTTAGATACCTTGTTTTAAAAATTAAGTGTCAGAGGAAAGTAAAGATAGATGTTATCTTGGGAAGAGTTTTACTTCTCCTTAGAACATGTTGGCAGTGTAGGTCCTGTTATTGTGTACTTGGCGAGTTTCCCTAAAATCAAAACATTAAACTGCAAAGCATGCCAATATTTCTGCAGCTCAGAGGTGGGATTCCCTTCTACATTTTGGCTTTTTTTTCCCCCTATTTCTTACCAACAAAAAGTGCAACGAACAATTGAGCAGTAGAAAACACGATGCTTTCAAGCAGACACTGCCTTATGCAAGCAGACATCATCCTATACAAGCCAGTAAAGCCCTATATAGCTCCCTACTTGCTCTCACTCCTCTGTCTGACTGCAATGGGAGAAACCTATATAATATCTAATGCTTACAATTCACTTGGCAGCTATTCTGCTTTTTTTAAAAAAAGAGACTAGCATGAGACTCTAATCAGAGTTGATGTAGATCAATATGAGCCTTTACTTTCATTATATTTAAAGGGACACGTTATTTATTGATTTGTGCATCAAATTTTAGCACACATATTTTGTGTTGTCTGCAGTCAGCTACGACACACTGTAGATCCCAATGTCATTCAGTACAGAATAATTCCAGGAAGATGATTAAGCAACTATATTGGCATAGGACACACATTGTATGTTATCTTCAAGTGTGTAGTATGTAGATATCTCTACTTGTAAACACAATGAAGCACACTAGTGGCCCGCAAAAAACATTAGATCTGAATGTTCTTGATTTCATGGGGTTTATAACATGGTAGCTTACTGGATTTAAACATACTGCACTCTTTCTAGATGTTTTAAGATAGTTTAAAATGGAAAGCTAATTTTTCTTATGGTGTCAATAATTAGTTGAAACCAACAAAAAGCTGGTTAAAGAACAAAGACCACACACTCTGCTGCCATGTATCCTTTGCTTAATATGCCTTTTTCTTCTTGCTGTTTTTTGTTTGTTTGTGGGGTTTTTTTGGTGTGTGTTATTTTGTGTTTGTTTAAACAATGTGGTCTGATTGTGCATCTAATGTGAGTTGACCAAGCAAGTGAGGAGTTAGGTAAGACTCAGGTGACTAACCATGTATAGATATGTATACATTAGAGATTTAGTCTAACAACAATCTAGGTTCTGTCTGCAGTCAATGCTGCCGGACAGGCACCTCATTCTAGCCCATTCTCATCTTGGGATCCTCTCCAATGACCAGCTCCACCTAGACGGTGGACCCTGACTACATCCCTGACATTTATACAGCCAAACACAGAAGACATGAATCCCAGTTGCTGTGCAAGCTGTTGATTTCACTTATAATCAACTTTGCCTGATTTTTCAGGTTTGACCCAGCCCCAAGCACTCACTTCAGCAATGCACTGCATCTAACTTCCATGAGATTAGTTCATTCTTACAGTCAGGCACATGCAAAAGGGACTTGATGAATCATGCCATCAGTCAAAAAGACAGACCGATGTTCACTTGTTAAAGCTTGTATAAATCATACGCCATCCTTAAGAGGATTAATTAACACAGTATTAAGGATTAAGGGCAAACCTACCGCTGTAGTGCCTCTAACATATCAGGGGGGCTTTTAGCCCCTTTGACCTTTCCTACTCCCAGCTGAAGTGCAGAAATGAGTGAGCTGGGACTGTTCAGTCTGGGGAAAAGACTAAGGGGGGACCTAATTAATGTTTATAAATATCTTAAGTATGGGATGCAGGGGGAATTGGCCAGCCCCTTTTCAGTGGTCTGTGGAGATAGGACAAGGGGCAATGGCTGCAAATTGGAGCACAGGAAGTTCTGCACCAACATGCAGAAGAACTTTTACCCAGTGAGGGTGACAGAGCCCTGGGACAGGCTGCCCAGGGAGGTGGTGGAGTCCCCTTCTCTGGAGATATTCAAGAGCCGTCTGGATGCCGACCTGTGCAATATGAGCTGGGGAGCTGCTTTGGCAGGGGGGTTGGACCCGATGATTCGAGGTCCCTTCCAACCCCTACGATTCTGTGATTCTGTGAAATACCATTCAGATTTATTCCCACTTGGAAACAAGGAAGAGGAAAAATGTGTTAATAGGAACGAACAACAGAATGATTGTCCACTATGGAGGTGTCATCACTGGCTAATAATAACTTTTTTAAAGGGCATAAAGTGTATACACTGTATGTGTCCCGTGCATTAGCAATGCTGGACTTGGGGGGTAGAGAACACCAGTTCTGCTTTTGCTATGTGAATAAAAACATGACCCAGTGTGAGTGACTCGCTGCCGTTGTGGAAGCTTGTAAGCATCTTTGCATGAAAGATGCAGGCACTTTTGATGAGCCCACTCGAATCAGTGCTGTCCCTCTCAAGCTTGAGGACATTGTTCTGAAGCAGGAAGACTTGAAATGCAACAGCATTTGAGATACGTTACTGGAAAAGAAATCCACCAAAGAACTGGTACGCTCCCTTGTCGTGCCAAGACTGAAAGTACCTACAGCTTTTATAAACTCAGGGCTGGCAGTTCTGGCACCAGTTCCCAAACCTGGAAACAGTTTCAGCAAGTACCGCTGGGATTTCAGCACAGTCAAACAGGAAAAATCTTGCAAAAAATATATCCTCTTACATATATGGTCACACCTAAGAGACGTTAGAAAGACATGAGAAACTTGATAGACAAGACTCGTTTAACAGGCCCTTATTCTTTAGTCATCCAGGACAATGCGCTTCTCTGTTGGCTTTGCTTCCCCAGGCAACTGCACCGAAGCTGGAAGGCTTCCTTCACACAGCCAGAAGGCTTCCTTCACCCAACCCAAATGCCAGTTTCCATTTTGTAGCAAGCGATTTAATTTGCTTCAGGAGTTCCAAAGTTCAGTGAGGGAAGAGCTCCCGCGGAGTGGAGAGTGTGAGCAGCTCCCACTAACAAATGGGTGCCGGCCTCGGAAAACAACACGTGTCCATTCGCACGCAGCCGTGCTGCCAGCTGCTAAAGCGTCCCGTCGGGAGCGACTTCACAGCCTGTGGAGTTTTTGCTTTCAGAAAAAAATTGCGGCCAAGAAAGCCAATGGCATCTTGGCTTGTATCAAAAACAGTGTGGCCAGTAGGTCTGGGGAGGTGATTGTGCCCCTGTACTCGGCATTGGTGAGGCTGCACCTCGAGTGCTGTGTCCAGTTCTGGGCTTCTCACCACAAGAAGGACACGGAGGTCCTGGAGCAAGTCCAGAGAAGGGCAACCAGGCTGGGGAAGGGGCTGGAGGGCAAATCCTCTGAGGAGCGGCTGAGGGAGCTGGGGCTGTTTAGCCTAGAGAAGAGGAGGCTGAGGGGAGACCTTATCACCGCCTACAACTACCTGAAGGGAGGTTATAGAGAGGTAGGTGATGGTCTCTTCAGTCAGGTGACAGGTGACAGGACAAGGGGGAATGGCATGAAGCTGTGCCAGGGCAGGTTTAGATTGGATGTATGGAAAAAATTTTTTACTGAAAGAGTTGTGAGGGCCTGGAACAGGCTGCCCAGGGAGGGGGTTGAGTCACCTTCCCTGGATGTGTTCAAAAAAAGGGTAGATGAAGTACTTAGGGATATGGTTTAGTTTAGGATGTGAATGGTTGGACTCGATGATCTTAAAGGTCTTTTCCAACCTTATTATTCTGTGATTCTGTGAGCCAGAGAAAACATTTTGCCATTTGAAAGGGAATCGTCATATAGCGCTTGATAAAGTTTATCCGACCGATCTGTGGAATCGAGAGGGATGAGGAGGCCCTGTTGTTTGCGGACAGCATGCAGATGTAAAACCTGATCTCAGCTCTGTGGTGGTGGTGGTGTGACAGGACAGAGACAAAGGACACGTGAACCCTGTAGCTAAGGAGGAGGGAAGAGAAGCTTGTATCTGAAAGAATTCCAGCTGCTGGGTAAGAACAGGGCACAGTGTGCGCGTCCGAAGGGAACCACCCATATCCAGGTCCACATCCAGGGCAAAAATTAGTACAGAGGTAGCAGTACTTGTGAGGTTTCAATCGTTGTGCCTTGCTAACGTCACGCAGAAGTATTTTGAGACCAAATGAATGAGGTTAAACATACGGTTCTGTTTCACAAAAAGAGCAGCTTGAAGCAGTGCTGTTCAACAAGCACTACACATCAAAAAGAAACACCTTCCTCAAAAATAAGGTGTCCTGCCCTGCTCCTGCTTGAGTCAGACACCTTGCTGGCTCTAAGGGAGAAGAATCAGACCTATACAGTAAGCACAGGTAAGAATTTTTCCACACCAGTCTGCAACACTGATACGGCATGTCTTTGTCCTTAAGGATCTGAAAGATACTTGCCATGCTCTGAAGCATCAACAGGGCCATTCAGTTGCCAATGTATACAACCTTCTCTACCACACCACATCAAGGGCCAACCCCTCTGCCTGGAACTGCTGCTGCGTGGTGGGACAGGAGAACTCAGAGCTCGCAGGCAGCCCGCTCCAGCCCGGAAAGCGCCTTGCAGCAAGTCCTCCAGCACACACCGCACTCGCGTCAGCACCCAGGCACTGTCACCAGCCTAAGTTCTCCTATCCAGCCCTCAACACCTTCTCCTGCACAAACCTCACTGCTTGGGGGAAAAGGCACATGCGTGGCAGCCGCTAGCCCCTCTGCAGCTCCTGGGGGCACTCTGGAAGGGAAGAGGGGAGAGCAGCATACAAATCTACATCTCCTGGCCGGCAACGAGTTCCTGGGATGCTATTATAATCCATCTGCCCACTCAAAGGTTCATTGAAGCCATGCTAACCATAAGACTTTTCTGAAGCACCTCTCCCTGCACATAGTCTTATAGAAGGGCATCCTAGAGCACCACGCTGTGCATAATCTACTGACGGGGCAGCACAACCTGCCGAGCTCATGCAGACCTAAAGAAGGGATTTAGACCTTAAGTTTACCTGTAGAGCTCTCTCCCAGCCTTCTGAGCCCTGTGCTTAAAATGCCTGATTACAATCTCTTTTTTGTCTTTCCCCCAACATAATATGAGAGAATTTGAATGATGGAGCCAGATGCTGGTAGATAACATTGTGAGGTCAAAATGTTTTATAGATTGTGGTTGGAAAAAAAAAGAGAAAGAAAAAAAGCAGTTACTGAATTCTGTGGTTTACATAAAGTGCTCTTCGTGTTATTTTTTAAAGGCACTCCAGTCCTAGAAATATTCGAGTTGGGTGGCCATTATTTTTACTTCAGTCTCAAGCAACTGGTGGAAAATAGGAACAGACAAGCCATGAAAGCTTAAGCCTGAAAATGCCACTATAGCCTACTAAAAGAAAACTGTGGGTGAAAAGGTATTCCAGAGTCTGTGTCAGTTTTAATGTATGAGGCCTTTATTATGAGGCAGAACTAAGGAAAAAGTCCAAAACCACTGAAGGCATTGTGGTTTCCCTCCCTTCCCAGCCAGTAACAAGACTCCTGCATGTTGCTGTTTGTAGTTTACCATGTGCCTGCGCAACAGGAGCACGTGAATTTTGATTTGTAATGGCTCAGACACAGGACAGGAAACCTGAGCGAAGAACAGGCTTTATTTCTGCTCTGAAACTGTCTTTTTTGCTGGCATGAGATTGTTGAGGAATGACCCTCAAACCCTGGAATGATGCTCTTGTGTTCTCATCTCAAACAAGGTGCAAAAGCACCAGGAGTAAAATTATGTCAGAAGCCACCTTTGGTCACTTTACTCCTTTTCCACCTTCCCCCTGAATTTATAATTTAAAAAAAAAATAAAAATGTTTCTAACAGTAAGTACAGCAAAGCCCCTGAGAAATTACCCAGGAAAGAAATGTTTAAAGAGAAGCTTAAACAAATGCCTATCAGAAATGTACTTAAAGCTGTGGGAGCTCAGCCAGAGCTGCTACTTTGCAGGCTGGAGACAGGGGACACTGTAAGGGTTGTCAGGGCAGCACCTGAAGGGGAAAGAGCCCAGCATCTCCTCTTCCATCCTTGCCAAGGCAGGAGCTTCAGCTTATGTGCTGGGGGAAGCTCCAGAACTGACAGCCTCTAACCAGCCTAGCATGAAAACCTAGCTGTACAGAGATGTATTTTGATCATTATGATAAAAACCGGATTAAAAGGAGAAGAAACACAACTCAGCATTAAGTCATGGCACGTTCAAAACACTTTGTTAGGTTCAAACCAACGTTTAGCTCCCTTGTTGCCAATACTGATTTTCCTGCTTTCCTGTATTGAGTATTCATAGCTCTCCAATTACACCTCACTCGTGTGTGGAGTGGAACACCTTCCTTGTGAGGACAGGCTGAGGGAGCTGGGCCTCTTTAGCCTAGAGAGAGGAGACTGAGGGGTGAGCTCATTAATGTTTCTAAATATGTAAAGCGTGAGAGTTAGGAGGATGGAGCCAGGCTCTTCTCAGTGATGGCAGTGATAGGACAAGGGGCAACGGGTGCAAGCTGGAGCAGAGGAAGTTCCATGTGAATGTAAGGAGGAACTTTTTCACTGTGAGGCTGATGGAGCACTGGGACAGGCTGCCCAGAGAGGTTGTGGAGTCTCCTTCACTGGAGACATCCAAACCTGCCTGGATGCATTCCTGTGTGGTTTAGTCTGGGTGACCCTGCTCCGGCAGGGAGGTTGGTTGAGGTCCCTTCCAACTCCTAACAGTCTGGGATTCTGGGATTCTATCTCCCTCCATGGCTGCATTTCAATAAGCAGCAAGATTGTGCATGGGAAGAACTAAAGCACTCTGCCTCATCCTCAAAATCTTTCATCTCAAGACTCGATTGCATGTGAGAAGTGCCTAATGCACGCAGCCAGCCGTTTTCTGCTCTCCCAAACACAGCTATAGCTGCTTGGGTTCCAGAGATCAGCTGCAGTGGATCCCTTGTAAACGCTGCCGAGTTCCTTCCTCTGCCCGCAAAGGCATGGTTCTGTGTCCTCATTGTCCCTCACTGGATCTTTTTTAAAAAGCTCCCCGTTATTAAGCAATTTGGGAGCGTGCTGTCTCTTCAAGCATAAAATCTTGGCGCTGATATACCCTGTGGGTTTTTATGCAGTGAACTGATCAGATTATTTGGTTTAAAACTATTGTTCTAAACACAATCAGAGATTCCTGGCTCTTGGATTATGTTCATTTTTGGCCTCATCACAGATAAAATTCTGTGAGGCCCAGATAAATATTTGCCCCTTTAGCATTTATTTTGATTCTAATCATATTCACAGAGTTGGATTGCTTCTTTTAAAGAAAAACTCATAAATCATCTTAGATCACTGTGCTGCACAGTTCTGCTCGGAGTTTCTGTTCTGCAGAGCAAGATATTACAGTGTGATTTTTTCCTGCAACCTCAGTAAATATTCACTTTTCTGTCCTGTGACTGCATGAACATGCATTTTTGTGCACAAGCTAACCATTCTCCATTAATTTTATTAGCAGGAAGATCCTGCCTGATGTTCAAACTCTGTAATAATTGCCCAGTCTTTCCCATTTGTTTAAATACCCTGGTCAGTCTTGGTAAATTCAGTGCTGTGCTTCACACACAGGCTAACCTCCCATCTATCCAAGTGAGCCTTGCAACAAAACCCAAGTTTTAGGACTGCACCCCAAGCCTTCTGTAGGCAAGATCCACTTCAGCCCTTAAGCACGCCCATCTCGACACTGATTTATCCAGGAACGGTGTTTGCCCATTCCCATCTTGGGGCAAATTTTAGCTTCAGATTTGGATTAGACAAGCGGTTGGCAAATTAATATAATGTCTGTTTTACCAAAAGGGAGGTGGTGCTTGTCTGAACAAACCCCCAGAATTCATTTCTGTGTTGACTTCATCCTGTGGACTCTCTCCTCACACTCACACGTGTGCTTTGCAAACATATTTTGCAGGGAACTGATTCAGGACAATAGCATCAAGCCTTTAAACTCCGTCTTGCTGTTCAGGGGAGTAATTTTTCCAGTGTATTCACAGAGGCAGGCATTGTCATTTTGCTGTGTACACAGCAAAAGGTGATGCGAGCGAAGCCTGCCCACCGCAGTGCTGCAATGTTCCCGGGAGACAGGAGAAGGCAAGGGAGGGAAGAGGACAGCCAGAGCTGGGAGAGAGCTCCCAGCCTGCGGCAAAGCAGAGCTCCCAATCTGCATGCACCACGGGTGGTTTATGTAAGATGTAGCACATTGAGATGGCTTATTTTAACATACTGACATGTAGATTTATCACAATTATCATGAATTATTGCCTGCCTCGCCGGTTTCTGCAGCAGTCAGTGAATGGTTCTGGAACTGTAAAAGCAGTCTCAGTGCAATGGGTGGTTCACTGTGGACAGGACTGAAACACTGGGATACCTACAGCATGGCTGACGCGGCACAGCTGCCCTGCGGAAGCACCCACGGCTTCCCTAACCTGGCGTCGGGGTCAGAAATGACATGATGCCTTTCAGAAGACACAAACAGCAACATTCAAATGTGAGAACTAATACACCACAGATATTTCTGGCACGTGTGTATGGGGAGCTATCAGAGATTCTCCAATGCATCACTCAAAGTCCTCTTCAGTTGGCTTTGCTTTGAAAATACCTTAAAAAAAATAAAAATCTTCAGTGTACATTGTCAGAAGACACCCCATTTTTACCAGAGCTTTGAGGAGAGGGAAAAGGAATTTATCAAAACCATATTTAAAAAGAAGGTTCAGAAAATTTTCTAACTTGAAAACTTTTGTTTTTCCAGAAAATAAAATAATTTTTTAGCCTGTCCAGTTTATCATACAGGAACAGAATGTGCTGGAGTTCATCACTGTACCCCAACGGTGAAGTTCCTAATGTTCTTTGATTGATATACAAGTTTATCTATTCTAAAAAGATATTAATGCATAGCCATAAGGAAAACAAGAGGATCTTCTAGCCAGACCTGCTTATTACAAGCTCCAGAACTGAATCTGGTACCTTTCTGTCAGACTAAAGCACGTTGTGCTGAAAGGCGGTCAGTAAGGAACTGGGTATTTCAGCAGAATCCTTAATTTTCTTTGCTATCTTGTTCCAGCTGTATATCGCTGCCACCGTTAAACATTTTTGTCCTACTATTTGCACTCATCTGGCTACAGCTCCCAGCTGATGATCCTCCTCATGCCTTTCTCCACTAGATTCAAGTGCCTGTTAGAACCCATTAAAGCATTTATACGTTGTAATCAAGCCGCTCCTTGAGCCTCTTCCTGATAAACTAAATAGATTGAGTTCCTTAAGCCTCTCCATGGAAGGCATTATCTCTGGCCCTTGAATCTGTTTGGGAATTCTTACCACACTCTGCTGTTTCCTAGCTGCAACTTCTTTTTTTTTTTTTCTTACTTTTCTCTCTTTTTTTTTTTTTTTTACCCATAATCACATCATCTTCCCCAACAGCAATTTACCACAGGTATGCAAAGCAGTATCATCCATTTTTTTCCCTATTTATTATGTCTCCTTTAGCCATCTGTGGATTTCTTTCCAGTGCTGAATACACATTGGGAGTTACATGGGGAATATTGTCTTAGTTGCCTGTCACACTCAGCAACAGGCACAGCTCCCTTGCCATACGAGCAGCTGGCCATCCTTGTTCTTAAACGTGCTTTCTTCCAGTGAATCAGTTAATCAGTTCAGCAAGTGGCTTGGGTCTCTCAGATACCCTGCTCTCATTTTTAATGCTTACCCTCAGATTATTGAGAAACTGCGCCTACCGCTTAAGCCTGTTCATCATTCTCTGAAGCTCACTTTACAGGTCTGATGTTGCAACATGAAGGGATAAAAATACACATCTTGGGCAAAAAGTAGATTTACTTCAGAGGCTGAAATCAGGTTTGTCTCACCACATTAATTATAGGCATATTCCTCAGGTCTCTCTGTCAGAACTTTTCTTTTTTAAGAGAGTTTTTTTCTCACCTTTCTCTAGAAAATGAGAACTCTTCCACTTTTTTGGAAATGCCGCTAAGTAAATTCCCTGCTTTTGTGGAATGATTATGTTCTTGATTGGTTCTGCTCCTCTTTTGCATTCATAGACTTTTCACCTCTGCTGTTTACAGTTTCCCCCCATTTTTTACATTCTGTAGTTCTAATTCCTTACTTTGTTTTCTCCCAAAGTAGGATGTGCTTTTAGTGAAATCAGTATTTTCATGCTGCCAAGGAACACTGGCTTTTTGGCCATCTACAAAAATGTTAGAGATCCTTGAGACTTCTTTGACAGTTTTCTCTCTGTGTGGACACACACACACACACTCTTACCATATTTGACCTTATTTTCCTTTAGCTCTGATAAAGAAGACCTTGGAAATCAGCCATCATAGACATCTGCGATTGGAACTAGTCTTCTTTCTATCCGTTACCTATGTAATCAGGCCATAATCACCAGCTTCTGTGTAAACACTGATTTCTGGCTTAACAACTAACTTAAAAATTAGGCTCAAACCCTCAAAAATTAGGCTCAAAATGCCGCTGCTGTGTTTAAAGGGCAAGATACTTTCAAACGGAAAATTTGGCTTTACAATTAACTTGAGTAACATTGAATTTACAAGAACATGAATAATGTACTGCTTTGGGTGCCTCAGAACTTTGACCTAGGAGTTTAAGACTTAAACCTAGATTCTTCCATAAGCCCTGATTTATGTATTTTTTTCTTTTACCACATATTGGAGAGGAAGTTGGGAAATTGTGTGCCATGTGTTACTATTTTGTTTACATACGTATATATGACACACAAAAGGTTCCCCACCAGTATCTTCTGATGGGCTTTGCAGCAGTAATGCATTTGAATCAGAACTAACCTCATTCACCAATTGAATTAATACAAGCAAAGGTCTCTATAATATTCCAGTTAACAGACAGATGTGTCATCGGAAAACTAATCACAGAATCCCAGACCATTAGGGGTTGGAAGGGACCCTGAAAGCTCATCTAGTCCAACCCCCTGCTAGAGCAGCATCACCCAGACTAAATCACACAGGAACGTGTCCAGGAGGGTTTGAATGTCTCCAGAGAAGGAGACTCCACAACCTCTCTGGGCATTCTGTCCCAGTGCTCCATCAGCCTCACAGTGAAAAATCCATCCTCGTCCATGTTCCCATCTTCACTAAATATTATCTGAATTCTGTGCAGACAAAAGGCTTTTGATAAACTTGGCAAATTAAATTGTTCAGTTACTTTGGTACAGATTACTCCATTCTCTGTGCCTTAAAATCCTATCTGCAAAATCTATAAGACTTAGAAGCGCTGTTGTGAAAGAAAAAGAATAAGCAGCTTACGCCAGTTTGCAAGTCATATTAGATTACAGTAGAATCAAACTGGTTTTTCTGGAGGAGATCCACGTGTGTGTCAGTTGTGGCAGCCAGAATTGGGTCTCCCAGGTGTTTATGCAGCTGGGGTAAAGATAAAATTTGCTGGAGCTGGGAGGGTGGCTGCCGCATCCCCCAGCACAGCTCTCCCTGGCCTGCGCTGTGCCTCTGCCACTCTCCCACCCACCCACGCTCAGTGCTTGGTGTTTTTTCCACACCGGAAAAGCAGCTGGAAAACTGCTAAGCCAAACCTGCCACAGTCCAGGGGGGTTGATTCTTTTGCAATAGATGCCATCCCTAGGTGCAAAGCTGTGTAGCTTGCTTTATCCATGATTGATGCATGGTGTGGCTGCTTCTGGGGTTTGTTCCCCATTCCAGCTGGCAGATTCTATAAATGTAGCACAACAACTTTACGTACAGCACAAGAGCACTGAGTTTTTCAAGAAGATTAATCTGGGGGCTCAGCAAAGAAAGCAGTGATGGCAGAGAAGAGCTAATATGGGAGAGGAGAAGGAGACTCGGCGCACAGAGGTAAGAACGGGGGACAACGCACTTTACTAACTGTTACCTGTGTAATTTGTGCCAGCAGTCACCTTCTTTCATCCTCAGAACCAAGCGTACGGAGATGCCTGATGAATGTGAGGTTGAAGACAGAAGGGAATATAAGATTTAAGCTAACCCAAGTGCCAACCCCTAATGAACAAATAGTGTCCTAATAAAAAAAACTAGCAGCCCTGGCAATCCCAGGCAATTGCTAAGAACGACAGCTGCCGGATACTTGTCCCAATACCATGCTGGCAGTTCAGGGCCTCGCCACTAACACGCGGGAGGAGTATTTTGATGACCACATATTGGTGCATTAGGATGCAGCACCATAGCTCCACTTTAAGCACCTGCTTCTCCCCCTGCTTCAGCAAGTGGCCAGGAGGATGGGCCATGCTCCCAAGGCTGACACGGGAGAATGGAAATCGTCTCGGAGCCTGGAGAAAGCAGCTTTGTGTTTAAGACTTACTCACTCCCAGCTTTTACACACTGTCAGTTGCCAGCCAAAAATCACTAGTTAATTATCATCAAAAGTCTGGCTTTCCTGCAAATGCACCCCAGCCCATGAACTCCAGGATGCACCGAGCATGAGAGGAGGAGGATGTTTGGCACAAATTGGCACATGCTTCAATACACTGCTGCCTGGCGAGTACAGTGAAGTGCCAGGGCTGCTTTTGTGTTTGAAAGCAGCTTTGTGTGCAAGGGCAAAACAATAGGCATGGAAAATTACCTCCTTTTCAGGTGAGATATGTAGTAAGGACATAAGCAAACCACGCTGTGCGGTGCTTGTTTTCCCCGAGACCGCATCGACTGGGAAATTATTTCAGAGCACCCGACAGGATCAGAGAGTTCCCATCACGCCTTCAGACAAGCTGTGGGATCATCGCTAGGGGTTATGCTGACAGCAAAAATGGAAAAAAAAGCCTCACAAAGAAAGAGTGGATCACCTGTAATAAAAACATTATGGCAGGCAGATAGTAAATTTTATTGTAGCTAACAATGAACAAGAACCAGCATCCGCACTGAAGCAGAAAAAGCAGCGAGTGAACACAAGAAGACCAGTGACTGTGACTGCAGACTTGCTGAACTCATTAAAAGCCACGGCAAGAAAGGTAGAGGCACCTTATGCAAGATTTATGATGCTGTCTGCAGGAGAAGGGTTGAAGCAAACAATGCCAAAGGAAGCAAACGAGAATTAAAACCTTACTTAAAATATACGTAAACAAAGTACATTGGTGAGCAAATAAGCTATGGGAATGTCACAGAGTGTATCCTAGACAGCGGGTCAGAAAACACTACGTCAGCATTTTGCCCCACACCAGGAATCATGACAAAAGGACGTCAACAAACAACCATGTGCCTGGTCAAATCCATCAAGTTTTCTTTTCTGCAGCAAAGAGGCTCTGGTGTATTTTTCACCCTGCTGTGCTGCCTGAATTTTAGCTGGGAAACCGCAATTCAGAAGGGAAGGTAGAATAAAAGTCACTGAATCCTGGAACATTCAGAGTTGTTTTGGTAAATGCCTTTCCCCCAAACATCACTCTTCTGTCCCCTTCTTAGCCATTCCCTGCAGGATACTGGTGGTGCCCCCCTGCTCTGTTTTGTCAGCTCTGTGAATGACAACTTGCTTTGATGGGGTGTGATCAGCCAAACACTTGTGTGATCCCAAACACTTGGGAAGACTCCAGTCCAAAAAGCCATCTTTTCCCGGGTCCAAACCTGCAAGGCTTTCACAAGGTCTCGTGGAAAGGCAGCAGTTGCCAGAGATTCATTGAAGATGAGGACATCCTCGCATAGCTACTGATTGCTCTAACTCGCTAGCTTGTGTTGTTTGCCTGCCAAGCGATGCTCTCAGTTTAAATCACTGCAGTGCTTTGTGCTGGCTTCAGAACTTTCCCACTCATGAATCAAAGCACCTATCAGATTTATTTTCTTTTTTCATCGTGACAGAAAAGACTTATTCTGCTGGGGTCTGCACATAATCTTTTCTAGATAAATAATCAAACTACTGAAAGCTATGCTAGTGTAAACTTTCTAAGGAACGATTACTAGGGTATCATCAGTAGTATCTTCCCATGGAGCATCTGACCACCGGACTACAACATCTCTAAACACTGACGTGACAAGTAATTTGCTGCTGGAGTTCTGATTAAAATCAGAGTAAATCCTGAAGAGATGTGGTAAATCAATACTAGATGAAAATGCATTTCCTTGGTGAAAAAGAGAAAGCCTCTGTCATGTATTTGTTTTGATTTTTTAAAAAAATTCCTTTTTGATTCATCTGCTTCTGCTTTTCATGCATACAATAACTTCCAGTTCTACCTTCCAAATTCATCAAAACACGGCACTTGCCAGTCCTAATCTATGTATCAAAGTTCATGTCTGAGGGTGCTTTAAATGAAGGACCAGATATAACCGAGCTGTTAGTACCACTCTTTTCACCTAGAAACACACATTACAATCAAGCCAGTAGGTTTTATCTCGTGTGTTGGAAAATTCTCTCTCAAGCTGCCTTTCTGCAGATAACCACCTGAGAAACTGAAGCTTGAATAATTCCATTGGAAACATTTGGGGGGAATATTAACAGAGAGGCTGTAAATTAAACACAGCAAGAGATTTTAGATCTCAGAGGGACATTTTCAGAACACAGAAATGGCAAGAGATGCCCACCTGCCTCTGCCAGCTTACCACAGGAGACAATGTACCCATGAAAATTTACCACCAGCCCTGTCTTCTCACCTGACCTGCTCACTCAGGAAGAGGACAGGACACGCACCTGACAGGCACAGGACTGGTCAGTTTTGCTTGTTTTCACAGAATCACATGCTTGGAAAAGACCTTTAAGATCACCATCCAGGGATGGTGACTCAACCCCCTCCCTGGGCATCCTGTTCCAGGCCCTGACAACAATTTCAGGGAAGAACTTTTTCCTAACATCTAATCTGACCCTGCCCTGGGGCAGCTTGAGGCCATTCCCCCTTTTCCTGTCACCTGGTTGAAGAGACCATCGCCCACCTCTCTACAGCCTCCTTTCAGGCAACTGTGGGCAGTGATAAGGTCAAGGTTATTTGGTTTTCTCGGGTTGTTGTTTTATTTCCCTTGGGTGTGGGTTTTTTTTTCCTTTGGTTGTTTTTGTGTTTTTTCATGGGAATATTTTTTCCAATATGAACTGACAGCCCAACTCACTTTTTCTAATTGCACACTTACTGTAAGAGGGGACTTGAAGGAGTGGCAGAGTCCTGACAAAGAAGATCTGAAGGAGAAGGGCTCTGCTCCAGAGTGATTTTCCTTGAAGTGTCCCACCGGGACACCTATGGTCTCTGCTCTGAAGCTGAAGGTGCTTTTGAAATACCAGCTATGCAGATGCCCCGCTCCGATGCTGAGAATCTGCACTGGTTTAACTATTTCTAGAGAAATGGCTCAAAGCTTGCTGCAGCTGACAGATCATCTAACGTCTTTGATGGATGGAATGATCACACCTTCGTACTACAGAAGGGTCCAACATTGATCAAAAGTATAAAACTTACCTGATTCCAAAACTGTGTGTTACATGCTTCAGAGCTATGAAATACTCCTCTTCTCCCATGCAGAGGGCATCAGAAACCTCACGCCCTACTTGCAAAAATGTGAGACAAACACCTAATGTGGCTGAATAGCAGAAAAGCACAACACAAAGTCTGAAATACAGTTATAAAATTCTAAATTACAATTCCTAAGGGTCAGCCTGTCCAGGTAATGAGCAGAAAGCCAAGAAGCACACGTGCTGCTACGGTGGCCCTAGCTGAGCATTTCACATAGGCTGCTCACCACACTCCTGTGAGATGCTGGGTTGCTGCATGCCTGGGCAGCTTTGTCCTGGCTGACACTTGGACTCCCACTGTGCTTTAACACCATATTCCTGCTGGAGGATGATATTGGCTTCCAGCTAAATCCACAGAAAATTTGTAATAGTTGTGAACTAAAATACTTTTCATGCTGTTTTGAATATCCCGTGGCTTTTCCAAAGGAGTGAAGTGACAGATCAACGCAGAAACAACGCTTTTTGGAAAAGCAAGGGTTATCACTAACTCTCCTTCCCTAAGTCCCCAAGGATCTTAAGGAAAGAAGGATTTCCCCTTGCCTCCTTGGGCTTCTTGCTGAGCTGCTGGAAATAGCTGGAGAGCAAAAGCTACAGTTGCTTTTGCAAAAACCCATTGCTGCTCTGTGAGAGCTCCCTGATGAGCTCTCATCAGCCATCCTCAGCAGGTACCTGCAAGCAGCGTTGCCAGGGTGACCTCCTCCCCAGCAGCCCGTCATCTGCGGAGAGCACCACAGTTCAGCTCTCACTGGCTACAGCAATTAGATTCTGACAGTATAGCACTTAACCAACAACTCCACGCTGCAAGTCTTTACTGAGCTCTCAGAAAGGGAAAGCGAGGAGCAGTCTCACAGTAGAAAATGGAATTTTCAGTCCCACTGGAAGGTGGACGGAGTTCTTAGGTGCAGAGTCACTCTGTAAACCACCCAGAGATGCAAGCTGGGGTGGTACCCCCCCTACCCTGCACATAGTTCCTCAGAAATCCACTGGCAAAAATCTGCCTGCAAAAGGCATGCATTCAAAAACTGAACAAAAAATGTGTTTGCAAAATCAACTTCCAAAGCAGGGAAAGGAATGCCATTTCCCTGAGCATACTGTGTGGCCTGGCGTGTTCCCTTAGCATTTCAGATTCATTCCCTTAGCAGGGTCAGATCAGATGTTAGGAAAAACTTCCTCACTGAAAGAGTTGTCAGGGCCTGGAACAGGCTGCCCAGGGAGGGGGTGGAGTCACCATCCCTGGATATGTTTAAAAGACAGGTAGATGAGGCACTAAGGGATATGGTTTAGCACAGGACAGGAATGGTTGGACTCAATGATCTTAAAGGTCTTTTCCAACCTTGTGATTCTGTGATTCCTTCCACCTTGCGTTGCACAGTCTTCTATTCTACACTGAATGGCATTATCTCTTATAAATATTCAGGAAGACAAAGCTGCAGCCTGGGGAGGATTGCACAGTCCCTCTAGACACAGAGCTGGGCTCAGAGCTTCAGTGTAGGGTTTAATCAAGGGGCAGTTCTAGCATATAGAAATAGGTGACGAGCAAGCAAGAAAATACATTCGCTCCCAGAAATTATAGCATGCAATAAGGTAAAACCAAAACACACTGTGTGTTTGCTCAAGAGTCTGTAAAGTAAAAACAAAGCACAAAACATCCGTGCTGTAAGAGAGAAATGGTACACAAGCAAGAGCGAGCGTAGAGCTGCTTCTGGGAAGTATTTTAACACAGCAGTTGTGATGTTAAACTTATCCTAACCAGCAACGAGAGGATCAAAACAGAATTGAGGCAAAGAGGAGAAATGTGGTGGGGTGAGTTAAGGGAATTAACATAGCTAATAAGAAGCATGCAGAATAAATTAGCCATGATAGCTAATTTATCTTCAATGAACACATTTATATATAGGCTACATGAATGAACGGGACGAGCTGATTTTAACTCTCTGCAGGTAAACCTTCTCCAATTTGCATTCACACTGGCTCCTGCACTGCTATGTCTGAGTTAATGCACAAGGAGGATGCGAAGTCCCTTTCCTCACAGCACAGTGGAAGGAAAGGATGTCTGTCCAGTAGCCAGAGATGGTTACAAGCCAGGTTGCTCAGGGCAAGTTGCGCAGTTTCACTGTGCTACCGCTTGCATCTGTGCACGAGAGACAGGAACTCTCAGCCCCCAGAGAAAATGAGTACCACTGTGCCATAGGTCGGTGGCAGGAGATGCATAAACCTTTAAGTCCAAGACAGGCACCTGCAGAGCTTTAAGGATAGGCACGAGGAAGCAGAAAATTAATTTTCCTCCTTGTTTCATTCCTTAAAAAAATTGTGACCACTGGTATTTCGTATTCTCCTCCTAATTAGGGACAAAAGCACAGGCTTAGTGGCCACAGCAAGGAGACTTCCCTCCTTAAACCAGACTCCAGGTACCATAGAATGTGGTGCAGGGACCACAGTAATCATCACAGACACCTGAAAAACCTTTTTCTTTTAATAACAAGCCTTCCAAAGAGAGTCTGGTGTTCAAAATGAATATTTTACCATTACAGTGGATCAGCGCTTGAGTCTGCTTCAGTATTCAAGATGCCATCTGCTATCTTTTCTGGCACTTTTCTCTTCTCTCTCCTTTTTTTAAAGAGGAATTCTGGTTAACGATATGTCACATTTTATCAGAGTCTGTGACAGACTATACCATGTACACAGCGTGCTGTACAAGAGCTGCAGGGTGCAATTCCACCTTAAAACAACCCTTGAGAGCACCACATCCTGTGGCCATCACTCAGCAGCACATATATCACCTTGCAGAGAGATGATTAAGTCTCTGCTGACCAGCAGCAGGATCTGGCCCCAGATGACAGCACACTGAAAAGGCAGAGCACTATCTAGAGACACTCTAATGACTGAGATCTACTCCTGTGGATTTACACAGGCAGGAATAACTTGTTTATCGGACAGGTATGAAGGCGCTGCACATTTCAAAGGGCTAACGTGTGCCTGCTCTCCAGAAGACAGCTCTGTTTCACAGCTGAGAAGCATACGTGGGCTGCCAGTGATCACCAGCTTATCATGGAAGCCAGGCTAAATCAGCGGTTCACGAATATCGTATCATGCTCATGTGAATTTACTGTAGCTACACGCTTTATCTGCTGTACCACTTAGTATCAGCCTCCCTGCATGCTAAATAATTTACTGTCCTCTTTTCGAAGGGGACTTCCTATGGTACAGAACACATGGAAAATCATCGTGACTGACAAAAACCTAGCTTGTGAAAGGGTTCTTGCACTTCTTGACTATGAATAAGTTATGTCCTGTTCACAGAAACTTAGTGTAACTATAATATTTAGCTGCCATGGTATTCAGTATCATCTTGCCTGCATGGTAAATAATTTATCTGTTTATTTCCGTGGCGGATGTCATACGAGCAAACTTGAATGGCAGTTGATTACATACATAGTATGTATAGCCCAGGAAGGAATTTGCAACACCCGTGTGATAGCAGTCCTGGTTACTGCTGCTGCTGCAGAACAGCTGAGAAGCGAACACAGCCTGTTGGCGAGCTTTCTTCAGGGCAGAATCCGTAAATAGACGTGTGCTGTGATAGCACACCAGCACACATCTGTTTATGGATGCTTCTCTAAAGAAAGCTTATCAATAGACAGTGAGCCAGCTCACTGGCTCTTCTGGGTGTTTCAGCTGAGCCTGTTATGGAGGGACTAATGGGGGCTTCACTAAGGGTAGACTTCAGTCACTCTTTCAAAATCACCATAAAGCTCCTTAAGGGAACATTAAAAAGTCATTCAGATGTCTCCACGGCACTGAAAATGTAATTTCTTGTTTCAATTAGTAAAATATCAGTTAGGTAAACTTTCTCCCCTCAATAATTTTCACACATAATAATTCTTTGTGGGATTTCTATCTCAACAGACCTCTCGAGTTTGGAAACTGAACAGCAAGGCAAAGTTTTTCATCATCGCCAAGAATCAACGACTTGTGAGGGATCAGTACACTATCAGCAGGAATATCCTCAAGCCTTTCAGGTTCTTGGGTTTTCCAGCCCCTAGTCCCCACTTTGCCACTAGGTGTATGATCCTAAACAAGCAACAACTGTCTCTGACCCAGTGTTACATTTCCTTACTCCATACAAAGGCTGTGAGCCTGAGCTAGCATTTTTATAGCTCTTTGAAAGAAAGACTGTATCTGCAGCTTACAGGTTGGCCTGGTGCTCCCCTTTCTGTTTGACCAAGAATACATTTTAGTGCATCATTTTTGCTGTGTCCCCCCATGCCATGCTGGCTTTCATTGAGCAGAGTTTTACTCTAAGAAGTCTCCCTGAAAGCAACGGACTGGTCCAGACACAACACTGGCTAACCCAAAGGATCAGGTCCCAGCTGCACGCTTTATACCTTAAAGATGATTAAGGGCCTGGAGCATCTCCCCTATGAGGGGAAAGGCTGAGTGAGTTCAGCCTGGAGAAAAGAAGACTGAGAGGGGATCTGATCAATGTTTATAAATATCTGAAGTGTGGGAGGCAGAGGGAAATGGCCAGCCTCTTCTCAGTGGTCTATGGGGACAGGACAAGGGGCGATGGCCTCAAGTTGGAGCACAGGAAGTTCTGCACCAATATGCAGAAGAACTTCTTCACAGTGAGGGTGACAGAGCCCTGGGACAGGCTGCCCAGGGGGGTGTGGAGTCTCCTTCTCTGGAGATATTCAAGCCCCGTCTGGATGCCTCCCTGTGTGACCTGTCCTAGGGAACCTGCTCTGGCAGGGGGGTTGGACCAGATAATCTCTGGAGGTCCCTTCCAGCCCTTACAATTCTGTGAATTTATTAAGCACTCCCAAAAGAAGCCCATGCAGAAAGCTGCTTGGAAGAATTAAGGTGACTGGATTTTGTTGCTAGTTGTGCAAATTAATCTAATTTCTTAACTTTATGTATCTCTATTGCTTATGGAACATCACAGAAAAATCACAGTTGAATTAGCAGGTTATTAATGTAGCCCAAATGAGAATTTGTCACAAATGTAATGAGACTCTTTTGAGCTTCTATGGGAACACGTGGCATTCAGCATTTTGCATAACTTCTGTGCATACAGGGTTTGTTTTTAAAACTTCAATTTGGACTGTGAATTGAACGAGATCTACTTTCTTTCTCATAGCAATTATTCAATTCAACTGAATTCAATTAAGCTGCAACTGCTTATGTCAGTATAATTAGGAGGAGAATCTAATCTGATAAGATACAGCACGACTTTAAGAAGTAGCACTTAGGCTGCACTAAAAAATACAGTTACACCATGAGGTACAGGTAGCATTGCTTCCCCAGCGTGTCAGTCTTACCAACTCTGAACAAACAGCCATGGAAGAACCCCCACGACTCTTTGGAGACTTCAGAATTCCTTACCAACTTCCATAATCAGCAAAACTGGGTTTTACACCAGAATGGAAGTTAATGGTCCTGTCAAGTTTGTTTTATTGACATTCTACACCTTTACACAACACGTGGGTCTGCGCTGGCTTGGAAAATTCTGGTGGCTTTTTATTGAAGGTAGGCTCAGTTCATATTAATCTACAAAAACATACGCCACTGTATACACTTGGGAAGACATTTTGTTGAATGTATTATTAGTTTCCAAGCCATATAACAAAAGTCTTGCCTTCCAATGAGATGAATTACACCTAGGACAACTAAAGCTGTGCAGATTGCAAACGGCACGGGTTCCTCTTGTTGCTTGAGCAATAAATTACTCCTGGAACCTGGGTGAAAGTTTGCCCAGAGGTGCTAATCAAAATGGATACTGTGCAAAAGCGATGCCAGAGAGCCACAGGAAGAAAATTTTACTTCTAGAAGAAGCTTACACAGAAGAATTAGTAGAGCAGAGTGAAATTTTTCTTTCAGTTTTGATGTTTGCCTAGCCAGGTAATTTGAAATGTTTTGTTCCACCTAAAATGGAACATTAAGTTCTCACTCCTTATCTGATCTTTTCTTGCCTTCCATTTAAATACCTCCCTAACTGAATGATCAAAATTCATTTGTGTAGTCTCAGGCCCTACCCCTACTTATATATGTTATCCCAAAGAATCTGCTCGTCAAGCCAAAACTAAACATGGACCCCCATTACGAGCAAATGGTTTTTTTCTGACCTTAGTTTTAAAGGATGTCTACTGTCTAGGGAGAAAACCAGTTTCATCTGCTATGAATCCTTTAATATACTTGCATGGATTATAACGATGACCAGGTATTAACTATGGCATCAATTTGTCACATAGTAGGTAGGTGAGTAGAGATGAGCATTTATTACTGAGCAGTTGGATTATTTTATTAAAGAGTCTCCATCACAAAAATCTTACAGCCCGATCAGCGTGATGGACACAAGTAAAAAGGTTTATTTTATACAGGGAACTGATCTGAGGGCAAGATCCACAGTGCAGCCAGAAACTCCATGAGATCCCGCTCAGTATTTCAGCCAAGTCTCTCTCTTTGGTATGGTCTACAGAGAAACTTTGTATAGGAGTTTAGATCATACAATTTACAGTTACTGCTGGCAGCAGACCATTTTCTCCTAGATTCACCTCTGAAAGAAGAATTAAGTAACTTATCTTGACATTCCACTTTTCCAATACAATCTTAGAAAGAAATACTGACATTGATACCAGGGCCCGGTTCCCTAATGTTTTGGCAAGGTTTTTTCCTCTAAGTCTCTCAATTCCCTATGGTTTGCTCTCTCTCTGGAGAGATTCTTCAAATAACTCTGGGCAGAAAAGTGTGGGGGGGAGCCAAACCAGACTAAAATGCTGCTTCTGAAACTAGCTCTTTGTTGTAACTGCGCAGCTCTGAAAAATTACTCTAATACCTGCTTACAGTTACCTCAGAAAGCCGAGTTTAGAGAGAAAAGAGCTCTTGTCTGACATGTTTAGCTAAGAGTTATGAAATGCTCTGAATGAGAAACAACCCTTGTAACATGCCCACCAGACAAGCAATAAATGGTCTTACAGACAGAGATAAGAGATAGGGCCTGACTTGCCAGGGGCTACTAGGAAAACCAGCAGCAAAAGCCCACCTAAACTGTGAATTTACCATTTCCATTCTCCAGGAGCCCATTAGTTATTTATTTAGACTTGCAAAAGAAGAGTCCTGTCCCTTTCATGATTTTTCAGATTTTTATGATTTTTCGGAGCCCTGGAAGAGGCTGCCCAGAGAAGTTGGGGAGTCTCCTTCTCTGGAGACATCCAAATCCATCTTGATGTGATCCTGTGTGATTTAGTCTGGGATGATCCTGCTCTGGCAGGGGGTTGGACTGGATGAGCTTTCAGGGTCCCTTCCAACTCCTAACATTCTGGGATTCTGTGACTTGCAGGTGAATTGTGCTAGTCTTGGGAGAAGCTATTATTCTGCATTGACAGACACAAATGCTAAACTATGGGGATTAAAATCATTGCACAATCCCTACTGATTTATTGTAGTTCTGTACTGTCTCATTGAGAAATTTTAATTTATAGAGAAGACAGAAACAAGAGGTGACAAAGACTGCACATTTCCCCTCGATATATACATTATTAAGTAATACTAAAAACACATGAGCAGCAGCCAGGGTTCCCACGATTCCGCAGTGATCCGGTCTTTGACAGTTCCAATCGAATTCGATGACAAGAGACTAAACAGCCTTCCTACCAGTTCACTGTTTTGGTTTGGTTTTTTTTTGTGTGTGTGGGATGGCTGTTACTTTACTAAAAAAAGTAACAAAACAGTCAAGCAAATGTGAAAAGCTAACAGCAAAAGTGGCAGGCATCAGTACAGAACAAATTAAGAATGGGGGGGAAAAAAAAAATCAATCTCTATGTCTTACAACAGTGTGTCTTGGGGACACTAATAATAGGTGCTTTTTGTGTCTGAGAATAACTTTTTTCCCTTCATCGCACATGACCTGACACGGGACTTGCCTAACCACGACATCTAGATGCAAAACAAGTGAGAAAAGGAACCTTTGTCTGCTGTTTTAAAGCAAGAATTCTTACTGGAGAAGGGATGATTAAAATGCTCTGTGTGGCAGTGGTAGAGGAGTGACTGTCTCCCTGACAACGATAACGCTCATATGAATAAAATCCTGTGTTTACATGGAAGTCTGGAGGATCAGGTCCTAGAAATGTCAAAAGCAGCTGAGCCTGGCGTATCATATAGCATTGTTATCAATTTCTTAATTTTAAGGCATGAACCACATTGATATTCATTTTATTTATAGTTGAGTTTTCCCTTTTCCTGTGGCTATCTTGGAGAAGCACAAGGTTCCTATAACCATGGCTCTTGCAGCATCATCTTTCCCAGCGCGCGCTGTTAAATTCAACATCTGAGACATTTATTGCTTTACAACTTCTTAACTGATTCGTTACATTAAGGAAGAACATTATTTGGTTTTCTTTATTGCCACAAGGCGTATTTACATCAATTAATTGCATTAGATGCTCACATAATTTCCCCTCATTTCTGGGAAAAAACATACAAAGCTAATGTTGTGTAACCTGGGGGAAATGATGCCCATTAGGCCCTTTTGAAGAACTCTGGCGGAAAAGGTGCTTCGTTCCTCTGGAAATATGGGTTTGGGCTTCAGAGCCCATTGCTTCACTCAAACTTTAAATCAAGAAGCATGCATCCGTAGCTTCATTACGGTAAGGAGAGTAGGTGCTTTTGAGAGCTATAATCAATATTGGTTCCCTGAACAAAAATATATCTATTTCAGATTAGCTGCCATCCAGAGGCTTCCCAGTCTGCACCGCCTCGGTCTCTTGCATCTGCTGTGCAAGCCCTGAGGATCATAGGACTATCTGGTATCTTGGGGTGCCCGGCTGCAGCGGGCGATTATTCAGCAGAGAGTGTGAGCGGGGACAGGGGGGACTGGGCAGCTGTGGCCAGGGTCCAGCTAAGCCCTGTATGTCAAGATGCCCTGCTAAGTTACAATGTCAAGCAGCAGCTGAAGCAAGGTCTCCCACTGGAGAGAGTCGAGCTCGCTTCACAGCTTGGCTCTTGTCTCCCAGTAGTTTTTATACAGACCAGGAACATAACAGTGGACAAAACATTTCCCCCCCAGGTCTCACCCAAATGCTGCGCTCACTATTACCAGATCTAAGTCAAACACTGTGCTGCCACTCCAGGGGGACCAAGCACAGACAGAGGAACTCTCTCTCCCACCACTTTGACAGTTCCTGCTCCCATCCCTTACCCTCTGTCAGCCCATCTGTGGTGGCAAGAAGGATGATACCCACCCAGCTCACGCAGTGAGATGGGCAGACGAGCTTACAGTACTGTGGTGCTGCAGCTGTTTTCCACCAGCCCAGCTCTTAGGAGCATGCCCGTGGTGAGATGAGCAGTCACTCGGCTGGCGTGGGTGCACTGGCACAGGCAGAGTGCCCTGGCCAGGCCCTTCTGAGAGCTCAGCACAGTGGCATGAGACTGGGCAGCCGGCACCGCGCTGAGCACAGGACAGTGCTGGGGCGTGCAGAGCTGCACAGAAAAAGGTCTTCAGCTCTGTCCAGGCACAGCAGATGCAAACTGGGCTTACTTAACACTAAGCTACCCTAGTCCTTTTTTTTGCTTTTACAAGTCACGTGTCAGCAAACTCTTCCCAGAGGTCATCTCCCTCGTGAAACCACACATCATTTTCTTCCATCCCCAGTGGCATTTCTTATATACACACAAACACAGTAGCCAAGGCAGAAGCTGAGGCAAGATCACATTCAGAAGTACTTCCCTGCTCATGGCACCAAACACCCCAGAGAAAGTCACCCTAAAGGGGAGGTTAGCCCTTGTGAGCTGGGGGGTCTGGATGCAGAGCGGTGCTGGGGGCTGCAGGGCAGCTTCTGTTGGAGCCTCACGGCAGCCCAGACCTGTTCTCTGGGGTTTGTGAGGCTCACCGGAGGAGCTGCCTTGACAAAGGAGTTCTCACAGCCCCAATCCTGCAGTGACTGGTGACAAATGAGAAGGAAATTATTCATACGGCAGCGCCTGTCGTTTTAATAGGCTACTTATCACACTGTCACTACTCGTGTCTCCTATAGCAGTGCTCAGGTTCATAATTGTTCTGAGCACTGTACTAACACAGGGAAAGGTGAATCCCTGCACACTAATTGTCTTTCACAAATTATGGTGTATTTTCCTTTATTTATGGAGTGGGGGAAAACCCCAAACATCTCTAAATGCGCTGCTCAATTTTCAGATGCAGCTTTGACAGCAGAAGTAATTAGCACTGTGGTCCCTGGCAACCTGACAATAATAATTGGAGATGTTTACTTTGAATACTTACTTGCAGAGTATCTATTCAGAATACACTAGTTTACTTTCTGATGGACGACTAGAAGATAGTGAGCCAAATAGCTTTCCTGCCTTTGCTATGGAAAGGGACTCCAATAAAAAAAGAATTTGATGCAAAAGTAACAGAATCCTACTTAAAGTAAATTAATTTCAGTTTTGAAATATTTGCTTGCAAAACCTGTGGTATATATAAATTGAATGAAATTAAAACTTCAGGTAGTGTAAAAGACAGTATCAAAAGATTGCTATGGCATATGCTTGCTTGTGTAGCTGGTGGTTTTCAATTGGTCTTAGTATAACTACTATTGCTTTTCAATCTGTACATAACTGGGCTTTACACTGAGGCTTTGGCAATGCTTCTGTCCAGCTTACTGTAGGACTCTCTTTGCCATAAAGCTGGAAATGGGGACCATGATGCATTCAGACATACGGCTCTTTTACCTTTGGACTTTAAGTGGCAGCATCACTTTCTAGTCCCCTGACCTTTCTAACCAGGAAGCAGAGAGGGGACTTTCTTGTTGGGATGTACGGTCAAGACAAAGTCAGCGTAAATGCTTCAGGCTGGAAATTTTCGCTGCAATTGCATTGTTTTTCTGAAAGCTGAATTAATTCATTATAACCATCTGTTCACAGATAATTCACAATAAATAGGGGTGGTGGGGGGAAAAAGCCTAAGTGATGGTTTGCTATGAATTGTTTGCCATGCTGTGGGCACTGTGGCAGCAGTCCTTGCGTGTTTGCCTGCTCCCAGCACTCTGTGAGACGCAGCCAGGACTGTGGATCTGACAGGCATGGATGCTCTATTCCCTAACTCATGGCAAAGCCCTACTGTAAGTACAGCTAGTGGAAGCTTTCCCACCTATTTCCAAGAGTGGCAGGATTGTTAGGCAGTGTGTGATGCAACGGAAAGCTCTACTGCTGTGGACCTATCAACATCAAGTAGGTTGGTCCCTTGAGCATAAAAGGTTCTTCAGTAAGCAGCGAATGTTTATCAAACACACCAGAACTGCCACACCTCACATTCTTTAAAAGAAAAGAAAAAAATCCCCACATTTTTCTAAACAAAGAATAGCCATCAAGTTTTGTCCTGTCATGTCCTTCGTCCCACAGCTGGTTAACACTTCGTTTAAAACTCATTATCTGACCAACCTTTTTTCATACCTGACCCAATTTCACATCCTCCCTTGCATACATGAGCAACAAGGGCATCATATCTTTTTCCAGGATAACTGTTAGGAGCTATTTGTATAGGGACATTATTAGAGCCACAGATTCAAAATACCTTAAACAATGCTTTTCAATGTTCCACCTGTGGGATGGGTGTGGGGTGGGTGTGCAGGAGACCCACAAGCTGTGGGTCTCAGGATTTATTTGCACAGTGAGGCGTGTGAAACCTGTGAGGAACATACCCAACCGTGCCAGCCGAGGCTGGGAAGGGGTGTAAAAACATCAAACCACAACACTACTTCATGCTTTCTTTTCCCACTATATCTCCTAATTGTATTAATTTTGTTTTTGTTTGGAAAATGCAGGAAAAAACTACAGAAAAAATAAAAACAAGACTTGGCAAGTGGGGAAATTATTTTCATGATAAGACTTTCTTTAAGGGTCACATTGCAGAGGCTATCTCTGCACTGCACATCTGTCACAGCTGTCTTTTGTAAAACTGAACTCTTACTGCACCTACTTTTCATAATTCATACTGGGTGTTGTGCATCTAGTCCTACTAGCAGCTAGTGAGACCCAGCAAGCAAATATTCAATTTATTTCAGTGGATTTAGCTGGAGTTTTGCTAAGAGACCAAACATGGCATTTTAAAGATGTTTTATTTTGGTAGAGAGGGATTTGATCAATCTTATTATTGGATGCAGTTTTAAGCAATAGGAAAAAGAAAAACCCTCTCTTTTTTTTTTTTTCTCCTGAGCAAAAGTCATTTCAGGGAATTAAACACCATTATTAGAGGTCTTGAAGACATTTGGAGTAGAGCTACACATCTCAATATCCCTTTGCATTTCTCATGAACAGCATATTTAGATGCTGTACCTCTTCCTAGGCAACAAGCAGGATGACAGCGACAGATAAGACAGTGGAAGAGCAGCCTCTCATCACCACTAACATTTCATTTCCAAACATTCTTGGTTAAAACTGTTCTTTTCAAATCAGGTTTTTTTGCAGAGTGACAGAGAATTGCTTTATTTTCTCCGCTCCAATGAAGAACAGGCCTGTGTTAATTTATCTGGAATAAACATGCATACAGCCCACATTGTCCTCTGATAACGTTGTTTACAGTGGTTGGCCCTGTCCAGTGCGTTGTAGATGTGGACTGCTACAGATGTGTGGAGAGTTAGAAAGGATTATCTTTGCTAGCAGCATCAAGTAGCCATCGCTCTTTGTCTCCCTGCAATTTTCATTAGGTCTTGTTCATGTGCCCCTGCGAGCGAGTCAGTCATCTCCCCACGGGTTATTATGCTGTTGCACAAAGGGGTTCTTCAGGAGACTGAAAACAAGTTCTGTTGACAAATTATGGTGACCCATCCTATTCCTACTTAGAATCACTGCAGCTGCCTGAAGCTGAAGTTAACGCTCCCATCTGCACATGCCCAGGGTGATTTTACACCCCTACACAGAACAAAGCTCCATGCATGGAGATCACACGCAAAGAAATTCAGGCAAGCCCTAAGCTGTCTCACATAGTTTCTTCAAGTATTGAAAGTGTCTTTTAACCACACTTAAAATAGTACTACTATGTGTTGGGAGCAGTTTCTCTGCTCAGGTTGGTATCACAAAGCCGAACACATCGTGAGACTCAAGTTTGAATTTATTAATGGCAGGTTATGTCACAAGAGACAGAAAACTACTTCAGTTCCTTGCAGATGCTGCCACTCAGTTTCTATCCCGTCTCACGGACTTTTACCCATATGCCACAAACCCCAAAATCACTGTACTGCTAAACCCACAAAGTTTCCCATGGTCTGGAGTATAAATACATTCACCTTCAGACGTGTACTGCGGCCAAGAAGAACTCAGTAGCTTCCTGGGTAACTGAAAATGAGTCTCTACTGCAGTTATTAATATTTGTTAGAAACTAAATGCCTAACACCTACCCAAATGGAAATGCAATCTCTCCACTGTTACTGGAGTGGCTATCACAGACTGACAGTACATTAGAAACTACATTGACTTTCAAAGCCACATTTGCTTCTGATACGTATCTTTCCTGTCTGACATGATTCAAAATGTTTTCTCACATGCAAATCCCTACACTGAGGAAGGCAAAAGCAAACACACAGTACAGCGGCGGGGATAACGAGGCAGGCAGAAATAGGTGGGAAAGCAGTAAGAGTCATCTTGAACTGAACAAGAGCCTGCAAAGCCATGCTGATGAACAAGAGGCTGCATTAATAAGGCAGGCAATTAATCCTTTCTCCTCGATGTTGGTAAGGCCTCATTTGGAATAATTAATATGGTCTGGGGCTTGTTACTCAATATTTTTCCTTGGAGGTTGAGGGAAGACTTTAAAAGAGGTTACATGAGTATTTTTCAGGGGTAAAGTAGATGAACTTGGTCTTGTCTTAGAGCTGGACCGAAAACTCTCCAGAGGTCCCTCCCAGTCCTACAGAATACTACTTACATCTGTGAGTATCAAGGTTAGCGCTCTTGGCTAAAAATAAACCAAAAATTATTGTAAGAGAGAATACCAAAATTCAAACAGAAAGCTGCTGCTGCACTAATGGATTTTTGTGCCTTGGCCTAATGCTGGTATTAATGACTGTTCCATTAGGCCTTTTCCCAAAGATTTGCGTTTTACAACAATTTATAAATGACCCAAACATGCTTAAGCATTCTTAGATTTTAAGATCAAAAAACCCTGCCTCCTCACTATAACCTCCATCTAACGATGCAGATAATTTTCCAGGCCTTAATTATGAGATGACAGCCATATCCTTCATGAAAACAAAGGACTTTCAGAAGAAGACAGCAAGCATCTTGCTCACCTCACTGGTGTTTTTATCTCTTCACTAAGGGCCCTTCTCTTTGGAGCTAATTGCAAAGAAATGGATTTGGCAGAATGGATGCTCTCTCCACCCCAGGAGAGAAAGATTTCTACAGGAGTTAATGCACTAGCAGAAAGCAGATCTGCCAGCATAACTAGAAATGGGGGCTGACAGCTCTGCGTCCCAGGGAGGGCACAGCCTCATGCCAGCAGGTCTGCTGCTGGCTTTTCTAGGTCCTAGGAGAGCCCACAGCCGACCCCAGCTTGTCCTCCTCTGATCACGCTGCAGTGCTGAGCAGAAACCAGTATGAAATCACCTCTGCTACACAGACACAAATGCTGGAGGAGTTGGAAGTGATGATGAAGTTGCCCAGAGAAGCCGTGGCTGCCCCTGGATCCCTGGCAGGATTCAAGGTCAGGTTGGATGGGGCTTGGGGCACCCTGGGCTGGTGGAGGGTGTCCCTGCCCATGGCAGAGGGGTGGAACCAGATGGGCTTTGAGGTTTCTTCCAACCCAAACCAGTCTATTATTCTATAAAGATGATTCATCACTTGCCTTTGGGTTTTTACAGATGCAGCTCCAACTTTCAGCCAGGGCAGTACTGACACAAACCAAGCCCTGATGTCTAAATGCACCCTCCCTGCAAGCACCTCAGCCTGGTTCAATTAATAGGCATAGGAAACACTGAATCGAACTCCCTCCTGTGGATTGGACAGCCATCTCCTCATAAACAAGCTCTCCTCTAAAACAGCATTAAGTCAGGCCACACATAGTTAGACCTGGAGTTACAGCCCACGACTGCCGGCAAGTAATTGATGTTCCGCGTTCACCTACACGTGGGTTTCTGGCTCTTAGGAACCAAACCTAAAGCAGCATAAGGACTACACAGTTATTCAAACCTCTGAATAGGAAATAATCTCAGCAAGCAGTTTACTAATTACCTGCAGAGAGAGAGTAGGCTAAGACATTTTACAGCCTAAGTGCCTTGCCTTTGGGAACTCTTGAACTGCCTTTGCCTGTCAGCTTTTCCCTGATGCCACATCAACTTTGAGCAGAAAACTGAACATGCTGAATGGAGAAAAGCACATCTGGATTGAGGCTGCAGCTTACTCCTGGAAAGCAAGTGTGCCTTCCTGGGACTCCTGCTGCAGGAAGGACCCGTAGCTGGCAAAAGACAGGAGGACAGCAGATCTCTTCTTAGGAACAAAGTGGTATCAGCCATGACAGAAGAATGAATCAATCCTACGAGGCCATATAAATCAGGAACTGCAAGTGCCCATCCTAAACAAAATAATATGCCCAGCAATTGGACAGCAGAGGCTGAGCTGGTTTGGAGGAAAGGCAGCTCATCCTTCCTTCCTGGCAGCACCAACCATGTTCCCAGTTTTCAGCAGTACAGCTGCAGAGAGCGCAGCCTCCCTGCAACCATAAAGTGTGTGTGTGGCCACAGTGTCTACAGAGGTGCACCTCAGATCAGATGAGGTATCCCCAAGGTCCCTTAGACCAGGAGTCAAAACAAGCCACCTGGATCATCTTTGAAATCCTTCCTGCCTCCAGTGTCCTCCAAACAAACCACACGGATTTGCCTACTTGCATTGGCTGCCCTGCTTCCCATGGCTGTGGGCAGGCTACTCAGTTCACAGGGGAACTTGTGCAGAGGTCTAAGATCTCCAGCTATGAAATTATTCATATTAAAGTTCTAGAGGAAGAAAAAGGTTGAGTGGGAGGGTTGCTGTCCCAGATTTATCAGAGAAGAGGTTTAAACTAAAATAAAAAGAACCATCTGGATAAAGCAAAGGAGGCAACTGGCTCCTAGGAGGTCAGGGCATACAGTATGCAGTGACGACGTAGAAAGTGCTCCACTGGTTCTGTCACATTTACTACTCAGCTTCTGAAATCCTAAAATGGCTTCAGTGGAGCCTTCCTCCAAGTGATGGCCATCCTGCCTGCAACACAGAGATTTCACCCATTTGTCAGGGGGAAGCCTCTGTTTCCAGGATTTCCCCTGCAGCAGTGTTGGGTGAGACTCACCCCTACAACAGCACCCTGGGGTGGTCCCCCTTAATCCTAAGCACAAACACAGATGTGATGGACAAATCCTGTAGGAGGGAAAGGCTTGGGGAGATGAGGGGTCCTACAGCACCATTTCTATCTAGAAAATTTTGCACCCTAGAAACACCACTGACTTTTCCTTCCACCAGCCCTAAGGGGAGGGCTGGCCAGGGGCAGCTCAGCTTCCAAACGGGTGAGATTTATCACCCCCCAGTCCCTTCTCTGGAAAAGTCAAGGATGTTCCATAGACATGCCAAATACAGATAGCATTGCCATCTGAACAGCTGTCCATCCCAACCATCAAATAAAACTTTCATTATCTAAGAGGAAAGATGAAATCCAGCAAGGCTTTTCAAATATTATGTCAGAGTAGATGGGAGGGGTTTTATTTTTGGTTAAAATGCAGCACACACTACCACAGCCCTCCTACTGCCATTGAGCAGAAGTGGCCTGAGATAGTCTAGATATTTTTTCTGAAGCCTGCTGTGCTCAGCATGAGTGATTTCTGTTTACAAATAACCCAAAAATCCAGTATTTCCTACATAAAGCAATGAAGAGGACAAATTCCAATTGTTTATACCATTTTTCTGGACCTGCAGGTACTTTAACGCTGTTGCCAGCAGGTGTAATTCACAGCCATCTCAGACCAAAAGGAAAAACAACCAACAAATATGCCTAAACCTCACAAATCAACAGTGCTGCCTTGATGCTCTGCACCTCTCTAGATGTCCTGCCAAAATCCCTCAGGGAAACAGCAAAAAGGGGAAGCGTACGGTTAATACACCCCCCATGAAGTGTGGCCCAGGCTGCAGTTCTGAGGAGCTGTTATGATGATTGTTCGCAGCAATCGAGCTCAGCAGAGGCTTTCGTGTTCAGCACACCGCATCATCTCCGGGGAGCTTCCTTTACAACACTTATAAATGAGAAAACAAGATAACTTCAGACTGCACAGCTGCAGGGTGCAGGAGGAAAGCAATAAAATAATAGTGAATTAATCTATTCATTCAAAGGCCACTGAATTGTAATGCACAATGGGTTTAATGAGACTGGACTTTAAATAGCTAATGAGTTAAAAAAAATTAAAAGGAAGAAATATTATTACCCCTTCAGACCCCACACCCAGCTCTCCCTTGCTAATCTCCCAGAACAGTTGCAGGCAAGGCTTCCCACATTATGTAGGTCAGCGCCTACTCTAAAATTCATCTGTTTTAGTGAAAATAGAGGGCAGGCACCAGAGACATGCTCCCTGACCCCAACTCTTCAGAGCCACCTATTTGGAGATTGTTTTGTTTTTTTTCCTGACAAGGCTGGAGCACAGCTGTACCATGCAGGTTGGGCTCATCCTCCAAGCCGGGCACGGACTCTTACAGCCACGCTGAAATGCTTTGCAGCTGTTGGGATGAGCTGCCAACTCCCAGTTTAGATATGTGCACTGCTAATATTTTTTTTATAATAATATCAGGCAAAAAGAGTATTCTACTCAGTATTTTACTCAGTACTAAGATGCTGATATAAAGTTTTCAGTTACAGGGAGAATACCAAATGGAGTCAATTTTTAGGTAGTAACATCCTATTACTGCCACAAACTCCTAGATGAAGGCTGTGGGGAACATTGCCTTGGGCCAGGCATACAGGAACTCCTGGGGACCCACAGAGCCAGAGCCACCTCATGTCCAACCATTCCCTCCCCACCCCCAGGCATGCTTCCCTCTCACCTGCACAAACACAGCTGCTCCCACAACAACTCTGCCCTGAGGAAAGGGGGAAGCATCATGGGTGGCAGATGTGATACAGCATTTAGATAGAGCATGAGGCACTGGTATCTCAGGCTGGTTGCCCTGGGATAACAGGAAGTGGGGGAAGAAACTTAATTTTATACATTTTTGCACAAACTATTTGTTAATAGGATGAGTGAAGCCACAGGTGCGTATCACAGGGACACTAAGGCGACCGAATCAGGATGGGTACGCAGCAGCAGCACAGGGTGCAGGCAGGGGTTCTTCATCACATCACTGCATTGCTGAGTCAGAGCCCACAACGCACCACAACGCATTCACGCAGCGCTGGCATCGGCTGCTCTTGAGCAACAGAAGTCCTGTGGCATTTCCTGCAGGAGCAGCTACAGCAGTGTGCAGTGCTCTGGACAGGTTTCTGAGTAACTGAAATTCCCCTGGCTTTTCAGATAGGTCATTTAGTCTTCATTTGTGTCTTGCACAGGCTTGTAAAGGGAGCTGACTGCAGCTTAAGCACAGCGACTTTCACACAGACTGAAGTACCTATCATCTGCTGACATGAACAGTGTTTATATAAAAGAGACTATTCTAGGCACACAGGGAGTTTATTTAGGTAAGAATTAGTATTCCCCTATATATCATGGTATAGTAATTTCCTCCACTGGCAGTATGATTCTTTCTATGCCAGGAGCAATTTGCGGTGAGAAAGGGGTACACCACGAGGGAGGGGCAGTTTCAGCCTGCTGACTCCCAGCATAACTTAAGGAATGGCAGTGGTCCTGAATTTTGGAAACTTCCCAAAGCTGGGCACTGTTTATAAAGCCTCCAGCACTGTGCTGATGTACACCCACAGCGTGTGTTCAGGCAGTGGTACAGCACTTTGTCCTACACCACCCCTGTGAAAGGGCTTGGATGGACAGAAACATCCCTTCTGTCCCAGCGCTCACACATCACCCTTGCCAGAGGAATCTCCTCTCTATGCTCCGTGCTTGTGCTTTTGGAAATTTGCAGTGTCACCCAAGTCTCCCCAGCAGAGCCTCTGCTACAGGCCAGGCTCTTAGGGAGTTTTGGTGCAAAGGACGGACTCCCTAGGTTAGGCTGGATTTCGGGTTAACATCACACAAGAGAAAGTGCCTCATGCACACACAGAACAACTTGCTCCAAACTTTGTCACTGCCTGGAGCAAAATGCTGCCCAGTCAGCAAGCACAGACCATCTCAGGGTGGCAAACCTCATGTTTTCCAACCCAGAATCATATCTTTCCAATAATTTGTCACTTGGATAACCCACTGCCGTAAGAGGGATTATTTATAATCCCTGGGCACGTTCTGTGAATTCCCAGGGAGCAGCCAAGGACACGGAGTTTCCACACACTGGGGAAACCAGAGGCATGGACAGCTTGGGAGTGACCTGAATTACCTGAGACACCGTAGCCCCTGGTGATAGCATAAAATTGTAAAAAAAATTCCATAGAACCATAGAAGATCCTGAGTTGGAAGGGACCCGTAAGGATCACCAGGACCTAAAGGGATACAGTAAAAACAGCCAGATCAATAGAAACTATATGTCATTTTTCCTCCATCAACTGAATCAAGCTGTGTGAGCTTGCTAAGTCTGGAGCTGAAGGTGTACCTGGAGTTCCTCCCTTTCATAAACCTAACCCTAGTTCAGCTGGCTGGAGTATTTCTGGTTTGAGTGGTGCTTTTGGCCCGTGCACCCAAGACATCTTTACAATGCCAGCGGCACCTCAGCGCAGCATATAGCCCAAACGCTGCGCTGGCAGCAGGAACAATCTATACCACAATGGCAGCCCCCTTCGGGTTTCTAAATATAGGCCAACTCTCCTGGCAACTTAAGATGGTTTTGGATCTTGCTTACAGTGGTTAACGGGACTTCAGTGCAGACTGGTTTAAAATATAGATAGATAAGACTCCCACGGACCCACTCAGGGTAGGTGCATCTCTGACTCCATTAAAAAGATGTGCCTGCTGATCTGTGAAGAGCAAGATTAATTCTGCATGAAAAAGCCCGCCCTTGTGTGTTTCTGGCAACAAACCATCTCCGATAGATGGGAAAGGTGTTATTGGCACTGCGGTACCCCATACCGTCACACCCATACACCTAACAACCTCTCCCCCCCATAGCCTTCTCCCAGCCCAGCAGCTGCAGCTGCTGCCACTGATGCGGCTTTACAAATCCTGCCAGCCAATCTCCTGAACCCGGGGTTTATCCAGATGAAAGCAAGCAGAAAGCTGCTTTCAAATCCACTGCACAGTATGCCCATGGTACGGAGAGCACGAAACCCACAATTGACGCAGGGAAACGAGGCACAGCTTTCTGAATACAACTACCTGCCACGTGTGGCTGATGGGCCCCGGGAGCATCTTCTGTGCTCGGTGGGGACACAGAGCATGGCCATCCCAGTGATGCTGCTGGGTGCTGGACCTCTGCCATCAACACCTCTATCATCAGGATTTTAAAAAACAATTAAGTAAACTCTTACGTTTCTTAAGAAACACTTCAGTTTCTTATCAATTAAGTTTCTTTCAGAGTCAGGCTCTCCCTGACTGGGATTCACCACAGTCCATGTTCACACGCCACTGGGAAACAGGAAAGAGGGAATTTGTATTTAACTCGCTTCCAGCGCACGGTGAGAAACACATTACTTTGCTGCTGGGGTGGTTGTTGTTTTTAAGTGGAGCGTGGTTTATACTTCCCAGCAGCAGGCAGGATTTCTGCTAAGCACTCCCCTCACACCAAAATTAGAATAATTTACTCGAGCAGTGCACACAGGTTTTTCTTCTCCAGCGTTCAGTTCAGAAAGCATGTATTTATCCCAGTACTTCTGTGTAAATCTCCTTGATTAAACGAGCTGTTTCCAAGAAAGGTTAAAGTTTAATTCCAATATTGCCTGCAGCCTAATCAAAGTAACAGAACTACCAGCCTTACTAAGGAAAGGAAGAGACAAGAGATGGAGAGAGCAGTTGAACACACTTCATTTACAGAAAACAAAGATGCCCTTGTTCTGTACAGTATTCTACAGTGGTTAGGGCTATCTTCATGCTGAACCATGCAATCTCTTGTCTTTCTAGTGCTTTCTCCTCTTTAGTATCTCTTCACATCTATTTCCATCTACACACAGGACAGCTCAGACACAAGCAACTTCTAGCCTCCGGGTAACGCAGCCAGCCGTTGGATGCTGCCTGATAGAGCAGCGAGGGCTTCTTTGTCTGGAAGAGGTTTGGCTTTGTTTTTAAGATGTCTCGGATGCTAACGACAGATTAAAGGAGTAACTGACGTGTGTTGCTGAATGACCGTGTCTCTCAGGGTAACACCATCTTGTCTCAGTGGTAAAAAAACCCCAAACCTGAGTTTCCTAAATTCTCCGTTTCTTGAGCCCCTTTGGGCTCACAGCTCTGCACAGCAAGGAACCGGGAGGTCTGCACTCGAGACCCTGGGAGGAGATGATCAGCCTACTCCTTGGCAGCAGCGGAGCAGCACACCCAGCGCCTCGCAGCTCCGTGGAGGGGAACCAGCCCTGCTGTCCCTAATCAGCCTGGCAGAGGAGCTGCTTTTTATAGCAAGGCTGTTTCTTCCTTTGTACTTCTGCCCAAGCTGCTGCGGGCAGATACTGGCAGGGATTGCATAGCTGTTTTGAATCAGTGCCTGGTGAAGGCACAGACAGGTTGCGCCTGAACATCCTCTATGGAGCTGTGCTGAGGTTTTGAAGTGTTCCTGGTCCAGCCCGGCCCACAGCCAGAGCTGCGCTTTCCCCTGCCTAAGAGATAAGGGACCCTGAAAAATACGTAAGCAGTATGTGTATTCCCTGCCAATTGCTGTTCCTATGGGGACCTCCTTGTGCCCCTTCCACTGTTGCCACAATCACATCCAGAGTCATCCACGTTTGTTTCTGCTCTGCATCGCTCTGTGCTGCAGCTGTGCAGTGTCTGCCAGTAAACAAGCCAGAAACACAAACCAAGAGCTTGTATTTTTGTTTCAGACTGAGACTCCATTTTCTTCAGATCCTGAGGAAAGGGGCTGCTTTGCAGCAGATTGCTCTGCCTTAAAGAAACCAAGGCCAGGTTAATAACACCATTGTTGAGGTTGAGAAATGTCAGTGGTGGCTAGAAGCAGCAAGAAGTTTCACATCCAGAACCCAGAGTTTCCTCCTGAGAAAATCCCTGTGGTTTGCTGCCCTCTCACAAAATGAAATGTACCTTGAAATCTTGCTGGCTGTGGGAGGCAGGGGGTGGGGGGAGGTGGCAGCTTCTTCCCATCCCAGAGGGAAACACTTCAGTTGCCTCCTCTCCCCACTGACATGTACCACAGAAAGAAGAAGGTGAAAACTCTTTTTATACGGCTTCATGTGCCAGCACCAGGTTTTGTTTTACTTTGACCACACACAGGTGCCACATCCAGGACTGCAGAGCAGCCCCAGCTCCCATTCCCCCCAACGGGGTGAAATCATGCAGCACAGCTCCATTTTCCCATGCTGCCCAAGGGCAGCCTATGTCCCCATCAAAAACAGTTCTTTGTGGCCACAGGTGATGGTTTTGGTTGGATTGTGATGTATCCAAAGTCAGGACAAAACTCGTGGAGCGGTCAGTCTTTCCTGGGAGCAGCTGCTCAGGTTGCAAGTGAGCTGGGAGCAGAGGCTCCCTGCCCCAGCGCAGAACAGGAAAAAGACATTTTGAAAAGGCTGAAGGAGAGAAAAAAAACCCTGCAAGACTGGAAAGGAGCATTAGCAAACTACAAAACAAAGGGGTGGGTGTCCGCATCTGGGTGAATTTTGTTATTCCCTAAAGCACACAGGGAATGCTTTCCTGAAAGCAGCACATCGAGGGGCTGGATCAGAGCTGCACAGAACCAGGCAAGCAGCAGCCCAGGCGTGCAGCCCTCCACCCCGCAGGGGGACAGGCCCAAGCCATGTCCCTGGAGAGCCTGTGGCTCCCTTCGGAAAATGCAACCTACCAGATGGGCATGGCACCACAGCCTTCTGAAAAAACTGCCAGACCAACTCTTTGGGAGCCCTATTGCTACCTAAAATGGCACGAGACTTCCAAGCCTCCAAAATCCCGTTTTCCTTCCTTACCTGTCCCATTTTATTTTTTTCCCATGCCAGGTATAATCTCAAACGATGGCTTAAAGCCTCAGTTTCTCAAACCACAGGTACATTCATCTAGAAGAACGATCACTGTTAGCTGCTGCACGTCCCTCAGCGTTTAATAAGCCAGGTAAATACAAAACAGGATGCTGAGTGCCACTGCTTCCTAAGCCAGTCAGCTAATCCCAACCTGCCTTCCTCCCCCCTAAATGAGGGCCAAATTTAATTATTCACTTCCCCAGAGCTCCTCAGCCAGCCACCTCCTCACCCTGTTCCTCCAGCCCCTGTGGAGAGCCAGCCTGAGAGATCAGTGCTGGTGGTTCAGACCTCTCAAATTCTTGCAAGCCAAAGCAAAACATTTTCTTTCATGTTGTCTTTTATAGTTGGAATAAGTGGCTTTTGTGGTTATTAAATGCTCCCGTGATGTGCTGACATTTAACCATCCCTACAAGCTGTTTAGCTTACATTGCAGGCTGCACGCTTTTTAGTATGACATTATCCTGTAATTCTTTTAATGAATTGTGTGCTTTTTAGAGTAAACTGGGCAGTAAATCATACAGGCTCTTTACAATTGGTTTTACAAAATGGGCTTTAAGGACAGCACAGGGAGAAAACCTTATTAAAATATTAGGTAGGCAGTTCATTTACTACTTGTGGTTTTGAGCTGAGGTCCTACCATCTATTTTCTTCCTTTCCTTTTTGACTTTCACACTTAGGGGAAGTTTGTGTGCTTGGAGGCCGCATCCCACACTGCCTGCCTGGCGAGCACCCCAGCCCTCGCTCCCTCCTGCCACGTATCACCTCTGACAGCACGCAGTTTCTCTGCCTGTTTCCCAAAGTGCATACAGTATACAGCATGCTTTGGAAAACTAAATGCAGTCTAAGAAATGCTGGGCCTAGCCTGGCACACCTGGACCAATTTTCAGCTCTTTCCAAGCACAGCTCAGTAAAGCTACCCAAAGGATGTAGTGCAAATTAATTGAGCAGCACAGGTACTTTGATGATGCTGTAACACTTTTTAGAGATAATTAATACGCTTCTCTGTGCGGAGAACCTGCTGAAGCTTTGTATTCCTGCTGCAAGAATCAAGCAGAGCAAGTTCTCAGTCTGCAAACCACCTTAACACCGAATCCCGGGGAAGTTTTCCAAGTTTCATAGCAGGGTTAGGACCACGCAAGCTGCCTTGCACTGACTCCCCACAACTTGGGGTGCGCAGTGAGGGAACCAGGTATGAAAAGAGTAAATATTTTGATCGCAACATCAAACAAATCCCAGGACACACAAAAATCTACCAGAAAATCCCAGAAGCAGCCAGTCTGCAAGGGTTTAGATTACCTGCCAAGATCACCAACCCAAACTTGTACAGTCATGAGGAGGTTGCAGGTTTTCAGACACATGAAAATCTGACAGCTTTTCTCGGCTGTGCCATGCAAAACCACCGTTGTATTGGCCAGATTATAGAGCTTCCCTGTTCAGCCTGCAGCTGTGTATATTACTGATGTAATTGAAAGCCAAGCCAGAATTAAAAAAAAAAAAAAAAAAAGAGCAAGAGAAAACAACACGTTTTAGTTTTGGCCTCTGACACTTGGGACATTTTCTGTCGGAACAAGTGGGCGTTTGTCTGGGGTAGGTCTGCAAAGACACACCACTAGAGATGCATTTATTATTTATCCAAGCTCTGAGCTTAGAGAAAGCAAAAGGCTTATGTAAACACCCAGTTGGGATTTCTAGATCCTCACTTAGGCGTTTGCTGTACTAGCTTTGCATGGAGAAGCTTTTTTCAATTAGGGGGAGAGAGCAGAAAAGGATTCCTTCATTGGAGAGTGGGTACCATTAAGTGCACATCTTGGAGCTGCTCTGATGTAGCTGAACTGTAATTTTCCCAAAGTGGGGATGGGAAGAGCTGTACCTACCTCTGAACTGCGGCTGTTAACTCTGGTAGTACAAGCTGTTCAAGGCCAAGCAGCTCAGCTCTCTGCTTTTAGTGGGAGGGAAGGGAAAGAGATGCCCCTCTTCCCTCCCTCCTTGCCAGGGTGGCTAACCCCAGGTGGGCAGAGGCATCTCTTTCCCTAACCTCTCACTAAGAGTGGGGGGAGATAGTCACAAGTCCTGCATCCAAAATTAATAGTGATATTAAGTTGTCTCAACCTGATTGTTTGCACTTGGGTCCCTTGCTCTTAGTTTTGGGTACAATCATTCTGTAGGACCACTTGGCACGGGATCTGTAACGCCATGCAGCGATGCACCCCAGGCAGTTCCCACAACCTAAATATTGACCTTTGTATCGCAATTCCCCCGAGGAGGCAGAGTTTGGCAACGTGAAGATGCTAAGGTTTTGAGAGCAGCAGAGAGTCAGAGCTCAGGCAGCGTCACAACATTTTGGTGCTTAGCTTTCCAAGTGTTAGCTCCTGGGAATTCAACCATATCTCAATAATTAAAAGGCTTTTGCTAATAACACTGGCTATGAAAGAGCAGACAGCCAATTGAAGCTCACATTGTGTATCAAAGGCTGAAGCAGCATACAATTTTAATTGAATATGTCAATTGTACGAGCCATCTAGATGTCAAGAAGTTTGAAAGTAAACATGGGAGTTTGATAAGTTGTTCCAGAAATCAAATGAGATATATTTATGCTTTTATTATTTTCAATTAAAAAGTAAAATTAATTTTTAAATTAAAAATTAATTACTTTTTTACTCAGAGGACTTTTGAAAGCCACAGGGGGACTGTTCCCAGCTGCACTGGGAATTGCAGTCTAACCAAAAGGGAGAGATGGCAAGCAGCTTTACATTTACACTTGCAGAGTGAAGATAACCTGGGCTTTAAAGATACATTGCTCCTTCCTACACACCTAGCCATTTTCACTTTTCAGACAGCTTCGCACACCGTATTTCTATATTGAAGCTATTTACTTTGTGATTTTACCATCCTTATATAGTTTCCTCCATTATCTCTCACCACACATGTGTCAAAACCCCACAAGACCAAAATCTGACAGGCCGTGCAGGGGAATAGTAAAACTGACTGTACACAGTGTGTTGTGAAAGGCAATGAACTAAACAAATAGAAAAGCAGGTGGTATATTTTCTTAATTTGTTTCATCTACCTCGGGTGTTGCTTGGAACAGCATTAGGTAGGCATTTGCTAACAACCGTGTGTGTTTGCAGCAGATGGTCCTCCATTAAAAATGAGATCTCAGACAGAGAGCTCTGGGAAGCCCTTGAGAGACTGAAGAAACTGTCAGTCACGTACTTATGCCACTCTTCCAAATTCAGCCTATAAAGCCAGCCTGTACGAGCCATACCCAAACAAGAAGGACAGGCAATTCCATCCTCTATCCTGCCAAGGTGCCTATCCTTTCCATGGAGTGTGTAGTCTTCAGCTTTTTCTCTTTAACCGATGTTTGCCAAAGAATGGTGAGAAGGAAGAAATCTGAATGGCAGCTCCTCCACCAGCCAAAGAGCGATCATAAATAAATCAAGATATTAGACAAATAGGATCTTGACAAAGAGCATAAAATACAAGCTGAAGCTCTAACAGTGACAGTTCTATTAAATTTCGGTGCCCAGGGAAAGATGGACTGTGATTATGTTGCACCTCCCAGATTTGCCTCTGCTGGCTCCTGAATGAATTTTTAAAACCTAATTTTGGTGCAGTATCTTTGAACCTCAGCTCCATCAAACATGCTAGGGAGCTGACAAACATCATTTAACTCTGCATAAAGGGGCTCTTTGTGGTTTAGGACACAGAATAACCTTGGCTTGCATGGAAAAATAAGAGAGCAGACAGTGCCTTGTGTACGTCAGCTGTGAAAGCTAGAAAGTGTTTTGCTGTTTCATCACTGTGATGCAACTGGAAACTCAGCCTGGCTTGCTGGGATGCCAGAGCAGCCCCCAGTTTTGCATCCTGCTGCAAAAGAGACCCAGATGCTGCCTCCAGCACCTCTGCTCACACCACAGTTGACCAGCATAACAGAAGGAAAAAAAAAATCTACTCTAAGAAAACAAAGCAAGTAGTATTGATCTTCATCAAGCTTTCAGCAGAAGCACCGCTTGTTTTAGGTGACTGAGTGGTGTAACCTGCCTTGCCACACTACCACATGTCAGGAGATAAAGACTCAATATACTCTGGAAGATTTTCCAGTCATTAATTCAGGGCAGATACCCTGGAGAAGATATGCCCTTCCTCCTGTCAGTGAGGTGTGCTGAGAATGTGCATTTATCCTTTCTTTTGAAGTTGAGTCACAGATTGGGGTGGGGAGGGAGAGGCTCTGTGCCTGTGTGCGTGCACGCACAGTCTCTGTTTCCTCATAGTTAAGACAGAAATAATCCCTCTTATGCCCTGTGTGAGTCATTTTAATATCTGGGGATAAAACCACAAAAACAGATGACTTCATGAAACAGAAAGATTACCTCTGTTCCATGACACAGACAAGATTTGCTGCTACCCAGGCACCTCAGATCCCCTGAGCACACACTGCGGTGCTGCTCCCATACCAGGACTTTCTCAGTTCGTGAGGTGCCTTGGCCTAAGGTTTCCCTTATGGAAGCATTCCTATAAATCAGAGGAGGAGAACTTCCACAAATCATCCACCCCCAAACACACAAGCGCTACGTGACAGAGACTTGTCCTAGCCAAAGGCACACAAGTAAAAGGACCCTGTACAATTCTCTCAATTAATCAAGTGTACGGTTCCAGTAGCAAATCTGGTTGAACATAAGATGTCTTCCTTAACAGCATCCCAAAGGGTGACTGGAACTGTTGCTGGCAGGCATCCTCTTTCCTTAATATCTCTGACTCCCAGACTCCAACCCAAAGACATCACTTCTCTCATACAGCACATAGGGCAAGAGCAGAAACCTGCTGCAAACACACGTGGTGCTCACGGTGCTTGGTAGTGATAGTTTGACTAAGCTATTTACAGTAGCTCCAAGCACCAAAAAGATGCAGGTATTTAATCACATTCCCAGGCAGCTTCTGCCTGAGCTGACACTGATTTATGTAACTAAACTCTCACAAAATCATCAGTCAGCTACAAGACCCATCACAGCGAGCGCAGCAGCAGCGCAGTGAGGAGGAAGCCCAGGCCCTGAGGAGACCCCACAGGGACTGGCAGGGAGAGGTGGGAACAGATTGCTGCACGGACTCAGCCACGGTCACGTGAAGATAGTTTCTCAAAGCATGGCTCATTTCCCTGCCGGCACAGGTAGAGGTGTGTGTTTTTATAGCTGCTATCACACCACGATGCTTGCACCGCTTTAAATATCCTCACCAAAATAGCACAGCAATACCTTTAGAGAAATACAGCTTCTTCCCAAAGTCATATTATCTGTAGAAAGCCTGGAAAACTTTACACACCTCAGCAGAAGACACATCTGCTCTGTAAATAGTGCTGCACAGAGAAAGTTGTTGAATTACTCTTAACGTTGACTCAAAAGCATGAGGCTGCGATCCTGTCATTCACACCCTGCAGTGAGGAAAATCATCCCCACGACTTGTACTCTACCTTTTTTTTTTTTTTTTAAAGCTGCATCTTTAGGTAGCATTACCAATTTACCAAAGACCTTGGGGACTTATAGCAACAGGTAATCCAAGATGGACTATAACCAGTCTTCCTGCTCTCTTACAAGAAAAAAGGCTCCCTGTGTCCCAGAACGCATGCTTTATATCAAAATGGTCTAATGTTTGAGAGCTGATGCTTAGGGCAAAGATCTTTACTCCCCAGCTTTGAAATATTCTCAGCCTACCAAACCTTCTTGAGTTCACCCTATCAACTACCCTACCCCACAACCACTGGTCCCCTACCTGCAGGTCTGTCAGACTCAGCATCACCATACAGCTGTCACTTCCACTACTCTGTGTAGGAACGCTTTCATGGTGAAAAAGCCAATGGCTTAGAAGCAAAATACTGAAAGCAAGAGAAGGCCCTGCATACGTCGCCTTTGTTTCTGCCTTGAACCTGATGTGAGCTCTCCGATGCCCGGAGAGCCATTCCCAGCCTTGGGATCTCCTCGGGACCTCCCTGTTCAAATTTGCTGAAATATGTATGCCCTCTGGTAAAGCTGTGGGGTGTGTGCAGAAGATGGCAGTGGAGCAGGCACTCACCGGGCCCAGGGAGCAATACCTCTGCTGACACACATCACAGAAACCTTCCAAAGGAGGCCAGAGTGGCTGGAGAGCTCCCTGGAGGAGAAGGACTGGGGGGTGTTAGTGGATGGCTGGCTGAACATGAGCTGTCAGTGTGCCTGGGCGGCCAAGGCAGCCAACAGCATCCTGGCTTGTATCAGGAATAGCATGACCAGCAGGAGCAGGGAAGTGATTGTTGCATTATACTCAGCTCTGGTGAAGCTGCACCTCAAGTCCTGTGTCCAGTTTTGGGCCACTCAGTACGGGAAGGACATTGAGATGCTGGAGTCACTATCCCTGGAGAGATTAAAAAGGTGTGTGGATGAAGTGCTTATGGACATGACCTAGAGGTGGGCTAGGCAGGGTTAGGCTGTGGTTGGGCTCGATGATCTTAAAGGTCTCTTCCAACCCAGGTGATTCTGTGCTGCTAAAGGTCCGTTTTGCAGAGTGCCTCCCCAAAAGCAGGCCAGGCACCAGCGTGCCTCGGCATAGCCTGGCTCTTTGCAGAGGAGCTGCGGTGCCGTTGCTGAAGAGGGAGGACACAGTCTGAGTCATCACCACGCACCTCCTGCGGATAACAAGCTTGATACGCTTCATTACGGTCAAGAGCCCCAGCCAAGCTGCCAGGATCTGTAACTGGACAAGGTAAATGCGATTTCCCCATCTAGTGGCCCGGCAGAGGAACGACGCCACCTCCTCTCGGAGCTGATGGGGGAGTTGGATCGGGCAGGAACATCTCCCAGCTGAGCGCTCACTCATCCCCAGCTCTGCCCATCCTGGCAGCGGGCAATGAGAAGGGGAAGAACAGAGGGCAAAGCCTACAGCAGGCTGCAGACCTGCCCAAAATTTCTTTATAAGGCAGGCAAAGTAAACAAGCAAAGCTGCTTTGCACGGCCCTAAGAAAAAGGCGCATGAAGACGCATACTTCTTAGGCTGATGCAGGACTAAGCCCAGCACATTTTGAAGCAGCCAAGAAATGGCTCTCCTGAAATATCAGAATTACCCTGGAAACTCTGACAAGCCATTAGCTGTGACAGCAACGAGCGAGCATTCTGGAGCTCAAACCTTCATTCACCAAATACAGGCCTGACAGGCAGCGTTATTGGAGCAGCGCACAGAAATAATAAGCTAAATCCCCCCGGTGAGGCAGCTTTCAGCTGCACTGAATTACATGTTTCCATGGGCCATTCATTGCCATGATCCTCCTCGTTGTGACAGGATTAAAGCAATGCAGGGTGATGGGGCAGCACAGCCTGGCCTTTCTCTCCTCCTTCACCGCCAGCTCGACTTCGCGGAGTGTTTCAGGGAGCGAAGGAAGGGGCAAAAGCAAAACCAGCTTCCATCCAAGGTGGTGTGTGGGGAGCAGTGCCCAGGCATCTCCCTTGCTCCCTACATGCCATGGAGATGCATGGTGGTAGCAGCCACTTGCACTATGGTTCCCAACATGTTTTCTTTGCAGCAGCGAAGGTGAGCAGCTGACCTCTGGCACTACTGAAGAAGCAGAAATACTCCCCTTGCAGTGCAGCACTGAGACTCCAGCCCCTCCATGCCTCCCAGTCACTCTCCTCTTCCCAATGCCTGCTCCTCACAGCACTGAAACGAGAACCCACATCTGAGGTGTGCCATCCCTTTCCAGGCTCACCCCAAACCACGCTTTGCTTTCTGTTTTGAGTAACTATCCAAACACAGTTTGAAATGGATACTCTGGGACGTTCATCATTAAAGGTGCTTGCAGCCAGTAGGATTTAATATCACAAGATGACAACCAAACTCCCTCCATACAAAACCGAACCGAGTACCCCGAACTGACCCCCCCACTAGCATGCAGGATTTCTCACTTTTACACAGAGTAGTCAGGGAGGTATTTTTGCTTGACCCGTTACAGTACAGAAACTTTCTCCTCTCTGTTGCTTTTTATCAGCAGCAGAGAAACGGTTCCTCATTTCCTGTTCTGGTTTATGGATTTTTCCATAGAGAGCATCCAGTGCATGGAAGAATGAGGCACGCCTACTTCTGTTATATGAAAAACCCCACTTCGTTTAAACATATCGCAACGTGTCTGTTCCATGAGGTTTATATGTAGCATTTGGTCCGTTCACAAACACAAAAAAAGAGCATTTGTAGCTTTATAGAGAATGAGATATTCCCATAAATATCAGATTTCATTTTAAGAGAGAAAGTCTAGTTAAACTCACGAGAGGAAAGAAAGAGAGATAAATTGGCCAACAGGACCCTGTCTATTCAGAGCTTTTATTTGGGGCTTAGTCACATTAGTGTAACAGACAGCATTTCCTTGTAACAGATCTTGGTTCAGACTGGCCATAGCCAGGTAATAGTTTGATGCCTCAACTTAAGCCACACAAAATACTTTGCTGGCAGCTTGAAGAAGGGAAAATCCTCTTGGGGTGATCTGGTCCCTGCAGTGGGGGAGAGAAGCTGCTTCTGGCTTGTGACTTCAGATGACTCTGGGCTAGGAGAATGCAGGACGCGCATGAGACATCAGAGGTAGGGAGAAATAGGCATTGAAGGGAAAAAAATTTCCTTGGCCAGCACACCCTCCCCTGAGCTGATACTTATCCCCATGATCAGCTGTGCTCATTCCTCACAGGGAGGACTTGGAGAGAGAGAAAGGAAGCACTGCCAGGTATCTGAGAGGAAAAGCACAGCTAAACCTACATCCATTTTGTTGTAGCTGTGAAGAGGACAAAACAAGCCTTTTCAGGTTCTAGTATTATTACTGGAAGCAGCAGAGCTTGGGGACTTGGGGAGTGCAAGGATGTAGTGGTGAACTTCAAGTACAGGAAGCTAACAATGTTTTTGGGAAAAAAAAATAAATAGGAATTGTCTAAGCACCACATAAGGGCATAAGGGAAACAAAATAGAAGGCTTGCTTTCATATCCAGGGGAAACAGCACAGCAGGCTCAGCTGTGGAAAGCACAGGACCAGCTGAAGCAGTCCCCCATTAAAAACCCATGCAAGTGCAGGATACTGGGAGCCCCATCATTTGCCAGCCTGGAAAGTGCCTTGAGAAAAAGAGAGCTTCCATTCCACTTGGCCCAGATTTTGTTTCTGTATAATTCCCAAGAACCTCAATACTCATTGTCCATCTTACTGGCAGGAGGTAAAAATCTCTGGGACAAGATGCGCCCCTGGCTGCTGATCTGACAGCCTGGATCACACTGGGTGGCTTGCACATTTTAAGTACAAGGCAGGTCTGCGTTCCTCACGGTGTTTCCCTGTTTTACTGCTGTCAGATGAAGCTTTGCATGATGCTTCAACAGAAAGGGCTATTAAAGGGCCATCACCTTACACCTCTGAAACCACCAGGATCTCATTGCTTGCCCTTGAAGAGGCAGCTTGCTTTCCTCTTTCCCCTAAACAGAAGACTAATTCTCTCTCAAATGTGCAGTTGGATTCAGAAGACCCAAAACACTCTCTCTACAGAGCATAAACAACTTAGAGAGCAGCCTGAAAACTTTCCCACACTGAGGTTGTCACCTTCTCCCCTCCCTTTAGAAGGATCACTCTGAAACCGGGACAGTAATTTTCTGGCTCTCTCCCTTTTCACTCCTTCCTTCAGTGTTAACAAAACATGACTGCATGCCAAACACAGCGCAATGTCTGTGGAGAGGAGATGCATCTGGGATGGACGGAAGCAGGAGCTGCAACTCATTTCCCACAGACCATCTCAGAGGGCAACACTCCCCCACGGCCACTGAGCCTGGCCAGACCGCTGCTGCACAGGGCAGAGCACCCCAGCAGGTATGCTGTGTGGGCAATGCCATGAAAACTTGAGGTGACACACAAATGCTGATACCAACCACCAGCAAGCAAAGGGGGAAAAAGGCACTCACAGCAGACATCAACACTCCAGGTGAGACCTTGCCCACAGCGCTGTGGGTCAGCCATTGCAGACTGATGGTGCTCACATCCAGGAGCATCACCCAGCCCAAAACCAGGCCACCTGCACCTCCTGGCCTTCACCTTGGCTTTTCAGTTTGTCCTCCAAGAAGCTCAGCAGGCACTCAGTGCCAAGTGTCAGAGAGACGTCTTTCTCTCAAGAACGGAAGCATCAAGAAGAGAGGCAGAAGAAAGCCTGAGCTGGAGCCTTTCGCAACAGGAAGGAGGTCATTACAGTGGTAATTTACTGGGGTAGGTTTTGCAGTGTGATTGCAACATATCATTACAGCAGTTTTATCCTTTTCCATTTGGCAGACGTCGATTCCTTCCCCGTTCCTTACAGAGCACAAGCCAACGTGGCTGCATTTCAAATGGTTTAAAACTCTGCCAAAGGTAATAAAAAAAAAAAAAAACAAACCCAAACTTGAGAAGTTCCTACAATTGCATTAGCTTACCCAAAACTAATAGATACTCTATCATCTTCGACAGGTCTTGGAGGACAGGAGAAGTGCCTGAAGACTGGAGGATAGCCAATGTCACTCCAGTCTTTAAAAAGGGCAAGAAGGAGGAACCTAGTAACTATAGGCCAGTCAGCCTCACCTCTGCCCCTGGAAAGGTAATGGAACAGCTTGTTCTGGATGCCATCTCCAAGCAATTGGAAGAGAAGAAGGTCATGAGGAGTAGTCAGCATGGATTCACTAAGGGGAAATCGTGCTCGACCAACCTCATAGCCTTCTACGATCTCATGACAGGCTGGGTAGATGGAGGTAGAGCAGTGGATGTCATCTACCTTGACTTCAGCAAGGCCTTTGATACTGTCTCCCATGACATCCTGATAGCAAAGCTGAGAAAGCATGGGATAGATGAGTGGACAGTGAGGTGGGTTGAGAATTGGCTGTCGGACCAAACCCAGAGGGTTGTGATTCGTGGAGTAGAATCTGACTGGAGGCCTGTTACCAGCGGTGTTCCCCAGGGCTCAGTGTTGGGTCCAGTCCTGTTTAATATCTTCATTGACGATCTTGATGAGGGAATAACATCCACCCTCAGCAAGTACGCCGATGATACAAAGCTGGGAGGAGTGGCTGACACGCAGGAGCACTGCGCTGCCATCCAGAGAGACCTGGACAGGCTGGAGAGCTGGGCAGTGAGAAACCAGATGAGGTTCAACAAAAGCAAGTGTAAAGTCTTGCACCTGGGAAGGAACAACTGTTTGTATCAGTACAGGCTGGGGGATGACCTGCTGGAGAAGAGCTCAGTGGAGAAGGACCTGGGGGTCCTGGTAGATGACAGGTTGGCCATGAGCCAGCAGTGTGCCTCGGTGGCCAAGAGAGCCAATGGGATCCTGGGATGCATCAGGAGGAGTGTAGCCAGCAGGTCAAAGGAGGTGATCCTCCCTCTCTACTCTGCCCTGGTCAGGCCCCACCTGGAGTATTGTGTCCAGTTCTGGGCTCCTTGGTATAAAAAGGACAGGGATCTCCTGGAAAGAGTCCAAAGAAGGGCTACGAGGATGATTAAGGGCCTAGAGCATCTCCCCTATGAGGAAAGGCTGAGTAAGCTGACACTCTTCAGCCTTGAGAAGAGAAGACTAAGGGGGGACCTAATCAAAGTTTATAATTATCTGAAGCAGGGGATGCAGGGGGAATCAGCCAGCCCCTTTTCAGTGTCTGTGGGGATAGGACAAGGGGCAATGGCTGCAAGTTGGAGCACAGGAAGTTCCGCACCAACATGGGGAAGAACTTTTACCCAGTGAGGGTGACAGAGCCCTGGGACAGGCTGCCCAGGGAGGTGGTGGAGTCTCCTTCACTGGAGATATTCAAGACCCGCCTGGACGCCTATCTGAGCAATATGAGCTAGGGAGCCTGCTTTGGCAGGGGGGTTGGACCCAATGATCTCTCGAGGTCCCTTCCAACCCCTACAATTCTGTGATTCTGTGATACTTATACACACACAAGGAAAAAATATACACAGCTCAGCCAGCTTGAGAGGGAGGTGCCAGAGAAATGGTGGGGCTGGTCTCCCCTCCACGTAGGTAAAACAAACAAGAGACAGGTTAAGCAGGAGCCAGAATTGAGGCGGGAGGTGCAGCTCTCCCCAGACAGATAAACTCTGAGTCAGTAGCGTACTGCCTCAAATGCATTAGGTATTTTCCACGCACAGAGAGACCCCCATGCATGTGTCCTATTTGCAAGGCTTCTGTGCACTGTAACACATGGAGTCAAAAATCACAGACTACAGGGACAGCAGAGGATCGATGGTATATCAGTAGTGGGGGGAGGAAGTATCCAGGAGATAAAAAAATTCCTTGTGATGTTTCTTCCCCCACTCCCAGGCTCATCCTGGCTCTTCCTGCAGATCATTAGAGTGCAACAGTAGCAAGAACACAGCCGTTCATCGTAAGCCCTTCTCTGGGAGACTAAAATGAGCATTTTTGTTGCTGAGCCCCTTACTTACATCAATGGAAATAAATAGCTCCTATTAAGTTGAGGAGAAGGAGAAGCGCTCTCAGTCTCTAGGGAGCTTCACACCTTCACTGCAGTGGACTGAAAACCTCTGTGCAAGAACCTGAAGGCGCAAATGAAGAGAGCGAGCTGAGAGGGTAACAGGGCTGACACTGCCTCCACGAGCAGTGTGATGAGGGTGAGATTTCTTATACATATTTTTGTATTTGAGGCATTTGTTCTCCTTTGTTTTAAGCTTGAGGAGGACCTGGCAGGATGCTTCCTCTGATGCTGGAGCCATTACTGTTCAAGTACAGCTGCTTTTTCCAAGGAACTTTATTGCCAATTATCATGTCCTTGCAGAAATTTCTGGTTTTTTCTCTTAATGAACTGCAGTTCAGGAGCTGGCAGCACAACAGCACAGAGGGGAAGGAGGTGAGAAGCACAGGTCAAGGTAGAGAGGTGCACCCTTCCCTCCCTGGGCTTGGCCAAGCAGGGGACTCCACAATGGGGTTGCAGACCTACCACAGCTTCTGTTGTTTGGCAAACAAGTGTGCAGGGATAGGCATTTTCTTTCCTTGCTATGTCTTCTGGAGCCAGCAGGCAATGGGGGCAATGTTTGGGAATAATGAGGAGAGGTGCATTGGATGGCATGGAAGTCTAAACTCTCCTATTTGATTATATTTAAGATCCTTTGATTGACTCCTTGAAATCAAGGCATTACATTACTCTCCCCATCTAAGCGATGGGCAGAGAAAGTGGCCATCAGGTCAGACTAGCGCTCACCTAACTGAGGAGACTCCTGAGATATTTTCAGAGGATCATAAAACAGGACAACATATTACTTCCTTAATTAAAGGAAAATAAATAACTTCAGGGTACGGAGCTGATCTTTCTGAGGAGCTGTCTGCAATTGAACTAAACCAATGTAACCCTTAGAAATATTTACACACTTTGGGAAGGAGCTTCATTTCAAACCTTTGCGACAGTTACAACCATTCTTCAGCTTAAGTCTAAGTAATTAGCAATTAACATATATTGATGATTCTGTATTTGTGTTCTAGGTTTCAAACTCTGGTTGAGTTCCAATGCAATCAAGAAAGACACGTTTCTAAAATACCTTGTTTCCAACTTGCATTCACTGTCATACCAGGCTTGGAGGGGATGGCAGGAGAGAGGAACACAGAAGCAGCAACTGATCTTTCTTCCAATTAAACTCTTGCTTGTGATTTCAGCAGTGTGGCCTAAGTCACCATCAGCAATGAAATATTTTTTGTATTTTCTCATTTAAGAATGTGAAGTTTAGAAAAAAAATGTTTTCATTTAAAAAAAATGGACTTCAGTTTCTTGTCGGAACAATAAACACATTCTTTCAAAGGTCAGCTATTACACTTCCTATGAAAAAAAAAATAACCTTATTAATCCTAAGTGAACTCTTCAAATGAAGCAATAAATGACTTATTTCTTTCTATATTCCTGCATATATTATCAGCAAAACATTAATGAAAAGCAAAGGGCTTTTTAAAATGTGGATCAGCTCAGCAGAGAATAGCAAATACATCTCTGTGGTCACCAGGGTGAACGCGTCTGAAGGAAACAAATCTGCTGAACGAGTGTCTGAGCAGTAAGAAGGAAAACCTTGTATGCAGCATAATACTTCTGCATGGAATGCATTTGGATGTGAACACTTCTGTATGCAGATAGACCCTTCCCTTCCATCATGTGAAACTGTCTCACAGTTCATTTTGCTGCTCAGATGTCATAAAGCAAACAATCTGGTCCCTCATGTTCTCTGCACTGTGGTGGGCCCCGCTTCCCAGGCACCTGGTCGGCTGCTCCTGGGCACGGGTCCCAAAAGCTGTTCCTTGAGGAGGTAAATTTCACCCTTGCAGCAGACTGAGTTACCAAAAGTGAGCTCAAATGTGGGGGGTGGGGAGATGGGGGTGAGGGGGGGCTGATTTCAGTCTCTGTGTGATGATCCAGAAAAGGAAGATAGAGATTTACCGTGTTTGGGATATTTTCCTTTGCAATTCTCAAGTTATTGAATGCAAGAGACTGTTCTACAACAACTTCTGCTCTGGTCAGCAATCCAAACATAATTTAAACCTTCATTTCCATACTGTAACACTGCAAAAACTTTTAAATTAAATAAATGGTGATAGTCACAGGGGATATTTCAAGAGGCTTTTATACCAGAAGGTTCTTTTCTGATTATTTAAAAGAAGTTAATTTTAAACACTAAGCAGACAGCCTCTGGATGAAAGCTCATAAAAACCTAATCCTTCAGAAATTAAACTTTGCTAAATCAGTTTACTGTTCTTATTAAATAACTGTTTCAGGTACAATTCCCAAACTGCATCCAAGCCCACTAAGACCAAGAGAAAACTGAGCAAACAGGAGGAGCTGTGAACATACACTATAGGTAACTAGTCCCTATAAAATGAAAATACTTTCAAGAAAATCTACAAATAGCACCAAATTTGCAAACTATAGACTACCTCAGCCGTATAAAATCCTAACTGGCTACATCTCCACTGAATTAAGTAAACCCTGGATGTAGAGGAAGTGACGGTTTCTAAGAAAACCCTACACAAACGTTTTAACAGAAAATATAAACAGAAAGGTTTTGTGAAAATTCAGAACAAAACCTTTACACTAGAAAATAGGTTGGACCCAAAACAAGACAGTTTGCTTTAAGATATGAATGTGCACACACACACTCCCAAATGCCAGATGATTAAATTGGGAAGTGAAAGGGATGGATAATACAATTTACTTACTTAACAAGATAGCAGGATCATCTACTTGGAACAAGAAACATCTTATAATGAAAACCCTACCTGCTGGTCATCAAGGAGAAAATGTCATTGGATATATTCATTACAGAAACACTAGGTTGGAAAAGACCTTTGAGATCATCAAGTCCAACAATACCTGTCCTCTGCTAAACCATATTGCTGAGCATCTCATCTACCTGTCTTTTAAACACATCCTGGATTGGTGACTCAACCCTCTCCCTAGGCAGCCTGTTCCAGTGCCCAATAAGCCTTGTGGGGAAGAACTTTTTCTGATCTACCCTGCCCTGGCACAGCTTGAGGCCATTCCCCCTCGTCCCATCACCTGTTGCTTGGGTGAAGAGACCAACACCACCTATCTACAACCTCCTTTCGGGTAATCTATATACATACAATTCATTACTAGCATTGAGCATACATTTTCAGATAACTCTTCTTAAGGACGTCACCAACTCTTTCCTAAAGAGGCAGTAGCTCATCTGAAGCCCATGCCTGGGTTAGCACCACTGAAGCTGCTGCTACTGAATTTAAAATTCTTTCTGTTGGTTCAAAGTCTGTGCTCTTTTCTCATTTAGCTGCTATTGTAAGAACCACACTCCTACCCTGAAAAATCCCGATTAACATCCGTTTGAACCATCCAAAATGGTCTGACATCCTCAGCAAACCTTGTCACTTGCTAGTCACATGTTTTCCCACATAGCTATGAGGTCACTGAACAGTGGATAACTCTGGATTATCCATGGACATCATCTTCCCACATGAAGACTGGCTATTTGTTCCTCCCTTTTTACTGCTTCATCTGTTTGAGCTTTTATTAATCCATAAAACAAAGAATACCTTCTTGTCCAACAACAGTTTAGTATCTATAGGAACATATGCTGAAGCACTTACAACTTTCCTACACATCCGAAGACACTGTATGAATTAGTTCGTTTTGCTCTTGACACCACCTTAAAAAACCCAATAGCTTGGTAAGTTTGACTTCTCATGGGTAGGAGCCGTCATGCCTGTGTGATTTGTTTCTACCACAAAGCTTCTGACAGATCTTTTATCCCTACATTCTCATTTAAACCTGTTGTTTCTTTTTATACATGGCAGTTTGGGTTTTGTTTGGGTTTTTTTATTTAGATGGGCAACATTTGTATATAAAATGTGTTTACATTTATTTCTTGTCTGGTTTCATGTGCTGTAATTATCAGGGGCCATTTACCTGTAATACTCTTCATTATTCCTTCACAAATTTTAATTACACTCTATCACTTTTATTCCTGGATTACAGGATTTTCATTGTTTTCATTGCGCTTAGGATCTGTCACACAGATTTGAATGGTCTTCCACGCACAATGGCTTTGCCAGTTTGAGGGGGGAAGAAGAAAAGCAAACAAACAAAAAAGCAGCAGCAGGCTCATGAGCCTTGCTGATGTATAATGCCATCAGAACAACTATAACCAACCTGGCTTGGCTCAGGTAGAGCACATTTTTCTTGCCTCCACTTACTCCAAAAGCCGCCCCAATTCCTAGGAGCCTAAACTCTGCATCTTAGGGCTACCTTTTCAACTAGCTATCCCTCTTTACTTAACTTCAGCTTTGCTGCCAGTGCCTCTGCAAGAGCACCCCTGCCATGACAATGCAGCCATCAACACGACCAGTACCCCCAGCCCTTCTCTCTCATCTCCTCAGCGCTCCTGAGCAAACCTCCCCTCCACAGCACAATTTTGACAGATGGGAATGGAAACACTATCAAACACTTAAGATGTTTTCATAACTAAGGTTTTAAAAAGAAACAAAAATAAATAGATGAAACCTCCCTGATGTAGAAAACTGCTGGCATAGCAACAGCAGAGAGGAAAATCAGAGCAGAATATTTTTCCGCAGACAAATCTTTATTTTTAAGGAGTCTAAGGATAACCCTTCCCAGCCAGGTAGGCTCCTTGACAGCAAACTGTCTGTGAGGAAGGAGAAAAACAGGTTATTAAGAAATATTAATTCCAAATTGCTGAGTCCCACACAAAAAGGAGATTTTCAACAGATGATGTGGCATCTTCATTACTGAGCATGAAACTCTAATTGAAAACAAGGTCAAGGTGACTCATATTTTGACGATCAAACAGCATATGTTCCCTAAAGGAAAATATTGCCAAACAAGCTTGATTGTATTTTGAAGAGAAACTGAAAAGTTAAAGACTAAGAAATGAATTGGAGACAATTTAATGGTTATGGATCTCAGTAAGAAATCTGATAAGACTGCTGTTTGATATCCTGAGGGAAGCCATTAATTGAGTTGGCTTGCTCTGAAATGCAGTTAAATTGATATAAACCAGGCCACAGAGCTTCAGAAAAAAAGGGTAATTGTAAACCTGAGTCCTCCAAGCATCTACTAGAGCTTTACCAGAGCAAGGTTAGGCCCTTCTGACTCAGCATAAAGGACCTAAGGAGCCAATGCGGAAGAAGCTTCTTTTTTCAAGTAGAGATCACAGAATCACAGAATCGTAGGGGTTGGAAGGGACCTCAAGAGATCATCGGGTCCAACCCCCCTGCCAAAGCAGCTCCCCAGCTCATATTGCACAGATAGGCGTCCAGACGAGTCTTGAATATCTCCAGAGAAGGAGACTCTACCACCTCCCTGGGCAGCCTGTCCCAGGGCTCTGTCACCCTCACTGTGTAGAAAGAAGTTCTTCCCCATGTTGGTGCAGAACTTCCTGTGCTCCAGTTTGCAGCCATTGACCCTTGTCCTATCTCCACAAGATGAAGCTAAATACCTAAGGAGCTGTAGAAAAGGAGACAGACACCTAAAGAAGGCAGAGCTGACAAAGCAAGGTTTGCATGGGTGATGGTCTACATGATTGTGTCTGGGAAATGGGGCATCTAACTGGTACTCTGCCAACCTTCAAAAACAGCAACAGCAAAGAGCACGTTATATTCTAGAATAGAGTGACACTACAGCCAAGTAACTCCAGACTGGGAACTACTGTTGCTTTATGTTAAGGATTTGCATACTCAAGGTCTAACACTTTCTCTAGTATATGCACGCCCTATCACTGAAAAATGGATTTATGAGTTTGAGCCCATGGGGCTGTCAGGGCCTTGCAGTCAGGTTGCCAATATTTGGCTGTTAGTCAAAGAAACCCCACTCACTCTGCAACCCAAAAGCCATAGGCTGGAGAACAAATGGGTGAACTCAGATCTTAGTACCAACCCCAAACATCTGGAGACTGGCTTATTCCTGAACTAAAGCTGAGTCAGGGCAGGACATGGGGGAATGGACTAAAGCTAAAGGAGGGAAGGGTTAGATGAGATATTAGGGGGAAGTTCTTAACAGAGAGAGTAGTGAGGTGCTGGAACAGGCTGCCCAGAGAGTTGGTGGCTGCCCCATCTCTTGGGAGTGTTCAAGGCCAGGTTGGATGGGGCCCTGGGCAACCTTGTCTAAATCATGCCTGGAGGTTAGTGGCCCTGCCTGTGGAAGGGGGCTAGAGCTCTGTGATCCTTGGGGTCCCTTCCAACCCAGACCAAAAAACAACACAACAACAAAACCTGACAGAGTTGCAAAACTTCTGGAGGGGACCATCACAAAAGCCAAGTTCACCCTCTTGGAAGCATTTTCCACAACAGCCCTGGTTCATAAGGAAGAGGAAGACAAAGTGGCTCGTCTGGGCAGTCACAGCCTCCCTAGCAGCCATGAGGAAACTGTACTTTGGCAAGTTTGGAAGGTTAATTTTACTCCTTTCTCTAAGGCTTTAAATACTGTACATAAACTAGAACTGACTTAAAAGTGTTTAAAACCTTTTTTTTTTTTAAACATTTCATGAGAAGAGAGAAACAATTGTTATTAAGACATCTGTAAATAGGTTATTCCTTAGCCCGGGGATATTGTTTCTTCCTCGTGCATGCAGAAGTGTGGCATACGGTCCGTGAAAGCTTCCCAGCATATGAGGAAAATCAAAATTGTCCAGAATTTTTTTGTGTGTGAAAGTTGATACAATATTAACACTTATTTTTTATTTGCAGAGGTGTTGGTTTTTTTCCTTTGTACAAATAAGACTTGAGAGATTTCAACTATGCAGAGAATTTCCAAGGAAGGACAGTGCTCTACAGAAACCAATACCAAAGGCCTGATGAAACACAGTATTTGGCAGTCTCAGCTATATCATGAATGACAATAAAACCATCCTGACTGATAACACAGGGATTTGTTCCATCCTTGAGATAGATTCTGGAAATGCAGCAAAGCTTTCCTCAAAGACCAACACACTTCTGTTGCTAACAGTAAATATTTTTAGAAGCTGTGAAATTAACACATCACTGTAGCACACGATTCACAAAAACCTCAAGCAGGAAGATGTCTCAAAACTTCAGAAGTTAGTATGACACTCCACAGTTGCAGTGGGTCAAGAGGTGCCCCCAAGCACTCGGTCCTGCACCATGGTTTATGCTGGCTCACGCCCAGTGATTTTATTACCCACACTGGGTGCAGGTCCTCCAAAGCATGCTGGTGAGTTTAGGTACTAGCAATGCCTGTCTGCTCACTACTGCTGCAGGAGGCTAGGGCAGAAAGCATGGGGACACCTCCAGCAAACGCAGCTCCCACAAAATGCACAACCGAGGTCTGTGCAACCAGATTTCAGTTCATCACACACGTACCCTTCCAGAGCTTGCTGTGCCTTTACAGGCCTCAGTGTCTTTAAAGTGGTTGTGCAAGGAACAAGTAGCCATGGCTAAACTGTTACTCAAGCGGCTAGGATTGAAAGGTGAATGCAAATATGTTGATGATACTGCTCCTCAGGCAAAATCTGCCTGGTGAGAGCCCATTCCCAGCTTATGCTTAGACAGAAACTAGCAAAGAAGCATTTTGTAGAGATTTTAAGCAAAGGAATGCTTCCACATGCCCCAAATCCCAAAGGGTTTTTCATTTAATTTCAAAACAATCTAAGTTTGAAGGGCCTCTGTTAAAAACCCCAATGCAAACCACCAGTCATGGTTCCACAAGGTCTCTTAGTTCAAAAGTCACTTCAGAAACAGCAGCAGCAGCGGGTTGCTGAAGCTTCCTATCAATGGCCTAGTCAAGCTCCCATTCTCCAAACATGCACTGACCAAACTGTTGGGGCATGGCCCAGGGAAGCTCGGACTGAGATGAAAATAGGAGAAAAATTCAAGGTACACTTGGATTTTCTGGGAGTGGGGTGTGGTTTGGTTTTTTTTTTTTTTAGTTTTGGGGGTTTTTCATCTGGGTTGGGGTTTTTTTCTAAGTATAAAGATTTCAGCAGCTTATTAAAGGCATTGATTCCCTTAATCTTCATTCTGTTGCCTCTTATTTTATGATAAGGATGATACAGCAGTAGAAATACCTGTTTGGATGAGGAAACCCTCTTATAGCACCAACATCTAAAAAAAAAACCTCACCCAACTTCATCACTGTGGAGACAAATCCTGCTTTTTCCTAGGAATTAAGTGCCTACGTGGTTTGGAAGCTGTCTGGCAAGTTTCACACCTGAAGCACAGGAACTGAGAATTTAGTTTGGGATTTTTTTCCTTTCCTGCTTTACAGAAAAAAACCCCAACAACAAACCCTCATCCACAGAGCCATCGGTCACACAGTTTGTCTCATTTTCAGGCAAATTTGCCTTGTCAGAAGGCCACGGGGAAGGTGGAGAAACCAGTGGTCTAAGTGGCATGTGAGATATGTTAAAAATAACAAGGTAGTGGGGTTTTTTTATACGTATATACGGGTGTTCCCCAGGATTTGGTGAACTAACTGGCCTTTTATTGTACAGGGGCCCTGGACTGTTGTAATGGACATGTAAGAAGGAAGGAAATGCACATTTAACTTCTGCTGAAAAGACTTGAATAAAAGGAATAGGTCCTGGTTTTTAATCTTCCCTCCCAGTGTTTACAGCTTGAGGAGACCCCTTGCAGCGCATGATTAAAGAGCGCTGGAGGATTTGCCCTGCTCCCAGGTGAACAGCCTCTCTGCAGTCCACAGCAGCCTCTGTGCTGCCAGGCACAAGGAAAGGAGGAGAGCAGCAAGGAAAGTCTTTTCTTTTTGAACCCAGCTTTCCTACGTCATCATCCTAGGGCCAAATCTTGGGATTTGCTGGGGATGCAGCAGAGCTCGTGCCTGCACCTCTGTTGCTTGCTGCAGGTTACAGCCCTTGCTGCAAGTCACAGCTTCCATCTACAGCCCCGAGGTGACACCAGAGCCAAAAACATTTCAGAGAGCTCAAAGGACTTTCTCAGGATTTTCTGAACTCTGAGCCAGTTAAACTGTCACTGCTGTGCTCTACATATCCCCGAGCAGCTGCGAAACAAAAACTTCCAAAATGCTAAATTTCACATCCGGATCTAGATCCCAGGCTTGGCAAAGCTGTAGTACTCCAACTCAAACATGGACAGCAGGAGTGCACGGCACCACAGTCGGAGCATCAGTCCTAGCCACAGAAGTCCTAGGCCCATTAGAAATTATTCAGGCAGATAAGTCCTAAAAGCGTATAATGGTCAAAGGGGAACAAACCCTGGCACAATGCAAACATTTTTTTGAGTTAAACTCTCTGGAAACAATGGGCTTTATGATGTGCCAAAATTTCACTTCTGTCCTGTCTTTACCTACATGCTGCACAAACCCAGCCTCTATTGGGTACTGCGGCGGCAGGGTATTTTTCTTGGAGCAGAGTGAGAAATGGTGTAGGTGTTCTCAGATTTTGAAAGCTCTGCATTTCTACAGCCAGAGGCCAAGACAGCCCCACTGATAAAACCCAGGCACATGCTTTTATCAGCCCCTCGACAGGTGCTGCCCTTCTGCCCTCTCCCCCATGCTTTCCTTCAGGGTAGGGGCAACAGAGGTGTGCAGCTCTGCAGCATGGGGCTCAGCTCTCCCCCAAGGGCTAGCTGGCCCCGGAAACACAACCCCCCACACACACCCTTTGCAATGCTGTCAGGAACCAGTGCCAAGCAATGCCATCCCGGCAGCACTGAGACAGGGAAAGAATTAATAGTAATAATAAATCAATAGCTTAACAGACCCTGGTCAGCCCTAGTCCAGTGGAGAACAGGGGTGGAGTAGACAGCTGGAGCGCAGCAGAGCCGTGGTGCAAAATCAACATTTTTGCTGTATGTAGAGCCGCAGGCTGGCTCAGCAGGAAGCCTTGCTTTGAGAAATGCTGAGCATCGACAAGTCTTCCAGTGTCCACTGTCCAGGAAGCCATCCCAGACCAACGCTGCCAAGGAGGAGCATGATGGGGCACTTCCCTGCAGCAGGAGCAGCCCTGCTGAGCTCACAGGAACATGCTCGAGGTCCCGTGCCTCTCAGCTGGCTGCAATAACATCTGCTTTACTGACAGAACTTTAGAGAGGCACCTAAGAAAATACTAATGTATGAAAGTACCTAATAAAACAAAGCACTGGAGCTTAAATTGAAGCGGGACTGTATTTGGCTTCCTAACAGGAGCCGATGCATGCCGGGACTGGTTTTCGCTGGTGAGGAAAGGTTTACACCCTAACAATTAAAATTTTTCCCATGCTGATATTTTCCAATTGTTCCCTTATGATGGAAATAACTGTAGTAACTTCAGTGATTTTTCTTCTACAGCACAGGAGCGAGAAGTCACACGCTGTCCTTCCTCAGAGGCATCATGATGCTCATGTCTGGAAAGGCACGTGGCTCCTAGGAGGGGACTGAACAGACTCTGATGGGCAGTAGCTGGGACCCCCGAGGCTCCTCTCTCTCCTGGCCAGCAAATCAATGCTGGAATACAGCTCCTCTTCACAGCTCTCATCTAAAGATGGGGGGGTAAAAGCTTTGTTCTTCCTATAGTGAGAGTGCACAGCTCTGCTGACAGCAGCGGTCAATGTCTTCCTGAGGAACTGCTGTATTTACTCCTGTGTCCAAAGTCATCTGTTTATTTTGAAACGGTGACAACATCTCTGCTTCTCTCTAGACAACGCCGTTGACATCAGTACAAAATATACCCCCTCCCCCTCCTCTCCCTCTGTCTGGCCACCCCTCCCCGCATCTGCTCGTCTGCATGCGATGGGTGGGAGGAGAGTGATTTCCTTTCGCTAAATGATCCCTCTGAAAACTTAGCTCGGTTGTTTCTGGACAAGCCTATAATTGCATACCTCTTCCAGCCGCTTGCCTCCTCTGTTTTCCAAGCTGTGGCTTCTCCTGGCCTGCGAGCCTAACCCCAGAGCACAGCCCGCTGCCCGTGCCACCCCAACTGCTCGACATCAGCCAGTTTTTCAGAGTAGCAAGACCTTCTCAGGCCATTCCCCCCAGCGTGTGCAAGAGACCGTTCTGAAGGCGAAGGTCAATGAAACACGCTAGGTGAATATTTTTTCCTTACATTCTGAAAATTGCACTATATACTGGGGAAAAAAATAAGAGAGAGAAAGAAAAGAGCCTTTCACAAGAGCAACTACAGCCCGCTGTTTCCAATGCTGAATTTGGGGGTGTTCTACCAAGGCAGAGATCAGCACCTGAGAGAAGGAAGGTTGTCAGAACTGCCAAGCCCTGTAAGAAACAGCAAACGAGCAAACAGGATTACTCTAACACTTCTCAAATGTCCTGGAGCTGGAAAATAGAGTATTTAAATGGCTTAGAGAAAGGTAAAGTAATGGAGGTTTCTATCTAAGCAAAGCCAACCTGAAAAATTCTCCTTAAGAGTCAGGACATAATTGTTTGTGGTCTCCTTTGGACACTGTATCACAGTACACGTATTGTTCTACGCTTTATCACGTTCCATACATTAATTTCAATGATAGAAGTGAACCAAAGCTAAAGCCCAAGCAAGAGTAATTGGAAGAGTTGTACGTATTTATTGGCCAGGGGGATGGGGCAAACACGCGAGCTGGTCCAGAGCATGGGGGCTGTATACATATATATATATATGTGTGTGTGTGTGTGTATATATATATATATGCTGTTGGCCAACAGCACATCCCGCAGGCACATAACACTGATGTGGGATTTACATGCATCACTTACACACCACTCCTTAAATCACCTTCACTGGAAGGAGACAGCTCTGCTGTTATCCAAACTCTAGGCATTTAATGGCAAACCACATCACGTGCATCTCTGTGGGGTTATTTTCATGTGTTTCTTCATAGCAAAAGAATGACTTCAACGGATGGGTTTGCTCTCACGCGCCAAGGTCCTGACCACTGTCAGGTCCAGACAATCTAAGCTGCTAGAGTCATATGCAGTCCCCCTCTCCTCTCCTCAGTCGGCCAGTGTTTGTCCCATAGCTCTGCCTTCATGGGAAAGGCCCCACCGCTGCTGTCATGCTCTTTGGAAAGCCTCCCCACACTGTGCGGGGATCCTTATGCTCAAGAGAGGAGGGGTCTGTGACAGGAGGGCATTTTGGCTCCACACCCGCAAGCTTACAGCCACTGTTGGCAAAAAGCTTTGCAGCCTCTCTGGAGCATGGAAATCACTGTAAGGAATACCTGCACACCCCTTAACAAATGGCCCTGCCCTTCCCCACCCTCTCCCCGCAACAGTCTCCATGGGGGACTGTTTAAGATGCAGGTCCCACACTGCAAGCGCATCTCTCAGGGGCACAGAGGTACCTGGGGACAAAGGGACACTGCTCTCACAAGGGCGCACTGCCCTGGAGAAGGCGCAGGGGGGTCACAGCCAGCCTTCAGCTGCCTTCCCATCCTCCCCTTGGCAATGGCAACAGAAGAGAGAAATTCAACCCTGAGAAATGCTAAACTCCAGCCAAAACCAAAAGCCAACAGAGCAGGCGGCCAGCGGGGTCGCCTAAGTATGCGATACGTGACAGCGCGCTGCGTTTCATTAAACAGCAAGCGCCTCGCAACAGAGGAGCGGCCTCCAGGACGTTAATTTTCCTGCAGTTGATTAACTGCCCAGCATCCAGACTCACATTACCCCCGAGACCGAGCAAGCGTGGGAGGGAAACTGGCAGCAGCCACACGGAGTGAGTGCCAGTGTGTGATCAGGAAAGTGCCCTCACACCACGTTTGGGATTATTGCGTTCCTCAGGGAGATGCCAGATACCTTCTCCCCCCCTCAATCCCCCAGTTTTCCACTTGGTTTTTGGTGGACAGGAACTAGAATGAGAGGAAACAGGTTGCTATTCTTTTTTCAATCCGACACTCCTGCCCTGATTCTACAGACACACTGTCCTGCCCAAGCGCTCGCACACAAGGCTCTTGGGAGCCTCCCAGCTGCTGACACCTCTTTTTAATAGAGGTGATGTCTCTTCGAAGCTGCATTGGGCAACAACATTGTCATCTTGCTGTTGTTTGGCTCTAACAGGAAGGGGACTGAGCCGTCCCCATCCCCCTGCGCATGTGGCTGCCACACACAGACGCCAGCCCGCTTCCAAAGGCCAGCACAGAACAACGGGAATGATTTGGTTCCTGTAAGTCAACAAACAATGTTTAGAAAGGTCTGTGCCGTGGGAGGATTTCTTAACATCATACAAGTCATCAGACTTAACACACATACCTACACTGGTGAAGTTAATAAAGCAACAAGGCTACGTAGGAAAACAGATACAGGAAAACAAGAACTTTCTCCTGATGACTTCATCCCACAAGGGTCAACTACAAATCAAGGGCAGCATTGGTTGGGAAGGGGAGGCTCTGGAGATTTCTTGGAGAGCTTGAAAGGAAACTTGTAGAGTTTAATAACAAAAACAACATTTTTCTTCTAAAAAAAAAAAAAAAAAGGAACATTTTCCCAGCATTGTACCACAAGAGCATCACTCATAGGGAGTGTTGCAACCTGTATAAGCAAGGCATGAGCCTGGCCTGAGCCACTGCAGGGTTTGTTTCACCCCTTTTTACTGTGTGGACAACATTGTCCTCTCCCCCACCACGTTTTTTGGTAAGGCAGTATTTAGTAGGTACAGCTGAAGTACTTGTGCAACATGCTGCAGTTGTACCTCTCTTCTTCCCACTGTTTGGGGAGCACAAGTGTGTTTGTCATTAATTACCAGGACCATCTTCCTCTTGACTACTTCATGATCTCTAGAGACCAACCGTCAGATAATCTCCCAATTTAAAACAAGACAAAAAGCAACATGTTGTAGAAACCAGCATTAAAATCCCACATTTGCAAATGCACGCAAAAAATACTTTTCCCTCCTTTAAAAAGTAGCCCCAAAACATGAAAACACCCACAAACTTAACTCCTGCAACCAACTTTGGCCAAAACACTTGATCTACCTTAAACTTCTGTGCAAACAACAGAAGATATGCTAACTCTCCCAGCTCCAGTACTACGTATGACTATATATTAACCACTGAAAACAGCAGGGATAAATATTCTCTGAACGACACCATCACCACCAGCTCAAAACTTCACAAAAACCAGCTTCCCAAAAGCTAGATATTTAGAACACCACATTCACAAAAATACAGTGTTAGTTATCGGCTCCCTAACCTCATCTCAGGCCTTCTACCTGCCTTCCTGAAGTGACAGAATTCCTGTGCTCAAGCAAAACAAATAAGCAGAATGCACTACAATGACCCAAATGGCATAACATACTGAGTCATTTAGCATTGAAACATCTAACCTACAAAGGTGCTTCACTTATGGTCTTCTCTGTGGTCGACAGGTAAGAGAGCAGCAGCCAAACACACAGGTGTTACCAACTGCAGAGATGACAGGATGGAAGAACATGTAACTCTCCTCAGGCTTTGCTAGTCACACAGCCTATAGGCATGCGATGTGCCTCTGCGATCTTGTAAGAGCATGTTTTACATCCTTTAGTACGTGTAACCGCATAAACCTGATTAGGTCGATCATCATTCCAGCCAGAACGATGTCATTCTGTATGGCTGGCACACCGCAAAAGTTCCCAGCCTCTTAGGAAACGCAGCTGCTTCACAGCTCCCGGTGAGAGCAGAAGGTGCCTCTGGGCACCTCTGAGCTCAGCGGCAGATTTTAAAATACAATTCACAGGTCACTGTCCTCAGACAAAGCTTTAAGCCAGAAGCACAACCGTAAACAACAACCCACCGAGCGTGATCTTACCCTACTGTAGCTTTACACTCGAAGGAAGAAAAATCTTTCACCTTAATCATTAATCAGTGACACTCACAGGGAGAATTTTTTTTTTAAATATATCTCTATATATTATTGCTTCTAACCCAAATTTGATCCGCAGCTGTCCTTGTCCTCCTCTTCGACACCAGAAGCTCTTTAGCCTCCCACATACCAGTCTAAGGACACAGGGGATGTGCGCCTCTCATCGCAGCATTACCAGCCCCAGCACACATCCCTACAGCGGCGTTCGGAGATTCACGTCTGTTTGACATGCCAGCCCCACAGCCACCTGAAGAAACACATTTCATTTGTAAAAAGCTGACAGCAAAGCCTGAGGAGCAGAGAAGAAAATGCCGGAAACAGCTTCCCTTTAAACGTAATTATTCAGCAATACAACCAATCAACAACTCTTTAAAACTGCTCAGCTTTTAACTTAATCCTTTCAGGAGTCTTTTCTTTTGTTCTTAGCTGTTAAGGATATCACGGAATGGTTTGGGTTGGAAGGGAGCTTTAAAGGTCACCCAGTCCAACTGCTGCAACAATCTGTGACATCTTCAACCAGATCAGTGTATCATTTTAAAGCCCCTAAAAATAACAACCTGATTGACACGAGCCCACAAAGGGAACATTTTCACATACTAATCTGACCACCAAAACTGCAGTTCCAAATTGTAGTTCTTCAGTGATTGCTGATAATGAGATAGCAAATTTTTATCATTTTAGATGGGTTGAGTGAAAACAGGTTGCAGGAAAACATATTGAGGTACATAATGCACAATGTAAAATCAGAACTAACCCAGAAGCTTTCATAAAACTCATTTCTACCAGTCCTGAAAACAATCAGAGTTGCAGTAGAAGAAAGGTGGGTTCCTTTTCTGGCACAATTAGACGATTTTTTAAGCCATTTCTGATGGTTGCTACTACCTGCCCCTTGCTATCTGAAGGACGTGCTCAGGTATCTAAGCTCATCCCAGAAACAACAGAGAGGTTTTGCCATTTCTTGATGTTTTTCAGAGGTTTACAAAACACTGGAACCCCTTTCTCTGTGTATGTGCGTGCACAGGTTGATGGAAAGCTGCAACTTTGCCTTAGAAAAAGTCATAAAAGGTCAAAAAGCAAGGAAAAACTCCAAAACACCATTAGGAGTTTTCCTACATTTTTGCTGTGCCCTTGGCATGCCCTTTCTTTGCATTCCTTACTCTATCCTCCATCCTGGCCACCACCTCAGGCTCAGCCCTGCCGAGCCCCACTCACCCAGCAAAGCCCGTCTTTGGAAGCACCGCACACTGTGAAAGGAACGTCCTCCCTACTTGCCCATCTTTCCATCTGCTACCACAGCAGGGGTGGTGGGAAAGCTCTACTTAGATGTCTCACTGCCTGTTGCTGAGAATTTCTGCCATCTGCTCTCGCCTTTACTTCCATGCCTCCAAAAAACCTCGGGGACTCTTAACTAGGAAGCGATTCCTGTATGAGATGTTTACAAGTGGTGTTAACGTGAATCACGGCTGCTTTTTGGTTGATCTTATATTCACACAAGCATAACAAATTGGCACAGATAAGGACTAAACATGCAAGGTCAGATTTGTAGGGATGTTATTTAATTAAATATATTCAGCCTACCCCAAACTTATTTCTTACAAACCCTTTTTTTTAAAAAAAAAACCAAACAAACCCTAATCCCATGATTTGGATGACTTCTGACCTGTGTGAATAACATGATTCTCTCCCAAAGCCAAGCCCTAAATTCATCACACAACTTATCATGCTGGAATGCACAGTCAGACACAGAAACAAACTGGCCTGGCAGCACCCAGAACTGTGAGCATACAGCAGCAGAAATGACCCTTTTCAGGGTGCTACTACTTGATTTAATGTAAGCATTTACAGCCACACCTGACAAAGCAAGCTAGCATGAGGCTGGAGAGGCAATTCAAAATATGCCTCGCTACAAAGAATTGTAAAACAAGGAAAAACAAGCATTTGGAAACATAACCACGCTCTACCATCTTCCTGTAGTCCAAATACAGGTACTGATACTCAGCTAGACACTGAATGCTTTCAGAACAACCCAGCAAATGGGCAGCACATCACATACAGGGACAACAGACCCACCCCCTGCCACAAAGCACTCCATCAACCCACACAACACACAGCAACGAGAGCCAACATGCTACCAGGATGCAGCTGGGCCACCGCCATTTTGCAATCAAATAATATCTCTGTAAAACTTAAGGGCTTACCTTTGTTGTTGCTCCTGGTGCACATCTCTCCCTGCCTCACTTCTTTCCGCTCACAAGCATTCCTTGTTTCACAGTAAACTCAGGCAGGAGCTTACAGCCAATAAAGGCAAGTGCTTCACACACTACTTGCACCCCCAAAGCACAGTGGTGAAGAATCCCATCCTGTCCTACCCTGCTCTGGCAAGCACGCAGGGAATGCTGGGAAGGGGGGCAGCTCATCCCCAGTAATGGCTGACACCTGGACACAGGGGCAAGCTCATCCCCTGCAACAGCCCACACCTGACATGGGGTGGCAGCCAGCAGCCCCTCCAGGTGTACCTCATTATGTCCTCAAACCAGCACTTCCAACTGGCTCCCTGCTGCTGAGACACCCTTTGCTTTGTGTGCTGAACCAGCACAGCCAGCTGACTCCCCAGCTTGCAGGTGCTGAGGCAAGGGCAGCAGCAGGCACCATTTCTCTTTGGTTCCCAGCTACACCACTACAATGGCCAGCACCTTCTGTGTCAGAGCTGGCCAGGCTGCTCCCAAACCCACCCTGGGGAGCAGGAACTCAGTAGGGCCAAGGAGGAATCTGGGGCATGCAGGGCACAGCAGCAGGGCTGGGCATGTCTGCGAGGAAAGGTGGGCTGCTCCAGGTGGGGCACAGCAGGTTCCCGCCATCTTGCTGAGCCCCGGGGGTGGGGCCATGGGGGGCAGAGGTGGGAGAAGGCCAGGAGGGGGAAGAGGCAGCAGGAGCAAACGAGGGAGGTTGAGGAGGGGAAAAGGGGGTGGGTAAGGGTAGCTCACCTCTGTTTCTTACCACCCAAACCTATTTTGTCAAGAAATTAATTTTCCCTGAGTCTGTTTCAACTGTGACGGTAATCAGTAAGGGATATCCCCATCCTTACCTCACCCCACAGGTTTTGCACTTTATTTTCCCCCTGCTCTGCTGAGATGGGTGAGAGAGCAAATGGCTGGGTGGGTGTCCAACACCTCACCACAGGGGCCTGGGGTGCTTCTTGGCTGCTTCAGCCCAGTTCCAGTCCTAACGCACATACATAGCAGTGGGCCAGGAGATACAGCTGTGGTTTTGTGTGGCTGGGTTCTGGTGGAGGAGGGGGGCTGCAGGGGTGGTTCATGCAAGAAGCAGCCAGCAGCTTTCTGCAGGCCCCACAGAGCAAACACCAGCTGGCTCAAGGCCAGAGTCACTGCTGACCAAGGCCGAGCCCATCAGCAATGGTCACAGCGCCTCTGGGAATCACATTTAGGAGAAAAAACCCACCAGCAGCCGCTTTTTGCCCCTAGAGAAGGGAGTGAGAAGATGTAAGCATCTGTGCAGGCACCAAGTCCAGGGAAGGTGGGGAGAAGGTACCCCGGGTGCCAGAGAGAAAGCTGCCACTGCAACCTGTGGAGAAATCCGTGGCAGAGCGGGTGTCCCCCGACAGCCCATGGAAAAGGCCTAGACCCCACCTGCAACCCATGGAGAGGCCCCACACAGGAGCAGGGGGAGACCTACAGAAAACACTGTGATCTACATTGGAGCAAGTCCCTGCCAGCACTTGCAGCCCCATGGAGAGAGACAGAGACATAGAGATGAGACCCCCACATCAGAGCAGGTTTGTTGGGGCAGAGAGGAGGCTTGTGACCCTGTGGAGGACCAGGCTGAAGCAGTCTGGGCTGGAGAGACTGAGGGACATTTTTTATGATATGATTTATAATTGCACCCATAGCAGTGACCCACGCTGGGGCAGCTGGGGTAGAGCTGAAGCCCCATGGGAAAGGACTCGCATTGGATAAGTTCATGGACAACTGCCTCCTGTGGGTGGGACCCCACAGTGCAGCTGGGGAAGGGTGGGAGGAATTCCCCCTCCCTCCTCCTAAGAAGAAAAACAGCTTGTGAGGAACTGACCAAAACCCCCATTCCCCATCTTCCCCTGTGACACCTGGGCTGGAAGAAATCGTGACTGAAGTCTGCTAAGAAGGGAGGAGCAAGAAGAGGTGCTTTAAGATCTGGCCGCACTTCTCATTACCTGACTCTGGTGTCACCGGGGGTGCAGGGCAGTGCCATAAATTAGAGAGTTTCTTTCCTTTATTCAGTGTTGAGTCTGTTCTGCCTGTGACACTGATGGCAGAATGATCTCTCCCTGTCATTATCTCCACTCCTGAGCCTCTCAATAACTATTTTCTCCCCTATCCAGCTGAAAAGAGGAGTGGAGATGCTTTGGTGGGCATCTGGCCTCCAGCCACAGCTAAACCACCACAGATACCCAGCTTCGGACTAGGACCAAGGGAGATTATCTGGAAGCACTGGAAAGGGCAAGGGGAGGTATATGAACCAACCAGGAGCTCCCTACTGATGCTTGGGGGAAGAGCTTCTCTGGTACCCACAGAAGTAAATAGGAAGGCTGCTGAATATCTTCTGAAAAAAACAGACATGGTATGATTTAATTTCACTTGTAACATTTGTGATAAAAATAAGTGGTTGGAAATAGTCTGACTTTATCTCAGTTTAAAATAAGACTGGACTTTGTTCATTTAGAAGGGAAATTACCCAAACACCTGCTAAAGACTGGCAGATCACTGGAAATTACAAGGGTAGGGGGTTTTGTTATTGTTAACTGAAAAGTTTCAAATGCTTTCTCAGTAGAAGTATCAAAACAGACTCAATAATTCAATATTAAAAACATTAATGAAACATCACCTCTCTTGCGAGCAGTGATTTGGTGATCTTTCTTCAGAGGTGCATCATACTTCCAAACAGATGCTCCCTTTGCCCATTTTCACATGAGATAAAGCTCCTGAAAATGCACAGTGCACCACACAGTTGATTAAATGATTAGAGGGGGAAACTATTACCACTCCAACAAATAAGCAACAGCAAAACAAAGATGTGCAGTATTTTTTGGTCCTTCAAGACCTATGCCGCAACTCTTCCCAAAGTTAAGTATCCACAAGATTTCCTAAGAGTGGTTCATGTTAATTTTTGTCTGTCCAACAACTCTGACTTTGTTTATAACAAGGCAACATTATACCTTGCAAGCAAGAAGATAATTGCACTGAAAGAGCTCTTCACTAGGGTGTTACATAATCAAAATTGAGAGTACTGCAAGTGGAGAAGAAACAAGCAATTATTTGCTGCTATCGGTTTCAGTTATCACAGAATCACAAGGTTGGAAGAGACCTTGAAGATCGAGTCCAACCGTTCCTGTCCTGTGCTAAACCATATCCCTAAGTACCTCATCTACCTGTCTGTTAAACACACCCAGGGATGGTGACTCAACCCCCTCCCTGGGCAGCCTGTTCCAGGCCCTGACAACTCTTTCAGTGAAGAACTTTTTCCTAACATCTGATCTGAACCTGTTATGGGTCCCCATGGAATAAAACACACTTCGATGCACATTTGAGTAGCCTCCAGAAGATAGAATGTAACATTTTTTTCTTAACAAATAACTACCTAACAGGGGGATAAGGGGGTTCACTTCATCAAACAGGAGGCGAAACAACTCTACTCTCACAGAAGCAGCTTAGCAAAAGACAGCTTTTATGGGAAAAGACAGACCCGAAAATTTATACTGCCTTGGAGTTCTGCCTCTTCATGCTTGAGCTTGAAACACAGGTATAGATTGGTTCCCTTGGGTACACAAATTCTGGGCCTGTTCATCATGAAACCCAAGCTTCTTGTCTCTCAAGCGGGTGAACATGTAGCAACTAGACAATTTGCACAATGTATTATTAGCTCTAGAAGTCTGGAAAACTTGTTTTCAAAACACACAGGCAAGATCACAGCATGCACAGAGGAAGGAGCGTTGCTCCGCTGTGAATTTCTTTCTTGTGCTTAAACACTGACCAACTTCACTAGACTTAAGCAAAAGGAAAGCATGACCTGGTGAAGAGTTAGAGGTCAAGGAAGAAAGCTTTCAAAGTCTTTCTGTTTTTTCCACATACCTCCCATGTGGAATAACACATGAAGACACACCAGAATGTTTATCAGAAAGTGATTTGCCTTCAGACATCATAGGGAATTTAAATTGTCTCCTGCCAAATTTTGTGAGCTTGGAAAAAAAAGAATCTTGATTAGGTTAAAAATACCTTTAAGATGAACCACTGAACTGCTATCTGGTTTTGGGAAGGGATGAGGAAGAGGCAGAGTCTCAATGATTCTTTGTCACAGCATTCTGGGGTTTTATGTATACACAGGAATTCTGAAACCCTCAAATTTCACTTAAACTTGAACTAGACTGAGCATACAGAGACCCTCCACCATTCAGTTTCTAGCACAACCTTAAAAAAACAACATGCTTTCATACAGGATTTCATTTAAGGCCTATTTTATCCCAGATAGTATAATTCCAAAAAAAAGGGGAAGCCATTTGGCTAACAGACCCAGAGGAAAAACATCTCGAAGCTTACAAATTCATCACGTAATTAAGAAAAGAAAGGACTTGAACATACTGGGTTTCCGAGTTTTCAGCAGACCAACGCATCCCACTGTTCCTGTTGCTGGCAAAGCTGGTAAACAGTGCTGGTCCCAATACCGACCCCTGAGGAATGCCACTTATCACTGGTCTCCACTTCAACATCGAGTGGTTCACTGCAACTCTGAGTGAGACTATCCAGCCAATTCCTGGTGCACCAGGTGGTCTGGTCCGTCTGTCAAATCTGTGTCTCTCCAATTTAGTGACAAGGATGTCACGTGGGACAGTGGCAAATGCTTTGTGCAAGTCCAGGTAGATGGTGTCATCTGCTCTTCCCTTATCCACCAACACTGTAACTGTCACAGAAGGCCACCAAATCTGTCAGGCACATGTTGGCTGTCACCAATCTCATTTTCCATGTGCTTGAACATAGTCTATGCATAATTATGTTTATTAATGGTTACAGGAGGTGCCCTATGGAGTCACATTGCATAATCATTTTTAAACTGTAATAAGAACACTGTGTAAGAAAACAGTTGCCCTTACTACAGATGTATAAAAAAGTATGAACTAGAGTGGTAAATAAACGTTTCCTTTACTTATTCTTCATGAACACCTGCCTATCTGAGGAAATTACACCCTCATCTAAACCAGCCCTAGAATGGCAGTGTACTGTCTGCGTTGTGCTCACCAAATATCACTCCTCCCCCTGGCCAGTGATGACCATTAAGCTCTGTACCGTCAGCAACATGTTTTTAAGTCCGTCACAAGAAGCAATGGAAACACAAATCTGCCTGAAAACTCAAAATGCTTCAAAAATTCCCAGTGCTGTTCGTTTGAAACTTGACTGCTCACTAGAAGAGAGCAGAAACTAACGCCAAGAACAGGAAAGCCAAGATCTAGGAGAGGTGAGCAGACACCACCAGCAGCCAAGAAAGGCAACAGTGCCAGAAGTGTTATTTCCAGTCTTCAGTCATGACTGAAATCCCTTCAAAAAGAATCCTTCAAAGCTGTCATCCACATTAGCGGTTCTGGATACTCTCCACATTAATCACTCCTCAGAAAAGAAGCAAATGTTGTGCTTGTGCAAGTGAAAAGCTCCTGAAACTGCATGTAAAATTTAAAAGTTAGCCCTTTCTAGCATTTACACTTGAAAATTATAATGGAAAGAAAGCACTGAGTCAACAGTGGAGCATCTGTAACCACTTTCAATGAAAATGGAAGATAAACCAGTGCTGGAAGCGTGCTTCCTACGCAAGAGATGCCTTCAGCATTCCAGCTTGCTGGCTATTGTCACGGTTTAGCACAAGGAGAACCACTGCTGGGACCAAGACCATTTTAATGTAGCTGCACAGAAATATCTACTAGCCCCCAGGGATTAGTTAGCTAGTTGCCTCCCATCCAGCTTCCAAGCAATATTCAAATCTGTCAGCGATTTCGCTTCACTGGCTAAATCTAGTACTAATATTTAGACTTTGAATTACAAAAAAACCCCAACCCTTTCAGTACCAGAAGGATCAGAGTTTTTAGGATTGAACTTTCACCCTTAAGCATCTGTCCAAGTTTTGGCCAGGATAGAGTTAATTTCTTTCTAGCAGTTGGTGTAAGGGTGTTTGGGAGTTGGGATGAAAGCAGATAACATACTGATGGTTTAGTTGTTGACAGGCACTCAAGGACTTTTTAGTTGTTCATATTTCCCTGCTAACAAGAAGGCTGGGGATAGGGGGTGCAGGATGGGGGACACATGACACAACCCAGGAAGCTGGGAGGGGATGCAGCCAGGACAGGTGACCCAAACTGGCCAAGGACAGTATTCCATTCCAATTCTATCATGCTCAGCATAAAGGGGGGCTGGTGGGGGGAGGAGTGCACGGCTCCAGGACACACAGTTTTTGGGAACAGTCCAGCTTTGGGATGGCTCTGTATGGCCAACTGTACAGCAGCTGTACAGCCTGAGCTTTGCGGTTCGGTGAGAAACTGCATTATGTATCATCAATTTAATACATGTTTACTATAAAAGTCCCATTATTCTTATTTCTCTCTCTGCTGTACTAGTAAACTGTCCTTACCCCAACCCATGAAGTTTGCCTTGGTTTTTTTTCGTTTTCTCCTCCCCCCCTTCCCCAGAGAGCGAGCCGCTGCATGGTGCTCAGCTCCTGGCTGGGAGCAGAACCACAACAGCATCCAATGCTGCATTCAAGCTATCTCAGAGTCCAGGTCTTTGTGGTATCATGCAACAGCAACCTCACACTGAGGCGAACTTAGACTTCTTTTACACCTCCATTTATCTTCTATGTGGTCCATATAAAACATGGGAGTGCATTTTCTGTGGGTGGTTTTAATTTTGGGAACCACACCATCACGCCATGTGCATTTCAGGCCTCTTCAAGCCTTCTGTCCTGATTTTTGTCATAGCAGAAAAAAACCATCCCTATCAGTTCATGGTCTTAGGATTATTGTATTAGTGACAACATTATTTCTTAAAAGATTCATCACTCATTGTTAGAAGTGACAAATTTTTACTTCATTATATAACTGGGTTTTTTTTTTCCTCATATTATGTTTTGTTTTTCCATCTGTTAGTTTCCATGAAGTTGCAACACAGTTTTGGCACAAACGAGGTAGCTTCCATCACAATGTATTTGTCTGTCTTATTTTCATCAGACATCTGGAATCATTCTGAATTTCTCAGCAGAGCAAATACTGCCCAAACTTTACTCCTTAGAAGAGCGAAGAAACTTGACACTAAGTGATGCTTTAACTGGTGCATAAGCTTCTGCTTCTTTGTAACCAAGTACCCTCATTTCCCAACTTAATTCATATTTACTCTGATTCAATTCAGTTTCAGGAGAAATTAATAGACTACTTCTCATAATTGTAGCTCAAGGTTGTAAAGACTACTGGGAATAACAAAGCAATACAATGTAATTATACTCTAGATGTAATTCCAGGAATTTCAGAGTAGTTTTTGGACTACTTAAAACAACACAACTTGAGAGTTTGCAATAATTTTCTTTCATTCAAGGCTGAAAACTTGGCTTTTTGATGAGAAGTTAGGAGTTGTTTTTGCTTTTCGTTATTGTTTTGCTATAAAACCTTGCTATTTTGCTGTAAGACTGAGTAATTTAACATTTGAGTGTTCTTTAATAGTTTACTTTTCTCAAAGCAATAGGAAAAAAATCATCTTAATTGGCAAATATGACTGTGACTACTTCAATTTATAAATTTGCTTTGTCAATTCATGAAATCACATTAAAAAGTTAAATTAGGAACACTATAAACAAACTTCTTTAGGTGTGGGGAACAGGAAACAGACAAACCCCAAGTTTTCCTCAATCCAATGGCAAATCAATCTGCAGAAAAGCCTCTCAATTTCTGGATGTACTTTTCAGATCTGGAAATACTGTAGGGAGTATCTGTTAAAGGAATTTTAGACCAGAAGCACAAGTTATGTGCTCCACCGTGTGCTTTTCAGGTTATGACACAGTCCTCACTATCTACTCCCCTTACATTCAAAATAAGAGCTCCTTCATCTTAGAACCATTTCAAGCATTCTATAAACACCTTCCCGTGCCCTTATCAAATAAACTGTCTAAAGTATTTGGGACACCAATCCTGCATTTTCCAAAGATTCCTAGAAGTCTTGTTTGTTTTGCCATTTTCTGAAATTGCCAGGAACTTTGCAGCAACTTCAAATAAAAGCCAAGCCTTTCGCTCAGGTGTCTGACACAAAGCAAGCCGGTTCTTCAAGGGTAAGAAGTAGCTCCAGCAGTGTCCAGACTTGTCTAGAATGAAATACTTCTTGGCTTACTTCACAGCACAAGTACAGATTTCTGAACACCCTTGCCTACCACACCTTTTCTGACCAGCCTGCAACCATACTCACATGCCTTTTGTAACCATGCTTTCCAGGGCTTTGGGAAAATAGTCCCCTCCACCAACCATCTGTTCAGAGTGGGGTGAAACAGTAAGGACAGACATCTCACAGAACGTTAGGAGTTGGAAGGGACCTTGAAAGATCATCTAGTCCAACCCCCCTGCCAGAGCAGGGCCACCCAGACTAAATCACACAGGTCAGCGTCCAGGTGAGTTTGGATGTCTCCAGAGAAAGAGACTCCCAAACTCTCTGGGCAGCCTGTTCCAGTGCTCCTCTTCAAGGAGTTCTATGTCCTTCATGAGCTGAAGGGCCCAGAACTGGACATGACACTCCAGGTGTGGTCCCACCAGGGCAGAGCAGAGTGTCTCACTACTAACCTTGGCGAATCCATCTCTTCTCTCATGCATTAGCAGTGTTGTTTAATGGAGATTTTCCTCTTCAGACTGGAAATCACCACTTCCCACCTTTAGCAGAGAAGGCCTTCACCGCCCAGACACTCACCACCTCTTTGTTCAGGGAGCAATCCTGTTCAGGGAGCGCTAGCTGTTGGGAACCCTGCTTGCACCACAAGGAGAGTGGCTACCTAGCTCTGGTGCTTCATCGCTGTTCCTCCTCTTTCCCATACCTTTACTGCTCTGCTGACTGAAGCTACCCACTGGTCCCACTCCAAGCAATATTCCCAAATAAGTGGTCCACATAGGAAACACTAATTTCAGACCTCTGTAGGTTACAACCGCTCAGACACAGATTGGAAGCACTGTGTGATGTCCAAGTCCACCTGCCTGTGCAATTTCCAAATGGCTTATGCCAATGTCTTGTGAGTTGGTACTCAGCAACGTACCCTTTAGTTGTCCTCAGCAGAAGAGCCTGTCATTCCCTTTCCAGACTTGTTCTCACATCCACAGTTCCCAGTAGGTGTTCAGAAAAATAACTCACAGGTTTTTAAAAGGTCAGCAAGCCAGGAACGCTGTAATTTAAGTGGAGACCTGTGTGTATAAAATAGTTAAGAAAGCATGTTAGGATTGAGTAATGAAATACCTGAACACACTGGGCAAGGTAAGTAATATTAAGCTTGCATGCTCCATGTTAATTGACAGTAGAAGAGTGATGTAACATTAGATACATGTTACATCAGTGTGAAAGCTACACCTTGCGCTGGATTCTGACTGGCTGCCTGGCCAGAACACCCAAAAGAATCCCTATTGGGTTTTTCCCCCCCACTTCTACACTGGAAGCAATAGTACAATGACCACCATGAAAGAGTAAATGCAACGGTCCTGCTAACAACCCAAAATGTTTAGAGGCATTAAAATGGGAAGACCAAAGAAAGAATGAAACTCATGTAAGCCAAGCCATTAAAACCTGCAATGAACCAAACCTGAGATAATTCAAGTCCTTTGATATTTGTTTTTGCAGAGAGGCATCTCACAAACCAAAAGTATCCCCATTTAAAAGTCACAAACACACTATGTCATAGTATTATCATGTGAAAGAAACATGTTGCAATTATGTCAAATACTGCTTTGATATTTTATTAACAAGCAAGCATCCCTGGAACTGTGTCCATATAAAAATACTTCATTAACCAATCAGAGTACAAGGGAGTTATATAAATTTATTTGATGCAACATTGATTAGTTTTGAAAATTCCCATTTTTTAATGTTTTAATTTCATATTTTATTTTAAAAAAATCACTAAAAGGACACAACCCACAAAAATACAATCTGTATCTGCTCTATATTTACAGATAACTGGTCACTATTAAGGCACAGATTTAAAACTAACATTTTTATGTAGCAAGTCAAATATTTGTGCATATTATAACACTAACAATACGGTACACTGTACTGTCATGTTCCCTTTGTGGAATCAACAGAAGTGAGAAATCTCTTTTTCTTCTTCCAGTGTGGGTTTTTTTTTCTGTGTGTATGTGTGAATCCCTGTTGAAAAATAACATTGCCAATGGGAAATTCTTCACTTTGGTGTAGATGATGTAAGAACTGCTCAGCATGAGACCACATCAACTTAATACTGTAATAAAATCAGCTTCTGAATATAGCACTGTCTAAATACATTGTATGTACTCAGGAAAAACTAAATCTAAGAGTGTAGAGGGTTTCTGATGCTTTTACATTTAGGCAAAATAAGCAAGAACGGGCTGCAGAAAGTTCTGTACAAAGTGTGGCTGAATATTTTATTTCATTAAAAATACTCTATAAAATTAACACAGCTGATTACAATTTGTTCCGCAAACACCGGTCTTGCGAACGCAACCGCTGAAATGGCAGCTTATCTGTAAGCACATAAATAGTCCAGGCGAATGGAAGTATCTACATGCTTAGAAGTAATCAAAGTGGAAATAGTTTTAGAATTAGAAATTGTGACTTCCAGGAGGGTTTCCACAAAGTTGCTCCTGCCCGTGTAACACACACAAACACACACACCAACATCTCATCGATATGTGGACGCCGGCTCTCAGCCTTTGAGCACAGTAGCATTGCTGTGAACAACTGCGTGCGTACAAGATGCAGTTTTATCCCTTCAGAGGAAGCTAACTGCTACCTGATCAACAGGGGAAGTCACCCAGCTATACACCATTAAGTAGATATGGCTGCAATGAGTACTGAGCAGTTATTTTTTTGCCAAACTGCAAAGAGACTTTATATTACTGCTTGATCATCTATGCCCTCAAGTAAATAGTTTCTTTAAATTCCCTTTGTGTGTGCAAATTCCTCTATACATCGTTTCGTATTCTCACCTTCAAAAGAAAGAATCATCCATGGAAAGTGTCTAAACTATTTATCACCCATTTTTTTGCATAAAAACCAACTACTGTAAATGTTATTCTAATGCCTTCTGTTAAGAGCACTTGCCAGTGGTTTATGTCCATCTCAAAAGGCTTGTACGCTGAACATAAATAATACAGTAGAGGTAATTCACGATATTTCTAATCGGAATGCTTTTCAACACATTAATGCTTGGAAACGTCATATTGCATTGCAGAAAAGAGGCACTTTAGGAATTCCTTCATTGTATCAGAACCCTTCATAAACCCATAACAAGACATCTGTAAAGGCAGAGAAATAACATTGCCAAATTATTTGGACTTTCACAGTATAAGAATGCGATAGCTAGCTCCAGCCACTTATAACACGGACTCTTTCTGTTGAACATAACTTGTTTCAGAAATAGTTCATCTCCGGAGTTTTAAACACTCCTGCAGCTGACAGTTACAAATCTAGATTGAACAAAACAGATGTTATTACACCTATTTTATGTAGGTCACTTAATTGCTGCACGCACAGTCGTGTAAGTAATACACATCATTTATCAAATGGCAACAGTGCTGTCTTGTCAAATTAGATTAGTTGTCTGTTTAATCAAACCGACAGCCCAGAGCTCTAGTTTGATGAATGCCTTTCATTCTCTACCATAAATCTGCAGTAGATCAGTTTAATCTGTTACATATTACAGGTGTACAGAATCTAAAAAATAAAAGTCTGATATAAATAAGTGTCCTTTAGTGGCAGGGTACTAAAAATAGCCCGTTGCTTTGAGACAACCATTAAAAACAGTTTTAGCATAACAGGCAGCAGTTAAATATGATGACTGCAAAAGGTTAATATTGCAAGGTCCATTTTGGTCTTTCATTGCATCTGTTACGGTAAGTGAGTAGTATTATTGCAAGCAGCACTAGACTGCATAATAGGACTGGTCCACTACCAAGTGGCTTGATTTTGGAACAATCTCTTCAGATAGCTACTGGGGAGACAGAGAGGAAAAAAACCACTGTGTAAGAACCTGTTTCTAGTACCATTATAGTGAGATGTGACTTAATGCAGGAACACCTGAAATAAATTTGATTAGTGCCAATATAAAAGTTGATATGGAAATGAAAGAGAGAAATAAATTTCCACAGGACAAGAAATCAGAACATGTAAAGTGCAGAAAGACCTCAATAATTATTTTAAGCAGTACCAGAAAAATCCATCTTGATAAAAACCAAAAATCTATGCTCTCTGGCATCCCAGCTCTCCATTCTTCCTTCATTCAACAAAGTAAAAATTCAGTGCATACAATATAGTTATAGGTAATAAAATACTAGACAAAGAACCCTATATTATTATTATTGCAAATTCTGTCCAATCTACATGAGTAAAACATAACCCACATTTGGTGTTTTGAAAGACAACAGACAAAATGTGTATTCTCTTTTTTGGCACAGTATTGTGCAGACAAATGCTTTGGTCCTTGACACCCGAAGTCCCAAAGTGCAGAGGGTGGTGTGCAGTGAAGGCTGTCCACAGGATTGCCATGTCCATCTAACAGCTGACTTCTGAGCCACAACTTACTGCTACCAGCGACCGCTGACACTAGCAATGTCCGAATGATACTGACGCGGCAGTCTCCCACTAGCTCCGCCTTCCAGGAACGAGGCACGTATGTTCGACGGGTCAAAAAGCTTTCTTCGGTTTTTGTTCAGTTCTGTAAAGGTCACAAACACACACACACACAAAAAAAATCTCTCATCAGAACTTAATTTTAGTGTTTCTACCTGAATTTGAGAATATTGGTTGAATGTTCTGAACCTGACTACTGCTTGGGATCGAATCGACGTAGCCAGAACACCCCGAGAAGGTTTTGTTACCACACAGGAAGGCTGGGGTTTTCCTGAAGGCGTAGGCACACAGCTGTATGGCTGTAGCACAACGTGAGCCGAGATTACTGAAAAGCTTATTAGCATCTTGATAGTTTCTTAGCACACAAATTTTTTTTAAACCCTAAAACTAAGGCAATACTTCAATGAGGACTTGGGAGAAAAACAAATGCTCACCTTGTTCAAACATGCACCCTAAGCTAATATTGCCGACTGCTCAAAGTGGTTCTTTTCTTTCCTGGCTTTTCCACACTCAAACAAACTCCGTGATAGATACAAGATGCTGAAAGATTACATAGACTTTTCATAGCTACTATTGAAACATTGCATTTTGACCCTCTTTATGCCACCGTTTAAAATTTGTAAGGCACATTCGCTACTGGCACCGGTAGAAGAGATGCAACTGGGAGACGAATGATCTAGCATGAGAGTGAAGTATCTGCTGAAAACTCTTCCTCTGACAAAGATTTATTGCCTAGACAATGATGACAGAGCACTCCTATGCCATACAAGTTCTCAAGCTATTGATTACAATTAGAAAAAAATCTAGTTAGTCATAAATACTACAAGACATTTACAACAAATTATATTTGGCCTTCATCTTTCTGCATGTAGGGTATAAGACCACCTTCTAATTGAAGTGGGTTGGAAAAATGCCAAGTAAGAGTTATGTGTTGCTTTTCAAACCTCTGCATTTTGCAGAAAAAATACTGGTCCTGAAAAAAACCCAAACAAAAACCAAAACAAGAAAAAGGAAATGAACCCCAGCCTCCCAACCCCAAAACCAGTAATTCTTTCCCAGTAGGACAATCACTCTGCTGATCAATACAGACAGGGAACCCAAAAGTGCCCATTCTAAGATGCACGTAGTGCTGTTCAGACTTTGCAGAGCCTGTAATCCCAGAGCTTCTAGGAAGGGACATAAAGGTTTTAGGGCATAAAACAAAGTTGAGCTGTGAAACAAACTTCCTACCAGCCTCGAACTTTGAGCGCTATGGAACTGAAATCTTACTCAGCAACGTGAAAGCTCTATAAAGCCTGGGTTTAAGTGCATTCCAATGAGGGAGGGGCAAGCCGATGTGACCTCTGTTGACTAGATTCTTACTTTTCAGTCTTACCAAGATCCTTTGTCAGCTGTAAACATACAAGGTCATGTTACTCACCTGAGATTGCAAGCAGCATTTTTCTTCTGGCACCAAAAGTGGTAATCCCTAACTCTTTCAAATCTTGATCAGTAAGAGTAAGGAATGTCTGCAGATCAATCTGGAGTAAAAAACCAGATAAACCCATGCAAAATTAGTGCCTCCCCAAAGCTTGTGAATAGCCCCATGTATATGTCTGTAAGGTGGTTGCTCAACCACTAGTGAGGAATTTGAGTTAAAGCACTGAGTATTTCATAGCATTTCAAAGCATGTGCAGCCATGTATGTTTGTGGGGTTTTTTTGCTCCCAATACAATTCACAGAAATGCAGTGGAAAATTGTTTAGTTTTCCCTCTGGCCAAACCACTTGGCTCATCACACTTAATCAACAATTCTTGAGGTAGAAAAAAGAAACCCAACATGCAAAGCCCCACCTGTCACACAAAAGACATCTTTAGTGTTAGAGATCAAGGCTACCATCTCTCCTTTTCAGGCCTAGCAAGTGGCTAAGATAACAGAAAAGGATCCCACTCCTGCCAGTCCTTTGCATCCAAGAAGAGTTCATTAGGTCACACGCAAGCAATTCCCAAGCACTTTCATGCAGTACTGCACAGGAATCATCCCCCTGCTGCACTTAAGCAGCACCATCAGAGAGAGACAAGAAACACTGGTAGGAAACAGCAGATCAAGCTGCCTCCAGGCTGAGGTGGCAGCAACACACTTCAGTGGATTCATATACAAGTGACTTTGCACACAGGAGAAGGTACAGATTTGCCTTGTGTCTGTCCCTGGAATAGCAGTGCACACTTGAATGTGTCCCTGGTACGTGCACAGTTTTCCTCTCATGGAAACAAATCCAAAGCTAAATATTGGCACACCTGAGCAACTTGCACAATGTGACCAGAAGGTCCTCTCAGAGTTAATTTCTCACAAACACACAGAGTTCTCTTAGTGACATGACAAACCGTGCAAAAAACCACTATCAGTCTATTACAGGTGCAATTCTAGGTATCATCCTAGTTTAAAGTAGGAACCAGGGTTTAAACTTTATGAATAATAATAAAAAAGCCTCACCACCTCAAAAGCCTCCTAGCTTAATTCTTTGTTAAGTATAAATCAAAGGTGTGGGACAAAATAGCTAGCCTGGGCATGAATGCTATCTGGAAATGCAATGATACAGCTTTGAAAGAATAGCTCATGAATATCCTGTCAAAATCAGGAGACTTCTTTGTGGCTTTGGCCAAGACACAGAACCACTGCTGCAGGAAAGCATGCTGAATGCCCAACGTGTCTTTCAAAGGAATACTAACCTCTTGCTGTTGGAATACATCCGTGTATTTGCCCAAACCAAGTTTGCTGAACAGCTCAGGCAGATCAGATCCCTTAAACAAACTGTTGAGGTTACAGCCATTGCTTCCTGTCAGCGAGGAAATGCAGTCCATGTAATTACTGCTGCTGAGATAGTGTTCAGCTGAAAGGCAAGAAGCAGGCTCTTCAGTCACATCACAGAAGCACAGTTTTCTGTCACGTCATCATCATATTGAATTAGATCATTAAATTAACAAAATATTTTGAAAGGCTGAACAGCACAAAGCTGTTTTGTTAATTAAGTCCCAGTGTTTTGTTTTCTAGAGAGATGTGGGTAAATCTTTTAAGCAATAAAAGGGTGTATCTTTAAAGAAAAAGTTTCCAGGGTGAGGCTCTTAAACTCAAGGAAACTGATTCAGCAGTGCGATCCCTTTCCTCTGTGTACACATACTGAGAGCACACAATCGCATAGTTCATGAGTATTCTTCCTCGTGCAGCACAACAGGGGAGCTCCCAGGGAGCACGCCAGGTGTTTGTGTCAATTGGGGCATGGGGAGCGTTGCCTCCCCTGCTACAGACACAGGAAAGAACGAACAGCAGCAAACAGGCTCAAGTGGCTTGCAGTAGGTAAGGGATACTTTCAGAGGTGAGTAAAATTAAGATTGCCCCAGAGACTTCTGCTGTGGCCTCCGCTACAGAATGCCAGTCAGACATGAAAACAGCCATTTCTCACAACTGGCTGTGCTATGTTCTTTGTTTTCTGGACACAAACTAGTTAGAAGAAAATTGATCCCAAATGCTTCTAATGCAAATACATTTCTAATCCTTCTGTAGTTTGATTAATCTAGACCTTCCACTTTTTGTCCAATTAACCTGGAAACATCACAGAATCACAAGGTTGGAAAAGACCTTTAAGATCATCAAGTCCAACCGTTCCTGTCCTGTGCTAAACCATATCCCTAAGTACCTCATCTACTTGTCTGTTAAACACACCCAGGGATGGTGACTCAAACCCCTCCCTGGGCAGCCTGTTCCAGGCCCTGACAACTCATTCAGGATAGAACTATTTCCTAACAGCTGATCTGACCCTGCCCTGATGCAGCTTGAGCCTGTTTCCCCTTGTCCTATCTCCTGTCACCTAGCTGAAGAGACCATCACCCACTTCTCTACAACCTCCAGCATTGATTGCTGGAATTAAAAGATAAACTGTTCATCACACTTGTTCCAGGAGTACTTCAGCTACAGCTGAACTAATGTGCTTTTTAAAATCACGAATAATTACAAATACACCAACCATTAATATTTTCTCTAATTGAAGCTATTCTTTCTTAGGGTGTCCAACTTTTACTATCTGTGTACTTGGCAGTTTATCTGGGATTTAGGTTTTATTCACCTCTGCAAGAAAAAATACAGCAAAAAAAGTAGAAACTGCCATAGTAGTTATTTCCCTATCATGCAGTTAATTAGCATGGACTAGTATTACCTACCTCCATTGTTCACTCTTTCAGAAAGGCAGATATTAAGTTATTAAAAAATGAAATTAAATTTGAGTTCAAAGAAAAATTAAATTAAAAAGGAATTATAAAATTTACTGCCTGTATCCACATAAAAACAGTGTTGAAAATCTTGTGCTCGGCCATGCCAAACATACAGACAGTCTTATTTTAGCACCATAAAGAGACTCATGCTTTAAAGCTCAGTATCAGCAGAGAGTGAGACTTCTACACCAGCCCAGTAAAGACCAGGCTGTTGCATCGATAACAGTGCAGAACAGCGGCAATTTTTTGAGGTGGTTTGACCCTAGCAGGAAGCTCATGTATATAGGTCCACTTTCAGCACCTCCTGAAAAGTGCCTTTCAAGACAGCAGGAATGCCTTGCATTTAAAAAATTTCCTTAAAAGTTTTCCTTTCAGACCATTATTCATGTGTCATATTACACAGGCTTGCATATGCTTTCACTTTTCAATTTGTTAAAACGTTCAATATACAGGTACTGGTAACTTACATCCCTAGTGATGTAATGAAAATATATTAAAATATTACTTGAGATATTATTTTTAATTAAAAAAAACCTTGAGAAATTAACAACCTGATTTATTTTGTTTCCGCTTGGGGCTTCCAATTGAGGAGACAAATTCATGAGCTGTGGGTCCAAGCCCATTACGGTCTCTCCAGTTATCGGATTCACTGCCACTTCCCAGGTGCTCCCGGCTGTTGGACCGTGACAAAGACATCGATGAACCCTACGAATCACAACGAGAAATTTGGGCAAACGCCAGAAGTTTCACTGTGACTCATATTTTCTTTGAGGCAGCTCAGTTAAAAGAATACAAATAAACAGCTTTTAATGTCTACAAACATTCTTTTGGCAGTTGATCGATACTACAAATATTGCTAACCAGACACAAAACCACTAGGCGTGCTTAAAACATATGAAGCTTACAGATTTTAAGCAGAATTTCTTTGAAGACCATGCTTCACAATAAATTTTTTGCTATTTGCAAGTTTGCTTCCCAAATTTTCCATGGTATCACATTCCCACACAAGTTTTTGACAAGCCAGCCTATCAACAACATCCCTTCACTGGGAAGGTAATATAACAGAACATCTACCTGAAGATAAGTCAGTCAAGTACACAACAGTTGAAACCACATTGTGTCGAGTACAAAAATTCTGCGATGGTTTGTGAATTTGCCTTTTGGTTTTTTTAATAGATTTTTATACTCCTGTAAAGTGCTAATTATCAACTTCCATCACTATGGATCACGCTGCTTCAAAATAAGGCAACAGCATGCCCTGGAAGCAGCAGTTAACTATGGGATTGGGTGGAGATGGATGTTATTGATACCCCACACTTAGGTGAACCTGAAGCTGTGGAGTCTAATGAACATTTTTACTCTATACTCTTGCATCACTTCCCAATTGAAAAGCGTAACCCAGGAGGCAGCAATCTTTTCCACTCTTCAGGAAGACTGATACCACCAAAAAGAAAAGGCAGAAGCTCTATGCCACTGGCAAAAACCAGGAAGGTTAAATGTGGGTAATAGGGATCAAAAAATGAAGAAAGGCAGGAATTGACTTCAAGTATTACAGAAGAGCAAGAAGAGACAGAGCCCCACTTTAGGTTAGGTTGCAGCAATATGACAGTTACGAAGCAAAACACATCATCCAGTGTTTCTGGGAAACTGAATGCAAAGTACGATATCATAGTGAAAATTAAACACATTTGGTGAGCTTATTTTACAAATTAAACTTCCCAGACATCAAACTATAATACCAGTACATCTGTTGGAAGATTTCAGCACATGGCTCAAACACGCACATGTAGCGTGTGTACTGCCTCTGATACAAAGGATGGTGAAGACTGCTAACCAGAAGGGGTATAACAAGGAATCCCAAGATTTTCAGCTTCCCCAGATATTTCCATAATAGCTCATACCAAACAATGGAAACAGGAATCCTAACATGCTGTCATTCCACAGGAAAGAGCAAAGCCTGTGGTTTGCACATGGGCAGACTCCGAGCGACTAAGACACAGCGACCCTGGTTAGACTGACAAGCCTGCTCTGAGACTTTCTGCAGGCACAGAAAATTCACTAAGGAAGTGTGCAACACCAAGGCACATTTTTACTGTTGTTGAATTTTGCTTTTGCATTGAAAGATAGAGATATCCTGGAGAAAAGCTGTAAGTCGTCCCAGTCCTAAGGAAACATAACATTTATATTTTATAGAAGTAGGACAGAAATAAAGGAAAAGGTGTCCCTGTGGAAGCTGGGAAAGATTACAGCAAGGAAGCACTCTCAAAAGCAACTTCAGAGTGCCTCTGAAAACAAAGGGACATCAATTCTCTGCAAGATTCCCATGGTGGGACTCCAAAGAGGCTTGCTGGATCCGATGGCTGCCCTCTCCTTGGGCAAGCTCTCCCAGTCCTACAGCTTTGTCACCAGGAGATGAACTGCAGCCAAGTTCTAACATTCTGCTCCACCACGCAATGATTCATATTATATAGTTTGTGTGTTATGTACATGCTGTTTTAATTAGGTTTAGAAATTTCTACCACTTGCTGACAACTATTGAGACATTTGGTTCTATAAGCTGTTTTAAGTTCCCTTAAACAAATATATTTTCAGGAGCAGACTTACATAAAGCTAGGGTAAGATTTATAAAGCAAATATGACGACGTTGTGTGTAGGGCTGAATGTATTCCATATGCCTTAATTTATGTAAGAAATATTTCTCACAATAAAAGAATTACAACTATAAGAAGGAAGCTAAAAATCCTATCCACAAGACTTTTGTAAGAAGTCATAAACCTTTCCAAAAGAAACAACCATCTCATTTACTACAAATAAGTTTTTTATACCTCATATGTAGTTGTCATAGATGGCTTGTACGATACATGATTTGCTCTTCTTAGTTCCTTGATAGTTTCTGCAGGCATAGATTTAGAGAACCCCAAACCACTCCACGTATTTGTTGGAGTTCTCACTTCTGTTACAACTGGCTTCTTTAACATAGCTGAAAAAACAAATACGCAGACAGAATGATATCTGTTTCAATGAGAAGGAGGTTTGGGGTTTTTCTGGTGTGGGGAATGTTTGGTTTCTTTTTAACAGGGTCAAAGATCACTTATCAATTTTGTAACTTAGTTTATCCCTGAAATAAGGAGCAACTTTGCCAACCTGACAAGCATCTTAAAGTTTAATTTGCCATTAAATAAAATCAAGTACTGTAAATGTGAGGTCTCTGAAAACAACATTAATAATTTGCATAGAGAAATACTCACACAGAGAATATCCCATCTGCAAGTTGTTTATGCTGCATTTTATACCATGGTGGTATTAAGGTTTTTGAACATGAAAACTACCATACAAATGTTTCACTCCCAGCTTTAAGTTTGATTAAAAATCAAAACAGAAGCTTCAGAAAATTCTTTCAGCTGTGAACTAACAAACTTTTCAGAAGTCATTGTTTATCCACATACCTTTGGTTGCCAGTAGTTTCTTCTGCTCATAATCAAATGCCTAAAAATTAAACAAGAAGATAGTTTAACTACCATTTTAACTAAAGGTCAATCTAGTACTCAGCTCTTTGTAAAAACAAAGCAGCCAGTGGATACACCTAGGAGAAACCTCAAGTAGCACACAATAATTTGAATGTAGTCCAGTTTAATTAAGAGTCAAAGGGTTCACTCAAACATAGATAACAGGGGTTTTAAACACACACTGTTTCAGCCTCACTTTAATGGGTATCAGGCAATTATAAACTTTAGACAGAATTTTTAATGACTTTTTAAAAGCATAGTTTCCCTTCCTTAAATCACCTGTTCTTAACAGTACCAGAAAGAAAATATCTATCTTAGATTATTAACAATAACTGCGTTTGCTGCCTTTCACATTTACTTCTCATTGACTGAAGGGAGAAGAACCTCAGTTTTGAGATAATTAAAGAAGCCAACTTGCATTTGCACTACCTGTGAGAACAGAGGATTCTGAGTTTAAATATCCTGGGTTAAATCAGTTACACTTCTTTGAATTATGGATTAGCAAATCTCAACATACACACAGAACTGCAAGAGTGCAGCACTGAGTGTGAAGCGTTATATTCACCACTGGAAATAAGTGGAGCTCTGGTAAGGAAGAGGGCTGCAAAACACTAACCCTGCGCTTTAGTTACACCCAGTGACAGATCCATACTGAAAACAACTCTGTTACTACCGCTTGACAAACATAGGGGTCTGTCTAGGCTGTAGTTAACCAAGGAGGAACACTACAAGGAAAAAACTCCACGAATATATGTACAAATCTATTTGTAAAGCAAGCCCTGCATATAGTTGCTTAGTACAACCCCCCATATGCATGTGAACCTGAAGCTATGGAAAAAAAGTTGTGCTGAGACAGACTAGGGAAAGCTGTAAAATCTCTCTGGTATCTTGAAGTCTCTCTTCTTAAAGCAACAATAGAAGATCGGGGCTTTTATGCCCAAATGATGCTTGTGTAGGCTAATACAGCCATGCAATTTATTTTCTCTTTACGTTCTTACTCAACAGAAGCATAAGGGCTCTTGTTTTCAAGACTCCTAGCTGACAGCCCACTCTACCTGAAAGAGTTCACTACACTGGGAAACACTTTTACTGCAAAAGACACGGCAAGTCACTCTGCTAGTCAACAGTCACCTCCACATTCATTTGGTGTAATTTCACTTTGCAGTTGCCAAGTCTTGCACTTGATTTGGGTTTATCCAGGGACACCTACCTGCATATTTACGTACGACGGCTGTGGAGCCAGACGTGCTCTTTCAGAGTTCTGCTGGGCAGCTGCTGCTCGCTCTGCTGCCCGTTCACTACCAGGAGCCTTTTTATCAGCCATGGGACTTTCAGAAGCACTTAACTCTGCATCTGAGAGCAGCCTCTCTGTGGTACTGCAGGAACAGAGTCAGTATTATCATCAGCCCTCTTCTTCCACAAGCAGCAAACATTCAAGGTGGTTTTGGTAATTTTTACCCTGAGAAAACTGGCAGCAAAATTGAAGAAACACCAGTACAGAGGCATCTAGGCATTTTTAGCTTTCCTTTGCTTGAGGCATAGCTCAGAGATTCAGACTGAGCTGTCTGGTATCGGGAATTCTCACATGTGACATGCTCAGGCCAGCAGCTCAGCACGCTGACAGTAGGGAGATGCACAATGGAGACTAAGGGTCTGTTTACATGGGTCTTTCTTGCTTGGGTAATTACAGCCCTACACATCAAAGCACATCTTAATGTGACTCTTTCTAATCAGTGAGATTTTCTACCTACCCTGAGGAATATAAACACTCACTCCAAAGTGACCATGCTGTGGACTACCCCAGAGATGCAGTGGACTACCGCAGAAAAATGCCCTAAGGAAACTGTAAGCACTATATCCTCAACAATAAGAACAAGACATACAAACAACCAAGTGACATACAAACAACTGAGCCCAGTTAAAAGAATCCTTGGATTTCTAAGCTATGAGAGCAGAATTAATGAAAGACATGTTTTAGCTTTAACAGTGTAAATAAATGAGGTAGGAGAACATGCATCTGAAAAGAGCAATGATAAACAGTTCCAAAAGGGACTAGTGAAAACACTGCTTAAAATAGATAGGCCAAAACATTGCATTAAGCACAAAAATCTGCATTGCCAAAACATATTATGACTCAAAAAAGCCTTTCCCCCTGCTGGCTCATTAAAACAAAACAAAAAAAAATCATCCAGACGTGTTTGAGAACATGCTGCTATGCACAAGTACCGTTTTTCTAAGAAGAAAACAACCTCCAGCACACAGGAAAGGAAAAAGGCCATCAGTCAGGAATTGATCTCAAAGTAATCAATAAAAAAAGGAAAGTGAAAAAAAAAAATGTATCTTCAGAAATAGGGAAGAAAGTTCCTCTGAAAAAAATCCCAACTCTTGTTGAGGAAGAAAGGCATTGATTTTGTTCAAACCAAATGAAAATACTTCAAATGTACAAGAAAAATATTCAAAGTTTGTAATTCTCAGACAAACTGGAGGGTATATTAATGCCCAACGCAATTAAAAAAATAATCAAGCCCAATTTAAATCAGCTCTTTCAGTCTGACTACACCACACCTTCCACATAGGAAAACACTGAAGTATTTTTGCATGGTGAAAGTTCTGTTAATCTGAAATTGCACATTTAACTTACTGCAAGTGAGAGTTTTTGGTGCCTTGAAGTAATTCAACGGTTTGCCTCTTCGCACAGGCTTGTTTGGAAGAGCTCATCATCTGCTTCAGATCGCTGGTATTTGCTGAATGGGACGGACTTCTTGGCATGCCCACTTCTACAAAAGCATCATTGCAACCTACAAGACCAATGAAGAGTTGAACAAAAGCCTTCTTATGTTCTAGTGAACTTCCTGAAGGATTGACAGCTGTGGAACAAAACCTGCTCTTCCTCCTCACAGGATTACTCTAGTCTTCAGGGAATACTAACTTGGTCAAGCTTAAGAAGTCAGAAATGTAAGTTCAACTGCACAAAAAAAGGTCTTAGTATTCACATGAATAGTATGCACACTTTTAAAAAAATAATTAAATAGCTGTGATGCATATTAAATCAGAAGTGACTAATTATTTCAAATTGGATTTTACATCCACTTTTAATAAACTTTGCAGGTGGCTCGGATAACTTCTGCTGGAATAACAGCTCCCCACTTAATGTTCAAATATCTTTAGAGGGAGTTTTTACAAATATTTATCACCTAAATTGGGCAGTGTAACTTCTATTCAAATCAGCATTTCAAATGAACACAACCCTTAATAAAAGAACATCTCCCTGTACTTAAGTATTTGCAAGGGAAACAAGGTCTTTACACATTTTCTGAAGTGGAACTGACTTTCCCTCTCCAAGAATGACAGGAAGAGGTCATTAGTTCATTTAGCTCCTTAAAGGCAGCCAACCTAAATTATTGTTATAAAGTACACAAACAAACTTTCCCAACATCATTGAGGTTTGATCTACACACAGTTTTCTGCAATAACCTCTCTCAAAGGTGATTGTTTATTTCCTTTTATTAAAAAGTAAAAATACCACCTCATTTAAGCCAGCAGAGCACGTTTTAAGCATACTAAAACATACTAAAAATTTCATAGGCCATTTCCCTCTGCTCTTAGTGAGCAAATAAAGTGTCACAAGCACGTTTGTGTTGACGTAAAGTATTTCTAGGAACAGTACAGATCAGATACCACAACTTCTATGGACTGACTTTGCTAACAAAGCTGAGAAATCCAGTGATGTTTTCCTTCAACAAGGCTGCAAAGCCACTGCAGCAGGGAACGTACTTACATTTTTGGTTTATGAACTGTACATAGACTGTACAAACACCGCTGGGGCAAAAGAGTGAAATGTCAAAATCTTACCTTCTGCAGTATTTGCCTTGGCAGCTACTTGTTCTGAGGCACTGTGAGTACTTGTTTGTCTGACCGGATCACTGTGGTTTGTGCTCAACACAGTTTCTCCCAGCGATGTGGCAGACAGCGCAGCATACTTGATATTTGAGGTCTGAAAAGATTGTCAAAAAATCACTGAAGTAATTGCTATGCTTAAGGAAACATTGAAAGAATTTCCCTGTTCTGTCTGTGCAGGAGAGCAAGAAATTCATTCCTGATATAGGGCAACAGGTTTGAATGTGCCGTTTTTCAATCCTTAAGTCCTATTTTGATGACAACACTGTTCTATTTCTAAACCCAGCAGCTGTAAGAATGTATTAATGTAGCTAGCATCCTCTTATCTGTTCTGATTAGAGGTCTACCACAAGCAGATCTGGTTCTCCAGAGATAACGCCACTTACCTTTACATGACCATTTAAAGAAGGTGAGCCTTTTTTACTCTCTGATTGCATGCCATTGACATGGACTTCAACAGGAGTCAAGCCTGGTGGTGGAGACGGCGTGTTCTGACTGTAATTAGGTACTCCTGACAGCAGAATACTAGTTAGGGTTGCTTGGGCAGTAGATGGTATCATTAGATGTGGGATGGTAGAAAAACCTGTAACAACATTTGGTCATGTTCTGATTGAGGTTCTCATTGAACTTTCTCAGGCATTATAGTACTTCTATAAAAATCCCCCTCATGACATAGCTTTGATTTATCATTTAATGTGTTTCCATCAGAACTGCACACCAAAACCATAATGCTTTACCTGACCATCTCTCTGTTGGGTAACTCAGTTTCCTAGGTAAACATTAAAACATTGCATGTGACAGCACGTTGTAAGTTTATAAGTTTGAATTGGATGTTTATTCATCTGTGTTAGGATAAATTTAAGAATTAAGCTTCTAAGGAATGAATGATTCTGGATTTTCAGCTCTCACTCAAATTACTGAGTTACTTATTTATGAGTTCATTTGTTTCTCATGTAATTTCTACCAACCTGTGGCATTTGTGTTCGCAAGAGACGCTGCCCATAACGTGGGACTAGGCGTGCCTGAATTTGGACTCTGCAAGGGACTCACAGAGCTATTAAGGGCGTTCAGCAGAGAGTTTGGAGCAGTTGAGGTGTTGACTGACAGCGCAGTTGGACCTAGAAGGCCTGCAAAAAAATTATGCGAATGAGGATTTAACTAAGACTTAAAGAAAGTAATTTTTCACAAAAGTACCACCTAACAGCCACCCCACTAAATCACACCAGCGTATTATACAAATTTAACATTAAATCTGCTGTTAACTTGAGTCACAGAGCACATGAAGGATGGTTGTTCTTAAACTGGGAATCACATCCAAGAAGAACTGGAGCATCTTTTATGTCCTTCTACTGGACTTCTACCTATTGTAACCAAGAGTCTGCATTGAGAGCTTCTCAGCCCCACATTCCCTTTGTATCCCCTCCATTACTTCTGTCAGTTTCTTTCATAGAATCATCACTTTGAGAACAAGAAAGCAACTGCCCTTCACAGCCTTATTTTCATTTCAGACAACAACCTTTTTCTCAGATGAACGTATTGCTACTTCCATACTAAGAACTATGCAATTCCTTTCTGCATCGTCAATACTAGCTGCACATCATCTCCTAAATGCACTGCTTATTCCCAAAGCATTCCCTCAAACCAGCTCTTCGTGTAAGGGAACACACAAGGCAGTTCAGCACTGTACCCTTAGTTTAAAGGGGTAGAAAAGCCAACCCCAAAGTGCAGGCATAACAAGAATGGTAACAAAAGCAGCATTAAAACCCGTGGTCAAATGGCAAAAGCACTTGCCCCCAGGGAAACGTGTGACATGTAATTACACATCACTCATGGATGGCAGGTGTCGAGACCCAGCATCCAGATTTGTCGCTAACTTCTTCTGCTTGGCTTTCTATACAATGTCTGATAACCAATAAAGGGTAATTCCAATCTGTTCTATCCACCTCTCTGCAAGAAAGAAAGAAAGCTTACACATCTCTGTCCTGAATTTTATATTGCTAAGTAGAGTCCGAACTAGAAGCACATGCATCCCTCCATCAGAGTGGGATACAGCCAGAACTGAAACGTGCTGTTAAGCTACATTAGCTGTCATGGTACTGTTGACAGACTTAAGTACTTACTGAAATTCAGGACAACCTGAGACATCACAGTATTACTAGAGAAAGAATTTTCATTTGATAAAGCTTCTTGTGAAAGTTGTAGGAGCAATATCCTACTTGACCTGTATTTCCCACCCTTTCCCTTTCAGCTGTGGGACTGTGAGCTTCCAGAGGATTTTCTACAGACATGAGCCACATAGCTGATTTCAAAAGCCTTGGAGGAAGTTTTGCAACAAGGTCTTCAAAGACCAGATGCTTTGGGAATTCCCTAATTCTTTAACTCAATTCCTTAGGCAAAATACATATCTGGGTTTTTTTCTAGTACAAGTGGATTAAGTTTCAAACAAATCTATAAGAAAAGATACATATAAATATATGTATATACAGAGATAGAGAGAATAGAACACATACCAAGCCCAGTGAGTCCTAGTCCTGCTGAAGACAAGATATCCAAACCAGGACAAGAGAGCCCAACAGGGCAGGAGACAGTAGAGGGATTTGATATGGTAACTCCACTGCTTTCAAGTCCCAACAGACATTTCCGTGCCTCATACATATTTAAGGCATTTCGTTCAACACTTTTTACAATCACAGACTGTAGGAGGGAAAAAACAACAACAAAGGAAAAGCAATGAACACAATGTAACATGGACCTGAAACACACAGAGCTTCTTAATTCTCCTTTGTGGCTATCAGTAACATGATAGAGCATGAGACAGTAGATAGTTGTCCATGAGGAACTTCTCAACTTCAGTGGCTGCAGCCATAAGGTCAGGGATTTTCTATGGATTAGACAACAAAAATGAAAGTCCTTTCTGTTTAAGAAAAGCAATTGTTATCGTACCTTGGTGCTTCTGTCTGGTACAGCAAATCTTAGGTACCCCAAGATCTAGAGAAGTGAAGCAGTAATTTAAATCTTTTCTACTTGCCTGAGTATTTTACAATGAACATCTTTCATTAGAAGTGTGCCTGCATATATAATTTTTACAGATAATATATAGTTTTTTGTATATATATATAAAATATAGTTTTTTATATATATAAAAACTCCTGCTTGCAGTTCTTTACAACATCTTGTTTAGAACACAGACTTTTCTCATAAACATATTATTTAGATATTGGGTTTGGATTTTGTTTAATATTGATTGCTAAAGAACACGACAGTTGTGTGCATGAGCTGCAATTTCAGACAAGTTTCCTGAAAAACAGATCTAGCATAGTTCTAGTCTGATACAATTTATCACCCCATAGTTGGTTTTTTTAATCAGTATCTTCCATGCTAAAGCTAATCTCTGTATTGTCAAATATTCAATGAAAAAGTCAAATTACTATAAAGGAGAGCTGTGGGAACATTTAAATTGATATTTCAAGCAGAAAATATATATGCCTTTTATAAGTGCATGATCCATTAAGTTAGGGAGGAGGAGCAGACATGTCATCACCTCTAAAAAGCTGTCACAAATGCCTAAAAAGGATGGATTAGCTTTTCACCAACCTTGCTTGGTTGCTTTGGCTTCGGCTTAATGCTTATGAAGACATCTAACTGCTCCATTAGCTGTGTTATAAACTGTGGTTCGACTTCAATTTCTTCCTTCATATCAAACATGAGCACAAGAGGAAGGCAACCCTGAAAAGATGCAAAAAAAACTTGGAACACACCCTTTTCCCATACAAATGTTTGCATTTCAGCTGAAATACAGAGACTGTAACCCACGTAACAAGAGGATGCAGTAAATTCCGAAAAAATAGCAAGGATGAAGTTCTAAGTAAAACCATTTCCTTGTATGCAAAAATACAGGTGTGCCTTCCTACCATGGGATTCTGAACAGTTAGGTGGTATAAGGGTGAAATGATTTATTGAATATTTCACACTCCCATCAGCACGTACACACCACAATTTACTATTTATACAGACTTGGAGGTGTCTGGTGAATTCAAATTCAGAATCCCCTATTGCCTATTAAATCAGAACAAAATGTTGTCAAGAAATGATAACAGGACTCACACTCTCACGTTAAACTACACCTGAGGTTAGGAAACACGGTTCTGAAAACACGTGTCTAAGGCACCACTGCCTCAGTCTTAGCTTTTACCTTTCCCTTCCCCTGTCCTAGATCAGCTGGATAAACATTTTCTACTGATAGGGATGACCTCACTGAAGCACTTGAAATACTAAAAACATGAAAAAGAGCGCCCCTAAAAAAGCCTAAACCCAAAAGAGAACAAACACACACAATGGTCAGAGGGTAACTAGAAATTACTAGAATGTTGCTTCTCAAAATAACAACAACAGAGGGTACAGAGTCAGTGAAAACCAAATCCTACTTTTTGTGAATTCAGATCAATAATATAGAGTGTCATGCATCGGGAAAAAGGCACAGTAAGATACATTGAATGGAGTGGTCAAACATTTTTTTCCTGCATTTACTTGAGAATGAAAGCCAGCAAAGTGGTGTATTTATTCTTCCAATAACTATTTCAATATTGAATATAATTTTATATTGAAATAGTACTTTACAACAGTACCACTACAGGTACACAGTACTTCCCAAACCTAAATTAATTTTAGCTTAAAGAAAATTAAAGCAAAGCTTCTGGAATATTTTGACTTCAGTAAGACCGATGTACACAGCTTAACTCCACAAAGTGAACTTGCCTGAAAAGAAGAATCATGCATAAAGTATGTTTAAAAAACCCCGCTGAAATAAAATAATCAAGGATTTTATGGTAACAGAACTGCTGACAGCATTTCCTACTTGGAGTTTCCAAATGCTTTTTGTAAAAAATATAACAGAGTAATATTGAAAGGTTTCAAATTTGAAAGGTTTTCAAAACCCTGCTCGATTGAAATATCCCTAAAGGTTAACAGGAAAACCAGGAAGAACAGAGGCTTCAACATTGAAACACCATAGTTGATAGGCATGTTAAAAGGCTTGGGTTTTACCCTGCTGTTTTGTTATCATATGCTTAAGAGCATCTATGTGGTAAGAGAGGAACAGGACCAAATAATGTCCTTTGACTCACTGACAAGTGAGTTGTCAATACATCTTCTGTAATTCAGTACAATACAGTTCCTTCATTATTGCCTCAGTATTGTTAGTAACAATCACAACACCAATGAAACCAAAGGGTTTAAGGCAAGGGGAAGACATACAAGAAGAACATTTAAAAGAAAGCTCAAAACCCCTTTCTCACTTAGATAAATATTTAGTTTTAAATGACCAGGTATTCATTCTTCCTTTTACAGTGTGCTCTCATCACCACTACAAGTGCTGACTTCACCCCCACATCAAACATATTCCTGCAATCCTCAAGATTAGAAACAGAGACTCACAATGCTTGTCAGAGATAAGGGACACTCACAATCAATACACCATAGAACTCATGGCTTCCTCAATGAAATTAGTTACTAGTTGATAATTAAGTCTCCATTTACACATACTGACAGCACCAATGCATGACACACGTCCCACAGTGCAGTACCATGCACTGCATCGTGTTCTCCAGGGATACTGTGAATTCTGCCTCAAATACAGTCTCTTGGGAGAATTATAGATCACAACAGTTCAGTAGTTCAGAAAAGCAGTACCATGTTTCTCTTTCTGCTATTGATGTTCAGATGCTTCTACTTATTCCTAGCAGATTAGACCTCTGCAGAGGTCCGATCCCCATTTTTGAATCACCTCTCCAATTGTGTAGGACACTTGCCTAGTTGTGAAGCAGCATCAGCTGTTGCTCTGACTGAACCAGAGGAGCTGGCAGGAGGCAACAACGGACCACTGTGAGAAGGCCAGCATGCAGATTTACTAAGGTAGGAATTGGAGTAAGTTTATATCTTCTTAGTTGCTCCTTCCATCAGCTTTTCACATCACAGAATCCAAGAATCACAGAATCGTAGGGGTTGGAAGGGACCTCGAGAGATCATCAGGTCCAACCCCCCTGCCAAAGCAGCTCCCCAGCTCATATTGCACAGATAGGCATCCAGACGAGTCTTGAATATCTCCAGAGAAGGAGACTCCACCACCTCCCTGGGCAGCCTGTCCCAGGGCTCTGTCACCCTCACTGGGGAAAAGTTCTTCCCCATGTTGGTGTGGAACTTCCTGTGCTCCAATTTACAGCCACTGCCCTTGTCCTGTCCCCACAGACCACTGAAAAGGGGCTGGCCAATTCCCCCTGCATCCCATACTTAAGATATTTATAAACATTAATTAGGTCCCCCCTCAGTCTTCTTTTCTCCAGGCAGAACAGCCCCAGCTCACTCAGCCTTTCCTCATAGGGGAGATGTTCCAGGCCCTTAATCATCTTCGTAGCCCTTCTCTGGACTCTCTCCAGGAGATCCCTGTCTTTTTTATCCCAGGGAGCCCAGAACTGGACACAATACTTCAGGTGGGGCCTGACCAGGGCAGAGTAGAGGGGGAGGATCACCTCCTTCGACCTGCTGGCCACACTCTTCCTGATGCATCCCAGGATCCCATTGGCCCTCTTAGCCACCAGGGCACACTGCTGGCTCATAGCCAACCTGTCATCAACCAGGACCCCCAGGTCCTTCTCCACAGAAATGACAGAGACACAACATTGTTATTGGTTAATAAGGTACATTCCTAATTTGCAAGATTTGCTTTTAAAGTCTTATTTTTTCTACAGAACTGGAGACAACAGTGTCAGGACATGGGACTCCTGCGAGTTGAAACAGGTTAAGCCTCTTAGGTCTGTCCAGTTCTTAAAGAATGAACTAGTGGATGTTACCTGGGACAGTAAGTTGTGATAGTGTGTTTGTAATTATTAAATCAAGCTTCAGTACTTAAAAAACTCCAGCCTTCAAATAGTTTTAAGTTTCTAGACTAAAGGTGCACTTTGATGTCATGTGATAGCTTGTCTGCATTTTCTTCTACTTCAAACCTCCAGTAAAGTCCTACTTCAACCTCATGGAGTAAATGCATGGATTAAGGCTGTCTTTCAGTACTTACTGACAATAATATCCTAGAATACAATAATAATTAATATAACTGTATAAACAGAAAGGCACCACATTTTTGTTTTGTGCTCTACAGTAAGACACAGCACTGTGTAAGAGAGATGTGGACTTCTGGAATGTAACTGTTTATCCTGATACCCGCTTGGAATTGGATGCGAGTTCAATCCTCTCAGATGTTGTTTATAAATTTCCATATTAAAAAAAATAATCCATGTACAAACAATAGTACTGCTACAATGCCTAAAGGCTCTTGTGAAGGTTAAAGGGAAGCAAAATAAAACAAAAGCCTGAACAAATAATGGCATTATTCATCATCAGCGGTGTTTGTAACAGCCTCATAGTACTGAGGCTGCAGTACTAGAAAGAACACAACACCGCAGAATGAGTATTTCCTACGGTTCCCCAGTTTCTTTGAAAACTCACCTACATAGGAACTGAGAAATCCCTGCCAATTTCCCTCAAAAGAAACCTACACCAGGGGAGATTAAGGTTTGATATCAGGAAGAATTTCTTCACTGAGAGGGTTGTCAGGCATTGGGACAGGCTGCCCAGGGAGGTGGTGGAGTCGCCATCACTGGAGGGATTGAAAAGGTGTGTGGATGAAGTGCTTTAGGACATGATCTAGAGGTGGGCTGGGCAGGGTTAGGCTGCGGTTGGACACCATGATCTAAAGGGTCTCTTCCAGCCCAGGTGATCCAATCATTCTATGATACTTACCTGACAAGCTTGGAAGACATAGGTTGGCAAAACAAAAACAACCCACTACCTGCTACCAACAAACCCCACTGAAAACCTGCCACCTTCTCAGAAGCATATGTTATCACACGTTTACACTGCTTACATTGCATTACATGACCATGGTCATTTTTGACCATTTTTACTGGTTAGGTAGCAACACACACTTATAAACCACTGAGAAAACCAGAGCACTCCACTGACCCAGCTTTTTGCAGTGGGAACAGCAATCCTTCCTCTGTAAGGCTAATTCACATTTGATGAATAAACTCGTGCAGAAGGAGTATATTGTCTATAATCTAGCAGTTTTACCAACCAAGTCTCACTGAAAATACTTACCATGAGATATTGCCTGGCAAGACAGACAGACTCAATCGTGCCCTGGAGGTAGACAGTGGATTTCTTCTGTGGGTTACTAGGGTCAGGGAAGTGGATCTGAGCACCAGTCCTCTGCATGATATGTTTGATGTTACTGCCATTTCGACCCATCATAAAGAGATGATGCTGCGCTGCAATGTCTAGTTGGGTGCTGACAGGGATCGCAGAGGCCAGGCTCCCAGCTAGGTGTTCTAAAAGCATGGCTGTTCCTTCCTGCAGGGAAACACAAGGAACTGGTGAAGCAGCGCTCACAGGCATACAAAATGACATCTCAGACCACTTCCTGACTTGTCATGGCTTCCACATTCAAGACAGACAACACAATTTTCATTAAAACCCCCAACTCAACTGATTTGTTAAGGGCAACAGATGGAGTAAAGCCTACCTGCTATTTCTATTTTATCACCAAATTTAGTGTTCAATTACCATTGCAAGAGAGAACACTGAACAGTTTGGTCCCCATGTGTCCAGCTATAGTAATAAGTAAATAGAGATTTATTTGTGTAAATATATTTGCAAAATTCTTCTTTACTTTTGGCCCAAGATGTTCTTACTGACTTAATATACACCCATCTGAGACCATATCAGCCTGCCCAGAGCCAGCTATTAACAAGGAAACTATATTTTATTAAGACAAATAGGCACACAAGAGCTCTTTTACTTGACTGTCAAATTCACATCTCCCAATTCAGTTTTTGCAAGATGAGAAGTTTTACCGACTGTTAGGGCAGCTTTCAAGGTTATATATTTGAGCACAGGTTAAGAAGATCAAAGCACAAAGAATTCATGGTTGGGTTTTGTTGTGTTGGAGGGAGGGGGAGTGTGGAGTGGGTTTTTTTTTTTAAGGTAAAAAGATGGGTAAGATTAACACATATTCCAGAATTGCTAGAAGCCCAAACAGGTATGCAAGAGACAAAAAACAGATTAGAAGCTTAGCACAAACCATACTAAATTCTAACCTTAAAAATATTTTCTACACATTTTTACGCCTCACATGTACCAGTAAAGTTTTTAAAAAAAATCCCCCCCCACTCTCAAGGCTTCAAGAGTGATTAAACACCACCAGCGTGTATTGATGAGGTAGGATTTAACATTAATACAGATTTCAAGTCCCTAAATTATGATTATGGCATGCAGGAACTTACTTAAGAGGCCACATTACCTTCACAGCACTAGTGTTGTTTTGGGACCCTCTGATGATGACTGTAGCACCATACATTCGAGAGCGTTGTTTAAAAGAAACTGAAATATTGTATGTCTGAGATATATGCTGAATTGTGGGAGAATTAGGATCTGGGATTGGTTGGAGAATTCCAGCAATAGGCAATTCAAACATGAATACCAATGGAAGCAGTTCCTACAACAGTGAAGAGAAAATATTGAAAACCAATACATACTCACTAAAAATCATACTCACTAAACCTATTACTAAATCATAATTTATTGGTCAGTGGTTTTTAAATTGACATAAGACTTTCACTGGCCAGAATTCACTGATTAAAATGCCATTATATGTTGAGTTAGAAAAAATTCACCAATGTTTCCAGGGACACAGAAGTTTGTTTGGCAGGGGCTTTTTGTTTATTTTGGTTGACTTGTGTTCCAAAACAGCAGGAGTTTTGTGCATCTATGTAGCAACAATAAAGCCAGGTAATTTCCCCTACTTGTTACAAACAGGTCAGTATTCCTAAACCTTCCTAGAGAAGTCTCTTTTCTGCCATGGATTAATGGGAGCTTGGAAGTCAACTACAAAGCTACGCTGGGGAAGAACTGTTCCCAAAGGCATGGAGCAGTAGGACAAGGGGTAATGGTTTTCACTCAAAAAGCAAAGATTTAGGTTGGACATTAGGAAAAAGTTCTTCAATGAGGGTGGTGGATCATTGGCACAGGTTGCCCAGAGGGGTGGTGGAGGCCCCATCCCTGGAGATACTCAAGGTCAGGCTTGGTGGGGCTCTGAGCGACCTGATCTAGTGAAGGTGTCCCTGCTCACCGCAGGGGTGGGACTAGATGGCCTCTAAAGGTCCCTTCCATCCTTACACATTCTGTGATAAACATCAGCAGATTTCATGACTATCAAGACTAAGACAGTGACATATCTGACTACAACAGCTGTGAAAAAGATTTCATAATTATAATTATACATGCCGGATTACACATACAAATCAAAACCAGAAGGACACTATGAGTGGAGATGGAACCAAACTCCAAATTATTTATACAGATGACACATGAGAATGGTTAAAATGAAAAAGGCAGCAGCTGCCTTTCCTAAGTCGGATTCACGTAGGATGCCTGAACTTCTCCAGGCCATCTCTGGAGGGTAAGCAGAGATACTATTTTAAACACAGTAGGAGATACTTTACATCTTGCTTATACTGTAGCCTTTCTGCTCAAGGTGCACCTTGGGCTGGTTAAAAATGTAGCCAGAAGGCAAATAACTTTTTATTTTTGCATTTTACTCATAGGGATGCTCAGGTTTGCTCCTCTATTTCTGCTGTGGTAAGACAGAAACAGACAACCCTTGAGGTCCCAAAACTCTAACTTTGTTTTTCTTTTAATTGCCTCCAAGGGAACCCTACACCAAACTAGACCATTACCCGAATTCTAACTCTTGCCGACTCCACTCCAGCTGGCTGTCCGGCAATAGACACCTGGAATAGCAAGAACACAGACAATGTAGCATCCCAGTTTCAAATGAGGCATTGGAAAAGTTATTCAGACACCTGCATGCTCTTAAAAAATTTTTTTAAAAAATCATCAACACTTCTTTCACATCTGGTAACATATTAAGTGTTCTCTAAACAGTACCTGAAAAATAAAAACAGGTAAAAAAAAAATCTTTGAGTATTATTAGATCTTGGGTTACACAGGCTTAAGCAACTAGAAAAAAGTGATACAGCAAACAGAGTTGTTTGGATCAAATAGCACTGCACACACGTGCTCAATGCTAATACTCAACAACAGTAGGTCTTCTGGAACATTTTGAAATCCCTGTACTTTCCTCAGCAGCCACTAGGATGCACAAGAGGGAATTCCAAGTCCAGCAATGAACGACTCAAAAGTAAACACTCTAGTAATATCAGCAATACAGAAGTACTACAATTCAAGTTTAATTCAACTTACTCCAGTGAAGTTGAACTTTTACAACAGGACATTCATTTTTGCTAGCTAGTCAGAAACTAAACTCGGTGGGTAAGTGACATCCTAAGCCAAAAGAGCAGCAAGAAATCAATATGCTAAATAAGTCAGGTGTTGAGCAAGAAAAAAGTTTACAAAAGCAGTAAATATTGCTTCTCTACCATTCACACTAAGGTATCGACTTCTGTATGCTTAAAATAACTTTGATTTAAAGAAATTAAAATTGTTTGTGAGCCATCACAAATTGTTTCCACCTGTTTTTTAAAGATTTGCTCACTTAGGAAGTACAGTGCTTTCCACAGAGTAAATGCCAAAAATGTATTTCCCTGAACTCACCAGAAAACCCCAAAATTGACAAAATCAGTTTAGAGATGTTTTATATTCTCAGGAATTTTGGTATAAATAAGTATTAAGCAATACTTACTTGGTTGCTTTTCTCTGCTTGGTTATTCCTATTTGAGTCTGGAAAATGGATATGGCATCCCGTTTCCTCCATCACCTTCTTAATATTATTGCCACCTTTACCTATCACATGAGAATGTTCTGTATGGGAAACATCCATCTTCAAGGTTACCCGATTGCTCTGGAAATCAAGTGCCCAAGATTAGATTTGTTCACAACAGAACCTGAGTATTTTAGAGCTATGTACTTCAAGAATTACATTCAAAATTGTATTTCCAACGTGTTTTTGCTGTGGCTTAACTTCTTCTCAAGCAAGGTTTCTTTTAATATGGATCATCATCATTCACGTTTTCTTTCCAATGTGAGAGTAACCTGGGAATAAATACCCTTAAAGATGCATCTTCAGAAAATGTCTAAGGCTTTTAAAATGTGTCCTAGCTTTTATCGACTGTGATTGAAATGTCCTTTTGCAATCCCTTGGAATTTATTTTAATTCTGTGTTCTTTCAACTACAGCCACACCCCCTGTCTGATCTGAAAAGACCTCATGATGAAGACTCTGGCAAATTAAAGCCACAGGACCTAAAACAAGAGAGTATTTTTTTACCTCCTTTAACAAACATACCAGATTTCTCCCGTACAATGTTTAAAATACACAAAGACTGTCTACAGCTGTTCCTGAAAGCAGAATTGTTAACAGGCCACAATAATGTTGTTCAGTGTTCAGAAAAAACCTGAACAGCCCTTATCACTGGAGTGTTTCTTTTGGCAATCTCTTTAGAGAATCAGAAAGTTGGCACAGAAGCCAAACACGCTGCCTCAAAAGACTTGCTACTGGATGAAAAGAAGATCTGACAAACATGAGACCCCCTGGCCAAAATCTAGATGTTTTAGAAATCTGGGTCCCAGTGTTTCAGGGTATAAGAATACAGCAACAGTTAAAACCAGAAGTACATAAGTGCTCCTAAAATTTATTTCAAACAGAAGCAACATTTTTGCTTTGCTGAGGTGAACATAACCTGCTGTTTGCAGTGAGGCTCTATTTCACATTTTAAAGTAAAAAAAAAAACCAATCCCATGAACAAACCTATCCCTATGGCTGGAAATATTTCTATATAGTTCAGATACGGAAAAAGTGCTTCAAGTACTTTCATGGAGCACGTATAAGTACATCTGTATACATTAAACACCAACATTCAGAAGGATTATATTGGAGACTCTGCTTCGGAGTGTCTAGCTTCTGTTTAAATGAGCCCACTTAAAGAGATCAATGTCACCACAAAATTAGGGGTTGAGGTGGCATTCTAAGTAAGTTCTTGCTTACTTTTGTGTCCAACACAGACATGATCTTCTCTTTTGCTTCTTTAACATTTTCCTTTTTTCCAGAAACTTTAATATGGGGATCTATAAAAGAAAAAGACAGCTTTATAAGAAAAATACAGTAAAATATTTATCAAAAACATTTCCTCACTGCTTAAGTACATTTGAATCCATTATTTATAGCTCAGTGATAAACTGCAGCGCTAACCTTTGGGATTCAGCTAAAACCCAAATGTACTGTTCCATCCCTTCAGCCCTTCTGGCAATTAGGATTACCAATCAGTTTAATAAACATGATAACCAATTTAAAATATATAGAAATCAAACACCAAATGTACATCACTATTATAAACGTGTCCTGAAATGCAATTACATAACTAAACCATCGGATCTTCTCAGGCAAATAGCAAGAGGACAATAATAGCTCTTTGACAGCCTTGCTCAAGCTTAACAGACAATGTCTAAGAAAAATCCCCTACCAAACTCAATCCCACCCTCATCACCGCTTCATTATATTTAATTAGTCTCTAGAACTACTCTTGGCCATTTTCACCTGACAATAAGGGGTCTCCATCAGAAGCTTTCTGATTATCAAATCAAACTGAAATCACACTTTAATAAAACTTACATACTTGACACATCAAAGATCAGATTTAAGATTTGCTACTAAGCTATATGCCCAGGAGAACACCAGCTGACGGCAGTTTTTGCCCAGTGAGATCTGTAACATTGATTCCACACCACACTTGTACATTTTAATTTTCACTTTTCATTATAATATACTTTGTAATTTTCAGTCCATTGTCCTTAAACAGCAGAGGGTGGTGTGCTGAGCTTGTGGGTACAGTCTGGCATGCTGGACAGGAAGTACAGAACTGACTTTGGAACTAAATCTAGCATCAATTACTCAAAAAAAGTGTGAAAATTACACATTAGATAGTTTAGCAGCACCATCTGGTGTCCAGAAGCATAAAGTGTCACAATGCAAAAATCAGTCAAGACATTAACTATAGGTTCAATTAAAACAGCAAGTCCACAGTACTAATTTCTAAGAAGAAGGTGAGACCTCTTTCTCTTTCCCTGGTTCGAGTCCCCTGCCCTTTTGCAATGTAACAGTGCTTTTCCTCCTGTGATGGGATGAACTGTCCTCAAAAAAAAATTCTAAGTGATCTTCTGGCTAATTAATTAATCAATCTAATTCATTATACTAGACCGATACATAAATCAGAGGGGATATAAAAGTAAATACATTCCAAGAGGTAGGAGAAAACACAGCCACAACACATCTGCCTTTCCCATCGTCTCAATGGTTGAAGTCACTTCACTACTAAAGAAATGCCAAATAATACAACTCCAGATTGTAAACCTGTTGTACTCAATTGAAACTCTTAAAGCCATGCCTGGATACTCTTTTCATTCCAACAAAAAACCCAACAACTCTAGTCTTTATCACTGGTAAGTTCTAAGCACATTCAGCTGGGGATAGAGAAACACTGAGGGAACATAGGATTCACTGCCAAATTTCGTGAAAGTCAAGAAAAACACAGCATTTTGAGTTCTGAGAAACAGATACATTTCATTTTTAAAAATGGAAAAACTGTAGTCAGAAAAAACACGGTATGCACATCGAATCTACAGAAGCTCCAAAAATCTGCTGCTTCAGCCTTTTCACAATAGAGCAAAGTTAAAAAACCCCAACCACAAAAAACAACGAAAAAGCAAAATAGTCTTAAGGGCAATTTTTCTTTTCTTTTTTTTTTTAAGTTGACAGTAAGCCATGTGGTTCTAATGTGTTTAAGCTGTGAATGATATTTGAAGTGGATGTCACAGGCAGAAATTCCCAGAAGCGGATTCTAGTACACTGTGCTCCAAGAGCTCTGTAGAGGCAACCAGGAAAAAAAAAAAAAACACCCACAAAACCAGACCACCACCACTTTGGGCTTGATCTTCACATATTTGTAAACATATTCTAAGACATATTTGGTCACAAATACGAAAAGTATTTGAAATAAACCTGGAATCTTGCTAGTACTGAAGAAGATTACTATGAGTCCATAATGCTATTTGTTTAGCCATGGAGCCGACCTAGAGCTTATGGGTCCGGATTTGAGGGAGGGCAGGGGTAGGTGACACTATAGTGGGTGTCAACTACAGGCCACTTGACCAGGAAGACCAAGCAGATGAGGCCCTCAATTGACATATAGGAGCAACCTCACGTTCACAAGTGCTGGTCCTCACTGAGGACCTCTATCACCCCAATATCTGCTGGAGGGACAACACAGCAGGACATAAGTAATCCAGGAGGTTCCTGGAATGTGTTGGTAACTTCCTTCTCCAAGTGACAAAGGAGAAAAGGAGGGGAGGTGCCATGCTGGACCTTGTTCTCACCAATGAGGGACTGGCAGGGAATATGGAGTTCAAGGGAAGCCTTGCCTACAAATGACCATGAAATGGTGGAGTTCAAGATCCTCAGGACAGTGAGGAGGGCACACAGGAAGCTCACTACCCTGGACTTCTGGAGAGTAGATTTTGCCCTCTTCAGGGATCTGCTTTGTAGAGTACCATGGGACAAAGCCCCGGAGGGAAGAAAGGCCCAGGAAAGCTTGTTAGTATTCAGGGATCACCTCCTCCAAGCTCAGGAGTGATGAATCCCAACAAAGTGGAAGTCAACAAAAAAATACCAGGACAACTGCATGAACAAGCAAGGAGCTCCTGAACAAGCTTAAATGCAAAAAGGAAGCCTACAGAGGGCAACAGCAAGAGCAGGTAGCCTGGGAAGAAAGTTTCTGCAGAGAAACTGTCTGAGTAGCCAGGGATCAGGTTAGGGAGGCTGAAACCCCAACAGAATCTGGTCAGGCACATCAGGAATAACAAGAAAAGATTTTGTAAGTACAGTGATAGAGGAAGACTAGAGAAAATGCTGTCTCTATCCAAAAGGAAACAGGAGACTCAATTACCTGGGATACAGGGCAGCCTGAGGTACTCAGCTTTGCCTCAGCCTTCACCAGCAAGGGCTCTAGCCATTCTGTCCAAGTTATAGAAGGCAAAGTCAAGACTGGGAGCATAAAGAACCCCCTGCCCCACCATTGTAGGGTAAAATTAGGTTTGAGACCATCTAAAGAATCTGAAGGTGCACAAGTCCATGGGACCTGATGTGATGCAATCCTGTGTTTTGAGAAAACTGGCAGATGAAGTGGCTAAGCCACTATCCATCTGATTTGAGAAGTCACAGCAACCTGGTAAAGCTCCCACTGACTGGAAAGGGGAAACATAACCCCCATTTTTAAAAAGGAAAAAAGTAAGACCCAGGGAACTACAGGCTAGTCAGTCTCACCTCTATGCCTGGCAAGAGCATGGAGCAGATCCTCTCAAACTATGCTTGGGCACATGGAAAATAAGGAAGCGATGGTTGACATCCAACATAACTTCAGCAACCTCCCCCCATTTCTGCATTCAACCATTTGTTGTTCTTTTTTTTAGAGAAAACAAGCTCAATTACTCACTATTAGAACCAAAGCAAGAATACACAAAGCCAAAAAGAATCCACTTACGTCAGTGTCAATCCTAAAATATGCTATGAAATCTTTCAAAACTAGTCTTAAGTAGCCTTTCCTTACTTGACTTCTCAATGACACAGTGGTTTGTAATGGCTATGAAGCAACTTGTTTTTAAGTGATCAGAATTCCCCTGTTGAGACTCACTCAATCTTTCCTTCAAAAAAAAGAAAGTTAGATATGGCAACGACTTCAAAATTTTGCATGAGAAGCGTTACCTGCACCTAACTATTGGAATGCTTTGAACTGGCTTTGTGGGAGTTGGAAGCACATGGAAATTACACATTGGCTGGAAAGCCAACAGGTACCCAAATAATACTGAATCAGCAAGCAAACAGGTCACCTGCTTAAAATAGCTGAAAAAACTTAGAGGGGCAATTAGATCAGGTAATCTCACTCGCTGCACATTGCAGACCCTTACACATTTCTTAAATGTGCTTCTCTGTGGGATCAGTTAACTTTCCTGTACCACAGTTCCTCTGGAAAACATCAAAAAGCAGAAAATTGTCTGCTCTAGGAGTTCAGTGCTTTCAGCTTCCCATCCCAATTTGTGACATGGGTTGCACTTAGGCCCACTGGCTCTTCTACTACCTTTTTTCCCCTCTTGGGACTTAATTCAATAACGTCTTCCAGTGAAGATTCAGAGATGCTGAGGAAATTACCTATCACTATGCCAACTCTTTTTTTCCTGAAACCATCCCCAAATACTCTAATTTGACTAATCATTAAGAAAAATTAGTTAGAGAAGCTGCCTGTTTTTTGTCCTAGCTAAATGATTTCTTTCAGAGTAAAGGATTTTCTGTTTTTAAACACACAGACAAATTTCCCTGGAGATAATCAAGAGGCAAGTTCCTCCCAAACTTCTTAGAAGCCAAGTGCAAATCAGGCTGCATTTGACCTTGAACGACTGTCTGAAGCCTATCCCTAATGGAATCAGCATTTACTTCCAGCTTTCTGATTTATCTGAGCTATCCTGCTGAAAAAGATTGAAACTGGGCAGTATCTGAAAACTGCTCTCAGGATTTCTGAGTAGGAATGGAAAAGCTACGTGAGGTCTCTGCGCATCAATACAAGGGAGTAATTAAAACAGTTGGCTTAAGCTTTCGAAATGTTTTCTGAAGCTGTTGCCACCAATAAGGAGCCAAATACACTAAAAATAGGTCTAAACGATTTATTAGTTATTGGCACTGCAAACTTAGGGTGCTCAGTACTCGTATAGGACTCACGATGTCTATTTGCTACTGTATTCACAGCAGCCTAAGCTGTGCATAAAGCTTCCCCAGCACCTATTTTCCAGGTGCAGTAATTTATTCCATGGATTTATAGGTATGTTTTTAAAATTAGATAAATATTACCACCTTGCCTAAAACTAAGGCAAGGATAATTTTTTTTTTTTGATAAATCTCTACATTTGATTCCTGAAATACCTTAATGAGTTCAACTGTAGCAACTCTTTTCCATCAAAAGAGGGGTGGCCAGCAGGGACAGGGAGGGGATTGTCCCTCTCTGCTCTGCCCTCAAGAGGCCCCAGCTGGAGTCCTGTGTCCAGAGCTGGGGCCCCCAATGCAAGAAAGATGTGGAACTGTTGGAGAGGGTTCAGAGGAGCCACGAAGATGATGAGAGGGCTGGAGCACCTCCCCTGCAAAGAGAGGCTGAGGGAGCTGGGCTTGTCCAGCCTAGAGAAGGCTGTGGGGGGACCTCATCTCTGAAGGGAGCAGAGAAACAGGAGGGGAATCAGCTTTTTAAGATGGCAGGACAAGGGGGAATGGATTTAAGCTAAAGGAGGGAAGGTTTAGATGAGATATTAGGGGGAAGTTCTTTACAGAGAGAGTGGTGAGGGGTTGGAAGGGGGTACCCAGAGAGGTGGTGGATGCCCCAGGCCAGGTTGGATGGGTCCCTGGGCAACCTTGTGTAGATCATGCCTGGAGGTTGGTGGCCCTGCCAGTGGCAGGGAGTTGGAGCTCTCTGATCCTTGGGGTCCCTTCCAACCCAGACTATTCTATGATTCTAATGCATTCTCAGTGGCATTGAAAACAAGATAAATAGCACTCTGAAGTGAGGATTGCCCAGACGTAATGGTATAGCAGATATAACGTATGCACAGTACTGCAGTGTAATGTGTGCACAGTACTGCCAGTACAGATAAGCATAAAGTCACCCCCCAGTCAGTATCCAGGCTGACACAACTGACCACAGCACCTGCACACAGCCTTAACTGGAAGGAGACCAGCCATCGAACAAGACTGGATTCCTTCAGGAATGGCTCTTGCTGTGACCCAGCCCATAACAATACCATTTATGTGCAGATGGCAACTGGATCAGATCACCAAGATGCTGTGGCATACTCCATCCCTGGGGAACACTTGTTTTGGTAACCTGCTTTTAGTGGAAAAAACAAAACCAGAACACATTTCCCTGCTTTTTTTTTTGTTTAAGCATTTGAACACCACTGGCAGTATGCTTTAAATAAATCTAGAGTTAGAGCAAAGGACTGATGCCTACTGTGAATGACAAAGCAAGACACCAAAAGCCTTACAAGCTATTTGTAAATGCAAGACAAAGGCTTTAGAAGAAGTCCGTGTGCTAAAAACATAGAATGCTGTAAATACAAGTGTAGTATTAGAAACCAGAAAAGGCTTTGACTCAGGAAACAATGAGGAGTGCCTTGCAAAATACAAAATATGCCACTGTGTAGTAAGCCATCTTTCTGTTTATTTTGATGGGCAGTCTCTTTTTCCCCAAGAACACAAAGAATGGGGGAATGTGTACATAAAATAGAAATAGAAAGCTGAAGTTACGCAACAGAAAATACTGGAATTTTTTCTCAACAGCCTTCATTTTGCCAGACTATTGCCTTCAAGTGGTCTTTTATTGCTCCTATCCTCAAATTCCTCACTCCACACTTTGGCAGAGTTTCCACCTCCTCAGTCTTTGTCCACAGCTATACCAGCAAGCCTCCAGCTTTTATGCTGCTATTGTGTAAAAGATTTCAGTAAACGAAATAAAATTCCTCCCAGCAGAAATACATCTGTGCCAGTGCAAATGTATTTACACTCACTTTTGCTGGACAAGAAGTATCTAGAACAATGACAACGTTTAACTGTGTATGCCTCTCCTGCAACTCAGACATCCTATTTAACGTCTGGACAAGCTCTTCAGACCACAGCTATGCATCTAGTTTGTTTACACGATGAAAAGTCTCAAGTTACAGAAACACCACTATTCTAAAAATAGCCAGGCAACTGGGCTGCACAGGACAGATGACAGTCATTCTTAATAAGCAGCTGATTAGGATCTGAATAGCCCATGAGCATTACTGAACTTGAGCCATTCAAAGAAAAAACAGAGACAAAAGAGACCTAGCATTTTTAAGGACAAGTTATGAAAACATCTGTCCCAAAATTACTAGCAAAAACCACACTAAGCCATATGAGAAGTTAAAATAAAGAGAAAGCCAAATGAACGCACACATGTTGGGATGTTCTCAACTGAAAGAGCAAGTACAATGTTCACCTTAAAAGAGGATGAAGCATAGGTCTATAAAACGAGTGGATTAATCAGAAAGGTCACCTAAGACTTCCCATCTGGTATAGAGAAAGAGGTAATTGAATTGAAACAAACCTTTTAAATAAGTTAGGCAATACTGTGTGTACAGTTCTTAGGTTGGATATTCACTGACCAAACTAGACAGACTGATGATAGCCAAGAGAGGCTTGAAACAGGCTCAATCTATTCCCATGGAGAAAAACCATTAAGGCTAAAGGCATGCAGTTAATGCTCACAATTAAGGCATATGCAAAGTAACTCAATTGAGTAAGAGGAAATTTGTCCCTTGGGCACTTCTTGCTGTTGGCTTATCAGTTGACAGGAATTCTCAGCCTCCCCTCAACCCACACACTTCACCTGTCTGGACCTAAACCACAGGAGAAAAAAAGCTACTCCTGCATTAAGCCAGAATGCAATGGGCCACTTCCTACTGCAGACCTCCACATATCCCCAGACACACTGCTCAACATCACGGGTATTTTTACATTTGGGTTTTGTTTTGGGGTTTTTTGTTGTTTTGGGTTTTTTTTAAGATAGACTGCAGCATCATGGTGTCTCAGATTTCAGCCAGCTAACTTGGGTCATGGTCAAAACCCTACACACAGCATCATAAAACTGAGCATTGGCTGCAAGCAATTAATATCGTCTTCAGAGTCTGCATATCCTGAGGCTCTGAGCATTCTGGGTGATCTGTTTGTTGTACAAAACCAGCTGATTCCAAACGACCTTGGGATTAGCTGGAGTCACTGCCTTTACGTGCAGCACACTGATCTGAATGACTTTTTGTCTTCTCAGACCTTTCTGACTCCTAACTTTCCCCCTTACTGGGATCTAACTCTATCTTTGAAGGAATTCCTGTTCTATTCCGAATAAGAGAAGCTAAGAAAAAGTAAATACTTGTTGCACAGCTTCTGCCACAGCTCCAAGGGAAGCAGTTTATGTGCAACCCTTTGCTCTCTGTACAGCTGCAGTTATTAGTCAGCTGGGAGGCATTGCTCTTCAATCCTGCACTGCAACAGCTGTACAGTGGTGGAGCCTACTATCCCCTCCTTACTTCTTGCCACCGTTTATAAGAACAGAAGTATATACACGTACACACAGAGACATTCATCATGGGTAATGGACACTGGGTAAAACACTGGCCTCAAACAAAACTGAACAAGCACTGTGGAACATCTGGTAGGGCAGAGAAAAAAAAATTCTTATTTCTCAAGTGTAGTTCAAAAGAAATCCCTAAAACCTGCAACAGGCTACAGCTAGTTAAAGCAAAATACCTGTTGGACATAGCCTCCCAAATGGCAAGAAATAAAGTGAGGCACATTTCTACATCAAAACATAGCCAAACCCCACCATCAGGTCTCTCAACCTTGAAACATTCCAGCAGAACTCTGAAAACAAATGATTAGAGTGTCCAAAATTAAGTGAGTATTAGTCAGAAACATCAGATAAGCTTTAAAAAAAATAAGTTACCTGTAAAACTTATTATTTTTGGAGAAATAAATATTGATGACTGATTTCGGACCCAGTGACAGAAGAAATGAAGTTGAAAAGACTTCTCTTAAAGCATAAGCAAAGAGGTAAGGCAAGGAAGAGGTAACAGAACGTATAGCAACTGAAACAGAAAAGCGACTGGATTTGAAGGGAAAAGGGGAAGGCCAAGGTGGAGAAGAAAACCTGAAAAGAAGAAATGAGAATGGATTAATTGTAATCACCCAGAGACCCAGCAACACAATTTCCGTTTCTCACCACCATAATTAGCTTAAATCCCTTATTTCACTTTTTCTAAAGAAGGTCAGTAGGGACATTTCTATAAATGCATTTAGGCACCAACAGGCACACACTGCACACAATTCTGCTACTTCTCGGGCAGTTCTTCAGCCTAGCAGCCACCCAAAGCAAGGCATCCTCTCAGCAGGGGACACTGCCTGGTATGTCTTAGCTTCTCAGCACAGAACCAATGAATTTGGAGTTCATTACTTAATATCTGTTGCCATTGTATCTCAAAGCACAAACACAGAGCCACAACGCTTTCAAAAAAGTGAGGAATGAAGGGAAGGAAAAAAAGCGTTGTCTATTGTATGATCAATTTAATAGAGGACTTCAACAACCCACAACATTCCCACCAAAAAATAACACCGCTCTATCTCCACTGTAGACTCATTCAAGGTTACAGTTTTGATGCATAAGCCTTGAGATAGTTTTAGTTTTAGACACACACTTGTTAAAAAGTAATTGTGGCTGAGTTTTGCTAAATAAAAAGCCTCACAGCATCTCACTCATGACCCTAAGTGCAGAGAAGGTTGAGCCTGAGGCTCACAAATTCTCTCACATCCAAGTCCAACTGCACTCACTTCACATCCTCGTGTGCCCCGATTGCTGCCGTGCCTCTCAGTACCCCACTGCTCCGGCTGCACCGCACCAGGGGGCTGGTCTTGACACAGGCACTGGGAAGGACTAATGCTGCGGCCGGAGCAGGAGGATGCACTAGATCACCTGAGCAAACACAACTGCCCGCTTGAGAATCACTATAAAATGAAACATTGTCCAAGATGGAAACAGCTGGTTCTTCACAGGACACCAGACACCGGGGGACTAAGGCCAAAGTCAGCTAAACATAGTATTTTTGGTTACAGTTACAGATAATCTATTGCCTTCTCTTCTTTAGTATCACAATTCCACAGAGCAAAATGGATTCTCCCAGTAAGACTTTCCCTTTCCTGGATTGTGACCTTTTTAGAGGTTCTTATTTCAAATGTGTTGCTGATGCAGGTGGTGGAATTATTAACACAAGTAACAAATATTCGTTTAAATTCTGTAAGCAAATACCATTGCCTACAGTAGATAGATACTAAGGAAGAAAACCCTTCTTATCTCTCCCTTCAAGCTATAAGGTGGCAGTAATTTTCTTTTTGACTCAAAGTTCAGATCATTGCCACACACATTACATTTCTACATCTTGGGTTTGAAATGTTACATATCAAGACAGATTTTAACATTAATATTAAACGCATGGCGTTGAACTGAAAACTGCTACGATTGCTATCAACTGCTTTCTGCCTTCCATTGAACAAGACTACCTCTCTTTTAACTTTTAAAAGCACAAGGTGCATGTGTTTTTACAGCCAGAAAGCAATGCAACAGCTTTCTCCATGCATTGCTGCAGTGCAGGCTGTATTTTCCAGGAAGAAAGCAAAGAGGCAGATAGGGAAGCAGTGTTTCCATCTTTCTTCTGCATCCATTTATGATCCCAGAATCACTAGGTTGGAACAGACCTTTGAGATCGACTCCAACCATTCCTGTCCTCTACTAAACCATATACATGAGCATCTCATCTACCCATCTGTTAAACACACCCAGGGTGGGTGACAACCCCCTCACTGGACAGCCTGTCCCTGTGCCTGATAACCCTTTTGGGGAAGAACTTTTTCCTAATGTCTAATCTGAACCTGCCCTGGTGTGGCTTGAGTGATGCACCTGATGAAAAATATTAGTTACCTAGTGGAAATTTATGACTGCTGGAAAAACTTTCCAGCTGATCTGGAAAGTGAACCTTCATCTCCTGAATACCACTGACCTACTTTTCTTTTCAGGGAGGGGTTCCTAGCAAGTCACCACCGCGCTACCTACCCTGTTCCTCTGTAAGAGTAATTTCTTTCTGATACGCTTAAAAAAACCACCTGAAGGATGTCAAGTGTTGCCTTTCAAATCAGGAAGTCATCCCTGAGCAGTGCTCAGATGAATTTTCTCTGCATCTCCTGTGTCCATCTGTCTCTCCAGTAGCAGACCAACAGCAAAACTCACGTCTAGAAAGTAAATCGCCTTCAGAGCACCTGTGTGATGAGAGCTTCAGCATTCTGATACATGGCTTTTCATGTGCCCCCAAACTGAATTTAAATAGGAGGATAGGAATCGCAGGGTGGGAGACCATCAGTCTCCAGTTTAGACGTAAACACAGTATGGAGCATGTTGTAGTGTATCTGCTAATGCCTAGAAACCCTAAAAATCCAACACCTCAGTTAATTCCAGCTCTCACTGAAAGACTGCAACAAATTTATATTCGCAAGTCATTCACTCACAGCGATAAGGGTTTATATTACAACATTCCAGAGCTTGAAACTTCAGTTTGAACTACAGTTCCTGCCAAGTGCCCTCACTGGATGTTGAGCCCCTTGATAATTCCCACCACATTACAACCGCCTTTGTATTTTGGCTCTCCCTTATCTGCCTAAGTATAAGCAAATCGCTGTTTGTCGTGGCAAATACAACAAGCCCTAATCAAAAATAGAAAAGCCCCAGACTTTTTTCCTACCTCCTCATACAGGAAGAAAACATACTTCAGATCACTCTGCTGTAAATTTACTTTGGGCACCATGCCTGCCAGCTGGCTCCTTCGCTATGGAGGGTTTGTTTCCTTAAATCATTCAGAAATAGGACCATAAACACGTCAGGTCTTTCTCTGGACTGATAGAAATTCATGACTTGACGTTTTCGCATCGAACAAGCCTTCACTGCTGTAGGAACACACACCAAGCGTGGAAGCATCAACCAACCTCAAAGCAGAGAAAAGGCTCAAGCAGATATGACTTTAGAAGCTCAGTTGTCACCTACACTGTACACAGAGTGGGGGGAGAATTAAATGAACTGTCTGTTTTCTGAAGTTGTAGCAATCCAGAGGCTTGTTTGACTAACTCCAGTACATGTGCCAGCTGCTGACACAAGGGATGCTGTGGATCTGTGCCTGTAACTGCTCAAAGAGATCAAAGAGAACCAACGACAACTCCTGTGACCAAGTTTCTAATGGTCTGGGACAGATTTCTCTTCATTTATTTATTGCAAAACAGGAAGGAGTTATTTATGCTTGGGTCAGCTCCTCCAGAAACAAAAGAAATAAACGAACTTGTGATCTAAGCACAACAGTTCCTTAATTTTTAAAGTACACAATTATAGCATTTGGGGATTTTTTCTTTGGAATATGAGAGACAGTAAGCACTGACAGCTTCTCATTTACAGAGAAAGTTAACAAAAAGCAGACTAGCTCATAATACAGCGACTGCAATGCATGCTGTAATTAATCTGGCATTCCAAACAATAAACACAGTGTCAGCAAGAGACCTGCTTTAAATCTTTAACTCAATTATGTATTGATTGCCTTAGCAACACATTACAGAAAATAACACAAGTTTGTAAATGGTAAAGATGACAAGCAATAGCTAAAGGCTGCGACAGGTAAGCTGTAAGGTAATTGGGAAGCTTAGCAGCAAGTACCTAAGGTGAATACTTTGAGAATTATTAAAACTACAAAGACTCTCTTCCTCAATGCATCATAAGCTGAACTTTTCCAGCTGTAGATCTCAGCCCGAGGAGAGCAGCCACTCACAAGAAATTGAGACTGCATATTTTGTGGGCATACATGCACTGCAGGCTGCAAAACATGCAAACACTCTTTAGTTTTGCTCTAAATTGCCAAGAGAATGTAGTGAGGTACAAGAAATTTGGGCCTTCAGGTAGAGAATATACCTGCTTGGAAAGAAGGTGAGATGGTAAGAAACTTAAATCAGTTTTTCAAGTTCTATATTCAGTTTGAAGTAAAAAAAAAAAACCCACCAGTGTTAGTTTTCCACTATTTTTTTCTCTACAGCAAAAGAATTGAACCGAAACAAAAAAATCCAAACCAAAACCAACCAGGCCCTTTCCAGCATCCCCTACAAACTCATCACATACCACCTAGTTAAACCAGGAAAGCACAGAGCAACAGCTGTGAACAAACAATGCCAAGACAGATGAAATTTGTCCCCACAGTTCAGCTGTCTAAATATTTGTGGGAGAAGACAAATTTGCCATTGAGCATAGCAAAGTAAAAGTCAAATTCTAGCTGAGACATACAGTAAGAAGTAAAAATTGATATAATAGTAATAATAATAAATTCATGCAGTTTTCAAGAAGTTGCCTTTAGCTGGTTTTACTCTGACAGATTCGAACAAGAATTAAACAAAGGATTTTGCAAATAGTTGGGTTTGGTTACTGCTACTACCAGACCCAAGAGCAATTGCAAAACCTACCTGCAAACACGAGACTTACAAAAACACACTGCTTCAGAGAAACTCAGATGTATGACCCAGCACTCCCCACATGCTACTACACCACTTTAACTGCTGAACACCAACGCTGGGCATAGGATTATATCAATAATTTAATTAGTAGCCCCTCAATGTCTAGATGAAGTTTAGCCTGCCCATGACAAAACTCTCCCCTATCATTAAGCCATTGGCAACTTAAGGAGGTCAGGAAGCAAGGAAAAGCATCCATTTTAACAGCAGGAGGAAGCCTGCAAGATTTTCAGAACAGACAAATCTTCAGCGGCACAAATACAAAGCCTCTGTCTCCCACCAGTCCCTATTTACCCATCCAAGCCTCTGGAGTCCCACCTTCCTTTGAAGCAGCACAGTAGGTTTAAAAAGCAGAGTCTTCATCCTCTCACAGCAATTTCAGAGCCTGTCCTTTCAACTCGGGGCAAGTCTGAGAGCCAACTGTCCCACAGCTTCCTTTGGCTCTGCTTTAGCAGGCGGGAAGGCATCGGCATGCAGAACTGTCAGACGGCTCTTTGTAACCACTCACTGATCTACTCACAGAATCACAAGGTTGGAAAAGACCTTTGAAATCATCGAATCCAACCATTCCCATCCTATGGTAAACCATATCCCTGAGCACCTGATCTACCAGTCTTTTAAAGACACCCAGGGTCGGTGACTCAACCCCCTCCCTGGGCAGACTGTTCCACATCCTGACAACTCTTTCAGGGAAGAACTTTTTCCTAGCATCTGATATGACCCTGCCCTGGTGCAGCTTGAGGCCATTCCCCCTTGTCCTGTCACCTGGCTGAAGAGACCGTCGCCCACCTCTCTACAACCTCCCTTCAGGTAGTTGTAGGTGGTGATAAGGTCTCCCCTCAGCCTCCTCTTCTCCAGGCAGAACACCCCCAGCTCCCTCAGCTGCTCCTCATAGGATTTGCCCTCCAGCCCCTTCCCCAGCCTGGTTGCCCTTCTCTGGACATTGCCCTACTCCAAGCACTCACTGTACACCCAACTGGTTCTGTACACCTAACAGGGCAGTGGAAGGGCAAGGAGAGCACAGCTGGGCTGCTACACATTACAGCCTTGGTTCCAGAGACACAAGATGTTGGGCTAACCTGCCCTTTGCTAGCGGAACTGGCTGCAAGAGCATACTAGTCACCTGCTTGGTTTTCAATACCTAGGCACTACTAGTGCCAGAATGCCAGTTGGGAAATAATACAGCTGCATGTGGTTGGTGCTGCAGAAGGAAGAGCAATGGGGAGTTAAAAAAGCCAAAATACTCTGCAGATTCCCACCTGTTAGGAATACCGCTCCCCAGCACTGACTTCCACCCCAGCTCTATGCTCATATCATTGCCCTGCCAGCAGACATGAACAGAACAGCAAGAGAACACCAGTTGCAGATACAGATTTAGGAATCTAAATTTAGGCACCCAAACATAAGTTACCAGGCATTCATTTTCAGCAGCTGCTGAAGCCAGCCGTGACTGACTTGAGTTTTATTTACTACAGTGACGAAAGAGGAAGAAAAAAAATGCAAATAAAATCTCTGCCTGTCATTTTCTAAGCAGGGCAGTGGGGGTGGGGGGCGCACACACACTAAACAAACTTATTGCCAAGAGTCTCTTACTTCAGAAGTTCTTACTTTGGACTGATATGCTATTTATAGTTCTAAGTGGGACTTTTTTTTAAATGAGTCAGCAGATTAAAAGCATAATCCATTTTGTCATTAGCTCATGGACTTCACTACTTTGTTTGTCCTGCGTCTCACTAATAATTCATGCTACAAATGGTCTCCTCCCTAGGAGGAAAACAAACCAGTTACTAATGCCCTGTCCTCACTTCGGAACAAACCCTTTTTTTACTGACAGAATCAATAAGTTCACTCCTCTATCCCTAGCACACAAATGTTCCTGCAGTGCCCTTCAGTAAGCATCAAAATCAGGACCAGCTCCTTAAAAGCCTCAGAAATGAAGGACTGAAGTATTGCAGGTAGTCACTCAAGTCAGCTCTGTGGCAGATCTAATACACTACAGCAGTGGTGACATTTTATCTATCCTGAAACATCTCCACAGTAGGGACTCCCCAAAGCCTCTGCAAGTTATTATCATAATCAGCGATCCTTGTCCTCCCTAAACTCCAAGAGACATCCATATGACAGACAGATTTGCTTTCAACCCCATCCTAAGGAGATGAGAATCACCTCATTCCTATTCACTCACAGGCTTCAGTGGTTTTTTCATTCTATATAGTGTTACATTTTTTTAAACTCATCCCAAATCTTGTCAAACATCTACTTTGTTTCCCCTGGATCTTCTTAAAGTTGTCTGAACTCTGAACATCAACCCTGGTAACTGGTATGATCTCACAGGTGAGGCTTCAGCAGTACTAAGATGCACAACGTGAATTTTTACCCCTTCCCCCATATCATGACCCTGAATATACTTCCCAGTTTGCTTTATTCTGGGATACAGCCTCACGCCCCAGTGCCTGTTTAATCTGTGGCACACAGTGATATTGAAACCCCTTTCTTCAGCGCTGGGCACCCAATCTTCCTTCTCCAAGCAGCCTGTGGTGAATTCCCATTACCGAGCTGTTACTAATTACAAAAGGTTTCTCCAATTTGTTTTGAGTGTAACTGGCCTTCTGCCAACTTGATGACACTGGCAAGTCTTATAAACTCGTACTACCCCATCAACTAACCATCAAAGAAAACCCTGCCCAGGATGTGACAGCGCATCATATCTAACAGAAGATGCTGCATTTCGATCTTTTTAACCAGGGGAAGTCCCTGGACCTCCTGAGGTTTTAGGCACATTTCCTGCAAGTAGGAAACAACAAATACTGTACCCATACAGTCATGTTCAGTGAGTTTCACTCCCCAAAAGCATATGCTGAATCTGAAAGTTTGATTTTCTTGGGAGTGACCAAAGGTATCTCTATAAGCAAGTCAGTTCATGCCTGTAATTCTCCATATGACAGTACCCACAAGCAGGATAATTAACACAAGCTTCACTTCTCACTGCACTCCATGACAACAGTAACAGAGGATGAGAACTATACCTGGGAATGTATTTTGCACATGTACAGCTTATCAGAACTCTACTAATTTATTGCTAAAGATTGTGGTGGGAACTGCTTAGCATTGTAATATTTTAAACAAGTTCCACAAAAAAGCTCTCATTTTCTGGAAGCCCAATATTTACTCAGCTTACTTTCTTGGCTAGTTTTGCACGGCTGGAGGAGAATAATAAGTAGTTTACATTATTTAACATTGCATGACAGTTGCATTCTAATTTAATCCTTTTTATTACTGTCTTATGCAATATCCTGAACTCTCATGGACCAGAAATTAATGTTTCACATTCCCAGATTTTAAATCATACGTATGTTTTGACACAAAAACAAGACATCTGTTAACTGCTTCACAAACTGAGGTTGGATTCATCTAAATGGCATCTTTAGGAAAGTAGCACACAGGTATTAGAGATGAGAATAGCGACATATTAGACATTTAATCCCTGGCCTAGGACAGTCATGGACATCTGTAACAATACAGTGGTGCTTACCAGCTTCTCCCCATGATATTCCTCAAGCAGAAACTTCAAATTAGGATTGGAAACAGTTCTGCAGACTAGGATACGCATTGGAAGTCCATGCCAGACACCTGTGAACCTTCCTTTCTGCTTCTTGGTAAATCCATTTACACCTAGTCCTTCCCCCACATCTTCCTCTTCCCACCTCCCATCTGTTTTCCCATTATCTTTATGCCACCTTCATCATTCACTCTTTATTATTCTACTCTTTCAAAAGCCTCATTTTTATAAGACTCACAACTCTAACCTCATTTTTCCTGCTGTTCACTTGCTCAATCACATCTACCTCTTCCTCATTATCTGCAGTTCCTTCATTAGTCTCCCATTTCCTCTCCATGTCCCTCACTGTCCCTACTTCACTCCCAGCTTTTCCCGTTCCCACAGCTCTCCTCCCATTACCAAGAGATCAGTCGCCTTCCCCTTTCGCGGGAGCAAGCACAGGGAGTGTATCCACTGACCCTCAGTGACTAGCCTTGGTCCATAAACACTGCCAGACTGCAGGTCTCACTAGTGATACTGTATCAATTCAGGAGCTTCAGCTGCACCCACACAGCCAAAACTACAGGCTGCCAGGGTTCTCGAGGAGCATTTACCACAAAATAACAATCATTTATTTTGTAACAGCTTAAAAAAAAAAATCTGTGATCAGAAAAAAGTTAATAAATCAATCACAAGAACACTCTATGCCCTGACTTTTGCTCTCTTCAGATCTGCCTTGCTTATCTTAGACTTGCCAAAACAAAAAAAAAAATCAAGGAATAAAATGACTAGCACAGTTCATACAAAGTTAAGTTTGTAAGACTCCCAACACTCTAAGTTTGGGAGTTAAGTTTGTACAGAAGAAAAGCTTAACATTCTGAAAGCAATATTATAAGTATTATACATAGAGTTTTTCTGGATATTTCCTACTACTGCTACTCCAGAAAAATCATATGATTCAAATTACAGTTTCTAGAGGAAGTCATTAAAGAGACATTCTATCAGCAATGGGTTTATATGTTTGCACTTGGTCTTTGGCACTGACTCACATCTATATTTAGAATGTACAGTATAAAGAAGAATTGAAATCAAAGCCATGAAAAGAACTTCATTTATAACACACAGATTTGCAGGGACAGGATGATACTCACACTGTAATTATAGAGAACTTACAGGGGCTGCACAGGTTTGAAGAGGGGACTGCAGTAGCCAAGCCCTCCCCAGCAGCAGGAATGCCTGGAGCATCAGGCAAGTCCCTGGCTCTCCTCTGGGAAGATGATCTTTGCATGGACATTACAGAAATGCACTCTTAAGAAACTGAAAAGACTACAAAACTTATCAGCTGCAGAGTATCACACATGATGTATTTATTCCTTCAGAGTATAAAAATGTAGTATTGCCCCCAGTGACAGTGGTGGGCATACAACTGTTTGTTTGGGGGGGTTATTTTTTTTAAAGCTGTGACAAGACCCTGAAGTGGATTTCTGCCAGGCACATGCTAGTTTTGCCATGTTTTTGAAAGCTGATTTGGGGTCCTGGCCTCTTCCACTCAAGCCAAAAATAATTGAATCCTGATTACTAACCTAACACATCACTACCATTTACTGAGCTGTGCTTAAGGCATAACTGATGTGTTCAAATTAGCACCTGCAGCTGGGTCTGCAGTAAGTTACCTGACCAGCACTTTCTGCGATCCGATGAGCATCACTGGCAGCACAGGCTGTAAACACATTTCTGTAAACTTATTCCTCTTGAGAATGCCAACAGAATTTTATTTCAGAGGTTTAAAGGGACCTCCAGAGATCGAGTCCAAGCCCCCCACCAAAGCAGGCTCTGTAAGACAGGCAAACGCTTATCTACATTGGTTCAAGATCGAGTCGGATAAGCCAATTTTAAGCATTTCAGAGGATGCCCATTACAACCCAGCATAATTAGAGAAAGTATAAAATAACTGAGCAAGCACTCCGTCTTATAAAGGACTTCTGAAGTGAAGGTATTCTGCATCTCAGATTATGTAACTACTCAGTTTTATTTCAAGCAAATTGCAGGGTTTACAAGAGCTACATAAGCAGCCCCCTTGATACTAATTAATTCATTTTCAGCTAAGGGGAAATGCCAAATGATGTTAGTTTTGCTGCAGAAAGGTGAAGTACAATAGTAAGTATAATGTCATTCTAAGGAACAGAAAGAGCTTGCAAAATCCCAGATTGTGTACCAGATCTGCCTGAAATTTTATAAAGCAACTACAGATACAAGTTACCTTCCCACCTCAAATCTTTTCAGCATATTCCAGAAGCATTACAGAACATCATCTACCTGCTGACATGACTACCTTAAATAGGCAGAACTAGACTGTTGGGAAATCCGTGTGCTGGACACAAACATAATGTAAAACAATCCTCTGCTCATCTAGCCAGTTATCAGCTAGACAATCACATAACAGGGTGAATCTTTTTCCTTATCTTTAGTGAGGTGAAATAGAAGCTGCAAAGGAACACTGTTCCACACAGGAGCGCTGACACAGAATACCCAAACCAAGGGTTCTGTTGTCATGGGCACCAACATTTAAATGCCAAGATTAAGAAAACCTTTACTGAACTGGTATTAAAGTTTATGACCTAGGAACCAAAACTAAATAGCTTTAAGAAAGACTGCTGACAAAAGAGCACAGGCCACAATAAACCAGCAGCCCTGAATGCCATCTCCATTGGTGGGTTTGACACCAGGCCATGCCAGGCTGGAGGGCTGAGCTGCCTAGCAGGTAGCTATGGAGGCTGAGGGAAAGACCTTAAGCATGCAGTAAGGCAGGAGAGGTAAGACCACAATTGTGCTGGTTGGCAGCTGTGAAAACAGAAATGGAATTGGGGTGAAGACAAAATTAGCAAAAGCAGTTCCTAGCCTTCCCTTCAGGAGCACTTGGAAACTGCACAACCAAGGGCAGCTGTATCATTAGTCACAACACAGGGAACAGGGCTGTCCTAGAGGTACAGCAATCAAAAGCTATCATGCCTATTGCTACTGTATGAACCTGTCTCAAATTGATGCACTAGGATCCTGGTTCCACTTCTGGACAGGAAAGACACATGGAATAACTTCAGAAAGTCATCAGTGCCTTTTTGCTGCCCTACATGTAACCAGGTAGAGCATTGCTCTTCTGAGGGAACAGGTTCCTACACCACAGAGTCACAAAGCCATCACTGCCACCCACCTTACCTGGTCAGTTACTGACAGTGGACTATTTGCCTTGCTCAGTAAAGGTGGTGATCTACACAAAGAAGGGAAGGCCCCCAACAACACTGCAACAGCCTAAGCAATCCTGGGACCGGGAGCAGTGACAGAGTTCTGGCCAAGGTCCAGCTGGTTCACAGCATGTTCTGTTCTTTGTGAGAAGCATCCTTACATTGGGCAATTGGAACTGCTGCACTGACACCAATGCTGAGGTAATAGACATTAAAACCCCATCATGAACCAATAAGAGGCACCTTTGCTCTTACACACTTCAGAGGCTTGGATACTTTCTTTGCTGCATCACTTGATATTCCTAGTCAAAGACAATAGAGCAGGCTGGAGTTGTTCAGAAGAGGACATATGTTTTCAGCTCCTATCAGAGTCAGGGTGCAACCTTCCAGGACAGTTAGCACAGTTCTCAAAAGCTCCTTAGTGGATTAGAAGCTATTTTGTCAAAAACCACCCTGTACTGCTGCAGGTCTCCAAGAGCCTGATTAACTCCCCTCCCTCCACTTTAAGTGAGGCTTAAATATAAGCAAATTAAGGAGCTATCCACAGCACTGAATTTAAGGTAGGAAAATTGACTGGTTAAATCCAGTTAACCCTCTTCCACTCTGTTTTGGGTGGGGTATTTTTTTGTGAGAACAGCAGAAGCTACAATTATTATTAACCAGAAGCAGCAGGCAGAGATTGGAAGGAAGGTCAGGAACAAAAGTTGACCAAATTTATGAATACCTGCCGTTACAGTACTTGTTTCATTATCAAGTCTGAAGTATTTGATAGTCCTGGGATGCTGTGTGAATCTGCTCAGGTAGCGCTGGCTTAGCATTTAAGACTGACATGCAAACCAAAACTCAATGCATTATTGCATTCAGAGAAACACAAATGGTAAACCTTTTACAGTAATTTACAGTAAAGAGTATTTTTCTTAAGCTTAAAGACCGATAGATCAGCCACACATATCTTTAGGAGCAAGCATACAAGCAATTCCAGCATGTTAAACTTTGTTTCCCAGTATTCACTATGCAATTTTTGTAGTTTCAGAGGTTCTACTTGATTTTGAAGAGTCAGTTCTGAGGGAAATTATAGGAGAACTTATAGTATTTGCGCACGTGGAGACTTAGCAAAATTTACACAGGCATATGCTTTAGAGGAGTAGTAGGATTTACTATTATATTTAAGGAATTAACATCAGATCAAGTGTAATTAGGAAATTCAGCCTTTGTATAAAAGTGTTCATGCAACTTAAGCCACCTCTGAGATACAGAATCCCAGAGCATTAGGAGTTGGAAGGGACCTCGAAAGATCATCTAGTCCACCCCCCCTGCCAGAGCAGTATCACCCAGGAACACATCCAGGTGTGTTTGAATGTCTCCAGAGAAGGAGACTCCACAACCTCTCTGGGCAGCCTGTCCCAGGGCTCTGTCACCCTCACAGGGAAAAAGTTCCTCCTTACATTCACATGGAACTTCCTCTGCTCCAGCTTGCACCCGTTGCCCCTTATCCTATCACTGCCATCACTGAGAAGAGCCTGGCTCCGTCCTCCTGACTCTCACCCTTTACATATTTATAAACATTAATAAGGTCACCCCTCAGTCTCCTCTTCCCCAAGCTAGAGAGGCCCAGCTCCCTCAGCCTGTCCTCATAAGGAAGGTGTTCCACTCCCTCCATCACCTTGGTGGCCCTGCACTGGACTGTTAGTCCCATCAAACCAAACCGCACGCTGATGCAAACGCACATATTTATCTTCAGGTTGAGCCCATAAGCCATCTGAACTTACATAAAGCAGTCACAGAATAGTCTGAACCTCAGTGTCCATACTCACAGGAGACATTTGCTTCACATACACCTGTATTTCAGCTTTCCTGACTATGCTCATCTTTTTTCATGAATAATTTATTAATTCACATCCAAAAGAGCTGGTATTATACTCCCTCACTACACTGCACACACAGCCAAGAAGTTAATATGCAACTAGGCTGGCTGGTTGTATCAACTTGAGTTTTAGAGAGTACAAAATAGGTTAGATACTTTTATCATTTGGGTTTTTTGAAACACCAGTTTTTAGACATATTGAAAAACACAAGCAAAACAAAGCACAAGCAATTCCTCCTTACCATTCACTGCGGGAATGCATTTAGGAATGGTCTTATGATACTGTAAGGATTGTAACTTATTAAAAGCAATGGAGACAGTACATATTATACAAGAGCTTTTGCTGTTTAAATCAATGGGGTTTGGACTGTGGGGAGGTTGTGGGGTTTGTTTGCTTATTTGTTGGCTGGTTTATTGTTGGTTTTTTTTTTTTTTTTCAACCCAAAAGTCAAACAAGAACCACTACCTCCATGCCTGCCCACAATGCAGAAGAGAAGGTAAAGATCTCCCAGAAAAACAGGGGTAATTAATTAATAGTTGTTGTTTTGCCAACAACTGCAGTTTTTCCACAATACAGCTAGTTCCAAATCACTTTTCAACAAAATTAAAAGCAGGTATAATCTATATGTATCATGAGAAAGAAAAAAAAACACTAATCTCTCTTCAGCCCAGAATAATGAGGTCATTTAAGGAAAACAGAGAATTAAACAGCTGTGCTAGGGCTGTAACTAAATATAGAAAGGAGAACATGCACATATAAAGCCTAAGAGGAAAACACTAAAGACAGTAAAAATACAGCAACCCTAAGAGTAGCGTTCTATAGACATACATACAGACACAAAGAATATCATTACATACTTAAACTACAAGCACTTCAGCCTTCCAGATGCCAAACTGCTCAAAACAGTCTACAGTTTTCAACTTAGGCAGTTATATAAGACAAAGTAGTAAATGGCCTAAACTATTAGGTAATTTTTAGTTACTTTTATGCTTGTTTAACCACACTCAGCCTTGGCCAAATTCTTGGGGAAAAATTCAGATTATATAACTGCACTTTACAAAGACGCCAGCCTCTCAGATACATCAAGCCACCTGGTATTTAGAAAAAGATTAAGTACGTAACTTAAAGGTTAGAAGCATGTACTGAAATCCTTTTGGTATTCTAGCAATCCCAGTGATAATTGAAAGCAGAAAAATCTATTCATTTCTCTAAACTTCACATTTATCCCAAAACAGCGTCAACGCGATGAGACAGACTGTCCTGAAGCAAGGGCCAAGACCACCTAACACTGCTCATACTTTTCACAGTACTCTCCCAACTGCTGCCTCATTCCACTGGTTGCTTTGCTTAAGGGTATTTTGGTTTGGTGGGCTTTTCAGGGTTGGGGGTTTGATTGGGGATTTTTTTTCCTGGAGTGGGGAGGGGAATCCAGGGAGCTCCAGACATACTAGAAGATGATGATACTGTTTAAAGCTCACAACTCTCACAGAAGGATGCTTCATGGGGATAAAAACTCTTCCATTTTCACTGATATTTCATCATAAAATACTAAGTGTTCAACATGTCCATTGACCATGTCTTACTCACAGCCATTAATTCCCCAGAACACACCATTTCAGGTTTTACCCATAGTTGGGGTTTTTTTGCCATGTGTTTCACAAATTCCTGCTTGGGAAAGGCAGCCTCTCCTTTGCACAAACGTGGGATTCAGTTCAGTTCCAGTATTGCAAGCAATATTGCATAAGTCAGGGATATGTTTCTGTTTTAAGTAGTGATGTAATCTCCCTGTGGAGCATGTGTTAGAATTATGACGTGGCTGCACAGGGGACACTAAACTGGCAAGTATAGTGCTGAACTGCCCCTCTGTTAACCACTTCTTAATGGACAGTATTTTACTATAAGATATTTAGCATTGCAAGCAGTTCTTACTTGCTTTAAAGGTTTTGTTGACAACCTAAATTGAGAAAATGAAGTATTTCTAAAGAGAAAATATATATCTGATAAAGCATAAAATCAGAGCAGAATTTTACCAGAAAAGCTACGCCAAAGGAGTACATACCCCAGCACTGTATTTGCACACATACACAAGGCTGGACAGCCTGATGCTACATCTCTCTTCCCTCTCTCCCTTCTTCCTCTCCAAGTGTAAACTGTTATTAAAGTATTGGGAAACACCTGAAACTTGACTTCAAGGTCTTGAACAACAAATAGAGATTACATTTTAGCTTACTTGTGATATTTAAGGCAGCAACTTGTATACAAGTTTGATCTTAAATTCACCATGTAGTGACACTGCTGGTTTAGCAAAAACATTAAGACTCTAGTCTTTATCTGTTGTAACACCTCCAGGAACACGCAAAGCTCTCCCCTTGTGCCTCAACAACATTCAAGTAAATGGGAACAATATCCTACTATTTTGGTAGAAGTCTCTCACTGCAGTCATTTCACTCAAATATAGAATCACAGAATCACAAGGTTGGAAAAGACCTTTAAGATCATCAAGTCCAACCATTTACATCCTAAACTAAACCATATCCCTAAGTACTTCATCTACCCTTTTTTTGAACACATCCAGGGAAGGTGACTCGACCCCCTCCCTGGGCAGCCTGTTCCAGGCCCTCACAACTCTTTCAGTAACAAATTTTTTTTCTAACATCCAGTCTATAGTATCAGAACTGCAAGAAAATCAGGTGAAGAAAGTTACAGAAACATGACACAGGCTGGATTTTTCGCGTTCTTAACCAACTTAAAATGTATCAGTAGTAAGGGAGGAAAAACACAGAAACACAAACAAAAAGCAAACAAAAATGTAACAAGCCCCAAAGCGAGAGGCAGCAAATGAAAGAAAAGGTGAAATGAAATTAGGAGCAGCTCAAGAAAAAGAAAGCAGTGGGCAAAACTCAACAGATGACTCGGAGAGATAGCAATCTGGAGAAAGAGGAATGAAAGTCTGGGAAGGACAGAAAGAAAAAGAGCAACAGAAGTTCAGTGCAAGCAGTTTTCTTTAAAATAGTAGACAGTGAAAGAGACCTCAGAGTTGTCCCTGCTCTAACCTCAGTCTACTTCACATTTCCCCTTACTGCATTTTTTTAACTTCACAAAACATTCCCTGCTTCAACTCTCCAAACGAATTCCTGCTAGAGCCAGTAAGTTTCAAGGAGATGAAATGATTCTTATCTTCTCAAGGCTGTCTGCATTCTGAGCTGTTGAAATACAGGCATACACCTGTATAGAGCAGGGGAAGGAGTTGAAAGGGGAAAAAAGAAAAAAGAGTAAGGAGTATGGCTGGTACCTGAACTCACATACATCCAGATCCTGAAGATCCTGAATGGCATTTTAAATTACCACCAACAAGCACTGCTGCTGAGCAACAAACACTGTGTTCACCTGCTCCCAATGCATTAAGCGGCACAGATTCATACAAGCGTATGGTCAAGAGAGGATACCGTTTGGGTTAAGACAGCTCAGGTTAAAACAACTAGCAAATGCACACACAACCCCAACCCTCTTCAACAGCAAAAACAAGCCATGGTTAGTTTTGAGCCAGTCTGGTTCCCTGTGTGACAATATAAGGACCAGTGTCAGCAGAGCAGAAAGGGCTCGACAAGAACAGGAGAGCAGGACACATCAGTATTTTGGGAAGGGAAATGGAAAAATTGTTAGCTTTTAAGTCTGTTTTAAAAGTGCTTGTGGAACTATGTCAAATCCTTAGTAGTCAGATGCTAATCTACTCTGAACTTAAAGTTTATTCAGTGACAATATCACTCCTGAAGAACCGAGTGGTTGGACTTGATCTAAAGGGTCTCTTCCAACCCAGGTGATTCTATGATAACAGAGTGAAAAAGTCCGTTGAGAGCAAAAGGGGAATGGATGGAAATGGTATTGTCTCTGTTTCATCTTTAATTCACTGGTCTTTAGATGTGAAACCCTTAAAACATGAGGTGCTTGTTGCTTCAGCACGCATAGAAAGCAGAGCAGACCATGACAGTACCCACTGTTTGACTACTGTAACGACTGATTATGTCCAGCAAGAGTGCTTTAAATTGTTTCACTTCCCCCTCTGAAGCCTTAATGTGAAGGGATCTCTTTGTCAAGAGACTACTGCAAGATTTCTATCTGTTTGTGTGTTTTCTAAAACATGTATTTCAAAAAAAACTTTAACCCTCATCACCTCTCATCCCTAGACTGCAGCATCTGGTGTTCATTAAAGCCAGGAAATTCCCATTTTGGTCTTTATGCTGTTGAGAGTTGATAACTGATTTTTGAATTCTAGCCTTCACAAAGAGTTATTTAGCAGTCTCATAGGAAACAAGAAATTTTACTTCAGACTTTTTTTAATTCTGCAAAATCCTAAATCCAGGCATCAGCATTTTGCAATTCAAAGTTTTCAGAAAATATTTATCGACTTTGAGTTAATGAATCACCCTTATGATATTCAATACAAAATATTTTGTAATCAATTTAGAAGCTGTAACCTGAATAACATAAAAAAGAAACTACTCTCAACACTTCAGCTTCACTACAGAAATATTCTCCCACAAGATCAGAAAGATTCTGGGTCTTGTACAGAACTTAATCTTAAAACCTTGTTGTGCCTTAGGCACACCTTGTCTGCAAATTTTAATACCTGTATTTTCTTTTGAATTCCAACATATGTACTCTGCCCTGGTAGAGTACAATACTTTAATACCTGGTCTGGTATTCAAGACCCACAACAATGAGAACACCACAACATAAAGCCCTAAATGTTCCATGATAGACTGAACAACATGACTAACACAACATCACTAATAGAGATCTCTTCCTAACAACTGTTTTTCCCCTAATTTCTTGGCAGAAACCCCGTGAATGACCAGAGACCACAACATCCATCCACAAAATATGACGCCACTGAAACCACAGGCAAATTATACTAAGAAGTTATGTGAAAAATTTGGTGTTGCTTGATTATGATAGGGTATGGCATGTGGCTGGGGTACGGCACGGTCCATACGTAACTTCTTGTCTGGGAACTGGGTTCTGGAGAAACAGTCATGCAGTGAGGGAGCAGGAGATGGAGAAGGATAGCCTGTTCCAAGGTCAAGTCCCCAGAGAATGGCTGGAGAGTTATTTGTTGCAGGCTCTCCACTCAATCGCTAGATGTCATTAAGTGATGCTCGAGTATGTTAAACACTTAGAATATTTTCCCCTATATAAACAGCTCCTGTAGCTGCAAATAGAAAGTTAGAGAACCACAAACAGTTGTTTCCAAGTGTAAACAGAATACATAAACTACACTTAGTTCACAAGAAAGTGGAACCTATAGGTTAGGGGTTCTTTGTACACACATTGTAATTTCCTGAGGCGTACATACACACACAACTCTGCAGAGCAGAGCTAGCCAGAAAGTAGAAGCCAACTCCAGAGCCACCCTGCAGTCCACAAGCATTTGAAACAGTTTTTTAATAGCACAGCAGATTGCTAAAATGCCTACTTAGCAGCCCAGCAATATCTAAAGTTTCTTTTGGCATGAAGACTTTCTAGGATGATCATTCCCACTGCAGATGTGCTCAGTATGCCCAGCTGTATTACGTATTCCCTCCCCTCAATTTCTAGTTTTATTATCAGCTCATATCTTTTAGCTGTTTTATTTCCCCTGGTATTCAAATTCATTCCTTAATACTTATACAGCATCACCACAAATCTAACATTATCTTCTGAGATCACTAATAAAGACACTCAAAATATATATATATATAAAGCTATATATATATATATATATATAAAGCTGCATGTCTGAGTACCAATCCAGCATACCAGAGAGCCACCTCTCACCCCTCTTCTCATGGCCTTTCATCTTCAGAACTAAGCTTATTTAAATTTGAACGAGAAGTGCAGGTGCTTCTTTCTTTTTCATTTGAGGGAAGAAAAGAAATCAAGTCTCCTGCCTCAGTTTCCTCAGGGGCTATATCTGTGTTTATCAATTCACAGCATCTCAGGCAGCAATTATGCAGACCACTCCAGGCAGAATACATGTTTGCACACACACATCACACTCACATTACTACAAACAGCAGTTCCACATATGGATATACACCTACACACGATGCTGGTATTTTTTCCAGGCTGAATTCCTTCCCCAGTTTTTCCCTCTCAGGTGAGATTCTTTTCATGCAAATTAAGTGGGGAAAAAAGAGGAAAGAGGAAATCTATTTGTCCTTCATGACCATGTGGGAAAGCACCTCAGAGACTGAACCTTGCTTTACACCATAAAAATTCCATTAATCCTGCACCTTTCTGAAGAGATCATGTGTCTTCCCAGAAGACCGTTTACAAGTGTTAGCCTACACATCTACCTAAGCATTCCAAATAGAACATACAAAGAAATCATTTCAACCAAGCCACTTGCTTGGCTTTTACTCTGCATCAGTTTGAGCAGACATACATGCAATGTTAAAAAAGAAACCATCAGTCCCAAGCACGTTTTTCTTGCATAAGGGGGATAAAGTATTCCATTCAGTCACATCTAGGGGTCTTCAACAGAACTAGAAGGCTTATTTCATAAAAGACACATTCCAGATTGTATGCTCTGTTCACATCAATAGGTTGCCCTTCCGAAAAAAAAGCACAGTTTAAGACATGTAAAACTGGCCATTCTTAAGAAACAGATCTACTTTGGTTTCTTAAGAAAACAGAAGAACACACAGACTGTCTCTGTCAGGGGCACAATGAGTGTGTCTTGTTTTAACTGGGCTTGACCAAGTCACACTCTGTAGGACAAAAAAAAACACCCACACATGATATCCAGTGATCTGCAACATTACTAGAAAGACTGACTGACTGGTTGCTGCAAAAAAGTGATTAGATTAGATGTAAAATTAGACAGAAAAACCACACATGCTGAAGACAGCAAGTACAACAGTACTGATAAAGTACTTGCAGAAGTGCAACCCACTTAACAGGTTTGTACATCAAATACCTATATAAAGTTGAGAACTTCAAGAACAAAGTCTTATAAAAATGGTAGACTGCAAAGAAAATATTTCATGTGTCAAGTATTGACATGTTGACTCTAAAGGCAGAATTGTTTATTCTGTTTATTTTCTCTGCTTTAACAATTAATTCCACCTCAAAGTGAACAAAAATACCTTTTTTCGATTTTGCTCCAATCTTCAACTTTGATGGCCAAGCAATCTGTGTATTTGTTTCTTCCATAATCTGTTAAAAGAAAGCATTTATGAAAAATTAAGTTTTTATTGTTCTTTTACAAAAAAAGTTAATTTTTAGAAAAGATCATGTTTCCCATTTTTAAATCTGTTGACCATTACTACTAAGAAATAGCACAAGTCATTAACTACTTTTCTGGTTTTCTGGAGATGAATTTTGGTCTGGCATGGGTGCACCTGAGTGCCAATAATTTGAAAGAAAACAAAGAAAAACCAATATACTCAACAGTTTCCATGAAGTTCAAACGGCCACTACTAGCTACAGCATGCTTTAGGTCCATCTCAGAGGGATTTCCAAATATTTACAATATTATATAGCAATATTTCAAAGTTTACAATTCCAGAAAAGTATTTCTTTGCTTATCTTAAAGTGTCCTCTAAGTAAAAGCCTAATGAATTTAAATGAAGTACTTCTGAATGTCCAGAAGTCAAGACACATTGATAGAAAGGACAGGTTTTGGTAGTGTTTTTGAGCATCCTTTATCTGAAGCAGCTTTTCACTGAAAGCCTAGACTTCAACATGCTCCCCCTCACACTTGGAAATCTACAGGGTGATTTGGCCCCATGTAGACTCTCATTCTGTTGACACTTTTGTTTCAGTGAAAAATTCCACTAACCATAGGTGTATTACACCAATTTAATGCCAGCACAGAATTACAGTACATTATTAACACACTTAGTAGTAATACAGGAGTAGGAATGCAATGACTAAGACTTCATATATATGAATTAATTTCTAAGAAACACTTCCTGGTCTACTGAAACTAAAGACCTTCTCTTATAATGAGATCTCATCAATAAGTACGATGGGATCATACTTCTTATGACACTTGAAAGACAAACAAGAAAACAGTATCTCATCGTTATGAGGTCCTGAAAAGCAAGAAAGGTCTGCCCCTATCAGTCCATGAAAAGATGACTGTAGAATGCCAATAAAATGCATCTACTAAGTATCATGGTAGCCTGCATCAAGCAAGGCTTTATTTTTCCCAGTAGAGATGTTGATTATAGAAGGCCCTGATGAGTTTTCACCAGTAAAAGTTGTCCAGTTCTGCTCGCACAGAGACAACTTTTTGTACTGTGACAAGCAAAAGGATCCTCACTCCTTTGGAAATTTCAGTAACTTATTTAAGAGATGAGTGATCAGTCTGCTCAGCTTCACTACATAAATTAGGAGGGGTCCTAGAAACACAGAACAAGTTTGGAATAAAGTGAACTCTGGAAGTTCAACCTCACACTCTGAGCAACACCAGCTGCAGAGTTAGGTCAGGTTGCTGTCAGGGCCTTGCCCATCAAGCTCTCATTACCTCCAAGGAAGGAGGTTCCACAACCTCTCTGCCCACTTATTCCAAGGTGTGTCCACTGTTACAGAGGGTTTTCTTTTTCCTCATATCTGGTTGATTTTTCCTTGGCTGAACCTTTGGCCATTGTTTCCTTGCACTTTTGGGAGGAGCCTGACCTTCTAACCACCCACAAGGTAGCTGAAGACTGTTACTAGGTCCCTCATTTACTTGATCTGGTGAACAAACCCTGCTCTCAGCTTCTCTATGCACATCCATGCCCTTGAATCAAGCTGGTGATCATCCACTGGAGTCACTCCCACTTGTCAGGATCTTTCCCAGGCCAAGAGGGACATAACTGGACAAAGTACTCTGTAAACAGCCAAACAGGAACTAAACAGAGGGGAATAACCACTTCCCTTGACCTGCTGGGTCATTTTATGGTAGTTAGCAAGTTTGGGTAAAGATACCGCTGCCAGAATGGAAGATCAGTATTTGGGAGAATATTTAATACACATAGTGGTAACATAAAGAAGTGTTCAACCTAAATGAGAACAAAATCGCCGAATTTGAAGAACCAAAAGAACACTCAACTGCTGTTAAGTAGTAAAGAGGCAGGAAAGGAGAAGGAGTGAGCTTTTCAGATGGCAACTCTCAAAGCCTGGTTCCTTCTCTTTAAAGAATATTTGTTCCATTTCCACAGAAGGACTACCAAAGAAAGCCAAACCCAAAATCTAATTTGGCTTCTGACTGCAGATACAAGTGAGAATTACAACACACAAGTGGGCACTCTCAAAAAAAGTCAGCTCACCAAGGGGGTGGGGGAACTAAGCAAAGCAGTGAGTTTCAGTACTTCTAGTCATCTGCATAATTAGCATAAACCACAATACAAAGCTCAAATTCCAAAGTTATTAATAAAGCCACTTACCAAAGAAGTTAAGCAATGCATTAAGGAAACAGCTACACCACAAATAAGTTTGCCATAACAGCCTAACTCAGAATGAAGACATACCTCTCTAGCAATTCTTATCTCCTACATCCACATCCCTGGGATACTACAACAGCTTCCAGAGTAGTATGCCATATGGAAAAAACTGGAAGTGTCAGCCAGACTTCATTATACTGTATTTTTGGCTTTGGCAACTATTGGATAATAAGTTACAGCTGAAATAAGACACTTCCAGAGGGGTGAAATTCTAATCAGCAACGTCCACATATTTTTCCCAATTTTCCAATCCAGATGTGAAACAAGCTCTTTCACAGAATTCACTTACATCTGACAGAAGGCTCGGGACCAGGATTATTCTTAATAATGCAACAGGCAATGAAATATACAGAGAATAGGAAAGTTTCGCTAAAAGGAGAAGGAAGGAAGATGCTAAAAGAAGAGAACAGTGCAGGACTGAGTTAAAGAAGATCCAACATAAAAGGAACCACAAAAGAGGAGAGAGAAGAGAAGCGATTATTATTTAAGACAAGCATACATCCCATCAGTCCTTTACCCTCTCAATAAAGTTTGAAAGACTTCTGTGTTGAAGAAATATTCCCCATTTCTCATGCTAAACTGAAACAAAATGAGAGCCCACAGCTTCAGAGATGGTTCTGGGGGCATAGACTAATCTTCCTTCAGATGTCCTGACTGACAGCCATTGAGATTTGACCAAGTAATACCCTTAAACTCTTTGGAGAGCTCAATGCTAAAATTACCACATTAGACCAAAAAGACGACTCAGTTTGGTCACTATAAAGACAAAGTTGATCTCCTGTCTTAGGCAGTCAAACAAAAAATGTAAGTTTGGATGGATTTAAGTGTATTGAAATATAAAACCGCTCAGAGTATGTGCTGGCTTTCCACTCCAAGAAGCAAACTTCATAATAAACTCCAAGCTGATTGCAATAATCATCTTTTCCAAAATTTTCAAAGTCACACATTATATAGGAAAAAAATAAAATAGCTTTTGCTGTAACACTTATTTCACCAGTGGAAATAATTTATCTTGCCTGTAAAACCATGTGACAGTTACACCTGCCTAAAAAGATTTGAAATGGGAAGTGAATTCTAGTTTTATCTGAAAAATCAGTGCTTTCATGGAAGAGTTTATGAAGAGTTTAAGCTATGTTGCTTGCTTTTTTACCTATTGTATCTGTTACTTATGCCTTGTATTTATTGTAACAGCAGGAGTGTCGCAGAGCTCCAGAAAACAAGAAAGGGAGATTTTACTATAGCTGTTAAAGGTAAGCATGATGTTGAGAACTCTGCAACAGTGAACTGCATAGCTTAGGCCACTGCGGCATCAACTGTTAATTCTGTTTTATCACGCTTACCCAGGCAATTTCAAGTGCCAGGTATAGTTTTTCAACCCTGAAAAAAACCTGGAAATCGTTCCATAAACCCCTCAAAGCATGTTGCAACAGAATAGTTTTATTAGTGAAAACAAAGCCTTGTGCCACACACCCTGAAAACAGCAAGTACTACTCCTCCAATGGACCAAACAGCTGACTGAACTCACTTCACAAGTATGTAAATACACACATGTACTTCAATTATAGAAATACCTCAGTTACACAACATTTAGAGGAAATTTAGCCTAGGGATAAGGGAATCAAAGTTCCAAATCACCCAGACTGCATGGCAGCATTTCTGCTTTGGCTTTCTTTCTTTTCACATCAAATAAGTGACAGGGTTTAGACTGATCAATACTCTCCTCACCTTGAAGGATGAGCTGACCAAAAGAAGGAGCAGCGAGATTTAATCGTGTAGTAAATAATCTCATGCTGCTGCTTCTCAAAATGTGGGAAACGCTAAGGAATAATTTATCTACATCTTCCCTTCCTTTCTTTTCCCCCAGAGAAACTGCAGTGTTTACGCAGCCAAAGTATGTAAGCAGTTCTCAGTGGAGAACATACAGAAGATGACACAAGATACTGGAAGACAGCAACAAAACAAATAAGATTGTGCCCTGACCCTGAAAAAACTGGCTTCAGTCACAAATCATTGGGCCTTCATGACAAAAATCTCTAGCTGTAAGGCAGCTGGACGAAAAGCTTTTGGCTTCCTTGTATTCCAGCTTGAAAAACATATAGTTTAAGCACTTTGGGGAGTTTTTACATTATGACATTAAGACAGTAAGAAGTTATTTTTCCTTACATTGTAATTTGTTAGCTGATTTTGGATGGAAACTGGAATGTCCTGAATGCAAAAAACACCAAAACCCCAATCAAGCCAAAACTCCAAAAGCCCACGAGCATTTCAAAATTCAAAGGAAGTATTATACAGGCAGTAGATGAAAAAAAGAACAACCTATCAGGCAGACCTTTCCTTATTTAAAACAAGCCCATTAAATGCCAATAGTATTCATATAATTAGTGTTGTGGTGTTATCTATTTCTGATCTTCCCACCTGTGGGATTTGTGCATCTTGGGCATTTCTGCCTCAATTCTTATTCACGGTGACAGGAAAATAAAAGTGAGAGGAATCTGCATCTGCCTGTGGGTTTCTACAATTAGTTTTTAACTTTAGCTTGATTCTAACTGAAAATGACTGAAGAGTAACTCTCAAAACTGCAGGCATATCTGCCCCCAAAAAGATGATTTGCTATTTCATCAATGGAAAGCCCTCTCTCAGCATGAGGAATTAGCTCTCTCAGTTTAGCCTTGCTTAACAGAAGCTATGTATGGCATTTTCAGATGTAGAATACTCAACATCTATGCTTATTCATTGTCTGAAGACCTAAATGTGTAATTAAAATGTGTTTCCAAGATCAGATACATGCTCATCTTATTCTGTACTTGTTTGGTAGGTTTTCTTAAATACACAACTCTATGTTTTGTAGACACCCTGAAGTTTTCACGCTCTTAAAACCCTAGAAAGCAATGAAAATGGGTGGCCACTGGTGTTTCTGTTCATGTGCCCACATCATGCCTTAAACACCCAAGTTTATGTTTCAAGCACTGTCCTGGGTTTCCCTCAGTGGAGGTTAAAGCCAAACAGAAACACCCAGGTTTAGAACATCATTGGCATTGGCACTGGCACTAGACATTTAGACAGCTCAAGTACTGCACCGGTACCTTGTTCTCAGCGATCAAACAATGCGAATCCTCAGAGAGCCCCTAATTTCTTTGTTCCTTGGAATATTCTAGAGACCACGGTCCATTTCTTGTTAAGCAGACTGCGAATCCTGTCTGAGCATCTGGTGACAAATGCTCAAAGCTAAACATCCTGCATGCAGTGTTTTAGCTCAAAACCCACAACACTCCACAATACCCTAGAACACATTGTAAGCAAGGACCTAAAATTTAAAGGGAGATAATGCAAACAACTGACCTCCATTGTGCTTTGACACCAAGCAGCAGGTTTCAAAAAATCCTTTCCCTAACAAGGAAACCTACCACCATTAGCACTCTCAAGGCTGGGAGCAAACGTCTTAGGAGAGTTGACTGTAAGAATGGCTGGAGCAGACTCCTTGGGTGAGCTATAAAAAAAAATAATCCTGAATGACTACAGGGGATCATATCCATGACAATAAAGATGATTACTGTCTCTGAGGGAGAATAAGACACAGAGGCAGATGAGAAGCAGGGGAGGGGACCAAGGAGTTATTCTTTGAACTTAATTAATCCTATCATCTGATACAGATCTATAAGCATTTGGTTTTTTTCAAATATTACCCAAGATATTCTTCAGCATACAAAATTAATTCAGAATCATAGAATGTGTAAGCTTGGAAAATACCTTTAGAGGTCTAGTCCAAGCCCCCTGCAGTGAACAAGGACATCTTCAACTAGATCAGGTCATTCAGAGCCCCATCAAACTTGATCTTGAATATCTCCAGGGATGAGGCCTCTACTATGTCTCTGGGCAACCTGTACCAGTGAACTACCACCCTCACAATGAAAAGCTTTTTCCTAATAGCCAACCTAAATCTCTCCTTTTCAAGTTTAAAACCATTATCCCTTGTCCTACTGCTCCATGCCCTTGTGAACAGTTCTCCAGCTTTCCTATAGTCACCTTTCAGGTGCCACTTGTAGTGTCTACCTGAAAATACTGAGAGATAGCCATCTCATTCACATTTACCTTGCCACAAGATAAATACCATCCTCATGTTGCCTGGTAATCTCCTAAACACTGAACAATTTTAACTAAGTAGTGGAATTTGTTATTATAAAACTGACATGTAGTACTGTCTTCATGTCAGCAACATCTCTAAATGCATTCTGAACACAGCTTTAAACAAAAGCTGGAACTCTGCAGAGAATTTAAAATCTGAAGTTCTAGACCATCAGCAATTTTATTTCAGTTTTGACAGCAAAACCTTTTTCCTTTAAGATGATACGCACAGACAAGTTCAAACACAAGTCACAGCTTTTATGTAAAATCTGACAGCAACTGACAAGACACAAGTACCAGGGCAAAGGGCTTTGTTATCCCATTTACTAACTCTCAACAGAAAAGCCAAAATCAGTATTGTAGATTTCAATTATTAAAAAATATTTTTACACTCAAACAAGCATTTAAATTTTCAAAACTGAAACCATTGTACGTACAGTCTAATTCAGTCTTGGCCAAATGGTGACAGACTTTAGGAACAGGCCCCAGGATGCCTAGTAAAAACACACACAAGTTTGAGCAGTGTCTGGATATTTTGTTTCACAGCTGTACAAAAGGTCATCTTGCATCTTCTCCTTTCAAAAGTATTATGTTAGTGTGGCTCCCTTGGGATGTATGCATTTAGATCACCACAAGCAACTTTACTCTTGTAGTTTATTCAAAACATGGAATATCATTTGCATGAAAACTAAAAAAAAAAAAATCTATATAAGCAGGAGACAACCTGGGTTGAAGAGTCGTGATCGACAAAGTAATTCTACATGGGCTGATATTTTTTTCTTCTAATGGCAAAGGGGTGAAGCAGCAGTATCCAAGAGGATGACTAATCCCTGAATATGAGTTTTGGCAGCAGGAACAGAGCAATGGGTGTAGCTGGAACCAAGAGAAGTATCGTATTTAATGGTTTGTTGGGGTTTTTTGGGCTGAGGGGGAGGAGAGAAGAAAGGAAGGGAATAACAAAGACGGGAATGTTGAACAAGACACAAAAAGGAACTATGTGAAGTTACTCTGGAGCTGATGAATGCAGCTTCTGACTCTGGTGAGGACAGATTAAGTGCTTGAGATGCTAGAGCCTGAACACATCAATGGTATACAGAACTAGGAATCACAGAATCACTAGGTTGGAAAAGACCTTTGAGATCAAATCCAACCTCTACAAAACCATATCCCTGAGCACCTTATCTACCCATCTTTTAAATACACCCAGGGGCAGTGACTCAGTCTCCTCCCTGGGCAGCCTGTTCAAGTGCTGGATAACCCTTTGCAGGAATAACTTTTCCGTAATATCTAATCTGACCCTGGCCTGGAACAGCTTGAGGCCATTTCTCCTCATCCTATTACCTGTCACTTGGGTGAAGAGACCAACACCCATCTCTTCACAACCTCCTTTCATGTCATTGTAGGTAGTGATAAGGTTCCCTCAGCCTCCTCTTCTCCAGGCTAAACACCCACAGCTCCCTCAGCTGCTCCTTATAAAGGTTCACTCTCCAGCCCCTTCACCAGCCTGGTTGCCCTTCTCTGGACTTGCTCCGGGGCCTCTATGTCTGTCTTGTAGTGAGGGGCCCAGAACTGGACCCAGCACTCAAGGTGCGGCCTCATCAATGCCCAGTACAGGGGCACAATCGCCTCCCAAGACCTGTTGGCCACACTTTCCAACACAAGCCAAGATGCCATTGGCCTTCCTGGCCACCTGGGCACACTGCTGGCTCATATTCAGTTGATAGTCAACCAAATAGCTTTATAGTGTTTCTGCATTCTCCAACCAATCTAGATTCAGGTATAAAAAGGCAACAGAAACAAACAGGCCTATTTCCCACTCACATATATCTAAACCGCTTTGTGGCCGACTAGGCAAGATACTAACATGCTTTCCTCCAACTTCTCATGACCAATAATTTTGTGGTCTGCATGTACACACTTCGAGACTTCCACAAAGAAGCAAGCAGGCTGCATTGCCAAAGGACTACACCCTAGCTCAGATTAATTCTAAACAAACTTACCATCTTCACTAGAAATTCACAGCCATTCCTAATGGCTTCATGGAGAGTTAAGGCAAGCAAGCACATGCAGGATGAAGAGGTACTGGAGGTAGAGGACAAAATTTGCTTCATAGGCATTCATTTATTCATTTATTTATTCATTTATTCAGTTTTGATCAATGGGTATCAACTGATAAAAACTATTGCCTTTACATATCATCTGTTCACTAAAGGCAGCAGCATAAACAGCATCAACTTTACAACCCAAACTTCCAGGCTATCAATAAAAGCTCTAAAACCTTACAGAGAGAATTGGGGAAGTTACCTATGTGGATATGATTTCAAAATTTGTGTCATCTTCTCCATTAAAACACTTTTAGCTTAGAAGGGAAGAAAACACATGCAGGCACACACACCGAATCATTTCTAAACATTTTCTTTACCTGAAACAAACTAAGAAAGATTGTTCTTAAAACAAGGGTCTTGTTTAGGTAAGCCTGGCTGTATTGTTACTGCATGTAATACCTGCACCAAGTGCACCTTCTGCAACAATAATATTTACAGAACTTTGTACTCAATTTGCACATAAAGTTAAATGAGAAAACTATGGATCAACCGCCATTACCTACAGAGAAACACTAAATTCCTTCAGTAGGTTTTAACTTTTTCCTTCACCCTCAATGGAAATATTAGTCAAAGGTCACTGGTAATCCAGTCATTTAAATTAAAAGCAGAGTCAAAAATGTAAAGGGAATGCAGGTAAAGCATGCAAAACACCTACAACTGAGTGTGTGTACACAGCATTAGTGAATTCTGTACAGGACAAATTTCCCCTTTTTGCTTATAAGAAAAAAAGACCCTACTACTTAACAATGAAGCTCGGACCAGACTTTGTTAGAAACACCAGTGGGCAGCCAAGTGCTCTTTCCAAAAGCAGGAGTAGCTAATCTCCCTACAAATCAGAAACATTTAGAACACACACAGGGTTCTTTCCTCATACTCACCTCCTCTCTTATTTTACTTTTCTCCCCCTGCAGGGACAGAAAAGAACACAAGAATTTCTGGGGACTGAAACTCTTCCTCTCTTAAAACAGAGGATGTCACTTTCAGAGTGAAAAGGATTAAGCATCAAAATTGAGACCATGGTGGCAAACTGCACCTTATGATCTTGCACAAAATATTAAGTGTAGCAGTAAGGTGCCATAAAATGGGACTTCATCATCCTGTTCCGCTTCACTTGGAACTCAGACCAAGCTCTAAGCAGGGATGTAGAGTCACTCAGTATAATACTACAGGATCAAAATTGCCACTGTTTCTGGCCAAAGGAACTACTCACAAGCAACTCAAAGGCAGTTGCTGTTTTAAGACTTCTACCTGCAGTGGGCATTTCAAGCATTAGGTCCATCAGAGTATTTTCATATTATAGGTAGACTCTCAAGATTGTCCCAACTGAATCAAAAGCAACATGGGAGAAACTAAAGATCAAAACACCCACCCAAACACAACACACCACTACTGCCTTGTAATTACTCCATTCCCTGAGCGATTTCTACACTAGAGACGTGATGAATGCAGTTTTCCACAAGAATGAAGCCTTCTCACCACTTAGCTCTTCCTGAACTAAGCAAAAAGTTAAGTAAGCATTCTTGATTTACCTTTTTAGAGAAACTGATCCAACCCAAACAGTCTCCTTCTTTCCACTGGGTGTGGTTTTGCCAAAAGGGAGGCAAACCTTTCAATCTCAAGATTTCCTGCAAATGTTGACTGCCACTGACAGCCTTTCAACTCTCTTAATCCATACCACCCTCTCTGAGAAGTTGCTTCCTCTTCCCAGGAAGCTAAATGAGAGGAAGCTGAATGTAAATTAGAAGCGCATGCCAGCATTCCCAGCACAGCTGGGCATTTCAAGTATATTCTGGAAATGTCTTGCCTTAATATATCCGTGTCACATGCTATGTGCCAAACTCTACATCAAGAGGATATTTTAATGCTAATGCAGACACTGATTTCTACACAGAAAAAATGTAAAGTGTGGAAATGGTTTCTGCAGTTCCAAACTGCTCCTCATGGTCAAAATAGAGACAAACCCCAGGATAATGTATAACAACCATGAACTCACTGTGTCTCTCAATAGCAAGATAAGGTTTCTTCTCACAGACAGAAAGCGATAGCTGAGCGGCTACCATCAAAAGGGGAAATACAGCCTTAGGGAAACTAGAATTATAAATAGGCAGTTCAAGAGAAGTCATGGATGAAGACACATAAAAAGTCCTTCAGAAGGTATTGCTGAACTGGACTTCATCTTGAAGGTCTTTTCCAACCGAAACCATTCTGTGAACGTGGGCAGCAATCGGCCCGAGACATCTTAGTCTCAAGTCAACGATTAATATTTTTAATACCTACAAATGCCCTAAGCCTTTCACATTTGAAGCTTGATCTACACATTTCACATTCACAGATTAATAATGAAGACTGACCAAGTTTTTCCCTGACCTACCGCAGGCAGAAACATGTAAGTTAAATTTATTTGTATCCTGATACACTATTTATACTTACAAAAGCATTCATGTACACACGATTTTAACATATTCACACATAATAATTCCACAAAAGTTACCAGGTTTGCCCCAGATCAGCCTAACAGTTTTCAAAGAAACAAGTGAAAACACAGGATGTTGCAAAACAAGCTTTTAGTCTTAAGTAAACAAAGAGGGCTTGAGGCAGCTTCCTTACTGCCTTTGCTGCCACAGCCTCCTAAACCAAAGGTAAAGTACATCCATTAATAACTACTGTGTACAGAAGAGGAATTTGACAGAAAAGTAATTAAGTATGCAATTAGATATACCTATTTTTCCCACCTTCAAAGAATAGTAACTTTTGGGGGTGTGTTTTTCGTGGGTTTTTTCCTTGTTGTTGTCATTGTTTAAGTCTCTTGCTTGCCAATATCTATACTGGAAAAGCAACTCATTTTAAAGGATGGTTTCACCAACCTGGCTTCCAAAATGGCCTCTGTATCTTTTTAAGGTGCTACTCATTTGATGTAATTACATGGTACAGAGGAAGCCTGTTTACATGTAAGGACGGGAAGAAACAAAAAAGAAAACCCCAGCCTTCCTTTACACTCCTAAGCTCCTTATAATTAACAGAAAATATTTTGGTACATATGTGCAACATTTCCCCATTTGCATCTTCACACTTCCAAGCATGATCACATCCCCTTCAGGGGCAAGAGTCTGCAGGCAAGAGAAGCATGAGCACTTAAGCTATTAAGCATGTTTTGCCTAAATCCAGCGATATCTTAAAAAACCCTAAGTGTCTACAACTCCACAAATGAATATATTTTTAAAAACATGATTCCTCTTTGATTAAAAACCCCAAATATAAACAGAACAACAACCAGAAAAAGCACCACAAAACCTAGTCTCAAATGTACAGAAACAATAACATGCACAAGTTACGGCTGGCTGATAGTAGTATGCTGTGCTTTCCACAAAGCCAAATTCTGCAAATGAACTCTTTAAGCCAGGAAAGGAAGAGCTTAGGAGCCCCTTTGGAACTACTCCAGAAGCCCATGATTAACTCACACACACTGAATTATGATGAAACGAGCAGCTTACATCTGACCTAGCATCAAGTCCTTGGGCACAGCACTACACATGTGCATCATTTCCAGTCCCTGCCTTCTGCACATGCAGCCCAAGAACTCCACCCAACTTCTGCTAAGCCCACAACCTTCCCTTATCGCCCACCATACTGCTGACAGTCCCATGATGAAGCTAGATGTACACTCCTGCCCTGAGAAATCTCAGAATGAAAGCTTATCATCAGCACTGACATTTCCAAGTGCTTCAGAAAAATACTTGATGAGGCAAGAGCTAAAAGCAAACAGCAATGATGCATTAAAATCCCCTCTGTCCTCATGGCCAGCCCTCATCTGTTTTGGATTATGAACTCTTCAGGGCAGGGACCCACCACCTTCTAACATTTTATATACGAGTGCCATGCATATCTATAGTGCTACATAAATTGTGTGTTCCTTGGAATGATGTCCTGGCTTTGTCTGAGAAGGGCCTCGCTCGCCTACGAGGCGTGAACCAGATGTTATGGAACTCAATGGAAAAACTCCACCGTCCACTAAAAATGGGCTTTGGATCAAGGACAAGTAATAACTTCATGTTATGTATTACTCTCACGGAATAAGCTAGGACAATAATATACAGAGCAAGGTCCACCAGGATCTTGTACATAAATAGCATGTAACATAACAGCAAGCCAATCCATGTTTATTTAGGATTACCTGTCATTGATCTGCAGATCAGAGTGCTCCAGAGAACACCATCATATTATTTACTTATTTCTTGCTAGATTATTAGCAGCTCCCAGTGGTTTTGGAAAAATCCACATTAGACTATATTAGGTTCCCCCCTTTGAAACAGTACTGAAATCTAGAAATATTAGAAGAAACTAAGCTAAAGTCTTCAGATCTTTAAAAGTGACACTACCACAAAATATTTACCTGCTTTTGCTTTAATTTAGGAGCAGATGAAGGGGGACTTCATCTTCCCTTCTGTAACAGGGCAGAAATACTAGCTTAATTTGCCCCTTACAGCCAAGAATTGGAGCTTATTCTGGAACTCGTACCAGCAGCTACAGAACAAGTGCTTGTTTCTGCTAAAACTGTCAGTGAAATAATACATTTTGACACTTAAATTATTAGCATTAAACTTTGAAAGTTAAAAATTGATAGGAGCAGTTCACATCCACCAAGAGTCTGCTTGATGATGAAAATCCAAGAAAGTAATACTGCTTGCACACATGTTGGAAGACTAGTAAAAGACTACTTAGGATCAAAACCTTACATCACTTTCCCTAAGAGCAGGACAGACTCATTAGAGCATACTATGTGCAGTTTAACAATCCAGGCTGAGGTCCTGAGCTGGGCTCTACATCAGAAAGAATACAAGCAACTTCTGCTACTCCTGAGGGCAAACTAATATAGAACTGAGCCCTGTTCCCTGTTGACCAGTCACTAAGCAAGACCCATGAGCCACTTCCATGCTTGCTGCTTGCAGATGGCTCTGGTCTCACACTCTCCAGTCCCTCTCCTCCCTCTTGGTCTCCATGTCTTGATATATGGAAGCACCTTCTTGAATCTTTGCCTTGTTACTCCTGTCATTTCAGCATTAATATGAAAATGTATTTCACCTCACACCCCATATATTGAGGGTTTGTCAGAAAATACTCTACGTGGCATTATTTATCCAAACTACCCCCTAGTTCTTGATGTGCCTCTAAAACGATGCATTTTGCCTCCCCGTTCCACTCAAAAGCCTGCCTGCAATGCCCCAAAGTCAGTCTCATTTTCACAGCTTCAAATTCATATTAAGTTTCTCAAAATATCTCACCACCTTGATTTGCAATGCGTTTCTAATGCTACAAACCACTTCCTTCCTCACTATACCACCTGAAACACATGAGAAGACTTTATCTTACCTTCAGAAACTCTGCCTTACTCATGTGACATGAGAAAGGAAAAAGCATAACCCTGATTAAAGGAAATTGCACAGACAGAGACGGTGAGTAAGCTATGAGCAACTGTCCAAAGATTTTTTTCTGAACAAAGGAAAACTCACAGAAGATAGTTACCATCTGTTCTTATTAGCTGTAGTATTTTGCGTAGGTACTTAGAAGCCTCAGTAATCTAAACTATAGAGCTAAGGAGACTGCAAGAAGAATAACCACCAGTCACAATTAAACAGCTTTAACCTATCGCAGCATCTGCGGGGTGCCCATTTAATAATTATGCATGTATATGAAAAACTCTCAGTGCCAAAGGTAGCCACTACATCTATTATCAATATGGGTAAGGAGGGTAATCTTATTCACTAGCTCTAGCCCATTTCACTTTCTGATTGCATTAGAAACACAATTTTTGGCTATTAAAATAACTACATAATTGTAAGGTACATCACATCTACAGTAAATAATCAAGTATCCAAACACATGTCATATGTAAGCCCCTCAATCACACACAGAGCTAAATTTGTCTGCAACTTGAAAAACAATGGGCAGATTTATACAAGCGTGAAGAAACACTTGCCTTCTAAAAAATGAACAACATGTAGAATGAAGTATATGCTACCATGGCCTAGCTTTGGTTCAGGAAGTAAAAAACAAGTCAGGTGTTTTGATAAAACCCTAAAAATTACTGGCACATTCTCCTCTGCCTACATTAGACAGTTATGCACAAGCTCCACCTTCAGAAGAGTGACTCTGTCAGTGAAGAGCCAAATCACTTGGGAGACTCCTATAAAACACTCAGGCAAACATTTTGGCAGTATACGTACCCCTCCCCACCAGCCTTCATAGAGCCAAAGAATGCACTGGGTTGGAAAGGACCCTCAAATGTCATCCACTCCAACCCCTGCAGCGAGTGGGAACATCTTCACCAGAGCACGGCTGCCCATGAAAGCATCTGACAGCCACACGCAGGATAAAGTCTTTTCTCACATGTACAAAGAGCCTGCTTTTGAGGCAACACTTATAAATACAAAGAAAACGTAAGGAACACGGCAAACTACTTGTTTAATGGACAACCAGTCAAAAAGGAGTTCCAAGGCCTTTCAGGATACAGCATGAAAATTTAGTCTTCTCTGTAATACAGAGAGACAAAACAGCTTGTAATCTCTATTAGCAAATATTAACATAACTCCAATAATATTTTACACGCTATTCTTGGAAAAAAACAAACAAAACATGTTGCTTTGCAAAAGTAATTTCAAAGTCATTACTCTTGACCATGCTTCTTTTTGTAGTTTAGTTGCTGCAGGACTAGTTTTCCAGTCCTTCCGTGCCTCTGTCTAACCACAGACTTTATTGAATCACTCTGCGGATTGTGCATTTCTTTCTTAAAAGGCCTGTGCATTTCTCAACCAAATATTTATGCTTTCAATGATATCACAGTAAGTTTCATGACTTTTTTTTTTTCAATAACAACGTAGCATTTCTCTGTAGACATAAAAGCCATAAGACCACATGATCTTCTGGATGTGTCCCATGCTATTACACAAAATCAGCTTTACTACTGAGTATTTAGCCATTTGCAGTTAAATGGTAATTAAGTTGTGCACAAACTACAGTAGCAACCACCAAAGAACGTATTTCTCATCCCATTCCAGGCACAGCTGATGCTTAGTAGACAAACTTTTTTTGAAAAAGTCCATCAGTGCAGTGGAAAATGCACATTAAGCATAATTGGCTAATGTTATGAAACAGCAACGAGCAGAATTTTTTCTTCTAGTCAACTGATCTTTCAGAAATAAAATATCTTTCTTACCTTCTGAAAGAAGTCTTCCCCACTTTTCCCTTTGCCCTCTGCAGCAGCTGTAAAACAAAAGCGGGATCTGGTTACTAAATACGAAGAAGGAAACGTGCACATTTACATAGAGAAGGTATCAAAGAGTACATGCTACTATGAAAATATAACTCCAGGTAACTTTTTACTCATAGAATCATGGAATAGTCTGGGTTGGAAGGGACCCCAAGGATCATACAGTTACAACTGCCCTGCCACAGGTAAGGCCACCAACCTCCAGGCCTGGATCTACACAAGGTTGTCCAGGGCCCCATCTAACCTGGCCTTGAACACTTCCAGGGATGGGGCATCCACCACCTCTCTGGGCAGCCTCTTCCAGCACCCTACCGCTCTTTCTGTAAAAAACTCCCCCCGATATCCAATCTAAACCTTCCCTGCTTTAGCTTTAAAAGGACAAATATTTTTCAACAACTGACTAATACCTGGAGCAGCCTTTTGCAAGTTACTTGCTAAGCATGGAGACCAAGCAGACACTGATGTTTATGTAGTAGAGCTATAATATACCAACACATATTTTAGTTACAAAGTAAGCATGGTCACATAAGTGTGATTTATTCACACTGCATACTTTGCCACATAATTCTACCAATAGGAGGATAAAACAGAAAGCTAGGAGGACACAAGATTCACTGTATCAAGATTAAAAATCAGAGGCCAAAGAATAAGCACCACAGTAAGCCAGAACCACACTAAAAATATTTTTCCTCTATTCCACTATTATTTATATTGAAGTGAAATATAAAGCTACCGCTGTTTGGTTTAGTGAGACCAAGAAAGCACCACAAAAATCTAAACAGTTATTAGCGCTGTTATATATTCCTTTCTTTCTCAATTGCTTGTTATGCAGGGAAATTTTGCAAGACCTACTTTTCCACCAGCTGATGTTTATGAGCTGCCACCTTCAAAGCAGCTGAACAACAAAAGGCAAGGTGAGATCACTCGGGCTAGAAACAGTGTCCCTGTACAAACCAGAGGCATGAGCACAACTGAGAACAATGTTCATGAAAGGTGACTCAAAGTTGAGAGGAGCACTGAATGTGGCTACAGGTGAGGCTTGGCAACTGTGGGCAAAGCAGCAGTTAAGCAGGGGAAAACTAAGGGATCTTGACCTGCTTTGCCCAGGAATGGTGAACATCTTGACTCTATGAAGAGAAATGCCATCAGAAACCACTCTTCACACCAATCCTATTTGGAGGAAAGGCAGAGAATGTCACCACCCTCCTCGCCTCCAACACATCTGCAGTGCCAACTGACCCTACACAAGGGCTGAAGCACCGGGAGAAGTTTTAGATTCAGATTAGATGTTAGGAAACAGTTCTTCACTGAAAGAGTTGCCAGAACATGGAACAGGCTGCCCAGGGAGGGGGTTGAGTCACCACCTCTGGATGTGTTTAAAAAAAGGGAAGATGAGGTACTTAGGGATATGGTTTAGCATAGGACAGGAACGGTGCAACTCAATGGTCTTCAAGGTCTTTTCCAACCTTGTATTTCTGTGATTCTGAGCTCCAGGACCTCAGTTTGAGAGGCTGAGGAAGGGAAGTGAGCATCACTAGAGACACATGTGCCAGCACACCAAAGTGCTCCCAGCACTCCAGGGCTGTGCCAGTCACACTGGGACATTTGTATTTACAAAAGAAGAAATGCTGACAAAAGGAAGAGCGAATAGTAACTAAATACACATAGCCTGTACACAATGTATAGAGCCTTCAGAGCACTTTTCAAAACCAGTGCAAACACCAGCACAGCCAGGGAACCAAACATCACTGTAGAACACAGCTTGGAAGCTTGCAAGAAATGATCATATCATTCAGGGATTTCAAGAGCAAGACTTGGCTTCAGGCCTGGGTTATCTCCCACGTGTATCTAAAACCATAGCTCTATATTTAGTTTATGTAAGTGATTGTGCTTAGAATGATACAACCACATACAGCTTACGATACAGCTTACCCGTGTTACAACCCAAAACTTTGCAACCGATTCAAAACACAGCAGGTCAAGCTAGTTATGAAGTGGCCAATTTCCTTTTCCCTGGAGAAAGGGATACCTCCCAACAGAACTCCAAGTGCAAAGGAAAAAAAAATTCCCTGAATTGTACTGGGTTGCTGAAGAAAGCTGTTGATGTTGTGACTTTGCTGTATTTCTCATGCCCAAAGCAAACCTGCAGCTCACCCAGCCAGCCCGGCTTCAAGGCTCTGTGTCGGGGACTTCAGACAAATGCAGTCAAGCATGTACAGGCTAGAGGCACAAAACAGTTTTTTCTACTCCACAGAAACCAATGCCACTACATATGAAATAGGCTTCTCAAAATATCATTAAACAACGCTTAAATACCATGAAGAAAGCACATGGTCTACAGTCCTATCGAATACAGTTCAGAAGTTCATGTTACTTCAGGGCAATCAGAGCAATGCCAGTGAATGAAACCTGTCAAGCAGTCACCTTCCTGCAGAGCAACTCCAGAGCTAAAACCAGAGTTTGAGGAGGGTTTTGTTTACCACCTCAGTCTCAAAACCCTCAAGGGCCTTTAGGAAGAATAAACTGGTAAAAGTGTCATTAGAACAAGGTTTTCCAGAAAAGAAAGCAACTCAGGAAGACTTCAATTTCTCAGATTTATAACCAGGAGATGCTAGCAGAAAAAAAAAAAAGCAACAATAACACGCAAACAACTTCCTTGTGACAGCAGACACTTCCTAGATGCATGCTGGTTTACAAGTTTTCCATTAACTCGGGAATAGCTATGAAGGCCTTCTGGTAAATCAGCACCACCACACTATTTCAATTGAAACATGGAACCAACGTGCTTTTAATCAGAGGGTACGGGATATAAACTGGAGATAAGAATATGACAAACGTGAGGCTGAAGTTCCAGTTTTAAGTACATCTTCAATTTTAAGAAGAGACAGATTTTGTTCCAGGTACAAACACATTTCTACACTGACTACAAACAAGAGATGGCTTTGATAATAGCAGTGATGCTCTGCAGGGCATTTAAACAGAAAGCTGACAAAGCAGATTCCAAGCTTTTTATTGTAGGTTTATTTTTAAGCTGAATCATTCTGGTGTCCTGATTTACAGCTTGGCCCCACCAACTATATGGCACAACAGATGGTCTCCAACAAGTACAACAGATGAAGTAAGGAAGAAGGTGGAATGAGAACATCCTAAGCAGGGTTCACAGAAAAGGAAAAAAAAAAACAGCGGAGAGTACAATGAAGTTGGAGCAAACGGCAATTTAAAAACATCTTTGGTTAATAATGTGTGGTTTTAGCTGTTATACCACACTATAAAGAAATGGTCTTTCATTATGGCTTTTCAGCATGTAAGATGTTTTATGGCAACTCATTTGTCAGGTGGCATGATGTCTACAACAAGGCAGGAAAGGTGGTTGGGTGGAAAAGCAATATGGTGTTTTTTGGAAAAGGCACTGAAGATTAACATCTCTTCTAGCTTAAAGCAGTTTTTCACATGATTAAAAGCTTATCCCATAATTGCATTTTGTTGCTTTGTGTCCACGATACAGTATTAATTAATCCATTAAGAGGTGTGCCTCCTGGTTATTTTTCATGTTTTCGTGTATCCAGGTGATCTAGTCATTACCACCTCCATTAAGCACTGAATTTCAAAAAGCAAACATGCTCAGAATTACAGTTTAAAGTACTGACTAATGTTTAGGGTGGTATTTTTTGGTATCAAAGAAGAAAAGGCCTGCAAATTTGAAGACTAAATACGTGAAGTGGTCGGTATATAGCACTAGGTTACCTGTTCCCCATCTACTTCCTCTTCTTGCTCTCCCTCCATGATTTAACTCTCTGCACCAGTAACAGTGACTTACTCTTATTTTAAATGGGCTTCCTAAAGTTTTCTTTCTTACTTTTACGAGGAGAAATTTCAGTTAAGAAAAATTAAGTTTCAGTGGTAGCTTACGAATTTTGGGATGCTACCCACAGTTTCACATATTTTAATGCGTTTACCTGCAAACTAGGAACCTACACTTATAAAGTTTCCAACATGCATGCAACACATTTACTATTCACAACAAATTATCCTGAAGTTTGTCTTCCTCTCCAAAGCAGGCAGACAGTTCTAGCACTTCCAAAAAACAGTAAGAGTACCCAAACAATGGGAAAATATATCCATTTCTTTCATAATTACAAGGCTAGATTTTGTTCAAACAAGACAAAACCAGCATCTTTTGTGGGGAAACAAGCAAGAGAAGTGTTCCAGAGTTATGAACTTTACACACAAGTCATTAAAAGTGGAAACCATTTACAGTTTTTGCTACAATGAGCTGCCAATTTAGTCAGTCATTGAGGTTTACCTCAAATCAGATAAACTGAGATAAAAGCAACTGTTAATTTGTGTTTAGGAAAAAAATATGCCAGATCATCACATCCTAAGCTCAACTTCTTTCTAAGCAAGTTTTGAGAGTATTAACCCAGACTCTCAAAGTAAACCTCATCTTTGAACTATCATATTGAGCAGCTATCAACATTTACATCCTACAGATGTGCCCTGGCAGATTATTTCGGTAATCTTACTAATATTAAAATTGTAATACAAAACCAAACTTTATTCAAAAAGCAATCATTTTCCAAGTTCTCAAACACCCAGAAGGGAAGCAGAGTGCTGGCAGTGCCATACCCATGCCACATGGAAAAAATCACAGAATTGTAGGGGTTGGAAGGGACCTCGAGAGATCATCGGGTCCAACCCCCCTGCCAAAGCAGCTCCCCAGCTCATATTGCACAGATAGGCGTCCAGACGAGTCTTGAATATCTCCAGAGAAGGAGACTCCACCACCCCCCTGGGCAGCCTGTCCCAGGGCTCTGTCACCCTCACTGTGTAAAAGTTCTTCTGCATGTTGGTGTGGAACTTCCTGTGCTCCAGTTTACAGCCATTGTCCTATCTCCACAGACTACTGAAAAGAGGTTGGCCAATTCCCCCTGCATCCCATAATTAAGATATTTATAAACATTAATTAGGTCCCCCCTTAGTCTTCTTTTCCCCAGACTGAACAGCCCCAGCTCACTCAGCCTTTCCTCACAGGGGATGCAGCATGCAGCATAGCCCATCTGATCACCCAACATGAAATAAGCTTTCAGGTTTTAGTAGACAAGGTTCTGCATTTTCTGTCTTAGCAAACAGATTAATGATTTCAAAATGCCATACCAGTGACAAATACAACTAAGAAGCGACATTAATGCCTACGCTTAAGCTAGCATTACTAATCCCAATTTAGGAAGTATGTCAGTGAGTGCAGTACAGTTATTGAACGGCTTGCTAAATTCTACTTCAAATAACGATTAAAAAATTTTAAAGCTTTCTTCCTACAGATACAGGTCACTAAAGCCCCACTATCCGCAGTTGTAGTAAGAAAGTTTTCAAGTGGCAAGTCCAAGAAGTTGCATAAGAATTTTTTGTAAGAATGCTTTCAGCCCCCCAAAGGAAAAAGCCTTTGCCACTCAGTTCCACTTGTGCTCTGTCCTTCGATACCACAGCTTTCTGCGTAGCCAGGGCAAGGACCTGCTCTAGGTTTATATTTGGTAGAAAAAGTAGCATTTACTGGAATAGCCAATTGCTCTTTCTTAGCTGAGAAGGGAGGAGGGAAGGAGATTTTGAGGGCTTCCTCACCTGCGAGCTCTGGCATGTGCCATGTGAAAGCTTTTGGGCAGCCACAGCTTCAAGAAGCAGTAGCAGACAAGATATAATTTTTCAAGTCTTCTCCAGAACTACAGGCTCCTCTGCCAGGAGGACTGGGCACCACAAATACAACTGGAGTAGGAAAAGAGCAACTAACTTTCTAATTGAACTTTACAGCGAAAGCACAACCAAGCCAATGGTACGAAGTACTCACTGAGCTCAATTAAATACAGACAGCAACAGTTTAACAGGTTCTCTAGTGAGAAATATGAGAGCTTTGACAGGATTTCCAGAGAGCTCTGGAAAGCCACACCTGGTTATCCACTTTAGGAGATCACCCTTCTGCCAATGGTCCCTGTCCCCAAAGCAGATCTCTAGGAGAAGCCACACACCATCACAAGGTAATTCGTACAGCATGCTGACTTCCAACTGACAAGTGTATTCATTTCCGCCAGCCTCTGCTACTCAGGAAATAGTGTTTTCTTCAAAACTGTATTTATTTTATGGGACTGAATAATCACTGAAGTGACCTTCACAAAAAGCAGGATTATTTTTACACAAAATGGGAACATTGGTTTCAAAAATACAAACGAAAGGCCATGTAAATGTGCATAATAAGCATTTTATATTTTAAGCTGCACTCTGTTTATTATAATTTCTTCCATACCGTGAAATATTTTATATCAGGTTTTTGCTTTTCAAGATATATTGGATTGCTGAGGTTCCATCCAATACAAATATAAAACAGTTGAAACAGGTGTTAACTATTATGGTACCCATGAAGCACGCCGCTTGTCTATTAATCACCAACTCATAAAGAAAGCCCAATTGTAATGTCTTCTAAGTTTACGTGGAAAAAGGAATTTGAACTTCTACTTGAAATGTTATTTTTATTATGAAAAAAAAATGTTACAACACAAGCCGTATTTTATGGGAACCAAACCCAAGATACAGCAATTCCTTTAAACAGGACTTAATCCACATAACTGTGTTCATCTAGCACATCAGTTTTGTGTCTCACTTCCTAGACTCTTGAAACTGTTGGCAAAACACAGTGCAATACATGTTTGTGAATTTTCCTTTACATTGCTTAGTATCAAAACAGCTTCCTCTACCTGCATTGAAAGATGACATTTATCAGAGAATATTAGAACATGTTGTGCTCCTCGGGTTTCAACTACAATGCAACAAAAATCATTCCTTGTACCCAACCCTCTACATTAAAATACTATCTGTAAGAGCAAGTCAAATCAAGTCAAAGGGATTTCAATACAATGTAGAATATACCCCAAGATAAGCAAGTGGTTATCCTTTACCTTCCCTATCCACTGAATGAAAAAGAATTTGTAACATTACCTCATGCTAATTAGTTTGATTTCCGTTGAAACTGCCATAGAAATATGCTAGCTAAGTAGCTGGTTTGGTTGGGGTTTTTTGTTTTGGTGGGTTTTTTATGAAATAATTTTTATCTTGGAAGCTTGAGCTATTTCTCAGAAATTACCAAACTGGTTATCATACAAAAAAAACCTCCCAAACAACCCCAAAAGCAAACCCTTTTTTCACTGAACTGGAAACCACCTGATGAAGATTGCATTTCCCTGTGCATCAATTTGGACACTAGCCCATACATCCTCTGAAGGCTTGCTCATATCAAGCCAAGATAAAGAATTCCACCCCCATGGGACACAGAGTTAAGACAAATCGCTGAAAATATGTCTTTATGAACAAGAAGATAGAGCACACATTGTTAGAGAAAAAAATCTGACCTTCTGTTGAATTTGTTGAAATCCAAACAAAACAATTTTCCATTTTGCCTGTAATTACAATGCTAGTCTCACTTCCAGTTTTCAGCTTAGAAATTCAGAAGTTAGAGACAACTCAGCTACAACAAAAGGCTCTGGCAAAAAAGTAACATGGTGTAACCAAACAAGAAATCCGTGTAATAAAATCTGGAATGCTATTTTTAATTAGCTTTTCAATAGCACAACAATGGGGTATTCTCACTTTATTGTAGTAAGTTTCACAAAGTAACCTGTAGCTCCTATCAACCTCAAGTATTTTAGGGTCTCAAGTAGCTTTGTAAACACAATTAAGTTTTTTGAATTAAAATCAGGCATTTAAACTTCCTTAAATTCACATATAAAGCAACAGTTAGTTTTTGTTGATGTTCATCACAGGGGAACAGATCAGAGAAGCCACAAAGACAACTGCAGGTATCAGAAAGGAAGGGGGTGCACAAAAGAACCCAAAGTGATGAATACTGAACTAGTTAACTAGCACATCCAAATAAGAAAGTTAGCAAAAAGCTACCTGTTGAATACCACATGGACAAGTTTGTGAAGTCAGGACCTAGACCAGAATGCTCTGTAAAGCACCACATCAGGCAGCGCTACATTCTGTCCCTGAAGTGACAGCACTGGAAAATCTCCATCCCCAGAGACATTCAAGGTCAGGCTTGATGGAGCTCTGAGGAACTGCTTCTAGTTGATCTAGTTGACCCCTCAACTGCAGGGGGTTGGAATACATGACCATTAAAGGTCCCATCCAACCTAATGCATTCTATGACTCTGATAACTGGAACATTACAAAAATTACCTGATGGCTATATATACTGTGACAAAAGGACTCCTGCCTGGAGGTAAAAATAAAGAGACTCACCTCTTCCTAAGCAGCTAAGGGAAAAAGCAAACAAACAAACCAATGCAAAGAGATATCCATGACACAAACTTAAAATATTTATATGGAAACATTCTTCCTCTTGTAGAGCAGCCAAAGAAGAATTGGAAGAGTTTCAGCATGCTCAGTAAGTGACAATAAATAAACTATTAAATATCTGGACATTTTTGGGTGGGTTCCACTGTATCTCCTTCTGTTAAAAGGAACTTGATACACAAGCTACTAAGCTATCCATAAAGAGGCCAGATGTGCCATAACTTCTGACAGACATAACTAATTCTGGGAAAAAAAAAATCCAACCCAACCCACACTGAGTATAAGATATTGAAATACAGCATCTATGAGCCTCCTGGAAGTCCAGTACCTAAGGCTTCTACTTGGTAGCTGGATGAGGTGTTTTGGATCAAGAGGTTTGTCATTTGAATGCACGTGTAAACAGAGTTAGGCAAGCCACTGATATCCTTCATTCTACCTGTAAGTCCACATTTACTTCCAGATACAGAATCATGAAAGCCTATATAGGCACAGTTGCTTATTAGAATATTTGTTTTTCAATAACCTTTTTCCTGTATGCTCAAGTAAAATTGTTGAGAAGTAACTAAACCATCCCACAAACAGAATTCTAATCTTATTCATTGCAAATGATGGATGGACGAAAGAATACCACGGAGAGAAAAGGAAAGCATCAAATAATCTACGTTTACTTCCACTACTTCTGCATACATGGCTAAGAATGCAAGCAAAATCACCAAACCATACACACTCTCAAGACCAAGAAGTCATTGGTTTTGAACAAATATTCCCAGATATTTGCTTCTATCTTTAAGGACTCAATAGATTTAGTTAATAATAGGGGGGAAAGGATTGCGTTACACTGAAGGCTACTTGCCCTGTCCATTTTCCCCTCCCTCCACATCAATATTTTTAGAGTTACATAAGTATAAGAGTTCATCCAGAACCAATAACCGAATACATAACAACTGTAAATCTTAGATATACAACAGATTTTTCTAATTTCACAAAACATTTATCTCTACAGAAAAAGCTTCCAAGTCCCTGCATAGAGAAAGACTGTTTATTTTTATAGCCAAGTCACAGCTTGGAAGCAGGCTGCTAAGTTGGGGTAGCTTTAGGAGCCCCTTTTTCCTCAATAGAAATCTCTCGGTTGAAAGGCACATGTGGGTCCAGCTCATACGTACAGCCTCAGAATGTTTCCTTTTGTGATGTGGAGCACAGTCAAGAGCATGGCATAAGATTCAGAATTTTCATGAAGATAATGAAGTGAATGCTTCACTTCCTGCCAGCTACTCTCAAGAATGAAGCCAGGAAAACCGACTTGCTGTCAGCACTGTATTACCTAATTAAAGTGACTCTACTAGCTGCCTCAGATTGACATTCGCTCACTATCAAAGCTCCCAACATCCCCACCATCATCTCTATTATTTTGCTGTGTACTTGCATATGGAAATACAAATAACAAAACTTTCCCTTTCACAGCTTGATTAGGATTGCTATAATAGAGCTGCCACCATAGATCACAAAGAGGCCAAAAAGGAAAAGTGATTACTGGCAGTCTAGCCCAATGCTGCCTAAGTCTGTTCTTGTACTCTGTCCTTTAGCATACTGGGTAAAATGCTCCTGGAAGTCTCCTACATCATTCTTCAGATGCATTCAAGGGCCTTGGCTGTTCCCTACAGTGGATATGCCTATTGATGTTTCTAGATCAAGGTTTTGACTTCCTCTTCTTTCATCCAAACTCTTACCAACCTCTTTAGCCTAATGCTAGCATTTCTAGAGCCTGTTCTCACCTATTTCTCACTGTCAAAATCTAGGTTGAAATCAAAATTTCTTTGAATATTTAGCTGCTCAACCATAAACCAAAGAGCCCCTTTAGAGTCACTATGTATCTTACGCTTTTCTTCAAAAAGACCCCTTCTGAACTCTTAATTTCAGTGACTGACAGATTAAACAAACATCCCCCAAAAGCAGCTTCACTTAAGCACGAGTCTCCAGCTAGTGCAAAGATTCCATTTCAAGTTCGAAGGCATGTTAATTGTATTGCTTCACTTCTTAAAATTATAGGAGAATATCTGTTCACAAAGTGTAGCCAGCTGTCAGGCAGTAGAAAAAAAAAGATGAGAATTCAAATGATGAAAGAATTCAAGACAGGGCATCCCAACCAGTGGGCTGCTGGTCATGACACACCTCACCATTTTTCTGAAAAAAGTTAGCTCACTACTTTAAGTACCTAAATTTAGAAAGGCATAGCTTTAATTTTTTCTTGTTTAATCACCGGGACTTAAACACTGTTAAAGTTCCAGATATACTATACAAAGTGATGTGGACAAACGGGAGGCTTGCATGGTTAACACATTATGCTGAGCACATTCATGCACTATAGCTCACCCTGGTATTTCCCCCCAGTCCGGAGGAAAACACTTTTTGAAAATATATTGGATACAGTACTAAAAAGGGAAGAGAATGATTCATCCTAATGTTCATAACAGATTTTTGTTACCTAAACACATAGGGATAAATATATCTGCATCCTCAGTCTAAACTGCTTCCTAGAAAGATGCTAAGTGGAATCACAACCCAAGAAGCATGTCACCTCTGAGATGGAGAGCAAAGACGAGGGAGTGTAGCTTTTCTTATTTTATTCAATGAGCTAGTTAATTGCCTCCCTCCAAGGCGGCCTTTTTTGCATTTTCATTTTCCAGGAAATTTGGGGACCTGTGGTCAAAACGATACGCTGGCCAGAAACAGTTTTCACATGATATTGTTTCAAACCCTTTGTATGCAGAGAACCGACAGCAGTAGTCCACAGTCAGCCATGAAGTCATGACGAGTGCTCTCCCACATTAAACACACCCTAGATAACATCAATTCCTTCAACCCCTGATTCAAAGAGAAGTAGTTTTGGAGGAGACAGCTGGAGAATGGTTTGCTCTGGTAGCTGTAGGAAAATCTCACCAATAACCCACCGGGCTCACTGCTGTTATAAAATACTTCTCATCACAGCAATGAAGACCTATTTATGCCAGCAAATTATTTTTCCATTACTATATGCTTACTCCCTGACACATGGGAAGAGATCAAACAATGTGGTAGGGTTAAGCCATTCCAGACACGCTTTCATCTTGACTACCTCTGTTGACTCCCTTATTGTTACTAGCATACAAGCTGACACACACTTAACTCTCACTGCATTTGGAGACTAAATATCTTAGGAGGACAAGAGAGAGAGGAAAAGACGGAAGAAAGCATCCTATCTTTTAAGCTCTGGCATTTTTCTTCACCACAGCCTTGCCACCATAAACACTCCAGAAGGGACAGGAGAGCTGACCGAGCCACCCCTGTGCTGTCACACACCTGGAAGCGAGTCAAAATATTCACCTAAGAATTAGAGAAGTATAAGATACCAAGTGTGGCATTTTCCTAAAACTGCCCTGCAGCAGGGCTGCTGCCTTGAGTCACTGGATGCTGTGAAGGCTCAAAAAACAAAAAACAGAAAGCCCTTGAGTACCTCAGGAAGCAGAACCTCTCTTGCTGCCAGTGCCCAACAGATCCAACTCTGCCCCTGAGCCAGAGGATCCATTTAAAAAGAACTTGCTGTTTACAGGGGGAAAGAAAAATCATAATATCAGAAGTGCCCCAGGGGCTAACAGAGGGCCTCTGCCAAATACAAAAGCTGTGCTCTCAGCAGACTGATGGCTGGGGATATTCTTTCTGTTTGTTTAGCATTCAGCTTGCTCTCACTGCGCAACCGCTTTTCCCGTCAGGTATGCGTACAGATACCGTGTGATTCATTACATGGGAGGGAAGAATGTAGCAAGGCTGTAAAAAAATTAGAAACAAAAACCCTACAGATTTGCATAAAAACGTACACAATATTTTTCTGATGGCCCTGCTTGTTATGAGTCATTCACAGATGTGGAGTTACAGGAGGGAGGCCAAGATTAAGTCAAAGACAAAGCTTTATACAGGAAACCAGTTTAAGTCTGTAGCGATGCAGGTTACATACTGAGCTACAAGGAAAAAAGCCTCTTCCAACAGTAATAATACACTGCATAGCTGGAACCATTATGCTGAATGAGATTCTGCAAACGCATACAGAATGGAACAAAAAACATGACTTGGAATTAAGAGGTGTCTTTCTAAAAACCAGCCAGCCCCACACTCTTCAGCTTCCTGGATGCAACTGGAACATTTCAAGAACAAAACACAAACAGTTCCCTTTTCCTGTACAAAACTCAGTTTATTTTAGTTTCTGTCTCTCTATCAGAACAAGAAACCAACAGCCTCAGACTTTTTAAAGGATACATGCTATGGATCCTTTTCTAGGCATCTGAGCTCCAGTTTCTGCCCATCTACGTAGCTGGTAACACCTCATGTGAAAGAGGCCACTTGTAACTCCACATATCCAGGCTGCTTGTCATCAATTTTGCCCTTAATCTGGGCTTGCTCAATGTCTGGCTTTCTCTACTTTGCATTAATCAGTTTAAAAACAGATGGATCACATCAGATGTAAATTCTTTCCCAGATACTATTCACAGATCCTTTTACTCTTTTTGCTTCGTATCTCCAGCCTCCTTACAAGGCATTTAGCACTCAAGTCAGGCCTTCAGTGTCTTTCATGCTACACATAATTGTCATAATGCAAGTTCTGTTCATTATAAAATGTATATATTACAAGCCTATAAAACCTCATTTCATACAGAAGCATAAAGAGCCTTCATCGATAGTTCAAGTATTACTCAAATGCAGTTCAATCTTATTTTTAGTATATTCTAATTGTAGCATGTCAAGCATGTGACTACAGATGAATTCTAGAAGGGAGCTGTTAAATTTAGAATAACTGATTTCTAGATCAGGGTAAGATTATGAGTCACTTTCAGATTCAATTTACCCTGTGTTGTACTATCGACACTACTACTGAAGCAGTGACTGCATCAACTGTTGCTTTGAGTATTTGGTAAAGGTCAATCAGATCAGTTTTTTTTCATTTGGGAGAGTAAAAGATACAAAAGGAAAAGCATGAGATATTAACAGATTGAAAGAAGTACATGCATAAGCACCGGGGTAAGGCACTGAAGTATTAATTTTAAAAATTTAGAAGGTAACCCCCATATTTTAATACTGAAGGTAGAAAAAGAAATCAGATTTTAACATGTAAAATACCACAATGCATTTTATGTATCAATTTGTACTGTTCCCAGCTTTAAAGAGGAAAACAAGAAGTCCCAGTTTGGCTTATTCTTAGCTAACACTGTAATCCAGATTGCACTTGAATAGAAAACATAAAGAATTTGTTTCACTCAATAAATGCCATTAGCTCTGCACACTGCAAAATTTAGAGCAAACAATGTGGAAGCTGCAGAGTAGTTGTGCAAAGAGAGTGTGATGAGCCTCCCCAGAGGGTGGAGATCATCTCTATCTCACCCATACATTACATTTAGAGCTAGGTATCACTGCGACAAAGCGCGCAATAATTTGTCACCCATTTTGCCAACCATTAGCAAGGCAAAGAATCCTATTTACAGATCAGTACAAAAACACATCAATATCAGTTACTTCACCAAACCAAAGTTTACTCACTATGCCAAGATCCTTCTGCTTTCAAAAAAACTAAGGAAATGAAGTAATTGTTTAGGTAAGAAGATCAAAGCACAACAGAAGTCTAGACCTTTCTGGTAAAGGTGAAAAAGTTTTATTTTCACAGCTGTTTTTCTGTCCACATCTTCAACATCTCCATGACTTTTCTTATGAAGAGTTCCCATATTAAAAAACGCAACCGCCCCACACAGCTGCCAAAGCATTAAATTATTCTGCTTATGCGTATGCATATAAATAAAAACATACATACACACACACGGGGCAAAGGAAGAATGTCATGTATAGTCAAGGTTTCCAGATCCACTTTACAGTAAGCCTGCACTGGTTTGCACTGTAGTGCTAGAACTGAGCCAGGATGCTCAACCTCCACACTGGCTCAAATCATGTAACGTTAGAAGATATGGACTGCATTTGTAATTAAGCATAATTTCTTAGCTTATACCTTAGTGTTGTGGACTGTTCAGCAGAAAATAAGACAGTTAGCTAAAGAAAAGCAACATGATTGTCATTATGGAGGATTAGACAAGAATAAAGACAGTAATATTACTTTTATCTCCTAAGTTAAATTACTCCATTGGGAACTCCTACCTGCTTCTTTGCTGAGGCAGTGCTATGGACAAACAGTGCTGGACTGGAACACAGCAAACATACACCCAGAAAAAACTTGCTCTTCATCAAGACCAGGAGGAAGCCTTCTTCTGGACAAAAAGGTGCAGTTCCACAAGAAATTCTGAACTTACAGTAGTAGAGTATCTTTATTACCAACATGTTATTCAAAGTAAACATTCTTGTGAACTTCAGGTGAACAAGAATTACAATCTTCTACCAGGTATTTCTAGTTAATTTTTCAGCAATAACTCCAGAACAACTAGTACATATTATTTTCTCTAGAGTGAAGGAAGAGCTGAAGGATAGGAGGATAAATCTTTTTCAGTAGGGGAAAAAATTAGCCAGTTGCATACAGCATTCAGTTTGCTAAGTACTATTGCAGAAAAGGTAAGTATCCTTGCCAAACGAACTGTAGGGATGGCATATGAAAGCAGAATTTCAAGTTAAACAATCAAGCAGGAAAGTAACATCTTTGTTACCGTTTCACTGGGAACTGCTCAGTTTAATGCTTTACAGTCCTAGTCTGCCAGCTTCCCCAGATCGCCTCGGAACGAAGTACCTCCCATTAACGCATGACAGCTCGTGTACTATTAAAGCTGAGTTCCTGCTGTGTATTTGAGTCAAAGAAAGGAGATTGTTGGTCACCCACAAGTTAAAAAAGACACCACCAAAATGCCCTAAAAATCTTATTTGGCAGAACATACAGTAATACATATTTAAATAGCCCGATGCTATTGAGACTTGTTCCTCAGAGACCCCAAAGCTCTTTTTCAAGTTAAATACACATCACTAAGACTATGTATGGACAACTGACAAGCAGCTTGAATTCCTCATTCACCTTAAAGAACTGATCTAGACTATTAGTCACTTTCACACAGGGACTGCTCCTAAATTTAGGCTGTCTCCAGATAAGAAAAATTAGTTAGGAACACAAATTTTGCAGTACTTGAACAACTAAAAAAATATACATGAACACACTATAGGAATAAAGACTATCACCAACTTTATACCTCAACCACCAAAGCCCACATGCATTTCTGGGCCACAGTTTCATATGCAGAAACATGCTGAAGTCAATTCATCTTTGTTTCCAAATTACATATTCCAGCTATGAGGGAGAAGTATAGAAATTCAAGGCTTCCCCTAGCCGTAGACTCCTGATTTCCACACACCTCCTGCCCCTGACCTTAGGGGGAAGGTCCTGTCATAGGGTAACAGAAATGTTCCTGAAAGACTGCAAAAGTCATAAAAGCATTTTCCAAGCTAAATGATGCTAAGAACATCAAGACCACCACTAAACTGTGCCCCCAAGGGCTACATCTAAATATCTTAAATACCTCCAGGGATGGTGACTCAATCACTTCCCTGGGCAGCCTGTTCCAGGGTTTGACAACAATTCTGATTAAGAAATATCTCCTAATAGCCTATCTGAGCCTCTCCGGCACAACTTGAGACTATTTCCTCTTTTCCTGTCACATCTTACTTGGGAGAAGAGACTGACAGCCACCTGGCTACAACCTCCTTTCAGGTAGCTACAGAGAGTGGTAAGGTCATCCCAGAACCTCCTATTCTCCAGATTAAACAACCCCAGTTCCCTCAGCTGCTTCTTGTAAGACCACGCTCCAGCTTTGTTGCCTTCCTTTGGTCATTCTCCAGCACCTCAATGTGCAAGTTCTTGCAGGAAGGGGCCCAAAACCAAACACAGTACTGGAGACGTGGCCTTACCAGTGCCAAGTGTAAGGGGATGGACCACTTCCCCAGTCATGCTGGCCACACAATTTCTGATACCAAACAGAAAGCTGTTGATCTTCTTGCCCACCTGGGCCCACTGCTAGCTCATATTCAGCCAGCTGTCAACCAACAGTCCCAGGTCCATTCATCCGGGCTGTTTTCCAGCCACTCATCCCCAAGCCTGTAGCTCTACAGGACACTGTTGTGATGTGTGTTGCAGTCCTGGCAACACCTTTGAACTCCTAGACTCATAAGATGTGAAAAAAATATCTTCATTTGCACTTTCAGCTTTCAGGAAGCAATCCTGCATCAGACTGAAACCTCTAATAGGTTTGAGCAAGTAAAGCAAGTATCACAGAACTGTTATGAGTGTGAGACTAATTCTAAGTAAACATCACTTACGAGTATGAGGAACAAGATTTGAGAACCAGCCTCTGTGGACTGGAGAGCCCTTTATTCAAATTGAATTAAGCTGAGTGAGGTATTTAAGAAACAGGAAGCGAGGAGTTGAAGTTACATTGCCTAGGCAAATAGGCACAAAATAAGTTACTCACACCGTAAGACCCCTTTTTACGCACATGCAAATCACTGCCCGCAGTGTATGACCTCAAAGACTAGTACCTAGCCCCTGCTAATTTGTATTTTTATTGACACAAAGCTATTTCTACAACTGTTGTTTACAAGAAATATATATGCCAGAGAAATTCTACAAAACTCCATTTGCACAATCTTGAGATACAGCACAGGAAATGCTTAAGCTAAATTAATGACCACAACTAAACAAGAAAGCATTGTTTTGTGCTTAGACAACTGGAATTCTGAGTTATGCAACTCATTTATCTAGTAACCTTGAGTATTTCTGAAATTAAAGTTCCTCTTTGCTACTTTTAAGGCTCAGGAAAGTCCTGCTTAGAAGAGCTGATACTGAAACCTTCTAAGTTCATGCAAAATAAACTAGGAAAAAACCAAACTTGTAAACTTAACGATATAAAATGTCAAGACTGGGGAAGTGAAAAATTAAAACAAAGAATGTGCAATTTCTGCCAAAATCTAGAAAAAACAAACAATAAAGAGTAAGGAATTAATATCTGGCCTACTTCTGTCTTCAGTTTCTGTGTGGAAGCTTTAGCTCAAGAAATCCTGTATTTTTTGCAAACAAAATTAAAAACCAAGTAGCAAGATGTTACTGCAGCAGAATTAGCCCAGTGCTGTTTTCAGAAATGATTTTTTACCATTTCTGCTCAGTATTACACAACTCTGATCCTCTCAGTTAAAGGTCACATGAGTACGTTTTTTTCTTCTGTGTTATGTCAAGTATCAACTCCCTTTTCTGTATTTACACAGTAATATAACAACTTGTACACAGGAGAAAAAAGAAAATGAATTAAAACCTCATCTGTAGCAGAAAGTTTTAAGACATCATAACACATTTATAAGCAACTGCAAACATGACCTCGTATTTCCAACTGTGTCTGAAAATCAGTGCAAGGCACATCTTGGCTAATGATGAAATAATAAGTATCACAGCAAGCATTTATCACATCCAACATGACATTTACCAGCATAAAGAACGCCTTGAAAGTCTGTATTTACATTTGCTTTTGTAGGCGCATTCAGTAGTAATGCAAAAAGCTTTGAGTCTCAAGTACCATGGTAAGCACCTCTTTCCTCCAGAGACATACCATCTTACTCCTCCGAAACAGCGCCAAGCCATCCAGAGGGATCGTGGCAGGCTGGCAAGGTGGGCCTGGGTGAACCTAATGAGGTTCAGCACAGCAAAGTGTACGGTGTTGCACTTGGGCCAGAGCAATCCCAGACAGATACAGACTGGGAGAAGAGCTTCTTGAGAGCAGCCCTGCTGAGAAGGACCTGGGGGTTCTGGTGGATGAGAAACTTCATGAGCCAGCAGTGTGCTCCTGCAGCTCACAAGGCCAATGGTATCCCATGGCTCCATCAGAAGAGGGGTGGCCAGCAGGGACAGGGAGGTCATTGTCCCTCTCTACTCTGCCCTCGTGAGGCCCCATCTGGAGTCCTGTGTCCAGAGCCGGGGCCCCCAGAACAAGAAAGATATGGAACTGTTGGAGAGGGTTCAGAGGAGGCCACAGAGATGATCAGAGGGCTGGAGCAGCTACCCTACGAAGCGAGGCTGAGGGAGCTGGGCTTGTCCAGTCTAGAGAAGAGAAGGCTGTGGGGGACACCTCATTAAAGCCTTCCAGTCCCTAAAGGGAACAGAGAAACAGGAGGGGAATCAGCTTTTTGAAAGGGCAGGAAATGTCAGGACAAAAGGGAATGGATTGAAGCTGAGGGAGGGAAGGTTTAGATGAGATATCAGGGGGAAGTTCTTTACAGAGAGAGTGGTGAGGGGCTGGAACAGGCTGCCCAGAGAGGTGGTGGATGCCCCATCCCTGGGGGTGTTCAAGGCCAGGTTGGATGGAGCCCTGGGCAATCTTGTCTAGAACATGCCTGGAGGTTGGTGGCCCTGCCTGTGGCAGGGGATTGGAACTCTCTGATCCTTGGGGTCCTTTCCAACCCAGACCATCTATGATTAGGCTTATACCTTTTTCAAATGAGCAGATTTTAAGAAGGGGGTGACAAATACAAAAGACATAGTTCTTTAGCACTAAATGCAGGACAATATTACCACCTATCAGTATAAAGCACTAAGGACTAAACATTGTGTAACATCTCTCAACATGTTGTACTTGCCAAATATCCCAGTCTTAATAAATATTGTCTATGTGCTTCATGCCTGCATAAAGCTTTTCCCAAAACACTCATTTTCTAAGTGACACGGAAATCACACTAATTTGGAAGGAATGTCAGTGAACCAACAAGAAAAATAAAGTCTTCTCTAAAACCTTGCTATTTTCTGTTACCTCCCAATTTATGCTCTTTGGAATAGTCATAATTAACTGCAACAATTAATGCACACAACTAGATCTAACTGTTAAAGTTGAGCTGAGGTAGTACAAAAAGATCTTTTTTAAAGATATAGTTTATAATCAAGGAGCATAACATCACACTGAGGACTTAATAGTGAACAAAGCCAAAACCATGGCCAGGCATTGGACAAGACATTAACAAAACCTTATCCAAGAACATGCAACGATTAAATTGCTTAGCAGATGATGTTAGACTGAACTAGAGGAAAGCATGGTTTTGTTTAACAGGTACATGTACTGACAAAGCTGTTATAAAATTGGGCAAGAAATAAGTAGCCTAAAATATCATCTTAAATATCAAGTAATTCTTTCAAAAAAAGAAGCACAGCAAACAGTCATAGTCAGGGAACACTAAGAGATATTGCTCTTGAAAGTCTCTCTAGCTGGGAATGATAAAGATATGAGGAGAAGTATTTCTTTATGGAGTCACATTTGCTCCTGGGAAGTACTTAACTGTGTTTTGATTTGTACAACATAAAGCACAAATGAATATAAATTTTTTTCAATTGAAATATACAAATAAATTGGTCTTGATTTAGACTAATAACCTTTGTAGCTGTTGCACAGGGAAAACAAGAACACTCTAGGAGTCCACAATGTCTATTTCAACAAAGGAGTTTTTTTTTCCAAGGAGGCAAGGGTCTTTGAACTACAAACCTTCCTAAAAAAATATAGCCTACTTGAGAGCAGAGTAAAATAGCTCAAAGTCAGCGTTCCCAAACATAAGCATAGACTAGGGTCAGGCTTCTGTGAAGACGACATTACCCATCAAGAAAAAAGAGATTACTATGTGCTTGTTTGCAATAGCCATCAGTAGTATCTTCAGCCAAAAAGGATACCAACATTTTCTATTCAACAGAATTAACCATGAACCAAGTCTCCAGTACTCAGTTTGCACTTTTGTCACTCGACAACCCAGGGGATCTCAGTTCTGTATTTCAGTGAAAACACACCCAAACCCACCACCACCATGGAGTGCAGATTGGCCAGCTTGTATTTGGTCTGCCTCCCCTCAACACCAGTTAGTAGCCAATTTAAAAAAGAATAATTATAAAAATGTAGCAACACTCTAGCTTCTAATCAGATCCAATTAACAAATACTGAAAGCGTTTCTTTAGGTTTTCTTTCTCCAAAGTCTGTATTAAGAGAAGAACAAGGGAAATAGATGAGCAAGGAAGAGCAGGAATATAAAAGCCCCATTATAAGGTACGTAGCTTACCTAAAAGGTAGACACACTATAACTCAGTCTCACTTGCTTTCCGATGACTAGTTAAAGCCACTTGTTTTTCAACACCAAACTGCAATGCATACAGGCCAGCACAGGAATCACAGAAAAACCGGAAATTTCTAAGTTCTCCATCACTTCCTCTAGGCCTCATCAAGCCCTCACAAAGAGGCATCTTTAACATGTTGGGTCTGATTTACATTTCTGGGAAGTTCTGCAAGTTAACTGTACCCTCTAATGCTTCTTTCTTTTACAATTTAAGGAAACCACAAACAAAGCCAACCATCCATTGACTACCCTCTTAAATTATGCATTCTTATCAATATATTGAAACCTTTTCTTCTATTTCAGGCTCCTTATTCACACAAGCAACTCGGGTCAGCAAGAGCCTGGTCAGTATTCTCACAGGTTTGTAAGAACTATGCAAAGCCTGGAGTAATGCCACCAAGTCCTCCAGGAGAGATAAAAAACCCCTAAGAAAAAAAGAAGGGGTGTGCCACCAGCTGAAAATGGGAAATTTAAAGATGTGTGTTTTACCTAAAATTGCCAAGCCTGCACTTTCCAACAACCCCCCCCCCCAAGACAGGAAGGAAAGGATAGCTCATGGAGCCCTTGCATCAGAAAATGCCTACTACTAAGGAACAGAAAATTTAAACAAGCAATTATAGTCTGCTCTTCGCCATCCAAAGCAAGGATACAGAAAGCACTGTGGAAAAACTAAATTGTCCACAAAAGATTCCTAACATTCCTCTTCCATTACAATAGTATAGACTTCAAGATGTTCTGCAATGAGCTATAGCTTCATGCAGGGTAAACTAGCTAACAGAAATTGTACATTCTCCGTGCAGTTAAAATGGATTAGCTTTAAAATTAAACAGAAAGGGGCAAGTTGAGGACTTGCTGCTCTAGTTCCTCTACTGAATGTTTGGAAAGTTCCTATTTCATGAGTCTTTAGGCAGAGTAAACAGTATTTCAAGTCTGCAGAAAATTGCACTTGAAGAGGAGGAAGGTTAATAATAAAGTTGTAGTAGTGGAGATTTCTTGTATTATACTGGAAACTTCCACTTCCAGACATGAGGTATTTGCATAAGAACTAGCTCTAGAAATCTTAAAGGAGCCTTCATTCAGTAATCTTAAGTCACAAAGACATGGAGAAAGCATAAGGACTAGTCGCCCCAGAGAGCAGATGCTCAGCTCTGCCCTCACACTGCACATGCAGTGGAAACCAGAGAAAACAAGCTGTTTAAGTTCAGAAAAATCCTCCCTCAAATGAAAATGTCCATTTAGAATAAAAGCAGCATACAACTGCATTATGTCTAGTCCAGAAACATGCAAACACAGCCCCACCCACACGTGATAAGCATCAAGCAAAGCCTCCTACTATTGACTTTATTTAACTAGGTCTTCCCAGAGTTGCAATTAATCCATAGGAATTTTCCCAGTTCCTCTGAGATTGAGGGATTTTTATATCAACTCTATTTCTATAACTGAAAAAAATTCTAAGTCCACATAGTCATAGAAATGTAAACCCAAGATTCAGAATACCATCTCCTAATCATGAAATATGGGTGTTCTAACAAAAAAATAATGTATAAACTTTATTTGGCCACATTCTAAATGCATTACCATCAGCACTACTTATTCTTGACCTCAAAGTAAGGCAAGAGAGTAACCATCAACTGTATAAATCAGCACAAGTATGATGCATCAGACGCTGCTCCAATCTTCACACAGTTCTATTATCTGAGAAAAATAATTTCTTCTATTGACTTGCTTGGGATAAACATGGCAGTACTGTGTTTTTACCTGTGCAAGTGTCAACTTTATAATTTAATTTATGCTTTTAAGCTTCCTCCTTCAAGCTGTTTTTACTGGTCCTACTTCAACTATTTCAGCTGTCCCTTCAGACCAGAATTTGGCTATTGTTTGCTTCTTCGGGCACGTTACTAAAGACAACAATCATTAGGACTAATTAAGTTGTATGGAGACTAATAGGTTGCTCTGCAAGGACAAGCATGTAAGTTTACAAATTCTCCTTTTCCCATATGTACAGCAGAGCTCCCAAAGCTGTCTCAAAGAAAATAACATTGGGATGCCCAGAATAAGAGTCCCAAAAGCTCACCAGATTCTGAAAGCCTCTGCAAAACTCAATCACGCATTTTAAAACGTACCTAGAATTAACAGAGGTGAAAGTTTGGATGGTCTGCCCTATTTCTAGAGTTCATAAGCCATTATCAAGACTGCAAAAAAAAGCAACATTTCCTGTTTGCATTTTTTTCTTTTATTTTGATTTTGGTTGAATTTGGGTTTCCTGTTACAGCTCAACTGGCTTTAAACATAGAATAGTTTTCAGCTCTAAGCTGCTACCCTGAAATCTTGAGACAGCTCGGCTACTATGAACCCACAGCTTTGGCAAAACCAATTTGCAGTAACCGATACAAGTCTTTGCTGTAACTTGCTGGAAAAAAAAAAAAATCACTAAATTTAAGGTGTCAGAAGTAATTTTTTTAAGAAAAAAATAATCACCATACTATCTTCTGTTGCTTAAGCTGTCCCAATGCAATGTTTACCAGCTTTAACTGTGCCTGCATGAGCCCACTCGATCACGGTTTAGAGAGGTTTCTGCAGAAAAGAAAACAATACTTACATTGCTAGAGAAATAGCATCAGGGAGCTAGCTCAGCACCAGTCCCTAAAGTATTCACTGGATGCTCACTCAGCTGCCAACCTCTACTTAGTTGTCGTTAACTAGTTCCTGCCAGAAGTCACAAAATAACCTGTATTTGAGCAGAAGCAGCTGGTAGGGTACTCATTTGGACATGTGGTCCTTCTGGGGTAGTAACAGCCATGTACAAAAATACATACTAGTCGTACTAAACTAATACAGTTACACAACAACTTGCCTTAAAGGGTGACTACTTCCTAAACAAGCCCATTAATTTCTTCTTTTGTCCTCACTGCAATACTATCCCTTTAAATTCAATAGAGTTTAACTCATGAAAAAGATAAATTGCCTCTGATTTCTGAGCCTGAAATAGACAGATACAGAGAAGAGACCATGATCAAAGATTTTTCTATTCTGTTACTAGGAAAGGCCATAACATTTTAAATCTTGCTGATGCTGAACTCCTTTACAGATTATAAAATTAGACATTGTTACAAATGTGTTCCTATTCTTTTGAGCATTAAAATGATGTAAGAAAGGATAAATTACAGCAGAAAGCTAAAACACTAAGAACTTTCAAGTGTTTCAGAATAAGAAGCTCTAAGTTTACCTTTACTATAACACTACCAGGGGCAACTGACCTACCTCTAGAATATGTATAATCTCTACATAATTATTAAACAATTCACAAGATATCAAAAAGATCACAGAACAATACTGATAACTTAGGAAGCGAATACTCAGCTGCTACACACAATACCATGATCCTACAATCCCTGGCATTATCTGGAAGATTACAAATTTTCTTTTGCCATCATGGCTATTCTCTTTAGAGTGATGCAAGCAGATAATGAGCGATGCACAACCAGCAGCTATACATCATAGTCTCCCCTGTTTAAACCTTTAATATGGAAGCAAATATGTACTGAGGCATCTGAACTTGCATTACTCCTTCAAAGAGAAAAGGCACTAGTCCTCGCTGTCTTACCACTGCCTTCATCCCATAAAGCAGATCCCATCAACTGGAGCAGCTCTCTTCTGATGCACGCACCAGACCTCCCTACCCATGTACGCGCCACATGGAAAGGAAACAAGCCTGGGTAGGTAAGTCGGAAAGTATTTACACCAAAGCCTACACTAGAAGATGCGTTTGAAGCTCTACACCCTATGAAAGGGTAAGTTAGGAGAGGGGGGAAGAAGGTTCCAGCTCCAGCACCCTGCGCCTGCCCTCAGCCTGCTTGTGCTTGCACAGCGCCGAGTCTGCGTACCAGCTGCAGTAGTGCCGAAACACACACCAATCCATTTGATTCATCACACTGCTCGAAGGAGGCAGAACAGAGCTGGTGAGTGGTTTCTCCTCCTCTTCTCTCATAACACACTACGAACAGAGAAAGAGCGGAAGAGAAGCTGAACAGAAGCGCTGAGAGAGGCTCCTCTCCAAAGAGCACGCCTGGCTGCCACACAGCATACAGGGAGATCTTTCCCATGCACGTCCACAGCTACCAGACTTTTATAATCCTCTTAGTCACGTCTCTGTTCACCTCCCGGGTCCCAAGTTTTCCCACTTTAAAAATCTTTCCTATCCGTCTGAAAAACTTGGCCTTTACACCCTTCCACTCAAACTCCGGTCTGGCCAACCTGCACCGGCAGCTATGTAAATCTTTCCTTTACCTCAGCCACTCACTTCTCCCACGCCTCCCTCCGTCCAGCAGCACGTTCCTGCTAGACCCAAGCCGCCACTATGCTTCACGGTAGCTGGGAGGAGAGACACCAAAAGCATCTCAAGTCAGCATGCAGCCAACAGCATGTAACCCTTAAACACATACTAAGGCCAGGCTCAAACTCACTGCTGGCTATACAAGCCAGAGCTGGCTGTGCCAGTGCCAGCCTTGCAGGGATAGAGAAGATCCACCCTATTAAAGACTCTCATGAATATGCATTTCACATCCCATAAGGAAAAAAGTCTATTTAACATTTTACTTGGTTTGAATTATATTCCCAACACTTAATACTCAGGTCCATCTATAAATACAGGAGATATACTTCTAACTAGATACATACCAATCAAAAAAACCAAACCCCATTTAACTCAGACGCAACTGATCTGTAACCGAAGTTTGTGCCTTTCAGGTGGCACGTCACCTAAAACTACACTGACACCCAACAGAACACTTTCCTGGCACTCGTTTCTCCCAAATGTTTACAAGAGCACAGAATGTAAAGCTTGGTATTTTTTTTGTATTTAAACAAAACTTTACAATAAGTCAAGCCTACTCTTCTCACAGCTTAAATGATTCCTCATGTTTCAAAGACTGGAATGACTTCTTCATTTCCGCCAAATCTCTAAACAATCTAAAGATGTCACTGAAGGCCACTTAAAGTGAAAAAACCTGACTGCTGCTAGGCAACCCAGAAAATATCCTTACATGTTCAATTGTTTAGTGCATTAAAAAATTTCACACATATTGAGAATCCATGTATTCTGGATTCTAATGACCGTAATGCCTTCCACACAGAGGAAGAAAAAGAAATTCTGCAGGATATGTTCGTATTTCAAAAAGGAATCGCTTATAAAGGACTAAAGATTTGATCAAATTTATTCACTGTTTCTGCAGATGGAATAGATTAGAAACACATTCTCTTATCCGCTATTTTACACACACTCCAGAAGTAAATCTACTATGGAAAACCAGCACTTATGTTTGTTTTACTAAAAAAAAAGTACCAAGATTCTTTTCTACTCTATAAAACAATATTTAAAAACTGTATTCCATACCCAGACTCTTTAAATCAATGCTATTTTAACTGCTCTAACTGCACATAAACAAAAGCCATTTAACATCATTTAATACTTGGCTGGTTTATGGAGCTCCTCACCCACAGATGCACTTCTCACAGGTCCAGAGAGACCCAATCTCACTTTCTTTGAAGCAGACCACGATAAAACAAAGTATTTCCAGGTCACAGCAAGGACACCACGCAGATGTAGCCTTCATTTAAATTACATACAAATACATACACAGGTTTGTTATTTTAATGTAGGTACACATCACACAGAGGTGTCATTTTAAAGACATGATTTATTTTTTCAAATGATTAACCTTTCACTGATTGTGGCTGTTGTAGCACAGTGTAAAGCAGTTCCTGTGCAGAACGTTACAGCATAGCTCCTGATTTAATTACCCAGCAAACAGTTCACTGAATCTCACTTTATACTCCCTCAAGCAATTCAATTTTCTTCCCATAAAGGTCATGGGGAATATCTTCAGAAGACATCAATCTGCTGCTACAGCTTTCCGTAACATTAAAACGCTTCACAGCATCAATTAATTGGCCTAACATTTATTTTGGAATTACAGATTTCAATTTTTTACATTTCTCAAGGTGCTCAATCTTAAATTACCAGTCACATCTTCACCTGCTGTTAAGTTTATTGCAGGCATAGCCTGAGCAGCACAGAGCCAATCAAAATAGAGAAAAATCAAAGCCCTCCATTCACACAAAGTTACCAGCAAGAGGGAAACAAGGCAAGTTTGATGTTTAGTTTAAACCACTAATTCTGACTGCTCATACAGATTCGTAAAACCACACTTTGCCTCAAATGGAAAAAAGCATCATCGCCTGCAAGTAGAACTCAAAATATGTTTAAGCAAAAAAGGAAGTGGTGATAATATATTTAAAACTTTGGAGTCTCTGGTAACCTCACCAGGAAGCTTTACAGTATCAATATAACTGAAAGTTTTAAAGCTTTATATAATGAGATACTAATAGCACGCGTAGATCATGAAACAAACTCTTTGTGTCTGCACATATTACATAAAGAAAAAAGAAATCACATAGATTAAAGCGTTCAAAAGGACTGAAATGGTGGGTTTTTTTAAAAAATGGCATAACTTAGTATTACCAATCTGTACCTCCAATTGCCTCTTAAAAGTATTGCTTCCAGGCCAAAGTTACCTGGCTTAACACCAATATTTTGACCTGAAAGGAGGTTGTGCTGAGCTGGGGCTCAGCCTCTTCTTGCAGATAACCAGTGATAGGACAAGGGAATGGCTGCAAGTTGCACCAGGGGAGGTTCACGTTAGAATTTAGGAGAAATTTCTTTTCAGAATGAGAGGTTGGGCATTGGAATGGGTTGCCCAGGAAGGTGAAGTCACTGTCCCTCAGGGTTTTCAAGGTGGGATGATATACTTAGGGACACGGTGTAGTAAGTAACATAGGTGGTAGGGGGATGGTTGGACTAGATCTTCGAGGTCTTTTCCAACCTCCATGATTCTATGATAAACCCATTAACTGAACTTCATTATAAAAATGCTGCAAGGAAGTACCCATGAATGATGTTTAATCAGACCAAGCCTGTGACCTGACCTGCTGCACAAGCAGCACAACGGCATTTTGTTTTTCTGCTAGTCATCTCATTGCTAGTGATGGCAAAGAGTTTAGCTTCTACAGGTACTCTGAACCATGCAAGGAGAAATAGCACAGCCCAATTCTTTTTATACATATTCGAATTAGGTACTAATTTCACTTGAATAATTTGGACTGAGGTTTCATTTTTTCTTTCCTGGCACTCATTTTTATTTCTGTTTTTGCTTTCAAAAGCTCCATAATATTCTAGCATCTAGAGCAAAACCATCCTGTGGCACTGTAACTGTTACAAACAGAAGTTATCAGTGCAAATTAAAAAGCTTTAGAAAAGGATTGAAAGGCTTATAAAATGGCCATCCCATAGCTTCCTAAAGTGATGGGCAGGCCCACAGGAAAATAAAACAACAAACACAAAAGAGCCCCCAAAAAGCAGAAGACCCTTTCTGTGGAACAGGGAGCACCTATAAAAGATGTGCTATTAGAAATAAATTCTTCTTCATCTACATACCACAAGCTTCACAATGACCATATAAACCCAAAGATTTGTGCTTATTTTTCCTCGAAAACAATTCTTATGGACCTAATTCATGCAACATAGTTTTAGCAGAACCTGTAACCAAGACTCCACAAAGCCTCCTGGGCCTGGCCTGCACAGGAGCTTAGCAAATGGAAAATGGTCGGCTTATGCTTCACTTGCATCTACACGTGTTCCCAACAGGCAAAGAGCCAAAAGAAGCATGGGGAATGCTAGTCTCTTAAGTTAATATTTGAAAGAAAGCTTCTCCATGCAAATTTATCAACTTTTCTACATAAGGAGTGTTTTTTCACAAGGTTTACTGCAACCTTTACACACCAGGTGAGTACTGGAATTGCACAGGGACAGGGAATTTGAGGTGGTGGCAGGGTTGGCACCACACTGAGAAGCTCACTGGGAAAAGGATCAGCAGTCAAATCAGACTGGGGAAAGAAAAGCAATTTAGTGGAGGTCTCTAGGCATGTGGATGGAGGATATCGCTTTTAGTCCAGTAACGTTTCTATCAGGCTGTGTTTGTACTTCTCTAGGGATGGTGTAACAGCTGAAGCTTTTAACTACACACACGTCACTTATCAGGTGCTAACTACATCTTCAAAATATCTTCAGCTGATCCGTCTGTGTGGACCAGCAAGTGACCTCCTCAAGCAACTAGTGTGCTCCAGTAGTCCTTAGCCTCTAGTAAAATGGGTCAAAGGTCTGATCTTTAGAGTTCTAAGGGATATATATTTACACGGGCAGCTTCAAAAAGAAACAAACATAAAATTTAGAATTAAAAATAGCAGCTTTGTCCTACAGCATTTAGAAAACTGTTGATCTCAGAATGCCAAATTCAAGACACAGCTGCTGGCAGCAGGCCATTTTGGAGAGGTAGCTGGAATGACTGGAAATCTCCTGCCTTTTAAATCAACTTCTACTATCATCTGTCTTTCTCCTCACTAGTGACACATCCATAAACGTGGGTTTTTTTTAAAAAAAAAAAAAAACTCTTCATCCTTGAAAGAAAAGAAACGTAAAGAACAAGTTACCTCCTGTCTGTTCTTGCTCACGTGTGCAAGGAAGAGACTTCCAGGAAGGGTACATTGAGCAACAAGTTCTTCTGTGGTTTATACAACAGAATCCAAGCGATAGAGATAACATGACTGCCAACGTAAAGCTCAGTAGGACACAGTGTGAAGCACAGCACAGAGTCCATGAGCTACACCACTTGAACCAGCACAGACGCTCCAACCCACAGTCAGCCCCCACTACTTGGCCACTGAACCTTCAGCTTATTCAGTTCCTGCAAGTGAGCCCTGATGCCTTGAGTTCAGGCTGAGGCAGTTAAGCACACAGAAGCTAATAAAAGATAATTATATTACCCTGCAATGATGATTTTAAAAGTTGTTTGAAGGCAGCAGGGCAGCAGCGATCAATGTATTGCCAGTTGCATCCCAGTTCACCCAGCCAGGGTGGGGGACCCCTTCCCAAAGGCCAGAGCACCCCAGTAAGACTGCAATCTTCAGCCAAGCACAAGGAAATAAGACAGGATGCAGCCCTGGCACAAGAGATAATACAAGGGTTCAAACAAGAAGTGGGTATAAGGAGGAAGAGGTCAGTTGGCCCAACATTTTGATCTCTACTGTTCATTATCATCATACAGCAGTCCACAGGTAGAGGCCAGTGGTCAGCAACTGGTTTGTGAAGCTGCATCACACACGAAGAAAAATTTTGAAACGCTATAAAACGGTGAATAACAGCTTGCAAGACAACAACTGCCATACATTTAGGAGCTAACAAAGTATAAAGTGATGTTATAAAATGATATCTAGTGTAGTTACTACTGTTCTTCAAGCATACAGAACAAGAATAACATTTTAGAAGTACGTGGTTTTCTATGTGTACAAGAAGATCACAGCTTACAAATGCAACAGCAACCTAAGTATCTTTTGACTGCTCCATCAGTATTTTAAGTTTCACTAGCATGACACTAAAAAGTTTCAATAACCAAACCTAAGAAATCTAAAGTTGGGAGAAATACATCTAAATCCTACCAGGACTTTAAAATGTGGGATGTACAGACCAGTCTTTCCCAGCATGTCTTATCTCACTGCCCTTGGGAAAGCAAATTGACAGCTACACTGAGTCACAATTTTATCAACTCTGGAGTACAGTTCAGACTGCACAAGTGTCAGTTTTAATGCTGGTATCTGGTCAAGCATTTACCTAAAAAATGTCTATTTATAGTCTTAATACATAACATTACTAAATATGATGCTCTGACATTACAGTCCAGTATTAGGTTTAGCATTTTAACTCAAATTAAAGATGCATTTTTTCCTGCATACCAGCATCCAAAAACTATTTTACGTATAAATGAGAGAACTAGATCAATGCCTTGATTCCTCAGGCTCTATTAGCTAGAGAGATAACAGAAAGGATACAGGTCCATTTTCTATGAGGATTACAGTTACTCCAATAGTTCCAGACACAAAGTAACTTGGCAGAGGCTTGCTATCACTCATGAGAGTTCCCTCACAGTATCAACGAGCCCTTAACAGGAAACAGGTTTTGTTGAAAAATACATATTCCTTTTCCAGTAAAGAGGATATCATGCTAGACATCTTTAGATAAATCAGCTATAAAAGTCACTGACACATGAAAAGCTATGTTGCCCCGTGCAATACAGTCACACTGATCTGAACCAGAGACATGAAAGCCTAGGCACAGACAAAACCAGTTACTGAACAACTGCAGATACAGTCAAGGAATGGTCTTAGTTGCTTAATCCCAAATGATTTTAAAAACTACCACTGATTAGCAGGTGGCATCTTAAACACATAATCCTTAAATCAAACACTCATTTCTTCAGTTCGGAAAAAAGTACACACAATAAGCTTCCTGAACTCCCCCTCATACATGGTCTTATTAGGTTTTGTGCTCAAAGCTCCTGGAAGTCACAGTACTAGTGTAAAAAAATTGATTTAAAAAAAGCTAGTGCCTCTTCACCACAGAGGTCTGAATTTGAAGAAAACCAGCATGTTTCATTGTTTGATGGGCATAAAGCCAAGAGCCTGAAATAAGGACTCAAAATAGGACATACTTTCCAATGGAGGTAAAGATTACAATATAACCAACAGGAATGTGCAAGCCAGCAATACTTAACTTCACAGTTCATGCCAAACCATGATAGTCCGTTGTACTACTTGAAAAACACTGAAACTTGAGAAAGTGGTATTATTACAATTGTTAACAGTGGAACGCAAGAACATTTTTAAACTACAAGTCACACAAATTCATTTTGTATATTTATTTTTGTAGAAAGAGACTATTCAGCACTTTAGGGATTTGAAAACTTGACAAAACTTGATTTTTTTCTTTTTCCTGCTACACACAAGTAAAACGCCAAAAGTAAAGGCTGTTAGCAAGGTTCCAGTCTCCCCACAACTATGTCCTTGTCCAGGTTATGGTGATACATTGCAAGGAGCAAAAAATCCCCACAAACAGAAATCTTACAATGTGTTAGAAAAAACCCCACTAGGAAGAAAAAAATCCCTTCTAGGAAGACAAACTGCATTTATGACTACTCAAATAAAGAGCTAGAAAAGATATTTCAGTAAGAAGCTGGGCAAAGAGGCTTCACATCTCAAAGCTCCAACTGGGACAGAGGGACCTCTGAACAGGAGCATAAACCAACAGCACTCTAAGGTTTAACTGCAGTTGCAAGCAAAGTACACAACTTGAAGGATCGCAGCATGTTTAGTTTTATTATAGAGATGTCTGCAACCATCACAGCACCCCCCCCCCCAAAAAAAAATTTCAGAGAAGGAGCAACTGCTGCTTAGCCATTTAAACATGAAACCCAAATATTTCAGGGCTTACCCCCCCTTCCCAGAAACCATCGGTCAGGACCATTCTATTTCAGTTCCCATTGCCTATTAAACAGCTAACTCATTCAAAATCTATTAATTCATGTCTTCAGGGCCTCTCAAAAACTAGCAAAGCCTCAGCAGAGGCTGAGGATTCCTAGAACATCTTCGTCACCTGTAGTACATTCCAACACAAGTGTTTTTTTTCCCTACCCTCTCCCAAACTTTGCTCCTCAGTTGTCATTCTCTGTAGTTGAAACAAACTAGCAAAGAAGTCTAAGGAAACTATTAAAAGTCTACTTTCCCACACAGTTATGCATTAAGTAGGGAAAGTGCACTTGTTGAAATAGAACAAGTTTCACCTGATGGGTCAGCAAACAAAATAAATTGTTTATCATCCAAGCATCAGAACTCAGCATTGCACAAGTACAGTCAGGGTGACCCTTAGGCAACGGACTTCACAACTGATTTTCAGTAGTTTTACAGTAATTAAGTTTCACCTACAGTAAGTTGTGCATAAAAGCTATCTAAGTATTGAAGTCACTTCTCCTTAAGGAAAGCTGGACAAACCTTAGGTGAAAAACTAGAAGTTGAGCGTTTTTCTAACTCTCCATAACAGGCAAAGGGTACCAAAACTGAGGCAGCAGGATGGGCAGTGCTCATTACCCAACCCTGTGATGGCAGGAGGGAGAGCCACGCAAAGGGACCCACTGAGCTGCTTGTACTGCTTCCACTATATTATAAATTAGATCCCTTTTATCCTTACTGCCTAAAAAATAATAGGGGATCCTTTTTAGAAATCAAGTCCTCCATATGTAAATGAAGACTAACGTGACTCCTATAAATTCTGGCCTACTGCGGGCAACTTACAAAGGCACTAATGGCCATCAGTACAGAGCTCTGCTATTTTCCAGCATTCCCACACCTCACCAACACAGCCTACTCTAGAAGATAAGCTCAACAGCCAACAAGGAGCTTGTGGTGCCCAGTATTCTTCAGTTTCCTAAGCACCTATGTAGGTCTGTGTTTTCCTTTATGTGTTTGGTTATCAACAGCCAAGACAAATGCTGAAGTACCTCACAAGATAAAACCCAAAATAAGACACAAAACCAACCATAAAAAGGTGCCCAGGTCCCAAAATTAAAATTACCCAAAAGCATCCCAAAACTGAAAGATGATGCATAAAACCCAAAACAGAATGCAGAAAAGCTGAATTCTATCAGGCACGCAGGGTTTTTCTTTAAAGAAAGAGCCATGTGTAACATGGCATCCACACCACAGCTAGACTTAAGACTCCTCTTAAACAATGACAAGGATGTGTTTTGGCTTTTTAACCAAATGCTGAAGTGTGACGGTGCATCATAAAAATCAAAGTATTTAAGCATGTGCTGTACACACATACCGTCCAAACCCCAACACCTGTTAGAGAACATGACACAGAAGAAGGATATCTGAAACCCAAGACTGGCGTAACACTTTCTAGCCAAGAATAAGACACAACACGCAAGGCAAAGAGGTGGTGTTTTGGTTTGGTGTTTTTTAAGGTGCCTGGCCAACTTCTCCAAGTCTATTGATAGCCATGACATTAGCTGTTTGAGTAGACTTTCCTGGTCAGCTTTTCGAAGTTTGGTGTTTCACATTTTTGTAACAATGTTCAGCTGCTACAGTAACAGGTACTCAAACATTCACTAAGTCATTCCCCATTATCACCTGAGCATCCACCAGAAATCAGCCCACAGTGGCTATAACGAATAGGGCTCCTACGAAATATCACCTTGTGTCACTGATGAAAAAGCTCATGAGTTTTATTCAGATTTGTTCCCTGGAAAAAAAAAAAAAAAAATAAAATATCAAGTTTGCTCTGAAGAGACCTGTCCATCAACAATGAAGAGATGCAGCAGCATGAAAGAGCTTACACCCCATGGCAAAGACTGAGGTTTAGGGAACATCATTCCAGTCTTCTGTAAGCAAGTAATAAAAGTCATACAACACAGCTGGACACAGCAAGAAAAGAATTATTCTCCTGTTCAAGGTTTTTAGCTCAGTTTTTTCATTCTCCGGTATTTCAAACAGCAAAGCGACCCTCTCTGAGAGGCTCCCTCTACCTTTCACATAACATAGTTAAACTTAAGGCTATTCACAAACCAAACAAGACCAAAAATGCTAAAACAATTATTCCGAAGTGGATAAAACCCAAAAACCAGCAGCATTTTCAAATCCATCAATATATCCTGATAGCTCAATTCAGATTCGGTTCCTTCTTTAGATTTAAGTGGTAGCAAACTAGCCACATCAACTCTTTCTGTGAAAGACAGCTACCCAGTGCCTTGCCACAGCACTTACTCCAACTGCAGACCCTCTATCTGACCGTGAGGTGCCCTGTCCCACCCATGAGCTGGTTTGCTATGCCCCAGCAAGTCCCACTCAAGTCAGCACCATCCCCAAAGAAACAAACCCCAAAATATCAAACACAGAGCAGATGAAAACAACCAGGGCAGAACCACACATAAAATGCAGCGATGCCATCACAAAGCCCAACATAAGCACCAAGCTGAACGCTGACCTTCTGCACGCACTTTCTACCCCCTGATTGTCTGCTGGGTTTATTTCATTTCATCATTAGCACAGTAAACAACAGATGTTAACCAGCAAAAAAAATAAAAATATAAGGGTTCCCTGAGCAAGAATGAGAACATTTCCTGACAGGTTTCTTCAACAGATGCTGTTTCAAACTTGGCTTTAAAAGACAGTTGAACTAAAAACGCAGTATTCTCACTTTCCCTGTAACATAAAGAAAGCTATGGTGAACACTAGAAAAATTCTAAACATGTGCTTTTTAAATAATTTAAAAAGTAACTCTCACAAGTGTAAGCATGCTTTCAAACAGCTGGTAAAAGCAAGAGAAGAGCCTTAAAGCATCTAATATGAACAAGAAATTATATTTACACCATCTTGAAATAAAAAAAAAGGAAAAAAGTTTATTAAAAATCACCACTTAGACTGCAGAGTTGCTTCCCTTCCACAATGCAATTTCTGCATATTTTAAGAACTTCCAGTGAAGAACCTAGTATTAGAAACCACAGGCAACACAACCCTCTGAACTGCCTAGTGAGAGTTAGTTTCTGGAGATGACACACTGCTTCCTTTCCACTATTCCTTTACTACTAGGGGGAGTAAGAGTTTCTACTCCCAACAGAGGACCATAAATTTGGTGAGAGGGGGGTAAAGAGGAGGTTAAAAAATAAAATTAACAACTCTGGCTTGTAATCAGCTGTATAGTTGCCTCTGAATTTCTGGGTACCGGTTGCAGATGCTCTTTGTGACACCCTGGTGGAGTTAATTGGTTCTTGAGGTATTGTCCTACTAGAAAAGGATAAGCAAACCCCATCTTGTAGGAAGTCATGAGATGAAATAACAACTTGGAAAGTATAGAGGGGAAATGGAATGAAAGCAAAAACATTTAACAAACAGTTCAGTTTTCTGACCAAGAACTATGATGTTTTCCTCATGTTTCCTAATAAAGAGTTTTTCATTACCAATAAAACAGAAAGTTCAGGTTTATCACACAAAATCACTTACTACCGAGTCCAACACTTTTCTTTGCAGAAAGGAGAACTAAGTGATGCAAAAGCTGCTCAAGCATCGCTTGCAGCACGTGTATTCCAGGCTGGACATAGAACAACCTCTCAAAGAGCAAGCAGAATTCTGTTTGCGTTGCCTCACTGTGCTCTATCCATCACAGACATTTTACTACACTCTTATGAGGATATGGAAAAATAAAATTAAAAAGGGGAAACAAAAAAGGTCACATTTTTACACTGGCCACTGGTGGATGACATAGCCTACGGGCTATCTGGAGTCTACTTAGGTGCTTTGTTTACCCTCACACACTTAATACCTCAGGCAGTAGAAGAAAGGACTGTATATGGCATTTATTTTGCTACCAGAGGAAAACATTAAGGCAACCGTCAGTCATGTTATAGCACTTGGTAACTTTTGCCCCTTTTTCCTACCACTTCACACACAGAAATACTTTTCTTTTCAATGCCTGCATTTTTTAGTTTTAAGGCACTTTTGATGAGCACATCTTTATAAAGAGAGTTGTTGCTGCTTGTGAGACTGCTGTTTCTCTGAATTCCTTTCTCTTTACCGCATTACATAATGGGATTTTTCTACCAGTGCTAAAGTATTAACCGATTAAAGATTAACTCACCCCCAGGAGAGAGAATCTCAATTAAAAAAATTCCAATCATTGCAGTCACCAAGTCAAACCGCAGCTCTTCAGTGACCAGCCCAACTCACCCGTTCCCATCCCTCTGCTAGCTCCCGCAGCCTCCCATCCCAGGAGGAGGCAGGCACTGACCAAGGATGGACAGACAGTGACCACCCACGGCTTCAAGCGCCTTGCATGTGACATGCCACATAAACAACAGCAAAGTGTGTGGCTGTCGGGGGTTTACTTGGTTCAAAACGTAAAGAAATACAGGAGCTACCACGTCAAAGCGATACATTAAATGTTTACAAGGCAGCAGTCCTAGGGGAAAGGGTACACTTCCTCGAAACCACCATCATCTTTCCTTGTCGATCCAAACACGTCCGAAGATCTGGCAACGCAAGACCTGAAACTCACCTCTATGCTCACAGGCTGTTCAGATCAGACAGCAGGGAGCACCCCAAGCGTTTGCTACCCCGCTCTGCAACATCCTCAGCGGGTTTAAACCTCACCTTCAGCGACAAGCCCAGCGATTGCTAGCCCTACGCTGTTCAGTCAGGAGCTGCCTACGTAACTTCCACCGAGCGTTGGATAATTCAAAACATACTGGGACAAAACACGTCGTCTCCAAGCAAAAAAAAAAAAAAACAAACAATAAAATAAGAGAAGAAAGCAGAGCGAGTCCTAAGGCAGCGGCTGCCGGCTCTCCCGGAGCCTTCCCCGCTCCTCCGGCCGGGACGTCCGGCTTCGGAGGCTCCCTGCCCGCTACGCGACGACTCCGGCTGTTCCTAGAAAGCCGGGAGCCCGAACCAGCCTGCCAGAGCGGGGGACGTTATGGTTTTTAAGAAGAGATTTGTGAGAAACCTCGACTTTCAAAGCCGCAGCCTCTCAGCGCGCCGGCTGCCGGTGCGGGAGGAGCCCCGGCGGGGCTGGGCACTGGCGCCACCCGCGACGCCGGGGCCGGCCCGGTCCCAAGCGACATCTGACAACCCGGGGGTGTCCCCGTCACCCGCCGCCCAGGCCACGCCGCTAGGCTCCGCAGGGGAAGGGGGGAAACCGGGAGCCTCCTTCCCCCTCCCTGCGCAGCCCCGTCCGGGGAGGCCACGACGGCGCCCGGGAGCTCGGGACCGCCCGCGGGGCTCTGGCCACCCCAGGGCCGCGGCAGACGCCCGCCCGTCCAGCGGCCGCCCCTCTCCGGCGCCGAAGGGGCTGACAGGAGGATGCCCGGCCCGGCGGGGAAGGCAGGACGCTACGGGCCGGGGACGCGGCCCCCTTCCCTTCCCTCCCGGGCCGCCGCCGCCCCACGCCCCCCGGGGACCGCCGTCGCCTCTCCCCGCCCTCACCTTGGAGCATGGCCTCCAGTTTCTTCCTGTCCACCCGGAATCGCTCCTCGCCCCACTCGGGGCTGTGCAAGGGCCGCGGAGGGCCGGCCGAGTCCTCCTCGGAGCCGGGCACGGGCGAGTCAGTGCTGCGCTCACTGTTGGAGCCCGGGTCGGAGAGCGGCTGCTGCAGGTACCCGCTCAGCGGGTCGCACTGAGCCGCCATGGCGCTGCCGGGCGGACCCCGCCGCCGCTCCGAGCCCCACTCGGCCGCCTCCCCGCGGGACGCTATCTGCCCCCACAGCCGCCCCCCCGGCTCATCCCAGCCGCCGCCGCCGCCCGCCAGAGTCCCAGCGCCGCCGCTTGCGCCCGCCTCTGCCTCCGGCTCCCCGCCGAGTGTGCGCGTCCCCGGGCCGGCGGCGGCGTCCGCGGCTCGGCGGCGCCCCCAGCCCGCCCGCAACCCGCACAGCATCTCCGCCTCCATTGGGCCGCCACCGGCCCGCCAGGGAGGGGCCGGGGATATCCCCGGCCGCGGCCCGGGAGGAGGGGGCAGCGGCGCGGCGCGAGGAGGGAGGGGAGGGGGAGGAGTGGTTCCGCCCCCAGTGGCACCGCCTCCGCCTCAGGGCCGGCTCGGGCCGGGGTCCCCGTCAGCGGGGCTCCGGGGGCACCGCGGCCCTGCCAGCTCCCGGGGGCATCCTGCGTTCAGGGCAAGTCCCGCCGTGAGGTGCGGTGAGCAAAGCGAGGCGGGGGTGCCGAGCAGCCCGCAGCCCCTTCAGCCGTCCCGCCTCCGCTGCCTCAGGGGCGGTCGACAGCGATCGCGCCGTGCTGGGTGCAGTACGCGGCGGGTGCTGGTGGCCGCCCCGCAAAACGGGCCCTAAAGAACAGCCCTGCCCCCCAGAACGACAGAACGAGCCCCCCGAAACGCGGCTGTGCCGGCAGGGGAACGGGCAAGCCGAAGCGGTGCCGGCACGTCCTGGTAACGCTGTTGGCTGGCAGGTCTCATGGTGGGGAGGGCCGTGGCTCGCAGCGAGGTGGGTTTTTTCTGTAGGAAAGCCTCAGAAGGGCCGAGCGAGCGTGTTGTACCACTGTGCCGCGCCGCAGGGGACCAGGGTGCGCACCTCTCGCCTTCGAGGCTTTACCGCGTTGATCCGCACCCAGCATTGATCCGGTCCCAGCGCGAGGTTACGCCCGGCCCGGACGTGCGGCGGTGCGGACGGTTTCAGCAGAAGAGCGGACACCGGTGTGGAGGGAGCACGGGCACAAGAAGTGCCACAGCGCCGGCCGCAGAGGTGCCATTTCTCTGTTTCGGCGGCCAGACATGCAGCCCGTTCGCCCGCGGTACTTCAGGCGTCTGTTTGTCTTCTCTTGTACTGAAGCAACCGTGAGTTTATGATGGCCAAACGCCAGGTTGCCAAGCTGACTTGGGTGATGGGGAACTGCAGAAGTTTAGAAAAGAGGAGGCTGAGGGGAGACCTTATCAACACCTACAACTACCTGAAGGGAGGTTATAGAGGGGTAGGTGATGGTCTCTTGTGACAGGTGACAGGTGACAGGACAAGGGGGAATGGCATGAAGCTGTGCCAGGGCAGGTTTAGATTGGATATTAGGAAAAAATTTTTTACTGAAAGAGTTGTGAGGGCCTGGAACAGGCTGCCCAGGGAGGGGGTTGAGTCACCTTCCCTGGATGTGTTCAAAAAAAGGGTAGATGAAGTACTTAGGGATATGGTTTAGTTTAGGATGTGAATGGTTGGACTTGGTGATCTTAAAGGTCTTTTCCAACCTTGTGATTCTGTGATTCTGTAAAGTGTGGTCTGGAAGGCCGGGTAGTGAGGTGGCTTGAGAGCGGGTTGAAGGGAAGAAGCCAGCCAGTTTTGATCAAAGGGACAGAGTCTGGCTGGAGGCCTGTGTCTAGTGGAGTCCCTCAGGGGTCAGCGCTGGGTCCTGTGCTGTTCAATATATTCATTGATGACCTGGATGAGGGACTAGAGTGTATGGTCAGCACGTTTGCTGATGACACGAGGCTGGGATGGGTGACTGACACCCCAGGGGCTGTGCTGCCATTCAGCAAGGCTGAGACAGGCTGGAGAGCCGGGAGGGGAGAAGGTTAATGAGATTGAACAAGGGCAAGTGTAGGGTCTTGCATCTGGGGAAGAACAACCCCAGGTACCAGTATAGGTTGGGGACTGGCCTGTTGGAGAGCAGAGTAGGTGAGAGGGACCTGGGGGTCCTGGGGGACAGCAGGATGACCATGAGCCAGCAATGTGCCCTCATGGCTAGAGAAGGCTGATGGCATCCTGGGGTGTATTAGAAGGGGGGTGGTTATAGTAGGTCAAGAGAGGTCCTTCTCCCCCTCTGCTCTGCCCTGGTGAGACCACACCTGGAATATTGTGTCCAGTTCTGGGCCCCTCAGCTCAAGAAGGGCATAGAACTCCTTGAAAGAGTCCAGCACAGGGCCATCAAGGTTATGAAGGGAGTGGAACACCTTCCTTATGAGGACAGACTGAGGGAGCTGGGCCTCTCTAGCTTGGGGAAGAGGAGACTGAGGGGGTGACCTCATTAATGTTTATAAATATGTAAAGGGAGGATGGAGCCGTGCTCTTCTCAGTGATGGCAGCGATAGGACAAGGGGCAATGGGTACAAGCTGGAGCAGAGGAAGTTCCATGTGAATGTAAGGAGGAACTTTTTCCCTGTGAGGGTGACAGAGCCCTGGGACAGGCTGCCCAGAGAGGTTGTGGAGTCTCCTTCTCTGGAGACATTCAAAACCTGTCTGGACACGTTCCTGTGTGATTTAGTCTGGGTGATCCTGCTCTGGCAGGGGGGTTGGACTAGATGATCTTTCAAGGTCCCTATCAACTCCTTATGGCCTGGGATTCTGTGATAGTTGGTGTCTGCTTGAAGGACTTCATTAAAACTCATCAGGAGCTGTGCTAAACCTCCAGGTAGAATGGGACTGTGATGTATCCAATTGCAATATGCAGTCATTTTGGCCAAGTCTACATATTTCCCACTCTGTGCCATGACAGGGTGAATTCTACAGCACCCATGGTTTAATTCCTACTGAAAATTATGTGCACGGAGGGATGCAGTCAGGGGAAACATCTAGTGCTCATTTGTAGTATTTCATTCTGTTGGTGGTCTCCCAGCCTCTGTGGATGCTACCCAGTGGCTCCTTTGATCCTTCTCATGACCATGGGAAATAAAATGGCTAAAGTAAAAACCAGTAGAACAAGAAATGAATACAGGTCATAAAAACAGCCCACTTCTCAATAGTTTGCTTGTAGGTGTGTAGGGAGGGTTGAAGAAAGACTGAAAGTCTTTTTTTTCCCAAGTCAGAAGTTCTCAACTGCATTTTTTTCTCTTTTCTTTTTTTTTTCAGGTGGGAAAGTGAACATTGTCCATAGCAAAACAACCTGCTGCCTCACCCAAGATCAGTACCAGCTGGAGTTACCAGTCCTCTTGATGCCAGTTCTAGTGAGTTACACAATCCACATGTTCAGGAGTTGAGAGGGTTGACAGGGGCAGCTGCAGTTCTCAGCAGTTAGAGGTGCTTAGCACCTCTGAGGCAAACAATTATTTGGTTATTTTCCAGTCATAAACTAGTGAGATTTACAGTCAAGAGATTCTCAGTGTGGGAGATCCCAGTTCTTGCATTTGCATCAGTTCCTGCAGTACAGCCATGGAAACCTTCCTTCTCATCAATTAGCAATGGTTGATCTCAGTAGTATTTTATAAACAATGCAGTAAATCAAAGATATCTTAAAAAATAATGATGTACATAGTTTAGCTTTTATTCATTGAAAAGAACCCTTTCATGGTGTGGTTTTAGACTAAGATAAGAACTGAACTATGTGATTTCCTCTTTGGATCCATGTAAATAGAAAAAGGAAACAGTTTTAGTGATCAGGAGTTATTATTGGTAGTATATGTTCAGTAGAGTATCACTTCTGTTGCATACATGGCACTGTATTTCTCCAGTATACTGTAGTGGAATAATAAAATGTCTGTTAGAACACAGAAAACTTGAACTAAGTAGAAAAACCACATTTTTAATGGCTAAAATAACATTAAGTGTGGATACAATTGGCAAAAATGGGTGGAAGTTGGCAGATAAAAGATCAAATGGCTAGTAAGAACATCAGCTGAAGTTGATTTTGGCATATATAATTTATGTTGGCTATTTTTCTGTGGCCAGTAGCTTGATCAAAGAAAAGAATAACAGGATCTTTCTCATTTTGGCATTCCATGTCTATTATGCTACATTCTCTTCCTCTTTTTCTTGCACCCATCTCTTTTCCTCACCTCACACACACATAATATCTGCAAATCTCAGGAAAAAAACCCCAGAACTGTCTAGGAAAGTGTCTTATTTTCACACTCGGGCTATGTGCAGAGCAGTTGTATAACACTTGTTGGGGTGGTGTAGATCCTATGAATTTAAAGGGGGTTCACGAATCGGTTGAGCTACTGTAATAAATCACACCTCTTCGGGGCTGTGTAGAACTCCCAGAGTTAGAGCGGTACAGGATCTCTCCTGTGAAGGATGTGGGTCTGCCCTTGGGCCTTTGGGCGAGAAGTGACAAGTCACCAAGCAGAGAGCAACATGAGATGGCTTTGGGCCTGCCTTAGGGCTGCTGCCCAAGCAGGAAGCTGATGGCTGGCGACGTCTGCCCGCCACGAGCGCAAGATGTAGACGTTATCTGTAAGTGGAAGAGCAATGCAGTGTAACTTACCATTAATACAGCACAGTCTGTATTCCAGAGCTTGACTTTATGTATTATTCTCAAATGTATTTACTTCACAACACCATTATGAAGCAAGGTGCTGTTATCTGTATTTTTTGAGGTGGGAGCCATGTGCCAAAAAGACCAGCTCAGAAATCTATGAACTGAGAGTGGGGAAAGAGGAGGCACACAGAATCTTTAATCACCACAAGTGATCTGTGGTATCTAGAAATGTTTTTCTGGGGAGAATGCTAAGTTTGGTTTTAGTTGTTCAGGAGTGGTTTATTGCTGGTAAAAATTAATGCTGGGGGTGTTTGGAAAGGCATTATTTATTGCATTCATTTATTTTGCAGAAAAGCCCGTAATATTTTGACTTTCATGATGTTGTGCCATATTCCCTAAGTAGGCCCCATTAACTCAAATTTCTCAGAATGATATTATGTGGCCTACAATGTACTTAAGTACTGTGCACTTAAGGCACACCAGCAAATAAATAAAAGGTCCTCCGCAGCTGTTAAAAAAACTTTTCCACTCCTAGCAATTCCCAAGATAAATTGGGGTTTTTACCCATAAAAGCAGGGAGATTCTAAAATATCTTCTTAGTTATACTGAATCATGGGACCGTAAAAAATATTGAAAGAGATCTCAAAAATGTCATGTAGTTTATCTTATAACTGTGCTGGGTTCATTCCTGACAGATATTTGTTTATCCACTCCTCTACGATTTTTAATGATGAGGTCTCCTTGACCTCTCCAGGAAATTCCTGTGCTTCACTTACCATCAATAAGTACTTTTTCTCCTTAATGAGTAACTTGAATTATTCTTGCTGCAACATAAAGCCATTAATTCTTGTTCTGTACACCATGGACATGGCAAATAGATTATTTCTCCTTTGTATCAACTTCTGATGCTCGTGAAGACTTTTATCAAGCATTAATTAGTCCTTATGTGTTTTGTTTTGTTTTCTAATTTAGATACTCTTAAGTCTTTCAGCCCATTCTCAGATGTCATGTTTCTTGTTGCTGTCTGAGAAATCTTTTCCATGGTAGTCTACATCCATCTTGAAATACAGAGCACAAAACTGGAGACAGTACCCCAGCTGAGACCTTCCCAGTGCTGAACAGAACTGCATGATCTTATCATGTGTCTCACAAGCTGTACTTCTGCTTATTCATCTCTGTGTCACAGTTATCCTGTCTCCATGGCATGATGTTACTGCCTAGTGTTGAGGTACTGTAATCCCTAGCTCCTTTTCTGAAAAACCCCTACTGTCTAACTAATTGTTCTTCGTTGTATATTTGTGGTGCTGATTATTCTTGCTCAGAATGGTCTCCTGGACTTGTCCCTGTTGAATTTCACCCTTTTTATTGACGACTGATGTTTAACAACTATTGGCACGAATGCTGTGCTTCTGCAGTTTTATTTTTCATGCCTCTAAGATGTCTATTTCCAGTTTCTGGTCCCAGATCATCACTGAAACACAGAACAGATATAGGCTCAGAATCATAGAATCACAGAACGGTTTGGGTTGGAGACCGAGAGCTTAACGCCTGTCTAGTTCCAGCCCCCTGCTATGGGCAGGGACACCTTCCACCAGCCTAGGGTGCCCAAAGCCCCATCCAACCTGGCCTTGAACCCTGCCAGGGACCCAACGGCAGCCCCAGCTTCTCTGGGCAGCCCATGCCAGGGCCTCATCAGGTCACCTCGGGCTTACTGTCTACCAACAGAATAGAGTATCACATCACAGTCCTATTTAATACATCTTTTCCATCTTGACAGTGAAACAATGATAACGCTCCTGTGTGGAGATGCTTATTCACCCATTTTTATGTCACCGGCAGTTTTTGCCGTACTTCATGGGAATGTTATAGGAAACAGGGCTCAAACTCTCCTCAAGCCCTGAGGTATGGCTTCTGCTGCTGCTTCCCCATCTGCAGATGTTCCTGGTCTATTACAATAGCACACTATTCTGATAGGATTTATTCTTGTTGGATCTATACTGCCTGCATGTAGATATTCTTACCTCACCTGTTTCAGTTACCTGTTCCAATCTGTGTGGTGCTTTTTTTCCTCCAGAATATTTCTGGGCGCTGAAGTTAAACTGACTAGGCTAAAATTTCTTGGTTCTTACCCTGCCTTTTTTAAAGATGGTCACTGTATCTGACCTTCCCCAGTTTTCTAGTACCTCACTCGTCCCCAGAGGATTTCAAAGCAAGCCATTAATGGCTGTGAGAATGAGCTGGGGATAAATACGGTCTTGGTGAGCCTGAGAGAAAACCAGAGGATCTAAATATTCCAGGCTTAAAGGTCTGACTGATCACACAGAGGGTGTTAATGTTGGGTAACATTAAATGTGCTGCGCAACCTTATATTCATATATACACTGTTATTTATTACAGCCATGCAGTCTTAAACATCTTAATCTCTTGAAGACTTTTCAATAGATGGACTTTTTGAACCTTGTCTTTGCTGAAACATTAGGAGAATTAGAAACAAACGTACAAGACTGAGAAATCCGTGAATTTTCACTCTTGGAAACTGTGATGGCAATTTCTGGCAAGAGTGCAAACTGTCTCAGCTCTCAGAAGCAAAGTAGTAAATTCCCATTCTAAATCTAATTAGAAATCAACTATAAAGGGGAAAGTTAAGTGTTATCAATTAGAAGAAATAAGTGGATACTGCTTAATTTGAGAGGAGAGTAGTTAATAAATAATAGCATGAATTAGAGTGCATTTGGACATGGTACTATAAAGAGCCAAAAGGACTGAGAACATGAACACTGCATTGGGAAACAGCTTGTCATGTTAGGTAATTTCCTGCACTGCTGTCAAAGGAACTGCATTATTTATCCCTAAATTAGGAAAAGCTGTTTTGTAATGTTTTCAGTAAATCAGAATCTAAATACTAAATTCTGGGGGGTTTATAACCATATTATTTTCTTACTTAAGAGGAAGGGAAACTGTCTCTCTCTTCTTAAGAAGCCACTGGAAAAAAGTCCTCCTAGATTAAGAAAAATTATTCCTGTTCTGGAGCTCGCCTCTTGCCAGTGTACTCTTTGCAGGTGATTGTGAGGTTTTTCACGTTCCTTCTGTTTCACTCAAATAGGTGAAAAGAGGGAGAGGGTATCTGAAATAATCTGAATTTATAGTCTGAAATAAAGTGATTTAATCCCTGTTAAAAGAGGGAGAGAGTATCTGAAATACTTTGAAAGTATTTCAGATCTGAAATACTTTCAGTATTCAGAGCCTGAGATGCAGCATGCAATGAGCCAATGGAACATACAATTATCCTGAGAAACTGTTACGACAAATGGAGCCTGAAAATCATGGACTAAATGAACTCAACAACTTCAGAGGGATGATTCACAGACTGAGGGAATAAGATCTGTATGCACGTATATGTGTATACATGTGTACATACATATATAGGTGTGTGAAACACGAAACTGGTTGTACCCAAAGAAAATTGTTGGATCTGGTCATGACGTAAATGATATGGAATAAGGGGTGGATAATGTCCTGGTTTCAGCTACAATGGAGTTAATTTTTTTTATCTATTCAGATACAAAGTATCTGAAAGAGGGAGAGAGTATCTGATATAACTTTCCCACTGTGGCAACTTAATCCTTCACTCAAAGTCAGATATATAACTGAACAGTTTTTCTGTATATTCCTAAATTAATAGAAATAAAATTATGGATAATTAAAGCATTTTCTCGAGTTCAGGTTCCAAATAGATCAGCCTTCTTGATTAATAGTATCCTGATCACTTTGTTTTGCTGCTATTTGTACGGGTAGAGTATGTTCTTAGCAATTAAAATGCTGCATTTAACAATGATACCTTGTTCAAATCTATTCTTGCACTTGTGTCAGCAAATAAGATTTATTAAATTATTACAGTAGTCCCTCAATGAAGGAGAATACTCTTTCACACTGCACAGGCACCACTGGTGTCTCAAGGCTTTCATATCGTGTAAAAGGTCTGAGACAATTAATGCATTTCCACTCCTAGGCTAATAATAGCTGCTGACACCAGATTTGGTTATCTACCAGAAATCAAATAGAAAAATCTACTTTGCAGATTTTTTTTTTCCCATTTCTGATACACATCTAATACTTGATTTCACTACTAAAAATTGCTTGCTCTTTGTGAGTCCCTGTTCTGTAAAAAAAGCACCTAAATAGATTCAGGAGTTAAAACATGCTTGCTTTTATTCCACACAGCTACTCACCTGTCAGTCCTCAGTAGCCACTCTTGTGCCCTCAGGGCTCTGAGTGCTTTCATTTTCCTGACTGGGCTCACCTGGGGCCCTACCTGTGCTCTCCACTCATGGGCCCAGGAACTCCATTTAAGCTTGACCCCGAGCACTCCTTCCTGGTTTGAGCTGCACTGGACCTTAGGCCTTTGTTTTGCTTTTGGCTTGGTTGGATGGTGTGCCTGTGTTGTAGGTGACTTCCTGCCTTGTCTCTTGCTGTTTCTGTATGGACTCATCTAGGCTTGGTGATTCATCACTGACCTATATCTGAGGCTGGTGATAGGACTTGTTATATCAGCATTCTGTTCTTGCTAACTGTTGAGATAGTGTGGAGCTGCATCGGGATTGGTGAGGTGCTTGCCTTGTGCTCCTGGCCTGTCCTGCCTTGTGGAGCAGCCTTGTGCTTGCTACTCCCTGGTAGGAGCTTTCCTCTTGTTACAGGCATGCCCTTATCAGCTCACTGTCCTTGATTCCTGAAAAGGAGCCCAGCTCCTGAGTGGGTAAGTGTCAATACTGCAAGCTTTAATTCTCTAACTGTGACTGAAATGTTAGAGGTGATGCCAGTGGAGCTCTACTCAGTTTTTGATTGGGCTTTTCAGTAACACAAAGTGATATGGACACGATACCAGAAGACAAGAAAGGGACCTTCATGAGCTGCTCTCTGAATTGCAGGCAGCTGTTTCTCTAATACCTTTTACTCTGTGTAGTTGCTTATTCCTCTAGCCTGAAGTGATGCTATTTTAGAACTTCCAGAGTTTTATAGGCAGAGTAACAACTTTGCACAGGTATAATGAGCTGAACAAAATATAAGGTGTGGAAAGTCCTATAAAAACAAACAAACAAAAAGGGTTTTTTTACTTTCCTTTTGGAAATGTAAAAAATGTTTCATTTTTTTAATTTAAAATAATTTGTTGACTTGGACAGATGTGGTATTTCATTGGATCATAGAACTGCAGGGGGGGGGAAAAAAACCCTACTTTTGTGAAGGTCTCTTCATTTTTATTTGACTCTGTTCCTTTCCTAATACTTCTAGTAGCTTTGATGTCTTTGGTTTCACATGATTCCTGAAGAACTTTTTGTTCTCTTTTGAAAGACAAAACAAACATATGACCTCTGGTAAAGGAAGGGATACAAAAGGTCCATGATCTCTAACACAACTGGATTTGAGAGCAAAAAACTTCTTGTCCTTATGAGAAGACATACAAATACTTGGTAAGAGGCAGGGAGGCTGCCTCATCGTAATCACAAGGAAGCTGATAGGAGAAACAACCTTTCTCTTTGATATTTTTTTTCCCCCTGCACTGCACTACATAAACTTAGTTTTGCAATAGTAATTAGTAACAGGCAGAATCTTTAGGAGACAATGTTCATCAATACTTTCTAGTTCCCAATTTTCTGCCCATTACCTTAAAATCAAGATAATCCTCTTTGAATGGTAAATACAGCTGTGTGTAAAGTAGTAGCCAGGCTGTACAAATTGCCCTGTAAGGATGCATGAGAACAGTCCTGCTTTCTTTTGGATCTCATATTTTATTATATGCTGTGTAATTTGCTCATTTTAGTATCTAATTTAGAAGCGAGAGAAGGGAAGGTTTCTTTCCTTTTGGGTTATTGGCCCTACAGAGGGCAAGGAGCTATTTTGTGATTGTTTATGGTAAGAAATAGTTTATTTTGTGGCATGTATTAAATATGTGCCATGACAGGGAAGAGAGTAGCCTTAGATTTTCCAGTGTGTTTCTGTCAGAGGCAAATGCAGCCATGATCTACATGGTGATGGGGGAGGCCCAGAGGAGGAGCAGCAGCCTGACTTTGCACCAACTGCTGGCTGCTGTGGACTCCTCTAGAATTGCTCTTCCAGAGAGTACCCTGTTTGTCTGTGTATTGGCATTACGCACTGGTAGTTTCAGCAGTCATCTGCTTTTTCTCTTCCTTTACCTGTGTAAGACTTTGAAACACATGCTTACTGTGGAATGCTGTTTGGTATGTTATGTGGAGCCTTTTGAAGCCTGCTCTCAGTAAGAACTATTTCGGTAGTGGTAACAGTGGCTGAAAGATGATGCAAATCACCTTTACCTGATCTCTTCTGGACCTGTCATCTCAAGCTGTATTTTTCAGGAAACCTGTTCTCCATCTGGGTTGACTTAGTAAGAATTGGCTTGAGTTCTGTGCATGATCCAGTAGGAAAAAAGATTTTTAAAAAAGTTGGTTGCATTCAGAAGATGAGACTTCATGTATTGATATCCTTCTTCCTTTCCTTGTGTGCTTTCCTCTGAGGCTTAGGAATATGTGGAGGACTACCCAAGTCATCAAAATGCATCTGAAGACTGTACCTCCTTGGGCACAAAGATTTCTTTCCATTTATTCCTTCAGTCTAAACTGAGGAGTGAAAGAATGGAGTGGTCCCGATGTGTTCTTGAACACATGGGAAACAGTCATCTACAAGGGCTTTATCAGAATGGTAATAGAATATAGGGCTTGGACTATCAACTACTGTAAGCTTGTATGCCTTCAAGGGAGCTGTGCTGACAGCTTGTATGACCTACCTCAGAGGAAAATCTAGTCATTTCAACAAGAATACCTTAGATAAAAGGAGTATGATAGAGAAATGGCTCTAGCACACTGTGGAGTTAAAAACCAGAAGTGGAAGAGGAGCATTGGGCAGTTCCTACTATCTTGAAGACTGCAGCCAAACCAGCAAGGATTTAAGGAAGTGACTCATAGTACTCAGAAGAAAGAAAAACATCATAGTAATGGCAAGAAAAGCTAGGTTAATGTAACTAAACTGTTGAAGTCAAGTTTACTGGCCCACAGAGGCAGAGGCAGGAAGCACTGAAATGACTGAATTACATTCCTGAAACAAGTCTGTAATAGAGTTTTATCAGGTTAGTGGCTGTAAATGACCGAGAACTTCAGTGGACACGAAGGAATATGTTTTGGTCTTGGACAGTTTTAGGCAACATGTTAGAGTAAACTAATTTGCACATGTAAGGGATACAGATTAGATCCAGAGATGATAGTGTAACAAACACTCTTTGGCAAATGCTATGAAGCATGCTCTCTAGTTTGCCTAATACCTGACTCTCAGTTTGCTAATATAGTGATTTTTAAAATGTTAGCTTCAAAAAAAACCTCCATGTTTTGTTGGTTTCTGGGTTAATGTTTCTATTGTTCTTAAAAGAACTCCAGGCCTTTAAACAAAATCATTAGCAATGCTAGTTGTGTAGGAATGCTTGCTATTTTGCTGCATGAATGGGCTACAGATAGTAAGGCCAAACCTGGGCTTCCAATGCGGATACAAAGATTTCACGTTGATGTAAAATTCATCTGAAAAATAGTTGAAGGCATATCTTGGTATTTATTTCCAAAGTTGAACAATTACTTTATTGGTATTTTTCTGGAACAATTGGTGTTGCACTCAGTATGATCTTTGGTGTTACTGCAGCTGGAGATAGCAGGGTTGCCTGGTTCATAGCCATTAGTTTTTTTTGAAGAGCAGTCAGCTGATGACAGAGTTGAGGTAGAGGGCACATGTTTGCATACCAAGTCCTGAGCAGGTTTTAATTAGAATGTGATCGCCTTAAGGGTGGTCATATCTTGGAACAGGTTGCCCAGAGAGAGTGTGGAGACACCAGAACTTGACTGGACAAAGCTTTGAGCAACTTGGTCTAATTTGCCCTGCTTTGACCATGGGACTGGGTTTGACCTTCCACCTTAATTCGGTCTGTGACTCTTTTTTTCTTGTGTGAAATATATTGCGGGGTTTTTTTCTGAATTTACATTTCAAACTCTGTTCTTGTTCTAGAAACTTAGTCCAGACCACGCTTCTCTAGTTTACTTATTAGCATGTTATATGGAACTTGGTAAAAGGCTTATCTTACTATCATCACTTATTACATCTGCTAGTTGAAGCCATGATGTATTCTTGACAAACCTGGCCTTTCTTTACATCCTAATTGTTCAAAAATAACTCGGTAATAATTTGTTCTCTAGTATCATCTTTATCTTTCCAGTCCCCCACTTTTTTCTGGTTTTGGATTTGGTGCTGCACTTGTGTTCTTTTGTCCCTCATTTTTTCTTGATGACTGCAGTCCCTGTATTGTTTTTTTTTTTTAGAAGGTGACCCATGATGTATCAGTGTATCACTTGGGTGGAGTGATAATGGCTTTTGGGAAATACAGCATCTCTACTCTGATAACTGCAGCTGCATCTTTCCTCCTGTTCTGTGTAATGCTTTGATTAGTAAAGATGGGGGGCAGGAGGGTGGGGGCATGGGGATAGGGGTTAGGTTTGGCATGAAAGGGCTGTTTATTGTCTAATGGAGGCAGCAACTAGTCTTTCCCCTGGAGCTACCTCTTACAATCAGCTGGTATCGAGTTAATAGTCATCTTTTGTAAGGTTGACCACACTAACATTGTTTTTCTGCTGAGCGCTTTTCTGGCAGCAGCAGCAGAGACAGATCTAATATCCAAAATACTAAATGGGAGACTGCTGGGATTATTGCCTTTCTGGAATTAGTTGATGTAGGTAAGTAGATTTTAAAAGATTCTCAGAAAATGGTTGGAATTAAGCAGTCAATTTAGACTCGTTTACAACAGGAATCAAACACCTAATTCCTTTTTGTGCCTTCCGGAAATGCTTTTTTCCCACTTGCTGCCTTCTCCTATGGCTTGGTCTTTCTGCAAAGCTGTGAACAAAATTGAGATTAAAGCCAACTTGCTTTTCCAGCATTGTTTGGAGCAGGGACTGGCTAGGGCTGCCAGTCACAAGTCACCATGGACCATGTGGGATGTATAAAGTGTAGTAACTTTGCGAGTGCCTTACGCATAGGAGTCTGCCTGTGTTCTGAGCGAATGCTGTAGCTCTTGAACTGGTGCAGTCACCAAAGTAGGTTCAAATATGCAGGTATGTCTTCAATAGCTGTCTGAGGGGCATGGAGTTGCTTGGATGGCTTCAAGGTATGTGGCTTGCTGCACTCTGTCACAGCTACCAACATATGTAGAAATACTGTACTCCTCAAGCTGCATATTGCACCTCTGTGTGGGGTTGTAATACTGACCTATGCATGGGTGAAAAGCAAAATACTTAAACAGCCCTCCATTCCTCTCTTGCCCTAGAAGGTGCACTTCTAAATGAGATGAATCACTAACTTGACTTGGTTAACCCTAGGGTAAGGCCTTTTAATTATTAACTTAAATAGTTGTGGGAGTTTTGCACATTTTGCTCTAAGAATGTTATGCATTTTATATTAAAATGGCCTCAGTGTGTCTTATCTGACTCTGTTGGGATATTTAAAATAAACAAATCCTTTCATATTGAGTACAAAATCACTGGCTTAGACCACTGAACCAAATTAATCTTAATGGGTGCAGCAGTGATTCCAGCTAAGAATAGTGCCCTTCATATGGCCATCACACACAGGAAGGAGCTGGTGCAGTTAGTGAAGAGCAGTATGATTTCAGCAATGTAAGAAAGCAGTGAGATGAGGCTCTTATTTTGGAGGTGCATTATTGCAGTACAAGAGCTTTCTGCACAGATGCTCTATGCTAAATGAAGCTTGCTTAACTAATCTGTACCTGTCCTGAGTTTGTTTTGTGCAATCAGCTGGAGTGGCAAAAGGCGTATAGGTCTCGAGGTGAGAGCAGATGAAAGATGTATAACCATTTATAGATAGAAACAGTCCAGAAAGACAGTACAACAGCCAAATAACCCACTGGTGGATGTACAGTTACTGCAGTGACTCTGAACATTGATGTAGAGGAAAAAACCTCCTTGAATTCTCTTGGAGTGTAGTAATATCTTGTCTGTCTGGAAGGAAAGTGAGCCAGACACAGGTGCCTGGGGTAGGCACTCTGTGCTACCACAACATCTGTGTGGATCTAGTGCCATAAACAAGGGCGCAGCTATTCTGAAATAGTTAAAGCTGATGGATTGCACATATATTTGATATTAAGATAGCTAGATAATTCTAGACAATATGCAAGATTATAAGGAAGGGCCATCATTCAGTGTGGTGCTTAAGCCTGGCTTTGTACATATGAAATAGGTATGCCAAAATCAATAGGCTTACGTGATTGAATGCGTATGTCTGCTTAAGTGTGCTGCTGGGATGGGGTCACATACTTTAAGCTGTCGTGTGAAACTCTGTGCTTCAGGGAGAAAGCATAATCCCCCACGGAATTAATAACATGAAAAGGAGGAGATAAGAATAAGCATTTGTTGCTATATGCAAGTTTGAGAGAGCGCCCAAGTTTGACAAATGGAGCATGTTGTGCAGCAGGAACTAGTGTTTTGGCAGGTGGATTGTTGCTGACTTAGAAGTAGGTATTTAAATTCATGGTACGCTCTTCTGAGTACTTCTTCCACATTTCATTAGGGAAAATAAAGGTGTATGGGCACTTGAGAGAACCTGTTGACTACTATTTGTGCTGGTGTTGAGTCAGCATTGCCAGTTAGATACCGTTAATATTCTGGTGAAAGCTCCGCTTTTTGCATCGTGGAGCTGATAAAACAATAGCTAATCATTGAAAAACCTCCATGTGTTCATAGCAGATTAAGTTTCACAAGCAACATTCCTGTGTCTTACAAATGAGCTGCCATGGCACCGTGATTCCAGAGCTATGAGAAAATGTTTTCTTTGGTTTACAGGTGGGTTAATATTGGAAATTCCTATGAACAGTGCCAGATATTTGCTCTGATAAGGAACAAAAGTTTAGTTTTTATCTTGTGTTTGGGAGAAATACATCAGTCATCTATACTCAGATAGCACAGAGGTAGCAAATTTTGGAATGACCTATAGCTTTTTGAATCTTCTTAGTGTAGGAAAACATTTCTTTAGACAGGTACAAAATGTTAATTCTTACACCTCTCTTTCTTCCTTGTAACATGTTAATTACACCAGAGTTGTGTTTTAAAAATCTGGTTGTATAGCTTGGGTACTGCTTTTAAAGTCAATACAATAAATGAGGGATTAGTTAAATTAGCAACTTTCAGTTTTATGAAAATGAAGAATGGAGCTGGTAGGAAAAGATTGCATTTCTAGACTCTTAAATGTCTTTTGTACATGCAGTTATTTTAATGTTTAGTCTGTTCTAAGTATTTGGAGATCATTTTCCATGAAATTAATTTACTTTGGTTGGAATGGACCAGTCTCCCTCATGATCAACTTGTCTGGCTGGAAATCGTGAGGAAGGTGAGGAGGTTCTCGGGTTTTGTGGGGTTTTTTCCTCTTGCCTCACCAGAGGCACAATTTCATTCAGGCTTTTTCCTCAGGAAGTGGCCCATAAGGAGTGGATGTTCCTCCAGCCTTTAGTCAGGTTGTGCTCCCACCAGAGCAGAGCCACAGGTCTGTAGCATAGTAAGTGAATTCTGCTCTGGAGGAGATTGCACAACTTGACCCAAGGCGACCCATGGTAGAAGTGACTGCAGGACTGTGATCAAAAGGCAAGCACCTCAGTAATTGGCTTGTCTGTGGATAATTATTTGGTATGATTTGCCACAACCCATGGCTTAAACCTTAGAATGGCTGCAAGTATTTGTAAGATTCATCCAACGCGGAGGCTTTCACTATGCTGAATCCAAAGGTTAACGCAACATGAAGTTGTAGACCTTTATCTTCCTTGCAAGATGAGTGTATAATGAAAACAAATTAAGCCAGAAAAATACCTAGTGGATCAACACAGTGACATAGGTGGGAATAATCCTTGACAACTTATGTAGCTCTTAACACGATGTGATTTTCACAGTATGAACGTGAATTATTGTTTAGCTTACAAATGTGTTCCTCTGGTTATTTCCTTCATGGTTCTCTGAATTCTGGTTCATTCTTGTGAACATATAATTGTTTTTCCATCTTGCTGTCAAGCAGAATGCCTAGAGATTCTTTGGGTGAAGCGTGGTATGAAAACACATTGTCTACGGAGTCTGGGTCTAAGTATTCCTGTGAGTAAGAACATGGGACTGGGTTCAGTTGCTTAGTCAGATGTATCAGTAATGTGCATAATGCACCAGTGTTCTGACTGTTAATTGTCACCTCATGTTTATCCAGCAGTACAAGGTGGTTTCCTTTAAAAGCAATCTGCAATTAAAAATTCTAAAAACAATAATTGAAAATTATTTGGTACATTTTTGTTATCTTATGTAAGAAACGTTATTTTTTTTTTCCCCTCTGACAAATGAAATAAGCTGTTGCAGGAGTTTTCTGTAATGCTGGAAAGTAAATGTATCTCTAATAGTTTATGATGGCTTGAAATCAGCCTTGGTAGAATGCCTAAAAATTCCTGCTTCCTGTTGAAAGCACATTCAGCACACTGGGACACATTTGTCTGGATGTGATATGTAGAAGGTCTACTTTTTTATTTACACTAAATTTTCAGTGATTCCTGTTATTTCAAACCACATCCACCCACGCAGCTATGGTTGCTTGGAATCTGTCTTGACTGGAATATATCAGGAGTAATTGGGTTGGTATGCCATCTTTTGTTGATAATGGGAAACTCTTGGATCTGACACAAGAAGTTAACAAATTCCCTGTACTTAACCATATGTTTTAGAAGTTCTTGCAACAGCAATTTTCAGGTCATTTGTCTAGCTGGAATTCGAGAAGAAACATATGGCTACTGCTTATGTCCTGCCTTGCTATTCTTAAGAGTATTATTTCATAAATAGAAGAGAGCTCATTAGCTGGGAAATTATTCAAAGACCTAGCTGGAATTGTACCAGATATGCACAGGGACTCTGGAAAGGGCCTTTTTTAATAGCCTACACTTGGAATTGTCTGGGCAGAGATATATTCCTTCTTTCAGTAAGACAAATAAAATGCCACAAAGCCATTCGTTGCAGTCAACCTGAACAGCAATTGCATGTTAAATACTTCTCCTGTGATGCAAAATAGAAAAAATATCCTGCTAATAAATTTATGTAGTTACAACTTACATTCTGATCTGTGTAAAGCTATCACTTATAGTCAATTAATTAAAGTGCCTGTATGCATAGCAAAGATGACCGCTTGTTTTTTTAGTGGTTACATCTGTTTGAAGACTTCTCCAGGTCTCAGTTTCAGTGGCCCTTCACCTTAATGTTAAAATATTCTTTGGTGCCACCTAATGGTAAAATTATGTGGTTACTTTAAAGTGAGAGTAAATAATGGGTACCCACCACATTTATTAGTGCACTTAGGTCCATCAGGAGCAGTGCTGTGGCCTGAGTATGCATACAATAAAAAAGGCTCCTGACCCTAATTGCTTCCAGTCTAAATATTTTGCAGTTAAAGGAAAAAGCACAGTAAACCCTATTCCACTTCCTTGAACTGTTTTAACTGAACCGTTGTTTCAAAAGCTTTGGGTACAAGCCTGAACCAAACCAACCAGAACTTAAGTCAAAGCTAGATTCTGAAAATAACCTGTAATTTTGTAGAAGGCTGAATATCAAACTCAACATGCTGTTCACATTTATTCCATCGGGAACAGAAAATTCAAATAGGGAACCTAGGTTTTTGTCTGAATTCTGTTGGTGGTATTGGTGTTTCAATTTGCTGGTCCTTCGTGATTTCCAGGAAGCAGAAAGCTGACTTTCTGAATGTAGGAAATGCAGAATATGGATGCTTGGCAATAGCAGCGCCACTCATTTTGCACCATCTTCATTGAGTGTTTCAGGGCAGTTGTGCTATCTAGGAAGATGGTAGCTCTGCAGTGAACATGCTCCATGGGGCAGACGGGAGGCCGGAGGATGTGTGAAAGGACCCTCTGCAGCAGGTGAGGGACAGGACAAGGCAAAAGAGGGTGCAAACCAAAGAATCCAGAAACTCTGTGAAGCCTGAGACATTCAGGGGAGGTCAGGTTCTTGTAGATGAATTACTGCCTGGAAGCCAGTCTCTTTACCTGCACAAAGTAACCTTGAGACGACATGTATCTGCTCCTTCCTCTGTGAAGGATGTAGGTAATTTTCCTTCTGCTCATGCACTTAAGATTTGGTCTTTTCATCATTTAATTCCACTTGATTACCTTTAAATAAGCGTTAGTAGTGGGACATGAGCATGCTTACAGTTTCAATATTGGATGCCATTATGGCTTGCTGTGAAGATGTACATTGCTCTTCTTGGGGAGTGGGTGGGGAAAAGATGGAGCTTTGTACTGTAAACGAAGTAAAAGCGCCTGTGAGTAGTTTGCTAAAGTCTGAAGAGAAAGTGACACTAGCAGGAAAATAATAGATGTAATTCTTCATCCTTGTAAGAAGCCAGTGGGAGGAGGGACAGTGTAGCCAAAGGATGTTGCAAAAGAACGACTTGAATTATTTCTCAATCCTCTGGAAAAGAATGTTCAGTATGTTTTGACTGATCAATTCTGCTATCACATTTTCTGAATACCTGGTTAAGATGGAATTAATAGACTTGAGGCAAATAAACAGTAAAACCCTAGAGACAAGGAACGCTTTTATCCAAAATAGCTGAAATACTAGGTTTGCTGCCAATTTCTGATACTCAAAAGGCTATTAAATAACGTAATTATTGGTTGCTTCAGTCAGAGCTGACTCTGCCCAACATGAGTGGCTGATTTCTGCTCTAATGTCCTGATTCTGAACTACAGGCTGTCTTTTCGTGTTCTGGATCACCTTTCAATTCATGGAATCATAGAGTGATTTGGGTTGGAAGGGACCTCATAAGTCATCTCGATCGGGTTGCTCAAAGCCTCCTCCAACCTGGCCTTAAATGCTTCCTGGGATAGGGCTTCTCACGGGTGTTCTGGAAAGTCGAGCATCAGTACATGACTAACATGGATAAAGTAGTTGCTATAAAAGTAGCATTTTTATCCTTTGCATAAGCATGAATCGAGAGGAAACAGTGATGGGCCAAATTGTTTACAGATGTAACTGCTGTGATTTCATTGAGTTACGGACAGACTTTAAATTATTTTCTCCCAGTAGGAGATAAGATGTGCAAAGTGCTTCTGATGGTCTAGCCAGTCTGTGAGTTTTCAATCTGAGCTGAGAAACTGGCACTATGTCCTTCTGGAACTCTGGCTTTCAGAGGATTGTGCCACCTGACAAAGCCAAAGGTTTTGACCCACTTTAACTGCCTGAATACAAATCATTGAAAGTTTTTTTTTTTTGGGAGGTCAACTGAGTAATAAAGTTGTTTGGGTTTTTTTGAGTTGTGGGTAAAGAAAGGAATCCTTCTGTGGGTGGATGGCAATTGTCCTCATAGGCACTGGTCACTGACAATACTGCTTAATATTGATTCTCTCTTTGGTTTGGTTTCTTCTAGATGCAAAATGACAATCCTCTAAATTAAAATTTTCCACCATGTACAGTAAGCATCCTGAGGCCTCCTGACTGTCATGGTAAGCAAGCTGGTTTTGCTTTCATAGCCTTTCATGAATCCGCAGCTGACGCGGGTACTGTCAACTCCAAATGCTTAAAAGCCATTAAGCTGGCCTTAAGTCATGACATTGAGATACTGTTAAGCCATGTAGCTCATGCATACAGCTACTTGTGTTACAGGAATGGGAGAAGGTGAAGGAAGGGCAGAGGTGTTACAGATTCCCACCTCTGCATCTTACAAATGCACTTAGTGTATCATAACGTTGTCAGTTATTTGCATGCAGAAGTGTTGAATTGAGATAATTTTCCAACCTGCTGGCACTCATTCTCAACAGCCTTGAGTCGTCCTTACCTCAGTAGTGAGGACCAGGAAACCAGTCAAGTTGCTAGCTGTGCTTCTCAGCTGTTTCTCAGAGGTGAAACTCAGTCAGGCCTGTGTTGCCAGGGTGGGTTTGACCTGTGTCTCCCCTAGGAAAAAGAAAAGCAGAAGCGCTAGGCTTTGCCTGCTTGCTTCAAGTCTCTCTTGGTTTTGTGGGGGTTTTTTAACACAGCTGATCTAATGGAAGTAAAATCCTGGTCTTGCAGCACATCACCTTAACTGTGTGCTGTGTGTGGCTGTTTTCAGAGGCCTCTAAAGGAGCCTTGGAGATCAAGTATTTCCTTAGAGTTGCGGTCTTGGTACGGACACCACGCTGCATGCTGAGCTATCCCATCATGTGAGTCACAGGATGCAGGAGTACTAGGGACTTAGTGGGTTTGTACACTGGCACTGAATTTCAGAGGCAGGAATCAATCAGTGGTGAAGTTCAATCATAGAATCATAGAATGGTATGAGTTGGAAGGGACCCCCAAGGATCACAGAGCTCCAACCCCCCTGCCACAGGCAGGGCCACCAACCTCAGGCCTGGATCTACACAAGGTTGCCCAGAGCCCCATCCAACCTGGCCTTGAACACTTCCAGGGACGGGGCATCCACCACCTCTCTGGGCAGCCTGTTCCAGCACCTCACCACTCTTTCTGTAAAAAAAACTTCCCCCTAATCGAGCACAGTCTTCCTTTTGCTGGAAAGAGGAGGAGCAAGTAAATGGTGTCACAGTTACTGCTGCGGTGCTGGTGCCTGCAAAATGCTGCAGGGTGCTGTCAGGACTGAGGTATCCCACCAGCAGCCTTTATCAGGGGTCCTGCAGAGCCCTGCTGAGAACAAAGGTAGTTCTAGAGAAATCTCTGTCCAGGCAAAAACGTTTATTGCAAAGTAGGCAACTGAAGAAAATGGAAGCTGGATGCAAAATGTGGATCCAAGCTGGGCCCTTCCTTTCCTTAGTTTGTTAGAAATTTCACAGAATCACAGAATAATAAGGTTGGAAAAGACCTTTAAGATCATCAAGTTCTAAACTTTTACCTTGATGCTTTGAGATTCTTCACACTTTTCTTCTGTCGCCCTTCCCTCTGAAGGTCTCCTTTCCTACTGGGTTCTGCTTTCTGACAAATTACTGCAGAAGTCTGAAACAACCCTTTCAAACTGAGCTCCCAGGTCACCTTCCCAGAGCCCCTCGTGTGTCACTGACACCACTACCTGCAAAAAAGAAACAGGACTCCCTGGCATTTGCTTCCTCTGTCTGCTATGCTGTCACCTGGGGGCTGGGTGGTGTTAAAATGCTTTTCTAAGTTTGAGGTAGAGGAGCAGCAGAGCACTTTCCTCACAGTATAAGACAGCTAGTGCAGTCTTCAGGGGTGGCTCTCAATCCCTGGAAACAAATCCTCAGCCTCTCACAGAGGCAGAGATCAGTGAGCAAAACCCCTGAAGAACAAGCCCTTAATGAAGTGGGGTCTGTTCCCTCTGTCCCAGAGTTTTGGTGGGGCATCCAGCTCTGGTGGGAGGTAAGTTGCTGCAAAGTGCCAGTGAGACAGGGAAGAAACGATCCGGAGATCCACCCATGGGTGCTGCAGGAGAAGAGTTGTAAGGGGGGTGCCTGGGAGGGTCACAGCTTGCTCAAAAGTTGTCTGGCCTAGAGCTCCTAGCTTGGAGCTCATCAAATCTGTGACTGTCCTTGGTACCACTGTATTTCTCTAAAGCTTCTCCCGCTCAGCTTTACCCCAGCGGCTCCCTGTGCCTCTCCTGCGGTGTGACAGTGCCCTCTCGTGCTCGCAGGCCTGGCAGCAGCAGAGCCCTTCGTGTGCGGCCCGGGATGCTTAACCAGCTCCCGGCAGTGCTGAGCCCCGTGTTCCCCGGGCTCATCCGTGAGTTATTACGTTGTGTTTCTTTGCCGAAGGGTGCAACGCAGAAGTGTAACGTATTTGTTTGGCTCTACTAGGCACAACTACCTACAACTACCTGACAGGAGGGTGCAGAGAGGTGGGCCATGGTCTCTTCAGCCGGGGGACAGGAGATAGGACAAGGGAAAATGGGCTCAAGCTGTGCCAGGGCAGGTTTAGATTGGATGTTAAGAAAAAATTCTTCACTGAAAGAGTTGTCGGGATATGAAACAGGCTGCCCAGGGAGGGGGTTGAGTCACCATCCCTGGATGTGTTTAACAGACAGGTAGATGAGGTACTTCAGGATATGGTTTAGCATAGGACAGGAGTGGTTGGACTTGATGATTTTAAAGGTCTTTTCCAACCTTACGATTCTGTGTGATAGTAGGCAATGTAGCTGCTTGTATCAGTGCTGTTTCCTAATAATCCTTGGCAGACTTGGTGCAGAAATACCTGTTGCCTTGTGAAAGAAGCACACTCCACCTCTCTGTACTTTGTTATGCTGCTGATTTCTCAATCCAGCCTGTGTGGAGCAAGTAATGCTGTTGAGCAGCTACACATCTCTTGTGCCCCTTCATCCTCAAAGATGCAGTGAGCTGGTTTGTTTTGTCCATGTCTGTTATTTTGCTGCACAAGGGTTCAACTCCCAAGTTGTCTGTTTTTCTCCCACATGCCAGAGAGCTGCAGTTGCTCTAATGGCACCTGAAAGCCTTTGGCATTTTGGGGTCACTGGCTTGGAGTTGCTGTCAGTGCTAATACTATGTCTAAAATTAAGTTTCAAGCCCTGTGCAAAGCTGTGTGCTGAACTGCAGTGTCCGTGGTCCATGAACTCCACTCACCAAAACACACCAAGTAATAAAGCCCAAAATGGAGATGATTTGCATATATGCAAACAAACTCATCAGCTCTGTGTTGCTGAAAACAATTTGCAAGCGGAATTCCAGTCCAGCACCTAGGGCCAAAATAACAAGGCTATTTTTAACATGTTGCTTTAAGCTAGAAGCAAGCTGCCTGAGTAGGGAGGCCTTAGCCAGAAAAGAAGTGAAGATGAAAAGAAAATCTTGCTCAGAGCATCCCTGGTGCTTTGTGGTTGCAGCCCTGATGCTTTTGTGGCATCCCTGGTGTTTGTGGATAGGCATGGAGCAATTTCTGAAAGGCTACTTGGGTATTTATGTTTGTTAGGGAACTCAAAGCAACAGGGAATGAGTAAAAGGGCTGTTAAACTTGGAGGGGGAAGGAATGACAGAATAGATGGCGATCTGTTGGTTAAATGTTAACTCATAAATTTCGTTCGTCCTTAAACCTAGTGTGAGAAACCTCTACACTGGTTTTAGGTGGCAGTATTTTTCAAAGTGTAGAAATTAAGCAATTATTACTGTCTTAAGTTATATTTTGACACTTCCAGCAATATAGTTGTATGAAATAATTGGGAAGTGATGCTGAAGAGCTCCTGGTTTGCAGCTTACAGGCATACATAATGGCCAAGTTAGAAGCCTATGCTTTATTAGTTCACTGTTTCAGATACCTGCAGCTCATTTCCAGAATGCAGGTGGTGATTTGTGAGGCTGTCCCCTCAAGAGAAGGGGACATGGATATGAAACCTATTTTCTTTAGTTACTCACCCTCTCTGGTTTTGGTACCTGCAGCCTTACTTCCCATGTGGAGGAGTGGCTTAGCAATGGGAGCAGTTCTGTAAAAACACAGGGGAGAGATGCACAACCTCTGGCTTTGATCTCAGCTGTGACAGGACTTGAGATACAATAGCTAGTAGCACAGAAAAGCTGAGACCTGCCACTGAAGGCTAGGAAAAATACCTTTGCCTGATAACAGGGTTGAGGAATTAGTTTAAATGATACACAAAACCAAAATGTTGCTCTTGAAATGTTTTCCATGAAAATATCTGTCTGCACTTCCAATGTGACTCAGATTCAGGAGGGAGGGGGAGGAGATGGGTAGAGCTGATGACAGTTTGGGCAGGCTGGACTGAGGTACTGAGCTTCCCTAGAAATTCAGCAAGACTGCAGAAAGCATCAAGAGCAGTAAATGTAACTCGGGAAATGTTTGTGACCAGCCTGCAGCCTGCAGTGGGTAGAGCACCAGCTGAAGGATGGGTGAGAAGATGGGAAGATGCCAGACAGCTTTGAAAGAGAAGGGCTTTGGAGTGTCAAAGGCAAGGAGCTGTGTGTGTGAGGTGTTGGTAGGGGTAGGAAAAGCACCGGTGGTGTAATGCAGTACCTTTGGTGGTGTTGTGGATAAACCTCTGAAGCCAGGACAGCAGTAGGCGTATTGACAGCTGGCTTATAAAACCTGCACCCCCAGGCTTCCTCAAGTGGGGTATGGATGTGAGGCAGTTGGAAGATGGTTTTCAGCCTGGCGCACAGAGGCCAAATCACAGTGGAAGGATCAACAGGGAGGAATATTCCCTGCTGTTCCCGGGGTCTGTATTGCAGACCATGGCTGGCTACACACGCAGGCAAAGCGGGCTGCTACCTGGAGGGCAGGTTGCCTGCTCTGGTTGTATTAGAGGTAATGGGTTTGGACAGAAATCTGAAGCTGGTTCTATTGTAGGAGACATTCTTCAGTAGAGGCACTGGTATCAGGCGAGGTGCCAATGTCTCTTCCCCTTCCAAGTGACATTTTTGTGGCATTTGTGTATGGGGTCAAAACCAGGGGTTAGTGCTCTGAGAGGCTGAGGGTAGCGGGTTAAGAATATATTTTATCTGCAATTAGACAGATTTTCCTGTTCCTTCTCCGTTACTAGAATTATGGCTGTTATTACTATCCCTTGTAGGGGATCTAAGTGAAGTTCATCCAGAATATAAATGCCTGCAATTGAGGAAGGCAGAAGAAAACATTACAATTTCCAAGTGGAGATGACCTCTGTTGCTCTCTGAGCTCAGACTATTTTTGGCAGGAGTAAAATGGAGACGGCTTGCCTTGGAAAGAAGGCAGTGCAGATGCCAGCCCCTGTAATTAGCCAAAAGGCCTTCAGAGTGTGGGGAGGAGGTCACAGAGCGCATGGGCCCTGCTGTGGCACTGCTCAATGTGGAATAGCGCCTGCAGGAATGTGAAGCTGAGCCAAAGCCCACATACTGCAGCTGATGCCATGTGAAGGCCAGACCCTGTATTCTGGGACTAACGAGTCCACTAATGTATGGTGTGCACCATCCAGGGCACGCAGCGCTGTCAGGCCTTTGGAGCGGGGTGCACAAAGGGTTCAGTCCTTTACCAAGTAATTATTCAGAGTAAGCTAGACCCTTGATGAGCCTGAATTGCAAGTGAACTTCTGAAATGTACGATAGTGGAATTAATAATTTATCTTTGCTTAGTGTAATTGTAGAGGGGGAAAAAATTACAGCAGGCAAGGTTTCTCTGGCAGTCTCTGGCTCAGTGAATATGTTGGGTCTCTTTATGTGTAAATTCCAGACCCTGCCAAGAGCCTTTGTACAAAAGATTTTCTGGCAACTGTTGAAATTGAGCATGATGATTTTTATGAAAACCTACTTTTTTCATGTATCTTAAAAACTGTGCGTCTTGTCATTTAAGGAAGGTAATCAAAGAAACAGGACAACAACAACAAAGTTTGTCAGGATTTTTACTACAAATATTTTCCCCCCATGATATTTAATAGGCAAACTACACTTAATTTTTCCTAAAGCAATGCATTCATTGATATAGGCTGTGTTAGAGATGTAAAGAGTATGTTAGCTCAGGAGTCACGTGGCAATAGGCATGGGCTTGGTATCAGACTAGAGAGGAAAACCTCCTTTCCATAGCAAGATTCCCTACTTGCCACTTTCCTCAATGGGCAGCAGCAGTGTTTGTTTACTCCAGAGAAAAGCTGGATCCAGAGCTGGTTCCTGGACTGAAGTTTGTCACTTTCTAACCACGTGCAGTTTCTCTATAGAAATGAAAGCCAAATGAACATACAGGTAATAAGGGAAGACTTATTTCGGGCTGCTTTACCCAAGGTGTGGAGTTTTACAACCAGTTCCACTGCTTTTTTAAAGTTTCTTTTTGTCTCCATCCCTATTTTAAGCAGTGGGGAAGTTCAGCTTCTCAAGAGCAGCTTGACTTGTGGGGTGTCTCTGCTCCTTGTTAGCCGATGGAGTTATGCAAAGTGGAAACCCCTCTGGGACTTGAAAATAACGTAGGCTCCTTGAGAGGTGTGTCCCATCCCTTCTGTATTGGATTTCAGAAGCATTTTGGGTAACCAATCTATTTTTCATGGGTGCTGTTGTGGGTATTATATTTCCATATGCATGGATTTGCTTCACAGGTCCGGTTTTGATGTCTGAGACAGCAAAGGGGAAAATAAAACTTTCACAGGAGAGAAGATGCAGAAGTAAGCATAATGGTCTATACAGCTAAGATCTTCCATAGAATCTCATGGCTTTAAATTTTTTGTATATCAGTGTATTTTGAACTGCAGGGGCTATGGCATGGGTTGGCAGAGTTTTGGTGACAGCCTGTGTTCACTTACTTAAAAGCTCTTCTTTAAAAACCTTCAACATTTTTTTCTGGTTTTCACAACTTTGCTGTGATATCTGATGGGGATGCCAGATGGCCCGAAGAGATAAACATCAAACAAGTAAAGTGTCCCTGCATCCAGCCCTTTGATGGTCTCTGTCGTGACAGCTCGCTGGAGGTTTATGTCATAGAAATACTTGCACAGCACTTTCTCTGACTTGTGCCGAGATTCAGGTCCAGAGCACCTGTCTGCACTCTGCAGTTCCATCCAGACCCGATCCTCCTCGAGCCTTTTCTTGTACACACAGTACTTGCTCTCCTCCTGCGTTCCTAGCCAGGCAATGGTAACAGAGTTGCAGGTCCTCAGTTTACTAAAGGATTTGATTTTTAAGCTCTCTGGAAGAAGTGGGAATAAGGGCTTGTGGAAATGGGAGGACACCTGTACTTTCACCGAGGAGTTAGACTCCTCTGTGGACCTCAGCTGCACCAAATACGTGTCCAGCAGCCTCCCCTTCAGCGAGAAGTACCTCAGCCCTGGGATGTTTTCCGATACCACAGTTTTACCGTTCTTTGTTATGTGAACCCGTACCTGGCCGTGGCACAACTGAAAGGTGAATTGTATTTTCTTGTGCCTTGCCTGGTACTGCAGGCTGTAGAATTTCTGTTTTTTCCCATCCAGGACAATCTGAATCACTTTCCCGTCTTTCAGCTCTGTCACCTTGGGTTCAGGTTCTTCCAGGGTTCTGGCAAATGTCCCAGTGTAAGCAGCACTGGCGTTTGTGAGGAGGTTGACGACAAAGACATCAAAGTAGTACTGAGTGCTGGGACTCAGGCTGGGCACTGTGTAAGTGTTCTTGGTACCCATGCATATCTGCCTGACTTCCCCACTGCTTGCTTTGTTGATGATGCTCAATTCACTGTTGGACAAGATCATCACCTGCTGCGGTTCAAGAAGGTATGGAGAGAGAGACAAAGCTAACGTAGGTGGCACTTTCACTCCTGAGGATCTGATTGCTGTCTCTGCAGCACACAAGCTCTTATAGTTGTGCTTTTCATTCACCAGAAGACAGTACTGGATGTTTTCTCTATGTTGCAAAACAGAGGGACTGTGTTTCCAGGTCAGAGTCACTGTCGTGTGCCCGATGCCAATAACATCTATGCGTGGATCCATTGGAAGCTCTGGGTAGAGGTGCCCAGAGGTTGTGTCTGTTGTTAAGTACACGGTAATGTGTGTGTCTCGCTCAGTGGATAGGAACTCTAGCATGTAAAGGGCAGAGTGAGAGGACATACCCATGTAAGTCTCTACAGAATTTCCCTTATAGTTAAAGATGGTGGACACCATGGTTGGAGCCTTCTGAGCTTTTGAGACCTCTCGTGTGCCAGGATCGCCTGCAGGCAAAAGGCAGATGGGTAACTTCTGTTTTAACAAATGGGAAATAAAGCACATGGCATAGGTTTCGTTGTTCATATGCCAGGGTACATCCTCTTTTCTCCCTGAAAACAATAATCGTAACCAAAAATACTTCCTGCTACTGGCAACTTATTAAAAGAAAATTTGAGTAGCTTTTATTTTAGCAGAGCAGTGGTAGAATTATGCTTTCAAAAAGACTGCAATTATAAAACCACAACTCACAAAAGCTTCACTTGTACTGTGCCTGACATGCCTATGATTTCCTTCTACTGGCTGTCTCTTTGGGTGCTTTTCTTCAAGAAGACTCATACTGTCAATGAAAAGGAGTTTTCCTTGGTTTCGTTTTGTGTCTCCATCCCCTGTGAGGATGGAATGTTTATAACTTCAAAGGGATGTTATTTGAACTCCTTGGTCAGGTGTACTTGTCTGGCAGGTAAGAACTAGTTTACAGCAGCTTTCAGATTTTAGTTTGAAAAATGAATTTAAAAAATCATGAGAGAATGGAATTTCCTCTCAGGCTAAAGGCAGCATAATACCTGCTGTTGTAGTAGATGGTATTCCTAGAAAAATAAACAGCTAAATGTTCTACACATCACTGTGGGGAGCAAAATGGCTGGTTCAAGCAGCTCAAGCCACAGAAATAGAGCCGAGACAGCAGAGTTAGGGCCAATACAAACAGCTTGTGAAGCTGATCTGTGTTTGTGGAGCCTGGAACACCCAGTGTTGTTCCCAGATATTACTGTATGATTCTTTTACTTTTTCAAGTCAAATCATGGAAGATTAAGAGTTGGAAGGAACCTTGAAAGCTCATATAGTCCAACCCCCCTGCCAGAGCAGGATCACCCAGGCTAAATCACACAGGAACATGTCCAGGCAGGTTTGGATGTCTCCAGAGGAAACTCCACAACCTCTCTGGGCAGCCTGTCCCAGGGCTTCATCACCCTCACAGTGAAAATGTTTCTCCTTACGTTCACATGGAACTTCCTCTGCTCCAGCTTGCACCCTTGTCCTATCGCTGCCATCACTGAGAAGAGCCTGGCTCCATCCTCCTGACTCCTGCCCTTTATGTATTTATAAACATTAATGAGGTCACCCCTCAGTCTTCTCTTCTCTAGGCTAAAGAGGCCCAGCTCCCTCAGCCTGTCCTCATAAGGAAGGTGTTAAAATCCTTAGTCCTTAATTTATTTCAGTTGATGGCAAAATCCCATGGACTTCCATGTTCCACCCCTGGAGACAAGGAGGTACTCTTCTGCCCATGGCAGTTTACAGGAGAGGGTAGCATAAGGTGTTAAAGTTGGGGGGAGAATTTTCTGTAACACAACTCCTTGTGAGTAACTTACACTTTCCTCATCTCTGCCCAGGCAGCCCCAGGGTCTTACCTCGTGCTGCTTTTCCAAGGAAACTTGCTGAAGCCTTATGCATGAGTATGCTCCATTCGATGGGAACATCACAGGGGGTCACCGTTACTGTGAAAGGGGCAAGGGCTCTGCTTTCCTCTAAGACAAAGTAGTACCTGTAAATGTGGATTAAAAACAGAGGGGGAAGTGTCAAGAAATTTGGGTCTGCTTGAGCCTCCTTTGCTGTTCTGCTGTGGGCCCCTCTGCTGTGGGTAGAAATGATGGCCCTCCCTTGAGGTGCATAAATAGAATGGGCAGTGAATGTCTGAATCCTTCAGCTGTGGGAAGAATGCATGCTTGTTTCGGAGTGTTTTTTGTAATACACAAAATTTCACTGGATGTTTCATCCACTTCATGCAATGTTTTTCCCCTGAATTTTAATATACTTCAGGTGTATGTTGCACATCAGTATCAGTTATAGTGAATGATGGATGTGATTGACTGCCTTTCCCTTGGCTAACTCTGAGGAATTTGGTATGCTTTTTCTCAGAACTTCTTGACTGGAGTCTAGTGAAATATCTTAATGTGTACTCTCATGTGTGTTTGCAGGTCTTTGCCTTCCTGGGTGCCATATGAAGCAGATATAACAGAATAATTTTAGCCAATCCTGAAGATTATCAGATGTCATGGCAGTTTCACTCCTGAGGATCTGATTGCCTTCATGACAGAGGCTGCTGTGCATGAGCAGTACCAAGCAATGTCAGCTTCTTTGGTGAGGTTTTGATTTCTGCTTATTTACAGAAAACTCTACCTTCCTGTCTCACTCCTTTGGTCTTCTGTTTGTTTCTGTTGGTTTGGTACATACAGACTGTATACAGACACAGAAATGTTTGGACTTGGGTCGGTCACTCTGCAGATAAATGAAGGCAGTTTGAGGGGTTTTTTGCTCATTGGTGAGACAAGCCTAGTCACTACTGGTAGATTGTGTCAGCCTAGAGGTCTGGCTTACTCTCAGAATCACAAGGTTGGAAAAGACCTTTAAGATCATCAAGTCCAACCATTCCTGTCCTATGCTAAACCATATCCCTAAGTACCTCATCTGCCCATCTTTTAAACACATCCAGGGATGGTGACTCAGCCCTCTCCCTGGGCAGCCTGTTCCAGGCCCTGACAACTCTTTCAGGGAAGAACTTTTTCCTAATATCTGATCTGACCCTGCCCTGGCACAGCTTGAAGCCATTCCCTCTTGTTCTGTCACCTGGCTGAAGAGACCATGGCCCACCTCTCTACACCCTCCTATCAGGTCATTGTAGGTGGTGATAAGGTCTCCCTTCAGCCTTCTCTTCTCCAGGCTGAACACCCCCAGCTCCCTCAGCCGCTCCTCATATGATTTGCCTTCCATCCCCTTCCCCAGCCTGGTTGCTCTTCTCTGGACACACTCCAGGACCTCAATGTCCCTCTTAGGGTGAGGAGCCCAGAACTGGATACAGAACATGGCTACTGGGCTAGAGTCAAGCTTTACTGGAAACAAGTCTTCTACTTTAAGCCAAAACTTGTCATCTCTTGGTTTCCTGTTTAGATGACTCTGGAGTTCATAAGGTCCTTACCTGATTGTGCCTAAGTCAAGGGGTCTTTGCTTCCCAATTACAATCTTAATGTCATGCCCCAAGAGCATGGCAAAATTCACACAGTAAAATTCACACAGTATCCATTTGCCTTTGCTCTTGTGCAAATATCTTCACAAATACCTTGTGCAATAATGTTGTTATATAATGTGCCACGTTCCAGTTTCTGTGCAGTGCATGTCAAGACTGAACCATCTGGCTCAGTCTCTGCTCCATGATCGCTCTGCTGGGGTGCATGTCAAAATCTGTACGTCTCCAAAGTGGGGTCGGATTAAACCACTCCAAGTGCATCTCTTCCCAAACAAACAGATCAGCCTTTGCTACCCAAGATGCAGTGCCAGTTGTGATATCTACATCAGCTACGTGTCTATATTGAGCAGCAAACTTTGCAGGTATTTTTGGGAAGTGAAGGATCTGTGATTTCCATATGCAAAGCACTTTAGCATGATCTTTAGCATCATCCAACAATACCCCCACTTCCAGCACGCAGGACATGGGTCGATGCCTTTCTGGTATGGCATCTGTATGGATATTCTACTGAGTTTTGGAGTAGTTAGTTTGCTGGGTAAAATCCTTGTATTTTGCAGTGAATGCAGGACAGCTGATGTGTCTCTGTGGCTCTGAAGCCAACCTGTTTGTGTGACACAACCGCTTGCTGGTGGAGCCTACCTGTCCTGTATTGGCTCTGCTGCTGCTCTGACAGCCCCCATGAAAAGCTGCCTGAAACGTGTGCATGAGTCTAAGCTTCATCTCAGAGGCTTGCTCTAGATTCTGGGTGATGCAATGGCACTGAGCTTGACAGCAATAGGGCATTTCTCTGGGAATTCAGTGGATGCTCTGCAGGTGCGTAGCCACTCCTGGCTCATACTGGTAGCGTGTGGCTCCCAGTGTCATAGAGAAGTATCAGGAGTGGGCGACTTGCTCTTACCTTTTAGGTATATCCTTCAGCAGGTGAATTGTAGTTTCCTTCCCATCAGCGAGTATTAGGGAGTGGTAGAAATTGAAGAGATCGGTCTTGAAGCTCTGCTGGGAGCTGGTGGTGGGTGCTTTTATGGAATGACACAAGCAAGCCACCATGAGAAGGTGGAGAGGCAGGCAAAACCAGAAGCAGGACATCTTCAGTACTGCAAAGCGAGAGGTGACAAAAGTGAATGGAAACTGCCAGCTTGGCGGAGAAAATAATCAGTGACCCTCTCTCTGTGCCTTTCCTATCATCCATCACAATCACCTCAATCTAGGCCTTCAAACGGTGCCAGCCTCCAGACTGCTAAATTGCTTAAAGCTCACAGAGAAGTATTTCTCAGAGGATCTCTCGAAAGGTTTAACAGCAAAAGCTGCTGTTAAGCTTTACAAGTGCAGTATCATGAGACAGTTATAAAAAATAATAATCTTTCTCTGCTGGCAAAACGAATGAAGAGTTACATTTAAAATATTTTTCCAGGTTTATAGTGTTCATTTGCTAGATTTCGTGGCTGGGTTATTTGTCATGAAACTGTCACTTTCAAACTCACAGGAGGTGACTTTATCCCTAATGCTGCTGCTCTTCCATCAGACTTGGCATTTCATCCATCACAACTATGGGGATGTGTAGAGAGAAGGTTCGGAACAACTTATTCAGAGCAGCGTGAGGTACTGTTTGATGAACAGCAGAGGACCCTGATTAAGGATCCCTATGCTGATACTTAGGAGATTTTAAGCTCTTTGTGTATCTCATTTGGAGGAAGGCTTTATTAGTGTAGGGCTGCTGGATAAATCATTCTGAGATGTCAGTAGATCCCATCCCTTTCGCACCTGCATCACTTCCAGCCTGTCTCAGCATTTGCTGCTCACTGGAACAGCTCTGTTGTATTCACTCTGATAAAGGGATTTTTAAAGAAATCACACCCGCCCTTTCCTTTTGCCAGGAGGTTTTGCTATTGGGCTTGAAGCTGTGAAAGAAATGGACACAGACAGTCCCCAAAGTCATCTCTGCAAGTGCTGATACAGTTTAAACTGTGTTGTGGACATAGCACAGAGTGACACAGATAGGAGACTTGGGTTAGGACAAAAAATTTTGACAGTATACTGCTATGTGAACTTATAGATGCTCCTTACAAATTCTTTGTCTGCCATATCCAGTTTCTGAAAAAGAGGAAAGTGGAAAGAACATAAAAGGGGGAAGAAAGGGCACACAGACCTTCAATGCAGGTGCCAGCTGTAGCTCAGGGATTTGGAAAGCAGAGGGAGCTCTGTGAGCAAGATCCCTTTATTGAGGAAAAAGTACTTTATTGCATTTTACAGGCAGCAAGGAGTAAAGATCCCAGTTAAACCTGATTATTGGCTAATGATAGAAGAGAATTTAAAAGGCAAAGACTCCATCCTTTGTAATTTTTACTTGTTACTCAGATCAACCCTTTCCTCATGGTAACTGCAAATGTTCAGATAATCTTTGGCAGTCAAACAGGCTGCAAGTCGTCAGACCTGCTGCCTGCGATGGTTAAAGTGACTTTGTAAAAGGATCAGTTGCTTATAAATCCATTTCTGACATGCATGTTTAAATACAGTCTTGACTACACCTCTAGATTTTTACATACAAAACAGGGTTTAATCTGTGATTCCCAAAGTAGTGTACATCTTTAGTATCAGTGAGATTATTATTGAAATTATTACTGCCAGGTACTCTGGATGTCGTACTTACCCTAACTTTGTTAAGGTGTTATTCTCTTCTTATTTGCAACACTACTAGCACCTGGCTGAATGCAAGATTAAGCCACCATTGGACAAGCAGGAAGAATAGTTAAGATTATCACATCAGTTCCATTGTTAATGTTCTTAAACCAGGGCTTTCCTTCTGACACTGAGTCACTTCTTTGCTGCTTTGTTATTCTTGTAGTCTAACTATAGTTTACAGATTCAAAGCACAACCCCAAATATTTTGTTTTACCTTTGGCAGTAGAATCTGAGTTGCTCTGTGCTTCAGAGAGGATTAAGGAAAGGAAAAAAAAAAGTCTCTCTGCTGCTTAAATGACAGGATCTTGCAAACCACACGGATACCACGGCAGCTCAGCTTTTCTTGTCCAGGAAAACAAACAAACCAAGCGACCAACCAACCTATAATCAGCTTATCCAAAGAGAACATCATCCCAAAGGCTGATTTCACTCAATTGCACCAGCAGTATACGCTCAGACTCTTGGAAATATGTTATGCAGAAAAATAGACTGCTTACCTCTTGTGTTCCTGGCCAGCTGATCCCCAGACTGCTTGCTTGCTTTGCCGAAAAAGCATAAAATAAAACGACATAGGCTTTTCAGATCTCTGTAGGCAGATGAAAACCAAAACTGTGCAACCAGTTTAACAGGACAGAACTGATTTTTCCATATGGCTCCTGAACAGACATAGTAACTAAAATGCTTGCAGTCTTTCAAGAAGAGAAGGAGGGGGGGAGAGAAAACTCAGAGTTTTGTTATTTTCTTAAATTGGGTGTTTTCAAAGGTTATTTTTCAACTTGCGTGATGTGAAAATCTTCAAAGTTCCAATTGTTGCTCACTCTGTTCTAGACTTCTTTCTGGAGGGCTGCAAAGCACATTGGAGCGTGCTGCCTCCAGAGAGCAGGACTCCGCTCCTGCCCAGCGTGTCAGCCAGACTGTTTGAGCAGCCTGTAATCCCAGCGGTGCCTGGCCGGAGAGCAGGTCTTTGACAGCAATGCACAGTGAGGAGGGAGGGGGTGAGATGGAGAGAGCAAACATTGTTAACCCTTGTTCGCCCTTAATACAAGCTAGCCAGGGGCACACCAGTCTCCTCCAAAGCAACTGGTTTTGCAGTAGTAGTTTGGTGGCCTTTCTGTGGAGGACACAACTCCTTGACCACAGCACAAGTTTCAGATGTTTTCAGGTGTGTACCGTGTTTCTTGCATGTTTTTTATGGCCCAACAGGTGCTGATGAGCTCAGAGAAGGGAAGGCAGAGAAGCTGTAAGGGAGGGAAGGCTTGGCATTTTTTTTAAGCAGACTGGAATTAGCAATCCTTTGAAGACTGTCAGGCATCTACTGAATAGAGCTGAGCAGATTTCTTGGCCTGTGGAGGCTGTGTAAGAAAGAAACTGCAAAAGCGTATGAGCTGGGGGAGTATTTTTGGTGTGAAAGAGTTGTGGCTGAGGGAGCAGGCAGGAAAAGGGTGCATGGGAACCGGCTCACAGCGAGCACAAACAATTGCTTCTGCAGTTGGGGCCACAAAGCGGTTGTAGCAAAGACGTGGTCCTGAAAGGGCCTGCTCCCGCTGAGCAGGAGCGGCCTGTGGCCAGGATTCATGCTTCTTGTGCTTTTCAGCCTCTTGGCCTGAGATGTCAGGGAAGGAGCCCTGGGGGTGTCCCTGTGGGGATGTGTACTCGGTTTCTGTAGGCCTGCTCAGAAAGGCAAGCCCCAGAAACCTGCGGGAGCTTCTGGGCAGGCATTGTGCAGTGGGCAAAGACAGAGTATGGTAGGGAGGCTAGGCCTTTTGTTTATTTGTTTTAAAGTCAAGTCTCTTCCTCAATATTTGAGGAGAGTGACTCATAGTAACCCTTTACCATTGGTCCCCTGGATTTGAAGATGTGTTATTTAAGCCTTCCTAAGACTAGAAGTTTGCTGAGACAAGAGGTGGTGAGGAAGAAGTAGCAAGAGGCTCCAACAGAGCCTCTGATAATGTACATTTGCTTATCAGCCAATGTAATGAAAAGGAATCATTCCAATGTGCTTATTCTCACTGCAAAAGACTGCAGAACTTATTACGATGTTCATCAAAGGTTTGCTTAAGAACTTACTTGCAGAAAACTGCTGAGCAACTGGGCTTTGGAAACAGGGACAGTGTGCGGGTGCCTGTTGATACAGGCACCATATGATTAGAGTTCTGGCACTGTTGAGCTAAGGACCTTGCAAGTTGTATGCTAGGAAACCAGCGACAGTAGGGTAAATAGCTAATAGGGTCATTCTGACAAATTGTCATTCTGGTGTGAAATCCAGAGTGGGCAATGTATGGGAAGCAAGCATGGGGACTAATGAAAATAGGAGCCCCTACCAGAGCCAAACTGTTCCCCTGATGAAAAAAAAGATGCTGAAAATGTCAGTAAGTTCCCAGAGCAGGCCTGGAAGAGGGAAATGTAAGTCAGAGGGAAGAGATGTGTCAAAAAATGGTCACTGGAAAGAGGCCGGAAGAGGTAAGATGCTGGGCATGATATGGGTGTAGGGACTACAGTGTGTTTTGCTGAGATTAGGAGGGACTTTTGGATGAACATAAGCAGGGAGAAACAAAAGGAAGTAAGCAGTGTCATCTTCCCTGAACCTCCCCACTGCTATCAAGGCAAGCCATCGCCTGGGGCACGGTTCCGCTTCCAGGGAGCGCAGTGGGAGACTTTCTGCCAGCCATCGCTTCAACTGTGTTAATCCAAATGCTTGAAGGAGTACTCCATCTCCTGCTGAGTAACATGCATGAGGATGGCAGGTGAAAGAGGCTGGAAAGGTGGTTTAAGTATGGAAGCAGCCCGGTTCCTCTCACAAAGATCTCCTGTGTACTTCCCACTTGTGTGTACTTACACGCTTTGCTGGAGCAGGGTGAGTGCCTCTGGATTGTGAGGTTCACTGAAGAGGTATCAAAGGAAAAAGTAGTACTCTCCAGGGAGAGAGTGGAGAGCTGAATTCATGACTCATACAGGCTGACTGAACTCAGAGTTACAACAGGGATAAATCAAACCCTTGATTTGGCCTAAAATTGATACAACAGACTTCTCACTGGAAAAATGTAGCCTGCAATGAGTGGGCTCTGCTGCACCTCTGAGCTGAGTCGGTGACTTCAGGAGGGCTGTTCAGGAGGAGCTCCTGCTTTTGTCCCAACACTGCTGGCCATCACCATCTCTCACCAGTGCAAGAGACCTTTGACAACAGAGACTTGACTTATGCTCTGTTATGTAGTAGCTCTGCTAAAAGATCAGTAACACTAGTAACAATGGAGCTTGCTTGGCATAGGAGCACAGAGTTGGATCGTTGTGGATCTGGCTTGAAGCTCTCAAAGACACTCCAGAGATGTATTTCCTAAAACTGCAGTCCTAGTTTTGCTACTCAGGTGAGGGATCCTGCAAGCTGGAGGGGTGTCCAATGGTCCTGACCACACCACTGGCAGCGTGCTGTCCCACAGCACCTCCCTGCTTTGTGGCATTTAGCTGTTCTTTCAGCGCATCACTTTCAGAAGGATGCTTGGAGGGCAGTGCGGTGTGCTGCAGCCCACCCTGTGCAGCACCCCTCTGATAACCTCTCAGCACTGCCTCATCCTTGGCAGGGGGGCTGCAAAAAAAATTTGCCATGTGTATTTCTGAGGCGGCAATTCCAGCAACCTACCTTTGAGATGGTTAGGTCACCTTTGTCAGAAAGTGGTATCTGTGTGAGGGGCCAAGAGAGCTCTAGTCCCCTCATTAGTACAATGTGTGGGAGAGGAGTAACAGGACTGCATGGTCCTCCCACACACACCTGGCTGGAACCCAGGCCATTACCCAAACACAGACAGCTTCCCTGCACCCCAGCTCTGCCCTGCCCTGGGAGATCTGTTTCATGAAACTCTGTAAGCAGATTAAAAATGCATGGGGAAATTGAACCCTTCAGTTACGAGACAAGTAATATTCTCCTCTTCTGTCTTCTACACACATGCTTCCATATGTCTAGGAACAGCTGAGATGAAGTTGTTAGTCTTTGGCTCCCAGCTACTTTGCTACCTGCAAAATACCTTCTTAACTAATTAACATTTATAAACCCTGTTCCTAGCCCCGAGTGGAAGTGGCTGTGGATGTCTTATGTTTTCCAGTGTCCTACATCTGCAGAGGGAATTATAGCCTCCAGATACATCTTGCATTTCCCATGGCTGCAAGCTACAAATCCATTCCTTTTTGGCAAAAGAACCCATCTCTGGGCTTGTCCTTATGGCTATGAAAAAGGGGTGCAGATTTCTGTGGAAATCCCCTTGCAAGTGGAGGAATTGCTGGAATTGCTGCTTGACAGCTACTGGAGCTAGTGCATCCTTGAGATGTTAATGTACCTCTGCTTGGTATTACTGCTCAAAAACTATCATCTCCTTAGACACACAGCTGGGCTCCAGAAAGAGTCACACTTTCCTTTGAAGCTGTGAGAGACAAGCCTAAGCAAAATACACTTAAAACCTGTCGAGGGTACCGCAGTGGGGCAGCTGCTTCTATTTCTTCCAGATTTTGTCAAATCCTGGCACTGCAGAAGCCCTCGAAGGACTGCCTGATAAGGACAGCCCAAGTCTGTTTCTATTCAGAGACGTTCATAAACAGGAGAGACAGGGGATTGCTTTTAAGTCAAAAACAGACCTGGAATTTTCCTGCAGTGTGTACTGGGGTAAGACTATAGGAATAGGTTATTTTGGGAGTTGGTGGGTTATCCTGGCAATAAATACTGGTTTGGTAGGATGAAAAGCTAGTGGCCTTTTACATTTAGGATACATAGCCCCCGTTATGGGGGTTTATGTTGAGAAGCCCTAAATGTGTAAGGATGGAAGGGACCTTTAGAGGCTATCTAGTCCAAACCCCCTGCAGTGAGCAGGGACACCTTTGCTAGATCAGGTCGCTCAGAGCTCCATCAACCCTGACATTCAATATCTCCAGGCACAGGGCCTCCACCACCTACCTGGGCAGCCTGTGCCAGCGATCCACCACCCTCATATTGAAGAACTCTTTCCTAATATCCAACCTAAGTCTCCCCTTTTCGAGTTTAAAACTGTTACCCCTCGTCCTGCTGCTCCATGCCCTCGGGAGCAGTTCTTCCCCAGCTATATATCTCTATATAGTGATAGTCGCTGTATCTACTAAAATTACACATGAGGTATTTCTTAGCAGACCCTCTCTGTGATAAGATGCTGGCACCGTTATGCTTGAAAATGATCTTTTTCTGATGCTGTTGAAACTCAAGTGAGCCTTGAAGGGTCTTTGTAAGAACTAATCTAAAGCTTATGGACACATGATTCCCTCTTACTGTTTTTGTATTCCATATTGTAATTACTCAGAATGCTCTGTTGAGAAATAATAGGTGTGATGTAGTGGAGATTTCCTCTGATCTTGCAGGATGTAAGGGATTGCTTCTGAGGTTACTATAGCCAACTTAATGGGAAAATTCCTTATTTTTATGACAGAATTTGTTCTTCCTCAAGTGTGAGCATTTGGTGCAACAGAAAAATCTTTTAAGTCCCAAGCCAGGAGTCAGTATTGCACTAACAGCTTCTTTATGAATTAAAGAGGAAAACATATTGAAGGTCCTGAGCTGCTATTTTAATATCCTTTTCCTTTTACCATACCCCTTGGCTTTCGGGATTTTAGCTTATGTCCTAAAACCAGAAAACACCTACAAAACTCCAAGCCATCAAAGCAGCATAACGGTTTGGGCAGGTACGGAATAACAAGGTGAGGTTTTGATCTTTGCTAAAAGCTGCTGGTGAAGAAAGCCACAAGAAGGAGAGAAGTGGGCACTGTCTGTAATCAGTGTGGGTTTTTTAATATGGTAATCCTATATTTTTTTAGCTACGGCGTTGCTTGGCTTATATGTTAAAGGATTAAACTCATCTAAATAAAACTAATCCATGTTGGTGGACGAGGAGGATCCAAGTGCTTGCTGTGGTGGAGGTTCCCAAGTGCTGGTTTAGTTCCTTTCGGGGACAAGTTAGAGGGGGGCAGGGACTGGCTCTTGAATCAAGCAAGGACCTGCTGAATCTCACTTCTCTGGATCCTGTGCTGCTCCATAAGCTTTTTAAAATCACCTTCAACATGACCAAGAGGCCTCTAGTCTTGTAGATGCTGGTTTCATTGACAGCGTTTTGCTTCCCTCTTGGGCTTCTAGGAGCCCTCCTTCCTTCATGTACATGGGGGAATTCACAAGGCAAACAAAATTTCCACCTACAGCCCTGAAGGGTTTCTTGGAAAGATGTGATTATTAGTCCTTCCTCATGTCCTCTGTCCCCATGGGCTGCAGCAGTTTGCTCCCAGGAGCTTTAGGCTATTATGGTATTGGAAAGCAGCCTGCATTAATTTTCCTGCTGGGACCTCCTCCATGGTGGCCAGCAGAGGAGGAGTTAACTGCTGCCCTCTTTTCTGCCTTTGCTGGCTGGAGTCACTGGCATCCCATCTGGTCAAGGCTGTCTGTAGCTCTTCCCAGTGTTCTCTGGGGAAGGCACTACAATACCCAGGAATTTTAACAATCCTAAACAGATTGGGGGCCACATATGGAGCAAAATGATTAGATTATAAGAAATCCAATCACATTTGCTGCCCCAGCCGTATATTTTTTTAAGCATTTGGGATCAGGCTTTCTGCTCAATTACAAATATTTTCCATGCACCAGAGATAAAGTTATTATGTTTGTCTCTCCATCTTGGCATAGTATCCATTTTAATGCTTGATTGTAGGAATTTAATGAATAAGTTAACATTACATCTAATAAAATCTGCCCACTTTTGTCATAAATTGTTGCAGCAACTTGCTGTTCATGATAGTCAGGGATAGGTTGTATGGAAGAAGGAGTCTAAAACATACTCATGCATATGGATAGAGAAGGGCAAAAGTGATGTCCAGGCTTTGTTTGTTCTGCCTTGTTTATGCTAATGTGGGGGTGGTTTTCTGCTCTATTAAAAAGAGCTGGATATTTTATGAGGGTGCTTAACAATGAGAGCTGGTGTGAAACAATTCTTTGTAGCCAAAATTCTTTATTGAGCAAATCCCTCCTAATTTTTATGCTTAGGCTTTAACATTAACAGAAAACCACAGAGCTCATGCTGCAGCTATCTTACCCTGCATCACTTGGTGTCCTGGGCTCCATTAGAAGAGGGGTGGCCAGTAGGGACAGGGAGGGGATTGTCCCTCTCTGCTCTGCCCTCATGAGGCCCCAGCTGGAGTCCTGTGTCCAGAGCTGGAGACCCCAATACAAGAAAGATGGGGATTTAGAGAGGGTTCAGAGAAGGCAACGAAGATGATCAGAGGGCTGGAGCACCTCCCCTGTGAGGGAGCTGGGCTTGTCCACCCTAGAGAAGAGAAGGCTGCGGGCGGACCTCATTGCAGCCTTCCAGTCCCTGAAGGGGCTACAGGAAAGCTGGAGAGGGGCTGGTTACAAGGGTTTGGAGGGACAGGACAAGGGGTAACAGCCTTGAGCTTGAAGGAAGGGAGATTTAAATTAGCTGTTAAGAAGAAATTCTTCCTTTTGAGGGTGGTGAGGCCCTGGCACAGGGTGCCCAGAGAAGCTGTGGCTGTCCCTGGAGCCCTGGCAGGGTTCAGGACCAGGTTGGATGGGGCTTTGGGCACCCTGGGCTAGCAGAGGGTGTCCCTGCTCTTGGCAGGTGGTTGGAACTGGATGCGCTTTGAGGTCCTTTCCAACCCAAACCAGTGTGTGATTCTGTGGTTCTGTGTGTTCGGGTGCATGGAAAGCTGTTTTCACACTCAGATGCGCACCTCCAGGCAAGTCTGTTGCCCATTTTCTGCACTCCTATGTGGTGGCTCTCTAGGCCTCCTAGAGCATTGTGCTTGTCCCAATGTGTCCTCAGCTTACCTGTCTCCCACTGCTCCACTCCTCTCTGATCTTTGCATGGGATTGGTAAAGCCAACTTCAGTCCTTGGGAAGTTGCAGGGGGCCTTGCAAAATGATCAACACAGCTTTTTGTCCAGAGGCAAGCCCAGAAGGTCACAAAAACAGTGAGAGAGTCCCCTAGGGAATCTACTTAGCCAAAATACAGAGCTAGTTGATCTGGCCCTGCTCCTTTTCCTTCCCACAGACCAAAAGTTTTGCCTGGGGTCGACTTTCCACTTAGAAAACTTCATTATAAATACTGCCTCACTAATTCTTCTCCTGATGTTTTGGATAAGACATGAAGTCCCCAAGCACCCCCGGAAGGAAGCAGTCTGTCAAGGCTGCTGAAAACAGGAATTGCTGTACTAGGGCAGCCTAATAACCCTAGAGCTTGTTATCTTATTGGTGCTGGCCTGCAGCAGGAACCTTTGCAGGAGGTGGAAAACCTTTGCTGTAGCCTGGTAGAACACCTAGGGCCAGTGATTAACAGCAGGCTGGAGCCAGCCAATGCTTTGGATTCCCTAGGAAAATTATGCTGTGGGTTTGTTGGTTTTGGTTTTTTTTTTTTAAAAACGTGACCACTCTAAATTTACAAGCCATTTTATAGACTCATTAATTTTTCATGGGGAAGGATAAATGAGCGGCCAGAGAGGAGCTCAGAATATGGGCTATTTACACTTAATTTATAAATTATGAACTTGAAAGCTGACGCTTTGTGGGCTTGGTATCATTTAGGAATGAAATGGAATGAATCTCTCTGCTTTTACACAGGGTCTGGCATAGCATTAACATCTACGCCTCCAGGCAGTTCCCACCAGCGGTGACTGAGCGCTACTCAGGCCTTGGGTGGGAGAAGGGTTTCTTTACAGTACTCGGCCAGTTTTTCTTGGCAGATGTTTGGCCCCCACACTCTGCAGATAGCAGGTCATCCACTGGAGGCCTGGCATGGTAGGGGGTTGGACTCTGTGATCCTTGGGGTCCCTTCCAACTCAGACCATTCTGTGATTCTATGATCTGGGTACCCTCTGTGGCTCTGTCCTGGCTCTAGAACTGTGTGGCTTCATCTCTGTCCCCCAGAAAAGACTCTACAAGGCTTCTGCAGCACAAGGGGGAACTAGGGAAAACTAAGACAGTTCCAATGACATGTTCATTCTGGAGGATTACCTGAGATACCTGGGATGGGGATAGGAAATGCTGCTCTTTCTGTGCCCATGCTGTATTCAAGTGACCCCTAGTTTCCTCAGGCAAGTTCCTGGGCTCATGGGTGGGCCCCTGGAGAGCCCTATGGCAAGAGAAGCTGTGGTGGCACTGCATGGGCAGGACTGCAGAGGATTGGGGGAAATTCCACACTTCCTGACACAGCTAGTGACACGTCAGTCCTGGTCTGTGTCAAAGTCACAGGTCAGGCCCCACCTGGAGTATTGTGTCCAGTTCTGGGCTCCCTGGTATAAAAAGGACAGGGATCTCCTGGAGAGAGTCCAGAGAAGGGCTACAAAGATGATTAAGGGCCTGGAACAGCTCCCGTATGAGGAAAGGCTGAGTGAGCTGGGGCTGTTCAGCCTGGAGAAAAGAAGACTGAGGGGGGACCTAATTAATGTTTATAAATATCTTAAGTATGGGATGCAGGGGGAAATGGCCAACCCCTTTTCAGTGTCTGTGGGGTCAGGACAAGGGGCAATGGCTGTAAACGAGCACAGGAAGTTCCGCACCAACATGCAGAAGAACTTTTACACAGTGAGGGTGACAGAGCCCTGGGACAGGCTGCCCAGGGAGGTGGTGGAGTCTCCTTCTCTGGAGATATTCAAGACTTGTCTGGACGCCTATCTGTGCAATATGAGCTGGGGAGCTGCTTTGGCAGGGGGGTTGGACCCGATGATCTCTCGAGGTCCCTTCCAACCCCTACAATTCTGTGATTCTGTGAAGTACTGTTTCTGACATTGTTAGCCCTGGTGTGGGCCAGCTATGTAGATTTATTCCTGACAATGGCATCATTTATTTTACCACTTGGCCACTGGCCATTTCTTGCTGGGTCGTGTCTTTAGTTTTCTGTGTGAAATGAAATTTCACCACCTTGTTAGTGCTCCCAATCAGTGCTCAGCTTTCCAGGAAGCTGCGCAGTGTAGGACTTTTCCAGCAGAGAGAGGTCTGAGAAGCCTGTCTAAAGTGATGGCCCATGCTGCCAGCCCGGCTCAGTGGTAGCCCTTTGGCTTCTTGCTCCCATGTCCAGTATTCTTCTGGAAGTTCTGGTATTGTAATTAACAAACCATTTCAGGCTGAAGTTTCCTTGAAGGTGTGAAGAGCAGGCTGCCAAAGAGGAGTTGATCATCAGAAATCCTTGAGCTCTTCTCTATCTGCGAGCTTCTGTGAACTTAATTTAGTGCCTTGGTCTTTCCCTACACAATTGTTCTTGGCTTGGGTCAGACATGATTCTAATTTGTGTCTGTCTAATATTAGGCCTGAGACTAAGAGTAAGTTACCTGCTGTTGGGATGTTGCCAGAGCCTTGGCAACTTCACCTGGATTGCATGTCAATTTGTTTTTCCATACCTTCCTGAAGTGATGATTAGAAATAGCTTGTTGCTGGATTTCCCTGGCCACGAAACGGTTACCCATCAGCACAGCCTGGCCTGCGCAGTAGGAAGCAGAAATGTTTGGTTTGGATATTCCCTGCCCGGAACCCTTCATGCAGAGGGCTGCTCAGGTTTGGGTGCTGTCCATCCCCCAGGCTGCTGAGACACAACTCCTTTCTCTGGCTGTTGTTTTATGCACAGCTCGGGGAGTGAGAGAGGAGCCAGGGGATGTCTCTAACCCTTCTACACAGGAGAAATCCCGCATTGCATTGCTCTGAAGACCTGGGATTGGGACAGGGCCGAGGGGCCTTCCCATTGTAGAAGGAGCCACCCTAGAAGGAAGCTACAGTTGAAGTCAGCTGTCAGAGAAAGGCATCATTTCAAAATAACAGTGGGCCACAGGGTAAACAGCAAGCAACTGTTGAACTTGTGGAAGCAAAAAAGGAGCAGCTTCAGGAAATGTTTAATTCTCCGTGCGGACGCTGTGCTTGGAGGAGTCATAAGGCAGGGTCAGGCAATGTCTCTTCCTAAGATTGACTTCCTGCTTCTCTTCAAATTCAAATAGGCACAGAGCAAGGGGGATGCTGCTCCAGATGGCAGGGGCAGCCCGAGAGCAGTTCCCCGCTACACAGAGAGGAGCAGTGAGGAGGAGAGGAGCTGTCGTCTGAGGAGCAAAGGGGATGAGATGGTGAATAGAGAGCCAGGAGGTCAGGCAGAGAAGGGAGCAGGAGCGGCCACACCGTTTTAGCTCCAGGTCATTGCCTCTAAAGGCTGGGTGCTGGTGGGCGGGTGGAGCTGCTCTTCCATTTCCATTTGTACAATGCGGGTTTATCAGGTTTTCTTGGCTGGAGCAACATGGCCAATGTGTGATCCACAACCTGGCACCACACAGGGTAAAGAGCTCACCTGGCACCTGGGTGAGTTTATCTGACATATGGCATCCCAGATTTATATTCCTGATTTAGGCTAATAAGTTTTTGTGTCACAGGGGAAGCAGCAGGGAAGTGGAACTTTTAACGAAGAACAAGAAACTGTTGGGGAACCAGACAGATGAATGTGTGCTCTGGGAGAATACCTTTCTAAGCAAAACTGCTCTAAGTAGTGCTGTCAGGGAGGCTACAGCAATTCCTAAAGGAATTAATCTCTTCATAATCGCCTCTGATGAGCATCTTTATCGTGCTAGCTGACTGATTGCACTGCTGTCAGCAGAGGACTTCTGTTAATCGACTAAAAATGTTATTTCACTGCAGTATGCACCTCACTTACTTATCTGATGGAGGGGGAAAAGAAATCTCATTGAGCATCTCGGCTCAGAAAAAAGATGCTGAAAGAGAGTTGTGGGAGAAAGGTGGGGAAAGAAAGTGTATATCCTCAAAGGTTCCACTCAGAAGTACAAAACAGGTTGTCAGAGAAATGCATCCAAAGGAATAATGTCTCTCTGCTGTCATATCTCAGCGACAAGACTGCAAGGAAGTAAAATTCACCATCCCACTCCAACGTGCAAATCTGATCCAGCCATAAAAGGGAGCTAAACTAGGGACTGCACGCTGGGCCTGTACGAAGTTGTGAAATCTAACAGGCAGCTAAGGAAAGTCAGCAGTCTAAATTGTCAAGACAAATGAGACATTGTTTGGGCCAAGTTGGCTTTATTCCTGGGTTTCAGAAGCCCACACATGAGCTCTCTAACCTTTAGAGCAGATGATTGAGTTAGCTCCATTGTGCTTTTCTGAATGAGCCAACCAAGTCTTTTCAAAGTTGTGTTGGGCTTGTTTTATTATAAATGTCCCACCTTTACAGAGCCACCCCTTTTTTCCTTGCTTCCCAACAATAGCAAAAGTGCTTGAGGGCCTCAATCTGCAACTGCTACTCATGAATTATTAACGAGGCTTCTCCTGCCAGTGGAGTTATGCACAGGGGTGAGCAGTTACCAAGCTGAGCCGTTGGCCCAGAGAGCCCATTTTGGACTGTGCTTGTAATTGGACAGTTAAAAAATGCCAATTAAAAAGATGATTAATGCCACAAACAGCACAGCTTAACCAGAGGTGGGCCCCTCATCTTGGAGATAGGGCTTCCTTCCCTACTTTCATCATCTCTAGATAGCTGCTTAATGTGCAAAAGAGGCTGACAAATGTGGCAGCCTGACCATGTATTTTCCACTTATTAAAATGAAATGTGTGTGACCATTTCTCCGAGCTGCTTCAAGAGTATCTACCTATTAACTTTCCACTTAAGAGTTCCCTGAGATTTTTCCACTTCTCTAAAAAACCCCTTTTCCGTGTTGGCAGCTCCTGCAGGAGGGTCTGAGACTGCAGCTATCTTCATTACTTGGAAAGCCTGAGGGATGCAGGTCCAGGCTGCGTCCCGTGGTGCAGTGGAGAGGTGCCAGGCCAGCATGCTGGGTGATCACCAGCAAAGCACTCTCAGCATCGTGAGGAGCCTGAGGAGCAGGCTGAGTGCTTTCACAGAGGCTGAACTTCAGCCTGGAGAGAGGCTTCATTCTTGGCCAGAGGTGCCTAAAAGCTACACAGAGACAGCACAGGTGCAGTTTACGTTCATGCTTAGAGAAAGAGATTGCTGTGATACCTTGGTGAAAAACCTGCTCCCTCTGAGCTCCTCCACTGTATACCATACTGCAAAGAGGTTTTTGGTGGCACAGAGTGGCTGGATAGTCTTAATTTAACTCACTGGCCACCCCTACTAGCTAATGGTCTGCACTCAGCAGACATGTCCACATTCCTTCCAACTAAATGGGGAGGAAGAAAAGGCAGAAGTTGGGTAGGAAACAGTTTCAGAAGCTGCTCTGCCTTTGTAGGGTAGATTGAATGCCAAATGTGGTTTGAAAGACATGCTAAGAGCCTTCTCTGAAAGTAGCAGATAAAACTCTTCTTCCTCCTGGATGTACTGTGTTAAGTCACCAGCTCCATCTGTGCAGCTGTGGACCAAGAGCTCAGCTGTTGCCAGGGTCTTGATGTAGTCCAAGCCCCAGCGAGGGAAGTGCCCCAATTTGTTACACAAACAACAGTATATATCAGCATTTGAATGTGCAGATGCAATGGCTTCAAACTGCGCCTGCGTTTCAGGCCCTGTTATAGAGCATATGTACAGTCAATCTGTCAAACTGCAATCTGGTTCAGCTTTTATTGCTGACCATGTTTTATTAGTTAAAAAAAGAAGCAGCCTACTTCACAGAATCACTGGGTTGGAAAAGACCTTTGAGATCATTGAGTCCAACCGTTCCTGTCCTCTACTAAACAACATCCCTTAGCACCTCATCTGCCTGTCTTGTAAATACATCCAGGGATGGTGACGCAGCCCCCTCCCTGGGCAGCCTGTTCCACATCCCAACAACATTTTCAGTGAATTTTTTTTCCTAACATTTGATCTCACCCTGCCCTGGTGCAGCTTTGTGCCATTTCCCCTTGTCCTGTCACCTGGCTGAAGAGACCATCTCCCACCTCTCTACACCCTCCTGTCAGGTAACTGTAGGCGGTGATAAGGTCTCCCCTCAGCCTTCTCTTCTCCAAGTTAAATATCCCCAGCTCCCTCAGCCGCTCCTCATAAGATTGGCCTTTCATCCACTTCCCCAGCCTGGTTGCCCTTCTCTGGACACACTCCAGGACCTCAATGTCCCTCTTATGGTGAGGAGCCCAGAACTGGACACAGCCCTCCAGGTGCAGCCTCACCAATGCCATGTACAGGGGCACAATCACTTCCCCAGACCTACTGGCCACGCTATTTGTGATATTTTCTCCTAGATGTCCTCCACAGGCTTTCTTTTCCATGGTCAACTGGATATAAAATTGGGATGGCATAATATTAGCTGGTCAAAACGGAGGAAGACAAGTCACACCTGGTACTTTGTTGGTTACATTTCCTTTGAGCCCCGTCTCTTACTCTTTCCCTTCCCTATTCTCTCTGTGTGCTCCCACCCCGATGAGTTTCATACCATGCCCATTGCTGGAAAGACTTCCCACTGAGCTGAGTGTACTCAGGGCAGGCCCCACGCCTGGCACACGGGAACATGCAGCCTCTCTCAGTCCTGACCGTGATTCCCTGCAGTGCTGCTGGTGAAGACGACACTTCCCTGTGAAGAACATCTAGCAGAGCTCCAGGGTTTCCAGTTTTCTCCCTATTTCTAATGCTGTCCCTGCTTGTAACTCAGACTGTCGTTCTGGGCAGGTGTGTGTCTCTGGTCTGCCCTTCCCAGCCAGTGGGAAATCTTTTCTGTCTTACTAAACCCAGCGTCAGGAAGATTAAAGAAAGTTGGAGAGATGTTTGCAAACCCTGGCAAAAGCACAAACTGTTTTAGGTGCCAGAAACGAAAGCTGCTAAATAACCATCTGGAAATAATAGCCATGGTTTCTCAGCAACATGAAAGCATAACTTATGATAGTCATAACACAACTGAAACTGCTTATATTTTCCCTATATTAAAATACCAATTTATGAACCATATGTAGAGGACTTGGGCTGCAACTTGATGGGTTGTGCTGCCCCTGATAATTTTGCCACCAAATGTATCTTAAAAAGCTGACGGATGACTCCTGTGTGGGGACATTACCTCTATTTCTGTCTGTTGGTAATGGACAGCAGGCACCTGTGAGAGATGGTGTATCAGCTTCTTAATTGTATTGTAACGTATACAGTTTCTGCAGCACAGATTAGGCCTCTGTCTTTGACCTTCAGAGTCCTGAGACAGCATATTTCCCTGCTGCTTTTGGCAGGAGGCGATACAGTCAGACTCAGCTGTAACACTTTATGTCGGCCCCTAATGGGACTTCAGGACAGACAGATGATGAGGGCTTGACTGGCAAGCCTTGGGTGTGACACTCTGGCCTGAAGCAAGGAGGAGCATTTCTGGGAGAAGGCCCAAGCTGCGGTGGCTCTGGGTGCTCTGTAGGGTGAGCCCACGTACACAAGCCTCTGTATTTTACCATGGAGACTGTCTTTGTGTTCAACATGCAGTTGCAGGGCTGTAGCAGTAAGTAAAGACGGTGATGGGATCTAGTCACTCTGTCAGCTTGAATGACTTCTTTCACTTTAGAAGCAAAATCAGTCTGTGACATGCTCATTTCTTAGGGATAACCCTTCCGCTTCTCCCATGCCAATGGACAGAGCCATTCCCACCCCTGTGGTGGGAACCCTTCTGGTGGGGTTATTTGCAGCTGGGCTCTTCTCTCAGCTCCAAGCACAGCTCTACAAGCACTTTCTCTTTGGTGGAATGGGACATACCATGCAGTGATGGGAACACGCGTGGTAGAGGGCGATGTCAGGTATGAGACTTATCTCAAGCCAGTATTGGACCATCTGTGGTGGTGGTCCTTGTAGGGAGAAGTTCCTGTGAGGCAGAGGGAAACCCTTTCTAGGTGGGAAATCTCCTTAAACTTAAAGCAGCTCTTCCACCTAAAATAGAAGAGAAGAGCACGTAGGTCTTTTGGACACCAGCACTAGTACTTGGTGACAAGTTTGGTAATTGCTCCTGTAGCCTTTCATTTGAAAGGTTTTAGCCTAGATTCTTGCCTTACCTGCTGTGTCTTTGTATTTCAGGACAAAGAGATTCCCTCCTTGCAGAGCTGCCACTGATCAAAGGGCAAAGCATCAGACAGCAGGACTCTAGTGCCTCTCTGCCACAGGTATGAGGAAAGAGGGAATATTTATTAATGGAAATGTACTATGTGATCTCACCACCCAGCACCCTTGCAGATGGAAGAATGGGTGTACTCACAATGCTGGAAGGGAGCCATGCTAGGGATGATAGATATATTTTCCTAATCAGAAACAAGAATAAATTTAACAGAATGAAATAATACTACTTCCAGTTTAAACAGGGCTGTCAGCTCCATCCAGGCATCCCTAGGAGAATACATCATGTGCAATATATAATTCTGCACTGGGGAGTTCGGGGAGGAATTCCTCATGCTTGCACCTCTGAGCCTGGAGCCTTTGTTAGACACACTGTTCTCCACAGAGGGGAAAATTCCTGCCTTCAGACAAGACTGAGAACTTGCATGCTTAGTGACCCCACTTGTTTCCCAGGGTGGACATAAACAGCAGCACGGGTTGCTTGCCTCCCATACGAATTAGTCTGGAGGATGTGAGCATGCAGCTCCTCCTGCAGTTAAGTCAACTGTTTCCTGTTTGCAGACTGTGACCCTCTTGTCCTTTCTGCATCTCTAAATGGAGCAGGGTGGGGTGAGGATTCACCTGGGACCCCCAGTACAGTGTGTTTTTGTGGGGAGGTGAAAATTCATTCACCGGCCTGATTTTCAGATGAGGGGAGATGAAGTAGGAGGCATGACTGTTTCCTTCACACATTTAACGAGTAACTGGGTGCATTCTGAAGTGAATGACAATTGGTTAATCTGCTCCTGCCTCTGGTCTGTCTCGGGGTATTTATCAGTGTTACCTGAGATGCAGTGTTATCTGAGATGGACCGGTGGGCAGATTTGTACAGTGCAGTTTGATGTTTGAGAGTCCATCTCATCGTTTATCCTCTTTATCGATTCACTGTTGCTCCACGCTGCTGCTATTTGAAAATCAGATGGTGCAAAATAAAAAAGTTCCTTGATATCCTGACCTCTACTGAAGTCCCACATTTCTTTGCCATGTGTTTCCAAACAGATTCTTAGCTCTTAGGGGCTTTTTTTCTGATCTCAGATAAGCAACTTGATCACATGTCAGATCCCTATTTTGGGCATGCTTGAGTGCACGTTGTGCTGTAAATCCTAAATTCAGTTCTTAGGTTCCCAATATTTCATTCTTCCCTCTGAGTCTGAAGTGGGCAGGAGAGGAGTGGTTGAGTGTTTCCCAGGGTTCACACAGCTCCTGGTGGGGAGACAAGTTGATGGGCCTCTGAGCAGTCTTGGTAATAGATGGAGATGCAGACAGGCAGATGGGTACCTGTTCTCAGTAGTAGTAGACAATAATAGCTAAGGGTTTTTTTAACACCATTCCATTTATTTTTTTATAATGCCATGAAGAACTATGACAAAATAATATCTCCTAAAGAGTGCAGCTTAATAAAAGTATAAATCCACGAGTGGAAGCATTGATCTACAAGCTGAATTGCAGCATCATTAAAAAAATCAATACACATTTGGAACTGCAAAACACCAGTGGTTTAGCATCACTCTAAGAGTTAATAGCACTTTTCAAAGCATCCAGAGCATTCAAGGAGGAGACAAAATGCCACTGTGTGAGGGGTTAAATTACAGGGCATCTCACTTTCCAGATCTCTGGTAAGAGCATATGGAGCTTTTCAACTCTAGGTAGTTTTGGTATCTACTAACTTGATTGACTGTCCTCTGTGAAATAGCGTAAATCCTGTTGTCCAGGTGAGAGGTTTCTCTCTCCATGTCTCCTTTCTTCCCCCAAGATACCTCTTCTTATAATTAGGTTTGGGTACCTTTGACCAGGAGAGCATACAAACACCTTGCCAGCACAGACAGAAGCTGCACAGACCCTGCTGCCACACCAGGGATGGGAAAGGGCATGAGGGGGTTATGCAAACAGGGTGGAAACCTTTCTTACCCTGAGCGATCTGAAAAGATCACCTTGTATAAACTCTCTAAATAGTTTTGGAAGTGCCTTTTCAGTACTAAGGTGAGGTATTCTCATCGCTCTGAGCGACTGAAACCCAGTCAAGCACACTGCTTTCCCTCTGCACAGAGGTGAAAGCACTCTGCGGGGCAGTTTCTCCCTGACACTGGGGGAGGAGAGCTGTCACTGTCTTGCTGCATCAGTTGATGTTATATTTGTAACATCTTTATTTGCAGTGGCTGCTCTGTGGGTGGACACAGGATATCTATCTGCAGAACTGCTAATCAATATCTTTCATCAATATTCACTTAATTTTTAGAGTGGAGAACAATCTCACTGCACCAAGAGATAAGGACAAGTCAGTGTGCTGGGCAGCCTGGTCTCTTTTGCTGTTCTCTCTCCATCAGTGCTGTTCTGAGGCACTCTGACAAGCTCAAGCCAGTATCTATGTTACAGAAAGAAACACAAGTCTCTGGGTAGTTCACTTTTTCTACTGGATACCAAAGTGCCACCTTTTGTAGAGAAACTAGTTCTTGCTTGTCCCACTAAGAAGCCTCAATGGCCCTGAGCAGCCCCACCTTGACTGCCTCCCACAGGCCCTGCCCACTGCCCCAGGAGCTCTATTTAAGCTCAGCCCTGGGCTTTTGCCTCTGTTTGGAGCTGTGTTGCAGAAGGGCTGGTCTCCAGCTTGACAGTGCTTTTGCCTGGCTGTGGGCCAGGCACAAGCATTGCCAGACTTAAATGAGGACCTTCCTTATTGCCACAAAGTTGTCTGATCTAGGCTGCTGTGCCCACCTTGCTTTGCTTGGGGACGGGGCCCTGGCTGGTAAGGCACTTGTCCTGGCAGCCCTGTCACTGTGCTGGCCTTCCCTCCCTGTCCCTGAGGGAGCAGTTGGTCCTTGCTGCTTCCTGATCCTACCAGAAGTGCTAAAGGGCCATCTGTGATAGTCTTCAGTGCTGAGAGGTACGTGTTTACAAATGAGAGCTCTGGAAACAAATGATTCTCTATTAATGAAGTATAAATGTGAGGATGATACTAACTATTCAGATGGCTCTGTCCTGTTCCCAAACCTTTACAATCCAAGGTTGCACGTAGCTGTTGGAGCAACGTGGTTTGTGTCACTCAAGCAGTTAACTGCTCTGTGATCTGTCAGCTGTTACAAGTGCCACATGTGTTGGTGGAAGAGGTGCGTATGGGGGCTCCTTCCCCCAAGAGGCAGCCTGGGGTCACAGTCCCTGTGCCATATCTGGATTCTAAGGCTGGCATGTACGGTTTGGGCTTCTGCCCTCTGACAGGTGAACTTTGTGCTGGTTATTGCAACACCTCCAGGAAACTTGTAGAGTGGGACCAGGTTTTGCAGCATCCTTTGTGCTTACAATCAACCAGGTGTTGTTCAGGAGCACCACATGTGCCCTTGGAGAGCAAGGCAGCCTGTTCCAGCACTTCACCTCTCTCTCTGTAAAGAGCTTCCCCCTAATATCTCATCTAACCCTTCCCTCCATTAGCTTCAATCCATCCCCCTTGTCCTGCCATTGCCTGCCCTTTGAAAAAGCTGATTCCCCTCCTGTTTCTCTGGTCCCTTGGAGGAGGGAGAGGTGAGACCCTGTACCATATTCTGTGGCCAGGAGCCGTGACCCGTGTGTCTCAGCAGTTGTGGTCAACTTTTGGTCTGACTCCTCTTTAGGGTAAAGAGGAGATGGATTGTGTTGCTGTGCATTCATGGTTTCTCACTGCTGGCTGCCTGTTACCTGGCAGGCTGCTGGATCCCGGTCTGACAGCTGAGGAAAACGAGAGGGACAGGCTGCCCAGAGAGGTGGTGGATGCCCCGTCCCTGGAGGTGTTTGGGGCCAGGTTGGATGGAGCCCTGGGCAACCTTGTCTAGATCCTGGAGGTTGGTGGCCCTGCCTGTGGCAGGGGGTTGGAACTCTCTGATCCTTAGGGTCCCTTCCAAACCAGGCCATTCCATGATTCTGTGATTCTTTAGGTAAAGCAAGAAAATAAAAGCCAAATGCATAGTTCAGTCATCACGACTACAACTGTGCTGGGCTCTTCCACCTGTGACTGTGTGGAAGCAGCTAGAGGCACCCCTTCTGGATCTTCCTTTACTGCTCATTCCTGAAAGCCTTCCTGTTCAGCAGCATTCCTGTGGTAGTGTCCTGAGCCAGCCTGGCCGGTGTGTGAACGCAGCTTGTTTCCTCTGTCACCTGCAGCTTGGCTCGTGCGGCTCGGTCTGCAGCCTGCTGCTTGGTCGCTGTGTGCCGGTGATCCCTGCCGGGGCGGCGGGGCCATAAATAACGGGCAGAAGGGACGCAGGCGGGGGCAGTGACCTTGGCAGGCTGTTTTCCCAAAAGGCCTGGAGCCAGCCTCTGCTCCCAGACGCTCACCACTTCCAGTGGGATCTACAGCAAAGAAGAGCTCCCACGTAGCAGATGTGCCACCCCTGTCAGAGCAATATAGCAGTTACATTTGATATTCAGCTTGCCAGATTGCCTCACCCAAAAGCAGTTTTGCAGAAGCTGTGCACAAACCCAGCAAGCGGCGGCCTGGGTGGTGAACTGGAATTACAGGATAAGTGCTCAACAAGTCTCTGCCCGGTTTTTATTTTTTGGGGGAATCTCATTCCAGATTTGCCTTACTCCGTTGGTTGTATGCTTCTTACTTTGGGCGTGTACTTTGTAATTGGGAGTGAAGGGCCAGAGTTCTGGCCCTTAACTGAAGGCAGGTGCCCCCTTTGGTTGTTGTCTTTGAAATTTTCTCGGAGTGGGATAGTGTTTCTGCACAGGGCAATGTCCTTTGGAAGGGAGGAAATCGCTGCCACATATCAGCTCTGAGCATGGTAACAACTCTGAGACCCCAAAGCCAATTTCTCCTCCTTTTTTTTCCTCATCTCAGGCTTGCTCAGACTGCTCTAGGATTTCTCCCATAAAGTTATTGCTGTTCTTTCGGAAAAAAAGCCTTTTGCACAAGTGAGTGTCATTGTCACATGTGAATATTTGCAGTTCAAGTGTCATGGGATGGATATTCACATCCAAACTGCTTGTGCGTTCATCCCTCATGAGAACTAACATCATGTGGCCTGTTTGAGTCCTCCCAAGCAATCAAATTGGCTTAACCAGTAAAAATTGCATAATTATTCAGTGTGGCTTATAATTAAAGGCTAAGTGAATTAGGCTCCCACGAAGCCTGTGGTACATCTTGTCCTTCTGACAGCTTTCCCTTGCTCAGGTTTTGGGAACCACCTTTTTGCAAGGGCGAAGGGGATTAGAATGAAAGGCTTGTAGCTTGCTTCTTGCAGAGCCTGGCAGCTGGCTGGCTCACTGGTACGATGAAATCGTGTGCTACATCCGCACCCAGTTCTAAGCACCAATTCCCTTTTCCCCACCGGCATCATTATGCTCAGTTGCTGAAATGATCTTAGGGCCAAGAGGCAGCAGAGGGCCCAGAAGGGTGCCTGCTCCCAGCCAGCCCTCACGAAAGTGGTTCTGCAGCCAGGGGGTTGAACAGCAACGTGGTGCTGATGCACAGAGCCCAGGTCTGGGCTGCCTTTGACTGCCGAGGCTGTGTGGGCAGGGATTACTGGAGGGTGGCTGGAAGGCTGCACTCAGATGCAGAGATGGGGGATTTTTGGGATGGGATAGGGAGAGATCCATTTTGCTGCATCAACACTGTGTTACCCCTGGGATGGACTGCAAAGTGTGTATCCCTTCTTGCCCCCTGCAGCTCCCTCGGGGAACAGGGCACAGGAATGAGTGAGATGGCATATCCTGCCTCACTGGGGTCGAGGCTCACTTCTGTGAAGCTCTCAATTAACTCTGGTTGGGTGATAAGGACCAAGACATTGCAGGCATGGATAACGGGCAGAGGTTATGGGCTGCAGTCACAGGGGAAGTGGTGAAGAGCATCTTAGATGTTCCACTGGTACCATCCTGTTTCTCCACCAGACACAAAGCTTTCCTAAGCCCCGCTGTCCTGATATTTTTCTTTCCCTTTGTCAGCTTGGTTGCAGGGAGAATAAAGTGGGAACAGTTTGGACCTTTGGGAATTCCTTAGACTTTATAGTTGGAGATTCGCTGAGAAAATTCATACCCTGACCCACTGGAATTGCCTCATACCTCCATTCTTGCATCACTGGCAACTTCTCCACACAGTTTGATTCCCAGGGGGCCTCTTCCTCCTGTTTGGGGTCCTTTGCAGCCCAAGGGCTGTTCCCATCTCTCTGCTCTGAGCACACCAACAGCCATCCCTGTGCTTCTTGTTTTGTGTCAATTGAAGAGAAACACAGTATGCTCGTGGCCAATCTGTGAGCTCAAAGGGGTGTGCTGCATCAGGTGATCCCTTGGGAATTCTTTGTAAGGCACTAATGGGAAAATAGCAGTGTCGCAGTTTTGCGTAGCTTGGTACTGGTGGAGAAGGGGGGGCTGCAGAGATGGCTGCTGCAAGAGGCAGCCAGAAGCTCTCTGTAGGCCCCACAGAGCAAACACCAGCCAATTCAAGGCCATTGTTGCTGCTGACCAAGGCCAAGCCCATCAGCAATGGTCACAGCGCCTCTGGGAATCACATGTAGGAGAAAAAAAAACACCAGCAGCTGCTTTTTTCCCCCAGAGAAGGGAGTGAGAAGATGTAAGGAGCTGTGCAGGCACCAAGGCCAGTGAAAGGGGGGGAGGAGGTGCCCCAGGTGCCAGAGAGAAAGCTGCTTCTGCAGCCCATGGAGAAACCCGTGGCGGAGCGGGTGTCCCCCCACAGCCCATGGAAAAGGCTGAGACCCCACCTGTAGCCTGTGGAGAGGCCCCACACAGGAGCAGGGGGAGACAGACAGGAGATGTGTGACCCGTGTTACAGCAAGCCCCTGCCAGCTCTTGCAGCCCATGGGGAGAGACAGAGACACAGAGGTGAGCAAGAGAGGTATTAGCACTGGAACAGGTTTGCTGGGGGGAGGCTTGTGACCCCGTGGAGGACTGGGACTGAGAGACATTGTGATTTATGCCTGCCCACCATAGCAGTGACCCATGCCAGGGCAGCTGATGAAGAGATAAAGCCCTGTGGGAAAGGATGCACGTTGGAGAAGTTCCTGGAGGACTGTCTGCTGTGGGTGGGACCCCACGGTGCAGCAATGGAAGGGTGTGGAATGAATGCCCACCCCCCCAGCCAAGAAGGAAACCAACTTGCAAGGAACTGACTGAAGCCCCCATTTCCCCAGCCCCTGCCCCTCCCTGTGCCACAATGGGGGGAAGAAGGGAGCGAAATCATGACTAAAGGAAAGTCTGCTAAGAAGGGAGGGGTGGAAGGAGGTGCTTTAAGATCTGGTCACGCTTCTCATGACCCAACTCTGGTGTCACTGGGGGTTCAGGGCAGTGTCATCAATTAGAGAGTTTTCTTTCATTTATTCTGTGCTGAGTCTGTTCGTTCTGCAATCAGGGTCATGGGCAGATCTCTCCCTGTCCTTATGTCCACTCCTGAGGCTCTCAGTATGTATTTTCTCCCCTGTCCAACTAAAAAGGGGAGTGATAGACCAATTTTTGTGTGTGTCTGGCCTCCAGTCAGGCCTAAACCACCACAAGCAGCCATGAACAGGATAAATGTGCCCTCTCCAGGAAAAATTTGCTTCCTTAATGGAGATGCAAAGGAAGTTGGCCATCCTTCTGAATGTTTAAAATAAAAATTGCCTCCTTGTTAGCTAAGATGTACTGTTTTTGCTTGGGTCCTGTAAATGGAATGGACTCAGAAGGTTAAGCCCAGATGAGCTCATGCTGTTCAGCTGGATGATATTAGGAGTTAATCCCTTTGTGCGGTTCCCTGTTCTGTAATACCTCTCAAGCCTGATGATTGCAGCTGTATTTTAAAAGCTTTTTTTTTAAAAAAAAGATAATCTGCTGGAAATGTGAAGCCAGTAGGAATAAATATTCTTTCCTTTCCGTAGAAAAGACATGGTATTTGTTTCCATATTGAAACTTTTCTTTGAACTGGCTGGCAAAACAAACTCGGGATTGATTACGGTCTTCCAGTGATGACTTGTAAACTCAAATCTATCATAGAGATGTAGCTGGTAACGTTTCCCACCACCACTCCAAGTAATTAAAGGTCTCCTTCACAGCTTTAATAACCTGCTTCTTTCCTCACTACTAAATAACTCTCTTGTTCCATGTGTTTTTCCTTTGGTTTGTGTTGCTGGCACTTCGGATGGCTGGCTTCTGCCAGCCTGTGGGCTGCTCTCTGTTTTAACTGTAGCCTGTCAGCCAGGTGATTTTTATAGCCTTCTGGCTAGGAGATAATTTAATTTATGTGTAACAAATCTACCCTGTAGGCTGAATTTCCAAGCGTGTTCTTGATTGACCTGGGGGGGGGGTGTCCCTGCAGGGGTTATTTATTTGATTCCCATGCTAACAGAATGTTTTAGGGATTTGCTACTTATGTGAAATCCCCATACCAGGTTTTGGAGCCATCTACCAAACAGCTGATCCACTCATCCAGGTTAACCTTCTTGTCTCCATCTGCGTCGCAGGACCCAGAGGATGGAAAGTGGATTGCAAATAACAGGCTTGCTCTCTTTGAAGAATTGTGGGAATGCTGCAATGCCCCAAGTGTTTGCAACATGCCTCTGAGCTAAACATCAATTAAAGAAAGCTTACTTTTCAAGGAAAGCCAGAGTTAGCAATAGTCTGGCTTGCTTTATAATTCCCATGAGTTTTATGTACCGCTTCTGCATAGAAAAGAAAAGTATCTGAGCACATCCTAGTAACTTGAAAATCAGAAAGCAGAGTTAAGGGCTCAGTCTAGGTAGGCATGCCTGTCCTTTTAAGGTCTGAGTTGATATGCCAAACTGTCTAGAACACGGTGGTTCAGATAGTTGGCCTTGCTGTGGTCCATCGGGGCCAAGGAGAGCTGGTAAGAAGCTCCTTCTCTTCTCTAATGGTATTTAAAGTATCAGCTGTTACTCTAAGCTCCTTGTGGGCATATGCTCTGGCACACTGTGGGGATGCTGTTTTCCAGATCTCTCTGATCTGTAAGTCCATAGAGTCATTCTGAGGGCCTAACTCTCAGTTTAGAAGTTCTCAGGCTTGCTGGTGCTAGGAATGAAGCAGAAAGCAATGGAATTGGTGTTTGGAAGGCAAATAAGCAATGGGGGTTGGGGAGGGGAGCGGGGGGAAGCACAGTATTCTTAATGCCATTCACACTTCTCAGTTGGTATTTCTTTTTCATACATTTCCTTGATTCCCATCCTGTTCCTTCCTCTTCTCTCTTTCTCTGATTCTCACCAGCTTGGGTTCAAATATAGGGCTAGAAAACGTTGGGTTTTATCCGCAGTAACGCGTGGCAGAGATTAGAGTTTAAGGAACCTCAGTTCAGGGCTGCGTTTTGTGTGACTAAACCAGATGAACAGTGTGCAGGTTTGGCCTAGAATATAATATCGGCTCTTCTGCTGTTCAAGTTGGTCTTAAAGTTCATGAATCTGGCTCAACAGGGCCAAAAGGCAGGTCATCTGTGCTGAACGTGATCCTTTGCTTTAGTGTTTGACTGGAATAGTTCTCAAGGTTTAATCTTTCAGCTTGTCCTCTCTGGTGTAGGCTAAAAAGCTTTCCTGGTTGAGGCTGAGCTACGACTTGAAAAATGTTTTGGTTCCCTGCGGTCCCTCTGGATGACCTTGGGCGAACCTGATCCCAGCGCATCTGTTCAACAGAAACAGCACGTCTCCCAGGCGTGGGAGAGGTCTGTCATTAACCTGTGAGCCTCTGAGTGTCTCTGAGGAACAAATACCTACAGAGATAGGCAGTCTTCTAGAGCTGCAAACTGGAGATACCATCCCTGCTGGTGTAGGATGGCTAACAACATATGAACCACTTTAAATAAGTGTGGCTGAAGTCTGCTTCAGTTTGATGTAAACTGACAGTGCTATAAGCTGCGAGCCCAGGTCAGGCTCTGGCAAATGATTGCTGGTAGCATTATCCATGCTAGAGGATAGCTAGCCAGGATTCCTTAGCAGGCTCTTCTGTGTGTCACCACCCTAACAGGCAGCACACTAACTGGTTCTTTGTGTCTCGTACTGGAGCTTATGTCATCCTGAAGCTGCCATAAAAATGAACCCAGTGAGAGGAGAATCTAGTCCGTAAACAGCAAGCTGCCACACGGTGCTGGCAGGATGGGAAACCGGAGTCTCCTACACCAGCATTGTCCACCTAACTGGGTGGCTATGCAAAAGCCTCTGGGAAGTATCGAATGTGTAGCTGAAGGCTCCCTGCTGTTGTGTTTTTAATTATACTCAGAGCTCCAGGAGGTCCTGCTGCACTCAATGCATCGGCTCTTTACTTCAGGTTTCGACCATACTGAGGGATGGGTGGGAGAGTTCTCCAGACATGTGGCCCTCGGGAGCTACCTTCCCATCCCCCATGCCTCAGGTAAAGCATCTGGAGATGAGATGCACTGCGCTTAACATGAGTGAAATCAAGTGAAGCCCATCTGGAAAAGAAAGCAGAACTTTCTCCCAGCCCAATTTATAGGAATGATGGGGTGTTATTTAACAGGAAGGGTTCTCACTTGAAGATTTAGTGGGAAAACGCTTCAGCAAGCTATGCCGGGGGGAGAAGTGTGGGTAACGAAGGTATTTCAGCCCTTGCTAGGCACATCTGTGGCTTCTGTTATGTTCTGGGGTGCAGGCTCTGCACTGCAGCGTTTCCAAAAGGCAGGGAAGGAATTAACTTGGATAACCAAAGCATTTTTGTAACACTGGAAGTGTAGGAATAGTCTGTGTATTATTAAAAATGTGCAAAAGCAAGAAAGATGTGAAGGTTCAGAGCCGTACGCCTTCAACCACCACGTGTTTTGGCTGCAGCAGCAGTGAAACAGCTCTTTAACAGTCCTCCTTTACCCTTGTTTGGGCAGTGGCCGCTTCAGAGGAAATTGGGTTCCTCTGCACAGGTTAAAAGCACAGTGATGGAAAGCTTTTTACTTCAATTTTAGCACCAAGCTGGGATAATTATGACATAGCTCAAAATTTTGCCAGGCCCAGGCTAAGTTACGCAAGAGATACGGAACTGTGCTTTAAGTGAGATGGGGATGATGGGAATTCCCAGGAGCTTTCGTATTTCAGTGCTTTCCAATGGCACCCTAAATACAGAAATCACAGAATCATAGAATGGTCTGAGTTGGAGGGGACCCCAAGGATCACAGAGCTCCAACCCCCCTGCCACAGGCAGGGCCACTAAACTCCAGGCCTGGATCTACACAAGGTTGCCCAGAGCCCCATCCAACCTGGCCTTGAACACCTCCAGGGATGGGGCATCCACCACCTCTCTGGGCAGCCTGTTCCAGCCCCTCACCACTCTCTCTGGAAAGAACTTCCCCTTAATATCTCATCTAAACCTTTCCTCCCTTATCTTCAATCCATTCCCCCTTGTCCTGCCATTGCCTGTCCTTTGAAAAAGCTGATTCCCTTCCTGTTTCTCTGCCCCCTTCAGGGACTGGAAGGCTGCAATGAGGTCCCCCTGCAGCCTTCTCTTCTCTAGGCTGGACAAGCCCAGCTCCCTCAGCCTCTCTTCATAGGGGAGGTGTTCCAGCCTCTGATCATCTTTGTTGCCTCCTCTGAACCCTCTCCAACAGTTCTACTCTTTCTTGTACTGGGGGCCCCAGATCTGGACACAGGACTCCAGCTGGGGCTTCATGAGGGCAGAGCAGAGAGGGACAATCCCCTCCCTGTCCCTGCTGCCACCCCTCTTCTGATGGAGCCCAGGATACCATTGGTCTTCTGAGCTGCAAGAGCACACTGCTTGCTCACGTGAAGTTTCTCATCCACCAGAACCCCCAGGTCCTTCTCAGCAGGGCTGCTCTGCAGGAGCTCTTCTCCCAGTCTGTATCTGTCTGGGATTCTTCTGGCCCAAGTGCAACACCTGACACTTTGCTGTGCTGAACCTCATCAGGTTCACCTGGCCCCACCTTTCCAGCCTGCCAAGATCCCTCTGGATGGCTTCCTTTCCTTCTGTTGTGTCAACTGCACCACTCAGCTTGGGAGGGTGATTTCCAGAGGCAGGCAGACACTTTTGCCATGTTGGCAGCCAGGGCCAGCAAGGAGGTTGCACGGGAGCCCTGGATCAGGAGCTGATGAACGTGTTGCTCTGCATGGTGGGGGACTCTTGTGCAGGGAGAAGCAAAGCCAAGGATAGGTGGATCAATATGAGCTGCAGGAAGGCTTTTTCCTGGGCTTGAAAAGTAGCAGGGACCTTTGAGCAGAGCGCAGGCTGAGAGCAATGGCTCAGAGTTTACCTTGGTCATATTTTTGTGCTACATTAAAGCCTGCTGGATTAAGGATAACCATTTAGTCTCTTCCTGTCATCTGATGGCAAAACCTGGAGCAGGCGTCACCTTGAGTCACCCCATGAGCCAGCCAGGGACTGCCCCCTTACTAGGGAAGGCAAAGCCCTGTGCCTCCAGCAGTGCAGCCTGGGCTGCCCAGCCCTGGGCAAGGCAGGGCACTGCTCAAAGATGCCTGGGAGGAAGGCACTTCATGGATTGCTGGGAGGGCCTGTGGGCATGGTGAGGTGATCCTGCCTGCTCAGCGGTCCTCTGCCGCTGCCAGCGGTACAGCTCACAGGAAGCAATCTTCATGCATAATAGCCACTGAAAGCTTCCTCAGTGAAAGGTTTCGCTGTAGAGAGGGAGAAGAAGGGCAGATCAGGTTATAAAGCCTTCCTCCTTGGCGAGGAGGAGGAAGGTGCAGACGCAGCCAAGGCTTTCACTGCTCCCTCCAGGTGACTGAGCAGCGATTTTATTTGTAACAAAGGCTAGGGCGAGGAAAGCGAGTAGAGCCCATGGTACCTCAGAGCGTGCTTGTGGTGTTTCCTGTGTGGTGACGGGCTGCCCGGGCTTTGGGAGGTGCGCTGTGCTGCGTTGCATCGATTCTTCTACTTCAGGTTGAGCGTGCTTGCTAGCCTGCTCCCGTGTGACAGATTAGGTCAGCCCTGCTGAAGGTCACCCATGGTTTTCCAGCATCTCTTTCATCCCTGGAGGTTGGGGTGTGGGCTTTCCCTGTCTGCGCTTGTTTTGGCCAGCAGAGGGTACTCCAGGAAAGGGTAACACTGGAAAAAGTTTGCTGCTGCTATCAGGTTGAGCTCGAAGTTGAGATAAAAGCTGCGCTTCGGAGTGCCTCTAACAGACATAAAAACCTCTTCCCCTCCCCCCAGTTAGAAATGCTTATATCCTCAAATTGCTTTTCGAAGCAAGGTTGCTTTGCTTTATGAATTACCTTTTATGAATGCTTTATGAATACTATTTGAGTTTAAAGCTTGTCAGGTGTGTAAATCTTTGCTGGTTCGACTTGGTTAGAAACATGTGCTATTTCCCTTCCTTGCTGCCATCGCTTGTGGATACTTTAATAATGAGGGGTTACCAAAAACAAAGCCATGGAAACAGTCGTAAAGTGATTTCATTATTTTTTTAAAAAATTACTTTAAAAAATGTGTATCTAAAGCTAGTGCTCGAAAGCATCAATATCAAGTGTTGATCCTCTAAGATTAACATGGAATTTTCACCCACTATTTTTATCCTCTTGCCACTCCACTTTCTCCTATGTCACAGCTAGTGTAATCCAGCTCTTGTTGCCAGATGTTGTCTGTCCCTGCACTGGGAGGGGTGTCTGACCCCCTTACTCCACCTCTTTCCAGGCAGGCTTTTGGTACAGGCTTGGATAAAGATTGTGGTGTGCTTTGCTAGCTTACTGCTGCTTATTTCCCTAAGCCCTACGGCCTCGCCGTGTGTGTCACAGGGAAAGCTCTCCCCGCTCTGCTGTGTGTTGGCCAGCTGCTGTGAGATGTGTGAAGCTTGTTGCAGCAGTTACGTGAAGTGTCTGCTACTACTAGTGAACCTCTGCAGCCCCTGAGTTGTTACCAGAGTCTGTGGATGGTCCCTGAGGGAGGCTGCTGGGCTTCTGTGCCGTGGGTGCTGTGTCTCCTCTGAGCCCCCTCACTCGGCATGGGTGCTGCAGCGAGCAGCTTGGCTGGTGCCTGGGGCGTGGTGATGCTGCAGTCAGCAAATCTGCCCCTTTTGGCTCATTCTGTGACATCCCCATGGATCTGGGTTTTTTTCCGCTCTGCAAAACAAGGTTTATATTGAATGTTTGACTGCAAAGTTGTGACCCACATTCATATTTTGAATAAAAAATGTTATTGCTACTTTGTTAACTTCTCCAATCCAACCTTACGCTCCCATCTGGGAGGAACTGCATGTGGAAAAGTGAACTACATCTGTACCAGGGCAAGGGGGGAAGCAGGACTTTCAGAATACATCGTTAGAAAAATCAGGTTAGGAAGAAATACCACTGGCATTTTTCAGCTTGAATTCTAGAACAGTTTTGCATTACATCTGGGAAATACTTTCTTCCATCCAGCATTAGAATGGTGTTTTGTAGGTATGTTTCATATATGGCCTTATTTATCCTTTTGCCTTCATGTGTGGTACATATAATGCTCATATGAATAGTAAAGCTGATGATCAATCCTGCTTTTTCTCTCCAGTAATTCCCCCCATGCTGCTGAAACCACTCGGACTCCACAGAGCTCATACCAAGCACACCCTCTCCATCCTTCTGGGCCAGTCACCTGCCTTCCACTTCCCTCCCTATGTTCTTCCTCCCAAAACCTGTCCTTTGCTTTCTATTGTTGTCTAGACCTTCATCTGCCCTTCAGCAATGTCTGCTGGAAGATCTTTCTCCAGTGATCTAAGAGGCTGCTGGAAAGATTGCAGGAGTGCTGATTCCATTTTCTTCCTCCTCAACAGCTCAGCTGTGGGAAATCTTGCCTGCAAAGGCCCTGGGTAGCCACTGTCTTTATGCCCATGCTTCAGCATCCTCCTCCTGTTATCCCCTCCCTCCAAATAAAAGCTTTGGCCAGCCTTGCTGGCACAGCAGTGTCCACCTTAGCACAGCTTCTGAGCCTTTTCTTTCTGACTACTGCAGGAATCGCCACTGTCCTGCCGTGACTCAGAACGACATCCACTGTGTGGATATCACCTAGACCTCTGCAAATGTCCTTATGTCTAAAAGGGCTCTGTATATCACAAGCTGACCTTGAATGGAAGCTGTAAAGATGTATTCCTTCCTTGCCATCCACACTCAACCTCCTGCTCAGTCTGTAGCCCTTTCGCATCCCCGTTACTCTCATATTCTCCTCTCCACCAGTAGCAAACCCTCCTGCGTGCTCCTGGCATCCTGAGGCAAGGACTGTGTCTTGTTTTAATTCTGATTTGAGTTTCCCATGTGCCAGCCTTCTCTGTTCTAGCGTGTGAGATGTTATTGATCTCTCCTCCAGCTGCTTTTGTAGTCTAGTGCCCCCGAGTCCTTTGCGGTGAGATGTCAAACCTTGCTTCATACTGGCCCACAACAGCGACTCTGGCTGCAAACCATCTTGTTCTGTTTTATTCCAGCACAAAAGGCTTCTTAAATTCCTCTGAGCTTTCCATAACAAACATCAGGAAAAAATCTGACTAGAAGTGTCCATGTGACTTTCCGCCTGAGTCTCTTCTGAGCTGCCCTCTGCCTCAACAGCAGGTGAAGAGGCTGCTGGCGTGCTGCGGTCGCTGCCTGTCACAGCGAGCAGTGTGCTGCTGTGACTCCTGGCTTGTGGAGTTTGTACTTACCTCTGTTGCTTTTGTCTGGTTTTGTACCAGACAGGCCTCTGGCAAACAGGAAGGCTGAAGGGGCTTTGTCGTGGTTTTGCCCCAGCCGAGGGCCGCACCCCACACAGTCGCTTGTACTTTTAAAAGGAAGGGGGAGGGAAAGTTGGGGGAGGGGGAAAAGGGAAGGAAGAAAGGAGGAAAAGAAACCACAACCTAGAAACCAGAACCCTGCAGGTTGGGATAAGGATAGTTTACTAAACAATAACAGAAAACTAGATATAACAATAACAGAAGTTTAAAGCACAAAATAGATGAAACTGGTGATACACAATGCGGTTTCTCACCAAACCACACAACTCAGGCCGCACAGCTTAGAGCCCGTCCCGGAACCCAGAAACTGCCCGTCCTGGCGTTGTCTCCCCCTCTTCCCCCCAGTCCCCCTTTATACTGAGCATGACGTAACTGGTATGGAATATCCTCTTTGGCCAATTCGGGTCACCTGTCCTGGCTGCGTCCCCTCCTTTCTCATTAGTAGGGAAGTATGAAGAACTGAGAAAGGTCCTTGATTGCCCGGCAACAACCAGAAACATCAGGGTGCTATCAGCACTGTTCTCATCCTAACACCCAAACATGGCATTCCATCCACTGCTAAAAAAAATTAACTCCATCGTAGCTGAAACCAGGACAGGCTTTGGCAGCGTTGCCTCTCGCTGATAGCTGGAGAACACAAGAGTGTTGGACAGAAGGACCCCTGCTACTGTTCATGAAATGAACAGATCGTTCCCCTCTTAACCCTCTACAGCTGTAACTGCCATTGCTTGCTTACAGCATAACCTCCTGGAGATGCTACGTCAGAGTATGACCTGGGAAGACTTTTCTACACAGCGTTACTGCCCTGGCCAGAGCAGCCTGTGCTGGAGAGGTGGGTTAACACAGTTCAGATTGCAAACAGGGTGCTTGCTTCAGAAAACAGCACTGCCATGCCATGTCTGGGCTCTCAAAACAGGAGTGTTTAGCCTCTGAATAATCCCACTTGCAAAATTAGAGCCTTGGGTCACTTGGATGTTTAGATATCACTTAATAGCAGTGCTGTGTGTGTATTAAGCTGTGATGTGCTCCTTGAGGGCTTGTACTGTGTTCTAGAATAATTCTTGAATTTCCCAGCTGTAGTTCCTCTCTTCCAGAGGTTTCTCTGGAGATGTCTGTACAACTCAAATCTTTAAATACCTATTAGGAGCTTTAATAACTTACAAACCTGTATTCCCTCAGTTATTTGTGCTGCATTCACTACTGCTTGTGAATGCTCAGCATGCTGAGCAGGGCAGATGGATTCTCTTAACTCCTGGATTTTCCAAGCCTTGCATAGCGTTGAAGCCACGTGATTCTCTCCAAAAGCAGTAAGAGCTGTGCGCCTGCAGTTCTGCCTGGTGCCCTCAGAGTGTCATGGTAGCTATTGTTCAATATTTCAATGTATTTTTCTGCCTTTGATTCTTGGGAGCAGATGCAGGTTAATTAAACTATAAGCTCAGCTTACAGTAGGTGATTATCATAATTATTTCTTCAGGATTAATAAGCCTAGTGAAAACGATCCCTTTCTATACTGTGACAGCAATGGCTTGTGGATCTGTACGCTCAGGAAACAGCAGCATAAAGGCATGCAGATGTTGACAGCTGTACCATTTGTTCTCATGTGTGCTGTAATTGGTGGAGGACAGGCTGGACAGGAGCCAGCAGTATGCCCCATGGGCCAAGAGGGCCAAAAGGATCCTGGGGTGCATTAAAAGGAGCCTGGCCAGCAGGTCAAAGGAGGTGATCCTTCCTCTCTACTCTGCCCTGGTCAGGCCCCACCTGGAGTATTGTGTCCAGTTCTGGGCTCCCTGGGATAAAAAAGACAGGGATCTCCTGGAGAGAGTCCAGAGAAGGGCTACGAAGGCAATGAAGGGCCTGGAGCATCTCCCCTGCAAGGAAAGGCTGAGTGAGCTGGGGCTTTTCAGTCTGAAGAAAAGAAGACTGAGAGGGGATCTGATCAATGGTTATAAATGTCTGAAGTGTGGGAGACAGGGGGAAATGGCCAGCCTCTTCTCAGTGGTCTGTGGGGACAGGACAAGGGGCAATGGCCTCAAGTTGGAGCACAGGAAGTTCCACACCAACATGCAGAAGAACTTTTACCCAGTGAGGGTGACAGAGCCCTGGGACAGGCTGCCCAGGGGGGTGTGGAGTCTCCTTCTCTGCAGATACTCACGACCCATCTGGACGCCTATCTGTGCAATATGTGCTAGGGAGCTGCTTTGGCAGGGGGGTTGGGCTCGATCTCTGGAGGTCCCTTCCAATCCCTGCAGTTCGGTGACTCTGTAATACATCTACATAGGAGATAAAGGTTCCCTGTAAAGTGCTCCAAGGGCCACAGTGTATGCCTGGCATGTCAGCGATGTTCAGCTCTAGAAGCTTTTATGTGCCAGGAGCACAGGGCAAGAAGGGAGGGACACTGTCTAGCCTAGTGCCACATCATCACAGACAGTCCTGTAATTGGCACTGCTGCTCCACTCCCATTTGCTTGGTTTGGATGAGACTTTACAGCTACTCTGCTGCCTGAGGAGGTGGAGCTGAAGCATGAAGCTGACCTGTCCTTCTCCCGTTAAAATCGATCAGGCTGGTGGCAAACCCAGCAGGGAGTCAGTTCTGCCTCTGCTGTGATTTCACATCCTGAGCTCATGTGGAAAAGAGTTCAGGGAGCAGCTTAGGGTGGTGAGGTCCCCCGAGCACGCATCTATTCCATGCACCGTCAAAAAAACAAACCACATTTCAGTATCTTAAAGGGCTTTGCACTGGTAATTAGAGATTAAAGCTGCAGTGCTTCAAGGAAGAGTATCTGCTCGGAGTAAGTGCTCGTGCCTGCAGTAATGCCTGGAGTGTGAAAGAGAGACTTCACCCACTCAAACTGGTTTGAGAACACAAGCCCGTTTAGCCAGCTGCCAAAGCCTCAAGTTACTTTCACGTCCCATCTGGACAGGATTTGAACTAGTGACATAAGGGTAAAAAAACCTTGCTCTCCTGTTACGAAGCTCTTGAGACCTCTGTTTCAGCAGCTCTGCTCACTGGCAAAGCTTTCTCTTTATCAGCCACCTCTCACGTCTTATCTGCATGGGGAGGTCCTACAGCCCTGGCCTTGAAATTGATGCAATTTTACAAATAAATTACATCTCCAGGCAACCAGCAAGGCTTCAAAAATGGGATTAGCCTAGAGGCATCGCTTAGTCTAATTGGATAATTGTCCAATACTGAGAAGGCAGCTAAGAATGTGCCCCCCCCCATACCACCGCCTTTTTTCATACTATTTGCATATATTTGGATAACATAATTAGCATAACACACTAAGTAGCTGTTGATGCTAATTACAAGGCTGCATCTGGAAATACTCATAGCATCTATTTTTGCTCTGATCTTTCAATTTGAAAATCACAATCGGTTTCTAGAGTGATGGAGAACTCGTCATCTCTCAGCTCCGAGAGTAGCACGTGGGATTGGCCCCTTGGGATTCTCCTACGAAAAGAAGCTCTCATAGTTCACGCCTCAACTTTGGATTGCAAGGCATTATTAAATACTCCCAAGCAGCACTAATTCGGCAGGCAGTGGAAAGAGAACTCTCCAAACCCATTTTTTCCATCTTTCTCATGAGAAATTCCTTGTCTTAGAATGTGCCTTTTGTAGAATCAGGGTAACTTACTCCTACGCTGAGGTGGTGGCGTGAGGTGCGCTGCAGATGCTGTCCTCTGAAAGTACTACTTAACACCCCTGCTCACACATGCAATAAGTCTATTACCACATGTGCTGTTAAACAGCTCCCTTCGTTAGGCAGAAATGGCACTGGCTCCACGATAATTGCTTCTACCTCTTGCATCTCTCTGTACTCCTTGCTGGGAAACCCTCATAAACGAGTCCTACAAATCCGGGCAGCCGATAAACCGGGTCTGCTTCACTGAAAACTGAAAAGCAGGGTGACACAGGTAGGGGATGGCTGTGTAGATGATCCTTAGAACGGGTTTTTCTTGTGGCTAAAAGATTTTTATTTAACATGAAGGTAGGCAAACAATTCTAGGCAGTATTTGTGTGGCAGCTGGAATATTTACTTCTAACATTTATTAATATTTTTGCTTTCTACTTTGTTAGTGTAAGGCTGACGACTCCATAAAACAGCTTATGCTCGGGTTCTAGTTGCTTCTGGAATAGTTGAGGTCCCTCTCCTTCAGCCCCAAACTCTGGCACTAATGGTTTGAAGCAGCAGCTAGGGGGAATTTGGCTCCTGTAGAGCAATAACTGCCCTCTCCTGTGGCAATTCCTCGGCTTGCGGCCCGCAGTTCCCTGCCTAGGGATCACGTGCTGCTTTGATGTGCATCTTCTACGGTTTGGTGCTCGGTACAAGGGGGGTCTGTGCTGGGGAGGGCTGTGCTTCCATCACACTGCAGGCTTGGGGTGGCAGGGGAAGGGTTGTGTTCTCATCGCACGACAGGCTTGGGGTGGCAGGGAGTCAGCTGTGCTTCCCTTGGTGACCCACATTGCAACAAGGCCAACGCGAAGAGCATCATGGCACAGAGACGTCTCACTTTGCCAAAGCCAGGAGCTTCACCCACTGCAGAAAGCTGGGACAGCCTTGGCGTGCAGGTGGCTACCAGACCAGAAGTCTGCCTCAGGGTCTGTACAGGAGACTGGGATACACTCTTAAAACAAGAAGGAAGCGTAAATATGGGAATGTCTTGGTTGTAGCAGTATCTTGTTGAAATACTTTGTGGGTGCTTAGGAAACGTGCCAAGGGTTGAGTTAAATAACCGTAACGTTAATAGCACTGATGTGGCCCATAGCAGGGATAAGTCAGGTCAGATTCCCTTAGTTCAGACCTCGGGGACTCTCAGCATGTACACAGGAGGAAGCTGTAGCCCGTCTCCCCACGATTTGACTTGTTGTTTCTGTGGTCGGAGGCATTTCAATTAGGAAACAATTGCTTTCCCCTGACGGAACAGTACAGGATCTTTACAGGGGTTAAAGCCCACAGGGCTGTATTTAGCTGAGAGATAAGAGCGAGCAGCTTCTATTTATGTCATGCAGCTGTTAAAATGAGCGCATCGCTGGCTGGAGGCATCAGCACAGCTGCTTTAAGTAGCTTATTGAATCCGAAGCTTGGCTGTTTACTGCTGCCCTTTCATTCCTCCTCAAAACACAGACAGAGAAATCACGTTTGTTCTCGCAGAATAAATACCTGCGCTGCTCTCTCTAGGAGAAGAATTTGCTTGCTTCTGAAAAGCAACGCAGGGAGTCAGATACTAGCATGTACCCCTTATCCCAGTTTTCCAGAGCCTGGACAAAGCAAGCACCGTCTGTGCAGGGAGAGGTCAAGCCCTGTTCCCAGCCTTTCAGGGGAGGGAGTCAATACTCAGACATCATGGCGTTCTGTACAGTGCGCTACGCTTCCTCCCCGACAGCAGCCAGAACCCCTCAGCCCTAGGTTCCGAGACCCCCACTAAGAGACAGCAGAGACCTGAGATGGTGCTCCAGCAATGCCCATTAGTCTGGGTCCTTTTCCCCCTTGGGGACAGATCCCTTCCTTGCTGTCAGCCACTCCAGGGCTGTTCCTTTTGCTCTAGGAACAGGTAGAGGATTTGGGAATAGCATGAGAGACATCCTGGAGCTGCAGGTAAGGCATTGGGCATCTCAGAGCCCAGCCTTGCAAGGCAGGGTGGCAGATACAGAGGGGAGGACGGAGGTCAGTACCTTGAACTGCTGCTGTTCTTCACACCCTCGGTGGATACAAGGAGCAGAAGAGATGCTGAGATGCCCTGAGCTGCATCCAGCTTGTGCTGGCTGTGCAGAATCTACATTACAACCGGGCTCGCAAAAAACAACTTTGAAGCAAAAGGTTTTACGTGGCAGCTTCTTCTCCCACTTCTTTCCTGATGCGGGTCCTGGAGGGCTGGGATCTCACTTGCTGTTTTCCTACAGTCTTTGATACGGGTACGTAAAATGCTGTAGCACAGGTTAGTGCCTCACAGGCATGTGAGGAAAAAGGGAACAAAGGAAAGTGCAGCTTTACATAAAACTCAAGAGAATAATTAAATCTCCAGCTGCTGAGGCAATGTATAAATAAAAAAGGTAGGCTGTCGCCTGTACTTTACATTCATTTTAAAATGTGGAATTATTAAGTAGAGTATATCGGTTTGGTAAATTATTTTATTATAGATATCTGTGTCCAGTATGAATTCAAATCAAAACAACTGGCTAAGAAGGCAGAAACAACACAGCTTCTGTATGAGCTTGTGCAAAAAAAGCTAGCTTTCATTTTAATTTTAGATAGGGGCCTGGAAACATCATAAAACTTAAATTGAATAGTATATAATGAGTAATTTCAATCATACTGTAACTTTATCTAAAATTGAGGAACCATTTAAATATCTTTCCAGAGAAGAACACCCCATTCTTTTTTAGAAAATAGGGTTTTGACAATAGCAATGCTTTCATGAAAGCTTGTGTTAAGAATTGAAATTAATTACTCGGCTGCATGAAAGGGCTTATGATGAAATTAACACAGTAGAAATGTAATGCTAATTCAAATCTAAATTGACTATGGTAAGAAAGACTTCAAAGGAACTGCTCCAATGGGAATCTTCCTCTGATTTCAGGCGGCATGGGTAGGGCTTGCAGTTACAGCAGAGCTGCACGAAATGACTGAAAAAAGCCAAGTGCTCCAGGAGTACCTTGGTGTGTACGTCTCAGGGAGCGGGTTTCATGCCAGTAGTGTGGGAATGGGCCCCAGATGTTGTTCTTGTGCAGCGGCTGCATGGCCGCCTCTAGAAGCTTCCCAGCTCCAGGGCTATGTGAGGCTGGCATGCTGGGCCTGTCACTGGGCACCACAGCAGTGGGTACAGCTTCTATAAATTACAGGCCTTAATAACGTCGGGATATTGTCAGATTAATCAGGGCCTGGCAAGCACTAAGCTGTTACTGGGCCACCTTGGCCTGACCCCCAGGCCTTCGCCAGCTCTGTCCGTGTGCCAGCAGCGAGTCCCTTGTGCCTGTGAAGTGCCTGCGGAATGCAGCCCAGGGTCTGCCCACGTGTGCAGTCTCTGGTTCAGGACACACAGGTTGTAAGACTTCCTTGGCAAGCCAATGTCATCTCCATGCCAGGGATTTACACATCCTAGAGTCCGTCTGCAGGTGAAGCCCGTGACAGTGCCAGGTTAGTGATGCAATTTATCTGTCCTTACTCAGGGTGAAAATCCCTGTCACTGAGGTGCTTGCCACTGGAATAGAAAGAAGCAGCTCATCCAGAAACCTCAGAACTTGACACATCCCGTCACTGCCCCAGCAGACACAGTAGGAAGCCAGCCGGAGCGAGCGCTTGGACAGCTCTGCGGTATTCCTGTGCTTGTAAGGTGGGCCATCAAAATGCCCTGCATCAGCTCCTGCTATTTGAGATCCAGGTGGTCATGGAGGTGGCACTAAAGCCTGCCTCTGTGCAAGGGGAGAGGGCTCGGGTGCAACGGGAAGGGTTCATCTTGCATCTCTGGGTGCTGCCTTGAATGGGTCCTGGCTTAGGGCCTGGGGAGCAGTGGAGCTGGATGAGGTTGATGAACGTTCCAACAGGAGTCTGGGGTATGGCATACTTAAAAATGCAATTTTTTTTTTACTTGCCAAATTAAAACTGTTCATCTAGCATTTCTGGGCTAGAGCTTACACGAGCTGCTTCAGGCTATTGTACAGTTATAAAAAGAAGAATGTGGCTCTTCTGAACAGGAAAAGTCCCTAACCTGGAACTGCAGCCTCACAGGTCAGATGTGACAATTGAGCTATGAGTGTCATTGGAGTAACTCAAGAGCAGATGCACAGCATACTCCGTTCAATGTGCTAACAGCTGAAACTTGGTTTTCCTTTTCCCCTGGATTTTTTTCACCCCTCCCTTTTTCTTAGGTTGGATTTTGTTACTGGGTATTTATGAGCAGCTCTCTCAAATGCCTACATCTGGGCGGAATTACCCCTCCACTGCATTTGCCGTACGGCATGTAGCCAGGCTTAAACTAATAACTGGTGCTGTGAAGAAACAGGTTGGCTGCAGCAGTCCCCTGCTCTGTAATCTTGGTTGGAGCAATGCTGACTCTCTGTGCTCCTCTAGCCCTCCGGAGTTGCACGGTGTCCTTGGGAAGTGACGTCCAAGAGGCCAAGTACCCTCGTGGGGTGACTATATTAAATATACACCCAGCTCTTGAGGCTACTGGGCAGCAACTGCCCTCCTCGCTCTTTCTTTAGATGGCCAGGAGGAACCTTCAGCATCTGCTCTGTGCTCTTCCCAACTATGGTACCTCAGAAAGGAAGCCCCCCGTCATAGCTATAGGAAGCAAGGAGTACATAAAATATTCTGAAGTGGCTGGGATTAGGCTCCCAGCACAAGCAACCTTTTTCTGGGCTGGCTTGGAAGCTGCCAGGCTGCTAACAAATGACTAAAGCAAAAAATAAAAATTAATGAATTAAAAATGACCCTTGCTGTTTGTCTGTGACACGCACATCCAGCGCAGCTGGCTGTGTCCCTGGAGCACAGCCGTGTCCTTGCCTTTTTCCGCAGCCTGCCTGGTGAGTGCTCTCACTTGAGGCCGGGGAGCCTTTTTTTTAGGTGCCACAGGATAAAGGCTTTCAAGAAATTACTGTTACTACTGTTCTGATTGTTCTTATTACTGTCGTAATTAGGGTGATGGGAAGAGCTGAAAGCCAGAGAGATTAACTCATTGGTACAACTTTAGGCAGGTTCTTGAATTTTCAAGCTATTTATATACGGCAGGCGAAAGGCAGAGGGGAAAAGAGAAGCTGGTTTCTGAACTGCATCAGGTAGGAATTGAGCTGAATGCTTCCAGCCTGCAGCCAGGAAAGCTCCTTTAGACAAAAGGGGGAAGAAATAAACCAGCTTTGATTTAATTTTGCATTGAGGTCCTGTAACTGTTGTCCCTTGTGTTAACTTGCAAGCTCTATGGAATTTTCCTTGTGCTTAAACTTGTGCATCACTTGTGTGGTTAGTATTTTGTTTATCAGTGCAGAATTTGCTGGATGCCCTTGCACAGGTCCATTTCAGTCTCATGAGCGCATTAAAATGTATTTTAGCGACCTATCTACAGTGCTCAGATACCAGGAAAATTCCTCTTGGATCCCTTGGGGCGTGACTCCTTCATTTTGCCATGTCATCCCACGATGCATCTGTCCTTTTGCGTATATTGCTGCAGACAAATCAATGCCCTGTCCCGTTCAGTTAACCCACGTGGCTCCAACGCCTAGCTCTTCCTGAGCACACAGAGACATGGAGGTTTTGTTGTTCCCCCCTCTCCCTGACAGCACAGGAGCAGCTCTCTGCTAAGGAAAAGGCGTCACGATGGTGAACAGCACCCGGGCAGTGCTGTGGAGCTGGGTGGTGGGACATGGCACATGGGATCAGTTTTTCCACTAGCACGTATATAAAATGTTGTTGACCTATGAAAGTAAAAAGCACACACTTCAGAAACGGGAGCGATGTGAAGTTTTGGCTGCTGCATCACACGCGTGGACGCCGTGTAACCCTGCTGCCGGTCGACTAACAGGTACTAGGAGCACTCTAGTGCTGTTGTTTTAAGTGTTTTTAAAACTGCTGTGAGGGGATGAAACAGGTCTTTACACTGGGATTGGAGAGATCAGGTCCTGGGCAAATACCTTTTCATGTAAATTTTCCACTGCTTATCATCTCTTCACCTGCACCTGCCTGCCTCTGAGGGTGGGATGTTATGTCATGATTAGATGTCACATCGCACGTTTCTGTTTAGCAGGCTCATCCTGTAGATGGGTGCTGGCTCCAGGGATCAGTCAGTTCAGATGGAGTAACTCTGTCCCAAATACCAGGTCTTCTTGTGTCCTAATGCATCTGCTGGGGTGCATTAAAAGGAGCATGGCCAGCAGGACAAGGAAGGTGATCCTTCCCCTCTACTCTGCCGTGGTCAGGCCCCACCTGGAGTATTGTGTCCAGTTCTGGGCTCCCTGGTATAAAAAAGACAGGGATCTCCTGGAGAGAGTCCAGAGAAGGGCTACGAAGGCAATGAAGGGCCTGGAGCATCTCCCCTGCAAGGAAAGGCTGAGTGAGCTGGGGCTGTTCAGTCTGGAGAAAAGAAGACTGAGAGGGGATCTGATCAATGGTTATAAATGTCTGAAGTGTGTGAGACAGGGGGAAATGGCCAGCCTCTTCTCAGTGGCCTGTGGGGACAGGACAAGGGGCAATGGCTGCAAGTTGGAGCACAGGAAGTTCTGCACCAATATGTGGAAGAACTTCTTCACGGTGAGGGTGACAGAGCCCTGGGACAGGCTGCCCAGGGGTTGTGGAGTCTCCTTCTGTGGAGACCCGTCTGGATGCTGACCCGTGCAGCCTGTCCTGAGGAACCTGCTTTGGCAGGGGGGTTGGACTATGAGCTCTGGAGGTCCCTTCCAACCTATACAATTCTGTGAATCTAATACAGCTGCTGTGGTCCTGCTCCAAACTCCTCAGACCCAGGGCCTGTCAGGAGTATTCTAGAGAGCCTTTCCTGCTAAACCCCATAAACCTGCTAAATGACCTTTAAAATCCGTGCGAGGCCAGTTTTCTGTGAATCTGGAGGTCTCTGCTTTTCCGGTCTGCTTATGCTGTATCAGAAGGTCTCCTCCAATGAAATACTTGCATTGATGGACTACTACACCCAATTAATCCTTTCTTTGATCAATCCAAAATTATAGAGATTGTTATTTCAGGCCAAAAGCAGGCAAGCCTGTGATACAAGACCATGAGGCTAGAACTGAAGATTTCGGCCATTCTGCCTACCCCCCCCTTGGTGCTACAGGCATCTGTGTTATATAATTCTTCTCCTGAGCTGATACAGCCCCAGGGATACGCAGCACCTAATCTTCCTTTTCTGTCCAAGCTGGAAGTTGTCATCTTTTCTTTGTGCTTATTCCAGGCTAGAAAGGAGTATCCCAAGCTGCTGGAAAGCAAGCTGTTATTTTGATAATTAACACTACTGGGACACTGGTGTTCCTGGTGCCGTTGGGTTTGGAGGACACAGGAGACCTTCCAGACCAGCTAACAGTGAGTAGATGGATGATACTGATTGAACATCTCTCCCTGTAGAAATTCATCCCTGGCGCATCCCTTCTGTGGGAACACGGTGTGGAATCTGTCATTACAGATTCCCAGTGGCATGTCTGTTTTACACTGACAAAACCTCTGGGGTTTGTTGTTGTGAATTTATTTTATTGGTAGATCACTGATTTCCAGTGGAGGAATCCAGAAACACACCTTTTGTTCTTCATGCTCCAGAAGCAAATGTCAGAACCTGGAAATGAAATTTGAGTCCCCTTGCCAAAATCTAACAATACAAATTCGATCAGAAAATGTCTTGCAATGCTGAGCCAAATTTTCTTACCCCTTTCCTTTGGGAAATGATAGGTCTGTCAAGGGTGGATTACGCTTGATGTGAAAAACTAGAAGCGGCTCTCTTTTGCCTTTAAGCTGTGTGTAGAGTAAGTACCGATGTATGTCAGCTAAAAGAATGTAACCATTTAATCAGTCCTCCCTCTCAGCCACTGGTATAATTGCCAGCCAACTCAGAGCCGCCGGTCTTGAGAGGTTGAATCTTTCTGCCAGTGTAACTAGGCTGTATGTCAAAAAGTGCTCCTAGGAGGAAAGGACATTCCCACAAAGGTCTTACGGGGCTGATGGCAGCAGATTTTTTCTGTCGCCTTTGATATGTACAGCTAAGCAACTTTTCTGCTGCTGGTCTGTAACTCATCCACACACCTGGGATCTGTTGAGAGTTAATGGATAAGGATTACTATTTGCCAGTTCAATTTTCCCAGTCTGTGAATATTTTTCCCACTTCAGCTTGCTTCTCTGCTGAACTATGGCTGCCATACAGATTAACAGTAAAAAGCATCTGCTTGAGGGAAGCATATGCTTCCTTTGCCATCCTTTGGCCAGGCTCCCTGGTATAAAAAAGACAGGGATCTCCTGGAGAGAGTCCAGAGAAGGGCTACGAAGATGATTAAGGGCCTGGAACAGCTCCCGTATGAGGAAAGGCTGAGTGAGCTGGGGCTGTTCAGCCTGGAGAAAAGAAGACTGAGGGGGGACCTAATTAATGTTTATAAATATCTTAAGTATGGGATGCAGGGGGAATTGGCCAACCCCTTTTCAGTCATCTGTGGAGACAGGACAAGGGGCAATGGCTGTGAACTGGAGCACAGGAAGTTCCGCACCAACATGGGGAAGAACTTTTCCCCAGTGAGGGTGACAGAGCCCTGGGACAGGCTGCCCAGGGAGGTGGTGGAGTCTCCTTCTCTGGAGATATTCAAGACTCGTCTGGACGCCTATCTGTGCAATATGAGCTGGGGAGCTGCTTTGGCAGGGGGGTTGGACCCGATGATCTCTCGAGGTCCCTTCCAACCCCTACGATTCTGTGATTCTGTGAAATGGCTTGCATTGAAGAAACAGCCATGGTCACTCCGTTCCCTGAAACTCTGTCATTGCTGGCTGCCATAACCTTCTAGTTCTCCATCGCCTGTGACAGTTACTTGGGAAGACATACACCATCACTCTGAACATCCCTTCCTCCTTCCCCAGCTTTTATCTGCTAAGCATGAGGCCATATGGTATGGGCCATCATCACTTTGGTCACCTGGAGTCAGCTTTCCCAGCTGGGTCCCTTCCCAACTCCTTGTCCACCCCTAGCCTGCTGGCTGGTGGGGAGGTGTGAGGAGCAGCAAAGGCCTTGGCTCAGCAGTAACTAAACCATCTGTAAACACACAGACATCCCTGTTCTATCAGCGCTGTTTTCAGCCCAGATCCAAGACACAGCCCCATGAGCTACTGTGAGGAAAACGAACTCTATCCCAGCCAAAACCAGCACGGTATCGTCATCAGTTCATGTCTCCCAATTGTTTCTAGCAATTTTGGATTGATTTTGCTAGTTCCTGAGCTTTTTTCCATGCCTTGTCTTACTAAAGCAACAGTCACTTGGGCATGAAAGCAGGAAGAAAAGCATGACGAGAAAAACCGTAAGGCGATAAGGTGTATTGAGTGCCTGCGGTTATGGCGGGGGGGGGCTGTGGAAATAGCAAATCTATTCTTCCCCAAAACATAGGCCTGTGAAAACTGCTTTAAAACCCCTGCAATGTTGGTAATCCAACTGCTGTTGTCCTCTTTTTTTTTTTTTTTTTCCTGTGGAACAGTCGTGGCTATAGCAGAATGAGCTGGAATCAGCAGTTAAATCCTCTTTAAATAAGCAGCAGTTTCTAAATTGTTTTGGAGCTTAACACATGGCGTGTGGGCCTTCCACCGCTCTCCTGCCTGGAAGGCATCTTCGCTAGGATAAAATGAACTGTTGCACCCGCGTTCCAGGACATCAACAGATCTGTGATGACTCCAAATACTGCTTTGTAGGAGCTGCCAGGATCACATCTGTTACCTGTTGGGGTGATGCACAAATGCCTCCGATGTAAAGTCAGCAGAATCCAATCTATAATGTATGAGCTCCTACCAGAGTTTCAGATTCAATGTTTAGGTGGAATGCGTCTGTTTGGGTGCCCTTTATCTCTGTCTTTCACAAAAGACCATCAACTCTCAGCTGAAGAATAGAGTCCGTGCTTTTGGCTTTGCAGGCTGTCAAAGGTTCCCATGGGAATGGACCTTACAAACTCACCAGTAATAAAATTCCACAGAAAATCCCAGTGCCACCCAGAATAACTGCCCAATTTACACTGCAGTATGCAGAGCAGCGCTTCAGGCTTCCAGCTCATATGCCGTGGTGGATTTGTTTGATTCTGAGTGGTGAAACAGCTGATTCTGCTCACAGCAAGGCAGGTGGGATTGATTCATTAGAGTTCAGTAGGTTATCGTTACTGTAGGAATAGGTAATGACATAAATTCTAATTAGGAAAAATACTCAGTGGTTAAGGTGAATGAAGGGCTAGAGCTGATTTGACCCCAATCAGTCCAAACGAGGATACAGTGCTTCATCATGCAGACAGCACCAATAGTGTGAGGGTTCAAAAGCCATCTGTTCCTCCCAGCCTTTCAAAGAAATGTGCTCAAGGGTGTTTCTAGGGCTCTTGTGTTTGAAACGTTCGTCTTTGCATGCAGATGGCAATAAGATGGGCTCCTTGTGCGACCTGTCCTGGGGAACCTGCTTTGGCAGGGGGGTTGGACTCGGTTATGTTTATCCATACCCCACTTCTGTTGGAAGTGAAAAAAATAAATCAGATAAGAAAGTCCGTATCTTAATGTCTCAGTGTGGAAGAGGATTTCTCAGGTAACAAATGGTGCCCCAGGGTATTGAATATTACTATTAGACTTACTAAAATGTGCTTTTTTTATAGTTCAAGAAACCTAACAAGTGCAAATGAGTAAAAGTATAACCAGTACCACATTAAAGAAGTGACAAGGTCCAACCGTGCCAGTTGAGCAATGTTTGCTTGTCCTGTGCAAGGGGAACCTCTCACTGTGCAGCACGTGGCTGGCTTTGACTTGGAAAGAGGGAAATAACTTTGGAATAAGCTTTCCATACTAAAGCAGCTTTCTTTAGCCAGTAAACATTGGCAAAAAAAGTCTTATGACGACCAAATTTTTAAGACTAATAAATAACAATGCATAATGCTTCCAAATTCAAAGTACATTGTAAACACATTTTGGAGAGACAGAGGGTTTTTCCTTCTTTAATTCTTTGCTGTGCAACATTTTACTTCTAAAAGGTTTAGCTGAAATGGAGGTTAGATTCCTCACCACTTAGTTGTTTGAGTTGATGGATTGCTGATGGTTATCTCTTTTTTGGTAGAGAGAGGTGTCTTTGCCTCAGGCAATTGTTTTTGGACCCTGCCCTGCCTAGGCATCTCTGCAGAAGCTCTTGAGAACGCAGGAACTGCTGCTAAAGTTGGATGTGGAGGAAAAAATATTAAATCGAACCAGTTCTGTTCACTACAGCTGTACCCGAGGTCAGAAGGCTCAAGCAAAGGGATGTTTCAGTCAGAGCCACGGTTGAAAAAAAAGATTAGAAATAAATAATAAGATCACCTGTGTGGTAAGGGTTAAAATCCCATTGGCTTTGAGATGATATGGAGGACTGAAAATTTGATGGGGCAATAGCAGGTTTCTCCTTGGCTTCTTTACTTCATTCCTTCACCTCTGTCTTCTAACGTGCTGAGTGTTTTAATGAAGGAAAATGGAAAAGTCGCTGCCTGCTTTGGGCTTCAGATGTTAAACTAAACACAGCACGGATCTGTGTCTTTCTGCTTTGTCTGCAGCTCAGACAATGCACCATTAGTACGTGGTAGCAACAGAAGATAGCAGTCAGGGTTGTGGGACTTTAGGATTTATGTCACACTTTACTTTTTATTCATCGACACCTCGGCAATCCTGATAAACAGGGCTAAACACTGGGGAATGCATGCACCAGCCACACAACCTCTTGTAAGGGGACATCAAAGCTGTATTTCCAAGAGACACTTCAAATGCCAAATGCTTCCATTTCTGGGCAAGCAGCTTAGCAGACCTCGGTCTAGTGCTTCTTGGATCCAAAATCCAAACTTGCACGTTATTCCATTATTGTTCTGGGCGTACTGGGTACTTCAAGAAAAATCTGGTGCCTGAACCCAGAAATGTAGAATGCTTTAGAAGATCTGACTGGGGGTTTGCTCGAGTTTATCCAATAGCGGAACCAGGATGCCAAATTCTGGACCCCAAGTCTGCAGCCTTAGTTTCAGTGCACGGCAGAACTGTGGACTATTAGTTTTAATGTGAAAAGATGGGTGTTTTTCCTGGAGTGAGAAGAAGGATGTGCACCTGAACAGCAGGATTCTGCAGCCTGCTTGACCGTATCTTGTTAATGGAGTGTTACGCTGACACAACACCTTTATCCAGGGTTGTAATCACTGTATCACGTAACTGGTGCAACGCAGCATGTGTAAATCTGAGTTCTGTTTGAGCTGATGAATCAGACTTTCAGCTTTACTTTGAGCCTTTCTTGAACTGCTTTAGACTGGGGGCTTGGCAGGAGCCTGTTCACCTTTCTGTTCTGCTCCCAGGAGCATTAAGATCACGAAAGGGAATCATGGATTAATTAATGAGGGTAGTCTTTAGTGTACTTTTTCTTCTGCTAGTTCTCCTTGAAGGCTATTGTGAGAGCACAGAAGCATTAATTTATGGAGATTTGGGATGATTTTACGCAGAGCCTTTTGTTATGGTTGCTTTTTGATCTTGGATTTGAATGCAGAGGGAAGAGCTTTATTGGCAGTTAAACATGTGCTCATGCAATTTCACAGAATCACAGACTCGTAGGGGTTGGAAGGGACCTCGAGAGATCATCAGGTCCAACCCCCCTGCCAAAGCAGCTCCCAGCTCATATTGCACAGATAGGCGTCCAGACGAGTCTTGAATATCTCCAGAGAAGGAGACTCCACCACCCCCCTGGGCAGCCTGTCCCAGGGCTCTGTCACCCTCACTGGGGAAAAGTTCTTCCACGTGTTGGTGCGGAACGTCCTGTGCTCCAGTTTACAGCCATTGCCCCTTGTCCTGTCTCCACAGACGACTGAAAAGGGGTTGGCCAATTCCCCCTGCATCCCATACTTACGATATTTATAAACATTAATTAGGTCCCCCCTCAGTCTTCTTTTCTCCAGGCTGAACAGCCCCAACTCACTCAGCCTTTCCTCATACGGGAGCTGTTCCAGGCCCTTAATCATCTTCGTAGCCCTTCTCTGGACTCTCTCCAGGAGATCCCTGTCTTTTTTATCCCAGGGAGCCCAGAACTGGACACAATACTCCAGGTGGGGCCTGACCAGGGCAGAGTAGAGGGGGAGGATCACCTCCTTCGACCTGCTGGCCACACTCTTCCTGATGCATCCCAGGATCCCATTGGCTCTCTTAGCCACCAGGGCACACTGCTGGCTCATAGCCAACCTGTCATCAACCAGGACCCCCAGGTCCTTCTCCACAGAGCTCTTCTCCAGCAGGTCATGTATTAAAGTTAGAAGGGAGAGCAGGAGCAAGGAGAGAGAAAACTTCTGTTAGGGGAATCAACTTTTTCAAAGGGCAGACAATGACAGGACAAGGGGGATGGATTGAAGCTAAAGGAGGGAAGGGTTAGATGAGATATTAGGGGGAAGTTCTTTACAGAGAGAGTGGTGAGGGGCTGGAACAGGCTGCCCAGAGAGGTCGTTGTTGCCCCATCCCTGGGGGTGTTCAAGGCCAGGTTGGATGGGGCTCTGGGCAACCTTGTTTAGATCCAGGCCTGAGGTTGGTGGCCCTGCCTGTGGCAGGGGGGTTGGAGCTCTATGATCCCTGGGGTCCCTTCCAACCCAGACCATTCCATGATTCTATGATTCTGTTGCTTTAAAAAAAACAAGAGTCATTTACCAGCCTGTTGGATGAATAGAGCAACAAAAGAGCTCAGTCTTGGAGATTTTCTGACCAGATTAAAGAGTTTCTGTGGTGGTAGGGAACCTTGCAAGTAGAAGTGAGTATCAGAACTCTGCAGAAGACACGTTTGCTTAGAGGGAATAACTGTTAAATTACAGCTGATTAATTAAATAAGTCTTCAACAGCAGATGTCACTGAAGCCTTAAAATTCACGAGAGGATTTCAGAAGGCAGAGGAATGGGAATTAAGTGAGTTTTCGTGTTACTTCAACCTTGAACACATTTGGTATGTACATTACTTTTATTACACTGAGAGTCTCATCTCTAGAAGATGAAACAAAGAGACATTCTTATTGCACTCATCATTGTCGTAACTGTTACGTTTTACTCCAGCTTCACTAATTTATGCCTGTGTTTCATTTTTTTCCTTAAAATTGCCTTTCTCATTCATAGCTCAACTTTATCAGCAATAATATGTGTGGGAGGTACCAGGATAAAGATTATTCATCTTAGCCTTCAGCCCCTGATTAGACATAGCCTATTCCATACAGCCCTCAGAAAACAATCTGTTGTTGTAGCATTCTTAATGTATTCACTGAACTATCACTTGCCGTGTTTTTCTGTTTGAGGATCCTAGTGACAAATGATGTTTGAAGTGCCTGCCACTCTCAAAGAGACTGAGGATCACTGAGAAACTCTAGCTGGGGGCCTTGGGCCATCCGTATTGATGGCTGGCTCAGCTGTGAGCCTGTCTGGTCTCCTCTCTCCCCCCCACAATGTGGGTCAGCCAGCGGCTGTGATGATTTTGTCAGCTATGGCAGGCTGAAACGTCTGTGGTTTGCAGTCTTGTGATTATATCACGGGGGCTGGCTGCCCCAGTGACCTCAATCACTCCAGGACCTAGATCTTCCCTGGCTGAGACGTGGCTGAGGAAAGCGGCGCTGGCGGAGAACCCAGAGGAGGAGTGTCCTGAATACAGGTATTAAGGATTAGTCTCCACAGAGTGTTAGAGTGATATTAAGCTGTTAAGTTGTCCCACTTTTTTTCCCAGATTTTTTTAATAATGCTGTTTAAAATGGCAAGAAGCTTCTTATCTGTATTGGCCCTGATTGGTACAGCCTGAGACAAAAGGCGTGCATAAGCAGTGTTAGATGGAATATTCTGTGCCAGATTTTAACCTTTCCTTATATTCAGGCTGCTTCTTCGTCCCTTATTAACATAATGCAAATACAATTCAATTTTCTAACTAGAAATTGACCCAGGCTCTCCAACTGCTCTCAAATAAACTGAAAGGACAGTCACAGTCAGGGCCAGGACATATAAGCCAAAAAAATTCTACATGGATGCTTTTATAACTCCTCTATCCTTGTTACGTATCTTAGAGGCTTGCATTTTTAAACACCTTTTGTGTTTTGATGTCAGACACAGGGTTATCTAAGCTGAAACTTCCATGGAGGAAGCTTAGGAGAATGGATCTACAGCTTTTTGTTTCATGCCCCGTTGAGGAGATTTGTGTAAGAGAAATTAGATGGTGGTACATGTCACACACTTTCCTCTTAGAATGTGTAATGTGAAGAAGGCTTAATTTTTTCCATTGGTCTCGTCTGCTTTAGTATTAAGCCACTGAAAAGAAGTCAGTAATGCTTCCCAAGCTCTGCTGTATAGTTTCCTAATCCGAAATGTCTGAAGGCACCATTATTCGTAACAGCAATTCATTCCTGATATCTAAAAATAACCTGGAGCAGGGTCTGACGTTCAAGTCCTAACCTGAAACTGTAAGAACTGCAATCTGTGCCATGCGATAGCGACCACAGCATGAACCAATGGCAAAATAGGCTGGATTTAGGCAGGGTGAAGAGGAAAGAAAAAACAAAGGAGGCATCTACCTCCCCTTCTCCCATGTGAGCATGGGTGCATGTGGCACAAAACCTTCCCACATCCTGTGACGTATTTTCTGTCATGTGCCTGAGTGGCTCTCCTCATCACCTAACATGGCAGGGTTGGCTCCATCTTTGCCGATAATCCCAGCCACTGCAGTTGCTTTCTTGCCCAACAGAACACAGGGAAGGCTGAGCTATGCTTGACTAACACAGATGAATAATGAACGCTGTGCCGAAGATGTTCAGCCTCGATCCCTACACGCTTTGTAAATCACCGACAGAGCTAGTGATGCTCCTGCTTTATAGCAGACATTTGCAGAAGGACGCTCGTCATGAGTCACCTTAGAAATCTCAGAGCTGCTTGGCTTTGAGAGAGAAAAAAGCTTCGCTGCATTGAGCTGACAAGATTTCCAGGCGCATGTACAGGCTGCATTTCATCCCTTTGGTTTTGGCTAAACCATTCCATATCATGACATCTATAGCTGTGATTGCCTGTTGCTGGTGAGCAGCCACTGGTTGAGAAGACCTCTGGTGCTTAGCTGTGCTTCCCAGGGACCACTGGTAGTACTGCCAGACAGACTCCACAGGAACAAACCAGAAAAAAACCGTGCAGGATTATACTGTAATATTAAGTCACAGGCCCTATAAGATATTGTTGAAGAGTCTCGCCATCTCAGTTTGTAGCTTTCTGCTTAGCTGCTTCAGAGTTAAATGGCTCCAAAGGAAGGAATGCTCTCAGGCACAGGAATAAATGGGATGCTATACAGATGCTGACAGACTATTTAACTGCATCCGTGGGTAAAGTACAAGTTATGTAAAGAAGTCGGAGACAATAAAGAGGCAGTGGGTGAGAGCGACAACAGAATTACTGAGGGGGATAAGGACACATCATGGGCCATGCTGTAGACATCGTACAGCACAGCCATAAAAACATCGTGATGCTATTTGACTAGTGGTTCATGATGACAAGTAAGGGAAGTCCAGAGCGTGATGCATGACCCCAGAGGAAGGGATGTGCAGTCATGTTTGGAGTCTCCTGAATAATGAATGCTCAGCCATTTAACTAGAGACTGGTTTTCACATGCAGCGTATGTTAACTGGCAATAGCGGTGGCAGCTGGTGGGGAAGGAGCATCTGAAAATATTCTTTTGCCGTTTGCTGCTGTTATTATTCTGCATCTGTTTGGGGCCAAAGGCAATTTCAGGAAATCCTTGAAGTTTTCCAAATAAGCCAACCAAAGCAGAGTATGAAATAAAAGGCATATGTTAAAATACGTATTGATTACTGGCAAGGTAGATTTCAGAGCTGCTTAGAGCGGTGTTATGTCCAGCTGCGATCAGTTGTACCATAATAAGGATTGTACCAAATTGCTAATTGCCAAGAGGAGAAGCTGCAGTGGCCAGGACAGCCAACAGGGTCTTTTATGTTTGTTTTGAGATTCGCCTCAGTTCCCAGCACTGCAGAACACTTCTCCAAAGCAAGGATGCTTTGCCTGTCCTAAATTTAATCTAGCGGAAAAAAATCTTCTAGATTATTGCTGCGTCCTTTGCTGACCCTCAGCTCTTACCAGTAGGTCGTGGTGCCAATATCTTGATTTTTCATTTTATGCTGCTTGCTTTAACAATGTGTTCTTTGGCAGCCAGCCACGTCTACAGCGCTCGCCATTAAAGTGGCTGCTCTCTCCTGCAGCTGTCCATTTACTTTATGAACTGATCAGCCGGTAGAATATAATTTAAGAGAATAGGACTAAGTCATAGTTGAGGGCTTAAAGGATCGGCTGATTTGCTGTTTGCAGGTCTGTCCTTCGGGGATGTTTTTGAGCCTAACTTGTCACACTGCATGTTTATTTTTTAGTTAGGGCGTGACGTGAAAAGAATGACTTGTCATGCTGCACGTAGTGGGTGAATCGTGCTGATGCTGCCCTTGTGGAAGTACTGTCAGTGCCAGGACTCGTAGTATCATGGACTGTGTAGGTTGGAAGGGACCTTTAGAGGTCATCTAGTCCAACCCCAGGAGCATGCAGGAGGGGCACAGTTGTCAAAGGGAGCACGGGGCATAATACTTCTGCTTAAATGTTATTTCAAGCCTACAGGGTAATTTGAGTTTGTAACTGAATTATCTGTAACATGTATATAGAGCAAAGATGGTCAGTTCTTAGGAGCCTCTCGCGTACTCGCTTTTCTCTTGTCATTGCTGAGGTCTTATTGGGCTGAACCAAACAGCGAGCTGGATTTTTAAGTGAGGTGTTTCATGAAATGTCCTATAACAATGTTTGTCGAGGGAGGTGGTGAGAGGCTGGCTAACTGAACAAATGAAAACAAAAGCATCTACTGATACGACTCAAGGATGTTGGGTTGACATCATGTCTGATAAACAAGAGAAGAATGGAAACAAAAATTAATGGGTCATAATTGACGTGCTGGCAATTAGAGCTAATTAGCAGGCAGGGTAATGGGGGCGATGACTCTGCTCCTTATGCTTTTCTGAAGTCATTAAAAAGTGTGGGAAGTTGCTGTGGAGAAAGGCTGGGAGGCTGGAAGGAATTTTGCTGTCATCTTAGCCATCTTTAGTATCCCTGAGATTTGGAGAAGTCCACCTGCTTCCCCCCCACACCCTCCTCAAAACTGCATCATTCCAGGGCCTGATCTGGGGATCGGATAAGTGATCAGATAAGCCAGACATAAGGAATACTGAGATTGCTGTCTCATCTCCACCAGCAAACAAAAGCTGGGAAGAACTCATTTGCCTTCTCTGCCTTGTTTTTCTCCTCTCATCTTATTAGCCTTAAAAAAATAGGCCTCAGCGAGACATGACTTTCTCTGCTGCAATATTTCCATTAGCTGATGGCCTGTAAAGCGTTTCAAAGCGCTGGCTGAAATGGTTCAGACATGGTGTATGTGTGCCAAGGCTCCAAGTAGCCTGTGGGTCTGAGTGCTTGAATTCACTCCTCTATGAACAAGATGGCAATGTATATACGTAAATATATATGACCTGTATTTTTATATATAAAAATAGATGTAAAAAATCAAGGCAGCAGGAGAATGTATGAGAAAAAGAAGCATGACCCCAAAATATGGATCTAGTTGATAGTCTTAAAGTTGAATGTGAACAAGAAAGCACCAGACCTGTAACCTGAACTTTTTCCCCTTGGTAAGAAAAGCAAGATCTTTTAGACAGAAGATCTCTAGTATATTCCTTCCTTCTCATGCTTCTCCCCAGTGTTTTTATAAGCTGACCAGTACAGAATTCACTGTGCTAACACGGTGTCCTGCTGTTGACTGCACTTGGATACAGAAATGAATTCTGACTTGTCTTTATTCTTTTACAGGAGTCAGTGTTCCAGGGAAAATGTAAAAACCTCTCTCCTTAATCTGTTTTTATTCTTTGTGCTCGCTATACACACTGATGAACTTTGAATGTTAACTTAATTCCCTCTCGGCAGTGGCTGAAGGCCGTCTAATACAGAGCTTTAAACATGTTAGTAGCTTTTGAATGAGGAGGTTTCCTAAGAAATTACATGCTCTACAAAGACAGGGATAATAGATAATGGGGCCTTTATCTCAAAGAAGCAGTAAAGGGAATAGAGTGAGATTGAATTCGCAGTCACCAACTGGGTCACATCCCGGCGAAGATGATGTATTATTTCTGACAGGCGATATGGTCTGCTGGCTATTAAAAGAGCAACAGAGTAAGTTGGATAGTCCTAGTCCAGTCTTCAGTGATCAAACTTGCAGTGAAAACTGACGTTCTCAGTGGCTGTCAGCATTTGTGTCTTGTGACTTTGGGCGCTTTATTCTGTAAAGCTCAAAGTCGTGCTAGTAGTTTTGGCAAAGAGGCCAGCGACTAACCAGACATGGGGCTTGAACCATCTTTTCCTCTGGATTTCTTAGCATAGAGGACAGACATGTTGGCAGTGTAATATATTCTTTAAGGCTGTTTCTAAGTCAGGTATAAATACAGGATTTGGGTTTTCAGGTTTCTTAATGTGGTACCTTTCTAGATTTGTAAGAGGCCTGAATCATCCTCCGGTGAATTATTCATTTTGGAAAGATCTGGAACCATCCATCGATACCTCTGTGCACTGTTTTTCTTCCAAATTAACTTTTGCTGTTAGAGTTGATGTTTCCCATCAGCTGCGGACCCCTTCATAAACCAGGATCAACGTACTTCCGTGCAACACCCTGGTGAAGAAAGCAGGCAGCTGGCTGGGGTTTTTTTTATGGTCCCTGACAAGTAGTAAGAGATTAGGTGCATTTTTAAAAATAAATTCCTGCTGGGCCTGCAGGAAAAATGATAATGTCTTCTACTGTGCCCTTAACTAAAATCCTAATGTTTAAATTTTATTTATGGGACTATATAAATTCAAGCAATGATTCTGCAGATTTATTGAGCTTAAGGCCAAAGCTTATGAGGATGGTAAACATTTGCACATCCATCGTGAACCTACAGAAAGTAAGTGTACAGAATGCATTCATTACATTATGTTTGCAGTATTACCCAAGTGGATATTGAACCTCCAGCCCGGAGGAGCAGGACAGAACTGGTGAGCATCACAGGATGGCAGAACCTGGCTTAAGCTCTTCTTAGAAAAGCCAGCAGCCTGTGGTAGGAATGTATTAAAATTGCCAGGTGGGCGTTTCTGCTTTTAAAATGATGCCAGGCTTCCACGGCTCACGAAATGATGCCTGCTGATCCAGCGCCCAAGAAGCGAAGAGAGATCCACACACACCTATAAACACCAGTGCAGAAAACAGATCTAAGGGCCGCTGTGTTTCTGATACACATGTTTTAATTCACTCCCTGAATATGCAAGCTATGTGTTTAGCTGAGTACTTTGACTTGGCCTCAGGTCACACTTCCAGAGGCCACAACTGTGCCTCCCAGTGACACTCCTGTGTACCCATCTAGCTCGGAGCTGCCTGGGTATTAGCACCGGGAATTAAAAGCAGCGTGAAGCGAGTGCAGAGCAGGGGCTTCAGCACTACAGAGGAAAATGGCAGGCCTAGTTATTTAATTTTTTTACTTTCCTCTTCAATATTTTATGAGACCTGATCTTCTCTTACCAAACTTCTCATCCAGATTAGCAAAGCCTTTTTCTGTCTCATTTAATAATTTTGTTTCCCCTTCATTCCAACCTCCCCCTCCAGTTTTGCCCCATCTTTGGACCACTCCAGGTCATCTGCATCAAGAGAAATAGTGCTTACTCTTATTCTCTGCAGCTGCTTCTAGGCTTCCCACAAGCACAAGGCTTCCAGGACACTGGGATGGTAAGAGAAAGCCAGCTCCAGGGAAAACCAAGGCTCATTTGTCTTAGCTAGGAGTCTACAATGCTGCTCAGGATTTAGATGCATCAGCAGCACGTGGTATATTTTCTTAGTATTGAAATACGTCCCTGTCAGTGCACACTGTCACGCTGCCTCTGCCAGGACAGAGGGTACCACTATTTATAAAAGTGATTAGACCTGCAAGGAGTTCCGTCCTAAAGAAAATAACAAAAAAACCGCTTTTTTTCCATCTAACTTGTCTCTTGTGAAGCATCTTGGAATTGGTAAGAGAATTTAAGCTGCTGAATTTTCATGCTGACAAGGGTTGTCATCCTTGAAGACTTTCTCAGGACTAATAAGGTATCTCTTCTGTAATGAAAATGTCTCCAAATCCCTTTTCCCTCTGGATACCACAGTATGTCTTGAGCTCATAAGTATGACTAGAAATCCTGACTCCAAAAAGAAAACTTATTCCTTAAATGCTTTCTGATGAGCACAAGTATATTCCCTGCAAAGGTGTGTGACATTGTACGTCACGCACGCAGCAGCAGAATCTGGAGTCTATGGAGGAATTACATACTCTAAACGTACAACAATGCAAGTGGCTCTATATATGACATGCCATAGTTCAGGTAGTACCAGTCTCACTTTAGTAAATGAATTATTCAGAACATTCCCCTTTTAGCAAGATCCTCCTTTACCCATAGGTGCCACGTTCAAACCTGGCAGCCATCATTGCTCCTGACTGATTTCCCTAAAATACTTGTCCTCGCTTTTTCTTGCCACTTGGACAGCTGTGTTGCCGGAGCATTCTTGAGAAGGGATTGCAGTGGGTTATAAAAATGTAGCATCAAAAAACCCCACAACCCTCAATGGGTGTCTAAAAAAATGTTCCAAATCAAACCCACAGTTTAAAACTCTATGAAAGGATGGAAGAAAGCCAGGCATTCCCCAAAAGCTTATTAGCCTATCTGTGCATTCTTTGTAGGTTTATAATTTTGTAAGTGCTTATCTGACAATATGTTGATTATATCCATCATTGGAGTTTGAGTTAGTTCTGAGCTTTAACTGCTCTCTCAGCAAAGAGATACCCTGCAGCTTGTTGGTGTCATGCTCTTTTTATTGCCCCTCTCTGATCATCTGATCTTAGCCACCAACAAGTAGGTGGTTGCCCACAAATATTTCTTAATTTGCTCACAGTTTTTACTGTTAGAGCTTTCTTACACTTGGTGCATTGGATTTTAGGGTCTTTATCTACACCAGTTTGGCATGGGATAGAGTTTCATGCCAAGGTGTTGTGTGGTTCAGTCCTAAACATACAGTGAGGTGTGGTGGACTTCAGCTTTGTCTCTGCGACCAGCTTGCCAGTTTGATCCTGGCACCTGGCTGTACCCCAGTTTGTTTAAAATTAATTAGAAGTAGCCTTAACTCTGTTAAAACCTATTCTGAGGGTACATTCCTGTTTGAAGAGCACCAGGAATTCCTTGATTTCAAAGGATATAGAGCACAGAGTATTTTTCACAGCAATCTGCAGTGTGAGACCAAAAGAGAAGCAGTTTTACTCACTTGTAACTTTGCACGTAACTTCTTGTCAGCATTTTTTGAAACAGCATTTTCTGTTTCATAGTGTAGACTGAAGACATATTTTTAGCCATTAAAATGCCAGAGTCAGGCTGTTTCGAATTTGTCCTTGAGCCTTATGACAACCATCTAAAGCACACCCATCGTTATTTATTGCACACATGTCTAAAACGGTTCAGTCTCTTTCAAACTTGGGGCTATCTACCGTTAGTAATTATTAACTCGGAGAAAAACACCTTCAACATCTGAGTTAAAAGCACAGCAGAACCTTGCTGAGTGCCTTACTAGGTAGAGCAGGGATTGAATCTCTGGTGCCAGTGTTTCAGAAAACTCTCAGAACCTCTTGGGATAATGTCTTCAGAAGTCCGTGAATCAGAGGCAGACGTCAGTTTACACAGAATCACAAGGTTGGAAAAGACCTTTGAGATCGAGTCCAACCATACCTGTCCTCTACTAAACCATATCCCCAAGCACCTCATCCACCCGTCTGTTAAACACATCCAGGGTCGGTGTCTCAGCCCCCTCCCTGGGCAGCCTGTTCCAGTGCCCGATAACCCTTTCTGTGAAGAACTTCCTCCTAATGTCTAATCTGACCCTGCCCTGGTGCGGCTTGAGTCCATTTCCCCTTGTCCTATCACCTGTCGTTTGGGTGAAGAGAACAACACCACCTCTCTACACCCTCCTGTCTGGTTGCTAGGCGGCAATAAGGTCTCCCCTTATTATAGAGGGAAATTTCTATTTGGTCTGTGAGAATTCAGCTTTCTTACTTGACAGGAGAGTAAGTGCCCAACATTCATTGCAACCAAACTACATTTGACTTTGGAAACAGTTTCCAAAAGGATTTGGTGTTACGGAAGTACCCTGGGGACAGACTAGTAGCTTATCCTCCAGCCCATGCTGAGGTGGGCTAACCAACCCCACCAGTGACCTGTACAAATGATATCTCCGACAGCTCATGGTCACTATTTAGGAACCATCTAATAATCCACTTTCCAGTGAACCACTAATGATCCACCATTCTCCAGATGACTCACAATGCCCTGAACAACTTTGTTTACATGCACACATGTAAACACATGAGTATCAGTGTATATGTAAAAGTTACATTTTCTATGAATAGATGTCTGTTTAGACACACATGCATATATAAGCATCACTTTCCTGAGTAACTACAGCTAGTCAAAAAAGAGGGGGGAGAAGTGTAAGGGAGAAAAAGATCCTTATAAACCATTTTCCAAGATAACATTTCATGCTTATTCCAAGCAGCTATGATTTTGAGCATACAGCGCTACTGTCCTTAGTGCTCCTGTGGGGCTCTGAGACATTCAGTTAATTATTGAGCTGCTGGCCAGACTGGTTACATATATAATTTTGGATAAGAGTAACTCTTCTCTCAGTACACATGGTACTGCCACGTGCACAGAAAGAGGACGAGTAATCACATCGTTTAATCTGCATCTTTGACCTCTTTAGTTTTCATTCCCATTTATTACCAAAAAAGTAATATAATCACTGAAAAATGGAATTTCATCTTTCAATTTCCATCTGCTGATGCTTGCACGCGTTCAGACAAGAAAGATTAGGGTCAAATATATTCATGGAATAAAACTCTTGTTGAAGTGCTGAACTGTATTTTTAAAGTGCTATTTACTACTGGAGCAGTCTGCTTGTATTTAAGTCTCTAAGTTAATTGACACTAATTACTTGCATATATAAAAAAATAGAATGATTGAAGCAGTATTCACAGAAGCAAGATCACTTTATTTCCTTTCTGCAGCCTGCTTTAGCTATGAGTTGAGACTAAGCACATAAGGTTTCTTTTGAAAGGATCCTCTCCAGGATGAGATAAAGAAGAATGAATTAATGGTTCAACTGAGCAAGTGTGAAGATTCCCCTGTGCTGGGCTCTGGTAAGCTGGGGGTCCTGCACAGCAGGCAGCTGCTCCATAAAGGGCTCAGCCAAGGGCTGTCCTGTGGTGCACAGCTGGCAGGGACATCTGAGCAGGCTCAGGGAGGTGCAGGAAGGTGCACTGTAATCAGGTGAAAATCTGAACTGGTTTTAATTTTCACCTCTCCCAGAAGCATTTGTTGCCTCACCATTTCAGGCTGCTGCACCCAAAATCTCTGTGGAGTTCAGCTACGGTGCAGGATTGTTTTGTTTTCTTTTTTGTGATCTCTGATATCTGTTTGCACCGCTAATCAGGCAATTAAATTGATCAGAGGACATATTTTAATGATTAATGCCTCCTTATAGTATGCATAAGCATCTTGTTTAATACTATGTTACTATAAACTTTTTCATGTAATTCCCTAGTGGGTGGGAATTTCCTCTAAGGAAAGAAGGTGGGAGTAATCTCTACTTCTGTCTGTTTGAGGTTTGTTATGTATTCCCTCACCATGTTACAGAGTATCTTTAGAAGAAACAGTATCTAAAAAACCAGAGTTATTGGTTCATAAAGGTAACTTTGTACACTCCTTAAACTTTCCAAAGCAAAATAACAAGTGTTACAATGAAACAAGGAGCTAGTAGGGGACTTTGGATTCAGTGGAGTTTTGATGGAGCATGATACAATCAAACCATTGTTAGGTTGGGTAGAATTATTTGCAATCCTGGCAGCAAGGAGAGCACTGAGCTTGCCTAGAGTCAAACTGGTGTGTCCCAGCTTCCTCTCCATTCAAGGTACAGGCTCACCAGCGAGGCTGTAAATGAACAACTGCGCTCTGTGTATTGCTGTCATTCACCTGCTAGCAGCACGTAGAAATCCTCGGTCACTGCAGCACACAGATGGCTTCTGTAATTCCCAGATGTGGTTGGAACAAGGCTCAAAAGGATCATGTTTAGTTCCTTGCTTCAGGAGGATGAATGTTAGCAGGAAGGCTGAACTTTGAGGAGTCACATCATGGAATTGTAGAATCCCAGACTGGTTTGTGTTGGAAAGGACCTCAGATCACATCCAGTTCCAACCCCCTGCTCTGGGCAGGGACACCGTCCACCAGCCCACGGTGCCCAAAGCCCCATCCAACCTGGCCTTGAACCCTGCCGGGGATCCAGAGGCAGCCACAGCTTCTCTGGGCACCCTGTGCCAGGGCCCTACCACCCTCACAGGGAAGGATTTTCCCTTCATGTCTGATCTAAATCTCCCACCTTTAGTGTAAACCCATTACCCCTTGTCCTGTCCTTCCATGTCCTTTTAACCAGCCCCTCTCCAGCTTTCCTGTAGCCCCTTCGGGTACTGGCAGGCTGCTGTAAGGTCCCCTGGCAACTTCTCTTCTCCAGGCTGAACAAGCCCAGCTCTCTCAGCCTGTTGATGACTGAAAGTGAACATGTAAACGTGATGCTCTTACTGTCTGTATGCCTTTCCTATATGCTTCCTTTACTTCTACATTTTGTTAGTTAACATGTGTAGCTCTACTGCTACATCATCCACTACATTGTCTGCTGATTATCGGTAGATTATTACTTCAGCAACCTCAGAATCAAAAACTATAATGATATTGCAAGACAGAGGACAAGCAAAAGAGTCTGCATTTCACTTTTATTAAATATTTTAAGGACTCTGAAATGCTATTAAATAATGAAATCAGCACAACCAACGTAGCTTTACGGAGACTGTTTAAATAGTTGAACTAGTCTGATGAAATAATTGAGTGTTTTGAAGCATCATGTGCAGTCAGCCCTTAGAAGAGAGGGCAACAGCAACAGCCAGGTGTAAAGACTGCCTGATGCAGGATTGAGTGGCAGAGTTTATGGAACTGGTCCAGGCTGCAGCTGCCACAGCACTGCCAGAATAAGAGAGGTTGACATCAAGCACGTGGTCTTCATCTCTGTCCTGAGGAACCTGCTTTGGCGGGGGGTTGGACTCGATGATCTCTGGAGGTCCCTTCCAACTCCTACAATGCTGTGATTCTCTGAGTATGACTGGACAGCGTCCACTCACCTCTGAATGAGGCAGTGCCACTGCAGAGTAACATATTACCAAGTTTTGGAAACAGACATACTGGACTGATACTCAAGTATTCTTTAAGCAATGTTCAGAAGAAGAGTTTTACTTAAAAATGACCAAAAAAACCCAAACCCCAACCTTTCCTGAAAGAAGAGTGAGAAGGGTCAGTTCATGTTTCATTTGCTGAAACCCAAAGTAGAGCAACATTGCCCTTGCACATCCAGGGTTGGTATCTGAGTCCATTATCTAAATAACAAAGCAGCTGCCAAATGGTCGTGGACAGTTCTTCATTTACATGTTATTTTCTTTAAATATTATCTAAATATTATTTAGAAGGTGGTAGGTATCACCAATGCCTGAAAGGTTATCAAATGCTCAAGTACCTAATTTGAATCTTTTTTCAAGTAATTAAGAAAAAGATGGGACTTTAGTCTTAAATGTGACTCAGATATCGTGTATTTCTGCAGAATGACTTTGGGCTCATCTCTGAGCTTTCCCATACGTACACAAAAGAAGACGCTATGGGGGCAAAAAGCAGCTGCTTGCAGGGGTTTTTTTTCCTAAATCGGATTCCCAGAGGCGCTGTGACCATCACTGATGGACTTGGCCTTGGCCACGAACGACTCCAGGCTTGAGCCGCCTGGTGTTTGCTCTGTGGGGCTTGCAGAGACCTTCTGGATGCTTCTTGCAGGAGCCACCCCTGCAGCCCCCCCCTCCACCAGAACCCAGCCACGCAAAACCATGATATTATATATTTCTGTGACACAATTATTTATTGCATACTGGTATAAAGATTAGTTACCTGTGGCCACTGCACCTGGAAATAATAAACACAATCATGTGGGTACTTCTGTATGTGTCATTACCCCATTGCTTTCCTTCTTTGTTATCTCAGCAACCAAGTTCATTAACCTGTAATACTCCTTTGAGTATGTATTTTTAAGGTAGCACAAAAATGAAGTTACTTGTATAGCTCAAAAAAGTGCAAGAAGTTGAAAATTAAATAGGTAATTCTGGAGATAGTGAATCCCTCGTGTCAAATTAAAACTTGGAAAATATAAAGGATGTATTCCCTAATGAAAGAACTAGTTGTAGAGACACAGATATATTAAGAGCTCATTTTTTTATACATGTCAATGAATAAATTTTGCAGAATGAGACATTCTGAAATTAAGAACTTCAACACAAAACCATCCACCTGCTTTCTCTCTCTCTCATGTATTTTTCATCAAAAGTCCAGCTACACCCCAAGAAGTGTACACATGCACCTGGCTGCCTGGACCTTGTGAATGAGAAATGATGCAAACAGATAAAATATAATATAAACTCAGAGTCTAAGTAGAAATTATTTGAATACAGTGACGGAATGTGGATGGACAAGGCAAGACCAAAAATACTGTGAGCAGATTTGTTTGCAGCGGTCACAGCACATGAGCTACCTAGCACGGGTTTTGTTTGTGAACATCGTGGCAAAGGAGATTTTCATGAAGTGATGTGAGGAAAGAGATAGTCCTGGATCTGAGGGTGGCTTTAACACAAGCAGACTGAGCTTCAGTGTAATGCAGGGCATGGGAATACCCAGGTTAGACTTCACAATGAGCTCTGTGATGTGGACAAATTTGAACAATCGTTCCTTCATTTCCCACGAGTTAGGGAAACATGTGCACTTCCAGTTTACAGAAATACACGAAACAGAAACCAAAACAAAATTAAGGAAGGAGCAGAGTTTCTCTTCTCATTAAATATCTGGGTACTCTCAAAATACCTGTTCAGCTGTTACTGGGAAAACCAGGCCTCCCCAGCGCTCCCAGCACTGTGCAGCTGCTCATACTTCAGCAAATTTGTGGGAACGTTTGTCCTTGGCTTACAAGTCCCTGGCCTGCAAACTGCCAAGGGCTGGGAGAGTATTTGTGTGAATACCACTGTCTGCTGATCTGGCTCTTCTCTGGGTGGTCAGTGTCATCCATTGCTGTGTCTCTGGTTTTCGGAGGCAGCACAATGCCAGGTCAGTGAGTGAAGTGGGATAAAACAAGCTTCTAGTCCATCTCCCTGTGCAATATAAAGTCCATTAAAATCAATTTAGTATAAAATCAATGGAACGTAAAAGTCCTCAAGATGAAGACATATGAAATATTCAACTGCTAAGAAAAGAGACTACACTTGATCGTAGCTAGATTGTAGTCTCTAGCCTGTCAGCAGAACAGGCTGTCTTTTCGGTTAAGTAGTCAGAAGCTGGAGCTCAGCACATAATGCTTCCTTTTTGTGAAGTTATTTTTCAAACCCTATGAATTCTGCCTAAAGACTGGGGCTTGAGGCTGTATGAGCAGTGTGGCAATCTTGTGAATTGTCTGAACGAGTAGTGGAGGCTCTCCCATCTATCCTAAAATACCTCTAGATTGTTTTCTTCTTTTATATATGTGGATTTCTTTTAGGAATTTGTCTCATAATGATCTTCAGATACGAAAAGTATGAGCTGGAGTTAAAAAAGGCAGTTATACCACCCTTTCCCGGTCAGTACACATAGCTTATGTGCCTCCTTTGCATTGGTTATGAGCCTTCTTGGCATTCTGACCTAGCTGGAAAGGGTGATGGCAGGGACGCATTTGTTCCCTCTGCGTTTGGGTTCCTGCCTAAGAGATCCATCGTGGAAGCTCCACAGTTGGCTTTTGTTGAAGAAATACCTGCTGGTTCCTGCAGAAAGACAGTGGGAAATTCAAGACTCTTCCAGTGAGTCTGTAATATCATTTCACCCTCCCGGTAAGTCTGTAATGTATTTTCGTCTTAACTTTTGGGAAGGGAGCAGGGAAGGAAGTTAATTGGAGGAGACTTCAGTGGGAATGGTGAAATCGTTCTGATGAACAAAGTAGGGAAAAATCAGCTCTATGCAAGTGGGGTTGGTGTTCATATCAGTGCGCTCAGAGTGACTGAGGGAGGATGACTGTGTGGTTAAAGCAATGACGCTGGACTCAGGAAATCTGAGTTCATTTCCTGGCTTTGCTATCTCTTTAGCTTTGCACGAGAGATTTGATCTCTCCGCTTTTTTATTTTTTTTTCTTGTTTCCTGTACTGCCAGGGAGTAATTATGGTTCAGATTGTTCTAAGAATAAATGCAGTAATGTAGCCGGTACATTTAAGTTCAGGCAAAAAGACACACAAAAGCGTTAGCTGTTCTTCATTATTTTATTTTTTAAAAAGGCTTTTCTGCTATCTATGGGGCAAATGTACCAGAGTCTTCCCACTGTGTCTCTGAAGGTGAGGTGGCACTTGTGGTGCTGGTGCTGACACCCTGGCAGCATGCCCACCTCCTAGGCAAGAGGCTGCAGCGATGGGGGGGTGGGTGTGGTTTTAATGCGAACCTAGCTTTTCACCTCTGGGAGACCCAGTGAAGCGGGGGGGGGCAGGCAAAAATTGAGCAATACCGCTGGTCCAAAATTAAACTTTGAAAATCTGAAGTTGAAGCGCAGCAGTACAGGTGCTGAGATGGTGAGACAATGCATCGGTGAAGATCCCACACCACGCAGGAGGCAGGAACGCGGGTGCTAAGTGAGCACATGGGAAAATGGGAAAGGCATCAGGGTATGAATGCTGTCAGTGAAATGATCCTGAGGCATCTCATCCGAGAGCGGGCAGGGAGCTTCCTGCGCCTTCCAGGGAGTTTCGTTCCTCTTTCAGTTCTGCCTGGTACTGGGCACAGCCGGAACACTGGAGGAGATTAAACGGGCATGGATAAAGCCCCATGTCAGGTGGGTTTGCAGCTCACTGCTGACTGCAAGCATCCTTCCAGCCTTTCACGCAGCTGGGACACTTGGGAGGCCTCTTTCCCCTCCAAGCCCCAAGCTTCAGAACCAGGATGCTTGCAGACCGATTAACCTAACACTTTCAACGACTGGAACGTTCATTGGCATCGCCCAAGGGGCTGGAAGCCCTGGTCCGCGGGCCTCAGGGCCTTGAGACCCCTGCAGCTAGCCCGGCCGGCGGGCACGGGCGAGGTCCCACGTCGCTGACAGAGCACGGCGCCGGCCCGCGTCGCCTCACCCGCGAGGGGCGGGCGCAGGGCTGAGGGGGCTGCTGAGGGGGCTGCTGAGGGGGCTGCTGAGGGGGCTGCTGAGGGGGTTCCCTCACGGCGCTCCTCTGCGCGGGAACGGCCGTTACACAGAGACCGCTCGCGCACGGCGCCTCACGGGCGGGGCGGGGCCCAGCGGCCAAGCGCGCTGACGTCAGGGTGAGCCGCGGGGCGCGGACGGACGCGGGTAGGCGGCCGGCGTCCTTCCCGGGGCATGCGCGGCGGGGTTGCGCGTGCCGGCCCTCCCACCACGGGCGGGGCGCGGCGCCTGGCGGCCGATACCTGAGGCGCAGAGCGCCGCGGCCCTGCCCGAGGAGGGGACAGCGCCGGCCTGCGTCCGGCCCGGCGGTGAGTGCGGCAGCGGGAGGGCGAGGGGCGGGCCGGTCGGCAGGCAGGACGAGGGGCCAGCAGGGCGAGGGGCCGGCGCCGCGCCCCCCTCCCCTTGCCCCACTCCCTCTGCCGGGGTCCCCTTGCCCGCGGCGCGGGGGGAGTGGTCATTGCCCCGCTCCCTGCACCGCCGCCCTCCCTCTGTGGGCCGGGGTGGCCGCCGCGGCCGAGGGATGCTGCGGTATGACCGGAACGCCCGGGCCGCGGGATGCTCGGCGCTGCCCGCGGGAGGCCGGGGAAGGGCGGTGGAGGGCCGGGCGGGCGGGCGGGGCAGCCTCCTGCGTGTCCCTGCCGGGCGCAGCCTTCACCTTTGGGGCGGCCTGAATGTCAGCTGAGGCTTCCGCAGCGCCGCCGGTTGCGGGCCACGCCACAGGTGTGGCCTCCCGGGCCGGCGCGGCGCTTGCGGCGGTGTCCGCGGCTCCTGCTCGGCTTAGCCAGCTGCGCTGCGCCGTGCCGTGCCGGGAGGCTGAAGGCGGTCCGGCGTGGCAGGCCTGTGGCTGTGCCGCCGCTGGCAGCGGTTTGCGCGTCTCGCAGTTCTCTCTGGTGCCATGTATCTGCGGGTACGCCGGGAAGCGGCTGCTGGAGGCGCAAAGGTCTCTTGGCAGCTCGAAAAGGGGTGAGGAGCAAAACTAGACAGCCTGGGATTGCTGAAAGGTGAGGAAGGTTGGTTTTCCCAAAAAAAAAAAAACCCCAACAGTGGTAACAGTGCTTTAGTGGTAACGGTGTAACAGCGAGGGAATGGTACGTGTATTATGATGGCATTGCTTTAATGACGCTGCGACTTTGCTCTCATCATCCAGAGCCCGCTGTAACATTGTGTTCTGTCAAGTGTACCTTGACACACAATGAAACGTAGGCAGCTTCAGCCTTTAACTTCGGGTCGGAGGAGGTCGAGCTCATTATCTTCAGTTAAAGAAACCAAAAGTGAACCTGAGTTTTATGCTGTAGCAGAGTGTTAGTGTCCAGGCCAGACAACTTATTAAGGTAAGGATTGGAGATCTCAAATGTCATATAGTGGCACTTACCAGTTGTCAGGGTTTGATTTAGAGGTTTGGTGCTTTGTGTTCATTAGCGGAGTTTGTTGGCTCTGAGTCTTGATTTGATGCAGAATAGAATTTTTCATTATGGAGGTGTTTAAAAGCAAAGTGAAGTTGTCTCTAAAGGTTTTGTTTTGCTATGTTCTTATAACTGAAAACCACTTTAAGTAGTCTCTGAAACTTTGAAAATGTCTCTTTGGGAGCAGATAAAATTTGAAAAGCTTTGTCATTAGTATGAGGCTGTAAATATTTACAGGCTTTGGTGATACTGAACAAAATTTGGTGCTGTTCTGGTTCTGGCCAGGCCACAGTCAAACTCCCCAGACAGTCATCTCAGGTGAGCTGAGTTAGCCCAGACTGTTTTCCATACCACCTGTCCTTATCTTGACTCTTAGGCTTCTCAATATATATTTTCTCCCCTGTCCAACTGAAAAGGGGTGTGATAGACCGACTTTGGGCATCTGGCATCTGCTAGGGCAAAACCACCACAGGTGCGTATTTTCTCATGTACTTAATTATGACATAACTGTAAAATCTGTGGGCCCATTTTGAATGTAACATCTCCCAAGTTGAAGAGGTGAATGCCTAACAAATAGAGGATGAATAATAACCAGTTACCTGAATGCTAACTGAGGATCTGCATGAATATACAACTTGCAGTAGGGAAAAAAAGCTTTTAAAGTAAAAATTTAAACTTTGCTCACAGTTAGTACTTTTTCTTATAGAAATTGCAGTGTTTGGGCTCCAAAAGCTGCTGAGTACTGTTTCCTAGTTGTAAAGCTACTTAAACAGCAGAAACGTTTTGAGCTTAGGAGATTTCTTTATTTGATATTTTTGACTACTGTAGCGCTTTGTGTTTGATCTGAAGTAACACTATATGTGAATACACTGAAAAATAGTAATGGTCTCAAATTAACATAATGATCTCCTTCAATGTATTGTTACACTAATGACTAATCCTGTTTAATGGAACTGTTCATGTAAAAGCTTGCTGGAGTAAAACCTATTACTCTTGGACCTGATCATCCTTTAAGAGGGATTGGTTATTTGGAATAAACCAGTTACAAAGAAGTGTTGGCACTGGCTCACTAGATAAAAGCCATTGTGCCATCAGTCTTCAGATGAGTGTTGCTTGCCTAGAGTTGTTGGAAAGTGCAGATCTCTGAAAAATGAAGTAATAAAAGGTAGCCAGTTGCAGCCGTGGTTGTGGTGTTCTCTTTTTAGCTGCTATTTGGAAGTGTGAACAGCAGCATCATCTTCTTAATTAGAAGCTTTCAGGCAGGGTTAAATTCCTTGCCAAGAGGGATACTAAGAAGATCAAAATACTAATGGTGCTTTTTATAATTAGGTTTAAAATCCCATATTGTCTTTCAACTGGAGTGATAAAAGTATATGTAAGCCTCTGGATACCGAACACACGTATGTTACGTTAAAATCCCAGCAGCATTAAGATAATTATTCCAAAGATGAAGTTGAGCTAGTCAGTGTAGGTTCTTGCGTTTCTTCATACCTCTGGGATGCGTGCTCCAGCTCACTTTTAAACTTCTATCAAGTAGATGCATTTTGGAAGACATTTTGAGAATATTATTTCCTCCTTGATCAAAAATACCTTGATTCGTTGAGATCTGGACTTGCTCAGTAGCTGTTCTCTGTCCTAAGGGAAGGGTTCAGCTGGAGCAGTTCTGCTGATGATAACCTACAGTAAGTGAAGCCAGAAAGTCTCCTCAGGGTGAGGGATGCCAGCCCCTGGTCACAAGGTCTCAGTAAAATGCCTTTTTCACTACAGACTGTTGGGATTTTCCTGAGCACTTAGTCCGTGATGATTTGAGGCAGTCCTCTGCAGAGTGCATTCTGATGGCTTTGATTGAAACCGAAGTATGGTTAATGTTGGCTGGGCTCTTGCTGCAAGGAGGCTTGGCTGCTTAGCTGGAGAAAACGTTCAATAAGGTTTTACTTCTGTGTGGTGGTTGAACAAGTTACAGATCTGGAATAACCCTTAAATTTCAAACAATTTCTGAATTTATTCCCTGAAGCAAAAGAAGGCTTGTGCTTTTAGCCTAATTAGTCCAGATGGCTTGTGACACACACAGCACGCATTAAGCGAAGCATCAAGGGAGAACTGAATATCCTGGGCTTGCCTGACTCGCTAATGTCATGTGTTCTTTGAGCTGGAGATTCAAGAACCTCTTCCAGGTAGATACAGAGATTCTCACTACAATGTGAATTTTCTTGTGGCTTTAACTTGTGTTCTTTCTGTGAGTCCTGTTAAAGATAGGCTTTACTTATGTGCGGGTTTTTTTCATCTTCAATAGTGAAATTGTCACACAGATACATTGGTCAGTATTTTTGATGAACTGGGGGAAACTGACTTTTAACCTACCTTTGTTTCAGTAAGGCAGCCTTGCATAGGTGGAAACTTGTAAGGCCAAAGCTACTGCTGTTGGTAGCAGGAGAATTGAGGAAGGCAATAGAATCTTTCATCCTGTGTAGTCTTGTCCATCAGTAAAGAGGTAAAAATAAAAATTCCTTTCTCTGTAAATCTCAGTCTTGAAAGCTCTGGGAAATGGTAGTTTAGAAAATTAACACTTAACAGTGACTAAATTTGAGAACTTGATTAAGTAACACAAATTATAAATATCTACAGCTTGTATCTAGAGGGTGAATGATAAGAGGGTGGGACCAGATTTGCAGTGGTGCCCAGTGACAGGACGAGGGGCAGCGGGCACAAACTGGAACACAAAGTTTTGTCTGATCGTGAGAAAAAACTTCTTTTCTCTGAGGATGGCAGAGCACTGGCATAGGCTGCCCTGTGGAGGCTCCTTCTCTGGGAATATCCAAGACCTGCCTGGTTGTGATGCTGTGCAACCTCCTCTAGATGATCCTTCTTTAAGCAGTGAGGTTGGACGTGAGGTCTCTTCCAACACCTACACATCTGTGAATGATATATATATTGGCATCCTTTAAATTCCAGTAAAATATAAGCAGAGATGACTGCATAACTCTCTAAGCCAACGTGGGAGAGGCTGATCTCGTGGGCAAACTGTCACCAGGAACTGAAGTTACATGGATCACTTTCGTTTTGTTGGGTTTTTTTTTTAATTGCAAGCATATGAGGCTATAGCAACTGTCTTATATAGAGTAGAAAACTGAGCTTGGTTCAGATATAACTGTTTGTGTTCATGTATCAGGAAATCAGTAAGCAAGTACAAAACACACTTAAAAATACTTAGAGCAGGCTAACAGTCTGTGGTTAAAAACATGTTGATATGTTATCCTGCTAGGCAAACTTGTAAACTTGTTTGGTACTGGAATATTTTTAGAGTTTGGTTTTGAGATTGGGAACTGGTTTATAGCAATCAAATCCTAGTCAGAAGCTGCAGGTTTCCAGCACTGGTTAAATTTGATAGCGAGAAACAGATGCTTCATTGTTTAAATATAAGTGAGTTTCAGCTGAAAGCTGTAACGCGCCAGTGCATGGCTGCAGTATTTTTGATCAAGGGTGGATGTTGAAGAGAAGTCAAACTTCACTTCAAAGACTACAAGAAGTCCAGTGTGGTCTTGAAAGTGCATGGATGTAAGCAGACTGATGGGTGTGCTGTGTTTGGTAGCGGGGAGAGCAGAAATCAGTGGCCAGTTCTTGCAATGCAGGGAGTTTACTTGTGGTTTTCCTCAGCAATCTGTGCAAGGCCATGAAATAGCACTTAGAAGAATTATTAGTAGGGCTCTGGATCTCCTTGCTTAAGGCAGTTGTGGATGGAAGAGGTTTGGGGCTCAGGGACAGCTTGGACAAAATAATGGAGATCTGTGGAGAGTTCTTAAACTGCATCAAATTGAAGGTCCCCTATGAATTGAAAGCAGTGGAAGGTTGAAGTCACATGCTGTGTTTTCACTGTTCATTCTCTCCCCGGTGTATTTGTTTTGAGGCTTCCATGGGAGACAATGTGACTTTTTATTTGTTGCATTTAAAAGAAGATTGACTGCTAGAACTGTATATTTGACATGGAGAATTGAATCTGGGCATTTAATTGCCATGGTACGAGTGCAGAGAAATGGTACGATTTATATAATATTTCAAGCTTATCCAGGGTTCCTTTGCTCCCTTTCATGAGAGAAGTTTTAAAGATATTGTCAGTCTGTTTTCTAATCTTTTTTTTTTTAATCCAGCAGTGGCTGACTTAACAAAATATGTTGGATTGGTTTTTTTTTTTAAATTCTGTAGCAATGTTTTGATGTTTTCTTGTCTCAAGGTTGTGATCTGGAAAAAACCCCACAACTATATTGAAATAGCATTGGCAATATGTAGAAAATAAATTCCCACATTTGTTTTCTTCCGTCTTCGGCTTCATCTTGTCTCGTCTTGCCTGTGAACCTCTTCAGGCTTACTGAAGCTATCTCAGCCCCAGTGAGTCTCTGAATTACATGCAGTCTCCCCCAATTATCTCTGCTTGTCATTCATCTTAACCTGTAACTAGAATTTTTATTTAGGCAGCAGTAGAAAGAATGAGCTTGTGTGGCTGGAGGGAAGAAAAAAGTATACATTCCTTGTAAGCGCGGCCTTACACTAATGGGAATTCATAAGATATCTACAGAGATGAACTTTTGAGCAGTGGTTCAGACAGGTAGTGTAATTTCTGTCATTAGTAATTATATTATCAATATAAAAATACACTGAGCAATACTCATTTGTACCACCATAAAAGCGCTTTAGCTCGAGACATCTCAGTGTTCTTATGTGGGGAAGATGCATCAGTTGAATAAACAATCTAGAGGAGTAGGATGGATGAGGTGGCGGCCTAGAAAGGGTTGTTTCTATTTATAATCAGTTGTATTCAAAGTTTCACTTGGCTTCCAGCCTGCTTGTTCTTACCAGCAAGGAAATCCTGCTCTAGGTAGCATGCACTACGTAACGCATAAATAGCAGAAACTGGTAACCGGAAGCTGACCCTCTAGTTCCTCGCTGAATCAGTGGTGAAGTCAGCCTTTGCTAGCAAAAGCAGGAGTGGCACATTTGAATTATTTCCTGACAGAGGATAGTTCTGAGAATAAAACGGAGGCTCCTCTATTTTCAAGTGAAATATTTGCCAGACAGCAGCAGGTAATTCCTGCTCATTTGCAGAATGGCATTGCTTGCACTCGGGGCAGATTAATCTGCCTTGTAAGAATAAATTCAGAAAGGTTGAAGTTACCAGTGTTCTGCTATCAGTAGCTTTGATGCTGACATAACAGATTTTTTGTTTTTGATGGAGATCTTGTGATCCACCATTTCACTTTTCTAGAAAACCTTAGATTCTAGACTGTGAGTGAGGTTTGGGATTAGTCAGTCAATCCTAACAGCAGCATAAAATTTAATTTGCCTTTATGATATTAACAGTGATGTCAGCTTTAAAACTGTTCTGAACAGCAGCTTATCTACGTGTAATGGGAAAGATCAGAGTCTTTTAAATATGTGTTTACATACACACAATTACGGGTTATCTTCCGGGATCGAAATCTTGCCAAATAATCTCACTCTTATGCTGCCTTAGTATTTGTTTGTAACCTAATACATTGGCTTTATAGTCACAGTACTTCTGTGTGTGTGTGTAATATTGCTTGAGTAAAGTAATAGTTTAGGTCTTCTCTGTAGCTGCATGGCTTTGTCTTTTAGGTTGCGGAACATTAGATCTGTAAGGCAGGCAGGCTGTGTCTGTCTCTTCCTAGCTTGGTTTTCCCTTTCAGTTACTCTTGTGAATTTGGTAACAATTTAAACTGAATAATATCAAACAATTGAAGCAAATAAACGCTCTTTGTATCTCTTAACCAACAAAGATTTTGAGAACAATATGTGTTTTGCAGTTTGAGAGCTGTTAAGCTACCTACTGAAGATGCTTGGTCTGTATGACTTGCTCACTACGGTTGAATCTGTTGAACTGGTTCTGTTCCTTGTGTAACGCAACAAATTAAATAATCCATGTAATTTAATTCCTTCTAGCAGGAGTGTTTCTGTGTCAGGGATAGGTGTATTAGTCATGATTATGTCAGTTGTCTCTGCTTCTCATTTATTAGCGTGTATCCCATCTAGATGTTCTTGGGGTCAGCATGCTTAATGCTGTGCTCTTTGTCAGCTGCACCTTGTGTTTGCTGGGCTTCCAGGGAAAGCCTTCCTGTATTCCAGATCTCATGTCCTGAAGAGTTGGTTGTGCAGGAGGTGTGTGGTGTTTATATCAGCAGGTTACAGACCTGACATCACTAGTTCAGGTTTAACACTGCTTTTGGGCACTCTTCCAATCACTCATCCAAACATAGCGAACTTAAGGAAAACCCAATGTCTGTTGGTGGCTGAGCCACCTTTAGTTCTTACTAAAGGCAATTTCCAGAATTTTGATGAAGTCAGAATAGACTTATGTTTTATCTGTGCTGTGGTGAGAAGAGTAGCTCCTTTGAAGCAAGGAATGGATGACTTGCAAAAGGATGAGTCAGATGATTAGCAGCTTCAGAGAGGAACTGTGCCTCTTCAATGCTTTATTCCAATTGCTGGCTGACCTCTGTCCCTGAGAACAATTAGGCTGTCAGCACTAATGCAGAAAAGAGTAAGTGGTGTTGCTTTTCATGCCTGATTTATGAATGAACTGTAGCAGCCTGTGTTAACACTTAAGAGGAATGTGAAACTGCAGTTGCAAGTCTGTTTCTCATGCTTTTTGCAGGCCCTGTTACTCTTTTATTGGGAGTAATAGATCCGTACCCCCAAGTATCATCTTCCATCTTCTTTCCTTTGTCCGGAAGCTGCTCTCTTGCTCCAGCTAGCTAAGCATCTGAACGCTGAGTGCCTTCTGCCTTATCAGGCATGTAAGAATGCCACAAGTCAGGGCAAATTTACCTGTTTGAGAAACCTTAGGAAAGGTCTCACTTCTAGTTAAAATTTGCACAGTTGCTTTCAATAAAATCTGATGGGTTTTGTGATAACTCAAATCCTGGTTTGTTTCAACCATTTGGTAAGATTTCATGTAAAAATTGGGAGCTTAAAATGTATATCTCTTTTTTTACTAATATGTAGAGCACAAGTGGGTAAACTATGACAAAGTATGCATTTCTGGGCAGATAGCACTTAGCCCTTTTTCTTCTTCCTTGGGGTGTTTGATACTCAGTATAAATAGCATTAGTGGCAGGGTGGATTGAGAGCGTGGCCCTAAGGGATGCAAAGGGAGTTTTTCATTCTGGAAGTACTCTGGCAGCTTGTTTCTGCTGGAGCTGCCTTTCCCTCTTTCTTTTTTCACCACTAAGTGCTTGTGTCCTCTAGCCTTACAAAGCACTAAGAAACTGCGTTTCAGTGAATAATAACAATGTGTTTAAAGATTGCAAGGAATGTCACGTCTTTTTGTCATACAGACTAAAGATACTGTTCAATGTTAGAAATACAGACACCCAAATCTCTTCGTGTCTTTCGTGTTCTCTCTTCCCTTTATCGCTACTCATTATCATGCTCTGCTTATGATCCTTGACCTAGTGCATTCTGACTGGTAAATAAAAGGCAGCACAGCAGCTTGGATAACTGGCTTTCTTAGTGTTCAATAGATCAGACTTTACAAGTGGGTGGAATATCAGCATACCTAAGTGTGAGCGAGGAAGAATGGAGCAGGACTTACCTCCACTCTGTGATCTAGGAACAGAGTATTGCACCTTTGAACACATAAAACCAAAATGATGTCAGAGAAACAGAACAATGCACTTTAAGTGTCTCGGAGTTTCTTACCATACTTTATGGCCATGGTACTTGCAAAAGACAGGCTGTCAAGGATGCTGGTATTAATCACTATGCAGTTTGGACACAGGGAAAGGGAAACAGGCTAAAAATTGTGGGTGCCTTCATAAAATACTGGGAATTGATTCAAGAACTGGGGTGTTTTGGAGACATGGAAGACAGAAGAAAGAATGAAGGCTTGAAGGGTTTTACTGCAGAGCTGATAAATCTTATGAGACCTTGGAGTTGGGAGAAGGCAGCTTTTTTGACTGAACTCAAGCCTGTCTGTGCAGGGTCAAAACAAAAGAATATGCAACTACTGTAAATCCTCACAAGTTCTGTCTCCTAGCCATCAGAGTTTTTAGTTTTATTCTGACTCAATTCATATAGCATGCACCATTTCCTCAGGATTCATCTTTAATTCCTCAGGGCTTGTCCTGCTCAGAGCAGGTGTTTGCTAGCTAGGTCCCTTGCCAGTTTGTTTCATTCTGGTAAGCTCCCATGGTCCTCTTAAAGCTGAAAATTGAGTTGCAGCCCTGCTACTCATCCTGAATGTTCCTAAGCACTTGCCAAAGAAGCCTTTTGCTGCATCTGTTGCAGGGGCCTCCCTGATTCTTCCCTTATGTCATTCAATACCTCCCTATGGTGGTGGAAATGAGATATTTTCATGTAACAGCCCTAATGCATTTTTAATTGCATTTAAAAAAGAAAATAGTTCTGAGGTTATGCTTAAGTTTCGTCATGAATCAGTGGTGAAAAGTTCTGTATGCTGTGTGTCCTGAATAGAAAAATCAACAGAAATTGTGGTGTTACAACCCAGAGGCATATACAGAGGTTGCTTTTATAAGCCACTGAAATTCACAAAGGCTGTGTGGTGTATTTAGGTTCAGCAGGTGATTATTGGAAATAAACTACAATCTTTTTTCAAATTGGCAAGCTTGTATTTTATTTTATTTTTTTGTCTGTGGAGGGTGTCTTAGTTGTCCTGAAAACCAGGGGGAAGTTAGGAGCAGCTGTCTTGAAGCACATCTGTAGCACACTGAAGAACTGGCCTTGTGTCTCAGGCTTCAGTGGGGCACTCCTTTTAGAAGCGTGGTGCAGAAAATAGGATGTAATTGTTAGTTAAGGTAGTAGATTGTGCCTGCCTCAAGCCATCTGCTCATGGCCTGCCGTTGGCTCCTCAGGTCCCAGGGGTAGGTGTCACTCATTTTTGGCACTGCTTGGGCAGAAGTTAATAGGTCTTTGCTCTGCCCTGATGTAATGCTGTGGCCGAGTGACCTTGTCACTGGAGGAGACTAGATAATTTAGGGTACTATTGGAGGAATGTTCTTGCCTTCCTATCCATGCTGTTCATATACTAGAAATATGGTTTTGTTTTCTAGGGAAAAGAGGCAGGGTCCCTGGAAATTCTAGTGCCATTGAGTTGGCAAGATAAATATGCATGAGTACTGGTAAACTGCTGCTTCAGATTGCCTGTCACCGAGCCAAACAGGTAAAATTAGGTAATATCTTAATTCATGGGCCTTCTGTGGAAGGCAAATAATATAAGGTCTGGCTTGGCAAATGTGGTCATTAAACTTCACTGGCTTCAGTGATATCTGGAATGTGATGACAAATATGAATGATTCACGTATTCCAAGCTTTGTAGTAGTTGGTCTGTCAGTCTGCCCATGCCAAATAAAAAAAAAAAAAGATTTATTAATAAGCAGTGTTTGCTGATACATGGACACTGGTGGACATGATGCTTCCCTGTAGGTAAGGATCTGTACTGGTGTAGCTGCCAGCTTCTTGCAGACCTACAGGGAAGTACCGCTTTTGTTATCCAGAAGCAGCAAGGTGTTGACTATCTTGGTTTTCCAGCACAATCCTTACACAAACTTAAGTTTGTCTTTGCTTTAAAAAAAATACTTCTCCGCACTGCTCTAAGAAAAGCATCTTAAATTAGCTATTCACTATTTCTGTTCAGGTGGTTTTAAACTTGAGAAGAATGAAATGTACATCTGAAACTGTTGGCATAGCAATAGTTCTGCAGAATTGCTCTCCCTGTCACCAGTCTGTCAGATACGTTTTATCTGATGGGTGTTTATTTCGTGCTGCTGTGACAATAGGGGAGCTTGGTCCAACTCCTAGTAGTCTTTTGGGAACTTGAAAATGCTATGGGCTCTCTGGTGGTGTGGATCATAGGGGTCACAATATTTTAAGGTGCTGAAACACAGAAATGTATGAACCTTAAGCTGTCTTCTGCTGTAATAATCATTCTATGACATGTAGGGGAGAGTCTCAGATGGAAAAATGAACTTTTCTGAGAAGCTGATGTGTAGGAAACTTCGTTGCTGGGGGTGTTGAAACAGACCGTGAATCAAGTGTAAAGTCAATGTTGTGTTTGCTACTTGAAACTGACATTGGAGGATCTTGTTGAGGTGTAAATAATCCTATACCAACAGCACAAGGGGGAGTGAGAATGAGTATGCTTTTGCTTATCAACTAGGATCTTTAATATCCTTGAAGGTAAGGATGTAGTGTCTTTTGAGTTAATTCAGATTATACTTCAGGGAGGGTCTGTAAATTTTAATTCCTTTTCCCTGGATCATTATGTAAGACTTGGCTCTTTATAATTAGCTTAATTCCCGATTAGGCTTGTGTGCACTAGATAATGTGTTTCCTGAGGCAAAGCATACAAGACTTGGTTGCCCAAATGCATGTTTTAGAAAATCCACAGGCTGCTGAAATCAAATACTTTGAGGTTTTTTATAATATGGCATAGTATGACTTAAATGTTACTGAAGCAGAGTTGTGTGGGATGCAGAAATCGTACTCTAACTCGCAGTTACTATGCTCCTTGTTAAGGGGATTTCATTGTTAGGGTAGTATAACTTCCTCTTCAATATTGAGGATGTTTAAGAGAACTTAAGAAAACTTCACATTTTCTGTGAAAAGTAACATCTGCCAGGCATGATGCTGTTAAGTTTGGGGGTTTTTTTTGATACAATCTAGAATTTAAAAGGCTACACAGTAGTTAATAGTAGTTAGTAGCTAATAAAACACAGACAAGTATTGCTTGTCTTTTAATTCAATTATCTGAAGTGTTTCAAGCTATCAGTACAGTTTTCTTGAAGATAATGTTTTGTCTTTCCCTAATTAAGGATAAATGAGCAAGCACCCTTCCTAGAGAACTGAGAGGTCTTCTTTTCAAGTTTAATTTGCAGCACTTAGTAGAGGATTAAAGTAATCTAATTAAATGGCCTCATTTAAATTTTGCAGTCACCTAAGAGATGGTAGACAGATGTGAAAAGGGAATTATCCATAAAGCATGAAAGTTAAATTAGCAGCTTTTTAATTTAACTTTTTTAATTTGGAAGATTTCTTTGAGACTTGAGACTCTTTGGTGGAGTTGGGATATCTTTTGATGGATCTGCAGTATGCTTGCTGCGAATGAATTTATGATGTTAAATGCCATTTTTTAAAATTTGTGGCATTATTTAGAAAGCAAGTGGGCTCTATTGCCTTTACTATATATATTTAACATAAGAAAGGTAACTACCTTCGATGCTGACATTCGATATTAAAGCCTTGTGATTTTTTTCACTTGCCAGGTGCACTGTAGTGAAGCTTCTTTTTTATGGGTACATGAGTGTGATGCTGTGAATGCTTTCCTGAAATGACCTTCCTCATAGTGTTTTCGAGAGAAGTCTAACATTGCACACCTAAAGCCACATACAGGCACTTATTATACATAACGACCTAAATGTTTTGCTGTTGCTGGCAGGGGGGTAATACCCGTGTGCTGCTTTTACACATAGGTGAGGGTTATGTCTCTGATGTGAAGGAATTAACTTAATTCTTGAAAACTCAGGGTTTGCGTGTTTCTAAATGGAAATGAGCTCTGCCAGGTTTAGGATGAGGATTCTGATACTTTTGCTAGTTAGGAGCCCCTAAAGAGCCATGTCTCTGAGTATGTTTTTCTTTGTAGTTTTTTGATGTAGATCTACTTCTAGAAGTATGCCCCTGGGGCATACTATTAGTCTAAAAAACCCCGAGGGTGTTTCAGTTTACATTAATTTAATGCCACTTGATTTTATCTTAAGTGTTTCTTAGTGAGGCCTTACAGGTTAGGGAGTGACTCTAAGGTAATACTTCCTGTGGTTGCACAAGATATTTTCTGTAGCTTACATAAGTTTAACATTATTTGCTGTGTGGTGATTCCCATTGTGATTGTCAGGGTTAAAAACGTTCATTTTTTTTTTTCCCAGTCCTGCCAGCTGTGTGTAGGTCTGTGAAGAGAGAAACAGACAATAGTTTCAGGGAGTAATATGTGAATGACTGAAATTGTGTGTCTTCACACCATTGTAAGACCAGCGGGTGGAACTGATGAACACATTAAATCCAAGCTAGCAAAAGCATGATACCTTTTTACAGCTGTCTTTTTAAAAGAGAAACCTGGTCTCGTAAATACAGAACTTAGCACAAGAGTAAAACTTGTCTTAGGATGCCATGTTGGAACTTGGAGACTTCTCAAGGTCTTAACTGAGTTGCAAGTCTTTAATAATAGTTTTTAGACAAGTTGTTGGTGTTGTACATCTGGGCAAAGCAACAGGCTAAGTGCTTCATCACTTAGACATAGTTAGTGTTCCAAATAGTGGGATGGGTATGTAGATGAGTGTGGAAGAAACAGGAAGCGATACATCAAAGCAAGGAGATCAGAATTGTCAAGGCAAAAATTTGAGCAAAGTTATGGCTGTAAAGCAGATTTGACCTTATACTATAAAGTGTGGTGGTTTAACCCTGGCCAGATGCCAGGATGCGTTCATGCATACAGGGGAATGCAGGAATGCTATAATAATCTTTTTATCGTGCTTTGTAGCTACAGTTATGTGTTCATGTGTCACTGCACAGAAGTAAAACTTCTGAATTCTCTTACTAAGAGTGAGTGGCTTGCAACTGTTGACTTATTCAGGTACAAAACTTGAGGTATAAAATGATGATGACCAACTTGGACTACAGTTCCCATACAAAGAGGAAAAAATGTCTTGGAATGTTCATCTCAGATTGGTGAAATCAATAAGATCTGGAGGGGGGTGGAAAGCTGTGGTGAAGGTGGAGGATAAGTGATTATTTTGTATCTCTTAACATAGACATTGGAAAAAATGGGAAAAAAATAAGCTTTTGTCAGATTTTACATTAGTTTTTGCAGTTCTGCATTGTTGACCACAGGCTTGTGCTATCCTCTGTTTGTGGTTTTAAAATATAAGTCTTCAGTGTGTAATTCACTAATCGTAATACAGTTGAAAAATTCAGCAAACAGGGTTTTTTCAACTGTATTAAAATTATTAAACCAACCTCTTTTTAGACCAATTTTATAGATCTCAAAAAGGGAGGTGGAGCATTTACCTAGAGAGGCAAAGCTGGGAGGGAGATGTGACCTATGTAACACATTACTGCCAATAACCACCGGAGACAGGTATTTGTCTGGAGTTCCCAACACTTGTAGGGTTACTTTGTATCCCCATGGTATAGTTAAGCACAGGACTGCAGTAAAGGTATAAATGCCTATAAAGCCAAGGTGTTTAATGTCTGGTCAGTTCAGGTCTAATACTTCTTTTTTTTTTTCTTTTCCTTAGATTCAAGCACACTTTAGGACCAATGTACCTAATAGCTCATGGAAGAAAAAACTCAAATCAGGCCATCCTTGGTTTCCAGGCTACCGAAATATGGAACGAAAACTTTAGGAAGTGTCTTGCAACCTATGCCCAATGGGACGGCTGTTAGTTTAGCAGGGAATAATGGTGGCAAAACCTTCGACAAGCACAATGGCACTGCTCGTATGTCTTCCTTTCCTTGCAACTGGAAAAAGTCAAATAAATACCAACTTAATGATCAGAATGGGCGAGACATCAACTCTAAGTATAACTGTAATGAAAAAGTAATTGATTCTGAGAAGTATTCTCAGTCTCAAGGAGCATTGGGTAATGATGTGCTCAGGGTGGGTTTGAACAGTACTGCTTCGGTTGCATCAAAAGCAGCAAAGCAAACCAATATGTTTGTATCTTCTACCGAGGAATTAAACCCAAAGTCTTTGCCTGGACTCTCTAGTTCAGCAAAATTCGCCAAAGGTACCCTGTCAGGAAGGACCTCATATTCTGGACTCACTGCTCCAAAATCACATTTAAATGGATTTTATGGAAATCGGCCGATGGTAGGTTTGCAGAGACCTAGAGCGAATTCCAGTGCCACAAGGACAAGTTCAGGAGAAAGCCTGGCACAGTCCACAGACAACAGCAAGGCTTTTTCCTGTGAAAAAATGGTAAGATCACAAAGTTTTTCACATTCCATTCAGAATTCTTTCCTTCCCACTGCATCTTTAACCAGGTCACATTCCTTTAACAAAGCTGTGGATCTTACAAGGCCTTATCATAGTCAAAATCTATCTGCCAGGACATCTCAGAGGTCAACTTTGTTGTCAAGAAATGCACGTCAGTTGGATGTACCCAATGGAAACGAACCTATGAAGTATGGATTTACCAGGCCGTACTCTGCTATGTCAGCTCCTTGTTCAAAGAAGCTGCCGCTGTCAAACGGATCGGGGTCAGCACCTTCCTTTGGATACAGACTGACTCGGCCCTCTCTGCTGAAGCCTACCAGGCAGCGCTTTCCTGGAAATATCACCGTGGATGGTGGCAAAAGTACATCTCCTGACATGTGCATCATGGAGAACTCTAACATTTCAACTAATATTAATAGAGCAATCGAGAAAAACAGTATTATAGAGAACAGTGCTCACAGAACAGAATCCGATGAGGGCCTGCATGAAAGTATGGGGAAACATGGGTCAAAAGTCATGTGTATGAGCGATGATGGAGATGAAATATCTATATCTTCTTTGTCGTCCTCTGAAAAAAATGATTTGAGTGAAGACTTCAGTGATGACTTCATAGATATAGAAGACCCCAACAGAACTATACAGATTGAGCCAAAGGAAAGCTGCCTTCAAGAATTAGAGCATGGGAGTATAACAATGATAGAGCCATTCACTTCGCTCAAGGAAAGTGGAGGATCTTGCTGTAATGCTGATGACTGGCTTGATATAAATGTGTCTGGTAAATACTTTTAATGTTCTGTTTGAAATGTTAAGTACTAAATCAAGGTTCTGTAGCTGAAATTGTTTTCTGTAATTTCCTATTACTTGTGAATTGGTTCAGAATGGAACTTGGCTTCATGCTGGCCTATTTATTTTGTTACAGTGTTTTCTCTGCATGGTAGTTATCTTTCCCAAGCATGACTTTGAAGAGCTGGGGTTTTTTGGGTTAAGAATGAATGGTGCTTCCTTCAAGCACACTTGTGGTACAGTTGTGGTATTCCTCATATCCTTGCTTTGCCATTTAATTCTCTGGATGTGATCTTGTAAGAAAATTTCTTTCTTCCTTCCACCCTTTGCCTCTGTAGGCAGAGAACAGCTGTAACTGCTTCTGAATTGGGGGAATTTAAAAAAAAATACAGTGAAAGAGATAAAGGTTTTTTTTAAAAGCCGTATTTTTCAAGTCTCTGAGCTTCTCATGGTACGTGCTTGTTTTAAGAGAAGTTACAGCTGAAAGATTGGAGCCAAAGGATCTACTTCTGAACCCACCTTCTCATATGTTAAAAAGATACAGAATTGTAGAAAGTAGCTTGCATGCTGCCTGGATTAGTGCAGTGCAGAAAGCTAGCAAAGACTTAGGTTTGGGAGGATATTTAGTTGTAGCTACTAAATCAGCTTGGACTTTACTCTTCTAAGATGAGTGAACAATACTGTAGAACGCTTTCAGGTATTTCTGTTGCAGTACTGTTTCAGAAAAGTTAATACAGGAGTAACACATGTCTCAATATTTATTTTTGCAATCTTGGATTGGTTTTGGAATCTTGACTATTCCCGTTTTCTTTAAGCAGCAGATGAGAACACGGAAAGCACGAAACACACTGCTGAGAACATGACTTCTCCAGAGATGAATTACAGAGCTGGGTCCTCTTTTGAGCTTTCTCCATCTGACAGCTCTGATGGCACCTATATGTGGGATGAAGAAGGGTTGGAGCCTATTGGAAGTGTCCATCCTTGTGGAAGTTACGAATCTTCAGAAATGAACAGCATAGTATGTATTTATTTGCATAACATGCATAATTACAGTGTTTTGAGCTTGTTGCTTATTAAGTACATGTTAAAAATAGTATTAATGTACTTTTTAAAACCTGATAACGGTTTCATTTTTCCTCTGTAGTTGATAGTTTTTTGAAACTTCTTGTTCAGGATCTGCTGTTTCTGGATAGGTGGCCTTGATAAGGCTGTTCACATTCCCTGCCCCACTTCCCAAGTTCAGACAGAACAGGTCCTTCCTTATGCTGTCCAATGGTTGTGCTCACAAAGAATAAAGGAATTAATCTTGGTAAACAGTAGGATAGGTGTCTCCTACCAATCTCTAAACCTTGGAGTGAAAAAAGGAAGAAAATAGCTGTTGCCTACCTGACTTCTGCCATCATCTTGTTTCTGTACGTATAGGACCTTTTTGAACTGAAGCTCACGATGATATCTGGGTTTGTTCAAGCAATCTTTAAGGGTAGATACCTGACTGTAGCTCACTGTAGTGGGACTCTTTGTATGTCTCAAACACAATACACAATATGGAAAACAACCTTTTTTGCTGTTGAGACTTAGAACTGATCTGCAAGAAACATTTGTTTTGAAGAATGAATGGAGAGTTTCTGTGGTGCTGTGACCCTCCAGCTGGGACCCACCCCCCAGTCAACCTGGGGGTTTTGGTGGGCATGAGGAAGACACTGTGTCCTTCATTGCGTTTCATGGTTCATATTCCTTTATCTAAACAGATAATTACTTGCTTGGAATTAAGCAACTTGGAGCTTATTAAGATGCTAACAATCAGAACCTCTAAAAAAGAAGCATTTGCTATAATCAATATGTCTTGCTTTGTGTGTTTCAGGTGTGTTAGACACTGTCACAACTGCAATGTAGTTACTGGTTTGGGACATGGACTGGGTTTGTGGCACCTACTTGGACTATGATTTGTGATTTTAATAGGGTTGCCTGCTGTAGCCCAAGAGCAGGAGATTTTTCCTGAAAAGTGGGCATAGCTATGTAACTGTGTTTTTCTGTACATACAAATTCCTGATACATTTTCAGCTGCTTGTGGTACGGTCTGCTTTCTCTTTTAAATTATGATGTTGAGATGTGGTGCTTCAGAGAGTTTAGAAATGGTAGTTAACTTTTCGTGGTAATTGTGGCCAACTTGGATAAGCAGTTTGGGACTTTTCCAATATGAGTTTTGTAGCTTTAACGATGTTTATAGGAGACAAAACAGTTTTATGGAGGCTCTCACAAAAACACACACAGTTTCCTCAGACACATGCATGCACGTGACAGGAGAAAGGGAACATGTAAAACTTTATACTTGATAAATTTTAAATACACAGCACATATAAAAACTATCTGTAACTTCTCAAGTGAATGACACTGCTTTCCATACACCTAGGCTTTTGCTATGTGACCTCCATACATCAATTTGTGCATGTGTAGGTATTGATAGTCAATCCATATTCTGGTTGACAGCAGCTGTTGTAAGCCTTGTGGACCAGAGGTACATTGGAAGCTTTTGATATTTGTATTCACTATTTTTTTTATTTCTTACTTTTTTTGAAAGTAAATAGTTTCTAGTGAGGACTTAAAAATGGAGGAATGAACTTCCTAGCTTTTGACAAAGAGGAGAAAGGATGAGGCTATAAGTAAGACTTACTGTTGAATCCAGAAAGTCATGTGTGTTTTCCCCACATCTTGATTTTTATCCTGTTAGTGCTGCTCACTGTGCTGTGAATTTTTATCTTAAATGAGAGAAATGTCAATAATATGTGGTTTATTTATACAAGGTGGAAATGTAGTTTCAGTCAGCTTGGCTTTTGAGGGGAAATTGTAACTCTGAAATATTTGTTCAATTGCCTTCTAGTGGTGTGGTTTTGTTTATTTTTTTTTCCCCTTGCTTGTTTGTTTTGGTATAAAGCATGATCTTTTTGATTTTTTAAGGCTAAGAATTAAACACTGGCTGTTTTTAATCTGAAGATGCAGAAGGATTTCTGGTAATTTTTTCCCCATTATTCCTGCAGAATTAAATTCTTGGGCAGGTTAATGTAAGCTTTTGCTCATGTTTTTTCCTTTTTTCGTGCAAGCAAAGACTATAGAGACAGGTTTGGAGAGAAAAAAAAAAACCCAAAACCTACGAACCCTCCAACAAACCAAAACACTAAGGACATTGAGAATAATTACTGTGATTAGTCAGCATATCAGATATTTTGGTTGCTGGGATATATGTGATCAGATTATGCAGTTTACATCCTCTAGTGTGGTGAGGGTAAAAGCAGTTAATACCTGTATGTCAAAATCCAGTTGGTAAGAGTCCGATTTAAGAATCTGGAGTGCTTGAGCTAATGCCAGCCTGACTGCCCCTTGGAGCTGATACTGCCAGGGAAACGCCTAAGACAAGTACCTGCTTCTGGAGTTTCTGTGGCATCAGGCTGGGGTGAGTAGAAAGAGTGTAGCCAAATAACAATTTGGGTAATTATATGATGACTAATTGGTAGTGTTTAGTGCAAAATCCACTGTCTTATATTTCTCTCCTCCAGTTGTATTGTCAGTCTTTTAAGCTGACAACAAAGCTTTTTAAGTATCATCCTTTGTACCAACAAATATTAAATGCTTTTTCCAACCTTTGCTACTCTCAGTAGAACTTGGTTTTAAGGACATGGTGGGGGGTGGGTGAAGTTTTTTGTTCTTTTAAGGACAGTCCTTCTGTTCTTCACTGAGCCAACAGCAATGGAGAAAATGTGCAATCCCGTGTTGGAGCCTTACAAGTTATACACATCTAAATAACCTCTCATGAGATGATGCCATGGGGGCTAGTTGTACTAAGACAGGCATGGGTTTTTTGAGACCTTGAGAGGATGAAAACATTTTTTTTCTCCAATTGTGTGACAGAAAATAACTTACTCCACTATCCCTACTTGTGTTTCATTTACAGTTTTGAAAGCAGCAGATCAATTAGTTAACACTTTAAGAACTGAACTCCCTTCAAGCTTTCAAACATGAATTTCCCTGCTATTCCTTATGGTCCTTTCAACAATTGGTCTTTGCTGAAGTACCAAATCACAGGTGCTGTTTCAGCTTGCTTCCGTATGAGCAGACTGATGTACTTAGCAACACAGACAATATTTGTCTATGTATATCCTCACTTAATCTTTAGCTGTACTGTTTCTTCATGGCCCATATTTCAGCTATCTACTTAACACCTAGCTGCTTTTCTGCTCGATGGCACAAAGCTGCTCAACGTTGTGAGCTACAGCTTCTGTTGTGCTTTGTTTGGAGGGGTGGTGGTTGTTTTGTTTGCTTTTTTCTTTTGTTTTTTTAATGAAGGCTTTTATCAATTCTCTTTCTAGCTAACTTTAGGTCAGGGGCCAAGCTAAGGGTTATAATTAAAATGTATCTTCATTTCACTGAGCAAGTAGCTGTAAAAGCAGCTTACTGTAGAGTCATAGGGGGACCTCAAAGCCCATCCAGTTCCACTGGCCTGCTGTGGGCAGGGACACCCTCCACCAGCCCAGGTTGCCCAAGCCCCATCCAACCTGGCCTTGAACCCTGCCAGAGATCCAGGGGCAGCCACAGCTTCTCTGGGCACCCTGTGCCAGGGCCTCACCACCCTCAAAGGGAAGAATTTCTTCTTAATATTTAATCTAAATTTATCTGCTTTTAGTTTAAAGCTCTTCCCCATTGTCCTGTCACTGCACTCCCTGCTAAATGGTCCCATTCTATCTTTACTGTAGTCACTGTTTAGGTACTAGAAGGCACCTTCAGGATTAGATTAGAATTATTTAAAAACACACAATCCTTGCCAACAGTTAGATAGCAGTAAGGAAACAAAAAACCCCACCACAAACCCCGTGCCACCAAACAACAACCCTTAATGTGGATCTACACATTTGTTGTGTGCCTGGGTTTGAAACGTGCTCATGATTGTAGTGTCACTGTCTTCATCAAACAGAAAAAACCCATAATAATTTACAAAGCCAAGGTGAAACCAAGATTTTTTAAGAGTCCTTGGTTCCTATAGATGAATTCTGTTTCACTGGAGGGAGTGTTAGTATTTTGCTTGTGCCTCTTCAGTGAGCAGATGTGAGGGTTAGCATTCCCTCAGAAATCTGGTTGCTACATGTCTGAAGGATGGAATGTCCTATCTCTACAATGATCTTTGAAATACCTGCTTAGGACTGAATCACTTCAGAGTGCAGGAAAAAGTATGGTTTGCCTTTTTTTTCCTCTTGGAATGAGAACTCAGGCTGTAGCCTGTGATACCAACTTGTACTCTTCCTTTCATTATGTTTGTCTGTTCAATACACAGGTTCATACATGTAGCCTAAAACACATGTATGAACTGCAGTCCCACTGCTCCTATGTTTAACTGATCCTGAAGCCCTTTCTTCTCAAGGTTTGAGCCGTGTTGTTTTCTCCTGTCCATTGTATTAAGCAGACACATGAGGAACATAAGTTTTAGTATGTGTTTGCTCAGACTGATGCTTTGAATGTTGTTGGAAAGGGGAAGTTCTTATTTACAGTAAGGATAGGATAGATAATACAGTTGTTATCATGTAGTATTGTTCTGAGGTATGTGCTTTTTTCAAGATGCTATGATATTCTGGTGCATAATAGTCTGCAAGAAGTCAAAATTTAAACTGATGTTAGCTTAACTTCCTTCCTGAACACTCTCTAGAGAAAAAAAACTGTGGTGTTTTGTGGGTTTTTGTTTTTCTTTTTAAATTTCATTTGGGCAAATAGATTTAGACAGGAAGTTGTCACAAGTGTTCATAGAATCATAGAATGGTATGAGTTGGAAGGGACCCCAAGGATCACAGAGCTCCAATCCCCCTGCCACAGGCAGGGCCACCAACCTCAGGCCTGGATCTACACAAGGTTGCCCAGGGCCCCATCCAACCTGGCCTTGAACACTTCCAGGGACGGGGCATCCACCACCTCTCTGGGCAGCCTGTTCCAGCACCTCACCACTGTTTATGTAAAAAACTTCCCCCTAATATCTAATCTAAACCTTCCTTCCTTTAGTTTTAATCCATTCCCCCTTGTCCTGTCATTGTCTATCCTTTTAAAAAGTTGAATCCCCTCCTGCTTATAAGCTCCCTTCATGTACTGAACATGTTCCTGTACTATCAGGTGATATCAAGACCCTATCTTAGTAAAAGACAGAAGAGATCAATCCTATGACCCCTTTTTAATGTGGGCTTTAGTGACAATGTGAATGTCTGTGTTCAATTTTTACTGTAATAAAGCAAGCTAGTGCTTTGGATATGCAAATAGTGGGCATCAATGTAACTATAAGGACATAGGATTATGGAATAATAACTGAAATCCATCTTGAAGAGACAGATGGGTTTTAGCTGCTTTGCTGAAAATTTAATTGCTCTTGGGATGAAATCTGGATTTTGTTGGAATGAATATGTTTTGTCATTTATTGACATGTGGCCAGAATTTTAAATGAAGTGTGAAATAGTTAACGTTTTTATCTTCTTTCTCTTTCTTCAAAAGGTAACTTTTGAAAAATTCCAGAGTTGTTTGTTTTGTTGTGTTGTGTTATTTTCCTTTTGTGCTTGTAACTTGGAAAAGAACAATTCTGAGGTAGTTGCTGAGATGGGGCAGAATGTTTTCTGGTTTGAGAGGCATACATACAGTGAGATACTCTGAAATACACTATGCTTAGCATAAGCTTGCTAAAACAGCATCGTTTAGTTCAATCACTGGTTTCTTACTGTGATTTAGTTATTTACAGGTAATTGAATGTTAATTACTGTAATTTAGTAATTAGCTTCTCAAAATTACTTTATATTGAACTTTAAATAGCCATTTTTATTTCTCAAGTGAGCAATTTATTATGTGAATTCTGACTTGTAATGTGTGTATTTCTAATGCATAAACTTCTGTGAAGTGTTCTAGGAGTTGGCTTCTACCCACCTTCCATCCTGTAGCTGTACATTTGTGTTCAGGAGGTTAGTGCCAAAGCCACAGTTCTTGTTCTGTGAGAAGCTGGGCTTTTCAAATTTTGGACTCTTGTTACAACTGTCATAAATACAAGTGCAAGTAAGCTTAAGATGATGTAAAAGTATGGAATAAAACAGCTACTCAGATATATAAGAATTGCTTTTAAAGTAGCATTTGGTGGACTTTTATGAAGTGTGAATTGCTTAGAGGTTACATTAAGCCAGACAAACAACTGGTTTGGTTGATTTTTATTTTGATAGAACTATGTCAGACTGATAGAAGTACTGAAATTATTCTGGCAACAGTGCAATGCTAATTCCAAACAGGTAAATACCAAGTCTCCATACTGTGCTGGCAACACTGTATAACAACTGGAAGCATTTTCAGCACAAAGTCTGTCTGTCTTAATAGCAAGGACACAATTTAAGTAGTATACTGGAAATGAGTCAGGTTCTTATAGTTTTTTGTAAGAAGCAGTGGTTGATTTATTGAGACATTCAGTGCAGAGTACTCAGAAGATCTTGTGCTTCATTTTCATCCATTTAACAGGGTGTAGTGAAACAGTGTGTATCTTTGCTAAACACAAAATTTTCTCCTTTTATTTTCTTTTGCTGTAACATTATAAAAAGTGGATCCTTGAAATGAGCTCTTCAGGTACAAGGTAGTTGCAAGAAGCACAAGCAGCTTCCATCTAAGCTAGGTGAAGTCTGATTCAGTGCTTTAGCTTTGCAGGTTGCAAGTGAAGTGCCTTAAGACTTTAAGATGCTGAAGGTTAATGTAAAAGAAGTTAAAATAACTGCTTTGATGTACAATCTGCATTTTGATATGAAAGGGTGTATATACATATGATTATTGTAACAAAGACTCATAAATTTATATAGACTTTCATGGTATCTTTACATTACCCATTACTAAACCCCCTTGATTTCTGACTTCTGGGGTTTTTTCCTCCCTCCTTCTGACTTCTGGGGATTCTTCCTCCCAGTTTGTGCTTTCCTTTTCTGTTTGCAAGTTGATAGTAAAATCCTCCATTAGTGAAGACATTCCAGTCAGGAAAGGCTTGCATGACATTCAGCCTTCTCTTTTTTTTTTTTTTCCTTAGAATAAACCAGATACTTTTGTTGCCCATAGATTAGGTGTGCTTGCTGTTAGGTAGACAGTAGTTCAGTGATCTGTGAGTGAAGAAATCCCAACTGCTGATCAGCCACGCTTTGTGACCTTGAGTCAGTCTTATGGAGTCTCTTTTGCCTATTTTTAGAGCGATGGATGAAATAAAAACAAACAGCATACTTTCTATATTTGTGGTTCGGTAAGAACAATAAAGATCTTTGGCAAAGGAAGGACAGCATTAAAAAGACACTTGTGGTTTTTTGGCAGTCTATACTCAGATCAACAGTGTTGACTAATCACACTTCCTCCTTTGTTAAAATGAGATACGTTTCTTTTGGCTAACAAAATGTGAGGCTAACACAAAGGACTAATTGCATTCTGTATTCCTCTGATGCTTCCTTGAAGTAGTTTGTGCAGTTCAGTTGGGCCCTTCCTTAAGAAGGGTCTCAATTTGCTCTGTGGTTGAAACCAAGGGATGGTTTCACCTCAGCCAGTGCCATTCAAACTAGAGTTGTTTATGTTATTAATAAATAGCCTTCTAATTTTTTAAGGTTAGATTTTTTAAAAAAATACTACTAATCTACAAGGTTGAAAGGAGAGAAAAGACACTATTCTTGTGGTATATTATATATTGTGGTGTATATATTAAATAAATACTATATATTATGCTTAATAAATATTTAAGTATAATGGCTCTAACTGTGTAGAGGAATTTGGATTTTGAAGTAACTGGTCATTTTTTGGTACCTGAAGGTGCTGCTTAACAAGCTTGTGAGACCCCAGACATTTTAGTCATATTAGAATTCATGAGCATGTCAGAGTATCTTATGGATGTCCGTGTGGAGGAGCTTTGTTTTACTCTGTTTTCTAGATCAAAAAAAGTGTTTCAAACTTCCTGCTCAGAAATACAATGATTCTGAGATGGGAAACTAATACAGGTACCAGCCTTGAAAGGTGTTTTTCATTTTGCAGGCATTGGTATGCCACTTACCTGGAGCTGGTGTTGCTGGTAGCCTCTGTTTAAGCTTGTTAAGGTCATATCCAAGTTCCGTGCTCTTTTATCCTGACATCTTCATACGACGGTCCAGAATGTGACACAACTGAGGCTGACTCGTTTGACTCATGATGTTCTAATTTTGTCATTTTCATTAGGTGGCTATCACTGCTTCCACTTTTCCGGTGTTATGAGCATAGAAATCTGGCATTTGTCTTGCAAATCAGTTTCTAAAAAAGCTTTCAGTTATGCCTAAAAATTTATATTTGGAAAGCTGTTAGACTGCTTGTTTCTGACTGCAGAGCCTCAAAGGTCAGTGTCACCTTTCTGCATTTCATCCCTGTTAGGAACAGATGATAGTTGTGGACAGATTAAACTAGTGGGAGAGCATCCTTGATCAACGTGTCCACGGCTATTAGTAGAGAACTGTGCAACTGCTTTGTAAAACTCAGCCTGTGCTGGCAGTGGCCTTAGCGCAGAACTAAGGGTACAGACTTGTTAGCAGGGTGCCTCCACCTTTTTGGGCTGAGTTTGTTGGCAGATGGTTTTCTGCTCGTGGCAGAGAAATGTTATGAAAGTAGAGACTCTGATTTCAGAGTTGCTGCTTTCAGAGTGAAAATAACCACCTCCCACCACAGCTCTAGTCTTCAACTTCAGAGCTTAACTATTGCAGCAATGGGAGAGAGTGAGAAACTGAGTGAGTTAATGAGGTGGCGTTTCTGTCTGTCTTGTGTGATGTATGTGTCCCTGCTGTCAAATATTATTAAGAGGTTATGTGACAGTATTACAGTGCACAAACCTCTTGTGATGTTGGTTTGAGAGGCATGACACTTCATGAACAAGCTTTTATGGCAAATTACCTTTTTTCTTTAGGGATGGGGAAGCATCTATGCCTCTGAGTGCTGCTTGGTTCAGAACTGACACAGTAAATCTTCTCATGCTATTTTGGCTGGTAAAATCAAGTCAGGCAACTTCACTTGTGCTCCTGTGTTTCATTTTTGCTAGCCAGCAGTGACAGCTTCAAATTTGTATGGTGGAGAGAGGGAGAGAGGGCAAGAACTAATGTGGTGTTCTGTGAAACAGGAGAATAAAAACTGATAGAAATTAGCACTTCTTTTCTTTTATAAGCTTGCAAGTGATGCTTCCTGTATGAGCTGGTACCTGTATATCCGATGTTACATTTTGATGTTTACAATGTGAGTTTACAGCTTTTTTAAAAGCACTTTTTAAAAAGTAAAACTGAGATACAAATCTAACCCATCTAACTGGGTTTCTGAGCATTTTACAAATGTCTAGGTGGTTTTAATCAAGTTTAGCACGCAGTTCCCTTTCGCTTCTCCTTATTAGCTAAAATAGGGCCCTTATGAGTTATAGGAACACTGTGTTGAATCTTCTGAATCGCCTTCTGTTGCAAAACATCTGAAATTTAGGGGAGAGGCAGTGTCTTGTACACATTGAGGTCCATTGCTTTTGTTGCACCTGCAGTTTTGGTCCCTCTGGATGTGCTCAGTTTCAGTTTCACTGACCGTAGCATTTTAAGGGAGGCATTTTAACTTCTTTTCAAGAACACTTGAAGGTGCGTTCAGGTCATATTGATAACAGTTGCAGTCTGATATGACCTTCCAACTCTGTCATCTACCTTCAGACTACAAATTTAGTGCCATTTTTCCACTGGTGAGATGCTTTTGAGTAAGCAGAGTTTTGGTGCTGCTGTTGTCTTGGTTCACCTGACCTGTTGAAATGTCTCTGGGTAGAGAGATTATACTTTTGCAGCCGTGTAATGAAGTGACAGGATGTGTTCTTATTAGCAGTTATTGGTCAAAATAAAATTACTTGAAAATAGTTAAGAGGTGTTGAGGATTTTGTGTATAATTAGAAGTATAAGGGGGGTTTGGACTAGATAATGTCTAAAGGTCCCTTCCAACCTTACATGTTCTATGATTCTATATAGGTTGACTATAAGAATATAAGAATAGAAAATATTAATGCTGTGTAACAAATTGTCTTCATATTGCCCCCAAAATTTAGCAAGGGTAAAACAAAAACTTACTGCACAGAGGAAATTTAATTGATCTCCTGATAAGAGCTCTGCCTGTGGGGTTTCCTCTGAATTTTGAGGTTTTAGCTTGGTTTCTTTCTCAGCTGGGAGCTATTTGAAGCCTCCCTATTTTGCTTTAAGCTGTACCTCACACTATTTATACAAATGCAAGGCAGTGAGAATCATTCACAATTATTTTTGCCAGTTAGGCAGTATCTGTAGCAATTCCATACTGCTTCATAGTGTAACATGCTCGGTTACTTGTCGACAGACTCTAGAAGTAGTGCTGAACTTCAGCAGGCTTTTTCTGAGAACAGGCTGGAAACTTTGAGTAGACAGGACTGCGTTTCCTCAGTCCCTGCTACTTCTGTGTTACTCACTATGCTTATTGCTGATGGCTTTCTGTTGCTGTGCTTGATAGTGAAGTGAAAACTTTCTACTTAAAAGCATCTGCCTATTTAAAAAACAAAAATACCTTGGGAAATGTTCTTAAATTCCGCTGCAATTTCTTTCTTGTAGGTTCATTACCGGAGGCTAGATGGCAGTCAAGGAATGCTTTTGTGGCTGCGGGATCTAACTTGCTGTCTGTTTGGCTCTTGCTTATGAATTGGTGAAGTCTCAATAGAATGGTTAATATTTCAGATTTTCTTTTTTCTCTCCATCACTCTTTAAATATCAGGTTTCTTACATGGTCTGACATCTGATTTAATTAAAAAAAAAGCATAGATGCTTCTTGTGATAGAGTGGGTAATAACTTATTATTTCCAAACTTCTTTCAGAAAACCTAAGTAGAAGGTAAATAGCCTCTGTAGAATGTTTCCAAGAGTAGTAAATATTTATTTAAGACTGTTATATCTAACAGGTAAAAGTAAAATGTCTTGACTTTTCAGAACAAAGTTCTTTGTTACATTTGTTGTCATGGCAACCTTCAGTTACAGGGCATGAACAGAATGATTAAATACTTGCTTGGATGTTGGGTTTAATCACCTTTAATGTGACTTGCAACATACAGCATTTGCAGTACCTCCTTTCCTAGCCTGCTTGTGGTACCAGAGTTCTGCCCTTTCTCTTCCCTGGGTGGTTTTCTCTTTTGCGAGTTTTTGTGGTGGGTTTTTCCTCCTCAGCCCGGCAGTACCGTATGCGTCTTCCTGTGTCTTTATCTCCTCTCGCTGTTGTCTGCTTCCACTTAACTGTGCTATTCAGCTCTTATTTAATGTCGCCTTTTTGGAGACTTGTATTGAATTCCCGTTTCTTTCTTTATCTCATCTATAGCTATCTGGGGTGCTGTCAAATGCTGAAAATAGCATTGAAAAAGACCCTGGAAATCTCTGTCTTTGCTGTTGGCAGCTTTGAATGGTATTTGACTTCTGCAGTTGCTCTGTAGCTGCCCTCCAGCTGACTGATTTACCCAGTCTCTTGAGTGTTTGTTTTTAAAAGCTGCTTCCTTTTTTTATTCTTCAAGTACCTGAAATGATACTTTGTTACTTTCTGTATTACTCTAAAACTCTTTGCTTCCCTTGTGGTTTTTGGACAGATTCTTTGTAGTTCTCTCAATTTACTCATGCTTTTCTTCTTGTTGCCACTTCTTTTCTGGTGGCCTTTTTTATCCCCTTTTTTCCTCAAGCTCTCTCTGTATATGTTAGTGGAAAATCCAAAAACTTTAATCATTAGCATCTTGTCAGAAGAGATGCGGGATATGCAACTGCATAAAAAACAAGTGTGAAAATATCTGTGTGTGGAACTTAATGCATCTGAATCTGCTAGTTTTTCTGAGCATAACATAGCTAGGGTGTATTTGCAAAAGAATGTTGGAAATAAGAAACAGTACCCTTGTAGCATAGCATAAGACTTATGTTGTTTGCTATAGGGGCCTGAATTAATTTCAGTGATTTTTCAAGTGTATGTTTATGATGGTTTTGGTCAATGAAAATCCACATCGTGGAGGAATGATTGCAAAGGCTTTAGTTCTCCTTTTCTGTTACAAGTTTGGAGCACTTGGCTTAGCTGTGATAAATCAGAAGGGCCTGCAGTTTAGACCCAGAAAGAAGCATATCCGGCAGGCTGAGTTTTGAGAGTAGGTATTTTTTGAGGCTCTAAAGAAGATGTACCCAGTTTTCTCTTCATAAAACAAGCTTGAAAGCTGCCTGTCATTTTGCAGGGTTTTTTCTTTTGTCCAGAAGTAGTGTCCAGTCAATCCATTTCTACTTGTTTTTGTGGTCTTGGTGCTTGTTTTAACACTTCACCCTAGTTAGTGAATCCTGGAAGCTGGGTATCTTGTAGCTGGCCTCTTGTTGAGCTCCACCTTCGCCCCTTCATACAGCAATAGGACTTCATTGTGCTGTTGGCCTGCAATCATGGCTGTATTGTGATGTTGCTCTTAACTTCAGAAATAATGATGTAGAAGAAGCTTTGCTCAAAAAGAGCTTTGTCTTTTGTTGGTAAGTGATAGGACAGGAAATTTCTGAAACTGAGTTTGTTGCAGAAAAGTACAAGTGATGATCCAGTGCACTGCCATAGTCCTGTTCTAAAGTCTCCTCCTTTTGATACTACAAGCACAAAGACTCCCACTGCTGGGTGAATCAATTGATTTGCTGGCTTGAAATGATCAGGTACTTCTTGGAGCCTTCACCACTGGATTAGAAATTCAGCTTGCTATTCTGGTGTCAGCCCCTACATCCTCTGTTTTAAAAGGGCTTTGTTGGGGTTTTTTTTTGGGTTGGTTGGGTTGTTTTTTCAGGAGGACTTTACTTTGATTACTCTTTTTTTCTTGTGTGGTATTAGGTGAAATCAGTATTGCTAAATTTGTAGCAATATATTAATTGCCATAGCATCAGACTCATGTTAAACAGTGTCATGGCTTCATTGCCACGTTAACATAGACAGCAAATGTTTTATTTTAATAGGCTGTCTTTGGTAGCAGGGAAAGGATGAGGGTGACATCTGACCTTTTGTCTTTTGACTTGTTTTTTTAATGGCATGTCACAAGGACATATGCTCTGATATGTTATTTCAGTAGCTTCAAAGCTTGTTATCCATGCCCAAATTTGGCCCAAACGGAGGTCTCAATTTCAGAGTAGTATCAGAGAAATATAAATGTCAAGCTTTCTTCCAGTGTTTGTGCTTGTGAGATCTTTTTAACAGAAAGAAAAAAGTTTTGATGTGGACAAATGACTTTGTTTCATCTTCCAAAATTTCCTGGGAAACTGTTTACTCTCCTATTAAAAATTGGGAGTCGGCTTGAGGTAGATAAAGAAAAATTGAGCCTAAAATTTGGCTGTAAAGACCAACAATATTCAGAATAAGTAAAGCACCTTTAACTAATGGGAATCATAAAGTAACCTTGATTTCATAGTGGTCACTGCTGATAATTGCTATAATGTATTTTCATCCTGAGGAGCGCAGTGTGGTACTGAAGAGTAACTAGCTGCCAGTCTGAAGTCTGATTGTAACCTACGGATGGTTTGTTGGTACAAAGATTAAAGTATAGCTAAATAAATGGAATGTGGTATGATGTGCTGTCATTCAGCAGTGACATGTGATTACTGCTTGGTTCTTTAAGTAAACAACTCTGAAAATATATACTGGGAAGAGCCTAGCATGTTTACCTTTCCTAATGGCCAACCAGATAAAACAGTGAAGCTTTTACTAAATTAGCTTTCTTCAATGTCATATAAAGCTTCTATAAATGTATCAGTAGTAACCTGGGAAAGTATTATGAGACTGCTAACATCAAAACTAGGAATGGCAGACTAGTATTTATATTCTGGTGCTGTAGGTGGCAAATGATCTTTGGCTGCCCAATTTTGAGCCTGTAGATGTGCTTTCCACAGTTCCATTTTTCTCCACAAAGTGCTCATACCTATCCTTTAATATTGTTATTGTTTGAAGTTTTTATGGAGTAGTAATATTTTGTATTAAATGATCCACATGCATTGCTTTGTGTCGTCTTTTTTTGAGCAAGAAAGTAAAAGATCAAAAGTTGTGCAAATAGACTTTAAAACTCGGGATGTAGAGCAAATCAAACCGAAGAAATTTGTATGTATTCAATTTAAGTAATCACTATGGAATACTTAAATTGCCTGTGAGCTTTTTACTTCTATTTTTGGCTTCAGAAGTGTATGATTATTATTGGAATCAAGACCTAACTACTCCCTAAATCAGTAACAAAAATGATTCGTTATTTTCCTTTAATGGCCTACTTTCTAAAGGTAGTGAATGAGGGCTGGGGTTTTGAGTTGTGGAGAAATGGGAAACGTTATTCCTAATACCCACCAAGGGTTCGTGATTACCTCAGTGCAATTGCTTTTCAAACAAGATAGCCCCTTTTAATAGGTATTATGCTCTTCAACTATACAAATAAAATCGGATTCTTCTCTTCCTGTAACTTTTAGTAATTGCAGAACCCTGTAGTATTCTGTAGGGTTGGAGCCGATGTGCTTTTGAAGAATTTATTTCCTGTTGTGTTTGAGCTTGTGGCTTGGAATCGCTTCATGATAATAATTGCTGTTAGGCACACATTATTAGTGTTACTGCCACGTAGTTGGCTTCAGTTCATTATACAGTAGAAATAACAAGAATGGAAGCCTGTAAATACAGGTTTTATATGTGCTAATGTATTGATCAAACCTGCGCTTCATCCTATAGCTATTTCAAGATGGCACTGCTGACATCTACTGTTGTGTTTCCTGAGTAGGTGACGTTGGGAAAGACTCCAAGGGAGTTCCCATCTGGCCCAGCCATTACAAAGACCTCGCACTCCCAGTCGCGTTTCCCAGCATGGCGCTGCCTCGGTGCGGCGCAGGAACGTATAATCGGGGAGGCATAATGAAGTGCACTGGTGACAGACAAGCATGTTTGGCATCTCAAATGCTGACCTTCTCTGACATCAGTAGACTTCTGAAGTTCTGATACAAGAGTCATCAAGTGGCTTTTCTAGGCTTGTTACTTAACACTCTGTCATGCTGCATTTATATATTGGGCCTTTTTAATGCTTTTTCACAGCAATGGCAAACGCTTACAACTTCCTTACATGTTTGGGGCTGCTGTTTGTAATTTATTTGTCACAGTCATTAAGGCTCCTGTGGTAGAGGAAAAGAATGTTTGTTCATACTAATTCAGAACATCAAAGCATAGCAAAGAAACAATTTGGCAACTAACAAACCAAAGCTGGCCCTCAAACACCCACATTTTGCAGAATGTTATAAAAAAAAAATACATGTTAGTGAAAAATCTTTTAGTTCCTGGAAAATGTGAATTAATGGAAGCAAAATAAAGTAAACATATAGAGGCAATTTGTTCTCCCAGATATTAAATCCATGTTTCCTTTAAATGACTTCCATTTTTCTGTGATACTTTCCCATAGTTGGTTTTATTATTAATCACAGTGCCCTGATACATAGGTTTTTCTAATTTTTTTCCCTGTAAATAACTAGAAAACTATATGTAAATAAAATAATTCAGGTAAGACTTTGAAATATAACAAAAACCAGCTGGCTCTGTCTCAAGAATTCCATCTTTATATTACTCGTTTCACAAAGTGCACCTTAACTACTTTCATTTCACCCTCACAAGTCAGTAAATAAGTTCACCTGCAGAAATATAAAAAGTTGAATTTTCTCTCGCTGAAAAAAAAAGTATCTTAAGATATACTGTGTCTTTCTACTGTTTGTGATAAAATACAGCAGTCCTGTGTAAACGCTGTGGGAAGACGGCTAAAGAACAGTTGGAGCAGCAGTTTAGACAAATGCCTGTTGATGTTCTTCCTTTTTGCCTATACATCTCTGACAAAGCAAATGTAACAAATGGCACCCAGCGAAGGGATAACTTTCCAAGTGAATGTGATTTTGCAGTGTATTGATAGTCTGTATGCAAGTATTCACATAAGAGTTGAGTGGTCACTTGAATATCCAGTGAGAAATAATTAGTAAAACACTTATTTTCCTTAGTATTTGGTAAACTTTTCAGTACTGATCCCATGACTCATCTTTAGGTGTAAACCTAAGAAAATCTGTGTTTCTTCTATAAGGGAAGAGGCATATGTGAATTGCCTGAGTCCTGTCTTGGGCCTTAAAGCTAAGGCTTTTATCTGTGGAATATAGGAAAAATAGAGCTTGGGAGTTAGAGTTCTATAAGCATTAACAGTTTCCTCAGACTACTTTGTGTTGTTATCAGGTGGCATTATGCATTTAGCTTTCCCTGAATACTGGAGTAAAATGGAGCCGTGGTTCTCTGATCGAGGGCTGCACTTCGGTATATGATGCGCAGTGCCAGCAGCATCTGGGTACTCAATAAGCTGAATATTCTTACAGCCTTGACCTCTTGAGTTTTTCCTACTGTTGGTATTTCAGTCAGTTTCTGTCTCTTAAACACTTTCTTGAGTTGCCCGTGCTACAGTCCTCCTTTCTTCGTGGACCTGACTGAATAGATATGATATGTATAATTCCATTTCGTGCTAATGTTTTACTGTGGTTTTCTTGTACTGTTGGCACACCCATGCAACGTGACAGCTTCTTAGTCCCTTTATTAACAGCTTTATATGATCCACAACCTTAAAGACAGAAGGCAGCAATGCTGATAACAGTTCTGTTGGCTCAAAAACCATAGGTTGCCCCCTTCTTCCTTGCAGTGCAGTGAGGGCTAAAATAAGGTGATTTAACATCTTTTCTTCACAAAGCTGTCTTTGACTTGTAAGTGACAAAAGCAATTTAGTTTTAAAATGCTCTGACAGGGGAGAAGACAAGGTTTTAATGAGTAGGAAAATCTTCAGAGTATTCCACAAGCATCCAGCAGAAAAAGGTTTTAATCCATCTTGGTTTCATCTAGCATTGTTACTGTATCATAATACTAGAGATGTGATGGTGGTTGTTTGTATAGATGGTCTTAAGTAAGGTTGATCTTGGCCTCTGAAGAAAGGAGGCTGCTGGTAACAGTGCATTGCGTAGGATGCAAATGTAACAAAGCTTTACTTTTCCTGTCAGTAGGGTATATGAAATGTCACCCTCTTTCTTGCAGGATATCTTGAATAATCTTGACTCATGTGATCTTGAAGATGATGATCTCATGCTTGATGTGGACCTGCCTGAGGACCCTCCTCATGACAGAGGTTAGTAAATCAGCCAAGAATACTTTTGTATTTCTGTTTTGACTGTACGAAGTGTGGTGTTTCTGTTCCTCCAAATACAACTCTAGTATTAAAATAATTTTAAAGCTAGAAATTACTTGCTTTATATAGATACGGTCTTGTTGCACAGTTTCTTTACATTGCTTTAACAGAATAAATTCAAGTTGATAAGTTGGTCCTTCAGTCTCATGGTTCAGCTGTATTTAAAAATGTTCCAAGAGCATTTTTTCAGCTTTGGTGAATGACAATGTGATCTTAAAAATTTTTTTAAGATAAATTATTGTGGTGTTCTACAAAATTACAGTATCTCCTAATGTATTTTGTACAATTCAGGATAGCAGAAGACGGAAGATTTAAGATGTGTTTTTTCAAGAGGTCTTTCATCTGCTTTTGTTGTCAGTGAGGATGCTGGCAAACTTTTCACAGGGAGGGTGGTGGTACCTAGATGCAAATAAAATCATATAAATCCAGACTAGAATGACCTGAGTAAGAGAAGTTATCGTGATGCTTTCTCAGATTCTCACCTGGAAAAGTTTGAGGTGTTTCCTTTGGGTAATTCCTGATCTACTCACAAGAACTGTCACTGTCATGTGACTGTGGGTATTCAGTGCTGTATCTCCAAGCTCAGTGGAGGTTAGCCTATTGTCAGATGAACAGAAACCTTGGGTGTGGAGCACTGTAGTGCCCTGTACGAACAGGCACTGAAAGAGAAAAGGCTTTCCTTAGCTGGTATACTGTTCAGCTGCTTGCTGAAGTTTGGGGAAAATTCAGGTTTTTTGAGAGTACCTTCACCTTTGGGTGAAGACTCTTGTGTGTATGTTCGATATGAAGCTAGATGAAGAGTGAGTAAGTACCTAGTCTTCCATCTGCCACACGGTTGCCATGTCATGTTTCGTCACCGCACGCTTATTTAAGTGTGGTACTTACTGTTAAATCTCAGAAGTTTTTGGAAGTGCTTGTGTGACAGGCACTTACTGATGATAGTGCTGGCAGTCAACTTTTCAGCCCCAATAGGTGTAGAAATTTTATTTTTCACTTTTCAAATTTTCCAGAATGCATAGCAATCCAAGCCTAGCAGGTATCCTCTCAATGAGGGTAATTCCAGTGTTTCCCAACAGAACTAAGAAACTGTTTAAAGAGTACATCAATTTCTTATAAGTTTGCCTGTTTATAAAACATGCTCTGCATCAGTGATTCCATTTCAAATTATTAATTTAAAAAACTGTAAAATACATGCATTCTAAAGATTAATATTTGCCACAAACCCATAAAAAGTTAATGTTTGCCATTTAATCTAGATGCAAATGAAGTATGATTTTTTTCATTCACTGCTTGTTTAATTGCATCAATATAATAAACTTAAATCTACTCCCACTTCTACAGCTAAGTGTCAGTAATGTTTATGTAGCAGGAATGTTTTGTGACTGTGTGACAATCTGCTGTGTAAGTTGCTGATTCAGAAGAAACTTACTGTTTGAGATCAATATTAGATAATTGCTGCTATTTTTAGCATTTTTAAAGAAATTAGGTTTCCATATAAAATTCATGTCATAAACTGTGTGTGTCTTCTATAATCACTTCTTACCTTAAAATCCCTGAATTTTTAGCAAAGAGGATCTGAAAAGAAAAATTCAAAAGCCACCTCCAGGCTTTTCCCAAAACAAACATGACCACCTGTAAAATCCAGATTTGCTCTTTCTTAATATCCACGTGTCAATTTCACTTTCCAAAGCTGAAAATCATCATAATAAAATTACTTACAAACTTAGTGAGGGCTGATTTTGAAAAGAATGTTGAATAGAATGTTTGTGTTACTGTAGAAAGATGCTTCTAAAGGAAAATAAACCTTTTACTTTAGGTGAACAGGTTTTTTCATCGCCTAATTTTTTGTTATTGAGCCAGGCGATAAAAAGTGGGTTGTAGAGGTGAGAACTTGTATAATAATATTTAACTACACTTTTTGCTAAGAATTTTTACGTAATTACATGTGACTTCACTGATGTCAGCCTCCTAAGACTTTCCAGGTCTACAGAAACTCTGTAGTTTCACTTTGGAGTCTGGGATGCCGCTTGGACACTATTTATAGAAACAGTTCTAGCTCAACAAGTATGCAGTGAGTGAGGATGGCAGTTTTAAATCACAGGGTAAAACTGGGCTCCCTTCCCAACAACACGCAGGCTGGGAACTAAGCAGGAAGGAAGGCCTGTTTATGAGCGTCTTATGCGCAACGATGTCTGAGTAGGCAGCCGAGTAAAACAATGCGCTCTTGTGTAGAGCTGTTCTCCTAGGGAAGGACTGACAATGTGAGGAAAAGCTCCTTGGGTAAGTGAAGGAGAAATTACGATGGCAGTATAGCAGTTTATGACTTCTGTTTTGCTGTTTCTGCACGGATAGCAGTTGTTCTGGCTTTGTTTCTGAGGGTTTACAAGCTGTTGCCAAATTTAGCGTTTGTTCCCTTAAGAAGTTGGTGGAATCTGCTTTGCTTCACAGAAGTTAGAGTTTTAAAGAGATTACTTTATTTGCGTGTTAGAAATCATGCTTCTTGTCCAGGTAAACAAAGATCAGATGTGTGTCAAGTTGAAAAAAATAAACAGGATTAATAGGCTGACATGTGTATGTTAAATATATTTATGTTTTAATTAATGAGACTCTTCTGTGTGGAATGAAGTACTAGGCTTTTTCTGAAATGTTGTCTTCTCTGTTTGTGTGCTACTTGAACTTTTTGAAGGCCTAACAACATTGTTATTAAGAAAGGAAATTGTTTCTTTTGGTTATTTTGTTTTCTTCCTCGTAGCTCTAGCTCCTCCTAATGATTTTCTACTTAAACTGAAAATACTCTTAAGGCTCAATTCTGTAGCTCTTGCCACAGGTTACTCTTTGTTCTTGTAACAAGTCCATGTGCTAGTAAAAATGTGGTCTTATGAAGTCTGCTTGACAGTTCTAAAATGCATAACTTCTGGAATCAGTTTAAAGAAGAATAAAACCTTGTAGATTTTTACACTGCATTTGTTACCAGCACATAGCAGGTATTTTATTTACAAGGTCATAGGAACAAATATAACTTTATTTTTTTATGCTCTGTTTAGAGGAATGTGAAAATATGAGCCGTTATGATAGACCAGACAGAAATACTAGGCAACATCAGGAAGGATTCTGGAAAAGAGCACCACAACAGCGTTGGAATACACAGGACCACTACCACCTTGGCCATACTGATCACTATATTCATGGTAAAAATGACTTGAACAGGTAAAGGACTTGTCTCTTTTGTCCCAAACAATTAAAATACTGTGGTGAGAAATCCCCTTTGGCACTAAAGGGTCCCAGGTGATACCGAGTGCAAGACAGTTTCAGAATAGCTGTATGTCTATAAATAGCATTTCTGAGTGGGAATATCACTGAGGTTTGTAACAACGCTTTTTAAAGCTTTTGTTTCTGTCACTTTTTTTATCCAAATACTTGTTACTTGTGTTTATATGATACTATAAATGCTTGAGTGAGTTACCATGTGTGTGCCGTGGAAAAACATTGCACTGTCTGATTACTTGCATTTTGTAAGTTTGGACAGCTTTGTTACTTACATTTAGTTTTAAAATTAATTACTAACCCTGTAGTTGTTATAGGCTAGCTTGACTGACAAGTTTATAGAAATCCTGATGAGCAAACTGGTTTCAGGGTCTTGTTTGTCAGCAAGAGTTCTGTGTGAATCAGAAGGAATGCCTACCATTTCAGTGAAGTAGCATTGACATTTTTGGACTTATTGTGGCACACAGCAGAAAAGAAATATGTGAACACAGCCCTTGTTACATAACACTTTATTAACTAGATGCTCTCTAGCTGTAGTTTGGCATCATTGTGGGTTTTTGTGTGTTTTCTTATATTTTTTTTTTTTTTTTAGGGGATCAAACTTCCTCGAGTCTCCTGTTGGTCACTTGGAAAGCTATGGAGCACCGAATTTTTACCAGGCTCCTAGACAGCTGGTGGGCTTACCGGAGAATACTGTGATGCTTGATGAAATGACCCTTCGGCACATGGTCCAGGACTGCACAGCTGTAAAAACTCAGTTATTGAAACTGAAGAGGTTATTGCACCAGGTGAGCTGTTTAAATGGAACAAAAGCAGTAAAAATTATTGGAGAGTGAGCCTAGATGGACTAATACTCTATTTGGACTTATTAGGCTGTTGTAATTTCCTCTCTATGTTGAATTACAGCGCTCAAGAAAACATGGACTTTTTTATTGCTCTTTCAAATAGTATTTTTCTGCTTTCTCAGCACTTTATTGACTGCAAAAAAAAATTAAATATTGTTGTTCTCTATCTCACTATTTCTAAGGAGATAGTGCTAAATTTAAAAAAGTGAATGTGAAGACAAGCTTTTTATTTAATAAGATCGTAAAAATGTGGGAGTAAAAACAAAACCCCACTATTAACAAATATTAAAATCAATTCCATTGATCAAACTTGCCTCCAGCAAGTGAATGCTAACAGCTTTTTCTTAAGGCTTTGTGGTTTTTTTATTCTTTTCATCTTTTCTCTGTGTTTTGACAAGAAGCTTAGCAAATCCTACTGGGTCATCTCTATTTGGAAGTGCTTGAATTTAACCTTTCCAGTGTATGAAATTATTGAATTGTCATAAGCTTTTAAGGAGCATTTTTATCTCACCTCAAAACTTGGGAAATTGTGGGAGTTGATAAACTGCTGGATGATTCAACAGAAGTATGGCATTTCAGCTATAAAAAAAGTGCCTTTGCTACCTTAAAATAAGTCCACGAGGCGTAAGTTTTGACCTAAAAGAAAGAGACAAAAAGAAAACACAGCAAATCAAAAAGCAAATCAACCTTGAGGCTAATTTAAGGGTATGACTGGGCCTTTTAGATATGTGAGCATTTGCTGCTCATGGTAACTGAGAATACCAGAGATGTCCTTCCAGTGACAAAATGAGAAATACAATTGTAACACAAATAGTGCAGTGTCAGAGAGGGAAGGAGCGTTCTTAGGACCTAATGTCCAAGTTGTGGGCCGTGTGAACTGTGCTTCCCAACAGCTTCAGGCATGCAGTTAGAACATGAGATAGCAAAGAACTTGTCCAGAACTTAGGATGGCTTTAACACAAGGATAATTAAACTACTCCATTGATGATCTGTGTACATGTAGCTCATTGCGTGAAGGCATGCATGTTCTAGCCAAACAGCGTGTGGCCCTGCAGAGTGTTGTATTGTCAATCTTCATCTAGTTCGTAAATAGCTGGGCTTTTCTAAAAGGTTGCAGAACACAAGCCTTGCCTCAAACTGCTCAGATTTATCTTTTTAAAAAAACCTTAAACACACAGAAGAAACAGTTACTCCTAATCTGCACCTTCAAAATTTTTTGCTTGTCCCCCTCCCTCCCTATAATAGTGAGCTTTGTAATAATGGATCTTCCCTTCAAACTTTGTCAGGCATACTTCTATTTTCTGAACTGCCCCAACTGTTTCCAAAACTCGTCACTGGACTTCTGAATGTTTAGTCTAATCTCCTGCATATTATCCAGCCTTTTAATCAAAAAATATGAGTAGTAATATAAAAGTGAATTAACCTGCTACATGAGGGAAAATGTGAAGCCTTTACTACTTCTATTTCTTAAAGTATCAGAGTAAAACTAGTATGAAATATTTTTTTCATAATTTTCAAGTGTTAAACCTTTCCAGAAAGTACTGAGCCTTTTATCACCAGAAATGAGTAAAAATTTTGCAATTCTTTACTTACTGTAAAGAACAGGAATATGATTTGGAAAACAATTACATGAAGCTAGCAGCCTGAACGCCCAACCTGATCTCAGTCTGGGCTGTACAACAGGCCTCTTGTGCAAAAAAGCATAATGCAAAGTCAGCTCCTTTCAAACACCAGCTTTGGTGAAGGAAGCAGAACATCTTGTATCTGCTTCACCTGTATTACACATTTAAATGCATAAGGGTAACCTTCTTCCAGTTATGACTTTTAGTGATATTTAATTTGATAGGTAGAAATAGAGCTGTAGTCAGGTCTTGGGCATGAGGTCTCACAGGGACAGTTATAGTAAGATATACTAATTAAATTCCATTTTATACCATTATCTAATCAACTGCACTGTGGCTTACTGAAGAGGATAGCCTGTAATGAACGTATACCTAGTGGATTCCTAGGGAACCTTAGTATACTATACTGGATTCATTGCCATGACTGTAGTTCACATAACCTTACATAAAACTGTCTTTAATATTGCTAGCAACATGGCTGCAACAGCATGGGTTTGGTGGTGTGTTCCCACTTCTGCTTGGAGAAATAAGTAGCTATGTGAGAAACCTAGGCTTTTCTGAACTCTGCATGACATGGGTAACAATGCCAGTGATACTCGTGCTGCGTGCTCACTCCTCTGTATTTTCTAACAGTGAGGTCAGGCATAGGAGTCTGTCTCAAAGAATTTAAAACTTCCACTGTAGTAGGTATAACCTTCTCTGCTTTTCTAGCAGTGTTTTACAAGCTTATGCAGAGTGAAAAATGTACGTTCTTCTTGCACTAAAAGCAGCTGGACTTAGTTACACTGAAACGTTGAACTAGTGGTGAATGCTGTCACTTAATGCTTAACTCTGTATTATAAGAAAAAAACTGGTTTGGAACTCTAGTAATAATTGAGATCTAACTGTTAATACCTCTTAAACATTGACTTAGGTACTTTATTTACATGCTTAATAGCAAATAAGTTTTCTTCTGATCTTAATGTTGTCTTCCTCCTCAGTCTCTTAAACTTGCTGCTCTAGGTTGAGGCTACAGGGCTAATGTGTTAGTATGTTGGTATTTAAATAGGAATTGTACTGTTTCTGGTGCCCTGGAGCCTTTGATCTCAGCAAGGATTGACAGTCGTCTGTAGTAAGTTCCCCTGAAGACTGGCAGCAATGATTCGCAGCCACCCTGTTGTATCTCAGATAAGCATGTACTGGTAATTTAAGGAGGACCGAAACGTGAAGTGGCTCATGGAACTGTGAGATCTGTCAAGTCCTTGTATTTTTCTGGGGGATGCAAGTTTGGGTGTTGTTTTGGGTTTTTTTTAATAAAAATCTCCTTTTCAATTTAACTTTAATGAATGGAAAAGAAATTCTGTTTTTCAAGCACAAATCTTTATCATGACTTAGCAGATATAACTATCTCATTTGTAGGAAGAGGTACAAACGAACTGAGTGAAGTCTGTAGTGCCAAATTTGCTCACCACACCAATATAGTTTTGCTGAGGCTTAGATTAGCAAGTTACTGCTGTACTTTTGAAGTACATAGTCATTATGTTCTTTTTCTTTCTGGGATCTGTAAGAGATAGTTAGCATTGTTTATAAGAAGCCTGAAGGCAAGGAAGAAACAAATTATATTAGTGAAATACAAAGGTTTCTTTGTGTCATGTATTAAGCTGTATAAGTTGCTCCTGTAACTGTTAGGTTTTTTTTCTTAGCCACAAAATAGTTAGTAGAATCACAGAATGGTTTGGGTTGGAAGGGACCTTAAAGATCACCAAGTTCCAACCCCCTCCCATGGACAGGGGCACCTCTCACCAGACCAGGCTGCTCAAGGCCCCATCCAGCTTGGCCTTCAACAGCTCCAGAGAGGAGGCAGCCACCACCTCCCTGGGCAACCTGTGCCAGGGCCTCACCACCCTCATAGTGAAGAATTTCTTCCTAACATCCAATCTAAATCTACTCTTTCCAACTTACAACCATTCCCCCTCATTCTATAACTACATGCCCTTCTAAAAGTCCCTCCCCAGCTTTCTTGTAGGCCCCTTCAGGGACTGGAAGGCTGCTATAAGGTCTCCCCTGAGCCTTCTCTAGCCTGAACAAGCCCAACTCTCCAGCCATAGGAGAGGTGCTTCAGCCCTCTCATCATCTTTGTGGCCTCCTCTGGACCCATTCCAACAGTTCCATGCCCTTCGTATATTGGGAACTCCAGAACTGGACACAAAATAGTTCACCTCAGTGACTTACCTGTGCTTGAAAGAACCAACCGAAGAAACCAACAAACAATAGCAACTAAAATTGGCAAGTTTTAAGTTTAAACAGTTGATTAGCTGTTGGACTGTTATTATAACAACATTTGGCAGTGGGCAGTGGAAACTGATGCTCATTTGTAGTGATATTTGAATGAACTTACACTCAACGTGCCAAGCAGTCAGCAGGTAAATAGCACCCTCTACTTGATGGACACTTAATTAATTTTCTGCATGCATCTTTATAGAAATGGTGTTAGGAAAGGAGACTATTCAAATCAGTAATTTGTACTGAAGAAAACTCTGAATTGGGGATCAAAGGCTTGATAAAGTTTAGAAATGCTTGTTTAGCGGTTTTCATCATCTTCTTGAATTGTAGGTGCTGGCATGTTGAAAGAATAATTAGTATGCTGTTACTATGTTCTTTTAAAATCCTGCACGTTAAAAGGCAGCTTATGCTGGTAGGGAACCACAAGATAATTGCTGAAAATGCATTTGCATTTGGGTTGATTTGGGCAATAGAAGAATTAAAAATGTTAGTATAATGAAAACAACTATTGTATTTAGTCTGTGTTGTATTTTCTTCTGAGACAATATGGGAGATTTCTTCTGAGAGAATACCCTTTATCTCATTCATGCTACTTTTCTGAGGCTACCAAAACCATCTTGTGCATATATATATATATGTGTGTGTGTGCCATTGGTTTTGCTAACTCTGTTATTTTTTTTGCTAATTCTAATGACTTTTTTGTTTATTTTTGGACACGAGTATCCTTATTCTCTGATTTTCCTCCTTCCCCCATCTGATTTTAGCAACATGAAGGGTAAGAAAGAAAAAGCCAAACAAGAAAAGTGTCATAAATTAATCCTAGTGTATGTTCACAGTGGGATGCTTATGTTCCCAGTGATAGTGTTAGAGCTCACTTTTTCTTTGGATGTGCTGTGTTCATCATATGTGTTAAGATAATTAAGATGGTGATAAGGGAATTGATGCAAATGAACTTAGCTCTTGCTTTGCTAGTGAATATCAGGTATGGCATGGGGCTGGAGTACTTGATTTAAATTAGCAGAGAATATATGACATAATTTCTTTGCAATTAGATCATAATCTGCTGTTGTGGAATGTTTTATTGTTCCACTTGTGCATTTTAATGAAAAATAAACAGTACACCAGAGGTATGCCATGCAGGATACTTTTGCTTGAAATAGTTTGTCTTGTTCCGTGTGTTTTCCATTGCCATGATGACCCCTTCTCAGTTATATCTGACCACCTGAGGTACCTTATCTCCTGAGTGTGTATATGTGTTTGAATAGTTATTTAAAGTAACAAATTGATGAAACCTGTTAATTGCTGCTCATTTTGTCTAGCATTTTTGAAATGGTTTGGATTAAATAACCTTTGTTTCTTTATTATACTGTTGTGCAAAATATTTCAAAACACAGTGTGAGAACTTGTTCGTACCATGGACTGTAAACTGCAGCATCAGCCTGTTGCTTGCTGGGGATCTGCCCAGAAGGGACAAGCAGCTGCTTGTGAATTGAATACAACTGTATTAGACAATGTAAGCTGAAATATCTGTTACATTAAGGAGTCAGAAGCATTGAAATTTGACTGCTCTCACAAGTAACAGTCACTTAAACTCTTGGCCTTTAAAAAAAAAAAAGAAAAAAACCCAAACCAAAACAAAAAACCCCCCAGCAAAACAAAAAACCACAAACCTCCAAAAAGCCCCACAAAAAAACCCCCAAAATAACCCCCCAGGAAAGAAACCCTACAAACCCCAAACTAACAACAAAACATTACCATCAAACCGCAAGAAATAGAATTACATCTAGGTGATGGAAACTGGATTTTGCTATTTGTGGTATGGTAAAAGCAGTTTGGAACTGTATGAAGTCTGGTGATGGCTGCAAATAGTGACTATAGGAAAAAGTAAAGATTGCATTGTTAGAAGTTATTTTTTTTTTATTTCTAATAAAAAATTCATAAGAAAACTTTCTGGTGGTTTAAAACCAAACAAAGATACCTCACAGGCATAGAGAACATAAATAGGTCTGTTGTGGGGTTTTTCCCTTAACTGATCTCAGCATTTGAGCTGTGGTTTTACTCTTGTGGGTTTGGGGAGCTGCTCTCTCAGCCTGAGAGAGGTTTTGAAGTGTGCTGCTCTTACAGAAATACAATCTTAGGTGGTGAGGTCATTGGGTAAAGAAACTCCCCCGCAAAACCCTCTGCCTGCTGTAAGGTAGAAGATAAATTTATGTCGTCCTTAAGAAGGTAGTGGATGGAGGAGATGGACAAGAAGGGGGAGGAATCTTTTTACAGCAAGGAAATAGGGGTTATGGTCTTCTACAGGCATAAAATAACTGTATTGTAATTGTACTGTGGGCTTGGGTCACACTGAGATTGGATACAGCATCGTGGTAGAAAGGTGAGGGACATACCCGAGCAGTCATCTTTTGGCATCTTGGTTATTTCTGTTTCTGCTTCTTGTGCTTAATTCCAGAATACATGATTGTCATGGAGAGGGGGGAAGAGTACTTCTGTGTGGTTTCAGTTTTTAAAATTGATACTTAATTCTGATGGCTGTGTTTTATCTGTCCGCCCAGTAGCAAATATTGCATTTTATTTAAGAATTCCTAGCCAAAGTATTTTGCCTGTATATTTTGAAATTGCTCAGACATATTATTTGAATGGATATTGAAGGAAACAAAGCCTTTGAAATTGTAGAGCCTTGTGCTACTTTCCTGATACAACATGTTTGAACACGGTGGTGAATTTTTACCAGAACTTTGTGCAAAATCAACATGCTTTGGCATGGCTGCATCTGTTCCTCCAGCTTTGTGAGAAGAGGGAGGCTGTTCGTGGCCCAGTTTGGGTACTGTATGGATGCTGCAGCAAGGGAGGCTTTGCTATCAGGGAAAAAATGGAAAATGCAGTGAGAGAGAGTTCGGATACTGTAGGAGGTTCCAGGGAGAGGTTGTGTGACTCCATCACTGAAGGCAAGTTTGTGAGAGTCACTTCAGCAAGTAATTTGAACTCTTTTGTCCTTGTTTTTTGTTCTCTGCTAGAATGATGAAAATGTGTCGCTCCAGGACATCCTGCTCTCGGTTCCATCGAGTCCAGAACCACAAGAACCTGAGTCAACCTTTAAGGTAAATGTTACTGACTTACTTTACAGAATGAGGTACAAACCTGCTTGTGTTGGGAAAAAAACCCACAAGCTAAAAACTTCTGTGTCTGAAGTAGTGCTTCGTGCTCCTTTTGTGTATTTAAATGCAGACCTAGCAAGCATTTATATACTTTGTCTTTTTAGGTTTGTTGAATTGGAAGGGTTTATTTGACCTTTTAAAATCCCTTCTTGCAAATGCCAGCACAGTTTAAATAATAAAAATCACTTTGGTATTTGCAGCAGCCATGTGGGAATTAACAGCTGTAGTGTAACTTAATTTTAAAACTTTCTGCCTTCTTGGTAAGTTAGAATTTGAAAAGGCAACCTTTACTTTGAGGTGTAACCACACCATACTTATTCCATTACTTGCTCTGTTTCATTACACTTATTGTTGACTTCATTTGAAAATATCTTTCATCTCAAGTAAGCCCTCCCTGAGGTAACGCAGGTATTGCAGGCGTAACTTAGAAACAGCGTGAACCCCACAAAGTCCAAGCTGTGCTGATTGTTTTAGAATGGGTATTAAAGGAAGAAGCAATCACAACGGATATTCCAAAAGGAATCATCTTTTACAGGCACACACTTGTAAGGCTGCGCTCTGTGCAGCACTGAGGGTTTATAGCACCGCTCCAGGCTCTTCCTGTAAGATCGGTGTAGAAGGATCACTAATCCTGCACTCGGAGGGGAACAATACTTGCTGACAATACAATAGAATTAGAAATTCTTCTTAAAAGGGAAGAATGCTTACTGTCTTATTCCTGTTTGAAGGTCACCTGTCCAAATCCTGGTTTAAGAGGTTTGCCAAAGCTGTAGATCCTGTGGCATGATGATTTCTACATTGTAACATTTAGACCTCTTTCCTCTTTAATCGATGTCTGATGTATTTGTTGCGCTTGTCCTTCTATGATCTCCTCCATCAAAATCTTAAAATATTGGTCTTAATTCCTAGAGGAAAAGTTATTGCTTTTGAACTTCATAGTAGAAAAACATACTTGCTAGGTTTAACTCAGGTTTTGGCTTGCTACCTTTTTAATTCACGCTGCAAGTGATTTGGGAAGTTGCATAACAAATCTGCCTGGATGTTGACCTAAAGCAGTGGCTAGTAATATCTTCAGTGCAACTGAAATTATAGATGTATGCTACTACATGGAAGTATGCCCCTTAAATTATTGCCTAGTTGTAATAGTTCAATTATAAAATACATTAAAATTACCCTGTGATGAAAAATTATTTTTTAAAAATTCACTTTTGCCTACTTACCTGTTTTGTCTCTGATACTTGCAAAATTTTGTCTTCAATTTTTAGAAGGTTGTACTGATGTCAGTTGTGTGGTTTATGTTCTGTAAACAGTTATGCTTATTCTTCTAAATTATTTTCTCTTGTTTCTATGATTTTATGTTAATGATTTTCAAATAGCAATTAACTTTTGAGCTTTAGTATTTTTTGGTTGGATAAAGAGGAGCACGGGTAGTATTTGATAGCTAAGAATGGTGTCAGTCACTTGTACAGCAGATGAACTACTGCATCAAAAATACAGCCAGTTGAGTTACATTCCCTGAAAAAAACAGTGAGTCAGTCTCTTGAGGAGACTTCTAGTCAAGTTTCAGGTTGTGTGCCTACAGCCCATCTTACCAACTAACACGAAGAGGAGGGCAGTATGTGTTACTATTGCTGCCAGTCCTCCATGAACATCTGATGTAATGTGCTGTGTCAAGGTGGGAATTTAGATTGTGTACACTTGTAGAAAACCTCTTATTGCCCACTGTTCTATTGCAGATGGATGATCTCCTGAATGAAATCAGGCAGCTTAAAGATGAACTGAAGAAAAAGGATGAAACAATCAATCAATTAGAGAATCAACTTGTAAGTATAATGCAAAATATTTAACAATATCCGAAGTGTGCAATGCAGTGTGTAACTGCAATAGGTAATTCTTATGAATTCTTCTTCCTCTCCCTGTCTAGCATGCGCTCTTTGCCTCCAAAACAAAGATGAAAGGCTAAGATTTGGCTTTTTGCTCTGCTGCTTAAAACCACCAGCATTGCAGACCACAGCATAGCAAAACAAATTGTCTGGGTTCTTCGTAGTTTGCTGTGTTGGCTGCTTTTCTTCAGCATGGCTATTCTCACTCTTGCCATCAGCCTTCAAAGATTTCCTCAAGGAAATCTCTCCTTCCCTGCTAAGTTGTATGCATGATGGCTGTAGAAACTGAGAACTTTACAGCAGAGTTCCTTACTCACAACAGAGATGGGTAAAGCTTGCATTTGTAATTGTTGAAAGGTGACATGAAGAATGTAGTCCTTTGGAAACTGAAGTGAATCAAAAACCCTTTCCAAAAGTCAACATTTATTCTAGGTTACTTCAAAACATACTCTGGGAAAAGCAGCAGTTGTGCAGCACTGTAAATACTAATTTCTACAGTTAAATTGTATTGGACTACACTGTCAAGTGATACATTATATTTAAGTGCTGGGCCTTGGCTGTGCTTTTCAAGAGGTGTAGTTAGTTATTTTTCTAATTCCCCTTTCTTTTTCTCTTTTTGGGGGTGGTGAAGGCCACTAGATGTAACTGCCAGAAAGACAGTCAAAAACCTACAGGGACAACGTGTGCATATGCTGACAAATTCACACAAACCTCCTGGAGGAGGAGTTCTGTGAGTAAACTGTGCCATTCATTCTTGTTCTGACTTTCTGCGTTTCACTCCCCAGTTCTACTCCTGCTGTCACGCCAGTTGGCCTTGTTAGAGACTGCTGTATGGCAGTGGTATCTCTCCTGCTGCACATCCCTGATGTTCTTTTGCAACTTTTTCATTTAAATATTACAGATGTTTATTTTAAAATAACTTAACTTCAGAAGTCTGCTCTTACAATAATCATCCTCTGCACTATTTCAGTTACAGTCAATCCAAGCTGTGTATGTAACACTACGTATTTTCCTATATCCTGACTTAAGTCATAAGTATGTGTTTGGTGTTTTCCTGGTTAAAGTTTCATTGTTGATGCTCACACATGTTGAGGAAAAACTGTATTAATACAAATGTTAACCTTAATTTATTTTTAATTACTATACTCTATTATTACTATTAATATACAGGACTCATTCAGAAGATTGTTGGGTGAAAATCACTTTGACAAAGGGCATCTTCATTCCCATATGTTATTGCATGGATCACACTTGCTTCCATTATATGAAACTTAGATTATTCATGGAACGTTAGTAGAATACTTAAGATGGGAGAGGGATAACAGATTTGATATTCTATAACAGCGAGGAATTGCCTTTGCATGATAAATAAGGCTTTTGTCAGTCAACAGCAAATAGTCTTTGAACTTGAAGCTACTGCTGTAGCTAGAGAACCCTAAGAGATTTCTTTAAAAGGTTAAAAATGGGTGAGATGTTTTTGGTTTTACCCTGCCTTTATTTGATGTAAGATCATAGTAAAACTATATCACTCCTGTTCTCCTTCTAAAATTACTCTTTTAAATATATAGTGCTGGGATAGAAATATCACCACGCTGTATGTTCACAGCAAACAGCACTGTCCTGTTGAGGCCGTGCTTTCCAATCATCTGCTGTCTGAGAACCCAATATAAAAAGATCATAACCTTACGTAGCTTTTAGTTGTTCCAATGCTTCTGTTCCAGAAAGTATGTGTAATGTCTTCCATGTTCTTGTTTGTTTTTTTTCTTTTCCTTGGGAGCTTTTGAGCTCTAGTGCTGTTTCTTTCTCCCAAGTTTTAATTTCCTACCTATGATATTCATTTGATGCTTTTGTGCTGATACTGTTAGTAGATTAGTGGCTACTGTTGCTTCCATGCTCTTTTTGTTTCCTGTCACTTTTCATATAAATTCAGAAACAGATTAGTAACTGTCAAAGTTAATTGCTAACTACAGAACCTTTAGTTTGAACAACTGGTGGTATTAATTAATAGGACAAAGATATTGGAGAAGATGAGGAATGTGAGTTATCTCAGGTAACAGTAGTCATCCAGGCCAACTGTTTGGGTCAGGTTGAAGTATATTTCTTCAGTTATCCAGCAGTTTTGTTTAAAAAGAATTTTGGATAATATAATTTTAAAAATAAAGACAAAAGAAAGACTTCTCTCTTCCTGGCTATATGTGCATGTGTGTGGATATATGTATCCATATACATTTGTGTATGATATGCGTGTGGGCAAAAGCTCGTTAGATGCACATTACGGACATTGAGTATCTTTATCTTGACGTGTAAAGCTTTTCATTAAAAATGCTAAAGGGATTAGGAAAACTCAAGAAGTATTGACAGATTTTAAAAATCTGTGGCTTTTTCAGGAGCTCTAATTTGTAAGTGATAGCTGAAAAGTTCTGTGCAGAAGGTTTGTGTTGAACACCACCACCTCTGCGTACCTGTAAACAAACAGTAATTGATACCATCTCCTGGATATGTGCCTTCTTAAAAGGGGATGACAGCTGTGCTGTTGTAGGCAAGGTCCAGTTCTAATGATCAGACCTCAGCTTCCAGGTATATAGTTCCCTGGAAAATGTGCATTTCTATGCTTCCTTGCATGGCTTAATAGAAGTATAAATGTAGAAAAAGCCTTGGCCTGAAATCATTGTTGATCTGATACCTAATGACATAGAGTCACTTGAAATAAAAAGGGGAGACAATTGACTCTTATTTTCTTGAGGCAGGAGTGTGATAAATAGAAATAGCAGGAGACACTGGGGTGAAATACATTCTCACTTGAAAGCCTGAGAAAGTAAGTGTTTGGCTTTATTAACGTTCCTGTTCAGTTCAATATAATGGTCTTGAACTGAGAGCACAAGCTAGATGAAATCAGATTTATTAGTCTTAAATGTGGCATGAACTCTGAAATGTTAATGTTTGAAATGATGAATTTTTAATATACACTGCGTTTTTGTAAAAACAAATTGTAATTGAAGTCTTGGCAATGCCTAAGATGAAGAGTACGGCTCTTCTGAGGCATGTAAGCTTTTTGCTTCTTTAAGCTTCTTAATAGTTACTAAAGCTGATGAATATTTAACTGTCTCATTTTTTCCTGTAAGTGTTGACCTATCAGTTACTTTAGATGATGGTGAATATCAGGAAGCTACTTTAGCTTATCATAACTGTCAAGGTTATTCTGACAGTCTACAAATTCTGGGGGAACTGACACTATGTGTGATTCCTGAAGCAAAACAATGGCCTAGGAACACATGGTATATTACTGTTGCAAGAAATATTTGAGATGCTTCCAGAAAAACATTCTTGACAATCATAGGTTAGAGCAGTGTTTCATAAAGCATAGATGCTAGAATAAACTAGGAAATAGAGTGGAAATCATCTATTAAAAATTTCAGTTAGGGATTTACTGAGATTTGTATGGTCTTAATTTCCTGCAGTTCTGTCCATCTGACACAGCTAGGATTTCCCATTGCTTAATGATTCTTGTAGTAAGTAGACAAGTGAGTGTCATTAGACATAATCATTTTAGAAAGTCATATTCTTTACATCTTTGGTTTTTTTTGGTTGGTCATCCTCAGGAAAAAGGCTTGTACAAGTATTCACTTGACAGGGTAGACCATGTTTCTAGAAAGATTTCTCATGGCTCTGTACTGAATTTACTTCCAGTTAATTTATGCCTGTTGTTTAACTAACATGGCAAAAAACCCAAACACCACCACCCAGAATACCCAAAATCTGGAAGAATGCACCGAACATAAAAGTACCTGAAGAAACTAACATTGGTGGGCAAAGCTTGCAAAGAAGAAAAAGGCAAGTGTCCATTGCCACGACGGGGTCTCAGGCTCTGCAGCATTTCTGTCATACTAAATATTGACTTTTAAAAAAGATTTTTGAGGTTAAAGGGGTTAGGTGTCAAGTTGATGTTGACAAATTAATTGACTTCTCAAACTAGAAAGGTTCTTTGCAAGTGCTGAGAAGCAAAAGACATACAAGCGAACTACACAACCTGCATATGGATGAAGATGTCTGTGAAGGATTCTGGTGTGAGGTCCAGTTCTTTATCATAACACAACCCCTAGTTCATGGGTGCTCGTCATGTCCCACAGCATTAGATATTGTACAGCAAAAGCTGACTTTTCTCCCTCATCTCAGAGCAGCACACAGTGATGACAATAAGGTTTGCTTCCTAAATGTGTGTACAGATTCATTCTTGTCTCTGGTCCTTTTAGGACAACAAAAAGCTCAGTTTGCCTGGGACTGTACCTATTCTGGTTCTTTGCTATATTTCTTCCATCCCTCTCTGCAGAGGTATATTCTTTGCCTTCCACTTGAGTATTGTTCCAGTTTGTCATTCCAAAGCCTTTCCTGTCAATTGTTTCTATGGACCTTCATCGTACCTTGGCTGCCTTCATGTGCTGTTGTCTGAGTATTTCCTTCCACCATAGCCAAGTTTCAGTATGCTTTGACTCTGCAACTGGGAATCTTAACTTCCAGATTTTGAAGCCTAGTTGCTGTATTAGTGTATATCTTCATTCAGCTCAGGTTTCTCTTGTCCAGTAAGCTACTGTTCACATGCTGATCCATTACAGTGTGCTTTCTCGGTGAGGAAGACCTGTGACTGGACTAGATAGTAGAGTTGTTCGTATTTATTCTTTGCTACATGTAGCTGCACTCACAGAGCAAAGGGTCTTTAAACTTTTCACAGGTAGTTCTTTCTGGTGTATAAACCAGCATGTGACTGGTCTCACTTTTTTGACCTGAATAATTTCAGAAAGACCACTGTCTGTCAGAACTGCTTGTTCATCATCTCTTTCTGGGAGCTAGGCTAGCAAGAGGAGGCAGCTGCATAAACATGTTGTTTGCACTGATACTAGAAGTGTATCGTTCTAGGTTTGCTCATGACATGGAGCTCTGAGTGCGTATGAGACAACCTGCAGTGTTAGGTGAGATGCTGCACAAGTCGTCTTTACTTGGAAGTGCTCAAAGGCTCCAGCTCTATGGATAAAAATGCATCTTTGCTGTATTTGTGCTTCTGCAGCAGAAAAGTCATTGAAAAGCAGTAGCAGCTTTGGATATCAGTGCATTCTTGGGAAAAGAGATGGAATATTTGGCTGTTGGCCTCAAATTGTTATGCAACAGTAGCTTAAAAACGTTTCTCTTGTTGTTTTCTGGCAGAAGCAATTGCTGCTCTTCATGTAAATACTTATTCTAAGGTTGAGGTTTCCTCATATCAGTGAAGAACTCTGGCCTTAGTATCTTCATCATAGCCTTTAAACAAACAGGGTTTCCAATGCAGTTAGAATCAGAACTTCATAAAGTGCCTTGCAGCAGTTGTACAATTCTTCAGGATCTCTGAAGAGCATTCATCATTTTCTTCTGACATGTTGGATGTTTCATCTCGGCTGCTCTTATTTTTCCACTTCTGAACCCCCTGTTTTGCCTGGTGTTTAAAATTCTGAATCACTTCACTCTTGGGATACTTTGGCTATTTCACAATCGCGGTATCTGGGAAATGAGAGGAGTTGGGTTTAGGTGTAGTGGCTGGATGAACATACAACAAGGGGGAGGAACTGTTCTGACTGTTGAATGTTAAAGTGCAGGTGGAAAGACTCACATCAGTGTAGGCTTCAGAATCCCCAGGCTGGTTCAAGAATCTCATCTAATTGTGGCTTGGTTTTTTTAATACAAGCTGAGGTAAGTTGTGTTCTCATCTTTTCATTCTAGTGTTCCTTGCTTAAGAGTTTTTTATAGATTAGTTTCTAAATAGTCAAGCATAAAATAGGTTGTGATTCAGCTTTTTCTTCTTCCCTATTTTTAGTAGGAAGGTGCCACTTTTTTCTGCGTATTCTGAGTACCTACCACAGTCTGAGGACATGTGCTTGTTAGTGTGCTGCTTTGCTGCTTTTTTCCTGTTCCTTGTCTTTTCTTGGGAACATCAGTACATGTTTTACTAATAGAAGGGGATGGATGCAAGTTGTTTAAAGGAGAAAGCCTTGTAAATTTGCTGGAGTTTTGTAACATACTGAAAGAAGAAAAATCATCTTGTCCTAAGACAGGCCTATTTGCAGATACTCATTCCTTTATGTGCAGTATCTAAGGGGTTGGTACAACTGTTATCATAAATAAACCCAGTATAATTCATAATAACAATCTAAAGAAGTTCCCAGTGCTGTATTTCCTGGTCCTTACTTGGTTTAATTGATCTTAATTTTTATTACTTTATTTGATATACAATTAAACAATGCTTGTTATTATTTTAATTTTTTTTAATATAAATAAGATATCTGGCATGTATTTGACACGTGCCTCTGTGGAGCAGTGTAAATCTCAAGACTGCTGCCAGAGGTAGAGCTGGTTCTTCTGCTTCCCAAATTATAGAACATTCCCTGGCATTTGGGAGAGGGGGATGAACCCTGCTTGGGGAGCAGTTCTGTTTAGCTGGCAAAACAATGCAGCAGGATAATTGCACTTTCCTCGTTTACTTCCCCAGTCAGAGTAATGATTAGATACCATGAAGAATTATTAGAACTTAGTGCTGTGCTTTGAAGTGCTAATATGGATTTATAAAAATTACTGGGATGTATCTAAATACTTAATTGCTTACAATAGTATCATAACTTACGTAGCTCAGCTGGCTTGTAGTTGTCTTAATATCTCCTTTTAGAGGAAGGGAGAGGGTATAAACTTTTCACTTCATAATGCATTAAAAATGTCAAAGACAACTGGGGAAAAAACCCATTGCCAACACAAACAAGTCTCTACAAGGTGAGACCTGTGCCTCATGGTAGTGTGCTTTTTGCTATCTGGAGATTCAGTTATGTTTAGAGAATGGAAAGACAACATATTGCAACAGATTATATTTTTCCATTTAATTGGCTTACGCTAGTACTGTTGTTCTGTGCAGGAGTCTTAAATTGTGTGATGTTAATGGCTACTGATGAAGGACTCTAAGAACATGTTAGGTAATCAATAGCTGCATCTAGGCATAACCAGATTAAAGAGATTCCTTCATTTTTTCCTTAGATTTTTCTCAAATACTTGTCTTATCTCAGCTTCTGAAGAAGAATAAAGAAGCATTGTCAGATTTTTTTCTTTATTTCCTGTTCTGATTTTAAAATGTTTGGGCTGGTAAATTCAAACACTGGACTAAACGCATTAGTTATGTTACATCTTGGCAGTGTTGCAACTTGGAATAGTGGTGGATAAAATCTAACTAGGCTGGGATAACTGGAAGTTCAAGGAAGTGTTTAAAATTCTGCTAGGATAAATAAAAGCCAAATAATTCTTTGTGGAAATAATGTGATGTTCAACAGCGTTTTAAAAGAAGCGTGGAAATAAAATATCTCTTGGTTATCCAGCCCTGGCAGTATGATCTGCAGCACATATGCTACCAGAGAAACTAGAGAAGAGGTATAAACTGGTTTTTGTCGATAAAAGAACTTTGCTTGGGCATCTTATGCCTGCTGTCTGACAGAGTAGCTACAGCTGGTTGCTGTTGCTATCTGCTGGTTACTCATAGCCAGGAGGCAATGGCCGTCGTTCCTGTTAACACCAGTATTCCAGAATTCAAAAGAAGTTTTTCAGCTGCTGAATGGTGAAAGGGTTGTAAAGACTTAAACCCATCTTGCTGAAATAGGAAATCAAGATAATATGACTTAAGAGGGCAGTTCCAGCTTGGATAGATTTACTTTAAAGGTAAGGGTGTGGAGGAAATGATAGACCACATACCATTAACTTTCTTGTTTTGAGAATGCAGCAACCACAACGTGTCGCTTCTGTGGTGATCTGAAGCATCTGACAGGCAGCCTGCATGGCCTTGGTGGGTGCTCATGGTTCTCTGATCCTCTAACAGAAGGCTCAAGCTCCCAGAGCTGAGTGCAAGGAAATCAGCTCTGCCACCTCTCCTTTTGCACATTTAACAATGCCATCAAAATATAAATGGAGTAGACTCTAAAGCACCAGGGTTTACTGGAAAATCTGTTTCTAGACACTAGAAATTTTTGTTGTGTGCTAAAGCTGACTTGTTTTCCAGTAGATCAGTATTAAGCAACTTACTGCTTGGTGAGGCATTTTAAAAGCATCTTTGAAAGTTATAAAAAAAGATACAATTTTAGCATGTATTTTTAACATACAAAGCTCAGCTCCTTTACTTCTTCCCATAGAAACATCCTTAACAGAAATGTGTGTGTATATATTGAATAAAAACAGGTATTTTCTAAGATTTCAGGCTAGTTTAGGGCATCACAATATCATTTTTCTTCTGGGCTTTGGTAGTGTGGAGCATTTGCTTATGCAAAGTAGCACAAGTGGGAAATACAATGATATATTTCTGGGGGAAAAAGAATGCTGGGGCTTTTTGGTGTCTTGTTTTTTTTTTTTTTTTTCCTGTTCTCTTTTTTTATTATACTTCTCCCCCTCTCTCTTTCTGCACAGGGTGGGTATTCTGCTCCCTCCTTCTCTCCCTGGCAGGGCTCATTCCAGGGCATCCCTCGGACTGTTCCACCGCACCGCAGACAGAGTGAGTCTGTACCTCTCACTCATCTCCCTCACCGTGTTCCAGTAGAAGCTTCCCCTTTGCACGCACTGTTCATCTCGTAGTACCCTCCTTTCTCAGGCATATTTACAGGCATACACAATAGTCTGTGGCTAACTGAAACGCTTCCTTTGGCCAGCGTATAAGCAGCTACAACTTACAGCTTTATAACAGTTATTACATGCTGATGTACTTCAGCAGCTGTTTGGGAAAACCTGAGTAGGCTCCTGTTTCCAGTCTTGTCTTAACATAAGTCTCGCTTGCTGCATTTTCCCTTTCTGTTCCTGTCTGTGTGTTGTGTTTGCTCATAAGTCTGCACGTGTGCACATGAGAATGTATTTACACGGACACGTTGTGGATGCACGCAGAGACCTTGGTGAGAAAGTGTTGTTTTCATTGCCTCTCACAAGAAGTTTTCTTAACTTTTCAGAATGGCTTCCCTGAAACTAATTATTTTTATTCCCCCCCTCTTGGTATATGTTGTGAAAAGGCTTCTAATCCATTTAAGTGGCTGTTGCAAAACTTGCATGATTTATTAACTTTCCTTATGTGCCAGCTACAATGTGGGCTGATGATAAGATGCATTTGTTCTCTTGGCTTGGATCTGCAAAACAAAAGACAATTGCTGATTTTTTAAAACTGTATGCTTACATAGACATAGAGAAATGGTAAGTCTTATTTTGTGCTTTGGTATTGCGTTGTAAACACATAATTGTTCCAAGAAATATAACTAGTTCATAAAGCTGAAGTTATATTTTAAAAATGTACTGTAATTTGAAAATTACAGTGTGTTTGACTGCCTTGTGAAGCCCAAGAGTGTATTTGGACAAATAAAGGCAAAAGTAAAATTATGGAAACAAAGAAAGATGTCCAGGACCAGCGAAGATCTGAAGAGTAAGCTGCACCTTGGAAAACTAAGCTTGTGTCTATTTCAGATTGCAATAATCCAAACTGATTTCAATTAGAAGGAAAAAAATCTTCTCTTTTGTAAACTGTGTTTCAAATACTCTCTTGATGTTTTTGTGACAGTGTTCATTTAAACAGCTCACTGGGAATGCACAGCCTGTTTCATAGGCGTCTCTTTATGCAATGGGGCACTGTGCTTCATTCTCCTGTGGTGTTTGATGTGGTTGGTACTCTGTGTGTGTAATGAATGTAGAACCCCTAAAGGTGATCATTGCATCTTCTGTTTCTGGCTGGAGACCAAGCTGTAGCACAGCCTGGCTGTTTCACTGGCCTGTCAGCAGAGTCTGAGTTGAAAAAGATAAGGTTTAGACTTGAGGAGCATCTAAATGTCACCATTTTGGGGGCATTGTTCACTTTGACATCTGAAGAAAACTTTGCTAATCTCTTCTGGCTCTTTGAGCGCTCGCCTCATTCCTCCACTCATGGCAGCAGCAGCTTTTTCAGGGATTTCATATTGAGCTTCCATGACTAAAGCAGTTCGGATTTAAGCTTTAGTATACATCTTGTGCATTAAATGATATGAATTAATAATAAAGAAAATAAATCAGATGCAACTGGCCATTGACTAATTAACCTAAACTAAAATTAACCTATTTCTTAGGAAAAGCATTCCCTATAATTGGGTGTTCCTAGCCTTTTTCTTTAATTCTTATGTTTAATGAAAAAGAAACACTGAGAACAAAAATTTCAGTATGAATTAGGAGATTTCTCAGTCACTTTTACTGACAGTTTTGCAAAATCAATGTGTTAACTTTGCATAAAGTATCCCATAAAGCAGAAACATTGCGAGAAAGATGCCAGGGACAATTCTCCTTAGTACCTCTTCCCTTGGTTCAGTTGGGTTTAGATGTGCTGGATTTTGAGCTAGTAAGGAATGTCAGATGAGGGGGGTTGAGGCAAGCAGTGAGCTCAGTATTGCCATGGAGAATAGGCAAACAGCCTTCAAGTCAATGTTAGTGTTTTTTGAAGTAATATAGCGAAGGTGATGAGCAGGTGAAGTAGTCTGAGTTTTACTTTGGCTGTGTCTTCTGTGTGGAGAAGGTGGAATTCAAGTATTCTGTAACTTCATCCCAAACCTTGCTTGTGAATACTTCAGGTTTCTTCCCCATGTTATTGATAGCTGATGGATACATAGGTCACTTGTGAGCACTGTATGTTGAGCGCATAAATCTGTAACCTCTTCATATTTAGTTGTTTATATCGAATCATAGAATGGTCTGGGTTGGAAGGGACCCCAAGGATCACATTGTTCCAACCCCCTGCCACAGGCAAGGGCACCAACCTCCAGGCCTGGATCTCCACAGGTTTGCCCAGGGCCCCATCCAACCTGGCCCTGAACACTTCCAGGGATGGGGCATCCACCACCTCTCTGGGCAGCCTGTTCCAGCCTCTCACCACTCTCTCTGTAAAGAACTTACCCCTAATATCTCATCTAACCCTTCCCTCCCACAGCTTCAATCCATTCCCCCTTGTCCTGCCATTGCCTGTCCTTCGAAAAAGCTGATTCCCCTCCTGTTTCCTGTTTCTCTGCTCCCTTCAGGGACTGGAAGGCTGCAATGAGGTCCCCCCACAGCCTTCTCTTCTCTAGGCTGGACAAGCCCAGCTCCCTCAGCCTGTGTTCTTAGGGGAGGTTCTCCAGCCCTCTGATCATCTTTGTGGCCTCCTTTGAACCCTCTCCAACAGTTCCCCATCTTTCTTGTATTGGGAGCCCCGGCTCTGGACACAGGACTCCAGCTGGGGCCTCACGAGGGCAGAGCAGAGAGGGACAATCCCCTCCCTGTCCCTGCTGGGCACCCCTCTTCTGATGGAGCCCAGGATACCATTGGCCTTGTGAGCTGCAGGAGCACACTGCTGGCTCATGTGAAGTTTCTCATCCACCAGAACCCCCAGGTCCCTCTCAGCAGGGCTGCTCTGCAGGAGCTCTTCTCCCAGTCTGTGTCTATGCCTTGCAGTTGAATTTTACTGCTGTTGTACAGACAAGTCGTGTATCCCTGCTGTGTAAGGGTTCAGTGCTACCACACACTTAGAGTTCTCTGTTAGCACCAGTTGTGAGGTTGGTGTGCCTGCTGCTTAGCTGGCCCTAAGAACTTACTGTAATGTGTGTTACACGTTTTGTGCTTCTAATGAGCATTAATTTTCAATACCTTCATGTTGCTTCAACAGCCTTGGAAACAATTCAGTGCTTCTTATTTTATAAACACCTTCCCAGAAACACATTGATTTTTGTCACTTTTCAAACAAAATGATTTTTTATTCCTGTAACTCAGATGTGTCTGGAGCTCAATTCTTATGTAATGCTGTTTTATGTTTTTCTCTTGGCAGCACTATATAATTTGATTGCATAGCGAACTTTCCTCAATATAACTTAAAAATTCTGTGTTTTTATTCTGGAGCTTTAATGAGGCAGCTCTTGAAACACAGTGTTTAGAATACACACCAGTGAACTCATGAATAACTCTTGTTGTAATACAGTAATACTGTACCACATCCTTTAGGCCCTACTGCTTCTCCACGCAGCAGCACGCATGAACGCTGTTGTGTTCCTCAGGCATTGTGGCTGTTCACATCTCTGCTTACGGTGCGCTTCATGGAGCAAATATTTAGGCTTTTTGCGTGTAAGTGTTCCAGGAACAGCTAACCTAAGCCCTTCTGGCAGGTGACACCTAGCTTTTTAGCACCAGCAGCAGAGCCACTGTGTGCACCTTGACTACAGATCGGGTCCAGGCTTTGCTTTTTTGTGCCTTTGTTTCTATTTTAAACAAAGGTGTGTTGCTTAGTGTGAACAAACCCTTATTGACTGATTCAGGTTCTTTGTAGATGTTAATTTGAACAAAGTTGCCTTCAGATATTATCTTGGAAGTTCTGTTTCTCATGTTGAGTGACAAACTATTAAAAATGTCCTGGAATCATTACCTTGCTGTCTTCTATATGTACATATTTTTGCTTAGAGAAATGTGCTAAGGTTAAGCTGTAGAAAGAAGTGTCTTTTAAGAAACTTTCTCCCAAGTTGGGTACTTGCAGATTGGATTGAGAGATGTCTCTTGTACCTAAGAATATATATTTGCAAACAAAGAATTTTGTGTGCCCATATTGTCTGTTTGTTGCACATAGATCTGTATTTATGGATGAATTGCCTGCTTTGGTGTGGTTTTATATTCAGTGGTTTTTGTTTGAGAAAGTATCTTTCTTGAAGTTGGGGGTTTTATACAGCCTATGCAGAAAATATGCTATGCCATATTACCAGTTATTTCACTACCTTCATGCCGTACTGGAAGGTGGAGAAAAAAGGCAACAGAGTAGTTTTGTATTGTTTTTGAAGTCATACTCCTTACTGTGGTATATTTTTTTTTTTTTTACAATGTTGAAATACAAGTGCTTGTAGCTAGCTAAAAGGTGCAGGGGTGGCGGGAAGTCCAAAATGAAGGGATTGGCTAATGCTACAGATTTAAGGTGTGAAATCTTGATGTTTTCCAGAGGTAGAAAATGAGTTTTCCAGTAAAGCCTTTCAGCTTTCAAAAGATGAACTGTGAAATGACAGCTTACAGTGTGCCAAAGCAGTGAGATAAGAGATGTCAGAACTGATCAGAAAATGAAAAACTTCTGTAGTGGGGTTTGTGTCCCTTTCTTCCCATCCCCTCCAGAAAGAAATCATGGTAGTTTGGAGCCTTTTCAAGCTCCTGAACGAGTTCCTAGGAAGATGGGTTATTAAACAGTATGGACAACATGGTCAAAATATGTAATACGCTGTGTCTTAGGACGTTGTTGTTAGAGATCTGACACGTATGTGTACGGATGCAGATAATATTGATGTATAGTTGTAATCATACATGCAAATTCTAGTTAGAGCTCTAAACAGTGTTTGAAGTGTGAGAGGTTAACTGTGTTAAAAGATTGCAAGTTACAAGAGCAAAGGTATTCTGTGCAGATCTTGCTATAAGTTTTATTTGTACTTTGTTACTTAAACGCTATCGCTGCCTTTGTTTCTGGAAGGTGGATTAAAAACCCATGGGGGAACACGGTAATTGCGATTTAAATGGTGAAAAGTTGCAGTTCTGTCATGGCAATTGCTCATTGTTTTGTCTTGGTCCTCTGACATCATTGTCCTTGTCTTTTTCTTGTCTCTGCTTTCCCATTATGCTATTGGCAAGGAGTTGAGAAGTTAGTCCATTACTTCTGTGATAAAGCGTGGTACAGTACAACTTCAGATTTCTTCCCATCTCCTCCTCATGCATTTTCACTGTTGGTTTTTTTGCCCTATGCATGATGCATGTCTATTGGAGATGTGCATGCAGTTCTCAGATCTCTCATTGCTTCACTTCCCTTGTTCCGCAAAATACGGTGGTGAGAAAATGCCCCTATTTCCTTCAACAGGGGTGGGTAGCATGTAGAGAATCAAGATGGGGACTGAGGTTAGAGATACAGAATAATTAAAACAGCTGAAGGGAGTTTTAAAGTAGTGAGACTGCAATGAGTATCACTGCCGTGACTACATTGATTGAACTTATCACTGTTGGTTCTCCAAGACAAAGCTAATACAATCTTAGTGGTTCAGTAACTGTGTAGTAATGGTAATCCTCTCCATGGATATGTTGTCATTTTTCTCTGGATGATGTAACAGCAATTTTTACTTGAAACGAGAAAAACCTCTTAAGTTAATGTGATAGGGCCTGTAATTTAGTAATTTTGAGTGCATTGATACATGCAAGTCTTGGAAGCTCTTGCTGGTACAGAAAAGTCTGGTTTTGGGCAAAAAGAAACATGTGCACAAAACATATTTTTCCTAATGCACTTTCAGTTTGGGGAGAACTAATTTTCTTCAGGTAGACTGTACCTGAAAAGTTTGAGAGTCCAACTCTATGTTAGGAGGATCCCAAAGGAATGCAGATGTTTGTCCACCTGAGTATTTTCTTTGTGGGCCAAAAATAGAAGTCGGGTTAGCATGACAGTCAGTCCCACCCCGGTATATTATCAGAAGTGCACTCAAAGCAATGCAGGTGCTGTGAAACAAAATACTATGCCTGGAAGGTAGAATGCTGCTTTATCTTTCTATCCTCTCTTCTCCTTGAGATGGAATTCACCAAGTACTAGTCCTTCTGCTGGCTGGTTGTTTTTCTTGTCTAACAAGGTAGTTATAATTTATTAAGATTTCACTAATAAAAAGAAAACTGGTGGATAAGGCAAATGTAAGCTGTCAATGAAGACAAGGTAGTTTTGTGTTAGATACCTTGTGGACTGTTACTTGCAGATTTTGGAAGTGGTGTTTTTCTGCTTTCGCTGTCATCTTGAATGTTAATGCATGTAGCAATCTGAAGAGATGAAAACCTGTAATCATGATAATCGGACAGACTATGTCTAAGTAGAAATACAAAATTAAAAACCAGTATGGTATTTAAAACCACTTAGTGAAAGATGATGCTGTAGCTTTAGTGTCCTTGTGGTTCTGAACGTGTAGCTGTTTTCTAGCTTTCGGTTGCTAGCTATCTGGATGTTAAGCTGCTTAGACTTTTTTAGGTTATGAAGGATAATGAGGAAAATATGCATTTGGCTATTTTTACGTGTAAAAATGAGAAATTGTCTAAAGCTCAAATAACACCTAGTTTATGTGAAAAGAACTCAAAATACCATTATCAAAAGTTTGTTGCGTTGCTGTATTTCAGTTGGGTTTGTGTATAACTCAACTCTCCATACAAATTTAGGCTTTTTTGTAACTTAAAGATTTCTCATTTTGCTGATTAATGTGCCTAGGATTTTTTAATATAACAGATTTGCAATGCTCAGATTAGATTTTTATCTGCATTTTTGAGACCCATTCTAGGTGAGGGGGAGAAGCTTTCTGACAAGTATTTTTACATATTAAAATCTGACCACATAGTGTTTGCTATAAATGTACTGATTTTTTGACTTAAAGTAGGATTAGGAAATTTTAATTATTTGTTGAAGTGTTCCTTTCTGTCCTAGGGAACCTGCTTTGGCAGGGGGGTTGGACTCGATCTCTTGAGGGCCCTTCCCACCCCTACAATTATGGTTCTGATTGTATGGCAATCAGGTATATTGTGCTTTGGTTCCTGCACTTATTTTTAGCAGTTTGGATTTGGAGGTGAGGTTTCAGATCGATTAAACCATTTTGGCTAACATCTGTCTGTCAACTCCTAAGCTGGAAGGATAATGTTTTCTCTAACCCATTACATAAACACTGAAAAATGACAAATATCTAGAGGATTTTTTTTAAGCTGTAACTCTCTTAATGTGTTGAATTATTAATTGTTTAGTACTTCCTTCCTGTAGGATTGCTTGGTTAAGAAGGATTCACAAAGTTAATCTAGTTTTGGTCACGTAAGGAATAATATTTTAAATATTCATTTGACACTATTTTGAAGCCTTTTTTCTCTCTTTTTTATTTTTCCTCTTTCTCCACCATCTTTCCAAAACCTTTCAGATAGCTCAACATATTTGCACCTACCTATCCCTTGCTGACATCACTGGTCCAGCTTAAATGTTGCCTTTGCTTGCAAGTAGAACCAGTGCATTCCAAAGGGAAACACTGCTAGTAAATAAATAATTGCTTGAAAAACCTTCGTATTTCCCTTATTACCTTTAATTATTATTTTTTTCCTTTGATGAGGAATGTTGAAGATTGAATTTTCAGTAGTAATCCTGCCAGGGAAAAGATGAAAACTTTACAGGATCCAGAGATGTGCTATTGTCCTTGAAATGGAAGGGGAGTTTGGCACACACAGCTGTCTTTCTGGTTTTTTGCTGCTGATTCTAAGAGCAGCTAAAAGGCCAGCCAGCTAAGTGCCTTTCTCATTTAGAAATGATGAAACATTCAAGGGTAGCTGAAGTGACATTTTAAATCAAATCCCTTAAACATTGCTGCTTTTTTACTGACTGTATTTCACTAGTAAACAAATATTATAAGCTTGTTTACTATATACATGCAGTCTATTAGTTGGTAGCTCAGACTAGCTCGTAGCAGCTCATTTCCCCTCTTCTTTAAAGAAAACGAGAAAATCATCCCAACAAAAAAATTATAGTTTAAGTTTTGCCATGAATTGCAGAATTTTTCATAGTTTCACCAGGATCTGCATAAAAGTTGTAGGTCCAGGATGTGTTTGTGAAGCTAGTGCACACGTTAATCTTTAAAGTCTTACAGAGAAGAGCAACAAGAAATTAGAAATGACCTAGATGAGGTACCGGCAGTTCTCTTGTCTGATACATGTCTGATCAGACTGTAGCTTCTGATCAAATGTCAAGTTTTTATTAAGTTATCTTTATCCCTTGGTTCTCAGTGTAGAACTGTGGTTTCTAGCTTCACATGTACACTGTCAGAGGTGATTTCTCTATCAGCCCATTTGAAATCCATTCATGATCAAACAGTTACCTAGGTCCAGTCAGAGCCTGATCACACGGTACCTGTATTAAACTTCCTGACCTCCCTAAAGCAAGGAAAATGCACTATGAGTTCTTGTGATCCGTTAAACTCCTTCCCTGCCTGTATGGCACAGAACACTGATAAAAGGTTTGGGATAGTTGACTCGTGTATGCAGTGACTAGAAATGAAAACACGGGTACAGTCTGATAGCTGCATCAGTTGTTGATTTAAGCACTTGATTTGGAAGTGATCAGTACTTGTGTGCTGTTCTTAACGCTGTCCTGCAGATCTAGGTGAAACCATCAACCATGCCTTTCTCATGTTTCTTTAAGCTAATCAGTTTCTTTTTTTTGTCTTTATGTTGTTGTGTATTTCAGTGCTAGTGTAATTTTTTCCACTTAAGCTGCAACTCTCATTTGTCCCATGAACCATCCTGTTTTGCCAGAGTCAAAGTTTTGATTTTAAAAACCAAATGTACAGCTCTTATCAAGCATCCAGTCAGCACACGTTGGATTCAGAATGTTACCTGGTGTTTTCTTTGCCTAATATTTGATTGGGTTTTTTTTTTTTACTTTAACAGCCTCAAGTACTACAGCCTTCCAGCAGCCTTCCCAGTTCCACAGACCTCGCCCAGGGAAAACTAATAAAAATGCCACCTACCGAGGCCCACAGTGAATCCCCTAAACATGGTCTGCATGACAATAGCAATCGTCAGAATCAAAATGCTGCAAATGTCTCTCTCACAAATAGCCTGAGTGATGTAAACACTCTAAGGAACATACAGCTCACCATAAAAGATAAGAACACATCGTATTTTAAGAATTTGAAAAATAAAAACAGTGAAGACCCCGGAGAGGTGGCTAGTGACAAAGAAGGTACATTACCATCTCGTTCTTGTTTTCAGACTGCTACACAAGCTGATGCTACAGAGGCGCAGACTGAGTTAGCTATGAAAGGTCAACCCTCATCCACAAACCAGGCTTCTCGGCCAAAGACTTTAAGAATCGCAAAGCCCCCAAATGCTTTAGTGCCTCCTACGATGGCCGTTCTCGCACGATCTGCAAATCATTCTGCTGCTTCCAAGGAACCTGAGGTTCTGCCACCAAGTAGTTCGACTCAGCTACAGCCAGCATCTGGTCAGGATAACCTAAAGAGTAAACAGAGTCAGAAAGTGTCTAAACTTCGCCCACCGACTATGTCCTTTGTTAAATCGAAGCAAATGAGCAGTCAGAAACCCACACCAGTATGTGCAGAGCCTCAGAACACCTGTTTGAAGACTAACATCCCAAAGCCACCAGTACAGAGAAAGGAAAACGTGCAAACACAGAATACCGGTTTGCATGCTGGGGATGGTTTGCCCTCAAACCGGCTTTCCCGCCTCCCTAAACCAAAGACACATTGAGAACATACCTACATCTCACTGAATGATGCCATACATTAAACTGCTTCCAATGTATTGACTGCCTTTGAGGCTGCTTTCTCTACAGCCTGCAAATCCTGAGTGAATATTAAAAACAACATCTTTTAGTGTTTGCATACTCCATCTCGTTACGTTCTGAGGCCCATGTTGAGAGCTGTGCAGCTTCTCTTGAGAGTGTTGGATGGTATTGTAGATCTGTATGACAGATTGTATTGCCCAGTGATCTTAGGAGTTAAGCAAATACTGAAGTCTGTGCTGACCACAAATACCAGAACGCTGCACTATCTATTTCAGGACAGCAGAAATAATTTCTTACCTCTGTTGATTTGAGTTCATTAGACAATGAAATTGCTATTCAGTTTAACTTCTTGGTTCTGAGTACTCATTAGGTTAGAGCGGTGGAAACTTAGACTTACTAGCCGATGTTTTATTGGCCATAATTCTGACTCTGTATTCCAGAGGCCTATGCAAATATCCCTGTATTTATCGTTATCTCAAGACTGACATATTTAATGTTATTTAATCTGATGGGTTGGGTGGGTTGTGTTGTTTTGTTTTGCTGTAACCTGAAGTTGCTCTGTTCTTTTATTTATCCCGTTTTTCACTCTTCACGGACAATAAGTAGATTTCACAGGGTGAAATGAATCTTCTCTTAAATGTCGTCATTTGTTACAAGCTTGTGGTATGTTTTTATTGTGTTGAATAGACACGTTGCCGGGTAGATTCTTGAAACACAGTGCTAAGGATACTTGTGCAAAACCTTCCAATACAGGCTCTTATCAATTGGTAAGTAGGGAGCCTCTGGGAACAAGGGGTCCATAACACCTATGTCAAGGTTGCACAACATGCATTTTAATTAATATTTTTTTAACCTTTATTGTACTATTGTATTTATTGATTTCTGTTTAATATTGAAAGACTCTAAAGTACCTGACTTGAAATTTTGCACAAACTTTGCCATATATGTAAGGATTTGAAACTATTTTACAGAATAAAACTTGTATTAAAAAAAAAATATTTTAAAAATATTAATTAACCCCACTTACTTGCTTTTAGCAACCCTATTATATCCTACTCCAGAGCTGGTACTCATAAGAGTTTTTCAGAAATGTTTATTTTGTTTTTGTTGGGGGTCTTTTTGTAAATTTTGTTTTTGTAATTTCTCACGTATGTGATAACTGGGGAGGAGCTTTTTGGGGAAACAAACCAACCAAACAACACTTTTCTGCTCTCTAGGAGAAGTATTTTTTTCTGAAAGTGGTCTGGAAATATGCCCATCATGGTGCATCTATGGGACCATGACACATGTGCTGCGAGATACATGCATATCCAGTGAAGCTTTCCAGAATCCTAATGTTATGTCCCATCTCTAGTACCTCCCTTTTTTCCCCATCAATGTCTCTTGAATGTTTCAATTGGGTTTATGGGGTGGGTTTTTTTTCTATTCTTGAATTAGTTTTAAAATCAGCAGCAGAAGGCTATTAAAATAACCTGGCTCAAAATCTGTTCCTGAACAGCAAATAATGTCAGTAAAATGAACTGTAGTAAGACTTTGTTCTAGGCTGTGGCTATAGGACATTGGCGTGTTACAGTGTTTTCTTGGAGAGAGTTAAAGTGAGCAGGTTGGACACATTTCATCAAGTTGAATAATCTGTTTCTGTATGATGAGCCCTTTAACTAGGGCTATCCTCATTGGGTACTGTAGTTGGATGGGAGGAGGAAAAAACCTATAATCATGTCACCTGAATTTCTTGGTATATAGCTGATAGGCTAGCAAGGTTTTGGATTTGTCATGCTATGAATTCTTTTAACTGGCAACAAAGTGGGGAATTGAAAAGCTTGGCGGGGGGGTGGGGCAAAAAGTAGGGGAGGAGGTTCTGTTTCCAAACTGCTTATGTCAATCTGAAATGAGGATTTACGAAGACAATGTAAGCAAGAAGTATCAAGGCTAACTTTAATTGTTACAGTTGGCACAGGATCAAAATAACTACAGCTCAAGCTTGTAACAATTATTCTCTAGGAAAAAAATATTTCTTTTCCTTGAAAAGCATGGAACTAGATGGCCTTCAGAGTAAGTATTTACTTTTGATAAGAAAATAAAGCTGTCCTTTTATGCTCCCCAAAACTAGCTCCTGGCAGCTAAACCTATTTCTCAGGAGCTTAAAAACTCCGGGTTCATTTCCTGGTCCGTATAGATTTCTGTGGAAGGTTTTTTTAAAGTTTCTTTTCCTTGAAAAGAAGCTGGGTTTATTTTTAGTTGTATATGACTTTATGTAAAAAGATGATGGTCACTTAATGACAGAGATATTTCACCATGCGTTCTTTTGCTTCTTATTCTGGAGGTGTCACCAGCCTGATAGTGATGTTTCAATCTTTGTTTACATTTAGAAGTATAGATATCTATCTATCTGCACCTTTACTGAAAATTAAGGAACGAAGCAGAGAGATGATCAGGGCTTTCATAAAAATTCAAGTAGTTGTGGGGTTTTTTCCCCAGAAGAACAAAAATACCTTTTTGTGGTGGTTTTCTGTTGGGTTTTGTGGGTTGGGTTTTTTTTTCCTGTGTTAAATGATAGGTAGATTGTATTCTTTGTGACAGTGTTTCCTTATTTTGTTCTGACAGATTAGTGAGACATTGAGCTGGAGACAGCAGGATTTGGTCGCGGATGAGAGAGGTGCTAGCCGGAGTTGTATTTGTATTCAGCCGCTAACCTCGCATCCCACTAAATACATCTACCTATTTTGGCTCTTCAGACTTTACCAGGGAAGGCTCTGTAGCAAGTATATAGTAAGTCCAGAGTATGAGCAAAGCCTATCAGTAGATGGGCAACTGAAAGAGAGTAGTGAAGTTGGGAGCTTCACTTCAGTGAAGAACAGGGGCTGTGGGCGTGGGTGGGACAGATTAAGAGGGTGCTGTGTAGAGGTTGTCAAATGGGATTAAGTAAGTACTTCCAGGTGACATAGCTACCTTATGGAAGGCACAGATATATCATAAGTACTGGTGCAGATTATCCTCAATGTGTAAATGAAAGTAGTTGGTATCTTCAGGGTTTTTTTTTTTGTTTCTAAAACTGGTTTATTGCCATTTTTTTGGTTTTGATTTCTCATTCTTTTGTGCAATATTCACAGAAGTATTAAACTACTGTTCAGTATGTGTGTACAGAGGCAGTCACACGTTTTAACAAGTGAATAAACACAAAAGAAAAAAAACAGAATTGCACTTTAAATGAGCTTTATTGCTTGGAGTTGTGCCTAAAATAATCTAGATGCCTCCTGCTGTGAGTGGCTTTTTGTTTGAAACTAATTTCCCTGCTAGTGTTGCTGTTTCCAAGGTATCTTCACATCACTCTCACAGAATTGATATGCGCTCTAGCATGGTTAAAAATATTCATATAGTGTGCTGAGGTTTTGTTGTGCAATGGCTTTAATTTAACTGTGGAATTTTAACTCTTGACGATGCAGCCAGATGATTACCTTCCCTTTCCCCGAAGCTAGCATTTCCTACTGCCGGTCGAGGCTGACTGCAAGGCTTCCCCAGGACTAGCATAGCCCTTCAAGAATAATGTTCCCAGCATATGTTTTTGTTGGAGAAGAGTGCAATATTATCTCTTAGGCTTTCTCAAAATAATCACAAAGGCCCTGAAAATCCAAAATGGCCCTGAATTTTTCATGCAGTTCCAAAAAAACAGTGGGTTCCTCAACTTAAATCTCATAGCAGTGAGACTAGGCGTAGCAACTAGACTGCATCATAAATCGGTACAACTCATCTCATCCTTGATCTAAACGCTGATTTGCTGTAACGATGCTAGGAAGCAGAATACCACTTGCGTGATTTCCTTTGTTTGCATGTCACAACCATATGCACTTTCTGAAGCGTAGGTTGCATGTCAAGGGGACGCATTTCTGGTTTTGCACAGCACATAAATCCTCTTAATACGGACACTTTTCTTGCCGTACGAATGGAAATCTGTTCTCGAATTGGGTTTCCATAGCTATCCCTTATCTGGTCCTAGTGGCTGCTTCTGAGCAGAGCGGATTTAATACATGATCCTGGTGGTAGGTCTCAGTATAGTAACCTTACGACTATGCTGTCAAGGAACATTCAGTCACTGTTGTGGTAAAGCTGCTCACTGCCTACTTAATTGTAAAAGCACCACAATAAAAACAGTATTATTCCAGTATCAGTGAAGTCTTAAATTCAATACTAGCTAAAACAAGAGGTACCCTTACTATCTGCTTTGTTTTTGGTTTTTAACCCAGGCCAGAGTAAATACTGTATATTGGAATTTGCTTGTAAAGTTGATTTAAAAACCTGTATGTAAAAATTCTTTCCTCAATGTTGCTCTAGTGAATAAAAATAAAAGTCATAATTCTAATAAGTATCTATTTCTCCTGCCTGTTCACTTCATGTATATTTTAAGTCATGGACTGTGTGGAGTTATAGGACAGTAGGCAGGGAATTTTGGGGGAGGAAGAGATTACTTATGCTTATGATTTCTCATGAAATTATCTTTTTCCTGCAGACTTGTAGGCTTTTAGCATGAGACTTTTTTGCTAGAGGAAAAATAGAGGCCATAGAAAAGCTGAATGTTTTAATGTAATCTCCAGGTGAACAAGGACTGATGTGGGTACATTTTAAAGGTACATTCTCTCACATCTAATGCACAGTTAAGGAGTGGAGGATATTTCATAGAGTTCTCTTATGATAATTTTAACTAGTTAATTAAATAAGGGATGAACTTGAGAGTGTGATTTTTTCCCCACAGGAGCCCAAATCAATGCGACGTATGCATACATGGAAACATGCATAAAAAGCTCCTAATAGTGTATCAGTGTTTTGCCCATGGTTTGAACGGTTTATTATTCTTGAGAGAAAAAGAAACCTGCTCCACTAACTTCATCTGGCCTGTTTCAGTAGGTGGAAGTTCAAGTTTGAAATTCCCATTAAGATTTGGGGATTGGTAAGGGAGAATCCTGTAGTTTGAAGTAAGAACACTTACTAAAAGAAAAAAGCTGCAGAGGCCCTTGTAATCCTTAACTTTTAAGGCTTTATTTTGAGCTTCAAACAGGTGTTTTAGGTACCTTCCTCAACTGAGGCCCCAAAAGGTAGTCACATACTGTGGATCCTCCTGTATTGTATTCTGCTGGATAGACGAGTTCTTTGTTACTTGGTGGACAAGACTGTTGCAGTTGTGTCTCATCCTATTGGTGTGATCACCAGACCTCAAAAGGCTGACACAGTGACTAAGTAAGTAGTGTTCCAAACTGTTGTAATTCGCAGCTTCCCTGTCTTCCCTGCCCTCTTCCATCCAGAGGCAAAGCCCTTGTGACAGTGATGAGCCGTGTCCTGCTGACAGGACTGATTGAGATGGTCTCCTGACACTGGAAGAAATCTGCCCTGCTGCCATTGGGCAGAGAACACCACATGTTGAGAGGTGTTTGAGAAATTTCTGACATTTCCCTTCTTTTGCAACCCAGAATCAACACCCTTGGCATCTTTCCTTCTACAGTAATGGTTTATTCTTAGGAGCATGACTGGATGCAACTGATCTAGTTAGACCAGTCAATACTGAAGCATGTGTGACATGAACAGAGATTCACCTGGTTGCATCTTTCCTTAGGCTGTGATTGTTAGCTGCTGTTTCAAATGAGTGTGGGCTTATAGCAGAGGACATTGAGCATAAATGCCACAGCTCTAAAAATGAGCTGTTTGAGGTATTAATGCTAATCAGTCAGTCTGTAAGGCAAGAGGGGAGGATTTTTCTCTTGGGGGGAGGGCCTAGTTGTTTGCTGTGAAACCACAGGCAGGAAGAGTCCTCCCATACATGAGGAAGTTCCATGGGCTTGCTCAAAGTCCTCACTCAATATGGTGGTGGGAGTCATAGCGTGAAGCTAAAGGCAGAGATAAGCTCCTTGCACAACAGACCAGAAACTCCATTTTAAGAATTACTTTGAATTTGGTTATTCCAAAGCAGACCAAGATCTGAATAAGCTTGAAAGCTGTTTAAAGAAAACTCTTGCACTTCCATCAAAGGCTCTGAAAGTCACTTCAGTAGTTGAAAGTGTTTCATGACGGAGGCTGTCTTTTAAAAGCCTATTACAATGCAAGTCTCTGAAATAGCCCAGACTGGCAGGCATTCAAAAGCAGGCTGAGAGGATGGGATGCTCCAACAGTTAATTTACTTTTTTTCTGTTTTCAGAAAATTCCATAGAGCTGCAGTGATTTGGGAGAACCATTTAAAAGGAGCCTCACATTCTGACACAGCCTGGTTCCCTTAATACCTCTCCAATTGAAACTGTTCGAAGCTATTCCATTCTGATGATCGTAAGGAAATTAAGGAATTTTACAGGCTGATTTTCAAAGGTACTTCTCTGTTACTCAGGCTACTACAGGGAACTTGCAGAGTTCAGCCCTGGCTTATAAACCCCCTGAAATTGTGCTCTGTAATTTTTGTGGGTTGTTGCTGTGTTGGGTTTTTGGGTTGGTTTTGGTTTTTTACGCTATGGTAGCAATCTAGAAGTGCCCAGTCTCAGGCAAGAAGCCCTTTGTGTGAGATGTCGTATCAGGCAGTAGTAGCGAAGCAGTTATTGCTGCGAGATAGACAGCAGAAGGTTGTCAAGCTGAGTTGATCCTGCCAGGATCTGAACTTATGTTTCTAGAAAGCCTATGATGTTCAAACCATATGCTTGTAATGCATTGCCGATTTGGTATTACCATGCAGGGAAGTGTAATGATACATAAGCTCTCTGCTAATAATGCTCCTGTGCATTTTATGCTGGCATTCGATTTCTTACTTCAAAGGATTTAGTGCAGGTCTGTGCGTGTGCAATATAATAATGGCTGTGGAAAACTCTGCATGTGGCACTTCTGGGACAGGCCGGGTGTTGAAAAAAACATATGCAAAGTATGTATTTCCTTTAAAGTATGCTTCTAATGACACTTTTGAGCTGCTTTGTGGGTGTTAATTTTCTCAAGGGATTATCTTTGACAGTTGTTGCTCTGTTAGGTAATATGGTTTAGTTTCAGGTAAATTACAGAATCACAGAACAGAATCCCAGAGAGTTAGGAAGTTGGAAGGGACCTCAAAAGCTCATCTAGTCCAAACCCCCTGCCAGAGTAGGATCACCCAGACTAAATCACACAGGAACACATACACATGGGTTTGGATGTCTCCAGAGAAGGAGACTCCACAACCTCTCTGGGCAGCCTGTCCCAGGGCTCCATCACCCTCTCAGTGAAGCATTTCCTCCTTACATTCCCATGGAACTTCCTCTGCTCCAGCTTGCACCCGTTGCCCCTTGTCCTATCGCTGCCATCACTGAGAAGAGCCTGGCTCCATCCTCCTGACTCTCACCCTTTACATATTTATAAACATTAATGAGGTCACCCCTCAGTCTCCTCTTCCCTAAGCTGAAGACGCCCAGCTCCCTCAGCCTCTCCTTATGAGGAAGGTGTTCCACTCCCTCCATCACCTTGGTGGCTCTTGGGGCGCCGTGCTGTGTCTGGGGGAAACACCACGGCGCAACCGCTTTCCAGTGCAGCGTTCCGCCCTCAGCCGGGCCGCAGCGAGCCCTCCCGATGGGCAGCTAGCGCTACTGCGCTCCCCGGCCCGGCAGGCAGCCGCCCGCGGGGCTGCCATACTGAGCCGTCCCCTCCTCACGCCGCCCCGCCCGCCCGGCTGGGCCGGCCCCAGGCTGAGCCGCGGCGCGCCCTGCAGCGCACATGGATGCAGGCGGTGAGCAGTCGGCGGCCATCTTTGCAGCAGCGCCGGGAGCACAGGGCCCGCTCCCCCGAAGGCGCACCGACCTGTAAGTTTGGCGTTGGAGATGCATTCAACACGTTTCTGGGGAATCTAATACGTGTTTGTAGTGATTCCGGGATTGGACTTTTCTTCTCTTTTCTTCCTTTTATAGTATTTCCACCTCTCAACTAATTTGAGCCGAGGGGTGCACTTCCTCATCCTTGCCTTCCTCAAGGGGCGCAGCTTCATCCCGTCACACTGTTCAGTTCATTAAAGTCCGATTCCCATATGTGCATGCATTTACAGCAAGAATTCTTCTCCTGCCTATCAGCTCCGGTGAGCCCACACCTCGAGTGCTGTGCCCAGTTTTGGGCCAGTGACTACAGGAAGGACATTGAGATGCGGGAGTGCATCCAGAAGAGGATGATGAGGCTGGTGAAGGGTCTGAAGCACAAGTCTTATGAGGAGTGCCTGAGGGAGCTGTGGCTTTTTAGTCTTGAGAAAAGGAGGCTGAGGGGAGACCTTATTGCTCTCTACAACTACCTGCAAGGTGGTTGCAGAGATGTCTGAGTGGGTCTCTTCTTTCAGGTGACAAGCAATAGGACGAGAGGGGATGGCTTAAAATTGCCCCAGGGAAGATTTAGGTTCGATATCAGGAAGAATTTCTGTGCTGAAAGGGTTGTCAGGCATTGGGACAGGCTGCCCAGGGAGGTGGTGGAGTCACCATCCCTGGAGGGATTGAAAAGGTGTGTGGATGAAGTGCTTTAGGACATGATCTAGAGGTGGGCTCAGCAGGGTTAGGCTGCTTTTGGACTCCGTGATTTAAAGGGTCACTTCCAAGGCAGGTGATTCTATGATCTACAAAGTGTCCTCCTCAAAGCTCTGCTTAGATACAAAGTTTCCTCCTCACGGCCTTTCTTTTGTGAGACTTAAGGACCTTAATCATAGCTTTGATGTTAGTATGTTAACAATCAATTTAAGCATCTTTCCCAAGGATGTGTTGCTCGCTTGGGGCTCTTGTTACATTCTGGCTACAGTTAGTTTCACAAAGGTCTTTTTATTAACCCTTTGCATCCCTTCACTATAAGGTGCCTGTCAGAAAGCTGGGAAGAACTGTTCACGAGGGCATGGAGCAGTAGGACAAGGGGTAATGGTTTTAAACTCGAAAAGGGAGGATTAGGTTGGATATTACGAACAAGTTCTACTATGAGGGTGGTAAATGACTGGAACCAGTTGCCCAGAGATGTAGTGGAGATCCCATCCCTGGACATATCAAAGGTCAGGCTTGATGGGGCTCTGAGTGACCTGATGAAAAAGGCCAAGACCCCGCCTGCAGCCCATGGAGAGGCCCCACGCTGGAGCAGGTGGCAACACACAGAAGACGATGTGACCCTTGTTGGAACAAGCTTCTACCAGCACTTACAGTCTGTGGAGGGAGACAGAGACACAGAGAGAGACCCATGCTGGAGCAGTTTTGCTGGGGGAGGGAGCTTGTGACTCTGTAGAGGTCCAGGCTGGGCCTTGAGAGACTGAGAGGCATTCTGTGAGAGACATTCTGCACCCCATAGCAGTGACCCACACTGGGGCAGCTGGGGAAGAGCTGAAGCCCTGTGGGAAAGAACTCACATTGGAAAAGTCTGTGGAGTCTCCCATGGGTGGGACCCCCCAGTGCAGCAGGAGAAGGGTGTGAGGAATTGACCGAAACCCCCATTCTCCCAGTCCCTGCCCCTCCCTGTGCCACAATGGGGGAAAGAAGAGAGCAAAATCATGAGTAGAGTGAAGTCTGCTAAGAAGGGAGGGTGGGGGGAAGGTGCTTTAATACCTGACTCTGGTGTCACTGGGTGTGCAGTGTGTAGTGTCACATCAGTGGCACGCTGCAGCAGGCCTCCCCTTCTATAGAAGAGCGGCGGGGTTGAGGACTTGGTTATAATGTGATTTGCCACTGGGAATGCACTGAAATCCTGGGAGAACTTTTAATGTGCAATGAACTTGGGGATCTGATCAATGTTTATAAATATCTGAAGTGTGGGAGACAGGGGGAAATGGCCAGCCTCTTCTCAGTGGTCTGTGGGGACAGGACAAGGGGCAGTGGCCTCAAGTTGGAGCACTGGAAGTTCCGCACCAATATGCAGAAGAACTTCTTCACAGTGAGGGTGACAGAGCCCTGGGACAGGCTGCCCAGGGGGGTGTGGAGTCTCCTTCTCTGGAGATATTCAAGACCCATCTGGACACTGACCTGTGCGACCTGTCCTAGGGAACCTGCTCTGGCAGGGGGGTGGGACTTGATAATCTCTGGAGGTCCCTTCCAACCCCTGCAGTTCTGTGAATCTGTGAAATTTAGGACAAAACATAATTATGTTGATTTTATTTTTAAGAAGCATGAGGTCCATTGTGATCACATCAATTTAAAGGTAACATTTCCAGAAGGAGTGCGAGCATGGACTGAGGTTAGAAGAATTTACGAATTCCATGTTGCAGCTCTGAATTAGGATATATACAAGCAAGACATTTTTTCAGGGAATTAAATTAGTGATATATTAGACCTGGGGCTTTGTGTTGTGACTTGCTTGTTTGATTTGTAGCTCAGGGAAACCTCAGAGTAAACAATTATTCCAGTACATAAGGAAAAGATTTTTAATGACTCCTACCATGCAACTGTTTGAAATTTTCCCTTTGACCCTTTAAGCCAGTTGTATCCCTGTTGGCCTGTCTCCACGTTCTGGTGCAACTTTTCCTTTGTAGTCCTTATTTGGAAATTTTTTTTCCCGGCCTTCCTTCTCCAAAAACAGTGGTGGTATTGTTTTGCCTGATAGCAAACCTGTCGCTCTTCAGTGACACTGGGCATTAATTTTAACGGTGTGCTTTGTGCCTGGGGCCTACCTCTACAGAAATGTAAGGTGGCACTTGGCAAACGTGGCTTCCGTTGCTAGTCTGAGGCACCTTCTCTCGGGAGAGGCGCTTTGCACGGCGGCTGGATTGGAACTCGTTTTTTCATGCTGAATCCGGCAGAGGGAGCGTTTTGGTCTTTTTTTGAAAGGTAGCGGTGGCTTTTTCTGCTCTGCTCGGTGGATGCTAGGGATAGGCGTTCCTGTCGGTACGTACCGCTTCAGCATGAAGGGCTGTGCTGGCATGGGCCGTTATAGAAGGTTTGCAAGTAGCTGTTGCAGGCCGGGAGGAAGCTGCGTGACATCAAATCGTTAAAATCTCTATGAGGAAGGACTGGCCTTGCACTCGGTATGTTTGTCATGCAGACTTGCCTGAGACTGCAGTGACTTCAAGACCAGCAGCAGAATACCTGTGTCAGTAATTATGCCCGGCCTATCTAAACGACAGCATGCAGTAGCTGTTGCCTCAGGTTGGTGCTACCGGAGGCACCTGTTTAACCATATTGCATTCTGGCACACGTGTACCTCTTGTATATAAACATTCCTGTCTCTTTCCTGGCCGTGCAAAAAGAATCACAGACAACTGGTCAGAGCCCAGAGGAGACGTTCTTTCTGAACTTCTACAGGAAGAACACGGATGCATGACGTACCTAGCCAAGCTGGAACATGGCTCTGTGTGTGTATTTTCTAACAAAAGACATAATGAGAGATGGAAGATGCGTTTTAATTTTTTTTTCAGTTCTTCTAACTACCATACTTGGTGATACTGGTACAGGGTATGGAAGAAAAAACTCAGTTCCATCTACCAAAGTATTTTGATCTCATTTTCAGAAAGTTGTTGCTTCACCTTTGACAGTTCCACCATGGAACTAATCTGCCCTGTTTAGTTGGGAAAACAGTGGAGTGAAACAGCTCTACAGACATGACCATACTACTTTTATCCTTTTTTTCCCCTAGGATGTTTTCATACATGTACACAGGCTCACCTGTCATGTATCTACACGGTTCCCATAGCTGTTTGCATTTGCGGATTTTTTTTTAGTTGTAATTGATGAGTATCACCCCAGTAACTTAGTGGTCTGAATCTTTTCCCTTCCTCTCTTTTTTAAAGCTATCTGCAGACAATTTCCTTTGCCCAACTTTTGATCTCCGTGTCATTTTACCTGTGTTTCCTGTCAGTCCTAGATTATATTTGGTATTGGCAGTTACTTATTTGCTTATTAGCAACTCATTCTTTATTCTTCTCTTCTGTAGGGGATCCATGGGTCTTTTCATCACATAACTACAGAGGACACAAGCCTTTCAACAGACTGACAATGAATTAACTTCTTACTAGTGGAACCAAGCAAAACACTTTTCAACCCTGAGTTTGCACCTTAGAGATGTTTCCTTGCTGTCTAAAGCCATATTGTCAGCCTCTGCCATCAAAGGTGTGGGAATAATTAATTCTCCTCGGCTTTGGGGTTTGGGTGGTTTTGTGGAGAACTGAAACAAATACTGTCTGAATTCATTTGAAGTTGGCCATTAGTAAATCTCTTTAAAGCTGCAGCTTTGATAAGGATTCCACCTCTGTTTTCTTCCTTTAACTTGCTCCATTAATGCATGCGTGATCTCTCATTGCACCTCTGGCACCTGCCTGTGCTCTGAGTAGTGCTGCTGTGGTGGGAAACCTGGGTGAGTTCTGCTGGAAACGTGCAGCCCTGATCCAGTAGCAGCTGGTCCAGACACTGATGGCTATGTTCTGTGCCTTTACTTTTTTTGGAAGGACTGTTTCCCAGAGCGGACCATTTCTTCAGGTGTGCTTCATTTGGTTGGTTTGGGTTCCTTGGGTTTTTTCCCCTGTGTGTTTAGAAGTTCATTCTCCATATCTCAAAGCAAAAGTGACTTCCTGCTGTGGAAGAAGGTACACAGAAATCTGGCAATTTATCCAGGTCTTGTCCTGCAAACACTCTTATTTTTTTGTTCAGCAGTTGTTAAGTTTATGTTGGATGCAGGCTGGTGCTTTGACTTCCCATTGATTGCAACAACCACCGGTTGCAATTAACCTGACGAGTCTTGTGATGCCAAATGTGAGTGGCAGTGCCAGGGATTAGAGGAAACTTGCTCCCACCACCCAAGGATCTCTCAGTTTTGTGCTTCTGTCATAATTTTTTTGTGGTCTGTTGGTTGATGATTTGCAGATGCTGTGGCTTTGCCTAAGGCAACCCTGAGACTTCGGTGATCCCTTGGAGGGTGTTAGGCCTTGTTAGACTAGGAGGGAACTGTGTGTCAGTGTGAGGTCAAGGCAGCACTATGCTGGTGGAAATTTCCATGTCTCCAGAGATTTCTGGAAGGGGATTTGTCACTGGTAGGCATTATGCTGGTAACGGGCCCCAACCGCCTTCCCCTCAGCGTGGCTTGGGCCAGGGGTTTTACCTCTTGGACTGACAAGATGGCCGCTTGCCGGTAAGCTGAGCTTGTGCCTCTCCCGCTGGGCTGGCCGGGCGGCTGTGAGTGACAGGAGCAGGGCTGTTCTGTGTGTGCAACCTTGGCCACTGAGCCCAGAGCTTGGACTGCTTCTGGTGTGGGGAGTCAGCAGCCTCAGGCCTCTCAAAAGAGGAGGGGGTGAGAACCCATCTGCAGTGGGGAAAGAGCCGTAGATAAATGGCTGCTGGTGGCCCTGGGGATTCCTGGAAAAGCAGCTGCAGGCCCACAGCCTTGAGGTGTGTGGTGCTTCATGCAGAGGTTTTTAAGTGTAACTGAACAGCTGAAGCGCCTGGCACTGAACAAGCAGGTTCTTGCAAAGGATTAGCAGTGTGTGTTACTGTACGTGTGTGTGATTCGTGTGGGGTTTGAAAGATACAAAAGGGTTTTTTGGCACTTTCAAATGGCTGTTACTTTCCCCCTCTAAATAATGGGAAGGAAAAGAAGGTTGCTTAGGTCTGAAAAAGAAAATAGTTTTCATTTCCTTGTCCTGGTGCTTCAGATGTTCCATGGAAGCCAGTTCATTTTCCTTTTACTTTTAACAGCATCGATTGTTCAGGTGACACTTGTATTTATTTGACCACCAGCTAGATAGGACCTTACAGACTCTTGAAGAGCTTACCATCGTGAGTGCCCTGACTTAAAGATGTTACTTTTTGCTCTTTGGATGCTAGTACTTTGAGCCAAGCAAACTGCTGACTGTCAGGCTTGGCATTTTTACTGGTGTATTTTTGTTGAGGATGAAGCTGGAGACAAAATTCTGACCTGGCATCAGCCACCTGTGCTTCAGCAATTTCAGGTCTGCAAACAAGGGATCTGGTGTGCAATGTAGCTGCTGTCGGGTGTCATCGATGTGAAGGCAGAATGATTCCTGGCTGACATAAGCACTCAGAGGCCTTTCACTCCGTATTTCTGTGTAAATGTTTTGCGTGGTTATTTGTTTGTGCAATGGCCTTGTTATTTTCCCTTGCTTCTGTGGATTTTGCCACACAAAACCAAATACATTTCATTTCTCAGCTACAGGAAACTTGTTCACAGCTGTCTGATAGCTGAAGACCAAGTTGTGGCCGTTAAAACTTCTGGACATGTTCATTTTCAGGTAGTTTTATAAGCTGTAGTGCCAAATGCTTTACTAAAATCCAAAAGTTGTTGTTTTTGACAATGCTGGTGGTAACACAGGTGAACATCAAAAATGATTAATGCATCTTTTGTAAACACTTATCTCTGTGCTTCTGCTTCTGGATGAATAAAGGTTGCCCACCGAGATTCCTGCTTCATCTGGTGCTCCTTTGGGTTCTGATGTGAGGCTCCTGAGCTAGAGCTCATTATTATTAATTAAGGAGCAGCTCTGTGCTTGGCAACCTGAGGCTCAGCTTCATGAATCAAATGCTGACTGTGCTGAGATGATCAATGGGGGGCTGTGGGCATGTTGCTTCATAAAACCATAACCAGTGGTTTATAGTGACTTCTGGGTTATCCTGTTTGTCAGTTAATTGCTATATGATCAGCCATAAAAGGTGATCCAGGAAGACCTGCTTTTTCCTGACAATTTTTGCCCTATGATTGTCCTTCGCTTTCCATTTAGTGTTTGGGAGACAGGTGTGTGGTTTTTAATTGGTTTTTAATTCAGCTCAGCTCTGGGAGGTGGTGACTGAACACATCTCCCGTTTGTTTATTGATCTCTGTTCACAGCTCCAAATTATTCTTTTAGCAGCCTTTATTGCTAGCTCTTCTTTCTTATGCATGAGGCTAACTTTTTTTTTTAAAGAAGTGATAGAAAACAGTAAGTAAAGCTGCAATCAAGAGTACTCAGCTGAGCTCCCTTCTGTCTTTCCCAAAAGCCATACTGGGGAATAAGCACAGCTTGTATAAAGAAGCCTTTGGCTTCTCCAGGGTGCTGAGCCCTTGGCTTCTTTATACGTTTCTGGAGCCAGAGATCTGAAGGACCAGATCATAAATTCAGATTGGCTAGGTGTTTGCTGAAGTTCCTCTACCAGAAGGTCTTAATAACCTTCCTGATAGACTGTAGTGGCTTCTGTATGTGCTGTTTATTGTGTTGCAATTTGAGAGCTGTAAAGCTGCAACCTGAAGCTCATTCTGAACGCTTGCAGGCAGTATTTTCTCAAGAGAAGTGCAGCTGGAGTGGGTACACTGTTCAGAGGGGCTGAGCAGGGTTGGCTTGTTTTTCCAGCCTGTATTACTCCCTGCCTTTTGGTTGGGGGTTGTTATTGCTGGGTGGTCTTGCAGAGTGCAGGGTGTGCAAGAGCATGCTGTAAAGGTGGAAATGAGATGATTCGCCCCCTGTTTTCCAGCTGCATTGGCATCATTTCATTCTCCGAATCGTTTCATTCTCTGCTATGTTTGATGTGGACTGAGTTGGTCCCTTTCCTCTGCTATTTAGCAGTTTCATAGACTGTTGAGCCAGGGCAGCTGGACCCACCAGGGCTACTCATTCTCCTGCAAGGCTCTAGGCCTGATCTCCTGTAGCAGAACGGGTGCTGGCCTGGAGTTGGTTTCAGGGTGCTGAGCCATCATCAATGTCTCTGTTTTTACCCAAGTCTGCTTCACACACTGTCTTGGGTGTTCTCCTGGAGGGGGAAAAGCATGCTGTTGGGTCAGGCTCACACATGAGTCATTCAGGAGTCTTCTGAGCATCGTACCCCAGTGTTTGGGTAAGTGACAAGGAGACAATCTGAGAAGCGGGGCGGGGGGGAAGAAGGTTGCAAATGTTTTACAGTGCTCTAGCTGTGTGGGTGAACAACAGTGGGGGTTGGACTTGATGATCTTAAAAGGTCTTTTCCAACCTTGTGATTCTGTAACAAGCTGTGCCTGCCTCTTGCTTGAGTGGGAAAGGGAAAAGGCAAGCAGGAGATCTTCTCCCCACTTCCACCTGTAATTGCTGCCCTGGGTTGAGTGCAGCAGGAGGATGCTGCTGTGTTGGAGACAGGCTGTGTTAGTGCACAGAGCTGTGTGAGAGCCAGCGGCTCTATTGCTCAGGGCCAACCTGGGTCAGTGTTGGTATGAGCTTGGTAATTAAATCTCAGAGAAGCAGCTAAGTTGTTTCCACCCCTTGCCTGCATGTAGTAATTAAAAGACCTTGTAATTAATAGGGACCAGGGAGGGAAATCAACTGGAACCTGTCAATTTGAGCTTTGGTTTGATGGTGAAGATTTACACAGTGAAGCAGCTAGTTTCCTTTTACAGCTTCCACAGGTCAGAGCTTTACATGACCCTGTGTCACGTCAGTCTATGCAGCCAGGCAGGCTGTGCAGCTGTGTTGGATATACTCTCCCTGTCTAACTGGGGAGGAGGGGGAAACCTGAACTCATTAACTGTTAGATCTTTAATTTTACCTGGAAGTGTCTGAGAATGCCACTCTAGTGATGTAAGAGCCTATGTGTTTGTGGAGGGAAGGAATCCTGGATTTAAATTAAATATATATTTTTCTTTGGTGCTGAGAAAAGCCTACTAAAATAACAATGACACCCGGTAACTTCTTCCCTTTGTTAATACTGCAGTGCAGAGCACTTGGAATTAGGAAGCTCTTGGGCTTTACGTGGAGCTTGTTGCAAGGGGTCTTGGTTTGGAATGTATTTGGGCAGCTTCAGAGTCACATATACAGAGGGTAGCAGCATCAGTGCTGTCGTGATTTTTCTATACAGTCCAGTCAGTGCCAATAGCAGTATTATGTTATCCTTCCTCTTCCAGAGTGTCAAGCATATGGGCGCCAAGAACACTACCTCTGAAGCAGAGCCAAAGTCCCCTTTTTTTGGTCTCAGATTGTAGCAAGTAAATTGGAAGAAGTTCAGAGAATGGAAACAAAGTTGAGCAGCCATGCAGAGACTGGGGGCCAGGATCCTGCTCTGGGAAGCTACTGTATATTTGCGTGAGGGGTACAGGGTAAATAGTTTAAGGGGAAGGAGTCTGAAGGTGGGGGCCAGTGTGTGAATGTGTGCATTCTCAAAGGGGTATGCATGTGTAACGCTGGAAGGAGCTACTAGTAAACTTGTACAAGCGTGTGGAAGGTGTTTGTTTACCATCAGATAAAGGGAAAAGGTTTTCCAAGGTAACATAATGATTTGGATATCAAGAACTAGGAGCATCAAGACACTGATTTGATAGTGAATTGGACTAATATACAAAGAGAAATCCTCTTAGGAATAGTTGTTTCTACTTGCATCTTTAGTAAGAGCTTAACTGCCAGGTGACCAAGTTTTGGTTGACCTCTACTAATCGTCATTAGCAGCTTCATGCTAAAAGCTGCTAGCATCTGACAAGCACAAGTGAGATACATCAGCACATCTCAGCCTGTCTCGTAAACTGGCTGGGTCTTGTCACTGTGTATTGCACTGGCTGGTAACTGTGTGGGAAGGGGATGTGATTTTTTTCTGCTTATTACTGGTCAAACAGGAAGTTGCTTTTAGCTGTATGGCTTGTGATTAACAAAACCATAGATAAATGGCTTGTGATCCGTGACATCTGTGCCAGCAGTATTAGGGTAACATGAGTGCTTTGGATACTTACTGGGGCAACGCTGCTTAGGTCTGCGATCTCAAGTTCTGTCCGTTTTGATGGGACTCTAACTGTACTCCAAGCAGAGCTCTAGGACTGTACTTCTTGGGCTTGCCTAGCCATTGGGCCAACAGCTGCAAATTAGTTTCCTGTACCTCTGGTAAATCTGCTTTTTCCCAGGGATGGTAATTGCATTAACTGGAGACCCTCCCTCTGATAAAGCACGCTAATGCTTTCTGTTGTGATAAAAGCACTGCAGTGGAAATGCTTTCTGAGGTTACTGACCATGATCCGTGTGTGTCTTTTGTAGACCTCTGTTCTCTGTTGCACAGCTGGGTAAAGGTGTGCCTTTTCCTGTGGTTGGATGTCTCTTCCTGCCCAGTCCTCCTCACACAGAGTTGGAATGGTTGAACTAGTTTTTCAGAGGAGGCCAGACTTGTTGCCACTCACAGATTGTGTTGATTACTGTCCCACTGACCTTCATTAATGGAGCTAAATCCAGCTGGAGGCCAGTTACAAGTGGTGTTCCCCAGGGCTCAGTCCTGGGTCCAGTCCTGTTCAATGTCTTTATCAATGACCTGGATGAAGGGATTGAATGCTCCCTCAGTAAGTTCTGGATGACACTAAGCTGGGAGGAAGTGTCCATCTGCCTGAGGGTGGGGAGGCTCTTCAGAAGGATCTGGACAGGCTGGATCGATGGGCTGAGACTAGTTAGATGAGGTTCAGCAAGGCCAAGTGCAGAGTCCTGTGCTTGGGACATAACAACCCCATGCAACGCTACAGGCTTGGGGAAAGGTGGCTAGAAAGCTGCCTGGAGGAGAAGGACCTGGGGGTGTTGGGTGACTGCAGGCTGAACATGAGCCAGCAGTGTGCCCAGGTGGCCAGGAAGGCCAAAGGCATCCTGGCTTGTATCAGACACAGCATGGCCAGTAGGTGTGGGGAGGGGATTGTGCCCCTGTACTCGGTACTGGTGAGTAGTGAGGGGTTCAGTTTTGCACCCCTCTCTACAGGAAGGACATCGAGGCCCCAGAGCATGTCCAGAGAAGGGCAACCAGGCTGGTGAAGGGGCTGGAGAGCAAATCTGAGGAGCGTCTGTGGGGCCTGGGCATGTTTAGCCCTAAGGAGGTCGAGGGGAGACCTTATCACTGCTACAATTACCTGACAGGAGGGTGTAGAGAGGTGGGAGATGGTGTCTTCACCCAAGTGACAGGAGAGAGGACAAGGGGGAATGGCCTCAAGCTGCACCAGGGCAGGGTCAGATTAGAAAGTTCTTCCCTGAAAGAGTTGTCAGGGCCTGGAACAGGCTGCCCAAGGAAGGGGGTGAGTCACCATCCCTGGATGCGTTTTACAGACGGGTGGATGAGGTGCTCAGGAATATGGTTTAGTAGAGGGCAGGTATGGTTGGACTCAATCTTAAAGGTCTTTTCCAACCTTGTGATTCTGTGATTTAGACAGAAAACTCTTCATTTGATTCAGAAATGCAGATATACTTTAAACTGTTGCTGCCCTGATTGAATTGCCTCTAGAGGTCTGTATTGTCTGCCATACCTCAGAGTCATTATGTGCTTTCAAAATGCTGTTACAGTCCTGCTGACAAGGTTGGCAGAAAAACTGTGTGGAGGCCTTATCCCAGAACTTCTCTTTTATCAATGAGATGTCTGTCCGATTTGTGGCTGAACTAGCCTTTAGAAATCACTGTGAAAAAATCATCAGAAACTTTTACTGTAAAATGACCATGGAACTTGTGTCTTATTTTGCATATTTTGGTGGTTTTCTTCCTCTCTTGCAAGAGAGGCAAACAAATTCCTGGTCTGTAGGTCCTGCAACTTGCTGGTTCCAATTGCTACTATGTTTTGGGGAATCATTACTGGCATTCTCAGCAGGTCCTTGAACAACTGAGAGGATAACTGACCATTCGAGCACACAGTTACCTGTTATGATCTTTCTTAGAACCTGTTTCTTAAACAGCAAACACCAATTCATCCTTCAAGGCAAAATTTTCAACTTTGTTCCAGGCATCCAGAAGTTTACAGCAATCAGGAGAAGTAATCTATAAATAAGTTAAGAAAATAATTGTGAAGAATACTGACCAGAACCAAATGAGGCTTCAAGGCAGTGAGAGGGAGGGCTGTAGGCCATGCTCAGGAGTGTATAGACAAGTCTATATCTGAGATAACGACCTTGTTAAAATGGCATGTCTGCTTTGGGATTTAAAGTGTGTTGCATTGGAAGATGTACTGCTCTGCTCTTATTGGCCCTGTGAAGCAAGGACCCAAGAAGGGTCCTAGCCAAGACGTGCATTTCAGGACTTCCAGCAGCTGATCTGCTGACAGAGATGTTTGGTAGGGTACCCCTTGATTTGGCAGCTGCTTAGGCAGTTTCAGTGGCCGAGTGCAGAAATGGATGATGCAGCATGGGTGGGCAGAGTCCCAGGTCAATCTGACTTTGAGGAACAGAATCAGCTGGAGCTTTGGCACTTTTACTGGTTTATCCCACATCTGGGAAGCCCAGCAGAAGAATAAGGCCCTGTGTAATGAAGCATGAAGGGGAGATGCTGGACTCCTCCTCAAGGTCTTTTGTGAGCTGCTGCTTTGTAACTTTGCTCTTGTATTCCTCCTCTCCCCTTTCCTGTTCTAACTGCTCCCCCATTCCTCAGGCTCTCCTCCCTCCCACCAGTTGCTGAATTGTAGAGAAGCACTTGGAACACTTAGCAAGTAGCTTTCAAAGCCTTTTTAGGGATTTTAACTGCTCGCTTCCCGCTGTTCCTAATGGAGCTCCTAATGGAGCTAAGCAGCTAAATCCTGAACTTGAAAACCTTAAAAGGTCAAGGGAAGTTAAATTCCAGGTATGTGGTGTTCCAGGATTGTCCCTATGCACAGTTGGAGTGACCATGGCAGTATGTTTAGCAGACAAACTGCCTGTCTGCTCAGCCTTTCCTTCAGCGCCTCTGTGGTACTGATGTATCAGTGTGGCCATCAGTCACCGTGCTACTGAGAGCAGCAAACTTGTGGTGCCAGCACTGGTGCGATCACTGTGGGAAGAGATTGTATGGCATGAGTTTATCCAGGGAGCCCCAGTTCTAGCAACTGCTTTTGGGCAGTCTTTGATCCCCTCTTTTGAAAACAACTGAATGCAGATTTGCTTTCAGCTAGGCTTTCTACAAGTGAAAAGTGTCTCAGCAAAGTGAACTGGAGAGACCTCGGTACTGGAGGAATGGCAGAGAGACTGTTTCTTGGTGCAAACTGGAAGACAAGTTTTCTAGGGGAAGAACAACTTCTACAGGCTAAATCAGCACCTTGTAAGGATGGAGTAACTTGATTGCAGAAGCACTTGAACAGTTCCACAAGGATTTTATGTGAAAGGGTCAAGCAAGACAGGTGACTTTGCTGAAGAATTTGTATCTCTATTTTAATTTGCTAAGTGTTTTTAAAAGGATTCCTTTAAAATTCCAGGTCACAGTGCTTCCAATGGGATTTCTCTCTAAGTTAGTGAAAGAAAAAAAAGTAATGCTGTCTCAGTTTCAGCCAGCTGCTGCTCTTAAGTGACAGGCTTCTGTTACATTGTGATGCATGCCTTGTTTTGCAACCCTGATTAGACTACTGAAAGAGTTAGTTTCAGAGGCTGTTTTGGACTGCCTAATTACAATATAGCTAAGTCAAACCTGCGTGAGGTGTGCTTCTCAACATCAGGTAATAAAAGCCCTCTGCAAAGTGCTAGTAAATGTTTATATGACTTTCCTGGTTCTTGATATTATGAATCTTTTTGTGTGTGATTTATCAGTGGTCAGTTACAGAATCACAATGTTGGAAAAGACCTTTAAGATCATCGAGTCCAACCGTTCCTGTCCTATGCTAAACCATATCCCTAAGTACCTCATCCATGTCACACCCAGGGATGGTGACTCAACCCCCTCCCTGGGCAGCCTGTTCCAGTGCCAAATAACCCTTTCAGGGAAGAACTTTTTCCTAACATCTAATCTGACCCTGCCCTCCTGTAGCTTGAGGCCATTTCCCCTTGTCCTATCTCCTGTCACTTGGCTGAAGAGACCATCTTCCACCTCTCTACACCCTCTCTACACACTCCTTTCGGGTAATTGTAGCAGTGATAAGGTCTCCCCTCAGCCTCCTCTTCTCTAAGCTAAACAACCCCAGTTCCCTCAGCTGCTCCTCATAGGATTTGCTCTCCAGTCCCTTCCCCAGCCTCGTTGCCCTTCTCTGGACAGGCTGGAGGACCTTGATGTCCTTCCTGTAGGGAGGGGTGCAAAACTGAACCCAGAACTCCAGGTGCGGCCTCACCAATGCCGAGTACAGGGGCACAATCACCTCCCCAGACCTACTGGCCACACTGTTTTTGATACAAGCCAGGATGCCTTTGGCCTTCCTGGCCACCTGGGCACACTGCTGACTCATGTCCAGTCAGCAGTCACCCAACACCCCCAGGTCCTTCTCTGCCTGACAGCTGTCTCACCAGTTCAAATCTTGCAATTTATGCTGTATGACCTTCTCATCTCCTAAAGCTAGTTGGTGATTTCCTTTAGGTGTTTGAATACTCGGGTACTTCCAGTGACACGTGTGTTTTGTTTTCATTTTCCTTCTCAGCCTTGGGGTAAAAACAAGTGCTGGAAACTTACTCCATCTTACTTGATGGTATCTTTCTATATGTATACAGTTCGTTCTGTTCAAGGACTTCTCAGAACTTAGTGAAGGGAAGATGTCCCCATATTTGAGAGCACAGAACAACTAGGGGAGGAGGAGGCTGAAGCACTTTGGTTGCTATCCAATATAAATTTAGCAGTATTTCTGGACTACAACTTGGACCTTTTCAGATATAGTACCAGCAGAGTATAGTTGTTGTCATTGTGAGATCATGAGGACTTCTATGAAGAAGTATAAGACAAGAGAAAGTAGCTTTCTTTAATCTCTCAATCATGTACGTTTTTTAAAAGAGCAAGTGTTGTTGCTGTTCTTCCATTTCTCATAGCTTGATTGTGGGTACAAACAGGATAGAGATCTACTTGTGTGTCCAAGTAATATGCTTAAACAAGGTTTAAGTCACAAACCAGGAAATGTTCATTTTTAGTATTCAACTAACTGCCTCATTTTAATAACAACCTACGGGTGATGCACTCTTCCCTTCACAGAATCCAAGACTCACAGAATCATAGGGGTTGGAAGGGACCTCCAGAGATCATTTGGTCCAACCCCCCTGCCGAAGCAGATTCCCTAGGACAGGTTGCACTAGGACAGGTCCCAGTGCTCTGTCACCCTCATTGTGAAGAAGTTCTTCCACATATTGGTGCAGAACGTCCTGTGCTCCAACTTGAAGCAAGAAGAAATACTTATTTATTCTTCATGGGAGGGAGTTGAGGGACTTAAGGCTGAGCATCCAACCAAACAGGACAGCAGGGCGTTACAACCTGCCTGTTATTATTGCATTGCCCCGTGGAACAGCTGGGTGTAACTTACTCTCCCTGTGAGCTGCAGACATATGCTTCTCCTTTGCCCCTGCTGGGAAGTCCTGGATGAGGTGTGAGATACTGACTGTGGCATAAACTGGCTGTTCCCCAGGCCGGGTAGTACCTGTCACCATGCTTGTAGCTGCTGTCACCACTGTCAGGGCTGCCAGCACATATGGGCGTTGTCAGACACAGCTCTGAAATGGCTTCACATATACCTGCGTCTCCTTTCCCTTCCCCAGAGGTTAGTCCTCTGTTTTCCCTGAGTCTTGTTTCTGTGACCTAAACAGAGCAGTTATGCTCAGGGATCCAGGTTGGCTGATTAGGTTTAGACTGTGAAAAGGTGCCAACTGCATAAAAGCTTGGCCAGCATTTTGGACCATTCTCTCAAATTTAAATCTTAACCATGAGGCAGCTGCCTTAAAGGATTAGATGTGTGATACACCAAGCTTACCACTTTTAGGTTACTGTCTTAAGTGATTTCAGAACTGACCCTGAGTTGGTGATGGATCTGCTTTGCTGTATGAGACCTGGGCCCATCTGCAGCTTTCACCTGTGACTTGTGCCAATCCTTTCACGGACCATTGTTTGCCACTTAAACCTGCCTCTCTGATCAGTGCAAACAGAGTATGATTTCTCTCACTCTTCAGCATTTATGCTGCTGTGATGAACAATGTCCTTAATTCCAAGTTAATGAATCCAAGTTAATGAGTACTCGTTTTCCACAGATGCCCATGCTCCTACAGCAGGTGGAGACAACAGTCATTTAATATTCCAATGGCCACAGGAGGGATGAGTGAGTCTTCCTTGCCTCCAGCTCTTTGTTGGCAGCATCCCAAAATATGTTCTTTCCTTGCCTTCAGCTTGGTCTTCAGCTTTTCCTTATTGTGTCTTTCCTGCAATGGCTTTCAGCTCACTCATGCTGTTAAGGCACACGGCATCTGATATGCGTAAGGCTATGAGAGATATGCAGCAAAGGGTGAGCAGAGCCTCACAGAGACCCTGCTCTGTCCGTGGATTTAGTATTCCTCAGAGGTCACAGAAACTGCCCACAGTTTCTGTCAAGCTGGTTGGTGTCTGGGACAGGAGAGGCTGAGAGCTGGGATTTTCCAGCCAGGAGAAGAGAAGGCTGTGAGAAGATTGTACAAAGAGCATAGTCAGTATCTTCCTGGAGGCATTTAGTGACAGGGTGGGAGGCATCAGACACAAATGGCAACAAGCAAAATTCTCATTAGATACCAGGAGAGAAAGATCAATAAGGATGGTGGAATTTTGAAATAGGTTATCTTGAGAGCAAACTCAGCTAACTGACTTGACCTTTAAGGAGCTTGCAGTGAGTGGGAGGTTGCATGAGAGGAGCTCTAGGTTCCTCCCAAGAAAACCATTTCTGTCCTTTTTTGTTTCTAGCTTTCCCACTATTGTGAACCTATCCACATATGGATTGTTCCTGCCTTTTGGAGAACCAGTATGAAAAGCCCAACTGATCAAAAACATGGATGTCTCTAATGAAACCTGCTTATGCCTTCTGAGCAATCCCGAAGGAGCAGCTGTTGCAGGAGGAGGCATGCTGCTGTCCTAGTGTGAGCAGGCTCCAACTGTTCATTGTGTAAGTATTTTAGTGGTTATGCAAAGTCTGCTGATATCACAGAATCACCAGGTTGGAAAAGACCTTTAAGATCATAGAGTCCAATAGTTCCTATCCTATGCTAAACCATATCCCTAAGTACCTCATCTACCCTTCTGTTAAACACATCCAGGGATGGTGACAGGGATAAATCAACATACTCCATGAAACCCAGCAAATAACAAGTCTCACCATAGTTTTAGCCCCTACCAACAAGAGACTACCACCCCTACTAGAGTTATGCCCATCTCTGTGGCAGCCCCCACAGCATTAAACACAGCCCTGCACTGCCTGCTCTCAATCTCATTTCACCTTGGAAGTCCAGAAGAAGAGAGGGTTGGCTGATATTTGCTGATAGGCTGTAAAATATGTCAGGACCATCATGGAAACCATGCAAAAGGGAAATTGCATAGTAGAAACTGTCTCTCATGTCCTCTCTGGACATGCTGAAACTAACTTTAAATGAGTTGGGCTGGGTTTGTGAAGCAATGCAGAATGGTGTGGGTTAGCTGACCGTGTTCTTCCATAACGCAGCCTTGAGGCAGGGTAGAGGTGTACTGGTTTTGGGTTCCCATTTGCAAGTTAATTCCATATGACTGCTTCCTTTGCTCCTGCAGATAAGGTAACATGGAAGCTGTCCGTCTGGACAGAGTTCCTCGGTAGCAGATGATAGTTACGCTCACGAGACTGGAAGGAGCAGTGCTGGATCCGTGGCAGAAAGCAGCAGGAAGAATTAAGATAATATTAACAAATTCATAAAAAACCCTCAAAACAAAATAAGCAAGGGAAAGTGAAAACAAGTAATTCCAAACCAGAGCCTAAATCCTGGTGAATGTGTCAGTTGTGGATAGGTTCTGATCTGCTGGCAGTTCTTTTTTTCTGGTGTGGGTGGGGCAATGCTGAAGAGGCCCAGCTCCCTCAGCCTGTCCTCATAAGGAAGGTGTTCTACTCTCTTCAGCACCTTGGTGATCCTGCACTGGACTCTTTCAAGGAGTTCTATGTCCTTCTTGAGCTGAGGGGCCCAGAACTGGACACAATATTCCAGGTGTGGTCTCACCAGGGCAGAGCAGAGGGGGAGAAGGACCTCTCTTGACCTACTAACCACACCCCTTCTCATACACCCCAGGATGCCATCAGCCTTCTTAGCCACGAGGGCACATTGCTGGCTCATGGTCATCCTGCTGCTGTCCCCCAGGACCCCCAGGTCCCTCTCACCTACTCTGCTCTCCAACAGGCCAGTCCCCAACCTATACTGGTACCTGGGGTTGTTCTTCCCTAGATGCAAGACCCTACACTTGCACTTGTTCATTCTCAGTCCTCCATAGCTGACAACACTTAAGTGCTGTGTGATTTAAATTCAGAATCAGCAATACAGAAATGGTATTAAAGTTACTGTTTAATGTGCAATGAACTTGGGGATCTGATCAATGTTTATAAATATCTGAAGTGTGGGACACAGAGGGAAATGGCCAGCCTCTTCTCAGTGGTCTGTGGGGACAGGACAAGGGGCAATGGCTGCAAATTGGAGCACAGGAAGTTCCGTACCAACATGTGGAAGAACTTTTACCCAGTGAGGGTGACAGAGCCCTGGGACAGGCTGCCCAGGGGACTGTGGAGTCTTGTTCTCTGGAGATATTCAAGACTCATCTGGTTACTGACCTGTGCTACCTGTTCTAGGGAACCTGCTCTGGCAGGGGGGTTGGACTTGATGATCTCTGGAGGCCCCTTCCAACCCCTATAATTCTGTGAATCTGGAATTTTAGCCAAGCTTGTGGCTTATCGTGAGGCAATGGTAAATAAATGAAAAGTTCTCCTCGTATGGGGCAGTAGGGGTGGGTGTGCAGCGCAGTATTTCCATCTGGTTTTCAGCACTCAGTCACACTCAGTGGTTTGGAATGCTGCTCAGCATTGTGACTTTTCTTTTCCACCATCATTTTCATGATGCCATCTAACCTTGTTTGATAAGAGCCTTTATCTTCAAGCAACCTGCTTTTGTCCATCATTGTGCTGATAGGCTCAACTCATGTTTAAGTCAGTTTTCAGTCCCGTGGAACTGGTCAGGATGCTGGAAGAATTGAGGGTGGAAAATGGCAAAACTGATGTTCCTAGATACATTTTGCTGAGATGTTCTTGAAGTGGTTTTGTAGTGCTTGGAACCAGGACTCGGTGGAAGAGAATAAGAGTGGAAAAAAGAGGTAAAAGGGGTGCACATGCATGTGGGTTTGAAGGTGGGTCAGCATTTGAGGACACCCAGAATTAATAAACCTTGTATTCACAGCGTGGGTGTAGTCAGGCTTTCCCTCTAGATGTACTGATCTTGGGACCTTGTTTGGGTTTTGGCTTGGAGTGATTGAGGACAGAATCCTTGTTACCTGAGAGGATTTATTTTTGTCTTAATTTTATCGCTTCAGGTGAGAGTAAGATGCAGCTAGAGAAAATGTATGTGATACAGCCTGTCTGTGAATGAATGAATAAATAAATAATTAGCAGAAGTATGTGTGCTGTGCCCTCATGAAGCTTATTTGCACTTCAGATCAGGATAGGAGCAAGTTCACAGTGGTCCTTATACCACAGCTGTCTGTCTCCCTGTGAGCAAAACACCTGCATCTTCATTTGGCCCTTCCTCTCTTATGTCCTGCAAATGTTCCTCTGCTGGGGATAAAAGAACCCTCAGACTTGTGTTTGCATTCAAGGTTTTGGTTTTCATTTGTTGTGGCCTGTCTGTATGGAATTCTTCACTCCTTCTGCTTTAAAATGCCAGCACCTTCCTTACCTTGAAACTGTCTCTTCTGAGGAGCGTTTTGCCATGTTGCATATAAAAACGCTGCATAAAATGAAATGGCATTGTAATGCCTCTGTCTGTTGGTTGTCTTTAGCTTGGGCCAGGTTATATCCTGACCAGGAACAAGGCAATCACATGAGAATCCAGAGCTGCCTACTCAGTGTTACTTTTTTATTTTAGGCCTCAACCTTATGCCAAATGCCCCCTCTTTTTTTTTTAACCACACCCTTCGTACCTTCTTCTGTGTTTGTATAAGATTAGTGAAGTATAGAGAATGTTTAATTAAGTTTAATTGCATGACAGCTTAAAAGTGGGAAGGTAATTACTCATTTAATTATTGTGCTGCTTCGTGCTTAAAGTGTGTGTATAATTGCTCTTTTTATAAGGACACTCGACTTTGCAAGCTTGCATGAAATTATAACAGCTTCATACCTTTTGCTCCCGTTTAAAGTGAAACTAAGCAAGTAACAGCTGCAAATCCAAAGAAATGCTTTCTTGTTACCCCAGGCATTGTTTCCCCTGCTTTGTTCAGCTTTGGCATCATCCCCTCTCTGTGACATTCCTGTCCCAGGAAGGGCTTTGACATCAATCACGTTTCAACACGTAACCTATTTTCTGTTGCGTATTTTTCATGAGCAGCCATAGAATGTACTGAGGACTTGGGTTTGCAGACATGCAACTGTAAATTATTACTTCCTACTCTCTTCATTAATTATTTCTACAGTGGCAGCCCAATAGATCATGGAATGTGACTCCTTGAAACAGTCAAAGGTTAAGTGACTACTAGTTGCAAGTGCTGATAAGAGACGTTTCTGGGGTGCATAAGGGCTCTCAGAGGTCTCTAAATTGTTGCCCTTCTTTGCAACAGTCCCTTGCTCTTCACTTACTAGCACTAGCAGTAAGGCTGAGATACTGAGTTTCATACAGTCCAGTGACCCCTGGAGCAGCTGTAGTGATGTCCAAAAGATGGTTTTCCTCTAGAAGCCACCAGAGTGGTGAGAAGCAGAGCATCAAAGAAGAAAGCCAGCTATTCAAACACAATCACTTTTGCAATTGCAGGGGGACTCAAAGTTGGAGGTCCATATAAGATTATTTTTTGTTTAAATAGCAAATAGCTAGACTATATGAAATCTCAGCACAAAAAATCCCTCTTTATTAGATGAGCAAAAGAATCTCCCCAACTCTCTCAAGGTTGCTGTCAAATTAATTTTGGTATTGGTGAGTCCTCTTGCCTTTCCCAAGTGAGAGGGAACAGTGGTGTGTGTGGCACTGGGTCATTATGGGAAGTTAGTGCTTTTCTTTGGCAAGCCTGATGTGATGTGTCGGAATGAATCCAATGCCAGTACTCTGTGTGATCCCTCCCTTTCGGAGAACTAAAGGGTTGCATGGGCCAGAGGGCTCTGGATGTCTGGATTTGGGCCCTGCTCCAGTATACAGTACTCCTAGTTACTGCCTGTGTGCCTCCAGACACTTCTCCTTTGGGTAAGAACTCCTTGAGTAATTCTGGCCTGTCCTCTTGGGGTAGCCCAGAGCCCTGTGGGATATCCCTCCTGTACAGGGGTGTTATTCCTTGTCACTGTGAGCGGCTCTTAGCCTGTCCTTCCTCTCCATATCTGTTACCTCTCCATGTATCCCCTGGTCTGGTGTACTTCTAGAGCCCTCTATCCTTCAGGGTTTTGTTTCTAAGTCATTACATGAAGGCAATGATTCAGCCTGTCAGTAACTCTTTGGGAGATACTGCTGCCATTCAGAGCATATACTCCCATTCTGTATCCTACAGCTGTCCCAGGAACTTCTGTCAGCAAGGTAGGGTTTAGGAATAAAGCAGTAAGCACATTTGTGGCTGGAGCACTGGAGTAAGACAGTTTTAGTTAAAATAGAATCACAGAATGGCTAGGTTGGAAAAGACCTTTAAGATCGAGTCCAACTGCTCCTGTCCTTTGCTAAACCATATCCCTAAGTATCTGATCTACAGGTACCTAAGTACCTGTCTTTTAAACACAGCCAGGGATGATGACTCAACCCCCTCCCTGGGCAGCCTGTTCCAGACCCTGACAACTTTTTCCTAACATCTGAACTGACCCTGCCCTGGTGCAGTGTGAGGCCATTTCCCCTTGTCCTATCTCCTGTCACCTGGCTGAAGAGACCATCTCCCACCTCTCTACACCCTCCTGTCAGGTAGTTGTAGGTGGTGATAAGGTCTCCCCTCAGCCTCCTCTTCTCCAGGCTGAACATCCCCAGCTCCCTCAGCCGCTCCTCATAGGATTTGCCCTCCAGCCCCTTCCCCAGCCTGGTTGCCCTTCTCTGGACACACTCCAGGACCTCCATGTCCTTCTTGTGGTGAGGAGCCCAGAACTGGACACAGCACTCGAGGTGTGGCCTCACCAATGCCGAGTACAGGGGCACAATCACCTCCCTAGACCTACTGGCCACACTGTTTCTGATACAAACCAAGATGCCTTTGGCTTCCTGGCCACCTGGGCACACTGCTGGCTCATGTTCAGTCATCAGTCATCCAACACTCCCATGCCCTTCTCCACCTGACAGCTGTCCAGTCAGTCTCCCCCAAGCCTGTATCACTGCATGGGGTTGTTATGTCCCTAAAATATGTGATGTTCTTTCTTATCTAGTCTTTTTACTTGTACCAGTGGGGAAAAATACATGCTCTTTCCACACAGGAAGGCAAAAGGGAGCCGGGCTTCATGTTTGAACGTTTCAGGTTTTGTAGATACTTGGAAGACCTCTTGATTGCATTTTGCACAATGATAAGTAATTATGCCAGGGGCAGTGAAGAGGTGGGATTTGGAGTGTGGTGACTTGATATAAGTTCCTTTGCATAGTCTGGGAAAACTGGGGGGGAAGTTGCTATAAAAATGGGATGGGGAAAGAGGAGGGTTCCAAACTCAGCAGGACTTCTGATGTGTTTCTGCAGAGAAGTGCTGCTTTGCACGAAGCTGTGCCAGCCTCTGATGAGCTTCAGAACCTTGATAAGGCACCTCCATTTAAGCACTGACTCCTGGTGCCACATGACAGAGACATTTCTCTCCTCCCTGCAAGTCAGCATGTCCCAGCATACGGTGGGGTTCTAGAGAGCTTTGTGGAGAGCTGCTTTATGCAATGAAGCAAGTACCTTGCCTTCTGTAAGGAGAAAGCTGCTGAGCTGGCAGAGCCTGAGCATAAAGGTAGGGCCCAGCAGAGCATAATGTTTACAGCCTCGTGCTGTTTAATCCATGTTAAGCTTTTACAAAGAAAAACTGCAAGGAGGAATAGGCTGGAGCAGGACAAGGAGGCTCAGCTGGGACAAAATGAATGTTTTATCTTTAATCACCTGGATAAAGGCATAGCCACCAGGTGTGCGATGTGTGGGAGCAGGAGAAAGTGGGTGTAGCTGACACTGAGGTAAGGATATATATCAGGCAGAACTGACTGGAACCAGGGAAATATCAATGTGGTGACATTAATGCTGGATTAACTTCCTACTAAGACTGTTTGGGGAATAATAGAGTCTTCATTTGATGAGTGCCAGGTGAGCTTGGTTTTCTTCTGCTAGCTGCCACCTGAACTTCCTCTGCTGACTTGGTTGGTGAGTTGGAAAAGCAGATAATGGAGTGCTGATGTCATTAGCTGTGAGACCTGGGGATTCATAGTCTCTGGAAAGTTCTGTTGACCATCCAGAGTCTGTAGTTCTCACAATTTGGGTGTTTTATTGGTACTTAGGAGCTTTCCGCTGTATTGAAAAGGAGCTTTTCTCCCAGGGTACAGCCATTTATCTAAAAGAGGAGCTGTGGGGAACAGGCATTGCTTGATATGGGCTGGCACAGCGTTATTGCTAAAACAGATACAGGGAGAGAGCAGCAGCTGGAAAAGCACTGAATGCTTTGCCACATAAAGACCTGAATCCTCAATGTCATTTGTTGGAACGAGTGGGTTTCTTGACGGAGGAAAAAATAATTAAAATCTTTCTTAATTGGTGTTTTGCAGATGATAATGTCACAGTGTCAATAAAGTTAATAAGGGTGTTACGCTTCTGAGGTGCTTGTAGATCAGAAGTTCTGTTGGCAAATATGGTTTTTTAATAAAAATGTGCTAATCTTAACGGATTTTCCTTGGTTTTTTTTTTTGTTTAGTGCAAAGAACAAATACTGATCTCAGTCTAAGTAGCAGCAGGGCAGCAGTGATTTTTATTGCTTTATTTTTTTTTCCCCTGGAAATTAAAATCTTCTTTTATACTTAATGTTGAAAGTACAAAAAAGTTGATAAATCTAATGCTGGTGATTTTCTTCCTTGGAAATGTCACACAGCTTTTCACTAAAAATCTTGAGTTGCAACACCTGTAGAAATAGGTATGAATAGGTGGGGTTTTGTCAAGATTATACATGCTTTCTTCAAAAATGTGGAAATAGCATGTTGGAAAAGGAGAGGTCAAATGAAAATGGTTCCAGGTAATTTTGGTCTTGGAAAGCACGAAGCTTAACTGAAACTTCTAGTACCCTCCAGGAGGTAGGTCCAGTTTCCCATGAGTCTGAAAGAGCATGAAAGATAGGCTGTATGTGATGACAGGCTGGCTTTCCCTGAGAAAAGGGATAAATCTCATGCAGTTAACCAAGGCTGTTATTTCTGAGAAGTGAATTAGCTTCATAATTCTCTTCTTATTGTAGGTTTTTATTTTAAAATATTTCAGGGGTACCTGATGCTCTGAAATTTTCTGTTGAAAAGCCCCCATGCATGAGTATGATCCTCCCATGCATAAGAAGCTGAAAAGAGATCAATTTGTCCTATAACTTATTAGACACAGTAGCTTGGTAAAATTGAATGCAAAGAGGTATTGGCCCTCCCAGCTGTTGCTAGCCTAAAGGATAAACATTGTTCCTGTGCAGTCATTGGTGCTTGCCATCATGGCTTGTAGGTTTATTCAAGTGAGGTGATGCTAGCTTTGCCTTTACCTAGGAACAAAGTAGCTCTAGATCTCCTGAAGTGGCTTGCGTGCTTCTAGACTGGTCCATGTGTTGCTCTGACCTCAATGGCTCTTTGGACACTTTATCTAGTGACATTTAGGCAATCCTCCCTGCGACTAGGAGTGCGTCTGTGACTCTTCTGGCCTCCCAGGGTTCTTGCTTGTCCGGGTAAAGCTGATACCCCCAAAACTGGTGTAGGACCACAGGAGGGAAAACCTGCAAAGGGGGCAGGAGTGATTGTCCCCCCGGCTCTCTTTGTGGGGGACTAGTCAGAGAGAGGCTTGCAGAGAAGCTGCTGTGGAGTATGAGCAGAGGAAGTGATTTGTTGGGAGAAAGGTGAGGGAAAGCAAGGTTTTCAAAGGGCAAGTACTTAGAAAGATTAAATGTTACGGAGCTTGATCTGCAGCTGGTAAAGAGGAAAATGCCAGGGTGGTATTTCTGATGTGAACGTCTCAGCAGATTAACAGTAATTAAACCTGGGCTCAGTCTGCTTAGGGCTTTCTTTCCCTCCATGTCCACATGCTTACCCATTAGTGTTAAGAATGCAGTATATTAATACCAGTTTTAAATGTCTTTTTTTAATGTATAAACCTGTAGTAGATTAAGAACACAGTCTGTGCTGTGTAAAAACCAAGTGATCCAGAGTGACTCTGTGTGCTCCTCTGTATGTTGTAATACTTCTTAACTGCATCACTCATTTATAATCACATATATTTATGATGGACAGTTTATAAACTTCCACACACAAAAGGCTCCAAAGTCACCAGCACCAGTTAGAGCAGTACCGAGTCACAGGAGAGTTGGGTATCTGATGCTCTTTTTCTGCAGACCTCCTTTGGAACAGGTTGCTTTTTTCTGTTTTTTGTTGGTTGGTTGTGTTTTTCTTTGTGGGGGTGAGGGGGGAGGTGTTCTCCTTCTCCTGCTTCCTCTTTTTCCATCTTCCAAGATTATTTGCAGTGAGAAAGAAGTGGTATCTGGAGGATGGTTTTTTTATGTAGTTGGGAATCTAGAATTTGTACAGTTGCACGGCTTGCTGTATTTGTGTGTAGGATTGACCTGCACGCCCTCACTGGGCACCATACGGGTCAGTTCACCTCTTTGACCTGTGCCCTGATGTGATTATGGTGTGTAGCTCCCTCCCCTTGCCCCGGTATGAGGAAATAAGACACTGCCATCCTGGACACAGCCTTCTGGCTTATGTACAACAAGTGATCACAAGGTGATTGCATCAGAAGCCTGAATCTAGGGATGGGGATTGTAGCCTAAACCACTGTATTAGCATAGTATTGCACATGTGTATATATTCTAGCACCATCTAGCAGTTTTCCAAGGTAACATCTATAACAATAAAGCAGAAAATGTGATTTTCTATAAAAAGAGGTAAAGCAAGGAGTGAGAAGGAAGGAGAGGAGAAGGAAGGAAATTGTCCTGGTGGTAGCCTGGCTGTGCACAGGAGAATAAACCATTTTGGAATGGGTTCCTGAAGTGGAAGCCATTGAAAAAATTGTCCAAGCAAGGACAAAACCTGGCTCTATAAAATACTCTCTAGTACTTTCATAGTGCAAATGACTTTAAGAAACGTTTTACAGTGACACCCTCAGTTTACCAGTACTTTGTATGCTAAGGCATTAGCAGCAGTGACCCTGCTGGTGGCTCCTAGTGTCAACCATTTCCCAGTTTGCTGTTAGAGAACCTTAGATTTAAGATTTACTTTTTTTATTTACTTAATCAAAGTTCGCGTTGGGTTCAGAAAGAAAAACCCCCACTGATTTATCTCTCCTGCCAAGCCTTATGTGCAAGTGTAATCTTATGAGGCTGTTGGATCCCATTTATTTCCCATTCCTGCTAGTACAAGTGGCATTTGGAATCAGGCAGTCAGTCTGTCTATTAAGTTCTACTGATAAGCAAGGTCATACCACCAAAGTATTTGTACTTTGGTTTGTGATGCATCAGACAAAGGAAGGTGGTGTTCTGAGCCACAGCAAGGCAAAGCTGAAGTTCCAGTGACCAGGTCCCTTCAGGAGGTATTGCCGAGTCTTCCTCAAGCCTCTTGTCTCCCATAAAGCTGTTCAGAGATCACAGAATCATAGACTGGTCTGTGTTGGAAGGGACCCCAAGGATCATAGAGCTCCAATCCCCTGCCACAGGCAGGGCCACCAACCTCCAGGCTTGAGTCTAGACAAGGTTGCCCAGGGCCCCATCCAACCTGGTCTTGATGGGGCATCTACCACCTCGCTGGGCAGCCTGTTCCAGTCCCTCACCACTCTCTCTGTAAAGAACTTCCCCCTAGTATCTCATCTAACCCTTCCCTCCTTTAGCTTCACTACATCCCCCTTGTCCTGCCATTGCCTGCCCTTTTAAAAAGCTGATTTCCCCAAAACTGTTTCTCTGCTCCCTTCAGGTACTGGAAGGCTGCAATGAGGTCCCCCTGCAGCGTTCTCTTGTCTAGATGTAGGTTCACACACCTGGTTTAAGGTGCAGTTACCTGATTCTCCCCCCCTCCTCCTACCGGGTGATATCCAGGTACCTGCAGTGGTACATCAGTGTGCTCAGCAGAGATGCTTTCTGTATTGGACCTGTTAGAATATAATAACCTGGGCGGGGGGTGGAACACTGGCAGACTGATTGACTTCAGGCAGTTTTGGACCAAAAAATAAGAAATGCACCAATCATTGTACATGGCATGAGATGCAAAATGAGACCTGTGACAAATCAAAAGGTGGCAATTTTAATTTTTGTTTTAAACTGAGCATATAATACCTCTGGGATCCACCTTGTTCTTACTGCATCTAGTACAGCCAAGGAAGGGGTAGGGAGATAGCTGAACAATTGCTGGTATGAAAGGTTAGGATACAAATCTTATAAACATTAGGTTGCAAGACAAGATATGGCTGTTGTTTTGGAGGCAAGAGATTAACACAACCAAAGAAACAAAAAAAAACCCAGTCACATAACATCAGATTAAAAAAAAACCCCAGCAAATATTTTATCATAACTCATAAAACTAAATCCTGATTAGTTTAAAAAACAAACAAAAAACCCACCCAACATGAAACCCCAAACCACACCAAATCCCCAGCCCAAAATAGCAAGCTACCAAAACAAACCCCAAACCCTAACCAGACATGTTTGGGGGATCTCTGTAAATCACAGCTTCCTCAACTTATTTCCAAACAGGCGGTTCAGGACCTCAGAGGCTGTCCTTCCAAAAACACTTAAATCCCAGATCCTGTATCAGGGGGGAGCAGGGTAACTTTCCTTGCAGGAGATTTATCCTGCCATTTCAGTGGAATTCAGCAAAACCCATTAGCGCCGTGTCATCTCCCTGGAGTTCCACATAACTGCTGTGGGGTAGGAAAAGCTTTGCTCTGGGAGAGTCCTCCATAAAACTTGACCTAATTGTTCTGCAGTAGACCTTAACCTACCATTCAGTTGTGCTGTTGGCCAAGGGCCAGGGTGCCTAGCACTGTGGCTTTAGTGATCCTGCCTGTAGTGCTGCCCCTCTTCTTACAGGCTTATCCAAGGATACAGGTACTGCACTCTGACCTTGTCTATTGGTCATTTTACATGGGTGTCAATAGGAATTTTGGCCTTGAAGGAAATGGTTAGGTGCTTTTCTGTATTCTCTCAGCCTCAGAAGAGGCTGCAAGTGCAGTAATAAACATGGCCATGTGTATTTTCACAGGAGGTGGGTGCTATTTCGAGAGTGTTAGGCTTTACTTACCTGTGTATCTGTGTTTCTTGGTAGGTCAGGGCACCTTGTCATTGTCACCTGCAGGGATTTCTGTGGTTTCTGTGAGTGAACACAGACAGGGCATGCTCTTTGCTTGTGAAGCACTAGAAGCGGTAGCAGCAGACCAAGGAACTGTATTGGTGCACTTTGCCTGTTGGGCCAGGGTAGGAGCACCTGAGTTATCTCCAAACCTTTTCTCAGGTCACGTAGGACCTTGAGCCTATTCTGAAACAAGGGCTGCAATCCCGTTTGTCCCTCCTGACCTGGCTATGCTGCTCCCTGTGTCCCTGCAGTCCCTACAGGTATCCAAGAGCTGCCTTTTCTAACGCACTGTCTGTCATAAAGAGGTATCTTACCAACAGTGGTGAATGAAATTCAAAATCTTTAGCCTCAGAAGCATGATCACTGCTTATCCTTCCAGACTCTCCTGTCTGCCCAAAGTCCAAAGATCTTCTTACCTATTGCATCCTCCAAGATTGCTCAAACATGCTAGATGTTATCTTGCTGTTCCTTCTCTTAGTGCAAATTAAAATGTGGCAAGTTTCCAATTCCTAAATCCAAATATTTTGAGACACGTTGTTTTCCCCTGTGCCATCATGTTCCACATGGGAAAATGAAAAACCCATGTTTAAATCTGAATAGGAATTGGAAACAGATTGTCATCTTCAGGTGTTCTTGCCCTTGAGATTAGTTGTTTTTCTCCCACCTGTGTTTAAATTCTGATGTGATGGATAATTGTTTGTTTGGACCTTACAAGAAGAGGACAATAGCTTTCTTCCCATGATTTGTGAAATGACATGATAATACCTTTCGAAATATTCTTGACTGGAAAGCAAGTAGACTCAAAGTTCTTCTAGCATCCAGGAAAACCAAAGTGATTTGGCCAATAAACGTGCACCCAGGCATGGGGATAACCCAGGCTCTGCAATCAGCTCTAAATATTCCTCCCCTGTTTTAGTCTGAGGGAAAACAAATGCAATTTGCTTGGCACATTCTGATTCACTGTACACATTTGTGTTCTCTTGTGGAAAAGATTTATTAGGTTAAAGGAAATTATCTGAGTCTGCAATGTTTATATAGTCTGGAGTTTTGTTCCAAGTGACTTCCAGAAACTTAACGGCTTTTCCTGATACATCAGTTAAACATACTCTGCCCCTTGTGTGAAATTGCAGTGTGATGTAATTCTCAGGCCAGAGCTCACTGCAAGAGAAAAGGGGCCCCATGCTGTGGGACACTGGATTGGGACCCCCAGAAATCTGGAATCAGTCTCCACAGCTCTGGTTGGCTCTGTGTGATGTGATGGTGATATGTTACATCATTTTTTCTGCCCCTTATTGCTATAATGAGGATAACTTTTATTACTTAATATATCAAAAAGTTTGGAGCACGAAAGAAGTTGCTCCAGCATTAAGCAATCTCTCAGCTGTGAAGGGCTACTATAGAGTGATGATGTGTGCTCACAGCCCAGAAATCTGACGGTGCCCAGGGCTGCATCAAAAGCAGCATGGCCAGCCAGCAGGTCAGGGAGGTGATTCTCCCCCTCTACTCTGCTCTTGTAGACCCCACCTGGAGTACTGTGTCCAGCTCTGGGGTTCCCAGTATAGAAGAGACATAGTGCTATTGAAGTGAGTCCAGAGGAGGCCATGAAGGTGATCAAGGGGGTGAGCACCTCTCCTATGGAGACAGGCTGTGAGAGTTTGGCTTGTTCAGTCCAGAGTAGAGAAGGCTCTGGGAAGACCTTCCAGGAGCATTCCAGTACCTCAAGGGGGCTTATAAAAAAACGATGGGACAGAGTTTTCAGTTGGGCCATGTTACAAAAGGAGAAGGGGTAAAGGTTATAAACAAAAAGAGGGTAGATTCAAATATAAGGCAGAAATTTTTTACTGTGAGGGTCATCAGGCACTGGAATAGCTTGGCCAGAGCATTTGTGGCTGCCCTTGGATCCCTGGCAGGCTTCAAGTGCAGGTTGGATGGAGCTTTGGGCACCCTGGGCTGGTGGAGGGTGTCCTTGCCCATGGCAGTGGGTTGGAACTCCTCCAACCCAAGCCAATCTGTGATTCTATATGACCTGAGGATTTAAAGGTGGACAGATACAAATGACAGCTGCTTTGCTCCCTTGCATACCACCTGGCTTTAATAGCTGGCATACTTTAACTTCTCTGATCAAGTGAACTGTTCCTGCTGAGGGGTATCATGCTTGACTGGCACCTCTTTCTAGGTATTTTGGCGTTACTGAGCACAGATAGGCTCTGCTTTGAGCTGGGGCCTTTAGAACTGATAAATAAGCTCTGAGTATTAAACAAACAGGTCATCTGGATAGAAAGTGAAGGATTGGTGGAGCATGCTTTGAGTTCCAGTGCTCCTTTTGCAAATTATGTGGTTACCAGAAATGGTTCCATGTATAGATTTTTAGCCTTTCACTGAGTTATTACATTCCAAATAGAAAAGTGAATGGTAAAGATCTGGGGAAGTGTTTGGAACTGTCTTGTTAAGGATGCTATTTATTTCTCCTCATGTATGGCAGCTTCTATTCATAGGAGAGCAGAGAAGTTTAAGACTAGTGTTTGGAGGTTTTCATTACAAATTTGTATTTATAATGTTGTTCTATTTCACCTCTTGTCCTCTCTGAGCTTTTGAGTGCAGGACAGCCCTGTGTCTGTCTTCAGTGCAAGTCAAAGAATTGCTTGATTTTTGTCAGAGTGCTGGGTTTCATCTGCAGAGGGAATTACTTGGGATCCTTTGAAAGAAAGACTCCTGAGATGCTCAAGAAAAGAAGGGAAAACAAAAATTCTAATGGTCTAGCTCCACTCTCTTCATCCTCCTCTGGCAGGGGATTGTAAAATGTCCTGTCTAAACAGGTTGGTTGCAAATGGAGGTGTTTCTTCGGGTAACTGTATGAGTGGTTCTTAGCTGCAGCAGGTAGTTGCCATAAAGCTGTTCACAGATGATACCAGGCTGTAGTTGGAATTCTCCATGGCTGCCAGTGCTCAATCTGAGCTCTTGCCTTAAGTATCCACCTTTTTGTATATGCACTGGCACATGGTGGCTCCTCTCTCCACTGAAAATTCCCTCTCTTGGTGGAGCTATGGTGCTGGATGTTTCTAAGCTCCCTGAGGTATTGGTAAATATCTTGTAAATGAGGTAAACACTCCCTGGAGATTTTCCACACACTACTGAACTCTATGAACCTCCCATTTTTTATGCCCCTGTAGCCAAATTTTCTTGATTTTACTGCCCAGCTCCTGCAAAACACTCCTCTGGAGATTGTAGATGAAGGAGGGAGTCTGAAACTAGACATAGCATCCTTTTGCTGGTGCTTCATCTGCAAATTTCTAGTGTTCAGGTAGATAACCTATTTATCTCTCATTACAATAGCAATGTACTTCTTTTCCACCTTCTACTCCAGAATTAAATGGAAAACCAAGGGAACAGGGCAAACTCTGAGATTTAGAGTAAGTAGGAACAGCGAGTGGAGTGAAAGAAAATGAATAAAATATTTCATAATATGGATCCTCACTGTGCAACCAATCATCTGCCTGTGATGGTGTGAGCTGCTTTGCCAGCCTTCCCAGCTCCTTTTGCTCTCCATAGTTTCTGGTCTAGTTGCTGCCTGGTTTAACTTTGCTCTCCTCCAGCTTAACAGTCTCTAGGGTTAGAGAGTTAATGCTCAGCTCAGTGAGAACTCAGAAAAACTAGTTTTAACACTCAGCTCAGTGAAGAGGAGAAGTAGGAGAGCCACTGACCTGTATCACTGGAATAACTTTGGCAGGCAGGACGTTGGCATTGTTGTGCTTGCGTTAACCACTCTGATGCAGAGCTGTGTGCAATAGGAAGGTCTATTCTCACGTACGTACCCACTTGTTCAGGCAATATCAGGAGAGAACAGAAATGTCAGTTAGTGCCTTGCTGTGAAAGCTTCCTTTTTTTCCAGCTAGTGCATAAACAAGGTCAGCTTTGGTAGCTGGGAGGGACAGACAGACAGAGCCAAGAGAAGGTGGCAGGGCACAGTACGGGTGCTTTCCAATGGAGTCAGGAAATTCACTCTTAACTGTGACCTGAAGATTCCTTGGAGGTTTATGAATGACCCTGTAGTAGCTCAGTGTCAGGGCATGACTAGGAGCAGCCACACAGCAACTGCCACGGCAGCCAGCAGATGATGGAGCTGATCCATTGCAAAGGGTGGTTTTTATTAATTCTCACTTTAAAATGAAATAAAAATTTAAGTAATGCATTTAGCATCCAATACATCTGGGCCACAGCTTGGGGTAAAATGTTCTCTCATCACCTACTGAGCAGAAGTGAAAAGACTCATCAGTGTTGCGTTTTGAAGACATTTAGATGAACAGTTGCTGTGAGACTGCACAGATGGTTTCACAGTGTCCTAGTGGTACAGCTGCAACTTCAGCTTGTGTCTTCAGACACACAGGCTCCAGGGGAGTCCAAGGGCTGTCACAGTAAGATGAGTACCAATCCGGTCAGAGGGTCTGATGATTAAAGATTTAGGAAGGCGGGCTGACTGGACACATGGGCAACTGGAAGATCCATTAAAGTACTACTGTGTGCCACAGGCCTGTTAAAAGCAGTGTCTTCCAGGAGGGTCTGGACAGATTGATTTCTCTTTCATTAAAATACCTCATCTTCTGACATGTAGAATTTTTTCTGGGTTCGCACTCCTCATTGAGTTGATGCATTTGTAAAGGTGTGACTATTTGACAGGCTTTGCTCTCCAGCTTTGCAAAAGTACTGGAGAGCAAATTTTGGTACTTGTAATTTAATATAGCACAACATGCATGCACATGCTTGCTTTGTCTGGTTTCTAACAGATTGTATTAATGGCAGAGCTTAAGGAATGCTATATCCATACTGGGCAGCAGCTGCCCTAAGTTCTGCTGCTTATTTAAATTGAAATGTGTGGTTATAACAATAAATCCAGACAATTTCCTGGAGATCTGAGGCTGGAAGGGAAGGCTGCAAGGGTCTGATCAGACTGTCTCCCAACATGGACCAAAAGATATCTCCTAGTAATCTTTGTGTGAAAACATAATTTCTGTTTTGACTGGAGCATTTCTCTTAAAAAAGACAGGGTTTTGACTATGCCTTGAGTATACAAGATTTGAGTAGTGTTCCCTGAAGTGGAACAATTGAATAGGCAGCATTGCTACCTTACTCTAGTTTCTCTGAGTACTAACATAGAAGTTCCTGTTGCCAAGGAGAGGAGAAAGGTATGCAAGTGTACCTCAGGCCTGATTTAGTTAATGTAGACGTGAATGCCTTTAAGCACATAGGTGGTGTTATTGGAGTTGATGGAATTATTTGTCTTTCTAAACTACATATTCTTAAAAACCCAACTGAGTGAGGGATAGGGTGATTGATTTATAAATGGCTGCTTCGTGTGGGGAGGGCACAAATGAAAGGAAATAATCTGAATTACCTTCTGGAGTGAAATAATTACTTCACATTAATCCTTTTGTTGGAGGCTCTCACACATCATTAACTGAACTTAAATTCAGATTCTCTTGATTCACCTCTGAAAACAGTGAAGTTAAGCTAGAGACACACCGTTACTAATAACTGTAGCCCAAACATTTGTTTAGCAAATGCCTGTGTTGTGCTGTTGCCAAAGTCTACTATCCCTGTCCTGGTACAGAGAAGGTAAGTGCCTTGCAGCTCTATCAGTCCAGCACCCCAAACTGAGAGATGAGATGATTTGACTAATGGGGTAAGGTACACAGAAACCACAGCCTAAACTCTAAGCCATTGAGATAAGGCCATCATCAGTGGCTCACTTGCTTTCCAACAGCTATTTTGCAAAGACTTTGCTGCAAAATTTTATATGACTCTCTCAGTTGGTGCTGTTAGAAGGATGAGCGATGCATTTTAAACATCGAGGGAATTTTTCAGAAGTGGAATAAAGTGAGAGGCATAACTTCTAAAGGAAGTTGGAAGACTTCACTGGGACTTTAGATGTTCTCTCTGGTATTTGGGGGAAGGAAGAGCAATCAATTTCTTGAAGAGTTCCTTATCTGTCTGCTATTGTATCCCAGAAAAAAAAAATCTTGCCTGTGACTGGGTAATTCTCTGAATTTTGATACACAGTCATGAATACTTTATGTATTGAGTTAAGAATCTGAGCGGTAATTAAATGGAGACACAAGCAATCTACTCTGTGCATTCTCTGGTGCATCTTGAAGTAGATAGCCTTTTATGTAATCTTTAACTGAAGCTGTAGTGCTTGGGGAGATAATGAGGTGCATCATCCTTAACCAGTTAAATAATTTAAAGCCAATGGCAAAATAAATAAAATTAACTGCTGGCACCGTTCCACGTCCATGCCACTACAGTAGTTAACTGAAGAATAATCTCTCTAAGCATTCTTTAAACAGCTGTTGTTCAAGAGATTTGTGAGCAAGTACTAGCAGACTGAGGCTACTTAATCATGTTGTAAAAATACAGAGATAATTTCTAGATGCATTTTAGAAGCATGCACTTGCAGATAGGTAATTTTGACTGTGCTCATTAAATTATCAATCTCAGAAGAGTAAACTTCTCCTGCCTCTTGTTCATGTGAAATTGTCCAGCATGATAGTCATTGTCTGATATCTTGAAAATACTGATTGTTGGTAGTGTAGTGTATTTGGATGTGATATTATTTGCAAGTACTATTATTGTTGACTCAGTTTCTATGGTAATAGATGGAGAAATGTCATCACTGCTACAGGGAAACCAACTGGGTCCTTTCAATACACTGCTATTCTATGTCTTTGTCTGTTGGTTAAGATCAAAGACTTGTCATGACTAATGAATGTGAATACACAAAAGAGGAGCTGGTTTTAAGCTATAGTAGAAAGAAAAAACAAGCAAGGAAAAAATAAGGTAAATGACGTATGTCATTTGGAAGACTCTAAATCGCTCTTTGGCTTTTTCTCTTTAAGTGCTTGAAGGGTTTTCATTCCTAGGTTTGTGTCTCTTGAACAAACTGAACCTGTATCAATGCACATTGACCACTGACTCTGTGACCAGGAGAAGCACTGACAATGCTCTACAGGAGTTCACTCTGCAGAAATGGGTTGAAAAGGAGCAGGAATTAGCATAATTTTTGTGAAGGAAAGCTATGCCTCACAAATTTATCACTATTTTTTTTTGAGTAGCCAAAAAAGCAAGTGGTTAAGGGTAAGCCAATGATGCAGATGACCTTAACTCTGAAAAGTCGCTAGTTATCCTTTAGATTTCCTTCACTGAAAGGGCTTCATGGGTGAAGATGCCCACTGAGTTTCCATAAGGTGCATGTCCTTGTGTGGGCAAATAGTTGGTTAAAAAGTGGAAAGAACATAGGAATGGTTGATCGGTTTTCAAAGTGTGAAGAAGTATTGGTGTCATTAGAGAGAAGTTTGGATTTGAATTGGTGCTGTGTGACATAGAGTCTTGACAATGGTCATGGGCAAAATAATCTTGCAAATGGAGTGAATAGGAAGGTGATGGTTTATTGACAGTCTGAAGAATGTCAGGATGTTAATGCAAAAGGCCAGCTGTAAAGAATTACATAGGTATCTTATGAGCTGGAGTTACTGAGTGAAAGAAATGGCAGATGAAACCCTGTGTAGACAAATGGAAAGCAATGCACATAGGAGAAAAAAGAATCCTATCTGTACATACAAAATGATGCCTTCTGGGATGATGGTTTCCAGACATCAGGATTTTAGCATCCTAATGGATAGCATGGTGAAAATGGTAGCTCAATTCTCAGTACCATCCTAAAAAGCAAGTGATATGCTAGGTATATTGTTAAGGAAATAGAGAAGATCAAAACCATACTGAATACTGTGCCTATTCCTGGTTCTCTTTCCTCAGCATTCAAATAGGTTTCTGGGTATAACTGGAAAAAGATACGTAGGAGGATGTTAAGGAGGTCCTGATACTTCTGTATAATCAATGACATGAAGAAAGATTCTTCAGCTTAGAGATGAAGTGGCTGAGAGAGGTAAAATGAGAGGCAAAACAGGGAACAGTTGGTTTGCTTATTTTCTCTTCCAATACAAGAATTAAGGTACATCAGATGAAATCAGCAGGTGGCCAATTCAGCACTGATCACACACTGTGCAGAATGTTCTGAATGCTCAACGTTCATATGAGTTCAGAAATGCAATGGGACAAATCTACTGCTAGCCTGTAAGTACAGAGACAATGCATCTGGCTCCAGAGACCTTAGAAGTGCAGTTTGTTGGAGACCGAAAGGTTATTTTGGGGAAATAACATCACACTTGTCCTGCCTGTGTAGCTGTTGTTCTGTGGTGTATTCTGTTATCAACCCAACCCAGTCTGTCTACTGAGCATGGTCGGTCATTGGTCTGATCTATGATTATTATAGGTAGTATGACATATGGATAACATTAAGAAAAGAAAAACAACAAAGCAAAAAAAAAAAAAATAAAAGAATCAAAGCACCACCCTGACTTCAACTTTGGCCCTTCTCCTTTCAAAAGCCCCTATATACTGAAGAATAAGAAAAAAGACAAATCTCTGTCTGCTTTAAGGAGAGAACAGATTGCACAGCTTCTTATGCCAATTTCTTTTTGGGGCGTTGCCAAAAGGAGAGCTGTGGGAACAATGGGAAAGGCTGACTCTGGTGATTTTTCTCTTTTTAAAAAAAAAATACTTCTGAAAGCTTGTGAGCATTCCTGCTTTGCTGGCTATACTGGCAAATGCTATCTTTAATGGAGCATGGATTAGAGTTTCATAAATTTAAGTTTAAAATTAAAACCTGAGAAGGTATGTTCTCCTATCTAACCCCCAAGGGAATGGTGTTTTGTTCAGCATGCTGGAGCAGTCTTTTTATGGAAAGCGTAGCTAATCAGAAACATAATAAGCTGTATTATTTCCCATTCCTTCCGCTACCCGTTTTGTTAGGTTGCCCATCCTTTTACATTAGCATGCTGAGAAAAAACCAGAAAGGCAAGAGTAATTGTACAAGGGAGATCATTCACACACAATTTCTTCCTCTTGGATAAGAAATTCTTTCTGTTCTTCCCACTGTTCACTCCTTCGTGCCTGTTCTCTCCTTTGCCTATAGAAAACTCTGTGTATGTGTTGGATCTGAACTTCCCAGTGACTCTGGGGGTAGCAGTTAGCTTGGACATTGACCTTGTATATGAGCAAAGTGTATTTGACCCTCACTGCCTTCTGATCCTGTTGGGACCAAGGAGCAGGTTCTTACTGCGTGGCATTATTAAGCAGGGCACTGTTTGCTAACATGGGAGAGAGATAGCTCTTCATCCTCAGCAAAGGTAAAGCTGGGGAAAGTGCTCATCAGGGAGAGACACTGGCTGAACAGAAGGTTTGCAGTGGTGGAAGCCTGATTTTCCATTCAAGTTCAGCAGTACCTATCCAGTTCACAGATTCACAGAATTGTAGGGGTTGGAAGGGACCTCTAGAGATGGAGTTAAACCCCCCAAAGTTCTCTCTGCTGAGCTCATAGGTCTGAGCTCTTGGCCTTTCTGTAGGATGCACCTATACTCCTTATCACCTCGGGATGTATTTTGTGATTTGCATGGAGGCATCACTGCAAACAAATTAACAGCTAAACCTTTTTCTCTGGCACTTCTAAATTTGTGGAACAAGAGAATAAAACCAAGAAAAACTTGGAATGATTATCATTTATCACCGGGATTATTACCTTTGCTTTCCAGACTGGGCAAGCGTTCATTCTACGACAGGGACAGCCTGTCCCCACCTTCACTGAACTGCTCAGCGGGATTGATGAATTTCCTGAGAATTTATCCTATATTTAAGGGGTTTTCTTAGTTCTGCGAACAAGCAGGAATGCTTTCCAAGCTACTCAGCAATGAATGGTCAAGGGAAAGTGCTGTGGAGCGGCAGATTTCAGAAGGTTTCCCCCTTTCAGTTTTCTTCTCTTTTCTCTGGTTTTCTAGCTTCCGTTGGTGTTTTCCTTTACCTGTCTCTGACTCCCAGAACATACTGAGAGGTAGCTTTTGAAATGCCCCTGTGCACTTCTAAGGCTTGGCTTTTTCACAGAAATTTTAGCTATGTTTTACCAAAGAATGAATACAATGAGAGAGGGAGTGAGAGAAAGGATTATCAACTTTTATTGCTGAAAATTGACGATACCTTAAATTTGGGGAATTTGTTGCAGACTAAGTAGGCTGAAATGGATACTTTTCTTTCTAGTTGTTTCTTTTTCAGCCTGTGTGCATCATTGATTCCAATGACTGCAAGGGTAATTATTTCTTTGTTTGCTGGGAACATTAAAATTTCTATGGTTTCTAAAGAAAATGTGCTCAGGCTTCTTGAAAGTAAGCACACAATAGGCTATTACAGTTGCCTTTTCTGCTGGAATTATTTTAAGTAATAGCGGTACACAGTAATTAACCCTTTGTGCTTGGATGCGCATCATAGTCTCAAATCAATGGGCACTTAAAGAATAAAGGGGCAGGGGATGAGCTGTTCCAGGAGTCATTTCTGAAAAGTGTCTAGTTGAACTGCTGGGATCTTCATTAATCATCTTTCAAGGACATACTGGGTTTCTCAGACCATTATCTCCTGTATTATGTCAATAACATACTTGGTTTTACTCACTTTAAAAAAAAAAAAACAGCGTGTGGGTGAAATTGTAACTCAGATGAGTGAGATACCTCATCTGCTGCTGGAGGCAATCCTTTTGTAAGGGGCAGGTGCTGTGTAGACTTCTCTTTGACTTCCAGCCTTGCCTTGAAACCTGGCCAGATCACAGGCCTCCACCCAACTGGGCTAACATCTCCCCCTCTTAATTTGCCACACAGATGATTTCCATTTCTCTCCTCCCCAGGAAAGGTAGCCACTTGTGCGAATACCTTTCAGTTGTTATTTTTAGCTGAAGGAAAAGGAGACCAAAATGTTTTGATACGAAGCTGGGGATAGTTTTGAAAATCTCCAGGTGAGTGTATTATCTTGCTTCAGCAGGCCTGAGCTGGAAAGCATGCAAAGCAGAGGCTGAAATGTTGATCTTCAGGCCTTCAAGACAGGCAGAGAATCCCATGCTCCACAGAAACATATCCAACATGGTTTAAATTTAAGGTCAAGTTGACTAAAGTTGATGGCAAGACTTCTGTGACTGGTTTCATGGAGACGTATGCAACGTTTCCTTGGCTTCTGGTACTGTAAATAAGCAATTACCTGAAAGGCCACACAGACTTTGGAAAGTTCCCCCATCTTTAATGCACGAGTAGGGGAACCTTTAAAAATGAAAAAGAATGCTTTCCATTGTGCTTTAATCAAAATCCCAAACCTGGTTACTTTTCTATGGTTTTTTTTTTTGTTTATTGGCATTTTTAAATCATTTTGTGATGCAAGAACCTGTAAGCAGACCTCCCTGTGATTGCATCTGATCTGTAAGGGGCACAACAGATGCAAGTGTGCAGAGAACCTCTGAGTTTTGGGATTTATTGTAAATCACTACTGGTGTTGGTAGTTCCACATCCTTATTTACGCTTTGATTTTTCTAGAGCATGTTTCTTTACAGAGAAAGACTAAGAGCTATAAAACCTGGTGACTTGACTGATGTTTCTTAATGCATTGTGTGCACCTGAGTTTAATTGTTGACAAGACATATTTTCCTATCTGGCCACTCCAGCCTTTAGGACACTGCCTTCTGCAGTGCCAGAAGTCCTGTTTTGATGAAATGAGAGCAATAAGATTAATAAATGAGGGGAAACAATGGACAGGAGATGCAGCTGCTTTAAACAAGCATTCATCTTTTTAAGCTAAGTATGTTTTCCTTTGTGTCGCAGTGCTTCATAAAGCTCTCTGGTGAAATTTGGCACTGCTTCGAATAGCAATGGGGAGAAAGGGGACTGTGCATGAGGGCTGCATTTATGGGGCCCCTCAAAATGAAACTTACTTGCTTGAATTTAGTGCACTGAAAAAACCTTTTCCAAAGTCTTGCCTACTGTTAAGAGACAGAAAACTGGTTAGTTATGTGTGTTAAGGATCCATGTCCCCTAACTAATGTTGGCAAAATGTTTACTTGGGATCTGAGATTCTTCTGGGTTGGGATTGAAACTGAGAGGAGAGACTCTTCCTGCTGCTGCTGTTTGCCTAAAGACTTGCAGTCCTGTGGGATAAACAAATTCCTTCTATGGATCAGCTGCATCTTGTGCTTGACTGCATCGGTGGTTCAGATCATGACCCTGATAGGGGATTTTATTTTGGGGTTAATGTAATTTGCAACTGGGGATTCTTTTCCTCATACTTAGTAACTTATACTGTGTCATTACGATAAATAGTAAACTGTTGATTACCTGTTGGACAGAGCCTTAGGTGGTGTTCATGAGGGTGGGCTGGGAGAGCTACTGTAAGGATGCTGGATCCTGAGTAATACTGCCTACTCTTATGCGTGTGTGCTTCTCTAATTATGAAACACCATAAAAGGGCTTGGTTTTATAGGGAAAAGCTTCAAAAATATGAAACCTTTCCTGTCAGCACTCTGAAAATTTAATTTTAAACAGTATTAATAACCTCTGGGCAAACCCTGGGAAGTGTTACTTTGGTATGTACTAGGGGCTGAGCAGCTGGAATGCAGCTTGGCAGAGAAGGCCATGGGTCCCAGTAGACCCAGTTGAACATGAACCAGGGCAATGAAGATGATGGAACTGGAGAACCTCTCCTACAAGTAAAGGCTGAGAGAGCTGGGACCATTCAGCCTGGAGAAAGAAAGGCTCTGGGCATCTCGTAAATGTGTGTGAATACCTGGAGGCAGGCTGTAAGGAAGAGGGAACTAGGCCACTTGGGCTTGGAAAGAAGATGAGCAGAGCCATATAAGAGCGAAAAGTGGTCAAGCAGCCCCAGGTCCTGCTTATCACTGTAGCTGTTCCTGCTCTGGAGATCAGTGCTTGGCAAAGCACAGCAGTGTGCACAGCAGTGGTGGTACGTACATCATGGAGAAGGGAGCCGGTAAATGCTGAGGTATGTATGCAGGTCCTGTAGCTGTTTCCCACACATCACTGCAGAGACAGAAAAACAAGAAGCAGGATCTCACTGAGATAATGTATTATGGTAAGAATTTTGAGAAAGGGCATGAAATCTTCTTGAGAAAGCAGACCATATAGCCCTCTGTCTCACCCTTCTGCACTTGCACATGAGGTGTGAGGGAAGGTAGTGGGGAGGCTGTGCTTTATTACCTTAATCAAATATTCTTCCCCTCCCACTCAGAAATTCTGGTAGGTAGAAGCCTTGTTGCTGCCAATGTGTGATCGCTCTGCAAGTGCTCTCACCGTGCTTGAATCAAAGCCAGAATAAATTTGAAATTAAGATATGAATGTGAACGTTATGGGCAGCCCTTCAGAGGCTCATATTTCACTGAAAAAATATAGATAGCATCATCTCTTTGTTTGTATCAGGTTTTCTACCTGGGATGTAGCAGATCAAAATCTAATTCATTGGTGTAACACAGGTAGGGTAGTACGTGTGCCTGATGAACGATAGCTGTATCACTCCTAGCTCTTGCTGTGTAACATAGCATGGGGTTTACCACGCAGTCAGTACTTTGCATATGTATTTACGTTAACTTCTATGTTTTGGTTCATTTGCATTTGCCTTAAAATCAATTCTTTATGATAGGAAGCATCTCAAATGACAGAACTTTTCACTCAGTGCTCTCGAAGGTGTGGTTGCTCTTCTCAAAGGCAAAAGGCTGCTCTAACCAGCATGTGTAAATGTTTGTGTGTAGTTTCAAACACACACACTTTTGTTTTTTTCAACTCTCATCAGATCTTACCAGCCATCACTGTCAGATGGGAGAAAGACAGTGTCATGGGTTTGCCCCAGCTGAGAGCTGGGCACCATGCAGCTGCTTGTTCTTTAAGAGAGAGTGGGGGTGGAATTGAGGGAGGGGGAAAGGGAGGGAGAAGAAAACCCAAGGAACCAAAACCTTGCAGGCTGGGGATAAGGACAGTTTACTGGGATAGCAGAGAGATGTAATAATAATAACAGAACTTTGTAGAAAAATATATGAAACTGGTGATACACAATGTGGTTTCTCACTGTACCACACAGCTCAGAGCTGTCCTGAAACTGGACTGTCCCCAAAACTGCGCATCCTGGAGCCACCTGCTTCTCCTCCCACCAGCCCCCCTTTCATGCTGAGCATGATGTAATTGGCATGGAATACCCCCTTTGGCCAGTTCAGGTCACCTCATCTGGCTGTGTCCCCTCCCTTCTCGTTAGCGGGAAAATATGAACAACTGAAAAGTCCTTGATTGTTTGGGAACAACTAGAAACATCCATGTGTTATCATCACTGCTCTCATCCCAACTCCCAAACATGGCATCCCACCCTCTGCTAGAAAGAATTTCCCTCTATCCTAGCCAAAACCAGCCAAAACATTACCATTTCCAGAAGAGAAACCACACTGAAAATTGCAGTTGTACAGCAGTAGCATAACTGAAACAAGCTCATCAGACTTGAATGTTCTGGACCAGCTCTGTGGGCACTATGTTGTGCATCATACAAGCCCTAGGACAAGGGGAAGGATTAAGCTACTGATTCACTCTAACTGGGAATGATGCTTGCCAGTGTGAGAACCTGAATGATCTCTGTCATTAGGCTTTCAAGAACCTCGCCGATGGTTGTGGTAGCCTTGATAATCTAAAGCTAGGAAGGAGAAACAGCATAGAGCGTCCTTTATTAGCCAAATTGGCAGAGTGGTGGTGGTTGTGTTAGCTGTGGCCAAGGCTGGTGTTTGGTTATTTCAGCAGGAGTTTAGAGTGTGTTGCATAGCATTTGATATGGTTGTGGGCCTTGTGGTGGTATTTTGCTTGAGTTCTGTAAACAGATTAAGGATGGGGATTCTCAGCTTTCCTGAAATTCTCCTACAACACTGTGTAGTGTCCCTGAAGCTTTGTAAGGTAATCAAAGTGTGGGAGACGCTAAGTGTCCTTGGGACTGTAGTGTTTTTTTACATATGGAGTAGATGTTGCTCTTTGGCCTTTGTTTCATGTTTTTATGTTACATCATCTCTAAACAAGAAATTCAGGTGACACTTACTTGAAAAGCAGCTATGGTGGGCAATGATGGATGCTGACAATGCAGAGCTTTTGTGTATGTGAAATTATGTTGGGAAGCCTGTGGGAGGACAGCCTGTGGGAGCAAACCAGCCAGAGAATACTTTGGTGGCTACAAAAATAAAGCATCTGAAGTTACCTTTGTTTGAATTTTGATGGGAAAAGGTTCAGGCAGAGTTCAGAAGAAACTATGACTTCCAGGGCCTGCTGGTTCTAACAGAAACACAGTTTGCATCTTCATAGTGACATTGTGGCCTTGAAGTAGTCCTTTTAATAGTCTCTGACTGATTTAAAGTGAGGTGAGCGCTGAGACTACCCTGTCCCTGCACTCTTCAGAGCTGCTGAGGAGGTGCTATAATCATAGAGGAACTCCCATCCACCCTCACAGAAAAATAGTGGTTAGCTTTGAATAGATTTTCTTGGTAGCAAGGAAAGAGAGAGAAATCAGAACACTGTGCACAAAGTGATGATAGATGTGCAGCCAAGCCTCTGTCTCTGTAGCTGACAGCAAGCCTCTGCTAAGGAGCTACCTCAAATACAAATCTTGGTGGTGGAAGCAAGTATTCACAGACTCACAGGACTGTAGGGGTTGGAAGGGCCCTCCAGGGATCATTGTGTCCAACCCCCCTGCCAAAGCAGGTTTCCTAGGACAGGTCGCACAGGGAGGCGTCCAGACAGGTCTTGAATATCTCCAGAGAAGGAGACTCCACACCCCCCTAGACAGCCTGGAGTCCTATTCTGGATTGTGATTTATTTTTTCCCCTTGTACCTGGTTTTCACAGCTCTGTGGTGCTTTCTTCTTACTGTGACATTATTTTGTTCCCTTCTATAAGCTTTGGTTCAGCACGAGGCACTTTGTTTCAATTACTTCTGCCGTTCTTGTCTCTTTGCAGTAACTAATCTCTCCCCATTTTTGCTGGTTAATGAAGAAAAAGGCGCAAAATTTCACAATTTGGTTATGCAAGAGCAATCATATACAGCCCTGTAAACCTTTCCCATGTTTGTGGTTCTGTTTCTGCCTTGCAAGGTTATATTGCAGAGCAGTAGCACTAGACAAGCTTGGAAATAAAAAAAGAAAACTCTGAAATAAAACTGCAGCACTTCGACCCCCTGAATCCACAGCATCGTGCAGGAGCAGCCTTGCAGACAGTGCACGGTGACTGAGCCTAACCAGGAAAACCAGACAAGTCACTAGTGGTTGGATTGCATTTTTGATTCTGCAAATACAGCTCCAGTTAGTGTCGATGGAAGCTCCTTATATATGCAAAAACCCCACTGTGCTTAATTACAGGCTGAGGGCTGCAGTAAGCTACCAAAGAAACTAAGACCATTCACTAGAAAGACACCCAGAAAAGACAGACTAAACTTTGTGTTTTATTTAGGGCTTGATAAACCAACTTGAACCAGCTTTCAAAGCAAACAAAAACCAGACACCCACCCACAAACCCAAACAAACAAAACAACAAAAAAGCCCAAAACACCACTCACACAATCCCCAAAAAACCAAGCAAACAGCCCACCCCCCTATGCCTAAAGTGAATAGAAAGTGACCCTGAATTACTTTGGAGCTTTGCAAAAGTTCACTTTCTCCTTCATCATGTATTTAACTGTGTGTCCAGAAGGGGATGGAAGGGATGAAACAGAGTAGCCTACTTGAGAGAAGGAAATTTATGTTTGTGAGCTGGAAAGCAAAGGGCTTTTGTGAGAAATTAAATTCAGTAAAGTATCTGATGGTATTGAAAGGTCAGATAGATGCCCCAGTAATGTCATCTTAATGCTGCTGCTCATCAGAGACCTATTTAGCTCCTTCAGAGTAGCCCTGCTGAGAAGGACCTGGGAGTTCTGGTGGATGAGAAACCTAACATGAGCCAGCAGTGTGCTCTTGCAGCTCGGAAGACCAAAGGTATCCTGGGCTCCATCAGAAGAGGGGTGGCCAGCAGGGACAGGGAGGTGATTGTCCCTCTCTACTCTGCCCTCATGAGGCCCCAGCTGGAGTCCTGTGTCCAGATCTGGGGCCCCCAATACAAGAAGGATGTGGAACTGTTGGAGAGTTCAAAGGAGGCCACCAAGATGATCAGAGGGCTAGAGCACCTCCCCTACGAAAAGAGGCTGAGGGAGCTGGGCTTGTTCAGCCTAGAGAAGAGAAGGCTGCGGGGGGACCTCATTGCAGCCTTCCAGTCCCTGAAGGGAGCAGAGAAACAGGAGGGGAATCAGCTTTTTAAAAGGGTAGACAATGTCAGGGCAAGAGGGATGGATTGAAGCTAATGGAGGGAAGGGTTAGATGAGATATTAGGGGTAAGTTCTTTACAGAGAGAGTGGTGAGAGGCTGGAACAGGCTGCCCAGAGAGGTGGTGGATGCCCCATCCCTGGGGGTGTTCAAGGCCAGGTTGGATGGGAGCCTGGGCAACCTTGTCTAGACTCAAGCCTGGAGGTTGGTGGCCCTGCCTGTGGCAGAGGATTGGAACTGTGTGATCCTTTGGGTCTCTTCCAACCCAGACCAGTCTATGATTCTATGATTTTCTTGTGATGGTCGACATCTTTTGCTGGGAGAGTCATTGCATTTAGATACCCTTCTTTCTATGCATGTCTTCTTACTGTAAAGCAACCGCTTACCAACTCTGGGAGAAAGGTTAGGTAGCCAGAAATAAGTCTCTTTACGTGAACTGCTCTCTGCCTGGAGTGTGCAAGTAACTCACAGCATAGCCCAAGTAGATGCATTCAGTTTCTACGTACTGTGGAAACTACTTATGGACTGGCAGGAAGGCTAACTTTCTTTTCCCCTTGTTATGAATTAATCTCTAAATCAGCAGCTTTTAGGGATATAGAACGTCCTATGCAAAGCATCCTAATTGTATTTTACTAAATAATGAGTTATCACCTTGAAACCAACACGTGCAGAAAAAAGCAACTCAAATTTATGTTTTGAGTTGACAAGGTTGTTTAATCTCCCAAGAGTCTGTAGGCTATTACAGACCTTGTGTTTTGCTGCTTTTCTCTCAATTACAGAAATAATTCTCTTTCAGGCATGGAGTTTGAATTTTTTCCAGAGGTTTTAGATGACTTTTGAATGCTCTGGCAGAAATTACTGAACGTTTTAAAGTCTCTTTCCAGAGCCAAGTGGATCTTTTAGGTGTCTCTGATAATTTTTATGGTTGTGCTGTATTGCCTCTTAATCGAAAAAGACTCTGGAAATGGAAGCAAAGGAAGATGTAGGTAGCAGAGGAGACATAATTTGTCCTGTTCCCTTGATTCTAGAAGGGTATATGGCTGATCAAAAGGCTGTGCAACTGTGGGGAAAAGGGACATTGGGGCAAAATCTCGGGCAGCAGCCTGATTGTCAGCGACCCCTTGCGAGGGGTCCTTCCTTTCTGTATTGATGCTGGCCCCGAAGCTGAAACTCTGCACTTATGCCTCCTGGTTTTGCAGGGACTCAGAGCTTTTTTGGCACCGTCTTCCTGCAGAGGTATTGCAAGAAAGAGCTCATACATCTAAGTCTCGCTCATTGTGAAACACAAAGGATGTAAAGTGCTAATGTAAGGTAGACATGCTGTCTCCTGTTCTAGAGGTAGTCAGGATTGTCTCAAGCCCAGGTAGGCCTTTTCTCTTGAGATGTGGTGATGTGCACTTTCTTTGGTGTATCAGGCTAATGGGCTTGTTGGCACTCAGCCTCAGTCTTGGCTAGTGGATTTATCTCGATGTCACCAAGCAGCAGGGCTTCACTTGTCACCACGCTTTTGTGATTTTGCCACTGCCTTTCTTTGAGGTCCCAGTTCCTACAGCCAGGTTGGGTGGGACTTCCCTTTGTACCTTTTCCAATCCATTGTGAAGGTGAGTTGTGAATTCCCAGGTCTTGGTGACTTCAGGTAATGGTGAATTCCAAGTGGAGTGGCCAGGGCTGGTGTTGATGTTTTCCACACAGCAGCACCTTGGGGGCTCAGGGTGGCAGGACGGGTCCAATTAGCAATAAGAGGGATTGGCTTAAACCACCACAATGACGTCTGCCACAGCTCATCTTCCACAGACTTTAACACAAGAGATGAGCAGCTACGAGAAAAACAGTTTCTGTGAAGTAATGGAGAAATCTAACCCTTCCAAACACAGCGGCCTCAAAGCAAAGAAGCTCTCAAAAAGAGCTCTGTTTCTCTGTGACTACAGACCCTTCAGCCTGATGGGACTGGAGTTTAAAAAGTGTCATTGCCGCTAGCCTAGGTGGCATTTTTGTACCTCCAGAGCTATCTGTGGAAAGGAACAGAGATTATTTTTGAGTCTCAAACATTTCTGTGCCGTGTGAAATTTTACAATCTCACCGAAGTGTGGTGAGAAGTAACTTTGGGTGGTAATCTCTGCTGAATGATATTTAAATACGTAGATACTTTATTGATATGGAAATTTATGCTGTAAAACATTGTTCTGTGTGAAATTTGTTGCTGATTATATGAGTGGTAGCATACTGAATACTTAATTTGCTTCTGGTACTGGAATTTAAGGTTTATTCTGAGGTACCAAGGAATTTTACCTATCAAGTGTCAAATTCTGGTCGTGGTGTTTGTGATAGGAGATATTTTTCGTGACCTGATTCTTTGTGCGCTCAAGAAAATGCTGGAAATAAAAGCCTTGCTTTGAGACAGAAGTATCAGTGGCTGTTTGTATGCTTACCAAATAATTATTTTCTTCTGTTTGTTTTGCCTGCTGTAAAGGATGAAGTATTTTCAGTGTTTATACCAGGGAATGACACCAACCCTTTAGACAGCTGTGTGAAGGAGGGGAAAAAACCCCATGAGCTGTAACAAAGTGTTGCCAGAGAAATGACTTTGGTTTGTCACCTCAGCAGATATCATAGGTAGTGTTTTGGTTTTATTTTATCATCTCTGTGATGCTTAGAATAATAAATAATAAGAATACTTGGCTCTTCTGTAACGTTTTTGTCCATAGACCTCGGAGAGGGTTAGAAGAAGGGGGTCAGTGTTATTACCCTGTTTCAAGATGGAGAAGCAAAGAGGTGAATTGAGTCACTGAAGGTTATCCAACATGAGAGCTGGCAGAGAAATTTCTGTTGATGTCAGTTCTCGTTAGAAAAAGCTGATTCACCAAAAGCAAAACCTTTCATGGAAATTCATTAGTGTCCAGGAAATTATGCAGCCCTGGGAGCAAATGAAAATGATAGATGCTGTAGCACGAGCGGAGCTGGTAGCCTGGTGGCAAGGGTACCCAGTGCAGACAGGGAAGATCTAGGTTTCACTTTTAACACAGAAGTGAAAAGGAATTTGAAGCTGTCTCCCTCAAGAGAATGTCCCTGTCCCTAAACACAGCACATGGCTAAACGTACCCACCTGGCAGGCCGCAGATACCTCCATGAACAGGGGGTCTAGTAAAACCCAGTCTTCTAAGAATGCTTCCACCCATTGAGTCCTTGGTGTGGATCGCATTTTCTGTGTGTTAAGAAGTGGATTTTATAACTTGCAGATCTTTAGCATGTAGGGAAGAAAAAAATGTGTTGGGGCCTTAGGCTTGACAGCTAAGGAGACTGTTCTATGTGGCTGCCTTCTTCATGCTGGTCTCTGGAACTGCCTGAATTTCAAACTTGCTAATGGATTATAAACACACTTTGAGGAAAAGAACAAATGAGCAGAAGGATAGATGGACACAACCATGCTATAAGGTTACGTATGAGAGATTTCCTCAGGAACGCCAGGCAGAGTTGTGAGTGGATTTGGTTTTATAACAACCATACAGGAAACTTCTGAAACAACCCACCAATTGTCCAATTTTTCAGTCCAGCATCACCTCCAGTTGATGATTTTAGACAAGGGATCATGTTTACATGGAGAGAGGGCCGTGGCTTTTTACCAAAGAAAAGCTGAATGTAGAAATCCACACCAGACTCCTCTGGTTGTGTATTTCATATAGCAAATCCATTCAGACCCGAAAACACCAAAGTGCAGAATACCAGTTTCTCTTACAGTCCACGTATGTAAGCACAAAGAGAAGAAAATCTAGTCTGCTCAGAGGAGGATGGAGCATACGCTGAGCTTTGGGATAGACAGCTGGACTCAGCGGAGAGCAAAGAAGATAAATAAAAAATAGCAACTTATTTTCAATAATTCAGATTGAAACTCTGAAGAGCAGCTTTATTTTTGAGCAAGTCCTTTGAAGAAGTCTTGGCAGTCTCACATAAGAAGGAGTTGGGAGAGTGTTCAAGGAATCAGTCAAGCAGGCAGCCTTTGTATGCCTTTTTTTATACTGAGTGCCAGTCAGACAAATGAAAGGGAAAAAAAAAAAACTTAAGGGAGAGAAAGGAGCCACAATCCTGACCATGTTGCGAGCTGCAGTATGAGTGCAGTGGGTAAGGCAGTTGTTCTCCTCCCACTTTGCTATTAGAAAGCAACAGCAGGACAAACCGGGATACAAATATGTGGCTCAGAGTCGTGGTTTTTATGGCAGTGTCCTCAGGGTTGAGGTGAAGTTTGGTTTAGAGAGCACTGTAGTTATTTTTGAAGACCTGGTTTAACTAGCAGAAAAAGAGGGACCTCTGAGCTTACAGCATTCAGTAGGTACTGTATTTGAACCCTAGCATTTGGTGTAGGGGTTGGAGAAAGGTGGGAGAAGCATGTCAGCAGATGGGAAGGGAGAGGGAGTGAGGACATGTTAGGGCTCTGCCATACCTCTTGGTGTCTTCTCACGGTCTGGTTGGTAAGAATTGCTGCCCATGGTCTGCCAAAAGTGCAGTGTTTCTCCTGTCCTTGGAGTATTTTAATGTGTCCCCATCACAGGAAAGTGCTGCTAATCCCTCTCTGCATTTAAGGGAACCTTGCTATTACCTTAGCCGGTAATAGCAATAATAAACTCTCTAAGACTCCCAGCCATCACTGCAGCCTCCCTGACTGTGACTGTCAACTTCATCACACCTTATTTCCCATCCTGGAAGTCCACCTCTTCTTAATCTTCGTCTCATATTTATAAATCATTTCCTGGCATGGGAGAGTATTATACAAATTTTGAAAAAAAAATAACAATTGTGCAGCTGCATTAATCAAAGGAATACTGTGCTGAAGGAAATGTCAGGCCTAATAGCTTGTCAGGGATTGGTGGCAGAAAAGCTGCTTTCAGCTAGTTTGCATAGCTTCTTCAATGCTAATTAACAGACTCAGCACCTTTTAAAATACGATAAAAAGAGGGTGGAGGGGAAAGCCCCCTGAGATGTGTGTTGCTATGGCAGGACTGGAACAACAGGTCTGGTACATGTGAGGAACTTTAGGGTGGTTTCCCTGTGTCTCTTTAGTTAGCAGCATGTGTGGTTCCTAGTAATTCAAACTCCAGAAAGGAGTCACTTTTCCTTCAAAGGGGAGTTCTCGGTTGCCTGGACAGCTAGGGGAAGTCACAAGTGTCATGAACTTGCTAGGCCTACCTGTAAGATCAAGCCTCCACAGCAGCAGCCGTGACACTCTGGACCTGATTTATAGCTCATCAGAATCTATCCAAGTCTGAGTCTCTCTGTTGTATATAAATATGTGATTTCTGAAGTAATGACAAAGTTGTCCTGTGTTTCGGCGTGCCAGTGGCACTGCCCCTGTTCACTGCTGTGCCTGGGTTACCAGCAGTAATGTTGGCTGCCCAGATGCACTGGTCTCATGATGCAGAGCAAGAGGTGCGTGTTTGGCAAGGACACAGATGCTGTTACTATGCTGATGAGGTGGACATTGTGCTATAGACCAGACCTGACCTTTACTCTGTCCAATCAGCAGCTGAAAGAATTGAAGCCTCCAAAAGCTGGACTCAAAACTCACCAGCCTTGGTGACTATGAAGCAGGCATTCTTTATTGCCACACTGGGCACACAGGGGATAGCTCCTCCTAAGGTGGGCGCTGTTTAAAGCCAGTTATACATATTCATTGTATTTCTAAGAAGAGGCAGGTTTATGCAAATTACCTCCAGGAAGTCACTTATATTAACTCCTCCGAGATAAAGCATGCTCGGTGACTCTCAGGGGGTCTTCTGCTGGTCTTCAGGGATGAAGGCTGGATATCTTCCTCTCAGTGAACTGGTTACCTGTTCCTTAAGCACATGCTCTTTACTGTTTTCTGCAGAGTCTCAAAACCAGGTTCCTGCACAAGCTGGTTAGGAACTCCTTTCAGCTGAAAACAAGATCTCTGTCTCTTTATTTGTCGTTGGTCTCATTATTTATTACTTCACTCTCTTCACTTTTTGTCTTCAAGGCTGTCCTACTCTTAGGGTTAAATTTAGCAGCTGCTCTAGGAAAACAGCTCAAAGATCTCCAGCCACACTCCACCAACTCCAAACCACGCAAATACTTTCTAGTCTCCTTATACTACAGCTATATTAATTGATTGTCTCTTAAGCTATATTTGTATTAATCTATCCAGTACTATTATGCATCATTCAATCAGAATGATCTTTGATTCTCTCAGTTCTCAGCAAACTTTATTGCCTGGCTGGATGATCTGTCTGGTGCATAAAAATGCTGACCATAAGCATCTTGCATAAACTAGACTAGCTCTGTAATGCTGGGCGTTCTCTACACTTGCTATTATTGGAAAACTCCTATGACAGAAACATCAACTTACCACCACTCTATCAACCCTCCAGTGCTTCGTTCTCAAAGCAACTGAAAGACAGAATTATGAATGCTTTTCTGAGCTCTGCGAGGGGAAAAAATCAGGAGCTGTTCGGGTTTAGTGAGTTATTAGGGAAGCTAGTGCACTGAGCACCTCATCCATCATGAGGATCTTCCCTCATCCATTATTTAAATAAGCTGTCCCTACACTGCGTCCCCAGTTCTTCATCCAACAGTTCTGTCACAGAAAAGCAAAAGAGATGCTTGGTGTTTATCTTGGCCATGCTGTGAGAAAAGGCAGTGCTTGTACCAAACCATAGCTGAACAGGATAATGTGCAACAAAACAACTATTTCTTAGCGGAGTGGCAGTACGAGGAAAAGCCAAGGGTGTTGGTGGGTGAACTTTAAGATGACCTAGAATCAGAATTAGGAATGTACTTGAGAAAGATAACTGCAAAATACTATTCTTACCACTGATTTCCTTATTGTTCAGGGGTCTCTTGTAATCCATGCTGCATTTTCCAGAAACTCTGGGATTTTCAACATGTGAGCAAATAGGTTCCAGGGGGAAAGGGAGGCATTTTTTTTTCCTCTTTCACATATATACATACACACACACTTCACTTAAACACTTAAACCCGTCGCTCAAAGATTAGGCAAATAGTTTCAACAGCGACAAGTTCCCAATGGTGTTCTTCCTTTGCCTCGTTTAGGACCTTCACTTACAGAAATATTCTTTCAAAATGAGGAGTCACATTTTGCTTCATGATTGCTGCTTACTTTTTTAGCTGTAGTAGGTTCCAGTGGGATTACTTATGAGTGTAGTTAACTGCTGTTGCTGGATGAGGATATTCTCACGTCTGAAACTGCACGTGAGCTATTGTTAAGTACATAATGGCTGCTATATTTTCCCATTAAGTTCCTGCATTTATTCTTTAATCTGACAATCCACGAGTTAGAAAAGTTTCTAGGGATGGTACAGTTTCAAAGAGTATTGAGATTTTTCCTTCCCTCCCATTGCTTTAGGTAGCCTTTACATGCCAAACATGTATGAAGCCTAGTGAGACTGTGACTCTGCTGACAGTTTTCCATTGCCTCCACTCATGAGCACTCTGCACTGCTCATAAGAAATGCTTCACCTCCAGGGCTGACAATTCATAGAATCATAGAATCATAGAATGGTATGAGTTTGAAGGGACCCCAAGGATCATAGAGCTCCAACTCCCCTGCCACAGGCAGGGCCACCAACCTCAGGCCTGGAGCTACACTAGGTTGCCCAGGGCCCCATCCAACCTGGCCTTGAACACTTCCAGGGACGGGGCATCCACTACCTCTCTGGGCAGCCTGTTCCAGCCCCTCACCACTCCTTCTGTAAAAAACTTCCAACTAGTTATTTTCAAATGGGCTTTTTATGCAAATGGATTGGATTTTGATTGTATTCAAGGATTAAAAAAAAAAAATCAGGAAAAGCTTCAAAACCCAAAATGTTCTCTTTCAGCTGTAAGAAGACACTGAAACTGCCTAATTTCCAGGACATAATTTAAGAAGTTAGCCTTTCTATTCTTCCTGATTACTCAGTGGGGGGTGAGGGAAGAGCTTTATCAACCGAGAGCCTTGTTACAGGTCCTGCTCTGAACTACCCTCCAGGAGAACATCTTTCTTTCCTTTATCTGCGTGGAAATTAATCTCTTCACAGAGTCTGCCTTTTGGCATCCTAAAACTGGTGCAGCAGAAATACCTTCCAAGGGTGGTGCATAGTGTTAGGCAGACGGGCATGTTTGCTTGAAAATAAAGAGAAAATGAATGTCTGGATTTGCTTCTGACTTGTACCTGGGCTTAAGCAGGTGCCACGTGAAAATAAACAGTGCTGTTATGGTTGTTTTTGGCAGTCTTCTCTAAAATTCAACAGATTGTTGGTTAAATTAACTTTAAAAAAAATAAATTGTGAGGTGTGAATTTTGTTCTAGTTATTAAAATTAAAAGAACGAAGCTGACATACCTTATTTTGCTCCACACAGTGCATTCGATGCAACCTTTTGTTTCAGACATCGCTGACAGAAACAAAAGAGTAGATTGCTTTTGTTGGAAACGATTTTTCCACCTATGCAGCACATGGAAATGTAGAGTGCATGGAAATGTAGACGCAAGCACCAGTTTGCAGTCAGGCTGGGGCTGTATTTGCATGTGGAAGAGTGTGTGCGTGAGCAAAATACATGCATCTGCTTGGGAGAACATAAAGGAGCATTGTATAGAAAAAAAGTGGAATAAACACTGTTGTATTAATCTTTTAAAATTAATGTATATTTTTCCCCATCTTAATGGCTACTACAGTCTTAATTTCCATTCAGGAGCACGCTTTTCCAATGGCTATCTCTAAACGGTGAAGGGAAGCTTGTTTCCTGCTGCTAGCAGCAGCATGGGACAAAAGTAGGTAAGTGCTGTCATGGAAAAGATAATGCCGGTGACTTTTGACGTATAGCTAGAAAATGACTGTAATTTAGAGATGTTTTGTTCTGGACAATGGCAGCTACTGTTGTCCAGCGAGTGCTGAGATGCCAGAAATTGCTGGCAGTGTCTGGGAGTCCAGGCCAATCAATGCACTTTCAACTTTGCAGTTTCACTTAAGTTCTCTTAGTGCCAGTTTAGTGATGGCCAGTGTTGGGCCTCAGTGGTAGAAAGACAGGTTTGATGAGACCACAGAGTCCAACCATTGACCCAGCACTGCCAAATCCACCACTGAACCATGTGCCTCCCGAAGTGCCATATCTACAGGGCTTTTAAATACCTCCCAGGATGGTGACTGCACCACTTCCCTGGGCAGCCTGTTCCAGGGCTTGACAGACCTTTTGATGAAGAAATTATTCCTAACACCCAATCTAAACCTCCTCTGGCACAACTTGATAAGTTTCCTATCAGGTTTCACTTGGGACAAGAGTTTGACACTCACCTGGCTACATCCTCCTTTCAGGTAACTATAGAGAGTGATAAGATCTCCCCTGAGCCTCCTTTTCTCCAGGCTAAATAACCCCAGTTCCCTCAGCTCCATCAAGGTCCCAGGGAGGATTTCTTGAGTTGCTGTCCATGCCAACATGTATCTCCTGTAACCGGTGTAGTTTCGGGAAAAAAGCTTGTTGCTGTATGGAATTAAGCTGCATGTAAGTCACTTCCTTGCAGAGCAGCTCTGAAGTATCTGTGTGTTGTGAATTATGCCTGATTCTTCTGATGACAAAAATAAATTTGTCCTGCTTTTTATTTGTCAGGCTTGCAGATTCAGCCCAGCTGTGGATGTTGAGCTAGAACCTATTCTGCTCGCAGCTAGCTCCCAGAATCATTACCTATTGGCTGTCTTCATTGAGAATCGTTAACTGTTTCTCCATCTTTATTGATGCACAAGCCTGAAAGACTCAGTTGGAGTCTCCAAAAAGTGAGTTTTTTGAGTTTTCAGGGCTAGCAATTAGGAAAGCCATCTTTTCTTTACTTCTGAATTGAGCAAGGTTGATTTGCAAGGCAGAGAAAGTAAACACATTGCTGCTGTGTCACAAGGTCACCTTAGAGAGTCTAATCATCTTTTAATTTGGAACAATGCCTTTGGAGGGCGGCAGGCAGCACTTTATAGCACACTAAAGGGTGATACCCTTTTATCAGTGGTTTTGACTTCAAAAAACCCAATGAATTAATGCTTTTGTGAAGTCAAGAAAGAAATGAAAGTTGTGGGTAAACATTCCTCATACTAATAATCCATGTTCCTTTCCCTTTCGGGATAAGGAAAAATGCCTTAAAAGTGGCATTTACTCTTCCTCCTGGCTGTTGTGCTGCTGAATGGGATGATGGAAGCTTTGTGAAAGTCTGTGTCCTGTTCCAGAGGGCTGAACTGGTGGGCGAAGGATAAATCAATGCCAAGAAGTTCTTGTATACAACTTGCATAAATGCATCCAACACTTAGGTGGTTTATCTGCAATTCTAATGGGTCGCACTACTGATTAATTATTCCACCTTAAAGCTTGGCCTCTGCCAAGACTTCAGTGGTGACTTTGGCTCTCCGAGTACCAAGGAGAACAGTGGAAGAAGGAAATGAAATTAAGATGTAGTCTGTTACTGAAAACACTGCAAAGCAGAAGAGGAAGAAGGATCACATGCACACTAGCATTCCTAACTTTTTTCTGCAGATATCCTGCTAGTCGGACATATGTAGGAGTATGTATATGTCTCCTGAGATGGTGTGTCCCCTTCAGATAAAGCAGAGGATAAGCAGTTAGGTTTTAAAATCTTAAAAAGGCTTAAGAATTAAGAGTTGTTATAAAGGGCAGGAGGTGTGCTGGTGATATACTTCAGCCTTGTCCTGCAGACTGTGTGGTATTTTAATTTCTCAGGCTAAAGCACATCAGTTTTATTTTTCAGGGTGTACTAAGAATGTGAGTTTTCTTCAGCTCAAAGTGCCAATTCTGAGCATGCTCCTGGAGCCAGTACTATATAAGCATGGGTTGTAAGCATGATCCAGCTTCCCTTATTTTTTTGTTTCTGCCACTAAGGGAAACAAACTCTGCTTATCAGTCCCCATCCTCAAGTTCTCAGCAGATGTGTGAGGCAGAGAGTGATTTGGTATCGCTCTTTTGTTTGTACTGGAAAACTGTTTTCATGAAGTTTTCTTGAAGTCTCAGTCCAGGAGAAGCAGCAGAAACCTAGCTGGTTTTTTTCTATGACAGTAGACATATGACTTGAGATAGTTGTTTAGATAATCTCCAGGTAGGGTCGGCCACCCAGAGTGTTTATCTTAGTGAGCCTGAACCATCCATCATAACAAGCAACCCACAATTCACAGCGAGCACTGACTGATGTATTAGGAAAGATTCTTCTCAAATACCATGTGTGTAGGCAGATTGGAGAACTTTCTGTTATGGGCTGCACAGCAATGAATCTGTGTGTTGCCATTGCATTAATAAAACCTCTGTTGGATTGCTGTTGCACACGCACGTGATTCTGTGTCCTCAGACAAGGTTTTTCATCCTTTGGTGTGTCGTTAAGCTTGTGCTCTCACTGGTCAATCTCTTCTGGCAGTGAAAAGATTTCAGAAGACTCTCTATCTTTGACTCCTTACAAAAGAGAGAAGTGCAAGTCAGAGTACCCTATGTCTGAAAATCTATAGCAAGACCTGGGAGCAGTGGAGGAAACTAGTACTTGCATAATTAGGAGTCTTTGGGAACGATGACAATTGGCTTGCTGTGTAGTATTGCAAAGAAATGTGTTTTACAATAAATATGACAACTGTTACTATGTTGCATGTTTACCTGTTCCATCTTGTACCACTGGTGCCCTGTTCCCCTCTGCTTGTTATCGGGGCATATACTGAACCCATTCTGACATCCTGCTTATCATCAGGGATCGCTGAGGGTTGTGTTTGAAAAGCAGGTGGGAGTTGTAGGTCTTCAGAGCAAAGCACTTTCACTCAGAGGAAGTTAAAGTAATACCTCTATTGGAGATATAAGATTTCCTTTGGTTTCTTGGGTTTGTCTCAATTTCATTACCCTACAACTTCATTTTGGTAAGTAGAGTCAGTTAGCAAATAAGATTAAAAACATGTAAAGCATATATTGAGGTTTAAAATATTTCCTTTCCTTGCCAAATTTGTTTCACAGTCAAACAGAAGTGCCATCTGTATGAAGAAATGGTGAGAGTGAAGCTTTGGATCATATTTTGAACAAATTTTGACTGATTTTGAGAATCAGTCAAGTCCTTTTGGATCTTTGTAGATGTTTTCTATGGTGGACATCTTCAGTGAATCCATTTCTTTGGAAGTTACCAAGCATCCTAGTTGTCAAATGCGTTTCTTGAAACACCTAGTATTCCTGAATTTTGTTTTGATCTATGGGGTTTTTAATAGCACCCTAGACCTTGAATGCCTTTCCTTATGTAAAGTAACCTGAAGCACTGATCCTGAAGGAACAATCTATATAGATTAATGGATTTCATGAGTACCTACGTTAGTGTTCAATTATGGATTAGCATTAGCTGACGGACACATTGAAGTGTTATGTTGTGATTTTGGCAGTTGGGTGCAGTTCTGTGTTTCCCCCCGTCAGTAGAAATGGTGCTAACAGTCATTTAAAGAAAGAAAGAAAGTGCATTTTCTTGCTAGAGAGCACATAAACATTTCTGTAGGTAATGAGCTCCCCCAACATAAAATAAATATTAATTTAGCAGCCTGTCACCTATATGAGTGCAGTCTTTGATGATGTTATAATTTATTCATTTCTTGGCTCACAGTTTGACTTGCTTAAAGTATCACTGATGGACTTTTTTCTAGAACTTCTGCCTTTTGCCCTTCATCCTGTGTGCTCTGCACTCCTCTCTGATGAAAGGGTTGTCATCTGAAAGGGTTGTCAGACATTGGAACAGCCTGCCCGGGGAGGTGGTGGAGTCACAATCCCTGGAGGGATTGTAAAGGATGAAGTACTTAAGGACATGATCATCTAGAGGTGGGCTGGGCAGGGTTAGGCTGTTGTTTGATTTGATGATCTAAAGAGTCTTTTCCAACCCAGGCAATTCTGTGATACTGGCAGAGATGTTCCCTTGGTGCAGGTGCGAAGTTTTTTCAAGAATGTTCTCAGTCTCCACATTTTTATTTTGTCCTTTACATGGCAATACTTTTATTTTCACTTTAGGATAGCAGCACAGGCTTCCAAGCACACTGGTAGGTGCAGCTGGTACCACATGATGCTTTGTTTACCCCAAAGGCGTGAGCATGTGCCACCGTCAGAATAGAGCCGTGGTCCTGCTAAACTGTGCATGCAGAGTGTTCTGGTCCCATGGACCCACTGGGAAAACCTGGAGACATAAAAGCACTTTTCCTTCGCTCTCCAATTTAAGAAAAAACAGGAAGTTTTAAAATTTTCTTTGACTGATCTTTTCATTGGCCCTAATTTGCTTTCTGTTATGTTGGTCAAGAGAATCGGTCTTCATTCAATAACTGTCTCTGTAATACTGTTGCCTTGTCGTGCACGTTCCTGAAGCGCTAAACAAGCTCTACGTTCTATATATGGATTATAAATAATTGCACCATTGTTCCGTGTGCTCATTGAGGTTCAAATGGCTAGTTATCAACTGCATATTTTTTAAATGGGTGTTATAGAAGTACTCAGTGAAGGAAACTTTGCCTGCTGTGTTAGCTGTAGAAAAACCTACCTTCCATTCATTGTTTTTGAAAGGACAGTAGGGGTCATATTTTAAAGCAGATGTAACACCCAGATGCCTTCCCAGGAACTGCAGATGCTCAGCACTTTATAGTAACCAGCCCTGTGTCTCCTGATAATTATGCCCTTGAGGCTTTCTTGTCTCAATTTTTCCATAACTAATATAATCCAAACTATATTATCCTATTAGGAGACTCATTCCTTCCTCTGACAAGCAGCATGCACCTGTCTGCTTACCAGGAAGAAAGCAGGGACCGTGTTCTCTCTCTCTGTTGTTTCAGTGTTAAAGGAGATAATTCAGGCTGTAAATAGGGCTTGCTGAGGTAAAATAAGCACATTAATTCTTGAATGGAGCCCTTCTCTATGCCTTTGTTCCTTCATTATTCACTGTATGTATTTGTCTCGCTCTGTAGTGGCTGGGGAGAGAGGCTGCTTCACAGTACAATTTAGAGCATCCATCTCGGGTCCCTGTTTGGAATAGAAGTGCTGTTTCTTTTCGGCAGCTCAGGGATACGGCCCTGCAGCTGAGCAGTGTGCACATCTCCACTTAGGCACGTCAGCCAGTTGGCATGTCCAGGGTAGAGGGGAAGGGTAAGGTGAAAGAGGAACAGTTGCGATTTAAAAAGTGCTTCTAGAATGTAATAAGTAACGAATTATCAGCCGGGCATAATGCCAGGTTGGAGCTGATGGGAACTCTCATTGCAAGGAGATGTAGATGCAGCTGTGTTGTCAAAACTTTGAGCTGCCACACAGGATCTTGAACAAGGAGGAATGTGTTAGCACAGGGCACTTGGTTTGGCCTCCTTTCCCACCTCCACAACTAAGTTTCTTCTCCTTCAGAGCCAGGCAGCTCGAAGCATTCTGTGCTGTTTCCAGACGCATTATACCAAATTAAGCTTGTGGAGAGAAGTGGTACTCAGGAAGTCAGGATTCAGCCAATTGCAAAGGCAAAAGTAGAAGATTTTTTTAGCCATAGAAGCTCTCTGACATGATGTGGGACGCAGAGCAAATGGTGTTTGGGTTTTCACAGGTGGACTGTGAACACTGGTCTTTTACAGGTGTGTGAATATCCAGCGATGGATGCCATTGGAAGTACTTCCCTCAGAATGGTTTAGGTTGGAAGGGACCTTGAAATTCATCTAGTTCCCTTCCAGCTGAGAAGTACTCCTCAGATGACTCTTCCTATTATTTTTTTTTTCCCAAATATCAGTCTCTGTTTATGGAGCTGAAGCTTTAGGCATGTTTTTCTGTGCCGCTCACAAAATGGCATGTGCATGCTGCTTGGGTGTCGTGTTCAGACACATTTGCTATTCTTAAAGGTAACTCTCATTTTGGAGGAAATGGCTCAGCCTTCAAGGTCAAAACTTCCCCTTCAGTTTTTTATTCTCCCTTCTCTACCATCCTTATTTATTTTAGCTTAACAGAAGCGTGGGTTGATGGACAGGAAGGGCGAGTGTAACAATCATGAATGTTTGAAAAGCATTATTGCTGAGAGCCCATGGTAGAAGGCAGGTACCCCTGAGCAGAGGATGGTTCATATTTATTTACTCTGTCTGGTATTCTTCAGTGCAAGGGAAACCAGATTTCAGCTGAGGTCCCTTGTGTTCCTGTCTGTCACCATGACAGTGATGGCAGCCAACTCATGATAAACTGACTCTTGTGTGATGAGACCTCTACAGTGATCGTCCCTTCATTATAGGCCTCCTAGGCTGGCAGCTTTCCAAAATTATTCCCCTGTTCAGCTACCCCTGGTGCAATATCACAGATGAGTGCTGAAAGTCACTGTGAAAGTGTTTCCACCTCATCTCTTGCTCTCACCGTCTGTGCTTTAACGTAGCTTTAACTGGAGCAACTGCATAGTCATAGCTGAAGAGGGAAACCATTGTGCTGGCTTAAAGAGGGAGAACCCTTGGTAGTAGTAGCTTTTTGGTGATGAAATATATCACAAACCACACGATTGCTGCCACACAGTCTCTGCTGTGGCGGGAAGGGGCCAGTGAGTAGTTTGAAAGTACGTGCTGAAAGCTTTAGATTTATTCCATAGAGAACTGAACCTGAACCTCTTCCTTCTGTTGTTTACATCCAGCAGTGGGCATACAGTTTCTGCCTTATTCTTCAGCAGGCAGGTCAGCAGATGACTCTTGCCAAGTAACAGCATCATTCAATGAGCTCCTATATTGTCTGTGTTTCTTCCTCCTCTTTTATGTGAAATAATTAAGCAATCCTAATCTTTGGGTTTAGGAAGTGATGCCATGAAAAGCTGAGATCAAAACTCAATCATCTTAGTGACTAGAAAGCAGTCATTCTTTCTTGGGCACACAGAGGATGCTCCTCCAAACGTGCATGCTGCAAAGGGTCAGTGGCACAGCTTTTGTACAAGACATATATGCATATTCATGACATATGCATATTCCTAGGGTTTCCAAGGAATGGTTAATTTTTCCATTAGGAGAGCTCATTATCACCCACTCTCCTACCCCACCCTGATAATCTATGTAGGGCTTCAAAGACAGCTGGGGGCCCTTTCCTTCATTTACTCCATTGCAGGTCCTTTTGGTGAGCTTTATCTTTTGTCTTGTTAACAAAGCCAGCGAGCTGGGTCTCCAGCCTTGGGACACCTTCCTGTTCTTCTTTCCCTCTCCCTCACTCCCTTCCCAGAGGTCAGTTGCTTCTCCTGAGGTATCACAACACACAGCATGTGCTAACACTCTGGTCCTTCAGGCAGAACTTTGTGCATCCTTTAAGCATCCTTTTGGTGCTAACTAATATTTGTCATGTTTCCTGCTTCAGAGGTTTCTGTGAAGCAAGGGAGGGCACACGCTTCTCAGATAACTCCATGACTGAGACACCCCTACTGAAAATAGCCTGCACTGGCCATCTGCGCTCTCTCTCTCTCTCTCTATAAAAACTTAATGCAGAAATAGAGCTGGTGCCTGAGTCAAAGAATTTTTGAAACAGGTTTGGAATTTGTCACTTTGCAAATTTTTCACAGAAATCTTTAAATACCTTTTTGAAAACCCTCTGGAGCACGAATGGCATTTCTGTATGTAGTTTAAGCACACTTTTCAGCTGCAGGTTATAGCCAAGATTACAGAGTTTATTTGTTTAGTCAACAAGGGCCAGGTTTTTCAAAGATTTCAGCCCCCCCAAGCAGGACTAAGACTTACAAGAACACACATACTGTTTTTCCTTCCTGCTGAGGTGCTGAAGTCACAACCAGGCTGTTAACTGGGCACTTGGTGTTGAGGATTAACACCTGAAAATCTGTTTGTCTTCACGCTCTTGAGGAATGGTCTTGAATTTTATGTTATTTTATTATTTTTTAATTTTATTTTCTCACAGGTTGGTGTCCCAATGCTGTAGACATCCACCCTGGATTCTGCCTGGTGGCCAAGTCCAAACTTCATTTATACAAGCCAGAGTTGTTTATGCCTGTGACATACTTCGCACGACTTTCCAGGTGAGCGTACCTCTGGGTTTGAGAACAGTTGTGAGTCATCGAATAAGATTTCAGATAAAAGAATCCGGAGTGGGTGAGTTGATTTTGTAGTTTGTTGCTGTTTTTCCATAAACTTCATCACCTCAAATTTACCTCTGCGCGGTGTCTATGAAGAGCGTGTGTGCCACTGAAAGGTTCGAGCAAGGGCTAATGGGACCCTCATATAAAAACCTGTGCATCAGCTCCTGCACAGAAAATTTCACCTTCAGAGTCTGGGATCAAAAGTGCCGTAGAAATAATTACTCTGATGTCTCTATTGAAAAGACAGTATCATTAGTACATATTTTTAAGTGCTATTTCTCTCTAGTGTCCATTGCCATTAAAACTTGTGGTACTAAAATCTGTATTGCTTTCCTTTAGAAACCAGGTTTCATTCAGGGCCTTTCCCCGGGTGCTTGGTCTACCAGTGATTGGCTCTGCCTGAAGCACTTTGTAACGCTCCTCGTGGAAGAAGTCATATAAAAATCAATGTTACCATCAAGGATATTTTGCATACTAGAGCAGTGTGTAATTACTGAGCCTGGGATTCACTGTTCTGCTGACCCTGACTTCCCCAACGTGCTTTGGGCAGGTTTTGTGGCAGTTTGAGCAAATGTAGTTTTAAAGGATTATGGAAATCGCGGTCGTTATTTCTGTTACCCAGGATAGAAGAATGGGCAACTGGTATATACTGTATCCAATGTTATTAAAGTATGTCCTTTTTTTGAAGGGCAATCACTTAAGGGTCCGTCCTTACAAGGTTATTAACTCATCATTTTCAGATTATGCTCTATGGATCCCTGGAGGTCTATTAGCTGCTTCTAAGAGATCTGAGAAAGGTAATTAAGAAAGGCAAGGATATTACCAGTGTGCTGACACTGGGGGATCCAAAAGGAAATGCTTAAGGGTCTGCAAATCAGCAGAGAGGGGGGAAAAGGCTGAAATTCACTTGAATGAGCATTTCTAGGGAATATATGGGCATACCCTGTGTTTCGCAGGTCATTCTAATAGGAATTGTTTAATCTACCTCTGCAGACTTCAAATTCTGTAATCCTAGTGTAGTCTGGAGGCATCTTAAGGGTAAATGCTATAAAAGATCATATTAACTTGTATATTCTTTGCAGAAAATAAGGCTAGATAACCGAAAGAGTACCCTAGGAACTTACATAGTAATGTCCTTTATAACTGTTATGCAAAGCACAGGTTTCTCAAAAAGATGCTTCTTGTGTCTGTGGTGAGGATGCATGGCAGTGTCTTCTGGCACAGATCTATTTAGCTTTAACAGAGCCTTTTTGAGGACTATGCAGATACACAGTAGCAGGATTTAACCTCAAGGACCTAAAGAGGAACTGAAAATTTTTGATTTCTGGTTGTGTCTTGAAAACGTGTGGAAAGAACAGGTCTCAGAGAAGCATCAGTTACTTCTGAGTGTCATAACACCACTGGCCTTGGTTATGGTCCATGGGCCCAAAGCAGTTTTCTCTGTGAACGTATGTATTGCTGGCAGTGTGATTCCTTGTTATTTCTGTAGATGACGTACAAGCCCCTGCATTCGGTGTGCGATGCGTGCATTCCTGGTGTACAGAGGTGAAAACAGCACTGCTGTGGTTGCTACCCTGTTGAGCACGGTCATGTGAATGAACGGCAGAACTGTCCTGGACTTCTACAGATCAACAGCTTTCTGGCATCCTTTGTGGCCTTGGGAAAATCATAGACAAAAGTACAGTTCCCTTAGGAACCATCTGCTCCCAGATTTAGAGAAGAACCCCCCCTCCCTGTTTAAACTCTCTTTGTTCAAGTGAGGCTGAGGGGGTTTGTGTAGCCCCAGTGTGCTTTACTGTTACAGCTGAACACTTCTTAGCTTTGTCCTCTTTGTATTTGCTGTTCTGCATAGGGCAAAGTTACCAAGAAGCTCAGCTGAGGCTGAAAGTAGCTCCTCTGACTTGAAAAATATCTCAGAATAAATTATCCACTGTGAAAGAATGATACACTCTACCTGCGAGTCAGAAAAGCAGAACAATAAAGGATGTTCCTAGAATAGCTCCTAAGAATCGGGGCTCCCTGGAGGAAAATGAGGTTTCTGGAGGCTGACAGAGAGAACCATTTTAGCAACCTGCTAAATCAGTCACTGTATTCGGAGGTGAGGTATCAAACTGTGAATGCCTAAAGTCAAAGTGTGTGAACGTCCGTCCGCGGGGCAGGTTTCAGGGGCTTGAGTGGAGTGGCACAGGTACTGCATGGCAGCTGTGGCTGCGCTGAGGTCTCAGCCAGGACTTGCGCCGGGGCAGAGAGGAGCTGGACACACAGATGTTGCTGCATGCAAATCTGGACAGGAGCTAGTGTTGCCCATTGTGGCCTTTCTAACCCGTGGTTAAAAGGGTAGTTGTTTACATTCTTTATTTTTAATACTTTTTGGTTGATTATCGTATCTTGTTTGCTCCCATAAACTCAATGCTTTGATTCACTACATGAGAAATGGGAAAGGGCTGTAACATCTCATTCTTTTCCCTCTGTTCTTAGTACAACATACATGGAGCTGGGTTCAAACTTGGTTTCATACTGAGTACGTTTGTATTTCTATTTAGAAATCAAGGCAAGTTTTGAGGAACACAAGCACATGTGGACATTTGGTGAAATTCATAACGCTTTTATGTGGGAAACAAGATTAGATATTTGTAGGAGTGTCTTTAGGCCCTTCAGGCCAGGATTCTCAGCATGTCCCTTTGTGGTGGTTTGACCCTGGCTGGAAGCGGTTTTTTTCCTCCTAAATATGATTTCCAGAGGTGCTGTGACCATCGTTGATGGGGTCGGCCTTGGTTAGCAATGACTCCGGCCTTGAGCTGGCCAGTTTGCAGAAGCCGTCCCTGCAGACCCCCTCCTTCACCAGAACCCAGCTACACAAACCCACAACACTGTGCAAATAAACAGTTAATTTTTAGAAAGAAAACAAACCCCATTGATACTGAAAACCATAAATTAAGATGCTGAAAGCAAGGTCTTTATTTGGGACTGATTAGAAGCCTGCCTCACCGAAAGCTGGCTGTTGCCAAATGTCATGGGAATGAGGGACTTAAACATGTCACTGAAATATGTACTGCAAGTTCCTTAGTGATAAAGTCTCAGATAAATTTGAAACACCTCAGACTTAGATCTTGGGAAAGCCAAACAAATTTCAGATGGAAATGAATGGAAATTAATTCAGGGTGTAGACTTAAACCCCACCTCTAGGGACACAGTAATTGTGCCTTTTAGAAAATGGTCTCCTGCTCTTTGCATTTTAACTGTCTGTAATTACTTTTGTGGTTTGTTGGTTGTTGAGGATCTTGACAAGCTGGGAATTGGCAGATTCAGCCTTGCCTTTATTTACAGTGCTTTTGCCAAGTCATTAAGTCAGCAATAGGAGGCTTTGTTCTGAGGGAACTAATCCCTCAGCATGGCCAGACACCACATTTTCCTTTTACCTTTGTGCTACCATTTAAAACTATTTTGGCCCAGACTTGGGTTGGTGGAATTGTCAGAACACTACCAAAATCAGTACAGATAAGCCAAGGCTCCTTTCCTCTGTCCCTGTCCTGTTTTGTTTCTTCCTCACAATGAGCTGTGCAATGCTGGTTACGGGTAGGGCGTTCCGTAGGTCTAGCTGCCTTCTGGTGCTGCCAAAGGGACAGGGGATAGGAGGCTGCTCCTGTGGGAGGCATGGAGAATGCCAGATAGGCCCAGGAGCTTGCAGAGCTCGGTGGGTTTGCTTGCTTCATAAATGCAATGGTATTGCTTGGCCTGGTTTGCTTTGGTCTGACAGTGCTGTCCTGCTCTGTCAGCTGCTGCCTTTGAAGGAGGATGAGGGGCTGGTGCGTAATGCAGCTGGGCTGCGAACATCAAGGACTGACAGGTAACCGTTGTGAGGCAGAGCCCGGAGATGGGCTTTGTACAACGTGCGGGGAAGCTGACACCAAGCGTGATACAAATGCTAATCGCTGTTATTCTTTCTTAGGAAATCACAGCATGTTTTTGTCATTATTCTGCAGGTCTTCATGTCCTTGTACAATTAGGTCCTGACCTCATTAGAGTAAGATTTGAATTGGAAACGAGCGAGTATCTGACATCCTTGAGCTGAAGTTTCCTCAATTCTATTAACCCTGGATGTATTAAAAACTGACGTTAATGCTAACTCTGGCACCGGTAGTGCTGAAGGGACAGGATTCTTCCTGAAGGAAGCAGAACACAAATGCCTAGCAAAATGCAGAATTTTAGGTGAAAGCATGCATCAAAAAAGTTGTTCTGTTAGACAATGATTTTATGGCATTAAGCTTAAGTTATGACAGACTACAAATTCTGTGAACTGTGGTATTTCAGAGGGCTACCAAGACCAGCGTGGGGTCACCAAGGTGATGGAGGGAGTGGAACACCTTCCTTATGAGGACAGGCTGAGGAAGCTGGGCCTCTTTAGCTTGGAGAAGACTGAGAAACTTTAAGCTTATTAATGTTTATAAATATTTAAAGGGCAAGAGCCAGGAGGATGGAGCCAGGCTCTTCTCAGTGGTGGCAGCGATAGGACAAGGGGCAACAGGTGCATGCTGGAGCAGAGGAAGTTCCATGTGAATGTAAGGAGGAACTTTTTCCCTGTGAGGGTGATGGAGCACTGGGACAAGCTGCCCAGAGAGGTTGTGGCATCTCCTTCTCTGGAGACATCCAAACCTGCCTGGATGCATTCCTGTGTGATTTAGTCTGGGATGATCCTGCTCCGGCAGGGGGGTTGGACTAGATGATTTTTCGAGGTTCCTTCCATCTCCTAATGCTCTCTGATTCTTTGAAAATTAGCAAACTGATAAATGTAATTTCAGGCTTAAGTCTTCCAAAGTGAGTTGAATACTGTGTGAAAGATGTTTGACTAACAGATTTTCATGACTGTTGTTGATCTTCAGTCATTTGTTCACTTCAGAAATATGAGTCAGGTTTAATCTGGAATTGGTGCACCAGAATGGTGAGTGTGAAGTCCCAAGAGCAATTTTTCCTGGGAAAACAGAGTTCCTTTTTCAAAAAGAGAGGCCAGAGGTAGATGATCATGTCCTTAAACAGAGCACTGACTGATCGGCAAGCTGCCTTTTAACAAAGAAATGTTGCTTTGATATCTAAGATATACTAGAAAAATTGTCATATTTTCTAATCTTATTTTTGCTTATACACACTGAGATTCTTCTTTATCAATTTGCATAGGCCTCAACCTATAAAGCACTGGAGATAGAGGAGAAGATTCCTGATGGAAAATATTCAGTAAATCTGATGTTATCTAAGGAATAGCGGTTAGGTACTAGCTTCAAGACACTACAGATCTGAAAGTAGCTCTTTGTAAAGCAAGAGGAGAGGGTTGTTTTGAGAAATATCTTTCTTTTCTGAAGATGTGAAACAGGATGCTAGCCATCGTATGACATTATGAAGAAAATAATAATAATGATTAGAAAATTAAAAGTTCAGAGATGGTAGTGGTTTTGGTAAAAGATTTTTATAACTTTAAATAAGCTGTTCCGATTCCCTTCTCACTGCAAGATTTGCTGCTTTTATTCCTGTGAATTTTTTCACTGAATCAGAAAAAAAAAATCATATTTGTTTGAAGTGAGAGGAAAAATGATTTGTCTTTTGCACACATTGGGTGTAACTTCTGAAAGTTGCTTGTAAATTAATGTCTTTGATTGCAAGATTATGTTGTTAATATTGTCAGGGCTGAATTTCCTGACATTTAATTTTTCTGTTGGAAAATAAGGGACTATTGTAAAGTGAAAGGGTTTTTTTGGTCTTATTCCTAATAAGCATAATGCGAAAAAAGTAACTAAGGTGACAGAACCACCCAAAATATTAGCAGAAAAATCCCCAAACTTGGACTATCCCAAGAAGATAAATAGGAATAAATGGAGAAGCTGCTTATCTGGGCTAGACTAGTGGATAGGAGTGGGCTGCAAACAAGATACAGTCTCAAAGTCAGCATGTGAGTACAGAAACCGGGGTACGAACCAAAAGCCTGGAGCAGAATTCAACCCTCAGTTTGCTCTACAGTAATTACAGAAACCCCCAATCATATAGTGCACCCATACCTGGTGTCATCCTGGTGCAGCACAAGACATACCCAGTGTCACCCTGGCCCAGCACAAGTAGGACTCGGCTGGTCAAAACCGGGAGCCAAGCTGGTCAATCCTGCTGCACTGGATTCTCAGGGGAGGGAATTGGTGGTATGGGAATGAGGTGATGTACTAAATATGATGTGTTCTAGAACTTTCTGGAAGGTGTATGGTGTGTTTAATAGTGTAGTGCTAGGTAAAAATGGCCATCTTAATGCTGCTGGCTTGACTGTTGCTGGTTTTCATATGTTCCAGGGGCAGAATGAGAGCAGCTGATGCAGACTATCAGAGATGTGGCTTCCAATGAACCCTCAAATGGAGCAACACACAGGAAAGATAGAAGTCCACGGGGGTAAGTGGAGGATAATGATGAATTAGCTCATTCCTTGTAAATAAAAGATGTTTCCTGGCACCTCAGATGTACAGAGAGAGGTGGGTGCATACGCCTGGTGCACATCATGGTTTGGTTTTGTGTGTATCAGGCGTTAGGCTGGTCGTTGCTAAACAGTGGTAATTTTGATAACTGAGTGAATCAGTTAAACAGCAAGTTTATCTGACTGGGTTGTGAAAAATTACTATGCCTTGATTTCTTTTACTTGAAAACCAACTGAATGGTAAAACCATTCATAGGATTTGAAATGCGCCTTCGGTGAGTTGATGTTTTGGGTTTTTTATTATTATTACCATTGTATTGTTATAGAAATCCAATGCTCCCTGTATTGATTTTTAAATCAACAGGAAGATTTTTGTTGCAGCTGCCATTAGCCAGACGAAAATTTCTGTGGAAAACAAGTGTTTAAGAACAAATTTAATTTGATTGGTATTTAGATAACTCACAGTTTCATCTGTGACTCAGGAATCTTTACCCTGTAGGGTCGATTACTTATGTGAATATTTGATCTACATTTTCTCAGTTGAAACAGAGCTTTGTGCATGCAGCTATGAAGCATTATTAGGTTGTAATCACACACAGAGTGGTCTTCATTATAGAGCACTGTTAATTACAAATGCCGTGCAATTTGCAGGCCATCTATTCTGACTGTAATTATGATGTCACTTGCACACCTGTGTCTCGGAGTATTTTCCCCTCTAACTTGCCTTCATTCTTTTGACTCAGCAAGGAGCTCCTCAGTGGTGGAAATGGCTCGTTTGTTGTCTCCATGTGTGTAGAATAAGACAGAAGGGAGTGAAGGCTTGGGAAACAGCCAGCAATTGAAGCAGGCAGTATGCCCTAAGTTACTGTGTGGGCCTACACAACAGAGGGAGCATGTCTTGAATACAATATGATTAAAAACCAGGCTTAAAACAGGCCTGTTTTCTGGTGTGCTTTTTGCTCAGTGCTATACATGTTAATTAGAGCCTTAGCACAGCTTCTCAGCAAACACCATTTTCCCTCAAAGGGAGAGAAACAAGGCGAGGGAGAATTCTGATGCTGGGAACAAGGTATTATGAATAAGAATCAGCAACAATGGATTTAGTTTAAGCTGGACTGGAAATTGTTGCAGCTTTATGTTTTTATGAAGGAAACCCGTTTGTCAGCTTCTAGTAGTGACAGAGATGCTGAGAATTGGCATGTGAGGATAATGTGATAATACAGAGACACTGGGGAGTATGTGTACACAAAAATGCATCTCAGTCAGCCAGAAGGCCATGCTGTGATTTCAGGAAAAAGCTATGACAGAAAATCAATAGCTTTGAGAAGGCCCCACAGTAAGGTAACAGCATTATCGGCGCTTCCTTCGTTCTGCTTCTCCCTCCCCTCCCCTCATAAAGACACAGAGCTGCGTGATCTCATAGTTGAGTTTTGTTAACTCTGCGCCTCTGAGTAGCTCAAGCAGTGAGGCAATTCAGGGAATACAAAGTATTTCCAAACCAGCCCACAGGGATGGAGCACAGGGACGAGTCACACGGGGTGTTGGGTTCATTGGCAGGCTCTCATTACCTTGTAGGCAGGCTGTGTAGACTGTAGTCTCCGGCACAGTGCTTCCAGCACAACTGTGTTTTGATTGTCAGAGAAACTTCTCAATGCACCTTAGCGCAGCCTTCACTCAGCTGTGTATTTTCTGATGTGGGGATAACAGTAAGTCTCTCTTCCTGCCTTCCACATAGGGCAGGATGTCCTGGTAGGCTGTAGTCTGGTATGATAGAGTTTGCATTAGGCATTGACTTGGCAGAGCTTCAAAGACTTAAAGTGATGTTTTCCAGGATGTCTTTTTTTTTTATTTTCTTCTCCAATTTCTTTTTATCTGAAAAGCTAACTAGGAATTGTGAATGAAAAGTAGGGCAAAGGGCAGACTGCTTAGCATTAGCTGCTGCATCCTTTGTCATCATGTTATTCTATTTCCTTTTGTGATGCTACCTCTGTATTTTATATGGAGACATTCAGTACGTTTCAGAGGTGATGTTGCACATGCATGGTTATACATTATACTGTTTCCTGACATTTGAATGATTAATCATTCTGTGCTAATAGGCATGTCACCTGACAGACTCTGAAAGGTGGTGAGGGTGAGGGGGGGAAGCTCCATTACATTACACAAAGCACTCGCACACGGGACAGCAAACTAGGGGAAAGAAGGGAGGATTGCAGACAGATAAAACTCCTCTTCCTTGTTAGTCCATATGTTGTGTCCTCGTGCAGGTTTGGGTACATACATGTACATGGCTTTGGTTCTCTGAAAAAACTTACATCTATCAGAAAGAATAGTTTTGGGTCAGATGTACTCTTCAGGGAAAAAAAAATAGTCCAGCAGTAGCATTCCAACAGAGAAGACTTCTATTTAAATATATGGAAGGCAGAGGCTGATGTAAGGAAAGTCTGCTGGAGAGGGGCGAGTCTATTACGTGATTGATGAAGAAGGTATTGGGATTTTTTCCATCTTTTTTTTAATTGAAGAGTATATGGTATCTTAACTTGTGGATGATGTTTTAAAGCCAAGATCTCTCTAGGGCTCTGTTGTTCTTGAATATAGCCATGTGCTTGGGGTGTATAAGTATTTTGGAATTGGGAAACCTTTTTCCCACTTTGGCAGAGAGGAAATGTCAGCAACCCAGTGATGTGAAATAATAATCAACATGGTTTCTTTTGCTTACTGATAGCACAGAGAACTGTAGGATTTTCCTAGCAGAGAATGACTGACATTGTAGCTAGGAGAAAGTGTGGGTGTTTTGCTGACTTTTCTGATTGCTTCTCACCTTATCCAAGAACTCGGTTCTTTCTCAGTGGAAAACTACAAGAAATGGCCATAAACTTCTCTCATTAAAGAGACATGAGTCTAGTTTGATTTTATTTTTTTTTCCCTGTGAAGTCTTCCTTTGGCCATGGCTCGATATTTCAATGCACCAGTGACTAGAAGATTATTCACAAGTTATTCAGGGAAAAACTCAGAGGAGGGAGAGGGCATTCATTCTCTGGCAACTCAGAAAATCTCCCCTAAACAAATACAATTTAATGACTGCTTTTTTAGGCTGCGAGCATTTAAGTTCAGGCAGGTATTGGTTAGCTGGAAAACATGCCTGCAAGGGAAAGTCTGTTAGGGCTTTGTCCTTAGCAGCAGCTGAGCTGCATTGGGTACATCAAGCACATAAAAGTAAGAACATACTATATCTGTCTAATCATTAAACTTTCAGGGGCACTGGAGCTAGCTGGTATCTTAATTGCCCTCCAGTCCTACTTACACCAGGCACAAATAATTGGAGCATTGTTTGAAATAAAGAAGCACCTTGACCACGGCAAAGGTACTAGATCATCTTTATGGTACCTGTAGGGTACCTATAGGGCCTGGGTGGCTATAAATTAGTGATCAACACCGTGTTCAGGTTTGCTTGTGCTGTAACTCAACCAATATTCCAGGCTTCCAAGTGCACTGAAGTGTGTCCTAGGTGAAAGACTGGAGCCTGATAGATCGAATGATCGTTTCCCTTCCTCGGCCTCTAAACATTGCAATTCTCTGCTCTTGAGTTCCAGAGATGAGGGAAATGAAAACTTGTAGCAGGGGAGAACCACCATGGGAAGAGTTTTCTTCAGACATCCCATCATCACAGGGTGAATCACAGCTCAGGTCAATTCTAGCTGTAGCAGCCATGAGACCTTCCTTTGGGAAATGGCAAGCTGAGGATTAAATGCCTGGAGAAGCAGCATGCAAATCTTTGCCTTCAGTGGCATGAAAGCCTGGGGGCATTGTATCATGGTTTGCCAGGTAGGATTCTGAGGTCAGGAGGTACTGTGATGGGACGCTGCTCCCCAAGGATGCCCACAGTCTCCTTGAAGATCTCTTGGGTTTGTTTCCCTCACACATGCACACTGTTGAAAATATTGGAAAAGTGTTTCTTCATTTTAGAGAAGCATCGTGCTTGAAAATGGGAATGGTTTATCCTTTCATCCAATTATCTGTAATCTGGTCTGGTAAGGTCATGGAAAGGGCTGAAAGTGGGGTACACTTACACTGCTTGCAATCAGTCAAATCTTCTATAAACTGTCCTAAAACTTAAACTGTTAGTTCTCTTATTTCTTCTCTTTCTGGATTCCTAAAAACTCTGCAATTCCTATCATTGTCCCTGGTACCTTGCTTCTTCAGGATTAAAGTATTTTGCTGTTGGTTTAGGAGGTATGTGTATACTTGGGTAGCATTACAATCTTGTTCATTTAAATAATACATTCTTGTACATTCCAAGGCAAATAATTTCAAACCAAGGAATATCAAGCTGAAATCTGAGATTGGTACTTTAAAAAAAACCCCAAAGCTTTGGAAGTCAGTGGCAGTTCTGAAACTCTCGTTACTTTTTTCTAAACATCTAAGTGGATCATGCCCTTGGGGGAAAAGTATTTTCGCAATCTTTCTCTCCAGCACCTGGGGCACTTCCTCCTCCCCTTCCCCAGCCTTGGTGTCTGCACAGTTTCTTACATCTTCTCACTCCCTTCTCTGGGGGCAAAATGCAGCTGCTTGTGGTTTTTTTCTCCTAACTGTGATTCCCAGAGGCACTGTGACCATCAGTGATGGGCTTGGCCTTGGTCAGCAGCGACTCCAGCCTTGAGCCAGCTGGTGTTTGCTCTGTGGGGCCTGCAGAGAGCTTCTGGCTGCTTCTTGCAGAAGCCACCCCTGCAGCCCCCTCCTCCACCAGAACCCAGCCACGCACAACTACAACACTGATTTAATCACAGTCTTTTGCTACAGCATGTAAATACTGGGCAGAGTTCCAGCTTTAGCAGTATAGGGAGTATTGGTGTTGGTCAAATTGTACGCCCTGTTTTCAGTTCTGCATGCAGCAACTGAGGGCAGATTTACCAGCATCAGCCAGGACCATTGTGGGCTGTAGCCCCATCTGGTTATATTTTACGGTAGGCTCCAGGGAATGTAATGGAGGAAATGACACCAAACCACAGCCCATCTTCTCTGACATCATCATTGCTGCAGGTTCATCCAGTCTGGATGAACAGACCTACCTGGATGAAACATGTACTACTTTTGCAGTGGTTGCTACTTTTGGTGGGGACTTGAAGATCCCTTGAACCAATATAAAGATAAGCAGCAACGCAAATGGCCAGTTGTGATTCAGTGAAGCAAAAATTTCAAGAGGTTCTATTTCAGTCAACTTTTGAGAACTTTTGTGGGGCTTCTAGACGTATAATTTTAATTAAAATTAATTTTTACAGCAGCATATTCATGTCCTAATCAAGAATAAGAGCTGCGAACATTAGAGTGATGAAACTTTCTCTCCTCCCTAGTTCCATCAGATGTGCATGCTCATGTGTGGCTTTTTTGATAGCGTTATTTCAGTCTGTCTGTCTTTGGTTTTGTTACCTCTGTGGTGGTGTCCCTGTTTCCTTCCACTTCTCCCTAAATGGCAATGATAATCTTATTTGCTTCTATATTTAAAAATGCAGAACTTAGCCTGAGGCATTTAGATGAAAATACTGTTTCTGTCAGGAACTTCTTAAAGTAAGTTTTAGTTCCTGTCCGTGCTGCCATACAGTAATGCACGAACACCTGGAATTGCTCACTGGTAATATTAAGGACTTGGACTTTGTGCTAGTTGTGTGTGTGATGGATAGTGACTTTTTGGCTTGTTTCCTCTGTAATTGCCCTGTGTGTTACATCCCTTTGTAGGGGAGAAAATACTTGTCTGATTTCCTTGTACAGCTGCTGCACTTTCAGCTCACTGGGACCTCTGAAAGGAGGAGTTTGTTCTCCCTTCAAGAACAGCTTTTGGTGGGTGGGTGGGAGAAGCTGCTGACTCCAGGGTAGGTCAGGGAGACTCAGCCAGCAGCCTGACAGATACTGAGGTCATGGTGCACAAAAGTAAACAAGAATAAAACCAGTCTTGGAAGAGATGGACAAAGGATGACTCGTCCTTGGGAACTTATGATGGGTTAATTGCCACCCAGCTGAAGATTGGGCTGGATCAAGCCTGACTGCAAGGACATAATGGACAGTGAAGAGATTTGTTTCCATACCCCTTTTATTTCTTAGTGTGACTCATGATGGGTTCTGGCTCATAAAATGCCTTTAATTATTCCTAACTCCTCTGGAGTTTTATAAGCTCTTTTGGAGTCTCAGGGGGTGCTTGCTGTTTAGGAGAGATGCGTAGGTAGATCCTCTTAAGAGCCCTTATCTGTTTCTGCCATTGTGCTGGCGTTTTGGTGGCTGGGTTGCAGTAGGGTCTCATGTGAAAGAAGGGCCCAAACATAGTTAAAAACACCCACCCTCTCCTATGTGCTGAGGGGAGACCATGCCATCCCTGAGAGGTCATCCCATCTACTGCCTTCTCCAAATCCCATGGACTTGTCATACTGTTCCCTTTGGCTAACTCAACTTTTTTTTCCAAACCAAGAAGTCCTCTTCCAGACAGCTCTGCCACTAAAGTGATATCTTCCCCATGGGAGGCGGTGGCAAGCAACTGAGTGCTGAGAGCCCTAGGTGAAAAATCCTCTCTGGTGATAGCTGAAGCAGGAAGAGGGTTGTTGCTAGAAAGCCTAGTGCAGCAGAAAGCATGTCTGTTCAGAGTAGAGGCCACCTGAGTATTTACAAACCATCTGCAAATGAAATAATGGTGTAAAACAAAAGCATGTCTGAATCAAAGGTGTCATGTGCTTTGACTGTTCCTCTGTAGATGTGAATGTGTGGAAGTGTGAATATGAACCTGGGGTTCCTGGTGGACAGCAGGATGACCATGAGCCAGCAATGTGCCCTCGTGGCTAAGAAGGCTGATGGCATCCTGGGGTGTATGAGAAGGGTGGTGGTTAGTAGGTCAAGAGAGGTCCTTCTCCCCCTCTGCTCTGCCCTGGTGAGACCACACCTGGAATATTGTGTCCAGTTCTGGGCCCCTCAGCTCAAGAAGGGCATAGAACTCCTTGAAAGAGTCCAGCATAGGGCCACCAAGGTGATGAAGGGAGTGGAACACCTTATGAGGACAGGCTGAGGGAGCTGGGCCTCTTTAGCTTGGGGAAGAGGAGACTGAGGGGTGACCTTGTTAATATTTATAAATATGTAAAGGGTGAGAGTCAGGAGGATGGAGCCAGGCTCTTCTCAGTGATGGCAGCGATAGGACAAGGGGCAACGGGTACAAGCTGGAGCAGAGGAAGTTCCATGGGAATGTAAGGAGGAACTTTTTCACTGTGAGGGTGACGGAGCCCTGGGACAGGCTGCCCAGAGAGGTTGTGGAGTCTCATTCTTTGGAGACATCCAAATCCACATGGATGCATTCCTGTGTGATTTAGCCTGGGTGATCCTGCTCTGGCAGGGGGGTTGGACTGGATGATCTTTTGAGGTCCCTTCCAACTCCTAATGTTCTGTGATTTTGTGAATCACTTGTAGGTGGAAGTGGTTCAGAGAAAGAGACAGCCTGCCATGATTTTGCAAGTTGGTTTTGAGGAAAAATGCTGTGCTTTTGCACCATGAATAGCTCCTTTGTTTATTGTCAGGCCCTCCACTTCCGTGCACATTCAACTCAAACTTAAATAAAATATTAAAATGAGTGCTTAATAAGTCATTCAAGTGTTGACTTAGCAGAATCTTTTAACTTGCCCGTTTTAACAAACTGTCATACTGATTTTCCTGGGGTTGACACCTGGATGACAAGTAATTCCAGAAGATAGATGAGTGAGTCTAGGGACCTTGGAGCACTTAAGTTTCTGCCTGTGTGTTATAAATATAGAAATTCCCATAACTAAATAGCTCTAATGTGATACACTACAGAAGCATATTCATCCCAACACACCAACTCAAGTTCATTGATGTCAGGAGATTTGCATGAACGTAGCTGCAGGGCAAACTTTAGACATGGGCAAAGCCTAGAACTGCCCAGGGCAGAGGACTGGGGCATGGAAGCTAGCTGTGAGAGCAGCCTGCAGCAAAGAGACGCTCATCCCTGTGCACCCCTGCTTGGGAAGGTCTTGCCCTGCATGGGCTACTTCATGTTCAGTATGGGTTCCTCCTCCCCTTGCATGCAGCTGGCAATGGCAGAGTCAAGTTTTTCCCCCTTCAAGTAGTGGTAGAGGGGAGTCTACGTTAACCTGGGGGATTCCATGTTTGGAAGAAACATGGGGAGGAAGAAGGGGTTGTAGGAGAAGCTGGGCTGTTGGAAACCAAAAAGATTCCTTAGTCCTTCTTGTATGCATAGATTTTAAAAAATCTTTATCCTTCTGAGAGTTTACAGAGTTCAGCCTGTTCAGAGTATTGAAGGGACAAGAGGAAGGTGTCTTTCATCAAGTCTGTGTGCCTGGTGGAGGGAAACCTGCTGTGAATTAAAGAGCTTTTATATTTATCAGCGAAAGATCTCAGCGCCGCAGAATGAAGGTGCGGTGGCAGCATGTGTTGGGACTCTTGGCCTAGAGTTATCCTGGCCGGGGTGGGCAATGGTTATGATTAAAGACACTTTGGCATGAGTTGTGATACACACCAGCAACCACAACACAAACCTTCCAGGTACCAGCCGCTAGCATAAATCAGAGTACAAGTCATGCCTGCGCCTTCTGTTTTACAGTGTAGATGTACAGGCTCTGTACCAGAAAGGTTCCCACCAGCTTCGATCCATTTGTCTAGAAAAAAAATACTGCCAGACCTTACAAACTTTGCTTGGATGTATTGTTAGATAAAACAAAATCTGCTATCTGGAAGTGGCACGCCAAAGAAAACTGAACATAAGGGACATGTTTTAATTAACTGCTACAGTAATTTATTGAGAAGAGTGATTTGCTGATCACTGCTTGCAGTTTTTAAATAAGAATTTGTTTTCTAAGAGAGGTGCTCTTAGTTCCAGCTGCATTTTATTGCCTTTGATAGAGAAAATGCTGGGGTGCATTCCACGGACTCTCAAGCAGATCTGGTTAGGTGGTTGCTAAGAGTTCTTCCTCCCCTTAATCTGTTGATGTCGTTGTTTGTGTCCTGTACGCCTTTGGATTTCCTGCTTTTGCTTGGAATAAGAACTATTAACACCTCCTGCTCAGGTATTTCTGGCTAAAATTAAAATCTAAAGGATGGCATGGGTAATGAGGTACTGCATGACTTTCTGTTCACTTTATGTTAGAGGCAGGTAAGACATCTCCTAGTTCAAGTACTGAGTCGAGCCACTCAGTTGAAACTCCAACTTTTTGATCTTTCTGCATCAGGACTAAGAGCTGTTAGGACCAGTTTTTACACCTCTGACGTCTTTGGGTCCCCAACACTGAACTTGCGTTTCCAAAACCTCCTTCTAATGCAACAAGGGAGGTAGAAGTGGATGTGGATGTCTAGGAAAAAAAGTTGCTATGATGTCATCAAGACTTACCAAAGCAATCTCTGGTGTTCTCATCGCTCAAACAACTGAGATGATTTCACTAGCAGGTTTTTTTCTTGCTCTGTCTCCTGTGAGATGATGGCAGTTGTAGGTTAAGTGGCTAATATAGATGGCATATTAACAGGCTATCGAACAGGGATTGCTGTTGCTCAGGCTGCTTATTTTATATGCACTGCTTCAATTGTGCTCTCACTGTAAGCTTTCTTATTGATTAGCTTAGAAGCAGTGATTTCCCAACAGATTATAGGGACCAGAATTTTTTCTGACATTAAAAAAAAGCCGTTTATGGAAAGCGCCTCTTAGATATTATCTAGAATAAAATACAGGTATTATATATTGTATGCATATCTTTTGGTCAGCTTGTAATAAGTAACAAAAATATATTTTATGACATCCCATCATTCTTATCTGCATAAGTTTGCTTAAAACTTATAAAAGTCTGTCTCCATATGCACTAAACAGACTTGCCTTGATTGAGGTGAATTGATTTTGCTGAGTCAGGAGAGAATTTATTCAATTTATTCTTATGAGGAATAGGAATTAAAATGATTTTTCTATTTTTCTGTGAGAAAGAGCTGGATTTGGATGGATTTGAGAAGAGAGAAGCCTGCTGTATATTAGTTAAACTATGCAAGCTGGTGGTGCTATTGCATATGGATTTTGCTAATAGGTAGGTTTGATTTTTTGGGGCTGTGTGGATTGCATTTTCATGAATTCTGTTTTGAACTTTTGGGTTGAGTGAGCCTGCAGAGGTTTTCAAATCTGTGACTGGAAGCTTTTCCAAACAGTTTTCTTCTCAGCTGGAGAAAATTGTGCAACATTATTACAAAGTCTTACTGGCAAGCCATTTTGGTCAGCGCAGCATGATTTTTCTTCTTCTCTTAAAGATCATTTTTCACCAGAAGGGAGCATACTAGTCATTTGAATCTTTCTAGCCCTTTTTGAAATTCCAAGGCAGCTAATATACAAGCTCAGGGATGCACAGCTCGCATGAATTTGGGTAGCTATTAAAGACTTCCATTTTTAGCCTTCTCCCACCTGCCTCTATCAGCATCTCCAGGTTATCTCTGTACATGATTAGAGGGCATGCTCAAGCTGTTTGGCTGTCTGCGTGCCTGGCATGAGCAGGTGGCCTGTGAAGCACTTTGGTTGTCCAGAACTGTACAGTAGGTGAAAGCTAATGTGCAGGGGACCATGACCTGAAGCAGTGAATGCATCTAACAAAGTTAAAATGGATGATGATGGCAAAGTAATTTAATAGCTGTCACCTTGTATGACCAATGGCTGCTGCTGCTGCATCTCCGTTGCATGACTAGAGCCCAAAATACAGGGAAGGCTCACGTCCGTTGCTGTTTTGCACTGCTGAAGCACTGAAGAGTGAGTGTATTTGGCATAAGGAGGTAGGACAGAGCTGCTACGTGCATCACATGCAGCTGTGTTACGGAACGGTTGTGCATCATGTTGAGGGTTGCATCGGTATCAGCGGCGTCCGTGACTTAGCCACTGTCTACCTGCTGTTGCCAGCCTTGTTCAGCTATCACTTAGCAACTCCCAGACTCTCACTGAAGCACCCCCCTTCATGTGTCCTTTGCCGCTGTCACTTGGCATCGAGGTTTGAGGGAGATTTTGGAGGGGGTTTCTGAGACAGGACAGAAAGTGCATGTCTTTTAACTTGCCTGTGAAGCACAACTGTTTTGCTGCGTAGTTTTGTCAAAGTTTTGCGTAGCTGGGTGCTGGGAGAGAACGGGGGCTGCAGAAAATGGCTGCTGTAAGGAGCTGCTGGAATTCTCTGCAGGCCCCAGACTGTAAACATTGGCCAATTCAAGGTTAAAGTTGCTGCTGACCAGGGCTGAGCCCATCGGCGATGGTCACAGTGCCTCTGAGAATCACATATAGGAGGAAAAAAACCACAGGCAGCGGCATTTTGCCACCAGAGAAGGGAGTGAGAAGATGTAACGAGCTGTGCAGACATCAAGGCTGGGGAGGGCGGGGGGAGGAGGTGCCCCAGCTGCCAGAGAGGAAAAAAATGCCCCTGCAGCCCGTGGAGAAACCCATGGTAGAGTGGGTGTCCCCCAGCAGCCCATGGAAAAGGCCAAGACCCCACCTGTAGCCTGTGGAGGGGCTTGACGCTGGATGGAGCAGGGGGAGACATACATGTGACCCATGTTGGAGCAAGCCCCTGCCAGCTCTTGCAGCCCATGGGGAGAGACAGAGACACAGAGGTGAGCAAGAGAGGTATTAGCACTGGAACAGGTTTGCTGGGGGGAGGCTTGTGACCCCGTGGAGGACTGGGACTGAGAGACATTGTGATTTATTCCTGCCCACCATAGCAGTGACCCATGCCAGGGCAGCTGATGAAGAGATAAAGCCCTGTGGGAAAGGATGCACGTTGGAGAAGTTCCTGGAGGACTGTCTGCTGTGGGTGGGACCCCACGGTGCAGCAATGGAAGGGTGTGGAATGAATGCCCACCCCCCCAGCCAAGAAGGAAACCAACTTGCAAGGAACTGACTGAAGCCCCCATTTCCCCAGTCCCTGCCCCTCCCTGTGCCACAATGGGGGGAAGAAGGGAGCGAAATCATGACTAAAGGAAAGTCTGCTAAGAAGGGAGCGATGGGGGAGGTAGAGGTGTTTTAAGATCTGGAAAAGGAAAACAGCTCATGAAGAAGTGACCGAGAACCCCATTGTCCTAGTCCCTGCCCGGCCCCATCTCCCCCCCTGCCCCCCGCCCCGTGCCGTGATCAGGGCGGGGGAAGAAGGAAGCAAAATCCTGACTAAGTCTGCTAAGAAGGGAGGGGTGAGGGAAGTTGTTTTAAGATGTGGTCGCGTCATTTTAAGATCTGGTTGCGCTTCTTATATTCAGACTCTGGTTTCACTGTTTCTGTAGTGTAGTGTAATAAATTAGATAGATAGTTTTCTTTCCTTCACTTTGTGTTGAGTCTGTTTTGCCCATGTTGTCCCTGTCCTTACTTTGATTCCTAAGCCTCTCAAGATATATTTTCTCCCCTGTCCAGCTACAAAGGGGAGTAATAGACTGACTTTGGTGGGTGTCTGGCCTCCAGCCAGGGCTAAACCACCACAAGTTTCAAACTAAAGGTGAGGCTGAGTGGGTTTGGCAGGATGCTCAGGACATTGACAGCTTTTACTTGAAAGCTTGAAAATTCACTCTGCCACACATCTCGTGTTGCTCAGGCTCTCTTATCCCCCTTTAGTGCTTATTAACTATTTCATTGCTCATTACCGGACAAATAGGGATCAGGGTACTGTGACCTTAACCATGTGAGGAAACTGGGGTTAGGTTTTTATGAATCAAAAATACCTCAATTGATTTTGTTAGAACAGTCACCATTTAGAAGAGGCTAGAATTAGAAGTTGTCAGCTAAAATTTTCTGCCTTCTCCCTGAATCATGTGTATTATGTGAATTATGTATAGTAGAAACCAGTTGTAGTTATAGTTTCACAAGCAAACAAAACCATATTTATATTCTGATAGTTCCTGGTGTAGGCTTGCATTTATTGTTGTGAAAACAAGGGTTAGCAGCTAAGCAAGAAGTCCTGTGCTGATAACGTGGATGGGAGCATACAGTTGACCATCTCGGTCTGACTTTGCAAGTTGGTTTGTGTATACTACCTAATTTACAAATCTGTTAATGAGCCAAGAGAGCTTCAGATACAGCAATATATGTTTTACATATATTAACATGCTGTATATGTTTTATAGCTGTAGCTCTGACTCAAATTTATTTAGCTGATGCTTTATATAACGAATGCCAAACATGCTCTCAGGCCATTGAGTGTTACAGGTGTGTGTATGTCAGATATGGCATGAGCTTCGTAGCCAGCTCGAAGATGTGCAGTGTAGCCTGTTAGTATGCTTTGGACTCTGCTGGAGAGAGAGAAAGGGGTTTCGTGATTTATTGTTTGGCCACAGAAATGTTAGTGGTGTAGTGCTTTGCTGCTGACCCGTCCTGTATCGTGCTTGTGTTTGTTATGGTGGTCTGGAGATGTTCACTGGGTGGGGAGAGGCAGGGGCTAGAGGAAATCACACAGAATTACACACACAGAATCACAAGGTTGGAAAAGACCTTTAAGATCGAGTCCAACCGTTCCTGTTCAATGCTAAACCATATCCCTAAGTACCTCAGCTACCCATCTCTTAAACTCATCCAGGCATGGTGACTCAACCCCCTCCCTGGGCAAATACCAACGCCTAGAAAGCAGCTGGGACTGTCAGGGGGAAATGAGTGTGGTAAAACTGTAAAGTCAAAAGGGAGTTTGGATTGTGTCCGTGAACACATACAGGAGACTTAGATCCTGTATCTATCCCATGAAGCAGAAGTGCTGCGTTTTGCCAGTATACCCTTTCTGACCTCTGTCTTGAAATAGATGGGCTACGTTCTGTGCTACATCATCCCAATGTTGTTACCAGAAGTGTGGTTTATATTTCTGTGTAAAGGTGAAAGTCTGTGTTTATGGCTTATGCTTGCTAAAGTGAGCATGTTAGCATGCTTTGCTTAAGTTTGCACACTGTAAAAGACTGGCATGTGCAAAAGTAAATGTCAGCTTAAGGAAATGTCTCTTTATATCTTGGCCTTCTAGTGATTTGCATGTTAATTACAAGCCATTCATGAATGCAATGATGGTCTTTCTATCTGTTGACCTGTAAACATATGGTGTCTGAGAAGAAAAAATGTGCTAATTTGGACCTGTCAATCCTTGTAAAGGCTGTGCAGGCCACATCCTGCCTTCATTTATTTAAGAGCAAGATGCTTGCAGAAAATGCATTTGCTGAAATCCTAACTGAGATCGGAGTTTGGCCTTGCAATGAGAGTCACTTGATGCTGCTGCTACCCCTTGCATTGGGACATGATCTCTTCATTGCTGTGTAGACTCTCCAAGCAATGAAAATAATTCTTAGTGCTGTTTTTAAAGTACAAAGTAATTAGTTTTGCCATCAGAATGAAAAATTGGAGAAGTTTCTACTGAAAATGGAAGAATTGTGGGGTTTGTTTTGTTTTGGGTGTTTTTATGTAAGTTTGATTTTAAGCAGGTGAAATGTTTCCCATGTTTATTGGTGCAAATCATGGTAATCCCTCTGCACTTTAACACTGTAACTATATACTGGCTGGCTAGATTCAAAGATGATGTGGAAGAAAGAACATCAGTGATCTTGGTCATCTTAAAGGGTGTTTCTGCCTCTGTTGCACACTGGGACCCAGGGGTGTGTAAGTAGGCTGCCTCAGAACACCATGGGGAAGAACTAATATAATGGAATATGATGCTCTTGCACTGTAAAAGTCAGTGAGACTGGATTTTCCCTTTATTCCTCTCCACACTGTGAAGAAGGGTGTTTCCACTCCCACTGCCCTTATCCTGAGGTTCCTCAAAGAGGGAACTTTACCTAAAACTTCACGCAGTCACAGAGCTGGTCTTTTAGTAAACCTAAACTATTGAATGCAGAGGGAAAGGTGTGAAACTTAACCAGGCCTCTGCAGCAACCCATCGAGACCCACCCTAAGTGAAATCCGAGGTGTTTGATGCCTCAGATCCTGTAACCACCACCCCTCCCCCCCCCCCCCCCCCCCCCGTTAGAAATCTCTGAATTGCACAGAAGTCTACCTGTGTTGACAGGGAACTGGAGCACAGTCCTGACATTCCTCTGTTCACAGGTTGCTTTCCCTCTCTTACTAGCTGGTTTTTTGAGCTTTTGTCTTGCTCTTTTTCTTTTTATTCAGTTTTTGAGAAACTGTTGTTCTCCCTCATGATACCTAAGCCATTGCACCTGGCTGACATGGGGAATGATGACCTAGGTGAGGGCAGCACTATTTGGTGTTAATGGAAACTGGAGAAGGTGTTCTTTTTCCTTCATTTCATCCGAGTGGTGTATCTGTCCAGAGACATCTCTGACTTCTCCTAGCAATGAACGATGTATGGAATAGAAACTGGGCCTCGTGTCCTTTTACAAAGCACCCCCCTTTGCCAGGAATGTGATGAAGAGAGGACTTGTCGCTGTGCTTTGGGAACAGTGACTCTCATTGCATACCTCACAACCTTCACACCTAGTTCATGGGATCCAGGTACTCCCTGCATTTGAAAGATGAGAGAGTTTTCTGGAGCTGTGGATTAATTACAAAACAGCTCTTAAGACAGTAAATCTAACACCAGCCAAGAGTAAATAATCTCTTTGGGCTGCTTGCTCAAGGATGGTGTGCTTCTTCAGGCATATATGTAGCTGTTAATAATATTAGTAATCATTATATCACAGCTGTCAGCGGTTACAGCAGTATCCCACAACCTGGAACTTTTCCTCCTGACAAGATGTTGAAACTAATTAGAGGAGCTTTTGTTTTGTTTATATTTATCTGTCATGGAAGGAGGCAGAGGAATGAAAAGCAATATGAATCCCTGTCGTCTGGGAATGGCAAACTGGAGGTCTTCTCTGGACGTTGTAGTGGCTTTGTTATGACCTTAGAGAGCAGCCTAGTGAAAGAGGTAGAGACTGTCTTAGTCCAAGTCCAGCTGTGGCTTCACACTGGTTGCTATGAGCAGCTGCAGTATAAATTCCCCAAATCTGCCCTTTAGCAATTTCAGACTTTGTATTTAGTGTAAAAGAGGAGCAGGGAGGAGGGGTGGAAGGTTGGTGTTTATTCATACAGAACTTTTAGCTGGTTTTCCACCACTGAGTATACTTGAGGCTTAAACTGAGCAAATCTGTATGCAGACCCACACCATAACACTGCGAAAACTCTTCAGGCCATTCTGTTAATACGGTTCTCATCAACCATAACCACTTTTCTTGATGATGTTCAAACAGCCTATTCACATGTGGGGCCTTCATCTGGGAGAACAACAACACTAAAGTATGTTCAAAAAATGTTTGTTCATTTTTAGATAGGAAAAAGGTGGAAAGGATGAGAGAGGTTGAAGTATTATGGGTTGGCAGAAACTCAGCAGGAACCTCTGTAAGGAAGAGAGGATGATGTGGATTGAAGAAACTGGAGCCCTGAGGGCAATCCTCTAAAAATACCTTAGAACAGCACTGTCAGTAATGTTATTCTCAAGACACGCAAGTCCCGCGCTCTTAATTGAAAAGTGCCAGGGGTAAGGTGCTCACCTTGAAACTCATTATATACTTAAAATAATTTCTTTCATTTGCTGCTGCTAAGGACTTGTTTTAAACTAACCAAGAGTTAGAGCCTGAAATACCATCTGCTTGTTCTGAGAGTGAACTTTCTCAAGGGCCTGGGCAAGTCCAGCTAATAGGGTCTGGTTTATTTAGGATATGTGTTTATGATTTCCAGTTATTTAGTGCTCCTGAGTTTGATAGTATTCCTCTTCTCATCCCAGAGCATGCCAGTGTGGGAGGTTTAATTGTAGCTCTAGTTTGGGCTATGTCTGTCTGTGGGCTTTTATCATTACATGTACCTTTGGGCACTGCTGTTGTTCAGGGGGCTGCTTTACAGACATTGTCGTGAAGTGGTTGTGGTCTAACTGAATGAAGCAGAAAGAAGAGAGAACTATCATTCCTCAGAACGTATTTGAAACAGAAGTGTAAAAATTCAGTACTTTCACCTACATAAAGTTGCGTGTGGAATTTTACACATGCCCAAGGTTTATTGAATATGATTATTGATTGCTGAATCTTCCCTGATTATTATAAAACAAGAGAATTTGTGCCAGATTAGAAGTCTGATATCCCATGCTTAAAATTCAGTTCCCTGAAGCCCAGGGGAGGGATTGATTACTCCTGAGTAATTCATTATCAATCTACTGCAGGGGAGAGAAAGAGACACTAGAAGGCTGGGAGGGGCAGGAGGGTGTTATAGCTTTAAGGGCTACTTTACTTATCTCCAGGGCTCACATTTAATTCGGAGTTCAGCTCTGCAATTTGCAAAATCAATGTCTCTGTTCCTGATTCACCTTCAGACTCTCAGGCACATCTTCATTAATCCTGCGATTCAAGAATAAGGCAGCCATGTGTGTATGGAGACACCCACCATATCACAAACAGAGCATTGCTATAATTTATTCTGGGATCTATTTGCATAGTTATCTTAATCATGCAAAACAAGAGCTGAGCGAGCAGTGAGCTAAGTGACCCTTCAGCTCTGCAGCTTCCTTACCCTGATAGGAGTAGAAGCCGTCATCTACCAGGTTGCTACAGAGAGTAGCAAAGTAATGGCTTGCTCAAACCGATAAATACTTCGTGCTTCCTGAGCTGTGCAGTAGCAACAGGAGTTAGTCTTGCCTTTCCTTGCCCCACCTACAGACTAACCAAATTGCAGGAAGGTAACCACCCCAGCTGAAGCGGTGTATGGTGATGCAGGCTGCTCTGTGCTTGGTTGGGGGGACCCAGAACCTGACAGCATCCAGCCACGGGCTCAGCAAGGATGAGGGCTCAGTGAATGCTGAGCATCTTTGGTGGTTAGCTTTTTTGTTGGGTATTTTTTTACATCCCTATTGCTTACTCAGGGAAATTAACAGCAGCATTCAAAAGCTGAAGCAAATGGAGTGGCGTGCTGTTCCCTCTAGCTTTCCCCGTGTTTCATTTCAGTATTTAGATTGTAAATTCGCAGGATGATTTGTTGTTTGTTTTTTTTCCCTGCTCTTAGTTTTCTTGATGGCATCATGTGGTGTGGTGGTGTCTGCTGTGCAAAACAAACAGAATCCTGACTCATTCTGGGAGGAAGGGGAATGACGGCTGCTTGGTTTTACCAGTGGAAGCTCTGCTCCAGGCTTCATCAATCCTTAGTCCTGTCAGCCTGAGACAGAAGGGACCGCGCAGCTCTTTTAGGAATACCAGAGTCATGCAATCCATCATCTGAATACCAGGCGCTGGGGTGCTGAAAAGGGTTGATTATTGGTCCAGAACTTACTAAATTCGATGGCCATGTTTGTTTCACCTCAGCAGTCCCTGGGTCATGGTCCTCACTGCATCAGCACTTCTAGGAACAAAGCCTGTCCCTGACACCGAGTTACAGGTCACTGTCCAATACATTTCAGGAACTCTAAGGTTCATTTCTCCCCAACTCGCTGCACTTCTTCATTGTCCTTGTGACTTGTTCATGGCAGGATGAAGTTATTCTTTACGGCCGCTTTCATGAGCAACTTCAAGTTTGTCTCACTAAAAGTTGCCATTCAAGTCTGTGTTCTGTGACTGCTTTATACTTCAAAAATCAGTCCTCAGCATGTCCTTTTAAATCTGGTTTTATGCAGAAATTTCTAATAGCCTTGAAAACTGGCAGACAGCCCTGGAAAGACCTGATTTCCTGGGATGTAGAGTTGCATCAGGCAAGCGCTGAGAGAAAGTTTCAGCCACTTTCTGTATTCCTTCTCAGAACAAGTGCTCCTTGTAATTTTTCTACGCTCAAGTTACATGTTTCTTCAGCTTATATTCTTGACAAAATATTTTGTGTAGTTTTTCTGAAAAACGGAATGATCTAATTTACTTGAACTATTTTAATAAGCTTCTACATGTTTTCTTCCAAGGACTTAAAGGTAAATAACTCTTGGCAGAGTTTCTAGAGCATTGCCTATTCAGCAGAGTGTGGCTGTAGCAAGGGCTGTCTTTGCTTGCTGGGTGACACAGAGAGCCAGGGCTTGTCTGTCGGGTGTGATGGGCTCTGGCACTAAGATACACATGGTTACATAATGGTACTCGCTGGGCATCACAGAATTGTAGGGGTTGGAATTGTAGGGATTGGAAGGGACCTCAAGAGATCGAGTCCAACTCCCCCTGCCAAAGCAGGTTGCTACGGACAGAATAAGAAACCCAGTCCAAAATCAGCTGCAGGCAAGCTATGTCCATGCCACTTCTTAGCTAGCAAGCTTTAACTTTTAGGTTATGGTATGTACGTAGCGGATGTGCTGGGGGTCATGTACATGACAGCCTGTGCAGCTGGGTGCAGATGTGTGCATCTTCTGCTCGTGCTTAAATCTGGCTGCATGCTGACATGGAAACTTGGCAGCTGTGGTAGGTGGGTGCTGCACCACTCAGCAAGGCTTGTTACTGCCGGTATAGTCCTCTGGCCGTGCAGCTGGATGGGACTGGAGCTGAGCTCAATTAGGGGGCACACAGAGAGGGAGGCTGCTCGTGTCCATGCTGGCCTGCATTTGCACACCCTCCAATTTCCCAGGTTGTGCCTCTGTGTGTTTCTGGGAGAGTGCTGTTCTTCAGGCCGGTGTGCCATACCTCTGGCGCTGGCGTGTGACATGCTGTTCTTTGGACCGCTCAGGGGTTCCCAAAGCAGGAAATGCTAAAACACTTCAAGAGCTGTTAGCTGGGTGGGCTTAGGCATTGCTTTGGGAGTATATAAAGAGTTGCCTGAATGAAATCTGCCATCTCCATCTAGTTATCTGTTAAAAAAAACCAAACAAAAAACAAGAAAAAAGAACAAAAGAAAGAAGAAAAAGATCAACTTAGTTTTAGGATCATGAAGAAAGCAAGAGCAGTGCTGTGTCCTGTCTTCTTGTTATGTGGCCAGCAGGTCAAAGGAGGTGATCCTCCCCGTCTACTCTGCCCTGGTGAGGCTCCACCTGGAGTACTGTATCCAGTTCTGGTATAAAAAAGACAGGGATCTCCTGGAAATCCTGGAAATCCCTGGTATAAAAAAGACAGAGATATGCTGGAAAGGACATCTCCCCTACAAGGAAAGGCTGAGTGACCTGGGGCTTTTCAGCCTTGAGAAAAGACTGAGAGGGGATCTGATCCATGTTTATAAATATCTGAAGTGTGGGACACGGGGGAAATGGCCAGCCTCTTCTCAGTGGTCTGTGGGGACAGGACAAGGGGCAATGGCCTCAAGTTGGAGCACAGGAAGTTCTGCACCAATATGCAGAAGAACTTCTACACGGTGAGGGTGACAGAGCCCTGGGACAGGCTGCCCAGGGGGTGTGGAGTCTCCTTCTCTGGAGATATTCAAGACCCATCTGGACGCCTCCCTGTGTGACCTGTCCTAGGGAACCTGCTCTGGCAGGGGCGTTGGACTCAGTTATCTCTGGAGGGCCCTTCGAACCCCTACAACTCTGTGAATCTGTAAACCAGAGAATTTCAGTCACTACACAGTGAAAATAGAAATGATGTATTGTCAATTTACGTTGCAAGTTAGAGTCATGGTTTTCTTCTTTTGTTAAAGAGAAAGGTTAAAAGGTTTGACCAGAGGTATTTATAGGGAACCTCACATGTTTTCAGGGGAGTAATTGGAATGTGACTGACATAATTTTCAAATTATATAGCTTACCCCGGGGCAAGCAGTGTGAGAGAGGAAGCAGCAGGAACTGGCACAGGGAAATGTATCAATACTTGTCTTCTGTGTTGAAGAACAAATGTTCATTTAGTCCTGCGCCTTCTTAACTGCTCATCCCAGGTTCTGGGGGCTGGCGGGCTGGGGCACGTCCTATTTGCAGCCTCGTGATAAGCAGCTGTTTCCTTGGCGAATTCATTTCTGAAAGTGAGATAATCCGATTTGAATGGAGCTGCACACCCACTCGTTCTGCCAAGCGAGGAAAAAGGGGGGGAAAGAAAGCTTTTTTTTTTCTTCTCCTTCATCTGCACTCTGCCATGATTCAAGGACAGATAAAAATCTTGGCCTTGTTTCTCTCCTGCTTGTTTGAGGTGCTTGATAGCTTTGTAAACTTGGTTATTTCTGCTGGAAATTACAAATGCACTTCATTCTCCTTGGCATAATTCTTGAATCTGTAAAACAAGCTGTGCCAGCACACGGGATTTTGGTTCTGATGCAGCGAGGAATGTAAGCAAGTATTAGCTTTAAAGCATATTTTAAGCCCACCTGTGTTCAGCAGAGCTCTCAAGCTATTTGTATCAAGGACTTGCAGCACCCAGGAGCGCATCAAACTCCTCATAATGTTGAGGATGTATGGGCACCTGTGGGCTGTACACCTCCAGGAGTCCATCTCTTATTTATCAGATGCCACAGTTGTTCAGCAATTTCATGGTATATTTTGAAAGCTTTTTTTTTTTTTACCTTTGCTTTGAAGAAAAAATGCTGTTTGCATTTAGCTGTGGCTGTTCTCCAAACCCCCTTCTTTATTTTTACGTTCCTCAAGTTGTCACAATCTGCTAGAACTTGGAGGAATCTTTCTCTGGGCACAGACGCCTCTTAGGAGCTGCCTGAACAGTATGGTGTGCAGACCACATTACTCTTTCATTAGCTTCCCTCAGGCCCTGATCTATCAGAGACTAATCAACAGCCACCCAGTTGTCATGTTTACTCCTCCATGTGCTTCCACACAGTGCTGTGCGTGAATGTAAACCGAGGTTTGGGTGAGTCTGAGCCTTGGTGCTTGCAAATACCTGGTGAAGTGAGGAACAAGCATGGACATGGTGCCGAAGAAGCGTCTGGGGGCAGCGGGGCTTTCTGGCAGACAGGCAGGCAGAAGAAATTCTTTGTTTTTCTTTTATTTTTTGCAATGTCTGAGGGAGAGCATGTACCTAATGGCTCAGAAGGTTGGTTGGCTTCCCAGCTGGGCTACATAGGAGAGAGAGCGCAGGAGGCAGGGTGGCAGCTGGCCGGGCTCAGCTGTGTTACACTGGAAGCAGAAGGAGCACAGGATCGAGGAGCACTGACAAAATATCGATGCCCGGTCTGGGGAATGTGCATCTTGAGAAAGAACAGGATTTGAAAAAGTTCCTATCTAACACCCGGCTTACTGTGTGATGACTTGCTGAAGAGGGACAGTAACTGCAGCTGAGAAGCTCTGCCAAGTGAGCCACAGAGATTTGCTCCATTTTTTGGGGGTGTAGTCCAGGTCATCGGGATGCACCATGCTTTTGGGTCCTGTTCTCTGTGGTGGTAGCCATGTCAGAACCTTTGTGGCTGTCATTCCTGAGAAACCTTTATCCCTCTGATTTTAATGTTACAGACTCTATTCTGTCATAGACATTTTAATTTTTTTATATTAATAAAAGCAACGTTTCACCCTCTGTGCAGCCACGCAGCTGCGTACTGTATATTTACCTTTAGATAACAGCATCCTGAAGGCAGGATTCACCCAAGCCTGTGTGCCTGTAAAATTATCCCCCAGAACATGTTTCCACCCTGAAAAAGTAGTTACCTCAGTAGTACGAACCCACATCAGGAGCTGTGAGTGTCTCTATGATAGAAAAGTTGCATTCATACTGTTCGCTTAGGTGAGGAACTACCTGCCTTGGTATCTTTTCCATAGTTACAAATATGCTTAATTTTTGTATCTGTGAAGTGTTTGTTGGCTGTAATTGATGAGTCCTCTGGCTGGGGACTCTTTCTGGTGCTATGGGTGGGCCAGAATCATGGTAGTAGAATAGGTCTCTCCCAGCTCTTCACTTCTATCGCACAAAGGCTTCATTCCCTTAGATGCTTTTGTACGCTGCATAGCGGTGGCAGCCCAAAGGTTAAATGTCTGCCTTTCAGTGTCTGCACAGCCGTTACGTGGGATCAGGCTTTCTCAGTGGGTCTCTAGGTACTCATCAATCAGAGTTCCCTTGCTATGATTTCTTCCTCCTTCTGTAATCTTTCCAAGGAAGCAAGTGACCCCTTCTCATCGGGATAGTGCACATGGTCATAGTTTTCCCTGTAGCGAGCCACAAACTTTTTTGCTCTGTTCTTAGATGGTTATTGGAGGGGGGAGGGTGTAGGAGAATACAAATGCCATCTGACAAGAGAAAAGTGATAACTCACTGCTAATAGATTTATGACAAGATCACTGTTGCTCTCTGTGTTCTGGTGGCCCACATGGCTTTGATTGATTTGGCTGAACCCCTCATCCCAGCAAGCTTTCTTTATTTACTTCCTGATATTTTCCTTCTGGAAATACCAGAGCTCCTTTTCAACATAACAGAAAATGTTTGGGAGTTTCTGTGTGTACAGGAAGGAAAATGGCAAACAGGCACTGAATAAAGCACCTGCCTTTAGCCAGCACTTGGTGTGACTGTCGTGTTCGGGGTGGGCTGGCTGCACTTCACTTATTATGCTCCTCTGTACATACTAGCAGATGTAATGCTTAGCAGTTCATAGTTACACTTCTTACAAGACATTTCTCAGTGGGTGGTGGTCAAATGTAATACGCTAGACAGTGTCCAGCCAGCTTACAAGTGATTGGCTTGATGTTCAGCCCCGTCCCTTCCTCTCAGAGCTTGATTAAGCTGGTAGTGGTGATGACTACGATACTAGAAGGAGATTTGGAAAGTTGCTTCCTTGCCAGAGGTGTCTAGAAGTCAGGACGAGCAGAGCCTAGATTGGAATTCAGCTTGCAAACTTCAGTTTGAGCCTGAGCCTTCGAGACCCTAGGCTGAGTGGCTCCTAAGGTGGTACAAGATGTAACATTTAAAATTCAGAGACAGGGAAAGGGGAATGCAGCCTGAGAGCTTGCCATGGAGGTGGCTGGGGTCACAGCTGTGTCCATCCATGGAATGTGCTGACTTTACTGCAGTGGTGTGAGCTCATACTCAAGGCCTGCCTGGGAGTGCAGTCTGGGAACACACGTTGCCTGGGAGTACTTTTTCCTTTAAAAAGAGAGGAAATAATGGGTATGATGGTAAATCATGCCATGTCTCTTCTGAACTGGGGCAGCACTAGATCACTTAACTGGAATCCTTGTCAAATGTCAAAAATAGTATATGACAAGCAATAGATTGCAGAATTAGCAATATTTGCTGAAAAAAGTCATAGGCACTGATTCTTTACAACTTTTCTTTATGCTGCTTTTGCAGCTTGAGGAAAGACTAAAATAACCCCATTCTGAGAAATAAAGATAATTTAAGGGACAAAATTTTGCATGAACTGGTCCTTTAGCATAACAGCAACTTTAAATAGCGGTCATAGCCCTCAGCCTTCAGAATTTAGCAGCTCTCAGGCTGAAAGCTCTGTTAATCCAGAGAACAAGAGAAAACAGATCAGCTCTAATATAGCAAACTGCTGCCAGGCAAGTAAATTGATCTCAGAAAGGAAGGAACAACAGAATTTGGAAATGCAATAAAAAATAAGATGTGATCATAAAACACAACATAAAAACATATGTTTAATGCATTTTTATTTTTTATTTTCCATTTACTGTTGTGATTATACCAGAGCTACCAGCAGCCATTACACAAATCAGCGGCAGACAGCCTGAAATACTGTTTCAATTACCCTGCTCACAGCAGCTCACCCCAGCCCAGCTATAAATAACTAGCAGATCCTCCATTTCTCTATGGATTAAGATTAAAGATATGCAGATAATTTAAACCCTCAACATGCACTCCTCCACTGCAGAATGTATTTTGGAGCCAATTGCTCGAGTCCCCTGGAACAGAATATACTACTGAGAGGCTGTCATCAAATGAGGCATTAGGCTAATGGTGTTTTATGGGAAGCTAATGATGGGCTAACCCAGAGCATTTCATCTCCCTCTATATATGTTGCTTTTTGTTAGATAATTAAGAAATGTATTTTCCCCTCCCCTCTGCAGCTCCTGAAGGATTTAGCCCGTCTGTGCCTTTATGTGACGTGGTCTCCACAGAAGGGGGTTCCACCAGCTAGGCTGGAGGGAACCTTGTTCCTGAAGATTCTCCTACCTTTAATCTGTTTTGGTTAAGATGATAACTAATACAAACACAAACATAGCTCCATTCTCTCTTTCTCTCCCTCTACTTCTGGAGGGTTGATGTTGTACCTCTAGGACATCCAAATGACACAAGAAACCAAATTATGCATGGAACAGCATCCCCCCAGAAGTTTTCTCATTGTCTGAACATCACTGGGCTTAAAATAAACTGGATGCTGAGATGTAGAACAGGAGCAGTTGAGGAAAACATCAGACATTGTGGGGAGCAGAGTCGGATCCGAGAGCAAACCCATTCAGCAGTGTGCTACAAATGCCTTGCTTAGGGAAAGTGCTGGCTAAGTGACGAGAGAATGTCATTGTCTGTGAGCTGCCTACACAAAACTAGGGAACTCAGTGCAGAATATTGCCATGTCTGCTCTGAGTGGACTGAGTCCTTTTCAGCTTCTTGTTCTTAGCTCTAAAGTTAACTCTGGATTTTTGTTGATGAGCATCTTTATAGAAACAGGCCCTTAAAGCAGCTCTTTCTCGCTAGACAGATGAGAGAGGAAGAACAGTTTTCTTCCTACTCTTCAGATTTTACTGAGTACATCCCTGTTAAGAGCTCAAGCCCAGGGTGAGTGAGACAGGATTTTACTGCCCCAAACTCGACAGAATCACAGTCTGCACATTGTATGGGCTAGTAGAGTGCCCTAGCCATCAGTCTGCTGAGATTTTGATTTTCAGCAAAATATTGATTGGGGCCAAGTAAGTATGAGCGACAAGTAACATGCTAGCCAACTCCTTTCTTTAACTGCAAAGTCTTAGATTTCAGGCTTATGTATCTCACAATAAATGTCCTTGGATTTAGATTCTTCTTTCCCAGATGGAAGTTACACTCAGCACGCTATGTGGAAATTAATTTTCTTTTCTCTTTCGTTTTCTGTGGTTCAGGGAGTATTTTACAACTTTAGCAGGGAGGTTAGATAATACATTTTGGTTTAAACATTAGGGAAGGGAACAGGGATCTTGTTTATAGTCCCTGCAGAAAGGGAAGAACATTGAATCTGAATCTGCCATATTTTAGATACCTCATAGTGTGGTGACTGAAAAAACTGTGAGCGGGAGCTTGGAAGAGAGCCATGCCAGGGTGTAAGGACCAGGAAATTACTGAGCTTCTGAGCTCTGATGTACGTGTGACCTGGGCAGCTTGCGTCTCGGGGGGCTGTGGATACACCGAGTGGCAGACATATGGGACATTTGAATGGAGATGACGAGGAAAATCCATTTCCTAGGTCAGATGAATTAACTCTGATCCTCTGTATTTTATTACATCTTATTTTGCTCCTTCCCATCTCTCTCTCTACTACTTGGATATAATTTGTGGTCGGCGGTTCTGAACTTCTAAATGCTTTATATATCCTGAAGGAGTTTGAGATGGCTGCACCATTTATCTGTGCGCTGATTAATTAACCCCACTTTTTAATGAAGGTAATTTGCTCAAACTTGTTAGCATACACATGCCATGTACTTGGATACCTTTATTCTTTTCCCTTTTGCAGTGAAGTTTTGCTGATTTTATACTGTGTGAGGATGTGACCAGGTAGGTGTGTGTGTACACAGAGGGGAAATACAGCAAGTAAAGGAAGGAAGAGAATAGCCTCACAGGAGCAGTTTGGACTCTGATTAGTTTCGGTGAATAATGGAACCCCCTCAGATATAGCGCTGCCTCACGGGGGTAGGAAATGGTCACACAGTCATAGTCTGCTAGAGGGCATCGGTGACATTTTATTCCTTTCTTGTCAGCTTGCGTGCCAGAACAATGGATGAGGTACTTGGAGAAGTGGAAATCTGTTCTCTCTTGTTGGTGATGTCATGTTTCTGCAGTATGACTTCTTCCCTGGTTTTGGGTTGCAATGTTGAGACCTCACATTACATACACCACCATTTTTAGCAGGAAGATGAAAGTACAATGTTGAGTAAAGAGTTCAGGAGTGGGAGGAGGTATATGTAATCATGTTGAGGAGTGCGTCAATCAAGAAAAGAGCCAGCAGCTTCAGACAGCCTTGAGAGATTTGGGAACCTCACACTGCTGGAATTCCTGTAGACAACAGTTATGGGCAACTTCGTAGTTGCATAGGTGTATTGCATGTCCTCTGCCCCAAAAAAAATGCCCCTAAGCTTGATGTTTGCTTAGAAGAGACACAGATTTATTTGATTATCAGCTGTGAAAGTGTCATGCACAGATCATTAATCCAAGGCTCCAATCTATTGTCCTGTGGTGAGCTAATCTGCTGTAAAGCATAACTAATGCCTGTATGTAAGATGTGAGTAGTAACAGCCTCAAGATGAGGTCAAAAAGGCCTTTCTCTGGGATGCAGCTGGCTTTGTGCTTTAAAAACACTGCTTTGAAACTGCTACTTTACTTTTGCTCCAAATGCAACTTTAAAATGAAAAGGAATTTGTTGCAAAAATAATGACAAGAGGGTTGTTTGGGGTTTTTTTTTTGCCATAAATGTATTCCTGAAGCTTTTGTGGGATGACCCAGCAGAGTCAGATCTAAAAACACATCAATTACCTGAAATTCCCATGGGCATAGTGGGAAATACTGCAGAGTCTGAGCCCTTGTGTAAAAACTCAGCCCCCTCTTGGCGGGCTGAGAAAGAACCCTGCTTCTGCAGAGAGAAAAGGCCACAGCTACCCACCCCAGGTCCCTGTCCACGAGGGAAGCGCAGCTTTCCCCCGGCTCAAGTCAGTCATGGCAGCTCCCAGGCTGTAAGAGGTGCTCCTGCATTGCTCTGCTTTTCGTGCATGGTAGGTGTTGGTGGGCAGGAGTGATGTGAACCACGGGGTGAGGCAGAGTGAAGTCATAGTCAGCTTTTGCTGAGAGTTCTCTAAATGGTAAGGTTTCAGATGCTTTTAGAAAAGACCTGGTATCACTTCTGGGTAAGTCTAGGGAGGGAATAATTTCTGTGGTGGGAAGGCTTAGGTGCCAGAGGGCTGTTTCAAAGGAGCTGGTTGGATTGCCTTCAACAAAGGCAGGCAAGCTAAATTCTTTCTCTTCATGCTCACACGCTGCATTAATCTCTCATGACAATGCAGTTAACTGAGGGAATTCTCCTTAGTCTCTGAAAATAGCAGTGAAGGCAGTTACTGTGGTGGAAAGTGCAGCCTTGAGAATTCTAAAGGAGACTGACAGAGCTTTGCAAAGCACATCTGTTTTCTTAAATTTTGTGGGGTTGAGGAAGGGTCAAGAGTTATGAAGCCTCGTGGTTTCTTTTCCAGCTGGGTTTTAATATTGCATGAAGCAGACACCATTGATGAAGTTTACCCTTGCAAAAATGAATATATGCCATGTACAAAGAGTCTGGCTTCCTTTCAGAGCAGCATCAAACTGAAGAGGCCAGATACAAAGTGCTTCTTGCTTGTCTGTGTTGTCAGGCTTCTTAGCAACTGCTTTCTAAGTGCTCTCTTCCACTCCTGATGGCCACTAATGCCATTACAGATGTCTCTGTACCAGAAGCAGACAGGCTATTTGAGAACAAGTCATCTTTCTTGCATATGTCTCTTTCCATCATTTCCTTGAATCAGCTCAGATTTTTGTGTCTTTTAATTCCAGAGAATAAAGTCAGGTGTGGGCTGTGCCCATCTGAGGGGGCATTCCAAAAGCCATAAAGTGGACAGAGAAGCCATGGTTGGTGCCTGTATCTGCTTGGGCGAACAGAGCCTGCTGTCAGTGGCAATTCTAACCTGAATGCAAATTTCAAATCTTGGTTCTTCCAAATAGTCTCTACTTGAGCTTATTATTCACTACTCATTTACCTGGTTCCTGCCATCACTCACATTCTCCAGCGTGTTCTGCTGGAGAAAACATGAAATGGGTGTCACTGCTGTTGAAGTGAATTCACTAAGGTATTCAAGTGACTGTTTCTCTTAGTTTTGTGGCATCCCCTCCGTTCTGTTTGTTGTCAGTTCTCAGCCATTGTTCCCCAGAGGATTAAACCAAGGATCAAAACATGGCAATTAAGGAAGACTAGGAATAAGCTCCTACCACAGGTCAAAAGCAAAGCACTCATTGCTCACCTGGGGACTGAAAAACAGTCTGACTTCCCTCCTTTGTTACTTATTCTGCATATATACCGTGAAAGTCTGCTGTCCTTACTTCTCTCAGGAAGGATGATACTGTCCTTCAGGTTGTGTTTTCCTCCCTCAAAGTAAACCAAGAAGGGACGTTTCAGAGTGGGGTTTTTAAAATGCATGTCACGGCCTGGTGCCAATATCCAGATGGTTTTCTTACAGTTGCACTTGGTAGGATGTAAGCAGTGACTGGGAGCTTGTAAAATAAGAACCTCGATGTAATTAGTACCATTATTACCTTGTTGCTTTTTTTCCTATACGCTTAGTTTGAACTGAAAACCCTGTGCTCTGCTCTTGTTTCTCTTAGAAGAAACCTGTTGTTCTCCTCCCTTCCCTGTGCACCCTGCATTTTTATTTTATGGTGGAGCTGTTTGGCAGGTTCCCTTGAGCTCTAATGAATTACAGAGTGGTTCCAAGGTCACTTCTCTTTGGTATTGTTAGACTTTAGGAGAGTAAGGCCACCTGGTTTAGCTGCTTTTTCAGCCTCTCTCTCAGCTGACACGTTTCTCTCTAATTCAAAGACCAGATTGTTCTGCCTTTGTCTGACCTCTCTCTCTTTCACCTTTGACAGCTGAAGTACTGTTTCTTGGTTCTGCTGTGAGACCATATGTCCATAGCAGTGATTTCCTTGTGGTCAGTGGAAGCTCTTTAACCAGGACAGAGATGGAGAGCTTTCTTTCAATCTGGCCACATGCACTGAAGAAGTTCTCCTAGATCAAAAGAGAGGCTAGCAACAGAGGAGTTAGATGCTGATGATCTCCTACAGCAATTGTTGTGGGGATGAGGTTGAATCAGGTGACAGGGCTGAAGTCCAATTCTGATGAGACCATGTTTGCCGCTGGTGAACGTCAGCCCAATCAACCAAACCAATCAGTCGGAGTGGCAAACGGTTTCCTTTATGAATATGCTTTCCCACTTGGAACAAGTGCTTTTCACTCTGAAGTTGCAGTACAGCACAGCAATTTGTGTGTTTTCATTTCCCACAACTGTTGGAATGAACTGAAGGAAATTCAACCTGACATCGAGCTGTCAAAAGACAGCTGTAAGCAGGTCCGGGCTTGGTGCTAGTTATACTTCTGCTTCTGCTGTGCACGTGTCATCATCCACAGCATGTAGAGAGGAAAGAGATCCCTAAACTGTTCTTTTTCAGCTTACATGCCGAGATGCGCTGAAGTGGTTAATTCCTTTCCAGAAGCACAGACATGCCATGGATAATATGTTCTGCCTAGATTTCTGATAGTTTACGTGAGCCAAAGCCCTGCCTGTCTTTGCTAGCAGGCCTGCAATTGGATACCTGAAAGGAATGTGAAGAGCAAGTGCCTGTAATCATGCCTTGAACGGTGGATAGTGCATTCTGTGTTATGGCACAATTACAAAGCGTGGTGCTTCCCTGGGAATTCCTCTGTCAACCGGTGTCAGGATGAACAAGAACCAACACAACAGAATTCTCCTCCAAGGACTGTGGCCATCTGCAGCGGAATCACTGGGCTGAAGCGGTGGGCTATTTCTGACATTGCTTCAGTAAGTTGCAGAAGTTTCATTGCCACAAAATCCCATCCCAGAAGGTTTATCTGAATCTCAGGTGGCTGTGGTGTTGCTCCAAAGCAATGATCACAGTGAAGAGCCTCAGCAGGAACAGCTGCTGCCTGGCAGAAGAGGTTATGGGGGGAGACCTGCAGTGATCACAATGTCATGTGTTTTGTGACCTGGAAGCACGTGCAGTCATGGTTTTAGCTCATATGGGGGGCTAAAGAACAGTTGGGACTTGATGATCTTAAAGGTCTCTTCCGACCTTGTGATTTTATGATTCTAAAGGGCTCCTTTTCTGTGGTGTTCATAGGTACCTGATTCTTAGGACCTCTTACAGCTCTGTTTTGATTCAATGTTAATTTAATCAGATGAGTTTGAGTTGGGTGCCTATAAGCAGATCTGCGTTTAGATCTCTGCTTGCCTGGCCTTCCCACCATCCTGAATTCCTTTGTGAACACCAGCTGCTTTACCGAAGCACGCACTCTCCATCTGACTTGGGGTACCTGTTAGGTTTTTTATAACACTAGGGTCCATTCCTTTGTGAGAAGGGGTCGGTGGATTTATTGTGTTCCACCAGGAAGCTCAGACTTCAGGACTTTCTTATTTGCAAGCCAGTATCAAGATGCTGCCATTGTATCTAGAGGTTGTTGCAAGTCCTTCATCCCAAAGAAGATGCCTGTACAAGGACAAAGCAGGCGTATGGAGGAGACTCCACTGTGTGTTCAGGCCAGCAACAGAGTCTTTGTGCTAATGGAAAGGAAACCTCTGAGCCAAAAGTGTTAATCTCCATCATTCCAGGCACCTTGTGCCAATACCTTCCTGCCAAAAGTAGCGCAGGAGAGTGATGTCTAATAACAACTGGAACAGTGGCAATGAAAAGATGCCTTCTGCCTTGTATTCGGTACAATACCTGAGGAGCTGCACTTTTGGGAGAGGGAGATGAATCAATAACCCGATGAGGACTGTCAAGTAATGCTGTTGTCTGCAGTGCTTTCAATGGTTTTGGTCAATAAACTGCAATTATTTTACAAATATGTGTTGTGCTCACTTCTAAATCCATCTCCCTGCTTCCTATATTAATTTTTAAAAATGAGAAATATCCGAAGTGCTTGCACAGGATGAAATCTGTATTTAAAATCAATTGGTATATCACAAAGGGCTGCCTTTGCTTATTCAAAGAGCACACGCATAAACAGTGTGGAGTCTTCTCTAATACTTTCCCCCTATTTTTTTTTTCTCATAATAAATCATAATTCACAAATTTTCAGAGACTCTTAAAAATATGTATTTATTTCTGTCTTGTTTTCTTTGGAGGCTGGAATTTGTCCAAGTCTCACAACAGAATTTGCTTCACAAAATTTAAAAGTATTCTCCAGACACCTCTGCTGTGTGTGGCTCTCTCTGTCCAAATAATTTTTATTTCTGCTGTGCTGCAAACTTTAATATATACCCCTTTGGTTTAGATTAATAATATAACAATATTAAGATCCTTTTTAATATACTTCACTTTTAGTTGCCCAAGGAGAATTTGCTTTTCCCTTTAAATATTAAAACAAAGCAATGGGGGATGTATAAGAAAAGGATATGGTTATATTATTTAAAATATAAACTAAGCTCAGTGGGGGAGGTAGGGTTTTGCCATCTACCCTCCAGAGTGAACCAACATTTAAAGGTGTGCTACTTACTCAAGCATGGGGGTATCTGGAAAGAATTGTGAGAATGATCTTGTCCTGACGTGGTAATCTTCCCCTTCAGTCCTCTCACTGGATTGGCAAGAGGAAAGAATAGCAACAGAATCTTTACAAAGAGAAAATCAGAACATTTTTGAAGGTACAGAATGGTGCTAGGGCATGTTCCAAAGGTCCGGTGTATCCAGCTCCTTTTCAGTTGAGTGATGGACACACCCCCCTAACCCTCCTGAAGGAAAACATTCTGCCAATTGCCATTGAAATCTTTTGCTAAGACTTTTCTTCTACAAAGCTTTCTTTCCTAAAGCATATTCCAGCAGAAGCAAGACTTCCTCTGCTGTTCCTGATATTTTATCTTTGAAGAACTGCTAAAATCTGGTCATATTTGCCCAAGTGGGTTCATCAGGAGAAGAAAGGAGAGAGGAGGAAGGAAAGAAAGAAGAGAATTGTTGCAACCCAGGGCAGCATTGAAATCCTAATGGGAAAGGAGAGTTGTTGGCCCCATCTGGCATCCGGCCTCTCCCAGCCAGCTCCTTTTTCTAGGAGTTGGCAGGGATGCAGCTAGCCTTTTTCAGGGGTTTGGTGTTTAGGATCAATCTGACACAGAAGCTGCTGACTTGGTGTACGCTGGCAGCAGTGCAGGGGGCTGAAAAAGGTGCAGTGTGCTCCTGAGCCACAAAGAGTTTATGTTAGATAAGGACGGCTGCATAAATCTTATCACTCTGAGCAAAACAGCTCCCACCAACAGAGTCCCTGCTGCAGCAGAAGTCTCTGGGCTGATGCGTATCTCTGTTGACTGATGTGCTTAAGCCACAGGACACTTACCTTTCTGCTTTCATAGCTAATTACCATAATTTTGGATTGATGGTATTCGTTTTAAGTAACCTCTGTGCTTCACACGCCAGTCAGGCTGCTGCAGAAACAGAATCTATGCAGATTTGCTGAGGTGAATAGGAATAGCTACCCTGTATTTTGTCTCTTGTGGGGTTTTTTACGTTATATGGAAAAGTAACTTGATATCATTACACAAAGCGTTATTCTGTTGGCAAATCAGTCTTGAAAATGCTTTGTGGAACATTTTTAACAGGCACCTTTTGCCTCCTTTGCTGGAAAGAAAATAACTGCCTAATTCCCATCCCAAGTGCATGGTATAGCCTTGAGAAATTCTGACAGCGTTCAGGGTGCGTGCCTGGCTCTCACATGCTCGCTCATGTGCTTCATTCCCAGCATCTGCCTATAGCAATGTGAATTCTGTGGGTCTTTGATATTACAATAGGCTTCCTCTTACCAAGCTGCAGCTTCTGTGGCAGAAGCTGTAGAACACCTAGAGATGTGGCTGGTGGTGCTGAAAGGGTAATGGATTTTTGGGAGTGCATTCCTGGAATTAAGAAGGGCAGCACGTATGGAGAGGCGCTTGCAGGTCTGCTTGGGAGTGTGTGAGTGAGTGGACTGATAGGGCGGGAGCTGGAAACAGCGTCTGAGTGCATCTTGTGATAGCTAAGGATGGAAAATTGACTGTCCAGAGACACGAGGGCAAAAAGGGCCCCAGACCAAATCCTCTCTGTTTCCAGAGTGCGTTATCTGTTTATGAATCAATAGGACATGGCCTTTACTCATTTAAAACAAAAGCTTAGGGTTTTGAAGGCCTTTCTATTTTTTCCTTTTAGCCTGCTATGGAGGTAGAACCTCTTCTAAACACAAGGAAGGCTTTCTTCATATATACCTGCTGTTTAATTGTGCCTTTGTGTGATTGTTACGAGGTGTTTTAAGTATAGCTGTGTAGGTCCCGGCGGCATACCGGCACTGTGCTCTGAGGGTGGGGAGGGTTGCGTGTCGCTGTTCGCTTCGGTGGCAGACGGAGCTTTGTTAGAGCTGAAGCTTTCGTAGAACAAATCAAGGCTATTGAATTTTTTGCTGCAGCCTTTAAAAAACGATTGGGATGATTTTGCTGTTGCTTCAGGGGGTTCAAAAGGTTCAATGACTGCAGTAGCAGGAGTGTGAGGCTTTGAAAGGTGGCAGATAGATTCAGAGAAGGATTGTGCTATGGGGGAACACGAGGCCTAGGGCCTGCATTCCCTAGAGCTCAGGCTGTGCGTTAGTATTGAGCATGCCTTAGGAATTTTTAGGACTCGTTCATTCTTGTGCACCTAGTAGCTATAAAAGACAATGGGATAATAATTTTTCCCTTGCAAAAGCCAGATAGGCAGGCAATGATGCTTTCATGCTGCTGTGTCTCTGCATTGACAGGCTATGCCATTGGAAAAGGCTTGAAAATGGTAAAATGGATGTGTGGGGACAAGACAGACCTTTTTTAGCAGCATTTTGGCAATGACAATCCTGTTTGGCTGCTTTTAAAGCTGGGGGAAACTTTTTCAAGGTTTTCTGGGTGAGACTCGCAGATGGCTTTGGTATTCACTGGGTACAAATAAAAGACTGAAGAGGGACTTACGGCTCCCTGAGTTGAGACTGACTTTGTCCTGGCCTTGGCGTAGGCTGGAACAGCTTGAATGCTGTCTGTTAGGTATGGGCCACCCGAGGCCGGCTGTGACATGCTGTGACCATGTCAGACGTGCTCTATGTACAGTCCCTTTCTTTCAGAAAGCAAGAAGGTTTTTTCACATGGACAGGAATGATGCTTTCACTTCTTTACCTCGAAGTACTTTACGTATGTATGTGCGTATGTGTGTTTTTATGTCATATGTATTTGAGGTGCCCTTTCTGTGCAATATACAGGTCAGCTGTATGAGTTACTCTCTTTGGACCCTTTTTATTCGCCTTGGTAACTCATCTGGCGATACAGTGGTGCCTGCTTCTCTGCAGACAATCCTAGGGCACAGAAAGGGAGCTAATGGAAGTGCAGCAGCTTCCCCATCACAACAGAAATATGAAAAAAAAATTTAAAAAAACAAAATCAATGTTGCCAAGCAAGCAGAATCAATTGGGAAAGCAAAGTTAGCATCAGACTGCTCAGAGAACATTACCAGCAGTATGATGTTGCTTATACTCCACAGAACAGCTGCAATAAGGTGAGTTAAGAACTCACTAATGAGCCTGGTGAGCCTGTAAGGTAGCAGCACATTGAATTCAGGCTGGCATGGGTTTCAGTGGGCTCTACGAGCCCCTGGAGGATTTTCTAAGGAAAGATAATGTTTTGGCTGTATTTGCAGCTCAGGAATAATCAGAACAACCAGGCATGGCTTGCCCCAATGTCTGCACCTTGCAGATGTGCAGGCAGAAGCTGGTAAGCCTAACCATGTCAGCAGGTGCGTTCACATGTTGTCTTCATACTGGGCAAATTGTGGAGTTTGTAAGAGCTGACCTAATAATTCCGGTCTCTATTGGATAGGATAAGGAAGCAATCACCCTTCTGGCTTGTGAGCAGTGACCTGCAAGGAGGGAAGAGTGGGGGAGCAACCAGCACTCGAATGCGAGCAGCGCGGTGCCACTTTCATGGATCTCTGATGGGAATTATTTGCTATAATTGCAAGGTTTTCATCATAGCAAAAAAGGCTCTCTGCTCCCTCCTTGTCTGCCTGCCTAGGTCAAACATGACAGCTGTAGTAGAAAGAAGGAAAATTCTGATGTTTTAGAAAATGGGGCCAGTTTCATTCAGATGAAAGAAGGTGGCTAAAATGAAGTAAACACTTCCCGCCTTACCAGCTTTCTCCTTTTAAGTAAAAATTTATGAACTGCTGACAATTGCTACACAAAACCAGAAGCAGTAGCTCATATTAAGGCTGGAATTTGTAAAACTGCCAGCTTGATTAATTTTTAAGTAATGTATTTGAACTGCTTATGCTGATTCAAGGTCGGAATTTGTAGATTGTACGCAGCATATGGTGAGTACCTTTGAATTGCTTCTCATGTTTTGTATCTTGTCTAAGCACACTAATAGGACACAATTTGTTACTAGAAGTACTTTTTTTTTTTTTTTATTTCCATCTGCTCATTCAGATGATGAGTGTAGAATCAAAACAAAACCACAAGTGGTAGGTGCTGCAGCAATCTCCCAAAACTGCTTTGTAGTTTAATGACTTTTAAGTCCATCAAATCACTAAGCTGGGAGGGGCTAAAGGATGTGAGCAGCTGTAATGGTGATAGTGTCTTTTGCACACACTTCAAACTCAACATGGACTTAAATCCTTTTTGTTTGGAGAATTTTCTATGCCTAGGCATTGGTCAGTTCAAGGGAAAAAAATGTTCTGGTGAAAGATGTCCTTGGGAAAATCTCTCTTTTGGACTCATGCTCATATAGCTTAAAATTTAAACGGCGATTTTATGTTTTTATACCACTTCCTAGGTAGCATAATAACCCTTCTTCTCGCACCAAATAGACCTTTGTAAATGTTCTTGCAATAGCAGCCTGAAACGTGCTAGAGAAACACACATAGCATAGCCGTGTATCGTATTTATCATGCCCCACTGTCAGGTTTGAATTTAACGATGTGAACATCTGGTTCCAAAGTATGAATGTATGGACAAGTTGTGCTTGACCATTTTAGCTCCATAAACAGTGTTCACAGAATCCCAGAATCCCAGAGCATTAGGAGTTGGAAGGGAACTCGAAAGCTCATCTAGTCCAACCCCCCAGCTAGAGCAGGATCACCCAGACTAAATCACACAGGAATGCATCCAGGCAGGTTTGGATGTCTCCAGAGATGGAGACTCCACAACCTCTCTGGGCAGTCTGTTCCAGGGCTCCATCACCCTCAAAGTGAAAAAGTTCCTCCTTATGTTCACATGGAACTTCCTCTGCTCCAGCTTGCACCCGCTGCCCCTTGTCCCATCGCTGCCATCACTGAGAAGAGCCTGGCTCCATCCTCCTGACTATCACCCTTTACATATTTATAAACTTTAGTGAGGTCACCCCTCAGTCTCCTCCTCATCAGCCTGGCTGTCCACAAGCTCAGAGACTTTGTTTGGTGGCATAGAAATTGCATTCATCTGAAGGTTTTAAACAAATCTAACTGTGTAGGCTGCTGTTTGCATAGAAGAGAGGCCACTTGTCACCTTCTGTGGTATATTGAACTTCCACTTTCTGGCAGGGTTTATTTTGGTTGTGTTCTGCACAATGGCAGCACGTAGGAGGGAAAAGGAAAAAAATCCCATGATAGAACTGTGTTTCCATTTCTACCCCAGTGATGGTTAACCCAGAAGCCCCGATGAAATGGTCCCCACGGAGCGAGCGGGGGAGCTTGGGTGTTAGCCTGCCTTACCAGGGAGCGTTGCTTGTCATTCCTGAACATGCCTATTTTAGTCCTCCCACGTTGGGAGGGTTTCTGAGGCTCTTCTCTGGTTCTGTCCAAGCCCACGTGCCTGCTCCGAGCTGACTCTGATCCACTTTCCAGCAGCTGCTTCTACATGCGGGACTTGAGTGGGGCTCACCTGTCCTCCCCGTGTTAGTGGGGAGTAGGGCACCTTGCAGGGAAACTCTCACCTTTTAATTTGTGTCAGGAAAAATTAAAAGTTGAGAGTTACTGTGGCTCTACTTCCACTGCATGTTCCCAAGTGTCCCTGCAATTTCGTGGCGTTTGGGAAAGGGAAACGCTCACTTTGCTTTAGGCACAACGTATGCTTGAAATTTTTGAGAATTAAGTTTTCTCTGCCTTTGTGTCTTCACTGTTACATTCCTCTCTGTGGAAAGCTCTGCCTTCCTTAACAAATCCCGCGCTGTAAATTGATACACTTTGCTTGTTCAAAATTTGCTCTGTAGGGATCAGAATATATCAGCTCGGAAAGTTGTCGGAAATGTTTTCCATTATTATGGGAGCTTGTCAAATTCACAGTCCGTGAGGAATGCAGATGCAGCAGAAACAGCCCCTGTTGTGGTGATGGCAATGCATTCCAATTATCCTGGCGCCCGTGCAGGCGGATGGTGCTTTTGGTCCCCAGGAAGCACAGTGGCATGACACCACGTGTTGCAAGAACGGGTTTCTTCCCTGATTTCAGATGTAAGCGTGGGGTTAAGTGAAGAAAGCTGAGGGAGTCCAGGAGTGAGTGGTAAAAGGAGGCTGATAGAATTACAATAGCATACGAAGACGGAATTAGAAGACCGAATTTCAATTTCAGTTGCACCTTTTTAGCCACTCAGGAGTCAATCAGCCATTTTTCACAAACCAGGTCTCTCTATGGATTGATTTGTTATTGTTGCAAAGCCTTTTGCGCTGTGCTCAAAACCTTTTAACAGTCTGTCTTCTGTGGTGCTCAGAACAGAGCATCTTCCCATCCCAAAAACTGCTCTTGCAGCAGGGAGTTGTCAATGATGATAATTCTCTGCTGGCCTTTTCATCACAAGGAGGCTGGACCATTGTGCTCTCCACTGCAAATGCATGTCCCACGTGGGAAAGGATCTGTTTGTAAGTCATAGAATCATTAAATCATGGAATGGTCTGGGTTGGAAGGGACACAAAGGATCAGAGAGTTCCAACCCCCTGCCACAGGCAGGGCCACCAACCTCAGGCCTGGATCTACACAAGGTTGCCCGGGGCCCCATCCAACCTGGCCTTGACCACCCCCAGGGATGGGGCATCCACCACCTCTCTGGGCAGCCTGTTCCAGCACCTCACCACTCTCTCTGGAAAGAACTTCCCCCTAATATCTCATCTAAGCCTTCCCTCCCTCAGCTTCAATCCATTCCCCCTTGTCCTGTCATTGTCTATCCTTTTAAAAAGTTGAATCCCCTCCTGTTTGTATGCTCCCTTCAGGGACTGGAAGGCTGCAATGAGGTCCCCCCACAGCCTTCTCTTCTCTAGACTGGACAAGCCCAGCTCCCTCAGCCTCTCTCCATAGGGGAGGTGCCCCAGCTCTCTGATCATCTTGGTGGTCCTAGGTTAGTCAAGCTCCTAGAAACTGATTTTGGAAGACTCTGAAGTAATGTTCAGGTTTTTTAAATTCAACAGATTTCATAAAGTGTTCCCTGGGTGTTTTGCCTTCCAGTCATTCCAACTCTTTTTTCTCTTTAATTTCCACCCCCCCCCCATGTTTCCTTTTCTCACAAAGGCAATGCAATTTGCAATCTGCACAGGAGACTTTCAGGACTGCCTGTCAATCACAGATCAGACTTCACTGACATACTTGCATTTGGGTGCCAAAAGCCAGAGATTTCTGAAATCACTACTCCGGTCTGACAATTGAGTCCTCCAGATTTGCAGTAAGTGAGGGGGGATATTTTTATTATAGTATAGAAACTTTTGATTAATTTCAAATGACAGGGGCAAATAAGTTTAGGTGTGACATGCCTGTGCTGACAGGCCTGCAGAGCAAAGGTGTCAGGAAGACACGTAACTGGAGGATAACTTCTCCAAGCCCAGATTTGTCAACACCAAGCCAGAAGGCAGAAACTATGTGAAAATGTCATTTCCCAGTGGAACCAGTACCTAATTGACACTTGTAGTCTGCAATGCCTGTTTCTCATTTAACAGTCTTTGCGGTAGAGGTACTTAAACTTTACTCCACGTTTTCTTGTTTAGTCTCAATTTCTTACTTTGACACACAGCAGAATCCTAAGGGGAAATGAAACTACAACCTAGCTGCTTGTAAGCTGATGAAACCTTTCTGGGAGAATCAATCCAGAAGAGAACTTGATATGATAGAATGCAGCTGGTTTGCAAGGTTTACAAAGCATTGTCTTAAAAGGCACTGATATCACAGAATCACAGAATTGTAGGGGTTGGAAGGGACCTCGAGAGATCATCGGGTCCAACCCCCCTGCCAAAGCAGCTCCCCAGCTCATATTGCACAGATAGGCGTCCAGGCGGGTCTTGAATATCTCCAGAGAAGGAGACTCCACCACCTCCCTGGGCAGCCTGTCCCAGGGCTCTGTCACCCTCACTGTGAAAAAGTTCTTCCGCATGTTGGTGCGGAACTTCCTGTGCTCCAACTTGCAGCCATTGCCCCTTGTCCTATCCCCACAGACCACTGAAAAGGGGCTGGCCGATTCCCCCTGCATCCCCTGCTTCAGATAATTATAAACTTTGATTAGGTCCCCCCTTAGTCTTCTCTTCTCAAGGCTGAACAGTCCCAGCTTACTCAGCCTTTCCTCATAGGGGAGATGCTCTAGGCCCTTAATCATCTTCGTAGCCCTTCTTTGGACTCTTTCCAGGAGATCCCTGTCCTTTTTATACCAAGGAGCCCAGAACTGGACACAATACTCCAGGTGGGGCCTGACCAGGGCAGAGTAGAGAGGGAGGATCACCTCCTTTGACCTGCTGGCTACACTCCTCCTGATGCATCCCAGGATCCCATTGGCTCTCTTGGCCACCGAGGCACACTGCTGGCTCATGGCCAACCTGTCATCTACCAGGACCCCCAGGTCCTTCTCCACTGAGCTCTTCTCCAGCAGGTCATCCCCCAGCCTGTACTGATACAAACAGTTGTTCCTTCCCAGGTGCAAGACTTTACACTTGCTTTTGTTGAACTTCATCTGGTTTCTCACTGCCCAGCTCTCCAGCCTGTCCAGGTCTCTCTGGATGGCAGCGCAGTGCTCCTGCGTGTCAGCCACTCCTCCCAGCTTTGTATCATCGGCGTACTTGCTGAGGGTGGATGTTATTCCCTCATCAAGATCGTCAATGAAGATATTAAACAGGACTGGACCCAACACTGAGCCCTGGGGAACACCGCTGGTAACAGGCCTCCAGTCAGATTCTACTCCACGAATCACAACCCTCTGGGTTCGGTCCGACAGCCAATTCTCAACCCACCTCACTGTCCACTCATCTATCCCATGCTTTCTCAGCTTTGCTATCAGGATGTCATGGGAGACAGTATCAAAGGCCTTAATCAGGTAAAAGGTTGGGTACACAGCTGTGAACCTATAAAACAGAGGCAGTAAATTACACTTGCACTATATTTTCTGTGAGTGCTTTAAACACTCAGGTACTGGAGGTGAGGATACTGATGCTTTTTGAAAGAAAGGAAGGAGAGGTTTTACTTGGCTTTGAGGAAGGTGGATAAGGGATGTTTTTGGGAGGTTTTGAGGAGAGGGAGCAAGGGCAAGACTCCTCAAAGGCAGGTATATCCCTCAAGCTTTAATTTCTGGAAAGGATGAGATTTCAGGTTGCTCCTCAGGATTGCCTGCTAGCTCAGAGGGATGCCTTCCTGCTTGGCTGGCTGCCTTTGAGCAGCCCTCAGTTTATTAGCTGGCTTCTGTGCTCCAATTCTGAGATTATGGCACTCAGGGGAAGAGCCTGGAGCCAACTATTTGGGGACAATCGCATGCTAACAACTTTCCTGATAGGAAACCACCTCACCTTAGCCCTAGGATAACATTGCTTAGGTCAGAGATTATTCCCTCTTGACTGGGACTTTGAGTCATGATTTTTTCATAGGCTATGTGGGATTTTTCTGGGGTATCGTACATATAGTGCTGCATGCACGTAGCGTGTGCACCCCAGGTAGCTGATTCAGGGCTCCCCTTGCTGCTTGCTCAGTGAGAAGGTAGAGACCCCACCTGCTCACTGGGACACCAAAAGGCATCTGCAAATCCGGACCTTTGATTTCTAGGTCTGGATTCAGGAAACAAGTGTATAATTTAATATATATGAATCAAGTCCTCGGAGACCCATTCTTGATGACTGATATAATTATTTTCCTTTCTTCTATTGTCTCTTTTAGCAACATGGACTGGAAGTGCTCAGCACAGAGCTATGGCCAGTGCTGCAGCATCCTGCACCTGGGGCTGAACTGCAGAGATAATGGGTCTAGCAGATCTCCGTAGCAGGTAAACACAGCCTTTCTCCTGCAAGAACATCGGGCACCCTGTAATCTGTAGGACTTGTAGGCCCAACACCACTCTGTCCTTTGACTATCTGAGTTCTGGTCCCAGATCACAGAAGAAGCGCTCACAGTTATTTGTCTTTTTGGAGTGTCTCCTGTTTGCCTGCACTGCTCAGGGAACAATGGGGCACCTTAGATCTCCAATGCTAAGTGGAGGTGGCTCGGCAGAAGTGTCTGCCTCAGCATTCTACTCTTGGCATGGGGACTGCTGGATGAGTGAAGAGGCAGACAGCGTGTCTCACATAACGCACAAAATGGATTTTGGGCCCGTGTCGGTGAGTCTTCGAGGAGGAGGTGCAGGGTACTGCTTTGCCCTGTTTTATGTAGTCCCACCAAATAACAAACCAAACCAAACACAGTCTCTTACCTATGTACCCATCAGCTGGTTGTTCCCGTATTGGTTTCTTTGAAGGTCAGTGAAGTGGAATATGGTCTTGGTCAAAACCCAGAGTGTTTATTTTGTGTGGGTGGAAGCAGTGGTGACTCCTGGTTGCAGGGTTCAGTGTACTGAGTACCCACAGCTGACCTCTGTGTACCCAGCAGAATGTCCCCCAGCAGGAAGCTGCTTTGGGAAAGCTGTGGGTCTATTTTTTTGTCTTTTTTTAAGCCACATAGACTACTCTGCATGAAAGGCAAAAAGCGATATTGCCAAGCACAGGGAACTATGCACAAGTATTAAGAAGAGGAAAGATAAAGAAATGTGAAGTCCAGTGTTAGGGGAAAAAAAGTGGGTTGGTTTGGGGTTTTTTTTATGAGAGCATCCACAATGCCATCCACCTTGATGAGCAAACCTGTTCCCAAAAATTTGCCCAACTTTACCTTGGCACTCTAGAGTTTCAAATGATTGATACTTTATGATCATTGTTTCTCTTTTTTCCCCCTTTTTTTGTTCACCACGCTACCTTCTCCCTTTGGTCGAATGTGCCATACAGGGTTATCTAGGTTTTATGCTGCCATTCAGTACTTTGCTGGCTCATATGTTGATTTGTTTGTCGTTCCACTATTCGTGTGCTTCATGTGGGCTGTTTCTCTGTGCCTTTCAACTCCTGCTTTTTTTTCAAATAACCATGACAGTAAAGTCAATGCTAGATTTTCCTGCTTGCTGATTCAAAGAGTGAGGATTCAGTTGGTCACTAATGTGAAATTACTTGCAGGTCTTTTCAAGTAACGATGCGCTTCTTAAGTTGACAAGTCATAGAAGACTTTAAAGAGGGTTTTTTCCTTGCAATAATCAGATACAGGTAGTGCTGATACCTTGTTTAGATGAAAACCAGATCAAACTAGGAAAAAAAAAACCCCAAACTTGTCTTCCACACTGAAGTAATCTTGTGTGTGATAGCTTTGTTTTTTCTTTTTATCAAAATATCTTTAATCTCTTTATTCCTTTCACCCAAAGACATCTTTACTTCTTTGAAGGTCCTTGATCACCACATTCAAACTGGATGGCAGTGACAGCTCATGTGCAGAGTAAGCTCGTCATACCCTTGTGTACTTTTATTTTGAGGCTCACCTAATTTAAAGAGCTAGTGAGCAGAAGAGTTTTGAGCTGTCTCCTCCACCCCATTTTCCTGTAAGCTGCCAGAGCTTGTGTTGTATGTGTACTTGGAAGCTAGAAGGCAGCAATGGACAGGCTACATGCAGGGCAAGGGGGTTTTGGCCCAGTCTAAATCCATTCAGCTACCAAAAGAAGTCTCACGTTTTTCTGTTGGCTTCTAGCCCACGTTTCATATTCTGCCAGCTGTCAGTGCCTGCCCTCACACATCTGGCTGAAAGATAATCTGTTTCTTTGAAGTAGCTTAATCCAGGGTTTAGATTTCATTATCTGACCTAAATTTTCATGTTGATTTGGATGTTCCCTTTTAAGGGCTGAACTAAAATGCTGAAGCGACACGTGGAGCTGAGGCAGACTTGGGTTTCAGTAAGGCCTCAGTCCTGGAAAAGTTGAGGTGTGCGTACAGTCGCCCCAGACTTTGGTGGGACCCACAAGATTTAGGCAGAAGGGCATAATGTGCCTAAAATTTCACTCAGGGTTTGTCAGAGTGTTTAGCTCAGCTGCCTCATATTCCACACATTTTCAAAAATACCAGGGTTTCCTTCTGCTTTGGTAAGAGAAAAAAAGATCTGCACCCCCACCTTGTATGCAGGAACATCCCCAATTCTTCCAAGACTGTAGCTACACTTAGGAAGACTCCCTGTACTGTGCCAGCAGGAGGCAAACCTTTCCCAAAAAGTCTTTTCTGAGTATTTGAAAGAAGTGTATGAGTATTTCACTTCCCTTTTACCAGCTCTTTCTTTGTTTTGTTTTGTTTTGTTTCCCATGTAAAGTTATAGCATGGTTTGATTTTTACATCTTAGAGTTAGTTACTGGCTTAGTTATTTCTCTTCACAGCTCCCTTTTTTCTCATTTCCCTTTCTCCCCCACCCCTTTCAAATAGGGACTCTTGATTTTGCATGAAATCTGGTCTGTAGGTGGCCACAACTGAAGCTGTTAAGAATTTATTTTAAAAACAAGAAGATTCCTCCTGCTGTGAAGACAATCTGTTAAAATAATATGCACAACTGAACATGACCTAGTCTCCTTTTAGCTAGACAAAGTTTGTAAAAGGAAGGGAAGCTGGCCTCTTATCCTGAAACAAGGGAATTTTCCAAGGTTAGCTTCTCTCTGTGCTGAGAAATGTCTTAACTTTCTTTGAAACAGTCAATTTCAGGAGGAATTCCTTTTAACTTTATTTTGACAACCATTGAGGGAAAGGGCTTGAGGCTAAATCTGAGTCTTGTATCTTGTGTATTTTCGAACTAAAAGCTCAGTGGATTCTCTTGAGGAAACTTAACCATGTGTGAATAATGTGTGAGCAATTAAAAAATCCAATGATTGGCTTGCCTGAGACCATAAAAAGGGAGCATAGCCTTCTTGCAAGCAAATATGATGTCTCAAATTGCAACACAGGTCTTAGAAATATTTTCCTATATTTGCCAGTTGTTCCCTAACCTTAAAAAAGATACAGAATGGCTGTGGCAGAAGCCTTTGGAAAAAGTAAAGGAATAATACTGAAATTTGAAACACTCCCTCTCCCAGTCTTCAATACCCATATAACTGGAACAAAGACCTTGATTTGTTGAAGGCAATAAATACCTCATTTCCAAAGGGGAGAAATATTTCATGATTATTATTCCAGAATAAGGCCTAGGGATGTTCTTCAATGAAATCACTGGTCCTATTCCTGGTGGTTTTTTCTGATCAATAGCTGAAGATGAAGAGGCTGGCTGAAGACCCCTGATGTATGTCAGCACTCTGAGCAGCAGTGCCTGCCTGCACACCCAAGCCCTCGAGCCTGGCTCCTTGCCGTGGCCAGACGCATCGCGGTGAGGCCCAAAGGGAGCAGTGTCCAGCTGTATGTGTCATAACAAGGTGAAAAGGCAATTCTGAATTTAGTGCCTGTTTGTGCCTAGCATTGTTAAAGCCTTTGCACTTGGAGGATGGAAACTTACCCTGTTTGTAATGACGAGTAGTATTTGCATTTAAGAATCACAGAATTGTCGGGGCTGGAAGGGGCCTCCAGAGATCACCGAGTCCAACCCCCTGCCAAAGCAGGCTCCCTAGGACAGGTTGCACAAGTCTGCATCCAGACAGGTCTTGAATATCTCCAGAGAAGAAGACTCCATATCCCCTCTGGGCAGTCTGTCCCAGGGCTCCATCACCCTTACTGTGAAAAAGTTCTTCTGCAAAGAAGAACAAAGCAACTATTGAAATTTTCCTGGCCAAATTCCATCACCAAATTTTGGTGAGGTACAGTGACTTACAACTGAGGCAGCATCACCCAGGCCAAAGCTGATCTGCCTGCCACTCTAGCTTTCTCTATGGAAGCCTGACTGTTGATGGATTTACCATGTTATCTGTCATTTTTTTACTGAATTGTTGTAATAGGAAAACATTGTTTTCCTAACATAAAATAATATTGACTTGAGCAAAAAGTGGCTTGTTTAACTGTTGAAACAACTGATCAACCAATCAACTCCTTACCCCAGCTATGCTAGGGAGGGAGATTTACCTCCTCTGTTTTTGCAGGTCTCCTGGGTTAAATAATGCTGCTGGAAAAATGGAGCCAAGAGTGTTCTCATTGTGTATATAAACCAGTGATTTGCTTGTGATTTGCCAAGTTCTAATTTATTCATTAGCAAATGCTATTTAAGTGTGTCTAAACCACAAATTTAAATTAGTATGCATGGTAAAATAAACAAGCCAATTGAAACCAGGCAAATTAAAGTTTATATGAAGCCACATCTATTGATGAAAAGCTGTTCTTTCAGTCATACCGTCCCATATGGCTTGTCCAAATGCAGGGGCATTTCTTGAAGGGGGTCACCATGCTGCTGCTTGTCACAGTGCTCAGGCTCCTGCCTGGATTGGGGTGCTTTGGACCTCAGCATCAATATGGAATGTGCCAATACTGCTGTGTAATAGTCTTATATCTAGGCTATAACAAGCAAGCCTTTGCCTTTAAAGTATGCTCAGAAACACTCCCAGTCATTTTCATATACTGAATGCTTAGAGAATATTAATAACATGCTTATGTTTTGGTTACTCATATTTATTGAATGAAGTGTTCGAGCTAATTAGCAAAATGTCATGATTTTTCTGCTTTCTATCATTGGGGAGAAACATGGAGTATCAATGAATGTATCAACCTTTATTAGCATGCCCAGATGTGGTTACGGAGACGCTGAGATGCACCTCAGAATTCTGATTTTGCTTTCCCAGTTAAGGATATCTCTCTTTTATTCCAAGTTTTCACTCCTAACTGTAGGCATGCCATTCCCGTGTGCATATTGCATTTGGCAAATTTTCTCTTACAAGACTGCTACAAAAGTAAGATTATGTAATTCTAAAGAGACCAAAAGGTCAAAGGCACAACCCAAAACTGTCTTATAAAACTAAAAATAGAAGCAGGACAGTTCGGTTCGGTATGAAATCTCAGTTAACACTCAAGGAGATTTTGTTAAGCGAGATTTGGCAAAATATGCATATTTTCAGAAGGGTTGAAGCCCTGTAATCATCAAGTTCAGGGCAAATTACAGCCCCTCAGTATATGTAATAGCAATTCTTCTCCTCATGAGCTGATGCTGCTAACAAAATAACTGATGGAGGTGCTGGGCCAACAAAAACCAAGTGGCAGCTGCCATTGTGTCTCAGCCAAACCCACTACAATATGTGCCTGTCTTCTTCAGGAAGGAGAAAGCTCTCGGTAGAGTAACCCACCTTCCCTGCTTGCTTTCAGAGTTCAGTCTGTGTTCTGAGAGAACAAATAGCAGAACAAAACATCTAGTGGCACTGAGAGAAAAACAGTCTTTTAAGGTTTCCTTCCCTCTGAGTTGTGGCAAAGAAGTTGTTGAGGGCGAGCAGTGCCTAAGGCTGTGGCTGCGTTTTTTCCTCTGCAGTGCTGTGATAGGGATTGCTTCTGCAGTTGGATTGCTCCTCAGGTTCAGCCTGGGATGCTGTATTTCTAGGGGGGGGGGTGGTGGGGGGTGGCAGGCAGTGAGACCCAAGCTAGCATTGGTTAACAGAACTAGAAGGAATTAAATCTGATAGATTTAATACTCATAAGGTCCATGTTCATCTCATTACACCTTCTGTAAGCATTTCTTGGGGATGAGGAGAGGCTTGCTTTGCATCTGGAAGGTTTTGTTGATCTCATTCACCTTTGCCCCATCTTGGACAGTGATGTTGTCTGGTCCTTGCTGTAGAGGATCCAGGGAGATGATCCAGCCAAAGATTAATGTTTTGTTGTCATGTTGCAGGATTAGTCTTCAGCTAGCATGTGAAGCAGCAAGCACTGGGATATAGTAGGTGGGGCAGAACTTCCCCTTAATCACAGGTTTGGATTTAAACCATCACCTGTCTTTATTGGCAAAACACGTCGTCAAACTTATTCCAACTTTACAAAGTGTACAAACTGCTCATCTCCCACAGCTCTGCTGCAGAAAGGTAAGGAGCTTGGCTCCTTCCTCATGTTTCTTGAAAGGAAAAGGTGAAGAACTCATGCTTAAAAATTCTCCCCACTTTTAAATTGTAAGGCCAAATGCATTTGTCACAGGTTTGTCTTGAGTCCCTGCAGCAGCAGAAGAGCCAAAAGCAAGACTCTCTAAAGCAGGCTTTATTGAGTGCCGGACCCAGTTCCTCTTTTCAAGAACTTCATTCTAAACCTGCTAAATTGAAAAGTTTTATGAAGTTGATGCACAGGGAAACTCTATGTTTGTCAGATTGTTATTATTTATTTTTTTTGTTTTAATTTTTTTTTCCAAAACTGAATCTTTCCATCTCAGGGGAAATAGGAAAGGTTCATCCTTTTGATAGCAAAGCTAAGCTTTTTTCCTATGCATGGAAACTGCATTTTAGAGAAAGTATGAAACAAGATGAAAACTTTTGGTTGAGGTTGGAAGTTATTTACGACTGCTTGGACCCCTGTATGTGTTCATATTTGTTTGGAAGATGTGGTTCCCAACTGGTCTGGTTGAGAAATTCTGTTTCTCTCAGAGGCTTGGTACTTGTGCCAAACTGCAATATTTTTGCTCCTGTGTAGGCTTCACATGGCTTCCCTCAATTATTTCTACCTTCATAGTGGACTGAAAATCCAAAAGGACTGATACAGGAAAATAAATGAGAGGTTTTCACACCAGATCCCCAAGTATTATTGATTCTTGTATTCCCTCAAGCAAAAAGTAATTGTACTAAGAACTTTTGAGAAGCCTGGGTGTTATTTCCATCCACTATTGTGTGTCCCTGGGGATAAGTCAGAGTAGCTCTGCAATTCGCCTTCTGCAAAAGTGAACTACCATGAAGAGAGATGCATATAATGAATTTCAATGAAAGAGTGGAAGGGCCTTTGCCCCTGAGTCTGAACCAGAGAAACAAGTGAAAAACACATTCTCAGGACCTACTAATATTACAAAGTGAAAATTAAAAGCACCAAGGTCCTCTTGGGGGACCCCAAGAGAAGAAACTTATGGTGCTTCACCAAAAGAAGAAATTTATGGTGCTTCGTATGGTGTGATGCCAGAACGGACTCCCAAAATAAACTTATTCCTCCTTTTTCCCATCTGTGTCTTTGACACTTCGGTTCAATTTTTGTGGCTTGCCCTCTAGCTACACTCTTCTGTTTTCGTCTTTTCCATTTTGCTTGTTTAGTTGCTATTGACTGCGGCCCTGATTAAAAGAGCAGATGCTCTTCTACCTCTTTCAGGACCCCACCAAGATCCAGTTTTGTCTAATCCAGTTTGTGTGGCTTCTCAAGATCCCCAGCAGAAGGCTAGCTTAGGACAGGCATTGAATGAAGTGTAGTGTCACAACAGCACCTTAGGAAATTACTTGGAGTCGTGAGACCTGTTGCAAATGGTGCCAGGGGTTAGAAAAATACCTGCTGCCTGCAAAATCCCAGAAAACATCTTTGACCTTTGCAACTCTTCTGGTGATACCAGGATTTCTATAGATCTGACAAAGGCACCTGAATATATTACTCTCACACACAATTTACGTAAGTAATGTTTTGTTTCATCAATGTCAGCAAGTCATAGTATGGCTAGGAACTTACCTTTAAGACTTCTTCAGGGTTTGGTGCCATCAGCTTTTGATTTGCAGAAGTATTTCTGATTCAGGTCGCTATTCTAAACATTATTTCCTCTCCTGGGATTTGTGGTCCTTAGAAGGTCCACAACCTGGGAAGTTAAATTGCCAGATGTTTTCCAGTCACAGCCTTTGCCTGTCAACAAGATTAATTTTCCTGCAAGTGAATTTCGATGTCCTCAGAAGGTGGGAAAGTCTTTGGCACAACCTTGCAGTGACTGGCAGAGCTCTGTTGACTCGTATGGAGGATGGTCTAATCTGTTCAGTGTTTGATCTCAAAACCTATCAGATGTGTGGTTCTTCTGAATTGTACGTAAAACCAACAGCGACCTGCAGACCTCTTGGCAACAGACCATTTTAGGTGGTGGGGAAGAAGGGAAGAAAGACTTGTGTACTTCAGCCTAGACTGCTGCAACTTACCAGTCTGAAGGTCTGCCACACAACGTATGTATTTCTGCTTTGAGCAGTCAGTTGTGTATACCCATTCCACAGCTGTTCTCCAGAAGGTTAGGAATACTTTACACTCCTATCTGGCTTGGTAGCCATGTCCACTTTCGCTTTGATTAATCAAGTTCTTTCAACTGAAAGATCAGTCCTGGTCTCTGTCTTCTTGAGATGCCTCCAAGTAGTAATGTGGAGCTGCAGGAAGCCACAATGCTACTCATTAAATGGCACCATTCATTTTCTCTGTAATTGCTGCTAAAATGATGATGGTCATTAGTGTGGTAGTAGTTCTGGGGAGAGTATATCCATTTTCTTATTTGCTTGTAGGCACTAGAAAAAGAAATGGCAACTTACTGAATATTTTTAACCCCTACAGGGACTGCATTCTGCATCTGCAAAGTGTTTCTTACCAGATATGACTTAGTAAACACACTGTAATGTCTTCTTCACAGGGAGAGTATTTCTTTTGTCAGGAGCTCTCAGCACCAACTCAATCACCAGCTGTCATGCACTGTCATAATGAAAAAAAGAGTGGTGTTTAGCACCAAAATATCATAAAGTAGATATAAGGATGCTCAAAGGGCAAATCAGCAGCCTTGATTCCTCTCTATATATTACGTTACAGTGCCAATATGATTCTTTAGAGCTATTATTCCCCCCAGTTTACTTCCTTCCTAAGGACAATTAGATCAGGGCTTTTATTAATTCAAAAGAAGTAGAAAGAAATGTTCTCACAGCTTTCTGCCCATAAACACAGACAGAAGTTGTTCCTCCCTGACCCAGGCTTAGTTTTCACAGAATCACAGAATTGTAGGTGTTAGAAGGGACCTCTAGAGATCATCAGGTCCAACCCCCCTGCCAAAGCAGGTTCCCTAGGACATATCACACAGGTTGATGTCCAGATGGGTCTTGAATATCTCCAGAGAAGGAGACTCCGCAAACCCCTGGGCAGCTTATTCCAGTGCTTTGTCCTTCTGGTGGCAGAGAGGAGCCCAGGTACCTATCTCTCCACTAACTCAGGGGGGGTTAGGTCTTTGGTGGATGGATGAGCATTTGAGGTCCTCCACACACACACTTGATTTCTCAGTATAAAAACCCAAGTTGTCTTGTTCCAACAAGCTGCTGCAGGAGTCTGTGGCATATCTGCTGAGGTGAGCAACAGTTCTCAGGGGTAAGAGCTGGAGTGAGTTGCCGCCCTGAAAAGCTTTTCTTCAGCAGAGGAAATCACTTTGTTGCCTGAGGAAGGATCCTGGGGAGGTGTCCATCTCCGGATAGCTGCTTGGTGAGGAAATGTGCTTGAGATCAGATCCGAGTGTAATACATCCCACACCCTGCGTTAGCTCATGCTGTAGTTCTATGTCACCACAGGACAGCCCTTTATCACTGAGAAGCTGATGGGAGAGCACAAACTTCTCTTAGCTGTAGAGAAAAGCCTGGAGATTGTTAGGGCAACCTTTTTCTGGTAACTGGGAAATGGTAGGATTTGGGGAGGGGATGTTGAACTTGTAACTTTTTGAAGAGACTTCTTATTTTGACTGGTTTACTTATGTTTCTGATAATATAGAAATCATACTTTAGCTATTTTCTAAACCAAACATTTTTGGGATTCAGATCTGCAGTTCCCCTTTGTTTTCAGATACTAGCTGATTACAGTTGAAAAACAACAGCAATGTAAAAAATGGGAAACACACAAACACAAGGAGTCCAAAATGCCTCTGTTGACCCAGAAACATATCTTGTCTTTGTATAGTGAGTTCAAACCATTTTTGAGGTATTTGTGTTTCAGCATGTTTCAGGATTGGGCAGCTTTTCAAACCTGTCACCTTTCTGCCAGATGGAGAAGATATTTTCCACCCAGATTTAATTGCCCTAGTATTTGAAAGTGGTTTATGAGTTGATTTGCTGTTGTTTGATGGGGAGCAAACCCTAGCTTTGGGGCACAGATGTGCTGCTTTCCCTAGGACCTGGGGAGGGGAGACCCGTTCCTTACCTTTTGCTAGAGGTACTAGCAAAAGCAGAGCATTCCTGTGTAGAGTAATGTTACTCAGAGGACTAAATGAACATCAGGTGGGGTTACACCTCTGTGCATAGGTGGAGGAGAATGTAATGCACCAGGAAATACAGAAATCCTGCTTGTGAAAGCTGAATTTCAGAAAGGTGGAGCTGTGAGCCATGTGTTGGAATAAACAGCGTCCCAGAATCTGGATTTTTTTATTTTGCCTGTTGTGCCATGTGAAACCTTCAGCTTTTATTAATCAGTCTGTTTTAATTGGCAAACTGTGATGCAATGGGTAATAAATCTTGCAGGAGAGAAATAAGGAGTAATGATTGAGCCACATGGAATAAATTAGCTGTCAGAGGAGCTACTCTTCTATCAGCAGGTTCCTGTAACTATCACACCCTTATTATCTAGGTGATGCTTCTTAGAGCTGCAAACACTACAAGATAGAATGGTAAAGATTGTTCAGCTCTGCTTTAGGCTTGGAAAACAGCAGTGCTGCTGCAGGGAGGCTTTTGTTCTGCATGTTTACTGGACAAAATGTATCAAATTTCGTATTATTTTTTTCAGGATTATACAGTTGGGCTTTTTTCAGCTCTCAGGGAAGTTATCAAAAAGAAAAGGTGCTGACTCAGACATAGACTGCGTGATGAAACTTGGGGGTTCTTTTAGAAAAGACATATTTTCCAGATGTTTTTTGCCATTCCTGTGTTCTTATTTGAATAACCATGCAACATATTGGAGGCAAAGGCTATTTCATTCCTGCATCTCCATCCCCTTTTCTTACACAGACTGTGAGCTGTGATATTGAAACATAGGAAAGAGGAGAGTTCAGAGTTCCACTATAAATAGAGACACTGGAAAGTAAGAGAAAAAGCAAGTTCATAATCCAAATCAAGTCATTGTCTGTCTTTTTAGCAAGAGGCAACAGCCTGATCCGACAGTGGGGAGTCTCACTGCTTTCCAGGAGAACTCTCTATCACCATCACTTACATGATTAAACCTGTCTTACCAGAGAGGCAACAGAACTATGTCTATTCCCTCGCACAAGTAATGAATCGTATCTGCAGCTTGAAGTGAAATATCGTCCTCTGCCCTGGACGTGCTGGGAGAATGCAAAAAGGTGCTCTAGCTGATGGCCACAAAACCCCACACAGCTTTCTCTTCTTTTGCAAGTTGTTTCCCTCTGCTATTTGCTGTTTTATCTGGTTTTATATTTAAGCTATAAACTCCAAGTTATATTTTTCCTTTTCCTTTAACTTAGGACCGATGGGTGACATTTCACCAGGTATCCTGCCTGTGTTACTTCATTTGAGATCTTCCTGAGATTATGCTGTGAGTGATAAGGACGGAGCAGCCCTGAACAGATCCATGTATCAAGACACAAAGGGATGTGTTCTTCACCGTAAGTCATTGCTCTTCCTTTTCCCCACTTCTTCACCTCCCCTTGCCAACCGTTTTGCAGCATGTTTGGAAAGATTTTATACAAACTATGGCCTCAGCTCTGAAATCAGAAATACATGGTCGGTGCCCTTTCTGTCTGTGTGAGGATCTTTCTTATTTCAGTCGTACTCTGTGCTTGTACTGGGGTCCTTTCTCATGTCAGGCTGGTATAGGTCAAACAGTGAACTTGCAAACAGGGTGCGTTTAGTCTTGTGTTGCCCAGATTCTTTTAGGAATGTTTCTAAAGAAAATTCATAGCAAAGAGTTGAGAAAAGCAGACTATTCCACCCTGAAAACTCTCCACTATTATTGCTAAGACCGTGGACTGCCAGCCTTCTTGAGGCTACCAAACAGGCGCAAAGGAATTCCCTGCTCTTCTGTCTCTTTCCTTTGTGTGGTGGGTCATGTGAAGCAGGGAAAAGATGTTCTCCCCTCTCTCTTGGGGAATTCTTTGGAGGAGAGGAAGGTAGGTATTTACTGCAAAAAGAAAATTCCAATCTGTGCTGGTTTTAGCTGGGATAGAGGTAATTTTCTTCATAGCAGCTGGTATGGGGCTGTGTTTCGGATGTTGATAGTGGAGGGATGTTTCAGTTCCTGCTGAGCAGGGGTCACCCAGAGCCATGGACTTTTCTGCTCCTCACACCTCCCCACCAGTGAGTGGGCCGAGGGTGTACAAGAAGTCAGGAGAGGACACAGCCAGGACAGCTGACCTCAGCTAACCAAAGGGATTTTCCATGTTGTATGATGTCATGTTCCATATATAAATCTGGGATAAGGGGAATGAAGGGAGGAGGCATACAGAGTGATGGTGTTCATCTTCCCCAGAAGCTGTTGTGTGTGATGGAACCCCACTTTCCTGGGGGTGGCTGAACACCACCGCCCATGGGCAGTGGGGAATGAATGCCTTGTCTTGCTTTGCTTGAACGCACGGCTTTCGCTTTACTGACCAAACTGTCTTTACCTCAACCTGAGAGTTTTCTCACTTATACTCTTCCAATTTCCTCCCCCATCCCAAAAGGGGGGAGTGAGTGAGCGGCTGCATGGGGCTCAGCTGCTGGCTGGGGTTAAACCACGACACAATCCAAAATTGTTTGGCTACTTGACAGTAGAATACTGATGCTGAAGACACAGTCAGGGGCTGATCTTGGCTGCACCTTGAATTGATTTGCCTAAAAATCAGCCAGTGGAGAGACCTCTTCCCTAGCTGAAGTTTGAAGAAAAGTGGGAGAAAGGCTTTGGAGAGGAGTATAACAACATTTAAATGAAGAATAAATCCACGCGAAAGAATGAATCCCCTCATTTCTTCTCTTCTCTACCATTCCTGTGATGAGGAACACAGCTGTTCTTCATGTGGCCTTCTATTCTTTCCTTCATTGCCCTCCCCTTTCCTCCCTTCACAGCTCTGTTCTCCAGGGGGTTTGTTGCTGCAGAATTACAAGGAGTTTCTATAAATCTCACTCCTGCCGTTCATCTGGGCTCTCCTGGGCTCACAAATGGCTGTGATTTAGATACCATATCAGAAGGTGTCCTGTGAGGCCAGGTCAGCACTCTGCCATACAGTACTTCCACCCTCCATTGCCACCCTCTGTGCAGGAGTGGGACTCCAGGGAGAGGACTTTCATATGTACCCAGCACATTAAATAGCGTCATTACCCCACTGATCTTGGCAGGCTTGGGTAAACCTCAGGGGGCTTTCAGAGGCTGTTGAGGCCCTGTGTTGCTGCATGCAAGACCAGTAAGAGACTTGGGGTGTTTTGGGTATTGAACATGAAAAATTCCTGTGCAGAATGAAGAGTATTTAAGGAATGACTTTTTAGAAACCCAGCCACATCTTTCATTGAATTTAGTCGTGGGGGTGGTGCATTCCCATCTCATTGTGAGTCGTGTATCTTGGGGCCAAATACCCTCTGCTTTCTGAAGAGAAATCCAGAAGTGTTAACCAGAGTGCATTAGAGAATCAGCAGGTTAAATCAGCCCAGACTCATTTACTGGACGGGTTGCAAAGGCTTTCTAACTAGCATGTCTAATAGAAGCTGTTCCTTCGGAGCAAGCATCTCTTTCTCTTCTCTCAGTAGTGAAATCCTGTGTGTCAGGAAGGGAAGAAGGGTAAATCAGGTGGGTGAGCTAAGTATCCCTGGTCTGAGATGGTGATAGATACCTCCCCCTCCCAGCTAGCGGCCTGACAAGCCTGTTGTTGCTGCCCAAACAGATGCTTTTAATATTGAGAGGTTTAGGGTAAAAACCATTTAACAGCAGACATAAAGTAGATGGTCAGGTAGATTTGGTATTTGGCCAGGACTATACTGGCTGACACTTGATAAGGGGAAAAGCTGATGTGTGGTTGTATCATCAGCTGTGCAGTGGCAGCAATCTTTGATAGCAAAGGGGAGAATGCAGTGTGGAAGTAGCTCTGGGCATCTTCAGAGATACAGAATCACAGAATCACAAGGTTGGAAAAGACCTTTAAGATCATTGAGTCCAATCATTCCTGGCCTATGCTAAACCATATCCCTAAGTATCTCATCTACCCATTTTTTAAATACACAGGCATGGTGACTCAACACTGGGCAGCCTGTTCCAGGCCCTGACAACTCTTTCAGTGAAGAACTTTTTCCTAATATCTGATCTGACCCTGTCCTGGCACAGCTTGAGGCCATTTCCCCTTGTCCTATCTCCTGTTACTTGGCTGAAGAGACCATCACCCACCTCTCTAAAACCTCCTGTCAGGTCATTGTAGGCGGTGATAAGGTCTCCCCTCAGCCTCCTCTTCTCCAGGCTGAACACCTCCAGCTCCCTCAACCACTCCTCACATGATTTGCCCTCCAAAATTTGCCCTCCATACTCAGAAGAGCACATCCACTCATACACAGAGATATCAACTGGGCAGATCAAAAAGCCAAACTGCTTCTTTCTGTCACATCAGAAAACCACGTGGGAAACCTTAATTTATTGAAAGGTTTCACTAAGCAGCTTAGCTCACTATATAGAGTGCTGTTTTTTACCTATGCACCTTTACTGGCTGCTTGAGAGGTATAGATCTTCTGTGTGGGTCTGAGAAAGGCATCGACTTGAAATAATGCTGCAGCTGTAGCCACATGAGATAATGTCATGCCAGAGAATAGATAATACGAAGATAATAGGCAGGCTGTTCTTTATCTCATTCAGAAGTTACAAGGGCAGTTAAACTTTCTAGGGATTTTCTTCTAAAACCCAGAAAATGCCACTAGTCTAATAATAACTCACATAAAGATAATGTAGAAAGAAGTCTCCTGCAAAACGAAGGTAAACTCAAAGCCGCACACAGGAGCTTATATTTGGATTGAATTTGGAGTAATTCAACACTGAAGATTAAAGGTCAAACTCTCTGCTGGGAAAATTAGATCTAAAATGCAATATTAAGTCCAGCAGAGTCATTTGAAAGATGTGATTTCATTCAGCTTTTCAGTACTGGGGGCAGAGGGAAAAACTTTTTAAGACATGAACGTTGTTGTTGCAGATATCTAAAACTCCCTCGCTGTGTATAACATTCCTTTGGAGATCAACTTGACAGCATTCAAGCAAGGCCATAAGCAGCAACGGAGAAATTCTTTACAATGAGCAATGTGTGAGGAGACAGCGGTGTGTGACAGCCTTCTGAAAGATGCTGCCGCGTTGTCAGGATGATCACACTTGAGAAGATTATTTAGAGCTAATACCGTGTGCTGAGTCTTGGCCTTTGGAAGTGACCTGATGAGTAGAAACTTTGAATCAAAGAGAGTGAAATGTTGATATGCTCTGTAGTCTTTAATGGGCTTCTCCATAGGATGAGATTGTGAAGGAGCTATGATTTGTATTGGAAAGGTATTATCTTCCCCAGTAACTCAAACAAATGCCCCGGGACTTTTTAGCTGTCAAAAGATTCAAGCAAACATCAGGCAGTCAATCAAATACTTAACTTTGCCAATCAACAGTGGAAAAATTCACCTCTAAAATACCTTCAGTACTTGAGTGAGTATGTACTGCCAGCTATTTTAGCTATTTGTGTGTTATCACTCTTCCATTTCGTTTACTCTATTGTTCCTTGGAATTTCTTCCACCTTACTATGAAAGCTGGCAGTACTAAGTAGCTTTATTAATCATTTCACTGTGGTTTTCCTAGTGATTAAGTCAGGTGTTTACTAGAAAACAAGGACAAATTAAAGGCTCTCTAATATATATGGGTCCCTTACCTGTTCCTGTCTGAAACACAAAACCTAGCAGGCGAAAGCAACACCTCTGCTGCTTTACAGAATGTAAGAGATTGTCCTGTTGAAGCTCGAGGTCACGTCTGGAGACCTTTTGTACAAAATTCTAGTTTCATCTTTGTGCAGTGAAGGAACTCAAGCACTCAGTTGAGAGAAAATGACTGGCAGCTCTATGTTCTCTTCCCTTGCTTATACCAACCTCATAGCAGACCATCAAGTGCCTTGACTGTTATGTACTACAAGGGATACGAACAGGCAGGATAAAAATTACTTCTTGTAAATCCCCTGATTGCTGCAACTAGAAACTATGAGTAAAATTTTGCAGGCTACAGGGGGCAGAGCAGGAGCAGAAAACCCAGTAAGCATGAAGAACATCTGTTTGGATAACTTACACAGCTGCAGAAGACGTGTAACCTGTGAGAAAAGCTGCAGCAGAAGATCAGAGCTGCAGACGCTCTCTCCGGCACTGGAAGCACCGCCAAACTGTGTGCAAAATAAGCTCCACTGACCTCTGACAACAGAGATGTATAAAGAATGATCCTCACAGGCACCCAGGTCTGTATGCTTTTCTCACGTGCTTGCACACAGACGTGACTCTGCTCTGGCTGGATGTCATGTAGCTGTTCTCGGGCTCAGACATACTTAGGCATTATCCACAGAGAGATGTGAAACTAAATGTAACAATCCTCAATGTGCACTTTAAGGCAAAACTTCTGTTTCACCCAGGGGTATGAAGAACCATGTTTCCAGGAACTCATGGTCAGTGAAGTACAGCAATGACGTACGCTGTCTGCCTTGAACAAAGGACCTGTTCCAAGCTCATCATTTATAAAGGTTAATCCCAACCCCCTTCTGAAGGTCTCGGATTCTATTTCCAAGACTCTGCATTCATGGACCTGGAACTTGGCAGGTGACATTTATGAGTTTTGTGTCTTGTGTTTGTCGTATAAATGACAAACTTCATCAGTGCAAATGTGCAGAAATGCATTCAATATGTCAATAGGCAAGTCGTGTCTGGGGCACATGGTGGTTTCCATATGGCTTTGAGAATCTTCAAATTGTCATTCATATGATACTAGTCAAGGCTGGAGGCTGTCCAGGGTACAACAGGAACAAAAAGAAGGAAAAAAATAGAAGGTAGTGGAAACTTATTGGAGGCAATGATTGAAAGGAAAAAACCCAACCTGTAAGGATCTTCATGCTCATCTCCACGCTGGTTATGCTTGACTTCTGAAAACATTAAAAGGCAGCACAGGAGAAACACAAAAATAGCCTGTTGTGGTACTGCCCCAGCTGGGAGCTGAGCACCACGTAGCCGCTTGCTCTGGGCGGGGGAAGAGGGAAAAGAAACCAAAGACAAACCTTGTGGGTTGGGGTAAGGACATTTTACTAGGACAGCAGAGAGAGAAATAACAATAATAGGACTTTTATAGCAAAAATATATGAAACACAATGCAGTTTCTTACCGAACCGTACAGCTCAGACCCATGCTGAAGGTGGACAGTACCCCAAAACTGTGTGTCCTGGAGCTGTGCATTCCTCCCCTCACCAGCCCCACTTTATGCTGAGCCTGATGGAATTGGCATGGAATACCCTCTCTGGCCAGTTTGTGTCACCTGTCCCAGCTGTGTCCCCTCCCAGCTTCCTGGGTGCCCCCCCACCTTCCTCGGTAGCGGGTAGCCCCCCACCTTCTCGGCTCCCTGGTATAAAAAAGACAGGGATCTCCTTGGGAGAGTCCAGAGAAGGGCTACGAAGATGATTAAGGGCCTGGAACAGCTCCCGTATGAGGAAAGGCTGAGTGAGCTGGGGCTGTTCAGCCTGGAGAAAAGAAGACTGAGGGGGGACCTAATTAATGTTTATAAATATCTTAAGTATGGGATGCAGGGGGAATTGGCCAACCCCTTTTCAGTCATCTGTGGAGATAGGACAAGGGGCAATGGCTGCAAACTGGAGCACAGGAAGTTCCACACCAACATGGGGAAGAACTTTTCCCCAGTGAGGGTGACAGAGCCCTGGGACAGGCTGCCCAGGGAGGTGGTGGAGTCTCCTTCTCTGGAGATATTCAAGACTCGTCTGGATGCCTATCTGTGCAATATGAGCTGGGGAGCTGCTTTGGCAGGGGGGTTGGACCCGATGATCTCTCGAGGTCCCTTCCAACCCCTACGATTCTGTGATTCTGTGAAATAGTCCTTGACTGCTTGGCAACAACTAAACCATCAGTGTGTTATCAGCACTGCTCCCATCCTGACTCTCAGACACCGTTACACCAACTGCTAGAAAGAGTTTAACTCCATCCTGGCCGAAACCAGGACATAGCCCATCTCCAAAAATCACGTTTGTTTCCTGTTACATATATTTCATCATAAGTTTCAGCATCCTCATTTGTCATACCAAGGAAGAAATGAAGCGGGGTGACCAGGACAGATGGGATATGGACTCAAACATCCATTGTATATGATGAATGAGTCAGGTATTTTACATTGTTGTTACGGCAAGAAGGTCGTCTTAAACTTAGAGGGGCTTTGCACAGACATGAGTGTAGTAGCCAAAACTGGGAAAGTTCTTCAGTTATGGAAAGTTTTTCTAGCAGATACTGTTAGGAACTGAATGGCGGTTGGGTTTGATCATGTAGCAGTCATGGTTTGGGCAGGAAGTTATACAGTTTTCCTATTTCTATAGCATGATAATCCCACTGTGCAATATCCTCCACATTTTTAATGATGCATGCACTTGTGTAGGCACCAGCACTTGTATACATACTTGGAGGGTGCATGAGATTTCATACAGCACTCGCTGTTTAAATTCTGAGCCTGCAAGCAATGCTTCAAAGACAGCTTGGTTGCATAGTGGAGATGAAATATTTCTATGTGCTAAGACTGTCAGTCGCACCAGTGCGCTGTGACCATGTAATCTTGATAAAAATGAGTTTACAGTTTTAATTAGAGCCTCAGAAAGGGAAAGCAGCATGCAATTCTAGTTTATGTTTCCTAGATGGGTTTAAATTCTGTATAAAAAGTGTCTGTGTGATTTCTATTGCCTCTGGTTTGCTGTAGAAAATGCACATGACCAGTTCTGTAACCTGTTCTGCTGGTCAGTGATGGTCTAGAAATTCTCATTCACAAACCAAAGACATTCAGGCACAAGCTCTAGACTGTGCTCACAATGCAGCCCCTCACAGGGCTGGAATGAGTGTCACAGAAGCAGATAATGAATGGATCATCTGCCATTTTTACAGCATCCTGCAGCCATGGCTTCAGGATCTCCCTACAAATCAAGCATTCACCTTCCAGATGTTCAGCCTCAATTGGCTGTTAGGCATATTGCCTTTAAGCAATCAGTTGAGATGTTTGGAGAATCGAGGTTTAATGTGTTCCCAGAAGCTTCCATACTGTCCTGCAGGATATTTGTGCAATATGTCTTCTTTCTTTTCTCTTTCTTTTTTTAAATGGTTACTTCCTATTGGATTTTTTGATACCTTGCTATTCTTTCCCTTTTGGAAGGGCAGCATTCTATCATCTAGCTGAGCCCCAGTTTGCTTTGCTTGTGAAATGAAACATTTTGAAAGCAAAAACTAAAGGAACTTTTTCACATTCCTTAACTCTAAATACGAGTTAAAAATGCCAGCTAGACAACTAGCTAGAGGAGATGTGAGAACACTCACAGGACTTACTACATAAATACACACTAGTGAGGGACAGCTCCAACTGTACAGTGATGTCCTCCTTAGTCCCTGAGTTTAGGTTAAGGGGATGGCAAGCACACCTCATCCAGAACTGTCACACCTTTCTTAGTTTTAATTTTCCTTCCAGTAATGGTTAGTAATCAATATCCTTTCACTGCATATGGTGTTCTCCTGAAGTTTAAGTGCTAATGGTGCCATTTGGCAAGGTGAGCGCATTAGATTATACAACATAACTGTAAATTGGAAATTGTTTAATCTTTCAAATTTGTTTTATGCCATTAGATTTTCTCATGATTCGTTTATCATTCTAATTGGATTTTAACATGTACTTGGTGTTTCAAAACTTGAAATTATGAAGAATTGCATAACAAAGAGCCTTTAAGAACAGGCAGCCCCTCAAGCTGTGTTTAATTTACAACGGATTAGTAAACGAGGAAGGTGAAGAGTCATGAAAATACTAAGTAACAAAGTGATGCTACCTTAGAAATCTAATGATTAATTGCAATGCTAATTAGCAGTGTGGTTAAGTTGATTTGTTTAAATCCTATTGCAGCATTGGAATACCTCTATTGAGCAGGATAGTAAGGATCGCTTTTGCTCTTCCACACTTTACCAAGGTCTTTCATCTACTCTTGGCTTACCTGACCTTGCACAGGAATGCCTGGTGAGTTAATTGAAAACTCTCTCCTAGAAATAGAGCAGAACAATTGATAGTTGATTCTCCTTCTGAATAAGAAATACAAGTCCATATGAGAAGGATCTTCTCATCCCTTCTTCAGAGCACTCAGGTGTGTTTCCTGACTAGGAGGAGCGTGGATGGTCATCTTAACATATGGCAAAGTTCCTTAGAGAATCCCAGGCTCTCCATGGAGCCTGAGCTGGTTCCCACCAATGAGCACTATCTTTGCATACCCTGGTGGACTTCAAACTTCACAGTCTTTGTGTCCTTTTTTAATGCAATCATTACAATTGCATCATAACCATTAAAACTCAAGGTGGGTTTTATTCTTTGCTTCGAGACATTAAAGCACAAATCACATGCATTACAGTAGCATTTCAGGCTGTGTTTTGAAAACAAATAATTGACTTTTCTGTGACATGGACACAATTTTCTCTAGTATCGTACTGTAATAGCGTACTTCAGGGCAGTAACTGGGTGTGGATTGGGTTTGTTTCCACAGCCCAGGAAGTTTCTATGCCAGTGACCTCAAGAACATCTGTTTGTTCTCTCCCATTCTGTTATTCTGAAGATTAGAAGTAAGATCTTAGATACCAATGTTCTGCAACAGTTCTCTGTCACTTGAAAACATAGCAGTGAAAAGAGCAAGAGTGCTTGGTTGGGGTAGAAAAAAATGCCTATTTGGCATCATCATTTACCGGGATTTGTTGGTGTATATCTGAGATGTAGATTACATCTGCAGTATTTCATTTCTTTCTTTGCACTGTAGCTCAGTTATCTTTTGGACAGATGAAGAATAATGTTTTCCTCCAGCAGAAAAGAGCTGGAGGAGCTCAGCTTAGTTATAAAGAAAGCTATCACTGAGACAGGCGAAGTGTGCAAATAAGTCTTTTGTCCACTGTTTGATCCTTTTCCTTCCTCTTCTCTGTCCATCATGGCATTCTTTGTGTGAAAACCTTTTCAGTGAAGAATCCAGAAAATGTGTGTTCCATAAAGTCAGAGGTACATCAATTTGCAAACATAAAAAAAACCCCAAACAAAACCCCTTAATATCCGTGAGTTATTTTTACAAGGAATATTCAGCACTTCAAGCTTCAGTACGTGAAAATTTACCCAGGTGCTGTATATTTTTAGAACAGATGGGCTTTTTAGACAAGAGACAAGAACATATTTGGTAAAGCAAAACAAATCTACATTTTTTTGTGGTTCTTTTTTCTGCATGTGTTAGTTCCCATGAGTACATCAACAGGGATTTTTGCTCCTCACTCTAAAAGAAGTGTAAGACAGAGAGCAGATGTGCTAATATCCCTGCATTCCTCTGCCAAACCAGTCCACACTGAGCCATAAGGATGGATTAATACTTCCAAGGTACCAGCTTTCACAGGTATTCAGGCCTTTTCCTGTCAGGGGGAACATGACAGAAGAGCAACTCTTTATGGTGGTGATTTGAATAATCCCAGTATTTGTTTCCCAGGAGTACAAGTATGACTGTCAAGCAGATATTAGTTAGCAGTAGCTCCTTACCCAGGCTAGTCCTAAATCACTAACTTTGAAGTGAAGTGCACCCTGCGGTAGGTGATCTGAGTTACTCAAAAACAGAAGTCCTGGGTTATACTAGTCACAGTGTGTATTACAATAATTTCCAGGAGAAGGATCAGCATTGTGCAGGGTACCATATACACAGTATGAGAAATCATGGTCCATTTTGGAAGATGGGTTTCTGAGTGGATCACTCGTTTCCAGGAAATCAGGAGTTCTTAGGAATCCTAAAATGTTTCCTTGCATTCATTATGTTACCCCCTCATTTCCATCTTAAAAAGACTTTGATATAGGAAGGAGCAATTTCTATTTTTTCCAGGTGGACATCAGGTCTCTTTCCCTATTACTGTGGATCCCCAATCAGACAGCCAGTGTGTTATGAGTGTGTGACGTCAGGGACTTTCCAAGAAAAATGTAAACACAAACCAGTCCAGAACAATTTTTATCATCATTTGTCTTACAAATTGTCAGCTTCTCATCAAAGAATGTGATGAGCTTCATCTAAAAAGAGTTTAATTGAACAGGTTTTTATGAACATTTGATATGTACCATGAGAAAGACAGATTTCTTAAAATGTTTTGTTTGGTCAGAAACTCATTTTTTCCTGACAAATGGATTTCAGAGGAAATTGTCCAGAAGGCCCTGCTCATTGGTCTGTGTGACTGGTAAAAAATGTCAGGCCTGTACCTAGAGAAATAGAGACCCAACAAATTTTGTCAAAGAATTTAATGTTTGATGGCAGCCGGCAAGTGACATAACCAAGTCAGATACAGGAAGAAAACTTTGGATTCCCTAAGTCTATGCTTTTTGAGAGGAATCTTACACAGGCACTTACTGGTCTACAATATTTGTGTCTGGTTTTACACGCTTCTGGAGTCCAGTTGACTTCTACAGCTTGTTGTAACCTTTCACATTTTCACTGAAGTAGCAACATTTAGGAACTTAAATTTGACTTCCAAAAAGTGTAAATCACAGCCAGGAGTTAAGCTGGGTAGTTCTTGACCTCTTGAGGCAATTCATTTAACCTCTTTAAAAAAACCAAACCTGAAAACTCTTTTGACTAGTCTTTGGCTCCTAAGTGAAGAGGTGATTGTCCCTCTCTACTCTGCCCTCGTGAGGCCCCATCTGGAGTACTGTGTCCAGATCTGGGGCCCCCAATACAAGAAGGATGTGGAACTGTTGGAGAGGGTTCAGAGGAGCCACGAAGATGATTAGAGGGCTGGAGCACCTGCCTTACGAAGAGAGGCTGAGGGAGCTGGGCTTGTTCAGTCTGGAGAAGAGAAGGCTGCGGGGGGACCTCATTGCAGCCTTCCAGTACCTGAAGGGAGCAGAGAAACAGGAGGGGAATCAGCTTTTTAAAAGGATAGACAATGACAGGACAAGGGGGAATGGATTAAAACTAAAGGAAGGAAGGTTTAGATTAGATATTAGGGGGAAGTTTTTTACAGAGAGAGTGGTGAGGTGCTGGAACAGGCTGCCCAGAGAGGTAGTGGATGCCCCGTCCCTGGAAGTGTTCAAGGCCAGGTTGGATGGGGCCCTGGGCAACCTAGTGTAGCTCCAGGCCTGGTGGTTGGTGGCCCTGCCTGTGGCAGGGGGGTTGGAGCTCTATGATCCTTGGGGTCCCTTCCAACTCAGACCATTCTATGATTCTATGAAGAGGTGTGTCCTGGTTCTGGTCAGGCCAGAGTCAACCTCCCCAAGCAGTCAGCACAGGTGAGCTGAGTTAATCAGGGCTGTTTTCCACCCCACCATCACTCCCCCATAAAAGGGGCTGGTTGGGGAGGGGTACTTTTTGGTGCCTCTGGGGCAGTTTGAGTGTGGCTGGGTATCAAGCTGGTCCTTGAATCGTGCAGTACTCTGTTATCAGCAAGTGTAAGTGAAATTTACTGTGGGCTGTTATTGTTCCCCTTTCACAGTGCTTTTGTCAGTGAACTGTCCCTATCCCAACCCTTGGAGGCTCTGCCTGTTTCCCCTCTGGGAGTCAGTGAGTTGTATGTGATGCTCAGCTGCTGCTTGGGGCTGAACCACTGCAAAGTGTACCTTAGGCATGGGCTTAAATGGCTCTAAAAAGCGTCTGTTTTTTAAGCCCTTTCATCCTGTGTATTTGCTGCCCAGTTTATCCATCTGTTTTGCAACAGGATACCTGCCATTCCTTTCTATCATGGGAAATTGTTGCAGCAGCACTCTGCTGCTTATAACTAGACTTCAGTCTGTTAACCTCTTTGATTAAATGAATCAAAAAAGAGCTAGGGATCCTCTTGATACAGGCATGCATTTGATCATAGAGTTGGAGAATGCTTTTAATATCTGCTTTATCGCATATGGGTTCTTTATGCACTCTTAAATAGTAAAACCAGTATCTAACTCAAAGGAGAAACCCCATAATGGCTCAGGCTTCATGAGACATTATTTCCTTACATAATGAAATCATCCCACTGTAATATCAGTCCTTTTATTTCCCTGAGAGAACTTGGGTTAGTTGTAATACAAGTGCTTGTTCCCCATTGCCATGAAACAGTTATTTACAAGGCATGTGCCTCGCTGATGAAGTGAAAATGTTTTTGTGTATGGATGGAGTTAAGCATGCTCCTGCATGTCTCAGGAAGGAGCTGAGTGTGTGTGACTGTGTAGGAGGCTGCCTCAGTCGTGTTAAATTCGTATTAGGTAGCACTTCAAGAAATGACTGGGAAGTAGAGGTGTTGTTGATGTAAAAGGTCAGAGACATTAATAGCCTGCAGAACAATTCCAGGGTACAGAATTATTCACAGCTGCCCAAACACAAAGGAAAATAATAATCATAAAAAAGAGAGGGAAATAAAAGGTGTGAAACAATGGCATCTGTCTGTTATTGCTGTCGTACTTTGTTTTTGTAGAAAAGCACTCACCTTGGAGGAGAACTGGGGGTTTAATTCTGAGATGTTTTCTGCTTTCATCTTTTAAATGGCAACAGGAGACACACATCTTTTGACTCTGCTTTTGTTGCGTTTTGTGTCCTGTTCATTTTGAAGTTTTTTGTGGAAATAAGAACTGCCGTCACTGTTGATGAAATGCATGCTCTTCTGCCTGAGAACACGCTCTGCTGATGGCTCTTAAAGGGAGCCCACTCTAATTCTGTTTTTTCAAAGGCTCCAAACCAAGACAGAGTAGATGGGAGGTCAGAGGAGAAAAAGGCCTGAAGTGGAAGGGAGCAAAGCAGTGCAAAGAAAGGGAGGATGTTGAAGGTTCAGAGATGAATATGGACTGTTCTTTTGGATTGAAAATATTCTGTTGCTTAAAGAAAATCAAATTCCTCTTTCTTTTTTATAGGCTGGTTGTGTACTAGCTTGTGGCAGAGGCACGAAAGGGAAATGCTTGGCTTTTAAAGCTGTTCCAAAAAGGGAATGAAAAGCACCAGCGATATCAAACGGTAAGGCTGTGTCTGTACTACCTCTCTCCCTCTCACTGAGACTCGCAGCTCCTCGCATTTTCCTCGTAATCCCTTGCAGGCAGCCAGAGCTCCCAAACACAGGACAGAGACTAACAAAAATGTCAGTATTTATAGGCCTTGGTATCTGGCATGGTTTGAGGTAGCCAGTGGTAGGAAAAATCCTCCTCTGTATACATTTATTATGCCAACAAAGTCACAGATCAATCATTTTCATCTCTGCTGCTGATAGGTCAGGTATAGACGTATGGCAAGTGAGAAATCGGGCAGTTTAGGAGCTAGGTCTATTATTCTGATTATAAATCACTGTGTCTTTGATTTGCTGAATAGGAACAGACATTTTTTTCTTTTTTCTCCCTGACTGAAAAACAGAATTACTGCTTTATTTTTAGCTACTCTTTCCTTTCCCACCAGCGTTCCCCTCCCCTACAATACAGATCAATTGTTCTGTCCTTTCCAACAGATGTATTCAAAACTTCACCAGTCTGCATGCTCACACCCTGCAAAAGAAGAAAGCCCTCGTCCTTACCTGCATCCTCTCAATCTGACAACTGCAGTCCCTGCCTGTTTCTATCTGTGTTTCATCCATTGTTCCTCCTACAAAGAAATCTTTGCAAGTGTGGCTCAGGAGACCACCAATGGTCCGTAACATCTCCCCCTCCTAAATTTGCTTCCAACAAATTATTGCCTGTGTTGTTCTGAGAAAGTGAGTTCTCTTGGTGTTCTTGGCAGGTAAGTGTCTAAAGAACAGGATTCATGGCATTCATTTAGTCTTACTCTCACCAAGGAAGCAAATAACTGAAGTGATAAGTCTGGAAATGTAGTGATAGAGGCCTTGGAAATGTAATGAAGGTGATCTTGGTCAGCAAGGGCATTAGGCGATGTGATGCAGCCACCATTTCTATCTGATTTCTGGAAATACAGAAAAGGAGTCAGTCTCCAGGGCTGTCAGTCTAGTGTGAAGTTCACTTCAGAAGGATGTTTTATTTGAAGCAATGATTTTCTGAAGTGAATGAGATGACAAGATAGGTTTGAGTCCAAGAAAGATACAGAGAGATGGACAATTTCAACATTTTCCATTTTAGCCATACTTCTGGCAGGAGGAGGGTCTTCACTTGGGTGGAAGATATACAGTCCTGCTTCCCCATCTGGTATCTCTCCATGGAGAGCTTAGAACAGGCATATATGGAGGAGAACTCCAGGCTGGTGTGACAACCAGTCAGTGTTCGGATAAGGAGAGCTGGGTATCGTGTGGTCATGCAAAAGCACAAGAAAACAGATGGTAGTTACTGGATGTACTGGGGACAACTATGGTGTGATATGTAGAGCTGAAGGTGATATTAGCTGTCTAATGCCTTGAGATACGTAGGGACCAAGTGCCACTTCCTGGAGGTATTGAGGTTGGATAAAATTCAGTAGCTGGTGGAAAATCACTGTATTTTCTCTTGAATTTTAACTTTTTTTCTTGTCTACCCATGTGCTAGAGCTGCAGTGTCTGAGCTGTCCGTGAATTGGTGGAGGGTTTGGTGTGTTCTTAGTAATCTCAGCAGATAAGGGGGCATGAATTATACTCTAATGAGTATAGCAGGGTATTTCCAGATTTGACAGAGACTGAATGATCTAGTGTATGGATTCTTCATCTAGAACTTTTCCCGAGGACTTGCAATCAGATGCCCATAAAACCAAAAATAAGCAATATTTTCCCCCTCCCCCCAGCTAAATAAACATCACTCCTAAGGACATAAAGAAAATGGAATAGTTTGTAATAGTTTAGTCAGTGAGTCTATAACCTCTGCTCTTCATGAGGAGATGTTCCTGCCATAAATATAGCCCTGGCAGTATACATTAATTTATCCAAACTGTTGACATGCCACACAGAATCAAATCACTGTCACTCTGGATGAAAAGGGAAAGGAGATGAAAATCCAACCCAGCAACCCTTTCTCTTTTAAGAGAGAGAAAAAATGAACCTGTGTTTCTGTTATGTGACTGCTACTGTCAGAGAACTCACCCATCCTATCCTTTCCTTTTCTCTGGGCACTGGTAATCAAAACAGCTGGGGAATCTGTGATGGGCTTGATTGGGAATTAGATCACATGCAAATGTTGGCAGTGCAGATTTTTATGGTGGCAAAGGAATGCTACTGGTAAAAAGCTGAGGAGCTGTCTCTCTTTTTACAGCAGTGCCATTAGATGTACTTGCCTTATGCTGTATATCAATTCATACTCTGCAAGGTAATGAGATCAGCACACTGTCTTCTACGGATGCCACATACTGGGAGGAAAGAAAGAAGCAAGCTAATACTTTTCTGTGACGATATATTTTTGTCAGGAAAATGCTGGAGTAAACCACAAGGGCCAGATGATTTATCTAATTCTCAGCAGCTAGATAAAGCTTGGGCTAGAAAGCTGAGACAAACAAGATTGGTATGTTATTCCTTTTGACAGCCTTTTGGGAAGTAAAAATATGGAGAAGGAAAGGAGAATGGAGGTGGAGACAGGGATTTTTTTTTTTCCCCCTGTATACCCACTGAAGTTGCAGGAGAATTTGTTATTCAGTTTAGCTCCTGTTAAAGTAGCTGCTGTCTGCTTGAGCATTGATGTTTCAGAAGGCTGTTTCTTCCTTGAATGATGTTGATACCAGTGGCAAAACTGATCTCCTGACACCAACATTGTTTGTCTTTGCCAGCTGATTCTTCCAGAAATAAGGCTGAAAAAGTACACTTGCTTGTGCTGCGACCATGGTCCTGGTTGTATGGCACTGGTTGTATGTTTAATGGCACTAAGCTGTGCCAGGGCAGGTTCAGACTGGATGCTAGGAAAAAGTTCTTCCCTGAAAGAGTTGTCAGGGCCTGGAACAGGCTGCCCAGGGAGGTGGTTGAGTCACCTAACCTGGATGTGTTCAAAAGACAGGTAGATGAGGTACTTAGGGATATAGTTTAGCATAGGACAGGAATGGTTGGACTTGATGATCTTAAAGGTCTTTTCCAATCTTGTGATTCTGTATGTGGGTGTATGTGTACAGGGCTTGCAAAGAGGGAGACTGCAATCTCAGTGAAGATGGTTATCTTGTAAGGAGCTGAGGAATACTCAGAGATGTAAAGCCTAACATTTGATTTATGTAAATTGGGACAAGGGGAGCTCAACAAAGCCTTGAAGAGCTGTTCTCTGCACGAAGACTCTACTAGGCTTGCTGTGGGGTCTGTAGATAAAGGTACCAAGGATCAAGCAATAAATACTTTCACTGGAGTACTGGAGATCTTGCCACTGCTGACAATTGAATCTTGGGTGATTATTTATGCACAAAGTTACCTGAATGTTACCTGTAATTCAACTGCCCTTTAAACGGGCCTAAAAACATGCTATAAAGTGAAGCAAAATTAAGCCACCTTGTTTCTCTTCCTCTGCTGTGTACCTGGTTTTTGTAGTAGCCAAGAGCCGATTCCTGGGGATAGAATCTGTAGCAAAGAGGCTGAGTTATCCCTGCACAAACGTCAGCGATCCATGTGCTGCACTTTGCGTTAGGAAGAGTGAAGGTAAACACAGACAAAGCAGAGCAGAGCCCAACAAACACATCTTGCTGGGTGGGGGGGACAGGAACCTCATGCATTTAAGATGGCTCTGCTTTAGCTAATGCACAAGCTATTTTTAACTTTTTACTTCATGTTTCTCTGTCGTCATGTCAGAAATAATCTCATTAACAGTCCTGGTGTCACCACTCCGATCTCCAGACTCAGCAGTCCCAAAGCTCTGATGTTCTTTTTGCCTGATCTCAGAGGGAGTGGATAAAGCAGCCCTGAGGATATGTAGGCAGGCTGACCAGGAGCAATGCAGATTTCAGGTGCTTTTCCTGTGGCAGGGCTTCCTCCTTAGTATTTAAACAAGGGCAAACACACTGGGAAGATTCAGGTGTACTGTTCACTCGGGCTACAAACCTTCCTATCAATCTCACTACTTGAATTTCTCAGATTGCTTTTAGAAAAATTGAAGAAATCTCTGGTGGTTCACCTTGGCAGGCTTGCTCTTTGTCCCTAAACCCAGGGAGGTTTGCCACATCCCATCTGCTTGTTGAGAACATGTTTCAGTGCCATAGGCCATGCCTTGAAGTGGTCTTGGTCTTCATACTGAAGATTCACATCACCTGCAGGGAGAGTCCATTCAGCTGTGACTGAGCACAGCTGCACCAATCCCCAGAAGGCATCAGCCATCCTCTGCGAGATGATGTCGTGTGCTGCATGCCTGCTGCTTCACTGCATCCCCACACAGCCCTATCCAAACAGCAACATACTGCCACCCATGTCTTCAAGCTGGAGTCCCATGAAGCTCACCTGTACATGGAAGGACCATGGGAGAGGCTGTTACTTTTGTATGCGTTAACGTGTCCTGTCTTTCCTTGTTTTGCAGAAACCAGGAGTGTGAACAAAACTTGGAAAGGCAGAGTCTGGCTGATTACATGCACCCATCTCAAGTTCTACTGCAGCCCATCCTGTTCTGCTCTTTTCTTTCCTGCTTTAGATCATCACACAAGTCTTTGTGAGAGTGCTTACAAAAGACAGAAGGAGGGACAAGTCTCAGGTAATGGTGCTTTTACACTGAAGTTTCATTGATGTTTTGGCTTACTTGAATTTGAACTTCATGCCAAAGATAATTTGAAGAGAAAAGGCACCCACTGCTTACTGCCAGTATTTCATACCAGACCAAATCGTTGCAGGACAGGATTTGAAATTCGGCTGACTTCTTACCAGGCTGTTGAAACTGCTTGATAGTTCCTCACCTCTGTGAGACCAGCAGAAGGGGAATAACAGCAGTATGTTTTTTTCTTTTCCCCTGGCACTTTGATACAGCATGTTTGTTTTTGGAATGTGTGGTGCATGCAGCAGGCTGAGCTGCTGGAAGATGTGGTACAAGCACCTTGGGAGCAGCAGCTCTCCATGAGAGAAGCTTTGAGAAATAGCCTCATCTGACAGTAGCTCTGTCTATAATGTACTGACTGAGCTAATACAGCGTTTTCATAATCTAAGGAGGATTTTGGTTTGCACCTCCAACAGCCTCCTTTTGCAGCTACCATGCCCTGACTCTGTTTCAGGAGCTGCAGAGCCAAAGGGCTCTGAGGGAGCACCCTGCAAGACCAACTCAGTGGCTATTCCATTCATGTTCTTCATGCACAAACCTGTGTGGCCTTGCTCACCCCTCACCCTGGCAGATGTGAAATGCATGAGATGGTCTTTCTGTGCTGGCATCTGCTGAAACGTGTGACCTCAGGGACACTCTGAAGACTGTAAAAGTCAGAAAATCTTTCTGCTGGTGCCATCTAATAATGAAAATGCTTTTCAGTTCCTTGTTTGTAGCCGCGTGGGTTGGCTGCCTCTTTCCCTTGAAAAAAACCCCACCATCCAGAGAGGGAGAAGTAACGTGTTTTTGAAAGATGTTTTGCCACATCAGCTGTGGCAAGCTCATAGCTCTAGAGAGCTGTTTACAGAATTGTAGTTCCAGACCAGGACCCTCAATAAAACCTGATGAGCTAGATGTATTACATGAATTTAAGTTACCTTATGTAAATACATTGTTTCTCTGGGAAGTCTGGCTTTTTTTTTTTTTTTTCTGTTCTCTAGCAGCTCATCCAAGCAATACTTTGACACCTGAATTACTTCTCCAGAGCAATGGGAATGGGGAAGGAGGGGGCATCCTGATGCTCTCACTGGTGCTAGCTGGGAAGTGACTCTCTGATAAACTAAGGGTGAAGAAAATTTCTTTGGAGAGCTCTTGTCTTCAATAGTATTTACAGATCCTCTTCCCGCAGAAAGACACTTGATTGCTGACACACTTCGCTTACAAACACCTTGCAACCTTCCCCGGAGTCAATAAACATTCCTATGGCGCATTTTTTGAATAGAAGTGGTGAGAGGTTTCACCATTTCCCCCTCTTGTCTACCCTCCATCTTCAGTAGGGATGAGGATAAACCCATCTTCCTACTTTCAGTGCTTCAGTGTGACCACTAGACAGTGTCCAGCTGGTTTAGCTGCTGAAATGTGCCTCATCAAAAATCTGGTTCCCTTCTATTCTTGAAATGAGGCTTTTTGCTCCTTTCACAGAGCTCAGTTTGTCCCTACTGATGGGCCTGGGGAAAGTTGTGCCACCGGCAGCGGAACACCTCTGTTGGCATGGACCACAACCACGTGGGCATCCCTCCTGCTCTGCCACCAAGATGCTACATGTTGGCAACAATATAAGGTGCTTCTGCTGAAGCTGCTGGTGAGTGTGCAGGGAGTGTGCAAGGAGTGCCTCCTGCATTCGACACATAGTGTATGCCTAAAGGCCATGGGATTTGCAGATTGAGCGTTTTGCATGTAAGGTTTTGCCCACTGGTACAGATGGAATGTCAGCTCTTGCAGGAAGAGACTTCTGTGACTGCAGAAGCTGTAAAAAGATTGTCCAAAATGTCTAAATATTGGGCAATTCACTAATAATAAAATACATTTGATAGAGTTTCCCACAGTTTTGTCACACCTGAGGCTTACTTGTGAGTATTACATTTCTTACAATATATCAGTGCAGAATAACACGTTTTTCCTCTGTTTGATTGTGTGGACATCAAGAATAAAGGTCTTTTGGCAACCCACTATTTTCAACTAAAGGAATTCCGTGCTATTCAGCAATGAACTACAGCAAACCACTTACTCTCCACCACTGAAACCTAATGCTTCTCAGCGGAGGAGCATACCTCAGTAAACTAAATCTTTTGCGAGGCACAGAAGCAACACTGATTAAGAATGAGAATGCCTTAATAGCCGTGTTTGTTTACACAGGTCAGAGGGTCTTTGTTCAGGATGGCTAATTAAGTTGATTCGGGGAAATTTAGAGGCAACATGAAACGTACGCTGGGAGGAAATGTGATGACAAGAGTAACAATAATTGGGGAATTGTGCTGCACATCACACCTTTCTTTTGGTTACCAAGTAATTGTTTTTTGCATAAAATGTTCACAGTGTTTACCTCAAGTATGTGTACAAGCACAGGCCCGGTCCTTGGGAGGCTCACCAGAAGGGCGATTTGGATGTTTTGTTATTGCTAAAACCCTCCAGACTGCATTTATGCTAGTATGTACCAGCCATTCAGAAAGATGCCTCCTGCCAGGAAGAAACATTTGCTGCTTGGAGCACAAGGGAAAAGAATCACTGAAAAACACGATCAAGTTTGGATTTTAGAAAGAGTGTCACAGCAAGATTTGTTTTGCCCATTCTAAATCAAAGATGATGTGTGCCCGGCTTTGTGTATGGGTCTGTTTGCTTTTTCAGAGATCTCAAATTCCCTTTTTTAAAACCATGTGTCTATGGAGGGTTAGCTAAACTGGATGAACAAACAGTTGTGTGTAGCTTCCCTAGTGCATCCGTTGAGAAAAGATGATAGGGCAGGCTCCGGGGTGAGTGTGCGTAGTGCTCTTTGATAAATGACCTGAATTTGTGGGTAGCCAGCAATAAAAACTGGCAGATTTACATTCCTTTGAGCACTCAAGAATTCCCCAGGGAATGTGTCCAGATTAAAGCATTTCAAAATTCGTGAGCCAGACCCAAAATCATTATGGTGCTTGTGTAAGGTAATGATTAGGAAAAAAAAAGCTGTGATCCTTTGATTTCTGATACTTTAAACAGTATATAGCTGCATTTAAAAATATTTTTTTTTTACCCACGTGAGCTGACTGCCTGCAGCTTGTCATGAGACCCACATCTCTCACATTAAGGCTTGATTCCAGCAGGAGAGAATTTTTAAATGTGAGTGCTCCTGGTGAAACTTGTGAAAAAGTATTGTTATTTGGTCCTCTCCAAAGACACTGGGAGGAGATTATCTGCTCTTTTGAAGACACAAACTCTAGAGCTTGCTGAAACCCCCAGTTTTAGCACTGTGGCTTATTCTAGGCAATGGGACGTTTGTGCTTTTCACCTTTGCCTAAAGCTTGCTCTATGATCTTCAGCTCCATTCTGACTACCAGCCAGTGGCAGATGTCACTGACCTAGACAGGTGCAAATCTTTCTGTACTAATCTGATCACCAGATTTTCAGCCAAAATATTGCAGAAGATCTAAGCTCATAACCAATCTGACAGAAAAAACAAGATGGATTTCAGCTGACTCCCAGTTTGCACTACATGAGCTGACTTTATGCAATAATAAAGGAGACTGGCTCAACAGCAGGATGGTCACCCTGCCTTTGGTGGCAGGTAAGCGAAGGCCTTGACTTTAACTGGTGTGACAGGGCTTTGGGGCAGTTCCAGGAGGCTGCACGTTTCAAAGCTAGCTTGGTGTTATGTTCCCTACTCCATCCTGCTCTCTCACAGCCTCCTGCGCTCGCTCATCTCTCTCAGCATTTCCCTCTCTGTGTGAGAGCACGCCTGCCTGCCTGCCTCCGAGTTTCCCACACGCATTACCACGAGCACACACTTGAGGGCCACAGATCTTAAGTTTAGCAGCTTCTGCCTTGATCAGATTTATTCACTTGCCGAAGGAGCAGGATCGCTCTCCGTCCCTCTGTAACATTTCTTTTCAAACACAAGGCAGGGTGATCGGTAATCTATTCTGCTGGCAGCTTTGCTTAGTTTATTCCTGTGTCTGGTATCGGTTTCCTCGGCAATTTTATCACCTTCAGGTTTGAGGTTGCCTATTCAATCTGGCAGAACCATACGCCTGTCCCTGACCCTAGCATGGCACACCGGAGTGTCTGTGTGACCCAGAGCCACAGTGCAGGTTGGCACAGGAGGTGAGGCTAAATAATTCTGAGTGGCATGCAATTTGCTGTCCCAGAACTGAACGATCATCTGTGACCTATCCCGAAGGGTTCAAAACCCACAGAGATGTCCATCTACCCATGCAGGGGCAATTAAGGAGCTACAGAATGCAAAACAAGCCGTAGGGAAGCAGCCTGCCTGCTGTATGGCACTACACTATAGCTGAGGAGGTACAAGAGAAAGATCTGCTTTGCCTGAAACCCTGACACCAAGTAATTTGTACTCAACATGGGAGCCAAGCGCTGATGCTGCAATTGTTAGAAAGGGCTCTGGAGATGGGAAGCTCCGGTCTGCTGGCTGCGTGCCGCATTGTGGCACGTTAACTCATTTGCAGGAGGAGCTGCAAGGGCAGATTTTGAGGTGCTCATTCAGAAAGGTTACATAAAAAGCGTCTCCCTAGTGAGACACAGGTTTGGTTTTTATTTTATCTTATCACAAAAAGGAATATTGTCAAAGGAAAACACCTGGAATTAATGCAAGTGAGGCCTTAGGGTCATGACTTTAATGGTTTTCCTCAGTTAGACAAAACTCAGCCAAAGTTGCTAAAGCCAAAGAGAGCAAGGATGTTTCCACTGCAACCACCTGACACATTGGCTGTGCTTGGCAGAGGAACTGCATGAATATCTGCCTTACCCACTCTGACTGGGGATGCTGCCTGTCCCTAGGGCTAGGTCTGTCATCTGTTTTAAACTGTATAACATAATACCGTGTTGTGCTGTTAAGAAGCAGCAGGTAGGCAATGAAAGAAAAAAAAACCCAAACAAGACTGCTCTTCCCTGTTAGAACAGTCACATTCATATGGCGGATATTTGCTGTATTTCTGGTTCCCTCTTGTTTTTCAGAGTTTTTCTGTACGTGGAAGAAGATCTCTGTTTCCAGAGAGATCATCTGTTCCTGCAGCTTATACTCTATTTGATGACGTGATCTTGGTTTCTGTGGAAATGATTAAGCTGTCATCAACAGGATTCATATGGGGAATAAGCTCTGGGAGAAGATGATACAACATTCCTCCTTTTATGCAAATATGTGCAGTTAAGAATGGCAAACAAACAAACAAGCAAAACAGAGGCAAACAGCCTTCCCCCTCCCAAATTGCTATTCAGATGGAGCAAACTGTTTTAAAATAAGCACATTTTTTTCCAGGGGTTGTCTAAAAATTGTCCCGTGCTGTTGTGGCGACTGTTGTGTCCCTCTGGTTTATGATGGTACACAGTCCAAGAGCCCAAAGTCCATTTTGTCCTGTGCTTTGAGCAGATCCAGAAGCACAAGGTTGGAAAAGACCTTTAAGATAATTGAGTCCAACTGTCCTACACTAAGCCATATCCCAAAGTGCCTCATCTACATGTCTTTTAAACACACTCAGGGATGGTGACTCAACTCCCTCCCTGGGCAGCCTGTTCCAGGCCCTGACAGCTCTTTCAGGGAAGAACTTTTTCCTAACATCTAATCTGACCCTGCCCTGGCACAGCTTTGTGCCATTTCCCCTTGTCCTATCTCCTGTCCCCTGGCTGAAGAGACCATCTCGCACCTCTCTGCACCCTCCTGTCAGGTCATTGTCGGTGGTGATAAAGTCTCCCCTCAGCCTCCTCTTCTTCAGGCTGAACACCCCCAGCTCCCTCAGCTGCTCCTTATATGATTTGCAGGTCGTGGCAGGTGTGGTATTTTGCACGAGTCAGTAAGAGGAGCACATCTTTTGTGAGTGCAGATGGATATGCAACATGCAGGGCACCAGAGAGGGATGTCCTCTGCCCTTTAGTAGCTGCCTAGGGTTGTGTTAAGCATGACAAGTCACTGTGGGAGAAGTGATGCTCCCAGACATTAGATGAGGTTATGTTGACTCAGGAAAATGAAATGCCTCCCAGAAGTACCTTTGGATTTAATTAATATGTATTTAGAGTCAACGGAAACTCTCCAAAGAAAACTTGTGTTAACCACCAGCTGATTGCTTCTGGAATTGCATGGGGGGAATCTTTCAGTATTTGGTGAATATACATGGGAAGCGGGTCATCTAGGTTGTATATTTGTAGTTGTAATTAGAAAGACAAACTGTGTGGGAGGAGAAAGTCAACAATGATCTTGATAATTACTTTACTACTGCTCTGCACATCTGCTGTGGGTTTTTGTAAGTCTGCAATACTGCTGTCTCAGTGGTTGGTTTAAGTACCTTATAGTAAGTCAAACCCAGTTCCCATTACTTTCTAGTCTTGGCAGCACTAGTGTCTCTAACAATGTCTGTAATCAGGAAAATGCTCAAGTGGAAACAAACCAAGGGTTGTTTTCTTATTAGAGAACTCTCCTCAAAATGTGGGGGCTTTGTAGACTCTCCTGGTACTGCTGAAGCTCCAAGTAGTCTGCTCTTTACCTGCAGCTAAAATTATACACACAGCATAATGAGCAGCCGATCCATGACTAAGCTGGTCTCTTACTCAGACATTGATAGGGTGTTATAAAGCAAGATTAAGGATGATAACAGGAAAATTTTTCTAGAACATTTTCCATTACTACTGATGCTTCATGGCACATGTTGAGAGAGTTTCCACTCAAGAAATACCTGCTGCTTTTTTGTTCTTCTGATGACAGCTTCTTGGAGACGACACAGCTTGGGCCATGTTTGAATCAGGGATCTTGGAATGATGCTGTAAACCAGCACAGAGCACTCATTTTGTATGTCATTTTTGATACCTGGTTTCTGATATTTCATGGCACTAATGGGGATGTTTCGGTCCCAAATTTTAAATAGCCACCACTTATTTTGCTCTTCCAGTGAACACTTTTTTGAGATATCTCCACAGCAACTTTTTTAAATGCCAGAAGGTCGTACAAAGGAGACGTGCACAAAGAAGAGCAGATGAAACTGAACATCACACTAGATTATTACTTGTATTTCTAAAAAATAGCAGACAACATTGTAATATCTAGATTGCTGCCTCTCTCCAGAGCTAAAGGGGACAAATTGTATCTGTGTTGTAGACTACTGTGACTTGTCCATCACCCCTCCTCACACATATTCACGCAATCGTAGGGGTTGGAAGGGCCCTACAGAGCTCATCAAGTCCAACCCCCCTGCCAAAGCAGGTTCCCTAGGACAGGTCACACAGGGAGGCGTCCAGATGGGTCTTGAATATCTCCAGAGAAGGAGACTCCACACCCCCTGGGCAGCCTGTCCCAGGGCTCTGTCACCCTCACTGGGTAAAAGTTCTTCCCCATGTTGGTGTGGAACTTCCTGTGCTCCAATTTACAGCCATTGCCCCTTGTCCTGTCCCCACAGACCACTGAAAAGGGGTTGGCCATTTCTCCCTGTCTCACACATTTCAGATATTTATAACCATGGATCAGATCCCCTCTCAGTCTTCTTTTCTGCAGGCTGAACAGCCCCAGGTCACTCAACCTTTCCTCACAGGGGAGATGCTCCAGGCCCTTAATCATCTTCGTAGCCCTCCTCTGGACTCTCTCCGGGAGATCCCTGTCTTTTTTATCCCAAGGAGCCCAGAACTGGACACAATACTCCAGGTGGGGCCTGACCAGGGCAGAGTAGAGGGAGAAACATGAAAACATGTACTGAAGCAGCATAAGATAACTGATCAGAAATAAAAAGGTTTAGGGGAGGATCTCCGTCCCCTAACCCTGTACAGCACATATAACACACACGGGCGCAGTATTTGCCAGTAACAGGGCATGTCTGACGTAACAGCTGTGTTGCCATTCAGCATCAATGTAAAGCAGACTTTCCACTTCTTTGCTTTTGACAGTTGGATGTAGATTTAATCTTAGATTTAGTCAAAAGTGCAAGGCACTGTCTGCCTTTTTGTTATACACTGTATGCTCTCCTCTTCTGCAAGTTTTACAGCTATGTAATTCCACTGACTTCAGGGGAATTCTTTCTTATTTACAGCAAGTGTAAGAGAGGCAGCAAGGTCACTCGCAGAGATACCTGGAAAAGCCAAAAAGGTATGAAGTGGGCTTCTTCACAGGAACTAGGAATGTTTTTCCATTAGAAATACCACAGGGATTTCTTACACCGCCTCTTTGTTCTCATTGCCTTTTAAATGCCACACTGCAGTTCTTGGTTTAGTAATGAGATGTTTCCTCTGACATCCTGGAGAGCAAAGAGTTGTCACTGGCATGCCAATTACGGTTAACAAGGAGAAGCTCAGTCTGTTGGCAAGGCTACAAAGTGCCTTATGTTTTAATGGCAATGGCTGTCAAACACTGTACAGATATGCCTTGGAATTAGTATACCAGTAGTTAGCACAAGAGGTCCTTGTCCATGACTAGGAGATGTGGTTACAGAAATAATGCAAATATTGATAGCAATTAATCATGGGGATCTCAGTGCAGTTTCTCTTTCCCTTGTATCCTTTTTTGGAGGGTTTTTTCCACAATGTCGTTCCTTAAACAGATTTGTGGCTTCCATGATAAGGTTTTGCACTTGGAAACTTTATCTTCATCATCCTTTTGTCCAGGGTTTCAGACCATGTAATGTGTGCTTCTTGTGCTTTAAACCTTTTAGTAGATGAGGAGGGAAGAGAAGGGTCAAAACTATGTTGTCATCCAAGACACTGAAGGACACATAGGTCAGTTTTGATGAAGTAATTTAAGTGAAGAGGGGCTGTAGACCTCTCTTGTTCTCCTTCTACATTAATCCTGGGTAGCAAGGAGCAAGTTTGCTACAAGTAAGAGAACAGTTCTGCTGGCACCTCCTTCCATGCATAGTCTACAGCCATTCCTCATTTAATCGTCTGTCAGCACCCTGCCAAATGGCAAGGGGAAGGACAGGGTTTCACCCGTGAGAGACCTGTGCCCCAACAAATGCTCATCTCAGAGGCTGTGTGTCCCCAAGGAGAAATGATTAGCAGTGTCTGTGTATGCATCTTTCTGGATGGCTCCATGTCCCAAAATGTGAGGCTTAGTCAGGTTTCCCCATTCTGAGAACTGGGTTGAAGAGATGACAGGCTTAACCCTTTTGGCTTTCAGCAGCCTTGTATTTCTGTGCATTCTATTCTGCATGGCTTCACAGATTCACAGAATTATAGGGGTTGGAAGGGACCTCCAGAGATCATCGAGTCCGATTTCCCTGCCAAAGCAGGTTCCCTAAGACAGGTCGCACAGGTCAGCATCCAGATGGGTCTTGAATATCTCCAGAGAAGGAGACTCCACACCCTCCTGGGCAGCCTATTCCAGTGCTCCCATTACCTCACATCAGAGGCAGAGCCTGGCAGCAAATACACGACAGAGGTCATGTCCCAACTCTGGAAGGTCCCTGTGGGCAAGGAGCTGGCAGAGCTCCACTGTTTCTCTCTTTTTCTGTCTTCCCTTCCCTTGTAGGAAAAATGCCTGTTGGAATACATGTCTGGCAGAGAGTTGGTGTTACCCCTGGACTACCAAGACATAGGGCAAGGGAGATGAATTGCTGAAATACAGCCTGAAGGCAGATAGGGGCTTTGACAAGCTGTAAACTTGTTTAACATCTTGGTTGGGGCTGAGAGACCTTTAGCAACACAGCACTGGGGACTGGCAGAAGTCAGCAAATGCTGCTTGCTGTGCGTCACCCTGCTTCTACCATTTGTGCCAGGTAAGGAAAGAAATGTCTTGAGTAAAGGACAGGGAGCCTTAGTGGTATACAAGGCAAGCAGAGATGTCTAAGAGCACAATCCTTTCTGCTGCATTCAGAGATCAGCAATCATCCTCCAGAACTGTTTGCAGGCAGTATTACACCAGGCTTGGAAAGTTTGTTTATTCATTTGAAGAGAAACGTTCAATCACTATTCCTATTTTAAGCAACAGCAGAGATGGGTCAGTTATACCAGTCCCCCTCCGAGCGTGGAGTTTACAAAATAGGTAAAGAATTGTCCAAGGGTTTTTTAATCAGAGGAAAATAAATTCCATCCCTTCAATTTCTTCAAGCAACCTTTTTTCTTTCCTATGTGACTCAGGTTTACTCTGTGCTGACGCACTATTTAGCTGGACCTCATCTCCATGTGGTTACTTTGCTGTTCTGTCAGTATAAGTGTGTCTTGCAAGGGAAAAATTTATCCTGAGATTTAATATTTTGGAGACTGAATCATCAAACCATAGCTGCCATGTGTTCAGTGTAGCATCCCAGCCCCATCAGTGTTATGAATGCTTCATTCTGGGCAGAAGCTCAAACAGAAAATAAATTATTCAGACTGAAAGTCAAAGAAGAGTAAGTTTCAAGAGCTGCCAGAATGTGATTACTTGTTGATGCCTTCATAGAGGCAGCATTCCGGGGGACTGTTTTCACACAAATGCTCTCTCCTTCAATATGCTGGAAGTTTAATAGCCCACCTTTGTCCAGGTGAAATTTAGCTGCTTTTTTTTCTGGGTTCTGTAAGTAGTAAGGAAAAGTAAATAGAAAGACTTGATACCAAAGAGAAAGGAGAGAAAAACCACAGAGGTTGTTGGCACAAGGAAAATCTATGAATTTTAAAGGGAAGCTCCAGATGTGTATTTGTTGATTGAGTAGCGAGTATCTCAAGAGAGACAGGAATTCATTGATTATGTGCAGATCCAGAAAGCCTTTTGAAGTTAAAAAGAAAAAAAAAAGGAAAAATGAGATTAAACCAGATCTTTCCCTTACAATCTCTTTCTTGGCTATTTCCACAAGTGTTTTGTATGCTTCACTTTAGGCTGACTTCCCACAGCTCAAAGCACTGAGATGGAAATCAAGAGATTGCTTAGCAAACACCTTGCACTAGGTTCATCTGAAGTCAGGGGGTTTGGCGTTGGTGTGGGCTGTTTTGTTGTCAACACCTGATTCTCATACTGAATTCCTTGGCTGTTAGTGATCTGCAAAATCTGCTGCAAGAGCAGTGTGAAGGGGGGCTGTGTGGGGATGCAGGCTGGCGAGCGTACACAAGGGTTTTATTCTGCTAAGGGGGTATTCACATGGCTGAAAGAGCCTGTAGCCGGCTCCCGGCTGATTCCCCACTCCTGTTCCTGGGGTGCTGAAGGATGCAGTGGGATTCCGGAGTCCAGTGAAGGATCGTGGCAGCCTCTCTCTTTTCACCTCAGTGACGTTCCTACTTTCAAAGTTTCACCAGGCACCAGAGAGATCCCTGGTGAGTGGGGGAAAGCAGAGAAACTCCAGAGCGCCCTAAAGAAATCGTTCAGTTCTGTATGCTGTGCTCAACTTCATTCTGGATTTGGCTTCCCTGTCTGGATCCACTATGCACACTCATAGTTTCCTCTGGCGCATTCACCTTCAAATGACCATCCTGAAGCAAGTAAAAGAACCATGTATAGCCTGTCAAGTAATCTAATAGAGCAGAACAGGTAGGGAGCATGTCTGTGGCATGTTTAGTTTTAGCAGGCTCTGCTGAGCCTTTGTATGTTAATACACAGATAATGTCAGTCAAGTTCTGTGCCTTTTCCTTACCTGTGTGAATGCTGAGATCAGGTGGTACTGCAAAGCCTCAAAAAACAGGCTGAGGTTTTTGCAGAGATGCATGCATCCAACTCACACTGAATTTTGGTTGGCTGCAGGGACCTAAGTGCCTTAAGGATCTCAGTCCTAAAGGATTACCCTCCCTCTTTGTGTTTTACTCCAGGCAGAGCAGGTACAGGCTTCTCAAAACATAAGATACACATAAGCCTGTTTTGGAAAGGTTTGAAAAATTATGCAGAAATGCTGTTAGGATAAATTTCTTACGTACTGGAGAGAAGCTGTACTGTTTGTATTTTAAATGATTTCTAGGATTCAGGTTAGTTAATGTACCATTAAAGGAATTAATTTGCACAGAAATCAGTAAATATACTTTCTATTTCTTTGGAGTCATTTGGGCATGTACTTGACTTAAATGGAATATTTAACTAGTTACTGATTTCCGTGGGCATGGAGAAAACTTTTATCACCTTCAGTACTTTGTTTCCAAGAAGATGGTTTTGAATGTCAGAGTGGTTTGTCAGTTGTTTACCTTTCACTATTGTTGAGACCCGTTCCTTAGGTACTTGCTTGCTAAACAATGTAGGTGGTAAATACCACCTTTACAGTAAGCCTAAATATATGGTAGGTTGAAATCTTTTGACTTTTGCACAAAAAATGTGAAAAAGTGCCCTCCCCTAAGTCATACACACCAGTGTCCTTCCCAAAGGGGATCTGGGGCCTTGCCCTTACCATTCAGTTACTTTCACCCTGAGTCAGGAGCTCAGATATGATTGAACCCAGTTAGATGGGATGCATCAGTGCATTACGGATGCATCAGTGAGAGGAAGTTTACAAACCATAGTAAATTCAAGATTACCTGTGCCCATTCAACTGAACCTGAGGGTTAGCTGGTTGTAAATGAAAGCAGTTGTTCTTATACTGCAGGTGGTGATGAAGGGATTTTTCTCTGGGAGCAGACTTCTACATGTTTTCAACTCTGCCTGATGTATGAGCAGGTATAAGACAGAGGTATCTAGGACACAGTTTAATGCAGGCAATATCTGAGATAATAATGCTGTCCTACTCCAGAAGGCAACTGGGGGGAGTGGGGGGTGGAAGCAAACAACCAAACTAAAGCCTTATAATAAGCCTTATAGTAATTATTATTTATTGATTTACCATTCTTTCTTCCCAATTTTTTGATTGAACACTTTATCATGCACCCATATATTCATTTCAAGTTACCTATTTGCTAATTTCTTTGCAAAAATATTAGCAAGAATAAGCATCATATTATTATCATCAATTTGTGGCAAATTATCTTATAATGAGTAGTTTTGTCCTTTTGACCTTATTTATCTTCTGAGTCAAGGCTATGTGTAGCTGCAGGTGAGAAAGTGAAAAGGAAACTAGGTTCTGCTGATTGTTTTAATGCAACTGCTAAAACATACAGCTAGAGATCAAGGGTAAAGCCTTAATTTTCTTTGGGGATACAGAAATCAGGTAGGAAGAATGAAAAGCTACTTTTCAGCTTTAAACGTGCTTTTTCTGTGTTCTGATGTGTCACTTGACATATGTCAAAATACTCTAACTACAGTGGAATTTTAAATCTGGGAGCCACTGAGTGGTTTGGTACAGCAATAATTGTTTCCTTTTCAAGCTCTTATGGATAATTATTACAAGTGACAGCAATAAGTTTTAGCTGAGCTACCAATTGCCAGAAGAGCTATATCATCCTGGTAGATGACAGGTTGGCCATGAGCCAGCAGTGTGCCTCGGTGGCCAAGAGAGCCAATGGGATCCTGGGATGCATCAGGAGGAGTGTAGCCAGCAGGTCAAAGGAGGTGATCCTCCCTCTCTACTCTGCCCTGGTCAGGCCCCACCTGGAGTATTGTGTCCAGTTCTGGGCTCCTTGGTGTAAAAAGGACAGGGATCTCCTGGAAAGAGTCCAAAGAAGGGCTACGAAGATGATTAAGGGCCTAGAGCATCTCCCCTATGAGGAAAGGCTGAGTAAGCTGGGACTGTTCAGCCTTGAGAAGAGAAGACTAAGGGGGGACCTAATCAAAGTTTATAATTATCTGAAGCAGGGGATGCAGGGGGAATCAGCCAGCCCCTTTTCAGTGGTCTGTGGGGATAGGACAAGGGGCAATGGCTGCAAGTTGGAGCACAGGAAGTTCCGCACCAACATGCGGAAGAACTTTTTCACAGTGAGGGTGACTGAGCACTGGAATAGGCTGCCCAGGGAGGTGGTGGAGTCTCCTTCACTGGAGATATTCAAGACCCGCCTGGACGCCTATCTGAGCAATATGAGCTAGGGAGCTGCTTTGGCAGGGGGGTTGGACCCGATGATCTCTCGAGGTCCCTTCCAACCCCTACAATTCTGTGATTCTGTGATCATAATCGTCATTTGGGAGGTTGTTGGATCCGTGAGGTTCCATTCAAAATGATACAGTGTAATTGCTATTTACCCCAGTGGCTATGCAGGACAGCAAAATGCTGAATGAAATACTGAAGAGAAAAGGGATTTTCTGAACTCACCTTCTGTTTAACAGAATGATTGCATAGAACAAGAATGTAACAAATGGCGGGCTCCTGGATCAAGCCCTGTGCTGAGCAGAACCCAACCTGAATTCAAACCAGAGATGCAGTTCTCAGCTGTATGCTGATCGTTGGCCTTTAAAACCAGATCCGCCAAAAAAGCCTTTTGATGGGGCTGCTCACGCGTGGGACTGGGAGCTGGCTGCATCTGAGCAGTGCAGGGCCTTGAAGTTAGCTTGCTATCCACCAGCTTCTCACTGCTGAGCTCAGAGAAAAGCTTTGTGTTCTACCAAGTGTGCCCAGAAAGCGTTGCCCAAAAAATGCCCCCCAAATAATTTCTTAAGAAGTCTCTAAGTCAAGACCTGTCAAATATGGGGAAAGTTAAGGTCATTAACAGCCCACAAAGTAGCCACAGATTCAGTAACAAACTTGAATTAGCAATGCTTTAAGAGATGGAGTACAGGGTTAGGAGTGACACCAAGCACATTGTTTCCCAGACTGAGTAAACAGACAAAGGGATCTGTAAAACCGAAAGAGGAGAGGGGAGAACTCAGTACAGGATCCTTCCTCATCAGTGGAGCTGCATTCAAACAAGACTGATCTTACACAAGTGATTTTCTTTGTTCCCGAGGAGGTTTATTAGTGTATTCTTAAGAAAGATATCTTCTGCTGCCCTATGTGACTGGCTACAAGCACAAATATTAAAGCAGCACCCAGCCGAGTGCAGAATTAGTGCAACAGGTGCAGTCAATGTCCTGGTTTGTCTGAGTTATTTATCTGATGCAGCTGGGCTGGCTCATCCAGGTGAGGTGTGGGGGCGTAGGGAGAACAGGTGCTGTTTGGGTGGGTTGATTGCTGAGGGTAGTTGGGGAGAGCACAGGGCAGTGGTCAGTAGAGTTTCTTTGTGGGACTTGCTGCTGGGAGGTGGCTGTGCAGGGGTGAGTACTGTTTGGGGAAGGTTTTTGGAGTTTTCTTTGAGGTTTTTTTTTTTGTTTTTTAAAATAATATCAAAGCCAAAATGTCCAGGGATGTTTACTAAGTATAAGGTATTATTAGGAGGGGGCTGGATATCTGTGGCCTATTTTCCTTTCCTCTGGAGAGAACTCTGCTTAAACAATAAGGGGGGTGCTAAAGTGCTGACATGAGGTTGGCTTGCTAGAGCTTGTATGGAGGCAGTCTGCAGGCTTTTGAGAAGGACTTGGACCTTCTGTTTTGCTTTCTTGCTGTGAAAGTGCAGATTATTTTTCTGTCTGTGGCTTCTTGAGTGTTGTGGTCTTCTGTGGCAGCTATCCTTTTCTTGCTGGAATTATCCCTGGCAGCAGTGTGGCTGCAGAGCAGGGACTATGCCAGGCCTCTTGGCCACAGACTGCTGCCATTTTCTGGGCTCCTGGGGTGAGGGAAAAGCAATATGGTAGTACTCATGGTCCTGTTTGGTTTCTCACTTTGGTTTCTTAGAACGCTTTGAAATTTTGCTTGTGTTGGAAAACATGTCTGGGCTTATATTGTGAGGAGCAGGAGCTGCCTCAGGAGGTACAAAATATGGCCTGTTTTGATCTCTGCATGGTAGTCTCCCTGTGCAGATGGGACCTGGCATTCTGCAAGTACCTTCCCTACCAGCTGCCTCTGTCAGAGACAGGGACAACTGTAGGCCTGGGTGTTTGCATCCTAGCCACTCATATGGTGTTAGAGTAGCTTTTCTGTGTGGAGATCTGGGAGGTATATTGTGGGAGGTGATGGGAGAGCTTAAGAAGCAAGGTACAAGGAAACTGGCATTTCTACTAATAAAAATACAGTTCTTAAATTAAAATAAAGAACTACCGATCATCACTAATTTATTATCCTTGGAGAGGCAAACAACCTCCCAAATTGTGTATACAGCAGCACTTGGCTTGCTAAGCATTTTCTATAATGACTCATTTGTAATATCCTCCTGGCGTAAGGAGGGGAGGATGATGTTCCTAACTAAAGATGGTCTATCATTTTCTGCATTGGCAATTGAATTGTAACTCGTAATTTGCAGATGAAGTACTTGAAGTACTCTAGCAGCTTTGTGATAAAAGGGGAAAATGTAATGCTTTCATGAAAATAACCTTGAAAGTAAATGAAAACCTACATCTGTCCAGGCACAGGTCTATTAAATGTTCCCTTGGTACACATCACAATAGAAATGTTTGAGCAGACGGTATAGTAAAGATTGAAAGAAATACCAGGTCTCTGAAGTCACTGTATTACATCACTGCTTGTAGGACTATTTTTGTGTCATGAAGTTTGATATATTTTTTCTTTTTTAGTTGCTCTCCTGATAGTGAAGCAGTCGTACTGGGGTCAGGTGGAGAAAGTACAATGAACAGCTCCAGAGACGTGGGGCTTTTTGTATGTAAGTGTGTGAAAATTTAACAGAAATGGGGACCTTTAGCAGTGAGAAAGGGAGAAATAAGAACCTAAAAATGTAAAACTTAATTGGAGGCGAAGTTTTGGATGCAGATCCTTTCTGTGATTGTCAGAGTAGTGATATTTATATTGGAGTAGTTGCCCTTAGGCAACCACTCTGTGAAATAGTCTGACCCAGACAGGTAACAGCTGAATCTAATGGTATTAGATTAGGAAACTTGGAGCCTGAAGGGAGGGATGGAAAAATCATTGCAAGTTTCTGGCTGAGGCTGGGGAAGGTGCTCTGTCCCTCATGCAGAAAGCAGGGTACTTGTGCAGTAGTTCTGTCATCTTGAGAACTGAGCAGTAGAGAAAATCTGGAGGGGTGCCTCATTTCAACAAAATTGCACTGTGTTTGAGGACAAAGCCCTGTGAACCAGTCTGCTCATGTCTCAGGTTCTGAGAACCTCTGTCAGCAGACTGAAGGCTCCCAGAGATGTGTGGGCAATTGGGGGATCCTCAGGGACAGAGGTGTTGGCAGAGGCACAGCAGCTTTCCTAACACTGAGGAGAATTGTTGCCAGATCAGCATCTGATTGTGGGCTTTTTGAGAGCAAAGGGATGGTGCAAGATCAGCTTGATGCACCATACTGGTCCTCTTTTAGGTGTTTCTTTTAGGGGATGTGAATTAAGTAAGGTAAGAGGACAGGAGAGGGTCATTGAAAGAGTAAGAGCAAGCTGTTACTTTTTATCCCACGTTAGAGTGCCTGGGGAGGATGTTATCTGTGTTTCTATGTGTGTTATTTCTACTAAGTTACACTTTCAAAAGCTTATGGACAGGTGCTTAGGAATAAGAGTTTGGGAAGGTGAAAGCATTCTGAAAAAGATCATGGGAGTAAGCAGTGTGTGTGTTCTTGGCAGTGGGAATACCTTTTCCAGCTGCTATTTTTTTCATTAAAAACCAGCCCACCTTCTTTTCCATGCCATGATTCTTCAAAATGTGTTAAGGTTCCTACCAACCCAACAGAAGCTGAAGTCAGACCTGCCTTTTCAGATGGAAGCAAGGTAATGCAATTGAAGCAGTACAAGGAAACGCTTTAACTGCTGGTAGTTAAGTAATGGCACATATTGCTATGGAGTTTAAAAAGTAAAAATTATGACTCTCACACAATGGTGTCACTTTAAGGCTGGATAATGATGAAGTGAATGACTTTTGTGTGAGTAGTGCTAATGATACAATATTAGTCCTGATTCTATAGCACAGTCAAGAGACATTTCCTTATTTTTTTCTAGAAATGTAAAAGCATCTTCTGTGAAGCCCAAATGAATGGAGGGAATTACTAAACAAAACTGGTAATATATACATCAGAAGACTTGAGATGCTCCTGAGTCAATGTCTATTCTCCCACAGGCAGTGAAGAGGTCTTACTGCACTAAAAGATATGAAAATTTCCTTTTCTTTCACTTCTGCAAAGATCTTGGAGTGAAAAGTGAAATTATTCTTCACTGCTGGTTCCCCAGTTCTGTGCAAACAGCAGCGCTAAGCAGTACCAGAGACAGACTCAAGGTGGCCCTAGGCAGAACTTCAACCATAGGCTTGTCACTTCTTTGGGCAGCATACTGGTTTCTGCAGTTAATTAAATTAATGCTTCTATCCCTAATTGGCTGCAGATTGTCTGTTTTGCTTGCCTGTAAAACCAAATACTATTGCCAATGTTAAATTTCAGTGGTTTTCTGTGTTTTCTGGTGTCACAGAAAGCTTAAATGTAACTTGTCCTCCTGTACCTTGCTGATGCAGAATGTCAGCAGGTCTGCTGGCGCTGTCAGTGAAGGCATTTAATTGGTTTGAGGTGTATAGGCAGGTGGGTGGCCCCAGGACTTTAAATTTCCTACAGATTTAACTTACTGGAAAGCAGGTAATGGGAAGTGGTGTTTCTCAAGACAGAGATGGGGTGTTACCAACCTGCAAGAAAGAATTAGGAAGCATAGAAAAGGGACTTGCATGTGTGTATGATGTGTGATGCAGTGGTGTTTTGTGAGGATCACAGAATGGTTTGTTTGGAAAGTGATACCTTAGTGGAAGTGATTAGTGGAAGGCTAATGTTTTACAAAAACTTAAGGAAGAACATTATCTTTCTTTGAGGCATTTCTCGTTCTGTAGAGGATAAGAAATTCTGAGGTATTTAATTTGTATTTTGAAGGTTCACTCTTTAACCTTCTCTCTGATATTTGAAATAGTTCTGGCTGTGTCATTCTATCTTGTTTGCAAAGTTAAATATGGCTTCTTGGTTACCAATTTTGTAGTTGTTCCTTTTTTAAAATTTTTTAAGTTTAGTGCTGAAGTGGGAACTGTTACCTCACAATGTTAAGTGTTTTAATAGTAAAAAGCATAGTCTGGACTTTATTTAAAGGCAATTAATTTGTCACTGGCTATTAAGTGAATAGGAGGCATTAAAACTTCACCTAGAATCTGTGCTGCAGAGAGGATAGGTGATGAGGAAATGCTTGAGAAAATGACACGTGGCTTCAGTCCTAGAATATGCTCCTCTCCATTGCTGCAAAGCATCTCCCAAAAAAATGTAAATGCTTTGATCAAGCCCATCTTTTCCATCAGAGTCTGTACTACTGCAGAGATGATGTTAAGCATCCATTAGATAAGCCAGAAAAATAGTTTTTCCAGAATAATTTTATTTCAGGTCCTGTATTATAAATGGAGATTACTGGAAGTCAGTTTCAGTTCTTTGTAGGTTGATCTGGCCCATTCAAAGCTTTTGAAGCAGCTATAAGGGCTTAAGATGGCTTCTTCAGAGCTTAAGTGTTGCTGTGTGACCGTATATTCCTAGAAATGGGCATGGTCTTTAATACTGGAAGCTGTGGTCCAAGTAAGAGTTGAACCATAGCAGTAAAAGTTAATTTTGCTGGCATTCAATTCTTATGCCTCGTTGATAATATTTCACTGATAATAAATTCCCTAATAAGAACAATGATGAGGTTTAGTACATCCCAGCAGTCAAAGCTTCTGTGGCCATTGTTATAGTGACCTTGGTAGTAATAATGCTAGGAAATGTTTAGAAGAAAAATGCAGTGAGGTGCAGTGAAGGGTGAAATTCTTGTGTGCAGAAAGTGCTCTGGAAATCATGCAAATGTCTTAGGACTGTTTTCAGTTCTTTGGTGTTAGGGTATTTGGGCTATAATGATTCCTAGTGGCTTATGATGCCTTCTGGGCCATCAGGCTGTCAGGATCTCTGTTACTGTCTTGACAGATTCTCACATAACTGAGCACGCTTCTAGTCGCGGTGACCTTGGACTTCTGTCTGTGAGGAAGGGGAAATATATTCGGTCAAATTCAAACATGTAAGCTACAGTATTTCTAGGTAAAAGCCCAAGGTGCTAAAACCCAGTTGTAGTACCCAGGGTGCAGTTTTCTTAAAGATCTTATTTAAAATAGAAATGAAGCATTCCTATGAAAAAGGAATGCATAGCGTGTAGTGCCTGTTCTTTGTGCTTCCTATTCTCAAATGGTTTGTGCACACAGTTTTTGGCAGAGTTTGGACAGTAGGCACTTATTTTCCTTTTTTTCCTGTACTGTTCCCTTCCAAAAAATTAAGATTTTGACATTTAAGCTCAGGCTTAGAGCATGATTCTCCTTAACAAGAACAAAAAATGAAACTGGGTGCAGCCTAGACAAAGCATTTGCTTCCCAGAGAGTCCACTATAAAAGCATAAGGCTACTTAAGAACAGCAGATACCTGAAATCTGCATTTAAATAGAGTCGTGATGCGTGGCAGCTTGTATCCATTTCCCTCTGTGAAAGGTTTGATATAGTTTGGGTTTATCATAGCTTAAATTAGCGGGTACTTGTAGGAATGCCGATTTGGATGATTTACTTTGTTATGTAGAGGCTATTTACATTGCTAAGGGAGAGTGAGGGGACCGACAAAGCAGCTGGACTGTGCTAAAGCCCTGAAATTTAAAGAAATACAGCTCTGTAGTCTTCATCAAGAAGATACCAAGCAAAGGTGGTTTTAATCAGACCACATAGATACAGAGCTCTGTAGCTGAATTTGGAGATTCTTCTTTATTATCACAATATTTGATTTGTATAATTAGGACTCAAGTGGGCATATGGAGCAGTTCCTTTTATTACTTACCTTAGTTAACGTTGACCTGTGGGCTTCCTTGGACGCTGCTAAGGAAGTCAGTCATGATGAACTGCTACAAGGCGCAGAAACAGTAATACATATCACAAAGTACCAGTTTCTGTGACAGAGGGGGGCGTAAAGGACTGAAAACACAGAAGGGACTGATGGCTTCAGTTTGGGTGCAAAGGCAGCATCTGAATTCCTAAAATGGCATCAAGTGTCAGCATTAACATTCCTCTGAGCTTTACCGCCTCAGAAACTCCTCTTCTGTAGCGCAAGCTGTTTAGGATCATAAACAGTCATTCCCAGTACTGCTGAGACCAGTGTCACACTCCTATCACAATTTTGATGTTTGATGTCTGTCATGCATCAGAAGGCGAGCACGATTACATGCACATCAGGAATACCTCAGAGCTGTTTAAGAAATCCAGGTTAGTCACAGGATGCTTTTGATGTTCCTCTTCTCCCTTGTGACTGTGGAGTTTTACATTAAGTGCAGATCTTTTAGTTAAGGATTAAGAGGCAGTTGGAGAAACAGGACCGACACTTCAACTTGCATCTTTAACAACTGACACAGCCGGTGACCTCTTGTCCAACTGTGGGAAGATGATCAGTAGCACGGTGAGCTCTGGGAATCTAAGGTGAAAAGGTAAAATTTCATTTTGGAAGAAGTGTTTTTTTTAAAAATGAGCCTTATGCTGTTTAGGTCATGTTTCTGTTACTGTTCCTCAAAACACGCTGGTCTGGACTTTATCCCAGGGATACAGCCTATTGTGAGAGGTGCTGCTTTCCCTCAGTAATTTTTAGTGGCTCAAAGAAAATGGCTCCTACAGTGTTAGAACTTCTTCTGTACAAGCCTAAACTACATGCACTGATATAAGGTAGGACCAAACCTGCCCTTTCATCTTCACTTTTCTCAGTGTGAACAGTCAGTGTTAGCACACAGGTGTGCCATGTTGTACGAATTCTAATGCTCTAAAACTCATCGAAGGTGGAAGACACAAAGACAGAGATGTCTTGCTGGATGTTATCAAGCCACCGTTTTTTTCAAAGGGGTATGAGTCTTTTGAGAACCTACGTGTGTTGAAAATCCCATGGAAGTCTATGGCTGTGCTTTGCAGATTTCCTCCTGCCTGTCTTCTTCATCCCTCCACCTCAAAACAAAGTCCTACACCTTAGCGTTAAGATCATGAGGGATATAGTGAGTTGATGTTTCATCAGTGTGGAAAATAAGGCTGCTGTCTTGCAAATGTTTTTAGCTCCTTATTTTTGTACACAAGAGTCCCTTCAGAGACAAAAGAATCACTTGGTAAGTGTAGTACAGCACGTGTACAAGCACTTACCGAATGAGTACTTGGGATTAGTATGCAAGATGGAAAACAGATCAAGAAAGTGAAAGCTCAGTGTGGAGATCAATGGAAAAGAAATGTATTTGTGCTAAGAAATATTTCCTACATAGGGAGCAATGTTGCATGAAAGAAGGCTGAGACCCTAACAGTGAGACTTCAGAAGCGAAGTTAGCAGATACTTGGAGAAACAATAATCCTTAACAAAGCTACAAATGCAGGAAAACTTCACTAGCTATCTTGTGTTTTCAAACTTTAGCGAGATGGATCATTTAAGGTGCAAGTCTGGCAAACTCCTTTTACTTGTGAGCAAGCTGGAATTGGAAGTGTTGGTCTGGCTTTTTTGTTCTCTTGTGTTCAGTACTGTGTAGAGATGAGAGGAAGAACAATAAACTGGGTGCTAAAAGAATTTAATGCTGAGGATGCCTTTTTGGGGTAGTGTTGAGGCAGGGGTCCAACTGGATTATTCAGCTAAAAGTAAAAGATCAAAACCATGAAGCTGTGCAGCCAGCCTGCCAGAGGATTTCATTGAGAAGGAAAAGGAGGATGCATTGTGGTTGGAATGGTGGGTTTTGAGTGTTGGATAGAATCAAAGCTGCTTGGGTTAGTTTTGATAGGTTATTCCTTAGACCTGTAGGTGTGTGTCCTTCCTTCTTGTTATTCCTTTTAATTTCTCTTTTGCTTTTTAATGTGGAAGTCTTCCTTTTGAAATGGCAGTGGTCCAAAGACTGGACAACACCTATGGAACTTAATTTAGTCTTTAATATTTTGCCCTAAAAAGGTTGCTACAGCTGTAATAATTTAAAAATAGATTTAATAATAAAAAAATAGCCAGCGTATCATGATGCATTTCAGAGAAGGAAACAATAACTAATAATGGTTTCTGTTGGAAATGTGGAAAAGCCATTATATGCCAGTATGCTGACATAGTATGTAGACTCACTTTATGACTGTTATATTACTCATGTACCTAGCAATAAAGGAAGCTATTTTCCCTGCTGTAAATCGCATGTTTACAAGCACAATACAATAATGCAGATGAGTGATGGTTTGGACACAGCTTTTGTTAGCTGCTGCTGCAAAAAAAGAAAAAGCCAAACAAACAAAACTGAGCTCAGTCTGATTCAGATGCTTACTCTCACAGCAGACAGGGGCTATGAACTCTTCATGCCACCATTCAGCAAGCTTTCTAGTCAACCACAGAAAGTGTCGAGTCAGGTTCCCTCAAGACTGATAAAAATCAGAAGATTTCCACCCAGCAATAGGTTGGGCAGCTACAAGTTTGTGTGTTCCACCAAGCGTGAGCAGAGGTGTTGTGAAATGGGGTAAGGGGACTTACTCTGTTTGATCCCACAACTGTCAATGACTGCACCAAAATAAGGGTTGACTATAAACCAAACCCAGATAGAACTGGATATCTCCCCTCACCAACGGGTCACTTCTGTTGAAGCAGAGAGAAGAAAAAAAACAATACAGAAAAAGATTGAATTTGAAGGAAGCATTTTTGTCTGGAATGCTACATGATATATTGGAGATAAATATGAAAGGGATATTCAGTGTGCTGCAGGCTTGGCTGCTAAAGCAGCTCTACAATCAGCAGAACTGAGCAAATTAAGTCAGATTTCCATATGGAGTATGTATTGTGGTTCGAATTTTCTAGCAACAAATCATGCTTTTGTTGTTTGGAGTATCATTAATGGCTCTACATTGCATGGACTTCAGGATCTGCCTGTGATGAACTGGGCTCTCATTACAGCCTTTCAGGAGGTAATTGGTAGGAATTGCCTCCTCTGCTGGAAATGTGTAAGTATTTAACCTTTGTGACTTCTCTCTTGTTGTCAGACTTCACTGAAATTGGCCGTTGGATTCAAAATTACTAAAAAGCCGTGACTGACAGATGTGCTCTCCCGGGGCAGTGTGGCTTCAGTTGCCTTGTTCCAATAGGAAATAAGGCTCCAAAGTGTTCCCAAACTGCAGAGCCTCAGAGGCTGTGCCTGTGCGGGGTGGTGGAGCTTGGCATGATCCCTGGCTTGTTCTGGAGTGGCTGACAGTGCTTGGTTTCTCCTCTTCCTCCCTTTTTAGCGGCTAGGCAAATGGCTATAGAGTATTCATAGCAATCTCCTGCAGCAGGTAGCTTAAGGTGCCAAAAATATGCTCTGGAGTTATTGTGACCTCCACCAAACACTGCATATGGAGGGGAGAGCGCAATGGGGTGTAAGTTATTGACAATTTCCAATTTTGTCTGCTGGAAGAACATGTTTTGAGATGCTTTCTGGTTTTGTGACAATCCCAGGGAATGGCAGCAGTGCAATGTCACTTGTCATACTTCAGCATAATGAAATGTTGGCCGGAGTGCTGCAGTGACAAGGGTAGAGCAGCCAGCAGCATTGTGTCTGTTCCTGTCTGGAAAGGTTGTTCCAGACTGTGACCTGCTTCTCCTTCCATACTTTTACTACTGTAAAAGCAGCCAAGTTCTTTCACAGTGCTACCTGCTTCTCTTACGGTGGGGTGCACACACAAAGTTGGTGGCTGCTGCCGTGCCATGGGGGAGAATGAAAAAGCTGGAAATTTTTTGTGATTAAAACCCCAACCCAACAACAGAAAAAACGAACCCACAAATGCCTATGCCCTCAAAAAAGTCCCCAAACCCATACCCTTCAGGGAAAGAACTTTTTCACACTAAGGCTGACAGAGCACTTGGGACAGGCTGCCCAGGATAGTGTGGAGTCTCCTCCTCTGGAGATGTTCAAGCCCTGTCTGGATGCTGACCTGTGTGACCTGTCCTAGGGAGCCTGCTTTGGCAGGAGGGTTGGACCCAGTGATATCTTGAGGTCCCTTCCAACCCCTATGATTCTGTGACTTCCAGGACTACTTGGTTCTGGCAGTTCACACACAGTGTTGTGAGAAGTGAGTAGACAGGTGGTTGAAATGAATGAGCTGGACAAAATCCATGTGTGCTGCTCAGCTGAAAGTGCACACCAACCTTTTGTGATGCAGAGGACCGTAGTGTTGGGCACATCTGTCCTGAGTCTGAAGAGCAAAGTGCTGCAGAGACGTGCTCTCTGTGCTATGGGATTGTCTCTGTACCTCATGGGATTGGCTGGTTTATGCCACCAGATGGTGACTTTCTCTTGAGAATGTCTCTGATGAGGGGAAACTTCTTTGCAAGCACCTTCAAAGCTAACTAAATCAAAAACATGTATCTGCCAAGGAAGGGTGAGGGCCTGAAAGCCAGGGGAGATCCAAGATACCAGTACAACTTGAGACCTAGGTCCTGACCGGTAAGCAAATATTTGGTTAATGTTAATTCTCTTTTGGGATCTCTTTTTTTCCCTGGTTAAAGATATGCCAAAGTGTTTGGATGGACCAGGGAACTGTAAAAGAAGTACTGGGCTCAGTGCCTAACTTGGTGTTGAAGTTCTGCCTGCCATCTGATGGGGCTCAGCAGCTGTCAGTACAGCTTGGAAAAATAAAGAGAAGGAAAGGAGCCCTATATATTTTTAATGGTAGGGTAAGGATCTTTTGGTTTTGTGACACATGAAGCAATTCACCAGCACATTTAGTAAACAAAGGGAACAAGAGCTCAGTTATCCTGATTATAGGCACAGTAGATGGAAAGGCTTGAATCTCTGATGACTACTTCCTTTTAAAAACAAAGCCGTGTTTTCATAACCTAGCCATTCCTATTAACCCTGCAAAGCTTGCTGAAACAATAAAACACTTGTTATAAAGTACTTATCTTTTATTTCAGTCTAGCATATGGAAAAAAAGAATTTTGAATTGCTTTTATTGTTTCGGACATCACACAGCAGGTTTCAGTAGAGAGTCAGAAATTAATTAACTATTAACAGGGAAATATGCATAGACAGTTTTTAAGTACTTATGGTTTGGCCTTCAGCAAAATATTTCAGTCTTTTCATTTGAGAAATGTTCTGCCTTGGGGTCTGGATGACTCAGACAGTAAAATGCTTGAGCTGTTCACCTTCAGTCACTAGTTCAAATATGATTCAGGTCACTAGCAAGTGAAAGTCATATTTTCCAATGTATGCTCAGTGATCTGAAATATGAGTCTTGAGATCAGAGCCAGGAAATGACTGAGGTGCCTAGAAACTTGGGACATGCAGGTCTAGACTTTAGGCTCTTGGCTTTCAGAGGGGAGGTGAGTTCCTGTGCTATTTGTGGCTCCTGGAACAGGGCCTGGGAGAACTGGGTGCCTCAACACGTGGTTCTGTGGGCCAGTGTAGAGGGGTGAGCTTGCACAAGCTTGCTGAGGAAAAAAATGCTAACCCACAGGATATATTGATGGGGAGGGTGTTACTGAAATTTTGTCCCATTCTGAAGGTCTAGTACCTGGCTGCAGTGTCAGCTTAACTGTTTCATGACAATAATGAAAATGGCTCACGCCCTTTCCTAGATGAGTGCTCTAAGTAGTTTTTGGCATATCCCGAGTCTTCGGTCACATGGATTTCCAAGTTTTTCTCCTGGAATGGCTTCAAGAGGAAGCAAATGTGCTCAATCACTCCACCTTTACTCTTCTGCCTAACACATCTTGGGATTAACACAAGCCTTCTGTGTAATGTGTGTTTGCAGTCCCTCAGACAGGTTAGAGAACTGAACTGGGGTGGTCTCTTTCCAAATGGAGTGCTCTAGCAGCTATGAAGACTAGATTGTAGATAGAGGGGATATATAGTTTGTGCTTTCTTTCTTGTCCTTCACCTGGGCTATTATAGTAAAATGTTAATGCTGTATCTAGATTTTTGGAGTTAAGAAGTCTTATAGTAGCATTAAACCATTAAGAGGCAATTGCAACTTACGGGTTGAAATTCTAACTTCTTGTGGAAAGCAGCTTTGAAATAGGAATATTCCTGGATTCTTGGATTAGGAGCTGCTTTCCACCAGATTTTGTGCTAAATAAACTTCAGCATTTGTTGCAAGTGAGCACATGTTCACTAATCATGTTTGTAGCAACCCTATGCCAAAATGCATTGTCAAGAATGTTTTTGCATTACTTCCTGGGCCAAAACTCTCTGCAACTCTCAGATATGTTTCAGCCCCCTTTAAGGGATGGTATTGAACAGACAATTGCACTTTGTCCATCTGTGTTCTTCCTGGATACTTTGTCCTTTCTGAAAACACTATTTGGACATTTAGATGGCTTCAGGCCAGTTGTGATTGGTGAGGGAACTGTTTGCTACTCAGCAGTTTCAGGTCGCCCATGAAGTCATTTATCAAGCTGGCCAAGGCCTGTGGTGCTCACTTGCTTTCCTTGTGAGTCTTTCAAAGACTCTGAGAGTTCCCTTTTCAATTAAAACTCCACCCTGGAGAAGAAATAGTGGCTACTGATTTCATGGCTATAGTAATTTCATGATTTCTTGAGGAAATGTGTGACCAGCTGGAGAGAGGATAAATCAACCGTATGTCCTCCTGCCTCTTGAATAAAGGGTCTATTGATCACCTTGTTGGACTAAGTTGAAGATCCCAACTGTGGCTCTCTTCTGAAATGGCAATGCATCCTGCAGCTACTTGGGTGCCATTAATGACCAAAATGGGAAAGGATGTGAGAAAAGATTTACTTTTATTATTTCCAAAGCAGAAAGGGAATGCATTGTTTAAGAAGAGGTTTGCCTTTCTAAGGTTTGCTATGAAGATGAAAACTTAGATACAGGATTACTCAGCCTTGCAAGAAGATGTAAAAAAGCATTTTGTAAACATGCATCTGTTTCACCTTTTCCTGGGCAAAATGGTGAGTTTGTTTTTAATCCAGAAGAGTTCTGATTCTTCTCCTTTTTTCTGTTCAGTCTCAGGGCCTTTTTGGTTGTGAATTTTCCAAGCCATTTCAGTTATGAAGCAGGAGAGGTTGCCATGGCCTGCTGTTTGGACTGTATCTCTTGAAGCTGCAGGAAGCCACCTTTAAAGCAGAGAGTTGCTAAACCTTTCCTCTCCTAGAAAACGTATGTTCATCTGAACCAGTCCTTTCAAAAGATGCGCCATGCACTACAAAGCAGGCTCTCCTGTCTGGAGGAGAGGGGCTTACAGAAAGGCCACACTTTAAACTTAAATATAGGACAAAGAACAACAATCACACTTAAGGCGTTTTCAATGCAGATAGTCACAGACCTGTTCTTACACCGTGTGATTGGACTTGCCATTAAATTAGATCAATATGTGGCTTCTTTCCTGGTGTACTATCACACTCCACTGAAAAGATCTTTTTCTGTGTTCCATAATTAGCCTTGCTGCTATTCCAATACTAATCTCTACTGAATATCAACCAGGTAACAGATGAAACAAGGAGCTGGCTAGTCTGAGTTGAGAGTAATATGGGCCTGAAGAGTTTGTCTCAAGTTCTTTATGAGTTTTCTTCCTATCTCATTCAAGATTGTAGAGCTGTGTAGTGGGAAGGAATTATTTGGGTTTTTTAAAAAAAATTGCTCAGTAGCTTCGTTTTTGTTTCATTTTGAGTTTGATGCAAAATGGTCCACACTGAAAAATGAGGGGGGAGGAGGGAGATGTTTTGAAAGAGTGACAAACAACTTTACAGGTAAGGAGTTTCATCCAAGGTAGGAGAGAGGAAAGAGTGCTTGTGTACATTGTTCCTTCTTGATGCAGTAGTGGTGTTGGGAACCAGGACTGCTGACGCTCACAAGGTACTTTTATTCCTCCCATATCTTACCTTTTCCTCCTTTCATGACAAAATTTCCTTTATGTCATTTTTTTAACTGAAACTGGGTTCTGTAGACTTTCACAACCTTTTTTTTTTTTTGTTAATATACAACAGGTTTTTCTGCAACTATTTCCAGACATGTGAGCTACTGACCCTTCTCATATTTGGGAAGGAAATTGGCAGTCAAAGCCAATCATTGGGTTTATTTCTTACAAATTCCTTTTTCTTAAGTGTAAATTACAAGCTTTTAGAAGTGTCCTGGTTTCAGCTATGATGGAGTTAATTTTTTTTAGCAGTGGATGGAATGCCATGTTTGGGTGTTAGGATGAGAACAGTGCTTAGCACCCTGATGGTTCTGGTTGTTGCCGGGCAATCAAGGACCTTTCTCAGTTCTTCATACTTCCTTACTAATGAGAAAGGAGGGGACGCAGCCAGGACAGGTGACCCGAATTGGCCAAAGAGGATATTCCATGCCAGTTACGTCATGCTCAGTATAAAGGGGGACTGGGGGGAAGAGGAGGAGACAACGCCAGGACGGGCAGTTTCTGGGGACGGTCGGGTTCGGGGACGGCTCTAAGCTGTGCGGCCTGAGTTGTGTAGTTTGGTGAGAAACTGCATTGTGTATCACCAGTTTCATATATTTTGTGCTTTAAACTCCTGTTATTGTTATATCTAGTTTTCTGTTATTGTTTAGTAAACTATCCTTATCCCAACCTGCGTGGTTCTGGTTTCTAGGTTGTGGTTTCTTTTCCTCCTTTCTTCCTTCCCTTTTTCCCCCTCCCCCAACTTCCCTTCCCCCTTCCTTTTAAAAGTACAAGCGACTGTGTGGGGTGCGGCCCTCGGCCGGGGCAAAACCACGACAAGAAGAGATTCTGCTTGTTATTTGTAACAATCACATAAGTGATTTGCTTACACATTTTAAGGCAGTTATTTAATAATTAAATATTGATGTCTAACAGTATAGTGAGTTTCTGCAAGTGTGAATGAGCTAGGTATGGTCTGCAGGGTGTTATCTCAAATATTACTGGAATGTTGAGCACACGGTTACCATTGTATTAGGGTAATAATGTTGAAAGAACTGTTTAGATGTTTAGTTGGTATCAAACAACATGTGATTGTGTGTTGATTAGCTATCAATTACAACAAAGTACAAGCTGATATTTGATAAGCACAGTAACTGATAGCTTGCTTTAGTTAGGCCAATTAAATGGCTAAATATCTCCTGGAAGGAATTATAAATCATTAGAAAATCACTAATGTGTTTGGCAGCTTGTCAAGGGATCTGTAAACATGGGGGCTTCTGGCTGTGTTTGGGGAGCTTGAGCTTTTTCAAGAATCACAAGGTTGGAAAAGAACTTTAAGATCATCAAGTCCAACCAATCCCATCTTAAGCTAAACCTCATCTACTCTTTTTTTAAACACATCCAGGGAAGGTGACTCAACCACCTCCCTGGGCAGCCTGTTCCAGGCCCTCACAACTCTTTCAGTAATTTTTTTTTTTTTTTTTTCTAATGTCTCATCTGACCCTGCCCTGGCACAGCTTGAGGCCATTTCCACTTGTCCTGTCACTTGGCTGAAGAGACCATCTCCCACCTCTCTACACCCTCCTGTCAAGTAACTGTAGGTGGTGATAAGGTCTCCCCTCAGCCTCCTCTTCTGGAGGCTAAACACCCCCAGCTCCCTCAGCCGCTCCTCAGAGGATTTGCCCTCCAGCCCCTGCACCAGCCTGGTTGCCCTTCTCTGTACAGGCTTGAGGACCTCAATGTCCTTCTTATGGTGAGGACCCCAGAACTGGACACAGTACTCGAGGTGTGGCCTCACCAATGCCCAGTACAGGGGCACAATCACCTCCCCAGACCTACTGGCCACACTGTTTCTGATACAAGCCAAGATGCCATTGGCCTCCTTGGCCGCCTGAGCACACTGCTGACTCATATTCAGTCTGCAGTCACCCAACACCCCCAGGTCCTTCTCTGCCTGACAGCTCTCCAGCCAGTCTCCCCCAAGCCTGTAGCGCTGCATGGGGTTGTTATGTCCCATGTGCAGCACTCTACACTTGGCCTTGTTAAACTTCATCCCATTGGACTCAGCCCATCGGTCCAGTCTGTTCAGATCCCTCTGAAGAGCCTCCCTACTCTCAGGCAGATCAACACTTCCTCCTAGTTTAGTGTCATCTGCAAACTTAGTGAGGGAGCATTCAATCCCTTCGTCGAGATCATTGATAAAGATGTTGAACAAGACTGGACCCAGGACTGAGCCCTGGGGGACGCCACTCGTGACCGGCCTCCAGCTGGATTTTGTTCCATTCACCACCACCCTCTGGGCTCGGCCATCCAGCCAGTTTTTAACCCAGCTGAGGGTCCGCCTGTCCAGGCCAGTGGCAGCCAGTTTCTCAGTCAGAATGCTGTGAGAAACTGTGTCAAAGGCTTTACCAAAGTCCAGGCAGATCACATCCACAGCCTTACCCTTGTCCATTAAGCGGGTCACCTTGTCATGGAAGGTGATCAGGTTAGTTTGACAGGATCTACCTCTTGTAAACCCATGTTGACTAGGCCTGATCCCCTGGCCATCATGCATGTGCTGCATGATAGCTCCCAAGATGACCCTCTCCATGATCTTCCCTGGGACTGAGGTCAGACTGACAGACCTGTAGTTCCCTGGATCCTCCTTCCAACCCTTCTTATATATGGGTGTAACATCTGCCAGCCTCACAAATTTGGTCTGTCATCAGCATAGAAACTTTGGATAACCAAGTACTCAACTTCCAGGGGGTTAAGCTTTTCCTCACTGGCAAATTAATTTGAAATGGAGGTATAAATATCTACTGGTTTGAGTTAAACACAGTAAAGCTAGATAATATTCAAGATCATCTTACCCAGTTTTGCCAGCAGACCTCCTTCGTGAGAGCTCTTCCTGATCATGGTTTCATCTATGTACATCCATATAGATATCTGCCAACCCACTGATTTACATTTCTCCATGTAAATTAAGATTTGTCCCTTTGTTAAACTGATGAGTGCCTTAAGACAAGAGTACAACCGACGATGACAGTGAGGATGTTGTTTTCCTTCAGAGTGCAGGCAGTATGTTATTTTCCTACATGCTCTGTAGAACAAGGGTTTAATGTCAGCCTTGAAAACTGCTCAGTGGACGTTGTAACTGTGATGAGAGTTTTAATATAAAGAGTAAACTAATGAGCATTCAGAAAGGGAACTTCTGAGTGAAGGAGAGAGATCTCTGTGTGTGTAGCTTGATAAGGTTTCTCATCAACCGGTATAAATGAAAATGTTACATTTCAGCCCAAGGTTTAATTGGACCAGAACCTCTTTCAGTCTGTAGTATGGAGGGGTAGGGGATGTGCGTTCCTGGAAAACTTAACAGAAGAGACGTCTTATCTCTGTATCTTTCTGTGGTTATGTTTACACGTGGATATGTCAGACTTTTCTTAATTTGAATGAAACTCAGAAGGAAAGAGACTGGAAATTACTTCTCTTCCACCCAAACTCCAGTATACGTTTCTCCTGGATCCGCTGTTACGCTCCCTGAATACAAAAGAGGTGACTCTCAGTCCTGTGGCTGACACTTGGCAGCTTTTATTCTGTGCTGAGCCAGCAGACAATGACCAGGATGAGATAAAGTGCCAGTGATCCACAGGGACTGGTTTCGCTGTTCCTCCCCTGTCCGGAGCTCGTTCTTACTGCTGGGAGTTTAAGGCAGATGATTGCTGATTTGGGGTGCCTTTCCTCCTTCGTGTTTGCTAACCTGCAACGGCTGTGGCTTTTAGCCTCTGTATCTGTGGTAAAGAATATACACGGCTTACAATACTGTTTCTGAGAGAGAACTCACCAGGAGCAAAGGAAGCATTTCTGTCAAATGACAGATGATGGTGGTATTTGTCTGAGTTCACAGTTTCCCTGTATGTGCAGCTATACAGGGCTATCTTTCAAAATGCCTCCTCTTATTAACTTCTCCGGCTCCTGAAGGTTGAGTCCTATGGCATATTTACTCAGACAATTCGTCTTGCACATAGCAGCGAGAATAGCTGTGTGCTTAGTGCTCTGGGGGTTTTTTCCTTTAGGAAATGAAATTATATTTTTTGCTTATAGGAAAGAACGATGGATCCGTGGCAATGCAAGAGGGCTTGTCACCGGAATGCTGTAAATGTCAACAAGTGGTGTTATCTTGATGTAATGTCAAATTTAACTTAAAACAGTGCTATTACACGCGAATGAAATGTTTCTTTGGGAAACGTTCCGTTCTGTGTCCACTTCATTACCTTAACTGCCTTTGATTACATTGATGCCTAAAGTCTCTCTGTAATTCAAATACCTTAAATGAGAGCGATATAATCATTGCTGTGTATTCAGCGGAGGGAAGATCGATGATCAGGTGCTGAGCCCCATACAATGGAGCCAGGTAGTGCTTAGCTATTGTTTACATTGATGGGTTACTGCCATTCGTTTAACAGCCTTGCTAGAGGAGTAGTGCTACGGCTGGGCGAATGGTTAGAACTGTAGCTTTCAATAAATTTGGAGTGGTTTTGTGGATTTTGGGGTTTTTTTTAAAAGTTGTCACTAAGAGTTACTGATCACTCCATATAAACTCTTCCAAGCGCTACTGAAGCCAAGAGCAATCTCGCTCTTAGTTATAATATTGAACAGAAAGATTTCAGATGCTAAATACGTAATCTCCCAGCTCTTCTGTGCAGAATGTTGCTTCCTGGTGAGAGACGTTTACCAGATGGAACATCAAAAAGTTATTGTGTGTGGTTGGTGGAGGTTTTCTTTGAAAAAAGAATAGGGGGGAAAAAAATTTCCAGTCAGGCAGGAATCCTTTGACTTGGGTTTTCATCAGAGAAACTTGCATGGAGTCCAGGCTCAGCCTGCACAGCTCTGTCTACAGTGAAATGCTCTGTGAAATCGTGTTGTTGAATCACTGGTATATCGCTTTAGAAGAGAGACAAAAACAAATCGGGTGTTGCAACATTCTATTTCAATGTTTCCCAAATGGCGTTTTATTTTCTTTTGGCTGTGATTTGAATGTTTTGTCTTTAGATATATTGATACATGCTGCAGAAGTAAAAATCAAAATAAAGCTCTCCAGTTCTCTTGCAAAAATGTTTTGATTAGTAAAAAGTGAACAAAAATAATATTCCTCCTTGCCTTCCCACCTGCAGTTTGTTTTCAATATGTTTAAGCATTTGATTTTTTTCCCTATATGACATGAAGCAAGAGATTTGAGAGAGAGAAAAGTTCTGTTGCCTTAACTGCTGCTTTCTGCATTGCTTTGGCTGTGCCTTTCTGACCTGTGCCTTTCTGCATTGAGTAAGTTGCTATGCAAGCATTTAAAATAAATACATAATTGCTGTTAATCTCACAACCAAATACAGTGTGTACTGGAAGGGTCACAGAAGTGCGTTGCTTCTGCTAGCTTACTGTATTGCAAAGGGTAAGAAGATGTGTAGCCCTTCGTTTCTCCCCAAGACCTCTTACAGACCAGATTCACACCCCTGTCTCTCACAGTGAGTTTCCCAAGTACTCAACAGATGTAACTCCAAGTTCTTTTGAGCAAGGGATCATCCAAAATGGAGTGGAGATGTCACAGCCTCTCACCAACTCTTCACTAGCCTAGGGAAAGTTCTTCCCTGTTGAAAACTTTGGAGAAGCACTTCTGATTACAGCAAATGTAATTTCTTCAGTGAACTAGCTTATGTTCCTTGTTCCTGTAGCTTTGAGCAGTCACTCATGCTTGCATTGTTGGGGTGACTTCTGTGTCTGTCAGAGAAACTCAGGCTCTGCTTGTGGCTTGGTAGGAGTTGTTGGGGAGGGAACAAGTCCCATCACAAGCTGCTGGAGGTAACAAAAAGGCTGACAAGAGTAAGAATTCTCCAACTGGGGAAGAGAGCTGCTGTGTCTAGGTGAAATTCTGAGCCCATTCAAATCACACTTGGTGCAAGAGTGTAACTGCCACAGCTGTAGCCCCGTGGAAACCGAAAGTGAGGTGACAGAGGCGAGTGCCATTTCAAATAGCCTCGGTGCCTACAAGACGAGACAGCCATACAGTGCGGCACTTTGTTAACACGCTCTCCCTCTTCCTTCCTCCTTTGGGTGCAGATGATGAGAACAAACAGAGGGATTTTAAGAGCTTTCCACTTTGTGATTTTTCCCAAACCTGTCACATCCCGATCCACTGTGGGAAAGGAGCGCTTTTTCTGTTGCATGAACTGAGATGAACAGAGCTGGATGCTGTTGGGGTCTTGGCTTATCTGTTGGTTCACTACTTCTGCAGGAACTTGTGTGGCTTGCCAGTGACTTAGTTTGCAGTTAGCTCTTTTCCTTAAAGCATGTGATATAGGTCAATGTGGTTCTCAAAATCTCTTCTGGAGTGGGGAAAGAGCTCAGCTGCTGATTGCTACCAGAACTCACTTCTTGAGATGATATCCTGCCAGGAATCTTATCTGGATATCCATGTTCTGCTCTAGCTGCACTGTAAATTGGCTGTGTAGGCGAGAGTGCTTTAAAAGAACCTTGTTGTCCCACTTCCTAATGTAAAGCATGGAGTTGGGGATGACACGATGGCGTTAAGAATCCCTGGTTTCTCAGCTTTTACTTTGAGGACCACATTAAGCTTGTGTTTTCTGCTCTCACTAGGGTAGTCATAGCCCTCTTCCTGCTACGGGTGAGTTACTGACAACCCAACTGCTGCTTCTTTCTGGCAGAAGTTCCAACTGTGCCCTTTCCCTGACTAGCTTACAGAAAGAGGGAAACAAAGAGCTGAGGGGAAGTGAGGAAGGCAAAGCTGCACCTTTCAAATAGCAGCAAAGTCTTAACAATAACAGAGGGGAGATGTAATAAAGGATGCTGTGATGTTATGTCAGGGCAGATTGCTTATTTGTCATTAATAAAGAATTACATTAGTGTCGCTAATAAAGAATGCTTCATCTTGTTAGAAAATTCAAATTACATGTAGTGTGTTGAGGTGCTGAAAACTACCTGCCAGGAAAAATCTTTTGTTTACACAAGGAATAAACTTAAAATGAGAAAAGGGTTGAGAGCAGAGTGATGGGAAGTCAGCTAGGCCAATGAATCTTCTTTGAGGAGTAAAAGTAAAGATGAAGCTACCAGTTATTTTTTTTTTTACCTACCTGGACTTTGTCTGAGCCACATGGAGTGACACAGTAAAACCTACTAGGCAGCTCTGCCAGGAGGGAAGATAAAAGCACTTGGATGAGAGCTGGATTCTTTTACCTGATGACAGGATTCCTTACCCCTGGTAAAAATCCAAACCTGCTGTTCAGAGAAACTGCTCAGCAGGTTGGGACAGCGCTGTGTCCTCTTGCAACAGAGCAAGTAAAACTGCACTTCAGAATTGGCCTGCTTCCTGCTGCCTTACTGAAGTTGAGTGGAATTAGCTAGTGAAGATCTGTTTATTGCAGAATTGCATCCTGGAAAGTAGGTGAGAAGCATCTCCTCTTTAACATCATCTAATCCTGTTCTCTCTTCTAAGAGCAAAATTGTCCAGGTACAGTACTTCCTTGTCCTGCATCCTCTACAGCCTGTATTCCAGCAGAGGGATAAAGGGCTGTAGGAAACCAGAGGAAAGGATAGAAAGGCTTGCCATCTGAAAAGCATATTTAAATAATGAATGAACCCTTTTTTTTCTTTAATCAGTTGTTTCAAACCTGGTGAGCAGCAGTCTTTCTAATTAAGTTTGTCCTTGAGCTGAGAGTAAGGATTATGAATTGCATAAAGGATTTTTCCAGCTTTGAGTATTTGAAGATAAACTTTTTTTAAAAAAGTAAACTTGAAAACAAACCAGCAAAAAAATAACAGCAAACAAAGCTCTAGGACAGAAGATCACTGTTCTCCATGCTCTGTTTTAGTTCACTGGCTATAGATTTGTGTATTGAACCTGGCATCTGAAGGACTCTGAACAATAAGCACCCTGATTACTGTTTGTGCTCCCTTGCCTTTTCCCTGAGAAGTGAAGAGCATGTGCTGCAGCTTTTTTGTAAATACAAGCAATAGATGCTTAAAGAAACTAAACCCTCAGTTTACAGAAACACCTGCAGAAGTATCCCAACCAAAGCATCCACAAAAACTGAATCCCCAGTACCTTTCCTCTCTGAGTAGCACTGCTGGACCACACTTTCTGATGAGTAAGTAGGCCCCTAATTTGCTGATGTTGCAGCGTGGGGACCTGTGGCTTCCATCTGGCCCCACTGCTGAATTGCTTTTTGGGATCTAGGGTATGGATTTTGGTGGGGAAGGAGGAAGCAATGCATGTTCGGCTTTTGTGTCTATAGGGAATATGGTCATGCCTCAGGAAGTAGTTGTATGAAAAAGTTTAGTTATAACCCTTCAGGTAAGGCTGCCTTAAATGTTGAATCTGAACTTGAATATGTGGTGCTTGGGGCATAGTTTTGTTGTCAGCAGAACACATTGATATGCAACGAAAACACATACATCTTTCTATGTAATCCTATTAGACCTTGTTCCACACATAAAATCTTGACTTAGTGGAAGCTAGTAGCAAAACACCTACTAATTTTGTTTGGTCATGATACATCACAAGCTTATTCTGCATTTTACTGACACTAGATGGCATTTAAGACTTTTATACTAGCTGGAAAGCTGTCTGGTATCTAGCAATTCTTAGCAGGGGCTCCATTTCAGGGAAAGTATGGCTCTTCCATGCCTTTTTTTGCTAATAGAAATGGAAATTCCCCATGCCAGATGCTTACTCACTGGATCTCGCAGTACTTGCTGGAATCTGGAATTTCTCTGCTTTGTTCTTCATCATCTGTTATGTTATGAAAATGTTTAACCTGCCATGTCCTTTGCTGTGCACAGACAGTCCTCCACTCCTTTGGTAGTTCTTGGAAGAATTGTTATCCCTTGTTACAGCTATGAGTAGGTTTTTTTTTCCTCGAGTACAAAATAACACCCCATTTTCACAATGGACGCTATGTGGATGAATCATCTGTGAAAGAATAAAGGGGTGGTATTGAGGCTGCAGGGATTGGCAGGAATTGGGGCTTATGTGTAAATGTAAATTGAGTCTGTATTTGTTATTTCTAGGCCTTGGCTTTTAACTTGGTACACTATTTCTTCCTCTGCTGTGCTTTTGGAAGCTGTTCTTCACTGACCTGATACTGTCTCTTCCCTTGACTGTCTGCCTCCAATTCAGTCTGATGTGAAAAGTGCACCTGGGCTGCAAAACTTCTGTTGAAACTTAATCTTCTTTTTACTAGGAAAGGTCCTAAGACATGTATTATTAATGTTCTTTCAAGATTAGTCATGATAAAGTGGAAATCCAGAGAAAGATGCAGGCTCTCTGTGGGCTTACACCTTCTAATAACCCTTAGTACAACATGAATAGTCTGCAGATGCATCTCTCCCACACAAATGTTTCCAAATCAAGTTGCAGGCATCTCCTCCGGCCCACCACAACTGCTGAGATTGTGTTCTGAAAGTCTGCTTTTGGCTTGGATAGAATTAATTTTCTTCACAGTAATTAGTGTGGGGCTGTGTTTTGGACTTGTGCCAAAAATAGTGCTTATAATTCAAGGATGTTTTGGTTCCTGCTGAGCAGTGCTCACAAAGAGCTGAGGCCTTTTTGATCCTCACACCACCCCACCAGCCAGTGGGCTGGGGGTGCATAAAGAGTTGGAAGGGAACATGGCCAGGACAGCTGACCAATGGGATATCCCGTACCATATGATGTCATGCTGCGTATATAAAGCTGGGGAGGAAGGGAAGAGGCATTCAGAGTGATGGTGTTCATCTTCCCTAGAAACCGTTACATGTGATGGAGCCCTGCTTTCCTGGGGGTGGCTGAACACCACTGCCCATGGGCAGTGGGGAATGAACTCCTTGTCTTGCTCTGCTTGTGCGCACGGCTTTCGCTTTACCAACCAAACTGTCTTTACCTCAACCTGAGAGTTTTCTCCTTTTTATACTTCCAATTCCCTCCCCCCCCAATCCCAAAAGGGGGGAGCGAGTGGCTGTGTGGGGCTCAGCTGCTGGCTGGGGTTAAACTGTGACATCTTCCCCTCAGAATTCCCAACTTCCCTGTGACTGTGATTGCTTGTACAAATAGCTGATGTTTTTAATAATGCAAGTCAAATAATAGAACTATGTCATGTTAGAAAATGGGAAACAATTACTTCCATTTTTCTAGTCTTGTGTTAGTGCTCTGGTTCAATGAGATTAATATTTTCCTGTGCTGTGCTACAGGTTGAAGTTACCTGGGAAGAATACCCAATGAATGTTCCTGCAGTGCTGACACCTGTTTATAGAGACTGCTCCTTTGTGCTCTGCAAAGTGTGAGGTAGTTTCTCGTAAAGCTTTCTGTGTCTTGTACTACAGTCTTAGCATTGCCCTGAAAGCCTTCTGGCTTCTTTGCCTAAGAAGCCTATTTATTCCACTTCAGGTTCTGAGATCATAAAAGAAGGGCTTGTTGTTCACTCTGTCATGTAATCACCTCCTCTCATTGCAGCCTGACATTTGAACCACCCCCGCAGGTTTGAATTTAATTCATAAAAGTGCTTCTGAGATGCTCTGGCTCCATTTAATTAAAGCAAAGAAAGTCAAAGGCCAAAGAGTTCAGCCTTTTCCGAGGCCACAGTCGAGGCTACAATTGAGCTGAGGGCCTGTGCCATCTGCTGACCTGACCTCTGTCCCACACTTGTCTTGCCTGATTCCAGCCAGTGCGTGCTCTCTCCAGTCCGGATCTGGGGTGCTGCTGGGGTGTTGAGCAGTCTCCTGTTCCTCCACTTACTTGCTTAGCTGCTTGCTTTTGTATGTTCAGGTAACTTAAATGTCTTTGTGAGGGGCTCTGAAAGCACTCAGATGCCTCTGAAGTTGAGACTAGCATAGGTGCTCAAGCATGTTTGGAGTGCTGTACCAGACTATAATTAATTCCTAAATTTCATAAAAGAGCGTGCTTCTGAGTTGTTTATAAATGCAGGAAGCTAAAGATTGAATTACAGCCTAGAACTTCAATCTTCCATCAGTGTGTTTGCTTAAAATACATATAAGTAGCTTACGTAACTGTTTACCGATACAATGAAGGCTGCTGCAACTTATTCTTAAGTTGGACTTGACATTTACAGATAGAAATTTACTTCTGACACAGCAAGGAGATTACAGTGTTTGTGTGACATGGGAAGAAAAGGATTACAGTAATCTTTCCGTGTTTTACAGCCTTATGTAGGAGGAGAAAGATTGTAGCGTGCTGCCATAGGAACGTGGAAATGATGGGGAAATTATCCGCAATGTTTTGAATAATGCCCTGGCATACATTATAACACTGTCGCACTGCCGCTTTCCCCGTGGATCCGGGGCTGTTGTGAGCCGGTGGGTAGGCACAGTTCTTAAAAGGCAGGAGGATTAGAACGTGTTTGCGTGCATGCGTGGAGACAGTAGCAGGCTGAGCAGAATCAGGCATTCCAGTGGCGTGAAGGAAAAGGCCTGGCTGTTTCATAGAAATGCACGTTTTGAATGAACTCACAAAGGCATCCTAATACTTGAATGTGTACGTTCCTTGTTTTTTTTTCTCCCCTTAAAGAAGTCAGTCAGGAAATAGGGACGCATTAGCATTAGAAACGGTATTGGCAAGGAAGGAAAAGGGTCAGAATGATTTATTTTTAACTTTTTATTTAATGAAAAGCTGTAGATACATTTCTTTTTTTTCTTTTCTCAATATTTAGCGTTGCTTTTACCGGGGGTGGCAAGTGAAGAGTGCAAGGTCTTTGATTACTGGATCAGAAAAGGGTGTCTGCTTTCAGGGAAGGAATTGTCCCTTTATTTTTCACTTTTTTCTTTTCTTTTTTTCCTCTTACTTTTTTCCTCCCCTGTGGAAAGCTCTTTTTGTGAACTCTGATGGCAGGGCTTGTCAGCGCATCACCCAGACTTTCTGTTGCGATTACACTAAGAAAACTGGCACTAAGCTGAGAGCTTCCCCCAAACCTGCAGGATTGTTGCTGTGCAAGTGTTGGAGGTTCCTTCCCTGAACAAAAACTGCCTTCCCTTCTCTGCTTTGGCTCCAAAGCAAGGCAGGGATACCCTGAGCCAGAGGGTGGCAGGCAGAGCCCTGTTGTCCTGTGTACCTACCAGGCAACCAGTCACTTTAGACATGACTATTGGCTACAGTCAAAGCATGAATTCTCCCCACATTGAAGTCTGGAGGGTTTGGGTTTGTTTTCTTTCTTCTTTACCAGCTTGTAAACCTCTGATGTAAAATTCAACAAAGTGGCAGGAGTCCCAGTCAGAAAATCCCTAAAGCAGTGAGCAAACTGACGTGGGAGTTATGTGGAGGTTTTGGTGATTACTTGGTGGTGAGCTTATACTCGTTGCCTGGTGCCATTCCAGCAGACTGTTGTCTTGGAGCAGGGAGGGGTTTTGTTTGGTCGCAGTCACCTCTGAGGTTTGTTCTTCAGGGGACTAGAGGACAAGGATGTGGGTTCTGGTTACTTCAGGGATGAAGCAAAGTAGATGTTGCTACGTCTGCTTTTGGAGCTAGACAGAGACAAGCTTATGAAAAAACCACTCTGAGATTTCTTGTATTAATGCACTGGAGTCTTCTGCTATGTGGCTGGTGCAGCTTCTTGTAGGTTTTTTCTGTTGTCTATTAAAAAAAGCTTGGTACAGGAGAGAAGAGGGAAATATGAGAGTTGGTAAGAAAGCCAAGAGACTGATGTCAGGAATGATAAAGGCTGTAACAACTGGTTGAAACAAATTGTGAATATTGAAGAATCCTGTTACCTCCGTAATTTAGTAACAGTGAACTGCAGAGCAGAGATGGGGAAAAAGTAGCTTGTAAATATGAACAGGTCAAGTCAAATCTCAAGCAAGGGAAACTGTGAATGTGGTCTACCCCAGGGACACCTTACAATCTCCATAAAGAAAACAGTTAATAAGAATCCTAGGCAGCACTACTCCATGACTGATGTAATACATGAGAAGTTTCCCTCCTGTAGCTACAATGCCATCTCTGCTGCCAAAGGACTTATGAAATAAGTGCCTGGGTGCTGCTGGGTGGATAAGTGATGCCTACTGTTTGCCCACAGCGGGTTTCCCTTCTATGTCAAGGACCTTAAAATCTCCTGGTGTCACACATGTCAGGTTTGCTCTTGGGTTCCTTTCTTAAATATTTATTAGTTTTTTCCATTACAGAATACAGATTCTTCCTTTTCCTTTCTTTATTTCTTCAGTTTCCATGTTATTTTTTTACTTCTCATCCCTCTTCACTGTTTTCCAGCACGGGTAAATTAGTATTTTGTTCTCTAGTGAAGATCTAGTTAGTTCAGGCACTTAAGGGAGCAAGAGCCTTGAGATTATCTTGGAACTGAAGTCTTCCATGGAAAAATCATTCATGGCTCAGAAAATTGCAGGTCAGTTGTATTCAGTAAACTAGACTGTTTTACACTGATTCTTACCTGGCAAAAATACCACTAGCAGAGAATCCAATCAGAGGTGTTTTGTTTTTGCTGTTCTGCTTTTGCTGTCATGTTGCATTCTGCTTCTATCAGGAATAAATGAAATCTATGAGCAAGCCACTCAAGCAGCAGAAGTAATAGATTCTCATTAGAATTAGGGGTTGTGCAAGTTTCACCAAAGAGTGTAAATTTTACTTTTTCCTTGAAGGAAGTTTGCCTGCAGATTTTCAAGAGTTTCTGAGACTGCATCTTGCTTTCAGTTCTTACAGCCTGTTTCAGGCCAAAAGCCAGGCACCTCTGAACTGCAGGGGATTCTGAGCTGCAGAATTGTTCCAAAGTACATCTGCAGTGGCACAGAAAACACTGGGACAGGCACCAGAGTAGCTGTTGCTTCTTTTGCATGCTTCCCAAGTTAGACTGCTTGGAAACTTCAAGTGGAAAGAAATACTTTTCCTTTAGTTTGAGAGAGGTGGCTATTTTTACATAATACTCTAAAAATATGCTCTGAAATATACTCCTGCTACTTCACAGACCTTTCTGTGATGGAAATGTGTTTTAATTGAGTCTCTGTTGAGAGAATATTTCCTCTACTGGAGAAGATGGGAAGATCAATGTCCCACTTCCATTCTTACAGCCAGAAGAGACTGAGTTGATTAAAATTACCTTGTATACCCTGCTAAAGCTGAAGGAAAACAGTATGTCCTCCTAATTTGGAGGTGCCAGGGCCTATATCGTCTGTAGTGGACAAAGGATGGTCTCAGAAGCTCTGACTCAACGCTTGCATTTTGCATCATTGTGTTCATGTTTGGTTTTTCCCTCCAAAATCCCAGGAATAACAAAAAAAAGATGGCCTGAAGTGACACCAGTTAAGAGTCACAAAGCATCATCTATAATTTAAGTCATTAATGGGCATTTCCATTACGCAGTAATTATTTATTGATTTTTATATATTATGACCATTATGCACAGCGCTTGCTGAACTGATGTGGTAGTCAGCAAATTTAAAAATCCTCTGATAGTCTGACCTATTTTCATCAGCAGAAACCAATGGTATAGTAACAATGAGATTCTACGTTGTTATAAATGAAAATAAAAGGAAGAGGAAGATTGGGCAGGAGTAATTGGTCGAAGGTGGTGGTGTTTTTCCCTGCACTCTGAAAAAGCCTGTGTGAGTCGATCCCTGCCCAAAAGCATAATATTTCTGTTTTGTTACAATTGCTCCAATTTCCCAGTAGCCCATCTAATCCTATATCCTACCACACAGAACGGCCGTTACACGGGTGCATCAGAGGACAATTCAGATTCTGTGTAATGGAGGTAACCAGTTTGTGGCAGCTTTTCTCATTCAAAGGCAGCTATCGCTGAAAAGCAGCAATTTTCCAGTCCCATTGGCTGTGAAGTACAGCCTGGAAAAGGGAGAAGAGCTGATTTACCTACTGGTTTATGGGGAATGTGGGTTACCACTGACCATGGGCCTCTTAAACACCATTTGAGTTTGCCCCCAAGATATTCACCTGTTCTTGCTTTGTATCTCATTGCTGCCAGGATGCCTGCTATGGCAACAAAACAAAGCAAGAAAAAACCCAACCCTTTGAAGAACTGGCAGTTTTAAAAATAAATGGTGACAAATAAGGTAACTTTGAAGTTGGTTGTGGGATTGTTTGTTTTTAATTTGGTGTTGGGGTTAGCGTGACCATTTTTCTCCACTGGGCAGGACACGTTGCAGTATTTCATGTGTGCATGTGCCTAAACATGCAGAAGGATTTTATGGGTTGTTGAATCAAAGTAAGCTTTAGTTAACTTTTGGAAAGCTTAGGTTAATCAAATAAGGGTTTGGTATCTAAAATGACAATGGGGAAACTGTGAAATAGCATTGAATGCAAAGCAAGACCTGTTAACACAATTGACAAATTCTCCTCATAACTTGAGGTGAGGCGGTTATCCCTTGTGAAGTTTCAATAGCCCTTGCTCGTTGCTCCCACAAATCTCCTGATGGACCATGTGGTTTTATAGAAACAAAGCTTGCTCTCTCTTGTCTTTCTCCTTCAGTGTTCTTTAATCAAATTAATGGAGTTGAGGCACTTAAAGGTCTTAGACTTGTGGGCATGGTTAGCTTTCTCTTTAGGGTAACAGTGCTGTGACTAAAGCTACCTTATTGCTCTCTGAGGAACCTGTACAGTAAGTACAGCCTGAGCCTGTTGCCTGCATGACTTCTCATGTAACTGCTGCACATGCTGAGTTTGATGCACATCAGTTGTAAAATTTGCAGACAGGCCCTTTGGGGAATCTAAGAAACCTTAAAATAGAAGCAGCAAAATGAAGTGCTGTCAGGGTGGAGGTCAAAGACCCTCCTCTTCTGGCCTGCAAATAGGGCAAATATATATTCCTTTACATTCTCTGAAAACTCAGATTCTTTCCTAGGCAAACATTATAGCAGTATCCTTGTGGACATTTACCTCCAGAAGCTGTCACTGAAGACGAATCTACAGGCTTGAAAGAGAGAGCACAGGATCAGCCATCCAGTGTCCTTGGGGAATGACAAATATCTTTTGCTGAGGGGGATGAGGAGAACAGGGATTGCCAGAAAGCACATTTTTATGGTAACTGAAGTAATGAACTCAAATGAAAGGAATAAAATAGAGGTTTAGAGTGGAAGTGCCATTTCGGTTTTAACTACAGTGTTGCAGCTGCAAAGCTATAAATTAGAACAGGGTAGTTAGGTAGGAAGAAATAAAGAAGAAAGGCAGAGTCCTTGGTTATATGAAGCTCGAAGCAGCTCAGCCTCTAATAACTGAAGTGCATCCTGCGCTGCAGTTGTCTTGCCTCTGCTTTCAGCTGGTAATTAACAGGGGTGGCAGAAAGATGTGAGGAGCAACTCATACAGGAATAGGGGGCTGCAGGGGTGGCACTTTTCTAGCTCAGCAGGAAACTTGATTTTTCTAATGTTTAATTGTTGCCAGTCTTGGACTAGAGATTTGTAGGTGATTCTACTGTGGCATGACTTTGAGTGTGATGCTTAGAAATCCATTGATCTCCATGCAGTCTTCTCTTCACTAAAAAAATTATGATGTTTCTTACCTATGGGGTTTTTAACCTTCAGCTACTCCAGGCCTCTATACCCATCTTGGTGACCCAAAGTTCTTGAGGCCTTGAAAATCTACCACCTTGGTTTGCCCTGTCAGTGAGAAGTCTGTGGAACATATTGGCCTAATGAATTTCAGCTGTGTGTTTTCCTTCTGTTTTATGTTCCTGTGGGTAGAGACTCATTTTCAAGAATTCATAGGAGGTTGGGTGATGCTAGACAGAGAAGGAGAAAAAACACCAAAATGGTGTTTTAAAAAAAAAACCACAGAGAAAAATGAATGTGTCAATTGGTATTTTACTAATGGCGCACAGGCAAAGGATAAACGATGGGTAAATCCCACTGAACAGAGAGAGAATCCATTTCTTTTGATTTAGTGTTGCAGTAGGTAGAACTGCCAGAGATTCAAATACAACCTCACTGACTTTTTGCTGCTCTCTAGTTCATTACTGCTGCTTCATTGCTAGTGCTCAGGGGTGCCAGATCTGGCCAAGAGGATACCTATAAACGTTAAAAGAAGCTGAGTTAAGGAGCTGTTAAATCCCAGGAAGCAATGCACATCATTAGTTTAGAGCTTGCTCTCCTCTAGTATGTAACAAAACGCTATATTTTCTCTGGAAACCACCTTTCATCTCAAAGCACGCTCGTGTATTTCAATTGCTTTGGAGGCTATAGGCCAGACTTCCAGCTTGTGTGCATTCATGTAAGTCTCTCAAATGAGAGCGAGGTCCACTTACGCTTGGTGAGAATGTGCCCCTGTGTATAAAGTGCCAGTTATATACTGTCGTACAACTGGCACAACGGAGAGAAGTGTGACAGTGGAACAAACTTTGATGTTCGGTGTTGTCTGAGGCTCTGTAATGCTGTAGGTAAAATTCAGTGAGTTGACTTTGGCCGACTTCTGGTCAGTTTGTTGGTTAGCTCACAACCTGATGTGTACAAGGATGAATGTTTGTCAGACCCACTTCCTTCTGCTGGCAGAACAGAAACATTTCTAGACTTCTAATGTCACAAATAAAACATGAGCTGCTCAAGGTCAAGTCATTCTTGTCACAGAAAGCTGCTAAGTGTCTTGTAAGTGTATGCAATTGTAGAATCGATTTCAAATATCCTCCTACAACTGCTTTCATTCTGAAAAATGGGAAGTCACTTTGCAGACAGAGGTCTAAGCTTTTTGAAGGAACAATGAAAGGACTTCAGTGAATTTCTGCATGGAATTTGTGATCCTCTGCTGATTGATTCAGCCAGAATCTCTGACTTGTGGTGATCTCATGATACAGCACTTAATTTGGCTTGCATGGGAAGGGTTGCAACCCTGTTCCTCACTACACACCGGTTCTCAGCACAGCTTTATCTCTACTTACTTTTCAAGTAACTAAATGGAGTGTCACAAAACAAGCATTTGTAGTTTGTTACACTACTTTTCCCCTTGTCTCACTCCAAGTTGGTATAATGCCCCTATAATTCTGTCCAAATATGGCTTGAGATTTATGAACCTGATTTATAGTAGCAGTTTGGTGTTATCCTGCAACACATCATGATAGAGCAGGAAACATCCCTTGAATTGAAAGGGACATTTTTTTGAAGCAGAAATCTTGTTCTAAAATTTGAGTAGAATGGATAATTCTTTCCCAAAAATGCTTAGAGATTGTTAGGTATTAATGACTTTCATATCTCTTTGCAAGTACAGCATCTATTCTGTGGAAACATCTTTCTGCTTATTTACTCAGCATGAGGCCAAAGACATATCCCAATGTGTCATCCCAATACACTTGCCTGTAGTAGAGGGAGACTTTTTAGAAGCCCCACACACGTTCAGTCCTGGGACCTCACAGTCTTTCCTTTATAGAGCGCTAACGGCTCGCAGCCTGGGATCAAAAGGCTATGGTAAATCAATAGTCACAAACCAGTGCTCGTAAATATCTGTGCAGAGAGGATCTGTATAGGGGTCTGGGTGCAGGGGTTTGTACCCAGGTCCCATTCATAAAAGATTTTGACTTCTTATTGTAGTAGAGAGATTATTTATTTTGACAGAATATCGATGGTAAGGTGAGCAGCCTTTTCAAGTTTTTTGTGCTCAGCTTTCAGGAGATAAGATGTGTACTTGTCCATCACACTGCCACCACTTTTCCTCCCACCAGCTCTATTCAATTTAGCCTTTATGCTAGTTATATAGGTAAACAAAAACTGGGGAAGCCCCTCATCTATCATTGCAGTGGAAGGAATTGCTGAGAAAAGTGCAAGAATAGTTAATTTTGCCCGGTCTCCTTAAAGAATTCAGATAGCAATGTATATCTCTTTCTCAGGGGAGAAAGATCTAATGTGTTAATACATATATTATTTTTTTTCCTTGTGGAACCTCATTTTTTATGGCAGAGGGAGCAGATTTACAGGGACGACTCACACATGGATTAGGTTCGCTCTAGAAGTATGCAAATTTCTTATGTTCAAACATTTGGTGCTGCTTCGCATCTCCTCTGGTCCTCTTAACTGTTCTTGTAGAGCTATTTCCATTTAATTCAGAGACTGCTTTCATGCTATTCACCTTGAATCTTCCCCAAATTAGTCTTCAGCTGCTGGAAAACAAGCAGCCAAAGTTCTTCCCATGCTTACTATATCTGGTCAAAAGCTTTTGTCATCGGGTTGCAATGCCAGGTTTATTTCAGCAGGGAGTCCTGGTTGGTCCCGTCCTCTGCTTGGCAGATGGGCAGAAATAGCAGCGGTACTTCCTACGCTGTGTGTCAGAGTGCCTCCCCTGTTCAAGGCGAGCTCTTTGTGGAGGTGTAGCCCATCGCTGAGGGCAGTGATAACAAACCTGGTGTGACCAAGTACAGGTCAGTGCTACTTGGGGCACTGCTGTAACAGCTTGCTGGAGCACATTGCAATAGATCATCCTTTCTTATCTGTTCTATTTTTCCTGAGGAAATAAATCACTTGGTTGTAGGTGAGAAGCCATGTGGCTTTGACACCTACTTCTTTTTTTTTTTCTCTTAAAGGGGAAAAGGGCTGTACTTAGGAAGAGACGAGACAATGCCATGCCCTTGATTTGCTATCGAATATGGGAGTGATTAAAAGCAGCGTAAAAGATGCGTTTATGAAACCGTTCTATGAAGAAGATGAACTACAATGCTTAAGTTAATGTGTTTGAGAACTGGAATGTTCATAGAATCATAAAATGATATGAGGTGGAAGGGACCCCAAGGATCACAGAGCTCCAACCCCCCTGCCACAGCCAGGGCCACCAACCTCAGGCCTGCATCTACACTAGGTTGCCTAGGGCCCCATCCAACCTGGCCTTGAACACTTCCAGGGACGGGGCATCCGCTACCTCTCTGGGCAGCCTGTTCCAGCACCTCACCACTCCTTCTGTAAAAAAACTTCCCCCTAATATCTCATCTAAACCTTCCTTCCTTTAGTTTTAATCCATTCCCCCTTGTCCTGTCATTGTCTATCCTTTGAAAAAGTTGAATCCCCTCCTGCTTATAAGCTCCCTTCAGGTACTGGAAGGCTGCAATGAGGTCCCCCCGCAGCCTTCTCTTCTCCAGACTGAACAAGCCCAGCTCCCTCAGCCTCTCTTCGTAGGGCAGGTCCTCCAGCCCTCTAATCATCTTTGTGGCCTCCTCTGAACCCTCTCCAACAGTTCCACATCTTTCTCGTATTGGGGGCCCCAGATCTGGACACAGGACTCCAGATGGGGCCTCACGAGGGCAGAGTAGAGAGGAACAATCTCCTCCCTGTCCCTGCTGGCCACCCCTCTTCTGATGGAGCCCAGGATACCATTGGCCTTGTGAGCTGCAAGAGCACACTGCTGCCTCATGTTAAGTTTCTCATCTACCAGAATCCCCAATAGGGTGAGTTGTACTTTAGTATAGGTTACTCTATGTTTGTGAGCCTATAACTTGGATCCAGTTACAATTTGCTTATGAGAGACATGTAAATACTTTTTTTTTTTTTACTGAAGACTTTTTGCCCAGGAGACAAAATCCAGTAAGTCACAGCATTGGAACTTCCTGTCTGCTGTTTTGGAAATGCTTGTGTGTGTTTAATCCTTCTTCTAGGAGTTTATCTCCCACTGTGACTTTACCACTTAATTCCTGGCCTGGATCTCTCCTAGGACTCGACTAGAAACCATCTGGGAACCTCGGGTCCAATAGTTGGTGGGCATTAGAAAACAAAAGCCAAAGCATCTAAAGGACCCTGTTTGGCACTCTAGACTGATAAGCTAATAATGGACAGAAAAAGGTTGGGGAAAGAGAAAATCGTGGATCATGGCTTGTGTTACTTAAGTTCCTGATAAATGTAGAGTTTCTCTATCATCTGAAATATAATCTCTGTGTTTTTTAAACAGATTGTCATTCGGGATTTTTCCTCAATTGAAAGTACTTTTTTGTAACACGATGAGGTTATCTGTTTACTCCAAATTATGGGTTTGACCAGCTTCTCTTGGCCAGCCTTTACTTCTGCAGATTGGCCATGGGTTTCCAGTACATGCAGCTCGGAGTTGTGTTTCCTTTTCAAATTGAGCACTGCAATCAAAAGTTCTTTAATACATTAGAAAAATCAGGTTTCTAGGATTCTTTTTCTAAGTTTTATTTTCTGTTTTTTCCTTAAACTCTTACAGGGACTGTGTTCTTATTCCACAATAAGTGGAGTGATCCCCACCTGAACAGGATTCTCATTACCCGAATGCTCCTTAGATAATGGGATTGTTTCTTGAGTTGGTGTAGCTTCTCTTTGATACTTTTTTCTTTTGTCAGTTTAAATCCATGTCATTTACAACTACAGAAATAACTTGTTATTCCTTTTTTTTTTTTCCATTTAAATGCTGTTTTAAACAGAACACTGTTACCTGCTAAATGTGAGTTTTGTGGGTTTTTTAATCCTTTACATTAACTAGGTTTTTCCACACATGCCTTTTGGCATACAAAGAGTCTGCCTTCTGTGGCTTCAGAGCAGCTCAAAGTCTTGTCTGTGAAATTTGATTACTCTGCCTAGATTAATTGTGAACTCATGGCAACCAATACAAATAACTAAAACAGTGAAGGGGAATTAAGGGTGAGAATTCAAGATGCTCAGAGTTGCTGGGGCTAATGCTGACTAGCTTGGGTCCCCAGCTAAACCAACCACCTTGATTTCTGTATTCAAGTTTCCTGGGGGTGAACTAGAGCATGTCCACGGAGTCCAGGGCAGAGTCATGTTTCAGAAGGAAGGACCAGCTGTTCCCTTGCTTTTACTCAGTGGGCCATGAATCAACTTGGGCCCCAAAGCTTTATCACTGTTTTATTGGCACAATGCTGTGTTAAATCTAGTGGAGTGGTAGGGCTCACTAGTACAGCAGTCACCCCAGACTAGGGTGTGGGTTCAAATCCCGTGTTTGGGACTGACCCTGAGTTTTCACATGAATCTAATCCCCATGATCCTGCAAAAATCTGGTTTTGATCCTACTGATTCTGCCAGGTATCTTTTTAACTGGTCCTTTGGTCTTTTCCTTTTAACTGCTTTTAAGTATTAGTCAGTAGAGAAAAGGAATAATTACAGCTTGCTGAAAATCTACAGTAATTAATTTTTTTTTAAGGGAAAACTGTTAAACTTCAAGTGCTTTTCTACTAATGCTGCCTGTGTGGTTTTGTGCAAATCAGAAAATTTTATAAGTCAAGGTAGTAAAATTAGAATGAATGGCTATTGCTCGAGGTTGCATTATTACAACATTGGGGTGCAGTTACAAACACAAGGGCTGTATGGTTTAGCTTTGACCCAAAAAGGGCAGTGGCAGCTTCTTCAAAGGCTCTGCTGGCTGTAAACAAACTGGGCGTTGCTTTTCAGGAGTGACATTTGTGCCAATTAACTGGGTATAAATAATGCTTTGTTTCCTTTGTTTGAACATAACCAAATAGATTTATGTGGCAGTTTAGTTTTGAATTTGTTTCCCTATTTAATTAAATTTTCTTTGTGAGATTTACTAAGCTGTGGCTTAGGCTACGGAGTTAAATTACTTTACCTCTGCGTTTACAGCCAAGCAGTGTATCACCAATTTGGAGCCTGCACTAACTTGTGGGATTACTGCCTCTGATGGTTAACAAGTGCTCTCCGGTCACTTTTTCAGCTGTCATGTTTATAATAGGTGAATTTAAAAAAAGCAGGAAGTGTGAAATAGTTAGAATCAAGTTTCTTCAAGTACAGGGGTGGAGGGGAAAAGCAGCTTGGCTCTGGATGCTCGAGGCAGTGTAAGGTTTATCTGCCTACATGCAATATTTGAAATGTTGCTCTGTGTTTATATTAGATCTTTCTTATGTTGTTTATAACAGGGGAAAACTTGTACATCTCTTTCTGCCCTCACATTTAGGAATAAATTAGGTTTTGCTGCTCTCCATTACTTCAGAGAATTAACGGGATTAATGTATATTTTAAAGGAATTGGTCTCAAAAGGGCTTTTCACTAGGCAGACAAATATTCTTTTTATTAAAGAGGTACTAGTCAATATTTAAATGAATGCCTTTGCAAGAATTAATGTATTAAATCAACAGCCCTATGAAATCAATCACTCTAGGTGCTAGTGACATCCCATCTTATACATTTGCTCTGGGTTGACTAGCTCATGCATTAAAATGTTGTAGCTTCACTTGGGACAGTATTTAGTAGTCAAGAGCATCTTATAGTGTTTTTTAATGTTCTCCCTGCCTTAATTAGTCTGGGAAATAGTTGTTTTATGATTACGTGGTACTAAGTGTCCTTTTGTACAGGCAAAGACTCATCCACCCTTTTGAGTCATCCTGTGCCTGTCCTAAATGTGTTGTCCTCCTCTCTTGCAAACTGCTCTCACTGGTTTTTATTCTTTTCATTGTCTTCCTCTGAACTCCTTCTGATTCGTAGCTGTCTTTCTACTTAAACTCTTTAAAAACTAACTTGCTAATGAGCATGTAGCTTCACAGCCGGAGCCTGGAAATTTAACAGAGTTCAGATACAAACCGGAACCTTTACCATGAAGTCATGGGTGAAGTTTAGCCTGTATTATGAAGTTGATTGCACTACATAACTTTCCTTCATTCTTAAAGACAAATTAAATTTTATATAATGCTTTCTTTCAAGAACAAAATGAATTTTGAGAAGTTTCCAAATGCTTTCTTGAAAGTGTCTGCATTTTTCCGTCGGTTACAGTCAGAGGATTCCTGCCTGTATTTGCTCCCAATACACATATAACTGGTTTGCACATGTATGTAGGTATCGACTTTACCACATTATCAAGTTCCAGTTTTCCCTACTACTGAGATGTGTAGGCCAGCTTTTTGGATTACTTTGTTCCAGATGTCTTAGCCTGTGACTTTCTAAATTGCATTTTGCTGGTAATTTCTGCTCATGTTTCTAATCCCTCTAATCTGGAGATTTCATTACCATGCTGTTTACTGTCTTTCCTGATCATTACCGGAAGCATTAAATAGGACTAGCAATGATGCTTCCAAACCTCACTCATTTGCCATTTAATACTATCTTTTGTTTGTACTTCTTAAGCCCTCTTTTACTCTGTAGGGTAGACCTCATCTCCAAACTGATCAGAATTAATTGAGAGCAAATTTATACACCAGTTTTAAATCTCTAAAAGCCTCATGTTTTAAATCTACTAAGGGCCTCCATCTATTAATCTTGTTTTGTCAATAAAAATAATAATGCAATCAACTCTGTCTTGAATGACTCTTACTGGCTCATTCTCTTCCAGAACGTGTGGTGTGGGTTCTGCTGGTTCATGGCTGTTTGTGGCAGTCTGGCCAACTTAAAGTGAAGTTCTGCCTCAGTTCTCTAGTAAGGTAATCCTGATCTCAGGAAAACGTGTTTATGTGTTCTAAAGCTATGCTTTAGGCTATTATTAGCTGTGCCTGCGCATGAAGTGGTGTAGTGTTAGGTCTCTGGGTTTGTCGGGAGAGTTATGTGGAGAGGACAGAGGTGTCCACGAGGAATACAGGAATTTGACTGTCTTCACTTTGGTGAAACGAGAAGCCTGGTGTTTGAGGGTATCCTTCCTAGAGCAGCAGATTAATTTCAGCAGTGGTTGCAAGTTGACAAGAATGATGTGAAATGCTCAGAAACCCTTATGAAAGGGTTACAGAGCAAACTTGATTCCTGCTCGTGGGGACTGACACCCCACCTCTCCCAGTTACGGTAGATAACCTTACAGAAGGTTAGCGTTTGTTTTTGAGACCTCTTGCCTATGGCCAGAGAGATTATTCTCTGTTCATGCAGTGAATGGCTTGTATCCTTTCGCTTCTTTGATAGGAAGAATTTCAGAAGTGGCGTGTGTGAGGATACTGTTTGGGGATTCAAGTTTCCCTGCCTGCTTGCTTAAGATGTAGCTATGACAGTTGTGTCTTTCTGGGAAACACGCTGCGTGACTTGTTTCACTGTAGTGGGCTGGCTTCTGAATTCTTGATAAAATTTGAAAAAAGCAACTCAATTCTGACAGGCTTTACTTTCCACTGAAAAGCATTTGTATTGCTGTGGGGCCACATTTCTCAGAACAAGTCTCTCATCAGCAGTGTCCATCGTAGGGCAGCAGAAAATGCTCTCTTAGGGTCTTGGTTTTCTCTCAATACAACAGTAATGGGGGTTTTAGTTGTCTTTTTTCCAAGTCTGAATGTCTTCAGTTTTGTGGGATCAGTTGGAGACCTAGAAGCATCCAGTCAGGACAAGACAGAATCACTGTTTTTATCAGGGTGGCTCTATTGCAGTTATGCGCTTCTGAGGCCCTTTGTCTCTAGTCTCAGGCATCCACCGCTATGCTGGAGCGGGAAGCTGGATGTTTTGTAGCAGTGTGCTCATCTTCCCCATAGAACAGCCACAGAAGTTGTAAAACATCTGTAATTAGTTTATTATACTGATCAGAATATATAGCAGAAGTTAACTTCCATAGGATTCAACTGAAATAGATGTGGAAGAAGTCTTCCAGAACTTTCCATCATGCTGCTTAAGTCTCTTCTCCTAGATTAACTGGTGGTTAAGAAAGGCTAGAGACAAAGTAGAGAAAGGAAGGAAATTACTGATTTAGCCTATGGCCTTTCTTTGCAAGTGGCAACTAAAATCTCACTGGGGTTGCAATTAATCTTCAACACTTCCTTTTTCTTTGTTTTCACTGTATTTATTTAGACATTTCTTCTTGTTTAGAGGCTCTAGTTTCAGTTATTTTCGTAGGTGAATTTGGTGAGCAGGTGAGCTTTTTGAATAATTGGTGCATTGCCCCACTGTAAAATTAAGATGATAGAGGTGCTTTTTGTTCATATCTCTGTAAACTGGTTTAACTAGAGTTTATTAGCACTAATTAGAGAGAGGCGATCTGGTTTTATCAAAGCTAATAGTGATGATAATATGCAGATAGTTATTGACCTTCTGACATAGCAGTAATTTCAGAAGAGAATAGATTAATTTTTAAAGAGCTGCTGATACACAATTTTGTTTCAGACTCTGTAGCTGCCTGGATTTGCTCCTGCTTTAACACAATTAAAATGTTGTACTCAAATAAGGAATTCTGGTTCTCTAGCTGGTATTGCAAAACACAGAATCATCACAGTATCATGGAATGGTCTGGGCTGGAAGGGACTCCAGGGATCACAGAGCTCCAACCCCCTGCCACAGACAGGGCCACCAACCTCCCAGCATCATCTAGACAAGGTTTCCTAGGGCCCCATCCAACCTGGCCTTGAACACCTCCAGGGATGGGGCATCCACCACCTCTCTGGGCAGCCTGTTCCAGCCCCTCACCACTCTCTCTGTAAAGAACTTCCCCCCCTCAATATCTATTCTAACCCTTCCCTCCATTAGCTTCAATCCATTCCCCCTTGTCCTGGTTTTAAATTCCTGTACAGGAAGGGAAAGGCAGTGCATGCCTGCATTGTTTTGAAAGCACTGTGCAAGGCTTTTGAACTTTTCATTTTGTGATGTTACATGCTGGCTAACTCTTTCTAGGCTTCTTTCACGCTTCCTCTATTTGCAACATTTAAAGAATAGATGCTGGTGTTCTCAACGAAGCAAAAAACTGGAAAAAATTAGTGTGGGTACCTAATGTTAGTTAAGCATATTCCTCACAGCCCTACAGGGGAATGGTTTTAAAGAATTGCCTTTTACTTTTTTTTCAGGTTCTGTGGGAAGAAAGCAGCATTTGGAAGAGTCAAAGAGATTGTGACTGACTTGAGCTCAAACAAGGTACTACTTTGTGACTTATGTGAGTTCAAGCCATAGGAGAAGCCAAGTTTTTGAAGATAAACCACTTTGTCATGTTTTTTGGTACGCAACTGGATTTTGTGTGTTTGGAAAAAGTTTATATTTTTTCTTGTGTTTTCTTTCACTGTTCCAAGTGAATTCAGTGAGACTTCTGTTTAAGTATTTGGATTTTAAGTATTTGTCAGATGCCTGGCTTAAAGATAAGCATTCTACTAATGAATACACAAATGCAAATTGCAAGTATTTCCAAAATGCTCAGAATTCAAACTGCTCCTAGAGATACCAAAATTCCCTGTGTGGGATAATGGATAAAACACCTTTTTGTCCTGTTGCAGTAGTAACATTGAAATGCCTCTGAATCAACATATATGTGACTTGAGTCACATACAGTGTGTCTCTCAGGGAGAATTATATCAATGTTACATTGAATTAATTAAACTTTATTTCTGCTTAGAAACCTTAGCTATATAAATGCTAATATGACCAGGATAAATTGTTACAGTGTGTGTTAATTTGAGTCCTAGTTTATCTTGCTAAATTGAAAGGTACTGATAGGAGACAGAATGTCACAGGGGTGGTGAAAAACAACACAATGCTGATGGCTTGGTAAAACCACAAGATATTCTTTGAAGTATGCTATGTTCACAGATTCCCTCTCCCTGGCTTTGTCTGTATTCATTTTGAGAGCCTTAGCTACCTGTATAGGTTTTTAAGCATGGCTTAAGTTTTGTATTCCAAATACACTCGCCCAGCCTTTAAAATTAACTCACTCTTCAATACCTCCAAACCTTAAAATGGCTAATTAAATAGCTCTCCACCTTTTCTCGGTTTGGTTTTCTTCACCTATTTTTGGACAGCATTCACTTGGAGTGGATGTTAGTTTTTATAGACCTAGAGGTTATGGCTCTGCATGAAGGCAAGGGAAAGGCTGCAATTCCATGTGAGAGGATATTGAGCTGAGCTTAAATTCATTCTCTCTGTTGTGTTCGGAACAAGTACAGTGCTGGCAGTTGGTTGAAAAAGAAAATATAAAAATCATAGTTGATATTCCCTTTACAGTCTGTTCCAGAATTGTGATGCAAATCTGTAGGCACACTCTAGAGTAGCAATCAGTGGATATATTCCTTTATTCCATTATTCATCTGTTTCAGAAGAATTTTTTTTAACCTCAAAGCCCCCTAAGTCTTCACTACAAGATCAGATGCGAAGATGAACTCCTTTCCATTTCTCAAAATACTTTGGAAAGATGTCTCTTGCTGTTATTTTAGCTTTTTTTTTTAACAGGTTGATGAAAAATGGCCTTTACAACACATTACCATACCCCTCTTAGCTTGGTCTACTTTTCTCGTGATATGTCCTTCTTAATACACGTTGTATGTATTTTATCTGCTCTTGATATGGCCTGTATGATATTTCCCAAGTAAATGGAAAAGTAGCTTATAAGGGGGAAAAAATAAAATTCTGCATAAATACCTGCAGAAAACATTTGCAAAAACTTGGAAGGACAGACCAATAACACAGTAATGTATATCTATGCCCATATAGATTAGCTCATGATAATTGAGTGTAAGGACAGAGGAATGCAGAGGGTTGAACCAAAGATCCAGCTAGCTTAGTATCCTTGTTCTCAGAGGACAACTAATACCAAATGGGTCTAAGAACAGAGCAAACCCATAATAATGGTGTCCGAGGATGGTTACCCAGTCTGCAACAACTTCTGAAGTTCTCAGTGGATTTTTCTTCCCTGCGTTTCTACCTGACTGTCTAAACTATGTAATTTAAGATCAGTAAAGGCTTATGGGATTTATTTTAGAGTATACATGTGCTGGAAAGTGATAGGAGTAATTCACTGCAGTTTACATGTTTACCATGGTCTTTCCTAAATTTCTTTTTATAAATAGTTAATCCTTGCATTTATACTCTAGAAGTGACAAAAGGGCAGGTGATGATATATAAAACCATTTAATTCTCCAGGTCAAAGTTATGCTGTAGTTCCCTCAGACTTGTTATTTTCTTCATATGTTACACCTGTTTTCAGATCATGAAGGTCATGCATGGGTCTTGGTGTGTATGTGTGGACCATGTTCATTTAGAATGAGCACGTATAGCTAGCTGGGTAATTTAGCTTGTGTATATATAGTTTGAAAGCAGATTTGTAAGCCAGTGACTCTTTTTGGCACAGAAAGTATAGGAACATATGGCCATGTGACTGAATGTAAAAGAGCTAATTTAGTCTGTAACTTTTCTGACCTTGTCTTAGAATTAAGGTGAGAAATATGTCATAGCTTTATATATATATTAAGGCCATAAATGACTACTGTGATTATCTAGTCTGACCTTTCGTGTTAATATGAGCCATTGAACTCCCCTGCATGCTGGTTTTAAATCCAACACCTTTACCTGATTCAGTCTAGTTATTGTGTTTAAACCTATCCAATCATGATTTTTAAGTGTGCAGTGATCAAGGATCCTGGGTAAGCTATTAATGCCTCTTACAACAACAAATATATCTCTTATCTGTATATGCCTAACTTCAGGTTCAATTATTTCGGTCTTGTCCTGTTTTGCCACACTTAAGAACTCTGCCATCAAATCCTGCTCTCGCTGCAAGTCCCTATGCACTAAAATGAAACTGTCCTTTAGCCACACCTCTAGGATAAGCAATTTTTAAAACTTTCAGTTCAAAACCTGAAGTAATTATTTACAACTGTTTTTGGTTTTCTTCTGCATGCTTATTAAAACTGGACATCAGGATTGTGTGTAGCATTCTAGCAAGATTTCTCTGTAGACAAGTAAAAAACTGAAATACCTCTTTACATCTTGGTACTTCTCTGCTTTAAAGTATATAGTTCTTTCAAGCTGTTGCAGTGAGTCTGCACTCAATCTCCTGATTTTGAATACCTGATGCATGCAAATGGGTATGATAATTCTGCTCTTAGCTGCAGCTTCACAGCTAAAGACAGGCAGGCACATTTCATTGTCTGTCAGAAACTGCGAGACATTGGAAACCCCAACCCCAATGTCTTAGGTGTTACTAGGTTTTCTGTACCTGTGGTTTTGGACAGAGGTCTACAACTTGTGAAAGATACAACCTTGTCAGGCTCTTTTGAAAGAAGGTGAAAAGGGAACCAAGGTGAAGGGAAGGAGATGTGAAAAACATTGTTACTGGGGATGTGAGTTTCATATGGTGGTTAAAGTTTGGCAAAATGTGAGGGAGGTGGTGATTCAATCTGCTCTCTTTGCCTCCACTTGATTACATCCTCTTAGAGTCAATGAAAGCCTGATATCCTGGTGGGCTTTGGGACTATGTGAAATGCTAGATTAGTGGCTTTGGTAAATTTTGCTCCTTTTGCTTCTGTTTGTCTAAACTTTCATGCCAGGGTAAAGGATGAAAAAGTGCCATTTCTCCATATTTTGTGCACATGTTAAACTGAATTTTTGCCATGTTATTGTTTCTGTATTGATTTGTATCCTCTCTTCTGTCGTTTGCTGTTCAGACTCTGCCTGATTGGAGTCCTGGACTGAAGTCAACCGTTAGGGTACAGGGGTAGTTCAGGCTTTACAAACTATGCTATAGAAGATATGACAGTGGGCTTTCAGCATGGTGAGTCACGTGGAACAGGGGCTCTGCGTGGCAGGCCATGCAGTTGCTCTGGTAGTTATTTTTCTGACTCATCTCAAGCTGAAGATGTGCCCTTTCACAGGTACTACTCAGTCTGTACCATCCTGTTTCATGTTACTTTCACTCTGTTTAACCATGTGTTGTCCTAACTTTGGCTCTGATTCTTCTCTCTGTGATGTTTTGTCATGTTTGTGTTGCCTACAGTTTTAGTGGTGGTAACTTTATCAAGCTATTGATGTAATTTTTAAATAACAGGTGTTCATAAAGTAATCTCTTTGGTATTTGCAGTTGAAACTCAGGCTCTTGACAATTAAAATTTAACAGCTAAAACTTTATTTTGAGACTATTGTAATTGGATGGATTTCAATTCATTTATTGCTGGTCACATACTCTTTGATATAATCCTGGTTTCTGTCTGTATTCTGCTACTCTTACAGGCTAGAGTAAAGCTTTTGTTGGATACAGCAGATACAGATAGTAGGCTTATGGCAAGGACTTCTGAAAACCCTGCACCATAAAGAAAGTGTAAGTGGCTAGAGCTGTTGTTTCATTTAAGTGGCAAACACAAGAAACTGTAATACCGATTACCTAAATAAATCAGTCAAGATGCTTCTGTTGAAGTGCAAATCTGCTGTCAGAAAAAATTCCTCTAAATTATCTCATTTCCATAAGCAGGTTTTCTATTGGATAATGATTTATTCATCTAATGCTTCTCCAGAGATCTTAGCTAGCTGCAAAAGCAGATCTCTTGAATAAAAATAAGTCCTTATTGTTTTTAGTTTCTGCAGAAAAGGGTGATATTGTTCTCCAGAGTTGTTATGAGAAGAAATGTTTTCTTTCTATTGCACTTCTGTTTTGGGGAAAAAATTGAGATGTCAGAGGCAGGTTCACCAGCCTATTTAATAAAACCACGTCAGTCTACTCTGCAGACCGGATGATCTCTTCCATGCATGGTCTGCAGTGCCTGAGCCAGGCCTCTGGAATGTCACGAAACAGTTATACAGGTCTTAAACTCTTGACCTTGGCTGTCATCTTTAAAAAATGGACTGCTTGCTGTGACTGGACATGTTTTCCTTTTGGAGGAGAGGCTCTCCTAGCTTATGCCATCTCCCAGAGCCGCCTGGCTTCCTATTGTCTCCCACCTGTACCTTCCCTGCTACACGAAGTCCACTGGCGCTTTTCAGAAACAAGAGGGGCTGCTGGACACTGTGAAATCTGTAATGTGTTCATGTCCTGTAACGAGCTCAGTCTGTTCAGGTGTGTGGTCTGTAGGTCGCTAGCTGTCACATACTCATTTATTTGTCTCATCTCTCCAGGCTGTGAGAGAGGGTCTTTCAGATGGTGTGTGAAATGTCCGGTTATAACTGTGTTCCTGTAAAATTATCAGGCTAAGAACCGCTGCTTTTTTTCTTTCATTCTGCTACTTCCTCTCCTGCAAACCATAATACTGTGTAAAATGTGAGGTCAATGTTTGGGCTTGGTATTTGAAACTCTGGGTTGAATTTTGCAAGTCCACATTGTTCTTGCTGAGTGGAGGGAGGGACAGAGAAGCATGCTGAAATGAAATCACTGGAAGTGTCACTAATGTGTGTAGGAAAAAAGTGTGGTTGTAGGCTTGAGCAGTCTCTGCTATTGCCTGCAATAAAAAGACTAAAGGAGAGGTTTTTTCCTTAATTTGGTTTGCATTTGATTTTTTCTGTCTCTATTATTCTTCTGGTATTGGCAGTGTACATGGTAATCCTTTTAGTAGACTTCTGACTAAATGCTTCAGTAAAGGTTTTACAGTCTGCAAGTGGAAACTGGAACAAGTTAATCAGGATATTTCATCTCTCAGCAAAGCAGTAGGTGTGCTTCACAATTATTATAAGGAATACTGGTGACAGGTTGAGTTTTCGTGCTTTTAAAAGGAAGGAAGGAAACCTGGAGATTTTAATGAAAGCACTAAATACTCTGCCAGGTGTCATACTGCTGTTTTATTCAAGAAGCTGCAACCAACCCCTTAAAAGCAGAGGCTATCTGGGATGCTATGCAGATCTGTTTGCAGGCAGGGTACTGTTATGGTATTTGCAGGTGGCTGTGTAAGAAAGCAGAAGCATATCCCTAGGTCTGCTTCTTTAGGATGAGATAATGCACTTTCTTGTTCTGAAAGCTGCAAGTTGATATTTTTGAAGACCGTTCTGGAAAGCAGCATACTGTTAAGACAAATGATGGAACCAAGTAACTATATTTACTGTTGAAGCCCAAGCAACACGTGGAGGATGATATGAGTAGATGTGGTCACTGGATCGTGCTGTGTAACCTGCACGTCAGCCGAGGAGGCCGTCAGTGAGTTGTGTAACTGCTTATAAAATATTGCAGGCTGTGGCAGGTAATGCTATAATGGTGTGTGCATATAGCAGAGCATCAGCAGCAGTTCCTGTTACAAGGTGCCACATCAGAGGGGCCTGAAGCTTTATGTACTCGTTGTTATGGTCATCCTTCAAATTTGGCATTTCAGAGTTGTTGCCAATGTTTTCCTAAGCGAGTCTCTTGGCTATCTGGCATCAGGCAGTGCAGTGCTCCTACAAGATAAGCCAGCTCATTAATTAGCACAAGAGTGCTTCAGACTGCTGTGTCTTAAATAAGCAATTAATTTATGTTCTGGAATTTCATGTCCACATTTCATTTCCATAGAATATTTGGATATCTTGTCAAAGTAGTGGTCTTGCTACTGTGAGTAGAATCATAGAATCACTTGGGTTGGAAGAGACCCTTTAGATCACGGAGTCCAACCACAGCCTAACCCTGACTAGTCCACCTCAGATCATGTCCTAAAGCACTTCATCCACACGCCTTTTCAATCCCTCCAGGGATGGTGACTCCTCCACCTCCCTGGGCAGCCTGTCCCAATGCCTGACAACCCTTTCAGTACAGAAATTCTTCCTGATATCAAGCCTAAATCCCCCTGGTGCACTTTCAAGCCATTTGCTCTCATCCTATTGCTTGTCACCTGAGAGAAGAAACTGACCCCGACATCTCTGCAACCGCCTTGCAGGTAGTTGTAGAGAGCGGTAAGGTCTCCTCTCAGCCTCTTCTCAAGGCTAAGAAGCCCCAGCTCCCTCACTTGCTCCTCATAGGAATTTTGAAACTCCAAGAGACTGATAGAGGCAGCTAAAAAGAATTAAAAAATCTAGGTAAGGGTAGAGAAGCCACCTGGAAGCTTGTTGGGCATTTCGAGATGTGCTTGTGAAAACCAACCTTGCCCTCTGAATTGGGGCACAACGAGCAGCATTGGTACACTTGTGCTCATAGGGATAAAAGCTTTTTTTTCCTTTTTCTAAGCTTTTAAAAAATATCAGGGCTTCAAAACTTTCACAGATCTTGAGACACTTTTGGAAGTTAAGTAGGAGATGCTTTGTGTAATTGCTTGTTGTTTCAAAGGTAATATCCAGGCCTATGTGGAAAAGCTTATTGACTACTGGCATTCTAGTTATGCAGTGGAAATGGGGTCTAAGTGATGCATATGCAATTGCTTGAGCACTGGCATATATTAAAAAGCCATGGCAGATTATTTTCTTCTAGCTGTAAGGTTCAGAGGCACCTGAATCTTAACAATAGGAAGACATTGAGCTGGATAGCTTGCTGCTGAGGAGCAGTAGGTCATAAATGTATTCTTTTTTGATTTTTTTTTTTTAAAAAAAAGGAGAAAAAGGCTTTGTTATATGAATAATTTAAAAGAAAAGAAATGGAGTATGTTCAGGGTTCATGGTTTGAATGCTATGGAAAAAATCCCAGTAGATGTTTTCAGTCACTCTCAGAATATAATTCTTTCGTATATGTTTGGTGCTCAGTGGATGCAGTAGGAAAAGTCAGTATATAGATTGAAATACGTAGGCAATATTGAAGTGAAGGAAAAGGTTTGTTTCCCTCTGTATTTTCAGATTGAGTAAGTGTGCTGTTGTGATGGGGCATTGTATAAAATGGGAAGCATTATTTAAATGGTGTGCTTCCTATTGCAAAAATAAAATCATTAATGCTACCTGCATAGCCCTCCTTCTAAGAAAACTTACTTTTAGAGTCAGATTTGGTGTGATTTCTCAATATCTCTTACGGAATAATTAAAAAAGGGTTTATACAAAAATGTGTATTTTATTAGTATGATCTTCTGGGGTTTTGTGTTTCTTAAAACTTATATGGTCATAGCTCAGGAATGTTCTTCCTGTCCTTTGACAATCTGTATCACCTTAGTGAGTTGTTAGTACATTAGCTAACTGGAAGTTTGGTGATTTTTTTTTTTTTTTTTTTCTTTTTTAGTTTGTTTTTTCCTGTGCCCAAACAGAGGCAAGTGCTTTTTCTGTTAATTTTCAGTCAAGTAATGCTGTCTGAGTTGTGGGCTAAGCAGTTTGTATGAGGGGATATGTGTGCACTTACGCTGTGAGTGCTGTGAGGTGAGTTCCAGCTTATGGTGCAGTCTGTGGCTAACAGCAATCTCTAGAAATGAGCTTGAAACAGAATCACAGAATCGTAGGGGTTGGAAGGGACCTCGAGAGATCATCGGGTCCAACCCCCCTGCCAAAGCAGCTCCCCAGCTCATATTGCACAGATAGGCGTCCAGACGAGTCTTGAACATCTCCAGAGAAGGAGACTCCACCACCTCCCTGGGCAGCCTGTCCCAGGGCTCTGTCACCCTCACTGGGTAAAAGTTCCTCCGCATGTTGGTGCGAAACTTCCTGTGCTCCAATTTGCAGCCATTGCCCCTTGTTCCTATCTCCACAGAGGTAAGTATTGTGGGCATTCAAAGACTTTTCCAAGCTGTTGTCTGACCCCACGTTGGATCAGATTTCTGTGGTTGGATAGCACGCTGGTTGGGTGTAGTTATCACTCTGACTAAAGTTCCAGCCTTTCTGTGAAGAGGAGAATGACCCAGTTTTGCCAAGAAGTTTGGGTAGAGGGAGGAAGCCCTTATTTACTCAGTAGTTGTTAGAAGAAATGGTTTTTATGATGGGACTTATGCCATACACCTGAGTGAGTGTGGTCCTTCTTGAATTAACTGCATTAAGCAAAAATAAAAATAAAAATTGTAGTGATAGTAGTAAATTATATTGAGTCATACAAAATGGAAACAGATCGAAGGTGGTGATGTTTAAACTGTAGATTTGCTCTGAACAATTTTCCGAGTCAGTTTTGTATCAACTCTTACGGAAATGGGTAGATATTAGCTATGCCTCTTGCATAAATCCCTTCAGAAAAACAACCATCCCTTCAGAAAAACAACCATCCCTTCCACTAATTTTAAATTATCTTTGTATTGCTCTGTGTCTCTGGTGGATTTGCCTGTGGGGAAAAGGAGATGCTCTGTTTTCCAGCTGGTGTGTGCAGTGGCTGGATCAACGCCTGGCAGCTGCAGGCTGTGTGCATGGGGAGGGCAGCAGAAGCCCACTGAGCAGTAGCACTTGGGGCATGTGGCAGAGGGGCCACTGGCCACACCAGCCTGTGACACAGCTTGCTACAGGGCAAAGATTGGTCCTCAGGCACCGCTGAGCACCCGTGCCACATGAGGGTCACCGCCACCCTGTGGAAATGCATCCAGTGAGTGTGTTTGCTGTAAGGCGTGAAGAGCACTGATGTAGTGGAAGGAGGTTAAATACTCCTTTCCAGCTGCTGAACTGGAGAGTGAGCAATGCAATTTTATCTGCTCTGCAACAACAAGGATGTTACTGTATTCAACCACGTGCCAGTATTCCTTTCACCACACTACTAGTCTTGAGGAGGAAAGAAGCTGGGATTGATACTGATACAGGCTGAAAATACTAGAAATGGGTTTGATTAGCTCTGTTAAGTTGGTGCCAGAAGAGGAAGTTTGGTTTTAGTTCTTGCTTTCTTTGTTAAACACCCCCCCCAAACCACAAACCCCCCCAAACCACCTAGCATACTTTAAAAAAAAAAAATTATTAGATCATAGATGTAATAAAATTTACAAAAATGATCCTCTGTAGACCCAGATAGACTAGATATAATGAAATATAAACCTATTATCTTTACACCAAATGGGAGAGTCACAAACAGAACTGATCCTTTATGTGCAATAGTAAATAAAGTGAGCAGTATCTATTGACTGCTGGGGAGGAAATAAAAGCATGGAAGAGAGAAGCTTGAGTTGTTGGTTTTAACTCTGTGGTGTACTTTGCTTTACTCCAAAAGGCATTGATCATCTCCATTTCTGGATGTATGGTATTTTAAAGATAGGAGCCATCCAGCTAATAAGTTTTAACTAATCGCTGCCCAAATTCAGGGCTTAATTTTATTTTTTTTAAACCCTTATGTTTTCAAAAAATATGTAGAATATTGCTTAACTGACTGCAGTGCTTCAGAAGTTCACAACTTCTAAGTTGATTTTACTGTTCTAATGAAACTTACTTCAGAAATCTGCTGTGTTAGTACAGGCCACACAAAAATGAGAACCTTTGAAGTGTGCTTCTTCCCATCCTGTATCTCTTGGTTTTGGTAAATGAAGGCTTGGACTAAGGTATGACTATGGATGACTCGGAACCAGGTCATGTGGCAATGAATAAGTCATCTCTCTACTTCATTTTACCTGCCTTCTAGGTCAGTGGTGAACAAATCCACAGCAGTCTCACTGCTGGCTTGAGGAGAACTGGTGTACTCCCTATTAGTGGTCATATGTGAGCTGTCATAACACATGGGTTCCTTGGTTTTCAGTCAAATTGTGTATAGAGCTGCCAAATTGTAACTGATAGGATAGTCTAAGAGAAACATCACAGTTCTGATGCTTAATTCTTATTTTTTAATGTGCCTTTTAAAACTAAAGAGTGAACGTTATGGAAGCTGCTATTTTGGATGACACATCAAATACATAGTCTGGTGACTTAGCAAGAGACCATCTGGTACTAGGTATTTCTGAGAGAGAAGCAAAACCTTCTGTACTAGGCAACCATGAAAGAATCAAGTCCAAGAGGAAGTGTTCTTGAGTCCCACAGGGAAGTTTTGCTCTTCAGCCTCAAGGCACGAAGACTTCTTTCTCTTCCTATGATCATCTGTGTAGCACTCAACACTTTAGCTCCTGCAGTTCAGATAAGTAACACCAAATGCTGTTTTAACCTCGGTGTATTCTCATGGTCAGCAAAAGTACAGCAGTGAGTTGGTTAACTGTGAAGGGCACGTGAGTGTTAGAGAAACTAAAACAAATTGGAAGAGAGAGATGTTTGCTCTTGCTTCGCTGGAAAGTATTGATGAGGACAGTGACTGTATTAGTGAAGGAACAGCGTTGGTCAGAAGGGGAAAAAGTATAAGAAGATATACCTGCTATAACCTGTTAGGAGCTGATGAGACAAAAATTAGGGAAATGCATCATTAAATACCATTTTCAGTAAACGCCTTTTGGGGGTAATTTTACTACCTCAAAGTTGGCTGGTATATTATAAACAGTCCTTTGCTGTAACCTGGAATTAATCATCAGTTCCTTGGAGCTACTGCACTACTTACAAAAATGAATACACAAAACCAGATAAAGAAATGTTGGCATTGATAAGTAATGTATCATGCAGCTCTTCTACAGCACCAATGGCAAGATTCCAGCAACACAATCTTTGGTGCCTCTGAGCTTCCCGTTATCTCTGAAGGAAATTAATTGTGGTTCTTTAGAGCAGGGGACTTTATATTTAAAGACTACAGAAGCCACGAGGATTGTGTGACGTATGTGGGAGTAGGAAGCATGAATCTACTAAGTGTATAGATCATTACTCATGGCAAGAACACAGGAAGATCTTTAGACTATCAGGCTCACGTTTTCTGTTAAATGTGTTGATTGCTCCTTGGTCTTGTGTCAGTAGAAATGTGATTCATATCCTCCAATTCATGCTTCCCATCAGAAATGCAGATGGGTGGTGTTCTACAGGAGCTGGGATCTTTGTCTCACTGCAGAGATACTGTTGTGCTCCAGGTGTCCCTTAAATCCTCAGGCTTGTGCTATTTAGACTTGTGGGTTCCCTTGGCTGCTGTTTCAAGGCCAGTACAGCGTGTTAGTTGTCTGTCACCTCTTGGCAGTACTGCAGAAATGTACCATGCAGGTTTGGAAAGGTTCACCACCCTCCCTCCCCCTCCAAAATAAGGAAGAAAAAAAGAAAATGAGAGGGAGAACATAATAAATGTTGGAGGACCTTAGTTCTAGAAAGACCTGAAGGATGCATCTATCCCTAACTGGCTTAGCTACTGGCAGTGGCAGCAGAGCTCCAGAACCTTCCACAGTAGTCACTACGGAGAACTTGTTCCTCTGAAATAAGCAGACACCTGCACTGAGCTGGGATACTATCCCTAGCTGCAAAACGATGCTGAGCTCACGGGTTTCAAAGCATTCAGGGGACAGGGTAGTTTGGCATTGTTAGTCCAGCACTGACAGCTGTTTTCAGCCCTAACAGCTGAGCAGGATCAGGGGGAGCACGGAGAGGCATCGTAATTGCCTCTGCAGATCAGACTGCTGTGTGACAGTGAGTCCCAGTGGTGCCACGAGAACTTGGCAAAGTGAAGATGCCCGTGTTTCTCTTTCCTTTCTCTTTTCCTTTTAGAACATGCCTGTGTCAGGTAGCAGTAAGAAAAGTTTGCTTAATAGACTTCCACGCTGAGCTGGAGGAGTCCTTGTCTGTGGTGAAAGGGGAATTAATGGAGTTCTGGCCATCTCTGGGGGGACTGTTGCTTGGACAGCTGAATTTGGCATTTGTAATGGGATCCCTTCCTATATGAGGGAAGCTCCTTAAATGGAAGAGCTTTTCCAGTCACTGCTGATCTGGGGGAAGCCTGAACTGAGGTGGGAGGACTAAGAGGCTCCTCTGAGAATCTGCACTCCCTTTTCCAAGGTATCTTTTTCAGTCAGGAGTAGAACAAAATACCAAAAGAGAGGAGGAGTAGTGCCAGTACAGTGCCCTGAGCTGTTGGCACGGATTGGCTGAAGTGATGCATGCGTGCTGAGTCTATAAATTAAAACAATTAGTAGAGGGAGACCTTTTGGTTTTTTAAGATGTTAGAAATGTCAGCAAATGTTCTGGGAAAAACAAACTGATTTTAAAAATAATCATAAAAAAGCAAGGGCTCACTCTTGTTTATTTCTTTGGGGAAATTTATTATTTTACTCATTACTTTTTCCCCTGCACTTCAGCACATTTTTGAGGAGTACAGTCTCAAAACAAATTTGTCCTGTTCTCAGTGGCTATCAGATAAAAGCACTGTAATCTTGAGAGGAATAAAGAGAAAATAAAGGAAAACCAGTTCTCTTTATCATTCACATATAAAAGATGATCTTTTTAAAATTTCTGTCCATGACATTCTACAGTCTACTAGTTTATATATGTGCATTGTGATTACAGTTGGGATCTCATTTAAATTGCAAACCCAACAATCCACATAATAGAGAATTCCTATGTTGGGTGTAGAGGTGGTAAAGAAATATTCAGTGGAAAATGCTGATAGATTAAGCTCAGCATTGGTTTTCAAAACACTTTTTAAATTAATGTAAGTAATTAATGCAAGGTACAAAAGAAGGAAGGATGGTGACTGGAGGACACCAGTAAAAATTTCTGGAGTGCTACTAAGTGCTCTCCTGCAGAAGGGACATGCTGAATGGAGTAGTGAGCTGGATTGATCATCTTTTTGGGGGGGTTTTCTGGGGTGGATTGCTTCCCTCCACCTGGTTCAGCTTTATTGGAAGAGCTGAAAAACTTCTGCCTAAAACAAACAGTAGAGAGATCAACAGCTGCAGATTCTTCCTTTTCTCCCTTTTTGTCTGTTCATGGAATAAAAACTGAGCAGACTCATGACTCTTAAGACCCTGTTTTATCTCCTATCTCAGACTGTTGCCTTTCTAAGCCTTGGAAAGACCCTGGCCTTCAGAGATCTGGCAGAGAAACGCTATGGTCAGACAAAGTTCCTGGAGCAGTCTTTGCTCTGCTCCCCTGATCATCTTGACTGGAAGCCTTCTGAAGTATGGGACTGCTTTGTCTTTGCTCTTGTGTCCGAGTTTTCCAATGGAAACCAGCTGTCCTGAGCAGCAGGGTAACTACCTTTTGACAGGCAGTTAAGACCCCAATGTTGGGAAGGTTCTTAATTTTGGAGTGCAGAAGAAATAGTAAACAACTTGGCAAGTATGGAAATAGAGATCACAACAAATCAGTTCGGCATCTTGCCAGGATGGGAAGTTAAATAGATTATACATGTAGCATTATTGATTAGTATAAAATCTGCTTTAGCTATTTGTGCCACACAGATCATAGTACCTCTTTCCTTTGCCTCTCCTTGTCATTGTCTCTCAATTTCCTTTTCTCTTTCTACTGTTTGCAAATGATTGTGCCCCTCTGAAAAGATCAAAAATGGCTTAATCTTATTGAAAGAAAAAATGTGAATCCTCCTCGCTTTAATAACAGTAAAATCCAAATATAGGAAACTGTTTTAATTGGCAGGTAAAAATTGTTTGGCTCAAATAATCTTTATCTGATGGAGGAAAGATCAGTAAAGTGGTCCTAATTAATTCTATGCATGGTTCATTTCATCAGATCAGCAAAGTAGAGCTTTAGTTAGATCTTAATTAGCATTTTATGTTCTACAGAAACATGCAGAAATGTGCTTGAATACCTCAAATTTTTTTATTTTATATTTTTAAACAACATCCTGCAGAAAAATGCAGAAATGTTGTGGAGGAGTTGGGAGTAAGGCAATCTGAATTTGTTAAAACTATAAAACAAAACTTGTGGTTTGGCTTTGGAGAAACTTTCTTAATTCATCTGTGTCCCTATTTTGCAGTCTGTATAACAGCTTCCTTGTACAGTGTGAGCAATTTAGCTCAATGCTAGAAAATTTTATATGGAAATAAATTCCACCTATTTAAAAAAACACCAAAACACCCCCAAGCAAACCCTTTTTCCACCCTAGATTAGTTTAAGAAGCAAAATTTTTATGAAACTGACAAAACTTGGGTTTTTAAGACTATGTACAGAAAGAGATGTCCTTTACTCACCAGTGTGAATCTTCCAATTGGAACTTGACAGCATCCTTGAGTTTTACTGTTGTGATGGATAATCCTCTTACAGTTGTTCTTACATAGCAAGCTAGAGATCAAACTCTCATCTTTACCCTTTCTGCCATAATTTTTAACCTCTATAACAGATTTGAGATTTTCAAGTGCAGAGAAGATCTGGAACTGTATGAAATGAACCACAGTCAATTTATCACAGAAGATTTTAGATGTTCAGGTCTTTCTTGTTGCAAGATGTATTTTTATAATTTCTGCATAACAAATGCATAGAAATAATTCTGTTGGACAGAAGGGAAGGAGAAGATAGAACAGCATGTACAGTGACAAGATTTATATATATACACACACAAGCAGACATATAAGGTCTCATTATATTAAAATACTACAGACACTGAAATGTACACTGCTAGAACTTTTGTCTGTTCCTGTGCACAGAAAATTAGCAGACTGGGATTTGATTTTTAGGAATGCTTCCCCCAAGAAGTAGAACAACAGGAATTATGTGGAGAAAAGTACATGCTGAAATAAAAAAAACCACCAACCCTCTTTATTCTGAGCAAAAAGCTGTGCCTTTCTGAACCTTGTAACTCTCAGGGAAGCAGCAGCTTCTGTGATGTGAGATGCAAGAGAAGTAGCAAAGCAGTTAAATTATTAGAAAGGACAGGGGATATTGTTGAAGTGAGAATGCTGCATGGAAATAGAGAACCAAATGATATAAAGTCATGATGCTTGGCAATATTGTGCAGCATGGATTGGGCTTTGGAATGGTACTGGAGGGTTTTCCCAGGCCATTACAGAACTTATTTTTATTAACCATGTGACTGAGAAGCACACAGCAAACAGAGGAAACCAGAGGAAGCTAACTTCACAGTGGATGTCATACCTCTGTTTGCCTTTGAGTGGTTTGAATTCTGCTGGGGGCTTTGGGGCTTGGAATTTAGACACTGAGTACCCAGGACTGTTGTATCGTTGTATGTTTTCTCTAGGAATATGCTACATATACTTTAATCCAGATCAAGAGGTTGCTCATGGCAAGTGCAGGTTGGAGTGCTGAGGTGGACATTTGGAATTTGTCACATTAGTTAAAAAAATTATATAAACCCCACATTCAGATAGGGGATTAAAAGAGTTTATAAACCACCTTCCCTTGCTTTATTTTTGAGACCAATTTAGATTTGTCTGTGTATGTAAAGTGTCTGTCTTTTAAAGTCTGCTAAACAAATGCAAAAACTGGATAGCATTAGAAGTACTTATTGATCTGAAAAGATCAATTGGTCTGGAGGCTGAACATTTATCTGTGCTTCAAGCATCTTTTTCTGCCCATTACTTTATTCATTGGAGCTTTGGAACATTATCAGCTTGAATAAATGTCCAAATTCCTGTTCTACCTTTGGATTTCTTTCTCTTTCCCTTCTCCCACAAATTTTGAGAGAAGATGGTAAAGCGATGTGAAGGTTTCTTACATTTTGTCTTGTTTAGCTTAATCAAAAGCCTTTGGCCACTGCTAGGTAGAAGCCTTGTACCAGCACTTTGTTACTCCTTCACATCCAATCTTGATCATAAGAAAGCCTGTACCGTTCTCCACACTTCCATGGCTTGCCCTAAAAACACCTTGTTATGTATGTATTAAGTAATGCCTGTCTTCTCTCAAGCAAAGTAACTGTTAATTAAAAGCAAGAAAGAACACCTTAAGTTAACGGAAAATAAAAGCTTTTAACACTTCTCTTTCTTGGTTTAATTTAAAATAAAAACACAGCAAGGAAATGTGAGAATTACACATCCAACATAAATGTAAGGAAAAGATTGTATCATGTATTTGTTTCTACTTCAGTACACTTCTGTCCATCAGAAATGCTTTTAGTGTAAGTGAATGTACGTAATTACTGCTCTGCTGTTCTGGTTACTCATTACCCCACAGACTGTTACAAGAAGAGATGATATGGCTGTCAGGATTTAGTCATAGTCATTAGTACATTGCCTTTATCTTAATACAGAATATGATGTTGTACTATAAACTGCTAGCGGTACATTAAATGCACCGCTGCATTTCCTAAACAGGGAATCAATTATAACTGCCATTATCTTGTAGCCTTTCCTGGTGTGAGTGGACACTGAGCAGTAATTTTTATTATTCATCCTTTCTGTCCCATGCACATCTGTGCAATGTAATGTCATAAGTGCTCTGTCAGAGTAAGAACTGAGGTAGGAGGTAAAGCACAGTTATCCATAGAACCTTAGAATGGTCAGAGCTGAAAGGGACCTTTAAAGATCCCCAGATTCCAACCCCCCCTGCCATGGGCAGGGACACCTCTCACTAAAGCAGGCTGCTCACGACCTCATCCAACCCGGCCTTGAACACCTCCAGGGAAGGGGAAACCACCCCTTCCATGGGCAGCCTGTGCCACTTCTTCTTTGGTCTGGTAACATAATTTCATACTTATATAGAAGAAGGGTAGATTTGGGTTTTAGAGTGTTTTTTTTCCCCCCGACTTGGGGGAACTAAAATTATTACATCAGAACATGTTCCTTCCTCCTCGTGTGTGTTAATTTCTTTTACTGTTGACATCAGTATCCAAAGTGCTGGTAATAGTCCCTTACTTAGTGAGGGGTTTTTAGGATAGCGTGACCCATAGGGGTAGTTCTTCTCCCACTGTCTCTGTTGGAGAAAGAGTTCTAGTCTGAGAGAAGGGATATGTGATCATGCTGGGCAGTGCTTATGAAAAATGGGGTAGAAAACTATGAATACATTGGGAAATAATTGTGTAGACTGTGTTACACTGAACTAAAACCTGCCGTTGAATCCTTGCCTCCAGCACATCCCCTTTATCCAGTGAGAAGGCCTCTCAGGACTGCCTAATGTGCTGGTGCATTACATTTGGGTTGGTTTTTCTGTCTTGATATTAGACTGAAGAATGAGAGAAGCTAACAGTATTTGACAGAAACATACACATGGAAAATCCAGCCTTTATTGCTGAGGCTGTGGAGGTGAATAAGGACCTGCCTGGGTGGGAGTTGTGCAGGAGAACATCTGATGGTGTGACAGGAATAAACCTTCTCCCAGAGTCTGCTGCAGCACTGGATACCTGTGCGTGTTAGTGATGGAACAGAAAAGGGATGGAAAGGAGCATTGCTTTTCTGTGTTTGGGGATTTGGAGTGATGCAGGTCCTTACTATTGGGCATGTCTGGGTCTTCATACAGTTTCAGCAGTATTTTAAGTCTTCCATGTAGCGTACTTTTCTGCTTGACAGGGATGCAGCCAAGATGTCTATGTGTTTCCTTCAGGAGTCCTCACAGTTTCATCTGAGGTAGAGTTAAGGATTTTCTTTAGGTTTTTTTTAGTTTTGTGAGTGAGCCAGGATGAGACAATCTGCACAGCATGTAGAACTGGGTGACTCATTCAATCAAATATTGTCAGGCATTCAATGGCATAATACCTGCAAGTTCAAGTCATCTTTCCTTGTGTTTTGGTTGTTTTCCTACTCGGTACCCAGGAACAGTCACAGAAGTGTGTAATTTCCAAGCATGGAAGAACGCTCACAGCAACTAGAAGTCTTTAAACTGTGAGAAGAGGTGCTTGCACGAGTGCCTGGGGAAGGGATGAAATGGCTGCGGTGTGTCATTCATGCTCCCTTTCTGCTTAGAGAGCTGCAGCTGGCCAGTAAGGAGGTGGAAGCCGTAGCACAGCTCAGGTGATCAGGCTGAAAAATGGGTTACAAATAGCATGAACAATAGTAGTTTGAAATATTAGTTGCAGTGGTTTGGTTCTGCAAATTTTTGTCTGCATTGAGCATTAGTGGAATAATTCTGGGTACCACATTTGTTAACAGTATGGTTTGCTCATGATTAACTTGTGACCAGAAAAATGAGCTGCATTAGTTATGTAAGTGGTGAACACTTCTGGCAGAGGGGTTTTGTCAGACTGCTTCAGCATTTTTCAGGTATTCATCAAAGCAGCATCGATCAGAGTATCTGCATATCTCCTCGTGGCAGTAAGGGAACTGATCCTTCTCATTGTACGGGCTGTCTGGAAAGCCAGCTAGATCCATGTAGGGATCCAGCATCCTTAGTCATGTCTAACAGTTTATGGTTGCCTCATTAATCTTTAATAGAATTTTTTCCCAAGATTATACTCAGTTTAGACTGAGGTTAAAGAGGGTTCTGTTACCACTTAAAATCTGTACTGAATTTGTTTCTGGTCAGTCATACCAAAACTATTACAGGCAGCCTCAACATCCCTACTGCAGACATGGTGAGCATCCTTTATTGCTTAGACCAGAGCAGTTGTTTCTCTTGTTTCCAAATGGTGCCTGGCAGGGACCAGGTTAGTATGGTGCCTAGAAATATCACCCTGGGGAGAGGTCCAACGAGCCATCCCCTTTTGCACATGTGTTATACCTTTGGCACATGTATTATACCTTCACTTCTGTGCTTTGCATTTCTCTTGCTGCTGCAGCTGAGACTGTAGGATATCCAATTCTTATTTACCATAAAAACTATATAGTACTTTGACAAGGTGAAATGGCACAAAGCTGTGCCAGGACAGGTTCAGATTAGATGTTAAGTAGAAACTTTTCACTGAAGGAATTGTCAGGGCCTGGAACAGGCTGCCCAGGGAGGGTGTTGAGTCACTGACCCTGGATGTGCTTAAAAGATGTGTACATAAGGTACTTAAGGATATGGTTTAGCACAGGACAGGAACAGTTGGGCTCGATGATCTTAAAGGTCTTTTCCAGCCTTGTGATTGTGTGATACTCTTCTTGCTTCCTACCCTCACGTGTGATTGCTAAGAGCAGACTGAAGAGCTTTGTGGGGGGAGGGGGGGTATGTGACTGATTGGGCTTTTAACATAAGGTCTTCTTGATCCCAGTTGTCAGTGAAATAGAACTGAATTTCTGAAAACTTCAGCCTGTGTATACTGAACTCTCAGCAGTGTGTTTTATTGCAGCACCAAAGCAAGAAGTCCTTTAACCAGAGCAAGTTCCACACAGGCAGGTACCAATGGAAATTAGGGCTCCCTAAACTGGATAGTAGTAGTTTACGAAAATGCCCTGATGATAAGCAAAAACTCAACTAGATGTTACTGTCATGGTAACTGGTGAGCATTAAGAGTGTGGATGACTTCCACACTGTACATTTTTTTTCCTCATTTCTTTACTGCTTCCAAAGCTGCTGGTGCATAACTGAACAATTCTTTCCAGCTATTCACATTGGATAAGTGGACAAATCTTATTATGCACACTTAACTTGTTGTGGTTTGTGATTAAGCCAGAAAGCACTCTTCTTTCCCCCTTCCCCCACCCCCCAAACTTTTGCTATCAAATGAGATTTAAAATGCAGTCCATGTAAAGCAATTCACAAAGCCTGGCAGATTATCTTGGGAAATTTCATCTGATGCTGGAACCCTTTAGGCTTCACAACAGCAGCAGTACTAGCATCTTAAAAGGCTATTTACAATTTTTAGTAACTGCATACCTATGTTAAGCAAAACAAACAATGGTTTTAACAGAAAAAACACTAGATCCAAGTAGCTGTGCTATAAAGTGTTATTAATCTAGGAATGTTTGGTACCTCCTGTGGTAAAGTGACATTCTTGATATTTTCTGGGGAATATTTTCTCAAAGCAATGTTTAAAGCAAGTAATACTTGCGAACAGATACAGCTAAAAGTATAGTTTGGTTGTTAGTTATAGTTTCCATTTTTGCTTATATCTTATGCTTCTGTGCTCCGAAACACTAATGCTCATGGTTTAAAAAATAAATTTTGGACTGGAGTACAAGTAATATTTTTAAGAAATGTTTTTATTTTTCTCTTCAAATTCTACAGGAGAGATTAGTAGTGTGCTGTGACATGATCTCCGGATTGAGAGTCTCTTAAAGCAATGGGCCTTGATTTTGTGTTGTGCCACAGTATCTGCATACTCTGATAACTGGCCCATTGTAAACAGATCCTCTGGGTTTTAATTTTTTTCATCAGATTTGGAGTGAAATAATCAAGGGTCACAGTTCCCCAGCAGTCTGAATTTGTGAGTCTTTATTGAAATGTAACCCAGCACAAGGAACGAAGACGTGAGAGCCCAAAAGTGTGTCCCGTTGAACTGCAACTTCTTCCTCATCTTGCTTACAGAATACTAATCCTGGAAAAAAAAACTAGTATTCTCAAGAAATATTTAAAGAACTTTAAGAAGATCTTACCCTTTCTGGGAAGAGTTACAGGGTATGAATAGCTCTGGATCAAACAGGACACAATGCAGGAATTCTTAGAGAGCATTGTGTGACATATAAAATGTGAGATAATGTCTGCTCAGATAACAGAAAGCATTGGCAGTGTGTCAGTGTATGAGCATAGAGACATTTCAAAACCCATAGGTGAAACAGCACTGCATAACTAAGGCTGCTCTAATGAAGAGTCTAAATTTGAGGGGGAAGGAGAATTTGGAAAAAGATTGAAAATCAATCTCAACTGAGTGAGCAAAGAGAGACTTTGTAAGTATTAGAAGAAAGAAGAAAATGCAGGCAAGCACAGGTCTGTTATGAGGAGGGGGAAAATTATGATCTCAGAAGAATTATACCACTAACAGATCTTGGTCCTTCTCCTTTTAAAGAAGAATGGCAGTGTGACGTGGTCAGCGCGGTCTTAGGCACCAAGAGTCAGTAGGACTAAAGCCCATGTGCTGCCAGTTGCTTTCTTCCCATAGGCACATCAGCTGAGGCTTCATTTTCAACACACTGGTTCCCAGCCCTGACAAAGTAGCGGCTCTGTCAGCGCAGGAGTGCTAATCTGTCTGACAGCTCTCATGCAGGACAGTTGGCGTGTCTGAATTTTGCATCAGCGTGACCCGGAATGAAAGACTAAAAATGGGCAAATGTCTGACGGGATGGAATTAATTGAGACTGAGTTTGCAATCTGTTTTCCTTGGGAAAAAAAGTGTTTTTACCACTGCAAATAGTAAACTATAAGTTGGGGTTTTTTTTTAAAAAAACATAACTAATGAAGTCACATATGGTATCCCTGTAAAACTTTCCATTACAGGGATCATTCTTAATACTAAAGCAGGACACACATCTCCCATGCTTTCTTATGGTCTCCATGCAATTTCAAAAGCAGGTTTACCACTTTGTTCTGTTTAAAAGGAGATTTCTCAGGTCCTTACAATAAGATTTGTAGTCAACACTTAGCAAGGATGAGCGTGATATAAAGTGAAAAGTAATGAAGTGTCAGAAAAATAGCGCAGAAGCAAGTCCCCAGCTGCTTTCCCTGTCCCAGACATATTTCCATACTTCTTTTGTAAACCCGAAGCAGTACTTCTTCCATCTTTCCTGCTGATATTATATATAACTTTTATGCTTAAAGTATACTGGCTGTAGTGCAAAGAAGAAAAAAAAAATGAATAAGAATCATCTGAGTGTTCACTTGAAAAAAAAAAAAAGGCAAAAATTTATCCCAGTGCTAAGAGGACACTACTGTAAGAGAGCAATATGACTGTACCAGATGCTTTTTAAAGGGAATATTGACATGGCGAGATGCTCTTTGTATGTCAGTTTCCTACTGGTGCTCTGAATGAGTACACATTTCACATCAGACAGCAAAATAGCTTGATTTCCAGCTTCAACCCCCAAGTCAAGCTATTTTGCTGTCTGATGTGAAATGTCTGTGTCAAATTAATACTACTGCTGGCTTGTGTTCAATGTGGCTGAGGTGAAGGGGAGAATGAGAGCAGGTAGTCAGCACACACATGTGGCCTTAGTGTCCCCTAAACATGAAGTTGGATTGCAGTCGTGTGACAGTGGAAACACAAATGCATAACTAATGGTACTTAGCAGCAGCAAGAACTGTCAGGGAGAAAGTCAGAAAGGCTAAGGCTAAAGAGAATTAAAAAACCCAACCAAGCCAAAGCAACACAAAGGAGATTCTATTAATATGCTTAAATTAAGGAGGAAAACAAAGGCCAACAAGCCCAAGTATGTGCTATAAAAAGAACCAGTGACAAAATGACTGAAATGGTCAATACTGCTTTCACTTAAGTCATTGCAACTAATACTGGTTATATATTTAGTGAAAATGGGGTTAATTTAGGGATAGAAGTGCAGATCAATATATGAAATAGGAATAGTGAGGCTTAAGTCAGCACAGACTGGACAAGAAGGTCACCCTATGGCACTTGAGAATGGGCCCATCTCTAATGAATTCCCAAAGGAAGTATGGTACCTACTTCTTTAAAGGCATTTTGGTAATTTTGAAGCTGGTCACTGTAACTCTGATTCCCAGGAATGTTCTATACCAAGTTATTACCCAGTCAGTTATGTACCTTCCAGGTAGTAAGTTAAATGCAGGCAAGATGAATCTATCACACAGAGTTAATTTACATCTGCCCCTGTCCCTTTTCCCCTCCCATTACTGGTATTGTCTTTAAAAAACCACCCCACCAAACTAAATTTAAAAAAAAATAGGAAAAATAGGTTAGTGATAAATAGTCATTTTAGCAAAGGGGCAAAGTTAGTAGAAGGGTCCCATGAGAATAAGTTCTGGGAATTATGTTGTTCAGTGCACTTATAACCAAGTTAAAAAATGAGGTTGAGGAGTAAAGCAAAAAAATTTACAATTGAAAACTACAGTCAGGATAGTCCGATGTGAAGCTATGTAGGGAGAGTTGAAGAATTATTTCTCAATGCTGAATGGCTAGGTGATAAAATGACAGATGAAATCCAGTGTTGATAAATGCAAAGTAATGATCCCAGGAAAAAACCTTCTAATGCGTATACCACGATAAGTTCAACATTAGCTGTTCTCATTCAGAAGGGACACCTTTAAAGTCACTGAGAGTAGTTCACTGCAAATATCATCTATGTGCTCAGCCACACTGAAACAGCAAATAGACTCATAAAGAATATTAGGGGGGGAAAAAAAAGAGAACAAAATAGAAAACATCTTTATGCCCTCTATAAATCTGGTGTTTGCTTGCACATTGAATACAAGGTACAGATCTGGTCACTCCTTGAGAAAGGACACGAGGAAAACAAATACAGAGAAAGGCAGCAAAGATGATGAAAGGTGGGCAATGACTTCCATGTACAGATCTAATTTGTCCCACCCTTATGACTCGTAGATATACAGAACACAAAAGGCACATAGAAAACTTCTCTTTGCTAATTCTCACAGGAGTTAGTGGTGCTGAGCACTTCTGTATTCAGTTCTAGTTTCTCTTGCCTTCTGTTGGAGTCAGCTATGGATATAATCTTTATGAATATATGTGTAATTCCACTAATTTAAGGATCATTCTACTTGGGTAGGGTTATAATTATAAAGAAATCTCTGTTAATGGTAGCTATTGAGTGTCTGTCTTTATTCAAAGTGAGCTCTGTGCTATGTGAAATTAGATATTTTAATAGTTCTAGTGCCCCTCAGCCGTGACTCAGAACTCTCTACGTGAATCTCAACGTTATGGTTGTGCATTATGATCACAGTGTCCCTCCAAAGAGGGCTGAGTCCAAGAAAGAGAGAGATTAACTGACTTGTGAGTTCTGCTTGGTCAAATGTCTCTTTATCTTTGCTGGTAGGTTCTATTGTGGTTTTTTGTTTGGTTTGTTTTGTTATTTGGTTTTTTTTCTTTTCCTAATGTGAGCAAATTTATTTGGCAATAAAGCTGAAATTGCAGTATTTTTGGAATCGGGGGCATTGTTTATAGACCATGAAAGACTGATGTACTACAGGAATAGAAGAAAATGTTTCTCATGGGTTAAATAATTAGCTGAATTAGCAAAGGGGATTTAAGAATGTAAATACATTTTGCAAAGGATAAGGATAATTGTTCTTGCTTCATCTTCTGGGATAATAGTGACTGACTGCAGTTCTGTGGTTTACAGTTTAGTCTGCTATAACGATGCTGTTGTTAAAATATTTTTACTCATGATGTAAGCGGCGCAGCCTTGCCTTGCAAAACCTTCTGCCTTCCTCACTGATGCCCCAGCTTTGCTTACTGAATATAGCAGTCATCTGAGAACTGCAGATTGTGCAGATCTGTGCCTGAGCCTGTTTCAGCGTCTATTATACCACACTGGAAAGGTGTCAGCCTCCACCGTTAACACAAAAAAGGCACTGAGTATACTTCAAGCTTCTCTGCCTCACTGCAATTCCTTAGCCTTTCCCTCCCCCTCCCCAAAAGAAAGTTTGTGCTAAACTTCTGTGAGCTTAATTTTGGACAGAACTGCTCCATACTCCGTTCCTTGAATAAGGCTAGAAAATGGTGTGGGTTTTCTCAGGTTAAAAAGCTAAATGTGACAGTAGCTTTTACATTTCTGTGCTTGGGCTGGAGGTTCAGCAGAATGATTGTATTAGAGAAATTCCTGTTTTCAACAGTAGGAACACACCTGAAGGTGAGCAATTGCCTGTTTAGTGCTCTGAAGAGGGATGGGACCTCACAGTAAAAACCAACGCAGAATCGAACATACAATTAAAGTTTCAATTCAGGTCAAAATGGTGAACATGAGGGCAAACTAGAACTTGGAAAACTCTGCTTTACCTCACTGATTTAGAGTGTTTGGTTAGGCCTAACTTACTTGATTTTTATATACCACTAATTTACATTAAATGACAGGAAACGGGTGAAATGGGTATGACAAACTTCTCTTGGAGCTGATTCATTGCCTTTCACCTTTTCTTTTACCTTTTGCAACAATAGATGTATAAACTGTGATTCTGTCTCTTTATTCTTTCCCGTTTAGCTTTGTTTCTTTGACATGTAGTTACTCTTACTCAGCCAGTGTGCGTGCAAAGTGCTTTGATTCACGCATTTTTAGCAGAGCAACAAGCAGAGTCTTGTGCAAAGCCACTTGAAAGAGGAATGGGATTTGTCTTGGGACCCATGCTCTTTAACATCTTTATCAGTGACATTGACAATGGAATTGAGTGCACCCTCAGCAAGTTTGCAGATGACACCAAGCTGAGTGGTGTGGTTGACATGGTAGATTGAAAGGAAGCCATCCAGAGGGATCTTGACAGGCTTGAAAGGTGGGCCCGGGTGAACCTGATGAGGTTCAACACAACAAAGTGTGAGGTCTTGTGCTTAGGCTGGAGGAAGAAGACCTCCTTGAGAGTAGCCCTGCTGAGAAGGACCTGGGGGTTCTGGTGGACAAGAAACTTAACATGAGGCAGCAGTGTGCTCTTGCAGCTCGCAAGGCCAATGGTATCCTGGGCACCATTAGAAGAGGGGTGGCCAGCAGGGACAGGGAGGGGATTGTCCCGCTCTACTCTGCCCTCGTGAGGCCCCAGCTGGAGTGTCCAGACCTGGGACCCCCAATACTGAAAAGATGGGGAACTGTTAGAGAGGGTTTAGAGGAGGCCACAGAGATGATCAGAGAGCTGGAGCACCTCCCCTACAAAGAGAGGCTGAGGGAGCTGGGCTTGTCAAGCCTAGAGAAGAGAAGAGAAGGCTGTGGGGGGACCTCATTGCAGCCTTCCTGTCCCCTGGAGGGAGCAGAGAAACAGGATGGAAATCAGGTTTTTCAAAGGACAGGCAATGGCAGGACAAGGGGGATGGATTGAAGCTAAAGGAGGGGGAAGGGTTAGATGAGATATTAGGGGGAAGCTCTTTATAGAGAGAGAGAGGTGAGGTGCTGGAACAGGCTGCCCAGAGAAGTGGTGGATGTCCCATCCCTGGAGGTGTTCAAGGCCAGGTTGGATGGGTCCTGGATGGGTCCCTGGGCAACCTTGTGTAGATCCAGGCCTGGAAGTTGGTGGCTTTGCCTGTGGCAGGGGGTTGGAGCTCTGTGATCCTTTGGGTCCCTTCCAACCCTGACCACCCTATGATTCTATAAAACAGTTTCTCAATAAAAACCCCGCTAATTCCAATGGAATTTGAGTTTGCAGCTTCTGATGGCAAAAGCAGGCAGTGAGTCCCTTGGGATTGAGCTGTCTCTGAGGCAGGCAGCTGCAATATAGAGTTGTTGGAATTAATTATGAGAGGTTGTCCTTGTGCCTCATGTCACAGGAGAATACTGACACTAGAGACCTGGATGACAGATCGTAGAACGGGCATAATCCCAGTTCACAAAAGGCTGTCTCCAGTCATGAAAAATTTTTCAGAAAAAAATTAGGCTTTGTCCCAGACACTGCTTTTAATCAGCTTAATCAGCGGCATGTGATTATGTGGCACTTCATTTATTTTAAACCCAAATTAACCTCTCGTACAGAGTCTCTGCTTAGTTTCTGTAAATTAACAATGGGATATGACTCTTTTGGGGCTGAGGTTATGTTAAAGAAGCACACATGTGCAAAAAGTAATAGCCAAGTAAATGGAAAGCTTGTTATGCTCCTCTTGCAGTTATGTTCCTCATTACTTCTTTTAAAGAATAAATAGTGCTATGTATCTTTTGTTACCTTTGATAGATGCAATTCCCACATTGTGTAGTGCTCTATATTTTTATATGTTTCCTACTCCTTCCTGTACTGCTTCTTTCCCTGCCCAAGTACCTGCCAAAACCCGCAAGCACTGGAAACATATAGCAGCAGGACACCATTGTCCTCTTTCCACAGTGACTGGAAGGTGGGTGAAGTCAAAGCCAGGGTCCTGCAGAATCTGGAATATTTTTTTTCAGTACTGTTCCTTCCTAGTACTAGTGTGCTGCTTGCTTCAGGTCTCTCCCTGCCCCTTATTTATCTCAACTTGAATCCAAAATTGACTTTCTTTCATCTTCTCCCTGAATTTGCCTCCTTACCACTTTTCCTTGAGTGTTCCCTCTTCCCATCACTTTTCAGTTACCTACCCCCCTTCTAACATAGCTGCCATCGGCAGCCCTCTGCTGACCTGTGCTCCATCCCTTGAATCCTGCCTTCTGCCTGGTTTGGGTCGTGGGTGTTCTTGTCCCCCTGCAGCATGTACAACAAGCAGAGTTTTGGGGGCTGATGGCCTTCTGACAAAAGTAAGAGCTACAGTTCACAGGGAGTTCCTAAACCTTCCTCCAACCTCCATGGGCATGGAATTTCGGCATGGCTTAGATGAGACACTGTATGGGAACAGACAGTGCTATGGGCTTCTACCACCTCTCTTTCTGAAACACAGGGTGGTTGTTTTGTGCTAGAATAGTTATTCCTAGTGCTGACTTCAGTTTTGAAATGGGTGTTTCAATTGCGACCAATTCTTGTCACCCTAGTGTGAACAGAGTCTGGTTTGTTCGGTTAAGTACATGGGCTGCTCCTAGAATTGATCCATCTGTTTTACGTTCCATGGGTGTCAAAAGACAGTGGCCTGCTATAGAAATGGAGAAGTGCAAGTCCTCTGCCGTTGCTGTTTGGAGTAAACAGACATAGATACTTGCATACGCGTCAGGACTCTCTGCTTTGACCTTGTGAAGAAAGGAGGAGAAATGCATTTGGAAGTTAGAAGGCAGACTAGGCTGTAGCAGATTTATGGGAGTGTCACTGGGTGAAGATGGAAGACAAAGCGCTGTTACAACTGCTGTTGTCAAGATGAAACCTATTAAGCAGCGAGAGTACTGTGCTGGCCATCGCAGCCAGGCGATGCTGTCAGGGCAGAGCTGCTGGCGACACCAGCTTGCCATTTGAAATGCAGAAGCATTGGAAAAGATAATTTACCCATCCCTGTGTGCACTTCAGAGCTGGTTAAGCATGCAGGTGGGGAAATTAATCCTTACGTTGGTATTAAGACTTAATGAATCCAACTGTTTCTATTTAATCGGTTATAATGGGGTTTTCTTAATGTGCCTGTACTGCAACTGGTTTCTGGCTTTGCTTCGTAGATCTGTGGCCCTGCAGTGGAACACAAACTAGTTTACAGCACAGCAGTCACTCCTGAACCATCCCTTGAAGTTATGTTGTGAGTGCAGAGCTCCATTGGCAGTAATTCAGAATAAAGACTGTAATGATAGGATGGATGGGATTGTGACCAGGGAATGGCAGTCTTGAATCCAAAAAGCCCTGAATCTTTGGTTTCATTTAATTAGGAAATCTTTGAGGAGTGAACTAGTTGGCAGTTTAAACCATCTGTTTTCTATGATGATATCAGTAAATAGAAGAAATCCTGAATCTACTGCTGTTCACTGGAATTAACCAGCCTCTGAATTTTAATTAAATATCTAAGCGGTAGTGCTTCACCTTGTGTGAAGAGTCAGAGTATTAAAGACAGTTTCCCTTAACTGTAGGTGTCTCAAGACTCTCTTCAAGTTCCATCTGTGAAAAATAAAAAATAAAAGCTGTGGGGAAGGAAAATGTGGGCTGGCTACTGTCGTTTCCCAATGTTGAGGAGGATAGGTGGGTACTAGTGACATGAGGCAGCAAATGGGGGGTTGGACCCAATGATCTCTCGAGGTCCCTTCCAACCCCTACGATTCTGTGAAATGCATTTTGATTTCAGTGTGTATTATACTCCCTTTCCACTAAATTAAGCAACTGCACAGAGGTGGTAGCAAGCCGAGAACCTGTATGTTGAGTTTCAGCACTGTTCACATGAGATTTTTCAGCCCTGCGCTTTCCTTGAGCTGTAGGACTTCCCTTCGTGCAACAGGGAGAACCTGGACAGAGAGATCGTGCAGAACCTTTTAGGCATGGATTTGGAAACGCAGGAGAGGGGCTCTCTGGAGGAGCACGGTGTAGGGCTGCAGCGTGATGTGAGAACATTTCATAGGAGGAAGATTTTTAGCCAGGAGAAGACTCAAAGGAAAGCTAGCAATGGTGGGGGGGGGGCTGTCTGATTGCAGGAGGAAGCAGGAAAGGAAGGAATGGAGACAATGCAGCTCTGCTGTTGCCCTTTCCACTGAGATTTGCCTAATGATTCAAGCCTTGTCTCTCTGCTGCACTGATAGAATGAGATTAAATATCAAGCGGGTGGAGAGGGAGGAGGAAGGCATGCTGAGGAGACTTTCACCAGGCCGGATTCAAAGTTTGGCACAGCACATAGCTCCAAGCACACACACATTAAGCAGTAAATTTATAACAGTGAAAGGTAGCATTTTTTTTCTGCTGAGTTTTGCTACTGAAGACAGACATTTTAGGCGTTTAATAGCATGTCAGCGATAGCACTTACTTATTTGAATCTTGATGCTGTGCATGTGATTGAAGGCTGGGAGTCATTAAGCTCCCTGACTAGGAAAGCAAGGGCTGTATAGTCATACTTCCAGTGCATTGTTATTTTTGCCACCTGCTTGTAATAAAGGACTAATTGTTTCTAAATGTTTGATTACACAGGTACAGAACGTGAGTTCTGGCATGCTCCCTTTGTAAGAAAGATGCTGCTTTAGAACAGTAAAGAAAAAACTAAAGACAGACGAGCATCCAGAGCAGAGCTGTGCCTGCTCATAGTCACACCAAAGCTTCTCCGTGGGGAGCAGGTGACATGGCTGGTGAAGAGTGGGGTGAGCAGGCGCGTCCCAGTCTGTAAGCACTGGCATAGCGCAGGGCCGGGGAACTTGTGAACTGCCACACAGGGGCATCTACCCTGGCTGCTGGAGGGAAGTAGAATGTTGAAAATTCATTTTAAGTAGAAACTGAGGAGTGAAGGTTACAGTCAGCTCCCTGCCAAGCGGCTGCTGAGTGTGGTGGGGAGCCATCTTGCGGGGTGGCGCTGGGAGGTTTTCACGGTGATGCCGACATGACTCTGAACCGGCAGGTGCTGAGATCTGTAGGATTTGTTACGTGATACTTGTTAAAGGAGAGTTGTGATCAAAACAACTTGAGTATTTCTGAAGAAACGTGGGACTCCTCTCAGCTGAAGACAGACAAAATCCACGGGAGCTCAACACTCCTCACTTGGATGCCAAATCTGAAAGAGAACTGTATGAGGTGTAAGATTAGATCATTAGATTCAGACAGCTGCTTACGATGCAATAAAATCACTTGTGTCTGTTAGGACGGCAGAAGCAACAGATGTGGGAGACACCCTTTGCCTTCCACAGCACAGTGCATGAAAAGCAGGAGGGATTGACGGGTTTAGCAGATGAGGTGACAGAGACAGTCAAGGTCTGGCTGGAAGGGACAAGTGGATTTCCCTGCGTGGAAGAGAAGGAGATACAGTGTGCTTGGCTACTTAGTGATGGGATTTTCAGCAGCATTTTTGTTGTTTGCTTGCTTCATGTTGCTGTCAGCTTTGTCAGCTGCTGTATAAATATTGTTAACTGGAGAGCTGAACACTGGTGGGGTAGTGCCTGTGCTTCTGATGTTACAGACTTAGTATTTATAAATTACAAACTTGGGTTGTTTTGATATCCTTTATATCATAAAATAGGTAGGGGAGGGGCATCATTCTGCATTAGAATAATTCCAGTAAAACATTTTAAGTACTTTAAAAGTATTCTTTTAATTACTTTGCTCAATTGAGACTGAGATCTCATTAAGTCAAGGGAATAAAGCAGTTGTTTCCATGCCTGAATTCAGGTCTGTTTGGTAGCGAATATAAAAGAAGGTGCCTGTCTTGATCTAGTTCCCTTTTGTAGCTATTAAAGGACCATTTTTTATTGGCTATAAACTCCAAGGGAAATATATGGAGTATATTCAGAGTAGAAAGATGCCTTGTAAGGATGCTTGAGCAATACTTCCTTATCTCCTCCTTTGTACTGACTGAAACCATGTGGAGTGCTGAGAGGCGGTTGAGGCTGAATTGGAGTCAAAGGGAAGTGAGTGTGTTTGGAGAGTTAATGTGCTTACTGCTTACTTTCAAGGAAAGAAAATGGAAATAAAGTGCTAAATTTATATGTAGAGGTTCTAAGTAGAAACTGGGGAAAATTAATTACGAAAGGCTTATATTTTCTCTGAAGTTTTAATGTTTTTTCTATTTAGTCTGTAAAAATTCTGTGAGTATAGACCTTTTTTAGACTCTTCAAAATATTTTGACAATACTTTTAATTGCTGCACAGTTTGCAAACACTTTAAATGTATCCTAATTTTATTTTTTTTAAATCATCGGTGTGAAGGCTGGTATTTTTTTTTTCCCAGAAATTAAGAAAGAGGAGGACCATTTCCATCAAAGGCATAGCCTACGTGCCATATGGCCGAAGGAGAAAACGTCTGCAAGCTATTTCACCTTTTAATAATCATTTGGAAAGACAGGACTGTGAATTTAAGGCCAAGGGTAAACAGTTGGAGAAACTGTAAGGGAGTAAATCTATAAATGCCTGATTGGGGTTGGTGTATGAGCAATTCAGTAGCAGAATTTGCCATCACACTGTTGGAGTGAGTGGAGGCTATTTAATTTTTTTTTTGTATGTGCCTAAAATGTCTATTTGCTATGTCTGTAGGGGATCTGTATCTTTAGTCTTCTATGAGAGAGTCAAGCAATTTACCCCCTGATGGGAGATTCCTAAAACCTTATTAACTCGTCTATGTAAATTGTCTCTTCCAGGGGAGATCACTCCCATGTGTACAAGGGAGGATGAATTCCAAGTCTTCTGTCCAATGCACGCTGTGGTTGAATAGATCAGATGTGGTTCAGGGAATCGGGAGCTTTAACTTGACTTTGCTTCTGTGATGTGACAGGCTACTTGAGAAGGCTGTTAATTTGGTTTTAGTTTTGCCTCACCAGAGGATTAATGCTCCCACTGCTATCTGCATCCCAGAGAAATAGCTCAGTTTGTGGACTGGTATGTGTGGCAGGTTTGAGTTGTATCATTGACCCACAGGTGCACATTTAGCATGTAGCCCATCCCTGAGGTCATCTTTATGTACTTAGGGTAATTATATGAAGCAGGCCTTCCTTGGAGGAATATTTTATGTGTATATTCCTTTCATGGTATACTGGAATAGTTTAGCGCTAATTGCTTTTACCCTTGCCAACTTCCCTAGTTGTTTTCCAGCAGAAAGGTATTAGATAAAGACTGAAGGGATGGCCTAGCTTGGTTGTATGAGCCAATTGTTGAATCTACTGACTGTTCAAGAAAGCATGTCAAGTGAAAGTCAAAGGGAGGGCCCTCTGGATTAAATCATGGGTGAACTCTGCAGTCCACCAGGAAGAAAGTGTGATGAATACAGTGGGATTCTGATGTCTTTCAGATGGTGTGATGTTATCCTGCCTGACACTATCCTATTAGGCACGTGATGTGAAATGGCATAGTGTTGCATGCGATAAAACCTTGTTGAATTAAAAGCTAGAACAGTAATGACAAACAGGCTAACCATAGCTTCCTTGTAAGTCAACAAATAACTCCCACTCTCCCTCACAGTTTTCTAAATGAAGTATGGATCTTTCCATTCAGCTGAAGTTAATATAATTTCAAGCAGGCTTAGGTTTTTACCATTACACATACCTTCACACCCACACAGAGTTTATTTCTGGTTCTGCCCATGAATTCTTAATGTTTAAGGCTTAATAGGAAATGTATTCGCTGAGTCAATTAGTGCTGCAGCTACTCCTTGTTTTAGCCCCACTGTAACTGTTATAAAGGGAAAAAAAGTGTCATAACCTTCACAGCTGTCTGCTATATCTGATGTAAAAGCATGAATAAAATGGAACTGCAGGTTCAGCTGGTTTGCCAGCCCTCCAGTGTCTTAGCAAAACGCGCTTGAGTTTGATATTACTTCTTAAAAAAACCCCAAAATTGTTTTGCCATCCAGCCCTTCTCCGGGCTGTTGTAGCAATCAGTGTAGCTGGACCCCACCTCAGTTCTCCATTAGTAACAGCAGTTCTGAGAGTTGGATGTACGCAGTTATCCCTGGTGTTAAGGGGAAGCAAAAGCTTGGCCCAAGGTTTGGGACTATAGGTGAAAGGTCCAAGGATTTTTTTCATATGTCATCTGAAAAATTCCACCTACTTGCAGCTTTCAGGATGAACTGTTGAGGAATTGATGTTTTATCTGTTAATGGCACAGGCAGAACACTCTTTTTTTACAGTGTGTGTTTTACTGAGCTGCTTCTCAGGGTATCGTTTGCAGGTGTCATGTAATTAAAGTTTAGTCTAGCCTAAGGGTTTTTCTTAATAGTACTTTACCCATTTAGACTATCTCAGGATACTTAGTTAGATGGTGGAGTGATTATATAGGCAATTAACTCAGTCATTATGTGCTCAGCAATAGTTCACACGCAGCTCCCTACATTACAACCTGAATTTTATAGAAGAATGTAATGTTAGTCTAGACAGCAGGGTCATTTGCTCCTCTTTTAGAAGAAGCCTTGTGGGACCTTTAAACTTAGAGGCCAGCAAAGGGTCTAGCTTTATGATCGCCATTAACAGAGAGCAGCAGCTGGACTTTCCTAGTGTTACATGCTGCAGCATCAGCAGCTGGTTATAAAAATATGTCGTGATCCCCTTTAAAGCCCATGACCTCCTTCCCCAAAAAAGAAGTTGTTGATCAGTGAGCAGGGCAGGGACAATTGGGTCGTAGTTTGTAATTGTCTAGGACCTGTGACGTTAGCTCTCTTGGATAGCATTATAGCTCCAGATGTCCTGAAAGTCCTTTGCTGTTCTTCCATGAGTATTTGTTTCTGATGCTGTGATTTTTGGGCCTAATGCTTTGGCCAATAAATTATGCCCATCAGTCCCACATGGTAGATAATGAAGCATTACCGTAAGAAGCCTCAACTAAAGGGAAATGCTCAAAGAAAGACTGTCTTGACTCAGGATGAACAACTGTGAGGGACAAGTTTATGTGTTTTCTTTCTGTTTTAAAAATGGCATAACCGTGAAAGGTGCTTTCAGCCTTAAGGGTTCGGAGCAAAGTGATGGGTGAGATCGTGCTTGCCTTGAGTGGGATGCTGACATCCTGATTGACAGAATATGTGTGCTGGCCTCTTACTGTAAGAACAGGGCTGCACTGTGCCCCAATCAGCTCATGGCACTTGCTGTAAGGTAGATAATGAAGTCAACCCAACAGGGTGACCTTGGACTAAACCTCACTGAGGGCAGTAACTTCTAGTCCAGCACCATCAGTAGGACATTAGACCTGGTCAAAATTAACAAGATGCTGACACATGCCAAGAAATATCCTTCCTTGTCATCTCCATGACAGAGAATGGAGCACTAGGAGAGGGACAGGAGAAGTCTCTTCTTACGAGGAGGATGTACCTAGAAGGAATGCAGGTTTCTGCTCATTGATCTGTAGGGGCTGAAGAAATTGTTAAAGTTGTTTCAGGAGCAAACTACTCCAGACCAGGAAAACAGGTCAATACCAAACAAAGTGGATGCCTGCCTAATAAGAGTAAGCTCCAGTTTCTTTTCTAATTTAAGATAAGCTAATTTATAAATTATAAGGACAGAAGACTAATGAGGCACGAACACAAATTTGGACCTTAGAACCTGAAAGCAAGGTTTAATAACAGAGTAAATACTGATGCAAAAAGGGTTGAGAATGTCTGAGAAACAGATATAAAGAATAGTAGATGATGCACTGGATTAAAACCTCTTCTAAGGAAGATCATATCCAGAATTCTAGTGGAGTTTTCTAAGGAATAGGACAAAACATAAAATGGGTTGGAAAGAGTGGAATTTACCTAGAGCTCTGATAGTTTCTGCCACAGCGACAAGCATAATTTCACAGCTGCTGAGTTTCTGACCTAGAAACTGAAACATCTGAATAGGATGTAGGAACGGTGAGGACTGGGAGCAACTAGAGATGAAGAACAAATTGAGCATCTTCTCAGCAGTGGACAATTTCCTTCGTTCTTTCGGGAAGGGATGCAAAAGCCATCGTAGCTGTGTATTTTAAAAGGGAATTTACAGCTGTTGTAAACACCCACTGGGCCCAGCTAAGATAATTTTCTACTGCATGCTTATAAGCAGTTTGAAGACTTGAGAGTATTTCTAGCTGTGGGAAGCTAGAGGGAAACTACTTTGCAGCAGCGGGAGCCACAGGGCAAAATATATCTGTTGTTATTTGTGGCTTGTCAAGAAAAATTTTGATTTCCCTACAGTTTGTTTACAATTTTGTTGCATTCATTCATACTTTGTGGCACCTCATCTGCTTTGTGGCTCCTCTCAGATGTAGGTAGGGATTTTTTTAGGGTTTTTTTTGGGTTTTGGTTTTTTTTTTTTCGTTCCTGTGTAAATGCTGAAGGATTGGGCCACTTCTTCAAAACACAGGTCATGGGACTGGTCAGCTTGGCTAAGGGCAGGCCCTTTGAAACAGTCGAAATTGGACTTGCCAGTTGGAAGGTGATTGCTTTGACATTCTCTGTGGTCTGGCTATAAATGGCAAACCCATTGGAAATGCCTGATGGAAACTAGTGGGTATAGAGCAGTTAGCATGTAAGAAATGCTTTCCTAACACAGGAATGACAGAAACATTAGGCACGAGATTCCTTTAAGCGTATGGATCTGGTTCTTGGAAATCCTAGCGTGGCAGATCTTGGTAAGCCTGTCTTTGTCACACCAGGTGCACACACACACTGCATGGGATATTGCTTAAACATCAGTGAACCCTCAAAACGGGATGGGGGAAATCAGCCCACATCCCTCTGGCTTGCAGTTCATATTCTCACACCTGAAAGTGGATTTGTTTTAAAATACTGTCTGCAGTCAGGTTCCAGCTGTCATTGCCCAGCTAGCACCAGATGATGTAACTTTCTGGGATTTTTGGCTATTATTTCAGGCATGCTCTTACATTAAAACAGTCTGTCAGGGAATTCTCTTGCATCACGATTTTTAAAGTGATGCTATCCCCATCCTTGTTTTTAATAACCATTTGGCAGCTGACAGCACATATCTGCGCTTTTATATATTGTCTTCCATTCTGTATGTGCCATGGTGTGTTTATTTTGTTGCTATTTATAGGAGGGTCTCCCACAAGCCTGTGGGCGCTGGTAATGATTTTTTTAAGAGCAGAACTATCCTTGCAGCAATTTCATAAATGGAAAGTGACACGGAGAGTAAACAGATGCAACGAGAGAACTAATGCATATTATAAATTGGCTCTTCATACCCTCATCACTCAGAGGAATCTTTCAGTCCATGCAGCTAAGCTGAATTATTATGGATCTGTCTCAAGGAAGATGTGCTTGTATCTTCCAAATATGATGATTTCCCCTGTCAAAAGAAAATGGCACCAGATCTACATTTCTTATTAAATCTAAGGAGTTTTAATATGGAAAACATGGAAATGGCCGTAATTTACATGCAACAATCATTCTTTTGAGTGTTTCCAATAAAGGACCCCATAATCTATAATACTTTAAAAGAAAGTAGAGGAGGAATCGAGATGTTTGATGTGATGAGATGAAACCAGTCATAAAGATTTTTCTTTTTTCTTTTAAAAAAAATACTGTGGCTATTGTATATGAAGCCTAGTTATAATCAGAGAAGTATTACACTGAAATGTTGCTGTGATTTGGGGATAGTAAATGAATGCTCAGGCTGTCCTAAAATAGTGGTAGCATCCAAACTCAAGACCACCTGGCCCCAGGTGACAGAAGTCAAATACTTTGAGTTGTGCTGGGAGTGTGCTGGAAGATTCAGCAAAGAAAATGCCTCCTTTGTTCAGGTTCAACTTCAAAACTTTTGTTGTGTACAGTTCTGTAAAGACTGTGGATTGCTGAAGAACCTTAAGGTGAGTTCTCTGGACAGCAAGCAGGCAAAGAACTTCTGTGACCTCTCAATCTTTCCTGACTTCCTCCTGTGGTTGGCTTATAGGGATCTCAAAGCCAGAAGTGCTGGGCCATGCTTTTCTACCCAGAACATGTTTTTTTTGCACTGTCTTCTCAGAACAGAGCCATCCCCCTAGGTAGCTCTTAAATTCTTAATCTGCCAGGACTGTGTGTGTAGGAGCAGGCAATGTGTTTGCAATGCAAATGAAGAGAAGGACTGACCAGACATCTGTTTTTATTTTAATATTTAATAATTGCTTACATTTCCAAATATGTTCGTTCTAACGTGTTCAATCTGTACCTAAATCTCAAATCACGCATTCGCAAACCTAATTTTAGTCTAAAGCAGAACATTTGGATGAGGAACAGATGCTTCGTATTAGGGACCTAATTTTTAACATGCTTCTCTTCTTGCTTTAAGAGGGCAGCTGAACTGTGTGAGTCTTTCTACTCTTGGGGTTTTGAGGCATTTTCTCTGGACAGACCCTTCTTTCTTTCCTAGCCAAATTACATGACACAAAATGCAGGCTTCTCCTTTCTTTTTAGAGACAGACCACCTACAGCCAGCTGATGAGCAGTGGTAAGTGGTTGAGAACCTGGGGTTTAGGGTTTGATTCAGCATTCTGACACCTGATTTAACAATGAAGGGGTTTGCCGTTTTCTTACTCTTCTATCACACGTTGCTACTTGAACTCCTTCATATTTTACCTTCAAATCAATGTCACTTCAGCATCTGTGTTAAATTCACTAATGAGTCTGATGGGGTGGGGGGGAAATGTGCTAAAGAAATGTTGACTATGTTCTGTGGTACAGGCACCAAAGGGTTTTTCATGTCTCTCAAACTAACTGATGACTGTGTTAACCATGGGAAAATTGTAATTGGATCCAAAGTAACTCTGAAATGTTGGTGCCAAAGGGCCGCTTCAGGATGATTTTGTGCTTGTGCTTAGCTCTGTTAACCTAACTACTGTCCCATATTAAAATCAGATGCTAATGGCAACTAACTGGTAGTAATGGGCCAATCTAGATCTTAGGTTAGCTCTTTGCTGTCATAAAGCTTTAGGCATACAGCTCTTCTTTGTTAAAGATAGCTCAAGGACACAGGATGGAATCTTTCATCTGGAATAAATGGAAGTTTGTTCAAATGAATTCACAAGTGTGATATTTAACAGCTTCCTCAGTTCTTTAGCACTTTTCCATCCTGCCAGTATTCAAATAGAGACACAAAATTATTTTAGCTGCAGGTGGCATCTCCATTTAACTGTGTGCATTAGACAGTTGTTTTTTAAGTTATCACTAAAACTGTGAATTTGCCTAAGCTATTATATAAGCATGAAACCTCGGACTGATGCTTGGGAATGGTTTCAGTACTTTAGGTAGCCTTGTGTTTATGCCATGATAAAACTTGAGTAATGTGCTGTCTCCTCCCAAGACAATAAGGTTGATTCCAACCATAGGAGCCAGCATGAAGTAAACCACAGCTGTTGTACATTAGATCAAACTTTTCTGTTTTCTCATTGGTGCAAAGATCAAATGTTGCTGTATGGGTGGGAACACTTTTGGGATAAGATGAGCATAGTTTTTGCTATCGATACCTGTTAGAAAACTCCTTATCTTAGTAGGAATTGTAATTGGGCACACATCTGTGGATATAGATGTATGTGTTGGGCAGACTAACAAATGCAGTTAATACAGCAGTTGACTCCAGAACTCCCTGCCACAGAGGAGCACCTAACTAGAGGCAAACAGTTAATGTCCCTCCACCCCTCCCAACAGTTTTATATTGTTTCTGACTTTTATCCTGTGCATTCCAAAAATAAATCTTTCTTTCACATGTGAAATACAGTTTTAGCTTCAAAAGAGACAATGTTTCCCTGGCCATGTACCAGCGATCAACCCAGAAGGCACTTTACTGTATTGCATTCATCCTCATTTTACTAGACAGAATAATTTCAGCCTGAAATCTGCAGCTTTCCTAGAACAGGGAATGTAATTAAAACCTGTTAATTAAAATAGAAAATTAATATAATTGCTAATTTAAAACTTCTTACTATGTTCTGTTATGTTGGTGATGTGCTCAATATATGTTCTCCATAATGACTGTCAGAAAAAAGTACCAAGTATTTTGCTGATAAAAGCTGGTGAAGCTCCATCAAAGTCAATAGAAGTCTGCCTGAATTCCATTTCTTTGGTCTCTCAGAATGAAATTTCTCCCCTCTCTGTATGTATAGCCAGAATATTCAAAAACACCCTAAAGATGCTGGGCAACAGATTCGATTCAACACAGTAGGTAATGAGGGGGTGATTTCTTAAAAAGCAATATTTGCTCTGGTCCATAAAGCAAGGAGAATTCCAAATTGTCTTTGTGTTCCTGGCTCCTAAGCCTGCTAGAAAATCCTGGTATGTTTGTATGGTGATAAAGCTCTGTTGTTTCCAATGCGGCAGAGTCTAGTGATAAATGGACCCTGTCATTTTACGTAGCAGTTTTTGGAGCAATATTTTGGAGCTGATTCTTGGAGGAATAACTTTGAAAGGATTATTTGGGGTTCAAGGTGACATTCTGCTTCCATGGTGTCTTTTTCCTGCTTCTTGTCAGTTTAACTGGTTGGGAATTTTAGGGGCAAGGTGTAAAACTAATTCAGCCTGCTGTCTGCCTCTCCTTCATTTGCAGAGGCAATGGCTTTCTGGAGATTTCTTTCCCTTGAGCGAACTTTAGGCATTGGGTTTCATGGGTCCCCGTCACAGTAGAGCCCAGGAACTTTTACCCGTAGTTGCACGTTCTGTAGGAAGTGGTAATGTCCACAATCACTCATTCTGGGAAAGCGTGGCTAGGTGTGGTTAGTACAGAGTAGCTCTTTTGCATTACTCTTCAGTTCCTGTTCTTCGTCTTCCTTCCTTAGAGGCCGTTTCTACCAAGTGCAGCGGTAAGAATGAAGTTTTCAACCATGTGCAGGGAGCTTGAGCAGTCGTGTTGGCTTGTTAGAGCCTGCTTCTTTTGAATCAGAAACGGTTTGAATCAAAAACAGTGTGGCCAGTAGGTCTAGGGAGGTGATTGTGCCCCTGTACTCGGCATTGGTGAGGCCGCACCTCGAGTACTGTGTCCAGTTCTGGGCTTCTCACCATAAGAAGGACATGGAGGTCCTGGAGTGTGTCCAGAGAAGGGCAACCAGGCTGGGGAAGGGGCTGGAGGGCAAATCCTGTGAGGAGCGGCTGAGGGAGCTGGGGCTGTTTAGCCTGGAGAAGAGGAGGCTGAGGGGAGACCTCATCACCACCTACAACTACCTGAAGGGAGGTTATAGAGAGGTAGGTGATGGTCTCTTTAGCCAGGTGACAGGTGACAGGACAAGGGGGAATGGCATGAAGCTGTGCCAGGGCAGGTTCAGATTGGATGTTAGGAAAAAATTTTTTCCTGAAAGAGTTGTCAGGGCCTGGAACAGGCTGCCCAGGGAGGTGGTTGAGTCACCTTCCCTGGATGTGTTCAAAAAAAGGGTAGATGAAGTACTTAGGGATGTGGTTTAGTTTAGGATGTGAATGGTTGGACTCGATGATCTTATAGGTCTTTTCCAACCTTGTTATTCTGTGATTCAAATGTGGCTGCGGGCTCTAGCCAGGCTGGCACATAGTTAATGTACTCTTTCAAAGTCTGCTGAGGGGCCTGATGTAAACACAATTTTGTCAGTAATAAAACATGTCCTCCCAGGGTTCAGGACTTGCTATGTGTATTGATTTTTATTTTTCCTTTGAACGTCCTCTAATCAAAAGATGAACCAGATTCTCCTTTTGTGCTTGTTGCTTTCTGCCAGCCTCCTGATGCTACACACAGAGTCTCTTTCCATGGAATAGCATTAACTTGTATAGTAAAGTTCAATTTCTAAAGATACATTCTATCAAGCTGGAGATGCCTGTTACGTCACACAAACAGAAAACTAAAAAAAAGAAAACCCTCTGTGGGACAATCAGGGCTTACGCATCAGCCATGCTGTTACCTTTGTGATGGGTATTGGATCAGTGGAGATCTCCAACGAACTGAAGGGCTTCTTTCCTTCACTGAGTTATGTTGGAGAACCCAGGAAGCCTGGAGCAGGGTGAATCGTGAACACGGTAAATTGAAACTTTTGAGGGTTTCAAGAAACCCGTGTTTCTTTATCCAAAACGCTTAGACAACTTTTATTCTTAAGAATCAACCTGGGTTATTTCTGTGGAATCCAAATGGTTTCTTCAGTGTTTTGGAACACCTCAGTTTGCTTTTGTTGATCTTGACTGACCTGGTAAAATACAAGGTGGGGCTTAATGTTAATTTTGTTTCTTTGGAGTACATCTGTCTCACAGACCTACCACTGTGCAAAAATTGTGTGCTGAGAGAAAAGGGTAGGTGAGACAAATAGTCTTCTCTTGAAAATACCTCGTGTCTGTCTGGTAGACCTCCCATCCAAGTGCGTTCTTGGAAATTCCCAGTGCTTTCTTGGAGTTTCTCCATACTGAGTTAGAACATGGTATCCTGGAGAAGCGCAGGTACTCCCTTATGCTGTTCTTAGTGGGAAGCAATACGTTCTCCTGTTCTTAATGAAGGACCTAAGACTTAGGTCTGCCTCACTTGGAGAGATCTTCCATACTTCCTCAATGCTGTTTATATTCAATGATTGATAGTTGAAACCTCAATAATTCTTATGAAACACGTGTTTACATTGAAGGCTTCACCAGCACGTTTTTATGAAGGACTTCTTACAGAGCCTTTTAATCATTTATTAAGTGATTAGTCAGCTGTTGCAGGCTTTCCAATGCATCAGTACTATGACTCACATCAGGAGTCTCACTAAATGTTCTACATTGCTCCTGGAGGAACTGGTCTCTCTCCTGTTGGCTGGAGCACTGTGCTGAGAGCTGCCTCCTTGCTCAGGTGGCTAAGGAGAGCTTTGTAGCTAACTCAGGACTCGGGCTTCCCTCTGTCTGCTCCCCAATCCTAGCCCTTCAGAAGGAACTGTTTTGAAGCAAGAGACTTGCAGGATCCGAACTGAAAAGTTAGGGAATTTTTCTCTTATGTTGTAACCTAACATAAAAGCTGAATTTCTGGTACAGTGTTTTTGTGTTCTTGAAGCTGGACAGTTTAACAGATTTATACAAAATAATTTGGAAATCGCATATGATGGTTTGGTTTCTTCAGTCTATTTTGAAACTCAAACGCGTTTTGATCTGTGAGAATTTTCTGGGGAACTGAAGGTCTGAATTTTGATGAGTTCTAACAGAGAGACCAGAGAGCATCTGTGGCTCAGTGTATGCTGTGGATGCTGCCTGATTATTCCTAGAGACAGCTCTCTACAATTGTAACATTTATAGCTCTGGTCAGTGCTCAGGCAGCTTCTGTCTTGGGCTACCAGGCAAATGCAGCTGGTCTGTTTTCAGGTGAAGTAATCATACACAGCAGTTCATCATCATTTCCAATAAGGGGAATGGAAGTTTGACAAACTAAAAAATGATTAATTTACAGTTTCCCTTGGGAAGTTTCCCGGTATCATTAGCAAAGTAGATAGGGAAAGACTTATTTCTTTAGGGGATCACAGCTTCTCTTGAGCATCTGGGGTTAAATACACAAAAAGAAACACCACAAAGAACTTCATTTCAGAATTCTTTTTTAATATTTCCAGAGAAGAATCTTCTTGCAGTGTTCTGTGCTCTGTACTCTAGTCCTACTGGGAAAAATGAGCAAACTGGCAGCAAGCAATCCAAAGCCACAGGAAGGTCTAGCTGATTTCCTGGCCCTCTTGCTGGAGCATGCATTTTGTCCCCTGGGGTGGGCAGGCTGCACGACGTGAGCAGCCCACTGGAGCAGGTAGTGTAGGACATGGGGAGGTGTGGTAGTAAGCTGTCCGAATGGGAAACAAGTGTCTTGGATGCTAACGTGTCATTTGTCCCTGGCCTGACACGGTGAGTTGTGTGCTGTAGCATTTCTCATGTACGGTCCAGTGTTGAATTGCTGATGTAATCTGTTGCTTTTCTCAGAATCGCTTCTGTTTAGGCTGGAAAACGGTGTAATTGGTCACCACAGAGAAGGCTGGCCTGTTACACTTGGACCTTTCTTCTTTGCTGTGTTAGAAGATGTTAGTTAAAGAATTCATCATTTAGCACAAAAGGTAGGCTTCCCCACCGTGAACTCTCAAGGGTACCACTTGTGTTTACAGCACTAAATGTTAACAAATCTGAAGATATCAGGCATTTACCTTCCTATTGGTTTCTTTGTACTGGCAGAGGGGAAGGTCAGTGGAGTCAGGCCTCTTCAGTGCACAGCAAAAAGGCCTGTGGTAGGATTCTAAGCAGGATGGGTAACCTTCTGTTGGATTTTTTAACTGAGAGCAAGGTGGTTGTATCTGCAGCTATGAGTGCTCTCTGCAGTGACAGGGTTTTCTGTTGTCTTGATGTGGTGTAACCAAGGGTTAAAAATGGGCAGCAGAAAACCACTTGGAAAAGCCTAGGCTGAAGAATTAAGAAAGAAGACTCTACAACAACTTAATTATTGTATGGATAAGTTATTCAAACCCAGACTACAAACAGTCCGAAGAGTTTAAGAAAATAAAACTTTACCTCAATCAGATATACAGATCATAATGAGAACAAGCTTCCATCCTTACATCAGCCTGACCCTGTTCCTGGAGGTTTTGAAAAACAGCCAGGTTCTCAGTCTCATGCTTCCTTATTCCCTGTACACTTCTGTATATAAAAACTAAGTTTTCATAATAATTTTATGAACTTTTGAAAACTTATCCGCCCAGAATGAGGAAAAAACCTGTTATGGGTAAAAAGTCATCCTCTGTATGGAAATCATAGCCATTTTATGGGACAAGCATCAACGGAAAAGGTGGTTCAGTCAGGATTTGCTTTGGGTTTTCCTAAGAGGCCAGTCCTCTGGTCAGCCTTGGGACCTGCTGAGGAGAGTACAAACCCTCAAACAAAGCCAGACCTAGCTTCCTTGAGGCTTTGCTTCACTCCCAACGGAAGCCCACTGGTGGCTTCTAATGCTGCCCACTTTTTGCCCCTTGCTTTCTGGTAGTGTGGACAGCCAGCCGCGTTTGCTTCTTTTCTGCCCTCCAAGGCAGAAGAAATAAGTGGTAGAAAATGGACTGCCCTTTTCCCTGCAGTTCAGCCACAAAAATGCAGCAACATAAATTAATTGTAAAGGATGTAGAGGCCAGTGCTACTGAGCTGTTGCAGCCAGTCTCACATTATGATGATTCCTATGGATCCCAGAAATAAGTTACCCCTCTTGGGAGGGGAGGAAGCGCCGAGTGTGAGGTAAAAATGTGTTAACATTCTGTGCCTGAAGTTGGAGCGGTAAGTAGACCCTGGTAGCAGTGACCCACAAGAGCGAATAAACCAGCCCATTAAAATGCTCTGCGCTCTGTTGTGAATTGAAAACATGCTCAGCTGCCTGTTCTCTCCAGATCCACGCTGGCTTGCTTATAATACTAGAACCGTAACCCTGTTTTGTTCGATTCTGCTGAGGGTGGAAAAGGAAAGACAACGGGCAGAGACAGGGAGCTGTTTGTTATCTGCGACCATATGTCATCGTACTAGCTATGCAGAAACCAGAACTGTGACTTTAGAAGGAAACTCACTGAAATGATTTTTAAATGGAATTAATTAGTTCTTCCCTCCCTTTCTTTTATCTCTGTCTGAAAAGAGCTGGCCTGTGTGGCTTTTGTGTAGTTCTCTGCAGGATCAGGTGCCAAGCCACAGTAATTAAAATGGGGAGTGAGGAGGAGGTGTAAGACAAAAAGCCATTTTTCCTGGCACACACCTCTGGTACAGCGTTACAAAAATAATATGCTCACAATTTTTTCCCAATTATTCAAAGCTTCAAAATCCCTTTAAACCCAGCTCCTTGTGGGGGGGAGAGAGAGAAAAAAAAGTTGAAATTTCTCACTTTACTTACCTTCTTCATACTTGTACGTCATTTCAGAGCCCATTCTCATTGGAGCCAGCTTTAAGATGACCTGGCTTCAAGAATCCACACCTTTAGAGTTTATGAACAGGGGTAGCTGTAACTATGAATTGTTCATACCTGTTACTGGCGCACCCCTGAAGTGCAGGGCTGCTCTAGAGATACAGAGAAAACTGTTACTGGAAAGGTAATCTCAAGAAGAAGTATTTCAGGCAGATACTAATCAATATTCAACAAGTGAGAAGAATTTGTACCACTGTATGTCAAGTAGTTAGGAAGGCACCACGATTTGTTTCTGGAAGAGGAATTTAGCCTGAACTGATACGGGATAAATCAAACAAGTGCCGGAGCACTTATCTGTACTCCGCAGTTTCTTTTAAAATGTCCGTAACATGTTGTATTGTGGAGAGGATTTATGGAAGCTCTGAACGTTGGTCACCATCATTGATCTTGAAGGGAGAAAGAAGGGAAGCCTAGATATATAAACCCTTAATGGTATACAAATAGATCTTTTTCCACTCGGACCCAGCAGAGCCACTTTGCTATGTTTTATCTGTGGGAATCACTCCAAACTGTTACTGTCAGTCTGACTTAAATCGCTTTGCTACACAATGCAGCTAAGGAAAGCCAGATCAAGCCATTCTATTAAGAATTCCTTATCCTAGAGAGTCAGATGAGTATGTGGAAGGGCAGAAATGGCCATTCAGTCTCCAAGCCCACTAATTTACATTCTGCCAGGCAGGTGTTGTGATGGCATAGCATTATATCTAGGCAGGGTATTTGTCCTCTGTGCACAGGGTTGCTGCTGCTTGCACAGTCTATGCAAAAACTCAAGTTTGTTTAAGGGAGGAAGGATATTTTGGTTACAAAGTGGGGGTAAAACCAGACATAGCATCTTTGAGGTGAAAGCATCGTTACAAGTAACTTAACTGTCCCCAAATATTTTTTTCCACATTGTATGGTCTTTACTAAAAGGTAGATTTTACAAGAAGGGTTCTTCAGATGTGAAATGGATTGTAATACATAAATTCACCTTCACATGAAATTTGTCATAGCTAAGACACCGTAATGAGCTATTTGGAAAGTGCAATCAAGTCATGTTTACAGTGCTTTTATTAGCACTCTGCTGTGAGTTACAAGATGCTTACAGATGGCTCTACTCTCCTCCAAGTTGTGTCCTTTTTTCTATTCAATAAACACTGATTTGTGTCTCCAGCCAGCAGAGCTTTTAGTGTACTGTCACAGCTACTGTGACAGCATCATTTTGCTTTATCTTGATGAAAAAGTGTCCTTTGCAACCAATACCAGCGATGTTCACAAAGACAGATTGGATGCAGAGGGAGCAGAGGTGGAGGGCAGAGCTCCTGAGCATTGAATCCATTGCTGGTGCTGATTCACTCTAGGACCGTGGATATGCTTCGTTGCTTGTGAAGGGCAGGTGCTATTATTCAGTGTATTAGGTTTGTAAGTGGCTTTGCAGGCCTAAAGAAGTTATTTAGGCAAGTAGCAGGAGAGCTAGAATGTCACCTTGCCTTCCTCCTAGAGATGAAGGTCTGTCGAAGCTGTTGGATGTTGAGGGTCTTCACTGAGGTGGTATGGGTGAAGTTTATTTTAGTTAGACTCTACTGAAACAGCAAATATGTCTGGAGGCTACTGTAAATGACCCTTCTTAATGTCTGACAAAAAATTAGACAGGGTGATGAAAGCTCCAAGGCGATTCAGATGGGAATAAAATTGTGACAGTGGTGTGAAAATGTCCTCAGAGGCAAAAACCAGCATATATCTTTCATAGCTTTTGTCAACTGTACTCATTGTGCATGCCAGCAGCTCCCCACCACGTCATCTGAACAGGCTTCTCAGGATTTTGACCCGTTCTGGTCACAAGGTCAAAGTCAACGGAAAAGTAGCAGAGGATCTGAAAAAGGATGTTTCCAGAAAAAGAGATTTTCTATGAAGTTGTCCCTATTTTTATTTTTTTTTATTTATAGCACCCTTTGACTTCTTTAAATAGGAGAATTTAGTTTTGTAACCAGAAATCTGTAAGTACTTCTTCATGTGATGTCTCACTACACCTGGCTGTCTTAAAGAGATAGACTTGCTCAGTTTGGTGCCTAAAAGGGATCATGGGAACAGCAGTCAGTATGTCGGTCACATGCAGGTATGAATCTCCTGGAAAGGCAGATGACTTTTTCATAATGTAGGTTATTTCTGGGTATAAGGCTGCTACCACTGCTCATCTATTTTTCACTGCTCAAGCAGACAGTAAATGAGCTGGAGCAGCACGGGGCTTGATGACTCAATGAGCCTAGGTACCGATATAAGAAGAGCTCCTCAAATCCGAGTCTTAAGAAAACCGAAACCAAACCAGAAAAACACACCAAAATCTAAGAGAAAAAAAAAGTAAACCACTGAGGAAACCTTTAAGTGTAGCTGAAGAGCAGTTCACTGAGGAGCAGTTCCTCTGCAAATGCATGCACTTTCGGCTTTTGGCAGTAAATGAGAGAGAAATTGCTTCCCCTCGTGCTACGCTCCCCTCACTTTTTGAAGTACAGCACCAGTGAAGAATGCAGTTGAGTTAGGAAGAAATAGTTTGGATCTGCAGCAAAGAAAAGCCTTAGCACGTTCCCCATCATGTGTGGTGGAGATCAGTGGAAGGCCATGGATGATACACTCTTGCTTTCTCTGTCTCCTAAATCTCCCAAGCTGAGCATTCATTTTGAGATACACCAGTGATTTGTACGGAAGCCTAAGCGCATAGAGACGCGCTGCCCTGCTGAGTGACAGGCGGCCGATGAAATCCCCGGAACGACTCTTTGCAGAGAGTGGTTACTTGGTGCAATCTGACAACTTCATCAAATAGCAATTTGAAATATCGCTAGAGGAGATGTTGTCCTTTGCCTCCTCTACGTTGGCAAGAAAACGCTTTACTTGCTTTCTACATAGTGACATCTTGCCAGTTGTAAATGGGAAATTTCCAGTGTCTGTAATTAGCTGTCTTAAAAGCACTCTCCGTGCTTTGTGTTGTCGGCTCTGTCTAGAGAGGTGTGACATGCTAGGAACAACTGACTATCAAATGGTGGTCAAAAGACTTGCAAGTGTGAAATAGCTTTAAAGTGACTCTGGTGAGGCTAGCAGTCTGTTAGTTTGTCTTGAGTTGCTATTAGCTGCTGTACCCTACACTGCAGCTGTGCTTTCCATGCAGTTACAAAACTCACTGACTTAAGATGAAGAGGGTTTTTTCTATCAATTAAGAATTCTGTTTTTCATAGAAACTTCTAAGTATACAGTATCAGTTTATTTCAAGTTTTCTTCTTTTGAAAGAAGCCACCTGCTAGACAGGCTTTTCTGGGTTCTCTTACAGCTTAGCTGAAAAGATGGACACTTCTTTCTTGGAGACTGTGGATACCAACATGGTTTTGACTGGAAGGCAACTGAAACAGCTTTGGCTCTGAGCTACCCGCTCTGCGGGATGTTGCTGGCACCGCAGAAGGCGCAGCTGAACAGGGCACGGATCTGCTCCTGACACACCACGGTTTGCAGCCTATGAACATAAAGGGCTGCGTGTTTGGGGCGGTGTTAATACACCAGGACATGATGTGCAGAGGCCTCTGCTCTCTTCAGCAGAAAGGGATAACTGCAAAGAGAGCAACTGCTGCTGCCACTTAGTCAGATGTGTTGGCAGGCATTAAATGACAGGTTTCCATTGTGCCCAGCAGCTCTATTCTCCATTGTCCAGCTAGCAGACAATCAAGTGTGCTACTAGTCATCCTGTACAGCCACATCATGTGGTGTAGTGATCAGCACGTGAGGAATGGTGTTTATTATTTGAATCTACAGCTTGTAGTCAGGTTGCTTTGTGCTTGTAGTCAGGTTGCTTTGTGCTTGTAGTCAGGTTGCTTTGTGCTTGTAGTCAGGTTGCTTTGTGCTTGTAGTCAGGTTGCTTTGTGCTTGTAGTCAGGTTGCTTTGTGCTTGTAGTCAGGTTGCTTTGTGCTTGTAGTCAGGTTGCTTTGTGCTTGTAGTCAGGTTGCTTTGTGCTTGTAGTCAGGTTGCTTTGTGCTTGTAGTCAGGTTGCTTTGTGCTTGTAGTCAGGTTGCTTTGTGCTTGTAGTCAGGTTGCTTTGTGCTAGACACGGCAAGGAAGTTGTAAGGAAATAGGAGGCACAGGGGCCTCACATGGTTTGTGAAATCCAGCTGTAATTCAAAACTACAATGTTGTGGATTCCCACTCCACAGGTTTTTATTCTTCTTGTTCACAGGGGTGCAGAACTGTACAGGTGAGAAATAATTTGCACCTGATTTGGGGGGAGGGTGTTTTCAGAGATAGAGGTAAGCACGTTGTCATCCTGTACTGCTACCTTTCCAGATTTTTTTTGTTTTCCTTATTTTGTTTTGCCATAGTTCTCTTATGGGTGTGATGACTGACCCAACTGACTCTCCAGGATAAGCTTTCCAGGCATGCATATGCATTTGTAATAATGTATTAGTCCAGAAAGCAACAGAAGCTAAAGACGCAGACAGCGACATGACACGTGCTGTGATACCAAGCTTGGTTTCTAATTGTGAGAGTGAGGTGCAAAGTGTTTTGCTCTGAAATGAGTTCCTTGACACCAGTGAAGACTGGACTGGGCTCCACTGAGAGGCTGAAAAATGTTTGTGTTATTTAAATGCAAATATTTAAATATCGAATAATGAAAAAAACCTTCATGACATGTTCAGGAGGTTGGAATTTACACTATGTGGGGCTCTGGGAGTATATGTGTGGGTTTTTTTACCCCCACTCACTTCCAGCACCTAACCTGGGAACTCTGGGCTTGGCATGCTTCTCAGCTAGTCAAATAAAACCAAAAAAGGTTCTTCCAGAAGATGATCATTTCGATTGCTTGCCTATGAATGGGTCTTCTATTGGACTTGTTTCTATGCACTGACTGCCTCGGCAGCCTTACAAAACTAGTCTGCTAGGCATGGCCTATCAGCACTACAGGAATGTGAATACTGAGGTGTAACTGTGAGATTTGATCTTCAAATCCCAATGATGTGTCACAAGCAGTGACGAATGCTGGGCTGTACCTGGCCAGTTTGACCTCTGGAACAGTTCGGGCTGCTGCTTACTTTTAACAGATACTCTAGGTGTAATCTAGTACTTGAGCTGAAAGACAAAACTGGTACACACTTTAGGCTTGAGCATTGTTTGTAGTGCTGGGATTTTGGAAGGTTTCTGGTAGTTGAATTAAAATTGTACTAGCCTGTCTCGTGTGGAACATTATCCAGTTTCCTGGCAATGATCTCATCAGAATTGGCTTGTGACCCAAAGGGAAGCTCCAAAATGTCTCTGGCCATACCAGATACAGAAATACTTCATTTCTCACCATGATGCCCTGCAGCAACAAATAGCATTTGTGTTGTTGATGTGTTCAAAAAAAGGGTAGATGAGGTACTTAGGGATATGGTTTAGTTTAGGATGTGAATGGTTGGACTTGATGATCTTAAAGGTCCTTTCCAACCTTGTGATTCTGTGATTTAACTTGAAGTTTATCCTGGAAGTCAACATGTAGCTATAGCAACTGATTATAAATGATATTTCTTTTTTGTGCAAAGAAATGGCTACTGTTATCAAAAAGGCAAGGAACAGGACAGAAATTTGCTGAAAACAAGGCATAGATCTGATAAATTAATGTTCCTTTGTATACAAAGGGGATTTGCTCTGGAGTCATAGTACCAGTTGTTCTACAGAGTTGAGCCCAAATGGATGAGTAGGTTAAAATATTGCTGATGAAATCTCTGCTAGTAGGTGGTATGCTTGGAGGAATTAAGAGAACATTGCATGTGCAAAAAATGCTTCAGCAGACTGAAGAGCCTCTCATCAAACAATAGAGAAATCGTTGTGCTCAGGGCTTTCACTCCTACTCATCATCCGGTGGAGAATTAGTATCAGCCAAGTCTCTGAAAATCTGCAAATACCTTTTAAACACAGCGAGTTGGAGAGAGAGGTTAATGAGAGAGGAATGTAGTTGAGCTGTGCTCATCTATATTTCAAAAAGAAGAGATGCTTAGATCAGAACAAATAAAGCAGAAGAGTTGGGGAGTCCTGATGCCTAGTCCAAAAATATAAAGTATTGCTATTTCTAGATTTAGATTTGATATTAGGAAGAAATTCTTTCCTGTGAGGGTGGTGAGGCCCTGGCACGGGCTGCCCTTGGATCCCTGGCAGGGTTCAAGGCCAGGTTGGATGGGGCTTTGGGTACTCTGGGCTGGTGGAGGGTGTCCCTGTCTGTGGCAGGAGTTTGGAACTGTATGGACTTTGAGGTCCTTTCCAACCCAAACCAGTATGTAATCCTAGTAATGACTTTTGCTTGACTGATAAGGATTTGTTGAGATCACCATCACTTCCCCTGTTTAATGGGAGAAAAAAAGTATCTCAATGAGATGGCAGGTATTTTTGAAAGCAATATGATCCCTGTGGATAAAACTTAGCCGCCTTTTCTGAAATAACAGAAGCATTTTGGCTAATATTGAAAGCATCAACAACAACAAGCTACAACAGCAAATCACTCTGAGGCAGATGCTGGACACAGAAAATACATTCTGGGTAGTAAATTTGTACCTAAGTCCAAATGCAGATGATCAAAAAGGGGCTCTGGTGCTACAAAGCATCAGGTAATATTACTAATTTGACAACACGACCCTAATTGCCTATTAGAGGACCAGTAATGCTGTGGCAATAACGACATGCCTGGTTAGGGAGTGAGTCTTCCAAGAGACAGTCTGTGCCCTGCAACAGCAGGTACTGCTGGGTGAGAATTTGTCCCTGCACCCCTAGGTTGGGATTGATTGCCCAAGGCTCCTGCCTGAGATGGAGGGGTGGAAAAGGAATGGGTCTTTTCTGTGTTTCTAAGCTGTGAGGGATATTTCACCACAAAGGAAACAGGACTGACTTCTTTTTATGAAAAGAAGTTGAAATTTGAGTTGTCCTACTAGTACCAAGGGCCTCTATGGTGCTCAGACAAGGCATGCTTTGTTTCATAATTTCTACAGCCTCCCTTCCTCTGTCCTACGCCACTATTTCTGCTCTCATCAGACACATCCTAATTGCAGGTTCACAAACCAGTGAGTTTCATGGGTCAACAGGTCCTTAGCCTTTTTGGGATTACATAGTATTAATAATCCACTTTGTTGTTCCAGTCCAGTGGAGCAGTGACCTTGTGAAGGGAACAAATGTTTCCACAAAAAAAAGGGCCTTTTTAGTACATTTTTTAAATATTTTTTTAGCATTTAAACCCATTAAGAATACAGTTCATGAGTGTAAACAAGCACAGAGAGGTGTAACACCTACTAGTAAATTGCTTGGCTTTTGACCCTTAAAATTCAGATTGTTAAATGTAAAGATAGAGATAGATTTAAAACAGAATCTCATTTTAAAGTAACCTGTCAAGATACTTTCCCATCATCTGTGAGATATCTCCCCTCGGGCTGTGCTTTATATAACAAGACCCTAAGGAGCTTGAAATTAAAATCTGGTTTGGCTTTGCTTGTCTTTTTTTCTTTTTTTGAAAACACTTACTTGTCTCTCTTAAATGCAGGGAATTTGTTTATTGTAGGGCAGCACGGAAAACGTCACTCTTGTTTCAGTATGAGGCATGACAAGGGAAATCTGAAGACTGCGTTTGGAAGGAGAAACTGGCAAAATAAAGAATGTGAAATCCCATTTAAGAATGGTTGCTGGAAGATAGGAAAAAAACCCCACGTTTAATACATGATAGCAATTCAGATTTGTTTAAGTATGCAAACACATAAGTGAATTCATCGAAATATTTCTTTTGGGTAGTGCTGAAATTAATTATAGATACCCTGCCAGTGTGTGTTGTGTGTGCCCGTGGAGTTTGTGCGCTGTGCTCATGTAAAGCAGTCTAAATAATAGAACCTGAGAAAGCTGGAACAAAATGTCCTCTTCAGTCCCTGGAAATTCTCTGTTAGCTTCACTGGAATTGGCAGGCTCCCTCCCAAACTCCTTCGCTGCAGTCAGACCACATTACCTGTCGAGAGGAGGAGGAAAAAAAATATATCCAGCTGACTAGTTTTGTGTGTGGTTTTAAGTATGCCATAGGAAAAAGCTTATTTACCTTGTGCATCACCAACATTGCTTAGAAGGGTGCCATTTTATTTTCAGAATATCTTTCTGTCTGGTTGTGTAGCTATTGTAATTTTGGAAATAAAGATCTTAGTTTGAAATCCTGCCCAGTGCATATGGATATTGGTAGCTGAACTGGTGGAAGAGCTAGAATTTAGTTGGTGGCAAAGAAGAAAGGAAGTTTCAGGCTGTGGATGTATGGCAGGCACGCTTGTATGTCTGTCAGGGAAAGGATGCAGGAGCCTTAAAGGCCATTGTATTGACTTCTTTCACTTGAGAGAGAGAAAAACAATAGGAGTCTCAGCTTTAAAATCACTTGTATGCACAGTAAGGTGGTATTTCCATCTTACAGTGACTCCTGAAGTGAATAGGGACAACCAAATTTTAATACATTTGCTGAGTCACAGCAACTCAGTTTCTTACATCAATTTATCACTTATTAAAATATTGAACAGAAATCAGGTGTCGTGGACTCTTCCCACTGGGCATCGATATTTAGCCTAAATATTGGCAAAACCAGTCAACAGGGGTTTGTATCAGATGTTACAGCTTTGATATTTAGAGAACAGAGGCAGGAAGCACCATCTCCAGCATGAATGGCACAGGGGCAATGGGAGCTCTGGCTTGCCTCATTTTGTCAAAGCAGAACCCTGGGCAGGAATTCAGTCTTGTCATCTGGGAGGCTCTCAGCAGCATGTTGCACAACATCACTCTGAAACACTGCCTTAATTTTAGTAGAGTCTCCTCTAAAGCCCATGGAATGTGAAGTCTCCTACCAGCCATAGTGTTCTTGGGATTGGCAGGTTTTTATGTGCAAATGGAAACGGGAATTATGGTAACCACACTTTTTCAACACCCATGAAAATGAACCCTCCCCTTCATTAGCTTGCTTTAGAAGTATCTTGCTAGCTCGTGTGTTTTATTTCAGCGGCAAGGGGGGGTCTCAGTGATCTTTGCATTTTTACTGGTGTCTGTAATTATTTTTTCCTCTTTCTTTCCCTGTTTTTTTCACTGATGGCCACAGCATGCTCATTGCTGCCTGCAGGTCAGGTTCCAAATGAGACAGCTGTTGTGATTTGGGCAGAGGGTGGACGGCATCTCCCTGGCAACTGGAGTTACACAAAAGCTGCCTGCATGGTTCTGACTGATACTTTTGTTTCTCCCTTCATTTGAGTAGGAGTCGCTCATGGGGGAGCAGACACTGCAGGACTAGGTAGGATATATGCCCAGATAGGCAAGGCATGGAACCTCAGCAACGGCATGTGCTTTGGATGTCCTGCATGGTGGCATCCTGATATCCTTGGTTTGTATTTAAAATGCATTCTTATGTGTTCAAACATGTACACGTTCGGCTAGGTTTCATCATGCATGTGAAAATATTCTCCAGGCATGGGCTATCAGTTTAGGGTTTGCTGTAGTTAACTACAGCATTGAAGCCAGCATGGAGAGGAGAAGGTCAAGAACTGACTGACTGGCTGAAGAAGAGACTTTTGTTCACATTGACTATCACTTGGTGTCTATAGTTCTCTATTAGAGTAAATGAGCAGTTGTTTCTGTTGGCAAAACCCACCTCTGAATTATTGGAGACATCGGTGGCACCTTGATAGTTTTGAACGTTCTCATCCTTACTGTGTGAACACTGTCCAGGCTCTATAAAACAGAAAGCTGAAGTCAAGTGGGAGCTTAGTGTGTGGTCTAGAGGGACCAACAAGCCCTTGTAGTTGGGAAAACATCCTGCAGAGCCAAGTGTCCAATTTTGCCAGTGACTACAGGTATCGATGATTCTGCTCCGCTCTGCCTATGTATTTGACCCTGGGAATTCCAGCCTTACCTTGCTCTTTGTCTTCAGTGGGAGCTCTCAGCTTTCCCTGTTTTGAGGGGGTCCCTTACTGTACTGTAAAATTCTGGTTTATACTATGTGGAAGTGCAGGGAAAGCCCTGTCTCCCAGATTTTCATACCCTGTCCCTCCCTACTGAGAGAAAAGGGGGATAGGGAGATGGTGTAACAGGAGAAGTGACTGAGAGCCCTTTAGCAAGGGGAAGCACCCCGTTCGCAGAGCTTGGATGTCTCCCTTTAGGTCTGCATAGACAGCTTTATTTCACAGGATGCACCTATCATGGCTACGTCAGTCACCTCACTGCCTCCCCAGGGAGCTTCTCCTCCCCAAGGCACTGAGGAGCACACGCCACAGCTGAGTGGCCTCTCTTCCTCTTGCTTGTGACCCAAACCAAAGCCTCCAGAGGGGAATGACGAGAGCTCGGCCAATGTGTCCTCCTCTGTGGGGGCTGCTCCCCTTGCTCATGTGCACCAGCACCCACTTGTTTATGAGAGTGGGGCAGAGGGATGCCTATGGGTGAGAAGTGCAGCTCCTGGATGGGAAGGACAAATGAGGATGCCAGACTTGGCTATAGAAAAGGGTGTAGAACTAGAGAGAAAATATGTAAAAATATAAGTTGCCATGTTGTTATCAAAAACCTATTGTGGTTGTTGTCACAGTTAACACCTCCTGACTGTCAGTTCAGTCCTCTCTCCTCAAGGAGACCTGAAAGCACTTTAGTTACCTTTTTTCATTACCCTGTATGCACTAGATGGGTTGCTGGGCTTTGAATGTAATTGCTGCCAGATGCTAGTTAACTTAGGAGTGAAACATATACTTGGTGAAAAACAAGTGGCCAAAGAACACTTACCTGAAGACCTGGCCTCTGCTTATTCCTTGCTTTTGCAAACAAGACCTTCCATTTGCTGCTCAGAGTGCTAAGCAGTGCAGACCCCCAAACCAAAATCATATGTATGCATATATATGTCCCCCATGTCTTGTGGGGGACAGGGACTGCAGCAAACAGCATGTCCCAGGGCACTGCCAAGGGCCTTCACCCTACCTGCTTGAGGGTGCAGTGACCTCCTCCTTGCACAGTACAATGATCCTCTTCCCTGCTGTCCGATGACTGGGGAAAGCAGGGTGTTGTAGCTTTGCTGATTGAGAGGGGATCTTTGCTCAGGACAATGGGTTTTTCTGTTAAGAAGAAAAACAAATATAGATTTCCCTAAACCTGTGAGGTCTCTGGCAAGCCAGGAGGCATTGCACTGCTTTATTAGATAGAGAAGGAGAATAGAGAAGCAGTATGAGATTGGAATGAGTAAGAGCAATGAGAGACCTTGGGCCTGGGTTTTGTTTTTTTGGTTGGTGGCTGTTGGGTTGGGGTTTTTTTTTGGTAGTTTGACACTCTCTGTGAAGGCAAGCTAGGGAAAAACATTTTCTCCACCAGAAAGCTTTCCTGAATAAAATTTTGCAGCTGTGCCTTCTGGCTTCTTGGTCTCTGAAGGCTGCAGGGCTGATTTGTTCAGTTGAACAGATTTGTTGGAGACAAAAGCAATTCTTTTCTTCTGGTAATTTAGAACTTCAGAAGCTTTAGAGTCACTTCTGTGTAGGACACTAGTGCACGTGTGGGCTATTGTTTTACTTCAATTTAAAGATAAGGCTCATGTTTTTGCCTTTCCTGTAGTTCCTTACTCTATTGTAATTAAAAGGCTGGGAAGAAGACAGTGATGTAGTATAGGATCTTGGAAGCTAACAGTTAATGGAATTACCATGTTTGGGACAAAGTTTGGTGGGAGATGTGGAAAATCTAGCTAGGAACACACAACTACCCTCTGTCTATGGAAACTTTGCATAGTATCAGCACAAGAGTAGCAAAATAAGTCGATGTCTGGCAGCTAGGCTACCTCTGCCTGTCTGTACAAGCATGTAACAGTCTAGTTGGTATATTTAGGAACTTCAGTAGGGAGGAGAATGAAATTCTGTGGACGCTGCTAGCTTCCCAGCTGCACAGGAGAATGGGTCAGGTGGTTTCTGGTTGGCACTCACCTCTGAAAAAAGGCTTTTTATTTCCAAGGGCAAAGGAAGCATGAGCTTCCTCAAACTGGCTTGCTAATATGCTGCTTTCACTCCCTGCGTGCTGAAAATGAAAGGCTAATTCTCTCTGCATGCCTACTTAGTATTTCATCTCTCTTGCAGAAGTTTTAGGGACCTTTTTGTGAGTTGGTGTCAATATTTTTGTGCCAGCTGCTGTTCAGAGCAAGAGCTCCTGGGAGCAGGGCTTGTTAAAGTGCAGTCCTGGCTTTTGCAGCTAGGCTGCTTGATAGAGTACTATTTCTTGGTGATTTCTCATTCCTCTGAGATAGCAAAGCAAACAATGGAAATAATTTATGCTTGACTCTGATCCACAGCTTTTCTCAGACCTTGGCATAGATGCATTAGAAAGCAAGTTGTCCTGGCTGAATTCCCTAGTGAAAAGGAGCCCAGTGCTTCATTTTATTTCCCATCAGTCTATATCACAAATCTAGTGTAGCATTAATTGCACAGCAATCGTTGTTGCAGCAAAGCATCTCTGACTGCAGTGATGGGGGGAGAGGGTGATGTCACAAAGCGAGCCTGAAGTGCCTGGCATTTCATCCAAAGCCTAATTAGGTTTAGAGGACCTTTCCGTTTGGATCAGGCTTTGGATCTAACCCAAGAAGAGCAGCCTGAGGCAAGGATGGTCAGAAAAGATAGATTCAGAGAGCTGGAGGAAAACAGTCCAGCTCTTGCCTGTGCTACACTTGACTGGGATCATCGTTAGAAATCCCAGCTTGCATGAACATTAAAGACTTTCTCATACTCTACACTGAGTTTAATATCTAACCTCTATTGAAATCTTTTTCCGCTGCTACCTTTTTGGAGGAGAAACAAGTAAGAAAAAATTATTCATGGGAATGCATGAATGCTCTAATATCCCATGGGAAAACCTCTCTTTGTTTCTGCCTGCCTGCTCCTTTTTTTAAGGAATCTTTTACCTCGCTTCCCTTCAGATAGGAGAAGCAGGAAGAAGGACTTTAAAAAAGGATCTGAGTTCTCACACGTTAACAGTTCTCTGAGCAGAAGTTTCAAAAGGCCCCACGGGGATTATTTTAATAGGGAAAATTTCTTCTCTGGATATCCAAAATGGTTTGTAAAGATCCTAGCAGTTCCCTTCTTCCATGCGAGAAGAAATCTCCTCTCAGTCAATCTCTAGAAATCTGACTCAACAGCAGCACTCTCATTTCTGCAATTTCCCATTGATTTACTTCCTGGTGCCTGTCATAAATCACATAATCCTAGTAACGGGCTCCATCTTTCCGCTTCCCAGGGCTCTCAGTATTTCCCTTGAGTCTTCTTTTTCTTGCTTTTCAACCTTGTATATGTGTATTGATCAGTGAAAATTCATCTGCTTCTCCTCTGGCTTCCATATCTCAGACATTAGTATCCCTGTCCTCTGTGTATCTCCTTGGAAGCCCAGTGGGAAGTAAAAGTTTTGCTCTACAACACGTATAATTTCCCTTGCTTATTCGCATTCTCCTGAAATCCATGTGATTTCTTTTGCTAAGAAGTTAAAAATATCCACAAAGAAAGCAGCAATCTGAAAACTTCATCTTTTGAAAATTAGGAAAAGGCAGAATCAAAGCAATCAACAGATACTTTATGTTTTCTTTAATAGCCTCAGGTCTTTGGGGTTTTTCTGTAAGCTTTCTTGATGGCTGCGTATGCAGTTATGACAAATGTTCACTAAGTCTTAGGAGGGAAGCTAATCAAGACAAACGAGGGTGTAACACAGCATTCAGTGTAATTTCTGAAGACTAATAACTTTGCAGTCCCTGGACCTGGAACTCCAATTTCTGGGTCATCCCTACTGAGCAGAGCGAGTAGCTATTTAGCTTTTAATGAATTCACCAGGTAAGAAGTGTGCTGGGATCGCTGAAAGGAAGGCACCAGGCTCTGTCTTGAGGTCAGTAACATGTAAGTGTGTAAACAAAGACAAAAGGGCTAAAGCCCAGATCATTAAGGTTACTGCAATCAGGTATCTGCAACAGCTACAAAATTTCATTGAAAGGTTGTTCTGTCTGTGTGGCTGTGGAAGATCCGACTTGGTTAAAGAGAAACAAACAAAACCCAGTTGGGAATTCTGGAAGAAAAAAGCAACATTATCATTCTCTATGATTAATCCTTTCTATTTGCTTTTAAACCATCTTCTAGAATTCTGTAGCAGAAGTACCAACTTACATGAAAGTAATGATTCTCCACAGAATTTCAGAGGGAAGTCCCCTCTGAAACAAATCTCTTCTGCAGTGCTTGTTAGTGTTAGGGGACAACCAGCTGAACATGAGCCGGCATTGTGCCCACGTGGCCAAGGCAGCCAACAGCATCCTGGCCTCTGTCAGGATCAGCATGACCAGCAGCAGTAGGGAAGGGGTTGTTCCATCAGCTCTGGTGAGGCCACACCTCAAGTGCTGTGCCTGGTTTGGGACCCCTCACTACAGGAAGGATGTTGAGATGCTGGAGCACGTCCAGAAGAGAGCAGCAAAGCTGGTGAAGGGTCTGGAGCACAAGTCCCACAAGGAACAGCTGAGGGAGTTGGAGCTTTTTAGCCTTGAGAAAAAGAGGCTGAGGGGAGACCTTATCACAGAATCGTAGGGGTTGGAAGGGACCTCAAGAGATCATCTGGTCCAACCCCCCTGCCAAAGCAGCTCCCCAGCTCATATTGCACAGATAGGCGTCCAGACGAGTCCTGAATATCTCCAGAGAAGGAAACTCCACCACCTCCCTGGGCAGCCTGTCCCAGGGCTCTGTCACCCTCACTGGGGAAAAGTTCTTCCCCATGTTGGTGTGGAACTTCCTGTGCTCCAATTTACAGCCATTGCCCCTTGTCCTGTCCCCACAGACACTGAAAAGGGGTTGGCCAATTCCCCCTGCATCCCATACTTAAGATATTTATAAACATTAATTAGGTCCCCCCTCAGTCTTCTTTTCTCCAGGCTGAACAGCCCCAGCTCACTCAGCCTTTCCTCATACGGGAGATGTTCCAGGCCCTTAATCATCTTCGTAGCCCTTCTCTGGACTCTCTCCAGGAGATCCCTGTCTTTTTTATCCCAGGGAGCCCAGAACTGGACACAATACTCCAGGTGGGGCCTGACCAGGGCAGAGTAGAGGGGGAGGATCACCTCCTTCGACCTGCTGGCCACACTCTTCCTGATGCATCCCAGGATCCCATTGGCCCTCTTAGCCACCAGGGCACACTGCTGGCTCATAGCCAACCTGTCATCAACCAGGACCCCCAGGTCTCTACGACTACCTGATAGGGGGTCACAGAGATGTCAGGGTCGGTCTCTTCTCTTAGGTGACAAGCAATGGCTTAAAATTGCCCCAGGGGAGATTTAGATTTGATATCAGGAAGATTTTTCTGTACTGAAAGGGTTGTCAGGCATTGGAACAGGCTGCACAGGGAGGTGGTGGAGTCACCATCCCTGGAGAGATTGAAAAGGTGTGTGAAGTGCTGAAGGACATGATCGAGAGGTGGGGTGGGCAGGGTTAGGCTGTGTAGGGACTCGATAATCTAAAGGGTCTCTTTCAGCCCAGGTGACTTTGATTCTATGACAAGAAATGCACTTGACTCCCAAGTTTCTCTCAGTTACTCTGTCATACTTGTAGATATGTATGGCTGTCGTATCACCTTATTCAGTGAGCTTTCTCCATGTTTAATTCCATGGAAGTTTTTGCCTCTTGGAAAGCTCTTGAATAACTCTCAAGTACTTTTCTCCTCCCTTTCCTTTGCCTATTTCAGTGTACTCTGGCAGATTATGTTCCTCAGCCATGATGGTAGGCTAAAAGGCTCCAGTCCCTTTTGCAGGAAAACCTCCTTGAGCCTGTGGCCTGTTCTGCAGAGTGGATAGCATGGCCTGTGGGACCACACTGTGATCCAGCTCAGTGAAGAGATGCATGCTGGTTGCTTTTCCCAGAGATCTGGGTTGGGATGAGGCCTCGTGAACTCATTGACAGAGCTGCAGAGGTGGAGGAGGAGGATTATGGTAGCTTCTGGTGCTGTGCAGGGAATGGTGGAAAACCTTAAACTGTTTTGCTGTGAGTAAGGCCCTGGCTTGCAACCATCTGGGAAGCTCACAGGGTACTGGCTCTGGTTTCCTCCTGTGTTCTGTCAGAATTGTTTTGCATGGCTCATATCTCTATCTTTAGGCACAAGAAGAGCTTGGGAAGTTTCTCTAAGAGATGCGTTTACAGTTCTGTTTAAAAATGCAGCAAGGATGCAGTCTTTAAGGAGATGCAAATGGTACCTCAGATTCTCTGGGGATATTTTGACCCAAGGAGCAAACCTATTTTCCCCTCAATTGACTCTGTAATGAAAAGACCGAGTCCTGGAAACATTTATTATCTGCCTGGTGAACTGGAGAGAGACAAGTACTTTGGTGTGGTCTTAAGTCTTTATCAATTAGTAAATGTAGGTGTCAGGGAGACACCAAACAATACGAACCCTGTATCAGCAGCAGTGCATTTTGTGTTGCCTGCCTGGCTTTCTGCAACTTAAGCAAATTCTCTGCATGCTATCTTGGCAAGAGGTAATATTTTAAAAAGCCATTACTGTTAAATTGATGCTATTGAAAGAAGATTGGTCTTCTCAAATGTGTTAATAACTTACCAAAGCGCATTATAAGGTGGCTGGTTTAAGAGGTATTTGAATGTGAAATTAAAGTTTGATTCCACCGGTATAATATGATATTTGTGTTTGTCAGAGATGAATTGCAAACAACATTTTGCTTGCTTACAGTGTTGTTTACAGCATTTTCAAGTCAGCATGCTCAGACAGGCAAGGTGAACCAGAATATAAATTTGCAAAGCTTACAGCTTGATCTAGTGGTGTGGCTCTGCCTTTTGTCCTTCTTCCTGTGATGTGTCAGTCAGAAAGCGGAACAATTTTCCACACGTTGTACCTGTAACTTTCAACCTTCTCAGGGTGTTGGGTCATCCCAGAAGCTGAATGCTGGCACCAGCACAAATCACTTCAGTGCTGACAGGATCTGTCAGAAAATATATATGCAGAGTGGTAAAACACAGCACGTTGTCTCCAAATCCAAGCCGAAATCATGAGTAGGACCTTGTCATAAATTTGTGCAATATTTTCCTTCCATTTAGATTTGAGGTACCCCCACCTTTTTGTCACCTTACAAGATACAGCTCTTAGAAAACTTCCAGCAAAGCTTTCACAGGTGAAAATTGTTCCTGTGGGGAGGGGGAGGAGTCTGACTTTTACAGTAAGCTTGATGTAAAGAACAATTAATTACTCAGCTACCTCATGCACACATCTTGTTTGACAAGGGTAATCCAGGGATTGGGGTGAATGAGAACACTTGTTTAGCACTGCTGTATAGAAATGGGATGTGCTGGTGGAAGAGTTACTTCAGAGAAACACCAAAGCAAGATGTGTCTTTCATTTGAGATGCATTTCTTCTGCCTGTAAGACAGTGATGCAACCCACTGATGCCAGACATTAGTGTAGGCTGTGTCCTATATTTCTGTTCTCTTGCATCTGGTTTCCCAGCTCCCCTATTCTTTGCAGAGTAAGTGAATATTATAGAGTTAAATGCACTATCATTCTCAGCCTATTGAACATCACATCTGTAGTTCATTAGCATCCAAATGCCTTTAAGCTGATTGTCTCCTTGGTCACACTGCTCCAGAGCTTACAGGATGAAAGTACCAAAAGTTCAGAAATAATGGTTTGCATTGTTGCTGAAGGGAATCTGTGATTAGTGGAGGCTTGCACATGTACTGTACTGAGGAAATAAGAAAGGCAAAGGATTTTTCTCTTTATTATTCAAGTGTATTCACATTTTAAAATAATAATAATTAGATAAACGTTGCTGGAAAACATGAAGCAGTTTATTCATAGTCTTCGTATGTTTTTCAGGGCTTTGTTGGTATGTATGTAATTAAGAAAGAGGTTATGAACTCTAATAATTGCCAGGCTGCTCTCTTTTAAGGATTGAGTTTGAATTGGAGTGAGATAAGGGCAAGAATTCTTGCAAACTTTTCTCTCTCAGGTTCTCAGCTATGCCAGGCCATAATGGGGTTGGACTCACAAAGAGGAAAATGGAATTGTATGTCTGTGTTTTGGTTAGTAGACGTATCGGTCTGTGTGGATTGAAGCGTAACTGAAGCATAACCTTTTTATTACTGGGAGAGGTGCTCTACTTGTTCAGTAATGGACTAAAAGGAGAGAAGTGTGGTGTGAGACTGAAGTGCTCTATGTGAATGCCTGAGCATGGGAAAGCTGGGGTGCTATGTGTCAGCAAGGAAGTGTGTTAGAGGGTTCATATGAGAGAATTTTGTATCCCTGTTCTCCCCTGGTAGTGGCATCACTAAAATGCAACAAATATGATAACCAAATGGTGCAAAAAGGTAAAAGCTGCTCTCTGCTCAAAATAAAAAGGTCATTGGGGTTGTGAAAAAAAAAAAATCTTTGCTGGAGCCATTTGCATTGTCAGCACTTTTCATGAAAAGCCCAGACTGTAAAACTTGGAGGTGACCCAGGCCAGCAGCTCTGGGATTTACCTTCACAAACCTGGCAAAAATCAAGCTATTGAAGTGTCTGGATCTCTTGCTTCATGGAGAATGAGATTCTCAGTCTCCTGTGGTAGAAAAGCAGAGGAAACACCTGAATTATCTGAGGGGATGGGTGGGCGAGTGGGTGGGAAGCAACACCCACTGGTGTCTCCATGGGGGGCCGCAAACTGCCATGTTCACTCTGGCACAGTGTGCTCACAGGTGAGGTTGAAGGCTCTCTCCTTCACCTTCTGCTCTGCTGACTCAGGCACTGGCAGCTCATGCAGCCAGCTTAATCTGCAATGGGGATATAGCTGGGACCTGCCAGCTTAACCTGGAAGGGGAGTGCAGCATGGCTGCTCTGTCTTGCTCAGCTGAATGGTTTATGCTGTGCCCGGTTGCGCTGCTGGGGCACTCCGTCATTTTTCAGCTTGCTGAATGCAGATATAAGTAATGTATACATTTCAGGCTTGCCACGGCCCAAGGTTATTTATGAATTAACATTTTCCTTTATCATTAGGTAGAAGTAGTTTAAGTGAATACATATTGAATGCATAAATCTGCCAACCCCACTCAAATAGGGGACAGCAGTTGGAAAATAGCATGCCAATTTAGGTAGATTTCAGAGAAAATATTTTTCTCTCCTCATGGCCCAGGGTGAACATGATTTGAAGGCTCATTTCTGATGCAGTGATACGGTGGCAGAGCCTCTTTTAAACAAAATAAACTTTGGATATCAAAGCCTGCTGAGTGCATTGGAGCTGGTGGCGCAAGAGAGCTGATACACCTCCTTCAGAGGCCTGGGTTGCAGTCTGGCTGGCTGGTCGCTCCAAGGTAACAGCGGGAAATGAGGTAACAGCCACCTCATTTTCGGATATGCTCTACTCATCTGAAGTCTAAGGGCAGTGTGGGTTTCTAGCACCTTGTGACAAATTTCTCTTGTTGCAAGAAGGCATTTGTTTTAGAGCAACAAACAGTTTAATTAGCATCCTAGGCTGCAAGGCCTCAGACTTCAAAACTAGAATAGTCAAGATGCTGGGAATCAGGACTACATGACATGGCAGCAGCAGGATGTCAGGAGAAAAGAGGGGTGCTGGGCTGAAGTTCCTAAGGAGGCTTCTATGGGACCAGTCTCCTTGGGTCTGCTGTCAGATCCTGCTCATAGTCCTATGGCCTATGCAGCGCACGGCAGGATGGCCCATTGTCTGAGGGCTAAGCCTTCACCCAGCAGTTCAGGTTGTCAGTGTACTTGTTGTCAAGGCTCAGCTGCACTTTAAGGCTAAATCGCCCTGAAGGTTGTTGCCACCTGGACTCACAGGGTGGTGTGCTGTCATGCAGACTCCAGTTCTGCTTGAAAGGATATCCACACTGTACAAAACCTGCCGTCCTTTGTAAGGAGGGTTGAGACCTGGTTGGCAGCACCCTCTCTGAAAAGCTCTTGGGCTTCATCCAGGCTTGGCCTTTCTCCTGTGTGGCTTGTAACCCCTCCCAACTAGGCCTGTCCTGGCCACCTGGCTGCTGCCTCTGGGGCCTTTGTCATGGCTCCCGGCCCCTTCCGCTTCCCTTCACCCACACAGCAGAAGCCGGAGTGGTGTATCTGGCTTGGCAGCCATTGGACTTACCAGCCTGAACACTTCTGCTTGTTGCACTGTGGTGGAAAGCTTGTCCCTGCCTTTTCAGCCCGCGGGAAGAGATGCCTCTATGACAAAAGGAAGAGCTATGAGTTTTCATAACACCTTTGTAATGTGCTTGGGTAAGGGCTCCAGCCAACATGGGTCTGAAGAGTGGTCCTTGGGCTAATGGAAAGTTTTTCACAGTTACCTGGATGTGGGCACTGGTGTCTTCAGGGTGAGGCTGAAATATTATGAATGAGAAACTGCATTTCATTTTTCTGTAGCCTTTAAAAAAAAACCAAAAACCCTCAAATTTTAATTCGGTAGAAGGCACTCTTTTTCTCTCTCGTCAGCTCTACTGCCTCAAGGTGCTCTGCACCAACCCTAGCCATATCTGACTGCCACACATATTTGCTTCTAGATGAAGGAATCTGAAGGCTCTGGAGTCCAGCTGGCCATTTAGAACAAACTCTACTTTTCACGAGATGGTTCTTTTCCTTCTTAAAGCTCTTACAAATTTAGTAGGCAAGAAAGAGAAAGGCAAAGATAGTGGTAGAATTTATTATCCCCATTCTACAGATAGGGAACAGAAACCCAGGCTGTATTTGTGCCATCTTTTGAGAGGCAGACCTTCTGCCAATCCAGATTTACTGTCTGTCTAGACACCTGGAAATGAGTCTCCTAGGCTGCCTAAAACCTCCTCTTCAGTGACTGCAGTATATGTACCCAGAAGTGCCTGGCAGCCTGGCTCAATATGCCAGCAGCACACAACTACTATGCCATTTGCAGGACTTAAGATGTAACCAGACTTCTGCAACCTGCATGAAAGAGTTTCTCTGATGTGCTGGCTGCCTCCATAGTATCTCCAGGAAGGAAAGGTGGCTGGATCTGGTGGCATACTGTCCCTAAGCTGTGCTGTCTGTAGCACAAACTTTGTCACAGAGATTACGTGGTTTGCACAAAATAGATTTAAGATCTTCTGTCCTCAGAATGTAAATTCATCACCTCAACAAAAGGCTTTTATTTCATCTCCATAACCTCAGGTATGTCCCTTTAGCAGCTGTCTTTTGCACTGTTGTACCCTAACCCCTCAACAGACCAGACGTTCAGATGCTATTAAGGCAGGCAGGTAAATTGAGTGCATCTCCTTCACGGCACAGTTACCTCCCCAGCATGTGGCAGTGAGGTATGCTGTTACTCCAGGCCATAATGCTGTGAAGAGTTCAAGACCATCTGTTAGAAAAGTGCCTGTTTTACCTTGCTGGGCATGTGTTGTGGAAGCCATCGCAGCAGAGCAAGGCACTTTCGACCCATTTATCTCATCAAAAGCTGCTGCTGTTCCCCCTTTTTCTTTTTCATTCTCTCTCTTTCTTTTGCGAAATATCAAGAAACAATATCAACAGGTTGCACTAATCAAACAAGCATCTGTGGCACCTGCTTTAGCTTTTGCACCCAGAATGAATGGGGGCAAAAAGTGACAGGTATGACAGATGTAACTGTCCTGGAATGCACTCTGGGGCAAGTGCAGGGAGGGAAAGTGGAGAAAGGGAAACCATTTGTATCATCCTGGCATTTACATCCAGTGCTTTCTGTGTTCCCTGTTCAAAGAGAAGGGTTTAATTCAGGCGGTGAGTTAAGGAAAGCTGGGGAGCAGTCAGAAGGGTCCACTGTATCTCTTCCCCTCCTAGTATGGGAGGAAACAAACTGTGGTCAGCTCTCTGGATGCAGAGAGACTGAACACACCTGTTCTGTAGCACCGGCCGGGAGGTTACTGGTCTTATGGCCAGTGTTTTGTGCAACTCATGGTGGTATTGCCCACAGCCCTGAACTGATGTGACTTGACAAGACACCTTCCTGGGCAGAGTTGCTGCTCTGCACTTCTCAGCCCGTGGAGAGTTGCAGGGCTAAGTAAGTGGCAGCTCTGCAGTCTGTCCCTGCTCCCTCCCTGCAGAGCTGCTGCAGCTCGTACAGGGTGTGATGAGGACAGGTCTGTGTTTGGGAGCGGGGCTCAGCTCTCCTCAGCCTGGCTGTGCCTCTGCTCTCTTGCAGGGAAGCTGTAAACAGAAAAGTGGGGCTTTGGGGAATCTGTTTTGTGCCACTGAGGTGACAGCACTGCTCTAAGTGGAGCAGGAAAGCTCCATCGAGCTGGGAGACAAGAAAAGTGCAAAAAAGAGAAAGAGATATATATATATTTAATCATACCCGAAACAATCAATTGTAGTGGGTAATTGCCAGGAGTGGGTAATTGCCAGGAGTGGGCAGAGAAATGATGGAACCAAGTGAGCAGATGCATTTCCCTGGTAGGCATGTGGTCTCACTCAATCTGAGAGCAAGGAAGGAGCTATTCTGACATGTTCATAGCCCAGGATGGGCTATATTTACCAAAATTATCTATGACCCTACTAAAATATGACTGACTTCTGAGAAGATCTAAATGCGAATGTGAGTTATTAGGGCATTGTCGCTAGAACCATTTTTAACTACTCCCAGCTGTCTGAAAGCAAATCTGTAGGCACGCACTGGGTTATGTTTATACTTAAAGGCAAGAGCAAACACAATATTGGTATAATCAAGTAACAACAAAACTGCTCATTAACAGGAGGACTTACTATTCTCAAAGGTGCTTTATTTGATCAATTCAGACATCTTGAAAGCAGGCTTTTGTCTCTAAATCTTGCATGTCTCAGTCTGTCTTTCCTCTACTTTAGTTTTTTTTTATTTTTCCATTTCAATAAAATTAATTAAAGTACCATGGACCCAGTTCAGTCAGGCACTTCAAAAATGTTTTTACCTTTATGCACTGAGGAAATCAATAGATGTGTCAAATCTCAGTCTGCAAAGCAGGTTGGAACTAGGAGGACAAAATGACTGGGAAGAATGAATTAGAGAAATGACAATTCTGCTGCCCATCAATTTTATCCAGAAGTGACACGTTTATCATGGAAGTCAATCCAGAAAGCAGCTGCATACACAGAGAGTGTCATATATCTGAGATGGTGCAATCTCTCTTTCCCTACTGTCAGATATATACAGGAGCTGTAAAATGGCCTGTGGAGGCCAGCAAGTTTGGTCTTTTTTGAGCTGACATCAACACATTATTCATGAGTTAGACACTGTCTAGATGGCAGTGATTGCTGTCAGACTTGGGAATCTCTTTCAAATTTTTTTTTTATAGGCAAACATGAGCAATAGCAAGAGGGTCTGGGCTTTTCTTTCCCTTTCTTTTCTGTTGTTTCCTCTGTTCTTCAGGATGTGTAACTTTTTAAGCATGACAGCTTGATGGATGAAATACAGAAATGGTACGTGAGGAATCCCAAAAGGCTGGCAGAGCATGGTACTTGACTTTTATCTCCTGTTCACCTTCAGCAATAATTTTGATGCTTTAAATGGTCTCCATTCTGTAAATTTGATGGTGCATGATATGGAAGGGGGAGACTGTGAGCGGAGAGCCAAAAAGGAAGGATGAGTAATACAGCGGCTCATAAGAGTGGTAACTACTAGAGAGCCCTTTGAGGTGGTTGTGATTTTTGAGGGCAATTGTTTACATGGAGCAAAAAAAGAATTTTCAAACTGCAAAAAATAAATTCCTGCTTTTAGGTTACATATTTTACAGGACTTGCAGGCAGCTTTATTATTGGGTGCTGCAGCACGTTTATGTTGGGTACCAGTTCAGTGCTGCAGGATCCAGGCCACTGATTTGAAAGAGGATGCCATCAGCTTTGAAAGCTCACGGTTCTTCTAGCCTAAGTGGAGATGCAACAGGGGGTCTCGTGGCATGACAGTCCAGCTTCTGTGCCAGCCGAATCACTTAATCAGTCTACTTCATTAGTTTCTGTTCCGTAAACTAGGGGTACACTTCAGTGATTAAAGGTAAAACCTGTTCTAGGCTGGAAGTTACCATACATGCTTGTTACACAATCTATTTTATGTAAGAGACGGCGCTACCTGTAATTTGAGCAAAGCATATGGGAGTAAGAAAACGTATTTCTTGCAGGGTATAGAAGTCTTGAAACAAAGCAGTACCTATGGGAACTGGCAGAAGTGTTTTATAAGTAACTAATAAGCACTAATGGAATTTACATGTGTAACTCTTCCGTTTGCGTATGGACTTCTGTTTCTGAAGACCTGAGACACTTTTAAAATATTTGCTGTGCAAAGACTTTGGGATTTATGTAGTCAGGGTTTTGTTGTGTGGTTTTTATTCCCTCAAGGCTGTGGAGTGGTTGGGGGAGTATAAAAAGAACGATTAATGCTGCTGATAGGTAAAGTGTCTACTATGGCTGGATGATGGCTTTCACTTCAAACCTGCAAAAGTAGTTGCTTATGTTGACACAAGCAGAGCAGTTATCCCGGCTTCATGGCTGTTAACACCTCCCTGCCCTTCCCTCCCTCCCTCTCATCTCTACCTTGTGGCTAGCCCATTTAAACCTTCCTCCTTGTTTTGGGTTTTTTTTTGTTCTCTTGTTTGTTTTGCTCTCTGTACAGGGATTTGTTGGTTGCCCTAACTCCAAAGGATGGCACAATCCTGGTCTGTCCTGTCTGTCCATTGCCGAACATGGACTCACACCCAATTAATGGCTGCAGAAACAAATTCTGTGCTGCTAGCGTCCTTCCCATCAGACATGGAAGAAATAGGTAGCACCTCTTCTTTCTGGTTACTTGAACCACATCAGTCACAAATGCCTGGAAGCGTGTGGGGCTGTTAGTTCAGGACCTGGCTTTGGTCACAATCAGACAAGGGAGGAATTATGTATCCAGCTGTTGACTTGTAGCATTATTGCACCACGTACTTCCAGAGCCAGTTTGGATCTGTAGGTGGGCAGAGCTTGTGTTTTTGTTCAGTTTAGTTTTGAGTAACATGTATGAAAACATTTGGATTTGATTATGGGTGCTGCTTCTGTCAAGGAGTGCTGGGTTTGGCATCAGAGAGGGCAGGCTGAGGAGGGGATCCCAGGGGATGACATCACTACCAGGTTGGCTGCTCTGAACATAAGGAAAAGACCACAATCTGCCATGTCAACCAGGCAATCAGAGAGTTAACATTTTAAAACTTTAAATGCATCAGTTTCTCTCTTCTGACCCTGTTTTACAACTTGAGAGAGATCAGGGTAGCCATGTGGCTCTGATGCCTAAACCCAAAAATGGGGTAACACTTTCACTGCGCCAGCTGACAACACGCAGTGTATTTTACAAAACAGTTTATGCCACAGGTCACACGTACCATAATTCTGTTGCTCATTAAGCTTTGAAAAGGTTGGGAAGAAAGGAATTTTAATAGAGTGCCTGAGAAAGCAGATATGTTGCCTGTCATGTATGCAAATAATCGCAAGCAGTACAAAATACTTCACATTGGGATGCCAAGAACTTCGAGGAATTATGGTTTTTCAGAAGCAGGGGCTTCTGTCTGTGTGATAAGGATTAGCCTGATGTAACAGACCTGATCAGGAAATAGTTTGAACATTGAGAAAAATTGACCTTTTTTCTTCCCCAAATCAAACTGAAAGTGCGATCATGAATTTGCATAAACAAAAACGCCAAAAAGATTTTTGTTTGTTGGTTTTTTTTATATTATTTGGAGATGGCAGATTGAGTGGAAGATTTAAATGGTCAGTCAGATGTTGTATTTCATTTTGGCTTTAATCAATAATTTAAGCTTCATATCACAATTAGGAATATGAGTGGCTTTCTGCCTGCATCAGGCATTGCCAGTTTGAAGTTTTTTACAGAAATCTCCATTTCATTGCTTTGCCTGGTCCAAATAGTGGAGACCCATTTTGCAGAGAAGGATGTGCAAAGCTCAGGTCTTACAAAGCCTCTACTGCCAAAGTCGAGGAGAAACATTCCGGTGCTGCAGAAGAATTAAGGCAAACTTTCACCATTTGATTTAAACAGATTTTACATGAAAGTAAACATGTTTACCCAAAGAAGCTTAATCAGTCAGAGGATTGGGTTACAAGTAGGAAATCTCAGAGCTAGTTAAGAATTCATCCTGAAAACTCCTTGGAACACTTAATTCAGTTGTTTTTTCTTACCTCCCTCTTTCAGTACTGTTCTATGGGAGGAAGATAATTTACTACAGGGAAATGTTTAAAGTAGTTTAAAATTTATCCAGAGCATGTAAATCCTTTTAGTTCCTTGTATTAGCAAAGGTTTCTGTTGAGGTGCCTTCAAACTGAAGTGTGCTTAAGGTGCATATTTGCAGAAATAAACAAGTGGCCCTCTCTTTGCACATCATCAATTATTCTTCTTTTCCCTGATTAAAGGGGATTGGAGAAATGTTATATAGAAGGTAGACACAGACTGATGAACCTGAAAGGGAACAGAATTTGCCATGAGTGTTTGCTGGACCCAGGAAAATGTTGAAAACACCTATTTTACTCTGTCTTAAATGGTTTCCTTCCTGAAATTGCTGATAAATTGGTATATAAACTCTTTGATAAAACACAAGCCCATCCTCATTTTACGATCTGTTTAGGAAACAGTGTAAATTGCGCAGTAGATTTTCAGGGCAGCTCAGTCACAGCAGGACTTAAGAGCACCAGTGCAGACAGTGCTGGGAGGGGTGGTGAGCAGACAGGCTTTGTTGTCTTCGTTGAGGATCATTAAAAAAGAAACAGGAAAAAAAATCCACGGTAGCTTTTTTTGTTAAGGAACTGCCATGAAGCAGAAAAGGATGCCTCAAATCTTAACCCAGAAAAAGGCTTGGAATATGTAAAACGAGCAAACCAAAGTCAGCAGTGACAGAATATTAAGGCTATTTGGGAAAGCTTTCCAGTTTACTATTGCATTCCAGTTTCTGAACTTAGCCAATGAGCCTCTTCTCCCCTAGGGAGCTGCATTGGCATCAGAGATGGGAAAGTACCAGTGGCTGCAATGATTCTTTGAGAGGAGGTAAACAGAAAGTGGCTTGATTTAACTTTCAGACATGACCACTGAGGGCTTGCAAAGTGTAGTTGGCTTATTCACTTCTTTGAAGTGATTCTACTTTGAATCTTGTCACAGTGAAACCAGAAATGGGGCTTACTAATGAAGAAGCCAGGATCCTTTCAGCAGATCCCTTGGGGGGAGGGAGTGCAGGGAGTTTCAGACCCTTTCCATCCTGACTGTTCCAATTGGTGTGAATCCCAGAACCCAAATGAGTGGTTTGACCTTTTTAGGTAGGGTTTACAGCAGGGTTTAAACCTGACCATGTTAAATCACATCCTGTCAAGACAAAACCAACTCCATTATCAATAAGGAACGTTTGATGCCAGTGCGTGTACCTTGCCAGGATCCTGCCCTAGACATGGTGGCAGACCGTGTGCTCACATAGCTGGAACTGCTGTGTCCCTCCAAAGAGAGAACTTGGTCCAACATCTTTGTGCCATTTCATACGGTTTCCAGATATAAGGTTAGTTGCAAGGTGTGTCCTCCTCTCCTGACTCAGTGATACGCAGCAAGACCATTCAGGTGGCTGCAGGGAGCATGAGAAATGGTAGAAGAATTTTCTTTGAGCAATGCCATTTACCTGTCTGCTGTGCAGTGTGGTCTTAGCATCTACAGCTATAGGAGGTTGAAAAAATTAGCAGGAAAATAGTGGCTTCTCAAAAATGTAGAGGCAGCACCCAGCATGGCACTCACGTTTTCCATTTTCACATTTCTACTTTCAATTAAGAAACTGAAGTAGCTTGATGAAAATGCTAGTGTTTGATTGCATACATGGAAATTATTTGTAAGTGGTTTTGGAGCTAAGGTGTAGATACCTAAGAAGGAAAAGTAGAAACTTTGCCTTGTCTTTCACTCAGCATGTTGTTATGGAAAAATCCCTTTTTTTCCTCCCCTGACCTCACTGAAAACTTTTCTGAACTGCCACCTGTAAAAACCATCAGGTATCAAATGAGGAACCGAGCTGCAGAGTTAGGGACAGTGCCTGAGCATCTAACTGAGTGTTCCCTACCATTGACTTGGGATATTTTATAGCTGATCCACAGCAATGTCCACTAAATATAAATGAATGCATTTCAAGAAATGGAGATGATTTGAACAGTGGAATTATACTAACGGTGGTAATGAGATGCCATTTTGAACTCAAAACACTTTATCTTCTACTTCAAAAGTTTGGCTAGACAGCTGTCAGACAGAGAAGGACCTGGGGGTGTTGGTTGACTGCCGACTGAACATGAGTCAGCAGTGTGCTCAGGTGGCCAGGAAGGCCAATGGCATCTTGGCTTGTATCAAAAACAGTGTGTCCAGCAGGTCTGGGGAGGTGATTGTGCCCCTGTACTTGGCAGTGGTGAGGACACACCTTAAGTGCTGTGTCCAGTTCTGGACCCCTCACCATAAGAAGGACATTGAGGTCCTCGAGTGTGTCCAGAGAAAGGGCAACCAGGCTGGAGAAGAGGCTGGAGGGCAAATCATATGAGGAACAGCTGAGGGAGCTGGGGCTGTTTAGCCTAGAGAAGAGGAGGCTGAGGGGAGACCTTATCACCACCTACAATTACCTGAAAGGGGAGTGTAGAGAGGTGGGAGATGGTCTCTTCAGCCGGGTAACAGGACAAGGGGGAATGGCCTCAAGCTGTGCCAGGGCAGGGTCAGATTAGATGTTAGGAAAAAGTTCTTCACTGAAGGAGTTGTGGGGATGTGGAACAGGCTGCCCAGGGAGGTGGTTGAGTCTCACTATCCCTGAGTGTGTTTAACAGATGGGTAGATGATGTGCTCAGGGATATGGTTTAGCAGAGGACAGGAACGGTTGGACTTTGTGATCTTAAAGGTTGTTTCCAACCTTGTGATTCTGTGATTTAGAAAAGAAACAGAACTTGGAATTCTTTTCAAAACACTACTTGTATTTATAAATGCGTCTTTCTAAACTTTTAGCAGGTTTTCCACTTTTAAATAAAAATACTTTATTAAAACTATCAATACTGGTTAGAATAGAAATGATTTTGTCAGGCAGCTTACATAGCAGGTTTTCTTACTGAAAATGAAACGAGAAAACCCCTTCTCCACAGAGATTTCTGCTTGTCTCGCGCTAAGCCTCGTCAGACCCTGTCAGCTAAGGATAATTGCAGAGCAGCAGGTCAGCCAGGAGAGCTCAACATTCCATACTGTGTATTTGTTTCTTTTCTGGATCTGCTCCCTGATACTTGGAGTATCAGCACAGTGAGTAAATCTTGCTTCGGAATCACAGTACGGCATTTTTCATTAAGATCGGAGGACTGCTGCGATAGGGACTGATATAAAACCAAACCCAAAACTCCAAGGAAACACCCTCCCCACAGACACACACCAAGGCAAAAGGCTGCTTTATTGAGAAAAAAGGACATTTGTGTTGGGGTATTTTCAAAATGATGGTGACTTGATTGAAGTTTTTGTAAGGCAAGTTAATGTTTGAGGCTAAAATTCTTGTGAGGGAGAATTCCCTTCTTGTCACACCCGTGCCTCCCACATTACCTGTGTTTATATACAGGTGCCATATTTGTATATTTTTCTAGACAGTTCTCATTATTGCCCCTGAGCAGGGATGGGAGAAGGGAAGTGGAGGTGATGAAATAAATTGGAACGGAGGATGGAAATTCCGCCTTTTCATAGGAAAGCTGTCGGATGGATTAATGGCTGGGCTGAGCCAAATAGCTCTGTTATCAGGTCAGATAGAGACCTCTCCCCTCTCTTGTTAAATAAATGAGAAAGGGGTCTCTGATATGGACTTTGTGAAAGATGAACCCCTTGAGAGTAAATTAAAGACAGGATACTAGAGTTCTTTACTATGCATGTGTAACTACTACTCTTATAAATCAGGATGTATATATTCTTATGTACATCAGTGGCATCCACACCTTTCCAAAACCTGGCTCTATCTGTATCTATCGATACTGATGTATTTTGTTTTCTTTCACGACTAGAAGGGAGCCCACAGAGCATGTGAATGAAATGGAAAAACACTGCAGCAGTAGGTGTGCCATACCCACACAGACAGGCAACTCTGTTATCTTCCACGCAACTAAAAATAATGCCTTTGTTTAGAAAAAGTGGGGAGGAGGAAAGTGCAATGCCCTCTCCCAACCTAGCATAAGGAACAGAGGAAAGAAAGCAAAGCAATGAAGAGAATTAATTTAGTTTCTGGTCCTGGGCCACAGTTCATGGCTTTGCGAGTGTGCTTGCTCTGAACCTGCACTAAGGAGCAGTGTTTCGGGAGGAAATCTAATCCTCCATGCTCGCGATGGTCATGCACACTCTGAAGTGGCATGAAGAATGACCTGAATGTCATCACAGATGTCCCGTGTAAAGGGCAACTAAATGCATAAAGCATTGTTTAGCTGCTCTTTGAAGCAGCTGCATTGCACAGGGCCACGTTCCTGCGGTTTGCATGTGACCAAGTCAATCAACTTCTCACCAGTCCCATGTTGATCGCACAATATGGAGGGAGGGAGGCTGCTAATACGTACTTACCTCACAAGAGTGTGTTGGAAAATTAATAAAACAAAGTGAAAGGAGAGGTCAGAGAAACTAATTGACAAGATGAACAAGACAAATGATAAAGGGGGTTGGCAGAACAGACTTACTGCATGGGGAAAGGCTGAAAATGAGATAGGGATGCTCCAAGCAGTGATTGCAAGGTGACTTGACAATGTTCTGCAAATATTTGAGGTAATAAACAGCGCTGGGGAAGAGAAATTAGTACAACAAGATTTATCATGGCGAGCAGGAAGATGATCTGCCAGAAAAACTTTTTGAAAGACATAATTGATGGTGAAGTAAGTCTTCTGGTAGCAAGAGGAGATGTAATACTGGGTGAGATTTTAAAATGGAATTGGAAATCAGCAACAGAGATCAGCCCTGCTTTGGGTGAGAGGATAAATGTGTGATGTGCTACTGTAGGCATCTGCTGGGTTTTGATTCTCTTGTATGCCATTACTTCACACATGGGTTCATACCGGAGGGATGTGCCATTGTTCTAGGGAAATTATAATATATTTGAAAAGCAGGCTGGACATAAAGCAGCAAACCTTTGACAGCATGAGAATTGAGTGTATAATCATACTCTGCTTCGCTCAAAAGCCCAAAATAGCAACTTGCAGCTCTGTCTGCAGGGCTCTGCCCCTAGTTCACAGCCAGCAGAGTGTCTCAATGGTTTGCACCGTGGTACTGAGGCCACTGCTCTCCTCCCTAGGACTTTGGCAGGAGAGTGCTGTGGTTCCCTTCACCCAGTGTGTCTTGCTTTTCTTCCCAGGGAATCAGAGGTGTGGGGATGGGAGAGACATATGATGTTGTGCTTGAGGCTCAGTCCCCTTCAAGGTGGGTTTCAGCCAGGGTGCTCCTGTGGTGCAGGAGTTCAGTTCCTTGGTCTTGAATGGACTCTCCAGCCCACGTCAGGCAGCTCCCAGCCCCTCTGTTTTATTTTGTGGCAGCTTAGTTTCTATTAATATAGATGGTGAGCAGCCTTGTTAAAAGACTTAAAAATTGTAGGTGGATAAAAGCGCCGGGATTTCTTTGTTTCTGGAGTCCTAGTGTACACAAACTCTGACATACCTGTGTGACACTACTTCTTAGAAATGCTGTATTGATTCTGCTTCACTACATTGTATTTATTTGTATCTGCTGATTTTGTTATTTATTACAGCTTCTAACGATTTTCACTATACCATACTCCAAGTATAGTTATCTTCACCCTTTCTTATCTCAGTGCACCCAAGGGGATTTTTCTTAGCAGAATTGGGTTTAAACCAGAGTCTTTGTTGGATTAGTGGGTGATCAGTAATATACAGAGCAGAAATTTGGTCTCTGGAGCTCTGTGATTTCTGCCTTTGCTGCTCAGCAGTGCTCCTGGCTGGTGGAGGAACCAGCTCTTTATTTTCGCTTGTCAGGTGAACCTGTACCTGAGCATCTGTGCTGGGCAGACTCAAACTGCTCCCTTTTCAGAAGTACCTGACTTGTCACAGTGATATTATTCGTAGTACAATCTGAGCACTGATTTTTCTTTTCCCCACATTCATCCACTCATGTTTTTTCTGCTGTTCATCTTCCATGTTGTGTGTCACCCCTTTGAAAGCAGTAGGTCTTCCTCAATCACAGACTGGTTTGGCTTGGAAGGTACTTTAAAGCCCATCCAGTTCCAACTCCCCTGCCATGGGCAGGGACACCCTCCACCAGCCCAGGGTGCCCAAAGCCCCATCCAACATGACCTTGAAGCCTGCCAGGGATCCAGAGGCAGCCACAGTTTCTCTGGGCACCCTGTGCCAGGGCCTCACTGACCTCACAGGGTAGAGTTTCAGTGCACATTGCTGGCTGAGGTGGAGCTTCTTATCAACCAACAGCCCCAAGTCCTCCTCCTCAGGAATTCTTCAATCCCTTCTCCACCCAGCCTATAGCTGTGCTTGGGATTTCTTCTACTGAAACTCTCTTTAGGTGTTTGATTTGCTTCCAGAAACTTGTGGCGCAGAAATGATTTTTCAGGGAATTATGTTAAGTAGGGATCTGATTACCTTTAATGAGGTATCTCTTATATAGTCCACACTTTTCATCACTGCTTTGGTTTGCCTTCTCATCTATTGTTCCTGAGTCACAGTAACAATTTGGAGATCTCACTGAAGACAGAAGAACCTAGTGCTTGTCTTTACTGTATCATCTCTTTCCCAACCAATGTTGGATACTCCAAAGCTTCTTCTATTTTACTTTGCTGTCTATACTTTAACATAAATTAGTTATGTGGCCTTGCTAAGAAATGCTGAACAGACTTATGCTCCCTTGTCCAAGACAGAAGGGTTTCCTCATCGTTCTGCCCTACCTTTATTTCCGTTTGAAAGTGAGAATTATTGACAGATGGACATAAGTCTATCACAGCATGTTACAAACCTCTATCAGAAAACTATGGTAGTAGTTTTATGTAGTAGGGATAGTTCTCCTTTTCAGCCTATCTGTATTTGAATCTCCTGACCCCTGTTAACTGCAGCATTGCCCTTCTCTTGCTTGCTTGCAGAAGAATGCTTGAAACAAGGTGAAGTGCTCTAATCTGTTCTAAAAATCCTTTTTGAGAGGACTGAAACTGCTAATGCTGATTTCCTACTACCTGTTGAGAAGCCAAGCGGAATGGGTTAACATACTTCCTGGTGACACAGTTTTGATTGAATCTCAATGGGTTCAACTTGTGCTTAGTCCTTCAAAGGAATTATCTGCATATAAACTTGATTCCGTGTGGTATATGCCCTTTGACCCTTGATTCTGTGTGATATATACCCTTTTTTTAAAGATCTTTTCATGGTAACACTGAGACAAGAAACTACTTACAGGACCGAACTACCCGAGATCTTTTTTCATATATCCCAGTATGAGTAATGGAACTATGAGACCTGAAATGTGTCTAAGTGATTTCCAAAATTATAATATCAGTTGTACTTGAAACTTATATAAATTATCTAGAGAGTGATATGATCCATCCTTCTGCCTGAGAAAGTGACCTGCATAAAAATCAGATGTGTATCACTTCTATATTCTTTATTACGTGGTGTTGGATACTGGACATTTGGTTATTTCCTGTTTCCCATCTAGAGGTTTACCCTGAGTATTAGTCTGTTGCTGGTTTCATTAATTTGCTTTTCAAGTTCATAATATTAAAACTAATTTCTTATTTTCTCCCCTGCAATATCTAGAAGGAAACGGGAAAAGGGAGAAATGATGGGAAAAGCCTGTGGGAAAGCAAAGCAGTGATCTTACACCCCTTGCTTCAGCTCATATTTCTCTTTGCTCTGGCTACATGACCCTTTTTTTTTTCTGAACATCTTTCAGTTGTGTTCCCTCTAGGCCATCTTAGATACACACATCTATTCTGCCTGCTTCCTGCAGGAGAGGCACTGACTCTTCCCCACAGATTTTATATCAGCATCACAAAACATGTCTTCTTTGTTTGTTATCAAGATGGCCAGCACTAGCAGGCTGCTCAGAAATGCCAACTTTAATTACAAATTTTATTTTCAGGAAGAGCGCATGGATTTTATGCCTGGGTTTCTTAAAAGTGCCTCTTGCCTTTTGAACTCTGACTGTTATGCTTTGAAAAATGGTAAGGCTTCTGCTCTCGTGGTTACCAGTCCTTGCTTTCACCCTGTCCCGAGAGGAACCCAAACAGAAACAAATGACAACAGACAATCTTGTATGCCTTGAGCTGGCTGATGGTAGGAAATAATGCAATTTTCCATTAAAAAAAGGAATAAAACCCTTACAGAGGGTGTCTCCAAAGCACTCCTGCTTCAGTTGCACAGGAGTGCTTCAGCCTGCCTTCCTCTGAAACTCGTATGGCCCACAGCTGAAGACGCATCGCTATGCACTGCAGTGCGAAAGCAACTGGCTACTAATTTCCTTCTGGATGATGAACTTACCTTGTATGTAATCTTGCTTAATAAATGAGAATATAATAGATATATATATATATTAGTCACTATTTTGGCAGACTAAAGTAGCTGAAAGTATAATGATGTTACTCTGCAGACCCGTAACGCTGTTATAGCAACATAAAGCAAATCTGAGAACTGGGTCGCAGAAAATTATATTGCCTGAGGTGTGCATCTATTGTAGCATATTAAACCAGTTCGTATATACTTAATGCAAACATGGGTCAAGGCATCAGGTGATGATGTAACTTCAGACTCCACAAACTCAACAGCAACATCAACTCATTGTTTTGGGCTGATTTCACTGCAATATTTACATCAGATTGTTGAATCCTTGGATGTAATACTTGAGAAAGATGGTTGGAAATTGATCTGGTTACTCAGAGTTTATTCTTTAGAGACTTACACAAAGAGGCTTTGTACGTGGTGAGCTGACCAAAGAGTTCAAGGTCAGCCGAAGAGCTTGGCAGGGCTGTGTTCTGTCACCCATGTTATTCAATTATCTTGCTGACTGGATGTGGAGATGAGCCCTTGGTGATCGCAAAGGAGAAAGCAAAGTTAGGGGCGTTATTAGTATGTCGACAGTTTGGGGACTTTGCTTCTGACCTTGGGTGTAATCAAACACACAGAATTTTTACAGAAAACATTGCTTTAAAGGAAGGGGAAATATAAGTTATCCTGAAATATCGCACCAGGGGCTTTGTGGTCAGTGACCAGGGGAGTTTTTTTTCATGGCTTCAAAATTGTAGGAGTAAGGCTGGAGATCAAGTCAATCAAGTGGCTTTCTTTCAAACTAACTATACTCAATCCATTGCAATTTTCTTGGGTTCTTAACAGATCACTGCTGGTATAATTCCACTGGATTTTCTATAATATCAGAGAAGAATGGTTTTTTCCTCCCTTAGGAGATATTAAATAAAGCTGAAGAAGGTAGTTTGCATCTACCTGAGCTGCCTACAGACACTATTTTTAGCCTTGGAAAGGTGATGGCTGCACTCCAGCTCTGAGAAAAACAGAAATAAGAGTGTTGATTCATCCAAGCATTTATGCACGTACTTAATTTTTTCCGTGTCTCAAGTTGATCACTCAGAAGAGAGGTGCTCGTTTGTTGGTGAGTTTGTGTGTGTGGGGGTTGCTTTTTTCTTTAAAGAAGGGTAAGGCAATGTGCTACAGGCTGTGTAGATCCTAGAAAACAGAGCAGAGGTGCTCAGGGCCGAAGAACTACAGCCCTAAATTTGATGTGCATCAGTTGATTGAGTCAAAAGTTACAAGAAGAGGCAGAGTTGTCAAGAGTGTAAGTTTATTCCACTTTTAATTGGTAGGGATACAATCAGGTAAGGTTGAATTCTTACTTGGTCCATTTTTTTTGTGGTGTGTGTTATAACTGTCATTAATTAGATCAAAAGAAAAAAATATTAATGGATTCAAAGCCAATTTTATTTATAAGTCTTTTAGGAACAGGTCTAAGTTAAAATCTATAAAATTCTTGAATCACCTTACATAGCTTTTAAAATAAGGTTTCTCCCCCTTCCCCCTTATTTTTGGAAACAATTCTGTTCTCTGGTTAAGACTTTCTGAGCCAAAGAAGCTATTTCTAGAAGAAGCAAGCTGCCCGCTTTATACATACTCCATTGCAGAGTATCAACAGCGTTTGAAAACAGTGGTGATTAATCCTAAAATACTCTAGAGTAAGACACCAGATAGTTACTGCCAGGGAAATTAATTTGAGCTTTGAAATACTATATTTAACTCTGGATTGGAAAGTGGGGAAGGACTATGGCGAGATTCAGGCAATAGTGAAGCTTCTGTTGAAACTAAATATTATCTTCTCATCCACGACAGTCATTTTGAAACTAGGAGTTCTCTTTTAGTCTTAAGATCCCCTCTGGCATTCCCCGAGTGCTCTTCCCTCACTGCAGTCCATGCTTTTGATTAGTGCCGTAGGGGCAGGATTTAGGTGACCAATCACAGACATCAATGTCTGACTTAAGAGTCACCAGAAAGAGAGACACACTTTCCAGGGCATGATTTCTCTCTCCTAAAGTATTTGTATAAAAGTCAGATGAATTCCATTCTCAAACATCTCTTTCCTTCTAAGACAACTCTTCCCTTCTAGTAACTCCCAGGGAGTTTCTGGTCATTAGCGCAGATTTAGATATCTATACAGCAGCCATCTGAGCCTCGGGAGCTGACTCCTTGTCACTGTGCCTGAGCCAATGTCTAACGTGATCATTAAGAGGTTGCTTAGGCTGAAAGGGGCATGATTATATGAAAAAGAAACGTGTGGAAAACATTTAAAGAGATAGAAATGTGTATTTTAATTAAAAAATAGCTAAGTTTTCTGTTTGGATTTGAATTTCCTCCCTGAAGAAGCTGCTTGGTACTTCTGCCTGCTTAAAACACTTTAAGGATATTGATGCTAAATCTGGTCTCTGAAATTGAAGAGTCAGTGGTCACCCTTTTCCAAAACCCCCAAATTAACTGCCCGTACTATAGATTAAGGAATATCCTCCACAAAAAGGGAAGGAGCCGCATAGGGTGCTTAGGATATCTCTTGGCTTATTTACTGATTAAAAAATGACTAGCAGAAATCAATATTGCTTGATCCGATAAATCCTTCAGTACCTCTGTGATTGCATGTATTCTCTACTAAGCTTTCTTCTCCTGGTTTAATTTCTCCTAGAATGAAGATTAAAAAATAACTTGGTATGGGTCAGCCCTCTCTCTGCCTTGTTTCAGGCAGAATGGCTGAATCGATAATCGTCAGTAGTAAACCTACTGAGGTGGAATTGGGGGGAAGGAGGGGAGAGAAGCCAATGGGATTTTCTCAGTGAACTAAAGGTAGATTACAAACTTGGTTGGGAGTTGCCCAGGATACAGGTCTGGCAGACAGCATTTGTTTTAGTTATGTCATTTTATAGCAACTTTAGGCTACTGCTGCTGTTGGGAGGCGATTGTACCAGCCTGAAGATGAGGTAAAACTTCTGGAAGTTGGAAATCCTACTGGTTATCAGTCTAGAGTCAGATTTGTGATACCCTGATACTTCAGAGTCGAAAGAGAAGACAGATAGTCCCTTTCAGTCCAAGCTTCTGTTTTATCTCAGAATTTAGACTTCTGGTACTTGAAAAGTCTGTGTTGCTATAAAGCTGTAATAGTGTAAATAAGATCAGACTGGAAGATGGCTCGCATCCTGCAAGGGTGTAGTTATATGCTGCGAAATAGTATGCAGTAGAAGGGATGCAGATGCATCATGAAAAATTTCCGTAGAGGTTTGCATCCATTAAATTAAAAAAGCAACACAAATACAACCCACCCACCCCCTGTAACAGAAAAGTGCATAGAGAAAACTTGAAAATGTTTTCAAGTAGGCAACCCAAGAGGTTATATTTTAGGCTCTAGTTGTGTTTTTGAGACATAGGATGAGAGTTCTTATGGCCTGATCCGGAGACTGTACTGAAGAATGTCATGCTGAGCAGCATGAAAGAATTCGTGGCTATATCTTTTTTCCTAGGAAATGCTAAACCTCTTTTTTTTTTCTGGGGTGGGAGTTGGGGGGTCTGGGGAAAGCCAGGCAGATAGCTTCTCCAAAGCATCCTACAAGAGCAGTTTGGAATAATTTGCTTCTCCCTGTGTTGAATTGATTCTGAACATGCACAGTGCTCACCAAAATATTTTTCATTCTCTCTAAATAATAGGCAGACACATTTAAGCCTATATAACAAATGATACCATTCCATGGTTTGTTTGTTCATTATCCATAGTGGGCCACTGAGGGTAGGTTCACAAGCAGTAGCAGTTCTGATAGTGCTAGCATCCCTGTGACTTGAAATATTCACACGCTGTGGCTGACTAGTGTGACTTTCTTTAGCAATCACAAAGCTGCAAAGCATCCAAGCCGTAGAATTTGATTTCACCTGATCTACTTCTGACTGTGGCCCACGCTGGGAGTTGGTCCCTCCTAATGAAGTGCTTGTCTTCGCCTGCGCATGCCTAATGGCTGCAGCTCCAACGTGGTTTTCCTTGGGAGCCTGGGATTCACTCTGTCCTTTTTTATTGTGTCTCTCTCTAATGTCTTCCTTTCACGTGACGAGGACAAGTGAGAGGATGTTTTTTCTTGGCCAGTATGTGGGCTCATTTTCAGAAGGCCTCTGGCACCACTGGCTGCCCAGGAGGCATCCTTGGGGGAGGCCAAGGACTGACTGAACGGGGAGCAGAGCTGTCTGCTTTGTGCATCGCTCACCTCCGCTGGGTCCGGCTGCGGCGGGAGGGCAGCGTGAAGGGAGTAGATGAAGCCGGCTTTGCTGCTGATTATGCTGTGACTTGGTGGGTGTCAGATAACAGCTTCTCTATGTATGTCAGTCTAGCACCTTTTCAAAGAACAGAGCAGCTGCTAAATCCCTATACAGATAATGTGAGGTTTGAAGATCGAGCCCAATTATTTTCTTTCTGTAGCATTTGCCACCAATACTGTTGTCACCTGTTACAACCTCTTTAATTAGTCTAGTACTGGGGCCATTTCTATGTGCTCTGTACCAGATCTGCTAGTCTGCTTTTTTTCTGGAGCACAAAAGAGAAGTGGACTTGCTCTGACAAGGTGAGATCTGCCTCTCAGAATCTCTGTTTTCTTTATAGCTCTCATCTAACAAGAACAGGGCTTGTTCTAACTCATATCTGCTGATCGCAGCTGTTCAAGGGCTTCCAGCCTGGGATAAGCAGTGGGCTTATACCCTCCTAGGGCATCCCCTGTGGTTGTGTCATCTGAGAGGGCAGCTTCTGACTGCTGTGAACCTGTTCGAAACTTCCCTCTGTGTTAAGGTTATATCCAGCAGAACAGTTTGCCAGAATTTGCTGAGTAGTACAAAAGCAGCAGAGTGTGACAGTGAATTTGTCAGCGTATCTGAAGTCTTACTCTGCTTGCCAGCTCCATTACATGCTCATTTGCTTAGTAAATTCATTTGTATTTTAGTTCCCCAAAAGATTGCTGACCTCATGGTATAAATGGTGGAAAAGAAGCAAGACAAAGTCATCTTTGCAGTGCTGCCACCATGGAAGTGCTTCCAGTTCCACCTGCAAATGTGCTCTAACCTAGCGTTTCTTTCCCTTATTTCCAGCTGCTGATCGTAGACATCAAAGGTAGAAAAATCTATGCTGGATCAAACACCAACTTCATATGCCTGCCAATGAAAGATTTTTTTCACACAAGTCACCTTTTACTTATAATTAATCTTTAGCTGACTTGTTTAGAAAAATAAATCAAATGAAGTTTTGCCATTTCTCCCACAAAACTGATACACAACTACGAATAGCTCTGTGTGGGAAGTCCTTGACACCACTCCTAATATGATGTATGGAGAATTATACCTGTATTTCTGATCTCTTAACCAATTGTCAATCCAGCAGGTAGCGTTAGTACATCATCTTTTCCTCCTTCATACCTTCTGGGATGTTTTTGACTCAAGCTCTTACACTTCCCCCCCAGCGTGTACTCACTAATTTTGTCATTGCAATATCTCAATCACTCAGGACAGCATGCTCTGTTTGCTTAAGTCACTTTTGCTGGTGATAGCCTTACTTGTAAGGAAGAAGTCATCTTATAGCATGTGAAGAAGTTGTGCCCTGGTGTGTGCGGTGTCTCCAGTGACTGGAAGTCTTTCCTGACTGACTGCTGTGGTGAGATACTTGTATCTCTTACTGTGACACAGAGGGGGTCTGCTGTAACGAGCTGTTGTAAGAGCAAAAGGTCTGTCCACAGTAACTGAAGAACTTGATCAATAAACTGTTTAGAAGGCACTTCCACATGATGAGTTATCTGGGGGTCTGGAATAGTAGGATCAGGACGAGACAGAGCAGTAAAAACATGTGGAAAAGAAAGGAAGCTTTTGGGCTGCCCTTAGAAAGTGATGCCTGAGCCCGTGTTGGGACAGGTGTTGCCAGTGGAGGCAGCGAGATGTTGCTGTCACTGTCTGCAGTAGTCCCCAGAGATCACCTGGGATCCTATCTGCACCTCTGGTCGTCCATGTGCAAAACAGAGGAGTTTGAACTACCACAGTCACTGCCACTGCATTGACAGCCCTGATGAGAAGAGATTATAAGTGCTTTGTCTGTTCACTTCAGCCTAATGAAGGATGAAAGACAATATGGAAACTGTCTATAAATACGTCAGGAAAGACAAGAGCTGTGTAGGTGAAAGCAGCTTGTTGGCACAAAAGCTAAGAGCAGGTATAGTGGCTATGAATAAATGTAGGCTGTAACAGAGAAGAAAATTCTGATCCTTAAAGGATGGAAGTCTGACATGGCAGAGACAAAATATAACAGCTTCTAAGAAGGAACATGACAGGTTTATAGGAGTTTATTTGCTAGGTTGTCTACAACAGCAACAGGACCAGGCTAGACAATCTAATTTTCTGTTGCTATCCTGGAGTTGCTCAGCACTTGACCCCACCAGACAAGCCAGTCCTCTCTAGTTTCTCCTCCTCCTTTCCCACTCCTTTCAGAGGTCTCTGCTGTGCCTATGCATGGATGTGTATCTTCCTACAGCCAGTGATGTCTGTAGGAGGAGATGTCCCTTTGCAATGTCCCATTTGCTGGCGATAACATCAGCCCCTATGATGAGCATGCAAGATATTATAGCTTCTTCCAGTATTTTTCAAAGACAAGAAGTTGCATACCTTAGGCTGGGTTTTCCAGGGAGATTCTCCTTTACTTTCTGTATAGAAAAGCCCTTTGGTGCATATAATTAGTGTCTAATGGTACACACTGATCATTTACTAGACAAGAAAAGGAACTTTAACTGTCATAGTAATAGGAATACAAAATTAAATTGATTGAACTGGATTTAGCTGTTCAGCTCTGCATGTAAATCTCTCCTCTCCCTTCCCCTCACTTCAGTATCCCATTTATTTTAGCTGTGATACTTTCACCTGTGATACTTTCCGTATGATTAAGACGTAGGGCCTAGATTCTAGATGCTTCTCTGAAATATTCTAACTTGTAGCTTTTAGTCTAACTAGCTAGATAATGCAGAAATCACTGAAAAGAATGATCCAGTCCTCCAAAGATAAGTGTATCCAAGGAAAAATTGCAGTTATCCTGCAGAGGAATCTGTTTCTGCACTGACCTACAGGGCCAGTTTCAGAGATCCTATTTTAGCTGGGGTGATTAAGCGCTTTGAGGAGTGACTCTGGATTGAAGTGTGGTCTCTCATGTTTTCTAATATTAAAATCCTTTTTATTTCCTATAGAATCTATACTGCTTTTCATCTCCAGGTCTTCTCATACAGTTTGTAACTGTATTCAAACTTATTTAAGGTTAAAGATTGTGCCCATCACTGTGGTGTATGGTTTTTCTTTGCTACTCATCATTAGGATGAAGGTGTCAGGGAAAGTCTCTTTCATGTGTGTGTATTCTGTCAGCGTGACAGCCCTGTCTCTTCTTGAGCATGTTCAAAGCACATGCAGCTTCATATAGCTGTAGCCTATGGCTACCACTACTAGCATTATTTCCAAACAGGTTTTCTTGCTTTTATTCTTCTTGCTGAGCGTTAATTATGGTTGTTAAATATTACCATGTTATCCACGTGCTTTTGCTGCTCTTGGGAATATTCTTGGCTAACAGCTCAGGTCACGTGTAGGCACTATCACAGCAGGTTAAAAGCTCAACATCATAAAATCAAGTGCAGGGCCTGCTAATGAAATATGACTGCTGTGGATAGCTGTAGTCTCTACTTTCTCCTCAGGCTGAGAAGTAGCTTATATCACAGAATCGTAGGGGTTGGAAGGGACCTCGAGAGATCATCGGGTCCAACCCCCCTGCCAAAGCAGCTCCCCAGCTCATATTGCACAGATAGGCGTCCAGATGAGTCTTGAATATCTCCAGAGAAGGAGACTCCACCACCTCCCTGGGCAGCCTGTCCCAGGGCTCTGTCACCCTCACTGTGTAAAAGTTCCTCCACATGTTGGTGTGGAACTTCCTGTGCTCCAATTTGCAGCCATTGCCCCTTGTCCTGTCTCCACAGACCACTGAAAAGGGGTTGGCCAATTCCCCCTGCATCCCATACTTAAGATATTTATAAACATTAATTAGGTCCCCCCTTAATCTTCTTTTCTCCAGGCTGAACAGTCCATCTGCACGAGGAGCTTACCTGCTGCAATTCTGCTATGTCTTCACAATCAGTTTGTTTCTACTTTCCTCCTGATTATTGTTGAATCGTAAATATTTAACATGGAAGTGTGTTACCAAAGTGGGGCACGAGAAGCATCTGGACACGAATTCAAACAGCTAGGAAGTGAGAAAAAAACCACAGAATGACTAGGTTGGAAAAGACCTTTAAGATAGTAGAGTCCAACCCTTCCTGTCCTCTGCTAAACCATATCCCTAAGTACCTCATCTACCCCTTTTTTTAAACATATCCAGTGATGGTGACTCAACCCCCTCCCGACAACTCTTTCAGGGAAGAACTTTTTCCTAACATCTGATCTAACCCTGCCCTGGTGCAGCTTGAGGGCATTTCCCCTTGTCCTATCTCCTATCACCTGGCTGAAGAGACCATCTCCTACCTCTCTACACTCTCCTATCAGATAATTGTAAGCAGTGGAATTAATTCAGATAATTAGAAATCAGTGCTGCTTTCCCAAAGTTAGTTTTACTGCAGTCTTGCTTAAACATTTGGAAATCTGTTGGCTCTGCTTACCATTTCACCAGGGTTAGGGGCCACAAGATGTCAGTGTAGCACCAAACATGAAGAAATGGCAAGCGGTTTTCTGCCACCACTTACATCGTCACGCCGGTAAAAGCCTGTTGACTCCAACTGCGAAGCGAAGCGTCCACGAAATGGTCCGTGTGATGAGTAGTCACTTCTGAATCTGGAGCATGGGGTAACAGCAGGGGAAGGCAGACAGGGGCGTGCACTTAGTATGGACACTCCGCGTGGAGGTAAAAGGCTGAGTGCCTGCAGAGAAGTGGGCAGCACAGCTCCAGGTTCCCTGTAAAGCACAGGCGTCTCCAAGTTCCCACTCAGCCTGATGATTGCTACTAACTGGCAGTCAAGAAAAGGAGTGCTTTTTATTTTACAAGTCCTACTCTACTATCATGTAACCTAACGCCTAACAGGCATTAATTCTTCCTACTGTGGGGGAAAACAGTTGAACAGTGGTGAGAAAAAGCAAGTGATGGAAATAGGGTTTCTTGCATTGTCTTCTGGGTGAATGCTAAAGAAAATCTGATTCATGAGTTCCGAGGCTGATAATAGCTAAGGAGACATCTTCAAGTGCTGGAGTTTCTTGTTAATTTTTTTTGCAGCTTTCTATGTCTCTGAGAAACCATGAACTGCAATAGTGAACAACCAGGCTGCCTATGGTAAATGTGACTGGAATTGTGCTTTTCCAGGAGTGACTGTTTCAGCATGAAAGGAAACACTTGTCTGCCTGTACCCTGAAAGGTGGTAATGGAACCTGGAGAACATGGCAGTGGGATAGTCCAGAGATGCCTGGGCCTGATTCTATAAATTAAGCCAGCCAATACAAATTAGTCCCTTGGCTCACTCGTGTATTTGTCCTCTTCTGTTGCGTTTGCCTCTGAGATGACTAACTCTTTTGGAGTTAGTTTCCCTTATGCACTGTGTGTAACTCGGGAACTTTGGCAGGTTACTTAGGGAGGGCTGAAGCCATGCTTTCCACTTCCAGTTCAGATTTATTCAGACAATGGGCAATCAAAGAAAAAAGAGAAATTGCAAATCGCCAGCTCATTGTTTGCTATCATATTTTTTAAAATAATTAGAAGAAACCAGGTATCTGACAGATTAATAATTTTAGAACATGTTTTATTAAGGAAGATCAAGTGTGGTGCTCTTCTCCTTGGGGAAGTCTCCCTTTGTTAATGCAAAGCTGTTAGTGCAGTTGTGGTCTGGAGCTAAAGCTGGGACCGAGCTCCACTCTGAGACCTAGATATCTGCGTTTGGGATCTGCTGGCACCCATGCATCCAAAATACTCCTCATCTCTCTTTACAGACTGAAGCTAAATCCAATGCCACATTTTAAGAATTGAGTTCCTAATATCCAGATATTTTCCGCCATTTTCAGCTTGTATCTCTTTCAATGAGTGTTTTTTAAAAATTATCGCTTTCTAGGCTGCTGTCCATGAAGCATGTTGCTGGGATTTGGGAAATGTCCCAGCATGTCACAGGGATTTAGGAAACGGGAACTGCAGTCGGGAAATGAAGAGCCCAGTGGGAACTGCTAAGTCGGTAGTGCCAGGGCAGAGACAGCTCATCTGTAAGAACTGGACATAATGACATGCATTTCTTGAAGTCACATTTTCTCCCAAAATTTGAACTCTGTTCTAACAAGTCTGTCCGTGTTGTCGATTTTGAAACTGCCTGGAAAATCTGAACTGAGGGTAACAGAAGCCACTGCATTTCCATGCATTGAAGCAAAGTTTGAAGCAGTACTTCACACTCTCATCCAAGGCAAAGTAAACTTAAGAAACCAAACAGGCATAAATGATTTGTGAACATTGCTAAAATTAAATTTTGGTGGTATCTTGCATAATTGGAGTTTCATTTCATTGATGAAAATTGGAAAAAAAGATCAAACCAGATAATAGTAACACATTTATTAGCCTAAGACCAGATTTGTTCTAACACTTTTATCTATGGCACCACGCAATCCAGCAGTTACTGAATGTTGCAGGATAAGTGCCTAGCTCTCTGCTTTGATATTTTTTGTAAAAAACACTGGTTCAGTGACAAACCGATAGCATGATAAAACTTGTTTTATTGCTATATTACTTGCTGCTTTTTTTATTAGATCTGTGCTATGATAGGATATAGCCATCAGCATAACCAGGCAATTTTGTTTTGAACGCTAAACCTAATCAGGCATTAACTAAACACTTTCTTACTATTGCAAGTGACAGAGACATTTGATCCTATTTCTGCCAAAATCGATAGTGGGAAAACTCACAAAGATAATGAACAAGGGCATTTGTCAGTTCTCCTCTTCTTTCTCTCCCGTTACGAACATAAAATGTTCTTCTTTACATCATGGGATTTTACAGCACTTAGATATGTTTGGATTTTTTTGTGGTGAGAATCCAAAGTGCTAAGCTTTTATAACCACAGATTCATAGAGTTGTAGGGCTTGGGAAAGACCTTCAGAGAGCATTGAGTCCAACCCCCCTGCCAAAGCAGGTTCCCTAGGACAGGTCGTACAGGTCAGTGTCCAGACGGGTCTTGAATATCTCCAGAGAAGGAGGCTCCACACCCCCTGACAGCCTGTCCCAGGGCTCCGTCACCATCACCACGAAGTTCTTCTGGATATTGGTGCGGACTTTCCTGTGCTCCAACTTGAGGCCATTGCCCCTTTTCCTGTCTCCACAGACCACTGAGAAGAGGCTGGCCATTTCCCCCTCTGTCCCCTCTTCAGATATTTACAAACATTGATCAGATCTGCTCTGTCTTCTTTCCTCAAGGCTGAACAGCCCCAGGTCACTCAGCCTTTGATGGATGTAGGAGCCCCTATAACAGATGTATGTGGATAGATAGAGCCTGGGATTTTTATTACAGATTGGTAAAATTTTGCTAACCTACTCAGACAATGTGTCATGCTTTAGGCAGAGGAATTAAGTACTGTTAGTTTGCTTCTTTATGTTCTGTAGAAGATGGACGAATAGATTTTGCTCCCGAGCTGGCAAATATTCCTGATGCTATTTTAAAGCTATTTCTATTTACATGCTGGTTAAGGACAACCAGGTGTGGAGGAAGTATCATATAGCAATGTGAATTAGAGAAAGGAAAAAGAAGAATCAACAGCTTGACTTGAGGTAATGTTGTTCCTCTCAGTCTTGCCAGACTTGTATGTTATGCTCAGTTTAAAAGCTGCTCTTTGACTTCCCTTAAATGTGGTAATTACACATTGCTGTCATCCCAAAGAAAAATGCAGAGAGTCTTCTAACCATATGGAAGATGGGAAAAATGGATTACCTTAGAAGGCCTCATTTGAGAATGCTACACTGAAGTATGTGTCCTGTGCTTAGTCATTAGTATCTATCTATAAATCCAGCCATGAAAATCTGAGAAGTGCTAATGCACCCACGAGAACACATCCAAATTATATAAAGATAGCTTTATGCAATGCATTTATCTGACAGAGATGAATGGGTCTCTGTTTCTCTTCCTTCTGTATTAGTGTTCTTTGGTTCATGATGCTATCCAGCCACCTTTCGGTGTGAATGGATGTAATTACTTCATTGATGTTCTAATTACCATCAGATTGTATTGTTGTTCAAGAACAGATGATCACAATAGACTGTATTTGAAGACAGGCTTAAAAAACCCATTCTGCCTCGTGTTAGTCTCATATACATTATACCTGGTAGGAGCCACAGAAAAGCCGCTGCCGCCTTTTGCGCTTTTTGGGAAGGTGCAGCTTGCAGAAAGGCTGGATTTCAGAGGAAAGCTTTGTCACGTAGACTTGTATTGTTGCTTTATTCTTTCAGTTTCCCATTCTTTTTCACCTCCATTTTCCCAGATGCTCCAGAAACAGGAAAACACCCCAAATCTGATTTCATTAAATACTCTTTTTCCCTTACGTTGCAGCTCCTGGGGTAATGGAGCTTAAGGCTCTGAAAAGGTGTCCTGGTCCTGAATGGGAGCAATCTCCCTTTGTTCAGTCAAAGTTGGTTATAAAAATACACATGCGCTCCTTGCAGGGCTAGCTTTGACTTTCTGGGCTATGTATGATGTCATCTTTTCCTTCCATATCTAAGTCTGGTTCTAAAGAAATGTAGCTGTGGGCTACATGATTGGCATCACGTTTGTCCTGCCAGGGGATGCCGTAGCTCTGAGATCAGTATTAACGAGTGTGGGAACAGGGCCATAGCTCCACCGTGCTCTCAGCAGGTTGTGCTTCCCTTGACAATGAGTGACAAATTGTCTGCATGGTGCACCCTCACTGATTTCCATGCATATGTTTTGTTTCCAGTAAAGACAGAACACTGCAAACCTTTATAGTAACACAACAGGCGTGATGCCACGCAGCCAGAGAGAACGACCGCTCCTCTTTTTGGCAACAGAGTTTTGCAGTAGTAACATACTTATACATACGCTGTTTAAAATAGGACACTGCAAACTAATTCCTGTTAAAATATAAAGGTTAATAATGCCCAAAGAGAAAATATCAAAAAATGAATGTACTGTGTTCAAGAGCTCTCCACTGTAATTGCCCAGATAACCCAGGGCCAGATAATATGGACAATTTCAACACCACTCATGCCAGTGAATGCCTACCACATGGCATAGTCCCACTGAAACCAGCAGCGCTGCTGGGAATGGTCGGCCTAAGACTCTGAGGATTGCTTCCCTATAAAGATTTGAAGAAACTTTAAATGTTATTAAAGCTCGGTTAATCTCAGCTACTTTACCAGCAATGCCTGTAGGAGATAGGTCTAAACACAGCCATTCCATTGTACATCTGACTTCAGGTACAGTTTATAAGTAAAATTGAATTACTGGAAGTATTTTCACTGTATAAATTGCTGATGACCATGCAGCTGTAGTTTTTATTTCTTGTTCTATGAGGGTGAGGGTAAAATCCATACTAGTTTTCAGGTTCTATGGCAGATTTCAAATCACTTAAATTTGTCCAAGGATAAAGCTAATCTTGGGTAAATCAGTTTGGGTCAATATTCAGGTCAATAGCATGAAGAAGAGACTCTGGTGATTGAGCTAAATTTCAGTGAAAGTTCAGGTTTGTGAGGATCTGAAACTTATTGAAACTGGGAGAAAGAACTATGAATTCTGGGTTGGAATGGCAGTGGCCTGTATGAATGCAAAGTAAGTTGATATGAGGCTTGTTCTACCAACAGTGAACATTTTAAAAACTCACCTAGTCACTGATTTTCACTTAGCTTCAAGTAGAAGTGCTGTATTTACTTTTGGCATCATATGAAATGCTTTCCTCCTCCTCTTTTCAAAAGGAAACTTCACAGTTGTAAGATGTAAAATGACAATAATGCTGTTTAGAAAATTTCTCTGTGGCGTAGGGTTTTGCACCAAATGCTACAAAGGGACTAAAATCGTCCTGCAAAACAGCACTTGAAACATGAAAGGCCACCTCAGCATATTCGAGTGATTCATGTGAGATATACTCAACATTTATTTGGTCCAAGTTTTTCCCTATAAGCATAAAAATTCCTTATATCTGCATCAAAAATTATTCCAGTCACAACTTTGGGATACCATCATCTTGTCAGGAAACTTCCTGGAGACCATTCAGGCTTTATTTTCCCCATGGTGACCTAGCTGGGTGCATTGCTACCTCATCTTTCCCAGGAGCCAGGAGGAAGGCAGTCTGCCTTATTTACCCCAGAAGAGAAGCTGTGCAGAAAGCAAAATAACCCTGTGATATGCATGTAGGAAATCATGAACCATAACCAGATGTATGTTTAATTTTAGGCTCAACAGCCCCAGCAATCCCTTTTAATGAACTTCCCCCAAATACAAACAGACTTAAACTAATTCACTTCAGGCTGCATTTATGCCACAGGTTTTCTGTCTTTCTGGCCCTTTCCTTCTTAGAGACTCACTTTCCTTTCAACAGATCATCAGTAGCAAAAATAACCTATTCCCTGCTTTTTTCCTTTCATTTCTTTACGTTGCCTTGTATAAAGTGAATTAAGTCTCTGGATTAGGAGCTACCATTTGGGTTCAGGGCTTTTTTTTTTTTAATAGCAGCCTGGAGGAAGAGGTTTGAACACCTGTGGTCTCTCGAGAGCGTGTCACAATTTGACTTTGCAAAGTCCTGATGTTCTTTCCCTTTTCTCTCTCCTCTTTTGGTGTCAGGCTAATATTTGTACCTTTTGATACACAGACCTCCAAAGAGACTCCTGGGCCTTAACCCCAGCATCCTCAGCCTGTGTTAGTTTTTGATAAAACCAGACAGTTTTGTGATTGCTAAACGCTTTGAAGAAAATTTAAGTCATTTTTTTCCTCCTCTTTTCCCTTTTTGGGGATTTCAGGCTCCTTAATGCTTCTCCAGAAGAAGGAAGAAATACAAAAATATTAATAATAATTTAAAAAAAAAGGAACAAACTGCTGTTCCCTTGGAGTCCTGAATGAAGCAGAACAGGGAGCACAGAATACTTGTGTGCCTGATAAATGCCTGTGTTGCTGAAAGCCCACATTCTGAAGTGGCAAGACAAGGCAACGAGGCCTTATCTTGTATAAAGGATTATGATGTACACTTGTTTTAGTGAAATCAGATTATTAGGCTTACTTCAGGCTTTGACTTACCCGGGACTTGATTAATATGACAGATTACATATAAAATAGTTCACGTGATGAAAACCAGGAATAGTTCTCTGTGAAAAAAACAGAGGAAATTGATAGGTCCCTAAGTAGCAGCAGCCGATGAGAAAGGTTTACTGAGATGAGTCCCTTCCCTGTGAATCCAGTGATGTGGGACTACTCAGGGAAACCCTTTTATCAGCCTGTAAAGAGGCTACAGCCCACCGGGAGCAATGGGGCTTCCCTGGGGATTTAATTCTGGGGAAATTCTTTGTAAGTTCTTCCTCTACTTACATTTGGATAACATTGCCCAGCCAGAAAAAAAACCTGCTTGGTGGGAACCTGGGAAGAGGTTATACAAATCCTGCAGCTTGATTTATGCCACACTGAGCCACTGCCTTGTTTGCCTACAGAAGAGTACATGTTGCTTTTTCCTCCAGAACTTTTTAAGTACCACTTTTAATTTGAGACATTGAAGACTAGGGGTGCAGCAGAACATGCGCTGAATAGTGCTGAGACTGCAGAGGTATGAGAAGGGGAGTGAGGCCATAGCTTGGATCAGCTAAGGGAATTGTGAGTTATGGTAGAACAGAGCAAGAAAGGGCCAGGAACTGGGATGCATACAAATCCTGGTCATCAGCAGGCACCCAGAAAACTCCTGGAAATGGCCTGTCAGAAGCAAAAAGAAATAAAGCGTGGTGGTTCAGCCCCAAGCAGTGGCTGAGTACCACATGCTGCTCACTGCCACAGGAGAAACAGGCAGAGCCTCTGTGGGTTGGGATAAAGACAGTTTTCTGACAAGAGCACCGTGAAAGGGGAACAACAACACTAAGTTTCACTTATACCCAATGATAACAGAGTAGCTTATTGACCCTATGATAACACAGAGTATTGCATCTACATTAGGACCAACACAATGCCCTGGCCACACTTGGATTACCCTGGAGGCACCAGGACCACCCCTCCCCAACCTTTTATGGGAGAGTCATGTCAGGTGGGGTGGAAACCAGCCCAGGCTAACTCAGCTGACCTTTGCTGGCTGCTTTGGGAGGTGAACTCTGGCCTGGCCAGGACCAGGACAAAAAGCTTGGAAAAGAAGAGGTGAGGTTTTCCTGGTGTCCACATGCTGGACATTATGGGTAATGGGGTAGAAAAAGTGTGGACTGAGCAGTTCATTCTGAAGTGGATCAAAGCCACTGATTCTGGATGGAGTAGGATTTGTCAGGGTTGTGGCAGGGTTAGAATGTGGGCCCTGAGCTGATTTAAAGTGTGAGAAACTAACCTACTGCTACAGCTCGCCCAAGAAAAACTACTGTGTGACAGCTCTTCAGAAATTTAGACAAAATTGAGTGGGGAAAAGCAAAAGTATCCTTACATTTAGTTTGCTATTTTCAAAGCATAACGTCGTATTTCGGAAATACCAGAACTTCTCATCTCTACATTTGTACACAGAACTCCTTGGCTCCCAGTCACAATAAGACATTTTAACTTTGCTTAAAAACTGTCTAATTAAAAGAATGATGGCATCAGAATCTTCAGAAAATTGAATAGCACCAAAATCATAGTGTAGTTGAGAGGTTTCTTTCTGTTTGATTAAAACTCCCAACCAACTAAAATAATGTCATCTGGATTTGGTTTACCCTCCTTTTATTTAGGTTCATACACCAAAGTAAAATTAAAAAAAAATTTAAAATCCATTATTGCCCCAGATCTAATTAGTTCTGGGTAAGTGCACAGATTTTCTGCCCTTTTCCATTTTGGTTTCACCATTCCCCTAAGCAGTATCTCTTGATCTGTCAATTTTTCTGACACAGCCTTAACTTAAGGAAGATAAAGTTATTGTTGAAAAGCCAATTGTAAAGGAAAAGATTGATCTAATACCAACAGAGGCATTAAACCTCAAGGAAGCGCAAGGCTCCCGTTGGTATAAAATAGAAGAAACGTTTTCCGTGCCGATAAACTGTGAAAAGCAGAGCTCTAAATAGAGCTGCGTCTGGGCAGCAGTCTCCTAACATCAAGACTCACGCTTCAATGCTGCGGCCAAGCAGGCTTCAATGCTACCGAGACCAGCTTGGAGCCTTAGACCTTAGCCAGGCGATCCGGATGTCATTAAAGCAACATCTCTGATATTTGAGACAGCCAGCTGTACAGGTTACATAAATTTTCTCCTAGAAGAGCTAGTAAAACTACCCAGGGCAGTACCTAAGAGTTTTCCCTGCCTGATGTCACAGAGTTAGACCGGCGTTTTGCTTTACAGCCGCCGTCTCCCAGCTGAGCCCTAACTACCGGCTTCAGAGATGCTCTCATTTGCTTTCTGCCTCGGTGAATGCCTAAGCCGAACAGCTCCAGCAGGGAGAGTAGGGAACAGTGTGGTGGGTCAGGATGTAATTTGCTGTTCTTAGCGGAGGACGAGGATTTGTTTACATGCAAAAGTTGCCTTTATGTAGCAGTGCTTATACTGTGGGGAGCTACTCTGCATACACATGCACTTATATCCTTGTATCAGTGGTGATGTGCCGCTGCAAGAGTATTATTTAGTGTGAAAGAGTTTAGAGACTCTGGTCATGTGTTGGGATTCTCGCTGTTCCCAGTAAATAATGATTAGAGATGAGTGCAGGTTAGAAAGTTAAATGATCACTAAACTCAGCAACTCTGTGAAAAGGCAAAAGGCAGATGCGTTCTGCAAAACTCCCCCCTCCAACTCAGACAAACCCTCTTCTCTTTCTCTTGATGTTATAATCTGTTATACTCGTGCAGCTAAAACTAGGACCAAGACTCAAATGCTCTGCTAAATCTGGCTGAAGGAGTTAAATACACTAGTCCCTGCCCTTTGGCGAGGAGTCGCCACGCTTGGGATTAGTAGAAAGGAGCATATGCAGCATTTCAGCTATGACTACAGCAGCTCCTGTATAATTGCAAGCATGTTGTCACTGACTGTTCAGGCTAATTAGGCCAGAGAGGTGAGACCACACTGGTAAAAGAGCCTATGAGGGGGAACGGCTGAGGTGTTTGCACACATTTGCTTCTGCTGCTTTTCTTCAGGCGGGCGGGAGGTCAGCAAAGGAGCAGGGAGGTCAGCAGGGGATGGGAACATCTTTAAACACTTCAGCTAGTTTCCCCAGTGCTCAAGAGTCAAGCCCTAGGCTTTGGCTGTGTGGGATTCCTCAAATTGCCTATGGTTCTAAGGTCTTTCTTGAGGATATTTTTTCCCTGAAGTGTTACTTTTTAAAGAAAAGCAGGAACATTTAAAATTAGAATTAAATACAATCACACCACAGGAAATTTGCAGGTCAGTTTAAACCCTTCTCTTCCATACCTCACATAAAACAACCAGCAAATACAACCAAGGGGGAAAAAAGTTTCCTTTTTGATTTTTAGAAAACAATAATTTTCACTGTTTTTTTTTTAAATTATATTTTCCCTTCCTTTAGCAGAACAAGTCTTCATGAATTTGGCTTAAAAAAGAACATTAGCCAAACAAACCAGTGCAGAATTTTCATTTCTGTGCCACACTTCCCTATACCAAACATCACTCTGGGCAATGTCCTACCTCCTTCTGTCTGCTCCTTTGACTGATGTGATATCGTTAGGGGAACGGGAGCCTGTGACCGGGGGTTTATGGTCTGGACTACTGAAGCCTTGAAAAGTCAGAGTCAAAACTCAATAGCCTTGGTGTCTATTAAGCAGGTATTCTTTATTGCATCCGGGATTTTAGACTTGGTTGCCCCCTTCAGAGGGAAAAGGTAACCAGAGAAAGGAGGCTTCACTTTCCGTTTGGTTTTCTGTCCCTAAGAATGTTTGAGTAGATTTTGTGTATTTGTCATTGCCACCATGTTTCAAAAGCATTGTGTCAGACAGAAATAGGGAGGGAAAAAAAAAAAGAGCGAGCTGGTTTCTTCCTTTTCCTCCTGAACTCCCTGTGGAGAGGGGACCTCCTGTTAGAGCATCTCCCGATAACCTTGTTGTTTGTCCTAGGGCAGACTCTAATATTTTTTTTTATTTCAGAGACTGGGCTGAGCATGACATGGAAATAAGCTGCTAGGATGGTGTGAAAATCTGCTTATGGTCTGTACAGACAGCTTTTAATTTTCAGAAGATTTACAGGAAAAAAAAGACAGCTGCAGCTTTCTGTACTGCCAGGAGCTGCACAGAGCGGCTCGGGGGAAACTTACTCCTAGTTTGGACTGTGGGTTGGAAGAATAGCTCCTTTCCTGTCTTGGCCAAGAGCAGCAAAACGAGGATCTGAGCTGGCAGGGTGCAGCTCAAATGTCTGTGCAGTTAGGGTATCTCTCAGAGATACTGGTATAGTTTTAACAATGCCATTTAGAAAGGTGGACATAACCCTTCCATTTTACACTCATCACTGAGAGATGAGACAGCTTTGCTTTTCCCTTTCTGATGCTGTTTCTCTGATCCAACAAAAAAAGGAAAGGAGTCGGTGGGGATAATCCCCTGGAAGCACAGTGTTTAGCGCTCATTTGGAGGGTGATCTTTACCCTGTTTTAAAAGGATTAGACACGGTCACAGTTCAGGGTACCCGCTGGGTTGGGTACCTCCAACATCAGCCATTCACACCTTCTTGCACAGTGTCTGACCTTTTAACCAGCTCCTTGTAGGGCTGGAGGCAACTCCCGAGTTCCTCCTCTCTGCCAGACCCAATGTTTTTCTCAAAAGAGGGAGGAGAGCGAGAAACTACTCTGAGAACAAGCCATATCAGTGCAGTTGTGCTGAAGTTGTTTATCAAGGCTTCAGCTTAATAACTGTGGAGCTCTCTTGTTTTTCAACCCCATTCTTGCTTACAAAATTGAAAACTGCACCAGGGACAAGCTGTTTAAAGGGGACAGTGCAGGAGTCCAGCAGAAAGAAACAGGTGAGGAAGTAGGAGAAACGACAGGGTTTGTCATTTCTGGGTTGATTTGAGTTTATTTGTTTCTTTACTTGTAATTTAATTTGTATTTGGAGTGGAAAGTGTGTGTAATCATGTGGAAAGTAAATTAAGACAGTTCACTTGTAGGTGTTAGAGAGAGGAACACCTCATTTTCCTAACAGAGGTGGCTGTCAAGAGATGATAAGGTAAAGCGCATTTCCAAGCCAGACTCCGCTCCAGAGCATCTCTGCCACCTCTTACAGGGGAGTGAGGGCAGAGCCCTCTCCAGCCCCAGCAGTAGCAGCGGGGGCAGAAGGAAAGCCCTGCTTCAGCTGGCCAGGCAGGTTTGCCACAAAGCACGGATGGAGAAGAACCTTCCCTTTGTGTTTTTCTCTTTGCTTCCCTCTGTGTCCTGAACTCCCCCTTTCCCTGCAGCCCGGCAGGTGCTCAGCTGCCAGCTGTGCCAGGCAACAGCTGGCCTGGAAAGCGTCGGAGACCGTGGCTGCAGCAGTGGCCCTTGTGGCTTTTGTCTGTGTTATGGAAAGGGAAGCTGGGTATTACTCGCTGTATGAACTCATGAATGGGTAATGAGTGTAACGCCGCAGCTCTTGCTTAACGTTCCTTTCAGAAATCAGACTGGCTACTGTAAATGCACCAAAGGACGGAGCGTTTAACACTCCAGCAGTGGATTTTCTTAAAGACTTAGCAGAAAGGAAAAAGAAAGCCTCTTCTTAGTATGTTTTTTCTGAGAAGAGTGAAAAAGGAAGCTGATTGAAAAAGGAGACTGGAGTTTAGTAGGCAAACAGGTGAGGGAGTGAGCCCAGGGCAAGAGAAGAAACAGTTTCACAGAATCACAGGGGTTGGAAGGGACCTCGAGAGATCATTGGGTCCAACCCCCCTACCAAAGCAGCTCCCCAGCTCATATTGCACAGATAGGCGTCCAGACGAGTCTTGAATATCTCCAGAGAAGGAGACTCCACCACCTCCCTGGGCAGCCTGTCCCAGGGCTCTGTCACCCTCACTGGGGAAAAGTTCCTCCACATGTTGGTGTGGAACTTCCTGTGCTCCAATTTGCAGCCATTGCCCCTTGTCCTATCTCCACAGACTACTGAAAAGGGGTTGGCCACTTCCCCCTGCATCCCATACTTAAGATATTTATAAACATTAATTAGGTCCCCCCTCAGTCTTCTTTTCTCCAGGCTGAACAGCCCCAGCTCACTCAGCCTTTCCTCATACGGGAGCTGTTCCAGGCCCTTAATCATCTTCCACTGAAGATATTTTTTGGCCAACTCTTTTAAGCAAATGTCAGATGTTTGAGGCACCGTGCACCTCCTACATCATGCATGGAAACAGATTTGAAGCCAAGTTTGATTGGAAAGGCTTGTACGTTAGTCTGTGTTCAAGGCTGTGCTGGTGTGAAATGACGGCCACGATAAATGGCAGTACTGCCTTTTATGCATGTGTTTGCTGTTTCCAGCTGCTTGAGTAAACATTGTGTTCCATCAGATTTCAGCCTGGGGACTAAACCTGAACTCAGATTATATTTTATTTTGCCTTTCTCATCCCTTAGCTTCATTCTAACGGTGGAACTGGAGCCTTGAGACCAGGTCCACTCAGTTATTTACTGCAGCACATTGTAATTAGGCATCTGACTTAGCAACCTCAAGCCTATGCAAGGTATCTCCATTTGATATATGAAGTGCAAGAAGTTAGTTGTCTCGGAGTGGGGAAAAAAGGCAGAGGATATACTGATCAGGGAATTTCAGGCAGATTTCATCAGTCATCAGCTGGAGCAATAAAGATCCAGGAAAGGTTTTACTGCCCATCGGGGAAGTTATGCACATTTTCTCAAGACTAATAAGATAAAATGGGAAGGACTAGGAATTTAGCTTCTAAGCCAGCCTCGGCCTTTCTCTGGCTTTCATTAGGTCATTAGGATATGGTTTAGTTTAGGATGTGAATGGTTGGACTTGATGATCTTAAAGGTCTTTTCCAACCTTGTTATTCTGTGATTCTGTGATTTCATCTGTCCCGGGGAATATTTCCCACCTGTGTTGCCTGCCCACCTATTCTCGAGCCTACTTTTGGTTTAAATTCCATGTGCCAGGTTCTGCAGGCACGTATCCCTTAATTGCTTTCTTGTTTTCTTTAATTGTCCAAATAGAAAACAGTGGAATGGAAATGTCTTGTGCAAGCTAAACCCTTTATTTTCTATTAAATTTAAATGTTTTCAACTTTTCACTGTATAGAAAGTATACTTCTGTTGAGAATTCATGATGAAGGAAATGCTTACTTAAAAAAAAAAAGACTTTATCTGGCTTTTAAAACAAAATGCTAAGAAAGCCAACATTTTGCAGTTGTCTACTTGAAACAAATAGATTTATTTATTGATTGATTAATTGATCAGACAACTACTTTAGTTAAAACTTCCAGGTAGTCATAACTTTATTTTAAATTCACAATACAAAAAGAAAACATTTATAAAAATTGTTTTAAATCACCTGAAGCTATTGAAATACTGTTGTTTAGATAAGCAAATAGTACATTTAAAAAGTATTCAGTGGGCATTTTTATTGCTTTCCATATTGTGTGTGTGTGTCTTGCATGGGTCAGAACTGCTGCTGGTGGGAATATGTGTGCACATCAAATGATGGCAGGGTTATGTGCACAGCAGAGAGTTGGCTGAGCAGGTAGAGTTTAAACTCTGTGAAGTATCTTGTAGGTTTGCAGAGGAAATCCTTTAGCTCAGATACTAGCCAAGCTCACAGGATGAATTGACTGTGCAGGTGTTGGAGAGGGTGATGGGGTTGGGGATGGCGCTACAGGAGAACTTAAACCTTTGTCTCATTTGCCAACTAGGAAATGAATTGACATGGGAGTTTTGGCTCTTGGTGTCTGTGAAAATGCCACGTGCACTCCTTTCTCAAAGGGTATTTTTATGCCTGAACTTGAAACGTTGCTGAGTTCAAAGGGAGAACTGATGTATGTAAGTGTACATTTCAGGTTCCCCCAGTGATGCCAGAGTAGGGCTGCCATGAGTTGTAACCAGGGGCTTCTTAGCAGAACAGCATGTGCACTCGGGCTGTTTGTATATCATTATCTGCCAGTGTGAGCATGGGATTGAGTGAGGAACCTGAGTTTTATGGTCTTGCCTTTGACACTGACTGTGGCCTGTCTAATTAACCTCTTTGGATCTTATGTTCTTTGGCTCTAAAATGAGGATAATAGTCATTATTTACCTGAAATGGGAGCTATGTAGCTTAATGAGGCAATGTTTGTGAGGTTTTCAACTACAGAAGATGTGATAAAACTCAGAGTAGTTATTGAAAAAAGGATGAGCTGTGTTGAGTTGGTGACACAAAGTACATGATGCATAGCCTTTATAACACCGGGTGACGATCTGCTAGCGCTGTGGGAGAAAAGGTGCTATCATTAGCCAAAGTCTCATATCATCATTAATTTTCTACTGCATCTTACATGATACATTTCTCAATTCATGGTGGAGCTTGGAGGGGGAATAGTAAAACTGCTACCTTGGACTTTCAGAGGGCAGACTTTGATTTGTTCAAGAGACTGGTAGGGGGAGTCCCTTGGCATTCAGTCTTAGCGAACAAAGGGGTACAAGAGAGCTGGTTGCTCTTCAAGAAGGAAGTCTTAAGGGCGCAGGAGCAGGCGGTCCCCCTGAGCCGCAAAATGAGCCGGCGGGGAAGAAGACCAGCGTGGATGAATAGGGAGTTACTCTTGAGGCTCCGTGAGAAAAAGAGAATCTACCGCCTGTGGAAGGAGGGACGGGTAACTGAGAATGAATTCAAGGAAGTTGTCAGGATGTGTAGAGGTGAAATCAGAAAGGCAAAAGCCCAGCTTGAATTTAACCTGGCCGCTGGGGTGAAAAAGAATAATAAACTCTTTTATAAGTACATTAACAGTAAGAGGAGGACAAAGGAGAATATCCACTCTTTACTGGATGAGGCTGGGAATGTGATCACTGAGGATAAGGAAAAGGCGGAGGTTCTGAATGCCTTCTTTACGTCTGTCTTTAAAGGTCAAACAGATCCTCAGGGTACCCCTCTCTCTGACCTGGTAGTCTCAGCTGGGGAGCATGCTAACTCCCCTGTGATTCTGGAAGAAACAGTCAGAGACTTCCTACTCCAACTGGACTGCCACAAGTCCATGGGGCCGGATGAGATCCACCCGAGAGTGCTGAGGGAACTGGCAGAGGTGGTAGCCGAGCCGCTTTCCATTATCTATCAGTCCTCCTTGCTGACTGGTGAGGTCCCAGAAGACTGGAGGCTTGCCAATGTGACTCCCATTTACAAGAAAGGTTGTAAGGAGGATCCGGGGAACTACAGGCCTGTTAGCCTGACCTCGGTTCCAGGGAAGGTTATGGAACAGATAGTCTTGAGGGAGATCATGCGGTATGTGCGGGATGGCCGGGGGATCAGGCCTAGCCAGCATGGGTTCATGAAGGGCAGGTCCTGTTTGACCAACCTGATCTCCTTCTATGATCTAGTGACCCATCTGCTGGATGAGGGAAAGGCTGTTGATGTGGTCTACCTAGACTTCAGCAAAGCCTTTGACACTGTCTCCCACAGTATTCTCCTGCAGAAGCTGGCAGCCCGTGGCTTGGATGGGTACACCCTCGGCTGGGTAAGGAGCTGGCTGGAGGGCCGGGCTCAGAGAGTGGTAGTAAATGGAGTTAAATCCAGCTGGCGACCGGTCACGAGTGGTGTTCCCCAGGGGTCGGTGCTGGGGCCTGTCCTCTTCAATATCTTTATTGATGACCTAGATGAGGGCATTGAGTGCACCCTCAGTAAGTTTGCAGATGACACTAAATTGGCTGGGAGTGTGGATCTGCCTGGGGGTAGCGAGGCCCTACAGAGGGATCTGGACAGGCTGGAGAGCTGGGCTGAAGCCAATGGCATGAGGTTCAACAAGAGCAAATGCCGAGTCCTGCACTTTGGCCACAACAACCCCAGGCAGCGCTATAGGCTTGGGGCGGAGTGGCTGGAGGACTGTGTGGAGGAAATGGACCTGGGGGTACTGATTGATGCACGGCTGAACATGAGCCGACAGTGTGCGCGGGTGGCCAAGAAGGCCAACGGCATCCTGGCTTGCATCAGAAATAGTGTTACTAGTAGGAGCAGGGAGGTAATTGTCCCCCTGTACTCAGCACTTGTGAGGCCGCATCTCGAGTACTGTGTTCAGTTTTGGGCCCCTCACTACAGGAAAGACATTGAGCCTCTGGAACGTGTTCAGAGGAGGGCTACTAAGCTGGTGAGGGGTCTGGAACACAGGCCTTACGAGGAGCGTCTGAGGAAGCTGGGATTGTTCAGCCTGGAGAAGAGGAGGCTTAGGGGAGACCTTATAGCTCTCTATAACTTCCTGAAGGGAGGTTGTAGTGAGCTGGGGGTCGGCCTCTTCTCCCGTGTAGGCAGTGACAGAACTAGAGGGAATGGTAGCAAGCTGCGCCAGGGGAGATTCAGGCTCGACATTAGGAAGCACTACTTCTCAGAAAGGGTAGTCAGGCACTGGAATGCACTGCCCAGGGAGGTGGTGGAGTCACCAACCCTGGGGGTGTTCAAGGAAAGACTGGATGTTGTATTGAGGGATATGGTTTAGTGGGAGCTAGTAGTAATAGGTGAATGGTTGGACTGGATGATCTTCTAGGTCTTTTCCAACCTTGATAATTCTGTGATTCTGTGATTCTGTGATCTTCTAAACAGGGGGTGGCATCTCTGCAGACACACCTTCCCCTGGGCAGAATTAGATGTGTACCTCCTGTTGACCCCAGCTGGGGCAGCTGCTTCTGTGGTGCTGAATTCTGTTTGGGGCAGCTGAGGAGGTGCAGCTCAGCAAAGTTACTCCCATACTTTAAAGGAAAGCTGCATTTAAGTATTTTGCTGAACCTAAGCTTTCAGACTGAGCCTGCTCAGTGCTGTGCCCCACTGCTGATCCACAGCCAGGGATGCTGGAGCTTGGCTGGCCGCATGCTTTCACTGCCAAAACGCATGAAGGAACACCAGCAGGTCACCCGCTCTGCCCTATGTGTTTTCTTTCTGGCTGATGCCAACGCCACAGTAACATTAACCAGAGCACAGAAGTGAAATGAGCCCTGAAAATGTTAGTGCTATACAAACTTTGCTTTACTGATATGAATTTTTCCTCCATTTAAATAGAATTTTTAATGTAAAAGCTGTGGAGACCAAAAAGAATTTACCCGTCTGGTCTGTCGTTCCAGGCAGCTGGCTGGTATTCAGGGTATGTTTCTTGCTGGTTTGCAGTCAAAGAGGAAAGCCAATATTCCTTATCATTTTTTACTGCTCTGGGGAAACCAAGAGGATCCTGTAACAGTAGTGCCTTTACAGCAAGACCATCTGGCTCCACGATTTCATGTGGGCGTTGATATGCCAGTGCTGTGCTCACCACTACTGTTCTTCTCCTTTACCCACTTCCTACCTGGTGTATGAAGAGGAAGAATGAATTTTTTCCCTCTTCAATACAGTGCTGAACTGATACATGTTTTGAATGCAGCAGCTTTGGTTTGAATTGGAAGTACTGCTAGGGCAGGGCAAGCCACGATTAATTTTAAATGCTGTTTCTGTAAAGAGGCTTCCAATGCACCGCAGGTCATCTGAACACTCAGACCTCCATGGCTTCTCACAAAAAGAAGGGGAGGTGGAGGAGGGAAGGAGGTAGGAGGCCCCTGCAGCAAAAAATATATGGTGGAACTTGTGTTGCACAGCCTAATTGCTGTAACTGGAGTGAGGGATCTGATGTGGAAGTAGGGCTGGGTGGGAATCACCTCACTTGGTATTAGAAAACTGGACGTCTGCTTCTGTGCACGTAGCCCAGATTTACCTTTGGAGATAATTCATTTCACCTACTTCTGTGTCAGCCATAAAATGGGATGAATTAGGACCTAGGAAGAATCTTTGGTCAATACAGAGAAGCAGGACTTTACCAAGGAGAGCCTGGTCATGCCCTGGATGTGTCAGGAGAATTCCACCTGGGTCCTGTGCTGTGGTCACAATGAAGCAGAGGATTTTCCTACTATTTTAGAAACGCATTAGCTATTACAGGGAGTGCTAGTGCTCTGGGCAAAGGGACATGGACTTCCTCTGAAACTGCCAGGTCAGGAGGGTAACAGCCACAGGGGCAAGGATGCTTTGCATGGCACAAGCTGAGAAGGGTTGTGATGCATCTGGGTGATAAGCCTTCTACCTATGGGTGAGCATCAGATGCTGGGGTGCATGATGGCTGTGAGACAGGAAGGGGCAGAGCGCCCCCCGAGCCCCCCAGGCCTGTTGCTGAAGAAGCTGTGTAGCCCACCTTGCTGAAGAGGGAGAAGCCAGGCAATTTTCCCCTTCCCGCACCAGCTCCTTTCCTCATGTATACTGAGCACGAGTCTTCTCTTCTTCACAGTGCATAGCACTGTATTTTCCAATTTAAGGTCCTGATCTGCAGCCAACTCAAATAAATAGGAACATTTTAGATAGGAGTATAATTTGAATTAAGTCTTTACTGTATTTGCTTCTCAAGTTGCTCCAGAATTCCCTCGTAACAAATTCTTAAATCTGGGGTCTGATTTCTTGTTAAAAGCATAAAGGGAAAAAAGGTTTTTCCTAATCCAAGGTCGAGAAACATGTAATTTCTTTCTAGTTAGGAATCTTGTTTAATTTTCACCTTCTTTAGTATCTCCAGGGATTAAGATATACCCACTAAGCCCAATCTTTTTGTCTTTATTTTGCATTTAGAATTTCTGAACTTATCCATAGGATAAGTTCATCTAATTTGATCTAAAAGCAATCTTTTTCATTATACAAAGAACTACAGAGGCTTTTCCTGCAAGTAAGTGCTTGAATACTATCTAAAAATTCCGTGGTTGTTTCTGATTAAGGAAATAGGGCTACAGTCAGGCCAAAAGCTGAGGAAATGGCCAGCTTCAGAGAAGCTGTGGCTTTCTGCGTTGAGTCTGTGGCTTTGTTGTGTTGGTTCTTTTCTTGATGAAAACCCAGTGAAGAATAAATGGTCTTTCAGCTGTGTGTGTGTGCCACCAGCTTTCTTGCTGCCCCTTGTAACTGTTGCATTCTAACAGAACTTCTCCCTGCCTTTGTATGCAGAATATCCAGGGTATGTCATTAAGCACCAAGCAGGGAGAGTTTTAAGCTTGAATAGCAGAGTGCCAAATTCTGGCTTAATTTATATTACTTGGCATAGCGTCTGGCAGAGGACGGACATAATTACATCCCTCCTCTTCTTTTTTAATCCCCTTTTTCCTTCCCTCTGTTATCCTCCCAGCTCTCACCAGCCATCTGGTTAGGAACTGGAATGTGGCTCCCAAATGGAGACCTGGGTTTGTAAAGACAAAATTAACTGTAAGATTTTTTTATTTTTTTTTTTTTGCTGCATGCTGATGAATACAACATGGGCTTGAAAATGAGATTCTCTTCCTGCTGATAGACTGCAGGGCTCATCTGGAAACAAAAAAGAATTTGTGGAGGTGGGTGTCAGTTGCTGCTTTTAATAACTGCCTGGAGGTATCAGGGAACTGTGGGACTATCCATTTGAGGGTTTTGTTTTTGCCACCCATCCCTGCAGTATCTGTCCGTGTACCATATAAAACAGACTAGAAGAACAAAGACCACAGCGGACCTCTGGAGTGTTTTGACTCATTGGTGTTTTTTCTTTTGTTTGCAGAAAGTTTGGACTGGATGACAAACGTTGTCTCTAAGGAAAAGATTCCAGTCCTGCTGGTCTGGTTTGAGATTTTAAACTATTAGAGAAATAGGCAATTAAGAAGTGCCTTTTTTAAGTAAACATTTAGACATCCAGCTGTTAGTTTATTTACAAAGGTGTCAGGGAAGAAACCTTTTGTGAGTTAGCAATCAGATTTATTTCCTGAGCAGCTCTCACTGCAGTGTTAAGGTATCTGAGTTGCCTGGAGATCAGCATTCAACAGAGAGAAATACATTATTTCTTTCCTGGAATTTCTTGTTGTGAAGTCTTTGTGTTGTTCGGGATTTACTGTACTCAGAAAATGAGTCGTCTCTCAAGATTTTTTATATCAGACTACTGAATTTTATTTTCATAATTTCCAGCCTCAAATATTTAAAACAAGCTTAAGCTCTTTCCTTCAATTGCCTACCACCAGCAATAAAGATTATGTAGGCCAAATTAGAAAGAGAAGTAGCAAATTTAACGTAGAAGGAAACAAAAAAAGAAGTTGACCTTCAGAAATTCTTTTTTTTTCTTTTTTCTTTTTTTTCCTTTAAACGTGTCTATCGGCTTCACTTCCAGTAGAAGTCAGTGCACTCTGGGAATTCTCAACACATGCCAAGTAAATAGGAGACATGGAACAAAGAGAATGTTTTAAGCAAGTCAGGTTTACCTGCAAGCCATTACCTAGCTCAGCTGGGCTTGACTCAGGCTGCTGAGGAGCAGAGGGAGGGATCAGGGACAGCAATTTTTGTATCACAGGTCCTCTTTGTACCGTGGGCTGCCCTGTATTGCCTCCCGAAGGAGGACTAGTTCTGGCAGCTGACTTGCATTGGTTGGCTAAGTCAAGTTTCCCAAAACAGTTGAGTTTAGTAAACATGTCTTGTTTTCATTGAAATGACTGAGGGGGATGATTATGCTAGCAGCTCAGTGGCCAGATACAAGGGGGCAGTGACTTTTAGAAGGCATTTTTCCAAGCTCTTTTATGTACAGAGATGTTTAACTGTTTGGGTTGGGATATTTTATGTTTTTGTTGTTTCGTTCTGTGGGGTTTTTTTGGCATAAGCAATGCCCTTAATTGGATGTAGCCATTTTGTATGGCTCTTCTGGCGGTGTCTGCAACTGCTGTATTAAAAAGAACAATTGCTCTAATTGGAGGCTCAGTTGGAAAAGAGAAAATGCCTGTATCCCATTGGGAGGACAGCAGAGAGAAAATACGCATGAATCCCACTGGGGAAGACAGCAATGATGCTATTGGGTCTCTGAGAGAAGAAGCTACAAGTGTGAGACTGGAGGAGGAAGGGAGAATGATGTAAGAGTAGATAACCTGTCCAGTGTGTGAGTGCTGAATAGTACCAAAGCCCGTGCTGTGATTAGCCAGCGAGTGAAGAGAGGACAACAAACTCTATGAGCTGACGATGTGCAAAGCACAGATTCTGAAGGAGAAACTGGGAAAGGAAGTTTTGCTGAGAACAACGGCCAGATGCTGAAATGCAGCTGTTGTATGTTTTATTTCAGAGGCTAGTGCTTGTGCTTTTCTTTCCGTACTGAAAATTTTGCTCCTCTCCTGGTCTTATCAAAGTAGCAGCACATTTGGGAGCAGTACAGACTGTCGTATGAAACTGGTTTTTTTCCCAGTGAAAGCTGTTATGTTTAAGCTGGGATGCCTTTGCCCATTATTATTAAAAGTGTGAGGTAAATAAATTAAAGAAATGAGTAAAGCTGAAAAGTGCAAAAGCCAGAGGCTGGCTGTGTGCAGCGTGGGGTTCATGTGCTGGCCAGGGTCCCCGCTTCTGGGCTGTGTTTTCAGTGCCTCCAGGAGCAGCCTGCAGAGATGCCTTTTTCCAAAGTGGAAGTCAAATCCTCCAAGTCCGAGATGAGCAGGGAATTGGAATTGCTGCTTTCTGGCCAGCCGGAGTTGCTTGTCTATTTAGGAGGTACACAGAAATACAATAGCAGGAGAGTTGCTCTCTTTGGCATCCATGAATCAGTAAAATCTGTATTCCAACTTCATCTCTCTGTATTGTTTGCTGCTTCTGTCTTTTTTTTGGTCTTTTTTTCTTCTTATTTTTTTTCTGGTGGGGTCACTGCCATTGCTATTGTTTTAATTGCAGCTGATGAGTCGTGGGCTTTTGAAATCATTAGTGGTTCCAATGAGCTCTAGAAACAGAATAACATCATTTCTGCCTTGCTGTTCTTAGTCTCCCGTGAAAGTGAAATCTATACAGAACTTAATTACATTTTATATCTTATGTGTTGTTTTAACTGAACTAATATTTACAAATGGATTTGACGAATATCACTGCATTTAAAGGAAGGACCCCCTGCGTGTTGACTTTTCAAGTTACTGAAAGGAAATCGGAAAGAATGAATTCTTTAGGAAACTTTAATTACTAGCTGATGTCATTGACCTGCTAGGCTGGTGGCATCTGCCTCCCAGTCTTTTTCAACTCGTTCCTCTTCTGTTTGGATGTTTAGGGATACATTAGTGTGTGGCTGCTATAATTACAAATGCTAATGATTAAAAATTAGGAGACTCTGCTATAAAGTTCCTTACTCCTGCCAAAGGCAAAATAAACCCTCAAATTTCTGTTCTCTTCTTTGTACTAAGGGGATGAAATTTGCAGATCAGTGTAGGAGGAAGGAAGCAGCTGATGGTGAGGTTCAGGAGTAAAGGAAGGCACTTTGTGGAGTCTTTTTGAAAGCCCTGATTCTCATCCTGCTGTTAGAGGACACTCGGGTTTCTTCTTTCTGGCCACAGCCTGCAGCAGCTCTCCAGCAGCAAAGGGTGTAGGTCTGGTCTCAGTTGGACTTTATGATTTCAGTTCTCTGACTTAGCCTTGTCCATTGGTTTTATGTTTTGCCTTTGAATTCCTAAACTTTTCAACACAGTAAATGAAGCGACTGCAGGTGTTGAACTTAAGGACTACTAAAAGTTCATCTGATGTTTTCTGCCGCTATTTAAGTAGCTATTTACTGGAAAGAAAAGACACTTGTGCATTGCTAAAACCTAGCTGTGTGTTTGTATAACTGAATACATCTGTCAAAGCAATCCTTGAGGTGCTCCCTGAACTTTCTCTGACCAGTCTTCTGAAGCTCTCATCTGCTCTCAGATTTCTAGTTTGAGAAATTGATTTTTTTTCACTTCAAACTAAATCTCCTGAATGTCCAAAGGTATTATCCATCTTAGAGCCGCTTTACACTGGCAAGAGGGACCTCCAGAAATGAGACAAATTACATGAAGACTGTCCCATTCCTCTCCTAAATGGCTTAGAAAGAATAGCAAGTGCAGTAAGTTCTAAAAGGCAATTGGGGTATGGCAAAAATATAAGTCCCTGTCCCTCCTCCAGTCCTAGATTTTTCATCTGGAAACCCAAGAGAGAAGGAAGGGTAGATGATGCTCTGAATTATTTCTCATTCTTTTGGTGTTAAAGGTGAAGAGGTTGTTTTAGTCTAGGCAGCCAGCACTGCCAGGACTTCACATTTTGTAATAAAACTTTCAGTGTTGTAGTCCACCTGTAATGAATTCTGTGAGTAGAGAAGTCTGTGACACATGAAGCATCTCTTGCTGGCCCTGGCATTCTCTGCTGCAGAGTTTATATGCTGCAGAAGTCAAGGTTTGGTGTGTGTTAAGACTCAAAAGGCCCTGCTTGTGAATATTGGGCTGTGACTTTGCAGTTTTAACTCTACCACTTGCTTGTCGTTCATAGTTTAGTAGCTAAGTAAAAGTTTATTTTCTGTCTTTATAGGACATGTGATGATCAAACTAATTTTTAACCTGGGTGCCCTCTCTGTCCCAGTTTTAGTTTCATATCTTTGTTGTTCTTTGCTTTGTCACCTTTGTAGGCAGCTGAAGTAGACGTTTTACTTTAAAAATCCAGGCTCTTACATCTTACATTAGGAAGGGGAAAAAAAAAACCCAACAGCTCAGCCTGAAAACAATTCTTGCTTGATAAATGAATTCATATCTTTTCCAGGAGAAGAGAGAGAAAAACCAAACTGCAATTAATTTAACAAATTTTCCATCTTAACGTTTCGGGGGAGATTGATGCTGTTTATATAACAAGGGAACTTGCCTACCTTTGTTCCAGCACAGCTGCTGTTAGCTGGCCAGATGTGACCCAAGAGGTGCCCTGAGCGCTTTTTTGTTTAATTGGGCAACCTAGCTGTTTTGGGGCATGTAAGGTGTGACCGAGAAACATCTGCCACGAACATGACTGCCTCTGCATTAGAAACATGCAAATAGATTTGCCCTGCTTCAACAGCTACTGACATCTTCTGGAAACTTTTCAAATTTATTAGTGAATATTTAGAAACGCTTCTGCCTTGAATATTCTATTTCCTTTTGTTTTCTTCTCTGGCACCCTTTATTAGCACAGTCATTTATGGCAAGTTGAGATGCTGTAGGGGTTTTTTCAGGTGGTTTTGCTTTTGCTGATGCTATTACGGCCACTTTTTAACATCCCTCAGCTTTACCACGTAACTAAACTTTACTGTACCCTGGATGCAACATCTATTTCATCACAGCAACAACGTTTGGATTTTTCCAAGAGTTTACTTATCTTCCCTTTAAGCAAAGCAATATGAATGTATGTGGTAAGAGCTATGAGTAAGGTAACCTATGAGGTTTCCATTGTAGAGGTGATTTATTAATAATTTTCTTTAGTTACAGTGGGTGCTAGTTTCTAATGCCATGCTGTGATTCCCTTTAACTTCTGTGGTAGTAGCATGGGGGTGTAGCTGTTTGAGATGGAAGGAGTAGAGATGTAGATTTCTGCATGGTGTTGATCAACTAGTTCTGTGTGAACAGGTTTTTTGGCCCAGGTTATTTGTATTATGTTTTTGCTTCCTGCTTTTAGGAAAAATGAGGAAAAGGAAGCTCTCACCAAACATCATCAGGTGCAAAACAAACTGTGACAGTCAAAAATTCAGAATTTCCAAGTTCCTCCACCTATTTTTTTGTATTGCCTGGTTAAAGGGACAGCACTACAGTACTATCCTTAGTAAGACAATAGCTGTGTTTTATCTGAAGGCTTGTGACTGGCAGCATCTCATTCAGAGTGGGGGCGGTGATGTAATTGCAGGGGTGCACTTGTGAAAAGCAGGGATGCTCCCTTGGCAAGGCTGTGTCCCTGTCAGTTGTGAGCCATGGGGAACGGCATGCAGGAGGCTGTGAGAGTGAGGGGGCAGCTGCAGAGGGTGAGGTGGGGCTGAATAAACTGAAAAACACTGGTAAAAGTCTACTGAGGAGCTCCTGCCTTTCTTTGGGGGCTGCTAAGTCAATTGGGGAATCCTGTGGAAGAATGACTAACAAGCGCTCGTGTTCTTTAAAGCCCAAACTGTAATGGACAAAAGGGCTGTCTTAACTTTGTGCAAACTTAGCTCTGATGTTTCTCAGTCCTGCAACCTTTATTGTGCAGTTGCCTGGACATTTATTTATGAAAGGTTTAAATGTCATGGATTTTGTTGCTAAAGTGATTCTCATGCTATGGGAAATGGAGATAAGCTTTTCCAGGGGCTTGAGAAATACTCTCCACCACCTGCAGAGACAGCACGATGCCCAGCTGCTCCAGACATCTGCCATTTAGCAGCCCCTTATACTGCTACCCGTTCTGCTCCCTGTTTGAAGGCTGTGACACTGAACTGATGAATGAATTTTGAAATGAAGAATTAACTCAATTTAAATTTGGCTGGGACAATGGGATTTATAGAATCACCTGGGTTGGAAGAGACCCTGTAGATCATCGAGTCCAACCACAGCCTAACGCTGCCTAGCCCACCTCTAAATCATGTCATTAAGCACTTCATCCACATGCTTTTTCATCCCTCCAGGGATAGTGACTCCACCACCCCCCTGGGCAGCCTGTTCCAATGTTTGACAACCTTTTCAGTACAGAAATTCTTCCTGATATCTGACCTAAATGTCCCCAGGGGCAATTTCAAGCCATTCCCTCTTGTCTTCTCACTTGTCACCTGAGAGAAGATACCGACCCCAGAAAGTGCAAGGTCCTGCAATTTGGTGCACAATTTTTTTTGTTTGGTTTGTGGAATGATTTTGAATAGTTACTAATAATGAGGCCAGGGTGACACAAAGCAATTTGAGCAATGGAATACATTACCCAAACAGAGCTTTTAAAAGAAACAGGCTACTGTACTATTCTGTGTTGGCTTGGGTATTTTTTTTTTCATTTGTCATTTAATTTTAAATCAAACAGGTCCAGCACCCAGCATACACTTTTCTGTGTGTTGGGTTATGTTCACTGTATTGTCTATGTTTGCTTCACTCCCTATCTTGTAGTGTTACAGCTTACAGCAAGCTGAAGTTTTCCAAATTACATTTTCAGGATTGGAGAGAGAGAGAGAGAGGCAAAGTCAGCAACCCCTACTGCATCAACACAATGGCTACAAGAATAAGTTTTATCGATCCGTACCTAAGTGGCTACATAAAATATTTTGGTTTTCTAACTAATCCCTGTAGAAAAGGCTACGATAGCTTTCTAAATAAAAGAGGTTCCTGGAAGAGATAGGTATAGTTCAATTCTAAACTACTTTCCTTTTGCAGTACATATAAACCAGCACTAATGTAAAGTCTGTGGTAGTTGGCGACAAAACAAGAAGTTGGTTTATGAAATACATGCTCTCATGTGTATAGATAACCCATGGATCCTGCATGGACTTGTCTTCCCACCTAAGAAGGCGAGTTCACATGCGTTTCCTTCCAGATGACTTCTCTTGCTGGCAGGCAGCCACCTGTGGCTTCCACACTATCCTAACACTATGCCAAAGCTGCTCTGCTTTTTTTTTGTTGTCACTTGCAGGACATGTTGTGGTGTAAAACAAATGTGTGTGTGTTTAAAAGATGGGTCGATGAGGTGCTCAGGGATATGGGTTAGGAGAGGATGGGTATGTTTGGACTCGGTGATCTCAAAGGACTTTTCCAACCTAGTGATTCTGGGACTGGCAGGTAAAATGCTACGTGCCCATATAAAAAGGGTCCTTACTCCCTCCTTGTTACGTTATGACTGTGTCGAGTAGCGACTTCCAGTCCCATGAAGAAGGAGGGGTGTCAGCGAATCCCATGCATCAGCTAGAAGGAAACAAACCTGGGCAAGTGGGAGAAGGTAAAGAAATCCTGCCTTGGGAAAGCTAATTCCTTTTCTGTTTTTCTTTTGATAGTTCTGCCTGTGTCCCTCCAAAGAAGGAACTGTTTGCACAACATACGCCTCTGGATATCTCAAAATCGGTGAAAGGTAAACTTTGTGATTCTATATTTTTTTTGGCGTGTGTCCACTGTGCATCTCTAAATATAGCAGTGCCAGGCACAGACAAACCTTTTCAGCTGTCGTCTCTGCAGACCTTTCAGAACAGATATTTATTGTTCTAGATTTTGTTTCAACTTCCATGTGAACGTAGAAAATTCACCAAGAGCTTGAAAAATCGCGGGGAATTTCCTTGGCAGTTTTTGTTTAAGCTCTTAGGGCTGCATAATTTTAGAAATTGTGTTTTCAAGTTCTCCTTGATTCATGTAGACACCAACTTTCTAGAAAATGGTAATTTTTGGTGCACAATTGATTTGAACTGCAAATCATCAGGCTCTGCAATTGTTATGCAAGCCGTGCGTGCCTCTTGGATTTTGGCCCGTGTGTCAGTCTCGTGTTCCTTGTGTTTTAGCACAGACATATAACAGCTTTTATTTCTGAGACAAAGTAGAAAAAAAATATAGTGCTGGCACGTATTTTGTGGTGGAAGGGTTAGTGGGAAGGAAATGAAATTGTCATCCCTTTCAAAAAGGACACGAGAAAAGTGTCCCACGCAGCAACTTGTCTCTTTCAGGTGATCTTATTAAACCTTCTTGAAGCTAAAAGAGAAGTTAAAAAAAAAATCTGGCCTCTTTATACACTTTTACTGCTTCGAGGATTGCTCAAGTACGATACAGCACAAGCACAATTAACATCATCCCTGAGAGTGGCTGTAAAATGCGTGTTTAAATTGGTCACAGAAATAACGTACCATAGTTACACTCTTACTGCCCAAAATACACTTTATTATAAAAAATAAGTAGGCCTGATTTATTCTAAGGCACCTGTTTTAGAGAGCCTGTAAAATAGTGACAAAGCACTGCTGAATTTTTGAATCATGTATTACTTTTATTATCATCCAGCCCCCATATTTAACCTGGTGAGTACAGCAGTCCGTATAGGCAATGTAAGAGGTGTTTCTGTGCCAGGTTTAGCCTGGAGAAGAGGAGGTTGAGGGCAGACCTTATCACCACCTGCAATTACCTGAAAGGAGGTTGTAGAGAGGTGGACAATGGTCTCTTCAGCCAGGTGTCAAGAGATAGAACCAGGGGGAATGTCCTCAAGCTGCTCCAGGGCAGGTTCAGATTAGATGTTAGGAAAAAGTTCTTCACTGGAAGAGTTGTCAGGGCCTGGAACAGGCTGCCCAGGGAGGGGGTTGTGTCACCATCCCTGGATGTGTTTAACAGATGGGTAGATGAGGTACTTAGGGATATAGGACAGGAATGGTTGGACTCAATGATCTTAAAGGTCTGTCTTTTCCAACCTTGTGATTCTGTTAATAAGAAAAAGAAAAAAGCCAAACTAAAGGATAGGATGGTAGACAAGGAAAAACGAGGTAACAAAACTAGTAAGAACAGTAGAAACATCAGGGATTCAGCTAGTGCAAGTGTGGTACCAAATACTGAAAAGAAAACAGATGTGATTAATGAGCAAGCACTGAGATGCCATTTGTGCTAATGAAAGGAACATGAGCAAAAGTGGAGAAAAGGAGCTTCTGAGGCCCAACCTGGAGGTGGATACCTAGGATGATAAAAAACCCGGTGGAATAAAGTTTGAATTGGGAAGTCAATATTGAAGGACCTGCGCGAATCAGGGGAACCACTTTATGCTTATAATGGGGTGGAAGCAAGATGGCAAAGCACGGTTGAGACAGACACTTCTGGAGTCAAGCTGCTTAGCAGTGGTAAAGTAGTGCTAGTATACAAGCTGCATTATGAAATATAGATGTTAATTAAGTGTAAATATAAAGATAGATCTGTACCTAAGTGTGATCGAATTGGAAATGCTGCACTGGGAGACCTGTGCCAAAAGCTCTCGAAGGGGAGGTGCCATCAGGAGGTGCCCAGCTCTCCCACACCCAAAGGGGCACATAAGCACAGGAGCAGGAATAGCCTCTGGGGGAGAGGGGGAAGCAGTGAGCTGGCAGCTCAGGGGCAGGAGCACAACATTTTAGGGCAAGAAAGAATCATTTTAGGGGCCATTGCAACATGCTGGGAGAGAAGTGAGGGTACTGAGGAGAAAACATGCTGAAAGGCCATGGGGAGAGGAGGGGAGCTGGGAAATGGCAGAGAAACTTCCCAGAAGCTGAGCGGAGATTTGCACAATACAGAAGCCTCCAGTCTGCCAGGTGCTGGCTGTGCCTGGATACAGGCAAGCGCCTCCCTTTGCCACGGGTTAAGACCAGCTGATTAAGAGGATTAAGAAGGATGCTTGAGGACTCTTTGGGATTTCTCTGTTATTACAAGGCTAAGTAGCTAGGGCTCTGGGGCATCACTGTTGGGGAACAGAGGAATGATAAAAAGACCTAGGGAAGAGCCTGTTGTGTTAAGGCCCTCGAGTTCAAAAAGGCTTTGAAAAAAAAAGTCACTCTAAGCATTTAAATACTAGCAATATCCTCAAGCTGCAGGTAGAAAAGCCATCTGGAGTTTATTTTAGGAACAACAGAAAAAGCCTTCAAGGACTGTGTCCAAAAGGGTTATGAAATAACTGAAACAAAACCAAGGAGTTATGAGTTAAAGTAACACAGAACCACCTGCCCAGGAAATGAAGCTGCATCATGAAAGTCAGGGTAAGGTGATGATAATTATTTCATCATATTGAACTGAAAACCAAGGTGACAAAAGAACAGCAAAAAGGTTGTCAGTGATACATCTGAAAGAAAGGAGGGGGCTGCAGGTATTACTCATGGCTCCAAATTAAAATGCCTGTTCTCAGCAATGGAGAGGTTATCGAACCTGAGAACAAACTGGGATAGGGGATGAACTAGAGGCATGTTCAAGTTAGAAGCAAACCTGGAATAATTCACAGGACAGAAAGCAGGGAATTACTATAATAGCTCAGCTCTGTGTCAGAACACTGAGCTCAGATGTGCAACTGAGATACAGGATGTCAGCTCGGGTATCTTGGGAGGCTGGGTGTGTATCTGTAGCCTGCTCTGTTGTTTCGTAGCACAGTGAAATCTCAGCTCTCAGAGCAGAGGGCTGCTGTTTCCTGCTGGAACAGTGGGAGTGAAAATGGTGAACTTGCTGCTAGATAGTTCAGTCAGCCCAAAAGGCACGTGTGGTGCAGTTGCCTTGTACAACAGGGAATTCAGCTCATCTTTGCAGGACTGTGTTTCTGTTGTAGCTCCTTACGGTACTCAGTGCAGGTGTACAATGTTACAGTTCTGACTTTATTATTCAGTGTTTTAAATGCTTTGACCTGTGTTTCTTGATCTTTGGTCTGGTCCTGTTTAAAATGAAATCTCTGCCCAGAAAACACCTTGAAGTAGCACTTCAGAGCTCCGTGACAACTTGCAGGCCTTCTCAGATCAATGAGTTAAAGCTGAGTAGAACTTGTTAGACAGAGCCCAGAAATGAGTGATACGATGTAAAGTCCCTTTCAGGAAACTTTCTGTGCTTCCACTAGCTGCCTGCAGGTTGTGGAGTTATTCCCATTCTCTTCCACAAGGGTGGAGGAAGAGAACTGGGACAATATGTCGCTCTCAGAAGATGTATGGTTAATGCAGTAGCAGCCATTTGCAAAGTCATAAAGCTGTACTGCTGTTGGAAATGGTTCTTGAATATGAGAAAACAAACCCAGATGATTTGTCTTACAACCTCAGGAAGTTATCTATGGGTTCAGTTAAATACAGGTCTCTATATAACCAGACAGTCAAAGGAGGTGATTACCCTGCTGTATGTCGTGTTGGTATGGCCTCATTCCGAGTACAGTGTGCAGTTCTGGGCCCCACGACTGTGGGATGTGAAGGTACTCAAAGGTGTCCAGGGATGGCAGAAATGCTGGTGACAACATGCTTTAACTTTTGGTCAGCTCTAAATTTTTCAATTAGTTGGATTAAATGATCGTTGTAGGTCCCTTCCCACTGAAATGTTCTGTTCTATTTGTTCTGTTCCGCTCTGTTCTGATCTGCTACCATGTTTCTCCAAGTATGTCCCACTGCCCTCCTCGACATGTAGTGGGAGGAAATCCTTAAAGATAGAGTAAGTTTCTTATTGTGGAGAGAAAACTGGCGTTATGCAGGTCAGGCAGAAATGGCGCTTGTGCTGTAGCCCAGCCAGCATGGGAGATTGGGGTGGGATTGTTTTCTTGAAGAGTATCTCTGGCTTGTTTTATTATTTTAGAAGGGTGTCAATCCCTGGGTATGCTTTGCCATTTATTTATTTATTGTTTTATTTTAGGAATTGATGATTTTAAGATACTTACCTGCTAAAATTACCCTGTTTCAGCTATGGACTGTATCATACTGGCATTGGAAACTTCTGCCTAACTTCTCGTACTCAGAAGTAGGACCGAACAGTGTAGATGGCTATATAAAGAGGCTGCTCACTCTTAGGAACCAGAGGGATTAGCTCTAGTCCTGTTAATGCATCACTCTCTTAGAACTTCTCTTGCTTCTAAACAGAGGTTTCCCCAGTATGCATTGATCGCCAGCTAAGAATTGCCTGACTTTACCTTTCAGGTTCCAACCTCTCTCCAAAGCTGGTTCAGGAGAGCTGGGTCTCCAAGGAACAGTAAATACCACAGTCCTTTATGTAGTGAAAACTTTTGTGAGACAACATCTTCATCAGAAATAAAAACTAATTACACTTAATCACAAAGTGCTGTAAATTGGCTTACAAATTACCTACTGAGTATTCTCCAGGTATTCATTGGTTATAAAACACTTTTGATCTCTCAGAAGAGTCGCCCCTTTGCATAAGATCAAATGCTCAAGGTTAAATCCGTAGGGATAATTTGTTAGCAGTGGAGGAGCATCAAGAAGCAGTACTGTTTCATAGTGGTGTTAAAGGTGAAGTGCCTTGGCCAGTGGGTGTCACAGGACTGTAAATCCATCCAAAGGACATTTTAAACCAGAGACACAATAGTAGGGAAGTATTCACAGACTCTAATTATCCATCTGTAAAATCTCACAAGCTACTACACTTGAGTAATGCTTTAGCTCTCCCTTTTGCTTGCTGAGGTACGTTGGGGCTGATAAGTTTATGTTGCATTTCTTCGTTTATTTCAGGCAAAGGGAAACAAAATGTATGAGCTGGAAAAATAGAATAAAGATCTTTTAGCCAATCGTTTTTCTACATGCCAGAAGAGAGCTGAGAGCTATTGGGTCCTGATCCAGGTCAGCGGGGTGTTAGAACAGAAAAACAATAGATTGTGGTTTGAATGAGAGAATGTTCTAAGTCAAATTAGAATTCTATGCTGGGTCACTACATTTTAAGCCTTTTAATTTATATTTGGAAAGTGATGCAGCCATAGAGACTTTTGACAGCAAAAAACCCCTTTCAGAACTCATACTTCCTGTTAGCTGCTTAATAGTCTTTTTCTTTTCACCCTGGAGGAAGCTGAAATAAATAAAAGATGGGAAAAAATCAATATGCGAACAGGTGGAGAAATTTATTGGCTGAGAGTGTGGGCAGAACTAATTTAGATAAGGCTAAGTTTCTGGAGTAATCCGATGTTCCAGAATAACCTCCTTTGCAAATGCTTGGCCTTAGGAATAACCCACAGTTGATGAATGTGCAGCAGAAAAGTTTGCCTTACTTCTGGGAGTTATTTCTTAAGTAAAAAAATAGGTATTAATATTAATCAAGTGTTCTTTAAAAGAAGAAATCGTCATAGGTATATTGTAATGGCTCGATTCTGGCAGGACTTTTCTTGTCTGCTTTCTCACTGTCTTCTGCCTGCCGTCTCTCTCTCTCTCTCTCAGACACCCAAGAGCACTTCATGTATGGTTTTTATAGACTTCTTGAAGTTGAGTTCTTTGTCCTAGAGTTTCTCAGTAACATACTTGGTGAATGCAGCATCTTGAGGAATAGAGCAGAGGATAATGCTAATGCCTAGTAGCTTAGAGAATGTAGCTTTTACTTCCTGGCTTCAGGAAGAGCTTTGAGAAGAACGGGATCTGTTATTCTGGGTGCTCTCCAGAAATCTAAATAGGGAAACATTCAATCCAGTCTCCTCTGGAGTCCTGAGAAGCCTGAGACACTGGGATGCATGGCTTCCCCTGTGCCAGTGGTTAGCCTAAACGTTCTCCCTGAAAGAAGATGCGAGCTCTTTGGGCAGTAAGCCGTTTAGAGGTTATTTGGGATTAGATAGAAGAAAGCATATTTATCCCTACGGTTTCAACTTCATGAAAATTATGTAGTGTCTTTTTGAGATAAGCGTTTCATAAAAACACTAAATGTGGTCCTTTATAAACATTCCTTCTGTTTGAAGCATATAACTTCAGGCCTGGTTCTACTTCAGACAAAGGCAGGCTTGGTAAAGCCTTCATAGTGGCATCTAAACACAATATCTGGTAGAACCATATGCTGTTGAGCTCTTGCTTGGCCTCAGTGGCTCTGTATGGGCTCTTAGTCTCTAATTTTTGATGTCAGTCCAGCCTGTGGGATTCCTGACTGAAGTCTGGGCAGATCTGACTTTCCCCACTGTCAAGATCTTACTGTGACAAACGCAGCATTTCTCAGATGTCCAGTCAGGGAGAAACAATAGTGGAAGTAAATACAGATATTAGCTTTGTGATGGCTCTAAAAAGCACTGTAGCTAACAGGACAAGCTGGAGGTTTTTTGCTACCTAGTTTATTCAACAAGCCATGAATCACAAAGTCTGTCTCTGATCCTACAGTTACGATATTTATGTCTTGCCTGCACCTCCAAAATAGCTAGGAGAGGACTGCTACTTATTGCACCTTGCAGGTAACTTTGTTACCCTCATTTCTGATCAGCCTTAACAAATGATCAGTATTCCACAGATCGCTTTTTTCCAAAGTTGTGTCCTCCTTGGGAGTTCAGATGAGAAGAAACAACTGCGAGGAGATACATCTTTATAGACCCAGGCACTGTATTCGAATGGGCAGTGATTACTTTCTGAGTTCTTGTGGAGATGATGAAGGAAGCTGATGTTTTGGAGGTTGTCAACAGCACACCAGGGCCACTCCTTTCCCTCCTGCTTCCAGGAGAGGCCAGGGATTTAACCTACACAAGCATCCTAAATTACTGCTTGTTCTCAACAACCAATTGTGTCTGATAATGGACCTGATAAAATTATTTTTGGTTTTGGATAAATAAAGCCAAAACATCTGTCCTGATTCCATAGGCAGCTTACAAGAGTCATTATAGACCCAGAATATCAAGCTTTCAGTGTCCCACCCATAAGATACTAAGTTTGGCAAGATAGATTGGAAGGGTAGCATTGCCAGCAGGTTCAGGGCAGTGATTGTGTCCCTGTACTCACCATTGGTGAGGCCACACCTTAAGTGCTGTGTCCAGTTCTGGGCTCCTCACCATAAGAAGGACATCAAGGCCCTGGAGCATGTCCAGAGAAGGGCAAGGAAATGGGGAAGTGGCTGTAGAGGAGCAGCTGAGGGAACTGGGTTGGTTTTTTTTGCCTACAATCTCCTGAAAGGAGGGTGTAGAGAGGTGGACGATGATCTCTTCACCCAGATGACAGGTGATAGGATGAGGAGGAACGGGCTCAAGCTGCACCAGAGCAGGTTCAGATTAGACATTAGGAAAAAGTTCTTCCCTGAAAGAGTTGTCAGGTCCTGGAACAGGCTGCCCAGGGAAGGGGTTGAGTCACAGATGGGTAGATGAGGTGCTCAGGAATATGGTTTAGTAGAGGGACAGGTATGGTTGGACTCGATGATCTCAAAGGTCTTTTCCAACAGGAATTCTGTGATAATTAAGGCAAGATAGTAATTTTGGTAGAATTTTCTCAGTAGACCAGGATCTAGAGGATTTTATTACATATTTGTATGAGTGGATGTGCAAACTTTATGAAATTTTAGTATTTAAAGCTCAGATAAGTACAAAATGAGTAATATTTAATTGGTTCCTTTTGCCATACCGTGCTGGGCCTGCCATCACTGATCTTAACGGAGTTAGTAGAATAGTAACAGTCACGTTTTTTCACAGCATCTGCCTCCTTGTTTTAAAGAGATTTCAGACATCCGTTTTGTTTCAAGTCCTCTTATTTCCTTGGGTAATAAGACACTAGTGGGACAGAGGGTTCTTGGAGCAAACATGTCAGCCAGATGTGGGAGAACATGAATCTTAACTTATCAATAGCGTTGTCAAGTCTCTCAAAACTTAAGTTCTTGCCTGGGTGATCTGCACATATTATTCCAGACCACTGAACAGTAGTGTATTATCAGAACAGGAGTTGGAGATCAGTTTCTTTCACACACTGACATTAAAATTCTCTGCATTTGTATGTTCTTTCACACGCCTTGGAACAACAATTCTCTCTCAGATGCTTTATGCAGAGCTCAGGTTGATGGGAAAAGAATTGTGTGGTGAATGCATGACTCAGCATCTTCACGTTGCAGGCTTGTTTACAGCCAAATGCTATGGAAAATCTTGATCAGAAGGTAAGAATCTTTAACACCAAATAGTTACAAAAGTGTGATTCTGCATGATTCGGTGGTTTTCCCTAGGGCCACTCCTAGGCATTTCTGTAGTTTTCTTTTGATTCTTGTACATCTACTGAGTGATGAGAGACACTTGTGTTATCCTTGAAAACACCACTGAAAGGCAAGGGTTTGATGAATTCAGGCCTCGGGTTGGATCAATGTTTTCCTCACCAGACACTGGCAGGGTGGCTGGCTGCTGATACAGAGTACCAGGAGCACACCAATCCACAGCCTTCTTTATAGCTGGGACTGTAGTTCCTCTCATCCAGAGCTGTAATCCCAAAATGAATAACCCTAGAGCTGTGCTGTCAGCATCAGTAATAGGAACGAGGTGGTTCCCTGCAGGAATGCTAAAAGCTCAGTTCAGCATTGCAAACTCCATCTCAAAAATCCCTCAGCAGCAGAATATTGCCACAAGCAACACTAAATGTGGGGGCTCAGGAAAGTTCCCACAAATCCTTTTAGGATTAGAAACCCCTTGAGGTCATTAATCCCAGTCTGGAATAGTTGAGAGAGTGGCAATTCCAGGTGTTTAAGTAAATACTTCAGCTGTGTTTAGAAAGGGAAAGGTTTCTCTATGTTTGGAGGGCCGTTCTGTGGCTCAAGCCATGAATATGGTTAAGTCAGTCTGAAGCAGAGTAGACTGCAACACAACTTGGGTATTGACCTGATTGACTCTGTCACAAGGAATGCTTGGGATACTGTGCCAAAGTTGTAAAATATCAGCGTGCCTGATGTTACTCTACTAACATCAATGGATATTGTTTGTACTAGTTTAGGAAGTTGCTGCAATGGCTATAGAGCAGGGCTGGTTTTCATCTACCTTTTGGAGAACGATAGGTCACAGTTATGTTGGAGTCTAGAACACCCAAATATCAGCAACTCAGTAGATTTTCCCTCACCCTGAACTCTCCAGGTTTCAGTTCCCTTCATTAAATCCCACTATTAAGATTCACTTTCCTTCATGGGGTATTGGAAGAAGAAATTCTAATATTAGAGAACATTAACGTGCTTTGGCTGGGTTGTTTGACTCGGTGATCTCTGGAGGTCCTTTCCAACCCCTACAATTCTGCAAATCTGTGAAATACCTGTTTTTGCACAGACAGAGCTGCTAATGTCATTGCACTATTTGCCCTTCCATAGCCCCGTTCCGAGTCAGCGTCTATGTATTTCCAAACTGATTACATGCCAAAGAGGAGCACAGCTCTGAAGGATTGCTTCAACAATACTCTCTGCTTAAGCATCACTCTTCTCACAGATCTTTAAGAACATATCTGAAACACACTCTGTTTTAGCTGCATCACTCCAAAGTGTTCCCTAATCTTTTCCATCTCACCTCTGCGTTTCCTTCCTTAAGCAGGCTCTCCCATTTGAGGACCTTAAGAAAATCCTTGATTTCTCCTTTCTGTTTGTATTCAATGTAGTAATGTATTTTCAGACTGTTGCAAAACCTGGTGCTTAGTAAAACTTTACTTGTATTATCTTAATCTTTTATTTCTAGATTCCAATGCACTAGGAAATTGTGCTTTGGTTCCTTTGCTTGAAGTTATAATTACTAACTTCATAATCTCTCATTTTCCAATTCACCAATTTCCTGTCACTAGACTCATTTTTACCATCCGTGGCTGACCAGTTCAATCAATTGCTCCTTGTAGGAAATTAACCTGCATTTGTGTGTATTTGTTAAGAAAATACACATAAAATAATCTATCACAAATCTCAGGAGGCTTGGAAAAAAAAAATCCACATTTCTCTTTTTTTTTTTTAATAGAAGTAAATAGAATAGAGACTCTTCTCCCATTGCCTCAATAAAATTTATTTAACAGGGAACCATATACCAAATAATTTAGATACATTGAAAATTTAAAAAAATATATATTTATATTAACAAGGCAGCTTAAGTAACCTGAAGGAAAGCAAGCTGAAATAATCTTATAATAGACATAATTTAGACTTTGTTTTGGATTACTCTAGAAAAAAAAAGTTATACGGTGTTATGAATTTCTATATACATCATTTAACATTAAATAGAAAATAAATGAATAAAGTAATGTCCGATTAAAATTTCATAACTGGCTGACAGAGTGTATATGTGTGCATATACCTTCAGATATATGCTGTATTTCTAAGGAGATGAAAAATAATTTATTTATTAACAGCTGAAAATAATGATGGTGTATATCGTGTTTCTGAACAGAGTAAATAGCTGCTCCTGGGTTGCTGGGGTTTTTTGTTTTCCTTTTTTGAGACCCTGTAGCAAAACAACTCTTGTCTCAAGGAGAATTTCATATTTCTGAAGATGAAAAACTAAAGACTGAGACATATTTTATTTCTTCCCTTCGGAGTGCAAAAACCTACAAGAAGAACTTGGAAAATTACAACATATGCAATGTTTGATCCATTCTGTTCTTGGTCTTAAAAAGAAATTATTAACAATTCACTCTGAAGTTATCTTTGCACATATCCTGTAGATACAAGCCTGGCTGACAGAGTGGGTTCAGCTTTGTAGACATCTTTGTACATGTAAGAATAAACAAGAAGTCTAAGAGTAAACGAGAAAGTACAAACCATTTTCTTGGATTTTGCTAACAGAACCTCAGTAATGACATGTAATATGTTGGACCTGATGCAGATTTATCTGAGGGAGGTGGTTTTGAATATTTAGTGTGTTGGTACAGGGCAGTTTTGCTCATTAGGGATTAACACAGATAAACTAGTTTACTTTTGCCTGTATAGCTTCTTTTGATAAGTTACTTCGGAATTTTATGGCTTCAAATACTCATAAAATGAAACCTGGAAATAAGCTGGACTGTCTGGTTGTTGGTAGCCTGATATGTTCTCAGGTTTTCATGTTCTATGAGCAATGCTTCTAGTGGAAATTGAAATGCCCCAGTCAATCTTTTTTAGCAGAAAATTGGAGACAGAGGCTTGGTCACTCCTGAAAGCATCTCGTCGGGGAAGGAGTTTGCAGCCACATAGAGAATTCCTGCCCATTGCGAGTGGATTCACTGCATGCTGAGCCTAGTCTGGTATTGGTGCCGTTCTGAGGAACTACTGCAGTTCAGAGAATTGATTCAAACCTGGTTTTAAGGGCTGTAAATTCTTAATTAATGAGGAAATGCTGTAATTAGCAGGTATAGTGGGAGAAAAGCAATACTAACTTGAATATGCTTTCAAGCAGCCCAATCATTTATTGCTCTTGACATCGTTAAACTCCTTCATAAAGTAAGGAAAGGGCCTATGTAGCCCATCAGAAACTTAATATTATTTTATTACAAGGCAAATTTTAGCCATATTTTCATCTTCCTCTTTCTTCCTGTGTAACTGTGAGGATTAGTTGAAAGGGCAAAGGCTCCTCATACAGAAGAATATGATGTGAAGTCAACGTCAGTAGAAATCCAATGAAAAATGACTCAGGGTTGAGTCAACAGAGAATTGCCAGTCCCATCTGGAGGTGACGCATAGCTGACACTTATTCCCTAAGTGAAGGCTTAGCTGACTGTACTTGATTTTATTTGGGATGTTCCTTCTGTAATCGATAGAAAAGTGATAGGATAGAAATGAGAGCATCCTCTTACCGTCCTTGCTGCTCTCTACATTTCAGCTGCTTTTCTTCAGTGCTTTTTTCTTTTATCCCTGTCCCTGGGTTCAGATTGGAGTGTAGCTGTGAACTGCAGGTGAGAACCGAACCCCACTGCATTAGTCCAGAGTGCAGATGGGAAACTGCAGTATGGGAACTCACCTGGCAAATAATACTTCAACCCTTTCCTTGTAAGATCTTTGTGAGACAGTAGCCCCATATTCTTTCATTTCCCTTCTTTGTCAGGCTGATGGGCTTGACTGTTTCATATAGGAGAAATTAAGATGCAAGAGTGGTCTGTGGGCGCAAGAGAGAGAATGCTGGTGAGCTTCATGTGGTGTGGAGAGCTGGAGATCTGGAGGATGTTTTTCCTGGAACATCAGCTGATCACGGCTTCAGGAGGCGAAGACAGTGAGAGGGAAGGAAACGTAAAATTGTCTTATACCCACCTAGGCTTTAAGATTTGTTTGGGGAAACAGAAAAACTGTCTTGGCTCTAAGGATCTTATTGCCAGACAACAATATTGAAAGGCTAAGTGAGTTTAAAAATGCAGTGAATGCTAGTGGATGAGTATTTTAGATACAGGGGTTTCTGGTTTTGTTGTCAAATAGCTTGGTATCTACAATATTTACTGTTGTTTCATGTGATGGTTTCAGCTTTCTGCAGTAGAAGGTCTCAGGAGAAAATGCCAGAACAGTAGAAGCATTAACACATAAAGGATAGATGAATAGACGGGGAGGGGCAGGACTGGGAACACGAGGTTATTTGATGTATGCTCACAGAACTAACATGACATGTGAAATCTTTATTTCAGTAGCTGTCCTGAAGCCTCTAGTTGGCATCAAGAACATAGTAAGACCTAATTTTTGTCTAGACAAGCAGAGAAGACCAGCAGCTGTGATTCTTCTAACAGCTCATGCTACCACAGTACTCTACTGCATTATTCATACTGAGCAGAACTCCAGATCTCTAACCTGTGTTTTCCTGATGCATGAAATGTTTGGTGTCAAGTCCAGAATATCTTTCAATTAAAGAAAAAAAGTAAATCTAAGACAAGTAAAGGGGAGACCTCATTGTTCTCCACACCTACCTAAAAGATGGTTGTAGTGAGGTGAGGGTCGGTATCTCTCTCTAGTAGTGACAGGACAAGGGGAAACAACCGGAAGTTTCATCAGGGGAAGTTCAGGTTGGATATCAGGAAAAATTTCTTTACTGAAAGGGTTGTCAGATATTGGAACAGGCTGCCCAAGGAGGTGGTGGATAACCAATCCGGGAGGTGTTTAAAAGAAGTGTAGATGTTGTACTTGGTGACATGGTCTAGTGTTGGACCTAGTAGGGCTGGATAGATGGTTGGACTCAATGGTCTTGAAGGTCTTTTCCAACTGAAACCATGCTATGTTCTAAGGGAGATAGGTCTTGTCTGCTTTCACTGATCTTATAGGCATAAAAAGCACTGTGACTTAGGGATTCTTAAATCCTTGTGGAAATAAACCCAAGGCAGGTAATGTTTTGCTTCCTTGTTTCTTTCTCTACCTTTATGTTGTTTGGCTTCTGAAGATGTCACTGAAGAGCTAAGGATGCCCTTGAATACCCATTCTTAACAATTAGGCTAAACTTCGTCTATAAGGAAGTAGTTTCAGTACTACTGCTAGAGCTAGGTTTAACTTGAAATTTCTGTACATTGCTGGAGACAAAGGACATATAGTTTGTGTTTGTAGTGTTGCATGAAAAACATCAGGGTTCCTTAGAGAGTGACACTGTCTCTTTGGCTTCCAGTTTCATCCCGAGACCTCATTGTTTCTGCCACCTTTCCGATGTTCTCCAGCTTAGTACCTTCACACAGCACTTTGATGCATACTTGGGGTATTTTTTTCTTCCTGATGAACATTGCCTTTCCCTCTTTTCTGGAGACTTTCAAAATTTATGGATGCACATTGTGGTCTTTATGATACCTCTGTGTGCGTGCCCCAACAGCTGTGCTCTTGAGTTACATTTATCACAGAATCACAGACTGGTCTGGGTTGGAAGGGACCCGAGGATCACAGAGCTCCAACCCTCTGCCACAGGCAGGGCCACCAAACTCCAGGCATGATCTAGACAAGGTTGCCGATCCAACCTGGCCTTGAAAAACCCCAGGGATGGGGCATCCACCACCTCCCTGGGCAACCCGTTCCAGCCCCTCACCACTCTCTCTGGAAAGAACTTCCTCTCATCTAAACCTTCCCTCCCTCAGCTTCGATCCATTCCCCCTTGTCCTGTCAATGCCTGCCCTTTGAAAAAGTTGATTCCCCTCCTGTTTCTCTGCTCCCTTCAGGGACTGGAAGGCTGCAATGAGGTCCCCCCACAGCCTTCTCTTCTCTAGGCCTCTCTTCGTAGGGGAGGTGCTCCAGCCCTCTGATCATCTTCGTGGCATCCTCTGAACCGTCTCCAACAGTTCCACATCTTTCTTGTACAGGGGGCCCCAGCTCTGGACACAGGACTCCAGTTGGGGCTTCATGAGGGCAGAGTAGAGAGGGACAATCACCTCCCTGTCCCTGCTGGCCACCTGATGGAGCCCAGGATACCATTGGTCTTCCGAGCTGCAAGAGCACACTGCTGGCTCATGTTAAGTTTCTCATCTACCAGAACCCCCAGGTCCTTCTCAGCAGGGCTACTCTGCAGGAGCTCTTATCCCAGTCAGTAAATATGTCTGAGATTCCTCTGGCCCAAGTGCAAGACCTTACACTTTGCTGTGATGAACCTTTATTTATCATTAATTTGTCCATTTGGTTCTTGCCTACTGGTCAGCTATCAAATAAAAATTTGATCATTACTGTGCATGTCTTTGAGGTGAGCACACTGAGCTGATGCAGGTATTTGAGCCTTGTCGTGAAATGCTGTTGTTGTCTTTTCAGAGTGGATTGATTCTATCATCCATGACTTTTTTTCATCCTCCTTGTGTGTGTGTGGGGTTTGTGAGAAGTGCAAGAGAGCACCGAAATCTTCTGGCTCCCCACAGGCCACCACATAAAACATTGAGTGGCATTAGTGGAAGTGTCCTCGCATCAGTTCAGCATTTCTGTTCATCCCAAATCTGAAGAGATCACTTTGAAAGACAACACTTTAAACCATTTCCTGTGCTTTCTCAGTCCTTTGTCTCTGGTGAGATTGTAAACAGAGGCGAGAATTTCTGTCAACTGTGATTATGTTTTGGAAACTACAGATGCTCCTTCCTTAGGAAATTCCATCTACAGCTTTCCTTTAGCGGTAGCTTGCTTTCTCCTCTTTGTCTTAATGGCTTGTGTGAAAACTAATTAACAGGATGTTCTGTTTAATTAAAGGTTTCTCCTGACCAAAAAATGAGATTTTTCAGTAATAGGAGGATTTTGGGTAAGCAAAATAATAATCAAATAGAAATATTAGGTCTCTGTTGTGCTAAAAAGTCTGAGTTGTCACCAGGGAAAGAAAGAAGAAGGTATCTGTGCTTTAGTCTTGAAAATGCTTTATTTTATTTGGTGGTATCAAGACTGGAATGCAATTTTTATTTTTTTGGTGTGTGCAATACACCCCTGCCCCACCTCCCTGGTCTCCCCTGTCAATGTACTGTTAAAATACCTCGTACCCCTCTAGTATTGTGTGCTCTTGTCTCTAGCGAGAAACAGAGAAATTTCTGGAGACTCTTCCTCTTCTCTTCCTCTCCTTCTCTCTTTTTTTTTGTACTGCATTTGCTTTGACTTTCCTTTACCTTCTTTGTCTTCCACAGCTTAATTTTGCCTGTGATGCCCAGAAATGCAGGGTCAGTCTATGATCGATATTAAGAGACATCCGTGTAACAGTGAGGACTGTATTCTTTGGTCGTCTTAACTCGTTTGTGATTGTTGTATGGTCTTAAAATCGCAGGAGAGACTGCATAGCTTGGAGCTTGGGAGTAGTGGGGTTAGAGTGTAGCCATTGCTAAATCTGAGTTATCACAAATATCATTTTATCTGTGCTTAGGTTGTCACACCTGTTCTGATGCACCCAAGAAGATCCTGTCTGTATAGACAGCCCTGTTATTAGGGAGCTGGTTTGGGGAAATAACATTTAACATGGCACCACTTGAGAAATGATGCTGGCGCTCTGTCCAACCAGGGAGCGTGGGCTGTGATTCAACCTTCATTTAAAGGATTCTACCAAACAAAATGAACTACTGTCCGTTAAAATGAGTTGCTCAAGCCACATGTAGATTTGAGCACACTGAGTAAACCCATTTAATTTTATATATATATTTTTGAGTGCTGAATGGGATTGATAGTAGTTAGCAAATGCAAGTATGCCCCATAATAGGAAAACATGGAGAGAGAGGGTTTAGATGCTTCTTTATAACCCTGAGTTATAGACTTGGTATTCAGAAACCAAACCTTTCCTAGGCTTAAGGTGCCTGTAGGAAAGCTGAGGAAGAACTGTTCACAAGAGTGTGGAGCAGTAGGACGAGGGGTAGTGGTTGTAAACTCAAAAAGGGGAGATTTATGTTGGATGTTAGGAAAAAAGTGTTTCAGGCTTGATGGGGCTCTGAGTGACCCAACCTAGTGAAGATGTCCCTGCTCACTGCAGGGGGTTGGACTGGATGGCCTCTAAAGATCCCTTCCAACCTTACACATTCTGTGATTCTGTGGTGGTTTGCCCCTAGATATTAAGCTGTTTGGGTCTGGAGAGTTGAGGCTCTCCTGGTCTCTTAGCTTTTCTTCTATCTGCAGCTTCTTTAGTTTTCCTCTGGAAGATATTTTTTCTTTTTGAACTGGCCTGTGTTGACTGCTTGTGAATTGAACTGTTTAACAGTCTAAGAACGGGTCCTCCGACATCCACAATTGCAGCTGAAGGAGAAATCAGCTCTCACTGCAGACTGAAGGGAGTGGGGACCACCATGCTGAGCATAAAAATGAAATGCAGGAACATCTTTAAAAAAGCAATTGACTTTGTGAGCGGTTTCCTGAATTCCCATTTCTGCTTTTAAAGCTCTCTGTGTCACATCAGGAGCCTTTCTCCTTCATCGGTTCATCGCCATGAGAATAAATGAGCTGTCGCACACCGAGTACTCTGGGCTAAACCTGCCCTCAGATGTCTGAGGCTTTGTTTGCGTCAGTGGGAATCTCACCCACGTGTGTGCATCCAGACAGTTTTGGGGCCGTGAGGTGATTTCTGCTTAACATTACGGGTTCAGTAGAGGGAGGGTGGGAGGAGCTTTAATTTGCAAGGGAAAGTCACTAGTTACTCTTTGGCAAACTGGGTATAATTTCTACTTCAGGCTTTCTATGCCACCATATGAATGAATGAAAAACACCCCACAACCAAATTTATGGATCTCTCTGTATAAATGGGCGGTCTTTACAGCAGTGAATTAGGTCAGCTTTAGTTTGAGTTTCATACACTCTTTAAAAAAACATATGATGGTGCAGCTTTTGTGTAGGCAGCGTGTAACTTGCAGCGAGGTGTATTACATGCAGTAGCTGAGCATGGGAGGTGGCTAGGTGCTTGGAGTAGGACCTTGACCTTACTAAAGCCAATGCAAATATTTTCACTGACTTCTTCAGAGATGAGATCTCAGAGCTATCTATGACAACACCTCTCCTGTGGTTTTGGCTAAAATGATTGTCATAGAAATGAACAACTTGCTATTTCGCTATCATATTTTATGCTTCATTGCTAACACTGAAAACAAAAGGATCTATACCTGCTTTCCAGAGCTATTTTTGACAGAGTGTGGAATCCTTCACAAGCATTAACTCCGTAAGAATTTATTGTCTTTAAAGCAAAGTAAAATCTCACTATCTGGGCCACAAGTTTTGAGTAAAAAACCACTATTATGGCACTGTAAAAAACATATCAACTTTTTTTATGGCTAACAGAGTTCCTGATGTGAAAGTATTACAGTTGAGAAATAATGTGATCATGAAAACAGAATTACTGATACTAGATGTATTTGAAACAAAATGATGTTCATAGTAACAAAATGTTTATGTTAGATTATTTAAAAGATTACTTCACACGTGTAACTTGGACTGTAGGAAAAACATGGGTTTTTTTCTCCTTAACACAAACTCAATAGAACATTTGAAGCTAGAAAAGAAAAATATAAATGCCCCTGTGGTAGAATTTTCCATTATTATTAGTAGGATTGTTAGTTAATATGGCTAGATGCTAAAGTTTGGGGTTTTTTTTTCTGTAAATCATTTGTAGCAGGAGTAGCACCCAGTGAAAGATAAAGGAGACAGTGGGAAGTTTTGGTGACGAAAGGGCTGTAATAGTGCTTTAATAAGATGTTTTCATTGTTATTGTGATTCTTCCTCTCCCTTGCAGCCTGATCATTGGGGTTTTGTCTCTGGCAATGAAAACAAAATTCAGTGTGATGGATCAAACCTTGGACAGGATATTTCTATTTACTTTGTCAGGTTTGGGGTTTTTTTTGGTTTGTTTGGCTGAAAATGTCATCTATTCCAGTCTGAGAAAGCTAACTCCCCTGCAAGCAGACTTGTGACAAGAACGTTGAATGTGCTAAATCAACACTAAGATGATCTATAATACAAAGGTCAAAGCAAACTTTACAGGGGGAATAGGAAGGATGACAAGTGCAGTTATTTTAGAGAATTTTAGAGTGACCCAAAACCTGTTGACTAAAATCAGTGGGAGCCAAGACTTGGGACATCAAAGAAATGTGAAAGAAAAGTTTGTTTCTAAAGAGAATATCCTATGAATCCTGCTGTTCCTTTTATTTTTCTCTCTCCTTTGTTCTTATAATGATAGGACTTTGTTTTCTTTAGTAAGTTCCTTTATTCCTTAGCTCTTCTCTTAAAAGTAAACAGTGTGATTAACTTAATTGCTTCTGTCCCATTGGATAGGAAAAAAAAAGTATCTGGTGACCCTGTATTTTCAGCTAAAATACCTTAGTATCATTATAAATTTAACCTAAAAGCTTTTAATAAGCTGTGCACAGAAAATTGGAAAAGGAAAATATTAGTAATCCTCCTGAATAACAACCAAGTTCCCCAAAATGCATTTTTTTTTTCAATAAAAAGGCTAAATTAATCCAATAAACTAATGGATGGCTTTAGTTACAGCAATAGATTAGGGATAAACTGCCAAGGAAAAGTTAATTAAGAAACAAACAGCCCAATATTTACACAACTGTTCTTAGTATTTAAAAACAAAAGAACAACAACCCAGAAAATGTGTGATGAATCCTAGAGTTATTTCTATATAGAATTAGTTGTCATTTAAAGTTCTCTATGTCACATCGAGATAGCTGTTTAAGATGTGAAGTGACAGGCAAGACGGGGAGGCCAGTCTCTTCCAGTCAGGGCCCGTCTGCATCTTACGAGCTTTGCAGAGGTAGCAGTGGTTTCATCTGGGAAGCCCTTGCAGAAACGGCCCTGGACTTTTTAGACATGCTTGAATTTATGATTCTGAAATTTTGGAGAAAATAGAGGTCAGAGAGGGTAAGACATCCAAAACTGGAAGCTCAAAATGAAAAGCCATGTGTCAGAAATTAGCGAAAAGAAGAATTTTCCATCTCTCTTGACCGGTATTCCATGTGTATATACCTCAAATGTTTTGGGTATCCATTAGCACACTTCCATTTTGGAATTACTGTCTCTGAAAGTGTTCAGACTAAGTGGCCTTTTAAATTCAAGGAATATATTCGGCTTAGAACTACAGAAACTGAAGCCAGGACCACGGTGTGAGCTCTTCTCTCAGTGGCAGCATAGAGGCTAGGTTCTCACTTGATGGCAGGCTGTCTGGCATTGGAAACGCCCTTCTATAAGGTTAAAAAACCACGCTGTAGCTGAGCTGTGGAAGGCAACACAGGAAGGCTAAATGCACTTGTTTCTCCATGTAGAGATGCGGGTAGCTCTTTCCCCATGTCCTTTGTCACCTTCTGCTCTTTCACTTAACAGATGAGGATAGAGGAGAGGAGCTCCGAGTTATACACTGCTGACCTGGAGACCGTCAGGTTTGCACACTGAACCCAATGTATCTAGTATGGTGACTGCACAGCATCCTTCAGCAGTGTGGTTCTTAGGTTCAGGGCACAACCATCATCATTTATGCAATGCAGGATGCTGAGTCACAGAAGCTGGGCATATAATAGTGCTGGGAATTATGGTGACCTTTTGTAGTGTAGCCGTTAGTAGTAGCCCTACAATAGATGCTTATTCAGAGGTGAATCTATGGGGTGTCCTTACTGCTTCCAGAGAGTGAGCCATGCAGGCATGTGGATCTTTGCTATCATTGTTATTTGTCCCTGTCAGTCTATTTTCTCAACCAACACTTTTCAATAATTTTTCTGTTCCTTTGCCCACTTTTTAATATCTCGGTCCTCTGATAGTCAAGTAATTGCTAAATACCTTATGATTCATTTGAGTGGTTTCCAAAGAGATTTCTATTCTCATTTCCAAAGTGCTTGGAAAAGTTATCAGATATTTCCATTATAAGATCTACCCTATTTTGTATCAGAAGTAACAGTTCATAGAAACTAAGAGGTCTCAAACTGCAGAAATGAATTTCATAGTTCAGGTTGGCCTCCTTCTGTGGAGCTTTCAAACATGCAGAGTTATTCCATTGCAGTCTGCAATATTTCATGAGTTGGAATGTCTTTCTCATTAATTTTCTCTGCCTCTGCAGTGAGGATAGGGTATCTGCACAAATGCATGGGATGTATGCCCCAACTCAGTATGTAATCACGTTTTAGTTGTTTTTCAACCACAGGTGAAAGGCTAAGGTTTGGACCCAATAATCTCTTGAGGTCCCTTCCAACCCCTAAGATTCTTCTACCATTCTGTGATTCTGTAACTTTCCAAAAGAATTTGCAACACATTTGAATGACATGTCACTGCTGGTTTTCTTCCATGTATTCAGGGACTTCGAATTGCCATAGCTTGTTCTAACATTAGTAACCCTTCAAACTCTTTCTTTGGTGGCCTAAACACCTTAATCACTCTTCTTTTAAACATGTCCTAAGGTTAAAAAAAACCCCAAAACACAAAACCCTTTTTTTTTAATTTGCTGGTTTTTTGATATATGTCAAAAGTGTGCAATGGCTTGGGCTTGTGTTTGGTTTTTTTCAAGGAAAGCAACGTTTTAGTTTTCCTTCTTTTCACTTATAGAGATATCAGCAATGTCAAGTAAGGTTTTCCCTTTTTATGCTGATGTAGGTCCCTCATGATAAAAGCAAGATATGACTCATACGTGTGTTACTGCAGAAACGTCTGCTCTACACAAATAGGCTGAAGTAAAAGCACTTACTAGAAGCTTCTTACATATTTGTATGGTCCAGTGTATACCCCGATTGAAAAACTTGCCAGGGGAAGGAGGCAGAGAGAGGTCTAGGAGAGGCTCTTCTCTTTGGTGGTCATCAGGTATTTTAGCAGACATATTTGAACAAAGCTAAAGTTGCCCTCTAAAGGTAAGCATTAAGAGACAATCAGAACTGTTGCTGTATCATATGTAAAAAGGAAGGCATTGGACTAGATGAATGAACGATCTTTACTACCTAAGAATATTTAGATGAAAGGGCATTACAAAAGCAACTCAGACTTCCTCTGTGAAGTAATATCTAAATAAAACTGTTTGAAGAACAGGGCTGGGTTTGATTAATGGAGCTCAGTTATTTTCCTCCTGTTGCAGCTGTTTACCATGAGTGCCACCAGTGTCGTGCTAAGCAAGCAGGATGCTAAAGGCTCCAAGAGAGGCTGAAGGGATTAGGTACTTAGAGCATCCCTGCTCTATGACAACTTTATCCCTGGCTGCATCGAAACCAGCATGACTAGCAGGTTGAGGGAGGTGATTCTGCCCCTCTGCTCTTGTAAGACCCCATTTGGGCTACTGTATCCAGCTCTGGGGTCCCCAATACAAGAAGGACATAGAGGTGATGTTGGATTGAGTCCAGAGGAGAGCCACAAAGATGATCAGGAGCACTTCTCCTGTGAAGACAGGCTGAGAGAGTGGGGGTTCTTGAGCCCAGAGAAGAGAAGGCTCTAGGGAGTCCTAATTGTTGCCTTCCAGTACCTGAAAAGGACCTACAGAAAAGATGGAGAGGGACTGTTCACCAGGTAGTGTAGTGATAAGATAAGAGGAAATGGCTTTAAGCTGAAAGAGGGTGGCTTTAGATTAGATGTTAAGAAGAAATTGTTTACTATGGGTGCCCAGAGAGGTTTTGGAAACCCCATCCCTGGAAGTGTTTCCGGCCAGGTTGGGTGGGGCTTTGGGCAATCTGATCTAGTGGAGGGGTGTCCCTGCCCATGGCAGGGGGTTGGAACTAGATGATCTTTGAGGTCCCTTCCAACCCAAACCAGCTTGTGGTCTGTCTGCGGTTCTGTGGACTCAGGCCTGTCCTGGTGGCTATGTGGTACTGCTGTGGTGTAACTGCAGGTGATAACTGAGCACCACACAACCCCTGCTCATCCCTCATACCATAAGGAGGAGAATGGAAAAAACCTCATGGGTTGAGGTAAAGAGAGTTTAAAAGGATAAAAAAATAAGAGAATTATTTTTATATTTATATATATTATTATGATATATGATTATATTTTTACCTATATAAACACACATATATGTATATTAAAAAAACCCAACAAAACCTCACTAAGTTATACACAAATGCAATTATCCAGAACATTCAGAAGGGACCCCCTGCACACCCCAATGCCCAGTCTGGTTTTGAGCAGCGATCCCTCTTCCCAGCTACCTTCCCCAGTTATACCTGGAGCACGATGCTCCGTGGCAGGGCATGTCCCTTAGGCCAGCCAGGGGCAGGTGCCCTGGCCGTGCTCTCCCAGCTCCTGGCACACCCCGTGGGGTGTAAGAAACTGGAAAGTCCTTTACTAAGCGTAGGCACTACAACTACCTAGCAACAACTAACGTTATCTGTGTGTTACCAACATTATTCCCATTCTAAATCCAAACCAGAACACTATGCCAGCTGCTAGAAAGAAAATTAACTCAGCTCGGACAGGTATGTACACTGAAATGGGGCACAAAGGGAAACCATGCTCACTCCTTTTGCATCTCGATTGTGTTTACCCAGTGTCAAAGGAGAGCAAAATAAGATGGTGAATGATTTTTGCCTGTGGTTCTTAATGTTGGTGCAAGCTGGAACCTGGTATTACCCACAGATAACCACACTGACTCCTTAGTGCTGATTGCTTGTCTTGCTGAGTGCTGGGTAGTGGGGTCACCTGAGTGACTGTGCCTCGTCCCCAGCTCGTTGCGATGGACAGGATCTTAGTGCAATTTTCACAGTGGCAGATTTACGCTGGCTGTGTGTGTTCTGAAGAGTGTCATTTGGAACAGACTGTTGTGTACGAGAGAAGTGTTGCACCGAGATAAACAGGTGAGACGGAGGCACTGAATGAAGTGCTGTCTGTCAGGGTCCTTGGCCTCATCTATTAGTCTATTATATGTGCACAGAGGCACCCTCTGGCTCTGAGCCCCGCTGCGCGGAATGACCAGTCCTCCCTATTGAACAGCCTCTGAGCCACAGTAAGTGTGTGTGTAGTGCCACTGGGAATGGCTTCCAGCTCAGGCTAGTTCATAAATTGTGCCTGGGAATTGTTTTGGAAGATTGCCACAGTTCGGCCCCAATCAGAAATCAGTGCAATGCTTTGACAGTAAGGTCAAGCAAGTTCCAGTGCCTGGGAACCAATTTAAACATAGTTTTTGGGTTTGAGCATTCTCCCAGTGAAGTGTAGTGGGAGAAATAACACAAAAAAAAGAAGGAACCCTAAAGGAAAGCGTGCAATTGTCCTTCCAAGGCCCAAACCTTCCAGAAATGCTGAAGACATCTTTTAATGCTCACTTAGTGGAGTGAATCTACACATACGATATGGCGTTGTGTGAAAGGCAGCAGAGTTAGCTGTCCTCAGAGGCAGCCCGGTTTTACTGTTCCCTCAGATTTACTGCAGGAGGCTTTAAGCCACAGTATATCTGCACGCAACAGGTGCTGGGAAGGAGAGCAGCAGTCAGGAGATAAACTTCTTTCTGAGGGAATAGCTAAAGCACGTTTTCTGTTTCCAGCTGGAGGGGGCTGCACGCAGTCATTTCTGGGGCATCGCTCATTATGTAAAACTGGGGCGTGTAGTACAGCTTTCAAGTAAAGGTTACAAAAGGCAGGAAAAAGAACAGGAGCGCTAGCAACGTGTTAGGACAGAATAGAAAATCTGATCTGAAGGCAGTTTTATGGGCTAACCCTAGTCCCTGGTCACTGAGCACATCAGGACTGAGGCTTGGAATAACACTGTCCTCAGAGGGTGCTGAAAGGCCCAGACATAGTATTTGATCTCTCAATTTGAGGCCTTCTCGCCCAGCAAACACAGAGGATTATGGTGAGTGGCAGAGTCAGAGTAGTTGACACAGCAACAGGTGATGAAAGTGTAAATGGTGTATCAGGAAGCCAAAGATCAGGGGAATGTTTGTCTTTCAGACTGTCAGCTGGAGTCAGCTGTTACAGCATCAGGCAGAGGCTCTGGTTGCTCCATGCTGCTGTGTTAATTCTGACTGGGAATGAGGTGGCCCTCGGTCAGACTCTGGCTTTGAGCTTTTTCCGAAGAGCAAAGGCTGGGTCCACCATAGAGATCTAAAATGCAACTTATGCTCGCTTCCAGCATCACCAGCATAGCTGTGGTGCTCAGTGTGCCAAGCACTAAGACTCACTGGTTATCCTCCAGTGTGCCATGTTAAAGGGGTAACCCCAGCCATGGTTCCCAATCTTTGTTTCCTTCACGTGATGGGGAGTCACTTCTGCAGTCAAAAGCATAAGGACAAAGGTTTGTCTTGGTGAGGGCTGTGAGAGGACAGAGAATGTTTGTGAAGTCATAAGTGACACAGCATGAGGGCTCAGGTACAGGGCTTTAGCTAAGGACTGGTTCTTCTAGTGGAGCTCTTGCACCAGTTGCAGTACAGTGCCGGTCTGGGATCCACACCACTTACATAGGATAGAAGATCCCACCTTAAACAGTTGCATCTGGCATGTAGGGTCTCATGGAGAGAGTGGTAGCAAAGATGTGGCATGAATGTGCCCAAATGGAGGAGCTGGAGAGAGCTGGAGAGGGAGAGAGCATTGCAGGGTTCGGGAGCATCGCAGTAGCTAGGCAACTCTGAGCAGCCATTTCAGATTGCTGACAGGAGAGAACCATGAGAGCTCAAAAAAAGTTGACTAACACCAATTGACAAATAGCACATTCCTTTTTGACAGACCGTTTTGGTGTTTTTCCTCCTTCTGAGCCTGTTGCTCTTTTATTAGCCTGAAATAGCTCAGTGCTGGTTTTACTTATCCCTGCAGCAAGCAAGGGACCGGAAAATGAATGCTGACTTCCAGAACAGTGATTCAGCATCAGGACCAACCCTACCCACAGGTAGATGGTTACCCCCAACTCTGGACTTGTTCCATATCATTTTACTATGATACTGTGATTAGAAATGTAGCATAAAATCCAATTCTCCAGGCTACTCATGCTAAAACCAGCTAAACTCTAATCATATCATTTGTCTCTAAGTGTGTACCTAATGTGAATAGAGTCCAAGTAATTATTGTACAAGGGGAAAAACATCTGTTGTGAATATGATACAGGGAAGATAAGTAGTTGTGCTGTCTATTTGAGAGTTTTTCTAAGAACAATAAGTGTACTGTATGTATTCAGGCTTGAAATGTGTTGCTGTGGGCTATGGTGGGTACATTAATTACTAAAATAGCAGAACATGAGTGAAAAAAGGCTTAAATTTTTTTTCTGGTTTTGTGATGGAAGCAGTGGTGTATAGGGGGGGTCTGTCTTTTTAAAGTAAAGCTGCACCTGCATGCTTTTTGCTGACAGAAACACATTTCCAGATTCTCTGGGCTATTTACAGCTCCCTCCTCTTTTGTTGTCCCTCCCTGATCCAACAGGGAGAAGTAGGAAAGCAGGGGCAAGATGCCCACTCATACCCCAATCTATCTGTTCCCAGTTTACCCACCTCCTGGTCAATCAGGGTGTCTCACCTACAGCAAGGAGCCAAACATTTATGTCCAACATTACTCTGCCCTCCTGAGGCCCCTGCTGGAGTACTGTGGCAGATCCGGGACCCCCAGTACAAGAAAGATGGGAAACTGTTGGAGAGGGTTCATAGGAGGCCACCAAGATGATGAGAGGGCTGGAGTACCTCCCCTACAAAGAGAGGCTGAGGGAGCTGGGCTTGTTCAGCCTAGAGAAGAGAAGGCTGTGGGGGGACCTCATTGCAGCCTTCCAGTCCCTGAAGGGAGCAGAGAAACAGGAGGGGAATCAACTTTTTCAAAGGGCAGGCAATGGCAGGACAAGGGGGAATGGATTGAAGCTGAGAGAGGGAAGCTTTAGATGAGTTATTAGGGGGAAGCTCTTTCCAGAGAGAGTGGTGAGGGGCTGGAACGGGTGATGGATGCCCCATCCTTGGGATTGTTCAAGGACAGGTTGGGTGGGGCCCTGGGCAACCTTGTCTAGATGATGCCTGGAGTCTGGTGGCCCTGCCTGTAGCAGGGGGTTAGAACTCTGTGATCCTTGGGGTCTCTTCCAAACCAAACCATTCTATGATTGCACTTCCAGGAAAGTGACAGCAAACGGACTGCTCTCTGTCAGTGCCTTTTGCTCTATCTGGGTGTTGAAGAGAGTTTTGAGTATCTTTTCAAGCCTTGTGGTAAACTACTTTGAAAAGGAAAGCTACCACCTATCTGTATAAGCAGCAAGTTCCGTATCAGGCAAGCTCTGTATCTGTATAAGCAGGCAAGGGGACTTTGTGAACTATTACTCATGATTTAATATACTGCTTTTCGAAGAACTTGTGGAAAAAAGTAATCTGTCAGCATCTAGTTTCTTAGAAACCTCATGGTCAGGTATTTAGAGGAAACAGCTGGAAGAGAAAACTGATAAACACTTAAACGGCCTTTAGAAATAGCTCAGACCTCCCACAGAGCTCGTGAGCCTTTGCACATATGTTCTGAACTGAGGGCTTTGTACCAGAGGTACAGTTGTTCCCACATCAAAATTAGTGTCCTCTTGAACATCTGTATTAGTAGAAAAGGTCAGGAAGATCCAGCATGTCTGTTCCTTCAGCCTTAAAAGGGAGGATGAGCTGGACCACATCAGCCTCTGGGGAAGCAGCAGAGCTTTTCCTCAGTTGTTCAACTTTCCATCACATCCACACACTTTAAATCTCTTGTTTTGAATTAAGCCAGGATGTAAAAAAGCCCAAATTCCACCTATGATGCTGGATTTACGTAATTCTGAGATCAGTGGAAGGAAAATACTCAGGGGAAATCTGAGGAAAGTGCATTTTCAGTCACAGAATCCAAGCACTGATCTAGAACAAAATTCCAGAAACTCGAAGTTTGCTAAAAATCCTTATGTAGAAAGGTGTTTCTTTAATGTAAAAGCACACACTCACAGAGTGATGCTATGTATGGTGGTGGTACCCAGCTTCTACGGATGCAGAGATGATCTCCCAAATGTGAAATGAATACCCTGTGAAAGAAATTTGGGAAGGGCAGAAAGAAGGGCCTCGCTTCAGCTCTGGCTCTGAAATGTAATGATGACTCCGAAATTGTCAATCAATAATTTACATTTATATTTTTCATTGCTGGATTCGTATGTGGATACAAGGTTCATTCCCTTCCTTCCCCCAAAAGTCCACTTCATAACAGCATGCGCAGTGGGAAGGCTTCACCATGGTTCCTGAGTGCTGGACACTCACCTTGTTATCAGTCATCATAAAACACCAACTCTGCCTGTCATCAGTGATCAGTGCATGTCTCCATAATATTTGAAAAATGGGAATTTAGGTGTAAAATAAATTGGGGGAAACCAATCAAAGTTTTTATGGAACCAGGTATGATAATCAAATACTGAAATAGAGGAGAAAATAGAAACAAGATTAAAGGGAGGAGAAAATAGAAACAAGATTAAAGGGAAGAGAAAATAAACTATTTCTGTTGCTTGTTCCTTGAAGCTTAAGTTGTCAGTTCAGTGTATGATAGAATCTAGTCTTCCCGAGCTGCATGAATCAGGCATTTTGGCATGAAGTAAAGGTCTGGTAAAGATAATGCAATGCTCAGTATCTCCTTGATGAGTATTCCTCTTCCTAAGTACTATTGTAGTTTTTGCAGACCTTCCTTCCATCCAGGTGGCTTGTGTATACAGTACAATATTTTTATTAAAGGCAAGAGCTGCTAGCAGAGCTCTGAAGAGACCTTATTCATGCACAGTGCAAGAGAGGGAACAGAAAGTCAATTAACTAGCTGTAAAATTCGCAGGAAAAGCAATTTTAGGGGGATAAATCCAGAATTGAAAGACTGGAGAGGAAATGCACTGGGACTGGGTGATTAAATTTTATCATGTAGCCCAGAGACTAGCAGTTATGTTCCATGAACATACACCATCATCTCACTAATCCACTCAGCACTAATAACTGCGGCAATAAAAGGACTGTTAATTAGGGGCTGGCCAAACGAGACTGAAGGAGCTTGGCCATACCCCAGACAGACTTGGTGCAACACCCTTTTGATCTGAGTTTCTGATAGATTGCTCGGCAGGCAGGCAGTCCAGCTGAGTATGTTAGAATGGTTTTGGTGCCTGTGTTACCTATAATGCTTCATTTGCAGTGCAGCTTCACTGGTACAAAACTGGTGGTGATGGATGTTTAGCTGGTGAAAGAGTGCTGATATTTCAAACTCTGGAGAAAGAATAAATAGCTGGTCTTTATTTCTTTTATTCCCTGTGAAAGATAATGCTGTATTGTTCCTCCCACTAAAAGCGATGAGGAAGGTTTAGATGAGATTTTTAGGGGAAAGTTCTTTACAGAGAGGGTGGTGAGGGGCTGGAACAGGCTGCCCAGAGAGGTGGTGGGTGCCCCCACCCCGGAGGGTGTTCAAGGCCAGGTTGGATGGAGGCCTGGGCAACCTTGTGTAGATCCAGGCCTGGAGGTTGGTGGCCCTGCCTGTGGCAGAAGGTTGGAGCTCTGTGATCCTTGGGGTCCCTTCCTACCCAGACCATTCCGTGATACTATGATTAGACACACACAGATGGAAAATGTCCCCTCTTAGTTTGCTCTAAGAAATTACACTTTTTTCTTCTTTTCTTTCTGGTTTTCTTTGGGGAAAGGCATCTGAGGCTTGTGTTTTCATTTAGTCTCCTGTTGACCTCAGTCATATTTACTCCTTGGTAGTTTATTTTGTTTGCCTTAAGATACCTTTCTTTTTCCCCTGTCTAGTGTCTTGATGTATTTTTCCAAACAAGTGGCTGTCTGAATGAGCTAATATTGAGAGTCACAGATGGACAGGCTGCACTTTAGACTTGGCAGACAGGGACCTGAGACAGGAAGATAAATCTCTTTCAGAATGCTGGGTTACTGGGGAGAGTTGATTAGGGGGCCTCTGAAGTAAACACACACTGCTACATATCTGAGGTACTAAGAGATCAAATGATACTTTCAGCTAAATTGAGAGTTGTACTCAGCTGCCTGACTCAGTCCCACAGACCAGTGCGCTGTGTGTGATGGCACGGTGAGTAGGTTGGCCCAAGGGAACAAAGCTGCTCAGGTCACATCACTGGAAAAGCAAGCTGGAGACGGTATCTGAAAGCAGCAGGGAAGAGAGTTAGGGACTTAAGGACTTGGGAGACTTTGGCAACCTGGTTTCAAACGTGCTCTGTGGATTTCCTGCCTATCCACAATTTATGTTTTCTTCCCTCTTTGGAAGGAAGAGCTACTGTAAACAGACAGAATGGCATTTAAATATCACCACTTGCTGTCCTCCTGACTTGAAAAGAATATGAGAAAAAGGATGACTTCTACCAGTGCTAGAGGTTGGAGTGCTTTGCATTTCCTTCATTCCCCAGTGCTGGTGTCTCAGCCCAGTAAGAATTGTGGATCTGGGTGAGAGAGATCTGTTCTACAAACACACTGACACATCTGTGGATGTGGTCCTTGGTGAAACTAACCTCACAGGAAAGCATGCAGGTAGGAAGGAGACCAGTTTCCTTTGCTACAAGTCAGGACAGCTCCAAAGGCTGCTTCTGTTGAGCAGAACAGTCCTGCAACGAGCAAAGACACCTTCAGAGCCTGGTTCTCTTGATTCTGCTTCCCACCAAAGCCCAGTGGCAGGGCTCAGGAAATGTTTTTTTACAAAATCTGATGATTTGGTACATATTAGTGCGCTGGCAAGAATTGATATTGAAAAAAGATAATATTTTTTAAGAACTTTATCACTAAACTTTGCAGAAGCAAACCAACATGCAAACCATGGTATTTTCAGAGCATATAAGCATATGTCTCTACTCTGCAGTAGCAGTTTATGTCTCTTACAAACGGCAGTTTTCAGGAGCATCATGTATGTTCCTTGGTACCTGTTGCAATTGTGTAACCTTCTTCTAGGCAGGTAGAAAAGTGGGAATCAGTCATAAAGTTTAGTTTGTTTTTTCTTTGCCATGAAGAAATCACGGCAGTATGGGTGGGTATGGTGAGAATGCTTTTAACAGAGCTGTGTCTCTCCTGTAGCATTGTTTTGGAGTGAGAGAAGCCAGAAAATACCTATTTAGTATGTGCATTACTGTGCTAATCCTAGCCTGTTGCCCATAAGACATCCATGATGGTCTCTTGCGACATTTTAATTTAAAAAAATATGAACCAGGAAGAATTTTTTTTGACCTTTTAAAACATAATTTACATAGTCTGAAGTCTTCTGCTGGGAATTTATTTCATGGACTGAATTAGGCAAGTCTGTGTTTCCCTTCTTTCTTGTTCAGCTTCATCTTCCATCCCTCAGTGCTCTCTGCTCCCCCCCGTAGCAGCAGGATCTGTGGCTGTTCACAAGGACTGGACCTTGTGTTCTCCTTTCTGCCTGCATCAGTGCTGACAAGCAGATGGCAGTAAAAAATGGACACCTTGGATTTCCTGAGCAATGTCATTTCCTGAGGCACTCAACAAAGAGAAAAGTATCACTTGGGAACGTGGACGGTCCTGTTTCTGAGTTGGCCCAGCAGTTTATCATTGCTTTGCAGTGCTCAACAAGAGGCAGGAGTGTTTGGGCTTCTTTGAGGTTTCCCCCTCCTATGTAGTGAAACCCTTTGATTAATTAAAAGGAAGAACAAGCAGAGATAGAACTGAAAGAAAGAGATTGAGCGATATGTAAGGTGAAAATATGCTCTTTGTTGTGTCACTGCATTGGAGTTTGGTCAGACTTTGTCTTAGACCTTGGCCTGAGCAGCAGCAATGCCCAGGGAATTTGGACAGGGAAGACAGAGGTTCAACAGAGACACCTGGGACAGTCTATGCCATCATCTTCCTCTTCGTGCCTGGGCCTCCTGGGCAGGCAGAGATCCAAATAACGTATTTACTTTGTAGCAGCTGTTGTTTCTAAAACACAGAACATAAGGAGACTTGCCAGGTAGCTGTAGCCTACAGTCATGGAGAAATTTCATTATTATTATTATTGTTGTTGTTGTTTGCCAAATGTTACATCAGTATCAGCTGGATGTATACAAATAGTGCAAAATTTTTGATGTCCCAAAGTTGTTTAATTTTTTCAGGATACCTATTGGCAGACACTCTTATGTCTGTTGAACATACAAAAGAAAGAATAATGCATATTGATTTATTAATGTCTGTTCAATGAGAAATACTGCTTTTAGAGGTTGTCTCAACTTCTTGCTGGTTGTTAGTACGACATAAATTCCTGTGACACCTGCCAAAATTGTCAGTGTTGTCACCATACCCAAGGGACACATATGGAGCCCTGTGACACTGCTCTGCCAGGTCCATGGCAGGACCAAACATTTCCTTCATGGCTCAGGCCTCCTCTCATGTTCGAAGAGGAGGAACAGAAAGGAGAAAAAGTGGAGAGCAACCACAATATAAGAATCTGGTTTTCCCTCAAATACTCTATTTTTAATGGGAAAAAACCCAACGAAAATGGGAATTTTTTTTAAATTCCAGACTTAATTTGGTTTTGGTAAAAAAAGAATTATTATTTCTATAGAACTTCCAGGGAAATTATGATTATTCAGATTCTCTTTGCTCCCTATGTGCGGACTTAAATTTGCCATTTTTCTATAGGTTAGTTTTCAAGTTGCTGGACTCTTCAAACCTAATGCTTTTAGTTTCAGCTCTTTGTAGGTTCACAGCAGTAATCACTGTTATTTATTCTTAGAAAATTGCACGGGCAAAAATAGAGAGTGAGCTGAGATTTGGAAAAAAAAATTAAAAATGTAGAAGATTTGGGGGCTGAACTCGATGAACTCTTGAGGTCCCTTCCAACTCCTACAAGTTGTGTGATTCTGTGATCAGTGAAATCTTGAGAGGGAGAGAAAATGTGGAAAAATATGTGTGGGTCTATTCACACATCTTACAGAAGCTCATAAATCAGCACTATCATCATAGGCTGCTTAACCTAGGTATTTTCCAAAGGCAGGGGAAAACTCTGGAAATGTCTCAGATTTATTTTTTCAGAGCTGATGCTGACCTGCTGCAAGCACACGCTGCTGTGTGAGCCTGGCTGTAAAGCAAGGAATGTTGTCTAGAAAAAGGTCCCTTCAGACCTAACACATTCTATGCTCCTATGAAATGCCAGGGTACTGTAGGAGAAAGAATTACATTTTTTTTGGTGTTTACTTACGCCACACTTCTTAAAAAGGCAATATCTTTGCTTTTTACTAATCATAATCCTTTTGTTATCGATAATTCAAATGTGTAATGTATTATCAAACTTTAACTATAGTTCACTTTTTAATAGCACAACCTACATATAACATGTGTGGTATAACGGGAAGCCTTTCTTTTTTCCTGTGGGGATTAACACTTGTATATTCAGGCAAACGCTTGAGAATGTTTTTACTACACTTTTCTGGGAAAAAATGAATTTCACAGCATATAAATTTCCTTGATTGCTACTCAGAACTTGACTAAACAGTTAAAGGGAGAAAAAGGTGTGTAGACAAACCGCTCCAGTTTGCCCTGAACCTTAAATCAGACATAATGTGTTTGTGCAGAAGTATACTGGCTTAAGGAACCTGAGGCCCTGTTTATAATTCCAGCTCTTTTAGGGTGGTCCCAATGCTAGATTGCACCATACTTAGAAGAAGGAAATAGATTTCCAGGGGTCTGTCTTGGGACCAGTTCTCTTTAACATCTTTATCAGTGACATCGATGATGGGATTGAGTGCAGCCTCAGCAAGTTTGTGGATGACACCAAGCTGAGTGGTGCGGTTGACACCCTAGAAGGAAAGGAAGCCATCCAGAGGGATCTTGGCAGGCTGGAAAGGTGGGCCCGGGTGAACCTAATGAGGTTCAACACAGCAAAGTGTCAGCTGAGGGAGGGAAGGTTTAGATGAGATATTAGGGGGAAGTTTTTTACAGAAAGAGTGGTGAGGTGCTGGAACAGGCTGCCCAGAGAGGTGGTGGATGCCCCATCCCTGGGCGTGTTCAGGGCCAGGTTGGATGGGGGCCTGGGCAACCTTGTCTAGATCATGCCTGGAGTTTGGTGGCCCTGCCTGTAGCAGGGGGTTGGAACTCTGTGTTCCTTGGGGTGCCTTCCAACCCAAGGCCACTCTATGATGATTCCAACAGGTAGCCTCTGGATAGGCAGTGAGAGCAAAGCAGTTTCCTATTCATTTAAATGATGACTGGGTCCCACGTTGGGGCTGGAAGGAAGGCTCTGTAGGCTTTTCTCACAAGGGTATGTGACTGGAGCAGAGAGATGTTTCTAATCACTCCTATTTGAACTTAATGCAGCAGGGGCTTGCTGTTTATTTTCGTAAGCTGCATGAACCTGTGACATCTGCCATGTTTGTCATCAGAAAGCAACCCTAAGTCACCGGAATGGTTGGTTTGTTTGCCTTTGTTGTTATTTTGGGCATTATTTATATGATTTGTTGCATGCTATGTGAGCGTGGTGTTGTTTGAGCTACCAGTATGTTATGGGGTAATATACTAAGAAATACAGAAAAATAAAGGGGTTTAGTTCTCAGTGTTTTTTCTTGGAGCCAGTGACAATAAAACATCACAGAGGTGCTTCAGGGTTGACAAAATAACAGTCAAAGGGTTGCACAAGAAACCTGTCTTAAAATCTTTTGCTTTTTGTATCTGTTCAGGATTTCCACTGATGCCAAGAAAGTTCGTACCTATCCTGTATCTAAAATAAAGCGAAATGCAAAGTCTAACAGATAATGATACTTATTAAGATCGTTATGTATTAGGGAAGGAAAACTTATTTATTACTTATTATTATTTAAATATTATTATTACTTATTATTATTACTCATTATTCATTAGGGAAGACAAACTTCTGAAAAATCTGCTCTTTTCCTGTTATTTTCTTCTATATCTTCTTGTTACTTGATTAATCTTGTAACAAATTTCCTTTATTTTATCAATGCTCATGCTTGGTTAGAAAAGCCATCTCTGTTAGGTGTGCTGGGGCTGGATTGTGTCATTAGTGGGATGGTAATGAATCAGCCCAGGCTGTATGTCTCTGGGATACATGATGGGCTCCAGTTAAATGTAAATAGGTAACACGTCATCCTTCTATTTTATAGTATGCTACCAAAACCCTGCCTGTAAAGCGGGAAAAGGTCACAAAACTAACAAAAAGTGGGGATGAGAATACTTAATATTTTTTTGCTTTCAGTAAAATCTGGAAAATATTTTCACCAGATGCAGTTTTGTAAACCCCTTTCTCTTTTCGTGATCTTTTTCACTTCTAAATATGTACACTGTGTAAAGCTTTTTAATACGGTGCAAAAGCATTTACTTATTCTCCCAGGCTTCCTAAGGGAATAACGCAAAAACAAACCCAACCCAAACCTTTCTCATGTCATAAAAGCTAGATTAAATTAAAGCTTCAAAAGTTTCAAGTTCTACTGAGAAATCCTGCTTTTTTATTTACATTGCCTCTTTATCACCTTGGTAACACTACTCTAATTACAAACTAATGCAGTAGAAATGTGGATGTGGATTTTAGCTCTTAAAATCCTCTGTTACAAAACGGCTCCTAGAACTTGCAAGGGCAGAGGAAAACTTTGCCTACGAGCCCTTCAGTCTTTTTCTCCAACTTTGGTGTTTAGTACGCTTCTCGTTAACCAGAGGGGAAACAAGACCTTGTGGTTTACCTGTACGCCTCACCCCACGGTACCCTTTGATGTGGTGTGGACTTGCGCTGCTGTAATGGAATACAACCTTCCCCCACATGGCGACAAACCACACTCTTGAGCAGTGTAGGCAGTTGTTATGGATCCTGGAGTAACTGGAGTATTGGTCTTTCCCGAGATGCTGATTTAAGAGAATATGGAGAGACACAGATTTCTGCAAAGCAACAGGTTAGCTCAGAATTTTAATACAGAGAACACCAAGGCAGTATCTGTTATCTGAATTTTAATGACCATATCGTTCTTATCCTGTCGGTTGTCAGGAGGATGTGAGAGGTTTCATGAAACATTAATGGCCCTAACTGCAGTCCTCTCCTCTCCCTTTTTTCTTTCTTCTTTGTTCTCCTGATGCGATGTAAAAATATAATTTTGTCTGGTGGAACTGCTTTCTCCACAGTTCTGTATCGCTCGCTTGATCTTGCAGCAGGGACTGTGGTTCCTACTTGGCTCGGGATCTTCCACGCAGACTGCCCAGGGAGAAGGAAAGAGGTGGACGTGGGTGGAGAAGAAGCTCTTACTGATGCCAGGTCATCAGCAATTTTAAATACAGAGCGTATTTCAGGGAGTTTCAAGTAAAGAGTAAGATGCAGGTCATCTAGTAGCATCAGTCTCATCTGTAGATTCCCCCAAAATCCTGGCCTGTTAAAGGATGATCTGTTAGGCATGAAGCCACAGGGATGTAAGGTCCTCTCCCATCCTATCCCTCCTGAGACATGAATGAGAAAGGGGTGAAGAGGAACTAAGTCTGAATAATTTTGAAGGCTGATTGGGTGCAAGAGCACACCAAAGGACATGGAGATTACTGTACCTGCCAGGTGCTCTGAGGAGGTTCCTGAGCCAACTCCTGAACCCTAATGAATTCCTCCAAGAGCCAATCTCTCAAATCCAAAAGGCACACAAGGATTTGTTGGCGTATGACTGAATGTTCCCACTTTATAGCTTTCCAGGGGAGCTTTGTAGGAAAATACACGGTTCCCAAGCCGAAGGAGGAAACCCAGAGGCTGATAAGCATAGTTTAGTACTGGCACAGAGGCCAAGCACATTGGGAATCTAGCATGTGGGTTGCTGTAAAAAAACCCAACAAATTTAGGACTCTGATCCAAAAGACACATAGTAGTTGCTCTTTAGTAAGTTTTCCTATTTAGTCAGAGGAAGCCTACTACAAGCTTAAATTTTCATTTTATGATGCCACAATATAGTGACTATAATGTAGCAACAACAGATTCAAAACTGACATGTTTATCTTTATCCAAAGACAGTGCAACACCTACATTTCCAATGAGAAGCCAGTAACCATGCCATTGTGACACATATATGCCATGCTGTCTGTGATTCATTGGAAATCCTTCTCACTAGGACTCAAATATTTCATCAGCAAGTGTTCTGCCTTCCAAGAATGTCACCCCGTGAAGCAAACAGATACAAAGCTTTGGTGAGCAAACTTAGAGTGGCTGTCAGGCTCAGCATGCTCCTGTCATCCCATTACCTCCCTGTTCCTTAGGCAGCTCCATGAATTGGGAATAGCCCAACCTCCAAAAGTTTCCATTTTATTATCTTTGGAAAATATATTTCTCATTGCACTAGAACAGCAAAAATATGGTTGACTCTCTGAGAGCTGGAGAGCAGCTGTCCTCGCCCAGTCTGTTGGAATTTGTGCCTGTCCAGAGGCTCTGAGTGACTTGGGAGTAGGGGGACAGATGCAGTCAGGGTTGTGCTGCATGAGACTGAGAGCTGCTGCCTTAAGGACACCTCAGTTGAAGCAGGGGATTATATGGAAAGGTGGGCAGATTGCTGAAAGTTTGGCTGAGCTGTTTTGCTTTGCAGTAAGTATTCTTTCAGGTTTCTGTGATTTTCCTGCTCTGAGACCATGATGAAGGTGCACTGTGAGTCTATGATGGCCTGTGAGAAGCAGCTCGGGATTCCAGCTCTGCCTCGGTACAGTAACAATTAGTAACAGCGTTGGGTTTTCAGCTCTGAGTTTGGTAAGCATGGGTGCACCCAACAGCTGGAGAAACAAATGGTCTGGCAATGCTTAGGTGCACTGTTGAGCCACGGGCCAGTGAAATCTGCTGCTGTCCATAGGGCCAAACTGATGAATGTATGTGCTAACAGGTCTGATGCATGTGTAGATTTCGTCCATTAGAATGAAATAGTTTGCAATAAGCTTGGAAATTAATAATCAAGTTGTTCTCTGCACAACAGATTGACTTCTAGCATGCTGCAGAGCTTTGATAAAAGGAACTGCAGAATAAATAAGGCCCAAAGAAAGTCAACGTGAAATAAAAGTTATTTCAAGCTAACAGTGCTAATTAAGCGAGCTTACACATTTCACTGTGATTAAGATGAGATGCAGCGGTAGAACTCAGTATATGTGGGAGTTCATTTAGATGTCTGTAGTTCTACCTTTTTATTTAACAAGTGATTCTTGATTTAAATGGAAATGTCTAATTGTGAAATGATTCCTGATGCAGTATGTCACAACAAATACACACATTCTGATACAAAAAGAAAACATTGTCTGTTTATGTTATTCTCACTGCTGTCTCAGGTTTTCTCAATTCTTTCCCTCTCTTCTTCAGTTGGCATAAAGTCTACCGTATTTCTGCCTTAAACACCCAAATAAGGTTCAATGAATCAGTGGCATTTACAAGTGGCATTTGAACACATCTGGTAAGGTAATGGTGGGTGGTTGGTTTGAAATCTGAGGTTTCTTACTAGCAGAGCCAGGATGTTTTCTGATGGAAAACAGATACAGAGAAGGGCGATGTTTTGTGCTAGGTGACATGAATGCATTTCTCTGGACTTCAGAGAGATTCTCCTCATTGCAGAACCTGGGGCAACATTACCAGATTAAGCATTTATATGAGAAGTAGGTACTAGGAGGAAAGGTGGGTTGTTCTAGGGTAAAAACTACAGGGAGACTATAAAGTGAAAGAAAGGAAGGGTAAACCTGGAAAACACAGAAAAAGGGAAGAGGAAAATCCTCAGAAGTGGAACAGGCAGGTTTGATGACTTCCACCCACTCTGCCAACATGAGGAGGAGACTGGAGTTGAATGCTGTACACCAAACAGTAGAGGCATTCTGTGCCTGGCTTGGTCTGTCTGTCCCTTCAGCGCAGCGGGAGAAATGTTTCCCTTCAATGTCAATCTGGTTGTGTTGCAAGTGATACATGCAAGGAAAATGCCTCTGCTGCTGTAAAGTTCTTTGGGGAAACAGGAAGCACTTGTGATGGAAAATGTGCAATGAGTGATAAAAAGGGTAACTGAGGTTCAGTCCCGCAGCAAATACAACCCTTATTTGTTTTCCAGGTATGAAACAGTTATGGAGGGAGATGATGTTGTCACTGTGCCAAAGCTGATTATTCGACAACTAATGAAAAAAACCCCAAGGTCTGGGATACAGATTAAAAGAAAGGATACAACAGCCAAAGAAAAGGATGTAGAGTAAGGCAAAACTCCCTGCACCATTTATTTAATGCTGTTTATTGCTTCAGCTAAGAAGATGCAATGTCTGATCCTATATAGAAGATCACTGTACACTAACAAAATGCATTTCTGATTCTATTTAGAATTTTATTAATGACTGGCAGCTTTATCACAGTATACACTAATTACGTGTAGAGCTATATTTGCATGACACTGCAGCTGCCATTTTAAGGGATCTCAAACTGCTAGTAGAGTTATTAAATAGAGCGTGATCATGGTGGTTTGGTCCTGGCTGGAGGCTGGACACCCACCAAAGTCACTCCATCACTCCACTTTTAAGCTGGACAGGGGAGAAAATAGATATTGAGAGGCTCAGGAGTGGAGATAAGGACAGGGAGAGATCATTCTACAGAGTTATGGGCAGAACAGATTCAACATGGAATAAAGGAAAGAAACTCTCTAATTTATGATGTGCCCTGCACACCCAGTGACACCAGAGTCAGGTAATGAGAAGTGAGGCCAGATCTTAAAGCACCTCCTCCCCCCTTCCCTGGCCTTCGTTGCCTGCACAGCTCCTTACATCTTCTCACTCCCTCCTCTGGGGGCAAAAAGCGACTGCTTACATTTTTTTTTCTCCTAACTGTGATTCCCAGAGTCACTGTGACCATCAATGATGGGCTCGGCCTTGGTCAGCAGTGACTCCAGCCTTGAGCCGGCTGGTGTTTTCTCTGTGGCTTCTGTTTGCTTCTGGCTGCTTCTTGCAGGAGCCACCCCTGCAGCCCCCTCCTCCACCAGAACCCAGCCACGCAAACCCACAGCGATGATGTAAAGCAATCTCTCTGCTGGCTTTGAGTAGTTCTTTCAGCACGGGTGATGAGGAGACACCAAAACCTGAGGTGTAGCTATACCCGTATTGCCTGATGGTCACTGGGGAGCCCGTTCTCTGGGTTTGGCAGTAGGTACCACCGTGTGTGGTACACTCAGAGTGCAGAACAGAATCAGGGAATTTGGGGATTTCCTGTTGCCAAATATCAAAGCCCCACAAAAATAAGGAGCGGGTAAAATTTATCTTTCCCAGTGATATTTTTTTGTCACTTACTGGCAGTGATTGTCCTGCCAGATGTGTAATATTTGAGTAAGACTGGTCTGTGAAGGCAAAGTTAAGGCAGCTGGGAAAGCAGGGATGTTAGACTAGTAACGTGAGGAAGCATTTTAGTGTAAGAGATAGAATTAACATGTTAGAAGCTGGTCCAAACTTGACAAGAACCTTTCATAGACTGGTGTAGCTACATAAGTGTGATACTTTCCCACTGTCCTTTCACATGTTAATGGCATGGACAAGCTGTCAGACCAGGCATCGCAGGGGATGTCTGCTGTAGCACCTCATGGCAGGGAGTGGACAGAACTGCTCTGCTATACCCAGGGGACCATGGCTATTCTCCTAGCGTGGCTGTGTTGGTTTAAGGGTGATGTCTGCTCCGGAGAGACAGTTTTTACAATCTGTTTCCCCCACCACACCCACAAATGGTGGTAAGCTGTGAACAGAGAACTGGGTGTTTTGTTGCTATGAGGGTATGCATGGCTAAGATCTAACTCTGTTGCACGCACCTTTCTTTCAGCAGTTGATGTGGAAGGAATAATTTAACTAAATTATGCCATTTCAGTGCTGACTCTCTGGGTGCTTGAACATCTCCACAGATACTTTTGAGATGAAAAAAAAAAAATCTAAGCAAATGCTCAGCGAATAAATCGGGACTGGGACATAGCAGAGTGTTATGATTTATGGCATAGCTGCCTGATTACTGATGCTGCGATCCACAACTATGTAGTGACAGGATCTTTTCTCATCGTATGCATATGTACTGCTTTTCACCACAGGGAGCATTTGGATGCCTGAGGCTTTTAAACTGGTACATGGATGAGATAGTGGCTGGTTGCACGAGACAAATAAACACAAAATATGTGTTTGTGTTCACCTGTTGTTACTATGTCCAATTTGTTTTGCTTTTGCTGAAATATTCAAATTCTTGCTGGAGAAAAAAAAAAAAATCATCCACTATGTTCTCTTGTATTTGAACTGCTGGCTTTGATTAATGAGGAGATGAGGTAGTGCTCTCTAAATTAAGTCTCGGGGTGCTTTTGTAAAAACAGGATTTGTTTTTTGTTTTAAAATAGTCTTCATTTCCCATCTCCATCAATGCTTGAGTTTTCTGAGAAACTGAGGTTGCTGTGGGGAGATCACCGAGCATCTGAGGGTTGCTGGGACAGAGGTAGCAGGTGTGATCTGCCTGAGGGTGGACAGCCAAGCAGCACAGAGCTCCAGGTCTGCCGTGCTGGTCAGCTTCATTTACAGCAGCAGTCAATCCTGGATGAAACTTTCTAACGGGGTCCTCAGGGTGGTTTAGGAATCCAGATGACAAGGTACGAGGCATGTGGTGTCACCACAGACTTAGCTGCATCTTCGATCAGGATTTAGCAGTGGCCTTTGCTGATGCAGGTTCAGGCGAGAGTTCTTGTTAGTAGGGCACTAGTGACTGTTGTGATCACCACCATAAAGGGCTTGGGTGAGAATGGAAACTGCTATGAACCTTCCTAAGCTTATTTTCAGTGCTGTGTGGTGGCACATCCTGCATCCCTTACAGTTCTTTGCAACACCACCTATGAAGTCTGCACATGAGAAATGCCTTGCTTCCCGGATCATTGCCATTGCTTTATGTCTGTCTGGCAGAGCTGCTACTCCTGTGTGATTCAGAGTGCTGGAATGCTGCCTTTTCAGGAATTCCCGACACGGGAGGAACTGCGGGAATAGCAAGGAAAATAGAAAAGGGTTGAATACATTGGTTACTTCCAACTCTGTCCCTGAGTATGCAAGTATGCAATGCTTTTCTTTCTGACATACCACTGGCTTGCATAATGTTTTTTTTTTTCCTTTCTCTTCCCCGAAAATGAATTATTGTGCTTACGGGTCTGTGTGTAATTGCAGCCTCATTCACCATTGCGCAGAGCACGCTTCCCAGAGACATGGAATTGCTGGAGTATTAGGTTTCAGACAGGTTTTGAGTATGTTTGGGGATCTATCATCTTCACAGAGCTACTGTTCCCTGTAACAAATTCTTGTTAAGTACTTGCCCTTAGGTGTTTTCTTTGCTGGAGATCCAATTTCCAGAAGGTCAGCTGTCCGTAAAATGCTAGTTGCACAGTTTTTGAGCTAAATTTTCATCTTGTATCCCTGGTTTAATTTCCATCGACACAATTGACTTGAGCTGAGTTGCTCCAGTTATAAATCAGTGTGATAGAAGGCAGAATTTGTTTCTTTCCTTTTCAACCAAAATCACATGCTTTCAATGCCTGGAAAGCTATAATCTTCCCTCTGACTTGTTTGATGCTTATCAGAATCCCCTGAAATCTATGACAAAGGTGACATCATCCACCATACTTGCTGCCTCAGTAGTGCAATCTCACATCCTTAAATACTTGCACAGGTTTCCAGTCTGCTTTGTATTTCAACACTTTACTCTTTGTATACTTCTTCTGGGAGCTAAATACTTATACTTAAAAAAACCATGTAGGGCTAGATGCTCTCCTAGAAGATTGCACACGGCTTTGCTCCTGTATGACTCTTGCCTTTCATTTTTGCTTCCCTTCTTTTCTCTCCAACCTTTCTATGTTACTCATCTGACTCTCATCTAATCTCCAAGGCCTTCTCCTGAGCTTGAAATTTTCCCTTGGACAAGAATGAACTGCCGTGGCTTTCCTCTCTAAGGCCCTCAGATTCACTATCTTTGATCATGTTTCCACTGCTGACCAATCAAAGCTGATGTCCATCACACCTATCTCATATTAACCCAAAAATCTATGAAATGTTAATTGCCCATTGAGTCATCTGGTAAAAACTGATCTAAGAGGCTAGAACTGGGACCATACGATGCCTTGTGATCTGGGCATGTGTTCGTACTAATCCAAATGGAAAACACAGCTTCTGGGAGAGAGATACCTAATTCAGGTCCCAAGTAAAACAAGGTTTCTTATGGTTTATTGTATGCTCTAGGTGTATTCCATGTCAAAATGTGGAATATTCCCCACGACACACCCTGGGGCTCTGTGACACTGTAAACAGTCAGCAGTTGTACATCTGTATCTGTGCCGAAAGTAGGTTAACTGCAAGGAGAGACAGGATCAGCTGAGGTAATCCCTCCTCCTGACACGGTCGCTCTTACTTTCATGAAGCAAGTGTGTGTAAAAAGACACAATCTCTGTGTTAAAGATGGCACTTATGTTGAATTTAAACCATAATAAGCCTTGTGAACCTGTGGCAGAGTGTCACACAAGCTTGTTCTTGCTCTGGGAATGGCAAGGGCTGACAGAGTTCAATGGGGGACAGACATTTGCTCCTTTCATGTGCACAAGAGCTGTCTGACATTGTTCCGGGTGCTCTCGGTTCCTAACACCTACCCCAGGAATGGATGGAACTGACTTTCCCATCATCACCAAGTATGCAAACAGGTCTCCAAACAAAGCAAGCAAACAAAAAGTAAAAACCGTGAAGGAATCTGGGGTGGATGAAGTATGGTCTGTTAATGAAACCTCATACTAATCCAACGATCACAGATGTTTAAAGCAGGAAAATTTCACTGATCTGAGTTTAGATCAGGGCTTTAGGTTCCCATGAATCTCCTCATTTCATAGAGAACAGGTAATCTTTCAGTAGGAGAGGATCAGATGATTTTAAATTCCTTTATTAGTAAAGTTTTTGGGGTGCTGAACAATAACCTGTAACCACTTCTGCTACTTTATTATTCCTGTCATTTAAGGAGCTATTCTTCTGTTCAGGCAAACAAAGTTTTACTGCTTTTCATAGTTGCATAATTAAGCTGTAAGAACTTTGACATTTTGAGGAACGTGGCAGTCCTTGCCTTCACTAGTATCTGCCTGTTTCTCTTTAGATTTCTGGCTTGATATTTACACTTAATGAATGAACATGAACCCAGGCTTTTGAGGTCTGATCAATTTTCCTGTGATTGACTAAGCCACAGAGGATAAACTTTGAAGTGTTGTTCCCTGTATTAAATTCCAGTCTGCTCCAAGCTGCAGAAGTGAAGAATTTTCTAGATCCCTTGAAAGTTGTGAGCAGATCAGGGTTTCGGGTCTCTTGGCTGTAACAGGAGGCAGGAAAATTTGCCATTCTAGTATGATCTGCTCTGCCTCACGGTTGTGTTAATCTTTCTGGGCAATTTTTTACAGGACACAACAAAGAAGCATGGGTGAATGAGCAGTGAGCCAAAGCTGTGTGATGAATGATGTCACAGGCTGTTGGTTTACGTGTCTCACAATGTGTGGCTTAGTTGAGAGGTGACTGAGAACTTCACAGATTTAGCTTTGGTGTTATTCTGTCTTGTATTTTCATGGTAGTATGAAGACATGTCCTTCTACTCCAAGACATATGGTACACAAATGAATACCCTCCCTCAGTCTGTAGGAAATGCAAAGAAAAGTCAGTTAACCTTTTTTTCCCATCTCCTCCATCTCCATCTCATCTTCATCTTTTATTTCCTTTTCCTTTTTTTTTTTTTTTTTGAAGATCAGTTATTTAAGAAGAGTATGTGGTACTTGGACCTCCCCAGATAATTGCAAGGAACTGAGCTGCCCTTTGCATCCTGACTTTTAGTCCCAGGATACTGGGAAAGAAGATGCTGCAAAAGTCTGGGCAAGGATCCAATGAGATATTACCCAGATAATGCTACAAAAGCCTGGTCAGTAATTGTATAATGTGAGGTAGTGCACTGTGATCTTCATGGTTAAACTTGGGTCTGACATGTGTGGCTGAAGGTAAATTACCTCAGCATTTATTGATCTATGTTTTCAGGCAAGAATGTTTGCCCACCTGCTGTGGATGTCTGATATGGTACTGCTCCACTTGGACTGAGAGTTCTTCTTACAGTTCCTGTCTCATGCAGGGTGCAGTGACAATTACAGTTAACTTCAGTGGTCTTTGGGCCCAGCACTAGAAGAGCTTCAGGAAATCACCTGGATGTCAGGCTTTAAAATGCCTGGGGCACTATTGGCTGGTGATCTGCTCACAATGAGCCAGAGACTCTACTTGTTATTAGAAACAATTTCCTCATACCATAAGAATTCTCTTGGAAAGACTTGGCAAATCAGCCCTTAGGAGACTTTATTGCAGCTACAGGTACTATTTACTTCCATCTCAGCTACCTGCCCTGTTCTCCTGCATTTGAAACAGGTTTCTGCGGCGCTAACACCGTCTCAGTAGTTGGCATAAGTGGAGGGGAGCTGCTCAGCAGCAGCTGGGAAGGGCATTTCAGCAGCCCAGCTCTAACCTGTTATCAGATGCTGAGCCCATTGATCCAGGAAGTGTTGTCCTTTCAAGGTTAAGTGCACAATCTGGAGGTGTTATGTAGGAGGGCCACCTCTGTGTTCATAGTGTATACCTAATATGTAAGTTAAACATATATAACTTTACCTGCTGTATAGACTGAGTGCTGAAAATGTTATTTATAGATAAGAAACAACTGATAAGTATTTGAGAACAAGCCTCTGTGTGTGTGTGTTTGCATATACTGGTTCTGAATTATCAGTTAAATCAGTCCTTTAATAAATATGTAAGGATAGTTTGCTGATATCCCGTATAATTTCATACTCTGGTGGCTCCATAAAATGTGATGGAATGGTCTATAACATAGGATAAACCCACTACATTAAATTTAATCTACCCACAAGATTAGGTGAAAATTGCTAATTTGTCCTCTTTGGACCGTGTGTATGTCAAAATCTTCTGTCTTGTAAACATGTACACATGGCCTCTTCTGTGACAGAAGAAAGGGAATCAAAAGCAAAAAGAAGATATTTTCGAACAAAAAATTGCATACACTGCATTTCTGAATGTGTCTTAGTCTTAGGTTATGGGGGAAACTATCAAGAGTGGTTCGATTTTGGGCTTGTCAGTCTTCTGGAAAAAAAACAGCACCATCTGCAAAACCAGCAGAAAGTCTGATGGAATATTTATGTCAGTTTTTATTTTATTGCGTAACTCACAGATTCACAGAACTGCAGGGGTTGGAAGGGACCTCCAGAGATTATTGAGTCCAACCCCCCTGCCAGAGCAGGTTCCCTAGGACAGGTCACACGTCTGGAGGCGTCCAGACGGGTCTTGAATTATCTCCAGAGAAGGAGACTCCACACCCCCCTGGGCAGCCTGTCCCAGGGCTCTGTCACCCTCACTGGGAAGAAGATCTTCTGCATATTGGTGCAGAACTTCCTATGCTCACACCAAATAATTTTCCTTACAGAATATAGAAGAATTTATAGGCAGGAGGTTACATCACAAGATGTTTTCAAGAGAGTTAGGTGAAGTTATTTTGTAGAATCAGCAATTGATTCCCAAGTATAATAGAGAATAATCCACTTTTTACCATTCAACCAATGATCTCATTTTTTTTTTTTTTGAGGAAAATGGATCTAATGTCACATCTGAATATTTTCAAACTTGATTAGATTGGCTGTCTTGATTTGTCTTTTTATCATCTTAGAATATGCTCTGGGACTGACGTAGCAGAGGCTAATCATGACATGATGTATACACAGGGATAAACGATGTCAAAAAGGGTTATCACAGAATTGTAGGGGTTGGAAGGGACCTCGAGAGATCATCGGGTCCAACCCCCTTGCCAAAGCAGCTCCCCAGCTCATATTGCACAGATAGGCGTCCAGACGAGTCTTGAATATCTCCAGAGAAGGAGGCTCCACCACCTCCCTGGGCAGCCTGTCCCAGGGCTCTGTCACCCTCACTGGGGAAAAGTTCTTCCGCATGTTGGTGCGGAACTTCCTGTGCTCCAGTTTACAGCCATTGCCCCTTGTCCTGTCTCCACAGATGACTGAAAAGGGGTTGGCCAATTCCCCCTGCATCCCATACTTAAGATATTTATAAACAATAATTAGGTCCCCCCTCAGTCTTCTTTTCTCCAGGCAGAACAGCCCCAGCTCACTCAGCCTTTCCTCACAGGGGAGATGTTCCAGGCCCTTAATCATCTTCGTAGCCCTTCTCTGGACTCTCTCCAGGAGATCCCTGTCTCTTTTATCCCAGGGAGCCCAGAACTGGACACAATACTCCAGGTGGGGCCTGACCAGGGCAGAGTAGAGGGGGAGGATCACCTCCTTTGACCTGCTGGCCACACTCTTCCTGATGCATCCCAGGATCCCATTGGCTCTCTTAGCCACCAGGGCACACTGCTGGCTCATAGCCAACCTGTCATCCACCAGGACCCCCAGGTCCTTCTCCACAGAGCTCTTCTCCAGCAGGTCATCCCCCAGCCTGTACTGATACAGATGGTTATTCCTCCCCAGGTGCAAGACTTTACACTTGCTTTTATTAAACCTCATCTGGTTTCTCCCTGCCCAGCTCTCCAGCCTGTCCAGGTCTCGCTGGATGGCAGCGCAGTGTTCCTGTGTGTCAGCCACCCCTCCCAGCTTTGTATCATCAGCACTTGCTGAGGGTGGATGCTATTCCCTCATCAACGTCATTGATGAAGATATTAAACAGGACTGGACCCAACACCGAGCCCTGGAGAACACCGCTAGTCACAGGCCTCCATTCAGATTCTGCTCCACTGATTACGACCCTCTGAGCCCTGTCCAACAGCCAGTTCTCAACCCACCTCACTGTCCACTCATCTATCCCATGATCTCTCAGCTTTTCTATCAGGATGTCATGGGAGACAGTATTGAAAGCCTTGCTGAAGTCAAAGTAGATGACATCCACTGCTCTCCCTCCATCCACCCAGCCGGTGATGAGATCATAGAAGGCTATGAGATTGGTCCAGCACGATCTCCCCTTGGTGAATCCATGCTGACTACTCCTCATGACCTTCTTCTCTTCCAGTTGCTTGGTAATGGCATCCAGAACAAGCTGTTCCATAACCTTTCCAGGGACAGAAGTGAGGCTGACTGGCCTATAATTGTTAGGTTCCTCCTTCTTGCCCTTTTTGAAGACTGGAGTGACATTGGCTATCCTCCAATCCTCAGGTACTTCTCCTGTTCTCCAAGAGCTGTCGAAGATGATAGCAAGTGGCTCCGCAATCACTTCCGCCAGCTCCCTCAGCACACGTGGATGTATCCCATCCGGGCCCATGGATTTGTTTGCATTAATCCCTTTGAGCCGCTCCTGGACCACCCCTACCTCAACTAGAGGGAAGCTCTTCGTTCCCCAAACACTCCTACTTTCATCCAGGATCTGCGGGTCCCGAGGGGCCTTTGGAGTGAAGACCGAGGCAAAGAAGGCATTCAGTATCTCCACCTTCTCATCATCACCCGATACCAGGACACCCGCCTCGTTCAGCAAGGGACCTACATTATCCCTGGTCATCCTCTTAGTATTCACGTATCTGAAAAAACTCTTTTTATTATCCTTTATATCCCTTGCCAGTTTCATCTCCAAGCGGGCTTTAGCCTTTCTAGTCGCGTCCCTACAGGCCCTGACAACATCCCTATAATCCTCCCAGGTGCACAGACCCAGTTTCCATAATTAGATTTCCTGCAGAAGATACCAATATTTCATACTGTCTTTCAGAGTTTGAAAGGATTAAATTTGACTTAAAATAAGCAAGGAGAAATTCGGAAAACATATGGAAATATTTAATCTCTTAGCATTTGTGGTTTAAACAATAAAAATAATCTCAGTGCCATCAGCTGTGAGGAGTGGCTATATGGTTAGTGGAAATATTTAATCCATCTAAATAAACAACAGCAACGCCACAGTCCTCTATTTCTTTCCTGTACTTTAAGTACATGGGCCAGACATGTCCATCGAAGAGAATTGGTGGGTCAGGAACAGTGTAGTACTCCTCCTTTTGCATTCATTGTATGGCACTGCCAGGTAGTAGCATATGTCGAATAGGTCTATCAGTGGTTTGCAATTATAAAGCAGGAAGCCTTCAATGACCAATATATGGATATCTTTGGAGGCTGGCTTTTTAGAGCCAGATGTAACGTTCACCCTTCTCCACTTTGTTCTAAATCCCCCTGAGCTTCTGCTCAGTCTCAAGGATTGCCACTGCAGTGCTTTAATGCCCTCTTTGCCTTTCTGGGTAAGATTCTTCAGACAAGTCACACAAGTTCCACTTGGCACTCTCTACAGGTCTTCTAAAAAATACTACTGAGCTCATTTTAAAAGAACATTTTCAATGAAATTTTAGGCTTCCCACAATTATTTTGGAAAAGTGTTTGCCATCTACATTTAGGTTGTTAAATTGTTGCCCATATTACAGAGTGGAAGAGAACAAAATTTACATTATATTAAAAAATAACAAGTTTGGTGCTCACTAAAGAACAGGATCATGAAAATGGGATCTCAACACGGCACATTGCTGTTTTAATGTCTAAAAAAAGAATCTGCTGCACACTTTGGTTATCACTGCTTTGTATACTCACTAAGTTTTGAAGTTCTTTGGGCAGGCCTTGTCTTCAGTAAAGCAGGAGTTAGATCCCTGAAAGGAAATTGGGGAGAAGTGTGTGGGAAACAAGCGGATATGACGAAATGAAACACTCCTGACACCTCTCTGCACAAATAGATCTTTGGAAAGAATAAGCTAGTTTCCTCTCATGTTCATATTTTTTCCCTTCTGTCACCCTCCCTCCATCCCCCTCCCCCAATTGTAAGGCAGTTACATCCTACTCCAAAATAAAAGCTTTTACATTTCTCACATGACCTTGCCAAGTTGGGTCACAACATACTTGTAGAAGTGGCTCTGTGATACAAAGTTCGTGACAAATTCCAGAATAATATGCCAGAGTTTAACTCTACTCTCTTGCGAAGTGATGCTTCTGAGGTGATACTGCCTTGGATACTGGGGCTTTCCGAGCAGCTGATAGAAGCCTCCCAGAGGCAGAGGATGCTGCTAATGGGATTCTGGGGTTATTAACCCCAGGTAATGAGGTTAATTAACTGTGTAGCAGTTAGAAATAAAATATGACAGGATACTGATGGCTTACCATGTTCTCATGTTGTGTCAGAGACAACTGTTCATGTCAGGAGAAGGGATTCCAGACTAGTAGTAACTCATCAGTAGGAAGTAACTGTCTGATTAGTTTCCATGGTGAGAAATCATTTGAATGACAGCAATTACACAATGACTTAGTGAGAATAAATGTAAAGGACCTCACAAATAAAATTTCCCAAAATGATTAGGAGATGGGTTTTTTTGAGGGTTTTTTTTGGGGATTGAAGTGTACAAAGAGCCAAACCAAACCCACCTGAAAAAAAAAAAAAGCAAAATGCCAAACCAAATCCACATGAAACAAAAAACCCCAGCAGTTACTGTGAGAGATTAAACTGGAAACAAAACAATAACTGCTCTGATGAAAGGGAAGGAGAAACAGAATAGTAGGAGTAGGTAGTATGGCTCCATCAGGTTTTGAAAAGGACTGAAACAACCAAGGAAAACCATAAACAAGGTAAAAATGAATCAAGCATAAATAAGACATGGCGTTAAGGGTAATTGGCACAGGCATGCTGAAGTGAAACTGGAAAAGTCAACGCCAAAATTAGTTATTAGAATGTAAAAGCTGAGAGAAGGGCTGGATCCTCATAGAGTAGATGTCCGTGCAGAAACAGCAGCCAGTCCGGAGCAGGGAAGAGCTGAGATGGAGACTTGTACGTTTGATAAGGCAGGGCATTAGGATTTTCATCAGGCTGTGAGGAAAGACCTTGTTAAAGCAAATCTGAGTGTAATGATCTGGGAGACCTCTCTGAAAATGTATAGAGGATGTGAGTCTTCCGCCTCCTTCCTATTCCTTTTTGTACTCAAACATCCCCACTGAAAAGAGAGCAGGCATGTGCTTCGGCTAGCCTGGAAATGTAGTTTGGCTGCCTGATTTCTCCTGAATGTGATGTGTGTTAGCAGCCAAGGTCTCCCTGCCTGGCCCAACTCCTCCAGCCAAACCCCAGTTTTCACAAAACCAGTGGGCATGTTTGAGAGCTCTGCTTTTCTTTCAGACATGATTTGAATTGTTTTCCAGGTTTGGGGGCTCGGTGTCTGCCAGCTGATTTGCACAAGCATTGTCTCTTTAGGAAGACAGGATAAAAAAAGAATTGGGAAAATTATAGATCTTAGTTTAAAAAAAAAAAAGTACAAGTACGAATAATTTAGTAAAAGTCTGCACACCAAAGGAATGACATGTTGAGAAGCCTGCACTAGCTTTGTGGGTTGGTTTGGGTTTTTCTCATAAAAAACAGTATCTAGATGAGCTAGGATCTATTTTCCAGATACATTCAATTGAACTGTGGGAAAACGTTCAACAACCCCTATTTGTCATTTAAACTGACAGCCAAGAGACTTGCCTACTGAAAAATGGGTTAAGAAACCATGCAAATATGCAAACCAACTCCCTGACTTGAATAGGTTGCAGCACTTCCAGTCAGATCAACGTGATTTCTAAAACATGTGGGCAAACCATGATTCCTTGTCTGTGCCAAAGCTGGGGCTTATGTATGGTGTTAGGGAAGTTAGGACACCTTAAGTAATGTTGTTCCGTGTGGCTGGGAACATGAAGCCAGCATCTGTCTTCATGGGGAGGTTTCAGCTCAGGGCTCACGTTCTCCAAGGAGACAATCACCACTTTCCAGCTGCTGCTGATAGCCATGCCTGATCTGAAACAGACCCAGAGCTGCTAACGGTGACTAGGCCTGATAATATCTGTCCTTTTTTTCTTGCTAATAAAACCCAGTTATTTTCACAATAAGATGCAGTGCTTGCCAAAGGAGGGGAAAAAAGAAAAGATAATTCTTACCTTAACAGGAATAATTTTGGAAACTGCAGTAATTTGAAGAGCACACTCCAACACAGCTGGAAATGCATTAAAGGTTTTGGTGTTTGACTTCATTGAAAATGAGGAGAGCTAGCACTGGCCGAGCTGAAAGCTAGCATCGCATTAAAGGAGCTCAAGCATGCCAGCACATGTTCAAAGGGGTCTGAGTGGTGGAAAGCTGAGCAGTAGGGTGCGCAGTCTATGTAAGGAAACTTTAGCCTAGCGTTGCATTTGTCTTCCCAAAGCATTAATTTGTAATTAATACGGCTTCAGAGATTCATTTGCATCAGCTCGTATGTGCATCTTCGCCATTTCCATCCGGCTCTGCCACGGAGTGAGTAACGGCTGTAGTGGTGCTCCTGTGCCAGCTCTGGAGGTCGATGGCAGCAAAGTGCTGAGAGCAGGTGGATGTTACTGTGTGAAGTATCACAGTGGTGTTTAGATGAAAATCCCACTTTAAGGGTTGAAGGGTTGTTCGCTTCTTTACCAAAGGCACAGAGCCTTTGCCTCTGGGTTAGGATGCGGGGAATCACTTCCCCTGTGGCTACCTGAAGATGCAGCGCACTTATGGCAAGAGTTACTCCTACTGAAGAGGAGACTGCCTTCCTCTGATGAAAACCCTCCAGCATACTGCAGTACCAGCAGCTTTAGGAGCTGAGATGGTGAGCTGGCATCTTACAGCTACTGCTGAGACCTGTGGGAGTGTGTTGTAGAGTATTAACACACTCGTACGACATAGAGGCTGGCTGGTCCTAAGCCGGACTTAGCAATAGAAGGAGCTTGAATGACAGCTCCAGAAACTGCTGGGATTTCATGGTGTCCAGCGCAGGCACTTCCTAGGCAGCAGCTCTGAGTCCCTTTTCACTGTCCTTGCTGTGAAATGATAATTTCCTTTCTCTGACTGCTGTGAGCTTGCTGCCATGGCTGGGAATGCTCCAGATAACCCTCCCTGTCTCATATTTCACCATGCTGAGATCACCCAGCACAGCCATGGTTATAGTGGAATGATTTTAGCCTCTTTATTTGTACAGATATGTCCAACCATGCTTTACTATTGCATTGTGATTATGAATAATTAAAACAGTACGTCATCTTCAAAGTATACGAATAGTACATTTTATAAAGCTGGGGCTAAACCATGACAATAACCCATTAGCCATTTAAAAATAATTAGAGATCTTCTCTCTGTTAATTTGCAGCATTCAGTAGTTCACACCGGGTGATCCAGTCATTAGTGCAAATTATGTTTAAGAACTAAAGCTTAAATATATTCCATTCTACAGACCCCTTCCAAGGATGGCAGGAAGGCAACTGTGCTGCCAGTTACCTGATTTGTGTGGTGGTATATTAAAGAAACCCTGGTAGACTTTAATTTGCTGCTCTGGGTTTATGATGTCTCCTAGGTTGCATTATGCTCATCGAGGTAAAATTTTACAATAACTGCAAGAGTAAACCAAATATTTTTAAAATATTGCCAAAGAGGAGATTTATTTTCCTTTTCTCCTCTAATACCTTGTTGGGAAGGAGAAACCATTTCTCACTGATTTTGTCAGAGTGGAATAATAAACATGCAGACAAACTGACAATACTATTTTTAAAGACTGTAGAACTGTTGTCTTGAAGAACTCTGCAGTTGCTACAGCAAAATTATTCTTGCAGTCCTTCTGCCAGTATCATTCCTTTTGGCATACAAATGAACAGACTTTCAGCAGAAGGGTGCATGTAATGAAGGTGCCATCAGATCAAAAGAGAGAGGTTTGCATCAACTCCATCTGAAAATATAAATGTCTATTTTTCACGTGGATACAATCAGAAGAAGGTTTCTGTTGCTTTAAAAATAAGGAGTGTTAATGGAGAGAAAGGAAACTAAAGGCACAAAATAAGTTGAAGGAAAACATAATACCAGAACATTCTCACAGATGTAGGGCTGAGGTAAGGACAAAAATGTGTCTACAGCTCCTGACTTTTGTGCGTGAACCGTTTAACACAGGATCTCAAACAGGAGCAGCGATAGGGATAATGAAGGGAAACTTCACACCATGCTTCTTCAAAGTAGCAGTCAGAAATAAAAAAGCAGCGCCGCTCTTTCCAAGCGTGTTGGATGTTAGTGGTTTGGTACTTCCAGGTCCAAGTGACAGCGCAGGGGGGGAGGCTACAAATTAAACCCACGGGCCTTAGGATGCAGATGTCTATTCTGTGCTCTGCAAAGTTCAAGGATCATTTTCCTAAGTAATGGGACTGACACGGTGGTGTCGATTCCTTCTCTTTTCCTGTGTCCTTATTTTATTTATCGGAGAAACTAACAGCTGTATTTACAGCCTCTGAAGTACTCTGCTAAGAAGGAGTCCTTGGAGACTGCAGAGACCCTCCTGAAGGAAGGTGTCTCACACACCACTCAACTTTTAATTCAAAGGAAGTAAGACATGAAATGAGAGCGGATTGCGAGTGCAACAGCAGCGTGGTGGCTTTGTGCAATGGTACCTGCTTCTGTCATCGGCAGGTGAGACCCAGCCCGTTCAAACAGCTCTGGCACAGTGGGTGAATGCCCCAGTTCCCACTCCGTGCTGTGAGCAGCCCGAATAGCTGTATTTCACCACTCTTTCACCACATTTTAAGACTAAAGTTCTTTCACAGTGTTCTGCAGGTATATCTAGCGACAAAATGCAGTGTGGAGAATCTAAGATGGGCAGTTAACTATTTGGGTTTGTATATCGTGGGTAAATAGTTATTAATGTTGCTGTGGTTGTGTTTAAGGAACAACCAAACTGGCCAGCACATCGCTCCCATTGGAGCTGTGCTGCTGGTGAACACAGGTTGGTGCACTGTGCAGGTCACTGCTGGAAGGGAGAAGACAGCTACAGCTGGGGAAACGTTAGATCGCAGGCTTGACAAGGGGAGGGAGAGAACTGGTGTCAGCAAATGTCAGGTTGTTTCCACATTATGGAGGTCAGGGGGTAGAAGAAATAAGCTACCTTACTAGGAGACCTGCTACAAAAGAAGAAAGCAGAGGAAAAGCAGAGGAGATACGTGCAAGAAATACAGAATGAAGTGAAACTATAGTTATGATAGCTGACACCTGATTTATGCTTTACTGGGTTTCTAGGGACTACCTGAACAGATGTGGATGTGTGATCATATGTCTGCCAAACATCCTAGAGCACCTGATACATGTTTATTTACCAGCAAGTAAAAGTCAACTGTGGTCTGTGTGGGGTTTTCTGAAGGTCCAGTAGTTCTCCTTTTGCTGCTCTTCATCCTGTCTGGCATTCCTGCCCACTATGGTGGACATAGTATGACCTCCCTCACTAACCCTGAGTTCTTGTCTTTCTGGGAGAGTAATCTTTCCTCTGATTACTTCAATTGCTTCAGGGTAGAGCCTGAGGCTGTCCCTTGTCAATGTCCCAACTAAGAATTCACACTAGCTTTCTTTTCCTTTTGAACTCAGTAAAGGCAGGTGTTGGGGCTTCCCAGATTGAATCTGTAAGATTAAGTGGTTTCCAGTATATTTCAAGGTTTTTCAGAGTCATAGAATCACAGACTGGCCAGGATTGGAAGGGACACCAAGGATTACAAAGTTCCAACCCCCTGCCACAGGCAGGGTCACCAGACTCCAGGTTTGGATCTACACTAGGTTGCCCAGGGCCCCATCCAACCTGGCTTTGAACACCCCCAGGGATGGGGCATCCACCACCTCCCTGGGCAGCCCGTTCCAGCCCCTCACCACTCTCTCTGGAAAGAACTTCCCCCTCATATTTCATCTAAACCTTCCCTCCTTCAGCTTCAATCCATCTCTCTTGTCCTGCCATTGTCTGCCTTTTAAAAAACCGATTCCTCTCCTGTTTCTCTGCTCCCTTCAGGGACTGGAAGGCTGCAATGAGGTCCCCCCACAGCCTTCTCTTCTCTAGGCTGGACAAGCCCAGCTCCCTCAGCCTCTCTTCGTAGGGGAAGTGCCCCAGCCCTCTAATCATCTTGGTGGCCTCCTCTGAACCATCTCCAACAGCTCCCTATCTTTCTTGTACTGGGGGCCCAGATCTGATTACTCTTTGCCTTGATCAGAATCATCTATCAAAAGCAGAGGAAGGATACTGGGGCGGAGATAGCAGATGATTTTTATCATTACAGTCAATCCAAACCTCTGGCTGAGGTGAGAATAACGAGATTTTCCCTTTGCCATGAATCCCAGGATAGCTAGGCACCATAGCTGGTATTGTCTCCTGCATGCTTTTGACCATTTTGATGGCTGCATTATTGAGTTACTATAAACTTTCAACTACAAAGAGAGGAAGCCAACCCTGATTTTTAGTAGCAAGGGTCATTTGCCGGATTAAATCTATAGTAGCTATGGGAAGGTGGGTCTCAGAAGGAGTATTTACAGCCCCTTTTACCTGTTCCAGAGGTACCTCTATGCTGGCACAGGGGTAGTTGTTCCGAAGGTGATACAAACAAGTGTTTCTATAAAGTGGGCAGGAAGCTCTGCTAATGACTGGGCATTCTCAGAGGGACCATATAAATATTGTTCTGGCCTCCCCTGAAGAGCGGCCTTCCGGAAGAGAATAAGGTTTGTCATATATCCCAGTAAAAAGGATGAAATTGCCCAATGAGAGCTCTACTATTGCTGCTTTTACAAGAGGAAAACCTTGGTCTACTGGTCCAAATAATAGTTTTATTCTTGCAGACATGGTGGGGGGAGAGCAAATCCCAGCAGCTTGCTTATCATCTGCTAGTATTTCTCTTAGAATAGTTGTATTAGAAGATTGTAGAGTTCAGCATCCGATTGTTTGCACAAAATCTGCTTTTGCTGGCTGTGATAGACCTGACATAATTATGTCTGACAATAAGCTGCCATTTCACGAGCATATGCTTAAGCTGTTGCAATGAATTATGGCACAGCGTACCCCCATTATCCCCAGTCTAACTGGTTGATGGAAAACAAAATAATAAAGTGTCTACTAAAAAGGTGATAGGGTCAGACTCTGACCCATATTTAACATTGCTAAATTACAGAATGACATCAGTAGAGTATGGGTTGTCAATCTGTTGACATCTTGTTCAACAGAAGACTGAAAACAAGGTTGTCTGTGTTGCTGGAAGTGGATGTCAGAGCCAGTGGGTACTTGTAGGCATGCAGAGTGGCAGATGAGACAAACCAAAAATACTCAGTATGATTTAAGGTCCCAGAAGATGCCACCGCTTCATGAAAATGAAGCTGTGCACACCTGTGATGGGAAGACATGGCTGCAAACAGCACAGGTGTTGAAACATGTAGCCTTGTACAACTCTGTGTGTGTATGTGTGACATCGTTCTGGTGTGTGCTGGGGAGAACTAGATGATTCTCTTCCAGTCCCAGCAGGCAGGAGACATGGGGCAATGAACTGGTGCCACGGAGGGGAAAACATGCCATAGGACTGCAGTGAACAAGCTGAGGGACTGAACAGAACCAGAACGATTTAATAGAGGAGAGAGGAAAAAAAGGAGTCATGCTGGCACTGTCAGTGCTGGGGCTTGGTGCGGTCCCAGTCTGAAAGGGGTGACTGGGAGATGGCTGCGTGTCCTGCCAAGGAAGCTGTGCCCAGCTCCCTCCCATTGGGTACATCCTCCCTCTGCCATTAGAAATTCCCCGGTCAGTAGTGGGGGTGACACAGTTCTTTTGCTTCAGGGCAATTCTGAAACCCTACTTCAGGTCTTAGGAAACATGATTTTCTTCTCTTTCTGTGTGGCCTTGTGCAATGGGAACCGAGAAAAATTAATTTAATCAGCACATATTTCCTGTGGACTAACCTGGTATATTTACCTGCGGCGCTGCTTCCTTCTCTGCTCCGCCACTCTCCCCTTAAAAAGGAGACGAGGTTCTCAGGCCTGTCGTGGAGAATGAATTGTCAACTCTTGAACTCTGCCAGGTTACCTTATTGTTTGGGCTTAGGTTTTCTCCATAGAGAAAATAATGTAGAATAATGTGCTATATCAAATTTCGGGACAGAATTGACTCCTTGGGAAACAGTGATCCTTAAGTAGATTTTTCACTCCTTTCTCAAAAGTAAAGGCTTCAGGGACTTGCTTGGGGCTTTTTGTTCTTTGTTTCTTTTTTCTTTTCTGAATGTTTATTCTCAGTACCTGAAAACATGCAGAAACAAAAAAAAAGAGAAGGAGCAAAAGAAAAGAGATCGGGGAGAAAGATCTTGAGTTCCACAAGCATGCAAACCATGAGGTTAATGGATGCACAGGCATTCTGTATATCTCTGCTAGATGACTAACACTATTGTGATGGTGCCATTTGAGAGTTATTCTAGGACATCAGCTTTCTTTAAGAAATACCCTACCTCACCACTGACCTTATTTTTTTGAACATAATGTTACACCTAGAGGATAGAAGGTAATGGATGGGAACTAATTTAATCTGAGCAGTTGTGAGCATTGGGTGAAGTTGTTATGACTGCATCTTGACTTTCCAGATAGTGTCAAGGTACAAAGTTTTGTTCAGTTTTCAAATCTGCCATCAGATCAAATTGCTGTGACAACATATCGAGTCAAGTGAGGATGTTCCAAGCCTCTTCCTTAGCCATCCTGACATAGCTGCTATGTAGCAGCCCTAAATGCTGGTGTTTGTGTCTTGGTCTAATCAACATGAGTTTCAAATGTGACAGAGATGTCATGCAGGGATTGAGATTGCTAATATTGTTTTGCTGCTATGGTGTTTTCTGGTTCCCATTTGAATTACAACTGCAGAGAAAACATTTTTAAGATAGTAAGTGGGTTCTACCTTCCTGCCTACTGGTGGAACTTCAGTACTTTGATGTGGTTCCTCTTGACGTCTGTGCTAGTATAAAAAGAATAAAGCTTATTACTATTGGAACATGGAAACTATTCTGAATAGGCTGTACTTTGCCTCTAGCATATGCCTGCAACTCAATCTAAGCATCTTTTGATATCTAAAAGAGTAATTAAGAAAAAATTCCTTATATATGTCCCTATTTAATTGGCCTTTGAAAATACGACTGCTGAAATATACCATGAGAGTAATTTCATTGTGCTTGGAGTTCAATAGAATACAGATAATATAGGTTCCCTCTGCATAATTAAGTAGCTTGTTAAAATATCCAGGTATTAACCAGCAATCACTGAGTGGTTTAGTAGCTTTTGTGGGAGAATGCTGAGAGTTTCTTGCTTAAATAATGAACTTGCTACTAATGATGATTTCTGCTCTTGGGAAGGAGAAGTGGCATTAGAGAAAAACATCATTTTTGTCTTTGATGTATCATTTCCTGAAGTTTATAAATTGCTTTATAGTTATATGTTACTAATAGCTATATGTAACTATACCTAATATGTTATATTAAAAACTATAACACTTTCTGGAGTGGAGGCATACATGCAGTATCGAGGAACAGGTGAAGATTTGTGAAAATATAGTTCTTAATTACTTGACAAGTAATTAAGTGTATTTCATCTGTCTGTGATCTGAAGCATACCCTTCTTCAAAAGCCTCATTTAATATCATAGAATCATAGAATGGTCTGGGTTGGAAGGGAACCCAAGGATCAGAAAGTTCCAACACCCTGCCACAGGCAGGGCCACCAAATTCCAGGTTTGGATCTACACAAGGGCCCCATCCAACCTGGCCTTGAACACTCCCAGGGATAGGGTATCTACCACCTCCCTGGGCAGCCGGTTGCAGCAACTCACCACTCTCTCTGGAAAGAACTTCCCCCTAATATCTCATCTAAACCTTCCCTTCCTCAGCTTCAATCCATTCCCCCTTGTCCTGCCATTGCCTGCCCTTTGAAAAAGTTGATTCCCCTCCTGTTTCTTTGCTCCCTTCAGGGACTGGAAAGCTGCAATGAGGTCCCCCCACAGCCATCTCTTCTCTAGGCTGGACAAGCCCATCTCTCTCAGCCTCTCCTTGCAGGGGAGGTTCTCCAGCGCTCTGATAATCTTGGTGGCCTCCTCTGAACCGTCTCCAACAGTTCCCCATCTTTCTTGTACTGGGGGCCCCAATTCTGGACACAGGACTCCAGATGGGGCCTCAGGAGGGCAGAGTAGAGAGGGACAATCCCTGTGCCTGCTGGCCACCCCTCTTCTGATGGAGCCCAGGATACTATTGGCCTTCCAAGCTGCAAGAGCACTCTGCTGGCTGATGTGAAGTTTCTCATCCACCGGAACCCCCAGGTCCTTCTCAGTAGGGCTAGTCTCCAGGAGCTCTTCTCCCAGTCTGTATATATATGTCTTGGATTCCTCCAGCCCAAGTGCAAGAGCTGACACTTTGCAGTGCTGAACTAGGTTCACCCAGGCCCAACTTTCCAGCCTGTCAATATGCCTCTGGATGGCTTCCTTCCTTTCTATTTTGTCAACTGCACCACTCAGCCTGATGATATATGATCCCATATATATATATTTTTTTTTATATGATCCCATATGTAATATATTTAGTACCATCTGTAGAATACCCACTCAGGGAATTAGTGTGCTTGGTGCTCTTTTGGAAGAGGCACCACATTCAGCTTCTGATCCAATTAAGCAGTTATATTATTTCACACCTTCCAGCCCTTGAGTGATCCCCTTGACCTCAGTACCGCTGGTCACAAGCATAATGCATATCAAAAACTCCTCTGATTCTTTTGTTTAGGTATTATTAAAATATATCTTCCAGCATCTGCTACTTTGGATCTCTCTCTTTAAACCAGCCCCTAGTTAATAATTTCATGCAAGTGGTTGTTCCTCAGACCTCTTTTAAGGAGTTCTGTTTGCCGTGGGCCTTGTGCTTTCCAAGTTCCCTTTCATTTGTTGCTGGATTGCATCCTACAGCCCACCTTCACTAGGAAGTGAAATTAGATGTGATGCCCATCGCTTTGTGACTTAGATGGGGAAAATAACATCGCAGAGCATGTGGGGGAGTGAGGCAGACAGACAGGTGCTTAGTCCTGGGGTGGGATTCCTTAAAGAGGTTTTAACGTGAGGGAACTTAGTAGTGTGACTGGGGGGAGTGGAGAAAGCTCCAGAGTACAGAAGGAGAAAACTGTACCGGTGGAAATAATGGGGTTACAAAGGTAAGAAAAGATGAGTTTGGTGTTGCAGAGAGAGAAGGCTTGGTTATACATTTCAGCTTTGGGTGCTTTGACAACTCAAAATTTCCAATAGCTTTTGGCTTTTTCTTATTAGCAGGTTTTGAACTCTGCACTCTGAAAATAAGTGGTTAAACAAGCCATGCAACAAATATTTTCCGATCTACATAGGAGAATCCTCATCTTTCCAAGACAGAGCCTCCTGTGCTGAGTCAAGCATGAGTGGAACTGTGGGATCTAAAAATAACAAGTGCTTTTGTGAGAGAGCCAACAAGGAAAAGCACTTTTCCTAAAAACATATAGCCAGTCTCACAGTAGTGAGTAGGGAAAGGAGAAGGGAGAGAAAAGATGGCATTTGCATTTTAACTACAGGCAGGAGAAAAAATGCTGGCAGCCTTGAGTAGTCAGAAGTACTGGGGCTGCTCAGACAAAGTTGCTGTGAGTTTCCTTCTTTTTCAGAGGGGAGAGGAGAGCTTTTCGTTTTGCGTGTTTACTCAGAAGGGACTGCACAGTGCAGCAGGGAGAGAGGAGGCCTTGAGGTAGTACATGAAAAGCAACATGAAATGTGCTCTGGGGTTTGGTCTACCTCCTATCCAGCCAAAATGCAAGCCTGGCTCAGGTTCTCCAGACTTTGTGTCTGAAAACTTTCATCAAGCTGAAAGCAGCCTTGAGGGGTGTCAAGCGGGGAGGAGACACTGTCACAAAGAAACTAGCTTTGATTAGTTTGGATACCAAGCACCATGAAACCTGCTGACTCTGAGCAGAGACATTGAAGTAAATGAAGATCTCTTGTCTGTTTAACTCTTCTCTTGTCTATTTAGCTCTTAAGAGCCGTAGCTCTTCCTTTCCACCCGTTCACTGGGAATAAACCAACACATTGCTCTTTAAAACATCACTCTTGTCAGGCAGATTATTTCCCTCTCTGGCCCTTGCCCCTATTTCTGGCTAGAATACGACCAGTGAAACACCATGGTACAGTGAAACAGCTGCCAGCTATATAGCAAATGTCTTTCAGATGCACTTAATGATGAACAGAAATACTTTTTTTTGAAAAGTGGAAGAAGGAATAGGCAGGCGCAGTGCGATACATTGTGTAGATTCGAGAGATTAAGAAAGTTCTCATACAGTTGGGAAGCAGCAAAAACCTGTCAGTGATACAATGAGAAGAATATTCATAGTAGTACTACTCATTAATGTGTGAAATATTCTGAAAAAAACCTTTTGAATTATGTATGATGGCTCATTGCTTAACTGGAGACAAAAAAAACTTGGCTTCTAATTCTGGCAAAGTCCTTTATTATGCAGGCTTTCGGTAAATCATTCCCTTCCAGTTTACCCTCTAATGTCAGTGAGGAGCACCCGAGACAGAATTCAGATCCAGACAACATCCCAAAACACATCTCTCCTAGACAGAAAAAATAATCGCCTCCCAGTCACACTTGGTTTTAGCATTGAGGACAGTGCAGGCCTCTGCATGCCGTGCTCCCAGTATGGACATGGCTCTGCATCCCTACCTCCTCCTCTGTGTGATATAAAGCCGACCCAGTGAGATGCCGCTTCCTGAACCTCTGTGCTTCTGCTCTAAGTCATTGTCTTTGCTCGGAGGGGAAGCATGCAAGTACTTAGCAGGCAGGAGCAGCTGAAAGTGGGGATACGGCTGGGCAGCGTTTTGTCCATTATGCAAATCCCATGTTTCCTTCCCTAGCAGAACATGCCTGCTGCAGATCAGGACATAGTATGCATGGCTTTGGAGAGGATTTATTAAGTCCTCCAGGCCTGCATCTGCTTGTTATTTCATTTGTGCCACGTACCAGACGTGACTGGATCTAGAACTTCTGATAGCAACACCCTGTAAGGGAGGAATCAGCCGCTAGCCACGACAGAGCATGTTCACATATGCCTGCCTGTGCGTATGTGTGGCAGGGGCAGCAATAAATCTGTTTGATCCTTTCCATCTAAATACAAAAAAATACATACTTTGCTGTCTTTATCTGGCATTTTTAAATGGTGAGGGCTCACAGGACTGCGAGGGACATCCAGATGCAGGCATTAATGAATAATGTGTTCCATAGTGTTGTATTTAAAAACCCAGGCAAAGTTATGTTTTGGTTTTCTTTTCAACCCTCTTTTTATTTATGTCAATTCTTAACTTCACTGCTTCTGGGCTCCTGTTGAAACAGAAGGTGTGTTCATCGTGCTGGTGTTGGTCACCATAGTTACCCGCTGCAGCTGCAGCGAGCAGGGATGTTGCTCTTATCTCCGCAACTTTAGGGAAGTGAAATTAGACATATTATAACCTGAAAGAAATATATTAAAGGGAGACAATTGAGGCTATATTGTGCTAGTTTTCAGCGGTGTGTTTTGAATTACAACTGTCTTCTGGATGATTCATGTGGCAGACCATTACTTGAAAACAAGGCGTTAGCGATTAACATTCACGGCGAGTAAGGAAAGGCAGAAGGGAGCGTGTGTGCTCGCTGGAACAAGATGAGCTCAACGCAGAGTCAGACTCCTGAGCACATCCCCACCCAGCACAGAGCAACCCACTTAACGAACCCATCTTAAAGGAAATCTTCTCCTCCCGATTAACCCCAGGCTTAACGTGCAGGAGAGGGTTACGCGCCACAGGAAGATGGGTGGGCAGAAGAGTGGGGGCTGGCTGTGGGCTCTCCAGAGATGCTGTCAAATGCAGATCATCATCTGGGCTCTGTGCTGAGACTGGTGCTGTTGCTGCTTTCTGTGAAAATGGAAATACTTGCGATGCCAAACATTCGGGCCAGTCTTCTCCCAGTATCTTCCACTTCTGCCTCTGGAGACGTGTGCTCTCAGCAGGGCCAGGGCCCAGGCTCACGTAGTGAGCAAACACGCAGCTTCCATGTGCGAGCCAAGCATGGCATCAGCAAGGCCCTTTCCACTACCTACTGCTTTAATCATCCCTCTTTGCTTCTCTATGTTTTCTGGGCTGAGCTCTGGCTATTCTGCAGGGTTAATCATTGTTGGAGGAGTTGTTCAGAAAAGCAAGTAGCTGCCTGGTTGGAGAGCCCTGAGACCCACTGGACTTTGCTGCTGTGCCAGTGGTTGCCTGCTTCTCATGCAGGCCATAGCACTTCATGTCGGGGTCTTTCAATAGGTCTGTGAGCAAGCATCCTTTCGGATGTTAGAGCTGAAGTACATCTGCAGCTTTCTCTTCCCTACTGACATTTTGATCAAACGATGGTACCTTTGGTTATTCTGGGTGGGGGAATCTTTTAACTTCCACTCCTCTCACTCTGTCACTTCTGTTTTACCAGTTGTCTATCCAGCTGGGAGAGGTATCTGAGAGCTGCAGCCTGCTTCAGGCTGAGGGCAGGCAAGAGGAAGCAAGTGTGGTTGACTGAATTTGAACTGCACGTTTGTGTGGCAGGGGCAAAAAAATAATCTAAGCACAATTCAAACCAAGTCAGGATTGCCCATTTTCTGTGGGTTTGGGAATACGGTAACTGTATTTTGGCCTGGTGGGGAAGGTGGTCACCGTTTTTTTCAGTTAACTTGAGCTAAAAGATATTCTTACACAGAATTTCCATGTCATTTGGAAATGCCAGTATAAATAATACCCTGAAGTCTTATCTGGTAACATCCATTAATACCAGTTAATTCTTGCTACGTACTTTAGAGGTGAAGGAACATTTATATGGTACAAATCCTGAAACTTGTATGAGACCCCCAAAACAAACTGTTCTGCACCACCAGGCTCCCCTCTTGGTATTCCCCAGTGTCTCACTGAGTTCAGGTCTGCATCACTGCTATGGACAGCCTGCCTCCACTGAGCAACCAGTTTCTGTCAGTCCCTCGAGCAGCAATTTAAGAGGTTTTGCTGCAACTGTACTAGTTGAATTTTAAGGATGTCTCACCAAAGCTTTCTGGAATTATTTTCAGCTGAAATTACATACAAAACTATGAGCTCTTTTCTTCCTAAATTCAAACAGTTTGAAAGCCAAGGTAAATATTTCTGGATAAAGAGAAGAACGATGAAACCTCTAGGGACAGTGACACGAAGATTAATGGCTGAAAAAAAAGAAGCTGCCTTGCACCAGATGATACAGGACACTGACTTGCACTTTGATTCTCTTCATTACTGTGCTGAGGGGAGGGGAAATAACCAAAATTTCTCTTCTCTCATTTTCTTTTTCCTCAACTGAAAAGGCTTTTTGTGAAAACAAAAATATATTTAGCAGTGTGATCAACATCTACAGTTTGTTGGAGGGTGCTTTATTAGGAAACTTGGAGACTTGAAATCACATTTCTTCCCTCAGAAGTTCTGACTTTAATTGTGGTCAAATACATGTAAACGAGAAAGAATAAGCAAAACTTGGGCTCCTCACCATAAGAAGGACCTTGAGGTCCTTGAGCGAGTCCAGAGAAGGGCAACCAGGCTGGTGAAGGGGGTTGGAGGGCAAATCATATGAGGAATGGCTGAGGGAGCTGGGGCTGTTTAGCCTGGAGAAGAGGAGGCTGAGGGGAGACCTTATCACCACCTACAACTATCTGAAGGGAGGTTGTAGAGAGGTGGGCTATGGTCCCTTCAGCCAGGTGACAGGTGATAGGACAAGGGGGAATGGCATGAAGCTGTGCCAGGGCAGGTTTAGATTGGATGTTAGAAAAAATTTTTTACTGAGTTGTCAGGGCCTGGAACAGGCTGCCCAGGGAGGTGGTTGAGTCACCTTCCCTGGATGTGTTTAAAAAAAGGGTAGATGAGGTACTTGGGGATATGGTTTAGCTTAAGATGGGATTGGTTGGACTTGATGATCTTAAAGGTCTTTTCCAACCTTGTGATTCTGTGAAAAATTGAAAGTATGTAAAAAGCTAAGCAGAAATGTGAATGTGACTTCATTAAGGTATTTTTGGAAAGCAGACTACAGTTCTTGGTTAGCACTAATGCCAGGGTGATGTTAACACCAGTCCAAGTGAGCGCAGGAGCTCACAGAAGAGCAGGCAGAGATTATCGGGCCTTGGCATTGGCCTAGTGTGAGCTGGGGAAGAAAAGCATTTAAATGCATTCCTTGTTAAAACTGCAGGGCTGTGTCTTCAACAGAAACTCCTAACATTTTGGTTTTGGGGGTGGCATAAAGATTATTTTCTGTGCATATATCTTTTTCTACTCTTTTTTCTTTTTGGCATAAACAAACAAACACTACTTGTTTCTTTGCTGCTTAGCCTTTTGGAATTTGTCTCTAAGAACTGGAAAGCTACCAGAAATTTGTGCGCAAACCTGATTCTTGTTTCCCCCAAGACCTGAGCAATTACAGGCTCACTATTTTATTGCCACTTGTCCCAGAATTATTCCTGTGCACAGTTCAAAGACAGCTCTGAAACAGTCATGATGTAATATCCCCACGACAGTTCAGAGCCAGAGAAAAATCACAGGGCCACAGCAGCTCTGTCTTCAGCATGCGAAGGCTGGGAGGCCTTCTGCTCCTCCTACAGTTCTGTCAAACATGTTTGATCAATCTTCATGATTGAATGATATGAGCCTGACAGTGTTGAATGAGGATATTTAATGTTGTCTAATGGCTTTTCAGTAAAATTTCATCCAACATGTCTACATCAATGTTAACAAAGGATTCTTAGAAAGCATTTTGTTGGCAAGAATGATTTTGGAGCTCACCTCTCAGCCCTGATGGTTTCCTTTTAGAAGTACTGGTCTGTGCTCTATACTACAGCATAGGGCGAAACTGCAGGAAAACTCCAAATTCTCAGTGTAGGGAGTGAAAATGCTAAACTAGAGCTACTTTTATTTGTTTTATTCACACCTTTGGGGTGCATTACTGATCAGGAAAATTATGCACATGGCAAAAAGAGGGCAATTTAGCCATGCCATTTGTCAGTATATGGTTTCTGTGTAGCATTGGTGTTCATCATTGTAATCAGTGAACAATACTGCTACAAGCTGCAACATCCTGGATATACAATTCTACAATTTTTTCCCTGAATATTTTGGCAAATGTTTTCATACCTGTTTCTGTCCCCAGTCTGTAGGTCAAGTTTTACCTTGCAGGGGTTGGACTCAATGATCACTTAAGGTCCCTCCCAACCCCTACAATTCTGTGATTCTGTGATCCTGTGCAGCTCAGTGTCTTCTCTTCTGATGCTCCTTTTGCTTCTGCTGTCTTTCTTGTCCTTGTTTAGAAAACAATGAGTGAAAACCTGATCATCCTTTCCCCCAACACCTAAGCAATTATAAGCTCACTATTTTATTGCCGTGACCCAGAATCATTCCTGTGCGCAGGACACTCTTGTTTTCCCCTTTGCTAATCCTTTCCCACCAGAATTTTGTGCCTTCACTCACCCCAAACCAAACAAGAAATTAAGAAAATAGTAGAAAGATTATTCCTATGATGCTGAGAAAATATGTTTACCAGGACTGCTGTGTTCTCAGTCCTTTTGTGGGCTTGCTTTCTGCTGTAGTTTTTGTCTGTCTATTTGACTGCAAGCTTTTCAGAGCTCACACCAGCTCTTACTCAGTGTTCCACAGTGGATTTTGCATACAGGTGCCCAGACTCCTCATGTCCCTGGGCATGACAGTAATGAATATAATAAACAAAATAACTTAGCCACTTTCTTCCACTTTACTGAGCTCTCCTTTTTGCTGTCACTTCTCTGCTTGTAATGCGTGAAGATAGCGCTGAGTGAAGGATGCATTCTTCACTATCTTTAAATTCTCTGTAAAAAAACCCCAGATGGGATATTCCGAAAGTACTCAACAAATGGTGTTCAGTGCAGGCTTCGCTGGGGCGGTTTCAAATCCGTAGCAGTACGGCCCTTAATTCAGGGCAGCAAATTAGCTCTTTTTACTGTTCTTTATTGGGAGGATAATTCTGTTCACCAGGTTTCCTGGTTTTAAATGTCTTCAAATTCTTGCCCTTGATACAACATCACTACAGCTCTTATGGATAAACACGCATTCTTTCACTTCCTTGGCATGGGAAACATTAGCAATGCAGCCCTGTTGTAGTCGAAATCCAAAGGCTGTATTGTGGAAAAAGAGGCCTCTGTGCTACAGCACTGTGTTGTTAGCTGAAGGTCTGAGTACATGCTGTAAGAAAGCAGCAGTCTTTGAAATTTATTATCAGTGGGCCTGAAAATATCCCAGAGGCACTTTTCATTTTTTAGTTTGTATCTCTCCCCTCTCTGTCAGCTAAGCTGGCTGCAGTTATTTACACATCTTTAGGGAGAAACAGATGTCAGCAATAAAGGCGATAATAGAGCTGATCCAGTTTTTAGCTATTAGCCAAGATCTGTAAACAGATATCTTGATGATACTCTGCGTTTGCCATGATAAATGTGAAAACATTTAACCTGGAAAGCCTTCAAGACAATGCAGTTGTTTCCAGAGGGATTAACAGTGACTGGACTATAATCAAGTTCAAACTCATCTTGTTTTTCCTTTGGCAAAGGTTCACCTTCACCTTTTGAACAACTGATATTGCCCAAGGTCTGTGTATGTCCAGGGATCCTCCCTTGGATATGGCATCGGTTTGACTTCCAACATATTTTTTTCCTCTCTCTCTCTTTCCCCTCCCCTCCCCTCCCCTAATTTTTAAGTGGATGAAATCGTAGTGAAGAAAAATTGGTTGTGTATACTCATACTGTAATTCTCATACTAGGTATGTACCAGTGCTGTGTTGCGTGGGCTAAACACCACAGGAGATGGTGATCGGTACGTGGAAATATAATACTGGAAATAAATCCAACTTCACTAGTCTAAGTGGTTCTTCTCCTTTTGGGGCTTAAGTGCTCTGTGAAACAACAGCCACCTAAGGCACTTGCTACTGTGGGTAAGCAATAAGTTGGGACAAGGTGAGGCAGCTTGCTCTCTGCTGCTGGCCTTGAGACGGAGACTGCAGAGTCAAGGTGAGAACAGCTCTGCTGGTTGCCTGGGAAGGAGCTGAGACAAAGCCCAGGGCAGGCAGGAAGGGTAAGTCAGGCTTTTTTCACTGCTTGCTATTGTTTTTGATATGCGAGGTGCTGCTGCTGGTCCCTGCAAGGCAGTAATCACATGCACTCCCAACATGAAGCAAGGTTAATCAACTGACAGAGTGATATCATCTGAGAAACCATTAGCTTTCTAATGACTCTTGGAGGTCTCATTAAAGTCGGTCACTTACTGATTGTTCACATTACTGGAAATTTGAGTGATATGTTGTGGGCTTTTTTCATGGCTGAAAAGTTAGGACACTTTTTTCTGTGTTGTACGAACAAAATTAAAACCAAAGAATAATACATTTTTCTCGAGAGGCTTTGAGAGCTCCATTTGCAATCGCTTCCTTTATTACTATTGTAGTAATCACAGTACCAACATTAAATTTTGTCTCTTGGTACTTCCCTGCAAAAAAAGTCCCCACAAACCCAACCTTTCTGAAGTGCCAGCTTTATAACCCTCGGCACTTCTCTTGGCCAAGGAAGTTGGCAGTTCCCTGGGTTTTATATCCTGCTTCCTGCTCAGATTGTATCCTGTTATTAGCTTTGCTACCACACCATTACTAGCCAGGTTTGCTCCCTGGTAGAGACTCCCCTCATGGATGGCAAATAATATGAACTGAGTAAGAGGGGGATCATTCTCCGAAACAGGGTACTGACTATAGACTCTAGCAGGAAGAAGGAGAGTTAGTGCAATGCAGAGCTTATACATTCTGTGTTTTCCTCAGAAATTAGGTAGGCTCAGCTCACCTCTGGATCAGACCTAGCTCCTTGATGACTAACACATGATAAACTTCTTTGTGAACATTACTGTACTTTATGTGAACTGTACTTTTTAAGTGTTCAAAACCTCGATCTACAGAGCGGCACAGGAAGGTCCCATTGCAAACTGGGACAGCTCTCTCCCACACCACACTGGAGCAGAATGGTCCCTGTGGGGCAGAAGGGGGACTGGCAGAGCAGTCTACTTTGAGATCTGGTGGTTAGACAAGTGCGCTGATGTACGTATTCCTGGGTACCCGGAAAGACCTCTCGGTTTAATGCTCCATTGCATTAACTATCGATGCATCAATAATCAGCAGGATTATTTGTAATATTCATGCAAAGAATACAGACGTGTTCCTCAATTTTCACAATCATGTTTTTTTGTGTGTTTGATAATGGAGTGGAAAATCTTTGTGAGGTTGGAAAATACACTGTAATTTGCTAGAAATGCAGTCAATTGCTTCTGTCCTTTTATACTGTGCAGCTCTGCGTGATGACGTCCAGTTGACTTCTCCAGCTGTTAGATGAAATTTCAGTTTTTGCTGGCTTCTCTGTGTTTCTTTGGCCCCAAGCAGTTCTGTCGTTTGTTTTTGATAGTGCCCATCAAACTAAATCCGTACTCTCGGGCAGCCATGAAGCTCGATTGGTGCCAAGTACATTGTACATTTACAGGTAGTGAGTGGGCTGTCAGTGCATGTTAATAATAGGGAATTGGTTGTTAGGGAGTAGGAATTTAATAATGCCTGGAAACTATCTGCTAGCAATAATGCTGGAAATAAACAACCACCTGAACTGCTCTCCAGCCGAGAGCTGTCTGGCATGGATTACTAGAACTTTGTTATTGAGACTATAGAAATTGAAGCATCTTGCATTTTGTGATAAATACAAGCTGTCTGTGTATCTTACATCTGGTAGGGGCAGTGAACTATATAGCTCCTTTGTTGAATGTAATACTGAGAATCGGTGTGTAACTATCTGCCCTCATGCATAAATACTGTGGAATACATGGTACAAATGCCACCAACACGCCTCATCCATAGCCTGGCTCGTGGGTCAGGTTGCTGTACCATTTCCACATTGCTGCTCTAAGGAACTAGGCTGCTTCTATTTACTCCAAATAACACCTTAGTTTGCTGAATAGTCCTTTGACAGAGTGTATCTCTTTGTCCACATGCATTCATTCCAGCAGGCTTATCCAAGGAGCGAAGCACTATAGAACCTATGTTTTGTGAATACAATCCGGGCCTTTAGATGGTCTGGAAGCTTTACATTAAAGCAGTCTTTTTTTTTACCATACTAACGAAATGTAGTCACTGACTATTTTTATCTCTCCATGCAGTGTCAAATTTAATAAAAATGCAATGATTTCAGACAGGCAGCTTCTCCAGAAATGTGATTCAGTAGTCAGATAACCGTATCGTGTCGGGTTTCATTGTCAAGTCACAACTGAAATCCGTGGTCCTCGCTCGTAAACCACAAAAAGTTATACGTAGGATTTGGGATTCCAGAGAGGCGGGGAAGCACAGATCTTGCCCTTATTATGACAGACTTGCTGCTGTTATGTCCTCTTCCAAATAGTTCCAAATAACTTTGGAGGATGTGCAATGCACCAAAGGAGTTGGAGGGTTTAGTTGCATATCTGGGACAGGGATTTCTTTCTGTAGTTTTGTTGGCAAGGTACTCGGGGTGATACAAGTGAAAGAAGTAAAGGTTTTCAGTGATACACTGCAACTGAATAATGTTTTCTTAACCAGTTTGTTGGTTCAGCTATTTTCATCACTAAAAATAGTCTATGGCTAAGCATGGGTAGCAAGTGACTGGGTGTTCATTGTTGTTTGATAGTCCAGGTTCAGCTACCTGGTTGCGAGAAAATATGAAGAAGGGGTTGTGACGTAAAAGTGTCTGTTGGATCTCAGCTCCGTTTTTACACCTTTAGTAGGTCCAGAGCCTTGCTCAGTGGAGGATTCTCATTGCTGATAAGTTTAATGAAAGTACAGGCTAAGCTTCTTATGCCAAAGCCCAGCCTTTTTAGTAAAAAGTTGAAATCCTAGAGTAATTTCTACTTACTGGAGTTTGAGTAATAACTTTCCTTTTAAATGCATTAGTTTAGTAGCCTGCTAACAGTTTCTAAAGTACTTTATCTGAATTCTACTACTTTTTCTTCGAACAAAAGGTCTTGGTTTAGTTTTTCCTTTTTGCTACGTTTTGTGAAATTCTGTTTGTCCAGTTTTCATTGATCCAAAGCATAAAATTCCTCTTTATATTTCTTTTAAGAAGTTTTTTCCATTCTTTTAAAAGATCTTCAGGGGCTGTGTATGTGCTCAGATAACTCAGAAATAGATTCTCTCAGAACGTGTGTCTTGCCATGAGCTTGCTCCTCAGTAGAGGAAAAGTGGCTTTGACTCACTTGAAAAAAAATTGTCTCAGATGTTGCAAAGTTAGCATTTGAGAACCTCACACTGTGCATGTGCAACAGATGACTTTCCACAAAATTAGTATCAGGACCTTGCTGAGTCCCTGATGTGGGTGGACATCCCTGGTGTGGGATAAACAGTTCTTGTGAGCTTTTCTTTGATGTACACATAAGCAATTCTGAAATGTAACTGAAACTTTTGGCCAAAATATTCTACACTTCCTTTTTCCTTCAGGTGAACATAACTCACTGTGAAACTTAGGTTTTTAGATTCTTCCCTTAGTATCTCTTAAAAGCCACTGCTGAAAATAGGACAACAGATTTGAAGGATCTTTTCTCTACCCTACTGCAGCCGCTTGTTTTTCTGTTACTACCTCATCCTAAACAGCTGAAGTAACAGGACAACAAGGAAGTCATCCTACTGTGGAGTTTGTGGTACAGAGCATTTGGAAAATACAGAGAGTAAAAGTTGGAGTCAAGAAGGAAAGTAGAAAAGCATGAATAGCTGAATTTTGAATCTCAAATACAGTTTAATTTAGTTCAGAATTCTAGTTGAAGGTTTTGGCTTCATTTTGCATTATTGGAGTTGATATTTGGTCTCATTCTTGCATGCATCACAATGGGTTTTTACCTTTTAAAACATTTTAAAGATATTCAGACATTTTTAGCAAGTAGAATATAGTACAACCGAGGAACAATACCAGTGTACTTTGCATTTCATAGTTTCATTTTTCCCTGGGAATTTAAGCTAATGCAAGGTCTAATGCTTGTTTGTTTATGCGCTGAGCAGACTACGGCCTTGATTTTCAAAAGCAGTTCTGAGGGCTTCTTTTCAGCAGCAGTTTTGAGGGCTGAGAGCATCTGTCAGTCAGGCATACAAAGACTGTGTCTTGTCCTAATTGTTTCTGAGTGCACCAGCCTCGGCTGTGTGTCTGCAGCTTGCCCTTCAAACAGGACCTTTTTATATAACAATCACAAAGATACATTTATCTGGAAGCAAACCACAAGTTTTATTTTAGTATGTATACATAAGGGGAGCTGAGAAGAGGAGTTGCAGCCCATTGCTGCCAGTGATTCAGAGCAGAAACTGTGTGAAATGCATTGAGAGAGTTTTACAAGAGCAGCAGGTTCAGTGGCCAGGCTGATGCACAGTTTCACTTCCATTTAATATTAACTCCAGGAGTAACAAATGCAGAAAGCGTGTTCATCATGTAGCTTCCATGTGCTACAACTCATCTATGTTGCTTTGAAGAAAGCAAATAATGCATCATTAGGAATAACGAGACATTGTGTGTCCCACGCCCACTAACAGAATACTCTGAAGGAGAGCAGACCTATTGGTATTCACTGGTAGAGACAAGAACCGGTTCAACACATTTTTGTTGGGTTTCTCCTCCACAACTTTCCTCTCCATCTGTACAGAGGAAACTTGGAGAGATAAAGGTGTAAGACTAGCCATAAGCTATCTTATGATCATAATGCCAAAGTACCTGCCCCATGCATGGACAGCTCTGTGGTTCTACTTGGAAATGCTGCTGTTCTACGAGGTAGGTCCAGCCCTGGAAGTTAATTTTACTTAACTCTGCTATGTTTACTTTCCACTCAAGTGCTGCCAGCCACTCAGCAACACTTCAAAGTGAAACTTCCCAATGGAATGTATTACTAATTTATTGCTCAGTGCCAAGGCTGGTTGGCATCCCTCCAACATAAATGCGATAGAACTATGGATTGTCCTATTGTATTTTTATATAGACTCAGTACAATTTCATGTTTCTAATCAAGTCTTGGTGGTACAGAGAAGAGATATTTTCAGAAGTGATGTCTGAGTTCTTTGGTGATAATACCTTCCTTTGGCTTGATGAGGTTGAAAAGGATCTGAGAAAAAATGGAGATTAATAATGAATAATATCTGTCCAGTCTTGCCTTTTTAACAACGACACTTTCAGATGCAAGTGCATCCTATCCGTTAGGCTCAACACAGCAAAAATCTCAGCTCTGGTCTCTAGATAGATTATAATTATGTGTGTGGACAACCAATAAAAATAGACATAGAATTACATATTTTTTTCCAAGGAATACAACAAGAATGAACAAAATAATATGGGAAAAAAAGGAGACCATTTTTAATACTAAATTAAACTTCTGCAACAAAGAAGTGGTCCATAAAAACTGACAGTGTCAAAATTTGCAGGGTAGAAGTTCAGGTAGATGAACACACAATTTACTGGTCACTGGAGTTATAAGCCCTTCTCTGCAACTGGCTAGGGCATATCACAATCAAAGGAATATTATTAACAACTTGATCATTTCTCAGCTTTTTCATGAGACCACCAAAGAAATCTGTAATAAATCACAGAATCACAAGGTTGGAAAAGACCTTTAAGATCATAGAGTCCAACCGTTCCTGTCCTAAGCTAAATCATATCTCTAAGTACCTCATCTACCCGTCTGTTAAACACATCCAGGGATGGTGACTCAAACCCCTCAATGGGCAGCCTGTTCCACATCCCAACAACACTTTCAGTGGAAAAAAGACAAACAAATAAAGCTAAAAAACCCCAAATAAAGCTAAAATAAATACAACAAATACAGCTAGTCAAAGCAAACTTTGGAAGTGACATTCAAACCAGTCTTCTGCATAGTTGGGATAAATTAGGAAATTTGACAGGCTGAGCCCTGAAGAGGAATTTGGAGCAAAAGGTATTAAAATAGAGGTGGTTGTATAATGACTAGTGACGAATATGGAAATACAGGACATGATGCATGTGAGTACATGAACGAGAATTGCCTCTCTGTCCATTGGTATCTTCTCTATGTCTTTTAAGAAGCCTGTTAGCAGAGGCTGGATCAAAAAGTTTCCATTACAAATGTAAAAAGAAGACAGATTGGTAGATATGAAGGAAATTCCAAGTGATTAATTACATTGATTTTACCAACAGAAATGAGAATACAAAAGCAAATTTTAAAAGCTCTGTACACTTGAAGGATCAGCAAATACAGGTTATTTCCTTTGTAACAATATCTAAAAAGTTAAGTTTATGAAGGAAATGACAGAAGCACATGTCCCAGAGCTCAACTTATTTTGTCTCATAGCCATAGATCTGGATGTTGACTTGTTGACCAATACATTTCATGGCTAATCAAAGAGCAACTTCTGTAGAATAAAATAAAAACATATTTGCATCACCTAAGAAACTAAGTGGCACTGGAAACTAAATCCCTGCTAATATGTAGTTAGACTTAATGGCTTTATTCTTTAATTACTTTTATAGCCAGATTTACAAAAGTCAGTAATCTTGATGTGATGAAGAGATGTTGTTGAAGCACCGGGATGGTCAGGAAACTTAGTTTCTACAGCTGGTAAATAAGAAAGCAAGGAAGGACAATCAGTACAAAGGCTTTTGATTCTATTTCCAACTTGTGTAGGTAAAGGGCCTTGAAATGCTTATTATTGATCTTACAGGAAAGTTATATGGACTTGTGCCTTGAACAAGAACTAGAACCTGGACTGACTTCAAACAGGGCGAACATATGCTTTTCGTCTTTCTTACCTTCACAGTAATTTTCTTTATTTCTGAACTATAACAAAGAAGGGAATGGAGTAATGCTGGTCCAGTTGAGATCACTGTGTTGGCTTTTGGTTCTGAGCTGGTTCCTTTGAACTGCTTCAGGTTATGAAGAGAAATATTAAGTTGTTTTATAAATTGGAGAATTAAGTCAAAAGCGTGTCATAAAAATGGTATTAGTGAAAGGAAGTCATATTTAAGTGAGGAAATCACAGAATTGTAGGGTTTGGAAGGGACCTCAAGAGATCATCGAGTCCAACCACCAACAGATGAGTTAGCTGGGTCTGAGAATATAGTTACGGTCTTGTGGATTGAAAGAAGAGAAAAACCCCTAGTTATTGGAAGTCTCTGCATGTATGAGAGTAGTTAAAACTGATCTTTTTGTGAACTTAAAATTCTGGAAGCGCCTCCTCCCTGTATGAAAATTAGTTATGCTGAAGCTATTTGCAATATCAGGGTTTAAGTAAAATATAATAATGCTCCTGCTGGGCCATCCTGCTTTCTCTTCTTGATTCTAAAACAAGGAAAGCTAGCAAGAGTTGCCCAGAACATGCATGAATATTTTGTTTAATTCTAGTCCTAGAAATGGATTAATTAACTGTACTGTAGATTTCTACTGCTATAGAGGTGAGACGTATATTGATTAACCTAGTAAAATCTTATTCAGTGTACCATTTGAGATGAAGATATAGATCCAGACTCTATAAAATGCTCTGGGCAAGTGAAAAGGAAAAGGCAAGTCAAATATTTTCAAACCTTTTGAGGGCTGCATTAGCATCAGTCATTTGGGAAGCTCTACATGAAGAGCTAAATGAAGAGGGACAATACCACTGAAAAATAATATATTCTAGGCAGAAAATCTGGAGAAATAATTAATTGTATTGCAAAAGCACAAGGACTGAATACTTTTTGAATGATGGAATTAGTAATAAAGGGATAAGTAACTACAGATCTGATTTTAAATGTTCCTCTAAAACTTAGCGAAAGATTCCAAGGAGATTTTTATCCTGGGGCCAGAAATTCAAGAAGAGAGGTTGCAGCCTTCCTGTGGCAGAAGTAAAGTTGTTCTTTATACGCAGGGGACTCTTGTGAGTGGTCTGAGCCAAAGTTAGGAGGCATGGTAACATATTCTTTTGTCTTAAAGAGTCAGTAATAAGCCAATTATTACTGAGAGTATTCCAGAGCACTGGAACGGGCTGCCCGGGGGTTGTGGGGTCTCCTTCTCTGGAGATATTCAAGACCCATCTGGATGCCTCCTTGTGCGACCTGTCCTAGGGAGCTACTTTGGCAGGGGGGTTGGACCCGATGATCTCTCGAGGTCCCTTCCAACCCCTACAATTCTGTGGGTTCTGTGATAGTCTATTATGGGCATCATCACACATAGCATGTGGTTAGCAAATATGAGAAGCCAGATTTTACTTTCTTTAAAGGTGGCCTGGCAGTTGTTGTGAAACTCTTGGATGGAAAAAAAATGTGATCTCTCAAACCCAGCCCTAGAGAAAGTCCCAAAACGCTGCATCGCTCTACACAACGTATGGCATTAATATGGAAACCCCATGTGTTACTCTGCTTGTTTTGGCCCATCACAGCTGGACGTACATGACACAAGTGGAACTAGGTACTACCAACACTGTCAGGAGGAATGCTGACAAGGGCTTGAGGCTATTCCGTTGACATTTAAAATGTGTGTTTAGATCTGGAAGAGATGAGGGGGTAGCATTTATTTTCATTCTCTGCTTTGTAGTGAAAAATGTATTTATTTCTCTAGTTTTACCATGTTATTTTATGATTTTCTCCTGTTTACATGATTGAATTTTACTGTGTCCCTTCTCTGCATATATTTCTACATATATATACTGTGAATCTCATAGTAATTCTCTAGCGATGCACCTTGTTATGAACTTAAGACCATGGTGAATGAACCATCTTGGTAACTAATAGAAGGTTTTCACTTAGAGGAAGATCTGCATTATGTTTTTTAAAATAGCTCCTTTAATCTGCTATCTCATATCACTTCTCTTAATGTGGTCCTTTCTGCGTAGCAGATGTTGTGGCATTTACAGCCAGATTCTGTCACTTGGCTGCTGCTTCAGGGTCAGGTACCTTAGGGTTCACGTGCAGAAGGTAGCACGTGGCTCCTGGCTCCTAAATCTGGCTTTGCAACTCTGTGATGCTGCGGATCTTTGAGCAGGACCTTAATGCATGTTCCTTCTTTGCTACTCTGGGCCTGGGGACCACAGGACCCTGCCTGGTGCTGAGATGAGAGAGTGATTGGCAGCTTTTTGTCTTTTTGAGAGACAGTGTCTTGCCTCTCCTGCTGCCTTTCTCTAGCCATACTTAACTTCCACTTTGGAAATGAAAAATTCAGTCTGGCTCACTTCCAGTGAAAACATCAGAAATCCTGTGGAAATAAATAGGTAGGGTTGAGGTATTCAGCCTGAGTAGAAGTTTTTGGCCTAGACTGTCTCTCCTATGAGAAAAGGCTGAGTGACCTGGGGCTGTTCAGCCTTGAGAAAAGAAGACTGAGAGGGGATCTGATCAATGTTTGTAAATATCTGAAGTGTGGGAGACAGGGGGAAATGGCCAGCCTCTTCTCAGTGGTCTGTGGGGACAGGACAAGGGACAATGGCCTCAAGTTGGAGCACAGGAAGTTCCACACCAATATGTGGAAGAACTTTTTCACAGTGAAGTTGACAGAGCCCTGGGACAGGCTTTTCAGGGAGGTTGTGGAGTCTCCTTCTCTGGAGATATTCAAGTCCCATCTGGATGCCTCCCTGTGCGACCTGTCCTAGGGAACCTGCTTTAGCCGGGGGGGTGGACTAGATCTCTGGAGGTCCCTTCCAACCCCTACAATTCTGTGATCCTGTGATTCTGTGAAACATGTCAGACCTGTGCTACCCACTGAGCCTGGGACAGCAGTACTCTGTCTGTTGGGACCTCATAAATTTCCCTAACTTACCGAAGTGCAGCCCGCAGGTACAGCATTGATCCGGATGCTGTAGACTGCACCACAATGGTTTCTGTGCGCTCACATCCAGGTATTACAAATGAGTCGTCACGGTAACCTCTGCCATGGCAAAGCGGTCCTCCCTGCGGGGGCACCAGGGGCTGCTTAATGTGCTGCTCTCAAGTCCCTCACGTGTCTGTGCAAGTAGCACATTAATACAGTTGGCAGGGGAAAAGCAAACGTTGGGGCAATGATTTACTTGCTGTAAGAGGAGGTACAGAATCTGGTGTATACTGCAGGTAAAGCCTGTTCAGAAGCTATTAGCTACAAAAATCAAATATGCTCCCACAGCAGCTTGCACAGCACAAGCATCCATCTTTTTGGATCTCCAAATTTCCTTTTTTTCTCCTACACATAGAAAAATATTACATAAACAATCTCCTGAGTGAGGAACTGTTTCTTTCCCTGCAAACTTCCATGTCTGGATCTAGCAGTTTTCTTGGAGGGGTTGAAAACTGGGGAAGGGGGAAGTTTGTGCCTACTGTTCAGCAAATAAAGCCGGTATGGTTACCCTCCTGATGGTACTGTATCCATTTATACTCTTAAACTGACATGAAATTTGGCTGTGTGACGTTCCTCAGCATTAACCCTCAGATGTAAAGAGCTCAAATGACCAGTCTGTGAGGCAAAACATATTAGAACATCGCAATTAGAGCATCCCCTGTCTTTAGGGGCAACCTCCAAACAATAACAAAACCTAAACTCAGGAGAAACAGTCTGACAGGGATGGAGTAAGGTGGGAGTTGCCTGTTACAGACCGAACACCCTGTCAGAAGGCAGAAGAGCATCTGGGGACTGCTTGGTTTGGGCTCCAGTCTGCCAGCAGCATCTGTAGAAAAATGGTTGAGGACGATGAGATCTCCCAGTGAGGATGGAAGAATCGGGCATGACTAACACATAACAACATCTCCAGTTTTGAATGAGGATTATTTTCTCCTCAGATGGGAAACTTTTCTGTTGCTGAGGTTAGGTTTGCATTTCTTTGGCAGGACACAAAGCAACATTTACCTTAGTGTTACCTTACAGCAGAGCAAAAGATAATCAAGCCAGAGACAGTGAAATAAAGACACTGACTGTATGTAGACTGGTCCATAGATTTCCAAGTTCCTCACGAAGTCTTTATCTGGCAGCAGGGGCTTCTTTATTCCTTCAGTGGAATGTGTGAGAAGTGGACCAGGAGGCAGTGGCAATGTCACGGAGGTGTGACAGAGACCACTTTCCTTAGCTTGAGCCCAGAGAAGCAGTTTTGGCTGGATTTTTTTAGTCTTTGGCTCGTTTGAATGTCCCATCCTGAAATGAGGTCTCTAATCTCAGATTAGTATGTGTGAGATACATTGACCAAGCCTCCCTGCTCTGTTTCTTCTGGCCACAGAGATCCTTCCTTGGGAAAGGCTTAGCTCTGTCTATAAAAATTACTTAGCAAGGTGGGATTCTCTCTTCATTCGTATTTCCTGAATAAATCACTTTAAATCCATTATCAACAATAGAAGTTCATACCAACCAGTGTGATCATAGACATCCTTGGCAGGAGTGTCCTGATGCCTCAAAGGCTGGTGAAGGAATAGGGGCTGGCTTTCCTGACTGCTGGTGGGGAACAGAAGTCTGCTTCCACACCTGCATTAGAATAGCAAGGATGGAGTTGCTCACACAAGCACAACTGCTCTGCTTTCACAGAAGAGATGCAATTAATGCTTTTTAATGGAATGAAATTCTATAGCAGCTGGTGATCCAAAATGCTGACCAAAAAAATGGACTGTAATGAACTGTGCAATCCTCTTAATTTAGTTAGTTTACATAATTACATTTCTACCTCCTACTCAGCTCAATAATTGCATGGATGCCCTATCTTGAAAACCCATCTTTGCGTCTTAATGGAAAGGTTTAAATTATGCTGACCCACTCTGCTAATAACAGTGATCAATAGCAGTACTTCATTTCTGTTTGTTTCTATAAAGCTGTTCACGTTGATGTGTTATTGTCACTGTAATTGGGATCTACAGTTATAATCAGCTCTTCCAGGTGTTACAGAGAATGGGAGGATTGTTTCTGCTCTGACTGCTTGGGACAGTTAGAATATTGTCCCCTCGGTGTTTGAGAAGTCAATGAGCAGTCCCCTGTTGTTCTGTAAATGATGCCTCGGTTGCAGTTTAAGTTTACAAAATAGTAGCTAGAGGCCAAACTGGGTGAGAGCAGCTCTTCTCATGCCACAGGGTGACACATGAAATCAGTGGAAAGTCACTGATCTGTACCGGCTGACTATATATCTACTGATACATCTGTCTACCTGGGATCTGTCTCCAGGCATCAAGGCTATGACCAACATCAATGCACAAGTACAGATAAGAGTTTTTGTCTCTGATAAGGGCAAGGTCACCAAATCATCCCTTCGGTTCCAGAAAAGTACATTCTACTCTTGACTTTAGACATGTGGAGGTTTTTTCCAGGCTGTTTCAAGACCACTGATTAAAATATGGAATCTAAAATGCACTTATGAACCTGCAGACCTAATGTGCTCTGAAGGAAATGTTCATAACTGCATGCCATCTTGAACCATTCTGCAAATAATGTTGGTCTTGCTGCTTTCAAAAACACCACCCACTCTGTTCAAGCAAGAGACGCCCAGCAGTGGTAAGCTCACGAACGGGGGATCACACAGGCTGAGGTAAAGTTGTCCATTTAATTTATAACCAAAAGGTATTTTATTATATTTAGTGTTCCAGGGCCTTGAAAAACTAGGCATAGAATCATAGACTGGTCTGGGTTGGAAGAGACCCCAATGATCACAGAGTTCCAACCCCAGGGCCACCAACCTCCAGGCATGATCTAGACATGGTTGCCCAGGGTCCCATCCAATCTGTCCTTGAACATCCCCAGGGATGGGCATGTAATAATTGAGTTACAAAAAATAAGCCGCTGAGCTTAAACCCCAGAAGGGTTTTTTCTTGGGGGTGTTTTTCTTTATTACCGTGCAAAGTTATTTGACTTATCACTCTAAAGGATAGGAAAGGCAGGAAAAACTCCTGCTAATGTGGAATCAGTGTGCCATAACTCCTGTCACGTCCCCCTCATATTAGCAATACAGTTTTGTATCTGCTACTGCTGCTGCTGCAGTTTTGTTTTGCTGTCCCTCTGTCATTCAGTGGGCATTTCGAGTACCTTCCTTTTGACTTCATCACCCAGAGCTGAACCAAGGTTTTCAGTATGTGTGGTGATCCATGCAAGAGTGTCTGCCAGAAATTCTGTCCATGTTTTTCTTAGATATATCTGGAGTCTCCTGGGCACACCAGACAACAGTTTATGTTTACACTTGTTGCCTGTGAAAGTAGATGTATCAGGAACACACAGAAATCTCAAAATCTCATCCACTTAAAACACAGCTTTCTGGGACACTGTGAAATACTCTGGGGAAACGACTTGCTGCCACGGCAAATCTGTTGAGATCTAGGGTTGGTGGTCTTTGACATAATTCTTTACTGAAGTTTTGCTTTATTAGATCAAATCCATTGGTCCCCACAGGGTGGTAATGATGCTACAGTTCCTTGGGTGACCAGGAACTTCCATCAGCAGACAGCTCAAACAGTTTTTGAAACACAAAGCTGGGATTCTGTGATTCTGTGATATCGAATGTAGTTGCAAACGGAGGCCTTCCAGTTTCAGAAGGAAAAAACCATTTTAAGCAAGCTCTGGAACAGTCAGTTAGCTGCAGGCAATGGCAAATCACTTCTCTGGGAAAGGAAAAGCACAATGTTATTTGAAGGCTGAGGAACAGGCATGGGTCCTGATTTGAAAAACAATTACCTCAAGACATCACAGGAAAATCAAGGGCTTTTTTTCATAGTGTTTGGATGGATGAAGAGCACCAGTGAACTTTTCTCTACAGTTATGCACTGTGACCACATGAGATGCTCACTTCCATTCAAATGGAAACTCCTCAGTTTTGAAGTAGTAAGTGGTTGGCCAAAGCACAGGAAAGGCAGAACATCTCTGGGGCTCACCTTACTGGTGCGAATGCCTGGAGCCAGGCTCAGCAAAGCTGCTGTGAACAGTGAAACAAAAGAGCTACCGAAGCAGCCCCAGCTTCGTCAGATCATCAGAAATATGAAAAGCATCTGATTTCAAGGGGAAAAAATAAATAATTAAATAAACAAATAGCCCTCATTAGCAAGTGCAGCCCCAGTGATATGCAGAGGCTTGTGTTGACTTATTTTCAGGTGGATGTAGTCTCGCAGTATGTGTACTTGGATGCTAAAATAAGCATCAGGTTTCTCCACTGAGTGCATAATTTTTGCAAGTTTTATGCTTATTTTGGGCTGATGATCCCCTGATTATACTGTGTCCTTTTACTGCAGAAGTTGTTGATCTTTGCAAAAAAAAAAACAAATGAGAAAAGGAAAAAAAAGAGACTGAAAAGTAGAAACTGTTACTTTGTGGTGACAGGAAAGATGCACTGGCATGCAGGTTTATTCTTATGTGACACGTAATTGCTTGGAAACTATTTTTAAAACCAGGCTGAAAGAAATCACAAGGACAACGCAGAGAAGCTGTTACTTGACAAACTTACTTGTGTTGCATGTGGGGAAGGTTGAAGGGTGTAGGGACCGTGCTGCAGCTACTGAGGCAGAAGAAGAAAGGGGAGCAGAGCATCGCCTGCCCAGCCTGCTCAGCTCCTGCTAGGAACTGAACTACCTTGCCTGCAATCTCCGCTGCAGCATGTAGTGGGGTCACACCTCCAGGGGCATTTTGGCTGAGGAAAACCTTTTTGGATGGTCTGTAGACTTGTCTCATTGCAGTTTGCTGGCACTGCCAGCATTTTGAAATCTCCATAATGCCAGGTGTTGTCTCTCCTTAGAAACCTTCCTTTGCTTAGACCATCATGACTATGGCAGTAGCTCCCAAACCAAATGTGCGAGGACTGATTCATGTTAGTGGACTGAAACCTCCCCATGGAGCCCACAGTCAGCCCCTCTGACCGTGGGGCTCAGGGCTTTCCTAGGCCAGGGAACAGTCCTAACAGTACCCTATGTCATTTCTTGGTTCTACCAGCATTCCCTTTCAAACATACTAAATGCCCAGCAGTAGCTCCCAATCCCCACTATATCATTTGTGTTTGCAGAGCTTTGTGCCAAGAGCTGCTTGCACTGCTGGTAGTCTAAACCAGGAGGTTTAGACTAATGGCCCTTTAAAAACCAGGCACAGAGACTTCCCCGCATCTCTCTTGTGGGCATTCTGGGCACTCCACACAGGGATCCCGTCCCACTGCTGCACTGAACTGCCAGTCACTTCCAGGGGGGAAAGCAGCAGGTCTTGGAGCTGACCTCCTCTCCCGGCTCCCAATACAGTGTCCTCAAGAGGGGAAGGTGTACAAGGCCACTTGCTCATGCTGGTTCTCTCTGCCAGGTGAGCTGGTGTCACATCTTTATTAGCTGCCAGTGTTTGTGGAGCACAAGGCCAACTGGTTCTGCTGTTAATTCTGCATTTGTACAGTTGGGCGATATATTCATTACATCTTCTCTCCACTGAAGTTCCCTGCACCCAGATTTCTTTGTTTATCCTCTGCTACACCCAGCTCTCAGAGAGGTGAAGCACACTCTTTCTTTTGTGCTTAAGAAACACTTCTCAGCTTTCCATCTGAATCAACCCTCTGTTACATTGTGTCCCCCATTTCCTACACAAACAGAGGATGTGTAGCTCCTGGAATGCAGGACTCGAAGGCATCTACTTCCTCTCTCACACTCTGGATATTGCAGCTTGGATGAAAGAGTGAGAGAGGTCTGGCAGCTCCTCCTTCATTGAGACCAGCTCTTTGTCCTGTATTCCACAGATGAACATCCTTCCTGCAGCCCCTTTAGCGCTCATCAGAGTAAATTATGTTCCATCATCAAATGACTGCTGCAGCTGTATGTTCAGGCATATGTCTGCCCCGGATGGGAGCGAAGAGCTTCAACTCCAGGAGTCACCCACCACGTTAATAAGGAGCTCCCTGCTCCAAAGATCGTTTTACTGAGGTTCTCCTAGAATGCGCTGGTGAGAAAGGAAGGATTTTGAATAACTCTGTTGGTATGATACTTAAAGAGAAAAGATCTATCATTTGCTCTATAATTTGCATTGGTTTTGCTTTAAGGCCAGCCTGGTACTTGAAGTCTCTTTAAAGCAATCCTAGATAGCTTTAGGGCATGTGCAAGGGGAACAGTGCCCTGCTGCTGCCGTGCCATTTACATAGCAGTCCTTTCCTTTTCCCCTAGAGAGGCAAAAACGTGGCATGGACTGAGAGCTGCAGTTCTCAGACTGCGATAGGATGCAAAGGACTGTACCTTTGTCAGGGACCTGACACTCGCATTACATGAGCTACATGGGTAACCATGCTGATTTTGCAGATGTGAAACAAATAATGTGTCCTGTTTCATAACCATGAGACATTAAAATCCGATTAGCCTTCATAAGAAGTAAAGATGCCATCGGAAGGGTTACCTTTTAAGCACATGTGCAGGTCTCCTATGTTCAGTCAGCCGTGCTAAACTGTCATCTTAGAGTTCATCTGGCAGCAAGCTAGCTGAACAAATATGTTTTTACATAAGGCACAAAAACTGTGATGTAACTAAAAAAAATATGAATTATTACTTTTATCCCCGAAGGTTTGCACTTGTTTAAAATTTCAAGTTAGTGAAATCGCTTCACGATGCAATTTATTCACTTTGTACATTTTCAAATGCAAGTATCACAACATGTTCAAAGATGCTATGGGAACAGACTGATTCAATTTAAAGAGTAAACAACTAATCATAGAGCTGTGCTTCTATATTTATGTACTTATAGTTTTTGAAAATCACAAGAAAACCTGGGGAAAAATATTTGTGTGAATAATGGGAGTGACTCTAATTTATCATTGGGATTAGGGTAGTCCCTAGAAACTCTGAATGACTGGTGATAACTTACTGTGCAATGCAGTGTCCTACAGAAAATAACAAGAGAATGCTCATCCAGAATAACTTGTTGTTTACATAGCTGAGACTCAAAGAAAGATGGATGAAAAAGCATTATCTTATCCACTTTCAAATATGCTGCTGAGACGGAGAAATGAGGTGCCTAGACCAGAAACATTAAGAAAATCTGAGGATGAACTTGCAGCTGGCCTGACGTGTCCTCAGAAATTTTCTGCTGGAACTACCTTGTACTGGAAAATTGGGGTTCCTATGTACATATTTTTTCCTCATAACAAGGGTCCTCTTTCTGCATATTTTTCTATGAATTAAAAATGGAAAAAGCTGACAACATTCACTTTTCAGATAAAATATTGCATTTTTCACATGCCCTTCTTGGAAGATTTATGGAAAAATTATTAAAGCTGATGTCATCAAAACTCTCTAGTAAAAAATACAGTTAGCTCTGATGTTGAGACCTTACCATTTCAGTAATTACCAAGCCATCTGCATGCCCCCAAGAAGGTGCCACAATTGCTCCAACAGCAGTGTCCATCCAAAAGCAAGCATGACTCAAGCTCATTTATTTCCTGCCCCATGTAATCCGTGAAATGATAGAGAATATTCGTGGAGTTACTTCTGTGCAGTCTAGGAGAAATAATGTGCCTGGAAGGTTATATTTCTATTTATTTTTTAATCTGGGTTGAACATATGATTGTGGAATGCATAATTCACTAGGGGAGAGGAAAAAACCCACCGTTATCTTATAATTAGCAACAAATTACTACAGTGGCCTAGGGAAAAAAAAATCCCATCGTGCCAAGCTTTTGTGCCAGGAGAGTTTCTGGCACAGGGACAGTTCCCTGAGAGAAGACTGTGGATTTAAAAGGAAATAAAAAAATATTTGTATCTCCTAGACTAGGCTTTTTCTCCTCGTGAAAGTTAGAATACCTCCAAGACTGCAGTAACCCAGTTTCTTGGCATGCTGCTGAGCTGGGCTGGAGAGGGCAGACAAGTGATTTTACAGCAGAGCTGTGTGTCTCCTAAGGCTCTGGACCACTGAAGACAGGGCGATGAACAGCTACGCTGGCTTCGCGGTGTTCAGCGTTTGACCCATTGCTGAAGGGATTTCTGCAGAAGATGGCTTTATAGCCTCTTTGCACAAGAGAAATGGCACAACAGGGGTTGCAATACCGCTGAGAACTGGGCCAACAGTGTCCTGGAGCACTTTGAGACAGAAACTGTCTGGGTTTGTGCTTATATACAGCTGTTTCTTGTAGCTCTGGGAGGTATAAAATGTTCTCTGCTTTTGCTGTCAAAGACCCTAATTTAACACCATATTCTTCAGGAACTGTAGAGGCTGTAAAAAAAACCCCAACAACAACAAACTAAACCAAAAAAACTCCAAAAAACAGACTATGGGAGAGTAGTTTGTGTCCATTTCCATCTCTCAAGTTAATAACTCATCCTTGTAGTTCAAAATGGCATAGCATCTCAGAGATCACAGAAAATAAGAATTTAAATGACTAGCTTTGAAATAGATACCTTGTGATGAAACCATTCATCTTTAATAGGGCATAGAAGGAAAGTTCTTTGGATTCAGGAATAGTGTAACCAGCAGGAGCAGGGAAGTGATTGTTCCGTCATACTCAGCTCTGGTGAGGCTGCATCTCAAATGCTGTGTCCAGTTTTGGGCCCCTCACTACAGGAAGGATGTTGACATGCTGGAGCATGTCCAGAGGAGGGTGACAAAGCTGGTGAAGGTTCTGGAGCACAAATCCTGTGAGGAGTGACTGAGGGAGCTGGGGCTTTTTAGTCTTGAGAAAAGGAGGCTGAGGGGAGACCTCATCGCTCTCTGCAACTACCTGACAGGCAGCCACAGAGATGTCTGGGTTAGTGTCTTCTCTTGGGTGATAAGTGATAGGACAAGAAGGGATGGCTTAAAATTGCCCCAGGGGAGATTTAGGTTCGATATCAGAAGAATTTCTGTACTGAAAGGGTTGTCAGGCATTGGGACAGGCTGCCCAGGGAGGTAGGTGGTGGAGTCACCATCCCTGGAGGGATTGAAAAGGTGTGTTGATGAAGTGATTAAGGACATGATCTAGAGGTGGACTAGTCAGGGTTAGGCTGTGGTTGGACTCAATGATCTAAGGGTCTCTTCCAACCCAGGTGACTCTACGATTTGTAGGACTTCCCACATTCTTGAAAAGGCATGGGCAATACCTCTGTCTAAAAATAACATGAAAAAAGAGGGTGAGTGTGTGTGTGTTTTTTCAAGAAAATTATGTTTCCTGTAGAAACTGATCGTGATCTACTTCTTTTAATCAGCCTCTGCTTTATTTAAAAATCTAGCCTACCTTTTGGCTACTCATCTAGGAACCAGAGATGTAGTGAAATGCTAACACAAGAAGAGTCAGGAGAGCAAAATCTCCAGTGTATACACATTTCCATACTGCTAGCACACCCGAGGGTCAGTTCTTCACCAGAAAAAGATGAAGGATTAAGCAGAATTGAATCTTTTGGCTCCGTACTGCCTAAAACTCTGGCTGCTTGTATATCCTCACAGGAACTAGCAATTCCATTTTGTTCCAGCTTCCTTGGTGCTGTCACCTGTGAGATCAGCATCTCTTCTGTAAGCTAAGAGGGGCTCTCCAGGGGAAGCCAATCTGTCGCTGTGTCCTTACCCTGTGTCTGTGCGTGGGTTTCCTGTGCTGACAGCTCCTCAAAGCTGTGGACGTGGTGTTTTTTGACCACCTCACAGGTTAGAGACGAGCTTCTTGACTTTTGTGCATTTCAAAGTAGCCCAGTAAAGGATTGTTTTTATTTTGATGCTCTCAGAAGAGTAAGCAGCTCTTCTCCAGGTTTCTGGCATCTTTTCTGAGATGCGTGACACAGAAATAGTATTACTTCCAACCTCAGGCCCAGGTGCTTAAATATTGGACAGGACCTGACCTGATCCACTAGTTGTAAGTATGAAACAAATCTGGAATGTCTTTCAACAACATGTTTAAGGCCTATAAAAAAAAGAATGCTGGAGAGAAAACTTGACCTTCCCGAGTCTTAATTTCTTAATGCTAGGAAAAACTGTGATATTTTTGTTCCTGTCTTTTTAACTTAAAATGACTAATGGCAAAACCAGTTTGGACTAAAGAAGATGCTGATAAAGATTAAAATACTTCATGCATCAGGTTGGGTCTTGTAGTAAACACTGCCAAGGCCATTCTGAGCTTAGAAACCACAGCTAAACTTGGTGTCTGTGTTATTCCAGGGAGCCAAAAGCTGTGGCAAGCAAACAAAACCATGGATAACGCTTTCTGTGCTTTAAATATGAAAGGGCTGAAGACACAATTTCAGTATTTGAACATGGCTTCTCCAAGTCAGCTTTAAATATATTAGAAGCTGCTGTAACTTAGTTGTTTATGTTTTCATTGCTTACCTCAATTAACACGGTGATTGGGTGTAGAAAGCACTACAGCTGGCACAGCTTTGAGGAACATATGTTAAGAAAACGTCAGTTTGCCTGGAAGCTAATTTTAATGGGGCAGTTTTGTGGTTGATAGCAAAATGGGGAAAAGATTCAGAGCTTTCTTCTTTAGCCTTTTTTTTTTTCTTTTTTTTGAATTGCAAACCAAATTTCCTTTTCTTGCCTTCTGAAAGGGAGATAGAAACCTCTGATACTACAGAGGAAAATGCAATTTAATAAGATTACTTAATGTTCTCTCAAAGTACAGGAAAGGTTGTTGTGTTTCTATTCTTTGTTAGGGCTGTGAGAAAGACTTGAGAGGATGAGATGTGAGAGGAAAACCAAAAGGACCAGACAACTGTATACATATTATACCTACCTACAAATACAGAGAAGAAATCGCTTATCCTCAGTAAAAGGGAAAGGGTGACAACTTGACAACTGAAGCCTTAGATGTGATAGACTGAAGCCACTTCCGTAAAATATTTGGAGAAAATACGTGTAATTTATACATAGCTGAAAGAAACAGGAATGTAATTTGTCAGCTATTTGTGGAATAGGCAGGTCATCTTTGTCTGCTGTAGCCTAACCCATGATCAGATACTTCGTCTTTCTAAGGAAGAGTAGGTTGAATCTGTAGTGTCAAAGAGGCAGAAGAGGTACCAGCCCTTACCAGGATGTGTATTTCTGGCTTGTGAATGTGGAAGACAGTAACTTTTTTATGCCTTTGTTTCTACTCCTCTCTTACCTCTTACACACCCCATACCTGCCTACCCCTATACCCTCAACCCACTGCCTTCTTTCCAGTCAAGTATTTGTCCTTATAAACAGGCCTTGCTTGAAAACCACTAACCTCAGGTGTGGGCTTTGATCTAGACTGTGAGTCTATGCATTCTGAAACAGAAATGTGCTTAATCCTACAGTAACTTTAAAAGTGCTTCCCCGGGAATACTGTTGGGCAGAATGGGCAGGACAGCTGCCTCTGTGTCTTCACTAGCCTGTGATTCTGTGGTTGCAGAAGAACAAAAGGTACTTGATCAATTACTAGTTATTACCATGTACTTGTGCTGCGATGGGTGCCAGAACCAGGGAGCCAACTTGTTATAAAAATTGATGCCCTCTGATTTTCATTCCAGAGCCTTGAGTTTAATTTTTAGCTGTGCATTAACCCCCCTCTCAGCTTGGAGGATGATCCAAGTATGTATTAGGTCTGGCTGAGCTGGTGTTGATATTCCCCACAGCAGCCCCCACAGCACTGTGCTGTGCATTGGTAGCTGATAACACACCGGCGTTGTGGCTACTGCTGAGCAGCACTGGCGCACATCGGGGCTGCCTCTTCGACATTATCCCCCTCAGCAATAGGCTGGGGGTGGTCGACATCTCAGGAGGAGACACAGCCAGGACACCTGAACCCCACTGCCCAACAGGATATTCCACACCATACGATATCTGCTCAACAATAAAAGCTGAGAGAAAGGAGGAGGAAGGGGGCATTCACTATTACGATATTTGTCTTCCGGAGCAGCCGCTTACATGTACTGAAGCCCTGCTTCCTGGGAAGTGGCTGGACATTGCCAGTTGATGGGAAGTAGAGAATAAATCTTCTGGTTTTAATTTGTTCCCACTTGTGGCATTTTGCTCTTGTTTTATTAAGCTGCCTTCCTCTTGAACCATGAGGTTTTCCTCATCTTATTTTTCTTCCCTCTCTGTCCTGCTGAGGAAGGTGGTGGTAAAGTGGCTTGTTGGGCACCCAGCATCCAGTCAGGGTCAATCCACCACAGAGTATCTGCCTGAACAAAAGTGTTTTGAGGTTCTAAACCCTTTCTAAATATATTAGACATTTGGAGATTGCCATTCAGTATGGAAAATGAGCAGAATGCCTGTGAGTAGCCTTCCTTTGCAATGTGAGTGGGAACACTCTGCTCCTGTGCTCCATTTAGTTTCTAGAAGGGTCCTGGGTTCGGAGAAGTGTTTGCTGATCCTACTGGCAGTGGAAACAGAAATAGACATTGACTGATTCAATTAAATGATAAAAATCTTTTACCGCTGTGCCAAAAAATCTACTCGAGGTAAATTCACTGAGAAAGAGGCAGACGGATGACTGTCACTTCTGTCGTTGACAGGTGCCCCTGGATTCTCTCTGGGGCTGACGTAAGGCAGTACTGAGGGGTGGCAACATTAAGGGGGAAAGGAAATTATTATTCTTGGACATCTGTTGAAGTGCCAAAGATTCAAAAGCCAGAAACGAGATTTCCTCACAATTTCTCAACCTGCATCAAAAGATCTAATGCAACCTCCTCTCTGCAGAGCTTCCATTGAAGAATTTTTTGTATGTGAAAACTCTTATAGGGACAATGAATTGATGGAGCTCACCCACACCAGGTTGGAAAGACACTTTTCTTCTTCCTACATGATGCATAATCATAGGCTGGTGCTGTACTATATACTTCGAGGTTAATAACCAATTGTTCTCTTCAGACAGGAGAAAGGAAACTAATACTGACAAATCTAGGATAAGCTTAAGATTGTGGTTGGACAAAATAAAGCATTGAAAATATACAGGTCCAAACTTCTGACAAGAAGAAAGGGGGAGTTCCAAAGTTGATGAGTCTAAATTAAATAGCCTTCTTTATAAGATGTTTCTAATCCTGGTACAATATGAGGTGATGGGTAGGGGCTGAGCTTCTCTGTTGCTGCTGTGAGGACGTTATTACTCAGGTAGTGGGGTCCATTTACCATGGTAATCACACAGGCAAAAAAAAAAGGGAGAAGAGCAGCAGAACTTCTCAACATCTCATAAAGATTGTCAGTTAGTTGAGCATACTTAAAGATTTTAATGAAAACTGACACTTCTCGCTTTCTGTCTGCAATCTAATATGATCTCTTTACAATATTTTAGGGGAAAGTCAGTGTTGCAGTAAACTCTAGCTGTTTAACTTCTCCTCCTGAATGAATTTGATGGTGCATTTTTTCCCCCCTTAGAAATAGAATAATTTGTTCCATGAGGAAGAGAAAAACATGTAATTCCTGCAGTGAAATTCTATTAACGAGAAAGGTGTATGTTGACAGAAGACAGCATGGAGATTTGGGTGTGCATTTATCAACAGAACTTGAGTAGCCTTATCCCCTTCCATCCCACTGCTTTTAGAACTTTCTTATTAATATGTATACACTCACGCATATAGCTAGCCCAGAAATCCAAAGTGTCTGTTGGAATAACTTTTCCAAAGGTGGCACTCCAAGGGTGCTTGTGGGTTTTATTTAGCAGCAGTGGTTAAGCAAGGTGGAACTACAAAGAAATTAATAAGTCGAGTAAACCAATTAGAGATTTTTACACCAGATGAAGTGAAATGTGACCCTTTGGGAGAGTTCAGGAGAGCTATCTTTTTATTCAGGCTGTTTGTGGAGAAACAGCAGTGATCAGCTCCAGCTGTCTCTCTCACTGAAGGCAATTACAGGTGTACTTCCCCACACTTGACATCTCATTTTCTGAGTCTGTAAAGTTAGGATAGCATTTAGTTCATTATCTCTTCGTGGCATACTATATATAATTTTCTTTTTTAAGTTTTTAATGACAGTTAACTGTAAAGCCATAACACATGCTGATCCTCTCCAGTGCAAGGAAACAGGAAGTGGCTTTGACAGTTCTTGTAGCTCCTATATTTTAATATACTGGGATAAAGAGGACTGCAGCCTATTTGAGCACTAAGGGGAAAAAAAATTGGTTTCCATGTGAGGAAGTATAGGATAACATGACTTTATAAGTTTATTACAGTCATTCATGAAGGAACCTGTTGGGATTGGTGTCTTGTTGTGCTAGACATGGTATACAAAGATCATCGAGAAGGTGGGATGTCTTGATGAGAAATGATCCTCCTGTCTGAGTCAGATTGACAAGCGACAGGAGACAAAAGGAGAATTCCCCTGGTAGATGCTGTTCACTCTTCCCTTTTTTTGCTCTTTATTATGTCTCCTCTTCCCTGTCACACAGTGTTTTTCCCCAAAGAATAACACAAATCTGACATACTCACATACTCATTCATTTTCTTCCTGAAAACAGGAGGATATTATTATCCATAATTTCTGGCAAAAAATCTGACACGTGTTATTTTCTTCTTTCCTTTTATGTCCCATCCTTGCTTTTTGTTTCTTCTGCAACTCAGAAAACTTGAATAAAGTCATAATTTTAGAATACCTTTGTAGAAAGCTCACCTGGTCCCAGATGACGACCTGGAAAAGGGGACGTGTAGGAAGACAAGTAGACATGTAGGTGAAAAATCAGAATAAAAACCCAAATCTTAAAACCAGTTGGGACCTTCCTAAAATTTCTCTCAAATAGAAACTTTTCACTAAATTATAAAAATGTTCAGGTCATGTTGATGAAGATTTTAAAGCTTCTCTTCTGGTTCTGGAGCTACAGTAAAGGTCTCAATTCTGACAGGTGGTGTTTTAGGGGAGAAGATCACACAGTGTCAAGAAAAACATCTGTAGGTAAGACTCCCAGTATAATTATGTGGAGCCAGGTATTTCCAGTGGCAGCCTGACAGGGACATTTGAAGCTCTGACATGGAAATGGTTTTATATGGATTCCTATCTATAGCTGGGAACTAAGCATGGATGTATGAAAGCTTGATGTACTGTTATGAATGAAGCAGAATTGAGAAGTTGAGTGTCATTTCACTGACATAGGAGTGAGTGATTAGGATGAAACCTTTGATTAGTAGGCTTATCCCAAGAACACTTTTATTACCTGCCCTGTGATGTGCTCAAACCCTAGTACACATGGAAAAAAATTTTCCATTGAAAACAGTCAAACCTGAGATGAACTCTGGATACTAATCTTCCAGGTTCAGATAGATGTTAGGAAAAATTTTTTTACTGAAAGACTTGTCAGGGCTTGGAACAGGCTGCCCAGGGAGTTGAGTCACTGACCCTGCATGTGTTTAACAGATAGTAGATGAGGTACTTAGAGGTATGGTTTAGCATAGGACAGGAACGATTGGACTCTATGATCTTAAAGGTCTTTTCCAACCTTGTGATTCTGTGATACCAAATGTTCATCTAGAGCCACACTGTGCGAGCCTCCAGCTTTCCCTGACAACTTCTGTGATGCAAATGTGATTTGCAAGTAGAAGGACTACAATAAAAGGAGAGGAGGAGAGAATCTGAGCAGAATAGCTGAATGACTCCTTTACATGCTGAGGAGTCTCTGCCCTGGCTGCACTGTTCGTGCACACACGGATTTCGGTAAAATACTTCAATTTTAGCATAGAAATGAATCTGTCAGCATGTTTGTAGTCTCTCATGCCAGCCTGCTGTACACCTCAGGGACTCCACTGTAACTGAGAGTCTGCCTCATATGGACTGGCTTGATAGCGCAGGAACCAGGAGATGCTGCTGCTTCTCTACTTTGCTCTGAATTACAGAGGATTTTTGCTCATGGGTTGTGTTTCCTTCGGAATCTGCTCTGGGCCTTCTGCTGCTGGTTCAGTGTTTCCCAGGAGCACCTCCTTGATTTGGGTTGCAGTCTTAGAGTGTGAGCTCAGATGCTTCTCTTTGAACAAGTTCTGCATCGTGTTCACTTTAGGTCTCTGTCACGTTACCCCTTTCAAACATTGCAGTGTCTTACTGTTACTTGCACGGCCTTTTCCGTGTTTCCGGAACACGTGTGCCATCTCTGTGCAAAATGGACATAATTCAGCAATGAAAATAAGAGGTTAAGATTGGGGTTTTGATAATTGGATGTGGGTGGAGTGACCTCTGAAAGAGCACCATGGGGGTATGAGATTTTGTAACTTGTTCTAGAAAATCAGGTGTCTTCTTCTGGGGCAAGTAAAGGAAACATGGTCAGGACAAAGATGTCAAGGCTTTCTGTGTCAACTGATTTATGGATGTCAGGATTTCTGTTCAGTCTGAGAACTGCAACTTGTTAATAGCTCTGATTTCATCTCACATGGTTCAAATTGCCTCCAAAATTAGTAGTTAATTTTCATATAAGTTAAATACATCCTCTGTATCACGACGAACCTTCTATCAACGTGAAATGTTAAATGGTAAAAACTGTGGGAAATCAGAATATGGTAACAGACCCGAGACTGGGGAAACACATCCTTCAATTAGTTTACACATGCGTGTGCTGCTTCTCTACTAATCTGCTATTGATTGAAAAAATATTCCTCCCTGGAGGTTATTCTACACCTCAGCGAAGTTGTGCCTGAGTCATACATTCAAACCTTAAAGGCTGAAGGAGCAGCAAAGTTCATAGCAGTGCTGATGTATAGATCAGTCCCTAGGAACACAGTTCAGTCTGTGCCAATAATCCCGCTTTAAGTAATGTGAAATCTGCATGTTATCCCAGTAGGCATAGGTGAAACAAACACCACCAATAAGCACGCAGATTTTTTTTCTTCCTCTTCTTTTTGCTAAAAACTTTGAAAGGGGCAACAAAGACGTGGATGTAACATCCTCCTGAAAGTATGGAAACACTGGGTCTTGGTCTGCTGGCTCTAGTTGGATCCCATCAGAAAACGTTTTTAGTGCAGATGTTAAAACAGTGCTGTTAATAGCAGCTGCTGGGCTTTTCTCAGTTTATGTCTGTTTGCATGGGTGTCAGGCACGAATTTCAGAAAATCACAACAGAAAACCACAGCGTAGGATGTCTACGACCATCTTGGTCATACCACAAAGGGCAGGTGAGGCCTAAGCCAGGAATGGTTTCTATAGGGATCTGTTCAGCACTGAAGAGCACAGAGCCTTGAACTGGCAGGTACCTTTCCTTAGATCTCAATGCCTTTTCAGTACTTAGCACCGAACGTCCCAGCTTCGTTGCCTCAGCTCTCAGCTGCCTGGGATCTCTTTCTCTGTCACTCCCCTGCAGTAACCACCGCTCTCATGCCCTCCCTCCACCTTTGCCTTTGTACTGGACAGAGACTTTTATCTGTGTAGTGGGTGGAACTTATTCTCTGCCTCCCCAAGAAATCTCATTCCCTCAATGAAAGCCATAACCCTTTAAAAGGGCATTTCCCCCCCATAACTGAGAAAGGCACGTGTAATTCCTGCACACATAAAGTTATTCCAGATTCCCGTGGGACTTATTTCATGTTAGAACTTGCCCAGATATGTGAGGAATAGCAATTTTCTAGTTGTCTAGAGGTTTTGTTTTCCTGTGTGTAGATCTTACTGTGCTATGTGCCATGGTATCCGATGCAGCTCACACAGCAACTGTCTGAACATCCTTAAACATTTGTTTTTTCTCCATCTGAGAACTTGATTGTATTAATTTTTTTTTCTTCTCTAGAGCTGGGCAGAAGGTCTGGATATACCTTCTAAATTAAGATAGTTTGGACTCGTGTTCTCAGTGTTGTGCATGAAAAGCAGCAAGCAATGTTCAGGGATGTGTTTGTTGCAGATGAAGAGATAAGAGGGATGCACTTCACTCTTGAGAGAGGCAACAATATGTTTATTGATATAAAACAAAAGGTGGAACGGTGTTTGATAATAAACGTGGCAGTGATGATTACATTTCGATGGTAAGGTAACCTTGATTATTTAGTGCGTAGAGAACAGGGTCGGATGAAGCTGTCAGGGAGACTCTCCCGTTGAGTCATGAGGTTCAGAAAGGACCCCCTTGCTTTCTAAACTCCTCAGAGAGGAGCCTAGATGGGGCTGCATCCAGTCTTAGTCCCAGACTTGGTCAACGGTTTATGTCTGAAGGATTATATATGCACAATCAATCCTTTATACTTCTTAGCCAAGATCCAAAGTTCAGTGCCCCTATTCCCAATTCACTTACTGAGGATCTGTTGCAGATCTGTTGAGGCAAGGATGCTCTCCATCTCAAGGAGTAACCATGAGAGACATCCCTTGCAAGGGGAGGTCTTGAGGGTGCAGCCTGCTGTCATCTCAGGAGAGCTCAAAGGGCTCTTGGGCTGCCCACTATCTATGGAGTAAGATGATTGGCTCATGGTCATATTTACATTCCACCCACAGGTGCCAGTGAACACTGCCCAGTGCTCTGTCCAGGTGGGCACATTAGCACAGACAACCCTTGACTATTGTGCTGTTATCTGTCTTCCTGAAATAGCTGTGAGAGGGATGCAGACATCACAACCATCACCAACGGTTATCACTTAATCCAGATTTATGGGAAAAAGTCAGGCCAAGGTGGGAGCAGCAGGGGAAGTGTGATGTCACAGTGTTGCCGTGTTCAGGGATGTGTTCCTGCCTGGCCAGCAGCTGGTAACAAGCAACTGTTATTCCCACTGGAGATGTTGCTATCTTGAAGGGATATAATTTGAAGCATTGATATTCAATAGGAAGGAGGAGCATGGAAATCAGTAATACTGAAAAGAAGAGCTAGAAATAGCCAGCAGTAAATTAGGTCTGATTTTGTAGGATGACATGTTGGGGAAAAAAGCCCGGTAGGATCTTATGCTCCAAATGTAGGCTTCTCAACACACAGCTGTGACATACTTATTCCTCTTTCTTTAGCTCTAGGGGTGACAGTACCTAGAATAATTCACTGTGTTCTGACAATGGAATATACAGACACCCCCAAAGGAAAAAAACCCAACAACCATAAAGAGATCAGAGAAAGAGCAGTATATTGCTAAGACAGTCTGCAAATAAAAGGCTAACAGAAATCCGTGTATTTGTAGTAGAATTGCATGTGGACAGAAAAAAGCTAAGGGATAAAACCCTAAATTTATGTCAGAAAGATGTGAACACACTAAACAGGGATGTATATGGATGCGTGGGAAAAATGAATAGGATAAAGTGGTGAGTCAAACTGAATATCAGGCAAGATGTTCTGAAAATCAGAAGTCAGTGGAATTATTAGAAGTCTCCACCACCTTTAAAGGTTGAGAAAAACCTTTGATGTATAGAAGTGCATTCTTGTATAAATTCTGGACAAGCCACCAGAAACATAAACAATAAGTATGATGTCCAGTTCCTGCTTGCCTTTGCCTAGAAAAGCAAAAAGCCGCAGGGATGCTCTGTTTTGCATATGTGTTCCGAGAGTGTTATGCCATGAAGTGGTACGGTAGCTAAGATGTCTCTGCCCAAGTTCACAACCAACTTGACTCCTGAAATTTGCCAAGTAAGCTAATTTTCTCCTAAACCATTGCAGTTCTGTTAGCTGAGAGTTACTAGTCCAGGAACTACCACTGAAACAAGAACTCTGAGAAGTTCTACTCAAGAGTCTAACCATCCAGCTAGCCAGTGCAAAGGTGGCATTGCCTTCTCTGTACACAGGCATAATTCTTCTCTATTGTGAAGGTTTAAATTCCCAACTTGGAGAGGATGACTTAAATGTCAGCATATGGAACAATTAAGTGGATGATAGAATCACAGAATAATTCAGAGTGAAATGGATTTCAGCAGGTCATTTTGTCTGATCTCTCGCTTCAGCCAGGGTCGACACTAATTTCAGACCATTCTACTTTGTTTACAAATGCATAAGTATCAAGTCTCCAGACTATGAAGTACGTGTACTTTTCTAAACTGAGCAACAAAAAACATCTTCCTGAACAATTTAATTACTCAGCTGTAAATAGAGAAAGCATTTCTGCAAACTGTTAGCACTCACCTCCATCTTCTGCTGAAAGCACATATTTTCCTAAACCCACACTGTTGGATACAACGGTGAGGTAAGAAGTTACTTCAGCATCCCTTTTGCTCAGGGGTGTCTTTTTTCTCAGATGGGGAAACTTTGATCCCAGGCCTGTCCCTGATCCTATAAGAGGAACGTGTAAAACTGGAGTTCAAGTTGCCATGTAGGAGCTTACTAATCTCAGGGTCTGTAGCAACCAGCTAGTCTTACAGAATCCAGTGAAATTGTGGTTTGCCTGGTGTCTCTGAACCAAGGACCTACACTTTAATATGTTCCTGCTATCACGCTTTAAGACATCTTTCTGTGTCCCCAGCTGCACTCTTTTAGGTTGTTGTATTTTTTGTCTTTTCTCCACCATTTTTCTCCTTTCACTTCTCTTGTTGTCTTCCCCCTTTTGGTCCCTAAAGGCATACAGTGTTGGAGCCGCTAGCAGTGCCTGATCTGAGGCTACTGTAGTACAGTGAACTATTTAATTCTCCTAGACATTTCCCTATGGCAACTATCCATAAAAATTTGTTTTGCTGAGGGCAATTCGTGTCATGTAATGAAGAATTGCAATAGGAAATCTTATTTAAGGTAAGGAGGCTGTGCACTTCCCTTATCATAAGCATGATGCTATAACTCGTTTTGACTATCCAGATTTTTAGTTCTCTGAGATGATTTCTCCTGCCTGGTCCTTATTTGTACAGACACAAGTTCTCATATGCTCTCGCCAAAGGCATGAGGGAATATGTTAAAGAAATTTGTATTCCTCCGGAGCTACTCTCAACAGCAGTGTTCCTCTCCTAGAACTAGGCCCTTCAAGAGAAGGGTTGGGGAAATATACTCTAAGACAGCTGTCCCAATAAGAGAGAGCAGAGTGAGAGTCTGCATTAGTAGTGGGAACGGATCTCAGAAAACTTGTGGGATAAGGAAAACAAGTGTTAATGAATTTGCAAGCCCAACAGACTGAGGCTCTGTTTACAAGAGATCAGGCTGCAGGAGAACTCTTCTCGGTTTCCCTGCCTGAACATGACTTTTTGCCTGTATTTTTGTTTTTATTTCAATTTCTCCTTGGAATATTCACTAGGTCCCACTGGTATTGTCTGTAGGAAGCTAGGGACACTATGTTCCTATTTATTACCATAACTCAGGCCACCTACTGCGTATCTCAATCACCTATCTAGAATTTTACTTGTAACTATTAAAAATAAATATTTCCAAGGTATAATGTATCTCAGTCTAAACAGATACCTTTAATATCTGATCTTATGGGACAGCCTTTGCTCAGGGATAGGCATTTTATAATCACGCATCCATCTCGCAGACATGTACCTACTTTGAATCCTGCCCTCTGGAAGTTAAGGCTCTTAATTTCACTCAGCTTTAGGGTAAGAAACTGCAGGCTCTGAGTTGTTTTAAAGTCTTGTTTCAGTTTCACTTCTTGCGTCACATGATGAGTGCTAACACAATGTCATATTGAGCTTTATGCATGTCAATGCACATCAAGGTCTTTGTAAAGAACTGCTGGAGTCATGCAGTTAAGGAATCACGGCAATGGATAGTTTTGTCTTTTCAGTTTGTTTTTAGCAAGAATTACCTTTGGGGAAGTTGAAATGCCATAAGAATACATGCTTGAAGTGTTTATTGCATTATTAATTCATCTCCTATATAAGCCAATTACTTTTATATGCCAATTTTCTTCAGTTGGGTAAAGGGAACAAAAACAGAAACCGTTTTTTGGGGGCAGAGAATAACAAATTTGATGTCACAGAAAACATAGTTGTCTCTCAAACCTGTTATAATAAACTCAGAGTCTCCTCTTGGGTTTATACAGAGACTCAGACCTGGAAGTCAGGAATGAACTATTCTACCTACCCCTTTAGTCTATAGACAAAAATATAAGCTGGCATGGTTTTCCTTGCTTGCAACCTATGCTTTTGAAATGAAGTAATTATCAGGAACTCTCAGGGTCTGTTTTTATCTAAATCACACACACACATTCTTTTAGCATTTGCAATTGTCCAGAAAGTTGTCCAAAATTTGAACTTGTCCAAAAATTGTTTGAAAATGTAAAGCAGGTGCAATGAAGCCAGCTGCTTGAGCCTGAAGGCAGCTGAAATGCAGCTTTGAGATGTGCAGCAGGTTTCCCAGGCTAGGCAACAAATACTGTAGGCTTTTCTGATGTTCTGTTGTCAGTGCAACTTATAAAAAAGAGGGACCATCTGTGGCATGACACAAACAAGCAGGTGGGAAGAATAGAGAAGGTCAGTAATGCCCTGAAAGTGTAAATGAAACTTGATAATGAGAGCCTGAAACTCTTGTTTGGAGCTGAGCCCCCAGCATTTCACTCTCTGCTTATAGATAGGTAACTGTTACCCCTTGCCATGGAAAGACTGGAAAACCTTTTGGGGTTAGCAATTGAGCCCAGCTGTGCTTTAGTATGCTGGGTTGTCAGGGCACTGATTTCTCTCCATTGGTGGTCAGAGGTAACCAGGTCAGCCTTGCTGGAGTTGTCAATGATGCTGTTCATTTTTGAAATATCAAACTTATATAAGCATCCCTCTTCCAGAGATAAATTGTCCATTAATGCAGAGATGGACCTGTAGTGCTAGTGGAGGAATGCTGCTTTCCTTCAGTTGAAATTTCTGCTACTCTTGAACAAACCAAGCTTGAAAACCTCGTGTTGAATCATGCTAAACGGCAGAACGAAGGTGATAATAACTCCCACCCACTCCACCTCTCTCATGGCCCAGTTGGGATGGGTACTTAGGATGTATTCAGGTTGATTTCTTGCTACGTATGGCCCTACTGTCTTAAAGATTTTCCCTAAACTGAGCCATTTTGTTCACCTTGGCACATTCTGCCAGAGTGTCACTGAGGCAGTAGCTGCATGACCAGTGTGAAGATGTAAGAATTATTTTAACTGAGTACGATTTTTCAATAGATAATGACTTTGATTACTGTAGCCTCTTCATCTTTGAATTGAATGTAGTGTCCATCTGCAGATTGAGTTAGGTCCTTACATTAGGGCCTATCATACAGCACACATACACATAATTTTCTCATTATTAAAATTTAATTGGCAATTTTTATTAGCTTTTTCTTTTTCATTTACTTTGGCTTCATTATAAAGAAGTCATTGATTACACATAGCTTGTATAACCAGGCCGTCTGTAAGAACCTACTGAAGCTTTTCAGAGAAAATTAATAAACAAACAAAATAATAGAATCTCGTAAAATGTTTTCTCTTTAATCCTCTCCACATGGGTCTTCCAAAATATTGACCTCTGGCGATATTGCAGCTATGTGTTAGGTATTTAATATATGCATCCAGTTGTCCTTCATTCATTAGATTTTGATTCCTTTAATGACTTCTTGGCCAAGAATTTAGCATGAAGTTTAGTAATAGCATCCTTTTTAGATTAAACCGGCATCAAGCTGTGTCGAATATACCATTGCTTTCATTGCTCTGAAATAGCTGTAACCATTAAAAATTCTAACAATATTATAAGTCTGCCAGTACTCCAGTGTGTCTTCATCAGTGTTCCTATGGATGCTTGAGCTGATGGATATTTAGAAAGGAAGAAGAATAACCCAAATGGTAATCATAGAATCATAGAATGGTCTGGGTTGGGACCCCAAGGATCACAGAGCTCCAACTCTCCAGGGCCCCATCCAAGGTGGTCTTGAACACCCCCAGGGATGGGGCATCCACCACCTCCCTGGGCAGCCCGTTCCAGCACCTCACCACTCTCTCTGGAAAGAACTTCCCCCTAATATCTCATCTAAACCTTCCCTCCCTCAGCTTCAATCCATTCCCCCTTGTCCTGCCATTGCCTGCCCTTTGAAAAAGTTGATTCCCCTCCTGTTTCTCTGCTCCCTTCAGGGACTGGAAGGCTGCAGTGAGGTCCCCCCACAGCCTTCTCTTCTCTAGGTTGGACAAGCCCAGCTTCCTCAGCCTCTCTCCGTAGGGGAGGTGCTCCAGCCCTCTGATTGTCTTGGTGGCCTCCTCTGAACCGTCTCCAACAGTTCCACATCTTTCTTGTTTTGGGGCCGCAGCTCTGGACATGGGACTCCAGCTGGGGCCTCACAAGGGCACAGCAGAGAGGGACAATCACCTCCCTGTCCCTGCTGGCCACCCCTCTCCTGATGGAGCCCAGGATACCATTGGTCTTCCGAGCTGCAAGAGCACACTGCTGGCTCATGTTAAGTTTCTCATCCACCAGAACCCCCAAGTCCTTCTCAGCAGGGCTGCTCTCAAGAAGCTCTTCTCCCAGACTGTATCTATGTCTGGGATTCTTCTGGCCCAAGTGCAACACCTGACACTTGGCAGTGTTGAACCTCATCAGGTTCACCTGGGCCCATCTCTCCAGCCTGTCAAGATCCCTCTGGATGGCTTCCCTTTCCTTCTACTTTGTCAACCACAACACTTAGCTTGGTGTCCTCTGCTGTTATTAGCTGTTATATAACTGCTCAGCCACACATCATCCTGCTCTCAAACCAAAGCTCTGTCTTTTTTTGTCAGGCTTTATGTTTCATTTACGACTACCTTTCTGAGAATGCTTCCATCAATGGTTTTGGAATTTGTTGTCTATCAACAGTCATGCAGGTAGCATTACTTTTTGTGCATGATTCCTTGAGAGCAGGGTAGATTGAGTGTAGCTGTAGCAGAAGTAAATTTATGCTTACATGTGAAGAATTATGCTTCACAAACTGTTTACCTCTCACTGGATCCCTCACATGGTGAGCCTGGCAGTGTCCGTTCAGTTGTATCCAGTAGAACAAGCCTTCACTTGCTGTGGGTTGGTTAACAAACATGCTTTATAATCTGCTGTACCGTTACAGGTTCTTTTCAAATTTGTAACATGTTCTGGAGGTGCTATCTCCTGCTTATGGCCTTGCATAAGTCATTTCTCTCTCTTAAGCGCTGACCAGTGTGATGCCAGTAAGTGTTGTGTGAGGCAGGTACACATATTCTGGAAGATTGCCATTAATCAGTGTTTCCTATCAATAGGCATGAAGCTGCAAGTTCATTATCTCCATCTTAGTATTTAAGATATTTTGTTTGTGTCTCTGTGCCCACCAGTGATGACAAGAAGGTGAAGGGTGTTACTTGCTTGCTTTTTTTCTAAGCTAGAAGGTAACATTGGTAAGTAGTTCTTGTGCTGTCATATGGGGTCAGTACTTGTCCTTCAAGAATACTTGTTTCATCTGTACTGCGTCCAGCATGGTACTACAGGACTCTTAGGAAGAAAGAAATTAAAGTGCAATAGTATTTTGCTATGAAATACCAGAACATGTTTTAAAACACTGTGTTTTCCTTCTTAACTTTGATAATTTCTGTGGTTTGGAAAGCACAAATCTCATTCTTCAGTTGGCTTTCTCAGTTAAACATGCATTTGGGCAAAAATGGCTTTGGCAAAGCCTTTACAAGCAGTGTTCTGTAACGTTGCTTAAATCTTTTTCCATCTTTGCCATACTAGAATGTCATCTTAGCCATTTTGCATGCCAGAAATTTAAACAGGCATCAGATGTTATTTGCAGTGTTGTCCATGGTAACTGTAAGACTAGGTCTCGTTTCTCTTCCAGTTCAGAGATTCTAGATTGACCCTTTGCAAGAAATATGGCTATGATGCACCGTTTTTCCTCAGTGATTCTAGTCTAGCAGGTTATGTCTCAATCCTGCCTTGTCCCTTCTCAGTTTCCCATGAGCAGAAGTGGCTGGAAATCTGATGTAGGAAAGAACGTGTCTCTGACAGACTCAAGAAGCCAAATTCTAAATAACCCAACAGAACAGCAGAGCACACAGACCTACCATATTTCTTGTCATTTTTGGTCAGCTGTGTGATAACAGTCAGTCATTTCACCCCTAAGGTTTACTGGAACACTAAGGTATCCTCTCTTTCCAGATGTGTGAGATGCTGCTTCTGCCTCCTCTTTGCTCCACCAGGATTTTGTATGAGCATCAAAATACCAACACCCTCAAATTAATCTTGTTTTCTGCCAGGAAAGACACAAAGCCCTTACACCTTGACCTTTAATGCCCATAATTAACCAAAGTCCATTAATACTATGCTGAAGGAATCCGAGGTTTTCTATAGTGAACACCACCTTGCATGTTCCTTAAAATCAACTGTCTTAGCTAGTCACACTGCCATTTCCCAAACAAATTCTGCCCTGGGGTGATATAGCAAATCTGGAATCATGGGGCTTAAATGTGACCAAAAAAAGAGAGATTGATTTAATGGATATCTCTGAAGTGTTAAAATATTTGTTAAACTTTTCCATCCACCAGCTCAAATGACCTTTTCAAAATTCCCTGACCTGTGTGTCGGCAAACACAGTGCATCTGCCCCAAGCGTGTGTTTTCTAGGCACAGACCTATCATTAGGATGATCTCCTCACTGCTCAGATATTTTATTGCAGAGATTTCAATGCACTGAATTAGAACAACAATCTGGTTTTGGCTTCCAAATCTCAAAATACTATTTTGCTTCTGGTTTATATTACTGAAAAATCTAGACTTGTGCTTGTAGGAGAGCCCCCACCATTAAAGTTCTCCGTCTGTGCAAGGTTGGGGGCATAAATGGCTTGGGATAAAATGCAGCTGGTTTCCTTGATGGGTCATTGTTTTTAATGGTCTGTTTCAGCTTGACTCAGGAATCTCATTACAAGGCAAATGAGAGCAGTCTGATGGTCAAAACCAGACTCTCTTTAAACACTTGTCAGACTATAATTTCTCTCACAATGGCATACAATATTAATGCCTTATACTTAACAACATATAAGCAAATGTAAAAAAAGTCTAAGAGTCAACAATTTTGAAAATTACTCAGGTATCATAGAAAGTATTCACTTCCTAAGAAGTCCAGTTTATATAAGCAGTCCTCAAAAAGCTTTGTTAAAACATTTTTTGGGGGCCAAAGTACATATTTAATGGCACAATAAGAAATTGAGGCAACATTGAATTCAAAATTTAAATTCCTCTTTTGTCCTGGACCTTTCCCTACCTGCAAGTCACCGGCCTGTCTTCTCAGGAAATACCTGAGAGTACTACTCAGCCAGACTGCTGAGCTGCGCCGTGTACGACTCAATAAATACATCTAGATAGCTGCTGCTTAGGCTTTGTCAAACTTGTACCATGAATTCTTATAAAATCCAGCGTTAATTGAACAGTGACAAACTTTAAAGAATTTTATCCTGTTCAAAGGACAGTTAAAATATTAATAGATTGGTTTAAAACTGTGCCACAAAATATCTATTCGTGCCGCTTGCAATTCTCCCTCGCTCTGCCTTGGCTTTTTAGCTAATTTAAATTTAAAAGTAGCAACGTAGCATTTAGACATCTATACTTAAGTGTGCATAAAGATTGCCCTTGGTTTTTTTTAAGGAGGGATTTCCCAGTCTCTGGGGTATGATTACACTCTGTGGTGTTTGTCAGTTAAATTTGTCAAATCTCAAGAACAACAGCAACATCTCTATACATGTCTCTGTGCAGAGCCTGGGTGGGAACAAACTTCCACAGCTTAGCTCCCAGGAATTGGAGATGTACCCTGCCATGTATTAGTTGTTACAGTGAAGTCGCATTTTATAGCTCCAGAAACAGCGAGTGCACACATCGAGGGCACTGTTGCTGTCTATTATGGGGTCTCTTCCTGACCGCAGGGATCAAGCAGAGGGGCCAGAAAGCCCCCCAGGCCATGGGTTGTGCACTGACCGCTGCAGGAAGAGCAGTCTGGAGCCTGTGCTCCCAGCCTCTGCTCCTCCAGGGTGCATTTCCAAGCAGCTCCATCTCTTCCTTGGCAGCAGACGAAGTGTACAGAGGTTTGCTTCCTGGCACTGCTGCTGGCCGAGGAGCACCTCCCTCTATAAACAAACCAGACCTCTCTCGCCTGGGATTTGTTTCTCTGCTCTCCTTTTTGGCCAAGGTCAAATATAGTGATGTGATGAGCATAGGATGTGCTGCTGGCTTTCTTCTGACACAGCTGATGGTGACCATTTAACTAGATGTCCTCTGACTCCCATCAGTGCTACAGTTGTTAGCATCTCATACTTTTCAAGTCCTCTACTAAGGAAGGCTTTACAAAGACCTCCCTCCCTCCAACAAACTTTCTGCCCCCAGGCAGATAAAAGTGCTGACAGTCTGCCAACAAATTCAGTTCTCTGCATCTTCATTATTCTCTGCCAGGTTTTTAAGACTTTCAGAGAGCTCAGACCTTTAGTGGGAGTGCTTCCTTTTGCTTTTACTCTTTTGTGTTTCATTTTGGTTGAAAGGATTAATAGCTTTAGGGCAGATGTCTTCAATATTTTGTGATTAAAAATGTGACCTCTAGTAAATAGCCTGGGCTACTTTTTTCCCCCTGCTTCACTCAGTTACTGTAGAGATCACGTACTGCACCTAAAGAAAGGTTATCTTCCCAACACACGTCACCAATTAACCTGTGACTTGTGACGGTCCCGAGACTTTGCTACGAAACTCTTTCTGCTACAGATCCCAAGTGAAACTTAATTTGTCCAGGATCTGAAGGTGTACCTGGTTAATGAGTATACTATTTTTTGAAAACAGTTAATAATTTTCATGGCATGCACTGTCTTTCATTTGAACTGGGGTTGGAAACGTAGCTGCTGTGATCAACGGAATGGCACTTAAATCTTGTGGTTTCAGGGTGTAACAGGTAGGCATGTTTAGCACTTGGAGTACTCACTGTGAGGCATGGTACTTTTGTGTTGAGTCTCCTCGTGGCCTGCCATGTCTGTGATCTGCTGAAACAGGCCAGGTGGGGTGGGAAGTCACCTTCTGACCCATTGTACAAGCAGGTCTGCAAATGGAAGGCAACGCTGGTCATAATCCTCATAGCTGGGGTAAGATCTTTTAAAAGGAGCCACACCTCTGCAGAAGACCATTTATTGGTTTTTTGTGCAATAACTGCTGGAAAAGAGATAGAAGTAGAGGACAAACCTACTAGCTGTTCAAACCTCCTCTGTCTTCTCTTCAAGATGCTGCTTTTTGCAATTTTCAAAGTACGTTCAGCCACAAAGTAAGTGAAAACTAAACTTCTTCAAGTGCCTGTCTGCTTTCTGGGTGTCTGGGAGCTAGACAAGCAGCTCTTCAGGCCAGGGCTAAGCCGCTCAGAGGGAGCTGAGAAACCCCACTCCTGCTGTCCGGAATGCTCTGAGGTCAGTAGGAAAGGGCTTGCTGAGTTTTGTACTTACAGACCTAAGCAGTCCCGGGGTGGGTCTTTTTGGGGCTCATAGGTTATACATTGAAAGTCCACAACTGTGTTTTATTTGTGTGTCAATATTACTTTTTGAATCTGGCCCTGAGTCACCTTTGGGAACCTGAACAGAACCAGCACTGCCTGTGTCAAATACTTGGCCGTAAGGTAGCACTTTCTATGTAAGAATATTCTAGGGCTTTGCAAACATTAATTACACTTTACAGCCCCTCTGAGGGAAGACAGAAAGCTAACTCTGGTTTTGGAAGACATGCTGATTTTGTTGATTGGCTGTGTGCTGAAAGAAATGTAAAATCAAACTCTGTGTTGCCCAAATATACAACCAATGTAAAGTTAAAAGAAAAAGCAGCAAGATTCCAAAGCCTGCTGCTTCAGTGCCAGAGAGGAGGAAATGAAAATCAGTTTGTGAGTAGAAAGGAGGGCTTTGAGGACTCAGGATCTCACTTTACATATGCTACCTGATGGGTCTCTTTTTGTCAGTGTATATGACACTGTTCTGTCTAATTAGCCCTGACGTTTCTTTTGAGCTTTACTTTTGTTTTCCATATACATGTTGGAGAAGAAAGCTCTGCCAATCCCTGGGAATCATGTTTAATTCAGAACAACTATTAGCCCTTTGATGAATAGAAAGCATATTTAAAACATAGGTACAGAACAGCAAATAAAATCAGGAGGCAAAAAGAAGGGATAGAGTTATGGTGCTCCGGGTATGAGTTACAGATCTGTGTCCTCATGCTCAATAACAGTCTGAGGGAAGAAGACACACTGCACTGTGATATTGACCAGCATGAAGGACAAGAGGAACCTCATAGGAATCCCTCAGGAACTGTGAGAAACCCTAAGGTCTCATCCACACCCATCCTCATAACCATCTCCGTTCAGTCCATAGGGCGGAAGTCAGCACTGTGGTCCTCCCACACTTCCCTGTGAGGCTGTGCCTGAAGCAGCTCCGTCCTTGCCCGTTGTCCTGGTCCCTGTTACCAACCTGCCCAAGTGAGAGATACTTTGATCTTTAGTTTCTAAACACGAGAGAAGAGTTGGCAGATGCTATTAAGGCAGAAACACCTTTTCAATTACCCATCTGTTTATTCATTCTCTTACGATAGTCCCTTTTGCAATGCATTGTTCTCTTATTACAGTTTATGTATTTCTTCTACTGATAATTGAATCCTTTGGGTTTTTCAACATCAGTGCGAGGGATGAGGTTACTAATTTGGAATAAGAGTCAAGCTGCTGGAAAACATCTCACTTGAGATTAGATCCATGCTGTGCTTTAACAGAAAAAAAAAAGAGCCTTTTGTAGTTTTATGGGTGTTTTACTTAAGAAAAAAAAAAAAAGATATTACTGGGCTAATGTACTATGATTTTCCTCAGCTAATTAGAAATAGAATAATGCATTGGACAAACTAAAATCAGTTCACTCTGAATCAGTAAATCAGGTACTTCAGATGGCCCAAGCACCAGTGTAACACAACAGGTGATCTGTCCAAATGTTGAGTCTGCCAAAAAATATATTTGAATTAATTGTGGAATGAGGAGGATGTAAGGGAAGTGGTATTTTTCCTCAGTTTGTGAATATATTTGTTTGATGAGAGGAAGGGTGATTAAGCTCTTGTCACAGAATCACAGACTTGTAGGGGTTGGAAGGGACCTCCAGAGATCATCGAGTCCAACACCCCTGCCAAAGCAAGTTCCCTAGGACAGGTCACACAGGGAGGTGTCCAGATGAGTCTTGAATATCTCCAGAGAAGGAGACTCCACACCCCCCTGGGCAGCCTGTCCCAGGGCTCTGTCACCCTCACTGTGAAAAAGTTCTTCCGTGTGTTGGTGCAGAACTTCCTATGCTCCAACTTGAGGCCCCTGCCCCTTGTCCTGTCCCTACAGACCACTGAGAAGAGGCTGGCCATTTCCCCCTGTGTCCCACACTTCAGATATTTATAAACATCGATCAGATCCCATCTCAATCTTCTTTTCTCCAGGCTGAACAGCCCCAGCTCACTCAGCCTTTCCTCACAGGGGAGATGCTCCAGCCCCTTAGTCATCTTCATAGCCCTCTGCTGGACTCTCTCCAGTAGATCCTGTCTTTTTTATACCAGGGAGCCCAGAACTGGATACAATACTTCAGGTGTGGCCTGACCAGAGCAGAGTAGAGGAGTCAGGACAAAAATGGCATTGGGCAACAATCTATGGAAGCATTTGCTTTTGTACTGTGAACATTTCATTTGCCAGAGTGGAATAACGTACTCATGTTGGTCTGATTCCTGCTAGTTTGGTGCACGGTACTCAGACAGGCTTAAGCAAGAAATGACACTACAGCAAATGAAGGAAGCCATTCTCTGTGAAATACAAGATGTGTCTAATAATATATGATAAACTTAGTATCATCTCTCTTGGGAATTTAGCTGTTTCTAAATTGTTAAATTGCAACACGCTTCTCTCTGTTTGTTTGTAAACACAGCCTGAAGCCATGATCTCACAAACCTTCAGACTGGACTTGTGAACAGCTCCTTACCTCCCAGCTCAGGCCTGAGCCAGGTCAAAACTCCTGAGGAGTTTCTTGTGGCTCTATACAGGTCCCAGAGGAACAGGGGAAACCTCTTCCCCAAATGAAGGTTAAAGCAGTGAGATGTATGGTACTAGACATGGTGAAGGATTCAATTATCAGAGCTTCTGTGAAGCATACTGGTACACAGTAAACCCAGCAAAATCTCTTACTGTTTTTCTGTGAGTCGGGGAGTGGGGTTATGATGAGGCTGAGAGTGCAGACCGGGGGTTTTGCCTGCAGTGATCTCCATTAGTGGAGCACAGAACTTAGCCACGGTCTTCTCAAAGTCGTAGCAGGGGGAGGATAGCTACAGGATCTACAGAACCACCGTCTCTCCTAGCTTATTTGTAAGGCTAGAGATGATAATTAATGAAGAGAGTAACACTGAATTTTAATTGGGTTGTAATTATAACACAGCAATTTATTTTGTGAGACTTTCAAGACTGTTCAGCCCCTCCAGCATTTTGTTCCTCAGCTGAATCTAGCACGAAAAGTTAGAGGGAGATAAATAATTGGTTCTGAGACATACTTGCCATAAGTGGGTCAGTGTGTGTGTGTGTGTGCGTGCTGCCATGCACCATAATTTATCCAGGGGAAGCACCTCGGTGTTTGACCTGATAAACCAGGGATCTGGCAATTCAGGGCATTGCTGGTATGCATGCAGAGCTGATGCTGGAGCAGCGCTGGATTTATCGGAGGGCAGGAATCATACTAGCTGGATTCAGCCCATGGTCTGAGCACATGGAGAATCTGAATATGACCCTCAAAATTGCTAAGAATGGGAGTGTGGTAGGTTCCTTCTCTGCAACGTTACAAACTCCACCTAAAGGAAACTTTAGTCCTCATAAACTCGTATTTGTCAAGAGAGAAAGCAAGAAAGTTGATGTGATTCTGTAGAAAGTGGTCCTCTTAATCAGGCTTTAGATGTCAAGAGATGGAAGATCAGTTCTCTTCACCTTAGTTGGATTGTTGTGTTAGCAGCACGCAGGGTGGTGGGTTTTTGCTGCCACATGAAGGTGCCTGAACTTAGGTACTAGAAAATTTCAAAGATGTCCACTGTTGGGCTGGCTCAACAGATAAGATGATTGTTTCAAATATCTAACCATTTGAAGATCTTGATCTCAACTTCTCTTATTTTTTCTTGCTTCCAACTGAGCTAGAAATGTTAGAAGGGCAGATTTCCCTGTGGCGTGGAAGAAAGATGTAAGAATTGTGTTACTATCATTATTTGTAAAATTCCATCTGCAAACGCTGCTTTTCCTCAAATAAAAGCAGTCTCCAGGAGAAAAATCAAAAGATGGCCAGCTGGTCACAGTAGGGGCCAGCATTAAGGAGGAAGGTACAAACAATTACCTGTCCTCAAGTAAAACAAAAAAAACCCACAAGAAAAATAATAATAGCAAAGTTCATAATCCAAGTTGAATTATGAAATGGGTCAGGTCCAGAAGGCTGTAAAGACCCCTGCTTTCAGCTAGCTCATTACCAGGCCTCCCGTCTCCCACTGGAAATTTCTCTTGTTTGCTGAGTTTTCAACCCTGACATTACGAATAATGGAGAAAAGTAAATCTATAAATATGTCAAGCAGGCTTTGAAACCTTAGCTTGTTAAAGCACGTTGAGGAGATGGAATTCCATCACTGCATATCTTTTAGAGCGGGATAGAGAAAACATCTGTTAGGACTGGAATGCTAGATCTTCTTTGGAATAAAAGGAGGCTGAAGTAGGTAACTTATGAAGGACTTGCCAGCCTTAGTTTTCTATATTTGGTGGTTCATCGATGCTTTGCCATGTTATAAGCTACATTTCAGATGTAACCACTATTTTCCACCAGGGGTTGATAGTTAAAGGATTTCTGGTGGAGTTCTTCTGGAAAGTATTGTGGTCTAGTTGGGAGGTTCTCAAAAGGGATGAGGGAAAAAAAAGGAAATATCTTCAAACACCTTCATATTAATTAAAAAAATGTCACTTAAAAGTCTTGCCCTGCTAGAAATGCAAGAAACCTTCTGGAAAGACTTCCCTCTCTCTTTACTCAGACACACAAACTTCTACCACTAATTCTGCATTAGCCATTTCTGCTTTACACAGAGAATCACCGAATCCCACAGAATCACAGAATAACAAGGTTGGAAAAGACCTTTAAGATCAAGTCCAACCATTCACATCCTAAACTAAACCACATCCCTAAGTACTTCATCTACCCTTTTTTTGAACACATCCAGGGAAGGTGACTCGACCCCCTCCCTGGGCAGCCTGTTCCAGGCCCTCACAACTCTTTCAGTAAAATTTTTTTTCCTAACATCCAATCTAAACCTGCCCTGGCACAGCTTCATGCCATTCCCCCTTGTCCTGTCACCTGGCTGAAGAGACCATCACCTACCTCTCTATAACCTCCCTTCAGGTAATTGTAGGCGGTGATAAGGTCTCCCCTCAGCCTCCTCTTCTCCAGGCTAAACAGCCCCAGCTCCCTCAGCCACTCCTCATATGATTTGCCCTCCAGCCCCTTCACCAGCCTGGTTGCCCTTCTCTGGACTTGCTCCAGGACCTCCATGTCCCACCACCCTCTCTGTGAGGGTGGTGAGGCCCTGGCACAGGGTGCCCAGAGAAGCTGTAGCTGCCCCTGGATCCCTGGTAGGGTTCAAGGCCATGTTTGATGGGGTTTTGGGCAACCTGGGCTGGTGGAGGGTGTCCCTGCAAATAACTGAGGCTGGAGCTTTTGGTGCGTGGAAAGGAGTATGGGTGGCTATTGCAACTGTCATTTTAGGCAGTTGCATTTTCTTGTTATTCTCCTAGAAGCTAAGCATCTCAGTATAGTGTGGAAGTCAGAGATATCTTTTCTATGCAAGAATTGAGAATATCTGAAATGACTGACATTTTGTGGAAGGAAAAAACAACAGAACATGAATCTCAGAGCTGCAGCATTTAACGCAAAAAAGTAAAGAGTGTTTGGGAAAGAAAAACATGTTTCTTTTGTGATGCTTGATTATGATTTCCTTTATTGTAATGTGGCAGAAGGGGGTTGATGTATATTGTTTTGTCTGGGAAGGGTTTCTGCCTTTGCTATGTCTGCCACAACAAAATTGAAAATTATCTCAATTTACCATGGAGAACTTAATGAATTCAAACCGCATGAACGTACCATTTCCAACAAAGACTTCTGTTTGTTTGTTTTGCTCATGGTGTCATGAAGCTATCTCTACTCTGGAAACTATCAAGGCTATGCAATTTGGCTGCTGATGGAATTTTCTTTTGTTATGTTTCTTTTCTCTCACGTAGAAGCATTTCAGTTATTGAAATTAGTAAGAATGCTTAAGTTTATTTCTTCAGATGTACCAGTTAGCAGTGACTCCATTTGCAACTGCCAGTCATGTTTAACCAAGCAAGTGAGTAAGCAAGCCAAGAAAACAAGGTCTATGATCAGAAAAGAGATCTGCTTTACCAGACCAGGCTACATGGCCAGTTCCTGTTTGTGTTCTTGCTGCAATTGCTATTCTTACCATTTCAATGGGAATTAATCAGACATTGACACTCTGATATCTAGATGTTTTTTCCATCAAAAGGAAAAGCTTAATTAGATTGCAAGTAGCAGCAGCATGTATTCCACAGTTTTCCACAGCGGGTGACAGTGTCTTGAACAGCTCTGAAGCTCTGGATAAAATTAGGAAAAATTTGAGCTCACACTCTTTTATTTTAACAATAAGCAAGGAACAACTACAGACCATATAGCCAAGTTTAACCCATTCCTTCTTACCAGGACTTTTGAGCAATGATTTCCCAGAATTTATCAAGGTTGGATACTCTGATCTCAGGTAATCCTGTGAAAAGCATCAGCTCACTGAGATCTAGATTAAAGTGCCCTAGGATGGGCCATATGACTAAATGGAGCTGGATTCAGGCATGTACTGGGAGCCCACACTCCCTGGAGTCTGTATTTGGGGAGATTAAAGCCTAACTTAGCATGATAAAACAGCATAATAGGACTGCCAGATGTTATTATTAATGAATCAAGAATACTGCTTGCAGGTGGAGTACATCAGGTCTTAAAAAAAATTAGACTAATGGGTTGAGGTAAAGGTAGCACAGGAAAGGCAAGTAAGATTTGGAGTTGAACAGTAGTAGATGTCTGAAGTCATATCACTGCTAACATGGCCTCAAACTTTAATCTCTCTTTATCTCCCTGCCTTTAATCATCTCTAGCATAAAAACGCTGAAGTGTTACGCTATTAAAGTCTGCAATGGTTATGAACATGGGAATAGTCCTACTTGCAAGCAATAATCATTTTGGTTATTACAGACTAATACTGAAGACCCTCCAAATTGCATATACACGTAAATAATATAGTACGCGTATGCACGTAAGATACAGCTGCTAATCAGGTTTAGTTGTTCAGGTTTGTGGGTTTAGGATGTTCCTTGCTGCTGCTTTGTATTCTTTAAAATTCTGCCATAACGTGTTGGAAAATTATTGACATCTCTGGCTGGTTTACGAACATGGCACATACAGAGAATCTAATATGCTGCACTTTTATGCAGGCAAAGAAAGCCAGCAGTAAAACCCAATACCATGGCAACTTTCTAGCAACAGAATATCAGCAAGTGTTTTCCAGGTTTTTTTGTAGAGGTCTGAAATGTTTAGTTAAGGAAAAATCTCATTATGAGAGCGAGAGTTCTTCGCCTTATTTCCGGCAGAAACTAGTTTCTTGCTAATATATTGGTCTTGTCTGAAAAGATCTTTTTTGACAACATGGCTGGGAGGAGCTGATACATTCCCTGTTCTTCCTAAAGCATCGTCATGGAATGCTGGATTCGTTTAGTGTGAAAATGTAAATAAAATGAGAATAATCTCTGGAGTTTTAATGACAATATTTTAGACATCTTTCTCTTTACTATTATGTCCCCTGGAAAACACTGTGGTGTCAACTTTATTGAGGGCTTTGGCATCTTCAAGAAAATTTATTGTAGAAATGCAAGTAAGGAAGACTTAGGCGTAAGAAGTTGTTTTATAAGAGATTATATGTTAATGTACTGAAGCTAATGACTCTGGTTAGTTTAGAAATGAAAAAATTTTCATATTTTTTGTGTTATTCTGATCTGTACTGTGAGGGTTTTGTGGCCTTTTTGGGGGCTTTTTTTTTTTAATGTCTTTCGGGTTGGTAATGAAATGCAAGATTAATTTGCAGTAATTACAGTAGTAATAAAAGCTGATATTGTTTTGCCATAGATGTAAAGAGATGATGTGTGTTGCCAAAATCAGAAGCCCTAATATGTGAATTACATAGGAGTCTAAAGTGCTTGGCAACAAAAATAATTATGTAAAACTGAAGGAATGAAAGAGCAGATACAAATATATGCACGGGGTAAACAAATTTTAAAGCTTTCCTCCAGGCAGTGTTTTTCTTCAGAAGAATTTCTTGCTGTGCCAGGTCATGCTAAAAGTAAAGAAGAATTTATATCAAAACCATGATGGAAAACCGTTTAGATTTTAATAATAAAAGAATATTAGCTTTGTCTCATTCTTTGCTGATGTAGGTCTCTAATAACTCATAACAATTTTAAGGGCAGATCAAAATCGAGGTTAGTAATAGGACCAAATATCATCTGAATCACTTCTCATCTCTCAGTCCAAGCTAACAGTCTGGAAGGCTGTTACGGATTTCCCAGATCTGACTGTGGGGCTGTGTGTTCCTGGGATGTGGGGAGCTGATGTCTCATGGATGAAGGAAAAGGGACCTCACGACATTATCCTATTGTTTCATTGGGCTGGCCTATACTGACCTCAAATTAATTAAGTAAGGGTATAACCAGCTTGGCACCAAGTTATGCAGCCTTGCAGGAACACAATCAGCTTCCAAACAGATTGTTTCTGCCCCTCTGAAGCTGTGTTTCCAGGTGCAGCACAGAAACCAGCATATTTGCTTAGGGAATTATTTTATTTTTGAGCAGTAGTCATATTGAGCCTGCTATAACATTCTGCTGTGAGTTCATATTCTTGGAATTTAGTTTACGACGTTAGTCTTGACAGAAACTGTTGCTATGCAAATAGTATTCTCCAGATGTGAAGTGTATTATAACAATTAATAAAGAATGCAACTTTATGAGCGTAGCTAGAACATGCAAAATAATCCATGTCATGTCTTTTATAATAAGAACCATAAAACAGAAATAAAAACTGTGATAGGAAGTGTACGTTATGGAGCTCTCACAAAGCTTTGACCCTGGGATAATTTTGAACAGGAATGTTTCATGATACTGTTCCCTCTACCGCAATATAAATTATCCAGGGATGGATTCACCTCTAGGATGCATGCACTCATAGTAAGTGGGCATGGGGAGAAGTGAGGAAAGAGACACTTGTACACTCAAGAGCTCTTAATATATCAGTGGCTTGGTGAGTGAGTCAGAGAGGTGAGAAAACCCTGAGTGTAGGAAGAATCAATGAGATCTTCTCTATCTCAAGATCAATTTTATATGATTTGGAAACTGATAAATGAAACTACTTATTTTTTTTTATACTGAAAGAGCAATGCATTCTTCAGTGACAGATTTTGTTTCAAAATACAGAGAAGCACGGACTCTGAAAATATATACAGAATGGCACACAACTTTGAAATCTGCAGAGCTTCTATTGCAATGTCTGAAGAGAGAGATCTCTTTTTGTAGCAATTACCACAGTTTAGGAAAACAAGCAAAGGCCCTGTGCTGTAACAAGGCTTGAACCTCAATCATCATTGAGGAGCTTACAGTGATACACGCCCTGCACTGTGCAGTGAAGCCCCACGTCACGTCAGAATGCCACTGTCAGGCAACAGGGATAAACGGGGTAGGAGCTATCAGGAGAAGGGAAATGAAAAGAGTTCAGTGAAAAGACTAAGAGGGGATCTGATCAATGTTTATAAATATCTGAAGTGTGGGACACAGAGGGAAATGGCCAGCCTCTTCTCAGTGGTCTGTGGGACAGGACAAGGGGCAATGGCCACAAGTTGGAGTACAAGGAGTTCCGCACCAATGTGCAGAATAACTTTTACACAGTGAGGGTGACAGAGCCCTGGGACAGGCTGCCCAGGGAGGTGGTGGAGTCTCCTTCTCTGGAGATAATCAAGCCCCGTCTGGACACTGACCTGTGCAACCGGTCCTAGGGAACCTGCTTTGGCAGGGGGGGTTGGACTCGATCTCTGGAGGTTCCTTCCAACCCCTACAAGTCTGTGATTCTGTGAAAAACGCAGTCACAACTTGCTTAACGAATACCAGCCGCAACATTGCAACTCACAGGGCTGACTTAGCAAAGAGTGAGGATCCTTACCACCTTGCAGCCTCAGTTTTATAGGTGGGGACTGGGAAATCTTTTTAAGAAGGCTGATTAGAGGAAGATGTAAAAAAAAATGCACTCCAAAAACTGCTCATCAGTAACATTTACATATTGCAGGAAGTTTTCCAGGTCTTTCAGTGGATCTTTACAATGGACCTGCAATTAAACCTAAATGCATGATTCGCTTTATACAAAATGCTGGGTCCTAACCAAAGATGCTTCTTAACCATAGCCTTGAAAATACTCGTCTTCTACCTTGAGATGGTTTTGTTTCTCTTCGCCTCATAATTGTAAACTTTTCCATTCATTTCAGCCTGCTTTTTTTTCTTTTTTTTTTTCTTTTCTTTAGAGCATAATGGAAAGTTCAATAGTTGTAACTCAGTAAACACATTTTTTATGCAAGGCTTTTATATCTACTCTAGAAAGCTCTCATTTGTTTCTTTCTTCTGTAGACATGAAAGATTGTTTATTAAATATAATAATAATAATAAAGTAGAGATAAGATTTCTTACCTGGCATTAGTTCAGATTCCAACGTATTTTTCCCCAGCCTCACTTCATTATAGCTCTATTTGGTAGTGCATAACCAGCATGTGTCATGCTGAATGAAGGCTGGCTTCAGAATAACATGTCAGTAAGATGATTGCTCTTGGAACACACGGTGCCCTTACTCTATAATTAAATGCAAAACCTGTGTGGAAAAACTTGATGTTAAAAGTCTTAGCTTATGCTCACCAGAGACTAGTAGTGGAGAGTTGAATGCCGTCATACTAACCTTAATTGCTTCCTCTGTGTCTGGTTGTGGGAGTTTTGGCACTGCAGTACTCCTGCTGGGGATTATTAAGCCATGGACTGAAGTGGACGTGGGAGTGCAATGGTGTAGCAGGGCTCGGCCTGCCGGGGACGTAATGATGGGGGACAGAGAGCAGGGGGCAACTGAGCCACTTGTGGAGGGGCAAATCTGACTCTTGCAGCTCTCTGTTGCTTTCCATTCATCTCCCTTGCTCCCTATGCTGTGCCTGTCCTGAGCAGAAGTACTCAGGGTCCATCCAGCCTTCTCTCCTTGGAGAACCGATGCTCATTTCTGCCAGCTAAGGAAGGGCGGGCCACCCCAGTGAGCACATAGGTGTTGGACCTGGCTGGAGTGTGCTGACAGGTTTGAGTGCTCTGAAGGGCATGGAAGTTTAATCTGACTTTTTTTTTTCCCATCTGGTTTTTAAGGCTGATCAAAATTTCAAAATTCAGACATGAGAAAAAGGTAATAAAAACGTCATCCTCTATTTTCTATTTGGCAGTAATGAAACACCTTCCTGTTCAACTGAATGTTTAATGCAGAAAGCTTTAAGGGACAAAACTATAGCAATTTCATTATCTTTAAGGATAAAAAAGCTTTGGATTCCTAGAGCAGCATTTTTAGAGAAGGGCATTGGGAGAATGTTGTTCCGCGGCAGGAAGGAAAAAGGAGAGGGGCATGACAGGACAGCTGGCTGCCAGTGCTGTCCATCTTGTGTGCATTTTATAATTAATTTCGAGTGTGCTGGAAGATATCCTAACGGAATCAGTCTACTTTCAAGCTGAATGCAAGGTATATTGTAGTATTCTCCAGAAGTAAAATGAGGTTTAGGAAGCTTTGAATTTTCTGCCTTCTATTTGAAGAGATCTGCAAAGAGGTAAATAATTTTAAATAGTGGTTGCTAATCTGACTCTTCTAATCAGCACATGATGAACTGGCTTCCTACAAGGTGAACAGAATGATTTTTTTTTTTTTTTTAATTAAAAATGTATCACATTTTTCTCTTTTCAAGTTTCACTTGGCTGTCTCCTGACCTTCTTACAGTGAAAGAAGAGAACAAAGTTTGTGCTCTTCCAGGACAGCTTGTGGGCTTTCAGACCAGAAGTTTCTATCTTTCTCAGTTCTCATAAGAAGTAGCTACATCATACTTCAGATCAGTCCAGCATTTCAAGAGTAAGGTGCAAGCTCCTTAGACAGCCGACAATATCTGTTTGTCTGATGTACTATGTGGCCTCTCATGAACTGGCTCCACCATTTCCAGAGCCATATTTTTTTGTGTCTCCTGAGACAAGGCATTCAATTTTGATCTTGTCCACATCTTCTGTCTTTACATGCAAGTTTTGGTTTTCAGAAAACCATCTCAGTCACCTGTCATTCAGAGCAGGCTACTTAATTTCCCTCTTGACTTGGCTTTAGTTACATGGGAATAATCCGAAGAGCAAAAATAGTCACCTCAGTCATCACTTCAGTCAAGACCGAGTCCCTCTAAGATGAGCAGCCAGAGTTTTTTTTCTCACACTACTTTTAAAAATGTTCAATTTCTGCTTTTTAGCCATTTTAAGTTGAGGACGTCTAGTTTTATACCCAGTTCAGCTCATAAAAGAGTGATGCACACTGCTGAAGCAGGCAGGCAGTAGGAAATGAGTGCCTTTTATCAACTGATTCTTTTTTGGCTGATGAAAATAACAATGAAAAAAGAAGTGTGAATTTTGGCTGTGCTTCACTGCTATCAGTGTTCATTTCGGGTTTGACATTAAAATACTCTAAATACCCAGGAAAATGTTCTGGTAGACACAAAGCAAATGCTCTGAATGTTTCTGTGACATTGCCAGCGCCTTTTACTCCGTTCCCTCACATCTCTGCAGAAATCTGAAGTAAAGTTGTGTGAATGGATGAGCTCTGGCAGTCTTCTGGGGTGGGTTAGGTAAACCTTACGGCTCAGATTTTGACTGGTCCTTAAACCGCCTTTTACCAATAGAAAATACCACAATTTATGGTCTTTTCTAATTCTAGCAAAGATACCGTTCTTTTCTACCACTTTATCAGTCAAGGGTCTTCATTGTCCTCCTTTCAGGAGGGTAGCTGCATAGAGGAGGTCACTGTGACGTAGGCTAACTGCCTGGTTATACATTGTTTACCTCATTTCTGTCGAATCCTGAGCGACTTCAAAGCCCAACTGCCGTAGACCATATTCAAAAAGGCTTTCAACTAGGTTTATCAGTGAGAGGGTGAGTAAATGGTTGGTGAGTGGAGTCTCATGGTCATGATCAGGGTCTTGGAGATTTGCACTGGAATCTAGACCGCTCAACACACTTACAAATGATTGGGAAAAGGAGTGGCCTGTAAGATGGCAAGATGGTAAGTTGCAGAAGGCCCTTACAAAGTGGTTATTAAATTAGCCAGTAAAATTCAGTGTAAATAACTGTGAAGTGATGCATCTAGGGAAAAAAAGACGAAGTCGTTTTGTCTTTGCATACAAAACAAGGTCTGAGCTGACCACTTTTGCTTGGGAACAGGGCCTTGGAGTAACGGTAGTTCTATAAAAAAGTCAATTCAGTGCTCCACAGCAGTCTAAAAAAGAAAAAAAAAACCAAAACTTGTTGGGAGTTATAAGAGTTTAATTAGGAAGTGGAGAGAATCATTGTGCCCCTGAATAGTGCCCAGGTAAGCTTGTAACTTGAATGCTGCCTGGATGTATGGTGTTCTGGTTGTGGTTTCAAAAAGGACAGTGTGAAAGTGGAAAAAATTTTCTCCGTGCAATTGTCTTATGTCTGTCAGAGTGTCAGGAAAGTTATTCAGATTAGTTAACAGGTGTTCAAACCGAGAACCAGCTTTAGCCATTCTCCATGCCTCAGAATATGTTTTTTTCCCTTCCATTTTATAGTCAGTACCAGGTTTGTAAGCTTCTAGCCCTCTCTAAAGGCAATCACTATTGTCAGCCTTTCATCTGGATTTTTGAGAGGCACATTGTTATTCATTTAGGATTTTGGCTCAGAGGCCAGAGTGTGGCTGGGGTTGTGGACGAAAAAGAGGGAAAGAACTCCTGTTTTACACCTTGCTCCTTTCAGCACCTGCACATCTCTCGTAAGTTTGTGTGAAAGATGCATACACACATCAGAGGGGCAAATCCTTCATTGATTTCCAGTATCTTAATATTTAGGTACCTCTGAGGTTAAGAAATCCCTAGGAAACTGTGAGAACCGGAGGGAACAAACTTACAGACAGCAATATTTTGCAGAAATTGATCTACACCACCTCTTCTGTTTCTTTCATAGGTATTTTTCCACTCAGTAATAATTTCTGGAATGTTAAAATAATGATGCCAAAGGCTTTAGATAGCAGACTTAGTTCTCAAATGAATTATATATTTGTACCTGGGGAGCAGAGATTAGAACTGTACCATATTTATTACAGAATCACAAACCTTTTCCATGTGGGAGCAAAGAGGTTTCCTTTCACCTACGTCAATAATACAGTTCAATTCTCTTTTACAGCGGGTATTATCCTTACTGTTGTAATGTCCTACCATCCCCTGTTAGATTTTAATCTCCTGGAAAGATTTCTCAAATGCCGCATCATCTGAATTTTTCACCCCGGTCTCTATTTAGTATCTGTAAGAAAGGAGTTGGATATACAGAAACTCTCTTGAAAGTCAGCTGGGTGCTGCTGTGTGATCGTTCCTCTTTGGAATTAGGTTGGCAGCTCACAGATAGAGTCAGGATTTGATAGACCACGTGAACTCTTCTTGGTTAAACTTTGCCTCTTCCTATCCAGTCAGCAGCCAGTAGAGAGCAATATTGCACACATGTGAGAAATTAGTTCACTAGACACTACTACTCTAAGGGGAAGTAGCCACTATAATTATCACTTTCCTTCTCCAACACTGATGAAATAACTAAGCTAGACATAAAGGAGCTTAGGCTTTGCTAATTTTTGTCTTCTTCTCAATACTTACTTTTTATCTTGTATATAGTCAATGGCTTGTCAAACCTGAAGCTAATTTATTTGGTATTATATATTTGAAATGTTTTACTCTCTAAGAACCCACTAATGGGATGTAACACATCGAAATCAGATTAAAGAGCTGTGGGAAAAAATCTTTTGATCAGCTAGTTGAATAAAGCTTTCTGCTTCTACAGTGAATTTATATAGGCACCCTGTTTTGTATAAACTAATATTATGTTCAGAATTCAATTTGGACTAGGTTGCCATGCCGGGGTCACAAAATGGAAATGCATGTGCATATGTTTATTAGCACTTCAGGATCTCCTTCAACTATTTCTTTGCCACCTCTTTCTTCAAATTTAGTCCAAATTTTTCCTGATATAATATATAAAATGTACAGGATTGCTCCATTTCTGAAATAAAATATCTTATTACATTCATACCTGCCCATAATAACAGTTTTTAATTGAGAGTCTTCCAAGGAAAGGACAGATGATCAAACTTTTAATAATTTATCCACTGCATCCAGACTTCTCTGAACATGGTGATAAAAATGATCACTAGATACTCACTAAGTGTAGCTGCATAGTTTTTACAAGCCCTCAGTTTTACTGAGCGACCCTCAGTAGCTGTTGCCCTGCCTTAGCCCTCACAGCAGCTTAAATCAGTCTCAACCAAATTTCAGATTCACAAAGGCAGAGGGAAGTCCTGTTCTTGCCCTCCAGGAGAAGGCAAGGCAGCAAGGAAAGGTACTTCAAGTGCAGAATAAGACCCTCATACTACACTGAATCAATAAATAAAACATCAGTTCTGCACTGAGTCCTGGACATGGGGTTCCTCTGTGTACCACGTACAGCATCAGTGGGTAAAAACCGATGAAACTAATTCTACCAGGGTCTCAGAGTCCCATCTGGTGAGGTCTGAAATGTGCCTTCGGGCAGGGTGGTGCTGCAGACTCTTCCTGAGCTGACAGCACTCACTGCATTGTCTTTGTGCCTCAAGGTGCAATGCAGACTTTGCTGTGAAGAGAGAAAGTGCATCTTTAAAAATAATCAGTAAAGGTGCTTCTCTTCTCCATCATTCCATCAAGAACCTTTGATTCAATTTCCTAAGGGGTTTTAGAGGTTTTTAGTGAATTTGGAAGACAGAATTAAGGCAAGGATTGGAGGTTGGGAGGACTTGCAGGGTTTACCAGCCTCCTTAGTACATGAGTTGGAAAGAATGTCACGTGAAAGTGAAGTAAGTCTATTCAGCATTGTGCTACACTTCACTGGATGACATGCAATAGCCTTTACTACATGCCCTGGGAATGAATAATTCATTCCTAATAATAATACTCAATCGAAACAGGGACATTTAAGAGAAAAATTCTGTGCTTCTCTGTATGAAAAAGCAATCCTCTTCATTCCAATGTATTTTTTCTGTAAATTCTTACAGACCTCTTCTAGCTATGTGTGTGAGAGAGAATCCAGGTGCTTATTAATAATATGATGGAGTTATATGCCTACAGATGAGCTTTGAGAAACCTTAGTTCATTAGTTTAAGAAACGATGCTTCTGGTTTCATCATTTTCCCAGACGTTTAACATCAAGGTGAGCAGAAAGGAGCATTTGCTTCTGCCTCAGTCTCTTCAGCATCATCTCTGTCATTCTGGTGTAAACCCACATTTCTCTGCAGTGATTTAACTTCCCTCTTCCACGATGTTGTGGGATCAGCCTACCTTTGACAGGAGCTGAAATACAGATGCACACAGAAATGCTTGTCCCCAGGTGCTCTCTACACAGAGAGCTGACTGACAAATCGCTCCCCTTCTTACTGCTGCTCACCTCTGCCAGGTGAACCTTGCTGGGCGTCACTCGCCATGGACACATGAGAGCAGGGCGGGAGGAGACTGCAGTCTGTGAAGAGCAGAACTGCACAGACCATAAACCAGTACTTGTCTTCTTACGTACGTCTATGCAGGAACAGAAAGGATTCTGAACCAGAAATGCCGACATCAGTCCTTCTTTGGGGCCAGACAGTGCAAATGGTCTCTGTCTTCATGATGAGTATTTCAGGTCTAGCTTTAGGACGTGAGCATCTGCTCCTAGGAGCTGCAAGCCTGTCCCTTGCCTGACAAGAATACACTTAATGAAATTAAAGAGCAATAAAATCAGCTACATTACTCAAGATTATTACTTTCTGCCACATTGTGTATTCATACTATAATTTACCACCACAGGAGATCATAGGAACAAACTCTGGGTTTTACAAAGGCCTTTGTGATGTTATGGCTATAATCAGAGGCAGCTCCACCAGCAGCCATAATAGGGCAATCAAATCCCACACTTCAGCATGCAGCCTGATGCCCGCGGAGTTCACACTGAAAAGACTCCCCTCCTCTTCCCAACCCACCCAGTAGATAGCACACAAGTGGGCACGCAAGTTATATGGGTTTAGGATTTTGATCCATGTGCTCCTGAAGGCAAGGGAGAAGATTGACGTGGTAGAGCTCCATCAGATACATAGCAAAATTTCCTTTGCTTTGGGAAGTCCTGACAGATTACTGGAGATCTGTTGATTTAACTGATCATCTGCCAGAAAGAACACCATAGTGACCCTTGAATCAGGGAGAGATACAACAGAAGCAGAAAAACTAAAGCTGTGGAAAGAGCAAGTTTCTCTCTGTTAACAGAAATAGACTTCACCACATTTTTGTTGTTCCCATGGAAATCTTTACTGACTTCCATGGCATGAAGTTTTTTATCTCCAGATTTCAGGTGAACCCTTCCTGCTTCCATGTGATGAGACTTACCTTGCAGGAGAACATGTCATTAGCATCTGGATACACAGCATAAAGCTCACACCCCCAAGAACATCTGGCTTGCTGGGAGTGGAGGAAGATGTTTCTTCTTTATAGAAACATTCCAGCTCACCCAAAGACATACACGGGTCACGGATGTGCAGGGCCAACTGAAAAGAACAAGGTGCTCCTGTTTGAATTCTCAGAACTGGGCAACAAAGCTGAGCTCTAATGGCTTTCCCTGCTGCCCCGTGGCTGTTCGCAACCCCTGCTGGGTCGCATGGCTGACTGCTGGCCTCTGCTCATTCAGTACTCCTCGCGGTCGACAACCTGTATCATATCCCTGGATAAAGGCAGCTCAGGCTTTTTGTTCTATCTGCTCCATTATTCAGGCTTTTCTTTTTTAAACACTGGTCTTTATGAAATTTTAATCTTCCAGGACACGATTGATACAATGACTGGAGAAAATAAAAGAAGGTCGCATGGCTTCCTTCTTAGGTCAGAAAGCTGTGACAGTATAACTTGGTAGCTTGAAGCAGAAGAGCTAACAAATCTCCCTCTCCCCTTTCTCCTTCTCTCTGATGACCTATGAAATCTTTTCTACAGCTCATTAGCTAAGCCCGGGTTCCTCCTGTCTTCATCAGCCTACCCAAGTGAAGGCTGGAGATCTGTGAAGCACCCCAGGGGGACATGTTGGAAACCAGAATTTGAGAAACAGGGTCAGCTGGAAAGAGACTCACGGCCATCTGTCTGTGCTTGCGATCGCAGGCTTTCCTGTGCAGGCGGGGGAGCTGCAAGGTGCCTGCATGGTGGCTAGAAGAGAAAGGAAGCCTGAGGTCTCTGCTGTTGTGGTTTATTGTGGATGTCTGTGTCTTTTTGTAACGGGGGGGTCCTGGCTTCTACCTCACTCTAAGCATTTCCTTCTATCAAAATGGAAAGCAGACAACAGAGAAGTGTTCTCAGTGTCTAGCAAGGCAAATATGTGAATAGGCAAAGAAATAAGGGACATCTAGCAGAGTTCTCTCCCGCTCCCGCCACAGAATTCCCGCTTTGCTTTTTTTTTTAAGTGGCTTTGCTATATTGTTGGAAAGAGAGATGATGAAACACTGGAAATAATGTAGGATGAATTTCTAATAATTCCAATTTATTAATAGACACAAGAGTAAATTAGAATGAATTTTTCCAGCAAAATGAGTCTTGGAAAAATATGAGAAAAAATTTATCTTTCAAAACTTTTTGAGTTTCTTCCAATGACATCCCTTCTTTTTTTTGTCCTAGTTTCCATCCAGATCATTATGTTGTTATAATAACTTTAAATGTTTGGTGTTCACCTGTGTCCCTAAGTAATTTGAAAAGAATCCTCTTAAAGAAGTCCTACAGCCAGCCCTTGGGTTGAGATACGTATGGAGACACTTTCATGGGAGGAAAGGTCAGATCCTGTGTGGTTAAATATCCCCAATTCACATTTCTTATAGAGGGAGCAAAGGGTTCTCAGAACAAAATAGAAGCCAACAGCACTCATAGGGACCTTTTCTCCATTTAAAACTGTCACCTGACATTAGCACTGCCTCAGTTTGCACCCTTGAGGCTCTGCTCATAGCTCCAATGGTTTGAAATGCCTCCGTTTTGAATCAGGAGTGTGCACTGCCTGAATGTATTGTAGGTTCCAGGTAAAGATACGGTTTGGACCAAGCGTTTGATGCTCACAATGATTTCACTGAAAGGGAGGCAACTGTTCACATCACGGTATAGTCATTAGCAGCGTTCCTCTGGCCTGCTTGTGGTGCTTCCTGTGTGGTGTATGTCTCCCCAGCAAGCCTTCTCACCTCCTCTGTGCTGCGATTGCAGTCACTGTGTGTGCTCATAAATGCATGGAGTGGGCTCACTATGCCTGATTTAAAATAAATTGTTGTGCAAAAAGCAAGGCAGTCAGTCTCTGACCAGAATTTCAGACTACTTGGATGAGATTGCAAGGCAAGCAGCAGAAATACACTGTTGTTTCCTTCACATTCTCGATGTCTTTTTCCCCCTGTATGCTTATGAATTGTGTTTAACAGTAGAATTGCTTCATGCTACAGCCTCTCCTTGCCTCTGAGGAAAGCTCCAGGGGCTTCATCTAGACAGAAGCGAAAGATTTGTGCTTTGAAGGTCTAGGGAGATTCAGAGGACTGAAGTTGTCACTGAGCACCTGTGGAGGTGAGAGAAGCAAAGCTTGAGAGGCAGAGAACATCCCCCACTTGAAAAGAGTGCGAGAAAAGGAGAGAGATTGTCCCCAGCAGGGATGAGATGGGAATACACTGTGGCAGGAAGGGAGGCAATCCTGGACAAATTTCTCCTTTTAGCTCACAGTGTTATAAATGAATGTTTTGAGTTCTTATTTTAGATTTAAATTAGTTAAACTAATCAAATGTGACCAGTTGGTGGAATAAATAGAACTCTGCTGCTGTCATCTACTGAAATAAAAAAAAACCCTTCCCAATTTATTCTGGCGATCACCTTCATGTCGGTGTGAGGAATTAAAGTCATAAGCCCAGTACTTAATCTGCATTAAAGGCCATTTCTTTCACCACTCCCCATAGCCTTGCCAGTCCTCTGAGACACATCTTGTGTGCATCTGCGACTGTATCACAGGGCAAACAGCCTGGGAGGGTTCGGCTCTGTCCACATGCTCTCCGCGTGGGGCAGTAGTTTCTCTGCTTCATGCATCGTTATTCCCAGGCTCCCACGCTGATTCTGCAACAGCAGCTCAGAGCCTTAATACGAAGAGAAGGGAAAAGAAAAATAGACATATCTGTTGTTTGAAAGTTTCTTACACCCACATGATTTTAACTTATTAATGTTATGACATCAGAAATCACTTTGCAAAGTAACTACAGGCTAGGACATGTGCTTGAAGTACAGCCTGTACGTGGAATATAAATCCACTATAAAATGACAATATAGTTCAATGCAGTGACTAGCCAAACTTTGTCTAAAATTAGCATTTAAAAAACCCAGGACGTTGAGAAGGATGGAAGTGATCAGCTATGCGATTTCGCGTTTGATTCGATTGCATTTGCAGCTCATAAATTCACTTAACATTTCAGCACGCTTTTGACTTTGTGCATTCCTGCAGTGCTTACCTTCTGACTCGGAGGAGATGCTCACAGACTCTTACCACAGCCTGTGTTTATGACAACAGTGACATGAACATGTAAATGTGCCCGCCGCCTTTTTAAGCCTGTGTGGTGACCGAAGTAGAGAGCCCTGCGGTTAGCGCACACTGGCTCGGACACAGAGCGTCCCAGCGAACTGAATCAAGAGATCAGTGAGGAAAGCATAGTCATCCTTGTGTAAATGTTAAGAGCAAGTAGTTAGCCACAGCTGATGCGCTCCTTTCCCCGGGAATTTGTGCTAGCTCCTGCTGACATTTGCGTCCAACATACAGCGGAGCGCAGCACAGCCATCCCAGGCAGAGCTTCTCACCTTAAAAATGATACAGCTGCCCTTGGATTGGTTTGTGGGTCCTGACATCGTGTACGGCTAGACACCTCTGTTTGTACTATAGAAGCCCACCCCTTGTTTCAGGGAAGCCAACTAAACATGAGTCAGCAGTGTGCCCAGGTGGTGAGGAAGGCCAACGGCATCCTGGCTTGTATCAGAAACAGTGTGGCCAGGAGGTCTGGGGAGGTGATTGTGCCCCTGTACTCGGCATTGGTGAGGCCACACCTCGAGTGCTGTGTCCAGTTCTGGGCTCCTCACTAGAAGAAGGACATTGAGGTCCTCAAGTGAGTCCAGAGAAGGGCAACCAGGCTGGTGAAGGGGCTGGAGGGCAAATCTTATGAAGAGCAGCTGAGGGAGCTGGGGGTGTTCAGTCTGGAGAACAGAAGAATGAGGGGAGACCATATCATTGCCTACAATTACCTGAAGGGAGGTTGTAGAGATGTGGGTGATGGTAATCTAATCTTGAACCTGCCCTGGCACATCTTGAGGCCGTTTCCCCTTGTCCTATCTCCTGTCACCTGGCTGAAGAGACTGTCGCCCACCTCTCTACAACCTCCTTTCAGGTAACTGTAGGTGGAAGGAATAAGGAAGTTTTAAGCTCCTTCTATGTGCGTGTAGTGAAGGCCGTGACATTTCAGGTGATTTTGAGGTCAAGCTCCTGTATCGATGTTTCAAAACACACCGATTGCCCTATCCAGCTCATGGGTGGACTAGTAACCAGACCTCAGAGATGACCCCTTTCCTTGGAGTTGTCCTCCTCCCGCAGTTAGCATCTGCGCTGCACCTTCTTGTTAATTCACTTTTACCGAGAACAGATGTGGAGATAAACCTAATCTTTCACCTTCAGAGATGTTTCTTACATGTAAGAGCTAAAGGATTTTGATGTAACATTATAATGAAAAAGCATATCACTAGCTATGTAGATTCTTGGGTCTCGATAAACAGAAATTATCTCTTACTACTGCTGTGAATCTGGCATCTTTTGAAAGCATAATTTTCTTTTAAAAAATAAGCAAGGATTGCAGTTAATTTCTGTCCTGTACATTGCACCGGGAGTGATGTGAATCTTATTAGTACATACAGCTTTATGAGAGAGCATACAGAGAAGAAAAATCTCTGAAATTATTACATCTTACCTCTGTAACCTTTGTTCTTCTGCAAGGTCAAACTGCGTATTTAAAATGTGTGTCTGACACAGACTTTCTTTAAAGATTAAGGCTGCTGAAAGTTGTGCTGTGTTGGATTTGCCACCCTGAGCAGCCTGAACACCGAAAGCAGCATGAGGGCTTTGCCAGGTCATGATTCCAATTGCCTGAGAGAACAGAAATGATTCCTTGTTATGGTACTGAGATCCCCATCCTCATTAAGGCAAGAAGAAATTTTATCCATCAGATGCTATTTAAAAGTAACCAAACCGTTCTTAACCATTCGGTATTCTTCTCTTGATGAAGCCAATTAGCTGTGCATAGAAGTAGCCAAGAAATAGCCAAATAATTATGTTATTTGTACTGGTAGCAGAAGAAATTAAATGTGGTGCAGTTCAAGGAAAGAAGACAGTGGAGACCAAAGGGAAAGGGACAAGACGAGGAACAGAAGGAAACATAATTTCTGATTTTCCTCTCAGTAATCTGTGTGTTGTTGGGACTTAGTATAGTATTTTGCAGTGTATTGAAAGTGGTCAGCTATGGGCGTGCGAAGATTCACTATATCTAGTTTCTCCTTGACAGATAGAAAGAGCACATTCCAAATCTGGAGGAAGGTTGTTTGGGATGTCAAAAGGCAGGGTTTACCTGAGGCCTCACCATTAACAAAGTTGGGCAACTTTAGGCTTAGTGAACGGGTTTACTATAAAAATTTACCCTTTAATAACATTTTTCATAAAACTCGCCCAAGCATCCACAGGCACACCAGCAGCAAAATGAAGCTTTTCCATCCTGTCAAACAAAAAACAGCAGTGCCTCACAGCTCCTGGGGACTGGTGTAGCATGGGCCTCACTCCAGGCAGGAGATGGTTCAGTGAGAAGCTGTTTCCTAGGCACAGAGGAGCACTATGGTTTAGTTGAGAGAACTCTGTGATCATTTCTGGGAAGTGGTAACTCATTTAAAAAAAGATTATCATAAAACCACAGACCGATTTGGGTTGGAAAGGTTTTGGGTTGGAAAGTCGACCCAGTTCCACTGCCCTGTGGACACCCTCCACCAGCCCAGGCTGCCCAAAACCCCATCCAACCTGGCCTTGAACCCTTCCAGGGATCCAGGGTCAGCCACAGCTTCTCTGGGCAACATGTGATGAGGACTTTCTTCATAGTATCTAATCTAAATTTCCCATCTTTCAGTGTAAACCCATTCCCCCTTGTCCTGTTCCTCCATGCACTTGTAGACCCTCTCCAGCTTTCCTGTATCCCCTTCAGGTACTGGCAGGCTGCTGTAATATCCCCCCGGAGCCTTCTCTTCTCCAGGATGAACAAGCTCAACTCTCTCAGCCTGTCTTCATAGGAGAGGTGCTCCAGCCCTCTGATCATCCCGATGGCCTCCTCTGGACACACTCTAAGAGATTATGGTGGAGTCTAGTACAAATGAAGGAACTAATTTCTTGTAAGGCCTTCTACTGCTTCTCTTTAATGATCTGGATTTCAGAGATCAATTCATAATAAGGTTAGAATGAGATGGAAGGGAATTGAGGTTTAATCTGATTTTGACACACAGTAATTAGGCACTCCCAAAGAAGCAGATGGGTTGATACTGTAATTATAGTGCCCTCAACTGATCACTAAAACAATACTCACAACTCCTCTGTGACGAGTCTTGACAGATTCTTAAATTGGAGGAAGGAAAACTTTCTTGGGTCCCTTTCTGCTGCTGTATTCTTATGTTTCATTTGGAAAAGACACTTATGTGTATGCATTAATGACTTTTCCTGCTTGAATTCAGTTACTGGAAGCACCCTGAGACAGTAAAGCCTTATATTTTTCCTCTCAGCAGGCACCTGGGACCTGGTTCTGCAAACACGGTGTGGGTAGGATTTCTGTGCACAGGGCACAGGGCAATGGTTTCCAAGGAGACAAGTACATTGTGCTTGGGGTGACGGAGATCCTGGGAGAGTGAGATTGGGTGGAACAGCCCTCTGTTTGTCAGCTTGCTCACTGATTGGGAATATAAAGAGCCTCGTAGCTCTGTAGTGACTTTACAACCGGCAGGCATTTGCTGGCAGCCGTGCACAGCACCGATGTCGAGATACTGTACTTTTGATTTCCGTGAAAGATCTGTGGTGAGGGGCCTCCTTGCACATTAGGCGTTATCATGGTGTTTGTCATCAATATTAAGGAATGCTCCAGGTGCGTGTTTTTTCTCTCCTGGCTGTTCACCCTAACACCAGCCAGCGGTGGGATCACAGGGGTCACACCACAGCAACCACAGAGCTGTTCCTTCCTCCTGTGCCACCAACCTTCTTGCAGTGTGGGCTAATCTCCAGCAGTGTAAATAGCAGTATGTGGTGGGGCCCAGATTAGTGATGCAACACTGGTCTCTGTCATCAAGAATCAGAGCAAAATCCTGATGCAGACACAGCCTTTAACACAGCAAAGGCTTGTGCTGAAAATCCCCTGGACAGGCGCTGGAAGTGGACTTGGAACGATCTCACCAGAAATGAAAGAGAAGTGCTGTCCAGGTGCCTTGTTCTGAAATAATCCGTTATTCTGTGAACAATTTAAATGGATTTTGAAGTCAAATTGCATTAAGCCTGAGTTTAATAGTGTGCCTGTGAACACTGAAATACGATACAGAGCTTAGAGAAGTCTGTGTTTCAAGCTCTATCGAGAAGCCACAGTGTGAAAGCCCGGTGTCTCTGTGGCTTTAATGACAAGCCATGCTGCAGCTAAAGGGAAACTTTTTTTAGTCCTCCTCAAAAAATGAAGTTATTTGTACTTTGGAAGGTGTAGTCGAAGTCAGTGAGCAAAACTGTGTAAGGACGTAGCTGACAGGTGAAAGAAGACAGGTGTGGGCTATAAAAGCAACCATTGTCCCATCACAAGGCAGGTTGCGGAATCTGGATTGTTCCTTAGACTGTTAAATTCAAACCATAGTCCTGTGTGGAACAGATCAGAAAGCAGCTGTAAAATACACATTCAGTACTGAATGCTGCTCTTAATTCCTGTGATGTATTATATCTGTCAGCTTCCCCATTCTCCATTCATGTTGCCCTCCTGAATCCATCTGGAGTGCAGATAATGTGGATAGGTATGGGATGGAGGGGGGTTCCTGTTGATAGATAATGATATGTTTATGAAATGGCCTACAAGAAATCAGACCTTTCTACCGCACTGGTTTAATAGAGAAGGTTAGCATAATAACTCAGTTCCTTATATATGCCCAGATGACAATGCGGTGACTTCCTTTTCTCGACTTAATTCAAGGATCATTTTCACAACCTGATTTACTCTCCTACCTTCTCCAGATATGTCGATTGAAGTAATAGATAGGCAAAGGAAAACAAATCAACGCTCGCATCACAGTACATGCTATGTTTTGCTTAGGCTGAATTATACGTAGTATTCTAAGTACATCTTTCTTGCTTGAAGAAAAATAAATGGAAAAGACAACTCTTTTTAGATTAAGTAGTTGCCTAGAGCATTTTCTGTAGAAGATTCTGCAGCTTCTTCTGAAATTCTGCAGGAATTGCCGTAAAGTCAAGTCTACATGTAGCATGAGAGAGAGAATGAAAGCCTCCTCTAGCACAAACAGTATCTCATCGGTGCTCACAGTTGAGAAAGCGTGTGGATACGCTCAGATGGTGCTCAGCGCTCAGTTCACAAATATAATCTTTCTGATTGAGGGCCGTCAGAAGTCACTCATGCTTGCTGCATTGTCCATGGGTCCAGGGTTGATGCTGCCTATAAAGAGTAGTCTCATAGCAAACATGTGGAACGTTTCTAACTGAGTAAAAACCAGAGAATGTGTTATGGTGTCCTCAGAGGGAAGAGAGCAAATGCCGTGAGGGGCGAGGGGTGAGCAGTGCCCGAGATGTTCGTCGCTGTGTGAAGGGGAGGACAGGGAAGAGAAAAACAAACCTTCTGAACCGAGCAGATTGGAGCATGTTCAGCAGGAATTTCTTTTGCAGTGCTCGTGTTCTCCTTTGCTCACGTTCTTTTTGCGACACGCCAGGGCAGCTAAGCACGTTTTGAGATCCCATGCAGGTTGCTATTATGACTTTTGAAAGCCTGCTGATTTGGAATGCATATGGTCATTTCCAAACCATAGCTTTGGCAGAGCACTGTGATCACAGGAGGACGATCATTACTATGTTTACAGTTGTTACCTCGCCAATGCGATGCTACGTGAGATAGAAGCGCTGCAAGTCTTTTATAGTCATTCTGGAACAGTTCAATAAAAGGATGATTTGAACATACCAAGCGTTACTGTTCCCAGGTATTTTGATGGGAAATGGCTTTCCAATTACCGGAAATATTTCGTGGCTGCGGGCTGACTTCCTCAGAATTTCATGGAGGAAAATAGGCAGCACTTCCTGCGAGAGCAGACACTGCACTTCAGCATTGCAAAGCAGAGTGTTTCAAGTATCCTTTTCAACTGGATAAAAATGAAATATTTTTAACAGGGAAAGGAAGAGGCAACATCAGAAGGAAAACAAAAATGGGATGTTTAGATGAGATGCAAACATTTGGTCACTGCTGCTCTTGCTCCCTTCTTTGGGAAACACCCTCATGTCTGACTTGATTTTAGAAGAGAGGTTTCATCATCTACTAGCAAAGCATCCGGTGTATTTTTGATTAGCTTTAAGAAGCAACTAATATTTGTTTCGGTGGTTTTGAAGGCGATGTCAGTAATCAAATCTATGAAGATAGTTTATAGTGATGTTAAATAGTATTAAGCTCTGAGCCTCCCATCTCATTCTCCTAGGGTGATGGCGAGTAATCTAGACCAGGTCATGTTTGTGCTACTGCAGCTGGATATTTATCCATCCAAGGTAGCTGTCAATCAAAGTTGGATTTCCCTGAGAAGCAGGACTTTAAAACAATATTAGAGAGGCATCTAGTGATTCAGCAGGTGAGAGGATGTCAGCGTTTCCCTGGCTGCTAGAGCAGAGGTCCACAGTCTCCTCTCCATCCCTGGAGCTCCTGCGTGAGCTGAAGGCAACCAGCTCCCTACAGCAAGGCCAGGCCAGGTTAAGTGCTCAGAGGACAGCAGGGCAGTGGGCAGCCTTCAGCTAGATAATACAGACGATCAATCTCTGCACTAGATTAGTGAATTCTGGAAGAGATCCCCAACGTGCAAAGTTAATCAAGTTCTAGCCTAATTAAACCACATTACTGCTGTTTTGTCTGTCTTCCTGTGGTGTCCAAGACAATAAGCTACAATGAAGGAGGCCTGGCGGTGTAGTTTTATGCATCTCTTAACAGGTCAAATAATGTTGGTATATGAGCGTTGATCATATGGAGAGACAAAAGGCTAAGATTTGTTAACTTTATCCCTCCTGCCAAGTTAATTTTAGTACCTTTTTGACAGTGCTAATTAAACCATATTACATTCTTTCCCATTGTGTGGGAGCTAAATGCTAACAAACAGAACTATTGAACAGCTGAAAGCTGTTTAAAATTACTTCTACTTTGTCATATACAAACTTTTGTGATGAATAGATCATTTTAAACTCAAAGGAAAAGTTTCTTTTTTAAAGAAACTGAAATATAGTTATGCTGTCAATCTCTATATGATCTCCAGCCATCACCTAAGCCCGCTGAGTACCTCTAAACCATATTTTGATTTCTTCTGGCTTTGTAGAGGAATACAGACAATTCAGCGGTGTTCAATGGATGATGTGAAATGTATCAATACATTTTCCTTTCATTCCTTTCCCAATAAGTTAGCAAAAACTGTACTGCTACTTACTGCTGTAAACAAGAACAACATGAAATATTTAAAACTGACATAATTTTGGACAAATACAGAACTGACAGAAACAAGTTATAAATAATAGTTAATTGTTATTTTTTTCCACTGAAATATTAAATACTAATATAAATATGAAATATTAATCTCAATGTTTAATTCCAGTTTTCTTATACCATCAATATTAAAGTGCATGTCCTGTAATTTCCTCATGAGTTTTCCATACCTGGTATTTCTCTGTAACTCTAGGATTCACCCAGAATCTCAGTTTGGTTTTCTTTTGATTTCTTCTGAAGCTAATCATTGGCTTCCTACAGGGAAAAAACTTGAAAATCTACTCTAATTTCACACCAGCTAATTGTTTAAATAGTCAAAAGAAGTCAGAACATAATTTGATGTTAGCATTGGTGATCTCATGCTTAGAAAAGAATCTTTTTAATGCGCATTCACTATTTACATTTTCCAATATAACACAAGATTATGACCTTCTTTTTTTTGGTTGCTAATTGACAGAAGAGGCCTCTGCCTGGAATTCTTGTTCAGTTTTGCTCCCAAAGACATCTTGGAAAGAAATAGAAAGTGCCTTAAATCAATTTTATCTGAAAGCAAAAGAATAAAAATAGTATTAGCTGTTATGAGAGCATAATGCGGTCCTGTATTTTCACTGTGTCATGTGCAAAGTATGTCATTACTTATTTCTGTAGTGCATTTGTTTTAGTAACCACTGTTACCTCTTAATTAATACATCAAACACTAGAATATCTAGTTACTAAAATTGTTCTGATCTTTTCCCGTAAGCTAGTCTTTCCTCTCTGAGGAGAGCATCACAAAAAAAAAAAACCCAACCCAGAAATGAATGACCTGATATTTTTATCTGAGGTTGATGAGAATTCATATTAATTCTTCTTAATCACTCAGGAAATAGTGAGCCACTTTCAATTATCTAACTGCTGGAACCACAAAGCACAAAGAATTGCTACTTTGTTGGAGAGTGGCAAGAGATTTCTGGTTACTTCCACCTTGGGATTCTGATACTAGAGACTCCTGAGGCTTTGGATTTTCACAAAGCAGCCACTCAGTATTTTGAGGACCTCAAAACTGTCTTGAAAAAAAAAATCTAAAAGGCTAAAATCTGAAAAAAAGGTATCTTCTATGAAGTGGGATCTCAAAACTGGAAGCCGCCTAAATCAGGAGTCACATATCAAAAGCTTAGGATCCATAAAGCTACTTTGAACATTTTGCCCTAACTAGTCCATTTTCAATTTGTCCACAAATTTATCAAATCTGAAAATTGATCATATTTTCTGTAATTGGAAAGACAATTCCCATCATATATGTGAGTCTCTTGCAGGGTCACCAGGACTGAAAATTATGATTCCACTGATGAGCTCAAGGAGGCCTCAGTTGGCTTCCTCTGAGCAGTTTGGCCACTGAAGACTGCCCACAACCTCCTTGGTCCTGCAGTATCCCCCTGAATTAGTGCCTCAGAAACATCACTCCCTTTATTTCTCCGTTAGACTGCTCTGGGATTCAGGACCTGAAGTACCCAGAATATTCAAATGGGGGCAGGGGATGGATAGGAGAAGAGGTAGAATTTTGTCAGACAAATTCCCATCAAAAAAAGAATTTTAGTTTCCTTCTTGGAAGGGTAGACTTTTCTAATGAAATGCTTTTGGTTGATTAAACACAGATTAATCAGAGTATTTTTGACCATCTAATTAGCCAGAAGGATAGGCCATCAGATGTTGAGGAATCAATCCGATAATGAGAAAAATTTGCATTAAAAGGCTCATCAGTCTCGTAGTGGCAGAGAGAACTATATATGAAAGTCAGGAAAATTTAGCAGTATTCAAGTCACAGATAAAATTTAGAGAGAAATATTCTTATATCCTTTGTTAACTAGGTTTATGATGATTTACTAAATAAATCTGCCATCTCTAGTTATGTTAGATGTCCGTTCATCGTCTGTCAACTTCTCTTTGAACCTGATTAGCCTGGCAGTAAGCCAAACCTCAAACAATTCTACTGCTATCAGCGTACACAGAAACAGGTAGTTTGGTACACTCTTAGATGGAAGGCTGGGTTGTCAGCTCAGCTTTACTGGGAGACTCAATAGCATCAGCTCTTGAGAAACCTGCAGGAAAGTAGCCTGTGTAGACACCGCCAATCGTGCAGCTGCCTTTTCCTTGTTCAGTTTGCTATCATTGGTTAGCAGAAATGCATTAATCTCAAACTTGTTCCAAGTTCTACTGAGAAAGAAGAAAGACTGCTATGTGAAAAGACAACCTGTCTCTACTGACCAAATGCTGCAGCCTCCCTGGCTCTGTAGGTTCCAATAACAACCCCAGAGGTGGGTTCCCAGCCTCGTTGCTTTTGCCATGGCAGCTGTAGGTACATTTTGAACAGATCGGTGGCTATCTTGACAACTCACACAAATCTTGCAATGACATGGTGGACTGGATATTTGTTGTCAGATGGGATTTTCTTTTTCTGTTTCCTCCTCTCTTTCCCTCCTCCCTTCTCTCGCTTCCAGGATTTTACAACATCTGAAATGACAGTGTCAGAAATGACACAAAACTACATCCCGCAGGATGTTACCACCACAGGAAAAGATGACTGAGACAAGCTCAGGCTGTCTGAACTTCTACAAGAGCACTGTCATGTCTCATTCGTTCCCTGATCACGGCTGCAGAACCAATGATTTCTCCCTAGCACTGTGGTTTATTTGTCGAGGGAAGGCTCATTTGAATGATAATAATGAATTTGGACATCCTGAACTTATATGGATCCATTTGAGTTTCTGATTTATTTTCTGTTTGGTAATTCAGGAGATATAGGTGTTCTGGCTCCAAGCATTCTTTCTTCTGATGGGGCTCACAGAAGTGTGTATTATTTACACTGGGTAGCTCCCTGTAGGCCTCTGTCTCAGCTTCTCCATGGTGCACTGATGCACTGAGACCGGACAAAATGAGGTTCCTCTGGAAGCTGGGTTTGGACAGACAGGAATTGCCTTTCTGACAGCACAGTCTGACCAAATTCTGTCCTTCCTGCAGTAACATGTCTTTTCCCTTACACGAGTTATATTTGTTGCATTGTCACTTTATTCTCTTTGTGTTGCATCAGCTATGGTTGTTGCAGCCTCCTATGGGCTAAAGGAAAGAGAACATGATAGGCACTATCAGAGATGTCATGGCCCTTCCCCGCATTCATTCTCAGCAAGCTTTTGTGCCAGAAGTGAGAAAGGGGCCATGATCTGTATAGTGGTGGAGTAGTAGCGTTGTAGCTGCAAGATTCAATAGCATTTACTCAGGGAACACTTTTGAATAGAGAGAATCACAGAGTACAATCTATAAGGATACACATCTCAGGGTGGGGGGGGGGAGGCAGTACAAATTCTGCTAGGGTTATACTGTTGTTTTCTTATCAAGAAAAAAGTATGTGTGCAATGTTTGAAGATCCTAAGTGTGTAATTATAGGTGTCTTGAAGTATTACACAGATCAGGTAATCAGGTGGACAAGTTTTATAGATGTCATTTCTCGTTCCTTGAGTCTAGTGCTTCTGAAAATTGTTTTAGTTCTGCAGTGTGTGAGGCAAGAGGCAGCTGTCATCTTAAATTACCTGCGAAAAAGTGAGAATTAGAAAAAAATAAAAATGAGATTAAGAAAGAAGAAATAAGGCAAGCTTTCATTCGGTCCATGGGTTCTTGCTTCCCTCTCACTCTGCCTGGGAAAGAGCCCCAGAGAATCACAGAATCACAAGGTTGGAAAAGACCTTGGAAGATCATCAAGTCCAACTAATTCCATCCTAAGCTAAAACATATCCCTAAGTACCTCATCTACCACCTCCCTGGGCAGCCTGTTCCAGGCCCTGACACCTCTTTCAGTAAAAGATTTTTTTCTAATTTCCAGTCTAAACCTGCCCTGGCACAGCTTCATGCCATTCCCCCTTGTCGTATCACCTGGCTGAAAAGACCATCACCTACCTCTCTACAACCTCCCTTCAGGTAGTTGTAGATGGTAAAAAGGTCTCCCCTCAGCCTCCTCTTCTCTAAGCTAAACAGCCCCAGCTCCCTCAGCAATTCCTCATAGGATTTGCCCTCCAGCCCCTTCACCAGCCTGGTTGCCCTTCTCTGGACTCGCTCCAGGACCTCAATGTCCTTCTTATGGTGAGGAGCCCAGAACTGGACACAGCACTCGAGGTGCGGCCTCACCAATGCCGAGTACAGGGGCACAATCACCTCCCCAGACCTACTGGCCACACTGTTTTTGATACAAGCCAAGATGCCATTGGCCTTCTTGGCTGCCTAAAGAGGTCAAGGTGGTGATAAATTAAAGCAGGAGGTGGGCATTCAGTCATTTTATTTTATTGTCTAATGAAATGTATCCGGCTCTGGAGATAAAATATGTTAGTGATTAAAGGAATAACAGAAATAACAGAAAACCAACTATTAGTTCATAGAAAAGGCTTGAAGACCACCTCATAACTGTAGCAAGCCCAGTCAGCGGATGGCAAGGCTAGCAGGTTGCCGTAGGAGCTGGAACACAGCAGGAACATTCCTGCTCTCCACTGCTCCTGAAGATGCAGCCAGTGCCAGGTTCTGACATGATTTGTTCCACCAGTGCTTCTCTTCCTCCATCCTTCCACCAAACCTCAGGTGGTGAAGTTTCTATGGTTTCATTACTGAAGGCCGGTCTGTGACAGGAACAAGACATAAGGAAATGTGTTTGCAGTGCGGAAGAGCATTGTTTTGTGGGCAATTTTGCAAACAGGAGCCAGAAAATATTACTAGTATAGCACTTAGATGTGCTTTTAAAGGAATTGATGGGAAGACTTGTATAAGAAACTTGGAAAAAGCCCAGTCCTTAAAAATAAGCTATTCTGTAATGTAGGGGAACATGATTTCCTATGAGCCCATACCTGATCTTTATTTATTTATTGTCTTCTGTTGCTTCTTTTACCTAACACAGCCATTGGCTTCTGGGTGAATAATCGGAGACCGCCTGTCTGGTTCCTGACTATCGTGGGATAAATCTACACCGAGTTGTAATCCACTCTCCTCTGGAAAGTAAGTGTCTCTGACACAGTTGCTAACTAATGTTTGTAGGGACTGGGTATACTTCAAAGTCCTGCCTCTGTCAGAGTTGAATTCGAAATTGCCCAAATTGTGCCAAAAATTATTAGCGAGCAGACTGGAACAGACACACATAGACAGGCATTGCGAGTCTCGGTTTTGCTGGGAACCAGAACAAAAGTTATGTTAACAAGATGTTGTTTTAAAGAAGTACCATCTTGGGAAGTGCAGATTGTCTTTTCCTGTATTGCAAGTCAGAGCTTGCTCGTCCAGAGAGAAGAGGCAGTTTGTTGAAGAGTTTGCTTTATCTTGCTCATCACGTATATATTTTAGTTAGGGATTAAAATAAAATATTTAAGGTACCAGAAAAACAGGAGGCTTTACAGTGACTGTTCCCCCAGCAGACTTTTCGCAGACTGCTCACATATGCTGATGAAACAAAGCGGCGCGTTTGCTGAAGTAAAAAGACTCAGCGCCAGAGGGCTGTTGTACACATCGCTTCCTCACATAAGGCTGCAGGTACCTGCTGCAAGACATGCTCATCACTTCACTATCCCTTTCCCTAAATAATAAATGTAATTACCGTTGTTGTTTCCTCCCCTACATGGCTAGGGCTGCTGGGTTTTCATCTCAGCTATGGTTTCGAGCAAGCTGATGGGTTCGGTTTCAAGGAGAGCTGGCCGATCACCTGCTGTGCTTCTTCATGGGATCAGACGTTGCCCCAGACCTGGATTTTAAATAAAATCATGGTGCATATTTCGTCTTGAAGGAAAAAATTATTCTCGTCAGGAATAATTTTTTGAAATCCAGTTTTTAATTTATATTCTCTTTGTTGCCAGTCATCTGTAATAAGTTTAAAATTATCCCAAATGTAATATAGTTATTCTGACTACTGGTTGAGTAATTTCTATGAATAATTCTTAGCTTAGGGCTTGTTTCAATTGTGTAATTCAAACAGGCCAGGTAACTGCCTGTTCTCTGTCCAGCTAAACTCTTCCGAATGATCTTTCTGCTAAATCCAGATAAAAGTTCAAAAATCTCTTTCTTGGAGTATTCCTTAATACTTGCTCATGGTGCATTTTATTCACCTACTTAGAAAAGGTACATGAGAAGTCTGAACACATAAACGTGGTTAAATAAAAACACTGGTGCTTTGTTGCATTGTATATTTTGAGTTTATAAAAAAATGTGGCTGGACTAGACAACTCTAAGGATGTAAAACCTTGTTAAAATAGTCAAATCAGAACTGGATGCTTTCTGGGAGATATTACTGAGCTAAATATGAGATACTGGGACCTCTAAAAGAATAACTTGCTTAAATGAGGTCAGAGCAGGTGATGCAAGGTGTCTCCTTCTTTAAAAGCATTTGATTTATCTATGTCATAGCAATGGAATACACCTATATATCTAAACATGAGTTATGACTTGCACGTAACTTCAAAAGGTACTTAGCTTTAACAGGAAAACAACAATTACATTTTCAAGTCTTTTTTACTATAAGTTAGTGGTGATATCTATGCACTCTTGCAGTCTGTCTATAAATACAACACCTGTACGTAGCAGGTACAAGGATTCCATCTGTGTTGAAGCTAAGAAAATATGTGGCATGCTATGATTAGGAAAAAAAATGCTGCCATTTGAAGATGCGTCGAGTTTTGGAGCGTTAGCATTAGTCCTGGGAGAGAGGATGGTGATAAGGCAATTATAGATGCGTGCTAAATTAATTAATCCCACAGCTTTATCACACTGTGGATGTTTTTAAAAAATAATCTGCAGGGAAAAAGTTTCCTCTTATTCATCCCCATATGGGATTTTCTGTTCAGTGATATGTTTTACTTCATGTCATGGATATAGGAGATTAAATTCTGGGTTAATAGCTTATCTAGCTTTATACCATAGCTTTTATTGTGTTTTAGAACTGTCAATTATGAAAGCAAAATAGTTGTATTGTTTGATGGGCCTAATACTTGGGGTTACAAATTACCACAGATAGTAGAGTTTAAAATTGACAGTTGCCTCTCTCTAAACCCAACATATTTTAGATAGATTTGTGGCTCTTGGTTATGGAGTTATATAAAGAGTCAACTCAAATGGCATTAGATATTCGAATACCAGCCAAGTCCAAGATGTTGAAGTCTCTGTTCACTCTGTAGGAAGGACTGTAGCTAATGGGGAGAGATGGGAAGTGCTCAAGCTTCACACATCTCCTGCATCGGGGGATGAGCCCCCTTCTGTGACACCTCTGCTCTTCCTTTGACTTCAAGGAGACCCTAGAGCACCTCTCTTGTGCAGAAATCTGCCCTAGCCGGGGGGGTAGAAAGATCTTTCAGATTAAGGCTTTTAACTTCTTTTTACCAGAAAGAATAAGGAAGCCAGGATCATTTCTGCGCACTGTATATGCATATTTACAGAGAGGCATATGTACGCCTCTGATATGTTTGCCAAGCTCTGAACCAATTTACAATAATTGTACTTTCCAAAGTAAAGGGGCTGGGCTGGTACATGGGGTTATGACATGCTGGCATTTCTCCCGGGCTGCCAACATGTACAATTGAATCTCGTTTTTCATTTCTGCTCCTGCTGTGAAAAATAAGCCTTAAAAACGTTTCTTGAAGCACAGACTGATGCTGCAGTGTCTACCCACATTTGCAACCTGAACCAGTGCCAGTAAGAGAAGTGAACCAGCCCTTTCATTTCAATGACTACCTCAGAGGTTATATGGCAGTGGTGCAGAAGTCAGTATTAAGTGCTGCTTTGCAAAAGAGCAGGGGGGAATCGTGTTGGGAAGATATACTCACCTGTCTCTGAGTGGCCCTTCATTTCCATGCAGACGGTGCTAGATTGTAGTGCATCTCTTGTCATCTTCAAGCCATGAATAGCATCCCCACACACTAGTGCATCTCTCACCCATCTTACACTTTGTTTTTGTGCTACAAATAGATGTAAAGTCCAGGTTTCTGGTTTGTTGCACTGTTAGTGCTCTTTCTGCATCTGCTGGGTGTGAGCAGTGTTTTTGCCAGCTTTCGAATTAGTCTTTGTTATAGGAAAAAGTTCTCTTTACCATATTCTAAATGAATCTTTCATGCCTTTTCAGTCTGCATACACTTTTTTGTCAAGGATGATACTGCAAATATTAAGGGGTTCATTAAAAATTATTATTAATTAACTTTATTACAGTAGCACTTAGAAGCCCCTGCTGAGACAGGAGACCAATTGCACTGGGCACTGTAGGGACACATAAAAGAGTGAGTTTCCGCTTCAAAGAGCTGAAAATTGAACCAGAAAAGACAAGTTTCTCTTGGCTTCAAGGGAAACTGAATAAGGGCTTTTGTGATATTCTTGAGCAAGCTGGAAGCCCCGTGTTTCATTGAAACCTTTTTTCTTTTTCATTCCACAGTTTCATAAAAAATATATAATGAATGAAGCTGGATTCAATTTTCAATTAAAAGGATCTCAGGCTATCTGCTGCTCTGTCTCCCCCCAGCCTGCTCCTTTTGCTTTCTTCATTCTTCCTGCACAGGAATGACACAACAGCCCTATGTTCCCTGTTCAACAAACCTTTTCAGGAAGCTGCATTTGTGTCTTGTCATCACATTTCTAATATTAAGTTTTCACATTTCAAAAGGGATTTTACGTCTCTCTTTTTTTTTTTTTTTCCATTTGGCTCTGTAGTTATGTGAAAATATTCAAAACTTTCAAAGTAATGAAAAAGGAGGAAGGAAAGAATGGCCTCCCCTCTCTCATTCTCCTTTCTACTAGCTCTGTTAGCAAAGGAGGCAGCAAAATGCTGCCTGAGAAGCGCGATAGTTAAAGACTATGCTCTCCCTTACTGCTGGCCTTGTGTCTGTTTTTCTTCATTGTACAATAGGAAATGAAGAAAGGAAGGGAGAAGAGCTGAAAGTTATTGCCTTTGTTGATGCAAAGGCAGAGAGAAATCTGCCTTGAGAAACAAAGGAGATCGAGATCGGCAAGCTACCAAGTTCACAAAATAAACCTTGCATTGTGCTTGGATTTAGGCTTCTATTTCCTAAGTTTCTGCTACACATCTAGCGAGATGTCCCTCTAAGCTCTCTCCTTCTAGCCTGAGAAGTTGGGAAGAAGTGGAAATGAGGAGCTGGGTGGGTGGGGGGGCAGCCCCAGAAGGTGCCAGGCAAACTGTGAAGTGACTGACTGACGAGCACAGACAGTGATGGAGCAAGTTCCAGCCAAGCGTGATCGCTTCCAAGAGGAAATGGCTTTGTTTCAACTTGACTATTGTTCCCTGATAATCTGTGAAGCTGGAGTGGAATTCAAAGCAGCATCAGCCAGAGCATTAATCTAATGCACAGTGGTTCCTTGCAACTTGCTCTGATCTCCAGTGCCTTTAATCTATGGTAAATTTTGATTTGATTTCTATGATATCCCTTCCCAAGGAGACAATAGACAGGGAGCCAAGGGGTTTTTGCTCTTATGAAAAACAAGCTGACGACTTTAAATTGAGTAAAACAAGTGGCTAAATAACCTTCTGAAAGTGAGCCACTGAACAGGAACACACTCCCATGAATTTCTGTGGACGACAACCAAATTCCCTGTAGTCTCTCTCTGACACACAAAACTCTTCTTTGTGCTCTGTGGCAGCCGGTGAGTTATATCAGCTGCTGCAGAAACTCCATGAGGACTACTCCTGTCTGCTCCAAAGCACCTGGCTTTAAGGGTGTAACCACCGTTTCCTGCTCTAAGCATGAGGTGCTGCAGTCCCAAACCAGTTCCAAGGCTCGTGGTGTCTCCTTCTTCTCCTTCGTAATGTCTCAGTAAGGACTCCTTCTCTGGAGACATCCAAACCCCACCTGGACACATCCCTGTGTGATTTAGTCTGGGTGATCCTGCTCTGGCAGAGGGGTTGGACTAGATGAGCTTTCGAGGTCCCTTCTGACTCTTAACATTCTGAGTCTGTGATTCTGTGCTGCTCAGCAGATGAGGACCAAATGGTCCAAACGCAGGACATGGTGGGGCTGTGTGCAATGTGAGAACCATCTCCTTCCCCAGGTTTCGTGTTCTCAATATCTACCTGCTTCTAGGGGATGCTGCAGCACCAGGTGAAACAACCATCTGTGTGCAGCTGTGCCAAGCTCCGGCAGAATTTCCTTCCATGTTGAGCAGCCTCACCTTTCCCTTGGCTCGTGACAAGACCCAGTGGCAGAAGCGTGACTGTGTCCTGCTTCTCTTTGATCCAGCACATGCTGGTAGCAGCCTTGTGTTTTACTTGATCCAGTGAAAATTTGGGATTGGGGTGTGTGGGGGGTAGTCTGTCATGGGAGTCACCACTTTAGTGTTTCCTCAGGAAATATAAATCAGGCAGCCTCTTGCCAGCTGCTTGGCCATGGAGCCAAACGGAGCCTCTGAAAATATTTTCTACTGTGTGCATTTCTTCCCCATCCCTAAATGTCAGGAAGGTTTAAAAAAAAAAAAAAAGAATAAATCCTTGTTGTAAATTGATTTATGATGCATCAGGAATTTTAACATAATTGTTATTTCCCATTTCTGTTGGGTGAATTTGTATCTTTCTTACCAAAAATGGGATGGGAAGATTTCTGACTGTCTTGCTGATAATCACAACCAGGGTAAACCTGTTACTATTACCCCTGTGGGGTTTATAGTAAACAGCACAGCAAGACAGGCTGCTCTTAGCTCCTCTTCTGATAGCTTGGCAGCTCATGAAGCATGCAGACGAGCCCTTTATGCCAGCCTGCACTGCGCTGCGCTGTGCTGTGCGGAGCATTCGCAAACCATTTTGGTACCCTGAACTTCACCCGGGCTGCTGCTCGCTTTTCCTGTCCTGTGGATATATCAGGGGACTCCGGTTAGCTGAACTGTCAGCAATGGTAAATTCACCGATGAGCTTTTAATAACTAGGATAGGCCAAGGGAGATGTCTGGATTAAATCTGAAGCAAAGGTGAAAGCAGGAGGTGTGTTTCAGGTGTTAGGTGTATGAGAAGAAGAAGAAGAAATTTGGCATAACAGGATGAGCAGGTTATTTTGTTCGTTTGTTTGCTTTCCACAAGCCTCAGATGCTTCATGTGCTGCTGTTTCCAGCTTTTTGGTGTGTGCCTCAGTTTAAATTTTCATCGTTCTCATTTCACCGCTTAGCTGTGTCATGTTGCGTTACCCTGTAGCACCGCGCATCAAAACTTAATAACGGAGCAAACACAACAATCACTTTAAACTAATGCCCCCCCTCTTGCATTATTCAGCGACTTACATCATGGGCTGCTGACAGAGATGATCTTGGAACTAAATTGAAAGGCATGTTTTCATAAAGAAATGCGTGTGTGTGTAAGTTGCTAATTTTAGTGTTCTTTTTCTGTGCACTCTAGTCTCCTCTTGGGAGAAAAGAGTCCTCATTCAGTACATGAATCAAAGGAAGAGGGAACAGATGCCAACATGGATTTTCAAAGTAGTACTTTAGACACACAATACACATTGTTAAACTCTGCTTCTTTCATTTTAGGAAGGTTTGGATCAACCTTATGGATAATATTGCCTGAATTTTACAACTGTATTTTGTAATATGATTGCACCTTCATAAACAGAGTCCAAAAAAAAAAAGGGAGGTAGTCTTGGTGCAGTGGCTTGATGGTAAGTTAAAGCAAGGTTGCACGGTTATTGCACAGCGAAAGATTTGTAGATAGCTGATGTCCTCATTTAGGGAAATGACGAGACAGTCTCAGTGGCTTTTCTTTCTTCACACAAATGCTGGTGGCAGGAGTGTGAATGGCAGAATCTGGCAAAATATTGAGCATGCAAATGAGCACAGTAATAAAATAAACAGGCAAGCTGATCACAATATGAAGTCATACTGATCATTCACTTGGCATGTATGGGTTTAGTGCTAATTATTTATGATACTTCATACTGTGATAATGAATATTCTTCAGTATGGTTTGGAAGGCTAATGAAGTTCTACTGCCAGATTCTGACACCTTTATTTTTAATTGTCTATCAGTTATCATGTATGCAGCCTCTCTGACTTCAGAAGCAGTCCTGTCTCTGAACATGGGAAAAAGGAGCAGGCTTTTGGCTCTCAGGAAGAAAGCAAAAGAGTTGGACATATGTGTGACACAGGACAATCTAGATTAATGAAAGGTTTTGCACTGATGTTCTATGGAAGCAAGAAATATATATATTTTGATTTCAAGAGGTGTCTTGCTGGAAGAGGTTATCAAAAAGAACTCCAGCAGAGGACACAAAAGTGTTTAGAAAAGGCACAATGAATTTTGACTGCCTTTGAATCTATTTATCAAAGCCATTGCTGTTCCCATTTCGATGCAGGTGGAACAATAATAAATATCGAACAAAGCAACGCAATCTGTATTCAGAGCATTTCAATACATGGAAAGTTAAATGCAAAAAGAAAGAGAGCTTGCAGAGTCAGACCTATTGACTCCTGCTACCTCTATTCCGTGTTGAAAATGAATGGTGGATACAGCACAAAGATCTGCAAGATATTTACGTTACTGTAATTAACATATAATAAGAAGCACATTCAGCAGTGTGACTTTATTATTTAACCAAATCAATAATCTTTTACATCATAGGGACATAATTTGGCTGTAAACCCTGGCATGTCCTTTCATTTTAAGTGACTAACTTTGCATGTCAATTTTCAAACTCAGTGGAGCCATATTATTTCCCTAGCTGCCATTTATCCCTGTAGGAAGGACTTTGTGCCATGAGTAGGCCCTGTGTGATAAGAACCTGCCTCTTCTGCGGAGGACGGGCAGTGGGAAGGCTTCACATTAGAGCTGCGAGTCCTGGCTTGCACAGGTATCATGCCCTGGGAGCAGGCGAGCACAGAACCAGCAACTCTTACTCTCTTCCAGTCCTTGTTCATAATCTTTTCAAGATCACAGAGTCTGTGCAGCTTTCCTCCCTCAGATTTTTCTCCCCCTGTCCCTTTATTATGTTAGATACTTAAAGGAAGTTGCTGGAGAGTATTTCACCTTGCTCAACCAGAGTGACAGCTGATGCCTGGAGCCTGCCAGGCACTCAGCTGAGGCTGTTCCAGTGAACTTTCCTTTAGAGGCACACTAGGCTTTGTGTAATTCCTACTCCGACCAGAAATCTAAAGCAGGTCCTTGATGATATAATGGAAAACCAAATAAACAAAACCTGAACACATTGAGATGCTATAAAATGCAGTTAAACATCTAAAGGATTTCACAAGAATGCAGAGAAAAAAAAAATGCTAATGTTCAGTTCAGTGCTGCTGTCTGGGAAAGAAAGAAAGAAAAAAACCCAACCCCAAACCCCCAAAAAACAGCTTAGTCCAAAATTGACATGAATATGTCTTCTGGGCAGATCTAAAGTGCTCTGAGACCAATGGCAGAAACCTCATTGCCTCCTCTGGCTTTTTGGTCAAGTCATCCAATACAAATGAGTCTTTTATCTCCATGATTAGTGCCTTGCAGCAGCAGAAAAAAATTCAGTATCTCTCTTTTGTCTTGAAATTTCCAAGGCTTATGGGTTTTGTCTGATTTCACCTGAGTATTCGGCAAACAGCTTTGCACATCACTGTTTGCTTTTGGTCATTTGATCTGTCCTTTGGGCAGTCGTGCCGGCATTTTTCATTTCAGATATCCTCATTCACAGTGTGCCGCAGCACTTTCCCGAAGCTGGTTCAGACCCTCAGAGCAAAGAAAGGAAGTGGATTTTAATTTTGAGTTGCAGCTGCTGTTGTCAAAGTTCAGTGCATTAAGCATGGATTTTGTTTTCATTGCTCTCTCGTAACACCAGGAACTACATTAACTACAAAACACACGTGCTTAATGCAAGCGAAGTAATGGAGAAAGACATTGTTCTTGTTATTTGAAATGTCACAAAAGATCTCGGGTTCATTTCAGCAGCACAATGAAACCAAGCTGCAGTTTTCACGAAGGCAAAGTTTTAGGTGCTTGAAATGAATAGATGGAATGTTCTTTTGTTTTCTTCTGCTGTAGCTTCGCAGGAACACAACAAACAGCTTCCTGTGTGATGTGGCAACGAAGATCACTGCTGCATTCTAGCTGCCTTTGGTTTGGTGGGACTTCAGGGAGGAGGATTTGAGGATCCCTGCCCTGTGTTTACAGCCATATCCCCTCCATTCAATTTGACATGCTTTGTATCATCTTTTACCCATCTATTTTCTCAGCTCAAAAGCCATTACACTGCAACTTACTGAAGTATTAAACTGTAACTTGAATAAAATCATGCAGGAAATGGAATGAGTTAGACAAAAGCCCACAGCACGTGTAAAGTGTGGCTTGGATATCAAACATACATTAAGGTATATCTTTCCCAGCTGGCTAACAGAAAGAAAAGGGTAGTGTTGCTGTTGCTCCCCCTCGTGAGGCTGTCACGAGTAAAGGTGTGTAGGCTGTAATGTCAGTCTCTGCTCACCTCTTTCGGTGGCTTCTGTTTCCATTGGTGAAACGTTCATCTTTTCTGCTTGACTTTCTGAGGGTTTTTCTCACCCTCTTCATTCCCTGGCTCTGTTACTGAATAGGTGAGACAATACCCGAGACAGTCTCTCTGCCTGGCTGGAAGAAAGGAGAGGGAAGATTGGTGTTGCTATGGAGGAATGTTCAGGTTACTTCAATCACTTTAGTATCATCTTGGCTGCAAAAGGGCTTCAGGGGAAAGTGCTTTTCAGAAGCTGCAATAATCCTATTATTTCTCCATTTTTTTCACCCTTGACTTTAAAATGTAAGTTCTCTAGGAAAAAAAAAACAAACATGAAACATTCAAAAGCAATAATGTAAACTGTTTAAAGTTCATCTTGTGTAACTGGTTGCTTTGCTCCACGGTGACATATTCAGTACAGCCCTTTTTGTGGGCACGTATATTGACATACATGCACATCCATTAGCATGTTTGTATCATTATTTTTCTCATACATTTATTTTTCTCATACATTTCTAACATTCCCAGAAAAAGATGAGTGTATTTATGGATAGTTGATATCTCAGCAACTCACTGGATCTCTCTGTCCTATGTGGTTCATCGGCTATTTGGTAGCCATGAAGAGAACAGCAAGTTGAAGCTAACAGATTTGGCTGCATGTAGAAGGACCTCAGGTCACCTTCCTATGTCCCATGTTTTATAAGAATAGACAGCCACCTGTACTGATTTTGTCCAAACCTTGGGAAGTACTCTACAGGGGGTCAGTGAGGCCCTGGTGCATGACTGGGGTAACGTACCCCCCAGCTGAACCAACACACATGAGCTGGTCTCCTTGCCTTATTCATGCATTGGCTGCAGGAAACAGAAGCTGGCCCTTCATTTTCCCATTGCTGATGCTGTAGCAGCTAATGATGGCAACCTGAGTGCCACACTGGACAGGCTGACTGCTGACAGACTTTCAACCAGCTGACTCTCAGTTAAAAGCAAGGTCATCTCCATGACCAGAATTGCAGTACAAATCAAACAACCATCACCTCCACCCATCTCCAATGACCGTATTTAAGAGATGAATATTATTGAAACGTTTTCTAAGTTTCAAGTTGCATCCTGAGTGGTCAGTCCTAGACTCTGATGCAATTATGTATCTAAATCTTGTTAGCAGCGGATTCCTTTGTTGCAAAAAAATAATTAAATCACTATGCAAAGAACTGTCTACAGACAATGAAACATATATTATCGTATTACCAAACAGAGATTTGTAATCAAATGATAGTTATTTTTACATCTTGTTAAAGAGGACTTCATGCCATCAAACCCATTCCTAATAAGCAGATGTTTGTGATACAGAAGAAAACCCATTTTTGCTCTTGGCACCCTTATTGACAGTCTCAGCCTAAAAGCCAAGGAATGAATACAGAAAGCAGAAGCATAGAAATGAAGCTGGGACACCCACTAGTTCTTCTACTATTTCTGAACTAAAATTTCATCCTAGGCTGGCTCTGCAAGAAGTTTCTTCCCTTGCAGTTAGGGACCAGTGTACCTTGAGCAATTCATGCTCAGGACTTTGGTTAATAGTATTATCAATTCAGCAACATAAACCAGCTTAAAATAGTACTTAGAAATCAGTTAACCCAAGGATTGGTTAAATAAGCTGAAAAGCTTGAACAAGTATGAAAAGGCCCTGTATACCAGACTATCTCCACTAATTGGCCGAATCGCATGAAGTGTAGAAACTGGCCTTTGGATCTCACTGAGCCAGGCAGGAGCAAGAAGTTTCTTCCTTACAGAAGATTTTGAAGACCCTTGCCATGTCTTTGGGTTCTTGACATTTCTATCTCTTCCACATAGGAAGGTACGTTCCCTTCTTAAGTGTTTGAGAGCTTTTCTTTGAAAGTCTCCATTTTCATATCTTTGTTTAGCTCTTTTTTTTTTGTCTTTTCTGAAACACTTCAGAAGCCTTGTATAAACAAAAAGCACTTGAAGGCCATAACTGACTATAAACTCCCCTCAGCAATGTATGGACTTCCTGTGAGCTGACTGCAAGAGAGCTTTCAATGGATAATGTCATCACTCTTCACCTACTTTCACAACCTTTTCCAGAGATGGGAGTCTGGATGTTCTTCTTTTAATCCATTCACAAGGTTTGCTTTAATTCTGTCTGATACCATATGTGGTCATCCCATGGAAGCCCATCAGCACACAGATGTTTCTCACTCCCCTACCAGCCATTGTAGACAATCTCAACTTTGAACTGATTTGGGTGACTTGAAACTACAGAGCTGTGAGCAGAAACTCAGTGTCCTCTGGACTCCAATACTTACTCTGAACTGGTCTCCATGAAATGCAGATGCGAGCAATTAAAAAGGTCTTTGGGCTAAGCATCCTCTTCAATTCTCATTCAGCTTTGCCTGGCCTCAGAGCATGGGCAGAGACATCTGAAATATGAAGGGTGTGTCTTTCCCTCATCTGAATGATTGCTTTAATTCAGTTTTGGATTAAAACTGAGAGCCTGATGCCCCAAAGAACTGATGTTCAGGTTTTCAGTACTGGCCAAAGGAGAAGAATTTTATAGACTTTTTGCCCCTGAATTTTGGCACATTTGGATCAGGATGCTCATTTCAGAAAGGCAGGTTTTGGAAGCCTCAATTCGCAAACAGGAAGATCCCTAGATAATGCCAGGGAATTAAACTACTCCAGTATAGTTCTTCCACAGAATAAATAGCAGAAAATATAATTTGTGGTATGATGTAATTGTCTCAACTACAATCCCTCAGTGTGAGGCAGATGATGCATGGAGGGGGTTAGGAACTGCATAATGCATGAGTTGAGAAAGAATACTTTTCTCTTAAGTGTATGGTTGAGAAAAACCTGCACAAAATTTGAGAGAGTGGGAAACAGGGGAAGGCTATTTTTTCAGGCTTTTCTTTTTAGATATTTCCTAACCAAATTAATAACCTAGGCACAAGTTAAACTGGTGTAATGTGAAGCCGCTGTGCATTACTAAGCCTCACAAAAATGATAGTAATTCATCACCTCATGCTTCGTGGCATTTCCCAGTTCAGACTGACATTTCGCATCAATGATAGAAAATGTTGTGCTCCCTGCCTGAAATATCTAGAACAATGTACTCGTAGATGAGAAAGGATTTTGCTTAAGCTACATACATACAATGAGCATGTATAGTAAACATGTGCCTACCATGTTTATCCAGGCCATGCAATGAAGAATAAACACTGCTTTTTCCCCTCATACTTAGGCTCATCTTTGCATTCTCGAATCTTTCCTTTTCACTATGATAAATAACATCACTACTAACAAGCTTGAATGTGCAGTTGTTGCCATAAATGGGTCACTATATTGCTACTAGGAAAATATGACAGACTCAGAAACTGAGGGTGGGGAAACACAAAATAAAACGTCGGATGATTCCAAAGGCGCTTGCAATGTTGGCCACTCTTTCAAACACCATATGTTCAGTATCATCTGCACCAGCAAAACAATGTCTGATATTTCAAAAACTGTTTCCAAGCTAGGTTTGCAGAATTGATGCTGTGCTTTCCCTTGCTATTGCTGTGGAAAAGTACATTTGGAGGCAGAATAAATCAGGGTCTTGGCAAACTTTGGGTGGTCCTTTCCCTTTCTATTTCCTGGTCAAGACGGATTTGATCTTCTACTGCAGAACCTGTGGCAAAGGAAACCTTGAGTGGAGACCAAAAGGATACATCTACTTGACAAGGACAAAGATAGACCTGCTCGTATTGCCCATAAAACCTCAAAAATCTCATGAGTTAATCATATAACCATCATGAAATATTTAATTTGCAATTCACTGAGCTTATGCACTGTCCCAGAAATAGTACAGAGAAAAGGGTTGCTATTCATGTGTTTAACTTTTGGCACAGTACTGTGCTGTTATCATTTATTTTGACCTGATAATCTAGTGCTGCACAATGATGGCAAATAGGTAGCAACAACCTTGGTAGTACACGTCATAAAAGCACATCTTCCAATAAAAATGGTTTGCACGCTTGTGAAAAGAAATTGGGGTGAAGGGAAGATGTTGGGGAGTTAATGCAAACTTTTTAAAGTCAAGTAAAAAGACAGTCATTCTAGACATGGATGACAAATGGGTCTGTGTAGCAATCACTGAAGTTATCCCCCTCTTGCTCTTTACCCCCTGAAGCCTCCAAAACTGCATGTGTCACAGGAGGTTTATATGATAGCACATGGGAGAGGAGCCCCGAGTGTGCAGTCTGCCCTGAGCAGAGCCAGAACTGCTCTGTTGCTGTGTGGTCTGTGTCATGATTTACCATTTCTTCTTCATAGTTATGGCTGTTCCTTTAGCAATACAATTTTTTTTTTTTTATTCCAACTTCAGTGAAGTTTTGATAAGGTGAAATATTTAAGGTATATTCATATTTATTCTATATTTTACAAGCTGTACTGGAAACTATCTAGTCTTCAGATTTGTCTCCTGCTTGTGTATCCCAGAGCCTGCTTTAGGATACCATTTTTTCTTCAGTTTCTTCCTGCCCTGAGCCATTCATCCTAATCATAAAAATTGAGTATTAATATTTTCATGATTTTTTTTCCTCCACAAGTCTCAAAATGCCTTAAAAATGAAAGGCATATTTATGCATGCTTAATAACTGGGAAAATGGAAACCAGAGAGGAAATGTTTTGTCTGTGATCACAGACTAAATCCCACAAAGTTTGGAATAAACCCCTAATTTTTTAAACCAGCAAGAAGACTTAATGAGTTCAGGGGTATGTTGTGTAGACATGACTGCTGTGTTTCTGGTTACGAAGCTGGTGTGGGCAAGGTGCACCGTTGTCAGTGTAAAGCCCTTCTCTCTAATGCACAATCTGGACTTCCAACTGTGGGTGTTTGACCCTGGCTGGAGGCCAGATGTGCACCAAAGCTGGTCCATCACTCCCTCTTTCAGCTGGACAGGGGAGAAAATAGATATTGAGGGGCTCAGGAATGTAGATAAGGACAGGGAGAGATCATTCCACAATCAGTGTCACAGGCAGAACAGACTCAACACTGAATAAAGGAAAGAAACTCTCATTTATGGCACTGCCCTGCACCCCCAGTGACACCAGTCGGATAATGAGAAGAATGACCAGATCTTAAAGCACCTCCTCCCACACCTCCCTTCTTAGCAGACTTCCCTTTAGTCATGATTTTACTCCCTTCTTCCCCCCATTGTGGCACGAGGAGGGGCAGGGACTGGGGGAATGAGGGTTTCTGTCTGTTCCTCATGAGATGATTTCCTTTTTAGCTGGGGGGAACATTCCTCACACCCTTCCCCTGCTGCACTGTGGGGTCCCACCCACTGGAGACAGTCCTCCACAATCTTCCCCAATGTGAGTCCTTTCCCATGGGGCTTCAGCTTTTCCCCAGCTGCCCCAGCGTGGGTCACTTCGATGGGGTGCAGCCATAAATCATAGAATGTCTCTCAGTCTCTTGGGCCCAGACTGTTCCAGCCTCATCACCCAGAGAGTCACACGTCCCTCCTGCAAACGTGCTCTGGAGTGGGTTGGTCTCTCCACAGGCTGCAGGTTTCGCTGCCAGGAGCTTGCTCCAACGTGGGCTTCCCACGGGGTCACAGCATCCTTTAGGTGTCTCCACCCACTACAACATGGGATATTCCACGGGCTGTAGGATCTCTGCTCCCCATCATCATCCACGGGCAGCAGGGGGACACCCGCTCCACCATGGTTTTCTCCATGGGCTGCAGGGAAATCCTTCTCTCTGGCATCTGGAGCACCTCATCCCCCTCCTCCTTCACTGGCCTTGGTGCCTGCACAGCTCCTTGCACCTTCTCACTCCCTTCTCTGGGGGCAAAAAGCATCTGCTTGTGTTTTTTTTTTCTTCTTCCCAGAGGTGCTGTGACCATTGCTGATGGGCTCAGCCTTGGTCAGCAACCACTTGCAGAAGCCACCCCTGCAGCCCCCTCCTCCACCAGAACCCCTCCACGCAAAACTAAAACACCAACCCTGTGTGTGATAACAAACACTGTAACATATCTCACATGTGTTGACCACTTACATGAATTTAATAAATGCTTAAATGCGTTATATTCAGAGCTGGTTACAGAACAGAAGAGCATTAAAGTACAGCAGGTACAATAGAAGGATATATGCAGGTGAAAAGAAAACAAAAGAAATAATGACTATGAGAACATTGCTTTTTTGAAAAGAAATTCCGATGCTTTATTGACTTGTGTTATTGTTAAACTGTTACTTAGTGTGTCTCAGCTGGTCTTGAGTCCTCAACATAGATGCATACATACCAAAATGCTGCAGGGCTGAAAGCTGCATTGGAGAGTACTGCATTCTCTTGTTTCCAGACTGTAGAAAAAGATAATGATCTCTTTTCCATTATTTATTTAATGTTTGTTCTTAAATATCATTATTTATTAATATTTTGAGCTATAATAATAGTAATAAAATACTCATAGAAATATGAAATGTAACAAAGTAACCTTTAGGAGATGGGAAATCCCACTTGACAGTGTTTAGCATTCCTGAGAAATAACTTTCTTTGGAATAAATGTTAGATGATACAGTATGGTAGTAGTAGTCAAAATGCCTAGCACTCCCCTCTGTACAGAGTGCTGATTTAAGATCTGCCATTGCTTGGCTTCATGCGTGAACCTTCTTACCAAAAATGAGCCACCTGGGAGAGGATGTTTAATCTCACTTGAGAGATTACCTCTGGGAAAACAGAAGGGCCTAGCCAAGTCAGATCTGATAGAGAAGTGGAAGAAAATGATGGAGGATGTCTTATTCAGGGCTTGCTCACAAATGCATGTCATAAAACCAAACAGCAACAATTAGGAAAAAAAATAAAGGAGAGGAAGACTGGTCAACAGTGCAGAGAGCAATGGAAGAGGGAATGTTATTGCGCTTTGCATTTGAATCCTGCTGTCATCAGGACTCATAAGAAGTATATCCTTGGTCATTAACTTTTATGAAGTGCTGATTTCCCTTTTGGCTTCCACCAGTCTATCAGCCCTGCAGCGAGGGCTGTCTTTCTGCACACAGCTGAGCAAAGTAATTGCTCAGTGTGATCCTCGAGTACAACATTTTCTCACAACCAACCTCTCACCATCTACCTAATAGCTTCGAGACACCCTTGGTCTGTCTGAGTGAATGACCACTAATGACCCAACTGTTCTTTAGGAAGACATAGCATACTTTTTTGCCAAGACATAAAATGTTTCTGTTATGTTTAGTACTCATCAGGCGTATGATGCCGTGTAAAGCCAGCACAACACAGCCAGGTGTTCTCAAAGCCATCTTTCTTTCCCCCTGGCTTTTGTACATAGCATCTTCAATCAGTATAAATTTCCTGAAACTTGCATCTACAGCACTCTGAAAAGTGTGAGCCAGGGCTGATGGTGTTCTCTGCAGCCATTTTGAACATTTAATGTGTTGGTTTTCAGAAGATAAAATGTTTCCGAGATGAGAAAACTTTGACTATCCTATCCTACATCTTTGACTTTTTACAGGAGAGCATGGGTGGGTCTGCAGGCTGAAGTGCAGTAGCATAAATCCCTACTGCTTCACAATTATTTCATAACTCACAAATTATTGAGTATACAGTCTAGAACATCAAACCAAAAAAAAGGTTCCTGTTGTGTGCTATATAAAGGCACAGGAAGAGAAAAGGATATCCCTGTAAACTGCATTCTGCACAGAAGGGTTTTCCACACTTCTCCGAAGTGACTAAGGCACAGAGAACCAAAATGATGTGTCAACAGTGGCCGAGGGACTTGGTCAAAGAAAAGCCACCAAAACCCCAGAAAATGGCAGTCATCTGATGTCTGGTGGAGGCAATGTGGAACCATGTATGGGACCTTCTGTATTGTCACAAACAGGTCATGCCAGGGAGTATCTGAGGAAGGTATCACTCCTAGAAAGGGAGCCTGGAATTATCCAAAGTACCTGTATATCCTTCAAAGAAAGGACTCTTTGAAAGTCACCAGACCTTTTCTTTTCTTTTCTTTCCTTTTCATGCACCAGGAAGTTTAAAATCCCACTTAGGTGGCAACTAGTATGACAATGAATAGAAACCGAAGAGGACATGAAAATAAGGAAGCCATCTTTATGACAGGAGTACACAGAAGTGTTTCTAACATTTAGCAATTAGCTGTGTAACTTCAACTGAACAATTTTCTCTAGGTAAAATGTACACTAGTATTTCATCAAACACTGTGAAGAAACATGGATTAAAAAATAGGTTGAGCAAATATAGAGATAGCTTTATAAAAAGGCATTTTTACTTAAGTGTCTGCCCTAGAAAAAAACTGGAGAAACAAGAGAGGGATATGTTTTCATAGTATGGAAATAAAATGAAACCTGTGGAACAGAGAAGATTTTTAAAGATTTAAATAGATGTTGTCTCTCACACATTTTCCTCTTTTTTTAAAACAACACTTTAATTCAGTATTCTTTTTCAGTTTCTCCTTGAAGAATAAATTAAGAAAAGTATCCTTTTTTAAGACAGCGCTATTTTTTGCATCTTGAGTGCTAAATTCACTCTGTAGCCTGAATGCTAAATCTCTACACTGAAAATCAGAATTTGTTTTGGACTTTATGAATTCAAGAAATAAGTACAGAAAAAAAAGTAGTGCAGCAAGACTGAAATGAGCTAAAAATTTTTCCCAGTGATACATTACACAGAACCTTCTGCAATACTGAAGACTTAATACAAACCAATTTATGCTCATTTTGCAGCATTTGAGTGTGTCATTTCTGTGTCCCCTCATTGCTAGGTGTCACTGTAAAAGACCAGCACATCAGTCCTGTTTAATATCTTCATCGACGATTTTGATGAGGGAATAGCATCCACCCTCAGCAAGTGCCGATGATACAAAGCTGGGAGGAGTGGCTGACACGCAGGAGCACTGCGCTGCCATCCAGAGAGACCTGGACAGGCTGGAGAGCTGGGCAGTGAGAAACCAGATGAAGTTCAACAAAAGCAAGTGTAAAGTCTTGCACCTGGGGAGGAATAACCATCTGTATCAGTACAGGCTGGGGGATGACCTGCTGGAGAAGAGCTCTGTGGAGAAGGACCTGGGGGTCCTGGTTGATGACAGGTTGGCTATGAGCCAGCAGTGTGCCCTGGTGGCTAAGAGGGCCAATGGGATCCTGGGATGCATCAGGAAGAGTGTGGCCAGCAGGTCGAAGGAGGTGATCCTCCCCCTCTACTCTGCCCTGGTCAGGCCCCACCTGGAGTATTGTGTCCAGTTCTGGGCTCCCTGGGATAAAAAAGACAGGGATCTCCTGGAGAGAGTCCAGAGAAGGGCTACGAAGATGATTAAGGGCCTGGAACATCTCCCGTATGAGGAAAGGCTGAGTGAGCTGGGGCTGTTCAGCCTGGAGAAAAGAAGACTGAGGGGGGACCTAATTAATGTTTATAAATATCTTAAGTATGGGATGCAGGGGGAATTGGCCAGCCCCTTTTCAGTGTCTGTGGGGACAGGACAAGGGGCAATGGCTGCAAACTGGAGCACAGGAAGTTCCGCACCAACATGGGGAAGAACTTTTCCCCAGTGAGGGTGACAGAGCCCTGGGACAGGCTGCCCAGGGAGGTGGTGGAGTCTCCTTCTCTGGAGATATTCAAGACTCGTCTGGACGCCTATCTGTGCAATATGAGCTGGGGAGCTGCTTTGGCAGGGGGGTTGGACCCGATGATCTCTTGAGGTCCCTTCCAACCCCTATGATTCTGTGATTCTTCCTTTAACACTTCCAATGCCATTCTATCTATGCTTGTATGTAATAGGGCAGTGTATGAAATGCACCGGTAAATGCAGAAATGCCTCTCTGTCTAAGAAGATACTTCTCTGGGCTATATCAGACTGATTCCTAGCAAGCAAGCAGTTCATCTCATGCTGCTTCTGAAGACCTCAAACTCAGCAGCCCTATCTGGAAAGGTGTGTTCTTCAGTTACTCCCCTTACCAGGAAACTCAGCACCTTGGGGTTTTTTTCCTCTTTGCTATACTGTCCTCACACAAAGGAGAAGCTGCCCAGACACTCACTGTCAAGTAGCATCAATCACAAAGGTGTCTCCCTGAGAAGTCTGGCAATAAATTGTTTGAACAGAGAAAGAATTCAGTGATGCTAATAATCCTCATGCAGTAGGGAGAAGCTGTTATTTTAGCAAACATTCTTTTTTAATATGAACTTTTTCTCTCTCCTGTGTTAGGGAGATTGTTTACATATAATAAGGAAAAAATCCCATTTCTTTGTCAAAAAAAAACCCACAACAAAACCAAACCAAAAACTTTTTGGCCTCTGTGGGCCATCAGAGCTGAAAATAAACCATTTATTGAACTTCAAGTACCCATGACTCATTCCATGATTACAAAAAAAAACCCCTTTTGAATTTGCCACATGAGAGATGGAAACAGGGTTCTCAGTGCTGCTGCATGGCAGGAGAGAAGAAGAATGGAAAGAGAATGGACAGGCTGTATCAACTCTAGTAGAAAATGTGGCTCTGTTTTCCTTCCCTACCATTCAGTGCCCACTGTAGTCAATGGAAAAAGGTTTTTAAAAAATCATATCTGCTTGAAAGAGGAAAAATTTGAAATTAGTTGTGCATACACTTCACAAGACTCATCATCAGGAAGAAAAGGAATGCTTTATATGCTGAGTGTAGTGGATGCAGAAACAAAGATGATATTAATGGGTGTTATTTGGTATACATACAGAAAGAAAAATGTATGGTGAGATTATTTCATCCTGACTCTGGCAAGGATGGAAGAGAGAGAGCTTTGCTGCAAGGAGAGCAGAGATTGAATAATATGCTGGGAACATTTCCAGATGAAACGGCCAGAAGTTCTCAAGAACAAGTAGTACTCAGAGGACTGCATTCAGCCCTCCCTGAACCAGCCACTGGAGAGTTAAAGCTGCTGCTTCAGGCCTGAGGTGGGAAATCAGGATAAAAGGTGGCATCTGTGCAGGGGTGTGGGTCCTCTTTAAATACAGTCTTCTCAGGCTGGAGTGTCTCTGTGAAATAGAATTGGCACCTGGGTAAGCTGGGCTTTGCTTTACATCAAGCCTCACTTGTTGCAGGCTTCTACATCTCTTCTTTTTTAGTGATTACACAAATATCTGTTTTGTTTGCTGCAGCCAGTAAAACTTGAATTTCACCTTCTGACTGAGGACTGGCTGTGATGGTGGTCTTCAGCGGCCTGCAAACTGTGGATGAAATCTGTAAGTAGCTCCAAATTGTGCAAAGCTTTACAAATAGTGGGTGGGACACTGCAATGGTTCTGTTAAAGTGAAGATAGAAATGCAGGGAGACTGCAAGAGCGTGAGAGAGGGCTGTGGTTTGAAAAGAGAATGAACAGGGAACTGAGAAACATATTTGACTGTGGGGCAGCCTGTATTCTGAGAATGGGTGGAGATGCCTGATGAGCAAGACCTGAGTTTCCTCTTGTGAATATATCTTTAGTGGCTTATCTACATGTGAGATTGGATGTAGATTGGATGTTAGGAAAAAATTTTTTACTGAAAGAGTTGTCAGGGCCTGGAACAGGCTGCCCAGGGAGGGGGTTGAGTCACCTTCCCTGGATGTGTTCAAAAAAAGGGTAGATGAAGTACTTAGGGATATGGTTTAGTTTAGGATGAGAATGGTTGGACTTGATGATCTTAAAGGTCTTTTCCAACCTTGTGATTCTGAGATGGTCCCAGTACAAGTTTCTAGCAGGTAGGTAGCTAAGCCTAAAAAGCAATGCTCCAGGAAAAAGGATTATGGAGATTAAGGCCGCTTACTTATAGTTCTTGTTCAACCAGTCTTTTCTTTGCTCACTGAAGCAGGAGGCACCTTATTGAGAAACTGGAGGGAGCTAAGTAGGAAGAAAAATAGATGGCATCACACTTTAAAAAGAATGACATGTTTTATGGAATCATTATGCATTTTTTGCTTTCTGGGAGAATTACAAAGATCAATTACTCAAAAAACAGTTCTTAAGTAGTTAGTAGCATGATACTCATCTGTTTCTCTACTTTACACCTGAATGTATCATGGTGCCAGCCTCTTCAATGGTGTCCTACAAATCACTGCACTGACCTCAGGGGATGATGGGCTGGTGGGGGAGGATGCTGCATAATGTCCCTGGCCTGGCTGGCTACGTGTGGGCTTATGGGTGGCTGTAGTTCGGTAAATTGCTTTAGGTGCACAGATGATGGGCGTCACTTCCAAAGAGGTTAAAGTGACTCCTATGTAGTCATGTCTATAAAACGTTTTGGCTTTCCTGAGAAGCCTTGGACCTGTTCAAAGGAACTAGGGATGGCAGATGAAACGCTTATGGAGGGAGAAGAGATGTTAGAGGGAATGGCCTGAGTTTCTCTCTCTGCTCTACTTGATGGTGGGGTGGGTGGATTGCTCTCTGCTCTTTCTCCTGGAAAGAATATAGAGGAATGGGAAAGGAGACATGAACAGGGGAGCCAGACTGTCTGTCTAGTGAAGCTGATAGTATCTGTGATTGTGGATTTAATCCATAAAGGGCTAGTCCAAGGGAGACAGGAACCACTGGAAAGAAAAAAGGAAGGGATGCTAGAACTGAAGTCTCTTCTTTCTCTCTTCACCCCAGTTACCAAATCAACTGAAAATCTCTTTTAACTCTACCTCTTCTGTCTTTTGATATTTAAAAATTCACCTCTGATGAATTTTTAAATATCAATAGGATACACTTTGCTAATAGTTGATCCAGCGTGACCATGAAATCAAACTGCTCACACATGCCCACCTGCACTGAGCCCAGTTTTTTTGGGTAAAGTGTATTGGCCAGAAGGCAGTCTAGCATTCCTCTGAAGGCATTAGGAGATGTCTTCTATTTCTGTAAGTAATTTTTTTCAGACTTAAATAACATCTACAGAATCTGCTACATAAGATCCTACACATCTGGCGTTAAAAAGAAATCACAGGATTTCAGAGTAAGATGCAAAGTAGTCAATGTGAAGAGTAGACTGAAAAAATAATTAAATGAAATTAAAATTCAGGTCTAGCTTTTTCCACAGTTGTTTCGAAGTCTGTTGTCATAGCTACTGCAGCCAAGGCTGGCTCAGTATGTTCACTTTCTCTTTAAAGACACATTTGCCTTTTTAAGAAAATTGAAGTAACTGAGCAAATATTTGGGGGAAAAAACTCCTTTGTGCATCCATAAATTTGTCATGAGCAATTATTTGGATCGGGGATATTCAGCCTTTATCAGCTGGGATCTGTTTATTCCTCAAGGGCCGAGAACCAGAAAATAATTAGGTGCATGTTAACGTATGTATAGTGTTATTAAAGCACTCTATAGTGTAAACCAGTTGCAAACTTCAAAAGGGTCAAAATTCAGCATGGTCTCAGATGTTAACATGAGTTGCCTAAACACGTGATAGCCTCAAACCTTTGGTGTCCAGAAGCAACATAACGTTTCTATTTCTGGACTCAGGAGGGTCTCAAATTTTAGACACCTCTGAAAATATTAACCTTTTAAATTTCATTTAATTCTGACAGATATCTGGGATTACTTCACTCTTTATTTGTACTGCATATCCTATGCTCTCATTGTGGTTGGACTCAATGATCTCAAGTGTCTCTTCCAACCCAGGTGATTCTATGAGTCTCCTTTGAAATATCTCTAGAAATAATTCTTAGGTCACATTGTTGGAATTCTTTGAGAAGTTAATTTAGATGAAACAACTTTTTTTAGGTAAAAATGTGGGGGCTTAAGTTACACAGGAAGTTAAATACTATTTTGTTGCAGGCCAAGCATGAGTTCTGTCGCATCTGTGTAAATCAATATTGGTGTCTGGCCTGTGAGCTCTCTCCTCTATCATATTCCTCTTGTGCTTTGTCCTGTTGCATGACTTGGGCTGTCTTGAGCTAGTTTCTTTGCAGCTTAGTGTGATGCTTGTTACAGACTTTGCCCCTTAGCTGCACTGAATCCTGGTTCATTTTGGGAATTCCCTCTGGTCAAGAATTGCTTTGTATCTACAATATGTCAAAAAACAGGTACTGGCAAATACTTTCTCTATCATTCCTGTAATGATCTGACAGATGGTTGTCTTATCTCACAAAAATACCAAAGGAGGAATGTCTTGCTGTGCAGATAGGAAATATCTCTAAAACCCATGTCGTCCACAAGTTGATAACATATGCTGTTTCTGCTTTGCCCCATGGCAAGTAGGTTTTTTCCTTGCACAGGGCTTTCAAACTATAATGTGGACACTTTGAATTCTGTTTCTGTCAGACTTTAAACACTCCTAAATCCATAATTTCACACATGTTGTTTCCAGCAGTCTGCAGTCCTGAATAGCTGCTTTCTTCCTTTACGTGGAAACTTCTTTCCCTAAAGCAGACTGAGAAATGAGGAATAAAATCAGGTGTTACCCAGTATCAAGACAGTTTTCTAGAACATTCTTCTTGGCAACTCTCTGACAAGACACAAAGAGTGATTGTGCACAATGAGTGCAAATAATCCCAAGCATATGAGAAATCATGTGTTGAAGATGAAACCCATGCTGCATTTAGCTTTATACTCTCTTTCACAGAATCACATGGTTGGAAAAGACCTTTAAGATCAGGTCCAACCATTCGTGGTCTATACCTCATCTACCCTTTTTTAAAACACATCCAGGGATGGTGACACAACCCCCTCCCTGGGCAGACTGTTCCAGGCCCTGACAACTCTTTCAGTGAAAACTTTTTTCCTAACACCTAATCTGATGCTGCCCTGGCACAGCTTAGTGCCCTTTTCCCTTGTCCTGTCACCTGGCTGAAGAGACCATCTCCCACCTCTCTACATCCTCCCTTCAGGTAGTTGTAGCAGTGATAAGGTCTCCCCTTAGCATCCTCTTCTCCAGGCTGAACATCTCCAGCTCCCACAGCTGCTCCTCATAGGATTTGCCCTCCAGCCCCTTCCCCAGCCTGGTTGCCCTTTACTGGATATGCTCAAAGACCTTGATGTCTGTCTTGTAGTGAAGAGCCCAGAATTGGACCCAGAACTCCAGGTGTGGCCTCACCAATGCCGAGTACAGGGGCACAATCACCTCCCCAGACCTCCTGGCCATGCTGTTTCTCATACTAGCCAAGATGCCTTTGGCCTTCCTGGCCAGCTGGGCACACTGCTGACTCATGTTCAGTCAGCAGTCACCCAACACCCAGAGGTCCTTCTCTGCCTGACAGCTGTTTTGTTTGCTGTCCACAGTCTCACTCACTGGCTTAGAGAGATATATATACTTCACTGAGTTGAGACATAATTAAGCAAATTCAGTATGATTTTTACTCTGTCTCTTCTAACTGATTTTGATGTCATAATTCACATGGATTGCAACTTCTTCATGATTTTTTTATTCATTTCTGAAAAAGAAGTAAATAAGGACGTCTTCTTGTGTGTACTCTTTCAAGGCATGTAGAATGGTTGTCCATTATCTACAAAGACAGCAATTAATGTTAAATGCAGCATTTTACACATGGCAGTAATTATGTGGGACGTATTACCCATTTTGAAATAACTATCTACAAGTAGAAGTTCTTTTAATTTCTCAACTATGATGTTCTCCTTTTCTGGCACTTGGCCTTCCTTGACAAAGCAAGAAATATGCTGTTAGTTAACTGCCTAGGCTATGCTGCTCCTGATTTTTATTTTGTCCAGTATGGTCCCTTTTAAGAGAAGGAAGACTCCCATGAAAATGGGAATAAACATGGTCTGTTTTGTGGCTTTTGGTGTAAGGGCTAGCTGCTAAAATACTTGATGAACAAGCTTTAAGAGAAGAATTGTGTGCTGAAATGGAGTTGGAGGGTGTCAGTATACAAATCCATGTTTTTAAGTGTGCAGACCCCCCTTTGTAGCAAAACCAGTTTTTAAGACTTTACCATTATGATCCACTGTTTGTTGTAAAACCTGCTTGTTGTACACCTATTCCTTCTTCTTCCTAAACATTTTTTGTGCCTAGCATACCACAAATGTGATGGCTTCTCATGTATTTGGTTGCTTGAGGTGTGGGCAGGGGTATAGATTTAGAAGCTCAGACCCCTTTCCCCTTCCTTCTCAGTTCCTCCTTAGATAGCATCTCTTTAGTATTTAAAGAGCTGTATCAGCTTTTTCTGAGCTCCCTTTGGCTGGGTGGAAGGCTTCCATGGCAGACTCAGCTGTAATGCGACTGAGAGGCCATGCTGTGCTCTCAGGAGGACAGAGCTAATGGAAATCCAACCAACCCAGAGAGTAGCTTGATGTAAAACACTTGTACAGCACAAAATGCTTTCACGTCACCTGAAAAGAGGGCTGTAGAAGTATATGCTTGACTGGTGCAGGATGACACTGGAAAAAAGACAACTTTGCACCAGGGGCCCTCAAGGCACAATGCAACCAGGCTCCTTTGTTTCTGCTGGCAAGCAGGTCCAGGCTGCAGTCAGCAACACTGGTGCATTATAAATCAGTGTCTTAATTTAGCATGTCATACTAACACACACTTCAGTTTACTGAAAAAGCTTTAAAGTCAACTGTAATGAGGGATTTTGCTTGTCAGCTGTCTTTGTGTTGCTGTGATATGAATGTTGCCAGGCCATAAAACCCAACTATATAGCTGTTCAGATCTGAAAATACAGCTATTTTGTTTTACACCTGCCACCAGAGTAATGCCCAGAACCCCCTGTTGCCTCTGAAGTGGTTCCTAGAGTCACCTATACTAGCCACCTTCCAGCTCTCTTGGGTGATGGGTTTTGTTCTATGAAGTGAAGAAACTCCTCTTGGGATAACAGATATGATGCCCAGGCTTTCTCTGCACACTTTGGCCAGTATGTTGCTCAAACGATCCTTCAGTAGCTTTCAGTATGTGAAAGGGACTACAGGAGAGAGAGACAGGGATTGTTTACAAGGGCACATAGTGATGGGATGAAGGATAACAGTTTTGAGATGGCGGGGAGACTTAAATTAGATATCAGGATTAAATTCTGCACTATGAGGGTGGTGAGGCCATGGCACAAAGTGCCCAGAGAAGCTGTGGCTGCCCCAAATCCCTGGCAGTGTTCAAGGCCACATTGAATGGTGCTTTGGGGCAACCTGAACTGGTGGAGGGTGTTCCTGCCCATGGCAGACGGCTGGAACTAGGACTTTGAGGTCCTTTCCAACACAAACCAGTCTGGGATTCTGCATTTCTGCTTGCTTTAGTAGCACTAAGACTTCTTGGCTCTATGAGAATAGATGAGTAATCTGGAGTAGATTTGGAAGGTGTGAGATAAAGTCTCTGCTAGTACCTGGATTGGATAAACTGTGATTAACTTGATGTGCTACAAGAATATGAATATTTAGAGTCCTAGTCGTGACCCTCTGGGCTATAAAGCATGGCTCATTTCAATTGTCATTGGTTCTATTGTTTGATAAACCATGTCAACTGTGTTTTGACTCACTTCTCTGAAGTTTCACTGCATCAGCCAGCTCTGTGCTTTCTGCATGCCAGCCACATCAGCTTGAACATAAGCAAAATCGCTCTTTCTGAAATAGTGGAGCTTTCTCAAATCAACCAGTTTACCTTAACATTTCAGTGCATTATTGTGAGATCACATTTCTGGTTTGGAGCTTTACTATTTGAAGGATTCAAAATAAAACCTCTTCATATGCATAGGTAGGTGTTCTCCCTGGCAGGGGGGAAGTGAGAAATTTTGTTAGGTATGTCAGTGCTGACTCCACTAGTAGACTAATAGTACCAGCAACGAAGGTGGTTAAAGATGGATATTTTCAGGATACAACTCAAAGACTTTCTAGTTTGTCGGTAAAAAAAGACTCAGCTTTTATCTGAGGTATTCTGAGTCACCGCTTGGTGTGCATCCCTGATAATACAGGGAGGCTAGATCAGTAGTTCAGGCACCCAAGTTAAACAGCAACAGCTTAGTAAGTGCTCCTTGATATTTTCAGAAATAAAATATGTTTGGATGATTTTGTGGGATATTTTTTTAGAGAAAATTATTTAATATGTCACAGCAACTTACCAGGAGCCTCTCATCAATTTTAAGATACTGCTCACTTTATTCATATTTTGCATGTCTGTTTCCCACAAATCCAAATTATTTCTAAAATACATATCCTGACCTCTTCTTTTTTAAATCTTTTAATATTTGATCAAGGTGTTGTGTTCTTTGACCTTGTGCATCTATTAAATGCTAGGAGTGATCAGTATGTATGGGAATACTCCCCTACTATGATCCCTGCAGTGGTGTAAAACACTTGTACTGTACCAGCATCAGAACCATTGCTCATGTCTCATTTGCATGTGTAAGCACACTTTTTATTTTTTATTTAAATACAGCAGAAGCACTTCACCTGTAACTTAGCAAAAACCATCTGTGAAACACAAAATCCTCTGTCAATATCCCCAAGCTAGTTCCTCTTCAGAAGTTCACATTAGAAGATGCCCAAGGGTAGTGGCTGCAGATGACCTAATAAACCATCCCAACGACATAAAGTCAATAGCACATTACTCAGGTGTGTGTTAGTCCCTGTACAGGTATATTACTTCTTTGAGAGATAGAAAGGTTTAACAGCTTGGTCACTCTCTCTGTATGTGGTGAGCTGCATGGCTGAGACAGAAGTGTTTAGGAAGGTTGTAATAAAAGCTGGCTTAGATCATCCTATCTTCTCTCAATCTCTGTTGCTGGCAGGTATCTAAATCAAAGTAGTGGGGTATGAGAAGGGAAAAAAATACGCTGTGGCATTCATGGAAATAGGACAAAGTGCAGCCTGTGGGTTTTTAACCAGAAGCACCGCCGTCAACAGAGCTGTGAAGATTGTCAGAAACTGGCCTCGTCCTGAGCCAGGTTCTCAAATAAGCAGGCTCTCAAATCTGCTTATTGGAAGGGAGTGGATACAGAACATAGGTACTTTGTGGCCGTCTCATGTGAACACACAGGAAAAAAATCCAAATATGTTGATTACTTGAGCTTAGTTTTTCCTGAAGAGTAACGGCTTTGCAGGCAATAAACTCTCCTAGGGAAGAATTCAGGGAATAAGTGAGACAACCAGTAAGTGCGCAGCCATGAAAAATGCCTTTTTGCAGGTAGAATTGGTACCATGAGGGATGGGATCTTAATGGGCAATTCAATGTTAGGAAAAATTTGTCAACAGCTGACCATGACCTGCACAAATTTCCTATGAATCATAGGGGGTGGAAGGGACCTCGAGAGATCATCGGGTCCAACCCCCCTGCCAAAGCAGCTCCCCAGCTCATATTGCGCAGATAGGCATCCAGACGAGTCTTGAATATCTCCAGAGAAGGAGACTCCACCACCTCCCTGGGCAGCCTGTCCCAGGGCTCTGTCACCCTCACTGGGGAAAAGTTCTTCCGCATGTTGGTGCGGAACTTCCTGTGCTCCAATTTGCAGCCATTGCCCCTTGTCCTATCTCCACAGATGACTGAAAAGGGGTTGGCCAATTCCCCCTGCATCCCATACTTAAGATATTTATAAACATTAATTAGGTCCCCCCTCAGCCTTCTCTTCTCCAGGCTGAACAGCCCCAGCTCACTCAGCCTTTCCTCATACGGGAGATGTTCCAGGCCCTTAATCATCTTCGTAGCCCTTCTCTGGAATCTCTCCAGGAGGAGAGAAGGACCTAGCCAGCACCCTTTCACAGCAGACATGACCTGTGGCACAAGCAACTGGAGTGACCTGCAAATGGGAAATAAGTCAAACTTCACTGCAAACCACTGCTTCTAGGGGAGCAGGAAAAACAGGGTGTATCAGCTCAAGTAGCCTATGGAGGAAGAGTTGTGTTTGACTATAAAGAAAAATGAGGAGGGGAATAAAAGAAGAGTTTTTTAAAAATTATTTATTAAGTTCCCAGCTGATGTCAAGACAGAAGTAAACTGCATCACAGAGATGAAAGATAATGTTCAGCTTGTAGCACAAATATCTGTGTGAGATGTGGTAGAGAAGCTGTTTCCTCAGCATAGCAGGGAACTGTACTGATAAGCAGAAGAGCAAATGTTACCAGCTAGGTGCTATGTGGCACATGCATCACAAACAACAGTGGAGGTAAAAAGGAGATGATGTGATTTTTCTAGATATCTGTATGTTTAGGGTAGTCTACTCAGCCATTGCAAAAGCTCCAAGCACAAAATGGAATCTTGTTAAGAATAAAGCCCGAAGTGAGGGACGGTAATAGAATGAAGGAAACCTTGAGGTGATGTATGGCTATTGTAGGAAAGAAATAATAGGTGTGGCCCAGGCTTATGAAAAATCTTAAAAGGAAAAATACTGAAATGACAGGACTTATCTAAACATAAGGATATGAGTATGTATATTTTTCCAGGCTTGGTTAGATAACGTGGAGCCTGCTATTTCCTTTGGTTCAATTGGACAAAAAGAGAAAACAATGTATTACTTTCAAAACTCCTTTTAGAAGGTGACAATTCAAGAGAGCTGCTGCTGTCCCTTCAGCATGAGAGACATTCCAGAAGACATACCACATCCCTTTTGTATATGGCAGGATCTGAAAGAAGCACAAGACAAAGCTAATTGCATGGATGGAACTTGAATGTTAAAATGAACTGCATAAAAATTTAATTAGTGCTGAGAAAACAAATTGCTTGTGTCACATCCTGGATAGGGGAGTAATTGGACTGGACCAGAATAAACAGAATAAAGTAATTTGAAACTTTGAGTTCCTTCTACCTGTTCTTTCTGACCTTTGGACGTCAGGTTAGGAATGATTAGGCAGCACAGATACTATGCTAGATAAATAGAAACCATAGCACTTCATACCACATTGGGGAGAAGGAGGTGGAGGTATCTTTAAGGAGTAACTAGGACATAGTTTTCTTTACAAAGTCTTCTCTAAGGTTAGAAAACAAGACACTAAAAATCAATGCCTCAGAAGCAGTAGCTGGCGAAATATTCTTGCAAAAAAACCTCTCTGGTGGCATTTGACTCAAGAGTGCAGATGTCAGGTCTGTTGTCCTTGGCTCTTCTCACTGGATGTCAGAAATGTGTCAGGGTGGTGCAAGGAGAGCATGTATTGTATGGCTATGTAGTAAAAAACATATGCCAAAACTCATAAAAAGTTCTTAACGTAGCACCAGCTTTTACATTGCTGAGCTTGTGTCTGATCTTGATGCTGCAAAGGTGAAGACTAAGGTGCAATATTGTCCTGAAAAGAATTTCCTGTAGCAGATCAGTTCCTGTACTATTTCAGGGAGCTTCTAATAAACCAAACAAGAACAAAAGATAAAGCATGGAAGACTCAAAGGATCAAGTACATGAGATGCAATAGCTGTGCTGTACAAAGGTGTTATCAGACATAGCGAAAAAATGGCTCTGCATTTATGTAACTGCCCTGAAAGCAGCAGTGCAGGCAAGATATCCCATAAAGGGTTAGGCCAAGGCAATAGTCACCAGATGCAGTACTGGTTTAGTTGTGGCCCGGGAATCTGCATGTGTCCCGGAAAAATGTCTGTGGAATTCAGTTCATTCCATGAGCTAGGGGAAAAAAAAATAATCCCAGGGCCAAAAAGCAGATCTGGAACAAGTATAGCAGAGATGTTAAAAATCTTCCCTTAGTTTTGCAAGGCATTCAGACCTCACTTGTGTGCTTAGAATTTCACTTGTGTATCTTGACATTTGAGCATGATGCTGAAATCAATAACATCTGCAAGCACCTCCTGATTCCCAGCATTACCAATCATGGCAAAATGAAAGCCTGTTGGATAGAAGAAGGCAGTAGAGATCCAGTTATAATAAAATGCTGTAACTCTGAAATCTTTGAAAAGAAACTTCATAACAGGGCTGGGAAGCTGATGTAGCCAGAGTTCAGTAGCCAAACAGTTGAGTTCATGTGAAGCAAGGGAATAAGCATCTAAGTGACGTGTCAGACACCTGAGGATTGCTCCTATTAATGCAGCCAGACCTCCTGATGAAAATACTGGCTGGAGGTGCTGAAGCAGCCAGTGAAGAGAGCACTTGCTGTGATCCCAAGAAACCATTAAGAACCACCCGCTGCACAGAGAGAAGACACTATGCAATTACATCTGCTGCCATATGATCCTCATGTGCCATTAATGGCCGTGTGCCCAGGCACAAGGAGCAATGCTCCCTGCATGGCCTTGCCTTGTGATACTTCTACATAAGATTAATATGCAGCTTCATTAGCAATGACATCTCCTACCAGCCAGTGTGCCAAGAGTGGATATACAGTATTTATGCCCACTGTGATAACTTCAAAGTAATGTAATCAGGTCCTTGTTTTTCTGTCTTGGCTTTACATCAGCCTTATTACCTTCAGTGGCCTGGCATCAGGTTACTAACTGTGCTTAAGGATCCTGTGAGTTTCCCCCTCGCCCTCAACTATTTTTTGGAAAAACTAATCCTCACCCACTGACAGCAATCATGGCTTCCATGGGAGGAGACGATACGTGGCCCAGGGAATGAGTAGAACACCTGCACTTTGTTGCTAGCAGGCTCTGCACTTTGGTGTCCTTCTCAGTCACCGGTAAACTCCTGGAAATCATTTCTGCAATGATTTCAAGTCTGTATAAGCTTGTGGGGCGAAAAATTGGGATGTAAATAAAAGTAGTAATGAAGAGACCATAGCAATCAGAATAGTGAACATGCTACTACTGCAAAGAGTAAGAGTTTGTGGGTTTTTTTTTAAAAAAGATGCTATGTTCAAAAGGTGGTTGCATATATCAGTGTTTGTCTGATCTTTTGGGAGGCATGTAGCATAACTAAGTAACGATGTCAAGGGAAGCAAGTACTGTCATTAGGGAGAGTTTTAAGAGGTAGGGAGTGAAGAGCATGTAAGAATCTTGAATTATGAGAATTTCGATATTTGCAAGATCTTAAGGCTTCGGTTAGCAGGCTTATGAATATTTATTGATAGCCTGGCAGATAAAATGAAAACTTAGTAGCTACACTGTGGACAAATTTAATTTGAAAGGTCTTCCTCCTCCTTTCCTGTGGGCTGCCACTTATTCATACTGAAATCAACTCCCCCACCCCATAAATAATTGAGAAAACAAAAGGGCTTTCCACACAAGCAGTACCACTACCAGGGGTGCTGGAAGTAGGCATGCATTAAGAGGAACAGAAGCAACCTTTAGAGACAAGAGTCCTCTTCTCCGAGGCTGGCAGCAGCGAGAGAAGGGCTTCTGAGTGCTGCTTCTCTTGTGCTTGGCCAGCTCATGCTGAGAGGTTCAAAGACAAGGCTGAGAGGAGAAGGGAACTGTTGAGAAGTGAGTGGGGAAGTGGCTAATTGTGCCTTAGTCAAACAAGGAGAGGGGCTTGGAGGCAGCAGCTAGTCCCAGTGTAGAGAGGTAAGATCCCAGCTGCTGGAGCATGTTTAACCTGTAGACTTAGGTTCTCTCTATGCTCTGATCACTGGTTCTGTTTATGTTCTTAATGAGCTGACCTGCTGTGATGTGTCACACTTACTGCCTTTTTCCTCACCTGGTCTTTGAAGAGCAGGGTGATCACCTAAAACACCTATGAACAGCAAAGTCCCTATCTCGGAGCTAGTGCCTACAAAATTTTCCAGACAGTGTGCTCTGTAAGCAGCTCTGTGGTTTATGCACGGACATGAAGGAACTTCTCTATTCTGTCCTCTGATAGTAATCATTTGCTGTCTCAGCTGTAGCTCTGTGATTACCCAAATCCACAGAGGTTTGCTTCCTTCAGTGTGCTTCTGGCCAGCGTGTGGCGCTCTCTGAGACTTTATATGACACAACAAACCCGAAGATAATACCTGTAATTTCAAATAGCACTAAGCACCCCATTAGCAATTATTAGTGATGTCCAGCTCCTAAGCACCATAAGCCACATCCTCTAATGTACATGTTCCTTTTCGCTGCCACAAAGCCTGCTATTCAGACCCTGTTAGAGTTCTTTAACCTTCTCTAGTTGCTGTTGTCATTGTTGAAGGGTTTGTCTTTATTTATTTTCCTTCTTTTCCCCGACTTTGGCAGAGCTGTAAACTGTTCGTTCTTTGTTTCCATTTGGAGTGGTTTCCTCTGTTACACTCCATCTCATAGAGCCAAAGTGCCTAACAGAGGTCTGCTTCCTTCACTGTCTGAGCAGCAATGCTTAACATGGACCTCTCTACATGGAATAACCATTTCCAGGTGCCTGTTGCCAGAGCTGTTTGAAGCAGAGCTGTTTGCAGCTGGCATCATTGAGTTTGGGAAGGAGGCAAAGCCAAGCCTTAAGGGAATTAGGGGAGCTGAGAGACTGTAGAGAAGGAAGCTGCGGTTTTGCTTGGACAACGAAAGAGCTAATAGACTCCACAGGAAGCTTATGGGCCCTCCAGCAGTGAGTGACCATTCAGACTCATCGTTTTATTGGTGACTTAAAGTCATTTATCAGCTTAGCATTTCTTTGCAGCCTCTTCAGACTGACATTGATTTACCTCGGTAACTAAAATGAGCTGGTGTCCCTGTCAGAAATATCTTTATACTTGCAGCTCAAAGTCAGCTTGGCAGAATTTTAAAAGATGCCTTTCCTTCCCTGCAAGGAAAGCCTTGTTCTCCAAACCGACTCCTGAACTTCTGAGAACTGGAATCTCAAGCCTGACATGAAGCCAATACAGTCAATTATATCTCAGGTCACCAGAATTTCGTAGGTGCCTCCTCTAGATGCATCCTTGACTTTTGGTCTCCAGGATAGGTCCTAGACCTTGTAGATCCAAAGTACTGACAAGAATCTGTTTTGTGATATGGGGAGGGGAAAGAAATCGATAGTTTCAGCTGAACAACCAAGGACTGAATTAACATTGATACAATTTGCCTTCCAGAGAAGGGCTGAGACATACTGGCAAGAGAGCGTGCAGAGACCTGGCTTGAAGTCTTATAGCTTGGCTTGTGCAATGCTTGTAGTGCTTGACTGCTTTATATTTAGCACTCCCTCCTGCTGCCAAATGCTGCTACTTCTGGCTTTTTCATTCCTCTTTTTTTTTAAAGATGCTTTTAATTTCTATATTTTAATTTGTAGACTGACCATTAGCTGATCACACTAGAGATTACCTCTTGTCTACAATGTCCCAGTCTACACTGTGCTGGTGTGGCTTCACCTTGAGTCCCAGGTGCAGTTTTGGGCACCACAGAACAAGAGGGACACAAAAATACTGTCCAGAGGAGGGCACGAAGGATGGGGAAGGATCTGGAGTGGAAGTTTTACAAGGAGAGGCTGAAGTTCCTGGGTTTGTTCAGCCTGGAGAAGAGGAGGCTGAGTGGAGACCTCACAGTGGTCTGTGGCTTCCTGCTGAGAGGGAGTGAAGTAGCAGGCGCCAATCTCTCTTTGGTGACCAGGGATAGAACCCAAGGGTATGGTACAAAGCTACGACAGGGGATGTTTAGGTTGGATATTAGGAAGACATTCTTTACTGAAAGGGTCAGTGGGCACTGGAACAGGCTCCTCAGGGAAGGGGTCATAGCACTGAGACTGACTGAGTTCAAGAAGTGTCTGGACGATGCGCTCAGTCCCACGCTCTGACTTGGCTGGCACTGTGTGGAGCCAAGAGTTGGACTTGATCCTTATGGGTCCCTTCCAACTCAGGAGATTCTGTGATTCTATGATCTATTGCACCTCCCCTAATTCATAACCTGGAAAGGATTTGAACTAGTGACCTCAGTCCAACCCTTAGAATACAATTGTTTTGAAATGGAGTTTTAACTGGGATATTCTGACAAAAATGCTTTTATTGCCACAAGTTAGTTAGTGCTTTCGATTTTATTCTGTCATTTGTCACTGTTTTGCTTCACTCTGATGGAAAAAAGGAAATTAACATTTTCTTTGTAACGAAATGAGAAGTGACAAATGTTTTTAAAATTACATTATTGTATAACAGCTTAAAATTATTTGACATTTAACAGTGTTTACAAAGAATATTATTAACAACTACATATTTTTGAATAGCATAATTAATTCCACAAAACTGAAACATAATGAAAAATCAATCAACAGTAATATATTGCTGTTTAACAAAGTAACTATTCAACCGTGATTAGTTAGGCATACAATTAATAATAACTTAGAAAAATATTTCCTTTAGGAAAATATGGAAAGCCATAGCACTGTTCCTTCTTCCTATTTCCACTTCCTGAAATACTAATTCCTTACATTTCTGCATTGCAAGAAGATATATTGAGCTTGGAAACAGCATACAGTCAAAGGGAAAACCCTGATGGGGGAGACAAGTACTTGCTGTAAATTAGTAGCTTTATGAATATTTGAGCTCGTTGCACTCCTGGAGCATCCTAGTGGGTCAGGTCTGCTGTCACTGTTGTCGTGGTTATACAATTATGTGTGTCTGTGATGTGAAAGTACTGTGAGAAATGGGTCTGGGTTGGCTGGAGGCAGACTTTCCAAACGCTGATTATCATTCTGGGCATGGGAGTAGGGGGAGATTAAAATGGGGATAAAGAATGTTTTCTGTGGCATGGGGCTTGGAGAACAGAGCTTCAAGCACTGCTCGGTTAATAGATAGCGTGATGGAGCCTTTAGGCCATAAACCATGGGGAAACTAAAGAAAGGTGGCACCATTGTAATAAACAAAGTTGCAGGCCCCCTGCCTGAGGAGGCTCCAGAAGAAGCCTCTTCCTTTGTTAATGCATGCCTGCTGTCTGGTGAGGCTTTAGAAGTTGTATTAGCATGATAAGATACAGTTGCTGGCGTGACAGGAGACCCCTGACCAACCAGATGCAGCCCCGTGAGCAGTGTATGCACGAGAGGGCCAATCTGTTTAAAGCAGGCCGTCTTCTGAGCATATTTAAAGGAAAGATTTTATACAATAAATGGACTTTTGCTTGCATCAAGCTGTGTCCTGTCTCTCCGTCGTGGCAGTTTTCTGCTAAATTATAAAAGGGAAGCATGCTGCATGAATTGCTCTCCTGAACTTTCCACTGTGTATGTATGTAATGAAATAATGTATGTTAATCCTCGTGAGTCAATCAGGGATATGTTTAACTCATTTCTTCCTGCTGTGGGTGGCATTTCTAAAGATTCCAAATACCCTGGACATAGACCTTCAGAGGGGTAAGTATTGAAAGGAGAATAGCTGGGAACACAACACATTATCCAAGATACTATTTTCCAGGTTAAGGTCCTCCTTTCACTTAGGAAGCTCTGAGTAATGCTCTTAGTGAAAAGTATTGCTACACCACCTAAAGCTGCATGAGGAGCCAGCAAGGCATGCTAGTCACCATCTACAAAATCTTTTTTTGCTTTCTATTGCATAGACAGAACTTTCTGATTTTAGAATGAGAAAATCCTATGAGGAGCGGCTGAGGGAGCTGGGGCTGTTTAGCCTGGAGAAGAGGAGGCTGAGGGGAGACCTTATCACCGCCTACAACTACCTGAAGGGAGGTTATAGAGAGGTAGGTGATGGTCTCTTCAGCCAGGTGACAGGTGATAGGACAAGGGGGAATGGCATGAAGCTGTGCCAGGGCAGGTTTAGATTGGATGTTAGGAAAAAATTCTTTACTGAAAGAGTTGTCAGGGCTGGAACAGGCTGCCCAGGGAGGGGGTCGAGTCACCTTCCCTGGATGTGTTTAAAAAAAGGGTAGATGAAGTACTTAGGGATATGGTTTACTTTAGGATGTGAATGGTTGGACTTGATGATCTTAAAGGTCTTTTCCAACCTTGTGATTCTGTGAAATATAAAAGTCATCATAAGAAATCAGTGTCTAGTTCTCAGGGATGCATGTGTTGCCAGCTTCCACACAATTTCTTAACACCACCAAGACAGTGAGGGTCACTCCAAAGCTACTCTTGAGTAGATGGAAACACAGTTTCATGTCCTAAGAGGATTCAAGAGGGGTCCAAACTCATCTCATGCTCAATTCTTCATCACCAAGTGCTCCCCAGGCACCCAGAGAGATGTGAGATCCCAAACAACATCTATTAACTAGTCCTTCTGTAACCAAGGTTGAAGAACTGTGTTATATAAAGAGTAATAGAAAAATGTTAGCTTTCTTACACAGGTAATTAATAGAAAGATGATTAAGTAATGAAGGGCTTTGGGGACACCATGAACCTGAAAGGCAGAACAGCAGGGAGGTGTTTGTTGTTACTAGATGTGAGAGCCCTGAGAGCCCTTTTCCTGAATACTGGATTTTTGCTAATAAAGTGTGTAGGCAGTCTGTTCCTGCCTCCATTGCCATGCCACACTGGTTATACAGCAAGTCAAAGGATTGATGTTGTCAGTACAAGGTACTTTTGCAAGGGAATTGCATATCTTTTGGGCTCACTTTTAAGAAACTAGCTGCTACCTTTAGAAGTTTCGCTAAGCCTGGCAGATATTTTTCCCCTTCTTCCCTAGAGCTACTTATGTTGCAACTTCTCTATTAGGCAGAGACATGCATAATTCAAAAGACATCATTAGAAAATTGAGTATAAACACTTAGGGATAGCTGTATTATGAGCATTGGAACTGTTATTGTAACAACATGAAGCTGTGTTTGGTCTGTGTGTAAGGTTACTGGTTTAAACAAGAGAAACAGATGCCTAAATTTGAGAACTAGTCAGATCTGGGACTTCCTATGGAACAAGCCAGCCTGACAGAAGTATTGTGGCCTGCTTCTGAAAAAACTTTCTGGGTAACTTTCTAGAGAGGGAGAGAAAACAGATAGCAGTATGTAGAACTTCTAGTGTGACTTGCCTTCAAACAAGACTTGTGTGCATCCAAGTTTAGATACCACACAAGTATTTACTTTTTGGAAGAGGCTTTCTTTGTTAGGATGCTCCTCCCACCCTTAAAAAACCTCAGAGATGGGAAAACCTGTTAATCACCAAAAAAAAAATCACTGGGTGGGAAACCCATTTCCCATCAATCTTTATTAGCCATATCCACTCATCTTAGCAGAATTTACTTTTCGTGCCCTTGACAGGTCCCAGTTTGATGAAGGAAGCTTAGCTTTGAAAAGCATCACTACAGAAAGCAAACCCATTATTGGAATCCTAATTAACACTTTGATGTTGTATTATAGAGCTGGAGGTGTATGAAATTATTCCCCAGGAGTTTACCACCACTGGGAAAAGTGATTGATTCTGCTACTGGTAGAAAGTAATAGATAACGTATTAAGTAACACAGGGATGGTTGCTTTGCTCACACTAAGTAAAAGACAAATTTCATCTTCATTTTAATTTTTAGACTAGAAGCAGCACCACACAGAGGCACAGCTGCAAAGCTCAAACTTCTGCTGCTCCATATTGGGACCCCAATGAAGCAGAACATTAATCTGTAGAGCAAACAAATGACTATCATTTACATAATTACATTTAGTCACAACTTATAACATATTCATAAGTGCATGAGTGAGAATGAAGCATTTGCTGTGTGAGGGATAGAAATAGTGCATCAGCTTGGGCTTTCACAGAATTGCAGAACGTCAGGAGTTGGAAGGGACCTTGAAAGGTCATCTAGTCCCACCCCCCGGTCAGAGCAGGGCCACCCAGACTAAATCACACAGGAATGTGTCCAGGTGGGTTTTGAATGTCTCCAGAGAAGAAGTCTTTACCAGAACAGGAAGAGTAACAGAAATAAGTGTTTTACCAATGTGTTAAACTCAGATCTGTGATTTGAGTCCAGCCATCAGTGACTTGTCCTTTCTGGTCTTTTTATACAACTAAGTTTTACTTCTGCAAATGATTGCAGATTGGGGCTTCTTTTGTATAAACATGGTAATTCTTGGTGATCAATGGGGAAAAGGGAAAAAAAAGTATGTTTCTCCAGAAATGCTTCCATTAACAACTTGTGATTTACTTGGAAATGAAAGTGGATGGGAATTAAAGGAACTTCCAATAAAAGTCTGTCTTATATCTCTAACTCTTACTCTTACCGTTGTTCTGCTATGCCAGCAATTAAATAGCAAGGAGTAACGCTTCTATGATGTTTAAGTCCATGACTCTTTCTTTCCTCTGAAGAGTATCAAGTAATAATCTTAGGCATTTTTATCCCTCCTTGATTATTGATGCTTGCTCTCTCCTCTCTTGCCTTTTTTTCTTACTTTCACCTCTCCTTTACTCCCATCTTTTCTCTTGATTTTACAAGTCAAAGGAAGCAATCCTCCCATCAGCTGTTATCAGCAACTGCTATGACATTTCCACTAGCTCCATCTCTCTCACTATTTCACATCAATTCCTTTAATTCTGCCATATTTTTTTTTGCTACTGGACATCTATTTCTGAGATTTTTTTCATGATTAATTTCATCTATTTCTCTGAGGCTTAGACTTATCACATAAACATGTCACAGAACCAGCTCTCACGTTGTACAGCATGCAGCTACAATTCAGGTTTTGGAGAAATGGAAAAAAAAATAAAGCCATGATGTACAAAGTACTTTATCTGATATAATCGATTAAAACAAAAAAGACATAATTCAACTAGGAACAGACTTTTGTTTTCTCCTGGAAATAACAACTCTGTCAGAAAACTGTCTCTACAGAAAAGAATCCATCTCCTGCTCAGATGATTTTTCTTTTCTTAACCTGGCAACTGGCTGAGGAAATGCCATCCACTCGGGGAGCAGCGAATCACCAGCGCAGCCAGGAGCAGGAAGATGGAGATTTTGCTGTTTGTTCCCGATTTTGCCAGGGTGCTTCACTGACAGGGTGCTCTGAGGTTGCGTGGTCAGCTCGGGATGTTTGAGGGCTTCAGTGACAAAGAAAGGGGAAGGGCTTGCCAAGGAGTGAACCTATATTGGATGGGAACTTCTTACAACTCTCTGGGCTGTATCGAGGTTTAGGCTGTACATGATAGAATTCTGTGATTTCACATATCCAAATTATAAATCAGCAAGACTTGTAGATGTTAATGTATCCCCCCCCCCAGAATAGAGGTGAGCAAGAGGGATGCATTGTTTCCTGAATCAAACCCTTAGCCTAAATTCAGCTTTCAGAAAGTGTCCTGCCATGAGTGCTGATATTCCTGCAACTAGCTAGTCAGTCCTGTCTTTTTACAGACCGTGTTGTGTTTAAAAGTGATCCAGTCAAAGAAATCCCAAAGAGAGCTTTTAATGCAATAGCACTTTTCATATTCAACTCCCCGTTTCAGAAAAAAATAAAATATGATAGTTTTTAGAGTAATTTTCATGACCTTATTACATTCGTTATAGAATCCAATTAGATGCATCACAACTGTACTTCACGTGACTTCTCTGTTTTCAGAGGTTTAAAAATCCCAGAACTCTTTTATTTGTTGCATAGTTAAGTGCCACTTAAAAAAAAAAAAAATGTTATGTCTTGGGGAGAAAAACTATTCCTCAATCAGAGTTTTATTCTGGTAACTAAATTTACAAAATTAAAAAGACACATCTTGGAAATGAATTTGCAAGCTGTGGACATGTCAGGCTATCGGTACCGTCTGTTGTTGGGGATTTGGGTTTCTTTTGTGGGGTTTTGTTTTGGGTTTGTTTTTAATTTAAGCATTTAATTTGTTAGGGAACATCAGAAAAGTTCGGTGACCGCTGAACTACTTTAGGCTTCAGTCTTTTTTGCTTAAATCTTTTGCCTTATTTCCTCTCTGGTGGTTCCCATGATGTAAAGTATTTTAATGCAAAATAGGATCGTTACTCTTCCGTTCATGGGGTATTTTGTGTTAGCATATCTTGTAGTTAATGTCAGGCCATAGGCTACAAATGAAGCAAGTAGTTACAGGCTGACTTACTGTAGTCTGTAAATGAGGTTCTGCTGGAGGGTGCCTGTAAGGTTTCTGTTGGGGGCTCACACTTTCCTCTGGTTTCATTTTGATCTTGGGAACTGCCTCTGTTCAGTTCTGCTGCCTGCCTGGCTGTGTGACTGACCCAGGCAACTGAAATGTGAAGCATCAAAGAATAATTAAGAGTGTGAAACTCTGGACCAAGCTTTGCAGACTTGTTTGCCTTAGTCCTTAATGAGAGATCAGAAGGCTTCAGGCTCTCCTTTTTTGAATATTGTCCCAAGAGCCCAAACCAAATATATCTAGGGGTCCAGACTTTGGTGAAACACAAAATACTTTGCAAAACACCTATCTCTCTGGACTCAGCCAGGTCTGTCAGTCTTACATGGCTGATATATTTGATATAGAGAAAATAAACAGGACAGAATTCAGGGAGATTCGAGAGAGAGAAAGTTGGGACTTAGAAAACATAAGACACAAGAAAAAAAATTAAAGTAGTGACGGGTAAGATGACAGTAAAGACTGAAGAGATGGAGAAGGGGAGGCATTACAGATACATGAAAGGCTTCCACATATAGGAGAAAATGTATAGATGGCATAGTTACATTCTGGAAATTAGTGTCTCAAGGAAATGGTAGAAATGTTATCACTGAAAACTCTCTTAGGGGAGGGTTAGGTGAACACCTAACAAGCTTTTGAAATTGCATAACTTCAATTTAGTCTGTTATGGATCCCTTTATCTCATGATAGCAATCTCTTCTCTTTTGTGAGTGCATGAGGCACTGCATGCCTCAGGCTGAGCTGCACTTGGCTCTCAGGAGTATGGTGTAAATATGAAGCTGCCCTGGGAAAGGAGGGGGGATTTCTTGGTCATCTATAAACAGTGGGACAGGATGTAATGGGAATTAATGGAATATGTTTGCCTAAACGACTGTGAAAACTCCTCTTAGGAGTTCCCTACTGTGGGGTGTTTAAGTCAGAGAACCTTAGAACCACAGAAAAAATAATTCTAAGTAATTTTTTGGTGTTAGGAAGTTTATGGAGTTTTTAAGAAAAAAAAAAAAAAGAAAAAAAGGGGTTAATATATTTTTGGGGCTGGTAGGAGGAGTTAGAATAGAGGCATATTCCAAATGATCAGTAACATGATATCTTAATATTGTGTAGGGACTTGGTTTATTATGTGTATGGGAATGTGTTATTGGAAAATAGAGACAACTTCCAATGTATGCTTTTGTCAATGGAATTATATAAAGAGGATCCATCATGCCAATCAACCCCATCATTTAATGCTAATAAGAAGTTACCTCCTCATTTATATTCACTATGCAATTACTGAACTGTGTTTCAGTAGGAAGCTGACAAGCCCCTTGGAAGCAATAAAATAGCTAAGTTCTCAAAGATCACATTCCAACCCAGCCTTCTATGACTCTATCATCTTTAACAGGTTTCAAAGCCTATGGGATTTCTAGCTGATCCTCATAAAAATGATCTACGGTTTTGAGGATTAAAACACTCAGAAAGAAACCTGTTCTCAATTCAAAAATAACCGAATCTGGAACAGTGGTAAAATCTGACAAATCAGAGAAGAAAAATGTAGTGAAAACTTGTTTCCTAGTCATTATGAAAAGGATCTCCATGCTGAAGAGACAGCACCTGTGCTGTACAGGAGAAATCCAGAAACAGAACTGCCTTCTGTACATCAGTGTGCTCCAGCCCTGCCAAGCGTTGGTCTGTGGTACTTAGAAAGATAAGAGTGAGAGGATGAAGGAGAGCACGCTTTTGAAGAAGTGTCTATTTTCTCAGCAGCTTAAGAGGATTTAGCATTCATTTCCAGATGACATGATAAATATTGTCTTGGGCAATTCTTAAAACTTAGAGTTGCCTAAAGTATCCTAGCACCCTGATAACAAGCCCACAGCTGCTACAAATACTGTGGGGTGGGTTTTGGTGGTGTTAATAGGATTAGGTATTGCCAAAAAATATATAAAAAATACAAACAACAAAATGACTAGGAAAGGTTTTCAGCTTCCTGTAAAGCTGCTGTGGTAGATGTTGTTATCTATGCATCCTCTTGTGGAAGATCGGAGAAAAAGGATGAATCTACCACACAGTGGAGTGAGTAATAATACTGTGATGAGTCAGTCATAATTTATGCAAACACTGTGAAAACTTTTTGCCTCTGAGATTTGTCAACACAGTCCAGATTCAGCAAATTGAGCAAGCTGCTCATCAGTCAAAGTAGCATGATAGCGTTAGGCTTATCGAATCTCTGGGAGTTAAGTGGCAACTTTGTAATCCAATTCACAATAGTGTCAAAGAGGTGTGCTAGGGTAATGCCTAGGCCTGCCTACTTTATAACCCCGAGGATGAGTAATCTGTTTTGCACATTTCCCCTTACACTATCTCAGTTGCACTTTCTGGCATGGTTATGCTGTCCATTTCAAAATCCAGGGTGCTTTCTGTCCAACTCACACAAATGATTCACATCACAGTTACTTACGGCTTCCCACTCCACTCCCAACCTCCACAGGTTTAGGACTTCCAAGGCTTTGGAAAATGGGGAGAACTTGAAAATTCACCCTGATACTTAAATCTATCTGTCCTACAATGAGCCAAGCAGAGAATAGAGCCTGATGGTTACTCCTTTTAAAGTGACACAGCTCAGAGCAGAGTATCTGCTTCCCCTCAGGAAACAGTTGTGATGTGATGTGATTATCGTGATTAATGCCACAGGCTAAAATGTACCTGTAAGAAATCCTGACCTGATGTGCTGTATGGCTTCCTTTGAGCCCTGACCTGTCTCTGGGTATCCATCCAGCCTGTGTCTACCTGAGATGTCACAAAATGATGATGTTTACCCCAGAATCGCTTTCCCTATGCCTCTTGGCTTTAGACTTTGCCCATACCCCAGCTCTCTTTATTGCAGTGCTTCCCTTTCAGATCTTAGTACTGGGAAGACACATGAATTATTCAAGGAACAGGTGTACGTATGCAGTTTCGGTAATCACAGAACCCCCTTCTGGGGTAGAACACCTTTTTTATTTTCTTGAGTTTCAGCAAACTAAAAAAGATCTCATCTACCTATTTGGTGCAGGCAACAACATATGCAACAGAATGCAGCATGGTATATTAAGTAAATGTTTACTGGTCTGGTGACCTGCATCTCGTCTTGTGTCCAAGGCTTTCTTCAGCCCCAACATGCAGTAATTGTTATTTTCACAAAGTTCAGCTTATTAGAGTATCTGAGTGTCTCAGGGCAGTGGAGGGCACGTTGCAGCTGAAAGATCAGCGAGAAAACAGCTTCCCGGGAAAAGTACCCTGTAATTGAAAAGAATGACTGGTTACAAATGAGTCATTTGCCTTCCCTGAGAATTACTGGGTGAGCTTGCACTTCAGGCCTATGGTCAACATGAACTGTTTGCTCACGTGATCCCAATAAACCAGCAAAAAAAAAAAGCCAGCAATACTTAGGGCTCCTGTGGATTCTGTGTTATGCTTCTACTTGGTGTCCTTTTCAGAAAGGGGACAGATGGTCTATGTGAAGTCAGGTTGAATGTGGGTTTGGGGAAGGAAAGGGCTCTTTTTTGCATGGTTTGACACCTGAATTTTGCATCTGGGCAGTAAAATAGGTCAGTAATGAACAAGTCAGAGTCAGGGTGTGTGTCCAAGCCTCAGGCTAAGTCAAGCAAATTGCAATTTCACATAAGTTCCACAGAAGTTGTAAAGTGTGCAAGCTTCCTCAAGGTGTTGCCTGGAGATGATCAGGCTCTGTGTAAGGTTTGCTGGGTCTCCACAGCACTGGCCAGTTTGAGATGTTGCCTTTAAGGCAATCTTCAAATCTTCTTTCATGGTCTGAGGTCCAGTATCCCTCTATTCCTGTTGCCAGAGATCTGGAGACAGGGACGTTGCTATTCACTGAGAGAAACTGTCTATCCTTCCTGCTGTTAACCTAAGCCCTCCTACTCATTCCCAAACTTTCAGTGCCTTCTGCAAGGCACAATATCAGGCTGGCTATGGTAAAAGGCATTGCTACTCAGCAGGCTTTGGGAAAATTCAGCAGTGAAGGTGTATTGTATTCATCCTTGAAGCAGATGCTACCTTTTGGGATGGTAAATGATATGAAAGGTTTGATTTGACTGCAGCATTTGAAAGGAGAAATGCCATAGGAAAACCTGCCATAGAGTGTCTCGGGCGCTATGCAGTTACTTGGGTCTTTTGAGGAGTTTCTTGTGACAGACATTATAGGGAGCTTCATTTTTTGATAATGATCTCTGCAGAGAAAACCACAAAAAGCTGTTGAAGAGAAACAGTCTTCAGGAAAAAGAGTCTGAAATGGAGTAAGTCAGAGGGTGGTTTGGTTAAAAGGGGTTCCACCACAAGAGGAACAATCCTGCACAAAGAACTGAAGGACACAAATTGTGGATTCTCTCAGAAGAGTTTGTCTAGAAGAACGTTTTGCATCTGAGCTACATTCGCTGTCTGATTCCAGGATCTTATAAGGAGTGTTAGGTATTTGTTTCCTTGCACTTTCCATAGGGAACCAAGCACTCTGCCAACACCACAGGGTGGGAAATAAAAAGTTGGATTTAAGGCTCATTTACACATATTGCAGAGACTTTGTCCAGACCAGGCTCGCAATGATGGAAATCCCACAAGGTCAATGACAAATCAGTACGATCGGGATTTTTATCACCAGGGGTCTGTCTGCCTTCATGACCCAAACCAGTAATTGTATTTTAAATTGACTGATGAGCATTAGGTGGTAAAACCAGTATTTCAAACTTCAGGGACTGCAAGCTGAAACAAACTACAAGCTAGAAGCAATTTCAAGTGAAGGGGGTTTTGCTTTGGGAATAAACACGCAGAGGAGGAGGTAGCATACCTCGCAAGTGAAAGTTTCCAAAGCAGACCGGAAGATATGCTTTAGCTGCTTACAAACTACTTGTCTCACTGTGGGAGAAATTCTATTACTTCTTAGACTAGTGGTTGGTCTCAAGGTCAGTGTGATCCAGTCTAGTCCAATGTCTATAACATCTTTATCTGTGAAAGGACACTTGACTGCTAAAGCCTCACTGGAGAGGGAAGAAAGGAACTCATAAAGTTTATCCCAACCACTGATTAAGCTTGCAGGGCCAGGGAATGCTCCTGCCAATAAGGGGAGAAGACCATGAGGCTTCACTGGCTGACTGGAGGCCAAGCAGCCCCAGGAATTTTGCTGACAATATTTGAAAGCACAGCGCCAAATGCTGTAATGTGCTTCCCCAGGAGCTGTGTGCAGTGCCTTTGCCATCTTGCTTTTACTGTGGTGTTTTAGGAGTATGGCCAACAAGATGGGGAGACATTTAGTGTAGGTATTTCTCTGTTAACTAGATTAATTAAAGGTACTTACTTCTGAAAGCACCTTCCTCTGATTCCCTGGGCACAGCCACAGCCCTCACTCAGCGCTCTGCTGGCCTGGCACAGAACATGGCCTTCTGTCGCTGCCTACCCAGGTGCTGTTGTACATCTCACCTGCTTCCTGGTGGGACTTTCAATGAGCTTTTCACCAACTTCCTTCCCGCAGCAGCACAGAAGCAGCCTCTAATTTTCCTGAGAGATCTATATTTTGGAACAAAAGTAGCTTGAATGTAGCAGAAGAAATGTTTACACTTCTATCCTGTGCATCTAAAAAGCAGCATCAGCATGAAGATCTGCAGCCTTCAGATCCTGGCAATTTCATAGTGACTGATAAAAAAAGTATCTCCCCTTTCTTGGAGCCATGGCTGATGTACCTCTGTGCATCTCTGTGCGCATTCACCTGTGTGATCTGTCCTAGAGAACCTGCTTTGGCAGCGGGGTTGGACTTGATCTCTTGAGGTCCCTTCCAACCCCTACAATTCTGTGATCTTGGGTTTCTGCTAACCCCATGATACAAATGATATGTTCTGTTTCAGCTTCACTCCTTTGTCTGACACACTGTGGTGCATCTTTTTTCTCAGTGTATGTACCTTGTCAAGAGAGGCAGTCACAAAAACACATGCCAAAGCAAGACACAATAACTTTTGATTTGCTGCCCCAAAACCACCAGACCACTTTCTCTTTTAGGGCCTCCATAGTTGCTCGTGAACCTATTCCCTTTGATATACCGTGCACCTGCAGCCTGTGCCTGTAGCTGTTTATTGGCTGTCGTCCTTGTTTCCTGCGGTTCACCTACACCCTTAAACACCCTCTTTATTGTTATTGAGAAAACAAGGCTAAATGAAACACAGGTAATAATAAAAGATTTTTCTGGCTTTAAAAAAGATGGTGGTTTAATCTTGCCTAGGTGTACTGTGGTGCTTTGAGCTGCACAGTGGAAGTACCTATGTGTGTTTGTTGATTCTAGAGGGCCATGATCTACTGCCACCCTGGGCTATGGTGTTTGCAAACACAAACCAGACATGCTGCCTTAGTGCCATTTTCCAAAATTATCCTAAGAGTACCCCGAGGCGCACTATTTGCTTATCTATGCGTTGCCTGAAAGGCAACAGAACCCTGTGGCTGCTTGTCAGCATGTTCTGTCTGCTCTGAGAAGCTAGACCCTTGAAACACTGAGGTTTATGCTCCTTCTCTCCATGTTTGTCAGTCGTATGTGTCGCAGGAGCAAAGCTGACGGTCAGCTGGCAATCTGTTCAAAATGCTGATGCACAATAGGAGGTGAATATTACAACGTGGCTTGGGTACCTGAGCAGCAAGCAGTGCTTCTCACTCCTATGTAGACAAAGCCTCTGAAGGAAGATGTATACCCATGTGAATGCTGCCTGTCTGCTCATTTTCTATTGGAAAATCAGATAAAAATTGTTGGCTGAAACTCAGGGCACATCAGTAAGTCAGGATGAGCTCTCCTATGACAGCCTTAACCTTATGTGCACTCAGCTTCACTGTTCAGGAAAAGTGTAGATATTTTAGTAGTGTAACCAACTCGTTTCCTTTCCACACCACGAAACTTCAAGCAACTTGTTTCTTTTCTGTACGCTGCGAGCAAAGCTCAAATGATATGCAAATAGGGAAAAGCTATCCAAAGTAATAGCAAGAGGCTCTTCTGAACCTGGTCCTTTCCATCATTATCTTCTGCTGAAGATGCAATGAGTGACTCTACTCACATTTAACTTGTACTCTATTGAATTGATGTGTTTTCATTTTTTTTTTCCCCTGGGTTATCTATCACACATTGAACTGATGCTTTCCTGAAAGTTTTTTTTTTTTTAAAGCAGGGAAAAAAAGTTTATTATTTCTATAGTTTCCACAAGATGTGAAAATGATTCCCAAGCTTAACAAAACAGTTTATTTGTTATTTTAAATCATTCCAGTTCCTTGTGGTTTCTTTTCTGTCCTTGGCATCCCAAATTCTATTGGCTTTCAAAATCCTTAACTAGATACCCTACTTTACTACATTTTATAGTACATTAACTTCTCATTTGTAACTGGTACTAATTAAATACTTCTTATAAAAAGCATAGAAACAAATCCGTTATAAAACTCATAAACAGGCATTATGTTCCACAGCTGTTCATTGAGCAGCACTGGATTCCTGTACAAGGAGCCCTACCTTTCAAACCAGGGTAAGCTTCAGGAATTTGTACCTGTGTTCTGATGAAGACTTTTAGCTTCTAGTATCTTTTTTTTGCTGTTTTTATGATAACTCTTTCCTCTTGAAAACCTCCCCCTGTTTTTCTGTTTTCTTTTTTTATAGGGTATTTATTTAATTGCTAAGCCATAATGAACGTTTCGGTTTTGTTTTCATTATTTACTACATTAGCAGCTGCTTGGTTAAAATCTTCCCACACACCAAAGTGCAAGTCAAAATATTCAAGTGAAGTGCAGCTCAGCTTTTTTCTATTTATGTTATTAAGAGTTGAGCATTGTAGGCAGGAGGTAAATCTATTTGAGTAAGTTACTGAATCATTGTCTCCTAAATATAATTAATACTTGATAGTGCACTTACATGGTCAGATTAAATTTTTAGCGCTAGAGCATCCAGTGTTAGTAAATTTGGACCAGAGGCATTGGAGCTTTCTCTTACAAAATTTCTTTGTAGTTACTTTGTCAACAGCAAATTTTAACTTGTCTCTAACTGGGAAGTAAGGTTTCCTTAAATCCAGTGATCTTCGTAGGTGAGATGTACGTGGATGGTTTCGTGTCTCTCCAGGCAAGTAGTCTTCGTGTTCATACTAGCAAGTAGTGTGGACCAATATGAGCAGAATCATAATGTAAATCAATTTGTGCTGAAAACCCAATGTCCACATGATGGGCATCTCTGGGAACTGCAGTTCAGATTATGTCTGAGGGTAGAGGGCATGCAGAAGTGCTCCTGGGAAGTGCTCCATCTTCCAGTTACTCTTACACTCAAAAAATCAAGCTCAAGCAAGATCATCAGATAAACTTGCAGAGACTCTCTTACAGGACACATCAGAAAAACATAGTGAGTAATTGCAAGTATTTATTGCTGAAATTTCTTTTGACCTTCTGTTGTGCACTCTTTATAGTCATTCTTCCAAAGTTCAAATCTGCATTTTCCATGTGCCATTTGAAAGATGAAGCAGTCTCCTCTTGACTGGAGGATATACTGCAGGTACTATTTCTGGAATTTCAATTTTCTCTAGTGCAGGCTACTGGCTTGCACTCTGTTACACCCAACTGGGGTGAGATATTCAGTAAAAATGAACAAGCCAAAGTCTTCTGTTTTGGGGTTTTTTTTTAAAGATATTAAAATGTGAAGATAAATTTCACACTGTTGTATATTGCTTTTACTTACATGTAAACAAATAAGATAGTTGTTTTTGGCAAATCATTTGAGTTCAGTGACTGACCTTACCCAGGGGAATGATGGCAGAACCTGCTTTGTGTCTGTATCCGTGTTTGATGAGGAAAGCGTGCTGTGATAGGTAGCTGCATAAAGTGATGATCAAACATGATGACCTTTGTGCCCTTACTTCAAAGCATGCAAGTCCTCCATTTCTCTTCTATCAAAGAAGTTTTATTTTTCTCTTTGGCTCCTGTAACAGTCTTGATATAATATTCCTAAATATCTTTAACCTCATTGTTCACATACGCAACGCTTCCTTAGAGCATTGGTATCCATCCTATGGCAACAAAGAAAAGAATAGAAATTCTTTTCCTTTGACATTCTAACAGGAATTTCTGATGAGTGCACTAAGGCCAAGATCTTGCTTTCCCTTGTAGTCTCTTCAGGTTTAGATAATAAAAGCTTAAACACTGAAAATCCACTGCCCTGGATTACTTCAGTCTCTGTTTATTCTCTCCTGAGAAGAGTGGAAGAGAGTTTTGGAAAACTTGTTATAGCTTTCCAATGCTCATGGACCAGCCATGTGTCTCTCTTTTGAGGGTGGTTTGTGAGTCAGAGTACTGAACAAGCTGCTCTTCTTTCTGTGTGCCCATTGCATGATCCCAAGGGCTCTCAAAGTTGCACCTGGCACCGCTCAGTTCACATGCAGTTTCCTCTCCCTTCTTGTGGTGTAGTTGGGTACCAGCTTTGGGTAGGATGTGCATGGGCAGTGGCAAGGCTGCTGAGATAGGAGACTTCAGAGATTTGGTCTTCTGGAAGCCTGTGCAGACCTAAGGCAGGAAAGCAACTCGTTCTGTGTGGCTATGCCTTTTCATAGAGCATTATGTGTGTCAACATAATTTACAGGCATGTTAGTTTGCTATTTTAGAGAAGTATTTTGAAAAAATCACTTTCTACCCTCCTAAGCCTTCCATTCCTTTGTGTCTCATATGTCAGAGGATAGGAAGGGATTCTTTCCATGAGTGACAGGGAAAAATATATTCTTCTCTTCAAAATCAACAGAAGGCAATTTGAACCAAAACAATTGAATAATTTTTATATTTTTCAGGAAAAAGAAAAAACAAAAACTAACCTCATACCTGCAGTTTTTCAGTATAAATAAATCATAAATACGATGCTGAAAAACTATGATTTTTTCATAAACTAGTCCCTTCAGTTGTCACTGCTGAGTTTGCCTTATGATTGCTCAACGTGATGTTCCTCTTTCCCCCAGTTTGCATCAATTCACTTTCACGTGTTCTGAGAGAACATGTGAAGCTTCTCAGACTTTTTTACTTAGCAAATGCAGTGCTCTAGAATTCAAGAAAGTAACACCTCTCCTGCCCAACAGCTTTCCAGGTCACTGCAAATACTCACAACTGCACAAATGAGAGTGAGGGGGGTGGTTTTTTGCTTTTAAAGAAAAGCTCAGTGCTCTCTGTATATATCCTACCAGTTAGAAAAAAAACACCAATAAGCTATCTTTCAATTGCTATTTGTTTGTTCTAGAAAATAGATAATGCTAAAATAGTAGCCTCCTTCTGCAGGTAAGAAGGGAAACCCCTTTCTGTGCCCTGACAGAGGCAAGAAGGACACAAGCCACTCTGCCACGTGTTGATTGACCTGAGAGTGCAGGGGTTTTGGGCAGCAAGTTTGAGTCACTTGTTCCTTCCCAGGTTAAGTCTTGTAGGTGATACAAGTAAGAGGACGGTGGCACAGGAGCAAAAACCTTAAGTAAACAGGCTGCAGGTACCCCAGTGGTTATGGAGCAATGAGATTACCCTGGCAAGTGCAACGTTTCTGCGCTGCAGCACACAAGCGCTCCTTGCGTATTGCCTTTGAGCAGTTTCACAGATATTCAGTGTTTGGGGGTTAACAAAAAGAAGACAGAGAGATGAAATGCCAGCCTGGAATGGAGCTTTGTGTCTGCTCCCCCTGCTTCCCTCCAGGTTGCAATAGGACAGGGTGGATGCAGTCTGCACTGCCTTTTCTCAGCTGGTCCAGGGAGTCCTGCGAAATAAGAAGGTTGGGCTTAGGAGCTGTCCACTGATAGGAATGCTTTTCCTCTCACAAAGTTCACCTCGTGATGGGATGTTCAGTGCTGTTGGGGAATGTGACAACAGTAACTTTTTTCATTTGTGTGCACAGGTATGGAAAGAGAGAAGAAAATTTTTGTTTTCAAAGAAACTAAACTGCCTAGAGCAGTGTTTAACAGCTTTGTGATACTTTCACTTACACACTCAGGCATATGCACACGCTGTAGATACTCTGGACTTTTGTGACACAATCCCATGTCACCTGAGCACCTACAAAATATTTTGTGTTACAGTAAAGATGTTGTTAAAGAGTTTTTCTCATTTTATACCTTGGGAAATGAGGGATGGAAAGCCTGAGGGCAGCAATCAGATCTCTTTCTATAATATTAAGGCAGTACTGTTACTGTGTGGTCATGTACTTTGGTTTTACCTGTCACTTCTTGGTTTTGGGAAGGTGGTGGGGTTTGCTTTAAGAGTTCAGGGGTTCAGTTTCCAGTGTTCAATTCCATGCACGCCTTCATTTTAAAGATCTATCTGCAGCTGTAGAACTCATTTTGTAATAAAGGGTGTAGGCATCTGTTCATCTCTCCTGTTACTCTTTCTTGGCTCACAGAACCTGAAGGGAGGTGTAGGGGTGCAATGCAGTGACAGGGTAGCTGCTCAGGGTGGGATTCATCCTGGGGTTGTACCCTTCCCCGTGGATTTCAGCAGTCACAGCAGTATGTGATGAGAGGAGTATGTTTGTGTAAAGAGGATTATGTAAAGTAACAATTTTGGGTCATGAATTTGCATGGATTCTTTTCAGAGCAAGGCTAAGAGCTCCCACTTTCGTACCTCTTGTTCCTACAGAGAATATTGTTTTTGCAGTGCTGGAGATCTCAGATAACAGAAAATACACATCTGTATAAAAGTATTGTGCATTCTTGAGTGTTCAGCCTTTGCACATCCTCTGACAAACATCCTTTGGGCTTGCTCTGGAAAAACTGACACTAGAAGTGGGCTCAGCAGTATGGTTTTGGTCCATCATGGCTCACATGGACACCTGCCTGCTGCTTCCTCACCGAGGTCGTTTCATGTGTCCATCTATACGTCAGTGCACGTGAACATTTTCTGGGATGTTGTCAGGAGGGGGGTGGGTGACACCTGGGGTAGGACCTGAAATTTTTAATTGTAGAAGCACTGACATTGATATTGGTGTCTCTGAACTATGCTAACTTCTAGTCTATTTTTGTAACTGGGAACATCCTACCTCGGCCCACAGGAAAATAGCTTTTATTTGACAGAGTGGGAGGTTTGCTTTTTTCATTCTGTACAGAAGTATGCATTATATGTGCACTGATTTCAAGAGTAATAGAGACACAAGAATTGAACAAGGGAGAAATGAGAACACAACCAATTCTTACTCAGTCAGGAAATTATGACCAAGTCATGGTGCCCACAGGATTTGTGATTTGACCTACTTGCTTCACTGCATTGTTAATCATGCCCTTACATTCACTGTGTCAGCTTCCACAACTGATGGATATCAAACTTTTCACTTGGCAACTATTTTAGATTACCTTGAATCATCTTCCACCCTGGCCCTGGGGAATATTAATCACCTTTTATTATATTCGGCTGGAGAAGTTGGAATTCATTATTGTAATTTTAAACAACACATTATGGAGTAGCAATGAGATTGAACTAACATATGCTTATTAATTAGCATTAATGATAATTAGGAGGAGAGAGAAACAATATGCCAGTGGTAGATTTTCCCATATGAGTCTGAACAAGGTAGCATGGAACCATCTGAAGTCCTTTACTTTGAATGCCTTATTGGAAATTATCGTTCAGCATTTCAAAAATAGAAGTCCTTTTATTGTAAAGTACAGTCCAGATCGTATTAGACCCAAATCTAATTCAATGTTGCTCCTACTACTCTCTTAATTTGCCACAGCACTTAATAGAGCAATAACAGGAACTAGTAGTGTGCTACACCAGCAGGTAAATCCATAACTTACTCGCAGAGGGTTAGTTCCAGGCTTGCTGTGTGGCATGTACTGGGTGGGGTGAGGCTGGTTTACAGTAGCTAGGACTTGGTCCTGAGCCAGAGAAGTGTACATAAAATGGCAAAACATATGAAATATTGTTTAAGAAGAAAAATGGAAGGTTATCCAGAAGATCCCATTTATTCCTATTAACTTTTTAGAGCCTCTTGAGACAACACCCTCAGAATTTAATAAGCAGTTTTGGCTCAGATCCCACATGAGCAATATGATCTTCCGTTTTTGCTATGAAGGACACTAGGTAAAGGGATAAATGAGATTTAATTAAATGTCCCATCCACTACAAGCCACTTTTATAAGTGAACAGAAAATCACATAGAAGAACATGTATCGCTGTGTGCTCAGAGGAGAAAAATAAAAATACAGTATTGTATCTAAAACTGCTTATTGTTTTCCTGTTTGATAAATCACTGGCATTTTGGACCCTAAGTGAGAAGCAGGTTTGAGGACAAGAAGTTGATCTTCCAGCCCAAGTACTTGCCTGAAGTGCTCGGGGAAGTAGCTGTTGCCTCTCTCTCTTTGCAGACTCTCACTGACAGAGATCAAGTTGAATGAGGAGTAGTTCCTGGACACCACAACTTTAATTATTTTGCCTCTCTGTTTTCTAATCATCTTTTTCCACTGAGGGCAGCAGTTGCATGCCTCTATGTCAGGTGCTACTGGCATATACAATCCCAGAGTCCAGCGTTAAAGAACCTCCTATCTTTTGGCACTGAATGAATGGCTTGTGGATCACAGCACCATGTTCTATTATGAATAGAAATCCAGTGGCCACTGCAGATAAATCAGAGTTTCCAAATTGCTTGTACATTAATTTTTCTGATTAAAAATATGAATTCTGGTATTTTGTTCTGATAATATGGAGATAGGGTTGGAGAGGGTATGGAAATAAGTTGGAGAGGGTTCAGAGAAGGCCACGAAGATGATCAGGGGGCTGGAGCACCTCCCTTATGAAGAGAGGCTGAGGAAGCTGGGCTTGTCCAGCCTAGAGAAAAGAAGGCTGTGGGGGGACCTCATTGCAGCCTTCCAGTCTCTGAAGGGAGCAGAGAAACGGTAGGGGAGTCAGCTTTTTCAAAGGGCAGGCAATGGCAGGACAAGGGGGATGGATTGAAGTTGAGGGAGGGAACGTTTAGATGAGATTTTAGGGGGAAGTTCTTTCCAGAGAGAGTGGTGAGGGGCTGGAACAGTCTGCCCAGGGAGGTGGTGGATGCCCCATCCCTGGGGGTGTTCAAGACCACATTGGATGGGGCCCTTGGGAACCTTGTCTAGATCATGCCTGTGGCACGGGACTGGAACTCTGTGGTGCACAGACCATTCTGTGATTCTGTGATTATAGCAGCTTTTGGAAATCCTGCCCTTCACCTCTGTTGCCTTTGATATCTGAATCAAATGCCTTCCATTTATCATTTGAACATTTTATTTCTTGCCTGGCCAGCATGACCGTAAATATACTACAGAAAGAAAAAGTAGTCATATTTAGGGATTTTGCATACAATTTGCTTTGGTATTATGTGTTCTCAACAATTTCCCTTTAGCTGTACTTCAGTTTGAACTTTCTGGTTTGAAAAATAGGAATAATACCATTTCATCGTACACTATAATTTCTGCTTATTTATGTTGAAACATCTTGGGAAGGAGAATTGCTTTTTCTGGTGACTTTTCTTAATGGTATCAAGGTCATTAATTTTCTAGACTAAAGAATTGATTTAAAAATATTTTTCTTTCTTAGCAAAACTGATCTCTCTGTCAGACTTTTCACTTTCAAACATGCAAAACCTGCATTTGAAATTACTGACTTTGGAGGGGGCTTAGGTTTTTTGTTGTGGATTTTTTTGTTTCCTTTGGGTTTTGACTTGTTGGGTTTTTTTCCAAACAGCTTCCAGGTTGTTAATTTTTTAATTTTAAAAATCAAAAAGGATGCCTGATGTGTTTGAGCTATGTTGGCCGCTGTTTTGGTGCTGATGATTTCTATCATCATGCAAGGAGCAGTTCAAAATCTATAGGGAAAGGAACAAGAAAGTTCTTTTTCATAGAATGGTGAAAAAGAAAAGCAAACAAAATGTAATGACTTTAGGAACTCAGACGGGTATGGCCGGTCCAGTGGACTGCATGAAATGAGATGTTTGGACCTGGCTCAAGCTAAGTCAATATCAAGACTTTACTGACGATCCTCACCCTGAGGGCTGCTTGTGGATGTGGCACAGGAATAACCTGCTCTCTCTGGCAGATGTTTTCTCCCCTGTATGGGTTCGTGCACATTTATGGAGTCAGCTGGAAGTTTCCCTATTTTATTTCACTTGGTGGAGATGAGAAACATAACGTAGAGTTGGCAGGGACGTGCCTTCAGCGCTGGCCACTCTGCTCTCAAGCTATAAAAGCCAAGTTGATTTGTGTTTGCAATCAGGAATGCTGACAAGTTCCAGCACAATTGCCAGAAGAGGGCTTAGTTTCACACACATACAATAGAGATGTTGCATGTGCCATTGTCTCATCTTCTATTGCAGTCAACTGCTTAATGATACCGTCTCTGTCTTTCCAAGTGAGTTCTATTAGCACCTATCTTCAACAAATTGGAAAAGTCGACTGACTCCTCCAGCATTTCAGCTGGAGGTTTTGGAAGTAAAGATTATTTCAGCCTCTCCTTTATCAAAATGTCTACACATTCAGAGAAAAATATGCAGCATTAGATCTACTGCAGAGAAATGGGAAGGGAAGGAATCTCCTGTGGGAATTCTTTATGAACAGGCAACAGCAGCTCATCAGCTATTTTAGCTACTTCTTTGCAGATGGTTTGACAATCTGTTACAAGTTACACCCCAACACGCAATCTTCCCACTCTGCTTTTCTTCAAGTGGTGGTGTCTCTGGGTATCTAGCTCCAAAAAGATATTCCCCTTCGCTCCAAACGATGCTTTTTGGATGACGAGCTTTCTACAGATACCCACTGATCAGCAGGAGGACTCCAGAACCTATTATAATCTGCCAGGTAGAAAAAGATAAATCTATTAGCCCAGACTGGGCTTGTTTCATCATTATGACAGCTTCCCATGAGCCTGCATTCATCAGATTCCCTCAAAACAGCCAGCCCCCACATCATCTGACAGCTAAATTTCCATGACCGGTCTCTAGGTTAATATATCTTTAATCTTTATTTAATTACTCATTAATAATCCAGGTCCTGATCCCCCCCACTTTTTTTTTTAAATGTGTTTTATTTTAAATTCATTACTGGACATTTACTGGGAGACCAGACTGATGACTAACATTGCTGCTGTTTATGTTTTGGCATGAACTTTACGGTAATTTTGTTAATCAAAATAAAATAAGCACATAAATATCTTTAGATTCTTATTAAAGGATATGGGGCATGTCCAGATTAAATATAGCAACAGGTTTCTGTCTAGCAGAGGTGGCAGAAAGATTACTGTGCTGCCGTACATGCTGCTGCAGCCACTCTGGAACACACATATCAGACCTCTCGCTGCAGACCCTGCCTTGTGAATTATCAATCCTAAATCCGTGCTTCATTATCTTTTCAGGTGTAGTGGTGTAAATCAGGAGGAAAAATAGGCCAAGGGAAAAATAAGTAGGAGGAAAGAAAACTCGGACAGTTTTGATATACCATAGTTGTCATATTTGTGAGTTATCCCCACTTTTTCTCACAGGGAGTATTACTGGAAGGTGAGAATTTCTGTTGTACTAGATGTAAACCCATCGTGATTTTAATTTTTGAAATTCTTTGTCAAAACTTTTGTCAAAACTTGTGTCAAAGCAAGAAAACTTGAGAACATTGGAAGCTGAGGTCAAGGGCATAACCCTTTCTAACCCAGTGTAATTTATTGAAGAGTCCAAGTCACTCTGAACTTGTATTTGCCTTTCTAAATGCTGCATCTGCTCAAGTCAACTACGTTATAGTATAACTATCTTTCAGGTTTCTGCATGGCAACTCTGTGAGCTTTCCCATCACCCAAGCACTAGCGGAGTCTCCTGTGGACTTGCACTGGGATATGTTGCAGCTTTAACCCTGGCAGGGTCAATTCTTTAGGAATTATTTTGGTTCTTAACCACTCTTTCCATCTTGCTCAAGTCAAAGTCACGTGCCCTTTTCAACCTCCTTTTTTACTATTTGAGCCACAGTTTCCATCTTCAGGTTGCTTTGTTGAAGAATTATAAAAGCTAAAATGAAATTAATTCTTTGCGTTCTTTACAGATGGGAGATGTCCCAGCTGATAACCAGAGCACTGCTGTAGCTCTTCACTAGAAGCATGTATGTAGTAGAGATAGGTGTTTCTGTGTAAACTTTAATCCCACTGGCAGCAATGGTCACGGTGGCTCCGGTTACAGCGCGGTGTCCATGGCCTTGTCTCAGCACTGCAGCTTTCCGTGGCTGCTGATCTATTAATAATGACATAAGATCATTGCACTAGGCCAGCTTGAAAGTATATCAAAACAAGTTGTCTTACTTCCTACAGTAGAAAGCAGTGGACTTCTAAGGCAGAGTGATATTTCCAAGGTGGGTTTTCCAAACCCCCTGGGAATTACAGCTTAAATCTCGAGCCACATACAGTGCCTGAGTGGAGAGAAATCTCAGTGGATTTTATCTTCCCATACGCTTTTGCAGTTACTTTTTGAACTCACATAAACTTTTCACATCTCCAGCATCCTGTGGTAATGAGCTCCACAGTTTTAATTGCGTTTTGTGTGAAGGGTTTTTTTTTTCTTATGCTATCTAAAATCTGTCATCTGTTCATTTCATTTAATTCCCCTTAATCCTTGCATTAAAAGAAAAATGAATAATTGTCCTCTGTGCACTTTTCCATTGCTCCATTGATTTTATAGACCTCTATCATGTCTTCCTCACTTATCTCTACTCCAAATTGAAAAGTCTTAATCTACTTATCCTTTCCTCATATAGGAGAACTGTTCCTTACCCTGCCAAGATTACTATCTTAGCTAGCTACATTGATAGAGATTGCAGTATGTCTAAACCACTGACAGATATATATATATATATATATATTTAATACTGGTTTAATGTTGGAAAAGAGGTAATAGTTCTGTGGTAAATATTTATCTTCAAAGCTTTTTTAGCAGTCAATGTTTCTTAAATTTTCTGTGCAGTGAGGGGAAGAGGTAGTGTTCCCAGTCTCCAACAGTTGCATAAATAGTCTTCAGCCCCAGGATCCCAAATTGATTGAAGGCACAGCTTAGTGCCTGTTGCTCTCTATGTTAATCCATAAACCGTGTCAGATATCACAGTCCTCAGGCAGGAAACTTCCATGGAGAACAGAGAATGTGGAAGAAGCATTGTGGCTAATTAGCTCAATGAGGAGAATATCAATTTCTTCACTGTTAAAGCCACTTTTTCTTCATAACAGTAGAGGGAACAATTTTGTGAACAGTAAAACCTGATTTGTTTCTGGCATTTGTAGGCAACCTATGGCCCTTGCCCAGTTCAATGTACCGGTTGTTCCGTATCTGGCTCCCATCTCACAGCTTTCATCTCTGACAGCAAGGACCCATCCTTCTTGTCACCCTCCTAGGGCAACAGCTTCTTTGCCTGCACTTGATCCTCTCAGGGGAACTCACCAGATCACGTTCATCCTCTGCATAGGTCTTCAGAAATCAATCTGGTCCATTTTAAGCCACAGTGGTTTTTTTTAATGAGATCCTGCTATACCTTCTAAAATACAGGCTTTTCTTTTTCAGAGTTGTTTTTACTCCATCCAAATGAAGGTATGACACTAACACATGACAGCATAGTTCTAGTCCACCACCACCATGGGAAAGTAATTGCACCTTTCCACTCCAAACTCAGACCTGAGTGAGAATCTATCTGCTAGTGGAAACAGGGTTGTATGAGCTTTCTAGGCCAGCCACTGCACAGCCAAACTGTTCTAAACCCTCATTCCGAACCCACCTCGGCAAGGCACTCTGAAGCAGCACTAACACAGAACTAGATGTAGATTTAAAAAATAAGAGCAAACATTTATATCAGTTCATTAGTGGAGACCAGTACTGTGGCTGTGCCTGCAAGATATGTTGTCTGTCTGGGATTACCCTAGTTTGAACTTCTCATTCTCGTCTCCCCAGATGTCCACAGGAAGACACTTTGGTGCTGATAGGAAACATCAAAGATGTTTCTGCATTCTTGGGCCTCCCTTTTCTGAATCACACCTCTAGTTAGAAGGACACTTAGTAATTAAAGCCCCTGCATTCATTTTCACATGTGATTTGAGTGGAATATTCAATTTCAGTCTCAAAAACCAGCAGTTAAAAACTGCTATTTGATTCAGCACTCAGAACGGTTTCCCTTTCATTTCCAAGCAAGGGTTCAGATTGATTTTTATTTTTAAATCCAGATCGCTGTGTCTCCCCTGTTATGAATTACAAAGAACGTTCCTGGCTGGTTCCAATCCATTCTAATCTGTCAGTCTTTGGCAGAAACTACAACTATAGGCACTTGAAATTAGATTAATTTCTGCTAAGGCAAAAAGAAATTGCTGTTTTATTGTTAGCATCTATTTCAGATCTTGGCTTTCTGTGCACCACTGGGATATGGAATTATCGCTTTAAACCCTCTGGGACAACCCTTAGCATCCGTACCACAAATTTTCTCCACCTCAAGTCACATCTGATTAAGAGCAGGATTAGATTGATCCTTTTGGTGCTGCTGTTAATTCATGTCAATGTTTCACTCGTGTTACCATGTACTGTCCGTGGCAAGGGAAGCAGTGCAGACCACTGGTATCTTGGTGGTTGTCAGGATGCTGTTCATGTGGGTAGGGTTTCATCTGCCTGATCATTGCCAGTGATAGCTGCTTTCTCCCATACTCCCAAAGCTTATATGGGATGTGACCCTGGAAGGTTTTGCCTTTGACTTCCATGGTTTACAATGGACTGTATAGCTCTGCGCTGGACACCTGTGTCATGTTTTGTGTTCCTTCTAGGCTGTCTGGCTAAATCTGTCAGTTTTAAATCTATGACTGCTCAATCAAGGGAATAAAGGAAAAAATGCTGACTGTGCTGTGAAACTCTGAGTTGAGAGGCTCAGAGATCAGCTTCATTTGACCAGTGAAGCTTCTTGAAGATCTCCTAGCAATGTGTTACAGAATCACAATCACAGAACACTGTGAGGTCCCTTCCAATAGCAGTTGGAAGAGACTTCAAGCTCATCTAGTCCAACCCCCCTCCAGAGCAGGATGACCCAGACTAAATCACACAGGAATGCATCCAGGTGGGTTTGGATGTCTCCAGAGAAGGAGACTCCACAACCTCTCTGGGCAGCCTGTCCCAGGGCTCCGTCACCCTCACAGTGAAAAAGTTCCTCCTTACATTCACATGGAACTTCCTCTGCTCCAGCTTGCACCTGTTGCCCCTTGTTCTATTGCTGCCATCACTGAGAAAAGCCTGGCTCCATCCTCCTGACTCTCACCCTTTACATATTTAGAAACATCAGAAGCTCATCTCTCAGTCTCCTCTTCTCCAAGCTAAAGAGGCCCAGCTTCCTCAGCCTCTCTCCTCATAAAGAAGGTGTTCCACTCCCTTCATCATCTTGGTGGCCCTGCACTGGACTCTTTCAAGGAGTTCTATGTCCTTCTTGTGTCCCTCAGTTAGATGTGTGTTGAATGTATAATTTCCTTTCTACCTGTTTCAGAAGGATTGCAGGTAGAAACACAGCCCAGCACTGTTAATAAACCCTTCCTCCCATCAGGACAGGTTGTCGTTGTCTTCCTCATGCTGGACAGTAGCTCCCTTATACTAGTGGTCTGCTCAGCTTCCAGAGGATTGCTGGGACTGGAAGGCACAAGTGGGTAGAATAACACAAACTAGCACAGAGACAGCAAAGGTTATGTGCCTGGTCAGGGGCCAAATTAATTACCTTCCTATTTTACATTTCACTAGCTTTTCTGCTCACCTTCTGGATGAGCTGGCACAGCCTGTTAAAAGAAAAAAAAAAGGCAGAAAATAAAACTACAGCAGGAAGTTGTCAGCAAACTCAATCATTTGCCTCTGTAGGAGATTCCCACACCTCTCTGATGACAGACAGCCATCAGAAGGAAAATCAATATATCTGAATCAATTTTTTTTTTCATGTGACTGGATGTGTTGTGTACAGGGGGGAAAGCTGAGCAGAAAGGTGGCAACCCAAACTGAATTATTTCTGGATGAAAACTGGTTTTCTGGTAACAAATGAAAATATTCCTTTTAGCACTCTCTCTCTGGAAATGCTGCTCTTTCCAGTTAAGATACTGTTGTAAACTGGAGCTTCACTGAAGCTTAAGCTAGTAGAACGTTAAGAAACCCTGGACCAGTATACATAACCTAGAAAGAACAAGTTCTGTCTGCATGAGACTTTATCTATGTTAAAATTAAGCATCACTATAGGAAGTAGATTTAGGATAGAGGGAGAAAATTGTAGGAAATTTTGGTTTGGGACTGTTGATGTTTCACTCCTAGTAGACAATTCATATCCATAAATATTGACACGGAGAGTCACGTTCATACTCTAGGGCATGGAATAACACTGAAGGCTCACAAGACAGCAGAAGGAAATCTCTTGTACATCTCAGGTGGTTCTTTTTCTGCATCGTCCATTTGTGATATATGAGCTAATTGGTCAGCAGCAAAATGCTTTTTCCAAACATGTTTTTACTTTCTGAATTTCCCTGCTTCATCCACGTAGTCTATTTAATAAATGTTTGCTGAGAAGCAAACTATATTCAGAGTGAGTCCAAAATAATTTGACTGTGTTGAAGTCTGATGGAGATGAACATGCTAAAGTTTGGTCTACCCTTGGTCCTATTAAATAGCTCTTTTTGTTAAGCACAGGAGAAGACAACCTGCGTTAGGGAAATGCAAAATAGATAAATTAATCAAGGAACATATTTTCTGAATAATATTCTACCAGCTCAGTTTATGATGGATTTGCTGTTGACAATAATGCAAAATTAGCATGCACAACAATTCCATCTCCCTGTAATAGATCCATGAAGGGTTTGAGCAGGAGCAGCTGGCATGGAAGAATCTGTAGCAAATCAGGAGGATACAATTACTGGGAAGCTGTTTGAGAAGAGATGGACTTCAAAGATGAGCATCAATCAGGGAACACCGGAGATTAATACAATGTCTTGGGAAAAGCCTGAGTGAATCATAGACAACAACATGCCATAAAGATGGATTTAGAATTTCAGAGCTTTATATCTCCATGAGTGCTATTTCTGTAATATTGATAAAATACAGTGAAAAGTTGAAATTAGAATGGCTCCTTTAGATACACTATTATCAAAAGGTCCCTGCTTTTCCTTTTTCTTACCTTGACAACCCCACTTCTCTCTCCAGATATCAGGCCTTGTAAATCTCTCTTCTTGTTAGACAAAAGTGCCATACTGAAAATAAATAAGTAAACACACATCATTGCCACCTGGAAGTTCAAATGCACTCTAATTATCATTCCTTTTAAGCTGCTGACACCACTCTATATTTTACCTACCTACACCTATGGATCAAATTCTGATCTAAGGTGTTTTGGCTTGCTTTGATCAGCGACGCAGCAGCTCATGTTCTGTACTCAGCTCTCAGTGACTGGAACATTTAGAAGAGAGGGAAAAAAATGCAGGGGGGGATGTGTGTGGAAATCTTTGATAATAAATTTCCAAAGAGAGCCCAGAAAAGTGTGCCAGCCTGCAAAAGGACAATGGAAGAATCAGAGAATAATCCCAGCCCCTGGCAGTAAAAGCAGGATCCAAGTTGTCCAAGGAGTTGCTGGAGCTGTGTGCTCTGTTTTCCATGGAGGCACTGTGCACCGACCACCTCTACTGTAAGCAGGGTCGCTACTGTGATTGTCCATATTTGCTGATGTCAAACATCCGTTATTTAAATTGCAGATAAGCCCCCAAAATGCTGTTGCTGTATGCCATTGCCAGGTTATGCATGTGCCAGCAGTGATCAGGAGTGGGGAGATGCATTTCCACCTTCAGCTGTATGGAAGTCCTAAGTGACCTCACCCAAATCAAGTGCAAGTGTCACCCTGTGCCACGGCTGTTAGTCTGATCAGTGGCACAAGGGGGGGTGGTGAGTGATAGCTTGGTACCTAAAACAAGCGAGTCTCGTGCCCTCAGGAAGTTTGACAGGAGGCAATTACCTTAGACCATACATTTAACTTTTTGACAGGTGAGATTAACCCTGGTTTAGGTATGCAAGGGCTGGTGTACGGCCCAATAAAGCCATTCCTGAGCATTTTCATCCAAGTGAGGGGAGAAATAACATCTTCAAATCTTACAGCAAAAAGAATTGTTGTTGGAAAGCAATGCTAACAGCTGCTGTAATCTTTTTTCTGGTGAAATTAATCCCTACTAGGCACTCTCCAGTAAAGCCCTATTCACAACCCATATCTTTCCTGCATCCTCTCAACAGGGTTGAGCAGACATTGAGTGGTGCCCTCCCCAGCAGTTTGGCTGGCATCCTTGACATGTAAACAACTTCATAAGTGAATAATAAGATCTTGAGATTTCTTTAAAAATCTGTAGGACTACGATCATATGAAACATGGAGAGTTAAGGGCATTCTTACTAAGAAAGAATCTGTAATGAGACAAGGAAAAAGTGCTCAGTGGTCTGCAAGATGGTAAGAAGGTCAAATAATCAAAGCTGCTCATTGCCTTTCAGTGTATCTCCTTGGCTTAGCATCTCATCATCTTCATGTGGATTAGGTCTGTTAAAGCCACAGGAACCTAAGGAGAAAACAGCAGCAGTTCCTGACAATCCAAAGATAAGCAACAAAATACAAATCACAGCAGAATGTGGCATGCCAGCCACTACACTTAAGAGTTTTCACTGTAAGGTAAACACCAGCTATTTCTAAGTGAAAGTACAGTGAAAAGCAGATTTATTTCTTCCTTTCTTTTTGCTTTCCTGCTCTATCTTTAGTTGCCACAATCTCTTCATGTCAGACCTCATAACAGGAGTGGTGGACATGATCGGGATAAATGAAGTCAATAATTCTAGGGAAAGGAAAAAAGCTCGCACAGATCAGTTATATATTCCAAAGTGGCAAAGAACTGGCTATGGTAAGATAAAGAGACAATAGAAGATTAATAGCTCAGAAGTTATAAATAAGATGCAAGCATCCAGCTTATAAATAAGAATAAAAAGATGTTTGGAGTCAAGTTATATGTGTTGGTGTGAATGTGTATGTTTAACTGGTGGCACACAGATGTCCAGTTAAGCATCCCTCATATCATTACTTCTTCTGATGAACCTGAATTTCCTTCAGGTTTTGTGTGTATGCGATGTGTGTTTCAGGTGATGGTGTATTTTGCACATGATGCAAGTTGAAGCCTGAAGTTAGGTGACTGTTAGTCTGATTTAATCAAAACATCTGACCAGAAGGTAGGTTGAAAACCTAGGCTTTCATAATGTTGGCCAAAACCAATACTCCCTCAGCTGTTTACCTGAAGGCCTGAAAAAAGGTTGGAGACAATTGAAATATGCCTTGAGAAGGCGTGTTATCCATGCAGCACCAGCAGCAAGGCCTTTCTTGCCCTATTTCCATCAGACACACAGAAGCTGCAGGTGGAGGGGGGTGGTGATTCAGTATTTTACTCTTGGTAAAACCTGCAGGCTTGTGGTGTGACTATTTTGCCGCCTCCTAACATGACTAGTGTCCCTCTGCTCCTTGCTGCCCTCCGTCACACTTTCCTCTGTGCACAGGCTTACCGATGATTTCATATAGCAGCACGAAACTTCCTTCAGTGGGGGCTCATAAGGAGCTCCTCCTGGCTGGTCAGAGCTTTAAGGACCAGTTAGGCAGCACGTTTGACCCATTTTAATATAGGAAAGTGTCTAACAAACATGTATTTGATGCTAAGTGCAGTGAGATTTTAGCCAGCGCTAGAGGTAAGCAACAGCTGAATTACTTCTCTCATAAAAGAGGCTTCACCCAGGGATCTGGCATAAAATTACTTTTCTTTGGGCATTCTTACTTTGAATTTCTTTTTTTTATGCTAGGAATAAAATGAATTGCACTATATATATATATATATATATATATAAAACCACATTACCGTGTGGGTTTTTTTTCCTTTTCCGTGTCTTTGGAATGTCAATTAAATAATAAAATACATTCAGACGTAAGTGACCCTCTCTTAGCTGGGCATTCTTCTAATAAAACCCAAATTATCTCCTACTGAGTATCGCACCAATACACCTTGCTTTCTCCTGGAAAATTTACATTAATATAGATAATTCAATCTTGAGTTGATGTAAAAAAAAAAAAAATTATATTTTTAACTACTGATAAATATCTTTTTCAAATTATATTTGGTAGGGAAGAAGATGATGATGTAGTTATAAACTGTTCTATCAGAAATGAAAAATAGATGAGGCTGCACTGAAGTTTGAAATACTAAAATCTGCATTAAGAAAATTATTATAGAATATTGAAACCCTAATAAAACAGGAATTTGAAGTGAAAATGCTAGCCATTTCAGGGCAGACACGTTCATATCTAATGCCCAACTGATGTTCATCTTGTCTAAAATGAAGTATTGTGGGATTACACAGGCATTCTGAGTTTTTTTTTTCTAAGGACATTGAAGATTCTGCTGTAACACTCATCTGACTCACAACAAAATACTTAAGAAGCACCTTCCTCTTCATTATATAGCCCTTCTTCTAAACCTTTGTTATAAAGCCTCCCAAAATATAATTCCAAATTACCCAAACCGCATTCAGAGAGGAGTTGGTGTTATCTGTCACCAGCGTTACCAGTTTTGTTCAGGTGCAATGCTAATCCATCTAGTCTTAAGAAGAATAAACGCCATGAAATCGACTTGTTGAGTGCAATTTTAGAAAAGACGGGTTGCAGATCTTGAAATTCAGGGTGCAAATTGCGTATGCACAGAGCTTTGTGGGTGTAAAACACCCAAATGTCACCTGTTGCAGGATTCTGGGAACCTCACTGAGGTCCATCTTTTACCCCGAGGACAGAGAAGGCATGTGGTTACAGTTACTCAAATGTAATGCATACTTGGCAAGGCAGGGTAAAATATTTAGTGAGGGTCCCTCTGCAGTTTAGGGAACTCCTGGTTCCTGTTTACTGATATTAGCCTTTTGTCAGAAAACCGTGGCTTCCACTTCAGAAATCTGACTAAATACAATGTTGCAAAAAAGGTGGAAAATATGTTTTGAAGCCAAGTGTCCATGGCAGTTTTTAAAGATGGTTCAGTAAATGATGTCGCTCTAAAACATTAAAAAAAAAAAAAAAAGCATTATTTTATGTAAAGAATTTACTAGCAATATGGTAACAGAAGTTCTAACAGGGACTAGTGGTGGGGGAAGAAATGTGTACTAAATGATGGGCAGCTACATATTTTTAATGCTTCCTAAGAGCTACCTTGTGTGGCTGTGCAGCTCTCAAGCTGTAAGTTCAAAGATTGATTAATCATCCACTCAGATGCACCATAAAGTTTTAGAGTTTTTCCCTTGGTAGATGTCTGGAACATTTTGGGGGAAAAAAGTAGGCAATTTACAAACAAGGACAAGGAAAACCGAATAGCTGTTATGATTTAAAACCAAGCATTTACTGATAAAAGCTGCCTGCTCGCTTGCAAGTACTTTGATCACAGAGGATTGAGGGGGTTGACTGCAGTCTTCCCTAAACTGGGGCACGCCAGTCCTGTGAGCCATTAAGTGTTTCTTGGAACAATGAGCAATCTCAGAATGTGTTAGTTTAGTAAAAGATGTGCTTTCATATTCAAAAATTCTTCTAGAAGGTTTAAAAGAAAAGCCAAACCAAAATCTCCAACCAACCAACACAAAAGTAGGACAGATCCTCAGGTGGAGTAGAAAGGGTGCAGCTCCACCGGCTCCCTTATTGCTGTGCCCATCCAGGCCAAATTGAACAGCTGAAAAGCTGAAGGAAAGTTTTTCAAGGAAGGTGTAGATCCTATCTAGGTTTAACCCTGATAAAGAAGCTGAGTTCTTTGTGGAAATAGCTAGGAAAAGACACAGAATTGAAGTATTTTCTAGCTTTCAGTGAGGAAATGAAACAGATCTGTGCACCTGAGTCTGAGACATCACTCTGTCCTGAAAGCCAGCATCTGGACGTTGGTCATAATCTTCCTTCTGCATCCTCTTGTTCACTGGGACTCTTACACATGAAGTCTAATTTTGAGTGCATCCTTGACATTTTCTCCCTCAGCAATAATTTGACATTTCCCACATCTTATTACTTATGAAACCTGACATCACGTCAGTCTTCCAGCATGAACTTTCAGCTACTTCAGTTTTCTTTCTACTTAATTACAGCCATGATTGAAAGAAAATTGTTAGCTGCTCTTGTCCAGCTAGCCCACTTATGGGTAAATTATGACATATCCAGGTCCAAATCATGTTTCCAAATATATTAGCATACTAATACAAGGCTACAAATGGATGTATAAATGGTTTTATACATATTTAAATGTACGTGTGTGTATGTACATGTGAATGTTTTGCAGCACATGCATCTTTGACAGCAAAAAAGTGTTAAATGGCTGTATTTTGCAAAGGACTTTGAGTGTTAACACTAATTAAATTATTTGTAGAGCACATGCACTGTTCTGGCTATTTTCTTCTCGCTTTTCTTCAGGTACACACTTCCAAAGTTATATATATCAACGCTTTGCAAAATACAACTAGTTTTCAGCTCAAACAGCTTACCCGTGGCTCTGCTACCCCCTTGCAGGCGGGGATTTATCCAATAGACAAATATGCCATAAATAGAAGTGAAAGCAGTGGGAAACCAAAATTAATTTCTGAGCAAGGAGTAATTTCTTACAGAGCCTTTAACTATTGTACTTTCATACAGCATTATCAGAAAGACAAAAAAAACACCCCTGTTGCAGTTGAGTGATCTCTAGAAATTCAGTCCCTGCACCCGTGGCTATAGCACTGCTGTTGGCTATTGGGGAAGAATTAGAGTAATAATGAATTTAAAGACATGATTCGTATTTTGTTTTTACATGAAGCGGAACTTCACATAAACTCTGTCCATCTTGTAGTAAGGCTGTGAAATCTCCAGGTGCCTTCCACGGATAAATGTCTGTGACCAGAGATAGATGTCGTGCTAGCAGAGCCACGGTCTTGTCACCCTGGCAGGGATAGCACACTCCTGTTCTTGCTCTGCTACTCACGAGGTTCCCAATCCTGGGTGAGATCCCAGAGGCTTTGGGATATCTCTGCTGAGTCCTGAGGGTGGCGGGGGAAGCAGCACTTGTGTTGGTCCCATGCTGTGTCCCTTTCCCCAAGGTTAAATCCTTGCTGCTTTCCTAAGGAAGATTGAGTATAGCATGGCTTCTCCTGCTTTGCTCTCCCAGAAAATCTGAATTTACTTCCTAGAATAGATATTTTATTCTGCTGATGGGGGACTTTTAAAAATTAATCCGTGCTCCGAATTCAGGCAGCGACACATCCCCTCTAGCCACAGTAGCAGAGCAGCAGGTGTGGCTCAAGCATTTTGGGACAGAGAGCTGTGAGGGAGTCTCAAACTTCAGGGACGGGCTGGTTGGCTGCACTCTTACCCATCTGCTGGGGTGGCAGTGTGCCTGCATAAAAATTGCTCGATGCCACCAAAGCGGATTGTGCAACTGGGTGAAGACAGCAACTTAAGCATTCGTATTTGTCCTGTAAAAGTAGCAAGCATTCCACATTCCTCGGGAAGTTTCAGTTGAGTGCCTTTATATGTATCTATGCATGGAGTGTGTACATGCATATTTATATGTTATACATATGTGTGTGTATGCGTACGCACGGGTATTTGCCTCTTGTTTCTTTCAGACGTAGATCGTTCCCATTGTTTATTTTCTACTCACATTGTAACCCTTAATGTTGCACAGCCTTGTTTCTCTGCTCTTTATTGGCCAGCAAGGACTGCTGCCCACAGTTCGAGCCCTCTTCACTGCACTGGAGGACAGCAGCTCCGGTCTGCAGTGAGCTGGGTGCCCCCCTTAGCCTGGAAAGACACGGTGCCCCCTCCCGTCCTTACTTCTTGCTCCTGACTGACTGCTGAAGTTACACCAGGATGGGGAATGTAACATCACAGATTAAATTTTGTGAGGTGCTAAGATGATGGGCATGGCAGAAATGTATAAATTGCTATTGCTACAGTGTGAAAAAACCCTTTGAAGCTGTTGAGCTCCAGAATCAAACTTCCATATGGAAATAATAATTGAGCAGTTTGGGATCTTAATGTTGACTCTTCTGTGAGACAGAAAATTTTCTGATTTCCCATTGTGACTGAACAGAAGCAGCTTAGACTGATTTCCATGCACACCCCCCTCCCCTCACTTACTACTATCACTCACTTTTCATCTAAAAATGTCAAATGAGTTTCAGAGTGAAGTCTGAATTCATCTGGTCAAATTAACCTTCTCAGTAGTCTTAAAGCGAGAGCTGACCTTTGCTGAGGTATAACGTACATGAAATGCTTTAAGGAAATCTTCAGAATCTGAAGATTGTTCTGCACGTAAATTGCTGTTTTCAAATTAGGAACACTATTTAATACATACAGAACTTTTTTTGGTCAAAATGCACCAGAAAACTCCAATAGTTTTTTCTTGAATCCTGAAGTAAAACCTTTAAAATGAGCCTCAGTTTCCACTGCTAACAAAAATTTTCAAACTGCAGTGAACCTGTTTCTCCATGATTTATGATTGATAGACTATGCACTAAGTTTCAGTCTGAAGCATATAGTTTTCTCCTCTGTCTATGAAAAATTAATCTTGAGTATGATTTGAATTCTTGACTTAGCATCTTTTGGAGGAAAGGGAATGCCGAGAGGAATCCCTGCATGTCCCAGATCAGGGGAAAAAGAAAAATGATGAATGGCATCCGTACCTTTGGTTTATTGCAAGCTCAGTGCTTGATTGTACTTTGCATGGCAGATGAAAATGAGGAAAAATATTGGTTCAAAGCTAAATGTGATGCAAAAAGGTTCAGATCAGATGTTAGGAAAAAGTTCCTCATTGAAAGAGTTGTCAGGGCCTGGAACAGGCTGCCCAGGGAGGGGGTTGAGCCCAGCACCAGGTGTTTTTAACAGATGGATAGATGAGGTACTTAGGGATATGGTTTAGCATCAGACAGGAACAGTTGAACTTGATCTTAAAGGTCTTTTCCAACCTTGTGATTCTGGGATTCTGTGAAACATTTCTGGGTTTAGGCTTGGCAGTTTTGGTCACTGTAATGCTCAGGGCAGCACTGCTGTGTGCCCCAAATTACCAGCTGTTCAAGGGCAATTTGATGCTTTGTCTTTTCTGGCTTGAAATCTGAGTAAATGCTGACTCTTCATTTACCTTGATCATTATCTCAAATTATATGGGAGCAAGAAATCAGAATAAATCTTATAGATATGCTGCAGTTATTTTAAAAGCATAAATCGTAGGATTTGCAGATTCTCTACTACTTCTAAGCATCTGTCCCACTTTTCTTCCCAAAACTGCAAGGGTCGGTTTGAAAAAATCCAGGAGCGTAGAAGTCCATTTATATACCTATGCCCTGCTCTTCTAAGAGATCCACATTTTTTTGACATTTTCCTTCTACTGCAGATCTTGAGTAGGTGATTATTTCAGAAACTTAGAACAGAGGGGATGATCTTGAAGTTTAATTGTCCCTGTGAAAATCTCAGTTGGAAGTATATGTTACAAAGCAGCAATTACTAATGATCTAAGAAAACTGGAAGAATATAGTCTCACATATTAATCAAACAAACTTTGCTCCAACTACAAAGCAGCCTTGGGAAGTGGATTGTGTAATTGAAGAAAGGATTCTCCCTAGGGAAATAACATAGGTATGGCTAAAACTGGTTACATCTTTCCATCTTGCAGCTCAGATGGATTACACAATTAACAAATCTGCATGTCACATGTGCAATGGCAGTGTGCCTGTTTATTCTCACTCAGGATACCAGAAAATCTATGAGGGTTGGCATATAGGCACACACACACACACACACACACACACACACACAGATATATATGTACAGACAAAAGGAGACTCCATCTCTTGAGACCCTCTCTTGCTCTATTTCAGTGTAAGATATTCTTTGGTATGTTTGGTTTTGCTAGTAGTATATTGGGATCATGAAAGTCAAGTCAGATTTCGTCTGTGGTGCAATTCAAAGTGGCAAGGAGGGGTTATCAGTATCAGTTTTTAGTACCAATTTGGAGTCTAGGTACCGCAAAGATGGGCTGAGAATCGTAAAGGTATGAGCATCTGTTCAGATTCCAGTGCTGCTAAGCTTTCTTATTCCTCTGGCACAGATTTATTTATATGAAGTGAAGCATGGTGGGGAGAAGTTGGCTCAGCCTCAGTCTTCTCTTTTTTGTTATGTTTCTGTGTTGGGTTTCTTGTTTGTGGTCTGTTTGGATTTTTTAATCCAGTGTCGTGAAAACTGTTTGTTTTGTTTCAATTGTAAGCTACAGTTTGGTTTTCATTTTTGGCACTGTGGAAAACTCCAGGTAAATAATGGCAGTTACAGAGGCTCATGTGAAAACTGAATGGAAGTTGCGTGAAAACACAGGGGCTGTCATGAATGTTGTAAGCTTTTCCCCACCACTATCCTCTAGGAAAAGAATATGGAGCTATACTTGCATTTCCAAGTGCTTCTGTATGTGAACTCAAAAGCCCAAGGTGGATTTCAAACACATAGTTTTTGATCAACTTAAAAAAAAATGAAAACCAGCTGTGTTTCATATCAAATAAGCCCCTCAAGGTTAAATACCTTGGTTTAAAAGTAGGTTGTTTTGGATCTGCCTACAGCCAAAGGATTTCAAGAGCAAGATTCAAAGGTCTTGATAAAAATTTGATCATCATCTCCTGGGAGGGCAGGGCTTTGTGTGAGAATTCAGCTCTGCTTGTCTGCTTGGGTTGGAACAGCCCTTACAGCTGCATTTCAGCTCCGAGCCAGAACAAAAATGAAAACATAACTTACTTTTCCTGCAGCCTCATTAAAACTGAACTAATTTTTGAGAACATTATACCGTAGTTCCGTACTTCATAATAAACTGTTTATTTTTTCCCATATAAGTGAGTGTGAACCATTAAGCTTTCAACAACAGCACCTAAAATAATGAGCAGGAACACATTTTTATAAAGAGGATAATTGTAATTGCAGAACTTTCCAAGTGAGGCAGTAAATTTTCTCCCCGCTGTAAGATTGGACTTTCTCTAAAATAGATGCTTTAGTTTATCTTTAAGTTATTAGGCTCATTACAGAAGTCACTGCGTGAAGTTTGGTGGCCTAAATTTTCCAGAAAAAAATGACTGAGGCTTATCCTATGCTTCAAATCTTGGAGTCTTTGGAAGAATAATTTACCTCATTATGAAATCCATTGTGGTTTTGCCATTTTTGTTTCCTCTGCTGCCTCCCATGGTATTGATAATTAATATACAACAAAATTTATTTATACTGGTAAAGCCAGAATCAAGATTTCTCTGCTCAAGAGAAAAGCCACTGGTGTCCAGGAAAGGGTAATCCGCCCTCTCTAGCTGCTCTCCTGGTTGGGAAATCCCTTCTGTGTTCCTGATGGCCAGCCACATAAAATGTTAAAGCTGGCATTTCTCTGGGATGTAGTGTAAAAGTGACATAACTGCAGTTGGGTCATTACTTGGAATAACATTTTATTTCCTGCTTTTTTTTTTTTTTATGTAGTAGCCACAGGGTTAGAGGTATTTAATTAGTCAGGGGTTGTTCTGGTCCTTCATGAGGATAAGCAAATAGGAAGTTAATTAGAAAGAAAACCTTCCTGCTTGTTCCTGCTGCACAGGCCTTCACATTCATGGGTCATGATGGGGTGAGAAAGGCTCCAGGTCTCCTTCAGCCTCCTGCTGTCCTTTAAATTACTCAGCAGAGCTCCACAGAACGTGTGGGAGGTGCAATGAATTTGTCTTGTATTAATTTCTAGGGATATGTTTGACTTCACTTTTGAGGTCAGGGCCCCACAAGTGATCGTAGGGTATTTGGTGCTTCCAATTAGTAGCTTTTCTGTTCCAAAATCCAATGCCAAAACATTATGAGTAGGGTTTAACTGAATTGCCAGAAAAAAGCAATAAATCTCCATGCACTCCAGAAGGAGTTTCTCCTCTCCATTTTTTCCCCCCTCAATAGCAGACAGATTGATCTGTTCTTTTGTCAATTTAACAAAGCAAACAGAACAGGCTTCTAGAGAAGGGATATCAGAGCGAGGCAAGGTGGTGATGGAAAACACTAAATGATGATTCATAAAATGATATGATTATTTATGTAAGGGCTTCCACCCTCCACACCCATCTACCCACCGCAGTTCAAACAGGTTTAGTTTTTTTCTTTGAACCAGTTCATCACATAAAATATGCATCAGGATCCAGGGAAATGTTTATTTAATTAACTGTCGTCAGGCTGAGACAAAAAGAAAAAACCTCTTCTATCAGAATATGCTAAAAATAAAGATGATACCACAACAAAGTGATTGTGTCAAGGATCTGAGCCTTTGAGTAGAGCTCTCCTGAATGTTGGTTTGACTGCTTTTACTGTAGTGTTGGTCAAACTACAGCACCAAGACCTCGGGCAAATGTCGTTCATTTTCACCAGACACCCAGCCCAGTGCACTGTGATTAGCACGTCTAGATTTGGGGCTTGGCAATTTGGGCTGATAATGTGCTTTTGGACTGCCAGTTCTGGTATGTGCATTAGTCTGAGTATAGTCCCCTTTAATGTCACTTTTAAATGTTTAATAATCTGACTCTGATAAATGGTCTGGATATTTATCACCTTCCTCAGAGAGAAGGATCCCATTAGTGAAACCAGTAATTTCAGGAGAGCCAGACTGGCTTGCCAGAGGTTCAGGTCTAATTTAGCACAGGATTCATTTCTTCCCAAACCTTATGCCCCTACCAGAAGTATCGTAAGAGTCCTTTTTTCCACCGTCAAATAACGGATGAGGTGCCAAATATTGGCATAAAAATCCAGTTTGGCTGAAAGGATCCCCAGCTATCCTGAGGACTTTCAGAACAGCTAAACATTTGCTTCCTCTGACTCTCTGCATGTGCAAGCATTCACATTACTTATTCCTCAGGAAGACATAAATGTATCTTTTCCTTCAGAAGGACACCCATTTCTGCTTGTCTCACAGAAGAAAAATTCCATTTAAGTCAACAGTGAGGTGTCACATTGTCATAGTTTTGTGTGGCTGGGTTCTGGTGGAGGAGGGGGCTGCAGGGGTGGCTTCTGCAAGAAGCAGCCAGAAGCTCTCTGCAGGCCCCACAGAGCAAACACCAGCTGGCTCAAGGCTGGAGTCGCTGCTGACCAAGGCCAAGTCCATCAGTGATGGTCACAGCACCTCTGGGGATCACATTTAAGAAGAAAAAGCCCATAAGCAGCTGCTTTTTGTCCACAGAGGAGGGAGTGAGAAGATGTGAGGAACTGTGCAAGGACCAAGGCCAGTGAAGGGGGGGGATGACGCACTTCAGGTGCCGGAGAGAAAGATTCCCGTGCAGCCTGTGGGAAAAAACATGGTGAAGCAGGCTATTCCCCTGCAGCCTGTGGATGATGACAGGGAGCAGAGATCCCATTTACAGTCTGTGGAGGACCCCACGTCGGAGGGGGCGGGGATACTTGAAGGATGCTGTGACTCCATGGGAAGTCCGCATTGGAGCAAGCTCCTGGCAGCGAAACCTGCAGCCTGTGGAGAGACCGACCCATGCTGGAGCAGGTTTGCTGGGGCACTTGTGACTCCATGGGGGACCAGGCTGGAGCAGCCTGGGTCTGAAGGTCAGCACCCCATGGAAGGGAGCCACGCTGAGGTAGTTGGTGAGGAGCTGAAGCCCCGTGGGAAAGGACTCATGTACTGCTTGACTCTCTTCTTGCCACTTGGCTGAAAAATAAAATATGGCACATGCTTAGATTACAATGAAAATCACTCTCATACCAGAAGAATCTTCCTTCCACTGTTTTTCACCATACACAAGCTATTCTAAAATAGTAGCTCTAGGAGTGAAAAAATGATCCGGGGTAGGTGAGTTTTGGTAGACCAACCTGAGACTCCTAGCACACACTTCACTGAAACACATGGGTTTAGGTTAAAGAAAGTCACATGTTGAAGGTAGGTTTGGATGCACTGGTCATCTCCAAGTGATGCTATAATGAGATACTTGGATTTGATTATAGTGACTTGGAGATCATCAAGAGGGTGAGGAACTGCCTAGGCATATCCTGGACTGAAACAGGAAACTATCATGGGCACTTTGTGTCCTGGGCTTGCCACATCTGTCTGCTGCCGTCAGTTTTCTTGTGCTGTTGGTCTTGTACCACCTTGCAGATTTTGTTTTCAGCTGACTTCTGTTTAATATCACTTTTAACTTCATGCTTTTTCTTCTTTTGCACACATGTTAATTCATACAGCAAAACCCTTCTGAAGCACTGGGTGGCTTCTGTCCTAGATCTCCCCTTCTGCTGATGGTAAGAAAGTACTTGAATGGTCCCCATAATTTTTCTTTTCAGAGGAAGGAATGGTATTAAAATCTAATGAAAAAAAATTATAGACAAAATAGTACGAAATGGCAGCTTCTGTCTGGTCAGAGACTTACCATGCAGTTATAAACTCAGCAACATTTTGCCAACTGGGACATTTTGCCCCATGCACACACACACACTTTTGTGCTGGGCGCCTGTCATGAGGAGCAGCTGTAAATTCCCAGGGAGGGTAGGCAACCAGGAAGTGTGAAATCAAGTGTTTCATGAAGTACGTTGGACCTTCTCTCCTTAACAGGAAAAGCCTAGCAGAGGACACTGGGCACACTAGCTAGTAAAGATGAAACCTTCTCTTAGTGGAGGAAATGCCAGTTTAAGCAGAAAGCCTTTACTGCACCCTGGTCCTCATGTTTTCATGGGGCTGATGCCTCATTTGCCTTCGTGCCAACATGAGCAGAAGCCGAACCTTTCTAATCTGTGAGGATAAAACCCACAAGCTTGGAGGATAAAACCCATGAGCTTGGAGGAAAAAAGGCAGAAGGGACCTTTCCCAGCTGCATCTCCAAGCTACCTCTTCCCTCTATCAACCTGCTGCTCACTGTGCCTGTTGATGCCTCTCTCTCCAGAAACCTTGTTGTGCCTGGTCCAATTGCCAGAGGGAGGAAACACTAAAGAAAATGGAGTTTTGCAGTTTCACTCCTAGGATGGGGCAGGTCCCCCCTTTTCCTCACCGCGGTGTTTTTCTCCCATGGGCCAGGCACGTGCCACAGGGCACAACTCTCGGCTGAAGACAGAGCGGAGCTGCTCACTCAGCTCCCTGGGAGCCTTAGCCAGAGCCTGCCAGCGGGGCTAACATTTTAGAAATTGCTATTTGAGAGTCACAGACAGGCAGGCAGGGAATCAAGATAGACAACACTAGACGCAGCTTGATTCCCCTGGGATATTCAGGGTGCAAGCTGGATTCAGAGAGGCTTTATTTAGCTACGACCATCTTTCTACGCTGAAAATTGCCTTGTACGGGTTTTTTTTTCTTTCTTTTTTTTTCTCTTTTTTGCTGCCCTGCAGGTAGACAAACAGGTTCAAAAGCATTTACAAAATATATCAGAATTAATATAATCCTTATTATTATGGGCTAGTGCAATCTTACATCTGGGAAATGTTTAGCCTGAAGATGTGCATTTCCCCTCTGTTTTTTTTTCCTAAAAATGACATGTATACAGCGATGCAAATGATCTTTCACCGGTGTGAAAATTATGACCAGATTTCAGCTTAGAGTCTGAGGGCTGCTGAGAGTGCTCAGTGAGCAGTGTGACTTGAATTTATCATGCCAATCTTGAGGCATCTTTTTGAATTGTCTCAGCACCTTGGACACCTTGGATTCCTTCTCTGGGTGGTGAGTCTTTGTGAGAGGAGTCAACCGGGCTTGATTATTCACACAAAACTGAATGCTTAAGTGACTCTGGTTAGAGGAATCTGGGCCTTTGTACATGGTCACTTTTAAAGGGTGGAGTGTTTTGTTTGGTTTTGCAGTGCTTTGTTGTTTCTTGTTTTGCCAACATCTGTGCTTCTATCTGATTTGGATGTGTTATGTGGCTGTGACCACCCTTGTTTTCTGCTTTCCTATCAGGAAATGATCACTTTAAGAATCCAGTGCTGAGCCGTCCCCCAGATGCTTTAATTGTGATGAGTTGTTACTTTTAGAAAGTGTTAGCAACCTGCAGGAGACTCTCCTTACCTCCTTCCCTATTTTTTTTAAACATTTGCTCTTTTACTGATAGATTTAATAAAGATGTTCAATTCTCAGTCATCATCATCTAAGAACACCACATGTCTCACATACCAAAAAAAAAAAAAAAAATTGAAGCTGTCTTAGGTAGAGAAAAAATTTCATAGGTGAATGAATGATTTCCTGGCAGCAGTGAAGCATCCTCCAAGGCTGGTAGGGCTTGCTGTACAAGACTTACAGCAGCAGTCAGATGGCTCCTAGAGGGAAGATGACAAACCCCTAAATAAGAAAGTCACATGCATGACTTTTTTCAATTATCAGTTCTGTTAAAATAGTTGAAAATTCACTTAAAATAAAAGGAGCATCCCTATGTAGCTTGTTACTAACTAAAGCAGCTGCAGAATATCTTTGGTAGTTAAACCAGCCTATATTTTTTTAATAGAAGTAAAGCTTGGAAGGCAATGTGTGAATCCACATGCCTTATCTCGGGTGGCATGGATGCTGGTACCTACTTACACTCAGTCTGGGGCTTGCACGGCTAGGCAACTCCTGGGATTATAGAAAGAAGACAGCACAAGAAAATCCCAGCTGGTTATGACAGCACTACGTGTTGGGTGAGCCAGGGAGGAAGAGATGAGTGTCATGGTTCTCAGTACATGCTGTGCCACAGAGCACGGGCACGCTCCAGGGTGGGAACAGGAGGTGACGGGTCCCTCAGCAGCTCTCGAAGCTGTGCTGCAGAATGTCCCTTTGGGAATGATACAGTGGCAGCGGATGGGTGTAAATATTTTGTGTGTTAAAGCACTACCTGGTGATGGGTGTAGACAAAAGTACGTTTCCATTATTAACCTGTCTTTTTCTTTTTTTTTTTTGAACGAATACAAGTGACACTGCTATTCACCTTCAAAACAGAAACATAATTCAGTCAGTCCTGGGAAGCTGAAACATTTGTGTTAGATATGTATATTCATGAACATACAGGGAGTTACCATAAGCCTAGGAAAGCCGTTGCCATTCAATGTCAGTTTTATGTAGGTTTTATAAGTCTATTTTACTCTGCTGTTTCCCCCAATGATTGTTACCTTAGCAACTGCCAAGTTGCATACATACACCTGCTCCAAGAAGCAAAGCTTAACAAAGAAAAGCACCAATGTTTAAGGAGACACTAGGAACATAGTATATATTGTGGATTTTTTAATGATTCTATATACTCAACTACATAAATCGTACATTTTCTTTCTGAAATTTTTCACGTTTTCTGGAACAACTTTCAGGAACTAGTGAGCCATGGCATAAGCTTTGTCTGTTCCTCTTCTTCTAGCTTTCCAACTCTTTTTAAAACTCGTATTTCATTTGTAATAAGGGTGGGGAATCACTGTGGGGGCAGTGATGTGTGTGCATTGAGTTGGGATTGTGTGGAATTGAGTAAAACTGTGAGTAAGTCTTTGTGGCCCAGAGGATTCATATTCACTAGTGGTGTCCAACTGAGACGTGCTTTGACCCATATACAGACTATAACATTTGGCATGGAGAAATAGGCTGGGATAAAATCTAAATAAATTGTGAACCTTTTACCAACCACTCAAATCTGGGGTTTTTATGGTAAGATTTGGAGGTGAAAAACCATCTCCTTTGCTACCCCTCTTGCTGTCTTATCCTGTGCACTGCTGATCACCTTAAATGAGTAGGGACTCTAATGAATGTAGGTACATTTTGCATCTGTCATGTTTGGTTATTCTTCCCCACCCCAACATACCCATTAGGCAATCCTCTATCTAAAGAAATGCATGTCAATAAGTGTTGTCACAGGAGCACTTTTCAGTTTGTTCAAAGCACGTTGTCAGAGAGACCAGCCTTTATACTCAGTTTCCATCTGATTTCCTGAGATGTGATCAGACAAGTGATTTATCCAAGGTCTCACACCAAGTTATTGGCTAAGCCAAGACTGGGGGATCCCAAGATGCTCCTCTTTCACAAGCTTTTCTTTGTTTACTTCTGTCACAAGACTCCATTCGTGTGCTGAAGTCCCAGTACAGCAATCTTAAAATCAAGCATTATTAGTACCAATGAAGTCTTTTCTGCCTTCATGCTTGTTGTTTTGTTGGCTTGTTTGGTTGTTCTTTTTACACCAGCTGTCTTCCTAGATCTTCTTTTTAGCACAACACTTGACTGGAAAAAATCAATTCCTTCAGTTTAAATATCCCGGTGAATATGCAATGTGGGAGATATTTCTTAATTAATTTTGTTCTAAATCCACTAGATAACACTTCTGAAGGACATTATCCCTGTAATATAAAGCATGAGCCACTAAGAAGAAATAGGCGTCAGGAAATTACACCAAGTAGTATGAGTTTAATTTGAAACCGATATCAAATTGGATTTCCTATAAGGTGACCTACGAGCATCAAATTAAGTCCATTTTCTGGAAATGAGTCACATAAGCCACACCAGATAACCTCTTCCTGGGACTACTGAGGTTTTTATGTATATCGTTACATGGGTAAATAAGGAAGAAGACAAGGGTAGGCCTTTTAATCTTGTACAAGCCGTTTAATTTTGCATGTGGTTGAGTCACAGTAACCCAAGCCTTTGCTCACCAAGTGAGGGCAGAAGAACGTGAAGAGAAGGAATAGGGGAAAGAGATGTATTAAAATTCAGAGCTTCGCTGCCTTATTACTTTCTCTTACAGATTGCCCTGTCATAGGCAAAAAGTCAAAATCAGCATTTTAATAAAGTGCATCGTGAAGAATTTGTTTCCCTTTCCTGCAGGTGAAACAGAATTGAGTCCTCCGTTTATCACAGCACCTTGGCATTCCAACACGAAGTTCAACCATAGTTTTATTTTATTGAAAAATAGTTTCAAAGTTATGGCATTTCTGTTATACCCTATTCTCTTTCAATCTTCTAGCTCTGATCTTTTGCAAATATTTATATCAAAATCTTCGATGCGTTTGAACACATGAATCATGTTTCTCAGGCCTGTGTGCTTTTTTTCCCAGCAGACTGCAAAAGAGTCTAGGACCTCAGAGCTCAGCACTGAAATGGGTAGGAATCCAGACATTCTCTTGCAAAAGATTTAAAAACAAAAGAAAAACCCTAGATTTAGAGTCTGGTAACATTAATGGGATGCCTTGCACGGGACTGCAGTTCATTCAGCCTCTCACAGGCCTGCTTCGGCTGTCAGGGGGTGAACTACCTTTGCAAATACTACAGGGAACTAAAGCCAGGGGACAATAAAACAGAAAACAATTGTGTATTTCCATTAAGTGTGAGGAAAGAAGAAGAAAAGGCCTAGTTTGACACCTTGCAAAGAAAAGTATACTCAGAAAGCAGACAGACAACAATAAACTGCACCTGGAGTTAGCCCGAAAGGAAATGTCCAGACACACTGTTTCATGGAAAAGTTTGAAAGAAAAATAGTGGTTTGCTTTTTTTTCCCAGTTATGAAAACCATGGCAGCATAAACCTTTTTTTTTAATTTTATTTTGGTTCTGATATCTCTTCCTGATTCCAGAAGAGACTATGAACAGTGCTAAATGCGTGAATGATCATCATATATTCTTTTCCCTTCTTCACCAATGGTCTCTAAAATACAGCTTGTTGAGTACAAGGCAAAAGGTGAAAGCTGTATCCTTATGCAAAAAAAAAAAAAAAATTGACATCTAACTGAATTGGATGGTTTTCTTGGGTAGATAACAGCAGGAGGCTGGGTTTCCATACTGATGCAATGATTAACCTTGATAACGAACTAGTTAGTCTGCCTACAGACACTGTGTTGTTTCTTAGTGCTGTATCTAATAAAGAAATTTGAAAATAAAAGTATTGCCATGGGATAGGAGAGTACCAACCCTCTTCTATTTGCCAAGCTCTAGTTTGGTCATAGTCCATCTCACTTAGATTTTCATTTTATTCTGCCAAACACAAACAATCTTGCTTTTTATTTCCTACTTTCAGTTTTTAGGTGCTTCTAGAAAATCAATAAAATATAATGGTAGGAGAAAGGACAGTAAGCTAGAAAGTATCAGATATCTCAGTGAGAACCTTTGGAAGAAATTACTTAATATACTTGACATTTGAGTTCTTCACAGGGAGGATGGTAACACCTTCTAGACTTAGAGAACGACATGCAAGGGTTAATATTTGCCAAGCTTTTAAAAATATTTAAACATTGGATGTGCTGGAGCTGAAGAAAAATATTTGTTATTGTTATTAATGAAATAACAGATGAACTAACCACTGTGACAGTAGCTCTGTGTTTGTAAAATCTCAGTACATGTGAGCGTAATAGATATTTACCAAAATTGTTTTTAAATAGTAGCTGCTAGCTTCTGAAATGAAAGGTGCTTAGTCTTGTCCCTAGACAAGTTCTTTTAGCACACTTTGCTTCTGGGGTGGGGTACAAAGAGGCTGAATGTTTGAGTTTGTACCGAATATTCTGCACTAGATTGAAATCAGAAAAGCTCGGGTGCTGGCTCTTCATACATGCTTCACTGTGAAATCTATTAAACATTCTGGCACAAATACAGCAGCTGTCATTTGTGTGAGGGCTCTTCATGGAAATGGTCTTGAAGCAAATATCTAAGCATCCATTTCAGTAGCTTTTCCAGAAGGAAGGAAGTAGATCTTCCCAGTGCCATAGGTGATCTTCCTATCTCATGTCCTTGGGGTCATTAGAGTTTATGCCAGAAGCAATGTGGAAGCAGAGAGATGACATCACAACAAGGTTGTAGCCCAAGCCCCCAGCAAAGATCAATCTTGAACCAGATGTTTAAGTGAAACTTTTCTTCCAGGTTGGGGATAAACTCACACCTTCCTGTTGTTCCACTGCAGAGGCTTCAGTGAGGATTTGGGTGTAAATGATCTATCATCAGCCCAGCTTCACTCCCATTCCCATCCCAGTCTTTACCACTTGGTGAACTTCTGTGCTCTGCTACACCAGTGTCAAAGGATGTAGATTAACAACAATCTTTAACAGTCGGTACTACTTCTGAACTACAACCCTCCATGCAGCCCAAATGCAGCTAAACAATCATTTCATATAGGGAAAAGGCAGAGGGGAAACTTGACTTTGTATTTCTGAAATATCAGAAGAGCTGGAGGATAATAAAGAGGCCCTTCAGAAAGCAAATCATCTCTAAATTCATCGGTCCTTTTTTCCGTCGAAGGATCACAGGCTCAGCAGCAGGCACACCATCTCAGAAGGGAGAAGTCTGCCAATCATTCCTTCAATAATAGTGAGTTCAACACTAGCAGAACAGTTTGATAGGTCAGTGTTAAAGCAAGCGAGGGTTAAAAAAGTTGAAAGTAAGGTGGGGCTTGAGGGCTTTCTCCAGAGCTTACTGTTTCAAGAGTGAGACAGACTTAAGCTGACTTCAGGATAGTGGTTATGTCATATCTCATGCCAGGCATGACTTTCCTATAGGATCTTTTTTATACTGTGTCTTCAAGTGATTTTTTTGCTTTCTGTTACCATACTGAGAAAGAAAAACCCAAGCACTCAATAAATGAAGAAGAAAAAAGAACAAGGAATAGGAGCACGTTTCAAGACAAAGAGCATAATGTCACAACAGGGTTGACTGAGTTTGCGGATGCAAACAGCAATTGATGGTTTTGTCTTCCTCCCTAAATCCTTGACTAAAGAAATGAAGTTAAAGACAGCTCAGATGATCTTCCCAGCCTCTCCTGAGCAAGATATAAAGTTTGAGGTATGAAGTTACAGGAAGGCATGAAGCCCCAGTCACTGGAAGCAGGGAGACCTGTCCAAAAATGGGGCCAAAGGAGCTAACAAAGTTCCTCCTCTCAGGGCTATTTTCTGTGGTTCCCACATCGCTCCTTCTGCTCCTGGCCATCTTTGCTGGGCAGCAGAGAGATGGATTAAGTGGCTCGTGGAAACAGACTCAGAGCAGTGCAACAGCAAGATGGAGGCAACACTGGCATCCTGAGTGTTTCCTCCATTGCCAGAAGTTGGAACAATGGGCTTAAAAAGAAAAGGGGGGAGAGAGAAAGGAATACAGTAACTATCCACACAAACGACTGCAGCAGGGGTGGAAACAAGCAAAAACTAACACCTTATTATCTTCTAAGCTGCTACTGTGTGCCAATACTGTGAAGAACACAGCATACAAGGCTAAAAAAAAAGTGATATAAAATTACTGAAATCCATATATTGAGCTCTATGGGGAGGTCAGCAAATCCAGAAGAAATTCCTCCTATGCAAATGGATGTAATACCTTGTGGCAGTTGGGGGACAGGGATTATTGCTGCTGCTTATGTAGAAATCCCCTCATCTGCACCACATTTTAGCAAAGAAAAGTGAGGAACATCACTTCTTAGCCAAGGATTCCTTTTGTACATACACATCCATGCATTGCAATCTTCTAAACATTTCAGGTTTTAGTTCCCCTTTCTAAATCTTCCAGGTTACAATATGGCTATGATATGACAGGTAAGATGTGATTATTACATTTTTCCTCTATACCATCTCTCAAAAATCCTATGGAACGAAATATTACATGGGTAAGCTATCTGCATGCTTGATATTTTCATTCTATGAATGGAAAAAGGAAAAGATGAAAACAAAGGAAATTGTGATTCATGGAATCTCTTTGTTCTACTGATCTTTTTATACCTTGAGTAGTACTTCTCTTGGTTTAAGAAAAATCACTTCTCATTCCATGTTTTATAAACATGCAGCACTTTTACTGCAGGAGTGAGACATCACTTAGAAGTTGGATGTTTATCCAGAGCCCAAATCTAGTTTTGTGTACTGCTGTTATTGCCTGAGCAATTCCCAAGAATTATACCACCTCTTTCCACGGTTCTTTGAGAATTTTTTCCATCTCCACCTGCATTTAGTCATCAGGATTTTAACAGAGGAGCAGATCCTGTGCTGGAGGGAGGGAGTGGGATTTGGTTATCTCAAGTAGAATTGTGGAATTGTAGTAGGCAAAGACCCGACACCAAGGTTTTCTCTTTGAAAATAGTTTCCAGGTCAATTTTCAGTCAAGCATATCCAAGAATTACTGCTAAGCTAAGAAACATTGCAGTAAATGCATTTTTACAAAAACTACATTGATATTCATATTCTACCTTGTAATGAAAATTTCATCAGAATTCATACTCTTTCCTTGTATTTTTTTTTCCTGTTAATTGTTCATTTATGGAACCATAGATATTTCTTTTGAAGCAATAAGTCTTTCCCTTGCCACATCTTTCTCTCTAAATTATGCCTCATTTCTGTCTTTGTGGTATTACAAGCTTTTTTAAATAAAGACATCTGAGGCTAGATATTGCCTAAACCAGGCTGCAGTGACAGGTGGGAGCATGATGACAGGCCGTTACTCACTTTCCAGTTCATATTTGTTGACAAGGGCAAGACCTCACCCAGGTCAGAATGCAGTACTCTGACACGGAAGGGCTCACAATTTCTTCACATAAGAACTTCCTCTAAATACCATCCAAAACATGAACTGTGCTTGGCAATAAAGCAAAGTTATGAGAACCCTTGGGGAATCTTAATATCCTGTGAGCCTGAAAATGATCATTTCTGCCCCATTCCTAAGCAGAATAGGAAACCTTATTTCCTAGCAGCTGCTGGAAGCGTGGAGTCATACTGTGGCTTTTGGTGTAGGGTTGTTATTGCATCAGTCTTAGTTTTTCTGAGAAAGACAGGGCAAGGACAGTCCTATCAAGTAGTTCTGTTTTGGAAAAGGCACTGTCCTCTCCTTCTCTTTGCCCAGCCAAAGCCAGTTCTAAGCAACCAGCTTAGTGCTCATAAAAACGAACAAAATGGCTTTAGCATTTGCAATACAATAAGGTTTGATGAGTGGGCGATGCAAAGTCGCCTGTACCTTTTCTTGCACTATAAGATAGAATCTGTCTTACATTTATTTAATGTGTTTTGAACCTGTTCAAATCTGCATCTCTCTAAACATTGCTTATTCATGTACTTCATAAAACTATGTTTATTAAATTTTGGGGGAATAAAACCTCACCTACAAGCATTGCCATGATCAGATAAGGCCCTGGTAGATACCTGGAGTGCCTGACAATTTGTGGATATGTAAGGGAACTCAGTTCTATCATACAGTGCAAAATTAACAATACTCATAACCAAAATATTTATCATGAAAGCACTGAAATACTCTTCAGGTCAAGCAAGCAATGGTAGGTGTTGTAATGACAAAGCATAAATGGTTCTGAACATGTCAAAGTGGGAGACAAAGCAGCTGCAATTTTTCTTATTTTCTTGGATGATAAACAGAACCGCATTATGAACACATCTCCTGCTGATTGAAAAGGATTTGTTTCTACTAAGGCTGCTGCCTCTATCACTTTAGTATGAAAAAAAATATATAAAAATGTTCTTGGTTAATCCTGAAAGCTTTCAAGATGAAAGACAGCAAGATGAATGAGCACAGAAAACCCAACGTAACATGTGACCTTAGTTTATCCATACTTCAAAATGAAAATGAATCCTTGCCCTAAATATCTGGAGATGACCATGAAAGGGTAAAAGGAAGATTAGAAATATGGGTGCTTTTTTGGGTTTTTTTTTTTATTTGTAGCTCAATGATTCAGATGGCCTTGTTCTTAATGAGACATTTGTGGAAGAGGAACCACTGGTCTTCGTCTAGAACATATTATTTTCAGATACATGTGGATCCCTGAAGAACTACCAACAAATTCAGGAAAGTATGCAACCTTCCCCAGGTGCCTCATGTTTGCTTTTACTTTTAGGCTTTGTAGTTCTCTTGTAAGCATTGCTCCTGGGAGTAAGTTAAGGAGGAGGAAAAAACAAAAAAAGAAAAAGACTTTGAGGTAAAGATTACTGAGAATAAGAGAAGCAATGAGAGACACAGAAGGCTCCTGTGATATACAGGTCAGAGCCCAGGGTGGAGGTCACTTTGCTGTTGTGAGGACACAAGAGGAAAGGAAAAAAAGAAAGTAGAGAACTGGAAAACCCCACAGGACATTTAGGAAATTGTACTAATATATGTAGAATTGACTGGCTGTATGTGTAACATGTACCTGAGCAAGGTTTCAAGGGAAGAAAGGGGATGGAAATTTGAGAGAAGATATGGGTGCTGGAGTACCTGGCTGTTATTCTGCATATGGAAAGCAAGCAACAGGAAAACTATGAGTTGGGAGGAAATCTTATCTACATTAGACATATCTGAAGATAGTCTGGAAGTATTTTAGAAATCCAACCTTCAGAAACTTGGTGCAGGACCCTGAAATTGGTCTCCTTAGGGCAAATCGCTGGTACAGTTGTTCTAGGGTATGTTACATGGGTTAGCAGGAAAATGACAAGATATAAATCTCTTGAAGACAACCATTAGAGATAATTGAGAAATTGATGATATAAGGAATGATGAACTCACTAGCTGATACTGAATTCACACTCATCTGTCTCATCAAGATCTATAATTATACAAAATTACAAATTAAGTGTACTTTCATTAGGCTCACACGTAAAAGGAAATGGCTTTTCTAATGATACAAGTAAATTTGCACTGGAGGCCCCTCAGTACTGGAGCCAAATCTTTCCTGGTGGCTTAAAAAGAGTCCCATTACCTTTTTAAGGTGATCTGGAAAAGCTGAACCCCACACCAAATTTGAAAGTACATTAAGCAGAACTAATTACATTGAAACCTCCCCTCAGCCTATCTCATGTTTTCTCTCTGCCTCCGGGGCTCCTGTGTCTCATTTGTGAAGTAAATTAAGGCCATTGTTCTAGGATGAGCCACTTGTTTAGCCTCTTGAGCTCAGTCTGGTGTAAAAAAGTGGAACACTGTAAAATTTAAATAAATAAACAGACTTATTTTGTCTCTGCTTTTGCATAATAATCTTATCATTCGCGGTGAAAGCTTCTCCTTCTCCTAACCCCACAAGTCTCATATTGTTTGGCCGAACAGTGTAAAGCATATTCAGAGAAGAGAAAAAGAGAGAAACAAAACTATTCCTCTGAGTTGTATGGATTCTGTCCTTTGTGTGGAATGTGAGTACAAGACCCCCACCTGGTTGTAACCCTGGGGCCAAATCCACCAAAACTCGGGAGTGAACACTTAGCTTTTGACACAGAAACAGTTATTGTAGTCACTGTGTGGTTTAGCTGGGTAGGCGCAGCTCAGTGAGACCAGATGTTCTTTATGCTGAGCGCTTTGTGAAATGGACTGGACTGGACTGGATCACCGTGCAAAATGGACCCAGGGCTGAGCTGTGCTTTGCTGATGTTAGAAATGCCAACGGTCCTAAGAAAGGACTTGCAGTTGATGTACTAGTGAAGCAGCAATTTATCATATGTTCTTGCAAGAGCGGGTGTCAAAGTCAGCACACCCGTAGTCAGTTTTTAGCATTTCATACCCTATTCCCATCTGAAATCCTTCCCTTGTTTACCTATGAATTAGGTACTTCCAAGGTTTACAGGCTCAACCAAGGAGCCTTCTTCTCAACAGTACATAATATAGTACACTTTGCACGTCGGGCAGGTTTCTGCTTCCCCTTGGTGAAAGAAAAATGTTCATTAATTTACCAAGCAAAATGGAGTATCTCTCTAAGTTACTGCTGTTCCTTAAGTAGCCCTTATCTGTTGTCCCTTTATTAACATATCTTGATTGACAATTGTCCCTTATCTTCCTTCTAACATAAGACTTCGTTTTAGGCTTCAGTTTCATAGAATCATAGAACAGTCTGGGTTGGAAGGCACCTCAAGGATCATAGAGTTCCAAACCCTCTGCCAGAGGCAGGGCCACCAACCTCCAGGCATGATCTAGACAAGGTTGCCCAGGGCCCCATCCAATGTGGTCTTGAACACCCCCAGGGATGGGGCATCCTCCACCTCTCTGGGCAGCCTGTTCCAGCCCCTCACCACTCTCTCTGTAAAGAACTTCTAGCTAATATGTCATCTAAGCCTTCCCTCCCTCAGCTTCAATCCATTCCCCCTTGTCCTGCCATTATCTACCCTTAAGTTTCCCATAAGACCACTGAAGTCTTTAGTAAATGATTCTTGATGAGGCAGCTTGAGTCTTTTATTCCTCAAGTCAGTATAGAAAAATATTATACTTATTCTGCAGTTTGCAAAAGCAACATTCCTCAGCACTTTCTACAACGTGGGTGTCTTAATTTATTAATAGGTGGAATTAGACAGCCCCCTTCAAATCCTCTTGAAACAGTTGTCCTTGGCTTTAAACGGAAGACAGTGGCAGCTCTAGGAAAATTTTCACGTTGAAGAAGTAAATGCCTGAATCTAAAAAAAAGCCAATATTAATGAACGTAACATCAGTTTTGTGGCCTCACCAATTCGTGTTGTCAGAAGCATTGCCTTGTGTACCTCGGCAAGCTGCATTCACAGAGAATTATCCTGTGGGACAGAGAGCTTCATCTTGTACCATCTTGTATGCAAAGCACGAGAAAAGCTGGGAAGAATTATTATTTTTATTAAGATTATTAAAATAGTACTTAGAAGGATGGAAAATTAAAGGATCGTAGTTTTGCCATTGTCTGCACTAGAGCAAAGATCTCATCCAAGAAATCGAAGTTAAACAATGCTGATCTATTATGCCAAGGAGATTACTATAGATTTACAAGAAAAACGTACAAAAGTATGTCAACCTTGTATATAAGTGTTGTACTGCCTTATAAATTATAACTCTAGGCTGCAGTGATGAATAAAAAGATTAAAAATAACAAAAGAGAACATTTATAAACCCAAAAATTTCAGTATTTTCTGATGTCTTGACATCTTTTGCACAGCTTTAATATACCCGACTTTGCTATGGAATTTACTCTGAAATAAAATAAATATCATATCTGGACCATCCTTTACAACACAGACACATCATAGGCAAGCAAGGGGCTCTGAAAGGTCGGTGAAATCAAATATGAATCAGACATCTAATTCCATTAAAACAGCGTTTTAGAAAAGATGGCTTTAAAATAATCCCTTTGGAGCAATTTTTCAGTCAGTCCCCTTTTGACACACCCTCCTCAGGTTGCATTACGCAGCTCATTTTCCTCCCATAATCTTACGAGTCTCCCGTGTCCTGCTGATTAAACAGAAAGGAGAATTATGAAAGCAAGGAGATAAAACCAAATAGACAATTTGCAAATGTGAATCAAATCAGGGAAGGCATTGGATATAAATAATGCTTCAACTGAGGAAGTATTAATTTTCCCCTGCTTTTTAAATGGAGTGAAACATCGTGAAGAAAAACAAAAGTCAAGGTAGGAAAGGATAAAAGGAGAGAAAGCAGTGTGTCCACTTACTCCTCATGCAGAACATAAGAAACATTGTCAATATTTAAAACCTCTTTTTTTTCCTTACAGCTATGAACAGAGTGCTATCAGAGCTGATCTGCAAACAAAGCATTTCATTTTTCACCACAAACCCAAATTTTCCCCTTCCTAAGTGCCAGAACCAGTCTGTGCAAATATGCTTTGCTCTCAGCAGTGTGCAGATGAGCAGCAGGCAGCTTCTTGTTTCTGTGTACCGTATCTGAGAAACCCATCATTTATTAATAGCTCTGTTGACAGAGTCACCTGGAGCCCCTTCGTTTCCCCCAACTGCTTTAAATCTAGATTTGTCCAATGGTCCCTACAATTAAAGATCAAAATTTGGATTCTCTCCTTTTCCTATGAATTTATGTTCAGGGCTCACGTTTTTGCAGCTTTTCCCCAGCAGAACTAGTTTTCTTCTTGCTCTCCAGAAAGATCTTTTTTTTTTTTTCTGCTGAGGAGAGGAAGGAAGAGAGGGTGTTGGCTCAGCAGAGATAATCTTCCTCTTCTTGGTGCTGGAGCAGCAAGGGGTGGAGAACAATGCAGTAGTCATCTTTTCCCGTAAGGGCCTGCAACTCTGCCTCTGCCCACTGACAGCAAAGATTTTGGGTGGCAGAGAGGAGAGAATTTGTAAGGGTTTAGTTGTTGGGGTTTTTTTCATCAGATAATGTGTATTCAAAGCCAAAACATTCTAAAAAATGAGGTTAAAATACACTTCTAATTTGATAATGTAAAGGAAGCTGATGAGTAATCACTTTTACATAGTAAAATAACTATGGGCTAACCTAATAGTTAAGATAACCTAACTATGGGCTTACTTTCTCAAACTTTTATGGGAAAGGAATTTTTCTTAAACTGTCTTCTCACCTAGTCTGCCAGTGAGTTTGGCCCCCATGGCTATGCAGGACAGAGCAGTCTTTCTTTTGCCTTTTTACTGTAAATGAGCCATCAACAATCTAACCAGTGCTTTTGGACATCCTTTACCACCTTTAGACATCTTTTTATGCAAGAACATGGTAATACAATTTTATGCCGCACGTGTTTATTGAAGTCTTGGTAGTCATAACTGCATTAGTTCCGATATACTCAGCTCTGGTGAGGCCACATCTCGAGTGCTGTGTCCAGTTTTGGGCACCTCACTACAGGAAGGACGTTTAGATGCTGGAGCGTGTCCAGAGGAGGGTGACAAAGCACAAGTCCTGTGAGGAGCGGCTGAGGGAGCTGGGACTTTTTGGTCTTGAGAAAAGGAGGCTGAGGGGAGACCTTATCGCTCTCTACAACTACCTGCAAGGCAGTCGCAGAGATGTCGGGGTCAGTCTCTTCTCTTGGGTGATAAGTGATAGGATGAGAGGGGATGGCTGAAAATTGCCCCAGGGGAGATTTAGGTTTGATATCAGGAAGAATTTCTGTACTGAAAGAGTTGACAGGCATTGGAACAGGCTGCCCAAGGAGATGACATCCCTGGAGGGATTTAAAAGGTGTGTAGATGAGGTGCTTAAGGACATGATCTAGAGGTGGATTAGTCAGAGTTAGGCTATGGTTGGACTCTATCTAAAGGGTCTCTTCCAACCCAGGTGATTCTATTCTATGTTTGAGATCACCACTTGGGTGAGAGGTTCTTCATTACATAGTCTGCTTTTTTGGTCTTATTTCTTGTCATAACTTTTATAAATGGAAGTAGCACCCCAGGTATGCTATAGACAAAGAGGTGCCAAGAAATGAATGTTACCTTTCCATACTTTCTCAGAAAATTGTGTATATAGAAAATACAGAGCCCCATTTTTCTGGAGATTTAGCATTTTTCCTGACATGGGGAAAAAATACAAACCACAGCTAGCTGTTTGCAGCCTTTCTGTTTACTGTTCCTCTCATCTGTCCCTACCTCTATGTACAAAGTTGGTTATGGCCAAGGCTCTGTGTTGTAAGTTAGCTTATAAATCACATACAGTCATCTTTTTCTGTGATGACCAAGGAAAATAGGTTTCTTCATAGCTCAGTAGCTGACTAGTTTTGTTTGCCTAAAGTTATTTAATCTCTTTTAATTCTGTATTTCCCAGTTTTAAAATAGGCACAAGTATAACCTGGGGGTTTTGTGTTAATGGTTTGGTCCAAGACCCCATCAGTTTAAGTCTGAGGAGAACTAGCTAAATAACTTGATGGATTGGGGAGTTTTATTCAAATATACATGCCTTGAAATTGACATTTCTAGATATGAAAAACAATTCTATTGTGTTTGGAGTTGAGTTTAAGAACTGTAATAATGATGATGGAAATTGTCTCACTTCAATGACTTGTTTCTCCATGTTACTGTACTCGCCATCATGTCTTTAAGCAGTTGTAACACTGATCTTGGTGGTCGCCATGAGATATGTGGGCTTACACAGGATTATAGATACTGTTGCTTTCTTCTTTGATCTTCCAGCAGGATTTTTCTTTGCAGGTTGGTTTATTGCAGCACAGCAGTGTGATAGGTTGGTGGAAGAAGGTGGGGTGGGCACCCACAGTTTCATGAGACGTGGAACTGTGTGTAGCATTTCTGTCCAGGGTCAGGACAAGTACTGATGTCATTCATCCTTCACCTGACATGGCTTACTAGATGATTACCTGTCAAACATGGTAGTCTATGACATCATTGAAATAAAACAGGGAACTCCACAGTGTACTAAGCAAAATTTGAACTGAATCTCTTCTTAAGTTTGGCAATCTCTGATAGTTAACCTGATCGCCAGGTTTACATGTCCTTATCACACTGTCAGAAAACATATTTTTACTCCACTCTTCAGCTTACTTATTGAAATGACAGTGTCTTTAATGAGGAACTTCCTCCTGTGTGTACACACAATGCCAGTTTCAGCTCAGTTTGCGGGTACTGGGTTTACACACATGCTGAGATTCAACCAGTTGCTGAAAAGTGAATGTGCAAATGTTTGTTTTAAAGGAGCATTTTGGCTTTGATATCATGCTTAACCTTGCAAAAGGTTTGAATTTTAAATGATGATTAATTTCCAAGTAGGGTATATTGAATACCATTAAACACAAAAAGAACTAAAGTCGTGGAGATCTTAGGTCAACGAGGAACTGATTTTTCAGGTCTTCCCTTCTGCTGATTCATCCAAAGGCTATTGGGATTTCTATGGCATTGAAGAGCGACAAGAAAGCACATTGATCCATTTGCACATGCATTAGATACCACTGTCGAGTGCAGTTAATTCCTGCACTCTACATTTTAAAGTCTTATCCTCATACATAAAGAGTTCTCACCTGGTTAAATGCACCCACCTCTATACATTTAAATCAAACCAAGCGCCAGGCAAAGTACCAGTTGTATTCCTTTGGTCAACCAGTACCACATTTCATTATCACTTCTGAAGCTGATACTTTTTGCTGAAGAGATTAATCTCCCTTAGTCCATTTGCACTACTGGCAGGAACTAACACTTCCTCTGTTGTTCTTTTTCCAAAACCTTCATTGAACTCTGGAATTTTATAATCCAGTGTATGAAGGGTCACCAGCACCTGGCCATTGTACTTGGCGTTACACATCTGCAAATCATGGTTGGGTTGTCTTACATAATCAATTTATTCTCTTTGTCCCCCGTCTCCTCTGCTTGCCCTTTTTCAGCTGTGCATTAAAATAAATCAATATCCTGTTGCTTTGTGTGAAATGTCATAAAATGTAAATAAACTGAAAAAAAATTATTCAGAGGAAGGATTAAGATTTCATCATGACATAAAACTTCCTGTTTTAATAACTTTTTAATGGCATTTTATGGCTTTTTTAAGAAAAGAAAAATCATGAACTGTAGCTTGTCTGTGGGGCAACTCCCACCTCACTTGTGTGGTAAGTTAAGGCAAAAAGACGGGTCATTGTCTTAGGAGATTCCCTTCTGGAGGGAACTGAGGGCCTGATCTGTAGGCCGGACCCTCTACACAGGGAAGTCTGCTGCCTTAAGGGAGCTTCAGTTAGGGACTTAACCAAGCGAGTCCCAACCTTGGTCAGGGACACGGATTATTATCCGCTTTTAATTTTTCAAATAGGTAGTAATGAAATACATAAAAGAAAACTGAGCACCATTAAGAAGGATTTTAGGGCCCTGGGACGCATGGTGCGAGGATCTGGAGCACAGGTAGTGTTCTCCTCCGTCATTCCTACTACAAGGCATAGGGAGGGTTGGTTTGAGAAGAGCCAGGAAACAAATACCTGGCTCAGAGCCTGGTGCGAGAAACAGAACCTTGGGTTCTTTGAGAATGGGCTGGCTCGAGCCTCACCAGCCTTGCTTTCCAGGGATGGGGAGCACTTATCCCCTAGGGGCAGAAGGATACTGTCCAAGAAGCTGGCAGGGCTCATTAATAGAGCTTTAAACTAGATAGGAAGGGGGAGGGGTTCAGGGCCAGGCTAGATGGAAAAAAGCCTGGGTGTGGTGGTGGAGTTACTGAGGGATGGTGTGCTGGTAATGACCTCTGGTCAGCCATCCTAGTTAATCAGGGGGATAGTGTTCTAACTCAGAGTAGAGATGTAGCTACTACTGATAGGCTAGGTAACTTAAACAGCTGTCACTTGGGAAGCAAGGCTTCCCCAAGGAGCACAACAAGATCAGTAGACCAGCTGAAGTGCATCTACACCAATGCACGCAGCATGGGGAACAAAAAAGAGGAATTAGAAGTCCTTATAAGTACAGGAAATTATGATGTGATTGCCATCACAGAAACGTGATGGGATAATTCACATAACTGGAGTGCTGCAATTGCCGGTTATAAACTACACAGGCGTGACAGGCTGGGTAGGAGAGGAGGTGGGGTAGCCCTGTATGTCAGAGAATGCATTGACAGCCTAGAGCTGGAGTATGATGAAGACAGGGTTGAGTGTCTCTGGGTGAAAATCAGAGGAGAACAAAATCAGCGAGATATAGTGATGGGAGTCTGCTATAGACCACCTGACCAGGAGGAGGAAGCTGATGAGTTGTTTTTTAAACAACTGGGTGAAGTCTGGCGATCACCAGCCCTCGTCCTTATTGGGGACTTCAACTTACCGGATGTCTCCTGGAGGTACAATACAGCAGGGAGGAAACAGTCTAGCAGGTTCCTGGAGGGTTTGGAAGACAACTTCCTGACCCAGCTGGTGAATGAACCCACAAGGGAAGGTGCCCTGCTGGACTTGTTGCTTGTCAATAGAGAAGACCTGGTGGGGGATGTGAAGGTTGGAGGACGCCTGGGGCATAGTGATCATGAGCTTATAGAATTCTTAGTACTGGGAGAAGTAAGGAAGGGAGACAGCAGAACTAGCACCTTAGACTTCCATAAGACTGACTTTGGACTGTTCAGAAAGCTGCTCGATATGATTCCATGGGAGGCAGCCCTTGAGGGCAAAGGAGCCCAAGAGGGTTGGTTGCTCCTCAAGAAGGTAATCTTGGCGGCACAAGAACAGGCTGTCCCAGTCGGACAGAAGAGGGGTCGGCAAGCTAGGAAGCCAGCCTGGCTGAGTAGAGAGATTCAGGCTGATATACGGGAAAAGAAGGAAAAATGAGCTTTGGAAGAAGGGGCAGGTGTCTTGGGATGATTATAGGAAATTAGTGAGATCATGTAGGGAGAAAGTCAGAAGGGCTAAAGCTGATCTGGAACTCAGGCTGGCCAGTTCTGTAAAAGATAATAAAAAGTCCTTCTATAGGTATATTAATAGTAAAAGGAGGGTCAAGGAGAATCTCCAGCCCTTATTGGATGCTGATGGCACATTAGTGACAAGGGATGAGGACAAGGCTGAGGTCCTTAATTCCTTCTTTGCCTCAGTCTTTAACAGTAAAGAAGGATATTCTGTGAGTACTCATCCTCCGGAACTGGCTGACAGGGAGTGGAAGAATAACAAAGTTCCCATGGTTCAGGAGGAAATGATTAGCGACCTACTTGGCCAGTTAGATACCCACAAGTCAATGGGGACAGATGGGATTCACCCAAGGGTACTGAGGGAGCTGTCAGACGTGCTTGCCAAACCCCTTTCCATCATCTATCAGCAATCCTGGCAGACTGGGGAAGTTCCAGTCAACTGGAGGCTGGCAGATGTTACACCCATAGACAAGAAGGGTCAGAAGGAGGATCCAGGGAACTACAGGCCTGTCAGTCTGACCTCAGTCCCAGGGAAGATTATGGAGAGGGTCATCTTGGGAGCTATCATGCAGCACATGCACGATGGCAGGGGATCAGGCCTAGTCAACATGGGTTTACAAGAGGTAGATCCTGTCAAACTAACCTGATCACCTTCCATGACAAGGTGACCCGCTTAATGGACAAGGGTAAGGCTGTGGATGTGATCTACCTGGACTTTGGTAAAGCCTTTGACACCATTTTTTACAGAATTCTGACTGAGAAACTGGCTGCCACTGGCCTGGACAGGTGGACCCTCAGCTGGGTTAAAAACTGGCTGGATGGCTGAGCCTAGAGGGTGGTGGTGAATGGAACAAAATCCAGCTGGAGGCCGGTCACGAGTGGCGTCCCCCAGGGCTCAGTCCTGGGTCCAGTCTTGTTCAACATCTTTATCAATGATCTCGACGAAGGGATTGAATGCTCCCTCACTAAGTTTGCAGATGACACTAAAGTAGGAGGGAAGTGTTGATCTGCCTGAGAGTAGGGAGGCTCTTCAGAGGGATCTGAACAGACTGGACCAATGGGCTGAGACCAATGGGATGAAGTTTAACAAGGCCAAGTGCAGAGTGCTGCACATGGGACATAATAACCCCATGCAGCGCTACAGGCTTGGGGGAGACTGGCTGGAGAGCTGTCAGGCAGAGAAGGACCTGGGGGTGTTGGGTGACTGCAGACTGAATATGAGTCAGCAGTGTGCTCAGGCGGCCAAGAAGGCCAATGGCATCTTGGCTTGTATCAAAAACAGTGTGGCCAGTAGGTCTGGGGAAGTGATTGTGCCCCTGTACTCGGCATTGGTGAGGCTGCACCTCGAGTACTGTGTCCAGTTCTGGGGCTCCTCACCACAAGAAGGACATGGAGGTCCTGGAGTGAGTCCAGAGAAGGGCAACCAGGCTGGGGAAGGGGCTGGAGGGCAAATCCTGTGAGGAGCAGCTGAGGGAGCTGGGGCTGTTTAGCCTAGAGAAGAGGAGGCTGAGAGGAGACCTTATCACCGCCTACAACTACCTGAAAGGAGGTTATAGAGAGGTAGGTGATGGTCTCTTCAGCCAGGTGACAGGTGATAGGACAAGGGGGAATGGCATGAAGCTGTGCCAGGGCAGGTTTAGATTGGATGTTAGGAAAAAATTCTTTACTGAAAGAGTTGTCAGGGCCTGGAACAGGCTGCCCAGGGAGGGGGTTGAGTCACCTTCCCTGGATGTGTTTAAAAAAAGGGTAGATGAAATACTTAGGGATATGGTTTAGTTTAGGATGTGAATGGTTGGACTTGATGATCTTAAAGGTCTTTTCCAACCTTGTTATTCTGTGATTCTGTGATTCTGTGAAGTGTCCTGAGATTGTTCCTATCAGGCACATAAAATGCAAAAGAGAAAGTTGTGTGACTTCTCTCCTTTGCCATCAGCTTCTCAACTGCTTCTCTAATTTTCACGTGATATCGTAGTTGTTTCCAAGAGTAAGTCCTTGATGCTGGAAAAAATGGATACACTGGCTGCTTTAAAGAGGAGAATAAGGAACAACTCAGGAACACTCATCCTTTGCATTCACCACCGAAACGCGATACTGACTGGGCACATAACTGCCTTGGGTAATGCTTTTGATTTCTGCTTTCCTCTGGACATCTGTGGAGAATTGGCATGCTGACACAGAAGGCTATAGTGCAATGGGATGTGGTTAAATCTTGCAGGATTTAAATTTCTGAATAAAATCAGAGGCAATGGGCCTTGCTGAGTCATTGTTTCCATGTCTCCCCCTAGATGAATGGCATATCTACCAGTCCCACCTGCTTATAGCCAAAGGCATTTAAAAATTCCATAAATGTAGATGCCTGGGTAACTGCCTTGAATCCTCTATATCATACAGATAGTAGTAGTATTGTGAGCACAAGAAAGTATTAGGTAGCTGTAAATGCTCTTAGCTGGGGTAGCGATGCTTTAGTGCTCCCTAGGTTTTAAGAAAAAAAGTGGAATGGAGACATGAGATACTTACCAGTGTTGTTTCAGGTGAAGCCAAGCACTTTGTTGCTGTGTTTTTGGTAACTGTATTTGTCTCTAGCAATATGAAATGCAGAAGTATTTAAATTTATTTAATACTTACTAAATCAATTTTTTATTTACTGTTTCGATGCTTTATTATTACATATAGATTGGGCGTATCATGTAAAGATAGATTTCAAAGAATTTTAAAAATATGGATTCTTGAGAAACATTTAGCAAACTCCTAGAGAAAATGTCAAGATACCAAAAGTGAAGGACTATGGCAGCTGGAAAACTAAAGAAGTTTTAGACTGTGGTTAAAAAGAAAGCCAAGAAATCAATCACAATTGTTAAAAGTTGCTGCAAGAAAGCACTGCATATGACAAAGGAAAGGGCATACTCAGAATACATCAAAGAAAAAAGAATGAGCTGGACATCTCAGAGAGGATGTGTGATGTTCTCCAATTCTTACTCTGCTGCAGAGTGGAAATAAAGAAATGACAAATGGGAAACATTTAGGACACCTCAAGCTTGAGCAAGGAAATTTACCAAGAGAGAATTAAGAAAAATAAATAAGATGCATATCATAATTATAGCTGAACAAATGACAAAATAAAGTTACATATCATGATAATAAAATGCCTTTTGAGATGGCATGACCCTTAGGGATAAATTTGGAAGGCTCTAGATATTTCACTGCTTTCAGACCAGCCAGTAATGATGAAGAAAATCACCCCCATGAGAAAAAGAAGGAAAAAATAAATGGGAAAAAGAAGCAAGAAATTAAATTTCATCTTTCTCATGAAAGGCTTTTCATATTTAGATGTATGTCTCAGCCTCTCCAAGTGATCACAGTCAAAATTCCTCCTCTGTAGGTCTGACTACTCTTCTGCCAGATGGAACACTGCACTCCCTCAGCTGGATTTCTGCAGAGAAGAACTCACATCCAGTGACTTTTCCCCCCTGTTTTCAGCGAATTTGATCTGTGTGGGCAGCCCACCTGTTGTGGATTTTCAGGAGACGTTCCCTTTTTTCACAGCTGACATTCCTCATCCCAGGCAAATGCTGATAAATACACTGATGTATTGGTCCCTTCCTTCGATACATCTGTCTCCTTTTCTGTGGACTGTTTCCCTCCTGCAATAGTAATGTTTCTTATAATTCCCACTGCTCGAATGCAAGCCACTGTCCCAGACCTTTTCAGGACTTTCTACATATAGTATTCAAGGATACATAGGCGATTTAGAGTGACAAAAGTAATTTCTGCCATGCATCAGGGGGGTTGGACCCGATGATCTCTCGAGGTCCCTTCCAACCCCTACAATTCTGTGATTCTGTGATTGAAAGGACGAGGGTAGTAGGGTCATTTCCCAGTCATGCATCCTCATTTGCATTATAAATTCTAAGAATAATTTTAAGGAATTCGAGGCATCTAACAGAGCTAAGGTGATTAGGGGAGGTGGTGACACAGAAGTCATTTGAGAAGAATAAAAATGCAACACAAACTGTAAAGAAAAGAGTTATAGCTAAAATGGCTTTTTAAAATGGAGTCTTGTCATGGTGAGTGACTTGGCAAAGATGTCAAGTCTGTGTAATAAGGAAAACTAACAGTACCATTGTGACTATTGCCTACATGTGCTTTATCTGCTTCAGTGAAGGATTCTCCTGTAAATGAATCAAATACTGACTTCCAAATTCAACTCTCGTGTTCTTCCCTGCAGATAACCATATGGTAGAAGAGCTGGAAAGCCTTGAGGAATGATTACTAGATTAGCATAGGAACTTGTACAGAGAAATTCATTTGACACTGTCTCTTAAGTGATGTGCAACACTACGTTCTGTTTGCTTTAGCGAGAAGTCTTAGAAAATAGGTGTACAGGATGGTAAATATGGATTTAGTAACGTTGAAAACACAAGGCCTGTTTAGATAGCTGGATTGGTGGCTTTATTTTAGCTTCTGTGATTTAATCCTACTTTCTTTCTCCAGATCATTTACTGGGGAAAAACCTTAATGGAAGCAGTCTCACAATGTACAAAGTCACTGGGACTGGGAGTTCAGGGGGTTGATTTTTAAATTAAGATTCTGTGTCTGTCTTTCAATTTCAGGAAAACATTGCTGAACTACAGAAGTTTTGGCATCTAAGTAGTCTGTATCTATATAATCTGTAAAGTTTTGACAACTACAAAAGATACAGAGTTTAAAAAAAAAAAGACGATAAATATGATGGAGAATGTAGCTGTATGTGCATATATTTACCCTAGTGCATTACAGATATGGGCATTCAAGGAAATAAAAAATTTAAATCAACCCATCGTAATACACCCATCCTTGCCTCAAGACATTAATAAGGCAAGCAGATTGATGAATTTTTTAAAAAAACATTACATATATATCTGAATAAGAACAAAGTGCAGCCCAGGTCTGTTGTGCTCAGATGGCACTTTTAAGTTTCTTAACTTGAACATATCTATACACTGCAACTTGACTCAATAATATCTCAAGGCAGCAATCAATGCCTTGATTCCAGTTGAGTTGAAATCGATGAGAAAGTCAATGAAATCAAGTTAACTTCAATGGAATTTCAATCAGGTCCAAAATTCCGGTGGGTAATTGATGCCGGACAAACCACTGGATTATGTCATCCTCACGCTGAGTTAATTCATCAGAATCAAGCCCCACAAACTGAAACGCACCTAGAGGACTGTGGTTTGGATTCAACTACAACTAGTTGGACAAAAAAGGGGAAAGACCTCTCTAAGCTCAGACTTCCATTGTCCTCCCATTATTTACAGCCCTTAGTCACCAGAATAGTCATCTATTTCACAGTTGCGTTGACTCATATATTTGCAAACAATCTGTCTATCTTCCAGTGTGATTGACTCATAAAAACAAGGCCAGCACGGAACAAGAAAAACAATTTTCAGAAGACAGTCAGTACTTGATGAATTAAGACCAAAGGTTTTGTGTTTTAACCCATGTGAAACACAACTCTATCAGGTAAGAAAGACTATTTTCAGGTTGAAAGTGTTCTAGATTTACTTTTTAGATTGTGATCTGTTTACTTAAAGTTGTGAATGCATAAGAAATTGAATGGTATAGCACATGGTGCATAGTTGAGTGCAATTCTTTTTGTAGCAGTGGGATACAAGACAAGATCTTTATCTTTTGAAGGAAGCTTCACTGGTGTCTCTTAAAGGAGAAGAGGGAAAGGGAAGAGGGAAAAAGAAGGAAAGCAAGACTAGAATCATAACACTCTACTTTTAAGATTTCTTGTTCCTTCAAAGTTAACAGAAGCCAGAGTAAAAGATAAATGATCAATGTATTAAAAATTATATTTTTGTATTGTTACAAACCACCAAGGTAATGAAAAAAGACAGCAGCCTATTTGGGTAGAAATTCCCACACTGGGTTTGTATATCAAGAGTGGGTTTTTTTGTTGTTGCTTTATGAAGTCACCGGGGTCATTATGAATTAAGTCTTAATGTCACAGGAGGTTCTGGAGAAGGAAAGTAAAAGCTCACAGGAGAGTAGTATTAACAGAAATTTGGTTTAAGGGGAGTGGGACAGTTGACCAAAACAATTCATGCAGAGTTGTTATATACCTATGTTATATGTGTCTCCATGGATTTATTCCATATGAGATATAATCCAGTCCTTGGGGATAAACGCCTCTAGGATTTGTGGTTTGAAGCTTTATGGAAGGCATGGGGAGGCAGCAGGGCCTCTTGCTCTGCACGGCTTGTGGCATGGAGCCATCACTTGGGTTTCTTCCAAAAGGAAGCTGTTCTAGGTGCACCAAATCGCTCTGAGAAGTGAACTGAAGGGCAGTCAGAGGATTGATCCACTTCACAGTGGTCCCATTTGTCTGCAGCAAACCGCTTGTTTGGACTCAGCCCAAGCATCCCCACATTCTGTCTTAGGACAAACATAATGGCATAGGGCATACTGATGGAAATTACTTTTAAGCATCTCCGTGGATCAACAACAAAAGAGAAAAAATTAAAGCAACTCAGTGAGAAATGACAGGGAATCTGCCTAGAAACAAAACCAGGAAGTTTCACTTTATTAAATGGAGCTGAAATAGAGCAAAATAACACCAAAAGAGCCAGGCCACGCCTCAAAGCCATGGAAACACCAACGCTCACAGTAGCTGAAAGCGGTTCCACTCTTGGTTTTTATCTCATTTATCCCAACAGCAGCATGGGGCTGAGTTGTAGGAATCCTTACTTCCACCAGCATCAGTAAGATCAAGATCTTGTTTTGTAAATGAGAGAAATCTGACATTAAACCTTGTTTTACAAAGAGCGGTCCATTAGCTAGTGCTTTGTGACAGCTTTAATATATGCACCTAATGAATGGTGGAGAATGATTACAGTGGGGGCACAGAAGTAAGCATGGGTGCTATGGCAATAAATAAGAGCTGATATAAATCAGTGGCATTTTATTGACTTCAGTTCTGCTGGCTCGATTTAAATCAAGTATGAATTTGGCCCTAGGGCCTTGCAGAAAAATCCCTGGGTCTGAATCCTGCTGTCTTAACTCCGACAATTTTTTCCTAAGTTTCAGCGAGTCATGGTTGAACAAGGATTTCAGTATTCTGCTATCATATAACACAAAAAATAGCTCTCATCAGCTGTTAATTTAGATCTCAAACGTATCTGAATGTTTTATGGAAATTATCAGCTTTAAAATTATTGCCATTGTGTTTTTAATGCTCAGGCATTTTCTGTTCTTCGTATATTTAAAAATGTAAGTCACATCTCCCAGTTAAAAAAAAATCAGCAGCATATGTAAAAAACCCCAAACAAAATTAATCACCATTTTTTGTGTTATCTAAAATGTAGAAGTTGCATATTAAATAGAAACAAGCAAAATATAAATGGATTCATATGCACACAGTGCTGTAGGTGCAGAAGTCAAGTAATATCAGATTTCTTAATTATTTTTTCTTGCTTTTTCTTTGGTGTTTTCAACACAGACTCATCAAATTTAAAGGACTGTCACACTTGAACAGAACCACATGTTAAAATCATAGAATCATAGAATGCTTTGGGTTGGAAGAGACCTCAAAGATCATTAGTTCCAACCCTCCTGCCATGGGCAGAATCCCCCTCACTAGACCAGGTTGCCCAAAGCCCCATCTATCCTGGCCTTAAACACCTCCAGGGATGGGGCTTCCACAAACTCTCTGGGCAGCCTGTTCCAGGGCCTCACAGTGCACATAGTAAAGAATTTCTTCCTAACATCTAACCTAAACCTACCCTCTTTCAGCTTGAAGCTATTGCCCCTTGTGAGTTCACTCCCTGGTAAACAGTCCATCTCCCACTTTCCTGCATGACCCCTTTAAGTATCAGCATGCCACAGTTAGGTCACCCCAGAGCCTTCTCTTCTCCAGACTAAACAAGCCCAACCCTTGCAGCCTGTCTTCATAGGAGAGGTGCTCCAGCCCCTTGATAATGCCCCCAAGCAACAGGCTGAGGACCCTCTCCAGTACCCTCATTACAAATTATGGGAAAAGAACAAAAAAAGAAGTACACAAAGAAGGCATTTTTGAATTTTTAAGAGGCTTGGTTGTCTCGGGGTTTTGTAATTCCCAAGGAAAAGCAAATGCTTTGCTTTGGAAATCACAAACCAAAGCACAAGTGTAATTCATTATTACAGTGAAAGTGCAAGGCAGAGCTACAGGTGATCTATTTTGACAAGCTTATGTCTCACTTCCAGGAGCCCTTCCATACCCATGTGCAAGAGAAGGGTGATAGGTTAGACTCAGAAGGGAGCATCAAGCACAGCAGTGCTTACACAGCTCTGAAATAGCAGTGTTAACTTGACATCAAACATGGGAGCACATGAAATCTCCTGCACGGCTCACCAGCATGACAACAAGGGAGCAGGAGTCGGGGAGCACAGAAAGTGCCCTCAGACCAGAGAACCTCCCCATTATTAGGTTCAGCTGCCAAAGCACAATCAGCCCTAACGAAGGAGATCACCTGGCAGGGGAGGAGGTATATAAGCACCAAGCTGCTGGTCTTCTGGGTTTGCTGGTTTGGACTTGGACCTTTCATCTGCTTTAGGGAAGTTTATTTTTCCAGACTCAGAGAAACAAAGATATTTTCCCTTTTGGCCTGTGAAATATGTGACTGTAAGTATTTGGGGGTGAGAGTTGGGTTGTTTTTGTTGGTTTTTCATATGGCTGGTGGCTCAGGTAGGTAAATGATCCAGGTCATATAGGGCTGAAGTTTCTGCTTGTTGGGGGAGGGGTGAGAAAAGAAAAAAAATAAAGCTAAAACAAATAACAACTTTATTTCAAGCCTAAAGTAAGTATTTTGCTTTCTGTGGAGAGGAGGCAGTAATATTCAGAAGTGGATTTCTATGAATTTAAATCCAAAATTCTGATTTCTACATGAGAAAAGGAAAGCTGTGGTTTCTAAGCTGTTGCCTTGATTCTTTTTTGTGTTTCCTTGCTGCTTTGATATGTGGAAATTTCTTGCCCAGTTGTAGGCTCACAACTTGATTTGGGAAAATGCATGTGTGAATGTTTTCCTGTGAACAAACTAATCTTCCGAAACTTTTTCATATTTGTCCTTTAAAGTGCACGTGAAAATTACTAAATTTGATCTTTGACCTGATAAGTGTCTCTGAGCATCCCCTCATTCCACTGAAGCTAAGAAATAAGGTTCTGATAGTGCCCAACATTTCCCAGGGTTGGGTTGCCAGCTGTGCCAAAACCCTTGTAAACATTTTCACCTGTTCCCAGAACTGGGGCAGCAGCACAGCCCCGAAATGCCTGTCCTAATTAAGAGTGCTCTGCTCATGTATGTGAGCAATCCTGTTATCTTCAGTGTGCCACAGCGTCTGTAGCTGGTGCTTTGTTTTGGATTAGGGTTTAGTAACTCCAGGAAAACAGAATATTTGAGGCTTATTTCCTTAAGCCACTGTGAGACACAAGAAGTTGTAAGTCCAAGCAAGCAGAAGGTTTTTAAACAGCTTACCTTGAAATTTACATTTGTGTATGGGGAAATGCCATCCTGCTTGTGTATCTACAGAAATCAGAATTCTTAAAGGGAAAAAAATAAAATTCCAGGTGTCTTATGGCATATTATTAGTATTTTTTAAGAAAAAAAGTGATCAGAAAACCTCACTAGCCTAGGTAGAGAAAAGCACTAGCTGCAAAATGGCTTCTTGGTGAAGCTGGCTAGGAAGGTGCATCCCTCAGTCAGAAACCTGGCCTTTTAAGTGGTGCTACTTGCAATCCCCACCCATGTTCTGCCTGGGAGTTTGTGTACCATTCGAGACATGGCCCTGCAGATCCTCCTACAGAGAGAAAACTCCTGTTTAATAGATTTTGCTTTGGCTGTGTTAAACAACCATGAAGAGTGTTGTGCAATTCCCTGCAGACCTGAGCACCAGCACCCTCATTGCCACATCACTTGCTGTCATGTTTTCATAGAATCATAGAATGGCATGGGTTGGAAGGGACCCCAAGGATCATAGAGCTCCAACCCCCCTGCCACAGCCAGGGCCACCAACCTCAGGCCTGGATCTACACAAGGTTGCCCAGGGCCCCATCCAACCTGGCCTTGAACACTTCCAGAGACGGGGCATCCACCACCTCTCTGGGCAGCCTGTTCCAGCACCTCACCACTCTCTCTGTAAAAAACTTCCCCCTAATATCTAATCTAAACCTTCCTTCCTTTAGTTTTAATCCATTCCCCCTTGTCCTGCCATTATCTACCCTTTTAAAAAGTTGAATCCCCTCCTGTTCATATGTTCCCTTCAGGTACTAGAAGGCTGCAATGAGGTCCCCCCGCAGCCTTCTCTTCCCCAGGCTGAACAGATCAGTCCCTTGCTGCCCATCTCCCTTGACACAAGTTATTGCTGATATTTGCCATCCTGGTTGTCACTAAGGCTGCAGCCAGGAAAGGCATCTTGACTTTGTTGCTGAAGCCTTTCAGAGAAGTGCCTGTGAGCCAAAGGCCAGTATTAAGCCTGAAGGAGCTCACTTGGAATTGGTGGTTGGCATACCCCAATCAGAAACCCTGTCTCTACTGCCTGCTGCTATGCCTTTTACTTTGCAAACATCATAGGTGGGTAAAATGTGGACTGTTGTGGTCAGGGCGCTGCAGATGGGTGCCAAAGTTGCCAGTGAGTATGAGACAAGGCAGTGATGCTGATGACAGAGGCAGTGGTGGGCTGTCAAACCTTGGTCACTGGCACGTTACACAAACTGCACGTTGTGCCACATCCCTTGCACACACCTGCCAATTCTGTAAAGCAAAGGGAGCATTTCAGATGGTTTCTTGCTGTTTTGTGAGGATTTGGTTGTCTCAGAAAAGCAAGTTGGATTGTTTTTCTTTGCAAGGTGGTAAGAATTGGAAATAGATGATGGAAGATGGAAAGTAGTGAAGTCAGAAATAAAATGTGTGTTGATTGTTACATTTGATTCAATTACATCTGAATACTTTGGTATACGATTATCCTCAGGGTGCAAAAAGGAAGGTGCCCTTTATGCACAGGATAATGCTATCCTTGGCTACTTCCATTTATTTAGCCCTTAAGTAAAAAGAAGAAATGCGAAGTCGGTGACATTTGGCAGAGTGGAAGGATTAATCCTGAATTATGTAGCTTAGGCATGGTTACATGGTCAATGTTTCAACTGAGCGGCACGGGGGAAAAGCAACCCAGTCTAAAATGCAAATGAGAAGCAGTGGGATATACACTGAAGGAATATTTCAGCCAACAGTGTTTTAAAAGTGAAAGCAGAACAGGATTTTGCAAAAATGACTGGTAAAACAAAAGGTTTATACTTAACAGCAATATTTGGAAGGAAAGAACACAGGATGATGGTCTGCCCTGTTTCTTGCAACTCTGAATGAAATAGTTTTGCTTCCTGCACTATCCTGGTGAAGGTAGTGTGTTCTACATCTAATCTCAACCAAGGTTTTGCAGACGAGGTAGGTGACCATGTTTCCAGTATATGGATGACTGCCTGAGCTGCAGCAAACTTTAGACTCCCTGAGGCTGATACTTCTGCTTGGTCTGGGATGCCCTGAGATGTTAATCTCTTTGGCATTTCATTTCAGTAACAGAAATACTTGGATTACAGGTTACTCATGGTAGTTATGTACCTCTGTTACTAGGGTATAATGTCCTTCACTTCTAAATATGCAGAAAACCTATCTAAAGACCAGACTGTGAACTGGGAAGAAACTTCTAATGTTGATGTGATTGAGCATCTAAGATGCTGGTGGGATCTGAGTATTTTGGACCTTAGCACATAACTGTGTTTGGTGCTATTTAAATTGCTCCTTCTGTGTACTGTATATGCATTTTTTGTGGATAACATGTTACACCCCTGAAGAATAATCAAATGCTTTTAGCCACAGGGGCAATGCATGGCAGCTCAGCTTTGGTACAGATGGCGGATGTCCCAGGTTCCTACCACTGAACTTTGCCATTTAGAGTGCAGCAGTACAACTGCCTAGACTGTGAAGCTGTTTCCAGTCAAGAAGGCGGATTTTCTAGGGAAAAGAGAGAGGTGCCCACCCATGTTTAATTCAACAGGATGAAAATCCTGAAGAGGCGAGGTCTTTCCTACCAAAAAATTGGTTTACAAGCTAGTTATTCAAAACAAATCAATTTTTGTTGTTACTGGAGTATGACATGAGACCCTGTCAACAGTGATATGGTTCTCTTTAGGTGTCTGACAGCCAATGTTTTGTCAGCTTAAATACTGTGTCTCTCCTAAGACCAGCTGAAATGATGGGAGGGCCTGGATTCAGCTGAAAGCATCCCCGGAGGACAAACCTGCCAGCTGCCTAGGAAAAACACCTTAATTTACAAAGCAAGAATGCTGCACAGAAGCTGAATCTCAGCAGCTGACGGAGACCTTTTTATCCCTGGCAGGATGCTCTCTCCAAAACTCTGTCCCTGCTCTGAGGGCAGAGCCCCCTGTCACCCTGCAGTCCCCTGTGATGGAAAGGTGGGGTAATACCACAGAGCATGGTCGGCTGGGGAGAACTGCATGGCAGTCCTGCAGGAGACAGAAGGATGCCCTGACGCAGTAGTGTGAGAAGTATGAATTGTAGGTGAACCCAAGGAGGTACAGATACATTTTCTTCCCAAATGGTAGAGGTCAGTGTGGGACACAAGATCAATGTCCCTTAGCTGGCTGGATTAAGCAGTTTAAAGACAGGTTCCAACATTGAAGTGATATATGGAAAAAAACCTGCCAAGCATGCAGGAAATATTCTTAAATTGCAGTTGTGTTCAGAGCATGCTCTAAGCACAAGGAACAGGTCAGTTCTGGTGACAGCAGCCAACTTGCCATAGGAAGGTGATACAGTCACACCAGGTTGCCATCGCATTTGATTTGTGTCATCACCTTGATTCTTCTTGATAGATCAGGCCTGCTTTTTGTAAGGTGCCACAGTCTTATGCTAGTGTGTAAGCTTCTTTCTTCCCTGAAATAGGATGGTTGCCAGATGTGTGTGGAGCTTTACATTTAGAGATGTAAAGGACTTCACAGCACCTTTAGAACTCAGTCTTAGAGATTCAATAATTTACATGCCATGAGCGCACCCCATCCAAGTTTAGGCAAATTTGATTTGGAAACTGAGGTGTGTTGTTTTGGCATTAATGCTTTGAAGATCAGTCAGGTGGGTTTGCAATGATTTGCTCTTTATCAATCTGGGCCATAATTTACTGTTGTGCAAACCTTCTTGTTATTGAATTCATGCATCAATCTTTGTTTTCTGGGGCACTTGAGTTCTGAGGGATGAAGAGTTAAAAAAGGCTACATTGTTCACTTGATGTTTTTGATAGTTCATGAAGTTCTGAAATGTTTGAAACTTATTCTTTCTTTCGGTTCCAAGTGGTCCTAGAAGACCTCAGATAGTAACTTTATGGAAACACTGCAAAAGTTAGTAGTCTCTCTGTTTCACTGTCAAAAATACAAACACACAGAACACTTAAAATACTTATACTTCAGGTTTATGTACCAATGTGAGTAAGTAAATAAAGAATTAACATGAGAAGCGTCTTTGAAAGAGCAATCTAAGTATCTCTCCTTCTAGCAAGGCCTGGTTTAACTGAACCTTTACCAGGCTGCCTCCAGCTAAAGTGTGATGTTACAGTACAGGGGATGAAATAAAGAAAAAAACCCAACCCCCTGTGACTTAGAACATTTACATATACAGGGATTTCCCTTTCTTTTCAGGGTAGTTTGTTAATTAGCTAGATGTTGGTGGGAGAATTGTTGTTGGGAGAAGTGTTGTTTTTGTCTCTTTATTTCCTTTGAATTTCAGCTGAAGTGAGAAACTGAAAGCAAAGGCTTAAAGTACCACATCTAAACTGCATTTAGTGATTAGTATTAAGATAGATAATTGTGGAAATAACAAGGAGATATTGATGCTAATGCTTGAGCCATTGTCCAACATACCTTGAGACTATTTTTTTTCTGCCTAAATCGATTATCAGAAGAGATACAGTTTATTTAATAGTATTTAGAAATTAGGCTGAAGAGATTTAATGGATTTGGTTGGTTAAAAAAGTTAATGCTATTTCAAGATGATTTTCTTAATTAAATGTAATTTTAACTGCTGAGTAAACTACAGGACAAATAAATACATCCTTTTGCATCCTAGCTCTTTATCTTCTGAAGAATGAGAGGTTTAAAAACAGTGGGAGTTTAATCTCTTATGTTTCTCCTTTTGTACCAGCTGAATGGCAGAGATCAGTGTTACAAGGCAAAGTGAAAATCCCATCAGTCTTTACAGACCTTGTATTCTCTGCAGAGCCTGATGACTTGAGGAGGCAAGGAACAATCATACCTTGCAGCTGGTGGGGGTTGTCCATGCGTTGGGCCAGGAGAGGTTCTGGAAAGGGGATTGTTTTCACAGCAAAGTGATGGGCTCTCCCCAGATCTACTGGTTTCGTGTCTGGTGTCAGCCTCTGTATTGTAGCCTGTGTCAAACTGACCCTCCTGCACTGCTCCTCAGCACTCCTGGAGCCAGGTAAGAGGCTGGGATGTCCCTTACCTGCTCCCCAACATGCACCTTGCCACGTGTACCCCTGCATTCAGCTGGCTACATCTCTGCATGACAACAGCCTGCCCTTTGCACCTGTCTGGCTCTGTGGAGCATATATGTACCCTGCATAGTTATTCTCAGAGACTTTCTCCCAGATGTGACCATCCCAAGTGCAACATTTGACCCTTCATATTAAATCTTCCCTGCTTTTGCCTCGTTAAACTACTGCTTTGTTTTGGGGACTTTAGACAAATAGATAAATGTGCTTTTGGTAATTTAATTTATATTTTTGCTGCCTGGTGAGCTAGTCATAGTGAGAATGGCAGCAGAGGAGATTGTTAGTGCAGAGTGTTTTCAGCTATCCCAGAGCTGAGTCAGAAACTCTTCCAGTGGGGGGGTTACATTTAAACCTCCTGAAGATAATCCTGAAAAGACTAGATTAGTTCTGACGTGTTATTCCAGCCTTTACCCATTATACAAGCAGCAGATGGTTCATCATGTTATATTTTATTGACCTAGAGGAAGTGATAGAAGAGGTGTTTTTGTCACTCCTACTTGTTACAAAGCCTATAAAAGTTGCTTTTAGCTGTTAACTATGACTTTAAATTGGGTATCTGTCTTGTTTAATGAGGAGAGGAAAAGACTGAAAAAATCAATGGAACTAGGGTTTGTAAATATGTTATCTGAATCCCCTGGGCTTATTAGGTAGGATAGTCTTGTAGGCAGCAAGAGCCATGTGGAAATCCTTGAGGTAATTTCATGCAGTGCTGTTCCATACTTGTAATTCTTTGGCTGCGCAGATGATTTCCTATCTGACCAGACAAAGTAAGACGGGTGAGTCACCCATTAAGAGGATTAAATGCTTCTGGCTAGAAGAAAGCAGAGACCCAAGCTTTCGTGTGTGGTGTGGAGCCAAGCTAGTATGATAAACGCAAAAAACAATCTGAATTTCATTTCTGACATGCTTAGATAAAAGAGGAATTTGGAGCTGCTCTATTTTAAATGAGAAACCAAAATGGTTTACAAAGGACCATTTGGGGTTAAATCCAGTTTAGAATATAAGCTAGGTGCCTATGAGCATCCTTTGTGACTTTTCTGTGAGTTGTTCTCCTGGACAAAATGTAGTCTGGAGATGTTGGTTCCAAATGTCTCATAGCCTTAGAAGGTTACATCAAGAACGTGAACTTGGACAAAACTGTAACCTTAAGGCATAGGAGCTCTGCTTGTTTAAGTTTTTACAGAGAGGTGGTTCTGTCTGAGCCAGAGTTGGGCAAATGGAGACTGGGAAAGGTGGCTATAATTCCTGTAGGTGTAGACAAAACCCATCAGATGCGCAGGTGGCTTCGTTCAGTAAAATCTACAGATTGGTCATAAAGCTGGAAGGAATTAGACAGGTGATGTTAATGTGAATCAGCAGTGTGCAGGTGACCCTTGTGAAGGACTGAGGCAGCAGGGCTGGAGTGAACAGAGAAAAGCAGGGTCCAACAATTGGTAGAGGTCCTGTTTCATATCCTGCTTTGATCTGTTTGACCCTGAACTTTCAGTGGTAAGTTGCATGTACTTAATTTAGATCCTGAATGACGAAGGCGCATGGGGTGGCTGTATGCTGCAAATCACCTGACAGGATATATCCCCAAGGAAAAATTTTGAAGGCAAAGAACTCTGAGGTATTTAATTTCCCTGGAGTGGGTTTTGAGAGTCTGACTTCTATCAAATGTCCATTCAGTTTTACTGTTCCTCTGCGTGTACCTTGAATGGGCTACCGCCATGTCTTTCATTCTTCAAATTGCTGGTGATGACTTGTGTTTTCTCACTGAATTAAACAGGCAAGGTGCTGCCATTTCACACATATACACACACTCTAAAGCAAACTTCCACAACCTAGAATAGATGGGGTTAATTTCAAAAGGCTTCTTGAATTATAGTTGATACTTAGGGCAAGATGCTTTAAGAGCTTGCAAAGTTCAAGGCCAAGGTAACTGTGGGCCTCTTGGAGGCCTGATGCCTTACTCTGTCATTTATACTGTAAAGAGGAACAGTGGCTGCTTGATGAAATAACACTCAGCAAGTTTCTGTTGGCACTCAGCATATTTTTCAACAGGGAAATTTCCTGTCAGCTGTATAACAGCTTTCACTGGCTGCAAGAAGGCAGCCAGCACAACCAAAAGCAGAGAAAGGAGCAAAAATAATTGACTTGGGGTATTGCCTTTGTCTTGTGGAAGCCTGCTGTAGTAAAGAGTGGAGCAACTCTTCTTAAATATTATTGCTACTGAAGTGTATTTTGAGTTGCTGAAGAAATGAAAGCTAACAGCAATAAACCAGGGACAGAATGAAACGTGCATTGGAGCCAATTTTCCCACACATCCCAGCAGCTTTGCTAAAACACTTTGGTGTTGGCATTTACCTCTACTTTCATCCAACAAAGCCTAGTCTTCTAAATGCAAAATAGTATTTTTTTTCAAACTGAATTAAGTCACCAAACTTGATGCTTTTCTCTAGCAAATTGTGTGGGTCTAACACAAAAGTAGTTTATTATACATACTCAAAGCTTGGTGCAGACTTGGAGTAGGAACAGAGCGACCCCCTCCTTTACTGTTGTAGTAACTTTGTGCTCCTTTTGTCTTCTATCTTGATGGGCTCAGTGATAGGATCAAGGGTTTGTATTCCTGAGTGCTAGTAATAAAAAGGGGGGATACTATACCTGTGTTAGCTGTTCTTGACCTTCCCCACCACTGGGGCTCTGACAACATGATGCTGCTATGGTTTATCTCTGGAGCCTGCAGTGTCTCTTAAAAGCCACATTCAGGGAGATGTGTCTTTTCTAAGCAGAGAAATGTTCTTTTGTGGTAACAGGATCAGAGTTTATGGTGTTCTCATCTATTCCAGTACGTGCTAAATCTGCTGTTGAAAGGTGATGCCAGATCTGTTTCTCCACTAACCATTCTCCATAACTAAAGCAAAGGAAAAATAACTAATCTAATGATATTACAGGGTCAGTCTGTCCTCTCTTCAGGTTTAACAGTAGACACTGAAAAAAATCTGAACATGGGGATTTATTTTCATAATCTTCTACTGTCCATTCTTGTTCATATCTCCTAAACCATTGCACAAAGACCACTAGGTCATGTCTTGGGGGTGATATGAAGGAATTATAAACCGTAGATTTGGTCCATATGACTGAACAAATCGATGGAAATTTGGGGATTGGTGACCAGATCAGTTTCTTGGAGAAGGTTGCAGGGTTACCTGTGTAGGGCCTGCTTGGGCCTTATCTCTCCTCACTACACTTGAGCTGTATCCCTGTGTCTTCAAAATAGATACTTTCACACCTTACTGCTGTGCCTTGTCTTCCTTGGCTGTAGGAACAAGGGTGATTGCCCAGAGCATGAGAGGTCTGAGCACTAATGTGTTTTGGGCTGCAAGTTACTCTGAGACTAACTGGAGTCAATAAAAGAATGAAGAAGTTCCAGCTTAGGAAGTGTCTGAAAATGTGTTAGCTCTGTAACGTGCTTGGACTTGAAACGCAGTAGTTGGGACTGAAATAACTCCAATTTACTCACTGAAGGTTAGAAAAGGGGAGCAAAGCAGGAAAAACAGCAGAGTGGTGGCTATATGAGATACTTTATCTTATATTCATAAATAAAAGCCTTGCAGAGCTGTGGGTTCAAGCCAGTAATATTTATTTTTTATATTTTTTTTAAACTGTTGTCTTAACTGCAAAGCCATGAGAAGTCTCCCTGTGCTTGCAAGCAGTGGCTTGGGATATGAGAGCGCAGTGCCTGGCTTTTGCCAGGCTCCCTCCAAGCCATGCTTCTTCATCTGCCCTCCTCAGCAGGCAGGTCTCAGCATCCTTATTCGCTGAATGACAGCTTGGGACAAATCATGGGCATTTACTGCATGAGGGTTTTTTGTGCACACTGAAAACACGCCTGCATTGCCCAAGTATTTTTCCTAAATTGTCAGTGTGTAGTAATATGGAGAGCGTGTTTCATATCTGAGACCTGATTATGCACACAAATTGTTTGGCACGTGTTTCCTGAATAATGAAGGAACAGTTGAGGAACCCAGCGTGCGCTGACAACACACACAAACAGAGCGAAGGTAGAATTCATCAGCTATATTATTCATTACGAGTTGTTCAACCGGCTCTAATATACTTTCCTTTTCTTGAGAAAAAGATCAGGGAATGCATTCTTCAGTGTGTTTCTATGTGATTTCTTCTCGCACTGAATGGCTTTTGTATTTGAAAATTATAATCTGCTTCATGAAAATGGACTATTCCCTTATGTTAACCTACCATTGCTTTTCTCTGCCCTTATGATAGCCCACTTCTTTTCCACTCTCCAAAGAGTAGAATAATATTTCCAAATTCCCAAGCTACAACTCATTACCCTAGGAGCATCTCGCAGCCAGAGTTCTGCCAAGGGAGGCATCGAAGGGGATTCATGCTGCTGTTGGAGCAGAACAGACAGAAAAGCTGTTGTGCTGTTATTTTAAACAGCTGGGTCTTCTTCTCGATGAAGTTAATAGACCTGTGCAGGATTGACTGCAGTGAGAAGATGGTTTCATCACCCTTTTATTAGAAAAATGCTCATTTCTCTTTTGAGTTCATAGGTTTAAATTGTTCCTCCCAGAGCAGCGAGGTCTTGGGAATTGGAGAACAGGACATGCCGAAGGGTGTCAGAAATAGGATTTGCTCACCTCTGTGCTGTAGGATCACTGGCAATGAGCTGTGTCTCCAGCCAGCGATCAGTGGAGCCCTTGAAGCCCATGAGGCAAGAGCTCGGGTAAATTCTGTATCCTCTCTTCCCTCATACCCATTTTGCTGGTAGCTCTGTGCACCTCAGCAAAAGCTAACCCTCAACATAAGATGCTTTCACGAACTTGGCTGCATGAGCAGTTTGTTCTGTGCTTTTCCCTCTGAGCATCCTCAGGGTTTCTCTTTTTCCTCCGCTGCTTCTTGAACCAATATCTGTGGGGTGTTGAACGTTGCTCATGGCGCAGTTGCTTCCCCACCTTTGTGGCTGGGCCATCACCGTCTGGCTCTGCCTTGCCCTAGCTCTGACTGCTCGATGTGATGAGGCTCTGCTCCTCACCTTGTACCTGCCTTGGCTCCACAATACCTATATTTTCACAGCCCCTGCCTGCACATCAAGGGGCCTGGGGCACTAATATTGAGGCTGTTTGCCAGGTGATGCTTGATGTGGTGTGCCCAGTAGTGCTGCATATGAATATACAGACCGTCAGAGCCGTGCTCACCTGCCTGTTCTTTGGAAGAGAAGGCAAGCAGCCACCTTCACCTCAGTGGCTGGAAATAAAAGACCCACCTGGAGCTTGTTCAAGACCTAATAATGCTTCTCTTCCCCCTCAGATGCTTGAGTCTGTTACCATTTTTTGAGGTATCTGAACTAAACAATTCTTGTGTTTATTCTTTAGGTGTTTTCTCCCTTTTTTGTGTTGTTTTTTTTTGCAACATGATATTTGAAATAAATTATATCTTGAGGTGCTTCAATATTTAATATTTTTCTCCCAGCAAACCTTGGGAAAGCATAGGCACAAACACATTTTCTATTTTGACATTGTGTGCGGTAAGGGATATGTGTTCTTTCTCATTGGTTATTTTTATCTGCTCACCTTTTTTCCTTCTCTGTTGCTACTTCCCAGCTTTTCTACCTTTATTTCTGTAGCAAAAATGAAACTTGGGCAAAGTTTTTCAACTTTTGGAAAGTTGCTATATTTCAGTTGTCCTTCTCAAAAGTGAGATTGCCAAAGGTAAAAAGACAGAAGAAAGCATCAATGATTCTATTACATGCAGTGAAAACACTTCAGGTTTTAGGTTTTTAAGGTATCTGCTGTGGAATTTTCCAGTGTGGGGAAAGATATGTATATATAAAAAAAAACCCTTTTGGAAAAATGAGCATTTGCTGCTCTGAAAGACAGAACACTGAGACTTTAGTCCTCCCCAGCACCAGCGTTTGGATGATTAACAAGGAAACAATTTCAATAATTCTGTGGATAAGAAAGATGATCAGGTGGGATTTGACTTATTGCTATAGCTGGTTCTGGAAATTATTGCACTGTATTCATATTCAATAGGTGATATGAATGTAGTTTGAGATTGTGGTGGCTGACCTTGACTGGATGCTAGGTGCCCACCAAGCTGCTCTATTGCTCTCTTCTTCATCGGGATGGGGTGGGAGGGAGAAGCAAATAAGATGGGGAAAAGAAACTTGTCAAGATAAAGGCAGTTTAATAAAGCAAAGGCTATGTGAGGAATCAAAGGAAACGAGAAGATTTATTCTCTACTTCCCATCAGCTGGCAATGTCCAGCCACTTCCTGGGAAGCAGTGCTTCAGTGGGCATAGCTACTCTGGAAGACAAAATTCATAATAATGAATGCCCCTTTCTTTCTCCTTTCTCTCAGCTTTTATTGCTAAGCAGATATTGTATGGTGTAGAAATATCGTGTGGACAGTTGGGGTCAGATGTCCTGGGTGTGTCGTCCCCCCTGAGATCTTGACTTGGCAAGGGAGGGGGGTAATGCTGGCATTAGCCCCAACCCCAGTGTGTTGTCAGCACCTCGCTGGCTGCCAATGCACAGTGCAGTACTGTGGGGGCTGCTGTGGGGAAAATCAGCTCAGCCAGACCGAATAAAAAGATCAAAGGTTACTAAGAATCAGAAACAACCAGGAGATTGAGATTCTCATTTTCCAAAGCTGGCTTTTTTAGCTAGCACAGATGGTAAATTTCTCTTGGCTTGCTGGGTAAGAGACATTTTACTGTTTGCAGAGTCATTCAGTGGCTGAAGGTCTGAGCCAAACATGTCTGCAGCTCTCCATAGACAGGGCAGTTTAGCTCTCCCAAGAACTCTGTGACTGATTGTGACAAGGAAGGGTGAAACCAGTGACACTTGGGCCTGTGGACAATGGTAAAGTTGTGAAAGAATGGCTGGCTTCTCTAACAGCAGGGCAGTGATGCTGTGTAAAGCCAAAATCAAAACTCACCAGCCTTGGTGACTATGAAGCAGGTATTCTTTGTTGCAGCTCTGGGCACACAGGGGATCACTCCTCCTAATGCGTGCACTGTTCAAGGCAAAATTTCCTAATTTTATACAAACTAGTTTTACATATTCATTATATTTCTAAGAAAAGGCAGGGTTATACAAATAACTTCCAACAAGTCATTTGCATTGACTCCTCCCAGATAGAGCACGCCCAGCAACACTCTGGTGGTTGTCAGGGATGAAGGCTGGATGTCTTCCTCTTGGTAACCTTTTTACCTGGTCCTTCAGCACATGCTCTCTGTGCTTTTCTTCATGGTCTGTAAGCATTACCCTGTTAAAACTAGTTTCACCTTTCAAGCAGGATGCACCTAAACAATTCCAACACATTACCTTTCCTGTGATTGGTTACTAATTTACAATAGAGTCATGAAAAACATTATGCTATTCTACCAAATTAGGTTAACTCATTACTTCCTTATCTCTAAGGTTGTTCCGCTTCTGCACTTCCACTGTGCAACTCTTTTTATTAAAATAACTCTAAGGTTATGTAAAATCACTTAATTTTAATGCCAATTTCTTTATTTCAGCAGCACTTTGGGATGAAGTGAAGCTCCTAAATGCCCTAATTTGTCTCTTTTTTGCTTTGTTTTCCTTTCCTTCTCTTCCCCACCCCCACTCCCCACCCCCCCAGCTTAGTGCCCCAGCACGGGTACAGACAGCTGGCTCAGTCCACCTCACCCTATAGACTTAAGTAGGTGACACAATGCAGCATTTAATTGCCTTGATGTAGGGATTGGGAGATTCATGACTGGTTATTATCAATGCTTATTTATATTTGGATGTAACCGTTATATCAAGTGTGCTTTTACTGCCATTTGTTCTGATAAAAAGGTAAAAATGTATAATCTAAATGTAAATTTGTCCATGAGTAATGAATGAAAAGGAACCACAAAGAATAACTGGTCTTGCTGAATGTGAGATACTGTGAAAAATGTGATAAAAGTATATAGCAGGAGAAATGGAAAAAAATGCATTTATTCTGAAACAAAAAAGGCAAAGGAGTAGGCAATTGTGCTCTAGACTTCCCTTCTGTCAGAATATAATATGATAAACTCTCTTGATTCCTAAGGAAAGTCTTTCAATGTAATTTTCTGCAGCTTTTAAAACAATAAAAAACCCGCTAAGGATGAAACATGGATTGCTCCTGTGAGGAGCTCTGTCACTTTAGGCTTTCTAAAACCGTTGTCAATAGAACTTGTTGGCCACTGCTCGGATAAAGAAAAGGGTATTTGCCATTAAGAAGATCTTTAGAAGAGCAAAACAAGGCACTAGTATGATAATTGGGACAACACCTTGCTTTTCAGCAGCACCCCACGCTATGGCATGTTACTGCTGAAAGTCTGCATGACTTTCACATGCAGCCCAGTAAAGCTGGCTGGTGCCCAGCTTTCCCCGAGAGCTCCTTGTGAGCTTGTTAGCTCTCCTAGTGCAGCAAAGTTTGTAGCAATCTTGGTTTTATCAGTATAAATCGCTTCCACCTGGGGATTTTGCTACCATATCTTTCAGACTGCAGAAGGATGATGCGGTGGGATTATTCAAAAAGCTGGTGGGAGCTTTCTCTGTAAATATATTTGAACAATTTTGAAGAAATCCTTTACAGATATGATCCTGGGCAGTCTTTAAGGCTGCTGGAAAGGGGAATAAGGCATGGGATGCAAGGAGGAGGGGTGTTCATTGCTCAAACTCAGCAAATGTAAAAGGAGTGTTTATCTAAATGTAACTTCAAAACTTTCAAAGCAAGCCTGCAAAGGCTTTCTATGTTTAAGCACATTGGAAGATGCAGCTTTTACAAGCTTTATGGTTCTTCACTCCCCATTCGCCTCCATGCTACCTGAGACTGCGTGTACTTGCAGAGGAACCCTTGGTCCCAAAGTGAACTAGCAAACAAGCACAGCTAGTGAAACTATTTTCTCCTGGACTTGTGTCAATTGGGTCAATTCATTTTTAAAGTCAGTTATAGATGGGTTTTTTTGCTGATTCCTCATATAGTGAAAAGCTTTCAAAGATTTCTCTGCCTTTCCCCCCCCCCCCCCCCCCCCCCCAGCCTTTCCCCCTTTCCCCAGGTTGAATATTTGGCAGCATACAGATGCAGAAATTAGATAGCTGCACTGATCATCATCAGTGTTTTGTAAGCTGCCACCTTTCTTCCTCTAATGCCTTGAAGCAGGGAACATGGTAAATATTAGTTGGTCAGCACCAAACCATGTAAAGGATGCGCAAAGTTCTGCCTGAAGGTCCAAAGTGTTAGCACATGCTGTGTGTTGTGATACCTCAGGAGAAGCAACTGACCTCTGGGAAGGGAGTGAGGGAGAGGGAAAGAAGAACAGGAAGGTGTCCCAAGGCTGCAGACCCAGCTCCCTGGCTTTGTTAGCAAGACAAAAGATAAAGCTCGCCAAAAGGACCTGCAATGGAGTAAATGAAGGAAAAGGCCACCAAATGTCTTTGAAGCCCACCAGAGATTATCAGGGTGGGGTAGGTGGGTGGCTGATAATGAGCTCTACTAACGGAAAATTAGCCATTCCTTGGAAACCCTAGGAATATGCATATGCCATGAATATGCATATATGTCTTGTACAAAAGCTGTGCCACTGACCCTTTGCAGCATGCACGTTTGGAGGAGCATCCTCTGTGTGCCCAGCGCTGCAAGAAAGAATGACTGCTTTCTAGTCACTAAGATGATTGAGTTTTGATTTCAGCTCTTCACAGCATCAGCCCTGTTTCTGTGACACACTGATCATTGAGAGCTGGAAAATATGGGAATGTTCAGTCACTAAATTCAGTCTAAGAAGTGTTGATGCAGCATCATTGTGTGGTTGCTATACCACCAAAACCCCTTAGTTTTTTCCCCCACCCCTGCACGTATAGCAAGAAAGTGGGTTTGGTAAAACATTGCTTAAACATTTGTATTTGGGTGTATCTTTGAGTCTCCTGCATAGCGGTGAGCTGTGTCTTGGAAATAATGCCAGGGAACCTGGGCAAAGCCCCTCTCTGCACCTCTGTGGCCATCAGCCAGGTCAGCACTCTGCAAAAGGTACATGGCTTTGTCACTTACTTTTAATTGACTGTTACTCAATTTTGAAACATTTCTTGGACTCATTAATAACTTCAAATAATGGAATGCTTCTAGACTTGCTTCTAGAAGCTTCTATGACACTTGGAAATATATCTCTCTATATTTAACCCCTATGTGAGGGCACAAAGCGTTTTTGATCTAGGGATTTTTCCATACAGTGGCAATAATTTTGGAGGGTGAAGGTTCTTGCCAGACACTTCCCCTAGACTGTGGGTAAGGAATTATTAATCCCATTGGACTGTACTTCAGGGTGGGTTTTGGTCCTTTTCTTAGTACCAGGTCGCAGCTGTGCTGAGATTAGAGATCTGAGCTGTTTGGCCACGCAGATTATAACAAAGACATCAAAGTTTTTTATTGTACATTAGAATAGTAAATTAGATTAATTTTTTTAAATAGTAGTTTATTATAAGAGTCTAAATTTTTACCACTGGTGAAAACATTTAGAGGATTCACTGAAGATTTTAAAGCAGAGCAAATATCAAAGCAGAAGAGATTCCTAGCTAACAGAGTTACCAAGTGATTCGCTTGAGGAATATTATTTTGTTCTATGGCAGTTGTTCACCTCCTTAGTTTTATGTTGCAAGTTGGGCATGTTTTAGTTAGTGGTGCATTGAAAGATGAACATATGTAGGTTTTCATGCCATAATCTCACTTGGATACACTCAAGCAATTAGTCTAATTTTTGGTTGACTCTTCTTTTCCCTGTCTGTCTTAAGTATTTTTAAAAATCTTCTAAAGGCCAAAACTGGTAGCATGGCATCAGAAAAACTTTCAGATTTTGCTGAATTGTTCTGAACAAGGATGGAAATGCATTTTAACCAAGGCATGTATTCCTAGGTTCTTAATTAAATCAGTATGTTTGCTTAATTTTATTTTTCTTATTTTTCCTTTGTCTCAACTTTCCTTTTAGCATTGTAACAAAGTGCTATGAATCTGGTGTCTGTTAGAGGAACTCTTGTCACTATATTCCCTCTGCAAAATTCTCCTGGCACTTAACCATGAATTTTTCATTTCTTTCAATATTCTCACTTTTTTCCCCCACTATTTTTCATTATTTGCTATTAAACTAAGCCATCTTCCTTCTGTGATAGTATTTGTCCACCTAAATATTTTCATTATTTCCAGCAGCACTACTCATGAGTAATTCATTTCTGCAAGACAGCAAATCTTTCAGCCACAATAAGCGTGAGTGCTATATGTTGGCAACACATTAGGTGCTTCTGCCTACAAAACCTGATGAGCAGAACATCATCAGCACAGACCCGAGTGCTGATGACATCAGTATCCCAGAGACTGTTTTTTCTTTTTTTAAGGTAGTGGAGGATTTGGAAATTTTTATCTCTAGGTAGAAAAGCATCAGCCACGCTTCCTATAACTTCAGCAAGTACAGGCAACAGAGGCAATGTGCCTCAAGGCCTTTCCCCCTTCCATAAAAGCATGTTTTGCCTCATCCATCCAATTGCTGAGCAGTGTGACTGATCTCACAACATGTCAGATGCAAAGGTTTTGGTCACCATTGACTGCATCTGGCAGGAGGACACAGCTCTCCTTCCCCTTCTAACTATCCACTCCCTTCATCTGCCTTGGGAGTGCTGCATGGGGAACATCCTGTTTCCTGTCCCTGGGACTATTGTCTACATGGGAATGAGATGTTGCTGTAGATCATCACTTTACTCTCTATCCATTATGTACTCCTTGGATGATATGCCTTGTGTTATGCCCATTGACAAACACGTTTCTCTTTGTTTACGACAGAGAAACAAATCAGCCCCAAGCATAATTTCAAGAGGTGCTTTTCCTGGTCAGGTTGGAATAGGCAAGAAGAGCTCAATCATGCTGTTTCGAGTGGTGTGTTAATGAAATATTATGAACAGACAACTGCAGCAATAAAAACTCAAGCATGTCAAAGTTATGTCCCCTGTAAATCATACTTTGCAGGGAAGTAGTGCTTTTTGGCTGCTTTGATGTTTAAGACCTAGATGCACCACACCATGGTTTTGGCTTTGTCCCTACACAGTCTGATCTTTGGGAAAGATTTCTGATGTCATCATAGAAGTTAACTGAGTTCAGGTCTGCTGATTGGTTCTGCCCCTCATCTTCCCCTGATACTTTCCATCCCTGTTGTAGTCGGAGGTCCCTTAGTCTGACTCCTGCTCTTGAGTGAATTATGAGGGTGGCACTGCAAGAGCAAGGCAGAGTCAGGTCAGGAGTGCTGGACAGTTTTGTCCCTGTAGTGTTGGCTGTTGTCCCTTTATTTTCTGGGAAGCTACTCATCATGTCTTGCCTTCAAGGACAGTATTTCATTTTGATTTGTGTGGAACAGCAAGGAAATGGGGATCGAAGTGATCAGCTGCTGAATTGTGTGTCCTTTACCTTTTATTAGAGGTGTTAGTTCACATCTTCATGAAGGATGTATTTCGTGATCACAGAAATAGAATAGATTTACCTCTTTTTAAATGCCTTTTATCAATTTCCTCTTGCCATAAAGTATGAATTATTGACAAACCCCAGGCCTTCTGTCACACCTACCTCTCTGGTTTAATAGCCCTCTCCTACATGCCCTTGTTACTATGGTGCTCCGTTTCACAGCTACAATGCATTATATATTGTAATAAGTGACATATGCTCAAGGCAGCCAAAAAAGTCGGTACTCTGGCAATTAATAACTTCAAATTCTTGACTTAAGCAAAGTTTTTTGAGGGCAGAAGGCCACTGAAGTGTTGACAGGAATGGCAAAGGTGTTCATGAGATAATTCCCATGATACCTACCATTTGAAAATGTGTCACGAGACAAGAGATTTGCCTAGAATAAGTGAGTAAAATATTGAATGTGTGCAGCAGAGAGACAGAATTCTCGGATATAGGTTATCATATTTTAGTTAAAAATAAACAAACCTATATCTTATGCTGGTTTCCTTCTGGCTAATAAGTATAAAATTGGCAGAAAATGTGGTGGTGTGAGATCTCAGACATTTTTTGTGTAGCAACTTGAAACTAAAAGTCTGGGATTTTTCAGAGAGAAAAAATAGCAAACCCAGCACAATTTGCATTACCTCTTCCCTTAGAGTAACAACTTCAATTCTGTATTTTTATTTTTCACAGGACTGCCAGGATTGTTAAAAAAACAAAACAAAAAAATAAACCGCAAACCAACAACAGAAAATCAAAATTTCTGTCTTGGGAATTGAACTTTCCATGTCTTCCTGTGCAAGTTAATGAGATGATACGACCACTTGATTATGAAGCTGATGGACAACTCTCCATCTGAAAAGCATTTGCAATCACAGGTATATTGACATGTACATTTAGTACATTTATTTGCTGACTGTTGATAATAACAGCACAGGCATTATTAGTGTGCAATGAAGTGAAATAATATAAATATATAAAGTGGCATTTGACAGCAATGGCTGGAAAGTCTCGAGAGAAATGGGTCCAGGTGCAACTCAATTCTTGCTTCGTTGAAACACAATTGTCAGGGGTCCTTTTAGAATAGCCTGGCTGCTAATGCCACGCTGAAGCAAAATGCATTTAAGTTGGCCAAAACCTTTATTTTTTTTAATGTAATGAAACTGAAGCCCCAGCTTCCCAGATGCTCGGTTGGGTGTGCTATGGAACGAGCCACCTGTCCTGCTTTCCACACACGCAGAAACAGGGGTAACGGAGTGGTCAGAGCTGGCCGAGTCCTTTGGACCTTTGAGAGAGAATGTTGAGTGCCCGGGGAAGCCTTGGTGGACCTTGAATTTTCTGGCAGTGGTAAGTCCCCTGCAATGCATAACCAACTTAAGAAAAACACTAAAAGGAGGAGTTTTATGGGGTGTTTTCCCATTTGCTGAATGCTGTCACCCCTGCTTTTTGAGTGTTAAGCACCTGGTGCTTGTGCTGAGCTGCCTCCCAGCTCCAACAGCCCCAGCCCCGCTACCAGGCAGGGTGTACAGTAAATGGCACCCATCCCTGGTGAGGAGGCCAGGCAGGTGGTGGGCACCAGCACCCACCAGAGGTTAAAGTGCTGCCACTTCCCTCTGTCCTCGCTGCGGACTGGCTCCTGCACCAGCATGCAGATGAAGCAGGCATCTGTGTCTCCATTTATTTTTTTCCCTCATGTCAGCTCGTGATGTTTATCTAGCAAGCACGAGTAACCTTAAAAATAATTCTTGGAAGAAGCCAAACACCAACTTCATTCTATCTTTAACCTCAGGCTGTTGTCAGCGAGGGACTTTTTAATGATTATTTTATTTTTTGCCCCGTACCAGTTTTTTTCTACCAGATTTTTCTACTGAGACTCAGAGACATAGTCTCTATTCCCAGCTCTGATGTTTTTGGTACCTCTCCTTATCCCTTTCCAACCCTTTCACCATGTACCTGGCATGTCATACAGCACCTCTCCCGGGCAGCGATTGCTGTGTGCTCTTACACCACCTGCCAAGTCTCAGCAGGGGTTTCTGGTAGGGTGCAAATGGCAAATAAAACTAAAGGGAAGTTCCTAGTGAGACCAACCCAAATTTTTCTTTTGACAAAACAACTTGAAAAAAATATCTTATTAAGAGGCAAGAGGGGAAGATTGCAAAAAGCACAGAATTTATTTTAGTAGGAGTTCAAGTGATGTGTGCATTGTGACTGTCAGGCAGAATTTAACTCTGTGGAAACTTCTGATACTTTAAAATGTATTTTCAACCCAAATTGGAGAAAAGGCTACATTTTGAGAACCTTACACTAAAATGCTCCCCTAGTATATTTGGAACTACTGCCATTTTGGTCATGTCAGATCATTTTCCAGAGTGTAAAAGATATTTCCTTGAAGGGAAAGAAAACAGATATCTTTCTGGAATAGGGTCAAAACATTATGATATAAACATCAAATAACATCTATTATTAAGCAAGCTATATAAATATCAATTACTGCTATGTTCTTTGAATCATGAAATCATTGAATAATTTAGGTTAGAAGGGAACACTGGGAGGATTAAATAGTCCAACCCACTATTCAAGGCAGGGCCAGCTTTGAAGAGCAGTCAGCTCACCGAGTGGCTTGTCTAACCCAGCACTGAACACCTCCAATAATGGAGACTTCACAGCCTCCTCAGACAAATGCTGCAGTGCCCAACCTGTTGTCATGGTGTCTTGCTTGGGTTTTCTTTTTTCTCCCCTCACCTTACACCCATCTCTAATTGTTCTTGCTGTGATTTATGAACATTTCTTCATTTTTTTCACTACCCACCTCCGAGAAGTGTCTGTCTCTGTCTTCTCTGGAACAGTAGCCCTGCTCTCCAAGAGATCCTCTGTGCATGTTTACTGAGGGTGCATTATTTTTCAATTATTTTTTTCCAGTTAATATATATTCAATACATTATCCCCAGTATTGACTCCTGTGGATGCCACTCACTGGCCGCTGGTTTGAACCACTGTCCACTGGAACGCAGCAGGCCAATTTAGGTTTTTACCCATGTTTAAAGAGAATTAATCAGTTATAGTGATTACCATATAATAATGATGGTTTATGTTTTAATATAGTTAAAACTGAAGGCAAACAGAATCAAAATGGGAATTCCGGCATGTTTACCAGAATTCAAATGGTGTTTTCATCACACTTTAAAACTGGCATAAGTTATTTTGATCTATTCATGTTCTTTCCCTGCTTTTCATTTAAAATTAGGAGATTGTCAGAATTAGCTTCTAAGTTCTTGCATTTAAAAAAAAAAATAATAAATGGACACTGTCCCAGTCTCTTCTGAAAGTAGTATGAAGGCATAAGAATGATCACTGGAATTTTTCGAGGAGAGTTTCAGGGTATTTTGGGGTTTTTTTGTTGAAGCAAAAAGCCAGATATGGTTTCCAGCCTGGATCTGAAATTATGAGCACGGAGGAATAATAATACACTGTTGCTCAGTTTCCTGCTTTTATTGGCTTGCTTGAGTGTTATGGCTGCTATAGAGTATCAGTTCTGCTGAGAATGTGTTTGACAGCAGCCAGATAGGTCCCCTCCGCAGAACCAGCACAAGGCCGACATCTGAGCTGCTACTGCTTGAAATTCGACAAGGCATTTCTCCAAAGCTGGTCCAAAGGTTGTAATGGCCAAGATTTATCTTGGTAATTTTGGTCTTGGCCCATTGGAAATGTTTTTTAGCCTTCAGACACGCTGCTGGTCAAAGCTTTCCAATGGGATGTGAGCCATAGACTTTCTCAGTCGTCGTAGCTGAGTTATTTTGCTACTCAGCTATGCAGAAGCAGCAGGCCTTTAGGCTAATTAATAAATCATCAACGCATTTGTGGTGTGAAAAATGAAATATTTATGCTTGCCAGAGTAATATTTCTGTCTTGCAGCCCCATGCTCTGTTGATGCCTGATGGAGGATGAAGTAAATACCAGCTGGTGTAGAATGAGCAGAATATAATTACTTTCTACAAAGTTAACTGAATAGAAAATAAAAATAGAAGTCAGAGAAGCTGGCAAAAAGGGAGAAAAAAACAAATATATGCCTGAAAGGCAGGGCATAGCCAATACATGGAGGGAACACTTGCCTAACTAGTGCCGTGGGGATAGAGAACCTGCAGGATCCATATTGTGTACAAATGTGTCACACAGAGGTCTTTTTACAGAGCAGTTAGTGACCAGCTGGAGTAGTTAAAAGGCCTGAAGGGAAGCCAAGGATGCTCTAATGTTCCGGTCGGTCATCATTAGGGGACCAGTGAAGGACTTAAAGCATCAGATGTTGTTGCTTTTCAAAAATGTGTCCACTATTAAAAGATAGAAAATATTACTTCTAGGTTTTAAGGCAACCAGGAGCTAGTTTCTTTTCTTTGTGTTCTGACACAATAGTAGATTTAACAGAGCTGTGCTGGGTGTGATTTTTGCAATCACTGCCCCAGTCCTTCTCCACGGATGAATGTATGAGCAGCAGGCCAATCAAACCCCTTGAAGAAAAACATTCTCGTGTAACAGAAAGAGGATTTAACCCCTTATTTGAAGTGGAGACTCTTTACAATAATCAGCTAAAAGGGATCTACACAAAGGGCTGATTTTACATGCTGGCAGTTGCAATCAGAGGGATTGAAGGGGCAAGCCATCAAGAAAGCTATCCAGACAGGTGGAGGGGTGGCATTGTACAGGTCAGACATCAGCCTCCCCCACCCCTCAGTTATGTTGGTTTTTTTCCTGGACAATTTAGTCTGACTTTTTCCCCTTTGTTTTGTGTGCACAGTTTGAGGTTCTGATAAAAGCCAAATGCCCAAAATCTAGGAAGAACATTCAATTCCTGCTACTTTCTTCATTTGCTTTCACCACCATGAGAGATTACGTTGTTCAGGTGTTCAAGCTGAGCTACTGAGTCTGTGCCTGAGCCAAATCTCAATGCCAAACCCTTCAGCCTGGAAATGCCACCTATTGCATATGTTCAAGTTTGGTGAATTATAGAATAATAGAGTCAGGACAGAAGGACAGATTTCTAACACGGATTATTGGTCTGTTTGGCAGTGCAGCTTTTATTTTAAAATAGCAAAAGAGCATGCTGTTCCTTTGTGGTCTTGGCATTTCTGAAGTCAGGCAAGAACCTGAGGTTTGCACACAAGACAGTGGCCACCTCATCAGGCTGTTCCTCTTATGAAGAACATTTGACATAAATAAGAAGAGAAAAGGCTAGCAGTTGTGAGGTGTTTTTTCTTTTTTTTTCCTTTCTATGTTAAACATTTGCTGTATAATCTGTTTATAGCATTTATAATCTATATGTTTATGTATAATCTGATAATAGTTGCCCTTGATGTATCATCAGGGCCATGTTCTGCTTGAGTCTGTACGGTGGCACAAAGCTGTCTCAAGGCATGTGGTCTCAGCCCTTGAACACCTGGCTGGAGGGGAGGAGGAAACTGAAGTCTTTGTCCCTTTCCTCTGCATCACAGTGAATATGTGAGCATCAGGGTGTCGAGTGTTCCCCGCGTCCTAATCCAGATCTTGGGAAACTTTTAGGTCCAGGGGCTTTGAAAGAGCAGGACGGCACTAGGAATCAGACTGCACACCAATGTGGCTAAAAGCAGTCAGTTCACTTTATTCTACAGAGCAGCGTGATTCTATACTCTCTAGCAAGCTTAACAAAGCGTGGCTGGGAACCACGGGGGGAGGGAAGTGAGAACAGTGAAGGCCATAGAGCGGACACCTGTGCAAGGCCTATATCTTATCTTGCCTCAGAGGAGTGTTTCAGAATTAGGAGCTTCTATTCACAGCCCATACTCCTTAACCCATTATCTGACTTTGCTGCTAGCTCCACATTCCTTTAAAGTGATATTTCATTCTGGCTGTTTTGCTTGCAGGGGTAGAGAGTGAGGAATATGTGGCTGTTCTCACGGAGCCATCCCTCCACATCAGGGTGGTCACGCAGAGAGGGAAAGTGACACACAAGAACCTGAACACCCCTTTCCCTCATAGCAGCAGCAAGCGTGATCCAGCAAGGTCCTTTCAATCCCCTCACCATCAAACTGCCTGCTAATTATGATTTGAATGCACCAGTAATACTCAGAGAGGGACAAATGTAGCCTGTTGCACTTGTCTGCTGGAATAAAATCAAGTGCATTCAAGGAATTTGAGAAACAGATATGAATATTTCAGCAAGAGGTAAATTTAAGATCTTCAGATGCTACTTTAAAAGGATGCCAGACCATTTGAGAATAGAGAATACCCCTTTTAAACGGAAGAATTATGGAAGTAGCCAATTTTCCCTCTTGCATCTTCTCTTCTTTTGCAATGGGGATTAAAACTAAATGTCATATTTTAGGTCCACGCTTCATGTTTGCTTGTACAGGAACAGACAATTTAAATGTCAGTTATTATAGCTTGTCAATAAATTTCAGAATCTAAGCAAATCTGGCAAACATGACTGACAGCTACAAATTAATTTAGCTTTGTTAAATAACCAGCCAGCGCTGCGCTGCTGTTGCTGACATGCATCAGATTATAACACTAGCAATTCAGAGTGTGAGCTGTTCTGTTGTCATGAAATACAAATTATGCAGATTCTACTTATCTCCAGGGAAGAGAAAAATCTTTGAGTCTGCAACGCCCTTTAGGAGAAGTAATCAGTGATCGGAAAAGCTCTATGGTTTTATACTTAACAGAGCAGTGGTGTGGTTTAAAACAAAGCAGGCTATGATCAGTCCATAAAATCATAACCACTAGTGTGGATGGCTGGAAATTAGTATTTGCTGCTTAGGAAAGAAATATTGTGAAAACAAAAGTTCTCATGAAGTTACAAGTCAGTCAGCAGCTCGCATGAACTACAGCTAGGTAATCAGAACTTTTGCATGTGAAGCCATTTATTTAAGCACTTAAAGCCACAGTAGACTAAATGCAGGTGTGTGTGAAACACAAGGCTGTATCCATGCTGGGGTGCTGTCCCTGAAAATAATAATAATAGTTATAATAATCTAACAGGTTAGAATGACCAGATGCTTTTGTTGTAAAGTACATGATAAGCAGGTTTTCTGACAGAAGTATTATTTTAAAAAGAAGAGAAGCTGTGTAAGGAGGTATTTTATTCAAAGTATGTGGCTAAACGGGGAAGATACACAAATTCCCATATTTCTTCTGTGACTAATGCTGCTAGTTGGCTGCACTGGATAATAACCCATACCAAGTACCCAAGGAAAAATGGGTGTTCCTCTCACTGACATGAATCAATGACCTTGTCTTCAAACTTTTCACTCCCTTCCAGGGGTAGAAGGCTGTGTCCCTAATGTCGTAGGTATCAGCCACTATCTTCTGTGGGGTTTACCATGCAGCCCAGGTAACAGGGAATTCAGAACCTCCCCCATTGTGTAAAACACTGCGTAGAAGTTGTGCTACTCCTGCTGAAGATTTATTGGAGATGTGTGCTTAGGCATGTGTGTATGGTAACTTTTGTACTGTACTTTACATTGCTGCAATTTTTCTTTGGTGCTCTCTTTTTTTAAGTCTGTTTGGTTTTAATAACCACGTGTTCTTCCCACACAGTTATTAGTGATTAACACGGGTAGAACCTTTCACTGTTCAGCTCTATCTTCACTCTTTCCTGTTAGGGTTTTGTAGCTTGAACATTTCTTTGATAGACATAGCATGAGCTTATTAATTTATCATGTCAAAGATGCGATACAGCTATGAAATAGGATTGCTTTTCATCACCACTGATGTAAGTTGATCTGGAGCCTTCCTTGTCAGAGCTGGCACAATATCCATTTCAACCCTGATTCATAGGGAAATAGATACCACTGTTTGTATTCTGTTAAAATTCTTTAGAAATATTTGAGGTTTTTGGGTTCTCATGTGTGTGTGTTTTGTTATTGTTGAGTGAGGGTTTTTTCCTCAATTTTTCACTATTTAAGGGTATTACAAAGGTGGCAAAGAAATTCTAGTTGTATTATCGTGAGGCTACTCCTCCATCTGCAGAGAAATTCGATCTCATACAGCTTCTCTCACAGAAAGCATAAAGTTGTTAATTTACAAAAAAAAATACAGAAAGCCTCTGTCATCTTAGCTGGCCCCAAGGTTTAATGGCAATGGTGCAAATTTCAGCACTATTAATTATTTCAGGGGCATGTCTAGCAATGTTTCTGTCTTTTGAAACATTTGAAGAGGCCAGTCAGCAACAGTTAACTTTGGGGCTATAAACGATCAAATAATACTCCAATTAAGGATTTTGTACTTCAGTAGAGAGCCTGAGAGAGTGAAGCAGCAGGAGGCGTGATATGTTGATCTCAGAAGGGAAATAAAGATATTCTAGGAGAAATAGAGGGACTGGATTATTTTAGTAGTCAATTTTATTTAAAACCATTCAACCACAGTATGACTGATTTACTCTATAATTCATTTGGACTTTCAGAGGTGTTGTGAGAGCAGGTTTGAAAGCACTTGAGGAATATTCTGAGGGGAGAGCATGGCAGTTTTTCTGTATGCTCTAGCAGACACTTCATGTATTTTCAAGTAACCCTTTCACGTTATTTGCCATTCATCTGGCCCAGCATCCTTTCAGTTGGATTGCCATACAATTATAGTACCAGTTGGATCTGCCTGATGCTGAGCACTTTGAAACTCCAGCATTGGAGTCCAGAATAGGGGATGGTCTTTGTTTCACTAAAGACTGCTAAGTTGCAGCCTAGGCAGTGATATCCACACAAAGAGAGGAAGATTCCTTGGAAGTCAAGAAGTGTTTTGAAAGCTTTTGGTGCCTGTTTAGTAAGCCATTTTCCCTAGCTATAATCTTAATAAAGTTTTTCTATCAATTTCAGTCTTCAAAGCCTAAAACAACTCTATGATGTCTTTAGTTTCGACTGCAGGATTATCTCATCGTGTGTTAAATGAATGTGTTATGACAAATAATGCTGTTTACTAACTGTTAACCTGTTGGGTTGCTAGTTTCAGTGTTTCACCTTCCCTGTCCAAGGGGTCACTGTGCCTTTGATAACTGCTGTAGATAGCTGATCAATTTTGCATGCCGTAAACATGTCAGGGTTTGGGATTTGTTTGGTTTTTTACTCTTCCTGAGAAAACAATCATCCAGGAAAAAAATGTGGTATAAATAGAACATGTAATGAAATTGGCCTGAGTCTGAAACTCATCAATCTGGAACTCATAGATTCTGTAAATCCAACAGGTAATAGATAAAAGGTCATCCCATTTCATGGACATTGCTTTAGATAAAATAGCTGCTAGAGTTAATAATTCTCACTATAAATCTCACTAATATAAAGAGCTTGGTTATACAGCTGTAGTTATTTTTATATCAGTGACCTTAATTATTAATATGAACCCTTCACTGTAACAGATTTTGCTCTGTCAACTGCACAGCCAGAGTATAGGAGTTCCCCAACTGACCACTGGGGAAAGGAGTCTGTATTATTACAGTATTTGCATCAGGTACCTAAAATCGACAGTGGACCAGATCTATCATAATTAGGCTCATCATCAAATCACAACATTGGCAGGGAACCATATAAAGCACAATCATTTTGGAGTCAGAGAATGGTTTCAGCCTTGATTTACCTTGAAAAGAGCATTCAGACCTGAAGAGGACTTGGGTAACTCTTTCTGTACTTCCAGATGAAATGGGTTGGCCTGAGAGCTACCACTTACCTGTATGAATCTGGCTTCCATATATGTCCAGGTTCATACAAGTTAAATCCATTAGTTAAACATAAGATTAAGCTTGAGCAGCTCTCTGGTCAATAATTCACATGGGCCATGTTTCGTCAGCCTACGCTACCTGAGTTTTCAGCTCTAACATGACCTCACACTCCTCTGAAGTGGTAGGGCCAGACTATCAGAAAGAGGGTAGCAAAGAACCGATGTGGTCACTGTTTAGCTTGAATTTGTGTCTGGTCCTGGGTTGTTTGGCAGCATTATTAGCAAATATAGGTCATAATTCTGATTTATGGAAAGTTTGCTTTATTTCTGCCCTGCCTCATGAGAGATCTAAGAGTTTTCTTCATGCATAGAGGAAGCCTGAGAAACACCTTGAGGGGGAGCTAGGTGTTGGTAATCTACTTTAGTGGGCCTCCAAAATGAGCTGACTAGAACTAATCATGAATGTAACATGTGTCTCCTGCAAAGATTACCCTCTTCTTTTTTTGCCTAGGAAGAAAAAGCAGGGAATTACTGGGAAGACTTCAAGAAGGATGTAGAACTCCTTGAAAAGTCCAGTGCAGGGCCACCAAGATGATGAAGGGATTGGAACACCTTATGAGGACAGGCTGAGGGAGCTGGGCCTCTTTAGCTTGGGGAAGAGGAGACTGAGGGGTGACCTTATTAATGTTTATAAATATGTAAAGGGTGAAGTCAGGAGGATGGAGCCAGAGTCTCCTCAGTGATGGCCAGTGAGAGGACAAGGGTGCAAGCTGGAGAAGAGGAAATTCCGCGTGAACGTAAGGAGAATCGTTTTCCCTGTGAGGATGATGGAGCCCTGGGACAGGCTGCCCAGAAAGGCTGTGGAGTCTCCTTCTCTGGAGACATACAAACCCACCTGGATGTGTTCCTGTGTGATTTAGTCTGGGTGATCCTGCTCTGGCAGGGAGGTTGGACTAGATGAGCTTTTGAGGTCCCTTCCAACTCCTAGTGTTCTGTGATTCTGTGCGCTGAAGTAATCTCTAGGTTACTGCCTTGTTAGCTGCATCTTCATTCTGGTGTTATCCGTGTTTTACCACTCAGAACAAACCTTCCTTCCCTCTTACATCATCACATTCCTTTCATAGCACCAGACGGGCTCCGCTTTGCGTATCACACTGTCATTTGTTCCAGGACTGGCAAACTCCTCCTTTGCTGCTGTGCTCAGGAGAGAAAGGTGGGTTTGGGGTTAGTTCTTGAGGCTCCAGGACTTAGATTAATTGGTTAAGAGATCTGATTCAAATTGTTGTGATTGTGCAGCCAGCAAGTGTCCACTGCATACATTTATTTTCCCACTTCCAGCCAGGCAGCTGGGATGAAGTTTCTTACATAGTTTCTGAAAATAGGAAGAAACTGTTGTTGCTTCACTTCCTGTGCAAATGAGGCACATTGCATCTGAAACAAGTCAATAGACTCTAAAGTTACTTAAAACTGGAGGGGCAGACTAACACAGTGTAAGATCCCTTTGGTGTCACTCTAAGTATGTTGTCAGCAATAGCTTATAGGTGTGAAGAGGTAAATAAAGTTTTTTGAACCTTCGAAACTCAAGATTATAATTTCTATGCTCATTTGTTTTCAAGACAACTCTTGGTTTCTGACTGAAATAATAATAAGGAAAAAAATTAATACTAATACTAATGAAAAAAAAGATATTTGCTTTATGGTAGGGTACTTATGTGCAAAGTGCCTAAGAGGGCTGAAATGAAAAGCAAATAAAAATAGCTTATAAAACATTCTTCTCTAGCATACAGTATTTCTTGGTGTTCAGTTACTGTATGAACTGTTCTGCTTTATTAAGTGACATTAGTAAAGAAGGAGCTATGGAAAGTAAAAGCAGAAGAGTTGTAAGAAACTAATAGAGTTAAACTTGCAAATTTAACATGGAACATTTCAAGTTTTCTCAAGCAGAGATAATCAAAACTTGCTAATCTATTTTACTAATTCTTATCACATAGGGATGATTATATTAAAATTAGCCCTTAGTATAAAGTAGGATTCACGACCCAGACTAATATGATAGATCTCAACTATTTGCTTCAATGATGTTTCCTTTAGTGTGGTTCAAGGCATCCCAAAAGCTTGCAGTGAACTGACAGAGGTGCCTTTGAATACTTTAATTATGCGTGGCCATCTTTATCCTATTTAGGCTGAGACTTACCTAGATTACGTGATTGGTTAGCCTTTCAGATCAAGTTGACCCTTAAATTAAAATGTGCCTCTTTGAAGACTACCAATCAAATTAAAACAACCAGTCACACTTTAACCTCTAACATAAATTGTTTTTTAAGTGTTATCTTTTAATGATCAGTTCCTATAAAATAATTTATAATTGTCAGCAGCCCACACTGAAGAAATTCAAACTCAATTGAAGACTAGGACTGTGAAGGGCCCTTCTCCCACTGCTTTCTGATCTTTAGAGCTATGGGTTTGGCAAGATGATGGAACGAATTAGAATAAGGCCACTTTCTAACTTGCGTTGATGGCTGAGATGAACTAAATAGAAAGCCTGAAATCCCATTGTCTTCTGACCACCACATGAAGACATCTTATTGCAGTCAGGAGCTGTTATTCTAGCGTTCTTTAAACGCTGGCACATTTGGTGGGCTTACCAGCATACTCCTAGTCAGAAACCATTAGAAAAGGTTCTTCATTTCCCCAGTGCCTCTGCAGCTGCCTGTAAGTATAGGGCCCATGGTGGCAAGCTCCTCTCCTCCTCTTAGGTGTTTTGCAGGTGGTGTCACATTGCAGAAGGCTCCCTGAGCCCTAGCATGTTCTGTAGCTCTGGAGAGAATGATGTTTCCTCTTCTCCTCTTTGTAAAGCTTAAGTTGATCTGAGGGCAGCAGCTAAAACAACGTATTGTCTTTTTTTTTTTTCTTTAAATAATGGCTTTCTACACAATCTATTAAAAACACATATTCCGTAACGTACCCTTTACAGTGCAGCTAGCTGGCAGCGAGTACTTTGCATATTTTTGTCCTATTCCACATCACACTTCTCTAAAGCACTAACTGTAAGAGAATTTCATGTCTATATTGACATGAACAGCTGATGTAAAATTCTTGCATAAAACTTCCACATCACTCCTTTAACGTATGATAATAATGCCTTTCTATTGCTCACAGTGATTTAAGCCTCAACATTGACAAAGTGAGTTTGTATGAACAGTCTCTGGACTTTGATTTAAACCAGATGGTTTTTCGAGTGTGGCTGGAAAAGTTGTGAGTTTGGGGGATATCCTGGCTGTTCATTGCAAAATACCCAGTTCTACATTGATTTTTTTTGCATGGATGTGATTAGTAACTTTAAAATATTACTTCATTGCAAAATAGCTTTAAGGTGAAAATGGTTTTTAATGGTAAAAGTTCTGTGAATGTCACGCTACCATAAGTGGGATGGGGGGGATTGGCTGGATCTTCATCCTGGTCTGGTTTTCTTGCTAGGAAAAAATTTGAGGTCTCTGGGAGGTGTTTCTCCTGTCATTCAGATTTCTGTCACTTTTTAAACTATTTTATTGCACATATGGGGTGCACTTGAGATTATGCCCATTATAGGCAGTATATCAGCCCTGATACAAACTGGTATGGCATCAGTGGCCAAATTTAGCCATACCCGTTTCCATCATACCCAGGCATGGGCTGAAACATGATTGTGTTCCTGGGTATGGTTATTATTTTAACTCAACTGTTAAATTATGTCTTGAGTTTGAGGATAATATGCATAGTCCTCATGTACAGTGTTCATGTGAAAGTTGAAAGCACGGGCTGAGTGGTGTGGCTATACTTACAATTTTAAATTAACTCATCACAGGTTTAGATGCTAGTTAAAAACCTAATCAGGGTGTGTTTACCTGGACATATTTCTTCAGCTGTGAGTGAAACCAGGAGAAAACTTAGTGCATGAGAGAGCAGAGCATTAACATCAATAAATTTGGCAACAGAAGATCAATAATTATAAGTAATAAAAGGTACTGTAACAAGGAAACAGCCTTTAATTCTCTATCAACATCCGTAAACTTCTGAGGCGATACTTTTATCTGCCACTTCCTTCTTTCCCATCTCCTGTTCCATACATAGGGTAATATATAATTTTTTATTAGCAGTCCCCAAAATCCGGTAATACAATGGCTTGAATACAGAAGTGCAGTGAGAAAGACTTTTCCTCCCCACTTAATGAAAGAGTTATTCTGAGGCTTTTCTCTCTAACCCAGATATATTGATTTCTGCTTCTTATATGTTAAGTAGGAAATTCTCAGTAGATTTTATTTGTACAGGCTCTTTGTTGCCTTCAGGTTTCAGTAAATAGCTGAATTTCACCAAGAAGTTCGTTCTTTGTAAAATTCTTCTTTTGAAGAAAGCAAATAAATGGCAAACAGGTGAAAAAGTGTCTGCTGTTTGAGAGTTGTATCTTTTCAAGGATCTTCCCCCCTTTTTATATGATATTACTTTAAAATTGATTAAGAATTTCTGTCCAGCTCTGGAGGCACTACAGAGCATCATTTGAAAGACTGATGAGTAGAAAGCTTATGGAAATGAATTTTGTTTGTACTTTCATCTGTTTCCTGGTACATCTGGGCAGAATACTCCTCCCTTTTTTTCCCTACCCTGGCTTGCTCTGACCTTATGAATTCTTCCACCTTTATTGGTGTAAACTGAAATTGTTTTCAAAAGCTCATAATTGGTTTATCCTGGCTTAGCATATGACTTATGGAAGGATTATTATCCCCAAAATACTATAACTGTCTTCCTGTTCTAGGACACTGTAGATGTGACCTCATGACATTTCATGCTTCTCTGAGAAAAAAACTTGGGAGTCATCATAGAATGGTCTGGGTTGGAAGGGACCCCAAGGGTCACAGAGTTCCAACCCCCTGCCACAGGCAGGGCCACCAGGCCTGGATCTAGACAAAGTTGCCCAGGGCCCCATCCAATGTCGCCTTGAACACCCCCAGAGATGGGGCATCCACCACCTCTCTGGGCAGCCTGTTCCAGCACCTCACCACTCTCTCTGTAAAGAACTTTCCTCTAATATCTCATCTAACCCTTCCCTCTCTCAGCTTCACTCCATCCCCCTTGTTCCGGCCATTGTCTGCCCTTTTAAAAAGCTGATTCCCCTCCTGTTTCTCTGCTCCCTTCAGGACTGGAAGGCTGCAATGAGGTCCCCCCTCAGCCTTCCCTTGTGCTCTAACACGTCATCCAGGAGGATCAGGACATTAAAACTCAGCTGCTACAGATAAAGGGTCTTACAGTGATTTAACTTCTTGACTCTGCTTAGGGTCTGTAGATAGATCTGTATGCTCTCTGGTTCATGGTAACTGAAGCACAGTACTTTGAAGAGAAAAATCTGTGTTTACATACATACATATACACACACACATGCACAACCCCCACCGAACAGCGATTTTAAACACACTGACTTTCTACCATTTTTACTGAGTATTCAAGCAGAATAAAAAATAAAATGCTGCTAGATGACATTAATATTGACCACAAAGCAACTGCTTTCAGAACACTATTTTCATGGGGATTATAATTGCCTAGTTATTTGCAGAACTGGTTTTATTTTGCTATAACTTTTTTTATTGTTTGGGGTTTACCCAAATTTATATAATAATTTTTTTTTTTCCTTTGTGTAATAATGTGTTAAGGGAACTTCTTCAGTGACCCCTAACCCTACCTGAATGATGGGGTTTTTTTTACATATAAGGGCAGGTTTGAGCCACTGGACAGGGGTTTGGTTGAAATGTCTCAATCTCAAAGGATTTAACCTGTTCAACAGGAAGTTTTGATTCACTGAACAGCTAACTCCTTATTTAGCCTCCTCTCCATAAGGATGGTGACTCCAGTCGGTTTCTAAGCCTTGCTCATGTGTTGCTTTGGACACCCACCTTGGAAGTGTTCTCTACCCAGCTCATTACTGCAGAAAATTCATTAGTCCAGCCATACATTTGAGGAAAATGGGACAGCTGTCTGAAAAGACTAATCCTTGGCACACAATTCTGAAAACAGCCAAGTCTGGTTGAAGAGGTTGTAGCTTGCTTTGAGTTTCTCTGGAGGGCAGAACTGACCTTGTTAATTCAGTCCAGGGACAACGCAGGGGAGCTCTACAACTTGGTGGGTATACCACTGCTAAGAAGAGCTTATAAGTTTCTGAGTTAATGCAATTTTAATTCAAGGTGTTTTAAAATTAAAGAGTTTTAACACACCCTCTCCAAAGTCATCTCACCACATAGTAAATGGGAAGGTGTCTTTTGAATCTGTGTTCTTGCACTCTAAAAAAAGTAGGTCTTTTAGGAAAACAACGTTAGAAATATCTCGGAAAGAGTTGGACATCTTTTCCCATTTTTTTAGTCCCTTTCTGCAGCATCTTCTGGGGAAGTCACAGATTCTGCAGGGAGTTTTGGAAGTGATGTTTTGGGGGATTCCATTTCTTTATGCTGGAGAAGCCAAAGTTAGGATGTGGTTAATTTTTTATGTGCTTTGGAAAAAGATTGTTCTAGCTATGTGCAAACACCTTGGTGAGTAAGGTTAAGGGCATGGCCGTTATCCTTTAGAGAGAAATTCTTAGAGCTGAGGTTATAGTCCCTTGCCTGCTGTCTCTCTATATCAGGGTTAATGTTAAGGTTGTATTCACAACAGAAGCTGAAAACTGCCAAAGTTTAATTTCTCCATCGACTGCAGAAATTTGCTCATAATTTTTTGATAGCAGTTTATTCTTCCTAAGGTCACAACTCCCAGCGAAACTAGGCTTAAACATATTGAGTCATCTGTATTTAAGGCTGTTAGCAAACAATAATTTAACTTTAGCAAGTATTTCTAGTTCAGGATCCACATCAGGGTTTAAGCCAGGGCTGTGGCTGGTTTCTGGAAGAAGTGAGATGACCTCCATTAAGGACTGTCCTGCAGGATGAGTGCTCTTGCCTGAGGGATCCCAGAAAATGGGTCCATTAGTTTAAAGAGACAACTGTTTGCTCTTTGTTATTTAGATGAGGACTTCGGAGTTTGGGGAACTGTGTGTGAAAGGGAGGCCACCAGGCTGTATTTAGTCACTGCCCCTTCAATGGCTTATGTGGTCTATTTCGTCTTGTGGCTGATGGGGACAGATCGAGTAGGACTTGTCACAGTGATGGCTCAGCCTTTCTTTTGGGGGTTTTGAGATCCCACAAACCCCAGGACTGAAAATACAAACGCCCCCTGACAAATACAAGCTCCAGTCAGTAGCAGCTATTGTTCAGTGGTATTTGCCGTGCTTGGAGAAAAAAAGAAATACAGCATGTTACAGCATTATTTTATAGAGGCTTAATGGACTTTGTGTTTTGAAAGTAGTTTACCAGGTTGCAATTCATCAAGAAATACATTTGATGTTTGTGTAAAAGGCACTTTGTAACTTGTTCCTTCTCTGGAAATATAATTGAACTTAAAGTAAACTAGCCAATTGTGAATAGGTTAATAGGATAAAGGTTGTTACTGTTTTTTCTGATGGAAAATAATCCTAAAGGTGGCTTTGCCAAGTGTTTGGGACAGGGCTGCTGCTTGGGGTGTGGTATTTATGAGCTGTAGTACTGGGGGAGTAACTGGTCTCCTTTGCTCTCCCATTGACTCGCAGGCTGCATCTGTCCAGGAGCAGAAAATCAGATCGTACTGGGTGCAAAAGGGAGCACAAGGGCTTTGGGAGGAGCCATGACACTGGGAGGTGTACTGAGTCACCACGGTTCCCTGACAGCTTCCACCAGACATGGTCAGGAGTGTGGAGTCTCAGGAGGGCTGCCTGTGAGTTCAGGCAGTGTTACCTGAAGAGGATGAAGATGCTGAACGTCTGTTTCCTTATTCAGTTTCAAGTGAGGTAAGCAGGAGTGGGACTGTCAGCAACACTGGTTTTACTACTGAAAATTAATATATTTAGCATATAGAATTGAGTTTATGTAAGTATATTTAATGTAGGACTTTATTAAAAGTGCAGTATCTCTTTTTATGCATTAGATAACTTTACTGTGGAGGTTAGATCTTTACCTCACCGTTGGACTTTGCTGTGACAGCTAACAAGCTATTTGCCTCCTGGCCTTACCGAAACTTGCTGTCTCTGCAGTATAAAAGGTCGAACACGTCTCGTGCTCAGTCCTTACCCACTGTAGGACCCAGTAGGTCAGAGACTCAGCAGACCAGGTTTTGCCCAAGCTGGGATCCATCCAGTGATGTCTGGGAACGCCAGCAGGACATGACAGCAGTGGCTGAGCTGCTCCTTGTGCCCAAATGGGCTTCAGTCGTAGGCGATGTGAACAGACCGAGAGCTTACCGTGCAGGAGGCTGCTTCGCTACTGGCATCACAGGACTCCTCTTTGGTGTTTCATTAGCTTTTAGCTTATCTTGTCATTAGTGGCTGGTAGGAGGCTTGCAGTCCACAGCTGTTTCATGCTGTCATTTGATCTGAAAGCTAATATTTCAAATGAGTGAGCAAAAGATTGCCTTCTGACCTGCAAGTAGCCAAAATTTCAGCTCCATGTTCAAGCCTCATGCCAGAGACACAAAGTTCTGCACAGCCAGCATAGTCTGGCGGGGGGAGCATGTGTGTTTCACTTCATAGCTAAGGGATCGTGTTCCTAAACATTATCTACCTGTGATCAAGTATTATTTAAGAAATAGTAACTAAGTATAATTAAATAGTACAATGGAATATAGTACTTTTTAGCTGATATCAACAATGTTTATATGAAATCCATTTGCATCTAAAATGCAATAAAGACTTTGGTTACTATTTATTCTAGTTTGGATTTTAAAAATAAAAAAACCCCACCACAACCCTTTTTTTTGCTTCTTGGCACATTCATACAAACTGGCACTCCCTTAGCTCCTCATTGTGTTTTGTAGACACTTGCACACGGTTTGCCAAGAAGCTGGGATTGCTTGTGGAGCAGCCATCCTGGCTTCTGCCACTGCGGTGTGAGGAGCCACGTGGCAGCGGGGTCAAGGGCTGCTTTGCTCACTTCTGCAGGCAGTGCCCCAGGCTGTACTCCCTTTGCCTTTATATACAGACTGGTAGTGATTTATAGAAATAATTTTCTCCTGAACTTCTCCAGCCAGCTGAAACATCCCAGGGCCAAAGACAAGGGATGGTGTTCCAAGAGCAGCCAGCACAGCAACAGCAGTTGCCTGCTTTTTTTTTTTTTTAAACCTTTAAACCTTCTTTTTCCTTCCTTTTCCTTCTTTTCCTCTCTTTTTCTTTTTTCATTTCATAGAATCACCTGAGTTGGAGGAGACCTTTTAGATCATCAAATCCAGCCACAGCCTAACCCCGACAAGCCCACCTCTAGATCACGTCCTTAGGCACTTCATCCACATGCCTTTTCAATCCCTCCAGGGATGGTGACTCTACAACTCTTTCAGTACAGAAATTCTTCCTGATATCAAACATAAACCTCCCCCTCTCATCCTATTGTTTATCACCCAAGAGAAGAGACTGACCCCAACATCTCTGCAACCCCTTTGCAGGTAGCTGTAGAGAGCAATAAGGTCTCCCCTCAGCCTCCTTTTCTCAAGACTAAAAAGCCCCAGCTCCTTCAGACACTCCTCATAGGTCTTGTGCTCCAGACCATTCACCAGCTTTGTCACCCTCCTCTGGACATGCTCCAGCATCAAAACGTCCTTCAACGTGAGGGGCCCAAAACTGGGCACAGCACTCGAGATGCGGCCTCACCGGGGCTGAGTATGATGGAACTTTGTTCTTTCTTTTTATTCTTTCCTTTCTTCCCCTGGCCAAAGCAAAGGATACAGCCCAACTCCAGTCTGGGTGTATTTGCATGTGCATAGGTGTGGGAAGAAGTGACTTGAGCACCCGCAGTTGTTAGTTAATGTAGTTAATGTACACATCGATGTCAAACAAAATGCAATCCTTATGGTATTGTGAGTCATCTGAGTGTTCCTTTGATTTTAATTATTTAAATGACCTGCTATTGTTCCTAAATTAAATATTTAAGCTTGCTAAATGTCTGCCATCCTGGCTTAGTTGGTAGTATGCCATGATTGGTACTGACAGAACTGGAGTTGGATGCTACGACTTGGGGGGGGATCTCAGCTGTTCACTGTTTTCTCAGCAGTGTCAGCACCCCAGCACTGCGTGGGCAAAGCACTTCTACAGAGACTTGTTTGCAGTACTCTCTCTGGACAGCTGAGCTGCCTGGAGTCAGCTGGAGCCTCTGAGAGCCAGCTCATCCTCCTGTGCCCTCACAAGTGTCCTGTGCACACAAACACACACAAAATGGAGAATTATCCCCCTTTAATGGCTCTTCCAAGCTATCTGTTTTAGTTTAGTTTTTTTGCATGTACTTTGATACTTTTGAGGGCATGTAGAGAAAGTGTAAAGGTTTTGGAAATCATTTCTTAAATATGAAGACTGGGGACAGTCCCATTTTCTTTAATGTAAGGGGAGACATTCTCATGGTCATTTAAATTATTCATAAAACCAAAATAATTACTCACTGTAGTTTGTTTGCAAGTGGACAGGCAAGGGATATATGCTACATAACAACTAAAAAATCAGGTTTTGGTGTTAAATAACATGAAGGCATTTATAAAATGTACCTTTTAAGAGGTCCACCTTGTGCTTTTAACAACACAGACTGCACATGTTTGTTATCAAATCTTGTATATTGATTCCATCCAAGCAGAAATTAATAGTTTTAAAAACCCTAATGTTTTTAAGGTCTTTCATTTATCTGGTTATCCCATGGAAATTTAGTAGGAGAACATGAGACCAGACAGGCTGCATTAGCTCAACATGCCCCTGACCAGACCAGAGTATGAGTTTAGGAGCAAGGCAAGTACAGACTGATGTCCCCAGAGTACTCTGCCACCCATCAAGATTTTACGTGGCAGCTAATTTCTGAGGCATGTGTGCCACCTTTTCTTTTCTGTGTCCTCACTGGATATTTTTTCTTCCATGGATGCATCTTGTTTTCCTTTGTTTCTCTGAAGCCATTTAGCATCCTAAAGCAAAACTTTTCTCATACCAAGAGAAGAAACACTTCCTTTTAAAACTAGCAGCCATCTGCTTACTTCCTTCTATTATTCCTAATCATTGTATTAGAGAGAACTATGACACACACCCTCACCTGTTGCTCAGATTTTGTCATCCTCTACAAAGCCTTACTTACTCACATTACTTGTTTACATAGTCCTTCCAGGAGAAGCTGGTTTGTTATCTGATAATCCTTAGTGCCACCTTTAGGTTCTTCACATGATTTTATGAGATGGAGAGGGGGAAGGAAGGCAGCACCATGGGCAGTAATCATGATGTAGACAAACCGGAGATTTACATAATGCCTAATGATGTGCTCTATGCCTGGCCTAAGATTCCAAATATCAGATTTCCTGTCTTCTTCTTGTCTGTTAGCACTGTGCTGATGCTGCCTTAATGTGAGCTTGTGGGTACAGCCTTCCTTGGTGGTTGGAGATGCTACAGAAACAATCCTTTGGTTTGTTCCAAATGACTGCAGGGGGGTAGGAAGGGTCCCCAATGGTAATTTCTGTCACTGTTTCCTCTGCGGGTTTTTTTTAATTCTCTTTAAAATATTTTCCTTTTAATCACTTTAATTTTCAATTGTTTAATTTTTATTTTTCCTTTTAATCATTCTTAGTACAAGAAGGACATTTTGGTCTAGAGCAAGTCCAGAGAAGGGCAACCAGGCTGGTGAAGGGGCTGGAGGGCAAATCATATGAGAAGCAACTGAGGGAGCTGGGGGTGTTCAGCCTGGAGAAGAGGAGGCTGAGGGGAGACCTTATCACCACCTACAACTACCTGACAGGAGGGTGTTGAGAGGTGGGAGATGGTCTCTTCAGCCAGGTGACAGGACAAGGGGAAATGGCACAAAGCTGCACCAGGGCAGGGTCAGATTAGATGTTAGGAAAAAGTTCTTCCCTGAAAGAGTTGTCAGGGCCTGGAACAGGCTGCCCAGGGAGGGGCTGAGTCACCTTCCCTGGATGTGTTCAAAAAAAGGGTAGATGAGGTACTTAGGGGTATGGTTTAGCATAGGACAGGAACAATTGGACTTGATGATCTTAAAGGTCTTTCCCTTTAAGAAACACATTTACTACCATGAGCAGATGTCACTCCCTTCCTGTTCAGCCACTTTTCCAGTCATTTATGACAGCACAGGCCCACACTGTGCCCTGAAACGTCCCCTGCAGCCCTCATCTCTGCTATAAAAAACAGCACTCGTGTCATACTGGACCATATTCTTCAGGATCTTCCCGGGAAACACTAAAAATTCAGATGGACGTGAAGCCTGCCATTTTCACGGTTCTGTTTCCAAGACAGAGTTAAGCTGTATATTGCCCATGGCAGTCAGGTGTGCAGACACACCGTCCTCGGGTTCCTGTGATGGGTGACAGACCACTGGTCTATCACAGCTGCCTGGCACAGAGAGGGGTTTGGAGCAGGGGGACCTCCTGGGGTCCTTTCCAGCTGAGGTGGTGTATGGGACTGCTACAGCTGCCTGGTCCTGGTGAGTAGCAGTCGTCTTTGTCCCATAATGGCTTCTACCACTACAGTGTCCAGCAGTGTTTTGTTGTATCCCTCATCCATACCCCAACCCTTATGTCCCAAATGAGTGACTCCAGTGCAGGACTCTCATTAGCATCTCCACACATGACCAAGAAATTCCGAGTGACAGTATTTTTTTGTTCTGGAAAGGCAAATACACACCAAAAATGAAATACGTGCCAATTGCAAGTATTCTAAATCAAATACCTGTAAGAAATGGCACGATGATATCTTGTTGCCCACTTTTATGTCTGTAAAACATGTCTCCTGACTTGCAGATACCATTTGAATACCTCCCTGTGCAATATGCTTGGTGATGCAAGAAGGGCTGGAGCTCAAATAACGTTTTCTCATTTAAAGACTGTGGGGGACTTTCTCTGGGGTGGAAAGAAAATATATTAGGCACTTGAGAGCAGAGCAGACTGTGAACCATGCGGAGACATCCCTCAAAAGTGACCAGTTTTGAAAAGAGGGACTTTCATGAGGCTGAACTGTCTTTATTTGAACTCTATAGAAAGATAGACACATTTGTGACAAATGTAAGGCTTTGTAGTTTTGGACAAGGAAATTGCTATGGTCTTCTGTTGTTTGTATCACAGTCCTTAAATGCACAGGACTTAATCAGACTTTATTATTATGACAAAACTATGTGCTTTTTTTGGCTTTTTTTTTTTTTTCCCTGTGTTTAATAGCCATGACATCTATCAACATTGTTAGCACCGGGACTCTGATTTATTTTAAATTATTTTAACTATCACACAATATTAGTATAGAAGGGATGATTCCAAGTAAGACACTAGGATTGAACCACTCTGTAATTACATTAATTGTATTTACAGAGAGGAAATAAGTTTCTTTCTCTTATTGGGAGGATATTTTAATCTGTTCAGCTGTTTGTGACGTCTCAATTTTATTTTTTTTATTTTCACCTAGTGAGTAAGTTAAAAAGTTAAAAGACAGAATTCTCCCCAGGAGACAGATTCTCCCCAGGCAGAATATATATTTTAAAATGACTGCCGTCAATGTGATGTGATAATAGACCTTCATCCCTAATGCAAGCGCTGGCAGCAACTGAGGGATCCAAGGCATCATTTACCAGAACATATCTGAGGATGACTTTTTGTAGCTTTTTGTAGCAATCTGAGTTCAATTCAAACCATAATCAGCTAATCACTGGCAATTTTCAGATATGAGTCAAGCTAATTTCAAGACAATCAGCCTTAGATAGTTTCATTGAACAGCCCTGGAGATGATGTTTATGTTGATGTCCATTAGTATTCCAACTGACAGTAATGTGCGCTCTGCAGAAGGAAAAACAACAAAAAAAAATTGCCCCACAAAAAAAAAACCTGTCTAAAATGAAAGAAACAATGAAAAGACTGCAAGGATGAAGTGCAGAAAATGGAAGTTTGTTTTTACCCACTGGTGTTCCCTAGCAGGTGACGGAAACTCAGGGTTGCTCTGTGTAAGGGTGCGATGGGTCATTGAAGACGCTGACCTTGATTGGAGGGTGCAGCTTAGCTTCTGGTCAGCACCGGATGTCAAAACATTTGCTCTGTGTAAAAATTCAAAAGGGGAGGTGGAGTCTCCTTCTCTGGAGATATCCAAGACCTGCCTAGATGCCAACCTGTGCGACCTGTCCTAGGGAACCTGCTTTGGCAGGGGGATTGGACTCGATGATCTCTGGAGGGTCCCTTCCAACCCCTGCAGTTCTGTGATAATATTTCTGTGTTAAATCACTGAAATTAAAAGGGGGGTCAGTACTAAGGCCCAACAGAGTGTTTGTAACTTTTTGCAAGAGCTTTTAGATTCAAACCACTTGCAACTTTCCCGCTGTGCATCACTGTGGCATGTAAAGGAGTCTGGAATGGTGCTCGCTTGATTGATTTTTTTCTTTTTTTTTCCTCCTTTAACTATTACCTGAATCTCTTTTCCCTTCACAGACTATAGACTTAGATATGCATGACACCCCATTTGCAGAGAAATGCCCGCCCCCCCCCAAAACAGAAGAGCGCCTCTTCGAATGACACACCAAAGCGAGATGTTGTGAGACTGACGTGGATGATTTAACCATATGAGCAGCTTGCTTTTATGAAAACACGATGTCTGTCTGTCAGTTTATGAGCAGAAATCAGGTGGGTAAAGCCTGTCCCTGGCACTGCTGAATGGCACTGAGATATTTTCTGGCATCCATTGTGCGTGGGGGGGGGTAGGGGTAGAAACCCTGTTTCTTGAAGCAATATGTTGTGTGACAAAGTTAGTGCAGTATTAACTTCACTAAGAGTTATTTGTTTCATTTTGCCATTCTGGTTCACAAATAGAGCTTTGGAGCTCCTGCTGTTGCTTCCTTGGCTGTCTGTGTGCTATTAACATGAAATTCAAGTGCTCTGGTCTTGCTTGGCCTCTGCCTGGGAGCTGCTGAGAAATCTCTCAGGTCCTAGGTGACAGAGACACATGGGGTCCATCTGTCTGACATCAGAGACCTTTGCAGTCTCAGCACCTCCTTGCAGTGGAGGAACATGCTGGTGTTGCAGCACGAAGAGCATTTCTTACCTGAACACCCTGATGGGGAAACCACAGAGATAGATAGACAGACAGGAGCCTTTTACTAAAGCTACTGTTACCTGCTCAAGCTAAAAACCAGTAAACCCCACAAACATCATGAAATAGGCAGATTAAAAAAATCCCCAACAATTCAAACTAGTCACCACTTAAACACTTCTTAAAACCCCCTGAAATTCAACCCCAGTGTATGGGGCGATCTGACATTGAGCACTCCTGCTAGGCAGACTGGTCAGGAAGCAATTGAGCAGCTGTGTCCCATTTGGAGCCAAAATTAACTGCGGGCACCAAGGAAGGGGACCTGCAGTCATAAACAGCTTCGCTCCACATACAGGAGCGGTCGGATGGAAACCAGACCATGAAAACAGCTCAAAAAAGGAACACAAATGTACAGAAAAAGTAGCAGAATGCCATCTTATAAATCAGCACTCCTTCATCTTGAATAGCGTGTTCTGCTGGCTGCATGGCAGAAACAGGTCTTCAGAGAATGGAGATGGAATGATTGGTGTCATAGAAAAACTTTCATAGGGAGAGAACATGAAACAACAGTACCTGTTTGCCATGGATGAGATAAATCAGACAGAAAAAGTTCCTGTTAGACAAAGTAATTAATGGCATACTTGTGCTCAGAGTTACTCTTTAATGAGATTTTTAAAAACAAAGCATGATTCAATAACAGTAGGTGACAGCAATTGTAAAGCAATGCATATTATAGTTATATATGTAATGTATACATATATACAGTTATATATGTAATATGTACATATTACATGTTACCTGTTATATATTTATTACATGTCACATGTTACACATATTCTATATGTTATATATATTTAAAAGTTTGTTCAAAGACATAGGTTATATTCTAATATATTTTCTTACAGAATCACAGAATGATAGGAGTTGGAAGGGACCTCTAGAGATCAGCTACTCCAACCATACATTACATTGTAATATGTTACATTATAAATGCATAATTTATGTGTCCTATATAATATAGTATATACACATATATTATATAATGTTATATGAATGTGTATACGTACAAAAATTAAAAGTCTAGTCAAACACAGACTTAATATGTTAACCAGAAATGTGATTTTTTTTTTTTTTTTTTTTTTTCCACATAAAGTCACAGGTCATAGAATCATAGACTGGTCTGGGTTGGAAAGGACCCCAAGGATCACAATGCTCCAACCCCCTGCCACAAGCAGGGCCACCAGCCTCCAGGCCTGGATCTAGACAAGGTTGCCCAGGGCCCCATCCAACCTGGCCTTGACCACCCCCAGGGATGGGGCATCCACCACCTCTCTGGGCAGAGCCTGTTCCAGCACCTCATCACTCTCTCTGTAAAGAAAAGTAAGTAAAAGAAAAGTTTAGGTTGACAGGAAGAAAATCCCTGGGTATAACAGATATAATTATGTAACCTCTATATAATTTTAAATTATATGAAAAAAAATTTATATATTACAGTTGTTGAACTAGATGTCTAAAATATGCGTATTTAAAGTATAAGCATATAAACAGAAATTGAGCAAACTATTATTATTAGGTATTTATAAATGTACAATTATATATGTATACATAACATATAAGAAGATGTATACAGAAGAAAAAGAGGGATGTCTTCATGCTCTATGGGTATACTGATTGATAATTATCTTGGATAAAAAGTAATTTCTTCACACCCGGGTCATTCCATGATTGCCCACTAGGAAATACGTTGCCAGAATAACAAAGACAGCAGAAGTAAAAATTAGAGTGGATTACTCTGTGCAGATTTATCCCCTGTGCCAACCTGATATATAATTTAAATGGTCTCACGTTGCAAATGTCTTAAAGCAAATAAAAGCCTTTTTAGCCAATTCCTAACGTGCCCAGTCACCAAAAAACCCCCAAGACATGTCCAGTTGGAGTTGGTTTGAGTGCCGTTTCCTTGCTGTTGTATCAGCTGATCCACCAGCCAGAAAGGTAGTCTCGGATGCTGTCTGCCTAGGGACACAAGGTATTAAGAACAGACTTAATGTGCCATTTGAGAAGAAACTCTGCTACCTGATGCGGCTCCCAGCTCAACAGTGAACAGCAGCTGATTCCAAAAGGCACCTTGTGCCACTTCTGTGTGAGCATAGGGCTGGTGTGCGTAGCCCAGATGGTGCCTTAAAGCCCCTTTCCCTGCAGAGTTTCCATGGCAGAAGCCAGCTGCGTAAATAGTCGCATGAAGCAAACAAAAAAAAAAGGTATTTGTGCAAAACGAATTAATTTTAAAAGGGCTGTAAAACAATCATAGGGAATATTTATAGAATGAAGTGAAAGTAGGGGCCCAAGTCTGGAAGGTACTGACACACTTCTCCAGCTCTAAAGCACATGGTTGGTTGCAGTTGGCTTGCAGATCCTCACGTTCCTGAGACAGGCCCAGGGCTGCAGCGGCTCAGATGCGTAGGTGAGGACTTGGGTCACTGGGGCTGAACTGAATCGTGGAAGCAAGCTTGTTATTTCCCTGTCTGTGCAGCTGATTTGTTGAGATGATGTCACCCCTGTTTTGCAGGGTCACACCCCACCAGCACAGGAGGAATGTGTGTTCCCTATGAGGCAACTGCAAGCAGCTACGCAGATAGTGATGCCTCCTCTCGCAGCACCCCAGCATTGAGGCTCTCTGGGCTGCCAGGTGGCTGGCACAGACTGAAACCTTGGGTGTGCAGCTATATCTGGCAGCAGGCATCTCCTCACCCCAGCTGAGACAGAAGCGTGCCTACCCAAGAGGAGATTAGGTAAGCACAAAGAGCCAAATCCCTCTGCATTTCAGCTAGTTTGGTTTTTATTGTTCCCCCAAGTTTGAGAGCCGACTCATGTAAAATCTCAAATATCCTTCCCATTGTCCTTGCTTTTTTGCTTTGGCTTGCATTTAATGCCAAGTTATGTTCTAAAATGGTTTGCATCTGCTTTCAGCAGTCTTAAGAAGTTTGCAGGGGTCAGATGCGACCTTTGGGGGTTTCTGCATGCACAAACTGACTCAGGCTGACCTGAAAATGGTCAGAGGACGCGAGACTATTACAAACAAGTGCACGTAAATATTTTGCGGTACGGTGCTGTACCAGACTGTATGGACCTCTGGTCCATCCTCATAGTCTGCTGGAAGGAGATATTTTGCTGGAATCTCTTACACTGTCAGCCTTGACAAGAATGATGTAAGGTAGGTGCTGCAATAGCTCAAAGTGAGATGCTCAGTGAAAAGAAATGTGGAATTCCCCTGGATAAGTAGAACAAATGGAAGAGTATAAAGCCAGGTTTGCTATTAAAATGAGAATTTAGTCCCACATTGAAACAGTTTTACATTAAAAATATAACCCCCGCATTAGAGAAAGGCACTGTCATATGTGAGTGCTGGACCATAGTATCTCTGGGCTCCCCTCAGAATTATCAGTAGGCACTGAAGCAAAAGCCAAGGCCAGTGCTGGCAGTTTCAGTCAAGCTGTTCCTGTGCTGCAGGGAGGGTGAACAGAGCGTGCCCCAGCCTTTCCCCATGCTTGGCTAAGTTTCCTGGAGCAGCTCCCGTTGGGTGCCCAGTCTTGTGGATGCACCTTGGTTGTGTGGCATACACGTGGATGAGGGACTGTGTGCAGTTAGACCTGCACCATCACCTGCAGTGGTAATCTGATATCCAAAGCCTCCAACGTCTCTGCTAACAGAAATTAACAGTAACTCAGAACATCCTGGTGATGTAAAGGCACAGGCTTGGAATAGTCTTAATGCTCATTAATTTATTCATGTACCAGATGGCCACCCAAACACCTGGGTTGATACCAGGAAGAGTTTACAGCAAACTTCAGTTGTCTCCAGGCTAAAGCCTCAACTTGGAGCACTCCTGGGGTGACTGGGAAAGGGCTACCCAGAAACACAGTTGTCTCTTATGTGCTCTTATTAGCACCCACTCATCTACTACCATATGGTACCTTATGTTGAGATATGCTGTAAACAAAATTGCAAAAGTCTAAATAATGTTTAAGAAAGAAAAAAACAAAACCAATCCAAACAAAACCTGCACAGGCCCAGCTGTTTCTCAGTATAACTTGGAGTTGTGGTTATTTCACATGGGAAAGTATGGCATCTGTGGGAAGTCAGCCTTTCCTAGCAAAGAAAAACTTAGTGAAAAACAATTTCTAAATAAGAATTTCCTCTCTGAGTTCCTTCTGATGAATTCTTGACTGAGGCTTTGAGTTTCTTTGTGCCTGACATCGACAGACACAGGGCTGCACAACTGCAACACTTACTGGAGTAATAGTTCAGTAGCTAGAGGGATAAGATGGTGACAATATTAGTGGTTATAAACATTATTCAAATCACAGTTCAAAGTTACTGGTTTTTTGTTTTTCTTTTGTAGATTTGTCTTGTGCAGCAGGACATGTAGGTACCACTCCTATACAAAAACTGATCAGCTTCAACATTAGTTTAGCACTGGCAAATCACCAACTAACTCCTGCATATACCATCAGTCACTTCTAGTGATTCCTGTCATGCAGACACTAAAAATGCCATTTTCCTTCCTCTTTTCAGTAACTCATTCCATTCATGGCATTAGCTTACCACGATAAAGGACAAAACCATAATTGCTATAATTATGTATTACATGTGCATTTAATCTGACAACAGAGATGGTCCAAAAGAAAGTAAAGGCAAACCTTGCTCTAGGATGGGAAATATAGGGGTTTTCTTTAAAAAAAAAAAGGGACCTTAAACTCTGTGTAACGCTAATTGGCAGGGATTTTTTTTGCCTTTTTTTCTTCTCCCCATTCCTGGAAATATGTTCTTTACTTTTGCCTGCAAGTCACCTAAATCTTGTCCCTTGCTTGTGACAGCTATATAGTCTATGTGTCAATCAGCTACACTGAGATACATTTAGTTGTAAGCAATTATGTTTGGCCAGATGAAATTGTACAGTTAATCTTAATTATGACCAAATGTGTTTCAATGCAGCCTTTCAACCTTCGAATTGCCCAATATGCTCTCACTCACATTTTTACTTTAGCTCATTAATTGACTCAGTAAGTACTAAAGGAGAGCTATCTGTAATGTAACCATAATGAGGGAGATGCTAAGCTAAAACACTACATGCTAGGCTGTGGCTTTGCCTCACGATTTCAGAAACCTGAGAGTCTGGCTTGTGAAAGGGCTGGCTTATGGTCCTGAGTTATTCCAGTGGTTTAGGTGTTACCTGGTACCTCCCAGCCAGCGTTGTTGAAATGAGTAGGTGGTTTTGTCTGTGTCTACATTTCTGAGTCAGGTGAAACTGGGGGCAAGAAATGAGGGCTGAATACATCATACATTCCCCATGCACTTGGGTGAAGACAAGGCAGAGGAAGAGCTTGCATCACAGGTTGACTTTTGGTTCCCAGCAGAGTCCCAAGGATATTTGTAGTGCAGTCCATGTGTCACTGCTGGTCTTCAGGCTTTTGTTTTGCTTTTTCAGAAGAGCCCTAGGATACTAGGAGCAGGGAGGTCCTTTGTAGAAGACAGAAACCAAGCTCCTTAGACCTTTCCTCTGTCAATGCAAAGATGTTCTTGCCCTTCCCTTTTACATGTCTCCCAACCACCCCTTTTTAACCTTTATTTCCTCTAGAATTGATACATCCCACTGGGGGACAACAGGCAAAACTTTTACTGTTTAGCCTGGAATCTTTGCTGAGTGGATTAAAGATATGACAGAACCCCTTACCCAAGAGTTTATTGCTATGATTTATTTAATATAACTACATAAAAAATTGATAATCCAACACTGAATTTTCTGCAGAAGATATAATTATAAGGCACTTCTTGTTTAAAAAAAAATGAAGGCTACAAATCTTCATAATTCAAAGTATACTGATGGCCACTTTGCTCTCCACCCCGATATTGTGTCGTTTCTTTGTTTTGTCTGCCAAATAGATTATCACTGGATAGGAGTACTAAAGTAAAACTATATTGGACATACTGTTCATCTCCATAACAACTGGGATGTAAAAATGAAAAGGAGTCACGAAGCTTCCCTTCCTTTCTTAGAGAAGACTTTAAACGAAGAAGGTAACACATTTTTGATGTGTATTGACCCAAAAGGCCTGGGAGAAGAAGTTCTAAACTGAAGAGGTGGAAGAAGTGTGGGAGGAAGGGTGTGGAATGATGGTGTCAATTAAACCCTGGGTTAGGGAATGAAAAATGACATCACCTGCGTATTTCTGACACCCACACTGCCACACGGGGTTGAGAAATACAGCAAATTTGAACTTGGTTAAGTGAGAAAGTTGAGTGGATTTAAAGGGACAGCTTTGTCAAACCTGCTATTTTAGAGGGGAAAAAAGAAAAATAAAACATTTTGGCTGTGTTGTATGTTTGATGCTCATCCAAGATGACTTTGCCTGGATTCTGAAATAGTAAGCTGCTTTCCTCAGAGGTGATCATTCCTCCTACCATTTTCTCATTGCTTACTTTACTTTCCCTCCCACAATATCAAGCTCTTAAAAAAAAGAAAAATAATATAAAGCTTTGAATGAGCAAGTGCCTACCTTATCTATGAGAGACTTGATAAATGGAAGGATTAGAGGTACTCTGAGAAATTAAGGACTGGGACAGGAAAAAAAAAAGTGGCATTTAATCTATTTCTTTATGTGCCATTTCATGTAAACTTGTCAAATGTTCTCAGACTTACGTTGTAGTCATATTTCTTATTAAAAGCCAATGATCTTTCTTGAGGAGGTGAGTATAAATTTCCCTTGGAAACATCTAGTTATTTTCCATGTGAAGCTGGCCGATGGATTTTAGAAAGCATTCACTCAGCTGACAAGCTGGGCTTCATGGCTGGCCTGTGGATCCACTGGACACTTAAGTCATTCTCAGCCCAGGATGGGTAACTAATATTATTTTTCTTCTTTTCTTTTTGGGGGGGTGGGGGGGAGGGTAGAGGTGTCCTAATCAACAGAAGCATTTAGCATCCAGGGTGAGCAAATCTGTCTAGGCCTTTAATACAGGGTTTATCAATGTTTGGCTGTTGCTGGGTGTGTAGAGGCAGACCATCAGGGACAAGAGATGGGCACAGGGCAGCAGCCCTGTGTTAAAACTTTGCAAGTAAAGGAACTCTGACCTTAGAAACTGCTCAACTGCACTGGCAAAGCTGAACAGCAAGATGCCTGGATGTATGCCTGGTTGGCCAGACCTTTTCCGAGTTGCGTGGTTGCTGCCAGTGAGGAACAGCAGAGAGCAAGGAGAGCCCAATGCAGCTGCATAAGTGTTTGAAAATCCCAGTCCTCAATTTTAAAGAGATAAGGAAAAAAGCTAATAATAATAATTACAGATAAAATGTAGTTTGTTCCAGTTGCATTGGTTTCCAAAATTAGAAGAGGTTCCCTCTACTGCAATTACAATAATAACAATAAAAAATTCCCCAGGTGCCGCTTTTTCTTTTTCAAAAGTGAATTTAATGATTTGGAAAGTGAGAGACTTGGAGTAGAGCTGTGAGTCAGGCATGCCCTGTGCACCTCCCTGTGCCTCATCACTCGGGCGTCCTGCAGTCTCCCTGGCTGTCACACACCACCCCCAAGTTCTGGCAGGGTGGCTCCTTGCCCCACATGCCTCCCACACCTCTGCCCAATGCCCATGGTGCCCTCCTGGAATTTCACCACCCCAGAAAGGGCTTGCTGCTGCCCACTCTCCCCAGGCAGCCCACTAATTGTGGGCAAGCACGAGGTACATTTACAGCACTGTATAGAAGATTATAGCTGAAGGAAAGCGATTTGCCCCTTGGGAGGTGAGTCCTCTGAGCTCCTTTGCACAGTAACCTCACTGAGCAGCTCCAGAAGCACAAGGTACCGCACTGGCTTAATATGCAACCCAGCACTGTGTATTTTCATACTTAATATGCAGATCTAATTGCTTGCCTGCATTTTGATTACCTTCTCTTCCTGAAATTTGCTCTTGTGTGGCTAATCCTAGTGAACTTCAAAGCAAGAACTCATTGGCTTTTATTATTTTTTTAAATTCTGCATTTTGTGTCTAAGACCAATGTCAAAACTCTTTGTAAGGAGCAGGGCTAATTTTATAGAGACGGTGTAGGGGAAAAAATAAAATCCCTTAGCATTCAGTTGTCCTCTTTTTTAACCTCAGGGCCTTTACTTTAGCTGAACTGGATGGTTACACATTTAGTCCAGCCACAGTTAACGCTTCCACATTTATCCTCCTGCCAGCAGCATCCTCAATTCCGCCTGCCTTCAAGGGTACCTCATAGGCAAGTGAAAGGCGATTCTTCCTTTCTGGGTGTAAATGTGAAGAGATTTGACTAACTACTTCCCTGTTTCAAACTGCTGAATCCAACCCACACTAATGCATTTTACTGTAAGTGCCCCCACTTTCCTCCCTCTCCCCCACTTTTCTTTTCCCATTATCCATCTTCCCAGCAATAACATGCAATAAACTTGTTTTGCTTTTTTTGCGTGGTGAATGTCTACTTTAAATGCCACCTCGTTTAAAGCTAAAAGAAACGAAAAGAAAAATAGCCACAGAACAAACCAATCTCCCTTTCCAAATATAAAATAAAAAGCTGTCTTTATTTTTAGGCTTTGCAGCAGCTCATGTGTCATTTTCATCATTTCTTTCTCTCCCGATGACTGAGAGGCAGTGAGAGGAGGCGAGAAAAAAACTTCTATTTTGTTCCCCCCTTAGAAAATACATATTCAGAGCTTTCCCTAACCTGATTTCTCTCTACATCAAATCATCCATAAGCAAAGCTAAAATGGAGCCCCAATAACCCAATGCTTTCATCAGCTTTCAGTAAAATGTGTCTTGGTGATTAGACTAATGGTAACAGCAATGTGGTACACAGAGGCTGTAACTTTTAATGCTGTAACTCATTAGATTTGCAGCATACAAGAGCAAACTAAGAGGAGTGGGGCTTTCCAGCACTGGTTGAGAGCAGGATATGAAGTAGGGAAATTAGGTTAGAAATGAACCATCCCCATATCCCGACAGCAGAGGGGAAGTAGCAGCACAAGAACTGATGTTGGGATGGAATGGGCCCATTTGGTATTTTTGTAAGTCATACAGGGCCTGACTCCAGCTCACTCGGAACAACAGAAAATGTCCCAGTGACTCCAAGGCCACTCAACCCAGCCATTAATTCCTCTCAATTAATTTCTTTCTTAGACCCTTCATGAATAAATGGATTTCTTTCCTGCCCTCCTCCCTTTCTTTTATTTTCCTCAGTGCCTTCTAGCATGCAGATACCAACGTGATCTTTGAGCTTCTGGTTTTGAGACTCAAAATAACAGATAATACCTTTACAGCACTGCAGAATTTAGGGCAAGGATGGCCTTAGTGAATGCAGGTGGTAATTCATTCCAATTTCTGTACATTTCTTCACATGATGCTTTCTCATCCAATGTAGTATGACAGTGGAAACATCTAACTGGGTTGCACAAGCAAAACCAAAACATTCAGTGTCTTAAATATTTGACTTTAAGATTAAATTGCCTGAAAAAAAATTGAATGCTTAGTTCATACTACCATGACTGCTTTGTATCAAAAAGTCCTCTTAGTGTGTAAATATAATCCATTGAATTTCTCTAAACATATCATTACCACAGGAGAAGGAAGCATGCTGATGTCCAATAAATGCTCTCAAAATCCATTCTTCTGTCCTCTTAGCTGCAACAAAGAGTTAGTCAGGGAATCTGCCAGCTGATGCACATTATAGTGATGTTCTTTGTCTTTTGGGACCTTTGGTTGTTGATTAGAAGCTCTGAATGCAGATCTAAATGCCATAGCAGTACTGTGGCAGCAAGTTTATCACTGCACTCCTGCAAGCCAGCTCAATATCAGACACCAGGCCCTGTACTAAAGTAACAATGCTTTCGTGTATCGGTCCTTCCTCTTAGCTCTAGCATCAAACCTACTTGCTTACCCTGGTTATTAACCATAACCCAATCTCCTGCTTCGGCCTGAAATCTTTATCGCTGGGAATCCAGCCTGATCTGTCACCAGGCTCCTTCCGCGAAGCTTTGTACCATCTTACTATCAGCCCTACACAGGACTGCTCCCTCTGTGCTAGACATACACCAACCTTCCTTCACAGTCCTGCCCTTAAGAATTAAACTTTTCCTCTTTCTGCCAAAGACTACTAATGTCTCTAGTTGAGGCACCCAAATAAATTCCTATTCTTTCAGCATGCAGCTATCAATCAGTTCTGGTGCTTAATCTGAATGTTTGAAAGTCTAATAGATCTATTAGTAGTTTAAAAAGATCAAGCATCTAATTTCTGGATACTCTAAAACTAAATTTCAATTCTGTTTGGCCTTCTTGTGTTTCTATTTAAAATTATTGTGCATATGTTTCTGCTCAGCTAGGTTTCCTTATCCTGATATTATCAAGTTTGGCACAGCTTTGTTCAATGAGTGGTCTGGATAAAATAGGGAATGCAATTATACTTTCAGGTCTGCAGCTGACTGTGCTCGTGACTAATAAAATTTCCAAAAAGCCCAAGGAAATTGTCACTCAATTTTAAAAAAAAAAAAAAAAAGGAAAAAAGACAGAGGAGCTATTCAAAAGCAAGAACCTCTAACAGATCTTTTGCAGGAGTACTGGATACTTAGAATACTCAATTTTCATTCAAGAACTGCAGATTAACCTCCAAACTTGTCAGCTCTTTCAAGGGCTTTAGCCAGAGCTGGCTGAGACCCAGCCTTTGGCACAGGGCAGCACAGAAGCTATGTGTAGCCCCTTTTAAATCACATATGCAGCATTGAGAGAGGAGTAGTAGGGAGATGCACAGAAGCAAAAGTGTGCAGCTTCTTTGCTTGCACCCTCCTGGTCCTGATTTCCTACTGCAGCTTAGTAGTTTCCTACCTGTTTTATAAGTAACAAATGTAAAGTGTCCCAGGCATGGTGAGTTGGTATTTAGGCAGCACCATGACTGTTGTATTCCTCCAAATCCCCTTCTTTTTCTCTACCCTTTTACATTGAAAAGTCTGTCCGTGCTGCTCTGCATATGCTAACAACTGCAATGAACCCAACCCAGGTAGTCTGCACAAAAATTCAAGTGGCTATTAATTTCTTGTGTAATTACATAGTGCAAATCTGAATTTGGGTTCAAATGAAAACACTTGGGGGAGATCAGTGAAGACCAGCCTCAAATCATCCTCAAATGAATCCTTTTCTTCTTTTTTTTTTTTTTTTCTCCTTTATTCAAGGAAACATATCTGTGAGGAGCTACCCATGTGTGGTGGTTTGGCCCTTGCTAGGGGCCAAATGCCCACCAAGCTGCTCGATCACTTCCAGAGAAGCAGGCAGAGCCTCCATGGGTTGGGATAAGGACAGCTTACTGCCAAATATCAAAGCGCATACAGAACAATAATGGCTAGTTACACTTACACCCAGTGCTAACACAGAGTACCTTATTGACTCGATGATTACAGAGGGCTGCCCAACAGTAAGAACAGACCAACCCGACTTCCCAGCCACACTCCAACTATCCTAGAGGCAAAAAACAGCCCCTACCCTTCCCCAAGCAGCTGCTTTTATGGACAAGTGGTGTCAGGTGGTGTGGAAAACAGCTCCGGCTAACTCAGCTCACCTGGGCTGACTCAGCTCACCTGTGTTGGCTGATTGGGGAGTTTAACCCTGGCCTGGCCAGAACCACCATGCCATGCAAAATGTGGAGTCTTTGCTCTCTTTTCATTCACACATTCATAGTCCCCTAGAAGTCTTTTCTTCATCTTTTGAAGGCGGTAGTTTTCTTTCATTTGAGAAAAAAGACAGGTGCCTGCATAGATGAGGAGAACTAATGTGTCCACTACTAGTAGTAGTAACCTGTCCCTTTAGGAGGCTTCAGGTGCAATGTAACGTTGGCTCTCAGTTGTTTTTCCTTTAATAATCAGTGATTGCCTGTCGTTTTATGGAAATCTCATCACAATTAGATTTTCAAGTTCTCATTGATTAGCACTTAAAGCACACCATAATGTTAATGGCAACAGGGCAGAGCAAACAAACATCCTGCCCGTAGAATTATAACACTTTATGTGTGCTGTCATTCTTTTCATGCTGGTGAATATTTCAATATCCAATATACTTTGCATTAAAAAAACCCCCACCAAAACCAAACAACAAAAAGGCAATGCCCTGCTAAGTATAAATCTTGTACATTGTATCATGTAAAAAAAAAAAGAACTTCCATTTGCCTTATTAGAGAAAAACGCTACTTTTCTGAAAGCTAGAATAAAGCTTTAAAATAATATCTTCAAAAATATTACATTAAAAATGAGAAATGCTGAGCATGAACAAATTGTTTTGTAAATTCCTATATTTATGCATCCCTGAGTGATCATATTCACTCCCTCATCACAGACTGAATGTGTTCCTCTTTTGTGCACTGTTCTGGACATAATGCCATAGAAACTGATAAAGATAAATGGTGATAAAGAAGCAGGAGCAAAAAATGGAAAAGCTATGAAGGATGAGGTTTTTATATCCCAAATAGGGACCTGACTTCTAAAGATAACTAAACCCAATATAGATCAATAAAAGAGTAAATTAGATTTGATTCAGGTCTTGAAATGGGTCTATGGGACCTTGGTCTTATTTAGCTAACTCCTGTGTCAGTCTTAAGAAGCTGGAACTGGCTACTAGCGTGAATGAGAAGCTGATGCAAACTGAGGGCACCACCTGCACGTATTGCCCTGTTGCCATACCCAGCACAGGATGTGGGGAAAAGTGCACATGGGACCCTCCAGAAAAGCAGAAACCCGGCATAACCACAGTGTGTGTGGGACAAGGACTGTCTGCAAAAAAAATGTTCAAGTGTAGAACTAACTCTAAATGGACAAGTTTGCAAACCAACGACTGGGGCTGTGCCAGGACTTAACCCAGTTTCTTCTGAAAAGACTGTAAAAGAGTGAGTCCTTTGCTATAATTGTGAAAATTTGAATAGCTCTGTTTTGTTGTATAAACTAATTTTTTTTCTCTTAGCTGATATTCAGGAATTATAGACCCATGAAACAAATGACTGTATTTCATTAACCCTGAAACGTCTCCATATCTAGCTCTGCCCTAGAAATAATAGCTCATGCCTCTGATCAAACACATTAATGTTTGGAGCACACCCACACTTATTGGGCACTAACTCACTTGACAAACCCCTACCTCTGCCAAGAATCCAGCCAGAACTATAACTGTCTAAATAAACAGGCTAAATAGAATTTATTCTTTTTTAACGTAGTTTAACATTCTGATATTTAGCCATTTTACAAGTAAAACATCATTCTCTACAGTAACTAAATAATATTAATTTCAGACTCAGGTGTACATGAGGAAGGTCAATCTCCTTAATAATTTTGCTTTAAAATATTTGCAAAAAAAGTGATATATTTGTTTTTTAGAGAGACTGAAAGAATATCATATATATTTAATTGTCAGCTATATTTAAAAAGTAAAAAAAGAGAAGACTTCAAAGATAGGTAGAATTCTAAACTCATTTAAAGATATCATTTTAGAATTGGATTATTTTTAAGGCTTTTATCATTTTAAAGATAAAAGTCCATGATATAATTACTCACTAGCAAAGGCATTCTGTTAAACACGTTGTTTTGTGAGAATTGTGATCTAGACAAAGAATAACACAAAAGGCAATATTCTTCAGAAAAGACATTTCTATGGATTTTATATATTTCACCACCCTGGACCTGGATTTCTGTCATGCAGTTGACATTCTTTTGATATGGAAAGATGAAAAGTCAAAACAATGTCTCTTAAAAAAAAAAGAATTTTTTTTTTTGGTTTCAAATCACATTTGGTTTGGAGTTACACAAGAATTTTCCATAAGAACTGTTCAAAAGCAGATAATTGTCATGAAATACCCCAGAGGACTGCTGTATGTAAGCACCTACAGAGGAACTCTTCATTTTTCCTCTCCCAGTTTCCCTGATGTCTTGATCGGGAGAGTAAATTTTAGCCACCAGGAAATTTTTAATGAGAAACATGAAAAACCAGCATTTTTGTGAGAAAAATTAGTTGCTGGAAAAAACACTGAGTTTGTCACGATATTTAAAACTAAGTCTATATAAAGAATATGTTCTTCCAATTCATTAGACATCTGTATTCACAAGCCCTAAAGAATGATATTTATCCCTGACATAAAATTTGAGTTGAAAATTGAAAAGATAAACTTTTAATCAAGAGAACAAGAAAAGTTCAGTAATAAACAGAGACGAGAGAAAAAGGTATAAAAAAAAGAAAATATTTCAGCAGAACTTTCAGTAGTAGTTTTTTCCCCCAGTTTTCTGCAAAGAAGTTGCACCTAATTTTATCTTGAAAGACCAGTAGTGTTTACCACTGATTGAGTCCTGATATTAATTACATCCAAATTTCCCAGGTTGTCTAAAAATATCGGTTGTATAACCTGACACCACCTAATTTAATTACATCCATTAAAAAAAGGGGTTTCTGGTGATTTCTATTCCTTTTCATCTCTGTTTTTATTCTTCTCGACCAGAAGTAGTACATACTGGGTCCAGAAAGAGTTAAGGAGTCTCTTTAAATTCCATGTCCATGTAATTTCTCAGCTATATTCACATGACACCCAACTCTGCAATGCTTTTTTTCCCCGCTACAGAGAGATTGGACCCCACTTGGACCTCTCCTACTTTTGTCTCCTGGTAGGTACCATCAAATTGACTTTGATCTGCTTGGCCCACAGTGACTGAAGTGTGCGATTCACTGACCTAACTGGAGCAAACTGTGTAATTAAATGTTAGCACAGTGTTACTTTTGTAGGACTATGATGGCTCTTTTTTTTTAAACGTATGGTGAAAGAAAAGTTTTATTAGGATTAAAGATGAGCAAGTAATACAGTTAAGAATCATTAACAAACAAGCTATTTGTCCTTTTTACTCATACTGTCTTTCTGCAGGCTATCAGAAGCCAGACTGTGTGAGATATTCAGAAATCTGATAGAAATTTTGAGGGTAAATTGCACATCTAGGTTCATAACTTTTCATGAAGGTGAGACAATTTCTCTACCGAATGTGGGGTTTTTTTAAAGCTTGTCAGACTATTTATTTCTGCTTTTAGAATGGGCTTATAATGTGTCAGCATAATCTGTTTCACATATTGAAGAGCAATAGCAAAATGATGCCACTGCTGTCACAGCATGTCAGATGACAGGGGAGTTTTAGATTGACATTTTCTGACAGCGTATGCATATACATACAGATATGCACAAGCTATTAACATAAATAAATTTTTTAAAAAAGGCATTGTAAGAGTTGATTTGACCCACGGTCGTATTATTTGTCGGCTAGCCTCACTGCATATCAAATGACTCACTTTTACACTTTAGCAGAAAGATTACTTTACAGGGGAACAGTGGGAGAACAGTGGAAGATAAGTAGCCAAAAACCCTCTGGCTTTGCAGGCAGTTAAAATGTTGCAATTGCACAAAAAAATGGGATTAAAAAATACATATACCCTTGAAAAAAAGGAACAAACCTCTATGATCTTGATATACGTCATTTAAAATTCACCTGATTCCCCCGCCACACACTTTCCCTCATAAATCAAAACCGAGTACACAGATCTCAGGGATGAGGAGCAGGTGGTAAAACAGCCTAAAAAAATCTCTTTGCTATATATATTTCAGCAGAGAGCTAATTTCATGTTGAAAAGAATGGGTCATTTTTACTGCTAGTTTAGCCACATGGCTCCCAGGTACCAATTTTGTAAATCCATTTTCTCTTCAGATCATTTGTTTCTTCTGCAAATTTCCTTGAGACTTACAGAACTGATACACATGGATTTTCCCATCTATGCTTTTGAGTAGATGATGATGATTGGACAGGTTATCTTTCCTTTAATCAGTAGAAGACGTGACAGAGAAAACAGAAATGCTATCCCTCTGCTATATAAAACAGCTTTCCAATCACAGCACCTGACAGAGACAGAGGCATCAATACCCTGTAAGTTGTCCGTGTTCCATGTTCTTCCAGGCCAGCTGCACCTGCTAAGACCAATACTACCAGGCACGGATATTGTCTTGGAAAGGGATGTACATGGAATGTTGGAAATTTTCTGCAGAAACGCCAACAGCTTGGATTCATTTGAGAAATAAGCGCTTCATGCTTGAAAACAGTTTCCCTTGTTAACCTTGATACTAGCTTCTGTCCCAATTACATTAGATCATTTGTTTTTCCTAATTCTTGAATATCTATTGTAAGTCTCTAGGCACAAGTGTCCCACATTTCTAGTCCTATGTAATTCGTATCAAAAACTTAACGATATCAAGAATAGCAAGTGATACACCCCTGAGAGCCGATGGACAAGACTCGGATGTTGTTGAGTCACAAGGGCCAGGGAGAGCCTGGAGCAAGCAGTGATAGGAGAAGCCTCATGCCACCCCCACAGAAGTCCCTAGGGGACAGCTCAAAATAAAAGTCTCAGGTGGGTTTAAACTTTTCTACCTTTCTATCTATACATACATATGTGTGTGTAAGCACACTCTGGAGATATTCAAGACTCGTCTAGACACCTATCTGTGATTGCAGATGAGCTAGGGAGCCTGCTTTGGCAGGGGGGTTGGACCCAATGATCTCTCGAGGTCCCTTCCAACTCCTACGATTCTGTGATTCTGTGATGTATGTACAGAGAGAGGGACCAGGAACATGGCCGGAGAATCGAGTTCTTATTGGTCACAGGAAGGGAGAGAGAGCAGCGCTCAGTCCTCAGACATGGGAAGGGAAACAACCCCCAAAAGAGCAAGCAAAGGAAAGCAGGGCAAGGCTGGGCAGCTATTCTGTCACCACGATCAGTGTGTTCAGTCACACAGCACTGGAGAATTAAATAGCATTCAGTATGCGGAGTGCACTGAATAGAAATTCCTATCAAGTTCATTCTACGTTATCGGACATGGTGTGTCACCATGTAAGGAAATATATTTGAGCTACGTGAAGGCTCATGCCTTATGTTTTTTAATAAAGTTGAGGACAGATTACAAACCTTTGCTTTCAGCACAAGGTTGCAGTGGATGGAAGTGATTTCCTTTGACGTACTGAATAATTTGCCTTTTTTGAAGTTACAATAAGATAATGTAAAAAGCTCTGAATAACACATAGTGTGAAGTGGTGTTAAGCTATAGCATCTGAAAAAGAAAGCCATTGAATGTATAAGAAATAGAACACTGGAACTAAACAGACCAACATAATTAAAGCCAAAATGCCCACATGGTACCAAGCTGAAGGCAAGAGTAGACGGGATGTTTGCAGCTTTAATTATGGTTTCCTGGAAATTTTTAACAATTTAACCCAGTTCTCCTCATTCCTATCTGTGAAGAAAAGAAAAGAAAAGAAAAGAAAAGAAAAGAAAAGAAAAGAAAAGAAAAGAAAAGAAAAGAAAAGAAAAGAAAAGAAAAGAAAAGAAAAGAAAAGAAAAGAAAAGAAAAGAAAAGAAAAGAAAAGAAAAGAAAAGAAAAGAAAAGAAAAGAAAAGAAAAGAAAAGAAAAGAAAAGAGAAAAAAGAAAAAAGACAAGAAAAGAAAAGAAAAGGATTTCCATCCATATTTTTAGTGCTGCAAAAGTATTAGCATGTCATACATCACATCGCTCACAGTAGTAAGGACAGCAATTGCTGGTGAACCTGTATGGGTAACTGTGTCTGCATGTATGGGGAAAAGCAAATGCTTACAGAGCTGCTAACTCAAGATCTGCCTCACTACCAGCAGTGAGCCATCAGGTCCCTACATCTCCCTGAGGCCCAGCCCCTGAGGCCAGTTGGCCCAGGCACAGGAAGGATGAGGTGTCGCCCTCCTCATTTCAGAGCAAGTGCAGTCAGCTGCCTGGGCTCAACTGGCGGAGCCCACTGTGGAGCATCATCCATCTGAATAGTGGGCGTGCAAGACAAGCGAGGATACACATTGGGAACTCGACTGTTAGCCTGCTGATGTTAGTAGAAATTTTTAATTGGCTCCAGGAAGCTCAGAACATCACATTAGTACTGGGATAAAGGCAAGAAGTATGTAGGTTACAGGAATAACATGACATAGTTACTAAAGTCTAGTGATCCCCTGAGGCTCCAACTATTTTAAGACATTTGTTATGAGTTGTATCCAGTCTATCTATCTGAAACACACAAGGCTTAGAGGCACAACTCCCTCTCTAGGCAACTGGTTTGACTTTGGCTTTGCTTTTCTTAATATTGCATATGCTTCCATTTAATTTCTTCATTTCAGCCGGCATTGATTGTGTAACTTCTTTTGTATATCACAAAGAAAGACTTCCCAGAAGCAGCTTTCAGAAAGCAGTTTAAAAAAATCTTTATCTATCTCACTGGCCCTGGCATACTCCCACCACAAAGCTTTCCAAACACAAATATGTGCATTTTTACGACGTCTCAGAAGAGGCATGTCAGCCTTGAGGGCTGGTTCCTCACTGCACTGAGGAGGCTGTACAGCAGATGTAGGGAACTAAATCAAGCCAGTTGATCCCTGTACAGTGTCAAGACTGTGAAATCCTCCATGAGAAGCAATGTGGAAAGCAGTGGTGTTTGTGCATTCATCATGCATGCAATGACAAATGACAGTTTTTATGGTTAAATATACTTGAACAGAAGGTTAAGGTTCACCTCCCACCTCTGCCTTAGATTTCATATATCACCTCAGGTAAAACTAAGAGCCAAATTATACCTTAAACAATGGATTTACTTCCCTTTACCTCAAATTTCTCTCTCAGGTATAATAGCAATGCTTCCCATCCTTATCTCTTTAGATTAGGCATGAACGCCTGGAGGTTTGCTCGGGGCTTGGAGCAATGGGAAGCCTGAAGTCAGGCAGGGACCCTGAAAGCTATAGCAAATCCAAAACCAACAGTACATGAAGCAGGCAATAAATGAGCTCAGTAGTCCTAGCTTCAGCAAGAGACAGTCTTACACCATCTCTTTCTGACGCTGTGTGGTTTCTCTGAGTTGGCTTGCATTTGCCGAGAGCTCCTACAAGAAGTCAGGCCCTTACGCTTTTCCACAGCTGCATCAAGAGCCCCAAGATTTAATTAACCCACTGACAGTTTCTGTGGCATTAGACAGATGACAGACAGATTATATTCTTTTAAGCATACGAGTTTCAAAATACTCCTAAATCCGTGAGGAGTAAAGTACACATATTCTAAGTACAAAACTATGAATTTTCAATAGCCAAAAAGTTTATGAAGTGTAAACTAACTGATGCAGAAAAATAAGTAAGCCAAAATGCTTATATCATTCTTAAAGCCATAGGTAAGGTTCTGAACTTCTGTGAAAAACAGAAGGCAACGAAATGATGGGGATTTTTGCCAGTTGACAGCTTAGCACCTTAAGAACCTGTTTGTGGCCTCCCAACCACCTTTTGCATGGTATGAACCAATCTGTGTCTCAGTTTTAGAGGTCCATTGGTTCCTTGTTTGGCTACATTCATATACCTTGTAACTTTGGGCGAGGGTTCAACAGAATACAAATTGCTAGAGTCTACATAAGATGGGACCAGATTTATGATACACTGCCCCTTTTCATTCGCCCTATGCCATAAATGTATCAACAGAAAGATGCCGGTAACACCAAGTGGAAGTACATCCCCCAAAACAAATACAGATTTTGGGAAGGTGCTGCGATCTCCAGAGGAAAAGAGGAAAGAAAACTGGAAACTCAGTTTTGGGTCCCTCTGCAGATGTAGAGAGTGAAAGCAACTGTTTGGAAACTGGGGCAACAAACAGGGAGAAAAATTCAGTGAGAGACAGCAACATGGGACCACATTGTCAGATGTCCCGTGCAGCCAGCTTCCTGGGGTCATAACGGCTGAGGACAAGCCTTTAGGTGAGTGCACTGCAGAAATGCTCTTGGCATGTCGTGCCGCTGCTGGCCACCCGGGAGAGCTCCCTGCCTCAGCGATCAGGCACATCAGCCCAGAGGCAAAGGTGCGGCCTCAGCCATCCTGCTATGACATCTCAAAAATCACAGAGCAGAGGATGGAGGCAAAAGGTGACCTTAGCGAGTACAGGGTTTTCCCAGCTGAACCGACAAAGCACATTTAGATTTATTTTTGACTCATATCTGCTGTAAGGAAAACAAGTATTTTATCCCCCTCCAGAAGAGAAAGAGCTGTGTAGGTTAAATGCAAGAAGAATGGCTGGGAACAGTGACATTTCTTGGAGTTACTCATTTCTCTACAGATAAAATAATTTCTGAATTTACTTGTGGGTTGTTTGGTTGGGGTTTTTTTCCAGCACAGTGAAAGATAAGATGGGTGCTGGATAATGATTACACTGAGCCTACCTAAGCTCCAATAACATGGTTTTGGGTGTGATGGAAGGTATATAATGCAGAGATATTGCACGTGATTTATAGGGTGTGAAAAGAGAAGGGTTTTGTGGAGTTTTGTACATTTAGTTCTGTGTACTAAAGGAAAGAATTTATTTAAACAGGCAGGTTGGTATATTTAAATGGATAGTAGTGTACCTTGGAAGTACTGTGCTATCCTTGTCTACTTAAATATATTGAAAGTACGCTTTATTCCTTGTAACTCTCATCCTAGAGATATTTTAGAGGCCTTTTGTGTTCATTCTGCATGCACAACTCTCAAGCAGATTTTGCTGCTTTACTGCTAAGAGTTAACCACATATCTCCACTAGTATTAGTAGCTACACTTTGGCATATTGGATAGGAATCAAAGGGAGACAAAAATCACGTTCATAGAACACACCCTACCCTCCCACCCCCAACATAGCAGTGTTTTCAACTAACTGTACTTACCACAAGATGAATAATAGAAGGCGTATAAGATAGGGGTGCAATACAGACAAAACAAAAATATATTCTTGCTAGAAAAGATTGTAAGAAACACTCTGGGCATTGATAATCCATGTCATAAACATCTTACGGGAGGAGAGAGTCCTGAGTCAGTATGTCCCATGGGTTTTTTTTCTCTGCTGAAGTCCCTCAGTAGTGTAACAGAAAAACTCCTGAATGTCTCATCCCCCCTTCCCAGCATGATGCTTCTATTTCTCCTTCTGTCTGATTTTTTCACCTTTTTTTTTCTTTATTCGTTATTTCTTTTTCTATTCTCATTCTTCTTCCTCCATCTCCTCCCCTGTACATTTGTTTTCATGTTGGCAATTCTCTTATTCCCTTCCCCAACATATTTATTTTTCCAGGTACTTTCCAGGTATTTTCCCCAGCCCTGTGTTTCTTCAGAGATGCTGGTGACGTAGAGAGTCTTGATAAAACTCGGGGCTTATTGCTAGGAACAAAGTGGGGGGAAAAAAGGCTGAAGAGAGCAGGAAAAACTGCCTGAAATCTTAGGCTCTCACCCCTTCCATACTGGGGAAGTGTGCCCTGGGGTGAGAAGGAGACATCGCTCTGAGAAGCCCACACTGTGGTCCAGACCTTGATCTGAGAGCTTTTACAGACATAAATTATGGACTACCCAGACGTGGGCTGCAGGTAAAAAGAGGCACTGGTTGCCCAGGTTGGGAATCTGGAGCATTTGGAACATTTTTCAGATATACCTCTCTCCAGGCTAATTATTTCACATTTTTCATCTAGAGATGAAGGTCACTTGATGCATTGAGCTATCATCCAGGGATCTGAGGGCTTGGAGTGACAATTGCTCCATTATGAGTATCAGCTGTGATGCTTTCCAATTATGCTAAGAAATGTTAAGCCCCAAGAGAGCCTTAAAGAAACAAAACTCACCGAATTTGCAGGGGACTCTATCATTCATGGGCTCTGACAGGTGCAAGTTGGATCCAGCCGCTGTACAGCTCAGTTCCCACACTCCAAGATGAATCCACCAGAGCTCAGACAGAGAATGAAGCAAGGCCCTGGAAAAGCCCTGCAAAGCAGTAACAGCCAACCAACCAACTTCGCTTCTGGCTCTTCAGCTCATCAGTGTTTCTGAAGCTTGACGAGTTATCCTGCTTTAATAAAAACACAAAGCCATTAATAGAAATTTCCATACGGAAATGCTTTCTAGTGATTCAATTTCCTAATCCAAGGGCTTTATTAGAGTCTTGAGAAGAGCAGGTATATCTTCATGAGCCTAAGCCCTGCATTTTTCAGAACAGAAATAATGGAAAGCATAGAAGAACATTTGTTCATTGAGGCGAATAAAACAGCAGAATAAATTCAGGCCTTGTTGGCCTTTGAGGTGTTTGGAGAAGCCATTCCCGTGGCCGGAGCCAAATCAGGGAACTGGGCAGGTGGTTGCATGTGTCTAAAATCACCAGTGTCCTAAAGACTAGAACATGCTTGGGCCACTACCCACCGGCTGTTGACGGACTGTGATGACATGCTGTTCTAGCATGGATGACAAAAGAAAATACTCAGTGCACGATTTACTGATCTGCAGTGAAACAGTTAATTCTTCCAAGTTTGGCTGCACATTTGTCATGTGGCAATTTGACTGGAAATTAATAGGATTATTTTTGAATGGCTGAGGTTAATGGCATTACCTGTTTGGCTTTCATAAAATCTCCATAATTTAGTAATATTTATCTAAGTCACCATAAAAGTATAGAAATTGATAGCAAAATTACAGACAGCTGGGTACAGGGTGAAATGAAACAAATTAAACCGAACCCATGCTCTTAGGAAAACACAAATGCCAAATTAAGAATGCTAGGCTAACAGTTTAAATGACCCAATTTAACACTAATAAAGGTACTTTAGACCTAAGTCCTGCTTCATTTTACACTGTGCCACAGAAAACGTCTGCTGAGAGGCACACAGCCTGCGCCCGATAGGGATGCCAACAGAATGAGCAGCGTGGACCACTGCATCTTTCCATACTCATTTCACATATTCCTGAAGTTTTGAGGAAAACTTCACTAAATTACTTAAGCACAAGCAGGTTTTGTCCTGCAGAATTACTAAGGGACAATAATCGCAATGGATAGTCACACAGAGCAATAAATGGGGGGGGAAGGGGGTGCAGGAGGGTGGGCGTTTAAGGCTTTGTTAAATAAAGAAGCAGCACTGAGGCATGAGGTAACTCTGCAAGATTTTGATTTCAGATGAACCTGAACTACCCCCTGCCCCCTACTACCAGGCAAGACAAACTTAAAGATTTCCACGAGGCCACACACAAGCAGCAGCGGAGCAGGCTTGTCGCTTCCTTGTCACCCATGGCTTGGCATCTGAGATGCTGACACTAGCAGGCAGGGGAGGGGACACTGGAGAAGGTAACTCAGCCTGGATAACATCGAAGGGAGGTCAAGGTGGCTGTTCACCCGTGCTAGGAGACACGGCACAAGGCACACCTTCCTCTATCCTACTGTGGCATGGTGGCTGTGGGCTGCTGGGCTGTGTGTGGCCCCTGTTAGGTGTATCCAGCACATTATTCCTGGACCAGAAATTTCACCCAGGGAGGAATAATTCATCTACACAACAAGCAGCTCAACCTGATGCTTTGGTTTGGCGTGTAAACCACTGTAAGACCAAGCACCCTCAAACGCAGACTCCTTGAGACAAGGATCAAGTCTCTCTATTTCTCTTTGCTTGTTTGGCTACAGAGAAAGTAACGTAACTACAGGAAATCAATACAGTTTATATAAAGAAAACCTTATTAATAAGACAACAGTGTTTGATTTTTCTTGGCTATGACTGTTTTGATTGCCATTGTCTCATGGTTGATATAGGCCAAATAAGTTTTTATATTCCTAATTGGGTTTTGTTATACAGAGAGAGCTAAAGGCTATTTTGACTTGCGGGTTCCTGTATGAAAATGATGATTCAGAAAATTCTTCTTCATGTCAAAGGTGTTATTTAGAGTTAGGCTCCATCTAAATGTGTTTGCTTATTATTTTTCCCTTCATTTTCTTTGGATAAGGGCTAGTCTAGAATATACTACCTAGGAGTTTTAAATAGTGATGCCACTTGATGAATTTTATTTAATGCCTGTTTCAGGCTATGTTTCTTGGATGCGTTATAAATCTTCCCTTCCCACAAACAGAACCAAAAGGAAGAAATTTCTTTTCAAGGTTTGAGAGCTTTGTTTCACAAATATGACCAGGGAACTAAAGTCAGAGAAATATGAACAAATTTGTTACATGGCATGCATCAAAAGGTTTGCTTCTGAAAAGCAAAATAGCTGAATATGACTGTCACGCCAAAAGAATGATGACGCTGTAACTTTCACACAAGATGCAATTTCCAAAGATCCTTGTCTCTTCTTGCCACATTTTATACCTTTTTCCCTATTTTCACATAGCTATTACACTCTCCATCTGTTGCTGTTTATATTTAATATGCAGAAAATAAATAATAATTATGGGATGCTTGAGATTTTGTACATGTAAAAGATCTATTCGCATGCTCGCTAGAAGCATGTTGTCATGGGAAGGCTTAGTCCAGTGGGCAAACAGTAGCAGAGGCAACATTTCATCATGCGTTTCTTTCAAAGTAAGAGAAGAAAAAAATAAACCCCCTAGATTTATAGCCTGGGAAAACTGAATGCATTCCTTTAGGGGAAAAGCAGAAAGGACGAGAAAAAGAAAACAAGAAAGGGAAGTTAATAGATAAAGGTGCTTCATACAGACACCTACATCAATTACCAATGTATGAAGCCATCCTAATATTCTCCTTTGTACATGTACAGACATCAGCAGAGTTAGTCACTGAAGTTATCTTCCTGAAGAAGCTTTTACTGTAAGCACCTCAGACTTGTAGCCTTGTGAGTCTAGGTCTCTTGAGGACTTTTGACAGATTTACAACGTAGACAAGGTTGTGCGTGTTGACTTCCTGGAAAAAAGAATAATACATATTTATATTGCTGCATGAACATTAATAAAAAATACGATCAACTGCAGCTCTAGATCTATGATGTGGAGAATTCCTAGGGTGCAGTAGCATAAGAAAAAGATATCCAAATTTAGGGCTGCCTGCTATGTCTTATCAGAGGTACATTTAGAGCTCGTACTATGGCTGAACTTCTACTAGAGTTCAAGATGAAATTTCCCTTATTTAGGCTAAATTTAAAAAAAAATCAAGCTAAATTTAAAAAAAGAATATTATTTCTCACAGCTTTCTTTTTTTTTTTAAATAACTACTGTATCTACAGATTTTATATCCCTCATGATTTTGAAGAAGGAATAGAAGAACAGTCCTGTGCTTAAACTTCCTCATAGGGAGAGATCATCTGTAGGCTGTCAAGTTAACACGAGAGGGGTTTGGTTCACACATGCCAAGCAGTGCTGGGCACTGTTGTAATCTAAATGTAATCTGTTGTGAGCTATGTGTGTTCCAGGGTTTGGTCCATGGGACTTTTCCAGCAAGTGCCAAGCAGGAAGAGCATCTCATCCTCCTCTTCCTCTGGAAATTCAGGCAGTGGGGAGAAGGAATGGTAAGCCCAGGAAGTGTCAGGAAGGAAGACACTCATTAAGCACAAATAAACATGACCCAGAAGATAGAAAAACTTCCCCTTGACAAGAGAAAGGGATAATAGAAAGGACAGAGATTGAAATACAAAGTGAGGAAAGAGCAAGAGGGTACCTATGTAAACATTTTAGGTCCCCCTGCCCTTCTGCCTCTGCAAATGCCTGTGTTTGGCTTTCCATCAGCAAGCAGACTCAGGACACCCAAACTGGGCTAGTTGCAGGCAAAGTTAAACTGAAAGGTGCTTCAGCTGTTCACCATGGGACCTGGCTAGAACTTGCCCAAAGCAAAATCTAAAATGCATACAGGGTGGATGTCAACTACACACTGCACACCAGCCAATGTCCTCTGCAGATCTGCTCCACTGGGCTGTACTCATTTCCTAATGTCAGCGTAGACCAAGAGACCAGGACTTCTTGGGATACAGGACGATGAGAACACCCAAGGTCTGCAGGCCATGGCTTTACTGACTGAGAAACCTGTGAAGGCAATGCCAGGTGAAGCATTACGATAACGATACCCAGGCTTCATCCCTCTTCAGCCAGTGAGAAAAAATAGAACGTAGTAGAAGAACTAGAGTGAAAAGAATGAGCCAGTGACCTGGCAGAAAGGTGAAGCGGGAACTAGAGGGGAAGGATGAAACTCAAGAGAACTCACAGACACTAGAGCCTGAAGCTGTGTGTATGCTTTATGTCATAATAGGCGTTTTATCAAACGTTTGCTTTGATGGCAAAGCAAAATAATGTCTCTTCAAAAACTCTTGCCCCATAATGGGATCTGTTTAAAGTTTTTGAAATAATGCTGAAAATGCTACCAAATTAAAGCTCAGAGAGTTAGACTCATAGCCTATTAAAATTCTGTTTATCATGCACATTCTAACACAGATGTTTCAATAAAAGAGATTTCCATGTAATTATCCTTCCTATGTCAATCATGATAGGTCGCTGGCTTGTGACTTGCTCCTGAGAGTTAAACAGAAAATAAATATACCAGTTCTTAAGTGTTGCCCTTCCAATTCAGGCAGAAAGCAGTAAGTACTCACATGGATGTATCCGAATTGATTTGCATTGCTGAGAAAGTAAATCTTAGGAGAGAGAAAGCTAGGCAAAGATGTGCTATTTTCGTCTCATTCAGTGTTTTTTCCATAAGAATTTATGAGAATATACTGTGCTGTGTTTTCAATTTAACCACTTCCCTCAGTTTCTTCGCTCCCTAATATTTTTGTCCAAAGGGGTTAAATTAGTTACAAATCTGCAGATTTTGGCATTTCATGCTTGAATGTTATTAGAATGAGCAATAGGGTGGGACACTTCCCCCATGTCATAGCTTGGTATGAATGAATGTTCTCAAGGAAACAAAAAAAGCTCGCCAGCATCAGTTGAGAAGACACAAAGCAAATCAGATAGCATCCAATCAGAGATACACAAGAGGAAGAGATCCAGCATCAAGCAAATTCTGAGGGCAGCAGCGGTTGAGAGATTTAGCTCATCCAGGAGGTGAACTAAAAGTTTCAAGAAGCTGTAAATTCCTCTACCTTCAGCATCCAGTAATGTGCGCCAGATGCTGGAGAACTTCTTTGGCCATCACCATCATTTATGATGCCATATGAGCTCTCACTCAGGCCATGACCTCCTGCAAAAAGGCAGAGCTTAGCCTGTCCAGCCCCAGCAGACCACGACCATACCCCCAGCCGCAGAGCTGGGCTGCTGGCCGGTTAACTGACAGTGGAGCAGGGGGACCTGCCATACATCGGGACCACAGGCAGTCACAGCCCCACGGGCTTACCATTTTCTGACAGCTCCGTCTGTCACATCCCATCAGCCTATTCTTTCCTAGAGGTGCCAGTGCAATTAAGAGAGCAGCACAGAGGTTCTTTCCTCACAGTGAGAAGATTGTTGTACATAATCAAGGTGTTCTCTGGAAAGTTCCTAAAAATCAGAAGTTCTGCTTACAAGAGCAACCAAATTCACTCACCATTCCCACGATAAATCCTTACAGCCTCCCAAAGAGGCAGACCAATTTACATATCCGGATTTCTTTTCAAACCCTTCACTCATGTGCTTTCATGCCAGCAGTCAGGGACGCGTTTTTTTCACTCCCTTCCCTTTTCCCCTATAAATACGGTTCTGCAGCTCGCCGTGCCTGCTAGAGACCCTGCACGCTGCTCGGCTGCCTGCCTGGAGCAAGCCTAGGAATGAGAGCCATTGTCTTTCTGAACGGCAGTCAGAGAGGCTCTCCTCCTCTGAGGGGGCATTTGTGATGGCAAATCCTCACCGCAGGACATCTAGAGATGTCTCCATCTAAATAGAAAAACAAGCTTAATTACTATTTTGTTGCAGTATTTTAATATGTAAAAAAGAAATAAATGATAAAGTATTTTAACAGGCAGGCAAAAAAGAAGAATAAATGGAAACTTACTACAAATATGAAGGTAGCATTTATGTGACTCACCATCCAAAAAACTGTATGAACACTGTACCCATGAAACCTTTGCAAAATTAAGAAAAGAAATAACATTTGTGTTTGTTTACCAAACAGTTTAGTTATCTAGTTATCGGGAGATTATTTTTTTCCCCCTTTTTATAAAAAGCACATTAAAAGGGGGGCTTGCTGTCATTGTGCCATTGCGACAGTTGCACTAATAGGGCTGTCCATGTTTTCAAAGAGCTGCTTCTTTGAAGGAAGCTACAATAAATTGTTTAGGGAATTCGCCATTCAGTGGTTCCCTCAAGTGCTGCATCCATCTTTCACTGATTAATAATGAAGCATTAATGAAAATGTTTCTGTGTCTCCATGCTCCCACCAATTAAATGCAGCACAGGAAAAAAAAAATACAGCCTTTGGAAGCTGTTATTTGTCTCGCTTGCTAGACAAGCAGTAGAGAGTGTAATTCTTTACTGGGAATATTGGTAAAACAAGACCTGCATTTAGGGGATTCAGACTGGTAAAGATGGATTCTTAAGCTGACATTTAAGAATCACTGACTCTCAAATACCACATTAGCAATCAAGAAATCAACAGTGTTTAGAAGTAATATAATTAGCTCAGCATGTTCTGCTTGAAACCAGTGCTGCAGCTATCAGCTGCACCAAATGACAGAAGAGGAGAATGTGCTTTCTGTCGAAGTACATTACATTTTACTTTATTAAAGGCATGAGAGCTCAAGAAATTCGTATTTCTGAGAAGCTGTTGGAGGTAGCTTGGATCAGGGTAGATTTTTCTCCATTAAGTGAGCGCGTTCTAGGAAACCGCTCCGTCTCTCTTTCACTTGGTCTGTGCTAAATGCATTGCCATGGCATTGCATGAGGCAGTTGGGCAGAATGTGAGGTAGGTCATTAATATGTTTTCATTTCATTTATGTACAGAAGCTACCGAGATCGTGTTTTATATGTAATTGCATTATCTGACTTGACCCTCTTATTTTAGAATTAAGTGCGGAGGATGTCAAACAGACAGACCCCAAAAGCCCATACACAAATGGAAATCCTGCATGTAGAAAGAGGAGTAATTGGATGCAAGGCAGTAAATATTTACTCAAATCCAGTCAACACTGGTAGTGTTTTAATTTGGCAGCTGCTTTGAAACTTACTTGAATAAGTTGGTGGTTTCAGATCTCTGCAGAGTTGAAAGCTGCCACTCTTCCTGGATGCCTTAGAAAAGAAGTTATGGATTAAATCCTAAAAGTGTTTGGGAATTGAACTGTACTGGATACTCAAAGCTGATTGTTCCCGTATATAATAATATAGGCTGACAATTAGCTTCTGCTGTATCTCCTCTCTGAGCAAAAAGGGGCCTTAAGTTCTTCCCTGTCTATCACTTTAGCACTTTTCACAAGCATACTGCCCTTGCAGGGGCACGTAAAGAGAAAGCTTAGTTTTAAAAGAACAGTTGGCTACTGAGGAGTAAACCAGGAGGGTTTAGGTAAAGGTTTGGAAAGCTGGATGCAGGAGTTCCTATGATCAGTTTGGACAGGCACAGCCACACAGGGGAAAAAAACCCCACCAAGCCCACCAGTTTTGGAGGCATTCTTGTTGTTGCTTCATGTCTGTGTGATGAGCCGAGAGCAGCAGCACTGCTGCAACCACCACATCTGTTTGTCAGAGCTCAGGTATTTCAGAAGCTCTCACCAAAGAAGAGTTCCAGGGAAATGGTGTTTCTCTGTTCCTCCCTCAAATCTTTGTCTGGAGACAGCCAAAGGTGGCTCTGGTTGCCCAGGCAGAGGGGCATCTCCACAGCGCTGCAGTCTGAGGCACAGTTCGAAGCAATGCCTTCATTAACGCAGTGCCAAGACAGGTTTTTCTCTACTGACAATCCTTCGCAGCAGAAGGCAAGAAATGGTGGCAAGAAGACAACATTATGAGGGTGGGTTTGTACCTACTGGTTCCACATCACCCACCACAGTGCAAAGGGAGAGCTCTGGGCTTCCTGTGGGCCACCATGAGCCCCTACCCTACGGCTTTTCCTAGTTAGGTCCTGTGCTCTTATATTCTCTGGCACAAATGTTGAACTACGGCTCGTGGTCCTTGTTTTCCATAAATATTGCAGTGGAGAATTAGCTGAATTTAATTACAGTTATCACGAAATAGCAAGCATTAATCAGATGCCAGTAGCAGCTGTATTTTGCTCTTTTGAAAGCAAGAAACTATTTAAAAACTATTTCATTAAAAGCAGGAAACTATTTTAAAAACAAAGTGAAAAGCATTATATTTATAGAGAGGCGTTATCCCAGAGCACACAAACACCCTCAAAATAATAATAAAAAGGTCATCTTAATAGGATGCTGTTGTAGTAAGAGCCTGGTAGAACAAAACCTAGAGAAATATTGATCTGGACTGTGCTCTGGCTTCGAAAGAGATGGAGAGAGAACAACATAAAAACCTGTCATTTTTCTCATCTCTTTCATTTAGGCTGCTGGCATGTAGAGATCACCATCTAATTAGAGAATCATGAAGTTCTTTAAACGTGCATAGATTGCTCTAATTCACACACCAGTTCCTCCTTTGCGCTGCAAGAAGCATGTCAGTGACGTGAGGATCGAAGCAATTTGCTTTAACGATCCTCCCCTCAGGAGATTTCCATTTCCCCTCCTGCTCCTGTGGGCTGGGAACCTGCATAAAAGCCCAGCAGCGCTGTGGGAGGTTCCCACCCACAGATCCCTGAGCACAGAGGGCAGGATACTACACCTTGAGGTTGTTTTAGGGGGGTGGCCACAGATGACAGCTTTCAGCACAGCTGGCTGCCTCCCTCCTGCCAGAGCTGCGGGGTTCTGCACCAGCTGGATTCTCCTCCAAGGTTCCTGTTTGCACAGAACCACAGATGTATATAACTACCAAGGAACGCCAGATTTGGGGAACCAAAATTAAGACACCACAAAGCGCACAGCACGTGGGTGATCAGGTAGGCATTGCTATTCACATGAATTATGATTTAGATGCTGGTTTTACCTTTCTAGAATCTACTGATCCCTTTTACAAGCCCTCCTCCTTCTAGGCTGGAGATCGTTGTTATGATACAAGCATTGCTGCTTACAATTAGGTTGTGCACCAGGCAGCGCAGCCATTTCCTATGGCTGTGTAACGCCACTGAGGTGCAACCTCCTGGATAAGTAGTGGGGAACACACTTGCTGCACAGCTTTGCACCACTGGAACTGGGAACAGTAAGCGCACCTCACTCGTGGCATGAACACATCATCCCCCAAGACTCTGCATCCTAAATACACAAGACAGTCTCCTACGTCGACGTGTCCAAAGGCTGATGGGAAGGACCACAGGACTTGGAGAAGCATTTTAACAACTAGTTTATTTTCCTCAAAGCTGAAGTATACTATAAAATGTGTCAGGGCAGAGTTGCAGTGCTTTACAGACATGCGATCTGGGGCACAAGGCCAAGATAAGATACAGCTTTGCATAACTCTTAGGTTGTAAAACAGTTCGCACAGTTTGCTTTTTTAACACTGTCACTTTTAACTCTCCTCCTGCCTTTGAAACCTCTTTTGCTGCTTCCTAGGGCTTCTCAGGAGAAGCACCCAAGGTATAACATACCTCAATAGGTGCAGAGATATTAAAATGTGAAGCACCAAGTCTCTTCCTATCCCAGATGAAGAAACTTTCCATGATTCTTCACTACAGTGATGCAGAAAATCAACGTCAGGCAAGTAAGTTGGAGCCACACAAGTGATAAAAAACTCCCTTCTCCCACCAACGCCACGTCGCCCCCAGGAGATCATCTAATCAGGAGATCACCCAGTAGGAGATCATCTAATATATTTATTCCTCCGGACCACATTTCAGCATTAATAGTTTTCAGTTTCTAGCTCCAGACACGCAGCAGTGAGCTCTTTGTGCTGGTTATTTCCTCTGTTTTTTTGACAAACAAGCCCACCGCTTAAATAAAACTTTGAGATGTGGTCCCGTCCTCTCAAAACCCAGTTATTGGTATCCATATGTACTTACTAAAGAACCCTAAATGCCAGGAACACTTGCTCAGGACACATGTGGGTTTGGCAAAGGAAAAAAAACACAATGCATGCAGATTTACAGACAAAGCATTCAAATTTATGGAAAATGCACCCCAGCAAGTGTTGGGGAAAATGCTAAGCAAGGACTACCCAAAAATACACCTGCTTTCTGATACAAGTCCCACTGCCTCCTGTTTTTCTTGGACAACTCCCCATGCAAATTCTCCCAAGTAAAGCCTTTTTTAGCAACAAAGATAAATTGCAATTGTCACCGCAGAGTTCCCAAAATGGTTGATTATCTTTAAAAGTAACCCCTCTACCCCTCTGAATTCTAAAAATAGTGCCTAGGTCTTTGAGACTTTAATTTTAAAATGTCCTTTTGTAGGTAAATAGAGCAATAGAATGGGTTCTGGAATGAATGGGTGTGGACAGTTTTAAAAAAAATAAAAGAAGTAAAAATCAAGCTTTGGTTTTGGAGACTGCTGTGCATCAGGAACATTAACCTGCTTTGAGTAAAGTTTGCTAACTGAGCAGCAGAGAAAGCAAGCAGGGCATGCTAAAGGGAGTTGCGTGCAACTCCTTTCTCATGCCTTTAGAGCTACAGGGACTAAACGCGAGGAGAAAAGCCCAACAGAAAATCTGGCTGCCATCCAGAAGTTTAAAGCCTTTGAAAAAGCCCTTTGGTGAAAATGAAGCTACTTAAAATTTTGATTTTTCCCATCTGCTTGGGAAAAAAGGAAAAGACTGGATTTAATTGTAATTAGTGGACAAAAATTGAGAAATTTTTTATTTTGTGTGTGTGTATGTGAGAATTTTGGCATCTGTAACCGTAAAATCCCGCCCCAGGCTGTTTGCAGGGGTTCAGATGCCAGTATGGCTCTACGATGAGATACTTAAAAACTATTACTTATTGAAATGTTTAATCTCTGCTAAGAACTGCACCACTGACATTTCCATCTCACTCTGAGGATTACCGACGTCCCGGAAGAAGGGGTAAATAAGTACAGACCCCAAAACATGCTGAACATTTTTATCATGACAAAAGACGTGCGATGAACTGCAAAGTGGGAAACAGCTTTTAAGACATCATTTTCATGGCAAAATTGCTTTACTTTATGGATTATTTTTTACAACTCTGCAATAAATGCTTCAAAAAAGGCCTTTCCAACTGAGTATAAAGAAAACTTATATCTGCCTTTAACGCAACTCCATTGACTTTTCACTTGTAGTTTGCCTCTTTATGCTAATTATCATATGCCCTCTATTATAGGAATAGATACTTGCAGGGAATGCAATTAAAGATGTAAAAGATACTTCCCACCTAGGATTCCTTTTTTTCCTCCCGGAGTTTTGTGAGTCTCTGGTATTTGATTTTTAAGAATGCTTTTAAATCTGAATGCATGGCATCGTTTTTCACAGTGCAGGAGTCTCTATGATATCCCAAAGAGCAGCTAATGAATTTCAAAGGCTTCTTTCTGGATAAACATCTGAAACTCCGGATAGTTATCAAGCTCACCCAGCCTCCTTTTCTCTGGAAAGCTGAGGGCTGTGTGTATGGATACAGATTGTATGACAAGCTGTCCTGCAGCTGTATCTCAGGCTGCTGATTTTAGACAGCTCAGAATGCATGTAAGGAAAGACATGCACTTTCGATGTTTCTATTTCAGAAAATCGAGGTGCTCGCAGAAGCAGAAAACACAGAACCCCTCTTGGCTTTCGCCCATCAACTCGGAAGCCCCTGAAAGTTTTGTTTTGGCTTTGAAGCAGTAGTCAGATATAAATGCTGATTACTTGTTGTTTAACCCACTCAGCTGAAAGCAAGCCTAAGTACGCTGCACTAAAGCTTTGTCCCTGCCTGGAGCCTACTTGAAGATGACGTTTCTATTTAGCACATATACAATTTAAAGAAGTGCAGTGATGAAAAAGAACAAAACAAACCCCAGGACTGCTGTGTTCTTCATTAAAAACTCTGTCCTCAACACTTTAAACCTAAAGAAGGAATACGTTCAGGAGCGAGGAAGAACGATAGACCAGAAATGATGGAAAAACTCTGAAAATTATTCTGAAGTTTGGGGGGAGGGGGGAAATCAGCATTACAAACTGCACATTGCCTGGACAGGGCCTGAGATAGATGAGAAGGGAGCTGTCTGAATCCATGCACAAAGCACCACAGCATTGCAGACACGGAGATCTGCGTCACATTTCAACAGTCCCCACATAACTGTGAACAAAGATACACTTAGTGCTACCACACACAGCATTTGGTGGGAGTTTACCACCTATGGGAGGGGGCTTTTTTCTTTTCATCACCCACCCCCTCACCCCTGGTACCTGTAGACTTTAAATCACAAATTCCTTGGGGCTTCTTCAGGAACTAAACCAATGCACGGAGGGCACGGGCTGCCTCTGCTCTCCGTGTGGAGGGTCCAACATTTGGTGACTCCATCTGGGGCAGCCCTGGCAGAATATACCAGATTTTCTGGTCCTCCTTAACAAAAACATTACTAACAGGATCGCTGGCAGGTAAGCCACCTAAACACAACACACAGAGAATACACTTTATGCTTTCTTTTTTTTTTATGTTACTCAAATTATCAACATGAATCTATCCATCACTTAGTGCTACCTCCTCCAGAACCTGTGCTGATGCCATTTTTGTTTCAGACAGACTGCCAGGAGCGTCAAGACAATCCCAGGTTTCTTCTGGGTGACTAATTGACTTATTTTCCTGTTTACAAAGTGACTGAGATATCAGGCGTAGGTTTTGGATCCTCTGCTGGAAAGGTGGTTTTTAAGAGAGGGGCTTGCGTACTATTTTGCACAGTAAAAGGTTCCCCTGCTCGCTGCAATGACTAGATGTTTGGCAGCTAAAGAGGAATGCTTCTTAGGGAAAAAAATATCCCAGTGAGCAATACCATGGGGAATTTAGCAAAAAAACATACAACCAGCTTAAAAAACAATCCAGGATAATTGAGTTTGTGAAATGACTTGTCCAATAATATGAGGAATTAGCTAAAGAAGAGAGTCAGACTTTTCCTGATAACTAAGTTTAATTTCAGTTAAAGTTTCCATCTTTAATTGCTACCTAGGGGTAAATGTTGCCCTGACTCTCAGGAGAGCACTGCAGGTGCTGAAAGCACACCTGAACAGAAATTTCAAACACCTAAGGGTTTCTTTCTTTTCCTTTCTTCAAAATGGACCTCTCTTTCAAACCTGGAGGTCTTTCTGAGGGAAAACGCCTCAATTTGTGGGGATTCTTTTAAAATAGTATTTAACATACAAGATTAGAAACAAGGGGAGTAGATGGGGAGGCTTTTGAAATGTAGTAAGGAAAACTGCTTCAAGCACGACTGAATGGGAAGGGAACAAACAGGGAGGCAGGAAGAGATAAGGACAGAAGCTCATGTTCTCTTCGTGTGTTTGTGCTCGCATGTAATTATTCTGCTGTATGTGGAAAGAACAATGGGACAAGGGGAAACTACACAGGTACATCTTACAAGGTACCTCTGAGCATAATGAGGACACTGCTGTGAGACTCACACATGCGGCAGCAAAGAACCTCCAGCTCGACTGCCTAGGGAAAGCGTTCACAGGAGCACAGCGAGGGTGGGATGATGCGTGAAGGACATAGGGCACACAGAGCTGGGGCAGCAGTGGGAGAGGATCCCAACCCACAGACTTACCTAATCTATGTGCAGCAGGGAGGTTTGGGTGGGTTTCCCCCCCCCCCAAATAATTATTGTTAAACTGTTCAGGTTTGCTTGAGGAATTGGGAGGGCACTGTTCAGACAGATGTGCATAGAAACAGCTCTGCCACAAAACATCTGTTAATTAGCTATCATTTAAAAAAAAAATAAATTAAAATCAGAACGTTAACATCAAAAGAAAAGCAACCCCCTCCCCAGATAGCTCAATATCTTATAAAAAATATTTTCTTCTAGTCCAGTGTGACTTACGTGGCTTCAGGATAAATGGCGATTAGAACTGTAAAGGTGCAGAGCTGCAGAAATCCCTGAGTTTAGAGAGATCAAAAGATGGGAAGTAAGGGGTTGATCAGGCCTCTGAGTTCCTCTCTGTTATTATTTCCCAGGGTGGTTTCAGCTTTCATACAAGTTCACCACCCTAGTTTTCATATAAATTTATCATCCTAGGGACAAAACAGAAGCTGTTCCCAGCTGGAATCTCCCTAAGGAAGGGGTTTTGGGGCTTGCAGTCCAGATCGGTACATCAAGATCAAGAATGACACAGATCCACTTCTCAGAGTTCAGGGGCCAAGGATGGAAGGTAGGCCCCAGGACCCACCTTTCCCCTGAGAGTTTCTGAACGATCTCTAACTGGTATTTTAAAAGAAAAGTGCTTCTAACCTTGCCAAGAAAGAACTCAAATTCACATCCCTCAAAGCTGGGTTCACCCATCAAGAGAATACAGATCTGTTATTTTTCCCTCCTTGGCCTTGAAAATAAGTCTGACTCTGCTTAGCCTCCTGAAAATATCTTCCTCACACCAAGCTACGTGCAGAGGCTTTATGCAAGATCAGGATTGGAGCCAACAGTTTTTCTCTGAGTATCATTCTACCAGGGTTTGCAAATCACTTCAAGATGATGCTTTCCTGGCTGGCTTCCAGGGCCCAAAGCAACCACAACAAGTAAAGTGGCTGCTGTGCTTGCTGAGGACACACAGTGCAGGGGACAATCATCACTCTTGGGCTGCTTCTAACTACGTGCTATGGGTTTTTACGTGTGTGTCCATCTGTCTTATAGAGCTACAAGGTGAAGGTTATAAAAACGGGCCTCGATGGAGATGGAAGGCATAGGTTTACTTCTCCATACCGTTCCTCAAGGCTTGGGGAAAGAGTGAGCTTCCTCTTGTTTTGCACACTGAAAATTATTTGGGAAAGCCAGAGGACACGGTTAATAAGGGAATCGAGGGAGTTACTTTGAATCTTTATAATCTTTATTTAATGATTTAACCTCAGAGCAGTTTAAGACAGGGTAGGTAAATTGTGCCTCAGAAAGACATAGGAAAGGAAGCAACTCCTTTAGGAGTTGGAAGTTGCGCGTCAGGTTTCAGGCTGAGCAAGCCACTGGTGCTTAAGGAAGGGATCCAAAGCATAACCTAGCTCTTCCAGGAGAATTAGGTCAGACTGTAATTTCCGTAACATAGCAGCTAGCAAGGTGTATAGAAACTGCAGGCACCTGGGCATGCTCCTCCTCACAGCCAGAAAGTGGCTGAGGTAGGACTCGAGTACTTGAGCTCTCACTCAAGTCCCACCACTCTCTTACTGTGTTTACAACAGTATTAGCTCATGCTAAGAGCCATTTCCTCCATTGTACACCATTGTTCCTACATTGTACAGCCAGGCAATTAAGAAAAAAAATAAAATGCATGACCTTCATAACTACAGAACCCTGCCCTCTCAACCTGAGAAATGGGATTAGGTCCCACTGAAGAGAGAGAACTAGTATTTATTTCACATCCCCTAACGCTACTGGGCAATAGCTGGCTGGTTCAACATTGCAGAAATCACAGAATCACAAGGTTGGAAAAGACCTTTAAGATCATCAAGTCCAACCATTCTCATCCTAAACTAAACCATATCCCTAAGTACCTCATATACCCTTTTTTGAGCACATCCAGGGAAGGTGACTCGACCACCTCCCTGGGCAGCCTGTTCCAGGCCCTGACAACTCTTGCAGTAAAAATTTTTTTTCTAATGTCCAATCTAAACCTGTCCTGGCACAGCTTCATGCCATTCCCCATTGTCCTATCACCTGTCACCTGGCTGAAGAGACCATCACCTACCTCTCTACAGAAATCATCTATCTGTTATAAAACATTTCTTGCTTTAAATGGACCAGTATGCAAGCAAATAAGATGAGCCCAAATAAGAGATCATCTTCTCCAGGATGAAATATAAGGTGTGAAAAAGTCTGTTGTTCTGAAAATAAGTCTGTAAAAATGAGTAACAAAAATGCTGGCAAATGAAATAAGCCTGGTCAATTCATAACCTGAACGTGTTCGAAATCTGATATGATTGAAACCACACAGTTGTTTTACTACAAAAGTGAATTGACTCACAGCTTTAGAAAAGGGGGCTTGTTTTGTTTCAATGAAAAATAAATCCTCTCAACAGTAGGAAGGCAGAAAATGACCAGCTAAACTTGTCGAGCCCCCTTGCAACGCACTTACTGATCAACCTGCTGAACACAGGTTTTGTTTTGATTTTGCCCATGCTGGGTTGTACGGTGCTAGTCACCTCTCCATACAAGTTTCTGAAATGGCTCCAAGGGGTACGTGGGTGGGATCAGCACTCACCAGGTATTCAAAGGCTATTTCTGCTGGTTTTGGTGGCGCTGGTCCAGCCCCTCCCAGGCAAAGCTGTCTCTACATCTAACACAGCTCACCTCAGACTCCACTGGCAAAGCTCCCAGTGCATTTCCCAGCCCTGTCCACCTCCTCTCCGCAGCACCGACATCGCAGCTGGACCAGCCTCCAGGGTTTTCCTATGCTGCTCCAGACACAATTATTAGCCTATGAACAGAATGGGAACATATGATTTTGTCATTAATTACCTTGTTTATATGTTGATGTAGGGAAATAAACAATGTACTTATTTATTGCTCCGTAACAAGTATCACTGAATCATATGTTTCTGAGAGGTAATGTTTTATTTGCTCTTTTCAAGGGATGTTTGTTTCAAATCTTTGTGTATTGGTGGCTGTTTATGCTTGAGGATATTAGGGCGACAAATTATGGCAGAATGAGTGCTAGAAATCCACTGGGAAAATAGCAAGTGATAAATAATTACGTGATTGTGAGGAATGACTTGAACACTTCCACTACTTCAGTGCATGGGGGGAGATTTTATTTCAGCACCATGGAAGTAGAGCTCAATTACAGTCCCCTAAGCATGATGACTTAAGTTTTTCCTGTACAGAACTTCCCTCTCATGCAGCCCTCTCTGAATACAAAACAGTTGGCTTCCAGCCAACCCCCAGTAAGATACAGAGCATGATTTCATATGCTATGAAATACCCCTCTGGTGAGTTGGGGGTCAGCTGTCCCAGCTGTGTCCTCTCCCAGCTTCTTGGGGACCCCCCGACTTCTAGTTAGCAGGCCAGTATGAAAAGCTGAAAAGTCCTTAACTGCTTGGCGACAACTGAAATGTCAGAGCGCTAACAACATAATTCTCATCCTAAATCCAAAACATAGTACTAACCAGGTGCTAGGAAGAAAATTAATTCTATGCCAGCAAAACTTATGACTACCTAAAGTAGTTTTCACAGTAGTGACCAAGATGAGCTACACACTAAAGTACGACCTCCTACTCAGCAATCAAGATATTTTTCAGCATCTAAAACCTGTTTTACTTAATAAATTATGTGAAAGAGAATCTTTCTACAATGTGATATACCACAGAAGTAGATTTAATGTCACCTGTGCTGCTCACAAAAGTTACATTAGTGGCTCTTAGGATCTGCATTCAGTATGTCACGGGAGTTTCATGAGGTGGGAGTACTCTCAGTGCTGCCAAGGTCTGTCTGATTGGTTTTTCCAGCTTCCCGTAAGTTACACAAAATCAAAGAATAGTTTGGGTTGGAAGGGACCTGTAAAGGTCCTCATCCAATGCCACCCTCCCATGCAATAAGCAGGGACATCTTCAGTTACAGCACATTGCTCAGAGCCCCACCCAGCCTGACGTTGAATGCTGCTGGGGATGAGGCATCTACCACCTCTCTGGGCAACCTGCTCCAGTGTTTCACCACCCTCACTGTAAATGTCTTCCTTATATCTAGACTGAGTCTACCCTCTTTTATCTCAAAAGCATTACCCCTTGTCCTATTACAAAAGGAGCCACTATAAAGTCACTTCCCACGTTGCTCATAAACCCTCTAAGTAGTAGAAGGCACAGTGAGGTTTCCTTGGAGCCTTCTCTTCTCCAGGCTGAACAACCCCAACTCTCCCAGCCTGTCTTCACAGGAGAGGCATTCTATTCCTATGGCCACTTCTGTGGCTCTCCTCTGGACTCGCTCCAAGAGGTCCATGCCTGTCTTGTGCTGAGGACCTCAGAGCTGGACACAGTACTGCAAATGGGGTCTACCAGAGCAAAGGGTAAGAATCACCTCCTTTGACCTCACCTCCCTTGACTGTCTGTTTTTGATGCAGCTCAGGAAATGGCTTTCTGGCCTGTGAGTGCACATTGCTGGCTCAGTTTTTCATCCACCAGTACCCCCCAAGTCTTTCTCCACAGGGCTACTCTCAAGACATGGCCCTCCAAGGAAAAAAGATGGACCTGTCCCTCATTTTGAAAATCATAAAATATCCAAGCCCTCCAAAATCTGAAATGGAACTGAAAAATTTTAAGCCTTTTCAATTCCATTTCTGGACTGGGTTTCAAGTCTTGTTATAATCAGTTGCTGTTGATAGAGTACACGTCAGGATCTGCTGCACCAGGATATCAGAGGATACTCTGTCCTGACAGCAGGGAAACCTGGCAATTGAAACAGTAAAGGAAGCTTATCAGAAGACATGAAATACCCAAAAATAAATTCGTTGTGATAGAATTTATTACACTGAATAGCAAATTAATTAATAATAAAGATGTCTGAAATGCAGCAAAGTGTTACTGAGCTAGAAAGCCTTGCACCGGAGTGAGTATTTGAGGAGGGAGCCATGCAATGGTAGAAAGAACTTGGTTAGATGCTAGTCATGGCTAGTCTCTGATAACAATAAGATTAAGTGTCAGAATCCTACAACTAAGATCACCTCCCCCTTCCCAACAGAAAAAAGGTTGGAAAATGCACTTTCTCAGCATTTTTTCAGGCAAGGTCCATTGCACCAACAAGAAACCAAGCTTCCATGTCACAGGGAAGCATCAGCTCTTTACTCCTGTGCAGTGAGTGTGAGTAGTGATACACGACGGTGAGCGTACCCTTGCCGTGCCCAACTCATGCAGCAATGAGTGCGGTGTGTCAGTTTTGGGGACTCCACAGCTGGCAATCCCTGCCTGCAGCTCTGGCTGCTCCGCAAAGCGAAGAGAAGGTCACAGCCAGCGACTTCTCCATTTCATGTCACTGTTGTGCAGAAAGCCTCCCTCCAGCAGTATATGCGTTTCACACCTAGCTGCTCCTTTTGTCAAGCTGTCATATTTAATTAAAACGCTGACAGCCTTTAAGGATCTCTACAATGTGCAAAAAATACATAAGATCAATGCTTCACACTTCTACCAGCAATTATTCTTTTCGTACAGTAATTTAATTTGCTTCCTTTCATTCTTCAGGTTTATAAATTATTTTTTCCTTTTACTGTTTTCTACAAAAGTAGAATAAGAACTTTCTTATAAGCCTTGAACTCCTTCACACCAGCCTGTCCTCAGCCAGGACTTTCTCTCCCCAGAGAAAGAAGCATCCCACCGCACTCAGCATTTGGTGCCCGAGGAGCCTGTGCTTGGACTGCCAGAGCTCCCAAAGCATGGTGCCTCTCTGGCAGCACTTATTTTTTTAAAATAACCCTGTACATACTTTGCTTGGGTTAAACCCAGAGAAGGTTAAAGCATCTAACTACCTATGAGATTTTCAAAAAATCTTATCCTGCTCCTGTAGTAGCAATTCAGTGTTCCCTTTCCTGAAGTCATTCTTCAGGATGTACCAGGCGATGATTTCAGTGCTGCACGTATTCACAGCCAAACACTTTCTCATCTCTTTCCTCCAGGCACCAGGAAACCTCAATGTTATCTGGGAAATTCTCATCTCTTTTTTTTTTTTTTTTTTTTTAAGGACAGCAATAAGATGCTATCATCATGGCAAATAATTTACAAGAGCTAGAGTTTCTCTCCGCTTCCAAGGAGGTCTACCAGATATTCATCTTTATCAGAACAGGGTTATCACCACTATAATTTTATGCATGCCTGTCTGTCACTGCATTAAAAACAAAGTACCAGAGCAGGTTATTTCATGCATAACTACAGTGTCTAATGACACCTTGTGATACAGGGTCCCAGTTGCAGCAGATGCTCTGCCTAAATAATTCCTATTGCTGTCTCACAGCCTAGGCACACAGACCGGGCAAGGCTGAGGGTCAGAAAGCATCAGACCCCAACATGCCCAGTGTAACACAAGAAGCCAGATGTAGCATCTGAAACGGGCCTCATCCTCATGAGCTGCAGCGACAAGACCACCATCTACCTCCCATGTCTTCTCATCTGTATCCAGACTTATTTGAGATCAGCTCGCTCAGGCTGCGAGCTTGGCTATTCATCAAGGTAAGCCTGCAGTGGAAAGCGCTTCCCCAAAAACATACGACAAAAGGCCTCTAAACTGAAGACGTTCAGGCAGAAAACATTGAGAAAACAGGACCAGCTCACTGCCAGCGTTCCCTTCCCTGAGGAGGTCAGTAGGAATTTGCTCATTACTGTCTCTTTGCTTACAGAAGCAAGAACACAGCACCACGGGTGCTATAGTCCGGACTGGGTGAGCACCCTGAAGTGCACCCACGACCTCCTCTGCTAGCCACACGCTGCATCAAGGGGTGACTCTCTCAAGGCACCATGCCTCTGGACCCATGGGAGAGCAGTCACTTTCCTGAGACTGCTGCTCCACGGCACATACCGGTCAGCCTCTGCGACACCTCCAGGCTCTCCCCCATATATTTCGGGGAGCCTTTCTGGAGTGGGTCAGCCCTGAGGCTGAGGGAGTGGATGGGATGGAGGTAAGGCAGGTTGGCCCCTTCCTCCTTCTTAACCATCTTTGACTCCAAAGGCAAGCAACAATCAGGAGGAGCGCAGCTCGGAGCCCCAGCTCCTTCTCCTCTGCTCAAAACCAGACGCAAACAATTTCTAAATCTGCTTGAGGGAGACACTTTAAAACGACCAACATATTCAGAGATGCTGCCTTTCAGCAATTCATCTTTATAAAAAACGCTCTTGACGAGCAAATTGGTAGAAAACGGATTTTGCTTTGCAAATGTAATGATTCATATCATGACTACCTGTGCATTCATCCAGTCACAGCACAAGAGCAATGTCATATTACACATCTGGCCAAACACAGCTAAATGGCATAGACCGATTAAAAATTTCAACACGCACAAAAGGGGTTTTGCTGTTTTGGGTTTGTTTTGGTTTTTTCTTTTCTTGTTTCTAAATCAATCTGTAGAGTTAGATAAAAGTAATACAAGACATTGAATTGATAACGAAAATCACTACTTTCTAATGAAGTCTAAAGTAGAAAAATCTGTATGAATTAATCATTTTGATTTAAATACTCAGCTGTAACAGCTACTCATTCTATAAACACATCTAATATATATTTATATAGTCTGAAATGACAAAATAAAACTAACTAGCTCTAAAACTCTGATACACTTAATTTTGTATATATATATTATTTTAGAATATAAAACATTATTTGAGAACTTTAAAAGAAGAAATTCTATATTACACATGAAGATCATTTAAAGCTTCCAGATTCTAATTGCTGATTCTAAAGACCATGTTTTTATGAAGCTGGACATGCAAAATTTGTACAAGTATATTCATATGCACAAAAGATAAGTTAACTGAAGACCATTAATGAGGTCTTGCCTGGGATCTGAATTAACATGCTTAAAAGGAGACAAAGCAATGAGCTTTATACCAGTCTGCTTGGAAATAACTCCCTTTCTGAGATTTTCTCAGGTTCTGTGCCTGAAAACTGATGACTCCTGAGTAGGCTGCTGCACGTCCCTCAGACCCACATGCACTCACAGTGATGAAGATGCGGGGTGCCTCCCCCAGCAACAGACCTACTTAAAGTTGTCTGAGGAAACGCATCCAAAGGTAGGTTTGCTGCAGCCCCCGTTCAGAAGCAGTGGAACACGTTTCATTCCCAAAACCCAAAATGCAGGCCATTCAGCTCTGCAAAGGCCCAGATCCAGCTCTCGCTAATGGCTTAAATTAATTGTGTCATAGCTGAAGTTCTACATATGTTAGGAATTATGGAAAACGAAGCTGCCGAGCCCTCTGGTGACTTGTCAAGCTCCAGAACACTCAGTGCATGGGCACTGAAACGGGCAGGTTTTCCAGACACCATCTGGGCACCTCTTTCCACTGCTACTCAGTGGAGGTAGTTCATTAATAAAGGCTGCTCCATGATGAGGACTTGAAGACTCGGGTCCTACCACTTACATAGAAAGCTCGGTGAAGTGCTTATGTTTCCCAGGCAGGACATTATTTTCCAGACCTCCAGGTTTTAGACAGCTACAAAGCCGGAGCATGTTGTCTGCCAACTGAGGCTAAAAGGTTTGGATGCTCCTACAGGCAGCTGCAGAACCCAGTGTGGAGGAGCCCAGTGACGTCTGCTGCACTTGTTACATCTGTTTCCTCATTTACCCAGGTGGAGTCAGGTAATGAAAAGCAGACTGCTCTCCGTTGTCCCATATTTCTGGCTGCCATTGCAAGATTCCTCTGCCTGACAAGGTGCCAGCTCTGATTGACACTGACCCACAATGGCCAATTCTGCCCCTGCTTCCAGGGACTGCACATCATCCTCATGGCACCCGCCAGCTTGGCTGTGACACCTTGGAGCAGACATACCCAACCCAAGCAGAAATCTTGAGCAACTGCAGCTCTGTAACATCATACTTCCTCAGCCTGGACTGTTTGCAGGGATATCACTCCAGCAAATATTTGAGAGCCTCATGGACATCTTGTTGGCCAGTACAACTGGTTGGGAACTGCTAATACAAAAAACAAAAAACCAAACGCTCCCAAAACCCAAAAATGTCTCAACCCCCAAAACAACACAAAAAAACCTAGTAGTCCAAGATTTTTTGCATGGGGCAGGAGAAACCTCCAAGTAATTATATACGCTGTCAGCAATCACCTTTCTGACTCAGTTGTTTCATGCTTTTTAAAAGTTACTAAATGCTGTCTTAAATAACCAAAGACCTCATAATGCACAGGACCACATTTTGGCAAGACACAAGTATATGCTCTCAACTTCAGTCACCTGATAAGACAAAAGAGAAAGAGCTACTTTCATGCACATGCTCTTTCCTTCCTTCCCCTTCAACACACTGAGGTTGATTGTTCCCAGAATGATTCAAAATCATCGAGAGTCACAGGGATGTGACAGAAGAAATTCAAAGTGATCCCTACCCAGCACATGTCAGCTTAGTGTGAGATGCACACATCTATGCACGTTGCTCCCATTTCTCTATCTAGCCTTGCTCCTTTATCAGCACATCTCAGCACAAGCCTCTCTTTCCCCCTTCTCTCCCACACTGTAGCTCCTTCATAAATCTCTCACAGTACAATGAAGCGTCACTGTGTTTATCCAGATCCAGTAACGCAGGAATACATCGCAGCACGCAGAATGGGCTCTTAACTCATCTCTTGTTTATTAATCTGCCTGAAATGCAGGGTGAGAACACGTCGATAACGCTAAGGTTAATGACTGATTGATTCATAGCAAGAGCACCAGCATTTACAGTCAAACGATCCTCAGTAATTGTTGTAATAAAGACGGCAGATGAGTTCACAAGGCACACAGTTAGGCACAGCAACTCTCCTCAGCACAACTCAGTAGGAGTGCCATCGTTTGGGTTTCTTACAGGGGAGCAGCAGGTGTTGGAGGAGACATGTTGGCATACGGCTAATTGTCACCAGCCTGTACCTCCCGCGATACAGGGAGGTGGAAAGCCTGCTGCTGTCCCCAACAACAGCCCCTCTGGTGAAGAGATTGGTAATTTGCACCCTTCACACGACAAGAGATAATGCTGAGGATGAAGGCATGCTCCATTTTCCTTGTGGTTTATAATAGAGGTATATGGTGAGGCAAAGAAGAGCTGGCTCCACAGAAGAAAGAAACACTCTTTACAGCAGATTTGTGTCATTAAGAAGCTTGTGGGAATCAACAGCTCTCATTGTCATGCTTCAGAAAATGCTGGTCCCTTACAATAAATGAATATCCTAGGTATTTTGTTCATGTCAAAAGGATGAGGTTTGCTGGAAAGATTGTTAACCTGCAACTTCAAATACAATGGAAGACAAGATCACTGCAATTCCCACCAGTGAACAATTGACATCGAACAAGTGCGGGGAGGAATTGCCAGGTACAGGTGAAAGAAGCAGCTTTGCATCTGATGGTTTAACATCAACAGGAGAGTACCTTAACCAGGGGGACTTCATGTCAAAATTACAGCACCTAAACCCAGGGCTTTTGGTGCCCATGGCTTTCCTCTGCACAAACTCCTTCCACAGACTAAAAAAAACCAGCAGAAGTCATTCTGTCTCAAATATCATCACCTTATTTTATCTGAAATCACAGCTCTGAGACAGAGAGAGATGAGACTCAGAACACCTTTGCAAGCCCTTTATGCAATGGGCTGTTAAATGAAAGGATAGCAGTGCAGGGCTGCTTCCTGGGAAGAAAGCATGGTGTGTAGACCTGCCCAAGAAGGGCCATATTAACTGCAGAGAGGGCTCTGCCCTTACATACCAGCATGCCAGTGTGTATTTCAATATTCAGGAAATTATGCATGCAATGAAATGCAGAAATTGAGGCAATTGCTTTTCTGTCAGAAAAGTTTTCTAAGTGCCTTTAAAGTTGAAATGTTCCTAAGGGTACACACCAGAGATCACCCTGCTGGCAAGCACAGGCTAGCGTCCTTAAGGAGGCTTCATTACAAGGCTTAATGGCAAAAACTTCGTGAGAGAGTGGGGAAATGAAACACCCCACCCTGTATTGTGACTTGACTTTGTCCCTTGGAAATACTGTGGTTTGCTGGTAGGTGTTTTGCAGATTTCTCTATCTCCTGACTCAGCTGACAGAGGCAGTGGGAATACAGAGCTTCAGTGTGTGCCCTGCGCAGATCAAAGCCACGCATCCTTTTTAGGGTAGGTTACAGGCTTGGTGACTTTTCATCTACTCTGCCTTACTAACTCAACATCAGTTGCCCTGGAGTCACTTTAAATGATTAATTTCCGTATTTTAAATTTTGAAAGTTAAACCTTTCAATAAAAGCCTAAGTGCTTATTTGCAGATGGCGTAGAAGATAGCATCGTTCTGCATAGCAGATGTGGAGTATTATCATGACCTTCACTGACATGAAGTCAGATGCCCTGTTCTCCTCAGAGTCACAGAATCACAGACTTGTAGGGGTTGGAAGGGGCCTCCAGAGATCATCAGGTCCAAACCCCCTGCCAAAGCAGGTTCCCTAGGACAGGTCGCACAGGTAGGCATCCAGACAGATCTTGAGTATCTTCAGAGAAGGAGACTCCACACCCCCCTGGGCAGCCTGTCCCAGGGCTCTGTCACCCTCACCATGAAGAAGTTCTTCCACATATTGGTGTGGAACTTCCTGTGCTCCAACTTGGGGCCATCGCCCCTTGTCCTGTCCCCACAGACCACTGAGAAGAGGCTGGCCATTCCCCCCTGTGTCCCACACTTCAGATATTTATAAATGTTGATCAGATCCCCTCTCAGTCTTCTTTTCTCAAGGCTGAGCAGCCCCAGCTCACTCAGCTTTTCCTTGCTCCAGGACCTTAATAATCTACGTACCCCTCTGCTGGATTCTTTCCAGGAGATCCCTGTCTTTTTTATACCAGGGAGCCCAGAACTGGACACAATACTCCAGGTGGGCCCTGACCAGGGCGAAGTAGAGGGGGAGGATCACCTCCTTTGACCTGCTGGCCAGGTCATATCCCTCCATGTATTTCTTTGGAAGAGATATCAGCCTCACCTTGCCCTGCCTACTTTATGCCCCAGAGAAAAGAGTGAACCTGTGACAAAAGACAAGCCCTAATTTTGTTTTAGGCTTTAAGTACAGATATCTCTTCTGCTTCTGAAAGCCTCTCCACCTTACATTCCTACATGAGCCATGCTGGACCCAAAGAATAAGCAGGATCTGCTGCTTACTTCAAGGACAGAAAAAAGAATGAGATTCGGATTTCATTTAACCTGCCTCCACACGCTCTGCTCAAAGACTTGAGTTGTGGCTGAAAGGGAATAATTAGCAATAATTTATTTCTGCTGCAGATCGTTAGCAATTTACAACCCCTATGAGCAAATGAAAAGAAAACCTTGGTTCACCAACTCCTAAAAATAGCCTAAACCAAGTCTCTTACACTGAGGATGGCCGTTCTTTCAAAAGGGCTGGAAAGTCGAGCAAGAAACCTCCTGTAAAGTGGCCACTGTTTGTCCAGCAAACATAGGATGCTCTAGTTAAATTTAAGCACTGTAGAGAGCATTCAGGTCAGTAGTTTACCAACACCAGCAGGTTGGAGTTAGGAAGACCGCAAGGACTCCTGGCATTCAGTCTTCAGTAAGTCTGACTTCTACAACCACTGATTTTTCTTTGAGTGGTTCCCCCTTGATTTCCCATAAGCAATTTTTTGTTTCTGAGTTAGAGACTGACCCACTACTGCTCAGATGTTAAGGACCTCTAGATTTAGGGCTTTTAGCCAAAACAAGTGTTTCTGTCTGGCATATCTATAGGATATATGACATCATCTATTTTCTATCTGGTATTAGGGACTTGAGAGATTTCTCCCAGACCACAAGAATATGACTGTTAATTAGTACAATTTATTTCCCTGCAAAGCCTAACTTTTCCTGTGTTAACAGAGGCCTCGATAACAATAATTTCATTCAAATGTTACTTGGGGAAAACCCCAAAGTAGAAAAAAATAACTACTGTATATGAATATGTTGCATAATTTGAAATTAAATGTTTCCAGTATGCCAGAAAATACAGCAAAGGGCCTTACTGCAGCTCTCACTTTGCATCATGCCAAAATTCTCTTCAACTGGGAATTCATTAACCAAAACCAGGAGCCAGTCTTCATCAGCGTTGTTCTCCAATGACAACAACAAAAAAAAAAAAAGAGAGATTTAAAATGCAGACTGTTTAAAGAAAAAAACTTTAAGCCACAGGTTTGCTTGCCTCTCCCCTCAGAAGCATGTATGTCACTGCCTGAGTCATACTTGACATATATTACTCATGCTGATTTCAGTTAAACTATTACTGAGAATCTATTAAAATGACTAACATTTAATCAGCTCAGCTGTAAACAAGACACTGATTCTGTGGTATATAAACCAGACCGATATCCAAAGTTTCCCTGGTACAGGATGTCCTTGTTCTTCCCTACAAATATTGTTCTGATCAGACTGAAACCTAAAAATATTGCCCACCCTTAACCGAAGATCCCAGGATGACGGGAGCTTCCTACCCCCATCCAGGGCAGCCTTGAGAGCCAGTCACGACCTGAGCAGTCTGTGAAAGCAAGGTGCATCCTGTTACGCCCCAGGGATCCCACAGCCCAAACCCCTCTGGGAACCTGCCTGGGAGCCCCCTCACCTGCCAACGTGGGGTGAAATGCTCAGGACAGGATTTCCCTGCTCACCAGCAGCTGAGCTGAGCCCTGGTTCCTCTGCAGCAGGGCAGCAGTGCCTCATCACAGTGCTAGGCTATTCCAGAGCCAGGACAAACCAAAAAAAGTTATGTCTGGTGCATTTAATAATAATTATCAGATGATAGCAGCGTCTTAAAATTAAGTTTTTCACTTCACTGGCTGGTATCGTTGCAAATGCTTTCAGATACATCTATATACTGTGCTTATATGTTAAGAGTGTGAAATGCTCTGCTAAATTTAGCAACATAATCTATTTCAGCAAGGCTCGGGTTTTAGCTTCAGGTAGCACATGTCTATTAATACAGACCTCCACCCAAGAAACATAGCATGAACCTTTAACTTGAACTTTAATAATTGTAAAATGGCAGAAAGCACATTTTGGTTTCTAGAGTTCCAGATTAAAACACTGTAATGTCTTTAGCATCAGTAACCTCACTGCTTTATTACTATGTGTATATATTTATGTACACCCAATATCGACTTTAATCTGTTTCCCATCTGAAACAAGGATGAGAAAATAATGGGGATGATAATGCCTCTCTAGACACTCTTTGCGTTACAGATTCACATATAGTACCTCTTAGAGAATGAAGCATTTTTTACAGTATAAATCTCTGCAGAACTAGCCTTGGGGCCCAAGGATAATATTGTAATATAGATTATAATTAATTTATATTTAACTGAGAAATTTGTGCTATAAATATACCCAGAACAGCAGTCAATAGGAGAGCACGCTGTGAATCCCCAAATCAGATGTGGATTGACTGATGTAAGTAGAAACACACACGTTTCCCTAAATGCATAAAAGCAACAAGTCTCTATTACCTATGGTTACCATCAACCAGCCCACTGACCCACATGGCCAGAAAATGAAGCTTTTGTATAGGCTTTTCTTACAAGGCAGCAGTGGTGCGACTAGTGTAGGACAGGGCTCCCCAGATCTCCAGGGTCCCGGACTGCCCCCCAAGGATCTGTGCCAGCCACCATGCCCCAGCTCTCTGCACTTCTCTGTGGAAAACACACCTGAAACTGCCTGCATCCACCTGCACCCATGCTTGGGCACAGGATTTTAAAAGCTGTTTAAGCACCCAAGCTTCACCAAAATTCCCCTTTGAAGTCCAGTCCTTGACAGGAGCGGTACTGGCCTGGCCGGTTGTTTCAGCGCTGCTGGACAAAGCGACACTCTAGTTAGATCTTCTTTCCCCTTTGCCTTTCCTCCAGCTTTCCAGGCAGCAACCTCCCCGTTTCCTCGCATGGAGTTAGCAAACCCAGCCCTGGCAAGCCCATGGCAGCATCTGAGGATTTTGCCTGGACTATGAGAACATATTGCCACATCTGTCACCGTACCTAAAAAGCCTTCGGAGCATGTCCCATGTTTCGGTGGCAGATCTGCTTTATCCCTTTTTTTTTTTTTTCCCCCCTTCAGGGGAAATAAAAGAATGAAGAATCTATTAGAAAGACAGAGGCTCCAGGGTACCCCCGATCAGCAGCAAGGCAGTAAGCACAGCCTTACTGACGCCACGCGAAATGCTTAGAAAACCCACATTAATGTCATTGCTTTAGGCAAAGTTAGCAGCCAAACGCACTTTCTAACTGCTCCTGCCATCCTGCACCATCCCCGCTCCCCCATGGAGCATCAGAACCAGCGGTGACAGTTGCAGTGCTTCAGTGCCCTGATTAGGGGATAAACCCACTTTTTGTTACTTTTGATGAGATTTCTATGACATGGTATCAAACATGCACTGTGCAAGGTCAGGCATGACGCTCCTCTCCTATCGTCATTTTCCATGGAGATGCTATTTTTCTATTTGTATAATTATTACTGTTATATTAGGTCTTGGAGTCTTGAGTCTGTAGGCACCTACCAAATGTGAAACAAACAAGACCACAGAAAAAAAATTACTTTTCATATCTGTGCCAAATTTATAGTTATAAAAAAAATAAAACATCATATCATTAGAAAGGAACGTCATTTGTCCTTTTACTTTACAACTTTTAAAATTATATTAGAAAATACTTTCAATAATAAGTGAAATATTACCCATAAGTTGATATGTTTTTTTAAAAACTGCTAAAGCTAGAGTTCTGAATCTTTTAAGGAAATCAAAAAAAGTTACTGTAATCAACACATACTCACTAAACATTTTACTGGTGTCATATTTGCATGTTTTGCTGAAAAGTTTCATGCAAAAGGTTTCTCTCAGCCCTCTGCCTCCAAGAATTTTCCATTTACAGTCTGTGAGATGTATATCCTACATACAACCCTCCTACAGAAACTGTCTGTTAATGGGTCACGGCTATGGCTAAGACAGAAAAAATTAGTTCTGTCTGAAATGAAATGTTTCATTCTTTTTGTTTACCACCGTCTCAAACTTCTGCAAGCATTTCTGCTCTATGCCCACGAATCTTTCTGTATTCATTCTCCTGATTTGTGCCCATTTAGCTCTTGTAAGGCATGGATCCCTTCTTTCCTCAAATCACAGATTCACAGACTTGTAGGGGTTGGAAGGGACCTACACAGATCATCAGGTCCAATCCCTCTGCCAAAACAGGTTCTCCAGGACAGGTTGCAGAGGGAGGCATCCAGACGTGTCTTGAGTTTCTCCAGAGAAGGAGACTCCACACCCCCCTGGGCAGCCTGTCCCAGGGCTCTGTCACCCTCACTGTGAAGAAGTTTTTCCACATAATGGTGCGGAACTTCCTGTGCTCCAACTTGAGGCCATTGCCCCTTGTCCTGTCCCCACAGACCACTGAGAAGAGGCTGGCCATTTCCCCCTGTGTCCCACACTTCAGATATTTATAAACATTGATTAGATCCCCTCTCAGTCTTCTTTTCTCAAGGCTGAACAGCCCCAGTTCATTCAGCCTTTAAATATTATCGCTGCCAATGCAGCTAAAGAAATTATTTGAACAGTGCCTGTGTCATACAGAAATAAGAAATTATGAGCTAAATCTCCAAGGAAGGCTTCGAGCTACAGAGCCCATGGCAGAGATTCTCAGGCAAAACGTTGCCTTCAAGCCAGGAGCGCTGCAGGCGTGTGCGGCACGGCCCTCCACCGAGGGGGCCGGCCTGAATCCGGCAGCAGGAACAGAAGCAACGCAGACCTCTGTGACTGTCACAAACGGTGCATCCTATCATTAGCCGATAAAAACACCACTAGCTACCTCTTGCTCTCTCTTGCCTGGCAGTTCTGTTGAAATCGTCAGAGACTTGTTGGCATTTTTAAGGCAAATAATCCAGCAGCTTCTATGACAGCAGGAGTTTGAAATTGGATTGTCTGTATTAGTTGCTTTATGAAACAACATGAGCTAGCATTGATTTTATAGTTTTGAAGTCAGGTTGTTTATATTAATTTTTTGATGAACAACATGAAGCAAAATTGATTTTATAGTGTTGCAGACTGATTTTTTGGCAATGCACAAGTCATCACCCAGTGTCTATATCATACAGTTAATTGGCACTTTGAAAGTCCTTTATAAACCCTTTTTGCATCCGCTTGAATATGATTACAAGTGCTACGTATAAATCAATTCACTTAGTTATGATTAAAGATTTTAAAAAATAATTAAATCCCTCCTGAAATTACAGAAGTTGTGTAAGCGAGAGGAGAAAGCGCAGTGCAAGAGTTAAACAAGTAGCAATATCAATTATATACTGGAAAAAAATAAAGTCACATCGCTGTAAGTATTGTTCTGTAATAAACAGAGACGATAAAGGATTTCCTCTTGGAACCTGGCAAAGCAGGCTTTCAATCCATTCATCTCACTTTTGCTTTTCAGAGGACTCTCGGTCTGGAGGGCGCAGGGCCCATTTTGGGTCTCTCTCTAACACCCACTGCACCCATAGGTTTTCTATCCATTAAGTAGGAAGACAGCTAGCATGGATGAATTACAGAATCACAAGGTTGGAAAAGACCTTTAAGATCATCGAGTCCAACCGTTCCTGGCCTATGCTTAACCATATTCCTGAGCACCTCATCTACCACATCCAGGGTCAGTGACTCAACCCCCTCCCTGGGCAGCCTGTTCCAGGCCCTGACAACTCTTTCAGTGAAGAATCTGAACCTGCCCTGGCACAGTTCGAGACCATTTCCCCTTCTCCTAGCTTCTGTCACATGGCTGAAGAGACCATCTCCCACCTCTCTAGACCCTTATGTCAGGTAATTGTAGGTGGTGATAAGGTCTCCCCTCAGCCTCTTCCCCAGGCTAAACAGCCCCAGCTCCCTCAGCTGTTCCTCATACGATTTGCCTTCCAGCCCCTGCACCAGCCTGGACTTGCTCAAGGACATCAGTGTCCTTCTTATGGTGAGGAGCCCAGAACCAGACACAGCACTCGAGGTGTGGCCTCACCAATGCCGAGTACAGGGGCACAATCACCTCCCCAGACCTACTGGCCATGCTGTTTCTGATACAAGACAGGACACCTTTGGCCTTCCTGGCCACACTACTGACTCGTATTCAGTTGGCAGTCTCTCTGTTCAGCACATTGGAGCCAATGATGCAGATTGACAGTGGACCAAAGATCTTTTTCCAGCCTGTTGTAACAACATTTCTATCCAGGCCAATTAGATTTAAGGGATTATCTCTTCACTGCATCAGAAGCATTACAAAAACATTAAAAACGTCTTGTTTCTCATCTTTTTCATACTGGTGTAAATTAAGGGAATTTTATCAAGTTGTGTCAGACTTGCAGCACAGTAATTACTATTAATAAGGATATTATGGTAACATTTTGGTATGTCCTAAATATCCCCTTTTGTTTTCTGCATATACTCATTTTAAAATTCTATCTAATTTAAATATATAAATAACACCAGAAAGCAATCAAGATTTCTTCACTACATGCCTCTCACTGGATAATTTTCTCATACATATGTATTACGACCAAGAGACGTGTTCTGCATACTGACAGTATGTTTTACAGCTCAGAGTTCTTGTTCATTACAATAGGTCAACTTTTTTTATATTGCGTTTTTAACTGAGCACTTTTTTTTTTTTAACTATATATATATACACACTGATAAGATGTTGCTCGCTTTGGTAAAGTTCACTTTCTTATCAAAATAACAAATAGCAAAATATCTCAATCTGAAAAAAAAAAATCAATATTTCACGGAAAATGAATGTGTCTTTTCCTCCTTTCTCTTCTTTATCTGCCATTAAATTACTTTCATACATCTAACACCACCCTCCTCTAGGTCCCATCGCAAGAGAAGAATGATGACTCATCATTGAAGATAGAGCCTGAGAATGGCAGGGATTGAACACAAGACACCTAAATCACATCCCCAGAGGAAACGTAATTCAGAATTAATTTTTTTTTTCCATTTGCAACTGGAACATGTCAGGTTTTGATTTGCAGCTGAAAACAAAAGATATTTTCAGCTGAAGTTTTTACAGAACGTTCCACATTTTCCAGTCATCACTTTATCAATGATTTACACACCAGCTGAGAAGCATTTGTAACAGCTGAAGAATATGCATAAACTTGCAGTATTTCTGGAAGAGAAAATTCAATTCCATAATGAATTGCTGATAATAAACTTTATTGCTACCATGGCCATGATTCACAGTGCGCAGGCTACAGGCAAACATAGCCACGTGTGTAAAGGAGGACATTGTTCTCCTCACAGGTGTGATTGATAATAAATGAACATGGACTCCTTACATCACTGAAGTACGCTTAATAACTTACAGAGAGTGTGAATATATACCATCTAGTTATTTTTTTCCCAGTACCTTAATACGTCTCAGCACCCCTTTTTCATCACGCTGTGTTTTAAACTTTTAAGTACTCCCTTTCAGTAGTGAGATAGGCCTGGTTTTCAGAAAGGACTAGGCATTCCTCAGCAAATGGGGCTATTTTCAGAAAAAACATGTAGTAACGCCAAATTTTACGCTGAGCATTTACTGTCTGTGGATGCTGAGATGTCCCAGCCTATATACCCCACTAGCAGAGGAGCCAGGCATTGAATGCCCTGACAAACATACCTGTTCACACTTCTTCACGCCTGGCCTACAGAATATTCACTACCATCACACAAAACAAAAGAGCATCAACAGACAAAAAATCAGGAAGCCTTCAGTGCAGAGTTTTACAGAGCTGAACAGCAGAAGAGTTTACACGTGGGTGGGAAGCACAGCCCAGATTGCCTCCAACAGAGGAGTAATCTCTGCGGAGGTCTTTCATGGCGTCTGTGAGACACTGCACAGAAGTGCTTCATTTCATACAGGACCTAGTTCTGGAAATGTGGTCTGGGATGTCTCAGAGCAAGATCTGAAGGAGAAATAAGTAGTGCTGTGGTGTTTATAGATCCTGATAGTTCTTTAGGCTCCAGCTGCCTTGCCTGTAGGCTTTTCTAAGCATACCTTGAAGCAAAACTCTAAGCAACAGTGGGGTTCTGCCAAGAGAAACTTGGACACCAACACAATTTAAAATAGTCCAGAGTTAGGTGCAGAAGAATAAATTATGGCTTGTTTATGTGTTAGGCTTTAGAGAAGCCATGAGACAAGGCATCTATAAGTTCTCCCTCTGGATCTAATCTTTATATTATTTAGAGAATTGTTTTGTTGTGGGTAAGGAGGGCAAAGCAAAGGGGAAATGAGAGATGAGGTTTGCTCTGGAGTAAATCTGCATACTGTATCTGCCCGGGGCGACACCACCAGGAGATTCCAGGGAAACTTACTCCCCCCATCCGTCATTCCCAGAGCACCACAAATTACAAAAGCATAATTCAAATTATATTTCCTTCCACCATTTATAAAAAAAAATAAAAAACAACCTAAAATATTCAGGAGAGAAAAGTAAAAAAAAAAACCAAACAACTCCCATATGCAACAGAAGGAAAAGAACAGCCACTTTGCTGTTGCAAGTAGTACCCTCACTACTGACCTTTAGAAGACATAGGGAGGAAAGGCAGAGAGGTGAAAATTAATAACCCTTCTTGCAGACAGCAGAGAGCTGTCACAAGTTATGTGATCTAGGCACTTTTACCCACTCCCCCCCCATCTTCCAGAAAGACATAATTAATTTATAGTCCTTTTAACCTGCAAATGACACTTGTACAGTTGGAGGACTGACAATCAACTTCCCATGCTAGCAGCGGGGTGTAAAAGTCTGAGTGCTGCAGCATTCGTGTGGATGCATTGAAAAATCTAATTGATGAGACCTCCTACCTTGTTAAATGCAGTGGCACTAGCTGTAACTACATGCAGGCATGAGGGATATGCACATTTCTATAGCACAGGGAATCAAAAATAAATAACAAATTAAACAGTCCCTTAGCATCCGAGCTTAATGTATAGTTAACATTAATAGCTATGTCTCTCTGTATTTTAACTCACAGGATGAGGTGAGGTATATACATATGCAAACTGCCTGGTATGTAATTTTATCTCATGTTTCAGACTGCAGTAAATTTGGGACACAATGTACGGAGTTTCAGCTAGAACAATTGTAAATGACAAAGGTTAATGATAGATCTGTAATAAAAAAAAAAAAAAAGAAGGAATGGGAGCAGTAAATGTGTGTGCATATTCGTATAATAATTTAAGAAACCATTCTTTACTGAAAAATCATTCAAATAAAATGAGCCCAGTTTAACAGGACTGTAAATACCAGGCAGAGATTTCAATACCTACAATACCCAGAGAACAGACCTAACTCAGAAACAGCTCCAGCTCGCACATGTGCACTTGGGGCTTGATGGACAACAATGAGTTATGAGCTGGAACTACCAGTCTGAAGACTGGGGGAAATTTACAAAGGCTTAGGCACCCCCTTTACTGAGATAAAGGTACTGACAGGCTGATTCCTGTTCTTACATCTCTGCCGTCAGAGTGGTTCCAAAGAATGTTTATCAATACGGTGATAGGCAATTTCTATAAATATAAATATAAATGCATATATAAACGTTTTACCAAGTCAGGAATTTTCTGTAACCCTTCTAGGTTACTAAAAGTAGAGTTAAAGTATTTGAGCTGGAAAAAAAACCTTAATATTTTTGTTAATTTATGGCATACTGACCAGAGGGCTTCTAACAATAACTGCAGTCTTGGCGTAGGTGTCCCTAAAACTACCCTTCTCCAGAAAATGGAGCAGTCCCAGTTACTGCATTAGGTCCTTACAGTTACACACTTCCAACCACCACCACTCCCTTTTATTCCCTCTGCAGCCTGGCCTTTCTTCCAGCATACAGAGAATGGTGCATCCCAGTCACTCAAAGAGATTTGCTTCATGTCAGGTTTTACTCAGTAGCAAATAAAAGGGGCAGCAGCATTCAGCTCATTCAGCAAAAATTCTCTCCCCTCTACTCAAGCTGAAGCTTCCCTTCATTTACCCAGGAAGGAAATTTAACCTTCCCACCTCGTAGAAGTCCCTCTACAACCATGGTTCTTTACACCGCTCACACCAAAGCAGACTCTTCCCCTTCATGCCTACCTTACTTACGGGTCTCAGCCAGTACCAGGCTCCTTGGTACAGCAGGTTTATGGGAAAGGGCCAGCTCTCTGCCAAGCCACTACAGGGTCAATGCTCTTCTTACAAATGCACCAGCCACACAGTCCACATCAGAAGCAACAAGCTCTGCCTAAGAAATGGGTAAGGGGCAGCAGCCAGGGGGGACACCCGCCCTGCCCTGCGAAGGAGAATATGCACAATATACACTTTAAAAAAAACCTGATTTAAAGTGGCAGAGAAATTAAGTGGTAATCAGTATGTTATCTCCAAGCTCAGGTACCCAAAACCTCTCACAGCCTCGAAAACCTGGAATCAAAACTCAATAGCCCTGGTGATTACAAAGCAGGTGTTCTTCAGTGCAGCACTGGGTGCACAGGTGATCGCTCCTCCTCATGTGGTTATGAAATGTCACGTTAGTCAGGAGTTCATTATGCTTCCTGAGTAGCGTAACAAATATGAGCCTGAATTACCAAGGTGGGAGTCCTCTTCTTTTGTGGGAGCAGCAGATGCCCTCAGGACACTCAGAGCTAAAAATAGGGAATCATGTCAAAGTAGATTTATAAGAGATTGCTTGTCCTGTGTGCAGACAACCCGATTTTAGATTTAGATTTGATCTATGCTCCCACCGCATGAGAGTGCTCCCTTCTGTACACCTTCAGAGGCCATAAAAAGTCCCATGTAATACAGTGTTAGGTATACAAGAACAACCATCCCGCTGCCACTCACTCATTTAAAAACACACCTAGACACTTTTAAAAAGTGACACTTCAACAAAGCACCCTAGACACTTTAAAAAGCTGTATCAGCTATCTCAGAACACGTTTGCTTTGTTCATGGTGGTTTTTTATCAGCTTCTCTTCATCTAATCACTTTTCATCCCAGCTGAACTTATATCCTCGTTTGATTCTTCCCTTAAAGGAACTGCAACCTGTCTCTGGTATGCCTCTACTTATCTACCCACCCACGGTGCAGAAGACTTGACAGTATGGTACGAGATAAAACATTTATTTGCCTGTATTTCAGCTGACCAAATTACCCATGAGCAGTGAACTTCTGAATAAGTTATGAAAGTCATTAGAACAAGTGCCAATAAAACCTTTTTATACAAGATAGCCATATATTCTACATACGCCGCCTCTTTTACGGGAAAGAAAAATAAAACTCTATAGAACACTTTTCAGAGACTCTTAAAAGATTTTATGGGGACCGTTTCTTCTATCCTTTCAACTGCAAACTGGACTTTAATTAAAATAAGCCATGCTGTACTGTGCTGGGAGAAAACAGAAAATTTGAAATATTACTCAAACTTGCTGCTGTAGTTTTTACTTTCTCAGAACTCATGACTCACCAGAGCTTGAATCAAGCACTGTCCTGATGGAAAATTATAGCTTCTCCTTTCCCAAAGGTGAAAAACACTTCTGGATACAGGAATTGTAGGGGTTGGAAGGGACCTCAAGAGATCAAGCCCATCTTCCCCCCCATTAGTTTCCTAAGGGATGAAAAATTCCAAAAGGAAAAGGAGGATATATCACGGTTAAACTGGCTTATTAGGAAAACCCCAACTTTCCAAAATTACTTCAATCCCAAGAAGTTGAATCAGGAGAGTGTTCGTGAGTAAAGCTGTTGATCCCAGCTCAATTTTAATTTATCTCACAACTATAGGATGGAAATGGGGAAGGGAAGATATGAGTATGTACACACCCACCTCTTCCCCTCCTTTTTTGTGCCCAAAAAAAGAATTACAAACCAGCCCACTATTAGCTAGCCAAATAGTGATAGCAAGGATATTTCTTGATAAAGGAATTTGCCCTGCATTCTTCTCAGAGTTAAATGCTTACAGGTGTTTTTCCTCCCTGAAACATCAGACAAAGGCTCCAATCCCCAGGAGCTGGTAGTTGGCTCTATTTTCAGGGGAGCTGAGGGCGCTCAGGGTGACCTTTTTTTGTCTAAATATGGGTTTCTCCATCTGAATGGGTTGTCTACATACTTTCATTCCTTCTGGGAGAAAAAAACCCAAGCCACAACCCAAAAACTTAATCAGTACCTAAAATAGACTAGTTTGAAGTAAATAATAAGAGCTCTGGCAGTGCTTTTTCTCAGAGGGCAACAGAGGTGCTTTCACAATCTTTCCACCCACCCTTTGGGCATTTGCAGGCAGGCAGAGATCCAACCCATGGAGCCTAGTGCTGGCTACTGACTTCTCCACCAGTTTGCTCCATACACACCCACTTACACACATAAAATTACTCATCAAAGACCTTTTTAACTCGGTAACATTTTCATACTCTGCCAGGTCAGTGACTCTGCAGAGCACACGTCATCCGTAATTTTCTTTGTAGTAAGACCAGCACTCAACGGCGCATCTTCTGCTGATACTGGGTCTGCAGCTTGAACCGCGTTTTCACATACTTGCCAGATATGTAAGGATATTACCTGGTGATTTTCTTCTTCAATTATCAGCTGAAACACTGAAATACCCTTTGCTTGCCTATGTTGATTTCTGAAGAGATTGACTGCTGTTGTCAAAATACCCAGGAATCAAAGGATGAGGGAGTGGGCACTGGCACTCCTTGCAGATTGTTCATTCCGTGTCCTCAGTGCAATTCTTCCTCGAGAAGTTTACAGGCACAATTTACTTAAGCTATCAGTACTCCTGTTTTGCCTTACTACCTTTTCAAATCATGGAAATGCTTAACTGGACTCTCGTGCTCTTGCCCAGTGGTTCTCAAGATATAATGTACGCAGGCAGCAGGGGGAAAAGAAAGAAATGCCAAACATGTACCATGCTCCTACTGTCCTCCTGCCTGCTGTATGGAGAAAAACCTCCATCTTCCTGCCAGAGAGCCCAGGGTCCTGCTGTGGAACAGGCTCCTTGTAAAGCAAGAAGGGGCAAGATGTGACAGGTAATAAAAGAAGAGCACGATGTATCCAACAGCTAAATAAGTAAAAGGCCTGGTGAAGCACTCCCTCTGCCCAGGCTGACAGTCAGACAGCCCGGCCAGGCAGCCAAGCCAATTAAGCCCCAGAAAAATGACTGCTGGCTGGAGCGACAGCCAGGAACATCCTCCCTTGATCTGGAGCAGGAAATACTCAGTTCAAAGCATGGGACAGCCCGTATATGTGAAGACAACAACTTGTACAGTAGGATCTAGCCTGCTACGAAGAGCTAACCCAGCTGTAATCTGTGGTATGGAGCAAGCCCTGGTGCTCAGTTGGTTATATGCTGTAACGAATCTCAGCTGACCACCACAGTGTGTGTCCTTTACATTAGAAATAGGAGGCAGTTTGGGATGAACATGCCAGGACAATGCAGCATATCAAAGCCATGAGTGTCTGGAGTAATTTCCACTATTTTTATAACAGCTGTTCCCCCAGACTCTTCTGAAGATGTGATCCCTAATCCTGGGCTGCTTCTTCCAACTTCCCATCTCTTACCCCATGCTTCGCTTCTTGATCTCCAGTATCCATCCATTGAGATGGCCACACTCCACCTCACAAGTAAGGTGGCCTCCCACTTTAGCAGTTTTTATTTTTTTCCCAGCTGAGATGAAACAATCACAACCAGGCTGGTGAAGGGGCTGGGGGTGTTTAGTCTGGAGAAGAGGAGGTTGAGGGGAGACCTTATCACCACCTACAATTACCTGAAAAGAGGGTGTAGAGAGGTGGGAGATGGTCTCTTCAGCCAGGTGATAGGAGATAGGGCAAGGGGAAATGGCCTCAAGCTGCACCAGGGCAGGGTCAGATCAGATGTTAGGAAAAAGTTCTTCACTGAAAGAGTTGTCAGGGCCTGGCACAGGCTGCCCAGGGAAGGATTTAAATTTACCACCCTTGGATGTGTTTAAAAGATGGGTAGATGAGGTGCTCAGGGATATGGTTCAGCACAGGCCAGGAACGGTTGGACTCGATCTTGAATGTCTCTTCCAATCTAGTAATTCTGTGATTCAGGAACTGCACAACAGAAAAAAAGATCTGAGTCCTAATGGCCCTAGACAGCAAAAGCTGAAAAGCAGCTGAGAAGGATCTTTCAAGGACCTGTCACAGCAACCTCATCATCTACAATTCAGATATTTGCATCTAAACCCCTTGCGAAACAGGGGGAAGGAAAGCAGCACAAAACATGTCCGAGTTACAGGGTTTTCACAGAAGTTAAAGCAGCAGGTATAAAAATTTTTAACAGGAAGGGAAAGACAGTAGGGAATTGGAGAACTGAGGGAAAGAACACTTAGGCTAGCTGGGAAATAAGCAAAATTTTTTGTTTGCTTTTGGGTTTTTTGTTTGCTTGGATTTTAAGTGCAGACCACCAACTGAAGAAAAAAAACCCCAAACACAAATCAAAAGCTAAACTTCAAAAAGCAGAGCCTATAGAAACCATATGATTTGGCAGAAGAACTTCTGGACATCCTAAATATTAGACATTAACTTCAAAGCCCAATTGATATTTGGAACAGTGTATCCTACTCCCTGGGTCCTGAGCCTGCTTACTTCAGTAGCACTGAAAAAAGAAATGCAGCCAACCAGACCCTCAGGGCAGGGAGAAGCAAGGTTTGGCCAGCAGCCACCTGAGCAAAGGCCAGATACCACCGTGCTCCAGTGGTCCCCAGCCACAGCAGAGCAGAGCTGACTGCATCAGGTAGGATGCAGGGAGCCCTGAGGCTGCTCTACTAAAGCCTGTGAAGGGTCAGAACTGGCCTCCAGCTAGCCCTAGGTCCAGAGAACTGCAAAGGTAATTTAAGGAGATCGTAGCCAGGCTTGTTCTTTGCCTCATTTTAATAGCCCCTTTCACAATAAAACACAGCTCATCCAGTAACTCAGGATCTTACTGTAAGAGGAGTAATGAAGTCCCCGAGCATGCGTGGAGTGCAGGTTTGAACATCACACCTTTCCATTCCAAGTCAAACAGTGTAGCAGTTGGCCTGGGCATATGACACGTCCAAGTTCCCAGGGCTGAACTGGTCATATTTGAAAGAGGGTGTGCAGAGGAAAGAAGCTGAAAGGATGTACAATTTTCCACTTTCACACACTTTTACTGCAACCCTATCCATTTTGTACTGCCATTTGTGTTCCCCTTCAGGTGTGGAGAGGCAGCAAAGGGAGCCATCCTACCTGCAGTGTCGTGTAGAAATGCCCAGCCTCATCTAAAAGGTCCGGGGCAAACCTGAGCACTAATCAGGACACTGAAGCAGGATGCTCAGTGCCAGCTAATTTGCCCTGGGCTCAAAGGCCAAAGCTAAACCACACTGTGGTCTGCACCCCAGGTATTTATTTGCATTGTGTTTCTCAGTCATAAAATACTGCTTTTCCCTTACGGCTTTGCTTGCCCTGATCTGAAGTGCAGCCATCAAGATGGAAAATGAGTTGGAGAACACAAAAAGAACGTTAACATTTTAGTTATGCCATTGTTATTTATATCAGAGTGACCTAAAATAACTCCTGCATAAAAATGCAGCTGTAAACACTGACTGTATTTATGCCAATTATTCTGCCTGACTCATTGATTTTAAAATAATTCTTCATAGCTTTAGCACTTCCCTGAACTTTTCTAAAATTCAAGAAAGTCTTGTCTGTCAGCGGCGGCATCCACTGCTTCGCTTTTCAGGTCAAGCTACAGAGGTACCAGAACTCAAGTACCAAAAATAAAAGATCTAACAAGAAAGAACCACCTCCTTGCCGTTAAGGTTAGATCTGAGGAGACCTCAGACAGATCAACTTGACCCAGCTTGTGATCACAGTCCATGTTCAGTCCTGAGCAACAGTAGTGTTTTAGGAGAGACAATTCTTCCTTCAGAGCTCCCTGCAACCCCTGCCAGAGCCTAAGTGACTTGGGGAAGTGCAAATCATCCTCCCAGGAGACTGAACAGGAGGCAAGTACTGAAAACACACCCAATAGATTCCCCGTCAGGGCAGCGATTTTAGACAACATGGAAGTTTTTCCAGTTCCCGGAGCAAAGAGAGCTGGCTGAGGCCAGCATGGTAGGCAGCAGCTCTATATGATGTTTCTCAAGACAAGCCTCTCCTTGCTACTGCTCTGAATCTGGACAGTTCATTCATTTCTCCAACCGAAATGCAAATCTCAGCCTAGGAATCCAGACCTAGCAACACTTTGGCCGTGGTATCACAATGCGATCAGTTTGTGACAAAGTATACATGCATACATGCAGTAGAAAGAAATCTTGGCGTTTGCCCCAAATCTAGAAAGCCCATTAAAAACTAGTCCAGATGCAGACATTACCTTTGATAGCTATACCCAGCACTGAATCGCCAGCCACGTACTTAGGGTCTGAGCTGGAGGCAGCTCTCGTGAGCTCAGCACCAGACTTGAGTTCAAACCACTGAGTCCAGACCACCATATCTTAATCCATATGCGCTCAAGCAGCACCCCAGACTGTGCAACAGATGGCCAAGAACAGCTGTCCATGAAACACTCTGAGAAACAAGGATGAGCACCAGAAGGAAAATAAAAATTCCCAAGGACTTCTTCCTCAGTGAAGAAGCAAGTTACTGTTTAATCTTCCAAGAAGACAGCACGAAAACTCTTCTATGCAAAGACGGCAGGAAAACTCTTCTGGTCTCCAATAAAAACTGTTAGAAATTTCTTGAAAATTAGGCATACAGTTTTATGGAGTGAACGGACTTTGCAGCAAAGCACGTTCAGAACACTGTTTCAATTCAAAAGTGTTTCATAGCCTAACATAAGGGGCGACATAATGCTTGAAAGATGTGCCCGAAACATTATCCTGAAGAATATTTTTCACTGGCTTCCTTAGAGGAAATATTTCAGCTATCGAACACTGTATCAGCAAAACTAGACACTTTTAAAAGCTTAAATTTAAAGTGTATCCTTTGATTATTTTAATGGCCTTCTCAGAAGACAAAAAAAAAGATAAAAGGAGAAAAAGCTGAAACATGCCTTTGATACAAGTACTGCACTCTTTTACAGGGTTATGTTTCTATGCACCTGAGCAAAATATAAAGTCGCTGCTGAACACAGGCAGACATTAGCCCAGGACAACCTGGGGAAGTAATCTGATGCCTTTGGTAACACAGCAGATAATAAAGGAACTCACCTATGGCAGTGGCCTTGGGAAAGCTAACTCTCTCCAGGAGCACCTTAGGTTTGCAGTGGGGATTTATGTGGGAAATGGAGGAGCGGCCCCTGGAAAAGAGACACAGTTCTGCTTGCTGGAAGGAAGCTGCTGCAAAAGCAAGAGAAAAAGCAGGGAAGAGGCTCGTGTAGAGATGGAGATTTGTGCATCGTTTAGCAGTGAGGTGGCACGGTGTGTTTTGTCATGGTAAGGAAGGTGCAGACAGAAAGACTCCTGCACAGCAGGAATCTGCCAGAGTAGGACAACCCTTTGCACAGGACTGTTGTGGTTCTAGTATAAATGAAAAGTCCTGAAACCTGACTCGAGGCTGATGCGCCAGCCATCGAGAGGGTATAAAAGTTTGCTCAGTTGTTATTAAAGTTGTCTTCAATCCACCACAATCGGAGTCCGTGCCTTTCAATACACCACAGATTTAAGCCGATTCTGAAACTAGCCGAAGGACAAGCAGCAGCCATGGCTGTGAGAAGCGTTTCTGCGGACTGCGAGTGGGGAACCGGCAGTGATGCACTAGCAAAAAGCGATGGCTGCTGCCGGCTCAGCTACCCGCAGGGCGGGCTGAGGATGAGGTTTGCTGCAACAGAGCAGCGGTGGGTGGCTGCAGCAAGGCTGCTGAGAGGGGAGAGCTAAGGCAAGGGCTCACACAGGAACCTTTCTACGGGTCAGGCGATTCCAGCTGCACTAAGGTGGCAGAAACGATGGAAATAGTGGGTTGCTTCAAGTGGGAGAGGCATCAGCAAGGTTCTCCTGGCCTCGTGAGTGAAGCATAGCTAGCAGGTCCCTGGGTAGCACGGCTGCAGGAAAAGTCCCAGGCCAATGTGTCTCCAGTGGGTAAAATCGCTCACCCGATGTGGAGGTACATTAACTGGATCTTTGCAAAGTTCCTGCCTCCACCACCCAGGAGTACTTTTGTTCTTCGAACTCTTCTGAGCAAATTAATGGATGTCAGGTAGGAAAATCCTCGGCTCTAGTGTCACCGTGTGTCGTTAATTTAGTTCTTACTTTTCTGTGTGGCACTAGCTCCAGTGTGTGGAAGATCTTCAACAGAACCCCCTAAAACCAGAACCTCATTCCCCTTACAGCCACTCACTTCCCAGCAAGAACTTACTTGGCTCATCTATAATTAAATACACATTTAGCCAGCTAACATATATGATTTACTAAACACAGCAGTCAATATGTTGAGCATTCAGTGAGCACTCTTGACATCTGGGAAGAGATTTGCTTGATAAATAGCAATGCTCTAAGTGTTCCTGCCATATGCTTTTTGCTACAATTTTAAACAACAGACTGGGATGTTTTGTTTCTAATCAAGGTTTAGATACCTCTCCAACAGCTGAGAGACCACAGAGAGCTGAGGAGGCAAAGAGTCAGGCTGTTTAGCTTCCAGCAAGCTCCTTGAAAGCTGTAATTTCACTGTTTGTCTTCAAGAACATTTGCAGGGAAAAAGATTGACTTTTCTGACCAGCTCTAATTGCCAGCTCTGCCATTGACCCCTCTTGTGAGACCTTTCACAAGGCTTTGTCCCTCCACGTCCTTTCTTACTTTCCAACAGTTTTTCTCATTTAGAATCGAGTTCTCCAGGAGGCTTCTCACCAAGTATTTTTGTAAGTCTTCCCCCAATTCATCTTTAATCTCTAGATGATGTCAAAACAACACAACCATGATACTGCAATGTCAAGAGCAGAGAGGTCAAGCCCAAGCAAGGGGGCATCCGCCAAAAACTCCCACAGGCAGCTCTGTGTCGGGGCCAGGTCCCAGCACAGCACCTTCCCATGCCTTAAGAGCCCACTCTTGCAGAAACAGCCCAAACACCCCCTCGGGTGGTGTTAGCATTTAACCGAATGGCAGAGGAGGGGATGTGGCAATCAGCCAAAGCCTTCCAAGCTTGCAGAGAGCCTCGGAGACACATTCCCAGAGACAAGTCATTCCCTACATCAACCTTTTGTGATTGCCCTCATTAATTATCCCACTCATTACATTGGAGGGCACACTGATAACCTGTACATCTTCTGCAGGTAGATGAATGTGTTTGCTTTTATAATATAATAATATCACTTTTCCAGAAACTTAATACTGGTACGTGGTTAACAAAACAAAAAAGTTATTACTGTGCACTACATTCAGACTGGCTGTGGAAAAGCACTAATTTGGCTTTATGGTGGGCACACAGATTTGATTGCCTTAATTTTGGCAGAAATTAGTCCAACAGTGGGGCTACTGAAGACAGTCACTGTGCATGAATAACCCTGGGCACGAGTGTTAGGACTAACATTGCATTTCTGTACTTGACAAGGCCAACAAGAATCCATGGGTTTCATTTCCATGCAAAAAGACACACCGCTATTTAAAGGAAAATTAATGGCACATTTATCCCTGTGCCAGTTCAGTGGTTACTACAAGAGCAGTCTGCAGTGATGAGGTCTGTGGAAGCATGTGAGAACTTGATTTCTTGAGCCACTCCTATCTGTGCCAAGAACATTGGTCTTAGAGCGCTGTGCTTTCAAACAGCCCTTTCAGGAGCAGAGGGGGGAAAACAAACTAATTTCCATTATAAGTGCTTTCAATTTTTGTTTTTACTTCTTAAGCTAAGTACAGCCTGCATAGTCTGTGCAGTTCTGAGAAAGCAGACACTTCAGTAATGCCTTTCATGTTGTAAAGGTGGCTATGACAAGGTGTTGGATAACATTTCTAATCTCACAAGAAACAGTTTATACTGCGAAAAATGGTATACTGCTTATTACAACAAGCCCTTGCAGATGGTTCCTAAGTACTTGGGAATCTGAAAAAATTAAAAGCATCATGGCAGAGACAAAATGCCTTCTACAACTCTAATGGCCCTGTTTGCTTCATTCTCTGAGCAAACTTTAAGAAACTTGGCTGAGTTTTTTTTCCCCTCATGATTTACATGAGCCCAAGAGCATCTTTAGGAATTCATGGGTGTGGAGTAAAGAAAGGTGTGACTAGACAAGTCACACTTTTGAACTCACATCTCTCAGAAACGCAAGAGAGAACAAGCTAGGGAAGTTTAATATTTGTTCTTGTTGCGTTTTACTCTGGCAATTCTTCCTCCACTCCCAGGTTGCATTCATACACCTCCCAGCAATTATTTTCAGTGTTCGATCAACAAGCTATAGATGAGGTGATTTACTCTGATTGCTTTCCCTCCTGCTGCGTTGTAACAAAAGCAGAGATTTGTGAAGGTGATACAGAATGGATCCATATTCCTTTCAGATTTCCATAATGTAAAGAATCTAAGCCAGACATCACAGAAAAGCATATTACTGTCTTACACATGTGTTCTGCATTATTTGTCATCTGATTGCAGCTCATCTGCTAATGCCTGTGACCACCCCTTGTATTGAAGCTCTGCCAGTGATTTATTTTTTGCAAGGCTGTTGCAATATTGCTTTTAAGAGAACACTTTTGTGCTAAGTGCGTTCTTAGAAGTTCTTAACAATACAGATTCCATAGTCTACTAATTTATGGCTGAAATCCAGGAGAAAATGTATATAATTTAGCAATGCCCCAAAACCCCTCAATTTTTGACTGTTGTACAGTCCCTGGTACTAACATCCTTGAAATTCAATGGGAATGCAATGTACCCAGTCTCTGTGGTGGCAAATATTCTCTTATCACTACATTAAACTCGCTAAAATGGTTCATGCTTTGATCATGTAATCATAAGAAAGAAATGATCTTGGACTCTGTTGGGGATCGAGTGAGGGACCAGCAAGATGAACAAGTAGCATGGCAGCCTCTGTTCCAACGTATTCTTGCTACAGATCACCCACGGGGCTGAAATGAGCAACCTGAAGCCTGCTTTTTTTCCCCATCATTGCGAATTTCCCCATGACTTCCTTTAAATACTTTTCTTACCACAGCAACTATTATTTTCGTGCTTTTCACAATAACTGAGAAAATCACTGGCATTCCTCCTCTATGCGGGAGCTGCACAAGTGGGAAATATTGATTTCTTCACATATTGTTCTGCTTGGTAGTACTGCCTGGCATGTTTCTCCTTTCATTTCTCTTTCCCAGCTTACTCTACATTTCTAGTATTCAAGCACTATTGAGCACTGTCATAGCTACATATAACATAACAATTAGTTCTGAATAAACTTTTTGGGCATCTGGAAGGAGCGACTGCTTTTGGTAATGTATGTGTTTACCGTGGCCCAGAGTTAGCTGAAAGTGTGAAAGGGTATTATAAACATCTTCTGCTGAGCTTTGCCAAAGAGCTAAAATAATTAGCTTCTGAAATACATACAACTCTGAGCAGAGTAGAGCAAGGAAAGAGAGGAGGAGAAAAAAAAAAAAAGGAAAAAGGTGACTTGACCAGCTGTCCTCCCACCTGCTTTGTCTTTTCTGGCAAATTCATTATGTGGTTTTATTTTTTCAGTAACTTTCTGAATCACTAGGCACAGTATAGCACACTTTGGACCCCAATAAAGTCTTGCTATCGCTTCTGAAGCCAGTGTCCTGGTTGCCCTCTCCTCGTTACATGATCTGCAGTAAATGTTACACCTCCCAGCTCTGTGCCATCCCCATGTCTTCCTCCCCATCCAGGCCCTGAAGGTGGCCAGTTTCTCTGAGTTAAAAGCAGCTCCCCATGCTCCAGCTCACACTCCCACCTCTGCAAGGGAGGGTGGCGTAGCCATGAGCAAAGTGGTCAATCAAAACATATTGCCATAGTCTTGGTGAGCAATGTGCGCATCACAGGGAATAACGTAGCCCTGGGGCTTCTTGGCAAGGAGGAGGAAACAGCCCACAAAGAATTCCAAAATGCTATACAAATTAAACACAATCAGGAAATAACAGCCAGTCCAAGCAAAAAAGAAACCTTCCTTTATGCCTCTGTACAGGCCATGGCTCTGTGCCTTACCATACATGCAGTATCGAGGAAAAATTTTGTTCCTCTGCTGCAGGTGCCCCCCAGCATTACGCTGTCTGAGAAACCATTATCTATTAGCCATGGCATGAGGAACATCCTCTACAAGATGCAGCCTAAGAGGCTGAGAAGCTTCACTGTTGATAATTACCTGCCAACATAATGCCTTGCTTTCCTAAAACGGATAGAAGAACATCAAAGTTCCTTCCAGCACTGACAACATCTGGAGTCATTTGCCCCTATTAACTTTGGAGCAGAGTCAGGAAGGGAGAGCATGTTTCCAAGCTCTCAAGGCAAATATTTGTTTGTTTGCCTAGATCCTGAATGATCAGGAGCTCTGGTCCCACCTCCATCAACATTGGAGGTACTGGGTCACTGCCAACGCAAGCCATTTCCAAGGTCAGTTGGTGGGTTCTCCACGTTGCTCACAATCACCAGCAAAATTCTGTCTGCCCTGGGATGAAACTCTCCAGCTGTCGCTCTCACAGAAATACTCCTGCTTATCTCTTAGGGCATTTTTAAGTCCTTGAACCACATCTGTGCTGCATGCAGCCTTTGCAAAGCGACCCTGCTTCCCCTGGCTATGCTGCCCAGCCCCAAGCTGCCAGCGCTGGGCTGGTCGGTGCCAGGGTGCCAGCTCACCAGGAGCAGACTGGGAGCTCTGCCACAGCATCTCACTGCACCGCGCCAATTACTACACATTCTTTGTCATATTCGGCAAATATAATCTTCCTTCTTTTGCCTTGTGCTTTGTTGATTTTTTTTCCGCCTTCATGTTAGTAGTTCAAGCTGAGCTTTGGCTTCCCTAGCTTTTTGCTTCCTTTGAACCATGCTGCTTCAATTATTACTACAGTCAGTAGTGCCTCGGTGTTTATTTTGTACAGCGTGCCCAGGTTTGCCGTCCATCCTCATGTCTTTTGAGCATACAATGCTTTTCTTGACATAAAAAAAGCTCAGCCTAGCTTTGACCCTGAATTTTCCTGTTTTCTTTACATTTTTTAGAATAGTTGAAAGAACTTATTGCCATTTCCTTATATTTATTTAGATTTGGGTTATTTCTATACAGACTGGGTAGCTGCTGCTGTCTTCATTTTTCCTTACCTCACCCCCAATACCCCTGCACTGCCAGCACACAAACATTTATATTCATCTTCATTTTTATTAGCCCTGGTAGCTTCCACTTACAGTTCAAAGCACTGTTTAAACCTTACCCATATCTCCTCAGCCTTCTCCATAATCTCTAAGGCTGGTGAAGGATTTACAAGTCCAAACTCACACAGAGTCCACAATAGCATAATAAAATTTAAAAAAAAAAAAAAAAAACCACAAAAGTAGAGAGACAGAGGGAGGAAAAAGTTCTCTCTGTGGACCTGAGCAGGAGATTCACCAAAGCAAAGTCATGTTTCCTCTCCCCAGACACTGCAGTTCTCTGCTTCTGCCCATCAACAACTACAAATGGCTGAGATACAAATAAAGTAGCAAATCTTTAATAACAGGAAATAATCACAAATCCATTCTACCCCTCTGTGACAGCAGTACCTTAACAGAAAAGAGAGTGACCAAAATTGGTCTATCATTATCACACCAATGCTGCTATAAGCGCATCTCAGGGTCACTGCATCAGAGGCAACATCCTGCATGCAGTTTCAAACCAGGGACCTCAATTTCTTGTGTTGCCAGTGCAGGTATGTAGGCAATTCTGAGACTATTTAAGGCACCACAGTTCAAAGCCAACAAAATAAACCTGCATAATTTTTGATCATATCTAAAGCTGTCATGTCAGCATCTTCCCTCTAAAAAGCTCTCCAGTAAATGCTTTTCACTTAAACATGCCATGTTACTGGAAAGCAGAAGTAGAATATAGCTCTTATTTCTAATGCAACTGGCCCTACCAGGGATAAATTCAGAAATAGATTCACAGAATTGCAGGGGTTGGAAGGGATCTCCAGAGATCATCGAGTCCAACACCCCTGCCAAAGTAGGTTCCCTAGGACAGGTCATACAGGACCATGTCCAGATGGGTCTTGGACATCTCCAGAGAAGGAAACTCCACACCCCCCTGGGCAGCCTGTCCCAGGGCTCTGTCACCCTCACTGTGAAGAAGTTCTTCCACATATTGGTATAGAACTTCCTGTGCTCCAACTTGGGGCCATTGCCCTTTGTCCTGTCCCCACAGACCACTGAGAAGAGGCTGGCCATTCCCCCTGTGTCCCACATTTTAGATATTTATAAACATTGATCAGGTCCCCTCTCAGTCTTCTTTTCTCGTGGCTGAACAGCCTTTCCTTGTAGGGGAGATGCTCCAATCCTTTAATCATCTTTTTAGCCCTCTGCTGGACTCTTTCCAGGAGATCCCTGTCTTTTTTATACCAGGAATCCCAGAAACGGGTATAGTACTCAAACATCAGGGAAATTAATCAGAGGAATAAAATACTGTCCTTTACTAGACCAAACAAGTTCCCAGATGTTGTATCTAGTAAGATAATTTGTTTAAGAGTTCTCCCGCATCATCCCACGTTTGAGTGATTCTTCCTTTACAATACCATTATGTCACACATCACTGTCAACCCCAGGTCAGACATGTGAGGAAGACGAAGAAACTCTTTGCCTGGCATAGACCATAGCATGGCAGGACAAGGGGGAACGGATTAAAGCTGAAGGAGGGAAGGTTTAGATCAGATATGAGGGGGAAGTTTTTTTTACAGAGAGAGTGGTGAGGGGCTGGAACAGGCTGCCCAGAGAGGTAGTGGATGCCCCGTCCCTGGAGGTGTTCAAGGCCAGGTTGGATGGGGTGCTGGGCAACCTTGTGTTGGTGGTCATGTCTGTGGCAGGAGGATTGGAACTCACTGATCCTTGGGGTCCCTTCCAACCCAGACCATTCTATGATTCTATGACAGCATGGGAACTTGCAAGCTCCCTTGTGCTCTTTGCACTGCCCAGCACTGTCACCCCTCAGTTTATGCCATATCTGCACCTATGCAAAGGGCCTGTTTTAACTCCATGCTGGTCGTTAAGTGGTGGTTTGACAACTCTTAAGGCTGCAATACTTTATTTATCTGGAGTGCAGGCCTTGCTGCCCTATTGAAGACATTCAGTTCCTATCTGGCTTTATCCTGTAATAGAAAAGGAAGGACAATTCATCTCCCAGACTCGTTCATTTTTCATAGCTCTCTAATGAGACTCCAGCTGAAAAAAGCCAATCTGCATGAGGTGAGACAATGGCTATTGTTATGAGAAGACCCATGTGAGACCAGTGTTTCATTTCACATGGCGCTTATCTGGTGATTTCAGAAGCAGTAGGGACTGGATTCACGCTGAAGATCCTGAAAGTTAATTCAAGTCTAGGGCCTTTTAAAGAAGAAAGAGGAAAAAGCTGAAACCAGAAGAGCCTGAAATTAATTTTCTAAATATATCTGGGAGCTGTGCCGAGAATGATAATTCCCAGAGAGTTGGGAAGTTTCAGCATTTCCCTTTACTCAAGTTTGGAAATACTGGGAATGTCTAATGGCACAGGAGCCAGGAGTTTTTCAGAGTTTTTAGATGTTTGTTTCCTTCTCAATCCACCGATGGAGAGAGAGGACCCAGACAGACAGCTGATGGGGAAGTCTTGGAACTGGTGCCTCCCAGGAGTTTTCTTCATTATTTTGGGGTCTTCTATAGCAAAGAAAGCTGGCAAGAGGTCAGAGAGGACTGTCAACCTCTCATCAATCAAAGTAGCCTCCCTGAGACAATTATATCCCAATGCATCTGCACACACTGGCGTACCCCTGTTGCACCAGGGGATCTAGGACATTCAGGCATCAAAAGTGCTAACCCACTGTCACTGACCTCTGCAGGAGTGGTTACATCTGGAGTGCTTCTTCAAAAAAAAAAAAATCAAGGAAATGTTCCAGTCCCTGCATAGACATTCAGAAACCTTCAGGTCCCAATGCTTCTGCCTATTTTAGGTTTATGTTCACTCAAAGTATCCCTTTAGAGAAACAAAGGTCTGAGCACAAAGGAAAGATCCTGAATCCTTTATCACTAATTATCTTACAAGGTCAGAGCTGAAGGACCTCTGGAGCACCTCAACTGGAGTCTCATATCTCTGTGCCTGCAAAGGCTGACTTTGAAGCACTGCTTTGCTTGCTGCCATTGCATTTTATTTGACAATTTCTGACCATCAGTGCCACACGCAGCTTTGAAACTCTAAGTTGTTCTTGACAAAATCTCTGACAGCACCATCAAATGCAAAGTCTGGAAGCTTTCACAATAAACACAGCATTTGTCACTGCCATCCTTATGATCACCTCATCAGCCAAAACAGCAAGCATTTTGCTTTTGTTCTTCCCTTTCAAACAGGTGTTGCAAGTGCAAGGCTTAACTGGGTTAATCAGGTCAAGAAAAGCAGGAATAACTGAGATATAGAGAGCTGAAACACGCTTATTTGCCTTGGCTAGAGGGTAAGCGCAAGCCTTGGCAACATCATAAAGCAGGAGGGGAACATGCAAGGGTAACACTGAGTTCAGACCCTTCTCTCCGGTACAGGTTAGGCACCCATGGTGAGCCTAGTCTGATTTAACAGTCACGACAGAATAGGTGGCAGTCTGCGGTGGGCACTTGGCTGCTGTGCACCAAAAGGGAGCAGCAATATGGTTAGTGTCTGTTTGCATTTAACTTGCCACCATCTCCCATACTTCCAAGAACCCTTTTTATGAAGTCTCAGGCAAAAGGCAGGTCAAATAGAGCTCCAAGCCCCTTCTGTGGATTTACAGTGAGATGTTTCACACTATACAGTCGCTTTTGAATATACATCACCTTTGTTCTTTTTCCTCCAGAAATTAGTATGCACCAAGTGACTAAGTCTATTAGACAAAATTGACCCTGGAGTCGTTTAGCTAAGGATTTGCCAAAGCCCAGAGGTATTTATTATTCTTATAAGCAATGAGGCATATGGTTGACTTTCCAAAAGCCATTTCAGAAAGAAAAGTAAGTGACCGTTTCTTTAAACGGAAACAAGAGATATTTAAGAACTTTTAGTCCGAATCTGGGCAGGCAAATTTTATCACCAGGCTATGCAAAAATGCACAAAAGTGGAGGACTGCTCTGTCTGCTTCAGGATTAACACTTGAGAGACCACATGCTGTGGCTCCTAAACTGGTGCTACCACTCTACCCACACTGCACAAGTGCAGAAATGGTCAGTGTCAAGAGATGGGCAAGTGCTTATCAAGAGGCTTTCATACCTGGGCTCCAGAAGTTAAATGGAGATACTCCAAGCAAAACTAGAAGAAAGTTCTTTGTTTAAGAGGAGGGGCAAGGTCTAACATGAAAGCCTGGAGATATTTCAGTTTGAGTGATGTTTGTAACTCAGATTTGAATCCGCAGGAGGTTGGATTAAGACAGTGGGTTCTGAATTCTCCCTTTTTCTGGTTTACCCGAGTTCAAACACTGTAACAGTGCTAAAACAGCACTTCAGCGGCAGCACAAAGCTGTCAGCACAAACCAAAAAATTCTCTTTGATGGAAAGTTAACCGGAGCCAAACATCGTTTGTAACCAAATAGCAAAAGAGTTAGCAAAAGGAAAAGAAAGATAAAAGATGTCTTGCATCAGCCTCAAACCAGCCCAATATCTGTCTCTGACAGCCTTCCGTTCTTTAATCAAGAATTTCAGAGCTTCTGTGCACAGAAATGAGACATACAAGCTAAGTTTTGAAAATACCCAAACAACCCCCCCCCCCCCCAAACATGTCACTCTCTCCGCCCCATACCCCGCACCCCCAGGGTATTTTTCAACTCTGTTTTGGAAATCAAGGAAGGCCAAACTTACATTTAGAGCTAGTGTAATAAGCCTGAAGAGTGTAACATATCATCCATTTTTGAAAACAAGACTCAGTATATTTAATGGACAAACTCATTTGCCAGTTTGATGAGCGCAGGCATCAGTGAACTTTACTGTCTGTATTTAAGAAAGGGAAGAGCAAAATAAATGGAGGACTCTTTCTGGTAGCAGAATAAATATTCTCAAAATAAAATCTAATGCTAGGTTTTTATATGGACATTGAATAAAGGATGTTCTTTGCATACAATATACTCAGTTGGCTGCCTGTGTCAGGAGATGCCGCTGCCAAACGTAAGGGCTACTTTCCCAGAATCTAAAGAGCCCTGGTTAAAAAAAGAAAGATGAGCAGCAATACTGGGACAAGATAGATGCACAAAAGGACAAAGCGTGAAAGAATGTGAAGAATCCCAGCGCTCTAAGGACACCCAGAGACCCATTTTACTATGTAAAAATGTTCCCTGTGTTGAAACAGTGTGCATCTCATTGGGACACTGAAAGCATAGTCATTTTTCTGCCAGATACAAAGACTTTTTATAAAAAAACCGATTTGCAACCTGCATGGCCAGTGAGTAGTCCTGAAGTTTAGAGCCCAGCTGGTGATGCCTTTTCTTGAAAATAAACTAACTGTGCTGCTGTCGTGGTTCCAGTGCTGTAGCCAGTCACTGTCAGGTGCCAGATAAGCTTTGCTGCTACTGACAGTAACATTGGCCTGCCTTGGAAGACAGAAACCGCCCAACTTTGGAAATTAAAGTTACAAAGAATTATGTTCTGGCACCCACTCATGAATAAAGAAAAAATGCCAAAGCATGCTGGAATATATAGAACAAGCAAAACACAATAGTTACATTTATGCACAACAGGAACATTCACATGACACAATATATTCCAGGGATGACTAGCTCAACACACATTTTGGTTCACTGAATGCTTTTAAAATGTTCTGGGATGCCAAACCACAAGGTATTAGTTCCTATGGAGAATTGTTCACCGTGAAGAGTCTTGGGAATTTTAGAGAGACATTTCTCCACCAGAAAATGACTCTTTGCTAAAGCTTAGCTACTGGTAGAGTCATTTGCAGCAAGTTCGTTTTTTAAAAAATATTGAAGTTGAAAGAGTGGGCTATTATGACACTGCTAAACACAGTTCCTTTTGATGGAGAATGTCTTTTTTATTTCAGAAGAGTGTTTAATTTAGAACTAAAGAAGCTAGAAATTGAATCCTGCAAATGAACTTGACTTATATGACTGTTGGGCATTTTAGACTCATGAAAATTTCCAAGCCAGGCAGCTCATGCTAATCTGAGATCCGGGGGGGGGAATAAAAAAAATCTTCATATTTCATAATTTCTCATGCATTATGGGATCCATTTTGCCACCGGGACCATATTTGTTCAAAACTTTCCAGAGCCAGGCCAGCCTGTGAACCCAAGGAGCAATACTGACACCTGAGCTTCTGCATGGCAGACTGAACTTACTTCATCCTATTTCCAGTGGAAGATTTGCTTTTACTGGTTTGTTTGGTTGGGGTTTTTTTGTTTTGTTTTTACTAAGCAGTCCCTTCCCCTGGTCTAGTTCACAAGGTGCAAGTCATTTGTGAGTAAATCAGAATTAGCTTCCTTTGACTCAAGAAGCTTGTTAGGTGCTGGCATTACAGTTTTGTTTGAGTTGCTAATCTGGTGGTGCTAATTAAGACTTGCAAATACTGTTGCAATATTCTAATTATCACAAGGACACGTCCCTTAAATCCGTTTACTGTAGAACAAAGCGGCTTGCACTATCCATATTTCTTGGCACTACATTCACAGCAGTATGTTGAGATTATTTAAAAATTCAACCATTAGAAAGACAGAGGAGGAAGAATTAGAGAGGGCAGCAGATACCAGCTATCAGGGTTACCTTAACTAGCCCTGCTCCTAGAGAAAGATATCTTGCAACGACTTGGCAAGCCACTGCAACCGGTACAAGCACCCTCCAAACCACAGATGTTCTTGGGGTGCCAGAGCACTTTCCTCCCACCTGCATCCCCCTGCTCCGGCCTCAGCCCAAGGACACCTCCTGGTCCTTGGGCCTGATGGCTCCGAGAGATGCCTGCAAGAGCTCAGCCTGGGCCTTTCCCTGCCTTTTTAAATGTCACCTCACAAAGGCACAACTAGAGAGAGAGCAGGTGCTGTCAGTCCCTTGGTGTTCCTCAAACACCTTCGTAAGCCTCCACAATTACACCCATTTACATTATTTTCTCATTATGAAAAAATCAAGCTTTCTCCTTGCCCTCTGGCGCTCGCTGCTCTTTGGGAGAATGTAGCATTTCACATAGTACACGACTTTGGCCTGGTTGTTATTCACGGCCAGAATAAATTGGTCCTGCCTGGACCTTTGCAGGTTTGTCTCTCTAGCAATGCAGACTCACATTATGCATCTGTCTCACACAAATTTGCAATACACGGTCAATGTTCTGCCCAGACAGTTGGGTTCATACACATTTCCTAGGAGATACGGCTTCAAGGAGCAAAGCATTCATTCTTTTCTTACTGAAATTTTCTTAAACATTTCATTTAGCTATTTCTAGTTAAACTTAATGCTCCCAATCTAATATATTCCAAAGCCTCTGGTTTTCTCACACATGCTGCTGAAAGGGGCAAATTCTCAATTAATGGATCAAGATTTGGTTTCAGCTCATGAACTTTTAACCATCTCCTCATATCTTTTGCAGTCCTTCATAATCTGGTAGGATTCAGGTGGCTTCATATTAGTTTTACCTACCTTCCCCCCCCACCCCGCCTTTTTCTTCTCAGCACAGCGAGTAACAAGGAAGCAACAGAATGAGATGGGACAGTCAACTTTATTTCCCTATTTCCAGCACTGTAAGTTTGCACAACCCATTTCAGCTCACAGGTGTCAGAACATTTCTGCAGTTCTCCCCACTCCTAACTGGGTTAAGAAGGAAATAGCTTAAAGGAGCAAGCAGAAAATCTGAAGAAAAAACCCAACACTGCGTTCAAAATAAATACTTTGGTTTTTATTTCAGGTCCCCAATCACAAATTCACTTGTATTTCAAAATGGAAAGCTCTCTTGAGGTCCAAATGCTCCCTTTTCCATATGTGTTAGAACTAAAATAAAACCCACAGCAGTGTGAAAACTGAAATGAAATGCAGTGCAAAGCGTAAGGTTGGTGACACAGCAAAGGGCAGGAAACCGGAGTTTGACAAGATCGCGAGCTGGTACAAGTCCTGCAGCATCGCTGCAAAGAGGAAGGGGACGTATGATAAGTTTGTGGAGCATCAGAACTTTCGCTACCACATAAAATTACTCCTAACCAGGGAGGTGAAGTTGTAGGAGTGTGTCCCTTTAACTGAGCAACAAGCTCATCTCATTCACTAATGGCAGGACAAGAGGTAAATTGTTCCTAACGCTCTGATGTGGAGCTGTCAGAGGAAGAAAAAAAAAAAAAAATGCATACAGAACTCAACATCAGCAATGTAAACCCCCACCCCTCAGCACAGAACAAGGGGCTCACAGAGAGCACTCGTCCTAAATGTCAAAGCTATTAAAAATACTATGTAAAGCGAAGAATAAAGCAAGCCGGGTTACTCAGGCAGCCACTCTACATATATAATGACACTTGTCTTGTAATGTTTTCTTGCTTGTCTAATTTACAGTGTTTTCAACTGCACCATTTGGAGGAAGAAGAAAAAGAGGGAATAACCACAAGAAATAAGGAAGTACCCACAGCTATTTCTATCACACGCCGAACATTGATTCCTTTCTGATTTTCACAGGAATTTGTCAGAGTCCTGTCAGTACAAGATTGATTTCGCTGCGTCTGGGAATGGTTGGTTATCGATATAATTGCTACGATCAGTGCATTTTCACAATCCTTCCTGACATTTCTGCTCCAGTGGCAAATTAGTGTCATTTTGACTATTTCCTCGCCTGAACCAGCTACCGATGCACATTTCATTTACTTACTTCTCACTCCCTCTGGTAGAAAAAAAAAGCCACATGCCTACCCCAGTCTCAAAGCACTATCTTCTTGTTGCCACTGAACCCTACCAAAGAGTTATCCAGAAGCCTAAAGAACCACACATATTTCCACAGCATCTCTTTCAGCAGATGTTTTTTTTCCAGACAGCAATTCCAGGGGCATGCAAATTGTACCTTCCCTGTACCGCCTGAGAGGCACACAGGGAAATCGGTGAGGTGCAAGGCTTACGCTGTATTGCTGTGCTTCGCAAGTAAGTGACAAAGCAGCAGAGGCAGTCAGGTGCTGATCATGCAGGCAAACCAAGCAGTAGTTTCTGGAATGAGTCCAGAGAAGGGCAACCAGGCTGGGGAAGGGGCTGGAGGGCAAATCCTGTGAGGAGCGGCTGAGAGAGCTGGGGCTGTTTAGCTTAGAGAAGAGGAGGCTGAGGGGAGACCTTATCACCGCCTATAACTACCTGAAGGGAGGTTATAGAGAGGTAGGTGATGGTCTTTTCAGCCAGGTGACAGGACAAGAGGGAATGGCATGAAGCTGTGCCAGGGCAGGTTTAGATTAGAAAAACATTTTTTACTGAAAGAGTTGTGAGGGCCTGGAACAGGCTGCCCAGGGAGGTGGTCGAGTCACCTTCCCTGGATGTGTTCAAAAAAAGGGTAGATGAAGTACTTAGGGATATGGTTTAGTTTAGGATGTGAATGGTTGGACTTGATGATCTTAAAGGTCTTCTCCAACCTTGTGATTCTGTTTCGACCAAATCCAGGAGGTGCTTAGCAACTCCAGCCCCACAGGAGGCTTCAGATGCTCCTCACCTTTCTACATCAACCTACCAAAAGACATTAAACCCCTTAACAACCAACACCCCTATACTTGGCTGGTAACGTTGCAACCCTCCTGCTCATCCAAGCTTGATCACCACTCCTGCTGCAGTCTTTTTAAACAGGAAACTTGTTTCTCCAGCTTTAATTTCATGCGTGGCTTGTAAAGAAACTCAACTCTCCTCTCCCATGGGGCTGCGGATAATGAATAAAAGGATCTGCCTCTCGCCAAATGGATCAGGCACAGCTCCTAACTTACCAACCTGTCGGTGAGAGATCTCCCCACCACCTTTTCATAATCGTGGCACCAAGGTTTTGGGCATTTATACATTTTGAGAGCAGAAAGCATGTTGGAAGAGCAGAAGCACTCATCCACATGTGAGCCAGATCCAAAGCAGCTCCCTGAGGCTGAGCCAGGTTTATTTGTGACCCTCTTGCCAGCTCCCCACTGAGAGAAAAGCATACCAACGGGCTAATTGAGGACCCATTGAAGTCACTGGACTCTGGAGCAGGCCTTTAATTCCAGTCATCACAGCTTACCTGTGGCTCCCCTACGTACAGCCAGGTGCCTCAGAAACATCACATCCCACAGGAGCAAAAGTCTCAGACTCTCAGTTGAACTGAGCTTTGATTTGGCTCTCAAGTGCTAAAGAATTTAGGATCTCCATTGAGAAGTAATAGCAGGAACTTTACTTCTAGGATATCAAGGCCTTTGCAGTTGCACATCCTCTGAAATACAGCAGGTCAGGAACTTTCCATGTAAAAACAAGAAGAAGCTGCTGTTCTTTCCCTTTTCTAACAGAAGGTTTACAGAAGCAGAAGTTTTCTATGAGAAAATATCAGTAGGAGAACAAAGTGTTTCTCACGATGGCATTTCTAAATGAAGACCTACATTTAAGCCCTGCAAAAAAGCCCTAAATTAAAGGCACACAGCTGAGTGACCACATGACTTAAACCCTGGACCTGTTTACCAAAAAGGCACCTGCTATTAGTGCAGTATCCCAACCCGGGATACCTAAATACCTGTGCTTTTTCTATACATCCTCCTCAAGCCTCTGAAGATTCACATGCCCTCAGTTTTTATTCCAATGAAGCCAAACGAGCATTGAAGAGTCCATGTATTTAATTTGTTCCAGTGGAACTTTGTTTCCAAGCCAAGTCCAGCTCTAAACTTCTGCCATTTATCTGCCTCCTGCAGAGGCTCTCGGATGCTGACAGCCAGCTCTGTCCCATTTGCAGCTGCAGGCACGCACTGCAGCATGGCGAGCGACACATTAGTAATTCATCTGATGATGATGGGACTGGCAGCAGCAATATCCTCATCGTGGATAGCAGGAGCTCACCAAGTCTTCGATAAAACCCTGCTCAGTTCTGCAAAGCCCAAGTTTGCCGTAAATCTCTGTAAGAGGTACAGAGGTGGTCTGAGCCAACTTCAATGCTACAGGATTTGCTGCCAGCCCAGGGTATCAGCTGAGCTGAAGCCATCCATAACACCAGGGCACCATCCCAAGGTGCACACCGTCTCTTAAGCTTTACTGCTAACACATAACCACAAATTATCTACCCTGCGTCCAGTTCACGTGGAGGAGGCTTATTTAAATGTTAGCAGGGCTGTGTAAGCAGCACCCCTGGCAGTGCTTAAGGTTGCAGAGACCTATGCTCCCGAGAGCTAATTTGGCAGTTGCTATGGTATTACAAGGTTAGACACAAATTCACTTTTGTTGAACTCCTGGCCTATCAAACATACATTTACAACAGATAAATATGTACAGCATAAACAAGTCTGAGGATTACCAGGATTAGCCACAGTCTTCTCTGCTGCTGCCAACATTACAGACAATCCGTCTTACAGAGCCAGGGCAGCACATCACAAATGCACAGTACCTATAAGCCACGTACACTTGATGAACAAATACATTCACTGTAAAACATCAAAGATGTAAATTAGAAAAGATTTGATATCTGCTTGCTGTCTCCTCCTTCCCAAAGGGAAAACACTGAAAGGGGTGCACGACTGCAAACAGCATCACAAGGTCAGTTGACACCAGCCAGGCTCAGCTCCACAGCGGACAAACTGATTCTTGAATGTGAATGCTTCAAGCGAAGCCTCAAACACGTGAATGAATCTTGTTATCCCTCCAAAAATATGAGAGGTCTGCTCACTTAAGGAAAAGCTTGCAGAAGTCTTCTGCATCTGGTTCTTAGTATCTGGAAGATGCTCTGAGTTACAGAGCCCTATGCCACCACTCACCAGTTGACTGCTGCATGCCCCAAACCATAGGAGCATCCCTCCCCAAGATGGAGGGGAAACACCAGAAGCAGCTACCAGCACTGGATTTTAGTTTTGAGCTAAGAAGTATTTTTGGAGTTTTTGCTTTATTTCCCCCCTCCCCACCCTGAGAGCTTAAGAACTAACACATCACCCACTTAAGCACTAAATATTTGGGAGGACTCTGGGTATCTCTGTAGCAAGCGACAGTGGTCAATTAAAAAGAAACTCCTGCTCTGAAAGCTAGAGGTGTTTATCTTCTACAAAATAATATAAGATAAACTCTAATATATAGGCACAGACACACACTCACACCCACCCACCCTTTATTTAACAAATAGTGCCTCAGTTGTTAATATTCTACAGTGGTGAGGTCTGTCTAGTGAAGCATTAATATAACATTTCTCAAACAAAGTTCTTGTTCTGCTTGATCTATTTTGTAAACATTTAGTAATCTATCTTCATACGCTCCTGTCTGTCAGGAGCTGCTGTTTACCTCATGCCTTTGCCAGAAGAGGCAGACAGTAGCACTGTGAGGGACCTTCCCAGGACAGTATTGTCTTCCCTAATTACATATAAGAATAGTTTCATTGATTCTAAAGCCGATGCAAGGTGTGAATAATTAGAAGTAATATGCAGTAGTAGTAAGGGTGAGTCAGCATTGATCAGCACAAAGAAACAGTGATGCTTAACACAGATTAGAAATATCTCCAAACTTCCTTCCCTGCACTTAGGATGAGTAGAAGGTTTTCACCACGAGTTTAGTATGGCAAAGTTACAGGAAAACAACAACAGATGTCTTCTGTTCTGAAATTTATTTCCTCTGCACATACTCTCTGGGGGTAGGGTTTTCTCCCCACTCCCCCACACCTCCCCAGTATTTTTGGGGGTTGCAACTTAGGTTAATTTTATTTAACCATTTACTAAAAGGGAATTGTGTCCAATCTGATAAGCACATAACATGATTCACCACAGATTTATTAGAGAAAATATTTCACTGAATTCTCTGTGAGATTTGCTGTAGGTTTTGCAAGATGCTGGTTGTGCATATGCATTTTTTCTCAGGGAAGCCATAAAAAAGTTGTGGGACTTTTTTGTTCTCTAAAAAGTAAAGCCATTACAAGCCTCTTCTAAATCACCAAACCTTTGCTATACTTAACTACTGCAAAAGTATTACTGAATTAACAGTTGACAAGGAATATCCATGTATTCAACCCATGAAACTCCTGACACAGCATCACACTCAAAATTTGTAGATGACATTATTTATGATGTTTTGGGGAACCTCATGAGTAAATACATGTCCTAGCAGGTGATGTCCAGCATATCAGCCCTGCAAAAGTCCCATAAAGTTTGATATTAAAGCCTTCAATCTTGACTGGACAACCTGCAAAAGGAGTGATGTCCAAGGAAATCACCAACTAGAGAAAGAGTTAAAAAAATAGAGTCAGGGCAAAAAGGGATGGAGTAACAATGAGGCTTTGAGGAGATAAGCAGGTCCAGGCATCTCCTGTTCCTCCCTCTCTTCCTAGTTGCTGCAGGTACCTGCTCTCTCGGTCACTTCTGAATTCACTTTTAATTGACTTTAGTTGTCCCAACCCCTTTTTCTTTTTTTGACAAGGAAAGACCAAATAACAAAAGTTGCTGCCAAATCTATAGCAACGAGTTGTAGCTGGCCCTAACAGCAGAGCCCCCTCTGGCACCTGCTCATCCTGCAGGCAGCATGGCAATCTCCAAACGGGCAAAGGGAACAACCTTCCTTCAGCTTCAGACGTTCCCTTCTCCCCCTTGTCTTCTCTTTTCTCCACATTTTCCCAGTGCTGCTCATTTTCTTGAGGATCTAAAATTTTGCTGTCCCTCCTGATACCTGCCACCCTCCTCCTGGGTGCTGGAAGACCACAGACACAGAGGTGGGTGAAGAAGCTATGCTGGTAGAGACATGCAGCCAGGGCCAAAGAGGCTAACTCATACACAAGCATCGGAAGCTGCACAAAGAAAAGAGGCTTCCCAAGCATCTACTGGCTTGCAAGTCTGTCATTGCACAGTGAGGAAAGGGGTGGAAAGGGTGTGGGCACAGCCCTCTTGAAGAACATCGACAGAGCTGGGGGCAGCTCATCCACGGCTGAGCTGAGCAGTGCTGGATAGAAAAGAAAGCTTGCAAATAAGATTTCCAACAACACTGATATTTTATCTCATTTTCTGCTCCACTACTGTCCTTCAAACACATCAGATGAACAGCCTTGAAATCTCCTTCAAGGACCTTTTGGATTTGGCCTACAAGAATTTAAGTTTGTTCACCTCAGGCTAATTTCTGTCTCCCAAAAGCGACCACAGCAAGACCTGCAGCAGCAGGCTTGGCAGATGGACAGGACCCAGGGTAGCCACTAAGTAACTGTTAACAATAGACTGACGTCAAGTTCCTCAAAAGCACCTATGTCCCTCTGATCAAACTTGAAATACAGACGCAGGCACTTCAGCTCAATGTGTGTTAGGGAGAATTAGGGAATAAAGAGGCTTCTTGCTATAACTTCAGCAAAGATAGGCCAAATTTTAGACACTGGGAACTACTGAGACAAGTTCTCTTATGCAAGCACAGGTACTGCTGCACAGGGAGGGATGGGTGGATGGTACAGCCTGGACCATAGCCACCCATGTCATCACAGGGCTGCACAGCTCCTGCCAGGAGCACATGGTGTTCTCCCCAGCAGCATTTGGGCATGGAAGGAGTATTTCTGAATGACGAGGACCTGGGAGAGGTAAAATAAAGGTACCTTCAACAGCATAAATGAAGGAGGTGGAGGGGTATGTCAAAACCAAATTAGCTCCAACATCAAGACCAGCCACTGTCCTCCACACCATGTGAGTCTACTCTCCAAAGGACAAGCCATACACAAAGCAGTTGCTTAGCTACTACACCTGGACTTTATGCAACTCACAATATTTCTCTGCCATCTGTTAACAGGATTTCACTGTAAGAGTTCCTAAACTGCCTGTACGTGCTGCCAGTGATATCGCCTCACACGCAGCCCATCAGCACAATCACATAAAATCCAAAACATGTTTGTTCTCTATGCTTGTGTATGCTGGCAGCAACATGAAGGTAAGAAATGAAACCAGGGCTGTGGTTTCAAGAGATGGATTCATGGTTCACAAAAGCTAGGACTGTGCATGATGCATTACTGAACACCGGCCCAGAGGAGCCCATTTTTTGTTTCCCCCTCACCCCTGTAAGGAACTTCCATGTGTCAGTCGCTTAGGTACCATTCTTGAGATTTTCCTTTTTGAAGGTACTAGGGTAGTTTCTTTTGGATTCTCAAGTAGCTTGCCCTATCTTCAGAAATACTAGTTCTCCTGCACAAAAGATAGGGATGATTTTTAGGGGAGTCCTGCTTTAGAGCTGTAGACAATTAGCCTTCCTTTCCAAGTAAAGGCAGATCTCCTGGCTGTGAGCCAAAGCCATCCCTACTCAAAGAGACGCATAGAATGCGTGGAGAGATGCCTGCTTTCAGGGAGTCAACAGCCCTGGGCATGTGAAAATAAGGAAACAGGGATTTCATTTGCCTTTTTCTATCTGTTAGTGAGGAGGAGAGAGGACCCTTTTCCCCCCACAAGAGGTGATAGATACCAAATTTTTCTTTCCTCTCCACAAGACACTGTTTCAAGTGAGGTGTGTCAGTTGACTCTTGCTGCACAGGGATGGGGGTGAGAACATCTTCTACAGCTCATGTTTATCCAGCATCATTACTGGGTCAGGAAACATCACTGCTAGCTAACACACCACCACATGGGAAGCTTCCCCCTGACTCACACACTGTATTTAAAAAGCAGTTCCTTTATTGTGGAAAAAACCCCTTCTTCCATTGGCATAAAGAATAACACTGTTCACCACATTTAAATACCCTGTCTGTGTGTACATGCAGTACCACACACAGGTAAAAAGAAAGACCGTGTTGGTTAGTTTTGGGGGAGAGGTTCCTTGCAAGCTCAAAATGAGACACTCCCATGTTTTCCATCCAGAAGCACCCACCTCACATGCTTTCTGACACACAGAGTTATTAGTGTATTAAAATAATTCAGAGTGAAAATACAGGTTAAGCAAGTGCTGGAGAGGCAGAGCAGCAGAGATTTTGGGACAGTTTGAAGGGTATGGCTCCTGTTCAGTGAAGCAAGATCAGCATTTGGAAGTGACTCCTGTGTGTCTTAGGCCTGGGCACCTTGAAACAAGGGCGGTCACTTCTTATTTCAGTTTGACCTTAAGATCATAATTGCTAAAACAGCATCAGTGTGTTCCTGTTAGTAATTGGCAGTCACTGAGCTGAAGATTAAGCTAGCATGACGACTGAATTGCCACTCAAGTCTTATAATAAATTGGAAAAAATAGCTAACTAGCCTATATAAGTACATAAGAACTAAAGGTTAAAAATGGCAACTTCTGGTCTTTTATTTCATAAGACACCTGATGCACTGATAATAGGATCAGCATTGACTTTAGAATGACACAGCTTATAGTGAAGACAGCAAAGACCTTCCTCAACTGTCTATACTAACACAGAAGCTGTCTTTTCTCTCTGTGTGTTGTTTTAAACATTGCATCATATATGTGGTACATAATGAAAGGATGTTTGAATGTTTTGCATCAAATTCATCCCTAATTCCGTAGTTTTCTTAAGAGTATTTCACAACAGTAGCAACCAAAGTTTCTGTAGTTATATCAATACATAATGGAAGAAACAGAAAAATCAGGCCAGGACAACTGGATATTTTTTGTGGCATTGAAGTGTACCTCAGACAAGGCTTGTACCTCCTCTCATGGAGGTAAGCCAGCTGTCAGTGCACTAAAACCAAGAAAGCTGCTTGGGTAAGCCTAAAAGGAGAACCAATGGACTTCATCTGCTGTCTACTCAAATACGTCTGTAGTTGCAAGCTATAATCTACCACAAATAGCCACATTTAAAGAATGCAATTACACGGAACAAAGCTGATGACTCTTCCAATGCCCAGAGATCATTAGAAAGTGGTAGCCAGTTGCAACCTATTATTTCTTTGCAGCAGAGAAATAAATTGATTATGTGTCAGCTGATTTTCTGTCACACATAAGTGGAGGTGTGCTTATAAAAATCTACTCAAGCCTGCTGGCTCTAGCCCTGATGCTCACAGGTGAGGCAGAAGAAAAATAAGCTGTTCTGGGGATGCTGGGGAGGTCAGCATCTCTACTTACCAGTAAATAGATGCTGGGGAGGCCAGCAAAAACTCTATTTGCTTTTGCAGTCACCAGCATTCAGTATAGGTGAATATGAATTACAGCATCACTGGAGACACACCAGCTTACCCCAAAAAACAGGTTGCTGTCCAGAGACAGGGCTGTCCGATGGTTTTAACACACTACTTGCGCGTTAAGCCCAAAATCAATATAAAAATCTTGAAGGGCAGTGTCTGAAGGAGGCTGAGCTTGGTACACCTTCATTTTTTTTTGCTATCCTTTACACTTAAAATAACATGGTAATACCAGAGGATGTCCCTGCCATTTATTGGGAATTTGGTCTCTCACTGCAAAACAAAGCAAAGAGAGTTTAGAGAAGTTCCGTGCATCGCTGACTTGCTAGTCCTTTTCCTCTTTAAAAGTTAACCTCAGTTTTTCATCATAGCTGCAGCTCACACCAGGGAAGAGAACTTTAGCAGCTTGGCCTCATTTCAGAGTGTTTTCAGCGCAAAGGTTGGTGACATCACTGTGCTTTTTTAGGGGAAATTAGAAAACAGTTTTGGCTACAAATTTTACAGTATCCCAAAGTAGTGCTTTTGGGTGACATCCACACCTTAACCTTTCATAACCAAGTTCTGAGGATTTTGATACACTTATTTGAGTTTTTACTATTACTTGAGTACTCTTATTTTATCCATTACTTACTCAGAAGCAGCTTTTCAATCAAATGTGGCCACAAACCACTCCAGTGTCTGTTGCCATGTAGTTCAGCTGACCTCAGTGATGAAGAAGGGGGGTTTTGTCATTGGAAGGAAGCAACATTCATGGGACAGAAAATATGGTTTATTTTCAGTCCTGGTGTTAACTTTCAATAAAAGAGCTGAGGAAGACATCTAACACTTTACATTCTAAAAAAAATTCAGATTCACCCCCTACACACATATTCTAACTCAGGAGGTAGGGGGTGGTGGTCTTCCAGTTGTGAGAAGATTTGCTCAGTTTATCCCCAAGCAAACTTTGCAAAGGCACTACTCATTTTAAAGATTCATCACAAAATTTGTAAAACTTTAAAAGGAAATCTTTTGACTGTGGATGTAAAGAGCAAGTAGTTTGTGTACAGTAGAACACAGCCACCCTCAAAATCTCACATTGCAAATAAACACAGAAAAAAATATCAAAACTATTCCTTTAAATTCAGCTAAATTTTGCATTACTCCCTGCAGCTCAAACTAACAAAGCCACAGGGTCACACTGCTCTTGGACAGCATCTGGGTGATCCAACCAACCCTCAGGCACCTCAAGCACTGCCAAGGCAGGGCACAGCGTGAGCATTTCTCACAGGCTATCTTGGGCAGGTGCTGCTTATCTCTTGTGCAAGGCTCCATCCAGAGAGTAATGACCTTGAAAAGTAATTTTGTTGATCAATATCTGCTAGGGCTGAGATTAACCAAGAGCACATGCTGGTGGGGGTGGCTGCAGAAAAGCTAGCAGTCTGGTAAAGACCACAGTTGTGTCATTTCCTTTGTCTTTTACTCTTTGATATCAACTGCTATAGCTATGCAACCAACTTCATCTTTTTTTTTTGCCTCTAGTTTTCGACCACTTCTACTTGTGCCAGCAGCAGTGCTTAGTGATAGTTTACATATCAATCCTTTGACCTGGCTAAAGAGATGAAAGGCTAATGGGTTTATTGCACTGAGCTTGTCTTTTTAGCCAGGCTGTGACACGCTTCAGCAGCCAGGCAAGTGGTCATACTCCCAGCAGCTTAGCTGGGAGGGCTGAGCTAACACCTTGGAGAAAGGGGGACAAGACAGTTACAAGAGTCACAATGGGAATTTCAGAACCACCAAGACAAACTACTTTTCCTTGCCCATTCAGACAGAGGGGCCTATGCCATGGGAACCTGGATGCGATGCATCCCAAAGATCAGTTACCCCCCCTTTAACCAGCCTGCTTACTTGCAATAAAAGGTTAAAAGCAGACTCTCTTGGAGAAAACACTAAATTCCTGTTTAGATTCACAGAAAGATTTATTTCAGCTCAACTGGTGTAATTTCAAGCTTTTCAAAGGAAGCAGAACCAGAAGAAAGTTTGCAGCAAATAAAATCTTTCAAAAGCCCATTACTGTCTAAAAAAACCCCAAAACACCCAACTTTTAAATAAGTACTTTTTATAAAATGCTTTGCTCGAAGTCTTCAAAGAAGAAACCAAGTAAAACAGCACTGGAGAAACGTGTTTTCCAGATATCATGGTGGCACAGTCACAGCTTCATTACTATCGCAAAAATCTTAATTGCAATAGATTTTTTTACCAGCTCTATCTACCTCTCACCTCCCATGCAGACAGCAGCATTAAACATAAAATAGAATGGCTTCTCTTCAGGAAGTGTAATTAAATAAAATGGGAAAATAACTAAGGAAATGAGCCCTTTAAGATTCATTTAAGAAACAGCACACTGGTGCTGGGAATCTACCAAAGACTGTAAATCCTGACTGAAGAACAGGCACAGGAGCTTCCAGAGAGATTGTTGGGAGTCTCTTTTCTTCCAGAGGAAGAAAGTGATTGATAAAAGAAAAAGAATTGGCAAGCATTTCTCCAGGAAAGAACACCATCCTGTCTTTTGCCCTTAGGTTTCCAAAATGTGCCGGTGTCCTTACACTCACTGCTGGCTTTATCTGCTGCTCTGCATTACACTGGTGGGATTTTTATTGTTTTTACTCCTAAATTGCTCCTGCAATTTTATAATAAGAAAAGTAGTGTCTAGGAATATAAGCAGAGCATCAAGTATTATTTGCTCCCTTTTCCAGAAAACAAGTTTCTTGTAAAAAGATAGCTCCTTCCAGAAATACCACGTTGAATTAGAGCTGCCAAGGCTTTAGCTACTCCTATATGATCGAGAATTTAAATTGAACACTGGCACCACTACACATAAAAGTAGTAGTAAATCCATGCCGTATGTGTTCAAAAGCCACCTCAGGTATGTTTTTGTTCTTTCAAATTCTGAGACAAAAGCCAAAACCTCTATTCATACAATCCTCCAAGGGAATTTTTGCTCCTTCTGCATAGAAATTGTTTTGGGCTTTTTTTCCACATTTAAAACACATGATAATGTACTGACACTCTGTATGCTAGGGCCAGCTGTGTTTTCTTGCAGATCCCACTCTGTGGAAATACCCCCCAATTGCAGCTCTGAATCCTATAAACGCCCAGATTTAAAGCCAACAGTAGGATCACCCCGGAATATATATATTGAAATAATATGTATCTCTGTCTCCCCATTAACAGCCAGCATCCATGGTTACTTAGCAGCAACAAGAATAGTCAACTTTGCCATACTGTAACTGACACCCATAGCAATTACAGCGATTACCAGAACCACAGTGATTGACCTGTCATCTCAAACAGTGAAAGGGTTTCTTGCTTTGAGGTGCAGTCAAGAGTTTTGTAGGCAGCATACAGAGAGACAGCTTCAGCTTTTAGAGAGCCAGACTGGGACATCGAAAGCAACAGCTAAAAAGTATTTCTAGCTGAGGGAAACCCCAGTCACACCAAGTGGCAGATAGAGCAATGACTCTTTATCCCAGCTGGGACAAGTAGGTTACAAGCTAGGGAGGTTGCATTTTGGTTTTTCGTTCAGGGTAGAAGATGGTCACCAGCTCCAACTACCCAGTAATTAACCTTTACTGTAATTAACCCACAAACTAGATGCACCCAGTGACTTGGGTAAGCAAGAGAAGCACCACTACAGAGGATAATTTCTGATATTCTGGAAGAACTTGTTATATTTGACTAAAAATGTTTCATCTTCCATCAGAGACACTGCTTTGCAGGCAGGGGCAGAGAGCCTTCAGCAACAGGTGTCATTAAAGAGAAGAGGCTTCATTCCTCCGATTAGCTACTTGCACAAACAAAACCAATTTTGTACAGGAACTGGCAATAGAACTAAACCCACAAGTCTTTTAAGATTTCAAATTAACAGAGAGAATGTTGAAACTAAAGAGCCTGCAAGATACGCAAGGGGAAGAAGCTTCAAATCGAAGCAGCCTATAAAGGGCAATGAAAGCACTTCCTAGCTTTCTCAGATTTTCAACAGCATCTGACAAAAATCCCTCCCACAAGACAACCAGCAAGGGACAGATGGGCTGCATGCCATTTTCTCTGCCTCAGTACCCTTGGTCACTCTCAACTCAGCAATGCAAAGTGGGGCGTGGTTAGGATCACAGCTGGAAGCTCACAAGGATGAAGAAGGATCATTACCCTTGCACACCCCTGAGGGACACCTCCATCTAGCAGTAAAACAACTCCCCCCCCCCTTCCCTTTTGTCTCCCCTCCTGTTTCTTTTAAGAGCATACAGATCAAACCAACACAACAGTCTCTGAAGTAATGAAAACCAAACCCATTTTATCCCCAATTACTTAGGCTGATCTTTAACTCAAAGTTAGCAACCCAACCTTTCAGACTTTGCTTGGGGTTTAATTACTGCACTGGGGAGAGCATGCAACATTGCTGTTCCCTTGGGCTCCAGTCCTTGCACACACCCAACCCATCTCTTTGGGGAAGAGCTACCAAAGGCTTGCTGTGAGGGCTTTAATGAAGCTGACACATTTATAGAGTTGCTTGCAAAAAGCCAGTGGCACCACCACAAATCCATCCAATTCCAGCTGGGCAAGCAACAGTTACTGGAAAGTGACGCCTGCTTAAGACAGTTTTACCTTTATCATGAATTTACTGAAAAGCAGCCAATCCCAAAACATTCAGCACATCTCTTAAGAAGAGACGTGTGGTGAAATGTCATTACTCTCCAAAATACAGAGCAGCTCTGACTGACAGGGCACAATTACATCCTCCCAGACAAGAAGGGAGAGAAAAAAGGTTTGAGAAAGAAGCCACCTGTCCCAGAGAGACTGGCTCAGGTCTGAGCTGGAAGCATCCTTTGGACCAGAAACCTCCAAAGGACCCAGTAACACTACTAGTTCAAAGGATGACAACTGAGCACAGCAGGAAAGGACTGAGAATGGAGTGGTGCTGACAGTGATGTAACGCTGTACTCACTAAGAAGGATGTTTGTTAGTCATTTATCCTTCACCAGCAGCCTTCTGCATAGACTTCAGACCCACGAGTTACACATTGCCAAGCAGACCAGAGACAGGTGTCTCCCTCCAGGAGCGTGCAGCATCCATCACGACAGAGGCAGGCATGAGCCCATGCAGATCCGTGGGATCCCGCTCTGCACAGGATGGAGCTGAGCTGGCAGCTCAGGCTCTCCGCACGCTCCAGGCCACACATCACCACAGGTGTCCGAGGGGCTCCAGGCTGCCCCACTGAGAGCTGCTGGGAAGCCACAGCTGAGCAGGACAATGCTCAGGTCTTGCCCTTTTTCTGGTCTCCTCCTCCCAAATTACCCCATACAGCCCATGCAGCAGGGCTTACACAAGAATAAGTGTGTGCAGGGGCAGCGGTGGGCAGGGAGGGGCAGACAAAATCCCCACACTAACCACCGAGCCTTTACAGAAAGGAAAAGCTGTACCTCTTAGAGCTATTCTCCTTTTGAAAGGGTCACAAAGGATGATCCAGTTGACATAATAAAACTGTATTTTCAAAAATCATTTGAAGCTGTTCCTCAAAAGCGCTTCTTAGTGCAACTCAGCTGTTAAGAGATAGCAAGTGATCATTTCTCAGATTAAGGATGGATTTATCTTTTAGCAACTTCTCTCTTTGCACTTGACTAAAATATAAAATGTAGAAGCAATTGGTCAGTTTTCAAAGGAAGCACACAACAAGAAAATATTTCCTAGCTTTCTGACAAAAGGAAAGTCCTTATCTCAGTTTCCTATTTGAAAAAAAAAAAAAAAAAAAAGGACATCCATTCCAAAGGTTTAGGGGTAAAAAAAAAAATAGCTTTCCTTATACATTAAAGACCTCAAAGTTAAACCTCAAGTATGGGCAAGAGACAAAACTGTTTTTGACAAAGGGACATGTATATTAAAACCCAAATGATTTGGTACATCTATTATTTAGCACAGAAAGAAGAAAGGCCCATACTGCTGTACAGGAGTAAGCATTTCAATTAGACTCCAGTGGGATGTGTCAGAACCCTTTCAAACACATCTATATTTTAATAATGGATCAGTGATATATCAATTATTACATACCAATAATCCAATTAAAAATACATTCTGAATAAATAATCTGGCCCAGCTCCAAATCTGCAGACTATTTAAACAAACTAATGGAAACATTATGTGCCAGGATGCATATTTTGTTTTCTATTTAAGGTGGTATTTGGCTGACATAGAACCAATTTACATATAAAAGCCAAACAATTAAAAAGGTCACACAACTAAGACTTAGGCATGTCACACATGCCAACTGAGCTATCCAGTATGAAAATAAATCCAACAGGACTGAGTTATACTGCATGTATCCTTGCTAACACGCAGACCTGTACCCCACCCATGACTTCATTCACATCTTGCAATTGCCTAAAATAAAATCTGAAAAACAGAAGAAAATCATAGGGGTTCGGTTATGGACAGTGGATGAAGATTCACACCTCAAAAGAAGACTGGAGGTGACTGCCCAACCACTGCAGCAGGCTAAATACTGAAGCACTCGCAGATGGGATCTGTTCTGGATGCCCCAACACAACTGTAATCTCTTCTCTGCCTTGCAGGGCAAAGATGGATTTATAATGCCTAGATGAGAGGCTGGCCACAAGCAATAGGAAACACAGAGGCTGGATGGAAACCAGACCACAAATGCTTCTGGTTCCAGAGTCAGGGAGGTGAGTCCCTGCATGTGGCAGTGGGTACTAAGCACCCAGGCACCAGTCAGTCCTGCAGAGTCAGCCGGGGCCAAGCTCTATCCAGCCACCCCCAAGTTCCCAGCCCTGTACTCAGTTTATCAGTGATGGGGTTGAAAATGAAGGGTGCTATGTGATGGTTGAGAAGATAACTTACTTGGAGGAAAAAAGAAAGAGAAAAAGGAAAATAACATGGCGATCGCTGTCTTGAAGCCTGGCAGCTTACTGAGCTTACCACTTCATCCAGCACTGGCCCCACACAATGTGTGGGGGCAAGTCTGTGCTCTGCTGCTGGAGAGGCTCCAGGAGCACACAGAAAAGCAGCAGGTAACAAAGCCTACTCAAGGATAAATAGAGGCCAGTTTGAGAAGTCTTCTTGCTCACACTGATCATTATTTTAATGTAAAACTCTGAATATATTGTTTGTGGACAGTTTCAACTCTTTACTAGCTAAACAGAATTATCTCCAGTTATGGGAATTCAGATTTTAGAAGGACTTATCTGATTCTTTTCCCCCCTCTTATTTTTCCTCTCCCTCAACTGCATGAGTGTACCATGAGCCTGCAAGAAGATTCCTGAGTTCAAAAGTTACTCCATGAAAAAAAAGTAGGTGAGTCCATCAGAGGAAATATTACGTATGTGAAGGGTCTTGCACTTGGGCTGTAGGAATCCCAGACATATATAGACTGGGGGGAGGGCTCCTTGAGAGTAACCCTGCTGAGAAGGACCTAGGGGTTCTGGTGGACGAGAAACTTCACATGAGCCAGCAGTGTGCTCTTGCAGCTCGCAAGGCCAATGGTATCCTGGGCTCCATCAGAAGAGGGGTGGCCAGCAGGGACAGGGAGGTGATTGTCCCTCTCTACTCTGCCCTTGTGAGGCCCCATCTGGAGTCCTGTGTACAGAGCTGGGGCCCCCAATACAAGAAGGATGTGGAACTGTTGGAGAGGGTTCAGAGGGCTGGAGCACCTCCCCTATGAATAGAGGCTGAGGGAGCTGGGCATGTCCAGCCTAGAGAAGAGAAGGCTGTGGGGGGACCTCACTGCAGCCTTCCCGTCCCTGAAGGGAGCAGAGAAACAGGAGGGGAATCAGCTTTTTAAAAGGGCAGGCAATGGCAGGACAAGGGGGATGGATTGAAGCTGAGGGAGGGAAGGTTTAGGTTAGATATGAGGGGGAAGTTCTTTCCAGAGGGAAAGTGGTGAGGGGCTGGAACAGGCTGCCCGGAGAGGTAGTGGATGCCCCATCCCTGGGGGTGTTCAAGGCCAGGTTGGATGGGGCCCTGGGCAACCTTGTGCAGATCCAGGCCGGCAGGTTGGTGACCCTGCCTGTGGCAGGGGGGATGGAACTCTGTGACCCTTGGGGTCCCTTCGAATCCAGACCAGTCTGTGATTCATCTCACCAAAAAACCCGACACAATCCATACAAACATCCCCCGCCCTGAAAACCAACCTATACTTTATGTATCACAGCAACCTTAAAAGTAAACATGCAAAGAAAAGCCAGAGAAACATCACAGATTTTGCCTCTTCCCCTCAAGAAAAGAACAACAAATAAAAGTCAGCATTTCAAACACACCTTACAGTCAAAATAAAAATCCACCTGAATAACAAAATATTTTAATTTCAAGGGTTTTCAGGCAGGAAGAATGACCCTATTTTGTGCCAAATTCCTCAAAAATGCTTTCAGTTTTTCAGCCAAATTGATTCGCTTCAACAAGATAATTCTGCTTTTAAAAGTATTGCACTTTGTGTGATAGCTGTAATACAGCAAATACAGATAAAAATACACATTCCTTCCTACTCACATCACAAAAGGTAACATTGCCTTGGTGTTTACAAGCTAAGAAATATAATCTGTTTTTAAATACATATACGATAGCAGATGCTGCAGGAATTACTGAACTAAATTAACCAAAGACAACTGAAAAATAAAAACATTAGCATTGATAAGTAAAATGTACTTGCAGTTTTTTTAATGGTGTCTCATTAATAGTCCTTGAAATGTACTTTTGCTCTCTACACAGCATTAGGAGATAAGTAACATATGTTTATAGTGCCAGAAGACTTCTGTACTGTTATTTTTTTAACAGTTGGGCCTTTTTATAGGACTTAAAGTCTATATGACCCAAAAAGGTGGATTATATGGGGTATCTAATAGAAGGCCAGCATAAATTCAAATCTTCAACCCCTCTGAAGAATGTGTTTAATCTGATGCCCTTCACATCATCAGAATTCCACAAGAGCACATCTATTTCTATATTATCTGTAGGACCACAACTGAGATGATTCCAGAAGATGACCAAAGACCCCACAGTATGAGGCTCTGCCCCAAGGCAGAAGAAAACAGCAGGCGCTTTGGGTGTCTCAGTTAATAACCATGATTTAAAGTCCTCTTTCCAGTATTCTCCTCTCCTGGAAGAAGAATGTTGTCTGCAGCTTTTTAATGATTGAGATGGAAACACATTCAACAAAATGAAAGTTTCACAACTGATCAAAGTAAAAATAATTTTTAAAAAAAGCCTTCCACAAATATTAGGGTATGGGTTTGAATTAATCATCCAAAATCGTGAAAGAGCTTTGAAATTTCTATCTGTGTGTCTGACATGACATGCACAAAATAATGGAGAGCTGACTTCTACTTTGATCAGAGACTATCAAAGGGGTTCTGTGGAGTTAAGCTTCTAAGTTCCACTAAAATTTAATAGTTTGGAGACTTTAAATGTCTTAGACTCAATCACAGCATCAATTTTTACCTTTATTTTTGGCTGTCAAAAAACTTGAGTAATTTCTCTCTAGTGCTTGAAAAAACAAAGAGAAGTGACATCTAAACATAATCAACATGTGCCACCATTCGATCTCTCAATAATGACTTAATAAACCCATCATAACCAAAGCCAGGTGAGTAATTTAATGCTAATTATCTCCAATTAAAGACTTAACTTTAAAAACAAAATGAAAAATTTAATATTAATGTCTCTGTCTTTGCTAAGTATGAAAACTTTTCATTTGCGACTTACCAAGTAGTCATTTTGAATTTCACTGGTATTTGTGTAATAATGACTAGCTAATTGAAAACCAAAATCTTTTCATTTACCAACTGGATGAATTACAGACCCTCAGTTCCAATGTAAGTTTTAATCAAAATTCAATTCAAGAAAATTTTGAACAAAGTAAAAAAACACCACAACCCTCCAGAAGCACCAGATACTGCAGAGCAGGACCTTTTTTTTTCCTTTTCCTTTTTCTTCTTAATACATTGTTATCTTACCCGTTCATCAAATCCCACATATACAGAAGATTTTGTCTTTGAGAAAATAAGCACTTTATTGGTGAGGAAAAAAACTACAATTTTCCCTTAGGCTTCACTGAAATATAATTTAAAAAAAAAAATCTCATCTCCTTAATGCTTGTTTAAAACATTTTAAGGTCAAAAAAGACAAAGTCACAACCACTGAAGTAAACCTACTGCCAGCCCTGAAGCAACTCGTGTTGAGCCCATTCCTGCCCACCCGCAGCAGCATTGCTCAGAGCACCCCAACGGGCACTACCTGGGTCTTGTAGCAGAACTGCTTTCCGTTCCCTGCTCTCACGTAAAACCAACGCCCAAGATGGCAGTTCAAAAGCAGTGTAATTTCTGGCTACTGCTACCACACCTTGCGCCTTGCTCCTCCCACACTGAATTTGCCAGCCAGGGTCTGCGCACTGCCAACCAAGTTGGTCTCTTCTGTCACTCTCCCCTCCTGCATTGGTCCTGCTCATGACCGAGCTTGCCTCCCTCAAACAGAAGCTGCCTGCACCCAGGCACAATGGCTTTCCTGATTCCTCTCCCTCCCTCCTGGAGGGATGCTGCTGTCTTTCATGATCCCTCCATGAATGTCACAGAAGGGTTTCTTGCTAACAAGACACACAGGTAAAGGGATTAAGTGATAAAGAATAATTAAATTGATGGTCTAATTGAACACTTTACATTTAGCCTGCTTTCACTGACTGCTGTTTGAGTTCTTAATAAAAGGTTTAATACACATTTTCATGGCACTTAATGCCAAAGAACTAAGCAGGCTTAGCTAAAGGCCTGGGACCTGCCCAACAACCCAGGGTGGCACTGTAGGACACCTCTTTCACGTGGTCTCTCTTAGCAAACTACCCTGCACCACTTCAGGATCTCAAGGGACAAGCAAGGTGTTAACCTGGCCTGTGCTATGGTACCATCTCTCCCCATTTTTGGGATCATTCTCTGCTACAATTGCACTCTACCACCACTTTCTGGTTGTGATATTTCAGCCCCGAGAGGTCTACCTCATCCTCTAAATCCCACTAGGACAATAGGGGAGCCTTCACCTTCATTGCCCTTATGGGCTGCAGCCACACACTCTCCCCCACCCCACACTAACCCCCTCTTGCTGTCCACAGGCAAGTAGCTTCTCCTCCCAACACCCTGGCAGCTTTTCAGGTTCTGTCTCAGAACAATCGAAGTTATTGTCTGCATCAGTCTTTGGAGCAGACCAGGGATGATCAGCAGCTGCACTGAGCTGTCAGGAGCTCAGACTGACACATCTATGGATTAATACTCTGGCTTGTCAGGATGGTGTGTATTTGCTGCATGCAAAAGATGAGACATCCAGTTTCCAAAAAGCAGGACTTGCTTTACAAAAGACCTCCACAGTGCCCAGAGCACCGATTTTTTTCCTGTCACTGAATGCAAACAAGCTACAGTCTGGAGTGAAATATGGTTTACTAAAGCCACGGCATTGATAGAGCTTCATATTCCTCTGTGGCAGATGTTACAAATATGCAGACAGACAGTCCTTATTGATCCAAATGGTTTGCAGAAACTCCATTTGAAAGCATATGTTTCTCTGCTTGACATTTTGACATGAATGACAAGACAAAGCCAGGAATGCAAATGCGCAAGAGGAAACTGTTCTTGTCTTGTAAAAGCACATTCTCCCTGTCAAAGAGTTGGGTAAATGTTGCACAACTAATCACAGCCAGAAGAGACAAGCGAGCCGATATCCAGACACGAACAGGAGGGGAAATCAAACAGCATGGACTTAAAACAGCAACTGCACTTAAAACCTAATCTTCACAGCCTGATAGGATCACTACTTGTTCTCTCCCATGTGCCCAGAGCAGTCCGACCCATTTAGCATCATATGGATTTTAGGAAACCTTCACGCAAATAACAACGTTTGGACCCAACAACCTCCAAGTACCTGGTTCATACCCTACTGAGTATTCATACTCTGTTACAGTACTTTCCTCATTTCATTTCCAAGCTTTGGTGAAGGGTGATTGCCGCCTCAGCATCTTGCCTACACCAAAGGACTCCTCTCTTGCAGGTCTTCAACTCCCCACTTCCCAAGCAGGTCCCACTCCCACCACTGCTCTCCATGTTACTCTACCACTGCTACAGCAGGCACAAGCTCTCTGGGAATCTCACAGCAAGCACTGCCCAATACCTCACTCACCATACTGGAAGTTGAAAGCTCTCATGACCAAAGCTCCCTCGCAAAAATTGGTTCTCACTGTAATTCAAGCTGGCTTTAGAATCAAGAAAAACATTGTGATGTATTTTCCTAGGCAGCTCTTGAATAGCAGCTGAAACACAGGAGCTACTTATTTTCAACAGCTTGGAAACACTACACCTCTCTACACCTGACATTTCTCAGAGGAATTTCCCCGTGATGTGTTATCCACACAGAAGCAGCAATATGGCCAACCCCAGGAAGCAGCACTCCAACAGACAGATGAACCCCCCAACATAGCACATGTGGGCATGTCCCTCCCCTTCACCCAGAGCAGGACACACTTGTCCCTACTGCTGGGGGCAACGGGCAGCATCAAGGCTGAGCTCAGTCCTCTGTGATCCCTAACATTCCAATTTGAAAAAGGGTCTGCAACCACAAGTAAAAGATTTCCACCTACAGTCAACCATACCAGATTTATTCATGGGTGAGAACTCTCTTGTCTCAGGCTGAAGTAATATTTCCCAATTCCAATCCCATCCCCACTTCCTTCTGCTGCTGTGGCTGCCACTGACTGTGGGATACTACACCAAGTCACAAGTACCAGGCACCATGAGCATGGGGGCAGGACAGCACTATCAAATGCTTTAGTTATGTCCTCTAGACCTTTAGCCAAAGAGTATACTGACATCAGCAGGTTGAAACAATGCTTTCTATATAAGACAGGGAAACGTTTCCAGTGTCTACTTAGATTTATTTGCAAATATGCATTTCAGCACTTTGGTGGGCTGGAGTATTTTACTTCTTGTAAGTATTTAATTTGATGGGATTGATCCAATATAAATCATATAAAAAGCACATTAAAGAGAAGTCAAGTTTTTTCTGCTGATACATAGGAAAAAATACATAAATCTGGGATCTCTCTTCTTCACAGTTCGTTGTCATGGTTGTATGCTTTGTTCTTTTAGCTGCAGTTCTCACCTAAAGCACTGGGCTCCTTTGTGCTACACTTAACTACTTCAAAAATAATTCCATCAGAAAAAAACCACACACATTTTGTCAGAGGGAAAGAAATTAAGAAAAAATTGAAATATAGAAAATCTCCAAGATATATCCTTTAGTGAATGGCTTTTTAGAATCAGACTCTAAAAGTAATCTGATAATTAACTGAAGCTGTTTAAAACTTCTGGTTTCATATCCCTACCCATACAGTTTCAGTTATGACATTATAACAAAACAATAACAATAAAAATTCTTTTTCTTGGAAGCAACTTAGGGGCACATTGAGCTAAAATGTGGGGTTTTTCACCTAAAAACATTTCAGATGATTTCTACAGTACATTCAGTCGCATGTAACGTCATTCAGAGATCATGCTGCGCCCCATCCACCCGTCCATCCAAGCAGTTGAAGCTTTGGCAAGGTGTGCAAATCTTCTCATCTTTTTTGTTCAAGGGCCTTTTTTTGTTCTGTGCTTAATTTCCATATATCTATCTACAATTGTGAGCACCAAACCCCCCATTCCCTTATGGGGACAAAACCAGATAAAAACCTTGACACCATCAAAACCATAAAACTTTATAACTGCAATGAGACACCTCTCAAGAGGTGTCATATAAGAAAAGGAATTAAAAAAAATCCCCAACAAAACAACTTCCTGAAAGTGGTGCTCCATTACAACATGACAGAAATTACTAGGAGCATTAATTGATTTTTAACTGAAATCAATTTAAGTGGGGGAAAAAAGAAAGTAACTTAAGTAGTACCCTGTAAGCATGCAGTTAAAAAAACATAATTAAAAACTATTCCTAAGAAGCCTACAGTAAACTTAAGGGAAAATAAAGCTCAGTCAAAGCCTGAAGACTTATGCATTACTTACTTCTGTTACTAGTTACCTTGCAAGCTTGGAGAAGCCACGTTTCGCTGCTGCTTCCCTCCAACACAAACACTAACAAAACAGGGTCCTTCTCCAGCAATCCAAAACCCATACGGAGCTGATGCTACTAATCCTTACCTCCTTCCCAGACATGGAGAAGTTAGAGACTCATGGGTAGTGAGGCAAGGCTGATTCTTCTCATCTGCAGCCCTACCAGCTGTGGGAGTGACCTCCAGCAAGCAGCCCACACCTGCTCTGGGTGCAAATCACTGAGCCAAGCTGATTCTCCCCAGCTGAGAGAAAATCAAACCAGAAACCTGGCACCACCAAACAAAGGGTTCCAACACTTCAATATTATAACAACTATTTCTGGTAGAACAAATGCTGGGTTTTATTTGTTTCCTGAAAGCTAAGAAAAATAATAATTATCTGTGGTGACTGCTTCTACAGTGGAGTCTACTAGGCTTCTCATACAAAGTAGTAGAGTTTTGGTGGGTGTATGAGTTGTAATCGTCCATTCCTCCCCCCCACCCTTCACTATGTGTTCATTTTTACCTTTAATTTTGCTTCTCTATGGAATTCTCTTCTAACTTTCTCCTTACCTTTCCCAGGGTTGCAAAGGATGAGATTTCTTTGGGAAATTTCCAATAGGGTCCATTAAATATGTTGTGTTTAGGTCTGTGTTATTCTTCAGCAGCTCACAACATAAGTTCAAGTCAGCAAAGCAAATATACAAATAAAATAAAAACTGTCTGAGCACGGTGGTTTCTGTACTGCCCAGTAACATGATTTCCTCTGAAATGAATGCTCCACTTGCTGCCAAGTCAGCAGCTTTTAACCTTTCTTAGAGGAGAGGTATATCTAGATTGGAACAGATTTTAAGAAAAATTTATTCTCTAAAATATTTCAGCATACAGTTTAACCTCAAATCCATGTCAAGGGCTCAAAATAATAATAAATGTTCCTATTCCTGTTTAATTTTTGAGACTTTTAAAGCATTTTCCTTTCCAGATGGCAAGCAGTCCTCTCAAGCCCAGTATTAAGAGCCAAATCCTCACCTACTGAAACTTGATATGGTTGACCTTTTCACTGGAGGGATGCTGATTTACACAGGTGAGAACCCAGGTTTAAGTGTTTTATTCTATCAGCAGACTAAGAGAAGGTGAGTTATTTTGCTGAGACTTCACCTACAGCGCAGCAATGGTTATCAAAGCAAGGCAGATATTGGGAATTTCACTTTGCAAGACAAATATTGCACACGTGTAGTTGTAACTCAGCATAAAAATGTTCTATCAAGTTTCAACTCTGAAATTAAAAAGCACAATTACTCTTTTTTTCTTTTTTTTCCATTGCAATAAGAAAACATGACATACTAAGAAATAAGAGCAATGCATTCTTCAGATTGCAAGCAGGTTGCCTGTGGATTGCAAGCAAATAGAAGAAACAGAGTCACATCTTTTGTATGAAAATAAAGTCATTTCTAATCTAACGGATCGAGAGAACAAGACGCACTACAAGTGCTGTGCCACAGATGTCACTTTCGCGAAAGTTCATCAGCAAAAGAGCATGATAAAAGGAAGGTATAGGCACTCGATTTCCATTTCATGTACAACCACCTTTGCAATGTAAACATCCTGGAGGAGCAGGGATAGTTGGGATTAGATATTATTCTCTTTCTTTAAGCACACTCAGGGGAAGTTCCACTTGAAAATCAAGGGCGTGGTTTGGTCTCCAGAGTTTTCAGGAATTTCTGCGGGTTTTTCTACTTCAGCTCGCCAGATATTAACAGTGAAGGGTCAGCTCTGTAGGTGGTGTAAATAAGCACAGCTTTGGGAGATCTTTGAGCTTATGCTCATTTACATCACATGGAAATTATATTTCTCACTTCTGTGAGTGACTCTGCATGTGTATATATAGATATATATGCATGAGCATGTGGAGAATACATATTATATAGAAAGTGAATGCTTTGATCTGCCAAAATGAAGATATAAATATAAAACAGGAGACAGAATATGGAAATTATACATTCTGCATTTACTTTGAAAACTGAGAGTTCTGGGGAAAGAAACATTGTTTATGTTCAAGGAGAACCTGGTGATTTGCTTAAATAATCTAAAACTAAACCACCATCACATGAAAGATTTAACAGCTTCCTGTCATGGTTGACAGGCTCAAGCTATGACTTGCTAACTTTTATATAAACAAATAATTACTAGACAGTGATGGATCCATTGTGGATTCCTACTTTTACAGTATAGACCCTGGTGCAGCAAAGCACTCAAGATGGTTAACTTTAAGCAACTAAATAGTCCCAGGGAGCTTGGTGAGCTCACTCACCTGCTTGAAATTAGCTATATATTTAATTTGAGACATGCATTTAAGTCCATCATTAACCAACAAAGCACTTCAACCTGTGCATAAAGCAGCTGTTTTCGATAGGGCTTATACACATGCTTAAATACTTTTTCTGAAAGAGGTCTGTGTGGTTGGATTTTTTCAGGATCCTGACCCTTTTAGATGTAATCCTGCAGAGCATTCAGACAGGCAAGTCTATTCTATGCCTAAGAATCACTGAGAACCAACATTGTTTGTAAGTTAAACCACACTTCCAAGCTTTAGAGCACATGGCAAGACTAAGCCAGGAGAACACTGAATGTGGATAATGTTAGTTAATCCCCAAAATATACTGTATTCATGATGTATTCCACAAATGCAGTTCAGTTTGAATTATTCAGTACAGTGGTTTAGACTATAATACGAAAAAGTTCTAATATGTCTGGTAAAAGCAACGATGCGCCTCAAAGTAAAGGAGGGTTCAAAGCCCCTGTGCTGAGCTTTTCTGTAGCAAATAAATAGCATGTGTTGCAGGGAAAGGGCAAAGGAGCAGCTCGGACAGCCTCCAATTGGCTTGCTTGCTACGGCACTGGTGCAGAGCCAGCGGCAGTGGATATGCTGTCATGCACCAGCAGCTCAAGGTGGCTCTTCAATGAACAGATGGTTGGGGTGGGCGACTGCCTTATGCTGTAGAGGTGGCTGAGGGAGCTGCTCACCCAATCTGTGTTCTGAAGGATGCTCAGGATGTGGGGCCTCCTTGCTCTGGTACAGCTGGGAAGGGAGTACCCACTCCAGCCGAGCCCTAACTTGCAGATCACACCCTTGTAGGAAAACAAGCATCCCTGTGTATCTCTTCTGGAGCAAATTCCTCTGCAGCTGCTAAAATGTTAAATTGGTAATAAAAATTAAGGTTTTTTTCCAATGTAAATAGTTGCATGCTTTCTCCTAAGTATCTTTACAGATACCTAGGTGTGCACAGTCTTTTTGTGCAATTATTTCTGCCAGAACTGGTGTATTCAGGGAAAGTGGGGGAAAAAATCAGGGGAAGAAGTGTCTGGTTTTTCCTCTGGCTATATCTTTGTTAAGATAATGATAAGAAAAACTATGACAAAAGAAGAAAGACAAATATTCCAAGCTTGTGTGGGCCAAGACTCTAAATAGGATAAATCTAGTCAGCTGACTAGACCATTATTCATTTTTTAATTAGTTTGAAGCAAATAGTGCAATTTGTGCCAAGCTGCAAAATCACACCATCTCCACAAGCAACCAATTTGACAAGAGAGACAAATTAATTCCTGCCAGAATACTCTTTCTGTAAGCTCACTGTCAATACCTCTCTTTTAAAAAGTAGTGTGCTGAGTACGCTCTTCCAACTAGCCTGTTTTTGTATTACCCACTGCTTAAACTGGAAATGCAAAAATGTGAGGGCTTTTACCATCCCATATATACACCTGTGGTGTAATTATGCAAATGAAATTAGCAGCAGTCAATGAAATGTTTATTTATCCAAAAACCTGACCCAGATTGCCTGCTGACTTTCTTGGGATGTGAATGCATTTTTACCTTTGTTCAAACATAATTTTTCATCTTGACGTAGGCAGTGATTTTGCTGCACCAAGATCTACAGCCTTTTTCCAAATAGCAGTGTTATAATTAAGTGAAGAAATCCAGCTACAAATGAAAAAAAATATCCTAAGCATAAGGATACTTTTGAGAAGACACTAAATTATGCCAATTCAGAAAGATAGCAATGATCCATTAGCAGCAGTGGGCTGGGGGGGAGATGGTGTGGGATTCGGTTATCTTGGGCATTTGAACTACTATTTGGGAAGGAAACAATGTGTTTTGGTTTTGTTATGATTCTTTTTTGTCATATGAAATTGCACTGGCAATATTTGCAGAACTAGACATTAAATTCGAGATAGGTGTTGCTCTTTATCTTTGTCCCCTGATTCTGTTTCACAGACGCAGAAAAGGTATTTTTACAGCCATTTCTACTAAGATTATAGGCATGGCCATTAATACATTTCTCTCTACCAAATAAATGGGAAAAAAGCAGTGCTGTGCTTATAGTCGTGAGTTTAGCCTTGTCATTCAGGGATATGAATTGCATCCATTATACAGCAAATTCCTTGAGATCTTAAAGAAGGAGGCGGCACCAGAGGGCACAGTCACTGCAACGCCATTGTCTCCTGCCCTTAAAGCTCTTCCTTGTCTCACCCCTTTGAGCCATTGGTTCCTCCCCGTTTTCAGTCGGGTACACAGGACACACAAAAAAGAAGTGATCAGTTTTTCTTAAAAGCTTTCCCCTTCACCTGAAACCTTTTTTTTTTTAAAAAAAAATCAAAGCATTTATACATATAATATATATGTCATATATATGATATATATTATATATATAACAAAACACAGAAGGTTAAATGAAGAGAGTCACACAGCACAGCAGACATGTAAAAGCACAATTCAATAATCCTGTGCTTAGACTTAGAAAATGTGTGGAAGGTTAAATTGCAGTTAGAAGGCAAAAAACATTCTCTTTTTTTTTTGCTGTTTGTTGTTTGTTGGATTTTAGTTATTCATGTTTAAAACATTTGTTACTGCTCTGCTAATACCAGCTTTTAAATTCTCCAAGTGAATTGCCATCTTGACTATAAAATAAGAGTTCTGGGGAAAGGAGAGATCTGAGCGTGGTGAACTTTCCTAGCAAGAAATGGGATTTTTTTTTTTCCACTTAAAAGAAAAAAGAAAAAAAAAAGAGTAAGGGAATAAATGTTGAAATCCACAGAAAAAAAATGTACGGCCCTCAGTCCCAGTAACTGGTCTTCTTTGGCACTTGAGAACGATCACAAGTAGTTTGCCTTTTTATTCGTATAGAACAAAATTTACAAAGTCATTCATACATTTTTGTTTGCTGCTTTTTTTTTTGTTTTGTTTTGTTTTTTACTGACTTCGAAAATTGGGAATATTCAAAATACACTTTTACCCCACTTCATTCTTTCATTATTTACAGGTATGTACATGAAAAATGTAAGAGTTTGTTTTGTGATTTGTTTTTTGTTTGTTTGGGTTTTTTTGTTTCTTTTAAATTTTGTATTAAAAAGCTCTGCTGGTTGTTTTACTGTTTGTTTTCGTCATATGGATGTTCCATGCGAGGGCTCCATTGCTTCTGGAATGACTCCCCCCGGCACAGACTGAAATGACATTGGGATCGGGGTTTTCACGGGACTCTGCCGAAATAGTCCTCCATTTGGCGACCTGTGTTTACACTGTATGGAGGGCATGGTGGCTGAGCTGCTCAGGGGCAGCGGCAGGTTGCTGCCGGAGGCAGCTGTGAGTGTCCTGCTGGCACCATGAGTTGTCTGTTCTGGTAAAAAGGTGGTGACAGAAAGTTGTGTGTTCTGGTATTCGCGTACCGGCTCCAGGGTCTGAGTTGGCTGCATGCCACCGATCTCCAAGGCTGAGATTTCAATGGACGCTGGCGAGATTTGCTTGTGGGCTATATCTTCATCAATTAAACTGTTCATGCGTCTATGGACCTGCTCCAGGTTCACTTCTTTGTCCTAGGGAGGAAGAAACCAGAACAATCAGTCCAAGCACAATCTCCAGTCCTGAACGGCCCCACTCCACTTCCACTCTGTGACAGGAGTTGCTGTTCACTCATTACATTGCTTTCATTTCATCTGTGCCTATGCAAAACATCAAGGCCTGCCCAACATCTCCAGCTGAGAAGCACATGCTGAACAAAACACCAGCTCAATCTCAGCCTGTAAAAGCTCCTGATGCTGTCAGTCCCATCTTCCCTGGTAAACCAATGGCTTTAGGTCAGTCAGCAGGAGCTGGCACCAGGGACCAGCACACCCCACGAGCCCTTATCTGACCCTGCACAAGCCCTGGAAAAAAGCATACGATAGGCAAACAAGTTTGTTAGGACTCCAAATTCCAGTGAGGAGCTCGCCATCTTGAAACCCCAAGACAGCTCAGCACTGTCTCATCTAGCTGCAGTGCATTTACTAAGGAACAGGTCAGTAAGACACTGTGCACAACCTAGCTGACTTCACGGTAGTTGCATCATGTGCCAAAATCTACTGGCCAGGGGTTATGGTGGCAGTGATGGAGTCTTCCCAGCAGGAAGCTCCAGGTGTGGCACAGATTATAGACCTGCTGGAACAACACTGAGAGTGCCCTACTCTGGAAGTCCTGGGGAGGGGACCGCTCATTTCTGTTTTGAACAGTTTTGTGACCAGCTGTAAGCTGTCTGTTATCTTGACATGTTATCTAGTAAAAGTCAGTGGACAGAGCTTGGGAAAATAATGCTGGTGTTTAGAAAATGAATCACCATCTTCTGAGAATGCACTGCCTAAGGCTCCTGGAGCAGTGTCTTCAAAGGACATTTGGAACTACTTACTCAATGTGTTTTAGCTTCCATGAGGAAATATGGCAAAAGACATTGTCTTTAAAAACCTGAAGCAGCAAAGACCTACAGTGGGCTGTTTATCACCTCAGCGTGGCATTCAGGATGCTCAAGTAACAAAACTGGCAGGGTAAAGCCAACAACAGAGGATGCTGTATGAACAAATGTCAATAGCTAGCATTGTATTGACAATTAATAGGTATCATATAATTTATCTATTTTTCATAAAGCACAGCTATGATCTACAGCTGCAGTTATTTGGTGCAAATGTAACAAACAGGAGACTAGCAGCAATGCATCTATAAAAGTTCCCTGGTCTGACAGAAACCTAGCCAGCCAGCAACATACCAGCCCAAGAATTAGGACTAGCTGAAACTTCTGTGTTCCAGTAATCCCTCATTGCCCACAATGTGTGCTTAAACATTGCTTAAACCCAACATCAGCAGTCTTACAGATGCTCTGATTCATGCCACAAGCTAGGCTCTGGGAAAAGAGAAGTATAAGGTTACTGCTGCCACCCAGTCCTCATGAACGTTTGCCACTGGTGTTCAGGTGGAGTACAGAGCATTACAGTATTATTCCAGTGGTATCCACTGCGATGCAGCTTTGCTTTCAGCTGTAAATTGACAAGACAACTCTAAAGCCCTTGATTCCAGCCAATATCAGCTACAGATTTGATTCTAACATTCTGATTTAACACCACCTCTATGTTATTCAAGAACCATTGAATTTGCAGATTTCTGAATGGATTTGGAAATTAATTAGTGTTACATGATGATGAACCCAAACCTGTGTCCTTAGCTTAGGCTAAATCCCTATTGATTCCAACTCGAGTACAGTTGTTCAACAATTATAGGGCTGAGCCACACGTTGAACCTCCTCTGCTAATCAGTAGAAAATTAATTCCTATTTCATTTACATCACAAATACACCGAACTATCAATGAAGCTCCCAGTAACCTGTGGATACCATCTTCCTCACCAGAGGAACAAACTATTTTTTAAAAAATACTGCTTTTTCAGCCAAATCCTCTACTCAGATAATTTTGAGTTAGAAAAGATCAATAGATAATAAATAAAAATATAAACATTTGTGACAGAAAGGGACCACACAATACTTGACCAGATAACCCATGCATCTGTGTTAAATCCTTCTTGCCTGTCCAGTTCTTCATTCAATGACAGACAATGCACCAAGCTACAATGCCACCAAGCTCTTTCATAAACTCTTTAGCTAGGTAAATCAAGGGTTTGTGGTATAAAAGCTGAAGGATTCCAGGGATGTAATTCATAGTTTTATTTATTTATATTTCTTGAAGTAAATTTGTGGACCGGGGGCAAACGTGAGAAGTGTTGTTATCTCCTGCTGGGAGTAGGGGCTCGACCTCTAAGGGCAGATTCCTTTTGCACAGATGTCCAGCTGTGCACTGCTGTGTTTTCCTCAGCTCTCTGCAAGGTTCTGTTTAGCCACAAACTTCAGCTACCACCACACATGATATCTGTGTCTAAGGAAGCTAAGTCCCAGAAGCCCATTACATCACGCTTCTTTAGGTACCCTTTTCTCAACAATGCTGCTAGCTTTGATTAAGACTCCTAGGTTGGCATTCGAGTCATCTGAGGCCCACATCCTTGCTATGCCCCTACTAGAAAATAAAAAAAAAAAAAAAAAGACATCTTGTGTTTAGAACTGAGCAAATGCTAGAATAAAATTTTCTAAATAAGACTTTGGAGAAATGTTCATGACTCAATTGCATTTTCCTGAGCTTCTGCCAAACACTAATGCCTTCTTCAGAACATTTCAAGTGAGAATATACACCAATTTTTTATTTGGATTTGTATATTTGATTGTAAGCACATCCTCAGTGCATCCCATCCCTCTTTGCTAAGGGAGAAATACAATGTGACTGAGGTTAGCTGGCAGAAACAGAGGGAAAGGTGGAGTTTCAGTGTTTGCAACATGCAGTCATGAACTGCTCGCAGAGGAAATATAAATTTGTGAATGAAGCGTGCTCGTCGTTTGGAGCATCTGTGCACAAAAGGTCATAAAATTCAAAAGATTAATTAATCCTAGTTATATATTTAGGTTAGCTCTTTTAAGATGTAAATGTGAAGAGTCACAGATGGGATGCTCTCCACACACATCTCCTGGTCCAGACCAGAGGGTTTGTTAAGGACATCTCATTTGGAAAGTTTCCCTCCGCTGGCCTTACATGATTGCCCTCTTCTACTACGCACAGCCCAGCCCTGGGATGGCATTCCTCAGGAAATTGGGAATTTGCAGTTGCTTATATTTCACTATTTAAAATTATGTTTCACAATTTAAACTTAGGCTTCACTGTGTTAAAGCTTTCATTACCAAGGAAAAGAAAAACGTAATCCTGCACACAGACATCACATTTTATCTACAACAGAACACCTCATGAAGTAAGTAGAGAAGTAAATGCTTGGGGGGTTTTTTTAAGAGGTAGGGGTGGGGACTTAATTTGCCTACTTCTAAGTCTTCTTTTCAGCATTAAAGACAAGTTTCTGGCCTTATTAAGATCTGAGAAAACTTTTAAGAGGCTTCCAACACCTCAGAATTTCACATTATTCCTTCTTTTTGTTGTTCAAATAAAATGTTTGCAAAGGTTAAGGAAAATAACTCTGTCTCTGAGGAATAATAAAAACACATTTTTAAAGGTTCTTCCCTTTTTCTTTTTCTTATTAGTTGAAATGCAGCTAAATAACTGAATGTCAAGCTTTGTAAGAAACTACCCTAATGCTGAATGAATTTTCAAATGCTTTAAAAAAAAACCCAAACCAAATAAAGCCTAAGATAAAAATTGGAAACCCTTGAAAAAATTAGTTTGTCATCACACACTAGAAGAACGCCTTGAAGCCCAAGATTTCCAGAACAGAGATTTTGGGATAGCTTTATTTGGCAAGTCAAGCTGTCAAAATTTGTAAATTCTGTAAATCTCATCTTTCTTTTTCCTTTGTTGCTCTCCAGGGAAGTTCCATAACAAAGCACGTGTTACAAAAAAAGTAACAAGGGTTAAATGAGAATAAAGCCAGGAAAAAAACGAATGTTAAAAGTTACGATATTTTTGCTCCCTTGTCAGCTCAGTTTTCCCCATTATTTTTAGTTCTGTAATTCTCATTAAATATGAGCCATTTGTTATAATTTTTAAGCACTTAGGATGATTTTTTTTTCATTTCCTGAGGCTGTGTCACCTTAATTGTGAAATGGTAATGTAGCATTGCAAAATATTTTCAAGATTTCTAACGCTGTAACTGTTCTCTGTTTTTTTTTAATTTCTCTATGACAAAATTAATGAATTAAAATTAATAAATAACTATAAATTAATAAATTGAGGCTTGGAGCTAGGCACAAAACCTGGCAGTGGGATGGAAACAAAAACAGGAGCCATGGTGGAGGTTGGTGTGCTGGTTATACAGCACAGAGACTTCCCTTACCCAGTGAGAGCTCCTCGGGGGACGCTTTACTGCTGCTCTTCACTAAGGTTTTGGGCTTCAGCTCCACTGAGCTCCAAACTAGCCTCTTCAGGAGCTGAGCGAGCAAGCTCCAAACTCAATACTTCAGTGTCTGCGACAGACACATTACCAAAGGTTTTCTTCTCTTTCCTTTTTTGTACTTAATATGCAAAACTTAGTAAATATTGTAAATATGCCACATCTCAGATGTTTCCTGCCAATTCTACTTCACTTTTCATACATAGTTACATTGGATAAATGTATATACTTGTGTTGCCAGGACATCAAATTTTTTTTTCTTTGCTACATTCCTAATTCTGTTTTCAATATTAATATTGTACTCCAAATAGATCAGTTGAAGAAATTAACCAGTGAAGGGAGGAAAAAATATCACGCATAAGGCAAATTAATTCTAAACACTGGCTTATCCTCCTCAAGCTCAAGGAAAACAGCTAACCAAACATTGCTGCTGGTCAGGAAATGATCTTAATCATAAATATCAATTTAAATGTCATTCTTCCCCAATGAGTTTGAGCTCTGGAAGGGCAAATGAAGGGCATGTTTCAGATACGTGCCAAGCACTTGCTCATGAGCAACAGGTTCAGTAGCCTATGACTGACAGCAGGAGCACACCGTGGCAACCGTAGGTGTGGATTTGAAGGATGCTCACCAGAATTACCTGGGAACGACTAACCCCACATGACCATACCTGCAAGAAACTATTGCTCCTTTTCACAGGACTAACCAAGTTTGGCTTTATAATCCAGAGAGAAATTATGGCAAGATATAAATGCAGACAGGATGATTTTAAGTTTCTTCTAGCTTGTTTTCTGTGACTTTTGGCAGTGGGCTCTAATAAAAGCATGTGGGCAGTCAGATTAAAACAATATGAAACTACTTGGGAGATTTAGAGTCCATTAACATTATCAAATTTGAGGGACATCTCACTGAACGTTGGACAGCATCTACTACTGCCTGATGTTTTCATGAAATTGCCTACATCAGTCTAAACACAACTAATTCAGAGGCAACACTGTTCAGTTTCCAGGACTGCAACAGCTGGGATTTTCCATTTTTGAGAAAAAAAATTTTATTAAAGACACTAATATGGCCTCTTGTTCTTACTTCTGATTTCTCTGATTTTACTGCAAAGTTCAAGAGAAGCCACTCAGAGAAATAAAATAGTTACATGCTGATGAAGCAGTTTCAGTAAGGCCAAAAAGGGAGACCAATACCCAAAAAAGGAAGGCTGAATATCTCTAGCAACTTGATACTAAAACTATGCCAAAACTCTGATAAATTGTATCTGCATCCCACACCTGCAAATAAAGCCACACTAGACTAGAGAAGAATGAGACTGATTGGTCTTGACCCTAAATATCACACATTAAAATTTCAGAAACACAGACAATATGGCCAGACAGGCACCTACACCCAGGGACTATCACGGATGCTCTGATACCTCCTGATCAGATGCTGATAACTGTGCCGAATATTAAAAGCCTGTTAATGCAGTTCTTAATAAGACTCAGGAGACATGCAGAAAATAAAGATTTAAAAGTACTATAGTCTTAATCATCAATCATGGCACATTTCTGTTTTGTTTCTGTCTTGACTAATAATATGAGGGATTGTATTTTTGTGAGAGAATGAAAACAAGACCTAAATGTTAACATTATATTAACATAATTAAAAAAAAAAAAAAAGGCAATTTTGGATCAGAACTGGGGTTCAAAATTTGAGTCAAGCCCCAGCCAGACCTTTCCTCTTCTGACTTTGACCAGATTACATGCCAGTCGGTCTATCATTCATATAAAACACCCCTTAACAGGCAGATCTATGTTAAAATCCCACAAAAATCAATGGTCATGAAACACAGATGATGGAAGGCACGCATATACCCAGCCAGGTAGAAAGGAAATCTCTGAGGCACTTCCATGCACAGACATACTGCATAACTGAAAAGCAAAGCAGAGAAGTAAAACTGAAAGTGAGGTGTCCATGCTCAGGTACCCACAGGCTATTTTCTTCTTAGCTCAGCACCAAAACCCACAGCTCCACCCAGCTACCAGCTGCTGTCCATGGGGTTTCAGGCATCGTGGATTCAAACATTTCACTTGTTAAGGAGAAATGAAGCAGCAGCAGCTCTGCACATGTACACTTGTTTAACATTATTTTGAAATTCTTCATTCACCTGGGGTCATTATCATTACTTTCAGCTGCAGATGTAAAGCTGTAATCTTAATTTATTCCAGGAGGCTCTGACAGAGTGGCAAAACCAGACATAATTGGCTTGCTCAAGAAGAAAAAGCAGTGATGATATATGTAATAGATGTGCTGCAAAACAATGACAACATGGTATGGTGTTACATTAATACAAATAGCTCCTATTTAATACGACTCTGTGTGCCACATTCATTATTCTAGAGATTCTGCAGTTGACAATGCAGTGAAATGCAGACAGACGTGTAAACAGATGCAGCAATGATGTATGTTTGCTGTCATTAAATTAACACAGGCAACTGACCTAGTCAAATAGCACTTAATGTTACATAAAACTTGCTGAGTGGTTTCTGAGTGTACTCTGCTAGATCCCGGTTTGACAGTAACAGTATCTTATTAGAAATAAGTACAGATGCACCTCAAGAGTCTACTTGAAAATGTACTTTTATAAATAGGCCCAACTCTGCAATCAGGCTTGTGCTGGTATAAGTGGAAACTATACCATGTATTTTAAATTAGCAATTAGCTAAGCTATCATCCATAAAACAGCTGTTAGAAGAATGCATTGGGACTGACATTGGTTGAGGTCCAGTAGACTGTTATCCAATTGAAAGGGTAAAAGAAATGAAAGAGTTTTGTATTAGTTTAATTCGCTGTGTAATCAGCTTCAAAGAAACAAAGCTTTATAATGCATTATGTACAAAAGGCCACCTTATTCACTAGGAGGTGCTCTCCTTCACCAGAGAGCAGAAACTCTTTTATGAAGAGACAGTAAAATTCTTTTCCCTTCTAAGCAAACCTGGAAAAAAGTGAGAGTTGGCAGAACACTGCAAATATGGTGTTAATGGGGTAGAAAATTCTTTCAAATACACTGCCAAAGTTTACTTCCACCTACCCACAGCCAGAAACCTCTGCGATTGGTGAAACTATTACCAAAAGGCTAGACACCAATGAATTAACGGTGACTTGCTACAGAAGCGCTCTAAGTAGCAAGGAGACACAGTGAAGTGGTCCTTACCTTCCCACTCTCACATTGCCCCTCTTATCCAGTTCGGATGTATCTAACCTGAGTTCATATCTAGTCATGGATCAAATTCCAGAGATGGCTGTGACTGTCCCATAATCTGTGCCTGGGAGCTTTCTCCAGAAATGCACTGGACAATAAGCTCCCCACCAGGCCACTGAAGCTGCACACCAATTCAAACCAGCTAAAGATGTCTTTGTTTTACTTTTTCTCTGTGGCACTATGTGAGTAGATATGCAGGACACAGTAGCAATGGGACAAGTATTGCACATTAGGGGACAGGAGGTGGCCCCACAGTCTCCTGCAACGATCTGCTCCCACACACATCACAATCCATTAACTAAGTGCAATCGCAGAGAAACACTGGCTAAATCACAACCAACAGCAGACTCAAACCTGCAAGGTAAGAGGCTGTGATAGCACCCTGATTTGTTACTTGATACAAAAGTGGACATTCAGCCTCATGCTGAGGCATTCCAAGCTTTAAAATCCTTACCAACCTTGGGTCACAAGCATCAGAAGCTGGTAACTAAACTACAAAGAAAATTACTGGTTCATGTTATAGAGATGTTTCCACAGTTTTCACGAGGTTAAAAACAAACAGGAATAGGAAGAGAATGCATGGACACATTTTTCAACATGAGCAGCAAAATGCCGTACTGAATGAGTGCTGGTTGATGAGCATGCCAATGCCTCCAAAGGAACTCTTTTAGGAGAAAGGAGAGCTTGCACATGGGGAAACCTTTACTGTGCACACACTGCATATATTATGGTTACAGGCATTTCCAACAACACAAAGGTTAGTTTCAAGGGGACTTCCAGGGAGAAGTAAAAGATGAGGAGAAAACTTGCAAGGATTCATCTGTGCAGGCATTTTCAACAACAAACCAATTATCTGTATGCTTATTATAAATTCTCACCATGCTTTTGAGGCCCAACCTCACATCATTGGCCATCTCCAGATTGAAAGGGAAAGGAAGATGGGGAAACAAAAACAGGATCAAGATAGTGAGGCTAAAAATGTAATTCATATTTCACTTTTTTAGCAATATACACTTATTACTACTTATACTTCTGGTTCGAAACAGCAAATTCTAGCCACTGCAACCAAAGAGGATGGCCCTGAAGAGGGTGGTGTTTTCAGAATTCAACTGTATCTAAAATGACCCTGTGAAGTGATAGATTATTCTTTAACAAAATAAGGACTAAATTCAACAAGGTTTTGTTCCAAAACTCACTAAAAAGTAATGGATGTTTTACATTGCTTTACACAGTTTTTAAATCCTAAATTATTATCTAGTCCACCAGGGATGTAATTTTTCACTCCAGTCCAAAGGAAAGCAATGCTACCCTTTAACACTCTGATTTACTCTACTAGAGCATCACGAGTAAAAGATTTCTGTATCATCACCCTTCTTCACCATTCCAGCCTAGCCAAATCCAAATTTCAGAAGTTCCCATTTTTTCCTATTATGCCAGAAGTACAAGACAGAGTTGGCACAGGGGACACCAGGAATTGCTTCTATAACCTGTTTGATGCCCAGCAGTTGCCTTGCAAAGCCTCTCCTCTCCACTCTAGCTCTGCAAAATCCATAGACAACTCTGACTGTTAGGCACAAATATGTTTACTAAGAACTGAATTTGGTTTTCTGCATCCCTATTCAGGGCTACATTTTGGAAACTGCCCATGCTTCTATTTTGACAAGAGAAAAGACATGACCAGTCAAATCATTAACAGCCCAGCATAGTAAAAATCTGGTCACCAGTTTCTGAAAAGGGAATTCTTGGTTACTGAATAATTCTGAAGAATTAATACTAGTTCAATAAGTCTGAGTAAGTCCTTTCTACATACGTGCTTAGAACTATGGTTCTGAGCTCTATGGAAAATCACAACTGAACCATCCAGTTGTTTTTTTAAAAATATATATACATAATTGTCCCACAATATTAGTACATGTGATTCCTTAATATTTTACTAATATTGAGCACAGATAATTTCAGGTATTATAAAAATTATTTAAATTCAATGGTTAAATAGATTTATAAATTGCTTGTTAAAATCATTGTCCAGGAAATTCAATCTTCAGCAAATCACATCAATGCACAGGTGACTTCCAGTTTAGGCTTTACATGTGTTGGTTTCAAAGAAATTCATGTTCGATTCTACACTACAAAAATGAATGGAAGTGTTCTGGTGATTTGTGTGAGATAAGGATAGAACTCTTTTTAATTTAATTTTACATACATATTTTAATGCTTAGCTGGATCAAGGCCTAAGACGTTTTACAAACCACAAAAATGTAAAAAAAAAAAATTGAGAAAAGTTACATGTTATGTTTTTTTATTTTAAATTTTTACGGATTTTGTTATTACTGAACATTCAAAACCCTCTTGAAAAGTCAATTTTAAAATACCAATGTAGGCTGAGATAAAATATACAAACATTAGCTCTGTAAACATTGCGTGAAGAATCTAAATGAATCTGACACATTAAGGCTCCAATTCAGTAAAATACGTAAGCTCATGCCAAGCACATGAGTAGCCACAGAAGCTCTCTGGGACAAGTGACATAAAGCAACTTGAGCAAGTACTTAAATTCATTACCAAACTGGAACTTTAGACAGGTTGCTTCTTTCCACCTTCCCTGCATGGCAACATTGGTGTTTTAAGCCTATTTCTGTTCAGTATTGCCCCCCCCACCCTAAGATTCATGCTGAGTAAATCCAGATTATATCCCTAAGAAACTCATTAGCAGGGTTTTCTTATATATCAGAGAGAAAAATTAAACCAAACACAACCCCCACTTCCTTGCAGCTAGGGCAATATGCTGGAACCAAACTTGAATGCTTCAATACTGCTTTGTGTAGCAGCAGCCTGGGCCTGACATCATTAATCATGGGGATGACATGTCACTTTTAAATCCATTCCAGCCGTGACCTAAACCTATGGTGATCAATAGCGAGAGTGGAGTGATTTCACTGGATTCTGGGTGAGCACCCTGTCTGTGCCCAGATATTACAGACTATCTGCTTCACTGTTAGGGCCCTGTGAGGGGAAAAATCTTACTTCTTCACTCATGGAAAAAGCCAACACTGAGTTAGTGATGATGCCCTTCCAGCATCAATTTCTGCACAAGGCAATTTATGTATTATAACCTCCTTGGGTTTTTTTAAAAACTGATTTTACCAGCTTATACTTTATCATCAAACAACTCTAAACTTTGCATCCTGGGATGGCTGATTCCTAATAACTACTTTGCTGATTTAAAAATGCTAGTTAAATGAAGTTTCTCAGCTTATTATATTCAAAGCTAGTCTGAAACGGAATTTCTAGATGGCATTAAAATGCATTATTTTGCCAGTGTTTGCATTATTTATTTTCCCCAAAAAACTTTATTTATTCTTAGAAAAGTAGAATACAATACAATGGTACAAACAAATGATCATTTATATGCAACTGAGCAAAAAAATGTACAAAGATTTCAGACATGTCATAAAAATACAGAAAAAATAATTTAAAATAAAAACAAGATAAAATATAGAGGACATGCAATGAAGGGAAAACAAAGTATCAGTTTGATGATCTCATGTTTCCTTTCACTCTCAAAAGGAACCATCCTGGTGGAAATCAAATTGTCAGATAAAAAGATAACACCAGAAAGGAGACAAAGTAAATGAAGTGACAAAGAAAAAGACAAGGAAAGTGAAAATAATGGTGAAAGCATAAGACTCTTTAATAATCAAAAACAACACTGCCGACACCATGCTGAAGGTACGGAAGCCTTGATTGCCATGGAATAATACCTGGTTGGAGAACTGAAGTGAGATGAATACAGTGCAAACCACAATTCTTTGCAGTGACAAATTTTGATCCATTGGACTCATATCTGCTAGCTCATATTTCCACTTCTAAGGTACGCTGGGTTTCATAGTCTTCTAATACCAGAGAATAGTCCTAGAGGGTAACTTTTATGACTGCTAAAGCTGGAAATATGGATTTTTGAGGTAGCCTGGAATTTGCATATCATTTAGCATGGAAACTGGGGAACTTAAGGCAGATCATACAAGGCTGCCCTGGCCAGAGATTCAGGGTTTTTTTTTTCCTTTCATCCTGCATACTGCCAAGATATTTGTGATAATTTTTAGGGTAATTTTGCTACCTGCCACTATCCTATAGATCTAGAAAGTACTGCAGAGTCTAGACTTTCTGAGATTCAGTAACATTTGAAACATTGGAGTAGCAGGGAACAGGAATGATAAGACACAGTTACTAGTATAGAAGTCTGTTCCCACTCTGGATGTTACCCGAATTGTTGCCCACTTTCAATCACTTAAAAATAAAAAGTGAGAACAGAAAAGCGACAAGACTCTGTTGAATAAAGTGATTTTGCAGAAGCATGAGAAAGTTAATAAATTACATACTAAATTGTGAAGACTGTGATTGTTAATGGATTATAAATTTCACACAGGTTATGAGACAATGGCTAGTAGCAACTCAGGAGGTGGAAAAATATGCTAATCCTTATCCAGTAAAAACCCAAAATGTTCAAGCACTATGAAAATGGAAAACACACTGGGTACAGTTTCTAAAACACTCACATTTCTAGGAGTAGCACAGATGGTTTGGAGAAAATAGATTTCTGAATTATAATATATATTATCTGAGCTAAGAAAGAATCAAGCGAAGAATTTCTTGAGATCATTCTAACATTGCCTTTCAAGAGCTATGTTAACAGTAAGTGAATCAATATCACCTTTCATGGAAGATGCAAAAAGTATTAGTTCCCAGTGAAAAAAAATCATCCTGTGTAAGTGACTAATTTTCTGTGATGTGGGGTTGCCTGTTAATTTGGTTTTAGTGAATATATCTTGCATACAGCAAAAAAATATGGGAATTCAACTTTCTTTTCAAGAATAATATAACATTTTATCTTTGCTTCCGAGTTTTTATTGTTTTGGAGTATAGTATGTGGATGAACTAGGAGTGCTTTCTTAACAGTTCTGAGGAGATCTCAGAAGTAATAATCTTCCAGGGGAACAGTACATCATAAGAAGACATTGCTGATAAAGCACAGAGGATGCTGGGGAGTCCATTGCAGTAAGCAGCTACACTTGATCATAATGACAATGAAGATTTGAAACCTGTCTTTCAGTGTGTCAAATGGAATAAAAGATGGCAACAACCTGATGATGTAGTGAAGCCCTTGGCAGTTAAATGATTCAAATTACATTATAGCTTACTGATATAATGAAATAAATGCACAGGACTCATACCAAAAGATATAGAAATCCAGAGATAATTACTGAAAGCACAAAATTTCTATGGCATCCGGTTCCAATAACTTTAACTGATTGTTCAGTTATTCAGAAGGGACATAGAGTGACTGAACAGAGATTTCAGAAAAAATATTAATTTTTTTTTTATATTTTACAACTTCCCAAATTTCCAAAGCCTGTCAAAGTCAAAAGATTAGGTATCAGTACTGCAGGCTGAGTAGCAGCTGTGCAATTTCAAGATTTTAACACATACAGATAGATGTATGAGCTGGCTAAATTTCACTGTGGGTATAAGGATCACTAAGTATTAACAATAATTAAGAGAGGATGATTATAAATTCTAGAAAATCTGATTTGAAAAAAATGACCAAATGTAAATTTTTCTGTATTAGGAAATAATAAGGGCATTTAAACATTACTAGATATCTTTCCAGCCTTAAAGAGATTAAAAATTTGAGCCCTAATAGAAGAACATGGTGTGGTGTTGCAGCTATACTTTTTTCCTGATGTTGGACCTAATCTTTCTTTTGTTAATCTGATTTGACAAGGATTAAATGAAGAATTAAAAGGGATTACATTAAGATTATTACAGCAGAACTCCTTAGAAACATTCTTACAAATCTGCTTCAAATAGAATAAAAATCTCTTGTATCAACATCCTGGAAAGGAAAATCAACCCAGCCTTCACTCTTATAGCAAGAAATTTCACTATTTCACTTGCATAATGAACCAATGGCAATTGTCCCTTTGGGAAGGTAAAAGAAGTCCATCTTTCCCGGAGGTTTAACAGACTTAATGGGTAGAAGTAATGCTGCTTTTTAATTGGGTGGGGCAGATTTCCTTCCTATGCAAACAATGTAAAAAATATCCCAATTGGAAATAGTCTCTATCTGAAAAACTTTTCCTCTCAAAATGTAGTCTCTACAAATGTAGATCAGATTAATGACAAAGTCCAAATTATGCTGTCAGGTTCCAAAAGACAGGCTTCCTGTTTCTCCCAGTTACATAATTAACATTACAGTTTTCACACTCATTGTAATTATGGGTTGCGTTTTGATTCAGGCAGACATCAGAGTCCTTGAACACCTCAGTGTATTGGCTCATGCAAACCTCCATAAAAGCCAAAGGAATACAAAGTGGAAGAGGAAAAGGCAACAAGCTGGCAAATACAAACATCTTAATGTCAGCTGAAAATGTTTCTCCAATGCTAATGAAGACTGTGCATATTCTTACAGCCAGAGACTTCACAGACCCTCAACATACAAAATGATAGTCTCTAAAAAAATCCTTTCTCTCTCTCTTCAGCAAGTTGCATGGCTGCCCAATCCTATCATAAACCTGCCGTGGCAGTCATGCATCCACCTTCCCAGCATCACTCTGTTTTTTGAATTGGCAATTGTTGGCATGATACAGCCTACCGAGAGTCAAGTCAAAGAGAAACTGTTACACAAGGGCTCCACAAATTATGACAACTCTGCATGCAATCCTGAATCCATTGTAATTTTCTACAATGGATTAAAAACTCCTAACAGGGTAAGGGCCACAGAGGCCAAATGCTTCTCCTTGTCCTTTGCTTCATGAGGTGACTTCTGCATGAGGTGACCACCAAAGTCTATCTTACGCTGCAGGGAAATCGGTCCCTTCTGCGACCCTTCACAAGCTCTGCACTCGCAGAAGAAAATGGCTGGGAGACAATCAAGTTCCCACAATTTTTGGGTGCTTTGCCAAAGTCATCCCAAAACCAGAACATCAACAGCATCATGACTTGAGTTTGCAGTTGTTACTGTACTCATAACTTGACTGGAGCATCAGATGCAGCTAAGAGGCAGATTTTAATGTTCTGTGTATGCTATGCATGCCACAGCTCCATTGTTATGGCTATTGCTGTAGAAATGCTAGCTAGTGCAGAAATTAGATATCCAAAATACACTTCTCAAGATCAAATAGTCTTTTTCCTTCTGGTCCCCTAAGCAATACACAGCCACTCAAGCAGAAGTGTCTCCAGGACTCAATGCTCCCCTCATCCTGGATCTTACCCTTTCCAAGGTTTTGAAACATGATTCTCCTCAATAAGTGTAAAATCTTTGACCAATCTACACCATTTCTTCTGAAACTTGGTTTCCAGTCTTAATTACAGTACCCGTTATTAATCCTGCTTCAGTCCCTCCTCACTAGTAGTACATAAATAAAATATCTCTGTCTACTAATCCACCAAGAAATACCTGCTACGTTCATTTGTTAGTATGTCTGAGTGGATGTTGTGGACACCATGACCAGCAGCACCTCCTGAGGTGGGCAGCCATTACCCTCAGCCAGCCTGTCACGCACCCACTGCTGCTTTACAAGCTTTGCCTGGGGAGTGGTGCTGGGCCAGGTTGGGGGTGCACTCAGAGCTCAGGTTATGGTGAATGGGTTACACAACCCCATCTGTAGAGGGGCTAGTTGAAAATAAAGATTAGCCTGTAACACCAACATGGCTGTGTTGTAGTTAAGCAGAGGAGGCCTGAAGCCTCTGCCCATCCATGGCTGTGGGAGGCAGTCACCTCGCCCTCTGGCTGCCCTGAAATGACACAGAGGTGTTTCTAGCCACCTGCATTGCACCCAGCTGTCCTGCCTACGCTCTCCTCTGGGCCGGCTCGGCCTGCACACCCTCATCCCTGTTCCTTCTCCTCAGGAACATGCACTTTCTCTTTCAACCTCAACACCTTCTTGTGCCAGAGCTCCTGCTGACTGGCCCTTCTCGCTGGGCAGCACCCACCTTTTCACAGCCTGTTGGGGTGCGCTGTGCCCAAGTTTGTTTTGCTTCCTCTAAGGGCAGACTCAGCCCCCACACGCAGGTGATCATCTTCCCAAGCATGGCTTTACCCTGTGGGTAACTTCGGTATACTTGAACAAAAGGAAGCTTAAAAGTATTCCATTGTTTGTGACAGAAACTGTACAGAGCAACCCTGATCGAGAACACACCGGAGGAAAAGGGGAGGAGGAGGAAAAGGACAGGGAGGGTGGGGGTAAAGGGGGAAGAAAAGCCAGGGTGGGGTAGGCAGGGTCTGTAATAATCCTTTTTATGGCTAGAAAAGGGAAGATGACAGGGATGGGAATAAAAGAATATATTTAAACTCAGGAAGACTGATCCTTTTTCAGAGTTGGAAACTGAGCATTTAAAACTCCTTGCAATAAAAGAGTGAATTCTTTCACTTTGCCTATAAAGCTCTGCCTTTGGGGCACATTGGCATCTCACTCTAAGAAGGTGCACAAAGGTGAGTCCCTGAGCATTACAGAGGGGACCATGCTGTGGGGTGCAGCGAGGGGAATGCCTGTGTATGTGTAGCATGCTGACCCCTCAGAGAACATCCCTGGCCCGGCTTTCTCAGCAGGCAGTGAACTGGCTGCTGCTAGGGTTGTGCCAGCAATACCGACATGGAGTGTGGCCCCTGCGGTTGCATTACAGCAGGAGTGACTTCTGCAAGGCAGCAGGACAAAATGTTACAGTATTTAGCCAAAGAGTAATTAAGCATGCACATGTTCATATGAAAGTTTCTTTGTAAGCGGGAGGACCTACTCGTGCTCTCCCTGTGCCTGCCTTTTGAGCGCCGCACTGTGCAAAGCAGAGATGTGCTTCCTTTTACCAAAACTCTTGCATGCTGTGCAGCTACAAGCAAGTGACTTTGCAGCTTTGTCCCACAAACACGGTACAGATGTTTATCACCGAGCCCTTGATGGATGAATTCAAACAGGAGAAGCAGGAGCTCAGAAGACTGGAATCTTACTGATAAATATTTCACAACATTACAGACTGCAACATACATCTTCAGATCCCATTTGCCAGAATTGCTTACAGGTGATAGGTACGTCAATTAGTGTAGTACTCCTGGCAGCCTGAGAACATAGATTGGGATTGATGGCCTAGGTACAGTTTTCCAGCTGCAGTGCAGCTCACTGTTATTATTTGCTCGTAATAAACATCTGTTCCAAGATGAAAGCACCTACAAATGCCTCGGAATTTCCAAAAATACAAGAGGTTAGTTTGTTAAACATTTAATCTACGTAAACAAATACAGGCTTCATGCAAGACAAGATCTGAGTATGGACTGATTATTCTATCATAGCATTGCTATTATGCCCTGCTGCACACAAAATCTTCAAAACCAAGAAATTCTCAGATGTATTTTCCTAGGTAAAATAGGTCATATGAAGGTCAGTTAACTCAGAGGCTCCTACTTTTATGAATAAAACTGATTTTGAAAGAAAGGATGCATTTAAACAGTGTCATGGCAATATAGCTTACTCAATAACTATCTGTTTTGATTTTTTTAATTGCTCATGTACCTCTTCAAACTCAGCCTAGGTTAGCTATGAAAAAAAAGAGCTGTTGGCAGCTGCACAGCCTGCATAGGATGGACATGGTTCTCACAGCCAATGGATAGGGTCTCAGGTCAGAGAAAACATTACCACAGATGGCACAACTGCGTGCCCATGACTGGCCTCCCTGTCACTCATGGAAGAGAAGCCAAGGGCATGTTTCTGAACTACTCTCTTACCCCTAAAGGTGGTCTCTCCAGGTCAGGGTTGAGGCACATTGGTGGGGCAATGTGGGGAAGTTTGCACTGCTGCTGCCCATGCTGTATCTGCTCTATAAATAGAGGACTTTAGTCTCCAGGGCTGTCAGTTTGGCACCTTCCATGTGCACAAAAGACATATATTCTTTTTTTATTTGTTTAGAAACAACCACCCAAAAAGTTATATGCAAAGCTTAGTATGGCGAATCAAAAGAAATCAAATTTATTGTATGAGAGCACCTAAAATCCCACAACTCTCACTCGCTCTCTCTTTCTTTTGGGTTTTCTACTTTTAATTGTGATAAGAATAAAAGTTATGGACCTCTTTCGGTGTTTCTTGATGACAACGGTTGCTGTTCCACCACAACTCCAGTGCTGCCACCAAGCATGCAAGAAGAAGGCCTATTGCTAAAATGCAGAAAACGCCTGCAAAACTGTGAAGCTTGAGCGCCTTGCCATCTGTCTGTGCATTGGTATGGCTGTTCAGGTCACAACGTCCCATCCGCGGCCACCATTTCTGTTTAAGAACATCCAAATCTCCACTTTCTTGCAATTCTAAGATCCTGCAGGAATTTCAAAAGACAGGCATTAGTTTCTCTGATTGTTTTTCACAGTGTTTAAGTCTTTTCTGTATGCCACATGACTCTTAAATCTACTGTCCCACAGCTCAAAACTCTGTCCCTCCACCACCACCGTATAGTATTCTTCATCTGAATCTCCGTTACACCAGGATTTCTTTCTACTCACAGCAGCAGGTACACTCCGCTGAGTAACTTTAGAAAAAGAAGAGACTTGTCAAAAATTCCACTGCAGTGCAAGAACCATTTCCAAGGGAAATCAGTGTACTCCAATTAGTCAGTCATGGCTGGTCTGGCTACATTCAGCGGCAACAGCTGGTCCCACTAGCGAAATACTCAACCCACTCCACTGCTGCTCTCCCACAATAATTTCACAATCATGTGAGACTCAATGTGCTACTATTTGTGTGCCACTTAATACGAATCTGTTTAAGCATCGACCAGCCCATTTACTTCAGCAAATGCACTTTATTCAAAAGGATTCTACTTCAATTCTGTTACTTCATGCCTGAATTACTGTGTTAACAGTTGCTAATTAATCATTGTTTTGCCTCTTCTGAAGTGTCCCTTCTCTCCATGAATGATTCATTTTGGATTTGGTTTGATAACTGGTTCAGCTGTTTACTAACAATCTTTTCTCTTGAGGCAGCTTTGTCTCTGGTCATGCAGCTGGAGTTTTACTCCTTTTTATAATGAAGGAGCAAGACAAGGAAACCTTGCTTCAGCTCCCTGCCTGGAACAGAGCACCCATTCGCCTTCTGCTAAGGCCACATGTGCCTACACCACTGCATGTCTCCATTGCAGCATATACATTCACATGAAAAAGATATACCTAGTTGACAGCTAGGCACAGCTCTGCCACTAAACAGCAGTCTTGTAGTCTTAGTAATCCCACACAACACTCAGCAATTCTTGTTTTCCTGCACCATTGTGAGTCTTCGACCTGTCTCTCCACCATAAGGGATAAACCAGGGCGTTATTACTTGCTTACTGAAGAAAGCAACACGTTGCTTCATAGCCTGCAAAATGTAGCATGAATCAAAGGTCTCTTTTCAACCTCTTCCTGAGCTCAAAGAAAGCTCTGAGGACATCAGTCCTTTTTCTGCCAGAGGCAGTGCTGCCTGGAGGTGTGAGGACACACCATCTCCAGTCCCCTCCTCCCTAAGCAGATGCATAAGGAGTGGACGTAGGAGCTTTGTTGAAGCTGAAACTCATAACCTCTCTGCTACCATTATTCATTATATTTAATAATTGCTAAAATTACCATGAACTACAAATGGTTGCTAGTTGTAAAGAGGAATCCTATAAAACAAGTTTAATTTTTGTTTACCTCTGGGAGAAAAGATCTCTGTAGGGGCTTCCATGCTGGAGTGCTATCCCATATCCTTTGCTGCTGATGCTGTTTCCAATGACAGTCACAGAGCATTCATCATCTGTCAGTGCAGCATATTCCACCACTGTCACATCCCACAGAAAAGCATAGTTTCCTTTCTTTGCCTGTAAATACAGCATGAACACAACACAATCTAAACTGAACTACATTCCTAGGTAGGACAAAACCAAGCAAGTAAACAAACAAACCTTGAGCTTGTCGTTACTCCACAGTGGTATTGCATTAGGTCACAGTTTATCTGTAGACCTCCAACATCTAAGTTCATTTCTAAGGCTCTTCCCTCACAGCAGTACCTTATCTACTTCCATTTTTAATAAGAATACATAGGATAACACAGCCAGCTGTAAATATAAGCAAGGCTTAACATAAGAGGTTATTAATTATAAACGAAAGCTAATTCTTTAGCTGTTGGAATTTGATGTATGTTTTGTGGGAGACATGGAGTGTGACCGGTTCTGTACAGTCGTGTAACCAGATGAGTAGAGTATGGGCACAAAGTGGTGCTTCCCAGTCATCACAGTCAGCAAACACTGCAGCTTTCCTCATAGAAACGTGTAAATCAGGAAAGCCCCTTCTGAGAGCTGTGGTAGTCCTGTAATAAAAGGCATGCTCTCTCCTTTAGAGGGAGTTTAAGAGTTCCCTCTTTTTTTCACAAGTAAGAAGACCCATAAGCATCTCCTATTATCTCAGTTTTGGGACACCCATTGTTTTATTTTAGCACACACCCACGTGGGTGTCCTTAAATGTCATCCTTAATTGGGATTCAAACCAGTGCCTGCACGCAATGCATATGATGAATGTAAATCACCTTACTTAGCATAAGATGTAAGAAAAATCTCTGAATAGGGGTTCAGTAAAGAAAAAAGTCATTTTGTTTGGTTAAAGTAATCATTGGTTTCCCAATATATTTAAGTACTATGTTTTTAAGTCTCTAGTGAACATACAGAGCGCAAAGGAACAGATGGGCTAGAACATTTAATGCAAATAAATGAGTAGTCATGAATGTAGACTTCCAAGTTTTTTTTTTTTCTTTCCTTAAAATTTCAGGTGCTTTCAGAGCTTTCAGAACAAAGCAAGGCAGGGAACTGAACATATATTATTTTATGGGAACCGACCCACCAAACTCTCCTAGCAAACGGCTGCAGCTCTGAAATGGAATTAGGTCATCCTTCCACTTATTTTCCATTTTTTTGTGCAAGATCAGTTTTGAATTCACCTGTAAGGCTCCCTTCATTATTTTATTATAGTGGATTCCTCAGTTGAGCAATTAAGCTAATTTTACTTCACCATGCTTTAATATAAACCACAGCTTTCCAAAGCCCCTGAGAATTGTTTAAATATGGCAATAAACCAAATGGGTGAATTATCCTCTAGTGGGTAGAATACAGGGAAACAAAGAATAAAAGTATATTGTTTGGACTTTCTGTAATCTACTTGCCACAATCACAGAATCCACCTCTCCCCCTCTTCCCTTTTATCAACATCAATGAAATCAAAGATTCCCAAATTCATTTGCTTCTGAGTTAAACCAGAGTAAAAATGTTATATCCTTCCTCTAGTTTTAAATGAGCTTGTACTGACCACTCTGAAAATAAAGATTCATTAAGGGCGTGCCACCTTCATGGGTTTGTCCCCACTTTCTCCTTTGCCAGCTCCCTGAACAGTTCAGAGGAACAGTAATTAATGCATATAGCCTCAGACAACTGCTGCTGCACTAGAACAAAAAAAACCCCAAACATTAAAATCTAAACTACAGCATGGGCCTTACAGGAGTTATTCAAATAGGAGCCACACGACTCTACTTGTTAAAACCATACTTTGATTTAGCTGACAAAACTTATTAAACCAGGATGTTCATGAAAATGTCTCACTGCAGTGATGCTGTATGCAATCAGACCTCCACATCTACATCATTCGTGATACTATGCCTGGCCATCTACCTTAACAGGTAATGGTGGCACAAGGGAGGAAAGAACAAAGAAATTACCCTTTACTATATGTGACAGCCTGGAAAAACTTCATAACCTAGCAACACAACAATGCCTAAACGATTAAAGATAGCATCTAGCCTATATTCAGCCAGCAACTTACATTCTTGGAAGCCTAAAATTTGTTTTTCCAAGGTATTTTCTGAATGATCATGTACTTATAACTAACTGGGTGGTTCACATCAAATCTCTGAGTCTTGCCCTTTGCTCTTCCTGTGATGGGCTTTAGTGACTCATCTTTTATGCTTTCACATACCCAATGGTGCTGATAGACCTCCTGCCTAGTTAGGGACAACAGGCAATGGGCATCAGTCCCACTGGGGCTTCTGGTAAGGAAGGACCATCAAACCCCCTGATTTTTGCACATCTCAGGTAAGTTGTGTTCTATGGTAATAACAGAGTCTTTTTGCTACCTATGATTCAAAACTGTCTAAGTGCATTAAAAACTTGTACTTGTGGAACGAATCACAACAGCACTTATTATGTACACAGAATTTATCCAAAATCCATATATCAAAATCTTGCCTGATGGATGTACCCAGAAAAGAGTTGGCTCAAATCACTGTGCAAAATGTCTCTTGCAAGTTTCTGGTTGGGTGTTTTTGTTTGCTTGTTTGTTTTGGGTTTTTTTTTTTTAATGTTTGTTTTAAAGAGCTGTATCTTTTAGTTGTTTCAAAATTGCTCTGTAAATCATCATTTCAAATTTACAATTTTGAAAAGAACACTGACAACATGCCATACATTCATCATCTTTTTCTTTGTAATCCTTGAAGAATACAGTCTTCCTCAAATGTTAAATTTCAATTATAAGGCAATGTCTAAACAAAACCCACATTACTGATTGTACTTTTCAAGCCTGAATTTTCTGTATGTTATTTTATAACATACAAGTGTTTTGTATTTTATAACATATAAAGTGCTTTGTACACTGACTTTCAGTGTTGGACAGAAGATCTTTGAAAAAGGTCTATCTCTCTTGCATTTGCAATGTTGCTATCCTAAGTTATGTCCTAAGACTTCAAGTGGTCAATAAAACAAAGTCTACCAGTTCTCTTCACATCAATTTTATATTTTTCATGACAAAAATCTCATTCTAGCCAGTGCCATCACATTTGTAGAGCATTATTTCTCTGACAGCCTGATCATTTTAGCATAAACAGGAATCTGAGTTTTAAACTCTTCTCAGATGCATACTTCTCAGCTCCCAGAAGTACTGTTTCATAAGACTGTTTCGTCTCTCTGATTGCTAAAACCAGAAGCTCCAAAGATCACTTTTTTCCTAAGGGAAGATTTGTCTCTTCCAAAACTTCTTCCACTTGCATAATTTTCTACTATGAAGAGTGGATACCTCATACTATTAGTGTGTTCATTGCGTAGAAGGATTCCTTATGACCAAATGTTTAGTTTCTGTCTAAATTCAGCATCCTTCGCATCACTGCTAATATCTGTGGTGACAGCTAAGCAGTATCACTTGTTCAGTTTAAAGAAAAACCAACAAAATTTGAAAAACGTGCACACAAGGCACACAATCACACACATGCATGTTGGAGATATATTTACTTTTTATGTATCTTCACTAGGCAAGCAGTAAAAGCCAAGTAAAATCAAATTAACACTTACTTTCAATCAAAAATCAAACCAAAACTTTTAAAGAGTTATTTAAACTCTTTTGTGTCATGTGAAAGAATGCACACATGCACATTTGTATACCCCTTAACTTCCAGGCCTGAGTAGTACCAGAGGCAGGAAGACCTAGAATTACAGAAGCACTTGGTACTGACCCACTGGATGTATAGGCAGGAAACTTATCAAGGCTCCCTAGTTGCGTATGACACAGACGAACCCACCCACAGAACCAAGTCCTGTTCACAAGACAGGAAAAACCCACATCCCCAAGCTCTTGCATTCACAGCTCAGCCATCTAAAGCCTGAGTTGTATGATTTTAGGGCCCAAAAGAGAATAAAAATGTTCTAGTGAGCGGGCATCTTTGCAAAGATGAGAGAGATGGTAAAGGGGAACATGGCAAATATCAGCTGAGAATAGCTAAGACAGCTTGAATAAAGAGTGACTAAAATGAAGCATCGAGTAATAAGCTAAAATTTATACTTCAGAGTTTTAATTTGCTTTCATATTTTGCTCCTTTGCTATGGCTTTATTGAAACTCTCAGCACACAGGCATATCGCAGAATAAAACAAAAATATCTCAGTTAAACTTTCAAAAATGCCTTTAGCAGAAATTCAGCCAAAGCAGGATTCATTTATTTCACCCAGGTGGAATTACTATGGTGGTTTACACCAAACACACCAGATTTAATTTTGGTTGAAGAGGTTTAAGAAAACAGATTTAAGAAAAAAAAGAACCCCACAGGCAAAACTTATATTTAAGATATGACTTCTTCACAATCATAAAAAATTAAAAGGCCAAGGAAGATTGCCTCCTAGATATGAGAAGGACCACAAAGAGAATAGTAATACTTCAGAGAAGCAGTAAGCAACCTCATAATGTCACTCTTCAACATGGAGGGGAGATGGAAGAATATTGTTCAAAAGATCCTGGCTTACTAAGGGTAAAATGTGGGCTTTTCAAAGAAGGCATAGTAAGAAAAAATAAGAACTTGAAAAGAGATGAATTTCAGATTAATCGCTGATATGTCTGTGATTTATCTGAAACTTAGGAAGAAGCTACCATAGTAAAGACAAAAGTGCAAGAATAATGCAACATTCATCATTAATTTATTGCCAGAACAAAGTGTCACTGTAGCTGATCCCATTATATGGCTGGTACCACAGAAATATCAAAAAGTGACCTTTACATTGGCATTAGTGGAACAGTTCAAAAACATGCTTGGATAATATTTATTATCTATAAAAACACGCTTTAAGAGAAGCAACACAGCTCTAATAGAAATAAAACATGCCATTTAATCCTGTTCAAATGATTTAAAAATTAATATAATTAAGGAGCCACTAAAGGATATAATATATTCTGGCTTTAGGGAATCATTTGCTTTCACTCCAAAGGCTGATGGGTGAAGAAATGAAGGAATTTATAAGGACCCATGAAAACATATACGTTTTACATGTTTTGCATGTATATGTTTACAACCACAATCCACAATCTAAACTTCACTGTGGACAATAGATTATTGGATAAAAAAAAGTTTAAGAAAACATTTTTCACTGATTGTTCAAATTACTTTAACTCTCAAAATAAAAAAGGACACAACTGTTCAACAAGAAACAACCTGATTTAATGTTTAGCATTCATCAAGGGAACGGAAACTTTTTGAAGAATGGAAAAAATAGAAGGAATAAACTGTGTCACTATCTAAATCAATGTCATAGTCACATTTTGTACTGTTCTTGGTTTTGATCACTTCATCAAAAGTGATATAGAGGAAGAAAAGAAAGGATTCAGAGTAATTTTGGCACCAAACTGATTGGACAGGGGAATAAACACTGTCCACAAAAGCAATGCTTTTACAAAATGCAATCACAGCTTAATTCTCCTGTTATATACATAATATATGTAAATATGTGAATATATAGGGATCACATTACTTCATTCCTTTGAAGCAAAACTGGCTGCTCACAAAGTAAAAAGGCACAGGTTATTGCATACAATCTGGTAACAAATAATTACCGTGAATAGCTGAATGCCACCCGGTATTATGCAAACAGTTTGCTGAGATTTAAAAAGGGCTTAGAAACATGTGTGATTCCAATGCTAATGCCCACCTGGGATAAGACAGCAGGAGCTACACACAACATGCTGCTTAGGCATCATGGCTGTAGAATCTTTCCATATGACAGCATTTGGGGTGCATCAAGCACAGCATTGCCAGTTGGACCAGGGAGGTGATTGTCTCACTCTACACTGCACCCGTGCGGCCTCACCTCGAGCACTGGGTGCAATTTTGGGCACCACAGTACAAGAGGGACATAAATATATTGGAGAGTGTCCAGAGGAGGGCAACAGGCATGGTGAAGGTTCTGGAGAGGGGGCTGGGTGGGGTGGGGAGTCTTATAAGAGGAGGTTGAAGTCCCTTGGTTTGTACAGCCTGGAGAAGAGGAGGCTGAGAGGAGACATCATGGCTTCCTGCCGAGGGGAAGCAAAGGGGCAGGCCCTGATCTCTCTTTGGTCACCAGTGATAGGACCCAAGGGAACGGTATGAAGCTGAGACAGGGGAGGTTTAGGATATAAGGAAAAGGTTCTGTACTGAGAGGGTAGTCCAGCACTGGAACAGGCTCTCCAGGAAAGTGGTCACAGCACTGAGCCTGACTGAGTTCAAGAAGTGTCTGGACGATACATTCAGTCCCACACTCTGACTTGGCTGGTCCTGCGTGCAGCCAGGAGTTGGACTTGATGATGCTTATGGGCCCTTTCCAACTCAGGAGATTCTGGGATTCTATGATTTGCCAATCCTCATCTGTTATAGTACCAGAAAACTCATGTGACAAAATAGCACTTGTGTACAAACTGGTGATTTGCAGGGTAACCTCCTCTTACACTATGCAGAGACATTTTTGAATAGGAGGATGTTTTCCATCTGCAATGACCACATTCAACTGCCTTTCAACTTGTCCCCTCTCCGCTGGTTCTGAAACATCCTTCTGTTGCTAATGTGACTTTGCAGTGCATTAATGCCCTTTCTGTGGCTGTACCCATGTTGCAAAAGCTGTGTGTGCCTGGACAATGGGAGATGGGCACTGTGGCTACAGGGACTGCGCCCTGTCAGTGCAGAGACCTGCCATGGCAACCAAATGCCACAAAAGCTTTCAGGACTTTCTTCCACTATTATCCTTTTGGCTTTGGCCAGTCAAAGGGAGCCGTAAAATCTCCAGGAAATGGAGAGAGGTAAATGGAATACAGACAAACACCTGAAATACCTGCCTGTACCATAAATAAGCAGCACTCTCCTGTTTTGCATTGAAGCAGCACTGCTCTGTTTGTAACTGCAGCTGAATTGTGATGCCATCTGAAGAAAATGAGAAGGGGAAGGAGGGGAGAAAGGAGAATAGTGATTTTTAATATTTTTTTCTTTTGCATTGTGTCAGGCAGCTCCTTATTCAGAAAAAAAAATGTGTTAGGAATCTCTTTATGTTACAGAGATTTAGATTTCCTATTTCCTATAAAATAAATTTTTAAGGCACATTTACATCTCTTTCATGCAGCGGTACATGTTTAAAGATGGAAAATCCCATTTCCTTTCCTGACATCAATTCTCCTTTAGAAAAACAGAATTTCTGGCCATAATACTTGACATGGAAAACTTGTCTATTTATTCAAAGAGCTCAATGAGCTAAGAAAAGCAACATTTAAACTGTAAACACAACAATTTAGTTGACAATGTTATTGAATATTAAGCCCAATTTATGTAGGTGTCTAATCAAATAGGAGCCTTGGTCAGCTTTGGGGACCAAAGTAAATTTGGTTATTGTTAATGTTAATTGAATGAGCTGATCAAGTTACATAAAAATCACCCTACAATATTGAAATCAAACTTAATATGAAAAGTTATTATCACATAGCTAGAATGAAGCTGCAAGATCCATACAGACAATGCAATTGGTATTCCAAACAGCCTGCCAACCTACAGGTACATTTCTGGCTTCAGCAAATCTAGCTACCAGCATGCAGCAGGCTTACAGAATAACCGTATTTACGATCCCATGGCTAAAGAGCATCCACTGAAATAAGAATGGGAAAAAAAAAGAAAAAAATAGCTAAAATACTTTTTTTTCTAAGGTAAGCTGTTTTATTATTGGTTTTAATTCCAGGGTACATAGAAAAGTACCTATGTACTACCTCCATGTAATGCTAACAAAGTCTCTCAAGAGAGAGGCCTCTCTTTGATAAAGTGCTAAGCAAATAAGAAAAATCAACACACCACAGACTTTGCTATTACCAGAGCTACCTTGTACCAAGGAAGAAAGGCTATTTGAGCAGAGAGCAGAGGGCTTTAGGAAAGCTCAGCTGGGAGAAGAGGCAGGGTGAACCAAAACCATTGACAGTTCCTATGCTGAGAAGACACAAGAGTATTTGTATAAGGATTTGGTCCAAAGGTCTCACAAACAATTGGGAATATTTTTTTGTTAAAGGACTTTGAATTGGGAAATGGGATGGCCTGTGCTACTGAATTCACCTCCCTTATGGTACTATGAAAACCAGTAAACTTTGGATGTTTTCCCTCTGTTCAGAAAATCTTTAAGATTCAAAGACAAAAAAAGAAACCCTAGCTCCAACCATTTAATTATTTCACACTTACAAAAGCAAAAAGAGCTGGCAATATACTTATTTAGAATCATGTTTCACTGCCAACAGAGTAACTCTGACCAAACCCTATGTTAATAACAGCTGTTAATTTGTTTTGTGAAAAAAAATTCATTGACACACAAAAAAGACTTTTCACGAAAGGAGCAGCACATTAAACTTTCACTAACTACTTCTGCATCCTGTGTGCCATAAAATACTCCTGGACACGTGTGGTTTGATGTTTTTTACTGTCTGATTTTGCTGATTTACAAGATAGGAAGCAGAGAAGAGAGACAGACTGTGAGTGAGAAAGTGTGGACATTTGTATTTGTGCAATCTGTTTATCTGGGGACTGTTTGTAACAGTACTTGGCACAAGGATATAGGATCCCAAGCCATTATGTATCAGTCCTTGAATCTCACATCAGCGCTTGGCTTCACAAAAAAACCCAACAATCCTGTGGAGTCATACCTGAGAGAAATAAAAGTTAGGTGAAAGCACAGTGACGTGCGAAAGGCTATATGCATTTTTAAAAGTCTGGAATAAACAAAATCTTGCATAAAATTCATGTTCTAAGGTAAATGAGTGTACAGTCAACACATCTCTTACTCATGTTTCCAGTAAGTTCAATCTAGCAACTCAGAGAAAACCCCCATTGAAATAAGCAAAGGACAGAAGTCAGTCCTGGGCAATGTAAAGAATGGCATTCAAATAGTACTACCAGAGCTCCCAAGGAAAGTGGAAACCTTATGGCCAGATGCAAAGAAGCATTTACACACTGAAGACTTAGGCCTAGCCAAGGCACTTAAATTCAAAACCATGAGCCCAAAATATTATTTTTATCTGCCACTGAAGTATTGGATAGGGATTATTATTTTTTTAAACAACTGTGTAATTGTTTTCCTGTGATTTAACATTATTAACTCCATAAAAACAACACTGATGCAGGCACAAAAATTAGATGAAAACCCTCGTGATCCAGTCTTACCTTCCTGATGCCTTCAGAAGGGTTCGATACACAATTATCTGCCCCATTATTCTTACTGATAGTCCTCCACAGTTCAGCAAATGTGTTATCCTGCTCCAAAGGGTTTGTCCCTTTTGCTTTAAAGTATTCATACACTGCTGAATCCCTGACTGTACCGTAAGATATATCCATTTGTTTGGAAAGATCCTGAAACGTTCTGAAATTCAAGCGATATTGAGACATTAGTATTATGTAGCACATTGCCAAGATTTCATTCATTAAATGGTTTCTTTCTATGTCTGTCTTAGTCAGAAAGCACTTACCCTCATGGAGTAACATGATTTTTCCTCATCATGAAAGAAAACCAAGGAGTAATTTAATTGTATTGAGCTCATATGAATTTAACTATACCTGAACTCTTTTTCACCCCACTGAAGATTTTTTTTGACAGATAACATTCATGTTAAATATTACAATACCAAGTTTGCACAAGAATGTAGTGCAATAAAGACTTACTCCACCACAGGAAAAACTGAGAATATAAATATAAACTTCCAGCCCCATCAGCATCACCAGAAACATCTTGCAGAATTCAGTGGAATTAGTTTGCAGTTACTCCAATACTCCTTCTGACTCCAAATCAATAGGACTGTTTTAAAAAAACAAATAAAATCTCACTTCCAATTTCTACTAAGTCTCTCTCTCTCTTTTCACAGCCTCTGGTAAAACAGACATTTTTCATTCACACACAGGCCTAACTTTCATTTACTCATCATACCACTCTGGAAGTGTAAATGGGCCTCAACTTGAGTGGCTGTGAATGCACCATTTATTTTTAAATTGTACAGAATGTAATTCACTCCTGTTTTACAGCCTTTTCTGCACAGAAAGGTGTAAATCACTGCCTGCATCAATGAAAACCAAGCCAAGTTTCAAAACATTTAAAGTGGCATCACTGCCATCAGAAGTAGCTTCCTAGATGTTTTCCACCTTCAGAAATTCATTCTCATTCCCGAGCATCCTTCCCTTGCCCTCAACTATGGCTTCTGTGCAGTGCCACCCCTTTTTTCAGCTGAGCATACACATGCACACACACACATTGGCCACCACCTGTGACACTAGGGAGCAAACCAGATCTCATAAATAACAGTTTATTTATGTTTTATAATGTATAACTTCACATCACCACAATACGCTTCTGATACAACCAACTGTCTCTGTTAGAGATGAGTTAAACTGAAGCAACCTTACCTGCCCTCCTCTGCCCATTTCTGTTTTCCAAAAACAATATTTCAGAAAAGAAAAAAATCCTCCTCAAAACATTGGAAAGGCCTGCTCATGCAACCTCTCACCTCCTCCAACTTCTGGAGCCACAAAAGCTAAACATTTTGCCTTGCAATTTCTTCACAATTCTCCTGAGGAACGTTGTCTTGGCCCATGAGCTGAATCTGTTTTGCACAGTTGATGACTTGTCAGGGACAATATTTTTTCTGCCACCTTCTTCACTATTTCACTGAGGGGATGCCACTGCTTACACCTCACATCCATTCAACACTATTTAAAGCAAAGCAAAAGTGCACAATACTACAGAAAATATGTTAAAAACTTTTCCATCACATCACCTCCAGTTCTCCGGAGCTTGGCTCCAAAAGGGCCCCTTTCCTAGGACATATTGCATGCAAACCATCCAGCTCTGTCCCCAGAGCTGCCTCTTCCTACCTCCCCCAAAACTCTTCAAACTCACAAGCTGCTTCGAACAGGGTAAGTGGTTTAAGTTCTTAGACTGTGTTAAGGACTTTTTATCATTTTAAGCTGTTAAGCAGCTTTAAGTAAGGCTGTGTGAACAGAATTCCTCTGTATACATTGCACACTTGTGGATTTGGGCTAACTCTGGGAGTTACATCAAAACCCAAACCTCCTGTTATTTCTGTAGCTCTGTATATGGCACTTTGGTAAAGTACAAAATACACACACTGGAGGTTGCTGGAAATTCAAACTTCTAATGAAAAAATGGGAGAATTTATGTCAGTTTTATTTCTCTCTTTGTTTAACAATCCTGAAAGTTATATTCGGGTCTCCTAAATGTTTCCTGTACATTTCATTGAACAGGACCATTTTTCCTCCAGTCTCAATCTAAATAATTACATGCTACATTTAGTTCCATCTTTATTTTTTAAAATAAGTTTCATCATATCCCATGGAATTGCTTACATCCTGGGGATGGATGATCTGGCTGTTAAAAGACACATTTCTGCCTATTTTATGTACAACTGACAAAGAAAGGTAAATCTGTACACACAGGAGGGTTTCTGTGGCAACCTTTTTTACACCAGGTTCGGCATACAGATTTTGGCATGTGTAGGAGTGCGTGTTTGGTGGAAGCACAGCAGCAGAAACGCATTTAGCTAATGTTCTTTAACACAGCTTTCAGTTGATAACAACTTTGCAAATTCCTACAGCTTGCGCTGCCATTCTGCTTGAAGGTTTGGATATTAAGAAATTAAACCCGCAGTTTTAATAACATCAGTATTTTCTGGGTTATTAGTACCTCCTCTGTGGAGGATTTTTGTCAGAAATATGCCTTTTATCTTAACTAAATTGTACTTTATTGACAATCAGTACTTCTGTTTTAGCTAAATTACATTTTATTTGCAATCAGTACTGTACAAAAGCACGGTACATCTCACTTTTTGAGCGGTACAGTGTACAGTGAGCAAATCTGAGGTTTAAGCCAAGTGCTTTGCTGACCCAATAGACAGGTAATCAGGCCTGGTGGCAGGGGGGAAGCCCAGCCTTTGCCTGGAGTAGCAAGGCAACTACTGCCCCTTTAGCTGGCAGAATTTCCTTAGGAGACATGATAGGGAATAAGGATCACGTGTGCCTTTCTCACAGTGTCCTGCCACTGCCACAGGAAATACTCCATATTGCACCACCATGGGAAATAATGATTAAGGGCTTGGAGCATCTGCCCTAGGAGGAAAGGATGAATGAACTGAGGCTGTTCAGCCTTGAGAAGAATGAGAGGGGATCTGATCAATGGTTACAAATATCTGAAGTGTGGGACACAGGGGGAAATGGCCAGCCTCTTCTTAGTGGTCTGTGGGGACAGGACAAGGGGCAATGGCCTCAAGTTCCGCACCAATATGTGGAAGAACTTCTTCATGGTGAGGGTGATGGAGCACTGGGACAGGTTGCCCAGGGGGGTTGTGGGGTCTCCTTCTCTGGAAATATTCAAGACCTGTCTGGACACATTCCTGTTGCGACCTGTCCTAAGGAAGCTGCTTTGGCAGGGGGTTGAACTCGATGATCTCTGTAGGTCCCTTCTGACCCCTGAAATTCTGTGATTCTGTGAGTCTGGGAAATATCCTGTGACAATCATCAGAGTGCACAGTCAGGGTCACAGTAAGTGACCAAGCTTGCAAGTGATTCTTGTAGCAAAAATACAGAAGGCTGGTGACTGTTTCAGTGAGAAGATAACCTTATGCCTTTACCAAACAGACCACTTGGCCAAACTACGATTTCAGAAATTGTCCTGACAGAGAATGGCCTAGAACACAGTTCTTACTCAGTATGAAAACATCCTCTTTACTGTATGTCTGCACAGAAAGTGGAGGAGATATTTGGCATCTCTGTGGCCAGCAGGGTGATCAAAAGACCTGGGCATGGCAGATACGGTCACATACATAAAAGGTACTGAATGTAGATTGGTATCTCCTGGCTTTTACAGGATGAATTAGGATAATCGTTTGTGCAGTTTTTAAACACTGTTATTTTAACTCCCTCTGATCTGCTATTGCTTGACAAAATAGTTCACTGCTACATCTCAGATACTGGTTGTATCTTACAGTTGTGTCATTCTCTAACAGCAGCCGCTCTCATTGTTATTAGACTTCATTTTTGCCACCAGCCATTAGCTGGACCCACCTTCTTCAGCTACTCAAACTCTTGGCTCCCTTTCTTATGGCAAAGATTTTTTTGCATTTAATACACAAAATTATTTGCAACAAAAATGTGTATCATAACAAGATGCCCCATTAACCTCACCACCTCAATTATTGGATCTCACAAGCCATTAAGAATGCTCTGTAAGTGTGATTAAAGATAAAGCCAGTAAAGCAGAAAAAGCCACTTACAGTTATAGGAGACGATCTTCAATTTGTAGAAGAGTACATCCACAGCAATTGCTGTATTAAGCAAGTACACATAACACCAACTGATTTAAGTAAATCTATCTGCAGTCAATCTAAACAAAAATGGTGTCTTTTAAAACTGTATTACTGGCTAAAATACGTCCTTAGGCCTATTAGATAAATGCAACAATTGATACATAATTTCCAGTGGACTTGCAATTACTTCATGTAGAGTCAACTGAAAACTAGACTTCCAGCTTGTTTTATTTTTTAGAAACATATTGACATAAACCATATGCTGCAGAATAAACAGGCAATAGCTGCACTAGCGTTTATTATCAGACCTCTAAAAATAATTGTCAGAATAACAATACCAGTTAAGCTACACTTTTTGGAGATGTTTTTTTGCTAACAAAGGATTCCTGTAGCTGCAGATATCTAGACTAAAAATGTGATGCCAGTATGGGTTTACTTTGCTCTGGAACAGCTACAAACTCAAAACTTTCTGGATGAATAATAGGAACAAATCTTGTCTAAGAGACAGACTAAACCCATCACTAGGTGCTTTGAAGTAACTGTGGATCAATTAACTCAACTGGAGTCTTACGGATCATTAGATGTGATCAAAATATTAAAAAACCCCAGCAAAACCCAAAAAGGTTCTTGTCATTTCTAAATGAAAACAAAAGGTATTTTCTTTCTTTTCATATCAACTTCAACTTTTAATTTTTTTTTTTTAATTTAAAGGTCTTTAAGCAAAGTCACAAGGAAAAAAAAGAAAAAAAAATACTGACTTATTGAGGTTTCCCACATCTTTACCATTAATTTTTTAAGAAGTTAGTAGCAAGCTCCACATCTGGATTCCTGTGTGCAAAACCTATGATTAAAGAAGCCAATCAGCTGGCTGACGGTGTCATGCAGTAGGGGTATTTAACATCACAGTATTAAGTGTAGCATTTTATATCTTGACTTCTGTCTCAGAGAAACCATAATGGGGAAATCCTGACAGGTCCTTCATTTTGTGGTCGTTTCTCATTGGCATTCACAACTGCCATGTTCTGACAGCGTGAAACTGGGGATTTCTGCAGTCTGCTATTACGTATGGGAAAATAATATTTCAGCAGTTTCTGAACGCACAATATTATTTAAAAATGATGCACGATTTTTCACACTTAGTTCCTGTTCATTCACCTGCACATACACCATTTGGAATAAGAGAGTTTAAGGTTAGGCATAGCAAGCAGCCCTCTACTCTCATTCTTCCACGCTGTGGTTACGCTTCTGAGTAACCTCTCCCTTCACAGCACTACATATGTTTTGTCAAATAATTCAAGTATTCTTCTAAGCTAAAATGAATTACTTTTCTTATTTAATATTAATCCTTAAATCATATATAGACAGGAAAATAAATTTACTGCTTCTTCCACATTTGTCAGAGAAAGCTATGTTCTTCTACCTGAGGAAGTCAGTACCCAGAGATTTTTGCTGAATGCAGCATAATGTTTGACGTGATGGCTGCCATCAAGATAAAGCATCACAGAGATAAGACATTTTAAGCTGCTCTACCTAAATGAAGCCTTACAAATGCATACATAAAATGTATGGCACGAGTCCTAAATTTCTGTTTTGAAATACCTTGAGGTTACTTTATTTTCTTTTAAACTTTTTTTCCCCCCCTTTGAAAGCTAGAAATTCACAACATCTGCAGGATTAAAAATAAATACAGTTCCTAACTATAACTGTTTTCTCAAGAAGATATGTGGGAGGGAAATGCATGCTTTACGTCTTGGGGAAAAAAGTAATCCCACTAAATTTTTAAGTAAAAATAAAAATAGCTGAATTGATTTGACAACATTATACCACCAGTATAAGCCAAAGAAATACCTTTCAGATGAAACCTAGTATGTAAAATCCTATCTGAATGGAGATTTATTAGATAAAGTTATCACCACTGGAAAATAATGAGTTGAAAGAGAATTCTGCCTGCTGTGAACTGCAGAAAAGTGCCCACATTTTGAGACATAACTACACCCTCCATGGATGTGCTTGCCAAGACAATGAGAAAAAAAAAAAAAGAAAAAACCCAGTGTTTAATGTTGTTGACTACACATCAGCTGACTCACTGAGAGAAGGACTGGAAGCCACGCAAGCTTTGCAGGATCAGCTTCTCATTTGTACATGTACTACTCCAGTGAGGAAACAGTCTGAAGCTGAATCAAGGTTGTGGGCGGTAATGTGGTGATACAGATAATTCCTACACAAGCAGAAGGTCCTTCCATTCAGAAGCTGAGCCCTGAAGCAAAAGGTTTGAGCCTTAGTTCATTATTCACAGATGTCTTTGGACTTTGGATCTCCAGCCTTAAAATATCTTAAGACACCAGAAAGAGAATTAAAACTTCCACACAAAGACATTCTTCAGAGCCAGTTTACCCAAGTTGAATAGTTTAAATGGTTGAAAGACCGGGAAAAACAAAAAAATAATCTGTTATAGATATAAATTGCCACTAGGTGATGATAGTCTCATTGACTCAGAGACTTACGTGCGAAGTTTCACTGTCCTACTGAATCCAAGTTACAAAAGCACAAGCACGTTTAAAATGGAAGAGAGAATTTCAGTTAGTCACCCTAAACATTGGTGCAGCCAATGCTTAATAAACCTTAAATTATACTGGAAAGAGCAATATGCTAGTTGAATAGTGAGATAACATCAAAACTGATTTCTCTTTAGCATTTGCAAATTTATAAAGTAAACACCCATCCAAAAAAAAAAGGGTAAAAAAAAGTTTAAAAAAAAGGATAAAAAAAAAGAAATGAAGAATTATTGTGGCATATTTCTATAAATTTCCAATATATGTTCCAGGTCCATATAGGAATGCTACTAGCATGTGTTAAACTGGATGTAAGTTGCATAAACTACAAGACGGGTGACTTTAAAGGTTATTTTTAGGAAGGCAAATAAAACTGTTAAAAGTATTGTTGGAATGGCAGTAGCCATGGAGAATATTAAAATGAAGGCAAGTTTATCTTCACGTCTAATAAACTTGGACCTCAGAAGAATTAGGTCCATGGTTTTAATTTGTGCATCTCTTTGACTTTCTTTGAAATTATGAATAATCTAGCTTAAATCAATCATTAAGTTCTCCAACTTCTCTACAGTGGCACGATAAAATTCCTCACTGTTGCATTTTGCTGCAAAACAAGTCACTTTAAATGCTCTTAATTCTGCCCCAGTGCAGTGTTGTGCAGAGCAACAGGTTTCTTCAGCACCTAGACTAAGCAAAACCTTCACTTTACTGATGGAGGTAGTTCAGTAGAAACCTGCAGCAGTACTTGCATGCTTAGTATACACTTTGCAGGATCAAGTCCTTTGCCAGCAAATATATCATTCTGCAGTTTATATAAAACTCATTTCATCAGCTGTCCATGAAAAATACCATCCACTTTGCTCTAAACAAAAGCCTTAACAGAAAAAGCCTCGTGGGAGTTTCAAGGGAAGCCATACGCACTGACAGACTAAACTATGCTGAATCAATGGAGCTGCAGCCCTTCACACCAGGACTAAACACTTCCAAATCATGGAAGGAGACAAACAGTGCAGACAGTTACAGCTATGCACGCGCTTGTCATCATCAGTGGAGCAGGAACAGCTGCTACACACGATTTCAAAGAAGCGGGGTCTTTCCTTCAGTGGAAAAACCAATCAATTGCCATGTGTCACAGCACACGTTGTCATGTCAACTACTTACTTTTACTATAGTTAAAACAAACAGCGACCAAACTCCTCGGCAGGTATTGGCACTGCCACAGCTGCTTATCATAGCAGCTCTTTTATGACCATGATGGTTGCTGCCAGTTGCGGTGGCATCTCTACGCCCTTGTCTGGACTGGAACTCCCTGTCCTATATTAGATCCAACCAAAAGTAAAATATAACATTCAGTTATGGATGTGCTGGGGGGAAAGGAACCTCAAGCCAGCTTTATTTTTGCTAGAAGGGGGTTTGCTACATGCTCCCTGTGCCACGGCAACCGCCCTGTCACCCTTCCAGCAAAGGATGAGGACCCTCTCCCTCTCCTGCTGCCCCAAGGTAATTTTTCTCTTAGAGTAGCTAGCATGCCTGACCGGTAGACCAGTACTCCTGAGATCAGTGAAACTATCCATGCAGACACTGGCAACAAAAGTATAAATAATAAGGAAAACGCAAAATGAAGCAGCCAAATATCATGGACACAAAGTACCAGAAGCACAGAACTTTGTGCAGCCTCTACGATGCTTTCATTTCTTTAAAAAGACTTCCACCAGTCTCTGTCCCTACATGCAAAGGGAAAGTCAATAAAACTAAACTAAACCATACATATACCCACTGAAATGCAAAGACAGTCCAGCTACTAATAAATGATACGCTGTCATGTTTATTACTTTAATAGTAACTAATTACTAGTTACACACTATCAGCAAAACATTTGTAGGCCTTGTGTGCTTTTTCTAAGAGGCTGAGATATGGCAGGAACACGCTGTGTTACCATCACTTGAAATCTCACTTTTGCTTTACTGATCTTGGAACAATCTGCAGCATCTTTGCTAAACTCAAACAAGTATAGAGAGTGTAGGACAAAAATCCTTACAACTAGGCTGTGTCCCATTGGTAATATCTTCCAGTGGTTTATTTAGGAAACATGCCCATTTTCAAAAGAAGACTTAGTAGTTTTTCTGGCTGTGAGATTCAATATTGGATCCAAAAATCAAACTGGATTCTCATCATCATCAGTAAAACAGGTTCTTCAGTAAACAAAATTAGACCTCTGGTTATTCCTATCCTTTGCTATTTCTAAATGATGCCCTCAGGACCACCTCAGCAACTCCAGTCATCTGCAGTGATCTGCACAAGTGTGACTTGACTCGTCGCTGGATCACAGAAGTTCATTTTGCCTGGAGCTGATGCTGGCTCTGCTCCAGCACCACACAGAAAGAAATCTGTTAAACAGCTAGAAATAAGCTAAATGTCTCCTGATTGCCAGACCAATGTTTCTAACTACACTTCCAACCCTCCTCTTATCCAAGCCTCCTCCAGGCAATAAAAGCTAAAGTCAGATTGCTGATTTTTTCATTAAGGAGGGGTCTTTTTTAGGTTGCTTATTTGTAACATATCTTTTTTTCTGGATTTCTTATACTTCAGTCATTATTATCATATGGAAAAGAAACCAAAATGTTCCCTACAGTAGAAGTCATGATTATTTTGCTTGAAGATGTTTTAAAACCAATCAAATAACAGCATAACAAGTAACTCCATCAATAGTGGTAGTGATGGAAACTAGTTTCCAAGTATTTGCATCTCAAATACTGCATCCACTGCTCAGTAGTTTGTGATCTCTGGATGAAGTTTCTCTCAAGCATTTGTGATCACATATGAATTTATTTAATTTGTCTAGTTTATCTAATTGAGGAAAGAAGATGGTCTTTCCTTTATCTTTACAAGGGGCATTTCCAGAAGCCCTCTTCTCTACCTTATTTTTCTGTATTTCTAAAAAAAATAATACCCTTGAGATGTTAAGCACTTTGGCCACTGTATTTGAAATTAAACAATGGAAAGAAGTAGACTGATGCAGAGACATTCAGAGTAATCACATTAGAGTTTTGGGGGTATTTTTAAGAGGCCTAGGTTTACAAAAGCTGGGGCTTTAATTTTTGTGCTCAGATCCATATTAAAACTACTATATGACTGGGCAGATTTTCAGAACAGATAAAGGGAAGTTTTGGCTCAACAGCACATTTGTAAGATGTTCACAGATTCAATTAAAAGCCTGGAAAGAGATTCAGAGGAGCTATGAGCTGTTGCTGCTCATCCTACAAATCTAGAATAATCAGTCCTCCTAAAAAATCTGGGTTAACCTGGGTCCTTTACCCACACTCCATATTCCATTCAACAGCAAGGAGGAAATTAAACTGCAAAGGAAAAAGGTGAAGACATCTCAAGAGCTTGTGGACTGTCCTTTGGAAGCACTCACATCATGAGATGACCTTTGAATATTTTCTTGCTTTACTTTTAAACCATTTTGCCATTGTGACATGTCTCTGAGTACCTTGAAGGGTTAAAATGGCAATTAAAGCAAGGTATTCTACTCCTTAAATTATTAATTAAAATAAAACCTGCAGCTGGTGTTTAACAGCAATTCAGTCCCAACAGCAGGTTTTAGTCACTTCACCTAAATCAAACATATCATAAAGTTGGCATGAAAATCATATTGTCTGCATCAAACACATCTGGCGACTGACACACACTTTTACCTATAATGAAAATAAAAAACTACCTTTATTCTTTATGCAGATGCACTTTAAATTGTTTGCTACTCTGATGTCTTCTACCACTCAACGTTTGGAAGCTAAAAATCCTAATGAAGATTAATGATTAAAGATCGAAAGGGAAGAAATTGCCTTCTTCCTTCTCAACTGGTGTTACAAGTACCAATACCACTGCTGTTTGGTTTTGCACTCAGATGTCAAAGGGTAGCTTTTTAATTAAATAAGGTGGGGAACAGATAATCTTCACATCTTGATGCTGGCTTATAAAATTCTTCCTTGGGGTGAATGGTACTTTGTACCATGACTGTAAGGCTATCATTATACTGTGAGTAGTTCCATTAAAGCCCATGAAATCCCAGTGTGGGAGAAGGTCCTACTCAGCTCTTTATTAATTTTTGATTTATCAGGAATTGTCACATGGTGCACAGGAGACCTGCTGCAAGAACGAAGGTCTGGGCTGCTGCCTGCACCCGTGTCAGCAACCTCATAGCTGGGGTGGAGGGGCTGGACGAATTCACATGGCTCAGATCTGGGTACAAAGGGATGCTGGAAAGCAGCTTCACACCTTTCCCTTACCACAGGGAGTAAAGCAGAAGCTATCAATGTTGACAGAAAGAAGAGAAGAAAACAGAAGGGCTCTGAAGAGGCATCTTGATTGCTAGAACATGTGCTGTGTACTCCTGGGAAATCAAAACATAGGGCTCTTCATTAATACTGGAAGCACATGTTGCATTCATCAGTTATTATTGATGTCTAAAGTGCCTACATTGCATATGCATATTTTTAAGTCTGGAGCCCCACTTGCCTGTTTCTCAGAGGACCTAAAGTACACACACTCGGAATATAGTGTACTTCCCCCCTCATCTACACAGGCAAGGAAGCAAACTGAAAAAGGGACCTTGCCTTTTTGCCTCTCCCTCCTCACTCTGAGCACGAGTCTCGCCTGAATACCAAACCTCATACTGACAGCACGGCATCAAAACCAACTAGCTGTTCCTTACATTGAGATTAATTAGTTTATTGGGTAGCCTAATTACATACCTTGAAATACGAGCTTGGAAATTGCATTACTGCCTTATGAAGGAAGCACAGTGGTTAACATCCACCCCCATTCTGACTGATGGTTTTCTATTCTTCTTTAGATAGATATGACTATTCATAAATCAATTAAATTAAATCAGTGGCTTATTCTCCTAGGCTGGTTTTAATGGTGTAGAAAGCAAACAACTTTAGTGCATGTGATTACATTTCTTTTAATGGGACTTTGGCAGCTGTATCAAAATAGTTTTTCTAAGGGAACCCTATTCTCTCCCTCATCTTCAGATGAGTCCGGAGACGCTTCCGTACTGTATTATATGGGGGCAGACGTGCAGAAGGAAACATTACTCAGGAAAGCAGACGAGCCCAGGAAGTGGAAAGGACACATGTAAACCTTTCCTTTGCAACACACTATTATTTCCAGAAAAGTTTTCTTTCCTTCTGGAAAGTCTTCTGCAACAGAGACTGAGAACTAACAGGAAAGCACTTGTGGTAATTAACAGCAGTGTCTAAGTTTTCAAGGAAACTAAGATCCTGCAGCTCCTTTCCCTCCCTAAATACCCACAACTTACATCTATTCAAAGGGTGTTTCTCTGTGTTGTTTTGTGGGAGGTTTTCGGGTTTGTTTTTTTTTTTTTACATTATCAGGAATAGTTTGCAAATCTCCTTATGAGGATATTTAATTTTTAAAGCCTTGTCTTGAAATAGCAAGTTTAGAGTTTTCTACCTCATTGTAAGGCAATCTATAAACAACTTAGTATGTTTAGAATGTTTTAGGAAACTTTTATTTCAGAACACAAAATACCATCCTATATATCATTAAGAGTTTAAGATGTGAGAAAGTATGATCTATCATGGAGAAATTTATAAGGGGAATGGCTATTTTAGATCTGCATGAAAGCCTCAAAGAGAAAAGTAACCAGATTAAAAGAGTTTGCAAGATTATGGAACTCACTGTTGTGAAGGGAGGGGGGGAAACACATGTAATAGTGTAAAATTAATGGATTTCAAAACAACCAGAGCTCAGCAGACTTCAGAAACTGGAGGATAAAGTCTGTTGGGAAGTTGATTTTAAGGGTAAAGGACTACATAAGAGCTGGCAATAAATGAAAGGGAGAAACAGATGCAAACTATCATAGTTCAAGGAATGGTAAGAAGAAATAAGATAAGACAATGTTAATGATTTCAGCAAGAGCTCTTTCCGGATGTAGAAAACCAGAAGCATTTTTTTTTTCCAAGTGATTATAAAAGAGTGCTGCAACCATTTGAAAAAATATGCATGTGTACTATAAATGCATGTGAGAAAAAAAATATCAGAGATTCAAAAATAAATTCTCCTCACACCACCAGTGAATCTAACTTACATGATTTAAGATGTTATGGCACAAAGCTGTTTGCATCATTCCTTGACTGAAGTTCCTGTGTCCACAACCGAGATGGCAGAAGGACACGTGTATCCCAGCTATGCTGTACAAAGATCGATTTCTTAATTCATGGCTGGTTTCATTAGCAAAATAAAAAGGAGACGACAGTGCTCTGAGGTCACCAAAACTGAAAGTCTTAACCTCACAACCTACAACACTGGCATGGTCAGTCTTTAGCCTCTGAAAAAATGACTGCTCTGAGAGATCAGCTTTTGAATTGATTGTATAAACTGAACTCTTAGGCTATGGGAGGCGTGATCTTTACTTGGTTTTTATGGCAAGCTATTAAATTCGAACATTCATATGTGGAAGATGGATTATCTGCGTGGAACAAAGGACCGGGCAAGGCATGGTGACACGTTATGGTGTTAACCAACCAAGCACTGCTCCGGGAGAACGGCTGGGCAAGCATTCTTCCTCTGCCCCTAAAGAAATAAACAATTCAGCGCATGTTCCCCTTACTTACAGTCATCCTGCTGACATTGAATATATGGCAATGAACAGAAGATGGGAAAATTACTTTTGCTGCCAGGAGGATGGGAAATTCTGTTGCTGAACGACCACAGTACAAGAAACACAGAACCACTGCTCACATGGAGATATGAGAAATTATGCAAGATGAAAAGATTTTTTTTTTCCCTTTTACATGAGCAATTGAAGCATTTGCTAAAACATGAAACAGATTAAGAGTTGGAAGCTCAGGTATGTCCTATCTAAGCTGTCAGCAAGTAAGTAAACACAACTTTCCCTTCCTACAAGTAGGCACTTTGAACCTAACCACATTGTTTCTGTGACAAAGCGCTTACTAATTGTCAGTAGTTTTGCAAATGCCATTTACTCGCTTGTTCTGACTGCAGTGTTACTTTTGGAGAGATTTTCCGACTCCTGATGGCTTGGAAACCTAAGGAGAAATATTTACTATATTAACCCATAATAGAACCACCTGCATGGCTTTCGTAATAGGGACCACTGTTACACTAATGACTCTGACCAGCACAGATAGATAGACTAAAGTGCAAGTAATTTTACAGCTGTTTCAGTTTGGTGGGTTTTTTTCCCAGGCAGCTGTTTCACTAGCAAGTGTCATAGAGATATTTATATTTTTTTCTACCTGGCTTCACACATTGAAGGTATTTGTTTAAATAATTTTCAGACAAGCATATATACCATAGGGGCGGGTATGAGCATGAAAGAATCATGCTGAAAGAATTTTGCATATCAGCCCAAAAGAACAGCAAACATGGCTAGCAGGCAAGTGCACAGAATAGTGTATTAACATGCAAAAAGCAGTCAGGGAGTTTTGCGTCGTGGTTGAATAAGCATCTACCTCAGATAGTGGTGAAAGAAATATTAGTGCCTTTGCAGGAGTGGAAGTCTGCTTGAGCGCACTGGCCAGCCTGCTTTCATGGCTGCTCTGCACCCAGTATCAATTTCCAAAACTGAATTCACCATGAACTTTTTCTTCTTGGTCCTGTTTTCGTCCTTAAAAAACAGTGAGCTGAGGTAGTCTTTACAGTTAGGAGATGTCTGAAGCTTTAAGGCCATCTCTGAGTTGGTGTAGTAATCATTATTTTGCCTTTTTAATATCCTGTTATATTAAATTTCATTATGAGTTCATATAAGACATTAAATCAGATTCTTTGGAGAAAAACAATAGAAATATAAATATCCTATTGGGCAAAATTCTTCTATTACTGCATTTTCTATTGTTTATCCCTTAGGAGTCAAATAGAAAATAAAACCCCAAAAAATAAGCCATAGGTGCTACCATTGTAATAAAAAGAAACCACGTACTACAAGAAAGAAGGTCAAAGTCATGGGCCAATGAGATTTAGTGCACACAGAAAGCATACAGCGACTGTAATCTATGGACTGCCAGTGAATAACCTATATTAACATGAGAAAATCTGACTTGCAAGCTGAATCAGGCTGAGCTGAGGAGACTGCGTATGAAACCTCAGGTTTGAACCAATAATCGTACATTTTGGAGGACTGTCATGAGAGTTGCTGCTCTTGCTAGAATTTCACCCTTCCAAAGCAGAAGAAAAAAGAAAAAAACCCAAAAAATCATTTTATTACCTGCACAGATGGTAGATTTTACTAACGTCATCCCCCAATCATTTTCTTCTCTAAACTGTACGTGTATCTGAATGTTAATGCCTCAACCCACTTTAGTCACAGAACTTCCCAGTACCAACAACAAATGAAGTGATGCTATAATATTGGTGTCATAAAAGTAGAGTTGAAGAGGGTGTGGAATCACAAATCTCTTGGCTTTCCATTGATCTCCAATATAGGCCACATTTTTGTAACGGGAAGTGGAGAGATGGAATGCAAGATTGATTTTCAGCCATGCACACTCATTTTTCCCAGAAAAAATGTCCTTGGGAAATATTTGCACTTAGATACTTGCCTGCTTGCTCAATTACAGGGGTAATTAGCATCCATTTTAAACCATGGTTGAATGGCATATGCCAACATTCAGAAAGCTTTTTAAGAGGCTCCAGACTTTATGAAATCCTGAGTTCCCCAGAGGCACCCACTGGGCAGCACCATCAATGGAAGTGAAATCAAAAGAGATACAGCGAGGGCTGTAGCGCTGGCACCAACACAGTGTCTTGGCCTCAGCGGTGCCTGAAGGCAAAGCTCTGGCAAGCTCTGCCCTTGGGCACTGGTGCTGGGCTGCACAGCTTGCAGGGCATTTCCAGTGACATTTCCTCCATGTGGTCTAAGCAGGGAATGTTCTGGAAAGAAAAAAAAAGTTTCCAGTTCTTGTCCTCGCTCATACATCTTTCTTACACTCTTTTTTTAGCCTCTGTTTTTATGGATGAACTTAATCTCGTTATTTAATGATTGAAGCTTTTGCTCACAGGCCTTAAATAATAATCACGATAATTATTTTTTATCATGCTCATTCATACATGCCTCCTGCCAACGTGCCTGAGGTGCTGCACAGACACTGCAAAACACAGTACAAATTGAACATAACAAAATTAAACGCAGCAAAAGAAAATCCAATGAAATATTTAGAAAGCCACGTATGATACTAGCAACAGAAAGGCTGCTCTCCAACACAAGGAATTTCAAGGCAAAAATCACTGCAAATACAGAGGGATTCCTGTGATGTTCTTGCTACCAGCCCTATCAAACCCACTTAGCTACAGCTGATGAAACCTTTGTTCATCTCCCTCTAGCTGGCACCTTCAGAATACTTTCCTCATTTTCTTTTAAAATATATTGAGATTGTTTCTGGTTTGTATGCAGCCCAGAAAAAACCTATCTTTTTTGATACTTGCAGAGCTACTATAATAGGGTCATTTCTGGCCACCAACTTTAAAGCAGCTACACTGACAACATGTCATATAAGGTAGGAAAAAATGTTACTCTCTTGTGCAGAAAGAGAACTAAGAGAGAGAAGACACAAAGCTTGCCAAGATCAGACAAGGGTTGCAATAGAAAAAGAATTTGCACCCAAGTCTTCCAAGTGCCAGACTATCACCCCAATTAAAGTGCAGTAAATCCTCAGCTGTCACCAACACACATGAAACTTGGGAAATCCCAAATCATGAAAAAACATCTGTGAATTTAGAAGCAGATGCAACGTGTTTGTATGCACTCCATGGATGTATATATACAGATGCCTTCCAAGACATTTGTGGCATGTGCAAATGTTAAGGATCACTTTGATAAAATCTTAAATTTAAACTCTTTTGAATTTGTGAACAGCCTACTTTTCTATGTCCTATTTTTCCCGCATGGTTCTCAACCTCTTGTCAGACAAGCTTTCCTAAACCTGAGCTTCAGCATATCAGTGCAGCTACTGAACTGCATGTAGTCTGCTTGTTAACAAGAAATGAACCTGGAAGTTAAGTCACTGCTAATTAAACTCATAATTACAAATGGAAGGTCAGACAGCAGATCCAAGAGCTGTTTGAAAATGTAATAAGACAAAAGAGAGAACAAACTCTCATGTAATAATTCAGCCCTTACTTGGCAAACTGACCCATTAGAAGACTTCTGAGCTGCACACCATTCTAAAGGCAAATATTAGAATACTAAATGCTAATCATTTGGGTTTAAACAAGTTTGTTGAGGATTACACACACGCTCTAAACATTACCTAGATTGTCATTAAAAAAAATAAAAATAGTTAAGAATTACTCATTTACAAAGTTAGAACATGGTTCACAGCTTCCTAGCCTGAGCTCTAAAGTGGTTTCCACCAGCACATTAGCAAAAAAACCTCATTGAAGCCAAGTAATATCTGGTTCCTGTGCCCACATGGGGCTGGAAAATCTGCTTGACAGCATGCCACCTGGTCTGTGAATTTCAATGAACGCAGAAATCCTGAGATCACCACTACATTGCCTTTGTTCCCTTGTTATGATTTTGGGGCAGACACAAGAAGAGCACAAGAGGTAATTTGGACAGAGGGCGTGGAGCAGTAGCATTAAAAGAGCAAAGGGGTGCAAAAGTATCAGCCTTTAGCAGCTGGAAATGGGGAACAGCCAGGGGAGGTTCACACTGTTTACTGCTACCCTCAATCTGCTGAAGGACCAGAGGTTTTGATGTGGGTCCCAAACTCCACGTTTTGCCCCTCCCCACTGCCCTGCCACAGCAGAATAAGTGATGGGCACACAGGACATGCGAGGAGCAAGGCAACAGGCATCACACTCGTGATGAAGCCCTTGAGGGTTTGGGAAAATCCAAGGAAATGTTTTATCCTTTCCAAGACAGACATGTTTCCTACACAGGATCTGGGCAGCTGGACAGCACAGCACTTGGGAACCCATTTGAGATTTAGCAAGTCTCTGCGAAATACAAAAGCATATCAAAGTTGCTTTCTGCCGTACCTCCTACTCTGGGTATTTCACCTTTCTGTGAGCCATGGACAGTCCTTGAAACTCATGACAGGGTTGAAAAGCCTTGTGAGATTTGCCAGCAGTAGATTTAAAAAAAAAAAATAAAAAAATCCCTCATCAGCAAGCTTTCTGATGTGGTAATTCTGAAAGTCTGCCTTCCAACAGTCCAACTTTGATTCAGCAAATGTCTCACTAAGCCCCCTCTAATAAATACAATTTATGATTTCTACAACACACTTGTTTTGCAGGGAAATTGTGGAGGTAAGGATCACTGGCTTGATTGACACCTAGATATTCAATCAAGCATACTCCTATTCTGCTAGTCACAGAGCACACATGCCAAATTTGATGCTAAAACAACTTTTATTAGGCAGTTTGGACAAGGCTTGGGAAGAAAATCAGCCTTGTAATGAAAACCTTAGTTATGTTCCAGGTACTGCGGCACCATAATACTATTTTCTCTCCTGCTGGCAATTTAGCAGCAGCCGTACTGAACACCAGAGGACTTTCCTATGGAGGGAGATATAACAGCACACATTTACTGAGAGGACGGGGTGGGGGGTAGTTTCTTAACAAAGGAAGTATACACAGATGGGTTTGATAGTTCTCAGCTGGTGAGCAAATTTTCAGCTATAACTCATTGTGCCTCTTTGGGTGGGAAAAATGGATTTCAAGTAAGTACTCTTTTCTGCGTCCACGAAAGATATAATGCGGGCAAGCTGAGTGGCAAATTTAGAAAGGCAAAAATAGTCACTCCATATCCTACAATGCTGAAGCTAAGCAGTACTGGGATCTGAGACACCAGGCCATGATACATTCATGTAAAGCCGTGATTTACTTTCTCGGGAAAAATATTTGTTCTAAATGTGACAACATTTTATAAGATGTTTCTCCTAAAGTGTGGGGACATGAAAATAATTTCATCATGGCTTAAAAATAGATGAAAGCTCAGAGTTTCCAGAAAACCTATTTCTTTACCCCATTGTCTCCCTTAAGGTACTAGCAGTCTTCAATGAGAGGGCTTCATCCAGGTCTGACTCTCTCTGTGTCTTCTGAGAGTAACAGGATCTCAGGGAGATGTGCAAACTCTGTGAAATAGCCATAGGTAAGTCATGGAAAGCAAGTCCCTTAACTGGCTCAGGTATGACAACCAGTGATCAAACCAGAGAGTTTTCCAACAGCTACCGTTTCAGATTATTTGGAGAATGATTTGGCTCCCTAAGCTGAAGCATCTGGGACCATTTGAAACACCCCAGGCAATATGAATAGCACACGTTGTGCCTGACAACACCTAATAGAGACCCCTGCCCTTATAGCCAAGTAGCTGGAGCGTAGGCAGTCAATCTTATGGCAACTTAAATTACCTTAGCCGTTTCTGGTTTTGCACCTGAATTACTCTGCCGGTGGCTGCAGATCACAGTAGAGTGCTTCCTTCCTTCTATATCTTCACCTTGTACAAGTGGATGTCATATCAGGAATGTGGAAAGTGGCAGCTATCATTAAGTATAGAAAGCAATTGCATTATAATTCCTTATCTTCCATCTCTAACAGTAGAAGAGCATTGGGTCTCTGACGTCTTTCTCAAAAAATCTTCTCCCTCTCCCTCCAGATTCTTAGCAGTGTCCTTTCATTTTAATAAGAAGGAGATTCAAAACCCCTTGTAAATATTGTAATAGCTCAACCTCAAAGGCCTCCGCTAATAATTCATAGTTTTGCTCTTAAACCTGTGTCTCTTTTCCCGCAGATTCCTCACTGCATTTCAAGCCAACTTCTGGACTTCTCTGAACTTTGCTGAGTTTTGGGAGGTGTTCAACAGACCAAACAGACAATTTCTTCTGCCATGAAGAAACTAGGACTTTCAGAAATTTCTAAGATCAGCATTCAATCTTTCCAGGTAACTATTTCTGTCTTGGGCTTCAAGAGCAATTTATTCATTGAACAATTCCATATTCCCATTACGGCCAGGCCTTCTAGATACTCTGTGATAGTTTTATTCTGTTGAGTTTCTCATGTTATTTCCAGAAATTACATGCAGTTATTATTTCTATAACTTATAACCCACTTATTTTGGCCAAACTAACAGAAAATTAAATTTACACCAAAAATTACTACAACACTATATCCATGCGAAGTATTACATTACCTGCATGCACAAAACAGCAAGTTAAAAGTTGGAAATACCCTTGAACTCTTGTTTCTGAGAAACACTTATTGATGACCTTCTATGCAGACACCACAGAGAAGACAAAACCAGCTTTTTTAAGTGTCAGCATCACCTAAGTGCCAGTGCCTCTGTTTCAAAGCTGAGCACAAAGACAACAGCCCAGTTTTTCCAGTGTAACCCAAAGCGAGACAGAGTAACTGTGTCACACTCTAGCACTTGAAATCCTTGACTCAGCATTTTATAGCAGGAGAGCTTGTGTCACACTGCCCGTTCTCCAGTCACCTCTCCTCTCCATCACCATCAGACCAAACATGAGATACCAGACTCAGCCTGTCAGCTCTGACTGCAGAAGACCAACGGCCCTCCCAGTACTGCAGGACTGTGTGAAGTGGGAAATTTTGTTGACGTTTTAAGAGGAAAAAAATGAAAGTCTTTACATTTTCTGAAGAAAAACAAATTCAACACACATACAAATTGCCACCAACCAACCAGCAGCTCTCTGGAGCTGCTCTGATGCCTGGTGCAGTGAAATATTCTCATTGGGTATGGATTACTAGGCAAACAGCAGGGGAAAAAGTCAAAGGTGCAAAATAAATTGGGTTTGCTGCAGAAACTGTAATTTATCATCACAATATTGCCAACACAACTGTAGAGAATTATATATAAATTTAATAAAACAACTGCAATATTGCATCTATTATCCTGGAGTCAGGTTTACTTATCTTTTCCTCCTTGAGAAGAAGCTTTTTCTGCAAATAATGCCACTGAATCTAGCCATTTATATTTTGTCCATTTAAACCTTAAAAGACCACCCACATTACCTCACATGCAAATAACAATATAAACAACAGTGTATATCAAATACCAAGAACATAAAAATTATGCATTGAAGGTGAGAAGTGAAATGTTATTTAATTCCCCAGAGGTTGCAGTTCCCTCTGACGTTGAACAAAGAAGTGAAGACAGCTGAAGCAGTGAGAGCTCTAGTTAGGCAAAATACATAAAAAGGGGAAAGACATCTCTTCTGGAATAAGAGACAATTAAAGTGCCATTGTCCCCTCTATGCACCTGTCAAAACTGCTTGGGGATTGTAGGAGTGAAGGAGAAGGGGGGTGAGAAGAGAAAAGCAGCCACTGCAAACAAGCAGAGCATTTTATTAGAGAGTTATCTCCTCCTTGCAAGAATGAATGCTCAAATGGATAATACCTTTCTGTGAAATTCAGGTTTCCAGCTTCACGTTAAGAAGAGGCTCTTACCTTATGGGATTATCCATCCTTGATACTGTGAGAAATGCTGCTAAGTTTGCCGTGTAGGAAGAGCACACGATAAGGGTGAAGAGCCACCAGCTCCCCATTACAATGCGCATAGCCACAGAATTGACCGTAGATTCGCCCCCTGCAAATAAAAAAAACAGGGAAAATGAAGGTCTCTCAGCATCTTCCATTTACAGTCACCCTCTGTGTGCCCCATTATGTTACATCTGGTTGGAGGTACCCCTCTGCATTTCTGCTTCCCCTCCAGAGCACCCTTTCACGGTGAGAAAAGCACTGCTATCTTTAAGACTGATGATCTGCAAACATTTTCTCCAGTCAGCATCTTGCCCTGGCTACTCTTCTAGAAAATTGTCTTTCAAAATATTTCCCTTGGGAATTATCGAGGATCAAATCTACAGAACATGAAAAATACTCCAAACAAAAAGAAAAAAAATAATGGTGAGGCACAGCTAATATGCAGGAATTCAGTAATTCGTGTTCAAAATATAATCATATTCTGTTCTCAATGACCATTTTAGATTTGGAAAAACACTCCTCACCACTGTCCAGTGTTTTGTGTGCTATCTGTGCTGTATTTAAATCTGCAAAGACTGAAGCATTAGTGTCAGTACTTGTTACTCTTTACAACATTTCAAAAGACATGAGGATTTCTTTCTAGAAGGCTTCAATGCTTGAGCATTGCTGGAGACCAAACCTTAACATACAGCTGGTGCTAGTCACTTCAGCGTATGTTTGCGCTGATTGTATCTTACTGTACTTAAACCCATCAGGGATGCCACCTTAATGAGATGAGGGACCAAGTTTCATAGCAACTGTACAGATTTCCCAGCTGAAGCTTTATAGGCTTGCAATCACAATGAAAACGTAGAAAAAAGTCAACAACATGCCATACATTAGGCGTTCAACAAAGCCTTCCAAGAACAGTACTAGCATTATAGATATGGGACAAAAACTGTGTGGACAGATTTTGCCAACAATTATTTAGGAAAGTAACTTTGTTAGTGGTAGCAATGCTACCGGAGTTCAAGACAATTACTCCTAAAGATTCCTGCGAGTAAAGTTAGTTACACAACTACAAATCATTCTCCTATTCAGTTCAAAGAACCAAAAGGTAAACTCTCTCTCATTTGTTCAAAACCCTATAAACTTCTAAAATTAAATGGAAACAATTGGAAAAGGTGCATATTTCAGAGTCAAAGAACTGGTGCAATTTCACACCTGGCAGCTCTGTAGTTCATTTATTGAACAGCAATTTTCCCAAAGTGGAAAAGCCTGCATGCAGTGGGTTTTATGGACTTACCAAGAAACTGAAAAGCAGAACATAACCCTCTCCAAACTTACCTACTTCTTTCCACTTTTCATTATCTGGGCTAATAAAATATATTGCCTACCCGGATGAGCCTTCTCTTACCTCTTTAGACCGTTCTGACCAAGACTAACACATCCTGACCTGCTTTACCCAAGGCAGAACATTTCTGAGCATCCATCAGTGGTGTTTAGAAGAGAGTAAGTACCTTGCTGAACAAAGGCACCGTACACGACCCAGATGGCACTGTGGAGGGTGGAGGAAGCAGAAGGGCTCGGCTGGGATGCGTTCTGTGCCCTGACTGCCTGGATGCGGTTCAAGACAAAGATCAAGACACCGACTATAGGGATGGCTGCAGCAATGCAAGCCCACACCGCAAAGTCGAAAGGAGCAAAGAGAGAGAAGATGTTGATTTTCTCTTCGGGCTTTTTGATTAAGATCCCCACAGAATAGTCCATGTACCGCTTGCTGAAGTCCACAACGCTCTCTCGTTCTGGTGTTATAGTGATGGCTGAGATCGCTAGGTCTGCTCTCTGTGAGACAAATGCAACAGATCAGATCTCTTACTTTCACTATGAATTCTGCCAGCATGAGCCTTACATAGATACTTTTCAAGAAGTGACTCTATGCATTTCTTTCTATAATTTAACACCTTTAAACAAATTAAAAGAAATTGTCTAAAAATAAAACCAGAATCAGTTTTGCCATTTGAACATAATTGATTGCACTGGTCTAAAGCAGAATAACCTGTCAAAGTACTCTAGAACAAAAACATCACCCTAACTCCCCTCTGGAATGAGTGCAATTTACTTAACCTGTGTCCCTCGTTTTCCAAAGGATGCCAAAAACTTCACATTCATAAAGGGATTTCATATGACAACTTGGGGAAAAGACTTTGGTTTTTACAATAATAAAGCGACAACAAACAAACTGGCAACTGGAAGGATGCATCAAAAGCAACTCAACTCCTGAAACTGCTTTGACCTCAACATTTAGGGCAAGCAGCTTTTACACGTAGAGGGTCCTTAAAGAGAATGCAAACTCAATGAAAGGTAAAACAGGAGTTAACAAATAAGGCTCCCAAAGCTTTTGAAGAGCTGCAATTAGATTTTGAATATTTTCCCATCTTAATAAAAGCAGTACTCTTCAAAAATTAGAATGTCCTCTGTTTCCTTTATCTACGTTTTGTTGGGAAAGTAAAGAAAATGTTAGGTGAGGGAGGTCTGCTTTGAAATCCTTTAGAGTCAGGTGAAAAGCTAATAGCAGAAATACCATTTTAAAATATCATAACAGATACTTTCTGTTGCTTCAAAGAAAGCAATTTCCAAAGAAGTTTAACAGGATTTCTTACCACATTTTCAAATCAATGAAATTCAAGCAGCTTATGTCAATACAAAATAAGTTAAAAATTCTTGATATTTCCTAAAACCAACGAAGACTAACCCATTATCATAGACAAGTTTGCTATTGCTTTAATTGCTTCTATTTCTTCTTAAACATCTACTTACCAGATCCTGAGCTGCCTACCTACTAGATAATGATAAAGCTTTCACTTTCAGTAATAACTCCACCGCAGAAGAGTAACCTTTGTAGAAAAGGGCAGCAGCATGGAATATTAATTCCTTTGATTTTCCTTCTTGATTAACATTTGTCCCATGTCAGATAGTGAGAACATGGACAAAATACAGTCTAATTTCATACTCCAGGAGATTCTATGCTACAGACTTTCCCTGTTTACTTCAATGGAGTTCAATTAACTTACTCCTGATTTGTGAGACTGTAATTAAGAAAAGAAATTTGGTCCCCTCTGTTTTAACTGAACAAAAAACTTAATATCAGTTTAAATGCTGACCCTTCAAAGCACTTCTTTATGGCAAAGGGACACTTTTCCTGTTTTGGAGCCACTTGATTGTTGTTAAACACGTTGCCACAAAGTGACCCAAATAAGGTCACACCTACAAACAAGTAGCAAAGACATAATGACAAACATCAAAACAATAGCTATTAACATTTTAAGATGAATATGTTACTTTTTCCCCCCTATTTTCTGTAGTCATTCATTCACACATACACACATGCTCTTCTCAGATTTCCACTGATATAATTTGCATTGAGAACAGTTGGGAATAAACAGAACAGACTCTCTAGCTCCTATCCTGTGTGCAGGGTCTTAAATCACATGGTTTACACCACACACAAACCACCTGCAGCTAAGAAGCGTTCTGCACGACTGTTTTCATCTTAATCCATTCTCTTGTAATTTGGAGTGGAAGAAGGGGAGAATTTAAACAACCCTTTTACAAAGCTATGACACCCAACTTTGGAGAGCCTTTATTTATTTATTTGTTTATTTAATTCCTTTTAATGCAACTTCTTCTCTGTGTACCTTGTTAATGAGCTCTCCAATCATGCCATTCCAGGAGCTGTTTTGGAGCTGCTGTCCATATTTGCCATCAGGAGCTTGATAAATCTCATACTTGAAGCCCAGATTCTTGGCAAGAGCATCCAGGACATCAATGGAAAATCCTTTATATCTCTTTGGTTGTCCAAGTATGTTCTCTGCCACCATCACAAAAGGTTCTTCCTGAGAACAAAAAAATATCTTTACTGATACTTGAAACAAGTTCTTTCATTTCCTTCTGTTAGCAAAAGAATGTTTCTTGGGTTAATTCTGGACTATTTGGCACATAGTTTGAGACTCTCATAACCTTCTGAGGCAAAAACATAGGTCCTGCAGGATACTACAAGGCATCAGTACTTCAACACCTGAGCCCTACCTGTAGCCTTGGCTTTTCCACAGCTCTTGAGGAGAAGCAGAGACTCTGGAGGAAAATTCAACCTCCCCCAGCAGCTTCCTGGCACCCTCAGAATGAACTGCTCTCTGAAGTACCTGCCTCTTCTCACTGGCTATAAAGAGGGCACTGATACCTACCTTTAAGTTAAGCATGTGAGTCCTAGATAGGAACATTAGTACTGTCCATGTATCTTAGACCATATCAGATAAAGAAAAGCCCTCTTTTGCAGACATGGATTAATGTCTTATTCAGGAGACATACTAAGAACTAAGAATTCTGCATTTTGCAAATATTAAAAAACCTGGAAATTCTAGGAATAACATTCATGCTTATTGATTCCAGGTGGGTTTTTTTATATATATATTAAAGTATGCCTTTTCAGAACCAAAGGAATGCAGCATTTTATAGTATGTCTTCTGCTGGGGATGGACTCTCCTCTGGGGGAATGCTGTGGCTGCTGGTGGCACAGCCATCACATCTGGCCATCTTTGCAATGTGGTACTGTCGTTCCCACGGAAGGGATCTGCTCACTTCCCATATAAGCTAGAAAGAGGAAAGAGAACTGGGGGCTGAAGGGAATGCCTTAATGATTTTAGGTAGTACTAATTTGTACCATGATTCAGAAAAAAAAATAAAAATCACCAAACTATTGCATTCTGTAAGCTGGGAGGTGCAATATTTTAGGCAGGAATGCATTCAAACCCTAATTTGCCCCTCATTTAGCACTTAGCTAACAGGAGCTCTCTTACGGCTCCAGATACTAACACACAGTAGCCCCAAAAGCGCAATGATTTTTTTTTTTGAAAGAATACAGCTTTCTAAAACATATAGTTTATTTCAATAGGAATTTATGAGCTTGATGGAGGAAACGCTTGATTAAATTTTACAGCCTGCAGTGTACAAAAGCCAAGATTAGATTATCATAATTGGCCCATCTGATCTTAAAATCCATGAAATGCTGGAAGCTGCATGTCCAAGTTAGAGTTCGGGATCTGGAACGCACCCCTGTGCACCCGGGCCCCGTGCTGGTTCTGTGCCCAGTAGGAATTACAATGCAGAAAACCACCATAAGCACACAAACAAATGCTCCGTGCCTCTGACAGTGCACCACTTCACATAAAATAATAAAAGGCCATAATCTATTTCCCTTGCTTATGTAACCGATCATCTCAAAATACAGTACTAAAAATGATATGGAAAGATACTGAGGGATGTGCCCAAAATAGTCAGACTCTCTTTGTTTTGAGCATTTGTTTCCTGAACTCAAATAGGATCATACCAAGACAGTCACCACTTTGAGTGTCAATCCTTGTAAGTCATTGCCGAGGCGTCGTTCTTGTAGGCTACCGTTCAGTCCTTTCTCGGAGTCCCACGTTGCCAGCTAGAACAGAAATTACAGTGACTCTGAAAGACTATTAGGGCAGAAATCTTTTGGGTTTATACATAAACATTTAACAGTAGCCTGACTGAATCCAGAGTTCATATAGAGGGGATGAGAGAAGTGTGTGGTTTTTAACACCAGTAAATTGATACTGCCTAACAGTCCTTGGGATTATTTGTGGTCTCGCTATCCCACTTTCCCCTCTCTGCTCAGAACCCCTCCTACTTTTCAAATCATCCCTCACTGCTTATCAAAAGCTGACCTTTTTTCCTGCTGCATAACATAGTTCTTCTGTGATGGTCATGAATTCTTGACACAGATTCTGTGGTGTCAAATTGCCTCCTCTTCTCTCTTCGACTTTCTTCAGATCCTCCTATCTTAAGTCCTATTTTCTCTCTTCTTGCCCTACTTCTACCTCATCAGAAAAACAATGACAGCCTCTCAAGTTTCCAGGCCCCTGAATATCAAATATATCTACTAGTACTTCGTGCATCTGCTAGATGTACCTGGATGTGTTTTTTCAGGAACATTGCATGTAAGTATTTTATTTTTCAATTAAATGCATTGGTCAAAAAATAAATTTTACTGCATTTTCTGTAAAGAAATCCAATAAAATTCAATAGAATAGGTTTAATAGAAGTCAATCTTAAGTGATCTTTGGATTATTCAAACTAAATACACTCTCCAGCAGCAGTCAGACACTCCTTTTGCCTTCAAATAGAATCCACGGTGTCATTTTGTACAGCAGAGTCATAAACAGTATCAAATATTCTGTTTCCTTCTCTTTTTTTCAGTTCTACTCTTAAACACCTACTATTCTCACATATGTGGAAGCAGTGGTGTTAGCTGAAGGCATGCCCTGTAGGAATTAAACATAGTCCAAGATCTGTGAAATGTGGCTTCTTCCTGCCAGAAGCTAATTTTCATGTAACAAGTGAAAACCTTCATGGAAAGACCTTATTTCACTGAAAATGCCCATGGCTAGGTGTCCTACATGATTTATTTCTGTGGCTTCAGTTTTATCCTGAAGCCACAAAAATCAAACCAACAAATAAAATGTGATGGGAGAGATCTGTATAGTTTTATTTTCTTTTGCTGCACTAAAGAGGAAACAAGAAAAGAACAGGACATTCAGTGAACATTCAGCCATCGCAACTATCACAAGTGATGAAAATTATTCTACAGTCACTAAATCTTCAAAGTTGAGACACAGGAGAGGAAAGCGTTAAGCTACACCTCCTTTTATTGAGCTGACCTGGAGGATGGAGGAGGAGAATGACTGAATAATATTCAGCTTTTATTGACACTCCTGAAGGTTAAATACTTCAGATTGAGAACTTCCCACCCTGTGATGATATTTTGGAGTGACAGATGAGCTTCTGCACATAGAAGTGGCTGCAGCAAAACGGGTAGACACCTATAGCTGTGGCATCTTTTAAATGCAAATGTAGATGCTTGCTCTGAAATACATCCAGATGTTTCTTAGCCTTTGTTATTGCAAAAAAAAAATAAAATCGTCAGCTGACATAAATCAATGGATCAAGAGACTTCAAAGACCAGAATAGGTGTGTGGGGTATATATTGTCTCTCAAATCTCTAAAGAAAGTTTACTGTCTAAGCCTTCTCCAGCTCTACAATGAGTAAACTATATGATAAAGATACATAGGAATTTTTGGCCAAAATGGCTTGCACAAGCTACAGATAGTGATTAAATATTTATTAAAAAAATGTGAAATGTAACACATTCATTTATTACTTCGCCACTGGTGGACAGACATTTCAATTCCTTCTCCCATTCCTTTTCCCTTCAAAAATTCTGACTTCGTATCAAGGCCTGAGACTTTTCAAATACCCTACATTTTTCATTTCACTTTAAGAATTCCTAAAGGAGATGGAAACATGCCAGTGCAAAACCATAAATTTATTCCTTTTATTCAAAAGGAGATAGACAGAAATTCCTCTTTTATACAGTAGGGGTAGGTGCAAGGAGAAGGAGCATATTTCACTTCAGCACAGAATCACAGAATCATAAAATAGTCTGGGTTGGAAGGGACCTCTGTAGGCAGCCTGTTCCAGCATCTCAGTGCTCGCTCTGTAAAGAACTTCCCCCTAATATCTCATCTGAACCTTCTGTCCTTTAGCTTCAATCCATCCCCCTTGTCCTGCCATTGTCTATCCTCTTAACAAGTTGATCGCCCTCCTGTTTCTTTGCTCCCTTCAGGGACTGGAAGGCTACAATGAGGTCCCCCCACAGCCTTCTCTTCTCCAGGCTGAACAAGCCCCAGCTCCCCAGTTTGCAGAGGAGGTGCTCCAGCCCTCTGGATCATCTTTGTAGCCCTCCTCTGAACCCTCTCCAAGAGTTCCACATCCTTCTTGTACTGGGGGCCCCAGCTCTGGACACAGGACTCCAGATGGGGCCTCATGAAGGCAGAGCAGAGAGGGACAATCACCTCCCTGTCCCTGCTGGCCACCCCTCTTCTGATGGAGCCCAGGATACCATTAGCCTTGCGAGCTGCAAGAGCACACTGCCAGCTCATGTTAAGTTTCTCATCCACTATAACACCCAGGTCCTTCTCAGCAGGGTACTCCATTGTGTTCTCTATAGAGGCACAAACTATGCAGATAAAATTGATAAAAAGAACATGAGGAAAACCTTTACCAGAAGGGATATTTCCTGTGCATCCTGGTGCACATCCTGAACATTTCATTTGTTCAGAAGTGTGCCAATTTTAACTCCCACTTCTTGCAGAAAGAATTTTGTTTATAGGACCGATGTATTTACAGATATGTCTACCAATTTGTGACAGTTGACCTGTCAAGACCAGTGCCCGAGAAACTAATTTCCAGCACTGTTAAACACAATGAGTACTGCTGTTATTTGATAAGGCTGTTAGAGAGTTTCATTCGTTGTGGAAATACGTACCATGTTCCTACCAGAAATATGAAGCCAAAGGTTATAGCACAGCCATCAGGTGATGGGAGATAAAGGGCTTTTAGATCTGATTGTAACAAACAGCAGCTCGCAGAATCAGCACTTGTAGGATGTATTTCAAAAATCAATGGTCTCTGGAACATATATTTAATGGCAGTCTGGTTGAGGTTTTCTCGATTCTCAAGTTACTGGGTGATGGGAGTTCAAGTTTTGAGAACAACTATTTTATTAAAGCTTTTCAACTTAAGCCTTCTTTCTAGCTTCTTTCTGAAATAGCTATATTGCTGGGAGATTCAGACAAAAGGTTGTTTGGGTTTTTTAAATTCTGACTCAAGACATGCTTCTGACCTTTATCAATATTTACTTCATTTTTCAACCAGAACTGAGAGGAAAACCTTGGAGAGAAAAAGTCGCAGTTTTAGCAGGTTACAACCTCCCCAAGCAATGTATAGCCCCAAACACACATACTCAACACACTAGTCAACAACTACATGGCCAGACAACTTGGGAATGTAAAATGACAAAGGATGTCATCCAAAGTATGGCTCATGAGCCTGCTCTTCAGGATTTTGCCCAGAAAGGTACTGGTATCCGTCAAAACCTCCAAAGAAAACCTGATACCAATATAACTGGGGTTCCTGAGTTTCCATTGATGAATTAGAAGCCAAATTCTACAAAGGAGTTTTACAACTTCGTTAATGATGCAGCTGTTGGCTGCCCAACACTTACTTAAGGGATTAGTTCCTGAGGGGAAATCATATTGAGATGTTGTGGTAAACTTGCACCAGAGAATATCAGAAACAACTCCACAGAAGTGTGAAGACCCTCATCAACACAATGAGGCAGAGAATCCTTCTGCTCAAATAAATCAAGACTGCATGCATTAAACAGTGATTTGCAAGATTTACTACCTCCTGTGAAATTGATCAATTGGATTGAGAGTTTGCATGCCACTTCCTTTAGGAGATGAAGCTGATGATAAACTCAGTTATTTGTTACACATCTGTGTGTCGGCAAAGCTTGTGTGTTTGTGCCGCTCTACTACACAATATTGACTTATACCTTGAATCAGAAACTTCACTTTAGTTTTCCTAAGTCTACTGTGAACACTCACACCACTGGACTATGGCAACCATCTGTCTTGGGCCCAAAAAGATGGTGATAAAAATAATCCCAAACCACAAGCAAATATAGTTGAAAACTGACGTTAGCATAAAACCAGGATGTTTAATGTTTATATCACAACAGTACGATCATCTACATTATTTTAGTTTATAATCCAATAGTTCCTGTCTAAATAATGCATGTCACTGCTTTCTAATACCATTTTAAGTCATCATCTGAAACATGATCTACTTTTCAGGGAAAATGGGATTTCCATAAGAAATAAAAAAAGATCATTTTCTGCAGACATACAGTAATATTTTAAAGGTCTATAATCAGTCAAGAGGCTGCATATTCTGTCTCACCAAAACCTGAAAACTTTGGTAACTCCTTTGTAGCTACGGTGACGCTATCTAAACAAACTCAGTTTGGGAACGCTGCCTTGAAACTTGAAGAACTGCAGGAAAATACAAGAAATGGAAGAGAGAGATTGTAAGGGAGACAATTCTCACGCTGTGAGCTAGGAACACCTGTATGAACCCAGAACATGTTTTCTCTGAATATGAAAGCTCTGTGCGTGGAGCTAAGCATATTAATCTGTGCCATTCACAATTTGGTAACAGTTTTTACCTTGAAGGTAAACTGAAAAGGATTTCACTTCAATGAAAACTTGTTTCTTAAACTTGAAGTCGACATAGTGCATACCAAATACGGTGTCCTGATACCATGTATGTATATTTGGCATGTTGGGGTCTCTGACCCCGTTTGCCAGTCTTGTGATATGACTAACACTTGCTGAAACTTTTTACGCTGTAAAAGCAGATTTTAAGGAAACTCAATAATCCAAAATCCCCTGAACAAACAAATCATAAACAAGAAAATAAATGTTTATGGGAGACAAAGTTGAAACAAGGCAGTGGCCCATTAAATAAGTAGAACAAAGTGGACATTCCTGTATTGTAGTTCTAAGGAATAAAAGTAATTCCGTTTAAATAATGAGTAAAGCAAATACCCAGGATTCTTTTTTGACTGCAGTATATCAAGTATATCCAGGGATTAGATTTTGCTGTCATTCAATATCATACCCAGCAAGGTATTGGAACAGGCTGCCCAGAGAAGTGGTGGATGCCCCATCCCAGGGGGTTGTTCAAGGCCAGGTTGGATGGGGCCCTGGGCAACCTTGTGTAGATTCAGGCCTGGAGGTTGGTCGCCCTGCCTGTGGCAGGGGGTTGGAACTCTGTGATCCTTGGAGTTCCTTCCAACACAGAGCATTTTGTGATTCTATGATTAGATTATGTGTTGTTCTTAAGGAACTGACAGGATTCCCTGAAACATCAGTTCCCGTTTTATGACTGGATTTGCCTTGAAGGTACCAAAATATTTTCATTTGAAATAATGAGATCATAATTAAGAAAAATCTAAACGAAAAAGAAAACATTTTGGATGTGTATTTGTATAATTCATAGTTTCATAAAACAGGATTAGAGACATCAATTCTCATACTTACAAGGAAATGCAACTGATAAAATTTATTTCTGTAACAGCTGCATAATTATTAGGAGCATTCTAATATTTCTACTCTGAAGCCTAAGCTAATAATGATAATTAGGAATAATTAGGAAATCCAGCTGAATTAATTTAAGCTATACTCTGTGGTCCAGCATCACACTTGTCCTTGTTTGCATTGAAATACCTTCAAGTCATCTACATCCAGATGTGTGCTTGTGTTCTCTTCTGCTAGTCTGCATTTTTTTTGTGTTAAAGATGTAGCTTGTTTCTGACCATACATGGTGGGTTTGGAATACCTACGTACCCATAGCCGCTGAGAATTCCAAACTTCTTCAAATTATGAAGCAGAGGAATGCAAACCAAGTCTTAAGTGTTAGAGAAACACTCAGTCTTTTGGGTGAAAATTTTATCATCAAACCATTTAAAGGCAATAACTAGCCAATATAAAGCAAGAAAAAATGGAGAAGTAGGAAAGGTCTGACGTGTGAAATGTGAAGCACATTTATGTGACTGTTGCCGCTTTAATGGGCCTTTAAGAACGTGAGATCTTCAGGGAGAAGAATGCAGCCTATTCGAATTTTAGTGTTTTGCAAATTTATGGTGCTATATAAATGATAATAAAATACCTCTGGAGAATCACAGGAAGATAGACATTAGGCAACAAGACCTTACAATGAGCAAGCCATTCCGGACAAACTTGGCTGCTTTTTCAATAGTACTGCAGAATTAATAAATAACTAAAAGAGAGATGACAATACACTTGTACCTGAATTTTAGTTTTGTTTCATACAGGGTGTCCTGAAATGTCACCTAGGACAATTTCAATTCGCTTCCTAAATCAGGACAATATCACATGATCTATAGACTAGCTTCTAAGCAACAATGAAGAATGAGGTTTCAAGAGGAGGAGAAAAGTTTTGAAATAGCTTAAAGCATGTAAATATTAAAATCTTATTTACTTAATTCTTTTTAAATGATTTGGAACAGGAAATGGCAAAATGCTAAAATTAAAATATTTAAGATACAAAGATATATCTGCCAGAACAGTGAGAGAAATGAATGGGAGTGGTATGGTAAGAACCCAGACGGGAAATAATAATATACACCTTGCATAACTAGAAGCAAAAACTTACGAAAAAGAAAAATGAGAAATAGAGATACTTAAATTGAAGAAAAAAACCAAAGAAAATAATGTTAAAAAGTTGTGCAGTGTAAAAGTGAGCTGGAAATGGGTGATGAGCTTGTAATGCAGTACTGCTGCAAAAGTACAAGTGTGGTTTTGGACTCCACAGGTCTCATGGCATAGGCTGCCCAGAGAGGAGTCACAACACAGCTCAGAAGACGATACAGTCTTAATACTGTATTTAGCATCTGTCTGAACAAGATTTAGGCACACTGAAAGAAAATCAAGGGAGAACAGGACAGCGACTCCTGGGGTGGAGGAGTAGGTTTGCCCAAGAAGAGTAAAAGATGCAACTGTGAATATCTAATATAATGATTGCTAAGAAGTGGAAAAATTAGAAGCAGAACTAGATGTAACAGAACTACTGCTGCTGACTTCTAATAACCTACAGAGATCCTTTCACATGAAACAAACCATTTCCTGGAAACATTTGTTCGTTTTCAGTGCAGTCTGTGAAACGAGAGACAGAGAAAAGGGCAGAACTTGTCTGCATATTTCTAAACAAAAAAAAAAATTTCACCAGAAAGCTTTGTCACCTCCAAGATATGAAGGAAATCAAAGAACAGCCTGGCAGCCCCATGGCTCCCAAATACACCAGAGATACCAGAACCAAACCGGTGTTTCAGATAATGCTGGCTCCCTGCCAAAGGTGATTAGAATACTTCTTTCAAATGGGGAATAACTCGATTCAAGTCCCAGAGTGCAAGGTTTAGCCTGTAATCTCATCAGTTTGCCACATCTCAAGTGAGCGGATTAATCACCATTTTTAAGGCTAGTAGGGGGCCATACTATCATTCAAAAAGGTCAAAGGCATTGGTTTAGTCTTTACGATGAATGGCACAATTCCTGAACACTTGAAAACCTCAAATATTTTAATCTCCGATAGAAAAATCCATTCCCCACTGCTGAAATGAAGCCGTTCCTAGAACTCTGCCAAGGAGAGACTACGTCGAAAGTGCACAGGAGCAATTTAAGGTTCCAGCCTGCAATCACTTACAATTGTGCTTTAACTCAGCAAACATACGTAATGCCATTGAATCCTGAGAGTGACACTTATATAAAGTTAATTGAGCATAGACCTAGAATAGAAAATAAAGTTCAAGAACACTGAAGGGGGGATTTGAGTAGGAAAGAGCAATTGACCTGATATATCTAAGGAAACAGATCTACACCACTGCTCTTCTGAGAAACACAGCAAGATAAATGGCAAATGTTTAGGATTAAGACGCCACATGAAGCTGCCCTTGAAGTAGCATAATGCCCTTCAAACCATGTAAGGGATCTGGCTCTCAATTAAGAGAGAAGAGTAGCATTAACTGAGTCACTATCACATGGACAGTCCCGTGAAATTCTTATTTAAGCTTTAAGAAAACGTGAATCTCCAGTTGTGTGCACACGATGTACTTCAGCAAGGAGCTGCATAATAACAAGCAGAACAATTAGACAAATCAGAAGGAAAATTTTTAAATAATTCAAAGGGCTCAAAACTAATGGAAAGCAATAAAAGTTACAGTAAAAATAAAAAGCAAATTAGTTTTGAAAAGGGATAAAAGTTACAGTAAAAAAAATGCAAATTAGTATCAGAAACATGTTTTTGCCATGTAATATCAATTACAGAATTAAACCACTATCATCCAAAGAGTAAATAGAGTCTAGGATATAGAGTCTTTCTCTCTCCTCATGCCATTTACAATAATTTCTCCATAATAGATAAGGAAAACGTCGAGGGGAAAAACTACATCACCTAACCCAGAATTGTGGGGGTCATTTAGGAGGACAGGACACTACAAAATGGAGGCTTTGGTAGACGTATTTCAGCGTTAATATTCCTCATTCCCTGGAAGCCTATATAAAAGTATTTATTCAGCTCTTGCTGTACAAGTTCTGCTGTTCACTGCAATCAGCAATTTTGACCTTGCCAAGCATAACTCAGCAGTATCTTGCTCCGCTATTTTTATGGTTCTTCATTGCAGAGAATAGCGAATATTTTGATGTGAAAGTGGTTTCCTTCATGTTTTTCATTAGCCCAAGCTCAGTAAAATCAAGTGTAATGGCCATGTTATTAAAAGCCAACTATTTTATGTATAGTAGAGCTCAATGACACAAATGAAGATTAGACACATTATGCCTTATTAGTAATATTAAGGTAACTACAATATTCTTGTACATGCATTTGTGTATATAGCAGCTTTCTGCAGTAATGTGACTGAGGAGTTTCATGCAGAATTGAAACAGCAGTTTTCTGTAACCCTACAGCTTCTACTGCTATAGTATAAGCCTTCCCCCACCCCTTGGGAATGGATCGGCACCATAGACTTTGTATTTTCCATTGCATATGCATCATGTTCAATATTAAGTTGAAGGCAAAAATTATGAATATTACCTTTTTGCTGAAATAAGTTATTGCTCCATTAATTGGGGGAACGAGACATTACTATGCCAGCAAGTCAACGCAGGAGCAATGATACCAATTTAGAATTGCTTCTCTTTCCATATTGTGATAGCTGTTGAGCATCTCTGATCTCTTGGGTAAAACAAACACCTATGCTCTACTGTGCCGAGCCTGAGCAAAGCTTGTACGGGAAAGCAAATCTGCACGAAGCAGAAAAAGGAACTGACAGGACATGACAAGATAAATGTAACCCGTTAATATTCATTATATAGAAGTATAAATAGGCCATCTTCAGCTCTGGTAGAATAAATTGCTTCAATTAATACTAGTCTTTGCAGGAGCAGTGACTGCAACATGCTAATGTTATTAGTGGGGGACACTGCAGCAATGCAACCACTGGAAAAGATGTAGTATAAAATGAAGCAATCAAGAGTGATGAAAACAATATGAACAAGAATATTATCCTCTGATGGCTTCTCTATAAAATGCAGGCAAGTATTACTCTGTCCCCAAATTTTCACAATTAATTTCCCTAACATAAAACCAAAATGCGGCAAAAACAATCTTGAAAATAAATCTTCCAGGATCTCACAGGCTTTTCTCTTGTAGAGCAGGCAGGTAACCTCCACCCCTGTCCATCTGCAGTTTTGCCACTTTTCAAGGCTTTAAGTTATAAGCAACATGCTATAGCGTAGCGATGCTTCATGGACTCAGATGGCAGCGTTGCTATAGAGAAAGATATATTCTTCTAAGGGTTGAGTAAACTAATTGTGAGTACCTAGGATACTGCTGAATCAGGCACTTCAAAGGGGCACTGCAAATTAACAGCTGATACGAACAAGCAGGTCTCTAAGAATTAAATTAAAACTGATAATAATCATAAAAGTTACACCACTCCAAATACAAAAGTCCACAACAGATGTCACAAGTGAAGGATGCAAAAACCTAACAGCATGAGCTCCTCCACTGCCTTAGCTATTCAGAAGACAAACGAGCCCTTCATCTTTCTCCTGCAGTTACTGAGAGATGGTGGGTGCGGGAGTCTGAGGATACTCTGAACACTGCTGTTAAATACTGAAAGTCAGGTGGTTCATGTGTAGCTGCTTGTGGACAAAACTGAAATATTTCCCCCCACCATTGCTCACTACGTGTGGGTAAAATGGAAACCAACCCATTTCACACAGAGACCCGGTTCTTTTCATAGCTTCAAAAGGCTTTTTGGTGGGAAATGACTTGCTTTTGAGATTAGAAGTACCCTTGTTATCTCGAAAATAGTCAACTCAGCAGACTGTTTTATAAACAAAAAAATCATTGAAAAGTTGAATCTAAACCAAAATACAAATTCATGTTGATTTTACATAGGTTCTTATCCTGCTCTGTGCAGTGTGGTAACAAAATACCTTCCTATAGCAAGGTTCTGATAATTTTACCAAGGAGGGAGAGCAAGAGAGGATTGTGTTGTCTGGACAAGTGTCAGGATCCAGTATCTTTTCCAGTTGTTCTATACAAGAGCATTTCTTTCCTCTGAGGAAAAGCTGAATGAACTGGGACTGTTCAGCCTTGAGAAAAGAAGACTGAGAGGGGATCTGATCAATGATTGTAAATATCTGAAGTGTTAGACACAGGGGGGAATGGCCAGCCTCTTCTCAGTGGTCTGTGGGGACAGGACAAGGGGCAATGGCTTCAAGTTGGAGTGCAGGAAGTTCCACACCAATATGCAAAAGAACTTCACTGTGAGGGTGACAGAGCCCTGGGACAGGCTGCCCAAGGGGGTGTGGAATCTCCTTCTCTGGAGATATTCAAGCTCCATCTGTATGCCTCCCTGTGCGGCCTGTCCTAGGGAACCTGCTTTGGCAGGGGGAGCTGGACTCAATGATCTCTGGACGTCCCTTCCAACCCCTACAACTCTGATTGCACTTATGCAATTAGTAAGCATGCTACAATTGGCTGTGCCAAAACATCTGTGCTTTTTTCCTATTCTCTACTGGATTTCTTGGATGTTATGCATGCTGAATGCTTTTGACACTACGCATTCAAGAAACCCTTACATATATTTGAAGTTCTAACAGCTGAACTTTTCATGGCCTGGCTCATTCTGTGGTCACAGAATGGTGCGATTTCACCAGCAGCAGACCTGAAGCCTGGCCATCATGAATTTGCTTTCTGATTCTGGCTGATGGTACTGAATCATCTCAGAATGAAAGCAACGTTTAGCCTGTTCTTTGGTATCACCTGTCAAGCTAGCTCTCAATTCTGCATTGACAAATGCTCTTTTCTCAAACTCCAGGTACGTCTGAAAAGCTCCACACTTCAAGAATATTTTTTGTTGAAAAATATTTTTAAAATAAAATTCTTACTAACATTTCTAATTGCAAAGCTTTGAGAGTCAGTGCCTTTTTATATCTTCCATTACAATTGCATAAATTTCAGGGTTTATTTCATTTTCCTACCATTGCTATTATCTAACTACTTCGTGACATTTTGGTGGCAGCTTTGATATAACAAGTGTTCTAGAGGAAGAAATTTCCTATTCACATTTCAATTCAAAAGATGTGGATTTATAAATGTAATTTGGAAAATAAATTTAAAATGTCAACACAAAGAAGTCAAAGTCTTAGATGAAATATTGGCACTTTAAGATGAGGAATTTAAAAAGCAATATTTTATCAGAAATGCTGTCAAGAGAAGATAACACTCTCTGGTGACATAGGTAACAACCAGAAATGCCAAAGTTTCCATGCCAATGAGTTTAAGTGAATTTTGGCCAGCTCTGGTTATCAGAACAGGAATTGAGACTCATATCTGTGGCACACTTTAAATTCCTATAATAAATTAAAAAATTTAAAATGTCAGTTTTTACTGAACTTTCCTTTATTTTGTCTTTACAACATGACTTCACCTTCTCCCTTGCTCCTCATAGAATGTAAGACAGAATGACTTCGCAATTTGTAGACGTTTTTCTCCTCAAAAGCAAATAAAAGAACTGACTAGAAAAAAAACAACTCAATGTTTGGCAATGGATAATTACCTCTCCTAGAAACAGAAGAATTGGAAAATCTGAATTTTCTTCTGTGTAACGATATACATTTAATGGCTTTAATTAACAAAAGCTATATTGCAACAGCTTTCAGAAATATATTTATCCCTTTGGCTTTGTTACATACATACAACAGGTTTTGTAAAGCAAATAAAATCAGCTTGCTCACAAAACCAATTAGCAGAGAATATGCAAACATTATATTCACAGATATTATCATTTATGCAAACTATATCAATTGCTAAGTGTTCACATGGAACATAACAAAACACTTAGCTAATCTGTGATTATTCTTCATAAAGAAACCATGGTAAGCATGGATAATATTTTTCTTACTGTTTAAAAACCTTCTGCTTATGAAGTTTTGTCCTCTGGTTTTTTCCCATTCAAATCAACACTTTGAGGTTTCTTAGCTTTTTTAAAAAAAAAAATAATGAAAGTCCAGAATTTCTAAGCAATTTAGTGCAGTGACAGACAGCACACATAGGGTATAGAAGAAAGATTACAGTAATAAATACTTTCCCTCAGCTCCACAAACTAACATGTACCAGCACAAACTCCATCATTAGAAAGGATGTGGTAATTTCAGCGAAGTCATCAAAGGTAAGAAATGAAAGGAAGTGAGAAGGACAGCTCGTACTATCTGTACTGCTTAAAGACTTGCCTTTTGGATTCCTTACTACAGCTTTAAAAATAAACACCGATCTCCAAGAAGCATCCTACGTCATGTTTGGAAGGATTTCATAATTCGGTAAGTTTATGTAATTACTCCAAAGCTCATTTAATATTGCACCTGATGCTTTGATTTATAATGTTCCCAAAGTTGAGAAAAGCTTTTTGACAGGTCAAACCAGATCAAATTAGAAAACAAGACATGATTTATGCATGGTCCAAACTTCTCAGTGGGAGGAGACAAAGTCGCAAATAAGCAGTGACTGCCTCACAGCTTCAACTGCCTGTCTGGGCTCTGCCCTGTCTCATCTCCAAACCCTGACCTTGTGGGAAGAGCCTCCGCAGGGGGATAGGCAGGAGTTCTCTGGGAATGGCACGCCAGTCAGATCTCTCCCTAATTTCAAACATTACAGGCTTTATCCCTACAGTGTTAATGTCTCTCGGTTGTGTTAGTCTTTCAACAATAAAAAGCAGAACATTTGTATGCAGGATGGGGTCAAAAACGGTCAATGCTCTCAGAGAAACATGGATGCAGAAATATGGTGAAGAATTACCACAAACATATCTGAGGAGGGAAAAAAACCCACACATGTTATGTTCATTAAATCCCTTCCTTACTGCTTTAACCTGATATTCTTTTCGTTGCTATGGTGATTGTTATCCAGCCATTTATACATTTAAAGAAAAAATCAGTATTCCCTCTCATGAAATTCTAAGTGTGAGAAATAGCTCCTTAATGCAATATAAAGACTATTTCCTCAGTGGACCCATCAGGCATCCATTTTCCTAAGGTCTTCTGAGTCCATTTAAACTCTTCTCTTCCACATATTCTGTGGCAATGAATTCCAAAGTATAAGCATACAGTCCCTGAAAATGTACTTTCTTTTATTAGTTGTAAGCTGGCTACCTGTTCATTTTATTACCTATCCTCTAGGTTTCTGCTATGAGTTAAAAAAAAAAAAAGAGAGAATAATTGTTCCCATTTTGTCTTTTCATCTCTGTTTCATAAACACCTAGTCACACTCCCCTCTTTTGTCTGCTTCCTGAGCTAAAGAATTATGGTCTCTATAGTCTGTTCGTACAGAAGCAATCTGATATCTCCAATTACCCTTCTTCCTTCTCTGTATCTCTTCTAGTTCTTGCATATATTTTTCAGGGGCTGGGGGGGTGGGGGGGAGTAAAAATCACACACAAAAAGCCCCTAAACCTATCCAACTAATAGAGACTGGCCAAAAATCAGCCCAGGGAAAACTGGCTTTGAAAAGCCAGCTTTCTGATAGAGTATTAAGCCTTTATTTTAAAATGATCATAGAAATGATCTTTTTTCTTCAACACTGCATTTCAGCATTAAAATGCAGACATGGCTGAACAAGGAAAGTGGAAAGCAAATGTCACTTGCCAATGGAAACTGAATATATTTAGATAAGATATACTTACAAAATGAAAAATAAATGCTTACCTACTATACAGACTGTGAGGTGTAGAATTATTTAATGTTTCTTGGAAAAAGAAACTTTCATTCAGTAGGAAAAAAAGGTAACGCCCCCCCATCGTATTAGTTGGGAACTCTGCCTAAAAACCTTTCCCTTGGATAACCTAGAGGTAGCGTAGATGGAGTAGAAAGCTACTAGCTAACAATAATCTCCCTCCTCTCACTAGGCTCAGAGCAAAATAAATCAATCGTTGGTACTTGGCTGCCTGCAACTCTTCATAAAACTAAGGGGGATTTGCAGCAATTGCTGAACTTTCAGAATTTCTCTAGACTGTTTTTCTGTCCACATAAAACACATCAGGCCTCTAGAAACGTTCCAGCCAACGTGGATTTATTTTTTAATTTTTTTCTTGTAATTCACAGAATTGCCTTGCAGGTGCCAGAATGTCTGAAGGCTACAGACTTTCCCCACAAATCAATTTAATTAAAAGAAACAAAATTAACAGCGTGTTAATAATTATAGGTTGTTGTTCACATCTCCATGGTACAATATTCACAGCTGCTTTGGAGCAGGCTTAGGACAAGCATTGATGGTTGAGAGGCCTTACAATCCACTGGCTGACCATCAATTTAGTAGCTTGTGATACTTGAGTGAAAACTTAGCCACTGCTGAACTGGAAGGGCCTGCATTAAGAGGATTAATGACTAGCTCCATGACAGATTTCAAACTGTAGCAACGGCAGGGAGGGATGAATAAATAGGTGACAAATATATCAGCCCAGATGATGCTACTAAAATGCTGCTAATTAGCACTCCCAAGGTCAAAGCCAATAACCTGTTTTCACATGGGCATATGAAATGGACACAGTCAAGGATGGAGAAGAAACACCAAAACTGAGGTCCCTCCAAAACTGGCAGCTCAGATCATGAAAGCTCTGTCTGCTCATGGCCTGGAGGCAGAGGGGGTCCTACTCTGAGGCCTGTCAGAACAAGAGCTTACTTGCTTTTGGAGTCCAGGAAGGGAAACAATTTAACTGTTTCTCAAGCAAGATAAATTAAAAAGCCTGGCTAGCTGGATGGATTTGGTATTCTGGTCACAGGTTCTGCATCCCAAGAGTAACAAGATGCAGCTCTCGAGACAGTCCTTCAAAAAAACAGATTCTGATTAGAGACAGGTTCTCTGGTTAAGGAATTTGAATTCACCATGCCTAGTAGGATAGACTTAATAATCTAGGATCATAACAAAATTAGCTAAGTTGTTCTCCTTTAAAAATGTATCCCTCTCTATATTCACCTATGGCTGTCATAAAAATGGCATTTCTTTGTCTGTCCTTTAGAGAACACAGAGCTGTCATTAAATATGATATACACAGATAGATAGATATGTATACATGCATGCATAACAAAGTAGTTATTCCTCATAAGAATGTGTGTACATTTAATTTACCTTTCAGCACTAAACGTCATAGTCATTGTTGAGAACTACAACTTAAATAAACTTACAGAAAAAAACTCCTCAATATTCTTAATTAGTTTTCAGAGTTTTTTGACCTAGTTACTTGTTCTTTTGGGATACTTGTACCTACTTAGACCAAGTCCCCCGGTCTTGAAGCAGTAGCACTCAGTTGTGGGCAAGAATATCGGACCTCTCAACAAGCAGAAGTTTTCTATTAATACGAATAAATCTATGTCAGTGACTTTCATCAGGAATCCAGGCTGCATTAGACCAGCAACATTACAGAGGTTGCAAAACAGACTGCATATCAACATGTCACGAAACTCACAAGACTAAAAGACCAGCAATCCCATCAAACAACGGCAGGCGCCAGCACGTCATTCCTATCCTTGTAACAGCCCACCACATCATTGCAGATTTCTTCACACACACACGTTAAATGTCACCTAGCTGATGCTGCGAAAACTGCTCACCGTACAGTTCATGCAAGATTTCACATTCAATTCCCTTCAATAAAACACAGTGACACTCTTCCCATCTATGGCAGATGCAGCTTAGGATCTCATAAACATTTCAGTGATGGTGTAAATTACCACCGAAGGCTGGCTATTAACATGTTCCACCCAAATATTTATATCTCATTGTGAAGCAAAATAACCAAAATGCACATAGGGTTTTAATTTTTTTTCTTACCACCTTTTCTCTGCTCTTTCCCTGAAAATGTAATACTGGTGTAAAGATGATCCGGAAAACAAAATGTTCTAGGCTGGAGGGAAACTGAGAAAACACCTTTATCTTTTCATTTCAAAAGTTTCACTAGTTCTATTGAATGATGGTTTTCAAAAGACACACTTTGGGACTGGGAGGAATGGGGGAAGCAAAGTGCAAGGCATGTGCTAGTACCATCCCCAGCATGACTAGAAGGTATGCTGTATGGAAGCACCTGCAGGTCATACTACCACCAGGCTCGTATTTTGACCAGATTTCCTATGTAACAAAGTGGTTGCATATGAAAGAAATAAGGTAAAAGAAAGCATATTAGATTAGACTGGCTTTCCTGCTCCTCACAGATTTTCTATTTTAAAGGTTTCCCATTGAGATGTAAAGCCAAATTGAAGCCTGCCATGAGTACAAACTCAGGAAACTCATCTGACCTACACTCATTTTGCAAGTTCTGACCTGTGGTCTTAACAGTTTTTATTGCTTTATAGCAAACATCTTGCATTGCAATACAAAGTAAATGTATCTAGCTCTCACTGCCACCATTCCCACTTCATTGCTCCAGATGCCCATATTCACAATCCCATTTGCTTTCGTCCAAGATACCTGTTTCTAAACATAAGCATGAAACTTCAGCTCAGGCTCACCGCACCACATCATTCCAGCTGTTTACCTACTTCCCCAAGCACTGTCACTCATTTCATTTACATATGAATCATGCAACTTTTGTTTTTCCCAGAAGAAGGTTCCGGCCAAGCATATTGATTCTCCTGTAAATTTGGCCTGGGTCTGTCAAGGCTGTGGACTGGTGGCTCCCTCAGTTTAGCGAGTGCCTCAGGCTCCAGCCTGCAACAGGGGTGGAATCATTAACAGGAGCAGTGCTTGATTTTACAGTGAAAGGTATTTCCATCATTAGTCCAAATTCAACATGAAGATGGATGGAAATCTGAGGACAGGAGACTGAGATGGTGAAGTAGATTTGCATGAGTGGTTTATGTTGAGAGATCAGCAACATATGATAGTGCAGCTCCTGCAGCTGAAGCTCCAGAAGGAGGGACAGTTATTTTTCTACCCCTGCAACAATTTGATTACTCCTAGTTTTACCATTACAGCGATACTGAAATTTATTTAAATGCATTAATGTTACTGGAAGTCATAAGGGCTTCTGGCAGAACCTATAGAATGGGGTGGGAAGAGTTCATTTGTTCCATTATGCTGATGATATCGAAAAGCAAAGTGTGCCAGCCAGAATCCACCCCACACAACCCCAAACCCTTAATTAAGAAAGCCTGATATTAAGTTGTACTCAATTAGAACATGCGTAATTTGCCACTGTGCTCCCAGAGCTAGTCCATATGCTTGTGAGGCACCTTTGCAAACCCTCTTTTGGGCACACTATGACTATCATACAATGTGCTTGTATTATAATTAAATCTGGCATAATTACTTTACAGAGTGATCAGTGACAGTCTATTGTTCAGGAAGAATTAATCCTCTGAGCCTTCCAACATCATTTTAGTTCCCGGTTCTAAATGAGATTTCCAAGAATGTAATTTATAATAACCAAAATCCCAAACGCACACTTTAATATAGCCTTCCTTTGTTATAGCAGTTCACTAGTAAAATGCTCCTGAATGAGAGCACTCCTGGCACAACAATTTACCTCTGCTGCACGGCACCACTCAAGTGGGGAAGAAACCCAGCAGGAATGCTTAACAAGATCCACCTCGACACCTCCTCCTTCTGCCCCCTTGCCAAGCCACGGATGCTATAGAAGCTTTTCAGCTTTTCAGAACCCATTCCACTATTCAAGTATCATCCTTCCTCTAGGACAACACTTGCCTTTCCAGAAGCAACCCAAGAATTCCTCTCATCTGAAATTTCACACTAAATGAGGAGGCATGATGATCAGACTTGAGGAAAAAAAAATAAAAAAAGGAACTGCTATCATAGGAGAAACCAGGCAGTTTGATTTCCTCCTGAAATGGGATGCAGAGCTGAGCTTTTCCACAGAGAGAAATCTAAGTTGGGCAGTGTCAAAACATTTTGTTTAGACATCTTCGATTTGAGTAAAATGTTTTGACAAAGTGGAATCCTTGGAAAAATCCTTTGCAGATCTTCTCCATTCCAGTATTATAGCACATTTCCCCGTTTTCTATTCACTGCTGTCCTAGTTCTCAGTTTCTTCCTGTGGGCCAGCTGCTAAAGCATATTACATATCCCACTGAATAAATTCCTGTAATGCACTTCAGTCCCTCAGGATCACCATGGGCAGGAAATATATAAGAGAACCTGACCCACAACACAAGACAGAAAATATTAAAACAGTTCAATAGTGTGTGGCTTTTTTATTATCTTGTCAAAATTAAACCCTTCAGGGCAGTTAAAGAATTCTAAATTTCAATTAAATAGGTTTTGCCAAAATAAATGTTTTTCTGTGCAAATTTATCCACCAGAAAATCATTCCAATGAAAAACTGCCAGCTATCTATCACTATAGCTGATTTTTATTGGTGGGATTCTTCTAAATACTACGTTGAAAAGCTGTCATTCAGTCTGTATGATTAATTAGGTTCACTGAACTATCAAAGCTCTGTCCTTTTTAATGTCAACAATGTTCATCTGTGTCACTGAGGATGCTGGTCACTGAGCTTCGAGGTGAGATTCCAGGGAAACTTCACTTGTTAGGATGATCAACACTCAATAATATGAGACATTGAAACTCAATCAAAAGCCATGGCAGAACACATTTTAGGCAAAGTCTGAGAAAATGTGCATATTTCACATATCTGCCCTAGATGAACATGAATCTGCTCAGAAAGAATATAAATTATTTTTTTTGGCCAAAGTAATTTAGGAAAATAAAAAAGAAGACTATAGATTTGGTGCCAAGCACTGGCAGTCTTTCTGCTAATGCATCATGTATAAGGTTAGCTGGTTTATGAATTAGTTTGCGAACATTAACTGCAATGTTTCCAGCAAGTCTGATTAAAAGATTTGAAGTCCCCAGATGCTGGAGTCATATGATTATAAGGCCATCATATCTCTAATTTTAAAGAGGAAAACCCTAGCCTTTATGGCTAAAGAAAAAGACTGACAATGTTAAAGTGAAATGTACTCACAGCTGGACAAATTAAAAAGCCCTTGCAATTTTGTTTAAAGCAATCAAGTTGATCAAAAATTATCTTCCTGCATAGAGCTATGAAGGGAAATATTTGCTGGAATACATAAGAGGCATTGGATACATATTCTGTGAGAAAAAAATAAAGTTTTAAATAGTGGTATGCAGAACAAGATTTCTGGTGAGAGTTCTGCTTACCCTCTTCTTTAAGGTAAATTATATGATAATGAAGAGAAGTAAAAGAGCACAACTATAGGAGGAAGCAGAAGCGCCTAACAGTAGCTAGCCTAGTTGTAAATCTGTGGGGTCCTATCTGGCTTCTTGCTGAACTTAATATTATCTGGTTTATCAACTTTTCCCTCAATAAAGATCTGGCCAGAGCAATGCATACATTAGAAAAATCTCTAATAGAGAAGACTAAATTGAAAAGATGTGAAAACTTCAGCTGGTACAAAAGCCATCTACTCTCCAGGTTAAATCTCAGTTGCACACAATGTGCCTTCCTCCTGCAGGTTCCCTGTCAACTTTCCACAATAATTTTAAAGCCTCATATGAAAATATTAATTCTGAATATTATTCATATTCAAATCAATCACTGCGTACATTTTCAACTATATTTTGATCTATAAACCAACACCATGGAGGCATTCTTCTAAGACAGTGCAGAGATCACTAGACTTGGGTCACTTCCCAGAAGCAGTGACCAAGCAGCCTTCCTCAAGAGAACCGAGCTACTACAAGACAAACTTCTGAATGAGGAGTGAAATAATCAGGAAAAAAAACCAAAAAAACCCACAAAAACCCCCCAAAAATAATTTATTTGAAGAGGCTGCTGATAATATTAATGCTAGTTTACTGCAGGAAAAAAAAAAAAAAAAAAAATGGAAAATAACACAGCTTTTAAAACAAAAACACCCAGAAAAGTAAGTTCACATGAGGTCTGCCAGGACTTGTTACACCTGATGGCACCACACAGCTCATGGACTTATAAAAGAGAATCTGCACATTCGTAAGGACTCTGTTTAAATGTGAAGGAGCAGAAGGACAGAGGGTTGAGAGGAAGAAGAGGGAATGCCCATGATAACACATGAGCAAGAAAGCGAGGAAGTGGGACAAAGACAGACAAAGGGAGAGGAAAGGAGAGACTCTAAAGAGCTAAGCAGAAAGAACGCCACAGCGCAGAAGAGGTGATAGGCAAGCAGGGATATGCAGCTTATTTTCCTTGATTGCAGTCACCAGAAGCATCACTTACTGCTAATGCACCTGACAAGCTGATCAGCATGTTAGCCAAATAGCTGATCCTCCTTTGGAAAGAGAGGAACATTTGTTCCTCCCAGAATGCCCTCTGACGTCATGGCAGAATATTATTAGTTGTGTGTCTGATGAGCTATCTAATAAAGCCCTCTTCAGATCGTCTTCCTTCCACCATTCTGCAGATACCACAATGTGTCTAACCTCAAATTACTTGCTAAAGATGCCGTATTTTAACAGAAACATTTCTGTATAGCAGAGTAAGCAGAACTCCAAATGACAAAATATCAAGCATTAACATCCACAAGCATGCTTATGATTTACATTATACAACCTAAGTTTATTATTGCAGAATAAATCCACAAAGCAAAACAGCAGATATGTCATGGTTATGCTACTTCATTCTCTGTCTTTCCTTAATGTCTTAGAATTTGGAGATGTTAGACAGTTTTGAATATGTCTAACTTATTAACTATAACATTAGCATCGACGTTATAATTTAATCCATGGTACCATAAACAAGCGCAGTAAATTCCCTCATGTTCATACGCCAACAATATTATCTTTTCATTTCAGGCGATGCCAGTATGAGATAAAGGGAGCTTGCAAGATAATTACAGCACTGTACATTAACAGAGATGTCACAGTCACTCTAGATTTCTTCCATGGGCTGGAATTTGTGCTCTGCCAGCCAACCTGCCCTTGGACACAAGCATAAGGCTCCCACTGCAGTCAACAAGAACTGTGTATGCTAACAATGGGGAAGAATCACAGAATTACAAGGTTGGAAAAGACCTTTAAGATCGAGTCCAACTGTTCCTGCCCTATGCTAAACCGTATCCCTAAGTACCTCATCTACCCATCTGTTAAACACATCCAGGGATGGTGACTCAACCCCCTCCCTGGGCAGCCTGTTCCAGGTCCTGACAACTCTTCCAGTGAATTTTTTTTTCCTAACATCTAATCTGACCCTGCCCTGGAGCAGCTTTGTGCCATTTCCCCTTGTCCTATTTCCTATCACCTGTCTGAAGAGACCATCTCCCATCCCCCTTGAGTTTCAGCCTCAAGTCAGCAAAGAACTTAAACATGCCAACAAGTCACTCTGAATTTTGGAGCAGACTCAAGTTAAAGGCCTTGCTGCATCAGGAACAGCTTCCTTGAAATTTAAAGCATCATAACAAATAAATACGATTATTAGCCTTTCTCATGAGCTGTCTAGATAATTCCTCTGGTTCTCAGAGAAATCTTACAAGAACAAACACTGCAAAATAAACCTGGCTTGGGGTAGTCAGAATCTTGTGAAATATGTAAAATTATTTGGGAAAAAAATGCCCTGCACTTTGAAATTGGTACGCCGCTACTTTCTAACTGTGACCATGATTAAGGTAAAATGGTTAACACAAGAGCCCTAAAAAACCTGCCAGATCAGCACCCACAGTCTTCAAATTACCATGCAAGTTGTAAGACAGATGAATCCCACCACTCTGTGGCACAGTGAAAGCTAAATACCTGTACAGGTGCACCATCCCTGCATGTACCACCCTCTTAAGGTTCACTTTATTGCGTGCAAATGGAGAGATAATGAGTAAGGAAACAGAAACACTTCCAAAATGTCCCTTCTAAACCAGGCTGCAAGATCATCCATTATTCAACAAACCATTAATCATCTTCTACACCTGGACACATCAGATAAAAATTCTCATCCTGAAATCTGTATGCAAGAACCCTGGAGGAACTAATCCAACAGATTCAGCTACTCTTTTAAGGATTGAAGGCAGGTTTTCAGGCTTGGTTGGGTTCTCCTTTGGTACGGAATTAAGCCCTTTCTGAGACAAGGAGCAGGACAGCCAACCAGTCTATTTTATGATAATATAATCTAATTATAATTCAATTCAGAATCAGGTGAATGTAACTTATCTCGCAGACATATACTGCTTTCAGATACTCTGCTCAAGCATGTCAAAAACTTCACAGGAGATCAGCAGCGTTTGAACTTTTCACATCAATGAACATTTCAAGAAAGGGCGGATCCAGATATGAGAAGTTAGAAGTTAAGAAACAATGACAGGTTTTTCAGAGGGGACATAATGTGGCTAAGAAAATGAAATATTTTAGTAGAACCTCCATTTATTAGCATAAGTAACATAAAAGCACATGAACATAAGCAGTTAATATAACAGTTGTCCTTACAATAATTTGCATTGCCTTTACTGCATCCACATGACAGTACCTGCAAGTTTTTTAGCATAAACACAGATGGGTTTTGCCATCTATGTATGAATTCCATTTTGCCATAGAAGTAAAACTGGCAATACCTATATTAGTAAATTTAAAGCTGGTTAGATATGGCTAGGTGAACTGATACTACACAGATGGCAGGCAAATATATGTTACAATCCCATTGAAAAAATATTTCAATCAAGATCCTGAATTGGCAAAATCTGATTAAGATCCCATGATTTGGCTGTGCTTATATGACTATATGCTATATATGCTATATGTTATGTTATTCTGAGCTTCCAGTTGGCTCTTACCAGTATTTCTATGCTAAGTGCTCCCAACGATATTCTGTCTGCATTAACAGGAACATCTCAGCAACGTACACTCCAGTACATGCTCTCTTAAATTACTGCTTTCTGTACTACAATATTGTGGACAGCTACATCATAGAATGTATCACCACATCTCTCTGGAAGTGGTATCTTAAGGAATAATTGTATTATTTATAGCTTCTTATTTTTGCTAAATTTTTAGTGGCTTCATTTGATCATTCTTAATTTACTCCTCAACTTACAAGTGAATGGCAATCCAGTCTCTTTAAACACCCTAAACTGTGCTAGAAGCCTTAAAGTGTTTTAATGAAACAAAGTGGTCAACGTGCCATTCCATTTATAGGAAAACTACACTTTGGAGATAGAGCACAAAATCAAACTTTGCTTAACTTTACAGTTAATCGAAGTGTTATAACCAAAGGTTTGTAAATTAAAGGAAAAAGAACTTTTACAAATATGGTCTTAAATATAACATTAACTGAGCTGTGTATATTGCTCAAGACATACTGTAGGCTCAAAAGAAAATAACAACAAGTTAGTGGTCTTCTTTCCCTTCCATTCTACACTGCTCTTCTTTCTCTTCTCAATTAATTAAAACAAGTTGAATACAGAAGGAGCTTCAAAAACATCTGACACTGTTATCTGCTATACCAGCAGATATACAACAAGGTTAATCATCTGGTTTAAAGGAGTCTAACTTCCCCTTGCAGGCGATTGTTGCTATAAGCTTTCTTGGGGAAGGACAGTCAATAATGTTGCCTGATCTCTTATAACAGACACGGGACAAACATTTTATTACAACCTAAATAAATGGGAAAAACTTTAATTTTAGACCTGTCTATCAAAGCGATATTCCAGTAATTATTACAGCTACGGCTGGCATCTTTTCCTTTTTTCTAAACCACAGCTTCAATTAACTATCATAATGGTTACAAACAATGGTGACATTTTGATATGAAAATAGAGTTGTTTGCCACTTGTCCTTTGTTTCCTAACTTCAAGTTATTTCCAACTCTGTGCTCCCTCTTTCAGTCACTTCTGTGTCTATCTCCACACTGCTCTCTCACCATTCCCCATGTTACCAGGCTATGTACTGTATGTTCAAATACAACTTCTGTTGTGTTCCCATAGTCAAATTAGTTTAAATTTTGAACATTTCCATAAATCACGTATCAATAAGCATAATACAACCTGACCTCTGTATATATTATTAGAAAGAAAGATACTTAGGAAAGATACAACACGTAGAAAAATAACCGTAGCTCAAAATACATTAAAAAACCAAAGACGTACAAGAAGAGGATATAAAACACCACCAAGATTACATACCAGCTTTTCACTTCTTGCACTTCAGTATTACATACATATTTTAAAATGTGGAACTAGAAACATATATCAAGTGTGAGGGATAAGAAGTCTCAGAAAACTCACTTTTTTTTCACTATTTATGTACAGGTATTAGACACTGTCACTACTTTGTTTCAGATTTTTCTGTCACAGTAAAAGGGAGAAAACTGAAATTAATATGATTAAAAAAATTCCAAATTGAAACCAAAAAGGTAAGCAATCTACTAAACCCAAGCTACAAGTGTTTTCAAGCCAAGTCCTCTTCTTCAGAAATTCATCCAATGTAGGCTTTCAGTTTCACATTCATACAAAGGATACCTACTTTTGAAATGTTTCGTTTTAGTAAGGTGAAACATATCAGATCAATGTATTTGGATATTAATGGATATTTCCCTGTATTGCTACATTTGACCTTGACTCTGATGAAAAATATGAATCCCAAGGAAGGTATATCAGAGGCAACTGAAATCCGAAACATTGGGTGTTTTTTCCCCATGATGGAGACCAACTATGGAAGCCAATTCCATTGTCAGATTTTGGAGACATCGATTTTAAGATCAGAAGAGATCACTATGACTATCTCACTTTGGATTCCTGTACTACAAGGACTGAAGACAAGCACTTAAACCTGTAGCACGACTATTAGACATCTAACTACAAATAGTTATTTAACTGTTAGCTATCCTTGTGTTGAAAAACTGGAGATTCATAAACACTGTTCCTCTCTAAAAGTGAAGACAAACATATTCTCCCATTGCACACCACCCCCCCCCGCCCCCCCAAAAAAAGGCCCCACAACTCAACTGCAACTCAAACCCACAAAATCCCCACAAAAAAACAACCAACCAACCAACAAAAACAACCACAGACAGAATCCTGAACAAAACAAAAGCCAGGAGGTTTGGGGCTCATAGGTTTGTTTTGTGGGGCTTTCCTTATTTTAGTCAGAAATGGAAACCCCAAATGAGACATTTCTGATACAAAACAGGATACTAACCAGATGAAACACTAACAGAATCATCCAAAGCATTTTTTAAATTAGTCATCAGAGTAAATAAGATGAGAGCATTCTGCCAGATTTTTCAATACTTGCTCAAAAGCCAAACAAAAAACTTGATTCCTCTCTGTTTTGACCCCTAAGTATAGAAACAGTAAAATAAAAGGAGGACATGAATGCTATCTATAGAAAGCTAACTTGGTAGCATGGAACATACCTTCAGCTACCTTGAGTTTTTATAGATCAGAGAGAAGAGTACAAATGTCCTGACAATATTCAAAGCTACAGTCATCACATGCAGCAGTATTTAACCACATAACTCATCGTATCTTCCCAAATTTGGAAGTGCCATTGTTGTTGTTTTGGGCTCCAATACAAATTCTAGAATACAGAATAATTATTACGGCTGTGGTGTTGATAGGATTCATCAAACCACACTGAGCATTAACAAAACCCTCTGCATTTACTGGCTAAAAAGCAGACTCCACGATACTCTTTCACTGTCATTAAAGTTACAGGTGACAGGAGAACAGTGATGAGAGAACACAGATCCTTTAATTTTAACCACAAAAATTCCAACAGCACAAACAGCAGCTATTCTTGTGCAATGAAAGGAAAACTCTTACTAATTATTTCAGTCTTTTCATCTTCAACCTACTAGCTTTCAACACATTCCCTAAGAATGCATTTCTCCTTTATTACAGTTTTTGATTTAACCCCAACTTAGTATCTTGTTTCAAAGATGTTGAACCGTTCTACCTCATACTGGTAAAAAGCTTTTAAACAGTCATCCATTCAATATAACATCTACTGTGTTATTACCATCGAAAAGTATTACTGTTCAAGAATATTTCCTCTGGATCATAATTACCATAAGAATAGTTTCCTGAGGGCATAATATAACAAAGTCCTGAAGCTGAAAGGTTGTTTAAAACCTTATTGAGGTAGGTATCTGCTATTTTTTTTTTATTTTAAAAAACCCAACATCTGAAGTTTATAAAAGGTTTGAATGTTTTAATGTTTTGGGGTTTGGTTTTTTTTTTCCCCCCTCTCTTGTTTAGAAAAAAAAGAACCATGTTCAGGTTGGAATTTCATCAGTCAGAATAATTATTGTGCTACAGGGATTTTAATCCTAAAGGGCTCTCAATCTTTTTGCATATGGATTCAGTCAATTCTGTGGTGAAATGTAACAGCTGTTTCACAATTTCAACAGTTTAAGTTGTGCAGGTAAATAATTTCTAAGCGCACAACCAGAGAAGGGGAGAAAGTCAAGCGAGTTTTCAGGGAAGGCAGGTGCCAACAGCTTACACTGATCTCACAAGAAGTCAATTCACATCATGAATTAGCTAACATAGCTAAGAATCTGCTTCAAACACAGAGAAACCACACAGCTGAAAACGAACTTCAAGGAGATCCTAGGTACGCGCAAATGGAGTCATCTGCACTGTAGCACAGGCAATAAGCAAACGATTATGACTAATAATGGCAATATCATAGTACATGTAAAGGAAACATAGGCGAGGATAAAGGGACGGGGCAGAAAGGATAATGCCTTAGAGGGTACGTGCACACAGCAGGGTGAGCCCTCGCCTTGGGACAGCTCCAATATTTTAACAAGCAGCAACCTGGCATCATGCTCTGGAGGCACACACCAGCCTGTGCACAAGAGGCAGACCCAGAGGGTCAGTCATGCTGTGATCAGATCCAAATTCGTTTGGACTTCATTCCTTTAAGTTTGGTCACCTCAAAGGCACCTGATTTTCACAAGAAGCCAGGCAGCTGCTCTGCGTGGATGTCCTTTCCCATATTCTCCAGACATATCCCCCTCAAAACAGGCAAACAAAGCAAATATACACTACTGATGCTGATTATAAGCATTTCGATAAGATGGTTGCTATACACCTGTATCTTGGTGCCCTATATTTAATAAATAATTTAAATTAAATAAGTTAAACTATATGTTACTATGTTTCAAAACTACATATTAAGAGATGTAGAAACTACCTAGCTGGGAAATGTTCAGGCAGATCACACTTTATTCAAAGAAACTTGATTTTTAATTTCTTTTTAGAGCATGTTGCTATAAAACATTAAGATTTTTTAATTTTTTTTTTTAAAGTAATAAACTGATACCCAGTGCACTGATGCCAAACACTTCTTGCCATTTAGAGGCTGTTGGAGCGGTGTGGGTCCTGAAGCTCAGTGTGACTATGCACTCTGTCCTCTCTAGGTCATCAGTAAGGAAATTCATGTTTATTTTATACGGAAGGCTGGTTCATAAAATTAACCTCTTTATTTATTATTATCGAGCTCCATTTGAACAATTTGGCATACCTATTGCTGTCCTGCAGCTGTCAATCAGTCGATGACTAGCAGCGTCCTCACCAGGTAAGACAGATAACAGCTACCAGCAGCAGGGCCACGGCCTGTGTAATTGAACCCTGAAGAACACCCTATCTCGTGAACTTTGATGCCGTTCTCGTGCAGCACCACACAGGCAATAACCTTACTGGCTGAGTAAGTCTCTTCTCCTGCTGTTCAGGATATCTGGGCTAACAACCTGTCCTGGTTTCAGCTACGATGGAGTTAATTTTTTTTTAGCAGTGGATGGAATGCCATGTTTGGGTGTTAGGATGAGAACAGTGCTGATAGCACCCTGATGTTTCTGGTTGTTGCCGGGCAATCAAGGACCTTTCTCAGTTCTTCATACTTCCTTACTAATGAGAAAGGAGGGGACGCAGCCAGGACAGGTGACCCGAAGTGGCCAAAGAGGATATTCCATGCCAGTTACGTCATGCTCAGTATAAAGGGGGACTGGGGGGAAGAGGAGGAGACAATGCCAGGACGTGCAGTTTCTGGGCACGGTCGGGTTCCGGGACGGCTCTAGGCTGTGCGGCCTGAGTTGTGTGGTTTGGTGAGAAACTGCATTGTGTATCACGAGTTTCATATATTTTGTGCTTTAAACTTCTGTTATTGTTATATCTAGTTTTCTGTAATTGTTTAGTAAGCTATCCTTATCCCAACCTGCGGGGTTCTGGTTTCTAGGTTGTGGTTTCTTTTCCTCCTTTCTTCCTTCCCTTTTCCCCCTCCCCCAACTTTCCTTCCCCCTTCCTTTTAAAAGTACAAGCGACTGTGTGGGGTGCGGCCCTCGGCTGGGGCAAAACCACGACACAACCCTTGACACATGCCCTTTCAGAAAAGCGGTGCCTGGCTGTAAGTAGTGTTGTGGAGCCCTATCACACGTGCCATGACCAACAGAACAGAACAGTGTTGAAGAACCTATGTATATAAACGCTTATCATTAGACATTCTCCCTTTCAATGCAAAGAAATCAGTTTTCTTTGACAATCAGAGAATTAAAAACCTATTGAAAGCTCTTTACAAGCAGCCTCATTTTCTCTAAAGGAAAAACAAAGATGAGCTGATGTACAAAGGTCTTCATATGAAGGCAACATGAGGGAGACAAAGCAGTAGCAAGGCAGACAACAAAATCAAGCTAGCTAGAAATCAGTATTTTAGTCTAAAAAAGAAAAAAAGAGTTTGTGCATTCCATTTCTCATAATTAAAAGAAATGCCAAATGAGAGTAAATTTTAATAAAGTAGGTTTTGTAAATTAGAATCAGAGACAAGTTCATGAATAGAAAATACCTGCCTTTAATAATCAATCTACTGAGGCGTGCGTGTGCCTGGTGATGACACAGAGCCAAATCACAGGTATTTAGAATGGCTGTGAAGAGAGGCAACGAGCAGGGAAAAACCACGATAAGAGGACCATTATATGTTTGGCCTCTTTAGCTAGATTACCTTACGTGTGGTCCCTTTCTTCAAACAGAATCCCTGCTTGCACTGGTTGTATTCATTGCCTGCCAGTTGCAGTCGAAGGAGTAATTGCTTCTGACTTGTGAAGTTAGGCTTTCAGGGCTGAGTTCATAGAATCATAGAATCATAAGAGTTGGAAGGGACCTCGAGAGATCATCGGGTCCAACCCCCCTGCCAAAGCAGGCTCTTCATGTCCATGAAAAAAGCTAATGTATGCCTGTATACACGCGCAAAAGATCTCTACATGGAGTTAATGCATGAAACACGGTATCAAAATGTTGAAACTGACTGCAAAAATATTTCTTAACTTTCTGAAAAAAATGAGAGAAAAGTTGATCTTGAATGCAAACTATTTCAGTCTATGAAAAATCTTCTATTGTTGTGAAAAAGCCCCACCTGATTTAAATAAAAAATACTTCTAAATATTTGGACGTATTTCTAAATTGGCTTGCAGTTTCTTTATATTCAAATTTATCCTTGCCTTCTCTCTTTCTAAAATTTTACCAGAAAAACTTTGCCCCAAAATATCTGTCCAATGCTCATCAGCTGATACAGTAACTCCCAATTTCCCATCCTAGGGCACACTGAAGCATCCCAGATATCGCCATCTCCATGGCATTTTCCAGCATGTCCATCTCCTTTGAGCAGATGCGGGGCTGCTCTCCCTGTGCTGTGACCAGACCAGGACCCATCCAGGTGTATTATCCCGATGGGTGCCCAAGCTCAGATCTTCTCCTGAGAGGAAGGATGAGAGCTGAGCACTGCCTGCGCTCTGACTAGCCAGGGCAAGCCCACAGCACAGGAGATTGACTGTCCTTAAAATATTATGTAGGTAAAATAAGAAAAGACTCTTCCTCACAGCAATATTAATCTAAGTCCTAAATGTAGAGTCTGGAAAGCGTAGAAGTACTGATACTGTCTGTCAGGTTTATTGATGATTATTATCCATAAGTTCTTTCTGTTTTTCTCACATCCCTGCATTTCCACTGGGCATGTTTTGTTTCTCAAAACCTGTATTTTTGACAATGTTAGCCAGCACACCAAAGTAAAACAATGAATCTTACTGTGATGCTTTTTTCTACCTTAAAATCTGTCCATTTAAAACTTTTAGAATGCCCCCAGAAAAAATGCTTTTTGTTGACTTATGGTTTTTCCCAGTGACTGACAAGAAAAGTAAATTCTAATATGTCACAGAGGAAATTAAGATACAGTGAAAATCTATATGAATGTATACATGTATATGAGTTTGCATATTTTATAACCTTTCCCATTATTTAAAGACTCAGCATTTTTATGTAAATGGTTTACAGCAACTAACAAAATGAGAAAATCTAGATTTGCAATTCAGCATACCAAGACATAAAAGTCTGAGGTACCTAAGACTAGGCATACCTCAGAATAATTATACATCAGGACAGCAACAGAACTAGTCTTGACGTTGATTTCAGTAGAGATGCTGTCAATCAAACCAGTATTTAATTCAACAGACTCTGTCAGCTTGCTTAAGTCACAGGCCAACTGGAGGTCCCATCCTCATCAATCACTGCATCCCCAGGTCTGGAATTACTCATAGCAGCTGCCTGTGCTCTTGGTGCACTCCCCCACTGAGCATTATTCTGCTGACTGGGTCTACACCCCATCCAATTTATCCTCAGGCATTTTGAGATGCCTATGGAAAACTAAAGAAATTCTGGAACTAAGATAGATCACACTAACAGACAGCTCTGGTTCTATCCTGGTAGGTTTTGCCAATGTTCATTAGTGGTGATAGGAAGCATGGGGACCACCACAGGATACGAGGCAGTGACAGTGTGCAGGGTTATGGTTGTATGCAAGCACACGAGTGGCTTTGGTTTTAAGGGGTGTTAATTTCTAGTGGAGAGGAAGGAGGAAAGAGGACAATCACTTCCCCTGCTCATGGATCTGCAGCAGCATTAATCCATATACTGTCTTTCTGGACAGGACCATGCAATACCTACTGAAGCAAGCCAGAGCTAGAGATGTGAGATATCCAGGAGTGGTGTTTCTAAATCACAATTATAATGCCTCACTTCCCCAGGAACTTTTGCCTCTACAGAGCCTTGCTGTCAGTCTGATCCTGAACTTCCAAGTCTTGGAAATGCTCATAGCTATTTTGAACTCAGAAGAGACAGGGTTTCTGAAATAATTAATACCAGAGAGGTAGTAGGTACATGAATGTACCTATTTTATAACGCCTACATCTAGAAAGCTAATTCAGCTACAGGAAAGGTTATGTGATCTTGTCTCAGTCTGACTGCCATGGAGCAATGAGGATCATCCATGTGGGCAGGCTGTGTTGGGAGACACAGGAGGAAAAGGAGCTGAGAAGATCCTTGCTGCTACAATTCCTCCTGCATTTCCAGAAGATCCTGCTGACTCTCGGCTTCATATTGGGTGAGAAAACAGGGCAACCTGTCTTCAAAATCCAGTATCAGTGCTCAAAACACCTCCCATAAATACTCCTGTACAAAGACACCAGCCAAACCAGTACAGGTTCTTAAAGCACACTTTGCTGAAAATCTGTGAAAATGGAAACATAATGCGTCAGGAGCAGCGGACAGCTGAAGATCCTCTCCAAAGTGTGGCAAACAGTCAAGGAACAGGCTGTGCTTGTTCTCCTCAGCTGAAGCCAGAGAATACGTATAATAAGGGCAACCAATGCATTTTAAACAGATAGTTGTTTCCTGGTTTTATTAGGACAAAATATTATAAGGCCAGCTATAGCTCAATCTATAAATGCAGTGAACTCTATGACATTTTAGAGCCAACCTGTGCTATAAAGAATGGACAGAAGCAGCAAAATGTGCAGGCAATGCACCATTCCTTGAACAAGTTCAAAAGCACTTAGACATCATCACAAGCAGGCAATTAATGCAACTAAGAGACGATTGCTGCTTTATGCTAGGCAGCGCTGGCAGACTAAACGTGCTGCACATGTCAGAGACAGGCAGGCAGAGGAATATCCAACTTCATTCTCTCCTCCAATAGTGACCCTTTCGGAGCAGAAACTGCCCCTTAAGATGAAGGTCGTTTATTTTCCAAAGCTGAGCCACTCTGTGGCAGACACAAAGGATTTAGCAGTGGCAGCCCTCACTTTTCAGGGATGACTCAGCTGTCAGATAATAATTACCTTCATATCCTGATCAGACTGTCCAATATTGAACTATGTTATTAACAAAAACCCACCTGAATGATCATACTGAGCCAGTGATGGGGAAACCATGTGCCTCACTGGGATGCTGAGTATCCCTGTCCCGGTGGCTGGTTCAGTAATGTACCACCTTGAAGCACAAAGGAGGTTTCTACAGAGATGTTTTGCCTGCAGCGTGCTTGTTAAAGCAGAGAGAGCACTAGCACTGTGATAAGCTCTCTCTTGTGAGCCTGAAAAAATCATAATAAATTAGACTGAAAAACTAATGTAATTGCCATAATTGTTCTAAAGCCAAAACTACGTAATGCCTTAAAATTTGGATTAATTCTGAAAAATGCCTCTCTAGTCTAATCTGAATTCCTTTTCCTATGAAATCTGACTCGAACCAAAAGCTGAATATGTTAGTAAAAGACAATCCAACCCATATTTTCCATTTCTTCTTCACCTGCTACAACAAATGACCGTTTTGCCCTGCATCTTGGGAATGGAAGAAATAAAGAAAGATCACAGTATATGGGTAATTAACAAGATTTGACAGGAGTCATCTTGGACAAAGTGTTACGAAAGTGCTAAGTCACGGCTGACATAATGCAGAGTCTTGTAATACCACCCATAGGCAAAATCTACAGAAATACACTATATAAATAATGAATACATATATGAAAACTTCTCCCTTTCTTCTTCTGAAATTTAACAATAGGCATTTCTTTACATTGGTCTTTCTTCCTTTTTTTTATTAAATCAAACCATAGTTAAAATAACATAGTTATAGATCTTGGAACAATTCATCTGCCTTAGCCCAAAGCCTCCATCAAGATTCAAAATAGAAAGAGAGAGGAAACCAATATTGATTTGAATTCTACTCCAACATATTGATTTGTGGAATGGATGGCATTTAATCTCTCAGTTCACTGTATGGCTATATGTTGTGTTCTATTAAATGTTGTGGTTAGGCAGCACAGAGTAAGGTACTGATCTTTCAAATTGCACCCAAGGTCAGACTGAATTGCTTGCAGACATAGGGGAGATTGTGGCTTCCATGGAGGCAAGCAACCATCATCCACAAAGAGAAGCTTCCAGGGTGTAGGGTGCAATACACAAGAGTAAGGACCATGTACTGGGGATGAAACTGGGGGATGCATAAGAAGAGAAACAAACTAGGAAAGAAAGCTCCTGACATGAGATTCATCTTGAGATGTGGAGAAGATGCCCATTTTTTTTTAATTAAGAAAGTCACTGAAACGTCCTGTAGTGAGAGGCAAACTAGAGTAGCAGACTCTGTGGGCTGTACCCAAGATGCAGATTTACCCTTTCATTTTAAGCCAGCTCAGCCAGCAAATCTGTGTTTTCTGCTTCACTGGTTGCTGTTTCTATTTGTGTTCAAATGGGAAAAAAGTTCTACGTGCTGAATGTCCTTTCAGTGAGTCTATCAAGGAAAAGTCCTTCTCTGAACAGTCAGGTACCAGAGTTAATGAAAAGTAATAAAAACTTCCCCTGTGCTCATAAAGTAAGTATTTTGTGCTCTCTTTTGCACTTACTTGCCTTAATGAAAAAATGGAGTAATAACACTTATTTCTCTTTAAAATTTCTATGGAAATTACCTTGTAACATCATTGAACAAGCTCAGAAAACTTACAAAGAAATGCTTCACTCACAATTATTTAATGTAAAATTTAAGAGAGAGGAAAGAAAAAAAAGCAGACAAAACTTCAGATTCAACTCCAGAAGTAAGTGGTTCCCTCCTTGAGTTTGAACCATGAGGGCAACCTGGGTTTACATTCACTACAACTCAGACAGCAATCTCGCAAAGCATCTACTCACTTATGTCTTACTGCGTTATTAATCTTATGGCAGAATAAATCGCACATAAAGCTTTAAGAAAATTATAGATGGTGCTGGAACTACTCAAACGGACATGTTCTCTGTTTAAAAATCACCCATGCTCCTAGTTACTGGATATTAGGGGTTTTTTTCCTCCATGTAAGCAATTGAAAATTCTCATACTTCTCGAGGACTACCTTCTGGTAAGGCTCCAGAGACTAAATGCTTCAGCACCTTTAGTCACCTGTCTGCCCAGGCACTGTATTTAGAAAGCTTTAGCCTGCTTTGTGAAAGAATACCTACTTTTGCACTCTGTCAGCCTCATGTATATTTAGATAGTGGTTCTTACTTATAGCCAAAACAAAACAAATGTCCAAGGACTGATATCAGCCAGGTATCTTCTCTAGATAGCATAATCTCAGCTAGTTTAAAACATACCTCCTTCTCTCATAGCATAGCGACCAAATTTTATGAATAGATAAACATTTAAGAATTTGAGATTTTATGATGAACAGTGCAGGGAGATACAACGGTCAACCTGCTGAAACCAATGACTGGCTTGACAGGCTAAAATCAGCAGTCTGTTAATTAACCACATAGCACAAAACAGTCATCACCACTTCCACCACAGACCTATTACTCCAGAAAACAGCACATGTAGGAGAAAGGGTTTCATATACAGCATTCTTCACCCAGTGATCCCAAAGCACAGCACAGAGTTAATAATGAATATGGCAAGAGAGTTACATTGCTGAATTCTTCATGGCATCCTACATTCATAGGCAGAGCACTGTATTGGCATCCTGCATGCTTTCTGCTCTGTCCAGTTCTATTTATAAAAGCCCAATGGCCTTAAGGCATGCGATCAGTTGTTTTTGCAACTAGCAATTTAATTACAGGACAGGCATATAGTTGTTCATAAGAGAATGTTGATGGCAAAGGTGATTTGGCCAGTTAGGATGTCAGATTTCAGCTCTTCTCCATGACACTTCTTTGAAGTTTACACAGTGCTTACAGGATGCTTTCTGAGCCTGCCCCGTCTTCATGAAGCAAGCGCTGCGTGCATGGTCACTGTCAGCAAAGTACACCTCTTCTTTGTGACAGTCCACTCACCACTTCAGGTGTCATTTCAAGTTATTAGCTTTTTTTTTTTTTTTTAAGCTCTGCATGCCCTGGAATCCAGTCAGCAAAGAAATCACCTCTATCCCATTTTCCATTCAGTCTAGCGGCAATTACGTTTTCCACTTAAAATAGCAAGGGCATGGCTTCCTAGGGCGAACGGAGTGATTCACCTGACAGATTCAACCTGTGGAAATTGTTCCTAATAATCTCCATCAAAAGTGGATTTTGGTGAGCTTCTGTATTCAAGGGGTTTGTGTTGTTGCAGGTGTTTTTGCCCCTCCAGTCTAAGTGGAAGGCAGATGTGTTGTTGCATTTAACAGCTATTTCAGGCTGCAGCAACACATGGACAATTGACTTTTTAAATAGTGTCAATATTTTTAATTGTTATTGTGTCCTGCTCATGTACCTTTTTTATGCTGCAAAATACTTATATGATACAAAACTGTATATATTACTTGAAGAAATTTGTTTTATTGCCAATTTTAAAAATGTGTCCTGTTAGCACCCATATTGTGTGTGGAACTCGATTTATATACTGGTACATCACATTTATTAACGCATTGGAAACATAACCATACTATAATCTGATAACTGGTCACATAGATGCTGCGCTCTGAAAGAACATTCCATTTTGAGAATTATTTTCTATGCCTGACACTGTCTCCATCCCAGAAAAAGGATGTTGTCTCAAAATGGAAAATAAGTTTCATTTGGCGACATTTGTGTATTTTGCCTAAATATATACATTCATTCACTCCTACAGCAACAGATACTGTGGTGCTAGACCAGGCATATTTTAGAATTCTTCCCTTAAAACAGGCTTACATTGGTTATAGACTGTACCTATTTTAAGGTAAAACTGAGCATTTTCTGTGTGATCTGAAAACAGAGAGTTCTCAATTTGAAGGCTGTTCTGCCAGGAACTGGAACAACAGCAGGCAATCTCTTCCAAGTGCTGCTATTTCAGTCAACTAGCCAACATGGACAAAGAGGTTTAATCAGAACCCTGATGCCCTTTTGCATATATCTTTCCAAAAGAGTAAATTGATGAAATAAGGTTTTTCTTCTTATAAATATAATGAAACTAAAGCAAGTCAGACAGTTCATGGCACTTTGTGCCACAGAAGTTCCTTGTGTCCCACACCTGGGTGGACCACTAAGAGGCCTTGCTATTAAACCTGTGTTTGAAAACCTGCACATGAAAGTATTTACTGGTATTGAGTAATATAATCTGGCATGAAATAGCAAAAATAGAAGGGAAATTTTAAAGAACTTTTATCTTTGTTATTTAACAGGCTTAAACAGAAAACATAAAATCTTGTCATTTTTCTTAACAAAACTATGACGTGCATGACCAAACAGTCTAATTGCCAGTATTTAATCATTTGCTTTTTGACATATCGAATATCAGAGCAATATGCAGATGAAGACAAAATAGTTAACCTGGATTTTAAAACTACTGCTGAAACATTACTTAATAAACTATTCTTGGTACCTACATGTATTTGCAGTTTACCAAATTACATAAACCAACAATAATTAGAATTAAATGTATTTCAAATAGTATAGAAAGGAAACTGTGCATGGTCTCCCTCAATATATGGTCCTTGCAACTGTCCTCAACACTGAAATCGTGGTACAAATGAGATGTTAGATCTCCTTCCTTTGTGGACTTGGGAACGCCAAGATGACATCTATTTGATTTTTTAAAGTAATTGAGCTTATATTTTCACATTATCATTAATATCTTTCAAAGTGATTTCACTAAATGGACATTAAGCTAAAAAAACCTTGTCTGACACTCAACTGAAATTTCTTCTGGTCTATTGTGATTTTTAAACAGCAACCATGATTCAAAGGTATTTCTTATGGAAGGAAATAAAAAAATAGAATGTCCCTCTTTTCTGCAGTAGTGGGCTTATTGCCATCGTTCAAGATTGATGCTGCGCAAAACAGAAGAGCAAATACTCTCTGTCTTTGGATTTCCAAAACAATAAAAAGAATTTATGAAGCATTTTTCAAATACTTCCTATTTTCTTTGGTGTTAAGCTCAGACCATCTTAACCTGTTTTCTTACGGAAGCACATTTTTTCTGTGCACACTTGAACACAGAATTTTTCATGAGCTTTCTCTTCAGCCCATTCCAAAAGCTCTCCTAGGGTCCATCAATAAATTACAGGAGCTTTGATGAACATTCCAGAATTAACATTTCCACTGGTTTTAGACAGCCAATTTGAACACTCCTAACATCCCAATTATGTGCAACATTACATACCTGTTATAAAAGTGGAAAGTTATACCCAAGATTCATTATAATCTGGTATGACATAATATGTGGCATATGAATTAAATAGGATTTCTAAGCATATTAGGCTGTGGCACATGTGGGAAACTTCAGCAGGGCTCTAATCGCTGTAGGTGTGCTGGCCTTGCTTTTTAAATTCTAGCCTCAAGATTTATGCTGTGAAAATGTCATATAAACAGCCAGTCTTCCAAAGGACAAGACCAGCAATAAAATTGCACTCAGAGAAATTTCAACTGAAATTTGCAAGACATCCTTTTTACTCTGGGCTGACTCTGGTATAATTTGCAACTACATATGTAATATTGGTTTTGCAAATACAAGTAACAGTTTACGCAAGCGCATGGGGACCACTGGCAACATTCAAAAAGAAAACCATAAAAGAAAATAACAACTTAAAAAGAAAATGGTGTCTCACATATTTACAACAAAAATTGCATTTCTAAACTTGCGTACCTATTTTTCAGTCAGTGAGTGTAATAATTCGGCTCTAATTTCCCAACAAAACATATGGAACAAAATATTTCAACTACCAAAATAAAAACAACCCCAAAAAACAAGCCCACCAAAAATCTCCACCCCAACATCCCACTATGAAGAACCCAGGGAAATAGGGACCTCACTTTATTTCAGAAAAAACAATGACATTCATCATGTTTCTTCTATAGTATTATCTTATAGTTTAAAACTTTATCATAGCCATTTCCTCCATGTTCAGCTGTATTTTTCACCATGACAAATTCCACTTGTGGAATTTGCAAGAAATTCTACATTTACTCCTTGCATCCATCTTGTACAGAAAATTGCAATTAAAAAATTAAGGAGGTTTATTTTTTCGAGTAAAATACTGCAGATTGTTCTTCAGTTTGACATAATGTACTTACATGGTGAATCATAATACTCTTTCTTCCAAATCATTCTACTCTGACATTTGGTCAACTCAAGCAGAAAGCAGGAGTTAAAGCAAATGTAAATATGTGAAAATTGTATTTTACCTAGAACGAGAGGACTAGTAGCCCTAGTACTAAAGACAGGGTGGTCTTTAGTGATCACAACAAGCCAATTTTGGTCTTACATTTCGTCTGAAAGATACTTTGGCAGCACAGATTAAATCAAATTACTATACCCAAGCACACATTTATGCAGTGCTCAAAATTAGAGGCAGGCATCTTTTTTACAGGTAAACTCAAGCAATTTAGATATGTGTTTTTCCATATCATCAAAAATCAGTAAAACTGATTCAATTACAGTAGTAACCACCTGATTCTCTTCAGTACATATCTTTGAGCAGTATAGGATGACAACTGGCAATATTCTTGCATGTGAAAGCACCTAATTCTGCACACCCCTAAAAATACAGCTCCTGTCTGCAATAAGAAGCATAACATTCTTCATCATGATAATTGTGAGATTCTGTCTAAGAGTAACAGTCCCAATTAAAGCACTGTGTTAGACATCAAAAAATCTGTTTCAACTATTGTGAAACATATCACAAAACTACTTACAGTGATTTCTCCAATATGTCTCAGAAGTGCTGGAGAAAACAAGTACCACTGTCTATGAAGCAGATGATATTTCAAGAAAATCTAATTTTTTTAAAAAGAAAACATACCAACTGACAGAAATGAATAACCAATGTTATAACGTTAACATTTTGAACAGAATGTTTCTTATGAAATACAGTACATGTGTAAAACATTAGTTCTGCCTTCATTACAGCCAGCTTAGGAAAGATTGCAGATTGCTTTATAAAAAAATATTATCCCTGTCATAAAATACACCAAACATCATCATCTCACACTTACGCGAGATCTTCCTGCCAAGGATGAAGAAGAAAATATAAAACTCCTTACAGGGTTTATCTAACCAAGTCTAATCACATCTTTACAAGGACAGTTAGTTGTTACGGTCTTCTCTGCATAAATGGTCAAACTAGAACAACTATCTTTACACCTCAAGAGCTCACTGTGACTTGATGAGTTTCTAGGATTACCACTCTGGAGTCCCAACTCCCTTATTTTTGCTCTCACAGCTGGATCATCCAACTATTATACCATGTGGAGTAAGAAATACAAACCAGCTCATATGGTCTGAAAGTTGCAGCAAAGCTTTCATTAATAAGAACTAATGATATAGATGGTCAATAAGGAGGAAATTAATATAGTACTGACCTCCTTTACCACTTCACGTTCCTTGTACTGTGGAGGTGGGATATAGTTTTCCATTGACAACACCAAACAACCTCTGAAGCTCATCTCTCATACAATTAGGAATATATGATTTTAAATATTGTGATTCATTCAAGTTTCTTAATGCTAACTACTAGATATTTTTGCTAGAGTCCTTTTTTTTTTCCTCTGTCAGACTCCAAAACTTTGTACAGAGCAAGCATATACCCTCAACACCATGCTACAGATGGGGACAGTGAGCCAAGGAAGAAAAATGGTGTAAAGATCACCCTGGCCACTTCCAGTGCTGGCCATGAACTAAAGGCTCAGGAAGCTTAAGGTAAAAGACATAAAAATACAAACACACAAGACAGACTTTACAAATCCACGTAAATCAAAAAACCCCAAACTCAAATTCATAAAGAACTAGTAAATAAGGATTTAAAAGACAAAAAGAAGCACATAGGTAATGAAATCCAGAGAAAGCCCATAAGTGCTGAGCAACCCAGCAATTACAGAGAATAAGGCTGGTGCTGAATTTGATGCATACACCCTTAGCATGGGAGGGGGACATAAGAAGTGAAATGAGAAAAAAATGTGATTTTATCCACTACAAATGCAAATCCTAAAAGTCTTAAAGGACTTTGAACATAATAACCTATTAGTCTCACTCTTTCTGCTCCGTACGCTTCCCCTGAAAACTTTATACCACTTTTTCTTGTTTTTCCAAATTATATTTTCTCTGTGTTTCTTTCAGTCTTTCTTTCACTCAAATTTCACTAAATTTACAATACTACTGGGGCATCAGCTGCTAGAGTTTCTTGTTTCTTATTGGTTGATTCTGTTTTATACTTTTAGAAGTTTCCTTTCCACTTTATATCCAGTTGTTTTGGGGTTGGTTTTTTTTGTTAATATACAGATACTCAGGATTATATGTTTAATGATGTTTGCAGATATTAGGAACATAAATCATACTGGCAATTCTTAAGCAGTAGGCATTTAAGGCTTTTCAGTTTCCCTGACAATCTTATCCTTCAACTTTCAAATGCCTAGATAAGTCACCAAACTGATCTGTCTTTTGAAGCATGAATACACCATGCTTTCTCAACCTCCACATGCACACAGTGAATAGAAGGCAATCACCTGAGCCTTTTGTGAAGCAAGGTGCTACACCTTAAGGGACATACCCTGTTCTTTTATGCTTAAACCAAAGAAATTAGAGCATTTTCTGAAGTTTCCCTTTCACTAAAGTAAGCCCAGACAAAGGAAAAAGAAAACAAACACACGAAAGACACAAAAGCCCCCATCAGCCTTTACCACAAAAAATTTGGTGTTAAGACTCCTGGAATAAAGGAGAAGCTATACTAAGTGAGAAAATACATATATTTACTTGCACTCACAACTCAATCACAGCAGCTAGTGAATGAACAATCATCTGCAGAAAGAGCAGATCTTGGGGCAACTGGAAGAGTCAGGATGCTGCTACAGAAAGGCTCTGAAAGTTCCTGTCACATTTGGATTACTATTTTGGACATCCTCTTAGGAGTTTTTCTGGTGGAAATGATCCCAAAGAAACTTTCTAAGGGATGCTGAGTATTAAAAGTCAAACAGCTTTTCTTGACTGGATTCCTTCTAAGGCTTAACACTCAATATTATAACTCTTCTGCCCTACCTTGTCACAGACTGTAATGGCAAAGGCTTTCTGAAGTGTCAGGGCAGGGATGAATAGATGCAGATGCTCTCCATACAGAAGAAAATAAAACTATGAAGAAAGAACCCTCTGTTCTTCACCAAAAATGTGTTTCTCCACATCTAAATTTGAGGAAAGGCTAATATGAAAACAACTCACAATAAATCAGAATTAATCTCTGGCTCAAGTAATATAAACAAGAAAGCATGTCTTTCTGAGCTTTTAAAAGTACTTCTGAGCTGTAACATATTTTTGCTGCAATAATAAAAAGTCAGGCTGTCTAAATAATTGAATACCAGTAGTTCCATGGTAATTTTGTTCTACGAAATCTCTCTTCCAAGTTCTTCTATAGACTTCTGTAGCATATTGCTGACTTTTTACTCACTTTATATATTACGCTAAAAGGATCATTTGCTGAACTTCATTTTAGCACAGAGTAGTATTCCACAGCCAGTAGCTTCCTACCCATTTAGAATTATACTCCCTTTCATTTTGGGAACTGTGTAATGTTCCACATTTAACATCCAAAAAGTTAAGCCTTCCTATATTAAACACCCAATCCCCAAGTAGCCCATTAGGGATCAAAAGTGATCAGTAGTATCTCAGTTTAGCCACTTAAGTCATTTTCCCAGTTAATCATTTTACCTGTTTCTTTACCTGTGGTCCCTTTTGACTGATATTTTAGTTACTTTTGCTTCACACATCTGCATTATACCTCAACCTGGTCAGAATCTCATCATACCGAGGTGAGAGTTTTTGTATATGTGTTGCCATGTTTGAAATGTACAGTAGAATAAAGTAATACTGTATATTCACAGATCACAGTTTCCCTTTAAGACCTCAAACCTGTTCTGAGTGATAATCATGCCAATTTTACTGAACGATAAATCGAAGCATAAAGCACTTACGTGACTTACTCAAAGTCAATTGGGAAATCTGTACCAAAATGGAACCAAACTCAAACGCCCCATGGCATCCATCTGCTAGGAAAAACACGGCACCGAAAGGACACTCATGCTTTTCTGTAGTGACAGCTGGAAACTCAGTAGGATAGTCCACAGCATCTCACATGGCACCGGATACCTCTGCTTTGCATACTTGTTCATAAAATGGAATGCACACTCGTGATTATGAACTGGAATTGCTTCCTAGAGATCCTAAGCCAGGTCCGTTTTATTGAGTAGGCAACACAGTTTCCAAAATTAAGATTTTTCATCATTCAGGTAGTGTTTGTAACTTACATTTCCTTATATGCAGTAGAAATCCTCTAGAAATGAAAGCAGACTGAGAAACAGCTTTTTCTGGTCATTACAATACAGTAGGATGCCTAGCCAATCTGAAGCCTTCAGAGACATTTTTTGGCAACAGAAGTTTTTCAATTATATCTTCTGGACCTTTCTGCATTTCAAATACTTCTGTTCCTTCTGTTCAATTTCTAATAGATATTGCAAGCTTTTGCCTCCATGTTCAGGTTCATTGTGCCAAATCAGACTCTGAAAGAATCTCAGGTCTAGCTGCTTAAATGATAATATAAACACAGGCTCTTTGCTTGTTTTTCCACTGAGATTCATGTAGTTCAGGTGAATCAAACCACAGAAACTAACAGTCAAATGAAAATAGAACATGTAATAAATTTCAGCTCTTCATGGAATTCTCTTTGTTTGGCTCTGTTTAAGAACCAACGACCATTGAGTAGTAATGTCTGTATTTTAACCAGTAGTCCAGTTCAGGGACATTTTATAGCTTTGAGGTTCCAACCAGAACTTCACTGTTCAATTGACAGTTTTGGATATTTTCAGAGCAGCCCCTCTGCCTGAATATGTTCAAGGTAAGCTTCTCAGCTCATGACAATCTAGATTAGTAACCCCACAGAACCACTCTAAATGCCTTTTAATTCCCATCAGTCCTTGTTCCACCAGCTACCATTGACAGGTCAGCCTTTACCTTATACAACATAGCATTATCCATTTTGGAAATCATCTCTAGTGTTTTCTTTGTTCATCTCAAATTCTCACAGCAGCTATACTTTGAAACATCTTTGTGTGTTTAGGTAATTTATATAGTCAGTTAACTCCCTTAGTAAGACAAGTGCCAGTTATATCAATTATATCTTAATTAACAATAAAATGCATGAGCAGGATTGTGCAGTCTTCACTATTATGTTCACGATATTGTTATGGCACTGCATCATTACTGCACACATGGAAACAACTTGCAGGACTCCTGGCTTCCAAGATTAAATTAGCTTTCAAGATTTAAGCGTGTAAACTATTAGGAAATATTTCTCTTACAGTAAATTTCTTCTGCAGTGTAGCACTAATTCATCCTTAAAGAATAACATTTTCTCCTCCAAAGTAGAATGTATATTATATAGGGGAAAACAGGAGAGAGAGAAAAAAGCAGCATATCTTTACCCTTCGCACATCTTTGCCAAATGTTTCGCTGTAGCTCGTGCCCAGGATTTCAAACTGTACGTAGGGGTTGGCACCATCTTCTCTGAACTCCATAACACCAGTAAGCCCAGTTATATGGCCCTAAGGAAGTAAGTTTCAGAAATTTTAGAACAGAAAAAACTAGCCTCTGCACTTATCTTGATTACAGGTATGCTAAATCTTCTTGAAAATGTTTATAGTGAATTTCAATGGGACATTTCCATGTTCTTCAATAGCTCAAGCAGCACCAAAGACACTTTTTTAATTTTTGAGAGAGAAAAATTACTTTAGCACTAAAACATACCCACTATATTTTGTGGAGGAAAGGCATCAGGTTTTTTTACCAAAAAGGTGAAAACATTAGTGGATCATGAGACAACAGTGTAACCAAGGGCAGCAGGTTCAGTTCTGGGGTCGAATACAATGCTACAAACTCCAGACCCAAAAGAAAGACTATGCCTCCTGTGCTTCCAAGAGAGGCATGAGAAAAAGATAAAATTTTAAGCATTATCAAAGCCTGTCTGTAAAAGTATCATGGAGTTTGATTTTGGGTTTGTATCAAACTTAAATTGCACTAAAGTTTGAATTAATTTAGCAATAAATGATGGTGTCATTAGGACTGGTCAAAGCATAACATAAAATTTAACCAAATTGCATCATTTTACTAGAGGAAAACCATTTCATCAACATATATGGAGAAATAAGGTATTTTTCTGAATAATTGCTAATATTAGCAGAGTAAAATATGAGTATATTTTCGTATTTGTGGTCAAGTAATTTTCATACAAGAAGCCATGCACCTGCAAAGCCACAAGACTGTCCATACTTGAGTAATTCAACACGCTGCAGACAGTGTAACTGTTAGTGACAATTTAGCTAAATCAGACCCCTTTCACTGTGGGCTACAGTACACGAAAAGATACTTATCGACGTTCAGCTAACTTAAAAAGACAAATGAGCTGCAGTAAACAGAAAATAAGCCTTAAACTCAAGCTCCCCAAGTTCTTCTCTTGGGAAATTATGATGTTACATGCACACATCGATTTATAGGGCTATTTGTAATCACACTTCATAAAATCACAGAATGTGTGAGGTTGGAAGGGACCTTTAGAGGCCATCTAGTCCAACCCTCCTGCAGTAACCAGGGGCATCTTCACTAGATCAGGTCACTCAGCGCCCCATCAAGCCTGACCTTGAATATCTCCAGGCATGGCGCCTCCACGACCTCTCTGGGAGACCTGTTCCAGTGATCTACCACCCTCACACTGAAGAGCTTTTTTCCAAATATCCAAACTGAATCTCCCCTTTTTGAGTTTAAAACCATTACCACTTGTCCTACTGCTACACGCCCTTATGAACAGTTCTTCCCCAGCTTTCTTATAGGCAGCTTTCAGGTATTGGAAGGCCCCCCAGAGCCTTCTCTTCTCCAAGCTGAACAAGCCCAACTCTCTCAGTCTGTCTTCATAGAAGAGATGCTCCAGCCTTTTGATCATTTTTGGGGCCCTCCTCTGGACACACTCCAACAGCTCCGTGTCCTTCTTGTGTTGAGGGCTCCAAAGCTGGATGCAGTATTCCAGGTTGGGGGTCTCACCAGAGCAGGGTAAAGGGGCAGAATCACCTTTCTTGATCTGCTGGCCACACTTCTGATGCAGCCCAGGATGCATTTGGCCTTCTGGGCTGCAGATGCACATTGGTGGCTCATGTCCAGCTTCTCATCCATGAGTACCCCCAGGTCCTTTTCCTCAGGGCTGCTTTCCAGCACATCATCTCCTAACCTGTATGGATAACAGGGATTGCCCCGACCCACGTGCAGAACCCTGCACTTGGCTTTGTTGAACCTCATGAGGTTCACCTGGCCCCACTTCTCCAGCCTGTCCAGGTCCCTCTGGCACATTAACCTCACCACTCAGCTCGGTTCCATCAGCAAATTTGCCAAGGATTCACTCAATACCACTGTCAATATCATTAATAAAGTTATTAAACAGCAAACAAACTTACTTCCTAATCACTACCTTCCACAGAAGGTAGCTATGAGAACAACAGAAGTAGAACACACATCAGTGAAGCAACACTGCAGTGTGCGTAGTTTGCAATAAATCATTTGCTTGTTTAATACCTGTAGATCGTTCCTGGTAGTTACAGATCACTTGTTTATAATAAATTGAAGAAAAATTGAAGAGAAGTCAAAAACCTTTCCAAAAGCTAACCTCAGTTAGAAAGAATGCTACTCTTTCAGTTGCTCACTCAGGTGTGGTTTGTCTATTCTCACCTTCTTAATAGTCTCTAGCATGGATCGTCCTCCATTCCAAGGCTTGGTGGATTTCCTCATGCAGTTCAGACTTGCCATGCTGTGCCATTTCCTGTCCTCCAGTTTTCTGTGGAAAGCATTGGCCAGCATGAGCACACTGTCATACAGGTACAGGTTGGAAACCTGCAAACAATAACAAGAATGAGCCTCTTTCAAACATCCTTCCAAATAAACTCTAAATGCAGCAAACTAACCAAAAAAAAGAGACATAAGTCAACACTAAAAGCTGTACATGTTCGGGGTGTTCAACAGTGAAGGCAATTCAAATATTCTCACTCCCACCTTCTTTCCTGCTCAGCACCCAGGCACTTCTGGCCAAGGTACTCTGGCACACTTGCATTGCCTGTGCATTACCTACACTGCTGTAATGCAGCACTGAAAAGATTGCAGTTCAAATATACACTCAACTATAGAAGGAGTACATCTGTCTATCACTGAAAGACAAGGATTGCTACTTGTCAGTCCTTTCAGGAGGGAGCAATCTCCTTGGTGACTTCTGGCATACAAAGTATAATACTAATGCAACTATTTAGAACAGAGGGAAGAAAAATTATAATATTATTTTGGTCTTATAGTCTCTCTCCACTGAATATACAGGAGATTGGTTACTATTCTACTTTCTCAGGAGCTACTGATTTTAGCTTCTTTATTCTTCAATTTACACGAGAGAGAAGAACAATCATTGACAAAAAGGCTTTAGTAAGAGCACCGCACTAGTAATGCTCAACCTTGTATTTCATTTTTCAAACCAAGACAGGGTCAGAAACACAAGATCAGATCTTTGACATGCAGCAGTATTCACCACAAGTGATAAAACTTCAGCAGTGGAAGTTAAGTGTGATATTAAAAAAAATAAAATTATGCAGTCTCCACCTGTTTCCATAGTTTACATGAACTCTTCTTCAAACCTTTTCAGATTCAGGTATATTGATTTACTCTTTACTAAACAAATCTCCAGTTAGCATCTGTTGACAGATACTGCTTTTTAAAAAATTACTGTTTAAAATATTGTTCTAGCTGAAGGCCTTTACCCGTGGTCATCCACAAATTTGCCATTTATCTTTTAGATTTCTTTAATTCGCCATAGATACAACCCAGATACAGGGAAGAGGCTACCTGTGGAAGCCAATGCAGCTGCATACAGTCTATAAAAATATCATGTCAGTCGGTTGTGAAAGCTTAAACGTATATTACTGTTGCATCACTGGCTCCAAGCAAACTTCTGATATCTTAAGCTCCTAGTCTTCAAAACCAAAATTCTTCTTGTTCCATAATCTGAAGTGTGACATATGTTGAGAATTTGCAAACTTAAAAAAAATCCAGTATATCCGAACAAAAAAAATATATAAACAAAAATTCAGTTTTAAAGAGTCAAATCAGGAAGAAAACAAGAAAGAGGTGGAGGAAACCCATATATTTAAATGACTAAACATAAAAAAGGGATATTGGTGCAAAAATAATGCAAAACTTCTGAGATACTACTTTTGAGATACTATCACTGAGAATCTCTCCTATCGGGCATTGCCATTTTCTTCCCCTCCTTTTCTTTCCAGCTTTCCTGAACCAGCAGTTGACATTCCCTGTATTTATTATTTTATCTAGCTAATTCTTTTCCTTTTAAAAGAATTTCCATAATGGCTACTTCCAAACTTCCTCACTTTTTAGAGAAAAGCAAGTAAAGCATTGATAAGAGTCCCAGCAACTATGCAACTAAGTCTCTTCTGCTCAGTTCCATTTGTCTCCCTATTCTGCAGATATTTTCCAAACAACTCTCAAACAAAGCAAGCAAGCAAATCCTTATTATCCAACAGGGTGCTTTTCATCCTCTGCATTAAGCTACTCTCCACAAAAAAACCTAAAAAGCAATAAACCAAAAAAGCAAACCCAACCAAAACCAAAACTCCAAACCAGAAAATTAACTCCTCAAAATACACACCACAAGACCCAGTTGCTTAGAAATAGACTTTTACATACATAAGGAAAACTTTCACTTCTTATGTGCTGTCAGGTCCCCTTTGCTTCCCACTGAATTTGATTTTACACCCTCACTTTTAACTCACAACTCATTGTTACCTTGGAAGAGTCACAAATCAGGAATGATTTGTATTTTCTCGGTACAGCAATGTTCTTTTTTGGTTCTGGAAAACTGCAGGCTCATTCCCCAAAACAGTTTGCTTGGTTTGCTAGCAGAGCTCTGGGGTGAAATATCAGATTATATTCTTGTACACTGGCTTCCTTCTCTTTCTATATTTTTATGCCTTTAAAGAAGCAGCCACAACTTTGCACACGTGATGGACGGAAAGCTTGAGACAACTGCTTTTGAGTATCTTAGACTACATGACTGGGCATCCAACATCAATTACCCTATGCTGTACAGCACACCAAAATTTTCTTCTTTATCAACCGAATCCATGTAATTCAGTTAGACCTATAGCAGCTTTTGTTTCAATATTGTTTTATTATTTTCTTTTGAAATAATGATATAAACTGAATGACAGCAAGAAAGGGAGTTTCACGCTCTGTGTGTTGACTTCACTAACAATGGCATACAGGCATTACTACATTTTACACCCTTTTTACCCGCTGCTCACTGAAAAGTCAATGGAAGAGCAAATTGAATTTTATTCACACCATCGATATTTCCTTTTTAGAATAGAACATATGCAGGCTAGTAAAAAAAAATAACAAAAGAAAAAACAACAGCAAAAAATCCACAACTGAGGCTGGATTTGTAACACTGAAAAAAAAAATAAAAAATCTTTTAAAAATATTTGCCCGGTCTGCTAGTTAAGTCATAAATTAACACAAAATGCAGAAGTCAGCCCTATTAAGGCAGAACCCTTTAATATGGAGCATGATTCAAAGCATCTGGTTTTACACAGTGATCAAAATTCAGTCTGAAGACACTGTTTATTTGAAACAAGAGAAGGCAAGATGGTTTACATGATAGTATTGTTTTGGTCGCCTCTAGGTCAAGAGTTACTTCTTTGAAGTGCAAAAAATGATCAAGAACAACCAAATATATCCTGGTAACTTGGAAAATTACATCCCTTTGATCCTTCCCAGCGTGTGGAGCAAAGCCTAGCTCCTGAACATCCACGGTAGTACAGACTGAATGCCTTTGCCTAATCTCAAATGGGAACTAGCTTTATGCTAGAAAACAGAATTTCGGAGCCAGGTCTAATCTGATGCCTGAGTAGTGTTGTGTGGCTGTAGCTGAACAATTGACTCCTTCAATACATACAGTAAGATATGTTATTACTTTGAGGTATAATTTTATCTTCTTTTTTTCCTAATTACTTTCTGAGGTAGAAAAATAAGAACAGTTAAACACCTCAAATGTGCTCCTCTTCTCAAAATCATGATCATGACCTACCCGAACTCATTACAACGCATGTATTTGTTCTTAAAAGTAAAGCTACTTTAAACTAGACACAGAAATTCTGGCCTGATCGCACAGTAAATCCAGGGCAATAACCATTTCCTTTATTTTCTATTATATTCCTCTCAACACAGCAAAATCTTTGCATATGTTCTGGATTACATTTGCAGCAAGTTCACTGTATCCCCTAGAAGTGCAGTGGTGTGAAAAGAAAATGGGTTCAGTGGACAAGGACTGTACACACTTGTTACTGCAATGGCAGACATATTTTAATTTTCATCTAGCTACACAAACATGACCTCTGAAAGGGAATTTCTGAGGTGCCCGAGGGATCAGCTTTATTCTGTTTCCACCAGCGCAGTCAGAGGCATGAGAAAATAGCACATTTAAAAATTAGTCATCAGGTAGCATTTGGAATTGGTGGCAAAGAAAGAAGAGGAAGAAAGAGAGAGAAGAAAAAATAAGGTGATGTACTTGGCTACTTTGGGTTTTCCAAGCTCTGGAGCGTTATTTCTTCCCCCTATATATATATTCAGTGGGGAAAACAGATGAAGGAAGGACATATATTTGCCTGCGGGGGGATTCCCTTCATATAACAAAAAATCCTACATTAGAAAAAGTGTTCCATTTCAGTCCTGTTTGGAGGAAGAAACAGTAACATTCTGTTCCTCTTTCACTTCCTTGCTGAGAGCTGTAAGAGCAGGAGGTACTGTGACTGAAATGCTTCTGGAACTGCCTGCTATAAGAATGATGCTGACTGTTTCACCAATAGATGAAGGAGTTTGCCCTGTATATGAGTCATTTTTAAGCATGCTCTGGTCAATCTTCTGAAAATTATTCCAGACCTTATGAGCTTTTATTTTGCAATGAAGAAAAATACCACTGTGTACGAGTAGAGCAGGCAGAAATTTCCAATGAGAATGGAAATCTAACCCTATCACATTACTAAATATAATTTCATAGAGTTTTTTATGTGAATTTCATGAGATTTTCCAGAGTGATTTTATTTTTAACGTTATATATTGAGTTTGCAGCTCCTTCAGAGGAACTAGTCATAGACAAGTGCTCTTCTGGGAAGGCCAGCAAGCCCCAAAAACTGACCCCAACTTCAGAGGTGCCAGCAGAGCCAGAAATCCCGCCGGACAAGACCACAGACAAGACCAGCTGGGAAGACAAGCTGACACCCAGATGCCACTGCTTCAAAAACTCGTTCCCAAGCTGGGCATCTGTACCACGCTGCTGCCAAAATCACCCTGTCAGTGGCCACAGCAGTCAGCTCCAAGGATGAAGCAGATGGAAGACAAGCTCAGACCAAGCACAGCCTGCCAGCAGCAGTGACACTTGCTGCTGCCTGGGGAGTGACATCATAATGTTTGCCTATGCACATCACCAGTGTGCCCTAAAACTGTGATTCAACTTTCAAAGTTCAAGTACTGCCAAACAGAGCTATGCATTTGTGTCTCTAATGACTGGCTGCATCTTACCAGAGAAGATCGATGGTTTACCTGTGGTATAACCGTGTGCTTACAAGGATGTCACCAGGGTGGAAAGACTGAAAATCTGACCTACTTCATTTTCTTAGATTAGTTTGCAGAGCCCATTGTGAGACTTTGTATGAATGTCTATGTTTTAAATACACGCTTCACTGCTCATGGAGAACAAAATCACAGCCAGCAGTCTGGCATTCGTGAGAGAACCAGAGTCAAAAAACAAACTTTCATTAAAGACTCAAATGTCAGCCTCAAACTTCCAAAGGGCTGTTTATTATCACTGAGGCAAATGAAAGCCTGAATACAATTTTCCTAAACCACAGAAAACCAGACCTCAATTGTATATTTATTCAAGCCTTCTGACAGTAAGGAATCTAACCAGTGTATTATTTAGGGCTTTGCCAGTTCTGGTTTTACGTATCTCCAACAATGGGGGTTCCAAAGATTTCCTTGGAAGACTGCAGTCAGATTTTTCTTTTCCTGATAAGCAGCTTTTCTTTCTTTTCTACTTTTTTCCCCATTTTACTGAGTTACACTTCTCACACCACTTTTCCTTACCTAGTTTCTATACTCTGAATGCTCCCTGTCCTTCAGCTATTTATTATGAATATTTATCATAATTCCAACCCCTACAATTCTGTGATTCTGTGATAACTATGAGTGTTTTCTTCCTCAGTGTGGTTTATAACAACATCTTAAGAACAACACAAGGCCAGGGTTGCTCTGTAATGATCAAGCCTGTTACCTGCAGGGATTGCCTTCATTCACTAAATGTCTCAAGAACTTGGCACAGCTAACACTAACAGTCCAGGGAAGGTCTGGGAGGAGACATTTGACAAAGAAAATTGAATACAACTAAGACTCAGACAGGAGGACAAGCAGTAATATTGGAATTGCAAAACAAGAGTATAAGATTATCATTTTACCCTACCTAGTTTATAAATAAATATGGGTGCAAATTAGGTTTCAGGAGCAATAAAAAAATGAGAAATCGAGGGAAGGACCCTTTCTTCTAGCTGACTTTTTATGCTCCTTGATAGTGCACTGAAAGAAATTTCAGTGAAATAATTATGCAAATAGAGAACTCCAGCAGTCAAAAGAGGAGGTCTGAGCAGAGAGGAAAAGCTTGCTCCAGAAGGTACCTGAGGTTCCAGCCCCTGGACCACTCACGTGGCCAGAAGACATCTGTGTGCGTTTAGGTTTTGTAAACCAATTCTTCTGCTAGCATGCCTTGTATAAAACACACAGGCCTCAGGGAGAGTTGACATTGTGCAATGCGCAGTAAAGTCAGTTCAAGGATACTTTTCATTCACATGGCACTCAAAAACAGTTTCAGAACTGCCAGTGACAGAACATCCAGCCAAAAATCCAAATTAAACTTTGTTAAAAAGACTTGCAAATACAGCTTTGTAATGAAAGGAAATGAAAAATTTGCCTCATCAGCCTTTTATGGGAGAAAGTAAATGCTTTAATAGGGCTTAAGCAATATTTACTGCTCCCAGTAGCACTTAACAGCTGTGTAATGACTGCAGTGTAAATAGGTCGAATGAGAGTAAGGCTGTTTAGTGTGACCAAACTGCAGGATCTGGCCCTTAAGTTTAGGTAGTCAAACACATCTCCAAAAAATACCTCCACTTGCAGTAGTTAAACTGCAGTCAATCCTGCAGAAAAGACAGTTCATAAATAACAGCACAGCTCCGTAGGAGCAAATGTGAAGAGATGCCTACAAAGATATCTGATGGTCGAGTCTTTGAAGAATGAACTTTTTATGCAGGGAGAAGAGTAGCTGTTTCAGTGACTATCCTCTCACATCTTCTCTTCAAATACGTTAAAGCAACGTCTGGAATAGTTGTTCAGAGAGAGGTTGGACTCTGGATCCTCTGAGTAGTCAACTCATTAATTTTGTGACACAGTTTGCTAGGGTTTTGTTTTTGTCTTTTTAATCTTACTATATATTTTGGAGTGTGCCAAATTATTTCATATACACTGTGTCCCTGTAATATGATTGGATATAGAGAATCTTACATAGATTCTATTTATAGTTTATTAACTGTATAAATGGTAAATAAGGGAAGAAACAAAATGTAATAGGAATTCCATTTCTGAAGAGAAAGCTTTCTTAAAAAACTTTAAAAGAAAAAAAATTATTTTGAGTTTATTAATACATCATGAATAATCTGATGAAAGAAAAAAGATCTTAATAAAGAATCAGGTTTGTAGACAGCCTTCAAAACTAACATTTAAAGGGGAAGATTTTGGAAGGAAGCAGGTTGTGCATTAAAATTTCTTCAAATTGACTCTGTACAACTGTCTGAAACAACCTAAACAATTTATTAGCAGTAATCCCACATGACACCATTCAAATGCCATGCAGGGAAACTTACTATGTCTATCCAGGACTAACTAGATTTAACTATAAATCCTGATGTTCTTCAGTATTCTCTCTCCAGATGAAACAACACTGACAGTGCTGACGGCCCTAACCACAGGATGCTCATGACCAAAGGAAGACAGCAAGTTCTAAACTGTCTTTTTTCCACTTACAAAAATAGTAAGGGAGATGGACAGAGAAAATCATATATGAAGAATAAGAGGGACAATAGTAATACTCTGAAGTCAAATAACATGACCAAGACAGGAAACTTTAGAATGCTTTTTCTCCAGTTGAAGCAGAAACCCAGCTGGGTATATTATATGTGCAAGAAATAAGGGCATGAGCAAAATTTTGACAAGTGAGTTGATGGAGCAAGATTGGATTTCCACAAAGCATTCAGAACAGATGAGTTTTTGGATGAGCTTGCAGAACAGCCTGATCTTTAAAAGCCTTGTCAGAATGCCAAACTGGGATGATCACCCACTGAAAAACAACTTTCCAGGATATGGTACTAAAGACACTAAGAACAAAATCATTCCAAAAAGTTTTTCATTAATTTAGCCAGAACAAGGTTAATAATCCGTGACGTAAATGTTTCTTTCTTTACTAGCTTTTTAAAAATGCTACATTCTCCCCTATAAAAATCTTACAGCTAGAGGCTGACAGAGATTAGCTGCTTCTTCTTCAAAGTCATTAAATAAATAATTAACCAACAATAGCTGGTAAGTTACCTTGACAACAAAGAATTATTAATATGAGATTGCCCAAGGGAGAACGAGCCAGGGATTTCCAAACTGTGGTGTTAATCAAACTACTTCAAAGCAACGCGAGGACTCGGCGCTGACAGGCGGTCACTGCCTCTGGTGGATTCATGCAGCTTGACATGGAGCTGGGAGCTACTGCAGCCTCTGGCAACCAGGGTAATTTAGTGATGTACTTCTGTACAGCAAAAGGTCAAAACTATTTTTTAAGCAAAAAAAAAAAAAAAAAAAGAAAAAAAAAAAGGAAACAGAAGATTGAAAGTACCTGAATTGCAGGACCATTAATAACATGTCAGTCATACTTGGAAAGGAGTACGAGCTGTGTTGCCCACAAGGTGTTACATAAGATGTTATGGTGAAGACTATGAAAAAACTGCATCGGTGGAATGCTTCAGATATACTGCACATGCTCAAAGCTTCCTATACTCAATATGTAGAAACTTAAAGATAAGATTAAAGATAAACTGGAGCAGCTGATTTAAGAGATCTCTCACGTCCCCGTCATTTTCATGCTCTTTCATTCCAATGTGGCGGGCCGTGACTGTTATGGAATCACCTCCCAAAAGGTATACTTCATACCTCTGCACTTCTTGATATCTCTTTCTTCTTTCTAAGTTAATAGAAAAGGAACTAACGGGCAAAGCATAACAATGCTGTTCCATTCTCTTAAAGACAGTTTCCAAGGTGGTAAAAATTTTTGGGTAAAAACAGGGAAGGTTTTGCTTCTCAAAGCCCACATTTGGGAATCAGCAGGAAGCGGGTCCTTCCTAAAGGGTCCTTGTCACTGAAATTTTGTGATCGGGGCTCAAGGCTGTTTGTGCTAGCAGGTCAGTTATTGATTTAGCAAGCAAGAACGTGCTCAGAGAAGTCTGTCAGAGCCCTTCAGATCAGTCTGAGTTAGATTGTACAGCACAGGCAGCAATTCTCAAAATCCTGCCATTCTCCAGTGAGTGATTTTTTTGTGCAGGATAGATAATTTTTTCAACATACTGGAAATTGCTTGGATCCTCTGAAATGAGTGGCCTTTGTTCTCATTACAGCTTACCTTGGAGTAACTAATAGAGCTCAAAAGTGCCTTTTCTTTCTAAGCCAGGGTAGACATAGACTTCCCTCTACAAAGAAAGAATAGACCAGAGCTCAGAAAGAGCTTGTGGTCAGTGCACATGGCTGGCATTTTGCAAACTTTGCACTGCTATAACAGAACCTGAGTAGGCAAAAGTTCTCCTCAAGGAGGAAACACACTTCCCTCCCACAACGGATTTCAGTCTCTGCAGCTACAGCATCATAGTAGGGCATAAATAAGTGAACCAAACATTCCCATCCATGTTCTTTGGAAAATCTTGACCTAGCCACTTCTCTTCCTGAGAATCTCCTACCTCTTCTAATTTCCCACCATGCTCTTCAGAAACATTCCCAAGCCAGCACATGAGTTCTCTCTGGAAGGGCCCCTCATCCCACACCACCTTCCTGGCCAGGCCACAGCAACCCAGGACTGCCAACAGCCCCCTCCCCACAGCCCAAACATGCCCCTGTGAGATTTACTCTAACATAGAATACCTATGCTTGCCAACTCACAGGTTCAACCACTGTGTCCCCACTCAATGCATCCCAGGTTAAAACTAAAGCTGCAATAAAAAAGTTCTAATGAAGTTTGTATTCTGAGTCTCACTAAAGTTTTCAGGTTTATTCAATAGCTTCAACAGTGATACAAATGAGATTCTTATCTGAGTCTAAAGTAAACCAGAAATAAATGGAGTCCCCTCGACAGTCCAAGACCTGTGTTTCTAAACTACTGCACCATACTTGGAAATAGCACCTTAAATTATATTTAAATTACTGCAATAGAAGTTCTGACATCTGTGATAAATTGCCAAGAAGTCTTGAGATGTTGCTTATACCAGAGTCAAATCTGTTACCAAAATCTGGAACTTGAACTAGCTGTGCATACTTCACATGCTCAGACAATTATCAGCTGCTAGAGACTTCTGGGACTATTGAAATGGGACAGATTGGATACATCAACTGGATTCAGTCCATTTACCTAAGTACGAGATGCTCCATGGCCCAATACCTATCAGAGTTCTGTTGTCCTCCCAGATTAACTCTTTCACAACAGATGTCTAATAGGCAGAACTATAATAATCAATCAGTAACACCACAAGACTGTGACAGCAGAACTTTTTCTTTTTTCAAATAGAAAAGGATACCCAAGAGAATGAAAAATGCAAAATCATCTCTGAGTTAGTACAGCTACTTGCTAGTATTTCATGAGACATGACATCACATCTGAAGTGCTCAGTCCTATAAAATGAAATAAATATTTCAGTCAGAAAAAGTTGACCAAAGGTTACAAGCTCAGATTTCTTGGTTTATTCTCCCTCTGAGTGAATAAAGTCACAGGAAATGGGCTCATATCAAATTCCTAAGATGGACTTTTCTGCTGGGCACAGCTACTGACCTGGAGCATCTGAAGATAGCCTTCTTGAGGGTCGCACAGCAGTGACGAGATTCGGTGATTGTTCCTCATGCATCTCTGATTGTTGTCCCTCGAGAGAGGGAAAATTTGCCGGATAACTGTCATCCTCCCCAGAGCACTATGTACCAACTCTAATATTTCATTATCAGTGATTTCCTGTGAATGGAGACACAGCCTTTTAAAAACCATATATTTCTCCAGATATTTTATATATTCCTTTCATTACAGGATAAATGTTTTCAAAAATACAACAGAAGAAAAGTTAGACACACATACTTAGCGTAGGCCAATTGTTCTTATTTTGTGTTTAATACCAACAATGGTAATGTTTTTTACACATCATCTGGAACTAAAGAAAATAGCTTAACACAATACCATCTTGTCTTGGTAATACTAACATACTGCAGAGGCTGCTCCTCATAGAAAAGCACGAAGGGGTTCTCAGTAGGTTTGTATGTAAAAAGCAGGAGCCTTCAACCAAAATTTATACAGAAAGAGTTTTGGTTTAATAGGATGGACCCTCACTACATCCTTGGAACAAAACTGGAAAATGTAACCATCTTTTGGAAATATTGCCCTTACACCTGACAACGTTTCAGGGAAGTGCTTTTCCCATAAGAACAGATCATTTCTGCAGACAAATCCTGATAATGATTCAATAAAATCTTTTGAGGTTATATGCATTAGGAAATAAATATGTCAATCCCTTCCATGAAGTTTTTTCTATATTTAGGAATGTAAGTTTCTGCACACAGAATAATTCAGGATAAGATATAAGGAGATCTCAAGGGCAAGCTGCTCTTCTTTCCAGGCTTTACGCTGTCTAAAGCTTCTCTGCAGACCTTCCCATTTCCCAGCCTCCTAATCCTTCCTGGGACAGAGCCTGCATCTACTGCCCTTATACTGCGACTGAAGCAAACTCAACTAAACGCTTTACATATCAGGTATTTAAAGAAGCCACAAAACCAATACCTCTTTTTTTATCCCAGGATAGTTTGGAAATCACAGGTTTCACTGATCCTGAAATCACAACAGCGGTACAGCTTGCAACGGTTATTCCCTGCCAGGAGTTCTCTGTGAGGAAGGACAGGCAGTGGCACTGCTGACCACTTTTGTTGCCCCAGTTGCCTCCTCCACAGGGAGCAACTTTACATCCCAGCTCCTTACCACTGCCCCCAGAAACATCTCCAAGTCACATCAGCCTATCTCCAAGCACGTGTTGGCTGCACAGCCGGGCCAACTCATTGCTCAGGGCTGCTCTGAGCCCCCTGCAGGGTAGGAGTCTGCAAATAAATCAAGTTGCTGTATTTATTTGACCGGTGGGGCCCATACCTTGTAATGTGTCATCAGCAGAAGTGAATCTGTCCCCAAACTTTCAACATTCAAGAAAAAAAAAATTTTGTTTTCTTGCCATTTTCTCTGTCAAGCTGTGAGTGAAATGACCGTGGGGTTATTATAATTACTTGTTACGGTTGACTAGTACTGTAGCTTTGGCTCAGTTCAGTTGTTCTTTGCCGACTTCACATAATATTTTTTTTAGGAACATGAATTTTTAACTTTGGAGAAGGTGAAATTCATTGCATTAATGACAGACCAACTGGTGTGGCATGAAAATGGAAAATAAATATGTACTTATAAAAGCCAAAGATTTTGAGGCTTAGTAGAAAATACTGTGCAGCACCTGCAGCGGGACACTAAAGCAGACCCAAAGCTTCTACAGTTCCCTCCAGACTGCTGCCTTGTATTTCTCCTCTGAGGGGCTGAGGAGTGTTAAAGCCACACAGCCTGTCTAGCTGTAGTCTGAGAGAGACAATCCTATGGGACAGCTTTAGATCATTATCCATTAAGGTCCATCCCTTGGCAGGTAAACTCGGGCTGAGTGGCTGGAAACAGAAAAGAGATCACAAATCACCCAAACATTCAGCTCACCTAACACCACACAGATTTTGTGTGCTCTCCAAGTGATGCATGGCCTTCCAAAGATGTCTCATAACCTATATCAAAATGCCTAAGACATGTAAACCTGTATGCAACAGACCACAAGTGCTTCCTTCATGGGATTTCCAGAAGGCAAGTAGCAGAGATCAATTAGGTTACAAATATTAACCCAGGTTCTTCCCATTTAGCTATAGGCACCAAACGACTTCTGAATATAAAAGCTTAATAAATATAAAACCAAAGAAGTAAAACAGGAGCCTCAGGAGGGAAATTCAGAACCTAAATTGGGCTGAACCTGGAAGTGCTGCCTTTTTCTGAGTGGACAGCCAACAGTAGAAAAATCCTTCAACGCAAAGCTCCCCTATTTTTTTCAGCTGATGGACATTCATACCATCAAATGATCCACTCCTTTCAGAAACTGAGTTCCTTTTTAGAAATGTGTCCTGGTTTTGGCCAGAATAGTTAATTTCTTTCTAGCAGTTGGTGTAACAGTGTTTGGGAGTCGGGACTAGAGCAGTGCTGATAACACTCTGATGTTTTAGTTGTTGCCAAGCAATCAAGGACTTTTCAGTTGTTCATATTTCCCTGCTAATGAGAAGGCAGGGGGCACCCAGGAAACTAGGAGGGGACACAGCTGGGAGAGGTGACCCAAACTGGTCAAAGAGGGTACTCCATGCCAAGTCCATCATACTCAGCTTAAAGGGGGGCTGATGAGGGGAGGAGCGCATGGCTCCAAGATGCGTAGTTTTTGGGGACTGTCCAGCTTCAGGATGGCTCCGAGCTGTGTGGTTCAGTGAGAAATTGCATTGTATATCACCAGTTTTGTATATTTTTGCTATAAAGTCCTATTATAGTTATTTCTCTCTCTGCTGTCCTAGTACACTGTCCTTACCCCAACCCATGAAGTTCGCCTTCGGTTTCTTTTCCCTCTTCCTCTTCCCCTCCCACCAGAATGACCGGCTGCGTGGTGCTCAGCTCCCGGCTGGGGGGCAGAACCGTGACAAAATGTAAAAGTACAGGGAAAAAAAGTTGTTGTTGGAAGCACTAGGAACAAAAGGTCCATCCATGGTTTTGAGCCGATGCTGTAAAACAAAGGCGAGACTGAGCCATTCCGCACAGTTCACAGGGCAGCACAGCCACAGGCAGCATCGCAGGGCACCTGGGGCAGGTGCAGGAGCAGGACAGGGTGGCGGAGTGCCTGAACTGCAGAGGAGAGCAGGTCTCCACCATCCTGCAGAATGGCCCAACTGCAGCTTCCCCAGCCAGGGCACTGAACCCCTTCCTCCTGCCTGGCACAGGCAGGCCCTGCAGACTTGGTTCCAGAAAGCTCACGGTCCTGGCTTATAGTGGCATGTGAAATCTTCAATGTCACTTGCAGAAAGGTCAGCTGCGTTCTGACTGTGATAAATAGTGGGGTGGGAGGAGCAAAAGCAGCCAAATAAAAAAAAGAAAAACAAGTATACACTACGTCAGCTCTTACTTTTACACCCATCATAGTAACAGCATATATAAAAAAAATTGTTCTAGGCCTTGGAGTCACAGGGGGAAAAAACCACATTTCACACTAATCTTACAAAGTCTATTCATCTAGTCTTTTTTTTTCAGAAGTAACACATTTTCTTTCCTGCACACAATATGAAAATTTTCTTTGCATTGTGAAACCAACAACTAGGCAAATAATTTAATTTGTTCCTAAAGATGTTTGGGTGGGTTTTTTTGGTTTGTTTTTTTTTTTTTTTCCTTTTCAAACAAACATATCCCACATTTCCCAATCTTGTTCTTGGATCATTACACACCACAAGGCTACCATTCATACCGTGCACATGTGCTGTGTTCTAAGTAGAGCTTATCAGCTGGTTTGGCTGGGCAAACACACCTTGCAAAATTCCATATTCCCTGCCCACATTTGGCTTTCATGATCTCATGAAGTTGCTACTGTATCACAGGGTAAAGCTTTGCATAGCTTGCGGCTTCTGCTTGCTTCAGGAAAATGCTTTAAGGAAGGTTAAAGAAGCCAACTTTCTCTTTCTTGGCACTTTTAGTAGCAATTTGCACTCAGAGCATTGAAATTTTTAATAAGGAGGTTTACCCCATTTTTACCCATGGATAAATTACATTCTCTTATCAAAGTTCTCTTATCCTGGATTTTTTCCTTTACTAAGGGAAAGAATTTGGCTATTGCCAGTATTTCAGGGAGCAGTGAAATATTTTGTAGGCAGATATCAGTGTAAGACTGACTATTCACTCAGGCTATTAACAGTTCTCAACCCCCCAAATCAACACTGTAAGGGTGTATCTCTTTTTGAGGCACATTAACAGCAAAACTCTTCAAGAATTTGCAAATAAATAGATGAATGGCACAAACAAATATCAGCCATTTGGGAAATTCATTTATCTATTTATTTATCTGCACACAAAGAACTTCAGTTGGTTTGTAATACCTAGCTATAGTGCTCAGGGGAATATTTAAATCTGCTTTAGTTGTGCTCAACTATCATAATGCAAATTGCAAAATGAGACAATTATGTTTCACATTACAATCTCTTTTTTCCTAGAGGTAATGACAGAAAATTATAAATTTTAATGACATTAATAATTTAAAGAACCAAAAGAGATTTCCAGAAAGCACATCCCTGAGAAAATCAAAGGACTGAACTGAATGGCAAAGAGGACAAGGATGCTTGTGTAAACAAGCTACAGATTTATGTGGGATTTTTGCTTTAGGGTCAATATAGTTTATTGGGTTGATCTAATTCCTCCCAACGCACTACAAGAGACACTTATTCACATGTTGAAAGCCTAGAAAACATCCTTCAATTAGTTTCTTAAAACACTTATGACAGCTTACCCTACAGATAGATTTATTCAACTTTAACATTATGCTGGTTTCTCTGCATCTCACATGAATATACACACATCTATAGAAAGGTTAATCCTTTAAGGGAAGGGCACAGTCCATTCTTCATGGCACAGAAAACATTCTAATTTAAGTCTGCATGACCACTTGTCCAAATCTCATCCTTATTGTCTTCCCACACATCCAACACTACCTCACTTCTCTTCCTTTTACCTGATGCACCTGATGCACCTAAAAATCTCTTCAGAAATATATTTATAACTGAATAAGCTCTATTTCTAGATTTAGGGACTCTGCACTAGGTGCCCAAAAGTCTACTAGGTTGTAGCAAGTGCCTATACGTAGAAAACCTCTGATTTAACAAAATGTTATTCCATACTAAAGAGTAATTACCTCTGAAAAAAAAAAAAGCACACATAATGATATCTATCAAAGGCTGGACAGAACAATCACCGTTGATATAATGTGGCTTTCACTGACAAAACCCCTCAAAGTTCATCTAACCTTGCTTCCAGCTGACTAAAGCTCTCTGTGTAGATCAACAATATTAGAAGTAATTATGAACCCTACAAATTCATTTGAGCAGGATACATATATGCATGCAATATACTTTCATGTATATGTACACCGCTCAAGAAATTGATACATTTTTATGAAAATAAATATAAACTCTGTAGTGTCAAATATAAGCAGTCAAAAAGAGAGAAGCAAATATCATTGGGCAAGCAGTAAATATAGACTACCTGGACGAAAAATGGAATAAATTGTAAAGCTTTGCATTGAAACATGTCATTTGCTAAATCTTAAGAAATTTTCCACAGTGTATCCCTTGTATTTCTATTCTTTTTTTTTTTTTACTTCTTGTAGCCTGTGGTTTTTTTTAATAATTTGAAAAGACTTCAGAATGCTTGTGTTACTTGCATTCATAAACCAGCATTAAAAAGTCTTCTTTTAAAACGACAAAAAGAAAGGCACAGGAAGGGTAAAAGATTTATTAACTTCTTGTTACCAGAGCTAACACAAGCATCATTACTCAGACTGATGCTTTAAAAACAATAAAAATCTTTCGGCACATTCATATGTAGAGAAAGACTGAGAAGTCCAGTTTATCAGACAGTCCCAATTCTACCCAGTGAAAACAAAGCCAACAGTTCACATGGGTCTCATTGTTGATCACTGAAAGAGAATAAAATATAGGAATTGCTGGGGGAAGGGGGGGGTGTATTTTTTAAAAGTGAAGAACAAACCATCATAAAGGGATCTTTCTTCCAAGGTTTTGTTTCCCCAAGATTACTTTACGATCCATGCTCTAAGAAAACACTGTTCATCATGCATTATCCAACAGCTTCCTACATGCTACCCTTGGGGAAAAGGCAGTTTGCTGAGATAGGCTTTATCTGATAATTACTATTCTATTTTCTGATCATTTTTCTCAACTTTTGAAAAATATTTTCTAGAGGAAAAATAAGAAGTGCCCAGGTGATAGTGGAGAAGCCATTTGATTCTTAAATCAAAAGGCTGAGAAACTAGGAATATACTGGGTATGTCTGTTTAATGTGGTGAAAGGAAAGGGGAAAACACTGGCAGAAGCAATAGAGCTGCAGGATAGAAATGAAAAATAAGAAATACATCACACCAAGGGAGAGATGATGGGAAACTTTCTCATCCCTCATATAGCAAACTGCCTCCCACAGACAAGTGAAACTCTGGTGAAGAGACACCTATGAAAACAGCACAAACAAGAGAACTGACCTAGAGCCCAGAAAAGGATTAGCAGAAACGTGTTTTGAGTGCTCTGAAAGGGGAAAGGAAAAAGCATCAATAATCTTTTTCTGCACTTTATTCTGACAGATCACCTAGGTTGAGTTTGGGAAAGTTTTATTAATCAGCTGAAGATCCACAAATTCATCTGCTGGCAACACTACCAGCATCATTTGGAAATTGTCATCTGTCTAAAGAGAAAGAATAAGGGGAAGTGCTGTCTAAAATATTTGACTTATGTTCAAGTGATGTGGATAACATCATCTCGACATGGCTCAGAGTTCCCCAAGTTCCGTAGCACTCCAACTCTTGGTATGAGGCTTCTTGCAACTTATGAAATGTGTGCTTTCACTACATTTCTAAACCTTTTCACCACTTCTCCTGCAGAAGTTACAGGACCTTTTCCTCCTACTTCACTTCTCAGTTTTCCTTCTATGAGGCCTTCTTCTGACGAGTATCATCATAATTGGGAAGAATTTAACCAAACACTCTACAGAAGCAATTGCTATACTATAGTAGTTTCTCTGCTCTTACTGTCTCCAAGCTTTTCAAACCAGGATCTTTTTCTGTGGACTGACAACATAAAATATCCCAAAGCATCCTTTTCTGTATGTTAATTGGAGTTTAGTTTTCTTTTTCAATTAAAGCTTACAAGAATTTCAGCTGGTTTTGATTAACTGAATACTATGCTTTCCTATGGATTTGGAAACTGTATAATGCTCTGTTTCCATAGCTTCATGTGATTTATTTCAGATTACTTACTGAAAACAGATTTTCACCAATAACCAACTGGTTCCTGACTTTTTAATGTGTTTAAAGTTAGCACTATACATAAGATGCAAAATAAAGCTATTAGTTATTTTTAAATGCCCTATTTATTAAGCTCAGGTTAGTAGAAGATCATCTAGCTTACTACATGATGTCAAAAAAAGGCCACCCCTTGTATTTTGCAAGAGCCATTACGAATACAGCTTTCTTTTCTGCTATCCACCCCACAGTGCTGCAGCACAGGCTGTTTCACTGATTTTTTTTTTTTTTTTTTTTTTTCTTTGTTTATAAACAGTACAAATAATAGCACTAGCTTTTCTTAATGAGAAAGATACAAGTCCCTGCTCAAATTTAGAGTCTGCATGGCATTAAACTATATTTTGATTGTACAATACAGAAATAAAGTCACCTACTGCTCAGTCCCCACGATCACATACAAACACTGGGAACTGTGCTAGTGCATCTACCAGGACAACCAAGAATGGGATTCCAGCCTCCTTTAAAAAGCTTAATTATGGAAACTTCCCAATAGTTTTCAGAAAAATACAATGGAAGAATGCATGCATGATGCTGTCATTTTGAACTCCTCCTCTCTTTAAGTGTCATGTCACAAGAAATACCCACATGGGCTGGTACTTAACCTATGAGGAGGACTTTATTCCCACCATTGTACATTCCTTTTCCTACAGAGTACCAGATCATTAAGACAGTAAGGAATTAACATAATGAAACTTCCAATCATACTCCCCGCTATTCCCATGGCTGCATTTAAGAATTTAGAAGTGAATATTGTTTGAATTTCAGCATTTGTTATTCCATAAGGTACAAAAAGTGGTAATACTCAGAAAGTCAGGATAATAAGTCATTTTGTGCTAATAAGAAATATACTTTAGTATCTGACCTGGTAAGGGTTGATCTGAATCAAGGAGAATCAATTCAGTGGAAATGCAACAAGTAAAAACTGTATTCAAGTAGAAACGTCAGTTTTCAGACTATATTTTTTTAACATCTTACAACTAAATCTATTTTTAAAGCTCTGAAAGTGCCAGTAATTCATTACTAGACATCTTTCTATCAAAACTACATACAATTACAATATACATCTCTATTTCAAATGTCTGATAACAAGAAATACAACGCTATGTTCATCCCTGGCTAAGTCAAATCACTGACTACTCCAAGGGTGGATTTAACTGACAGAATCTAATCAAATGGAATCGTTCTATCTTGCTCAGTAGTAGGCAGAAAAGGATGGAGTTCCATGCTGATTTGAAATCAAATATGAATCACAGTTCCCATAAATTTCTTATTTGTCAACAAGAGTTGAATAAAGGATTCAATCGGAATTATAAGCAGTGACAATTTGTACAAACTGTCACTGCCATACCCATATTGAAAAAAAGATATGGGGAAAGATCCAGAACAGAAAGTGAAGATCAGAAAATACCTAGTGGTGTTTGTGATACACTTGTCTTTCCAAAATGAGGTCTGAAAATATTTAGCAGACTTACATAATATGAGTAGGATGCTGAAAAATGAAGATTAAAAAACAATAGCAGAAGCGTGTGTGAAAGCAGAGAGATGATGAGATGGAAGAAAGTAACCAAGGAAGTAGAGTTCCTATTAATTATCATATTTAGATCATAAACCTTTTCCCAATACTCATTCTAATTTCTACCGCAGAAGATTAAATTGCATTTCCTTTATCTTTCCAGAGCGAACATGTGATCATATTCTTCTTTTAATTATATCTGTTCTACTGCTATACCTTTGCTCTATCTTCTGAATTTCACAGGAGACAAACCCATTTCTTTCACACTTTCCTCGTGGGACACATTTTCCTGAGCTTTCAGCACACTGGATGCCCTCCTCTGGATTTTGAAAGTTGTTCTGCTTTTTAAAAATTTTTTAAAGTGTCTTACTCAAAACTTACCACACTGTTCCAACGAGACCAAGCTGATGTCAAGCAGGGCAAAATAATTGCTTCCCTTATATACAAAGGGTGTTTCCAGCAACATATCTGAGGACTAGATTTGCTTGTTTTGCAAGATTACAACAATATGGATTGATACTGCTTGTTATCAACAAGGAATGACTCTAAGATACTCCTGCAGATGCTTGCCATTTCTATCTACCCCCAAAGTACTCACCACTTCTCTATACCGAATGTCATCTGGTGGGGTGCCTCTGATTTATCTATTTAAACTGGAACTACCACAGTATGTGTTTAACAGTCTTATTAGAATTAATAGCTTCCATAAAGCCAGCAACAAGTAAGCAAGCAGAAACGTTAAAACCTCGTTTTTTCCTGAAGTAACCACCTTTTTCTTTTATCTTCTGCCACATCTAAACTTTTCTTTTTGTTTTTTATGAGTCACTTTCCAGCTCACTCTCATTTTATGATTTACTTCATTACGCTTTTGCACTGAACACTAGCCCCTTTTTCCCCACCACTTTTTCTTTAGAATTCCTCTCTGATTTAAAGATCTATAAAGATGACCCATAACAATACCTCATTTTGTATTCACCTTTACATAACTCCCCAATTCTGTTACCATCCTTTACTCATCAGGCTACCTTTCCAAAATCAATACTAGTTCCCTAAACTTGTGAAGTTGGACAATATTTTCCTTTTCTCACTTCTTCAAACTGTGCATTCTACCATCTCATGATATCTTTCACACCAACTTCTGACTTCCTCAACCCATTCTTCCCCAGCCATAATGAAATCTGAACTGACAGCTGCCTTAACATTTTAAACATGTAGGGATTACATTGTTAGCACAGGAAAGCATGGAGCCTTCTCTGTGTCCCAACATTAGTTTTTCAACTTCCAGGGAAATTTATTTCCTCCATTATTTCAATTTCTTGTCTTTGGGGCATTCCTGTCAAAAACATACTAGCAAAAAAAGTCTTCTTTAGCGTATGTATTCTATGAATTTCCACACAGTTTGGCCCTCACCACTCCTTAACTTCAGAGCAAACATATATGGTTGTTCTCACTTCATGAAAAATTCTCTCCTATCTCAACCAGTAGGCTTGTGCTTTGTCCTACCATGCCTTAACAACTTTCAATTAAACTTCTGAATAGTGATGAAAGTTTGTTGAAAAAAAGAAATTAAAGGAAGGATGTGATTACAGTGAAACAAGTCATTTGAGTTATCAGTCAAATTTAGTACCCATTTCTTTTCTGTGAGTAGTGGATTGCTTTGAACAGTTTAGTGATTTGCATGTAAAAATAATGAATGTTTAGAAACTGGGAATTAAATATATTGAGATGAAGAATAAAATACTGCATTTAATTTATATACTTTTTTGGTTTTTTGGCCTGAATTCCAGTTTTGCAGAACAGTTTATTTTATCTTTTCTTTCCCTTTGGAGAAAATTTCAAAACCATGAAATGTCCCACAAAAAAGGAAACACAGTTTCTAGTGCTATTTTTACCCCAGACCTACTGCTTCTGCCAATAAAAAAGCAGACACAGGCTCCCAGAGCATTGCTTCTAGTACAACCACATACAAATTCAGTTTCAAGTATTACTCCTGTGCCTCTCCCACAGACATATGCCCTGGGCAATGCACAGCGTTTTCTCTGAACAGGCAGAAAAAGAGAAGGGAAGAATGAAAAATGTCAGGAGGAACTGACAGAGATTCTTGATGCCAGGCACCAAAGAGGAAAAAACGTAAAAGAAAGATAAAAATAAGAAAGAAAACCAGGAAGAAATGACAGGAAATAAACACAAAGGGGCACATCTAAAGCTGTGCCAGTCATGCTACAAGCCAAAGCTGGTAAGGTCACTTCATCTACACTGAATAGCATAAACAGCAAAGGTACAAGTAGAACACCAGATATGCTCTAACAATCTACTTTAGGGTCAAAATTGCTGTCCATTTGCAATTCCCAACACGGTCAATGGTAATAAAACACTTTGGACTGTTCTGGAGATAAAGCTAAAGCACTGTTCTGCCACTGTTCTGAAGACTTGTTCGCTTTTGAAAGGATTTATGCAGAAATCACAAATATTCTTGCTTTTTAAAAAGCTACTTGTCATGTTTAACCAAGAATTCAGGTAAAATCACTACCAAAAAAATGCAAGGAATGATTTAGTATTTCTAGAGTAATAAAAGTGAAGATAATGAAATACAAATCTATAAGGGGGAGGGTGGTTAGAAATACATCACTTCCCCCCTCACATCTCCTCTTCTTTTGACAACTCTGCAAGTTTGAAACATAAATTATCAGAAATGAGAAAAGTGGGCATACTTACAAATATATTTTTTTAAAACAGTAAAGTTTCTATTAATTTGGCTTCAAAGAGGACATACGAGGGTGTGATATTGCCTGCAAAGACCCATCCCTGTGTATTCTCTTATCCAGAAAGACCTGTCATAATGTTTCAGCTTTTCAACCCCATATATTGAATTCAACTTTCAATTCACTAGTCTTTTCCTAAAGACAACTATGTCAATTTGCACCACCAATGGCATCCAAAACTTCAGCACAGAGACTTGGGTTATTGGGATCTACCAAACACAGGATCTTGACAGTACAGCTCCATGATTTGAGATCAACTCTTATATTCCACGTTTGTTCATTTGCTGTGTAATGAGCTTACCAGACATACAGTTACCAGACATCACAAGCTTGGTGGTGTTGATTAACTAACAAAATTAAAGTGATAAAATATGTTTATACTCCAAAATTTAATTCCTAACCTGCTGTATGGAAAAAAAACCCAACCCAAATCAAAAAGTTTATTGGATTGTCAATACAGAGAGAGTAATGTAGATTTAACTCAGGCAAGACAATAATAATATCTCTTATTGAAACAATAACATGCTATACCGTTATTCTTACACTAGCATGTCTAATATTCAGATGCTCATTGGCTTGATGAGAGGCAGGGGACAGGGCAGATTGTGATAAGGTGCTGAAAATCAGTAGATCTCCATTGTCTACCCTGTACCAGGCCCTCAAATGGTTCCCTGAAGTGAGAAAGGCCTAAAGAACCTGGTAACAATACACCACTTTCTGCATACAAGGCACCTCAGTGGAAATAACTGCCATTGTGTTCTCTTTCTACTACTGTTTCTTCAGGTCAGTTAACCTTATACTTCTCTTTCCTTGCAATGGGATCATTGGGTCACACAGAGCAGGGTGAACAGAAAACTGCAGGAGCTTCAATCTCTCTGAGAGAAAGAAAGACCAGCTCGGTCCACTTACAGAACGGGCTACACCTGGCTTGGTACTCGTGGGGAATTACATCACAAAGAGCTGATTTGGCTTTTGGGAATTAAAAGTTAATTCCATTGTGTAAATCAAAGCACCAATCAATATCCTGTCAAGGACTAACGTATTTTCCACCAAGTACCCAAGCAGTTCTCACTGATACCAACTAGAAACTCATACATGAAAAGCATCATCAGTCCGTCCTCTTGCGAGCATGGGGGTATGCATACCATTCAATAAGAAGCAAACCCTAAGGAACGTCTGTCTTTCTACAGATACATCCATGTGGATACCCAATGTGTCATCTTTGTGAGCTTAAAACTACTGTGAAAAGACCAACACTTTCTCTTAAAAAGTATAATCAAGACATTTCCTCTCTCTTTATGCTGGCAGAGTTCTCCAGCATTTCATGGATTTGAAAAGTTTCTGCAATTGTCTGTTTGAATTTAATTTCATTTTGAGATATAAGTATGTGCACTAATATTTTTCACTAGAAAGTTATACTTTAGATTTGCATTATGCTATCATAACTTCCCTACCCAGTCCCTAACCGTAAAAGTCGGGGGAAAAAAATAATCCCAAAATAAAAGCAGAATTTACACTCTGTGTGATATGTTTGTGTATGTATGTACATGTTTGTGCATGAGTGCTAAAGATTTTTAGCTGTAATATTACAACTTCAGGCTTCATGAAGTGAGTTTTAACATCTGAACAATAACAGCAGCAATAACAAATTCACAAACACTCCCTCTCTATAAATGCTTAGGGAAATACACACTGTATTATCTTTATGTGAATATAAACAATGACTTGCTGGGCATCTTGGTGATATTTTGTAGTGGGTCATTACTGCAGCTGACATATCAGGAGGTACTTAAATGTAACAAGGACTAAAAAGAATTTATAAAGCCTTTATAAAACAGAGATCTCACTTGCTTTCTCTAACCCTTTATTAATTATGGAACCTTTCTAATGCCACACAATAAATTTATAGTTACTAGTAAATGTAGCCTATCCAAAATTATTGGCTAGGTGCACAGAAAGACATGAGAAATTAACAAAGGAATTGGTTATTATTGGCTATTTAATTAGAGGCTGTTCATTTGTAGTACAAAATTAAAACAGTTCTTTTGAACTTAGATATTTTACTATCTTTTAAGGAATCATTATGAAAACCAAAAAATATACAAAATAATGCTATTTATCCTGAACAATCAGTGATTTATAAATTATTATATATGGTATAACAGTTTGGGCTTTCCATTTCTTTTTAAATATGACTCTGCACTGATTCTCATTAGGGCATCTTGGTACTAAGGCAAAATAAATAACCATAGTAGCAGGACAGGATCTCATTTGCTGCAGAGAGGAAATACCACATTTTAAATCTATGCTATCCTGGATCTTGGCCAAAATACCAACACAACTCTGCACTAGAGAAAACCTGTTTGTCATGAAAATGCATATTTGAATAAGCTAAACCTGCAACTACCCTCAGTGCTTTTTCCTCCCCTACTATCTGAGTGCAGACTTTCATAGCAGCGAAGGGTGAGATTCTGGCAGATGTAGATGTATCTGAGGTTCTTTTTGAGACATTCTCTGCTTCCTAAATAGTTGATGAAATAAGGTCGGCATGAAGGTAAAAATACAGTCTCCCTGATGCTATGAGGTATATTGGAAGCTTTATTTTGACCTTTGATATTGAACCTATGCCAATTCAACCGAGACATACATGCAATGACACCACAGAGTTTGCATCTTTTACCATTCAAAAAGCAAAAATGCTAAATGTATGCTCAGTTTGATGTGTCAAAACATATGAAACAAAAGATGATGATGAGTGAATGTACCGAGCTACGTTGTCTCTTTTGACTTTCTTACCTCATTTACATAGACCCAGTGACTATCCTTTGATGCAAGGTTGGTTTCCACAGCCTACAAAAATAAAAAGAAATATAATAATAAAAATAAATAAAACATCTGAAATATATTCCAGAAATAACTTGCATAAAAAGGTTCTATAAAGCTCATTGTGATTGCTTTCATTGCCATTGGCATTGTTACAGTAGAGTTCTTTTCATCTCTGCCACTGCTGTTGCATGGAATGGCACCTTGTCAGTGGCAGTTACGTTTGTCTGACTTCAGTATCTAAACTGAAGTACCCCGTACCATGAAGATATTCCCTAGATATACCACACACAAAAGCATATCAGAGCAGGGTGGTACATCAACATGATAAGGGATCCTATGATGAACAACTGCACAGAGAACATGCAGTTCATGAGGTTTAACTTCCACATAAAAAGGCTGCCCAGAGGAGCTGTAGCTGTCCCTGGCAGTGTTCAAGGTCAGGTTGGATGGGGATTTGGGCAACATGGGGTAGCGGAGGGTGTCCCTGCCCAAGGCAGGGGTGTGGAACTAAATGATTTTAAGGTTCCTTTTAACCAAGACCATTCTGTGATCCTATGATATATATAATGCATCCTAGTAGGCTAGGTTTCTTTTCAGTATGCCTCCCAAAAATATACTGTCTCTCCCTTATTACAAGTCTGACACTTTAACTGTTAGCTAACCTAGTTAATGAAAAACACCACTTTGAGACACTCAAATGAAGTTCAATATGAGTCATCCGCTCTTCAAATTTACATAAGACACAAAAGAAAGTTATGATTTGCAAGGAAACTTTTTCTGGCTTCCTTGTATGGACATATTACAAAGAAACAGCCCATGGATGATGGATAATTTCTGCACCCTTTTCATTGTGTGCAGCCTCAAAAACAGTTGCAGTATTATGAAGTGGCTCTGTGGACTGTGGCACTGGGCTGGACAGGAACATCATCAACCACCTTCCTCTCCAGATCACATTTGCTTAATAAGCCTCTCAGATATTTAGCATCAGATGGGATGAATCACCTTCCTCATGACACTGACTACAGATGACTGGCTTAGAATAAACACCTGTGACTTGAAGGCTTCAGTGAAATTACAAAATATCCGTCCTTAATATAGGCTAAGGGAGTACTGTTACCTCAGGAAAAACAAAACAAAACAAAACACCACCCCAAAATAAACAACAAACTAAAAAAAAAAACAACCCAAAAAACCCAAACCTGGCTAAGTAGCCAACACAAACATTTTTGATATTACTCTTAGCTATACTGTGTGGAAAAAAAAAAAGAGTATAAATTACTTGCCAATGTAACTGTGTTCTAAAACTTCGCTTATTTGTACAGCCTACACAAAAGCTAAGAGAAAACTGTGGGCAAATCATGTACCTCAATCTATTTCTCATGTCCACAAGGTGAAGTACTCCTTTAAAGTGACAAAAATCCCAACAGAGAAACCACAAAGGAGTCCAAAGAGAAAAATCGACACAGGCAGGGCACACTATCGCTCATCATCATCATAAGCAGCATTATTAGAAATTAACTGTCCCTGGTGTCAAAGCAGATGAGAAGCACCAGAGACATGAATGGTTGGACTTGATGATTTTAAAGGTCTTTTCCAATCTTGTGATTCTGTGACAGAATTTCTGACAGGACAATCCTCTCCTAAGCATGCAGTGAAATATTGTCTCCCGTGCACTTCTTTTAAGCTGGCAGGAAAACTAAACAAACCAACCAACCACATCACTGAGGAATCACAGCTATCAGGAAAGCCGGCAGTAATGAAAATAAGGGACGGGGAGGGGGAAACCTGTTGATTTCCTCTGCATTCACCCCTCTAACATGTATGGACAGAGCCAAAATAGCCAGGTGCTGTAACATATAGAGGAAAAGCAAAGTGCTGCCAACATTAGCAAAGCAGAACTAAATAATGCTCAGGTGCAGAGTTATTGCATTGGCTACATTTTGTGATTTATCTGCAACAGTGAGCAATTTGTGTGAATAAATGCTAAGTCTGGGGAGCTGCAAGAGCCAGGGTATTTGAAATGAATTATTGTAACTCATTCTTCTTGGTTCATGTATCTGGGCCAAAGATTTTCAAATGAGGGGCCTAAATTTAGGTTGCCAAGAGTTTGTCTTTAGTCATCAGCGTGCTGGACTATACAGCACCTCCTGCAGAAGTCAATGGCTCTGCACTCTAAAAGCCTGAAATGTATTTAGAAGCATACCCACAGGTAGGCGAGTTTAAATGTCTATAAATACCTTCTGTTTAGAGCTGCAACACTTAGCACGAAGCATTATTCTAAACCCAGACATGCTGAGAAGACACAGAAATGGCTTGCACTTTATGTTTCGGGTTTTGCACCATATTTATACCCTTGCTGTCCTAAAGAATCCCAAAATGAACTACTGAAAGTCACATCTCTAAGGTTTCCACCTTCTGATAGCACTGGCGTATTGGAAGTGTATAGCTGGAGTCTCACGGAAGTTCAGCAGTGTAAAGAGCAAGGTCCTGGAGACCTGGGATATCACATTCAAATTTATTCAGAATTCTCAAAATAAGAAAGCAATTAACTAAGTCTATAATTTAGGGAGTTTCTTTTTCTTTAAAGAGGAAAAGGTATCAGCACTTGGGAAATTATAGTCGCCCATTTTTAATTATTCAAGCTGTTCAAGATTTTGTTTAAGCTTGTGCCTCCGTTAAAAGAAGTCTATGAAACATCTGGAAGGAGCTATCACAGCTTATTTCACAAGTGTGCCCTGTGTTAAAGGAAGTAGGCTCGGAATTTGTGTGATCACTGTGGCTGAGGGAAAGCTCTACCATCTATTAGTGCTAAAACAGATTATGGGGCTTGGGGATTTCTGTGGAAAAATTATTAATGCAGGTGCAAAATATCCTAGTACTTTATATATTCTCTATGTCCACAGGGTCTGGTTGACACTCCAGAGTAATGCCTCACAGCATTTCTATCATATAGAGAATCTGTTTTTCAGGTGAACAGTGCATTGGAAATTAAAGCTCTTAGAAGGCCTTTTGGGACTGCATGCCCTTCTTCCTTGCCTCCTTCCCTGACCATGTTTCAGCATCCAAATGTTAAAATGCAGAACCCAAACAAGAGAGCTGTAACTGACTCAGTGTACCACTATTAATGCAATCTATAAATGATACTATCAGAACTGGCCAGTGTGAGAAGAGTGGAAGGGAAGCAGTGAATGTAGAGAACAATCTACAATGTCTCAGTAGAAGCATTTTCAATAGAAATGAAATAGACTGAAAATCAAAATCCGAGTGTTAAGGTTTCAGATTTCATACCAACAATAAAAGAAAAGAAGATGCTTTATGAAAAATGATCAAAGATATTGTCATTTGTATGGCTTTGTTTACTTTTAAAAGTACAATTTACTGCCAATAAACCATGACATTATTTTATTAGAATATATTGGAGAATGTTTACATTGCCTTTATGAATAGGCAATGCAGTTCATTACTTTATCTAATCGCATTTTCAGGAGTTAAAGTTAGAACAGTAAGCAACAAATACTGCTACGTTCAGAAATAAAGCAATTCTGCATAAAGAAATGGGAAAAAAGAAACCAACCACAAACCAAGAACAACCTTTCCTGACCCTCTCAAAAAATCTGAAACTCAAAACTTTTCCAAAGGTGGAACTGATGGCTAGTAATAGGGAAGGCTCTTTTCCACAGTAACTGGCTGCTTTGCCAGTGTCAGCACCTCAATAGTAATGGCAAGCATCAGGCTGTGTAGGAAGGAACATAGGGATGAGTGGCCAGGGTGGGAGAGATCCCCTTAGAGGGATGCTGGTGGGTGTTCAGACAGACACAGGCAGACTGTACTTCTGAGAGAATTTCTCATCTTACCCTTCATATTTCTAAAGCAGCCTGCATGACAATTACAGATAAACATTTTTATATTTTATTATTCATAATGAAAGCATAAGAAGGGTTTGGGGAAGTAACGATGTCTAAATCTCAGATCTTTGGAATCTTTTGTAAGGGATCACTCTCAGCACTCATAATTCATTACCTGCTCATTTTGCATTTGCCACTGGACAATATTTAAAGAAAACTATTTCCAGTTCCTATTGTCTCAAGCCAGTGTTCTAGTCAGTGACCTGCTTCCTAAAACAGCTTCTTTTCCCCCTTCACGTCATTGGAGAAATTGGGGAAGAAATGTTCCCAAGGGCATGGAGCAATATGACAATGGGGTAATGGTTTTAAACTCGAAAAGGGGAGATTTTGGTTGGATATTAGGAAAAAGTGCTTCAATATGAGGGTAGTGGATCACTGGAACCGGTTCCCCAGGGAGGTGGTGGAGGCCCCATCCCTGGAGATATTCAAGTTCAGGCTTGATGAGGCTCTGAGAGACTTGATTTAGTGAAGATGTCCCTGGTTACTGCAGGGGGTTTGGATTTGATGACCTCTAAAGGTCCCTTCCAACCTTATACATTCTATGATTCTATGATTTAACTACTACCTTTCTTTCACCCACAAAAAACCTAAGAAAAACCTTCACAACCATTTTGAAATCCATTATAGTAAAACAGCGTGGGGTGGGGGGTAGGGTTGGAGAATCACTTCGTTCTTCACGTCATTTTGTAAGCCTGAGCCAAACCTAGCTCCAGCTGCTTTCATTACGGAAGATGGACTTAGATTTTCTTAAATGGCTTTGCTCTTTATTAAAACATCCAGAAAAGCATCCCAGGAATCAGGGAACTGGTTTAGATCCCAAAGAAGATACAGACCAAGTTTCCAATGCAATACATCTGACAGTAATTAATTGGATAGTACCTAAGTGCACCTGTTTATCTGAGATGCTTTGTATATGCCTTGGATACAAATAAGTTACGATAGAAGATATGAAAAAGTCAATTCTGGTAGAGCAGATGGGTTCAGTCTATATCCCCTAGACACCCAGTTTATATTTAGAAACTCCTTCAATTAAAATAGTGCAGTTCATGTCCAGGAGTGACTTGCACAGGTAATAGAACTTCACAGAAAAACAATTTCTCTGTACCAGTCACTGGGATTCTTGCAATTCATTAGAACCCTTTTTTCCTTTGTATTTTAAATAAATACCTCTTGGCTCAGTATCTTCAGAGAACCATAAATCCTGTAGAGTTTAATAGATTAAGAATAAGTAAAATAAACATCACTAGCCACAATCATTTATAAAAATATTTTTTAGAAAGTCAGTCTAGTCTAAGTTCCGTATTATACTTACAGGGTTCTTAAAAACACTCCAAACTGATATTGTTTCTAAATACACAGTACAACATCCCAACTCTAGATTGAAAGTCATAACACTGAGATGTTTTAGACTAAAGAATCTTGAAGAGAAAAAACTCAGTTGCATTCAGTAAACTGAATCTGGACTGTAAGTTTACTTTTCTCATTTAATACAGGTTAATTAAAAATTCTAAGTATAACTTTAAAGTGAGATTTGAAGTTCTTCCTTCTCTAAATGGTAAAATGGGAATGTAAAGAGGTCCCATGACATAATATTTCAGATCAGAAAATCCACTGAACCTGATCCTTTCTTACTGAACATCGTTCCCCATGAAGAATTTGCACTGTTAATAAAAAAGGTTTTGCCAGAAATTCTTTACACTTCCCTTTTCTGAACATCTCCCTAGAAGTGTGTACATACACAGTTCTTAAAAAACCCTTGGCAGGCTCACTGAATCCCCATCTTTCAGGGATCACTACCTCACATCAACTATTCAGTTAATTTCCCTACTCTTACAACAGAAGCTGTCAATTCTGAATCTAGGTACCTATTAGCTTTGCATAAGGGATTAATGAACCACAAGAAATACATGCTTTTAACATCCACGTTTCTTGATAATTCACTGCGCACATTACTTCATTCTTGGTCTACACTCTATAAACATATTTCTAAAACACCTTGCTCGAGGGAGAACATGTTTTTCAAGTTATCATGCACTGTTACATTAATACACGAAGCCTGATGTTTCCTCATTACTCTTCTGCAGAACTGCATTGCTAACAAAAGCTATTCTTCCCTCAATGGTACTGACGAAGCACAAGTAATGATTGAAAGTCTGTCATGAGTTTGGATGCTAATTTAACCTTCTGGGAAGCTGCCAGTAGTATAAGTGTATAAACCTGGCATATTCAGCTTCAATGTCCCATAATAAATAGGCCAGAACGGTCACACAGATCTCTGCAACCTCTTACTTGGATATCTGGTCATCAGTCTGGGATAGCAATCCAGGGTCCTTGTTCCCCACAAACTCTGCAATATTGCATTTATGCTCTCTGGCCAAAAGGTACAAGATAGTAATTTCTTGACCTCTGTATCAATTCCTCCACAAGCTAAATAATGCAATCTAACAAAGCCGGGGGGATGAAAAAAACACAAACCCAGTATAAAAAAAGCAAGAACATCCCACAGCAAATCTCCAAATACCATCAACAACTAAGTTCCATTTCCAGTTACTAATAAGATGTTTCATGCGAACAGGAGTAAATATGACCCAAATCTTCACTAGCTTTCAGCACACATCCCTACAGCTGAGGAATGCTAATTAGAGGATACACATGACATTTTGCACAATTTAACTTGAAAACAACCCAAACTGAAATATAAGAACAATGCATTTTAGAGTTTGCACTGTACTAGTTTCCTGATACCTAGGCCATAGGTGATCAGAAAGAACCCTATGCTGTAGAACTAAAGTTTAATATTAACCAAGAGAAACATTGAAGATGAAAAAATTACAAGCAAGAGTAGGACAAGAGGAAGTATACATTTCAACTTCTCCGGGCTACATGGCTGTAACGGTCTTGAGTAACTAACTGCATGACATTGCCTATTGTTTTAGCCTTGACCATTTCAATGCGATGCTCTGGGATTTCTGTTTAACCTTATTCCCATTTTATAGGTAATGCTTATTATAATCAATCCCATTGGGTGAATATTCCACTGGCTGATATATGAAAGCAAAGAACTGCATATGGAACTCTTCCAGAAGCATTCAGTAAGAATTTACTTTTCAAAGCTCAAATGTCACATGCTATTTATAAACGTGGTAACTGTTGACCATTTAACTACACGGCACAGTGGTGACACCGGATAATTGCACAGTTGTCAGAAAGCAGCATTTCTGTAAAGACATAAATATAACGTTAACTAAAAACCACAACCTCTCAGAAATCTCGTACTTAAAATTTTACCAAAGCCACACGCTGAGCTGACTCTGGAGACCCAGCAAAATCTTTGAAAAGAATAACTAAGTTTTGCTTGCTTAGACACCGAATTATTTTTTAAGATAACAGCTTTGTACATCCATATTCTATTAAAAATTATCACCTTTTAGAGGCAATTTTGTAATGCTTTAAGAACCACACTCCTGAAAGAGACAAACCACAGAGAAGAAACTAAAATTTATCAGAGCTGGCCAGCATTTGGAGCGTGAAGAATTTTTATTGGTTTGCTTTGATAGTCCTCCTGCTTCCCATTAAGAGAATAAATCACCTGAAACAATTCAGCAGGTTAAGTTTCCTGTTTGTTTGAAATGCCTACATGAGGTTGACTAGATGTAGATGTGAAAGTTGAAAATGGCTTGTCAGGCACAGAGCCTTGAAGCCTACCTTCAGCATGCATGATTGCTCCCTAGTCCTATAATAAGTGGCCATTCCACAGTCAGGATATAACACATTTCGTTATGTACCACCACTCTCATACTCGCTCTCTAAGCTCTACTCAGAAGTAACACCTTAAGCTCCAATTTCAGCTTGAAGTGGAAGTTCAGTATCACTTTACAGAGTTTGTTGAGTTTTCCAGCATATTACTTTTTGTAGGCATAAACAGCAGATGGTAACTATATCATTAAAGACTTCTTAGCTTTTTAACATGTACACAACACCAAACAGTGAAAAGACAATTTATACAATCCTACTTTTCTCTTTTAAAACAGAAGTACACTCTGTCTTGACAGCAGATAGCTGAAGCTCACAGAATCACATATCATGGTATGAACTCTGAACCCAAAGAACCAGCTATAGGGTCAAGGGACCACTTTGTTTTTTATTATGATTTTAACAGGGATTCATTGACTCTGGCAGAAAGAGCTGCAAGAGTCACTGCAAGGCTGTTATTTTAAATAGGTTATAGGTTTTAACAGCTCTATGAACTTGGAAAGTTATATATCCACATTAAAGGTTCACCTGTCCATTATCCATCTTTCCGTCTGTCTCATACATGCAGCCTCTTAAATTCCTTAAAAAACTTCTCTGGTTTTAGAGGAAAGATGACACTCATCTTGCCTCAGCCTCAAACGTAATAACTTCCAAACCAGTCCTTTTCTGCCTACAGCACTCATTTTGAATTGCAAAATAAATACATAAATAAAACAAAATCCTTACAGGTCTGAGGACCTTCTTGTCAATCATAGTGCATTTTAAATGGACACACAATGCCATGGGCTGTGTGAGTGCTAAAGAACACCTTAAATATCGCCTTAACCATCTTAAACCAGAAGACTCCTCCTGATCAGCTCTGCCAAAAGGAAGGAATATTTCCTTTTTTTTTTTCACAGCATGAGACTGCCACGTACTTCTCATGCAATAACTCTGTCAAGCTACTCTAGAAGGAAAGAAACTGCTGGGGAGCAGTAATGGTGGTAATGGAAGGGCCAGTTCTCCCATTGCATGTCCACAGGCTTCACGACTTTGTGTAAAGTCTTACAGATTACACCAAGGTAAGCAAAGGCAACAGTCACCTACCACTGAGTATTTATACAGAACAAAACTAATGAGAAGCAGCCACAAATAAATTTACTGTTTGTTCACAGATTTTTCTTCCAACTAGGTGTTCAAATATTCACCATTTGCATCAAAACCCATAATGTTTTTCATCTGCACTTGCTTAAAGCTGGCAGAGATGCACATGGTTATCACATTAGTGCCAGTCTTCATCACCTTTATCTTTGGCAGCAAGAATGATATTAAAATATATATATATTACAGTAATGGGGCATGAGCAGATTTGACTGGAAAACATACTTACTTTTCCTAAATGCTTGCACACAGTTATTCAGAAGACTACAGCAAAGTTATTAATTTAAAAATACATATTTCATCCTCTGAAACAACTTCCACTTCATCTAACTAATAAAAGCTCACATAGTGTTTGCAAAGTTATAGACAAATGGGTTTCAGAGAATAAACCTTTCTGCATTGTCTGGAGTAACAGCTTATCTTCTGACTCCAGGGAAAGCAGCATTCATTACAGCTTATGCCTTGATTCTGTTCTTGAAACCAAATCGGTTTTAGCATTTTAACTACAGTAATTTTCTTCCTATTGTTTCTGAGGTAGAATTTAGACAAAACACGGTTTTGTGTTAGAATTTCCATGTACCTGAGCTTCTATATAAGTACAGAGGAAGAAAAAAGTGAAATAAATAGGGTTTTAATTTTAAATCTGAGCCTGTTTGACTTGTAATATGCTATCCTTTGCAGTGATTTCTATTATTCCATGCATGCAGGTATGAAATAATTCACAAGGGAAGCTTCCATTGACTTTAATTAAAGTTGCCTACACCCCACTGACAAAAAATAAAATACACTGTATGTTATAACGTTTATGCAGGACGGTTTATATAGAGGACCACAAGCCTGTTTTAAGCCTTTTATAGCCAGCTGAGAGAGAAAAATATAACAAAACAGTCCCCAAATATTCTGGAATGAACACAACCTTTAATACAACAGTTGTGTTTGTGACAAGCTATGACTAGAAAACAACAAATTGTTTCAGAGTATACCCCATGCAAATTGATTCAGATTTCAGACTAATATATCCACAAATATTAATTGCTTTTTCTGAAGATAAAGTGAAAGCAACGTGTCATGTAACTATGCGACAAATAGTGCTAAGCAGGGAATCTGGCATGGAATTTGTCCTCCTTGAGGGAAAATCTATGGGAGACAGAAACAGGAACTAATTCTATTAGTTGGTGAAAGCTTTGTTCATAAAGTCTGTGGTGTAGTCAAATTTCCCAGTTCGCAGAATCTACTTTTGCATGAGACAAAGGCCACGTATTTGAGAGCCTACTACAGGTATCTTCAGCTTTGGCTGACGAGCAGTTTAACTGCAGAACTTAAAAAAAAACACCCCAACAATATTTAACCTAGGGAAAATATTAAAAAGACGGTGTCTTGGAAAGTCCATAAACAGGTGGTATCAAAACGGGACATTTGTGACAGTTAAACATAATGATAAAGGGAGAGGGGAAAAAACATTACATTGGAATGGACCCTATTTTCATTTCAGGGTTTCATCTGTTTTTATTGGAGACTCAAAAGAACAAAGCAATAAGCATTACTAGCTGAAAAAAATTAATAAAGACACATCCTTAAGTGTTTACCTGATGGGAACATAACACTGTCACCCAATAGAAATCATGAATTAGAAAAACCAAGGACTAGGTTTTAGAAATTAAAATTTTTCTTTTTTTAAAGAGAACACGAGAAAGTACTAATTTGTGCATTGTAAATACCTGCAAACAGAAAGACTTGGAGCATGTGAGCACAAAGACAGATGAGAACATGGGAAGAAAACATGGGTAACAAAACAATATAGCTGTACAGAGAAACAGAAACTCTGCATACAGAAAACATACAGGCAAAAAAAGAGACCAGACGAACCCAACATGCACAGAGGAAGATAAAATCCAAGTGCTAACACCTCTATGAGAGGAGACTGTACCAAAGATTTAAAACACCAAAGAAGGAGAGGTGAAAGGGTACAGTGGAGGTAGGAAGTAACTACAATCCAGATGAAGAAAAAAATAAGATTTATAAGATTCACACAATCCCAGGAACTGCCGAATTGCGTGAGGGACAAATTGTCTTGTCTGTCACTAGAGAGCACTGAAGGAAGAGGTCATCAAGCTAGGACAAGAAACACACTTGGCCTTGAGGCAGAAAAGAAATAAGAAAAATTTTTAAAAAAACTTATCTTTGTTCACTTAGGTCAGGTGTCATTGTAAGTTTACTGCTAGATAAAACAGTATTTATACATAGGTGAGAGGTGCAAATTAAAGTACAGTGTAGCTTAAGTAAGATGAAGATGAACAGAAAAAAGACTTGCGGCAGAAAGAAACAGTAAGTGTAACCCATGAAAAGTATTGTCATTAAAATGAAATTTTCTAAGGTAATTCTTTCAGATAAGACTTTTAGTGCTGGCCTTGAGAGGCAAAGTCTGAAACTACTAAAAGAAAATAAAACATTAAAGAGCACACTGGGCTCGGTGTCTCCAAAACTACTTTTACTTTGTAAGACTATAAAAATATGTTCATGAAGATATACTGAACAGCTATGTCTAAACAGAGAGGGCAATTTGAGATGCAAAAATAGAAAAAAGAAGAATGTAAATATGGTGACATTACAGTCAGAAATAGAATGATATTTATATATTATTTATTTTTTTTTAGTGAGATAACAGACAACAAAGAAACAAACAGGGACACTGGGGAGAAAACAGACCGAATCTGTGTAACGTGTGCAAAAGTCTTCCTGGGATAGAGGCCCAGAATAACACCTATTAAAAAGTTCTGCAGGGGTGATACACAGTAGTAAATTTTCAAATCTTAAAGTCAGAGGGGGGACAAAATATCTTGATGGATAGGGCAATCACGAGTTAAACAAAACTAAGTACAGACACAGTTCCTAGCTTCATAATAAAGGATGTTAAAGGAATACCAAATTTCCCCTGTCATCCTTAGATTTTGAGCTTTTCAATTATCCTGTTTTCTCAGCAGTTACTCCATTGGAGCCTGAGAGCTTCAGTTGGTTATTTAATATTACCAGTAATGATCCTGACAAACACTATTACAAGAATTAACTATGATGGAAAACTAGGTAGTATGATAAATATGGAGGTGTTTAGAGAGCACTTAAATAGATGATGACTTCTGAAACTAGGTAACATAATTATGGGGAAATTCACTACTATGAAAAATAAAGTCATGCACTCAGAGAACCAAAAACATTTTTTGCTATTATTTGAAACTTCATCAGTTTGAAAACATCCACAGGCTAGGGCTATGACCTAGCAATCTGTGCACTATGAACAATCAGACCCTAAGATGTAGCAGCTAAAATGTTGTCAATAAAGCATTAATACCATCAGAGAGAGACTCCTGTAGTCACTAGTAGGTTGAGAGTAGAGTTAAAGTTCAGATAGTTTAGTAGCAGAACTGTAAGACAATATGCTTGGTGTATCTCAAATACTACTTGAAGTAACTCAGGAGGATAAAAACCAAATAATCTCAATTGGCCATGCTAGCACAAAGTCATATGGATACAAGTAGGATCACAGATATGTTCTGGCTGAGAATACAAAAGTTTTACAGTGAGATTCTGAATTCATCTCATGGCAGCAGTGGCAGGCCAAAATACATGCAGTTCCATTTCAAAAGAGTGTGTGAGCAGTTTCTAAAAGTTGAGTATAGAATATATATTTATGTATTATGGTGGCCTCTGTTCTCAGGAGACAGAGGAAAGGAAGCCAGGAGGTCATTCCTCATCTGTTACCCCTGAGACAGTACAGAAACCCAGCAGCAGCATCCTGGGTTTTATGAGAAGACAGAAAAACATGCACTTTATAAATCATAGACTACACCAGAGATGAAAGAGTTAATATTGCGTCCCTGTTTGTATTAGGAACTCGGCATTCAGACTGTCCAAATTGCATCTCCTGGAACTTGGCAAGCATCTTGTCAGCTTCAATATAATTTGTTTTTCCAAACCTAAACTGTTTAAAAAATTAAGGTGTCCTAATTTTTTAAAACACTAAGTGCCAAGGCAGTAACCCTTTACCATTGTGATAAGGATTGTCTTCCCTAACCTTTATTATTTACTAAAGTTTGACTGTCAAAGAAAAGGAACTAATTTTTTGAAGTGTATTTAGGTAGCTGAGTTGCAGTTTTCTGAATTTAAGGCTGAGAAGAAGACTGCTTCAGCTCTGAGGATATCAGATAAAAGAAGATGGTATTCTATGGAAAACCTATGATTCAAGAACTAATAATGTAATATGGGACAAATATTAGTTCCAGTCAAGTAAAGGGGGATAAGATTTCATTCTCATGAGTCTTCTGTCTCTCGAATACTGCTTCAAATACTCCACAACTGAGAGATTTAGAAGATTACATTAAGTCAGAATGGCATAGAATCACAGAATGTGCTGGGTTGGAAGGGACCTTTAAAGGTCCTCAAATCCAAACCCCCTGCAGTAAGCAGGGACATCTTCACTAGATCAGGTCGCTCAGAGCCCCATCAAGCCTGACCTTGAATATCTCCAGGCATGGGGCCTCCACTACCTCTCTGGGGGACCTGTTCCAGTGATCTACCACCCTCACACTGAAGAGCTTTTTCCTAATATCCGACCTAAACATACCCTCTTTTCTAGTTTAAAACCATCACCCTTCATCCTATTGCTACATGCCCTTGAGAACAGCTCTTCCCCAGCTTTCTTACAGGCAGCTTTCAGGTATTGGAAGGCTACTATAAGGTCCTCCCAGAGCCTTCTCTTCTCCAAGCTGAATAAGTCCAACTCTCTCAGTCTATCTTCATAGAAGAGATGATCCAGCCTTTTGATCATTTTTGTGGCCCTCCTCTGGACATACTCCAACAGGTCCAGGTCCTTCTTGTGTTGAGGGCTTCAAAGCTGGATGCAGTATTCCAGGTTGGGGTTCTCACCAGAGCGGAGTAGAGGGGCAGAATCACATCTCTCTAGATCTGCTGGATGCAGTTGGCCTTCTGGGCTGCAGATGCACATTGGAAATTCGTGTCTGGGTTCTCATCCATGAGTACCCCCAGGTCCTTTTCCTCAGGGCTGCTTTCAAGCACATTATCTCCTAACCGGTATGGATAACCGGGATTGCCCCAACCCAGGTGCAGGACCCTGCAACTTGGCTTTGTTGAACCTCATGAGGTTCACCTGACCCCACTTCTCCAGCCTGTCCAGGTCCCTCTGGATGGCATCCTGTCCCACTGGCACGTTAACCTCACCACTCAGCTTGGTTCCATCATCCACCTTGCTGAGGGTGCACCCAATCCTATTGTCAATTTCATTAATAAAGATATTAAAAGAACTGGTCCTAGAATGGACTCTTGAGGAACACCACTTGTCACCATCTTCTATCTGGACATCAAGCCATTGACCACCATCATCTGGATGCAACCATCCAGCCAATTCCTTATCCACTGAACAGTCCACACATGAAATATGTATGTCTCCAATTTAGAGAGAAGGTTGTTGTGGGGGACTGTGTCAAAGGCCTTGCAGAAATCCAGATAGATGACAACCATAGCACTTCTCTTGTCTACCGATGCTGTTACTCTATTGTAGAAAGTCACTAGACTGGTCATGCATGACATGCTCCTAGTAAAGGTATATGATTTACTAAAGAACTCAGTTAACAGGCGCTTAGAAAAGATAATTACAAACAAATGCACGCCAAACAAAGGAATCTTAGTCTTTAAATGATGAAAGTAGGTATGACAGAATTCTGGAGAAGGGAAAATCCACACACCTTCTGCCTTTTACTACCTATGGCATTCCAATCAGGCTGGTAGCAGCCCCAAAACTGGGAGCTCAAGATGGTATAAAAAGTTTTCAATAGAAAACCCATAGAATAGAGAAGAAAAATTATAATTATAATGCAGTACTATTAGACCCCTTTTATAGATGGAAGTTAAGGCAGAGAGATAAGTTCACAATAAAGATCACAAACAACACATAACAGAACAGGGACTTCAAGTCACTCGTCCTTTTTTGTGCTCCAACAGTAATCCCTGCTTTAAAAATCTAGATCCTTTCATGCCTTCAGCAGCATCAGAAGGGATAATCACAGCAAAGGATGTGCTGAACCTGCTGCTTTCTGCCCCAGGAGAGGGACAAGACAACACAAACTTGGAGGTAGTCTGTCAGTGTCCTAGAAGCCCCCATCAGATCCCCACTGTTACCATTGTCCCATTGGACCCGATGATCTCTCGAGGTCCCTTCCAACCCCTACAATTCTGTGATTCTGTGATTCTGTATCTCCACTTGAAGAGTACTTTCAAGAGGTGTACTGTTGGCTAGGCACATAAATCAGGGGCTTTTATGGCTTTCTCCAATACAACATTCAAACTGAACACAAAAGACTAACTTAGAAAATATCACCGCAAGTTCACATTTGCAGGGTATATCCTTCCATGTCATGACTGCAGCTACTACTAAGCCAATGGCTTGACTCTTCTCATTTCAATGCTAGAAGGCAGCAGAAGTGTTTTTCCTTCAAGAATCTGAAGCTCACAGCCAAAATTGTGTAGGCTACAATCCAGATCACTCAATCCTTCCCTGGGCTGAAACACATGTTTGTGTGTGGGCATGCATTTGTCTGGATGTGCTCCCACATATATGTGTAGACACACAGATATTGGGGACAGGCAGATGAAACTAATAAAGGAAAATATAGGAAGTAAACCAGGCCAACAGTAACATCCAAAACATCCAGCTCCAAGCATAAAGGGTATTTTTAACAGAGTTGTGCTGTTACCCCACTAGACAGAGACTCAGAAAAACTGATTCCTGGATATATCACAAAATAGCTGGGAAAAATATATGCAAATTATCTCGAATCTGATGTACTTCAATAGCTAATTTTATGTGTATGTAGACAGAGAGCTAGATATGCACACATATATAACATGCATAAAACATTACAAATTTAGCATTGACATAGGTAGGCAAAGCACTGTTGCAACTGTTCAGGGGCTGCATCATCTAGAAGAGCAGAACTGTATTAGTAGATACGGCAACAAGCAAGAATTGTTTGCATATCTTTCGACCACTGATTTTTAAGTTTGGCTGTATCCAAGTAGGATTTAGTGATCAAATTATACACTTACCTGGAAGTCAACATAAATCATTAGACCATATAGTTTATTTCCCTTTCGCTTATAATGTCATGTAATGACTGCTTTTCATGGCTTTAGGAATAAGAAGAGAGAGGAGAGCGATCCTTTTAAAACAGATTGAATATGTACATTTTCCTGTAACCATTTCTCATCTTCTGGGAGAAGGATGGCTATCCCACCCAGGGCAACCCTTCTGGGACAAGTGGCAAGCAGCCATTCCCTGTGAGATTTACTATTGCCTTGCCTTCGTGAGTACATTTTACCACTTCAGTTAGCTGTGTCGGATGAGATACAGCATATGGCTGAGCCCTGTGCAAATTGCCTCTCACAGCAGTCTACATACCATGCTCAAACATCACCTTCCCTAACCTCCCATTGTTCCCTGTTTCTTTTCATTAAGTCTATTCAGCAGTTCTCTCTCAAATCCATGTCTTGGCTGTGTCTCTGTCAGCTGACGACTTCTTGCCCCTTTCAACAAGTGCAAGACATTACTCACCTATCCGTGCTGCACAGCTGAAACAGAAAAACTATCAGTCAGGTGAGAAGACTGCAGCACACTCCTATGTTATTGTTTTGCTACTCTGTGCTCTCTATTTCAGAGAAAGATTTATTTCCAAAATTAATTACAAGTACCCAGCCACTCTTTACTCTAGGTCTCTCATCAGCTACTTCCTGCGTTCCCAAGCCAGAGACAGGTGGAGCCGTTTCCCCCATCTCTAGATAAAACTCTGCAAACATAAAACTCTTTCTCTCCAGCACTTTTCTCCCTCTTGCTTACCCAGACAGACCGAAGAGCCTACAGCAGCTGTGCAAAAGCCTTCCACTATTGATTTCCCTGCTCTTTTTAATCCAGAAGACAGAACCTTATATTTTGAGCCATATGTGTATCTCCTCCTCTGGGTGTTGGCTAAGATATATTAGGTTTAATAAGTATGCTAAAAAAGACTCATTTCCAAACCAAGATTTTTAACTCAGTTTTGGTTATTCCAATAGTTTTCTCCTCATACCTGAACCTTCTTTCTCATAGAGCTTTACCTGTATACTTGGGATGGAACCAGCAACAGGATTCACCAGCTCTCACCCTCTCTGATCTTCATGGATGTGACCTTGCACCACCTGAAATCATGCTGTGAGAAATGAACATATCGCTGGCTTTCAAAAGCCAAGCAAAATTATTTTCTACCCTATCTGCCCATCTGGTTATAAAATGGGAAGGATGGTTTTTCCTGGTCTTAGTAAGCAGGAATAAATAACCATTGCAATTCTCATTTAGCACAACTACAGATACATATAGTTATTAGTGTAAAAGCTATGCATATGTACACACACAGCCCTCCAAATACCCTGTTCCACAGGGTACAGCTGCCAAGGCAAGTGCCATAAATTCATCAGAAAAATTATGCTTGCTCAAAAAACCCTAAAACAATAACAACACCACCCCCCACACACACCCTTTCCCAAACAACTATCTGGCATTCTTGCACTGTTCTCATTTTCAATTCCACTACTACAACCCATGATGAATTAAGAGCAACCAAAAAGCATAACCCCGGGATGGATTTTAAACAGTTTTATCCATATTATTTAAAACCAACTAGGATACCATACAGCTTTTTCCAGGCTTGAGAAGGGCCTGACTCCTTCTCTATGATTACCGAGCATAATTAATTTACCAAACTTGAACTTTCTTTTTATTTAATAACCTATGATTAATTGTTCAATATACTGATTGCTTCTCAAGTCCTGCTGTTGAGTTACATAACCGTGCAGTTTGGGAAACCACTATATACAATCTTAAGCTTTGCTTTTCCAATCTATTGCCAGGGAAGGCTCGAAACCTGTCTTGCATGAATAATTGTTGCAATGACAAACAAACCAAGGTGTCTTGTTTTCATCAACTGCTTGAATTACTGTCACAGAAAATGAGGAGTCTGGGAAAAAAGGATGTTAGAAACATCTGTATGATGCAAAAAATCAAAGTTCCATCAGTGTTTTAAGTAAAGTGACAGCAACTCAAAAAGGGGTGTAAATTTTCAGTACCATTCCTTTTTAAATAAAGAGGATTTAAAATGTATGACTAATTGGGCTCATACAAATCCCCCTTTTGAATTTACATATTTAAATGTTTGCAGAATTATCCTTTATCTAGGTAATTATGCCACCCTTAGTTACATGATTTATATTTTATATGGTATAGATAAGATCGAAACAATGATAAATTACTGATCAAACTTTACAACAAGCTTTTTTCATTGAGTAATCTAGTGTCAAGCATGGGTAGAAGGAGGAACTCTGAATGAAGCAGCCATTCCTTCCATCTGGATGTATTAAACTCATTTAATTCCATGCGGCATTTTCAAAGCACGTCAAGCCCCATCAGCTCTTTCCCAAACCTGCACCCTGACAGAGCTGACAACGTGTTGCCACCACCAGAAGTGCTCCCAGAAACCCTCATATCATAGAAATACACATTCCCTCTCTCTCCCAGCCAGGCTTGTGACTCTGAAACACTACGTGCCATGTACACCTCCAAGCTGAGGAATCTGACTAGGTATCAGGAGCTGCTTTTGGTGTAGGAAGAGCAATAACTGAAATTCACACCCTCCTTTAAAGGGAGAGGTGCCTATGGGGGTGGCTAACAAGGGACCAGTGGGAATGCCCCTCCACGCAACTATTCTGCCCTGTATAAGGTTTCAGAGACATGATGAAAGACTATCCACCACAATTCAAATAGCTCTGGGGCTTGGCTAATTTGTTTGCAGCTGCAACGCTTCATGTGCAGCCTCTCTGACCACGTAGTTTGCTCCTCAAAGGGTACTTTTACTCTCAAACACAGCATTGAGGATGCTTTTCATAGAATCATAGAATGGTATGAGTTGGAAGGGACCCCAAGGATCACAGAGCTCCAACCCCCCTGCCACAGGCAGGGCCACCAACCTCAGGCCTGGATCTACACTAGGTTGCCCAGGGCCCCATCCAACCTGGCCTTGAACACTTCCAGGGACGGGGCATCCACTACCTCTCTGGGCAGCCTGTTCCAGCACCTCACCAATCTTTCTGTAAAAACCTTCCCCCTAATATCTAATCTAAACCTTCCTTCCTTTAGTTTTAATCCATTCCCCCTTGTCCTGTCATTGTCTATCCTTTTAAAAAGTTGAATTCCCTCCTGCTTATAAGCTCCCTTCATGTACTGGAAGGCTGCAATGAGGTCCCCCCGCAGCCTTCTCTTCTCCAGACTGAACAAGCCCAGCTCCCTCAGCCTCTCTTCATAGGGCAGGTGCTCCAGCCCTCTAATCATCTTTGTGGCCTCCTCTGAACCCTCTCCAACAGTTCCACATCCTTCTTGTATTGGGGCCCCAGCTCTGGACACAGGACTCCAGATGGGGCCTCACGAGGGCAGAGTAGAGAGGGACAATCCCCTCCCTGTCCCTGCTGGCCACCCCTCTTCTAATGGAGCCCAGGATACCATTGGCCTTGCGAGCTGCAAGAGCACACTTCTGGCTCATGTTAAGTTTCTCATCCACCAGAATCCCCAAGTCCTTCTCAGCAGGGCTGCTCTCAAGAAGCTCTTCTCCCAGTCTGTATCTATGTCTGGGATTCTTCTGGCCCAAGTGCAACACCTGACACTTTGCAGTGTTGAACCTCATTAGGTTCACCTGGGCCCATCTCTCCAGCCTGTCAAGATCCCTCTGGATGGCTTCCTTTCCTTCTAGGGTGTCGACCACACCACTCAGCTTGGTGTCATCCGCAAACTTGCTGAGGGTGCACTCAATCCCATCATCGATGTCATTGATAAAGATGTTAAAGAGAACTGGTCCCAAGACAGACCCCTGGGGATCTTTTCAGAGCCTTTTCACTCTATTCATCATAAGGGGAGGGGGATCCTGGATACATGACTACCCTCAGCTTTCTTTAGAAATTAGTGCTTTGATCAGAAAATCTATTGACATTAACAGGACTCCCTTCAGTTGTTTTCAGGAAGCATTGGGCCAGGCTTATGTATTGGTCTGACTGAACTGGAGCTATTTTCCCTACAGCAGCCCCTACAGCACTGTGCTGTGCATTGGTAGCTCATAAAACACCGGGGTTGTGGCTACTGCTGAGCAGCACCCAGCATGCATCAGAAAGAATGGTTAGGTGCTGGAACGGGCTGCCCAGAGAGGTGGTAGATGACCCATCCCTGGAAGTGTTCAAGGCCAGGTTGGATGTGGCCCAGGACAACCTTGTCTAGATCATGCCTGGAGGTTGGCCATCCTGCCCGTGGCAGGGAGGTTGGAACTCTCTAATCCTTGGGGTCCCTTCCAACCCAGACCATTCTATGATTCTATGTTTCTTCCCCCTCAGTAATAGGCTGGGGGTGGGTGAGATCTCAGGAGGGGACACAGCCAGGACAGCTGGACATCACTGCCCAACTGGATATTCCACACCATGCAAAGTGTGCTCAGCAATAAAAGTTGAGAGAAAGGAGGGGAGATGGGACATTCGTTATTACATTTGTCTTCCAGAGCAGTCACTACATATACTTAAGCCCTGCTTCCTGGGAAGTGCCTGGACACTGCCAGCTGATGGGAAGTAGTAAATCGTTTGGTTTCTTTTGCTTCTGTGCACTGCCTTTGCTTTCACTTCATTAAACTGTCTTTATCTTGACCCATGAGTTATTTTCCATCTTGTTTTCTCCCTCCCCATCCTGCTGAGAAGAAAAGTGATAGAGCACCTTGGTGGGCACTTGGCATCCAGCCAAGGTCAACCCACTATGGCTTAGAAGAAAAAATATGAAATAAACACTAGTTATCTGTTTTCATTAAAACATTTTCATTAGACCTTATCATTTTTTCCTCTGGGAGCAAACTGCTGCAACAGCTTTAATGAATATCTTGGCAGAAGAAATAATAATTTACATGAGAGGACAAATTAATAACTAAATAATAAACTCTCCATACACTGGAGTCTTCTCTTCACAACTGAGCCCTATATGCATAATGTACCACTGCTGAGTGGATGACTTTGAATAATCACAAGTGACCTGAAACAACAGCAAAGTAACACAGAAAAGAGAATCTTTACCATCATGTCACTGTCTCCCATAGGGACCAGAATCCATTGTTCCACACTGTAAAATATTGTTCATGTAGATAATAATTTTATCTTGTCTAACTTTAAAGTTCACATTCATAGGCTTTTTGATTAATGAAATGGCTTTGACAGCCAGCAGCTTCTTCCCAATATTAGAGGTGGGTGCCAATTTACGATTATTCAAACTAGTAATCTCCTGTGTCTCTGGCTGCTATTATTTCTTTGCCTGTGACCCAAGCAGTTAATGAAGTGAAATTAATTTACAGTAATAGGAAATTCTCAGAACTACATGAAAGCACAAGCTTTAATATGGGAAGAACAAATGGCCTTTTCATGCAAGGCTGACCACAAGCATTGTAAAGAAATTTGAAAGGACTTTATACCTTTTTAAGTAGGTATGGTATTAGCTGAAACAATATACTGCAGTAAATATGATAAATCATCAAATACCTCTTTGAAACAGAAAGCACCAAAACAATTTTCTCCTTTTGTCATGCAGCAGAATTTCCTCATTTGCATATAAATGTGTGACACACATATATTTTTAAAGGTAAAACCAAGATCTCATCATCCTTCAAATCCTTTCTAATGCCCCTTTCACGATACCCATGACAAACTGCCAACAGAAACCCCATAACAGGGAGGTTTAACATTTATTTTGCTTATTTGTCCTTTGCAAATGTATGTATCAGTGCACATTAGAGTTGAAATAAATATAATTTATCTTAAATGGCAAAATACAGCTCACATTTTATTCAAAATATACTGTTTATCTACAAAATTCCATAGAAGTTTGTAGCTCACAACCCCCACATTCTCATATTTTCTTTCCTGTAGCAAAAGCGGCACTTTCCTGTATTTTCCTTTAACATCCATTCCCCACCTCTCCCCTAAAAAAAACAAGAGGAAGTTGTAGATTGGGAGTGGTGAGCAAGAGCCACTGCACCTGGGACCATTGGATTTTTTTCCAAAATAAAATGCTTGATTTGAAGCATTAAACATGTCTCATTATTTTCTAACTAGCTCCAATATTTGTTTTCTTCTCCCTGATACATTTTGTATTTCCACACAGATTTGTCAAGTCATCTTAGATCCCTTGGGGGAAAGCAAGGTTTCTGATGCAGCTGTTATGACAAAGATCCCTCAATATGCCTGGGTGCTACAGAAGTACAAAAGCCACCACACGGGTATTTGTGTACTCACATGCTCTCATCGCACACATATGGTGCAATATTCAAGCAAATTGAGAATATCCTTTGATATTTCTCATCACCTTCTCCCCAAAACCAGATTAAGGCCAGATTAAGAGTTTTCTGATGCATTCTCACAAGCTATAGTTCTTCCTCCTTCCATTTTGCTTTTCCTTCCTCCCAGAAAGTGGTTGGGAGAACAGGATCTTTTTCCTTCAAAAAACCTGAGGTGGAAACAAGAGGCTGTGATGACGGTTCTGCTTCAAGTAGAGCCTTTCCTCTTGCATCCAGAGTTTCAGGCTATCTCCAGCTAAAATCAACCTACTACTACAAAAGTCTTGCCTTTACAGTTATTGAGGTTGGAAACTAATCTGTTTTCCATTGTTTGCAAAACTCTGGACCAATTTCTAGCGCTGGATGGATCTTTTTCTTTGCAAGAGATTATTAATAGTTCATGGAATTATATCACTGAAACTGGGTTTACTTCCTACCATACTTGGGAAATGCTTATGCAAGGTCTTATGCAAGGATAATACCTTACCCAAGGTATTATCAGCAGGTGTAACAAGTCTTAGGATGAATCATGGTTTCTTCTACATTTATCCTTATTTGCACACTTCTGCTAGGGAATGTATACAATCTAAATCAATAAAGCAATCTGTTGCTTTTGTCACAGAAAATGTCTGTTCTATACACATGCAAATTAAGTAGGACACCTGATATGGCGGTAAAGCAATCAAATTTCTTTGCAAACACAATGCAAACCCTTTCAGGCCAGTAAGCAAACTGACTTGGATTGAGAAAGACAGACAGTGAGATATGTGTTAACTTTACAAGATACCAAATGATTCATACCTAAGCGTAGTTCAAAGAACCCTCCCTATATTCATTTGCTTGCTCAAATACACTAGAAATCTCCTTAATCTATGTGATATTACAAATTTATCCTTTCAAAACATGGTTTTCAGGACTACTATTTCTTTTTTGGCACTACTTCTAAGTCTTTTGTAACTGAAATACAGTATATACATACTGCCCTACTATAAAGCTGAAGAAGAGGCATTGATTTGGCAATGTGTTCAAAGTATTCTTTCCTTCAGAAACTTGCTACATAAAAATGAAAAATCTTCATCTACTAGATGACAGCAGCTCATAAGACATATATAATGAAACATGTTTCAGTACTATGGCTAAATGACAAAAGACAGAACAGAATCTTTAGGGCATTAACCGATAGGTAGTTCAAAACAAACAAGAATTTTAAATTTCTTTAAACAACTCAAAAAGCCCAGGAAAATCCAAAGTGTTAATATTTAATATATTAATTTATATAAAATGTAAAAAGATTAAGGGCTGATGTAGAGTTATATACCACGGATCTTGACGTTCATCTCAGGTAATAAAAAAAATCCATGATTCAACCGATAACTAAATACTTAAGAATATAATGAATACTAAGTTGGTTGGTTAACAGAATATAGAATCTGGTTTATTGTGGTGTTTGAGGGCTTTTAAACACTCTTTTTTTCTTTTTCTCTTTAACTAGCTTACTGGTAAGATTCAGACAGAGAAATTACTGATACAGACTCTTTAAGTGTTTCAACTTAGTGACTAATTCAACTCAGTACTATACAGTGTTTGATTTTTTTCAATAGAGATTCCATATAGATTTAGGAGAACAAAAAACAGATGGATTAATGAATGGTTAAATCCCCTTGCCCTATCCTTATGCTAATTCTGGTAAGAAGCAGAGTAGAATAAATTAGCCTGTGATATCTAAAATGTCTAGATCATCTAGTCATACATTTTAGCATTACCAGTTGTCAGATTATTAAGTGTTGAGACAAACTCAGATATAGTTAGAAATACTTCAACCCACACAACCCTTAGCATTTGCCTGTCCAGGATAAGGATCTTGCTGAATTGACACAGCATGCTCTTAAAGCAGCATTTGATAAGATACGTCTTGTCATTTGTACTTAGAAAAAATGAGGGGTTGGCTCACCAGAGAAATCTGTGTCTCTGACACTGTGGGTGGCACATGGAAGCTGCAGTTTACAGGCAGGGAATTCAGCTGGACTGTCAGCGTTTTGAGAAAAAGCAAAGTGCACATTCAAAAAAATGCTTAAAAACACTATTTGTAAATTCAATCTCCATTCTGAAGCACACACAGCACAGTCATCAGAAAAAAAAACCCTAAGTTGTACTCTCCCATTTTCCTTCTACAAATAGTGTATCAGAATTCATCTATTTCTTCTACAAAAAAAAAAAAAATCAGGACTAGAAGGTGGTAGCTTGAAGTATTTTTCCTGTGAGTGTTTGTCCATTTAAGCAAAATATACCCTTATAAAAATAAGAAACTGCCCTGAGAATAATACATACTATTTTAAACTCCTTGACCTTCCCAGATTTCATTTTTAACCTTGAGCAGGTGATTCAATATCCAAATACTTGTATTAATGCTTCCTTAGATCATAAAGCTGCTGTGTGTGTAAAATTTATTAATGTTGAGAAGGCTCAGGAGCTATTAGGAGAAAACCTAGAAACATACACAAGATCCAGATACATATTTTGGGGTATAAACTTCTCATTCTAAATGTAAATAGAGAAATAGTAAATCAAACTCACCATTAAAAAAAATCCATTACTTTAGCAACTGAAGCAGTCTGAAAATTCGTATGCATAAAAGTAAAAAAATTTAACTCCTGTTATAATTTGCCTTATAAATTCACCATATAATTGTACATTGGCACAATGCAGGCATTGTGCATCACTAACAGAAACTGATCATCTCATAATATCTGAAGGTTGGTCAGAAGAGTCACGAGACGTGGAAGAGTGGAAAGCCATAGAAGAACCAAGGTCCTTCCCGAGCAGCACACTCACTGTAACAAAAAGTGAGTCTAGACTGAAGAAAAGAGCGTCCTGAATAATGAAAATACATGAAGCTCAACTGCTTGTGGACAGAGATCATGTGCAAGCAGTTGTGTATGATTTCTAATGGGTAAGCCATATAAACAGATATCTAATTTTGCTGACTTGGAGGGGAGGTTACAGGTTTAAATTTTCATTCCAAATTCAGGAGGCACTTCCTGAGTACCAGTGCATTTACACATACGTTTACCTTACTAAACTCTCAGGCTACGATACAGTTATACGGAGAAATGGATGCTAACTCCGGATCCTGCACATCTAAAGTGAGTGTCAGAGCATGAATTTCTAAGTCGCAAGCATACATAAGGTCTGCCACTGAAGCCCACAGCCTTGGACTTAGAAGCTATCCAGAAACGCTGCCTGAATCAGCCCTCTAAACACAAACTAAGGATGAAAAACATCAAAATACTGGTCAAATTGGTGAAAAATACACTTCAGAATGTATCTGCTTCACACTGAAAGGAAAGGAAGCTTCACCAACTTGTTTTCTTGAAGAACGTATCTCCAGCACTTCAGAATAACCAAGAGAAAGACAACTCACGATAGCTGCCCTAAGTTCTCCAAGCTTCCATCTTGCACCTAACACCCATTCCTGACGGCATCTTAGTAAAATCCAGTATGTTTCATAAAATATCTCCCTTTTACCAAAGCAACCAACTCAACCCACCATGTTCAGAGCAACTAGTAACAATAGGTGAAAAAACCTGTGTAAGGGCTGGAAATGTTATTTCTTTACCCCTCCACCCTGCTTTCCAAGGTCTCCTCAGCATTTACCCAACTGCTATACTTTGCTTTGGAAGAAGCAGACATTCAGAATAAACTCTTCTTTTGAGCTTACTCAGCTACAAACTTTGGATTCAAAAAATGTATTTGCAGTCTTTTTTCAGGGGGATTTTGGTGCTCTCTGCTCTGGATGTTCCAATAACAGGTCCTCTAAAAGCATTTATTTTAGGCTATATCTGTGCAAAGAGACTAAGGAGGAAGAAAGCCGATATCTGTAATAAAGGATCTTTCAAAAATCCAACATATTCAAAGCGTGTGTACTCCAATCCAGTGCTAAAATATTCCTATGAAAAGGTTGCTCACACAGATTACTGAAAAAAGCTTTGTAGAAAAATCTAGGATACCTGAAAAAAATCCTCTGGATATGGAAATACAATCTGAACACGTTGTCCCTTGTCAATAGGAATGCACAAATTCCCTGAGAATTTACTCATGGCTGGAACTGAAAACAGACATTTGGTACTCCCCTGCAGACTTGGAAGCACATATCCATAGCCAAGTCACACCTGACTGACCCCAGCACTAATCCAGAGCTCACATTCCTTCCAGCACTTACCAGTGGGCTTTAAAGAAAATCCATGTATCCCACCATTAAGTATGTACACAAAAGCGATGTCTGGTATCGAAAAGTGACACAAAGGGCTGAAAGTTTCAATGCAAGCTATAATGGCAGAACTCATTAGGATCACTAACAGGCTGAGTTTGGAAGAGATCTATGGATCACCTGACTTGCATTAAAATAATATAAAGAACACAGAATTCTGAGTTCGGGATGTTTCAGTATCCCAGCATCAGGGGAAGGGGAAAAAAAAAAAAGTAATGACGATAATCTGCAAAATTTTTGTTTGGATGCATCACAGAGTCACCTGGGTTGGAAGAGACCCTTTAGATCATGGAGTCCAACCACAGCCTAACCCTGACTAGTCCACCTCTAGATCATGTCCTTAAGCACTTCATCCACACGCCTTTTCAATCCCTCCAGGGATGGTGACTCCTCCACCTCCCTGGGCAGCCTGTCCCAATGCCTGACAACCCTTTCAGCGGAGAAATTCTTTCTGATAGCAAACCTAAATCTCCCCTGGGGCAATTTTAAGCCATCCCCGCTCATCCTATCACTTGTCACCCGAGAGAAGAGACTGACCCTGACATCTCTGCGACTAGCTTACAGGTAGTTGTAGAGAGCGATAAGGTCTCCCCTCAGCCTCCTTTTCTCAAGACTAAGAAGCCCCAGCTCCCTTGGAGCTCCCTGGAGTGCAGGACTTGTGCTCCAGAGCCTTCACCAGCTTCATTGATCTCTTGTGGACGTGCTCCAGCATCTCAACATTCTTCCTGTAGTGAGGGATAGTTCAAAACTGAACACAGTAATCAAGGTGCAGCCTCACCAGAGCTGAGTATGATGGAACAATCACTTCCATACTCCTGCTGGTCACACTATTCCTGACACAGGCCAGCATGCTGTTGGCCTTGTTGGCCACCTGGGCATACTTCTGGCTCATGTTCAGCCAGCTGTCAACTAACAAGCCCAGGTCAGTCTCCTCCAAGGAGCTTTCCACCAGCCACTCTGCCCCAAGCCTGTAACATTGCCTGTAACATAACCTTGAAGCAGACACAACTTACATGAAACTCCCCATTCACATAAGCACTCAGATCTGGGAGCCTGTGGATGAACCCTTGTTGAATAGGTCTATCAATGTTTATACCTCACAAAAGTTTTTATATTTACCACCTTTCTGCTTGTTACTCTGAAACTAAGGAACTGAGGCACTACTGCACTGCAAAGACCATGGAAAACTTGGCACTTGATTGCTCAGAAGTATAAAGGAATATGGGTATTACCTGTCTACTTATATATATATGTGGTGGTTTAGCCCCAGACAGTGGCTGAGCACCATGTGCCACTTGCTCACTCCAGAAGGAGAAACACAGAGCCTCCCTGGTTTGGGATAAGGACAGTTTAACTGACAAAAGCACCTTACACTCACACCCAGTTATAACACAGAGTACCTTACCAACCCAAGGATTACAGAGTGCTGCCAGATGCAAGGAGCAACTGACAGCACCCTCTCCCTGCACCTGCACCACCACCACCACTGCCCATCCCCAAAACTCAGACTGCCCTGGAGGCATCAACCCCTTTTATTGGGGAGTGATGTCAGGTGGTGTGGAAAACAGCCCTGGCTAACTCAGCTCACCTGTGAGGACTGTCTGAGGAGGTTGACTCTGGCCTGGACAGAACCTGGACAATATATGTATACGCACACAAATGTGTGTGTTTGTGCACCTACATATTTTCTTACTCTCTGAAATCTTTGGTAAGGCGCAACAACGAATTTAGAGCAAACATTGTGCCTTCGAGAGCAACAAACATGCCCCAAATTACATTATAATATTATTACATCATTTGGGGGTTTTTTCCCCATTATTCTCTAAAGATTCTTCAGTTCCTCTTTGTTCTACGACTATCCCTGATTTTGGCTTTCACTCCATTACACCATTGTAACAGATTTGGAACTCAGCACATAAACCCTGTAGGGTGATATTTGGAAGCCTGCATCAGTGGCAGGAACAAACACCAACACAGTGATGTTTCTGTGTAATAGTGTTGGATATACAAGCGCTCTTTTTAACAGTTTAGAGATCTATTGCTTTCTGTTAATTGGCCTGGCTAGGGAAGCTGTTCTTTTACTTTAAGATGGTGTCAGGAAAGATAAACCCAACTCAAACTGAAAAGCTGTTTCTGGGGCAGAGACTCTTACCTCATTTAAAGACTGTGGAAAGAGATAAGAAAAAAAGGCGCTAACTGCTGAGGGATGTGATAGCATGTCACTCACAGGAAAGGGGGGGGATAAAAGAGTTGCTGAGTTTGTCAGGAGAAAATTAATATTATCAGTATTCTCCCATAAACAATAAAAGTTGAGCGGTTATTTTCCTAGAGCAGAAAGTGGCACTCTGTAATATAACATTAATAGTTTTATATAAAAACATTCCTGTAAGTGTGACTTCTTGCTCTTCTCAAAATCTACAAGCTATTTGTGTATATTGTTAACTAAATCCTCCGGCAGGGTTTTTGGCAGAAAACCCTTCCAAAAAATTAGTATGTCTCACAGAATGCAGTTTTCCTTTGGATAAAAAAAGGAAGAACAAACAAGTTACATTAATATACTTTATGCCTTTAATATTTTGACAAAATATGACTTCATTTTTCTTGTGAAAATAGGCTCAGGAAAATAGCGTGATAAAATTCCTCCAAAGTATGGGACCTCTTCACATCTGACTCTGGATCAAATCCAGTCTGCATCAATATTTATTGGTTATCACATGTCTAGTAATGATCAGATTTTAGCTGTCTAAAATTATATAATGTGAGTTCCTGAAGAGAAATGGCTGCATTTTAAGATATTTGTAAGTCTTAGAGGAGGTAAGTAAGCTAAGTAGAGTCCAGATACGAAGGCTTCTTGACAAGACTAGATGAGACCTGTGGATTATCTGTTTTACAGATAAAATGAAATCCAGTCTATAATAATTTTGTGTGTAACATTTTCTGTGAGCTGCCAGTACTGCATCTCAGTGCTCTGGTACTGGGGGTCATTTCTGTTCACAAATACAGCTGGACCAAGCTAAGCTTGCTGATCACAACAGGCACAACGTACATTTAAATGACTCCAAACTTTCCCTTCTCCTGGTTATTACCTTCTGTCCAGTGAATGCTGAGGAAGTAGAAGGCAATGCCAAAACCGAATATCCTTCTCATCCCATTGCCATAGTGTTGATGGAGGTCCTCTCTCACTGACATCATCACACTACAACTACCAGATTCTACTGTTGTTGGCAGAGTACGTTAGAAAAACATGTTGAAGTCTTTGAGACAGGACTGAAGTTTAACTATTGTGTGACACAGCTTCCAAACTCTCGCACTGTCCCTTTATGAAGTGAGATCACCACTTTCTTGATAGACATTCAGTTGCTTCATGAGCATCCTGAAATGGTTATACATTTCTGCAATGTGTCAGGGAAATTTAGAGCAGTGACAGTGGAACCAGGAAGATGCAGAATGTTTCCAGGGTTAGGGACAGTGTGGGACATATGAAGAATAACAGTTATATTTACTAATGGAGAAGTTTGGCTTTTTTAAAGTTTGGTTTTGTTTTCTTTTCTTAATTTTTTCACCACTCCTCCTCAAAGGTCCTAAAAATAGTTCTTTCAAAGTGCCAGTTTCTGACCCATAAACATTTGCCTTAAAAAACAAACAACAACGTGTTTGAATGGCAACGTCAATGCCTTTTGGTCTTAACTTACCACTTCTTTAGTTTGCAGAAAATAATGTCCTTTCACTTGAGCAGCAAGAGGGAACTTTTCAAAAGACTAATTAGGAAAATATTACTAATGATTCATAATATTGAACCTCTTCTAGAGCCAAGGATATTTTCTTGAATCATAATTAGCTTTTTGATGCATTTCATGCAGTCCTGCTTAGTGTCTAAGACACTATAATTCCAGTATTTTGCTTTTTATAAACAATTTTCATGAAACAATTGTTACCGTGAACCTGAATATCACATGTGATTAGGTGGCTAAGTCACAGTCCCTTACAGAGATCTGTACTGCACTCAGCACCTCTTACTGATGTTTTATTTTGGTAATAAAGCTAAATATGGGAATGAACAACATTTTATTTTCAACAACATTTTCTTCCAGAATTAGAAACATTAAAGTCTTTCCATCTAATGAACTTCTACAAGACTTAGCTAACTTTAGGTATGTACAATCAGGTGCCAAATCAACGTGGTTCACTAGAAGGCCAGGTCAGAAGAAACAGATATCCAGCTCCAGAGTAATCTCTCCTATTCAAGAGAGGTCTAATCAATCAGCCTTTGAAGACATATTTGTTCTGACTACAGAAGAAGTCCAGATGATAAGCTTAGAGAAGGCCATAGCACTAAAGGTTTTACTTGTTCATCCAGCCTTTGTATATTAGAGCTCCGAGATGCTACAATCAAGACTGACAAGTCAGCAATTCATGACCAGTCCATTAACTAACAGGTGGAACAGTGCAAAGAGTTTGGCTCCTCATCCACACCCATGAGCACTGGTGAGGAAAACAGCAGATAGCCCACCACAGCAAAGTGACGGTGATGCCAAAGCCTACTTTGCCTATGTCAAATCCACCTTTCATGGTCACTGTAGTCACAGTGGGGTAACAGAGGGACTTGGAGGGAATATGCTGCTTGCAGGAACAGCAGCTGACAATCTCCCTTCCAGCTTTTCTGATGGTGATAGAAGCAACAAGCATAGTTCTCCAAAACTCCATCCGTGATGGATCTTTTCCCTTCTTCCACTTCTAATGGCAGGACCTCAGGCTCCACATCCCAGCCCCCTGGTTACAGACTCAGTGAAGACCAGACAAGCAGTGTTAACACATGGGAAGCAGAAGCCAGGGACTTTCTAGAGGGACTTGTAATGAAGGGGCCAAATGATATCTTAAAATTAGCAACAAACCATGAAAACCATTTTAGAAGAGGTATTTGTGTACTCCTGCAATGCACAGTAGAAAAATCTGCAAGTAATCTTCAAGTACCAAGAGTTGCTTCACTTCAAGTGAAGATACAATAAAAAATAAAACAAAACAAAACCAAACCCCAAAGCCCAAAAAAGCTGTCCTCTTTGCAATTTCACAAAGTGGACAGCTTTTCATTACACAATGTTTTCACGGGTGTGAATCATGCTATCAGGAAACAACGGCGGTATGAGTCATACAATGGAAATCTCAGTGTAACTCATTTCTTGTGACTGCATTATAAAGCATAAAGAAATATATTCCTTCCTGCCTGCCTGAACCACACCAGAACTGCCAGCCATGCCCTTGATCTAGCAAAGCTCTTAATTAATCATGATTAATTCTGAGTTAGTAATCTCTCAGTCCTGTTTTTTTCTGACAATGCCTCTCTGTTCGTTTTCAGCTAAATACATGCTTAGTACTTTCCTGATCTAGAATCCACATTTTGATGGAAATATTTACATATTTATGCACTAGTACAGCAGAAAATGCAAAAATACATAAAATCTGAAAGCACGAATTATATATATTTTAAAATAAACCACTTATTAAATACTGACTTGGATTTAAAGCTGCTCAAAGACTATACACTTACTGACCTAAAATGTAGCCCCTTACGAATATACAATTAAAAAGCTATACAGAAAATGCAACAGTCTAAAGGAAAACAAACAAATAATACTGTTGTAAATATCACAAAATATGAATCTATCAAAACTAAAGAACAAAGATTTCAGAGTGATAAAAAAAGGGTCCGAGATTAAAATTCCACCAAAAGGGGCAACACAAGATGTAGTACAAAGAAAAGTGTGAAATTTTATTTTTTTTTGTCCCTCAAGATCAACATAGCCTTCCCTTCGACATTATAAGCTTTCTCTGGCTTCCCTCCTTTCCTGGACCATCTCTACAAAGGCAAAAAGATTTCTAAAAGTCTATTTGGATAAGCGTGGTATATTATTTTTTCCTATTACACAACAAATACAAGTGAGTTATATACATAAATAATGATGTTACTAATATGTAAAGTCTACCTGATAATACAATTTCATATAAGCCTCAAAACAAAATATCTTGCAAAACTGGATTAAAGATTCTACAAGACAGTACAATCTCTCTCACACCTGTAACAGCTTCTTAAGGAATCTCTTTCTGCAAGCAAGAAAGTAGGTATTTGAGGATTTTGTAACCTATATACTGCAACTTTGAGAAAGAGAACAACTTTGACCATGACTTGGGACACATCTTTAATACAATCCTTTTTTTTTTTTATATGATAAGTCCATAAAATAAAAATCATACACCATTTGAATCTATTAGTACTTCTACTGCAGGACACTGTTACACAGGAAATTTTATCAAGTAATAAATATCTCATATGAACACTCAGGACAGTTTTTATTTAAAAAATTCTTTTCTATTTCAAGAAAAATGGTAAAAGAAAAGCTACCTGATTTATTCCTAGTATAATTTAATAGTAGACTTCTTCCTTCATAAAAGTTAAAGAACATCTTTCTTTTCCAAAACGATTTTGCTGAGCTAGAAGGGGGGTGTGTTATATATGACTAGGAACATAAAAAGTTTTCGTTATGTGCCACATTAAAATTCTTTGTCCCTTCATAAAAAAAAGTTCTTTTTGTGATTGATGTAAAGTCTGTTCTTTATACATGAACATATATGTCTTATACATGTACATGCAAGGCAAGTTATATGCTGGTGTAATTTCCTGTGTTAAAATACTTCTGGCTAGAGCTCAATTAAAAATGGGGTTCTTCTTGCTTTGGCAGATGAGTTTTAAAAAGTGTGTAGAAGAGAGTTTCAATTTAATTGAAACAATCTTTCCCTAAGAACAGTGTTCCTGACAAAAACTTTTTAAAACTAACAAGACATTCAATTTTGGGTCAAATGACAAAAGTCATTCAAACCAAGATGTTTTGTTTGTGTCCTAAAATGTAGCTTATTTTCTTTTTTGTTTTTTTTAAATGTTCTTTTGAAATGAGGGACAATGCAAACTGATATATTTAGAAAATGTCATTTTTTTTTTTCCTCTGGAGTACTGTTTTATTCTGAAATGACCAATAATGCTTGGGTTAGATGCAGAGAAGTAGCCTAGAAAAACTGCAGGAGGTAGTGCCTCAACACAGGTCTGTCTTTGACTTAGCCACAACTAATGCATAAATTAAAATCACTATTAAGGTCCACCAAGCAGCTTACAGCAGGGCTTTGAAAAGTGAGATAAATCCCTTCTATTGCTTTCCCGTCGCTCCCTGTGCTGAGCTTACCACAGCATAGTAACAGAGTACTAACTGCATTAGGAAAGAGTGGAGACATCGTAGTAAATGTGGCTTACATTTCTTCATTGTCGTGCACTAGACTAACTTCTGGTAACTCCCAAGAGATTTTTGCTGAAATTCTGTCAGCAAACTTACAGGGTTTTGGGCCCAACCTTTTAGCCCCAGAAGTAGTAAAATGTACGTGTCTTTTAAGTCACAGCTGAGAACCTCCAATACAAGCATAAGGTCTTTAGGACACTGATCAAAATACTACTAAGAAGTAACTTTCCTGAGAGTAGAGCGTATTAGCATGCAGTCTTGTCTCTGAAGGTGCTTGTATTTGATACCAGTGTTACTGAGCTCAGCATCTTTATTCAGTGTTGTATACATCGTGAATTCTTTCCCTGCTGGGTTTGGGCATAACTGGCATCACTCCACAAAAGCAGAGCACATCAGCACGGGGACATGAGGAAGTTTACTGAGTCAGATGTGGCACCGCAGCAGTGTGGATATTTCAAGGCTTAATATACAGCTTCTTTAGATACTGTGAGAAGAGCAATTGAAAACTATCTCGTATTGAGTTTCATATATAGCATTCAGCCCTTGAAACTTTGGAGTGGGTGATAACTTAGAAATCTACAGCAAAACTTTTGGACTTAACAAACTGCGTAACCATATAAATTCTCATTCAGGAGGCTGAAATCTAAAAATGTGGTAACTGTAGACATAAGAACTGGATTGCAAGACCTGTCCAAAAAGCAAATTGCACAATAAAAAACATACAGTTTTTTGAACCATATGTATGACTGAAAACTGTAATAATATATTATCAATGATCCTAGAGAGGAAAAAATAGCTTTCACTACTGTTGGCTCCGTAGTACAAGTCAGTGATTCATTTGGAGAAAAGCTTACCAGAACTTTCCCCTTATCACTGATATAGATCTTTAGCCCTATACAACTCCTTAATGAAAGTGTAATATAATGTACAATTTTTAAACTCCATATAAGATGTTCTCATCTGCTGCGTTTCATTTAAGAACCTCAGAACAACTGTTAGTAAGCGATAGCAAGTAAATGTCTGTTCTTTGACAGTTTTGCCTTATGTTTCACCAGTGATCATACTTTACTAATTTCCAGGGATTTACTATCCAGTACCACCTTGTTCATAACCTGAGGACTTCAAAAACATCCATGCAACAGAACTAACCAGACCCATTCATTTGTTTCTTCAAATGAGCCTTTAAACTTTAAAAACTTTAAACACTTCCCACGAGTTACTACACATTCTACCTCAAGCACTCAAGAAACGAAACTAAACCTTTTAAAAGTAGAACTTATAAAGAGAAAATGTAGTACTTTTTCTAGTAATAAACAAAAAGGGCTGATCATCAGTGATGGAGAGAAGGATTTTGTGCAATCTATTAACATACAGATATGTAAAATTACTATTTAGCACTTTTATTGTACTGGAAATATAAGACTCATCACCATCTCCCCCAAAATGATGACTTTTTAATACATATTACAAAAATTATTTATTTTGATACCATCTTTTTCTTCAGGTGATGGATTCTTGGCATCACTCCTACAATGGAGGAAGCTCAAATACTGGCAAGATTGGCAGCTTTCCTTTCCTGCCCAAACTTTACTAATCTCAGAACAGGCAGAACTACATTTCATGTGTATGTGGACTAAAAGTAGCTGCATCACATAAAAACAATGACCAATAGCATTTAAGAGGTTCTGAATGTATTTCAGATTTCTTTGCTCAAAGATATGACAGCCAAGACAATAACTGTCAAAAGTAAGAGAAAGCAAGTAGAAGAAAAACCATAAGGATATCGATAAAAGTGCAAGGCAAAATCACTTTTTTTTTTAAACTATAAAACATTTGTGGAGTTATCTTAGATATGCACAACCTGTTTGCAAAACATATATGTTCCAGGCATTATTTTTAAATCACAGAAATTAGCTATTTCTGAAATACATACAGAAATATTAATAATAATTTACTTATCAGAGACCTAATATGAGATTAAAAAAAATATGAGGAAGTTACAGACATTGGAGGAAAAGGGTTTTTTTTAAGATTACATTGTATTCCTACACCCTTATCACCTTAATTTCCTCCCTTGATACTATGTATATCCCAGAGCCATGTTACTTTTCTATATGATGCGAAGATCTAATTTCTACTTTTTCTCTCCATTTCGTAAGCTTTTTAAAAGCATTATTTTTCTCAAAAGTTAACAACCAATTTTAAATAAGAGGCTTTATTTAGCAAATGTTAAAACAACTTGTTTGATTGCCTTTCCAGCATGACATTCTTAAAAAAAAAAGAACCCGACAAAGAGTTTCTGCTTTAATTTAACGACACAGCTTGATAAAAAAGTTGACATCAGAATATTGTCCTACATCTCTAGAGTTGCACACAGTGCTGCTAATGCCCAGTAGGTTGCTCTTGAATTTATTTCTTTTTATAATGCGTGAAGTCTTTGAGATTCAAAGCTTTGAGATGTTTTGTTGAAAAACGCCGTGTAAGTGCCAAGTACATTATTTTGCACACAGTATGGGATGAACTTCTTGTCTTAGCAGGCATGAGCAAACTGGCACATGAAAGCAGAGTGGCAAATGGCCTCTCCCCAAGACACACAGAATGCACACACCAAGAGATTGCTGTCCCAAAGCAGCAGACTCACGCAGTCCCGCAAGGCCTCATTTGTCATAAAATACCCAAGTCACCTGATTTCCTCCAAACCCTATGTAACGTGAGTTCTGAGTAGCCAGAAGCTATTCCTCATGAGGGGACACAGAGCAACAGCCTTTTGTTAGGAACAGTCTTAAGGGGCATAAATGTTTCCTATCACTTTTCTGTGAGAGGACTTTTAATTCCAGCTGAATATTTATACATGGCAGAGCCCGAATTAGGCAACACTGAGTACAAAGGCAGCCACTCTTAGAAGGGCAGGTCATTCCTGTGTGCCACTGCTCCCATCCAAATGACATGGATGTAATTCAACTTCAGTACACGGTGAGGGTGTGACTACTGAGTCCCAGAAGAACAGAGCCAATAACAAAAATAAGGAATAAATACTCTTCTTCAATCTGGAGAGATTACAGCACTGCATTAGCGGTAGTGATAAAGCTGCTGATAAAGCAACATCTCCTCTCCTGGCAGAAGAGGCTTAATTTCTTGCTCATGGCTGTGACAGACATCATGTCACTACCCAGAAATGACAGAACATCTCCTGAGCTCACCTGAGCAACAGATCCAGCTCACAGAGCAGCAATTTTGCTGATGAAAAAAAAGAAAAAAAAAATAGAACAACACAAAACCAACACCTTCCTTCTTAAAGTTATCATTACATGAAGTGGGGAAGGTTTCTAGGTACAGACACCTTTCTGGACTGCAAAGAGTGAGGCAAGGAAAAGTGTGCATCTGAGAAAGATGGTAATTTTACAGCTGACATAATTTGAAATAAAGATGCTGAGAAAGCCACAGAGTCAGGTACAGCATCACACAACAAACTGGTGTGAATTGTATCTCCAGAGAACAAAGATCACCACCACCACCTACCAATTCTTTCCCCACCTCACCCTGGTACTAATTTGAGATTCTTTTACAATTAAACAACTCAGAGTAATTTCGGGAGAGTGAGATATGAGTCCAGATTGAACACCATCGTGTTGCAAACACAAACGACAAGCATAAGCCAAGCAAATTAAAAAACTCAGAGAGGAAAAAAAAATGGCACTGCGGGGACCTAGCCATTTTAACAATAAATTGATGGAGAAACGAGTTCTTGCTAGAGTGGGAATCATTCTTCAACACTGTCTGCTAATATTACAGCTACAGATGAGAAGAGAGGTTATTAAAAACCTGCCTGGCTAATGCCCCTGCTAGCACAGCATCTGAAACACGGACGAACATGTCAGGTGTACCACATAGTATATATACATCACCACAGCTACCACTTAAAAACACCCTAAAGTGGTTAAAATATAGAACAATATATATATTTTTCCTTTATGAATAGAAACATGATGGACCTATATTGTGCAGAGGGTGCAGACTTATTGACTATTTTTTTTTTTTTATTTCATTGAGTTTTAAAGTTTACTGAAGCAATTCACTCAAATTCTGCAAAGTGTCCGGTCTACTGAAGACCCCTCATCTTACAAATATTTTTCAGTGCTTTTGCAAAGTAAACATTCAATAACATTTACTTTATTTTGGAGACTTATGACTCATACTGCACTTCCAACAATCCTTGGTTTCTGTCATAATTAGGAAATACTCTTTGTTTTCATGAGAGTGCCTAGAAACCCTATTCCCTGGCATGAGGCACCACAGGAATTTATAGGTGACCTTTTTAGTGTAAGCTCACTGAAAGTATTCTAAAAATAGAAATAGCAATTTTTCTTTCTCCCACTTCTCAGATGGAACATAAGTAGCTTGATAAGAGCCTCTAAATGTATTAATAGTTTTATAAATGTACTCAGTTGTGAAGATGCTGAGCACTTCAGTGCAGGAAGAGCTCTGTAGCATATGGCAGTCCTGTGAAAATCCTGTTTATAGTGACCACAAGCCTCTTTGTGCTGGGAAGAAATGCTGGTCTGGGATAGAAAAGGCAGCCCAAATCCATAAACTACAGATGTGTTCTACGTGATTCATTTCACCTGAGTCATTTGCTGTCTCTGTTCCCTACTTCCTTGTTGAAGAAGCAGGAATCTCTGTCAGGCAGTGAAATTAAGGACATAAAAGTTGTGAGAAACTTAAACCCTGTGGTGTGTGTGTGGGGGGGGGTGCACAGAATTATTTTAATGGACAGATACTTTAAACAGAGAATATAGAATTCTTCAGCAGTAATACATAATACGCTGTTTCTTTCTAAGCCTCTTCCACTCTGCAAAATCTCCCATTTTAAAAGTATAAATGATACTTTCCCTCTGCTGTTTAAGTAACTGTGATTTTTACGAAATATCACCCCAGGACAACTCAGTCACTGTGAGCAAGATGAAGTTAGTTCTCAGCAAGGCACCTGACAGCCTTCAAGTGGATGCTAGTAGATCAGAGCAATGAGATAACCACAGCAACAAGTGATCTTAATCAGACACTGTAATTGTTAAAACAGCCAACCTAAACAATAAGATAGCCAACACATCAAAGAGTAGAATCATAGAATGGTCTGGATTGGAAGGGACCCCAAGGATCACAGAGCTCCAACTCCCCTGCTACAAGCAGGGCCACCAACCTCCAGGCTTGAGTCTAGACAAGGTTGCCCAGGCTCCCATCCAACCTGGCCTTGAACACCTCCAGGGATGGGGCATCCACCACGTCTCTGGGCAGCCTGTTCCAGCCCCTCACTACTCTCTCTCTGGAAAGAACTTCCCCCTAATATCTCACCTAAACCTTCCCTCCCTCAGCTTCAATCCATCCTCCTTGCCCTGCCATTTCCTGCCCTTTTGAAAAGCTGATTCCCCTCCTGTTTCTCTGCTCCCTTCAGGGACTGGAAGGCTGCAATGAGGTCCCCCCACAGCCTTCTCTTCTCTAGGCTGGACAAGCCCAGCTCCCTCAGCCTCTCTTCATAGGGGAGGTGCTCCAGCCCTCTGATCATCTTCATGGCAATCTCTGGACTTAGCACTTCTTTATGCCTGCTGATTTATAGCCATCTGGAAAAACTTCCAAACACACACGGGCTTTTAAAAGTAAGATTTACAAAGGTAGAAATGAGGCAGAGACAACCAGAAAACAATAATAAAAGTAATAAACAGAAATAATATTAGGCAGCATTGCACCGTCTCAGTAAAATATTCTCACTCGTGATTTCTAACAAGCTGTAAGTTTTTATTTAAGTGATCAAGAGAAACACATACCCTGACACTATTTAAGTCACTTTTAAAATTACACTGCATCTAAATGTCATTTTCCATCACAGGTCCTGAGAAATAGGAGTTTTCTTAAAAAGTAAGTAAAGACATTCTGAATCTATATAAACAGTTCTGATCTGACTTCACAGCCGTTACGGAGAAACGTGGTTTAAGTTAACCCAGAGAATATGCATCCATCAGCCACAACTGTCAGTGCTATGTTGGCATAAGAATATCCTTACAGTGGTAGCCCAGTAGAGAATAAATGTACTAGATGGGTTTTGGAGCTCTTTATGAACAATGCTAAAAGACAAAGCTACAAATCACAAAGGGGCATAAAAAGTTCACACATTTTTGCATGTTTATTAGCCAGGAGATTTCCTTTTTTCCATTTTTTATCCTACAGGGTCACAACAGAATGATGACTTGCAACCTTAAAAGTAAGGTGAGGTAGAAATATGTTCTCCTGGAGCTTGTATCAATTTTAATAAAATAATTTTCTGTGGAAATTACATACTGAACAAATAAAGATAAGAATTAATGGGATCTTTCTAATATTGCAATAACTATTTTCTGAACATTTTGTTTCCTCATAAAGTGTGTTAATAAAAGAGAAAAAAAGCTCCTTGTTGAGAAGACTCCTGAAAGAAACAGAAAACTTTTTAGGCTTAACTGTGCAATATTTCAACTGTGCAGACATTTTATAAATCTATCCGACATATATTTACATTCATTTTAAATGGACTGCTCTTTTCATAAGATTCCATCTCCTCCTGCAACTTATCCCCTTGACAACGTTCATTTATGGTCTCACTATAATGGGATTTAGTGGCACAAGTGGGTAAATTCTTATAAAATAAAATCCTATTTCATGGAAATTTTCCTGGTAATTACAGCAAGAATAAGGAGAAATAAAGAAAATACATTGTGTGTGGCTTACAAAGACAACTGTGCCTGCCTGGAACATTATACAGTCTGAGCAGCTCTAATGTAATTCAGAGACTGAGGAACTAAGGGGACAAGGAGAATAAACAAGCCGTAAATTCTCATAGCCTAATGCAAAAATAATAATGAAGTAGTAAATTTAATTCTTTGATTTCAACTGAATTTAAAAGAATAGCGACATTTAAAAGTCACACTGGAAAGAAATAAATGTCACTCTATGAACTACTGTTAGTTTACCTTGTATCTTGCTCTTGCATGTGACAAAGAAAATGAATCACGTCAGGCATGTTTATGTTCTGTTTGGTTTTCTCTAATGCTGTGCTGGATTGCAAAGAATTCAGGGATATTGATTTGTTTTAAAATAAACTGTTTCAATTTAAAATTAAGGCATCATGGTGGCGGAGGGGAGGGGGAAGCACAAAACATTTCTATTCACCTTTGGGTTTTTTCAGAAACTTTGAGCTCCCCCAAGAATACTCTATCAGCCACATGTTGACATGTTACCAGTTATTGTGATTGTCTCCAGTTTTACTAGGGAAAAATATAACCTGCATTTACAGAAACTCTACTATCTGGAGAATGATATCCCATTGAATGAACTAAAGCCTACTAACACTTGAGCAGGCCATATCTTATCTCCACATCATTAAAAATAATACTCTCATGCACCTGGTATTCTGTTTAGCTGAATATTCTCTGTAATGTTGCAGAGTTGAAGTCTATAAACTCTACTTGGCATTATAGAGACCAAAACACTAAACAACTGACTGTGGTATCAGAGCTATGCTGGCATGCCACTATTCATGGTACAAATTAGGAGTGAAAAAGTCAATTGGTAAAAGATAAGATGCAATCCTAAAAGACTGAATGAAACTACCTTCAGAAAAACAATGTATCTTTTGGAAAAACAGCTAAGTAGAAGACTAAACGTGGAACTATGCCAGAACAATGGATTTTAACTCTATTTTAGTCAAAGGAGAATACTGGTATTCCTCCAAGAAAAACAAACCAAAGAGATCTAGATCAACAGCCAAACTTTAAGATGCTTCTTGAGTCCAACTCTTACATCACCTTAAGTACTCTTTCATGCATTTCCTGTTTAGTTATTGTATGCTGAAGGGGGAATAATCTTTTTGGTATCAATATTCAGTGCAGAATACTGTAATGACTGTCTCATCCATCTGGTCATATCTCAGATTCACTGTCCCACTACAAAGGACAACAGCAACAAATCTCTGATGCTTTGTCACTGTGCATCTGTTGTTTTGCAGGTGAATTCTGTTCCATGAACTAAGTCTTTAAAAAAATACTTATTTTGAAGTAAATTAATTCAATAAACTCCCTTGTCCAAATTTTCACATAATCTGATAGCAAAGCTGATGTAATCAAAATAGGAGAAAAAGTAGGTTATATAAGCCCATAAGTAGCATTTAGTATAAGTGTTTCAAATACAGCTAGTCCTTTTGATGCCAGGGTTCTGGCATCTTTATAAGCCATTATTAACTATGTGCATTTAATATCAGTAGAATTTCAGCTTCCAAAGGAACATGAATAACAGCCATTCTGCATAGAAATCCTATTTTACAAGACACTTAGAAGCTCCACGAGACCAGATCGCAAAAATTATTAATCAGAAACCATGTTCAATATAGTGCTTTTTCAATGAGCAATTTAAATTATATTATAGCTGGTCATATTCTATACTGTAACAGAACTGCATGTATTTTGACTGAAAAACAGTAGCAAAACAACTCCGTCCCTACAGAATGAATCCCATCTTTCACCATGAGAATCAGCACTTTGGACCCTGCATCTACTGTAGTAAATGTAGGTGTAGGGACATTTTTCCATGTCAGATGCTGTGAAAGTCCAGCTTCTAAGAAACCCAAAGGTGTCGGCTAATAACCTAAACTGCTGCTGAGTTCTCACTCACCCCAGACAAGAAAGTAGTTGGCATGGTATGTCACCAGTCTCATGTATGCACAAGAGAAAGAAATTGTCACAGAGGTCATAAAAGAGAACACACCAAAGAAAAAATGTAGACTATTGTACACAGTTTTGTAGCTCCAAAGCCTTCAAAACAAATTCTGCTCCAGACACAAAGAACCAACTTCTGCAGTGATGATTAACTGTAGCAAAGCAGGGCGGAGACTTTGAGCCAGACCTAGTAAGAGTCTGTTGTAAGGGAACTAAAACTTGCTCAGGCTGCTAAGCCCAGTACAGCTGGGTTTCCTTCACTTGAATACCAGGAGGCAATGCAGAAAATAGGAGCAATGGGGGTTACCAGTTTTTTAAAGTCTGACAAAAACTGTCCCCAAAGTAGATGGAGTAAAGCTAGAGCAGAAATGAATCTACCAGAAAGGTTTTTGGTGAGAAAACCCAAACAGTAAGTCCTTAGGGGCCCTATAAGCTCAAGCTTGACAACAGTATTGCTGCTCTCAAGATTTGAGGAAATTGTGGTGAGGAGTCTAAATATCAAGACAAGAAATATTAAAGTTTTTTTAAAAGTTCAGAATTAAATCTGAAGTAGCCCTTTGGACACCAATGTATGTACATGTGTCGTGGTTTTGCCCCAGCCGGGGGCCGCACCCCACACAGTCGCTTGTACTTTTAAAAGGAAGGGGGAGGGAAAGTTGGGGGAAGGGGAAAAGGGAAGGAAGAAAGGAGGAAAAGAAACCACAACCTAGAAACCAGAACCACGCAGGTTGGGATAAGGATAGTTTACTAAACAATAACAGAAAACTAGATATAACAATAACATAAGTTTAAAGCACAAAATAGATGAAACTGGTGATACACAATGCAATTTCTCACCAAACCACACAACTCAGGCCGCACAGCTTAGAGCCCGTCCCGGACAACCCGACCGCCCCAGAAACCGCACGTCCTGGCGTTGTCTCCCCCTCTTCCCCCCAGTCCCCCCTTATACCGAACATGACGTAACTGGTATGGAATATCCTCTTTGGCCAATTCGGATCACCTGTCCTGGCTGCGTCCCCTCCTTTCTCACTAGTAAGGAAGTATGCAGAGCTGAGAAAGGTCCTTGATTGCCCGGCAACAAATAGGAAAACATCAGGGTGCTATCAGCACTATTCTCATGCTAACACCCAAACATGGCATTCCATCCACTGCTAAAAAAAAGTTTAACTCCATCATAGCTGAAACCAGGACAACATGCTTAAAAAAAAACCCCACAGTCTGCTAAAATATTCTTATACAAGCAAGGAAAAACCCCACCCTTCTTTTTTAATATTCAAATCAGAAAAATTAGCAAGTAAAAGTCAAAATAAAAGACAGTGTAGCAATGTGCAGGTGCCACAAGAAAGCTTACGCAGCTTTCAAGTTCAGAGCTGACTTCAAAGTCAACCCTGTTTTGAGCCCAGGATTGGACCAGAATAGGATGACTAAGATGTCAACTTTCTGTTACATGATGTGAATACAATTTCTGTTTTAGTTGTCCTATTCTGGTAGATTATAGAGGACATTAACTTTGCTTCAGACATAAACAATTCATAAAGAAATTAGGTTTTTCTGTTCTGCTTCAACCTGCAGATACAACTGCTCAATGTGTTACATGAATCTGTTCTGGGTAGAACAGACATGACAGAACAGACATGCTCACAGTGAATTATTATACATTAAGACTTTCTATAATTAGGTCTTTCTTTAGGTTTGGGTTGGTATTTTGCAGGGGGGGGAGGGGAGATCTAGATGGGGGAAAGTAGCATTTCAGGATTTTTTTATCATTTTTTTGCAGCCTTTTTTGGTAGTAGAGTACAATATTTTAAGTAATTTAAAAGAAAAGATGACTCTTTCTTAGCTCCCTAATGACCTAAAATAGTTCCAGTACAATGGCTTTTCAGTGAAGAAAGTTAAAACAAGTTGGCCATGTCAGTCAAACGACTCCTCCACAGGAGAAGAGACTAAATAGACTACAGCTTTTCAGCTGGAAAAAGATACGACTGAGGGGACGTAGAATAGCAGCTCTAAAATCTTAAATAGCCTGGAAAAGGTGAATAGGAAATGATTATTCACAATTCAAGAACTAGACAGAGCCAAATGATATTATCAGATTGTAGTTTTAAAAGAAAAAAATCACTTCTCCACACAAAGCACATTAAAGTGTGTAACTCGCCTCCAGAGAACGAGGAGAAATCAAAAGAAGATCTGCCTTCAAGAAACGAGGAGGCGCATTCACAAAGGTTACTGCCACCTCTCACGCAGCTCCTGGCTCCAAGAGCACTGAAAGTGCGAAACGCCGGGCGCTGAGAGCACCTCTTCACACACCTGTGGCCTTTGCTGCTCAGCATCTATTGCTGGCTGCTTTTACACAGAGACCTAGAAGGGCTGCTGCTCTGACTCCGAATAGCAGGAGCTGAATTTTTCATTACAGCCTCTATCTACCTTCACAAGGAGACCTGTGCTGGGCTGGGTGGGTGTGCCAGTACACTTCCCCCGCTGCTCCCACCTTTGCCTGAGCTTTTCCCGTAAATCTGGATTAAGTGATAACCATTGGTGATGGTTGTGATGTCTGCATCTGCCTCACCACGATTTCTGGAAGACAGATAACAACACAGGAGCCAAGGGCTAATGTGACCACCCGGACAGAGCACTGGGCAGTGTTCACTGGCACCTGTGGGTGGAATGTAAATATGACCATGAGCCAATCATCTTACTCCATAAATAGTGGGCAGCCCAAGAGCTCTTTGAGCTCTCCTGAGATGACAGCAGGCTGCACCTCCCCTTGCAAGGGATGTTTCTCACGGTTATTCCTCGAGGTCAAGAGCATCCTTGCCACAACAGATCAGCAACAGATCCTCAGTAAGTGAATTGGGAATAGGGGCACTGAACTTTGGATCTTGGCTAAGAAGTATAAAGGATTGATTGTGCACATATATCCTTTAGACATAAACTGTTGACCAAGTCTGGGACTAAGACTGGATCCAGCCGCACCTCAGCTCCTCTCTGAGGAGTTTAGAAAGCAAGGGGGTCCTTTCTGAACCTTGTGACTCAATGGGAGGGTCTCCCTGACAGCTTCATCTGACGCTGTTCTCCAAGCAATAAATAATCAAGATTACCTTGCCATCGAACCTTAATCACTGTTGTGTTTATTATCAAACACCTTTACACCCTTTGTTTTAGATCAATAAACATATTGTTGCCTCTCTCAAGAGTGAAGTGCATCCCTCTTATCACTCCATCCACAGCAAGAGAGGAGGAAACAGCCCTGGGCACAAGCTCCAATCAAGACCCTGTCTGGGCACATTCAGCTGAATCAGTTGCAGGAGTGAGGAACAGGCAAGAATTTCACTCCTGTGTTTTTCTCCAGACCGTGGTAAAGTGGATGCCTGTAAGGAAACGTGTCCTACTGCTGCTTGAAATAAACTCATTGTGAGGGTAGACAGGACACCTCCAAATCAGATTCCCTCTGTGACTACTCTCATGTGCAAGGGAAATAAAGCGAGCACACCTAGCACTAGCTTACCACTCAGCGCTGAGCCTGGGGAGTTCGCAGCGCTGATCAACAGATGGCATCCCTGATTTGCATATCGTCAAGATTCATGGGCACAATTTTCAATGATTAAACTATCAGAAAGATGTTACAAGCTCTTTAATTGGGAAAGAGGAAGGGGAGAAGAAATGATCACGCTTGGCCTCCGTGTTCTTGACAGCCTGAATGACATGCCTGCATGATAGTTATTTAACAGGATCGTTATGTCTAAGATATGATGACTGTTGAGGCCAGATACAGGAACTCCTGATGAATGCAGAGCACAGCAGAGAGAAGACAAGCACCACAGTCTGCAGGCACAGACCTGCTGCGGCCTGGCTTGGACTGCGTGGCAGCATGCAATGCTCAGAAGCCACACTGCAGCCTTCATGCTCTCCCATGCTTTGAAGTTCTGTATCTGTTAGCAAAAATGTTGATGTGCCATTCCTGTCCCAGCTAAATCCAGGTGCAGAAAGTAGCTGTTTGCCTGCAGAAGCTTGCCAGGCACTCACCCTCAGACCCTGCTTAATGCAGCCTGGGATGGGTTCTCCAACCAAGGTCGTGGCCGTGCTCACCTGTGTGTTAATGCATGGTCACACGGTTCCTCTTCCTTCTCTTTGACACCTTTTTTTTTTCCTCAAGAGGCATTCACATCCTCTGATGCTTTTGCCATAGGGTCATACTATTCTTCCTGACTTCCAGTGTCAAGGCTGGTAAATGCTACCAAGTCAGTCTTTCCTTCAAGGGTGGCATATCCCAAATGAGCCCGCTCTCGCTGCTTCCCTCAAGGCCCTGCCCAAACAGTGGGGTACTGCAGCATCCCAGCTGAGGCATCACCAGTGCCAAGCAGCACAGAGGAGCTGCTCACAGAGTCTTGCAAGTGATACTGCTGTCCATAATTCCCAGCATAACAGCTTGTGGCACACTACCAACATCATATCCCTTGCTGCTGAACTGTTATCTCTCTAGTCACTTGTCTCAATATTTTTGTACCCCTTTTTAAGCATAGGCACATGCTGGCTGAGACATACCGGCCCTACATAGCCCAGTCCTCAGCTTTCCAGTGCCTTGGTATTCACCAAGTTAAAAAAAAAAAACCTGATGGTCAGGGGTTCCATCCAGCCTGCAGTTAAGTTTCTGGGAAAAGCTAAGAGAGACAGGTTTTGTAAATTTTATCTGCCTTTCTTCTTCTATGCTGAAAGTTATGTTTTAGTCATGTTACACATCTGCTCACACTTGTTCATTTTATCCAAGCACAAAGGACTGAAATTCTTACTTGGCTAAGCCAGTTTCAGTTTGATTAAGAAGTAGCTGAAACAAGCCTTAAAACAGAAGAGGTTTAGCATAAAGAACTTGCCACACTTCGGGATGAATGTCTATATCTGAAGTGTATTTCTAATTCCATTCTTTATTCAAATTCCAAGAGTCATCTGGAGGGTTTTTTCCTCCTGTTTTTAAACACAAGCTTAAAGGAAAAGCAGAAAGGTAATAAGAAAAGCTCAGAAAGAAATGGGAAGGTTCCTAAACATATCAGAGTCATGGGGATATGTGCAGATGAGAAATATTAGAATTGAGGAATGAAGAGATTTTTTAATTACATGGGTTTAAAAAGCTCATTAAGGATCTCTAGTATTGGCAAAGAACATAAAATAATGTATCACTATAAGAAGTATATATATATAGGAAAGTACATACATACAGCACATATACAATGCATATGTATGTATTATCATATATGAAGTACTTTATATTTATTATGTATATTGCATAGTAGTGAGTTGGAAAAAGTAGTATAAACATATTACGTTTATATTATTCCAAATCAGAGAACTTATCTTTTTCAATATATATTTAATGCTGTAAGCTTTTCCAGACCATTATACACTTAGTACCAAACAAGCAAACCTAGAACAGCCCATCTTGCCAAACTTTGTCCAGCCTATCAAGGAAAGCCTGCAGGTTTACAGACTTAACTACAAATCTTAACCTAGTTTTGCTCAGATGTCTTTATGTCTGTTCAAGGTACCACTTCATCACCTTAATGAAGCTCCCTTGGAAAGTAAACTTAGTTAACTCCAAAGTCTCACGATGAATGCAGAACGAAAGGACTATCTTCATGCAAGCAACAGGTGATGGGATGAGGGGGAATGGACTCAAGCTGCACCAGGGCAGGTTTAGATTAGACATTAGGAAAAAGTTCACCAACAGGGTTATCGGGCACTGGGACAGGCTGCCCAGGGAGGGGGTTGAGTCACTGACCCTGGATGTATTTTAAAGTCAGATAGATGAGGTGCTCAGGGATATGGCTTAGTAGAGGATAGGTATGGTTGGACTCTATGATCAGAAAGGTCTTTTCTGACCTAAAGATCCTGTGATCTGGATAGATATGGCATTTAACTCATGCTCAAGCGATTTCACTTCAGTAACTCTAGCTAGTAAACTTTATTGTAGAAAAAAAATCCTTCATTTCTATTTGCACCTTAATTTTCTCACTGCAGAATGCACAGGACAATATATTAGTTATGCATAAACACTTACATAGTAAGCTCTTTAACCTGTCTTACCTTACCTGACATGGTAACAACTCTTAGATGACATGCATGATGTTGCATTCCAAATCTGTACTTCTGCCCTTTCCTAACTACTATACACCCTAGATTATAATGCAAGCAAATTTAGCTCAGTAAGTCTCAGGCCATTCATTAACCTGATTGGTAAGACATAATTGTCTTTTATTGTAATGCAAACAAAGCATACAAAATGTGCACAGACTACGTTCATGAAAAATTTAAACCTACACAATACTTACAGATGAGAGGAAAACTGCAATTACATTCTGCAAGACCAAGTCTCACATAATTCAACATCCTAAACAAGAATTGCTTACTTTTATCAGAAAGGCATGTGAATCAACCACTTCTGGAAATTCAACTTTGTGTGCATGGTCACCTTTATCACTCCACATTTTCAGCTGCTGGAAGCAGCAGAGGCCACTAGGTCAGGTTTTCCCTCCTGATATTCTGATGCTGTCTTTGTCAGGAGAACTAAATGTTTATTGCAAAAGAGGATATAAACTGCCTGCCCTCTCTGACATTTATTGAACCAATACTCAACATTAAATTTCCTCTCTGGCATCTTAGAGTGAGATAAATAGGGATTTAAATGGCAGCAAAGCAGCAGAGAAACAGTGGATTTTTATTTATGAATTCATTCTCCTAGAACTAAGCATAAAGATGTACCAGAAAACAACATGCACAATGAGAAGTTAACATTGCCAACAAGCTACAGGGTTTCTAAAAGAAAAGTGGTAAATCACTATCTCTCAAAAGCTAAGCTTCACTTGGTAATCCCTAATAAAATTTGCCTAGTACAGAGCTGTTAAATAACTGAATTTTATTCAACAAAAGGACTTGGAGCAACAAATTGCTGGTGTTGGGTAATGGCATCTTTGGGGACATATGAAGAAACAATTCAAAAGAGAATGACATCATATAGTTATCTTAATATGTCATACAAATAACCCAAACCCTGTTCTTCAGGGTCTTCCCCCCCCCGCAATTATCAAGCCCATTTTTCCATTGTTGATGCAGATGTCTCTCCATCAACACCACCAGAGCTTTTGTCCATGCAAATGTCTTTCCTGACAAAAACATGCTGACCAGGACTTTCACCCTCTTGAAATCCACTCACAGAAACCAAGTGCCCTCAGGAGTTTCTGCTTACCACGGAGAAACGCACCCAAGGTCTGTATATTCTGAAGTCCCTTAACCTCATTCCTCTTTTTTCTCCTGTGCAATAACTACTTTAAAAAAAAAACAACAAAATGTTATTTTAAAAAAATCATTAACATGGTTTTAAATTAAACAGATAAATAAAAGAGAATCAATCAAGATTGAGGCTATAGTCAATTAACAATAACACATACTGCACAATGTGAAAATATATCTAAACTAAAGCAAGTGTTGAAATATAGCACAGGATCCAAGTGTAACATCCCAGCAAGAACTAACCAAGGAACTGAAAAGATATTTCTTTCTGATGAGTACCTGTGCTCAAAATAGGAATGCTTTTACTCTGCCATACATACTGAAATGATCTACTTTCTGGTTTTGCATTCCTAGAAAATAATCATTTTATACTTGTTTTCCATTTATAACTTTGCCAAAAAGATACTTCTCTTTCAGGTTCTGACACAAATAAGTGATGATAAGTATGTCTCCAATCAGCAGGTTGATTGTAGGAAAGCATGCTGCTCTGGGAAAAATAATGTGTTTTAAGAGCCGTTGTTATACTAAGAATCTCCAGCCTATCATAATAATTTGTCATTTTACAGCATGTTTCTAAGACCTATATCTTTAGGGAAAAAAAAAATGGGGGAAGTTCTGACCTTCTCTGTCTCTTCAGTCATGTACAAAATACCACACTAGACTGCTCCCACTGAGGCCAACCCCGTTCTTCTGCCATCCACATTGCAGACCCCGCCACTTCCCTCATCGTGTTTTCTTGCAAAGGCTCTTCAGGGTAGGGCTGACCTGGCCTTACTCCTGCCATGCCATGGTTATCATGAAGTGCAGACATGTTAACAGCTTGAGGTCTGTGACCAGTTTGCTCTTTCTGCTTCAGACAACTCAAAACTCTCTGCTATCACCCAAATCTGAAAAATGGGTAGAGAATTACTGTGGGTGCATGGGTGGGGAAGGAACAGGGCAGACATGTTGACTGCTGTCCACACCTGAGGACTGATACAGGAAGGTCCAAGTCAGTCTGAATTATGGCTCTGGTATATGCTCAAAGACCAGAAGACCATGAAGTTTCTGAAACAAGAAATGAGACATCTCTCCCTGCCAGATGCGTGCTGTGTGCTGTCTGGGTTTTAACCATGCAGAAGCTGGGAGAACAGAAGACTCAATATTCTGAACTTTTTTGCCAATCATGTCAAAGCTGCCCAAGTAACACAAACACTTAGCTCTATCAAAATGAAAAAGATGTTGAAGTGCTGTAGTCAACTTAAGAAATCTCAGCATTCATCTGCACCATACCTGGAGAAAGAATGCCCACAGAGGGCACCACAGAAGCACACTCCCCTCAAATGTTTCCCTGGAGACCACCCAGACAAAGAGGAACCTCCCAGTGCCACCTGTGTGTAGGTGGGAGTTACCTCTACAAAACGTGTTACAGATGTGAGGGGGAATGTTCACACACCTCAGTGTGATTGTTTCATTTTGGTTTTCTTGTTTGTTTAAATCGCTACCCCCTCAACACAAGCATTGCAATCACAGGTTTAGTGACCTGGGAGCAAATAAGGTCACAAAAGGAACGACTCTCCTTCCCCCACACACTTTAAAATCCAGTTGGTGCAAACCACCACTCTCTACCATCCAAACTTCTTTCCTCAGAGGTCCCATCATAGACAGCATTTCCACTTCCTTTTGTCTTCACTGTGATTTTGAACTTGCTTCCTCCCCCACCCCCAATTTGCAGCCCAAGATAGGTCTGAAACCAAAACAGTGATTGCATTTAAACATGACCGTATGAATTCTACTGGAAGATTACTTCAATCTTGATTTCTTTAAAGCATCACTGTCTAATTGAATTTGAATTAAAAGGAAATAAAAGCATGTAATATCTTATTCCGATTCAAGTAACATGACCCACCAGAATACAGGTAGCTGAAAGTCAACTTTTTACAAGGACGTGCATGAAGTTTTACATAGGTATGTAGTGATGGACAAGGGGTAATGTGGTTAAACTAAAAGATGGTAGATTTATATAAGATACGAGGAAGAAATTCTTCCCTGTGAGGATGATAGAGCCCTGGCACAGGTTGTCCAGAGAAACTGCGTCTGCCCCTGGATCCCTGGCAGGGTTCAAGGCCACGTTGGATGGGGCTTTGGGCAACCTGGACTAGTGGAGGGTGTCCCTGCCTATTTCATGGGGATGGAAGTAGATTGCCTTTAAGAGTCCTTCCAACACAAGCCATTCTATGAGTCTAAGACAGATTTTCTAAAGTAAGTAAATATTTCTGAGTTGCTGATACACATCAAACTAACAGGGGTCCCTGCTTACTTCAGCTGGTGGATGTATAATTTTCCTTTAAATAATTTTTAAGAATTGCTGACACACAGAATAATTCTCATGCTCTGTATTCTTTTATAGATTATGCTTATTTTGAAAATACTTCATAGCAACACAAGCAATATACAGACTATTTTCTATGGAACCTGCCTTCCCCAGTGAATAACCACAGTCAATAATTAACTCAGAACACTGCTCCTGTAAATTCTTTTTGACCATAAAACATTCACCCAGTACAAAGAAGTTACAGCATGCTCTTTTTAGTGAGCAAAGCATTTACCTCTCTACCAGTGAAGGATGGAAAACAATGGAGGACAAATGAAACACTGCAGAGGGTTTGTTATTATTATTATGTCATTATTAGTCATTTAGTGATAAAATCTAATTTAAAAATTCTAATTCTGAGACTAGTTCTAAGTGGTCTGTATATAAATAGCCATAAAGGGGCTGCTCTGCCTGACACAGGCTGGTGCACAGCCATTCCCCTTCTCAAACCACAGCCCTGCATTCTGGGATAAGGAGATGGTCACTGACTTGGAATTAGCATCTCTGCTGCACTGGTACTTCATCCTGGGTAGAGCAGCATTTTTATACTGTCAAAACACAATAGGGTCACAACCTAATTCAGTATCTTAGTACAATGAGGTATTTTTCAATATTTTTGGTATATTCTGTACCTAACCTAAATCTTGTTGAAGATAGACTATCACAGCTTAAAGACAGGTAATGTTTCTCAAGTGAAACAGAATCTTGACAAAAATTTAAAAAATAGCACCCTTTGTATAGATAACTGAGACTTGCTCAGATTTTGACACAGTATCTATTTTCAAGATGTTGTATTAATCGATACCAGGTAATTAAAATAGCCAAAAGAGCTGAGTTTACCTAAAAAGAAAACAGTTCTTCTCTTCCTACCACTTATTAAAAAAAATTAGCCTGGAAAAAAACAAACTGCTTTCAGCTTTGTAAATATTGAGATGGAATTGAAAAAGCACAGATATTATTGTCGTTCCACATATGATGATGAATGATGCTATTTAAAGATGTTTTTCTCTAAATACACGAAGCTATCCAATAGGCATTTGAACTTATTACTCATAATAAAACCAAACTGTTTCTATTTTCCACAACCAATAATAAACAAAATCCACCTAACAACCATAGTTACTGTTCATCCTAATGCCTGTAGTGTAAATGATTTGCCAAAACACTTCTGTGGAAGAAAAAAGCCAACAAAACACCGTCCTTCAGCTGAAGACCAGGTTGCTTAGACTAGAAAAGTGGAAGTGTTTTCCCCATCATGAAAAGGCAAAGACGAGTCTAATCCAGTTTATTTCCGGGCTTGTCAATATTTTACACCAGAAAATGCTGTGAGTCAGAACTACTCACACAAAACAACCCCAAAACAGAGAACAAAAATACTCAAACCACCAGAATGAAAAAAAACCCCAACTCCTCAACCAAAAAAAAACCCACCCCGACCAAAACCCCCCAAACCAATGAGCTACAAATATGAGATCAAATTCAAAATTACAGGAAGAAAGTAAGAAGCTTTACACACTGCTATTAGTCAGCAGGATTAATAGGACTGGGTAGTTCTTTTTTGAGATCAATTTCATATATTTATAATCTTCATAATGGAGCAATGAGGAGGCAGAGGGTGAAAAAGAGACAACCTATTGAAAAATGTGGTGCATGCGACAGGAGTATGACAGCTAGTGCTCAAAGAGAAAAGTGTGAGCAGATAAGGGAATCAGTCACATTTTCTGCAGTGTGTTAAAAATAGCCAGGTAGAACATGCCAGGTTTTTAATATACACTTTCTCATCTGATGCACGTTCCCTCAGCAGTCACCACAAAACCCCTTCCACTAGATATTTACAACACTGTTGATTTTCTCCAAGACTTTTCTGGTATTAATGCTCCCCACCCCACTTCCCAGCCCCCCCCAAAAAAAAATCCTAAAGCAAAAAACAGTGACAAAAGTAAGAGCCAGGCAATCACAGCACTGCATTATGCTGCTCAGAGAAAGTCCAGGAAACGTACTGGCTTTCAAAACTGCTTTTCCAGGCTGCTCCTCATCATCAAAAGCTTCCTATCCATATCCTGGAGTTCCTTTCCAAATTCTCTTTAAAATTTCCCCGATTCCTTTATAGCATAACTTCTGCCTTTTGTTTACATCTTGGTGTATCAATCCAATTTTACTTACATACATACACTGTATCTAATGCTGCCATGCTGCAGGCATTTCTGTGCTGCACTTTAAAGTTCAATCAAGGGAACCTATTTAGATACATAAATGTGTTATAATTTGCAGTAATCTAGAGAAAGAGGTACCTCACGTACCTGCACTGTACAAGCACATATCAGCTGAATATCTGCAAACCTTGCCTTCTAACAAACCCAAGTTTTATGCACTTCGTTTGAAGCCCTAGTATTTCTGTGATACAATCTTCATGTGCAAGTCAGATTTTCCTGCAAGTGATTTTTGTAGATGTATAATAGAAACTATGTAAATACTGATCTGCTTGAAGATATTCCTAATAAATTTTGTCTACTTTAACCTGCCTGTCATTTCTTCTTCAGCTTTCAGCTTATTTCTTCCTTAAGCTACTATGAATTCCTGTGGCAATCCAAGTTATGAAAAAATAGCCACATGGCCTTAAAATTCACATATATTTTGCCACGTGTATGCATCACAGTCCCAAGTATTTGCATATAAATGAAATTTTTGAAGATGCGGTCTTAAATGTGGCAGTGGAATTTAAAAGGTTTGTCGCTTCTGGTAAACCAAAATGATAATTTCCCACCACAGCTGTAACTGCACTGACCATTTAACAGTTTGTTAATTTTTAAAATCTCCATCACAGAATGTCCTTTCATTAAAATGCAGGCAATTAAAATAGTTTATTGGAGAAAGCTACTGTGTACCCCGGTGGGAAGCTGCTGATTTTTAACATTTGTTTATTCTGCAAAAATTAAATACTTAGTGCTAGAATCACGAAGGTGACTTGGAGAGCTGAACGTACCTTTAGCTGCTTAGGTCAGACATCTAGTAATATTGGTGCTCACAAACCTCTGCTAACAGAAAACTCAGGAGACCTTACTTGATTACAGAAGATGGAAATTTAGGCCTCTAGAGAAACTTTCAGCTAAGAAGCACGTGTTTTACATTATTAGCCTTATTTGCTATTGTGGAGAAATTGCCTTAGTGTACATCCCAACTATTCGGGTACTACAGCAACTTAACACCACCAGAAGCAGAGCATGTTCAAAGACAGTTACTACTCAACAGCCAGACAAGAGATCCAAAAGGTGGAGGACGCACAACTGCCTTGGTTAATGCCATGGGGAGAAGCAGCATCCCAGCATGAAATGCAGGGGGAGGCAATAAGAAAGGAGAGAATGAGTATTAATTAATCCAGCAAGGTCTCAGATCATTCAAAACAAAGATCCTATGTTACCGTGCTTATAGAATCATAGAATGGTATGAGTTCGAAGGGACCCCAAGGATCACAGAGCTCCAACCCCCCTGCCACAGGCAGGGCCACCAACCTCAGGCCTGGATCTACACTAGGTTGCCCAGGGCCCCATCCAACCTGGCCTTGAACACTTCCAGGGACGGGGCATCCACCACCTCTCTGGGCAGCCTGTTCCAGCACCTCACCACTCTTTCTGTAAAAAACTTCCCCCTAATATCTAATCTAAACCTTCCTTCCTTTAGTTTTAATCCATTCCCCCTTGTCCTGCCATTGTCTATCCTTTTAAAAAGTTGAATCCCCTCCTGCTTATAAGCTCCCTTCAGGGACTGGAAGGCTGCAATGAGGTCCCCCCACAGCCTTCTCTTCTCCAGGCTGATCAAGCCCAGCTCCCTCAGCCTCTCTTCGTAGGGGAGGTGCTCCAGCCCTCTAATCATCTTTGTGGCCTCCTCTGAACCCTCTCCAACAGTTCCACATCCTTCTTGTATTGGGGGCCCCAGCTCTGGACACAGGACTCCAGATGGGGCCTCACGAGGGCAGAGTAGAGAGGGACAATCCCCTCCCTGTCCCTGCTGGCCACCCCTCTTCTGATGGAGCCCAGGATACCATTGGCCTTGCGAGCTGCAAGAGCACACTTCTGGCTCATGTTAAGTTTCTCATCCACCAGAATCCCCAAGTCCTTCTCAGCAGGGCTGCTCTCAAGAAGCTCTTCTCCCAGTCTGTATCTATGTCTGGGATTCTTCCAGCCCAAGTGCAACACCTGACACTTTGCTGTGTTGAACCTCATTAGGTTCACCCGGGCCCATCTCTCCAGCCTGTCAAGATCCCTCTGGATGGCTTCCTTTCCTTCTAGGGTGTCGACCACACCACTCAGCTTGGTGTCATCCGCAAACTTGCTGAGGGTGCACTCAATTCCTTATGCTGTAGGACTAAGGGGACTGGTGATGCAGTTCATACCTACAGCTCATCCCCAGCCAACAGAAGCAGTACCACATGATGAGATGTTACATAGCTTGCCTGGCTCACAAGATCTTTTAAATGTCCTGATCCATATTAATAGTTAATAGCAAACATTTATTATCCTCCTTTTAAGCATTTGGTGATTACAGATGGCACATTTTAAACTGCTGCTTTTGAAAGTTGTGAACAGATGTAAAATGCTGCCAGTGCAGTATTAGTTCTGCTGTCCAAATTTACAAATATTCAAATTATTATCAACAGGGTGCTTGTTCTCAAACGGTACTTGATATCTGGCAGAGATTTACATAACTGATTAAATAAAACTCAAAGTTTTCCGCTTCCTCCAGTTTAATATCAACTACATTATTCATCAGCGTGCTCTAAGGCAAATAATGAAGACAATAAACTATATAGGAATCCAAAAGGTGTATCTCTGTTTTGCTAATTTGCTAGAACCAAGTAATTATCTTAACTCCTGTGGAACTGTGTAAGCATTTTAACAGGAAAAAAATCTTGCAATTTCAAAAGCTCCTGCAGCAGAATAAGTTCTGGGAAAATGATTGAAACAAGGGCAACATTTGAAACATCTATATCTGACAGCCTAACTTTCAAAGCCATCAATTCTACATTATAACTGCAAGGTTTAGGTTGTCTGATAGTGAAAAGATCAATATGAAATTACAAATTGTCACTCCTTGTATGTGCACACACGCACACCTACACGTAAACCACTGTTCTGACAACAGGAGTGGGGTCCTTTTACAAATCATTTCCCATCAACCATGATGCTCACAAGGCACGATTAGTTTAGCACAGCATTCAAGAAATTAAATCATATTTTTATACATGCTCTTCTCTGCCTGAATGCATATAACAAACTACATTTCCCAGTTAGCCACTAGCTGATGAAGAAATACACAACATTATGCCGTGCCATCTGAGAAATGGTACGTACAATATTCTGCTTTGAGCGACTGTTTTCCTATGACAAACACTCCTAAAGTAAACAGTACAGACAGATGTACAACACAACTCAGGACTTTGTTGTTGTTACCCCAGAATCACATCAGGCAAAATTCCTGAAGCAAGAAAAATACTGCAGAATATTAAGGAGAGATTTGAGCACACAGAAGTTGATACAGAGGTAGCAACAGCTCGTGCTGCTTGGTACAAAGCATTGATATAATAGTGTCATGAAGGAGTAAATAACAGGTCAGTAACCAAAACACTCTTTTCCTTTTCCAATGTTGAAAATTATCAGCAAAGTTCGTTTGAAACTTCTGGCTGAACTCTGTGATAGGAAGGTGGGTCTTCTTGGGAATTTCTGTTCATGTATGTCGAGTGTTCCCCGTTTCCTAACCCAGATCTTGGGAAACTTTTAGGTCCAGGGTCTTCAAAAGAGCGGGACACCGCTAGGAATCAGACCACACACCAATATGGCTAAAAGCAGTCAGTTCACTTTATTCTACAGAGCAGCGTGATTCTATACTCTCTAGCAAGCTTAACAAAGCGTGGCTGGGAACCACGGGGGGAGGGAAGTGAGAACAGTGAAGGCGATAGAGCGGACACCTGTGCAAGGCCTATATCTTATCTTGTCTCAGAGGAATGTTTCAGAATTAGGAGCTTCTATTCACAGTCCACACTCCTTAACCCATTATCTGGCTTTGCTGCTAGCTCCACATTCCTTTAGAGCGATGTTTCATTCTGGCTGTTTTCCTCGCAGGGGTAGAGAGTGAGGAATATGTGGCTGTCCTCACGGAGCCATTCCTCCACACATGTATATTATTGAGCATCTACAGTGAACCTGAAGTCCTCATTTCTAATAAAAAGTGAAAATTCCCCAAGCATGGATAGGAGAGGAAAAACCATGTTGACTTAACAGATCATTCTTGGTTGCATCCTCTTTAGAAAGTTTTAACACAGATGTGCCAAAGTGAATTTTCTTCAAAATCTATCTTGGTATGGAAGAAACATTCCTGAATATTAAATCCAATCCTGTGCCATGGCACAACAACATTAGAAAAACATTTTGTCCCAGAACACATTAAGATGTGATTTCCATGATGTTAAGCAGAAAAGGTCTCCCAGCATCATAGGAGACATCTATCACCAGGTAGGACTGCAAATCCAGACTTTAGCTCTCACTTATTTTCTAACTTTAGCTCTCACTTATTTTCTAACTTTAGCTCTCATTTAGTTTCTAATCCACTCATAAAATCTGTCTGATTCTGAAAATAATCTGCTTTTCAAATAAAAAGGTACACATTTCAGAGTAACACATTGGGAATTTAGCCACAATCCTTACAGTTCTGATTAAACTAGCACTTCTACCAGTTGAAACCCCATTGACTTTAAACTGACAAGCACTTTGATATTCCAAGTTCAGTAAGCATCCAAGTATCACAAGAATAACCTCTAGCTGGAGTTTACTACTATTTCTGGATTTATAGCTACATTGGATGAGGCTTTGAACAACATGGGCTAGTGGATGGTGTCCCTGCCTGTGGCAGGGGCTTGGAATTAGATGGGCTTTGAGGTCCCTTCCAACCTAAACTAGTCTGGGATTCTATTACTTGACCTCACAACTCAATTAGATAAAACCAAAAGCAGCAAATGAAAGTTCTGCACAAAAAAAAAAAAAAAAGTCTGTAGGGATCCAAAGAAGATAAGTATACTTCTAAGATAAATAGTCCAATGAGTCCTTTTTTGCAATTTTTAACTTAAGGCAAAATTCCATGACTTTTGCACTAAAATACTATCAGCACACAAATGTTTTAAATTAGGTTTCCATTAAAGCGACCTTAATGACTAAAGTACACCTAAACAGAGCTTCTTTTAGGACACTGATTTTAAAGGCTTTTAATGACAAATTACGTCTATATTGCACATCGAGTTTTCTCTAAGTACCTTAAGCATCATTTATAGCTCAAGCCTTAGTTTAAGGAAACTTCATAATGTCTAGAAATTTTTCATAAAGTTTTTATGTAAATTTAGCAGGTAACCTATTAAATTCATCCAAATGGCAAGGACTTTTTATCACTGAGTTTCTGAACAATTCGTTTTTATTTTTAAATGCAAATAGAAACAACAAAAGCCAAACAACCCCAAACACCACAGAAATCATCTGAATAATTTTTAAATGTCACTGCATGCGTAAGCTTTCTGGTTTTTGAATCAATGACCATGATCTTCTTTTTCTCTACAGATGAAATAACAACAGCAAATTCTGCTGAGAAGAAATTGTTAGGGAATGCCAACAATCTAATGGTATAACACAAACTTGTAAGGGAAATAGGACTACAAAGTTCTAAAGTTCATTAAGGTTGAGGCATTCCAGCTACCAAAAATGAGGTTTTCATACTTGGACACAAAACCAGACTTCAAGAAAGAGAACTGCAACAGGCACTATAAAAGTACTGTGAAGAGTAAAATTACTAACAAAGAATAATAAAACCCCAAGTCTATCAATACCGGGATTGTTTCAAGGATACTTTTTCACAAATCTTCTTTTAATGCACCATGATGTGCTGTAAATAGAGTGTGTTATCGCTATCCAAGCTATTTCTTTCAAGCCAGCTATCAAGGGAGAACAAGAAAAGCAAGTTAGCTATTCAGTGTCTAGATGGGTCAATTTTTAGATGTGTTGATAGCACATGGAAGTCTGAAGTATATACCACAGTTGTGATTCGTCTCACTATCCCAAAACCATTGAATGTCAAGATTGAAAATCTCCATTATTCTATTTCATCTAGAGCTCTGCACTGCACAACTTTCACTCTACGGACCATCTTCTAGTGTTTTGTCAGTTATAAAACTCTCAAGTGAAAGTGTTTCTAATATTTCCCTAAAATGACTGTTTCACAACCTAAAATACGCCTACCATTAAGATTTTTGCCATACAGTTTAATTTCTCCCTTTCTTGCTTGCATCCTCTGGGATTAGCTCTCTGACCTCCACATAGCTCTGCATGTGCTTACATTTAAACATTGCATTACGAACCTGGCACAAAATACTTTTGTATATGCAACAAAATGAGGTAATGGTACAAAGCTATCTGGGGGGGGGGGAATATTTCACTACTAAAGATCAATTCACCAGCACAGATATAGTTCAAGTATATAAAGAGAGAAAAATGTTCTTGTATTTAGCCTCAAGGAGTGAAATCCATTTTTTACATCTAAAGACAGCAATGAATTTACTTAATTCCATCAGTACAAAGGAATCCATATAAAAAACTGGGAAAATAATTTAATTTCTGCTTCAGTTCCTTTTGTAAAGGAGAGATAATGCTTCCTTAACCAGAGATTACTATTGGTTTAGATTCGGTAGCTATCCATGTGGATGAAAATTATACAAAGTAGTAATATAATCTCTGCGTTTCTTTGAGGAGTTGCGTAGAATACTCTTATTCACACTCATTTATAAATAGATATAAAACACTGGACTGTAATTTTGCAAGTTCTGTTCCACACTCATGCACTGATTAATAGCGTTCACACAAAGCCATGCCATTATCTATCTGATTATTCATTTATTCATTCTTATAACACAACCATTTTAGGTTTTTATTTTAATTATTTTTTATTAACTTTAGGAGGTCTTCGTGAATAATTTGATTACAGCAAAGAGAATGTTGCATTTAATCAATATTGAAAGTTGAGCAGCAGATATAAAGAAGAAAACAGACAAAGCCTCTGTAACCGTAAAAATACACTGCAACTTCATTTCAGATTTTCATACTCATATTGCAGAGAGGGAACCTGCACAACATTCAAATGGCACTTGTTCATGTGCTTAGGTGGAAAATCCAAGAGGATGCTTAGTTTTTTTCATATAGTTTTAGATATCAATGATCATGAGTTATTGTAAAGAAAGTCTACTGTCTTCACACAAGCTTCTTTTAGGGTATTTGTTACCTCATTTATGTTTCTGGAAAAAACAATGCAAATCAGAGAATCATAGGCTGGTCTGGGTTGGAAGGGACCCCAAGGATTACAGAGCTCCAACCCCCTGCCACAGGCAGGGCCACCAACCTCCAAGTATGATGTAGACAAGGTTGCCCAGGGCCCCATCCAACCTGGCCTTGAACACCCCCAGGGATGGGGCATCCACCACCTCTCTGGGCAGAGCCTGTTCCAGCCACTCACCACTCTCTCTGGAAAGAACTTCCCCCTCACATCTCATCTAAACCTTCTCTCCCTCAGCTTCAATCCATCCCCCTTGTGTTGCCATTATCTACTCTTTTAAAAAGTTGATTTGCCTCCTGTTTCTCTGCTCCCTTCAGGGACTGGAAGGCTGCAATGAGGTACTCCTGCAGCCTTCTCTCCTCTAGGCTGACAAGCTCAGCCTCTCTTCGTAGGGGAGGTCATCAAATATGTAACTGAAAACAAAGTAGCCAGAAATATTCCTAGATTTGGACTGAGTATTAGAGCTGAAAGTAACACACTAACTGTACAATGAGCCAATCTTTAGATAACCTACAGTCACATTAAGTTAGATTTGGAATCCAAATCATTCAACATCAGAACAAGTGATTGACTGCAGATATTTATTTTCAACAGAAACTTATGCTTGTGAAATCCACAGGAACCTTTTCTTATTGGAGCAGAAACATGAAAATTGATTTATAAAAAAAATAATTTCCTGGGTGCAGATGAACACGTTGAAATGTAGAGAGTGCTAGAAAATGGATAACTCCCATTACTGTACCAGGGCACATTAAAGTTTGCAAATCTAAATCAACATGCAGATACATTAATATACAACATACAGGAACAAGTGAAGTGTAAGGTTCATATTCAGCGAGCACAGATCATAAAAACACAAGCTTGGAATCACTTATGCAGCATTATGACAATTAATGATTTTGCCCCTTCGTTACAGCGTTGAAGCAGCCCTGAGAAAACGGTGCAATTACTTCTTTTGAAGAATGAAGTTAAAAAGACTTGCTACTGAAGGGCAGTGCATAGACTGGTGGTTAATTAAGACTCTTACTGAAAGGTTTCATTACATTTCTAAACACCATTCTTAGTCTCACCAGTTTTCTAACATTTCCCTTGTTACAAAGTAAAGTATAATTAATATATTGACGAACCCACATTAATTAAAAATTCTTGTCGCTTAAAGTTTTTAACCACCTCAGACCAACCCTCTCAATCTTCAAACACTCAAAACTTCACAATATTATGAAAATTAGATACAAAAGCCTGTGTAGGTTTTTCAGTTCTCCCTTTGCTATCGACTATAGGGTTTTTCAGTCTTGCTGGCATGACTTCCAGAAGTTATTTTTCAGCCTAACAGACTTCACTGTTTATTTTATTGTCTGCTAGTTCTCACTCTTCAAAAGATTTCCTATTACCTTTTCTTCTGTCTACCAAACAGAAACTCTGTGGTAAGTCTCAGAGCAAAACACTCTAAACTGTATTTAAAATTCAACAGTCTGAAGTACATATAAGTGAATACAAATAATTCCACAACCCCAACGTAAACACCCAGTGTACCAAGGAGAAGGCATGTTTTCTATATTAACGTAGAATTACATCCCATACAAAATATTTACTTTTTAAATAACCACTGGTTCTCTATGCAAACAGTCCTATTAACCATCAACTCATTATATGCTGACTTAGCCTTTGGCACCATTATTTTATGTAAGCAGTAAACTAAAGGTTACGTAATGGCACCACTTCGTGTTACAAAAAGGAAGGTTGGATCAATTGCTATTTGGGAATGGCAGCACTACCTTTAAACACTGGCTCAGCACCTTTAAAGACCACGCAGAAATGGATAAAGCCCAGAGAAGCACGTCTCTGAAATCACTGAAACTCAGCACTGGAGAAAGCAGAGGGAAGCACTCGACACTGAGAATATTGCAGAGTCCTCCCACCACTGTATTTTATCCTAACGTATCTTCCCAGAATGCCAGCTGCCTTCTATTTCTGAGTCACGTCAGATGCATATAACTAACCCCTGAATTTGTAGTATTAACAAGCTATTTGCTCTTTACTTTTTTGTAAAACAAAAATATACTTACAAACATTTAAAAGCAGTAATAAGAAAAACATTATTTTAAGGATCAAAGTGTTCAGTAACCAAGTTAAAGAAATCCCCCAAAACCCAGCCAAAACCTTCTAATTTTACTGAACTCCTTAAAGCTAATTACAGCATTAGACTAATTGTTACAAAGCAATTTTCGTCATGTCTGAAAAGCTTATTATAGTATTGTAGTCCTCAGATCAAATTAGGCTGTGCATATCTTTTTGCTTGGTGACTGAGGTTGCTTACAGGTAAAAACTGTTTTAGAAGTTTGCAGAAAATCCACTGAGTCACAATCATCAAAGCACGGAAAACTTTGGCTTTACTTCAGATGAAAGGAGGAGAGGGAATGGAAGAAGAGAGTTGTTTTCTTCAATACTGTCAGAATTTTTTTCATTAATTTAACGGTAACGGACGACTGAAAAGGAGAATACACCAAATACCCAAACCCAGCCAATCCCAGAGATTATAGTGTGATGAACAAGCCAGGCTGAAAGCCATCCATAATGAGAGAGGACATATTCTAGACAGTCCAACTGAAATCAGTTTCATTATGCTACACAAATACGGTCCCATGAACACAGCATTTTTGGGCGTTTGGTGACAGACTGTACGTTGCAACGTCCCTCTGACACAATGCAGATCACATAGCTGATGCACATCAGTTCTGCTGAGAGTTCAAGAGTTACTCAACAAAGCTACTATCCTCCAGCTTTCACAAAGAAACATCCATCAGTTTCCACAAGTGGAAGCAATTCAATCCCTAGCACATTCCAAAATAAGTTCTTCATTATATAAATGATGATTAAGTTGATTTATTCTTTTGATTTACTATTGTTCAGTCAAGCATCCTTGAAACCGCCTAGCAACATTACCTAAATAGAAGGTATTATTCAAACTATGGATATCGGACTTCTAATTAGTAAAATTCTATCTAAACAATACAAAAGTTAATTTCATTTCTTTACTTCAGATTCCTCCAATACTGGAGTAAAGTGAAGTAGATTTTTCTTCAGTAATCATTTCAACTGACAATATTTTCTGATTGACAGAATATTTTGAAAAGATAACTAAAAAATGCTTAAAAGCATGAAATTGTGCAATTCTCTGACTGGAACTTAAGACTAGAAGTTTTAATTCATGTAGGAAAATATACACATTTATTTGTGTTGGATTATACACATGTTGAAGTGGCCAGTCCTTGCTAAAATTATTTGCCACCAGAAGATAGTGAAATGTAGTGAAATGTTTCAGTTTCAACAATCATTTAAAAACTAGCAGGTTCCATCTCACTTTTTCATACCACTGAGACTATCTAAAATATCAGGAAAAGGTGTTCTTCATGTTGTATTTCATTACAATGAAAAGTTAATATTTCTACTTCTGATGTTCTGAAAATTAATAAAAACACAAATGTTGGCCCCATTTTGAAGCTAAACAGGGACTGAAACAGCAGAACTTACGAGATCTGATGCTTATGTACGCTAGGTCCTGGGACTCTCCCACACATCAGGCTCACAGGGAGCAGTATGGACTGGACAAACGGCAGTTTGAGAGGCTGGAAACGTGCTGAGCCACCAGGCTCAGAAGGCAGCAATCATGTGTTGTGCCCATGTTGCGCATTTTTGTTTTTACTTCCCCCCCCATTTTAACAATGTTATCCCAGAGGTGCTACCTCCGCTGCTGATGGGCTTGACCTTGGCCAGTGACAGGTCCTTCTTGGAGCCAGCTGGGTTTGGCTCTATCGGACAGAGCCACTTCCAGCGGCTTCTCACAGAAGTCCCTCCTGTAGCTCCCCCTCCCCACTACCAAAACTTGACAAGCAAAGCTAAATACTCATGGCTTTAATTCATCTGGTCTTTCTATTTTCTATATGTACCAGAATTCTTCTACCAATAGAAACTCTCATAAGCTACATGGTATTTTACCTGCTTCCACCATAAGGGCTTTCAGTTACACCAGCCTATATGTATTGAAGTATAAGAACAAGGTTTCAAAAAGTGGGTAATATCTCATTCGGTCTCAGTTATTACCACAAAGAAATATATGGCATTTTGTTGCTTCATAGCTTGACTTTATTGGAAAAAATATAGTCCTTTAGCCTCTAAACAGTAATTGCCATTACACGGGGATAATTCTATAAACATGGATTTCCTCTGCAGCCATGACACTGCTTTTGCATCCAACCCTAAATGCAATTATATAATTAAAAACTAAATCTTAATTTATTTTTTTAAATGCTCCGTGTTGTTGATTTATCTGACCGAAGCCCCTGTGTCATATCAGAGCTCTGAGGAGCTAATGAGCTGTGAACACCTTAACTCTGGCCGCTTTCAAACCTCATGAAGTGAGATAATGCAAAGAAAGAGCGCATATGTGCTGAGCCTTCCAAAGTCCTGATAAGGTGTTAATAAACCTTAGCAAATTCTGTTTACGGCTGCTTCGTTATGTACAGTGTTGCATTTTCTACAGATAGCAACGCTGGTAATTTATACGCCAACAGTGGAATGTTTTGAGTCTGCTCACCTGAGTGAGCGATGGAAGTAATAAAAAGCAACAGACAGAATCTCCCCACTTTATCCAAAATTCACTGGTCCAAAGCAAATTTGCAGTTAAGATCTCTATTCTATGTCTAAACATGGACGTGTCAATTTTAGGAGGCAAAAGTGCACAAAACATGGAATTTTATTAACTAGATTCTTTGCACACTTTACTCAAAACCCCAGGTGCCACCTTTAATCATAAAGCAGCATATGCTAAGCAAATGCTTTTGCCAAAAGCTCTTACATTTGTTATCATTACATCATATTAGGGAACTGCTGACTCAACAATAGCTATTTTGCCATTGAAGGGATAAATTCCTAAACAGGCACAGACGTGTCAGGCAGAAAATATTAGTGATGATGCGCATGCAAAGACAGAGTAGATGTGTTCTTATTAAAAAGGGTCTCAGTCATCCTAGGGAACACAGGCTATGTGAAACATCAAGGTACCTGCCTGTACACAGACTTCTTCACAAGCAGGACCAGCCACACAATTGTTTCTAACGTTTTATTCTGCCCTTAGCTTGGCTATGAGACCCTGGGAAATTGGTCTGTGTTCTCTGCACCTCTAATGACACAGGGAAACAGAGATATGAACTGTTAAACAACTCCAGATCTACAGATAAAAAGTTCTACACACAAAAGAAGGAGCTATTTTTAGCTCTTTCTGCACATGAGCTGAGTACTGGGTGACAGCAGTGTGGCAGAGCCAGGAGAAGTGGATTTTCACTGATGAGCACGAAGTAGCAATATAATGATTGACAGAGGTATGTGGGACATGCCAAAACCATTAGAGAAGTTAACACGAGGTGTCATGCAAAACAAATACAGTGGCCTGAAACAACAGCCAGGAAGAAAACAGCGATATATAAACCTAATGAAACTCGGCAAGGTTCTCATTAAAAGGAAACTAAGCTGGCAGCAAAAAGGGCAGAAGAGGAAACACGAGAACAAGAATTATTTGTCCAACACCATGCAACAGATAAGTAACAGAAATGGAGTCTAGACCTTATGGATTCAAAACAGGAGCCTATGAGACAAGTTAGTTTTTTGCTTTGCCCAAAAGCTCATTAGCTTTCACAGAGTCAGTGAAAAAACACAAAAGCAACATCTATGTACACATACGTACAACAATTTTTCCTTCTAAGAAGTAAAAAGCGTCTTGTGAACCATTAAGAATAAACACATAGGGGAAAAGAATCACCTTTTTGCGTAGCCAGTCTCTCAAGAAAACACAAGCCTCACTGGCTTATTTCTTCCACTGTAATTTAGACATTTTCTAGGGAGAAGGAAAAGGCCCTTAGGCATGTCCAACCTCTGCTTCTTCTGTTCTAGCACCTCCAACACTTACCGGTAATACTTAGGTTTAATTAAAGCATGATGCTTAATGAACATTTAGTGGAATGCAATCCTTAGTGTCATTCAAGGACAACTTTGTTTTCCAAGGTAGCAATCAGTCTTACTCCAATCAAAATAAAATCAATAAAGTAGAACTCAGCAAATCAGGCACAGCATTAATAATTGCAATACTACTGATCCTGTGTTAATCACCAAAAAGAGCCAGCAATTGTCAGCCACTTTTCTGTGAATAAATCTGGATAAAGCTCCCTTTCATGTCATCCCTGTACAGAGAAGTGTTACTTGTTACGCTTCTGGAATGTAAGAAGCACATTCAGTTATTCTTCACTACAAGGGGTGCAAGAATAGAAATACAAATGATGCAACAATCACTCCATCCCCCCTCCACACACACTTCCATCCATTCTTGGCTTGCAGTGATGAAGAAGTGGATAGAGACCTGCCAAATATGTATATTTGTTAAGGAGATTTGGGGGGGGCTAGGGGGAGGCTGTGAGCACTTTTTTCTTTTAATCACTTCAGCAAACAGCTGTCATCTCCCAGGTCAGTCGTTGGGCTGCTCCATTCTGGTACTATTTGTAGTCGCTCCTGCCTCTGCAGATAATGCGATGGCTGCAGAATGTGGCAGAGGAATGTGAACTGAATCCTAAGCAGGACATGACTCTTGCGAAAGCTTACCTACAATATGGATTATGGGTGCTAAGAGAAATGTAATTAGCACTAACATGCTGTTGTCTTCCAGCTGTCCAGCAGAAAACATGCCTTTTTTTTTTTTTTTTTTTTAAATGAGACACCGATTTTTAATTGTTTTATTACTCTAGGAATATTGGGGGAATTACTCCGTCCAACACAAGCTTGTAGTACTGACTTTCTATTCAGCACACTTTCCTTCATAACTTTATTCACAATGTTCTAGTTTTCTAGCATTTCTCACAGAAACTTTTTTATTAAGGACTTATAACAATCATAAAGATGTGCTCTGGGCAGAAACTCAGCACATAAAGGCTCAGCGAGGGAACACTCGCACCACTTAAAGTGAATTTAGTGTTTATAAAGGTAGTGTGAATGGAAGAACTCTCAATACCATCAGTAATTTTATAGTACCGATGATAACACTAATACAAAATCTCTCCTTTTCCTTCCAATCCTTCCCTTTTTACTTCCCTCTCAGTATTATTCCACAATGACAAAGCACAGCCTCTTCTCAGAGTGGGAAGATAATGCAATAGGACTGACAATTCATCACTTGGACTTTCTGCTAAACCTTCCATTGAGGAAGGATGTTTCTCCATACTAAAGAGACTTGGCCACACGGAGTAAAACGAGGTGCATTGTATGATTTGGTATTAGTTGTGTGAAGACTCTTAGAGGTCAATTGTTCAAAGTCAGAGAAGAGGTAGGCTGGAATATTCTACTCCAAGGGCTCTACTCCACTCTATTTTATTAAAAAATCAATTCCATTTCTAAGTTCACTTAACTTTATCCAAAAATCTCCTATAAAACCAATTTGTTTCATAGACTCAAATTTCCTTCCTCTACAGAGAGATAAAAAGGAGTTTGTTTCCAGCTTGAAGTCACCTGGTCAGCAATATGTGCACATATACACATTACAAGGGGCACAGGGGAAAACATGTGGCTTGAAAGGCATGACAGCTGTCTGCCACTGTGGGCAGCAACTGTACCCACTGCTGCCCTCTCTCAAAGACAAACTACAACTCATCCTTTTTATTTTTTTAATATTGGAGAGAGCCTTTTGCCCCACGAAGCCAAAGTTACTCAAGAAGCAGGGTGACCCCAGTCCCCGCAGGACCCTTGGAAGCTCACCTGGCTCCTCTTATTTTCTGCTACCTCGTTAACTGCTCTTACTTCTTTACACAATATAGCTCCTCCCTACATCATACAATCACCATAATCCTTCTCCTCAATTCTTTCTCCAAAAAAAACCACAAAACACAAAATCACACACCACCTCCCTCGCTCTGACAGCAATATACTGCAAGTCTTCAAACATCCTTTCTGCCAGGATTTACATGCAGGCAATTACCATCTTCTTTCAATGTTCCAACAAAGATTTGGTTCATCAGGTCATCTAATTTAAAGAAAACTAGGAAATCTAAAAGTAGAAATATGGAAATTGGAAAATATTTGGTATGTATGAAACTGGGATGCAATTCCTGGGATTAAGCATTTCCAAATAAATGGTGAAAATACACTGAAAAAGTAAACTTGGATTATGATGATCGGATCCAAGTTCCATTCTTCTTTCAGAAGCCCCAAGTCAGGACACTGTATCTTGCCAGGCAAGTGGTCCTCAGCACCTTGTATGAGGTCTGCATCACCAAGACTGTTTGTGCTTACAGTTTGGTGTAAGTTAGACCATACCTAAGTATTCCACACAATATTTCACACAGTGCAGCTAGAAATCTTTCTGTGAACTGGGAATTCTAACTGGCTGCAGATGAATGTTATTTTTTCAGACTCCTATTTCTTGTCCAGGCAGACCATAAAAAATTGCTATAATTTATAAAGGAGAATACCATTAAAAAAATCATAAAAATAAGACAGAAAATAATTTCAAGTGAATACTGAGATGTCTGGGTAGTTCTTTGCATAGAATAACCTAATATGTCCCTACACCAGCATACCCAGTTAAATCAACATTTCTGTCTTTTGATTAGTAAACCAGTGATTTGCTATTTTACCTCATTTGTAATGACTTTGGAATTGCACTAACCAAAACAGAAAAAGGTTTGCTTAAAATCCTGTGTGAAAGACATATTTGGGATTGAAGGAAATGTTTGTTGAGTATATATATTTTTTATTTGCTGACAAATGGTATGTTTTTAAAATTTCAAATTTTACAAATTAAAAAAATGTAAAATTAAATTTAATAAAAAATTATTCAGCTTCCCTTAATGTTATTTCATAAATTTGTTCTATGGAGTTAACATATTTATCCATACATCTCCCAGAAGTAGTGTGAGGAATAACTGTTTTTAAAAGGCTTAGTAATTGATCACTTGAGTACTATTAGTGGCTCCTGTCTGAAGAGGCCAGCACGGCTTCATGGAGAAAATCTGCATTTTAATGGAAAATATTAAATAAGAATATTGCAACTTATCATTAAATGAAAGCAAAGAAATACAATCAGTTCAGCTCACATAATTTATTACATTATTTAATCTGTTATATTCATTGCAATGCATGAAAAACTGTGACTTTGAGGAATTAAGCATTTGTGTTGCTTTGCATCACAATTTTATTATCCTTTCTTAGTCCTAAAAGAAGATATCCAGGATCAGACATCAAAGTCTATATAAACTAGAAGTAAACAATAAATGGGTAGAAATCAGATTATTAGGATATAAATCAAGGGGGCGACTCACAGATTCACAGAATCATTGGGGTTGGAAGGGACCTCAAGAGATCAAATTCACTGAACCATAGAATACCAGGTTGGAAAGGACCTCGAGGACCATCTGGTCCAACCTATCTTGGTAAAAAAACCTCCATCTAGACAAGGCACGGTCTAGACTAGGTGGCCAACACCCTGTCCAGCCAAACCTTGCCCAATGCTGGAGACACTTCCCTGGGGAGACTACTCCAATGGCTGGTTGTTCTCTTTGTGAGAGATGTACCTCCTGTTCAATCACAATCTCCCCAGGAGAAACTTGTACCCATCACCCCTCATCTTTTCCATGTGAATCCCTGTAAAAAGGAAGTATCCACCTTCTTTGTAGCCATCCTTTAAGTGCTGGAAGATGGTGATAAAGTCTCCCCTCAGCCTTGCTTTCTCAGGGCTGAACAAAGCCAGATCCCTCAGTCTTTCCTCATACGGCAGGCTTCTCAGTCCTTGGATCAGCTTTGGGCCCTTCTCTGGATGTCCCCATCTTTTTCATATAGCAGGGACCAAAACCGAACACAATATCCCAGGCGTGGCTTGACAAGCACCTAGTAAAGTGACTACTTTATCTCTGATGGAATGATTTATAGCATAAAGCTTGGAAATACAAAACTATTTTGTGGCTTCAAAGCATTCTATTTATTTTCATTACATTTAACATTTTATTTCATTATATTTATAGATACGTATATCAGCAAAATAACTAGAGGGTCAGCAGGTCATATCCAGCATCACTCTGTTTTCTTCACATACAATGCTAACATCCCTCATTTGTTTTGCTACACCATATCAGGCCAACAAACCCTTTCCTTGCACACTCCAACAAATACCCTCTTGCCTGTGGTAACAGCAGTGCTTGCGAGCAGTGGGGACTGAACAATACACATCTATTCCCAAAGGGACTGGAAGTATAAGAGAAAGCTTTGTGGTCAACAGAAGTAGGAGACAACATTAAAATCAGGAAGGGAAAAGTATCATTGCTCAGCATCATCTTTAGAAAGACGATAATGGCAGAACAAGGGGGATGGATTGAAGCTGAAGGAGGGAAGGGTTAGATTAGATATTAGGGGGAAGTTTTTTAAAGAGAGAGTGGTGAGGGGCTGGAATGGGCTGCCCAGAGAGGTGGTGGATGTCCCATCCTTGAGGGTGTTCAAGGTCAGGTTGGGTGGGGCCCTGGGCAACTTTCTGTAGATCCAGGCCTGGAAGTTGGTGGCCCTGCCTGTGGCTGGGGTGGGGGTGGCTGGAACTCTGTGATCCTTGGGGTCCCTTTCAATCCAGACCAGTCTATGATTCTATGCCACGTAGCGATGCTTATGCAGTTAAGGAAAATCATAGCATTGCTTAAGAGCAGTACATGCAGCTCCTGGCACTTGAACTAGAGACACATCAGCATCTTGTGTCTTCTAGGCCAGGACAGACTGCTGTGCCCATCCTCCAAAAGGGAGGACACTGTGTAGGTGGCAGTAGCAAATGCCTATGGAAGAAAGGACGGCTACCGTAATAAAAGGGCAGAGAGTATCACCTGATGTGGGGTTGTAAGCAGCTTCCTCTCATTCTTGTCCTTCTGGAGTCCAACCCACAGCAGATGTCATTAGTACAATAATGTTATGCATTTTGCTTTTGAGCGTATTCACTTCAGCTTATTTGAAGTTGTTCAAAAAAAACCCCAAACAACCCCACAAACCCACACTGCTTTGTGATCAGCTAGGAGAAATAAAATAACCAAGCGCCCAAACTTACACCACGGAACACTTCAGTGAGAGAATTCTTTTGTTGTCAGAGCTCAAGAAAGAAGAGTACAATCAATTTAATCACAGGCTAATAATGGGACTGAAGAAGGGAATACAAATGATGGGGGAAAAACACTGCTAGAAGGAAAACAATAATCATAATTTAATGAATCAGGGGAGCATTTTGGACTCCTCGTTATTTAGTACACGTTTTTTACCGTTTTTCCAAGGGTAGAATTTTGCAGTTACAAAATATCTGATAATTGAAACAGTCTTTTGGTTTCAGAGGAACCCTCCCTCAACCCCAGGATGCCTATTTTGTGAGATTCTGAACACAGGGATATCAATGTGATGTTCCACAATTCACCAGAAAACTCCCAAGCCTTTTTTTTTTTTTTTTCTATCTGCCTTGCTTCCAATGCTACTAAAACCCCAACTTTTAAGTGAAAGGCTGACAATTTGGGGTATTTTTATACTACTGGTCACTACAGCACAGACTTGCACTTTATCTTCTAAAAGGAAAAACACATCAAAAGAAGTAGAATAGAAGAATTTCAGAATGGCTACATCAGGGAGCAAGTTGATGTGGAAATAAAATTGACAATGTCCTAAAAGAATCTGCTGAAGGTCAGTAGCAATAGGTGACTGAGAACAGCTTAAGTGTAGTTTTAAGTACACTCCACAAGTACTTCATTGCAACAAGCTCTAACTTGTTGACTGCTGGGTTGAGTAAAATAGATGGATTTTTAAGCACTATGTTATTTGTCCTTGTAATTAGGTGGAAAAGACTTTCAAATGGACAGAGCTTTTCAATTGCCCATGAAGTTCATCAGTGAGAGGCACAGCAACAGAGGAGGGGAACTGTGAATGAACAACCCCAAGGTCTGATATGCGGGAGGGAAAACATTAATATGTCGCACCCTCAACAGGGAGATGCCACACCTTTAGGAAACAGAATCACAGAATCACACAGAATCATAGGGGTTGGAAGGGACCTCGAGAGATCATCGGGTCCAACCCCCCTGCCAAAGCAGCTCCCCAGCTCATATTGCACAGATAGGCGTCCAGACGAGTCTTGAATATCTCCAGAGAAGGAGACTCCACCACCTCCCTGGGCAGCCTGTCCCAGGGCTCTGTCACCCTCACTGGGGAAAAGTTCTTCCCCATGTTGGTGCGGAACTTCCTGTGCTCCAGTTTACAGCCATTGCCCCTTGTCCTGTCTCCACAGACCACTGAAAAGGGGTTGGCCAATTCCCCCTGCATCCCATACTTCAGATATTTATAAACATTAATTAGGTCCCCCCTCAGTCTTCTTTTCTCCAGGCTGAACAGCCCCAGCTCACTCAGCCTTTCCTCATACGGGAGATGTTCCAGGCCCTTAATCATCTTCATAGCCCTTCTCTGGACTCTCTCCAGGAGATCCCTGTCTTTTTTATCCCAGGGAGCCCAGAACTGGACACAATACTCCAGGTGGGGCAACTAAAAGTAGTGCTGTCGGGAGTTGGACTCCATGATCTCTGGAGGTGCCTTCCAACCCCTAGAATTCTGAGAATCTGTGAACCTGTCCTGCTGAAACCAAGCATTTTTTCTTGCACTTCTGGGTTGAGCACCTATGCTGCTGAACTTACGGATCTCACATGGCCCGGCGCTGAACACTGAGAGCTGGCATGTACACCTGCAAGCTAAATGCTGACAAGCACGGCTTTGCTGTGCTGCTGCCTGGTATAATACACCTTCTTATACCCTCACATACATAATATATCTTGAATTTCAGCTCTGTCTTAATTCAGAAGACGACTAAACAGCTTTGGTCCTCCTCTCAGTTCACATGCTAGACTATCGCGACGCATGTAGAAGGAAGTGACATTACAGATGAGCCTTATTTTTACGGAGAACGCAAGAAAACAATTGAGAACTGAAATTTCTCCCCATGTTTGAAGTTCAAGTTATTTTATAGCTTACTATCTCAGGCACAGTGTAGCAACTTTATAAATACATTAGGAAAAAGATAAAATTGAGGGTCAGTACGATTCAGTGACTGGATTACAAGATCGCTGAAAAGGCCAGCTGAGTGGTTCACCACACAAGGGGCTCAGCAATTAGACCACAAGTGTCTGAGGCCAAATGGAAAGAAGAAAAAAAAACACAGCTATGTCATCACCCACCTGCAGCTTTATCAACAAGACCGATTAGTGATGAGCTTCCAGGCCAGGCTCTGCTGGCCTGCCCTGTGACTGGTGAACAAGATTTACACATACAGAGCAAGGCTTCCTCTAGAGACAGCAGAGGTCAGCAACCCACCCCGAGCCAAATGCACAAGGGGAGCCTTGCTGGACAGAACAAGTATTGGGAAATATAAAAGGATGCGTCATGTTAGTCAAAGGCAAGGAAAAAAACAACAAAGAACAAATGAGACTGTGGTCTATATCACAGACTAGATCTGTCCCATGGCACACATCCCAGCCACCCCACCATCCCCTGTAGCACCTGAACGTCCCTTCTCTGGCAGGGGTGCCCTCCAACATCCCATACAGATATCATTTGTTCTGTGTGTGAGCTCTGTTTCTCCTTTCCTTGCTCCCTGTAATCACAGGTCCTGCACTGACCCTTCACTTCCTACCACCATCAGCCAACCTTCCTTCAAAACCAACATTTCCTTAAATATGTCTCAGCAGGATCCTCTGTGTCCCTTTCCTTTGAATTCTGTAGGATCCTACTTGAGCTTGGAGCCTTCTGTCTTCCATCATCTAATGTTGCCCATCTACCACTCAATGGATTTCTGTCGGTATGCCTGTTGTCCTTATGCCACCCCATCCCTCACAAATTTTGCCTGAGACTCATCTCTTCTCTTCTTCCACAAGGGCTTTCTGTACCACCTTCCAAGCTTTAGTCACTCCCCCACACCATGCAGGGTCTTTCTCCTGATGGGCTCTGTCCTCCACGCCAGACCAGGACTAGTGAAATCCCCTAAAGGAAGACCTGTACATGAACACTTGTCCATGTGTTCCACATCTTCTGCCACCTATGGCATGAACCAAAGCAGAACTAGTGTTATGGTGAAGGACATTACTCATTGCCAAAAAAAAGAGAGTCTTTGATCTACAGGCAAATGTGTTCAAACTCTGCTATAAGGTTGATTACCAGGTTTCCCTGGGGTGATGTTCTGATTTTTTTCCCAAAGCAAAATGTTTCTGGCCAGAGGTGCTAAGAGTATCCTCTGATATTATACAATTGATCAATGCAGCCTTCAAAGGTAGAAGTTAAAGACAGATAAATTAGGTCCTGAAACAAGGTGTCAGACTGGGTGAGCAAGCTCATAGATGAAATGGAGAGAAAAGGACCAGGAAAAAAAAGAACAGATGCAGAGAAAGGCGGTGAGCAAAGAGGAAATCTTCTTGCCATTACTTCTACAGTCTTTACACTGAGGCAAATGGATTTTATATGGGGAATAAAAGCTAGAAGGCACAAGCCTTAGTAAAATAAAATTTTAACAAAATAGTTGGAGGGACAAATATTAGAAATGCACAAGGGATCTACTAAAATTCTTGAGAGCTGAGTCAAATTTTCCTGAAATCCAAACAAAGGCTAACACTCCAATGAAGGGAAGGGCCTTGAACAAATCATGCCACAAATATTTGATGAAAACTACTTAAAATGCTTCACTGAACTCCAAAATCCAAACACACTGTGAGAACAACATAGCAAACACCGGGTAGAAATTTCAAAGTTTGGTCCCACGCTTTGTAGGAAACTCTTTAGAGCCCCCGATTATTTCCTAATAGGAAAAGAATAAAACCGCTAGTAATGAATGCTAAATTCTAGCACCCTCTAGTGTGCATCTCTGCCAGAAGTGTCCTTCAATTCATTCCTCTGCCTGGGTCACAGAAAACTACAGCTCTCCTAAACATTCTCTGCAGCATCTTCCCACCTATGACTCATTCGAAAATAATTCCCATTTATATCACATAGAATTAATGCAAATTCATCTCAATTACCAAAATTATTTTTCAGAAGGGCTGGCATTTCTTGTTTTCCTTAGTTTTCTATTGTTTCACGGTTGACAATAATATTTCCAGGCAGGCAATTAGCAAAGAAAGTATTTGCCAAAGAGCAGTCCTAAAACTTCCCCAGAGCTAAAATTAAAACGTACATAATTACCAAGCAAAAGGTTTGAGATACAACTGTTTATGTCTTAAATTATTCTTACAAACAGGATATTCTATTAGGAAGCAACTTAATTAAAATATAAACAATAAGCGAAAATAGTAAGGGAGTCTCGATTGGCTCTTCATTATAAAACAGCTAACTTTCACCTGGAATGCTTTATATTTTATATGTTTTGTTCCAGTTATATTTTTTAATCATGTGAATTAACTTATTCATTAACAAGGCTTGAAAGAAGAGTATTTGCATTTTTATGGTGTGTTGGCAGCGTGGGTTTTTTTTTTTTTGAGACTAACACTCCACCAAAAAAGGAAAAAAAATCAAATCTTTTATTAAAGCAATCTTTTTTCCCATTTATAAATACAGCAGTCACCACTTCGAGGTCAGCATTTTCTAATGCTTATGCAAAACGATTAGAGATTACATGGGGATCATTTATACCTAAGCAGAATCTGTATGCTATAACTGAGAGGCAATGCTTGACAAAAGTTGACTTTCCAAAGGGAAATATATTTTGTTAGCATGTTTTAAATGATGGATTCAGATATTCAATGGAGTCATAGAATTTTTTGTTACACAATTTGCTTCTGCATGCAAAGAAAACATGCAGAAAACAGCTTGGGAACGTATCTGTAAATGGGAAAATCAGGCATTCAGCTGGATGTCGGCATGGAAAGTAACTACAGGAGGGGTCATGGGCATCATGTGTCTGATGTGGAGGTAGGAAATGAACTAAATTCCAGGATTATGAGGAGGAGGAAATACCTCTCCGTAAACATGAGCCACTCTTCTCAGCAGCAGAGCAGTGATGGGAAGAGCGGGGTGCTTGCATGTGGCAGCACATGCTTGTCCCCAGGGCAGCCTGGGCAGAGCGGCTCAGCCTGCGAGGGGTCCTGGCCTCATGCGCCCCTGCCCCTGGGCAGTGAGTCGCTGCTGCCACCGGCTGCCGGGCCCTCTATGGAGGCACGCAGCAGGCAGCCTAATGTGCCACGGCAGATGGCTCGAGATGCAGCAAATGGGGTGTAGCATGCCTGAAGAGAGCATTGCAGGTCAGGGACCTGCTGGGCACTCCTCTCCTGTTTTCTCACAGTTTCGTTAGGCTACTTTGTCTGTTTACTCTTTACATAGACAAATGTCTAACACAAAACACAGTCACGCTAGGAACGAAATCCTCTCTGTGCTATTATCCTTCTATTACCTCTCTGCTTTGAATGCAGGACCTTGTTAGGGGTGAAAATTTCTCAGAAGAAAGGTCAAGTGGCACTGACCAAGTTTTATATCACGCTTATTGCCATCACAGCCAAGCATCGCCCAGAGACAGGTGATACAGAGTAAACAAATCCCTGTTTCCACAGCAGATACTACATCCCCATCAGGGTCCGCCTCCAAACCACCCCCAGGAACGACCCCGTGCCATTCAAGCCCGTCATGATCGGACACTCAACTATTGCCATTCTCCAGCATGTCACAGTTAACCTTTTGTAGGAATAAAAGTAGGTTACAAATTAAAGTAAAATATAGATGAATATCAATTATAAAAAGGGAAGAAGCTCTTGAGAAAGATTGAGCTGCTATATCAAACATGAGTTCTTAAAATAAATAATGAGTCAGGAGAAACAAAATATGTTCAGTTAGCAGAATTGTTTCTATATAGACTGCTCTAAAGCTTTCCATATGGGATAAACAGATGTTAGCATGTATTAGGCAACACCAGATATCACTTGCATGACATCTTGTACATTATTCCATTGGATTACATTTTTATTAGATAAAAATAGTGCTTGCTAATATATTATGAAGGAGGGGTATATGCACGAAGAACCAGGTTTGGATGCTTTTATAACTATTTAGAGCATCCTGTATCATCTCAGGCATTTCATATTTTCTATGCTCACATGCCTTTTTAGTCTCAGGATGGTCATTTTTCTCTCCCACCTTTCTTATCAAGCACAGAAGAGACTCCAGTCACTTTTATATGCCAACTCACAAGCCTCTCTAACACTCCAAGTGCCCACTCAAAATGGCTCTGTATCCCATTTAATCCTGTATTTCAATCATTTTTTTGCAGTATACAGTAAAAACTGTAAAAGAAAAGCCCCGTGCTAAGTGTCAGATGCCTTTGCAATAAACCCATGATAAAATCGGAGAGGAAGTCTGAACTGACAGCCACTCTTGCCCCTCCTAACCAACAGCTGAGTAAAGCAGAAGCAGAGTTAAAATCTAATCAATATCCTCCATGAACACCAATTCTTGGGCTGTCCTGAACTCAGCAGAGGGCAAAGAAAATATTACATGCTTTTTTAACAAAACAATAATTAAATTTCACTGTTGACCAGTAGCTTCACACTGCCCTCCTGGGAATGAACAAATAAATGTGCCTTAATTATTTTACTACAATGTCATTCATTTCTTTGCTCCATTTTCACAGTCTTCATCACATTGTCACAAATCTAAATTAAGAAAGATCTGAAACAGGGATTGGCTTATGTCTTCTGACTGTGACTGCCCCGGTGGGTCCCTGATGCCTTGTTTCTCCCTGCAGCACCAACCCCACGCACCACGGGCAGCTTCACTGGGGGATGCCAGGCCAGCAATTTCCCAAAATATTTATAAAGGGAAAGCTCTGCTTCAAAGGGAGCTAGTTCAAGGACAGCAGCTATGACAGCTTACAGTCAGACCTACATTGTGCCAGAAATACTCGTGCCTTCACATGAGCAGAGAGCAGAAAGAAAGTAAAGATGTGCTAATCCTTTTCCCCTTTATTCCCAAGTGACCGCAGCTCCATTGTCTTTACTGGTAGCATCCTACAGCCACTCCAGGACTGTGCCTCAAAACATCACCAACTTATTTGAAGGCAGATTCACAGCTTAGATGACAGGCTATTTCAGTGAATGACCTAGGGTGTCTCAATGGTAGAATACAGTAAAGCAGGAAATTCAGTATACGTAATTTGCAGCACCATAACAAGCTGCAGTAAAAATGGTTTCATTGTGCTGATACAATAAAAAGGGGTCTGTGGCAGTAATTGGAAAGAGTATTTAAAATACTGTATGACTGTCATGCATTGTGGGAGAAACAATTAGCAACACGGTTTTATAATACACTGGAAACTGTTTTGAGTGAACCTCAAAAGAAAAGAAATCCTTTTATGTTTCAAAATATTTGGATCCCCAGGTGGGTTCATCCCAACTTTTCTTCTTTCACAAAGGTTTTATACCTTAAAAAAGTAAAGCAGACTCTCTTCTCCTTCCCATCCTCATTCTACTTCAGCTCCAAGCCCTACTAATTAAAAATATCATTCGGAAAAATTCTGTTAACTCTTTTTTTAAGGAAGACCTTTATCCAAACATTTTATTTTATTTTTATATTAATGCTTTGAGTTTTGGACAGTACTGCCTTTCATTTTCCTTCCTGACTACTGTTTACAGGCTATCAAAAGAACTTACACCCACATTATGACTGGCGACATTAGTAATTTACAGTATCTTACCACTGATGTTCTACTTCTTTAACAAGTAGCAAGCACACTATAAAAGTGCAACCGTGTGCACCACTTTGCTCTAGTTGCTATTTTTTTAATACTGTTATTTATCTTAAATATTTCTATGGAAGTTAAAAAGAAAAATCAGAGACACTGTTCCCAGTGATGAGTATCACTTGATACCTTGCATCAGACTCTTCTGACCAAAATTAAAGTTTTCTGTTTTGCAAAACACTTCTATTCTTGGCAACTCCCCAAAGGACCAGTGCCAGACCCCTCTCTCCACACACTATTCTGGCTCCACTACATTCACGCCTGCTACTCTCTCCTAAAACTTGTTGCAGCAACTTCTAAAGTTTGGGGAAAGTGAGAAATTGCATATATATCCTTTCTAATTACAAAATATTCGGACTCCCTGGATCTAAATACTCATCTCCCTGCCACTTTTATTTCAAATCCACATCATTCTCCCTGCAAAAGAGCACATACATCATAAACATGCACATTCATTCTATTATTAGGGAAGCCAGAGAAAACGTAGTTGCTGTTTACAAGCAGAGCAGCAGCAGCATCCACAATTAGGAATCCAACATGGGCAAGCTTTGCTTTGTCTGAAAGAACTTGATTGAGATAGAACAGCATGAAATCATATGCTAAGAAGCTATAGCATAACAGTGGGGAAAAAAAAATCCTAGCAAGAACTTACAAGGCAGCAACATCCTTCCACAGGGCCTGCTGAAAATGATGTTCAAGGAAACTGGATTGAAGAACATGGCTTGCATGTGTGGACACGAATGGCATACTTTGTGAATACATTCAAATAACCTTTTTCTATTTACATAATAACTTACATAAGAGGTAAATAATAACAGGAAGTCACTTAAAACTCAAGTAAGTCAGTTTCTGAGCAGCTTAACTGATATGTTGATGTTATCCCAGAGTCTGAATTACTGGAAACTGGGAGATTGTCACAAAATGAACAATTTGCATTTTTAAGCCGCTGTAATTTGATTCACCCTAGATGATGGTTTTTATTAATCTTATTCAGTGTTCTATGCAGAGAAAGTGCATTATGTTTTTATAACCTCATCACTGGATTGATCTATTTATTTACTCTAGAAGGAAAAGAATAGTTTTGAAGTTATACATCTGTGCATAGTACATATTTGCCAGGTCTAGCACCACTCCTATGCTCCTCCTCATTCCCAGAACATATGTGGGAAATTAACAACTCTGAGGTTCCTACTTTCATGTCAAATCTGGCTAAACTAGGTCAAGAAGATCAAATTCGTAGACTAACAAGTCTGACACATTATCAACACGTAGTCTCACTTCCTTTTGTTTGGTCAGTTTTTTAAAAATGTACAGGGGTGGTTTTGGTTAAAATGTTAACTAGAAGGGTATAACTACCTTGTGTGAAAAGATTTTGTATTGGGCATGTTGTGGTTTAACCCAGGAGGCAGTTAAAACCACCACACAGCTGTTTGCTCACTCTCACCTGCAGTGGGATGGAGAGAAAAACAGGGGGGAAAAAAAAAGTAAAACTTGTGGGTTGAGATAAAAATAGCTAAATATGACAGAAAAGGAAGATAATAATGATAATACACAAAAGAAGTGAAATTGCTCACCACCTGCAGCCCACTGATGCCCAGTGAGTTCTCAAGCTATGCTTCCTCCCAAGTTATATACTGAGCATGATGTCATGTTGTTTGGAATATCCCTTTGGCCACTTTGGGTCAGCTGTCTTTGCCACATTCCCTCCTACTTGTTGTGCAACACCCATCTCCTCAGTGGCAGGGCAGTATGCTGAAAAATCCTTGACTTGGTGTAAACATTGCCAAACAACAAACAAAATATTAGTATGCAATCAATATTATTCTCATCCTGAATGCAAACCACAGCACTATACCGGCTACTAAGGAAGAAAACTCTATCTCAACTGAAACCAGGACAGAGAAAAACACAACTATTTCTTTGTACTGATTTTTTCTTGACAAAGGACCAGAAAAAAACTGGTTCAACCTGAACTGATTCTGCCTCTGATGGTTTCAGGCTCCAGATCAAGAATTCTCCCCTCATTTGTTCAACTGCATGTTGAACCTGAAATAAAACTGCAAACAACTGTTTTTAGGTGAGGTCTGGCATTTTTCAAAATCTGCTAATAAGTACTTTAGGAAGAATAAGAAAACAGAAGCAATATGCTTTGGCCGTGTTGTCCCCTTCAACTGTTATCAGTAGAGTCTTTGTAATGCCATAAGGGTCTGAGCTTCCTTCTTTATCAGTTTTTGACTGAGCTCCAGAGTTTTTAATGCCTGTCACTCTGGATGCTCAGAGTTTTACTGTCTACTTCAGGATGGGTATTTTAGGTAAGGAAGGCCATAAGGGAAAAATAGGAAGAGAAGAGAAGAACAACAGCACAATGAAGCAGTTGTCCTCCCCAACAGGTAACGGCTTTCTGACAAATAAGGTGTCATCCCATGCTCGTACAGTTCATGTGGAGATTCATTTACCTGACAAATTACTCCCTCAAACTTCTAGCTTCATTATTTCCTTACATAATTACACCTGCATTTTTTTTCTTCTGGGGAATTTGTGATGGTAGAGAACATCTGGCATCACATTATACACAAGTTTCTTTCCAATTAATATGAAGAAACAAATATCATTTTAGGAATATTTGTTTTGCAAAAATGTTATGTCCTAGGTAAGCTTCAAATATAAATGTAAGCACAGATGCACATGCTTTTGCATGCACTCAAATACAGTCCGGTGTGTGCAAAATCAGTTGCATAACAGAATACTTGTACCCTTTTCACCCCACTATGATTACACTAAACATGGCACAAGCTCTTCAGAAAGAGCAATAGGAAAACATTTATCAAAGAGACTCACTTTCAACAAAACACAGCAGCTACTACTCTTTACTTACCTCCACTTGGGGACATCCTAAACATACACGAGAGTGTGTTGCTCTGGAAGTATTTGTTGCCTTCCCAATGCATGGGCTTTTTGCCCTTCCCTCAGTAAAGAATCAGTCCTCTGGTAGAACTTTTATCCCACTCCTGGTTCCCAAACTGAGGATGGAAAACCCTAAAATGCGTATGAAGATACCTGTTTTACACAGATAGTTCTGTTACAGAACTAGCTGTGTGTAGTCTGAAGGGTATCTGAGTCAAGTATATGCTCACTGCAGATACTCCCTGCACCTGAGTAAAGATGTGTCAACTAATTGACCCAGGAAAGGAAAGGAAACAGGGGATGTCTTTAAATCCTTCAGATTTTCACATCCTTTGTGGAGATTCATGTGTCACATTCACCTTCCATTTTTGCCCTGCACTGGGCTCAGACTAGATGGATTAAGCAGGTAGATTAGCCAAATTTCTCTAGAGAGTTCACAGTTGCAGCGAGCCACCTCCTCTTTGTCTCTTGGGATGGTATTTTACAGATAGCCTCACCTTCCTCTGAATTTTTGCTGAGTTTATTATGCATTCATTGTTTCAGTTCGTTGTTCAGACTGTATTTAAAAATTGCTTCACGCCACTAGTCGCATATTTCCACTGCTATTTCCCAAGGTAAAAACATCATCTGTGTAGACCACACACAATCTGCTACTCTATCAAAAACTTGTACATTCCTGTATCTCACAAGGGAAGATGAAAACAATTCCAGACAATCAAGAAAAACAGTTTTTCCTTGAGGGTCTTAACTATTCCCTAATGGGTATGCTGTTTGTTCTGCAACCGCCTCCCAGACCTCACTGGATATCCATCCCTGTGCCAGCTTGCTGGGTGAATGCACAGACTCCTGAGCTGGCATTTTTCAAGTGTCAGGTTAAAAATTTTGAGGCTACAGAAGCAGAGAGCTTTGCCTTGGATGTGACTCCCCTTATAACCACATTTCTGTCCATATCACCCTTTCAGGCATCTCAGCTATGCCATGCAATAGTCAGGCTTGCTCTAGTATGTCTGCACCACACTTCAGTCTTCCCTGGTAAATGCATGGGCCAGCCCAGGTGTAATTGGCTGCTACAGCACCACAGGATGCCATGACAGCCCCCCTTCTCTGGGACAGCAGTATTTTTAAAGATTAATTTAACAACTCATTCCTGTAACAGAGGAATTAATATCTCCAGAACATTTTTATTCCAGAAGACCTTCAGAGAACTGAAAAATTGCTGAAGACAGATGTAGGATAAAACCAAACTCAAATTAATGCTAGAAAGAGAAACAATAGGGCTGAAGGGTTCTTCACTTGAACTTAGGCAATGTATTTATGCCTGAAGTCTTCATATTTGTGGGAATTGCTGCATGGAAAACCCTATATAATATACTAGGTATGCCAGTGCAGCAGGTCTCCTTTAGTCACATTGACATCTGTTGAATACAGCTACCTAACAGTATCTGAGTTCTCCCTGGTGAAGTTCCATCCAAATAAATATCCAAATTTGCAGACTGTAGGGCTGGCTGCACACTAATTCCTTGTTAAAGTACACTCTGAGCAATGGAGCCAGTAATTTCCACATCACTGCTTGTGACTGATGCAGTTGTGGCACCAAAACAGGTTTACTACGTCACCACAACCCAGCAGGAGAAAAAGAATCTGTAAAGATGGAATGTGCATTTAAAAAAAAAAAAAAAATCATTTCAAGCCTGAGGACAATAAATTTGCCATTAAAAATATCTTTAGCTACACTCTCCTGCAACCCAGCCTTTGCAGTGGCGGGCACCAAACATAAAAGCTAGCAAGTAACAGTAAACTCAACTGAACCAGGTCAGAGAAACTGCAAAGGTTTTAAGTGAACTTAACAGCTGTTCATCCAACGTCTTGCTCCTGACAGACTTGATCAGATAATGTCTGAGCTCCTAAAGATGTCCAGATCTGAAGTTTATTTTCTGTTTTCAACATTCCAAAATACAGCTCGTGAAGGCTGTGAGATAGGGCTGTCAACCTTTAAATATAAAGGGGAATTAATCCCCTGTTGCACAATGGCTGGTTTCTGCTTTTATGACACAAATCCATAACATAAATTAAGTGCCATGAAACTGTTTTTTTGGGGGGTTGTTTGGTTGGGTTTGTTTGGGGGGTTTTTATTATTATTATTTTGATTCATCTTCTCTGGATGTGTTATTTGCTGCTAATTTTATTTTCCCTGCTATTGTCTAAAAGGATAGGAAGCAATTACATGTATGTTAACTAAAACTATATATCCTTTGGAATTAAAAGCACAGCCACTCACACTAAGCATTGGAAGTTTGTCTTTATGAAAAAATATTTTTTACAAGGACTTATTGAAATGGACTGAGCAGTGGGGAGTAGAGGAGGGAGGGCTTTTGCTGTCTCTAGCTACCTCATTACAAGGCTGAAATTGCAACTATTTGTAATGCTATGTTTGTACAACATATGGCACCACTGTCAGTATTGTTCGACATGCTTTACCACAGATTTATTACCCAGAAAACTTTAATACTTGTAAATGTTTAATATATAGCTTAACTTAAAATTATTAATCTAATAGCAAGGAAAAAGGATGGAAACTAGTTTCTATTTCCTCATGTAGAGCTTTATGCCATGTCCCAGACATTGCTGTTTTCAACTAGGAATATTCATCTACTGAGGTCAAGGCAAAATGCAAATTTACTTCCATGATATAAAATCAATTCTTAAAATCTGTGATGTGGCCAAACCTTTCAAGGCAGTTTATTAATATCAATTGATGAAGCCTCATAAAGCTGCTGCTGGGTAGCTGAGTGTAAAGAGGAGACTAAACCAAGGTGAAAGAGTCAAGAGTTCACAAAAGGAGGAAGGAAATGCAAATATGTTCAGCTTTCTTGTGGTGGTGCTCTTATAAGACAAATGACCACATCCAGAAGGACAACATAAAACTCAATAGATACATAATGAGATCAAATGGGATTTTGTCTATGTTTTCACAACCGACTTTTTCTCCGGCCATGAAGAAGCATCAAGGGTCACACTAGACACAGATACCACCAAACATCAAAGGCAGTCTCTCAACAGCTCAGTATGCATCAAACAAATAATTGATGTTAAAAGCAAGGACCCACACATTATATTTTTCTGGAGTAAAGGGCATTCAGCTGAATCCCCATGGAAATTTTGTGCTGCAAATAATGAACTCTGTTTACTGTTTTCCCCTGTTTGTTCACAGCGAAATACCATAAAAGTTCCCATGCCTGTAAAGAGTCTCCAGGAAAGCACAGTATTTTAACTACCCAAGTTTTTCCCAGTGCACAAACCTCAATCTTACATGATGTGAAATGACTACAGTATTTAATGTTTTCTAGATTTCCATGTATTTCACTCCCGCTTATATGCTTTGTTTACTTTCCAGCAGGAAAATGTAGACTTCCACTGACAAAGAGTCTCCTGGGAAGAGGATAGATTTTCTCAGAGGATTGTTATAACAGAAATGATTATTCAGTTATCAGCATCAACAACAGGGTTTAAAAGGACACACATTGGTGCCTGCAGAATAGTGTCTTACTAGCAGCTTTCATGACCCGTCAGGCAAAGAAGCAAACCCACTGAAAGCCATGGTAACCACTTCTAGGAAAGAGTCAACAAATCCTTGTTGTCAAATCCTTGAAGTCTGCCAAGAACTCTAACATAATTAGCAAGGGTTTCTTTGATAAGGCAAGGCAATCTAGCAGTTACTGCACTGGACTGAGAGGAAGGGGCTGAGAGCTGATTCTTCCACTCTGGTACCGATCAAGCAAATACCCTTCAGCAACTCACTGTGCTCCCCTCAAACTTTCTTGGAACAGAGGGAATAAAGCTAATAATTACACTTTCAGACACAAGCCTATATCTGCCTATGAGTTCCTGGGGCTTTTGAACAGTATTTATCCTCACGTCCTTCCAGACAGACTAAAATCCATTCTGGAGCAGAAACATACCACCAAGGAAAAGAGCTTTGTTTGGAAAACCTGAATATGAGTGTTGAGAGGCTTCTGACATAAAACAGTTCTTAAAAACCAACAACAAAAAAGCCACAAAAAAAAAACCCTCAAGGAAGAAGCATTAGTCGTCATGCCACCATACACAGATATATTTTATATACCTACACGATATCCTGTAAATACCCCCCAACAAAAACTCGGCTAACCATTTTGCAAGCCCAGCTGAAACCAGTGCTAAAAACATTGCTGATACAACTAGACAACTACCTGTGCCCCAGACAGCCTATCTATAGCTGGCTGAACTGAACAAATACCACGCTGTATCCAGGTTCAAAATGCCACGATAAGGCTACCCAAAATAACTGCATTTTGAGCACTGCATTCTCCCATACATCTGAGCAAAGAGGTTTACATTTTTTCATGAGACTTGGGATGCAAAGCGTGGTCCCTTTTACACTGCTTAGTGCAGAGCCTTCCACTGAAGTGTAGAAACAGCAATAAGGAGGTTTACAGCCTGAAAAATAATGTGGCCTTTTGTTTCATTGCTGCTGTAGATAAACTCCCAAACAATGCCCCTTATTGATGGAGAACCCCATTATCATGTCCTTACACAAAACTAATCCATCCCAGTACCTCAGTCCGTTTACAACTGCATTTATTCTACAAAAAGCTAAAATGATGAATAGGCTTGTTCATTTGGAAAGAAGAAGGGCTCTAGACAGTCCCTGCACTGGAGACCATCAACTTGATATATTTGTCAGAAGGATTTTACATGGAAGTAACAGAAGTGGAAGAGAAGAAAGCACTTAATTCCATTTAATTACTACAGCATATAATCTTACCTCCCTACCTCATCTTTACTACAGCACAGCTCTTACAAACAACCCAACAGAGTAAATCTTTTGTCCATTATTTAGACAGAGGAAGATGGAAGTTTTCCTTTTCCATACAGCCAGTCCTACTTAAGGTATCTAAAAGCACTTTACAGACCAATGAGTTAAATATTGGCAGACAAGCACTTATAGCTGAAACACAGTTGGGACCAGTAAGTTTATCTGCAAAATGTCAGAAGGTCATTAAACTGTTGGCTTCATTGGTCTTTATTTCAAGACTTTTGCTGGAGAGAACATGAATTTATAAGGAATCATCTGTAAAGACCATCCCCATTTCTTAATTTTAGGCATTGGTTCTAAGAAAGAATGGCAATTACAATGCATTATCTAAATGCCTTACTAGTGTGGGAAGATGTACTTGAATATAATTAAATTATTGCCTTTATTTCAGAAGATAAATCTGTTCTTTATCACTTTGTATTAATTTAGCCAATAAGTATTCCCACTGAAAGTGGAATTCAAAACATTTGTATTTTTCTTCTATAATCTTCAAATGAACATCTGTTTTCCTCAAAACCTGTTAATAGCAATGGAAGGAGTCTCCAGCTACAGTCCCTTTGTTCTCCTGCTTTCTTCATAAGGATATTGCTAGCTTAATTAGCTGACATGCGTCATCCCATTTTACAAAAATTACATGCCTTAAAAGTGTCAACAATCAAAAACCTGATAACAACAGAGAATAAAATTACAGAGAAAGACCACCACAAAAAGGCTAGTAAAGACAAATCCAAGATTAAAGCAGGAATGTCCTACAGTTTACTCATGGCAGAAGGCTGAGCTGTACAATAATGATTATTTACTCGTGTAACATGGCGAAAGAAGTGCACACTCCTTCCTAAGAACTGTCTTTTACATACAAAGCCAATGAAATCAAAGCCTAATGTTAGGCATTTTGCTTTTTTCCTATAAATCAATAAAATAGTTGTTTTGAGATTGGTCATGTAGTCAATGATCAAGTGAGAGCACTATTTTCTCAAAGAATTCTGTTAATTATCTTAGATGAGAATGATAATTTGCTGATCCATCCATCAAAAAAAAAAAAAATTTTAAAAATCTTTCCACAGAGAGAAAAATCCCAAAAGCCAAACCCTGCCTTTAGCCATTAAGCTCTGTATCTTTCATCATCTTGAGCACACACTTATAAAAGCTGTAGCTGATCACAGACAGGAGCATGTGACTTGGTCTTCACAAAGCACAGAGTGACATTTATTCCAAAATACAGGCAGACTCATTGAATCTTCACAGCTGAGCGTATCATTATTCAATGCTTGGCAGAAAACTTTTTGCTGAAATCCATTCTACCTCTGCATCACTAACTTGTGCCAGGACTCGATTCTTCATTTGGTGAAGCCACTTATTCCCAAAACCCAAGCAGGGTTACATATGTTTATGCTTTAACATACCCATGTACATAAAAACATACCCATGTACGTTAAAACATAGATGCTTATGTTTTAACATACCCTTTCTTGCCCATAGGAACTTTAAATGAACTAGAATTTGCTGCTATAAAAGCCTGGAGGCGGCAAACATTTTCAGTAGGTTTAAATTAATAGATACCAGGTTTAAAAAAAACACCCCAAAACGGGAAGATACATCCCTGCCTATTTTCTTTAATATTCCTAATCCAACAGATGAGGATGCCAGGGAGATGATGGGCAGCAGAGGGTGGCCAGGTTTGCCTACTGTCCCTAACTCTCATCACCTGCTGACACCATCAGGGGCTGGATGCTGGGAACGCTGGTCTGGCCCAGCGAGGAATTTAAGCTGTTATTATTATTGTTATTTTTCTGAAAACTTATTTTTGAGCTCAGTGATTTATTTTACCCTGATTTTATCACTATCTGCACCTTTTCTTCTGCATTGGAGTAAAGATTTCCTTTCTAGACTACAAAATACCTTCTTTCTTAATTACAAAACACTTCAGATTCGTTTTGCTGTTCTATCTTATCTAGATGAGCCATTTTGCCTCTTCCATGTAAAGGTCATGTTGCTGCTAAAGCAGCAGTCTTCTACATGAGTATACAGTGCTGTGACAAGCTGTGTGCAGGGCTACAGATAAAAGAGAACTAAAGCAACAATAATTTGAAGTTGTGACTAGTTCAACGCATGTGGAGTGAACACGTATCACCGCAACTCAGTTAATTTCTACTCTTATTCCCTAGTCCCTATTTCCCTAGAAAAAAAGATCCACATAAGCTATTATATAGCTCATATTCTACTTCTACTAATTTGCATATTCTGGAATAGGTTTGGGGATCAAGGCATTTCTGAACATGTTGTAGAAATCATGTTGCAGGGAGCAAGTATTAGGCCAGCCATGATTCCTTGGGGTTAAAAACCAGCTGAAATATCTATACATCATGTGAATTATTAGGTACCCAAGGTCAGAACTGCAGCTGAAGTATTCCAAGTCAACACAGTTAATGAAAGGAGTAGTCTAGCACTACTCAAGAGATGAATACACTGAAAATAGATTGATTTGTATTCAGCCTTACATGACAGACCCCCCCAACATAAGATCAAGGAAACAGATAACAATGACAGAAAATTAAGACATCATCACATACTTTATAAGTTAGTAAGATTGGTGAATTCCTAGGAAGAGGCAAGTGTGAATTTCTGAATTGAAGTTTCAAGGCAAAGAGCATAATTTCTACATCTTTGGTCAGAAGATATGCTTGTCTGATAAAAACAGTCACTCATAGAATGCATCCACGTCTTCATACTATGACCTAAGGTCTCACTTTGTTAAATTACCATCAATTCAAACAAAAGATTGCAGAATAATTCAAACAAAAGTACACCTAAATGTGGTAATAATCATGGGCACAAATAGTATTCATGTATCTGTAAGGAAATCTGAAAGATGATATCCAAATGCACCAAGCACATTTTTACTTAAAATTATTCTGATTTATTACTCAATTTTACCAGAAAGAATATTTACAAAAATCAGGTATGTTTTTAAGAGATGAAACTGGACAGGTAATCATTAACCAGAAAGCCGCATTTCACTCTGAAGCTACTGAACTGGAACTATTAATGATGGATTAGAAGTGTAACTGATGGAGGATTTTATATCTTACCATTACAAAGTGGTCAAAAAAAAGAGGAAAATTTGTATACAATTGAAATGCAATTGCTTCTTTAAATCTGAAAACCTTAACAATGCCTCCCCAAATATTAGTATACTTAGCCATTTAGGGCACAAAATTTAAAACATAGCACAGGTAAAACCACTTTAAAAAGGCAATGATCCTTATTTGACAGATGGGAATAGAAGAAACAGAAGACAGACAAAGCAATTTCCTGAAGTTACACCTTCTGTCACAACCTAGAAGAGAAAGCACCGATTTCTGTATCAGCAACTGACCAGAAAACTCCTCTCATAAGCCTAGGAATAGGTCTCCTTTTAGATAAAGTTGTAAAGCCCAACCATTGCTTATGCTTGGCTCATAAGAATATACTTGATTTTCAATAAATTGTAAAGAGGTCAGTATCATTAAGCTCATTCTTACACTGTGGAAACTAAGGGACTCAGACCTTGGTTTGCCAAGGTCAGACGGAAAGTGAGTGACAGAGCTGGGAACTGAAACCATGACAGCTCAGTCTATTCATGTGCCCATCATGTAAGCCAGAAAATATTTCAGTACCGCATGCCCTTGGTAAGAACAACTCCAAATCACTCATGTGTACCATCACCAACCTTCTGGGGTTTTATTTGTTTGTTTTGGGTTTTGTTTGGGTTTTTTTTTTAGGTACTGATTTTATTTTCAGGTCTTTACATTTAAGGAAATGTAGCATTTCTTCCCTCCCCAAAACCTACATATAATGCAGCAGGATGTTCACATAACAAGATGGAGAATTCAGATGAAAGTTTTAAACTGCAAGTGAAGTGTGAGTTTTAATTATTTGAAATCTGTGTACCAGCATTGTATTAGCTATTACAATGTAATGCATTATTCATCTTAATTACAAGTATCTCATTTCCAGTGTAATGTCAATCTTTTCGTAAGCATGAAATATCATTCTCTTGATTACCAGTTTTAAAATATATATATTATTAGGTTAACCGATGTCTACTCATCAATAACTCATTCAAATGTGCTGAATAACCTTGCACTGCTATACTTCCACTTTGATCTAACTGGCAGATAATATGGAAAGGAAGATCAATGATGGACAGAAGTGAACTGTTCCATACTGCAAGTTGCCTGTGTCTTTAATAATCAGTGTTGTCAAAAAGAATGCATCTAAGAAAATCTTTAATCATTATTAGTAAACTTGATGAGTAGAGAAAAAAAGCCGAATTATACCAAGCAGAATTTGAATGTTGGTAACTATCAGTCATGTCTGAAAGGCATTTTCCATGTATCATATATTACACCAAATTAAATACATGTCAGCCAGTCAAATAAAGGACATTGATTCATTGATAGAAGCCCCAAAGACAAATAGAACATCTGAATGAATCAATCAGTCTTTACAGAGTTATTTAAAACAAAGCCACAGTATTTAATAAAAGTTGGAATTTGTCTTTGGTTGGTTAATGAATTCTGTTCCAAGCTCAAATCAGATGACAGTTTAAGAGAGTTGATCTGAGATTACTTCTGTGCTACACCACTTTTCATCTAAAAATTTGCATCCAGTGTTGTTCTTTGTATTGCTGCCCGCTTTGTTTCATCACCTTGTGATTAGATAAGCTGCAAACATAGTTTATGCTTCATTTATTCAATTTATTGGAATATTTAAAAAAGAAATGGTTTTCCTAGAGCTCACCGATGGTGTCAGTTTGCAGGACAACACAGATGGAAAGCTATGGTACTTCTATATTAGGTAAAAGAAATTGAACTCAAAGTGAATGATGAGAATTCTCAAAAGTCAGGGAAAACCAGTGGTAAGAACAACTTCAATAATGAAATTAAATTTAACAAGATTATGAATAAAAGGAGAAGTAATAAAAAACACACTGAGCAACAAATGATCTAGAGAAAGTAACCTTTAAGCTATTATTTTGTTTGCCTCGTAGCACAGAAAAACAAAGAATATTTTTCTCACGTGATAGTAAATAAAAATTTTAAAGAAATCACTGAGACCAAGAACTCAGCAAGCTTTAAAAATAACCAATACAAAAATGGCCACAAAATATACGTAGAATAAAGAGAATTAAGAAAATTAATGAGGATAAGTATTTTTGGATTGCAAATCTTGTGTCTTGGACCTCTCTCAAAAAGCATCAGCAACTTTAGCATGTGGGTTTACCTTCTTCATTGCTTTCATGGTTTCCTTCAGCCCATGTGGTGCTGAGCAACAGCAGAGCTTGATTTGGTATTACAGATCACCAAGATCTGGTCTGGCCAAGCCATTGCTACACTGCAATGACTTCAGGGCCAAAAGTGTCAATTCACCCACTCTAGGACATTTGAGGCCATCAGGAAGGGATGGCTGAGATCATAATCCTTTAGCAAGGCCAAGTGTAGAGTGCTACACATGGGACATAATAACCCCATGCAGCGCTACAGGCTTGCGGGGGGACTGGCTGCAGAGCTGTCAGGCAGAGAAGGACCTGGGGGTGTTGGGTGACTGCAGACTGAATATGAGTCAGCAGTGTGCTCAGGCGGCCAAGAAGGCCAATGGCATCTTGGCTTGTATCAAAAACAGTGTGGCCAGTAGGTCTGGGGAGGTGATTGTGCCCCTGTACTCGGCATTGGTGAGGCCACACCTCGAGTGCTGTGTCTGGTTCTGGGCTCCTCACCATAAGAAGGACACTGATGTCCTTGAGCAAGTCCAGGCTGGTGCAGGGGCTGGAAGGCAAATCGTATGAGGAACAGCTGAGGGAGCTGGGGCTGTTTAGCCTGGAGAAGAGGAGGCTGAGGGGAGACCTTATCACCACCTACAACTACCTGAACAGAGGTTATAGAGAGATAGGTGATGGTCTCTTCAGCCAGGTGACAGGTGACAGGACAAGGGGGAATGGCATGAAGCTGTGCCAGGGCAGGTTTAGATTGGATGTTAGGAAAAAATTTGTTACTGAAAGAGTTGTCAGGGCCTGGAACAGGCTGCCCAGGGAGGGGGTTGAGTCACCTTCCCTGGATGTGTTCAAAAAAAGGGTAGATGAGGGTACTTAGGGATATGGTTTAGTTTAGGATGTGAATGGTTGGACTTGATGATCTTAAAGGTCTTTTCCAACCTTGTGATTCTGTGACAATCATTTATTTCTTGGGTCTTAGCAATTGTTGTATGCTCTCCAGGGAATGCAAGAGTGACTTCAAATCTATGAGCAGCCTGACACGCTGAACATCTCTCAGGAGGTAATTACTTTTGGTCAATACCAACTTATTTGAGGCAGTCTGGCAAGTGTTTGCCTAAAAAACAGTACACTGCTAAAAAGTAATTACATTGTTTGCTCATTGTTATGGAAGGGAAACTGCCCCTGCCACACCGCTGCTGGCAATTTGATTTCTGAGGGAACCAAGACTGCAGCAGGGAAATCTGGGAGCAGGCATGAGGAGCAAACAGTTCAGAGGAGAACTTTCACAGTGTCTAATTTGACCTCCTTTTTGAGGAATGAATACTTAGTCCCGGGAAATGAATGCTGTCTGACACAGCAAAAGGTTTGCAGTCTGTCTCATATTTGAGCTGATAAAGACTTGAGATTGGAGGAACAGCACTTCCTGTGACATGATAGAGGCAGAAACCTCCAAGTCTGAAATGTCCAGGGTCTGGAGGTGAATGGGAATCCAACCTTGTGTTACAGTTGACGTAGATTTTTAGCTCTGCTAGTTGTGACAAAAAGAAAACTTTCAGTGTGACCCAAAGGTAAGAGAAGATATAGCACTCCCCTGAGCCTACAGTGAGCCTGAAAGGGTCATGTGGCACTGGGACTTCCCCTGATCCCTTTCTGGACATACATTTTTAGAACTACCAGTCCTGGATGTACTGGTATCAGCATGGTAAGTTTTGCTTATCATAGAAATTAGCAGTGTTACTAAAACACATATGCCACTCTAGAATAAGTGCTGGAGTCCATCCATACACACCACCATAACCAGTATTTCTTTTTCACCTGTGTCAGAGAAGGTCATTGTGATGTAGTAAGAAGGTTCCCGTGTGATCCTGTGTCCACATTTCCCCTCCTCTAAGACTTCCTTGAATTTTACTCCAATGGCATTTCTCCCTGATGGGCAAATTGAGTTGATTCTAAATGCCACCGAGTCATCTCTAATCAATCTGTTAACTCATCTATGACCTAGGCTTGTACTGGAATGCACTAAAACACAGCTCAACACAACAAGGTAGTCAAACTGAACTGAATTTGTGTCTCCTGCTTTACTAATACAGAGCCTCATTTCACCTAATTTCTCTTACACAATAACCACATGGCTCTGCATTACAAAACAAGCCCATTGCTAGCTGATAGTTCTAACAGGGATGCTGGTTATAAACCAGTCAGTCTCTTGACTTCAGATAAAAGTCCAGCTCCTTGATTTCTCAGAAGCAACAGTAAAAACAGTTCAAAGCCTGTGACTTCCACTGATGAACAGATAACGTATCTGAATTGTGCCTTATGTTGAAAGAATATGAAATAACAGCAGTGCTGCTACAAACAAAGCAAATGATAGGACTCCCTGAAAGAACCCTATGTTTCAAAATTGCATGTATGTGAGACATTTGCACCTGTAAACAACAGTACATTTTTTATTGATCTGCTTCTCCCAAGACCTTGCTGAGCTACTTTGGGCAGGCAGGACAACTAATGAGTCATGGAGAAAGGTGAAACAACAAATGTTAAGGTTAAATCAGAGATTAGTTTAGTAAAATCTAGCTATCAACTTTCTCATTAAGAAAAAAACCCTCTGTGATAAAACACTAAAGTAAACCAGAAATATAAAATTAATCAAATGTCTCTAGCACACTGCATGCATATTATTACATCCTGAGTATGACTTGAATCATAAATTAATATAGGATGAAATTCTTCTTGTCAATTTTTTGTAAGAGACATATGTCAGTAAGTAGCCCTCCAAACATTTTTCAATTGTCTACTTATCTGAAAAGCAGCATTTACATGGCTAAAACCATATTTTGATCCTGTTAATGAGGATCATCCAACCAATTTTGAGGGCCAACCAAACGAAACATGGAAATCTCTACTATACCCTGTTAATTTATTATTCCAAAGCAAGAACTCTCAAGAACTGCACAGTCAGGGAACTGAGGATAAACATTGGGATCACTTCAGAGAGTTTATAACTGTAGACTAAAAAAGGTAAAGCAAAATCCATATTTCTGAGGAAAATAAAATAGTGCCATTACCAAAACTCATATATTTTATTGGAAAATGTATTTTATTGGCTGCATTGTTTTTTGGGGTTTTTTTAATTTCTCTATCAAAACTAAAGTAAAAGATCTTTCTTAAAACTATGCGGTTGCATAGAAAAGTCAACGTACACTATGAAATTCCAAGCAGGGACAGCTAGGCCTGGGAAATCTCCAAGTTGTGTAATGCAAATAAAATCACAGAATCATAGAATGTTAGGGGTGGAAAGGACCTCAAAAGATCATCTAGTGTAACTCCCCTGCCAGAGCAGGATTGCCTAGATTAGATCACACAAGAACATGCCCAGTGAGGGTTTGAATGTCTCCAGAAAAGGAGACTCCACAACCTCTCTGGGCAGCCTGTCCCAGGGCTCTGTCACCCTCACAGTGAAAAAGTTTTTCCTTATGGTTCACATGGAACTTCATCTGCTCCGGCTTGCACCTTTTGTCCCTTGTCCTAATACTGGCCATCACTGAGAAGAGCCTGGCTCCTGAATCAAATCAAGAAAACAAATAAACAAGGCTCTTAGGCAAAGAAGAAGGAAGCCTGGAACCACCACAGATACACAGTAAGAGACAGAGACCCAGGTAAACCATGCAACAAAGCCACTACCTTTCTCAGCCACTAATCCCTTCTTCCATCTCATCCCTTTCAATCCCAGATTTTGGCAAATATTGAAGTGGCCTCCTCAGTTTGACATGCAAAGATGTCTGGAAATGTGGCTTGTTTTCTAACAGTAGGCATTTCACCCAAAACATAATCATAGAGGTTTTCTTTTATGTCGCATCAAAAATGTTATACATGGCTGTTTGTACAGCTTTCTAACAACACTGATAGGCCGTCTAAATGCATGATATAGTATTTGGATATGAAGGTAGATACGTGTCCAGCACCTAATTTATGAGGCCAATTGTAATCATATTTTCCAAATATATGAATATTATAGTGTACACATATAAATTCATACCATATTCCTAAGCTCATACTATTTAACTACAATGAAGTCAATATGCATTACATTCATTATATGTATTCAATATACAAATATAATGTTACTGTATATACACATGTATATAGAACTTGCTTATGAATTTGAAGAAATTCGTTTGTAACCTTAGCAACATGGCTAATGAACTGGATTTCTATTGGTGGTATTTTTAATAGCTTATATCATACTTCATTTGATAACCTTAAAGGGAATTTACTATTTACTGTGAGAACTAGCAGCTAACTCAAACTCTTCTTACTAAATTCCATTTAAAATTCATTATTTGTTCATAAATATTTAAATTAAATGCAAACTGGATTCTTGCAAGGCAAGCCAAAAGACTCCCAAAAAACAAATACAAGTCCCTGAATGCTCTCTCGAAACTTAACATTTCCTTTTCATCATAAATATTCCTTCTCAATGTTTTAGGTTTTAAAAAAATAAAATAAAAAAATTAGCAGAACAACAGAGCAAACAATATTCAAATCTATGGGACATGCAGAGGCTTGAAAAAGTAAAGGTGTTTGTTAAACCCCCTCTTCTCCACAACACACTTGTCCTTAGGCATTACTGCATGTTACTAAATATGCCCTTATCTATACTAGTGATACTGTCTTCTGTACAAAGCAGGTATCACTTAATTTTCAGTCCCAGAATTTTAGGACTTAACTAGAGAGTGAAATTCATCCTTGTTTAGGCAGTTAGCCTCCCATTTAATCCTGCTGGCCTCCTCAGCAGAGATGAGATATAACATGAACATTCGTTTTATGAATCCGCAGACATAGTTATTCTTCATCCCAAAAGGCATTTCTCCCTTAATCCTAACAAAATCCTGTGACCCCGCAGCCTTTCTTAATACTCCTCAGCCTACTTTCAACCTATTCTCCAAGAACCACCACTCACCCTCAGCGGCACATTCTGAATCCTCATCTTTACTCTATCCTTCCTCTTTTGCTCCCATCCCATGAGGTCTGATTTTATCTTTGATGCACAGTCAAATTTTTTTGAAGTATGTGTTCCCAAATGGTTTGGAAATGTGCCACGAGAATAAGAGGAAAAACAGTTCCTTTCTTACTCTCAGGAAAAAAAACCAAAACCAAACCTTCTCTTGTTTTGAAGAAAAATGTAATAAATACACAACTAAAAGGCTCTTTATGTAGAGGTCTAAGAGTTCCCTTTGACTAGACTTTCTTCTAATTTGAGAAGGAAAACATGAAGACAGCCCTCACCTGCATCCCAGTCTATACAGAGCTTGTTTTGCCATCAAACAACAACGATGTGCTCAGAAAAGAGTGCGCATGGAGAGCACTTCAAAACCCTAATAAAGACCACCAGGTGGAAAGTGGCAATTTCCACTTTCCCTATATAGACTGAGAAATGTCACTGCCATTCTACATCTTGTTTAGCCTAACTGGGGCACTAAACACCAGAAGCCTGGTGACGTGCTATGGCAGAGCCTGCTTTTCTGAATGTGCATGTACTACCAGAGGATCTGAGCAGGCACACACTGCTCAGGCAAGTATTGATTTTATCACAAGGTTTGGAAACCTATCATGCTGCTTATTTAAAAGAAGACAGACAGGGGGTTTTCTGTTTGGCTGGTTTGTTTGGTCTTTTTTAAGATGCCCACATTCGTTTTCATCTATTAAACTATGCCTTCAAAAAAAAGTATCTCTAAAACTGAAAAGTCACTGTTGTTGAGAGTAGGGATAGGAATTGTTTATGCTAAATTATAGAACCTTGGGAGATTGAACTTAGTCCTGGGGACAGATATCCTGTGGGCTCCAGCACTCAGGCAAAAGTGTCGAACATGAGGATGTGTAGCCATGCAGCCTGAGCACTAACATAGGAACCTGAGGGATGAACAGAGGACACAAGTAACTCCAGAGACTTAAAGTACCTGTGGAGAAAATGACTGGCAATTCCACACAGGGGCAGTAGAAGCAACTGTCTGCTGTCTATCCACCATAGGTCATCACTTTCATTCAAGAGAATGAAATAATAATGATTTCAAAAAATTATTTGTTTTAATGTATAAATATGTACACAATGCACAGTCCACTACTGCAATACATAGAGATGGAAATACTGGAAGATGGCTCTAATAGAATGTTGCTATGAACAGCCCAACCTATCATCCATCCAAAGCTTTCCTTCCAAAAGCAATTTCACCAGCATAAATATGTTGGAGCCTTGTGCTTGTACTGGTCCATACCATGTCCTACCCAAGGATCAGCTGTGGAAACAAATTATTTGAAGCTTCAAGTGAAAGCAAGAGTTCATACATTTTATAAGAGCTTCTTAAACAAAGGCAAATAATATTACAGCTCACATGGGGAAAATTGTGCTCGGTGGTAATCTGGTTGACCCTCACTGACATTTAAAAGCTTTTTCTATGCCAAATGGATCTGAAGTCTGTGATCATTCAATATAAAACAATCAAAAGAGGTATTGTCTCTGTAACAGCATATGACAGCATTTCATTGTATATTGCACAGTTACCATGGTGGGGGGAGGAGGGGGGCTCACAAACCTAACATTGCTTGTTGTCTCAAATCAATAGATTAAGTTACATTGTGTGTAAAACGTAAAATACTTATTTAAGATTTCTTAATTCCAGCAGAAAAAAACAATCCTGAAGTTTTACCAAATTTTCACAGAAAATCAGCAACTGTTTTTTCCTGTCAAACAATTGCTGTGAAACAGGGATAGTCTCTGTTATATATTCACAAGAACTGGCTTTTTAGGCAGATTAGTGAAAACTAAGTGGAAACATTTCACCTTCCTCATTGCTTGTAGTCAAGAAAGAGCAAGAGATTCTTCTTTAAATAACCCACAAGCTTCAAGTATTTAAAAACAAAAACTTAATTCTGTCCCAGAGCACCACCCACTCTAGGGCCTTACACCACCAGGGAGGAAAGAGAAATTACATATTTCTCCTCCAGCATTACATAATCTCAAAATGTTAAGCACAGAATTGCAGAGCTGGCTGAGCTCTCATGCAAACTCAGCTGAACCCAGGACTCTCACCAAAAATATTTCTAGTATTGAGACAGTGGAGTTTTACAGAGACAGTGTATGCAGGAACACCAAGAGGGAAGCAAGGTCAAGCTCAAACAAGGGGACTGGCACCAAATCTCTGGCTACCTTTGCTGCCAGAATTCTGGATGAATAGGCTCTACTTTAACCTTTCCAGAAGCCATCCTGCCAATAAATAGCAGCAGGAAATGCACAAAACCAGCCATTTTGATATAGTTCTCTTGCACATAAGAGGACTTCATGTACTCTTGTCAAAAGCAACAAAGAGCTGAAGGGAGTTTGCATGGGGTTTTCTTCAATAACATTTTGACATTCTTTAGAAGATTCAGCTGATGAGCGGAAATGTCCCTACTTGAATGAAGGCAAGACAAACGGGGCACTCCTCTATTCCTTTCTCTCTCGCCTCACATACAGATGATGTTAGTTTACCCAGCTTTCTAAAATACAAACCCTACTCCCTTTTCTTCATTCTTGCACAGGACCAACAAAAAAGAGCACAAGATTGAAGAAAAGCACACACAGCAAGAAATAGGTAGGTTCAGAATCACTCATTGTCCTCCTAATGTTAACACACTGTAGGGAAACTGCTCATTGTTGATAACTGAAGGATTTGGTAGTTAACTAAAAAGGTTTGCAAAGCATTTTCAAACACTCATCATATGGATCCTTCAAACCCAAGACACAGACATGACGCCCCTCCAACAAACACCTGAACTACGCATCCACTTAGCTTGTCTTGTTCTCATTGCTTTGCTGTCTAGCATCTTATGAATGTTACTGCATTTTATCCCCATATTTTTCCTGTGATAGAAAGGACCTATCCTTGAAGTCTCTATATAATTATATTTACTGCAAATAGAGTCTCCATCTCCCCAGTTTTGATCTAGAAAATAAGCATCTGTTTTAAGACCGCTTAAGGTAAATAAAGAGCATTAACAAAAGCAGTGGCATACATGCCACCACTTCCCACACTGCAATGCCCTTATCTTTATCAAAGCACAGTTGAAGCATTGCAGCACTCTTGTTCATTAAGCTTCATTTATTTGCTTTGAAACTTCAGCACCGAAGTACTTTTCTAACTCACAGCAATTTTTATTTGTTTTGTCAAGGCTTTTTTGTTATTACAAGACCTCATTGATAGTTTTCCTGATCCTTCCACAAGCAAGTGACAGTGATAAACAATGGAATCCAGAGCCCTTGGAAAGCTGCTGCATCTTGGCTGGAACACTTTTCTGAAGTAATGACGCGATTCCAATAAACAAACAGGCAGATTCATTTGCAAATCAATATCAATGACCTGAGCTGGAAATTCGGGGGTGCCATTATGCTCTAGAGCAGCCCACTAGCCTCTTGATTTATCTGTTCACCCACAGACACTGACAGTGTTCATAGCTCCACTGATGTGGTAAAACAGATGGGACCTCAGCACTCACTTTTAATTACAGCAGTCAACATCAAAGCTTCAGTAGTTTGGGGCATTTTATTTTAAAATAATTTTTTTTGTCAAGGTGAAAAGAATTTACTTCAGTTTTATACATAAGCACAGCACCTTGATATGGCAATTGTTTAACTGGGTCATTACCTCCCTGTAAAGATTTATATGCACTCTTAATTCTAATTTTAGATTAGCAATTGCAACAGTACAAACATATCTTATTAAGTGCCTATGTAGCTCATTTTAACATCAGCACCACTATTATTTACTGTTATGATCTCAAACTCTTAATCTATTTATCATAAGTAGTGAGTTAAATTTATCACAAAGGGAAACATTTGAAAGAGGAGTGAAATAAAGAGAACAAGAGAAAGACAAAAATTCCCTGGCTAGAAAAGCTGAATTTCATTTATCAAAGTAGCAAAAACCAGAAGAGAGATAAAGATTATGTACACCATGTTGTGGGAACATCAATGCAGCTGTTACACTTCTGACATGTAAGGCAGCCACCATCAGAAATGCAAGCTGTCCAGTATAGCGGGTTGGTATTAGCACGCTCATAGATTTTCTACTTAAAAGACAACAGAGCTTCCGACTCCTTTACATGTTCTTATTAACCACTGAATACAGGTGGCCAACCGGGCCTTTCTTCTGCAGGCACCAGTGTGGATGAGCCTTGAAACAGGACAACTGACTCTTCTGCTTCAGGTTATTCACAAATCTGTTGATGTTTTGACAGTTCCATGGAGCCACTTCATTGAGGTTTGCTTTCCTTTTCAACCTGAATTTCATTTAGAAAACACAAATAACAGGTTCTGCATGAGTTACCATTAAACTTTGGAGTGCTCAGGGACCAGTGCCTGGCTGAGTTTACCGCTCCCACTGAAGATCTCCTGACGTTCCCCAAGAGGCTTCTGCCCTTTGCGAGCATGCCAGCGCTGGGGTGGCTTTTCCCTGCTCACTCTAGAGTTCAGGCTTTGACCTTTTTTCATTTTATTCTTTATATCTTCTCGGTTCACAGAAAATTCAGTGCCAACATGCCTGAGCGATGTGGGTTTTCTACATTGTCTCTGTTCCTTTTGATCAGTGTTGCAAGTCCCCCATGTGATATAGTAACCAATTCCAACAGGTTTTTAAAGATACAGTTCTCTACCTAGTTTGTCCTGAAAGATGTTGAAACCATTTGAAAATATCAGTGGAGCACATCAGAAATGTGAATATTCTCAATGAGCTGAAGCAGAACGATTCTGAGGAACTTGCATTCTGGTTCATTACTGCTCCAGTATCTTTATTCTCCTTTTCTGGCTGCACAGAACACAAACATTTACTCTCTCTTCTTCTGTATTTCTACACATGTAAATTCTTCCTTATGTGTCTGACCCAGGTATAGTATAAAGAGGGAGGGTGGGGAGGGGGGGGGGGGGGGGTGTGTATACAGATATTATAAATAAAGTACACATATATTTTGTATGTATATATGGTATATAATGCATAAGCACACATATATTTTTCAAATATGTTTTAACTTAAATTGTTGTATCTATTAATAATTAACTATTAATTATTTTTATGTAGAGTTTGTTTGGTTCGCAGCGATGGTTCACGCTTTAGACTTTTAATGAAGGAGCCCAGACAGAGAGAATCCCAGCCCTGCCTTCCCTAGGACTGAAGGATTGGCATCAAGCCCCTAAGATCCTCTCTATGACAGTTTTATTGCTTTGGTATTTTTTTAAGCACTCACTCCTGCATGCCATACATTTTCCAAGCCAAACACTTCTGCTTCTCTGGCCTGGATGATGTAGCCATCTTATTTACATGGTGGCATTTCATTGTTAGGGTGTCTCTTGGTTCCGTGAGCTATGTGGGATGAATCGGACTTGAACTGTCTACTCTTACAGAGTATTCATAACTGTATCCAGGCTGAAGTGCTAAATTTGCTAGATTGTTCTGACTTTAAAATCAAGATGCATTCAGAGTTGACATTGACTTTTAAAATACCTTGAATGCTAATACAGTTTAGAAAATGAACATTATGGTGTTACATCTTTTGAGTGGGTTTGTGTGTTTGTTGTTGTGGGGGTTTTTTTAATGTACTGATGCACATTTCAAAATATTCTCTATACTCCAATAATTTTGTGGGAAAACATGTTGAGCAACTTGTAACATTTTCAAGATGAGACACTTTCATTAAACACACAAAGTCGTTGTCATACTTCATGGCTCGGGTCTTTTCCCTTTTCAATATTACCTAAAAATAATTTTAATGAGATTTTTTTTCCTTTAGAAAGTTGGAAGCAAAATATGAATTATATATCAAGACCAATCACTCAAGGTTCTTTGCTAAAGAGTGTCCTTGGAATCCAATTGCTATTTGCACACACATTAATAAAGTGCAAAGCTTTTAAATCTGATTGCTTCAAGTTGAATGGATGGGTCAGTGCCAAACAAATTGATCTCATTCACAGAGCATAGTCTATAGCAAACTATAACTCCATTACAATGAAAGGGCTCAAAATTCAATAAATAATATACAAATTTTTAAGGTTATCTGAGCAGCTTTTTAAATGCTCTGTAGGACTATGTGCAAGCTGCATTATTTATCTGGAACTAAAGCCAACACACACTATTTAAAGAGAGTTTTAGTATTTGACACATTGTATATGGGTTAAAGGCTGCATGTCTGACAAAAAGATCACCGGAGTGACAGGACTATCAGTTCTGTCAAATGAAACAACTTGGGGTCAGTGGTGGCAAAGACATACCTGGCGGTATCAAATGAAAGGATGACCTTTTGGGCTAGTTCTTGGTTTGACATTTAGAAGTTCAGTCCCCATTTCAAGCGAACTCAGTAAATTGCCTACTCTCTCTGTGCCCCCCTGCTCCAGCTGGAAATAAGGGGACTAATAAGCCTTTACCTCCACTTTTTATGTGCTGTAGGGATAATAATTAGGTACCTGACTCAACAGAAAGACATCAACCTTGAAAATTAATCCTTGGAAAAAAGTTATGAAAACATATCTTAACCATATCCTGAACAAGCAGTGAACGACAACAATTACACAGCCAGCAATTCAATGTACAGAAACCTCACTATCTTTCCTTCTATGAAAAAGTCACCATGAAGACTTTTCTCTTAAAAGACATTACTGAAAATATAAAAGTCTACCCAAAATTGTCCTTACAAGTTTATGTCCCACCCCACAGAGGACGCTGTCAGAGCTGCTTTTATTCCCTTAGCACTCTTCAGCAAGGGAAGTGATCCAAAAACCTAAAAAACCTGTCTCCTTTCTCAATAAGGCTAACATGAAGGAATTCTGTACATTCTTGTTTGCTTCATTAAACCAAATAAGCAACTGACAATGAAAACAGGGAGTTAAATCTCTACCACTTACTGATAAAAGAGTTTTCCAATGGTCAGAGAGACGACAGCACACCAGTCAAACTATGTATCTTGAAAGAACTGCAAAGACAAACAGGGCCAACTCCTAACTTGTCACTCTGGAGAGCACACGCTGCCCATCTGAAAAGCCCCAGCCCACAGCAAAAGTGCTACCACTGCCAGTCTTCATTCAATATGGGCAATGCCTTCCAGCTCCCAGTACCTCTGAAGGCATCTTCCACACAGGTGTCATTATAAGAAACAGATCTCCTTATACACCTTTAAATAGTCCCCTCTTACCATTTTTCTTCCCTGAGGCAGGAAAGTATTTGAGACCCCTCATTCCTCACAGCCTTCATGGCTCTATAGCTATCACTGCCTTCTCCCTCTCCCTGCAGACTCTTCAGCACAGGGTCCACCGTGCACTGCCTTGAACGATCTCTACTGGTCTCAGTCTGAGTTCTTTTCATTCTGGTTCCTGCCTTCTGCACTGAACTGAAACTATTCCTACCAACAGTTTTTAGTTCTCTTAGCCAAACTCTATATTCATTACTCTTTTTTGATTTGCCAGATGTTTTTAATACAGCCGATCACGTTTCTTCTTGGTAAATGTCCTCTTCCCTGCACTTCTCTCCTGTTTCCTCCTACGCCAGTTGAACCTCTCCAGAGGATACTTTCCATAATATTCTTCACATTCCCAAGAAGGGTCCCATAGCCATTCACTGTGCCATCCCCTCCATTTATGCTAACCTCCAGTGAGGAAACGGGAAAAATCCACCTCCGTTCACGTGCTCGTAAGTCTTGATCTTCCCTGTGCCATATTTTTCATATTCGGTTTCATCTGAATTGTTAACCTGCTTTCTGGATACCCTCATAAGCGTCGTATGGATAATGAGATTTCTCAACCTTCTCCCTTCAGGGAAAGGAAATCTTTTTTACTCAGTCAAAACAGACAGCCAGAACATCAGACCTGCCAATTTGGGCTACAAGCAAAGTGTCATCTTTGACTCTTACTTCTTTCAAAGCCTTTCATCCAGGATAAGCCCAAAATCTTGCAGATTCATTAGACATAACCTTTCTAATAAACAGTTCTTTTTAGCCATCTGTAATGTTAAACTACCACTTCCCAGCTCTGATGACATTACATATTGATTACTACAAAGTTCATCTTTCTGGCCTTAAGAATTGCAAGTTCCTCTCATATCTTGCTGAAACTTCTGCTGCAATGAGGATCTCTAACCTCTTGCTTTGATCATTTCACCCACCTCATTGCTTCAGTATCTCCTATGTGATCTGTCATATCAAGGTTATAGTTGTCTTCACTTCCAACACCAGATACTTTTTATTCTAATATTCTCAGTTACCTGTAATTCATCATCCAGGTTTTGGCATTGGTGTGAAACTTCTTCACCTATTCCTATTTATATATATATATTTTTAATAAAATCTATATTTATCTTTTAAATCCCTTGTACCCTCTTTCAAAATGCTAATGTCAAAGATTCTGGGGTGAAGTCACTATTTCTTTTATTGCACAACATTCATCATCATTCCCTTTTACACCCCAGGTATCTCCATCAGTCATCTTTTTCATCCTGTAAACTCTTTGGGGACTCATATTCATATCACACCTAGGAAAACAATGTTCCATATCTTAACTGAACACTTGAATATGACAAGCATACCAGTTATAACAGCACCAGTACTAATGGTACCAATAGAAAAAAAAATAATTATTCGCCCAGTACTATACTCTCCTTTCAAAACAACTTTAAAATCCTTGCTAATTTTCAAGGTATTTGCCACCCTCCAAGGTACAGAGGTAAATGAACAAACTGACACATCATGCTTTATGTTGGTGATATACTACTATATTCATTTGATACAGAACATTCTTTGCCTGAGGAAAAGACAATCTTATTGTGCAGACACCACACTGTCTCAAGTTATAAGCTTAATTTCATCAGATCTATCTGCCTGTCCTTGATGAACAAGGTTCCCAAATATTTCTTCCCTTAAATTTCCAGAGAGGTCCCACAAGCAGCCTCTGTTTGGAATTTTTTAAGGAGTTCTGCACTTTGAACTGTGAAGAATCGCAGAGCATTAGGAGTTGGAAGGGACCTCGAAAGATCATCTAGTCCAACCCCCCCACACCATAGCAGAATCATCCAGAGTAAATCACACAGGAACACATGCAGGCGGGTTTGAATGTCTCCAGAGAAGGAGACTCTAAAACCTCTCTGGGCAGCATGTCCCAGGGCTCCATCACCCTCACAGACAAAAAGTTTCTCCTGACATTCACATGGAACTTCCTCTGCTCCAGCTTGCACCTGTTGCCCCTTGTCCTGTCGCTGCCATCACTGAGAAGAGCCTGGCTCCATCCTCCTGATTCTCACCCTTTACATATTTATAAACATAAGGTCACCCCTCAGTCTTTTCTTCTCCAAGCTAAAGAGGCCAAGCTCCCTCAGGCTTTCCTCATAAAGAAGGTGTTCCACTCCCTCTATCACCTTGGTGGCCCTGCACTGGGCTCTTTCAAGGAGTTCTATGTCCTTCTTGAGCTGAGGGGCCCAGAACTGGACACAATATTCCAGGTGCCATCTCACCAGGGCAGAGTAGGGGGGAAGAAGGACCTCTCTTGACCTACTAACCACACCCCTTCTAATACACCCCAGGATGCCATTGGCCTTAGCCACCAGGACACACTGCCAGCTCATGGTCACGCTGCTGCTCTCCCCCAGGGCTGTCTCACCTACTCTGCTCTCCAACAGGCCAGTCCTCAACCTATACTAGTACCTGGGGTTGTTCTTCCCCAGATGCAAGACCCTACACTTGCCCTTGTTCAATCCCATTAACCTTCTCCCCTCCCGGCTCTCCAGCCTGTCTCAGCCTTGCAGAATGGCAGCACAGCGCCTGGGGTGTCAGTCACCCCTCCCAGCTTCATGTCATCAGCAAACTTGCTGACCATACACTCTAGTCCCTCATCCAGGTCATCAATGAATATATTGAACAGCACAGGACCCAGCGCTGACCCCTGAGGGACTCCACTAGACACAGGCCTCCAGCCAGACTGTCCCACTGATCCAAACTTCCCTTCAACCAGCTCTCAAATCCACCTCACTATTCGGCCTTCCAGACCACGCTTCCTCTGTTTAGCCATGAGGAGACTGAAATGGGCAGAATGTTCAGTGTTGTCTCCTACACCATGGGCAGCGCTGCATCAGCAGTGCTAACTCTTGCCCCTACATTGTGCACTGCTTGCCTGACATCAAAACAACTTTAAGAGAAACAGAGCATCAGTCTTAGGACACCTTGCTTGGGATTAATCTTCTCAAACCAAGGTAAATCTTGCCAAAGATTTAATCTCACAGACAGACCACACTATATGGTATGCTGCAAGCAATTAGCAAAGGCTTAAATCATTTTCTAAATTAGTTTGAAACTAAAAATAAGTCTCGGGTAAATATCATTTTATTTCACCTACTAAAAGTGATTAAAAACCTCCTGTGAAAAGATGCAAAGCAGGTGCAAATTATCATTAGCAATTATTACTCGTCCCTTCTCAGGATAAATAGCCACCTTCTATAACCCCTGAAACAACTAATGAAATGAGTCAGTGATTTTCATAATCCAGAACAGCAGGTCTAGAAGTGCACGTCAGGGGAGAGATGACTGACCAACTGTGCAAAACCCTGTGCTCAGAGACACTCACAGATGTGCCCATGGAAGAAGTCCACCTGTAGCTATGGTGTGTACACACTGGTGTTGAAGGTTGAAAAACTGAATACCTAATAATTGCAGTATGGATTTTATAATCTTCAAAGTCAAACTGCACTAGAATTCACAGAATTGCAGGGGTTGGAAGAGACCTCCAGAGATCATCAGGTCCAACCCTCCTGCTAAAGCAGGCTCCCTAGGACAGGTCGCACAGGGAGGCATCCAGACGGGTCTTGAATATCTCCAGAGAAGGAGACTCCACACCCCCCTGGGCAGCCTGTCCCAGGGCTCTGTCACCCTCACTGGGAAGAAGTTCTTCTGCATGTTGGTGCAGAACTTTCTGTGCTCCAACTTGAGGCCATCGCCCCTTGTCCTGTCCCCACAGACCACTGAGAAGAGGCTGGCCATTTTCCCCTGTGTCCCACACCTCAGATATTTATAAACATTTATCTGATCCCCTCACAGTTTTCTTTTCTCCAGGCTGAACAGCCCCAGTTTATTCAGCCCTTCCTTGTAGGGGAGATGCTTCAGTCCTTTAATCATCTTCGTAGCCCTTCTCTGGACTCTCTCCAGGAGGTCCCTGTCTTTTTTATACCAGGGAGCCCAGAACTGGACACAATACTCCAGGTGGGACCTGACCAGGGCAGAGTAGAGGGTGAGTACTAGGAGAGTAAGCTGAACAATTAACTGAATTGATATGAAAAAGTAGAACTGGAAGATGGCAAGTAGCTTTTGTATGGGCACTGCTTTCTTCTCATTTTTGTAAGGCAAGCACATTTGCTCGTGTACCTGTACTGCTGCTGCTAGCATCTTACAATGGGCAAACACTGGTATAGCAATGAAATGCAAATGCAGAAGAATATTTTAAAATTAATCATCCATAATTAATTAGTTATCTCTCCTTTCTGGTAAATTATACCTAAATAGCAGAAAATTATCCTTGCTGGGAATGATAAAGTAATCCACAGATTTGCAGTATTCTAGAGAAACATTTTGCATATATTTATGTATTATAATGACCACAGATATGTCAAAGTACTTAATTTAACTTTCCACTACATTAAAAATACATATATATATATATATATATATATAATCCTTATCTTTAAATTGCAGAGTATTCCAGCAGTCAGTTGAACAATCTGAAATAAAGCCACAAAGGAGGTGGAGATGGGGTTAGTTTCTCGTAGCCTTGGGTGTTTTAGTGCTTACTACAGAGCTGCCCTGTCTCAGCTCTGGCAAAAGCCAATGCTGGATGCTATGAAATGCACCTCTAAAGAAGGTGAACTACATGTGGCTCAATACAACCCTCCTGTATTTCCAAGTCATTAATAGTTCCTCTTAGTTTAAAAAAAAGCAAAAAAAGAAGTGAGCTGTAAAATCAGCCCCTCCTGACAGCTAGTCCTCCAGTCTTGAGGTTAAATCTGTGCAGAGAGCTCCTTCTGGAACCATGTTAATGTGGGGTAACCCTGGAAGGAGAAAGCCATGAACTCTTGACACAGTGCTGCAGAAACACCAGCTCCTGCTTCCAGGACACGAGCATCAGTCTCTGTATCCCATCACCTACCTAACAGTCTTACTTTGCACCATTTTGGTTCAGCTTCCATATTTAACAACCGGATGGAGGAAAGATAAAAATATAATAGAAAACTAAAGAGAATGAAAAAAAGAAAATTAATGAGTGAAAAATAGGGAAAAAAAGAAAATTAATAAAGCTCATTAGACTATTATAAGTTAATTTAAAATATTTCAACAATTTTGTCAGCCAGATACTTGGCAGTTTCCTTTTGACCTGGTGTCCTTACATGTGGACAGTAGCAAAATTTATAGGAATTAAGTCATGTTTTAGCAACTGAACACCTGCACTGAAAGAAGGACCACAAAGTACACTGAGGATTAAGCATTTGGAGCAAGAGGAACACCCAGTTCCTATACATAAAGATTTAATCACATTTAAAAATAAATTATCCCCTATGCACACATGCTCAGTCATCACTTTCAAGATATGAGTGAAAAAATATGCTTCCTTCAGACCAGACATATTATTACTGACATTGAGGGACATAGCGAGACTGCTAGTAAAGCACTTGCTAGATTCATATGGACTTTGTGTAATTCCTGCCAATGTATGCAATTTCCATATTTTTTTCTCAATTAATCCACAAAGCCCCACAAAGTTGCCATCAGATATTGTTAGAGGTGTACAAATTCAGATGCACGCCTCATGTTTCTCATGGTTTCAACACTAAGGTTCAAAATCTGATGCAGCATTACTGGGTGACTCAAAAAAAAATAATATTCTAAAATTATTGTCACTAACATACCTGCAGTAGTAAAAGGAATGACATTTACATGAAGCTATGTAAGCAATTCTAAAGTCATTTAGTCAGCAAATTATGACTTTTTTTTTTCTCCTCTTCACAGTGTCTACAAATTTGTAACAACATGTATAAATGACTGCTCCAAACATATTCTCACAGTGATCCCATAGCTTGGATTAATCACAGTGAAACAAAACCTGGGAAGGTTTTTGTTTTGGGAGGGTTTTTTGGCCCAATGGAAAGAAAACTGCTTCTAAGCCAATTTATCCCAAAATAGGCGGCTTTGTTTTCCATTAGGTTTTAGCAGTTTAGTGAGGTTTGCTTGAGTTTTAATTATTATTATTATTATTCTCTTTAAGCACAAAGAGTCTTACTGTATTGCGAATGTCAACAATAGCAGATAAGATTTTAGCTCAGAGGAAGAAATAGAAAACCAGAGGAGGATTTAGAAAAAAACAAGGCGGGTATAATTTAACTTGAACTATTGAAAGAAGAACATATTATTTCTACAGTTCTGCTCCCAGCACTTGCAAATCACTACCAACTCTTTAAACAAAGAAATTGCCTTCTAAAAAGAGAAGGGGCATAGCATTTTTTCCCAAAATTATTCACCAACCTTTCAAGATGTTTATATACTGTGCATAAAACAGAGATACGGACTAATGCGCTGTATGCTTACAACATAAATAAAAAGGAGATGTATGCCAATATGAAATGCCAAGTGCCAGAAAATTAGTATTAAACTTATTTTTTCCTGTTAAATTCCGAAAAGGTCCTTGCTTCCTGTGAAAAAAACATTTCATACAATTTCTCATGGGTGTGGAATGTTCAAGATGCCATAAGCAATTCCTGCAGCTCCAGCTGAGTAATAACACGTCACCAACTGCAGAAGGGACAAGGAGAAGTCTGGAGCACTGTGCACAAACAAGTGCCAACTGGGAGTGCTCTGGGAGTAAAGGACTCAGCCTCCTCAATGACCATGAATGAAGGCAAGCCACAAATCACCTTGAGATGATCCAAAAGCCTAAACCAAAAGCCAAACACCTGCACTTTTTAAAGAACTAGTCGGAGCATTTGATATGAAGTAGGGTAAAAGAGAAACAGAACATGGTCTTTGCTTTCCAGCACACCGAGGTTACTACGTAAACAGGGCAGGGATAAATGACAGTTTTTTGTTAAACAGTATTAGTCTGGAAGTTTATAGCTTCAGCTCAAATTGGGATTGCTGTGATTCAGATAACCCTGCTGTAATGATACAGGGTTTCAGCATTAATTTTAATGCAATTACTCTGCTCTCTTTTCCTATTGTTTCCTTTTTTAAACTTGTTTACTATACCAGGCATGCAAAGAGTTCTGCTTTCAGCTGGTGTGCTGCAGTGATATGCATATAATGCTACAAACCCTGTTGCAGTAAGCTTACCGGCAAGACAGACTCACAAGTAATGATATCATTTTCAAAGATGGACTTAAACAGAAATATTTTGCACTTCAGTGAAGCTGCCGAAAAACAAGTCACACTGAGATGAAGGTTTTTGTAAAGCCAAGAATTCCCTCTCTTTTCAAATCAATAACCACATGCTACTGTGTTACAGCCTCAATTTTAGTGGGTTTTGACAGTAAAGGTAATAATACTGGAAAGTAGAATAACTGAATTCTATAAAACGACTGGTGTCACCTACAGTCTTAAAGAAAAATCTCTTTAAAATACATATCCCAAACAAACAGTACGTGTTCTGAGAAGAATTAAAAAAGCCCCAAATCCTCCACAGCTCTACAACTGGAAACTTGAGAGACACTAACTACAAGATCTCTTCCTCCTCTTCAAGTATGTTGTATATGAAACGTACAAAGTCTGAATTTATTCATGTCACGAATGTTTCGTGATATGTCTTCAGAAGGACCCCTGGGTTTTCTAAAACATCCTTCAAACTTGTTCAGGAAAGACTACTAGACTGAGTTACCCAAGTGTTTTATCTCATGAACTCTTGAACACCCTGAAGAACGATACCTCACTGACCTCTCACCAAGCACTCACATTGTCCACTTGACCTCCCTGTTAGGAAGTGCTCCCTGTTCAGCTTCAGGTCATTGCTTCCTGTTAGACCACCCATCATCACCTTGAATAATTCCTCCTCCTCTCATGTTTCTTCTCAAGTGCTTGCCAGTTACCTTCCCTTCATCAGGCCATATATAGGGCACTCCTGAGACCTGTTTTCATAGGTCATGCTCTCCTATCCTTTCATAATTTTTGTCACTTCTCTTTGAGCTGTTTTCCATGTATTCATGTCAGTAGGTAGCACAGAGAGCTAAATGATAAATCCATACAACTGGATCTCCACTTGCAACAACAACCACAAATTATCCATTGGTAAGCAGAAGAGGCAGGTGAGATCTAGCTGTCGCAAAGAGAGAGCCTGTTGAGTCCCAGATCCCGGGCCCAAGAGACTCACAGAACAGCGACATTTTCTTACAAGGAGATCACACAGTTTTCAAAACATAAAATGATTTTTGTTGTTGCATGCATAACACCTGAGATTGGTATGAACTGAGCAATGGCACCAGGCCAAACACATCAAGGATTTTTGCAGGTGGAGAAGGGAACATTTTTCTCAAAACGATTAAGGACAGACACACTTTCTTTAGATTAAGTTTGGTTTAATCCCTAAGTGACCTTTCAATGGAAAACCCGGGGGAGCTAAAGTATTATAAATGCATTTGCCTCCTATCTTCTAAATAAAGGATCATTCCCTGTTTATACCCATACCGTTGAAAGGGTTTGGGTTTTTTTTTCCTCCTGTCTCCTCTCTATTTTTACAGACAAAGCGGTTTTGTAGCACAATAATAAACCTTGAAAAGTTATGAAAATGTCTACAATTTCTGCTGCAGTAAGTGTGACACATGACAGAATGAAGCATTAAGGACGCTAAGCCAATAAAATGATGCCTAACCAAAAATTAAAGAAATAAGCCTAAAACGCAGTCATTCTGGGATTTTAAATTTTTTTTCATGTATGAGATGTCAGAGTCACCTGACTGTGCATCCAAAGTCAGATGGGATTTCTCTAGCCCACCCAAGAGATGAAAAGCAAGTCTGAAATCAGGATCCATATTTTTAGCAGGAAAAATAGGCACTTGCAGTATCAAACAGTCAAAATAAATCTTGTACCAGCTTCCAATGGCTGATGTTTATGACTTGTGCTAATAAACGTTTGTTAAACTGTTCATTTCAGGGTTTACAATCCAGATGCTCTCCAAGAAAGTCTCTTATTTTTATTTTGCATTCCACAGAAGGGTTTGTGTGCAAACCCCAGTTTTTATGAAGATATGATATTAGTCAATAGATTTTAATAAGTTCTATTTGAATTTTTTCTAACATTTTCCCCTTACTACAAAATATCAAATAAAAAAACCTAAAAATTCTAATAAAGCATCTCTTTTTCATATGGATTTTTCCATTTCCAGAAATTTATCGAAAAAAGCTTTAAATCCAATTTCTTCTCTTTGTTCTTTAATTCTCATGTTTAATTTGAGCTAAAATAGAGAAAATTAAAATCAATATATTGAAAATTTAAAAATAAAGTCTGAATTTTTTTCTTAGGTTTTTTTGGGTTTTAGACACCTAGTTTTTTTTTAAAAAAAAAAACAAACTGGAAAGGGAAATGGTTTCAAAACCTCAAATCACTATAGCAGTCGATATAGGTCCTTATAGTACCTATACCATGAAATATTTGCTAACTTTGGAAATACATAAACCCATCAAAGATACTTTGTACTCAGGTTGGGAATGATATACGAATATTTATTTCCTTTAAGCAGAAAGTGGTTGTTCTAGAATGTCTGAAATTTTGCTGTAGATAATCAATGGCACTTGAAGTTATCTTAAGTCTCCACAAAACACAAGCCCAGCAAAGGATTCTTCCCTACAATGCGAACCTCAAGCCTTTTGAGAGTTCCTTTCCAAGATTTAAATTTTCTTTTATAAAGCTTTTCTGAATCAATCAAGATTCAATACAGGAAGAGTGCCAAATAAATTACTTTTCATTTCTGCCCACAGTTAAACTCCTGCAGGGATCTGGAAATATATCAAGATCATTAGCCTTAATGCCTATAATACACACCGCTTTAAGGTTAAAAGGAGTAGTAAAACAGTTTAATACATTATCCCCTACACTCAAGAGACCTGCAGGGTCCTGACAGCGCACGCACACAACTCTTACGAACGTTCCTGGAGCCTTGCACACTGAAGGGGACCAGACTTTCTTCCCTGCTTCGGTCTGACCAAAACACATATGTTGATTTCTTTTCAGTACCTGGTTTGGATACCCAGTTAGGACTCAGTGAAGAACTAAACAATGTGTTATTTGTGCTGGAGGCCTACTAAGAAGCAAATAAAAGCACTGACTGAGCTGCATATATCTTGCTACACTCCGAGCGCAAGTACTCCCTTATTTCTCTACTGAAAATCCCTGTCTCTGCACAACCATGAGTAGAATTTGCCCCTGTGCTTAGTCTTTCTCAAGCTACCCATTAGTCTAATTAAGTTATATTTAAATTTACCCTATTAATGTTAAAATCACCAATCAGCATAAATATGGATAATCTATTTATGCTGCTATGAGAAAAAAAATAGTGAGCTAATTTGACTTTTTTTAAATTTAGCATGCTTTAATACAGCAAAATTGATAATTGGAAACAGGTGTCTCCCACATTTTAATGTCTTGGTTCAATCTTATCCCTGCTTAGTTAAGAAAAGAAATTTAAAACCTTACTTCATTCCCAAATTCTTGGGTAATGAATGCACATACATTTATACAGACGATCCAACTCTCATTCTCAACTCTGACATATAAAGGACTGTAAAATAATAAATTATTTAATATTAAAAATCTGGATAAAACTAATTAATGCCAAAAATTAGCCCACAGCACAACATTAATTGCAAGTTTGCCCAACAGCTACCTTCCTGTCCTAATTAGCCTCGTTGATTTCAAGAAACCATTAAGAAAAAAAAGATGAACATGTAATTCCTACTTCATACTTGATAAAAAACTCAGTGATTCAGCTTCCAAACATCAATAACATGCCCTTTTAACATGAATTTGGAGATTTCCACAGTATGGATGACTCAGGCACATTATCACAGGATCACAAGGTTGGAAAAAACCTTTAAGATCATCGAGTCCAACCATTCACATCCTAAACTAAACCATATCCCTAAGTACTTCATCTACCCTTTTTTTGAACACATCCAGGGAAGGTGACTCAACCCCCTCCCTGGGCAGCCTGTTCCAGGCCCTGACATCTCTTTCAGTAACAAATTTTTTCCTAACATCCAATCTAAACCTGCCCTGGCACAGCTTCATGCCATTTCCCCTTGTCCTGTCACCTGGCTGAAGAGACCATCACCTACCTCTCTATAACCTCCCTTCAGGGAGTTGTAGGCAGTGATAAGGTCTCCCCTCAGCCTCCTCTTCTCTAAGCTAAACAGCCCCAGCTCCCTCAGCCGCTCCTCATAGGATTTGCCCTCCAGCCCCTTCCCCAGCCTGGTTGCCCTTCTCTGGACATGCTCGAGGACCTCCATGTCCTTCTTGTGGTGAGGAGCCCAGAACTGGACACAGTACTCGAGGTGTGGAAATTATGTTTCATTTCCTATAGACTACAGTAAATTTTTTGGTCATTTGTTGAAAGTGGTTGAAACAGGTTAAAAATATTGGGTTATGGTGGACAACCAGAATGAAAGAACTGAAAAATTGCCCCATAGAGCTGCATGTTGTGTTGTAAGTGCCCATTTGCTCCCCACTGCCCCATTTGCATTAGCCACAAAGTATGTGTTACATGGAGTATCCGCTATTTCAATCCTCTAACACTAGAGCCTGACAGTCTTATGTGACATTTCCCAACCAGCATTATCAAAATCTACCACTTTGGAAAACGCTGCAAGGTCTCACAAAAGTCACCAGATACGTTTCTGAAATGTTGAAAATAAAAACAACTGTGCACTGACCTCATTAATAAAAGTCTGGGCTCCCCGGGGGCTTAGGAGTAAGATAGCCCTTCGCAATGTGTCCCGATAGCGGTTCAGCTCTTCCGTTTTCATGGTAGTGAAAAGGTTGGCAAAGACTCTGCTGATGTTCCTGTCCACTTTTTGTAATGATACATCAAGTCCCAGTCTTGAGGCCTGATCGAGAAATCCCTGCAGTCCGCGTATATCTGTAACACAGATGAAAAAAAAGAAAAAAAAAAAAAAGAAAAAACCCACTGCATCAACCTTCACTAATTAGGCAAGCATCACTAATTAGGTGGAAAAAGACTGTTTTTTCCTGCAGTGCTGTCAGAAGTGTATTCCACACAGCCATCTTCCACAGCTCCCTTTCCTAGCCAATGCCAACAGGGAAACTCCAACGATTACCCAACGATTTCCCCAGAGTTCTCTGAATGACTTTTAAGAAGAGCCAGTTCATATATTTCGGTGGCTGTGGATATCTCCCCAAAAGATCAAGGCCACAAGGCTTAACACTGCACAACCAAAAAACAGTCCCACCTCAACAATATCACAATTTAAACACATAAAGCCAGGAACAAATAAATAAGGGGACAAATCATCCCTAAACGTCTTTCCTTGCCTCAACCTGAGATCACACCTGCTTTTTTACAATGTCCAGAATACAGAGCCCTCTTTTTGAGATATTTTTCCCCCCTTCTCCTCATAGAAGTAACCTACCTAACCAGAGGTTTGCAGTTTACCTCTGAGCCTATGAAAGAGTGCACAAAGGCCCAAACGATTATCATGTATTACAGTGTAAAAAAAATAATTGGCTGTCAGCAGGGGAAATCATGCAGAGAAACCCCTTCAAAAATTCTTCCTTCGCTCACCATCCTTCAGCTGCAGGCTGACTGAAAAATATCTACTTTCCTAACCACATTTGTTAGGATGTTAACATGGAAGAACACACATTTTTTCTCATTCTCATGCTGAAATCTGCTGGTTCAAACTGTACTCCATCTTCATGACTCTCATCATTTTTCAATAATAAATGTCTGATTTTTTATTTTTTTTTTGGTAGTGAAATTCAGAGCAAGAAAAAGGTCAAAGCTTATATTGAACCAGGTTGCTTTCAAAATTAACAGTGACCTGGTCACAGCTGTACCATGTCATTATGAGCCCTTAATTTTATGGGAAACATGTATAACTTGTCTTAAATAAGAAAGTATTTAACCCTCTTTTCTCACATCCATTTCTCACTTTTATCATCAAAGTTAAGCTCCTGGGTGAAGGTGAATGGTGTAAGATAGAGTCCATTTGTGTTGTAGAGTCCATAATAAAATCCAGGCTTCGGAAAACCTCACTACAATTCTAATCAGCTCTGTAAACCAGATTGTAACAGCTGGTGGTTTGGTTTGGGGAGTTTTTGAGGAGGGGGGTTGGATGATTTGGGTTTAGTTTTAATTTTCAATCCTGGAAGCAGCTATCTTCTGCTGAAATTCGAACTGTTACTAACACAGAAGCTGACTGAAGACCAGTCTGATTCGAGTCAGTACCATGCCTTGCTGCCCCATTTGGGTGGGCTCTCAAACCACCACCAGTTTTGCTGTTGCATGGCCTCAGAATATACATATGAACTTTTTTGCTCCCCCTAAAAAAGTGTTGTATGAAACCTGATATAAATGACACCTTGGGAGGATAGAAAAGTTTAAGAATTTATCTCATGTACAAGTGCAAAAATATTACAGCCACCAAGGTAACTAGGAAACATTGGGTTCAAAAGAGAAGTACTGGAAGTTACTTTGGGTAGCTTCACACTTGTGTCCATACCTGGGAACACTCATTGATGTAACTACTTCAGCATCTGAAAACAGCTGAATTACAGACAAACATCAGAAAGGAACAGGAATTAACCTGTTAATTAACAGAAATTAACCTGAACCAACCACAGCAAGTTCATTCCTGCCTTTTTAACTCTGGTTTAGCTGATAGGATCATCACTCCAGCCACCTCCACCATCAGGAAAGGTGAACTGCGGCAAGTCAATAGCAGTTTTGTCACACTATCAAGTACCTGCTAGACTTGCTTAACATCTAAAATCACCAAGGAAAAGAAGAGTTTTACTGTTATGCTACTGGAAAATGCCAGAAGGCTTTAGCACTAGTATAACTGCTAAATATACGCAGGTGTGCTGAAATAATGACAGTGGCAAGCAGCCATTGTTTACAGGTTAAAGTATTTTATTCAGGTTGTCAAGCTAAGTTTGGATGGTGGTAATTTAAATTCAGGAAACTAGTATACACTACTGTGTCTGTGCTCACTTTATGGATCTGTGATACCTGAGAAACAAGGATTTTCCTTTTAACGATGTTTAGTCCTTCAAAATTACCGCGGTGCTTGACAAGCCGTAAGAAACTCCCCTTCTTCCCTTTTTTTTTTATAGGTTAGTAATGACTTCGTCTTCTTGTGCAAGTGTCTAAAGTTATTGCTGCACAAAGGAAAGCTGTTTACAAAAGATTAACTGCGCTGATATTGCTCTAAGGGTTTTTTTTTCCCCTTATGTTTTCAGCTGACCTGCTGAACTACTGGTTAGAAATATTGCTGTGGACCAGTACGAAATACTTTATGCCCATGGTAAGGCTATTTGGACTTGGAAGAGAATTTCTGTATTCCCTTACAATTTTTTTTTCCCCCTATGGAAAACAGACTATTCTACAGTTAGTAAAATGGAAAGGATTATGACTTTTTCCAGCTGGAGAACAAAGCAAAATCTGAGATGGAAGAGACTGTCCAAGCTCAAATGTACAAGCACAATCTGTCAGTTTTTCACAGATATAAGTGAACGGGAATTTATTCAGTGTTGGCAATTAGAAAGAACTGCATGACTCTATCTTCCTGAATGCTGACATGCCTGTTGGTAGATGACACTGAAGAGGAGGAGAAGGCTTGGTGGGAATTTAGAGGTGCAAGTGGGAACGGAAGAGTGGTGTTTTCAGAGGTGACTAACTATTTTAGGTGTCTACATAATGGGATCTTTACTCACAACTAATTATTTGCAATCATTAGTAAGAGGGCAATCATTTCTTAAAATGTATCAGTACATAAATACACAAACACACGCACATATGCAGGAGCATCTGTTTAGAAATCAGAATGAATTAGGCTCAGTTTTATCTTATCTGACATATCACATAAAAAAATGAATTTGATGCTCTCATTTTATCTCCCCTCCATTTAGAAGATCACAGATCCATGAAACATAGAAGAAAAACTAAGCTTTGCTCCATGGCAGCTCAAACAGAAATATTCACAGAAACAAGTTCCGAATTTCTTTCCACTTCTCATAGTTTAGCACAATTAATCCTTCATTTCCTTCAAGACTAAAAGGACTCATAAAATTCACATAGAATTTGATAAAAAATAAAGGATTCCATAAACGCTTTTGCCTGTTAAAATATGTGTGCTTCTGCCTCTTGCATTCTTAACAGTGCAAAAAGTTCAGATTCTAACATTAGAGAGATACCCTGAACTATTATGAATAAAAAAATTCCTTGTGGCCTTTTATTTCATATTTCATAAGTACTGCAACCACGACACAACCTACAGCTCTCTCTGCCTTTGGTTTTCCAATTAGTTACTTCTGCTCAGGGTGAACTTACATTCAACCATAAAAATCATACAGTGCTATCTTAATTATTTAATTGCCCGCCTGATTTGTGCATGGTGAACACACAGAAGCGATATTTGAAAATTCCTCCTTTTGAGGGTATCAGCTTCTTGAAGGTGGTGCAACATCTCCACTCCAGAAGGCAAACGGCTCTGCACAAAATGCACTCAGGTGAGCATGTCTCATAAAACTGACCATATAAAAATCAGATATATGTTTGCAATACTCTAGTTTCAAGCACAATCATGTGGAATTAGCAGGTTGGAATTGGGAGTAGCTCACTAGAGCTTCATAAGCAAAACAAATTTCTTATGAACTTTGTGTCTCTTCTGTTACATGTGGCTGGAGAGAGAATCTGTGGCTGAGAGCCTTCTTCCTGCCTCTGACAGATACACCATATGTTCAGGTCTGACAAGAGAAGAACAAGACAATTTCAGGGATAACTATTACAAGGAGATAAGAAAAGCCTTGATGCACTGCTAAGATACGAATTCTGTCACTGTGACTTCAAATGTAATGCTTGCCATAAAGAAAGGGCTTTATTGTACTATAAGGAATAATGGAACATATCGTTTCCTGCTGGAAGTTCGGTTGGTCACTGTGCTGAGGGACTGGAGCACTGACATAAAAGAATAGAAATAAATGTGACGTCAACTACTTTAAAAGCTTATTGTCATCTACAAAGAAATTCATTTTTATTGCATTATCTATAATCTTCTTTACATTTGTATTTTAAAAACAAGTTTGGAAGAGTCTACCATAGTATTATTTTTCATAAAGTGACAGGATCTGATTGTTGGTCTTGACACAACTAGCTTTAAGCTATTTTTTTTGTGTGAAACAGCTGCGTGGTTGGGCACAGCTGGCCTTTTAGGATGGCTCATTGTGGAAAAGAATTTCCAGGAGGTAGAGAGCAGTGCACTTGTCTGTTCAACACCAGTTCCTAACCCCACTTGACAGAAATAGAGGCAAGCACATGGCAAGGGAACATATTACTTTGAGTAGAAAACAGCTGGAAGCAAACTGGATTACCAAGCTGGAGCTGAAGGCAAGGCTAAAGAAGCATCAAGAAATAATTTCTCACCCATCACCAAGCTCTATTTACCCATACCAATCCTTTCACTTTTACATTTGTAAGAGGGAAAGTAACTAAGTGTGAAAAATAATGACATCAGGCAAGAAATGCTGAGCTTTTGAGTTTTCTCATTTGCTGATTTTAGGCAAGTGTTAGTTTTATTTCAGCGTTCTTTTGGGGATCTATTTAAAGTAGTGAGAAGAACTTGGATAGTTTCATTATTTTAGTACTTATACACTTATAAAAAATATAGTCACCTTTCCCAACATTTTAGGAACATTATTAAATGTATTTTTCTTTATACTTAAGCTGTAAGAGAAAACAAAAAAGACAATTTCTTCTCTTTAATACACAGATACTCTATTGTAGCTTTGTCTTTCTTGGCTGGAAATTGGAACGGCATACTTATCACTTATTATTTCATTTCTTAAGGCAGAGTAAAATACATTCTAAGATTCATTGATTAGGAAGATAACCTATAAGCATTCTGCAACAGGTTTCCTAAACCACTTCAGTTTCATGGGTTTCATTCATTTTATTTTACAATGCCTGTTACTCGTGTTTGCAGCTGCGGATCGCTTACAGAAGAAATAAGGGACAACAGCACTGGTGTAAGAAACAGAAACTCATTTCCTAATGATTAGACTCCTGCTGCACTGCCAGCTTTCTAGATGAATGATTTTGAATACCATCTTTGGGTCCTTGCAACAGATAACAACCTATTCGAAGGATCTGAATATACTCTGGTATTTTAGAAAACTGAAAGTGGATGCATGTCAGAAGTAGCTCTTATTCTCCCATCGTTAAATAAAAAAAAAAAAAAAAAATCTATTTCTTCAAAGAACAGAGGGAGGATTACTATTTATGCTTCCAAAAGGGAATTATTTTGGCCAAATCATCTAAGAATTAGACTTTGAGCAAGCACTGAAATTTTCAACATTAAATAATCACAATATTATTTTAACTGTTCAAACAGTGATTAGAATAAAAAGTGTAACAACAAAGCCTGTTACAATAGAACTGCCATTAGTATTTGAATGTAAATGTCTATAAGATCCCAAAGACAATACGAAATTATATTAATAAGGTAGGTTTTCTGCTTCTATTTTTTTTTCTAGCCTTACAATTTCTCTCCAAGCATGTAACATCTCTCCCCACCCATCAAATTTCCTCATGTCACTGACTGCATATTTCCCACAATCAGTTCTAAGATAATTATAGGGCAGATAACTTTTCTACCAACATTAGAACTAAAATTTCAAAACAATGTCTGTGATTTGGTCACCTCGTTCCTAAAAAAGTTTCACATAAAAGGTATATCAGGGCTCAAAGTAATACATCCGCACTTATATCCCCATTTTATTTTCTTTTTTAAAGAAATTAAGTCAGTAACTAGGTAATAGATATTATAGCAAGTACATTAACAGCAAGTGCAATAAATCCATTAATTAAATTCTTTTTTTTTAATTATTCAACACATATAAGAATAGCTGTACCAGGTGAGAAGTTTTGCAAACACCATAACCTGTCTCTGACAGCCAGAGAGTAAAACAGGAGTGATCACAGAACAGTATTTCCCTCTAATATTTCCCACTGTAGCTCTTTATCCTCCATAGAACAGCACAGTTGCCATTTAAGCCCACACAAAAGATGAGTATCCAGACCAACATTTTCACTTGGGAATTTTCAGGATCCCATTGGACTTTCCTTTTCCCTTTTTACTCCACTCTCTCCTGTACAGTCCTACTAATATTGATCAAACACACAGCAACGCGCCTCACCAACCAGGCACTACATAATGCCGTTCAGACCTAGATGCTGCAGAGCCATTTCTCAAAGAGATGATAGGAAAAGCAAGAAATCAGAGATTTCTGGAAAGAATAAAGCAGGCTATCAAAAGTGTAATCTTTGAAAAATGCAGGGAACATTGATTTGCCATTTAAATCTAGTTCACAGGCTGACATTTGACCACCTCGCAGTAGAAACTGGAAATCTCACCACATGTGTTTTGATACAAGCATCAGGATTATTCAGGTGCAAAGGTCTACTCAGAACCCCCATGATATCAAAGGCTGAAGCCTGTATAATGGCTGCAGGGGGGTTTTTTTCCTGATTGGGCAGTTATATTGCCTGCATCAATTTTGTTATTGGGCTTTTAAATATGAAAAGGACTTTGAATGGAGACAAATCGTAGGCATTGGTCATTTTCTCTCCTGGCCAGATGGGAAAGGGGCAGAATGCAGCATAAAGCCAGATGTGCTGCATGCACAAACAGATGTTTTCAGATTTGACCTATCATAGAAGGCAGACATCACTATTAAAGATATTAAAAAGTTACTCTGCATAATTATTGCTTCATACCTGAAACAGCTGATCCAGTCTGAAGGTAGCTTGGTCTTCCCAGGAGGCTCAGAAGCACAAAAGCCTTTTCAAGGATACAACAGCCCTTTCACATTTAGCATGAAAGGTCAACTGCAGGTCCCTCCTGCTGGATTTAACACTTAGCATTCAAAAGCACATGGGAAACCACCTCAGGATATTCATTACTGTTGGAAAAAATGTGGACATATGCTACAACTGACGTAAAAAGGGACTTCACTGAAGAACTGCTGTTTCCATTCAAACCATCCATTTAATTCTTCCAAGTACATTAATTGCCAACTGTTTGCCCAATGGTAAACCACTCAAGCTATAACAGCTTCTCATCTCACTACTGCTGATAATATATTATAATACTTTTAAATTCACTATGTCATGTTATTGCTGTACCTTCCTATGAGACAAAAATAGATGTATTGACAGAGAGCATGCATTTGCTGGCATATATCCTAAATTTAAACATTTATGCTAAATTTAATTCACTTACATGAATTTTAACTATTGTATGTAATTACTAAGATAATATTTGCTACAACTGAGGGCAAGCAATTCTAAACACCCATCAACTGACACAGTAACATATATTTTTCCTTTGGGGGCGGGCTGAGGTGCACCCTCTGGAAGCTGTATTCTTTTAAATTAATGTCTCAATTAAAAACATCCATTTCAGATGCTGGGGCAGTAAACCTGTCTGCTTTAATGCAACTGCAGCTGTGCTTTTAGGAAGCTGTTACTGTATTGCAAGCTTGGTTATTGTACTTTGACACATGAAGTACTGACCTCATAAGTAAAGACTGGTAACCCTAAACAAGGGATATCAAAACCAAATAAGCAGTTCCCAAAAGAAACCAAATGTGCAAATGGAATGGCTTAAAAAGAGAAGCAAAAGGGGTCACTTCTCATTCAGGGGAAAGAAGTCTCCTGAGAATTTCAAAGGGATTCTTTCCATATGTGTGTATAGCCAAGCGTACAGCAAAGAAAAGGCAGCAGCACATCCCTTTGGTTTTAATGGATTGCAGAATGAGTCTCTCTTCTTGTTTAAATCAACTTTAAATACTGCACATTCTGATCTCAGGAGAGACTGCAATAAAATTACCGCAGATAAAGAAATTAAATTCCCCCTTGAGGAAAGGCTACTGGCAGGAAGACCTTATTCTTTTATATGTGTAACAATAATTATTGGTTGCATTTATACAACACCTTTCAGCTAAGGATCTCAATGTACTTTATAAACACCTGTACAGTATAATAAAGTATACACTATAAATACACATTACAGGAGCTAGTTGCTGTTGTACCTACTTAACTACATGTCAGCAAATAATAATTCAACTCTTTGTTGAAGAAACTTTCTCCCATTGGAGTATTTCTGCAGGTTGAAGCAAAAAAGCAGATGCCTTGGACATACAAGCAGGAGAAAGGCTGTCAGAGCTGCCAGCACTCATGTTGTTGACACAATCCAGGGATGGAGTGCTCTTCACTGAGGAAGCAGGAATTTTCTTTAAGGCTGCTACGTAGTCTCAAATTTTGGACAACTGAGTCCTTCTTGGTGGTAAATTAGTACTATCTCCAATATTCTACACCGAGAAATCTAGATGTCGCTTTGGCAGATGCCACAGTTTCACTCCATCGCTTGCTTTTCAGAGAGTTCAGTACAAGGTGGTAGAGAGACACTGAATCCAGATGTTGTCTCGAGTCTTATCACCCACAGTATCTCTCTCTGACGGAGTCAGGGCCAAGCTGAAATGGTTGGTAAAGCTGTGTGTCACCACACCCACCATATGGACATCAGCTCATGTGGAGCCCAAGCACAGCACTGAGCTGCACAGAGCTCACCTTCCCTGACAAGTCCATCTTGAACTATTTGGCCAATATTTGGACACCTGCTGGCAAGGTAAGGACAATGGTGTGCATATTTTTAGCTCAAAGATTGTGTATATTTTTAACTCTGAACCCAAGCAGAAGGACCCTCTGGCCAATCTTTATGTCATTTAAATGACATCCATCAGGCTGTAATGAGGGTGCTGGTATCTGAAGTTTAATTTCCTTGGTTAACTGTCTGAATCACAAAAATTCATTTTCATATAGACACTGAATTTAAAAAAAAATTAGAAAAATTATCTCTCAACTTCTTACTTTTTAAAGCACATATTTACAATGCAACCTCCACAAAACTCTGCACAAAAATACAAAAGGATACAAAAATCAATTATAGACTCCTCTCTCCTCCAGTGTTTTCTGTTAAAAGCAAGATGAGAAGGATCCCTACTGAGATAAGAAATCTCTTAGCAGGAGCAGGAAGGAATTGAAAACAAAAACTAAGTTCATGTCACATATAATGACCATCAATTAGTCCCTCGTGTAGAAATATGGCAATAACAAACAAACAAAATCAATTGCCAATTATTCATTTGCTTTGTGACAACTACTTTTAGTACAATGGTGAATACAACCACTTCCTTCTCTAACAGAACAACTCTGATCCCAGAGGAAAAACAAAAACCCCAACAAGCTAGAGAATAAAAACACAAACGTGCTTATACTTTGCCATCAGCTAAAACCTCCTTAGGCATCTTAGCTCCTAGCTTTTGGAAAATCACGAGTAATGATGACTGAAAAGACAACTGGTAACACTGAGGTGGTATACTGTACCAAGATTAGCGCCACAAGATTCTCCACTCATCACACTGTAAATGTAACACATTATAAATGACTGAAAAATGAGATGGTTTAGGCCTCAGTCCTACAAACATTCAAGTGCATATTTAGCTTTGTATGAGGAAACTCAATGCCAAGTCTCCTTCCACGTACGAAATGTCTCAAGATACGAATAAGTGCTCGCATAGCTACTACACACTGTGGTTTATTCCTATGATGAGAAGCAAGATAAACACTTCAAGGGCACAGAATGCACTTCCACCTTACCAGATGCCGAAGCTCTTTCTTAAAACGGTGATAAAAACCAAGAAAAACGCTTCACACCTTTTTAACCAATACTCCTGTGCAACCCTCCTCTCCAAACTACAACCCTGGTATTCTAACAGCTTGTGCCCATGACTGAACACACAGCCTTTGTAAAGGCACAGCAAACTTGCTCTTGAGAAGCATGCCTATGATTTGTTTCATACGCGCCCAGACACAAGAGCAATTACCCAGGTTTTGCTGAAGCACTCCATTTGAAAATTAACAGCCATCTGTAACAATAGCTTTTCTTCTTCTCTTTACTAAATTTCTATAGAGCAAGAGCAAAGAGAAATATTTACAGGCTTTGGAAAATAGCATCTCCTCATTAAAAACCGTGCTACAGAAAAACGATAATGGGAAAATGGGAGCATAATGCTACATACAGAGTTTTCTGACTCCATTATTGTGTCCCACATAAATTTAATTAAAATATCTTCATTTAAATAAACAGAGTCAAGTGCAGGAAAAGTCTCCTTTGTTTACTAGGCAAAACCATCCCCAGTTTGGCAGCAGAGTTTAAAAAAAATTCCGGACACAACTAACTAGAAAGTTATTTTGTGATCTACACTCAGAGATTCCCAAGGGCTCGGACAAAGGAAAGAAAACTTCACATTCAAAACCAAGAAGTAGTCAAGGCTCTCAGCTTACTTTGATGACACTAGTGGGTTTTACTTGTATATTTATAAAATTGGGGTTTACTATAGCATCTACTATACAGGCACGTATAAGCAAACAACACAAGACAGCAATATGCCTTAGGAAAATGAAATTGAGATTCAATTGTGGGATTTATGGAGACAAAGCCTCAGGGCAGCTCCCCCAAAATCTGACAAGTTGTCTACTGATTACAGCCATTAATATGAAGACCAGTCAGGAAGTCCAGTATATCCTAAGGTTAACATTTGAATGAAGAGCTGTATTCCCCCCATCAACTTAATGCCTTTTAGCTAATGTCTTCTAATTTACCGGAAAGGAATTAGGCGATTCTGAATGTTGCCTGGGAAAAAAAAGTATCATTAGAAAAGACTGTGAAGACCATCTCTAGCTGATGAGCAACATCCAGGTACTGCTATCTTTGGTGGGTGCTGGCACACCTGCACAACTTCACGTAGTTCACAGAAGCAGACACTGCTAATTTCAGTTCCTTTACATAAATCAATGGCTTGGAAGAGGACAAGATGTCACACCAGAAAGGATAGGGTAGTATTGTTATTGCCAGACATCCAAAAATGCATCAGTCAGGCAAAGATAAGATTTTAATGTAATTACTAGCTACTCTCTCATTTTTCTATTCTTGTGGAATAGCTGGAGAGGGGAAAACCAAATCCTCTCCTTAAGAAAAGATTACTTTGCTACAACGCAGAGAAGAGAAAATATAAAAGATTAAACATGTAACTAGTAAATTCCCACTACTTCTACATATTCCAGTTCCTGAGGAAAATATAAATCTGCTGAGGTCATGAGAACAACTTAACCATTCGCTGTTTTAGTATAAAAGTAGGGAAAGTCTATTTGAACCCTGTGACCCAACTTCAGATTAGCATTCAGAGCTTTTAGCTTTATCTTTTATTCTGCTCTTCACTCTGGGTAGAATCAATCCCAAGTTTTTATTCTTGGGACACCACGCATCAAGCTCTGCCTTTTTATAGCTCTAAGATAACTTCCGGGTAGTGCAATTAATCATAAAATGACCAGATAAAACCTAATATTTCTCATTCTACTAGCTCATTCATGCACTGAGTATAGCTAATGCCTCTCAGGGTTTTTTTAAGGTTTGAGTTTAAACATCCTGATAATCACAGTGCTTTCATGCTTCATAATATGTTCTAGCACTTCTGCATCTCTGAAATACCGTTGGTTAATACGATTAAAAACTTTTTGTGTGTGCAAGGTGAGAGACTTCTTGTCAGAAGAATGTGACCCAGATCTTTGAGAGACCACATAATGATGGCCAGATGGAAATCTCTGGAAGGTAGAATAACACTGAGTGATTTCCTTCAGCTTAGGCAGCTTTGTTATTTTATCATCTCAATCCCTCATTTTTGATAAAATGAGGATTCAGTTCAGTTCAGGTATTTCTTCAAATCTCTTCATTCATTCATATATTCATTCGTCTCTCTATCATGAGGTTGCTTTTGGTCACTGAGTACATTAACAGATTTCACCTGCACCTCCTTCCTTCTCACCCTTAATATCTATTTTGATGCACCTCCTGACATATAACTACAATGACTTCTCCAGCAGCGCACACAATATAGCTGTAAATTTCAGGGAATGAGACAACCATGTAAACTGCTGGAAACACCCTTATTTCAAAACCTTCTGGCAAGAGGTTGCAGATACAGTTTTCACACTTCATTTCTTTTGACATGTCCCCAGAACCACTACTGTGTGTATCTAGTGACAGTATTTGAAACCTCACATCCCAGCCACCTCTGAGGCTCTATTACACTATCTACTGTTTGCATGAAAAAGAATCATTTTTTTCCTCTGGAAACAAGTCTTCAGTGTTTGTATGAACACAGCTCTTTTGCTCAGAAGAGTGGAATGAATGACCAGCAAAATGTGCTTTAACACCAGGAAAAGAGAGAGTGGGAAGTTAGGCTCTTGAGAGTAGGAAGTCACTGATGAATTCATCATACAGTACATTTTTTTTCTCCTCATTTTATATATAGAAATAATCTAATATTAAAAATACCAGTTTCTGACTATATCATAATAGTATCCTGATTTATTCTGTCTTTCACACCCTATCACCAAGTCTTCTAGTTTTAAAAACCTTTCTGGTCATTTATCCCTGACTTGCATACTCACATTCCTGTGGCAACTGCCACACCATCTTATTTCATATAAGTACAGTGTGATCATATATACATACATGGATTTATATCATCTTTATTTTATACTTTAGTATTTTATACTTCACTGATTGAGACATAAAATTTAAATTGACTTTTAAATGGTGGAATAAGTCCCTACTATCTTCAGACAGAACAGTTGCTCATTTCCATTTGAAGTGATCAAAGGTAAATTTATTGATCCTACAATGCTGAGAGGTTTACCAATGTGTGTCTAAGTACTCTTTCCCAGCCCCAACTAGGAAAGGTCCTAACAAAACCATGAGTACCTGTTTGGGTGCCAAGCGATTGGACAAGAGGGAAGGGCTTGAAATTGCACCAGAGGAGATCTAGGTCAGATATCAGGAAGAATTTCTTTACTGAAAGGGTTGTCAAACATTGGAACAGGCTGCCCAGGGAGGTGGTGGAGTCACCATCCCTGGAGGGATTTAAAAGTCCTGTAGATGTTGTGCTTAAGGATGTGATTTAGAGGTGGGCTAGTCAGGGTTAGGCTGTGGTTGGACTCAATCTAAAGGGTCTCTTCCAATCCAGGTGATTATATGATTCCATGAAATCTCTAGTATGAGAGGCAGGGAGGGGTAAATAGGACTCCATTACTACAGCAATAAATCGCAAGCAAGAAAAATATTTCCCTGAAATTTTACCATATTTGTTCAAGTGCAGAAGCCAAAGGACAATTAGAACGAATGTATACTCGTTAATTGAGGATAAACACAACAGGTGAAGGAAAAAAGTAAAAAAACAGGACTTCTTGAGCTTTGCTGTATGCTGAGGACAATTTGAAGAGGCAGTGAGTAAAAGAAAAAAAAAAACTACTTAGAGGAGAAGGAGTCATCTGAAATTTGCAGTGGAATTAGTGAAGTCTTAAAGAGATGTGAAGAGAGATAGCAAGGTTGATTGTGCAAATGAAAGAACTGGACACCGAAGAGTGCCATAGCAAATTCTTTTAGCAATTACTAAAGGGAAAAAAAACCAGCACAAACTGCAGCATATCCTTAAGCCGGTTACTTTGTTTATATTTTTGACCTGGTTCTGAAGAAAAACAAAAGAAAACCTGCAAACCAAAACCAATCTAGAAAAGTCCAAATGAACAGCCAAAACATCACTTCTTTTTCAGGCTTAGATTCTGGGAAAGTGGGGAAAGGATCTTTTTTCCCCCCAGCAAAAAAAAACCCAACAAAACCAACCCAAATAACAAAACAAAACAAAAGCCCCACACCAAAAAAACCCAACTAACCCAAACCAGCTTTAACAGTCACTATGTGAGGGGGCTGTATGTGCTGTATGGAGGTAAAGAAAGATTCATATCACTTTAAATTCTGTCCCAGAAATCAAGCATCATCCTCACTGTGCAAGATTTCAGACAACGTGAGGTTATCCAGGACAAGCACCCATCATCGTGGAAGATCTTATTCATAAAACCTGTTAAATTCCACCTTTTGAAAACTGCCCTGTGTGTGCCATCTCCCTGTTTCCATATGGATGCCAGCTCCTCCTCCCCCTCCTCCTTTCTCCTGTACAAGGCCAGAGGTCCCCTTCTCACCATGCCTACCCCTGCTATATCATCTGTGAGTCATATATTTGCTCCCAGAGAGCAGCTCTCACCCTCTGCGAATGCCACTGCTTTCTTACACTCAGACAGGCTGTTTTCAAAGTCTCACAGAAGAACCACCATGCTGCTGTGGAAGATGCTTCCAGTAAATCATCATTTTAAAATAAATAATGACACGTAAAGAATTATTTCTAAATCATGTTAGAAAACTTGAAATTGAAAGGATTTCAGTGGTTGCCATTCTGGCCAATCTTTATTGCATTATATTAATTCTGCTGGGGAGAAACTTGAGCACTCCTGAGAAGGTCATTCCCTTGGCAGAAGGGTAAGCAGGAAATCCCGAGCAGGCTCAGAGATGCAGCATCACTTCAGCCAAGGGCATAAGGGAAGCAGCTCTTTCAACACTGCCATCCAGTTCCTGTGTCCACTCTTCAAAGGAAAGGTTAAAACCCGGGACAGATCTACAGATGTTAGTGACTCAGAGAAGTGTGATTTATAGTGGGAGACTGAAGATCTTCAATCTACTTTGTCTATAGAAAAGAAGGTTACATCTAATTTGAACAAGGACAAAAGTGATTGACAATGCCTTCCCCAAGCAGAAAAACAGCAGGGGATGGTCTACCAGCAGAATCTAAACCAAAACAATCAGAAAACAAAGTACATTTCTTAAACTAGTGAAAACAACTGAATTTATTACAGCAATTTCCCTTGGGATGTGGTGGTTCAGATTAAATGTTTGCAAGTCCCCACGTGAGAGTTTTCCAACAGATATGCAATAGCTGAAAGAACTCATAAACTTAATTTGAAAATAAAAATGTTGTACTCTATGGCCTGTGTTACATAAGGAGTCAAATAGTCTGGCCTCAAATCTCTGACTATGAATTTAATGAACATTACTGTTTGTTTGAAAAAATATTTACAAAGGTAACAAAGCAACAACATAAATGTGAAGAAAAACCTAAGCAGAAACCCTCAGTAGTTCTGCATCACTAGGAGGTCACTGCATGAGGATGGGGAAGTGCACAGGTTTCATGGAAATTTCCATCTCATCCACATGAGCAATTCATACAGCTTGACCACAGAAGTTAAAAACAAGGATATACCCTAAATAACCCAAAACTGCCTCTGCATCACAGTTGTGTTAGACAATGTTTTAACTCCAGAAAGGATCTATCCCAAGGAAAGAAAACTAAATTCAACTTATTGTCATAATTTCTCCCTTAGTCTGAAATCAGTCTTTTCTAATATTTAAAATAATATATATTTTTTAAAATAACCAGTAGGAAAACTCAGATACTCTGAAATCTCCAGGTTAAAAACATTTAAAAGAAGTAGGCATATTGGTATTCAGATAATATCCTACAAACACTGTTTTACATGGTTTGACTTACATAAATCATACCAAAACCAATTCACAAAATCATAACAATTTGCATTTTACATATATCATAATGAAAATAAGTTTAGAGAATAACTTTCCAAAAACTTGTCCTTATTTCTGATTTTATAATTCACTACCGCAAATGAATTTTTGTGATATTTATCTGACACTGTATTTGATGTTTCCTTTCTTCCTTTCTATTTTTTTAATGCAACCTATCCCTTGTTCCCATTGCAATAAGTAGTCACTTTGATTTACAATTCCCTTCAGCCAACTAAACAGGATTATATAGAGAGAAAAGAAGTCAAAAATTAAAAAGTTAAAAATGGAAGTTCGTATTTTGTAGATTCGATCCAAGATGAGTATTTGAACTTTCCTTTTTTCTATTTATAATTGTGTTTACAATTTTATGCTGACATTGTCAGTGGAAAGATGAAAACAAGCTGCAAATAAGGCCTTTAAAGATATAAGCAGTCATTTGTTGCAGTTTTCTGCATAATAGGACTGGAGACTTAAAAGGATAAAAGTTATACTATGGAGAGTTAAAAAACGATGTTGATTTTGCCTTCTTTCTTCCTCTTAAAGACTTTCCAAAGGTCCGTATACACACTCAGATATCTGATGTCTCAGACTCATCAGACATCCAGTGCCTATTTCTGTGGCAGCCTGCACTCCAACTCATTTGAATGTCTATTATTAGTTCTCTAATTAATAGATTTGATATAATCTGATTACAGTTACAAAAAAAAAGAAAAAAGAAAAAGGCCAAAATCCCCTTACAGTTGCTCATTTCTTTTTAGCCAATACTAACAGCAGCCAAGTCACGCGAGACTGGAAATTAAAGTTATCACATCCTGCAGATTTATTAAATTTAATCTGATACAATTTTTAGGGATTAAACTACAAAGTGATAACTGTACTTTTGCTTTCAAGATGTGCCTATAACTAACCAAAACTTAATAAAATTAGAATTTCTCATTCTTCACGGCAGCTGCTATCAAGTCTTTAATATCACTTCTCTCTTTCGAACAGTTCTCTGGACTGGGCTCTGATCCCAGCTACTTATCTCTACACCAAGGCACCCATGCTTTCACCCCATCCTCACCTCTCAGTCACTCTTCCCACATAATTATTAGTCACCTTCTCCCCTTTCCCAAAAAAAGACTGCCCCCCCACTTTAAAGTATCTCTAACAAGAGCACAGTCCCCTTAGGGATCCAGTAAAACAGCAAGCAGAGCTCTCCTGAGCACTGCAAGGCAGCCAGGGCAGCCACTGCCCTGTAAGGGGGGCTCAGCCAGGCAGGGGGGGATGGAGAATCCCAAAAGCCCTTCCTAGTTTGCATGTTCTCACTCTTGTAGGACCAGCTTACCCCAGAAGTTCCCTTGCTACAGTTGACACTAACATACATTTCATTAACAGTGATGCCAGGATCCTCTCCTGCGTCTCCATAGATTATCTCTCTGAGTCTCCCTTAGCTCCACAGCAGCATGAGAAGGAAAGCAGAAGGAACCGTGGCTGGCTGAGGTACTTTGTTCTGCAAAGGCCTCGCCAAGGTGGGAGAACCACTGCCTTGTGGGTATGACCTGGCTGTAACCTGTAAATCTCCTGAAGGTCCATTGTGCCCCTTCAGCAATACAAGACTCATGAAAAGGGTTAAGAACACTATCATGAGGTCAGGATTATTCCCTACAAGAAGGAATCCATTCTCACTAGGGTGTTTTTGTTTAACAGTGCATTTGTTTTTATACACTGACACAGGAAGGTGACATTCCGTAGCACATCGGCAAATTCCCTCATAACACTTCAGTGGCATGATACTCCCCACAACTGTCACCTGAAATCTAAGGATCAATGCACATAAGTTCTTTGCACAATATTCCCCATCATTTGCCTCCATTTGCCTGTCATAGACCGAGATCAGAAAAGACAGCTTGCTCTACCATTTCCACATTGGAGAAAGAAATGGGCAAAACCAGTCTGTTTGGATACAGTTGGGATGTTTAGTTTATCTAAAGAGAAATGCAGCTCTCCATACAGGAGTAGGTTTTGGGTTTTTTTTCTTTTCCCCCCATGGCTTCCTGCTGCCTTGATCCAGAATAATCTGTAGCTGTGTTCATCAGTCTGTGCTCGTCAAGCTGACATGCCCTTCTCTGCAGGTGGCCATTCCAGCAAACATCATCTAACTATTTTAGAAAGGCAATAATATTAAGAAAGGACTGGCAAGGGGTCTTTTGGTACTAGCAGATTTTGGTCGTGATAATGCTTATTAAATCTCATACACTGGATGAACACTCATATTCTTATTATTCATCTAAGGAATTGTATTATTGTGCACATAAACAGTGAAGTTCTGATATTAACCTTTACCAAGTGCTTGAGCTATGGTGAAGGAGAGAAAACTAGGTAAAACCTTCAAATGTACTGGGCTACTCAAGTGATAGACACATGACTTTAACTGTAAGAACACTGGGTCTGTTTGTCACGTACATGTAGTGTACAGGTTCAATAATTTGGCCACCAGCCTGGCAATGCAAAAATTATTAAAATATGATTTGTATCTTTGGAGATTATTAATTTTAATCCATTTTAATAACTGTGGCACTAGGATGTTAAATTCCATATCTTTATTACAAGTCTAAGTGGGCATGTGGTTATTGTAGTTATAAAACAAACATAGGTCCTGGAGGACGTGAGCAAGAAAACAAGAGAGAAGACATCCAGACTCCATTTCGACATTAAAAAAAGCCAATACAAAGTAATCATATCTGTAAATATGATTTTAGACTCCCAAATATTACTGGAAGAAAAATTAATCCTTCCAACAATCCAACATTTAGTTTTATATAAAAAAATATTCTTAACATCCAAGGCACATTTGAATAAATATCTCGCCAATGCTCTTCATGTTTTTTCATTATCAAATCATTCTGAGCGTTCTCTGCTGTGGACTAGGCACAAGGAGGCATGGATATCCCATCATCTACCCAGAGATAGGTCCTGTCAGCACTTGCTGGGAGAGGATTCCTTCTCCAAGGAATTACAAATCCCAACAGAAAGGACAGGTAAGGCTAATTTCAGAACTTTCTAGTCTACTCCTGAAGAAAACTGTTAAGCAACTGCATACTTTTAATGCTGTTCTCAAAGAACATAATCTAATTCTGGATGTCTGTGCTTCCATTCCCCATCTAAATCATTAAGAGCATTTTTTCATGCATGCATTGCAAGGACAAAGTGCTTTAAAGCAGGTAAATTACCCAGATTCTACATTACCAGAAGCAATACTCTCTTACTTTAAACAGATCGTTAAGAAACACATCCAAAGGCTCAGAAACTCCTTATATTCTCTCCATTATCATCCAAACATCTGAGACCTACTTAAATCCAAGCAATGGACAGCTTTGGTGTATTTGTTTGTCTCTCCTGCTCTCTTCCTCTCCATGGGACAGAAGGGTTATTTCTGAGGGCAAACAGGATCACTAGAAGCTGCTGCTTGGTGTGCAAGGCCCCAGAAAAAAGCAGCAGTTAGCAAAGAGATTTGCAGATGGAAACAACTAAAATGGGGAAAAAATGTTCATACAAAGTTGCTTGGCTCTTCACTGAGGAGTGAGGAAGGGTCATTAGCAGATGTGATCTAAATATTTGGGGGTTTTTTTCCCCAGGCTGAAGACTTGAGATGATGTTTATTAGTCAGGTTTGGAAATACCAGGTCTACCTGACTCCATTAAAAACGGATTTGTCTCCTCTGGCTTGGTTACCAACTATATCTCCACACAGCCCATTTAAAAAAGTGAATTATGTTTCACCTTTTGCCTGACGATGCATTTTACAAAACACTGCATCTCTATTTATGCTATTCCTGGGCTGGGACAATGTGGTATACTGCACTCACATTTGAAAATTGAGGGAAAGAAGTATTTTCCCTTACAGAAAGTTCCTTATTTCACATCTAATCTGGAACACTAGCAAGTGTTGCCATAAACTACTGTAAAACAGTCTAGGGGCTGCTATGAAGAAAGCTAACTCCATCCCAGCCAGGCCCAGATGCTCCATTTTCCCTTCTGGCAATGTTTGCTACAGTTTCCCTCCCTGGCCTGTCTTAGAACAGCCCCAGAATTTTACCCAGGGATGGGTTTGCAACCCCAGAGTACTAAGAGACAATCAAAAGAGCCCCATCAACTCAATTTTAAAAACAGACACCAGCTAGATTTCAGTCATTACGTTTAAATCAACCAATACCAAAATATTTAATATCCAGGGATAAGTTAGATTAAAACCATTTGCACTCTTTGACAAAATCTATTGCCTTACGTTGTTTATTGCCAGCGTGAAGGACTTTAGTATCTATAGTGAGTGACTTATTAAAAATATTACCAGTGATTCTTTTAAAAAAATCAATTCTTGCTGATAATTTCAAAGAAACACTAATTAAAAAGCTATACTGGCAAAATAAAGCTAGCCTAATAGGATCCTGAAAGAATCAATCACTATAATCATCTGCTGCCATAAACTCTATGGGAATATTACAAATGTGATGCTTCAAAGGAGGGGAAAATTCTTTTAAAATATAATTTGAACTTTACTTCGGAAATATCACGACCGTCATGATCCATCACCCACAATCACTGCCCAGACTTACAATAAATCAAAGCTATGATTCAGTGGCTACAATCAATCATGTGAAAGGAAACGGTAGGAACGGTACTGCCATGTCCAGTACATGCATTTTGGATTATACATGATAGAGGGTGTTAGTAAATGGCAAACAAAAAGCTGAGGGTGAATGCTCAGAACTAATAAAACCTTCTACAACAACTAATTAAAGCAAACAAAGGAAAAAAAGACAGAAAACCACTGCAGAAATTCAGTTGAAGCAAAGCTACATTGCCTAAGGTGCATGGAAGAGAGTGATTATTTACACAGTGGAAATTAAAAGCTTACTCAAAAGAGATGTTATGTGCCACTCTACCAGAGGAAGTAAACAACACTGGAAGACGTTTTAGCCATGAAACAGTTATTCAGGTAGAAAAATGACCAATTACCAGAACAAAACTGTGGGCTGTTTTGCAGGAGCCTCAGAAAGGGAGGGTGCTGGGGGTAGAAGGTGTACAGCAACCAAAACATCTGCCCATTCTTCAACTTGTAAGAACGATCCACTCTGAACTACTCTTACAATCAATAATTAAAAGTCAGGCCACATTCCAGACTTTAATATACCTTATTCCAAGAAATACCTGTCCCAAAAGAAAATCTCACTAAGCATGACCAAGAAAATCCAGACGTATAAATGCATAACATCACACTAGACGACTTGCTAAGCTATTCCAGACAGACTTTTTTTTAAACCAGCACTTGTATACCTGCAACAATGTCACTTGCTACCAGAACACATTTCAACAGTCTTAGTTGCTGTAAGAAATCATCACCCTTTTAGCCCTTACCAGATAGCTACCGAAGGTAAGCTGCTTTAGTCAAACACCTTGTGCAAAGACTTTACCAGGATGGATGATTTTATACTCCTACTTTCAAAAAATAAATCTACATCGAATAATTGGAATAAATCTTCTTCACAGTCAGCTCCTATAGTTCATGCAATCTATCCGAAGTCTTACACATCCATGCAATAAATTGTGAGAAACAAATCACGAAGGACCATTTCAGAGCAAAGTGGTACGTATTCTAGCCTTCATTCACCCCACAGACTGAAATTTTAATGCAGAAATTGCTTTCATTTCCTGTGAGGAATTAGAATGGCTTTTCTCCAGTAAACTGTAGATGTCTATTAAACAAAGTTATGGTGAGAAAGAGAAGACGAACATTTAAATTTGCTGTCAAGGGTTTTCATTTTGATTATAGCAATTTCCAGTTTAAGGGAAATGAATATCCAGGAAAGCATTTAAAATTAATCCTTCCCTTCTGAAGTAGCACTAAAATTCAGTTAGGAGTGAAATATGATTATTTCATTTCAAATCTTGTCATCTAGAATAAAAAAAGATTCAATTGTGTATTTATTTGGCAGTAGCTCACTAGGCAGAGAAAGGTGTCAAAGTCTTTAACAGAGTTCTAAAATACCAATTTCAGCTTTGCTGCTTTCCTTCATAAACTATAGATCAGTGATAATTATGGTGCCAGCCTAGTTCTACATTTTCTTCCTTCGACTTCCAAGTATAAATATCAGTGAGGAGCACTACTGTATTTTAAGGTAGAAAGGAACTGCAACCCTCTGTCTGCATAAAGGTCATCTTACCTCTTCCTTTTCTAATGCAAAATGAGACATTTAAGCACAGACAAAATACACAGTTAAACATAATGAGAAGGCTAAATGCCATTTCAAGTCTGTCTCCAATTACTGCACACAATAAGCATTAATATTAATAGGAGTTTGGGAAATACAAGAAAACAACGACTTGAGCCTGGGCCTCCCATCATCTTGGGAAGCGCTGTCATTTTGCCTAGAAAAAGAGTAAGAAAACTTATTACACAAAGTAGATACAAGCTCAAAAAATTAAGAAAATTGGCATGTTCTAATCATAGAATTGCCTAGGTTGGAAGAGACCCTTTAGATCATCAAGTCCAACCATACCCTGACTAGTACACCTTTAGATCATGTCCTTAAGGACTTCATCTATACACCTTTTAAATCCCTCCAGAGATGGTGACTCCACCACCACCCTGGGCAGCCTGTTCCAATGCCTGACAATCCTTTCACTAAAGAAAGTAATAATATGACATTTTACTTCAGGAAAACCTTAGAATTTCTGACCTGCCCTACTGCAAATCACTCCTCCAATGCTTTCCTACGTTGTATTTCCTTCATCCCCTCTTTTCTGGCTGAAATGCAGAAGTAGAATTCCATTCTCTTTCCCAGATACTTTAATATCTGTAAACTGTGTCAGTCAAAAATTTGTTGCCTCTTTCCTCATAATACTTCTCCTGCCTGCTGCTTACTTTCCATCCTGTCAACACCGTGATATAGGTCATGCTTTTTGACACTGGATATGTACTCTTGAGCTTTCCTATCAGCCACTGCACCTTCTCCACACAAAATACTGGCTGTCTTCCTGCTCAATTGTTCAGACTGCCGCCCTTGTGAGCAAACTTTCAGCAGCACAACTGATAGTCTGTTAGGTCAAGCTCAGAGCAGTGTCCTTCCTCACACCATTCCCTCCCCATTTCCCAGTCTCCTGTTTCACAGATTACATTACCCTGTGCACGCTTTACCGAAACCCTCAGTTTCATCCACCAAGTTGTACCTTTTATTCCACTTTCAGGAACTTCAGCCACAGTTTTATCCTATCACGCCACAACACTTTTCCAACACAATCCTTGCTTTTAAAAACCCCAGCATCCGCTATTGAAGCCTATGAGAAATGCCATCATTAATTACAGAGGCAGAGGCACATCAAACAAGAAAATTAACACATTGTCTATTTTTTACCTTATGGACTTCAGATCAGTGCACAATTTAAAGTGGATTGATCCTGAAAATGACCCTATGTCAACAAACTCGTGGAGATAAATCCTTCCCCTCGCAGCACTATGGTCAGTGTAGCTGTAACTAGCACAAAGCTGATGTTTCTCAGGTTGCTCTCGACGTAGCCACAGTCCGCAACCTCAACCTCACCAAGAAACAAGCTTGCAGAATCAAATAGGAATCTAGTGGCAACCCTAGGCCAGGAAGGTTGCTACTGACACACTCAGCTCCCTGTTTCATTTATACATTTAATTACGAACAAATGTATGGGTGTTAATACTCAGATCTTACCACTGATGTGACTTCTGTTTAAGGGCAATAGCAATCACAATAATTAAAGCTTAAATACTTTTTAATAAGGCCTCTTAACAGTTGTTTTTTAAACTATTTCTCCTTAAAAGCTTTATTAGTATGGAAAAGCCTTGCTCAGTCCAGGAACTCTGCAAGTAGCTAATGATTTGAACTGAAACATTTATGCCATACTTGTCTCCACGGCATCCAGCACAGACCCTATTTGAGGATTCCTTCCTAATTTGCTTATTTCAAGCATGCTGGTCCAGCGTTCACAGAGCAAACTCCTTTTGCTGGCTAAAACATATAATCCTGAAGATTTCAAAACATCGGCTTGCAAACTGCTTGATGCTGTCCACTGATTTTAATGAGATTTGTACATTCAAAATCGTAGGCAGAGGTTTGAAAATTCAAGGCTAACATCACACGTCTCTTCCTTCTGGCTGCAAAACAGCCCTGAAGCACATAACTTCTCAATAATTCTAGAAACACCACTCAAAAGTACATAGTCATAAACATGGCCATCCTAAAGGACGATCCTAAACAAGACGTTAAGGATCATCCTAAACAAGACGTTGAGGATCATCCTAAACAAGACGTTGAGGATCATCCTAAACAAGACGTTGAGGATCATCCTAAACAAGACGTTGAGGATCATCCTAAACAAGACGTTGAGGATCATCCTAAACAAGACGTTGAGGATCATCCTAAACAAGACGTTGAGGATCATCCTAAACAAGACGTTGAGGATCATCCTAAACAAGACGTTGAGGATCATCCTAAACAAGACGTTGAGGATCATCCTAAACAAGACGTTGAGGATCATCCTAAACAAGACGTTGAGGATCATCCTAAACAAGACGTTGAGGATCATCCTAAACAAGACGTTGAGGATCATCCTAAACAAGACGTTGAGGATCATCCTAAACAAGAGTAACATAGATAAAATCGTATTAATGCTTCAGCGCAACACGTTACGTGGGCTTACTAAAGGAATTGTTTTACAGCCTCCATCCTATCCTTCCATCAGTCCACCAGCTCAGACTCCACATCTTTCCACCTCTGCCACCTTGCAGCTGCAGACTAATGCTCCCTCAGCATATGGCAGACACACAGAGACTAAATCAATCTTCTCTTTCTCCCTGTCTTTTTGTCTAAAATCAGGTCAGACTTAATAGAAAAATACCAGTTTTGCACTATCTACGGTACCAAAATACTTTGCAGTGCCTTTGGAGAGGGCAATATCATTCCAAGAACAGAGAGACAGCGTTATGCAGACACCCATCCTGGCACACGTACACACACGACTGCACACACACTCTCATGATTTGACAGACTCCGCTCCCCTGTGTGGGACTACTGAGCTTCCAACTTGCAAGATGTAGACTGGGAGCTCAGAAGTATTCCTTCATCTTTAGTATTTTTATGCCCTGTCATGGTGAACAGGGAAGGCAGAAACCCAGAAGAAAGTTAAAAAAAAAAAAAGGCAATACGTGCAACTTCAGCCAGATTAATTTCTTTCTAGGCTGGTGGAGAGTTTGAAAAAAAAATAAAATTAAACAAGCATGATTCATTTCCTATTATTCACTGAGAGATCCATTCAATTACTGCTCTAACAGTACATTGGAGCAAGGATAGCTTTCAGACACAGGGAAAGGTCACTCTGACCTCTACTTCTAAACACGGCCTAACACTTGTTTCCAGATCATTCTCCTCCAAATACAATGGCAGAGAATAAACACATGAGCCCATAATGCAACCTTGCAGTTGAAGACCCAACCTGGGTAAGCAGGAGCTGTGAATCTCAAAAAAAACCCCAAAAACACAACCAAAAAAAAACCCAGAGGGACTACATAATATTTACTGTTGGAAATAAACTTGATTTGAGGAGCTTGGCTCCAGAAACAAAACAACCTTTCCAGTTTCCTAGCCTGCTTAAATACAATTTTCTCTGGTCTATTGTATATAAGCTAATTATGCCTATGGGTAATCACTAGCTTCAGTAACATGCAATGAGACTTGTAGCATGGAGAACTAACAGAAGGAAAAAAATCTTGCTAAATATTCTATGAAAGAGAAAGGAGGAAAAATGATCATTTTCTAGTTCCCTCAAGCCAAGAAGGAACATGCTTTGTGGTGGATCTTCCCAGATTGGGAAGGGGCAGGAAGAAGTCGTCGCAGGAAGAAGTTGCTTGCAGAAAGTCTTTCACATCAAACAGTTTAGGTCTGAAGCTTAGGGGTCAACCTCTGATCAAACTAAGACAGGCAGAATAGAGATAAAAAACCATGAAGATTATCTCTCAGAGGGAGGCCAAGGACAGACACACAAGTGCACCAAAAAATGTACTTCTAATTTTGCAGTTGTCTCCTGTGCACTCATATCTTCATGTCTTTGGGCAGGGGAATGCACTACAGAAAGAAGGTGAAGATGTTCTTCATCAGCGATGAACCAGCAAAGAAATCTGTGGGTCAAAACTGAACCACAGAGACAAACACCATTTTACCTCCTAGACTTTAGTTTCTGAAGCCATCTCCAGGCCCCCCCACCAATGCCTCTGCTCTCTTTGGTGAGCCCCATCCTTGCCTTGACCCCTACCCCAGCTTATCATCCCACTCTCGCTAACGTCCCAACCCACCTGTCTCACAGCCCAGAGAGACTCTCAGGCTGCAGAGAACTAAAGGAGGTAATAATATCTCGGTGTAGGATGAACTTGCTTCTCAGAGAAAGAAACTGGTTGCACTAACATGATCAGCATGCTAGATCATGTCAAAGCCTATCTTGCTCCAAATTTCCACAGAACTAGTCACACTCAGTTTTTCAGGTGTAGTAGGTATCTATTTATTACATAGTCATGGGATAAACTTAAATTTGTAATTGTTTGATAACATTTAGATTTTGGACAGTGCAAGACGTAAGAACAATGCTGACTTCAAACAGAAGGAGACAAGCATGTCGCATTTGACAGCTACAAATGATACACATAGTTTTCTAAGCTCCGCTCTGATCTCTTTCTATGCAAGTGTGCCAATTCTCCTTTGAAGTTAATAGATGCCCCCCTGCAGAATACACTTCAAGCAATAAGAGGAAAAGCTCCTGTGTTTTGACAAGATCGTGTGCATATCCTCTCCTGCATCAGAAGTCTAAACCAACTGTATTCAAAGTATCTCATCTATAAGGTTACAGGAGTCACCCACTTCCCTGCACACACAGGCGGAGGTTTTTCAGTGCGCACCAGGACTAAAACACAACTTGACAAAATCCCTTCTTGTTCTGTACAGAACAGGAGTGTCCATTACCAGACGTGTCTCTCCAGCTCGGAGGCCAGGCAGGTCCTGATTGACTGCATGTTTAAGAGAAAATGACATTTGACTGTCTAGTCTGAAGGGCTGCAGCGTGAAGCAGCCAAAACTCTCTCCTCAGAAGGCAAAACCCATCAACTCCATTACATAGCATTCTCCTCCAGTTCAAAGGACCAAAGCCTCACTGGGTTTATCAAAACTCCTCTTTTGCTTGTCAGGCTGGGAAACAAACCAGCATACATATATTAAGAGACTACTGACAGGTCAAGGGAAACATAAATAACAAACAATTTAACCTAAAATGATGTTTAAGGGCTCCAGCATTCCCCAAGCATTTAACCACAGTTTGGCTCTTAAATTATTAATATTGCAGAGGACATTTGCACAACAATTTTATCTGATTTAAGAGGCAAGCTGCAATCTGCTGCTGCTGCTGATTCCCTCCCCTGTAGTTACACTACTGTATTTTGACATGGTCATTATTTTAGCTCTAACCAATGATGCCACTAAGTGATGCCTCTGACTCCAGGTGAGGAATACATAACAGCAGCCACTCATTATATCAGCACAATTTTTTTATAAAGGATTCAAGAAATTATTATCTTTCACATTTCAACCCATTTTAATGCTTCAACCTGCTTAGTCTTGATCTTGATCCCGAGTTTCGCATTAACCCACCATGTCAAAGTGCAATTGTTGCCTTGTGCCACACTGCAATCCAAGATTACAGGGAACTACTGAGTTTCAAGCGACTGTTTTAAAAGTCATGACTTCGATCAGTGCTCCTCAAATCCCAGCTAGGAAAAACCAAGACGACAGCATTTAAAGATTTCCATTTATTCCTTGAATAAATACAGCATAAAAAACTCTAACATAAGCTGCTACAGTGCTGTATGCCTCAGGTTTGACCCATAAGGATAATTTTGTAGGTAAACACTGAGTTCATTTATTCACCTCAGTTAATGGTCAAACATATACTTAGTTCCTGGTTAATTTCTGGTATAAGTACTTTTACCAAAAGTGAAACTCGCATACATGTAAGTAAACCTGTGTCATGTATTTAAAATATTAGCATTAATCACTGCCACACAGGGCAAGAAGCTTGTCAATACACAATAGTATGTTTAGTGCTGCAAGGGAAAATGTAAAAACTGTATCTTATTTCCAAAAATAACCTGAGTACTCAGATCAGATACTTGGACATTTGAAGACTATGGAAATTCCTAATTCACACCAGCTGATTAAAGGAGTCAGAGCAAGGAGTCAGAGCGAGGAGTCATCAATCCAGCTCACTTATAAGAACCATTATAAACAATTGTATAAGCTGTTCTAAACTTGACTAATTACCAGAAAACTCCTGTATGCTGTTTGTATGTTAAGCACAGTACACTGGAGTGTCTATTAGTTCAATATCTATGTTGAATATAAACAACTGAAGTCAATGAAAAGGAGGAAAGGGAAAAAAATAATCAACAAACCACTTAGAAATCAGCAACAGCAAAAAATCAAACACAATTGCATGTATTTACAGACCCTTCAGTATTTTTAATATTAAAACCAAACTGTGGTGAAACTAAATTGAAAAGTGTTTTAACTTCTTAGACACAAGCAAAATACAGTAAGACATAATTACATTGTTTGCATAGCACTGCATCATAGACTAGATCTCTATATGTTACTAGTTTGGTTAGCTTAATTGCTTCAAATTCAAGCCATCGGTAAGAATTTCAGTCCAGTTGCGAGACCTGGACCCACAACTGAAATAGAATTGCCTCCTATGTTTGGAACAACCTCACACTATGAGACAACATCTTTCTTGATAGATACATACATTCTGCATCAACTTAGATTTCTATATATTTTTTCATGTTTCCATATTTTAGGATTTATGAAATCAGTATACACCAAGCCAAATCTTGTGAAACTGGTATGGAGAGCTTAAGCATACAATACCAGTCAGAAATTTTGGGTTTCTTTATTCAAACCAATACCTTATTCTCCGCATCCTACCAAGTATACATCATGTAGGATACAAGTATACATCCTACCAGGTATACATCAATTAGATTATCTGTATTTGCACACAAACACACTACTGTACATGCGTATGCAAAAGCTGACAGGGAAGCTTGTGCTATATTCAGTGTTTTTGTGATTTCATGATAACTGCTTCTAATCACAGTTACTACCATTATGTGTGACTCTGATTGTACCCCAGGTGTGCATGGTGCCTTACAGGCAAACAAGACAGATGTCAGAACTAAAGAGTTGACTGGATCAGACTTCACACCATAGAGAAAAGCACAAGCACTGAGACAGCCACAGGACCGACAGCGTAAAGATCTCTGCAGAGATCACAGAAATATGTGCATAAAACTAAACACAATTATAACAAACTAGCCTTGTTCACCCAGCACACTTTCTTCCCTGTTTAAATACTGCAGCAAATACCTGCCCTGTTCCAAAGGGAACATGTGGTGGTGGAGGCTTGTTGAGGCAGGATTCCCACTTCCCACACTCCTATCCCACAATTCAGAATTCCAGCTTTTCGGTCACAAAAAGTTTCTAGAGGTATAACTGCGATGCAGCCATGCAAACCACAGCTGACTCGAACGCCCATGGTATATCCACTGCTCCGTTCTTTACCTGTCAAAATGGGACATCTGGCTTAACGGGTTCAATAACAGTTTTTAAAATGTATTCCACTAATGAACAGGGCATGGCAGAAAGCAGTGCACTATTTCTTTATGTGATATCTGACCTTGAAAAAATACATAGGTGGCCTACAAGAATAATTTCTATCTTTTTCTCTGATCCATTCAGCCTCAAAGGCAGAGAGGAGGCACAGATCTCTGTGCTAACGCTACCTTTCTCCAGAAACTGCCAAGCCATTTGAAGACACCCCAGAGCTCTGGAAAACAGTGGGTGGGTTTTGGCTTATAGCTCTTCACCAAGTCAACCAGTCCCTATGATCTGCTCAGAGAATTTTAAGTTTAAAACATGAAAGGAAAAAGACTTTGAGTGAAGACTGAGTTGCACTGTAAAAAGTGTACATGAAACTCACGGACCAGCTTGTGTTGCTGTGGTCAATGTAGCACTACGCCTTTCCCTAGCCTATGCAGTAAAACATCTCCAAAGGCCTTTGCTTTTAATGTCTATTCATTTAAGGGACCATAGACATTGCAGACAGCAAAATATTCCGATTTTTGCCATCCAGGCAAGCACATGCCACTTTCCATTGCAATTATTTAGACTCATGTCCATTTCATATATACAACATGACTACAAATATAATGATGACCAAAGAAAGATCTAACAAAGCCTACATTCAGTACAAAAGAATGCATCAAATAATACTGACCATACTCACATTTCTAAATAAACCAAAAAATAGAGTACATCTCATTCATTTTTACTTAGCACATGTTAAAAAAAAAAAAGTATTTAAGTATTTTTTTTTTATTGGGTTTGTTGGGATTTTTTTACTGTGCCTCAAATAGCATTTTTTTACCTCCACATTCTCTCCTTTTGTAGCTACTAGGCAAGCAGTAAAAATCTTGCAATAAAATGTCCTTAACTGGGGCTAAACCTTTTGCCTGGCTTTCATTCCCCTTCAGATTTTTACAAGATACCCATTCAGCCTGAATCAAAATCATACTAGTGATGGTCAGGATTAATTCTTTTGTTTCTAGTAGCTGGATAACTTTTCAATTTAAATAAATTACAGTGTACAACTGATCTATAAAATGACTGACTTAGTACCAGTGTCATTAGGATGGAAAAGTTTCAAAAGACAATGTCCAGTGTATTCCTTCCTAGTTTGAACTGTTATTTCCAAAGATGTCTTTCCTGTTTGGCATGATGATGACCAAGTAGGACTCGGAAGGGTGGTTTCTCTCTATTTCTTTCCCTGAGACTGAACGAGGTAGTGAACCAGACAGCACCTGTATGCACTAGGAATTCTGATATAGTGTTTTCCTATAAATAATACAAAGCTAATGTGGTGTCTGATGTCTTTATCACATTGTAACTGGGATGGCTAGAATAAACCACTTGTTATTTAACGTTCTGTAATTGCAAATATTTCGTGTTTGTCCCTTGCCTTTTTTTTGAAAGTTTTGACGGAGTTTTGAAAACTCCTCTTGCCTTCTGCTGCTGCTCTTCACTATCAAGATAAATGCATTTCCTCTGTGGAAGTTACTTTGACAACCGGCATAATTTGCTTTCACTGATGACCTCAAACTGTCCCACATGCCCCAGCATACTGGCTAGACCTACACCTTGTCCCCTGTCTACCATGGAGAGAAGTTAATACTAGATTATGCAGGCTGTGATGAACACAGTATGCTCTGTGTTCTTTCCTGTCAAATATTGAGATAATTTATACTGATTTTGCATGGGATCCAACTTAATAATAAATGAAAACTAAGGTCTTGTCATATCCAGAACTGATCCAGACACTTAAATTAGTTTCAAACAGGCATAATGTAACTTACTTTAATGGAAGAACTACTTTTGATAAATTTATCAGTTATATTTAGGTAAGCTACCTTGATCACTCAGACATAATAGTTCTTCACAAAGGCTTTTTATGCAGGCTTAGGAGTTTAGAGGGAAAATCTCATGCAATGACAGAGAGAAAACAAAAGTATCAGTAACTGTACACTTAACTTACTTATGACTACCACAATTATAACTTGATTTAATGAGAAACATTCTTGCACACAAGATCAGGATCAGCCCTTCTCCCTCTGCCTTCCTTTTTTAGTGTTGCCACAGGGTAGCTGGTCTCCACTTGCTCAGCCATCACCAGAGAAAGCACAGAAAAAACCATAATAGCTTATATCATCTTCTCTGAAGCATAACCACTACCAATTTTATCAGGAGTAAAGACAAACCCTGGACTCGTTCAGAGTCCAGAACTAAGACTATATTCCAAAGACACTTCGACATTCATTTAAATGTTCTAGAAAAATCTAGAGCACCTCAAAGAACAAAGTAGTAATACATTTGTATCTCAGTTAAGAACCAAAATAGGGTTATTACTTGGACCTTTTATCTTGAAATGAAACCATATCCGAATTACCACATATAAATCACACCTCCAGTTCAAGACAGATTATTTATGTCAATTGTCATAACAAATTAAGAATTCTAACTTCATCAGAACCTCAGTTCACAGACCCACAAATGGCAAAACTTCACTCCACACCTCAGAGCTTGATTAAAGAGCCATATTAATCATGCATTTGAAGTACTCTCTAATTAAAAGGTACGTGGAAATCAGAATTAAGGCGGTGATGGAGAAAACATACTGTCAATTAATAATGGAAGGTTAGGTCTAGTTAGTGTTCTCCAATTACTTTCAGAATATTTTTTCTAAGCACACTCAAAAAATAAATTATTGGGAAAATATTAATTGACTTTTTTTGTCTCAAAACGAACCAACTGTATGTAAAATGTGTAAGTCATAAAAAGCCCATGCCCACTTGCTCCCACGCTGGGAAAGACCAGGTTTCTCAAATGTTCAAGCTATCAGGCTTTTACCAATTTTCACAGATTCAAAAGTGGAAAATATTTTTTTCCATGACACAGGGAAGTGCAGCAAAGTTGCCATTCCAAGATTCACTGCTGTTTAACAGCAGAAAAAGTAGTGGAAGGTGAAGGGAAAAAAAAAAATTGGAAAAGAAGTCCAAGTAGAATAACTGCCATGTATGGTGCAGTTTCCATGTATACCAACCCAACTTTCCACTCATTTTCTCACTACACCACATAGACTTAAAGACCTAGTCCTTCCTCAAGGAGGAATGTTTTCTTGCTCAGTGAAGGAGAGGAAAGGAGCACATTCTAAGACTGAACAATGACGACGTTAAAAGACAGAAAAATAAATGCTATATTTTTTGAAGCTATGCACACCCCCTGAACACCCAGTGTCTGAACATTCAGAAACTGCTCCATCACTCGCTGCAGTCCTTTATTGAAAACAGCCTCTTGAAACAAAAAATTAAGGTTTTCCCCCTCCCCAGCAGTGCCATTTCTCATTTGCACGCTTTGATGAGTACTTTCTTAATGACTCAAACCTGACTTTGAAAGAACAACTGTTGCTGTTTACTTCCTTCTGGTACCATCCTTAACACCCTTTTCTGACAGAAAGGTAACAAACATCATCTGCATATCCACACAAAATCGGGGCAGTGAATAGATGAAAATAACAGCGACAGCCCTGAGCCTGGTGGTTTAATCCTGCAAGTCAGAGAGCAAAGAGATCATAGACAGAAAAAAGCAGTACTTCTCCCCCAAGCTTTTTGATAGTCTGAGCAGATAATTCAAATACGTTGAGAATTTAGTGTTATTCATGTTTTACTATTTTCAGCCGGGTTGTTTTTTCTAATCTAATCAGCTAAACTTTGTCTTTTGAAACCCTTTTCGGAACAAGAAATACGTAATTCTCGATAATCATTCCCCAAGACAAGTCATGTGGAGGCTCAGAAAAGTCTGTGGATAATACGGGATGAACTGCTGCCAGGCTAAACTCAGAGCTGTCCTGTGTGGCAGGACTGTCCGAAGGGCAGTGTATTGAAGAGAGGTCCTCACCATGGTTTGACTCAATCTTATAGGTCTTTTCCAACCTAAATGATTCTATGATTCTAATATTAACAATGTACTCTAATTCTGACCTTAACAATTCCAGCATCCCAGGCTTCTAAGATTAATTTCACACAAATTTGTGATGAATTTTAAGCAAATTTGGAATAGAGGAAATATGTTCGATTGACAGTGCTGTCAATGTTTTACAGAACACCTTTACAGAACATTTGCAGGGGACACTGGCAGGGCAATTGCAGCTGAAACAGCATGAAGACTGCCTCATTTTTTCAGATAAGCTCATTTCTGGGACAAAAGATTAGTTTCCTCTAATGCCACATACTGGTTTCTCTAAACCAGGATTTGGAAGGTATTAGCCACAATGTAAATAGCCCAGCAGATTTTAACTCAGCATGTTAATGGGTGTAGAAGGCACACTGCCCTACCTACACTCAAAAGACAATGTGCTAGTAATTAACTTGTATTTTCCAAATCCTACACAACCCAGCTCTTTCTGACTTGCCATGACAATGTCTGAACAGACAGCTGTTCACCAGAAAACTAACTTGCCAGCCAGCCAGTTCACACTTACATGCCAGCAACATGGTTTAGTGACCACCACTATGTTTTGGTATGAAAGTACACAAAGAAAAAGCTGTGGCATTAGCAGATCCTCCACAATTCGCAATTCAAAACTTATATATTCCAAATACGAACAGATTATCATAGATCAAATCACAAAGACAAAAACATTATTGATAATAGCAGCGCATCATCTTATGATGTTTAAAATTCACAATCCTTCTCCATCCATTTGCCTTTAAAGTCAACGTGACTGGATTTGCCCTCTACACACTTCACTAGAGAAATCTCTTTCCTCCTCATGAAAAGAACTCTACCCTTAAAAACTAGTAGAAACTTCTCAGCAAATGCACCGATAACAACATCTGCTCCTTAAAGCATGATTTTCAATTCATTGAGGTTTTTTATCACTGATTTTTGTCCTTTAAAATGTATCAATTTCTTTTTTTGCTGACCTTTACAGTACAAATGTCATTGTCAGATAAAATAATTGAACCCAGTAATCTAAGCACAGACTGGAGAAACTCTTTCACTGATTTCAAGATGATATATCATGGTCTAATACAAATCTAACTGTATTTCTTTAACAGAGAAGTTTCTTTCTCTTAGTCTGATTCAAAACAATGTTTATACTGGGGAAATATTCTGAAAGTGATACTGGTTGCTGGTTGCCATAGAAATAACATACTACTGACATGGTAAACACCTCCCACTCTTTGGTGAGCGCATAACTGCATACAGCACGCTTCATTTCTATCAAGCAGAGGTGGAGAAGGAGGGTCCCAGCAGTGGCCCAGCTGTGACATTACCCACCGCCCAGTGCACCACAGTGCTCAGGCAGAGGTTGCACACCTTTATGGAATTTTTATAGAAACCATTGCTGGAAGAAACTGAAGTCAGCATTACCATGAGACAGGCAACCTGAAAGATACATATTTTTTTGGATGTGTCTAAATGTAATACATGCCCAATCTCCTTCCTATAATCCACACCATTAATACACAACACCAATGAAGCCCATGCTTTCTCTCCTCCACTGGATGCCAAACAGCATAGAGCTGGCGCACACTTCTGGGTGTGGAGAAATATCCACTGTATTTACCTGTAAAATCCTTATTGCCCACAACAGGTATCAGATTAGGTCTTTATGTAATTAGTTTCTTGAGCGTAAGTCCTATTTTCTGAATGCTTTCTGCACAGGTCAGTGACCAATGATTTACAGTAGTAATACATTTGTCTACTTCACTTTGCAGTCACTGAGACACCTACACATCTCAGCAGGGAGGGCAAGCAACCAGATATCTTCTCAGCCTGCTTGCAACTCCAACAAACTTCATTTTATTGCTTTAGGTCAACCCATCCCCATCCCTTCTGCCAAAGCTGTTCCACTGCAGTGAAAAACAGGCAAAATGCATCGATCCAAAGAGACAAAGCACAGACTAATTTTAAGCCATTAGGAAGCAAAGCTCTATTTGGAGAAAAGGGGTTAGCGGTTAGGAGTACAAACACACCATACCACCCCCTCCCCCTCAGTTTCCTCCTCCCCGGGCAGGATGCTAGCCTCAAGCTTGCAGTCACAAAACAAACATAAATGGGAATCTTGGGCCCGTGTCAATTTCTGTGAAGACAAGAACATTTCTGGGCATGAAACGGAAGGGAAGATTTTGTGCTGAGAAAACTGGTGAAAATATAGGGAGGTTTCAGCTCTGTATTTCTGATCCAGCAACTATTATGCCCTATTGACTCCATCCTCTCAAGAGGTTTCTACTCAGGCTTCAAAAATATGGAAAAAATGCTGGAAGTTAAGGCTGGAACCTTATTTATCTGCTTCATTGGCTCAGTTATGAGCTTAACTGGAGCTTTGCGAATGATGTCAGTCCTTCCTGGAGAAGACAGAGAGGTTGTACAGGGTGTTCGGTTGGAGCAGCTGCTTTTTCAATCAAGAGATACTTAATTAAGCAGAGGGGAAGAATACATAATGTACAGAAACAGTCTAGCTAGGGTTTTAGCCAGGCAATTGAAAAAAAAGCGAGCTTGCAAGAAAAATATACCCACCTACTTCCTTTGTGTTAGGCAGGCACACTAAAGGAAAGCTGTAAGTGCTGTAAAGCGTGTTAGAAGCCCAACATTCAAGGAATAAGAAAGGACACATCTGCAGAAAGCAGTCTATAGTCCACTGTGACCAGGAATGCCTGCTCCATAAAATCTCAGGGCAACAATTAGTGTTCACTTCAAAAATATATAGTTCTTTAAAGCAAATGAAGCATGAAAGAAACCCAATTACAGTAAGTACAGAAATGATCTGAACATACAACAAAAATGTCAGTGGTTTTTGCCATGCAGTAGAGTCATGCCTTGTGCCTCCTACCAGATTATGGGACTGTTTAATTCTATTATCACTTTTTAAATGCTCTTTTTGAAATTTAATTTCTTTGATACATAAGAACAACTCTCTTCTCATTCTTAATGAATTCAGCAGTTTTACTATTACTTTATGAGATGTCTGCAGACTCTCAGAGCCCAGGCAACCAAGAAATCAAATGATCACAGTAGGTGTAGCAGGCTCTCATCTGCCTCTGGGCACTTGCAAGCCGGTTATCACTTGAAACGCCTGCTTGAGATCGCACCAGTGTGTAGTTAAATATTGCATTTTCATCACAAACCCACCTAATCTGGTCTTACACGTGGCACACGTTTCCTCCTCTGTCATGGTGGCTTAGGCGTGCTTTTTGGGATATGAGCACAGTCTGCGACACGTGGGCTGAAAACAGAGGTGGAAATGATGGCTTCTCCCCACAAACTGCTCACGCTTGCTTGCCCTGACAGGGTGCTCAGCTCCACTCAGATTTTATTACCCGAGCCCCCCAAAGCTAAAACTCAACCCCAGCTACATTGTAACACAGATTGCAAGTATTCCACAACTAGAAGTCACAGAATCACAGAATCGTAGGGGTTAGAAGGGACCTCCAGAGATCATCGAGTCCAACCCCCCTGCCAGAGCAGGTTCTCCAGGACAGGTCACACAGGAAGGTGTCCAGACCGGTCTTGAATCATCTCCAGAGAAGAGTCCACAACCCCCCAGGCAACCTGTCCCAGGGCTCTGTCACCCTCACTGTGAATAAGTTCTTCCACAAATAAAGGAGCAATATCTGTAGCATTAGTCCTCCTTATAGGAAGCTATAATCAAACAAAGATAATTATTTTTTTTTAAAGTGTGTTGCCATAAAGAAATTGAAATATTAAAAACTCACCATGCCATCCTTGCCATGACCTCTCCATATTGTCAACATAAAAGAACATCTTGGAGTAGAAAATCCTGCTCTTTGCAGAGAGGAAATAAAAAGACTGCCTATAGCTTGACATAAAATTTGTGTGCTTGCTAGACTTAAATCATATCACAATAATTTCTCCTATACAAATCAACATCTGAATTGTCTCTGCCTGTATAATCTCCATCCGCTAACACACCGTTGTAACAATTTCTCTCTCCGATATAAAAACCAGAGAGAAAAAAAAAAAAGCCAAAGAAAATAGACTCATCACTCGTTTCAGGTTTTTAGTATCTGCTTCAAAGATCACCAGCAAAGTAGCCACAGTCCAGACTGTTTTGACAGCAATTTATCCCAAGTTTAACACTTAGAAATTGTCTACACAGAATCATCTTATGTTCGCCCCTCAGAGCTGAGTGCCACCTGAATAATTTCAGGTATTGCTGTCTGTTCCACATCTTGTATTCAGATGATTCACTTTCAGTGCCAATCAATGGCATCAATTGTGCAGATTATGAACAGAATTGTAAGATTAACATTAACAGCTGAGCAACCATGGAACTGATAAAATCACTTTGATGTAATGGTGAGTAACCATTGCTAAAGTCTTCCAGAAGAACTCAGCAGGGAGGGACAGGTTAATCATGTGCATTTCCACCGAGTATTAGAAATGAAATATATATCAGCCTTAACAAGTAGCAGTTTCCAATGCAGCTGACTTTCTTGGAGGAATCTGCACAGCCATACAGCAATCACAGGGTTTTGTTGCCCCCTGCCCACAACAGCCAACATCTGAGCTCTAATTCATTTGGATGCCCACCAAAAGGAACTGCGCCTTGTAATGGGTTCTTGGTTGGCCAAGGTACAAATACCCATTTAGCACCCTAGGCTGGGCTGCCGTGACCAATAAATAAATGATTAGCACCAGTAACTCTAAGGAAACACTGGGGGTTTGGTATTTCATCAAGAAAGCAAGAGCACTAGACAAAACTTTGGTCTAAGTAAAGCATGTTAGAGTCCTATATCAGCTCCTCCTCTTTCCCACACATCTGTGATGCGGCCAGTGACACCGCTCCTGTTTCTGTTTCTGTTTCTCAAACGGCAGAGACAGCAGAGCCACCCAGTGGGTTTTGGGTGGTAGTCTGGGTACTGACAAACAGAAATGTTGCGGTTGATATTCACGTTAGGGAATATTCTTCCAAAGCATATACGTAATAAAAACAAAGAGACCTTGAGGAACATAGTATATATAGAGTATATTCACTGGTCCTCTGACATGGCTCTGCCTGACAGCTTCTAACCACGCATGCAGAAAGGTGCCTGCAGTCAGCTCTCCTCCCTCCTCACAGAATAGAGTGCACTGAGACATGGTTACGTCACCTCACACCTATGATGTCAACATCAGCCTGCAGTTACTTGCAGGCACAGGAGTTCCCTTTTTCTTCCTTATTATGTTTCCTAATATCAATATTATCCTTTTAATCTTTATGTCTTTGTAAAGTCAGTATTGCTAGACTCGACCATCCAAAAAGAAAGGACTCCCAAACCAGTAATGACTACTTTAAAAACACGGAGCCAGGAAATATACGCAGCATTACTTTTACCATTAGCTTATATCACAGTTCCATTTCCCAGAATTAACTTTTTTCCCCTCCCAAAAATCAGGCACAGGAGACACTCACGTTAAATAAACAAATAAGCAAATAAGAATCACAATAATCACATTCTGTCATAGCCCCTGGAGCTGGGATGGGAAAAGAAGAAACCAAATAGCACAATGCTCTTGATGAATTCACAGAAATTGACAATACACTGCTGACAAGACAGGGACTTTGAAAAGACCAAAACAATCTCTTTGATGATAACAACCTGAATTTTACTGAATCCTCAATACTCCATCCCAAATAATCACTTTAAAAAAAATGTATTAAAATATATTGTAATAATGCCTTGCTGCCCATTCTGCTACTTATAAAAAAACCACAGAGCAGTCATCTAAATCTCCCATGATAACATCTTCAAGACAGGAGCTTATCAGCAGTATAGAGCAGAAAAAAATCCCGTGGGTTGGGATTACACTTTTGATTATAAACTTCCTGAGAGAAAGATGTCATCAATCTACATTCATTATGAACTCTACCACATAAAAGCACTCTTTTACACTAATAATAGCTGTCAGGTTTTATGCGAGCAGTACCTGCAACAATCCTCCTATGTGGAAAAGAAAAACTAACTTGTTAGATACAATCCCTCAAAAGAAAGTCAGTCAGCACTTTTTTTTTTTGTAATGAAGCCTGGGTTATTTTTATCTTTCCATTGTCATCAGCATACCAGCTGTTACATATCTCTTTAAGGAAGATTAGAGATTAATAGCCCTGTTTCCAAAATATATTTGAGTACTTACTTCCCTGCTCTATAATATGTACATCCCAACGCAGGAAACAATGGAAGGGCTATTTCTAGACATCTCAAAAAACAGGTGATGAAGAAAAGTTCATCATGATCCACCCATGCACTGTCATTAGACACGTCAGTCTAGACGTCCACCATCATGGCCCCCATTCAGCTCTTCTCCAGAGCACAATGGCAAAGATCACAGTAAATGACAAGTGACCTGGAGCATTGGGAAGCTCAGAAGCCCCTGGAAGGAGATGAGTTGCCTCCTGGGTGGGTGCCTCAGCCCTGTTTTTGAGGAAGGAGGAGTGAGTATTGCAAAGTGACCTAGTTCACTCACAGCGTGTTGGCACGACACTGCCACATCACGAACTGTCACAGCAGAAGAACACGCGAACACCAGGAAGAGCATAAAGACACCCGCATTAAACAGGCACTCAAAGCACTCAGGGCCTGTTCAGATACCCTCTGACCAAAGTAATTCTGCATTCTGACAAGCACACTATGCTCCTTCTAAGAAAAAAGCCGGTAATGAAAATAAGATTAGTCCCAAAATGAGTCCTTAGCTCATACCACCCCTCTGACCTATCCACACCATAACAGGTTACACCCATTCCTCCTTAGCCATTGTGGCATTTTTAGATCAACCTCCATTGAAACCAACAATTCTACACATGACATTGCACATAAAACTTAGCTAAAACCAAGACGTATGAGAACCACAGCATTTATTGTGCCTTACCAAGGAAAGATGTCACCTTTGTTTATCATACTTTGCCTTTAGAATCATCATTTTTTAATCCCATTTTCATTTTTATGTGTGTATCTTTACTCATTAAAAAAAAAAAAAAAAACCCACAAAATTCCTCTCCTCCTTTCCCCCTCCTCTAAGTTCTTACTCTCTATTCAAGGTAAACCTACAAGGTCTTTTTTTCTCTGGATTACTATTTCTCTCTCTCCTCTGCCCCTGCACCACAAACTTCTAAAGTACAATTCTTAAATATACTGTTACAGTTGCTACTCATCAATCACATGGTAATGCAGCAGTGCTACAATAATCAGAAACTTATTTCTGTATTATTGTCAGCCTGTTCTTCACAAACTCCAGCTGAGAGCTTAGTTGGTCTCTCCTGCACAACTACACTGCACTACTCAGACTGTATTTCAGCCTCCCTTGTGCTGCTGTCCATTGCCTTACCCTCCCTTTCATTAGCCATTCAAATTTTGCAAGAGTGGTCAATATCCATCAATCTCACTGAAATCCAAACACAAACATATTTACTGAGCTTTGTGAGACTATCTAGATTATCTTTTTTCCTTTTTCACATTACTTGCTGTTATCGTTTTGTTTATTTGGCCAGAGAACCTTTTGTTTAT